>CM067856.1:16357592-26357592 GCA_034642435.1 Megalocaria dilatata | reverse complement strand
CTGAACTCGTCAGAAAGGCCGTGGTACGTTTTTTTTGCCTTTGACAAACATTTAAAAACATGTTCATTTTCTGGTCTTATATTAATGAAAACTGAATCTTTTTCAAAAATACACAACATAATTTTAAGAACTTCTCCAAAACTAATTTATTTGAAATATTTAATATGTTTAAATATTCAAATAAGTAACTTCAAAAACTCTCAAAAACATGTAGCACATCCTCAAAAAAAAATTAAAAATTTAGATAAGGTCAATTCAACTTTACATTTTTAATATATGTTCAATTGAAAATAAATAAACTTGTAATCTTACCAAATGATTTCTGGAAAATCTGTGAATGCAATTAAACTACGTGGGTACATCTAATATCCAAGGTAATCTATGTTTTATGCTAAACACAGAAATCACATAGAATTTGAAAGGCATTTTATGGCCTTCATTAAACTACTGGATAATGTATAATGAATTTCATTATTCAAAAACCTAATTTAATTATATATTATGTATAAAATAATAAGATGCGGATTTTTACTTGATAGAAGGATAATTACAAACTTTGAATATCAAAACAGATTTAATCTGTTAGTCTTCTACAATTTTAATTTAAAAAAAATTTTTTTTTAAACTTTTAGAATTACATTAATGTCTAATAATAAGCACTGCTTATATTTAATAGACGTATAAAAATTAAAATACACTATACAATATCAAATAGAATAAAAACACCAAAAAAAATAAATTATCAATTAAAATTAAAAAGAAGTAATATCGAATGTTTCGTTCCAAACATACGCACCTATACTCGTCAGAAAAGCCGTGGCACGTATGTTCTGCCTTTGACAAACATACGTACCACGGCCTTAAATCATATGAATAACCTTATTTAAATATTATTTATTATTGAATACGATTGAGTACTGACGGAGCAAAGTCTCTCTTAAATCTTGTTTTTTAGTAATGTTTTTACATATCTTAAGATTTTCTAAAAAGTTACTTAGTTAGATATCCAGTAATATTGAATATTCTAAGTAAGATAGTTTTATGATGAAATTCTTAAGATTTTGTTAAACATATTTGTTTTCATAAGAGGGATGAGCAGAAACAAATTTTTGTCTACTCAAAATATTTAATTTATAGGATTTTTGTTAACAATTTAAATTTATTGGATTTTGTTACATCATTCGGATGTCTTCTACTCTGTCAAGAAAGTACTACTCTGTCAAGAAAGTACCGGGAATTTTCAATTAAAACAACATTTTTACATTTAATCGTCAAAATTTATTGGGTCGCCTTCAAAATAGGCTCCATTTGCTCCAATACATCTATGCCAACGGCACTTCCAATTATCGAAACATTTTTTATAGGCGCTTTCCGGGATGGACTTTGGCTCTCGCGCCGAATTTTGTTTTATGGCTTCAATCGACTCAAAACGGGTGCCACGAAGGGGCAATTTTAGTTTTGGGAAGAGAAAAAAGTCGCAGGGAGCCAAATCCGGCGAATACGGTGGTTGCTGAAGCACGTTTGTTGAGTTTTTGGCGAGAAAGTCAGTCACAATCGTAGCTCGGTGAGAAGGCGCGTTATCGTCATGCAAAATCCATGAGTTGTTCGCCCACAAATTTGGCCGCTTCTTACGGATACGCTCACGCAAACGTTTCATAACGCCTAGGTAATACTCCTTGTTTACCGTCTGACCCTCTGGAACGAATTCGTAGTGCACCACGCCACGGATATCGAAGAAAACAATGAGCATCACCTTCATTTTCGAGCGGCTTTGGCGTGGTTTTTTCGGTTTCGGCTCATTTTTTGCCACCCATTCCGATGATTGCTGGCTTGTTTGCATATCGTACTCGTAGACCCAGGTCTCATCACCAGTTATAATGCCTTCCATGAATGTAGAATCGGAATTACAGCGATCCAGCATGTCTGAAGCAACCTGTTCGCGATGACGTTTTTGAAGAAAATTCAGGTCTTTCGTTACGAGTCGTGCGGACACCTTTCTCATGCCCAAAATATCAATCAAAATCGTACGTGCGGACTCGTGGGATATCTTAAGATCATGTGCTATCTCTCTCAAGCTGGTACGACGGTTTTCCAGCACCCTTTCCTTAATTTTATCGACGTTATCTTCGATCGAAGCCGTCGATGGGCGTCCACTTCACGACCGTCCTTGAAGGCTCTGTACCACTGATATGTACGAGTTTTCGATAGAGCATTATCACCAAAGGCCTTTTGCAACATTTTCAATGCATCGGCACACGAAAATTCATTTGCAACACAAAACTTTAAACAAATTCTCTGCTCAACGTAATCACCCATAGTAAAAATCGGCACGCACTCTGACATCGACTGACTTAATCAGCTGTTGCAAACACACTAGTTGACAGATCCCGCTCTAGCTTGGCATAGTAATTGTGGACAGTGGTACCAACCTAGGAAAAAAAATTTACCTGCCTCATTGCCCCGCCAGATTTAAATCGATAATTCTCGGTACTTTCTTGACAGAATGTATACCGTTTGATATAAGTGGTACTTATATGACATTAATTTAATTCCTGAAGTTATAAAATTAAATATAATATAATTTTTTGAAATTAAATATGTAGAAGGCTAACAGAATATATCTGTGAATATTAAAATATTTAAAATAGTTTTATATACCTTCTATAAACTATAACCCTCCATTCATTTTATTTGATTATGTTTGTAATGTTGAATTATTTCACTGATTTCTGATTTTGATTATTATATGTCAGGTGATAAAATTCAGAATTTGGTATTTAGAGAACAGTGCTTCTGTTATTACAGAATAATACCCGCCAGGTATATCTACTAATTGAATTGCTCTACCGTTTCCACTGATCTACTGGTTAGTGGATCTACCCGTTCACTAGTTCTGACTTATTTTGAAAATATTGGAGAACCCCTTCCAATTAATCTTGAATTTATGGTTAGAATTGAGTTCATCGACAAATTATTCATCTGTAGGTCCAATATAATATTCTAAGGCCATTTTGAATCAAAACTGAAAAACGCATTCAGGACGAAATGATAGGCGCTTGATAGAAGCAAGCAAAACCGAAATTTTCCATCGAATATTGCGCCATAAACTGAATTCCACTGTGCATCATTCGAACGAAAGGGTTAGATCGGAATCCAGACAAGTCCGTCGAATCGAAACGAAGAAATCAGAGTTTACCTGAAAACCCATTATCAGCAACCTCGCCAGAAGCGCCCCAAGTACAAATGTTGGACTCTCTTAGCATCGCAGCCACGGACCTTCATGGCTCAAGCTGGTGTTTTGCCACGCCCTACCTTCGGGCTATTCGGAATTTCAGCAAGCGACGGCCATGCCATGCAAGCCGGGGGCCCCAAAGCCAACCGGTCTTACATTTACTTTGCCCCGATAAAACGTACACGGCTACTTGCTACTCGCATACTTTCTGGAATTTTCTGCTTCGGCGACTATCTGCTACCATAAAGTGCCAGGTCTTTACTCTAACGACAGATAAGGAGCGAAAAGGTGGAATATGAGTAATCTCTGCACGCTGTTGCGCACTCCCACAGTCCCTGACAAATTTATTAGACGCGCAATAGATTCTTTGAAATTACATCTGTTGGAAATAAAATATACGAAAAATTTTTAACTTTGAATCCCATACAATGTCACTTGTATCTAGGAAGCGCATCACATAGTCTATGTGAGTGCGGACAGCTCAGTGGTTGAGCATTGGCCTCGTGACCCGAAGGTCCAGGTTCGAATCCTGTTCAGGGGGAAAATGAGTTTTCTAGTTGGACGGGTGTCGGCCACCATTTCACTGTTGGGTCAAAAATTAACAGTGCTGTGACCTAAAGTGGCGCAAGATCGCAGTAACAAAGCCTGCCCAGAACAGAACTGAACTCCTAACTCGCACAAGCTGAAAAAGCTTCTGAGGGATCTTCACAGAAGATGTAGGAGTATCAGGATAATATAACATAAATAGAGGTTAATACTTGATAGAAGGTATATAAAATTATTTAAATATTTTAATATTAGCCTTCTACATATTTAATTTCAAAAAATTATATTTAATTTAATCCCTGAAGTTATGATTATTAAATATAATTTTTTGAAATTAAATATGTAGAAGGCTAATATTAAAATATTTAAATAATTTTATATACCTTCTATCAATTATTAACCTATATTTATGCTATTTTATTCATAATATATAATTATTCGGTTTCCTTAACATTATTTATACAGATGGTCCTTGTGCTATAACAGAGGCCGTTGAATTGCCTTCGAATCTTTAAGATCAATGGTAAACCACAGAATTATTTATTTGTAGTTAACCTTACACTCCATTTAAATTTTTCAGTATTCATTTACCAGAAGTTTTCTACATTGTTGAAGGGTGAGTAAATATTTGTTGTTGATTGATGTTATGAAAGTAGCTGAAGTAAGTAATCTTGGCTGCTTCAACTCCTGCTATTTGCTTTATTCTCCTAACTGCATAGGTAGCTCTTGACAACTTTGGAATGTGGACAGAAAACTTGAGATTTGATTGCAAAAAGACGCCAAGTAGCTCTACGGTATTTACCGAAGACATCTTTGGTTCAAACAGTAGTATCTGTTTCTTATCACTGTTCATCATCATTTTGTTTGCGATGAATCATATCTGAGCTTCCTTTAATGTCTTCTTGTCTTCTCTTCCAATTTCTGGTTGTCCATCCCTTTATTCAGAAAAGAAGTGTCATCAGCGAAGAGGACGGTTTGATCTGATTAGTTTGATCACATTAGCTGGAAAATCATTCATGTATATCACAAACAAAAGCGGACCCAACATAGAACCCTGCGGTACACCATGACTCACAGTCTCCCAGGAAGAAGACCTGCCTCCCAAGCTTGTTTTCTGCATCCTGTTTGTCAGATAACTTTTCATCAGGTCAAGAGCCTCACCTCTGATTCCATAGTATTCAAGCTTGTTTAAGAGCACAGAGTGTCAAATATTATCTGCATGTGCAGACTATAACCTATAAAAAAATACGCAACTGAATCTTTCATTTTGAAAATGTAGTAATATTACGAAACTCAAGTAACTGTAATTAAATAAAGCTAGTGATAGTAAAGAAAGTAATTTCATTTTTCTTACTGAAATGATCTATCACAAAGTAACGGAATACTCCATCCAATATTTTTTTTATTATTTAAATAGTTATTTCAAGAATCTTAATGTATTCCAGCAACAAAATTTAAAAACAATCAATTTTTTTGCTTTTAAGGAGGGCAGCTGCCCCCTACCCATCGCTGGGTATGCCCATGGGGTATACAGATTATGCATTATACAATACTACTTAAATATTATAGGATGTACATGCGCAAGTGATTTGCGCATGAGATTACATAGAGTAGCTGGAGTTTGCGCCTTAACATACTCAACATTCAATTTTAAGAAACTTTGAAGACATTTATTAGATTAAAATTTTTAGAGGTTTCAGAGAATTGATCTAGTTGGTATTTGAAATATCACCATCGAAATAATATTCAATTCATATCTGAATTAGTGGATGGAGTTAAGTACAATTTTTTTCATGCCTGGCGGATTACGTGCATAAATTGCCGCATATTGGGGGTTTCCAGTTCGACTAAAACATGAATGAACTGCACTAAACGGACAGCCAGCCAGACCCGCAATCCAGCATATTCGCAGTTGCAGAAACATAAAATATCGCAATAAAGCGCTAGGCGTGTCGGTCTGTCCGATAACGTCATAATATGCAAATTTTTACTTTCTGCCGCATTTCCAATTCATAAAAATCCATAAATAAATATCCCTCCGCCAGGTCTGCCGGTGTAATAAAAATGATTTAGAAAGGCCTGCTCGCCTGACGTACCGGTACGTATTTTCGAATCCGGCGAGGAGTGACCAGCACCGGAGTTTGGATCTCACCGTTCCACTCACTGATAGGGGAAAGATGCGGTCGATTGTAATATTAATGGTTTTGTATTGATTTTTTTAAATCACTTTCAATTGTAAACTGATATTTAACTATATAGATATCGACTTAGGGTAGAAGTAAAGTAATTTGAATTCGAGGATTAGTCTGTATGGAAAAAAAACCACAACGAGATTATAAATTGAGGATATGTTTTATATAAAACTGACTGCTAAGTGTTAGTAGTATCGTATTTTTATATACCTTGCTTATTTTATTCTTACGTTCATTTTATTTAAAAACCGAACTCAAAAGCAAAATTGTCTGCAATAATCGCTTTATTTTTTAATGAAAAATAGACTAGTGAGATAGTGAAGGAGCTGAAATATTTATATATTAACAAAAAAAAAAAATTTATCGTACCATCAATCGTTATAATGAAATTGGCTCTGAAGAATGTAAACGTAGAAATGTTGGACCAATGACTGCTTTTACTACTGAGAAGGTTCGTAAAGTGGAGAAATAATTGGAATTACATAAATCCAAAGGAAATCAGTTGGCAAAAAATATTGGAATATCGCAGCGATCCATTTGCCGCATATTGAAGAACAAAATTGAAGTTAGGGCCCACAAAGTATAAGAAGTTCAAGACTTCAATGATGAGCAGAAAAGAGTTAGACATCTTCAAAGAGCAATTTAGAATTGTTACGGAAACTCATCAGCTCTAGTTCACATTCAACATTCAAAAAATAAAAATAAATAACAAAATATATCTTACCAGACAAACTGAATGCAGCTATCTTAACAAACACAAGAATGAAGTGAACTTTTAGAAAATACAACGTATTCTATGTTCGCCACAGAAAGTTTGCAAGGTATTTTATGGACTGCTTTAAAACCAAATGATAATATGTCATGAGCGTAAACCAAAATATTTAATTATTATATATCATAAAATATTTAAAAGATGTTTTTTCGTTATAGAAGGATTATTACAAAATTTTAAATATCATACAGTTTCATTTTGTCAACCTCCTATGAATTTTAATTTCAAAAAATATTTACTCTAAAACTTTTAGATTTAAATCAAATCAATTTCTAAGAACACACTGTGTCACTTTAGAAGACAGAATTAAACACTTATCGCACAGTACCAAAGGTAATGAAAGAATTCAAAGAAATATAAATTATCAATTAAATCCACTAAATGAATACTTGAAGGGTACAAAATTTTGTTTCGCTCCTTGTTTTATTAAAACCAAATTCCTCTTCAAAAATGTAAAACATAATCTCAAGAACTTCTTCAAAAACAACTTTTGAAAGTTCGCTTCATTCTAGTGTTTGTTAAGATAGCATTCAGTTTGTCTGGTAAGATATATTTTGTTAATTATTTTTATTTTTAAATGTGAAGTAGGGCTGTAATAATTCTAAATTGCTTTTTGAAGATCTTCTGCATGTTTCGGGAATTTTTTTGAAGGAACTTATTTTTAGCAAGTAGTTTTTGAAGAAGTTCTTGAGATTATGTTTTACATAATCTACTTAAAATAAGTTCCTTCGAAAAAATTGCTGAAACATGCAGAACATCTTCAAAAAGCAATTTAGAATTGTTACAGCCCTACTTCACATTTAAAAAATAAAAATAATTAACAAAATATATCTTACCAGAGAAAATGAATGCAGCTATCTTAACAAACACTAGAACGAAGTGAACTTTAACAAGTTGTTATTGAAGAAGTTCTTGAGGTAATGTTTTGCATTTTCGGAAAGTAATTTGGTTTTAATAAAACAAGGGACGAAATAAAATTTTTGATTGTCTCGGTCTTTACTTGACAAAAATCCATCTTCAACATAGGAAAAACAAATATCAACTTCCGCTATTTTATTGATCTTCACGACAAATATTTCGTCATACCATGACTTCATCAGGTGAGTATTAAAACTGAGGTATACAATGCAAAACATGACCTAAAATACACAACTTTGGTACAAAAATTAGAGGGGTGACAAGAGGTGGTTTACAATATATGAAAAATATGAAGTAGAAGGGATCTGTTTAAATCTATTTGATCATTCAATAAAATTTGTCTTTTATTATATCTGTTGATCTCTAAAGTTTCTGACAGATTTATTTTATGACTTTTGTTTTCGTCATGTAATATTTCATAGTTTGGATTAAAATTATGACCTGTCTCTAACAAATGGTTAGCATAAGTTGAATTTGGTTTATTATTAATGTAACATTTTTCATGTTCTTGTTTGGAATGATTGTCTGTCCCACATATACACATGGGCAATCACTACATGTTAACTTGTAAACTCCTGATTTTTTGTTTTAAAGAATGACATCTTTTTCATTTTTTGATACACTGCCTAATGAATGAGATGTTATAATATTCTTTTTTCTTTAAATATCTAGCAATCTCAAATTCAAAAGATTGTAAGATTGTTGATTTTATTGAATGATCAAATAGATTTAAACAGATTCCTCTACTTACCATTTTTCATTGATTGTAAACCACCTCTTGCCACCCCTCCATTTTTTGTACCAGAGCTGTGTATTTAAGGTCATGTTTTGCATTGTATACCTCAGTTTTAATACTCACCTGATGAAGTCATGGTATGACGAGACAATTGTTGTGAAGATCAATAAAATAGCGGAAGGTAATATTTCCTTTTCTTATGTTGAAACAAAGTTTTGTACCCATCAAGTATTCATTTAGTAGATTTAATTGATAATTTATATTTCATTGAATTCTTTTAGTCCCTGGTACTGTGCGATCAATGTTTAATTCTATATGTCTACTGAAGTGATACAGTGTGTTCGTAAATATTTATTTTATTTTATTCCAAAAATTTTTGAATGAAAATTTTTTGAAATTGAAATTTGTAGGAGATTAACAGAATAAATATGTATGATACTTACAATTCAAACTAGATATTATCCAATCTGTTACTATTTAAGAATGTATAATTTGTAGGGCATCTTTCAAAAATAGACCGAATTAATTTGTATTCCCAATATTTTAAAAGAATGAATATTTAGTCATGTTTCATAGAGTTATCAGCGAAATCTACATTTAGAGATAGAGACAGTTCAAGCAATTTTTGATTATTATCAGATACTTAACTCAAAGGTGGTAACACTGTCACTGAAGAACAGATGTTTCAAAATAAAAATCAATATCTCATCAAATCCTTCCCTGGACCATGTAAATGTAAAACAGTCAGCTCTTTAGATTTCAGCATGGCACATAAAGACTGAAAACTGTATCACTTGAGGGCTTTACAATCGACCCGACGTATAATTGTTGCTACAGTCGATCTTCCCATCGAGTGAACAACTGGTCCGGCAAAGCGCACAGTAGCATGTATAATGTAAGAAATATTCTGGAGACTTATAATTATATATTTGAAATTACAATGATTAAGATAGGAAATAAAAACACTCAAAGAACCACACACCGAATGTTGTTCATTCTTTGTATTATTCATGAGCACATTGACATATGAGACCAGGATGCCCCTGGTGCTTTTCGATAGTATCTGTTTTGGTATGAAGAGCATTCCCATGGATTCTGGCGCTGATCAAGACATAAAATCGGATAAAAAATTTTCAAGATTTACTTTCACAGTATCGCAGACGAATCTAGAAATGACAAGTATCACGACAATTTCTAGGTGTATGCATAAGTAAGACACAGTACAGGCTGTCCCTTTTTCGTAGGTTCTGTCGAGTTTTTCATTTTAAGACACCGCCTGTTATTCAAGGAGGTAGATAATTGTTTCTTGGGGGAAAAAATCGTCAGGTGTACATCGATTTTATCCAAAATAAATACTTACAAAACATAATATATACCGGGTGTCCCAACAGTGCGCATTTTCTCGATATATCGATAAGGCTGATTCATATGAAAAAAGTCTTATATAAAACTTGCACTGTACCAAAAAGGCCATGTTTTGAAAGTAGTTCCAGACGCACAGGGTGTTGCATTTTTCCCTAATAGCAAAAAAAGTATTTTTTTTAAATGGAACAACCAGTTTATTTTTATGTCATCGAAATGTTCCTTTCGTTCCCTATTCAGCACTGAATTTTTTTCAGCCACAATGCGACGGTACCAAGTTATTAATTTTTTCGACAAAATGGAGAGTGATGCAGACTTTGAATGAAATAACGGTAATTAAGCTAAAGATCGGAATTTTGTCTGGTGAAGTGACGTAGAAAATACTAAAGTTGGCGGTATTGTTCTAATCATCATGTATGTTCATACAAGGTGCCTCAAATGTTACGTTCATTTTCGTCCACTTCGATCTAAATTTATGCGATTTTTTCAAACGGAACATCCTGTATATTCGTTTGTCTTCACATTCTACATGAAATGACCTATCTGAAGATACCAACATGTTATATGTTATTCCTAACAGTTTTTTATTATTTGTGTTTTTCAAATTCTTTTTACATTTTCAAGAAATATGTTTAATTTCGTAAATGTAGAACAAAAGCAAAAACAACAATTACACTAATGTTCAAAATGTCTTCCATCTTGTTCCATACATTTTCTCAATCTCTTCATGAAGTTTGTTCTCACGCTGCTCAAATGAAAAGGCAGAATTCTTTGAAATGCCTCATGAATTCTTATTTTCCTGTGTTATAGAAGTTGTACGATACACCTCCGATTTCACTGTTCCCCAAAGATAAAATGCATTGATGTTAGGTCCGGCGACCTCGGCGGCCAAGGAATAGGTTCTTCTCGTCCTATCCACTTATCAGGAAACATAACATCCAACTCCTCTCGTACTTATCCCAAAAAATGTGCTGGTGCCCCATCTAGGTGAAACCATATTTCATTTTTAATGTGATTAGGTAGGTGTTCGGTCAATCTGGGAAAGTCTTCTCTGAGAAATCGAAGAAACTATTGTCCATTCAATTTTCGTTCGAAAAAATATGGTCCGACAACATAATTATCCACAATATCGCCCCATATATGAAGGCTCCATGTATGCTGATAATCGTTAACATGGGCTTTATGCGGATTTTCTGTACTATATTAATGATAGTTGTGCCTATTAAGCATCCGTTCCTGTGGAAGGTACTTTCGTCGGTGAACATAATGCTCATCCAGACTCTTCCATTTTCCATAATTGTATTTTACATCGTTCGACAAAACTGCACTCTCTTAAAAAAATCGCAGACAACTAGTTGTCTGATGATGGGATAGTTCATTTCCCGAAACTCTAGTCACAAGAAAATGTGTAATATATCTTTTTATTGGTAGTAAAACATAGTTATTTCTACAATTTGTTTTAATTATGATCAAATATCAAATAGTAACGGCTGAAACAATTCACTATATAAATATTACATACTACTCTGTCAAGAAAGTACCGGGAATTTTCAATTATAACAACATTTTTACATTTAATCGTCAAAATTTATTGGGTCGCCTTCAAAATAGGCTCCATTTGCTCCAATACATCTATGCCAACGGCACTTCCAATTATCGAAACATTTTTTATAGGCGCTTTCCGGGATGGACTTTAGCTCTCGCGCCGAATTTTGTTTTATGGCTTCAATCGACTCAAAACGGGTGCCACGAAGGGGCAATTTTAGTTTTGGGAAGAGGAAAAAGTCGCAGGGAGCCAAATCCGGCGAATACGGTGGTTGCTGAAGCACGTTTGTTGAGTTTTTGGCGAGAAAGTCAGTCACAATCGTAGCTCGGTGAGAAGGCGCGTTATCGTCATGCAAAATCCATAAGTTGTTCGCCCACAAATTTGGCCGCTTCTTACGGATACGCTCACGCAAACGTTTCATAACGCCTAGGTAATACTCCTTGTTTACCGTCTGACCCTCTGGAACGAATTCGTAGTGCACCACGCCACGGATATCGAAGAAAACAATGAGCATCACCTTCATTTTCGAGCGGCTTTGGCGTGGTTTTTTCGGTTTCGGCTCATTTTTTGCCACCCATTCCGATGATTGCTGGCTTGTTTGCATATCGTACTCGTAGACCCAGGTCTCATCACCAGTTATAATGCGTTCCATGAATGTAGAATCGGAATTACAGCGATCCAGCATGTCTAAAACAACCTGTTCGCGATGACGTTTTTGAAGAAAATTCAGGTCTTTCGGTACGAGTCGTGCGGCCACCTTTCTCATGCCCAAAATATCAATCAAAATCGTACGTGCGGACTCGTGGGATATCTTAAGATCATGTGCTATCTCTCTCAAGCTGGTACGACGGTTTTTCAGCACCCTTTCCTTAATTTTATCGACGTTATCTTCGATCGAAGCCGTCGATGGGCGACCACTTCACGACCGTCCTTGAAGGCTCTTTACCACTGATATGCACGAGTTTTCGATAGAGCATTATCACCAAAGGCCTTTTGCAACATTTTCAATGCATCGGCACACGAAAATTCATTTGCAACACAAAACTTTAAACAAACTCTTTGCTCAATGTAATCAACCATAGTAAAAATCGGCACGCGCTCTGACATCGACTGTCTTAATCAGCTGTTGCAAACACACTAGTTGACAGATCCCGCTCAAGCTTGGCATAGTCATTACGGACAGTGGTACCAACCTAGGAAAAAAAATTTTTACCTGCCTCATTGCCCCACCAGATTTAAATCGATAATTCCCGGAACTTTCTTGACAGAATGTATGTACCCACAAACTAATGACTCAAAAGCAATTGTTATGAAATGTAAATGAAATCATTTACTCGTTATATATTGTCTTTTACGTGTTTTCTATAACACCAATTCCAAGAATCTAGTCTTCATATTCGCAAACCTGTCTATCAGAGAATCAATATCTAGTTCAATTTCCCTATGGACGTACAATAAGGCCTAACTTACCAATCTTTCTTGACCTATTTTGGATCTGAGTCAAGTTTTTAACCTCTTTAATGTTGAAAACTCCTCTCAAACTTTGCCACACTAAAAAGCATCACAGATATCAAGTATAGTGCCAAGTAAACATTCGGACTTTGGCAGATTTTCTGTCTCACTAGTGTATTTTTTATACCACAACTGTAATTCTGTTTCTATTAAACTAAAAATGGTACTATCATTATTTTCTTGGAATTTTGATACGAATCGGGATAACTAATGCTTAAAACTAGAATCATCCCTTTTAAGTCAACGATTTTGGAGGCAATCAAATCATTTATATCAAAAACTTCGAAAACATCGTTATGTAAACGGAATTTGAGATCCACCGGTACATTATCTAACAATGGAATGAAAATACTCCTTCTGAAATAATCTTCGATTGAATCAGCTGGAGTGTTAACTGGGCTGATTTGAATTTTAGTAGTTCTGGGCTTGACTACATTCAAATTCATTCTTGAATGAACCAATTCTACATCTAGAAATATCGCTTTGAAACAAGTCTCTACATCGGTGCTTTTTCTTCCAACAAAGATGTAATGTCATTTACTAAAGATTGTGCTCTCTGTTTGTCGATAGATTTGCCTTGTAAAATCTTACTCAAGATGCATGTTAAACTAAGAAAATAAGATAAGCAATAGAGAGAAACAATAAATTTTGTGGTAGTTAGAGAATCTACAAGTAATTGGGCTTTTGAAGAACTTTCTTTATCTTTCCATTCAGAAATTAATTCCAAACATTCAATAATGTTTTCCAAACCAACCTTGAAACGTATGATTGAACCATGTCGTTCCGCCCAACAGGTTTCGCATAAACTTATCAACTGTTTATCATCATTGACCATTTCAAGAACTTTGGCTCTTTTAGGAAACGCTTTGAAAAAATTAATAGTATCTCTTATGACACCTACAGAATTTATTATATCTTGAACGTTACTACTTTTGAAAATCGATTAATTGAGACTATGATTATAGCAAGGACTTCACAGCATTTTTCAACGATTTTTGTAATTCTGACACTGCTCCCTTTTGTTCCGACAGCATAACACTGCAGGTTCCAATGCCCACGCAATTTTCAAACGACAATCCTAATTTTTTAGTTCAACGCCGTATTTCCTAATATTTTGCCAGTTAGAACTGGTTCTTTTGTGAAGTCATCATAATTTTCTGCGTGACAATCGAGAAAGCCAACAAAATCTTCTCTAACATCTAGTTTTTCATCCAAATAACGGATAACGATCGACATTTGGAAAATATAGTTTCGTCGAACATTACACTATAATATACAGGCTGTATTTCGGTTTATATTATATACATTTATTATAAAGGATTTTCCAATAAGACGTTTCATTTTTAATAGCTAGCTATCTGGGCAGCAGAAAGTTGTCATCTTTTGACATTTGAGTAGTAAAAACTACGCCATTACTAAAAATGGAACGAAACACGCTTCAACAACGCACTGAAATTGTTAAAATTCTCTACAAATATGGTGAAAATTTTGCACTCGCCTTCTCGGCCGGCAATAGTAAAACTGGCAAAAAAATTTGAGCTGTTTATTTTTTATTTATTTTATTTATTGTTCAAATAATATATCAACACGCATAAGCCCAAAATGACATCCTCGGCAAAATATAAAATCTTTTACAATTTGTGCAACATCAGATCAACCCCAAATCCACTTAAGAAAATCAAACTTATAATTCATGAGAGATATAACAAAGTATAAAATCTTAGATTCAACAGCTTAATTTTTCTCTTGAATAATAATAATAATTTATTTGCACCAGAAATACATACACTAGATATAGTAAACATAATATTAATATAAACATAGTAGTCTGACACAAACAAATAAGGAGAATGAACACAAAGCTTTCGCTGTCCGTGTCATATCTCATTTACTCACTTATGTCTGAAATGCCAAACAAAACAATAAATTTCGGAAAAGCATTGAGTTAGAACCATACACATTCGCATTCCTAATTTTTTTTTCAATTATATCAGTTAAAGAAAGCATGTACAACCTGTCTCCGGTTACTCAATAGAAATGACCTAACCTTATTTCTATAATGTACATCAGAATTAGAACTGCTGAAGAGGAAGTCTTGCGAAAGAGCAGTCATGAATCTTGGCCCCAGGAACGCAAGACATTTTGTTCCCAGTGTCTTATTTGCTGATGGAGTTTTAATCTTATTTTAATATCTAGCTCTGGTTGGATAATTATGAGATAAAAATTCAATATGTTCCCTATTTTTGTGCAGAAAACACACTGCCTTAAGAAAGAAGATCTGTCGAGCATCTAGTATCCTAGCTTCCCTGTATAAGTTATCCGATGGGTAAGTTCTTTCTTTCTTGAGAACAATTTTTAAGAAATATTTCTGTAGTGTGTTCAACTTCAACCTGAAGCGGCCCAAAAATGTTTTGATTATGGATGAACCAATATATCATTGTTCTTATATCGTTTTTTTTTAGAGCGATAGAACTTTAAATAGAAATAAAACACATTGAAATTAAGATTTGAAAGATAATTTTATGACATTTATGTTTTAAAAATAATTTCCGGCATATGTCCACCACGACTAGCTCTGAGGAACCGCATTCGACCAGACTAATTTTGCACCACTTTTTCGAGTGATTCAGGCCTTATTTCATCAATAACACGAATTGTGTTGGCTTCCAAAGCGTCTATTGCTTCTGGTTTATCAGCAAAAACCAATAACTTGACATAACCCCAAAGAAAATAATCCAGTGGACTTATGTCGCATGATCTTGGAGGCCAATTAATTGGACCATTTCTCGAAATAATGTTATCGCCAAATCTTTCTTTCAATAAATCAATTGTTACGATAGCAGCATGAGGTGTAGCACCATCTAATTGAACCAAAACACTTCTGGGTCGATACTATTCAAATTTCGAAACAAATAATCATTGATCATTGATCTGTAACGAGCACCATTCACTGTAAAATTAGCTCCAGCATCGTTATTAAAGATATATGGACTGATGATGCCTCCAACGTGTAAAGCACACTATACAGTGCATTTTTCAGGATGCAATAGAACTTGCAGAACTTCTTGAGGATTGTTCTCACTCCATATACAGCAATTTTGCTTGTTTACATAGCCTTTCAACCGGAAATGAGGTTCATCACTAAACACAATTTTACGATAAAAAAGTGAATCAACTTCAAGCTGTTCTAGGGCGCAATCAGCAAACAAACGACGCTCATTATGGTCAAGTGGCTATAGTTCTTGAACAAGTTGAATCTTGTATGGCTGTAGACCAAGATCTTTAAACAAAATCTTCCATGTCGTGGATGCACAGAGTTCAACTTGTTGTGAACGTTCTATCGATAGTTCGACGAATAAGCTGCTCTGATGGACGATTATGTTAACCATAAATTTCACGAAGTGCTCTATAAGTTTGGCGAATAGAACACTGATTCTGAAAATAAACTTCAACAGTTTGTAAACGTTGTTGCGGCGTGAGTCTTTCCATGATAATTTGTTAATGCTTACTGAACAGAAATATCAAAACAACATGGGTTTTACCTTCTGTCAAATCAGTTATCTCTATCGAAAGTTCTATCACCTTAAAAAAACACCGGATATATTCCCCTTACTATTATGTTCAACCGATCGATCATGCAGTGTGAATTTCCCAGAAAATGGAAAACTGCTTACGTGGTTCCAATTCCGAAAATGGGCGATAAACATAATATTGAAAATTATAGGCTCATAACCAAATTAAATGTTTTAAGTAGAATCCTTGAGTTTTTTCTTCGTGATACAGGTTGATTCTAAGTAGACCGATTTTTCTAAAGCCTTCGATAAGGTTGATCATAACATTTTGATGGAAAAATTGTTTGAGATAGATGTGCAAGGAGACTTGCTACGTTGGTTATCTTCATATCTCAATAACAGATCGCAAATTGTTGCCGTTAACGAATAGTTTTCATCATCTTTCTGTGTGACCTCGGGGTGCCTCAGGTGTCTCCCCTTGGGCCTCTTTTATTTTCAATTTATATTAATGTTTTAAATTTAGTAAATTTTTTACAGTTGCGGACGATGTGAAGATCTTTTCCCGTACAGCTGACGCTTTGGAGTGTTTTAGCTTTCAACAAGACATAAATGCACATTCACTTCTGCATCGAAAATAAACGATATCTCAACTTTAATAAGTGTACTAGCGTAACATTCAGTCGTAAACTAAAGATCAATAATTTTGACTCTTATTTGGGTGATAATCGTCGGCAACAGGTGAGGGACCTGGGTGTAATATTTGATACAAAATGTTGTTTGATTCACACATCGATTATGTGGTGACCAAAAGTAGCCAGATGCTGGGGTTTGTGAAGAGATTTAGTAAAGATTTCTCTTCCACTAAGGCTTTGAAGGCTTTATATTTTGCCTTCATTTACAGTAGGTTGTTTGGTCGCCACAACATGAGGTCTACAAGCACAGATTGGAGATGGTGCAGAATAAATTTCTGAGATATTTAGATTATGAAGTTACAGATAGTCACAATTTCATGGCGAGTATAACTAGCCTTATGTTTTTGTATAAAATGGTTACGTTGACTCTCCAGTTTTGCTGTCCTACGTGAATGTTCCATTTAGACCGTTAAGAGATTAAGCAGTTTTTGAGGTTACATTTCGTAGAAAAAATTTGAAAACGCACTCTCCAGTCAACATAACCATGAAAGTATATAATTCTAAGTAGATGTAACAATGCTTTTGAGCTTGGAACATTTTCGGATGCATTAATACTAGCTTTAATAGAACCACTACTTAAAACTGTTGAACCTGAATTGTTAAAAAACTATGGAACCAACCTTTTTTACCATGCTTTTGAAATGATTAGAGCATATTATTTCAAATTTTTTTCACTCGCATATCAACATTTATAAAGTTGCTCTTTACAAACAGCTAGTGTTCAGTTTAGTCAGGAAATTCTCAATCTGTTGGAGTGTAACAAAGTAGCTTTAGGTATTTTTTTTACAATTCTTTGTATGAAAAGGAGTTACTAGAGAAGCTTGAAAAAGTAAGAATAAGAGGAAACACTCTGAAATGGATTGAATCATATATTTAAGACAGCAAACAAAGAGTTATTGTTGAAGAAGAAGGGGTAATCAATTTAAATACTTGATAGAAGTAATTTTAAATGACTTTAAATTCAGAATTATATATTCTAACTTCTACAAAGTCTAGAAATTATCCGGAAAAAACAATGCTTAATTGTAATTATATAGTATATTCATCTTATTTACTTATACAACCACATTTTAACTGTAAACACTTCACTAAACGTCGAGGTACACCCTAAACTAGATCACCTCCATAATTTTCGGTGAGTTAGTCCAGGACTGTAAAACTGACTGAATTAAATCATCTTTATTTCGTGACACTGCTCGTTCAACTTCAATCTACTTTAATCCCCATATGTTTTCAATGGGACTAAGATCTAGTGAAGCTGCTGGCCATGAAATGGTTGTCACTTAGTGTTCTTGCATCCAAGCTTGAGTATAGGCTGAAGTATGGCATTATCCTACTGAAAATGCCTGGATGTAAAGCATGCGCCGTTTCAAGGAGAAAATCGTTTAGAATGTCACAATACTTTTCACTATTAATGGTACCATCAACTATACAGAGAGGTGTAGCACCACGCTGAGATATTGCTCCCCAAACCATTATTTTAGTGGGAAATTTGGAAATTTGAACGGCAACAGGTTATTTTGATAGGATTTTGGAGTGATTTCGACCAAGTTTGAAACAACTGTCATCAGATATAAGGACATTATTGAAATTATCTTCTTGAAAATGTTGACAAAATTCTGTACTTCATTCCTTTTGTAAAGGTGTCATTATACGATTTTTTTTAGTTTCCTCGATATATAGCCTTGTATTTTCAGTGACATACGGACGGTTTCTGGACATACTTTTATATTTTGTTGATTTCCAAATCTGTTAACCAATTTGCAAAATCCCAGGCGCAGATTGTGTCGTCCTAAGGCCAATAAAGCCTTCAAATTGTTTCGCTTAATCTTACGCGGTCTTCATGAAACTGGTCTATGCCTCATATCCATGCCATTTTTTATACTGTTTATTGTCTCATATAAAGCACTTTTTTCCAGTTCAGTCAATCGCACTAATTTTAAACGTTTCGAAAACCTTTTCTATACAATAGTTCTACCTGTTTTCTTTTTTCTAGTTGCGACATTATTTCATAAATTGTATACCTAATGACAATCAACAATATTTGACAAATAGTGTTGCCATGCACTTTTGGTCATAGGCAACTATCTGCACAACCTATTTTATACATTACTTTTGTCTTAGAATGAAACAAAATTGTAGTATATTAAAATTATGAGAAACAATAAATTCCGGATACTTTCTAGACGGACTATATATTGAAACTATATACAAAAACTATCAGAAAAAAAGGAAAAAACCTTTTTACATCCCGACATGAAACGTATTAATACAAATGTATTATCAAAAACTATATAAGTATGAATATTAACATACAAATACAAGAAAATCCACTATTCAAAAATTATCTTAAATTCTCAAAATAAAGGATCAAATAAAAGTGATTGAACGAGAATTTCAACATTTGATAGCTATTTCGGTCTCTAGACCTCTTCAGAAATGTATTGAATTCAGATTCAAATGTATCAAAAGATCAAAATTTAACTAACCAATTAAGATAAATCCTGGAACGAATAAACTCGAAGTAAACTTAAAAGTATGTAAAATAAAACAGAAATGATCAATCAATAACCATTTGTACTCGGAACACAGAAAAACATAACAATAATTATTCACCCAAAAAATTTCCCATAATAAGAAAAATAACCAGAATTTCAAGAATAATGAATAATTAAGGAATATATTGTAGATATTTAGACTTTATATGAGTTTATTTCATAATTTGAAAATCAATTTGAATGTGAGTCAATACTTGATACAACTAATAGTAAATTCCATTAAATTTAGAATTATATATTCTAATTTTTAAGTGCTGAATAGTTAATAATTGTCAGGGAGTTGATCGAGGTAGCACACACTAGTAGGTTCCATTTCATTTTACATTTTATAGTAATGATCTGTCAAGCATACGAATTATGAATCAATTATGCAGTTGATAAAAATATAGTGATAGAAGTAGCGAAATCTGAAGAATTAATTATAACATAGGAAAGCATCTGAAAATGAAATTACTTCACTTTGATAAGAATAAGATACTGAATAAAGAGAAAAATGTAATTGGTGATATTCCATACAAAATCATTCACTGAATGTTTTATCATTTATTACAGTACACGTTGTCATTGAATTCAAACGTCATAAAATTACAAACTTACATTACTTACAACTTACAAAAATAGCTATTTTCTTTTTCAGCTCCTTTCCCACTGGAAATTTATAAAAATTCAAATATTGCATTAACGTGAATATTAATAAAAATAATAATAGTTTATTGTCAACAATATTGACATGGTTTATCGATGAAATAATTTCAAGAAATACTGAAACTCAAAAAACCTTTAATAGAATGAATATTTGAAATCATCAATAAATTATTTATTCTCTTCTTGAAGGCTAGTTCGGCTAACTCTCTTCTTTCTTCTGATAACCTGTTAATTATTCTAATTCCCCAGTAGATCTAGAAGTTCTTCCATTCAACGAAGTAAGAAAGATTATGACACTCAATTGCATGTATTAATATTATGATAGGCAGTGACATCCCTTGGAATCCGGCTGAACTAGAGAATATAAATCTTAGATGGCGCTTAACTTTGGGAAAGTTACTAAAGGTAGCTTTTTAATGAATAGATTAACTTTTTTCAACGCTAAAAAAAGTAATCTCAAACTTGCGAAAAGTGTACAACTTTTAGTCACATCATTTACATAAACCTCACAGATTATTTTTTTCACATACTTTAGTGAAAATAAGGCAGTCAACTCTTTAAACAATACTTTAGGATACGTCAATGGTGAAAGTAATACTATCTATTGATAGCGAGGTATATTACTGTTAGGCAACATATCATACACCCAATAATCTTTTTTAAATGTTGGTGGCTTTTATTACTTAATATAATCGATATCAATAAAGACAAAATTTGTTAACACAAAAACCCATCTATGTCGATATACTCTTGATTATTGATCATTGTGACCATTTACATTTTAGATTATATTACGGAATATATTGTATTTGTGTTTGTATGTGAGTTGTACAATAATCAAAAATGTCCATCGTTATGGTGTCCCTATGAGAAAAAGTAATAATAATTACAAATTAACATTAAAAATACGAAATTGACCACTGATTGCGAAACCAAAAAGATTAGGCTGAATAGAAATAAATGAACGACATGAACATATGGAACTTGATACCATTCTGTGTTTGGTACATAGAGAAGTATTATTCACACAAACGTGCTTGTATTATGTTATGACACATGTGTTCAATCTCGTAATTTGTAAAAAATTTTTGTTTTAATGTGATTAGAATAGCTGTTACATTAAGTGTTTTTATGTTATTCCCTTGAGCGTACAAAGGCCCTAAAATGTATTCCACTTCCACTCAAATGAAACACTGGATTTTCTTTGATGAAAATGAAGTAAATGAATTCAGAAAAAGGGCAAATCAACGACACATTGAAGAATATGGAAAACATATTCCGGTATAACAATAAAAAATACCATCATGGCACATTGAAATTATTATTTTTTCAGTATTTCAATAAAATTTCGATTAAATATATGAAGCAAAACATTAAGATTCAAAGCTCCTCAATCTGATAATTTGAATGTGAATACTATTTCCTATGTATTTGATCTGTTATTAATGTTTATCTTATTTTTAGGACGCTGAAAAGTACACCTATTTTCTTACCCCTGATGAAGAAAAAATTATGCTTAAAAAATATGAAATACATCTAAGAGATTTTTGTAAAAGATTCCAACCAGTTATGCCGAAGGGTGTTATAGGTACTTCTTTCCACTATTTCAAAAGATTTTATATGAATAATTCCGTTATGAATTATCACCCAAAAGAGATTATGTAAGCATTTTTAGTGACATTTAATTTCTATATATTGAAATGTGATGTATTTCAGGGTGACTTGTATATACTTAGCTTGTAAGGTAGAAGAATTTAATGTCTCCATTTCCCAATTCGTAACAAATATAAAAGGAGATCGAGAGAAAGCTAGTGATATAATATTAAACAACGAGTTATTATTGATGGAACAAATCAAATTTCATTTGGCAATACACAATCCATTCAGGCCTGTAGAAGGTTTCCTTATAGATATAAAGGTAAGTTCATGTATATTTTGTAAAAGCACACTGCCGCTTGAACAGGAGAAGTGAAGTGATTACATTTTTACATTGCCCATTTACCTGCTTCCTACCACTAGTTGTAATTGAGTTATATAATGAAATTTTGATTTTTTCTCTCCAAAATTGTATCCATTCATACAAAAAAATTATAGTGTTTATGTCTTACATGAAGTCACTTTTGTGCTACTCATTTTTTTACCATTGTGCGTGTTTTATCTTATACTAAAATCTGTTATGGTTAATTTTCCAGACAAGATATAACCTGAAAGAGCCAGAAAGACTTCGAACAGGTACTGAGGAATTTCTGGATAAAGTCTTCCTAACTGATGCCATCCTTCTTTATGCCCCTAGTCAAATTGGATTAGCTGGAATACTGCATGCAGCTTCGAAATTACATGAAAATTTAGATTCTTACGTTACTGATACATTGCTTGGAGAAGAAGGATCTAGTCAATTGCATGATTTAATTGAAGCTGTGAGAAGTAAGTAATGGTTATATGGGGTGGAGATTTTTCTTGTCAAATTTGATGTTATATTATAAAATTTGGATTGGTTGAGCAGGCTTTTACCAAAAATATTTGGATATTAGGATCCAAATTGCTTATCTAAGCCTAAGCAGAGTAATATTTATCTATAATAATAAATTATTATTATTAAATATTTCATTATCATTGATTTCTCATTCTGGACAAATTCTCTTTCTAACTATTCTTTGGAATACTTTGATACCATAGATATTTTGGTCGATAGTATGAACAACCAGGAACGGTAAAAATATTTTAATAATTTTTGATATCATGCGTTTCTGTAATGCTATACGTACGTTAATGTATTTAATGGGCCTTCTGTGAAATGATCACAGTAGGTGAATTAACAATAGTCAAATCTATGATACAGAGATAATCTCATATCACTGATTAGATCTGGCTCAATGTTGCCACAAAGTTGAATAATTTTCGACCTTAATTCATCAAGATTTGAAGCTCTGCCAAAGTCATGTCCATATATAGATGCTTTCAGATATCCCAATAAAAAAAGATCGTTTGGGGTTAAATCTGGTGATCCAGAAGATCACGAAATTGTACCTTTCGTATATATTACTCGATCAGGAAACGTGATTTGGAGAAACTGTGTCACTTCTTCTGAGTTATGACTTGGGCAATCATCATCTATTCAGTCGAACTTCACTTATTGATTTTGATGTTTTATCAATATTCTGCTGTTCTGAACACAACCACATTCCTCAAACTTATGAATAATACCAAAAATTATGAATTGTGAAGGAATTGGCCTATTTCCGAAAGCAACAACAAATAAATTTATTGTCTCCTGAATCGAGTGACCCCCAAAATATCACTTCAGAATCTCTTTTATTTTCAAACGTCATGAACTTACGCAGAGTGGATCTGAATTACGTCGCCAGGCCGGTGCAAAACGATGAATTCTCCCCCACTTTGGGTAGTCGGAAAGAGTAAGGATATACAAACAGCACTCCAGTTGAATATTCGTAATCATTTATAACACACATTTTTCTTGTGCTGGTCCTCTTGTAAATGCATGATGAAATTATTTTCGTTACCTGTATATGTCATTATAAAATAAAACACTTGTTTACATTTTCTACTTTATTTTTGGTATTGACGTACGTTTCGTCTTTGCTAGAAAGACTTCATCAGAATACGAAGTAACAGTTGTTGTACAATGAATTTATAAGATTTTTTACAGAAGGTGTACATGTGTTTTTAATTGTTCGTCGGGTTGGTTTTCTCAAAGAATATTCCCTTCAGAATCGTGTTCACTCGATCCCTTGTAAATATTGAATAGAGGGGTGTAATAAAAATCTATTTGTTCATTTACTAGGTTATTGCTGTTTTTATGTTTATTTATTTCGTAAATTTCCCATAAGTTCAATTTTAGACCTCTATTTTCAACATGTATTTACGAAATAAATAAACATAAAAACAGCAATAACCTAGTAAATGAACAAATAGATTTTTATTACACCCCTCTATTCAATATTTACAAGGGATCGAGTGAACACGATTCTGAAGGGAATATTCTTTGAGAAAACCAACCCGACGAACAATTAAAAACACATGTACACCTTCTGTAAAAAATCTTATAAATTCATTGTACAACAACTGTTACTTCGTATTCTGATGAAGTCTTTCTAGCAAAGACGAAACGTACGTCAATACCAAAAATAAAGTAGAAAATGTAAACAAGTGTTTTATTTTATAATGACAATTACAACTGATTTCTACCAAGCAACGGCCCAATCTATCATAAACCTGTATATGTTTTGTTTGAGTCAGAAAAAAATTCCTTTGCTTTGTTACCCAAAAACAGATAAATCTTTTTGACTTCCATGTGGTGTGACATGTTCAACTGTTTTCTGATAAATGTTTTAACAGACTTCACGCTTAATCCTTATTATGAAAATCAATTGTTTTTAGACACTCAGAAGGCCTAGATAATGAGAAGAGTCCTGTCTGGTTTTATATATTATACCATATTCATATCCATATGGCCTTTTAGAGCATGTGTACAAGGAGTTGAAAGGCAGAGATTCTTTTATGGTTTGGCAGTTTTATTTTAAGACTGTATGTTGAAATAAGACAGAATTATAAAATATGACATACTTCATTCCCTTCTGCTCCATTATCAACCATACCAAAGAATACATCCTAAAGTTCCTTTCAATTCCCGCTCTGGAAAAACTGTAACCTATAAAACTTTGTTCCCCATATTTAGTAAACTATATGAATTTCGATATTGTTAAAGGATATACTTATTCCCATCTATTCATATGTATAAGTAATAATTCAGTATTTGCTTCTGGCCTCAGTGTTGGCCCAAGAATGTTCGTCATTATTCATGGAATAATGATCATTGTTGCACTGCCATTTATTGGGATCAAGCATACCTTGATATTGTTTTAGTAGTCAACTTCATATCTTGTCAATTACCATACTGTTAGCAAGATCCTTGTCATAAGAATTAATCAAAGTTGTAGTTATATACAGTAACCCAAAAAACTCTTTTTTTGCTGAAAGTCTTCAAGCATTTTCTCATCTTCTTGGTTCGTCAGATTCATAATCAAAGCTGGTTATTAATCGAGATAACTACAGCGTGTTCTTAAACTTAACCACCTCAACATTACTGTCGATTCATTCCTCAGTAATACAGCGTAATTAATGTTTCAAAATACTGAAACCATAAATAAATAACATGATAAAATAACTGTTGTACGAAACATGATTTAATTATTGTTTATTATATTGCAGGTATTCGAACCATGGTAAAAGCGTTGGATAATGGACCAGATAAATCTCTCTATCAATCCTTGGAAAAGAAATTAGATAAATGTAGAAATCCTGACAATAATCCTGATTCTGAAGTGTAAGTTTTTATAATTGGAAGACTGATTAAAGATGTCTTCAAAATCCACAGGTCTTGAAATTTATTGAAGCAATGATAAAGAGTCAGCAACGTTAGCATGTTAATAGTTAAATGATTTTCATTGTTCAGCAACATCTTAAACTAATTTAATTTTTACTAAAATGAAAATTTAATCCATAATTACGAAGAACTTTCAGTTTCTAACACATCGTCAACAAGACAATTGGAAATTTTAGTAATTGAATTCTGATTGTATTATGCAAAAATTTGGAGTTGCCAATGAAGAGGGGTTGATTACTTGGATGATATAACTAATAATTGTGTCATAATCATGAGTGCACAAACACTTCGTGTTCGAGATACAGAACAGGGTGTTAAATTTTGAATTTTCTTGAAGTTTTTTCCTCAAAGCTTCGGCATTTTTCAAGATATTCAACTGAAATTTGGCAAAGATATTACACTTTTAGGTTAATATCGTATGACATGTCGATTACATACGAAAATCTAGAGGTTGATATTTTCCTTTCCTTTCAGAATTTTTTTGCGGTCGAACACTAGTAGTTTGAAAAATATTCAAAAAACACTTTGTTTAATTTGAGAACTTTTTCATTTCTTCCAATTTTTTTCTGTTTTCCAGAAAAAGACATTTAACAGTTATCTCTAAGTGAACAATTCAGTAGGCTTTGGCATATTTAGTTCTATTATTAGTTTCGTTTTGCCTTTCTTCAGTATTTGTAGCATTGGTTCATAGATATTCGAAACAGCTGAAAAATAATTATGACAAAGAGACTTAATGACAACAAAAAGCGGAATTAACAGTGACAACAACAGAACTGAACCATAACAAATGTTGGAAATGTCTTCCTCCAACCCTAATACTACAATATTATAAGGATGTCTCTTGTTAACACATAACTTTTGTAGGTCTAAATATTTTTTACATTCTGGAGAATCTATGTTATTTTCACATAATAATATTTTTTTAGCTACAAGAGGAGGATGCAAGAGATGTTGGAAGATGATGATGATCTTTATAGCACTTTGTCTGAAAGGAATGAACACCTGGACAACTCAGCTTTGAAAATGTCACCATCTGGATACGCAAATCTATCAGACGAAAACTGAAAATAAAACATTTTCTGCAAGAAGAATGAAGATATTAACAGATTTGAATATGTGACCATCCAGATATACCAAATTTTCATTCAATGATTAATTTCTATTTACAACATTGTACGTATCAGTATTGTTATTTTTCTTTCATTTTCTCGAATAATAAAACTGTGTGGTTGTACAAAAAATAATTTCAACTCCACGTGAAAGTTTAATAAATCATTGAAAAATCGAATTGAAAAAAATCATTCCCCCCGCCATCCTCTGCAACTATTGTTAGTACAAATTGATTCTTTTTTTTTTTTTAGTTCAAAAATGCATTTATAAAGAGAATCGGAAAGTAATGTCGCTTTCTTATATTAAATTCAAAGTTTTTATTTTTAATCAATAATGTAATCACCTTTGTCATCAATGACCTTTAGTGTGCAAATTTTCAGTGCCGGACCAATTGGTTTTTGAGTAAAATATATCTTGAGATGCCGCACTTGAGCCGCATAATCATTTTATTTTGAGAGCTGATATAGCAAGGTAAGAATGAAAAAGTTCAATTAATTCTACGCAGTAGTTTTTGGTTGGTGCCCTTTTAAATATCTCAATACATCGATTAATCTCTGTAATTCATCGTCTTCGAATTTTTTTAGCTGAAATCACCACTTTTGAATCGCCAAAATCATTCTCTACATGTCTTCAGTTGGAACATTGTCATTGTATACTTCCACAAGTATATGATGAACTTCAGCTGTACTTTTTTCCAATTAAAACTTCCTACAAACGCTGTTATAATAAAATCTGACATTTTCGACAGCATAACAAAATACGTTTTGTATGAAACTCAAAACAAATCACACTTGATGTTATCGGCAGATGTCCAGTCTGTCTAAATCTGCGACAATCTGCTGTTACTATTTAAAATTCAATGTTGTAAGAGTCATCTTTTGAAATATATATTTACGGTATAAAGTAACAGTATAAATCTATAACTAAATACAGTCTATTGCCATCTTCCCGTCACCCCTCTCCACAGTTCGCTATGTATAGCGTCATCCGCTTCTATTTCACGGGTCTCTATTGTTTCCTTTATTGTGAAGCACTTGAGCACTTGCGGGTGTTGTGAGAGGGCTTCTACCTCTTAACGGCGGCGTTTCGTTCTGAGCATGTGCACCTGAAACTCTTCAGACAGACATGGTGCGCATGTCTGCCTGTGACGCTAGTGACCATGTGTTCCACGTTAGAACGATCGTCGAACGCTGTGTGCCTTGCCCTATTTGGCCTATTTGAGCTGGTGGGGACGGTCAGTCAGATATTTTTTAGACTAGTCGTGTCCTCGCCGGCAAGCTGCAGCAGAGCAATACAGAATTCTGGACGAGGAGCAAAGAAGGTGGTCGCTACACACTTCCTCTCCAGTGAGCGTCGGTAAGGTCACGGAATAGAGCGTTGGAATGTGGCAGGAAACAGCCCGCCGCTGAGCTGGTCGCAATGCCATCTCCAGCGGGGATCTGAGAAATGAATGGTAAAGGTTGCCTCAGAATGATGGATGTGGTCAATTAGGGCCTCTAAACGAATGGGTTGGTTCGATCGTGAAACAAACCCCCCCAATCACGTCGGGGTAAAATTTTCGCATCTTAAGCGCATAAAAACGTATTTAAAAAAATATGACGACACAAGAGCGCCTAACAGGTTTGTCAATCTTGGCTATAGAAAAAGGAATAGAACAAAGTCCAAGTGAGGATCTCCAATTTTATGAAGATATTATACATAAATTTGCAATTTCAAAACACCGTCGAATAGACTTCACGTACAAAACGTAAAAAATGATGAAACATGTTTTTATATCGGTTTGCATTTTATTCAAGTAAATAACAAATAAGCAGCAATCTGTTTATCATTTTGGCCTCCTTATTTGTTACTTATTATTTTTTGTATATATGTACATAATATGTATTTAAAATAAGGAAATTATTTTGTGTTTTTTAACTTTTCATTCTACTCCAAAGAAGCAGAAAACGTTATATTCATTAATTTTATATATACACAATGTTATGTTTTTTAATTATTCGTTCTTGTCAATAAATTATAGTTTAAATTTTTTTTTTATGTTTTAAGTAGGGTTATTGACGATGACCTCCATATAAAAGGTCAACGCATCAAGGAATAATACTTCAGGTGTCTAAGCACCAAGAAATTTATTCCTTATTCGGTTCTCGCCTGTTTTAAGTACCACGAGCCGCCACTGAATATCAAGTTAAATGAAACTATTAACCTTCAAATTCAAGAATAGATTAATCTTGTGTATTATATACAGCTATCCCCGAGGCTTCACAGTCGGTTTTCTCAATACAAAGTCGTCACTATTCGAAGAAAAATGACGCAGAAATTAGTTGAGGTTACGGGAATAATCCTGTAATAATAATAATAATAAATAAACATTTTCCTACGAGTATTAATCAGTGATAAATATCGCTAACGATTTAAAGCATCTAATCCCTATTCTTGCATTGAAATTACCAGTATTCTTCAAATTTATATTATTATTGTAGAAAATTCGAAATGCCGCAATTTGGAAGCCCAATGATTAATTCTGTGAGTCTTCTCAGCACGTTTCTTTTCATCTTTCTCCTTTCCGATATTAGCTTATGCTACGAGTGTGATTTCTTCAATAATATAAGTGTGAGAGTGCCAAGAAACAATAGTTTGACGACTTATAAGACAACAGTCAATGGATGTTTCGAGCCAGATCAGGTCGGAGAAATGGTTACTGGAATATCAGCTGTATATGAGGATAATATTTCATATATTGGAGATCACGCAGTAAATAACTTGTTACTACTGGATTATTTAAATTTTATGCGTTGTCATAATATAGAAAATATTTCTCCCCGTGCATTTGAAAATCTTCCTGCACTAAAAATGTTATTGATTACCCATGCCAAAATTACATACATACCAGGAGGAACCTTCAAGAATTTACCTAGTCTAGATTTTTTGGACCTGACAGGCAACAAAATATCGGAAATATCAGTGGATGCTTTTGGTGTTCACCCTTTACTCGAGTATTTGATAATGACTGGCAACAATATTCGAGACATTAATCGTCTGTGGTTCTTGCATTGCCCAAATCTAGCTTATGTAGCCTTCGATCAAAACAATATCCAAATTATCAAAAAAAATACATTCCAGTTTTTGACTAATTTGAAACAACTTTTACTGGATTTCAACGAAATAAGAGTCATAGAAGAAATGTCTTTCAAGCATTTGAATGATTTAGAGGTATTGGGTCTTGCTCATAACAAATTAGTTGAATTTGACCCTAATATACTAGCAGAAAATTTCAAAGTCCAAAAGTTATATTTAGATGCGAATTTCCTGAACTTTTTGCCCCAAAATTTACTGAAAAAATTATCAGTGAACATTCTGAAATTAGCAGGAAATCCTTGGGAATGTGCATGTTTGGATCAAATACACAAATGGGCTCTTCAGGAGAATGTAGTTTTGAAAAATGATTGCCGAACGGAACAGATTCCACAATGTTTTAACGGCACCGACCCAGACTTCTGTTCAGAGACAAAAGACCCTGAAAATACCGCATTGTTCCTACAGAATTTAAGAGAACTTGAATTTTGGATTTATGGCGGATGCGCTAATTTCTCATAAAAATATATGTGATTTGTAATATGTACTTGCTATAACAACTGAGTCACATAAAATTTATTGGATTATTTCTTGTAAGCTCAGAATGTATAAATCTTGATTGAATAAAAAAGTTTTGAAATTATGTGTTTAGAGAATACTCCTTGAGAGTGGATTCCAAGTTGAAAAAAATATTTTCCGTACATCGGACAGGTTAACACAAAGTAGGAGTATACCTACTTATATCAGTTTTCCCACCTAAGATCGAAGTTTTCTGGACCCTAATGTACTAGTTCAGGAACAAAATGAAATTCCTAGAAGCAATTATATCAAATTACAATGCTATGGGGGGCGGGCGGGGACAGTCAGTTAGGTATTGTCTAAGACAAGTCGTGTCCTCTGTATGCTATGCCGGGAAGCACAGCAAAGCAGAAATCCTGGCGAGGAATGTCGCTACACACTCCCACTCCAGTGAGCGTCACGGAGTAGGACGTTGGGATCAGGCCAGGAAACAGTTCGCCGCTGGGCTGGACGCGGTGCCATCTCCAGCAGGGAGGAACTCAAGGAAGGCTATCACAGAAATAGGAATGGATAGTTAGTGCCTCCAATGAATACGTGGTTCGCTCTTGAAGCAAACCATCATCAGGTTGGGGTGATCATGAGGGAGCTTCTACCTCCTAATTTGGAAGGAGAAAGTATGCAATATAAATAGATAATTTGTGAGGGTCATGCTGCTTTAGTTATATACAAAGGCAATGTATTTTAGTAAAACATTCCAATCGGATCAAATAACACAAGCAAAGATACAAGAATGAAAATCGAGTGGAAGTACAATGAATGAGTGTGCAATAACTGAGAATCTTACATTAAAACTTATGTGGTATTTGAACCATAAATTATGGAAATGGGGACATTTAAAAGAAGTTTACTTACCAAGAGTTACCAAGGGAGATTGTTATAAGTACTATTATCTCGAGTATGTTTTTAAGTCGCTTAAGAAGTTTATTTCCAAGAACCTTCCCCTCCTCTTTATTATCGTCACACAGCTCATGCATCAAGTTAAAAATTTCTTGTGAAGGCTATTATATGGTATTTAGTTTAATTCAATATAAGGCCACTATTTTCTCAAAATTTAAGACGCTCATTAAGGTTTTTAAATTCTTAAAATGTTTTTACAATCAGCGTAAAGGAGAAATTTACAAATATTCAGTGATTTGTTTCAATTGAATGTGCTCTGGAAAATCCATGCTAATTGGGAATTATACACGATTTAACAAAATGGAATACTTGGAGATATATCGGGTGTTTTTTTAGAGTGATAGAATTTTAAATTGAAATAAAACACATTTAAATTAAAATTGAAGACAATTTTATGACATTTATGTTTTAAAAATAATTTCCGGCGTATGTCCACCACGACTAGCTCTGAGGAACCGCATTCGACCAGACCAATTTTGGACCACTTTCCGAGTAATTCAGGCCGTATTTCATCAATAACACGAGTTATGTTGGCTTCAAAAGCGTATATTGTTTCTGGTTTATCAGCATAAACCAATAACTTGACATAACCCCAAAGAAAATAATCCAGTGGAGTTATGTCACATGATCTTGGAGGCCAATTAATTGGATCATTTCTCGAAATAATGTTATCGCCAAATCTTTCCTTCAATAAATTAATTGTTACGGTAGCTGCATGAGGTGTAGCACCATCTTGTTGAAACCAAAATACGTATGGGTCGATACCATTCAAATTTTGAAACAAATATTCATTGATCATCGATCTGTAACGATCACCATTCACTGTAACATTAGCTCCAGCATCGTTTTTAAAGAAATATGGATCAATTACACCTCCAGCGTGTGAAGCACACCATACAGTGGATTTTGCAGGATGCAATGGAACCTGCAGAACTTCTTGAGGATTGTTTTCACTCCATATATGTCAATTTTGCTTGTTTACATAGCCGTTGAACCAGAAATGAGCTTCATCACTAAACACAATTTTACGATAAAAAAGTGCATCAACTTCAAGCTGTTCTATCAGCAAACAAACGACGCTTATTATGGTCAAGTGGCTTTAGTTCTTGAACCAGTTGGATCTTGTATGGGTGTAGAGCAGTGGTTCCCAAACTTATTTTGTCTACTGCCCACTTTGAGAATAAATATTTTTTTAGCGCCCCCATTTTTTCACCTATTTAAAAACCACTATAACTTCAAATTAAATTAATTAATTATTGTGACCTATATATGTATATTATGTATATTAACAGAGAATTCTAAACGAAACTTTTACTATAACCCGCAACTTGAAACCTGAGCGCAGTAGGTAACATACAACGGCGCTTAGGTCTCAAGTTAACTCTTACGGGCTCCACCTGCCAATAAGAATGATTATTGAAACGCAACTTTACAGTATTAAAACAGAGTTTCTTTTATTAAAAATATAACTAAAATAATCAATCCTTATATAAAAACTAATGTGAAGGATGAATCTGATGCTGTTTAATAAGTTTGTTGATATCAGGTTCCAATTTACTCAAGAACAGTCGCAAGTCGCCACGTTCGGTAACAAGCAAACGATTTCTCTTTTTAGTAAGCAGTGTTGTCACAGCACTAAATCCACGTTCACACAAGTATGACGATGGGGATGCTATCAAGAATCGTTGAACGATTGACCACAATACAGGGTACAATTGAGGGATCGGTTTTTGAAGCCAAAATTCTTGGTAACCATTTTTGAACTTGATTTTTATTTCCTCGTTTGTTGTCAATTCTATAAGTTCTTCTTCCAGCTGAGGTGACATTGCTGTGTTGACATTTGAAAACGGATCCAACACCCAGTCTGGTATTTCCAAGTTCAAAATGTCCTGGTATCGTTCGGTGAAGTCAATGTGGAGGTTTTCCAAATGTTGGCAGTAGGCAAACAATTCGTCGTTACTGCATGATACTGATAAATTTGGAAAATTGTGAAACTCACGTCTGCCCAGATTCTTTTGTGTAGAAGCAGTTTGGCTGCGAAAGCAGCAACGACGTTTTTTGTTTTAATTAAATTTAGTTTATCGCCTTGCAGTTGGAGATTCATGTCGTTGAACAATTTATACAGGTCTGTCATGTAAGCTATATCATTCTTTGATGTTATAAGCTTGTCGTGCAATTCTGTATCTTTAGTTTCCAAGAACTCTATAACAGAGTCGAACAGGTTGTAAAATCGAGTCAGACAATTGCCTCTTGATAGCCAACGAACTTCAGTATGAAACAACAAACGGTTGAAATCCTCGTCATTAGTAACACAAAGCTGATGAAATAATCTATCATTCAAAGAGCTGTTGCGGATTTTATTGACTGCTTTGATGACATATTGCAGTTATTGAAATAGTTTTTCACTTAAGTTTCTAGCAACTAAATGTTGTCTATGAATAACGCAATGTACACCAAGGACATGTGGAATTTTATTTTTTAAGTACGCTATGAAGCCTTTATGGCACCCTGTCATAGCCGGAGCGCCATCCGTAGCAACTGAAATAATATTTTTCAGAGGAATCTCTTTCTCATCGCAAAACTTTTCCAATGTATTGAATATGGTTTCACCTTTTGTATCGGTCTCTAAATTTCTAGCAAATAATAGTTCTTCACATATTTTCTCATCTTTAATAAACCTCACGTAAGACAACAACAATGCTTCATTAGTTGGTAAAGTGGACTCATCGAGTTGAATTGAGAATTGACTTGTCCTCAGGTGATCGCACAATGATTCTTCAATATTTTCAACCATTTCATCAATTCGTCTTCGCACAGAATTATTACTCAAAGGAATTTTTCGGATAATATCTGCGGCCGGTTTATGAAGCACAGTAGTTATTACTTCATTTATTGCTGGCAATATTAACTCTCCTCCGATGTTATGTGGTTTGCCTTTTTGAGCAATTAACAAAGAGATATTGTACGAAGCTCGAAGTCCGTCGTCATCTTGCTTAGCAGCCGCCGAAAATAGTTTTACTACACTTGGCTGAGTATTATGCTTCTTCTCTAGGTCTTGAAAATATGCTACATTCTTGTCTTTCTTATCTGGATGCATTTTATTCAAATGATCTTGCAGCCTTGAAGGCTTCATTGCTTCATTCGAAAATGTTTTTAGACATAGAAAACACAAAGGCGACGATCGGTTTGTGGGATTTTCAATAAATCCGAATTTAATATATTCCGCAGAGTATTGCCGTCTCTTCTTTTTTACTTCCGACATTGTTTTGCTTTGAGAAATACGTTCAACTTCGCGAGTAGAGGAGGCGTAAGTACTGCTCATCTATTGCGCGCGAGACCACAAATGAAAATAAAATAAATATTACATTGTTTATATAGGAATGCTTAAGCAGCACGCACCGACAGGAATAAAACAAACATGCATAAACTCGTTTATCTCATTCGACGCTCAATCGTACTCAACAAGTCCGAACAAGCATTCAATGAACCAGCCGACTGATACAGGAATGCACAATTCGGGTTATTTAACAAAAACTTGTTAAAACATGATAGATATCTACGAGTACTAATAACTATTAATTTTTTCTATATTCAATAAAATAGGACAGATATATGAACTACGCGAAGAGAAATATAGAACCGAGTTTGAGCAATCTTTTAATTCATATTAGTTGATGTTCACAAGTTGTTGTTGAAAGTCAAGAGCTCTTGCAGTTGTTGTTTAAGAGGCCTCTTAGCTAAATAAAGTTACAAATCACCCCCCGCCCGCCTGCCTCTACACAACGCCTCCATTTTCTTCTGGGTCTCTTACCGCCCCCCTTGAGACCTGCAGCGCCCACAAGGGGGCGTTATCACCCACTTTGGGAAAGACTGGTGTAGAGCAAGATCTTCACGCAAAATTTTTCATGTGGTGGTTGCACAGAGTCCATCTTGTTGTGAACGTCGACGAATAGACAAATCTGGATCTTCATTAGCACTATGACTTACAGCAGCCATATTTTCTTCTGTACCTACAGTTCTTCATTTTGTTTTTTTTTTCCATCGAGTAGAGAAAATGTTGTCCGAAATCTATCGATAGACCGACGAATAAGCTGCTCTGATGAAAGATTATGTACACCCTAATTTCACGAAGTGCTCTATTAGTTTGGCGAATAGAACGCTGATTTTAAAAATAAATTTCAACAATTTGTAAACGTTGTTGCGGCGTGAGTCTTTCCATGATAATTTGTTAATGCTTACTGAACTGAAATGTCAAAATAACATTGCTTCTACCTTCTGTCAAATCACAGTTATCCCTATTGAAAGTTCTAACACTCTAAAGAAAACACCCGTACCAATGAATAATTCGAATAATTTTCCGAAAACACAAAGCTTACTAATTGGTCTGTAATTACCAATAAAATTATTTCTCTGTTTAAAAATTGGAATAATGTCAGTGATTCATTAAATATTATATTATAGTTAAAGGAGTAGAAAGAGATTTATTAGAGGCACGAATGAAAAAGTCAGGAATGGAATCTGTTCCTAGTTTAGATCCAATGTATTCAACCTTTTTTCCACATCACTCACATCAAGTATGATTGAAATAATATTGAATTGATCTTGGGAATCATCACAGTCAGAATTGGGAAATTCAGCAAAGACATCGCTCATGTAAAATTATCTATGGCCAACAGTTTTTTTGTTCAACGACATGGAGTTTGTGCAACCGGAAACTTTGTTATTGATGGATACAACTCAATAGAGTTTTTGTAATTTTTGTAACCTAATTATTGTGTATTCACGAACGAAAGCTGCATCCGAAATAACGAGTCTGTCATGGTAGTTCAGCGTGAATTCGATCAGCCCTTCAACATTTACATTGACTAACAAAAAGCACCCAGAAGCTTCTCGAACGGCTGGAACCCTAGAAAATGTTGAACAAGTCGAACAAGCCATTCTGCGCAATCTAAGTCGATGAATTTGGTTTCAGTACTCAGACGATCGAATGGATATGAAATTTAGTGTTCAGTGGTAGAGTAAGAACGCGCATGTCCCTGCTAAAATTCGTGAGAATCATACAATCAGAAAATCTAAAAAAATATATATATATTAATAGACCAGCGTTGAGCGCTACCGGAACCATAGCGACAGTCCAACGACCGAGTTTAAATTTAACATGTAGATGTAAAACAATCACAAGACATCTAATGCAACATATGAACAAGAGCGCAAAAGCTCCAGATTTCACGTTAATGCTTTTCTAATATTTTTTTGTTGGACTACAATTCAAATGAACTAAAGCAAGAATGAAACATAAGAAAAAATCTTTATTCTTACACGTAAATGTTAAAGCATGTTAGTAATAGTATTAATGAAGTCTTAAAGATTAAATACTAAGTACATATATTACAAATCGCCAATCTTGGTCAATAACAGTAAGACTGACATTCTTTTACAAATCTATATTGTTTTCTTAACAGATCTTTGGGATAAAAATAAAATAAGAAGATACAAAACCAATAAAATAAATAATATAACTGTTGGAAATTTCTTTTAACGATCCATTTTTCGTTTTTTTTTCAACAGCTCAACAGAATAAGACCGTGATTATACAAATATATAGAACAAGAAAGTCGAGAGTACATGGAATTGTTTTTCAAAAAAAATTATGTCTAAACAGTGATTGCACTATTGAATAATAAGATATTATTGATATGAAAAGAATATAAAAGGAGATTTATTTTTAAGAAGAGAGCGTTTGACGTCTGTCTTCTGTATTGAAGATTTTTAATTGAAATTATATTTTCTATTTAGTTGATATACTATTTCAAATCTTTTTCAAATACCCTAAAATAGAACTTGTGGATATAGTTTTGAACCTGCGACATATGGTCGATATATTTAGGTTTTTCTATTGGATATGTATTGTGAGGATGAAAAAACTTATAAGAATGAACTAACATTTCATAAAATAGGTACAAATTTTACATTTCATATTGGAAACATGATAAAATAGTATGAAAGTGTGTTTCTTGGTTTCCTCAGACTGCAAATTTGTGTGACTTCCTTTTGGTTAGGCACTTGTTATTATTTTACTGAACTACAAAACATATTGCATGTTGAAATAGCATTCATGCTAATAAATATTCTCCTTCTGCATCGGTTTAATTGATTATGTTTAATTTGAAATTCGAGAGGGGTGGATATGGGAGGTTATACCACAGAGTACTCTGTGTTGAGTTTTGTTACGGAACAGTCTCGCCTGATTAGCTTTCGGCCATCACTCATCTTATTCTACTGGGCTATAACTCCCAGCCTCTCTAGGAGCCTTCAAAGTGTTTTCCAAAGTTTTGAAGTTGGAGAATGGGCGATGAACTCATCGGACTCTCTGTTGGTGGTTCATGGTACTGAATGTAGGTAGAAGGGTAGTCGTTTCGATGTATTGGAATAGATTGGTTCATAACGTCTTGGGAAGGAATGAAATGACTTCCCGTGGAGGACATATTGGGTGCCATTGGAGGTACGCTCGACAGTCCTGGTCTTCCTGGGTAGTTGAAGAACCTGTAATAAAAATTAATTAAATGAGACTTATCTTATAATCATATTTTTTGACCCCAGTTTTTGTTTATCATTCTTGATTCACTGATACTGGCATTATTTATGCAATGAGTTTCAAAGTTGCTTAGTTTTGGTGAAATTCAAGGAACATCGGATGAATTTCACTAAAAATAAACTGCCTGTTTTTAAATTATAATCTCAAAATTTTACAGGTAGAATCAATTCAACTATTTGTAGTCGATTGAAATTTTCAAATTATTTCGCAATATAAATAATCTGAAAATAATGGGGGACCATACTGATCTATTTAAATCGAAAATATCTTACATCTTAGCTGGTTCATAGCATATTGTGTTAAGGCCAACATGCGAAAAAGATCCACCGCTCTGAATTAACTGTAGGGTGTTTTTTTTTAGAGTGATAGAACTTTAAACTGAAATAAAACACATTTAAATTAAGATCTAAGCCAATTTTTTTTTATTTGAAAGATAATTTTATGACATTTATGTTTCAAAAATAATTTCCGGCATATGTGCACCACGACTAGCTCTGAGGAACCGCATTCGACCAGACCAATTTTCGACCACTTTTTCGAGTAATTCAGGCCTTATTTCATCAATAACACGAGTTATGTTGGCTTCCAGAGTGTCTTTTGTATCTGGTTTATCAACATAAAACAATGACTTGACATAACCCCAATGAAAATAATCCAGTGGAGTTATGTCGCATAATCTTGGAGGCCAATTAATTTGACCCTTTTTCGAAATAATGTTATCGCCAAATCTTTCTTTCGATAAATCAATTGTTACGGTAGCTGCACGAGGTGTAGCACCATCTTGTTGAAACCAAAATACGTATCGATACCATTCAAATTTTGAAACAAATAATAGTTTATCATCGATCTGTAACGAGCACCATTCACTGTAACATCAGCTCAAGCATCGTTTTTGAAGAAATATGGGCCGATAATGCTTCCAGCGTGTAAAGCACACCATACAGTGCATTTTTCAGGATGCAATGGAACCTGCAGAACTTCTTGGGGATTGTTTTCACTCCATATACGGCATTTTTGCTTGTTTACATAGCTGTTCAACCAGAAATGAGCTTCATCACTAAACATAATTTTACGATAAAAAAGTGGATCAACTTCAATCTGTTCTAGGGTCCAATCAGCAAACAAACGATGTTTATTATGGTCAAGTGGCTTTAGTTCTTGAACCAGTTGGATCTTGTATGGGTGTGGACCACGATCTTTACGCAAAATTTTCTATGTGGTGGATGCACAGAGTCCAACTTGTTGTGAACGTCGACGAATAGACAAATCTGTATCATCATTAACACTATGATTTACAGCAGCGATATTTTCTTCTGTACGTAGAGTTCTCTGTCTTGTTGTTGTTGCATGGAGTAGAGAAAATTTTGTCCGAAATCTATCGATAGTTCGACGAATAAGCTGCTCTGGTAGACGATTATGTAAACCATAAATTTCACGAAGTGCTCTTTAAGTTTGGCGAATAGAACACTTATTTTGAAAATAAATTTCAACAATTTGTAAACGTTGTTACGGCGTGAGTCTTTCCATGATAATTTGTCAATGCTTACTGAACAGAAATGTCAGAACAACATGGCTTCTACCTTCTGTCAAATCACAGTTACCTCTATCGAAAGTTCTATCACTCTAAAAAAAACCCGATATCAATTTGTTTGCTTTTTCTAGGATTAGGAGTTAACCTAGGACGTTTCGCTCGCTCTGTCTGCACTAAGGCCACGTGTTTGCAATGTATATTATATTTTTATATTTTATTAGGCACATGTCTTGCGTGAGTCCTTTTCAGATACAAGGATAGTTGATACTCACCATAATCTATCACCTATGAAAATAGGTCTTGGTGTTAAAATTCCCATAGAAGTGTAGTATTGCTGCGCTAAAACTTCGATGTCGTTCGTGTATTTCCTTTTCCATTTTGTCCTCCTATTTTGAAACCATATTTTGATCTGAAAAGAAAACACATTTCAGTTTGCTTGAATTTTCCTCTCACCGTTGTTCCAAGATATAATTTAAAATATAATATTTTTTTTGGGTTTGCCTCTTGCCTCCACAATTCATGTAGAATCCTAACTATAATTGAAAAAGTTCTTCATTACACTTAGGACATCTGTGTATTTTTATGGCACATGGAAATCACAGCCAAAGAGTGTTGCCAAAGAGTATTTGGGAATTTGTTGAATTCCCCTTTTTCTCAATGGATTTTTTCATTGAAAAAATCGCCAAATAGTCCATCAATTTACCCTTATTAACATAATATAGTAAAGTGACATCTTTCTCATTAAAAATGATTATTTTCTATACAATGTTCTGCAGAACCGGTTGATTTCTGGTTTCAAAAATAGACATCCTATGTTCTTTGATTCTATGTTGTAAACATCGGCCTGTCTGTCCTATACATGTGGCATTACAATCATCACTTTTAATTTGATAAATTCCCGATTCAGAAAAGTTGGGGTTCCTTTCTTTATTGTTCACCAACATCTTAGCGACATTATTTCTATTTACTGCTAAAGAATGAATTCCCATCTTTATATAGGCCATTGAAAACCATATTTTCTTCTCTTCATAAGGATCATTTATATTGATATAAATTTTTTTTAAATATTGTGGTAAGTTTTCTTATTAATCATTTTGTCAATGATGTCAGTTCTATAGCCATTGTTCATCGCTAAAGTTTTAATTATATTGACTTCTTTTCGGAAATTGACTTCGTTCAAGGGCCTGCTCAAAGTTCTATGAATGAAACTATGGAAACAAGTGTCTGAATTCAGAATAAATTGTGAAACATTAAAATAGTGTGAATTAAAAAAAAAAAATTGTTATAAATTTTCACCTAGAGCCAACCGCATACTCCATTCATTTAATATATTTTATATTTGTATTGTTCAAAAGCTATACATAATAGATAATACGAACCTGTGTTTCAGTCAGTTTGAGAGTTTTAGACAACTGACATCTTTTAGCGACTGAGAGGTACTTGTTTTTCTCGAATTCTGCTTCTAGAGCTTTAATCTGGGCACCAGTAAATGCAGTCCTTGGTCTCTTTTTCTTATCGTCGTCGAAACGGCTATCTGAAATGCGAAAAATAAATATCAAAAATAAGTACCTCAAACTATGATTGCTTTCGGATGAGAAGAAATTTGAGCTGAGAATAATCTCAGTTCACAGGAGATAATGCATCTTGGACCGAGAGGCCACAAGCGACAAGGTTGACTATCATAGAGATAATAAATTTAGTGTGCATTCACAAACTAAATGTTAGGGGTATTCCAATGTATCCCTTTAAAAAAAAAGGAAATTAACAAAATTGATTGAAAAGTCTAGTTGTGGGTGAATTAAATATGTGAAATAAACTTTCTCATTAGTTATAGAAAAAAATTATGAGATCAGTGCCAGTCGATAAGGATAGAATGAAACAGATCGTAATTCCCAATGGTGTTCCGTTGAATATAACTAATTAATAGTCACTGAATATATCAGAAGCTCTAAAGAATTTCCATGTTTTCTAAGGGCTAAATCATGTGAAAACGGATAAGCCAAGCGTCCAGATACAATAAAAACTTCAAAGTTCGAATGATACAGCTCAAAAACTGCTAGGTTGAAAATATTAATATGAAAAAAACTGAGTATCGCACCAGCGATAAGAAAATAATAAATGGTAGACAGGGCCGCATCTGAATGAGAACTAACAATTGTTTTTTATGTTTTTTTTATAATCTTCATGACTGAGAAGGTGACTGCTAAATATTTGTTGTTCCTAAAAGTTTTCTAGCGTTATTACGGATTAAATGGGACGAATTATATCTAAACAAAATTAATACGTAATGGTTGTTAAATTATATAGATTCATGTCTTCATAAAAATTGTTTTAACTCTAACACTCAAATGTTTAAAGCAAACCTTATAATTCCTTACAGTTTTCTATGATTTTTGTGAAGAACATAGAATGAATATCTTGGATTTTAAAGTAAGTTGTTCAAGCGATGATCCCAGGACAACTTTTAGGTGAGTTATATTTATTGTTGGTTGATTTTATTTTTTAAATATGATTTAGGACTGATGAAGATATTATCAGAATTCTTATTGTTTTTGAAGATATAATGCATGTTTTGAGAGATTTTTTAATTACGTTATTTAAATATCTTAAATATTTAAAATGAATTATATTTTCCTTAAATTATGTTTTGTATTTTTGAAAGGGAATTAGTTTTCATAATGGTAACAAACCAAAATTTTGTCTCCTTCGAATATTTATTTATCAATTTTAATTGACATTTTATATTTGTTTTTTTATTTATTCCATTTTATATTGAGTTTTGATTCTATACGTCTATTAAATATAAGCCGTGCTTATAAAACATTAATTTTATTCTAAAAGTTTTTTGAAAAAAAATTTTTTTGAAATTGAAATTGTAGAAGACTGACAGATTACATCTGTTTTGATATTCAAATTTTGTTATATTTTTTCTATCAAGTAAAAAGCATTTTTCCTATTTTATAAAAATATTTAGTCAGTGTAACTATATTTTGCAGTCTACTTAATTTCATCATACTAACGTCTGTGAATTTATGTAGAAAAAGTATAAGCATATTTTATTTTTGTAATCAAATCAACAACTTTAGAAGAAAAACTGAAGGCATACAAAAGTTGATTATTGAATTTATTTTCTTGAATCAATTTTTCAATTTAAATAATGTTAAAGCTTCGAAACTTCTGATGCAAAACATTGTACGGGTTAATTTTGGCATCTCTTTGTGATAAAATTTCTAAATTGAAAAAACCGCCAAACGTGACATTACATTAGCGTTTGCTGACTTTCAAATTTCATTCTTCTTAATGTTTCTATATTAGAGATATTCAATAAGAACAACATAGTTTCTTCAATTTCAGAGGAAAGTTACTTGGAAAAAGGCTTGAGACAAAAATTTTTATGAAAGACCCCCATTCATGTTTGCTTGAGCATCAATTTGGAGTACACTGAATATGATATTGAATTTACAAATTAGTTTATGAGTTGATTGTTTTTTTCAGTATGAAGAATAAATTGCAAATTTTATGCGATGAGGTGAAAGTAATTTTAGTATTATTAAGCGAAATTTTTATGCTATCTTTTGTGAAATTGGTCTTGAATATGTTACCTTCGCCTAAGGATTCATTGACGCATCGGAAAATGAATCTAACTAAAAATTTCCCAAATTGATCATTTTTCAGAATAAGATAATCTGGAGTTCCCATATCTGGAACCAATAGATGAAACAATAACATCTCAGAATCAATAAAGATAGAATTCCCCACTTCTCGGAGTTCCCAAGAAAATAAACAAGTCTTAAATATAATACAGGGCTATCCATTTTGTGCTTCCGAAAGTAAAAGTGAATAAAATACTTTTTCATTTAGAATATCGATCAAATTTTTATAACCCATATAATGCTTAGACCTTGCCATTATGTGTGGAATAAAACATCATGTGATCTTTTACAGGATTCGATCCATGTGAGGTAATTTTCGATGAGAGGCTCAATGTTGTGCGTACCAATGAATTGATAATTTGAAATTCTTCAACACTTTCACTTACAGTAGAAAAATGTTCGGTCCAGCGTGCATTTCGATGATGTATGAGCCTTAAGACATCAGTAACAGATCCAGCCTCTTCGAATTTTTCTCAGATGGACGATTATGTCTATCATAATCTGCCCCTAATGCACGAAACGTACTTACGGGCACGGAATCATTGTTTTTGTAGTGAGTTTTCACAATTTTTCCACATTCAGCAGCAGATAAACGATCCATATTGTTGAATAGCTAACCTTCAACTGAACATATGAGGCTTCGGATCACAGTTCTGTTCGAAATATGTCATTGAAACTGTGAAATTCGGACCACGAAATGAATAACTCGTTATAAGACCTTCAAACACAACATATCATTCACAGTTTGAAACTAGTATCACTACGAAACTCTAGCGAATGTATATATTGTCAATAAAAAAGTGATAGTGAACAAAAAAATTCCCCAATTTCAATCAGGATAATTATTTTGTTAAGCGCTTCCACCATTTTTTCATTACTATATAATTGATGAGAACTTAAGAAATGTATTCATTCGGCTAATTAATTTTTCCGGCATAAAATTTTCATTGTCACTATTAAACAGCCTGAAGTCTAATTTATTCATCATTGAAGTCGAATAATAATTGAATCGTATTCCAAATCTCAAGCAGAGTTTTCAGCCCTTCCGCCAAATATAAAAACTCCCAGTAGATCTCGCATCGTGAAGAGCGAGACGCTCCAACAAAACAGTTGTTTTCAATTTGCCGTGACCAAATTTATGTCTTGCGAGCAGCGAAGACGCCTTACCAAAACGGAGGCTAATTTGCGCCAGATGAGACAGAATTAGATTTTAAACGTTTAACGATCTGGCAGGCATTGAAAAATTACCGACGTTAAAAAAGCACCTCCATCTACTTACCAACTGATATATGGACTTGCAGAGTGGGAATAGAATGAAATGTTGAAATGTCATACATTTTCTGGGTGAATTGGTCACCTATTCTGCTCATATGATTTGGAAGATATTGAACAATTAAAAAATATATAATATACAGTATTTTAATTTCCACAAAAATGTTTATAATACATCAGTTGTTTCATCACGATGTGGGTTCTTCAGATATCTACATTCTACTGGCTGATGGTGTCCAGTGTAATTGAGTTCAAATATTAACTTGGGGTGTTTATTGGAGTTTGCCGCTAAAAAATGCCATCAGGGAAATATATTCAATAATGGAGATCAACATCTATTTCTTCATTGAAAAGAACGGGCATTTTACCTGTTAATTTCAAGAAATCCTAAAAGTGTTAATCCAAAACGTTTGCTTTCGACGTGGATAATTCCATAGTTATTGTTGAAATTATGCCTGAATTTCTTAAAATGATTAGCATATGTCGAATGTACGGAATCCGCTATGTAACTTCCTTGGTATTCTTGGATTCTTCTCTTGAAGGATCTACCTGTCTGGCCAATATATATCGGGTGTTTCTTTTAGAGTGATAGAACTTTCGATAGGAATAACTCAAGCCGCAACAACGTTTACAAATTGTTGAAATTCATTTTCAAAATAAGAGTTCTATTTGCCAAACTTATAGAGGACTTCCTGAAATTTATGGTTTAGATGATCGTCCATCAGAGCAGCTTATTTGTCGAAATATCCATAGATTTCGGACAACATTTTCTCTACTCGATGCAACAAGAACAAGACAAAAAACTGTACGTACAGAAGAAAATATCGCTGCTGTATCATAGTGTTAATGATGATCCAGATTTGTCTATTTGCCGACGTTCATGACAAGTTGGACTCTGTGCATCCACCACATAGAGAATTTTGCGTAAAGATCATGGTCTACACCCATACAAAATCCAACTGGTTCAAGAACTAAAGCCACTTGATCATAGAAAGCATCGTTTGTTTGCTGATTGGGCCCTAGAACAGATTGAAGTTGATCCACTTTTTATCGTAAAATTATGTTTAGTGATGAAGCTCATTTCTGGTTGAATGGCTATGTAAACAAGCAAAATGGCCGTATATGGAGTGAAAACAATCCTCAAGAAGTTCTGCAGGTTCCATTGCATCCTGGAAAATACACTGTATGATGTGCTTTACACGCTGGAGGCATCATCGGTCCATATTTATTTAAAAACGATGCTGAAGCTAATGTTACAGTGAATGGTGCTCCTTACAGATCGAAGATCGATGATTATTTGTTTAAAATTTTAATGGTATCAACCCAGAAGTCTTTTGGTTCCAACAAGATGGTGCTACACCTTATGCTGATACCGTAACAATTGATTTATTGAAAGAAAGATTTGGCGATAACATTATTTCAAGAAATGGTCCAATTAATTCGCCTCCAAGATCATGCAACATAACTCCAAGGGATTATTTTCTTTGGGGTTATGTCAAGTCATTGGTTTATGCTGATAAAACAGAAACAAAAGACGCTTTGGAAGCCAAAATAACTTGTTTTATTGATTAAATAAGGCCTAAATTACTAAATTATTAATGAAAAAGTGGACCAAAATCGATCTGTTCGAATGCGGTTCCTCAGAGCTAGTCGTGGAGGACATATGCCAGAAATTATTTTTAAAACATAATTGCCATAAAATTATCTTTCAAATGAACAAAAATTGGCTTCAATCTTAATTTAAATGTGTTTTATTTCAATTTAAAGTTCTATCACTCTAAAAAAAAACACCCGATACTAAAGGGCAATCGTTGCAAATCAACTTGTAGATTCCAGATTTATTTTCTTTATTTGTTCGATCCTTATTGTTTTTTCTGTAATTACTAAGGTTATGGATTATTTGCACTCTTGCCCGACAAGATTCTTGAATTCTCTTCCAAATTTTTCCAAACTATTTAATATTAAATTAGATATACTTTCGGTGGTTACTCTTTCTGCTGGAACGAACTGTAAGAAATCCTCGTGGATTTTGTTTGCATTGACATATCTTACACATGAACTAACTTGCTCAATTGTCGATATATCGGTTGTTTCATCTACTAGAATAGTGAACGCTCCTGCCTCATTAATTCTTGATACCAATTTATTCAGCATGATAGTATTTATACTGTTAATAATTTTATTTTGTATTCTTGGGCTCTATATTTCAATATTGCACGAAATTTTCTCTCATTTCCGGAACAATCATCTATTTTTAATTCTCCAGAATCTCTTTATCCTTTAAGTGACATTTCCCCTCTACCGCATACTAATACAGCTTCTACAATAGGTTTAATTCTAGCTCTATTTTCTAAAACCTGTCTTTTTCGATTTTCGTCTATCAAGTCTATTGTACTCTCTTGAACTTCCGTTTTTATTTTAACTAAATTATCGTATGCACATATGGATTCTTTATGAAATTGAATATTCTGATGTGAATTGAATATTTATAAAAATGAATTATAGCTTATCTTACAGTAATAAAATAAAATTTAATAAAAATTTACCTCTTTTGCCTTTTTCCAGTTATACATTTCGTTTTTCACGAAAGCACCTAACGCCTAGCTATTAGACCCGCCTGTTGTGGCGAAAATACAGAAAATTTGCAAAACGCTCCGTTTTCTTTTACTGAGTATGAGAGCCAATTGAACTAACTCTACGAGCTACTTATGTTGAAAACGAAGTTTAACTCTTTTATCACTGTCCTTTTCAAGTAAAGGAAACTTTTATGTCGGTGGTGGAACCCAAAGTGAACTAATCACATCTTTTATATCGCTGTCATGTTGACCCACAAAGTTTCGAATGTCCTTTGAATTTACAGACACTTCTTGACATTTATTTTCATCTGTCGAAATGTCAGCTGTTGCATTCAAACGTGAAAAATTTGGAGATTCGCCTGCATCAATTTTCCATCTTTCGAAGAAAATTTCCAAAGAAGTTTGCTTATTTATAATGAGATTTTGATTATTTTGGAGATCACGGAACACACATTAAAAGTTAAACATATAATAGAAAAATTTCCCGTAATCTACCCCAAACAGAATATACTTAAGAACTAAACCTACCTAAAACTTACGCAGTAAGTAATGGAATCCAAAGTGCCGACAAAGATATTCTTCGCGACAAAGAGATAATTAGGTATTTCTGATATTATTTATTTACTTAAGGGAGAACTTGCTATGAAGGGTTCCGCCGATTCAATTCCAGTAGTTCGGAGCTTTTACTTCAGAATCTCATTAATTTTTACGGGATTGTTTTTCATCAATTTGGCATTTATAGTCGTAGTGTAAATAATGATTGTGCCGACGACGTCGAATCAGATCGAGCCCTTTGATATAACCGATGGTTGATGAATTCGTTGATTAAATTGTTACACGATTAAATTATTGAGTCTTCTGACTTATAATGGATATTCCTCCTGGGGGATATATCTCCCTTATCCCCCCTTGGGTACGCCACTGGTCACTTGGTGTTCTTGCATCCAAGCTTGAGTATAGTATATGTATATTATATAGTATATTAAGTATGGCATATTGCATTATCCTGCTGAAAATGCCAAACCCCTCTGGATATAAAGCATGCGCCATTTCAAGAAGAAAATCGTTTAAAATGCTACAATACTTTTAACTATTAATGGTACCATCAACTATACAGAGAGGTGTAGCACCACGTTGAGATATTGCTCTCCAAACTATTACTTTTGTGGGAAATTTGAAAGTTAACAGGTTTTTTTAATAGGATTTTTAAGTGATTTCCACCAAGTTGGAAACAACTTCCAACATATATAAAGACATTATTAGAATTATCTTCTTGAAAACTTTGACAACATTCTATCCTTTTTTTTTGGTTTCCTTGATATGTATCCTTGTATTTTCATTGACATACGGACGGTTCCTGGTTATACTAATATATTTCGTTGATTTTCAAATCTGTCAGTCAATTTGCGAAACCCAAGGCGCGGATTGTGTCGTCCTCAAGTCAATAAAGCGTTCAAATTGTTTCCTTTAATCTTACACGGTCTTCCTGAAACTGATATGAGCCATAGCTCATATCCATGCCATTTTTTTCTCTTTAATGTCTCATCTACACATTTCCCAGGTCAGTCAATTGCACAAATTTTTTAACGTTTCGAAAACCTTTTCTATATTTATTCTACCTGTTTTTTTTCTAGTTGTGAAATTATTTTATAAATTGTATACCTGTTTACAATCAACAATATTTGACTAAAAGTGTTGCCATGCAACTTTGACCATAGCCGACTATCTGCACAACCTATATTATACATTATACTTGTTACAAAAAAGAAGTATATTAAAATTATGAAAAATAATAAATTCCGGATACTTTCTAGACGGACTATATAATAATTTTTAACGAGGAAATGAAGAGTCATGCTAGATTATAGGAGTTCTAGTATATCTTCCATATGTCTCGTCTTCTTATCCGCTTTCAAAGGCGGTTCCGATGTCTCAAATTCGGGGCAATAACGTTCAAATTTAAATACCCGAAATTTCAATAATTCACTCCGTTTCGGAACTATGAAATTTCAGTCAGCGCCCGGATCACCTTCTGGGCTCGTTATCGGGTTGTGTCACCAGGTCTCAGATGAAGAGTATTGAGTTACCGGTGGATAAATGGGGCACGTCGGAGTAGAAAGATCTGAAAATTATTTTTGGTCTCGCCGCTCTGCAATTCTCGACTCGGAATATGATAATTAATCTCTGTTTAGACAGAAGTGTCATGTACCACCAATTAGTCGACAGGAAATCTTTCCCGAGCAGAGAGATCGAGTGCGATAAACTTGGTTTTCGAGGCAATTACAGCCGCGGCGTAAGCATTCGATTATTTTCATCCTAGTCTTTTACTGGAGGAAACAGGGTGCAGAAGAACTGGTGAAACGGTTTTGGTAGACAACGAATAAGTCCCGAATTAGTGCACTTTTGATGGTAGCCTACCTAATTATACCGAAATAGAGAAAAACCATGTCTTCTATTGCTCACCGATTAGCCAGATATTAGTATTATCTATATAAACGAAATAAAAAAACACTTGGTTCACGAGGGGCGTTCAAAGTATTCTCGGTATCGAGATGATTTGCTAATAACGTGAGAAATCTAATTATTTCATTTACTAATGACACTATCTGAGGCTATAAATATGAAATTTCACTAATTTACGATCCTTAGTTTTCTAGGTATCCTCAGTGAAAGACGACCAGAATGACTGATGCCACAATAAGGAAGAAAATCGAGCATCGCGGCCTTATAAAGTTCCTCACTAAGTAGGGAAAAAGTCAAAAAATCATTCATGAAGAGATGGTTGCTGTTTATCAAGGCTGTGCCCCGTCGTTATCCACCGCTCAAAAGTGGTCAAGTGAAATCAAAAGAGGCAGAGAAAGCTTTGAGGATGATCCTCGCTCGGACGGGCCCTTTAGCGGCACCACTAAAGAAAATAAGAAAAAAGTGGAAAAGCTCGTACTGGAAGATGCCAGAATAAAAATCAAAATTTTAGCAGAGATGACAAACATATCTGTGGGTACAACACATGCTATCATGACCATCTTAACCTCTCAAAGGTCAGTGCAAAATGGGTACCGAAAATGCTCACCGCACCACAGAAGCTAGTACGAGTCGAGTGCTGTAAGGGGTTTTTAGAGCTGTGTGGAGAAGACCCATCGACTATTTTCAACGGGCTGGTTACTGGGGATGAGACGTGGGTTCATTATATGACCCTGAGAGTAAACAAGAGTCGATGCAGTGGATTGAAAAGGGTGCAACCACTTTGAGTAATTTAAGAGAAGCGATTAAAGGAAAAAAGCGAGGAAGACACAGAGCGGGATGTTGCTACTTAACGACAACGCGCCGGTTCACAAGGCCCTCGTGGAGTGGAAATGTTGCTTCGAAGAAATTACTCTTCCTTCATAAAGTCCAGACTTGGCCCCTAGTGGCTACTACCTATTCCCAAATGTGAAAAAATATCTTCATGGAAAGCGCTTTTCCGACAATGTTGAGGAGAAGCTGGAAGAATATTTTTTACAAGGTTTAGAGAAGCTTATTTCTCGATCTAACAAATTTATTTAAGTTCTAGGAGACTACCTTGAAAAATATAATTTTTCCAAAGTTTTCTGAGTTTCATGCCTATAACGAAAATACATTGAACATCTCTCGTATATCTAATTTTCACAATAAAGCTTCAATTTTCGACAAGAGACCGCACGAACTTATTTGTACTACTAATATTCTCTCAAATACCTTCGAGAAACAACTCAGAATTGATACAGTGCGATAGTTTGTGATCTTGTGGATCACCTTTCTTGCAAATTGGAGTAACAAAATCCCTTCTTCAGAATTATTCGAAACTGACCACTAGCTATTGACATGTTTATCAAATAAGCTAAATGCTCAAAAATGGATTCATGAATCAATATCAAGACATGTTAAAATAGAAACCAATCCTGTAGTCTTTTTGGTTATGGACATTAGAATTACGTTCAGTACTTCATCTTTTGAAACGGGACTAGAACGTATCCGTCTAGAAAGTATCCGGAAAACAAAGCTCAATTGTAATTATTTAGTATATTTTAATATTTTAATTCTTGAATTAGAAAATTATATAATAACAAAATATTCATCTTATTTACTTATACAACCTCCATTTAACTGTAAACACTTGACTAAACGTCGAGGTACACCCGATACTAGATCACCTCTAAAATTTTCGTTGATGGTAGCCCAGGACTTTAAAACTGACTTAATTAAATCATCTTTATTTCGTGGCGTTGCTCGTTCAACTCCAATCTTCATTAGTCCCTATATATTTTCAACGGCACTAAGATCTGGTGAAGCTGCTTGCCATTAAATGATTGTCTCTTGCAGTGGCTTACACAGAGATGAGCCTTGGAGCGGGATAAAAAAGTTATAAATGAAAAAAAAATTGGTTATTCGGAGGATTTACTTTATTAAAACAAAATCTAGTCGCCTAGGTCTTTTGGAAAGTTCATCAATAATTTCATCTTCGGAAATAGGCAACTCCCTATGAATAGACATCATTGCTACGCCGTTGAGCCTGTTTTGAGAAGTACAATTTCGGAGATAATTCTTTATTCTTTTCAATGTTGAGAATGATCTCTCTGGAGTGGCTGTAGAAACTGGTATTGTACAGAATATTAGTAATAGCTTGTACACATTAGGAAAAGCTTGTGGATTACATATTTCCAGATGAGCCAAAGCTGGAGTATTTCTTTTGATATCTGGATGATTACTCAGATGAATGTGCCACAATTTAATTTCAGTTTTTGAAATACATTTGGGTACATCAGGTATATAGAAATCTAAAAGTTCGTCATACTCGTTAGCATCAGTTGTTTTTTCTCCTGTCAACAGATACATAAAGTCCTTGAAAATTTGTTTATGGTTTGCAAATCTTTCCTCTAACTGGCTGATAAATAAATCAATAAATGGAATGTAAATGGTAACCCTGATATAGTTCAGTGCTGGTGCTTCTGAATCTTGCAAAGTGATAGGATTTGCTCTATTTTTTTGGCGTGAAATAATTTTTTTTGTTAAAAAAATGTATATAAGACAGTAATTTAATTCCACATTGTACTGTCTAACAAGACAGTACAATGTAATACCTGAAGAAGCCACATCGTGGTGAAACAATTGTTGTATTAGTACAAACATTTTTGTGGAAATAAATTACTGTCTTATATACATTTTTTTAATTAAAATGAGTTTCCACCAAGTAAAGACCGAATCTATCAAATATTAATTTTTTTTGCCTTAATTTTGGTTCCAATACTTGAGGCAAGAGCCTGGAATATGCATGAAAATGAAAAACTGACGATTTTATATTCTAACTTTTACCTGAGCTTTATTGAAGATCGAGTCGAAATGTGTTTTGGCATCTTGACGTATGATTTTCAGGCAAGAAATAGTATTTTCCGTCATAGTTACAACTTCTCGATTCCAGATTTTTGTAGGAATCGGCAAAGGGGTAAGGCATAACAAAATATTTGATTCACGACTTGAAGTGCGACCAGATAGTCGGAATCATTCAGTGTGTTTCGCAACATATTCGGATCTCCAGAATCTTTCCAGTTTGATATCTCCTCTAAATTTTTAACGACGTAATCAAATAATTTCAAAAAATCTTGTATGCTTCATACTCAGATGTCCACCGAGTTGCACATAATCTTTTGAGAGTTTTTGCGGAAGGACTTTCATTAGACTAATCAATATTTTTCCGAAGAACAGTTTGCCTCTTTGGAGTGTTGAAGAAATCATACAATTTTTCTATGGTATTGAGGCAGTTTTGTGGAAATTCGCAAGCTTTTGATATGGCCAAATTCAAAGAATGGGCAGCACAGTGCACATAAATCGTCTTAGGGTGTTACGAAGAATAATCGCTTGAACGCCATTGAATTTGCCTGACGTATTATTTGCACTCTTGCCCGACAAGATTTTTTAATTCTATTCCAAATTTTTCCAAATTATTTAATATTAAATTAGATATACTTTCGGTGGTTACTCTTTCTGCTGGAACGAACGAACAAAGATTATGATATTATTTATTTACTTAAGGGAGAACTTGCTATGAAGGGTTCCGCCGATTCAATTCCAGTAGTTCGGAGCTTTTACTTCAGAATCTCATTAATTTTTACGAGATTGTTTTTCATCAATTTGGCATTTATAGTAGTATTGTAAATAATGATTGTGCCGACGACGTCGAATCAGATCGAGCCCTTTGATATAACCGATGGTTGATGAATTCGTTGATTAAATTTTTACACGATTAAATTATTGAGTCTTGTGACTTATAGTGGATATTCCTCCTGGGGGATATACCTCCCTTATCCCCCCTTGGGTACGCCACTGGTCACTTGGTGTTCTTGCATCCAAGCTTGAGTATAGGCCGAAGTATGGCATATTGCATTATCCTGCTGAAAATGCCAAACCCTTCTGGATATAAAGCATGCGCCATTTCAAGAAGAAAATCGTTTAAAATGCTACAATACTTTTAACTATTAATGGTACCATCAACTATACAGAGAGGCGTAACACCACGCTGAGATATTGTTCCCCAAACCATTATTTTTTGGTGGGAAATTTGAAAATCTGAACGTTTACAAGTTTTTTTTATAGGATTTTTAAGTGATTTCCACCAAGTTTGAAACAACTTTCAACAGATATAAAGACATTATTAAAATTATCTTCTTGAAAACAAACTTCTATCCTTCGTTCCTTTAATCACACCTTTTGTAAAGGTGTGATTGAAGGGATTTTTTTTTTATTTCCTTGATATGTATCCTTGCCTTTTCAGTGACAAACGACGGTTTCTGGACATACTTTTAAATTTCGTTGTTTTCCAAATCTGTTAGCCAATTTACGAAACCCTAGCGGATTGTGTCATGCTAAGGCCAATAAAGCGTTTAAATTGTTTCCTTTAATCTTACGCGGTCTTCCTGAAACTGGCCTATGTCTCATATCCATGCCATTTTTTATCCTCTTCATTGTCTCTTATACAGCACTTTTTCCCAGTTCGGTCAATCGCACTAATTTTTTAACGTTTTCTAAAACCTCTTCTATATAAATATTCTACCTGTTTTATTTTTTCTAGTTGCGCCATTATTTCATAAATTATAAACCTGTTGACAATCAACAATATTTGACAAATATTGTTGCCATGCAACTTTGGCCAAAGCCGACTATCTGCGCAACCTATTTTATACATTACCTTTAGAATGGTCCAAAAAAGAAGTAGATTAAAATTATGAAAATTAATAAATTCCGGATACTTTCTAGACGGACTATATAAAAGTGAATATCCTGTTCACAGTCATATGAGTTCAGCTACATTTATATTCTCTATTTCTTCACCCGGACGATTTCCTTATCTCATCTCAAAAATACCCAACGCCCAAGACAAATTCGAAAATTCCATCGGGGAGTCTACATTCGTCTTTCTTGGCACAAACGTCGAGCGTACATAAATCGGGAGTGAACGGGGGCCACGTCCCGACACACAGGCTTGCTTGTCCCGAGACCCATACATCAACGCGTAATTGACAGGGAGTGTTTCCAGAAGACAAAGTGTCCCTAAACGCCGTCTAATTATCGCGTATGAGGAGGTTTAAATGGATACCGCCGCTCGGCCCTCCACCGCCCTGGTGCGGTTTCCGCAGCTATTTACAACTCGTTTATCGGGCCGTTTCGCTGAAAACTGAACGTTTGAATCCGCTTTGATCGCGTTTTGGCAATGATCCTCAGGCGACAGGTGAAGATGACGATGATCTCCCGAAATTTTCTTGAAAGTAGGAATTTTGCAGGAAAATTAAATACACACTGAAATAGCAAACAAATTCATGGAAATTCCTTAAGGAGCTCTGGTACGCTAGACTCTAGATATCTTTGATATTATTGACAGATGTCTAACTTTTCGGAAATTTCCTATTCGTCGAAAGTATCGAAAATACTTTTACGTCTCATTCAGATACGTCCTTATCACATTATAATATATTTTCTCTGTTCTGTGCGTTTAGATCCAGCGACATTTGAATATTTCTGTTTTTAAAAACTCACATTTTTCAACCACATGTGCATATAAACCTTTTAGAGAACGTGGGAGAATGACTTTTATTGCCAGAGCTCTAAGTTTGAGAGGAGACTGATACGACAATGTTCATTCTCTATTTATTTATTAACAGTCCGTTCTCAAAACCTCTATTCAATGCGAATTGTATCCAACCAGAGACCTTATTTGACTTATTTAATCAACCTACAATTAGTATTTTCGATAAATTTCATTACTTTCCATCTTTTTGTTAGAAGGAATACATCAGACAAATCCAGTCTTTAGTTTTTAAATACCCCGTAACACATTTGAAATCATTATTATTTCGATAGTAATCACAGCCATTCACATTCATGATTATTATTCTTGTAGTAATCAATAATCTTTGTCACATGTGGCCTCTTTGGCCCAAGATTTTTGAGATTTATTTTTAATGTAATAATTAAAAAACGAAAAACGAATCTATTTCATCATCGAGTTAACCACATATCGGGTGTTTTTTTTAGAGTGATAGAACTTTAAATTGAAATAAAACACATTTAAATTAAGATTGAAGCCAAATTTTTTTTTATTTGAAAGATAATTTTATGGTATTTATGTTTTAAAAATAATTTCTGACATAAGTCCACCACGACTAGCTCTGAAGAACCGCATTCGACCAGTCCAATTTTGAACCACTTTTTCGAGTAATTCAGGCTTTATTTCATCAATAACACGAGTTATGTTTTTTGTTTCCAAAGCGTTCTTTGTTTCTGGTTTATCAAAACCAATGAATTGACATAACCCCAAAGAAAATAATCCAGTGGAGTTATGTCGCATGATCTTGGAGGCCAATTAATTGGACCATTTCTCGAAATAATGTTATCGCCAAATCTTTCTTTCAATAAATCAATTGTTACGCTAGCAGCATGAGATGTAGCACCATCTTGTTGGAAACAAAATACTTCTGGATCGATGCCCCATTCAAATTTTGAAACAAATAATCATTGATCATCGATCTGTAACGAGCACCATTCACTGTAACATTAGCTCCAGCATCGTTTTTAAAGAAATATGGACCGATGATGCCTCCAGCGTGTAAAGCACACCATACAGTGTATTTTTCAGGATGCAATGGAACCTGCAGAACTTCTTGAGGATTGTTTTCACTCCATATACGGCAATTTTGCTTGTTTACATAGTCTTTCAACCAGAAATAAGCTTCATCACTAAACACAATTTTACTATAAAAAAGTGGATCAACTTCAAGTTATTCTAAGGCTCAATCAGCAAACAAATAACGCTTATTATGGTCAAGTGGCTTGAGTTCTTGAACCAGTTGGATCTTGTATGGGTGTAGACTAAGATCTTTACGCAAAATTTTCCATGTGGTCGATGCACAGAGTCCAACTTGTGAACGTCGACGAATGGACAAATCTGGATCATCATTAACACTAACTATAACTGACAGCAGCGATATTTTCTTCTGCACATACAGTTCTTTGTATTGTTCTTTTTGTTGCATCGAATAGAAAAAATGTTGTCCGAAATCTATCGATAGTTCGACGATTATGTAAACCATAAATTTTGCTCTGTAAGTTTGGCGAATAGAACACTGATTTTGAAAATAAATTTCAACAATTTGTAAACGTTGTTGCGGCGTGAATCTTTCCATGATAAATTGTCAATGCTTACTGAACAGAAATGTCAAAACAACATGACTTCTGCCTTCTGTCAAATCACAGTTATTCTTATCGAAAGTTCTATCACTCTAAAAAAACTACCCAATACAAAGTGCTTAATGTTGAACACCATCACAGTACTTAGATTCGGTCCGCAACAACCCATTGTAATTAATCATTGCGATATATTAATTTGCTATTGTTTTGTTCGAATACTGGGAATAAACAAAATACAGCAGTTAACTTATCGCGGTATGATACTAAGATACTCGGAAAAAATCGATTTGATGGGATCTAGATTCTTCTATCTTCAACCTATCAATAGGATGTCATAACCAATCGGCCATATATAACATTGTCAAATGGGCGCCATAAATCGCCGAATTAAATATAAAATATGTGTTATTCAACCGTATTCATAATATGATCTTCAAAAAGGGGTCTTTCTGAAATAATTTGTTACCTGCTAAAAATACTACAAATTGGCGAATGCGCTAGTCACACTTCACCTGCAGACATTGTCAGATTACAATGATATTTCCTTTTATTGTTAATCAAATCAACGCTCTTTTATATCTCTCTCATATACCACTGTACTGCGTATTTAATAAAAGAAGGCTCTCTTTCAACAGTAGGTCGAATGAATTAAAATGAAAATGAAAACTTCTCTCAACAAAACCCTGTATACTTACTGAAGAGAAATTCAGAAATTTGATGCAGAATTTGAACTGTCTCTATCAAATTTTCTGATGAAGCTACTTGAATTGGATAAAACGGAAATATTTCTAATGAAATACTTACATTATTTCAAGAATCTACCTGGAATAGATTATTTTAAGAGTCCGCATATGGGGATTGTCGAAATTGTTTTGGTAGCTAAGTTGGCAAAACTATCCCTTATACTCATTCGAGGTTTGAGTGACATCTGTCTTTCATTTTTTTCACAATGTTCCAGTTTGTCAGTTAATCTCAAGTGCGTTTTGCAATGTTTGCAATGATTAAAAATATCGAACAAAATATCTGTCTTAAGTTTCACATTTCAAATGGAATGTCGTGAACAGAAGCGCTGAAATGTTAAGGATCACACTAAATGGATTTCATCAAAAACAGGTATAGTGTATATAAGGTGTCCAGATAGTGTCCAGAAGATTTTCCTCGCTCTGGTCGGTCATCAACGTCTTCAACTAAACTTTACCTCGTTAAAGTAAAAGTTTCGGTGAACTTAAATCTTTCTTCAAGTCTAAGAGATGTAGCTGCTGCATTTCCGTTCCTCACAAATCAATTTGTATTATTTGAAACGATTCTTTGGGCATGAAACACGTTGCCGCTCGAAAGACGTCACAAGCTATCACTGTGAACGAATTTCTGGTCAAAAAATCAACAAACCTTATGAAACCACTAATTTCAAAACTCCAATTTCAGTTGATAGAAGACATCGAAGAGAATTCGGGGTAACTACTGAAGTTGATTTTCGAAAATACGTTTGAAAATTGTTTGGATGACTAGATCATTCGTTGACATTCGTTATTTCGAAAGGCTACTTTGAACAATAAATTTGAATGAATATTACATATTTCAGGTACCTTTTTGACACTGTAGTATATCGAAAGATGCAGTCTGGAAATTTTGAAAAGGGTTAAAGTTTTTTTTCTTTTAAAATCATCTATCTTGTAAGTTTAAGGTTACGTATGAATATATAGGATGTCTACTTTTGAAAGGGCCAAACTTGAAAGGGTAGATCATACAAGTTATTCGCAACAAAAAATGTCATAAAACTTATGGTCGAAATGCTGATGGTTATTCTTCAATTTAACATTTCTTGATTTCACGAAATATTTGAAGGTTTTCTATAAAATCAATTATACTTCAGTTATCCTTGTAGCCTCATCAAATTTGACCACATATCTGGAAACGGCATTAAATTCTCTACAAGATAAGAAGTTTTGTATGCCAAAAAAGCTTCATTGCGGGCGTGGTAAGGAGATAAATATCACTATCTGAAGTGAACAAAATCTGTCATATTTTTTCAATGGTTTTATCGATGAAAAATGATCAATTATGGACCTGTTTCCTTTTCAGCAGAATATAACTCATTTAGTGTGCTTTCGAATGACGTATCAACTTTTGTGCTAGCTGCTTGTCCTCTGCCATAATATCATGGCTTAGTAGATAACAACGAAAAGTTGAAATATTCCAAATCTGAATATGCTCTATGTTGAAGCTCTTTATGAGTGAATATTGAAGTAATTCTCATGGAAATCATGATGTTATCTATCGAATAAAAATAATTCAAAAGAATAAACTAAATTTCGATAAAAAAGATTTTATGAAAAAAAAAACAGAAGACCACTACTAATTTTTCGAAATGTCCACTGCCTTGTCCAATACATTTCTCACAGAATCTACATCATTGCCAAGTTCACAACTTTTCTGACGCATTTCTGCACTACACAATTTTATTATTTCGATCAGATCCTCTCGAGTCTGAACGCGAATTTGATATACTTTTTCTTTTAAGGTGCTTTGGACATAAAAATCCAAAGGCTTTAGGTCGGGGCTACTTGGTGGCTACCTTACCTTAGTTTGAAAGGGAACTACATAATCTGATAACTTACCTTCTTCACGACTTCTAGAACAATGAATAAAATCGTCGGAAGTTGACACAACATTGTCATCAACTCTTTCATAATCGTCAGTTCGCTTGTCACTCACAACACTCACACAATCGCCAACTCCAAAAAAATTAACACTGCAATTTTGGACGCTCGTGAACTTTTCCAAATTTTTACTTATTTCTGGTCGACTGCAGTTTCTGGCACTATCGGTTGAATCTAAAATGATCAAATCATCCGCCTTATTTTTCGATAAGAGAGAGTCGATGGAAAAACTGGAAAATTTCGAAGATTTCTCATTGACGTCCACAATATTCGACGTTGGGTCCGTCATTCTAAATGTGTGTGAAATCGGTGTCAAATGAGACTTTTGGCAAACCACTGCACTCAAATTAGTGGCAATTATCGCTAGACGTTTAGATGTGTTCATTTAGTATGCGCGTGGGCGTGGTCTGATGTTACTGAGCCATTAGAATCAGCCAATGGTTTCTCGCAAAGGGTGCGTTAGGGCGTTACCGTGCTACATCTCTAACGAGGTAGTTATTAATACACTGTTTTGTGGTTTTCGTGTTCTTGTATTTTTTTGCTCGAATGATTCATCTCGAGGTGGGAATTTTTGACTGTTCCAATAATTAATTGGATATTTGTAGGCGTTTACTTGGTTGTTGAACTCTTTATTGCCATCAACCTAAGTGTGAAGGAATCGTCGCTGGAGATTTTCTTTAAATAAGAGAAGTTGATCATTTAAATATATAGAGAGTTTGAGCGTTTATTCAAATATTCTTAAAGTCGATGCAGTTCCAGAATGAAGAAAAAACGATATACACTTCATTAAAATTAAATCAGTGAAAAATTCCATGTAAACATGGAATCAACAGGAAATTTCCTATCACTTTTTCATGAATACTACTGAGGAAACAGCTATTATTATATATTTATGGAAGACTTTGGTTCGTGTAGAACTTCGAACAATGGTAAATACCACAAGTCCGTCTGCTCGTTAATACTTTTACTGCAGGGTTGTGATAATATTTATAAACCTCGGTTGACATCTAGTTTCTTGCCTTTTGGTTCCAGATGTAGTATTTCTAGATTATCTAATTTTGCGAAAACAACTTGACTCGAAAAAATGTTTTGTAAAATTAGAATGATTTTTTCGGTGCTTTAATGATCAATTCAAATTAAATTTATTTCCACATTTCAAGTACAATTCTTCTCATTTACATTTAGTTGAAACATCAAGAAATGAGCAATGTTAACCTAGAAAAATATCTGTTTCGTTCCCTTGCTCTCTCAATTGTGTTACGGAATGTACATAGACAATTTAAAAATTACATTGAATATAGTTCAAAAATGGAAAGACAGAGACGCCTGGCAAAAAACCCACTTTGCTGGATACTATTATACATAATATTATATCCTAATATATAGTCCTTTCAGAAAGTATCCGGAATTTAATATTTTTCATAATTTTGATATACTTATTTTTTGTAACATTCTAAGACGGAATTAATGTATAAAATAGGTTGTGCAGATAGTCGGCTATGGCCAAAGTTGCATGGCAACACTTTTTGTTAAATATTATTGTCCACAGGTATACAATTTATGAAATAATGTCGCAACTAGAAAAAATGAAACAGGGAGAATATTTATATAGAAAAGGTTTTAGAAAAAGTTAAAAAATTAGTGCAATTGACTGAACTGGGAAAAATTGCTGTATATGAGACAATAAAGAGGATAAAAATGGCATGGATATGAAGCATAGACCAGTTTCAGGAAGATCGCATAAGATTAAAGGAAACAATTTAAACGCTTTGTTGGCCTTAGGACGACACAATCCGTTCCTGGAGTTTTGCAAATTGGCTAACAGATTTGGAAATCAACGAAATATAAAAGTATGTCCAGAAACCGTCCGTATGTCACTGAAAAGACACAGCTAAATATCAAGGGAACCAAAAAAATTCTTTAAATGACACCTTTACAAAAGGAACGAAGGATAGAATTTTGTCAACGTTTTCAAAAAGATAATTTTAATAATGTTTTTATACCTGATGGAAGTTATTTCCAACTTGGTGGAAATCACTTAAAAATCCTATCAAAACAACCTGTTACCGTTCAAATTCACAAATTTCCCACCAAAATAATGGTTTGAGGTGCAATATCTCAGCATGGTGCTACGCCTCTCTGTATAGTTGATGGTACCATTAATGGTGAAAAGTATTGTGGCATTCTAAACAATTTTCTCCTTGAAATGGCGCATGCTTTTTATCCAGAGGGGTGGCGCTTTCAGCAGGATAATGCAAGATGCCATACTTCCGCCTATACTCAAGATTGGATGCAAAAGCACCAAGTGACAATCATTTCATGGCTAGCAGCTTCATCAGATCTTAGTGCTATTGAAAACATATGTGGACCAATGAAGATTGAAGTTGAACGAGCGGCACCACGAAATAAAGATGATTTAAGGAATGAATTTTAGGAAATAGCATTGTAAATCCTTTTTTTTCTTCCTACTATTTGACAGGTGAGTCTAATTTCAATCTACTCCAAGATCTCATTCATCCAAGCACTTGTAGAGATTCTAGAAAATGATAATCGGTTAGAAAACCTATTTTTCCAACAAGATGCCACACTACGTGACTTTCTGAATCATTATTTTCCACAGAAATGGATCAGGAGATGTCCTATTGAATGGCTTCGAAGATCTCCTGATTTGAGTCCTCTAGAATTTTGTGGGGTCATTTGAAAACTGACGTCTTCAACGCAGTATCTATCTGTCTAGAAGATGTTCGCCAGAAATAGTGTTAGCAAGTGATTGAATGATCTGAAATGTTATAGAATGTTAGAGAAAATATTGTTTAGAAATGAACGATCGGTTAATGCACTTCACCCATCACTTCTAAAGAGTCTTTTAGACGGAAACGAACACCAAACAGAAATTTGGAGCATATTCATAAATGATGTGTTGTTCGATCCCTATTGCCATTTGAGATTCTTGAGGCGGTTGCCACCACATTTATAGGGATGGGTACACTCACGAGTTTGAAATCAAATAATCTCCCTGTCCAAATACAAATTGACTTTCGGCGTTTTCCAGAAAAACTCATACTTGGGAAAATTTTCGGGTATTCTATGTGGACCACCGTGTATAATGAATGGGATTAGTCGAACGAGACAGCAAGGTAGGTGATAACATGCGGGGTTGATAAAACTTTTGAATTTGAGTTTATTTCATTTAAATTTGACTTTCCCAGATTTTTCAGAACATTCAAGAAAAAGTAAGTGGACATATTTCGGAACTCAGTAGATGGATTTTGTCTATTCACGAACTTTATCATTTCATTCCAGCTTCAAACCTTCATTGGAGGATTCTTTCGTGAGTAATAGTCCTTACAAATGAACAGATGAACCGAAATGACTTTGAATTTAACTGTTTTTCAGCCAATCTTATATACTCGTTTCTAATTAAAACAAATTGTAGAAATTACTATGTTTTACTACCAATAAAAATATATTTTAGACATTTTCTTGTGACTCGAGTTTCGGGAAATGAACTATCCCATCATCAGACAACTGAAGACCTAACAGTGGTACAGAGGTATTTAAACATAAGTGATAAATATTTTAATATTTCAATAGATTCTAACACCTAATAGTGGTACAGAGGTTTACAAGCGGAACGTGATAAAAACCCGGTTAAAAAAGAGGGGCCTTCTAAGAGATATCGGAATGTCGGCAATCGATCTTTGTCGATTTTTATTGGTAGTAAAACATAGTAATTTCTACAATTTGTTTTAATTATGATCAACTACCAAATAGTAAACGATAAACGATATATTAATTATTATAATTTAAAATTTCTTTGAATGTAACAATTGTTCCGCTACGCAGTATCTCCTTCAGATAATTCTTTTCAGCGATAAATCGATATATGGATTTGAAAAAATATGAGAAAATTTTGCTTAAAATGGGTTTCCATCAAGTAAAAGGCGAGCACATAAAAAGAGTTAACTTTGCAATCACCCATTTTTGCTGCAGAATGAAGAGAATACAGAAAAAGAGAAAAATATCGAGACATAATTTTAGGGTAGCGTTTGAACAAATAAAGAGGGCGCGGTTAGTCCTTGTTTATAATCCTCCATCATTAGTGGATAGACCCTCATTTAATAATTTCAGGGACACCTGTGAATTCACCAGAAGTCCGATGAAATTAATGATCTTTTGACAAATGTTGTAGGCTGCAGGAAATAGGCGCCTCCATATTAACATTTTCGAAATTTTAGAACGGATTCCATAAATTTCACAGTTGCTTAATATGAATTCGTATTTCGGATGAGTATCTGAAGTTAGATCATCACGGCATACAAGTGCTAAAAATTGTAATTAACAGGAAATTACTTAATCCCTAAACACTTTCTTGAAGTCCGCAGCTTTTACAATAATAATGGGTGTTTTTTTTAGAGTGATAGAACTTTAAATTGAAATAAAACACATTTGAGTTAAGATTGAAGCCCAATTTTTTTTATTTTGCAACTTCAATCTGTTCTAGGGCCCAATCAGCAAACAAACGACGCTTATTATGGTCAAGTGGCTTTAGTTTTTGAACCAGTTGGATCTTGTATGGATATAGACCAAGATCTTTACGCAAATTTTCCAACTTGTTGTGAACGTCGACGAAATCTGGATCATAATTAATACTGTGACTTACAGCAGCCATATTTTCTTCTGTACGTACAGTTCCTTGTCTTGTTGTTGTTGCATTGAGTAGAGAAAATGTTGTCCGAAATCTATCGATATTCGACGAATAAGCTGCTCTGATGGACGATTATCTAAACCATAAATTTCACGAAGTGCTATTATTATTATATGTTTGACGAATAGAACACTGATTTTGAAAATAAATTTCAACATTTTATTAACGTTGTTGGGCCGTGAGTCTTTCCATGATAATTTGTCAATGCTTAATGAACAGAAATGTCAAAACAACATGGCTTCTACCTTCCGTCAAATCATAGTTATCCTTATCGAAAGTTCTATCACTCTAAAAGAAACATCCGATAGTTAAATAAAGTGCATTGATATACAGGTTGTTTCATTGGTAAATAAACAATAACAATAGCTTTATTCTCAGAATCATATACAAGAAATGAAAAATCGTTACAATAGGAAAAAAAAATATTCAAATTACACTCTGGAATTTAAAAAAGGTATCGAGTAAGGTTACTTGTCCAGGATCCTGCAATAGTGCGTTGGGCTTCCATAGCTGCAGAACCAGACATCTTAGAAATTTTGTTCGAAGGCAGGCTCTCTTACTTTCATTTCTGCATCTCAGAAAATTATTTTCTAATATACAGGGTGTTCCTGAAAAAATTCTTCAACAACTAGATGATTTTTTAAATGGATCACTCCCTATCTTAATATATATAAATCTCGTGTCACAATGTTTGTCCTCAATGGACTCCTAAACCACTTAACCGATTATAATAAAATTCGCACACCATGTGCAGTTCGATCCAACTTGAGAGATAGGATAGTTTAAATCTCAAATTATAGTCGCAATTTTAATTTATTGCTAATTATTTGTCTGTTATTATTTGACAGTCACAATTATCTGTTAACTCCAAATGATTCTAACAGATGTCGATACCTTTCGACTGGGTTGAGTAAGTAATCAATAGATGGCACTGCTATGGTAAATCTACGAACGTGTCATATAAGCTACATTTTAACAGCATAATTACCACGTGTTGTTGACGCTATAAAAGAGTCCATTGAGGACAAACATTGTGACACGAGATTTATATATATTAAGATAACAAAAACTTTAGCCACAGCAACGCGTGGCCGGGTCAGCTAGTACTTTCATATATTTTTAGTGGCCTTCAATATCTTAAATATGATAGGATGAGAAAAAATTCATTACTTTTGCGTGAACTTCAAGACTTTATCTAACATGTTTCAGATTGTCCGATTTGAGTCGCCCAAAATGGCATTATAGCTTGTCGCGCTGGGGGAGCTTGTCTTGACTAGAACCCTAGTTTCATCCCTGTGAAATGGAGAGTGTGAAACGGATTGCCAGGATCAATTGTAAGATTCCACAAGTGGGTCTTGACCTAAAGGCCGGATTGACAGTGCTCGTACCAGGATCAATTGAGGCATCAATCTTGAGACTATCATAGTTCATGAGACTGCATTATTATTATTAAATAAAAAAAACAGTCAAGGTATAAACCAATAAACTCACAAACAAAAGTAAACAAAAGTTGATAATACAATCAATGTGCTAAGATCCAATTGTCAAAGCGATTCTTGAATCTGTTAACTGAAGGTGCACCAACATCAGGCGGTAATCGATTTCAGCGCTCAAAAGCCTATTGGATAGGAAGTTTTGGCGAGCCGAAGTTCTAAATTTCTCCTTGGCAAGCTTATATTCGTGACCCCTTAAGTGATTTTGATTCAATGTGAATAAGTCTTGCAGACAACCATTAGCACATCCATGGAGTGCCCAGTAGGTCATTATAAGATCACCTCGCTCACGTCGATGCGCAAATCTAGGGATGCCCAAGAGTTGGAGTCGGATGGATGAATAAGAAGCCCCTTCGGTGTGTGAGTTGCGTCCCAAACAACTCGGGTACTGACCATCCAGAGCCAGTAGAGATTGGATAGTGCTTCGCTGCTAGCAATCATACGGTTGTAGGTTTTCGAACTGAAGCCGAAACTGGAAGCTGGTGGGTTCAGCTCTTCGGAGCGGTTCTCGCCATGCGCGATGATAAGGCGTATCACACTTTCTGTCTCTTGGGGCATACTGTGGAGACTGCTAACTAGTCATTTGGTGAAAGAGCTACGCTCACATACTAATTCACTGAATAAAAGAATTCACGTGTCCGATTTGAGTCAAATATGCACCGTTTTGTTCTATATTTCGTTGCCATTTTAAAGGTAGAATCATAATGCCTCTCTCATAGAAGTCTCAGTCCTTATTGGCGAAAAACTCTAATTCAAATAAATTAATTCGGCTGGTCTGTACCAAAAATCATTAATGGGTAGTATGAGCTATGGTAATAGAAAGTTCTAGAAATCGAGATAGTGTAACAAACATCTCTATAACAATTCTATACTCAAACAAACTCGAAAAGGTTTGGTTGATCACAGAGACAAATTGCAAACATGCGCACGTTTTAATCTGACAGATTTTTATCAGTGCAATCTCCAAATCTCTCATATTCACTATACGCAGAGATACTAAGGTATTAATAATACACTAGCGCCATCTAAAGTATGCAAAATACATAGAAGAAATACCTTTGCGAGTTAATTTAAGTAAAGAAATGTATTTTCGATATTTTCACGATACTAACGCAAAAAATACTCGTGCTCAAATCAGACCATAATTTGCCGTAATACTCATAATTAGCATATTCATGTACAAATAAATTAATTCGGCTAATGCTAATTATGAGCATTACGGCAAATTATGATCTGATTTGAGCATGAGGAAAGTTTTTCTGCATTAGTAACGTGAAAATATCGAGAATACATTTCTTTACTTGAATTAACCCGCCAAGGTATGTCTTGTATGTATTTTGCATACTTAAGTTGCAAGCAAGTGTATTATTAAAACGTGCGCATGTCTGCAATTTGCCTCTATGATCAACCAAAACTTTTCAAGTTTGTTTGAGTATAGAATTATTATACATATGATTGTTACACTGTCTCGATTTCTAGAACTTTCTATTACCATAGCTCATACTATTAATAACTTTTGGTAGAGATCAGCCGAATCAATTTATTTGAATAGGAATATACTAATTATGAGCATTATGGCAAATTATGGTCTGATTTGAGCAGTTATTTCTGCGTCACCATCTGTTCAAGAAACGGGTCGATTTGATTCCGTTGATCTGAACTGAATGGACCAAACAAAAAACAGTAGAAAAAAATTTTTTACTGTGAAATGTCACCTTGACAACAATCATGAATCTGACATTGTTTGATCGATACTTCACGAGATCTCGATCATTACAACCATCTACCGAAAAAATAATGGATTTCTTTTTCCCAATTATTCAATTTTTTCCAAATTTTCAATTTTGACCACATTAGTCCGGTCAATTTGGACATTCGAAGGTACATAAATTCCCAACAAGCTGAAAATGAGTGAAATTGTTCAAAACATAATTATAAACAATATCTGAAAGTTCCTCATCATTCCCGTGTAAGGAAAAAATTTTATTCAAGGTCAAAGGTCAAAAATGGTCAAAAAGATTATTTTCTCGCGATTTTCAGCAAAACGGTAAGTTTTATCATAAAAGTACCTCAGAGAAAAATTGTAGACTATAAAATGATCTATAAAAAATATATCGATAGTTTTTTTTTCTATGAGCCACCATTTCTGAGATATACCGATTCAAAATGTTATCGTCATAATATGTACACGTTTCCACGCCGCCTCTGAGGTAGTGTACTTAGCGCGTTTTTTTTTTAATGCGGTTTCCCCATTAGGCCTACTCTACGGGTCAGTTGTGATCCTATTTAATGTGAAACTATTGCAAACTATTGGAAATTTTTAAATATTGGAAATGAAAAAAGCGGTGTAAATTCAAAAAAAAGGGATCAAGTTCATTCGCCTGATTCGTAATTTTTAAATTCTTGTTCTTCTTCTTGATCTTATTCTTGTTCTCCTGCTTCTTCTTCATCTTCACTTTGGAGGCAAGTAAATTGCGTCAATATCGATGTATCGCATGACACTTCGTCGGAATCAAACGAATCCTCCATCGTTTGTGGTTGAACATTAGAGCACGACCGGCCTTTACAATTTGTGCATGCTAGAGAACAAAACAATCCAACTTTTTCGCAACTACATTTAGCACTGCATCCCTTTTTGCAGTTGCAAAAAATTGTGTTCAGCAGTTTTTCCGGCGCAGGTGGGAATAAAGTTTGAACTGGCTCTAATAAATTGTTGACCAACTTCCAACCCCATTCTGTAGGGTCTAGCTGATAACCAAGCCAAACTTGGTAATAAACCCGAAAAAGATGTTGATGAGCAGCAACTGAGGTTGGAGGAAGACAAGCTAATTGAACTTTTTTTTTATTTTTAGTATTTTTAAAAAAACATGCATATCGATGATTATCTAAACAGGTCGTTTTTTTAGGAGCTCCGTACATAGAAAGAAGAAAGCGGATGCCGTTGGTGATAACTTCTTGTTGACTTGAATTACTTTTTTTAAAAACTTCAGCACATTGAACAAAATCTTGTTTTTCAAACATTTAGAAAACTGCTATTTTACCCCTCTTGTAAAATGCAGATCTCGTAGCACAGCCAGTTATTGCGTGTAAAAATAGTACATGATTTTGACACTTTACGAAAGTAGGTAAACTTTTTGATGAATATATATCTGATTGATGTCGAGCTTTTCCTGGTTTTAAGAAAAAAATAGTTTTTTCAGTTGGCGTTCGAGCAGTGAGTAATACGAGTAAGTCTACATATTCACCAACAACAATAGTTGTATTTGTCAAATTGAATGACCGATAGAAAAATATTTCAACATATATATATATATATATATATATATATATATATATATATATATATATCTTAATATATATAAATCTCGTGTCACAATGTTTGTCCTCAATGGACTCCTAAACCACTTAACCGATTATAATAAAATTCGCACACCATGTGCAGTTCGATCCAACTTGAGAGATAGGATAGTTTAAATCTCAAATTATAGTCGCAATTTTAATTTATTGCTAATTATTTGTCTGTTATTATTTGACAGTCACAATTATCTGTTAACTCCAAATGATTCTAACAGATGTCGATACCTTTCGACTGGGTTAAGTAAAAAATCAATAGATGGCGCTGCTATGGTAAATCTACGAACGTGACTGATGTTCTCTTATTGTTCCTCTTAGATTGTTTACTATAATGTAATATAACAAAAACTTTAGCCACAGCAACGCGTGGCCGGGTCAGCTAGTATATGTATATATATTATATAATAATATATAATACATAACAACTCTAGAGATATATACGTGGCGTACTCATGCATATTATGACGATAATAACTTTTATAACTTTTTGAATCGGTAAATCTCAGAAACGGTGGCTCGTAGGAAAAAACTATTCATACATTTTTTATAGATAATTTTATAATTTACAATTTTCGCCTGAGATACTTTTATAATAAAACTTACCGTTTTGCTGAAAATCGCGAAAACAATTTTTTTCCTTACACGGGAATGATGGGGAACTTTCAGGTATTGTTTATAATTATGTTTTGAACAATTTTACTCATTTTCAGCTTGTTGGGAATTTATGTACCTTCACTCTCATTTTTTGGTCTAAATTGACCTGACCTCCATTTCTTGATTCAAACCTTCCCAACTTATGAAGCCATCCACATTATTATTTTCCCTTAAGTTATCCATAAAACATTCAATAATCCGCCTTTTCCCCTACCAGGAAACGATGGGTTGATAACTGATCGTCTCTCATTAGGAGTTATAAATGATTCCTAAGCTCGGGACGAACCTTCCCAGCTAAACGGAACAGAAATGAACCACATGCTTCCAGTAATATAATAAGCAATTAAAAAACGCATCTATTCCCGTTACATCCAGGATCTCGCAGTTGGACCATTCAGGCAAATTTATCGCCTTTAAAACGTCTCTAAATATTTGAAAAGGCGTGACAAATAACAGATTTACGTTTCGGTTAATTGGAAGTTTTAGCACTGTTCTCTGTTTTGTTGAAAATTATTGCTGCGACACGAAAAAGTGACGTTTTAAGGACCGCGTTTGATCTCGACAAAGGCTGAGGAATTTCCGAACACAAACATCAATTCCTCCGTCTGTTACATAGACACAATGTAGCGAAAAGTGAAAATTTATTATAAATCAGGTGGGTAATAGTATATTAAACAACAAATTCAGAAAAGCAAAGTTCTACTAAATAACTTAGAAGCTATATGATTTTAGTAAAACTGCTTTTTTTTCGAGGTTAGTTTATACTATTTTTTCGCATATTTTGTTAATGATAAAAAATAAATAAATAGATATGAAAGCATTACAAAGATATACATTTAAAAAAATTCATAGTAGGTGTAGAATTTCCGTAACCTAGACACGATTTGTTTATTTACATAACAGATCACAAACTTCATTTTTGTGATACCACCAAGTAAAGACCGAATCGATCAAATAGAAAGTTAATTCCTTTTTTGAAACATCAAAATGATACATACGAAGTAAAGAAATCAAAAGTTTTGACCATTGAAAACGTTATTATGTTTTTCAAAGAGGCTTCAAACAATAAGTTCTTATTAATGAAAGTGGTACTAATATTTGGTTTAAAGGGGGCATGCCGACGTGCAGAATTATACAGCTTGACTGTCAAAGATATAAAAGGAACTGGGTAAACTTTGGTTATAACTTTATACGATACCAAAAACAAACGTGTATTTACCGTAGGACAAGGGCATACTAGATCAAATCTAGGGGGGACAAACCATGGTCGGGAACATTTTATCACGGAATTTTTTTTCGAAGGTGAATGAAACCAAAATTTTCAGAAAAATATGTATAATTAAAACAATGCTTTATCAACTGAGTTATTACAATTATTTGCTTGAAAAAAAATGTATTCTAGTTACATGCCTTATAATATTATCATTTTTCTTGGATTTGTAGAAAATTTGTTCAAAACTCTCGTTTCAATCCAGTTCTGATTTTCCTTGAGAAATTTACGATGGACGCTCAGCAAACTCAACCCAGTCAATCTGTCCTCTTCCATTGTACTTCTCAGCCGGGTCTTTACCCTTCGAAGGGTACTGAAAGATCGTTCAACAGTAGCCGTAGTGGATGGGAAAGCACTCAAAATGAGGATTGTATGCCTTGTTGCATGGAAAAAAATATTAGCCTCCTCCAAAAATGCAGCCACCTCAATATCCTTTAATTTGTCCCCTGCTGAATCTTTCTTTTTGCACAGATTATAGCACAAATCTAATTCTGCAGAGATATCACCCAATTCAAAAAATTCCATGAAGATTTTGCGTTTTTTTCAAATCTTTTGAAGTAATTTTTAGCATGTATGAAAGATGAAAGAGGGATAAGGCAAAAGCATGTGTATTCTCGTGAGGGAATCTTACATTCAATGATGAGGTTAAAGAGTCAAGATAAAGAAAAATCAAAGATCGTCTCCGGTATTCAATCGCAGTCAGAAGGCGAATTACTTCTGTGTATTTGGTTTTTAACAATTCGTGGAACTGTTAACTCAACGCCAATTTTCTCCGCGATATCATGTGATTTTTTAAGTACTTCCTCAAAAACATGTTCAATTTCTTGTCGATCCTTCTTGATGACATCAAGGATTTCACCAATGTGTTTCCTCACCATAATCAAATCCATACTTTTACCTTGTGAAACGTTCACAACGGGTTCTAAAATCGCAGAGTACTTTGCAATCATGACTAAACCTATAATGAAAATTGGTTTAGTTACTGCACCGTGCAATTGATAGGTAAATTTTCTTGTAGCATAGTTTCCTTCGATCGAGAGATGTTCTAGCGCATTGACGATTTCATGAAAGCTGTTTGAAAACTTTCTGATGCTCTTGTATTTCTCAGACCATCAGGTCTCACAGAGCCTTGATAAATTAGGAGCCGAAGTCCTGCGGGTTGGCGACTCACGAGAGAAGGATATTGTATCCTTAACAGTTGCAATCAAGTTTCTTATTTCCGGTGATTTGCTAGCATCATTGATCACAAGATTTAGTTTGTGGCTTGAGCAATGAAGAAAAGTATGAAAATATAAGTCACAAAATTATTTAAGTATACAAAAGTAACTTACTGACTTCTTCTGTGTGGTACTGTTCAGTGGCGTACCCAGACATGAGCCTTCGAGGGGGATAAAAATGTTATAAACAAAAAAAAATTGGTTATTCGAAGGATATACTTTTATAAAACAACATCTAGTCGTCTAGGTCTTTTTGAAAGTTCATCAATAATTTTATCTTCGGAAATAGGCAACTCCCTATGAATAGACATCATTGCTGTTGAGAATGATCTCTCTGGAGTGGCTGTAGAAACTGGTATTGTACAGAATATTATTAGGAGTACAAATAAGTTGTAGATGGCGCGGCACGGAGTTTCGGTTAGCTTTCGCAGATTATAACCGGCTTAAAAAATAGTTTGGACATTCAAGAACAATTACCTATTAATATCATTGATTTTATATTGGTAAAATATAATTTTTATAAGTTGAAAATGTCAAAATTTGAGCCAAGTAAGCGTCATTTGCGGGAAATATTAGTTTACTTCTTTAATTTAAAGAAATCTGCTGCTGAGGCGCATCAATTGCTCGTAGAAGCATATGGTGAGGGTGCTTTGAGTGAGAGAACGTGTCGAGAGTCGTTTCAAAAGTTTAAAAACGGTGATTTCGACGTAGAAGACAAAGATCGCAGTGGAAGGCCAAAAATTTACGAGGATGCAGAATTGGAGGAAGATTCATCTCAAACACAAAAAGAACTTGCTCTAACATTAGAAGTCACTCAGCAAGCAGTCTCACATCGTTTAAAATCATTAGGAATGATTCATAAACAAGGAAATTGGGTTCCGTACGAATTAAAGCCGAGAGATATTGAACGCCGATTATGTTCAAGTGAAATGCTGCTAGCTAGACATAAAAAAGGGTTTTTTACATCGTATCGTAACTGGTGATGAGAAGTGGATACATTATGACAATCCAAAAAGAAGAAAATCATGGGGATTACCTGGCCACGCGTCAACATCAACAGCAAATCCGAATATTCAGGGAAAAAAACTTATGCTGTGTATTTGGTGGGATCAGTTAGGTGTAGTGTATTATGAGTTGCTTAATCCGAGCGAAAATTATTTCCCTCGGATTAAACAACTCATAATACACTTGATCCCACCTCTCATCAATTGTGTTCGATAGAGGGTTCCAGTAATTGTACTGGTGCCCTCTATCGAACACAGTTGATGAGATTGAGCCGAGCTCTGAAGGAAGAACGCCCTCAATACTATTCTAGACACGAAAAAATTATTCTTCTGCATGACAATGCTCGTCCACATGTTGCGGCTCCCGTGAAAAAGTACGGCGGAAACTTATTTGTACTCCTAATAGTAATAGCTTGTACACATTAGGAAAAGCTTGTGGATTACATATTTCCAGATGAGCCAAAGCTGGAGTATTACTTTTGATATCTGGATGATTACTCAGCAAATAATCAATGAATGGAATGTAAATAGTCCACTGCTGGTGCTTCTAAATCTTGCAAAATGATAGGATTTGCCCTATTCTTTTGGCGTGAAACAATTCTGTTCACCTTGATGTTGGTTCCAATGCTTGAGGCAAGAGCCTGAAATATACAAGAAAATAAAAAACTGACAAACACATTTTATATTCCAACTTTTACCTGAGCTTTATTGAAGATCGAGTCGAAATGTGTATTGGCATCTTGACGTATGATTTTCAGGCAAGAAATAATGTTTTCCGTCATAGTTACAACTTCTCTAAGGTCGATTCCAGATTTTTGTAGAAATCGGCAAAGGGGTAAGGCATAACAAAATATTTGATTCACGACTTGAAGTGCGACCAGATAGTCGGAATCATTCAGTGTGTTTCGCAACATATTCGCATCTCCAGAATCTTTCCAGTTTGATATCTACTCTAAACATTCAACGACGTAATCAAATAATTCCAATAATCTTGTACTGCTTCATATTTAGATGTCCACCGAGTTGAACATAATCTGTTGAGAGTTTTTGCGGAAGGACTTTCATTAGAATCATCAATATTTTTCAGAAGAACAGTTTGAAGAAATCATACAACTTTTCTATGTTATTGAGGCAGTTTCTATTTTGTGGAATTTCGCAAGCTTTTGATATGGTCAAATTCAAAGAATGGGCAGCACATTGCACATAAATCGCCTTAAGGTAGTTACGACGAATAATCGCTTGAACGCCATTGAATTTGCCTGGCATATTACTTGCACCATTATACACTTGCCCGACAAGATTCCTGAATTCTATTCCAAAGTTTTCCAAACTCTTTAATATTAAATTAGATATACTTTCGGTGATTACTCTTTCTGCTGGAACGAACTGTAAGAAATCCTTGTGGATTTTGTTTGCATTGACATACCTTACACATGAAGTAACTTGCTCAATTGTCGATATATCGGTTGTTTCATCTACTAGAATAGTAAACGCTCCTGCCTCATTAATTCTTGATACCAATTTATTCAGCATGATAGTATTTATACTGTTAATAATTTCATTTTGTATTCTTGGGCTTATATAAGTATCCTTTTTACTTGATTTTTCAAGAGTCTCCCTTAGCTTAGTGTCACCCCTATATTTCAATATTGCACGAAATTTTCTCTCATTTTCGGAACTATCATCTATTTTTAATTCTCCAGAATCTCTATGTCCTTTAAGTGACATTTCCTCTCTACCGCATACTAATACAGCTTCTACAATAGGTTTAATTCTATCTCTATTTTCTGAAACCTGTCTTTTTCGATTTTCGTCTATCAAGTCTATTATACTCCCTTGAATTTCCGTTTTTATTTTAACTAAATGATCGTATGCACATATGGATTCTTTATGAAATTGATTATTCTGATGTGAATTGAATATCTACAAAAATGAATCATAGCTTATCTTACAGTTATAAAATAAAATTTGAAGAAAATTGACCTCTTTTGCCTTTTTCCAGTTTCCCATTTTGGTTTTCACCAAAGCACCCAACGCCTGGCGATTAGACTCGCCTGTTGTGGCGAAAAATACACAAAATTAGCAAAACGTTCAGTTTTCCTTTGCTGAGTATGAGAACCAATTGAACTCTGTGAGCCACTTATGTTGAAAACGAAGTTTAACTCTTTTATCATTATATTTTTCTAGTAAAGGAAACTTGTATGTCGGTGGGGGAACCCAAAGTGAACTAATCACACCTTTTATGTCGCTGACATGTTGACCCACAAAGTTTCTAAAGTCCTTTGAATTTACAGACATTTCTTGAGATTTATTTTTATCTGTCGAAGTGTCAGTTGTTGTATTCAAACCCGAAAAACTTGAAGATTCGCCTGCATCAATTTTCCTCCTTTTGAAGAAGTTTGCTTATTTATAATGAGATTTTGATTATTTTGGAGATCACGGAACACACATTAAAAGTTAAACATATAATAGAAAAATTTCCCGTAATCCACCCCAAACAGAATATACTTAAGAACTAAACCTACTGACCAATCGTCCTATCTTTGTGAGTGAAAATGTTGACGCATAAGTGATGGAATCCAAAGTGCCGACAAATATATTCTTCGCGGCAAAGAGATAATTAGGTATTTTTTGATATTATTTAATTACTTAAGGGAGAACTTGCTATGAAGGGTGCCGCCGATTCAATTCGAGTAGTTCGGAGCTTTTACTTCAGAATCTCATTCGAGCCCTTTGATATAAACGCTGGTGGATGAATTCGTTGATTCAATTTTTGCACGATTAAATTATTGAGCCTTGTGACTTATAATGGATATTCCTCCTGGGAGGTTATATATCCCTCTTATCCCCCCTTGGATACGCCACATGTGCTGTTGGTCTGACTATTTCTAAAAAGACTTGTGGAAGTCGTTTGGAGTGTATTCGAGTAGACTGAATGCTATATGTTGTTACTGAGTCATAGGCAAATATCATAGAATTCAGTCTATGGTTACTCCTCTTTCATAGAGCAACTCGGTTCTTTTCGAAGCAACCACGTTATATATAATGCATTATACAATAATACTTAAATAATATACAGTGTGCATGCGCAAATGACCTGTACATGAGTTACATAGGGTAGCGGGAGTTTTGCGCCCTAACAGTATCTTCCGTATGTACAATTTTGTATGTTATGATTTCTGAGGTGACAGATTTTCAATTACAAAGAATAGTATTCTAAAATTAAGTAATTTATACAGAAACTGTTTATCAAAAGAATTACTGTCTGTAAGAATACTTGAGGAAGACATTTGGCGGTTATTGTGTTCTTTTATTAACCTCCGAGTTTGTAACGAAAATATCTCTGCCTCTCATAAGAACACTGGGTTTTTCTCTTATATTGAACTATATCACAATCTGCTTTGTGCAGTGGTAAATTACGATACCGACAACCCATCAAGGAAACCGCAAAATGACGCAGGTCATGGGAAAATAGGATAAACACGACTTCTGTACCGCCCGGTGGTGTAACGAGAGACACGGTCGATTAAGATTTTCTGCCCACATGTTCTGCGGCACAGGGGGATAGACACACAACACCTCCGCAAGAATTTGGGGTGTTAAAATTTCAGCCTGTTTGGCGCCACTCATTAGACGTAATAAGCCACTTCCCGTTTGGGAATCGGGAACGCTTGAATGGATTTCGCAGATCGTTTTCCTTCGAAGATCATTTACTACATGATCGAGTGTTAATTGAGTTCTTATTTGGTTGTCCAGTACTACAGGGTTTGGATGACATCAATTCAATATGACATGGTGACAAAACATTAATTTTAAAAGCGCTGAAATGCTAGATGTTGCGTCAATCAGCTGTTCAACTGTAACATTTGTTCTGTAACATCGAGGTACCTTTTTCTCAGATAATGAAAGATCGGAGTTTCAACTAGGAAACATGAATTCTCGACCTTATTTCTGAAGTAAATATTTTTCATATTAGGAGTGCAAATAGTGTCATTCTAGAACATAGTTTGTTAACCTCTTTTGCCCAGCGCCAACTTTGAGAATATGTTTTTTCTAGCGCCCCCATCTCAATTTAACTCACCATATGACGAGAATTTAAAACATTACATAGTGGACAATAATGGCTTTTGAAAATTTGTTGCAAACTCCTCAAATATACTTGAAAAAAAGATTAAATCAATGCAATTCACACAAAAATACTGTTTTATTTATGTTGTAATTCAGGGTTTATTTTTTATAACAATTTACAAAAGCTCTGATTAATTCATAGAAAGAAGTGCTATCGTTTTGGCCAAATTTCTGTAATTTTTTAATTTTGAGCGGAAACGACTAGGTTGAACTAACTAATGGCAAAATCGGTCCAACGGTTCCGGAGTTATTCACATTTAATTTAGCCTTATTTTGCCGATATTTTTGAAACTACAGATTTACTCTATATGAAATTTGGTATTTAGAAGAAAAATAATGACACAAATATTCGTTCAAAATTTCATGAGAATCATATAATTAGATGATTAAAAAAAAAATGTGTGCAGAGCAGCGTTGATCGTTACCGGAACCATGGCAACAGTCCTACGATCGAGTTGAAAACAAAAATAGTTATGACTTAGCCAAAATTCGCATAGAGCTGAAAATTGGTATAGACGTTTTATGAAACATTACAAATGAAATGCTAAAAATTCCCTTCTGCAAAAAAAATTATCCAAAGGTAAAACATTCAGGTTTTTGCCATTTTACTCTGAAACGGTGAGTTTTATGGTAAAAATATGCCACACAATAGTTGAACAGTCCCACAAAAATTTTTCAAATAATGGTTTTCGTTCAAATCACCATTCGTGAGATATCGTGGTTTTATAAGTTTAAAAATTCATATTCTACATAATATGCACTTTCATGCAGACTGTATGAACTATTGGTTTGTGTTACTCACACACTAAAGCTTATACAAATTGAATGAGTATTTCAAAGTACAAGACTATACTCTCAGTCCCTAATTCTGTTCCTCGTAACCGTGAGCAACATCTGCCAGCTACGTCAGTGTTCGAGTGTGGAGGGTTGCATAGTTGCCTATTTTTGAAGGACGTAAACAATATAACTGGGTATATAAAGAGTATTTCAATGGGAACACCCCATTTTTAAATTGACATTACTCACGTATGGCAGCCATTGTTTATTTGTGATATTGACAGTTGTATTTGTCAAAATCTGCAATTTAATCATGGAAAGCTACACACTCCAACAAAGTTCACAATTAATCCACATTTATTATGAAAAATCGCGATCAGTTACTCTAACTTTATGCGCTTTAACTCCAATTTTTGGTCATTATAATCATCCGGACAAAAGAACAGTTGAACGTTTAGTGAAGAAGTTTGAAATAAATTTTACACTTCATGATGTTACAGTGCCATTGAGACAAAGAAATGCAAGAAGTGAAGAGAATATTGCTGCCGTACGTGAAAGTGTTCGTGAAGACCAAAATTTATCGATTTCTCAACGTTAACAAGAATAATGCATCTCCCAGACGTCTTTGTGGCGAATTTTACGAAAAGACCTTGGTTTACATCCATACAAACTTGTTTTAACCCAAGAAATCAAACCAACAGATCATTTAACGCGTCGTGTATTCGGTATTGCTGCTTAGAAAAAATCGGGAATGAAACAGATTTTCATAAGAAAATCATTCTTAGCGATGAGACTCTTTTCTGGTTAAACGGTTATGTTAACAAGCAGAATTGCCGTATCTGAAGTGATGATAAACCTGAAGAATATCAAGAACTCCCATTACATTCTGACGAACTTACTGTTTGGTGCGGATTTTATGCTGGATGAGCCATTGGACCTTATTTTTTTTCAACGAAGCTTATGAGGCGGTGACTGTCAATGGACATCGTTATTGTTCCATGTTGACTGTGATTTGAAGAACATGTGATTTCAAGAGAACGGTGCCGCTTGTAATACTGCCACTGACACAATGACTCTATTGAAAACAAAAATCGGCGATTCGATTATTTCTAGAAATGGACCGATAAATTATCCGCCTCGTTTCTGCGATTTTACTCCATTGGACTTCTTTCTGTGGGGTTATTTAAGTCATTAGTTTACAGCAATCATGTAGCAAATTTACAGATCAATATTGAACAAGTAATTGCTAACATTCGACCTCATTTGTTTGAGAGTCATAGAGAATTGGGTTCACTTCTGCCAGCGTTTCCGTGGTGAATATTTAAATGATGTTTTGTTTCATAACTAATGGTATCAATTTTACTTTATAATGAAATAAAAATTTCAATAATTTTCAAATAAATAATGTTTTTTATTCACAAAACAAAATGGGACGCTGTTAATGAAAGACCCTTTACTGTTAATTTTGAAAATTTCTTTGCAATTCGTGCTGTTTTAATAATTTTAACAATATGTCAGAAATTTGCTTCATTTGTAAACCTTTCAAAGAAAGTGAAATTGTTGTTATTGATGGTGGAATAAAGACTTTCATTGATGCAAGTGTTGAAAGCAATAAAAAGTGTGAATATCAAAACAGATTTAATCTGTCAATCTTTTACAATTTTAATTGAAAAAAAATTTTATTCGAAAAACTTTTAGAATTAAATTAATGTCTTATAATTAATTTAATTAATCTCATATTTAATAAACGTATAAAATAAAAACTCATTATACAATGTCAAATGGAATAAATGAACCAAAAATATAAATTGTCAATTAAAATTAATAAATAGATATTTGAAGGAGACAAAATTTTGTTTCTGATCTTACCGTTATGAAAACTAAAAAGTTTTTTAAATACTTGATATATTGCTTATTTTGCGGCGATGAAGCAAATTTTCAATATTAATTTTAAAATTGTGAATGATACAAGCAATTTTACTGCATCTGTTGTGAAGGATAATGTAAACACTTAAATTTTAGGTTCATCATATATTAGAAAATTAACAAAATAATTGACATAAACGAAATACTCTCATACTCACAACTTTGGGGAGAATTTTCTGATATCACAATTGAAATTTTAACCATTCAGAAAATAATCAATTCACAAGAGCAGTCAAAATTTAAATAATTATCATTATTCCTTACAAAATTTTCTCAAAGATCACATTTCTTTTCAACTAATAATCAATAGTCAGTCACTCAAACGAGAAGTCTATAATACCCGATTGATATGAATTAAAAAAACAATGGCAAAAATAATTCGCTTCTTAGGCTTTTAGCACACACTGGCTTGTCCCTGGTACAACTTCTTTGGCAAGCTGAAATAATATTACAGTTTCAAAATATAAATTTTCATTACATTCAAACAAAATAAGTATATGACAATGTTTCTGTGAACATCTAGATGCATAAAAAAAATTGATTTTGGTCGAAGAACCTTCACTACTCAAAAGATAACTTCACATCCCACACTGCGCGGGAATTTTACTTGCTGCAAATTCTCTAAATAGAAATGTCGATAAAATTATCAATCATGTAATTCTATAATGTACGAAATATATTTTTATATATTTTGATTTTTGTTTATTGAGACCTTAGTTCAATTCTATTAATGAAGGATATAATATAATTGTGATACAGTAATAAGAGATGACTTATTAGAAGTGTCAGTTTGAAGTTTCTAAAGGTCAAACCAAAAAAATTATTTGATACTGATATTGGAAGAACTGAGGAAGCAAATATACTTTCATAATATTGTGTACTACTCTGTCAAGAAAGTACCGGGAATTGTCAATTAAAACAACATTTTTACATTTAATCGTCAAAATTTATTGGGTCGCCTTCAAAATAGGCTCCATTTGCTCCAATACATCTATGCCAATGGCACTTTCAATTATCGAAATATTTTTTATAGGCGCTTTCCGGGATGGACTTTAGCTCTCGCGCCGAATTTTGTTTTATGGCTTCAATCGACTCAAATCCGGTGCCACGAAGGGGCAATTTTAGTTTTGGGAAGAGGAAAAAGTAGCAGGGAACCAAATCCGGCGAATACGGTGGTTGCTGAAGCACGTTTGTTGAGTTTTTGGAGAGAAAGTCAGTCACAATCGTAGCTCGGTGAGAAGGCGCGTTATCGTCATGCAAAATCCATGAGTTGTTCGCCCACAAATTTGGCCGCTTCTTACGGATACGCTCACGCAAACGTTTCATAACGCCTAGGTAATACTCCTTATTTACCGTCTGACCCTCTGGAACGAATTCGTAGTGCACCACGCCACGGATATCGAAGAAAACAATGAGCATCACCTTCATTTTCGAGCGGCTTTGGCGTGGTTTTTTCGGTTTCGGCTCATTTTTTGCCACCCATTCCGATGATTGCTGGCTTGTTTGCATATCGTACTCGTAGACCCAGGTCTCATCACCAGTTATAATGCGTTCCATGAATGTGATCCAGCATGTCTGAAGCAACCTGTTCGCGATGACGTTTTTGAAGAAAATTCAGGTCTTTCGGTACGAGTCGTGCAGCCACCTTTCTCATGCCCAAAATATCAATCAAAATCGTACGTGCGGACTCGTGGGATATCTTAAGATCATGTGCTATCTCTCTCAAGCTGGTACGACGGTTTTCCAGCACCCTTTCCTTAATTTTATCGACGTTATCTTCGATCGAAGCCGTCGATGGGCGACCACTTCACGACCGTCCTTGAAGGCTCTGTACCACTGATATGCACGAGTTTTCGATAGAGCATTATCACCAAAGGCCTTTTGCAACATTTTCAATGCATCGGCACACGAAAATTCATTTGCAACACAAAACTTTAAACAAATTCTTTGCTCAACGTAATCACCCATTGTAAAAATCGGCACGCACTCTGACATCGACTGACTTAATCAGCTGTTGCAAACACACTAGTTGACAGATCCCGCTCAAGCTTGGCATAGTAATTAAGGACAGTGGTACCAACCTAGGAAAAAAAATTTTTACCTGTCTCATTGCCCCGCCAGATTTAAATCGATAATTCCCGGTACTTTCTTGACAGAATGTATATATCATTATTGAGATATACATTATAAAATAGGGTTGGTCTTTCATATAAACTTAATTTTTTGAGCCCCCCTGCTTAGTTACAGCCCCCTGAAGATGGCAGTTTTTTTTCTTGAAAACCAGACAAGAATAAATTTAAGCAGACATTTTATGCGGTCGAGAAGGCATTCAAAAAATTTTTTGGTACTGTTTCTCTATGATTGCAAGGAGTAGCCATCCCTAAACCTTCTTTCGCAAGAAAGTTTTCTCCATATTCCTATTTTAGAATAAGAAATTTAATTTTCGATAGCTTGATCCATACTTAACAAATAAGGTCTCTTGTATTTTCTTGCTAAAATTCAAGGTTTTTGAGAAAGAAAAATTAATCAACATGATATTGTGAGTCGTAGAGGCTGAAATTATTTCAAACTAGAATTTATCGAGTAAGCGGATGTCATTTTGTTATGAAAACTGACTAGTTTTGATCAACTTTGATTCAGTTACATTTATTTTTTGATCTGGCTTATCATTTTGAGATTTTTATCACATACTCATCAAGATGGCGGTATAACTAAGCAGGGAGGCTCAAAAAAATTAAGTTTATATGAAAGACCTACCCCATTTTTTGACAAAGAATCACCCCCTAAATTTTTTTGCAACGATTTATATACACCCTGTGTGTTTGTTATGAAATGTTAAGAAATATCTAACTACAAATGGTCTGAAAGACCACTAGTCGATGGAATTTTTGCTATGAGCAATAAATTCCTGTTATTATTATTACTATCAGATAATAATAATGGATATGTTGTCAAAACAAACCTTTGCCGATGATAAGTAAAAAATGATTTAGGGAAGATGTACTCAAATCTCAAAGTAATTTGAATAAAATAGTTTAATAAATAATGCCCAATACGTACATACTTGCAGCTGTTAAATAACAAAATCAACTGAATAACACGAGATACAACTAAGACCCCCAACTTCTAATACTTACAACTTTCCAAAAATTAACAGCACTAGCAGCATGTCGAAGAAACTGTGTCCCCATGTGCGATATGGTTAATACTAACATTCACTAGTTCCTCATTAGCCGTATCGGTGGGTTCTAGTTCACTCGACAAGGCCATAATGTTGCTTATGTCGTCTACATCGTAACTTCTGTGCGACATAGGGGAGTTCTTTGAGCTCATCTTAACAAGCTCCATGGCCACATAGTCAAATACCAGCTCTATACCCTGAAAGTAATAATGAAACTCATCTCCTTAAGAGTGGCTGACAGTAAGTCGTAAGTAATTTTGTTTTGATACCGCAAAATTCTTATAAGATATTTTCATGTTTGCCTTAGTGATGAAATAGCTCTTCAAATAATGGATAACAGATACCTATTTGTTCGGACACGGTCAGAAGAAAAATACAAAATGGACTTTGTATTGAAAATATTTAAACATCTATGATGGTTAAGCCGATCAGTGGGTAAAGTTGAGGAAGGCTTAATATCCTGGAGAAACCATGTGATAGTCAAGTTTGACACCAAAAATTAAAGAATAGTGTGGCAATGCGTATGAAACTTTTATACAAGATACCATATTTCTATAAGCATAAAAAATTCTTAGAAAACGAAAATCATACCCCTATCACCGTGAACCTTTGAGACATGAACTTAATCGAGAATGACAGTGAATGCCTAAAACGGAAACAGACAAAAGAAAATATTACAAACAGGGAGCAGTTGTTGAGGAGGAGAATATATCATTGAGATCATAACATTAAATTGAGATAAATTGTTTTAGACTGTCACGAAAGTGACAAGTTGGTTAAGAAATCAGCAGATGAAATGTGAACATGGACTGATATTTAAAATAAGGCTATTCTGAATTGTAGATGTTTATTATACTACTCTGTCAAGAAAGTACCGGGAATTTTCAATTAAAACAACATTTTTACATTTAATCGTCCAAATTTATTGGGTCGCCTTCAAAATAGGCTCCATTTGCTCCAATACATCTATGCCAACGGCACTTCCAATTATCGAAACATTTTTTATAGGCGCTTTCCGGGCTGGACTTTAGCTATTTTGTTTTATGGCTTCAATCGACTCAAAACGGGTGCCACGAAGGGGCAATTTTAGTTTTGGGAAGAGGAAAAAGTCGCAGGGAGCCAAATCCGGCGAATACGGTGGTTGCTGAAGCACGTTTGTTGAGTTTTTGGCGAGAAAGTCAGTCAGAAAGTTCGTAGCTCGGTGAGAAGGCGCGTTATCGTCATGCAAAATCCATGAGTTGTTCGCCCACAAATTTGGCCGCTTCTTACGGATACGCTCACGCAAACGTTTCATAACGCCTAGGTAATACTCTTTGTTTACCCTCTGACCCTCTGGAACGAATTCGTAGCGCACCACGCCACGGATATCGAAGAAAACAATGAGCATCACCATCATTTTCGAGCGGCTTTGGCGTGGTTTTTTCGGTTTCGGCTCATTTTTTGCCACCCATTCCGATGATTGCTGGCTTGTTTGCATATCGTACTCGTAGACCCAGGTCTCATCACCAGTTATAATGCGTTCCATGAATGTAGAATCGGAATTACAGCGATCCAGCATGTCTGAAGCAACCTGTTCGCGATGACGTTTTTGAAGAAAATTCAGGTCTTTCGGTACGAGTCGTGCGGCCACCTTTCTCATGCCCAAAATATCAATCAAAATCGTACGTGCGGACTCGTGGGATATCTTAAGATCATGTGCTATCTCTCTCAAGCTGGTACGACGGTTTTCCAGCACCCTTTCCTTAATTTTATCGACGTTATCTTCGATCGAAGCCGTCGATGGGCGACCACTTCACGACCGTCCTTGAAGGCTCTGTACCACTGATATGCACGAGTTTTCGATAGAGCATTATCACCAAAGGCCTTTTGCAACATTTTCAATGCATCGGCACACAAAAATTCATTTGCAACACAAAACTTTAAACAAATTCTTTGCTCCACGTAATCACTCATAGTAAAAATCGGCACGCACTCTGACATTGACTGACTTAATCAGCTGTTGCAAACACACTAGTTGACAGATCCCGCTCAAGCTTGGCATAGTAATTAAGGACAGTGGTACCAACCTAGGAAAAAAAAATTTTACCTGCCTCATTGCCCCGCCAGATTTAAATCGATAATTCCCGGTACTTTCTTGACAGAATGTAAGTATATCTATTGTTTCACTAGTACAGTCGCATCATTGGATTTTTAACATTTTTAATAAATAAACTTATTTGAAGGGGTTTCTACAATACTTAGGCGATGATCATAGTACATCCACGAATTTGCAATCAAAAGATATCCCCCTCCAAATAAAAATTGTCCTGTCTCGATGTGTTCTGGATAAACCCACATTTACAGAAATATCTGAGTGGACTGTTTTATACTGACTGTATAAATCTTGAGTTTCATAATTGTTACAAAAAAGGAACAACATTCATCACAAATTTTTCTAGAAAATTGACATATTTATTAAATTTTGATTAGGAAATGAACTATTTAATTGATATATTAATGCTGACCATAATCAATATTCTGACTAACCTGATCTTTTGTCGCAGATACTTCAAAATAGTGAGCACCAATCGTCTTCGAGTATCCCAGTGCTTCATCTCTGGAGACCTGAAATTAATTTATTGTAGAATAATGAAATTCTAATTTTAGACATATGCCTATGAGGATAGCAAAAATAAATACACTTCCATCCGAATAAAAGTTTTTATCAATAGTTGATAGATCAACAAAAATCTAATTATTAAAGGCACACATGATTTTTTGAACATAATTCATAACTGCTCTCCTATTTATTTATCTTATAATACCATGTTTGTTGAAGAGAATCATAGTTTTCAGTTCTGCCTTAGATTTTTAATGATACTTCAAGGTTCTTCTAATTTCTACATATTATAAACAGAATAATTGTTTCGCTATCATAGTAACATTGTAAGACTCATTACATTTTGAAGAACTTAAATTATTTCAGATATACATTCATATATTGGTCCATAATTCAATTAAAGTCTATGGTAAGGGTAGAAGTACAAAATTGGAATTTTTTTATAAAAATTGCACATGTATCACCATTGTTGTTATTTATCCATTTTACCCCCTCTACGGCAGTTTATAAATGCTTCGCCAAAAGAGTCAAGTCTGAGAATAAGCTGCATACGCTAGTATTTACCAGCAGAACTTCTCAACCTTTATCCTGACCAATTTTACTGTTTATGATGGGGAATCATCATGGATTTAAATGAATTTGTGTTGATTTTTTCCATATACCGGTCGTTTTGAGATAACACGTGATTTCAATCGAGCATTTGCTATTGGTAGCGACACGTGTTAATGGTTTCACTGGGTTTTAGCAGTTCATAGTAGATTACACCTTCTGATCTCGCAGAGCATAGAGCATTGTCTTCTTTTCAAACAATTTGGGCTTGCAGTGGATGTTGATAGTATATATGGATTTATCCATAATTTACGATGTTAACTATTCTCAAAATATATGCAATCTTCATCATTTTTTTTTGTGTCTGTCGAGCAGCATTTCACAAGTAGTATTTCGACTTTCTTTCCGCCCTTCATTCAATTCACAGAGAACCCAATTTTCTATTTTCTGAAACTTTCCAATAACTTTCAAATAAATGGGGACGGCTTTCTACATCACATTCAATTTAATCACGACTTCTTGTCGAGTTTATCACGTCAAAATCACCACTTTTGAATTTTTGGAACCACTCAAACACTATGTTTCATCAAGAACATGTTCACCATAAACTTTGACAAGCATTAGATGAGATACAATTAAAATTTTATTCAATTAATTAGACCTGAATTCCTAGCAAACCCCTAATTTCGGAATAATCATCGATCTTAGTCGAAGTAATTACCTGTAACAATAGAAAATGAATATATTAGTTGTTCCAAATGTGAAAAATCTGAATATTTTATTGTGATAGCAAAACAATTTTTATATATTTAATCAATCTTATTTAATATTATTATTACAAAAATCAATTTGAATGCGAGTTAATACTTGATAGAAGTAAAATTTAAATGATTTTAAATTCAGAGTTATATATTCTAACTTCTACAGTATATATTGAAAATATATACAAAAACTATCAAATTGATATCCATATATAAAATCAATATAAAATACTTTTCAACGTATCAGAAAAAACTTTTTACATCCCGACATAAAACGTATTAATACAAATGTATTATCAAAAATTATATAAGTATGTATATTAATATTCAAATACAAGAAAATCCACCATTCCAAAATTATCTAAAATTCTCGAAATAAAAGATCAAATAAAAATAATTGAATGAGAAGTCCAACATTTGATAGCTATTTCAGTCTCTAGACCTCTTCAGAAATGTATTGAATTCAGATTCGAATATATCGCAAGATCAAAATTTAACTTACCAAATAAGATAAAACTTGGAAAGACTAAACTTTAAAGCTTACTTTGAATTCATTTGTTCGAGGTTTTTTCTTATTTGGTGAGTTAAATTTTGATCTTGTGACATATTTGAATCTGAATTCAATTTATTTCTGAACAGGCCTAGAGACCGAAATAGCTATCAAATGTTGGAATTCTCGTTCAATTATTTTATTTGATCCATTATTTTGAGAATTTTAGATAATTTTGGATTTTCTTGTATTTGTATGTTAATATACATACCTATATAGTTTTTGTTAATACATTTCTATTAATACGTTTCATGTCGGGATGTTTAAAGTTTTTTATGAGACATTGAAAAATATATTTGATAGTTTTTGTATATAGTTTCGATATATATTGTAGAAATTAGAATATATAATTCTGAATTTAAAGTCATTATTATTACACTTATTTTTTAAATAAGTTCAAATGGATTTTTATCAAGTAAAGACTGATTCAGTTAAATATTAGATTTCTAAAGTTTCTTCACAATTTTCAACATAACTTTTGAAATCTCATCAATATGTAAAGAAAAACAATAACAAAATAATTTAATTTCAAGAGATGTAAAATAACTCAACTTTACAAAAAACCTCTAAATTTGGAATATTCATAAATAGCATATTACTTTCCAAAAAAATAATATGAGAATTGAAAAAGAGGGGGCTACTATTGATATGAAGGAATCAGGAAAAAATGGTTGATTTGAAATGACGCAAAGGGTGTGAATTGATGATAAAAAAAATTGTGTACAATTCCAAATTGCATTTTGGAAGCTAACTCTGTTGAATCTTTTTTGATATTAATACAAATATTCCTTAACATATTTTATTTGTATCAGCATTGAATAATGATAATTCTTAAATAAATCACTTTCAAAATATCTTTATTTTGATTATTATGAGAAACAACTCACTCAGTTAAAACTTAGAAACACACTCTAGAAGTGATCAAAAGTTAAATACTGATGATAAGCTGGGGTGACAAAGTAAATATGTTGTTTGTAAGCATCTGAAGAGGTTAACTAATGCGACAAGATAATAAATAGAAATCAACATATATATGCATTTCATTTAATTAAAAAGTAAATATGGTTTCTGAGAAACAGGAAAATAAGTATATTTTGTTTACAATTGCAGATAATGGATTGTTTGCAGGTATCAACTACATTTTGAATGTTGTTTATTTTAATCAAACACAAAGAAATGAATATAATAAAGTAGTCGGGATGTCCCTTAATATATGCTAGTTAGAGACCAAAAATTTTACTTACAGCCCTTTGTTCGGCAAGATCCACCTTGTTTCCTACAACAACTAAAATTATTGATTCCTCTACATTCCTCTTAAGTTCAAGCACCCAACCTTTCATACTTTCAAAGGTAGCTTCAGAAGTTATATCAAACATCACTATTGCTGCCTGTGAATTCCTGTAGAACATGGGGGCCATCGCCTTGAAACGTTCCTGACCTGCAGTATCCCATATCTGGAGAAAATATTGTTATAACACTAACTGAACACTATTTCACTCACTATCACTTACCTGTAAATTAACAAATTTATTAAATATGGTGATTTTTGCACTATAAAATGCAGCACCTATAGTTGGTAATGTTTGATTATTGAAACGTTTTTCCACATACCTCAAGCATGTGCTTGTTTTGCCAACTCCTGAAATTTCAAAATGAATTGCAACGAAAAAAACCGTATTTAAACATACCTTGGTTGCCAAGAACTACTAGTTTTCCCGATACCCACTTCATAATCCTTAATCATTTGAATATTTTTTGAAATTTCTCAGTCTATAATATTCTTTGACCGTAACGCATAAAAATAATATGATATTTCCTCACGATATGTTTATTTATAATTTCCTGAGTGATAGAATAATTTCCTTTGAGTCATTTCTTGTAAATCCCCTTTATCGAAAGTTACAAGATTATCGGAAAAGTCAGCACTCAGCATTGTTGTTGTTTATCAGTTTATCTCCTCGTTTTTTCGCCTTCCTATTGTCAAAAATCATAACCAAGTATTTGACAGATGGTTCGTTCCAGTTGTTCCATAAATTTAAATAGTAAGAATTTATAAATTTCTTATTATGTTCTACTTTTTTTATAGAATAGGAATATTGAGTTAACTTACGTCGAATTCTGTTGATGTAAATTATATTGTATTGTTACCCAAATCTATCAGTTATTACTTTATTTTCCACCATGATTAAGTCGAATTAAATGGTGGATGCGAAATGTTGCCAAACTCAATCATCAAATTGTTGCATAATCTTCAGCACATTTTTGAACGGAAATGAGTGTAATCGTGTCCAATTAAATGAGTTACATGAATTACAAATTTAAGTTCAGAAAAAGTTTTCTCAAATATAATACAACTTCAAGACGAATTCATAAAAAAAAGAAAAGATATTGATGGACCAAAATATTTACAGTTCTCTGAAAAACTTCTTTCATATTTTGCAGGAAGAGCTCTGTTTTTATGGAATTCAGCTCATAGATAGTTAAAATAAACTGATTCTATCAAATCCACCAAAACAGAACAATTTTATTATATGACTTTTACAATATTTTATATAAAGCTTCATTTTATATGCATTATCGTCTATGATGAAACACAATATATCTAATCAATTTATATCAATGCTTTTTTTCATCGTATAATATTGAAATATCGGAATTTTCATTGATAAAATGAATAATAGTATGAAAATGATTAAATATGCAATCACATTCATAATTAAACGGATGCGAAACCCGGAATCACTCGAATTGTAAGAAACAATGTCGAAAATATAGCAAAATTCATAAACATTACATTCAATATTCGAAGATATACCTTCAATATTAACTTATATAGGATTAATATCGCAGTATAACATAAATATTCAATAGAAATTACGGAAATTGAGGTGTACTTAAATATTGATCAATTATTATTAATTACTAATTTTATATCAGTAGCGGCTCGTAGAATTAGTAAATGGCGTTTTCCAACCTTTTCTGGATAACAGTATGATAGTGATAAAATATACAGGTGGTTTCAAAGGTAAATCTCTTTTTGCGCGCTTTTTCTTGAGAACAGCGTGCTATCGGTTTGCCCAAATGTTTGCAATTTTCAAATTTTGAGTCGAAATGGTCTTACAGGTCTATGTTTGTCTCACTGATGAAGAATCCGAAGTCAAAAGTAATTATATCCGACCGGGAGTAAACACGCTAACTTACGAACTGAAAGAGTTAGAGCTTTGAAAATTTCAGGGAATGTTTGGAGTCAATATACCGTGCTTCAGTTAATGGTCAAAATCGGTCCAATACTTTCATAGTTATTCACGTTTGAGAATTTTTCATATTTTCCCGATATTTTGAAAACTACAGATTCGATCGATCTGAAATTCGACGTTTAGCAGTAGAATAATAATACGCACGTTCGAGCAAAATTTCGTGAGACGCTAAAGCTCCTGACTCCACTGGCTTTTTTGACATGAGTATTTTCAAAGGTGAGTCTTTTTCATTCAAAGGGTATAACCCATCAGAATAAGATATTTAAGAAAAAAGAAACGCATAAAAGTTTCAAGATAAGAAGCATACGGAGATTAAAATTTTCCAATGATGTTGATTCCTAGTCGAAGATGGAATAGCAAGTTAACTTTCTAAACGAAACCATATGGGGGATTTATTTATTGAAATAAAGGGAAATATGTGACGATTTTACGTGTTATTTTAAGAACCGCCACTGATATGAAATCTATCAATTTTATTTTTTGATTGCACGTAATAAAATATAATTTAGTACCATCATCACGAAATGAACACAAATAAAAACTATGAGAAGTTTCAAAATACTTAAACGATCCTCTATTCATACCAAAAATACTTTCCAATTAGCGAGCTAATTTTATTCAAAATTGGATGCTTTTACCAAGTCGGTACAATGAATATTTGACTAAGGTCGACAGTTAAAAATTTACTTGTTTACGAAAACATCTAGTCACGAAATCCTCATCGAGGATCTGTCTGGAATACATTTTATTTCGGCAACTGTACCAGCAGGTGAATTTGGTTGAAATGGATGCAAACAAGAGTGTGCTCGTTTCTGCAGTTAATGAAACAAGTATACCATGGTTGTACGATATAAGTTTAGAAGACACAAATTGGATAATAACTAGTGCATTTATGATATTTACTATGCAAACAGGTGGGTTACAAGTAATCTCGAATTAATCGTATGTACAAAATTTCATGTTAATTTCACCTAAATATACAGGGTGACCCAGGGGTGGGCAAATGGTCCATAACTTCGTTTCAATTCAAGCTATCGACTTGATTGTTTTTTCCAAACGATAGTTGGTACAATCCGCACATCCTGAAAATATTCTCATCCACATACAGGTTGTCCGAAAATGAAATGTATAAATAGGTTCGGTTTTTTTAAATGGCAACCCCCTATTTTTCATACATCTTTGGATTTCCACTTAATTGTCGATACTGAATTGTTGAAGCCGTTATTATTTGGTAGTTGATCATAATTAAAACAAATTTTAGAAATTACTATGTTTTACTACCAATAAAAAGATATATTACACATTTTCTCCGAAATACCCAATAAAAAATTCCATAGAATTAACAACGAAATTAAAAATTTTTTCTTTACCAAACAATTTCTACCTAGTATGGCTGGATGTAGATAATATGTTTCGAAATATACCGAAAAATGATAGCATTCATATAGCTTCAGAAATTCTTGAAAAATCACATGTAAATCCCGTGATACACGGTGATTTCATTGCCCTTTTAGAGCAATGCCTGCTCAAAAACTATTTTCAATTTAATAATAAAATATACGAACAATTAAATGGCCTAGCTTATGTACCACTGAGAAACTCCTTGCAGACATATTCATGTCAGAAATAGAAAATAAAATCTTCAATTCGAAACTATCTGTGAATATTCATTTCTGGTACAGATGCGCAGACAACTAAGTCAAATTTTGAATTTCTTGAATAATATTCACCCAAAAATTAAATTCAAATTAGAAAAAGAATCGAAGAACAGTATTACATTTTTAGACCTCTCGGTATCACACTCAAAGAGAAAAATAGAATTCAACATGTTCAGAAAACCCACATCCACTGATATATGTATTCCTATTGATTCCAATCATCCATATTCACAAAAAATGTCAGCGTATCAATCGATGATTCATAGAGCCTTCGCATTACCCTTATCAAAAAATGACCGCGAAGCTGAAGTCCAAACTATAAAATCAATAGCTGCGAACAACGGTTTCAACCCCAATATAATAGATAATCTTATTCGACAGAGCTATCTAAAATATCTATGAGCCAAATTTATCCCATAATAAAAACTGAAGAAAAAAAAAATTCATTTCTCTATCGTTCTTTGGTAGCATAAGTCAAAAAGTGGCCAATAGTTTTTCAAAATCAGATGTCAATATTGCCTTCAAAACGCAAAACAAATTATCATCAGCATTATTTAATGCAAAGGAACCTACTCCAAACATACACAAATCAGGAGTTTATGAGTTATCTTGTTCTACGTGCAGAAATAAATATATAGGACAAACAGGACGTTCCTTCAAGACGAGATTCAACGATCATAGAATGAGTTTCATGAAAAATAAACAAAATTCTACTTTTGCCACTCATTGTCTAGAAAACGGTCATTCCTTTCCCACAATAGATAATCTCAAAATTTTACATGTAGAATCAAAAGGGAAGAAAGTCGATTATCTAGAATCTGTTGAAATTTTCAAATTAGTTCACAATAACAATAATGTAAAAATAATGAATGACTGTACGGAGCTATGTAAATCGAAAATATTTGAGATATTCAAAAAGTAACATCTGTTTAAACCCTTTTTCAACGAACATAAAATGAATTTAATGAAAAGTAAACAAAAATTCAACTTTTGCCACTCATTCTTTAGAAAACAGTTATTCCTTTCGACAAAAGAAAATCTTAAGAAAATTTTACATGTACATTCAAAAGAAAAGAAACTTGATTATTGATATTTTCAAATTCGTTCACAATAAAAATAATGTAAAAAATAATGAATGGCTGTACGGAGCTATGTAAATCCAAATATTTGAGATATACAACAAAATAATGTAAAGATAATGAATGACTGTACGGAGCTATGTAACCCCAAAAATTATTTGAGGTATTTAAATGGGTACCATCTGTTTAACAAACTTTTTTGTCGATTGCCGACATTCCGATATCTGTTAGAAGGCCTTTTTTTAACCCGGTTTTTTATCACGTTCCGCTTGTAAACCTCTGTACCACTATTAGGTGTTACCTAGAATCTATTGAAATATTCAAAATATTTATCACTTTTGTTTAAATACCTCTGTACCACTGTTAGGTCTTCAGTTGTCTGATGATGGGATAGTTCATTTTCCAAAACACGACTCACAAATAACCTTCTTTGTCGATTGCCGACATTCGGATATCTGTTAGAAGGCCCCTCTTTTTCAACCTGGTTTTTTATCACGTTCCGCTTGTAAACACCTCTGTACCACTATTAGGTGTCACCTACAATCTATTGATATATTTAAAATATTTATCACTTTTGTTTAAAAACCTCTGTACCACTGTTAGGTCTTCAGTTGTCTGATGATGGGATAGTTCATTTCCCGAAACTCGAGTCACAAGAAAATGTGTAATATCTTTTTATTGATGGTAAAACATATTATAGTAATTTCTACAATTTGTTTTAATTAATTGTCGATAAATCGCACCCAGGTTTCATTGACTTATCTGCATTATTTTTTGACCTATGTCAATTTATGTTTCGAAGTAGTGTCGTACGTAGACCCACAGAAAAAGTCATAACTTCGGAACCGTTCAACATAATTCAATCATCTTCTTTCCAGTCGATTCCTTAAGCTTCTGTGCATCTTTTGAAATAGGTATGAATTTGATGTCTGTGTTCTATCGCCTACTACATTGTTTTTAAAATGACAAATAACAAATTGAATTAACTCGATTTTTTCAAATTCAACACTCTGTATTTTATTACACCATTGCATGACATTTCGTAAGAGCTTTTCGTCGATATATAGTTTGTGGGGTCTATTTCGTGAAATTCGTGAGATAAATTTCAAAATAAGAAACGTGGATGGTTTTTGTAGAATCTAGTAAAACTTTGTCGTAAAATCGGAAACATCTATACCAAATAATTGAAAGAAATGTTTTCGAAATTGTGTTTGAAGAATAGAGGTAATAGAAACAGGAGAATATCAAGATGCAAACAATTATAGTAACAACAACATGAAGCGGTGAATAACAGAAAACCATATGAAAAAAATGTTGAGGAATGCCTTCTTATAGATGCTCAAACAGGTCACCAATCTTGTTAACATGTGTTGCATCTTGGGCGTCCACTTCAAGGCCTTTTGGTCACGTTTTCCATTTCACAATTGAATAGTTTCACCATTTTCATAATAATTTTTGACAATCATGACGCGTTGTTCTACCGTGTAATGTTTCATGTTTACTAACTTCCATCTGTCAATGTCAACAATGTGACATTATGACCGTCAAAAATGGCGCGCAATTCAAATCTTGTGCTCTTATTGAAACACCCATTATATAAATAGTTGTTTCTGAAATCTGCGTTGAGGACGTTGCTGTTACATATTTTTTTCCTAAAAAACTTAAAATCCTTTTATTCCAGGATTTGGAATGCTGGAATCAGGATGCGTTTCCATCAAAAACGAAGTGAATATAATGATGAAGAACGTAGTTGACATCGTTTTAGGTGGTGAGTCTATATTATCAGATTTTTTCTCACTGTGATAAAATATTGACGTATTGGGTGAAATTTCAGGATTAACGTATTGGTTCTTTGGATTCTCCATGTCGTTCGGCAGAAGCCCCTTGAACAACGGATTCATAGCTTTCGGGGATTATTTCGTAGATCCTCCTGTGAACGACAGACTGAAGGGAGCCATATATGCCGCTTTTATATTTCAGTTGTCTTTTGCTACCACAGCAACTACTATTGTGAGCGGAGCAATGGCTGAGAGGTAAATGAAGGCTGTTTTAAGTAAATGATATGATATATTATCCTGACACTCTTAGATCTTCTGTGAAGATCCCTCAGAAGCTTCTTCAGCTTGTACCAGTTAGGAATTCAGTTGTGTTCTGGTTAGACTTTGTTATTGCGTCCTTACGCCACTTTAGGTCACAGTACTGTTAATTTTCGAACCAACAGTGAAAGGGTGGCCAAAACCCCTCCAAATAGAAAATTTATTTCCTACTTAAACGCGATTTGACCCGGGATCTTTCAGTTCCCTGCCCAAGGCTCTAAACACTGAGCTATCGGCACTTATTCATGAAATATATATGTTTTTGTATCCTTTTGCAGATGATGTACTTGGTATTTGTCGTAAACATATTTTCCTTAGATAGACGGAAAAAGCTAAACTTCAAGGAAAGCTTGAACATTTTGGGGGTTTCAATTCTGATACCAGAAAACTTATATCGTGTACAGAGCTCTTCATTTCTCTGCAGATTTTTTTCCAATATCTGCAAAGTGTAAGTATCGCATAGGCAAACAGAACGAAAGTTGCATTTGTGCCAAAGTTTTGCTTCTCAGATTCACATGAGCTACAATTTTACTAATCTTATGTCAGTGATATTTTTTGCACAATGATCAGTGAGAAGTCCTCTAAGCATCCCTAAACAGTCTTTGATAAAGATAGGGCTTCTGGGTTTGTCCACGTCATGAGGAGTTTATTTAGTAAAATGATTTTAACATTTTTATCCAATTACTGACCTCTGTGTTTGACAGCAAATGGAGAATCCCATACTCTGGTCCAATAAACGGTATTTTATGGCATCCAAACTAAAAGTAATTTATTCAAATATTTTAATATCAGCCTTCTACATATTTAATTTCAAAAAATTTTATTTAATAATTATAAATATAAGAAAAACAAAAGTTAACTTCCGCTATTTTATTGATTTTCACAACAATTGTTTCGTCATACCATGACTTCATCAGGTGAGTATTTAAACTGAGGTATACAATGCAAAACATGACCTTAAATACACGGCTCTGGTACAAAAAATAGAGGGGTGGAAAGAGATGGTATACAATTAATGAAAAATATTAAGTAGGGGGGATCTATTTAAATCTATTTGATCATTCAATAAAATTTGTCTTTTATTATATCTATTGATTTCTAAATTTTCTAATAGAATTAGTTTCTGACTTTTGTTTTCAATATGTAATATTTCATGGTTCATATTAACATTATGGCCAGTCTCTAACAAATGGTTGGCATAAGTTGAATTCGGTTTATTATTAATGTAACATTTTTCATGTTCTCGTATCCTTGTTTGGAATGAACGGCCTGTCTGTCCCACATATACACATGGGCAATCACTACATGTTAACTTGAAACTCCTGATTTTTTGTTTTTAGGAATGACGTCTTTATTATTTTTTATTAAGCTGCCTGAAGAATTAATAGTTTTAAAAGAGATGTTATATTTTTTTTCTTTAAATATCTAGCAATCTTTTCAGATTTTTGGCCTTCAAAATAGGCTCCATTTGCTCCAATAAATCTATGCCAACGGCACTTCCAATTATCGAAACATTTTTTATAGGCGCTTTCCGGGATGGACTTTAGCTCTCGCGCCGAATTTTGTTTTATGGCTTCAATCGACTCAAAACGGGTGCCACGAAGGGGCAATTTTAGTTTTGGGAAGAGGAAAAAGTCGCAGGGAGCCAAATCCGGCGAATACGGTGGTTGCTGAAGCACGTTTGTTGAGTTTCAGCGATCCAGCATGTCTGAAGCAACCTGTTCGCGATGACGTTTTTGAAGAAAATTCAGGTCTTTCGGTACGAGTCGTGCGGCCACCTTTCTCATGCCCAAAATATCAATCAAAATCGTACGTGCGGACTCGTGGGATATCTTAAGATCATGTGCTATCTCTCTCAAGCTGGTACGACGGTTTTCCAGCACCCTTTCCTTAATTTTATCGACGTTATCTTCGATCGAACCGTCACGACCGTCCTTGAAGACTCTGTACTACTGATATGCACGAGTTTTCGATAGAGCATTATCATCAAAGGCCTTTTGCTACATTTTCAATGCATCGGCACACGAAAATTCATTTGCAACACAAAACTTTAAACAAATTCTTTGCTCAACGTAATCACCCATAGTAAAAATCGGCACGCACTCTGACATCGACTGACTTAATCAGCTGTTGCAAACACACTAATTGACAGATCCCGCTCAAGCTTAGCATAGTAATTAAGGACAGTGGTACTAACCTAGGAAAAAAAATTTTTACCTGCCTCATTGCCCCGCCAGATTTAAATCGATAATTCCCGGTACTTTCTTGACAGAATGTACAAGTGATATTGCTTTCTTGTAATTTATTTTATCAAGTAAATTGTCAACAATTACAAGTTAACATTTGTTTTTCTTATATTGAAAATGAATTTTTGTCATATAAAGACCGAGACAATCAAAAATTCAATAATTATAACTTCAGGAATTAAATTAAATTAATGTCAAATAAGTGCCACTTATATCAAACGACATATAAAATAAACATTCATTATAAGATATATAATTATTTGGCTTCCTTAACATTCTTTATACAGATAGCCCTTGTGCTATAACAGAGGCCGTTTAATTGCCTTTCAATCTTTTAGATCAATGGTAAACCACAGACTTATTTATGTGTAGTTAACATTACACTCCATTTAAATTTTTTAGTATTTATTTACCAGAAGCTTTCTGAATTGTTGAAAGGTGAGTAAATATTTGTTGTTGATTGATGTTATATTTTATTGAATATGAATTAATTGAGTACTGACGAAGCAAAGTCTCTCTTGTTTTTCAGTAATGTTTTTACATATCTTGAGATTTTATAGTAACTTAGTTAGATATCCAATAATATTGAATATTCTAAGTAAGATAGTTTCATCATGAAATTCTTAAGATTATGTTAAACATTTTTGAAAGATATCTGTTTTCATAAGATTGATAAGCAGAAACAAAATTTTGTGTACTCAAAATATTATAATATATAGGATTTTAAAATAGAAAGGCCTTTTACTTGATAGAAGAAATATAACAAAATTTGAATATCGAAACAAATTAAAATACGTTTATCTTCTACAATTTTAATTTCAAAAAAATTTTTTATTCAAAAAACTTTTAGAATTGAATTATTATCAAGCACCGCTTACATTTAATAGACGTATATAATCAAAACTCAATATATAATGTCAAATGGAATAAATAAACTAACAGATATACGAAAGTCATTAAAATTAATAAATAAATATTTAAAGGAGACAAGGCAGTTGGCGTTCTTAAAGGTAAGACCAGAAACAAAATTTTGTCTCCTTTAAATATTTATTTATTAATTTTAATGACTTTCGTATATCTGTTGGTTTATTTATTCTATTTGACATTATATATTGAGTTTTGATTATATACGTCTATTAAATGTAAGCGGTGCTTGTTTTAGACATTAATTTAATTTTAAAAGTTTTTTGAATAAAAAATTTTTTTGAAATTAAAATTGTAGAAGATAAACATATTTTAATTTGTTTTGATATTCAAATATAGGATTTTGGTTAACAATTTTTATTTATTGGATTTTGTTATATCATTTGGATGTCTTTTAATGAATGTTTATTTTATATGTCGTTTAATATAAGTGGTACTTATATGACATTAATTTAATTTAATTCCTGAAGTTATAATTATTAAATATAAATTTTGAAATTAAATATGAAGAAGGCTAATATTGAAATATTTAAATAATTTTATATACCTTCTATCAAGTATTAACCTCTATTTATGTTATTAGAAGTAGTTTGTTATTCGTCGCCAGTTAACATTCACACTTCTAGATCATCTTTGAATTAAGCTCATGGAATTATATCCCATATCTAAAATCCTATTTACATAAGGCTCTGTCTGTTACTTCTTCTCTTGAATGAATATTTTTATACAGATTGACATAGTTTCTTCGCTTTACCAACCCTCTCAATGCTTTACTAGCGACTTTTTAACCCCACTTTATAAGTGAGTTATACTAAATTGGAATGAATTTCTTCGGACCTTTCTTCCTCATTTAATCTAAAAACCTTTATGTTCACAGTTTCCTTTTTTGCATTAAATTTTGAAAGTATTCTTAATGGAACTTTTTTAATCTGTGAGCTTTCTTGCTGAAACACTCTTTCAGATAAAATGTTGAAAATTAACAATTAGTTAGCTTTACTGACACTACCAGAGTTTGCTTAATTTTTCACTCTTTCAGGTGCAATTTTAAAGCCTATTGTATCTTCAGTTTCTTGAATACAGCGATCTACTGTATACCAGCAGGGTGGATGTGGGGCGAACATGGCTTCTTGAAACAGATGGGTGTTGTTGACATAGCTGGATCTGGAGCTGTTCATCTTATTGGTGAGAATCAAATGCATGTTATTTTTGTAGCTGATTTTTTATAGGATGTGTTACTTATCAAAACTAAATTTATTCATAAAAATTCGCCTAGGAAGTGATCCCATACTGATTCGCCTTGATATATGGTTAATCGGCATTTTTATGTGATATACACACATCATCAAAAGTCTTGCCTCCTTTATCAACTCTCAACTTGTTGAATGTAACATGACAATTTTTTGTGTTTCACTATCTTATCACTTAAATGAAAACAATAAACTAGCAAAAAATGTTTCTTGTTAGGGAGAATACAGGTGTATTCGAAGAAAATCAGTTTTCAGCGAATAACGAGAGTTGTTATATTGAGAATATTCCGTGGAAAATGCCGGGACATCCAATTTCTCAGTTTGACCGGCCAAGAATAGTACCCCTACATCAAGAAGCTTTGTCGAACCACCAGATTGCGCAACGTTTGAATATTCCACGGACAGTAAGACGCATAATGGCCCATTCCCTGGAAACCGGCAGCGTTGCCTGGAGACTAGTCCCTGGTCGACCCAGAGTAACATCTGCAAGGGAAGACCATTATATCGCAAATTTTACTCGAAGGAATCGAACGGTATCTATAACAGCTCTTCGAAGTAATTTTTTGAGAACATATAGACGGGTAGTCTCAACCAGTACCATAAGGAGACGGTTGCATTCCTCAAATTTAAGGGCAAGAAGACCTTTAAGTGTACCTCGGCTATCACCTGGACATAGAGCTACCCGTCGGCAAAAGGCAGAACAATACCAAGACTGGCTTTTACCACAATGGCGTAACCTACTTTTTTCGGACGAGTCACGATTTGGTTTACAAAAGGATAGTCGACGAGAAAGGGTTTGGAGAGGTCCAGGCAGACTAGAGCGACTCAATTTCGCCCGGGAAGTTGTGCTCTTTCAAGACGGATCAATAATGTGTTGGAGGGGTATAATGTTCGATCGCCGCACCCCTCTTATTATCGTTGAACGAACTATGACTGGTGCCATCTACATAGAAAACATCATTGAACCAATCATTGTTCCTCTGCGCAACGAATTTGGGGATAATTTTATTTATCAGGATGATAACGCTCCACCACACGAAGAGTTCAAAACATTCTTCAAGAGAACAATATCCAGAGAATGAACTGGCCAGCAAACTCACCCGACATGAATCCAATTGAGCACGTATGGTATTACTTAGGGAGAGCAATATCCAATCTCCAAAACCCCCCTTCATCTTTTCAGGAATTGAATTTAGCCCTTCAGGAATAATGGAACGAGGCGCCTGAAAATTTCATTAATGGCTTGATACGTGGGATGCCTACGCGTATTGGGCAGTTGATTGAAAGAAGAGGTGGTAATACGGACTATTAAATTTGGATTCAGTTGTGGAATAACTATAATTAATCAAAAATAAATAATTGATAAATTTAGATTCTTTCTCATTTTTCCTATTTTGTCTCATCCTGCATAAAGCAAAAAATAACAAACAAAGATTTTCAATCAAATATATTGCAGTTGAAATAGAGGAAAATATTCATCTCATTTTCAGAACATAGATTGTTTATTCCTTGAGAAACCTGTGTGTAGATAATTAATTTTGAAGTAATTTCAATATTCCCTGAAGTGATGGAGATGGAGAAATTAGAGCTCATTAAATGCCACCAAAATATTTAATGAAACATGTTGGATTTTTTTTACCCTGATAGTGCCTATTCATGAAATTTTTTATTGCCTTAGGACTAATTCAGGATACAGGGACAAAGTTTAGTTCTTTAGAGATGATATTATACATTTATAATATTATTTCTGTTAATAGTAATAGCATGGATAAAATTATTTTGTATTTCGTAATGGTCAATTTTAAAATTGTACTGCTGTAATAATTTCTGTTTTCTCAATTTTTAGCTCCAATTTTTTCTTCGGATATTGTCTAATATACTCTTCCATATCAAGATTTAAGCTGCAGTCTTGTATACAAAGAAGTACTGGATTGAATAATACTAAATATCATGATGCTATTAAATCGATTTTTTTTATAGGAGGAAGTTCTGCTATGGCAAGTGCAATAATGCTAGGACCTCGCTTAGGTCGCTATGATAATGGAATAAAACCTTTGCCCTTAGGAAATCCTGTAAATGCGGTGATGGGGTTGTTTGTTCTTTGGTGGGGATGGCTAGCCTTCAATTCTGGCAGTACTTATGGGGTGAGTAAAAATGGGAGAAGGCCAAAATGATGAAATAGTGGGCAGAGATACGTGCTTCGGTGCCATGTATTGCGGGTTCGAGTCCAGCTGCGCCCATGGATGTGACGGACGTGCAGAATTCAATTTTACCGCAGAGTTTTCACGAAAAGATTCAATGAAATTATTTGAGATTATTTTCAGTTCAAAATTAGCAAAATTGAGACGATTGAACAAGATATTACGTATGATCTGGTACGACAGTTGGAAGGTAACATTCTGTCAATGTTGCCATGCCTATGAACAATAGATGTAGTTCACACCCTATAAACTTGAGCAGTATCCAGTCTGAGGTTGTTATGAGAAAGATTAATGAGTTGCCCAGTAAGCCTCCTGGTCCAGATATGCTGCCAACATGCCTGCTGAAAAATTGTGTGCATGTCCTCGTTAAGCCAGTACACAAATTGTTCAATATATCTTTGAGAGAGGGTTGCTTTCCACAAATATGGAAAACTGCATTGGTTATTCCAGTACATAAATCAGGCAACAAACAACTATTAGAGAACTACAGACCTCTATCTAAACTATGCATTATTGCCAAAATTTTTGAATCGATTATTTTCGATTTTTTATACAATGAGGTTAAAGGCATTTTAAACGTTGAGCAGCATGGGTTCATGAGGGGGCGATCTGTTGAAACCAACTTATTTTTGTACACTCAGTTTCTGCTTGAGCAGATGGACGTGGGTTCCCAGGTTGATACCGTTTATACTGATTTCAGCAAGGCTTTCGACAAAATTGATGATGCTATCTTGATACGGAAGCTTGCTGGTGTTGGTGTGCACGGTGCTTTGCTTGATTGGTTTTCTTCTTACTTGGTGGGTCGGCGTCAGTCAGTTGTGATCAGTGGATGTTACTCCTCTTATGGGGATCTCACTTCTGGTGTGCCACAGGGGTCACATTTGGGTCCTCTGCTTTTCAACCTTTATATTAATGATATCGCGAGCTTCTTCAGATTTGCCAAATTTTTAATGTACGCTGATGATTTGAAGATCTTTGCTGTTGTTTCTTGCCTACGAGATTTGATCGAGTTTCAGGAGGATTTAAATAGACTCCATGAATATTGTTACGAAAACTTTCTGTGTCTCAACCTCAGTAAATGTCACCACATAACTTTTTCACGAAATAAGAACATTTTTAGTACTCAATTTAACATCAACAATTGTGTTCTGACTAAGGTATCGCTGGTGAAGGATTTGGGAATAATTTTTGACTCAAAGCTTATCTTTGACAGACACATCGCTTATATTTCGAAAAAGGCTCACGGTATGCTGGGTTTCATCATTAGTTTGTGAGCATTTTCGTAGGCATCAATCCCTTAGAGCATTATACATAGCTTATGTCCAGAGTGTGTTGAGCTACGGATCGATAATTTGGAATCCTTATTACAATATCTATATTAATCGACTGGAAAACATTCAGAAAAAGTTTATTAATCATGTCAACAAAAAATGTTATAAACATATTACTGATGATCGGGATCGAGTTATGAGGGAGTTAGGGTTAATTACTTTGGCTGACCAGAGAATGTTGAGGGACGCAAAGTTTATTTACAAGACTATTAATTCTCTCGATTCCACTGAAATTGTGAATATGCTCAGTTTCAATGTACCTAAATATTGCACAAGAAATAAGTTTTTGTTCCATATAGATCAAAGTTCTTCCAATTATCACCTGAATTCACCATTGATGAGATGCTGCAAAACTTATAATACACTATCTAATCTCGCTGCCGTTGACGTTTTTTCTGATTCTTTATTGGCCTTCTCTTGCACTTTGAAACGATTTCTGAGAAATTACTGAATTTTGTTTCATATTTGTATTTTTTTGAATTTATGGTTCAGATGAATTTACTGTTTTCGTTGTTATTGGTTGTTAAGTAACATTGTGATTGGATTATTAGTGAATACATAATTTTGGGTTCGTCCCGTCTTGTATTCCTTTAAATAAATAAATAAATAAATAAGTAACCTTCAGCTATCTTTTAGAAGCAAAAAATTAAATATATAGTCCGTCTAGAAAGTATCCGAAAAAAAGCTCAATTGTAAAACTGATTGAATTGAATCATCTTTATTTCGTGGCGCTGCTTGTTCAACTTCAATCTTCAATGGTACCCATATGTTTTCAATGGGACTAAGATCTGGTGAAGCTGTCTGTTGTCACTTGCTGTTCTTGCATCCACGCTTGAGTATTGGCCAAAGTACGGTATCTTACATAAAGTATGCGTCGTTTTAAAGAGAAAATCGTTTAGAATGCCACAATAAATTTGTTTTCACTATTAATGATACAATCAAATACACAGAGAGGCATAGCAGCACGCTGAGATAATGCTCACCACAGCATTATTTTGGAGAGAAATTTGGAAATTTAAACGGTAACAGGTTGTTATGATAGGATTTTTAAGTGATTTCCACCAAGTTGGAAAAAACTTCCATCAGATATAAAGATATTATTTAAATTATCTTCTTGAAAACGTTGACAAAATTCTATCCTTCGTTCCTTTTGTAAAGGTGTCATTATAGGGATTTTTATTGTTTTCCTTGATATGTATCCTTGTCTTTTCAGTGACACACGGACGGTTTCTGGACACACTTTTGTATTTCGTTGATCTTCTAGTTAACCAATTTGCGAAACCCCAGACGCAGATTATGTCGTCCTAAGGCCAATAAAGCGTTTAAATTGTTTCCTTTAATCTTAACTGGTCTATGCCTCATATCCATGCCATTTTTATCCTCTTTTTTGTCTCATATACAGAATTTTTTTCCAGTTCAGTCAATTGCACTAATTTTTTAACGTTTCTAAAACCCTTTTTACACAAATATTCTACCTGTTTCCTTTTTTCTAATTGCGACATTATTTCATAAATTGTTACCTGTTGACAATAGACAATATTTGACAAATAGTATTCCCATGCAACTTTGGTCATAGCCGACTATCTGCAGAACCTATTTTATACATTACTTTTGTCTTAGAGTGTTACAAAAAAAAAGTATATTAAAATTATGAAGAATAATACATTCCGGATACTTTCTAGACGTACTATATATTATGAAACCTTGCTTGTGATATTATAGGGTTGTTATTTCTGTTATTACTAACTGAATTCCTTTCGAATTGGAAAATTTATGATCTTAACTATAATGAAAAATGGAGTATTTTAAGAACTGAACTCTTTTTTGTGCTCAAAGCACTAATATTCTGAGTGCAACTCCTAAAATAATTACATCTTTGAATAGTTGAGTGGTGAAAAATGGCACTATGCAGCTAAAGCTGCTGTTATGACAATGATGGCTTCATTTGGAGGAGGTACCATAAGTATATTTTATTCTATGTTGCGTTTAAGAGGAAAACTGGACGCTATGGATGTAATAAATGGAATACTAGGGTCACTGGTGTCTATAACAGCAGGTTGTTTTCTCTACAAAGGTGAGAAGTTTTTGGTGTATGTTCATCTAACCACATTTTTTAATCAATACAATATTTTAAAACTACTGAACTGTTTCAGCCGTTACTATTTGGTAGTTGATCATAATTAAAACAAGTTGTAGAAATTACTATGTTTTACTACCAATAAATTGATATTTTACACATTTAATTGTGACTCGAGTTTCGGGAATTAACTATCCCATCCTCAGACAACTGAAGACTCAACAAGCAGAACAGGGCATTTATGAATATACAGAGGTAGAAGTGGTTCCAATAGTTGTTAAGCCTTCTTTCATTTCAAACCTTTTTTAACCTGTTTTTATTACCACTTCTACCTCTGTATATTCATAAATACCCTGTTCTGCTTGTTGAGTCTTCAGTTGTCTGAAGATGGGATAGTTAATTCCCTAAACTCGAGTGACAATTAAATGTATAAAATATCAATTTATTCATAGTAAAACATAGTAATTTCTACAACTTGTTTTAATTTTAAAACTAATCTGTTAATCTGCCGCTAAATTTTTATCACAATATGTTTCCAATATGCGAAAAATGATCTCAAACTAACACCAGAACTAACACATTATCTCAAGTAAACTGAGAGGATTCTCAAAAGGTTGTTGACTTTACATCGAGAGAAATACCTGATAATTTCTGATCAAGGTTATCATCCATTTTCATGAGTTGAATAAACCAGTTATCTGGTTTATTCAATACCTGATAATATTCTTTTATAGGTTGGCACTCGGTCTTGGTAGGGGCGATAGGAGCTTTACTTACTTGTATGTCGATGCCTTTATTTGATAAGGTAAGAAAAGGAAAAACTACTTCTATTTTTCGAATTAGATACCCACCAATTGATTTTGTTTTATCTCTAAAGGCAGGTATTGACGATCCAGTAGGAGCTAGTGCTGTTCACGGTGTATCAGGATTTTGGGGTGAATAATCGGAGAAATTTAAGAAATCTTTGAAATTTTCAGAAATTTTTCTAGGTGTTATAGCTGTTGGCATATTTGCTGAAAATCCGTACCCATTGGATACAACTGGTGGTAGATCTGGAGTGTTAAATGGTAAGCCATAATGATTCACAATGATTTTTCATTCAACTTCTAACTGGATGTTGTTTTACTTTACTGTGAGATAAAACAAAGATAGGCTGTTATTTATAAATGAACTAATTTGAATACATGCCTATTCTTTATGTGAATAGAATATCAGACAATATTGCCAAGTATTTTGAAGAAATTTTACCATAATGTAGCTTTTAGAACGATTAATAAGTTAGAACTCCACATGAGATGTGATTATTGCTCTATAGTATGTATTAGTTAAACTTGTGAACACCAGAAGAATTATACGTCAGACGTCTCTCACTCAACGACCCAGAAATCGACGTCAAGCCGGAATCAGGTAACAGGTTAAGTCATAATAGTTCTCAGAAAAATATAAAAGAAAATCCAAGTCCTGTATTTTTCAAATTATATTGCACTTTCTATTATTCAATAAAATGCACACCTTGTGATGATTTTTGAACTCTTGTTGCTATAATTTTTTACTTTTTTCAAATTTGCTTTTTCCTATGTTATCCCGAATAGTGTTTCTGTAACCTGTAATCTTCAATTCTAAGCCAATTGCTCCAGCTTAGAAAATAATGTCACTTTTTGCCGAACCAAGTATTCAAAATTAAAATTTCATCCAACTTCAATTGACTGTACTGAAAAAAAATTGTACTACATCAGTTCGGCAAGTTACTTCAAAAGTAAGCACATTCAACAAGGAATTTAAAATGCTATAATACTAACTACATTCTTTTTAAGATGGGACAAAAATATGTTTTTCTTAAAGAAATTCAGTTTCGTTTTATGACAAGATTTAATAAATTCAAAAAATATGTTCAAACTGCCTTTCGTCAGCTACATTTTCAATTTGTTTTGAATGAATTTTTGCCTTCACTGCTCCCCAGTAAAAAATCTACGGGAATGAAATCAGGTGAACGCGCTGGCTACGAAATTGTACCAGACCGCCCTATCCATCTGCCCGGATATTCTTCATTACGATATTCTCTGAGAGGGTAGTGCGTAGGGCAGCCATCGTGCTGAAACGTGGCACGTCTTCAAGTAAATTTGGCAACTGATTTCGTGAAAAATCTAAATAAATTTCAGCATATACAACCTCTGGCAACTCAAAAGGTCCCATGACTCTTCTGTTCAAAATTCCAGTCCGCATGTTCACTTTAAAACGATATTGAGATCTATCTTGTCTCATTAAATTCGGATTTTCTACGTGCCACTCGTATGAATTGTGTAGCTTCATGTAACCATCTTTTTTAAATGTTGATTCATCTGACTACAGAATTTTTTCTAAGAATTGTGGGTCTTCCCAGTTCTTTTGTAGCATGGTTTGACAAAACGCAACCCGAGGGTCATAATCCCGAGGTAACAGAGCTCATACTCGCTTTACATGATATGGGTGGAGCTTATGTTTTTTCAATAGTCGGTGAGTTGTACTTTTGGGCACTGCTGTGCTTCGCTGAATTTCACGTAGCGAAGTACTTGGATCTTCCTCAACTGCTTGAAGCACAATATCCATCACCATGCACTTTGTTTTGAAGTCGGTCCACTGTGAAGAGTAGACATTCGTTAAAACTCGATGATCTGGATAAAGATAATCATTAGGGTATCCTTCGTGATACATTCTCGAAGCTGCACTAGGGTTTCATCTGCATTCCCTATAAATGAGAAATGTTGGCATATTCCTGTGTGATATACACAGTGGCAGTACACAATCACAGGTTAGTCCAGATAAAATCAAAGTTCGTCGTAAGAAGATCGAATCTATCCAAATCACAAGTAAACAAATCTAATAAACGAAGCCAAAAGTCGTAAGTACACAAATAACACGATTAAATACGGAAAGATGAGCAGCAGACCAAGGGGCGTAGCGTACTGATCTGTATTGCGTTTACGTGGGCCAATACCAAATAGTGGTGTCATTATCTGTCTCACTCACACTTTATGGAAGGACTCACCCTATCTCATTCAAACCAGATTCTTAAAGTATTAGATGCACTAGAATCATTTTTAGAAATTTCGAAGAAATTGTTCGGAAGTGTGTTTCTTTAAGAAAGACCCTTTTTTGACCGATCTAAGAAATAATGTAGTAAGTGTTATACCATTTAAGAATCCCTAATGAATGGGCTAACTTTTAGAGTAATTTGCCAAACTGATGTAGTACAGTTTTTTTCAGTACAGTCAGTTAAAGTTGTGCGAAATATTAATTTTGAATACAAAAAGTGACATTATTTTTCAAGCTGGAGTAATTGACTTAGAATTGAAGATCACAGGTTGCAGAAGCACTATTCGGGATAACATAGGAAAAATAAAATTTGAAGAAAGTAAAAAATTGTAGCAACAGGAGTTCAAAAATCACCAGAGGGTGAGCATTTTCTCGAATAATAAAAAACCCAATTTAATTTGAAAAGTACGTGACTTCGATTATTATAAATTAGGAAGTTATCCACAATGAAATTAAGAGTATTAACAGGTAAAAAATCCTAGAATTCTTTTCAATGTTCAAATGAATAGTATGATTTAAATGAAGTGTTCTCGATAGAAGTAATTGGAATCCGTAGTTTTATTCTTCGAAAATATATTTTCGAAGAATAAAACTACGTTCGAAAATAAGATATATCTTATTTTCGTGAGATATTTTTTTCCAAATATGTTGAAAATGTGAATTATATGATATATAATACCCTTTATGTTTTGTTGCATTTTTGTGTTTTGTAAACAGGTGGTGGTTGGTATCTGCTTGGTGTCCAAACCCTTGCAGCTTTATGTCTGTTGACGTGGGCCATCTCTTCAAGTTTCGTGCTTTTGTGGATCATCAATCTCATCGTTACTATAAGGATGGAAGTACAAGATGAGCTGCTTGGTGCAGATTTAACAGAACACTTTGTGAGGCACGGCAATGTAAGTGTGACTATTTTCTGGGGTAAATTCACTTGCATATGAGGAATAAAATCAGAGTTTTTTAATTACAAGTTGGCTGCGAAATTGGGGAGTTGTGAAAAATAATTTTCTTGTCTCAAAGACAAGATTTCTTCGATGTGAGGTTAGTTTATCAATGAATGGAAATTGTGGATTTGTATTCTTGAAATAGTGTTTTTCAAATGGCATATTTGAGTTATTTACGAACTCAATGGTCTCATTCGAGATTCAAATCTACCGTGTACGTTTAAGCTAGCTTCTGGTTATTCAGCAAGCACAAAGTTTACTACTACACATAGTGTCGCGAGACCTCATAGATAAATATAAACTATTACATTACTTATTCGACAAATCATCCAGATATGACTGCTATTACAATAAAATATTTCGGGTGTTTTTTTTAGAGTGATAGAACTTTCGATAGGAATAACTGTGATTTGACAGAAGGAGAAGCCATGTTGTTTGGACATTTCTGTTGAGTAAGCATTGAAAAATTATCATGGAAAGACTCACGGCGCAACAACGTTTACAAATTGTTGAAATTTATTTTCAAAATCAGTGTTCTATTCGCCAAACTTATAAAGCACTTTGTCAAATTTATGGTTTACATAATCGTCCATCAAAGCAGCTTATTCGTCGAACTATCCATAGATTTCGGACAACATTTTATCTACTCGATGCAACAACAACAACAAGACAAAGAACTGTACGTACAGAAGAAAATATCGCTGCTGTAAGTTATAGTGTTAATGATAATCCAAATTTGTTTATTCGTCGACGTTCACAACAAGTTGGACTTTGTGCATCAACCACATGGAAATTTTTGCGTAAAGATGTTGGTCTACACCCATACAAGATACAACTGGTTCAAGAACTAAAGCCACTTGACCATAATAAGCGTTGTTTGTTTGCTGATTGGGCCCTAGAACAGATTGAAATTGATCCACTTTTTTATTTTAAGATTGTGTTTAGTGATGAAGCTGATTTTTGATTGAACGGCTATGTAAACAAACAAAATTGCCGTATATGGAGTGAAAACAATCCTCAAGAAGTTCTGCAGTTCCATTGCATCCTGAAAAATGCACTGTATGGTGTGCTTTACACGCTGGAGGCATCATCGGTCCATATTTCTTTAAAAATAATGTCAATAATGATACTGCAGAACAAGCTATTCCCATGATAATAAATAGTAAGTTTGAGTCTGCGGAATATAGGGGCCATTGTCTTGGTGAAATGATGGCTCGAACATTATTTTTAAGCTATTGGACGGTATGTTGCTTTGTGTTGAAGTGCAGAGTCCCAGCGTTCTGATTTGAATAGTTTACCTGCCCAACTACTCCTCCTGGTATGAAAACCAGTGAAAAACGTACATTTTGTGTTTCGTGTGAATACTGCACAAACCATCACCAAAGCTGCTTTTGATATGCTTGCAAATGATCTCGATCGAGAGAAGAATGATCACTCAAGTAAACACTATCGTTTTGTTCGTAACTGGAGGACACAATGGAAGAACTAACAGTCAATGAAACAAAATCACAACATGGATGAAAAAATGGAGAGTTCAGCTTCACCCTGACAAATCTAAATGGGTATCATTTGGCCATAAATTATCAGACAATCCACCAACCATCAGAGTGCTGCAACATACCTGCCCAACTACTCCTTCTGGTATGAAAACCAGTGGAAATCGTTCATTTCGTGTGATTGCGGCCCAAACCATCAACAAAGCTGCTTTTGATATGCTTGCAAATGATCTCAATCGAGAGAAGAATGATCACTCAAGTAAACACTATCGTTTTGTTCGTAACTGGAGGACACAATGGAAGAACTAATAGTCAATGTAACAAAATCATGACATGAATGGAAAATGGGGATTTCTACCTAACCCTGACAAATCTGAATGGGTTAGTTGGCCATAAATTATCAGACAATTCCCCAACCATCAAAATGCTGCAACATAATATGAAACCACAACCTACCGAATGACCTTCTCTATGAAAAAATGAAGGAAGAACCAATTCTTAATAGACTTCGGACCCTGAGGAAGAAGTTTGTGAGCATATGTAATTTTTTTTCTCAAAAATTATGTACATTCCTTTTTCAAGAAAAATACTAGGTATGTACAGAATGTATTTTATACTGGTAGAAAGACGCAAGTCGTTAGCCATTTGCTAGAGCAATGAACATCTTTTCTCTCTCTCCCTCTCTCTCCTTTTATAGGAACTCAACCAGGGAGAGAGATTGGGCAACCAACTAAAATATTCAGTTAAAAATTCTTCTTCTTTGAGGCTGAAAAGTTAACTAATCTGATTTTATTTTCAAGGTTGGCGTGTCCAGAGCCCTATCAGCCTTGAGAACTGTTTACGATACGAGTGAAATTGAAAAACTGGAAGGTATAGGGGGCAATCCTGGTCATGAACTGAACGTAGATGTAGTTAAGAAAATGGCCGACAGGAGGAAGCATCGTCTGTCGCAAATTCTGAGAGACCTGACGAGACATCGAAAATTAGGATGTAATTCGCCTACATCCCTGATGCCGAAACGAAGGTTCAAGAAGAAAATGGACGTTTCGAATGGTCAAGACCTGAAGAATGGAAAGAATTCAAATGGTAATGGTGTTGTTTTCAAAACTGAATCTAACAGGGATGTTGCTACAGCGGATACTGTAGTGTCTACAATAGCATGGGTTAATTGAGATTTCATTGTGTGAGGCAGAAGACTTCGCGCGTGGTCTTTGATGAATTTGCTCGAGTGTCTTTAGAAATTGTACAACTGGCGACCCTAATAAATCTTTTACATCCTGGAAATCGGCGGAAATAGATAGAATGATAGTTCTAAGAAAAAAAAACATTTTTTAATTAATGGGCATTAAAAATAATAGTTTGTGATGATCTTTCAAGTACTGTACCTACAAATTACTATGTATCTGTATATTTTTATGATATACTTAAAAAATGAAATTCCATTGCTTAAATTTTGGAAATCATTACCTAAAGAACAGGAATTCATCCTGAAGTGCATTTAAATCAATAATTTAATGAAAATACGTAGGTTGAATTAATTAATATATTCGTCCGCTCGTCGTTTGATATTCTGGAAAAGCTAACTTCAGTTTCAGAATTATGATTTCGAGCAAATTCACCCAATGATGCAGAAAAAGTTTATTTTATAAAATTGAAAAATGAATATATATTTTTTGTGAATTTTCGTTCTTATTCTACATCCCATTCCTCAAACTTATCACACATTAACATAAGATATGATGCAGTTCCTTTTAATCTACTTCAGGATACTCAATTTCTCATTCCATTTCTTTTTTGAAAAAGAAGGAATTGATTTTCAGAAGAGATTAATTTTCTTCCAATAATTTCATTTGCATTTCTTGAAGCATAAATGATTCCGTTACGATTTTAATTTCATTTTGATGTATTCACTCTAATATAAATTAATTTGTGATAATAATGCACTTTCATTTTCCAAAGCTCATTATCAGTATAAGTAGGATTTTCCATAAAAAAATTTGTATAAAATAAAATAATAGTGAAAGGCTTTTTACTTGATAGAAGGAATATAACAAAATTTGAATATCAAAACAGATTTAATCTGTCAGTCTACAATTTTAATTTGAAAAAAAAATTGTATTCAAAAAACTTTTAGAAATAAATTAATGTCTTACAGGCACAGCTTAAATTCAATAGACGTATGAAATCAAAACTCAATATACAATATCAAATGGAATAAATAAACCAACAGAAATAAATTGTCAATAAAAATCCATAAATAAATATTTGAAGGAGACAAAATTTTGTTTCTGATCTTACAATTATGAAAACTAATTCTTATTTGAAAGATTCGGTCTTTACTTGGTGGAAACTCATTTTAATCAAAAAAAATGTATATGAGACAGTAATTTATTTCCACAAAAATGTTTGTACTACTACAACAATTGTTTCACCACGATGTGGCTTCTTCAGGTATTACATTGTACTGTCTGATGGTATTCAGTGTAACCGAGTTTAAATACATTTTTAGGTACGTGACCAAATAATGGAAGCACAAGTCATAAAAACTCTAGGTGTTTATTGGAGTTTGCCGCTAAAAATGTCCTTAAGGAAGAATATTCAGTAATGGAGAATGATCGACATCTGTTTGTTCGTTCAAAAGGATTTTACGGCATTATACTTTTATTAAATTTTATTACTTTTGATTAAAAAATGTATATGAGACAGTAATTTATTTCCACAAAAATACATTTTTTCAATTAAAATGAGTTTCCACCAAGTAAAGACCGAATCTATCAAATATCTAGAACTTTTGCTTTCAACGTGGATAATTTCATAATTATTGTTGAAATTATGCCTGAATTCCTTAAGATGATTAGCATAAAAAATTAGCTGCGTTATAACGCGGTTTTTAAGACAATTGATAACCTTAGTACCTACATAAAAAACAATAAAGATCGTACAAATAAAGAAAATAAATATGGAGTCTACAAGTTGACTTGCAAAGATTGCCCTTTAGTATACATTGGCCAGACTGGTAGATCATTCAAGAAACGTGTCCAAGAGCACCAAAAGGGTTATATATCCAATTCTGTACATTCAACATATGCTAATCATCTTAAGGAATTCAGGCATAATTTCAACAATAATTATGAAATTATCCACGTTGAAAGCAAAAGTTCTAGATTAACACTTTTAGAATTTCTTGAAATCAACAGGTATAATGCCCGTAAAATCCTTTTGAACGAACAAACAGATGTCGATCATTCTCCATTAATGAATATTTTTCCTTAATGACATTTTTAGCGGCAAACTCCAATAAACACCTAGAGTTTTTATGACTTGTGCTTCCATTATTTGGTCACGCACCTAAAAATGCATTTAAACTCGGTTACACTGAATACCATCAGACAGTACAATGTAATACCTGAAGAAGCCACATCGTGGTGAAACAATTGTTGTAGTAGTACAAACATTTTTGTGGAAATAAATTACAGTCTCATATACATTTTTTTAAATTAAAATGAGTTTCCACCAAGTAAAGACCGAATCTATCAAATAGGAATTAGTTTTCATAATTGTAAGATCAGAAACAAAATTTTGTCTCCTTCAAATATTTATTTATGGATTTTTATTGACAATTTATTTCTGTTGGTTTATTTATTCCATTTGATATTGTATATTGAGTTTTGATTTCATACGTCTATTGAATATAAGCTGTGCCTGTAAGACATTAATTTATTTCTAAAAGTTTTTTGAATATAATTTTTTTTTCAAATTAAAATTGTAGAAGACTGACAGATTAAATCTGTTTTGATATTCAAATTTTGTTATATTCCTTCTATCAAGTAAAAAGCCTTTTTTTAAATTAAAACTAATTCCTTTTCAAAAATACGAAACTTGATATTGAGTTTTGATTTTATACGTCTATTAAATATAAGCTGTGCTTATAAGACAATAATTCAATTCTGAGAGTTTTTTTTTTTTTGAAATTGTAGAACACTGACAGGTTAAATCTGTTTTGATATACAAATTTTGTTATATTCCTTCTATCAAGTAAAAAGCATTTTCCTATTATTTTATACATAATATACATTCTGTCAAGAAAGTACCGGGAATTATCGATTTAAATCTGGCGGGGCAATGAGGCAGGTAAAATTTTTTTTTCCTAGGTTGGTCACTGTCCTTAATTACTATGCCAAGCTTGAGCGGGATCTGTCAACTAGTGTGTTTGCAACAGCTGATTAAGTCAGTCGATGTCAGAGTGCGTGCCGATTTTTACTATGGGTGATTACGTTGAGCAAAGAATTTGTTTAAAGTTTTGTGTTGCAAATGAATTTTCGTGTGCCGATGCATTGAAAATGTTGCAAAAGGCCTTTGGTGATAATGCTCTATCGAAAACTCGTGCATATCAGTGGTACAGAGCCTTCAAGGACGGTCGTGAAGTGGTCGCCCATCGACGGCTTCGATCGAAGATAACGTCGATAAAATTAAGGAAAGGGTGCTGGAAAACCGTCGTACCAGCTTGAGAGAGATAGCACATGATCTTAAGATATTCCACGAGTCCGCACGTACGATTTTGATTGATATTTTGGGCATGAGAAAGGTGGCCGCACGACTCGTACCGAAAGACCTGAATTTTCTTCAAAAACGTCATCGCGAACAGGTTGCTTCAGACATGCTGGATCGCTGTAATTCCGATTCTACATTCATGGAACGCATTATAACTGGTGATGAGACCTGGGTCTACGAGTACGATATGCAAACAAGCCAGCAATCATCGGAATGGGTGGCAAAAAATGAGCCGAAACCGAAAAAACCACGCCAGAGCCGCTCGAAAATGAAGGTGATGCTCATTGTTTTCTTCGATATCCGTGGCGTGGTGCACTACAAATTCGTTCCAGAGGGTCAGACGGTAAACAAGGAGTATTACCTAGGCGTTATGAAACGTTTGCGTGAGCGTATCCGTGAGAAGCGGCCAAATTTGTGGGCGAACAACTCATGGATTTTGCATGACGATAACGCGCCTTCTCACCGAGCTACGATTGTGATTGACTTTCTCGCCAAAAACTCAACAAACGTGCTTCAGCAACCACCGTATTCGCCGGATTTGGCTCCCTGCGACTTTTTCCTCTTCCCAAAACTAAAATTGCCCCTTCGTGGCACCCGTTTTGAGTCGATTGAAGCCATAAAACAAAATTCGGCGCGAGAGCTAAAGTCCATCCCGGAAAGCGCCTATAAAAAATGTTTCGATAATTGGAAGTGCCGTTGGCATAGATGTATTGGAGCAAATGGAGCCTATTTTGAAGGCGACCCAATAAATTTTGACGATTAAATGTAAAAATGTTGTTTTTATTGAAAATTCCCGGTACTTTCTTGACAGAGTAGTATAATTATATTTAGGCTTGAATAAAAATCTTATTATGGAATATCAAGTGGTTTAAAGAAGACCTTATAATACCTTACAGCTTTCTGTGATTTTTGTGACGAACAAAGAATATCTTGGTTGTTAAGTGATGATCCCAGGAGGACTTCTAGGTGAGTTATTTCTTTTGCTGGTTAATTTTATTTTTTGAAGATGAAGTAGGATCGATGAAAACCTTATCGAAATTCTAATTGTTTTTTGAAGATAAAATGCTTGTTTTGAGAGATTTTTGAATTAACTTATTTAAGTCCTTAAATTATGTTTTGTATTTTTGAAAAGGAATTAGTTTTCATAATTGTAAGATCAGAAACAAAATTTTGTCTCCTTCAAATATTTATTTATTAATTTTAATTGACAATTTATATTTGTTGTTTTATTTAATCCATTTGATATCGTATATTGAGTTTTGAATTTATACGTCTATTATATATAAGCTGTGCTTACAAGACATTAATTAAATTCTAAGTTTTTGAATAAAATTTTTTTTGAAATTAAAATTGTAGAAGACTGACAGATTTAATCGGTTTTGATATTCAAATTGAGTATAGAAGATGATTTAAATTAAGATGAATATGCAGAATATTTTAGGAGAGATCTTAGTTTGTTGTTCTTTTAACTTTGGGTCTTTATGTAACTAGTAATAAATCAAACAAATGTCACGTTGAATGTTCACTACAACTCAAGTCTAATGCTTTTACATCAAAAAATTTTTATCCTCAAGACCAAAAATCGAATGCTTTCTAAAATGAACTGTATATTTAATACAATATAAAAATACAAACATGTAAAAATTAAGTATATATCAAATGAAAATAAATCTAAGAAGGTACTCATTTTCTCTCTTACAACTAGTATACATACAGTTGAGTAAGTAGTATTATCCTTCAATTCGATAAAAGAATTCTAGCAGTTAGCCCGAATAATTAATATCAACTAAAATCACCTAAAAATTCATTTACCCCTCTCCAATCATTGTTAAATTATCTCAGAAATCAGGTGGCGGCACTTTCGGTCCTCTTACAATTTTTGGCACACTGGGATCCCTTGGTAACAAAGGTTTTTCTGCAGGATCCTCAACATCTTTCCTGCCCATCCTTCGTCTCTTGGGCGTTTGTGCTTTCTTCTTTCTCTGAGGACCTCCAAAAGATGTCTGCGATGAACTTTGCGCGCAGAAAATGCACAGAAGTATGCAGAAGACTATAGTTACGCTCGATCCCACGTAGAGTATAAAGAAAGCCTTGTTCTCAAACTGAAAACGAAGAAGAGGGATGAAATAAAAATCAATCAGTGAAATTATTAGCAAAACAGTTCCAAAATGATATAGTATCAGGAAAGTATACAGAATCACTTTTCAATAAAAACTGCTCGTCAAAAGTTGAGGATATTGATTTAGAGGTGTGAAGCGTTTCAGACTGTGGTCTGTAGGCCTCAAAAGTTCTTTGTAATTGGTCCCAAATGTCCTCGATTGGATTTAGGTCAGGGCATTATCATTCAGAGAAACGGAATTTCCGCCAACAGCTGCATAAAATTATGGATTACCCCTCAGATACTTGGTACTTGGAAGTCAGTTCTGCCATCGAAACAAACTCCACCCCACACCATAATTGTGCCTCCTCGATAGGGATGGACTTCTTAAACAAAGTGGCAGTTCCTTCGTGTAAGTGGAAGTGTTCACACCCGTACTTTACTATCAGAAAATCTTTGACATTTGTGTTCGGGAGTGAGTGGAACTCTTCTTAACAAGTGTCTCGATGTTAGATTGACTTCATGGAGATGTTTTCTGACTGTGCCAGGGAAATTGAAGTACTTGTGGCATCTCGAAGACGTTCACTTGCCATTCTGCAAGTGCTAAGAGACTGTCTTCTTACCGAAAGAGTTGAAAACGGTCTTCTACTGGTGTTATTGCACGTGCTCTACCACTTCTGGGTCTTTGACGAACAGCCGCAGTGACAAAGTACCGTGCCACTGAACGTGATATCATACTTTGGCTAATATTGAAGAAATTGGCCACTTGAACTTGTGTTAGACATCCTGAGATAAAACTTGTCTTGACATAAATAAATTGCATGGAACCGTTCAATCTTATCGAAAACGAAATGCAGATTGAAGAGAAAACCCTTTAAATGTGCATTTCTGACATACATAGACAAAACAATATTAAACTTGATAAAAACTAGCTTCACAATGAAGATGTTCCTATAATCGTTATATCGGGTGTTTTTTCAGAGTGATATATAGATAGAACTTTAAATTGAAATAAAACTCATTTAAATTAAGATTGAGATTGACATTCGTTCAATGAATGGAAAATAATGATATTTCTAAGCTTATATTACACCAGCAAACAGTAATCGATTGGAAGATTGAAAAGCCTTATATTACTTCATAAAATTAACCGGAGAAATAATAATTTGAATGATTTTAGTGTATAACTTCCGTTTCTCTACGACCTGACTTAGGGATGGAATTAAAGAAAAAACTGTTATTAAACACATACCAAGAGATTCTCATTAAAGTATCAGTATAGCGTACAATCCGAAATTTTCTACTTTTTTGAAAAAAATTCGGAGATACACATGAAATTTCGCAAGAATATACGCGTTATCATTCCACTTCAAAATGCAGTTATTCACATTTGAAATTTTCTCTTATTCTCATTAATACACTGCTCAAAAATTGAGGAGGATATTCGAGAAAAACTGACTTTTTGCACTTGAATCAAATTTAGAGGATTGCTGTACATATTATCATGTGGAAAGGCGTATGTTTAGAAGTCGTTCAACTTCAAAAATTAGTATGTTGGTTAAACGAAGGTTTAACTCAACAAGAAGAACATAAGCCACTTGACCATAATAACAATAATTAAAATTGTAGAAGACAAACATATTTTAATTTGTTTTGATATTCAAATAATAAGCGTCGTTTGTTTGCTAATTGGGCCTTAGAGAAGCTTGAAAATGATCCACTTTTTTATCGTAAAATTGTGTTTAGTGATGAAGCTCAGGCTATGTAAACAAGCAAAATTGAGGTATATGGAGTTAAAACAATCCTCAAGAAGTTCTGCAGGTTCCATTGCATCCTGAAAATGCAGTGTTAAAGTGTGCTTTACACGCTGGAGGTGGTCCATATTTCTTTAAAAACTATGCTGGAGCTAATGTTACAGTGAATGGTGCTCATTACAGATCGATGATTATTTGTTTCAAAATTTAACTGATAACGACCCAGAAATGTTTTGGTTCCAACAAGATGGTGCTAGACCTCATGCTGCTACCGTTACATATCGATGATCAATTTTTCGAGTAATTCAGGCCTTATTTCATCAAAAACACGAGTTATGTTAGCTTCCAAAGCGTCTATTGCTTCTGGTTTATCAGCATAAACCAATGACTTGAACTAACCCCAAAGAAAATAATCTAGTGGAGTTATGTCGCATGATCTTGGAGGCCAATTAACTGGACCATTTCTCGAAATAATGTTATCGCCAAATCTTTCTTTCAATAAATCAATTGTAACGGTAGCAGCATAAGGTGTAGCACCATCTTCTTGGAACCAAAATACTTCTGTCGATACTATTCAAATTATGAAACAAATAATCATCGATCATCGATCTGAAACGAGCACCATTCACTGTAACATTAGCTCCAGCATCGTTTTTAAAGAAATATGGACCGATGATGCCTCCAGCGTGTAAAGCACACCAAACAGTGCATTTTTCAGGATGCAATGGATCTATGCAGAACTTCTTGAGGATTGTTTTCACTCCATATACGACAATTTTGCTTGTTTGCCGTTCAACCAGAAATGAGCTTCATCACTAAACACAATTTTACGATAAAAAAGTGGATCAACTTCAAGGTGGTCTAGGGCCCAATCAGCAGATAAACTACGCTTATTATGGTCAAGTGGCTTTAGTTCTTGAACCAGTTGGATCTTCTATGGGTGTAGAGCAAGATCTTTGCGCAAAATTTTCCATGTGGTGGATGCACAGAGTCCAACTTGTTGTGAACAGATAAATAGACAAATCTGGCTCGTCATTATCACTATGTCTTACAGCAGCGATATTTTCTTCTGTAAGTACAATTTTTTGTCTTGTTGTTGTTGTTGCATCGAGTAGAGAAAATGTTGTCCGAAATCTATCGATAGTTCGGCGAATAAGCTACTCTGATGAACGATTATGTAAACCATAAATTTCACGAAGTGCTCTATAAGTATGGCGAATAGAACACTGATTTCGAAAATAAATTCCAATAATTTGCAAACGTTGTTGCGGCCTGAGTCTTTCCATGATAATTTGTCAAAATGTCAAAACATGGCTTCTTCCTTCTGTCAAATCACAGTTATCCTTATCGAAAGTTCTATCACTCAAAAAAAAAACACCCGATACGTTTAAGAAAATGAAAAAAAGTAATTTAATGCGGACTATATGCATCTTCGGAATACATCAATATCCTTAACTTCATACAAGCATTTGTTCTCTTCGAAAAATACAGGAATAACCAGTCTGGAAAGTTAATTTTTTATACAGGGTGTCTACTTTTAAAAGGGCCAACCTTCAAGGGGAGATCATACAAATTATTTGCAATAAAAAATGTCAATAACACTTGGTCGCAATATTGGTGGTTATTCTTCAATTTAAAATTTCTTGATTTCACGAAATATTTCAAGTTTTTCAATAAAATCAATTATGCTTCAGTTATCCTTGTAGCCTCATCAAATTTGACCACATATCTGGAAAGGGCATTAAATTTGCTACAAGATAAGAAGTTAGCTGTGCCAAAAAATTCTTATTGCGGGAGTGGTAAGGAGATGAATATCACGATTCTAAAGTGAACAAAATCAGTCATATTTCTCTAATGGTTTTATCCATGAAAAATTATTAAATATAGACATGTTTTCTTTTCAGCAAAAAATACCTCGTTTAGTGTGCTTTCGAATGACATATAAACTTTTGTGCTAGCTGCTTGTAGTCTGCCATAATATCAAGGCTAAGAAGATATCAACGAAAAGTTGAAATATTCCAAACCTAAATTTACTCTATCTTGAAGCTCTGTTTGATTGAATATTAAAGTAATTCTCATGGAAATCATGATATTATCTGTCGAATAAAAATAATTCAAACGAATAATCTTAATTTTGATAATACATATTTTATGAGAAAATGTAGTGGAAACAGACTAGATCTACTGATAACAATTGTTAGAAATGTCCACCGCCTTGTCCAATACATTTCACACATCATTTTCGCACTGAATCTACATCACTGCAAAGTTCACAACGGTTCTGACGCATTTCTACACTACACAATTTTATTATTTCGATCAGATCCTCTCGAGTCTGAACACGAATTTGATATACTCTTTCTTTCAAGGTATTTCAGATGTAAAAATCCAAAGGCGGGGTTCCTTGGTGGCCATCTTACCGGACCGTACCTTCCAATCCATTACACCCCAGCTGTTATGAGCTGGGCAGCCATCCATTCGAAACCAGATATTTTGTCTGTTAGCCAGGGACATTTCATCCAATATGTCTGTTAATCTGCTTTGGATTAATGTAATATATAAATATAATAAACTCAAAACTTCGAGAAGAGAATTCATATTTTAAAATTTATAGCCGATCAAAAAAAGGACCCTCCCATTATAATTGATTATATTAAATTATATACGAATATAATAAGGACCATATCTCATGTTGTGTTGATCAATTCATTATATACATTTCATTGTATATTTACCATCATTCCTACACAAGCCTTGTCGTCAAAAGGCGTCTTACATTCAATACAGCTGGTTGATCCTATCTTTGGTTGATAGTGATCTCTGGGACATGAAGAACATGTAGAACTATTCTCCGAATTATAAGTGTTCCGGGGACAGGCGACTGAAATTGGAAATATTACTCAATCAAACAAACATCCGAGCAAAAACCACGGTAGAATTAATAGATACGCATATATTCCTCACCACATATTTTACTCGTACTCTTTTGAATACCGAACCCTGCGGGACACCCAATTACCAGCTTAGGAAGCAATGTTAGATCTTCAACAGTTGATCGATCGGTAGGGAATTTGACTTCTCTAGGCTTGAACGTATGGTTGAAGGTTGGTATTTCGGAAAAAACTGAAAATGTCTTAAGTAAGTATTCCAATCGGAAATTTATTTCCAATATCGCTTGGGATTTACCATCTAAGACACTAGATGTTTCTACATTTTTTATCAGCAAAGACACCAGCGATCCCATTAACTTCATTTGGCAGTTGAAGTCGCATTCAGAGTCGGATATTGAAGGAACCAAGGATGATACACTATCCAATGTCACTATGTATTTGACAGTGAGGTAGGTTTTATCTTCCTGAAAATGGTGGGTATGAAATTTTTAATGTTTCCGTACAGTTATGGCAATAACGCTCCAAGTAATTTCCAATAATAAGATCAATTTTATTAAAAAAATAATTCTTACAGTTTTTATGTCCTGACACGTGTTTCGATCTTTCAACCATCCTTTGAAGATGGTCGAAAGACCATCAAAAATGCAAATGGTACTTAAATTGTTTAATAACAAATTAGTAACTCATTCGGGGCCACTTTCAACGGATCTACTAAAAATACAGAAGAAAGAGGAGTAATAAAATTAGGCTTGTTCGTTTAGATGATAGTTGTTATTTTTATCTCAATTTATTTTATATATTTCTCATGAATTCTACATCAGGGCTCCATTTTCAACATAAAAAGATCGAAATTATTTCATATGTGAAAAATAATTGGCCAAATCAATCCAATATTCTTATCAGTTCTATGATAATGACCCAGGCCAACAAAGCCAATGTTACAATATCCAAAGTTCTTGGAATTATTGAATAAAAGCGAAAACAATGCTCAAACTCACCACCTCCACGCAGCTTGGTCGCTCCATCTCTACCTTACAAACCCTCTTGTGTATTCCACATAGCAGATCCTCCAGCATCTTCGGCAAATAGGCATGCACTACGTCCCCATCCTTCAAAGAGCAGGGTTCGTCAGTCACGTACATTATGGTAGCCTTTACCTTGAAGATTGGTTTGACAATAACGAGCAGTTCATGAACGAAACGTTTGTGCTCCGTATCAGTGTTACCAAAAGGCCGATTGATTGAGCAAGTATAATTTCCACCGTCTTCTACTGCTACTTCTGATATCTTCAGAGCACCATCTGTAGCCTCTCGAATCCTATCTGAAACTGCAGATGCAAAATCTATTAATATCACAAATTTGAAGTAATGTTCAAAAATAAAATTTTGATGATGGTAAATTAAAAGTTTGTAGTACTGGAGGAGATTTAATATTCAATATTTATGTCTAAAGATTTCTGAAATTTTCTTACTATCGAAACAACCTTCGATCAACCAAGTGGCCGAATATACTATACATAATAGGATGTGAAACTTCTACTCTAATAATCCACCTACTATTGGATGGAGTAGTCCGTTACTTTGTGATAGTTCATTTTAATGGAATGAAATAAGGAATTACTTTGTTTTCTATCACTTTTTATTATAACTGATATACAGTGACTCGAGTTTCGTAGTGTTTACTACATTTTCAAACTGAATGAACAAATTAGATCTCAACTATTATATATGGGGATTTTAGACTTCGGCAGAGCTTCGAAGATAGGGGTTTTCCAAAGTTCCGTCTGTTCGTTAAGTAGTTTTATTATTGGTACGTGCCTTTTATATTTTTCAATTTCTATGGATTCCAGGATGTCAAGTTTTTTCCCTTTCGCTTCCACGTGCAAGATAACAAGGTTGTTCAATTCTGGGAACGTGTGATCTGTAGTGAAGAAATGGTTCGCAAAATTGGAATTATTCTTCCGGTTCCTAAAAGCAGATTGATGCTCTTTGTACCTTTTATGGAAAGGTCGGCCCAAAACTATAAATTCCATCATAAACAAAAAACAAAAGCAACTAATTCGTAAACAAATTTACCCCATCTCCAAATCAGATCATAATAACAATAAATTCATAAAACTAACATATTTTGAACCAATTTCACATAAAATAGCTCAAATTTTATCAAAAATTAACATAGTAACAGCTTTCACACCCTCCCATAAAATTTCTAATCTCTTTTTTAATCCGAAAGACAAAGAGAACCGACTGAATAATTCTGGAGTCTATAAATTAAGTTGTCAAGAGTGTAATAGTGTGTATATAGGACAAACGGACCGACCTTTCCATAAAAGGTACAAAGAGCATCAATCTGCTTTTAGGAACCGGAAGAATAATTCCAATTTTGCGAACCATTTCTTCACTACAGATCACACGTTCCCAGAATTGAACAACTTTGTTATCTTGCACGTGGAAGCGAAAGGGAAAAAACTTTACATCCTGGAATCCATAGAAATTGAAAAATATAAAAGGCACGTACCAATAATAAAACTACTTAACGAACAGACGGAACTTTGGAAAACCCCTATCTTCGAAGCTCTGCCGAAGTCTAAAATCCCCATATATAATAGTTGAGATCTAATTTGTTCATTCAGTTTGAAAATGTAGTAAACACTACGAAACTCGAGTCACTGTATATCAGTTATAATAAAAAGTGATAGAAAACAAAGTAATTCCTCATTTCATTTCAATCCACCTACTGTCATAACGAGAAATAATTTTCTTACGTCGAGTATGAGACATTTCTGTCTAAGCTAGAACAAAAATTCATCCATTGCTTATCGCTGGGGGCAGTAAACACTTAAATTTTTCCATCTTGATATTTTCAAACCACGTCTGTTCGAATCTTCGTTACCCAAGTTTGAAATTTTCATTTTCTGTGAATACTTAGCTTATCCATTCTTATATGAGGATATAGCCCTCAGAAAACATGGAAACGCCTGGACAGTTTTTATAGATTTAAACATTGGTTACATTCACTGTGACAGCATTCTAAATTATATCCCCAAAATTCCTATTCTAAGAGAATTGTGACCGATTTTAATTCATTCCTTATTTCTTTAGTCAACTCACAAATAATATTTCCAATTACTTTCGTTATTTTCCTTCTTTTTTATCTACATGAAATAAATCCTCTATTCATATGTTCGAAAATGCCTTGCAGCACGGATGAAATAAATGCATTCTCCTCTATTCTTATGTTCGTTTTGGGGTCTTTGAAGCATTTGGAAGTGAGAGATGTAGGTGATATCTTCAGCTTCTACGTCGTTGCAGAACCCAATGTTCAGGTGAAAGAAGAGATAAGTAGCGGCGTAGCTCAAAGAACGGTTCTGGAGCCTGTATTGTTTGTTGCTTTTATGAAAGGATTGTTCTTATTAACCTTAGATGCCAGTTTTTCAGTCTTCTCGGATGATTCTACTGCGAACACGTTCTTCACTCCTCGTCCAGAAACCTGCCCTGTTCTGTTGCAGCTTGACCGGCGTAGCATATAGAGAACACGATCAGTCTAAAGATTCCTGACTGACCGTCCCCACGTTCGACGATCCTTTCAAAGCGGAACACATGGTCCTGGCGTCACAGGTATACATGCGCACTACGTCTGCCTGAAGAGTTTCAGGTGCGCATGCTCAGAATGAAACGTCGCCTCCCGAATTAAGAGGTGGAAGCTCCCTCAAAACACTGCATTTTCTTCTAGAGCTTCAATACTGTGATTGCTGTGCTGACTGCTGACACTCGGGATAAGTTGAGAATAAGGCAAATCATACTATAATAATAATTATTTGGAGATGCATCTGGTATTGAATGTTGAGAAGACCAGTGCACCCCGAAAATTTGTAATAAAATCAAGACACCTAAAAAGGATCATCTCAACCTGGTTTATAACAATACAACAATTCTTTTTCCAAAATACGTAAGATCAGTTACATACTTACGAGTGAAAATGAAAGAGCACATACATACTCATACTGAAGAAGTTGTGAATAAACTTTGGTCTATGTTGTATATTTCTAAGCAACTCCGAAGGATTTTGCAGATGAAACATATCATAATTCTGTACCATGATCTAGTTAGATCCAAGTGAAAAATGATACATCAGCATGGAGAGGAACATATGATTGTCATAAATTGAAGTTTCAGGTCTCACAGAAATAGTTTTTGAAAATAATTGTCAACAGGAAGTGCACCAATCATACAGAAGAACTTTTTAGGGAGATACTAGTTTTAGATCTTCGAAAACTATATTATAATTATAGAATACTCTGGCGCCGGTATAAAACTTAGAGGAAATTGGTTTCTATGAAATATTCTCATTACTCAAGATACAAGAAGTTGTCTCAATATAGGATTGAAAAAGTTATTCTTGCATTGAGCCAAAGATGTTGTTTCTTCACAGCGCCAGTATTATTTTTCCAAGTCCCACATTTCATTAGAGAGTTATATAAGTTTTTCTCATTCAAGAAAAAGATCAGATATTGCCTTAGGAATTTAGCTACATGATGAACTTGCCTAACTACCTAATTTTTCTGAATTTTATTGGACGTTTGTATTTTATTAACTCATTTTTGGAATCTTCTTCAATTGTACCTAATTTTTGGAAATAAATATTTTTGGAATTTAGATTGGACCGTGCTGGATGCTTGATCCTCGAACATAGGATATGCTTTTTTGAGCCGAACATTTTTTCCTCCCCAAAAATCAAAAACTCACAAATAATAGTCTTGTCTCCTTCTGAGCTCCAAATGTATTTCATAAAATGCTCTCTTTCGATAACCTCGTCCTTATAGAAGCAAGGGACAGTAGCGATACTTCCCACAGCAGAATATATTGTAGTATCTGTAACAGAAACATTGTATAAAATCACCTCTAGTAGCTACACCAATTTTAAGCTACCGGTAGAAGAAGCAGTCAATTCATTAGCTAACACCTCGTCTATCTTGTTATATTCCACGGTTTCCCTCTTCTGACGGTTGAGATACTTCAAGTAAAGATAGCTTCTACGTGATCTCTTGAGGGCAGCCGACGTCTCGTTTCTCATAACCAAACCTTTGTTCACTTTCAGGAATTTCGAACATTTAGCAGTGTACGCCTTCGAAGAATTTCCCCCTTCTAAATCTTCAGCAACACGATCCACGGTCAGATCGAGCATGCAAAAACATTTGTTGTTGTTTTCAAAGTCTGTCTCGCTACAACCACCCTCTACGAAATTATTCGATATTATTTCGGGCAGTTCTTCGACTGGTACAAGAGTCGTTGTCATAAGCTCAGTGGTACTTGACGATGTTTCATTAGTAGTCGATACTAACACGGTGCTTTTTGAACCTGTTGAGGCCTCAGTGGCTATTTGTGATGAGCTCGTTTGACTAATCGCATGATGGGTAGAGCTTTCTTCGGCCAGATGTGGACATTCCGAAGGTACCCATTTGGTACCATTCATTGGTAACAGGGGACTCTCGCCGGTTATGAATACCACGAGACACTTCGGTATGTTTGGAGGCCCTGAGATGTTGGAGGCGAAATGGCTAGAAACCGTATTGTTTTTTTCTGGAGATTGGGTAGTTGAAGTCACCAAAGACAATAACAGGGTAGTGAGCAAAGATACACTGGACAAAACTTCTGTTGTAAACATTTTGGAAGTGGATGTTTCGATGTTTTTTCCAGTTCGTTCGCTGTGTTTGCTAGAATATTCTTCAGGTTTTGTGACCACTAGGTTTTCCTTTTCAGTTACAGGCTTGGAGGAATAACTTTCTGTTGTTGAAGTTTTTGTGTGAGTTTCAATTCCACTTATTTTATGAACTGTTACGTTGGGTGCTTCTGTTGCAGTTCCTGATAAACTGGCAGCTTCAGATTTTTCTTCCTTTGATTTTTCTGTGGAAGTTTTCAGTTCTAAACTATTCGACACAGATTCCACAACGTGCTTTTCATCTTCTCCTATTGTTGAATAAGTAGATGATGCTATTTCAGAAGAACCTTCTGTTAAATTAGTTTCTTCTACGGTAGAATGAACAGTTTCTGCCGTTCTCACTGCACTTGTTGATTGAGTGGTACCGTTGTCATACTTATGACTACCTTTTCTAATTTCGTGTCCCTTGTCTGATTCTCCAGGACTTCTGGAAGATTTGAATTCGTGTCCAGAAGATATGGTTGTACCAGCTTTCAAGACAGATGGCAAATGACTTCCATTCTCTTCCTCTTCAGAACAGATTTCACAAATTGTAGATGTTTCATGGGATTTCATAAAGTGCTCTGGTAAATGAAGAAGATTACTATCAAATTCTTGTTCTTCTAGATTTTCGGTCAGTTGGAGTGTGGTTTCAGTTACAATTATTTTGTCCTCTGTTGAAGTTGATTCTTCATGCTTCTCTGTTATATTAGTTGTCGAGTGAGTTATTGTTTCTTCTTTAGGATATTCTCCAGTTGAACCTTTTCCTATTTCACTCTCGATAAAATGTGCAGTAGTTCCTTCTTCTCCCGAAAAATAAATTTCTTCAGTTTTTCCTGTGAGTACTGTGTTTGAGGAAGCATTATAATACTCTTCGGTACTCAAATTCACACCATGTTTGATTTCATTTTCAGTAGCTATGGTTGATTTGATTTCTTCTGATGATGGTTTGGTTTCGCCGGAAGATGTGAATCCTTCAGATTTCTCTGACTTGATGCCTTCTAATATAGTGCTTGTTGCTTCTACTTCATTTTCATTTGCGGTTGTTTGTGCTAGAACGTCCTCGAGAGCTTCCAATAGATACTCTGAAGAAATAGTAGTACTCAACATCAACTTGAATTCTTGTTTTAAATCTTCGAGTTCTTTTTCGAGAATTTCTTCTCCGGGATTTTCCTCTTCATTGCCTCTAGTTCCTTCAACTAATGTCTCTGGTACATGTGAAGACGTAAGAAATTCATTTATGATTTCATCTAGTTGACCTAATTTCTCTTCTAGCTTGTCTGTGACAGATTTTATACTATGAATCGAGGTTTTTGTCGATTCTTCAGTAGTGTAAAAATCTGTAATCTCTTCTTTCATGCTAGTAATTATTGAAGTAATTTCTGTAGAAGTATGAGAAAAACTTTGACTATCACCTAGATGTGATGCGAATTGGGAGGATGACTCTTTTGGTAGAGTTTCAGCACTTGCAATATCAGTATGAAAGTATGTTCTATCTTTAATTTCTTCAGTTGATCCACCTGTTGAAGGTTCATTTAACTCAGTCGTCACAAAACTTTCGGTTTTTTCTTCGAAAAAACCTGTTAGCTCTGTATTTCTTGAAGTTTGTTGTTCTGATTTATTTTCCCCAGCCGATAAAGTTTCAGTTTTTTCACCAAGTACAGCATGCGATTCGGATTCTCCAATCGATAGTTCTGTATTCGCTTCAGTCGATTTAATGGGTGTACTCTCATGATCAACTCCCGCTCCTCCAGAAGAAGGATTCGAAGTTTTGGTTTCCTCCTCAATTTGTTTTTGGGTTGAATGGGATTTTTTTTCGAGACGTTCTAATATTTCTTCAGCAGACAGTGTTGTTTGAAGAATCTCTTCGAAACTTTTTCTCAATTCTTCCAGTTTTTCCTCTATCATTTCGTTTTCGGTCACTGTTTCTTCAGGCTTTATCATACCTTTTGAGTATTTTTGTGAAGAAGGTGATGTAGTCAAAATTTCTTGGACCATTTCATCTAATTCATCCAGTTTCTTGTGTAATACGTTGGACAAAATTTTGTCGTCTGTAACTTCTTCAGGTTGTAATGTAGCTGGGGTTACTGTTTTGTCACCAGTACCCACTGATTCTTCTTTAGAAGGTTCTGTTATGACTTTCGTATGATCAGAAGATGAAATACTTTGTATCATTTCCGATATTTCAGTATACATACTTGGTTCTTTAACCGATTCGGTAGATGTGGTGAAATACTCTACCATCAGTGGACTAGAAGTTGGAAGAATTTTTGGTTCTGTAATTTTACCAGCTTCCTTTTCCTTCATTGTACTTTTATTTTGAGTTGGTTTATGTGCTGAAGGAGAAGTTTCTTCTAGTTGTAATATTTCTTCAACAGATTCTGTAGACTGAAGAATTTCTTCGAATTCTTTACTTAATTCCTCCAGTTCTTGCTCTAAGATTTCATTTTCTATTATTTCACCTTTTATTTCCTTTACACTCTCAGAGTGCTCTTCTGGTGGGTGCAATGTAGTCAGAATCTCTTCAACAACTCTGTTCAATTCGTTCCATTTCTCCTCCAATTTGTTGGATAATATTTTTTCACTATGCTCTTCAAATTTTGTCAGGCCTATGGTTTCTTCTTTCTCCTCCACATCTGTAGGAGTTTCGAATTCTCCTTTTGAAGATTTGACTACCTCAGTCTGCACCGTAGTGTATTCAAATCCCGGAATCACAGTTGAAGAAGCAGTACCTTCTCTATGTATCGTTTCACTCCTGCTTTCCTCAGATGAAAGCATTTCATGTTTCTCAGAAATATATTCAGTTGTTGCAGTACCTTCTTCAACCCCTTCTAGTAAATCTTTAGGAGATATAGTCGTTCTAAGCATTTTCTTGAATTCTTCATTCAATTCTTTGAGCCCTTTCTCTAATAATTTGCTTTCAGTGATTTCCATTTCAGATTCGAATCCAATTTCTGGATATGCATTTATTGTAGGCGAAGTGGACACAATGTTATTTATTATTTCGTCTATATCTTCCAATTTATCCACAATGCCTCCAGGTAAAACTGTTTCACTGGAAGTTGATATTGTGGTAGATTCTTCTTTTGGGGATGGGACTGATTCAGAAATTGTAGAAGAAACTTTGTGCTCCCCGGATTTCTCTTCGATAGAAGATAATTCTAGAATTTTATTCACTTCTGTGTAAAAGTTAGTCTCTATCATTTCTTCACTATTCTCTGTTGGATGGTCGAATCTGGGAGATGAAATATCTGCATATATTACTTCCCCATGTGAACTCTCAGTTGCTTCACTTGAATGATACGTCCCCATATTTGTTGAAACTTCAAAGAGTGTTGATGTTTCTTCCACCATTTCTGTGCCTTCTTGTTCGTGAATAACTCTAGAAGAACTCATATGGACACCTATTGTTGTTTCTCCTTCGGTCTTCGATTTCTCTGCTTCTGAAATGAGGGTAGTTCTCTCATTCATTTTAGATTCGGTAGTTTGATCCAAAGCAGATGTGAGAAATGATGTTCTTGGGCCTTCTTCAGTTGATATAAGTAATTCCTGGACCATTTGAGGAGCGTTCTCTAAACCTTGTATGAGATCTCCTGTAGATGCTGTCGTTTTGAGCATTTCCTCAAATTCTCTATTCAAATTTTCTAGTTCATTCTCTAGAATTAATCTCTCTGTAATCTTGTCTTCGGGTTTTTCCTTATATTCTTCTATCTGCTCATGTTCTGGAACTGTCACCAAGAATTCATTTACTGCTTCGTTAAGCTTTTCCAGGGTCTCCTCAATATTTTTTGATAGAAAAGATTCACTGGAAGATAAAACATTTACTGTAGATTTGTTTGTTTTATAAGTCTCCGGAGATGAAACACTTTCAAGAGGAGAAGATTCAGATTTTATTTCAGTATAAAAATCTGTAAAGGCTCCCTCCTCTTCTGATATTTCGGATTTTCTCGTTTCCACCATGGATGAAAAAGTAGAGCTTCCTTCAAAATGAGATGATGAGGTATTCTTTTCTGCTATTTTGCCTTCTTCTATTTTAGTCAGCTCGAGTTTTTCCGAAGTATGATATTCATGCATTTCTTTTGGTGTTGTCTCCAAAGATGTCTTGTCTTCTTGAGAAGTAGTAAAAATATTACCTTCTTCGGATTTTATTGTTTTGACTTCTACCATATACTCTCCAGTGGTTTCATGTTCTAATTCTGTACTTCTTCCGATATTCAGGGTCGAAATAAATATTTCTTCCTGAATATCCTCCACGTTTTCTAGAAGAGCAGAAACCTCAGTTTCAATTGAAGTAGTTTCTCTTTCTTCCAGGTTCTCTATCCCGACCTCTGCTGATATTTCTTCTGTATGTATTTCGTTATCTTTAGCTTTTGATGATGATGTAATCTCAATCATCTCTGATGCTTGAGTAGTTAATTCATAGTACTCTTCAGTTCTCGTTTTCGATTCTTCTCCCATTCTTTCGAGTTCTTGGGGAATTTGAACTATTTCAGTAGATTCGTGTAAGTTTTGTAGCGTTGAACTTGAATGCATTATTGATGATTTTCCAGATGATATATCAGTAATGAGCGGTGTTCCGAAGTTAGTATAGAAATTTGTTTTTGTGGCAATCTCAGAAGTAATTATTGTTGTTTCAAAGCCTTCCGTTCCTGTTGTATCACTCTCCTCCCCAGTAGAAATATTTATTTTCAACTGGATACTTTCTGTACCTTCAGATATTTCTTTTGTTTTTATGAGTGTTTCTTCGATATTTTTCGTAGCTTTGAAGCCTTCATAGATTGTGGATGTAGTTTTTAAGCTTTCTGTTTCTATAGTTTCACCTTTTTCTCCAGCAGGAAGATTCATTTGGTTTCTTTCCGGACCCTCAGATATTTCTTCTGTTTTTAGAGCCATTCTAAGTGTCTCTTCAATATTTTTCACAGCTTTCAAGCCTTCGTCGATTGTAGGTTCAGTGAAACCAGCAGTGGAAAATTTCTCAAAAATACTGGTTTCTTCAATACCTTCACTTGTTTTTACCTCTTCCAATGTTAACCTTGTCGTTTCTTCTACCATCTTCCCCTCTGTTACGAAGTTATCGGAAGGAATTTTCGAAATTAACCCTGCTGTAGCTGAGAAGTATTCTCCTATCTTGAAGACATTTTTAATCGTGGTGAGCAAAGGTTGATTTATTTCCTTTCCTTCGAAAGTATAACCCAATCTTATATCTTTTTCAAGTTTTTTGGTCGAAGAATATAATAATTCAGCATGAGGTCCTGTTTCTTCCAAATATGTTTCCATACCTTCGTATTCACTCGCGTTTGATATAGTAGAGTAATTTGCCGTTTCAAACATTGCCCTACTTACAGAAGACATTTCAATACCCTCTTCAATTCCTTTTTCCACTTCTGCGAGCTTCTCTCTTTCTTCCCCAGAAAAGGTTGATGAATTTTCGAAAATTTCAGTTTTTGATTCTTCTTTTGATGGGGTTATTCTAAGGATTTTGGTGGCCACTTTTGGTTTTTCAGCATCTGAAGATATTATCTGACTTATCCCCTCTTCTGTTTCATCACATATTTCGCAAATAGTAGATGTTTCACGCAATTTTAAGTGAGGCTCGGGTAAATGATGGAGATTGCTCTCCAACTCCTCTTCTTCTATTAATTCTTTTGATCTCAGCATAGGCGTGGTTTTCAATAAGACAGTCGTTTGTGCATCTTCCCCTTGTATGTGTTGAGGCTTTGAACTGCCTTTCTTCTTGAGAGATGTTGAAAGGATAATGCTGGCTTCGGCTTCAGTACATATTTCACAAATCGTAGAAGTTTCGTGAAGTTGTTTCCCAGGTAGATGGTGTAAGTTGATATCAAATTCTTCTGAATCTTCTTTTCGAAATAGATCTAGTGTTTCTGCAGAAGTAACTGCTGACGCCCTATTTGTTTCAGAAACATGTCTATATTTTTGTTCTTCTTCCAAATATGTTTGGCTCTGAATGGTCACAGGCGATGCTGGTAAACTCGGAGAAATTTCTGAAAACTGTGTAGTCTTGCTCCCAGATTCTTCATCGCATATCTCGCAAATTGTGGATGTTTCTTGAGCTTTTTCTGGCATTTGAATTAAATTAGTATCAAATTCTGTTTCATATTCTAAGGGACCTTCAGATTCTCCTCTTGCGGTAGGTGAACGAGATATATGAAATGGGACTGAAGTAGTATACTTTTCGCTGCCTTTTTCTTTTTTTTTATCCTCCACAAAAATTTCTTTCGTTGTGTCTTCTGCTGTTTTTTCTGAGAATACTTCTGAGATAGACGTTCCTCTACCAAAAGTTAGAGTATCATTACATATCTCGCAGATGGTACTAGTTTCATATTTATCTTTCGGTAGGTGAGCTAAATTCGATTGTATTTCTTCTTCTTCTTCCCTCATAGGTTCCTCTTGTGGCACATGTTCGACTTTTGTCTTTGTATATTTCCTTGTTGTTGTTTGAGGGGGATAATTGGATTCGAATGTGGTATGTTCGGAAATAAGAAATGAAGTAACTAACGAGAGATCTTCATCATTCAATATTCTTGTTTCAGATTGAATCGTAGGAGTTTTATTTTCAGTTGAGATTTCCTTCAATATTCTTGTTTCAGATTGAATCGTAGGAGTTTTATTTTCAGTTGAGATTTCCTCCGTATTTGAAGACATCAAATGAAAGGTAGAGCCTGAGAGCTGTTCTTCTTCGCTCAGGAAAATTGGAGTTAGTAAGTTTGGTATGTGCTTCTTACTGGTCACCTCAGATTCAAAAGTTTTCCCACTCGTATTCAATTCAACACTCACAACATCTATAACAGAAGTTGATGATTCAAAAATATCTCCTCTGACTAACTCTGTATAGGACTCGGGTGATACCTCAAAATCATCTAAGGTTCTTAAAATTTCTTCCACTATTTCACCAGGTCCCTCAGTAATCGATTCTTCTTCTCCAGTAGGAACGGAAGGTTGTCTTTCAATACTTTCAGATTTTCCTAAATCCTCTTCTAAGTTCACGCTTTTCTGAGTTTGCTCAAGAATAATTTCTTGTTCTATTCCAGATGTCTTAGTTGAGACATAAATACCGGCACTAGTGGATATTGTTGTAGATTCCTCCAAGCCTAATACACTTTCTGAACCAATTTCACCTTTCCTTCCAGGACTACCCGAAGTTTCTACCATTGACGATACTGTCTCGGTCTCTGTTATTGGAGTTTCCTCTACTTCAAATTTCTTGGCACTACTACTACTCATTTCAGATGAAAGAAACACTGTCAAAAGTTCATCAAGTGGACTTGTTGCACTAGTGGATAAAATTGTAGATTCCTCTAAGCCTAATGAACTTTCTGAACCAATTTCACCTTCAATTTCAGAACTAACCTTAGTTTCTACCATTGAACTTACTGCTTTGGACTCTGTTATTGAAATTTCTTCTACCTCAGATAATAGCTTCGTACTACTCATACTTATTTCAGATGAAAGAAACATTGTCAAAAGTTCATCAAGTGGACTTGTTACTTCAGTTGGAACTGACGATATAGATCCTGCAGTTCTATTATGAGTTTCCTCAGAAGATTCTGTCTTTTCTGTGGCGATTTTCACTCTATGTAAAATTTCTTGAATTGGTGTCAAAAGATCAGGAATTGGCGTAGTGTCAAGAGAAGTTTCTATTAAATCAGGTTTTTCTAACTGACCCTCCATCTCTATCATATTTTCAAATTTGTCCTTGACTTTATGAGATGAAGATTTAGTTGAATGCTCATCAGGCATCGGGACTGAAAGTTCAAAGGATAAGTGACAGGAAGTCTTGATAAACAAGAAGCTTATTAAATGTAAGATTTTCAAATGAACTCATATAAAAAATAATGAATGCATAGATGATCAGATCTCATGAAATATTTTTTATGCAAACAAGTTTGATTAAGATATTCAAAGAGACTTAAGATAAATTAAAACATGAACATTTTCTACCATTAGGAGATTTGCTTTCTGATGTTGGTTCATAAGCAACAATTGCTTCTACTGCTTCAGGATATGTTATGCCGGCCCTAAAGATATTCTCCAATTCTTTCGTCATATCTAAAAGTGGGAAAAATATACCTAACATAACTTTTTGGATAGTACTAACTTACCTCCTTCCAAGTTAGCTCCTGGAAGTTCTGTTGGTCGTTCAACAGCAATAACTGCTTCCACAGATTCGGGATAGGTTAAATTGCTTCCAAGTATGTTGCTTACTGTGGTTAAACTTTCTATGGAGAGGAACTGATTAATATTTCAATATTCATCATATTTGTCCTCAAATACCTTCAAAATAAAACTCTTCACCACGTTTTCCATTGTTCTCACTCCATCCACCTGCTGTAATTGGTTTCGGTCTGAGGTTACTTAACTTTTTTTGGAATTTTGTCAGGACAGATGGTCTTTCCAGGGTTTCCAGAAGATGTTTAGACTTTTCCCAAGAGTCATCTGTTGCTCCACCGGGTTCTTCCGAAAAAATGAGGTTAAACTATGAAAATTATGAGTGGTACGTGCCCAAATTCTTTTCAAACTTTACCTAGATGTTGGGGTCCCACCAAATCTTTCTTCGAGTTCTCTTCCATCAGCGATGGCTTTAGATTTTCGTCCATAAGCATCAACTCCTTTTCCTCAGTTGCTTTTCTCTCTTCTAACAGATCTTGTGGTCTCTCGATCACGGAATACGGATCTCTGATACGCCCAAAATTCAATTGTTCTTTAAAAAAATCTTCTGCTAGGTCTGACAGCGGAGGTAGTGGCGGCATTTCATTATAATCATCAGGTCTATTTATGTCCTCAATTATGTCAGGAGCTCCTCCTAATTTCTCATTGAACGGTATAGACATGGATCTATGATCGAAAGTTTCAGTGATGATCTTATCCCCTTCTATGATTTTGGTAGTACCTTCGCCTACCCCCACTAAAACCGTGACGAATGGTTTCCTTATTATCTTGGGATTTTCAGTCAGTTCTAAAGAAACCTTCGAGCTTTCAGTCATGGCGTAGAGTAGATTATCCTTGTCCTCTATGGATACACCCTCTTCTGGGAAAGTAATCGGAGGTATTTCCGAAGTGAGGTTCTCTACATTTGGCGTGTGGAATTCGATTATTAATGGTGGAAGTGATGTTCTTTGATCTTCTATGGCAACAGGCTTAGGTTTACTGAAAGTCACTAATTCCAGCTCCACAGAATCAATTAGACCTTCCTTGTTGTTCTGTTTATTAATATTTTCCAGCATTTCACCAACTGGTTCGGTCATGCTTGCTCCAAATACCGTAGGGTATTTTTCGAATGATCTGAATGTAATTCGCTCCACGTTTTCCTCCATCTTCACCTGCGGTTCTTCTATAGGCGTTTGATATGACTCGGTACTTCTGACAGAAACCTCAGAAACTCTAAATGTGACCGTTTCAAACTCTTCCATTTCTTGGCCTACAGGAGTTGAAACTACCTCCATTCGAGATGTGAGGTTTGATTCATCTTCTTGGAAGAAAAACGTAGTTTCTGCTTCGAATTCGTAATCTTCTGGAGTTATTCTATCCTCTTCGTCATAGTATTCTGTAGATGGCTCTACAGCACCAGGTGGCGCCATTGGAAGTGGCGGTTCTAACATAAATATCTTTTCTCTTTCCTCATCGGTTTCCAAAGGTTCTATGGGTTCTGTTGGCTTCGTAATCACGACGTAGTAGGTTGTTTTTTTCTCTTCAGATATCGTTGACTCTACAAAAAAGAATAGGGTTCGAAATAGTACATCTAAAAATAATTCATCAGAAACGAAATATGATACTACATAATGAAAGAGTAATTGGACTTATGATAAAATAAAGAAGACAGAGGAAAGACGGATAAGCTTCTGGGATAAAGATGAAGTATATGGATTTACCACATAGATATCAGTAAGAATGAAAGAAGATTTTCAAGATAAAAAGAAAAATATTCAGAATGAGGAGTTCCAACACATTATAGAAGAAAATCAAATTGTGGGAAATAAGGTGATGATGTATTTTTGAAATGAAATAAATTGTCCGTCAGATCCGGAAGCACTAAAAAATGTTTTACTTGATTGCCTGAGATTTCTCTTCTTTTGTTAAGAGTTGTAGTTGTTTTTTGACATTTTATCCTGATATTCCTAGATCTTCTGTAACTCCAGCTTTTCTTATGTTTTGGTAACAGTTAGTCCAAAATTTTGTAAATAACTCAATACTATTACTTTTCGAGAAAAAAATTAAATTTAGGATGTGAAGGTGAAGTTTGTGAAATCTTTAATTATTTCGATTTTTATATGACGGAGATTCATCTTGTAATTCTTAAATGGAAAATAATATTAACTTTCAATCGACATATTTTATTGTTTCGTCATGACTTCATCTGGTGAGTTCTCAGTTTAAATACTCACCTGATGAAACAATTTTTGTGTAAACAGTAAAATTTAGAGGAAGTTAAAATAGTTTTTTGTTTAAAATTTTGTGAAAATTGGCAGTATTTCATACACATATCGCCGAGTTGAAAAAGTTAAAATACAGAAACCACAAGTCTGGGACCAGCGTATCTGGACAATGTATCTAAGAATATCAAAATTAAGTACTCTTTTTTTAACACTTGACGAAAAATGATTTCTACCCACCACTTAGAGGTTTAATTATTTCTGCTTTAGGCGGCTCGTTGAATATCTCCCAGTCATCAGTAGTTGTCGCCAATGGTTTAAAACTGTATATCGTGGTCTTCTTCTGAGTTGGTTCTGTAATATTGCAATTGATATTTCTAATTTTTCTTTGAGATTCTAATACATACTCCTGGTTTTAGGGTGGAAAGTGACTACCTCCTCCTCGTTTAGAACTCTAAAATCCCAAAGGTTATCGTCGTCTTCGCTCTCTCTGACTGAAATACGGAAAGGAGGCAATCATAAACATCTTTAAATTTATTATATTTTGATTAATTCTATGCTGTGAATCTATTTACCTGGAGTATGAAAAGTGCGTTCTTGAGGAACTTTTATCGGGCCTGAAACAGAATCATGCAAAGTCTTCAATCAATATCCACCAAAAAGTATCAGATGATGCAGAAATGCTGTTTTAATTACCTTGAAGTACTGGCTCCGTTCCGGACTCGTTCTGTTCCTTGAAATGCATTTCTTCGGCAAGCTCTAACAACTCTCCTGAAAACATCGTTCTCATGCTATATCCTGATTTTTTTTTGGAAAAACTCACCAATAGTAGTGGATTTTGTTGGCGGAGACGTTACTTTAGTGGGAAATCCTTCTGTGGGTGTCGTTTTGTGAAGATGTAATTTTTTATTTGAATGATCCCAAAATGGTTCTGCTTGATCAATGTCTGATTCAAACTCATGAAGTGGATGTACCGTACCAATTGAAACGCGTTGAGGAGATGAATATATTTGGTCAGGCGTGAGGCTAATCGATTCTAATGAATTGACGAACTCGTCTTTTTCCTTAGGGAGCATTTCATGTAAATGAGGTAGATTCCGATCGGTTAAGAGTTCCATCTCACCTGGATAATATTTCTCGTAGAAAGGCCTACTAAAAATTTCTTCAGCTGAGGTTGACAACATGGAATAATCATCGTATTCTTCTAGAGGGGGAAAAGGTGGAACTGGTTCTCCTAAGTGTGTGACCTTCGTATTGTTAGCGTCTATATCAGGACTAGGTAAAGCAAAAAGGTCTACTGATTTTTCTGGTTTGTCTAACTGATCATATTCACTACTTCCATTTGTTTCTAGTGTGCCATATGGAGACAATATTGGTGTTGCTATTATCTCCTTAGAAGTTTCAGGGGACCCTTCGGTTGAAGTTTCTTGAGAAACATGTGTTTTGGGAGGTGGCCATTGGAAAGCATCCCATATATCAGTCGTGGTTTTTAAGTCGGTACCCTCCAAAATATAGTTTTTGCTTGATAATTCTTCTTGATTGAAAGATTTTTCTATAATTTTCGTGGTATGGTCTTTAGCATTAATGATGTTTTCCAATATTTCCTCCTTCACCTCAGTTTCTTCAGCTTCCTGAGTTGTCTTGAAAGGTTTCGTAACTGCAGGCGTTGAACTTGTGAATTCTTTCCAGATTTCGGATTTGGTGTATTCTTCCTTTTCCTTATCGAAAGGAAGTGAATTGTTAACCATCTTCAAGTGGACCGTCTTGCGGAACGGTGAAAGGAGTTTATTCCATATCACCGTCTCCATAACGGGAGATTCTGTCAAGGTATCCCCTTCAAGATAATTCTGGTGGCTAGGCCAACTGAATTTCCTCCAAATTCCGCTTTCACCCTCTGTGTTTTCTTCGGCTCCAGAAGCTGTTGTATATTTTCTATGCTCTGGCCATCGAAATCTGTTCCATATCCCCATTTCTTCCTCAGTACTTCTTTCTAGCAGCGTTACACGTTCATTTCCAGAAGGTGTTGACCCGGGGATTATCTTCGTATGTGCAGACTTGGACAGAGGTAAATGAAATTTGTCCCAAAAAGCTGTTGTAGTAGCATGAAGACCTGCTGTATTTCCGTCCGAAGAAGAGGAAGTACTTCCGACAGACCAATCGAATGTTTCTAATTTTTCAGCTTCGTTCTTGGGTTCCTCGAGATTTTTATCGTAAAATTTTTCTGAAGAAGTTACAATCTCTTCAACATTTTCTATTGGAGCCGTGTTCATTGAAGTAAATCCTGGGACTAAAGTTTTTTGTTTTTTTGGATAGTTGTCTAATCCTAGTATTTCCTCAGTGCGGGCGGTTTCTGCTTTCTCTCCAGATTCGTAATCTTCCACACCACTTCTAGAAGGAATTTCCGTACCGAGAACTGGGAAATCTTGCCAAGCTGTCGGAATTATTGAATCGTACCTGTTGCGTGGTGGCCAGATATTCATGTTACTTTCCGTATTCATTGAAGAAATGCCAGAAGGTCTTGAGGTTGACGAAACAATTGCTCCATAATTTTTATGGCTCGGCCACCGAAACTGCTGCCAGATATTTCTATTGCGCCCTTTTGTCGTTTGTGTTACTTTTTCAGTTGATTGTGATACTTTTCCAACGAAATTTTTATGTTCCGGCCATTTGAATCTCTCCCAGATATTTCTATTTGTTCCTAAGGTTTTTTGCGTCGGTGTCGATATCACTTTCACTTCGAACTCGTTTCCTGGAAACACTCTTGCAGACGAGGAACTTTGATATTCTTTCTGATCGGGATAGTTGAAGTCCTCCCATATGTTACTGTCTTTGCCTTTTCCGTTGGGTAACACTCCAAAATCTTTTTCAGTTGACTTCTCCGATTCTCCTTTTTCTAAAATCAAATTCTTTTCCTCCTGGTCTACTTCACCTAACTTTCCCCAGTTCTCAGTTGAGGTTAATGAGCCTGCGTTCTCATCAGAAAGGCTCTCTATCTCTTTTTCGGTCGAAGTTAAGGATCCCCGATTTCCACTTCCAAATTGTCTGTGTTCCGGCCATTTAAATTCCTTCCAAATTTGCCTGTCACCATATTTTCTTGTCGTAGTTGATTCAAAGCTAGAACTCCATTTTTCCTGTCTGTCTAGCATTTCTAATTCTTTTTGGGTACTTGTTAAGGATCCTGAATGTGAACTGGTGTATATGCGATGCTCTGGCCATTTAAATTCCTTCCAAATTTGCCTGTCACCAGATTTTGTTTTCGTAGTCGATTCAATTCTAGAACTCGATTTTTTCTCTCTAATTAGCATTTCTCTATCTTTTTGGGTACTTGTCACGGATCCTTGACCTGAATTGGCGAATTTGCGATGCTCTGGCCATTTAAATTCCTTCCAAATTTGCCTGTCACCAGATTTTGTTTTCGTAGTCGATTCAAATCTAGAACTCGATTTTTTCTCTCTAGTTAGCATTTCTCTATCTTTTTGGTTACTTGTCACGGATCCTTGACCTGAATTGGCGAATTTGCGATGCTCTGGCCATTTGAATTCCTTCCAAATCTGTCTGTCCGAATCTCCTCTTCGTGCTCTTTTAGGATAGCTCAGAAAATAATTATAAAATGGTTGCTCTCGTTTCACGAGTCGATCTAAATATTCTTGCTGCTCATCTGTATCGTAAGGAATCACTATATCTACATAATAGTCATCATCATTTTCTTTTTCGTTGTCAAGAATTTTGTTTGCTTTCTTAGTAGCTCCTGTTTTAGGTGAAGTAGTAGATATGCTCCTATCAATTGTAGTTTTTGTAAACGTTGAAATTTCATCCTCCTCTTCAGGTTGCATTGTTTCAATTTCTTCGGGGTATAAATATTGTTCCTGATTCATAGAATGATGTTTACCCTCTTTCGACAAGCTCCCGAGACTCGAAGTTGTAGAACGTGTAGTAGCAAATTTTTCTTTGTTTCGGCATAAAATATTAGATATATCGTTAATATCTTCATTCTCCTTTTCATCAGATCCTTCCATTCCGTTTTGGCTACCGAAATCTATTGTATTTTTAAGCTTCTTCGTATTTGCACTTGGTCTCTCATAAATATTTTCCACCAGTTCGCTAGACCAGAGATTTTCGATTGAAGTTGATGGGGACGCTCCTGCGATATTTTCTGAGGAAAGCGCATGATCCTCATTTACCTCTTCGGGCTGCATGGTTTCGATTTCGAGAGGAAACAACACTCGTTCTAGTGATCTAGATGTTTGACTTTTCTGTTTATGAGAGTTTTTTGTGAATGATTTTGTTGTCTGATATTTTCTTTTCTCCCTATTAAAGTCAGTTGATTCGTATTCACAGGAACTTTCTGTTTCGCACTCTATATCGCTATCGCTGTTATGTTTCAGGCATGAGATAGTTGATCGATGTGATTTTGCAAACTTTCCCTTCTTTTTGACTTTCTTTTTGAATATTCCCTTGGTAGTTGCACTATCCTCGTATTCTTCGTATTCACAAAATCCTTCCTTTTCGTACTCGTTACTGCTATTATCACAGATTTTCATGGATGAAGTAGTTGTCTGATGCCCATTTGCAGTCTTTTTCTTCTTCTTGCCTTTATTTTTAAATATTCCTTTGGTAGTTCCACCATCCTCATATTCTTCATATTCACAAGATTCTTCTGTTTCGTACTCAGAACTGCTATCCTCACAGGTCTTCATAGGTAAGGCAGTTGTCTGATGCGCATTTGCATTCTTCTCCTTTTTCTGACCCTTATTTTTAAATATTTCTTTGTTGGTTCCACCATCCTCATATTCTTCGTATTCACAACATCTTTCTGTTTCGTACTGAGAACTGCTATCTTCACAGGTCATCATAGGTAAAGTAGTTGTATGATGCGCATTTGCAATCTTTTCCTTTTTCTTTCCTTTATTTTTAAATATTTCTTTGCTGCTTTTACCATCCTCATATTCTTCATATTCACAAGATCCTTCTGTTTCATTATCGGAGCTATTATCCTCACAGGTCTTCATAGGTAAAGTAGTTGTATGATGCGCATTTGCAATCTTTTCCTTTTTCTTTCCTTTATTTTTAAATATTTCTTTGCTGCTTTTACCATCCTCATATTCTTCGTATTCACAAGATCCTTCTGTTTCATACTCAGAGCTATTATCCTCACAGGTCTTTATAGGTAAAGTAGTTGTATGACGCGCATTTGCAATCTTTTCTTTTTCACTGCCTTCATTTTTAAATAATCCTTTGGTAGTTCCACCATCTTCATATTCTTCATATCCACAAAATCCTTTTGTTTCATACTCGTAACTGCCATCCTCGCAAATATTCATGGATGACGTAGTTGTCTGATGTGCATTTACAATCTTTTTCTTTTTCTTATCTTTCTTATCAGATACATCGTTGGTACTCTCAGTTTCATCATATTCATCGTCTTCTCCTGCCCCAGATTCTTCTATTCCATTATTTTCATCACAATTTTCTGAATGTGTAGTTCGTTTTTCATGGTTTATATCATGCGGTACGCTTGCTAATAGATCTTCCAGTGTAGTCACCACTTCATAAGGCTTGTTAGAAATTGGAGGAATTTCGGTCAAAAGATAAGGCGCTAGGGTCGTTTCGGTACAAAGGGGTAGAACAGTATCCAAACTTCTCTCGATATCCTGGATATCCGACACATCTTCCTCAAGCTTCATGTAATTTGAAGTAGTAATGAGGGGCTCTGTAGTTGTTATGCCTACAATTGGTTTGATAAGGTCATCTACTGATTCTTCTTCTGTTGTTATCTCAGTCCTTTCCTCCTTATAATTTGTGTCCATCATTACCTCTAAAGCATTTGAAATATCGTCCAGTTGCGGATCGACCTTTGAAGATACTATTTTATCTTCTCGTTTTCGAATCGGAAAAGAATCTTTGGAATCCTCAAATTTATCAATAACACTCTTCAAGTCGTCATTAAAATTTTTGAATGATCTTTTCTTCCTACAGTCAGCTGAAGCTTTTCCGAAATAATCTTGAAGTAATAACTCTGATCCTGTTCTTTCTTCATTGAAAGACAATAGATTATTCGCAATCAATTTCTGGTTAGGATAAACTCGAAGGAAGTTTTTCTTTAAACAGTTCTTTTTCGTTATTGTTCCATATTTTCCATCTTTCTGAATTGAATCCTCCTCCCTGTCTTCGTATTCATGAGGTGATGATTCTTCCAAACTTTTTTTAATTTCAGAAGGATTTTTCGAATATTTTCCTCTTATTTCGTCTGATTCCTTTTTTTGGATGTAACTGCTAGTACTTTGATCAACTTCCGAATTGAAAGATGCAGCAATACTACTTAAAACTGGTAATTTTGATAATTGGGCTCTAAAAAAGGTTCGAAATTGGGTATCCATTCCACCCAATTTCCAGCGTAATCTTTCCACCTCTTCTTCTTATTAGGAGAACCTTTGGCGAAGCTAAGCTGTTCACTGTCGAACCCATCTTCTAGCTGTTGGTCCATATTGTCGTTTTCTAAAAAAGTCAATTTATTTTCGTCGATATTGCGGGAGTATCTCCTAAAACCTTCCCCTGATCTTCTCCTGTATGTTCTTTTTTTAAACTTCTTGAAGGGACCTTTGGTTTCGGCAGCTTTTTGATGAACCTGCATGGAAAAAAGCTTTCTTCCTGTAGAAAATATATCCTCATCCTTGCGATAGTTTCTGCTCGGTCTTCTCTTTATTGCTTCACTGATCTCATATCCGGTTTCTTTGATTCCATCCAAAATATTTTGAACTTCGTTAACTAATCTCAAGTCTCTAAGTAATCTATTGAGTGTTTCTGTGACAGCCTCATCGTTTTCATCCCTAATTGGAGGTTGTATATATTCAGAAAGAACAGAAGGTACTTCAGCTGTTGTGGAGACAATTTCTGTCGATCTGGTGATGACTATTGTTACTGGTTCTCCGAGTTTTTGCGATGTTGACTTAGAACTTCGTCTAACACCTTTGCTTTCTTTACATTCAACCTCCATTTGCTCCTGCTGAAACAGAAATATTGAGAAAAGGCTATTACGGAAATTCAACGAAGCATAACTTGAACATACGAATTATTTTATTAGGAATAATAGAATATTCCGGGAAGTAAAAACAAAATATTATATATACATTCTGTCAAGAAAGTACCGGGAATTATCGATTTAAATCTGGCGGGGCAATGAGGCAGGTAAATTTTTTTTTCCTAGGTTGGTACCACTGTCCTTAATTACTATGCCAAGCTTGAGCGGGATCTGTCAACTAGTGTGTTTGCAACAGATGATTAAGTCAGTCGATGTCAGAGTGCGTGCCGATTTTTACTATGGGTGATTACGTTGAGCAAAGAATTTGTTTAAAGTTTTGTGTTGCAAATGAATTTTCGTGTGCCGATGCATTGAAAATGCTGCAAAAGGCCTTTGGTGATAATGCTCTATCGAAAACTCGTGCATATCAGTGGTACAGAGTCTTCAAGGACGGTCGAAGATAACGTCGATAAAATTAAGGAAAGGGTGCTGGAAAACCGTCGTACCAGCTTGAGAGAGATAGCACATGATCTTAAGATATCCCACGAGTCCGCACGTACGATTTTGATTGACATTTTGGGCATGAGAAAGGTGGCCGCACGACTCGTACCGAAAGACCTGAATTTTCTTCAAAAACGTCATCGCGAACAGGTTGCTTCAGACATGCTGGATCGCTGTAATTCCGATTCTACATTCATGGAACGCATTATAACTGATGATGAGACCTGGGTCTATGAGTACGATATGCAAACAAGCCAGCAATTATCGGAATGGGTGGCAAAAAATGAGCTGAAACCGAAAAAACTACGCCAAAGCCGCTCGAAAATGAAGGTGATGCTCATTGTTTTCTTCGATATCCGTGGCGTGGTGCACTACGAATTCGTTCCAGAGGGTCAGACGGTCAACAAGGAGTATTACCTAGGCGTTATGAAACGTTTGAGTGAGCGTATCCGTAAGAAGCGGCCAAATTTGTGGGCGAACAACTCATGGATTTTGCATGACGATAACGCGCCTTCTCACCGAGCTACGATTGTGACTGACTTTCTCGCCAAAAACTCAACAAACGTGCTTCAGCAACCACCGTTTTCGCCGGATTTGGCCCCCTGCGACTTTTTCCTCTTCCCAAAACTAAAATTGCCCCCTCGTGGCACTCGTTTTGAGTCGATTGAAGCAATAAAACAAAATTCGGCGCGAGAGCTAAAGTCCATCCCGGAAAGCGCCTATTAAAAATGTTTCGATAATTGGAAGTGCCGTTGGCATAGATGTATTGGAGTAAATGGAGCCTATTTTGAAGGCGACCCAATAAATTTTGACGATTAAATGTAAAAATGTTGTTTTAATTGAAACTTCCCAGTACTTTCTTGACAGAGTAGTATATATATATATATATATATATTTCACAGTACCTGGTCAGGCCTGGTAGTGAACAAAACCTCAGTGACATCTTCAACCTCTTCACTGAATACCACCGGAGAAATATTCTCTTTTACCGTGACCTTTACAAGGTCAGTTGTAACAACCTCATTCCAACTGGAAGACGATGGGTTAGTCGCTTTTAAATCTCTACGTGACCTCTGATATGTTTTGCAGCATCTAACCTTCTTGGATTTACGTTTCTTCTCATTCTCGGAAGATTTAGTAGTTATATCGAAGACACCTTGTTTCTTCTCTTCGTTTGCTAGACTTTGCTTTTTTGAACTGTGAATTATGCCCCTCATTTCATTTTCGAATTCAGTAATGCTCTTGGATATTTTGCTTTTGGATTCTTTGGCAATATCCGTTTGGTGAGCTCCAGTGTCATCTGAAATGTCAATTGATTCATGTTATGAATATTCTCGCCCTTTCTAGATAAGAAGAAATTGTTCTTTGTGATTTTATACATTTTCATATCTATTTATTCTTACCACTTTTAGGATTATGAATAGGTGCTGGAGGATGACCAGATTCTTCTTCACAAGTTTCTTGTTCTCCAGGTTCGTCTGGAGGACATGTTTCACATTCTGAAGGTGGTTCAGTTATTGCATCGTCTGTCGCTTCCAACTCTTCGACTTCAGAACTTTTCACTTCATCAGGATTACCTCCAGTTTCAGCCACACCTGAAGCTTCTGCACTCATACTCTCAACCATAGAATCTACATGGGTATTGGTCAGTTGGAATTATCAAGATTCACAGAAATAATCTTGATATGGACATACCTGTTGCAGATGATATAAGCTCGATTTCTTCTGTTATTAGAGGTTCCGTGATAACACAAGTTGTTGATTCTATGCTTAATACTCCCGATAAATCTGTTGTGTCATCTGGACCTTCTAAGAGTTGCTCGTTTTGTACTATTTCCTGGTGTTCTTTTTCCAGATACTCTTCATCTTTCTTTATCTGATCAGAAGATGTCAACACTGGTGACGATCCAACATTTAAGGCTTCTACCACTTCCTGAAAGTATATTTTCATATGGAAAATGGGAATAAAATTATCTGGAATATTGTACTCACCTTATCCAATGTCATATCTTTTTGCATTTCCTTCTCCAGTTGAGCCTGCTTCTTTTCTATCTCCAGCTGGGCAGTTTCGGCAGCGATGTCACTTTCAGATATAGCGCTCTTCTTCGGATCCAAACTTCTTTTGAATTTAGAAGCTCCTCTGGCACTCGTTGTGAAGTAGTAGTAGTCCATATGATTAGCAGAATCACCAACGTTGGAGTGAGTCACTTCTCTACTACATTTTGCCAGAGTCGTTTTATATCTTTTCGGATACAACAAAATACCTGGTATTACGTCTCCTTCAAATTGATTGGAGACATCTCTCGTATTTATATCGTGTACCTCATCCTCTGACAGAACTCGTCTGATATCGATAAAATTGAAGGCATTCTCAAGATACTGCTTCAAATTATCAATCACATTCCTTTTGTACGGAATATTTCTGTCTTGATTACGGGAGAAAAGGGCAGGTTGAGATTGTACTCGTTGTGGTTGTTGCTGAGGAAAAGGTTGCGATGATTCAGGCGGCAGTGGCGTTTGTGATTTAGGGTTTGGCCCAGGAAAAACTACACTGAAGGTGTTGTTCGCTAGCAAGATGATAGTCATATGTCCGATGTTGATACCAGAGGTATTGATTTTACCATGTATTGGAACAAAAGGCTTTGTAGCTTGAGTTTCTTTGTGATACTCCTCCGGCCAAACTGACTCCTCCTTTTCGGTAATCTTACGCTGATAATCTTCAAAGTTTTGAAAGGTTAGTTGACCTAATTCTGGTATATCAGGACAAGGTTGCTGTCTGTTGTTGTTATCGCAATGTGGTACGAAGAAGATAGGAAGCAAAGTAAGGTTGTTATTTTTCAAAAAATCGTTTTTCACCGCTCTAATCATGCCAACTAGCTGTTTCTGAGCTTCGGAAATCCTATCGTTGTGCTCACATTCTCTGTCGACCATGAACGAGTAAGTACGCCTTGGGTACATGCCACTAATTTCTCGTCGTTTTCGATAAATATTTGGAGATACTGGAGAGTGTTGTAGCCATTGGACTTCATAGAGAGCTGCCTTGTCATCACTGGGAGATCCTTGGAGATAAACAGGGGGTGCGTTCACCAAAACAGGTTGCACTACTGGTACCGCTGGAAGAAGCAATTCATTCAAGCAAGGTATCTTACTACTCTGTCAAGAAAGTACCGGGAATTTTCAATTAAAACAACGTTTTACATTTAATCGTCAAAATTTATTGGGTCGCCTTCAAAATAGGCTCCATTTGCTCCAATAAATCTATGCCAACGGCACTTCCAATTATCGAAACATTTTTTATAGGCGCTTTCCGGGATGGACTTTAGCTCTCGCGCCGAATTTTGTTTTATGGCTTCAATCGACTCAAAACAGATGCCACGAAGGGGCAATTAACGCCTAGGTAATACTCCTTGTTTACCGTCTGACCCTCTGGAACGAATTCGTAGTGCACCACGCCACGGATATCGAAGAAAACAATGAGCATCACCTTCATTTTCGAGCGGCTTTGGCGTGGTTTTTTCGGTTTCGGCTCATTTTTTGCCACCCATTCCGATGATTGCTGGCTTGTTTGCATATCGTACTCGTAGACCCAGGTCTCATCACCATTTATAATGCGTTCCATGAATGTAGAATCGGAATTACAGCGATCCAGCATGTCTGAAGCAACCTGTTCGCGATGACGTTTTTGAAGAAAATTCAGGTCTTTCGGTACGAGTCGTGCAGCCACCTTTCTCATGCCCAAAATATCAATCAAAATCGTACGTGCGGACTCGTGGGATATCTTAAGATCATGTGCTATCTCTCTCAAGCTGGTACGACGGTTTTCCAGCACCCTTTCCTTAATTTTATCGACGTTATCTTCGATCGAAGCCGTCGATGGGCGACCACTTCATGACCGTCCTTGAAGGCTCTGTACCACTGATATGCACGAGTTTTCGATAGAGCATTATCACCAAAGGCCTTTTGCAACATTTTCAATGCATCGGCACACGAAAATTCATTTGCAACACAAAACTTTAAACAAATTCTTTGCTCAACGTAATCACCCATAGTAAAAATCGGCACGCACTCTGACATCGACTGACTTAATCAGCTGTTGCAAATACACTAGTTGACAGATCCCGCTCAAGCTTGGCATAGTAATTAAGGACAGTGGTACCAACCTAGGGAAAGATTTTTACCTGCCTCATTGCCCCGCCAGATTTAAATCGATAATTCCCGGTACTTCCTTGACAGAATATATATATGTATAAGAAATATTTCTGGCATTTGGAAGGCTGATAGCATTATGATCGCAATCTTTTCCAAAACGTCACATTTTGCACTCTAAAAGATACAGAGATATACATGTATCAGCTTGGTTGAACAAAAAATATTGCATAATAAAACTTGACAATTGATAAGTAATATAACGTTTTATTTAAAGAAAAAAAAATTATATGTTACCTATGAAATTTGACAGAAACTTGTTGATATATCTGAATCAGCTTTGTTTAATCTATACTAATATATAAATCCAAATGTTTGTATTTAAGTTTATTGCTTTGTTTTATGTCAACCGAGCCACTTGAAATTCCATATACTAATAGCTGGTAATAAATTGTTGGTGAAAAAAAACTCCTTCGTACTAATTTGTACCTAGTAAATATTGATAACAACACTGAGTTGATGAAGTCACCAAAATAACAAAGAATACTGTGTTCATTTATTCTCTTCCAGTTTCATTACTTTCACGAAGATGTCACTTCATTTGTGCCCGCAAGTTTCAACAGTTTCACCAAGCTGTCAAACATTTTCATTGGAAGATTCTGCATTGTTTACTTAATTGAAAAATTGGACTCTTTCTGTATATTGAAGTAAAATCAACAATAATGTCACGCATAGAGAACGTAGGAATGCCTTGGGAAAACTCACCTGCTGCTGGCTGGAAATATCCACCAGTACGTTCATTAAGAAGACACAAAGGTGCACTCCTCCTATACGGCAATATATATTTCACTTTATTCCTATAATCATCCTCTAAATCTTCCAATTTCAGGGGTACCTCCTCATCCAAAGTGTTAAGGCACGTTTTGCACTTTTTTTTATTCATTTTATTCCTCATCCGCTGGTACAGATTTGAGATCCCCTCTCCGAACTCTTCAGGATTATCTTTGTTTTCGTCCACCACGTCCTTTAGATCTTCTAGCTCAGATCTTTTCTTCTCCTCCTTTTGATTTTCTTCTTTCGAAGGTCGCGATGATATTTCCAGCACTTCCGCTTTCTGAGTAGTTACTGGGGTGTCGCTGCTAAAAGACTGGGTGGTTTCATCTGACCTTTTGATCATTTCTTCCTCTCGCTTTGAGGTCACGTCTGGAGCCTCAGACGAGATACTGCGTTCCCTGATTTTTTGATAGTCTGAACTTTTGGGTATCTGCTTCTGATTTTTGATGTTCTGATTCGAAGTCCAGTCCACTATATCGTCGAAATCAGTCACCGAATTCAACCGATGTATCTTCGTGAAGTAAGGTTTTGCTTGCGAAGGTGGTACAATATTCTGGCTGAGAATCATTAGGAGCAGAAAACTGAAATGCAAAACGTCATGTTCTATCTAATTCTACTTGAGGTCTTTCCAAACTTACCAAGTTATATACATGGGTTTCTCAAAATAAAACCTAATCCTATAACTGAGTCCAACATAATAGAGAATTACAACGAATGCAGATTGAAAATTGTAAAAATCGGTATAATTATGAAGTCTTACAATTTTGACTTCTTTTTGACAGAGTGATAGGGTGTTGTCATATTTTTGAAATGGGACATTATTTGATTTTATTCAAATTGAATTGCAATAGGAATTCTATTTGAAAACTCATTCACACAATCATAAAAGAGTATACCTTTTGTTTAGTGATGGGTTCGTACCAGATAGCGGATTATTTAATGCAATGATCCTGAAGAAAAAGATTCAAGTTCTAATAGTTTTCAGTCGAAAAAAGGTATTGAGTCATATTTTAGTAATGAATATTGAACCCAATCACCTGAAGACGATCATAAATAGAATTTGGCTAACACTATTAAAAAAATATAAAACTAATTTTAATTCTATTGTTAGCGCTTAGAAATTTCTCTTCCTATTTGGATATGGACAGCTTATATTATTTAAATCTATTCTCTTACAGAAATATGGAGAATAGTATTTTGTGTAATAACAATATCTTTTCTGAAGGTATTTGCTTGACCTGAACAGGAACATCGTCAATGATTCAGTGAACAATACCTGCAAATTGTGCTTCTGTTTTGACTTGGTTCTTTTATTTCTTGTACTCTTATTGGATTATTCATGTATAATTTCAGAACGAAATTTATCAGGCATGTGTGAGTTGATAAATTGTTATTATGCATTATACAGGTATGGAAAAGACAGTCAGAAATATAGGAAATTCATTGTTAATCTAGAGGACGACCAGAGTCCAGTGGAGCAGTGGAAGAATAAAAACGCGATGCGATGACGAATAAACGACTGTTCTCCCTCAATGGCAGTGAGGCGGGGGATGCTTCGATCGAAAAGTGGGCTCTGCACTCTGCTTTCAGCAATCAGAATCATTCGCACTCCGAACGTGGGATACGTTAGACCATATCGGTTGAAAATAACTGACTTTAAAATAATATATTATAAATTCTACGAAAATTAGAAATTCGAAAACAAATCTTGAAAAATGCGAAATCGGAGGTTAACAAATTTAAATTAAATGTTCGAATAATCCATTTTGTTGAGCCAAACAGTGGCCAAATCTATCATAAAGAGATGATCTTATATGTCTAAGCAGATTCGGCATAGTATTTTCCCTCTATCAATTTCATGCCCATAAACCAAATTTTTCAGATATTCCCGAAGAAAAAAATCATTCGGATTTAAATCTGGTGACCTTGAGGACCATTTGATCGTACCATTTGTAGAAATGGCACGGTCCGAAAGAGTTGTCTTGAGATATTGTGTGACTACTCTTGTATTATGACTTGGACCATCCTGTTGAACCAGACATAATCGAAATCAATTGGTAGCTGTCAAACTGTCGGAATAATTTGATTCTCTAAAAGCTCCAGATATTTGGCTGCGTTTAGGTTACCATCGATAAAAATTGGCCCCAGGATGTAATTCCCCAGTATTCCTGTCCAAATATAAAGTTTTTAGGGATACTTGGTACGCACAGAAATACTCAGATGCTTATTCTTCCTACACCAATTTCTTACTACTGATGGGTTATGTTTTCTTCTCAAGGAAAAAGATGACTCATTAGTGAATAAGATAATCAATGAACAATTTTCATTTACTGTTTCCATATAGTTTCACAAAATTCCATTCGTTCGATTTGGTCTTCTGGAAAAATTTCTTGATTTGTTTGAACCTTGTAACCCATTCCTATTCAAAATATTCCGAACACTCCTATCGCTCAAATCGACTTGTTCAGCAATTTGTTTACTCGAACAAGGTGCACTGGTTTCAATAGCAGCACACACATCTACTTCCTTTCAAAGACGATTTTCATTTATGGTGAATAGAAATAGCCGAATTTGTAGGAATCGGCCTATCTTCAAGGCAACAATAAATGAATATATTGTCACTTTAATTGATTGACCACCAAAGTGCAATATTTTGATCTGAATTTTTTCTTCTACACATTTACTTTATTTTCAACCGATATAGACTAATAACGCATCTAAAGTTTGAAGTGCGAATGATTCTGATTGCTGAAAGCAGAGTACAGAGCCTCGTTTCGATCGAAGCATCCCAATAAGAGCAAACAATCGTTTATTCGTCATCGCATCGCGCTGAGTATTTGATTGTTCCAGTGCTCCACTGGACTCTCGTTTTCCTCTGGAATAACATTGAATTTCCTATGTTTCCGATTGTATTTTCCATGCCTGTATAAGCTTCCCACGGTTTTAATGGGTTTTTTTGTTTATGACTAGTGTTTGTTTATGAACTAGACTTGAAGCGAATTTTTTGTTTCTGCAAATGAACATTATTATTGTTTTCATTATATACAGTCTCCAGTTCAATCGATTTTATCGCAGAATATTGGATGGAGTAGTCCGTTACTTTGTGATAGTTCATTTTAATGGAATGAAATAAGGAATTACTTTGTTTTCTATCACTTTTTATTATAACTGATATACAGTGACTCGAGTTTCGTAGTGTTTACTACATTTTCAAACTGAACGAACAAATTAGATCTCAACTATTATATATGGGGATTGTAGGCTTCGGCAGAGCTTCGAAGAGAGGGGTTTTCCAAAGTTCCGTCTGTTCGTTAAGTAGTTTTATTATTGGTACGTGCTTTTTATATTTTTCAATTTCTATGGATTCCAGGATGTCAAGTTTTTTCCCTTTCGCTTCCACGTGCAAGATTCCCAGAATTGAACAACCTTGTTATCTTGCACGTGGAAGCGAAAGGGAAAAAACTTGACATCCTGGAATCCATAGAAATTGAAAAATATAAAAAGCACGTACCAATAATAAAACTACTTAACGAACAGACGGAACTTTGGAAAACCCCTCTCTTCGAAGCTCTGCCGAAGCCTACAATCCCCATATATAATAGTTGAGATCTAATTTGTTCGTTCAGTTTGAAAATGTAGTAAACACTACGAAACTCGAGTCACTGTATATCAGTTATAATAAAAAGTGATAGAAAACAAAGTAATTCCTTATTTCATTCCTTTATCGCAGAAGGTAATAAAGAATCTTCATATAATGGTATCGTTTATTATATCATTATAAATATAAATCTCTATAATTTGTAGAGAAACATTCAGGTTTCACAAAAATAATGAAAGCATCAACAACATAATTTATATTCTCTTTAGAAGATTTGAGTACGTCAAAATGTACGTTGTAAATAAAGACACATTGAGAATCACACTGTGAGACATTATTGTGATTGTGTTTTTCACCATCTGATTCCGAACTGCAGCTTCCTCATAGTTATTGTTGTGCCAAAAATTTTATCCCATAGTACGCTACTGATTCCATAACCTGAAAGAAAAAAAGGTATCAGTTAAAGCCAAATGATTACTAATGGACCCTTTCACACTGAATTTTCAAGAGTTCCCAGGTACCCACCATTATCGTGATGATCAAAGTGATGGTGATTATGGTACCGCTTTAGATGGTATAAATAGGTATTTTCTTTGGGTGCACCATAATGTAAGTAGAAGTGAATCATATCATAAACCACATAACCTGTTTAAGAAAAACAAAATTTAGTATATTGTGATGTCACTAAAAATATGGAATGTCATATTGAACAATAAGAGGATAAAATTTCCGCTATAACTGAAAATATCTGTATAATCTATGATTGTTTCGGTCTTTACTTGACAGAAATACACCTTGAAATTATGAATAAAAACAATATTCTATTTCCGCTAATTCTATTTCACAACAAATGTCTCGTCATACCATGACTTCATCAGGTGAGTCCACCTAGTGTCTAGTAGTACACTTCATCAGGTGAGTACTACTAGTATCTAGTAGTACTCACAAATAGTTGTTGTTAAATAAAATATAAGGTGAAACAGAATATTATTTTTATTACATAATTTCATATCTGCATGAATAAGACCTCATGATAGAGTAGATGGGGAATAAAAGCGCCACATTTCACATTAAATTTTGTTGAAAAGATTTGGTGAATTCACAAAAATTTTCTTCTGCTTAAGTTGCAATTCAATATTTTTCTACATGATGTTCATTATGAATCGTCTTATTTTTCATTACCTTTTGAGAAATTTGATTTATATAAACTCTGCCTTGGGTGTAAACTGGGGTGGATTGAGTAGCTCACCTAGCACTGAAGCCGATCCCAAGCCCGGATAAAGAAGGAGGGTTCTCAGGCGAGGATACCAGCCTACCTGACATAACAGTTTAATTGCTCACAGATCCAATAGTCATCCTGATTTGGGCGGATATCACGGCATCATACTTGGCGAGAAACAGGAACAAGAATAGAGAAAATGCGAAGAAACAACAAAGGAGAATAAATAGCATAAGAGTGGCTTGCTGGAACATTATGTCGTGGAGCTCCAGAGATAACAAAATATTTATGGAGATAAATCGACATCTTGCACATTTTTTGAGACGAGGCGTAAAGGCAAGGGAACTATCAAACTACCTAGATACACACTGGCATACGGTGGAGTAGCCAAACACAAAAAGAGCAGTGGCGGGAGTGGGATTGCTGGTATCAGAGAAATACGGACACTCTATAGATATACAGTACGCACATAAGAAAATTGTGGTGGTGTCATTAGAAACGGCATCGGGAAAACTCCACATAACCAGTGTATATGCGCCGGACACTGGTAAAAGCAAGGAGGATACAGAATCATTCTATGATGCTTTGGAGGCAGAAGTGAGGAAGACACCAGGAACAGAAGAACTCCTCATAATGGGCGATCTTAATGCTAGAATAGGAAATAGTAATATACCCAATATAAAACATCGATTTAACGAAGACCACATAAATGAACATGGTGAAGCCCTAATTGACTTTTGCATCTGCTATAACATGGGAATAAATAACAGCTACTTTAGACACAAACCACTTTTTGTCCTTTGTGAATTACGCATGAGTATACAGAAAAAAAACTAGTGTTATTAAGGAAAATTTCAACATCGAATCAATCAAAGACTTTTCAACAAAAGATCTAAACAGGGTACGTCTGCCAGAGAAAATTGGTGAGAATCGAATTAAGGAGCACAACGATGAGGAGAGCTGCTGGGGAAAGATGAGATTGAACATCATATCAGCCTCGGAAGAAGTAAACGATGGTTTACATCAGAGTTCAAGTTTGGAGTTTCAAAACCTGGGAGTGTAACTTACCTACAGCCAGAACAGAACCAACGAAGTGAGAGATCAAGCATATAGGGCAAACAGAATAGCCGGTGCCCTGAAAGAGGTGATATGGAATAACAAGTACATGAGTACCCGAGTTAAAACCAAGATTTATAAGAATTGCATGAAATCTGTACTAACATAAGCTACAGAAACTCGGGCTGATAACAAAAAAAAATCCTGAAAACAACAGAAATGGAAACCTTCAGAAGTATAGCAGGCTACACTCAGAGAGATATGAAGCGGAGCAGTGATGTAAAGAAGGAATGTGAGATCGAAGAAAAGGACGAAATGGTCAGCTGGAGGAAAAAGAGAGACTTACGACGTTTCGAGTTGGGTGGATTTGCTCTTTAGTCGCGCCCAACTCTATGCCACCTCCATTTCAGCCCTTGAATGGTCTGCGCTCCAGGAGGAACAAAGGGACTTACGACTCTTTGTGGTAGCGGACTTTCTGTTGCTCTCCCATTCTCGGCCTTGGAACAGTGCACGCTGACTAGAGGACAAATGGAGACTTAGGACGCTTTCTATCTGAAAAGACTCGCCCTCTGCTCGCCCCAATTTTTGGATTCTTAGTCCACTCCTCAACGATGTTTCGGAGCCTTGCTTTTAACGGTCGAACAGTAACAGCGGTCCTCTTGGGGAGAGGGATCCCTGCTGAAAAGCTGTTATTTGTGTTGTTTCTGTGCTTCGGTCTTTCTCAACCACCAAAGAGGGACACTTTGCTCATGCAGCTGAGCACGGAGATCGACACGGCGATCCCTGCTGGTTCCTTCTCAGTTGTACTGGCGCAGGTTCTCTATTATTCCTTTCCAGATATCCTTTTATTTCTTTTTCAGCATTCAAAAACTCAACTCACATGGCGACATGTACAATTTTGATTATATACCCCTGAAGTCCAGGGTAGGATGGGCCAGGCCGTTGCTGCGTTCGTCTCGCTTAAGTGGTGCATTTAGAGGAAATCCAGCATATCTCCCCAGACAAAGATCCGTCTCTTCAGAACACTCATCATACCTGTTCTCCTGGCGCCGAGACGTGGGCCCTGCTAAAGAGCGATCTAAACAAGCTCGACTTTTTCCAAATGCGATGTCTTCGGCAGATTCTGGGAGTTTCCATCCGAGACCATCTTCGAAACGATTTCATACGTGAGAGATGCGACTACGAACCAACTATAAAGGCTCTGATCCAGCAGAAGAGACTGAGATGGTTCTGCCACGTTCGCATAATGGACATAAAATAGATACCATACAAGATACTCTGGCGAAAACGCCAAGATATGGCGGGTGCAGCGATTAGCCCCCAGGAAGACATGAGTGCCTCGCCCATGTCTTCCTGGGGGATGCTCATATTAAAGAGGATGTACGAAAAATTCAAATTCAGTTGGAGCGTAAATAGTGGAAAAGCGTGATAGCGACTGTTCAAAATCCACAGCAGCGTACGGACTCGAGCGGAAAACCTACCCCATCGCCAGCTAGGGATCAAAAAAAAGACTGCAGTTAAAATAGACAAAAAAACATGAGATTTTTTTAGATTCTTCTAACTCCAGTGCGCTTTCTTCGAATGTTTCGGTTAGTATTGAACAATGACTTTGTTTGAATTCTTTCGAGGGTCAACTTCTGGAAGTAGTTTTGCAGACTAAGGAGACAAAGTTTCATTTAAACATGTATACGTACGTAGTGCTTTCTGTTCAACATCGAAGGGACACTATTATAACGACGATCTAGAGATACCTAGTGTTCATTATTAGTTGTAATTTCTTCTTCATTTTGTCTCTTTATTATGCTTGTGACAGGACAAGAAATGTCAGTTGCGAAGTTTGGATCGAAATCAATATACGGAAAGTTATCTTCATTGAAAGGAAAAATTCCGAAATTCCTGTTTTCTTGAATCCGTTTGATGATATTTTTTGGGGCATAGAGCTAATGAAAAATTATTGGAAACAACAGGTGGTACATTACATATTGTAATAGTGCCATGTGTGAGAATATCGTTCCATTACATTACTGCTTGAATAAACATTATCGTTATTATATTATTGTTACTTAATTTATAAAAAATATAACTTTTTTCATTATATGATCCAGCTCTTTTTATACTCGGGCCTTTAGGAATATGGATGGAAAGTGTTGAAATTATTTTCAGAAACGAAGTGATCACTACCTGCTGGTTTTTGATCTACCTATGAATTTTGAGAATCTATATTGAATTTTGTTGCACACTTGAAAGCCAATACGCGGACATATCTCAGCGTCGATCCACAATGAATTTCAGGCAATTTCTTCAGATAGCTTGTTCTTTCGTGAAAATACGAGGACATGACTTATAACCAATTGAAGCTGTGCCGAGATTTACTTTCTATCGATCTATGTATGAACCTTTTCAGCTACACTTTGCAGCCATTCTTGTAGATCTCCCCTATTGAATTACCATTTGAGAAATGGCCCAATTAATTGGCCTCCAAGATCATGCGACATAACTCCACTGGATTATTTTCTTTGGGGTTATGTCAAGTTATTGGTTTATGCTGACAAACCAGAAACAATAGACGCTTTGGAAACCAACATAACTCGTGTTATTGATAAAATAAGGCCCGAATTACTCGAAAAAGTGGTCCAAAATTGGTCTGGTCGAATGCGGTTCCTCAGAGCTAGTCGTGGTAGACATATGCCGGAAAATATTTTCAAAACATAAATGTCATAAAATTATCTTTCAAATAAAAGAAAAATTTGGCTTCAATCTTGATTCAAATGTGTTTTATTCCAATTTAAAGTTCTATCACTCTAAAATAACTCCCGATATTTCAAACATACAGACGCTTGTTGGGTCACTCCTAACTGCTAGAGTCGGATCTTCATCGAGTAATGTTTGTAATTCATCGGCTTCGAATTTTTTTGGTTCTCTCGACAAGACCTATCTTCAATACCAACCATTCTCTAAATGACTTGTCAGTTGAAGTATTGTAACCGTAAACTTCCAGAAGCATACGAGAAGCTTCAGGTGCACTTTTTCCAATTAAAATAGAAAATTTGAACTTACTTGAAATGTTGTTTAGTATTGAACAAAAAAAATCGAACCTGGATATTGCCAGCAGTCCAATCTGTTTAAAACCGCGGCAATCAGCTGTTACTATTTGAGAATTTATTGTGTAGAGAGCCATATTTGAAAACGACCGAATTAATTATATTCCCAAAATTTAAAAATTTAAAGTTTTTAGAGCCATAACTTGAAAACGGACCGAATTATTTTGTACTCACAATATAACGAATTAGAATTTTTGCTTCAATGTGCAAAAATATAATAATAATTAAATCCGACAGTAATTCGCTAGGACAAAGAAATAACAGGTTATTTTTTTTAACTTTTCGAGGTTAGAAACATAAAAACATTGGTCTTATCTCTCCCACTTGCTTATAAAGGGTGAGCCATCTAGAGTTTGCATTTTGAAGTAGTGTTTATTTATTATTGAAAGCCCAATCGATGATCGAAAAATTGGGTTAATTGGATGGGATACTGTAGCTAGTAGTAGCGGTCATAGGAAAAATATTTTCTTCATTCGTAAATGTCAAAATTCAACCTTTCTAATGAACTCATAACTTTGAAAAAATATTCATTAGCTTTTTATTTAAAGACGATCAAGAATGCAAATGTTGAATGCTCTGATTTACCGGTGGAAGGAGTAACGTTTATTGATGCGAAATCTAATGATCAGTTTATCAATCCACGCCCAAGTTTCTTACAAATGGCAGTTTTATTTCCCGTCAACTCTATGATTTACTCACAAAAATGTAAAAGACAAAAATTTGATCCCGAAAAAAATTCTGAAAGATAAAATGTGTACATTCTTTCCATCGCTTACTTTAAATATAGTCATTCTGTTTCCAAAAACGCGAATTGAGAAATTATTTTTTTTGGGTATAACACTTCTTATGTAACCGAGTATATTACAATAGAATAATCTCACCTGATAACCCTCCGGCTAATACTAAAAGTCGACTTTCTTCAACCAAAAATGCAGAAACTGAACTATATAATGCGTATGCTATCAATGCAGCTGGCAATGGCGGAAACACTAATCTTCTAGGATCGAAGGGCACCTGAAACATTCCATTAAATGAATGGAGTATGCAGTTGGCTCTAGGTCAAACATTATAACAATTTCATTTAAAAAAAAATTCACACAGTTTTTATGTTTCACAGTTTATTCAGAATCCTGCCACGTGTTTCCATCTTTTTTTCGACCAATTTCAAGGGAGAACAGAGAAAAAAACTAAACTTAAAATTGAAAAAAGTATCCAATATAAGGATGTTCCCAAAGAGTATTTGGGAATTTGTTGAATTATTCTTTTCTTCAATGGTTTTTCTGATTGAAAGAATCTCCAAATGGTCCATCAATTTACCCTTATCAACATTATATAGTAAAGTGACATCTTTCTCACCAAAAAAAAAAATGATTATTTTGTATGCAATGTTCTGCAAAACCGGTTGATTTCTGGTTGTTCAAAATGGACATTCTATGTTGTAGATATCGGCCAGTCTGTCCTATATACATTGCATTACAACCATCATATTTAATTTGTTGAATACCCAATTCGGAAAAATTGGCGTTCCTTTCTTTATTGTTCAGCAGCATTTTTGCTAAATTATTTCTATTTACTAAACTAAATGGGGGTTTATACTTGATAGAAGGTATATAAAATTATTTAAATATTTTAATATTTACAGATATATTCAGTTAGCCTTCTACATATTCAATTTCAAAAAATTATAACTCCAGGAAGTAAATTAATGTCATATAAGTACTACTTATATCAAACGACAAATAAAATAAACATTGATTATAAGACATCCAAATGATAAATATAACAAAATCCTATAAATTAAATATTTTGAGTAGACAAAATTTTGTTTCTGCTGATCCCTCTTATGAAAACAGATATCTTTCAAAAATGTTTAACATAATCTTAAGAATTTCGTCATGAAACTATCTTATTTAGAATATTCATTATTATTGAATATCTAAGTTACTATAAAATCTCAAGATATGTAAAAACATTACTGAAAAACAAGTTTTAAGAGAGACTTCGCTTCATCAGTACTCAATCATTCAATAAAATATAACATCAATCAACAGAAAAAAATTTCTCACCTTTAACAATTCAAAAAGCTTCGAGACAACATTACATTCCATTTGAATGTTCAGTATTCATTTACCAAGAAGCTTTCTGAATTGTTAAAGGGGAGAAAATATTTTTTGTTGATTGATGTTATATTTTATTGAATGATTGAGTATTGACGAAGCAAAGTCTCTCTTAAAACTTAATTTTTAGTAATGTTTTTAAATATCTTGAGATTTTCTGAAAAGTTACATAGTTAGATATCCAATAATATTGAATATTCTAAGTAACATAGTTGTTTCGTACCACGGTTAGTTTACCCTAGTATTTGCCTATTATTTCAGTATTTTTAAATAATAGACAATTGCAAATTAATTAATCTCGATGATTAATTTCGACGGCCTTTAGTGGACTACATAGTGGATTGAATGAACAAAATAAACTTTCTTATTGGCTATAGAATAATTACGAGATAAATGCAAGAAAAGAAGGATAAAATCAGTTTATAATTTGGAATGCTATGTCATGTGAAATTAACAGGCATAAATCTGTCAAATCACTAAATTACTTTTCATGTATTCTAAAGCCATATATGTTAATTATAAAACAAATAAACAGAAGTGTCAAATAACACTTCAGTTCGTCTGGTGCAGCTGAAAAAATTCTAGATCGAAATATTAACATAAAAAGGCCTAAATATCGATGACACAACGATCTCGACAACGAAGGACAGGGCCGTCTCCAATGAGACGGAACAATAGTTTTATGATGAAATTATGTTAAACATTTTTTAAAGATATCTGTTTTCATAAGAGGGATGAGCAGAAACAAAATGTTGTTTACTCAAAATATTTAATTTATAGGATTTTTGTTAACAAGTTATAATATTGAATAATTTTTTGAAATTAAATATGTAGAAGGCTAATAGAATATATCTGTAAATATCAAAATATTTAAATAATTTCTATTTACTGCTAAAGAATGTATTCCCATTTTATGAAGACCATTAGAGATCCTACTGCTAGAACCTTTTTATAACCCATTGAAAATCATATCATTTATACTGATATAAAAGTTTTTTAAAATATTGTTGTAAGTTTTTTTTTCAATCAGTTCGTCAATGATTTCAGTTCTATAGCCATTATTCACTGCTATAGTTTTAATTATATTGACTGTTTTTCGGAAATTGAATTTGTTCAACGGGATGTTCAATTCAATTTCCGAAAAGAAGTCAATATAATCAAAAATATAGCGGTGAACAATAGCTATAGAAATCATTGACAAAATGATTAAAAAGAAAACTTACCACAATATTTGACAAATTGCTTATCAATATGAATGATCCTTATAAAGAAAAAGAAATATGGTTTTCAATGGCTTAGATAAAAGGTTTCAGCAGTAGGATCTCTAATCGTCATTATAAAATGTGAATAAATTCTTAAGCAGTAAATAGAAATTATTAATTATTATGATGTTGGTAAACAATAAAGAAAGTAACCCCAACTTTTCCTAATTGGGTATTTATCAAATTAAATGTGTTGATTGTACGCTACATATATATAGGACAGACTGGCCGATGTTTACATCAAAGAACATATGATGCCTATTTTGAAGAACCAGAAATCAACCGGTTTTGCAGAACATTGTATAGAAAATAATCATTTTTTTAATGAGACAGATGTCACTTTACTATACATATAATGTTAATAAGGGTAAATTTATAGACTATTTGCAGATTCTTCCAATCAGAAAAGCCACTGACAAAAAGGAGAATTTGACAAATTCCCAAATACCCTTTGGGAATACCCCTATATTGGATGCTGTTATTTCCATCCGCCATAAAAATACACAGATGTCCTAAGTGTATTGAAAGAACCTTTTTTCAATTTTAAGTTAAGTTACTTTTTGTACTACTTTGAAGATGGTCGAAAGACCGAAATACATGTCAGGATACTGAATCAACTGTGAAACATAAAAACTTTGTGAATTATTTTTAAATAAAATTGAAACTTTTCAACTTGTACAAAAATCAATTCAGACGTTCTTCAGGATAACTGAGCTTTAAGTTGATTCGCTATCAAAAATGATTTATTGAGCAAATTCTCACAGTTGGCATTCATCACGTACAAAGAAGAGTTTTTTGTATTAGCAAGTTTAAGTTGAGTATTTTATTGAAATAATGAGTTTCACAAAGAGCGTGAGCGTTTGGAAGAAACATATTTTTCATTTCATTGCATCGATTCAGTTTGAGATAAAAAATTAATCACCACATAATCATAGCCCAATAATCGTGCGATTTTTTCAGATCTCATCAAGGACAAGTTAACACAACCTTATTACTTAAACAACTAACTACTTGATAGATGTTAATTTAACGAAATTATCCATTTTTCAGATTGTGTAATATTAATTATTCATTTCAATATTGATACACCTTCAATGTTGAGAGTTTTTTTCAACAGGATGTACATCTATCAAAATGACCATTTCACCAAAAATCGCTTATATAAAATATTCCAGGGTATAATTTTAACCGATTCGAAATCATCAAGTTTCAGAAAATTAAGAATCCGGTCCTGTTACTTTACACCATAGAGATATTATTTCTATGATTTAAACGTGATTGTGAATGGATAAATAATGTCAAACGTCCGTTCAGTGTGAATCCTTTGGTAATAACAATTATTTTAACTTCGGTAATTTATTGAAAAACATAGCAATCAATCAAGTATTAAAAAAAAGTGTTTCAACATGGGTGCTAATTTTTACATACAGAAATTTCTCGGTTTTTAATACATTTTTTTTTTCATTTGCAGGTGTCACTGAATTAAGTGTGCAGTTGCATGATATAGCGTTTGACTCCTCCTGAAAGTGAAAAAAAAAAAATTACCAAAGTTGTAGCTCAGTTGGGGATACTCAAGGTTTATTCACTCGATAATTGGGTCACCGTCAAAGGTGATCTGCGTAGGTTAAACGCCGTGAAAAAGTTCGAACGTGAATTAACTTTAGAAGACGATAAGTCCCCAAAAATATGACGAAACGTGCGAGGTGAGGAGAACATTACAGCTCCAGCGGCCAGTATTGTCGATGAGCCATATTTGCCGATTTCACGACTATCGAAATAACTGGGGCTTTCTCAGAAGTCAGCTTGAGAATATTGCGTAAGAATCTGGAGTTGCATACTTATAAAGTCGTAATGACTCCAGAACTAAATAAAGCCAAATGGTCACAGACTGCGTCGAGAGTTTGCTGATGGAGCACTTGAGCACTTGGAACACGATGATGATTTTGGCCAAAAAATTATCTTCACAGACGAGGCACAGTTTTGGGCTTTGTTAATATGCAAAATTGCTGTTATTGATGCGAAGCTAATCCAGAAATTATTGCATGAAATTATGTTGCTTTCTGAAAAACTCACTCTGTGCTGCGATTTATGGTATGGCGTCGTCATCGGACTTTAAATCTTCTGAAATGAGTATATAACAGCCGTAACCGTGAATGATGACGACCACCACTGAACTATGTTAGCCGAATTTCTATGGCCAGAACTTGAAAACATCAATATTGGAGAAATGTGATTCCAACAAGATGGCGCTACATAGCAGCTGATGCTACGCTAACTTTGCCGAGGGAAAGGTTTAAGTATGGAATCATCTCACGATGAGGCTTAGTGTATTGGCCGCCAAAAATTTGACGCCTCTGAATAATTTTTTTTGGGGATATGTGAAAGCACAAGTCTATGCTAACAAGCCACTTTGAATCACTTGGAAGAGAATTTTAGTCAAGTTATTGGCGAAATACTGTCGAAATTATTGCAAGAAGTGATCAGAAATTGGAACGATCGGGTGTGTCAATGTCAACGAAGCCGTGGTGGACATTTGAATGATATGTTATTGCGAACATAACTGTATCGTTCGAGTTTCATAATGAAGCGACAATCCAGGTGATGTCAAACCTTTGTTGTTTCATTTAAAATTAAAATCATATTAGGAGTACAAATAAGTTTTCGCCGTTTTTTAACACAAATTAAATATTTATTATAGAAGACGATGTGAGACTGCTTGCTGAGAGACTTCTAATGTTAGAGCAAGTTCTTTTTGTGTTTGAGATGAATCTTCCTCCAATAATTCCTTCAATTCTGCATTCTCGTAAATTTTTGGCCTTCCACTGCGATCTTTGTCTTCTACGTCGAAATCACCGTTTTTAAACTTTTCAAACCACTCTCGACACGTTCTCTCACTCAAAGCACCCTCACCATATGCTTCTACGAGCAATTGATGCGCCTCAGCAGCAGATTTCTTTAAATTAAAGAAGTAAACTAATATTTCCCGCAAATGACGCTTACTTGGCTTAAATATTGACATTTTCAACTTATGAAAATTATATTTTACCAATATAAAATCAATGATATTAATAGGTTATGTTGTTCTTGAATGTCCAAACTATTTTTTAAGCCGGTTATCATCTGCGAAAGCTAACCGAAACTCCGTGCCGCGCCATCTACAATAAAACGGCGGAAACTTATTTGTACTCCTATCATTCTCAATGACTAACCCTTTATTTGGAGAGTTTAAGCAAAAAACAACTGAAAAGATGCCTTGAGAAATCCTCGATATTCGCGAGTATTTAGTGAGGGCAGAGATGAATACTTTAAAGAACGTAAATTCGAACATTCCTTTTTTCAATTTCATTATACGGCTATTTTCAAAGATTACTTTTTCATGTCAGATTGAAATATTCAAGAAAAAATCACCCAATCAGACATACGAGCATTATATAAGAGATTTCTCATAAAATGCCACAAGATGAAAAAGAATTTGATATTCAAATTCGCCAATAATTGTGATTTATAGTAAAAAATCGAACAATAAATATTATAAACGAATCCTTATGGCGGATTCATTCATCAGTGGATTAAATGAAATTCGTTTCTCCTGATTATGTGTAGATGATATACATATAGCATCGTATCGGGTGTTTTTTAGAGTGGCAGAACTTTGAATTGAAATAAAACACATTTAAATCAAGATTGAAGCCAAATTTTCTTTTTATTTGAAAGAAAATTTTATGACATTTATGTTTTGAAAATAGTTTCCGGCATATGTCCACCACGACTAGATCTGAGGAAACGCATTCGACCAGACAAATTTTGGAACACTTTTTCGAGTAATTCAGGCCTTATTTCATCAATAACACGAGTTATGTTGGCTTCCAAAGCGTCTATTGTTTCTGGTTTATCAACATAAACCAATGACTTGACACAACCCCAAAGAAAATAATCCAGTGAAGTTATGTCGCATGAGACCAATTAATTGGACAATTTCTCGAAATAATGTTATCGCCAAATCGTTCTTTCAATAAATCAATTGTTACGGTAGCAACATGAGGTGTAGCACCATTTTGTTGGGACCAAAACACTTCTGGGTCGATACATTCAAATTTTGAAACAAATAATCATTGATCATCGATCTGTAACTAGCACCAGTAACTGTAATATTAGCTCCAGCATAGTTTTTAAAGAAATATGGACCGATGATGCCTCCAGCGTGTAAAGCACACCATACAGTGCATTTTCAGGATGCAATCGAACCTGCAGAACTTCTTAAAGATTGTTTTCACTCCATATACGACAATTTTGCTTGTTTACATAGCCGTTCAACCAGAAATGAGCTTATCACTAAACACAATTTTACGATAAAAAATTGACCAACTTCAAGCTGTTCTAGGGCCCAATCAGCAAACAAACGACGATTATTATGGTCAAGTGGTTTTAGTTCTTGAATTAGTTGGATCTTGTATGGGTGTAGACCAAGATCTTTACGCAAAATTTTCCATGTGGTGAGTACACAGAGTCCAACTTGTTGTGAACGTCGACGAATAGACAAATCTGGATCATCATTAACACTATGCCTCACAGCAGCGATATTTTCTTCTGTACGTACAGTTCTTTGTCTTGTTGTTGTTGTTGCATCGAGTAGAGAAAATGTTGTCCAAAATCTATCGATAGTTCGATAATAAGCTGCTCTGATGGACGATTATGTAAACCCTAAATTTCACGAAGTGCTCTATAAGTTTGGCGAATAGAACACTGATTTTGAAAATAAATTTCAACAATTTGTGAGCTTTGTTGCGGCTTGAGTCTTTTCATCATAATTTGTCAATGCTTACTAAACAAAAACAACATGGCTTCTACTTTCTGTCAAATCACAGTTATTCCTATCGGAAATTCTATCACTATAAAAAACACCTGATATTACCTCTCTGTGCTCAAATAAACATGCGGCATCTTATGACAAATCAACGAAAAAAAAAACTCACAAGTCTATTGAATGAAATATTGATCTCGAATCAGTGTTTGAATTGACACATGCTATTAATCCAGGCCGCATGTTCACTGGCATCGCCAGAACTAACAGAACCGGATTCAAATTGCTGGTAATCAAATTTTACAAGAAGCGATTCCAGCTCTGTCCTCTTGAACATTTTTTATAGGCAATACTAGTTGAATTGTTTCATTTTAATGGGTTCTATCTCCTATTGAACTTTGAAAACATCCTGATTTAAAGCTGAACTTGAGATTGTTTCAGGCCTTTTCAGTGATTCCAGAGAAACCCTAGATCAAGGAAAGTGTAATTGTCGCATAACTGGAAATTTTCAAAGGCTGCTCAATTATTTCGTTGCTCTAAACTGAAACCGAATTGTGTAATTTGATAGAAAGGTTCTATAGAGCAAAATAACGAATAAAAAATATTGGATTGATTCACGGTAGATGGTGAATTAGACGTTTTTGTAGAAGCACACAACACATCCCTCAGATAATTTGACGGAAAGTATATTTTTGTTTTATCTACTTAACGGAAATATTTTTAAGGTCAATTGTTGATTAAGCATCCAAATAACTTCCAACTGAGGAGAAAATGGGTTAGAATTCCAGATTCCTTTTCTGAAAAATGAGCTATCTATTTTTTAAAGAGGAAAATAAAAAAGAACTTTTTGAATTCCATGTGGAACATTTTTTGGTGATGGAATTTGTTATTCCTCAATATTCAACCGAAACAAATTTGTCTTGGATGATGGATCTAGAGGATTATTTATTTTTCCAATATTTCCGAAAGTACAAATCCGATTGAGTTCAAATTTAGTATATAGATGTGAAATAACGAGACGATGACTCGGTCTAAATTTCGTGAAGATAAATTAGGTGAATTTTTCCAAATCCCAAATCTTTAAAAAATTTCGTTTTGAATCTGCACATATATAAACATGAAGAAACCGACAAATAATAATAACGACAATGCAATTATCGTTATTTCAATAAAACACTCACTCCACGCACCTTTTGGATAAATAACCATTATATACTCACTTTATGATGTAAACCATGTATGGCGAAATGGATGTAAATAAGTATCTTAGAATTTCCTGAGATTTTCATGTGAAATATCCATCTGTGTAAACTATATTCTAATAATGTCCATAAAATAACACCTCCAACTATACGTAATAACGATGGCACTGCTGGTGATTCATCTAGAAGCGATAAAGGTAGAATAATGATTATATTACAGGTTCTTACAATTTTTATGTCCTATTCTGTCCATCCAGACATTGCGAAAAACATTCTTAAAATCCATGAAAAAAGAGTGTGGAAATTAATTCTTGAATTCACATTTCAAGCAAAACATAAAATATCCATTTCCGATAACATCCAACACCGGTACTCAAAGAGTTTTGAAGGAGAATGGAATCTCTTTATAAAATCTCACTGAATAAAGAACGTTCGAATTAATGACATAGAAAATTAAACCAGATCGGAATCATTTCATCTTTCTCGGAAATCTTAGAATAGGACATTTTATTGAAAGAGCCTGCGTGAGACAGCCTCAGTTTCGAGATTTTGATTATCTCTATAATTTGCAAAGGTTTGCGAGTTTACAATATCAGCCATTCGTGGAAGCGTTTTGATGAAAATGATGAAGAAAGCAAGAATATCGATAACAAAGGATGCTGAATGGACCCTTTCAAAGAGCAAATTCATAAATTGTATCGCGTGAAAAGTATACTTTCTACTTTTTACGTTTCTCGGAAAAATATACAGGGCGCCCAAGTAACCTCTGGCTAAATTTCACAAGATGATTCTACAGGCAATTTGCAATACAAAAATTTCTATAGATTATGGTCCAATTATTTTCGTTGTAAAGTTATTGAAAATTCTACTATAAAAATATAGTCCAACTTGAAAGTATCCGGAAAAAACAAAGCTCAATTGTAATTATTTAGTATACATTATTATTTCATGAATTAGAAAATTATAACAAAAAAACAAATTAAGAGGTGTCAAGGGATACCCGGATGGAACAAAGTTCCTTTCGATTAATTAGTAATATAAAATATTGTAATAAAATTTTATTTTTTTAAGTTAAAATAATATTTTATTTTTTTTAAGTTATAATAATATTTTTTTCATTATTAACAAATATAATGTAACATAAACTTAATTAGTAGGCTCAATTTTAGTAATAATTGGCTTGTGGTAACTGAAGTAGAAAACATATGTTTGGAATTCTATTTTATTTAAATGTCTTGAAAAAACTGCCGATGGTAGTATTATATTTTGTTGTTGATTCTGCTAGATTATTGTTTATTCTTAAATCAAATTCTTCCTCTAGAAACTGTAGCAATAGTTTTTTTTTTTCATTACTGAAATTGATGTTAAAATCACCGGCCAAAATGAGTGGACGTTTATCTAAATTTCTGTTGTATCCGCTAAGCGTTTGAGATACATCTTTAGAATACTCTAGCAGTGCTCGATGAATGAACTCCTGAATATCAATTTATGCGTTATTTGGTGAGACATATATGACTGCCATGATTAAAGTAACGCCGTTTTCCATTACACACTCTGCTGCACATAAATCTGCAACACTTGTACGTCTTACGTGCAAGTTCTGAATATTGTTCATAATGACCGACATATTTGGTATTACAAGATTGGTCGTATCATTTGTGTTGTGATGAATCGCAACTCCACCTGAACGAACAAAATCACGTTTAAAGTGAGCTACACAATTAAAATTCGGTATATCACATTCTTCTTGATTTTCCAACCATGGTATTGTAATAACAAAATGTTCGTTTTTTCTGTAACAGAATCGATTGAATCAACTGAATGTTTACGAAGGCTTTGGACGTTGAACGTACATAATGAAATACCTTTATCTCTGTAATGAAATCAATTACTGATTTTGCCTTCGTTTCAAGCCTATTTAATCACAATCTCTGAAACTCTTGTACTAGATATATTGTTGATGAAGCTTGTACTCGATTACGATGAAATCGAAATTTAGTTTCATCATCATCAAACGTAACGATAAATAAACCTAATTCACTCAACAAAAATAATCGTCGCGACACCACACTGTTTAATGCGAAATAGAAAGACGAAACGAAAATAACTGGCTTGCTTTCTATGAGAGAAAGAGAGAGAGAGAGAGAGAGACACGTGCAAGCCGCACGGCTTGAAACTATAGCAAAAAGTGTCGTTACAACTTTTGGTCTTAATTTATTCCATCTAGTCCCATTTCGCAACGCGCGATAAGGAACTTCGTTCCAATTTTCATCTTAGTTACTTATACAACACTCATTTAACTGTAAACACTTGAATAAACGTTGAGGTACACCCGAAATTAGTTCACCTTCATAATTTTCGGTGATGGTAGTCCAGGACAGTAAAACTGACTGAATTATCACAAATCATCTTTATTTCGTGGCACTGCCCTTTCAACTTCAATCTTCATTAGTCCCCATATGTTTTCAATGGGACTAAGATCCGGTGAAGCTGCTAGCCATGAAATGGTTGTCACTTGGTATTCTTGAATCTGAACTTGAGTATAGGCCGAAGTATGACATCTTGCATTATTCTGCTGAAAACGCCACCCCTCTGGATATAAACCATGCTCCGTTTCAAGGAGAAAATCGTTTAGAATGCCACAATACTTTTCACTATTAATGGTACCATCAACTATACAGAGAGGCGTAACACCACGCTGAGATTTTGCTCTCCAAACCATCATTTTGGTGGGAAATTTGAACGGCAGCAGGTTTTTTTGATAGGATTTTTAAGTAATTTCCACCAAGTTGGAAACAACTTTGATCAGATATAAAGAATCTTCTTGAAAACGTTGATAAAATTCTATCCTTCGTTTCTTTGGTAAAGGTGTCATTATAGGGTTTTTTTTTTGTATCCTTAATATGTAGCCTTGTCTTTTCAGTGACATACAGACGGTTTCTGGACATACTTTTATATTTCGTTGATTTCCAAATTTGTTAGCCAATTTGCGAAAACCCTGGCGCGGATTGTCTCGTTCTGAGGCCAATAAAGTGTTAAACTTGTTTTCTTTAATCTTACGCGGTCTTCCTGGTCTATGCCTCATATTCAAGCCATTTTTATCTTCTTTTTTGTCTCATATACAGCACTTTTTCCCAGTTCAGTTAATTGCACGTCGTCCCAAGGCCAATAAAGCGTTTAAATTGTTTCCTTTAATCTTACGCGGTCTACCTGAAACTGGTCTATGCTATTTACATATTCATGCCACTTTTTATCCTATTTGTTGTCTCATATACAGCACTTTCTCCCAGTTCAGTCAATTGCACTAATTTTTTAAAGTTTCGGAACCCTTTTCTATACAAATATTCTACCTGTTTTCTTTTTTCTAGTTGCAACATTATTTTATAAATTGTATACCTGTTGGCGATCAACAATATTTGACATATAGTGTTGCCATGCAACTTTGGCCATAGCCGACTATCTGCACAACCTATTTGATACATTTCTTTTGTCTTAGAATGTTACAAAAAAGAAGTATATAAAATTATGAAAAATAATAAATTCCGGATACTTTCTAGACGGACTATACAATTAAATCCTGTCGGGAAAAAATGAAATTACTTTTCGAACAACCTTATAATTTGAAGTTGTTCTTATTGTCCATTCTGATTCCTAGGTATTTAGCGTTTTGGACTGGTTTTATATTTTGTTGCAGCATATGTATCCAAATATTATTAATTTAGAGTTGTCAGGGTTTGGTAGCATTCCATATCATGATTTGGTTACATAGGTTTTATAACTGGTGTCTTTCAGATCCTTGCCGTGCGTATATATTTTCAGAGTGAAAATATAATCAATTTTGGAAAATTTTTTGTTCGGGTTCAAGAAAAAGGTATGTAGCTTTCTGAAATTGTGAATGTGAACAAATATATACATTTCAGTGAATTGTTTTTTTGCGGTTCAATTTCATATACTCTGCATTTTGACGGTTTTCAGCAGTGCAAATTATTGCACTGCTATTGATGCAAAATTCTTCTTCAATTTTTATTGCGCCTGTCATTCGCGAGATGAAAAATTTGAGCGCCTATCTCTGTTATTCTTAAACTAGAATTTTCAGTCACCAGTTCCTGTACTTAAGCGATGATGAGTTGATGGCAATCAAAGCAAGGCAAATCCACCACCACATTTCGGCCGCTTCAGAATGCACTGTACTACCCATAGGCACGTGTTTTTAATAGTCTTTCACCATAAGCCTGTACAATTTTCAGCACTATCGAAAATGAAATTCTATTTAGAATGCAAAATTCAAGACAGATTCTTTGTTCGATATCTTTATCTATTGTAAAAATCGCGACCAAAAATATTTCGACATTTCCTTTGAGCAGGCGATTCAAATCATCCGTCTCCACACCTTGTGATAATATTATGGTATAATATTTCTATCAAAAAAAAATTAATAAGTTCTCAATGAATTTTTCGAATATGTCGACAACAAAGAGCATAATCTATTTTCTTCTATTTTCATTAATTACTTTCGAAAAGATGGATGGACAAAGTTTTCATTCAATTTGTGAATTCACGTTAATACTCTTCACAAAATGAGGCTTGAAAATGTTGGGAATCTAATCTTTTTCATTGTCCGATTTCAAGAGCAAAAAGACTAACGTAGTCCATAGATTCAGATGGCCATACATAACCGAATTTATGGAAAATTAAGGTATGTACAAAAGCTAGAAAGCTGAAGAGTAAACAAAATGAATACATATTAAGACCTGAATTAATATAACTTCTAATTGTAGCGGTTTCATTATGATTTAAAGAGCTTGCTATTAAAAGCTCTTAACGAAGACTTTTATTCGGTATTTTTAATTCTTTTATACTTAAATTCAGCTTCAAGCTCCTTATGAAAATATTGAGGTTTGTATTTGGGAAATGAAAGAATATCAAAGTGGAATTTTTGATCAATTACCTTTATTGGTCACGAAAAAATAAGGACCTTAATATTTTGTTAGACAGAAAAATGGAGTAGAGGTTTTTAAAAGTCCATGAACACTATTGTGCTATTGTTTATTTCAGTTGTGCATCAATCTTATTGATTTCCATGTTTAAATATAGATTCAAAATCAAGTATTTAAGAATATAATAAACAAATTCAATCTATGTATTTTAGGGCGGTATGAAATTCTAAAATTTCATTTTTTCTACTGATATAACATGGTTTCACAATGTCTAGTCACCAATTATTAATCTTAAGGTCAAGACTGAAGTACAGAAGTGCGCATATTCGTGCGAAATTTCGTTAGAATCGTATGATTAGAAATTGAAAAAAAGTAAAGCGATTGTGAGCGAATCAGCCTTGAGCGCTTTCTCTTCCAGAATTTATTTATGCAATGAATGTAAATGAACTTTTTTCTGCTACGTTGAAATGAAAAAATACTGTTTGTAAGACAATATTCGCAGTAAAGAATTATTTGCCCTGAAAGTGGGCTTGAAGATGAAACAGGGAGTTATGCTTCGTAGGGCAACTTCTACTTGAATGCTATACAACAAAAAATTTGTTACTGTAGGTAGTTTCCGTCACAGACTGGGAAAAGAAATATACTGTTCACTTTTTGAATTGTAATTACAATGAAAACTTTGGATGGACGTCCGTATATGTAAAAGTTACGGCGTTACATCGTTTGTTGTGGTTTTGCATGAACAATTTGTTATGGAATCCTTTCATTTCACAGTACGAACCAAAACGGACACTGATATCAAAAGTATACTCTGCGACAGAAGCTATAACAACAATAATGTGTCATCTTGAAGTTACCTTTGGTGATTTCGACGTATTTGTTGAATCCCATATAAATGAAATATGTAATAATAGGTATCCATACTATAGGAACTACGTACCACGGGGTGATAGTTAAACTTTCTAGAATGGGATTATCGAACAGCCGTAACTTTCTGTCGACCGGCAGTACTACCCATTCGCTGTATTTGTTCCCTAGTGCAGCTACCTGGCTCAACATTGGTTTATTCCAGTCTACTAAATTCTGAAAAAAAAAATTTCCTCAGATGAAACAGGAATTTCAGTGGAATTAGGTGAGTGCTTCTCCAATGCCAGGTTTGCACTACATAATAGTATATTACACAACGAGAGTTGTAAGAAACATATTACGCATGACCAGAAAAATTTACACATGAACCGTAAAGCGGCGAGTGCGTAATTTTAGAAGTCATAATTATCTTACAACTCGAGTGCAGCATTCATTCCTATAAAAACTTAGGATTCTATTAAGTAACGAAACGTCAAAATGTTATCCATTAAGTGACGAAACGTCAAAATGTCATAGGCTGATATTCGTTTCCATGGCAACTAGTGAAGGGTCTATCTTATTGGTTATATGTCGTGCGATTTAATATACAGATGCTACCGTATTGGTTGTTGCTTATTGCTTATTGATCATGCTATCTATTTACGGTTAAGTTAAATCGTACAGTTTTATGTTGCACAGTGCTTAAATAGACAATTACAGAGTTGGCGAGTTGTCCAAATTTCGTCATTTTCTGTAGGGGGAGTAGAAAAAGTTATTTTTTTGACTTTTCCGCACGAGTTGGGAACAATAATCATTCTACTAGCATTATAACTAATTTTAACTTAACAGCATTGACAGGTATAACACAGGGGGTGACGGGAATTATTAATTTAATAAAAAATATAAAATGTGAAAAATGCAAAGTCCCGGAACGTACTCCTTCCACTGCAAACTTTGTGAGATTCGATATAAATTCAAGGCAGTTATTTTAGTTAGTATCCAAAAAAGCACCTGTTTTACAACTCATGAATATTGTGATAAATTATAAAATGGAGACTTAACGAATACATTTGAGAAGCTATAAATGAGTTACGTTTGAACTTTCACTACTGTCAGAAAATACTAACAAACTCTAAAAGGGCAGACCAACCTAAACAAACCAAAGAACTACATTTCTAAGGGAAGTGTTTTATTGATTACAAGTTCATCAATTTGATCTCTTTTTTGAACGCAATAGAAGACTAAGCTTTGGTAAAAACGTCAACTACACTGTACAAAAATTGAAGTGGAGAAAACTGACTTTTTTGACTTGAATTACATACACACAAAATATGGTTTTATAATACTGAATGGCTTAGTTATGAAAATTGTAAAAACTCATTTCTTGTATGTGTATGATCTTGCGACGAGTTTAACATGCGTTCAGAAGCCGTCCAACTCAAACAATTAGTGTGTTTGTTAAACGAAGGTTTAGCTCAACAAGAAGTTGTTTACCGTCTCCTGGTTTCGTGAAGTATAGTTAGTAGAGGTTGGATAAGACCTTCGCACAAGATCGGCACAAGACGAAATCCCTTCTTCACAGTATCCCTAATTAATAGCTCATTCCGGCAAGCTACTGGTATGACAGTTTCTGATCAAACAGTCCGGAATAGGTTGCTTAGTTTCAATTTGAGGGTAAGAAGATCCGCCAAGCACCCACGATTGAAAATAGAGCACCGGGTAAGATATCGTTAGCCTCCTGAAGAAGAGAAGTAGAACGCGCTCAGATGGAGATCCTTTCTGTTCACAGATGAGTCCAGATTTCGACTGTATCAATCTATGGGCGAATAATGTTGGTGTGGCGAGAACGGAGTCAATGGTATAATGAACATCTCATGACTCCAACAACTCTTTTCGGTGGCGGCTCAGTGTGCGTTTGGGAAGGCATTTGTTTTAATGGGTCTTAACAGATCTTACCCTCATATCCGCAACTATGACTGCGGTAAGATATCGTGATTTGATTGAAGAACCATCTGCGGCAGCCATCAGCGTCCATTTTACGTTAATCGACCACACCGGGTAAGATTGATCAATGACTCCATACAAATTCATTGCATTAACCGAATGAATTAGCCATACCAAAATTATATGGAACATAACTGGACTGCAATTTCATAGCAATTACACCGCTTACCTGAGCCACCGCATTCCATAAAACAGCTCGCCAATCTTTTGACGGCCATTTTGCAAAATATTCCTGAAGCGTTCATTGATAACCTCATTGACACAATTTCGAATAGAGTAAGAGCACTTCGAAGGGCTGCAGGAGGCCCCACATGACATTAAACCATGATTTCAAGGTGTTCCTAACAGAAGAAACTTCTTTATAAGCCTGCAGCCTACACAATGTCAAAATCTTCATTTTGTTTATTTCTTTACTATGTTGTCATTTCAGACAGGTTAACGTTTGTAAACAACTGACGCAATACATCAAGAAAATTGCTTTTCATATATTATAGTCCGTCTAGAAAGTATCCGGAAAAAACAAAGCTCAGCTGTAATTGTTTAGTATATATTTTTAATTCTTGAATTAGAAAATTTTAACGAAATATTCATCTTATTTACTAATACAACCTCCATTTTAATGTTAACACTTGACTCAATGTCGAGGTACACCAGAAACTAGATTACCTCCATAATTTTCGGTGATAGTAGTCCAGGACTGGAAAACTGACTGAATTAAATCATCTTTATTTTGTAGCGCTGCTTGTTCAACTTCAACCTTCATAAGTCCCCATATGTTTTCAATGGGACTTAGATCTGGTGAAGCTGTTGGCCATGAAATGGTTGTCACTTGGAGTTCTTGCATCCAATCTTGAGAATAGCCCGAAGTATGGCATCTTGCATTATCCTGCTGTAAAAACGCCACCCCTCTGGATATGAAGAATGTGCCGTTTCAAGGGGAAAATTGTTAAGAATGCCAAAATACTTTTCAGTATTAATGGTACCATCAACTACACAGAGAGGTGTAGCACCACGCTGAGATAATGCTCCCCAAACCATTATTTTGGGTGAGGAATTTGTAAATTTGAATGGCAACTGGTCATTTTGATAGGATTTTTAAGTGATTTCCACAACTTTCATCAGATATTTTTAAAATTATCTTCTTAAAAATATTGACAAAATTCTATCATGCGTTCTTTTGTAAAGGTGTCATTATAGAGATCTTTTGGTTTCCTTGATATGTATGTAGCCTTGTCTTTTCATTGACATATAGACGGTTGCTGGACATACTCTATATTTCGTTGATTTCCAAATCTGTTAGCCAATTTGCGAAACCCCAGGCGCGGATTGTCTCGTTCTGAGGCCAATAAAGTGTTAAACTTGTTTTCTTCAATCTTACGCGGTCTTCCTGGTCTATGCCTCATATTCGAGCCATTTTTATCTTCTTTTTTGTCTCATATACAGCACTTTTTCCCAGTTCAGTTAATTGCACAAATTTTTTAACGTTTCGAAAACCTTTTCTATACAAATATTCCACCGGTTTCTTTTTTTTTAGTTGCGATATTATTTCATTATTGTATAACTGTTGACAATCATCAATATTTGACAAATAGCGTTGCCATGCTACTTTGGCCATAGCTGACTATCTGCATAACCTATTTTATACATTACTTTTGTATTAGAATAATACAAAAAAGGAGTATATTAAAGTTATGAAAAATAATAAATTTCGGATACTTTCTGTATGGAAATTATCCACTTTAATTTTTGAACAGTGTGTTACCATTGAACTAACGAGGGAAAAAAAAAGTTATATAGATGAATTTAGCCAAGATATACAAATATACGTGGCGTTTTCGATAAAAGACATAGATTTTATATGATTACCTGTCAATTAGGAGGAATTCTTATGCATATAATTTTTCTGAAAATTCAAGCAAAAGGTGTTTTTGCGGGTAAAGTGTGCATGAGCGCAATGAATAAAAAATGAATAAAAAATAATTGAATTCGTCTTCTGTGAGTCAACTCAAATTACAAATAACTACCTTTCAATATTTTTTTTCATATCAGAATAAGTAAACTGTGACATAAGCAACTGTAAATAATACTTCAATGTTCTTTATCAAATTATTTCAACTTGATGGTATACAGATGACGGTGAATGTAAACATATACCTCAGATTATTTCCATTGAATTATTAACTATTATCGCTGTGTTTGCGAATCAGGTTTAAAATGCATTACATACTTTTTCAATGGCATCATCACAACATCTCGAAATTTCACTTTTATCTTCAATCTTGATATCACTTTGGCAGATGTTTCTCATAACGAAATTACATTTTTATATCGAGCAAGACTTTACTGAACAAACTCTGATATTTGCACAATGTCGCCATAAATAAATGGAAATCCCCTTGCTTTCACCTACCTCTAAATCACTAGAATCACTTGTACCCGTTAAGTCTCTTCCATCTTCTTTGTACTCTCTTAATAAATAATATGCGGCTTTAGAATGTTGGGTGTCTTTCATCCGTTTGGTAATATCTTTATCTTTGTACGGCCTGACATAATTGAGACCTCCTGGATGATTTTTGAGGAAACTGTGGATGTCGTACTTTTGACTATGATGGCTCACATTGAAAGGTTCCTCATTGTTCATTTCGGAATTTTTATTTGTGGGTATGTGTTTTGTTCCGAATGTTGTAGCTGTAAAAGAAAAAGAGAAATTATTGGAAATTTTCAAAATGAACTGAGTAAAATTCATATATTCTGACTAACAAGAAACCGTAAATACCCATAAAGCCTACGTTTCTTAATAATCTTCGGTACATATGATAGAGCCTCATACTAAATAAACGATTAGAATCTGGACTTTATTAGATAACTTAGATAACTTGTTCAATACTGATATCATCTTTTATTATAGCCTGCGATAGTAAATATATTCTTGAAAACGCACAATTATTCCCTATTCCCCTTTCAGTGACCAAACAGCTTGTAATATTAAAAAAATCATTTAAGTGACTTTATTCCCTTCTATGACTTTAAATTCAGAATTTATATTCTGATTTCTACAAAATATATAGTGAAACTATATACAAAAACTATCAAATTGATATCCTTATATATAATCAATATAAAATACTTTTCAATGTTTCTTTTTTCCGAGACATTAAAAAATATTCTATATTGATTATATATAAGGATATCATTTCGATAGATTTTGTATAAAGTTTCAATATACATTCTGTCAAGAAAGTACCGGGAATTATCAATTTAAATCTGGCGGGGCAATGAGGCCGGTAATTTTTTTTTTCCTAGGTTGGTACCACTGTCCTTAATTACTATGCCAAGCTTGAGCGGGATCTGTCAACTAGTGTGTTTGCAACAGCTGATTAAGTCAGTCGATGTCAGAGTGCGTGCCGATTTTTACTATGGGTGATTACGTTGAGCAAAGAATTTGTTTAAAGTTTTGTGTTGCAAATGAATTTCCGTGTGCCGATGCATTGAAAATGTTGCAAAAGGCCTTTGGTGATAATGCTCTATCGAAAACTCGTGCATATCAGTGGTACAGAGCCTTCAAGGACGGTCGTGAAGTGGTCGCCCATCGACGGCTTCGATCGAAGATAACGTCGATAAAATTAAGGAAAGGGTGCTGGAAAACTGTCGTACCAGCTTGAGAGAGATAGCACATGATCTTAAGATATCCCACGAGTCCGCACGTACGATGTTGATTGATATTTTGGGCATGAGAAAGGTGGCCGCACGACTCGTACCGAAAGACCTGAATTTTCTTCAAAAACGTCATCGCGAACAGGTTGTTTTAGACATGCTGGATCGCTGTAATTCCGATTCTACATTCATGGAACGCATTATAACTGGTGATGAGACCTGGGTCTACGAGTACGATATGCAAACAAGCCAGCAATCATCGGAATGGGTGGCCAAAAATGAGCCGAAACCGAAAAAACCACGCCAAAGCCGCTCGAAAATGAAGGTGATGCTCATTGTTTTCTTCGATATCCGTGGCGTGGTGCACTACGAATTCGTTCCAGAGGGTCAGACGGTAAACAAGGAGTATTACCTAGGCGTTATGAAACGTTTGCGTGAGCGTATCCGTAAGAAGCGGCCAAATTTGTGGGCGAACAACTCATGGATTTTGCATGACGATAACGCGCCTTCTCACCGAGCTACGATTGTGACTGACTTTCTCGCCAAAAACTCAACAAACGTGCTTCAGCAACCACCGTATTCGCCGGATTTGGCTCCCTGCGACTTTTTCCTCTTCCCAAAACTAAAATTGCCCCTTCGTGGCACCCGTTTTGAGTCGATTGAAGCCATAAAACAAAATTCGGCGCGAGAGCTAAAGTCCATCCCGGAAAGCGCCTATAAAAAATGTTTCGATAATTGGAAGTGCCGTTGGCATAGATGTATTGGAGCAAATGGAGCCTATTTTGAAGGCGACCCAATAAATTTTGACGATTAAATGTAAAAATGTTGTTTTAATTGAAAATTCTCGGTATAGAGTAGTATATTGTAGAAGTTAGAATATATAATTATGAATTTAAAGTCATTTGAATTTTACATCAAGTATTGGCTCACATTCAAATTGATTTTTAAATTATGAAATAAATTCATATAGAGTCTGAATATCTCCAATATATTCCTTAATTTATTTGGGGTGAATAATTTTTGTTATGTTTTTTGTGTTCCGAGTACACATGGTTATAGGTTAAACGTAACAACACGTTGATCATTTCTGTTTTATTTTAGATACTTTAAAGCTTACTCCGAGTTTATCCGTTCAAGGTTTCATCTTATTTGGCAAGTTGAATTTTGATCTTGTGATATATTTGAATCTGAATCCAATACATTTCTGAACATGTCTAGAGACCGAATTAAATGTTGGAATTCTCGTTCAATTATTTTTATCTGATCCTTTATTTTGAGAATATTAGATCATTTTGGAATAGTGGATTTTCTTTTATTTGTATGTTAATATACATACATATATTGTTTTTGTTAATACATTTGTATTAATACGTTTCATGTCGGGATGTGAAAAAGTTTTTTCCGAGATATTGAAGAATATTTTATATTGATAATGTATAAGAATATTATTTTGATAGTTTTTGTATATAATATAGTTTCAATATATATTGTAAAATTTAGATATATAATTCTAAATTTGAAGTTATTTAAATTTTACTTCTATAAAGTATTAACACACATTCAAATTTAAACCTTCTTGAAATTATAAATCTCCGACACCCTGTGTTCAGTATATCTTCATTCTGTTCAAGAAAGATGGCACCCATTTATAACTAGCTAGCCGGTGATACTGAAGCTCTGAAACTATATGTGACACTATGGTTCGTACCAATTTTTGGGAAATTTCTCTAGTCTGCAGAGTATATGAAATGATAGGTTGGAGAAAAAAAATCCGTTAATTTTTTCGGTAGATGCCTGCAGTTATCAACATCTCGTAAGGTATATATCGATCAAACAATTTCAAAATGCTCGTAGTCCTACTGAAAAAATTTTCTTGCTGCTTTTTGTTCGGTCCATTTTGGTTTTGAGTTCCACGACGTTAAAAATGGAAGTCAACAAATTCGGTACATTTTAAAGTTTTTCTTTGGAAAAGGCGAAAATGCAAGACAGACGGCTTTAATTGTGAATGGTGTTTATGGTCCCGATACTGTAACAGCTAATTACCTGCAATTTTAGTTTCGTCGATTCCGTTCAGGTATTTTTGATGTTTAAGATGCATCTCGCACAGGCAGATCCGACCTCGAAAATGTCGACAAAATCACGGAAATAAAAAAAAGTTTACCGGCATGCTAGTAGTTGCGGCATCGCCTAGGAGCTAAAGACCAACTATAAAACAGTTTTAAATCAATTGCGTGAAGATGGATTAAAAAAGAAGCTTGATGGTTGGGTACCACACCATACAACAATTCAATAATTCTTTAAAAGGTTCTAGATACCATGGTTATAATAATACCAACTTTTTAAGAAAAAGGCCAACTAGTTTCGATTTAATTGCAAAATCCTCATCAGGGCTCTGAAATGAAAAACATGAACTTCAGTTACAAACTTTCAATGTCGGTTCTCTTATTAATTAAGTTTGGGTCTTGTTTGATAGATATCATCTCCTGTGTTAAACGTTTTTTAAAATTTTTTTGTTTGCCTAAAATTTTGATAGATCCCGGATCGAAATTGAAGGAATGAGGGGTGTTTTTCACATGTTCTGCTAAAGCGGTGTAATTTTCTTATTTGTTTTTCTGTGGATTGAGGATATTCAAGGAGTCTCTCTTGTGTTCAGAGATACCGTCCTTTAGATACCGACTAGTTTGACCAATGTATGTTGTTGCAGAATATTTTATATATGGTATCACTAACGAATTCCTTCGGAGTTGCACTTTTAGTTTTCGTGAAAAGTTGTTTAACTGTGTTGTCAGATTTAAATGCTACGTTTATGTTTACTTTGCTAAATATTTTTGTAATTACTTCTGCCAAATTTTCTATGTAAATCATTTTGTAATATTTTTGGGCTTCCTTTTTCTCTGGTTGTTGACTTACGAAGTTTCTTCCTTGTTTAGAATTTTCTTTATGAACTTGGTGGGATAGTCATTATTTCCTAGGATTTATTGTATTTAAGTGATGTTATTTTTGTGAAATTCACTATCCGAAATAATGCTCTATGTTTCAAATTATTCCTGATGTTTATTTTATGTGTCACAACATACATTCTGTCAAGAAAGTACCGGGAATTATCGATTTAAATCTGGCGGGGCAATGAGGCAGGTAAAAATTTTTTCCCTAGGTTGGTACCACTGTCCTTAATTACTATGCCAAGCTTTAGCGGGATCTGTCAACTAGTGTGTTTGCAACAGCTGATTAAGTCAGTCGATGTCAGAGTGCGTGCCGATTTTTACTATGGGTGATTACGTTGAGCAAAGAATTTGTTTAAAGTTTTGTGTTGCAAATGAATTTTCGTGTGCCGATGCATTGAAAATGTTGCAAAAAGCCTTTGGTGATAATGCTCTATCGAAAACTCGTGCATATCAGTGGTACAGAGCCTTCAAGGACGGTCGTGAAGTGGTCGCCCATCGACGGCTTCGATCGAAGATAACGTCGATAAAATTAAGGAAAGGGTGCTGGAAAACCGTCGTACCAGCTTGAGAGAGATAGCACATGATCTTAAGATATCCCACGTGTCCGCACGTACGATTTTGATTGATATTTTGGGCATGAGAAAGGTGGCCGCACGACTCGTACCGAAAGACCTGAATTTTCTTCAAAAACGTCATCGCGAACAGGTTGTTTTAGACATGCTGGATCGCTGTAATTCCGATTCTACATTCATGGAACGCATTATAACTGGTGATGAGACCTGGGTCTACGAGTACGATATGCAAACAAGCCAGCAATCATCGGAATGGGTGGCCAAAAATGAGCCGAAACCGAAAAAACCACGCCAAAGCCGCTCGAAAATGAAGGTGATGCTCATTGTTTTCTTCGATATCCGTGGCGTGGTGCACTACGAATTCGTTCCAGAGGGTCAGACGGTAAACAAGGAGTATTACCTAGGCGTTATGAAACGTTTGCGTGAGCGTATCCGTAAGAAGCGGCCAAATTTGTGGGCGAACAACTCATGGATTTTGCATGACGGTAACGCGCCTTCTCACCGAGCTACGATTGTGACTGACTTTCTCGCCAAAAACTCAACAAACGTGCTTCAGCAACCACCGTATTCGCCGGATTTGGCTCCCTGCGACTTTTTCCTCTTCCCAAAACTAAAATTGCCCCTTCGTGGCACCCGTTTTGAGTCGATTGAAGCCATAAAACAAAATTCGGCGCGAGAGCTAAAGTCCATCCCGGAAAGCGCCTATAAAAAATGTTTCGATAATTGGAAGTGCCGTTGGCATAGATGTATTGGAGCAAAAGGAGCCTATTTTGAAAGCGACCCAATAAATTTTGACGATTAAATGTAAAAATGTTGTTTTAATTGGAAATTCCCGGTACTTTCTTGACAGAGTATACATTGGTCAAATACAAAAACAAATAAGAAAATAACACCGCTATATCAAACGACATATAAAATAAACATTTATTATAAAACATCCAAATGATATATCAAAATCCAAAACATATAAATTGTTAACAGAAAAACTATTAATTAAATATTTTGAGTAGACAAAATTTTGTTTCTGCTCATCCCTCTTATGAAAACAGATATCTTTCAAAATTGTTTAACATAATCTTAAGAATTTCATCATAAAACTATCTTATTTAGAATATTCAATATTATTGAATATCTAAGTTACTTTTTAGAAAATCTCAAGATATGTAAAAACATCACTGAAAAACAAGTTTTAAGACAGGCTTTGCTTCGTTAGTACTCAATCATATTCAATAAAATATAACATCAATCAACAAAAACTATTTTCTCACCTTTCAACAATTCAGAAAGATTCTTGGTAAATGAATACTGAAAATTTAAACGGAGTGTAATGTTAACTCGAAATAAATAGTTCTGTGGTTTACCATTGATCTGAAAGATTGAAAGGCAATTCAACGGACTCTGTTATAGCACAAGGACCATTTGTATAAAGAATGTTAAGGAAACCAAATAATTATATATTATGAATAAAATAAAATAAATTGAGGTTTATACTTGAAAGAAGGTAAATAAAATTATTTAAATATTTTAATATTTACAGATATATTCTGTTAGCCTTCTACATATTTAATTTCAAAAAAATTATATTTAATATTATAACTTCAGGAATTAAATTAAGTGGTACTTACATGACATTAATTCAATTCCTGAAGTTATAACATTAAATATAATTTTTTTGAAATTGAATATGTAGAAGGCTAATATAATATATCTGTAAATATTAAAATATTTAAATAATTTTATATACCTTCTATCAAGTATAAACCTCCATTTATTTTACGTTGAATAAAGTTTTGAAAGTCGAGCAGAAATTATGGATTTTTCCCCCAACCTATTATATATGGCCCCTTTTCATAAGGACACCCCGTATATAGCCGTTCCGATCAATTCAAATATACATGCTGCGGTTTTCCTCAACAACCGTAGGAAACTCCAGCTTTATTTTACCGGTGCCTTCGCTCGTTAAATATACATGAATAAAAAAGTAAATTCTGTCCGTTGGGAAATCGATATACCGCATATTTTTTATGTAACGGTTTATTCCTTCCTAACCACAGTTTGATGTGCGCAAGGTGTATATTTCCGTATTCACTGCGTCGTATGCAAATTTCCTAATGAGGTGACAGAACGGCAACGACCTCATAAAAACTAGTTACCATTGGTGAAGGGCTCCTATATTACATTTTCCGACGACCGATAACAACTAATTAAGGATTGTTCGATAATGTTTGCTAATGTTAAGTTCGTCAACTGAACGAGTTGGTCTGCTTAAGTTTGTTTAAGAATGGGAGCTATGAGAAGAATCGACTACTAGTTAGATGGCTGATGGAACATCCATATTCGAAATTCGAGACAGTATTTTAATTTTCATAAAAATGTTTATAATACAACAATTGTTTCACCACGATATGGCTTCTTCAGGTATCTACATTCTACTGGCTGATGGTGTCCAGTGTAACCGAGTTTAAATACGGTGTTAAGTATGTGAGAAAATAATGGAAGAACAGTTCATAAAAACTCAAGGTGTTCATTGGAGTTGTACGCTAAAAAATGCTATTAGGGAATGTTATTCAGTAGTGGAGACTTGTCAACATCTGTTTGTTCATTCAAAAGGATTTTACGGGCATTGTACCTGTAGATTTCAAGAAATTCTCAAATTGTTAATCTAGAACTTTTGCTTTCGACTTGGATAATCTCATAGTTATTGTTGAAATTATGCCAAAATTCCTCAAGATGATTCGCATATGTAGAATGTACAGAACTCGATATGTAACTCCTTTGGTGTTCTTGGTTTCTTTTCTTGAATGATCTACCTGTCTGGCGAATGTATACTAAAGGGCAATCGTTCCAAGTCAACTTGTAGACTCCAGAATTATTTTCTTTATTTGTTCGATGCCTATTGTTTTTTATGTAAGTACTTGGGATATTGTTGGTTTTAAAAGCTGCGTTGCAACTAAAACTATTTTTGAAATATTTAACAATATTTTCAGATAATCTATTAACATAAGATAACGAAAAGTATTTCTGTGTATGTCCTCTTTTATGATTTAATGAGATTTAATGCATGTTATTTTTTTTATTGGATACCATTTCGTCTATAAGAAACATTGAACATTAAATCTCGTGTACCCAAACATAAAGGAGGACAATACACAGAAATACTTTTCTTTATCTTATATTAAAGAATTATTTAAAAATATTGCTAAATATTTCAAAAAAAGCTTCAATTGCAATGCAACTTTTAAAACCATTAATAACCTTAGTACTTACATAAAAAACAATAAGGATCGAACAAATAAAGAAAATAAATCTGGAGTCTACAAGTTGACTTGCAACGATTGCCACTTAGAAAAGAATCCAAGAACACCAAAGGAGTTACATATCGAATTCCGCACATTCGACATATGCTTATCATCTTAAGAAATTCAGGCCTATTTTCAACAATAACTATGAAATTATCCACGTCGAAATCGAAAGTTCTAGATCAACACTTTTAGAATTTCTTGAAATCAACAGGTACAATGCCCGTAAAATCCTTTTGAATGAACAAACAGATGTTGACAAGTCTCCACTACTGAATAACATTCCCTAATGGCATTTTTTAGCGTCCAACTCCAATGAACACTTTAAGCTTTATGACTTGTTATCCCATCATATTGTCACGTACTTAACATTATATTTAAACTCTTGTTACACTGGACACCATTAGCCAGTAGAATGTAGATACCTGAAGAAGCCACATAGCGGTGAAAGCATTGTTGTATTATGAACATTTTTGTGGAAATTTAAATATTGTTTGTTGAATATTTTTCAATTAAAATGAGTTTCCACCAAGTAAAGACCGAATCAATCAAACATTTGTTAAAACGCACTTGGAAACGCTCAAATGAGAACTCTTACACTACCAGCCGTACAGCCCAGACATTGCTTCTTCTGATTACCATCTGTTCCGTCTCATTAGAGACGGCCCTGTCGTTAGAAATTATTTTGTCATTCGATACTTATGTCTTTTACGTTAATATGCGATCTAGTAGTTTTTAGATTGTTTCAAACTGTTTATTTTTACTCGACACTTCAGATTATTGGTTTTTTAATTATTATATATGGCCTTAGAAAACATAGAAGGGCAATTAGAGATTTGGATATATTTATGCCTGTTAATTTCACATGACGCAGCATTCGGAATTACAAACTAACTCTATCCTTCTTTACTTGCATTATTCTCATGATTTTTCTGTAACCAATAAGAAGGTTTATTTCGATCGTTCAGTCCACCTTCAGATGGACCTTCCAAACATTTACGTTAATTTCCCTCTTTTTGTTAGAAGGGATGCATCGAGCACCTCTAACATTCAGTCTTTGAAAAGACTATAAAATCATTATTATTCGTAATAGTCAAAGTGGTCGGTCGTATGTAGCACTTGCTACATCATGCATTATTATTCGTGATAATCGAAGTGTTCGCATGTAGCGTAGCTACATTATGTACTATCATTCGAATAGTCAAATTTGTTGTACGTAGCTTGTGACATTTGGGTCCAAGCTATCGCGGTTATTATTGATATATAGTAATCCAGTCGATTGCCAAAGTATTGGCAAATTCATATGTTGTTAGTGTAATAATCATTCTTTCAACTTGGTTTATATACAGTAAACCAAAATTATAGTTCGCTGTTGTCATAGTGTAATACGAGTGTTTTACTTTAATTCCTTAACATTTTCGTTGGTTTATCTTATTGGATAAACAAAGCTAGTTCATCATCGAGATAACTGCATGCAAGTGCCCTTGAAATAAAACTCTTTGTCAACTAATCAAAAATACAGTCCACTATAAACCTTTCGAAATTAATCAAGGAGATTAATTAATTTGCAATTGTCTGTTATTTTAAAATACTGAAATAATAGGCAAAATACTGTCGTAAATTAACCGTGGTACGAAACACTATCTCTTCCGATCGATGGAACATGACCTCATCGACCAGCACTACGCGAACAACTATAAAGTCGAAAAAAATTGATCGATGCATGGACATTACTTTGAACTTTCAATGTCTAACCAATTTTTTACAATCAATCATTAATAAGGAATATGAGTTATGATAATAGAAAGTTCTAGAAATCGAGACAGTGTAACATACATCTGTGTAACAATCCTATACTCAAACAAACTCGACAAGGTTTTGTTGATCACAGAGGCAAATTGAAGACATGCGCAAGTTTAAAACTGATTGGTTTTCGTGCAATGTATGCTAGTGACACCAAATCTGTCAAGTATTTATATTCGTTATACACAGAGACACTAAGGTACTAATAATACACTAGCGTTATGCAAAATACATTCCTTTGCGAGTTAGTTCAAGTAAAGAAATGTATTCTCGATATTTTCACGTTACTAACGCAGAAAAAACCTTACTCATGCTCAAATCAGACCATAATTTGGCGTTATGCTCATAATTAGCATATTCATATTCAATTAATTAATTCGGCTGAGCTGTATCAGAAATCATTAATATTGAGTATGAGCTATGGTAATAGAAAGTTCTAGAATCAGTTCTCACGCCGCAACAACGTTTGCAAATTGTTGAAATTTATTTTCGAAATCAGTGTTCTATTCGCCAAACTTATAGAGCACTTCGTGAAATTTATTGTTTACATAATCGTCCATCAGAGCAGCTTATTCCTCGAACTATCGATAGATTTCGGCCAACATTTTCTCTACTCGATGCAACAACAACAAGACAAAGAACCGTACGTACAGAAGAAAATATCGCTGCTGTAAGTCATAGTGTTAATGATGATCCATATTTGTCTATTCGTCGACGTTCACAACAAGTTGGACTCTGTCCACCACATGAAAAATTTTTCGTAAAGATCTTGATCTACACCCATACAAGATCCAACTGGTTTAAGAACTAAAGCCACTTGACCATAATAAGCGTCGTTTGTTTGCTGATTGGGCCCTAGAACAGCATGAAGTTGATCCACTTTTTTATCATAATATTGTGTTTAGTGATAAAGCTCATTTCTGGGTGAACGGCTGTGTAAATAAGCAAAATTGCCGTATATGGAATGGAAACAATCCTCAAGAAGTTCTGCCCGTTCTATTGTATCCTGAAGAATGGTATGGTGTGCCTTACACGCTGGAGGCATCATTGGTCCAAATTTCTTTTATAACGATGCTGGAGCTAATGTAACAGTGAATGGTGTTCGTTACAGATCGATGATCAATGATTATTTGTTTCAAAATTTGAATGTTATCGATCCAGAAGTGTTTTCGTTCCAACAAGATGGTGCTACACCTCATGCTGTTACCGTAACAATTGATTTATTGAAAAAAATATTTGACGATAACATTATGTCGACAAATGGTCTAATTAATTGGCCTCCAAGATCATGGAACATAACTCCACTGGATCCTTTCTTTGGGGTTATGTCAAGTCATTGGTTTATGCTGATAAACCAGAAACAATAGACGCTTTGGAAGCCAACATAACTCGTGTTATTGATAAAAGGGGGCCTGAATTAGTCGAAAAAGTGGTGCAAAATTGGTCTGGTCGAATGCGGTTCCTCAGAGCTAGTCGTGGTGGGTCTTTGCCGGAAATTATTTTTAAAACATAAATGTCATGAAATTATCTTTTATATAAAAAAAAAATTTGGCTTCAATCTTGATTTAAATGTGTTTTATTCCAATTTAAAGTTCTATCACTGTAAAAAAAAACAACCAATATTAAGGACAGTTAATATTGGCCTAGAATGTTTCCGAAATAAAAGCCAAAATTTGAAAGTCTTCGATGGAAAAATATGCCACAAATTGATAAAAAAGAACACCTGAAAATAAATAACACATTCCAAAACTATAGGAAAAAATTTGTTTGAAAATGTGTTATTATATTATCATGAGAAATTTGTTGAATTTAAAAGAAAAGATATCTTATCACAGTTAAGAAGATGATTTTATGTTAAACTTATGCTGCGGAAGAAAAAAAAAGTCATACTTGTCTCAAATATTTCACATTTTATTTTATTTCAAAAATATATTTCCGAACTGGCTAACCTAATAACATTATTATTCAACCCTTATTCTTCAATGAAGAAAGATCAATTCTCTTTAAAACAACAAAACGTAGTATTATTCTCAATCGATATTATCTTTTGGAAAAACAGTATTAAATAAGGGCCCTCGGGTCAATAATTTCAACAACTGTGGAAGCGTCGAGTTGGCGCCTTTTCAACCCTTCTGTACAATTTGTGGAGCAATGTACTTCTAGAATCCCGCCGATAGAGGACAACTTAACCAGGTCATCTACGGCTTCATGCTTTCTATAGAAAAGTAGTTCGAGTCGTCAATCTCTTATGGTGTTTGTGACAGAGTTTCATATCTTGTTCATCGTGAAACACGCGTTGAATTTCGTTTATTTCCAGTAAAAATATATCGTGAAAAACAAGTTTCAGTATGGAATTGTTGTACAGATGTTTGTTACAATCGATTTGTAGCTTACTATTACCGTAGCACACAATCCTTATTAATGATATTTGGTACAGATCAGCCGTATAAATTTATTCTAATATGAATATGCTAATTATGAGCATTACATGAGTAATCCAAAATTGGTCTGGTCGAATGCGGTTCCTCAAAGCTAGTCGTGGTGGACATATGCCGGAAATTATTTTCAAAACATAAATGTCATAAAATAAACTTTCAAATGAAAAAAAATTGGCTTCAATCTTAACTTAAATGTGTTTTATTTCAATTTAAAGTTCTATAACTCTAAAAAAACAACCGAAAGATATGTACATACATATATGGAAAAAAAGTTAGACATTAAAATATCTATTAATTTAATTATATATGTTAGAATACCATTAAAATGTTTCAATATACATAGTATAGATCCTAGAAATATTTCTGAAATTAATTTCATTAAAATATTTTTCAATTTCTTTGATTTTACAAATTCTTCAGATTAAAACGATACTAAATATTTGTGTTTTCCAATGGGAATTCTAAGCGTAGAATTGATTTTTGAAAATGATGTTCAGAATTATCTAATTCAATACAATTCATATTGATTATATCAACATGAATCGACAGTTTTTTTACCCAGAATTTCCTCTAAAGTGATAAGGATATTGTGTTTAAATTCATCCATTATATGAATAGGGATGACCTTGTAGCGTAGTCCGATTTCGTAACTTGAAAATTTCAGGAATTATAAATGTTCTTCACGTGAAATTAAATTTTATGATCATGCTTTAGAGCCACTTCAGAGATGAGTTATCAAATATTTAAACACGAAAATAAAAATCCTGGATCATTTAATCTCATAAATACCGACTAACCAACATGACACAAGGTACCGCTTTTAAAAGCCGATTTTAAATGGAATTTAATAGTTTTGGCCTTGAAATTGATCAATATAAATTTTACTGCTAGGAACAGAAAATTCCGAGCTGAAATATTCCAGTATATTACAACAGCCCTGAAATTTATAACTGGATAAATTATTTTTACCTCTTATGAAAAGTAATTTTATAATAATAATATTTACTGATCCTTTCAGACAAATAAGTTTAGAACAAGTCAATTTTAAAGTTATATTATACAGTGTGGAAACCACTTACGAAATGAAATTATTTGTCTTTATTGTTCGAAAATTATTGAAAACACTGGAACTTCTTAATTTTTAATTCTAATAGTTCGCTTTTTAAACATAAATTTAAATACAGGGTGTTTCACGAATGATTGTACAGGCTTTCAGGGCAGATGCAGGACATTTTGGCGAGTCTGAATCAGTGCTCGAAATATGTCCTAACTATATCCGTTTAAGAGTTACAGGATGTTTTATGTATGTTATCAAAAACTTTCAATCGGCATAACTCTTGAACGCCTCCATGGATCATCATGAAAACTTGAGGGAATGAGTATAGACCAATGCTAAATGTTTGCCCATAATGACTCATTGATAGCACAGGTCCGGACTAAACATCACATTCTTTATCTCACATCTTTTAAAACATCCTGTACATCCAATTTTCAAAAAGCGAAATTCTCTTCAGAAACTACAATGGCGCACTTTGCATCATCATTTTATGAACCATTTAATATTAGGAATTTTCAATTTATAGTAAACACGGACCTGTGAATCTCCGAATAATGCGTCTATTCATATTGAATCGATTGAACTCCTCAGTAACGTGACTTAGGTATTGTGCTGCATCTTATTCCATCCAATACATGAATGTAGGGGCAACATCAAATATTTTTTGCAAAACTAAATTTAACCGAAAACTCGATTTGACATTGAACATTCAATTGGACTATTATAAAATGAACTTAATGATAAAAATATAAAATGTATTTTATGAACACGTGTGGAACTGAAAAAAATTGACAATAAATAAGAGAAAAAATTATAACTTATTTTAGAAAATACCCCCTCTCTCTTCTAAACATTTTTTAGCTCTTGTGATCAAATGAGCTACAGCTTTCTTCAAAATTTCCGGTCGATTTCGTATTGCTTCACATGCACCTTGAATACGATTAATCAGATGCTCCCTGTCTATGATTTCTTCAGAGTAAACATCATTTTTTAAGTGTCCCCAGAGAAAATAATCCAAGCATGTAAGATCTGGGGATCCTGTAGGCCAGTCATGAGGTCCCCCTCTGCCAAACCAATGATCTGGATAAACTTCATTCAAATGCGATACAATTTCACGGATAAAATGTGCCGAGGCACCATCATGTTGGGAGTACATTCCTCTTGGAATAATGCTTCCATCATTCAAGAACCCTGGCAAATGCTCGATTAAAAATTGTAGATATATCACTTCATTCAGCTTGTGTGGAAGAATACTGTCCAATTAGGCGATTATTGTAAATTCCACGCCAAATATTGACTGAAAAACGATGTTGCGAATTGCGTTTCCTAGTCACTTCCGGATTTACTCTGGACCAAAGATGTGCATTGCAAACATTCAAAATTTTTAGCATGAGCCAGTTAGATTTTGAAATGGGTTGAATTCAAAGTAAACGAATTTATTCTGTGATCTTTCACGTAGCATTGAAAATAAATGATATCTTAAGCTTCAGATCGATTCAAGCAGCATGTGAGAAAATGAATAGTGGACCAGAAAAAAATGCTAATGAAAGCTGCAGAACATTCAATACAAGAGCTAGCAGGTGTCAAAAAGAAATAGGGAAACAAATCGAGAACAAATCACATACAAAAATTGATGGGGAAAGGGGTATAAAAGAATTTATTTGCGAAAGTGTAAATGAGATTTTGAAAAGTATTTCGTTTTGTATGCGTGTGTCTATGAATCGAAAATTCCAGATATTCAATAGCTCATGAAATATTAATGCGAAGTGTGCCATTATTTCAAATGAGCTTGTTCGAAAGAGTATTCATTGTAGATTCTTAGGAAATTATCACTTTTCGAAAATTCGATGTACAGGGTGTTTTACAAGATGTGGAATAAAGAATATAAATTTCTCAGTCCGGACCTGCGCTATCCACAAGTGATTAGGTGCAACTATTAGCCATTGGCCTATACTCATTCCCTCAAATTTTCATGAAGAACCATGCAGGGGTTCAAGAGTTATGCCGATCGAAATTTTTCGATGAACTACATAAAACATCCTGTATCTCTTAAACTAATATAGTAAGGACATATTTCGAGCACTGATTCAGACTCACCAAAATGTCCTGCAACTGCCCTGAAAGCCTGTAAAATCATTCGTGACACAACCTGTATACATGGTGATTCGCAATAGTCCGTCCTCTTCATTTTAAATGAAAAATCCTGTATATTTTTTAAAGCTTCTTAATAACTTGATTTCAACGAACTAATCACGTCTATTATGAATAATATACGGATGAAATTTCGAAAGTATTTATAATTAGTTTCAAGAAATTGAATAATGAAATTGCAAATTTGTGTACGTGAAAAACAACAAGGAATTTGAGAATCCTAGAATTCAATATGATCTCTATAGTGGTGAAAATATGCAACAAATTCGAAATTTTATTTTGTAAATATTCTGTAACTAAGAGGATGGTTCAAATATGATCGGGACACACTCTGTAGATGGCGCGCGCAATGTTTCGAAGGTCGTGGCTTGAGTATGTGATAGCTAGGTCTCTTAGGAACAGTATGGCATTTGTCTTCGTCGGAGCACGTGTTTCACCCGTGTGCTACGACCATAAGTGAACGTCAAGTGCCGACTGACGTTGCGCAACGTATTATCATTCGTTTTTTAGTAGGAGAAGACGTTAAAAACACGGATATTTTTGTGCGTCTGCAAGAGCAGTTCGGTAGTAAGTGCCTGAGTAGAGCTGTCGTGTGTAAATTGGCCAAAGCATTCAAGGATGGCGGCGAAACCGTCGAGAATGAGCCGCATGATCTTCGACCGCAAACCAGCGTCACACCAGACAACATTCGCCGCGTAGAACAACTCATTTTGGAGGACCGTAGGATGAATGTTCGAGACATTTCGGCTGAAGTCGGCATCAGCCTTGGTAGTGTAGAGTCTATCATCCACGAAAACCTTCAATATCGCAAAATAACGGCGCGATGGGTTCCTAAACTGTCGAACTTTGAGCAAAAATTAACGCGGTTGGAAGCTTGTCGCCTTTTACTGACGCGATACGAGGCGGAGGGGGACGGTTTTTTAATGCGAATCTTCACTACAGACGAAACATGTGTACACTATTACACTCCCGAAACCAAAGTGTCAAGTAAAGAGTGGAAGAAGAAGGAAAGGGCGCCAGTCAAAGCGAAGACAACCTGGTCCGCGGGATAATGTGTACTGTATTCTGGGATCGGCAGGGCGTGCTGTGCGTCGATTTCCCGCACACTCAATGTACCATCAATGCTGCATACTACTCTAACCTTCTGAAAACACAAGTGAAACCCGCTTATCGCTCGAAGTGCGATTCTCTTCCAGTATAACACTCACGCTCGATACAATATCGGAATTGGGATGGAAGGTACTGGAACATCCCTCCTACAGTCCGGATTTATCGCCCTGCGACTACCACATGTTTGGACCACTGAAAGAGGCCCTCAGAGGTCAAAAGTTCAATACCGAAGACGAGGTAGAGGGGTTCGTGCGCACATGGCTGTCCGAGTTGCCCAAGGAAATTTTTCGATACCGGCATCAAAAAACTTCCGGAAAGGTGGACAAGATGTCTGAATAGACCTAGAAAAAATGTGATTTTTTGTAAATTTTTCGATAATAAATAAACGTGTAAGAGTATTTGCCTCGATCATATTTGAACCACCCTCGTATTTAATGACCACATGGTATTCAAATTATGGAATCGTTGTAAAATTTTCATGAATAAAGTTATTCTGTCGAATCAGTTTTTGTATGCTTGTTCTAGGAAATACCATGTTATCGTTTGGTTAAATGTTTATAGTTTTTTAATTGTCAGCCGAAAATGATCACAAACAACTAGGTTGGGCACTGATGCGATGTAATTCCGTCCGTCCGGTCCGTTAGTAAAAGAACTTATGGACTTGAAAGTATCAGGGCACGTTTTAGGCCTGAATATCTGATCTAATTTCGATCCAAAAGTTAGGAATTTTTATTTCTTGACATTTCTAATTCAATTCGTAAGTACGAATATACTGAACCAATCGAAATGAAATTTGTTTCATTTTAACAGTCAATTTGCACAAAAATATTTCCGCGAACAGGTACTTTTGATATATCGCCTGTTCATAAAAACCAACTAATCAACTATAAACGATGAACTGTTTTACAAGCGTACTTCAAATGGAATTTAATAGTTTCAACCTTGGAATTGACCAATATAAACTTCACTGCTTCATCAAATCGTAGACCAGTTGAGATATTCCGGCATTTCTCGAACGCCTCTGTACTCACGTTCAATTGCTTAACCGGCCTCTCATGCAGTTTCAAGTTCATTTATGCTAATTTTGTAATGGGGGAATACCTAAATAAGGTGATTCCTTCACGAGTTGAGTCATGTTCCCTCAGAATTATACCGAAATGCAGTGTCGGTTTAAAGAGTTGGGCAACTGGAAAAATGCCCGGTGTAAGTTCAAGACAGGCAGAAGGTAACTCATGTCTTCTCTACCAAGCGATAATGTCGAATTAAAATCTTGGAGTAGATGAAAAAACAAAAAATCAAATGAATGTTGAGAAATTCTTCCCTATTAGGATTTGCGTATGCTTTGTAACGAACGGGATTTTCAACGTAAGAATTTATGAAGAATCGACACCCCGGAGCTTACGGTTTGACCACTGGAAAATTTATTTCATTTGACATTATATATTGAGTTTTGATTATATACGTCTATTAAATGTAAGGGGTGCTTGTTAGACATAAATTTATTTCTAAAAGTTTTTTGAATAAAATTTTTTTGAAATTAAAATTGTAGAAGATAAACAAACATATTTCAATTTGTTTTAATATTCAAATTTTGTTATATTTCTTCTATCAAGTAAAAGGCCTTTCTATTTTATTTTATATATAATATATAATTATATTTTGGCTTCAATAAATCTCATTATAGAATGTCAATGAATTTAAATAAACCTTAAAATAACTCACACTGTTCTTTGATTTTGTTAGAACATAGATCAATCTTGAATTATATAGTTGATCTGAAGTTCGAAGCTTAAGTCTTTTAACACGTGAGTGATGTAGGTTATGTTTTGGATTTTGATATTTGGAATGTTAAAAGAGGACTGAAGACGGGATTGTCCAGAATTATATTTGTTTTTTGAAGATATAGTGCACATTTTTTTAGAGATTTTTGAAATAATTTATTCGAATATTTAAATATATTAAATATTTCAAATAAATTATATTCTTTGAGAAGTCCTTTAAGCGTGTTCATGTTTTTAAGAGGTAAGTGGTATTTTGTAAAGGTAAAACCAGACACAAAATTTTGTCTCCTTTAAATATTTATTTATTAATTTCAATTACTTTCGTATATCTGTTGGGTTATTTATTTCATTTGACATTATATATTGAGTTTTGATTATATACGTCTATTAAATGTAAGCGGTGCTTGTTAGACATAAATTTATTTCTGAAAGTGTTTTGAATAAAATTTTTTTGAAATTAAAATTGTAGAAGATAAACATATTTCAATTTGTTTTAATATTCAAATTTTGTTATATTTCTTCTATCAAGTAAAAGGCCTTTCTATTTTATTTTATATATAATATATAATTATATTTTGGCTTCAATAAATCTCATTATAGAATGTCAATGAATTTAAATAAACCTTGAAATAACTCACACTGTTCTTTGATTTTGTTAGAACATAGATCAATCTTGAATTATATAGTTGATCTGTAGTTCGAAGCTTAAGTCTTTTAACACGTGAGTGATGTAGGTTATGTTTTTGATTTTGATATTTATAATGTTAAAAGAGGACTGAAGACGGGATTGTCTAGAATTATATTTGTTTTTTGAAGATATAGTACACATTTTTTTAGAGATTTTTGAAATAATTTATTCGAATATTTAAATATATTAAATATTTCAAACAAATTATATTCTTTGAGAAGTCCTTTAAGTGTGTTCATGTTTTTAAGAGGCAAGTGGTATTTCTTAAAGGTAAAACCAGAAACAAAATTTTGTCTCCTTTAAATATTTATTTATTAATTTTAATTACTTTCGTATATCTGTTGGGTTATTTATTTCATTTGACATTATAAATTGAGTTTTGATTATATACGTCTATTAAATGTAAGCGGTGCTTGTTAGACATAAATTTATTTCTAAAAGTTTTTTGAATAAAATTTTTTTGAAATTAAAATTGTAGAAGACAAACATATTTCAATTTGTTTTAATATTCAGATCATATGAAGGTAACGTTTTTTGCCCATCTGGAATTTGAACATCGATGGCTAAATGGAGGAAGAAAAAACATATCCCGATATCTCCGAGGTATGATGTTTTTTCAAATGAAATGATTTTAAAATTTATTGAACCCTTATTTTTCTTTTCATGAACAACCATCGTTTTTCAAACGATTATATTTCCTATAATTTTAATTTAAAAAAATGTTATTTAACAATTTTTAGATTTAAATTAATGTCTTATAAGCACAGCTTATATTTAATAGTGGTATAAATTGGACCGATGAAGACCTTATCGGAATTCTAATTGTTTTTTGAAGATATTATACATGTTTTCAGAGATTTTTGAAGTAACTTATTCGAATATATTAAATATTTCAAATAAATTATATTTTCTGAGAAGTACTCAAATTATGTTTTGAATTCTTGAAAAGGAATTAGTTTTCATAATTGCAAGATCAGAAACAAAATTTTGTCTCCTTCAAATATTTATTTATTAATTTTAATTGACAATTTATATTTGGTGGGTTATTTATTCCATTTGGTATAATGAGTTTTGATTTTATAAGTCTTTTAAATATAAGCTGGGCTTATAAGACATTAATTTAGTTCTAAAAATTTCTGAATAAAAGTTTTTTTTAATTGAAAGTATAGGAGACTAACAGATTAAATCTGTATTGATATTCAAATTTTGTAATATTTCTTCTATCAAGTAAAAACCTCTTCTTATTATTTTATTTTATATATAATATATAATCATATTAGGTTGGAATAAAACTCATGGAATATCAGGTGGTTTGAAGAAAACCATACCTCACAGCTTTCTGTGATTTTTGTGACGAACATAGTTTTATGTGTTCAAATCAAGAATATCAGTTTTGTCAGGTGATATATTTGTTGTTGATTATTTTTATTTTTTAAATGTAGAGTTGGCTCGATGAAGACCTTATAGGAATTCTAATTATTTTTAGAAGATATAATACATGTTTTGAGAGATATCTGAAGAAACCTATTTAAATATTTGCATAATGAAAATATAAAACCCTCTATACAAGTTGCTCATTCAGTAACGATGAAAGAAAGTTATGAAAATATGCGCACTCTTTTGGATGAAATAAACTACAACACGTATAAATGGCAGATATGTGGCCACTTAAAAGTAATGGGAATTTTAGTGGGATTTCAGGGAGGATTTACAAAATATTGCTGCTTTCTTTGTCTATGCGACAGTCGTGCAGCAAATCAGCATTGTGAAACAAAAATTTGGTCAGAAAGGAATGTATTTTAACCGGGATTTCAAAAGGTTAAGTTTAGACCTTTTGTAGACCTTAAAAATGTCCTTCTCTACATCAAACTACGAAGGATGGTGATGGATTCCAATACTTAAAACAAGTATTTCCCAATTAAAGTGATGCCAAATTAAAGGAAGGTATTGGACCATAAATCAGAGCAAAGAACTCATTTGTTAGTGTTGTAAGAGGATTATTGGGCAATAATATGGATGCAAACTACCAACAGTCAGTTAGTGAACTATTAGATCCCTACAAATCGCTTGGTGCCTGTATGTCATTGAAAATTCATTTCCTCCATTCACATCTGTCATTTTTTCCTGAAAATTTGGGAACTGTCAGTGACGAGCAGGGTTGAAGATCCCACCAAGATATTAGGACAATGAAAATTCGCTATCAAGAACGATGGGATCTAGCCATAATGGGTGATTATTGCTAGTTTTTGAAGAGAGAAGATATAAACCCTTATAACCGAAAAAATAGAATTTAGATAGTATAAATGTAAGGTACTACATACTTAGTAGGTATAAAACTGAATAAAGTCGATATACACTGTTAAAAACTTCTGTAATCATATTTTTCAATACACATCAGATTTTGTATCATTAAATGTGTTTCTATGAATGTGACATAAGACCTTACATTTTAAAACCTTTTTTTCGTATTTGGAGACGTCTATTCTACCAAAATATGCTATTCAGCTTTATGTTATAGCTAAAAAAATGTTTTTTGTCGACCAGTTTATCGGAAATACCACTCTAAGTGAAAATATTCAACAATGGGAATCTTGCGACATCGGGTTGGTCATTGAGAAGAATTTTAAGGTTTCGTACCTATTAATTTCTATTTTTCTACTTTTGAAAGCAGTACAAATTAGGTGGTTCAAGAACCTTAAAATTCAACGACCAAACAGATGTCGCAAGATCTCCATTGTTGAATATTTTTACATAGTGTCGTTTAAATTATAAATTGTGGAAATAATCTGTTTTATTTTATTCAATTATAATTAATTTCCATCGAGTAAGTACAATTCAGAAAAAGGATCCCCTATACCATAAGGAAATCGCTAAGGCTAAGGCTTCATTAGTGTGATTTAGGTTGCCTTGGCGATGCTTGGTAGAAATTATTCATAATTGAAAAAAAAAAAAAAATATTTTGCAAATAATTTTGAGATTTCACATATTGAAAAAAGAGGTCAGAAATTGAATTTATGGATATATACAAAATAAATAAGAATAAGGATAACAAAATCCAGACTGATTTTTATTGTCCTCTATTTAATATTTTCAAGAAATTAGTCTGAATCGTGATTCTGTGTAATAAACTACTGAAAATATCATATATACACTCTTTTCAAAAACTAAAAATATGAAAAATAACTGTATACCTTGAACTCCGACGAAATCTTTCCAGATGGACGAAACGTACGTAGGTTAACCTACCATTAAAATAAAGTAAAAGTAGAAACATGCGTTTCATTAGTGAATCAATTGTAATTACTCATCTGAATATGTACACATTACGAATATGTGGACGAGCGCACAAAAAAATGGAAACGTGAATATTTTTAATTGCATAAAATTTTGCATAAACCTTTTTATGTAATCAAGAAACAGGAATTCATAATTATTCAATAGTTCCCAACATCAGTAAGATTCATTATATTCATTTGTTGGTTTTTATAATACGTAATTTTCCAACGTTAACCTTGAGACAAGAGGAAAATATGAAAATTGGCAGATTTGAAACGAGGGTATAATTTCTTCCACTTGAATACAGATGAACTTATTTTCACATAACCTCAAATTGCGATACTTATTGAAGGCTTGTTCCATTGACACGCTTTTTTCGAAGGATTCGTTTGTACTATCTGGAGAAAACAATATATTGAATTAATATGATTCAAAATTTTCATTTGTTCATTCAAATATAACAATTGTTTCGGTGCAGCTTCTTCGAATGATACATTCTGACTAATTGAATTTGTTTCGTGAAATATACACTTTATACAGTATATCCAAGTTATCTCTGGCCAAAATTCAAGGTGATTCGCAATTCGCAACACAAAAATTTCTATAGAGTATGATCCAATGATCTTCTGTTGCAAAGTTATTCAAGATTCTACTATATTGTTACGTTTTACACTAAAGACAACTATCATCTTAATCAAAATTCCGAATACACCATTGGAAAGAGCAAAAAATTCTCCGTAAATTAAGGTGGATTTTTAAGAAATACTTATTTATTATAATGCGATTGAAGGAAAAAAGATTATACTGCCTTATTCATGAAGCTTTTCAACGACTTATTATAATACATTGAATAAAAATTTTATTTTTATTGACACATTGACGAAATAAGGCCAGAAACCATCAAAAATATTTTGCTTCTTATTAAAAAGTAGTAAATTTAGTTTAGTATTCGCAAATTTATGTTAATTCTGGATGTATGTGATGTTTTTCAAACCTTTTTGCTAACTCTCGAATGTCTGACCTAATTTGCCATTAGTATTTTTCGTTAAGACAATAATGTGAAAATCGTCATCCCAATGAGTAGCTGTTCTGCAGCATTTTGAGTCAAATCCAAGAATCAGCACCAGAGGAGCAACTACACAATTGGGTATAAGTGGTAAGATCAATATTACATTATTTTGTGTCAAGAAAGTACCGGGAATTTTCAATTAAAACAACATTTTTACATTTAATCGTCAAAATTTATTGGGTCGCCTTCAAAATAGGCTCCATTTACTCCAATACATCTATGCCAACGGCACTTCCAATTATCGAAACATTTTTTATAGGCGCTTTTTGGATGGACTTTAGCTCTCGCGACGAATTTTGTTTTATGGCTTCAATCGACTCAAAACGGGTGCCACGAAGGGGCAATTTTAGTTTTGGGAAGAGGAAAAAGTCGCAGGGAGCCAAATCCGGCGAATACGGTGGTTGCTGAAACACGTTTGTTGAGTTTTTGGCGAGAAAGTCAGTCACAATTGTAGCTCGGTGAGAAGGCGCGTTATCGTCATGCAAAATCCATGAGTTGTTCGCCCACAAATTTGGCCGCTTCTTACGGATACGCTCACGCAAACGTTTCATAACGCCTAGGTAATACTCCTTGTTTACCGTCTGACCCTCTGGAACGAATTCGTAGTGCACCACGCCACGGATATCGAAGAAAACAATGAGCATCACCTTCATTTTCGAGCGGCTTTGGCGTGGTTTTTTCGGTTTCGGCTCACTTTTTGCCACCCATTCCGATGATTGCTGGCTTGTTTGCATATCGTACTCGTAGACCCAGGTCTCATCACCAGTTATAATGCGTTTCATGAATGTAGAATCGGAATTACAGCGATCCAGCATGTCTGAAGCAACCTGTTCGCGATGACGTTTTTGAAGAAAATTCAGGTCTTTCGGTACGAGTCGTGCGGCCACCTTTCTCATGCCCAAAATATCAATCAAAATCGTACGTGCGGACTCGTGGGATATCTTTAGATCATGTGCTATCTCTCTCGAGCTGGTACGACGGTTTTCCAGCACTCTTTCCTTAATTTTATCGACGTTATCTTCGATCGAAGCCGTCGATGGGCGACCACTTCACGACCGTCCTTGAAGGCTCTGTACCACTGATATGCACGAGTTTTCGATAGAGCATTATCACCAAAGGCCTTTTGCAACATTTTCAATGCATCGGCACACGAAAATTCATTTGCAACACAAAACTTTAAACAAATTCTTTGCTCAACGTAATCTCCCATAGTAAAAATCGGCACGCACTCTGACATCGACTGACTTAATCAGCTGTTGCAAACACACTAGTTGACAGATCCCGCTCAAGCTTGGCATAGTAATTAAGGACAGTGGTACCAACCTAGGAAAAAAAATTTTTACCTGCCTCATTGCCCCGCCAGATTTAAATCGATAATTCCCGGTAAATGGAGCAAATGGAGCCTATTTTGAAGGCGACCCAATAAATTTTGACGATTAAATGTAAAAATGTTGTTTTAATTGAAAATTCCCGGTACTTTCTTGACAGAGTAGTATGTAGTTAAAATGGCTAAAAACAAGAAAGTTTTGAGACTGTATGAAAAATAGAAAACCGGAGGCATGAGCGTAACATTGCTTTCAAAAAAATATGGAATTTCGAAATCAACTGTATGCTCGATTAAAAAAAACATACCATAATTAGGAGTGTTGTGAATCAGAGTTTAAAACGAAACAAAATTGAAAAATGCACTTTTAGAGAAGCTGAATATCCGAAAATGGAGGAAGCCTTAAACAGTGGGAATTAAATTTGCCTATAACAGCAGAAAATATGAAGCATAAAGATCTTCATGGAACCTTCAAAAGTGGAAATCAAAAATTTACCGCGAGTGATGGATGGCTGCAAAAGTTTAGGGTTCGTTATGGTCTTAGACTTTTGAGAATTTGCGGAGAAAAACAATCATCAGAGGTGCATAATATTAGCCCATTCAAAACTCAATTGGTTCATTTAATGAAGAAATTTGAGATCACTCAACACCAGATATAAAATGCTGATGAGACTGGATTGTACTGGAAAATTATGCCTGATAAAACCTTTGTAATGAATTCTGAAAAAACTGCACCCGATCTCAAAATATCAAAGCAGCCAAATACTTTCTTGGGCTGTGCAAACGCATCAGGTTCCCACAAACTCACGCCGTTGATTACTGGCAAAGCAAAATCTCCAAGAGCTTTCAAAAATTTCCATAATCCCCAAACAAAAATACAAAAAATGCTTATATGACGAAGGAAATTCTCAAAAACCGGTTCTTCGAATGCTTCGTACCAGAGGTAAGTGTTAATTTGAAAAATGTGAGCAAATGAATATTATTCGTAGATAAAGCAATTTTTAAAATGTTCGAATCTTCCGGAAAAGGCAATGCTTCTTCTAGATAATGCACCTTCACATACATCAACTGCAGAGTTGAGAATAGAAGATGGCAAAATGTTTGTGATGTTGTGATGTTTTTGCCTCCTAATGTGACTCCTTCAATTCAGCCAATGAATCAAAATGCCTTGAAGTTAAACGGACTGTATAACAGAAAAAATCTTTTGAGTTTTCTGGTGGGCCAAGGATACAACATGGCATATGGGCTGAACAACTTCATCTTGAGAGATGTTGCTTCACATTGATACCGGCACATTGGCAAAACAACAATTAGATCCTCTGGTAATCAAAACATGGTGGAACAAATTTTTTGACCCTAGCGACATTGATAAAGATGATCTTTCTCTTGTGAAGCGTCAAGAAATATTGAAGAATAAAAAATCGGAACCTATAGAAGAGAAAACTATCGAGGTGCTGAACATAATTCATCAGTCACCTTGAGAAAACTTTGTAACACTCATGCTTATCAAATATTTAAGCAAATCAACTGCGATTTAAGATACTAAGTAAATACTTAAGATATTTTTTCAATTTTTAGGCTGAGTATAGCTGTGAAAATGTGGAAAAATGGAAAAGAGATATGCTGGAAGTGAACCAAAGTCTGGCTAATATTGATGGTGAATCGAAAGTCCTCATTGATTCCGAAAGAAGCGACTCTGATGTGGAAACTTAGGAAAATAGGAAGTAAAATAAAAAAAGTTAACATTACACTCCATTTAAATTTTCAGTTTTCATTTACCAGAAGCTTTCTGAATTGTTAAAAGGTGAGAAAATATTTGTTGATTGATGTTATAATTGAGTACTGATTATGTTGATTATGTTAAACGTTTTTGAAAGATATCTGTTTTCATAAGATTGATGAGCAGAAACAAAATTTTGTCTACTCAAAATATTCAATTTATAGGATTTTGGTAAACAATTTTTATTTATTGGATTTTGTTATATCATTTGGATGTCTTATACTGAATGTTTATTTTATATGTCATTTGATATAAGTGGTACTTATATGACATTAATTTAATTCCTGAAGTTATAATTATTAAATATAATTTTTTGAATTTAAATATGAAGAAGGCTAATATTAAAATATTTAAATAAATTTATATACCTTCTACCAAGTATAAACCTCTATTTATTTCATTTTATTCATAATATATAATTATTTGGTTTCCTTAACATTCTTTATACAGGTAGTCCTTGTGCTATAACAGAGGCTGTTAAATTGCTTTTCAATCTTTTAGATCAATGGTAAACCACAGAATCATTTATTTGAGTTAACATCAAACTCTATTTAAATTTTCAGTATTCATTCACCAGAAACTTTCTGAATTGTTGAAAGGTGAGAAAATATTTCTGTTGACTAATGTTATATTTTATTGAATATGAATATAATTGAGTACTGAAGCAGCAAAGTCTCTCTTAAAACTTGTTTTTTAGTAATGTTTTTACATATCTTGAGATTTTATAAAAAGTAACTTAGTTAGATATCCAATAATATTGAATATTCTAAGTAAGATAGTTTTATGATGAAATTCTTAAGATTATGTTAAACATTTTTGAAAGATATCTGTTTTCATAAGATTGATGAGCAGAAACAAAATTTTGTCTACTCAATATATTTAATTTATAGGATTTTGGTTAATAATTTTTATTTATTGGATTTTGTTATATCATTTGGATGTCTTATAATGAATGTTTACTTGATATGTCGTTTGATATACTTATATGACATTAATTTAATTTAATTCCTGAAGTTATAAATATTAAATATAAATTTTTGGATAATGAATTGAATTTGAATAACAACATTTGAGAAATAGTTTCATCAAAAAACTTTTTGTAATTATTTTCTTTTTTATATGGAGCAACACAAATATGATAATTTTATCTAGAAAACAGTCGTAGTAATTTTCATTACGGGAAAATAGGGGTCATAGCTCAAGCACCTATAATCACGTACTGATATGAAACTTATTTATAACTTTTATCCATAATATTACTCTAGTAACAAGAGGAAATACAAACAATTTTGTCTAGGTCAATGTAGGAATAATTTTTTTTCAAAAATCAACCATAAATAATTTTTTGTGGACGGACATTGAAAGCGAATGGTAGCCGTTGAGGAACCATTTGAGTTCTATCTTAGTTTTGAACAGCCACGAGGTCGTTGAGTATGATAGATATCTTTATTGATTGTTTTTATTTTGCTGACATGAAAGTGGACTGAAGATTATCGGTAAGAATCTTAAATCACCTTCTTGAAGATATGCTACATAGTTTTGAAGGAGCTTTTTAAGGAGAGATTATTTCGAAGAATTTTTTAAGTTTACTACTCTGTCAAGAAAGTACCGGGAATTTTCAATTAAAACAACATTTTTACATTTAATCGTCAAAATTTATCGGGTCGCCTTCAAAATAGGCTCCATTTGCTCCAATACATCTATGCCAACGGCACTTCCAATTATCGAAACATTTTTTATAGGCGCTTTTTGGATGGACTTTAGCTCTCGCGCCGAATTTTGTTTTATGGCTTCAATCGACTCAAAACGGGTGCCACGAAGGGGCAATTTTAGTTTTGGGAAGAGGAAAAAGTCGCAGGGAGCCAAATCCGGCGAATACGGTGGTTGCTGAAACACGTTTGTTGAGTTTTTGGCGAGAAAGTCAGTCACAATCGTAGCTCGGTGAGAAGGCGCGTTATCGTCATGCAAAATCCATGAGTTGTTCGCCCACAAATTTGGCCGCTTCTTACGGATACGCTCACGCAAACGTTTCATAACGCCTAGGTAATACTCCTTGTTTACCGTCTGACCCTCTGGAACGATTTCGTAGTGCACCACGCCACGGATATCGAAGAAAACAATGAGCATCACCTTCATTTTCGAGCGGCTTTGGCGTGGTTTTTTCGGTTTCGGCTCATTTTTTGCCACCCATTCCGATGATTGCTGGCTTTTTTGCATATCGTACTCGTAGACCCAGGTCTCATCACCAGTTATAATGCGTTCCATGAATGTAGAATCGGAATTACAGCGATCCAGCATGTCTGAAGCAACCTGTTCGCGATGACGTTTTTGAAGAAAATTCAGGTCTTTCGGTACGAGTCGTGCGGCCACCTTTCTCATGCCCAAAATATCAATCAAAATCGTACGTGCGGACTCGTGGGATATCTTAAGATCATGTGCTATCTCTCTCAAGCTGGTACGACGGTTTTCCAGCACCCTTTCCTTAATTTTATCGACGTTATCTTCGATCGAAGCCGTCGATGGGCGACCACTTCACGACCGTCCTTGAAGGCTCTGTACCACTGATATACACGAGTTTTCGATAGAGCATTATCACCAAAGGCCTTTTGCAACATTTTCAATGCATCGGCACACGAAAATTCATTTGCAACACAAAACTTTAAACAAATTCTTTGCTCAACGTATTCACCCATAGTAAAAATCGGCACGCACTCTGACATCGACTGACTTAATCAGCTGTTGCAAACACACTAGTTGACAGATCCCGCTCAAGCTTGGCATAGTAATTAAGGACAGTGGTAGCAACCTAGGAAAAAATTTTTTACCTGCCTCATTGCCCCGCCAGATTTAAATCGATAATTCCCGGTAAATGGAGCAAATGGAGCCTATTTTGAAGGCGACCCAATAAATTTTGACGATTAAATGTAAAAATGTTGTTTTAATTGAAAATTCCCGGTACTTTCTTGACAGAGTAGTATGTAGTTAAAATGGCTAAAAACAAGAAAGTTTTGAGACTGTATGAAAACTAGAAAACCGGAGGCATGAGCGTAACATTGCTTTCAAAAAAATATGGAATTTCGAAATCGACTGTATGCTCGATTAAAAAAAACATACCATAATTAGGAGTGTTGTGAATCAGAGTTTAAAGCGAAACAAAATTGAAAAATGCACTTTTAGAGAAGCTGAATATCCGAAAATGGAGGAAGCCTTAAACAGTGGGAATTAAATTTGCCTATAACAGCAGAAAATATGAAACATAAAGCTCTTCAGCTTCATGAAACCTTGAAAAGTGGAAATGAAAAATTTACCGCGAGTGATGGATGGCTGCAAAAGTTTAGGGTTCGTTATGGTCTTAGACTTTTGACAATTTGCGGAGAAAAAGAATCATCAGAGGTGCATAATATTAGCCCATGCAAAACTGAATTGGTTCATTTAATGGAGAAATTTGAGATCACTCAACACCAGATATAAAATGCTGATGAGACTGGATTGTACTGGAAAATTATGCCTGATAAAACCTTCGTAATGAATTCTGAAAAAACTGCACCCGATCTCAAAATATCAAAGCAGCCAATTACTTTCTTGGGCTGTGCAAACGCATCAGGTTCCCACAAACTCACGCCGTTGATTATTGGCAAAGCAAAATCTCCAAGAGCTTTCGAAAATTTCCATAATCCCCATACAAAAATACAAAAAATGCTTAGATGACGAAGGAAATTCTCAAAAACCGGTTCTTCGAATGCTTCGTACCAGAGGTAAGTGTTAATATGAAAAATGTGAGCAAATGAATATTATTCGTAGATAAAGCAATTTTTAAAATGTTCGAATCTTCCGGGAAAGGCAATGCTTCTTCTAGATAATGCACCTTCACATACATCAACTGCAGAGTTGAGAATAGAAGATGGCAAAATTTTTGTGATGTTGTGATGTTTTTGCCTCCTAATGTGACTCCTTCAATTCAGCCAATGAATCAAAATGCCTTGAAGTTAAACGGACTGTATAACAGAAAAAATCTTTTGAGTTTTCTGGTGGGCCAAGGATACAACATGGCATATGGGCTGAACAACTTCATCTTGAGGGATGTTGCTTCACATTGATACCGGCACATTGGCAAAACAACAATTAGATCCTCTGGTAATCAAAACATGGTGGAACAAAATTTTGGGCCCTAGCGACATTGATAAAGATGATCTTTCTCTTGTGAAGCGTCAAGAAATATTGAAGAATAAAAAATCGGAACCTATAGAAGAGAAAACTATCGAGGTGCTGAACATAATTCATCCAGTCACTTGAGAAAACTTTGTAACACTCATACTTATCAAATATTTAAGCAAATCAACTGCGATTTAAGATACTAAGTAAATACTTAAGATATTTTTTCAATTTTTAGGCTGAGTATAGCTGTGAAAATGTGGAAAAATGGAAAAGAGATATGCTGGAAGTGAACCAAAGTCTGGCTAATATTGATGGTGAATCGAAAGTCCTCATTGATTCCGAAAGAAGCGACTCTGATGTGGAAACTTAGGAAAATAGGAAGTAAAATAAAAAAGGTTAACATTACACTCCATTTAAATGTTCAGTTTTCATTTACCAGAAGCTTTCTGAATTGTTAAAAGGTGAGAAAATATTTGTTGATTGATGTTATAATTGAGTACTGACCAAGCAAAGTCTCTCTCAAAACTTGTTTTTTAGTAATTTTTCTACATATCTCGAGATTTTATAAAAAGTAACTTAGTTGGATATCCAATAATATTGAATATTCTAAGTAAGATAGTTTTATGATGAAATTCTTAAGATTATGTTAAACGTTTTTGAAAGATATCTGTTTTCATAAGATTGATGAGCAGAAACAAAATTTTGTCTACTCAAAATATTCAATTTATAGGATTTTGGTAAACAATTTTTATTTATTGGATTTTGTTATATCATTTGGATGTCTTATACTGAATGTTTATTTTATATGTCGTTTGATATAAGTGGTACTCATATGACATTACTTCAATTCCTGAAGTTATAATTATTAAATATAATTTTTTGAAATTCAATATATAGAAGGCTAATATTAAAATATGTAAATAAACTTATATACCTTCTATCAAGTATAAACCTCTTTTTATTTTATTTTATTCATAATATATAATTATTTGGTTTCCTTGATATTCTTTATACAGATAGTCCTTGTGCTATAACAGCGGCTGTTAAATTGCCTTTCAATCTTTTAGATCAATGGTAAACCACATAATTTTTTATTTGAGTTAACAATACACTCCATTTGAATTTTCAGTATTCATATACCAGAAGCTTTCTGAATTGTTAAAAAGTGAGAAATTTTTTTTGTTGATTGATGTTATATTTTATTGAATATGAATATAATTGAGTACTGACGAAGCAAAGTCTCTCTTAAAACTTGTTTATTAGTAATATTTTTACATATCTTGAGATTTTATAAAAAGTAACTTAGATATCCAATAATATTGAATATTCTAAGTAAGATAGTTTTATGATGAAATTCTTAAGATTATGTTAGATATTTTTGAAAGATAATTGCTTTCATAAGATTGATGAGCAGTAGCAAAATTCTGTCTACTCAAAATATTCAATTTATAGGATTTTGGTAAACAATTTTTATTTATTGGATTTTGTTATATCATTTGGATGTCTTATAATGAATGTTTATTTTATATGTCGTTTGATATAAGTGGTACTTATATGACATTAATTTAATTCCTGAAGTTATAATTACTAAATATAATTTTTGAATTTAAATGTGAAGAAGGCTAATATTAAAATATTTAAATAAATTTATATACCTTCTATCAAGTATAAACCAATATTTATTCCATTTTATTCATAATATATAATTATTTGGTTTCCTTAACATTCTTTATACAAATGTCCTTGTGCTATAACAGAGGCTGTTAAATTGCTTTTCAATCTTTTAGATCAATGGTAAACCACAGAATCATTTATTTGAGTTAACATTAAACTCCATTTAAATTTTCAGTATTCATTCACCAGAAACTTTCTGAATTGTTGAAAGGTGAGAAAATATTTCTGTTGATTGATGTTATATTTTATCGAATATGAATATAATTGAGTACTGAAGCAGCAAAGTCTCTCTTAAAACTTGTTTTTTAGTAATGTTTTTACATATGAGATTTTATAAAAAGTAACTTAGTTAGATATCCAATAATATTGAATATTCTTAGTAAGATAGTTTTATGATGAAATTCTTAAGATTATGTTAAACATTTTTGAAAGATATCTGTTTTCATAAGATTGATGAGCAGAAACAAAATTTTGTCTACTCAAAATATTTAATTTATAGGATTTTGGTTAATAATTTTTATTTATTGGATTTTGTTATATCATTTGGATGTCTTATAATGAATGTTTACTTAATATGTCGTTTGATATACTTATATGACATTAATTTAATTTCATTCCTGAAGTTATAAATATTAAATATAAATTTTTTAAATTAAATATGTAGAAGGCTAATATTAAAATAATTAAATAATAATGAGAATGGGAAGATTCCTATTGCAGAGGTTCTGAAAACATTAAGAGTGGTTTCTCAATGGGCTGAACAAAATACTGATATCAACTCAAATAGAAAGCCTACGAACAATGCAGTACAAAGCAGTGAGTACTCAGCTATCAGTCAAGAAAGTGCAAACAGAAATAACTTATATTTCAAAGGACAATTTTTAATTTAAGTTTACCATCGAAAGCTTTATTTTTATATCATTGTTTTAATCCTATAAACATTAATTTCATTTCTTTCACACACCTTTCACTTGTGTGAATGGCTCGAAAATATGAAGAAGCAAAAGTTTTTTGTGTTCACACTAGCGCGATGCTACTGTTATTTTCTTGTTATTCATCACTGTTTGAAAACAAAAATGAGTATTCATGAAAACAAAATATAAACATTGCAAATATGGACAATTCATCCTGCTGACACAAATTTGAAAATCACCCCACCCATTTCAGGCCGAATTTCCGACAACGTTGAGAAAGTTCCGCTAATATTCCACATGTTGAAGATGTAGGTAAACAGGTTTTTAAATACCAACAAAACGATGAATCGATGCGACCAACAGTTGTCGGGAAACCGTTACACACATACTGCATTCATTGCGTGAGAATTTCGTTATTATATAGTACTTACTGCTGTCCGTAGTCAACTCTTGTAATATTTGTCCCCAGGAATTTTTTGCAACTTGTTCGCCAGGCGTTGTAAAGTAGGTCTTCATCATCTTACTGACTAGATCTCTTAGGTTTCACGATCGTTCAATCTTCACCAACAAAAAGGCACTAACTGATCTGGCGCTCACCCACCTGAAACGGACCTTTGGAACTCGCGTACTGTTGAAAATTCCCTTTCGAATTATCCACTGTTCAGTTGGTTTGATGGACGTATTCGCCGAAATTCGGCTGTAGCATCCTGAAGTCGCGGTAATTTATCAAAGAAGGCGGCTTGTAATGAAGTAATATCACGCAAACGTGCGTCCTTTACTACTCTAGTATTTCCACTGTTACCTCATACCAACGTTTGCCAACTCCGGTGTGCTTTTCCCGTCATCGACGGACCGCGGCGGCGGCGTTTAGAAAAGGAAAGCGACAACCAGTTAAAGGTTGGGGTGCACTCAAGGTTTTGGTTATTTCGATTTCGCGCGCTTTTGCCAGAACGCCCATCAGATCGTCAAATCGTTTGCATTTGGCGAATTTTTAACCGAAAGCGCCGTGGTCAAATTAGTTGTCGTCCAGCCGTCCGTTAACTCTAGTCCAGTCAAAATAAACAACACAAATTTATAACTTAGCCAAAATTCGCATAGGTCTGAAAATTATATATACAGGGTGTTTCACAAATGATTGTACAGGCTTTCAGGACAGATGCAGGACATTTTGAGTCTGAATCAGTGCTCGAAATATGTCCTAACTGTATTCGTTTAAGAGTTACTGTATGTTTTATTTATTTTATCAAAAACTTTCAATCGTGAAATCATGAAAACTTAAAGGAATAAGAATAGGCCAATATCAAATATTTGCCCATAATTATTGTTGATAGCACAGGTCCGGACTGAGAAAATTTTATTCTTTATCCCACATCTTATAAAACACCTGTACATCCAATTTTCAAAAAGTGAAATTCTCTCCAGAATCTTCAATAATTACTCTCTCAAACAAGCCTATTAGGACCAATGGCCACTTCGCATCATCATTTTTAATTCATTGAATATTAGGAATTTTCAATTTAAATCAAACATGGACCTGTGAATCTCCGAATAATGCATTTTTTCATAATGATTCGATTGAAATTCTCAGTAACATGACTTGGGTATTGTGCTGCATCTTATTCCATTCAATACATGAATGTAGGGGCAACATCAAATATATTTTGCAAAACTAAATTTAACCGAAAACTCGAATTGACATTGAATATTTAATTGGACTATTATAAAATGGACTTAATAATAAAAATATAAAATGTATCTTATAAACATGTGTGGAACAGAAAAAAATTGGCAATAAATAAGAGAAAAAATTATAGCTTGTTTCCCAAAATACCCCCTCTCTCTTCTAAACATTTTCTAGCTTTTGTGATCAAATGAGCTACAGCTTTGTTCAAAATTTCCGGTCGACTTCGTATTGCTTCACATGCAGCTTGAAAACGATTAATCAGATGCTCCCTGTCTATGATTTCTTCAGAGCAAACTTCATTTTTTAAGTGCCCTCAGAGAAAATAATCCAAGCATGTAAGATCTGGGGATCTTGCAGGCTCTTTGAATATTGCTTCCATCATTCAAGAGCCCTGGCAAATGCTCGATTAAAAATTGTAGATATGTCACTCCATTCAGCATGTGTGGAAGAATATATGGTCCAATTAGGCGATTATTGTAAATTCCACACCAAATATTGACTGAAAAACAATGTTGGGAATTGCGTTTCCTAGTCACTTCTGGATTTAATCTGGACCAAATATGTGCATTGCGAACATTCAAAATGCCATCTTTTGTGAAGGTGGCTTCATCAGTAAAAAGCGTTCTGAAGATTGCTCGCAGGTTCCGCAAAACCCATCTGCAAAATCGCATTCTCCGTAGTTCATCGCCTGGCTCCAAGGCTTGGACGGATTGTACATTGAATGGATGCCACTTTTCACGGTGCAGACCTGACAATTTGACAAACTGATAACTGAACCAAGACGCCGAGTGCTGGGTGAGGGATTTTCTTGGACAGCTTCTATTATCTCTTCATGGTTCACGATCGAACTTGCTCTTTCTCGTTTACTTACTGACGAAAAGTGTCCAGTTTCACGAAGTGAGCGATTAACATGTTCGAATGTTTGGTCGTTAGGAATTCGACGATCCGGATATAGCCTTCGATATTCCCTAGCAGCTTCTCCACCATTGCACTTACAAAAAACATAAACTAACAACATATCAGTATACTCAGTATTCGTAAATGACGGCATTTCGATAATTCTCTTAATGAAAATTTTATGAAAACACAACAATCTACCTTGCGTATTTTTGTATTTCAATAATTACCCGACAATGGTTTGAAATGTCAAAATTCTTAGCATGAGCCACTTAGATTTTGAAATAGGTTGAATTCAAAGTAAACGAATTTCTTCTGTGCTCTTTCATATAGCATTGAAAATTAATGATATTTTAAGCTTCAGATCGATTCAAGCAGCATGTTAGAAGATAAATAGTGGACCAGAAAGAAAGGCTAATGAAAGCTGCAGAACATTCAATACAAGAGCTAGCAGGTGTCAAGAAGAAATAGGGAAATTTTCGAGAACAAATCAAAATTGATGGAGGAAGGGGTATAATCGAATTTATTTTCGAAAGTGTACATAAGATGTCGAAAAGTATTTCGTTTTGTATGCGTTTGTCTATGAATCGAAAATTCCAGATATTCAATAGCTCATAAAATATTGATTCGAAGTGTGCCATTACTTCAAATAAGATTGTTTGAAAGAGTAGATTCTGAGGAGAATTTCACTTTTCGAAAATTCGATGTACAGGATAAATAAGATGTGGGATAAATAATATAATTTTCTCAGTCCGGACCTGCGCTATCGACAAGTGATCAGGTGAAAATTTTAGGCATTGGCCTATACTCATTCACTCAAATTTTCATGAAGATCTATGCAGGCGTTCAAGAATTATGCCGATTGAAAGTTTTTGATAAAATACATAAAACATCTCTTATCTCTTAAACTAATATAGTTAAGATACTGATTCAGACTGAAAATGTACTGCTTCTGCCCTGAAAGCCTGTACAATCTTTCTTGAAACATCCTGTATATATAAAGAGTGTCTACTTATAAAAGGGCCACACTTCAAGGGGAGGTCATACAAGTTATTTGCAACAAAAATGTCACATCACACATAGTCGAAATGTTGACGAGTATGCTTCAATTTAACATTTATTGGTTTCACGTTTTTCCATAAAATCAATTATACTTCTGCTATTTTTATTGCCTCAACAGATTTGACCGCATATCTAGAAACCTTGAATTATTTCATGAAATCAAGAAATGTTAAATTGAAGAATAACCATCTCCATACACATTTCTACCATGTGTTATATAATATAACATTCTTTGTCAAAGAACTTGTGTGATCTTTTCTTGAAGTTTGACTATTTTAAAAGTAGACAACCTGCATAGATGAAAACTTGAGAAGTGCCTGTACAAATAACTAACAATTCACAGAAATACCGATAAAGAAAAATATGCGAAAAAAGGGATATAAATAACTATAAAATAGATTGTGGTCAATTATCGGAACTACCTCAATATGTAAAAATATTCAACAAGAGGGTTTGATGGGGTGTCGAATTTTCCACGTAAATTTTCACCATCATGGACATGAGTTTTTAAGAATTTCCAGTTTTGTTGAAGCGTAAATCGACCTATTTCGTTAATGTAACATATTAAACAAACTTTCTGTCAAAATACGAAAAATAGAAGTATAGTCAGACTTCAAGTAACCAATTCTTCAAAACGCAAAGTCTAGATAGCCCAAGCCTTATTAACATAGTAATGAAAAATTAAGTGATTCAAGTTTCATAAAAATTTTATTTAAGAAAATTTTGATTGTCAATAAGACATATTATGTCAAGTGCCTATTTACTTGAAGTATCGGGTGTTTTTTTTAGAGTGATAAAATTTTCGATAGGGGTAACTGTGATTTGACAGAAGGTAGAAGCCATGTTGTTTTTACATTTCTGTTCAGTATCGTGGAGAGACTCACACCGCAACATCGTTTACAAATTGTTGAAATTTATTTTCAAAATCAGTGTTCTATTCACCAAACTTATAGAGCATTTCGTGAAATTTATGGTTTACATAATCGTCCATCAGAGCAGTTTATTCGTCGAACTATCGATAGATTTCGGACAATATTTTCTCCTCTCGATGCAACAGCAACAAGACAAAGAACTGTACGTACAGAAGAAAATATCGCTGCTGTAAGTCATAGTGTTAATTATGATCCAGATTTGTCTATTCATTGGCGTTCACAACAAATTGGACTCTGTGCATTTACCACATAGAAAATTTTGCGTAAAAATCTTGGTCTACACCCATACAAGATCCAACTGGTTCAAGAACTAAAGTCACTTGACCATAATAAGCGTCGTTTGTTTTCTGATTAGGCCCTAGAACAGCTTGAAGTTGATCCACTTTTTAACTGTAAAATTGTGTTTAGTGATGAAGCTAATTTCTGGTTGAACGGCTATGTAAACAAGCAAAATTGCCGTATATGGAGTGAAAACAATCCTCAAGAAGTTCTGCAGGTTCGGTTGCATCCTGAAAAATGTACTGTATGGTGTGCTTTACACGCTGGAGGCATCATCGGTACATATTTCTTCAAAAACGATCGTGGAGCTAATGTTACAATGAATAGCGCTCGTTACCTGAAACAATAAACGCTTTGGAAACCTTCATAACTCGTGTTATTGATGAAATAAGGCCTGAATTACTCGAAAAAGTGTTACAATATTGGTCTGGTCGAATGCGGTTCCTCAGAGCTAGTCGTGGTGGATATATGCCGGACATTATTTTCAAAACATAAACGTCATAATATTATCCTTCAAATAAAAAAATTTGGCTTCTATATTAATTTAAATATGTTTCATTTCAATTGAAAGTTCTGTCAATAAAAAAAACACCCTATAGCAATTTGAAAACATTCTTTGTACTGTGTGCGGAACGAACCTCGCGTGTGCTTCTGCCTTTAACAATTAAAACCGGAGAATCATCATGAAATGCGAATCCCAAATTTTCTCCATGTTGCCACATTAGAATTATAATCCCAGACATCGGAAGTCCTGGTATTATGCCAATTTTTTTCGGAAGTTTTTAAAAAATACGACGGATGTCGAGTACAAGTTTGACCATCAATCGTTATAGCGAACTATTAAAACAGCTACGAACCGATGGGAGATAATTACTGGGAATAACTGAATTACATCTAAAAATAGAAATGAATAGGAGTGAGTCACTGAAAAAGTAGGTTTGTAACTTAGTAGTGCCTATTTTCGAGTGGTCAGTGCTATTCTAGGTGTTTGGAGATTTATTTGTAGATCTGAATGTTATGATTGAGTTGAAGATGTAGCAGTGGAGTCCACTTTCTCTTTGATTCTTATATTCGTACCAAATGACATATGAGTTTTAAACCCTAGTGTGGGACCGCACACGTTTCGTTTTCGATATACAGGGTGTAAAAGTTGGATTTTTTCACAAGTTTTTTCTCATGGTATCTGTATTCCACAAGATATTCAACTGATTGTTGGCATAAACAATTGATAGTTTGTACCATGTGACATGCCAATTGCGATTGCAAATCTACAAGGTGATATTTTTTCTGGAATACTGTGCCCTGTTTTACTTCAGAACTTTGTTTTGGTGAGTCACTGTTGGTTTGAAAACTTGTAAAAAGAAGCTTTGTTGTTATACTAAACTTTGTGGTTTCCTGTAATTTGGCCGTATCTGCTACAGATTTCGGGAAAAATATTTTGAACGATTCTCTCGGAATTCTCAGAAAAATCCAAATTGTCATCAAAATCCAGTTAGTAAGCGATAGTGAAAAAATTCATTGTTAGTTTTAACACATCAAATCAAACTCCTTTGTTTTGAAAAGTAAAGGTGATTGCGGTTTAATATCAAAACATGCCGAATTTCATGAATTTCTAAATGGCTGCCATTCATTTCATGTATGCAAATGGAAATTCAAGAGAAGCTAAGCGTCTTTACATGGAACGCTATCCCAATAGAGTGATGCCTGGTTATCGAATGTTCTCTCATATTCACAGGCGTCTTTCAAAAAGTGGATCTTTTTCGAAATAGAAAAACATCCAGGAACCAATACAAGAAAAATAAGTATTACTTTAAATACAAGTCATCCAGTTGTTTAGCGGATCTTGCAGGATTTTTTGCTATATGCTCATCACATTCAGACAGCGCAGACGCTCCTGCCTCAGATTTCCATCCCAGGATTATTTTTTGTCAGTGGTACCTCAATAGACTATAAAACAATCCTTATTTTGATTGACAAATCCTATTCACTTATGAAGCCTGTTTCTCAAGAATTTCAATTATAAATTTTCATAATGAACACATATGAGCTGAGGGGAATCTACATCATATTGTAGAAACTCATTTTCAAGAATTTTATTTTTCATAGTACAGAGTAGACAATACAAAAAATTTAAATTATTATTACGGAGTATTAGCGCGTGTTTTAAAGGGTCATTCAATGGGAACGCCCCTTGACATTACTCACGCATGGCATTGTTTATTTGTGACCTTGACAGTTGTATTTGTCAATGTCTACGATTTAATCATGGGAAGGTACACACTCCAATAACGTTCACAAATAATTAAAATTTATTATGAAAAATCGCGATCTGTTACTCTAACTTTACGTGCTTCAACTTTTTGGACGTTATAATAGTCCGGATTAAAGGGCAGTTGAACGTTTAGTGGAGATGTTTGAAACAAATTTTACACTTCATGATGTAATAGTGCCAGTGAGACAAAGAAATGAAAGAAGTGAGGAGAATATTGGTGCCATATGTGAAACTGTTGGTGAAGACAAAAATTTATTGATTTCGCGACGTTCACAAGAAGTAGGCATCTCTCAGACGTCTTTGTGGCTTACAAAAAGACCTTGGGTTACATCCATACAAAATTGTTTTAACCCAAGAACTCAAACCAACAGATCATTTAAAGCGTCTGGTATTCAGTATTTGGTGCTTAGAAAAAATCGGAAGAAATGGACCGATAAATTATCCGCCTCGTTCCTGCGATTTAACTATATTGGACTTCTTTCTTTGGGGTTACATTAAGTCATTGGTTTACAGCAATCATTCAGCAAATTAAAACGATTTACAGATCAATAATGAACGAGTAATTGCTAACGTACGACCTGATTTGTGTGAGAAAGTTGTGGAAAATTGGGTTCAACGACTTCATTCCTGCCAGCGTTTCCATGATGAACATTTAAATGATGTTCTATTTTATAACTAATGGTATCCATTGTACTTTATAATGAAATAAAAATTTCAATAATTTTCAAATAAATAATGTATTTTATTTACAGAACAAAATGGGGCGCTGTTAATGAAAGGCCCTTTATTAACGTGATTAAAATATTTACTCAAAAAATATTATGTTTATTTCTCCACTCTGGTCTGAATAGCTTCATTTTGTAAATTTTGAACCAGACATGGTTTTAAACATACTCTTGAAGGTTTCACGGGTATATTTATGCAATACTTTGTTAAGGACTTCATTTTTCATATCAATAGTGGACTCAAGATTATTATGGTATTTTCCAATCAAACCAAACTAAGGAGTGTAGAAACCACAATGGGAGATTAATGATTTCTTATCTCTTCTATCCAAACATTGAGCTATTTTTTTCAACTCATCGTTTAATGAGTCATAAATCACAGAGGAATTCGAAAGAATTTCCTTCCTCGCCTTGAAGATATTAGACACTGCGGAAATTGCTGTGTTAATTTTAAACAACACAAATATTTCGAATAATAAAAATGGTGAAATGTGATATATTTTCCTATGCGTCTGAACTGATCAGTTAAAATGTAGAACATGATTAAACCACAGTGTCGTTCAACCATAAAAAGTTTGTGGAAATTGAAATTCATTTATTACTAGTTAAATACATACATCGTCGAAAGTCTTGCCCCGCCCCCTAGGTTTCTCAAGAAATAAACAATCTATGTACTGGAAATGAGATGAATATTTTCCTCTATTTCAACTGCAATATATTTGATAGAAAATTTTTTGTTTGTTACTCTTTGCTTTATGCAGGAGGAGACAAAATAGGAAAAATGAGAAAAATCTAAATTTATCGATTATTCATTTTTGATTAATTATAGTTATTCCACAACTGAATCCAAATTCAATGATGGTTCGTTTTACCACCCCTTCTTTCCATCTACTGCCCAATACGCCCAGGCATCCCACGAATCAAGTCAATATAATTATTTTCAAGCATATCGTTCCATTCTTCCTGAAGGGCTAAACTCAATTTCTGTAAAGTTGAAGGTGGGTTTTGGCGATTGGATATTACTCTCCTTAAGTAATCTCATACGTGCTCAATTGGATTAATGTCTGGTGAGTTTGCTGGGCAGTTTATTCTCTGGATGTTGTTCTCTTGAAGAATGTTTTGTACCCTCCGTGTGCGGTGTGGTGGGGCGTTATTATCCTGATAAATGAAATTATCCCCAAATTCGTTGCGCAGAAGAGCAATTATTGATTCAATGATGTTTTCTACCTAGATGGCACCAGTCATTGTTCGTTAAACGATAATAAGAGGGTTCCGAAAAAAGAACGTTGCGCCATTGTGGTAAAAGCCAGTCTTGGTGGTGTTCTGCCCATTGCCGAAGAGTAGCTCTATGTCCAGGTGATAGCCGATGTACTCTTAAAGGTCTTCTTGTCCTTGAATTTGAGGAATGCAACCTTCTCCTTATGTTACTATATAGACTACCCGTCGATAGGTCCTCAAAAAATGACTTCGAAGGGCTGTTATAGAAACCGTTCCATTCCTTCGAGTGAAATTTGCGATATAATGGTCTTCCCTTGCAGATGTTACTCTGGGTCGACCAGGCACCGGTCTCTGGATCACGCTGCCGGTTTCCAGGAAAAGGGACATTATGCGTCTTACTGTCCGTGGAATATTCAAACGTTGCGCAATCTGGTGGTTCGACAAAGCTTCTTGATGTAGGGGTACTAAGGTACTAAGGGGTCAAACTGAGAAATTGGATGTCCGGCATTTTCCATTGAATATTCTCAATATTACAAACTGATTAACGTCGAATACACCTGTATTCTCCTGAACAAGAAACATTTTTTGCTGGTTTATTGTTTTCATTTGAGTGATTAGATAGTGACGATTCCACACACAAAAAATTGTCATGTTGCATTCAACAAGCTGAGAGTTGATAGGGGGGAGCCAAGACTTTGGCGATGTGTGTATAACATTGTTTGGAAATATAATAATTTGACAAAATACTGAATAAGCAACAGTTTTGAGTTGGGAGTTTCAAGCTTATTGTATTGATTTCATTAAACATCAATAATGCAAATTTGTTAGGCAGTACAGCACATACTTAACATATCTACCCAATTCAATCATCAATTAATTACTGTTTTGTCTTGGTTTTATGTGTTTAGACTATTATGCTTCAATGCGATTGGGATATTGTTGTATTTACGTTGCCAACACGGTAAATTATTCGGACTTAAATCAATAGTAATTGATAATCTGTTTTAAATATATTAAATGACAAAAGAAGTTAGGTAGATTACAATGACGTTCCCAGGATCCAGCAATGTAAGCCTCTCAAAAATCTCTCATTTTTTCTTAGAAATCTAAACAACTTACTAAAAACAAAAATAACCAAATGTCGCTTCGAAATCTGGGGTAAAATTGTAGCTGCCCTCGAGCTCGTTCTCTTCTTGGGCTTGTGCTAAGCATCTAAGGGTGAAAACATATCGACAGTATATTCTTGGCACTCACACAAGCTGAAAAAGCTTCCGAGAGATCTTCACTGAAGATCTAGGAGTATCAGGATAATATAAATAGAGCTTTTTCCAATGCTTCATGTGTCATTGAGGGACCACTTTCAGTATTAAGTACTTTCAGCTTAGTTGTTTCTTTATCTCCACAATTCTGTTGACGTATCTATCTTCGAGACTAGAAGGGGCCAATTTTTTCTCATTCTTATCATTTCTTTCAGTTTTGTATGAAGGTTGAACATATCATTTGTTTTTTCGTATTGTTCCGGTTCTTTACATTCTCTTTCCTATTCCGTTTTGGTTTCTCTGTTCTTTTTTCTCATCTTTTCATGGAGGTGTTTATATTCAGTTGTATTTATATTTTTATATTTTCTTCTTTCTTCCTTCATCGCCGATATTTTATCCGTCATCCAAGCCTGCCTAGATGTCACAAGTAACGCGTTGGATTACCAAAGAGATAATGATGCGATAGCTTGGACTGAAACATCACAAACGACGCGTGTGATTACCGAAGAGATAATTATTTTATAGTATGTTCAAAGACTGAATGCTTAATCCATCTTTTCTAACAAAAAGTGGAAAGTTAACGAAATTGATTGGAAATCATATTTGTGGGTGGTCTGAATGAATGAAATGAAATTTGCATTGGTTATAGAAAAATTATGAGATCAGTGCTAGTTGATAAGGATAAAACAGTTTATAATTCCGAGTGCTGCGTCGTCGTAATTCACAGGTAATAAATATATCAAAATGCTCTGACGAATTTACATGTTTTTAAAGGCAATACACAATGATTAGGAAACGAATAAGTGTAGAATAACACTTCAAAGTTCGTATGGCACAGCTGAAGAACTGCTAGATCGAAATATTAACATGAAAAGACCTATGTGTCGATAAGAAAAGTTTAGCATAGACAGGGCCGTCTCTAATGTGACGGATCCTAAATGGATCCCCACAAAAAATAGTCCAACGGAGTCAAAACACAGCTTCATCGCTAAAGAGTTAAGATTTTTCTGGGAAAATGCTCATTTTCGGCTATGCGATCATTAGTTCATGGAATGGAAATCAGGCTTCAAGTTTTGGACTAATTAAACTTTGTAAGCCTTCACACTGAAGTTTTTATGCAAAATTCTCCCCAGAGATGTTCAGTTCTAGAGTAAGTTCGGTAATATTTTGAAATGTTTTCACTGGACGAGAACAAGAACTGGTTGTGTTATCAAATAACGATCCCGTTTCAATAACTCATAAACAACCGTGAGGGCATTTTATTTATATTAAATTTTCACTTAAATTTCTAACAGATTGGATAGAAGATTTACCACTTTAGAAATGAATTCTCGAAGTTTCCCAGTTTTTATTCAAGCACAGATCGACCCATTTCAATGAAAAAAATGTATATGAGACAATAATTTATTTCCACAAAAATGTTTGTACTACTACAACAATTGTTTCACCACGATGTGGCTTCTTCAGGTATTACATTGTACTGTAACAGTACAATGCCACATCGTGGTGAAACAATTGTTCTAGTAGTACAAACATTTTCGTGGAAATAAATTATTGTCTCATATACATTTTTTTATTTAAAATGAGTTTCCAACAAGTAAAGACCGAATCAATCAAATATCGACCCATTTCGTTAATGTCAAATGTTGAACTAACTCTCTGTCAAAACACGAATGACAGAAGCGTTGCCGAATACGAAATAATCACTCTAAATGGCCCACCATTTAACTATACATCTGCGCCGAATTTGGGAGAGTAGCAATTAAAAAAGTATTTCCTTCGATAAAAGGAAATCTATGGTTGGAATAAATATACTACCTTAAGATTCACCCTGTATAATTAGATAATAATAACTTTCATCAAAGTTCTCTTTTTTCTTTCTTTCGCTGTAATGATTGATTCATTCACATTTTATTTGTTCAACTTTTCCTGTCATCCGCTGTCATATTTCATATCCTCACATCATCCTTTATTTCACTCAGTTCAGTGATAACATTATTTTCAATAGTATTGACTACTTGAGTTTGAGATAAGTTATCATTACCTTCGCTGATTGCAACAAAATTATCGATAAAAAATCCCATTATTTCGCACCTAGATAGACTCATTTTGCCAGGAAAAAATATTTTACTCAACTCCTAAGGGAAATGGATGAAGTATAAACAGCAATCAAGCAAACCTTGACAAACACTTTTCCGCTTGATAAAAGCTGATTATCTGCTTTTAGCAAGATGCAGAAAGCATTAATGAAATCATTACGAGCAATGACGAGAAAAATTGAAATTCTGGCTCCTTAATTTCTGATGCAAGTTATGTAGAAATTTTACTAGTGATTGTTATTGAATAAATCGGTTTTCTCTTAATGATGAAAGAATTAGCTATTAACTCTGACAAGATATCATGTATTTACCAGTGTCCATAAGCACATGGAATCGGCAGATAGAATATAAAATATTTATCGTCATATGTCTTTCCGATAAAATGTAAAAAGGTAAATATATCGCACAAAGCAATTGGAAATCATTCAAACTATATTGTATTATATACAGTATGGTTCAACGAAAACTTAATACCTCGGTTTTCCGGCATTAAATTAAAAATGTGGAAAATCACTCGGACCCGTTAATTTCTGATTCGAGGGGAAACGACTTTTCCGCTCTTTGCATCCCCGTAACTACAACCCCCTGACGGGGGTGAGTATAACCCCTTGATTCTGAATAGGGATGAGGGGTGTTGCGATACATCATTTTGAAGATCTTATCGAGTACTATCGGATACTGAAATTTCGCTTCAAAATTTCCATCGATAACAAAATGACTAGGTGAAATAGTGGATGAGGACTTACTTTTGTGATTAGTTTATTAAATCCTGAAATGGGCACCATTCACTTCCATGCAGTTATGTGAGTTTTGCTGAAAACGTTGACATACGTTACTCAAGATTTCTGGTGTAATTTGACGGCATTTCTTAATGATCCGAGTTTGCCAATCATCCAGTGTTTCAGGCTGGGTAGCGTAAATTTTGGATTTCAGGTGACCCCATAGAAAAAAGTTCAGTGGAGCCTGATTAGGTGATCTGGCCGGTCGCTCAATATGTCTCCTTCTTCCAATCCAGGCGTGAGAAAAATTTTCATCTAAGAACTGACGCACCGGTTGAACGAAATGAGGTGGTGCGTCATCTTGTTGGAAAATCATCGTTTGTTGATGTCTCCTGCATTCTCCAATACTTGCACGGAGACTGGATAAAAAGCGTTCTCCAATAGATCTAAATAAATTTTTCCACTGAGATTACCGCGTATAAAGAAAGGACTGATTATGTGGTTTCCATAAATACCCGCCCAAACTTTAAATTTTTGAGGACGCTGAGTATGCACCTCACGAAATAATCTTGGATTTTCATTTGACCAATACCGACCGTTATGCCGGTTTACAACGCCGTTAAGGTAAATTAAACACTCGTCCGAAAAAAAACATGTAGTTTTGATTACTATTAATCATTTCACTAACCACTTCACAGAAATGGAGTCGGCGATCGTGATCATCCTCCTTCAGTTCCTGAACCAATCGTATCTTATAAGGATAAAATTTATGTTGTTTCCGGATTCTCATGATTGCTGTGCGTGAAACACCAGATACATCGATCCATTTTCTAGTACTCAAGGTCGGATCCATTGCTACATGACCTAAGAAAGCCACGTTCCTTGCTTTGTCCCTCTCATTCACCCTCGTTTTGTTTCTGACTGAACTAGTAGCGTCAAATTTGGCAACCAGTTGCACAACGTAAGCAGCGAATATATTTTTCCAGGATGTCGTGTGTTAAATAAAGCCACTGTTGTTCGCGGAGAGTCGTTATTTCTAAGAAATAATTTCATCATTTCCACCTTTTCTTCTACGGAATACACCATTTTAATTCTACTACAAATTTACAATCGCCTTGACACACTTGTAACGTTCTTAAAAATTCACGATAGACTAAGGCAAATCAAAAACATGGTCCGTCTACTTTTTTTGACAAGAAATTAATACTTTTTTGGACAAAAAATTAACAACATAACTACTAAATACCTTTGAAATGTGTCGGATACGAATAATATTCTAGAGATAAATTCCACATTACCTCTTTAACTATTTTCGCTGTTATTTCATTATCGATTCATATTTTGAAGCGACAATTTAGAGTCAGATAGTACTCCATACGATCTTCAAAATTAATTATCGCAACACCCCTCATTCCTATTCAAAATCAAGGGGTTGTGCTCACCCCCGTTAGGGGGTTGAAGGTACGGGTACGAAAAAAGCAGAAAATGACGATTTTCCGCATTTTCATTTTAATGTCGGAAAATCGAGGTGTTACATTTTCATTGGACCATTCTGTATATGCAAAAATATTAAGGGTTCTATATTTAAAATCGGTAGTAGGACTGTTTTTATGGTTCAGGTAGCGTTCAACGCTCTCTCAAAAATTATTAGGTCTCATTTACGGACAGCCCTGTCTGCGTTATAACATAATGCATTATTTTTTTATCGCTGGTGTGACACTTTTCATGTTGATACTTTCAACCTAGCAGTTTTTGAGCTGTGTCATTCGAACTTTGAGTTTTCATCGGATGTGAACACATGGCTTATCCGTTCTCATATGGGTATTACAAAGATGGAAAGACTTCAAAGCTTTCGCCTATTAATTAGTTACATTCAGCGAAACAGTATTGAGAATAATAATCTGTTTCATTCTACTCTTATCTACCAGATCTTATATAATTTTTTCTAGAAACAATGAGAAAGATTCTTATTCAGTCCACTTACAAATATGCTCAATCACTTTCATTAATGTCCCTCTTTTTGTTAGAAAGCATGCATTGAGACACCTCTAACATTTAGCTTTTGAATACACTATAAACTCATTACCCTTTGTGATAGTCAACTTTGTCGCTTGTGTCATTCGGTCGAAGATATTGCCTTATTATTTCGTTCATAATCAACCATTGTCGTTTGTGACCTTTCGGTCCAAGATATTGGATTATTACTCCGGTAGTAATCAACTTTGTCGCTCTGGCTTCGGCCCAAATTATTGCATATTCATTGTGATAGTTACCTTTGTATTCCTGGCACAAGATTGTCGCGATTACTATACATGCAGTAATCCACATATTGCCATGGCCAACTGTCCTCAAATTCCCATCTGTTTTTAGTATGTTTGTACAGTGATATCAGAATATCATCGTTGTCGTTATAAGTGTTCGCATTGACCCCACTTCCTTCTCTTCGTTGGTTTAATGTTATCAAATTAACAGAGCTAGTACATCATCGAAATAACTACATACAAGTGCATTTTAAAGCTTAACAACATAAGAAAACTTCAATAAAGTCCACATGAATACAGTGTAATTAATCATCGCGATTAATTATTGTTTGTTGTTTCTAACTATGGGTGTTTTTTTTGAGTGATTGAACTTTCGATAGGGATATCTGTGATTTGACAGGAGGTAGAAGCCATGTTGTTTTAACATTTCTGTTCAGTAAGCATAGACAGATTATCATCGAAAGACTCACGCCGCAACAACGTTTACAAATTGTTGAAACTTGTTTTCAGACACATTGTTCTATTCGCCAAACTTATAGAGCACTTCGTGAAATTTATGGTTTCCATAATCGTCCATCAGAGCAGTTTATTCGTCGAACTATCGATAGATTTCGGACAACATTTTCTCTACTCGATGCAACAACAACAACAATAAGACAAAAAACTGTACGTACAGAAAAAATATCACTGCTGTGAGTCATTGTTAGTGATGATCAAGCTTTGTCTATTCGTCGACGTTCACAACAAATTGGACTCTGTGGATCCACCACATGGAAAATTTTGCGTAAAGATCTTGGTCTACACCCATACAAGATCCAACTGGTTCAAGAACTGAAGCCACTTGACCATAATAAGCGTTGTTTGTTTGTTGATTGGACCCTAGAACAGCTTGAAGTTGATCCACTTTTTTATCGTAAAATTGTGTTTAGTGATGAAGCTCATTTCTGGTTGAACGGCTATGTAAACAAGCAGAATTGCCGTATATGAAGGGTAAACAATCCTCAAGAAGTTCTGCAGGTTCCATTGCATCGTGAAAAATGCACTGTATGGTCTGCTGTGTATGATCGATGATCAATGATTATTTGTTTCAAAATTTGAATGGTATCGACCCAGAAGTGTTTTGGTTCCAACAAGATGGTGCTACACCGCATGCTGCTACCATAACAATTGATTTATTGAGAGAAAGATTTGGCGATAACATTATTTCGAGAAATGGTCCAATTAATTGGCCTCCAAGATCATGCGACATAACTCCACTGGATTATTTTCTTTGAGTTTATGTCAAGTCATTGGTTTATGCTGATAAACCAGAAACAATAGACGCTTTGGAAGGCAACATAACTCGTGTTATTGATGAAATAAGGTCTGAATTACTCGAAAAAGTGGTCCAAAATTGGTTTGGTCGAATGCGGTTCCTCAGATCTAGTCGTGGTTAACATATTCCGGAAATTAGTTTCAAAACATAAATGTCGTAAAATTATCTTTCAAATAAAACAAATATTTGGCTTCAATCTTAATTTGAATGTGTTTCATTTCAATTTAAAGTTCTATCACTTTAAAAAAACACCCTCTATTAGACAATAAGCAAAATGTGGCGGTTAACTAACCGTGGTAAGATACACCTTCTTTAAGGGGTAATTAATTTATAGTTTTGAAATTTTCAGGGGAGATGGACTATTGAACAATCAAAATCTTTCGACTTCACGTCAGTGATTTTCACCATTTATTTAATCGAGAACAGAGTCTGTTGCGAAGCATTATTTCGATAAAATTGATCCCATTCAAAATGTTCAAATTCACATGCACACGTCTTTTCAGTATTTACCCATGAAAACTTCAAGAAGAAACATCTTTCAATAGCGAAATATCGATTTTCGTTTAAGTGTGCTATCTGGAAATCATTGACTATCATAAAGAGGGTGCTCCCGTATGAACTTAAATGGAGTGCCTGCTCGAGGATTTGAAGAGGTGCGAGTATGAAAGAAATTGATAATATATTAACCAGGACGTTCAGCAGTGTACAGAATGAGACTCACTCTTTCACTTTGAGAATATTATAATAATGATAGAAATAATATATTCGCCGCAGTAAATTTTCCATATATATCGCGCGTGGCAGTTTTCAAATAAAATGTCTACGATCGTATCTTCTTTTCAACCTTTTCTGTGAAATAGCGTTTTTTAATATTATGTTTTCGAATAGAATATTTTGTGAATGAAGGTAGATATATTTTATTGATTGTTTGTATTTAATATCCAAATAACTTTCAACTGATTAGAATGTGGATTGAAATTTCAGATACTTTTTTTGGTCAATAATTAATGTTTTCTCTTGATTCTTTCTTGGTTAGCTGCCTATTACGTGTATTGATAATATATGTCTACAAAGTGAAAAATATTTTCTAAGGCATTTTCAATATATATTGATTGAATTTTTCATAATTTGAATTTTCACATGAACGCGTGGCAGTTTTTAACTATGGAGTCTATAATCATATCTTCTATTCTTAATACTTCCGTGAAATAGCTTAATTTTTGCATGGTTTTCAATAAGGTTTTTTCGAATTTAGCTTTGGAACAGAATATTTGATGAATAAAGGTACGTTAAGATATATTTTATTGATTCTTTTTATTTAAAGTGTGACAAGAAAAACTTGGGACACATTTTACTGTGTTCTGGAACAAAAGTATTTCAGCGCAGCCAAATAATTTTTATTCTATTAGATTCTCTACACTTTCTTGTACTAACAAGTGAATTTTCAGTTTGATGTTACAATAATTTGCAGAGTGTTAGAATGTTAAACAAACGTAGTACCGCTGCGACATTCTCGAGGTCGTAGTATTTCTGTGGGCCAAGCAAACCTTCGGAGACACGCATCGGACCTTTCAACAGGACAACAGGGTGTAAGACCCATTTTCAGAGTTTAATCATATCTGCAGAATGGCCGTCTGACTCGCCGGATCTCAACCCAATGGACTACCGCGTGTGGTCGATTTTGGAGCTCAGGGCGTGTGCTAAATACCACAAAAGTTTGGAGTCGCTGAAGCAATCCCTGCGCCGACAATGGGACCGATTAACGCCTGAAGAGCTGCGGCCCATTGCAAGAAGCGTCTGAAGCTATGTATCGCCGCCAAAAGAAGCCACTTCGAAACCGAAATATTATTACCATATGTTTGTTATTATTATTCGTGGTTGTTTTGTTTAATTTCTTCTGTTTAATAAAGTTAAATGAAAAAAAGTTTGTCCGAAGTTTTTCTTATCACCCTGTATAATCCGAATAATAATTTATTAGAATTTCAGATACTTTTTCTGGAGAATGTACTATCAATTTTTCAAAAAGAGAATTGATATTTTTTTTGCTTTTGAGTGAAACAATGTTTCCTAAGGAATTTTATTCAATTTAATTAAAAAAAGTTTCGAAGATATTTTGTAGATTAAATCTGTATAGGTTTGGGAGAATTAATCTAGCTTTTATCTGTTGCATTTCAAAAAAACTGTTCACAGTCATTTTTCAATATAAAGGGTGTTTCACGATAGATTGTACACTGTACAGGCTTTCAGGGCAGATGTAGGACATTTTGGTGAGTCTGAATCAGTGCTCGAAATATGTCCTAACTATATTTGTTTAAGAGTTACAGGATGTTTTATGTATTTTATCGAAAACTTTCAATCGACTCTACCTACCTACCTCTTGAACGCCTGCATGGATCTTCATGAAAACTTGAGGGAATGAGTATAGTCGAATGCCAAATATTTGCTCATAATGACTTATCGATAGCACAGGTCCGGACTGAGAAAATTACATTATTAATCCCACATCTTGTAAAACACCCTGTTCATCCAATTTTCAAAAAGCGAAATTCTCTTCAGAATCTACAATAAATACTCTTTCAAACAAGCCTATTAGGATCAATGGCACACTTCGCATCATCATTTTATGAACCATTGAATATTAGGAATTTTCAATTTATAGTAAACACTGACCTGTGAATCTCCGAATAATACGTTTATTCGTATTGAATCGATTGAAATTCTCAGTAACAAGACTTAGGTATTGTGCTGTGTCTTATTCCACCCAATACATGAATGTTGTATAGGGGCAACATCAAATATTTTTTGCAAAACTAAATTTGACCGAAAACTCGAATTAACATTGAACATTTAATTGTAAAATGGATTTAATAATAAAAATATAAAATGTATCTTATGAACATGTGTGTAACAGAAAAAAATTGACAATAAATGAGAGAAAAAATTATAACTTGTTTTCGAAAATACCCCCTCTCTCTTCTAAACATTTTCTAGCTCTTGTGATCAGATGAACTACAGCTTTCTTCAAAGTTTCCAGTCGATTTCGTATTGCTTCACATGCAGCTTGAATACGATTAATCAGATGCTCCCTGTCTATGATTTCTTCAGAGTAAACTTCATTTTTTAAGTGCCCCCAGAGAAAATAATCCAAGCATGTAAGATCTGGGAATCTTCCAGGCCACTCATGAGGTCTCCCTCTACCAAACCAATAATCTGGATAAACTTCATTCAAATGCGCTACAATCATGTTGGAAGTATATTCCTCCCGGAATATTGCTTCCATAAATCAAGAGCCCTGGCAAATGCTCGATTACACATTGTAGATATGTCACTCCATTCAGCCTGTGTGGAAGAATATATGGTCCAATTAGGCGGTTATTGTAAATTCCACACCAAATATTGACTGAAAAATGATGTTGTGAAATGCGTTTCCTAGTCACTTTCGGATTTAGTTTGGACCAAATATGTGCATTGCGAACATCGAAAATGCCATCTTTTGTGAAGGTCGCTTCATCAGTAAAAAGCGTTCTGAAGATAACTCGCTGCTTCCGCAAAACCCATCTGCAAAATCTCAACCTCGGTATTTCATCGCCAGGCTCCAATGTAAATGAAATGGATGCCACTTTTCACGGGTGCAGAACTCACTAGACCTGACAATGTGGCAAACCTAAAACTGAACCAAGACGCCGAGTGCTGGTTGAGGGATTTCCTTGGGCAGCTTCTATTATCTCTTCATCGTTTACCATCGAACTTGCTCTTTCTCGTTTACTTACTGACGAAAAGTGTCCAGTTTCACGAAGTGAGCGATTAACATGTTCGAATGTTTGGTCGTTAGGAATTCGACGATCCGGATATAGCCTTCGATATTCCCTAGCAGCTTCACGACCATTGCACTTACAAAATCCATAAACTAACAACATATCAGTATACTCAGTATTCGCAAATGGCGGCATTTCGATAATTCTCTCAATGAAAATTTTATGAAAACACAACATCTACCACTTGCGTATTTTTCTATTTCAATGATTACCCGACAATGATTTGAAATGTGGAAATTCTTAGCATGAGCCGCTTAGATTTTGAAATGGGTTGAATTCAGAGTAAACGAATGTCTTCTGTGATCTTTTACATTGCATTGAAAATAAATGATATTTTAAGCTTCAGATCGATTCAAGCAGCATGTGAGAAGATAAATAGTGGACCAGAAAGAAAGGTTAATTAAAGCTTCAGAACATTCAACACAAGAGCTAGCAGGTGTCAAAAAGAAATAGGGAAATTTTCGAGAACAAATCACATACGAAAATTGATGGGGGAAGGGTTATAAAAGAATTTATTTGCGAAAGTGTAAATAAGATGTCGAAAAGTATTTCATTTTGTATGCGTGTGTCTATGAATCGAAAATTCCAGATATTCAATAGCTCATAAAATATTGATGCAAAATGTGCCATTATTTCGAATGAGCTTGTTCGAAAGGGTATTCATTGTAGATTCTGAGGAGACAAGTGATTAGGTGCAAATATTAGGCCTTGGCCTATACTCATTCCCTCAAATTTTCATGAATATTCATGCAGGCGTTCAAGAATTATGCCGATTGAAAGTTTTTGATGAAATTTATAAAACATCCTGTATCTCTTAAACTAATATAGTTAGGACATATTTCGAGCACTGATTCAGACTCACCAAAATGTCCTGCATCTGCCCTGAAAGCCTGTACAATCATTCTTGAAACACCCTGTATATCATCATCTTTTGAAATAAATACATACCTTGAGCTAAAGAAACGGACTAAATTAATTTCTACTCTCAATATAACAAACGAGGAAAATCTATCTGTTGAAAAATTCCAACAAATGAAGAAATTTTAACGAATGAAGAAATTCTAAGGAATGAAAACATTCCAACGAATGGAGGAATTCTAACAAATGAAGAAACTATAACAGCGCCCTTTGCCAACGACTGCTAATGGAGAACTGCTTAAGGCTCTAAATACACTGAGTGCGCGTAATTAGATTCATAGCGAATGCCATAGATAAACGAGAATGTACAGTCTCGTCAGCGATACTTCCTATCTCGGAATTGTTGTGTCGTCTAAGTTTTCTTATTCTGCGAAAAAGAACTCCCAGTTTATGATTACGGGGCTTCTGTTAGCATTATAATGTTTTTATTTTTGGAACGAAGGTCGGAGGATCACCAGTAGAGCATGAAATGAGCTAGATATTTGGGTCAAACCGCGCTACCGTGAATTAGAACACGTTTGGGTTTTTTTGCGTCATTTCTGATGGAACAATGACGACGAATCTCGTTGTAAGGATGAGGAAACACAATTGCAAATCTACGTATTGCGAAAGATTAGGTTGAATCAGGGGGGAACACCACAATTTATCCTTGTGGGGCAATAACAGACAGAGTCCTAACTCTGTCCTAGCCCTAGCATTAAGGAGTTTCAGTACAATAGGGGAGTCTCTTTTAAGAGGCAATGTTTTGAATATATGGAAAATTCCTTATTTTTTTGGAAGGTAGTACACCGGAATAAAAGTAATTCTGTGCTATTCTACATATTTACAAAGAAACGGGAAATTGGCCATAACATCTTATTTGAATTGTTTTGAGTTTCATACAAAACGTTTTGTTACAATTAAAACAAATTGTAGAAATTACTATCTTTTACTACCAAAAAATATATATTACACATTATCTTGTGACTCGAGTTTCGGGAAATGAACTATTCCATCATCAGACAACTAGAGACCTAACAGTGGTACAGTGGTATTTAAACAAAAGTGATAAATATTTTTAATATTTCAGGTAATACCTTATAGTATACAGAGGTTTACAATCGGAACGTGATAAAAAACCGGGTTAAAAAAGGAGGGGCCTTCTAACAGATATCGGAATGTCGGCAATCGACAAAGAAGGTTGTTAAACAGATGGTACCCATTTAAATATCTCAAATAATTTTTGGGGTTACATAGCCCCGTAGACATTCATTATTTTTACATTTTTTTGTTGTATACATTCTGTCAAGAAAGTACCGGGAATTATCGATTTAAATCTGGCGGGGCAATGAGGCAGGTAAAAATTTTTTTTCCTAGGTTGGTACCACTGTCCTTAATTACTATGCCAAGCTTGAGCGGGATCTGTCAACTAGTGTGTTTGCAACAGCTGATTAAGTCAGTCGATGTCAGAGTGCGTGCCGATTTTTACTATGGGTGATTACTATGGGACGATAACGCGCCTTCTCACCGAGCTACGATTGTGACTGACTTTCTCGCCAAAAACTCAACAAACGTGCTTCAGCAACCACCGTATTCGCCGGATTTGGCTCCCTGCGACTTTTTCCTCTTCCCAAAACTAAAATTGCCCCTTCGTGGCACCCGTTTTGAGTCGATTGAAGCCATAAAACAAAATTCGGCGCGAGAGCTAAAGTCCATCCCGGAAAGCGCCTATAAAAAATGTTTCGATAATTGGAAGTGCCGTTGGCATAGATGTATTGGAACAAATGGAGCCTATTTTGAAGGTGACCCAATAAATTTTGACGATTAAATGTAAAAATGTTGTTTTAATTGAAAATTCCCGGTACTTTCTTGACAGAGTAGTATCTCAAATATTTGGATTTAGATAGCTCCATACAGTCATTCATCATTTTTTACATTATTTTCATTGTGAACGAATTTGAAAATTTCAATAATCAAGTATGCTTGTGAAAATTTACGTTGGCAGTGCTTCAACTGACAAGTTATATAGAGAATGATTTCGGCATTTCAAAAGAGGTGGTTTCAGAATTGGAGAAAGACTTCTATCAGAAAAACCAAAAATATTCGAAAACGATGAATTAGAGACACTACTCGATGAAGATCCGATTTTAATGCAAGACGAGTACGCACCTACGTTGGGGATGACCCAACAAGCAGTATCTGTTCGTTTGAAATCTATGGACCTGCTGCCACCAGGAAGCAAAAAAATTAATCGTTATTAAATTTTGTTGCTGCAATATATTACAATTCTTGAAATAACCATTTTAATAATAAACGAAATATTGGATAGAGTAGTCCGTTACTTTGGAAAATTTAACCGCCGCTGGTTAGATCAATATACTCCTTGGTTGATCTACTCAAGTCGTTTGAAAGGTGCTTTATGTATGCTGTGTGTTCTTTTTCCTCTTAGTATTGCTACAGTTAAAGGAGTATTGGGGTCATTCAAGGTAAGGTCATACACGAAGTTTAAAGATATACATGAAGATTGTAGAAAACACGTCATCACTTTCACAAAACTTCAACAGTTGCTGCAAAAGCATTCCTTGAAAATGTTCCAGTTGATGTACAGTTCCAAAATGGTCACCTAAAGATGATTGAAAAAAACAAACAAATATTCTCATCAATTATTTCTTGTATCATATTTTGTAGAACTCATTTGCTACTTAGAGGAAAGGAAGGAGATGAGGGGATTTTCTTTGACCTTTTAAATTTGAAAATTGACTGTGGTGATCTGAAACTAAGGCATCACTTGGATAGATGTCGAAAAAATGCAGTCTACACTTCACCAAAAATTCAGAATGACGTTATTGAATTATGTGGGGTGAAGTTGTCAAAGAAATAATTATTGATGACTGTAAACAAGCAAAGGCTTACGCTGTAATGGCCGATGAATCAGCAAATATCACTGGAAAAGAACAGCTTTCTATCGGATTGCGGTTTCATGCTGAGAATTAACAAAAATCATAGAGGAATTTGTAGGCTTTGTTGAGCTGAAATCTCAAGATGACCCTACAATCGTTAGCACAATTTTTAGTTTCTTAGTTGATCAAAATCTTTCAGCAGAGAATTGTGTTGGGTTTCGATTTGGTGGATGTTCTACGATGGCTGGAAAAGAAGGTGGTGGCCATTTTGACGGAAAAGTACAATAAATCTGCATTTTTTCATTGCTCAAGCCATAAACTAAATCTTGTGGTTAATGATGCTAGCAAACAACCGGAAATAAAAAACTTAATTGCAATTGTTAAGGATACAATATCCTTCTTTCGTGAGTCGCCAACCCGCAGGACTTTGGTTCCTAATTTATCAAGGCTCTGTGAGATCAGATGGTTTGAGAAATACAAGAGCATCAGAAAGATTTCAAACAGCTTTCATGAAATCGTCAATGCGCTAGAACATCTCTCGATTGAAGGAAACTATGCTATAAGAAAATTTACCTATCAATTGCACTGTGCAGCAACTAAATCAATTTTCATTATAGGGTTAGTCATGATTGCAAAGTACTCTGCGATTTTGGAACTCGTTGTGAACGTTCTACAAGGTAAAATATGGATTTGATTATGGCGAGGAAAAACATTGGTAAAACCCTTGATGTCATCAAGAAGGATCGACAAGAAATTGAACATGTTTCTGAGGAAGTAGTTAAAAAATCACATGATATCGCGGAGAAAATCGGCGCTGATCTTGACTATTTAACCTTATCATTGAATGTTAGATTCCCACACGAGAATACACCTGCTTTTGCCTTATCCTATCTTCATCCTTCATACATGATAAACAGTACTTCAAAAGATTTGGAAAAAAACGCAAAATCTTTTATGGAATTTTTTGAGTTGGGTGATATCTCTGCAGAATTAGATTTGTGGTATAATCTGTGGAAAAAGAAAGATTTAACAAGGGACAAATTAAAGAATATTGAAGTGGCTGCACTTTTGGAGGGGGCTTATATTTTTTTCCCTGCAACAAGTCATGCTCTCCTCATTTTGAGTGCTTTCCCATCCACTACGGCTACTGTTGAACGATCTTTCGTTTACTCTTCGAAGGGTAAAGACCTGACTGAGATGTACAATGGAAGAGGACAGATTGACTGGGTTGAGTTTGATGAGCGTCCATTGTAAATTTTTTAAGGAAAACCAGGACTGGATTGAAACGAGAGTTTTGAACAAGTTTTCTTCAAATCCAAGAAAAATGATAATAGTATAGGGCATGTAACTAGAATACATTTTTTTCAAGCAAATAATTGTCATAACTTAGTTTATAAAGCACTGTTATAATTATACATATTTCTCTAAAAATTTTGAGTTGCTCTCAATATCTTGTCCACCTGTACATGTTCCATTTTGTGGAATCAATTTTTTTGTATCTCCATCTGTAACAAAGTTAAAGGAGGATCAAATTATAGAGAAAAACCCGGTACATTTAAGTGTGAAAAAAATATGTGAACGTTATTCAAAAGTGAAGTTATTGTTGACAGTTGTTCTCAATTATTGCTCGAAGGTGAGACAATGAATAAAGAATACTATCTGAGCGTAATGTGTCGTTATTGATAACAAATTCTTCGAAAAATAACAGATTTGTGGAAAGAAAACTCGTAAATTTGCCCCTGTACACAAATCGCATTTTGCCGTCCAAAAAATTCGTAGTTTTGACTTTGAATTACTCAAATGAAATGATATGATATATTATACTGATTCTCCTAGATCTTCTGTGAAGATCTCTCAGAAGATTTTCCACTTGCGAGTTAGGAGTTCAGTTGTGTTCTGATTAGGCTTTGTAACTGCGCCCTTACGCCACTTTAGGGTCAGCACTGTTAATTTTCGACCCAATAGTGAAATGGTGAACAAAACCCGTCTAACTAAGGAAATTTCTTTCCTACGTTACAGATTTGAACACAGGACGTTTGGGTTCCCAGCTCGAGGCTCTAACCACTGAGAACCTCTTATTCACTTGATCTGGTTCTCTTTTTCTTTAAATGAAAAAAGTTCAAATGCTCGTGAATTTTTTTCCGACGAAGAGATGATATCAAGATAAAAATTTGTTTTTGATAGGTCTATAGGCGTTGCAAGTTCGTTGTGGTAAAGGTATCCAATTACGAGTATGTTCAATAATGAAATATTCAGAACATCAAATTTTGTTCGATCATATGGTAGGATGATATTATTTCAAATAAATAATCGTATATGTCAGTTTCTGCTTGATTCTCTTCGAAAAACCTCCTATATTCGATTAATTCCGCTCACCACATTGAAGATTCCTTCCAATTAGAATCAAAGGAGGAGGTGTTTCTATTCGACTAATCAAGGTTAAAAGGCGAAATTATCTAGCTCTGGATTGATATTAATGATTTATACGGTCTGGTTGAAAGCTCAAATAAATTCACGATGACATAATTCTGTCACTATTCTTAAATTAACCACATTAACAATCACGATGTACGAAGAGTCCTCGATGTTCACACGAACTTATATCATGAAACCTGTGTGAAATTTGCAGCTTCCTTTACCTTAATTCATATGAAAAATTCTTTTGTTGCATATTTCAATGCTATCTGATGCTTGTTCAGCTGCGAAAATAATCAGAGCTGTTTTGCGCGCTGGTTCCAGGAAACAACGTATTATCATTTCGCCCTAATGTCTGTGATTTTCCAAGTTTCAAATATTGAAGAGAGTAGTCCGTTACTTTATGATAGTTCATTTTAAAATGGAATGGAGTAAGAAATTACTCAGTTTTCTATCACTTTTTATTACTCAATGTAAAGTGACTCGAGTTTCGTCGTGTTTACTACATTTTCAAACTGAATAAAGCAAATAATTACTCAATGATAACATAAATTCGTTGAAAGCTTCGTCCTTTGCAACACTTCGAGTCTGCCAAAGGTCCGTCTGTTCATTTGATACTTTCAATTCTAAAACGTGATTGCGCTTAAATATTTCTACGGATTCCAGGATGTCTAGCGTTTTGCTTTTCGATTTCAGGTATAATATTCCAAGATTATCCAATTCTGGGAAGATATGATTAGTTGGAAAAAATTTTCGCAATATTAGAGTTTCTTTTCGGTTCTCTAAAGACGATTGGTATTCTTCGAACCTTTTTCGGAAAGATCCTCTTGTTTGTCTATCAGGTGTTTTTTTAGAGTGATAGAACTTTAAATTGAAATAAAACACATTTAAATTAAGAGCATTTTTCAGGATGCAATGGAACCTGGAGAATTTCTTGAGGATTGTTTTCACTCCATGTACGGAAATTTTGCTTGTTTATATAGACGTTCAACCAGAAATGAGCTTCATCACTAAACAGAATTTTACGATAAAAAGTGGATCAACTTCAAGCTGTTCTAGGACCCAATCAGCTAACAAACGACGCTTATTATGGTCAAGTGGCTTTAGTTCTTGAACCAGTTGGATCATGTATGGGTGTAGACCAAGATCTTTACGCAAAATTTTTCATGTGGTAGATGCGCAGAATCCAACTTGTTGTGAACGTCGACGAATAGACAAATCTGGATTATCATTAACACTATGACTTACAGCAGCCATATTTCCTTCTGTACGTACAGTTCTTTGTCTTGTTGCTGTTGTGGCATCGAGTAGAGAAAATGTTGTCCGAAATATATCCATAGTTCGACGAATAAGTTGCTCTGATGGACGATTATGTAAACCATGAATTTCACGATGTGTTCTTTAAATTCAGCGAATAGAAAACTGATTTTGAAAATAAATTTCAACAATTTGTAAACGTTGTTGCGGCGTGAGTCTTTTCATGATAATTTTTCAATGCTTACTAAACAGAAATTTCAAAACAACATGGCTTCTTCCTTCTGTCAAATCACAGTTATCCCTGTCGAAAGTTCTATCCGCTAAAAAAAAACACCCGACATATACACGCTACAGAACTGTTGATAACTTAATTTATAACCTCCAAGACTTTTCACCTGTTTCTTTTTGAATTTAGCATTGAATCACAAGAAAAAAAGGGGCATATTGTTGCAATATTTCGTGAGGATCGTATAATCAAAAGACCAAATAAGAATTATTTTGTGCGGATCCTGGGTTATATGAACGAACAAGTGACTTCACATCAGTGCCTCATAAGCCAATTTGATTTGTAAATGATTGATGAATACGATCGACAATATCTCAGCGGAATTAATATTTATACTTCTAGCCACAAATTCCCATATTTTGCTGGAATAGCTCATTCATTTTTAATTAATACTAGCAAGTATTTTTAAATCAATAGTATAAGTGGAAATTACAAAATCAATATTTATTAGAAACCTTCAAGTACGAACCACAAATGACGCCAGTGGAATATTGTTCTTGGGCACAATGATAATGATGAAGAATTCATATGAACACTTCGAGTAAGGAACATTAGTGCGCTCCTTCATTTAATTTGGGTCGGTAACAAAGTTTTCACCAATTTTTTATGGGAATAACGATGAATACCTCACATTTTCTCAGAAGTAATCTTAGGGCTATTTTCACCAACTCTGTGCAAATATTTCGGCTGCATTTCTTCAATAAAATGACGAATATTCCCTTCAAATGATGCAAATTCTGTGACTTGTTGGCCTAAACTTATACTTTCATATAGTCCTGAAGAAAATAATCCAGAGGCGTCAAATCACATGACCTTGGCGGCCATTTCACAAATTCTCGTCTTCAATGATACTGTCGTCATACATTCTATTTAGCAAAGCAGCGTAGCCTCAGCTGTATGGCATGTAGTTCTTGTTGAAACCATATCTCTTCTATATTGATGTTCTCAAGTTCTGGTCATAGGAATTCTAGTAATATGGTTATATCTCGGTTGCCATTCACCGTTACGGCTGCTCCATCCTCTTTTCTAAAAAAATAAGGTAGGTTGACACCGCCATGCCATAAACTTCATCTCGCAATTATTATTAACAGAATCTTTCAACCAAAAATGAGCTACGCCTGAGAAGATGATGTTTTCGCCAAAATGAAGATAGTTTTTCAAGTGCTCAAGGGCTGTGTCAGCCAACTCTAGAGCCAATCTGTGATAATTTGACTTTAATTCTTCAGTCAGTATAACCTTATGAGGATGTAATCTCAGATCCTTACACAATACTTTTCAAGTTGACGTCCAAGAAAACCTCAGTTGTTGAGATAGTCGTGGAATCGACAAATTTTGCAGCTGCAGATGCAATGTTCTCTTCATATCGCACGTTTCGTCGTAGCTTATTGTCTTTTTAAGTTAGCTCACATTCAAACATACACCCACAACTAAGCTACATTTTTGATAAAATTTCGTTATTAATTCCAAGCCATCGAGAGGAGTCAAATGCTGCATCATGAAGCTGCACACTATACTAAATGAAATTGTACCCGGAAGTTTACCAGAAACCGAGAAATATTTATTTGAAAAACCAGGACCCCTATTGATGGACCCTTAAATGGATTTGAGAACTAATTATTTTTATGCACATTATCTAGATGAAATCGCATCTATTTCAATAATAATTCAAGGTGAATTTTTTATTTAAATATGACGAAACTTCATGCTTTAATAATTCTGTGAATTTTCGCTTAACGATTGAAGTCAACTTATAGACCCCAGATTTAATGTCTTTATTTGTTTGATCTTTGTTATTTTTTATATGAATTCCTAAATTATTAACCATTCTAAAAGCTACATTCGAGTCAAATTTTATTCCATAATACTTGGCAATATAATTTGATATTCTATCGGGTGTTTTTTTTAGACTGATAAAACTTTCGATAGGGATAAGTGTGATTTGACAGAAGGTAGGAGCCATGTTGTTTTGACATTTCTGTTCAGTAAGCATTGAAAAATTATCATGGAAAGACTCACGCCGCAACAACGTTTACAAATTGTTAAAATTTATTTTCAAAATCATTGTTCTATTCGTCAAACTTATAGAGCACATCGTGAAATTTATGGTTTACATAATCGTCCATCAGAGCAGCTTATTCGTCGAACTATCGATAGATTTGGGACAACATTTTCTCGATGCAACAACAACAACCAGACAAAGAACTGTACGAACAGAAGAAAATATGGCTGCTGTAATTCATACTGTTAATGATGATCCAGATTTGTCTATTCGTCGACGTTCACAGCAAGTTGGACTTTGCGCATCCACTCCATGGAAAATTTTCCGTAAAGATCTTGGTCTACACCCATACAAAATCCAACTGGTTCAAGAACTAAAGCCACTTGACCATAATAAGCGTCGTTTGTTTGCTGATTGGGCCCTAGAACAGCTTGAAGTTGATCCACTTTTTTATCGTAAAATTATGTTTAGTGATGAAGCTCATTTCTGGTGAACGGGTGTGTGAATAAGCAAAATTGCCGTATATGGAGTGAAAATAATCCTCAAGAAGTTCTGTAGGTTTCATTGCATAATGAAAACTGCACTGCTTGTTGTGCTTTACACGCTGGAGGCATCATCGGTCCATATTTCTTTAAAAACGATGCTGGAGCTAATGTTACAGTGAATGGTGCTTGTTACAGATCGATGATCAATGATTATTTGTTTCAAAATTGGAATGGTATCGACCTAGAAGTATTTTGGTTCCAACAAGATGGTGCTACATCTCATGCTGCTTCCGTAACAATTGATTTATTTAGAGAAATGGCCCAATTAAGTGGCCTCCAAGATGATGCGACATAACTCCACTGAATTATTTTCTTTGGGATTATGTCAAGTCATTGGTTTATGCTGATAAACCAGAAACAATAGACGCTTTGGAAGCCAACATAACTCGTGTTATTGATGAAATAAGGGCTAAATTACTCGAAAAAGTGGTCCAAAATTTGTATGGTCGAATGCGGTTCCTCAAAGCTAGTCGTGGTGGACATATGCCGCAAATTTTTTTAAAACGTAAATGTCATCAAATTATCTTCCAAATAAAAATAAATTGGCTTCAGTCTTAATTTAAATATGTTTTATTTCAATTTAAAGTATCATTCAAAATAAAACACCTTCTGTCAAATCACAGTTATTCCTATCGAAAGTTCACTCTAAAAAAACACCCGATAGTTAGGGGACCCGTGTGTCTCCTAACTTTTTAACCCACTTCGTTTTCTTGACCTCTGTCCATCTTAGTCCGATTTCTTGCCTGACCTCCTTCGATCCAAGCTTGCGAAAATACCTTATTCAATATTCCGCCTAAGTTTAAACCCCAGTAGTCATAAATGGGCAGGATCGATATCCCGTTGGGGCGAAAGAATACACGCCAGACGCCGTCCAGTCTGACCCATTTAGAAGGATATAATTTTATTTCCTCCTATTCCATTCCATACAACGATATCTTTCCCGGGCTCATTATGTTCCTTCAGGACTGCCTTGAAGGGTGAGTGTCCTCAGTTGATATTGAGTGGGAGGAATGGAATTCACAGTGGGAGTGGAGCTTGAGGGTGAAATTGTTTTTCTTATTATTATTTCAGATAATATGAAGATCTGTTTTCATAGAGGGATGCCGTGCCCTCCTTGTTTGATGTAAAAAGTGGGCCATCTAGAGTTTGCAATTTGAAGTAGTGGTTATTTTGAGTCTAGTAACATTTCGGTCATTGGTGTTTTGATAGGAAAATAGTTTAATTTTCGACATAAACGAAACAGGTCCATTAACGCTTGAACAAAATTGGGAAATATTGAAAATTGATTTCCAAACTGGTGAATCTTCTATCCAAATGGTTTGAAATGTACGTGGAAAATTAAATAATAATAACGATTCAATTTCTCGGGTTCGTGAAACTGGATCGTTATCTGATAAAACAACCCATTGACGTTCTCAGTCAGAGAGCACACTTTAAAACATTGCTGTAAAGGGAATGTGGCTGTACATTCATCAACATCAACTCGCCATTGTGCTCAAGAACTTAACATTTCTTGCAATTCTTCAAGGAGAATTTTGCATAAATGAAGACTCACAATGTTCAACTAGTGCAAGAAGTGAAGCCATCCGATGCGTTTCCACTTCGATCAACGGTCTTATGATCGCATCGCCGAAGATTTTCTTTTATATTTAGTGATAAAGTTCATTTTCACATCGGCGGACTATTTTTTGTGGGGATCTGTTAAGGGTAAGCTAAACATCCAGAAACGATTTATGCCTTGAAACACCAAATCGAAGTTACTTTCGAGCTATTGAGCCCCAAACAATCGACAATGTACTGAAAAATTGGATTGATCGAATTGAGTAATGTATGGTCAGTCTTGGAGGTCATTTGGATGATATTATTCTAAAAAATAAATGAGGGTTTATACTTGATAGAAGAAAATTATTTCAATATTTGCAGATATATTCCGTTTGCCTTCTACATATTTGATTTCAAAAAATTATATTTAATATTTTAACTTCAGGAATTGAATTAATGTCAAATGACATATAAAATAAACATTCATTATAAGACATTCAAATAAGATAACAAAATCCAATAAATATAAAATTTTAACAAAAATCCCATAAATTAAATATTTTGAGTAGATAAAATTTGATTTCTGCTCACCCCTTTTATGAAAACATATATCTTTCAAAAATGTTTAACATAATCTCAAGAATTTCATCATAAAACTATCTTTCTTAGAATATTCAATATTATTCGATATCTAAGTTACTTTTTGGAGAATCCCAAGATATGTGAAAACATTACTAAAAAACAAGTTTTAAGAGAGACTTTGCTCGTCAGTACTCAATCATATTCAACAAAATATAATATCAATCAACAAAAAGTATTTACTTACCTTTAACAATCCAGAAAGCGTCTTGGCAAATGAATACTGAGCATTTAAATGGAGTCCAATGTTGACTCAAATAAATAGTTCGATGAATTGCCTTTCAATTTTTAAGATCAATGGTAAACCACAGAACTATTTATCTGAGTCAACATTGGACTCCATTTAAATGTTCAGTATTCATTTGCCAAGACGCTTTCTGGATTTTTCAAGGTAAGTGAATACTTTTTGCTGATTGATATTATATTTTGTTGAATATGATTGAGTACTGACGAGCAGAGTCTCTCTTAAAACTTATTTTTTAGTAATGTTTTATGATGAAATTCTTAAGATATTGTTGAACATTTTTGAAAGATGTGTTTCCATAAGATTGATGAGCAGAAACAAAATTTTGTCTACTCAAAATATTTAATTTATAGGATTTTGGTAAACAATTTTTATTTATTGGATTTTGTTATATCATTTGGATTTTTTATAATGAATGTTCATTTTATATGTCGTTTGATATAAGTTCAACCTTTCTAATAAGCTCGTAGCTTTGCAGAAATATTAATCAGTTTTTTAATATCCCCAATCAAAAATGCAAATTTTGAATGATCCACCCCTTATAAGTGATTTTTGGTGAAGTGAATTATTTTGATCAGTTCTACCTCCTGCTAAAACAGAATTTCAACTTTAGAAACTCTATATTTCCCCCGTAACATCGATTCATATCTATGCATTTCACAAAAATTCTGGAAACTTTATGCAAAAATTGTCTACCGTCCAACAATGATTCTCAAAGCTTTTCAAATCAATTTATTCTAAGATTTCTAATTAAAACTGGTAATCAGAAGAATTATTACTCAAAAAGTTGTCGGATTTTTTCATTTATCATTGTAAAATAATTGATTTTTGTGTGAAATTGATAGTGTCTTTTCTCTACCGCATCTTATTTTTTCAGTAGTGTAAAATATTGATTATATAATTTTCTAGAAAGTTACGGATAAATCTTTCCATTCATTATTGTAATATATTCTCCTGATACTACTAGATCTTCTGTAAAGATTCTTTAGAAGCTTTTTAGCCTGTACGATATAGGAGTTCACTTGTGCTCTGGGTAAGCTTCGTTACTTCGATCTTACGCCACTTTAGGTAACAGCACTGTCAATGTTCGACTCAACAGTGAATGGTGGCTGAAAACCGTACAACTAGAAAATTTTCTACTTGAACAGGATTTGACCTTTTGGATCCCACCCCAATGTTCTAACCACTGTGCTAGTGACACTCATTTGTTCTTATCAGAAGATATTTATAGCTTTACCGACCAATTAATATTTCCTTGAATATCAAACACATAAATAATTTAAGTTTGTGAAAGAACACGAGATTAGTCAGGTATGATGTATTTTTGATAGATTGCTTTTATTTTTGGTCCCTTTTTGAAGATGTGCTGCATACTTTTGAAGAGTGTTTTTGAAGGTTGCTTTTAAAGAGAGTGGTTTTCGAAAGAAATTCTTGAGGTTGTGCATTTTTGGAGAGGAATTTGCTTTTCATAATACCGTTATGAAACAAAGGTTCGTATCCTTCAAGTATTTTATTTAATAATATTAATCATTATTCTATATTTTCTTCGGATTTTTTAATCCTGTTGATGCTGTGTAATGAGTGTGCATTCTATATATTTACTAAATTGAAACTGTGTTTTACAAGACATTTATCAAATTTAATTTCAAAAAGTTTTTGAGGAAAAAAAAATTCATAAAATAAGAATTTATACAGAGGTTAGCGGAATTGATCTGTTTAATTATTAATAAGATATTGTAAAAGCCTTCTATCAAGTAAAAAGCCCCTCTTTATTATTTAAATTAATAATTCTTCTTTCCGCTTTATTACAGTTTCCCCTAATGATGCATAATGCAATTATCAAGAAGAAAATAACGAAATATTCAACTTTTTCATTGTTTCACATTCAACTTTTTCGAATAAATCTGGCAACATACATGGTTTTATTTACATATCATTGCACTAAATGTACTTAGTTTAAGTGGGGACTACGCTTCATCACGTGAGTAATTATAAGAATTTGGCCAGTTCCAAGGATTTAAGGCATGTTTATATCCTGAAATTGTAGTCATTATTTGATCGTTAATTACTCATAGATTGACGTTCAAACATAACTCACTCTGTCAAGGATGGGTCTGTTCCATAAAGTTTTTAGGAATTTTTACTAAGTAAACCTCCAGTATATATTGGAAATTTGCAGCGAAGAGTTTCCTTGAATATTACAGGTAATAGCTGAATTATTTCACCGAAACTTTCACAGATTTGATCTGAAAAATCTCGTGAAAACTTTTAGAATTAAATTTAATAACATGCCTTGAAGAACACTGTTTATAGTTTATAGTTTATAGACATTTAGATTACCAACCAATAAAGAATACAAAAACAAAGTATTGAGAAAATTATCTAAATACATCACCCAAGGTAAATTTTCTTGGACTGGATATTCAGGAATAACAAATTCATCACCAAAAAATGTTCCACAAACAATTAAAAAAAGGATTTTCTATTTCCCTCGTCAAGAAATAGATAGCACATTCTCCAGAAAAATTCTGATGCAGCTTCGCGTCAGTTGGGAGTTTGCATGCTAAATAAAAACAATCAATTAAATATAATCCGAGTGTCTCCTTTTGAAAGGGCCAAACTTCAAGGGAAGATCATACAATTTATTTGCAACAAGAAATATCATATAACACATGGTCGAAATGTTGATGGTTATTATTCAATTTAAGTGCTGTCACAAAATATTTCAAGTTTTTCTATGAAATCAATTATGCTTCAGTTATGCTTGTAGCCTCATCAAATTTGACCACAGATCTGAAAGCGGCATTAAATTTCTTACAATATAAGGAGTTCTGTGTGCAAAAAATTCGTTATTGCGTGCGTGGTAAGGGGATGAATGAATATCACGCTTCTGAAGTGAACAAAATCAGTCATATTTTTCCAATGGTTTTATCGATGAAAAATTATTGACTATGTACATATTTTATTTTCAGCAAAAATAGCTCAGTTAGTAAGCTTTCGAATGACATATCAACTTTTGTGCTAGCTGCTGGTCCTCTGCTATAATATTATGGCTAAGAAGATAACAACAAAAAGTTAAAATATTCCAAATCTAAATTTGCTTTATCTTGAAGCTCTTTATGATTGAATATTAAAGTAATGCTCATGAAAATCATTAATTTACCTGTCGAATTTAAATAATTCAAACGAATAAACTGAATTTTAATAATAAAGATTTTATGAAGAAATGTGAAGACAATAAAGAAAAAAAAACAAAGTATTGACCAAAATTGTCTAAATCCATAACCCAATACAAATTTGTTCCTAGTAAATGTTAAGGAATAAGTAATTTTTGCATGATGCTTAGCATGACCTAGAAATTATTCTCCTAAGGGAGAATATTTGATGAAATTTGAATATCAAAACATATTTAATCTGTCAGTCTTCTACAATTTTAATTTCAAAAAAATTTTTATGCAAAAAACTTTTAGAATTAAATTAATGTCTATACAAGCACCGTTCATATTTAATCGTATATAATCAAAACTTAATATACAAAGTCAAATGGGATAAATTAGCCAACGAATATAAAAAGTCATTTAAAATTAATAAATAAATATTTGAAGGAGACAAAATTTTGTTTCCGATCTTACCATTATAAACACCAATTCTTTTTCAAAAACATAAAACACAACTTAAGCACTTTTCAAAAAATATAATTTATTTGAAATATTCAATATATTCAAATAAGTTAATTAAAAAATCTCTCAAAACATGCACTATATCTTCAAAAAACAATTAGAATTCCGATAATCTCTTCGTCGGCCCTAGATAATATTCAAAATATCAAAATCAACTAACAATCAGTATATCTTACTTTAAAGTGTAACCGAAAATTGCTTAAACAGACTAACTTTAAAAATCCAGATAGTCTATGTTCGTCACAAAATCACAGAAAACTGTAAGGTATTTTTCATAATGAGATTTATTCTAGCCTAAATATAATTAGATATTATGTATAATATTACATTATTATTTTATAGTATTTGATGAATTAAAGTATGTATTATTTATATTATTATGATATTATTTTATTGATTGTTTTATTTAAGCATCTAAATAACTCTCAACTGACGAAAGCTGGATCAGAATCTTTCAGGTTCTTCTGGAGAATGTGCTATCTATTCTTCAAAAAGGGAAATAAAACAGATTTTTTTTAATTGTATGTGGAACATTTTTTGGTAACTGAATTTGTATTATAATTTCATAAAATCAACTCGAAATAAATTTGTATTGAGTGATGAATTTAGATAATTTTGGTCATTACTTCATTTTTTGACTTTTTATTAGTTGATTGCTGCCCACATGTGCTGATGATCTAAATGTCTATAAAGTGATACTGTGTTGTATAAGGCATGTTATTAAATTTAATTCTAAAAGTTTTTAAGAGAATCATCGGATTAAATCTGTGGAGGTTTCGAAGAATTAATCTATTATCTGTAAAAACCTCCAGTATCAATTGGAATATTTTATTGTTTTTTTAAATATATTAAAGAAATTGTGATATAGTGCAAAGCTGGCACAACTGTTTTTTAAAATAAGGCCTTTTACTTGATAGAAGAAATATAACAAAATTTGAATATTAAAACAAATTGAAATATGTTTATCTTCTACAATTTTAATTTCAGAAAAAATTTCTATTCAAAAAAGTTTTAGAAATAAATTTATGTCTAACAAGCACCGCTTACATTTAATAGACGTATATAATCAAAACTCAATATATAATGTCAAATGGAATAAATAACGCGACAGATATACGAAAGTAATTAAAATTAATAAATAAATATTTAAAGGAGACAAAATTTTGTTTCTGGTCTTACCTTTAAGAACACCAATTGCCTTTTAACTTACCTTTACCTTAAAGGTAAGACCAGAAACCAAATTTTGTCTCTTTTAAATATTTATTTATTAATTTTAATTACTTTCGTATATCTGTTGGGTTATTTATTCCATTTGACATTATATATTGAGTTTTGATTATATACGTCCATTAAATGTAAGCGGTGCTTGTTAGACATAAATTTATTTCTAAAAGTTTTTTGAATAAAAATTTTTTTTTGAAATTAAAATTGTAGAAGATAAACATATTTCAATTCGTTTTAATATTCAAACTGTTTTTCATTCTCATACGAAGTTTGGGCGCCATTTTCCATTAAGTTTTCTCATAGTGCTTCATTTTGTCAATTAATCTCAAGTATGTTTCACGATTTGTTAAATTCAATAAGAATATAGAACAAAGAATTTGCTTCAACTTTGCAGTGCAAATGGAATGAAATTTTCTTGAAGTTGAACAGGAAAAAAATTGTGATTGAAAATCATCATTCCACTTTGACAGAGATAGCTGTTGAAATTTTTGTATCTCACTAATCAATTCTTACACATTTTTTCGATAAATTCCTCATAATTTATGTTGAAATATAAAATTATAGAGCTCTTGGAGGATTAACAACTCTAAACATATATCCAATATCTTCTCCTAATTGGAAGATATTAAATATCCATGCTACTCGTATTCAGACAAAGGACCCATGTAAAGTGTATTATTATAAAAGCCTAGAAAGTCCTGTATAGTCCTGACTGAAAAGTGGAGGGAGTGTCTAATTAAGGAATATATGGGAAGTGAAAGTGTGGGAAGCCATTAGGTTTAATGAATGAGTAAATGACCAGAATGAGGATGTACCACTCCTCTTGAAATATCCTCCAATATAGTGAAAGTTTGATCCTCAACTATGTGGAGGAAAATTGCGGGTATAATCCTATTAGATGAAAAAAATATATATCCTGTTGATGCTCAGATGCTTAGGAACCTTCATATGTACAACAGATTAGAATGGCTTATACAAACCGTATTCAGACATATTGGAATCATGTTTGGCAATGAATTAATTAACACTTGAAAAAAAATTTGAAAAATATGACACCGTTGACTTATCAAAAGGAGCTTTAACTTGTTTTCATACTAGTTGTTAAATAATTTTCACTAATTTGTAATACTCCTTATACCTTTACAATCAAATGTGGCTGATTAATCTATCACGGTCCATCATTCGTTGTTCAACATGATCAATATACATAGTTCTTGAGTCTTATGCTTATTTGTCCCTTTATCGAGGACTAGGTCTGCATAGGTTTCCCTTTTTTTCAGATACCTCTTTCCACACGACCAACTCTTGATTTTCTGCCCTTCAACATGGCCAGCTTACCTGATTCTTTCCGTTTTACCTTCATGACGACGTCTGGGAGGTGAGGTATTATTGTGCAATATTATATACTTATTCGTCCGTATATATCCCTTAATACTCTTAAAGTTGTATTGCTTTACTGTGACGTTTTGGCTTATTCTATGTTAGCGCTTTGTTCTCGTTACTCTTGTTTGGCCTTCGTTGATTTTCAGACTTATTCATAAAGCAGAGCTTTCAAGTTTGGTGAATTATTCTTCTGTCACAGTTCTTCAGCACTTACAATGCTCGCACTTCACAAGAATTTCGCTGAGTTATTTCTCTAATGCAATCTGGTAGTATGCGTCTTTTATTAACTGTCCAGCATCTCTTTCTTGTTCCTAGCTTCAGCAACCGCTGATCTTCCGCTGACCAGTTTGTCCTAATGCGATATTGTTGAGCGATAATAACAGTTATTGAACAATAAACAGTAGACGCGCCCTACTGTGAAGACAAAAAAATTTTGCTTCTTTATATTTTAGAGCCGTTCACACTAGTGGAAGGTGTCTAAAACACATGAAATAAATGTTTTTAGGATTAAAAAAATGTTTCGAAACCAAAGCTTTCGATGTTGAACTTTTATTAAAAAGAAATTAAAATTTTTCATTTGAAATAAGAATTAATTTTTGTCTGCGCTTTCTTGGTTGATAGTTGAGTATTCACTGCTTTATACTGAATTGTTCGTAGGCTTTCTATTCCTCTTATGTAGATATCAGTATTTTGTTCGGCTCATCTAGAAATCACTTCAAATGCCATCAGTATGAGCCAGACTTTGGTTCATTTCCAGCATATCTCTATTCCAGTTTTCCATATCTTCACAGTTATACTCAGCCTAAAAATTGAAAAATATCTTAAGTTGTTACTTAGTATCTTAAATCGAAGTTGATAAGTATGAGTGTTACAAAGTTTTCTCAACTGACCGAATGAGTTATGTTCAGCAACTTGATAGTTTCCTCTACTATAGGTTCCGATATTTTACTCATCAGTATTTCTCGGAGCTTCACAAGAGGAAGATCATTTTAATCAATGTCGCTATGGTCAAAAATTTTATTCCAACACGTTTCGATTACCAGAGGATCTAATTCTTGTGCTGTCCGGAGTAAATGTAAAGCACCATCCCTCAAGTTGAAGTTGTTGTGCCCATCTGCCATGTTGTTTCTTCGGAGCACCAGAAAACTCAAAAAAAAAATTTCTGTAATACAGTTTGGATAACTCCAAGGCATTTTGATCCATTGGCTGAATTAAGGGAGTCTCATCAGAAGGCAAAAACATCACAAATATTTTACCATCTTCGGTTCTCAACTCTACAGCTACAGTTTTTGGGAACCTGATGCGTAAGAAGGTGAATCGTTACTTTGCTATTTTGTGACCGGGTTAAGTTTTTTCAGAACTCATTACATAGGTTTCATCAGACATAAGTTTCCAGTACAATCTAGTCTCATCAGCATTATATATCTGGTCGTGAGTGAGCTTAAATTTCTTCATTAATTGAACCAATTCAATCTTGAATGGGCTTTTATTATGCACCTCTGATGATAGTTTTTCTCTACAAATTTTCAAGAATCTTGATCTTTTGTAGCCATCCATAACTCGCGGTAAACTTTTCATTTCCATTTTTCAAGGTTTCATGAAGCTGAATAGATTTATGCTTCATAACTTCACCTGTTATGGGCGAATTTAATTCCCTCCATTTAATAAACCATCTGTTTAAGTCCTCCATTTTCGGATATTCAGCTTCCCTCAAAGTGCATTTTTTAATTTTATTTGGATTGAAACTCTGGTTCACAACACCGATGACTTTAGTCTGTTTTTTTTTAAATCAAGCATACAGTTGATTTCGCAATTCCATATTTTTTTGAAAGCAATGTTTCGCTCATGGCTTTCCGGTGATCTTCCAAGATCTTCGATTTTTCATACAGACTCAAAAATTTCTTGTTTGTACCCGTTTTTACTACATATTTCACATTAAAAGACACTTCTCGCGGTGGAAGATAACTCGTAATAAATAAAATTCGTATCATTCAAATGGCTATATCCACGATTTTATCAGCAAGTAGGGAAAGTAGTATGTCACACTACTGAACATGCAATGAGAATATTTTCTTGTTCACTCTATTGGGTTGTTCTCACAGACGTGCGTTCACAATAGCCCGAGTCTTCTCGGCTTTATATATTTTAAGCAATTTACCATCAATTGTCTGAGCAGGACAAAGGAGAGTTTTTCAATAAATTATGATTCCCCTTTTTTTTGGAAATTCAACTGTGTTTTTCGTCTATGGTGGGGAAAAACTCCAGGTTTAATTGGATCTTATGTATTTTTATTCGTTGATAAAAGGAGAGAGATTTTTTCCGACCATTGAACAACTTATTGAAGCGTTCTACGTGGGTATGATTGTGAGCTGGATTGGATTTGTTCGCATTGAGAGAGGATGCATACATTCTGTCAAGAAAGTACCGGGAATTATCGATTTAAATCTGGCGGGGCAATGAGGCAGGTAAAATTTTTTTTCCTAGGTTGGTACCACTGTCCTTAATTACTATGCCAAGCTTGAGCGGGATCTGTCAACTAGTGTGTTTGCAACAGCTGATTAAGTCAGTCGATGTCAGAGTGCGTGCCGATTTTTACTATGGGTGATTACGTTGAGCAAAGAATTTGTTTAAAGTTTTGTGTTGCAAATGAATTTTCGTGTGCCGATGCATTGAAAATGTTGTGAAAGGCCTTTCGTGATAATGCTCTATCGAAAACTCGTGCATATCAGTGGTACAGAGCCTTCAAGGACGGTCGTGAAGTGGTCGCCCATCGATGGTTTCGATCGAAGATAACGTCGATAAAATTAAGGAAAGGGTGCTGGAAAACCGTCGTACCAGCTTGAGAGAGATAGCACATGATCTTAAGATATCCCACGAGTCCGCACGTACGATTTTGATTGATATTTTGGGCATGAGCCCAAACTCGCACGACGCACGACTCGTACCGAAAGACCTGAATTTTCTTCAATAACGTCATCGCGAACAGGTTGCTTCAGACATGCTGGATCGCTGTAATTCCGATTCTACATTCATGGAACGCATTATAACTGGTGATGAGACCTGGGTCTACGAGTACGATATGCAAACAAGCCAGCAATCATCGGAATGGGTGGCAAAAAATGAGCCGAAACCGAAAAAACCACGCCAAAGCCGCTCGAAAATGAAGGTGATGCTCATTGTTTTCTTCGATATCCGTGGCGTGGTGCACTACGAATTCGTTCCAGAGGGTCAGACGGTAAACAAGGAGTATTACCTAGGCGTTATGAAACGTTTGCGTGAGCGTATCCGTAAGAAGCGGCCAAATTTGTGGGCGAACAACTCATGGATTTTGCATGACCATAACGCGCCTTCTCACCGATTGTGACTGACTTTCTCGCCAAAAACTCAACAAACGTGCTTCAGCAACCACCGTATTCGCCGGATTTGGCTCCCTGCGACTTTTTCCTCTTCCCAAAACTAAAATTGCCCCTTCGTGGCACCCGTTTTGAGTCGATTGAAGCCATAAAACAAAATTCGGCGCGAGAGCTGAAGTCCATCCCGGAAAGCGCCTATAAAAAATGTTTCGATAATTGGAAGTGCCGTTGGCACTTGTATTGGAGCAAATGGAGCCTATTTTGAAGGCGACCCAATAAATTTTGACGATTAAATGTAAAAAATGTTGTTTTAATTGAAAATTCCCGGTACTTTCTTGACAGAGTAGTAAGTTAAGTCTAGGGATTGTCTTCTTTTTTCTAAGGGAAGTTTCCCAGATAAAACATGCAAGCTTTCTATTGGACTGTTTCGATGAGCTCCTGTGGTGGTTCTCAAGGCTGTATTTTGGATCACCTGGACTGCTTTTATGAGTGAGCCGTTAGCAGAGCCGTACGCCTCGGGTCCTTAATCTATTTTTGATTTTATCAAGGATTTATAAATGTTCAGTAGGGTTTTTTGGTCAGCTCCCCATGAACGATGAGATAGACATTTCAAGAGGTTCAGTCTGTTTTGACGTTTGAGTATCAGATTTTTCAGTTGCAAATTCCAATTAAGCTTAGTATCTAATGTCATTCCCAGAAATTTTACACTTGTTGCACTTGTTTAATGGTATATTTCCATTGTGGTGGTCAGTGGGTTGGATAAATATAATTATTTTTGTTTTACGTGGATTGAATAAATATCCAGATGAATTTGACCACTTTTCTAGTTGATTCAGAGCCTTCTGCATTAAAGAATTTAAGATGTCATTTCCTATGATTGTCAATATTGTTCAATATATCGTTGTTGATTGCAAGCAGAAAAAGTGTGACACTGATTACAGAGCCTTGTGGGGAGCCATTTGTCTGGATTTTTTCTGTCGATAGTTGACCGTTTGCTTTAACTTGGAAATGTCTATAGTCAAGAAAATTTTTGATAAAATGAAGTATATTTCCCGAGATACCCAATTCTTATAAGTTATTTAATATATTAGGTCTCCAAGTCTTATCGTAGGCTTTGTTGGCATCAAAAAACACGTTTAGACACTTCATACCAGTCGTAATCGCTTCATGGATTTCAGATTCGATACTTATTGAATTATCGCGTGTGGATCGTTTAGAACGAATACCTGCTTGTTCTTCAACAGAAATATTATTTTTTCCAAAAAACATCACTAATCTCTGATTAATAATCTTTTCAAGGATTTTACACATGACACATCATGTAAGCGATATCGGCCGATAAGAGTTTGGAAATACCTTCGTTTTATCTGGTTTCAATATCAGAATAATAATCGTTTCTTGCCATATTGTGATTTCATATTAAATTGAATGCGTAGATTAAATAAACCTTCGTTGAATTTAGTAAATATTTGAAAAATATTGCAGGTATGTCGTCAGCACCGGATTTCGATTTCATATTAATTTTACTCAGGGCATCTTCCAGTTCTATCGCAGTTAAATTACTATTCAATTCATTAGTGAAGTGAAATTTCCTGTTATCCTGGGAATTGTCTTCAATGAGAGCATTTTTTTTATTGAAATTTTTGGGGTAGATATCATCAGTAGAATTTTGTTGGAATATTTGTGCTAAAACTTCTGTTTACTTTCTTGTAACATTTCCATCATTTTCGAGTAATTGAATGTTACAAATACCTCCTTTACCCTTCATTATGTTAATTTTATTTCACACTTCACTGACTGGTGTATTTGTATTTAGAGAAAAAACATATTCGTGCCAGGACTCTTTTCTGTTCTTTTTATGTGCTCTTTATGAACTCTCATTTTTTTTTTAAGTTTTCTGTTGTTTCGTGTTTCTTGGATATATCGGGTGTTTTTTTTTAGAGTGAAAGAACTTTCGATAGAGATAACTGTGATTTGACAGAAGGTAGAAGCCATGTTGTTTTGACATTTCTGTTCAGTGAGAATTGACAAATTATCATGGAAAGGCTCATACCGCAACAGCGTTTACACATTGTTAAAATTTATTTTCGAAATCCGTGTTCCATTCGTCAAACTTATAGAACACTTCGTGAAATTTATGGTTCACATAATCGTCCATCAGAGTAGAATTATCGATAGATTTCGGACAATATTTTCCCTACTCGCTGCTGTAAGTCATATTGTTAATGATGATCCAGATTTGTCTATTCATCGACGTTCAGAACAAGTTGGATTCTGTGTATCCACCGCATAGAAAATTTTGCGTAAAGATCTTGGTCTACATCCATACGAGATCCAACTATTTCAAGAACTAAAGCCAATTGATCATAATAAGCGTCGTTTGTTTGCTGATTGGGCCCTATAACAGCTTGAAGTTGATCCACTTTCTTATAGTAAAATTGTGTTTAGTGATGAAGCTCATTTCTGGTCGAACGGCTATGTGAACAAGCAAAATTGTGAAAACAATCCTCATCAAGTTCTGCAGGTTCCATTGCATCCTGAAAAATGCACTCACTGTATGGTGTGCTTTACATGCTGGACTCCATATTCCTTCAAAAACGATGCTGGAGCTAATGTTACAGCGAATAGTGCTCGTTACAGATCGATGATCAATGATTATTTGTTTCAGAATTTGTATGGTATCGACCCTGAAGTCTTTTGGTTTCAACAAGATGGTGCTACACCTCGTGATGCTACCGTAACAATTCATTTATTGAAAGAAAGATTTGGCGATAACATCATTTCGAGAAATGGTCCAATTAATTGGCCTCCAAGATCAGGCACACTATTGACTTTAATTCGTTAATAAGTACCTTGAATGCGTCCAGATGAGCTAAGTAACCGTTAATGTTCCACTGTATTATGGTCGCCATTTTATTGTGTGAATGCGTTGCCGCTTTCTGAATCAGATGTGATGTTGCTATTTGGGGTCATCAGTTGTTTAGTGAGTCTATTTCTTGTTTTAGTACATCGGGTTTTCATTTTCACTTATGTCATCCATGTAGCGTTTAGCTGAGTGTGTCAGTGGTTTTAGTGTGTTATCATAGAAGTTCGGTAGCTGTTCGTAGGTCAAAAAGTGCTATTTTCTATTATTTCTTTAGTGTGAATCAGCCGATTGTTTACATTCTTAGACGTGATTGAGTATTTTTGGCCTTTTGTTTTTTCGGAGATTTAGGTTTTGCAAAGTTTATCTCAGGTATGTTGATTTCAGGGGAAGATGTTGAGGTTTCTGACAGAGGAAGTTTTGGTCTTGAGCTGCTATCTTCATCGATATTTTGTGATTTTTCTGACTGAGTTTCTAGTCCCGGAATTACGACATTCGTTATCACTGTGGCTTGATCATCATCAGTGATTGCTTTGAGAGGACATTTGGATTCTAAATGTCCCAACTGCTTGCATTTAAAGCAGGCTGCATTGTCCAAAGACAAGAACACCCGGTATTGAGTATCATCTAATTCAACCACCAGGGATTCCGGAATATTGATCAACTCCTGTAGGCTTACATAGATGTGTCTTCTGAAACTCATCCCATGGAATAATCGGGGTCTGGGATGTTCATTTTCAGAAAATTCATAGGGAAGACAATATTGAGTCCTATCTCTTTCAGTTATTTTTCTAATACGTCGTGGGGAATGGTCGGGGATGCGTTAGAGAGAATCAGTCTTCGTGCTGGAGTTATCAGTCTTCGTGCTGGAGTTATCAGTCTTCTTTCTGGAATAACCTGATTGGCGATACTCCTTTTGGACACCTTGTATAAAAAATTGAATGAAATTATAGCGCGATGACACGTCTATGCTAAACACTGGAAAACTGTGTTAGCACAGCCGTGAAAAAGAATGTGTTGTTCGATGGATTTTTCCAAATTTTGCTCCTGGCTCTTATTTCAAATCGAAAATGTACATCTTTTGTGAAACCAAACCAAGAAAGTGCTAGTTATGTCTGAGAGCAACAATGTGGCGCATGACATAAACTTTGCCGGAAAAATTGATTTTCAGGTATGGAAACCGAGTGACGTCATAACCGCGTCATAGAAGTATGTCAGATGGAGCAGGTTCGACAACCTCATGAAGAAAATGAGATACAATATTATGGAAATTAACACAAAAGCTTCTTAATATTCATGTAAAAGAATTAAAACAAATTGTAGAAATTACTATGTTTTACTACCAATAAAAATATATTTTACAATGTGTAAAATATATTTTTATTGGTAGTAAAACATAGTAATTTCTACAATTTGTTTTAATTATGATCAACTACCAAATAGTAACGGCTGAAACAATTCAGTACATGTAAAAGAAATTTTGTGTTTTATTGAAATGGCTTCCGTCAATTTTACAATTTTACATTATTAGCTTTAATCAGCTGTGAAGTTGAGCTTTTTTAAAAAGCAAATTTATTGCGGTAGTTGTTTAAGAGATTTTATATAACATGGAAAGCGAAAGCGTTCATTTTCAACAAAATACTGCTTCATTATTTTTGAGAAGAAAACAGAGCAACACAAGTGCTCACTCAGAGATGAACAACAATCTGGTAGGCAGATAATCAAATCAAGACCAAAATTGATTTGGATTAAGAAGAAAAGGTATGTTTCATTTGTGAAAAAATTGGCAGTTATTGTCAAACAAATATAACCCATCAAATTCACATAGGAATGAATAAATAACAATAAAACAAGTGCACATAGAAGTTGAAAAAACGATGAACAATATATTGGGTGTTTTTTTTTTAGAGTGATAATACTTTCTATAAGGATAACTGTGATTTGATAGAAGGTAGAAGCAATGTTGTTTTGACATTTCTGTTTAGTAAGCATTATCTGTCGAACTATCGATAGATTTCGGACAACATTTTCTCTACTGGATCCAACAACAACAACACGACAACTGTACGTACAGAAAAAATATCGCTGCTGTAAGTCATAGTGTTTATGATGATCTAGATTTATCTATTCACCCATACCAGATCCAACTGGTTCAAGAACTAAAGCCACTTGACCATAATAAGCGTCGTTTATTTTCTGATTGAGCCCTAGAACACCTTGAAATTGATCCACTTTTTTATCGTAAAATTGTGTTTGAAGATGAAGTTTATTTCTGGTTGAACGGCTATGTAAATAGGCTAAATTGCCGTATATGGCGTGAAAACAATCCTCAAGAAGTTCTGCAGGTTTCATTGCATCCTGAAAAATGCACTGTATGGTGTGCTTTACACGCTGGAGGTATCATCGGTCCATATTTCTTTAAAAACGATGCTGGAGCTAATGTTACAGTGAATGGTGCTCGTTACAGATCGATGATCAATGATTATTTGTTTCAAAATTTGAATGGTATCGACCCAGAAGCGTTTGGGTTCCAACAAGATGGTGCTACACCTCATGCTGCTACCGTAACAATTGATTTATTGAAAGAAAGATTTGGCGATAACATTATTTCGAGAACTGGTCCAACTACTTGGCCTCCAAAAACATTCGACATAACTCCACTGGATTATTTTCTTGGGGGTTATGCCAAGTCATTGGTTTATGCTGATAAATCAGAAACAATAGACGCTTCAGAAGCCAACATAACTCGTGTTATTGATTAAATAAGGCCCGAATTACTCGAAAAAAGTGGTCCAAAATTGGTCTGGTCGAATGCGGTTCCTCAGAGCTAATCGTGGTGGACATATGCTGGAAATTATTTTCAAGACATAAATGTCATAAAATTATCTTTCAAATAAAAAAAATTCGGCTTCAATCTTTATTTTGTATGTTTTATTTCAATATAAAGTTTTATCACTCTTAAATCTCTTCAAATCTTCAAATATCGTCGAAGTATTTAAAGGGCGAAAGCAATAACAAGTAAATATTATACATCATTTGTGAAAAGTGGTAAAAGAAACGCCATATAAGAGAAATAAAGAACATTTTCTCTGATCCAAGCCAGCAACGGTTCATGAAATGTTAATAAATAAATTTCAATACTCAAACAGAGTTTAGCGTCGACTTCAGAAGTTAACTACATGGAATGCCTGGCAAGTCATCTCGTATGTTGTTTTTTTGTCCTAACAAAAAGCTCAACTCCTAAGTAGATACTCGTAGACGAACTAGGAATGGTTCTCCACTTTGTTAAACAGTTGTTTGAAAGTAATCAAAGCTCCTTTCAAAGACAAAGTGGAGAATTATTGGAATACAATTCAAGGAGTTTGAGACATACCCACGAATAAGGTGGGCCCTATTTTTTTTATAATTGAATATAATAGAAGGTGAAATGCCTATTGTATAGAGAGATATGTGCCTTGAATTATCGAAGTAAAATTCCAAAACTCACAGATCAAAAACATTGTACCCTGTTTAACTCCATAAAAACAGAAAGAATGAGAGAAAATATAAATGAAGTATGAGGAGTAGAAATTAGTTTGTGCTGTTTTGATGACATATTGCTACTAGTTTATGAATAAAAAACAATATTCTATTTCCGCAAATATTTTATTTCACAACAGTTGTTTCATCATACCATGACTTAATCAGGGGAGTAGTTTTACAATTCTTTGGGAATTCCGAAAATATTTCAAAAAAGATTCAATAGGGGTGATCTGCTTAATTCTGTTTGGTCATTCAATAAAATTTGTTTTTTATGATACCTAATAATTTATAATGTTCCTAATAGGTTTAATCTGAGACAGTTGTTTTCAAGGTCTTAAAATTCAAAGTCACTATTAAAACTATGACCTATGTCAATATGTGTTCTGCATAAGTTGAATTTCTTCTGTTGTTGCAATAACATTTTTCATGTCTGGAAAGATCTTCCTATTTGACCAGCATATACAAACTGGCAAGTACCGCAAGTTAGCTTATAAAGACCTGATTTCTTATTCTTAGATATTTTAACTTTATTATTCTTTTTTAATTATTCATTAGAGAAATTAATAAAGAATAATAAGAATAAGCAGAAGAAAATTATGAACATATTTCAACATTATTTTCATATAATATAACTTGCCACTTATAGAAAACTCACAATATATCACCTAAATGTCAGTACCGTGTCATGTCCATTTCTAGAATTTATTTATAAATTGTTAGTTTTTTTGTCGTAATAAATGATTTGAACTAATTACCTCATAAATTCTAATGTTTATGATCAAACACAATTGACACATTGTTTGTTTAATGTATAGGACGCCCTATAGATGGCGCCCGAAAAACAGGTTTGAAGTTTTTTTTTAAACCAAAAAACTGAGAAAAATAAAATTAAGCAGACATTTTATGCGGGTGAGACGGCACTCAAAAAATTTTTGGTGGTGTTCCTCTATGATTGCAAGGGGTAGAAAAAGCCACCCCTAAACCTTCTTTGACAAGAAGCTTTTTTCCATACATTATTTTACAATAAAAAAATTAATTTTGGATAGCTTGATCTATTCTCAACAAATAAAAGTTTTTTTGATTCCTTGCTAGAATTCAAGGTTTTTGAGAAAAAAATAATTTATCAACATGATAGCGTGAGTCGTAGAGGCTGGAATTATTTCCGAACTAGAATTTATCTAGTAAGCCTATGTCATTTTGTTATGACAACTGACCATTTCTGATAAACCTTGATTCAGTAACAATTATTTTCAGCAATTACAAATTCACCATATGACGGTGTCTGCGATATCAAAGGAACAACTTTTATATCCATATCACATTCAACGGGATTTTCCGAATCTTCTCCACTTGGTTGTTGGGAATGATTGAACAATATCCTCAATTTTTGAAAAAGGTCCTATTCACAGACGAGGCTAATTTTTCTAGAGATCCAATACCTACTTTTCATAATTACCATATATGAGCTGAAGGCCATTACTGCAGCTCACCATCAAGAACAATTTTCCCTGAATGTATGGCTTGAATATGTTGGGAATCAGTTAATTGGTCTAAAATTTCTACCACCTAGATTGAATGGAAATACATACATTCAATTTCTAGAAGAAGAACTTCCTGTACTTCTTCAAAATATTCCTTTGCGTATCCGAAGGACAATGTGGTTTATGCATGGTTATGCACATTTCAGTATTGGACCATGTCAGCATTTGAATCATAAATATTCAAATCGATGGATAGGGTGAGGTGGACCTCAGTTCTGGCCTACTCAATCACCAAATTTGAATCTTCTGGATTTTACTTTTTGGGACCATTTAAAAATATTGGTGTACAAGACTCCTGTACAAGATATGGAAGATTTAAGGAACCGCATTGTTCTTTCATGTAGGGATATTCAAAATACCCCGGATTTTTTGACCGGGTTACCCAAACTATGTGCCGACGTCTAGACTCTTGTGTAACGGCTGAAGGTGGTCACTTTGAATATTTAATATGATCACAAATATCAAGAAAAAAATCTTCATCGATAGAAATCAACAAATTTGTTGGTTACAATCGATGAATATTTCTTTCTTGCTAATTTTGATGTATTGCAATTGGACTTTCGGCGTGTACCTTCTACCTATTTTTTTTTATTATCATTATCCTGATACTCCTAGATTTTCTGTGAAGATTCCTCAGAAGCTTTTTTTTCAGCTTGTGCTGAGTTAGGAGTTCAGTTGTGTTCTGGGTAGGCTTTGTTACTGCGATCTTGCGCCACTTTAGGCCATAACACTGTTAATTTTGGACCCAACAGTGAAATGGTGGCAGAAACCCGTCCAACTAGAAAATTTCTTTTCCACCTCAACAGGACTCGAACCCGGACCTCCCGGTCACGAGCCCAATGCTCTTCCGCTGAGCTATCCGCACTATTTAATATCCGTACTTGGTGAAAATCCACATTAAATAATATTTAAATAAGGTTATTCTGATTTTCACAAATTTTTATTGTTATGTTTACAACAATCGTTTCGCTATCACAGTAGCATCATCAGGCAAGTTTACATTTTTAATAACTAATCCGTTGCTATTTATATTACAGTAAGCACAATAAATTTTATTGAGCACTAAAACCCAAAAAATGCAAATTCCAGCTTATCTGAATATATTTAACAGAGGTGAATTATTTAAATCTATTTGTTAATTAAGTAATACTCCAATTTTATTATGTTTATTTATCTCTAGGGATTCTAACAGATTTAAGGCATTACTTTTGCTTTCTATATGTAGAATTTCAAAATTATGGTTGAAAGTATTCCTGTTTCTAACAAATGGTTGGAATATGTAGAATTACTTTTATTATTGAGGAAACTCTTCAAATGTTCACAAATTTTATATCCGAAAGTTCTTCCAGTCTTTCCTATGTAAACTTCAGGGCAATTACCCCAGGTTAACTTATAAACGACCGATTTATCATCTTTTTGTGTACAGTCTTTATTATTATATTTTTAATAAATTTACTCAAGTTCGAATTGGTTTTAAATGAAGTTCTCAAATTATATTTATTTTATTAGTGTATTTTAAAATACACTAAAGGTATTTCTGAGAAAATTGCTACATACCTCAAAAATAAATATAATTTAAGAACTTCATTCAAAACCAATTCAAACTTGAGTGAATTTATTAAAAATAATAAATTCTGTACACATAAGGATGATAAATCGGGAGTTTATAAGTTAACCTGCGGTGATTGCCCTAAAGTTTACATAAGACAGACTGGAAGAACTTTCCGACATAGAATTTGTGAACATTTGAAAAGTTTCCTCAATAATAAAAGTAATTCTACATATACTGAATTGTTTCAGCCGTTACTATTTGGTAGTTGATCATAATTAAAACAAATTGTAGAAATTAGTATGTTTTACTGCCAATAAAAATTGTAAAATTTGTTAGAAACAGGACATACTTTCAACCATAATTTTGAAATTCTACATATAGAAAGTAAAAGTTATGCCTTAAATCTGTTAGAATCCCTAGAGATAAATGAATATAATAAAATTGGAATATTACTTAACGAACAAATAGATTTGAATAACTCACCTCTGTTAAATATATTCAGATAAGGTAGAATTTGCAGTGACCCCTTTTTGGGTTTTATTGCTCAATAAAATTTATGGCACATACTGTAATATAAATAGCAACGGATTTCGGAAACAAGCTTAGTTATTCAAAATGTAAACTCGCCTGATGATGCTACTGTGATAGCGAAACGATTGTTGTAAACAAAACAATAAAAATTTGTGAAAATCAGAATAACCTTATTTAAATATTATTTAATTTGTGAAAAGTTTAAAATTGTTTAATATGTTACATTTATTCAATTTGTACCAGTTCTCCATAGAAATGTCAACTTGACATCCGCCTAATGAATAAATTCAAGCTCGAAAATAATTCCAGCCTCTACGACTCAGGCGTACTATCTGTTGATAAATTATTTTTTTCTCAAAAATCTTGAATTTTAGATTGAAATGATAAGAGACCTTATTTGTTTGGAATGGATGGAGCTATCCAAAACAAATCTTCTCATTGTAAAATATGAATAGGAAAAAAAGTTTCTTGCGAATCAAGGTTCAGGGGTGGCTTTTTGTACCCCTTGCAATCATAGAGAAACACCAAAAATTTTTTGAGCGCCTTCTCGCCCGCATTTAATGTCTACTTAATTTTATACCCGTCAATTCTTCTGGTTTTTGAAAAAATTAAGAACTGTTTTTCTGGCGCTATATTTAGGGGGTTGTAACTAAGCAGGGGGGTTTATAAAAAAAGACCCACCCTATTTTCTGGCAAGGAATCACCCCCTAAATTTTTTCGCAACTATTCATATATACATTAATTTAAATATTATAAAAATTTTACAAATCGGGCGATTAGGTGCTATATTTTTCATCTGAAAAGGTTTATAATTTCTATGTGAATAATTATCTTAACTGACGAAGTACATAAGATATAACCTTACTAATCAACATGTTTTTCAAGTCGTATTTTTAACACAAATCATATTCCTAAAGTTATAACGAAATTAATTTCTCTCAGAACAATAAAAATATTACACTATCAAGGCTCTCATATGTGTTGAACACTTCTGCTTCAAGGACTGGGAAAAAAGATACACAATGCAATATTAATGGGTGCAAGAATATATTTTCGAAAGTTTTTGGTACTTTAGCTCATTGAAATTACACTAGAGCGAAGGTGATCAAAATCCGAGTTGTCTTGTTCAAGGCAATTAACAGAACGAACTCCCATCTACCTCGAACAAAATTAACATTCGTAATCAACAATGACATTTATTCAACAACAATCGAGTCAGCGCAGAATTTACTATATAATGCGTTTTTAAACTACACAGTACACTCTTTTGTTGGCGTAGAATGAACTCTGGGATTAATTAGAGGTCTCTTTCACACACTGATTGGCTTGATGTCATTCGCTAGCTTCTCTTTCGATGTGAAAGGATCCTAAGTGCTCTATAATTTATGGCATTCTTTTGTTCGATTCCGGGGCACGAATCGATGCTTCCGGAAAACATTAGGGCCCAATGCAATTCCATGAGAATACATCATGGATTTTTCCGAGGTCTATTCCGATGTCGATAGAGCTGAAATATGGCCCGGGAGCAACTGCTGCAATGATATTTATGGACAAAGATTTGGCACCTCTTTGGAGTGAACTTGCGGTTTGCCTATTCTCTTGTATCAGAGGTGGAACTGAAGAATTGGCCATCTAGAGTTCGCATTTTGAAGAAGTGGTTATTTCGAGTCTGACAACACTATCATTTCTGTTTTGACAGAAAGTAAGCTTAATATTTAACATCAACGAAATGGGTCGTCTATTTACGCTTCAACAAACTGAGAAATATTGAAAATTAATTTCCGAATTAGGGAATCTTCTATCCAAACTGTTAGAAATTTACGTGGAAAATTCAAAAGACTTGACAATTTGTGCATAACTTTATTCGTGAAAACTTAATCGTTATTTGATAAAACAATTCACTCATGTTCTCGTCCAGTGATCACAGTAGCCCATAGTGGCTGAATATCCAGCAACATACTCTAGTCATCGTGCTCAAGACCTAAATATATCTCGCAATATTCTGAGCAAAATTTTGCATAAAGGCCTCGGTATGAAGGCCGACAAAGTTCAACTAGAGCAAGAAATTAAGCCGCTTGACCATCCTATGCGGTACCACTCTACTCAATGGGCTAATGATCGCATGGCCAAAGATGAGCGTTTTCCCAGAAATATCATCTTTAGCCATGAAGCTCATTTTCACCTAGGAGGACTATTTTTTGCCTTGAAACACGAAATCAAAGCAGCCATTCATGAGACTGATCCCCAAACAATCGAGATTGTACTAAGAACTAAGATCTCTGTTGTTTATCTTCAAACGCATAAAAAATCTAATAGATGATGGTTTTTTCAAAGTTTTGCATCACGAACTTGTTGAATCACATTTACAATATGAGATTTGGAAGAAGCGTACAAATGTCATAAAATAAAACTTCAAATTATTCAAAAAACCTTCCTGAAAAGTATTTATAACAAAGAACGAACTCATCCCACACAAAAAAATTTTCAATGAGGTTAGTGTGTTCAACTTGGAAAAACTTTATTATTATAGGTTTCTTTGCCTACAGTGTAGGGAACAGGAGCTGTCGTTGTAACGCGACAAACACAAGGCACAAAAAAAATTAAGAGTATGTCACAGAAAGAGCAGCTAAAACAGTGGTTCAGAGATCGTTTTATTATACAGTTCCAAGGATGTACTCCCAAGTTCCACCTAATATTAGAAATATGAACAGTTTATACTCATACAGAAAAAAGTTGAAAGTCTTGTTAAAGCATTTGCTTCTAAATGAAATTGACAGGATGGCCGCGGGTTCTACTTGGATGCGCATCGGTTTATTTTCTGCACGTGGGTCTTTTTTATTTTTGGGCCATATTGCTTTATTTATAGATTTAAAATAATAAAAAGAGATTTTTTAATTGAAGGAAGCAATATTACAAAATTTGAATATAAAAACAGATTTAATCTTGTTAGTCTCCTACAATTTTAATTAAAAAAAAAAATTTTTTAATTTTTTAGAATTAAATTAATGACTTATACGCACCGCTTATAATTAATAGACGTATTAAATCAAAACTCAAAATGAAATATCAAATGGAATAAATAACCCAACAAATATAAATTGTCAAATAAAATTAAAAAATAAGTTAGGGTCTTTATCAGTCCAACTTCACATTCAAAAATTAAAATCAATCAACAACAAATACAACTTACCTACAGATTTCTTGTTATTCTCATTTTAACGCCCACTTCAAAATCCAAGATTTTCTATGTTCGTCACAAAAATCGCAGAAAGCCGTGAGGTATTATATATGGTTTTCTTTAAACCACCTGATATCCCATAATGAGTTTTATTCAAATCTAGTATAATTATATATTATATATAAAATAGAATAATAAGAAGAGGTTTTTTACTCGATAGAAGGAATAAATTTGAATATCAAAACAGATTTAATCTGTTAGTCTCCTACAATTTCAAATTCAAAAAAATTTTTTTTAAATTTGTCTTATAAGCATAGCTTATATTCAATAGACGTAAAATATCAAAACTTAAAATGAAATATCTGATGAAATAAATAACCCCACAAATATAAATTGTAAATTAAAATTAAAAAATAAATATTTGAAGGAGACAAATTTTGTTTCTGATCTTACAATTATGAAAACTAACTCCTTTTCAAAAATACAAAACATAATTTTAAGGATTTCTCGGGAAATATAATTTATTTGAAATATTCAATATATTTAAATAAGTAACTTCAAAAATCTCTCGAAAACATGTATAATATCTTCAAAATGAAATTAAAATTCCGAAAAGGTCTTCATCGGTCCAACTTCACATTAAAAAATTAAAATCAATCAACCACAAATACAACTTACCTACAGATTTCTTGTTATCCTCGTTTGAACACCCACTTCAAAATTCAAGATATTCTATGTCCGTCACAAAAATCGCAGAAAGCTGTAAGGTATTATATATGGTTTTCTTTAAACCACCTGATATCCCATAATGAGTTTTATTCAAACCTAGTATAATTATATATAAAATAAAATAATAAGAAGAGGTTTTTCAATCGATAGAAGATACATTACAAAATTTGAATATCAAAACAGATTTGATCTGTCCGTCTCCTATAATTTCAATTTCAAAAAAATTGTCGAAAATTTTTTTAGAATTAAATTGATGTCTTATAAGCACCGGTTTTATTTAATAAACGTATAAAATCAAAACTCAAAATGAAATATCTGATGGAATAAATAACGCAACAAATATAAATTGTAAATTAAAATCAAAAAATAAATATTTGAAGGTGACAAAATTGTGTTTCTGATCTTACAATTATGAAAACTGATTCCTTTTTAAAAATACAAAACATAATTTTGAGGACTTCTCAGAAAATATAATTTACTTGAAATATTTAAAATATTTAAATAAGTTACTTCAGAAATCTCTCAAAAACATATATTACATTGAAGCTCTCGAAGGAATGCGGTGTTGCCAGGGAGCTTCCACCTCCTAATTTGGGAGACGGCGTCTATTGCTCTATTGAACTCGGCGGGGACGGTTACTCAGATATCTTTAGACAGGTCGTGTCCTCTATTGATACGCCGGTTAAGCTGTGATAGAGCAAGACAGTTTTCTGGACGAGGAGCGAAGAAGTTGTTCGCTACAATATCTTCAAAAAACAATCAGAATTCTGATGAGGTCTTCATCGGTCCAAGTTCACATTTGAAAATTGTAGGAGACTAACGGATTAAATTTTTCTTTGGTAATCTAGTCGAAAACTAACACATCGACTCATAAAATTCCGGTTTGATGAAGAAAACAAATTTTGGTCAAATCAATTTAATTCATCAACATGTCTCCTATACAATTCTTCCTTCGCTTCTCTAACTTCTCGATATCTTTCTTGGAAAACAATTCATCTTTGGCTTCAAAAGAGGCATTTATTTCAGCGATCACGAACACCCTCGAGCAAAACCTTTTCAGATGAGCATTTTTTTAGGGCTGTGAACCTGTAAGAATCTTTGGCGACGAATCTGGTCTAGGGTGGTTGCAGAAGTAATTTGAAGAAGAAGTAATTCGTGTGATTTCACCATCGTTGCTGACATTTGGGTTATTATAATTTATTATAAATTTTTCCTGAATTTTTTACATAAATCATTAGTATATTATTTTTCATTCGTAAATGAAAAGGTTCAACTTTTCTAATAAACTCATAACGATAAAAAAATATTCATCAGTTTTTTATTTATAGCCGATCAAAAATGCAAATCTTAAATGACTCTCACCCCTTACTTAGAGCCAACTGGGTATGAATACCGCAAAAGAAGAAATGGAATGGTTCTACTGCCGCTGAATCTGGTGAAATGCTTTCAGGGTTCATAATGCAAAGAGTAACTGTTTGGTGCGGTAGCATTATGGGACCATTTTTCTTCGAAAATGAGGAAGGAGACATCGTCAATGGTGAACGTTACTCTGGTCAGTCGTTGAACTTAATAGACTTACTTCTAGGTTAGTCAGGGTCTTGCAGTCATTTCGATCATCCTTCGGGTATTCTTCTCACTGCGTATTCAATATGGATTTTTCATGCCAGTCTTTATTTAAAATCTCCCACTATCATTAAACTCCTTCATGGAATATCATCCAATTTATAACCGGTTAAGAAACGAAACTCAAAGGTCACATATAATTGCATCATTCCTTCGGGAACCCTGGCATTCCCGTATCGCATTTCACGTCCCGTGGCGACTGTGTCTCGAACATATCAGGCTTCCAAATGTCACGAGGTTGCTGAAGCGAGAAATCTGATTTCGAAGATTGAAAGATGACGCCTCAGCCTTGCAGAGCCGAGGAAATATTTATAGTTCAATTTTCTTCCTGATCTGATTGAAAATCAGCGTTTTCGTGAGGTGGTCGAGTTGAAAACTAACACATAGGCTTCTTTCGGGTTTAACGAAGGAAACAAGTTTTTGTCAAATCGACTGAAATCATCAACATAGTCCACTTCAAGAACAATACAATCCTTCCTGCGCTCCTCTAACTTTTCCATATTTTTCTTGGAGAACTTATCATCTTTGGCTTCAAAAGGGGCATTTGTTTTAGCGATCACGTCCATGCTTGAGCGAAACCTTTTCAGATGAGTTTTTTTAGAGCTTTGAACTTGCAAGAATCTTTGGGGATAAATCTGGCGAATAAGGTGGCTGCAGAAGTAATTTGAAGGGAAAGTAATTCGTGTGATTTCACCATCGTAGCTGACCACTCGTGTCACAGAGTCTTAGTGAAAGGTCAGATTTTTCTTTGCATATGAGGTCGTTTATTAGAATTTTCGTCGTCCAATCAATCCAGCTGGGCCATGAAGCGATCACTTTCAAGTGTCCTGCTTTTTTCAAGGTAGTGGAGAAACAAAATATTGTAAGTGTGCCCAAATATGAAGCTATAATCTCGCCAGAAGTCTGTTTGCACCTTTGGTCGTTTTGGGCGAAATTCACCGGCTGCTGTTTACTCATGTAACAATCGTTTTGATCAGACGTATAGTAATGTTTCCATATTTTATCCATTCTCACATACCGATGCAAACTTAGCCAGAGCAGATGCCTCTCTTTTCTCGCAATTTTTCATTTCCTTAATTTAAACTTACTAACACTATCTTCCTACTATGTTTCAGATGAACCCTTCCAAAGTGGCACAAGAAGATGTCGTAATACTAATAATTATGTCATATCTTTCAGCCATATCTAGATGTCTGCTGGGGCCTACAAGCCAGAGCAGATGCCTCTCTTTTTCTTCTCTTTTCTATCAATCTCCTTTGTAATTCCTTGTAAAACTAATCATATCTTCTCTTACAGCTTTCTGGAGGCTGGGGCTGAACAAGTCTGAGTGGAAACCCGGGACTACTATGATGATAACGTACATTTAAAATTAACGAGGAACTCTGCTCATATCCTAGTACTAGTCTGAATATACCGATGTAAACTTGCCCCTCATTTGTCCCTGTACCTTGACGTGGTGAGGGTGCTTGCCTTAACTAAGATCCTAGTTTCATTTCGATGAAATGGAGGATTAAGTCTCGATGCTTAAAGCAGAGACTTTCGCGCCGTGTCACTGGACCAGTGTGGTGGAAAGTTCATCCAACTCGGGCCCTAGTTCCATCGCAAAGGTAAAATGGAAAGCTGACTTGCGTTGTTCAATACAGTGACAAGGGTGTCTGTTGCAGCACACGGCTTACAACTTTAAAACTAGCATTTCTCTACCCTATTGGAGTAAATCTCCGGATTTTTCTGTCTAATGGCCGAGTGCGTTATGTATATAGTATTGTACCTCGGGAGGGCGGATCGGCCCTCGGGAAGTATTCATATGACTTGGCCCCCCAATTTATCGTTGGATTCCAGGGGGCAGTAGTTGAAAGTCTCCATGCTAGACTAGGAGGATATTTCATCTATCTGGTCACAGTAAATCATGATTCGGGATTTCTTGAGAAGTGCTTCAGGGTTTAGCGGGACTTGACGGTTCGACCGGCCTCATCCTGATCCAGTATCATTTGTGAGACGATATGGCTTAGACTGTAAGTGCTTGAAGCCAGGATCAATTGAGGGACTTCACAAGGGTCTTGACGTACGGCTAGGATTGACTGTAATCGTATCAATTGAAGCATCGATTCTTGGGGTTTTCCTGTTTCTTGGGTCTGCGTTCGGGTGGGTGGAAATCAGAAGCCCCTTCGGCGTGTATGTTGCGTTCCAAACAACTCGGGTACTGATACTGCTGAGCCAATAGTGATTGGATAGTGCTTTACTGCTACAAGTCACGGTGTAGGTTTTCGAACTCAAGATGAAACTGGAATAGGGGTGGGTTCAACTCTCCGGAGTGGTTCTCGCTTTGCGCGATGATAGGGCGTACTCTTATCAAACAACTTGTTTTTGAGTGGATTATGCTGAGTAGTGTAAGAGCCACGCTCATATGTCAATTACTTAGAATTAACGATATCTATGCAAACTCCCCTTATAACATGGGTTCTTGTGGCGGTGGCGGAGCTTGTCGCAACTAGGGCCCTAGTTTCATTGAGGTGAAATAGAGAGCTAAGTCGTAGTGTCTAAAACGGTGACACGGATGTTTGCTGTAGCGCAGTGCTTATACCCTTGAAACAGACGTTACTCTACCCTATTGCAATTTATTCGTTCAGGTTCTTATGTCTAACGGCCTAGAGCGTTTTGTAATCTACTGTGTTACCTCGGGAAGGTGGAGGCCCATAGGGAGTATTCGTACTTTCTGACCACCCAATTGGTGACTCGAGGGGGCAGTGGTTAAGAGTTTGCTTGCTAGACTAGAAGGGTATTTCATCTATCTAATTGCTCACAATTTATGACTCGGTATTGCTTGAGAAGTACTTCAGGGGTTTAACGGGATATTTCTGGCGTTTCTTGGTCCTGACGATACGGTTTTAGAAGGTTGGTGCTCGAACCAGGATCGATTGAAATGCTTCACAAGAGTTCTTAAGTCTTGATGGTACGATCGGTTTTTAGGGTTCGTACCAGGATCGACTGAAGCATCAATTCTCGATATTCTGCTTGTCTCTTGAATTTGAGATTGGGTGGGTGGAGGTAAGAAGCCCCTTCAGCGTATGAGTTGCTTCCCAACTCGGGACTAACCTGCAGAGCCAGTAGCGCTGCTACTCGCGGTGTAAGTTTTTCAACTGAAGCCGAAACTGGAAGCGAGGTGGGTTGAACTCCATTTAAGTGGTTTTCGCATTGCGCGATGATAAAGCGTTAACTTGTCACACAACCTACTGTCGAGCTTTTGTAGGGACTGATTAGTGGTCATTTGGTGAAAGAGGCATGCTCACATATCGGTAACTGCAATGGTGGTATTCACGACACCGATGCAAAAATCCTTTTATTCCGCCTCAAGAACTCAGAAAACACTCTACACGTTCCGTGGGTACCTTTAGAGTGTCGGCCATCTCCTGCATTATCGCAGTTTGCCAAAGTGATTTTCTGTATTTTTTTATATTTTGCAGTAAAACCACCTCTTTTGGGTGACTAAAGAGTGGTACACTTTCGGTGTTACTACGATCACGCTTAAATTCGAAAAAACTTGTCAATAATGGTCGGTTTTCCTGGTATGGAGTCTGAATAAAACGTATCCAGACAAGCTTTCATTTCAACGGTGTTCTTCTCATCAAAAAGAAAAAATTTTTTTATACACAAATTCTTTTTTTGTCCGTTGAAAGTCGCAAAAGTTCTTTCTCTGAAACCACCCCAATTTTTTAACCAAACGTCAGATAGTCCGGAAATGTTCACAACTATCTTTCGCAGATTGCTAGTTTCTAACAAATATATTAATTTTGTATTCGTAGCGCCACCTGTGTGTCAGACAAGCTGTAAATTAGGAAGATTGGCTGTTATTTCATTCAGATAAGACTTTTGATCAAACAGTTCTTTTAAGTCGATTTCGGGAACACCTGAAAGTCTGGAAAAAACCAAACCAAGCTTTCATAATTTTGTCTCAAGCTAAGCCATATTATATAAGCTTGATACTTCAAGCTTTTTTCAATCAACCTTCAAGCTTCTTTCGCATTCTTTCAATCATTTCAAAAACTCTTATTTGCATGTTTAATATTTGACACTTAGATCTTAGAAATACTTCAAAAAAAATATTCATTTTTTCCAACCACCCAGTGTCTTGGAAGTAAAAAGAGTTAGGACTTTCCTGTATTTTCAATCAATTGATTCAGTGGAATCTTTAAAGCTGTGAGGATCCTGTAGGGATAACTACAAGGCGTGTTCAATGTATTCTCAGTATTAGGGTTATTTGCTTATAATGTGAATAATCTAATGACACGATGTGAGGTATAAATATAAAATTTCATTAATATACGTTCATTATTTTTCTAGGTATCTTTAGTGAAAGACGACCAGATTAACTGACGCCACAATGATGAAGAAAATCGAGCATCGCGTTGTTATGAAGTTCCTCACTAAGCAGGGAAAAGGTAAAACAATCATTCAGAAAAAAATGGTTGCTGTTTATTAAGATTGTTCCTCGTCGTTATCCACCGTTCAAAGGTGGTCAAGTGGATTCAAAAGAAGCAGAGAAAGCATTGAAGACGACTCTCGGTCGGACGGACCCATTAGCAGTATCACTGAAGGAAATGTGAAAAAAATGGAAAGCTGGTACTTGAAGATGCCAGAATAAAAATCAAGATGTAAGCACAGATGACAATCCGTGGGTAACATAGATGCTACCCTTCATGATCATCTTAAGCTCTTAAAGGTCAGTGCAAGATGGGTACCGAGAATGCTCACTGCACCTCAGAAGCAAGTGCGAGTCGATTGCTGTAAGGAGCTTTAAGAGCTCTGTGAAGAAGACCCATCGACCATTTTCAACCGGCTGGTTACTCGTGTTGAGACGTGGGTTCATCACTAGGACCCCGAGAGTAAACAAGAGTCCATGCAGTGGATTGAAAAGGGTGCACAGCCCCCAAAAGAGTTTAAAGTCAACCCATCCACTGGAAAAATAATGGCCACGGTCCTTTGGGATTCTTAAGGTATTTTATTGATTAAATGCAATAACAAAATCAGAACAGCATCATAAGCAACCACTTTACATAATTTGAGGGAAGCAATTAAACGAAAAGTGCGAGTAAACTCACAGCGGGGGTGTTGCTGCTTAACGACAATATTAATACCTATTTTTAGGTTTAGAGAAGCTTATTTTTTATTCAACAAATGTATTGAACTTCTAGGGAACTACATTGACAAATAGAATTTTTTTAGTTTTCTCTCATGCCTATACAGGGAATACAGGGAATATTTTTGTAACTGAAGAACGTTACTAATCTACATTCAACTCCCAAAGGTTGTCATCAAGAGATAACAGACCAAAATCGATAAATCGTTACATTCAACAATCACAAAGCTTCAACACGTGTAAACAACCACGTCAGACTAACAACACTCCAATTCAAACAAATGTTGCCATAGAAACATCAGTCTAATTGCTAAGTTCTCATCGTCAGGTTAATGTTCAAATCCTACGAACTGATTTCAAAAACTAGTTTCCAAAAGTTGATTGTGAAGTACTCGCATATTTTCATTTGATACCATTTCCAAAGAAAATTAACAGAACTCGTAGATTTTATCAAAGATTTCAAAAGAAATGAGGAGAGTACTTCAGAAGTCAAGGTTCAAAAATACCCGAAGATTTGAATTAATCTCATAAGGTGTTTGAAAATAGTTGAGACTTATTATGAAATTCATTTTCCCAGTTTCTTAACTCTCAACTAAATTATCTTAAGTACACTTCAATATAGATTAGGATTTACTTTTGAAAATAATACAATAATAGTAACGATTCAGTATTGAATCTTATGGAATGTAGAACAATATACCAAAATAAAATACATATTTCACCTCCATAAAAATTTTATAATGGTCAAGGAACAATTATATAAGCTCTAAGTAGAATTTTGAAACAAACTTCACGTTTTACAAAAAACTAATGGATTTGAACCGGAAAACTGTTACAGGTTTATCCATATACTCACAATTTCCCGAAAGAAGGGCTCGAATGATCAACACATAACTCCCTTGAATATCTCCTGTGTAACAATACAGATTTTCCACGTTTCTTATCGAGAAAACCTTATTTTCGATCAAGTTCGATTGTACTTTATTGAAAAACCGATTTTTCGTCTCGGTACTGTTCGGAACTCGTTGAAAATTGTTGATTGTTTTGAAATTTGTACCCTGACAAGACGGCTGCTCGAATAGAGGTTGACTGATTCGATTCCACTGCTTTTCCGAGGCTAGAGAGGCGCCAGCGCCTGGGAAATTTTATTTCGAATGTGTTTTCATCATTGGATGACCGAGATGGCGGTTATACTGGGTAAGAAATCCATTTTCCACTTCATCCACAGGAGATCTTTAATTTGCAAAGAGTCGGAGCTGATTTGAAATTAGATAAACGAATCACTCCGTAAACCATTTTTGAATTAATAAAGCAAAGAAAAAACACTTCACTTAAGTTTCACTATATATTCATGTTGTTGACATATATTTCGTGTCTTAATCTATTTTCAAAACTGAAAGGAATACACTAAACAATATAATTTATACTTGAAATAGAATTAAATAGGAAATAACTATATTGTCTATCACTTTTCATTACTGAATAAACAGTGACTTTAATTTAGTAGTGTTCACTACATTTTCGAACTGCTTAAACAAATTGTATTTCAACAGTTATACAGGTGTCTCAGAAGTCGACGTTAAGTCAGAATCAGATAACAGGTTGTCATAATAGTCATCAGAAAAATATAAAAGAAAATCCAAGTCCTGTTTTTTTTCCAATTTTATTACACTTTCTTTTATTCAATAAAATGCATACGCTGTGATGATTTTTGAACTTCTGTTACTACAATTTTTTACTTTTTTCAAATTTTAATTTTATTATGATATCCCGAATAGTGCTTCTGTAACCTGTAATCTTCAATTCTAAGCAAATTGCTTGGGAGATATAAGAAAGTCATTGTCTGTGTGGTATACACAGACACGACGGCAATACGCAATCACAGGTCAGTCCAGGTAAAATCAAAGTTTGTCGTAAAGTGATCAAAACTATCCAAATCACAAGCACACAAATCAAATAAACGAAGCCAAAAGTCGTAAGTACACAAATAACACGATCAAATACGGAAAGATGCGCAGTAGATCAAGGGGCGTAGCGTACTGATCTGAATTGCGTTTACGTGTGTCAACACCAAATAGTGGAGTTACTATCTGTCTCACTCACACTTTATGGAAGGACTTACCCCTTCTCATTCAAACCATATTCTTGGAGTATTGGATGCATTAGAATCATAATATTTTATAATATTTAAATAAGGTTATTTTGATTTTCACAAATTTTTATTGTTATGTTTACAATCGTTAACAATCGTTTCGCAGGCAACATTTTGAATAACTAAGTTATTCAAAATGTAATCTTGCATGATGATGCTACTGTGATAGCGAAACGATTGTTGTAAACATAACAATAAAAAATTGTGAAAATCAGAATAACCTTATTTAAATATTATTTAATATGGATTTTCACCAAGTAAGGACTGATTCAATTCAATACATTAGAATCATTTTTAGAAAGTTTGAAGAAATTGTTCGAAACTGTGTTTCTTTAACAAAGACCGTTTCTTTTGACCGATCTAAGAAAAATGTAGTAAGTGTATACCATTTTAGAATCCCTAATAAATGAACCTTCAAAGTAATTTGCCAAACTGATGTAGTACAGTTTTTTTCAGTACAGTCAGTTAAAGTTGTGCGAAATATTATTTTTAAATACTTGGTTCTGCAAAAGTGACATTTTTTTCCAAGCTGGAGTAATTGGCGTAGAATTGAAGATCACAGGTTACAGAAGCACTATTCGGGATAACATAGGAAAAATAGAATTTGAAGAAAGTAAAAAATTGAAGCAACAGGAGTTCAAAAATCATCACAGGGTGTGCATTTTCTCGAATAATAAAAAATGCTATATAATTTGAAAAGTACACGACTTAGATATTTTTAATTATTTTTCTGATGACTACTTAACTCAGCCTGTACCCGATTCTAGCTAGACGTCGACTTCTGGGACACTTGTATATGAGTACTTATTGAAGGTTTCGGCATGTGCAAAATTTCGAGCAGCGAGGTGTGCCAAAGCTCCGTCTGCTCGTTTGATAGTTTTATTTCTAAAACGTGTTTATTCTTGAATAATTCTATGGAATCTAGAATGTCTAGTTGATTTCCTTTCGCTTCCATTTATAGTATTTGAAGATTGTCTAATTCGGGAAAGGCAAAAACGCGAAATTAACGTTATCCTTCCGGTTCCTGATTAATTTTCTTTGAACCTTTTTTTGAAAGATCTCCTGATTTGCCTTACATTTATCCTAAAGCATAAGTGACTTCATTTATGAATACTTGAATTATTGAGTCGGTTGTTTTTGTCTGCATTAAGGAAGAGGTTGGAAATTTTATGTGAAGGAGTGAAGGCTTATGTTAGATTTTGAAATTATTTGAGCTACTATTTTATGAGCTATCATAAAAATAACTTTCACACCTTCACTTTTAATTTCAAACTTTTTTTTTAATTCTTAAGACAAAAACAACCGGTTTAATAATTCAGGAGTTGATTTAGGAATGGGAAATTTCTAATTTTAGAGGGTTGGCCATTCAAAATTTTCTTTATTAATCGGCTATAATCATTAAACTAATGAATATTTTTTCAAAGTTTGAGTTTATTAGAAAGTTTGAACCTTAACATTTACGAATAAAAATAATCTCATTCAAATGACCGCTACGACTGGCTACAGTGGCCCATCCGATAAACCCAATTATTAAGTACTTTGTCGATTGTTTGGGGCTTAATATCATGAATGACAACTTCGATTTCGTGTTTCAAGGCATCAATCGTGTCTGCATGGTTAACGTAACACATGTCCCTAAAGTATTCCCTCAAAAATAGTCGTCCGAGGTGAAAATGAAATTCATCGCTAAAGATGCTTTACATCAGATGTTTTAATTAATAGAAGTGGGAATAAATAAGAATTGCTGTTAATCAATCATAATTTATATAATAACATATGTCGCCTTGTAGTGAGGCAGCTATACAGCTATATTTTTCTGATTATTCATTGAAAGAAATTCTTCTTTTCGAATTCTTCGTTAGTAAGGGATTGAAGGTAAATCAAGTAGTATACACATTCTAGGATAAGCATACTTTCAGAGGAATATAGTGATATAAAATATATTGGGTGTTAAAAAAAAGTGATAAAACTTTAGATTGAAATAAAACACATTTAGATTAAGATTGAAACTAATTTTTTTTATTTGAAAAATAGTTTTATGACATTTATGTTTAAAAAATAATTTCCGGCATATGTGCAACACGACTAGCTCTGGGGAACCGCATTCGACCAGACCAATTTTGAACCACTTTTTCGAGTAATTCAGGCCTTATTTCATCAATTACTTTGGCTTGCAAAGCATCTATGGTTTCTGGTTTATCAGCAGAAACCAATGACTTGACATAACCCCAAAGAAAATAATCCAGTGGAGTTATGTCGCATGATCTTGGAAGCCAATTAGTTGGGCCATTTATCGAAATAATGTTATCGCCATATCTTCCTTTCAATAAATCAGTTGTTACGGTAGCAGCATGTGGTGTAGCACCATCTTGTTGGAACAAAAACACTTCTGGGTCGATATCATTCAAATTTTTAAACAAATAATAATTGATCATCGATCTGTAACGAGCATCATTCACTGTAACATTAGCTCCAGCATCGTTTTTAAAGAAATATGGAACGATGATGCTTCCAGCGTGTTAAGCGCACCATACAGTGTATTTTTCAGGATGCAATGGAACCTGCTGAACTTTTTGAGGATTGTTTTCACTGCATATACGGCAAGACAATTTTACGGCAAAAAAGTGGATCAACTTCAAGCTCTTCTAGGGCCCAATCAGCAAATGAAAGACGCTTATTATGGTCAAGTGGCTTTAGTTCTTGAACCAGTTGGATCTTGTATGGGTGTAGTCTAAGATCTTTATACAAAATTTTCCATGTGGTAGATGCACAGAGTCCAACTTGTTGTGAACGTCGACGAATAGAAAAATCTGGATCATCATTAACACTATGACTTACAGCAGCGGTATATTCTTCTATACGTACAGTTCTGTCTTGTTGTTGTTGTTGCATCGAGTAGAGAAAACGTTGTCCGAAATCTAGCGATAATTCGACGAATAAGCTGCTCTGATGGACGGTTATGTAAACCATAAATTTCACGAAGTGCTCTATAAGTTTTGCGAATAGAACACTGATTTGGAAAATAAATTACAATAATTTTGTAAACGTTTGATTCTATCGGTCTCTACTTGTAGGAAATACATCTCGATGATTAAAGTAAAACAACTTAATTTCCGCCAATTTATTTAATTTCACAACAATTGTTTCATCATGTTACCATACTCACCTTCCATGATAATTTGTCAATGCTTACTGAACAGAAATGTCAAAACAACATGGCTTCTACCTTCTGTCAAATCACAGTTATCCCTATCAAAAGTTTTATCACTCTAAAGAAACGCCCGATATACTATGTGTATTGAACTGGTTTATTTAAAGTCTCTATAATACTTAGTACATTAGGCAGTTCTGAGTTTTTCTACCCAAAATTTAGGGAATTGATGCGGTGGAGTTTTATCTGCAGTTGTAGTGAAAACATTAATCTGCTCGTAGAAGATTAGATCGATGAGCTTCTTTACTGTTGATCACTTGGGTTCACGGAGTTCACTTCAAAAATTTTCTGACCTTAATTACAAGTGTAAATATTGTTAATGAAACATTAACTTTCAGGCTTTTTAGTTGCGGACTTGCAACATCACGAGAAGATCGACCCAAATGTTTCTTGAGATTGAATTTGAGAGGTTGCAAATGTTCTTTGAGTATGTAATAGTATATTATTGCAAAATAGTACTTCTTCAACTGTACTGGAACCTTTTTTCTGTTACCGAACTAGAGATATCAGTTTAAGTGACGCCCAAGTAATTGCGATAAAGAAAAGCTTGTTAATGCGAGAGATCCTCTACTACATATCAAGTGAAAGTCTACAATATTTTCTTAATTTTCTAAGGAGTCAAACACTCATTTTATCATCAATAAGGATTGTGACATACCTTTGCGAACTAATTCAAGTAAAGATGTATTCTCGATATGCTCACGTTACAAACGCAGAAAAAGCTTTCCTCATGCTCAAATCAGACCATTACATGCCGTAATGCTCATAATTAGCATATTTATATTAAAATAAATCAAATCGGCTGATCTGTACCAAATATCATTAATGAGGATTGTTAGCTACGGTAATAGTTAGTTCTACAAATCGAGTGTAACAAACATCTGTATAACAATTCCATATTGAAACTTGTTCTTCACGATATATTTTTACTGGAAATAAATCAACGAAATTGCACGCGTGTTTCACGATGAACAAGATATGAAACCCTGTAACAAACACCATAAGAGATTGACGACTCGAACTACTTTTCTAGAGAAAGCATGAAGCCGTAGATGACCTGGTTAAGTTGTCCTCGGCGGGATTCTAGGAGTACATTGCTCCACCAATTGTTCAGAAGGGTTGAAAAGGCGCCAACTCGACGCTTCCACAGTTGTTGAAATTATTGACCCGAGGGCCCTTATTTAATTCTGTTTTTCCAAAGGAAAATATCGATTGAGAATAATACTACGTTTTGTTGTTTTAAAGAGAATTGCTCTTTCTTCATTGAAGAATAAGGGTTGAATAATAATGTTATTAGGTTAGCCAGTTCGGAAATATGTTTTTGAAATAAAATAAAATATAAAATATTTGAGACAAGCGTGAATTTGTTTTTCTTCCGCAGTATAAGTTGACAATAAAATCATCCTCTCAGTTGAGATAAGATATCATTTCCTTTGAACTCAACAAATTTTTCATGATAATAAAACACAATTTCAAACAAATTTTTTCAAATAGTTTTGGAATGTGTTATTTATTTTCAAGTGTTCTTTTTTATCAATCTGTGGCATATTTTTCCATAGAAGACTTTCAAATTATGGCTTTTATTTCGGAAACATTCTAGACTGACAGTTAATATTGGGTGTTTTTTTAGAGTGATACAACTTTAAATTGGAATTAAATACATTTAAATTAAGATTGAAGCCAATTTTTTTTATTTGAAAGATAATTTAATGACATTTATGTTTTACAAATAATTTCCGGCATATGTCCACCACGACTAGCTCCGAGAAACCGCATTCGAACAGACCGAGTAATTCAGGTCTTATTTCATTAATAACACGAGTTATGTTGGTTTCCAAAACATCTATTGTTTCTGGTTTATCGGTATAAACCAATGACTTGACATAACCCCAAAGAAAATAATCCAGTGGAGTTATGTCGCATGATCTTGGAAGCCAATTAATTGGGCCATTTATCGAAATAATGTTATCGCCATATCTTCCTTTCAATAAATCAGTTGTTACGGTAGCAGCATGTGGTGTAGCACCATCTTGTTGGAACAAAAACACTTCTGGGTCGATATCATTCAAATTTTGAAACAAATAATAATTGATCATCGATCTGTAACGAGCATCATTCACTGTAACATTAGCTCCAGCATCGTTTTAAAGAAATATGGAACGATGATGCTGCCAGCGTGTTAAGCGCACCATACAGTGTATTTTTCAGGATGCAATGGAACCTGCTAAACTTCTTGAGGATTGTTTGCACTCCATATATGGCAATTTTGCTTGTTTACACAGCCGTTCAACCAGAAGTGAGGTTCATCATTAAACACAGTTTTACGATAAAAAAAGTGGATCAAATTCAATCTGTTCTAGGGCCCAATCAGCAAACAAACGACGCTTATTATGGTCAAGTGGCTTTAGTTCTTGAACCATTTGGATCTTGTTTGTGTGCAAACCAAGATCTTTACGCAAAATTTTCCATGTGGTGGATGCACGGAGTCAAATTTGTTGTGAACGTCGACGAATAGACAAGTCTGGATCATCATTAGCACTATGACTTACAGCAGCGCTATTTTCTTCTGTACGTACAGTTCTTTGTCTTGTTGTTGTTGCATTGAGTAGAGAAAATGTTGTCCGAAATCTAACGATAGTTCGACGAATAAGCTGCTCTGATGGACGATTATGTAAACCATAAATTTCACGAAGTGCTCTATAAGTTTGACGAATAGAACACTGATTTTGAAAATAAATTTCAACAATTTGTAAACGTTGTTGAGGCGTGAGTCTTTCCATGATAATTTGTCAATGCTTACTGAACGAAATGTCAAAACAACATGGCTTCTACCTTCTGTCAAATCACAGTTATTCCTATCTAAAGTTCTATCACTTTACAAAAACACCCGATATTTACTACATACAGACTATTTCTTCAAATTTGTTTACTGTTAATGTTTTCAAGAGGTGAATTTCATGTTGACCAGTCGCAAACAATCTAATTTTTATGATGTATGTGAAATTTATTTCCAACGAGGCAGAAACATTTTAATGGTAAGTCTTTTTCATAACTAAATGTTTTCGAAATTTACCTTATTTGTAAAATCCATAACAATGGCGAAACAGTATCATTCTGCAATCATGAACCTGAACTTACATTAAACAATACCGAAGATTCACTTTTTATTATCTGCTTAACTGAAGAGTGTGAGAGAACATTGGATAGAAAGGAGAGGACCTATAAAAAGGTCGGCTCGATCATCAAATCTAAATCCTTCAGATTTTTTTGGGAGATTACCTAAAGAACCATATTTTTCAGAGGATATAAAATGAGTGTCGCAGATTGCATCAGATATTTTGCAATTTGCGGTATTATTGTCTCATCAGACAAGAATTCGAATCTCAACTTTATTTTTACAGGCGGAAATCAATTCGAAGTTAATTGGGAATGGCGTAAGTATTCATGAGCTTGAATCTGAAGTACTTCACAAGTTTTATTGAATAATAAAAAAGGAAATACTGGTTTTTCTCATTTGAAATTGATTATTATTTCATTCTAGAAAATGAAACCTAAATTTTTTAAGAGAAAAAATCTTTCAAATGATGTATCGAGTGGTCTATAATCTCTTTTCGAAAAATGGCGATTTTTCAGGAGGAAAATTTGCATTTCAGGCAAAAGCTGAAGGGTTTTTTGCTTTCTCCAAAATCTTATTTTTGCATGCAATCTTTTCGTTGGGATACTCTGTTTATTGTTCCTAGTCGGAAATCCAAAATACAGACAGTACAATGTTATAGCTGAAGAAGCCACATCGTGGTGAAATAATTGTTGTAGTAGTACAAACATTTTTGTGGAAATAAATTACTGTCTCATATACATTTTTTAATTAAATTAAATTTCAGTAAGCATTGACATATTATCATGGAAAGACTCACGCCGCAACAACGTTTACAAATTGTTGAAATTTATTTTCAAAATCAGTGTTATATTCGCCAAACTTATAGAGCACTTCGTGAAATTTATGGTTTACATAATCGTCCATCAGAGCAGCTTATTCGTCGAACTATCGATAGATTTCGGACAACATTTTCTCCACTCGATGTAACAACAACAACAAGAGAAAGAACTGTACGTACAGAAGAAAATATCGCTGCTGTAAGTCATAGTCTTAATGATGATCCAGATCTGTCTATTTGTCGACGTTCACAACAAGTTGAACTCTGCGCATCCACCACATGGAAAATTTTGCGTAAAGATCTTGGTCTACACCCATACAAGATCCAACTGGTTCAAGAATTAAAGCCACTTGACCATAATAAGCGTCGTTTGTTTGCTGATTGGGCCCTGAAAAGCTTGAAGATGAACCACTTTTTTATCGTAAAATTGTGTTTAGTGATGAAGCTCATTTCTGATTGAACAGTTATGTAAACAAGCAACATTGCCGTATATGGATTGAAAACAATCCTAAAGAAGTTCTGCAGGTTCCATTGCATCCTGAAAAATGCACTGAATGGTGTACTTTACACGCTGTAGGCATCATCGATCCATATTTCTTTAAAAACGATGCTGGAGCATCGTTACAGTGAATGAATGGTGCTCGTTACAGATCGAGGATCAATGATTATTTGTTTCAAAATTTGAATGGTATCGACCCAGAAGTGTTTTAGTTCCAACAAGAAGGTGCTACACAGTAACAATTGATTTATTGAAAGAAAGAATTGGCGATTACATTATTTCGAGAAATGGTCCAATTAATTGGCCTCCAAGATCATACGACCTTACACCACTGGATTATTTTCTTTAGGGTTATGTCAAGTCATTGGTTTATGCTGATAAACCAGAAACTATAGACGCTTTGGAAGTCAACATAACTCGTGTTATTGATGAAATAAGGCCTGAATTACTCGAAAAAGTGGTCCAAAATTGGTCTGGTCGAATGCGGTTCCTCAGAGCCAATCGTGGTTGACAAATGCCGGAAATTATTTTCAAAACATAAATGTCATAAAATTATGTTTCAAATAAAAAAAATTGGCTTCAATCCTAATTCAAATTTGTTTTATTTCAATTTGAAGTTCTATCACTCTGAAAAAACACCCGATTCCTCATATGGTTTTTGAGAAAGCTGAAAGAAATTCTTGGAAAAATGAAAAGCACCATAAATATTTTCTATTCTTTATTACTTGTAGATATATAATCACAATTTGTTTCAAAAGCAAACCATAAATTCGAAAATATTTTACGGGTATTCTAACTCCGCTCACTTGTCGAGTACGTATGAGGTACTCAATCAGTATACCTACAAGTGTACATATCAGTCGGTCATTTCAAATGACGCAGCTATATTCCCTAAATTTTTTGAAAATCAACATCAATAGTAATCTATAAAACTTACTAAGCATTCATTACAAGTTATACCTGAAAAACATCTAAAATATCCCTTTCTAAGGAATTGATCAAGTTACAAAAATGCTTAAATATAATTATAATAAAATCAACATCGAACAATATCAATAAATATGCTTAATTTTTGAGCACAAAATATCATCTACGTTTAGTCTAATGAGGTGACAGTGAAGCAGACTCGACTCACTTTTTGAATTTACGGAAATACTGAGTTTGTACGATGATTTTAGATTCTACAACATTAAAAAAACTGGGTATAATGTTTAAAAATTGTTTGCTATTTCTATGAGGAATTTCCAATTTTATAGGCTTTATCGAGAAAATTCGATTTAAGCATATAGCATTGAGTAATTCGTTTTATTTGCATCTGATTTTATTGCTGCATGAGAATTGAATTGAATTAAATCCATAACTTTTATAACTTCCCAGAATATCCTGTGGTCAACTTCCATTCACTCTCATTTAATTGATAATATCAATTGTTTACTTAATCGATGAAACTAAACGCAACCATAAAATTCGATGAAGAAAAAACCTGAATACATCTTGCTCGTCATTTGTAAGATCAGTATTTCCTTTCCAATAATATCAAATTCAGTATTTTTTACTGTACTCGAGGTAGAATTTGTACAGTAAGAATCATCGAGTCACTAGGTATTGAAAAATTTTATCCAAATTCATTATTTAAAAGAGAAAATATTGCATTAATAATTAAAACATATCAATTTAAGACGAATAAGTAAAGTATTTTTGATATTTTCGAAGTAAAAACTGGAATGAGATACAAACATTTTTGTTTTTTTAACGGTGTGCATAAAATTGAAAGTGCCATGTCATATGTTGAACATGAGATCAGGAACAGTTCTAGTTAATGGAAAACAGTTGATATCACAGTCTTATGTACATTGGACAATTATAGATCTATAAAATATCCAGTAACACATAAGAGATAGCTTTATTTCCATTTGAGTTAATACTGTGGTAAATTTTTAGCAAATTTTGAGGCACAATGATCAGTTTTAAATGGAGTTTATATTTAATTTCAAAACATTAACTATGGATTAGTTTTATCCGATATAAGATACCTATTCTTCTACTGTATATCAGCTAACTGAGTCTTCTGTTGAAGTTATCTGCATAATGAATGTGCCCAGGCACGATTTTGAACTAATTTTGAAGACCAAAGAAATTTTAAGATCCTTAAAGATACGGCAACAAATACTCGTAAGTACTTGGATACAAAACGCAATTTACCACTTAAATATTTTTCAGTAAGTCACTTCCATTCCTCGGTATTCAATAAAAACCAGTGCCATCTATCTTTCTAGACCAGCATACATTCCTTCCTTACGTCAGTTCATTTGATAGGGGATACAAAAAGTTTTCGAGTTTTAAATTTTCTCCAAAATTAGTGTACAATACAATGAAAGTGCACTTTGACTTGGAGAAAATTTTTTTATCCTAATTTTGAATTTAATTTAAGTTTTCGAAATCTACATTCCAACTTGAGATGACATGTCTTGTAACTCCAAATTAGTGGAACAAATCTGGTAGCTCCATTCTTGCTCGTGAAACAATTTATTGAAAGTTTTCAGTCAGATTCAATAAATGCAGATCATTTTTGTTTACGCGTTACTGTCACGTAATGAAGTTGAAAAATTATTTGTCAAAAAGCAAGAGTTTCTGGAACAGTAACATTGAATTTTTCAACACGTAATAGCACATTTAATCATATAAAAATATTCATAATCAACCATCTTCAGAGAAAATTCTACAAAATCTAGGTTATGTTTAGTTTTCAACGCTACTGACAATTTACTATACAAAATATAGATATTTTCCTGTCATACTGAACGATTTTAATTGCATATTGGTGAAATGAAGGAAATTTAGTATTACTATTATGATTATATTTTGATACTTTCTGTATAATAAATCGCCAGGACACCTCATTCAGATACTTTCAAAACTTATCATAAGCCAAACGAGCTTTTCTCAATTTGAAAAACTTCAATGATCATAACATGCTATAGTATTGAGCCAAAGTTGCAAAAACATATATAAATCAATATAACAAATTTTATTCTATAAAAAGTCTAACCCTCATTTCGGATATCACTTCAACTTCATTGCTGTAATTCGAAATTCTTTTCGAGAAAATAAACAACAACAAAGTTACCCTGTTGTCAAAATATTGTAGGTATCCATCCGGACAGCAATGAAACTCAATTCTCAATGTACATATCTACATTCTTACAGGCAATTTACAATTCTTTGGCACCATACTAATATGAATCATTTCCTATAGGTAACTTCCATCCAACATTATCCGTCTATTTACACTATATACATAAAGGAATACAAAGCAACTTTGCAACAAGTGACCTAAGTAACGATTTAACGAAATATGATCACTGTACAGGGTTGGCAAATCGTACATGGGAAGTATTAGTTAAAGGGACCTAGAAAGATTCCTTTTGAATTAATTTACAAGATGTTTGTAGGATTCTGAAATATGCTCACATAACAGCCCGATAAAGAGTTACAAAAATATTCTGTGTAACTGTTGTTATATTAAATAAATTTAAAATATCATACAGATTTCTTCTGTAAACCTTCTACAAATTTTAATCTCAAAAAATTCTTTATTCAAAAATTTCCAGAATTAAATTGAATAAATGTCTTTAGAACACACCTTGTCAATTAAGTAGACATATAGATATAATATATATTATGTATATTAATACTTATTACACAGTACCAAAGGAAATGAAAGAAATTCAAAGAAATATAAATTTTCAACTTAAAATTATAAAATGAATACTTGAAGAGTACAAAATTTTTGTTTTATTCCTTGTTTTATGAAAACTGAATTACCTTTCAAAAATGTGATTATATTTTATTGAATATGATTGATTACTGACGAGCAAAGTCTCTCTTAAAATATGTTTTTTAGTAATGTCTTTACATATGTTGAGATTTCTAAAAAGTAACTTAGTTAAATATACAATAATATTGAATATTCTAAGTAAGATAGTTTCATGATGAAATTCTTAAGATTATCTTAAACATTTTTGAAAGATATCTGTTTTCATAAGAGGGACGAGCAGAAACAAAATTTTGTCTACTCAAAATATTTAATTTATAGGATTTTTATTCACAATTTATATTTATTGGATTTTGTTATATCATTAGATGTCTTATAATGAATGTTCACTTAATATGTCGTTTGATATACGTGGTACTCACATGACATTAATTTAATTCCTGAAGTTATAATTACCTTCATGACAGAAACAATCCAATATGCAGCTGTTAAAGGAAATCTTAGAAACTTTGACCGCTTGAAGAAAAAGAATTATCCATGTTTTCATTCTATTTAACGATATGGTAGGTTTTTTCACCATCGTACGGTCATTTAATCTCTTTAAGGCAATAGAAACTGTTTGATGAGCATAACTGTTATTATCAAGTGTATTGATACTGAAATCCTATTAATAGAACGAAGAAATTACTGAAAATCACCTGTACAGTCATCAGTCATTTATCCTTATCATATAAGAGCTACCAACTTTAGGGTTGTTCAACTGTGGACCAAAATAATCTTCAAAGTCCGAATCGTCGTCATAAAGTCCCAATTCGTTGTGCATATCCTCGTCATTGTTGTACTGGAAGGAAAAACGTTAATTAATAGATTTAGGGATGGAAAATATGATGGCGAAACAGAATAAACTGGAAAAAATGATTCATAATATGAAATTAAACCTTTAAACAATCTCTACATGAAATTTTTCGACATATATCCTAATTAGTCCAAAATATGAAAAAACCAAAATTTGTTATTTTTATAAATGTACAAGATGAATATAACCTTTTGGAACATAGGCTAAGAACAGGTTATTTGGACCAAAATATGACAATTAAACCAAACATGTCTCATTAAAATATTGCCGTGGAAAAAGATAGAGAGCATTAAATTTTTTTCGTTTTTCTGCTAATAAATCCACTGTTTTTTTCACAATTTTTATCAAAATCCGCACAGAGGCATAACTTTGGACAAGGAATATCATTTTGTGTATTACTCCACTTTCGTTGGGCCACGTGAATCATTTCTGATGATGAAATTAAGTGGTAGCTTTTTTGACGAAACTTGATGATGATCTTAACGAGAAAATGCCATGTAAGATTTATTTTTACATAATATTGATACTCTTGTTTAAATACGATAAAGAAACTTGTGACTTAAGGCTTCTTTTGTTTCAACAGTAAAGAAGAATTGAAAACAATTCAACATGAAAAGAGCAAACTTAAAGTTAATGTTTTATAAGCCTCCTCCGAATTCTAAGCCTTTTGTAATTCTTGTAATGAAAGATGATTGGTCAATAAAAAATCCGGACAGTCTATGAGAAATAATTCACATGATAGTTCTCATATTTTTTGCGAAACATTTCAAAAAACTACTTTTAAATATGATTCTAAATAATATCGTATAGTTGTTTCACAACATTCATCGAATTTTTTTTCGTAAAGTGTTGATGTTTTGAAAATAAATCCATAAGATGGCAGATACGGGAATAGAATCCCCATTAAGTTAAAATTAAAGGTATTAAGAATCCTGTGAGTGTTGAAGAGATTTCGTTGGACCATGCTGTAGGTATTATTTTCCTAGTACAACAATCCACATGATTTATCATGTCTTTCATGAAAACATTCCTTGAATCAACCACAATAATTTTCCAGAATGGAACTGCGTCAATATATCAAGTTTCGCAACATATTTTATTTCAAGTAATTAACTATATGTTAACTGTGATGACTACTAATAGGGTTGAATTCAAACGAAATGGGAAATTCCGCCCATTAAAAACGTAAGTGCGTTAAACCTATGGAAAAATTTTCAAGTATGAAAAGATCTGAGCAGAACATATAACCTTAATGTATATTCATAACAATGGTAAAACATTAATCACCTAAAATTCAAATTTCATCTTTGCTCATCCACTCTAATTAATGAAATATGAGTAATCAATCAGATGAGATTATATAGTCCTTCTAGAAAGTATCCGGAAAAAACAAAGCTCGATTGTAATTATTCATTATATATTTTTAATTCTTGAATTAGAATATTATAACAGAATATTCATCTTATTTACTTATAAAAACTCCATTTAACTGTAAACACTTGACTAAATGTCGAGGTATACCCGAAACTAGATCACCTCCATAATTTTCGGTGATGGTAGTCCAGGACTGTAAAACTGACTGAATTAAATCATCTTTATTTCGTGGCGCTGCTCGTTCAACTTCAATCTTCATTAGTCCCCATATGTTTTCAATGGGACTAAGATCTGGTGAAGCTGCTGGCCATGAAATGGTTGTGACTTGGTGTTCTTGCATCCAAGCTTTAGTATAGGCCAAAGTATGACATTTAGCATTATCCTGCTGAAAACGCCACCCCTCTGTATATAAATCATGCGCCGTTTCAAGCAGAAAATCGTTTAGAATGCCACAATACTTATCACTATTATTGGTACCATCAACTATACAGGGAGACGTAAACCACGCTGAGATATTGCTCCCCAAACCATCATTTTGGTGGAAAATTTGGGAATTTGAACGGTAATAGGTTGTTTTGAGAGGATTTTTGAGTGATTTCCACCAAGTTCGAAACAACTTTCATCAGATATAAAGACATTATTAAAATTATCTTTTTGAAAACGTTGATAAAATTCTATCCTTCCTTTCATTTGTATAGGTGTCATTATAGAGATTTTTTTTGGTTTCTTGATATGTAGCCTTTTTTTTCAGTGACATACGGATGGTTTTTGGACCTACTTTTATACTTCGTTGATTTCCAAATCTGCTAGCTAATTGCGAAACCCCAGGCGCGGATTGTGTCGTCCTAAGGCCAATATAGCGTTTAAATTGTTTCCTTTAATCTAACGTGGTCTTCCTAAAACTGATCTATGCTTCAGATCTATGCCATTTTTTATCCTCTTTATTATCTCATATACAGCACTTTTTCCCAGTGCAGTCAATTGCACTGTTTCGAAAACCCTATATATATATTTTACATGTTATCTTTTTTTTAGTTGCGACATTATTTCATTAATTGTATACCAGTTGACAGTCAACAATATTTGACAAGTAGTGTTGCCATGCAACTTTGGCCATAGTCGACTGTCTGCACAACCTAATTTATACATTACTTTTGACTTAGAATGTTACAAAAAAGAAGTATGTTAAAATTATGAAAATTAATAAATTCCGGATACTTTCTAGATGGACTATATTCATTAATTGGGATTTAAAACTCTACGAAATATTAAACTATAGTTTATGTCAAGTCTCTTGGCTAATGTTAATTAACATGCACTAAGTTCTACAACATGCTTGAAACCAAATGTAAAACGGTCTTTCAGAAGGAGCGTTAATTTTTATGATATTCTTTCTTTTATTTTGTTTCAAATAGTAGAAATAGGACATTGCATTCAAAAGGTTAAAAAAATCGTTATTTAATAACAGCGAAATTGTGAGTTTTAGCCAGCTGAATCCTTTCATTTACCGCCACCAAAATATATCGCATAGAGGAAGATCAGGACAAAGTGCCGGCTATAGAATATTTATCCCCAGAATAACTTTGCTTGGTTACCGGAAAGTATGCAATGCGATTGTAGTTTATATTTGAAGTTACCTCCAGGGTCCACTGTTATTGCTTCCATGAAAGCGGAATTAATGTAGTCAACTTCGGTCAATTAAAACCTAGGCATGACTGATGGAAGCACTTTCCGACCTCTACTTTGCGCTATGTAGTGTTAATACCGGCAGCTCAAATGCCGAATTAGTCATTTACCCCCAGTCACAAGTCCGAGGTCTTAAAACCTTGAACTTGGACACTTTTAGTCGATCCAGGTTCCAACCCATCGGACTAGTCGTGTGGTCAAGACCCCCAAACCTTCGAAAGATGTTCGAGTAAATCCTGAGAACCATGAACCCAGTTGAATAAAATACCCTTTTAGCCTAGCACGCAAGGTTTTAATCACTGCCCCTTAGAGTCCAACCTCAGTTGGTCGGATAGGAGTACGAATGCCTCTATGAGCTACCACCCTCCCATGGTAACGTTGTTACCATACGGAATCTTTGAAGATGCCAAGAAGAATTCAATCCCATGAAACTTTAGGACTTCAATGCGTCATCGTCTCCTTTTTCTCAAGCTAGCACACATGTAGTGACATGTTCGCCCGTTGGACGGATTAGCTGCATTTGGATAAAACCACGCTAGTTTTACGGGTGGGAGTACTGGGTTAAAATACTCACCCAGGGTGATTGCTGTTTTGGATTGAAGTGACCTTCCTACCCTAAGGGTATGGCTATTGCTACCATGGGCGCTGAATTCAGATACGCAGAAGAAGCGGTTGCTTCGAAGCACTATCCTGCCTCTGCTGGCTCTGCAGTGTAAGTGCGCGAATTGGATGCAACTCACATGCCGAAGCAGTTTATTCACCACCCAGTCACGACTGAAACTCCTGGAGGCTCCCCGTCGATTCAGGTTCGATCCTACCGGACTAGCCTTATGGTTAGGATCCTCAAACATCCGAGAGGTGTCCCGTACGATCCAGATCCAACAACCACGAATCTAAATGAATGGAATACCCTTTTAGCCTAGTATACACGCTTTCGAACACTACCCCCATGAGTCCAACCTCTATTGGGTGACCAGGAGTACGAATACACCTGTGATATGAGAATCCAGCCTTTTGTAGTAGCCTTGTTTCCATACGGATGAGCCTTTGGAGGCTTAAAGCCGCCAAGAAGAGTTCAACTCGATGCCAAAAACAACGAACTCTAGAAATCTAACACGTCATCGTACCCCTTCCTTTAAAGCAAGCACAGAGGGTCTACAGTAGAGCTTCAGAAGGAAGTAATCGTATTGACTACCCTGCTGAAATCGAACACTTGTAAAAGGAAAAAGAGGTGGTTGTTGATGTGACCATAGGCCTGTGGCTTGCTGTTTGAATGCATACCATAGAAAAAATACCAATGCTATATGCGTACAAACTAGCAGGTTCACTTGGTGTTGTATTACTTCACATTCATTTCATTTATCTTCGTAAGCTTCAAGGTATTGTTATTTAACCCGAGGATTCTTATATTTTGAGCCTCTTATTCAAGGCTTAATCAAAACTTCCATGTAGTATAAGAAGCTGCATCACATACTAATTCTTTCTGCAAATAAAAGGTGGGTTTTGAATAAATGATTATTGTTTTTGGAGTTTTTACTCTTTCTGGACTTGCATCTCTGAGATTCTGTTATGACTTATAACTATTTTTGTTCTAGCAACATTCCGTATGTGGCAGAGTTTATACAGAAAATAAAATAAGGAACACAACAAGAAACATTAATTCATCTTTGTATACAAACACTTTCATAATAAAGGGAGTGCTTTTCAGCCTTATTCCTTTTCAATTAATTACTTATTTTATTTTATTAGCTGTAATTGCTCACTATAAAAGAGTTCCACGCTTATCAAGGGATGTTGGTCATGCTTCTTATAGAGATGCATGATATTGTTTGAATAATCCTGATACCTATTTCAGGAAATTTCCATTCGAGCGCATAAAGACATGCAAGTCAGCCTCAGCAACCATCAATACTCACATTAAACCTCGAAATCGCCTATAGTAAACTTATTTTTGCGAGTGTTGGATGCTGTTAAGCAATTATCAGGACCATCCGGACTTGTCAGTTGTTCCTGTTTAAAAAGTTCAATAGAACGCTATAGATATTTATTTATCATGATGAGAGTACAACATTTATATTAAATGATAATAATGATACATATATTAGTTAGGCAACAACTTTTCTTATACAAAACTATCATGATTTTTCTTGAAATAAATTATTTTCCAATGAATGTTCAATATGTTGTCTTGTTTTGTGAATGTATGAATATATTTGTCTTAAAGAAATGAAAATATTTACTCACATCGACATCTGTTATCATCTCTTTCGTTGAAACTGTGGTATCAATGCGTCTTATCGACCCTTCATGAATATTGATGTCCATCTTCAAGCACTGATATCTTCGTAGCAAAAATACTATAGGTATTGGCAAGACGCCTGCCAAAATCATAGATATTGCTATACCCAGAATCCATCCAGGATAAGGTGTTTTGCTTGTGTTTCCCTGAAAAAAAATGTTTTCAATATTTAACTTCGCATGGGTTTTCTGTAAAAGATAGTGAAGCGCATTCGCCATTTTGTACAATTTTTATGAACACATTGAAAGTTGCTCCGCCATTTTGTATGAGGCCATCTTATTAATTTAAAGATCCTTATAAAATACTGAGAAAAGCTTGGAGGATTAGTACCACATAATTATCAACTGTTAAAGTAAGTTGCATTTATTTCCAATTACTAATTTCTGAGAAAAACTCTGCACTCAAAAGTTTCATTCAATTTTTATAATCTTCATCCTTCAAGACAAACTATTAAAATGTTAGGAGGATTTCAAAAAGTATTTCCTTCTTGTGTCAAATTATTTTTAGGAATTAAAAACTTCAGTATGTGAGTTCATGGAAAAAACATTGAGATGGATTTGAAAGTAACTGTAAAAAGTAGAATTTCTTCATGGAAAAATTAAACATTTCGAAAAGTTCCAAGAATATTGGTGAAATAATAAGTAAAATTGAGTAAACGTTCGATTCATTCGGTCTTTACTTGGTGGAAACTCATTTTATATAAACAATATATGAGACAGTATTTTAATTTCCAAAAAAATGTTTATAATACAACAATTGTCTCACCACGATGTTCTTCAGGTCTCTACATTCTGATGGCTGATGGTGTCCAGTGTAACCGAGTTTAAATACAGTGCTTAGTACGTGAAAAAATAGTGAAAGAACAAGTCATAAAAGCTCAAGGTGTTTATTGGAGTTTTCCGCTAAAAAATGCCATTAGGGAAAGATATTCAATAATGGAAACTTGTCAAAATATGTTTGTTCATTCAAAAGAATTTTACAGGGATTGCACCTGTTGATTTCAAGAAATTCTAAAAGTGTTGATCTAGAACTTTTGCTTTGGACGTGGATAATTTCATAGTTATTGTTGAAATTATGCCCGAATTCCTTAAGATGATTAGCACATGTCGAATGTACGGAATCCGATATGTAACTCCTTTGGTGTTCTTGGATTCTTTTCTTGAATGATCTACCTGTCTGGCTAATGCATACTAAAGGGCAATCGTTTCAAGTCAACTTGTAGACTCCAAATTTATTTTCTTTACTTGTTCGATCTATATTGTTTTTTTTTTATGTAAGTACTAAGATGTCTTAATAAAAAGTACTAAATGAACAAAAAGATGTTGACAAGTCTCCATTACTGAATACCTTTCGCTAATGGCATTTTTTAGCGTCAAACTCCACTAAACACCTTGAGTATTTATGGCTTACTGTCTCTTATATATTTTTTAATTAAAATTGAGTATATATCCAAAAATTTGGGTATTTAAAAATTATATCCTAGATAATCTTTTAAAATGTTGGGACGGGCTGAGCTAGGTTTTATCACTCTAGACTTTAGAAATTTTAGGCACTATTAATTCTTGATCACACCGTGAATGACAACCAATCACTTCTGGTAAAAACAAAAAAATTGTTATTCCGAAAAATGAATTTGGAATGTTTCGTAGTCTAATAGTACTAACGATTGATAAATAAAATAGCAAGGTGAAAGGTAGGTCGAAAAGAAAAAGTAAGAGATTCAGAATAGTACAAAGGAAACAGAGAAAGAAAAACGAAGGATTGGAATAAATATCAAAAACAGTTCATGAAAAAAAATACAAAACAAAATTGACATGCGAGATAAATGGTTTGAAGAACTTGCTGGCAAATTAATTTTCTTACCAATTCTGCGATCCAGGCGTCATATTTGGGTGGATCTCGGACCATAGAAATGACCGAAGAGATAAGAATGACGGTCATGATTGCTGGAGCAAGAAACCGCCAGCAAAACTGCCAATACGGTCCAGGTTTTACACCTGTCATATCCTGTATATCTTTGGTGAATTTTTCATGACCATAGATGAAGATAACAGCTATCATCTCCATAAGAGCGACAACAACAAGACCTATGGTTCCCGCGAAGGAATCGAAGAGCTTCAGCCAGTATTCTCCTGCTCCGGTTGTGAATATCAGTCCAACCGTGAAGCATATCAAACATACACAGGCTGAAATAATAAACGTCTTTGATGTTTCTTCTACGGACCTCGAGATTTGTTTAATCTCATGAAGATGCTCCAACCAATAAAATTCAAAATACAGAAAGGAATTAATGATAACTATCTTTCCTTCCATCCTGGAATCGAAATAATCGCTTCGTCATATAACTTTTTGTATCAAGAATAATTTTGCCTTTGTAGCTTTTTTATATATCTCATTTATACCCAGCTAATTTAGCCGACAAAATAGGGGTACCCCTGCAAATTTTATGCAAGGCCAAATTTTGAATATCCAAACAGATTTAATCTGTCAGACTTCTAGAATTTTAATTTCAAAAAAATTTTATTCAAAAAACTTTTAGAATTAAATTAATGTTTTATAAGCACAGCTTATATTTCATAGACGTATGAAATCAAAACTCAATATACAATATCAAATGAAATAAGTAAACCAACAAATATAAGTTGTCAATTAAAATTAATAAATGAATATTTGAAGGAGACAAAATTTTGTTTCTGATCTATAATAACATTACAAGTATATTGAGTTTTGATTTTATACGTCTATTAAATATAAGCTGTGCTTATAAGATATTAATTTAATTCTAAAAGTTTTTTGAATAAAGTTTTTTTCAAACCAAAATTGTAGAAGACTGACAGATTAAATCTGTCTTGATATTCAAATTTTGTTTTATTCCTTCTATCAGGTAAAAAGCCTCTTCCTATTATTTAATCAAGGCCAAAGTTCGAAAAAATGAGTGTTTTGGAATTTTCAGCGAAACGGTTAGTTGTATGATGAAAATATTTCAGACAAAAATTGTATATCATGCAAATATCTACAAAAATTTCCCCAACACTTTTTCATAACAATAAAAAAAAAGAAGCGATTGTAAAATTAACTTTAGTTGTATTCTTCATAATAAGCATGACTAAGCTGCCTATGTAGATCATTGAATATAAATAATACTATTGTACACAAGGAGCCGCCCCCCAGGCATTAGATCTTGACGTGATGGGGGCGCTCTCTTGACTAGGACCCTAGATTCGTCCCGGCGAATTGGAGGGTTAAGTCTTGGTGTCTAACGTAATGCCATTTCGCGCCAGTCACTGAACCTGTATGGTGGAAGATCTCCGAATGGGGCCCTAGTTTTACTCAGGTGAAATGGAGGGCTGAGCCGGTTGATTAACTCAGTGACAAGGGAGCCTGTCGCAGCACAGGGCTTCTTCCTTAAAACTGGCGTACTCTACCCTATCGCAGTATAAATCTCCGGATTCTATGTAATGGCCGAGTGCGTTATGTAGCATACTGCGTTACCTCGGGGGGGTGGTCTTGCCCTCAGGTGTTACTTGTACCACCTGGCCACCCCAATTGGTGTTGGACTCGAGGGGGCAGTGGTTGAAAGTCCGCATGCTGGACTAGGGGGGTATTTCATTTATCTGTTCGCAGACCCCCATTTTCGGGATATTCTCATGAAACGACTCGGGGTTTAACGGGACTTGACGGTTCGACCGGCCTGTCCTGGCCCCTGGATCTGTGCGTAACAATTTAGGGTTTGTGGATCTCGACGAAATGGCTCCGCCATTAGTGCTTGACGCCAGGATCAATCAAATGACTTCACATGGGTTCGGTGGGTCAGGACGTATAGTCCGCTAGACGGTGCTCGTACCAGGATCAATCGTAGTCGTCAATCTTGAGTTTATCTTAGTTTATGGGACTGCGTTCGGGTGGATGGATAAGAATTCCCTCCGGCGGGTGAGTTGCGTCTCAAACAACTCGGGTACTGACCTGCAGAGCCAGTAGACGTTGGATAGTGCTTCGCTGCTACCAGTCAGACGGTTCTGGCTTTCGAGTCGGGGCCCAAACTGGAAGCTGGTGGGTTCATCTCTTCGGAGTGGTTCTCGCCGAGCGCGATGATATGGCGTAATCCTTATCACACTTTCTACCTCTAGGGGTGGACTGTGGAGACTGCTTGGTAGTCACTTGGAAAAGGGGCCTTCCTCAAATAGCCAATAACTATTCTGGTAGAATTCACCTGTACACAAGGAGCGCCCCCCAGGCATTAGATCTTGACGTGATGGGGGCGCTCTCTTGACTAGGACCCTAGTTTCGTCCCGGCGAAATGGAGGGTTAAGTCTTGGTGTCTAACGTAATGCCATTTCGCGCCAGTCACTGGACCTGTATCGTGGAAGATCTCCGAATGCGGCCCTAGTTTTACTCAGGTGAAATGGAGGGCTGAGCCGGTTGATTAACTCAGTGACAAGGGAGTCTGTCGCAGTACAGGGCTTCTCCCTTAAAACTAGCGTACTCTACCCTATCGCAGTATGAATCTCCGGATTCTGTGTAATGGCCGAGTGCGTTATGTAGCATACTGCGTTACCTCGGGGGGGTGGTCTTGCCCACAGGTGTTACTTGTACCACCTGGCCACCCCATTGGTGTTGGACTCGAGGGGGCAGTGGTTGAAAGTCCGCATGCTGAACTAGGGGGGTATTTCATTTATCTGTTCGCAGACCCCATGTTCGGGATATCCTCATGAAACGACTCGGGGTTTAACGGGACTTGACGGTTCGACCGGCCTGTCCTGGCCCCTGGATCTGTGCGTAACTATTTAGGGTTTGTGGATCTCGACGAAATGGCTCCAGGATTAGTGCTTGACGCCAGGATCAATCAAATGACCTCACATGGGTTCGATGAGTCAGGATGTACAGGCCGCTAGACGGTGCTCGTACCAGGATCAATTGTAGTCGTCAATCTTGAGTTTATCTTAGTTCAAGGGACTGCGTTCGAGTGGATGGATAAGAATTCCCTCCGGCGGATAAGTTGCGTCTCAAACCAACTCGGGTACTGACCTGCTGAGCCAGTAGGGGTTGGATAGTGCTTCCAGCTTCCTGCTACCAGTCAGACGGTTCTGGCTTTCGAGTCGGGGCCCAAACTGGAAGCTGGTGGGTTCATCTCTTCAGAGGGGTTCTCGCCACGCGCGATGATATGGCGTAATCCTTATCACACTTTCTACCTCTAGGGGTGGACTGTGGAGACTGCTTGGTAGTCACTTGGAAAAGAGGTATCCCTCAAATAGCCAATAACTAATCTGGTAGAATTCACGTGTACACAAGGAGCTTCAAGAATGCGCAAATTTAGGTTTGGAATATTACAACTTTTCGTTGTTATATTCATAGCCATGATATGTCAGACGAAAAGCAGCTGGCACAAAAGGTTTTACGACTTTCGAAAGCACACTGAATGAGGTATTTTTTGCTGAAAGGAAAACATGTCCATAATTAATAATTTTTCATCGATAAAACCATTAGAGAAATATATCTGATTTTGATCACTTCAGAATCGTGATACTCATCTTCTTGCCACGTCTACAATAAGAACTTTTTGGCACACAGAACTCCTCATCTTCTAGCAAATTCAATGCCGTTTCCAGATGTGTGGTCAAATTTGATGAGGCTATAAGGATAACTGAAGTATAATTGATTTTATGGAAAAACTTGAAATATTTCGTGAAATCAAGAAATGTTAAATTTAAGAATAACCATCAACATTTCGTTGCAAATAACTTGAATGATCTCTCCTTGAAGCTTGGCCTTTTAAAAGTAGACACCCTGTATATTATACATATGAACCTTTCTCTTGAATCACTCTATTGCTGAAAATTGAATTAATACCCGTTAAAAAGTTTGAAAGATCTAAGCGAACAGACAGCTGAAACGACTTCATTTCATACTATGTAAAGATACTACTGAAGTGAATTATGGAATCGCTTTTTCTCAGAACTGGTTAATGTTATGAAAAAAAGTGTTGGAATATTTTTGTAGACACTTTCATGATCCACTGTATTTTTTGTGATATTTTTATCATTAAACTGTTACGCTGAAGGAACCAGAACGCCCATTTTTGTGAACTTTGGCCTCGAAAAAAATTTTTTACATGGAATGGAACTTGATAAACACTTGCTTCGCGATAAACCTGACGACAATTCTATAATCGATATAAATTTGTGTAGTTCTAAAATTCATTATGATGTACGGAAAATATGCATCTACGGCAAACATCAATATTTTTAACATTTGACGAGCAGTTTATTTTGTTTTTCATTATCTTATATTAATGTAACTGAGCACCTTTTAAGCTGCATTATTTGAAATACTGAATACAAAATCACGTTTACCTGTGATATACTCCTTTCGTATCCTCTTGAATATTTCAATATCGAAAACAGTGCAGAGCATTCCTTCCAAAATACCAATCTGTGATCCAATTCCCAGAGAAAGGAGCATCATGAAAAAAATAACAGCCCAGAATGGACCACCAGGAAGTTCTACAATGGCTTGTGTGAACACTATGAATGCAAGCCCCGTTCCTTCAGCCGCCTGAAAAAATATTCTTTGAAATAAAGTGACTAAATTTCGTTGCCATAAAAACTATGCTGGAATGAGATATTTTCAAGGTATGAGAAATACTGAACAGAGGTAGGAATTGCAATTATCAAAATAACGACAAACTCCGCCTGTGGTAGTTGTTGGGTGGATTGAGTAGCCCAATAGATGCCACTGCCGGTCCCAAGCCCGGATAAAGGAGGAGGGTTGTAGGGCGAGGCTAGCGACCTACCCTACGTAATCAAAAGAAACATTGCTCACAGAACCCAAACCAAGCCTCGGAATACGACGGATATACTGATGACGGACCAAGCGAGAATAAGGAACACGAGAGATAACACGAAGATGAGAAGGAGAAGGAAGAGGATACAACCGAGGATAGGATGCTGGAACGTGAAATATTTTAATGGAAGAGACCAGGAAATCATTCTAGAACTGCGAAACAAGAAAATAGACATCTGCGCAATCTCCGAGACAAAGAAGAGAGGAAAGGAACCGAACAGTATGGCGACTACATCCTGGTCTACTCCGGGAGACCAAAGGAAACTAGAGCGACGTCGGGAGTGGGAGTACTCATAGATCACAAATATCAGAACATCATCAATGACATCGAATATCGGAGCAATAGAATACTAAAAATCAGTCTGGAACTGGAAAACCACTTCATACACATAATATCAGTTTATGCACCGGATACTGGAAAGCCAACACTGGAGGCCCTTGACTTCTATGAGCAATTGCAATTAACAGTCGATAAGATACCCAAGCAAGACCAAATTATCATCATGGGAGATATGAACGGAAGAGTGGGTAACGAGGTAATTCCAGGAATAAAGAACGTGTTCAACGAAGAAATTATAAATGACCGGGGAGAGATGCTCATCGACTTCTGCACCTACAACGAGCTAAGAATCAACAACACATATTTTCGTCATAAACCTCAACATAAGATTACTTTCCGTGGAAGCAGGGGTGTAACTTCTACAATAGACTACATCCTAACGAATAGAGCAATTGTACCAGAACAAGTGGTAGATATTAGATCATTAACATCGGCAAATATAGGGTCTGACCACAGTTTGGTACTAGGTGTAATATCTGGAATGAAAAGACCAACAAAAGCGGACAAACAATACAATTCAGTAACAAAGTTCAACATCGAATCCCTAAAAACAGAGAGCATACTCGACTTATATAGGAGACGATTGACGGAATGGAGGAGACATCAATCGGTGACCAACATACAGTAAACGAGGCATGGAAAATACTCCTAAGGAACATAAATGAAGCAGCCGAAGAAGCGCTGGGGAAGAGAACAATCAAGGTAACCTCACATCAGCGTAGAGAGAAGCCCTGATTCACATCGGAAGTAAAAAATATGGCACAAGAAAAGAAGGAAGCACATCTAACCTACATAAATAACAAGACGCCGAGAAACTATCTAAAGTACACAGAAATTAGGAACAGAGTCAATAATAGAATTAGAGAGATAAAGAAAAAACACTGGGAGAACTTTAGTCGAGAGATGGAAAATGACCTATATGGAACTGAAAAGCGCATATGGAAAATGCTCAGAGCCGCGAAAAAGGAAGTAAATGAAGAGTACAAATACATAACATCACCGCGGATAAATGGAAAGAGTACTTCACAAGTTTGCACCAGAATAACGACCAGCGACCAGAAAGGAGAAAAAATCTGCGGCGAGAATATGCACTAAGCTTGGAAGAGGACAAGCGGGTTACAACAGAAGAAGTCATGAACGAAATGAAACATCTCAAAAACGGGAAAACTCCCAGACAACATTCCTAATGAACTGTTGAAACAAGGAGGAGTAAGATTGACCGAACAGCTCACCAAACTCTTCAATAAGATCCTAGGGAGCGCAGTAATACCAGACGAATGGAAACAGAGCATAACAATACCTCTATTCAAAAAGGGAAAAACATCAGATCCAACAAACTACAGAGGATTATCATTATTGAACACCTCCATGAAACTATTCACTTGCATACTGGGACAACATATATTGCAACACACCACGTTAAGTGAAGAACAACAGGGTTTCCGCAAAAATCGTTCCACGGTCGACGCTGTATTCGTTGTCAGACAAGTAATGGAGAAAGCCATTGAATATGACAAACCTGCGTACATGTGCTTCATAGACTTGAGTAAGGCATTCGACAGAATACAACTGACGGATGTTGTGGACGAACTGAAGCACAGAGGAATATACCCAAACATTGTAGGGACAATCAAACAACTAAACACAGGCAACACTACCACAGTCAAGAGAAGAGCAACCACAACCGGTAAAGTAAAGATCAACCTAGTGGTGAGACAGGGAGATAGTCTTAGCCCACTGTTATTTAATCTGATAATGGACAGGATAATACATAACATACGAAAAGTGAACCAAGGATACAGAATGGGGAACGAACTGTTGAAGATCTTGTGTTATGCAGATGACGCAACATTATTTGCGGATAGCGAAGACGGGCTGCGATGGTTGATGCAGGTATTTCACAGGGAGGCTCTGAAACTCAACATGGTAATATCGATCCCCAAAACTAAGAGCATGGTAATTGCCAGGGAACCCCGCCGATGTAAGCTGGAGATAAATAACAACATCATCGAATAAGTATTCTCCTTTAACTATCTAGGCGTAACGGGTATCGCCATATGGGAGCTTAAAAGATAGTGTAAGACATCAGATGAATAAGGCAGCCAGAATAGCGGGAGCCCTAAGGAATACCATCTGAAAGAACAACTGCATGACAACAACCAGTAAAGTGAGAATTTACAAAGCGTGCGTCAGACCCGTGATGACATACGCGGCGGAAACAAGAGCAGATACAGCTGAAACTAAAAGAATGGCACGGACAAACGAGATTCGAGTTTTGAGGGCAATAACGGGGAACACATTGAGAGACCAGAGAAGGAGCGACGAGATCAGAAGGGAATGCCAGACGGAGGACGTGGTTAGATGGACCGCGCGAGGAGAAGGTTCTGGAATGAACATGTCTCACGTATGACAGGCGACAGAATAGCAAAAATCGCTAGAAACGGAAGACCAGCATCCAAACGACCCGTAGGAAGACCGCCAAAGAGGTGGAAGGACAGCTGGATTTCAACATCTCAAGAACGAGAGGAGGAAAATGGGTGAAACAAGCTAGAAAGCTTTCGTAAAAAAGAAGAAGAAGAAGAAAATAACGACAAGTTAAACAAGGGAGAAAGGAGTAATAAGAACCAAATCATACTCACAGCATCCAGTTCTTTAGCAAGGGAACATTCTCGTAGTTTATAAGCGGTCTTGTTCATAATACCAGCCATCACAGAATTGTAATCATCATCAGTTATTGTCGTAATATCGGTAACGTTTGGATAAAAGCCAGATTTATATAGAATCATCTTATTGCTGAAAAAATACAACGAAATGTTATTATTGATGCTTAATGCACCACCATGGCATTCTGTGCATTAACGAGTATGAATGAGAATCAAGAGATGCTTCTACACATCTGGTAGAAGAATTCTCCCATAAAAATATTCTGCATGAACATGAGCGTTACTAATCTACTTTGAACTCGAATTTCAGATCGATCGAATCTGTTTTTTGGAAAATATTGAGCAAATATGAAAATTTTTTGAATGTGAATAATTGCTATATATATATATATATATATATATATATATATATATATATATATATATATATATAACTATTGAGACGATTTGGGATAACAAGAAAGTCGGCCCAGATTATTAAACCCTCAATCTTCCCGAAAAGTTTCGAGGCTCTATCTGTTTCCGTTCGAAAGTTAGCGGCCAGACAGAATTGCTTCTGTCGGATTATTCATCAGTAGGTCCAACCTAGTCATTAGTGACCATTTTTGACTGAAAATCTAAAATAGCAGACATTAAATCTAAACGATAGCACGTTCAGATGGAACAAGCGTGCAAAAATCCACAGCAAGCGTGAATTCATCTGTATTTTCTTACAGTATACGTATTTCGTGTTCTCTTACATTCAACAGTCTTATGTTTACCAAAAAATAAGATTCATTTGAGTGTCGATAGCTCGTAACTGAAAGATCGCGGGTTCAAATACTGTTCAGGTGGGAAAGAATTTTCTAGTTGGACACGTTGTGGCCAGCATTTCAATGTTGGGTCGAATATTAACAGTGCTGTGACCAAAAGTGGAGTAGGATCGCAGTAACAAAGCCTACCCAGAACACAACTGGACTCCTAACTCGCACTAGCTAAAAACGCTTCTGAGGGTTCTTTACAGAAGAGCTATTAATAATTTGAATGAAAAACTTATGAATTTTCAACCATTCATCTGAAGTTAAAGTTGAAGTACAATTGTTTCAATAAAATTTCAGTGACAAATAACATATCGTATACATTTGGATGAATATTGCCTAATTCAAAAGAGTAAATATGAACTTATTTCAATCAGATGAATGTTCTCTGCTTCTTCAAAATTATTCTGTCTATGGGTTAATCTTTTAAGCAAACTATTCGCAACCAAAAATAAATCATTTCCATGAGCTTTTTAACTAGGAAGCAATTAGCGATAGACAATCAGGGGTAGTTGTAACAATTAAAAGCACCACTTTAGAGGACAGTCTAAGAATAAAATTTGAATATCAAAACAGATTCAATATGCCAGTCTTCTACTATTTTAGTTTAAAAAAAATTTTTATTCAAGAAACTTTTAGAATTAAATTAATGTCTAAATAAGCATGGCTCATATTTAATAGACGTATATAATCTAACCTCAATATACAATGTCAAATAGAATAAATAAACCAACGAATATAAAAAAAGTCATTTCAAATTAATAAATAAATATTTGAAGGAGACAAAATTTTGTTTCTGATCTTATCATTATGAACACCAATTCTTTTTCAAAAACATAAAACACAACTTAAGGACTTCTCAAAAAATATAATTTATTTGAAATACTCAATATATTTAAATATTCAAATAAGTTCATTAAAAAATCTCTCAAAACATGCACTATATCTTCAAAAAATAAGTACATTTCCGATAATCTCTTCATTGGCCCTAGATAATATTCAAAATATCAAAATCAACTAACAATCAGTATACCTTATCTTAAAGTGTAACCGGAACTTGCTTAAACAGACTAACCTCAAAAATCCAGATAGTCTATGTTCGTCACAAAATCACAGAAAACTGTAAGGTATTATAAGGTTGTCTTTAAACAATTGACATTCCATAATGAGATTTATTCAAGCCTGAATATAATTATATATTATGTATAAAATAAAATAGAAAAAGGCTTTTTACTTGATAGAAGAAATATAACAAAATTTGAATATCAAAACAGATTTAATCTGCCAGTCTTCTACAATTTTAATTTCAAAAAAAATTTTTATTCAAAAAACTTTTAGAATTAAATTAATGTCTAAATAAGCACGGCTCATAATTAATAGACGTACATAATCAAACCTCAATATACAATGTCAAATGGAATAAATAAACCAATGAATATAAAAAAAGTCATTTCAAATCAATTAATAAATTTTGAAGGGGACAAAATTTTGTTTTGAATAAATTTTTTTTTTAATTAAAATTGTAGAAGACTGGCAGATTAAATCTGTTTTGATATTCAAATTTTTTAAAATTTCTTCTATCAAGTAAAAAGCCTTCTTCTATTTTATTCTATAATATATAATTATATTTAGACTTGAATAAATCTCATTATGGAATGTCAATGGTTCAAAGAAAAATTGGTAATACCTTACAGTTTTCTGTGATTTTGTGAAGAACATAGACTATCTGGATTTTTAAAGTTAGTCTGTTTAAGCAAGTTCCGGTTACACTTTAAGGTAAGATATAGTGATTGTTGGTTGATTTTGATATTTTAAATATTATCTAGGGCCGATGAAGAGATAATCAGAATTCTTATTGTTTTTTGAAGATATAGTGCATGTTTTGAGAGATTTTTGAATTAACTTATTTGAATATTTAAATATATTGAATATTTCAAATACATTATATTTTTTGAGAAGTCCTTGAGTTGTGTTTTATATTTTTGAAAAAGAATTGGTGTTCATAATGATAAGATCAGAAACAAAATTTTGTCTTGTTTGAAATGACTTTTTTATATTCGTTGGTTTATTTATTTCATTTGACATTGTATATTGAGATTTGATTATATACGTCTATTAAATATGAGCGGTGTTTATTTAGACATTAATTCAATTCTAAAAGTTTTTCGAATAAAATTTTTGTTTTGAAATTAAAATTGTAGAAGACTGGCAGATTAAATCTGTTTTGATATTCAAATTTTGTTTTATTTCTTCTATAAAGTAAAAAGGCTTTTTCTATTTCAGTCTAATAATAGGATATTGGCAACCAGTATACCTAAACGCTCGATGATAATACATCTTCTCAAAACAATCGTGAAGGTATGGAAATTGTCTGTATGGGCCCCTCAAGACCTTTCTGGCAACAACAAAGGTGTTCAAATTTTCACCGAATTGCTGCAAAGAAACGAGTTACCCTTTCTAGGGGAATCTTGCTACTGGCGATGAATCGTAGTCGATCTTAAAAAACGTCAGAAGAATGACAATTTGCGTATCGACAAGCGCAACATAGGAAAAGAATACCGAAATTCGTCCATTGTAAAAGAGCTATGATGTTTCTGATGGGACAAAATCATCCACTGGAAAATCATCACAAATAGCCTTTGTTATTGCCTACATTCAGCATCGACAAAAAGAACCATATTGTATTTCACTTTTATAATGCGCGTCAGCATGTTGAGCGGAATGTCGCCGAATCTATCGCTAATAAGGAATAAGATCACCTACGCATCCGCCATATTCATAGACCGCAGATCTTTCAGACTACCATGTCATCATGTCAATCGTTCGCTGAAGACTATCAAGCGAATATAATGTACGATGATTTAATGAACAATATTAAAACGTAGGGAACCTCTAGATCTAATAACAGTAACCTCTTTGCCGTGGAATCTGTTTGCCAAGCAAAAGATGTAGTATAAATTTAAATAAATAGCATTGTAATTTATAATGAAATAACAATTTCCATCATTTTCAAATAAATAATGTGTTTTATTCACGAACCAAAATGGGGCGCAGTTAATGAAAGACCCTTTATTACCAGTCTATTCAAAATCGATCTCCATCAGAATTTCATCTGCAATATTTTTCAGGGTGAAATTTTAGTATACTTACTCAAGCACACATTTATTCACATTACTGACAGCCTTGAAACCAAGAATGGCAAATATCACCACACTAGCGTAGATAGCAGTGATGGCATTGCAAATTGACACAAGTATAACATCTCGAACACAGTTATTCTTCGGCGTGTTGTAGGATCCGAAAGCTATTAATGATCCAAACGCCAAGCCAAAAGAGTAGAAGACTTGCGTGGCTGCGTCCAACCAAACTTTTGGATCCAGGAGTTTCTCTACCTAGAATCATTTCAATTCTTTGATGAATTATTATTATACATTTAAATATTATTAAATATTAGTTCAAATGAAGAGCATAATGAAGCCACAGTGAGGCAAAACATTTGTCGTTCATGAATAGTAAGTTTGTGGATTTTTATATTTGTGGACGAAGAATACATAATGTGGCTAATTTCATAAGGGGATAGGATAATATTTTCTTTGACATCCGGAAGACCCTTTGTATAAGAAGCAGAAAAGGCATAGAGGTCGGTAGAGGCTACGTAGAACATTAACTTTAAGTTTGCTCTTTTTAGTTTAAATTGTTTCTGCTTCTTTTTTAATGTTGAAGCCGACTTTCTAAGACAATGAACTTTTCAATTACGATTTTGTCAAAAACGGGTGAAATTATTGTATTCAAACAAGAGTACCAATATTTCGTAAAAATGCTTTTTACATCGTATCGGATGTTTTTTTCAGAGTGATAGAACTTTCGATAGGGATAACTGTGATTTGACAGAAGGTAGAATCCATGTTGTTTTGACATTTCTGTTCAGTAAGCATTGAAAAATTATCATGGAAAGACTCACGGCGCAGCAACGTTTACAAATTGTTGAAATTTATTTTCAAAACGAATGTTCTATTCGCCAAACTTACAGAGCCCTTCGTGAAATTTATGGTTTACATAATCGTCCATCGGAGCAGCCTATTCGTCGAACTATCGATAGATTTCGGACAACATTTTCTATACTCGATGCAACAACAACAACAAGAAGAAGAACTGTCGATGTTCACAACAAGTTGGACTCTGTGCATCCACTACATGGAAAATTTTGCGTAAAGATCTTGGTCTACACCCATACAGGATCCAACTGGTTCAAGAACTAAAGCCACTTGACCATAATAAGCGCCGTTTGTTTGCTGATTGGGCCCTAGAACAGCTTGAAGTTGATCCACTTTTTTATCGTAAAATTGTGTTTAAAGATTAAGTTTATTTCTGGTTGAACCGCTATGTAAATAAGCAGAATTGCCGTATATGGAATCAAAACAATCCTCAAGAAGTTCTGCAGGTTCCATTGGATCCTGAAAAATGCGTGTGCTTTACACGCTGAAGGCATCATCGTCTCATATTTCTTTAAAAACGATCTGGAGCTAATGTTACATTGAATGGTGCTCGTTACAGATCGATGATCAATGATTATTTTTTTCAAAATTTGAATGGATTCGGCTCAGAACTATTTTGGTTCCAACAAGATGCTGCTACCATAACAATTGATTTATTGAAGGAAAGATTTGGCGGTAACATTATGTCGAGAAATGGTTCAATTAATTGGTCTCCAAGATCATGCGACATAACTGGATTATTTTCTTTGGGGTTATGTCAAGTAATTGCTTTCTGATGATGAACCAGAAACAATAGACGCTTTGGAAGCCAATATAACTCGTGTTATTAATGAAGTAAGGCCTGAATTACTCGAAAAAGTGGTCCAAAATTGGTCTGGTCGAATGCTGTTCCTCATAGCTAGTCGTGGTGGACATATCCGGAAATTATTTTTAAAACAAAAATGTCATGAAATTATCTTTCAAATAAAAAAAAATGTGGCTTCAATCTTAATTTAAATGTGTTTTATTTAAATTTAATGTTCTATCACTCTGAAAAAAACACCAGATATTTACTAAAAATAGCTTCTACTTAATTTTATCACCAGGAATGATTCACGCGGCGCCCTCTATAACAAAATGTAAAGTTCTACATAAAATAATATTCCTCGTGCAAAGTTATGCCGATTTTGATGAAAACTGAGAAATAAACAGTGAAATTATTAGAATAAACGAAAAAATAATCAACTTCAACGCCCTCTATCATTTTCCATAATTTATTGAGGCATATTTGGTCAATATATAAAATTAGTCAAGTCAGAAAATTTACGATAAGCAGATGATAAATATCATTTCTGTCCGAAACGTGATTATAAAGAGTCCATTGGATTTTGTCCGCGACATAAATATGGATAAAAATTGAGTAAGATACCTTGGGAGTATACATGTGAGCTAATCCAGCACTGGCACCCTCCAAAGTAATTCCCCTGATGAAGAAAATCGTCAGAACGATATAAGGGAACATTGAAGTGAAGTACACAACCTGAAACATTATTTATCATCATGCAGAACTTTTCTAGAGTGAATTTTACCATTCACCTTTCCTGAGCTCTGAATTCCTTTCATAACAATGAAGAACACGACGACCCAAGACAGTAAAAGGCACAATACTATCCACCATCGTGGATAACCTCCATCTTCTATAGTAGCTGAAGCATCCAGTGTGGTTCTGTACCAGAAATAGGCTGTGGCCGAAGATAGGTCACATTCTTCAACAACTGTGCCGTTTTGAATTGGACAGTTCTGCCAAGGCAGTGGGTACTGTAAAAAAATAAAATTTTCAAGTCAGTCAATGGTAAATGAGGTCGAAAACTATCGATCAAATCGTGTAAATGAAATAAGTGGAGTTAATTTTGTTGTTCTTTAATCAACTAGGGTTTTACTATACAAGTGAAACTAAGCTTCCTGTTCTCGTATTCTTTTAGATTTCACATTTACGATGTCTTAATTTTTTCTAATTTCAACTATTAAAGTTAATGCTAGCACATGGAAGAGGATGAATGTACCATAACTCAAATGCTGGCTAAAACTTCACTGTCAATCACTCAACGATCGTTTGTCGTCTCAAAAAGTTCGAAAAGGTATGTTCCCTAACGAACTCTAGGACAGCAATTGAGCCGATCGTGACTGCAAGGAACGAGCAAACACTTTCCTGAAAAATATTGTCACTGGCGATGAATCGTAGTTGCTCTTCAAACGCGTATCGCCTGGTGAAACATTATAAGGAATATCGAAAAACGTCCACTGTGAAAAAGGCTATATGGTGTATTTAGTGAAGCAAAAAATGAAACATCCACTGGAAAATCATCACAAATGGCATTTGCAATTATTTGAATTATAACGATGACACTAGAGTATTCTGGATAAAATTAGAATGCGATAATTTAACACCAACAGGTCGACAGTAAAAGACCCCGCAAAAAGAACAATATTTTTTACAACCACGATAATGAACATCTACATATTGAGCATCGTGTCGTCGAATCCATGGCAATTAAAGGATTGAATCAATTACCACATCCTCCGTATTTATCAATCGAAGCTCTTACAGACTAGTACGCCAATCGCTCATGAAAAACTGCTAGGTGAATAAAATTTAATTTTTGCATGACTTAGAGACCGATGGTTACGCGTTGATTGCCTTCAAAACCATTTAATTCTTTGCCCGTGGAATCTACTCTCTGCGAAGCAAATGGGAAGCAGTAATTGAAGAAGGTGTTGAATACGCTACAGAATAAACAACTTTTTCCAATTGTCCAAATTTTTCATAAATAAATGCAAAAGAAGCGATGAAATTTAAACACTATACCAATATTTCTATAGAAGAAACGCATTGTTTTGCGACATCTTGTGCATACTGGTCTTATTGTTAGGACTTCTCGGAATCATGCTTGTCAAGCACCGACAACATTATTCACTGTTCTGTCCATCCGATTAGACCAGTAGTTTCATTTATCACATCACTAAGCATTAAACTTTGCAGACTTTCAATTTCTATTATTCAAACTCATAGACAATATTCAACCCGTCCAATTACCTAAAAGTTGTAAATTAAATTTTTTTTGATCTACAAAATTTATTTCCTAGTATAACTCCAATAGAAACAATACAAATCGTGAAAAAAACTATTGATTAAAAATAACACCAACCCCATCAATATGAATGATATTTTCAATTGCCTCGAAATATATCTTGAACAAAATTGTTTTCAATTTTACGGAACAATCTATATTTCTAACACAGGTTGAATAATGGGAAATCCACTGAGTTCAATCTTAACTGAAATTTTCATGAATGATTAAGAATAAAAAATTTACCGTAATCTGATAAGCAAATACTTCCTTTATTGGTATAAATATGTAGATGATATTCTTGTTGTTTCAAAGGTACCGACCGACAACTACATATCTTCACGAATTTTATTAATAAACTCCATCCAAAAATCAAATTCACAATCGAAGAAGAAAAGAAGCACAACATTAATTTTCTTGACCTCACAATAACAAGTCTAGATAATCCACATGATTTTAGTTTTTTTCACCCACACATACAGATATTACACAACATAAAACTTCAAATCATCTCACCAACCAATAGATGTCAGCATATAATAGTTTTATTCATAGACTATTGAATGTACCTCTGAATTCAGATAACTTTTCTAAAGAATTTAATATTATTAAACAGATAGCTTCAAACAACACTTATAACCCCTTTCTCATAGACAAAGTGGTATCCAATAAACAAAAGAACATGGCATTATATCTCGTGTACCCAATCATAAAAGAAGACAATACACAGAAATACTTTTCGTTATCTTATGTTAATGGATTATCTGAAAATATTGCTAAACATTTCAAAAATAATTTCAATTAAAATGCAGCTTTTAAATCCATAAATAACCTTAGTACTCACATAAAATACAATAAGATTCGAACAAATGAAGAATATAAATCTGGAGTCAACAAGTTGACTTGTAACAATTGCCCTTTAGCATATATTGACCAAAGTGGTAGATCATTCAAGCATAGAATCCAAGAACACGAAAGAAGTTACATATCAATTTGCGTACATTGGAAATATGCTAATCATCTTAAGGAATTTCAACAATAACTATGAAATTATCCACGTCGAAAACAAAAGTTCTAGATGACTACTTCTAGAATCGTTGAAAATCAACAGGTACAATCCCGTAAAATACTTTTCAATGAACAAACAGATGTTGACGGATCCCCATTACTGAATATCTTTCCCTAATGGCATTTTTTAGCGGCAAACTCCAATAAACACCTTAAGTTTTTATGACTTCTTCTTCCATTATTTTGTCACATAGTTAACATTGTATTTAAACTCGGTTACACTGGACACCATCAGCCAGTAGAATATAGATACCTGAAGAAGCCACATCGTGGTGAAACAATTGTTGTATTGTAAACATTTTTTGTGGAAATTTAAATACTGTCTCTCATATATTTTTTAATTAAAATGTGTTCTCACCAAGTAAAGACCGAATCAATCAATATGGGATATAAACATCTTTTTTCTAGTTCTTAGGTCCATTAAAATATTACAGGGTGTCTCAAATCCCAGAGGTTGGATATGTATTCTACAATTAAAGATAAAATCTAGTTCGATCCATCAATATAATTTAAAAGGAGACGGCGTGTCTTAATTGTTGTTTGTGAAAAATTGGGGAAAACTGAGAAGTGATACATTTTTTTGTTCGTAGTAAATAAATGGAAAATCGTACGGTAATGAAAACGCTTTCATGAGTTGGATCTGTCTTTCGAGTTACAATTCGTACCCAAACTTTTTTTGCTGGCCCCAAGGGAAAAAAGCCTTTCGACTAACAACAAGAGCATTTTTGAGGTTAGTCTTCTGTGGTCGGTGTTTCAAAACGATTACTGCTTCACTTATCAGTATAGAATGACTAAATACCAAAATCCCGAAAACGACCCCATTTTCGGGATTTTGGTATATTTTTATTTCAATCGTAGAATTTTTATCCGACCACTAGGGAGTCAATTTTGAGACACTCTGTATATTAGCATATGGCGGAAAGAAAAACAAGTCTCTTGTAATCATAGCAGTAGTCTGACGCTACATATTTTCTCGATTGTGCATTGAAAGTTTGCTGCTTTGCCCGAACATCAATCCTAACATGATCTGCTGCGATTTCGAAGTGCATTCTCCTGTTACATGTTTCTTGCGTAACTCCTGTCAGAAAACTCCTACTGAATTGAGTCTTTCCTCCAGTTTCAACGTAATAGTCCATTTCTTTCGTTCTATATTTTCGTGCCAACCTTACGCCGGGCGATATCGATCAGGAGGAAAATAAATTCATTGCGGAAAATGGAAAACCGTCGCGTAAAGGTTCATTTTTCGGTCCAGAGAATATTTCCATCATCCCATTTGGATGGGTCTCGGTTTGGCATATTCGATATTCCATTTATTTTATCGTAATGATACCATCAGAAGAAGATGATGCAGAGAAATTCGGTTGGCAGCTCTTATTTGGAATACTGGTCAATAACAAAGAAAAGTATCGAATAGATTCGTTTTATGCAGATTTGTAATCTATTGACATGATCAAGTTCTCAAATCATAATTATAATTACACTGGTCGACAAGATTTTTGCAACCCAAGGCAGATCTTTATTTTTTTTAATGGGAATACCCTTCTGATAATAGGCAAAATATTCCTAAAGCCCTTACACGTACAACTTTTCAATAGCTCAATAAGACCATTATTTTATATTAGCAAATAGTCAATTTTATGATGGGATGGTTGAAATGGACGCATTTTATAATAGGGAAAGTACCTAAACTGTGTTGTGCACATTATAAGACATAAAATTAGATTAAAAATCAGTCTTCTGTTGAGTTTCGAAGTGTGTGGTTCCCTGTGTAAAGATAAGATTTCAAGCACGAAAATATTGAGACAGACGCGCCGCAGTTACAAAATCTCTCCTGAGAAGTTTTGTTATATATGTGGTCTGGCTTGCTGAAATAGCAAGCCAGACCATTTTCTGAAAATGTTAAAAAAGTCTACTTCCAATATTTTGGTGTTGTAATTGGAGATCAAGACAAACAGTGGGCTTTTCATGTGTGCTGTGTTAGTCGTAGCGTATCATTGGTGCAGTGGATGAATGGAAGAGAAAAAGAATGCCTTTTGCTGTCCCTATAGTATGGTGAGAACCCACTAATCTTTCAGACGATTGCTAATTTTGCCTGCGAAATACTGAAGGTTATTACAAAAAGGGAAAGCACAAGATAGACTATCACAATTTGCAGTCTGCAATACAACCTGTTCCACATAATGCATCTTCATTATGCGAATCGCACCTTTAGATCCGCAAAATCTTCTTTGGGAAGATATTAGAGACAACGAATCATCAGGCAGTTCCGAAGAACAGTGCACCGACACTACTTTTACCCCAGGTCCCAGTTCCAGCGAGCCACATTTAATTGTTTGAAGTGAGTTAAATGATTTATTAGGTGATTTGGGGTTATCAAGGCAACAGTCAGAACTTCTTCTCGTCTTAAGGAATGGAACTTATTAGGCAACGAAACGAAATTTACGAATTTCAGAAGGAGAAATGCCCTGTTTTCTGCATTCTACACTATGGAAAATTCGTTGTGTACGTGTACTGATATTGATGGTTTAATGCAGGAACTTGGTATTGAGCATTCCCTCTCTGAGTGGCGTTTATTTATAGATTCGTCTAAATACAGTTTAAAAGCTGTGTTATTGCATAAGGGAAATTTGAAACCCCTCTATACCAGTTACATATTCAGTAACGATGAAAGAAAGTTACGGAAATATGCGCACTCTTCTGGATAAAATGAACTACAACACGTATAAATGGCAAATATATATGGACTTAAAAGTTATAGGAATTTTAGTGGAACTTCACAGAGGATTTACAAAATATTGCTGTTTTCTTTGTTTATTGGTCAGTCGTGAGGTAAATCAGCATTATATAACAAAAATTTGACCAGAAAGAAATGTATTTCAAGGGCGATCTCAAAATGTTAACTTTGACTTCCTATAGACCCTAAAAATCTCATTCTGCCTCCTCTTCACATTAAACTTGGGCTGATGAATAATTCTGTGAAGGCTATGAATGAAGATGGTGATGAATTTAAAAACTTAAAGCAAGACACCAAATCAGAGAATTACTGGACGTCGTTAATTTTACAGAGAGGCTTACCAGACAGGAACTCAGGTGTTAGTGTAGTAAGAGGATTTTTGGGCAACAATATGGATGCAAACTATCAACAGTTTGCTAACGAACTATTCGATGCCTACAAATCGCTTGGTGCCCGAATGTCATTAAAAATTAATTCGCTTCATGCACATCTGTAATTTTTTCCTGAAAATTTGGGAGCTGTCAGTGATGAGTAGAGTTAAAGATTCCACCAAGATATTAGGACAATGGAAATGCATTATCAAGGACGATGGGACCCAGCCATGATGGGTGATTAATGCTGGTTTTTGAAGAGAGAAAATATTAAGGGGACTATTCAACTGATGTTTCGTTTCAATTCAGCAAATGAAAATATAAAATTTTGGAATAGATATGAGATACACCAGTTTCCTAAATTATTTGAAGAGCATTGAAGATTAACATAATTGAACCATGATCCGTACTAACAAGATGGTGGTTAATCACAAAAACAGGGCACACGAATAAAGAAACTTTATAATATATTCTTCATACTCACCTGAAAACTATTGAAAAAGTAATAAAAACACCACGTGATGATGACGTTGTAATAAAGGGCTACGAAGAACGTAACTATACAAGATGCGATTCCAATACCACCAAGCCATGGATGGATGGTGTTCCAGACACCTAGGGAACCCAACCTCATCTTCTGTCCTATACCTAGTTCTATCAGAAAGAGAGGTATACCTTCGAAGACCAGCATTATGGCGAACGGAATCAAAAAGGCACCTGAAACAAAAAATATTCATGTTGGAACATTTAAATAATTTCGTTAGATAATGAGAATAACAACACATACTATTTTATTTGGCTCTAAGAAAAGCAAATTCACTTTTTCCATGTTTGTCTGTATATACAGGGTGGGGTAGCTTACTTTGCTGATTTGTATTTGTCGCCAAGCATTGAGAGGGAATCGAAAAAGGGTCACCTGTTCAGTAATCACCATATAGTGGACCAGTGAGCAGCGCGCGTTTGCCATCGAATCGTTATTTTCGAACGTCTGCTCCATTAACCTATTCAAGGCGGCTTGCACACTCAGTTCAATTCGATCTAGAGATTGGGTTCTCGGTTAGCAATCGATTATTTCATTGGTGTCTGTCAATGACCTTAACCGAGATATGTAGGGGTCAAACCACCCTAAAAGGATCAAATTGTTTCTATCTCTGTCGTTCGAAAATAACACTGGACCAGCCAGTCAGAATTACTCTTGATCTCGGGTTCTTCATTATTTGAGTCGTTTGGGGCTACTATTTTCGACTCAAAATTCAAAAACTATATGCATTTGGGCAAAACTATAACACTCTGTTCCTTAGAACAAGCGCGCAAAAATTATTGATCTTTAAAAATCTAGCAGTGCAAGGGATTTTTTGCTTTAACAAAGCATTGATCCATTGTAACACAGGATGGATTAAGGAAAAGTCAAAGCAGTCAAATTCTCCAGGAAATGTGCACCACGGAAGGCGAATCAAGGTGAATTTGTCGACTAACAACGTCATAACGAAAGTTTTTCTAGAAGCACGCAGTTATTAACATTAATTACCATGAAAATGGTAAAACGAGTTATGGTGAGTGGTATTTAAAGCATTTGGACGGATCTCACATTAGTTCGAACTAAAATCGACAGCATTTTTACAAGAAAAAAGTGCTTTTTCATAAGAACAAGGCACGTGCCTACACGTGCGAAGTTTCCATGGTCCATAATTTGCTACCCCATATAGCATTTTACCCAGATTGAGCTCTCTGTTACTATTTCCTGTTTCCAGATCTGAAAAAATGGGTTAGAGATTTGGATGAAAACAAGGAGTCATCGCAAAGCAAATGCCTCGAAAAAAACTATTATTTGACAGTGGCAGAATGTTGAGAAAACGCTGTAATTATTGCAGCGAGCAGAGAAAAGACTTTGTTGAGCAATAAAGTACTTTCCTGAAGGCAACAATATTTTTTATTTTGAAAGCCACTGACTTTTCAAACTTCCCTCGTATATTCGTTCGATTCCCAGAAGAATAGTTCTTTGAAGTATGATATCCAAGTAACTGTCTAAAAAAATCTACTTTTAGTGAACTCTTTTGAATAGTTATTCAATCATTCAGTACTTGAATCCTTATTCTATATAATATATATTCTATATTCGACAAGGATTTTCTGATGCGATGCGATGGAAATACTCAATAGTCAAAATAAACATCTAACTTCGCATTGAACTGAAAATTAGTATAGATGTTAAATAAACCATTACAAATAAAATGTCGAAAATCCCCTTCGATCCTTCTTCTACAAAAAAAATTGATTGAAGGTCAAAAGTAAAACACTCAAGTTTTTTCCATTTTTCTCTGAAATGGTTTTATCGTAAAAATAGATCAGGAAAAAGTGTACAATTCGTTATAAAAATTATACAAATACTTTTTTTCGAACGAATCACACATTTCTGCATCACCTCTGAGGTAATATACTGGGCGTATTCTTTTCAACGTTGTTTCCCCAGTAAGCAAACTCTACGATCTATTGTGATAAAGAAAGTTTGATCAGATCGTATCTCATTGATTGAAAGAATGGTTCTATTGCTAATGATCAAATGGAAACGAGTTAATTTCTTCTAAATGTTATTATGATATATCATTTTCTAATTCTACTACAACAATTATTCCTTCATCTTTCCTTTCTCCTTGTTCTCCTTGCAGAATTTCTGTACGTTGTTCTAATAAAAAAAATGTATCAGAGCTCTTTTCATTAGTATCAGGTATCGTCATCTGTTGTATTTGATTCAATATTGGAACAAGACTGACCCTGACAATTGATATATACTGGCGGACAAAATAATCCCACTTTTTGACAACTACAATACTCACTGCAATCCGTCTTGCAGTTACAAAGCAAATTATTGAGTAGTTTTTCTCGAGCAGGAGGGAGTAGGATTTGAATTAGCTCCAAACAATTGTCTGTTTTATTTCCAACCCATTCTTCTGGGTACAGTTCATTGCCTAGCCAGACTTGAACTTGATAATACACTGCTTTTGCCTTTCAACACTTGTATCGTAAGTATTGAAAGTAAGAAGCAGATGTTGAGGCAGACAAGACAATTCTACTGTTTTATTGTTTCATTCAGATTTCATAAACCTCAAATATCTGTATCATGAGATCAAGGGGTGATATTAACAAGCTCATTTTCATTGAAAAGAGTGCCGTCTTGAAATATAATCCGTCTAGAAAGTATCCGGAAAAAACAAATCTCAATTTTAATTATTTAGTATCTATTTTTGAATCTTGAATTATAAAATTATAACAAAGGTTTCATCTTATTTACTTATCACCTCCATAATTTTTTTCGGTGATGGTATTCCAGGACTCTAAACCTGACTGGATTAAATCATCTTCATTTCGTGGCGCTGCTCGTTCAACTTCAATCTTCATTAGTCCACATAAGTTTTTAATGGAACTGAGATCTGGTGAAGCTGCTGGCCATGAAATGGTTTTCATTTGGTGTTCTTGCATCCAAGCTTGAGTATAGCCGAAGTGTGGCATCTTGTATTATCCTGCTGAAAACGCCACCTCTCTGGATATAAAGCATACGCCGTTTCAAAGAGAAAATCGTTTAAAATGCTACAATGTTCTGAGTTTTAAACGTTTTGAAAACCTTTTTTATACAAATATTTCACCTTATTTCTTCTTTATAGTTGCGAAATTATTTCATAAATTGTATACCTGTTGGAAATCAACAATATTGGACAAATAGTGTTGCCATGCAACTTTGACCATAGCCGACTATCTGCACAACCTATTTTATACATTACTTTTGTCTTAGAATGTTATAAAAAAGAGTATATGAAAATTATGAAAAATAATAAATTCCGGATACTTTCCAGACGGACTATAAACGAAAACTGACATTCGATTAATTTTCTTTTTACCGCTCATAACTGAGTTACATCTAATATTAAAGCTCTATCGTATAGCACAGTAAATTGCATCATTAAAACGTCCACGTGTCTGCATCGAAGTAATGGTTCAATAAAATCCACAAGTTAATTTCCCACCAAGAACTTAAAACGCTCTCCCTACAAGATGAAGCCGAACCACTTCACGAAACAAAAGGGAAATTTCTAGAGATATCGCCACTTTAACCCATTATGAAGGTCGTCGATAGATCCAGCTTCGATTTTGGAGGAGAATTGCTCCTACGCCTACCGTCATCTTTTCTTTATTACTTTGACCTACTTTCTAAGAATGATCGATGTATGGCATGCTGGACTTTCAGACTGTCTAATGGACTTATTGACATTAGAAATGTTATACTCAGACATAAAAAAATTCTTTAAATTGAGTTATTGGTAACAGTATAAGTTTAGAGCATACCATGGTAATTTCGTATGCGCTTATATTTGAAGAGTCAGTTATAAACATTCAAGTTGAACACATACGTAATTCGCAATTAATATACATGCAATATTTGCAATTTTCGCTTGCTTACTACACAAAATATTCACAATTAAGACCCTCACAATACAGATAGGCAAATAAGATTATTACTTTAGTGAATTGATGGAACCACGAAAACTTCCAATTCTTTATTTGAAGAATAAACTGCTTAGATGGTTTACAAAGGGTAGGCCATTTAAAATTTACATTTTTGATCGGCTATAAATAAAAAACCAATGAATATTTTCGCAAAGTTATGAGTTCATTAGAAAGGTTGAACCTTGACATTTACAAATGAAAAAAATATCATTCAAATGAACCCCATGAGTGGCTACAGTACCCCATCCGATCAACCAAATATAGTACATTGTCAATTGGTTGGGGCTCAATCTCATTAAAGATTATATATAAGGATATAAATTTTATAGTTTTTATGTATAGTTTCAATATACATTCTGTCAAGAAAGTACCGGGAATTATCGATTTAAATCTGGCGGGGCAATGAGGCAGGTAAAAATTTTTTTCCTAGGTTGGTACCACTGTCCTTAATTACTATGCCAAGCTTGAGCGGGATCTGTCAACTAGTATGTTTGCAACAGCTAATTAAGTGAGTCGATGTCAGAGTGCGTGCCGATTTTTACTATGGGTGATTACGTTGAGCAAAGAATTTGTTAAAAGTTTTGTGTTGCAAATGAATTTTCGTGTGCCAATGCATTGAAAATGTTGCAAAAGGCCTCTGGTGATAATGCTCTATCGAAAACTCGTGCATATCAATGGTACAGAGCCTTCAAGGACGGTCGTGAAGTGGTCGAAGACTTGCCTCGTTCCGGACGCCCATCGATGGCTTCGATCGATAAAATTAAGGAAAGGGTGCTGGAAACCGTCGTACCAGCTTGAGAGAGATAGCACATGATCTTAAGATATCCCACGAGTCCGCACGTACGATTTTGATTGATATTTTGGGCATGAGAAAGGTGGCCGCACGACTCGTACCGAAAGACCTGAATTTTCTTCAAAAACGTCATCGCGAACAGGTTGCTTCAGACATGCTGGATCGCTGTAATTCCGATTCTACATTCATGGAACGCATTATAACTGGTGATGAGACCTGGGTCTACGAGTACGATATGCAAACAAGCCAGCAATCATCGGAATGGGTGGCAAAAAATGAGCCGAAACCGAAAAAACCACGCCAAAGCCGCTCGAAAATGAAGGTGATGCTCATTGTTTTCTTCGATATCCATGGCGTGGTGCACTACGAATTCGTTCCAGAGGGTCAGACGGTAAACAAGGAGTATTACCTAGGCGTTATGAAACGTTTGCGTGAGCGTATCCGTAAGAAGCGGCCAAATTTGTGGGCGAACAACTCATGGATTTTGTATGACGATAACGCGCCTTCTCACCGAGCTACGATTGTGACTGACTTTCTCGCCAAAAACTCAACAAACGTGCTTCAGCAACCACCGTATTCGCCGGATTTGGCTTCCTGCGACTTTTTCCTCTTCCCAAAACTAAAATTGCCCCTTCGTGGCACCCGTTTTGAGTCGATTGAAGCCATAAAACAAAATTCGGCGCGAGAGCTAAAGTCCATCCCGGAAAGCGCCTATAAAAAATGTTTCGATAATTGGAAGTGCCGTTGGCATAGATGTATTGGAGCAAATGGAGCCTATTTTGAAGGCGACCCAATAAATTTTGACGATTAAATGTAAAAATGTTGTTTTAATTGAAAATTCCCGGTACTTTCTAGACAGAGTAGTATATTGTAGAAGTTATAATTCTGAATTTAAAGTAATTTAAATTTCACCTCTATCAGGTATTGACTCTCATTCAAATTGATTTTGAAATTATGAAATAAATTCATATAGAGTTTAAATATCCTTGATTATTTATTATTTTTGAAACTCTGGTTATTTTTCTCATCATGGGACATTATTTGGGGTGAATAAATTTTGTTAATTTTCTGTGTTCCCGGTACAAATACAGATACAAAACAGATTTAATCTATTAGTCTTCTACAATTTTAATTTCAAAAAAATTTTTATTCAAAAAACTTTTAGAATTAAATTAATGTCTACAATAAGCACCCCTTATATTTAATATATATTCAAAACTCTGGTTTATTCATTCCATTTGACATTGTATATTGAGTTTTGAATATATACGTCTATTAAATATAAGCGGTGCTTATTGTAGACATTAATTTAATTCTAAAAGTTTTTTGAATAAAATTTTTTTTTAAATTAAAATTGTAGAAGACTAACAGATTAAATCTGTTTTGATATTCAAATTTTGTTATATTTCTTCTATCGAGTAAAAAGCCTTTTTCTATTTTATTCAAATAGTTATAGGTTATACATAACAACACGTTAATCATTTCTGTTTTATTTTGGATACTTTAAAGCTTACTTCCAGTTTATGCGTTTCAGGTTTTATCTTATTTGATAAGTTAAATTTTGATATATTTGAATCTGAGATCAATACATTTCTGAAGAGGTCTAGAGGCCGAAATAGCTATCAAATGTTGGAATTCTCGTTCAATTATTTTAAGAATTTTAGATAATTTTGGAGTAGTGGATTTTCTTGTCGGGATGTAAAAAAGTTTTTTTCCGAAACATTGAAAAATATTTTATATTGATTATAAATAAGGATATCAATTCGATAGTTTTTGTATATAGATTCAATATATATTTTATAAGTTAGAGTATACAATTCTGAATTTGAAGTAATTTGAATTTTACTTCTGTCGATTACTGACTCACAGTCAAATTGAATTTGGAGAAAATTTTTACTAAAGTACCATAAAAAAGATTGGAAGAAAAGCAGGGTGCACGCAAAAAGCAAATTTCAGAGAAAACTATCCAGGAGTAGACAATGTGCAAAAAGCAAAAATATACTGAATCCGAAGTACTCTGATCTCAAATTCAGACCAACAGAAAGAATACTCACCACCTCCGTTTTGTTGGCACAGATAAGGAAACCTCCAAATGTTTCCCAGGCCAACAGAATATCCTATAATTGACAAGAAGAATTGCATTTTTCCTGACCATGCTGCCCTGTCGGGATCTTGATCTACTGCAGCCCCACTTCCTCTAGAGATGATGGAACCTCTGGGTCCCTGAAGCACTATCGTGACACCCTTACCTTCCCGACCACCCTTAGAGTTCAACGGGGCCAGCTCGTGGCCGTTTTTTGTCATCTCTGGAGACTTATTTGTTGTCATGCCGAAGATGAGTAGTCAAGAAACAAGAATTAAAATGGCACTCAAGTCACAACACAAAGTTTTCACTCGGTTTGGAAGAAATTAGGTTTCGTATGAAGGGGGCAGTTACCCCATTTCCACAAGATAGGGTTACCGGTGAATCAGAATGACAAACGTTTGATTTCAGTAGGCATTCCAGCGAAATCAATAAGTCGCATGTGCTCTTGTACAGGTTCCGGTTTTTAGGTTAAAATTGCAAGTGACCCATTTGAATCAGAACGTGTTTCGGGAGCGACTGGATGGTTTGAATAGCCACCCTGTGGTTTGGTGGGGCTGGAGTTCGATACGGAGTGGTGCGTTTGAGAGACTGGAGGAAAGGAAGTTTTGATGAACGCCGTTCATTGATGGGAGATTCACTCCTACGCTACTAGAAGGAGTAGGATGATGGCTCTAACGTCTATAATTAATGAAATAATTAATGAAGAGTTCTTCAGAGAAGACATGTTTATTCAAACATGAGGATGATATTGATATCCATCAGAGTTAAATAATTTCATCATGAAATTAAAGGTAAACAAAATCAGTGTACCTTCATTTATGCTTAACCTGATAAATGTAATATGTTTATTTTAGGTTTAGAGTTCTTTACAATTATTCCCAATGAATTATTAGTTCTGAACTGTTCGAGTCTATGTTATTGAGGAATTTCCTTATTTGCAGTAGGTGGGAGAATTGATTATTTTTTCTGTTTCTGACTAAGAGTATATTTCGTAAATAGCATTTTAAGAATTTTCATATTGTTTTATGGCTATCATACTGTCAACTTCGTTCAATTAATTAAAACAAATTGTAGAAATTACTATGTTTTACTACCAATAAAAATATATATTACACATTTTCTTGTGACTCGAGTTTCGGGAAATGAACTATCCCATCATCAGACAACTGAAGACCTAACAGTGGTACAGAGGTATTTGAACAAAAGTGATAAATATTTTGAATATTTCAGTAGATTCCAGATAATACTCACTTTTGTTTAAATACCTCTGTACCTTTTAGGTCTTCAGTTGTCTGATGATGGGATAGTTCATTTCCCGAAACTCGAGTCACAAGAAAATATGTAATATATATTTTTATTGGTAGTAAAACATAGAAATTTCTACAATTTGTTTTAATTATGATCAACTACCAAATAGTAACGGCTGAAACAATTCAGTATCGTTCAATTAAATTCATTTCTTGATAAAAAATTTTCGGAGATGAAGAAATTGTTAATAATCTATGTGTCATCCTACGATATGCTCATAATTTATGTTCGATTGGATGAAACGAGTTTTTGGGAATTTTTATATCTGAATGAAAAGGTTTATGAAAAAAAAATATGACTCTGGTTATTGTCAAATCCAAATAATCTTCAGTTTCTATTTGTATTCTCAATACTTTTATGTAGTGAATTCAAGTACTGAAAAAAACCTTAAAGTTGTCTACTGGTACCTTCAAATCATATGATTATGTCATCAATGGGGTGTTTGTTTAGAGGGATAAAACTTTCGATAGGGATAACTGTGATTTGACAGAAGGTAGAATCCATGTTGTTTTGACATTTCTGTTCAGCATTGACAAATTATAATGGAAAGACTCACGCCGCAACAATGTTCACAAATTGTTGAAATTGATTTTCAAAATCAGTTTTCTATTCGCCAAACTTATAGAGTACTTCGTGAAATTTATGGTTTACATAATCGTCCATCAGAGCAGCTTATTCGTCGAACTATCGATATATTTCGGACAGCATTTTCTCTACTCGATGCAACAACAACAACAAGACAAAGAACTGAACGTACAGAAGAAAATATCGCTGCTGTAAGTCATAGTGTTAATGATGATCCAGATTTGTCTATTCGTCGACGTTCACAACAAGTTGGACTCTGTGCATCCACCACATGGAAAATTTTGCGTGAAGATCTTGGTTTACACCCATACAAGATCCAACTAGTTCAAGAACTAAAGCCACTTGACCATAATATGCGTCGTTTGTTTGCTGATTGGGCCCTAGAACAGCTTGAAACTGATCCACTTTTTTATCGTAAAATTGTGTTTAGTGATGGAGCTCATTTCTGGTTGAACGACTATGTAAGCAAGCAAAATTGCCATATATAGAATGAAAACAATCCTCAAGAAGTTCTGCAGGTTCCATTGCATCCTGAAAATGCACTGTATGATGTGCTCTACACGCTGGAGGCATATGTTATAGTGAATGGTGCTCATTACAGATGGATGATCAATGATTATTTGTTTCAAAATTTGAGTGTTATTGACCCAGAATTGTTTTGGTTCCAACAAGATAGTGCTACATCTCATGCTGCTTCCGTAAAAATTGATTTATTGAAAGAAAGATTTGGCGATAAAATTATTTCGAGAAATGGTCCAATTAATTGGCCTCCAAGATCATGCGATATAACTACACTGAATTATTTTCTTTGGGGTTATGTCAAGTCATTGGTTCATGCTGATAAACCAGAAACAATAGATGCTTTGGAAGCCAACATAACTCGTGTTTTTGATGAAATAAGACCGGAATTAGTCGAAAAAGTGGTCCAAAATTGGTTCCTCAGAGCTGTCGTGGTGAACATATGCCGGAAATTATTTTTAAAACATTAATGTCATAGAATTAACTTTCAAATAAAAAAACATTGGCTTCAATCTTAATTTAAATGTGTTTTATTTCAGTTTGAAGTTCTATCACTCTAAAAAAAACACCCGATACATATCTGTACCAATAAACTATCTTGTTAGCGAGTATATTTTTATTTCCATAAATAGTTTTTGTCCACACCATCCATGAAAAATCTGTTAAAACTGAAATAATTTTGATTTAACCAAAAATTCAGTAAATGATATCTGATTTTATCACCTAATTCACTTTATTTTCCAATAGCATTTCTTCAAAACGAGCTGTTACATCCTCAGGTGGTATATAAGGAAACAAATTACCAAGATCAAATGAGATTAATTTTGTATTGGCTTATATTTCGAAGTTTGAAAAAAACTTGGCGTATGTTTCACCACTTATTTATGTTGTTAACATAGTATATGATTCGGGTTTTAACCCATTTTTAAAACTGAAGGGAATAAACTTAACAATACAATTTATACTTGACAACCTGATGAAATGTAGACAAAGGATAATAGATACTGGATAGAGTTTATATATCGATATATCGGTAAATGTCTTCAATGTTGGGAAGAAATTTCCAAACTTGTAATAGGTCTGATCTAAAATAATAAGGAACAGTTTTTTACTTGATAGAAGGATTATTATAAAATTTGAATATTAAATGTACCTATGTTCATGTTTCTGAAGATCATATATTTCTGAAGATTGCATTCGGTAAGTCTATTTATTGTTTAATTGATTTTATTATTTTTTAATTGTAAAGTTGAACTGATCTTATCGTAATTTTAATTATTTTTTGAGGATGTGCTACACGTCTTTAGATTTTTTGAAGTAATTTATTTAAATATATTGAATATTTCAAATAAATTATTTTTTGAGAAGTTCCTGAAATTATGTTTTATATTTTTGAAGAAGAGTTATTTTACATGAATATAGGATCAGAAAACAATACATTTCGTAACAAACAGGGCTTCGTACGTTTGTCTGAAGAGTTCAGTACGCATGCCTGGAACGAAACAAAAAATGTTTGTTCATTTATATTTTAATTTTAATTGACAATTTATATTCGTTGGTTTATTTTAATTCCATTTGATATTGTATGATGAATTCCGATTTTATACGTCTATTGAATATGAGCAGTGCTTATAAAGACATTAATTTAGTTCTTAAAGTTTCTTCAAAAAAATTTTTGAAATTAAAATTGTAGAAGACTAACAGATTAAATCTGTTTTCATATTCAAATAGGTCAAATCTTTTGCTTTTATTTTCTGCACGTGAAATTTAGGTTTTTTTTGGTGTCTATGAAATATAGTCCGTCTAGAAAGTATCCGGAATTTATTATTTTTCATAATTTTAATATAATTCTTTTTTGTAACATTCTAAGACAAAAATAATATATAAAATAGGTTGTGCAGATAGTCGGCTACAGCCAAAGTTGCATGGCAACACTATTTGTCAAATATTGTTTATTGTCAACAGGTATAAAATTCATGAAATAATGTCGCAACTAGAAAAAAGAAAACAGGTAGAATATTTGTATAGAAAAGGTATTCGAAACGTTGAAAAATTAGTGGAATTGACTGAACTGGGAAAATGTGCTGATATGGGACAATAAAGAGGATAAAAAATTACATGGATATGTCATAGACCAGTTTTAAGAAGACCGCGTAAGATTAAAGGAAACGATTCAAACCCTTCAATGGCCTTAGGATGACACAATCCGCACCTGGAGTTTCGCATTGGCTAACAGATTTGGAAATCAAGGAAATATGAAAGAAGGCCCAGAAACCGTCCGTAAGTCACAGAAAATACAAGGCTACTAATCAAGGAAACCAGAAGAAATCCCTATAATAACACCTTCACAAAAAGAACGAAGGATAGAATTTTGTCAACTTTTTCGAGAAGATAATTTTTATGATGTGTTTATATCTGATGAAAGTTGTTTCCAACATGGTGGAAATCACTCAAGAATCCTATCAAAACAACCTGTTACCGTTAAAATTTCCAAATTTTCCACCAAATCAATGGTTTGGGGAGCAATATCTCAGCGTGGTGCTACGCCTCTCGGTATAGTTGATTGTACCATTAATAGTGAAAAGTATTGGGGCATTCTAAACGATTTTCCCCTTGAAACGGCGCATGCTACATCCAGAGGGATGGCATACTTGTTATACTCAAGTTTGAATGCAAGAACACTAAGTGACAACCATTTCATGACCAGCAGCTTCACCAGATCTTAGTACCATTGACAACATATGGGATGGAGCAGCGCAACGAAATAAAAATGATTCAATTCAGTCAGTTTCACAGTCCTGGGCTACCATCACCGAAAATTATGATGATGGTGATCTAGTTTCGGGTGTACCTCGACGTTAAGTCAAGTGTTTATATTTAAAAGGAGGTTATATAAGTAAATAAGATGAATATTTTGTTATAATTTTCTAATTCAAAAATTAAAAATATATAATGAATAATTACAATCGAGCATTGTTTTTTCCGGATACTTTCTAGACGGACTATAGTTGTCTTTTATACAATGTTCAACAAAAACAGTTTTTATCTTTTATATTCTTCTAAAATTGATGCTTTAAAATTTTTCTTTTTCTCTGACTGAACGAGGAAGAAGAAGCATGAATTCTGTTAGAAACTAATTCACCTACACTGTTTATGCTGTAACCATTGTTAGTTGCTAAAATTTTCACAACTGTAATTTCTTATTCAAAGTCTTCGATTCAAAGTGGGGTTGAAAGCAGCCTGTGAACAAAGGCATGAAAAGCGGGCATTTGGTGTCACCCTTTAAATAATCTTTTTGACTATTTGCACAACTTTTGATGTGATACACAAAATGTGTAATATTTTCTGTGCAATATTTTATCCGTGGTAAAAACCCCATTACTCATTTGAAATTAATTAACTCAATGGGGCAATGTTAACAAACTGAATGACAGATGACGCTCATACACTGGGTAAGTATAGAGGAGAGTTGTGCCAACTTAGAGACCTAAGTCCGATTTGCAAAATTAATTCATATGTTAAGTAGATTTGGAATTTTGCTTTTTCAGTTCTTAAAAGCAGAAAATTAACCAAGTCAAAGCTAAGAAGTTTATTGAATTCAGTTTGCTAAGAAGTTCATTCATTTGTCTCTTTTGTATCGAAGGTTTTTTTAGAGTGATATAACTTTAAATTGAAATAAAACACATTTAAATCAAGATTGAAGCCAAATTTTTTTTTATTTGAAAGATAATTTTATGACATCTATGTTTTAAAAATAATTTTTGGCATATGTCCACCACATTCTGTGGAACCGCATTCGGTCAGACCAATTTTGGACCACTTTTTCGACTGATTCAGGTCTTATTTTATCAAAAACACGAGTTATGTTGGCTTCCAAAGCATCTATTGTTTCTGGTTTATCAGCATGAACCAATGACTTGACATAACCCCAAAGAAAATAATCCAGTGGAGTTATGTCGCATGATCTTGGAGGCCAATTAATTGGACCATTTCTCGAAATAATGTTATCGCCAAATCTTTCTTTCAATAAATCAATTTCTACGGTAGCAGCATGAGATGTAGCACTATCTTGTTGGAACCAAAACAATTTTGGGTCGATACCATTCAAATTTTGAAACAAATAACCATTGATAATCGATTTGTAACGAGCACCATTAACTGTAACATTAGCTCCAGCATCGTTTTTAAATTAATATGGACCGATGATGCCTCCAGCGTGTAAAGCACACCATACAGTGCATTTTTCAGGATACAATGGAACCTGCAGAACTTTATGAGGATTCTTTTCACTCCATATATGGCAATTTTGCTTGTTTACATAGCATTCAACCAGAAATGAGTTTCATCACTAAACACAATTATACGATAAAAAAGTGGATCAACTTCAAGCTGTTCTAGGGCCCAATCAGCAAACAAACGACGCTTATTATGGTCAAGTGGCTTTAGTTCTTGAACCAGTTGGATCTTGTTTGGGTGTAGACCAAGATCTTTACGCAAAATTTTCCATGTGGTGGATGCACAGAGTCTAACTTGGTGTGAACGTCGACGAATAGACAAATCTGGATTATCATTAACACTACGACTTACAGCAGCGATATTTTCTTCTGTACGTACAGTTCTTTATCTTGTTATTGTTGTTGCATCGAGTAGAGAAAATGTTGTCCGAAATCTATCGATAGTTCGACGAAGAAGCTGCTCTGGTGGACGATTATGTAAACCATAAATTTCACGAAATGCTCTAGAAGTTTGGCGAATAGAGCACTGATTTTGAAAATAAATTTCAACAATTTGAAACGTTGAAACGTTGTGGCGTGAGTCTTTCCATGATAATTTGTCAATGTTTACTGAACAGAAATATCAAAACAACATGGCTTCTATCTCCTGTCAAATCATAGTTATCCCTATCGAAAGTTCTATCATCTTAAAACAACATCCGATACATATTTCGTTGGTTTACACAATATTGTAGTATTTGTCTCTTGTGAAGTAAATGTACTACTCTGTCAAAAAAGTACCGGGAATTTTCAATTAAAACAACATTTTTACATTTAATCGTCAAAATTTATTGGGTCGCCTTCAAAATAGGCTCCATTTGCTCCAATACATCTATGCCAACGGCACTTCCAATTATCGAAACATTTTTTATAGGCGCTTTCCGGGATGGACTTTAGCTCTCGCGCCGAATTTTGTTTTATGGCTTCAATCGACTCAAAACGGGTGCCACGAAGGGGCAATTTTAGTTTTGGGAAGAGGAAAAAGTCGCAGGGAGCCAAATCCGGCGAATACGGTGGTTGCTGAAGCACGTTTGTTGAGTTTTTGGCGAGAAAGTCAGTCACAATCGTAGCTCGGTGAGAAGGCGCGTTATCGTCATGCAAAATCCATGAGTTGTTCGCCCACAAATTTAGCCGCTTCTTACGGATACGCTCACGCAAACGTTTCATAACGCCTAGGTAATACTCCTTGTTTACCGTCTGACCCTCTGGAACGAATTCGTAGTGCACCACGCCACGGATATCGAAGAAAACAATGAGCATCACTTTCATTTTCGAGCGGCTTTGGCGTGGTTTTTTCGGTTTCGGCTCATTTTTTGCCACCCATTCCGATGATTGCTGGCTTGTTTTTCATATCGTACTCGTAGACCCAGGTCTCATTACCAGTTATAATGCGTTCCATAAATGTAGAATCGGAATTACAGCGATGCAGCATGTCTGAAGCAACCTGTTCGCGATGACGTTTTTGAAGAAAATTCAGGTCTTTCGGTACGAGTCATGCGGCCACCTTTCTCATGCCCAAAATATCAATCAAAATCGTACGTGCGGACTCGTGGGATATCTTAAGATCATGTGCTATCTCTCTCAAGCTGGTACGACGGTTTTTCAGCACCCTTTCCTTAATTTTATCGACGTTATCTTCGATCGAAGCCGTCGATGGGCGTCCGGAACGAGGGAAGTCTTCGACCACTTCACGACCGTCTTTGAAGGCTCTGTACCACTGATATCCACGAGTTTTCGATAAAGCATTATCACCGAAGGCCTTTTGCAACATTTTCAATGCATCGGCACACGAAAATTCATTTGCAACACAAAACTTTAAACAAATTCTTTGCTCAACGTAATCACCCATAGTAAAAATCGGCACGCACTCTGACATCGACTGACTTAATCAGCTGTTGCAAACACACTAGTTGACAGATCCCGCTCAAGCTTGGCATAGTAATTAAGGACAGTGGTACCAACCTAGGAAAAAAAATTTTTACCTTCCTCATTGCCCCGCCAGATTTAAATCGATAATTCCCGGTACTTTCTTGACAGAATGTATCACATCTTTGAGTTGCACACCGTCGAATGTTTTCTCCAGATCCATGAAGCACATGAAAGCTGGCCGGTTATATTCAATGGATTTCTCAGTGATTTGGCATATGATGAATACGGCGTCAGTGCATGATCTTCCTGATCGGAAACCCTGCTGTTTGTCCCTCAGGGCAATGCTCATTGGTTTTTTATTGATAAGGATTTTCGCTTTTAGTCTGACTGTTGTAGGAAGAAGATTGATTCCTCTACAGTTAGATGGTACTTCTTTCTCACTTTCTTTGAAGAGAAGTATCGTCTTACTGATCATTCATTCATCAGGTATTCTATGGCTTTGCAGAATATTATTTATCAGAACTTTCAGTTGTTCTTTTATGCTATCACCTCCGTATTTGAACAACTCGTTGGTAATTACATAACCTCCAGGACTTTTTCTGTTCTTGAGTTATTTTAAGGGCTACCTTCACATCTTACTTTTCAATAACTATGTTCTCATCTATTATGATTTGAGGGGTACCAGGATCACTTTGGGTCTGCTGTTTCTTATATAGGTTTTTCAAGTAATTCATTCAAGTTTCTGTTGATATAGGTTGAGGCCAGCTATTGCTGAAAATTATCAAAATATAGACAAGAACCTTGAGTGCAAATGTTTATCGACGTATCCTTGAATTTTCTCCTACACAAATAAAGATCCTCTCAAGTACCCCTAGGGTAAGCAGGGTCAAGAAACCGCTTTCTACCAAATGTGTATCTATTTCTTCTGATTGCTGGACAATATGGAATATTTTTCTCGCCAATCCCACCTCCAGAGTAGACTCAAAACTTACCTCCTCCTGCTGTTCGTATCCATTCGTGTGTTGTGTACTTCCGCCGGAATATTGATTTAGGAGTCCTGTCGGAGCGAATCGGGAATGGTCGGAAAGGGACGTGATTGTATCCCGGACCCAGACATCGGATAGGCGTTTGCGTACATCCGGGTATGACCGAATTATGCGATACTGAGGGTCGAGGTTCTTTTCGTGGAAATTTCCACTGCTTGAGGGGTCACATAGAGGGTGTTTTGGGTTGTTGCATCAGAACATTTCAAGTTCTTGATGAATATCGCAACAGATACCGTCACAGGATTGCATAGTTATCAATTTGCTTGAATTCTGTGAGTTCCTTTTGAACTTCTTAGAACAATTCTCGCAGTTCTATATTAATTTAATGAATAAAGCATTTACCAATTACTGTCTTGAACTAAATTTTCGAGTTTTCATTTGTTATTTTTGCCAGAGTACTGTCTAATTTCATACATAATGAAAAGTTGAAGATTAACAAATGTTTAAAAGCACAGACGTGAAATCAGGATGTTTTGCGCACTTGTGCAACAGTCTTTTTCTCTTGAAAATTTCGAATAAGCCTCCTTGTCGTTTTTCTACATCTAAAGCGTGAGCCATCTAGCGTTTGTATTTTAAAGTAGTGGTATGGCAACTGTCATTTGTATTTTGACTGAAAGTTAGTTTAATATTTGACATTAACGAAATGGGTGTACTTAAGCTTGAACAAAACAATAAAATACTAAAAACTCATTTCCAATTTGATTAATCTTCTAAGCAAACTGATTTAAATGTTAATGGCAAAGTTCTTATTTGTAGCGAACAACTTCTTCGCTCCTCGTCCAGAAACCTACCTTGCTCTGTCGCAGCTTGACCGGCGTACCAATAGAGGACCTGACTAGTCTAAAGATTCTTACTAACCCTCCCCGCCGAGTTCAGACAGAGCAAGGCAGAGCGTTTGACGATCACCGTTCCAAGGGGAACACATGGTCACCGGCGTCACAGGCAGCGCTGCGCATCATGCCTGTCTGATGAGTTTCAGATGCGCAGACTCCGAAACGCCGTCTACCGAATCAAGAGGTGGAAGCTCCCTCATAATACCTCAGTTCAATCGAGAGCTTCAGATTATTAGGATTTCGGATTTCCATTGCCTTAATTATTCCGGTATATAATGTTCCTTAATGCTGACAAAAAAACTCGAAACAAAATCTTCAAAGACGAAAATGTTACAGAACTGAGAAATGGAATACAAAAATACATAAAATACCGGGTGTTAAAAAACAACGTTTCAATGTTTTGGGATCTAATTTTAGACCTCAAAATAAGTAAAAAGTTTTCTACAAGCATGGGTCCGTAAACGTTTGCCGTTTTGGAGTTTTTTTTTTTTGAGCGATTTTCGGTTTTCATAATATTAACTATTAGCGCAATCAAATACGATAAATTAGAGAAGATATTCGATTTATTTTTGACTTCTAATATTTTACAGAAGATGTTCCATATGACCACCGTCCATTTCAATGCAGGAAGTACATAAAGGATTTACGTACTCTCTCGAAAAGACCTGTTTGTGATCAGATCATTTGACAGAATAGTTCAATCCAATGTTGCAATTCTTCGATGTTATTCACTGAGAATGCATACGCTAAACTTTTCAAAAAACCAAAAAGTCAAAAGGATTTAAATTGGGAGATCCACCGGGCCATAGCACTGAGCCCCCTCGTCCTATCCATCTTCTGGGAAATGTTTGATCTACATGTTCCCTAACAGCATCTTGCATAAACCAAATATTCATCCACTGATTTAAAAGTACCACGTCTAGAAAATCGGGCAAGGTATTTTGAAGAAAGTTAGGGTTTGCGGCTCCTGTTAAATTCCGTGGTAAAACTACTGGTCCTAACAAACGATCTCCTAAAATATCTAGCCAGATATTTATACTGAAACGCTGTTGATGCCTGGATTTATGAATGGCGTGTGGATTTTGATCCGCCCAAATATGGCTATTATGAAAGTTAAAATTCCATCTTTGGTAAAGCATCATTGAAAAGGATATTATTGACTGAATGTCCTTCTGGCTTGATGATCAGGAGGATTAAGAGCTTGCACGCATTGAATATTGGAATGGATAGAGAAGTTGTTGATGCATAGTTCTCCACTTATTCCTACTTCCACTAAAATTCTTCTTAAACTTCAACGGGACTTTCAGTCACAATATTTCAAATTTGCTTTTCAACTCCTGGAGTACATACAGATCTTGGACCTCCAGTATCACGAGAGTTTTTTTAATGAACAAGTTACTCTCATTCGTCTAAAAACTTGATTGAACGTCACATGAGAAGAAAGTTGACGATCAGAATAAAAATCTGCATAAACTGGCTAACTGGTGTAACTCGGTTACACTGAATACCATCAGCCAGTACAATGTCATACCTGAAGAAGCTACATCCCGGTGAAACAATTTTTCTAGTAGTTCAAACATTTTTGTGGAAATAAAATACTGTCTCATAGATATTTTTTTAATAAAATGAGTTTCCACCAAGTAAAGACCGAATCAATAAAATATTAACTCAATAAAAGTACCTATATGTCATATGAAAACCAAATGTTTGATGCCAGCTGCGATTTTTTTAATGAACCGACTGAAAAACATTTCAATTGTAAGTTCAGTAAACAAGACATCTGAAAGATGAAAATAAATCGAATATCGTATTTGTTTGCGCTAGTTGTTAGTTTGAAAACCAAAATTCGCTTTATCTCCAAAACGGCACATTTGCGGACCCATGTTTATATGAAATTTTTTACTTATTTCGAGGTCTATAATCAGCTTCCAAAATTTTTAAACTTTATTTTTTAAAAACTGATATGTACTAAGATGTGAACAAAAGACAAAAAAGAGTTATAAAAATGCGAACTGAAACAAAAATATCACAATTAACAGAGGTTGTCAAAAAAAGGAATTGTATCGTGTGTTTCATGTTTCGTTCAATCAGCAATCTCTGACCGTTTTCAAGTGAATACAGTTTTCATTTCGCATTTTTGCAACCCTTTTTTGTCTTAATAAATGTTCACATCTTATGATATGTTTTACGTATTTTGGATTTCATTTCGCAGTTTAGTAACAATTTTGTCTTCGAACATTTTGTTTCAAGTTTTTTTGTCAGCATTAAGGAACATTGTATACCAAAATAATTCTGGCAATGAAAATCCGAAGTCCTAATAATTTCATGCGAAGTGCTAAAAATTAATGTGAAAAATTCAATAGAAATGAAATGCCCTCACGCTAATTTGTAGATTAATATGTTCGTGAAAACTGGATAGTTATTTAATTAAAAATGCCGTTCACGTTCTCGTCCAGTGATTACAACAATGTATAATTGTTGTTGTAGCCGAGAATGTGGCTTTTACCCAGTTAGGCACTGATGCCTTGAAACATGAAATCGAAGTTGCCATTCATAAGATTGAACCCCAAATAATCGACAGTGTACTGTGAGCGGGCGTCTGTCTACCCTACCACTTCGTCCACACGGACTATTGTGGTTCACGGACAAGATCCAGTTTTTGGATAAAACCGATAATCTTATTCAGGGGTAATTTTTTCAGTTTGCAGTGGGCTATAAAAGCCTGGCCAAAGACCTCGAATCTGAAACGACTCGCCGCTGGGCACTCTGAGACGATGTGCTGTTTTAGTGTCCTCAAGACACAGCCTGCATTCATCATTTTCAGCCAGAACGATTTCGTGCAAATGCGCTTTCAGCCTGCAGTGACCTGTCATAATTCCGACAAGTGTTCTGAGTTTGGCCCTATCCAGACCTAGCGCTATGTCCACCATATTTTGGTTCGAAGCCGTTCCAAGGAACGTCTTGGAATGTTACAGGCCAGGATGGCTCGGCCAGAAATAGTCTAGTCTTGAATTCGTTCTGCCTGTTAGCGTCTGCTTTGCCACGTCTTGCTATGGCTTCAGGCCTACCAGAGTCTGCGTGGCTCGAGCAAACGCTAGCCGATCTACCTCTTCTTCACCCAAATAGTTTGATTGGCTCGGTATCCAAACAAGAGTGATTCTGTTATACATATCGAGCCTGTTTAAAGCCGTGTGGCAACTCCAGACTGTACAACAGTTGGATTCCAAAACATTTAGTACTGCCTGACTATCGGTAAATATTTTGATTTTGCCGTGGTGGATTTGCCGTTTTATCAGCAGATCTGCCGCGATCTCAATGACAAAAAGTTCTGCCTGGAATATGGTTGCTTATTGACTGAGACTCAATGAGATGTTGATTCTCGGTTTGTTACCATAGTTCCGTTCCGTTCGTCCTTCGCGAGCCGTCTGTGAACAAGCTAAGATTGGTCCTCAGTAGAATCTCAGCATGCTGGCTCCATTCGTCCTGGTTGATGACGATTACATTGAAATTCCGTTCTTGGCTCGTGACGTTTGACATTAGATCCGAGGGCATCGATAGGGTGCTGTTCGTTAAAAGCTCGTTCAGCAGTCCTGAGCCTCCAATCACTATTGCCTCTGGCCTGTTGATCGCTAGTTTATGCTGCAGACGGATCTATATTGTGTACATTGAACGACAGATCTTTCGTCAATATCTAGAGTGTTCAGAGTGAATGAAATGTGAGTCTATAATTGAATTATAGCACCACAACCAAGTGCCTCAGGATGTGTCGAGATTATAAAACCATATGGAAGGTTTATGAATGGGGGGATTCCTGACCAAAATGTTATTGTTTGAACTTTCAGGAAGATTGTTTGTTAACTGTTCCTTCTGCCAAGTTTCCTATGTTCACTCAGTTGAATGCTGTAGCTACATTTATTTGTAAATTTATTATGTTTTAGGATATCAGAAGTTTATCGGTGTCTGTAACCTCATTTTCATGATGTAAATTAATCTACGGGGTGAAAGAAGTTGTTTGGAGTTCAGAGGTCGACGTTTTCTTAATTGTTCTTTTTTCTCCTCCACATGGAACCAGTCAAATATTGTATTTGTATTTACCCTTGAGCTATTCGCTTTCCGCCACTATAGATATATAGATATAGATATACTTTATCTGATCCTTCAACTAGACGATCATGATGACGGTAAGGTTTTTAAGAAGCCCAAATAACGGAACTGGTAACATATAAGAGGTTTGGCTTCTGATAGACTAAGATAAAACTCCTACAGCATCCATTAAAGAGTAAGCAAATTGAAACTGAACTTCATCCAGATTTCTGGCTTCACAATGCATTCTTCAAACAGATCTTTTCAAGAAATTCTGTTTTAGTTTTTGGCCTTAACGTGAAACCCTTCCATGGACATTCGGTATATGAACTCACTCACTCCTACGATTGCAGCTGAAATGATACCGATAATAACACTATACACGAAAAGGCGTCTACAGCCGTCACGGTGACGTCACAGTACGCCTCCTGCGATCGATATAGAGCATGCTTCTTTCGCGAATTCGCGCGGCTCTAATAATAGAAAAGAGAAGGCAAAGAGGCAAGGATCGCAGGGGTAGAGAATCGAAATTGACAATGGAAATGGGTGGACAATTAGAGATGTAGATTCGTGAAATTTATTAACATCAGCAGGGAACAGGGTGAATCGATTACACTAGTCGACAAGATGTTTGTGACACAAAGCAGATCTTAATTTTTTGATGGAAATACCCTTGTAATAATAGGAAAAATATTCCTCAAGCTAACATGTACCACTTTTAAATAGCTCAATGAGACCATTTTACATTAGCAAGTAGTCAATTTCATGAGGGGACGGTTAAAATGGATGCATTTCATAACAGGAAAAGAATCTAAGCTGTGTTGTTTACAATATTAGACATAAAATTAAGATTAAAAATCAGTCTTCTGTTGAGTTTTGAAGTGAGTGATTCCCTGTGTGTAGACAAATTTTTTTACATTTGTGGGGAATTTATGGTGAAATCCCAAGCCAGGTGATTTTCTGAAAATGTTTAAAATGCCTACTTCCAATATTTTGGTGTTTTAACTGGAGATCAAGACAAGCAGTGGGCTCCTCATATGTGCTGTGTTAGTTGTAGAATGTTATTGGTGCAGTGGATGAATGGGAAGAGAAAAAGCATGTCTTTTGCAGTCCTTATGGTATGGCGATAACCCACTAATCATTTAGACGATTGTTATATTTGCCTGACAAAGACTGAAGGTTGTTTCAAAAAGGGAAAGCACAAGATCGACTATCCAAATTTAAAGTCTGCAATACGACCTATTCCTCATACTGCAGATTTACCAGTGCCGTTCGCACCTTCAGATCCGCAAAATGTTGTTTTGGGAGATATTAGAGACAACGCATCATCAGGCAGCTCCGAAGAACAATACACTGACCTTACATTTACTCCAGGTACCAGGTCCGGCGAGCCACATTTTATTATTCAAAGTGAGTTGAATGATTAAGTACGTGAATTGGAGTTATCATAGCAACAGTCAGAACTTCTGGGTTCCTGTCTTAATAGGCAACGAAACAAAAATTACGAATTTCAGAATTTTATTTACTGAAGAAATAATAGAATGAAAGTAAATAAAAAGCCTCTTCATAATGAATAAATAAAAATAAATAGTAGATTTAAAAATAATCCTCAGACATCAATGAAATTTTGTTGAGAAATCCACTCCAGTCTTCTGCGTGCAGCTGAATTCCCAACGTGGATGAGACCGACTGTGTAAACTACAGTTTATCGTATGCAATAATTTGTATCTGAAAAAAAAACAATCCATGTAGTGAAAAATATTTCATTAGAGAAACTATATAATGATAAACCAATAATGGATATCTTATAAATGCTTTAATCAATTAAGGTATACCAGAACCATAAATTTATATCCTACAACAAATTTATCACAATTGCTCAGCAAAAATCAAATTTGAAAATGCAGGAAAGGCCTTTAAAATCGAAAAAGGTGTACGTCAAGGAGACCTCATTTCCCCAAAGCTATTTACAGCATTGTTAAAGCAAATATATTATGATTAGAAATTAAAAAAAAATCGTGAGCGGATCAGCGTTGAGGGCTACTTCAAACACTATAACTTTCTAACGGAAGGAGATAGAGACTTGAAACTTTCGTGGTATATTTGTGGCCAAAACATATCAATAAAGTTGATTACTGGCCAACATTAGTGTAATGATTTCGTAGTTATTCGCATTCGAAACTTTTTCTCATTTTTATTTATTTATATTGGCCAAACTACAAATCTGATAGACCTGAAATTTGTGATTGGGAAAAATGATAATAATGCACAAAAAACACAAAAATTCTTCAAATTTCAGGAAAAACATTTAGCTGAAACCTCTACAAGGCAAAAAAAACAATAATAATCATTAAAAACCCCAAGAAAAAGACATTAGACATCTACTGAGACGCCAAGAACTGCCAACAATATTAATGAAGGAAAGAATATTTTGGGAAGAACCCCATTTCCATACATCAACCAAATTATGAAAGACATGAATGTAACCTCACATTATGACTCAAAAGAGAAAGCAGAAAATCGTCAAGCATGGATTACTGCAACAAACCAGTTTTAAGTCTATTAACCCATGATGATGACTCTTAGTCTCCGTTGTATCGTGATAGATTCATATTTCCTTCACGGGTAAAAAAAAAAGCAGAAACTCCTTCACATTACTAAACCGCACTTAAAGTTAGCGGAAAATTTTTAAAAATCGCTATTGCATCAAATTACCATGATAATTTTACTATTTGATTTTCTTTATAGCATCTCACCTGTAGTTTTGCTAACTATCCATGATAAAAAGGAAGTAATTCTTGCATTCACAGATGGCCTCAAAGTGGCGCAACCAAGACCAAAAGATATTACACCCACCAACTGAAGTCTTCTTAAACTGCTCACCATCCAAACCAAAGGACCTCCCGAATCACTTTGGCAGGAGTCTTTGTCGGGTGCGTATGTACATATCTGTCTGTCAGTGATATTTTTTTCTGTAAGGGCACACTGGCTGTTGCTGATTACGTTAAGGGTGACTTCCTGAAGTACGTCCGATCTTGGCCCTGAGAATTCTTCGGAACCCCAACCTGAAAAATTTCGCATTTTAGCAAATATTTATACAATAAGTTTGGCCTTCAATATGTGTAAATACATCGTAAATAAAATATTATTTCTAATTTACAATATACCATATATTTAAGATAATCAGTCTTTATGAAGCTGACAGTTGTTTCCACACAAGGTGGCATAATCTGAGCGAGTTAACAACTTAACAAGCTTGTTAAGTCTTTAGTTGTCTGAAGATAGGATAGTTAATTCCCGAAACTTGAGTCACAACTAAATGTGTAAAATATCAATTAATTCTTAGTGAAACATAGCAATTTACACAACTTATTTTAATTATGATCAACTACCAAATACAAATTTCAAATGACCCACCCCTTAATGGTTAAAGGAAAATGAAACCACCTATAATATAATAAATTTCACAAGATGTTGACATGTACCTTTGACAATACCTTAACAGATTCATAGCTGAAGAGATAATATGTGTCATTATTTATATTTCTTCAGTAAAATTAAATTTTATTTCTTCCTAGAAATGGCTTTAGCGTCAAATGAAATTTACCTTTGATAAATGAAAAGTTAGATTTCTATTTTTCTTATCCTACCTGAAGTTTTAAACGCATATTATGGTCCGTCTACAAAGTATCTACAAAAACAAAGCTCAATTGTTATTATTTAGTATATATTTTTAAACTTTGAATATCAAAACAGATTTAATCTGTAAGTCTTCTACAATTTTAATTTCAAAAAAAAATTTTCCTTTTAAACTTTTAGAATTAAATTAATGTCTTGAATGAGCACTGCTAACATTCAATAGACGTATAAAAATCAAAATTCATTATACAATATTAAATGGAATAAAAAAAAACCAAAAAAATAAATCATTAATTAAAATTAAAAATAAGTAATATCGAATGTTTCGTTCCAAACATACGCACCTGAACTTGTCAGAAAGGCAGGTGGTACGAATGTTTTGCCCTTGAGAAACATTTGAAAGCATGTTCAGTTTCTGGTCTTATATTTATTAAAACTAAATCTTTTTCAAAAATACACAACATAATTTTAAGAACTTCTCCAAAACTAATTTATTTCAAATATTTAATATGTTTGAATATTTAAATAAGTTACTTTAAAAACTCTCAAAATCATGAAGCACATCCTCAAAAACAATTGAAAATTCAGCTAAGATCAGTTCAACTTTATATTTATAATATAAATTCAATTAAAAATAAATAAACTTGTAATCTTACCAAACAATTTCTGCAAAATCTGTAGATGCAATTAAAATAGGTAGGTACATCTAATATCCAAGGTAATCTATGTTTTATGCTAAACACAGAAATCACACAACGTTTGTAAGGCATTTTATGGCCTTCATTAAACCAGTGGAAACTGTATAATAAATTTCATTATTCAAAAACCTATAATAATATAATTATATATTATATATTAAATAAAATAATAAGATAAAATAAAATAATAATTTACTTGATAGAAGAATAATCACAAACTTTGAATATCAAAACAGATTTAATCTGTCAGTTTTCTACAATTTTAATTTAAAAAAAAATTTTTTTTGAATCTTTTAGAATTAAATTAATGTCTTAAATAAGCATCGATTATATTTCACAAATGTATAAAAATCAAAATTCATTATAAAATATCAAATGGAATTAAAAAAACCAAAAAAAATAAATTATTAATTAAAATTAAAAATAAGTAATATCGAATGTTTCGTTCCAAACATACGCACCTGAACTCGTCAGAAAGGCACGTGGTACGTATGTTTTGCCCTTGACAAACATTTGGAAACATGTTCAGTTTCTGGTCTAATGTTTGTCAAGGGCAGAATATACGTACCACGTGCCTTTCTGACGAGTTCAGGTGGGTCTCAAATGTTTGTCAAGGGCAAAACATACGTATCACGTGCCTTTCTGACGAGTTCAGGTGCGTATGTTTGGAACGAAACATTATTACTTTTTTTTAATTTTAATTAATAATTAATTTTTTTTTGTTTTTTTTTTATACCATTTGATATTGCATAATGAATTTTGATTTTTATACGTCTATTAAGTATAAGCAGTGCTTATTTAAGACATTATTTTAATTCTAAAAGTTTGAAAAAAAATTTTTTTGAAATTAAAATTGTAGAAGACTAACAGATTAAATCTGTTTTGATATTCAAAGTTTGTGATTATACTTCTATCAAGTAAATTATTATTTTATTTCATCTCAATCTATTATACAGTTTCCAGAGGTTTAACGAAGGCCTTACAAACTCTGTGTGATTTCTGTGTTCAGCATAAAACATAGATCAACTTGGATATTCAATGTACCTACCTAGTTTGATTGCATCTACAGATTTTGCAAAAATTGTTTGGTAAGATTAAAAGTTTATTTATTTTTAATTGAATTAATATTATAAATGTAAAGTTGAACTGACCTTATCTAAATTTTTAATTGTTTTTGAGGATGTGCTACATGATTTTGAAAATTTTTGAAGTAACTTTTTTAAATATTTAAACATATTGAATATTTCAAATAAATTAGTTTTGGAAAAGTTCCTAAAATTATGTTGTGTATTTTTGAAAAAGATTTAGTTTTCATAAATAAGACCAGAAACTGAACATGTTTTCAAATGTTTGTCAAGGGCAAAACATACATAACAAGACATTAATTTAATTCTAAAAGTTTCTTCAAAAAATTTTTCTGAAATTGAAATTGTAGAAGACTACAGATTAAATCCCTTTCGATATTCAACGTTTGTATTAAATTATTCTTCTATGAAGTAAAAAACCGCATCTTATTATTTTATATATTTTTAATTCTTGAATTAGAAAATTAAAACAAAATATTCATCTGATTTACTTATATAACCTCCATTTAACTGTAAACACTTGACTAAACGTCGAGGGACACCCGAAACTAGATCAACTCCATAATTTTCGGTGATAGAAGTTCAGGACAGTAAAACTGACTGAATTAAATCATCTTTATTTCGTGGCGCTGCTCGTTCAACTTCAATCTTCATTAGTCCTCATATGTTTTTGATGGGACTAAGATCTGGTGAAGCTCCTGGCAATGAAATGGTTGTCACTTGATGTTCTTGCATCCAAGCTTGAGTAAAGGCCAAAGTATCATCTTGCATTATCCTGCTTGAAACGCCACCCCTATGGATATAAAGCATGCGCCGTTTCAAAGAGAAAATCGTTTAGAATGCCACAATACTTTTCATTATTAATGGTACCATCAACTATACAGAAAGGTGTAGCACAACGCTGAGAAATTGCTCCCAAACCATTATTTTGGTGGAAAATTTGAACAATAACAGGTTGTTTTGATAGGATTTTTAAGTGATTTCCACCAAGTTGTAAACAACTTTCAACAAATATAAACACATTATTGAAATTATCTTCTTGAAAACGTTGACAAAATTCTATCCTTCGTTCCTTTTGTAAAGGTGTCATTATGGGGATGTTTTTTGGTTTCCTTGATATGTAGCCTTGTGTTTTCAGTGACGTACGCACGGTTTCTGACATTCTCTTATATTTCGTTGATTTCCAAATCTGTTAGCCAATTTTCGAAACAAAACTTTTGTCTTAGAATGTTACAAGAAAGAAGTATATTAAAAGTATGAAAAATAATAAATTCCGAATACTTTCCAGACGGACTATATAATGAATACACTTAATGTGCAATTAATTGATTTACTAGCAAGCTCAAATAGTGGATCAAACCTCACATAAATTTTACGTAAATGAAAAATCTGTACCAAGAAAGTTGGCGTTGGCGAAGTGAGAATTCAATGAAAAGGATAAAAATTTATAACTCTTAGTGAGCAGTCGTAAAGAAAATACTTTATTAATGGATCTTCAACCTTATTATGTCCTTCCAGATGAAATGATATTGGCAGACGCTGTCAATTTCACCTGATCTTATGAAATATTTACTTACCCAGGGCTGTTACGGGCAGGCCTTTAAGATCGTTTGTGCTGTACCTGAAGGGTAAACAAATTGGGCCAACGTAAAGACTGAATTCTATAATAAATCTTGTTTTCACTAAAGCTATGTCATTGTCCTGCGTCTGAATGTCGAATTCGGGGTGTATTATGAACTGTTGCAGAAGATAAATCTTCGCGTAAGGAGTATCAGCACCTGAAAAATATAAAAAGATATAGATTTCCTTTCTGTGTCCTTATCACCATAAGAAAATTAACTAATTTGAAAAAATTAAAATCTGAAATTTGAAGAAAATTTCACTATACGAGTATATATAATTTTCTATAAGCTCTATGACAAACTCTGGCAGATGATAGCGTCCTTCACATTTGGTCATTAATAATGGACACCCTGTATATAACAGGTGTCCATTTGTCCTAGAATTCGGCAAATCTTTCAGTTAAAATCTGTTTTCTGTATTGTGAATTCATTTTCTGCTGAAAGTGTATCAAACGTAGGTTCTCTAATATTACCGGTGTAATACATCAATTTTGTCTGCTCCACGTTACTGTAAGCTTATTAATGTTGAATAAATTCAACACCTAATGCAAACGATATTCTATATAAGAAAAACAAATGTTAACCTCCGCTATTTTATTGATTTACACGACAATTGTTTCGTCATACCATGACTTCATCAGGTGAGTATTCAAAGTTTAAATACTCACCTGATGAACTCATGGTATGACGAAACAATTGTCGTGTAAATCAATAAAATAGAGGAAGTTAACATTTGTTTTTCTTATATTGAAGATGAATTTCCGTCAAGTAAAGACCGAGACAATCAAAAACGTTATTCTGCCTTCTTCTTAACTGCCTCTGACGTGAAAAATACAACCATGTCATTAGCGAAAGTAATTATATTTGCCCATAATCCGATATTGAACATTTCATTCACATGCATTAAAAACAACACAGGACCAAGTATCTTTCCCTGTGGTACTGAACTTGTAATGGTTCTAGAAATACTAGTCGACTCTCAAGCCCTCAAACACTGTTGTGTTCAACAACAAGTTATAGTTCCCTGCAACCACTCGCTTTCATCGTCTTCATCAATATTGCATTGTCCACTGTGTCGAAGGGTCTCTGCTAATCTACAAATATGCCTATGGTAGGGATGTTATTATCTATGACATCAAAAAAAAGAGCCACTATATGATAGAATCTTATGTAGATCTTGTCTTTAATATTCGTATGATCTGCGCGATACGCCTCCCATGACACAGTAGCTTGACGCGCTGGAGGCGCTTGTCTTGACTAGGATCCTAGTTTTATCCTAGTGAAATGGAGAATTAAGTCTTGATACTTCAAGCAATGTCACTCACGTCAATCACTGGACCCGTGTGGTGAAGTTCAACCGAATGGGGCCCTCCTGTCCTGAAATGCAATATTATTTCATTTTTTCACTGAGTTTCATCAATTTTCGTCTTCTGCTCTGAACGGTGAAATTTACTAAATAAAATATAAGTACATATCCATAATAATAAAAAATAATTGTTTCCTTATTCCTTAAGTTATTCAACGAACCTGTTGAAATGTTGTGATCCCCAACTAGCAATCCAATGTTATTGACCATTCTGCTTGTCAAACAATGTGCAGCAGTGACAGCGTAACGTTCTGATATTATGCTGGCACCACAATACAAGGACCCGAGTTCTGCATCCACCAAAGCAGACATAAAAGGATATTCGTTAACACCCGTCTCGTGTCCACCAACGATTCTCATCTGGAAATAAAACACGAATCGGCTAAATTGTCTCATGATTTTCATAAGTTTATAAGGGATCGCCAAACAAGTTCGAGATGACTTTCACAAAGGCTATATATAGGTAAAAGATTATAAAAAAACCTGTTTGAATTCTTTAAGAAATAAAGACGAGAAAAAATTGATCTGGTGTAGACGAGAACAACGATTTAAATCAATTTGGCCTACACACTCATGAGTGTGGATAGCTCAGCGAGAGAGCATAGGACTCGTGACCGGGAGGTCCAGGTTCGAATCCTGTTCAGGTAGAAAAGAAATTTTCTAGTTGGACGGGTATCTGCCACCATTTCACTGTTGGGTCAAAAATTAACAGTGCTGTTACCTAAAGTGGCGCAAGATCGCAGTAACAAAGCCTACAGAGAACACAACTGAACTCCTAACTCGCACAAGCTGAAAAAGCTTCTGAGGGATCTTCACAGAAGATCTAGGAGTATCAGGATAATAATAATATATCTATCCTATGGATATTTTAATAATTTTTGTTTTCGATCCAATATAAGATTTTACCCCTTGTTTCCATCCACAATCACAAGTCACTGGTCTTTTAGTGGTGGTAGTTGGTCCAGTACCCTGAATGGCAGCGATACTACAGACGAACCTTCCTGTTTTGGTTAAAGGGCTCCAGTACGATGAGAAAAGCCCTGTAAAAGAAAGAAATTTGATGAACTTAGTTTATTGAAAGGAGGAAGTGCCTTTGTCCTTATTTTTATGGGTAGCTGCAATATTAGCCAATGATGGTACTCTTGAACGATAAACGAAGAATTGTGAGAATTTCTTTCATTTCTCATTCAAAGAGACATAAATATCTCCTTCAAATATAAGCAAAACCACCTTTTTGCTCACTGTTCTAAAATCTTGGAAAATATGTCTGAAAGATCCCTTCTTCGGTGCTGAATATGAAGTGTTCATTAATGACCGCTAGAAAAGCATTAAGGAAGAACGGTATTCTGAAATACTGCATAGAGCTACAGCAGAAAGAACGTGGAGACATAGACATATAAGGTCCTCGTTAAAGAAATAATGACCTTTGGGTTAATCTATTTCGACACACCAAACTGAAATAATTGCGGTGGTAAGGGCGTCTTTAGATCTAAAAACCTTAAATTGATGTCTATTGTAGTCTAAGACAGTAGAAACCTTGTTTTGGTTTGGGTGAATGCTCACCAAGATGTATGGTAAAAATAATAAATGGACATCATCTTAAAAAAGGGTCGATCATCATATCAGGGATTCTATGCAAGATGTTAACTGCAATGGTAAAAGGTGTAGTCGATAATCAGATGGATCGATACTACAAATGAAATGCACAACTCATTCTACAGGTGTCACACAACGAATTAATATTACTCACAGAGCTTCCCACTAGTGACTTCTGAGCAATATGCCCCCTATAAAATATTTGGCTGAAAATATTCTGTTCTTTTAGGTTGCATAAATCCCCTACTGCAATCACCTGACATATACTGGGCAAATGATAATCACAATCTGTCTACTAATGATAACAATATGCAATATTTCGAAAAAGGTATTTCGCCAGTAGATGATTGATAATCAAAATTTCATTGGAAATGTCATATTATCTATGAAGTTGTCATAATCAAACTGAGAGAATGGAAAGTTGTCCATCCAGAATATAGTTATGCTCTTTAAAGATATAACCACCCTTTCGTTCCAGTTTGAAGAGTTGTATGCATGCTTTTTCTTGGTTCTGGTGCATGTGAGATTTGAAATGTTCGTGCCAGGTACAATTAGCATCTTTGAAATACTTTTTTACCTAGTTTATATTTAATGTTTCTATTAGTGTTATCTACGTGTGATTGTTATAAAGCAAAGCGTCAGCATAATGGTACCTTTCAAGCAACCATAGTTTGGTATTCCTCTGATTTCTAAAGCAAATGGGACTTCTTATGATTGGGTATGAGACAAAGATACCTGCAAGTTTCAGAAACAAGTCTATTAAGTAAACCATCAGTTTTGCCATGCAGATAATATAATATATATTAACACCACACCCATAAAATTTCTTATACTCGTAATCTAGAAAGACATCTCGGGTAAAAAAATCACATTAATTGAATGAAACTTACCTACTTCCATCGCGTTTTCTTCCGACACTAGACTTAAAGTACCCTTTCCACAGTAGTTGTGGGCATCTGCAAAGTTGGCATTTCCAGACAATGAAACGGCCAGTTTATCGTATTGACACTGGTTGGACTACAAAAAAATGGACGTAAGTTACGTAACATGTGGAAAAAAAGAAATAATTGTATAGTCAAGATTCGAATCTGTTTTGAACTACAGTAGACATCTTCTATTATTCATTTAAACTGTTTGCGCAGTTAATTAATGATAATAATAATAATAAGGCCTTATGGTTGGCAAGGTTCAAATCGTTTGAGTGTTTTCATTACCCAACGTCTGTTCTACTAACCCAGTTTAAAACTAAAACTTAAATATAAAAATAGAAAAAAAACAGAGATAAAAAAATTAAATAGAAATAGAAAGGTATACCCGAAATTAAAGAACTTACTGTATAAAAACTTACTGTATAAAACTTGCGGTCTGTCACTCAAGATCTATCTCAATGCAATTTTTCCGAATCTTTTTGTCGAAAATGTCTCATCGACGCTCGCATAATCGATAGAAAATTCATTCAAACACTTTGCAATGTTGTACGAAATTGAACGCTTGAAAAGTTCCATTGAATGAGGTGGTATGGTTGGGTATTACCCAAGCGAACATTGATGTTGTACACATCACTGCGAAATCTTATTTTATTATAAAGGTATGCGGGGGTCCTCTGGCTAACCACCGAAAAGAATTGGCATGCAGAACGTAGCCTCCGTCTACACCCTATGTTCAACCAACAAATTTTCCTCAGTTTGTGACTGATGTGCTCATATTTTCGAATTCCATATATTAACCTCAGGGTTGTTAAAGACGGGCCATAGACAATGTCGCAATAATTCAGGTGCGAAAGCACCAATCTGTCACACAGCATTGCCTTCAACTCTTCACCATAGATGTAGTCTGAAATAGCAGTTTTAGACTCATGTATTCCTTAACGTCCGCGAAACGTGATAGGAAAATCTTAAATCTTCATCAATGAAAAGACCAAGATTCCTAATGACACCTAGAAACTTAATACCACTATTATTCATCATCAACTGCTGGCTGTAGTTATTAATGAAGTACTCTCTATCGTTTCTGCTATCAAAGACAATAGCCGTGGTCTTCTGAAGGGTCAGCTTCAAGAAATGTTTCGGGACTGTAGTAGATTATTCAAGTCGCTATTCATAGCAGCAATTGCCTGCTGACACTCTTCTGGTTAAAATGACAATAGCAGTTGAATATCTTCAGCATAATAGTGCTAAATACAGGAATGTCAAACAGCAGGAAAGATCCCTATATATATACTAAAAAGTAGAGGAAATAGAATGGACCCTTGCGGTGCACCAGTGGTTACATTAAGAGGCCTTGACTCTTCACCCCGATAGACCACAGTTTGAGACCTGGATGTCAAAAAATCCAACAAAATATCTCGTGCGGAGTCCGAAAAGCCTATATAACGTAGAATAGCCACCAGAACCTCATGACTCAGAGAGTCAAAGGCTTTAGAATAATCAAGCAGCATCAGAAAAGTCAGCTGACCCTGTAGCCCTAAGAGTATCATCAGTAATTGATAGAAGGGCCATGCTACAACCATGTCCTCGGCTGAAACCTGATTCATACGTGGGTGAAATATTTTTGGCCTCCAAGAGCTCACGAAGTTGTTTTTCTATTATTTTCTCCAATATTTTCGAAAAGGTTAGTAAGGTACTAATGGGTCTAATGTCATCAAGACTAGCGGGATTGGAAGTCTTAAGGAGAGGGAAAATACGTGCTTCCTTCCACTGGGGATACAGGTTTCCTCAACATTCTTTATACAGATGGTCCTTGCACTATAACAGAGGCCGTTAAATTGCCTTTCAATCTTTAAGATTAATGGTAAACCACAGAACTATTTCTTTCGAGTTAACATTACACTCCATTTAAATGTTCAGTACTCATTGACCAAGAAGCTTTCTGAATTGTTTAAGGTGAGAAAATATTTTTTGTTGATTGGTGTTATATTTTATTGAATGATTGATTACTGACGAAGCAAAGTCTCTCTTAAAATTTGTTTTTTAGTAATGTTTTCACATGTCTTGAGATTTTCTAAAAAGTAACTTAGATATCCAATAATATTGAATATTCTAAGTAAGATAGTTTTATGATGAAATTCTTGAGATTATATTAAACATTTTGAAAAAAATATCTGTTTTCATAAGAGGTATGAGCAAAAACAAAATTTTGTCTATTCAAAATATTTAATTTATAGGATTTTTGTTAACAATTTATATTTATTGGATTTTGTTATATCATTTGGATGTCTTATAATGAATATTTATTTTATATGTCGTTTGATATAAGTAGTACTTATATGACATTAATTTAATTCCTGAAGTTATAATATTAAATATAATTTTTTGAAATTACATATGTAGAAGTCTAACAGAATATTTCTGTAAATATTAAAATATTTAAATAATTTTATACACCTTCTATCAAGTTTAAACCTCCATTTATTTTATTGTATTCAATGAAGATGTCCACTGGAGCATCGAAAGAAAACCTTTTTGAGGAAATATCTATAAAGTTAACTCACTTCAGGAATATCAATTTCTTCGCAAGACAGCACAATCTGCGTACCTGGTTCGCTCACGGCGCTCCATCTACAATTGGTACCTTTTTTGTAATTTTCTGGATACTCGTTGTTGTATATGTAGTACTGCTGTCCTAACAATATTTGCTGTTGGTATTGGCATTGTCCTGTTACTGACATAAACATATTCAGGAGGACCAAGGACATGGTCAACAGCATGCGCTTCCCTGAAAAATAATGACCTAAGCTCAATGGAAATAATTAATATAGTTTTAGAAGGAAATGATTTCCAGAAAACTATTACTAAAACAACTATACTTCAACAAATTAATGGAAATTTGAGTTTAATCGTGACATCAGGAAATCAGGAATGAATTTTTCTCCTTGTCATTTGTGTGATTTAAGAGTTAATTCCAGGCAATATGAACAAAATATCTAGTGAAGGTATCACTTCTTCACCGTTCCTTATTGAATTTATCATAAAATTTGGCAAACATAAGGTCTACATCATATGGCATGTTAATTTTTTTTTAATATCAAAACCGATTTAATTTGTTAGTCTCCTTCAATTTTAATTTCAGAAACTTTTAGAATTAAATTAATGTCTTATAAGCACTGCTTTTATTCAATAGACGTATAAGAACAAAACTGATCATACAATATCAAATGGAATAAAAAATCCAACAAATATAAATTTTTATTAGGAGTACAAATAAGTTTCCGCCGTTTTATTGTAGATGGCGCGGCACGGAGTTTCGGTTAGCTTTCGCAGATGATAACCGGCTTAAAAAATTGATTGGACATTCAAGAACAAAATAACCTATTAATATCATTGATTTTATATTGGTAAAATATAAGTTTTATAAGTTGAAAATGCCAAAATTTGAGCCAAGTAAGCGTCATTTGCGGGAAATATTAGTTTACTTCTTTAATTTAAAGAAATCTGCTACTGAGGCGCACCAAGTGCTCGTAGAAGCATATGGTGAGGGTGCTTGGAGTGAGAGAACGTGTCGAGAGTGGTTTCAAAAGTTTAAAAACGGTGATTTCGACGTAGAAGACAAAGATCGCAGTGGAAGGCCAAAAATTTACGAGGATGCAGAATTGGAGGAATTATTGGAGGAAGATTCATCTCAAACACAAAAAGAACTTGCTCTAACATTAGAAGTCACTCAGCAAGCAGTCTCACATCGTTTAAAATCATTAGGAATGATTCATAAACAAGGAAATTGGGTTCCGTACGGCGGAAAATTATAATAATAAATGAATATTTGAATGTTTCGTTCCAAGCATGCGCACCTGTACTCTTCAGACAGGCGTGGTGCGCATGTCTGCCTGTGAAAAAATGTTCTGTTTCTGATCTTATATTAATGAAAACTAAATCTTTTTCAAAAATACACAACATGATTTCAAGAACTTCTCCAAAAATAATATATTTGAAATATTTAATATATTTAAATAAGTTACTTCAAAAACTCTCAAAACATGTAGCACATCCTCAAAAACAATTAGAATTCAGATAAAGTCAGTCAAACTTCACATTTAAAAAATAAAATCAATCAACAATAAATAAATTAATCCATACGACCTCGTGGAATGTCTGTTTGACGAACATTCAAACAAGGTATCGGGTGTTTTTTTTAAAGTGATAGAACTTTAAATTGAGAAAAAACACATTTAAATTAAAATTGAAGCCAAATTTTTTTATTTGAAAGATAATTTTATGACATTTATGTTTTAAAAATAATTTCCGGCATATGTCCACCACGACTAGCTCTGAGGAACCGCATTCAACCAGACCAATTTTGGACCACTTTTTCGAGTAATTCAGGCCTTATTTCATCAATAACACGAGTTATGTTGGCTTCCAAAGCGTCTATTGTTTCTGGTTTATCAGCATAAACCAATGACTTGACATAACCCCAAAGAAAATTATCCAGTTGAGTTATGTCGCATGATCTTGGAGGTCAATTAATTGGACCATTTCTCGAAATAATGTTGTCGCCAAATCATTCTTACAATTAATCAACTGTTACGGTAGCAACATGAGGTGTAGCATCAACTTGTTGGAACCAAAACACTTCTAGGTCGATACCATCAAAATTTTGAAACAAATAATCACTGATCATGTGTAACAAGCACAATTCACTGTAACATTAGCTCCAGAATCGTTTTTAAATAAATATGGACCGATGATACCTCCAACGTGTAAAGCACACCATACAGTGCATTTTTCAGCATGCAATGGAACCTGCAGAACTTCTTGAGGATTGTTTTCACTCCATATACGGCAATTTTGCTTGTTTACATAGCCGTTCAACCAGAAATAAGCTTCATCACTAAACACAAATTTACGATAAAAAAGTGAATCAACTTCAAGCTGTTCTTGGGCTCAATCAGCAAACAAACGACGCTTATTATGGTTAAGTGGCTTAAGTTCTTGAACCAATTGGATCTTGTATGGGTGTAGATAAAGATCTTCACACAAAATTTTTCATGTGGTGGATGCATTAACACTATGGTGTTAATGATGATCCAGATTTGTCTATTCGTCTACGTTCACAACAAGTTGGACTCTGTGCATCCACCACAGCCAATAAACAAACCTGTATCATCATTAACATCTTTACGCAAAAATTTCCATGTGGTTGATGCACAAAGTCCAACTTGTTGTGAACGTCGACGAATAAACAAATTTGGATCATCATTAACACTATAACTTACAGCAGCGATATTTTCTTCTGTACGTACAGTTCTTTGTCTTGTTGTTGTTGCATCGAGTGGAGAAAATGTTCACCGAAATCTATCGATAGTTCGACGAATAAGCTGCTCTGATGGACGATTATGTAAATATGTAATAAATTTCACGGAGTGCTCTATCAGTTTGGCGAATAGAACAGTGATTTTGAAAATAAATTTTATCAATTTGTAAAAGTTGTTGCGGCGTGAGTCTTTCCATGGCAATTTGTCAATGCTTACTGAACAGAAATGTCAAAACAACATGACTTCAGAAAGTAGAAAATTACACTTATCCCTATCGAAAATTCTATCACTCTAAAAAAAACACCCGATACATCTAATATCACAGGTACTCTATGTTCTATGCTCACCACAAAAATCACACAAAGTTTGTAAGGCACTTTATGGTCTTCGTTAAACCACTTGACACAGTATAATGAATTTCTTTATTTAAAAACCTAATATAATTATACATTAAATATAAAATAATAAGAAGCGGTTTTTACTTGATTGAAGGATTAATACAAACTTTGAAAATCAAAACAGATTTAATCTGTTAGTCTCCTACAATTTTATTTCAATTAATTGATTCATAATTAAAATTAAAGGAGACTAACAGATTAAATCTGTGTTGATATTCAAAGTTTGTAATAATCCATCTAACAAGTAAAAAACCGCTTGTTATTATATTATGGCATGTTAATTGAATAAAAAAGGCTTTCTACTTGATAGAAGAAATATAACAAAATTTGAATAGCAAAACAAATTAAATATGTTATATACGTCTATTAAACGTAAGCGGTGCTTATTTTAGACATTAATTTAATTCTAAAAATTTTGTGAATAAAATTTTCTTGAAATTAAAATTGTAGAAGGCAATATATTTTATTTGTTTTGATATTCAAATTTTGCGTGTTAATTGATTTGAAAAATTTGAAGGGTGTAATTTTTTTGAGTATTTGTGAGAGATCGCAATGATTAGCAGATGATTTTGAAGTACCGAAAGTATCAGTGTATTTTGATGAAGACATAATATACATTTGTTTCAAATTTGCAGTTTTTAAATGATTTGAACTTGCGTATTGAATGGGCGGAAATGGGTCGTTTTTTTGTGTTATTAAAGCAATCAATATCAAGAAATAAGCTGATTTCCATGGGGTTAATTTTCATGCCGGAAATATCCAGGTGGAAATCTCGCATTCGAGGGATATGAGAATTTCAGTAGTATAGAAGAGGTTTTTTACTTGATGATAGGAATATTACAAAATTTGAATAATGAATATCTTATATATTATATTTGATTGATTCGGTCTTTACTTGATGGAAACTCATTTTAATTAAAAGTATAATGTAAATACCTGAAGAAGCCACATAGTGGTGAAACAATTACTGTAGTACAAACATTTTTGTGGAAATAAAATACTGTCTCCTATATATTTTTTAATATCCTATCTTATTATTTCATTTTATATATAACATAAAATTATACTAAGGTTTGAATAAAAAATCTCGTTATGAAATATTAAGTGGTTTAAAGAAAATCATAAATACCTTACAGCTTTTTATGATTTTTGTGACGAACATAGAATATCTTGGATTTCAAATTTAGTGTGTACAAACTAGGATACCACGAAGTCTGTGAGGTGAGTTATATTTGTTGTTAATTGATTTTATTTTTTAAATGTGAAGTGGGACTGATGAAGACCATATCAGAATTCTTATTGTTTTTTGAAGAGGTAATACATGTTTTGAGAGATTTTTGAAGTAACTTATTTAAATATATTAAATATTTCAAATTAATTATATTTTTCAGAAGTTATGTTATGTATTTTTGAAAAGGATTCAGTTTTTATAATTGAAAGATCCAAAACAAAAATGTTGTCTCAATCAAATGTTTATTTATTAATTTTAATTGACAGTTTATATTTGTTGGATTATTTATTCCATTTGATATAATACTCATATTGAGTTTGGATTTTATACGACTATTAAATATAAGCTGTGCTTATAACACATTAATTTAATTCTAAAGGTATTTGAATAAAAAAATTTTAAATTAAAATTGTAGGAGACTAACAGATTAAATCTGTTTTAATATTCAAACATTTAAGATTATGTATAATATTTGCGTAGATGAAAAATCAGTCCAGATATATGATTTTTATCACGGTTATGTAAATTTACTGTTGTTCATTGAAATGATTTCGATATGTTGATATAATTAGATACAGGATTTTCAAAGATGTATTCTCAGAAAAGATTAAAGAACAATGTCCCCGATATTTAATAATGTTTACTTATTGGAGATCGTCAGATATTGTTGGAATTATATTTTTTTTGTGGATTTCGCATAATCGTATCTTATATAATAAACTGCTGTATGAAATTCATTCCTGGGAATGAGAAGTAAAAAAGTCTTATTATTTTTCCACAAAAATGTGCGGTCTTAAATAAGTACCTAGATCCACTCCAACAACAGATATAATATATAAGAATTTTCCATTAAAACGAAGCGATGTAGAACATTATTTGTTTGTCCGTTGGTTTAAGTTCTAGCGTTAATTGAATTTGATATGTGTACAACTACAGATATTTCCTCAATATCCAATGCAAAGTTCTGCAGGAGCACTTACGCCTTCTTAGTATTTGCTACATGCATTCATTCATTTCCTACAGTAGGTATATATCTATAAAATTTTTCGTCATCGTAATTTTCATAACAAATGAATTAAAATAAAATATTATATAGGCATTTAGATGAATTACATATAAATATTACTAGTACAAATTAATATTGAGGAACATCAGCGAAAAGATTTTTCACTTTTTCATTGAATTTCTACCAAGGTTCTTGATGTAATCTGGTAGTTTGTTGTACAACTTAAGACAAATGATCTCTGGCATTATGAAAATGAACCTCTGTGTCACGGTTCACTTGAATATAATTTCATAATTCAAACAGCTGTGTAAGAGGACAGATGTGGTGGTAAGTATGCCTTATCATATAAAATTTGTTTTATGTGCATCTTTTGTTGAACAATATTTTTTGAACTTGGTTTTGCTTCAGGAGAACCCTTTTCTGGTTCTCTAAACTGTTTCAAAATTATAATTCCATAAACTGCCAAAATATGGAATGCAAAGTAATTAGTTTTGCTGCTATTAAATCTGCTGTTTCCTTTATACGATGGATCATCAATATGGCAGATAATAATTTTTTACAAAGTATGATTATGGCTCAATCTAAGAAAATGACATAAATACAGGTTAATTCTTGATAAAAGGTATATAAAATTATTTAAATATTTTAATATTAGCCTTCTACATATTTAATTTCAAAAAATTATATTTAAAAATTATAACTTCAGGAATTAAATTGAAATAATGTCATATAAGTACCACTTATATCAAACGACATATAAAATAAACATTCATTATAAGACATCCAAATGATATAATAAAATCCAATAAAGAAAAATTGTTAACCAAAATTCTATAAATTAAATATTTTGAATAGACAAATATTCTAAGTAAGATAGTTTTATGATGAAATTCTTAAGATTATGTTACATTTTTGAAAGATATTTGTTTTCATAAGATTGATCAGCAGAAACAAAATTTTGTCTATTCAAAATATTTAATTTATAGAATTTTTGGAATCTATCAATAAATTATATCCAACAATTGAATTCACACAGGAAGATGAAGTAAATAATAGCATCAATTTCTCAGATTTAAAAATCACCAAAATTAATGATAGACATGACTTTGCCATATATAGAAAACCTACACATACAGATGGTACGATTCATTATACTTCAAACCATCCATTTTCACAAAAATTGTCAACTTATAATAGTATGCTTTATAGATTGGTTAACATACCCATGACGAAAGAAAATTTTGACAAAGAGTATGAAACCATTAAACAAATAGCTTTCAATAATGATTTCAATCCGTTAATTGTAGACAATTTACTTGATAAAATAAATTTAAAGAAAGCAATATCACTTGAATATCCAAAATTTCAAAATTCAAATGAAACCAAATTTATTTCATTAACTTACATAGGCCAAAAATCTGAAAAGATTGCTAGACATTTAAAGAAAAAAGAAAAATATAACATCTCTTTTAAAACTATTAATTCTTTAGGCGGCTTAATAAAAAATAATGAAGACGTCATTCCTAAAAACAAAAAAACAGGAGTTTACAAGTTAATATGTAGTGATTGCCCATGTGTATATGTGGGACAGACAGGCCGTTCATTCCGAACAAGGATACGAGAACATGAAAAATGTTACATTAATAATAAACCGAATTCAACTTATGTCAACCATTTGTTAGAGACTGGCCATAATTTTAATATGAACTATGAAATATTACATATTGAAAACAAAAATCAGAAACTAAATCTGTTAGAAACTTTAGAGATCAATAGATATAATAAAAGACAAATTTTATTGAATGATCAAATAGATTTAAACAGATCCCCCCTACTTAATATTTTTCATTAATTGTATACCATTTCTTTCCACCCCTCTATTTTTTGTACCAGAGCTGTGTATTTAAGGTCATGTTTTGCATTGTATACCTCAGTTTAAATACTGACCTGATGAAGTCATGGTATGACGAAACAATTGTCGTGTAAATCATAAAATAGCGGAAGTTAACATTTGTTTTTCTTATATTGAAGATGAATTTCCGTCAAGTAAAGACCGAGACAATCAGAAATTTGATACTGTTTCTATTATCGGCACGAGTGAAGATTAATTCATTGTTGTTTCTTCCTTTGATGATCGATTTAACCAAATTCTGTTTTGTCGAAAAGAGATTCCGTAAATTCGACATATGCTAATCATCTTAAGGAATTCAGGCATAATTTCAATAATGACTATGAAATTATCCACGTCGAAAGCAAAAGTTCTAGATCAACACTTTTAGAATCTTTGGAAATCAACAGGTATAATGCCCATAAAATTCTTTTGAATGAAAAAGCAGATCCCCAACATCCTAAGTTTTTATGACTCATTTTTACTATTACTGTGTCACCTTTTTAACTGTATTTAAACTCTGTTATACTTGACACCATCAGTCAGTAGAATGACTGAAGAAGTCACACCGTGATGAAACAATTGTTGTATCAAACATTCTGGTGGAAATTGAAATACTATCTCTTATATATTTTTAATTAGACATAAACAGTTCAGAACTAATAATTCATTAAGAAGAATTAAAAATAACTGAAAACCTAAATCACATTTGTCAAGTATTTACCAATTATCGTGCAATCCCTGCTCAAAAACTTATATAAGACAAACCGAAAGTGCCTTCGACACTAGAATGAAGTAACACTGACGATCTTTTCTCAAGTATGCGGAACATCTAATGAAAGAGAAACATGATTGTGATCAGCGTTTAAAGATTTTGCATTGAAAAAATAAGGGTCTGCAACTGAACCTGTTAGAAATCCGGGGAATTTATTGAATGAACATATTGAGTTATCCATTTCACCTGTACTGGATCTATTCACATAGGGAGCCTGCGGATTTACCAAAAGTAATAAAAAATTTTATTGCATTTTCATCTCAAAACAGAAATCATTTTAATACAGTACATTACCAAATTCAAGACCAGTTGTTTATAAGCATTTGTATAAGTTACTATGTAAACGAAACGAGTCCTGTGAAAAACTCTCAATAATAAATATAAATCAACACATTTGCGCGTATTATTTAATTGAAGTGTACAATGGATTTATATCAAGTAAAGGCCAACACGTTTTGAAATATTGTTCAAGCTTCAAAATAAATCGAGAATTCAGTTAATATGTCGTTGTTCTATTCAATATTAAAATACTTTTTTTGTTAATGAAAAACCCTTCATATACAGGGTGTTTCACGAATGATTGTACAGGCTTTCAGGGCAGATGCAGGACATTTTGGTGAGTCTGAATCATGCTCAAAATATGTCCTAACCATGTTCATTTAAAAGTTACAGGATGTTTTATGTATTTCATCAAAAATTTTCAATCGGCATACCTCTTGAACGCCTGCATGTATCGTCATGAAAACTTGAGGGAATGACTATAGGCCAATGCCAAATATTGGTCCATAATGACTTATCGATAGCATAGGTCCGGACTGAGAAAATTACATTTTTTATCCCACACCTTGTAAAAAACCCTGTACATCCAATTTTCAAAAAGCGAAATTCTCTTCAGAATCTTCAATAATTACTCTTTCAAACAAGCCTATTAGGACCAATGGCACACTTCGCATCCTCATTTTTAAATCATTGAATATTAGTAATTTTCAATTTATATCAAACATGGACCTGTGAATCTCCGAATAATGCATCTTTTCATATTGAATCGATTGAAATTCTCAGTAACATGACTTAGGTATTGTGCTGCATCTTATTCCATTCAATACATGAATGTAGGGACAACATCAAATATTTTTTACAAAACTAAATTTAACCAAAAACTCGAATTAACATTGAACATTTAATTGGACTATTATAAAATGGACTTAATAAAAATATAAAATGTATCTTATAAATACATATGTGTGGAACAGAAAATATTTGACAAGAAATAAGAGAAAAAATTATAACTTATGATCGAAAATACCCCCTCCCTCTTCTAAATATTTTCAAACTCTTGTGATCAAATGAGCTACAGCTTTCATCAAAATTTCCGGTCGATTTTGTATTGCTTCACATGCAACTTGAATACGATTAATCAGATGCTCACTATCTATGATTTCTTCAGAGTCAACTTCATTTTTTAAGTGCCCCCAGGAAAAATAATCCAAGCATGTAAGATCTGGTGATCTTGCAGGCTAGTCATGAGGTCCCATTCTACCAAACCAATGATCTGGATAAACTTCATTCAAATGCGCTACAATTTCACAGGTAAAATGTGCCGGAGCTCCATCATGTTGTACATTTCATTTGAAATATTGCTTCCATCATTCAAGAGCCCTGGCAAATGCCCGATTAAAAATTGTAGATATGTCACTCCGTTCAACCTTTGTGGAAGAATATATGGTCCAATTAGGCGATTATTATAAATTCCATATCAAATATTGACTGAAAAACGATATTGTGAATTGCGTTTCCTAGTCACTTTCGGATTTACTCTGAACCAAATATGTGCATTGCGAACATTCAAAATGCCATCTTTTGTGAAGGTCGCTTCATCAGTAAAAAGCATTCTGAAGATAGCTCGCTGGTTCCGCAAAACCCATCTGCAAAATCGCATTCTCGGTACTTCATCACCTGGCTCCAAGGTTTGGATAGATTGTAAATGAAATGGATGCCACTTTTCACGGTGCAGAACCCGCCAGACCTGACAATGTGGCAAACCTAAAACTGAACCAAAACGCCAAGTGCTGGTTGAGGGATTTTTTAGGACAGCTTCTATTATCTCTTCATGGTTTACCATCGAACTTTCTCTTTCTCGTTTACTTTCTAACGGAAAGTGTCCCGTTTCACGAAGTGAGCGATTAACATGTTCAAATGTTAGCATTCAATATTCCCTAGCAGCTTCACGACCATTGCACTTACAAAATCCGTAAACTAACGACATATCAGTATATTCAGTATTCGTGAATGACGGCATTTCGATAATTCTCTTAATGAAAATTTTATGAAAACACAACAATCTACCACTTGCGTATTTTTCTATTTCAATAATTACCCGACATTGATTTGAAATGTCAAAATCCATAGCATGAGCCACTTAGATTTTGAAATGGGGTGAATTCAGATTAAACGATTTTCATGTGTGATCTTTCACATAGCATTGAAAATAAATGATATCTTAAGCTTCAGATAGATTCAAGCAGCATGTGAGAAGATAAATAGTGGACCAGAAAGAAGAAAGGCTAATAAAAGCTGCAGAACATTCAATACAAGAGCTAGCAGGTGTCAAAAAGAAATAGGGAAATTTTCGAGAACAAATCACATACGAAAATTGATGGGGGAAGGGGTATAAATGAATTTATTTGCGAAAGTGTAAATAAGATGTCGAAAAGTATTTCGTTTTGTATGCGTGTGTCTATGAATCGAAAATTCCAAATATTCAATAGCTCATAAAATATTGATGCGGAGTGTGCCATTATTTCAAAGGAACTTGTTTGAAAGATTATTTCTTGTAGATTCTGAGGAATATTTCACTTTTCGAAAATTCGATGCACAGGGTGTTTTACAAGATGTGGGTTAAAGAATATAATTTTCTCAGTCCGGACCTGCGCTATCGACAAGTGATTAGGTGCAAATATTAAGGCATTTTCTGAAAGTATCATGATGATCCATGCAGGCGTTCAAGAGTTATGCCGATTGAAATTTTTTGATAAAATACATAAAACACCCAGTATCTCCTAAACTAATATAGTAAGGACATATTTCGAGCCTATTCAGACTCACCAAAATATCCTGCATCTTCCCTGAAAGCCTGTTCAATAATTCGTGAAACACCCTGTATACCATCACCAAAAGCATTGTTAATATAAATAATATATTTGAAATGAAATTTCACAGGAGTTAAATGAATATCGAACGAATTCGCTTTCCAGTATCGTGAAAATATATTCCCCAACAAATCGTGCTTCTACGTGAGACAATTTCAATATCATGAGTTCGTGAGTTTTATTGAATTTCAAGTCAAAATAATAAAATATAAATGATAAAAAACAATTATAACCTTTCCAATGATATATTTCGTTTCGTTTCCAAATAGAAATTATCGAAAACTGTGTTGTGAAATTAAAAGAGTACTGTGTACAAGGATTTTATAATTTCGAAGTGATCTCTCCAAAATTATCTTGATATATAATAATCCTTTTTGCGTTGCTCAAGCAGACATGAAAAACAAATAGTCTAAATGTCTTATTTTCCTCACCCATTTCAGTAGCAGTATTGAAACTTCAACTAAAAAATTCACAAGGTAAGCTGAACTCCACTATTCATTACTTCAAAATGATAAAAAAAATGTTTGGAATAAAAACATTATAAATTGTGTAGTTCGTGCTTTATCTTTGCTACGTATATCTTTATCTAGTTTAAACAATCCCCTTTCGTACGCTAAGCCATTCGTTTGTAAAACTGAAAACGATAAAGAATCAGACAGTGAAAAGGAAAACGTTCCGGGAAATTTTGAAAAATGACGTGAAAATTGCATCGGAGTAGTTTTCACAGTTTTCCATATCGAAGGTCAATATAAGATAAAATAGAGTGAAGCTAATTGAAGTCATTATGAGATAGGAAGAAATGAAAAATTTACGACCACTCTAGTGAAATGCAAATGAAGTGTTGGAAATGTTTTTTATTCTTTAGATTTTGAGTCAACTAATCCATGGAAGATTATGGCGTGAAATTGGGAAATATTTTCACAATTCATACCAGAAATTCGTCCAAATGTCTGTGTTCTGTGGAATTTTGGATGAAAATCACCACAAAATATTTCATTGATACAATTTTGCAGTGAAAAAAAATTTTGCCTGTTTAATTGGTATACAGTCCTGTAATAGTGACTTGCGCTATTTCAGAAATTTCGTTTCGAAAACAGGCTCCTGGTACTTTCACTTCTGCGTCTCAGGAAATTATTTTCTAATATACAAGATTTCCTAAAGAAATTATTCAACAAATGGGTGATTTTTTAAATAGACCAACCCATACATTTTCAACGGCCTACAATACCTCTGTTATGACGCTAAATATCAGAGAAATTTATTTCACCGGTATAGGTTTTATTCAGAAAAAACTGCAAAAAGCTGAGGGAACAGCAGTTCCCAAAAAGTCCGATTGACAGAAGCAGTCATAACACGAATTCGATCAGAAATAATGAAAAGAGGTTTTCACTTGATAGAAGGATTATTTCAAAATTTTAAATATCAAACGGATTTATTGTTAACTTCCTATTAATTTTAATCAAAAAAAAATTTTATGCAAACACTTTTTAGAATTAAATTAAATAAATGTCTCAGAAAAACACTGTTTCAATTAAGTAGACATATAAAATTAACACTCATTACATATTACCGAAGGGATAAAAATATCCAGAAAATATAAATTATTCATAAAAAATACTAAATTCATTTGCAGGGATTTGGTTTTCATAATACAAGACACGAAACAAAATTTTGTATTCAAGTATGAATACTTGAAGGATACAAAAGTTTGTTTCGTATCTTGTATTATGAAAACCAAATCGCTTTCCAAAAATGCAGAACTTCTTCAAAATCAACTCATTTGAAATAAGTTCCTTCAAAAAATTCCTGAAACATGCAGCACATCTTCAAAAAGGAATTTGGAATTCCCACAACGAAAACTCCTCAGCCCTATTTCATATTTAAAAATAAAAATAATTAGGAAAAAATATCTAACAAAACTAGCTACTCAATAAATATATTTAGTGGTTTCAAAAAGTTGTTTTTTAATATCTTAACGTCTGGAAGTAATCCGTCCAATATTTAAATGATGTTGTCAATTGTTTCAGTGATCTGTAGTCATTTTCATGCCTACAGGAGTGAAAATAACCCCAAGGTTGCTTCTGAAAAAATGTGAAGCATTCAATTTTCTGCTTTATAATACAAAAAAATAATGCGTTACATTTGAAAAAATTGAGAAATATCAATTTCAAGTTCATCATATTTGGCAATCAATAACGGACATTCTGTGTATGACAGATTAATCTTTTTGTTATGATGACTCTATGAATTTTTCAGTAACCAAGAATTCGTATCCCATTCGTGTTACGTCTTATTTTTCAACAGTTTTAGGTCTTTAAGCGGAGCTCTGTACGCTCAACTTTTTCCAATTTTCTCTGAATAAGATCTGTACCGCTAGAAAAATATTTCTAAGTTTTTGCGTTTTGATGGTAAAGGTCATTGAAAATACATGAAAATATACAAGCAAAATATACAAAATCACCCGTTTCTTGGGAACATCTGCATATTGGAAAATAATTTCTTGAGATGCAGAAATAGAAATACAAGAAACCTGTTTTCGAACGAAATTTCTAAGATGTCTGGTTCGGCAGCTACGGAAAAAGAACGCACTATCCCTGTCATACAATGGAAAGTTTTTCCTAGACAGGTATTGATTTTATGTTAATCTTAAATATATCGTGAATATCCTAAAATCTCAGAGCTCTGTACTTATGAATGTTTGCTAACTTATAAAGCGTAAAAAGATATAGAAAACTAAGTACGTAATTTCTCATTTCATTTAATTCAAAAATGAACTATCGAAAAGTAACGGAGTACTCTATCCAACTTAGAGAGCTGCTCCATCTGTACGTAACAAGTTGAACGCCTTTGTGAGTGAGTATCATGCAATAGAATTCTGTGTTATAATGAAATCTGAGCTGAATGTATGTGAAACACCATGGCAACACCATGTAAACAATTCTCATCGCTTTGTTTTAATTCAAGAACAACGTGTCATAAGACAGCAACACGAAGTGCCAAAACATTGATTTTTCATCACATTGTTAGTTCAATAATAGTGAAATTCCACTAAACTGTGTCAAATTTAACGACTATCTCTCGTTTATGCGAAGCATCATTAAAAAATGGCAGGAACTAGTAACAAACTGCTTCGCCAGAGATAAAATTATGTATGCAAGCACAATCCCAACAAAACCTAGAAGGAGAGACATAGAAGTACCAATCCACCGAAATCAACAAGAGAATGAGCAGCACGTTGCAAGGAAAGCGGCAAGAAACACCACAAGAAAACACAAGCACAGGTCAAAAGAACGAAATGGAAAATCTCCTCAATTTTCCGCACAAGAAGCGTCGGATAAAAACGAAAACTCCCCAAAAATATCCAAGAAGCAACTCTGGCTAGATAATCTGCAGCTCACAAAGGATAAAGATCATATCATTGCGAAGTTCACCGAGCTGGAAGATTTATCAGTGAAAAAAATTACGAAGCTAAGGGAGAAAGTGAGTGGATTACAAAATGACAAACTAGAAATAGAACAGGAAAATAATATTTTGAAATCTCGATTAGAAGGTTTGACCAATGAATATGAAGACGTGAGAAACCAGTTGGAACTGTATAAAGTTTGTCAAAATTGTGAGGATTTCAAAATAGCCCTTGAGCAGTTCAGTAACGAGAATAGTTCTTTGAAGAAAACGAAGATAGAACTCAGTGAGGATTTGGAAATGCTCAAAACAGTCGTTTTCAGGTAGGTTTTCTTTGATTTATTTGCTTTCATACGTGCTACATCCAGCAAACAGCGTGCTATTGTTTTGCCCAAAAGTTTGAGCTGAACATGATCTCAAACGACTAGTTTGGCCGGAATGCCGTCCTTAAGCACGCTTACATTTTAACGGAAAGAGCTAGAGTGTACAAACTTTCAGGAAGGTTTGGGGTCTATCACCATTCCCTAGATATTGAAATTTGCCTTCAGATCTAGATTTGATTGCTTTGCTATTTACCAAATAGTCACATATACGAAATCGGTATTTCTAAATATTTTGATGGAATATAGTTACTGGTAAGCATTTCAAGTCTGTGAAATTCGTAAAACCGTCAATATACGAATTCGCTGAGGCACTTGGCATTCACTATATTCGGTCGTTCGGAAAATAATTTCGTTGTTTTTGGTAAAATGAAAGACAATTTTCGTAGAATTAATGAATATTTTATTATATTATTTATTGATTGGGCATTCTGGTCTAACACCTTCTACCATCTTTCTGGTAGTAGCATGATTCCACGCTCAAAATATTTTTGGTCTTTGCTGGCAAAAAACTGATAAAGGTGATTTTTGACCTCTTCATTTGAAGTGAAAAAAAATTTTGCAACGACCGGAAAAAATAATAGTCCGAAGGTGCCAGATCTTGAGAATATGGTGGGTGTGGCAATGTATCCCATTCAAGCTGTAAAAGCTTTTGGCGAGTGACCAAACTTGTATGAGGTCTCACATTATCTTGATGGAACATCTTTTCTGTTGATTAATTCTGGTCTTTTCTGTTGGAGCGCATCATTCAGTTTGTCCAGCTGATGGCAGTAGACTTCCGGATTAATTTTTGTATTATCCGGTAGAAGCTGAAAAAAACGATTCCTTTAAAATCCCACCAAACAGGCAGCATCACCTTTTTTTGATGGATATTGGCTTTCGAAATGCTTTGAGCAGGTTCATTTTTTTTGCTCCATGATCTCTTGCGTTTGACATTGTTATAAATAACCCATCAAAATTGCCGGATCGAAATTTTGCAAACCAATTCTGGCACTGCCGTACTGTCAACACATCTTTTCCACACGCATCGGTTAATTTCTTTCTGGCTTGAAGAGCATTTTCACCTTTTCTATAGAAAAAAAGTAAAATATGTCGAAAATGATTGCTATTGCGCTCCATATTTAAAAGGACACCAACCAAAAACTACTGCGTAGAATTAATTGAACTTTTTTACACACAAGCTTTGCTATATCAGCTCTCAAAACATACAATGATTATGCGGCTTAAGTGTGAAGGTGGGTTCGATAAAATACAATTAAATCCTCTGTCAGGAAAAAAACGAAATTACTTTCCAAACAACCTCATATTATACATATTTTGAATTCACTAAAAGATTGAGCTTCATCTAAGTTTTCTGTAAACAATACTAAAATATATTTCCTCTGGCATTTTCTTCTTCGTTTGGCAAGTACATATCTTCGAAAAACCGTGTAGGGAAATAATCTCAGAACATTTTCCACAGATTGAATGTACAGCTGGAAAGGTACCAGGAAAAACTAAGGAATATCGGCGTCAAAGATACTATAGACAAAACTAGCAATATCTTCTTCACCACTGAACAACTTATTGCTGAGCAAAACGTCTCAAAGGAATTTCCACAAGAACCAACGCACACTCTCCATCACCATGTACCTATATCCTGGGGAAAGGTCAACTCTCATACTTTGGGACCGTTGCTAGAAGCATTCCAGGATACCATAAACGAAAAAGATGAAATCATCAACGAATACGAGACGGAATTTTCAGTTTTTTCTGGAAAACTGAAAGATATACTGTCTGAAAATGAAAAGCTACACTTTAGGCTCAATGAAGATGATGAGTGCAGTACCAAGTTGAAAGAAGAATTGAGGGTTTTGAAGAATGAGTTGAATAACTGTAAGGAACAGAACGATGTCTTGATTAAAAAGTGCGCCTTGAAACAGGATAAAGTGGAGGAAATCCTGAAGGTTTATGAAGCGAAAGGTGAGCCTCCTTTTGGATTTTTATATTTTGATATTATACTGATACTCGTAGATCTCCTGTGAAGATCTCTCAGAAGCATATTATAAATTACCTCCAACTTTCTAATAGAATGATTTGGTTTCATTTTGTTTAACAGAATCATCAAAAATACCTGCGACGTCACTGGTGAATAAAGTAAATAATTCGAACTGGTTTGTTGTTTCTCTAATTTTGTCATTTCAACGATCAAAAAATCCATACTGCTTTCCGATATCATGTTATATCATTTATTATGATACTCCCAGCTTTCCTCAACGATCCATGTGAAGCTCTGTTAAAACTTAAACATCTGGTATGTTAAGTAATTTGAAATAAGGTTATTCTGATTTTCACAAATTTTTATTGTTAAACTCACAACAATTGTTTCGCTATCACAGTAGCATCATCAGGTAAGATCACATTTTGAATAACTAAGGTTGTTTCCGAAATCCGTGGCTATTTATATTACAGTAACTACAATAAATTTTTATTAGGCACTAAAACCCAAAAAAGGGTCCCTGCAAATTCCAGCTTATCTGAATATATTTAACAGAGGTGAGCTATTTAAATCTATTTGTTCGTTAAGTAATATTCCAATTTTATTATGTTTATTTATCTCTAGGGATTCTAACAGATTTAAGGCATAACTTTTGCTTTCTATATGTAGAATTTCAAAGTTATGGTTGAAATTATGTCCTGTTTCTAACAAATGGTTGGAATATGTATATTGTTAGAAACAGGACATAATTTCAACCATAACTTTGAAATTCTACATATAGAAAGCAAAAGTTATGCCTTAAATCTGTTAGAATCCCTAGAGATAAATAAACATAATAAAATTGGAATATTACTTAACGAACAAATAGATTTAAATAGCTCACCTCTGTTAAATATATTCAGATAAGCTGGAATTTGCAGGGACCCTTTTTTTGGGTTTTAGTGCCTAATAAAAATTTATTGTAGTTACTGTAATATAAATAGCCACGGATTTCGGAAACAACCTTAGTTATTCAAAATGTGATCTTACCTGATGATGCTACTGTGATAGCGAAACAATTGTTGTGAGTTTAACAATAAAAATTTGTGAAAATCAGAATAACCTTATTTCAAATTATTTAATATGGATTTTCACCAAGTAAGGACTGATACAATTCAATAAGGTATGTTAAGGGTTACATTTTATTTCTGTATGATTGTCGTTTGCTTTTGCGCTCTTAAACCAATAAGGGCTTCTGTACATCACCACACCAATAGTATTTATTCAAAAAAACTCTTTTGCAAGCTGATGATTCCTCTGGAAAGCAGTTAGGGTAATACTTCGTGTTTTCTAAGTACGTATTCGATAGTTCTTTATGAATCTTATACTACGGTTTATGTAGTGATAAAGCTGTCTTCAATCTGGAGTCTACTAAGCAAACAGAACTTATTGAGATCTCTATAACCCAAAACAAAAGCTTCAGTATCATAAGCCTTTTCTGGGAAATTAACAGTTTGGTGTGCTATATCGTTTTCTGGAACAATCGGGCACTACTGTTTCAAGGAGACCATTAGTTGCTCTGGTAACAATGACTAGTCAATGGTACCATATTTTCAACTCTGGTTGTCAAATTTATTCTGAGAAGTCATGAACAACATTCCTTTTGAAATTTGTTAGCATTGTTCAACATTTAACAACAACATTGTAGAAGTGCTATGAGAAGGATTGACGATATTTGGCCAATTATAATTTAAGAAATGAAATCCGCATCTCTGTAATGTCATGTAGAAAACTATGCCTCTGTATGCTTGTCAGGAATTTCGAGTGCATTTCAGTACTGAATTCCATGAATTTTTCATTTGTGTCTTAATTTAACACCTATTAAATTATATTTCAATAAATGACGAATATGTGTTGTATTTTCAAGTTGAACAAATGAAGAGAGATTACAACGTACTTCATGATCAATATTACAAGTGTCGAAGCGAAATGACTACTTTGAACGAGAGGAATAAAGTACTGCTCCAAAGTCAGGAAGAGTTCAAGAATGAAAAGAAGAATTATATACCTATTTCGGTCCACACAGCTAGCGTCAATGAGTGTAAAAAGTAGGATCATAATTTATCAAGTAAAGACTTCATTAACGGAATATATTTCAGATGGTACGAAGAACTGAAGACCCAGTATGAAAAGGAGAAAGAAAAACTTAAAATTGAGCTTGAGCAACAAATGAAAGAAATGGATGAGATGAAGGAAAAAATTTCAACAATTCAAAAGGAAAAACAGGAGAAGGAAGACAAAATTAAACAATTGGAGAAACATTTAAGGTAATACGATTCAACTTTATCCTTAATGCTCTTCTACCACCAGTAATCTGGAGAGAAATGCGTTATGGTTCTGAAATTTTCAAAACCTATCCAATTCTTTGTTTTCAGGAAGGGTGAGAGTAAGTATCTGGAACTAGAGCAAGCTTTGAATGAAGCACAGGCTTCCAAGACGGCTTGCAAAAAACAGTTGCACAAAGCTATGAGTTTCGCCAGAGATTTGGTCTCAGAACAAGAAACTCTTCTAAAAGCTCTCAATCAGAGACAGCAAGAAACCAGAGTTGTTACTAAGATCGGTGCAGACATGGCTTCCAAAATGGACAATTTGAAATCTCAGCTCAAGGTAAAGATTTTTTATGATCCAATTATCTATAGATAACTTTTCTCAATACTTTTGTTTTCTTATAGGAGGTTCAACGTGGAGCTTGGCAAGAGCTGACTACTGTTGAAGGCAGAATACAACAGCAGGAACAGACCATCGAGCAGATGAAAGAGGAATACGAGAAAGAAATCAATCGTTTAGAGCAAATCATCAAACACCAAACCGATCAATCGATTTTACTCAAGACACAAAACAATCTTCCAATATCGCCTTATGTACTATATAGAGATAAGATACAAGAATAGCCTTAAGATTTTGATAGAGGAAAATAAATGGAAAATTGACTGTAACTCATTTTGTTTCGACTATATTACAAGTTAATTACAATGGCAAAATAAGACATCCCATTTTTTGACCGAAATATTAATTTCGGAACTTTTTCAAAATACGAATATGTTTCTGCTTGATTGCCTATCAAAAATGAAAGGAACAATACAAATTTTATGGTAATTTTTTTATAGAATCTGCAGGATAATGAAAGTTCTTCAAAGAACTATTGTACTGTTTGGTAGGTCTGATTTATAACCAAATAGGTCAATTGATTTCTCGTTTTATAATTCATTTCCATATGAATCACTACAAGGGGTTCCCCAAGGATCAATATTAGGTCCCCTACTGGCGTCATAGGCAGAATTACGCACCACGCCTATCTGAAGAGTACAGGTGCGCAAGTTCGGAACGAAACACCGCGTCCAAATTGAGAGTTAGAAGCTCCTTCATACCACCCGCAATCCTTCAAAGCTTCATTGGTGACCCCAAACGATCCGATTCCGAGGTACCTTTCCTGTTTTCATTCCACAGTAACCTCATGGCAGATAGCACCGCGTCCAGCCCATGGAGGACTATTCCCTGCCAAAATCGTAACGCCCTATGCCGTGACCCTATCGACACTCATTGAGAGGGGAGTATGTGCCGTGCCTGCTCCTTTCGCAGAATTCTACTCTGCTCTGCTGCAGTTTCCTGGCATGAAATATAGAGGACGCTACCGCTTTCTGAACACTGAGTTCACCGTCCTCGTCTGGTTCAAGTAGAGTGGAGTACAAGTGCTCGACAACCGAGTTTCGACGTGGAATAAGATCACTATCGTCATAGACAGACTTGCGCAACACGTCTATCTGATCGGAACGAAAAGCCGCCTTCAAATTAAGAGGCTGAAGCTCCCTCATAAGAACCCCATTCACTTCAGAGCTTCAGTAATTTTGACATCGTACCCAACTACTCGTGCATTGATCTTGGTGTAAGATCACTTCTATGGATATGGCAGTCAAATTTAAAGTCAAAATATCTTTATTCAATTTTAGCAGTTAAAATCATAATACATAATTAACACTACATCAATGCATTTTCTTTCACATAACCACTGTTTAAAAATTGTCTTTAATAATGACATAACAAAGATATCTAGCTACAGCTCCTACAATATTTGTTTGTCTACGTTTTTACAATAATTTCAGCCCTTTATCTTATGATACCTGATACATTTTGACATTACATTTTACAGTTCAGTGAAGCCAATAATATATCACAAGAAATAATTATGAAAAAAACCTGTTTAGGTTTTTACTCATCTAGGAGGTTAATATTCCAGGATTCTATTTACATCTGTCCAATATTTACAGAGTTCGCCAATGATAAGGACCACGCCTTCATCTATAGCGCTACCTACCGGTTACAAGCGGTCTCTAGAGATATTGCCCTAACCTTGACTGGAGCTCTCTAGTGGCGCTATCTATTAGCAGGAAGACGTACTCCGCGGATATCGCTTCTAATCAGTACCTATCGTTCAACTCGATGGTAGCTCCACCTGTGAGCCAAGAAGCAGTCTCCATACATCGCTACCACTTGAAGCGCATCTGCCATTTTTTCCCATTATTACAGCTAATTAGGGCGTATCTTCGCATGTGTACGTTAACGATATTTTAAATATAATTATTTTAATTTTTACATGTCTATTATAAATATACCAATTTTTTCGCTATCTCAGTATTATCGTCCGAAAATACTTAGGCTCTTTCAACATCAATTCATAGACCTAGCTATTTCATTGATAAAATTGAGTACGGAGCTGTCTAATATTGTTATTATGTCATTTTTTGTTATAACTCAGCTTGTATATTTGACTACTGCCTACGTAATTTTATCCACAAATTATAATGTGAATTTATGTGGAAAAAATTTGACCATTTTTTAATACTTTATTAACAGGAAGGATTTATCTTCTTGAATCTTTTTTCAAATTATAAAAATGTTAAAGCCTCAAAAAGTTCTGATGTAAAATATTGAGGATTTTTCGTATCAGTTTAGAAATATCTTGTATATTCATTATGTAAAAATGTTTTCGTGATTCGAAAATATAATGAGATTGCATAAAACTGAAGATCACAAAATTTCAATTTTCCTGCATTACCAACGAAAAAGATTTTAGCAGAGCGTGGTTTCGATCCACGGACCTCTGGGTTATGGGCCCAGCACGCTTCCACTGCGCCACTCTGCTTGATAACTACTGACAGAACAGATATGCTATAATACGAACTGAATTTATTTTCTATATTTTAAATTCTAACAAAAAAACTATTTTTATTATTATCTAATAACAATAATGACTTTCAAGCCTTTCTTCGGGTTTTTAATTATATCTTGATTATATAGAACTATCACGATTATCAGATTAATGAGTCTACAAGCTTATCGTTAAAATTTGTTCATGCCATAGACCTATTAAAATAAGGATAATAAGTCTATGGGTCATACACATTAATGATGATCAGTGAACAACCAATATAAGTTTACGATGTTTGAACAATATTTCAACAGTAGCTAGCTGATGTGGTACCTTGAAAAAACCATTAAATTGTTAACATATACGACCACTGACGCATAACATTCATTACGAAATCATGATCGTTTGAATTTTCCATTCAAAATGAAAAAAATTATTTAACATTTCTAATTTTATAGATAGATAATTGATAATGTTTTCGAGTACACTCAGGTTAAGCAATTGATTTCTACTCATTCCAGTGAAAACATTAAGGAAGATGTCTTTGTATTATGTAGGAATTTTCAGTCGTAAATTGTTTCAAACGTTTATTGATGAAAATATTTCGTGTTCAATTTGCATTCTGTGCATCAAGTTGAAACGCATCCCATATTCAGAACAAACCACCATAGCAATAAATCTCTTATCCCATCTTATTAATGCCTGGAAAAGACAGACTAACAGATTGTATTAACTACTTGATGAGTTTTGCATATATAACTTAAAGGTTCCCTTCTAGAAAGGGATTCTCTGGATGTTAAAGAACGATCAGCAAGTGGAAGTAAGGTTTTAAGAAAATTGGATAAAACTAGGTCTCAGACTTATATGATTATTATACCGGGTGGATCACTTAAAAGTCTCCAGCCGGATATTTGTACAAGTAGGAGTTTTCCAAAAAATGCCAAAACAGATCAATTTTTATTGGAAAGGGAGGCATCTTCTAAATGCAAAGTATGTATCAACACCCGAAGTGGCAACCTGTCAAGAATCTCAAATGGCAATACAGATCGAGTAACACACCATTCAGAAGGTTTGGCAATTCTATTTATGAATATGTTAAAAAAGTCTTATTTAACTTGTTGTTGTTTCGGTGAAAAAAACTAATTTGAAGTGATAGATGATTAAGTGGTATACTTACTGAACGAATTTTAATTAATAAGATATTCAAATTGCCTACTGCTCATTGCAAAGCACTAATAGTGTGTTTATTCAACATGTTCTTTTACATTCTATGAATTTCTGCTGTTATTTCTTTACATACAATACTATTCTTGATAAGATCTTATAGCGAACTAGGTAACGTCTCAAACACGACACTTTTCAAATGACCCCACAAAAAAGGGAAGAGTGTCAAACAGGAGATCTTGGATAGCCTTCAAGAGGACCTCTTCTTCCAATGCAATTCTCTGGACAATGATTATTCAGAAAGTCACGTACAGGACCTGTTTAGTGTGGCAGAGCACCATATTGTGGGAACAATACGTTTTCTCCACAATCCTTCGGTAGTGAGATCCTGGAGTATATTGAGATAAGATATATCTGTCAAACTGTCAGGAAGCAAAAGGGAAACCACGCCTCTATTTTCTAAAATGCGAACCCATACATTCAACTTTTTGCCTGCTAGTTACAGGGAAAAAGCTATCGTTTCGCCCAAATCTCCGCAGTTTTTGAATTTTGAGCAATTAGAGACAGGGGTCGATGAAGATCCATCACAAAAGCAAGAGGAACTCGCAAAAATACTTGGAGTCACTCAACCAGTCAGTTGCCATCGTTTGAAAGCAATGCGAATGATTCGAAAGGTATCCGTCCATTGCGAGAAAGGTGGGACAAGACCAATTTTTCACAATAATGTTTCAATTTTCGAAAAAAAACTTATTTGTAATCCTGATATTTTGTCGAACACGCCCTTCTCTTTGAAGTTCCTTTACACCGACTGAGCTGTGTTGGGAAATCCTGCTTCAAACTATGAAATCGCCGTTTTAAGTGACATGTGATGTCAACCAATTAAATTATTTCACACCAAAAAATTAATTAATGAAAATTAATTCATTTATTACAGTGAAAGAATGTGGCTCAATATACGCCGAATTTTGCCGTAAATCGCTTCACGCTGAACATTTCACCATTTTCGACGTCTAAAAAGCGAAATCCAACACTTAATAACATGCCAATTTGAATAGATAGCACGAAATCATTTATGTAAATATAGAACAACCTTGTTACGTAAGTAACAATTTGAAAGCGAACTAGCCAGTTCTCGAGGAAAAATATTACTATATTTGTTGGATACACTCCTGAACAGGCACAAATTAACTTTAATTAACATTTAAAAGACTAGGATGGACCACAGGGTATATTACTTATGTGGAAAATATGCTGTATATTTAAATTAGACGAGGAGAGTAGTAGGTCGATATATTTCGTAGCGAAAGGTAAATTCTTTTTGATTTATGGGTTTGCCCAACGGAAGCTGTAATTATTGGCTTGCTGAACGTCGAAGGAAATATGAAGCAGCTTCTTGAATGGCATTGAGCCATTGTCGGTGCTTCTACACTATAACAGACATCTTGTCCCAATAATATTTGCGAGAATTATAAAAACTAGGAGTCTTATATTGAAGTACTCATCAATAGGAGGTATAAATCGAGTATCCAAGTTATTTTTGGTCAAATTTCACAAGGCAATTTGAAACAAAAAAGTTCATATAAGGTAACGTCCGATTATCTTTTATTGTAAAGTTATTCAAGATTCTACAATTTTGTAACGTTTCACAATTTTTCCTCTAAAAACATAGCATAATTTGAAATTCATCATCTTAATCGAAATTCAGTGTAGACTATTGGAAAGAGCGATAAATTCTCCTCAGATGAGGGTGGTTTCACCCCTAATTTATATCTCCCCGACGAGATCCAGTTTTTGGATAGATAATCTTGTTCAGGGGTAATTTTTTCAGTTCGCAGTGGGCTACAAAAGCCTGGCCAAAGACATCGAATCTGATGCGACTCACCGCTGGGCACTCTGAGACGATGTGCATGGGGTAATTTTTTCAGTTCGCAGTGGGCTACAAAAGCCTGGCCAAAGACCTCGAATCTGATGCGACTCACCCTGTTTCAGTGTCCTAAAGACACAGCCTGCATTCATCGTCTTCAGCCAGACCGATTTTGTGCAAATGCGCTTTCAGTCTGCAGTGACCTGTCATAATTCCGACAAGTATTCTTAGTTTGGCCCTATCCAGACCTAGCGCTAGGTTCGCCATCTTTTTGTTCGAAGCTGTTCCAAGGAACAACTTCGAATGTTTCAGGCGGCCAGAATGGCTCCGCCAGAAAGACTCTAGTCTTGAGTTCATTCTGCCTGTTATCGCCTCGTTAGCCACGTCATGTGGCTAACTATTCCCAGGAATGGTTTCGGTCTTACCAGAGGCAGCGCAGCTCCAGCAAACGCCAGCCGATCTGCCTCCTCGTTACCCAAATAGTTTGAGTGGCTCGGTATCCAAACCAGAGTAACTCCGTTATACATGCCGAGCCCGTTTAAAGCCGTACGGCAACTCCAGACTGTTCTTGAGGTACAAGAGCTGGATTCCAAAACTTTTAGCACTGATTGACTATCAGTAAATATTTTGATTTTACCGTGGTGGATTTGCCGTTTTATCGGCAGTTCTGCCGCGGTCTCAATGGCCAATAGTTCTGTCTGGAATATGGTTGCGTTTTGACCGAGACTCAATGACATAATAATTTTCGGTTTGCTCCCATAGACTCCTGCTTCTGATCCGTTCGTCGTTCGCGAGCCGTCTGTAAACAAGCCAAGGTCGGTTCTCAATAGAACCTCAGCATGCTGGTTCCATTCGTCCCGGCTGGGGACGATTACATTGGAATTCCGTACTTGGCCCGTGACTTTTGACATTAGATCCGAGGGCATCGATAGGATACTGTTCGTTAAAAGCTCGTCCAGCAGTCCTGAGCCACCGATCACTATTGCCTCTGGCCTGTCAATCGCCAGTTGATAAAGTTTGTATGTGGTCCGTCCGGCTCCCTCTGCATGAGTAGGTGCAGGGGTGGTAGATTTAGTAGGACCTCTATGGCTGCCGTGAGTGTGGTGCGAAACGCACCTATAATTGCAAGGCAAGCCTGTCTCTGTAGTCGGGTGAGCTTTTGTTCGCCAACCGTTTGTTGGCCTTTCTTCCACCACGCTCAGCGCCAAACGCTATCCGTGGTCTAATTACCATAGTGTATAACCAGTACATCTGCCTGGGCTTTAGGCCCAGGTTTTACCACAGTTCCGCCTGCAAGTCCAGAAACCCATTCTGGCTTTATGACACACTTTATCTAGGTCCGCACTCCAGCTGAGGGTCTTTTCCAGGACTATTCCCAGGTATTTTGCCTCAAATGAGAATTGTATTATTTCACCACGGATAGTCGGCGGTTCTAAACCATTCAACTTCCGTTTTTTAGTGAGTGATACTATAACTATCTTTTGCGGGTTGAGAGAGATGTCTTCGCTTATACACCATTTGTCAAAAGTGTTCAGTATCTTTTGAAGGACGGCCGATATCGTCACCTCCGATTTACCTTTCACTATGATTGCCAGGTCATCAGCAAATGCTTGAACGTCGACTCCCCACAGTGAAATGATCGCTAGCAGGTCATCAACGAGAAGGATCCACAGTAAGGGGGAGAGAATACCTCCCTGCGGACAGCACTTTCGCAGCCTTGAACTCGAAGACCTCATCCTGGTATCAGGTCGTTATTGTTCTGCCGCATAGTATTGCCTGTATCCATCTACAGATTAGCGGGTCGATTCCTCTCGCAGCGACAGCCTCAGCGATTGAAGCGTATTGTTAAAAGCACCTTCAATGTTCAGAAACGCTGTTAGTGCTATCTCTCGATTATCGAGAGATTGGTTTAATTTTCCGACCAGATTATGCAATGCAAGTTCTGCCGATTTGCCGGCCTGGTAGGCGTATTGATAAGGGCTAAGGGGACTGTCAATTAGCACCTTCCCCCTGATATCGACATCAATCACCTTTTCCAGACTCTTCAGCAGGAACGATGTCAAACTTATTGGTCTGAACGAAGAAGGTTCCAGTTCTGTTCGTCCCACCTTTGGTATATAGACCACTTTAGTTAGTGTCCAGCTTGTAAGGATAATCCCCCAAGCCAGACTTGTTCTAAATAATTTTAGCAGATGCGGAATCAACACATCCATGCCCTTTTGAAGTAGGGCTAGAAATATTCCGTCTACCCCCGGTGTTTTGAAAGGTTTAAAAGACCTTATTGCTTCTCTGACCGCTTGTGCAGTGACTATGTTTTTGGATAATCGCCAGTTGCCCCTCCCAGGCCAGATTAAATGGTCAGAGTTGGATCTGGCGTTTGTGTCTTCCAAGGTTTGACATCCAGGGAAGTGTTTCTTCGCAAGGAGCTCCAATGTTTCTTTTCTGGAAACAGTGAAACCACCCTCCGGTCGTTTGAGCGAACCGGTTGTTTTCACTGGCTCTCTGGAGAGAATCTTGTGTATTCTGGCAGTTCCGGGGGAATTATTTTATACCCTCACAGAACTTGCCCCACAATTCCCTATTGACCCTCCTAATGCTCTTATTATAGAAGGTTAGAGCTTCCTTGTATTTGTTCCATTGACCGGTCACTTTGGCTCGGTTGAATAATCTCCGAACCTCCTTTTTTTGTTTATTTAGGTTGTTATTTCACCAAGATGAATTTCGGTTATCCTTTTTACATCTTAGTGGGCAGTTTTCGTGATAAGCGGAGACCATGGGGGTTTTGCTTTGCTCCACCAGGATCTCCAAGTGATTATGTTTGAATATTTTAGATATACACGTGCTAAGGTAAGCCCGGATTTTTCTATTATTGACGTAATAAATATACATGAACGAAACATATTTTGGGCTTCTTTGACAGATTTCCACTAGGTGTTTGACACTGATACTGTACAGTATCGGTTCAAATGTAAATGTCTTAAATTGTTTTCGTAATTTTTTTCCATTTATGATAAGGAAGTTCCATGATGATTCAAACAAAGTACCATGAAGACAGGTTCATACTCTTGAAGCTTGAAATTTATTTTAATGTTAAATTTATTTTCTTTTCGAGAAAATAGAGAAATATCTGAAGTAGCGGCAACGTTGCAACTATGCGGCCAGGTGCTCATAGTTCGCGATATTCCAGCGCGAACCTTGATACGCCCCTGTTTATCAGCCGTACGCTATCAGCTGATACCCGCTCCGTCCGGCTGGTAGGGTTATATCTGGTAAAATGGCGACAGAGCCCCCGGCAACGCTGCATCCCGAGTGAACCCAGTGAACCGGCATTGCAAAGGCGACCAGTTACGATGCGTGCGCTCTAGCTGCTTTGCGACAGAAAAGGACGTTTCCAAGCCGGTGGTCAGCAAAACAAAGGCTTTTCGCCGATTTTCCTGAATTAAAAACGGTGCATCTTGTGATCAAAAACCAACACGACGAGTATTGTCCGGAATCGTGGTCTTATCAGTGAAACACGTGCCGTTTTTATCGGCTATCAAGTTGACAAGCAGAGGCAGTATTGATTTTGATCCCTAACCTCACTCTGTGCCACTGAATCACCCTTAAATTTCGTGTACTCAACCCCTGTTTGAATTCAATAACATTTGGCGTGCTGTTTGGACGATGGGGTTGTTGTTTGTAGTTTGTATTTCGAGTGTGGGAATATTAAGTTCTTAAAATATCTGTGATTAGTTTTGTACCTATGAAGTAGGTAGTGAACAAACCATTTTTGTGCCTAAGCTGCCTTATAGTGCTTAAATACTATTGACGGTGTGAAATTGCTCTGGGATTTATGACAATCGTGAGTTCTTATTTATTAGAAGCATTATAATAAATTTTCCATTAAATCTTGGCCCCTGCCCTTGTTTGCTTGATTCACTTGACTGATAAGAATCTAAAAATTGTTGAGTTCTAGATAGCTTTTTCCTTGTAATTCCAAGCGTGAAAATGCTAATTTTTAGATTTCTACAATCTCAAGTTTATGTAAATTGGAGTTATAATTTATTCTGTCTAGTTATGTTGAAATCTACCGAAAAATTGACCTTATATGTGTAAAATATAATGTATAGACTATAAATTGCACATGATTTTAATGCGCAAAACAATTCTTCATTAGAAATTCAGCGTCCCTTTCAAAGTCATACTGTGTAGAATTCTTCCTCAACAACTTTATTTTATCGTGTAGAATAGACTAAAATAAGTTGATGACTTGTGTTTCTATTGTTGTATATTCAATATGTCATTTGCGAATGTTTGTATTTTGTATATTTCGAAGAGAAAACCCCAAACAATAAAATAATTTCAGTTAAACTGCTTCAACTATGATTGAACAGTTTACCAGGTATCCAAGTTATCGCTGGCGAATTTCATAAGATGATTCTACAGACAATTTGCAACAAAAAAGTTCCTATAGAGTATGGTCCAATTATCTTTCGTGGTAAAGTTATTCAAGATTATTCTGCTTTCTTTTCAATAGAAACATAGCACAAATTGAAAACTATTATCTGAATCAAAAATCAGCGTACACTATTGAACAGGGCGGAAAATTCTGCATAGACTAGGTGGGTTTTCATGGATGTTATTGTAAAATATTTATTTATTATAGGGTTAAGGAAAAAATGATTATGAAATTTTCTTCAGCCATAATTTTTGGTCCAAGTTTACTTTGAGTTCAGTCTTGTAAACCCACATGGAAATTATGTGCAAAAACTGCATTATTCATACAGCTTTTCAGATAATTACCGTTGGGGTTTATTTTTTAATTAGAGCAAACTTTAACTAAAGATTGTGTCTGAAGAAAACTTTACAATCATTGTTTTCTCAACCACCCTATAATATGTAAGTATTTCAAAAAAATTTCCATAAAATCGCCCTAGACTAACAATAATAGTGTAACAAAATTTGAATATCAAAACAGATTTAATCTGTTCTGATTTTCAAATTTTGTTATAATATATTTCTCCCATCAAGTGAAAAGCCTTTTTTATTTTATTTTATATATAATATATAATTATATTTAGGCTTTAATAAATCTCATTATGGAATGTCAATTGTTTAAAGATAACCTTATAACACCTTACACTTCTCTGTGATTTTGTTAAGAACTATCTTGAATTTTAAAGTAAGTCTGTTTAAAACAATTTATCCTGTTACACACGTGGAATGAGATATAGTGATAGTTATTTGATTTTAATATTAGGAATATTATTTAGGGCCGATGAAGAGATTACTAGAATTATAATTGTTTTTTGAAGATATAGTGCATGTTTTGAGAGATTTTTGAATTAACTTATTTGAATATTTAAATATATTGAATATTTCAAATAAATTATATTTTTTGAGAAGTCCTTAAGATGTGTTCATGTTTTTGAAAGGAAATTGGTGTTTTTAATGGTAAGATCAGAAACAAAATTTTGTCTCCTTTAAATATTTATTTATTAATTTTAATGACTTTTTTATATCTGTTGGTTTATTTGTTGCATTTGACATTATATATTGAGTTTTGATTATATACGTCTATTAAATATAAGCGGTGCTTATTGTAGACATTAATTTAATTCTAAAAGTTTTTTTGAATAAACATTAACTTGAAATTAAAATTGTAGAAGACTAACAGATTAAATCTGTTTTGATATTCAAATTTTATTATATTTCTTCTATCAAGTAAAAAGGCTTTTTCTATTTCATTTTAATAAAAGTGTACATTGAATTTTGATTGAAATCATAGTTTTCAAGTTATACTGTGTTCCGTAAAAAAAATTGTGAAACTTCACAAAATAGTAGAATCTTGAATAACTTTACAACGAAAGATGGAAATACCCTTCTTATAATAGGAACAATATTCCTAAAGCCTTAAAACGTACCACTTTTCAATAGCTCAATAAGATCATTTTCATTAGCAAGTAGTCAACTGTGTTGTTTACAATATTAGACATGAAATTAAGATTAAAGATTAGTCCTCTGTTGAGTTTCGAAGTGAGTGCTTTTCTTTGTGTTGAAATCGAAAGTCAGAACATTTTCTGAAAATGTTACAAAAGCCAATATTTTGGTGTTTTCATTGGAGATCAAGACTCCAGCAGTGGGTTTCCCATGTGTGCAGTGTTAGTTGTAGCGTCTCATTGATGCAGTGGATGAATGGAAAGAGAAAAAGCATGCCTTTTGCAGTCCCCATGGTATGGCGAGAAACCACTAATCATTAAGACGATTCCTATTTTTGCCTGACAAAGACTGAAGGTTATTCCAAAAAGGAAAAGCATAAGATCGATTATACAAATTTTCAGCCTGTAATACGACCTGATCCTCATACTGCATATTTACCAGTGCCGATCGCACCGTAAAATATTGTATGAGCTCAACGTGAGTTTTGTAAAGATTAAGGTCCACACAATGTTCTTTGTGCTTTATACTCGTTTAATCATTCAAAAAGCCATTCGAATGTACCTCTTCACATGGTCCTGCCTGTCCTTTATACATTCTGTCAAGAAAGTACCGGGAATTATCCATTTAAATCTGGCGGGACAATGAGGCAGGTAAAATTTTTTTTTTCTAGGTTGGTACTACTGTCCTTAATTACTATGCCAAGCTTGAGCGGGATCTGTCAACTAGTGTGTTTTCAACAGCTGATTGAGTCAGTCGATGTCAGAGTGCGTGCCGATTTTTACTATGGGTGATTACGTTGAGCAAAGAATTTGTTTAAAGTTTTGTGTTGCAAATGAATTTTCGTGTGCCGATGCATTGAAAATGTTGCAAAAGGCCTTTGGTGATAATGCTCTATCGAAAACTCGTGCATATCAGTGGTACAGAGCCTTCAAGGACGGTCGAAGATAACGTCGATAAAATTAAGGAAAGGGTGCTGGAAAACCGTCGTACCAGCTTGAGAGAGAAAGCACATGATCTTAAGATATCCCACGAGTCCGCACGTACGATTTTGATTGATATTTTGGACATGACAAAGGTGGCCGCACGACTCGTACCGTAAGACCTGAATTTTCTTCAAAAACGTCATCGCGAACAGGTTGCTTCAGACATGCTGGATCGCTGTAATTCCGATTCTACATTCATGGAACGCATTATAACTGGTGATGAAACCTGGGTCTACGAGTACGATATGCAAACAAGCCAGCAATCATCGGAATGGGTGGCAAAAAATGAGCCGAAACCGAAAAAACCACGCCAAAGCCGCTCGAAAATGAAGGTGATGCTCATTGCTTTCTTCGATATCCGTGGCGTGGTGCACTACGAATTCGTTCCAGAGGGTCAGACGGTAAACAAGGAGTATTACCTAGGCGTTATGAAACGTTTGCGTGAGCGTATCCGTAAGAAGCGGCCAAATTTGTGGGCGAACAACTCATGGATTTTGCATGACGATAACGCGCCTTCTCACCGAGCTACGATTGTGACTGACTTTCTCGCCAAAAACTCATCAAACGTGCTTCAGCAACCACCGTATTCGCCGGATTTGGCTCCCTGCGACTTTTTCCTCTTCCCAAAACTAAAATTGCCCCTTCGTGGCACCCGTTTTGAGTCGATTGAAGCCATAAAACAAAATTCGGCGCGAGAGCTAAAGTCCATCCCGGAAAGCGCCTATAAAAAATGTTTCGATAATTTGAAGTGCCGTTGGCATAGATGTAGGTATTGGAGCAAATGGAGCCTATTTTGAACGAGACCCAATAAATGTTGACGATTAAATGTAAAAATGTTGTTTTAATTGAAAATTCCCGGTACTTTCTTGACAGAGTAGTATGTAGCATTACAGTCATCACAATTAATTTGATAAATCCCTGATTTGGAAAAGTTGGGGTTCTTTTTTTTATTATTCATCAAAATCTCAGCTAAATTATTTCACGAACAAATGGTGAAACTTAAAAACTGTGAATTCTTTTAAAGAAAATTAGTATAATGTTTCTCTTAGAGCCAACCGCAAACTCAATTCATGTGATTTTTTTTATATGAAATGATGATAAAAAAACGTGTGTGAACCATGAATTTAGTCATTTAGTCAATTGTCAAGCTGTTTTGAACACAAATAATATGAAGTGATATTTCTCTGCTATTACCTTTTAAAATTATACCTAACTGAAATAATTTAGCAATAGAAAAAAAAGATAATGATTTCTATGACGCTAATTATTCAATGGATCTGCGTATTTATACAACTGAACAAGTTAATGAATATTTCGTTTGAATTTCAATGCCTATTCAACTTTCACTATTGTTAAATGTTTCTTATATGTGGTATTTATACAAATATCCTTATGTTCTGTCCTCTAGGTCATATTAAGAGTTTTCAGTATTTTATTGGATTTTTAAATCAAATATTGATGAATTTATAAACTTACAATAAAATTTACAGTATGTGAAGATAATTAAATCAACATAAATTGAATTCTTTCAAAATCAATATTCTATTGAACATCCAGCGTGGTCCACTTTTTTGTACAATAACTCAAACAGTCGTTCAATTTTAAGGCAGAAATTTCAGCTACAAGGTCAAGTTTTCGAATTTGTTCATATTTTCTCAATATCCCTTATAGTTTCCGTGATGTTGCGATCAAACTGAGGAGTATGAGGTGCTTTTTGTGGTTTAAATAGAATGATAATCTAGAGGGTGATACTTTTTTCAAGGTAACTCCCTTTTTGACCCCAAAACTTTGTGGTATTACGCCGCTTGGCATATTTCATAGTATGATTATCTCATTTTTCATTTTTTCGAAAACTTTTTTGTAATCGCGAATATTCACGAGAAAAATCAGAGAAAAGCATCGATACGCGCCGGAATTATTTATGAAATTTTCGATTAAAATATTATTTTATCGTTTACATATTCCAAAAAGACTTAGTTCCAAAAAATCAAATTAAATGTTGGAAATGTGAACTGTTTTGTCATATACATAATTCACACCGTCTTCTATAGCCTTTGTGTGGATGAAATAACATTGTTATGTCTTAATTCTGCACATGCATTCTGAATGCGATCAACAATTTGATCTTAGCTTTCAAATAACCCCAAATCTGCAGGTGCTAGATCAGGAGAACGTGCAGGCCAAGATATCGATCTTGAAAAATAATAGTTAATTTTAATGATAATAGTTTCGGGGTCGAATAGGAGAAGAGTTATGAAGAAAAATAAACAAGCGTCAACAAAAAATGAAAATTTCGCAATCTATGTTTTAACGTACGCCAACGAGCTTAAAACGAGGTACATCCTGTAATTTTCATTATTTTATTTTTCACTTTTTCGTTTTTAAGATACTTATAAAATATCATTCTTTTTCTTTCTCACAGTATAAAGTGAAACATCGTATTAAATGTACAATTTTTCTATACTTATTCTTTACGGTCGTTGACCTTCAGCATTTCTCCGAAAACAATCACAAATAAATCTCTTTGAATCCAAGGGTGAGACTGTACTACAAAGGAAACAGGTCTCATAGCTTGAATGTTATTTTTCACCTGTAATAGGAAATCCTGTTCTTAACAGGTAGGGCATATTTCAATTTCTGAAGTTACTTTTTGTACTCCTCTGAAGATGGTTGAAATACCGAAACACGTGTCAGATTTCTGAATAAACTGTGAAATATAAACCGAGTGTTATTTTTAATATAAATATTTCTGAAGCTTTGTCGGAACTCATTGAATACCTGAGTAAGTCACTGAGGGTAGTCCTTTCACGGACCTAAAATATTTAAATTCTTAAACACATTTTTCTCTCTAACAAATGGCAGATTAAAATTTTTTATATGCACTGGCTTTGCGTCAGTGTATGTCCTTCGTATATTAATGGTGAATTATTGATTTTCAGCCGTTTTTAATGGCTATCAATAGTTGAAATATTTTGAAATTATCAGAAAATAATGTTTCTTTGGAACCGTAAATGTATTTCAAACATAACCTTTCAGGAATCTACTCAAATTTCAAGGTCGATGGATGTTCATTTATTTTTAAGACTTCAGGTAAATAATTATATCTATGTCTTTCAGATCTTATAGGTCGAAAATAAGAAAAAATTTTCCAGTAAAAGAATCCATTTTGATATAAAAAAAGACTATATTTTGAGAGAAATCAATGGATGTTTATTTCATTTTGAAGAGGAAAGTATGCCATTAACAATGAGAAATGATATCAGCCAAATGTGACCCTAAAAAAAAACTCTAAATCATCATCACAAAATCTCGGTTGTCAATGTCAATGATTCATTGCTTGTGTGGTACGTAGCGCCGTCTTGTTGAAAATAAACGTTGTTCCCATCAATATCTTTCAATTCCGGCCATAAAAAATCATTAATCATAGCTCGGCAGCTCAATCCATTCATCTTAACAGTTGCACCAGACTCATTTTCGAATAAGTAAGGTCCAATCACACCGCTAGCCCAAAAACCGCACCAAACAGTGACACGTTGAGGATGGCGAGGCTTTTCAATAATCATTCTTGCATTTTCCGATCCCTAAATGTGACAATTCTGCTTATTAACGTAGCCCCTGAGCTGAAAATTGGCCTCACCACTGAAGATGATTTTTCGATGAAAATACGGATCATTTTGATGCATTTCAAGGACCCAATCAGCAAAGATGTATTCTCAGTTGTTCTTGAGCGACGGTTTCGATTCTTCACATCACTAACTTGTCCCAACAGCTCAAATTTTTTCACCAGTTTCACTATTGCCGGTCGAGAAAGTGCTTTAAGACGACCAAAAAGTGCGTTAGATTTGCGAACGGTGACTACAAAATTTTAACCAGTGAATTTTAACAATTTCATTGCGTTGTTGAAGCGTGTATCGTTCTATTTTTGGTAATGGCGTAATTTTTACTTGTCAAACGTTAAAAGATGGCAGCCCTTCATATAACAAGTTGAAGTTGATTATTTGCATAAAACACTTTATCAACAACTTATGAGTAAATAAAATTTAATTTTCCATTCTGTTTTAGTGAATTCTTCTAACTATTTTTGAAATTAATTGAAAATAGTTTTTCTATGTTCGTAGTGCTATAATTTTTCCGAAATCGTTTATAAATGTTCAAATACAGGATGTCCTCACGACAATTTGACCCCACCCGGAACTCAGAAACGAAGATCTTAAAGAACAGGTCAACTTCTGTTTTGAGGGGGAAGAATTTCCATCTTGAGTTTGTTCCGAAACAAACCACCCCCATGAAGGTTGCATCAACCCCCAAAATTTTTTGAATAGGGACGATTGGTTCAATATTACATTATTTCGTGAATAGTGAACCGATTTTGAAAATTTTAACTGGGTTGTGCACAAAACATAAATAACTTGTTGAGTATCGGGTATTTGTTACTTCGATGAAGCAAAAACTATTAATAATAATACTCAAAATAAAAAAAAAGTTTATTGTTAATTATACTAACTGAAAAAGAAACTGCAACACCCAGAAGGAGCTGTTTAAATTTTAAAATTTTTCTGGTAAAACATGAATAGTATAGCAAGGAGTAAATGATTAAGATTTGGAAAAAAAATCGTGAAGGTCTTTTCATGTAAACATTTTTTCTTATGTAGTCGTTTTTTGCAAATTTTTAAAATTTTACAACAAACCAGCTGTTTGAGGAGATACATAGTCGATGTTTGGTTGTTGTTAAAACGCCTAGAGCACGTGTACGCGGAATTTATCGCCAGCTAAGTGAATTTGAAAGAGGTCGAATTGTTGGTCTACGGGAGGCGGGGTTGTCATTTCGAGAAATTGCTAACCGTACGAACAGAAATTCAACTACTGTTATAAAATGTTGTCAAACGTGGCTTGATAATGCCCAAAATCGTAGAAGAGTAGGCACCGGACGTCAAAGGGGCACAAATGAAGTTCAAGATCGACGTCTAAGACTTATGGTTATTAGAGACCGAATTGCGACAACTCGATCTTTGGCTGATGTGTGGTTAGGAGAACAATGGTACAGAGAACGTCAACGTTGGAATGTGAAATGGCATCAGGTCGTCTTTTTTGATGAATCTCGATTCTCCTTGGGCGCACATGATGGCCAAAGAAGGGTTAGACGACGTCGGGGAGAAAGACGTGAATCTCAGTTTGATATTGAGCGTCATGTACACCGGACAGTAGGCGTTATGGTATGGTGTGCTATTGCACATGCAAGTAGGTCACCTTTAGTCTTTATTGGAGGTAACATGACAGCGCTGCGTTACCTTGAAGAAATAGTGGAGCCATATGTTCCCCCTTACCTTAACCAGCTCGAGAATCCAATATTTCAGCAAGGTGATGGTCGACCTCATGTTGCCATAGTTAGTTTAAACTTTTTTGAAGCTACCCATCTGAATCTTTTGCTATGGTCGCCCAGATCCCCCGATCTTTCACCCATAGAGCATGTTTGGGACATCATGGGTAGAGGGCTTGGAAATTTACCCCAGCCCCCAGGGACTTTGACGGCTCTGAGACATGAACTACAGCTATCTTGGGATAGTATCCCTCTAGAAGAAATAGACCATCTTATTGCATCAATGCCAAGACGTGTATAGATAATCGCGGTGGACAAACACGTTATTAACAAATTTATAAAAAAAATGTAAACCCTTCGTTTCTTTCCTTCAAATTTCAATCATTTACTCCCTGCTATACTTTCTATGTTTTATCGAAAAAAATTTAAAATTTAAACAGCTCCTTCTGGGTGTTGCAGTTTCTTTGTCAGCTAGTATATTACCATATACAGTGGAAAATTATTTAGAAAAGGTGATGTTATCTAAATGGTGCCCATTACGCTGAAGACACTCTTCTAATCGGGAAAGAAGATTGGCGATCACATGCTGACACGTAGCTCTCCATGTTGCTACCATTTCTGACCAGATGTTTTGCTTCAATTACGTCAGGTTCGTCCGATTATTCTAATAGACCGTACCCATGCAAAATAGTCAAGTGGACTAAGGAAGGGGCTTCTGGGAGGCCAGTTGATGTTACCCCTACGCGAAACGACCTTATTAGGGAATAATTCGTTAACAGCTTCCATTGCATGATTTGATGTATGGCAAGTGGCCCTATCCTGTTGAAACCTTTAAACTCTGAACCTTAAAGGTTTCGCAGCATATCGCAATAATGGTCCCTATCCACATTGAGTGGTCGGCCTCGTCCATCTTCATGAAAATAAGGACCGATTATGCCTCTAGCAGGCATAGCACTCCAAACAACGACATTTGGGCTGTGCAGGGGTCGTTCATGCTTTCGTCTCGGATTTTCCTCTGCCCAGTACTGACAATTCTGTTTATTTACATGACCATTCAGACAGAAAGTTTGCTTCGTCAGTGAAGAGTATGTTATCAAAATTGTTGAACCGCCGTATCATTTCGTTGGCAAAATTCAATCGATTAGCATGGTCTGTATCCTTCAATTAGTTCAAGAAGGGTGGACAAAGTGTTGAATTTTTACTGTCGAACCTGTATTCTCGAACATCCGGATCCATTTTATAATGGTACGATATTCCGTACGATACAAACGCACGCAAAAAGCGCGATGCGTTCCCGGGTACTGCTCCATCGTGACTAAAACTCCACAAAATGGCGGATACCACGATCCTCCTCCACTCCCCTTCTCTCGGTTTCAAATGCAGCGCCAAAACAAATACAAAACAAAATAAATAAGTGAAACAATGTTTCTGAGGCATTCTATTCAGTTTAAGTTCGAAAGTTTTGACGAGATTTGTTAGATTGAATTTGTAGATATTTCGGAGAATTAATCCAGCTATTTTCTGAAATATTTAATTCATTTAACTATGAATCTACGACTAGCCTAAGTCGCCTAACGAAAACCTGTTGTAGAATGCCTCTAGAATTTTTTATTCGATTACTGATTTTTTGAACCATTAAGTGTGACAATTTGAGGATGATTTTAATATTTTTTTACTGCTTACTTTTAAATTTCAATTGTTAGGAAATAATAAACTTAAATGGGCGTATATAAATGCTTACTCATATATCATATAATAAATCAAAACATCATAAAAAAATCCGGTGACAGTGACTAGGTTCTATAGGTTCTGCTTTTATCACACACAAATGTATTCGATAACAGAAATTACTAGATGGAAATAAGAGAATAAGTTACTTCTGTTGCAGTCATATTTCCTCTAGCAGTCCAATGCGTTCAGAATTTGTAATCATCAGATAGCCATATATGACAAGTGCATTATTATTTTCGAATAGATACATAACAGAACCAACAAGAATACCGAATCTTGTTGAAGATTGTGAAACCAGCAGGTGCGTGTTTAACAAAACACCTGTCAGTCCGGCACACTCGATGTTGAAAAGGAAGAGAACTTAATCGCAAGTCATGCACAACATTGGTAAGGTTTTAAAAGCGATTTGAGTTTGTGGCTAATTGTACGGTAAAGATGATAACCCCAAAAATGCAGTTTGACAGTTTATGGTTGGTAAAAATGGAGTACTGAAGAGGAAAAATAACGCGTTTACATTGTTGAATAATGTTTGAAAAATAATGCGAATTTGACGCGCACACTTTGAAAATTTCGTACAAATTTCAAAAGCGACGAGATAAATTCAGGAAGATTGGTTCATTTGGCAATGCAACATACACAAGCAATCTGATAACTTTGGTCGACAAGACTTTTGTAACACAAAGCAGATTTTTTTGATGGAAATATCCTTATAGTCATAGGAAACATATTTCTAAAGCCCTAACACGTACAACTTTCAATAGCTCAATAAGACCATTTTACATCAGCAAGTAGTGAAGTTTATGAGGGGACGGTTAATTTTCCAATATTTTGGTGTTTTAATTGGAGATCAAAACAATCAGTGGGCTCCCCATTTGTGAGTGTTAGTTGAAGCGTATGATTGGTGCAGTGGATGAATGGGAAGACAAAAAGCATGCCTTTTGCAATCCCTATGGTATGGCGAAAATTCACTAATCATTTAGACGATTGCTAATTTTGCCTGATAAACACTTAACGTTATTCTACAAAGAGAAAGCACAAGATCGACTATCCAAACCTATTCCCCATAATGCAATGCAGATTTACCAGTGCCGATCGCACCCTTATATCCGCAATATGTTGTTTTTGAATATATTGGAGATAACGCATCATCAGGCAGCTCTGAAGAACAGTGCACGGACCCTACTTTTACTCCAAGTCCCAGTTCCGGCCATATTTAATTGTTCAAAGTGAGTTAAATGATTCAGTACGTGATTTGGAATTATCAAAGCTATGATAAGAACTTCTTGGTTCCTGCCTCAAGGAATGGAACTTATTAGGCAACCAAAGAAAATTACGAATTTCAGAAAAAGAAATGCTCCGTTTCCTGCATTCTACAGTATGGTGCGTGTACTGATATTGATGGTTTAATGCAGAAACTTGATATTGAGCATTCCCCCTCTGAGTGGCGTTTATTTATAGATTCGTGGTAATACAGTTTAAAAGCTGTGTTATTGCATAATGGAAATTTAAAACCCTCTATACCAGTTGCCCATTCAGTGACGATGAAAGAATGTTATGAAAATATGCGCACTCTTTTGGATAAAATGAACTACAACACCTATAAATGGTATATATGTGTGGACTTAAGAGTTATAGGAATTTAAGTAGGACTTCAGGAAGTATTTACAAAATATGGCTGGTTTTTTTGTCTATGGGACAGTCGTCCAGTAAATCAAAATTATAAAACAAAAATTTGGCTAGAAAGAAGTGTATTTCAACCGGGATCTCAAAATGTTAAGTTTAGACCTCTTGTAGACCCCAAAAATGTATATGTCCTTCTGCCTCCAAGTTATTCATGACTATGAATAAAGATGGTGATGGATACTTAAAAGAAGTCTTTTCCAAGTCAAGTGATGCCAAATTATAGGAAGGCATTTTTATTGGACCACAAATCAGAATATTGCTGAACGACGTATTAACGTCGTGGTAAGATTCTGCTTACCACGCACAAACTCGGAGCATGGAACTCATTTGTCAGTGTAGTAAGAGGATTTTTGGGCAACAATATGGATGCAATTACCAACAGTAATTTAATGAACTCTTAGATGCATACCAATCGCTTGATGCCAGAATGTCATTAAAAATTCATTTCCTCCATTCATATCTGTAATTTTTTCCTGAAAATTTGGGAGCTGTCATTGACGAGCATTGACGAGATTCCACCAAGACATTAGAACAATGGAAATTCCCTATCAAGGACGATGGGATCCAGCCATGATGGGTGATTACTACTGGTTTTTGAAGAGATAAGATGAAAAGAAAAAAATGAAATTAATTAGTATTATAGTTTAAGTCAATATTTTTAATCTTTGTGTTTAACCTAAATGTGAGGTTTGCTTAGTAGATGTAAAACTAAATAAACGATATATAGGGTTAAAAAATTCTGAAATCATTTTTTTCAATACACATCAGATATTGTAACATCAAATGTTGTTCTATAAATGACCCAAGAAAAACTTACGTCTTACAACTTTATTTTCTCATTTTCGTATTCGAATACGTTCATTCTACCATATTATGCCGTTAAACTTTGTTACAACCAAACAAATTTGTCGGCCAGTGTTATTGATTGGTGTGAGTAAAATACAGTTGTTTGGAAAACTCATGACATACTCGTGAGAAAACGCCAAGTTAACCTTTACTTCGTGTAGAATACACTTAATTCCATACTTTTCACAGATTATTCCGCAATTCAGTCCCAAAGGTTTATTATTTTCAATGAATACGAAACCAGTACGATTCATTATATTCTTCATCTGATCCCATCTAACGCCCTAAAAATCCCATCCACGTCTTTCGCGAAATTGCAGATCGTGTGAGGCGTGATACTCCAGTTTCACGGTACCGATCTTCGAGTCGTGCACCAGCACTCGAAACCAGCAACTCGGTATCTTGGCATCCGGTTGGTTTCAAGCTGTCAGCAGCCTCACGTGAGTGCTTGGTTCTGTGACATATGGATGGCGTGGTCCTAAACGAAGGCAACTGGAACCTACATCTCAATATTATGTCGTAATTTTCATCGTACACCAAAATAACATATGTCCACTATCAGAATATTTTGACGCCACTAGTGGAGTATCATTTTGATTAGTTGGGGAAAAACCCATTACTTTTGCGTGAATTTCAAGACTTTATCTAACATCTTCCGGATTGTCCAATTTAGGTCAAATATACATCGTTCTGTTGTATAATCTGTAACCATTTTAAATAATGCCAACAATAATAGAAAAAGGTTTTTTACTTGATAGAAGGATTATTAAAAAATTTTAAATATCATACAGGTTTATTCTGTTAACCTCCTACAAATCTTAATTTCAAAAAAAATTTAATTCAAATTCAATTTTATTCATTAAAGTGAACTTTTAAAAATCCTACGTATTCTATGTTCGTTACAGAAATTACACAAAGCGTGCAAGGTATTTTATGGACTCAATTAAAGCCAAATGATAATATGTGTGTGACAAACTCAAATATAATTATTATATATACAATAAAATGATAAAAGGAGGTTTTTACTTGATAGAAGGATTATTAAATTTTTTTAAATATCATACAGATTTATTCTGTCAACCTGCGGTGATTGCCCAAAAATTCAGATAGGACATCCTGGAATATCTTTCGGACATGGAATTTGTGAATATTTGAAGAGTTTCCTCGGTAACAAAAGTAATTTCACATATTCGAATCATTTGTTAGAAACAGGAGATACTTTCAACCATAATTCTGAAATTTTACATATAGAAAAAAAAGTTTTGAATATTATACAGATTTATTCCGTAAACCATCCTACAAATTTTAATTTAAAAAAAATTTTTATTCAAAAACTTTCAGAATTAAATTGAATAAATGTCTAAGAACACACTGTGTCAATTTAGTAGCCATATAGAATTAAACACTTATTACACATGACCAAAGAGAATAAAAGAATTCAAAGAATTATAAATTAAATCTACTGAATAAGTACTCGAAGAGGACAAAATTTTGTTTCGCTCCTGGTTTTATTAAAACCAAATTTGTTTCCGAAAATGCAGAACATAACCTCAAGAACTTCTTCAAAAACAACTTGCTCAAAATAAGTTCCTTCAAAAAAATTCCTGAAACATGCAGAACATTTTCAAAAACCAATTTAGAATTATTACAACGGAAACTCGTCAGCTCCACTTTACAAAATTTTTTTTTAAGTAATCCTTTCATCAAGTAAAAAACCTCTTTTTATTATTTTTTTAGAAAGTAAAAGTAATGCCTCAAACCTGTTGAGTCCCTAGAGACAAATAAAAACAACAAAATTGGAATTGTACTAAGCGAACAATAAGACTTAAATAACTCACCTCTGTTAAACATATTCAGATAAACTGGAATTTACAGAGAACCTTTTTTGGGTTTTAGTGTTCAGTAAAAATTTTTGTACCTACTCTAATATCGGGTGTTTTTTTAGCGTGATAAAACTTTCGATAGGGATAACTGTGATTTGACAGAAGGTAGAAGCCATGTTGTTTTGACATTTCTGTTCAGTAAGCATTGACAAATTATCATGGAAAGACTCACGCCGCAACAACGTTTACAAATTGTTGAAATTTATTTTCAAAATCACTGTTCTATTCGTCAAACTTATAGAGCACTTCGTGAAATTTATGGTTTATATAATCGCCCATCAGAGCAGCTTATTCGTCGAACTATCGATAGATTTCGGACAACATTTTCTCTACTCGATGCAACAACAACAGTAAAACAAAGAACTGTACGTACAGAACAAAATATCGCTGCTCTAAGTCATGGTGTTAATGATGACCCAGATTTGTCTATTTGTGTTTAGTGATGAAGCTAATTTCTGGTTGAACGGCTATGTAAACAAGCAAAATTGCCGTATATGGAGTGAAAACAATCCTCAAGAAGTTCTGCAGGTTCAATTGCATCTTGAAAAATGCACTGTATGGTATGCATTTTACGCTGGAGGCGTCATCGGTCCATATTTCTTTAAAAACTATGCTGGAGCTAATGTTACAGTGAGTGGTGCTCGTTGCAGATCGATGATCAATGATTATTTGTTTCAAAATCTGAATGGTATCGGCCCAGAAGTGTTTGGTTCCAACAAGATGGTGCTACACGTCATGCTGCTACCGTAACAATTTATTTAGTAAAAGAAAGATTTGGCGATAACATTATTTCGAGAAATGGTCCAATTAATTGGCCTCCAAGATCATGCGACATAACTCCACTGGATTATTTCATTTGGGGTTATGTCAAGTTATTGGTTTATGCTGATAGACCAGAAACAAAAGACGCTTTGGAAGCTAACATAACTCGTATTATTGATGAAATAAGGCCTGAATTACTCTAAAAAGTAGTCCAAAATTGATTTGGTCGAATGCGGTTCCTCATTCATGTCCACCTAGTCGTGGTGGACATATGCCGGAAATTATTTTCAAAACATAAATAAAATTATTTTTCAAATAAAAAAAAAATTGGATTTAATCTTAATTGAAATGTGTTTTATTTCAATTTAAAGTTCTATCACTCTAAAAAAGCAACCGATATAAATAGCAACCGATTTCGAAAACAAATTTAGTTATTCAAAAGGTAAGATACCACCTACCTGAAGAATGAATATTTTAAATATTATCTAGGGCCGATGAGGATATTATCGGAATTATAACTGTTTTTTGAAGATATAGTGCATGTTTTGAGAGATTCTTGAATTAACTCATTTGAATATTTAAATATATTAAATATTTCAAACAAATTATATTTTTTGAGAAGTCCTTAAGTGGTGTTATGTTTTTGAAACAGAATTGGTGTTCATAATGGTAAGATCAGAAACAAAATTTTGTCTCCTTCAAATATTTATTTACTAATTTTAAATGCCTTTTTATATTCGTTGGTTTATTTATTCCATTTGACATTGTATATTGAATTTTGATTATATACGTCTATTAAATATGAGCGGTGCTTATGTAGACATTAATTTAATTCTAGAAGTTTATGGAATGAAAATTTTTTTTGAGATTAAAATTGTAGAAGACTGTCAGATTAAATCTGTTTTGATATTAAAATGTTCTTATTTGATATTATTATTAAAGATATTATTGAGGGAAGATACGTTATAGAAATTGTCCCACAAAACTAATAAAATGATAAAAGTAAATATCGTAAAACACAAAGGTCCAAAACTTCCTGAAATACACAGTATAATCTTTTTGACAATTTCTATTGCGAAATTCACCTGAATAATATCTTAACTATTTTTGATGGTTTTCTTATTCAATCCATAATAATTATTGTTTCTCTTCCAGGACATATTCTAATAACTTTGCATATTATTATTGTCTTAATTTTTTCCAGTTAAACTAATATCTTCATTTAAATATATATTCTGTTAGCCTTCTACATATTTAATTTCAAAAAATTATATTTAATATTATAACTTCAAGTATAAACCTCCGTTCATTTTAAACTAATATCTTCTGTGCTCAGATTGAATCTATTATGATCGTTGGTGTTTCAGGATATATTTCAACATTTTTGGCTTTTTGCAACAACTTTGTATTCCATTTCGTAATAATTTATTATTGGCAAGAAAGCAGGAAAAAATACTAATGTTATTCTGTAAGGTACGTTGGAAGGCAGAATACCACTCAGTCACTTAAACTTTTCAGCTTCGAATATTCCCTGAAGAATTCTATCACGTCGCTACTTGTTCAAACCCAATGAATGCATGACGACGGAAAATGATTATTCTCTACGAATCACAGCTCTGAAATAGTTGACCTGAAAGGTGAATATTAAATTAATACTGCTATACTTAGATTGAAATTGCTAGAAGCGTCAAAACGTTCCTGGTTGATTGTATTAAAATAATTAATGTTAAAGGTGGTTTGGCGACACAGTTCAACTCTCGAATGTATAAGCGCTGATGATTTCATCCTTAATTGATTCAGAGTGGCGTCCCTTACGTTAAATGAAATTATAAAGATAGTTCGTGATGTCCTGATGAACTGCTGAAGAATTGAGAGAAGAACTGAAAGAGAATGAAATATGAATATAATAAAGGATGTTTATTCTTGAGGCGAATAATTCTAAATTCACATGAAAAAAAGGAAACTGCTTTATGAAATTGGCTTTGACAGATACTTTTAAGGCATCAATGTTTGAATAACTGAAGAGTATCCAGCTTGATGTATGCAATCTTCCCGCCTTTCGAAATCAGCTATTTATTCCTGGCTTGCAGCGTGGCCATCAGCTGTGCAGCTTTTGTCATTGTCATGTTAATACGTGTCTCGGTTTGCGCCCTCTGTCTATTGTATGCTTCCTCGTTGTGCCTTGTCTGTTCTCCATTAGTCATTTGTCCAGTTCATGCTTCTAAGTAAACCCTAGATTACCAAGAGCCATAGAGTCGGTCCAAGGCTCGATCCTTGTGGACAACCTTTGTTCCTTGTCCTCTCCAAGGAAATCAGTCTGCTGATAATTGTCCTGTGTGTCACGAAGTCTTCACAGAGTCTTCGGAGCTGTCCTGGTACCTTAGCAATTTCCATCTCATTGTTAACGTATGGTGTCCATGTGCCATTGAAAGCGTTCCGCAGACCCAGTGCCACCAGTAGTTGGTGATTCTTGTTGTCCTTGTTGATCTTTGTCTTCTAACTTCGTCCATAGCGCCTAAAGTCGAAAGTCCCAGTCCCAATAAAGTACATTTATAGTTTCTAACTAAAATACAGTCTTCTGTTTATTGATACTTTTTCCAAGGCGAGAAGGATGCTTGCAGGCTTCAGTGAGGCATCTTCTAAAAAGTTTATGAAATACATCGAAGGTATAAATCCTTCATAACTGTAATAATTATGGATGCAAATCTTAAATTAAAAATGCCACATACGAATCGGATCTGCAGCCATAAATAATAACAGTTGTACGTCATATCTGATCGGACACATACAATTTTTTGTTGCATCTCGAAAACAAATATTGCCATCCGGTTCTCTGTGTTTGAAGCGAAGTCATTGGGCAGAACCAATTATTGCGTCATGCACAATTAATTGTGATCGGTTCGCGGACTAACCAGGGAATTGTTGTGAAGAAACCCAATAATTATTTTATCTGAACAAGGAAAATGCATTCGCAATCCAATATGTTCAATTGAAATGATACACTCGAGTTTGAACAGGTCTACAGCCATGCAACTTTCCGAATGCATCCTCAATTGTTGTATTTTTGGTGATATTATGATACAGATTATCATGAATATTACACAAATTTTCTTATATTAATTTTATATTGTTCCACTTCAGATATTTCGATGAAGGACGATAATTTGATAGGAAACTATTCTATCTATATCACGATATCCGCGTTCGAGATTTTTAAATGAACAGTTTCCTGGAAAATGGACTGGAAGCAGAGAACTTTCAGTGACAGTTCAATTTCTGGTTTTTAACGCACTAGTTTTTTTTGTAGAAAAATATTTGAAATTGTTGCTGGTTGATTCAGTTCTACATGAATCTCTTCAACAATTGTTACAACGAACTTTTGAAATAATGCATTGTTGATCCAAAAGATGATTTTGGCAGGATACAATTTATCCAACGTCTCTAAGAATTCTGACTGGTTGTGAGTTGCCCTCTCGAGTAAAGAATCAAAGAGATTTTTAGCATTCCCAAATTCTCCAATTTCAGGGGTGGTATTGCAACATAGAGCGCTCACCCATAAAACTGGCTTGGTCCTACACAATTTCAGATATTCTGTTCATAAGAAATACGTCAGTAATAGATCTGTACTAGCTTTGAGGGGAGGGATGCAATGACATTTAGATTCCCCGAGTTCGTTGTTTTTGACATCGTGTAGAACTCTTCTTGGCAACTGTTAGTCTGTAAAGGCTCCGTTTGGAAACGAGGCTACTTCAGTGGGGGTGGAAGCCCACAAGAGTACTTTTACTCCTGGGTACTTGATTGAGGTTGGATTCATGGGGGCAGTAGTAGAAACCCCGCAAGCTAGGTTTGAAGAGTATCCCATCCATCTGGATTCGTGGTTCTTGGACCTGTATGGGCTGGGACATCTCTTGGAGGTTTGAGGATCTTGAGCATGTGCTAGACGTTGGGCCTGGAACTGGATTCACCGGGAGTGTCTACGGCGATTTCAAGGCCTCGAGCCGTGACTGGATGGTGGATAAGCCCCATTGGCGTGTGACTTGCAACTGGGGCACTGATACTGCAGAGCCAGTAGAGGTAGGATAGTGCTTTGAAGCAACCAGTCTTGATTGGCAATCTAGTTTATGCGCTACTTCCGCCTCCATAACAGCAGTGGCAGTAGATCCTAAGATACTAAGAATACTAAACCGCAATCGCACTCTCCAACCTCACTCCATTAGTGATGGTGACTCCATGGCATAAATTTATTTGGGGATTAAGTATGATCTCACTACTTGAAGCTTCAAGAGGGCCTTCATGTTAATCCAGGTTCCTGATTTTGAAAGCTGTTTCGATGAGAACCAGTAACTCATGTGTTCGAATGTTGCGTCGATAAAGGAAATTAGGGCACACTTTTGAGGGTTTCATTGTCTCTGATCCTTAAGGACGGCGACTGCAGTTTACAGAAGATTCAAAAGATCATTTTCATTGTCAGCCAAGATCATGCTCATACTCTTGTACCGATATGTTTTGTTGAGGTCTCCTTGAAGGTAGATTCTTCAAACTGCTGGTTTGGTTTGCGATTTGACGAGTAGTAGCAAAACGGTCCCATAGAGCTGTCTGAAGCGCCTATCTTGGCGCTGTGTGGTACGTTTCGATTGACCAGTTAGTTTTCGTTATGTTCTCCTTTCTTCTTCTTCCTACAGGCACACCTTACTTTCATGGCGGTACAATTAACACGGCGGCCAATCTAGCGATAGGACAAAGCAATATTTGTGAGAGTCGTTAACAACTGAAATATATGTATTATTCAGCTGTCATAAACCAAAAGATAAGGTTTTGTTTACCTCAAGAATTATCAAAGATTTAACGTTGATATTGTTATCACAGTATGGTTCAAATAGTTATTTTATTCGAAAATAGCAAATGAAAAAAATATTCCTAATGTCACTGAATACATAAAGAGCGGCTTTTTTTAATTGGGACACCCTAATCATAATTCTTTTCATTACACCACATTTTAAAGAACACCAATGTTATATAATTCCATTGCTTATGTGGGAAATCTTTTTTATATTTTTTTCATGGGCTTTGAGAAACATTTTCAACCTTTGTTTATTATTTCTAGATGATGTTTTGACCATGGATTTCGATAAGGATATTACACTACAAGAATGGACAAGGGAACAACCCTTAGCTGTCTTAGCTTTAGATAGCGCAGACAGAGCTGTTTTAAGGATAGCAGGTATGATTTTATTTTTTTTAGAGTTTTTGATCTTCACATATGTTTTTTTTATTAACGCCTTTGGATAATTTAATACCCGTTTCTGATCACGATAACTTTCGAAAGATACATTTTCTACAGTATAAAGTTGAAACACATTGAATTGATGATTTACAAAAACCATTTAATGAGACTGTGGAAATTACTTTTGTCGCTGAGTTGGCAAAATATTGTGTACACTCTCGTTCAGTGTCAGCGTCATCTTTTATTTAGTGCTCCATTTTGTCATTTCATCTCAAGAACTGTGAAAGAGCCTGTTTTGGAATTGGCATTGCAAATGAAATGTCGTGTGCGTGTAACTATGAATCATGGAATTGAGATCGGCCAATTTATGATATCGAGACTGAAAAAATCTTGAGAAAATTGTTTTTATCGTGATTTCATGTATGAATTCGGAGGGTTGAACCAAACACACGCAGATTATTGTTAGCGTGACGCGATCACATTTCGAAATCGTGACAAGAAACAAAGACGATCCCACTTGGGAAATTTTGGATCTACTCGAATCGGATGTGAGAACTTCATTCGAAATACCCGCATGTGAAAATAGGCGTCATATGACACCGATGCGCTCTTAACAAAACGTCCTTTGAATGAAAAGAATTACCACATTTTCTTAAGATCCTCGAGTACAACATAAGCGCACTTGTATACATCAAAATGGAAAAGTTAAGGACTGCAGAGTACGTTTTCGACATACTTTTCAATTTACTATGAATGAGATTTAAGAAATATAGTTGGAATAAATACACTGTTCAAAAATTGAAGTGGACATTCGAGAGTAAACTGACTTTTTGCACTTGAATCACATTTTCAGGATTTCAGTATATATCACGTGGAGAGGCATATGTTTGCGTATTATGCAGGGTGTCTACTTTTAAAGGAACCAAACTTCAAGGAGAGACCACACAAGTTATTTGCAACACAAAATTTCATATAACACATGGTCGCAATATTGATGGTTATTCTTCGATTTAACATTCCTTGATTTCACGGAATATTTCAAGTTTTTCCATAAAATGAATTATACTTCAGTTATTCTTGTAGTCTCATAAAATTTGAACATATATCTGTATAATTCTATATAAACGGCTTTAAATTTGTTACAAGATAAGGAGTTCTGTGTGCCAAAAACTTCTTATGTGGGCGTTGTAAGGAATCTGAAGTGAACGAAATCAGTTATATTTTTCCAATGGTTTTATCGATGAAAAATTATTAATTATGGACCTGTTTTCTTTTCAGCAAAAATACCTCACTCAGTGTGCTTTCGAATCAAGTTTTGTGCTAGTTGCTGGACCTCTGCAATTATATCATGGCTAAGAATATAACAACGAACATTGAAAAATTCCAAACCTATCTGCACTATCTTGAAGTTCTTCATGATTGAATATTAAAGTAATTTTCATGGAAATCATGAATTTATGTGTCTGGTGGAGAGAGGACAAGCAGCTAGCACAAAAGTTGATATGTCATTCGAAAGCAAACTTAATGAGGTATTTTTTGCTGAAAAGAAAAGACGTCCATAATTTATGAATTTTCATCGATAAAACCATTGAAAAAATATGACTGATTTTCTTCACTTTAGAATCGTGATATTCATTTCCTTACATGCCCGCAATGAGAATTTTTTGGCCACAAAACCTCTTATCTTCTAGCAAATTTAATGCCGTTTCCAGATATGTGGTCAACTTTGATGAGGCTACAAGCATAACTGTATAAAGGATTTTATGGAAAACTTAAAATATTTCGTGAAATCACGAAAAGTCAAATTGAAGGAAAAACATTTCGACCATGTGTTATATGACATTTTTTGTTGCAAATAACTTTCATGATCTCCCATTGAACTTTGGCCCTTTTAAAAGTAGACACCCTGTATATTATTATACTTCGCAAATTATCCGTTTCAATTTTTGATCAGTGTAGTTCAAGGTTTGTTCTTCGTCTCTCCTTCCAGACAAGAAATTCTGATCGGAATTATAGAAGAAAAATTATATAAGAACAATTGCAAGTTCTTCTGCATTAATAATACAAAACAATAAAGTTTCTAGATTTCACACAGTATTAGTTAGTATTGAATGAATCTAAAATTTAATAAAAATATTCAGAAAGTTCGATAATAGGGTTAATTTAAGGTAATATTGTTTCCACTCCAATTTTGCTTGTTTACATAGTTGTTCAACCAGAAATAAGCTTCATGACTAAACACAATTTTACAATAAAATAGTGGATCAACTTCAAGCTGCTCTACGGCCCAATCAGCAAACAAACGACGCTTATTATGGTCAAGTGGCTTCAGTTCTTGAACCAGTTGGATCTTGTATGGGTGTAGACCAAGATCTTTATGCAAAATTTTCAATGTGGTGGATACACAGAGTCTAACTTGTTGTGAACGTCGACGAATAGACAAATCTGGATCATCATTAACACTATGTACGTACAGTTCTTTGTCTTGTTGTTGTTGTTGCATCGAGTAGAGAAAATATTGTCCAAAATCTATCGGTAGTTCAACGAATAAGCTGCTCTGATGGACGATTATGTAAACCATAAATTTCACGAAGTGCTCTATAAGTCTGGCGAATAGAATACTGATTTCGAAAATGAATTTCAACAATTTGTAAACGTTGTTCTGTTTTTATATCTCAATTCCAAATTATTCACAATTTTCCATTCTTTACTTTCCATTTGATTATTCATGCAAATGTTTTGAAAATGTTCATTCGATAACAATATCAGGGGGCGCGAGATTTTCAGAATTGAGTGAATTTATTGAGGTACAACTGCGCTAAAGCCAAATCAGTCCTCTCAAAATTTCTTCCCTCTCAGTAGTGTCTTTACTGCACAGAGTTGAACTGATCACCTAACTCTTGGCTGATTCATCTGGTTATTTAAGCACTCTTCGTTTGAGGGAGGTCGCTATTTCCATCAGACCAACATGTGACTTCCGAATTCTCAATTGGTTAATAACGCAGTCCAACTCATTTCGGTGAGTGAATCTCAGCGTTGCCAAACTGGTTGTTAGTCTCACAAAGTTCGCGAAAAACGCTATTTATATCCTTGTTTGACAGAAGGAACGATTTTCTGTCGGGAAGTACGTCTATAATCTACGACTATGGCTGGTTTGAATAGCTGAAGGCTCAACACCTGTGGGTTTACATTTAACCCTGGGAAATTTATGTTCCTGCAGGAATACACGTGTTATATTTATTCAGAAACATCCAATAAAAAGTTCGGCGTTATCAATTTAGAAGTTGACAAGTCGTGCTCTCCTGTCGTTTCGTGGAATTCCCTGACAGAATCCCATTTGAAAGCTTTCAGAAAGGGTCTTAGGTTACGTTCATCTTGTCTTGAAATTGATACGTAAAAAAATATTGTGAATTTTATGGATTCATTGTTCTAACAGTCAGTCGAATCTGCTTGTCTTAGAATGTTATCCTAAAATTCAATCTTAACCTCAATGCTCTGCGATGTAGTGCTCAGATACAGGTACTACAAGACAATTAAGGGGTGGGTTATTTAAACTTTCCATCTTCGATCTACTATAAATAAAAAACTAATGGTTTTTTTTAAATAATGAGTTTATTAGAAAGATTGGATCTTTCTGGATGGTTAACGTAACACAATCCTGGCACGAGTTACTGAGGTTTTTATGCAAAATTCTTCTCAGAGAAGTGCGGCAAATGTCCAGTTCTTGAGCACGATGACGAGTTGATATTGATGGATGTTGAGTCGCATTCTAGCCTACAGCAGCAATGTTTTCAGGTGCGTTCACTGGACGAGAACGTGAACAGGTTGTTTTATCAAATATCTATCCAGTTTGCACCAACTCCCTTCACAAATTGCCGTGAGCGCATTTCATTTCTATTGAATTTTCCACGTAAATTTATAACAATCTGGTAGAAGATTCACTGCTCCTTTGGAAATAAGTTTTTGATATTTCCAGTTTTGCCAAAGCGTAAATCGACCCATTTTGTTGATGTCAAATATGACACTAATTTTTTGTCAACAAAAGTGTTGTTGGACTCGAAATAACCACTACTTCAAAATGCAAACTCTAAATGTCCCACTTCTTGTCCTTTAGGTTAGCTGCTTGTAGCACTGAAGGAATTAGACTATATACATATTTATCGTCTAGGTGTCCAGCCCGAGTGAAAAATTAAAATCGTGATTCCGCATTATTTGGGTTCCAAAATCGTTCAAGTTGAAATGATGTCCTAATATCTCAGGAATATATAGTCCTTCTTGAAACTATCCGGAAAAAACAAAGCTCAATTGTAATTATTTAGTATATATTTTTAATTCATGAATTAAAAAATTGTCACAAATCATTAATCTCATTTACTTATACAACCTCCATATAACTGTAAAAACTTGACTAAACGCCAAGGTACACCCGAAACTAGATCACCTCCATATTTTTCGGTGATTGTAGTCCAGGACTGTGAAACTGACTGAATTAAATCATGGCGCTCATTTCTGGTAGAACGGCTATGTCAACAAGCAAAATTGTCGTATATGGAGTGAAAACAATCTTCAAGAAGTTCTGCAGGTTCCATTGCATCCTTAAAAATGCACTGTATGGTGTGCTTTACACGCTGGAGGCATCATCGGTCCATATTTCTTTGAAAACTATGCTGGAGCTAATGTTACTGTGAATGGTGCTCGTTACAGATCGATGATCAATGACTATTTGTTTCAAAATTTGAATGGTATCGACCCAGAAGTGTTTTGGTTCCAACAAGATGGTACTACACCTCATGCTGCTACCGTAACAATTGATTTATTGTAAGAAAGATTTGGCGATAACATTATTTCGAGAAATGGTCCAATTAATTGGCCTCCAAGATCATGCGACATAACCCCACTGGATTATTTTCTTGGGGGTTATGTCAAGTCATTGATTTATGCTGATAAACCAGAAATAATAGACGCTTCGGAAGCCAATATAACTCGTGTTATTGATGAAATAAGGCCTGAATCACTCGAAAAAGTGGTACATAATTGATCTGGTCAAATGCGGTTCCTCAGAGCTAGTCATGGTGGACATATGCCGGAAATTATTTTCAAAACATAAATGTCATAAAATTATCTTTCAAATAAAAAAAAATTTTGGCTTCAATCTTAATTTAAATGTGTTTTATTTCAATTTAAAGTTCAATAACTCTAAAAAAACACCCTATACTTGATCAAAAACTTATATTGGACTAACCGGAAGGTCCTTTGATACTAGAAGGAACAGCGACGCTCTTTCTCCGATATCGAGTTGGATTTTACGAATGCGGAACATTTAATAAAAGAAAAACACGACTTTGATGAGCGTTTGAAGATTATGCACAAAGAAAATGAGGATCTGAAGCTGGACCTGTTAGAAAGTTTAGAAATAATCCAATTAAGATATTCTGGGAATTTATTGGATGAACAAACTGAGTTATCTTATTCAACTCCATCGGATCTATCCTTCCAAGGATCCGGTGATTTTACCAAAAGTAATCAAAAACTTTATCTCAAAATAGAAACCATTAAAATACAGTATGTTACCAATTTTAGACCGGTTGTTTATGAGCATCAGATGAAGTTACTATGTAAAAGAAAAGCTTCATGTGAATAGCTCTCTTGACCTTATTATAATCAACCTAGGTGGTATAGTGAGCATATATGCGGGTTATGGTGCCAGGGATTGCGAGTTCGAGTCCCGCTGTGCCTATGGATATATTTGTGTATGTCAGGTGATGTTAATGACCACATCAGTCGATGCTGTAAGTCTCAACAGAAAAAATAGCTTATTTTCGATATGATTGTGAACATATCAACCCTATTTGAAAAATTTTTATTCCAAAAGTCGAATGCTTACTATTTCAGGTGATGTTCATATGCGCTTCTCAGTTCCTTAAGTTTATTATTAGAAATGTCCCACCGAAAGGTCAGTATTAAAGAGGATGTCTATGTGACTAAGAACATAGCAAATTAGTCATGTGATTGGGAATTTCATTCGTTTGAAAAATTAACTGGAACTGAAATTGCCTTATTCCATTCATATTCCGTGTTACATTTACGGTCGGAATTATTCTGTGGGAACTTCCGATATGTCTGAAAAACTGGTAAATTTCTAGCCCAAGGCGAGGAAGAATTAGTCCATTATTATGACTAACAACCTCCTGCCTTTGGCTTTACCATGAGGTCAGTCATCTTCATTTTCTGCCCATTGAGGTTCTTCTCGATTCCCAACGTGTTCCCAGATTTCAAGCTTTCTAAATATAGATTATTTTCCCGTATTCCGTTTACGGATTAAGCGATTATGACGTGAAAAGCGAATAAGTCACGTACCTGTCAATCAAAAGCGATGATTCAAAATTGATTCGATATCTTTGAGTGTTTAGGGATTATGGAAAAATTTATTTCTTATCGTACCTTGCGATATACTTGAGTATATACATGTAGCAAACAGTTTTTTAGAAAATTGTCAAATTCTTCAAGTCAGTAAGTATATTCATTCGATTTGTATAGTGTGTTGATCTGGATGATATATCAAATACTGTATTTCAAATTTTCATATATCCGTTTATGAAATGAATATAACATTTGTTTTGTTTATCAAAGTACGTCCTAAAATGGATTTTGGACCACAATCTTTTTATCGCCGTATTCTACTTATTATTCCAGTATTTTGAAACTGCAAACAATAGAAAAATGAATTTATCGCAATGATTAATAACAATAGGTTTTGTGGATTGTATAAAATGTTATGTAGCGGTGATTTAAACTTCAAAGTGTACTTTGTATGTATTTTAAATATTCAACAGAGTAATTTCGTTATACCTCGCTTCAAAATTTAATTTTATGAAATTTCTTCAGAACTGTTTGATATTAAATTCAATTAATGGCTTAGAAAACACTCTTTTAGTAGACATATCGAACTTACTAAACAAACATTCGAACAAATTTCACTCTAAAATGCCCAACATAAACTCAAGAAATTCTTCGAAACAATCTCTCTTTAAAAAGCTCTTTCAAAAATCTGTAGCATATCTTCAAAAAGGTGATTTCAGATTTTCACCGATAATATTCAGTCCACTTTCATGCCACCAAAATAAATACAATCAATAAAAGTATCTATTATACTTACACGACCTCGTAGTATTTCAAACTAAGATAGAACTCAAATAGTTTTCAAATGGTTCCATTCGTATTCTATGTTCGTCCACAGAGAATACACAGAGGTGTAGAGTAGTTTGCATGTTGGACATTTTAAAGTGTAATTTGTTTTTAATATTACCGGTATGAAATATGCTGTGTCCATTATATGTTTTTTGAGTAAGTTCGATCAATATTCTTTATTTTCTTTGGATTCTTTTATCTCCCTTTGATGCTGGGTAATGAGTGTTAATTCTATATGTCTGCTAAGAAAAACAGTGTTAATGATATTTTATAAAATCAAAATTTGTAGTTGTCTAACAGAATTACTCTGATTGATATTTAAAAAACGTTCTATCAAGTAAAAAATCCCTTTCTTTAATTTCTTTGCATGTAATAATGATGATAACCCACAACGAGCATAAGGAATTGAAATAAAGCTCGAACACTTAAGAAAGAACAATTATATTTTAAAAATTTCATACAGATTTATTCTGTGAACCTTTTAAAAATTCCAATTTCAAATAATTTTTATTCAAAAACTTTTAGAATTAAATAAAATGAATGTCTAAGAACACACTGTGTCAAACTAGTAGACATTTAGAATTATACATAGTACACTTATTATCACTGTATATGATGCCAAGCTAAAATTATGATAATTACACTGCAAACAAATCTGAATTTGCCAACACTTGGGCAATTGACAATATATTTATTACTACATTTATAGTAATCGCGATAATCTTGTATCGGAGACACAAGCTAATTAGTTTTACGATTACTTCTGGCAATCTTCTTCAATTTTGTAGTTGGAAAAATATCTCTGAAGGAAGTATTTGGGTTTACATCCTTTCTTAAAATTCACCAACTTCTTTTTTGAAAAAGATTTTATTGTTGAGTACGACATGGAACGTGTAAATTTGGATTTTCTCTTACACTTGCGTCAACCAACTCAATATTCTTTTGTGTGCGTGCATTTCTGTGTCGTACTGGTACCCTTGCATTGTGTGAAGAAAATTCACTTTTAACTTTGTCCACAATATGGCAAATAGTTAGTCGATTAACTGAATAATGACGTCTACTAATTCTCTTTAAATTTCTCACAGTTTTTACAAATGAGCACTAAGTTCGATAAAATAATTTAACAATTTCCAAACGTTGTTGAAGCGTGTATCTTCCCGTGATTAAATGAACACAAATAACATGGGAATTGTCAAAAATAATATACAGTGTTGCCATTATAACGATTATATAAATTGTATAATTCCTAATGGAAAACCTGTTATATATAAAAGTATGTAATTCATGAAACAAAAGGAAATTATATGGGTGAAACTATTTCTCACGCTGGGGGGGTTATTCAAAAGCGGATTTACTTTTAGGGCAGTAGTGAACGTGCAACCTTGAAAGGGTGAAACTATTCGCGTGAATCAACACCATAGATGTTAATTCTCATTCGATTTTTCGTAATTAAGCACAGAAAACTAATTTAAACCAGGTCGCGGGTTCCGAATCAAAATGATTTGTAGATTGATTTAGCGGTGATTGCTTGCTTCAACCACTGACGGTGGTGTAAACGTTTTGAAAGAACCGCAAAAACGTTTTAACATTATCTATAAGTCGAGAGTTAACGGCTTATGAACAGTTTCGGTTTTATCAAGTATTCAGTATAAATGAATTGAATATTGACTGTCCATTATCTAGCAGGTGTGTAAATATTGTTCAGAAATTTAATTAAATCGATCCGATTAATTCATTATTGAACTATTTCTATAATTTGAATTGTGGAAATAATGTATTTCATCTTAGTTTTTATTTTAAATATTGTTCCCTTTCACATCACAATAATAACCAGCAATTTTGATTTTAAACATGCATACAGAAATCTTGAAAACTTCCGTATAATTTGATTTGAAAAAAATTAATTCAAAATGTCTCATAAAAACTTTGTTTTCATTTAAGTACAGTCAAATATCGTAGAACACTCCAAAATATAAAGTAATCTAAAGTAATTTCCGGTTACACTCTGAGGTAAGATACACTGATTGTTAGTTAATTTTGATATTTTAAATATTAATTAGGGCCGATGAAGAGATTATCGGAATTCTTATTGTTTTTTGAAGATATAGTGCATGTTTTGAGAGGTGTTTGAATGAACATATTTGAATATTTAAATATATTGAATATTCCAAATAAATTATATTTTTTGAGAAGTCCTTAAGTTGTGTGTTATGTTTTTGAAAAGGAATAAGTGTTCATAATGATAAGATCAGAAACAAAATTTTGTCTCCTTTAAATATTTATTTATTAATTTTAAATGACTATTTATATTTTTTGGTTTATTTATTCCATTTGAAATTGTATATTGAGATTTGATTATATATGTTTATTAAATATGAGTGGTGCTTATGTAGACATTAATTTAATTCTAAAAGTTTTTTGAATGAATATTTTTTTGAAATTAAAATTGTAGAAGACTGACAGATTAAATCTGTTTTGATATTCAAATAAAGTAATCTATTGAAAATAAACCAATTTCAGAGAAATTCAATAACATACATAGCCGAAATAGTGAACTGCTTTATATGAATATTGGTAATGAAGAATTTTGCATCAAAAAATGCCCTATGTTAATTTAAAAAGAACAGATTTTTAAACTCTCATCCTTAACTTTTAGAATGAAAATTAAAAACTATCAAAAAATCATATTACGATACTTTCATTTATAAGATCTTGAAACTTGAGTTTAATTTCATTATCCGGTTAATATTCCAAATTCATATTGTCCAAAATTATTTATATACGTTTTGTATTATGTAAAAAATATTTCATATCATTTAAAGGGTAGAACATCTGGTGTTTGCAATTTGCAGTAGTAATTATTTCGAGTTTGGTAACACTTCCTTCATTTGTGTTTTGACAGAGAGTTAGTTTGATATTTGACATTAATGAAATGAGTCGATTCACGCTTAAACAAAATAAGAAATATTAAAAATTTATTTCCAAAGTGTTAGGAATTGACGTGGCAAATTCAATAGAAATCACCCAATAACAGAAAAAAAGGAAACAAGACTTGTGTTGACCAGTGTTATTTAATTGTTTTCTATTTGTAATAGAATAGTATAATTTCTAATAAATGTTTGATTTATTCGGTCTTTACTTGATGGAAACTCATTTTAATTAAAAAATATATAACAGGCAATATTTTAATTTTCACAAAAATGTTTATAATACAATTGTTTCACCACGATGTGGCTTCTTCAGGTATCTACAGTCTACTGGCTGGTGGTGTCCAGTGTAACCGAGTTTAAAAACAATGTTAAGTACGTGACAAAATAATGGAAGAACAAGTCATAAAAATTTGAGGTTTTATTGGAGTTTGCAGCTAAAAAATGCCATTAGGGAAAGATATTCAGTAATGGCGACTTGTCAACATCTGTTTGTTCATTCAAAAGGATTTTATGGGCATTGTACCTGTCGATTTCAAGAAATTCTAAAAGTGTTAATGTAGAACTTTTGCTTTCGACGTGGATAATTTCATAGTTATTGTTGAAATTGTCTGAATTCCTTAAGATGATTACCATATGTCGAATGTACGGAATCCTATATGTAACTCCTTTGGTGCTCTGGGATTCTTTTCTTGAAGGATCTACCTACCTGCCAATATATACTGAAGGGCAAGTCAACTTGTAGACTCCAGACTTATTTTCTTTATTTGTTCGATCCTTATTGTTTTTTATGTAAGTACTAAGGTTATTAATGTTTTTAAAAATAGTTTCAATTACAACTCAGCTTTTAAAACCATTAATTACCTCAGTACCTATATAAAAAACAATTGGAATCGAATAACAAAGGAAATGAATATGGAGTCTACAAGTTGATTTGCAACGATTGTCCTTTAGTATATATTGGCCAGAAAGGTAGATCATTCAAGAAAAGAATCCACGAACACCAAAGGAGTTATCGGATTTTGTACATTCGGCATACATTCTGTCAAGAAAGTACCGGGAATTATCGATTTAAATCTGGCGGGGCAATGAGGCAGGTAAAAATTTTTTTCCTAGGTTGGTACCACTGTCCTTAATTACTATGCCAAGCTTGAGCGGGATCTGTCAACTAGTGTGTTTGCAACAGCTGATTAAGTCAGTCGATGTCAGAGTGCGTGCCGATTTTTACTATGGGTGATCACGTTGAGCAAAGAATTTGTTTAAAGTTTTGTGTTGCAAATGAATTTTCGTGTGCCGATGCATTGAAAATGTTGCAAAAGGCCTTTGGTGATAATGCTCTATCGAAAACTCGTGCATATCAGTGGTACAGAGCCTTCAAGGACGGTCGTGAAGTGGTCGCCCATCGACGGCTTCGATCGAAGATAACGTCGATAAAATTAAGGAAAGGGTGCTGGAAAACCGTCGTACCAGCTTGAGAGAGATAGCACATGATCTTGAGATATCCCACGAGTCCGCACGTACGATTTTGATTGATATTTTGGGCATGAGAAAGGTGGCCGCACGACTCGTACCGAAAGACCTGAATTTTCTTCAAAAACGTCATCGCGAACAGGTTGCTTCAGACATGCTGGATCGCTGTAATTCCGATTCTACATTCATGGAACGCATTATAACTGGTGATGAGACCTGGGTCTACGAGTACGATATGCAAACAACCCAGCAATTATCGGAATGGGTGGCAAAAAATGAGCCGAAACCGAAAAAACCACGCCAAAGCCGCTCGAAAATGAAGGTGATGCTCATTGTTTTCTTCGATATCCGTGGCGTGGTGCACTACGAATTCGTTCCAGAGGGTCAGACGGTAAACAAGGAGTATTACCTAGGCGTTATGAAACGTTTGCGTGAGCGTATCCGTAAGAAGCGGCCAAATTTGTGGGCGAAAAACTCATGGATTTTGCATGACGATAACGCGCCTTCTCACCGAGCTACGATTGTGACTGACTTTCTCGCCAAAAACTCAACAAACATGCTTCAGCAACCTTTTTCCTCTTCCCAAAACTAAAATTGCCCCTTCGTGGCACCCGTTTTGAGTCGATTGAAGCCATAAAACAAAATTCGGCGCGAGAGCTAAAGTCCATCCCGGAAAGCGCCTATAAAAAATGTTTCGATAATTGGAAGTGCCGTTGGCATAGATGTATTGGAGCAAATGGATCCTATTTTGAAGGCGACCCAATAAATTTTGACTATTAAATGTAAAAATGTTGTTTTAATTGAAAATTCCCGGTACTTTCTTGACAGAGTAGTATGCTAACATCTAAAGAAATTCAGGCATAATTTCAAAAATAACTATGAAATTATCCTCGTCGAAAGCAAAAGTTCTAGATCAACACTTTTAGAATTTCTTGAAATCAACGTCTTCTAATAAACACAATTTTGAAAAAATATCTGCTTGTTTTTTATTTATGGCCGATCAAAAATTTAAATTTCAAATGGATTGTTGATATATATATTGTAGAAGTCTGCAGGAAGAATTCTTAAATTAAATTTATTCAAATATTCTTGTGTCGACTCACGTTTTAATTTATCTTGAAACATAACACATATCTCATCATGCCAAAAGAAAGTTATTTCCAACAAACAATAGATCTTGTTATGGTGATGCATTTCTATTTTGGTTAAATGTTCTAAATTTTCAGGGCCGATCTCAATTTTATTGAAATATCATATCCAAACGTGCCAATATGCTCATCAAATGAGATAATATGGGACATACCGAACTAGCGTAACTACTGAACATGGAAGATGATTTAATTTTAAACAATTTGACGACATGAACATAACAACGAGAATGAGATCATCACGTCTTTGCCACAACCGACAATTATCAATTCAAAGCACAATAGAGGAAATTTTTCTTGTGAAACTAGTAGTTACTTTACAATGATGGTATTCTTGACTCGCTATTGAAATAAATATGTACATATATGTTACATTTAAGGGTCACCTTGAAAGTTGCTTGTTTCATAAAATTTCGAAGTTTTTTGAACGGAAAATATAAAAAGCGGGTCATCTAGAGTTTGCATTCTGAAGTACTGGTTATTTCGAGTGAGGGCAACATTTCTTTTTTTATTATTGTTATCCTGATAGTCCTAGATCTTCTGTGAAGATCCCTCAGAAGCTTTTTTTTCAGCTTGTGCTGAGTTAGGAGTTCAGTTGTATTCTGGGTAGGCTTTGTTACTGCGATCTTGCGCCACTTTAGGTCACAGCACTGTTAATTTTTGACCCAACAGTGAAATAGTGGCAGACACCCATTCAACTAGAAAATTTCTTTTCCACCTGAACAGGAACGAACAGGGACCTCCAGGTCACGAGCCCGATGCTCTCCCGCTGAGCTGTCCACACATATTCTATGATTCGTGTTTTGACAGAAAGTTAGTTTAATATTTAATATTCACGAAATGGGTCGATTAACGCTTGAACAGAACTGGGAAATTTCAAAAACTTATTTCCAAAATTGTGGATCTTCTATCCAAACTGTTAGAAATTTACGTGTTAAATTCGATTGGATGAAATACCCTCACGGCAATTTGTGTTAGTGAAAACTGGATCGTTTTTTGATAAAACAACCCGTTCAGGTTCTTTAACTATGAATCTATTTTCACCTCGGGGGACAATTTTTTTTTGGGTCCTTTAAGGATAAGTGTTACGCTAACCATCCAGAAACGATTGATGCCTTGAAACTCGAAATCGAAGTTGCCATTCGTCAGATTGAGCCCCAAACAATCGACAGCATACTGAAAAATTGGGTTGATTGGATGTGATAGCTAGTGGTGGCGGTCATTTGAGTGATATTGTTCCTTATTCGTAAAAGTCAAGGTTTACAGATTGTTGAAATTTTTTTTTCAAAATCAGTAATTCATTCGCCAAACTTATAGAGCACTTCGTGAAATTTATGGTTTACATAATCGTCCATCAGAGCAGCTTATTCGTCGAACTATCCATAGATTTCGGACAACATTTTCTCTACTAGATGCAACATCAACAAGACAAAAAACTGTATGTACAGAAGAAGAAATCGCTGTTGTAAGTCATAGTGTTAATGATGATTCAGATTTGTCTATTCGTCGACTTTCACAACAAGTTGGACTCTGTGCATCCACCACATGGAAAATTTTGCGTGAAGATCTTGGTCTACACCCATACAAGATCCAACTGGTTCAAGAACTAACGCCACTTGACCATAATAAACGTCGTTTGTTTGCTGATTGGGCTCTAGAACAGCTTGAAGTTGATACACTTTTTTATCCTAAAATTGTGTTTATTGATGAAACTCATTTCTGGTTGAACGGCTATCTAAACAAGCAAAATTGCTTGCACCAATGAATGGTGCTCGTTACAGATCGATGATCAATGATTATTAGTTTCAAAATTTGAATGGTATCGACCCAGAAATGTTTTGGTTCCAACAAGATGGTGCTACACCTCATGCTGCTACCGTAACAATTGATTTATTGTAAGAAAGATTTGGCGATAACATTATTTCGAGAAATGGTCCAATTAATTGGCCTCCAAGATCATGCGACATAACCCCACTGGATTATTTTCTTGGGGGTTATGTCAAGTCATTGATTTATGCTGAGAAACCAGAAATAATAGACGCTTCGGAAGCCAATATAATTCGTGTTATTGATGAAATAAGGCCTGAATCACTCGAAAAAGTGGTACATAATTGGTCTGGTCAAATGCGGTTCCTCAGAGCTAGTCATGGTGGAAATATGGCGGAAATTATTTTTAAAACATAAATGTCATAAAATTATCTTTCAAATAAGAAAGAAATTTGTCTTCAATCTTAATTCAAACGTGTTTTATTTCAATTTAAAGTTCTATCAATCCAAAAAAAAACACCTGATAGATCACCTCCATAATTTTCGGTGATGGTAGTCCGGGACTGTAAAACTGTATTTCATGGTGCTATTCGTTCAACTTCAATCTTCACTAGTCCCCATTTGTTTTCAATGGGACTTAGACCTGTTGAAGCTGCCGGCCATGAAATGGTTGTCACTTGGTGTTCTTTCATCCAAGCTTGGGTATAGGCCGAAGTATGGCATCTTGTATTATCTTGCTGTAAAAGCCACCCCTTTGGATATAAAGATGCGCCGTTTCAAAGAGAAAATCGTTTAGAATTCCACAATACCTTCCATTATTAATGGTACCATCAACTATACAGAGAGGCGTAGCACCACGCTGAGATATTGATCCCCATATCTTGGTGGGAAATTTGAACAATAACAGGTTGTTTTGATAGGATTTCTGAGTGATTTCCACCAAGTTGGAAACAACTTTCATCAGATATAAAGACTTCAAAATCATCTTCTTGAAAACGTTGACAAAATTCTATCCTTCGTTCTTTTTGTAAAGGTGTCATTATAGGGATTTTTTAATTTCCTTGATATATAGCCTCGACTTTTCAGTGACCTACGGACGTTTTCTGGACATACTTTTTTATATTTCGTTGATTTCCAAATCTGTTAGCAAATTTGGTAAACCCCTGAAACTGGTTTAGGCCTCACATCTATGCAATTTTTATTCCCTTTATTTTCACAGCACTTTTTTCCAGTTCAGTCAATTGCACGAATGTTTTAACGTTTCGAAATTCTTTTTTCTAGTTGGGACATTATTTCATAAATTGTATACCTGTTGACATTCCAACAATATTTGACAAATATTGTTGCCATGCAACTTTGGCCATAGCCGACTATCTGCACAACCTGTTTCAAACATTATTTTTTTTTAGAATATCACAATAAAAAAGTATATTAAAATTAGGAAAAATAATCAATTCTGGGAACTTTTTAAACGGACTATAATTTTTAATGAATGAAACTTTTTAGCTTCATGAATGAAATAATTAATCATACTACAATCATATATTGGTTCCATAACTTATAAATAGTTTACTATGCAGTCCTTTTAAAGGATACTATTTACTGTTACTCCATTACTCATCGCACGTATTAAAATCATAACATAACCGAAAGTGGAGAAATGATCCACTTAAATAACGCAGTCCATTGACTTTTTTAAGGTTCTTAACCTCTTCAGTCGACTTCTATGGTTGTACACCTGCATCTCCTATTTGTACCCTCCTATAATTTATCTTGTAGATAAATATTTCCTTTGGAATTTCCGCCCCAATGAGTCCGATCCTCTACTAGAAAAATGCCGCAATAGGAAGATACACTAAGTAAACCGTTTTTGTAATCAAATCAGATAATTAGACTTAAGTCTAAATGTTTGTATTTTGCAGATTTTCAGCCGAAAATGGTCCCCAACGGTTAAAGAAGATTTACTTGAAGAATTTGTCGGTCCGTTCGTTTCTGAGCATTTCCGAAATAACTTTGATACTTAGAATTTACAAAATGAAATTTAATTAGGTGCTACAATACTTAATATACACATCAAAATAATCTGAGGAATATTAAATTTCTAAAATTTTAGATGCATCAAAAAATAGTGAAAAGCTCTGTATCGTACCACGGTTAGTTTACCGCAGTATTTTGCCTATTATTTCAGTATTTTGAAATAACAGGCAATTGCAATTTAATTAATCTCGATGATAAATTTTGATGGGTTTAGTGGATGTATTTGTTATGTAGTTGAGGAAGAGTTTTACTTTGAGGGCACTTGTATGTAGTTATCTCGATGATGAACTAGTTGTGTTTATCCAATAAGATGAACCAACGAAGATTGTGAGGATTTAAAGTAAAACACTCGTAATACACTATGATAACAACGAACTATAATTCTTGGTTTACTGTATATAAACCAAGTCAAAGGTGGATTTTATTTTTATTAAAGGGAATTGTGAAATGAAGCACATCGTTCCATGGATTATTGAAGTGTGGATGATTATTTTTTCCTATTTGCACTTGTTCGTCCGCCATCACCAGCGCCCCTCCTCGTACATTCTGGTTTAAAATGCTTCCGTGTTTACACACGGAATTGGATCTCCAATTTTAAGAATGAAATTGTTTTCTTCTTTATTTTGGTTTCTGCAAACATGGCAAAATTTTAAAAAACGTGCTACTTACCGCTGGGCACTCTGAGACGATGTGCATGGCTGTTTTAGTGTCCTCAAGGCACAGCCTGCAGTGACCTGTCATAATTCCGACAAGTATTCTGAATTTGGCCTTGTCCAGACCTAGAGCTAGGTCTGCCATTTTTTTGGTTCGAAGCCGTCTTTCAGGTCAAGATGGCTCAGACGAAAAGATTCTAGTCTTGAGTTCATTCCGCCTGTTATCGCCCGCATAGCCTCGTCATGTGGTATTCCCAGGAATTGTTCTGGGCCTACCAAAGGCAGCGTGGCTCCAGCAAACGTCAGCCGATCTGCCTCTTTGTTACCCAAATAGTTTGAGTGGCTCGGTATCCAAACAAGAGTGATGCTGTTATGCATATCGAATCTGTTTAGAGCCGTGCAGCAACTCCAGGCTGTTTTCGATGTACAACAGCTGGATTTTTAGCGCTTTTAGTACTGACTGACTATCGGTAAATATTTTGATTTTGCCGTGGTGGATTTGCCGTTTTATCAGCAGATCCGCCGACATTCTTAGTATATGATGAACGTAAACTTTAAATATTAGTTTCTCTCTAGATCCAAAAAGGAAAGTTCCAAACAGTGGATTATTATGGCTATTAAGTAACGTTCTCGTGGGGCTCGCCACGTGTTTACTGATGTAGATGTGGAGTTTTCCTGCGTGAAAAATCGGGATTGCCGCTCCCGTATCGATCGTAGAAAGCGGAGACGTAGACTACTCCAGTCTGGCACTGTCTGGTCTGGGTCTGTGAAGTTAATGGATTCGCTGCTGGCAAGAGATTGGATACGATTCGTTTCACCCGACGTTATGCCGAATGAGTTTCGATGTTATGACAAAGTTTTATTGTTATTTGGCGTTGATAGTTTGTACTCCATAAATTTTGCGAACTATCGACACCATGGGTGTATTTAATTTTCTCAAAGATTTGGGTAGTGAGCGGAAAGTGATTAAAAATTGAACACTGTTGAGAATTTGCTTTACCGAACGATAACCAACAATACAACCTCGTTTTTAGGTGGGCTTGAGAGATGTGAACTAATGTTGTTGGAAGAAAAAACTCTATTTCTCTGTATCTGCATATCTGCGGAAGCAAGAATACCTAACCTCCATTACTTTTACTATTTACTACGTTGCTGTTGAATATTCTTTGTGAATTTTTAGAATCATCGCATCAAGCCTGTTGATCACGGAGTCCTTCTACAATTTATCTAGTTCTATGTTACTAGAGTGCTGATCATTGATTTAGTCACTGTGTCAAACTAAGACAGGATTAATTTCTGTTGATCATCGATGTACAAATTGGGTTCCACATAAAATTTTGTGCTCTGATCTAATCTAGAATCGCTGCTAAATCACAGATCAAGTTGAATTGTCGATTTTGGTGAATCAAGATCTTTGTAATCTTCATTAATTAGTTGAAGTAAAAAGTATTGTTTACTGTTTACTTTTTTCAAATATATCAAATACTTCAAATAAATTATATTTTCTGAGAAGTCCTTTAATTATGTTTTGTATTTTTGAAAAGGAATTAGTTTTCATAATTCTAAGATCAGAACCAAAATTTTGTCTCCTTCAAATATTTATTAATTTCAATCGACAATTTATATTTGTTGGTTTATTTATTCCATTTGATATTGTATATTGAGTTTTGATTTTATACGTCTATTAAATGAAAGCTGTGCTCATAAGACATTAATTTAATTCTAAAAGTTTTTTGAATAATTTTTTTTTTAAATTGAAATTGTAAAAGACTGTTTTGATATTCAAATTTTGTTATATTGCGTCTATCAAGTAAAAAGCCTTTTTCTATTATTTGATTTCATACATTACTTGTATAAAATAAAATAATGAATAACTAATAACTTAGTTCGTAGCAGTATGGTATAATAAGCATATAAACAATAACTATACGTTTCTAAATTAAAACCCTTCATTATAAGGGCTACCAAAGAAATATATACGTATTTACTCTCCTTCTTTCTATTCCTACGTCTATTAAGTAAAAAGCCTTTTTCTATTATTTGATTTCATACATTACTTGTATAAAATAAAATAATGAATAACTAATAACTTAGTTCATAGCAGTATGGTATAATAAGCATATAAACAATAACTATCCGTTTCTAAATTATAACCCTACATTATAAGGGCTACCAAAAGTGGTAAAATTTTAAAAAAATAGGACGTTTTCTCGGATCAGCTGATCCATGTGATCAACTATCTGCACTTGTTTTGTGAAACCCAAATTTGTTGATAGGTTTGTCAAATTTGACTAAATATCTATTGATCTAGTAATACTTCTGGAAAAAGTATATAATTATTAATTAGCTGCTCTCCATTACGAACGAACATAGGGGATGTTCGTCAAAAGTTGGAGAGATTTTAAAATTATTGGTTAATTAAATTGATCTTTTTCACTAAACATTAGGTCCAAAGTGACTGTTCGAATTTATCTCCTAAATTTTATTTGTAAATTTCACTTAAACTACTTATTTTATTTTTACTTCGGTATTGAGCCACACTGCCTCCACACCTAATATTAATCTAAAACTGAACTGACTTACTTGTCTAGTGACTATTATGAGTCATGGTGATTAAAAGTTAAAAAAAAATCAGGACGGTATAATTTATTTCTGCGTGACAATTTACAATTCAGTATAGGCTCGTCGGGGCATAAACAGATGATATGCATGTTTCGATACTTGTTGGAATCTCATCAATGCAATTCTTAAATGCCTAATGATGCAGTGTTGCCCCGCACTTATATTCACCGATTGAATCACATTATTCATTATTCATGTGCATACATGACTCTAGTGTTTGGTCTACGCTCTGACGTAAGCAAACATACATACAAGACATAACTTTGTGAGCTTATTCAAGTAAATAAATGTATGCACGATATTTTCACGTTACAAACGCAGAAAGATATCGGGAATAGATTTCTTTACTTGAATTAGCTCGCAAAGGTTTGTCTTGTATGTAAATTCGCATACTCTAGGTGGCGCTAGTGTATGATTAATATCTTAGTGTCTCTGTGTATAGCGAATATAGATACTTGACAGATTTGTAGTCACTGGCATACATTGTACTGATGAAAACCGTGTTTGTTTTAATGGATTCGTTCCTTAATTTTTTTAACGTCACTTGCACAACAATGAAATTTCCATTAAGGCATAGTCTGGAAATACCTTGTCGGTTTAGAATCGCAACCATTCACTTTCTTTTTCTAGATTCCAACTCGCCAACTGCTACCAACAGTTCAAAGTTTGAGTTTCAATTACCATTCTTGGGTTTCTCTGGAAACTTTCAATGAAAAAAAGACTAAACTCTTCTATACGTCACGCTACGTCCGTGGCTGTGTTCCGTTCTCAGAATTAATATTTAGATGCTTATCACGAATTGAATCGACCTTGTGAGGATCTTGACTCAGTCGAGTAAGAATGAATGATTTCCTTCGGACTGGAAGTTCTAGATCTCTACACGCGTAATAAAACTAATTAATAATCGGCTAATAATTAAGTTGCGAGGATTTACGCTCGAATGCCGTACGGACTCAGGAGGAGCATGATTCAGTTCTCAAATGTTATTTTCATTCGTATCAGGTACTAAGCTCCTAACATAATTTTTAAGAATCAATGAAATGAATTAATATAGTCGATTGATGAATATAATCAAATAATAAATTTTTTTCGGGTAGTTCAATGAACCGGTAGGTCAAATGATATTACCGCACGATATTGATGGCTATTGAGGCGTGTCTATCTGTTATCCCTAATCTCCGAAAACCGTGAAAAATTGAGAAATGTCACATTTTCTTCGTTCGTAGCAAATAAACGGGCAAATCGTACGAGAAGGAAAATACTTTAATACCTTCCTCTTTACAATGAAATAAACATCCATTAATTTTTGTCGAAATATACTCGTTATTTTCAATATCAAATTGATAATTCATATTGGAAAACCCTTCCTGATAGCGAAATAATGGTAATATTCATTTCAAATATGTGGAATAACACATATTCGTTAATTTTAATTTAAAAACACGTATGTTCATAATTAATTTTTCTCCGTTGCTTTTCTTAGCCGAAATTTGTCACACAATCTGTCGTATGAAGATGTTATTGTTCAACAATTTCAAACTCCTCCCTGTTTACGTTTTCACCAATCCAGTTCAAGAACAAGTCAGTCAGCGTTTCGTTCCTTTTGCAACTAAAATAAACACATCAATTTTAATAACTTTAATAAATTCAGTAGGAAATAGTTATTTTCAAGGTTTATGGAACGAGTTTATGTTTTATCTCTTTATGGTGAATAATATACCGCTATTGTGTCATTCAAGTAGGATCGACTGTGAATTGAATTGGTCGTACAGAACATGAGAACCAACGGAACAATGAAGAACTCACACGTGCACTTCTAAGAAAAAAAAGCTCATGAAACGTGAAAAACAAACTTGAGACGTGTGGAATTTGTGACGTAAAAATTTTCAACGAGAATTTACCATTTTGAACGAAATGTTGGAAGTTAAATTTTCCTGTAATCGTTCTATACGTGATCTATATAATAAACTGTGGTTTGAACATGTGGGTGTTCCCGGAATGCTAGCTATTTTCACTGATGATGGTTCAGGGCAAGGTCCTGCAAGTAATGCAATAGTTTATTGTAGTCCAAGTTAACGATGAGGAATAATGAAGAAGCTTAAAACCTTTCAAATTAGAGATTAGGGATGATGTAAATATGATATGAAGACATGATAAAATTATTCATCTAACGGGTGGTTTTTTTAGAGTGATAGAAATTTCGATAGGGACAACTGTGATTTGACAGAAGGTATAAGCCATGTTGTTTTGACATTTCTGTTCAGTAAGCATTGAAAAATTATCATGGAAAGCTTCACGTCGCAACAACATTTACCAATTGTTGAAATTAATATTCAAAATCAGTGTTCTATTCGCCAAACTTCTAGAGCACTTCGTGAAATTTATGGTTTACATAATCGTCCATCAGAGCAGCTTATTCGTCGAACTATCGATAGATTTCGGACAACATTTTCTCTAGACGATGCAACAACAACAACGAGACAAAGAACTGTACGTACAGAAGAAAATATCACTTCTGTAAGTTATAGTATTAATGATGATCCAGATTTGTCTATTCGTCGACGTTCACATTAAGTTAGACACTGTGCATCCACTACATGGAAAATTTTGGACCTTGGTCTACAACGTACAAGATCCAACTGGTTCAAGAACTAAAGCCACTTGACCATAATGAGCGTCGTTTATTTGCTGATTGGGCCCTAGAACAGCTTGAAGTTGATCCACTTCTTTATCGTATTGTGTTTAGTGATGAATTTATCGAATTGTGTTTAGTGATGAAGCTCACTTCTGGTTGAACGGCTATGTAAACAAGCAAAATGGTCGTATATGGAGTGAAAACAATCCTCAAGAAGTTCTGCAGATTCCATTTCGAGAAATGGTCCAATTAATTGGCCTCCAAGATCATGCGACATAACTCCACTGGATTATTTTCTTTGGGGTTATGTCAAGTCCATGCTTTATGCAGAAAAATCATAAACAATAGACGCTGTGGAAGCCAACATAACTCGTGTTATTGATGAAATAAGACCAGAATTATTCGAAAAAATGGTCCAAAATTGGTCGTGGTGGACATATGCCGGAAATTATTTTTAAAAATAAATGTCATAAAATTATGTTTCAAATAAAAATAAAATTTGGCTTCAATCTTAATTTAAATGTGTTTTATTTCAATTTAAAGTTCTATCACTCTAAGAAAAACACCCGATTATAAGTGTACTTAGATTATTTTTAATTGTGAATTCAATTTTGAGTATGGCTTCTTCGTCCGTACCTTTTAGTTTGGCTTTTACATTCTCATTTGATTAGTACAAATAGAAATCGTACTACCAATAAATTTTATAAAGGGTGGATCATCTAGAGTTTGCATTTTGAAGTATCGGTTATTTCGAGTTTGTCAACACATCTGTCATTCGTGTTTTGACAGAAAGTTAGTTTAATATTTGACATTAATGAAATGGGTCGATTTACACTTGAACGAAGCTGGGAAATATTGAAAACTTATTTCAAAAGTGGTAAATCTTCTATCCAAACTGTTAGAAATGAGATGCTCTCACGACAATTTGTGGATCAATTTGTTCGTGATAATTGGATCTTTATTATTCATGTTCTCGCCTATTGAGCACACCTGAAAACATTTCTGGTGATGTTCAGCCACACCTGAAAACATTTCTGGTATGGCTGAACATCCATCAACATCAATTCGTCATCGTTCTCAAGAATTAAACATTTCTCGCATTTCTCAGACAGAAATTTTGCATAAAGATCTCGGTATGAAGGCTTACAAATTTCAACTAGTGCAAGAAGTGAAGCCTCGTTTCCTCTTCGCTCAATGGACTAATGATGGCATGGCGGAAAATGGGGGTTTCCAAGAAAAATAATCTTTAACGATGAAGCTCATTTTCACTTCGGAAAAATGCAAATTTGAAATGGCTCATTTCTTATATGCAATAGTTAACCCAATTTTTTGTTTTCTTCATAATGATCACACTTATGTATATAGAATTATTTAGGGAGTGTAGAAAATTCTTCTAATCGGGACAGCGCACTTTACTAAGTGCGAGATACTTCTCGCAACCATTTATGACTACAAATACACTCGAACCGGTATCGTTTATTGTTGAGACATAAGCAGCAGACATGTATGTTTCGACACTTGTTGGTGTCTCATCAGTGCAATGCTTGAATGCCCAACGAATGCAATTCAGTGTACAATATACAAATACCTAACGATCGAAATATAGACGCGACATCGAGTTGGGGCGGTCTAACACCTTCTTCGAACCTACATGCTTCATACCGAAACAGACATTCCCCCAAATTTAGATACTACATAAACGTCTGTCGCTGAGACGCTCACATCACAAAGCCGTCAACACCCACCGCTATTTAACATGAAACCCAGTACTTCAGATTCCTGGATCCCGGTGAACGATCCATCCCTCATCATCGATAACCGAAGATACTTCCCCAACTTCAACCGAGATAACTCAAAAAGGATTTAAGTGGACCTCAATTTTGATCTATGATAAGTAAATAGGAAAATTTTTATATGATGGATTCCTTCTTTACTTGATGGAAACCTATTTCAAGTAGTAATAAATGAAATTCAATTTCCACAATTTTTTTTATTGAACGACAATCGTTACACTGTGGTGTATGTGGAATGTGTGGAAATTGAAGGTAGCTCTTTCGATGTTCGTAGATTCTCTTCTAGAACAATCTGCCGGTCTAACCAATATCGAAGGGTGCATATGAATAGTTACGAAAACAATTTGGGGGTGATTCCTTGTCAAAAAATAGGATGGGTCTTTCATGTAAACTTAATTTTTTGAGCTCCCACTGCTTAGATACAGCCGCCTAAAGATGACGCCCGAAAATCAGTTTAGAATTTAATTAAGCAGACATTTTATGCGGACGAGAAAGTGCTCAAAAATTGTTGGTGGTGTTCGTCTATGATCTATGATTGCAAGGGGGTAGAAAAAGCCACCACTAAACCTTCTTTCGCAAGAAACTCTTTTCCATATTCCTATTTTACAATAAAAAAAAAATCATTTTGGATAGCTTGAACCATTGTTAATAAATAAGGTCTCTTGTAATTTCTTGCTAAAATTCAAGGTTTTTGAGGAAAAAATAATTTATGCGTGAGTCGTAGTGGCTGGTATTATTTCCGAACTAAAATGTATCTAGTAAGCGGATGTCATTTTGTTATGACAACTGACTAGTTTTCATTCAGCCACAATTATTTTTTGATCTGGCTTATATCATTTTGAGATTTTTGTCACATACATCTTTAGGGGGCTGCCACTTAGCAGGGGGGGGGGGGGCTCAAAAAAATAAGGATTATATTGGGTGATAGAACTTTAAATTGAAATGAAACATATTTAAATTAAGATTGGAGTCAAATTTTTTTTTTCGAAAGATAATTTTATGACATTTATGTTTTGAAAATAATTTCCGGCATATGTCCACCACGAATAGCTCTGAGGAACCGCATTCGACTAGACCAATTTTGGACCACTTTTTCGAGTAATTCAGGCCTTATTTCATCAATAACACGAAATATGTTGGCTTCCAAAGCGTCTATTGTTTCTGGTTCATCAGCGTTACCCCAAAGAAAAGAATCCAGTGGAGTTATGTCGCATGATCTTGGACCATTTTTAGAAATAATGTTATCGCCAAATCTTTCTTTCAATAAATCAATTGTGATGGTAGCAGCATGAAGTGTAGCACCATCATCTTGTTGGAAGCAAAACAATTCTGGGTCGATACCATTCAAATTTTGAAACAAATACTTATTGATCATCGATCTGTAACGAGCACCATTCAGTGTAACATTAGCTCCAGCATCGTTTTTAAAGAAATAAGGACCGATGATGCCTCCAGCGTGTAAAGCACACCATACAGTGCATTTTCAGGATGCAATGGAACCTGCAGAACTTCTTGAGGATATTTTTCACTCCATATACGGCAATTTTGCTTGTTTACATAGCCGTTCAACCAGAAATGCCCTTCATCACTAAACACAATTTTACGATAAAAAAGTGGATTCACTTCAAGCTGTTCTAGGGCCCAATTAGCAAACAAACGACGCTTATTATGGACAAGTGGCTTTAGTTCTTGAACCAGTTGGATCTTGTATGGGTGTAGACCAAGATCTTCACGCAAAATTTGCCATGTGGTGCACAGAGTCCATTTTGTTGTGAACGTTGACGAATAAACAAATCTGGATCATCATTAACACTATGGCTTGATAAATTCAAACAATTTGCAAACGTTGCTGCGGCGTGAGTCTTTCCATGATAATTTGTCAAAGCTTACTGAACAGAAATGTCAAAACAACATGGCTTCTACCTTCTGTCAAATCACAGTTATCCCTATCGAAAGTTCTATAACTCTAAAAAAAACACCCAATATGAAACACCCACCCTATTTTTTGACAGGGAATCACCCCCTAAATTTTTTAGATATACACTCTGTATAAATCATTGGGCTATCCTTACTTAACTTATAGAATCCTGATTTTGTTATCTATGTTTGATTTATCCTTATAATCTTTAATGTATTTGTCTATGATATTAATGGTTCTGGACACTGCTGTGTAATTAAAATTTTTCTTAAATTAATTGGCAATGTCTTCGGTTATTCGATTTATATATGAAATTTGTAAGTTTTTTGGATTGGGGTCTTTTGTGGTAGGAGTTAATGTGAGTGAGTTAATGCTATTTTTTCCTGTTTATTGTTTATCATTTTATCTATAAGGGTTGGGTTGAAATCATTGTCCAATGCTATTTCTTTGATTATATTGAGTTCTTTGGAAAAATTCTGAGGTTTCATCGGTACTTTTAATAATCTATAAATAAAGCTATTTCAGGTTGACATTTTTTGATTGGAGGGATGATTAGAAGTTTTATTTATGATATCTGTGTGTGAAGGCTTGTGAAATATGCTAAATTCATGTGAATCATTTAATCTTCTGATATTTAAGTTCAGAAAATTGATAATTCGATTCTTCTCTTCTTCATACTGGAATTTGATGAACGGGTGTAGATTATTAATGAAATTTGAGGTGTTCAGTTGTCTCTTGATGCCTTCAAAGCAACAATTTGTACTATATTGTGGGGATGCTAGGGAATAAATTTTGGACATCAAATGAAATCAATTTGAAGCTTGCAGGTAAATGAATGGATTTGATGTTGTTTATAAGTTGGAAACTATTTTTTATTGCATATTTAGCTTTGAAAATTTTTTCACTTAGGATTATTGATATTAAAGCTTTTGATAATTTTATGCTTGAGGAAGTTATGAACATATGAACGATTGGTCTAATTATTGTGTTATTCACTTTATGAAGTTTTATCAGTGAATAAAGTTTCGGTATTTGTGGGATCATAAGAGTCATTGAAAATTTTCTAAAATTGTGAAACAGAGTGACGTATTGATTTATGGCGGAACAATTGTCGTTCAACAATAAAAAGTTTGTGGAAATTGAATTCTGTTTATTACCAGTTGGAAATAATTGTGTTGGAAATGCAAAAAACAATAGTTACTCCAGATCAAAACAACATAAAACTCAAACGTCCCGTGTCCATTCACGCTGAATCCATGCCTCAATTGTTGAGTTGGCGAGTTAATGCCATAAGTGTTGATATATTTTGGTAATGAAATAATAAAAATCGTAGTAAATTTACAGGGTTTCCTATCCTTCGTGAATTTTCTCATTTTAGCGGATAAAATTTCCGCAGATTGTCTCGTTATTGGTTCTAATAACAACACTAAGTGCCTAAACGTGTCTCGTTAATATGAAAGAGTTCCCGCCAACTTGATCGTGGGGGGCTTTTAGGAAACCGACAGATCTAAGACATCTAAATTATAGCCCGAAAGCCTGTCTATTGTTGCTAATTAACTACCTCTCTATCCGACATAAATTAATCAATGAGATGTCGACATCAAGCTTCACTGTTAACGTCATGTTCATATAAGGCACGAAAAAAATCGAGTAAGTATTCATAACCTCATTAAGACTTTATTTCCTCAGCTTTATGTACGGGGGTCTATTGAAAAGTGTGGTAAAGAATTTTCCCATCTCCATTATTAATTTTAATGATTTCTCATTGAATTACGAGTAATTGAAATAATAAGGTACGTTAACGCATGTCTGAAGAATTTGAATTATAGTCCGTCTAGAAAGTATCCGGAATTTATTATTTTCATAATTTCATTATAATTCTCTTTTGTAATATTCTAAGACAAAAGCAATGTTCAAAATAGGTTGTGCAGATAGTCGCCTATAGCCAAAGTTGCGTGGCAACACTATTAGGCAAATTTTTTGATTGTCAACAGGTATACGATTTATGGAATAATGTATTAGAAAAAAGAAAACAGGTAGAATATTTGTATAGAAAAAAAATTTCGAAACGTTAAAAAATTAGTGCAATTCTCCGAACTGGGAAATAGTGCTGTATATGAGACAATGAAGAGGCTGAAGAATGGCATGGATATGAGGCATAGACCACTTACAGGAAGACCGCGTAAGATTAAAGGAAACAATTTAAACGCTTTATTGGCCTTAGGACGACACAATCCGCGCATGGGTTTCAGAAAATTGACTAACATATTTGGAAATCACGAAATAATAAAGTATGTCCAGAAACTGTCGGTATGTCACTGAAAAAACAAGGCTACATATCAAGAAAACCAAGAGAAAACTCTATAATGATACCTTCACAAAAGGAACGAAGGATAGAATTTTTTCAACGTTTTCAAGAAGATAATTTCAATATTGTCTTTATATCTGATGAAAGTTGTTCCCAACTTGGTGGAAATCACTCAAAAATCCTATCAAAACAACATGTTACCGTTCAAATTTCCAAATTTCCCATGATGGTTTGGAGAGCAATATCTCAGCATGGTACTACACCTCTATGAATAGTTGAAGGTACCATTAATAGTACGGTACATGGTAGGGACAATAATTTTTTTCAACCTAAGGAAATGAATGGTCAATACTGGGATGATATAAAGAAGTCAACTTGAAATATTCAGAATAAAAATGTTTCGAAGGAAAATTGATCAAAAATCATTGAATTATTCTTAATAGTAATGCGAAAATCATTAGAATATGTGTTAAAATTCTTTTTCACTATGTTAATATTAAAATGTTCATAGAAAAACTTATTATAATGAAATACTCAAGAACGAAATAATGATCTGAGATTACACAGTTCAGCATCATTCATGCAAATTTTTTATCCATAATTTCGTTAAAAATCATTATATAGGAATCATAAACATTTAAAATTATAGATATCAAGGATTTCAAAACATGGATAATCAATAAGATTACTGGACTACTTGAAATTCACGAATTTTCAAAAAAATCAAATCAAAAAGAAAGTTCAGGCAATATTTTTAGATAATTCATGAATTTGAGAAATCATGAATCTTAAAAGAAATTCTGAATGGTAGCCTATTCCTGAATAGGGGATAATTATAATAGGATAGCATTTGTTTCTCCGTCAAGGACCTCAATTTCAGCCATCAATAAGTTCATTCCTCCCTTTTTCCAAATTTTCCAGAGGCTGGTAAAATACAAAACACAACTTTACCTTTAAAAGAAGATCTAAGAGTATCAGGCTAATATATAATGATTGTACAGTAATTTTTTATTCTCTCATGGAAATTCACATATTTAAAAGCATAAATACTGATAAACACTAATGAACCAAAATAAAATATTTTGTGTTACAGAGGTTCAACTATAAAAATGGTGAAAAGCACTGACATTGAATCAGAAGCCTTTGCGCGCTTGTTCGTATCGCCTACCTGTTGCTATAATTTCGGTAGCGCTCAACGCTGCTCTGCTCACAAATTTTTCTTTTGTTTTGAATCATCTAATCATACTATTCTTACGAAATTATGCGCGAATATTTGCGTTATCTTTTTAATTCTGTATACCTAATTTTAGATCGATCAAATTTTTATTTTCGAAAATATTTGCAAAAATAAGAAAGTATTTCGAATGTGAATTAATGAAAAACTATTGGACTGATTTTTCCCATTAACGAACTTAATCGGTATATTTAGACTGCAAACTCACCCTGAAAGTTACAAGACATCATCTCTTTCCTTTCAAAAGAAATAATGTATAAGGCAGCAATCAACACTGTTCCGCTCACAATTTTTTATTTGATCTGCTGAACATATGATCCTTATGAAATTATACACGAACAAGCGCATGATTGTTCTACTTCTAAATACCAAATATCAGATGGATGGGATCCATAGTTCAGAAATTAGGAGACAAATATTGTAAAAATGTCAAATGTGAATAACTCCGAAACCATTGAACCGATTTTGCCTCAACCGAGACACTCAGATCCCAAACCTACCCTGAAAGTTTGAAGTCTCTAGCTCTTTCCGTTCCAAAGCTATCGTCTTAACGGTCGAAACGGCCAGATAATTACTCTTGACCTTGAATTCTTCATCAGTGAGTCCAACCTTGTCTTTTGAGACTATTTTTGGCTCAAAATTCGAAAATAACAACGATAGCACGCTGTTCCTGGAACAAGCGAGCAAATCATCATCATCTTGTAAATGATTTTTCATTCTGATAGTGACTTCATCTTCCACGATCTTTGGATTATTTCCCTATGATTTCATCCTCAAACTTGTTGTTCACACAACTTATTCAAATGAATGGTTGACATAACCCATACACAAATCGAAGTGTACACATAAAACTCCAAAATTTATTCGCAAACAATAAACTGACTCATACGGAGTGAATAAACCCATTAACCAGCAACGCTTTCGTAAATTCTCGTACTCAAGACATTTACTAATGAGATTGATTCTGTGAGTGGAATAATCCTTTCTTTGGGTATTTCAGTGCTTCCTTTGTAGATTTAAGGTCCTTCGAAAATATATGACGGCAAAACTGAATGTTTCGATATTTATAATCAAATAACGATCGTAAAGATTTCGAGAAAATAAACTCTTTAATTTCACTTATTTCTACGATAGTCAGAACAAAATCCATAGTGTATAGGAAACAGCCTTGCTCAAATGTCAAAAAAACTTCTTATTCGGTTTCCTTGGGATGTGATCTGGTTTAACAGCAACGCAATGTTGAGATTTTTTACTTTCGTTACTTTGACGAAAGATGCCGGATATTCATTCGAATACACAGTAGCAATGTGATCCTATATATCCACGTTGAATAGAAGTAACCACTTCATCTCGTGATAAATGAATCCGTCATATGGACTCGTTTAAAATATTGGCTTGTTCGTTTTCTGGCTGGGAATCAAAATTATTGGTAAATTTTAATATCAAAAACTTTCTTATCTTATATAATAAAACTGAAAATAATGAAGTTCGAATGCTCTTTGTTTAAAGTATTCATCTTGGGACTCACTGAACACTCGCGAATATCGAGAATTTCTTAAGGGATATCTTTCAGCTGCATTTTACTTGAACTCTTCAAATATTCACTATTCGAATAAATATGGGGCGCTTTTCAATACATTTACATAAATCAAAACAGTTGTCGTCACTACAGGATTGTTCACACTGAACTGATATTTGACTTAATATATTCATTCACAATAGTGTTTGAAGCATAGAGAAAATATCTATATAGTTTGAAGTGTTTATTGCAAATAAAACACTGAATACACCATGAACTTCAGTAGATTATATTCGAAATAACCACCTGTTTTCACTACGAAGGTCAAGACAAAAGATAATTTTGTTGGGACTTTAGAAATATGACCAGGTAAACGGATGACCCGTATGCAGCTGAACAATAGACATGTATTGCTCAAGGCCACATGGTCACATAAAATGCGGTACTCGGTTTCTTTTCAGTTTATATTCTCAGAACTGTCATTCAGTCTTAATGTATCAAACTATTCCTGATTGAAAATAATGCTTGAGAAGAACTGAAAAGCGGCTGGTTCATGTAAATTGTATATCTATGTGTTTTTTAGAGTGATAAAAGTTTAAATTGAAAAAAAAAACACATTTAAATTAAGATTGAAGCCAATTTTTTTTATTTGAAAGATAATTTTATGACTTTTATGTTTTAAAAATAATTTTCGGCATATGTCGACCACGACTAGCTCTGACGAATCGCATTCGACCAGACCAATTTTGGACCACTTTTTCGAGTAATAACACATGTTGGCTTCCAAAGCGTCTATTGTTTTTGGTGTATCAGCATAAACCAATGACTTGACATAACCCCACAGAAAATAATCCAGTGGAGTTATGTCGCATGATCTTGGAGGCCAATTAATTTGACCATTTCTCGAAATACTGTTATCGCCAAATATTTCTTTCATTAAACCAATTGTTACGGTAGCAGCATGAGGTGTAGCACCCTCTTGTTGGAACCAAAACACTTCTGGGTCGATACCATTCAAATTTTGAAATAAATAATCATTGATCATCCATCTGTAACGAGCATCATTCACTGTAACATTAGCTCCAGCATCGTTTTTAAAGAAATATGGATCGATAATGCCTCCAGCGTGTAAAGCACACCATAGAGTGCATTTTCAGGATGAAATGGACCCTGCAGAACTTCTTGAGGGTTGTTTTCACTATATATACGGCAATTTTGATTGCTTACATAGCCGTTCAACCAGAAATGAGCTTCATCACAAAACACAATTTTACGATAAAAAAGTGGATCCACTTCAAGCTGTTCTAGGGCCCAATCAGCAAACAAACGACGCTTATTATGGTCAAGTGGCTTAGTTCTTGAACCAGCTGGATCTTGTATGGGTGTAGACCAAGATCTTCACGCAAAATTCTTCATGTGGTGGATGCACATACTCCAACTTGTTGTGAACGAATAGACAAATCTGGATCATCATTAACACTATGACTTACAGCAGCGATATTGTCTTCAGTACGTAGAGTTCTTTGTCCTGTTGTTGTCTATCGATACTTCGACGGATAAGCTGCTCTGATGGACGATCATGTAAACCATAAATTTCACGAAGTGCTCTATAAGTTTGGCGAATAGAACAGTGATTTTGAAAATAAATTTCAACAATTTGTAAACGTTGTTGCGGCGTGAGTCTTTCCATGATAATTTGTCAATGCTTACTGAACAGAAATGTCAAAACAACATGGCTTTTGTCAAATCACACTTCTCCCTATCGAAAGTTCTATCACTCTAAAAAAACACCCGATATATATAAAAATAAAAGTTTGAAATTATTGAAGAGAAATCATATTTCATCATTTTTAATACTTATCAATCATTATTTTTAAACAGGGATTAGTCACGCAGTAATAATTATTCACAGAATAATAGTTTTACTTATATTATGCGTTCAAAGATGAGCTTAGTCATGCTTATTATACAGGGTGTATATGAATAGTTGCGAAGAAATTTAGAGGGTGATTTCTTGTCAAAAAATAGGGTGGGTCTTTCATATAAACTTTATTCTTTTGAGCCCCTCCTGCTTAGTTACAGCCCCCTAAAAATGTATGTGACAAAAATCTCAAAATGATAAGCCAAGTCAAAAAATAATTGTAACTGAATTAAAATTAGTCAAAACTAATCAGTTGTCACAAAATGACATCCGTTTTTTAGGTAAATTCTAGTTTGGAAATAATTCCAGTCTCTACGAGTCACACGCGATCATGTTGAAAAATTATTTTTTTTTCAAAAACCTTGAATTTTAGCAAGGAATTACAGAATACATTATTTTGTTATTTGTTAAGAATGGATCAAGTTATTCAAAATTAAAATTTTTATCGTAAAATAGGAATATGGAAAAAAGTTTCTTACGAAGAAGGATTAGGAGTGGCATTTTCTACCCGTTGCAATCATAGAGGAACACCACCAATTTTTTTTTGAGTGCCTACTCGCCCGCATAAAATGTCGGCTCAATTTTATTCTTGTCAGTTTTTTGGTTTTCAAGAAAAAAATTAAAAAGTGTTTCGAGCGCCATCTTTAGGGGGCTGTAACTAAGTAGTGGGGCTCAAAAAAATAAAGTTTATATAAAAGACCCACCCTATTTTTTGACAAGGAATCATCTCCTAAATTTTTTCGCAACTATTCATATACATGCTGTAGGGAATACAACTTAAAACAATTTTAGAATCGCTTTTTCTCAGGAATGGTTAATGTAATGGAAAAAGTGTTGGGGCAATTTTTGTAGATAACTGAATGATCTACAATTTTTGTTTGAGATATTTTTATCATAAAACTGACCGTTTCGCTAAAAAATCTAAAAAACTTTGACCTTGAATAAAATTTTTTGCACACATGGGATCGATTGGGGCTTTTCATAATTTCATTAAAATGGTATTCCCAATGTTCATGCAAATTTCTAACTTGTTGGGAATTTATGCAGGTGCACTCGCTATTTTTTCAGCTGAATTGACCGGACTACAAGCGAAAAACCCATAAAACCTTGTTTATCTAATACGCAAACACTGTTAATTACAAAGTTATTAAAATTCGCCTAAAGGTCGCATTAAGTTCATATCAGTTCTCGCAAATTAGAATCAGACCAAATGAAATACCATGTTCACTAACAAATAGCAAAATATTTTATTACATCTTTCCAGAATATTACTAATTAATTTCTTCGATAGAAGCAATCAAAGATGCAATTAACAGATTCGTAAATAAAATAAGATGACTCCCGGGTTTAACAACTTTGGCACCTAATTAGAAATGTAATAAAGCGATAACGGAACGATAGCGAAGTCGTCAGATCGAAACTTCGTCGAAAATGGGATAAAATGAGTGAATGGAGTGGTTTATGGAACGTGATAAGCATAAAGATCGCGGGTTTTAGATGATGCTTCGATCAGTCTGATCGTGTGACGTGTCTATTTTTGACGTAACTGCCAGTGTTATTGTTTATTCGAATCGATAAAATCGATGCATAAAGAGTTACTCATCGATGTTTCTATTCATTTTGGAACTTTACTGACGTACTAAATTTTATGGATGGTATACATGCTTTGTTCCGATTCCTATTTACAGTATTTGAAAAAAATTATGTTCTTGAATACTTTTCCAGAATATCGAAGCTTTGGATTCAACTTCAGTCATTGATTTTACCAAATTAGGATCTTTCACAAGTTGCCTAATTTGTGCCCCATCAAAAAACCAGCATTCAGTTTTTCTGTACCTAACCCTGAAAACTTGCGTGAAAGAAAATTGAAACATTCGCCACTTTTGTCAAGGGCCTTCCCAAACTGTTGCATTATGCCGAGTTTAATATGAAGTGGTGGAAGTATGATGCGGTCTCGACTAGCAAAAGGCACATTCATAATATTTTTTGCAGCAATTATTAGTTCTTCCCGCTCTGTCCAAACTTTTTGTTTTTGGTGTTGTTTGTCACGACTGTCCCAGAAACATATGAAACATGGGAACTTTGGGTACACCCTTGTTGACCTAAAAGATAGTTAACCATTTTCAGATCAAGGCAAATGACTCATTTGTGGTCTTGATAAAGTAACGATTTGTGGTCTTGATCATAAACGAAACTAAAGCCTCTTTTTTTCGAAAAAAGCTCGACACTGCACAAGTGCTCGGTAAACACAAAAACAAGGGACATAACCTTCCTCTGTCAGATTTGTCCATTTTGTTTCAATTTTAGTGTACTGCGAAATATGTTGCACCAAATGTTGAATGTTAATTCAAGCTCTGGTTCTTCATCAGATGATGAAGAAGATCAAAAATGATCTAGATTTCTTCGATCGTTTTCGCCTGACAAAACCAACTGTTTCATCTTTGCTTCAAAAAGATCAATTGTACTTTCCATCTAACAGGTAAACAAATTTCGATTCATTATTTTGTTGATATAATTTTATGTATACCAAATCATTAAATTGACAATTTTCTGAGGCAGCTGTATTGAACCGATGAACCGACCACTTTTGCATTGAGATTCTATGCAACTGGAAATATGCTGATAACAAACAGCCGGAGATGTCATGGGAATTTCTAAACCTTCTGCTTCTAGAATTATCCGAAGAGTTTCTTTTGCAATTGCATCCTTTTGTCTACAATACATAAAGATGTGTGAAGTAGATCCTGAAATGCAAGCAGCAGCAAAAAAGGTTTATTCAATTGCTAGTTTTCCATGTGTCATTGGTGCTATAGATTGCACATTAATTAAAATCACTTCTCTGAGTGGTAATGCTGCAGAGATCTTTTTATGTCGAAAGCATTATTTTGCCCTTAACGTTCAACCGTGTTTGATTCAGACTTGAGAATCAGAAATGATCAAACCATATGTAATAACAGTGTCTTGAAGAGACAATTTGAGAGTGGTAAATTTGAACCGTATTTGTTACTTGGTGATAGTGGTTATAGTTTGCAGAATTATCTTAGGACAAAGTTAACGGAACCTATAACTGCAGCTAAAATTTTATATAATGAGTCAATTATACGAACTAGAAATGTGGTAGAGAGAAAGTATGAGAGTTTGAAAACGTCATTTTCCTATGCTTTTTAAAGGAATAGAGTGTTAAGTTAACGACCATATGGGTAATTATTGTTGCTACCGCTCTACTGCACAATATATCTGGAAGAAGAGGACTTTCAAACAAATTCAACTAAAGTTAATGCAGCTCGTCATGTGAGACAGTCGTTAATAATTGAACATTTCGCTAATTTATATTTTATATTTGTGTAATAATTGGAAATAAATTTGTTTGTCACTTGTGAAACTATTCTTTATGTTAAATTTGTACCTTCAACATGACAAGATTTCATATTATTCTCATATGATTTTACTTAACGTATGTATTTAATTTGATGCAGCTCGTCAAATGGGATAGTTGATTTTATTAATGAACATTTAACTACTTTATAATTTATATTTCTATGATAATTGAAAATAAATTTTTTTGTCGCTTGTGAAACTGTCTTTAACATGAAATTTTTAATATAAATTTCATAAGATTTTACAAGGTATGTATTTAGATAGGTTTCTATGTTTGTATTTCCGATTCATTGTTTTACTTTAGGTAACATCTGGAAAAGTTTCAAGTGAAAATAAAGAATTCAAATTTGAGGGGAGTTCATAGTCTGGAGCAATGGTAATAAAATTCTAATACCATTTTTCGCAGAAAGTGCATTCAAAATAAAAATGGATTTAAGTATTATTATTCAATTTTCTCTTCATCTCCATAATCTGCAAATCTAATAATATTTTAAACTTCGAATGCTCCTCTTCTTTTCTTCTATTCTCTTCCTTGATAGCCACTATCTGAGCTTCTACTACAGTTGTTTTTTTATAATACATCTCCATCGCTTCGGTAGGTGGGTTGTAACAGTTAGGCTCAAATGTTTGGAAATTGGCTCCCTCAATTTCAATGGAGCACCAGCCCCTGTAATATGACTGCGTTGAGCAGCTATCACCTCCCTAGTTTTAGTTTTTATATTGTCATATTTGGATTTGAGCTGGTCCCTATTTCTCCAATGGAGAGCTGTTGCATTGAAAGCAGTTGCTCTTTTCTGCCAGACTCTATCCCATAACATTAAAATTTGGTTTTTCAATCAATTCCAAGAGACGTAGTTCCTCCTCAGGTTTAAAAGTAATACCTTTTTTTCTTCTCTTCCATATTCACTTATATAACTTCTTTTACAAATTCCGACGTATTGCTCACAATTTTTATAGAATATCGCCATTTATATTCGTAAAATAACTAGTTCTTAGAATAGCTCACAGTCGGAATCATATGACCGGTTCATTAAAGGAAGTTTTAAGTAGAGGACGGTCTTTACTCAAAATTTTCCATGGGGTGGATGCATAGAGTCCAACTTGTTGTGAACGTCGGCGAATAGACAAATCTGGATCATCATTAACACTATGACTTATAGCAGCGATATTTTCTTCTGTACGTACAGTTGTTTGTCTTGTTGTTGTTGCATCGAGTAGAGAAAATATTGTCCGAAATAATTCGATAGTTCGACGGATAAGCTGCTCCGATGGACGATTATGCAAATCATAAATTTCACGAAGTGCTCTATAAGTTTGGCGAATAGAATACTGATTTTGAAAATAAATTTCAAGAATTTGTGAACATTGTTGCGGCGTGAGTCTTTCCATGATAATTTGCAGTGCCGGATTAAGCCAGCGCGGGGCCTGTAGCAAATTCTGTCAAGGGGCCCTTGGTTTGCTATCGGTTCTCAAAATGGTATTAAATAAAACAAAACTGTTACAAATAAACTTTTCTGGATTTATTATGGGCAAATTTAGCGATTACACTTTCAATATCGACTTCTTTAAGCAAGTCATGCTCTATATTCAACAACGTGAGATGATTAAGACGTTCTTGGTAAAAGGTCATGACATGACCTTTTACCAAATTTCCTTGATTGATTCAAGTATAACTGTATAAACACACTACGCCGAAATTACGCGACCGAATGTCACTATTAGAATGAAATAGCATTATTTGAATGCTATTTGAATGAAATAGCAATGTCGGCGTGACATTCGGTCGCGTAATTTCGGCGTAGTTTACCTAGTAAAATATCTTACCTTAAGTGAATCTCGTTGTTCACGTTGATATTTTTGCATTTGCACTTGCACATACAAAAACTCTTCTATTGTGTTTTAAAAAAGATAATTGAATGAATTGCACACAGCGCTACGTCAATCACGAAAACAGTACCCGAAGCAATGTCAAGACAACTTTTCTCACAAATAGTTCACATTTAAAGTGCTTTTATTAATTTTTTTATATTGAGTCAAAGGAAAGTGTATATCAATTTCTTATTGTTTGATAGTCAATAGAATCCTAATTTATTTGTTCGAGTAACGACTAGCTCGATCGATGACAATATCAGGGAATTCTCCAAATAATTTTGCAGTGTTGCCAACTTGTGTTTAGTGCAGTGCAAGTAGTACAACACATAACTTGTGTGTGGCTAGCGCTCAATTTAAAAAATGTGGTACAATTTCAAATTATTGTTGTTCATTTTGATACCAACGTTTTTCGTGATAAATATTATACCTAGAGGTGAGGCGGAAATAGCCATGCGCGCAGTTCGGGTCGGCTCGGTTCTCCCGCCAATGGCACCAACCGAGCGGACAAATACTCGCTTTCCTTTTCTTACACATACAAAATACCGACTATTTGTCTTTTTTCGTTTATTTCGTTAAAAAAAAAATCAAATTACTTGTAGTTTGGTAGTAGTTTTGTAAACAAAACATTTTCTACATATGTCTTGCTGTTGAAGTGGTGTAATTACGAAATACCTATTTGAGCGCGGGGCCCTCCAATTCGCGGGGCCCGTAGCATTTGCTACTCTTGCTACGTGGCTAATCCGGCACTGATAATTTGTCAATGCTTACTGAACAGAAATGTCAAAACAACATGGCTTCTACCTTCTGTCAAATCACAGTTATCCTTATCGAAAGTTCTATCACTCTAGAAAAAACACCTGATACATAAATGCTCACGGTTGGCTTCATTAAAAAGACAAATCATTCTTTATCGCCTATATACCCATGTTTTGCGTTCGCAACGCAAAGGAATATCCGCAGCGAAAGTAAATTATTATGACCATAGTTCCATATAATCCAATTGGCTTGTGCGAGATTCAAAGGATTAACTCAATTGGTTCGTTCTTTTACTCGATTGCTTCAATCCCTTGAAGCGCATTTATCGTGCCAATTGAAACATTTAAAAATGCATGCTCACGATTGGAATTGTGAATTATCAATATGTTTTGTATCGATTTCCATGTACAGCTTGTTATTCAAATGATCAGAACGTTTCGTTCAGAGGTTATGGTCTATAAAACGTAATAACAATAATTATTGTTGGTAAAACGTTTGATACCTTCCATACGGGATGTCCATTAATTGGAGGTATATCAAGAATGAAAGATTGGATGGAGTAGTCAATTACTTTGTGGTAGTTCATTTATAAATGAAATGAAATAGTTTGCTATCACTTTTTATTAACTGAATATACACTGACTCGATTTCAGTAGTGCTACCACATCCTTAAATCCACATTTGCAAAGCATATCATTTTTTGGTACAGATATGTAGACGATATATTGGTTTGCTTCTGAATTCAGAACTAGAAAACTCACTTGAATTAGTTAATTATGTTAAATTCACGATGGAGCCACAATATGATAATAAAATGAATTTTCTGGACATCTGGACAACTTTAATTGAGAATAATGATAAAATTTCCCTTGATATATTAAAAAACCCACAACGACATTAACGAACAACTTTGCAAACCATCCGAACACTCATAAACTCGAAGCTTACAGATCCATGATATATAGAGCATTTTCAATGTCCTTAAATTACAAGGTGACAAGAAAAACCTCGGACAAACTTTTTTCATTCAACTTTATTAAACAGAAGAAATTAAACGAAACAACAATGAATAATAAGAACATAAACATTTGGTAATAATATATATAAGCGGTTTCGAAGTGGCTTCCTTTGGTGGCGATACATAGCTTCAAGCGCTTCTTGAAATTTCCGTCAATGGGCCGCAGGTCTTTGGGCTTTAATCGGTCCCATTCCCGGCGCAGGGATTGCTTCAACGGCTCCAAACTTTATGGTGTTTGTCACACGTCCTGATCTCCAAAATCGGCCACACGCTGTAGTCCATAAGGTTCAAATCCGGCGAATAGGGCGGCCATTCTGCATATGTACAGGTCTCACGGTTATTTGTCTCATGGAGATCCTCGGATTTCGATTGACTCACTTCTTGACGATGTTGCGATTGCTAGGCCTATTTACAGTGCGTTTTCTCCCCCTTCCTGGACGTCGACCATCATGGCCAAGCTCCTTGAAATGGCAAATTGCATCGGACACGGTTTGTCGAGGCACATTGAGCAAACGAACAATTTCGCATTGACGCTTACTTTGACGAAACAGCTCCAAAATTGCACTACGTTCTAACACTGCAAAATAATGTAATATCAAGCTGAAAATCCACATATTAATATAAGAAAGTGTAAAGAATCTAATAGAATAAAAATTATTTTGCTGCGCTAGAACACTTTTGTTCCACAACACCGTAAAATTTGTCCGAAGTTTTTCTTGTCACCATGTATATTACGTTGAAAAGGGAACTGAATACAATCTAACAAATAGCCACACACAATCAATTCAAACAAAAAATATAAATTCTCTCATGAACAAAAAAGCAACACAACTTATTCTGAAACAAAATACTCCACTTCCAAAACAGATAATAAACATAAAAACAGCTCTCACACCCTGACATAAAATTTCCAACCTGTTTTTTAATGCAGAAGACAAAAACAACCGTTTGAATAATTCTGGAGTCTACAAATCAAGTTATCAATAGTGCAGTAGCGTATATATAGAACAAACCGGGAGATCTTTCCAAAAAAGTATAGTACACTTGGAAACGAAAGGAAAAACTAGACAACCTGGAATCCATAAAAATATTTGAGAACAAGCAAGTTCTATAAATGAAACTATTAAATGAACAGACGGATCTTTGGCACACCCGACTTCTCGAAGTTTGCACAAGCTGAAACCTTCAACGAATATACATATGGAAAAGACAGTCGGAAACATAGTAAATTCAATGTTAATCTAGAGAAGCAGGAATGTCCAGTTGATCAGTGGAAGATTCAAAACCTCGGCGCGATGCGATGACGAACAAAAGACTGTTCTCTCTCAATTGAAGTGATGAGGATGCTTCGAGCAGTAGAGCCTCTCACTTATTGCACTAGTTGAACTTTGTAAGCCTTCATAACGAGGTCTTCATGTAAAATTCTCTCTAGAGAAGTGTCACAAATGTTCAGTTCTTATGGTCCAGTTTTCGCAAACAAATTGCCGTGAGGGCATTTCGTTTCTGTTGAATTTTCCACGTTAATTTCTAACAGTTTGGATAGAAGATTCACCACTTTGAAAATGAGTTTTTCATGTTTCTCAGATTTCTTCAAGCGTAAGTCGACCTATATCGTTAATATCAAATGTTAACCTAACTTTCTGTCAAGACACGAATGATAGATGTGTTGCCAGACTCGAAATAACCCCTACTTCAAAATGCAAACTTAAGATGGCTCATGCTTTATATTACCAGCCTATCCAAAACTATAGGTGTTTTTTGAAGTAATAGAACTTTAAATAGAAATAAAACACATTTAAATTAAGATTGAAGCCAATTTTTTTTTCATTTGAAAAAATAATTTTATGACATTTATGTTTTAAAAATAATTTCCGGCATATGTCCACCATGACTACGTCTGAGGAACCGCATTCGACCAGGCCAATTTTGAACCACTTTTTCGAGTAATTCAGGCCTTATTTTATCAGTAATACAAGTTATGTTGGCTTCCAAAGCGTCTATTGTTTCTGGTATATCAGCATAAACCAATGACTTGACATAACCCCAAAGAAAATAATCCAGTGAAATTATGTCGCATGATCAATTCATTGGACCATTTCTCGAAATAATGTAATCGCCAAATCTTTCTTTCAATAAATTAATCGTTACGGTAGTAGCATGAGGTGTATCACCATCTTGTTGGAACCAAAACACTTCTGGGTTGATACCATGCAAATTTTGAATCAAATAATCATTGATCATCGATCTGTAACGAGCACCATTCACTGTAACATTAGCTCCAGCATCTTTTTCGAAAAAATATGGACTGATGATGCCACCGGCGTGTAGAGCACACCATACAGTGCATTTTTCAGGATGCAATTAAACCTGCAGAACTTCTAGAGAATTGTTTTCAAATATACGGCAATTTTGCTTGTTTACATAGCCGTTCAACCAGAAATGAGCTTCATCACTAAACACAATTTTACGATAAAAAAGTGGATCAAATTCAAGCTGTTCTAGGGCGCAATCAGCAAACAAACGACGCTTATTATGGTAAAGTGGCTTTAGTTCCTGAACCAGTTGGATCTTGTTTGGGTGTAGACCAAGATTTTTACGCAAAATTTTCCATGTGTTGGATGCACAGAGTCCAACTTGTTGTGAACGTCGGCGAATAGACAAATCTCGATCTTCATTAACACTATGAATTACAGCAGCGATATTTTCTTCTGTACGTACAGTTCTTGTCTTGTTGTTGTTGCATCGAGAAAATGTTGTCCGTAATCTATCGATAGTTCGACGAATAAGCTGCTCTGATAGACGATTATGTAAACCATTAATTTCACGAAGTGCTCTATGAGTCTGGCGAATAGAACACTGATTTTGAAAATGAATTTCAACGTTGTTGCGGCGTAAGTCTTTCCATAATAATTCGTCAATGCTTAGAGAACAGAAATGTCAAAAACATGGCTTCTGTCAAATCACAGTTACCCTATCCGAAGTTCTATCACTCAAAAAAAAAGAACCCGATAGTTTCACCCTTCGAAATTTCGCCCCAATTTCCCGGAACTAAAGTGGAAAACTAGGTCTTGGAAATTCCTGAGAGAGCTGTCGCCTATCTAGGCCGCTTTCATAAAATCGATGGACAATGTTTCTGCATCGTAAGATGCAGCATGGAGTAGTTCATATTGAGCTAGTAGTGCAAGTTGGAGGCTAGCTGAATTTTTACGAAGGTGATTTCCGTTGAAATTTATGGGTGTTTCAAACCAGATAAGAGGTCGAGAAAATTTATGATGGGTGCAAAATAAATTTGTTTATTATGTTTCGAACGAATTAGAATTTTTCATGTATTGTGAGCATAATCGAATTTGTACTTGCAATAATTAATTTTCATCGTAGACGGAAAATGGCATATTACCAAGAATTTTACAGAAAAATTTACTACTTAACAATGTAAATCTTCAATAACTTTCGAGAAATATTTTTTTCAAATTGCAAGCCTCAAGTTTGATTGGGTTGGCTCAAAGACTTAGAGGATCATTGTAAGATAGCACTCGATTCTTGAAGCAAGTTTCAGGAATTCCTATCTGATGGTTCTGTAGAAAAACTCAGAACAATTTTTGAATTACATACATTTCATATACGAAAACCGTGAAATTTTCAGGAAGGTTGCGTTAACAAAGTTTTATATAATAATTATACTGGACGCCTAAGGAACAAGAAGTCGATAACGTTATGATGAAAAAAATTATACAGGGAGACCCAGATAAAACAGTTCATAAGAAGATTCTGATTAAGATACTGCTGAATAGAATACACGCCAAAAGTGTAAGATGAGTTGAAGAGGAACAATTCAGATTCCGTAATGGACTGGGTACACGTGAGGCTCTTTTTTGCATGAGAATACTTTTACAAAAGAGTTGTGAATTCCTTAAAAACGTACGTGTGCTTTATTCTCTTCGGGAAAGCATTTGACAGAGTCAGACACACGAAATTTTTCCAGTGTTTGGAGTCTTATAACCTGGACAACTTCGATGTGCGCCTTCTGAAAAATCTCTATTACAATCAGACTTTAGTTGTAAAGGTAGTTTATTCAGAGTGATAGAACTTTAAATTGAATTAAAACACATTTAAATTAAGATTGAAGCTTTTTTTTATTTGAAAGATAATTTTATGACATTTATGTTTTAAAAATAATTTCCGGCATATGTCCACCATGACTAGGTTTGAGGAACCGCATTCGACCAGACCAATTTCAGACCTTTTTTTGAGTAATTCAGGCCTTATTTAATCAAAAACACGAGTTATGTTGGCTTCTTAAGCATCTATTGTTTCTGGTTTATCAGCATAAACCAATGACTTGACATAATCCCAAAAAAAATAATCCAGTGGTGTTATGTTGCATGATCTTGGAGGCCAATTAATTGGACCATTTCTCGAAATAATGTTATCGTCTTATCTTTCTTTTAATAAATCAATTGTTACGGTAGCAGAATGAGGTGTTGCACAATCTTGTTGGAACCGAAACACTTCTTGGTCGAAACCATTCAAATTTTGTAAAAAATAATCATTGATCATCGACCTTTAACGAGCACCATTCACTCTAACATTAGCTCCAGCATCGTTTTTAGAGAAATATGTACCGATGACGCCTCCAGCATTTAAAGCACACCATACAGTGCATTTTTCAGGATGCAATGGAACCTGCAGAACTTCTTGAGGATTGTTTTCACTCCATATACAGCAATTTTGTTTACATACCCGTTCAACCAGAAATGAGCTTCATCACTAAACATAATTTTACGATAAAAAAATGGATCAACTTCAAGATGTTCTAGGGCCCAATCAGCAAACAAACGACACTTATTATGGTCAAGTTGCTTTAGTTCTTGAACCAGTTACCAGTTACCCGTACGGATGTGAGACCTGGACACTTAAAACAGTAACCATGAACAGAATAGAAGCCTTTGAGATGTGGTGCTACCTACGAATGATGAAGATTTCATGGACCACACATACGAGTACCTCCAACGAGGAGGTCCTACACTTAAATCAATACTGAGAACTTTTGAACACTGTGAAGATGAGAAAGGTCAGATTCTTCGGGCACATAATGCGGGGAAGCAAATGCCACATTCATCGATTGATCATACAAAGTTGGGGGCTGAAGGTGGATTGCTCGTAAAAATCTCTCATGGCTCAGAAATATAAGAGAGGGATGAAACAGCTGTTCCGAACTGCGAAAGACAGAAAGCTGTTTAGCGACGTTGTCATGGAAAACAGACACGGCACTGAAAGAAGAAAGAGATGTGGATGAATATGCTCAAACTCAACAAGAACTCGCGGATCAATTGAATATGACGCAGAAAGCCGTCTCCATTCGTTTGAAAATAATGGAAAAGATTCAGAAAATGGGTTCTTCCTGAACTGAATGAAAGGCAGCAAAAAAAGCGAGAAACCACTTGTGAAAGGCACGGAATCGTGAGAGATGATATTAAATAACGAGCGATCTAAAGCTCCAAAATAAGCGCTTTTATAAATTTTTTAATCAAGTTATCTCACGAAAAACCCCAATATTTTCATAAACAGGATTCATCAGCATATAAAATGGAAACCCACTCAACTGAAAGAGTTTAGAGTTCGGAAAAATGCTCTGGTGGAGTCATCGCGAAATTACTCATTTATTGGTGTAAACAAAAACTCCACACCTAGAGTCTAATCGATTCGCTGCTCGTAAAATGCATTAGCCGATGATATAACCTCTCGAGAATTCGAAATCGAATCACGCTCTAGTGAATGATCTAACGCAGAATTTCGTGGAATTGACATCGAAGACGTAGGAGGAATTTAACATCTAGAATGGATCAGGAAATAGAGATTTTTTTATATGGTTCACTGAACGTTAATAACCTAACTCTTTAAAAAACTGGGTCCACTGAAGAAACTTCAAATGACATCATTCTATGTTGGCTTGACATAAAGCACCTTATCGTGAAATATCTGCCAAGGATGTCAAAGCACTTTTAAGATGGAGCTCCAAGACTGGTCTAATTTTGAAATAGCCATATAATGACAAGTGCTTAGTACGATAAGTGTCCAAAATATACTGGCGAGCAGAAAAAACGGGTCACTAAGATGTTACGCTGTTTTTTCCAATAGACTCACGTGTCCAAATTAATTCAATAATCTTTCATTAGAAAATCAATTGGATATGTGCAAAATATAGACATATGACCTAAAAAACATGATGAAAGAAATCAACTTCGAATAATTATTTACAGTAAATTCATCAGTTGCGTTTATCACTTGCGTTCAACATTGGTCATTGAAGAGTTTTTCACTCTCTGAAAGAAACAATTTCAAAAATTGAGTTTACCAATTGAAGATATAGTGGCACTTATTGAAAATGGGCTGAGCCAGAGATCTGTTGCTATAAGAATAAATGTTACCCTATCTACATACCAAAGAATATTGGCAAGGCATCAGGAGATAGGCAAGCTGACCAGAAGACCTGGATCTGGAAGAAGACGGCGCACATCGTTGAAGGATAATAGATTTATGGTTTCCACAAGTATTTGAAATCGCCATCTTACTGCTATTGAAGTTCGAAATCGATTGATGGAGGTGCGTCAGGTAAACGTAAGTGAATAGACCGTGAGACGACGTCTCTTAGAATCTAATTTACAACCATGCAAACCTGCGACAGGTCTAGAACTTCTCAGATAGCATCGAATTACGCGTCTTCAATTTGCACGAGATCACATAAACTGGTTAGAAGCTCAGTGGCCCAGGTACTTTTCTCTGATGAATCCAGATTCAGCATTCGAAGAGCTGATGATCGTAGACGCGTTTATAGACCTCCAGGATGAAGAGGAGCTAGTTTCATTCGGTGGAGATCTGTTATGGTCTGAGGAAGTGTGTCTTTAGAGGGCCGCACAAAGTTGGTTTTCATGAATGAATCTTTAGCAGCAGTAAGGTACATAGAGGAAATCTTTATGGACCGTGTTGTACCTTATATACCATTTCTGGGGGAGCAAGGAATTTTTATGCATAACAGTGCACTCCCACATACTGCTTGAATAGTGACAGCGTACTTGAATGAGGTTGGAATTTCAAGATTCAACTGTCCAGCACGAAGTCTTAACTGGAATCCGATTCAACTTCTCCAACTGGGAAGGCGAATCAGAACTATGGTTCCATCGTCACGAATGGTAGAATATTCCACAAGAAAATATTCAAAGGCTCATTACGAGCTTGCGAAGACGTTTGGAAGCTGTAATCCGAGCTAGAGGAGGTCACACGTCATACTGATACTGAAATTTTATTTTATATTTATTATTATATTATTACCGATAAAAGTAGAAAAATATACCGAAAATGAGAGTTTCTCAATGTTATTAATATACATTCTGTCAAGAAAGTACCGGGAATTATCGATTTAAATCTGGCGGGGCAATGAGGCAGATACAAATTTTTTCCTAGGTTGGTACCACTGTCCTTAATTACTATGCCAAGCTTGAGCGGGATCTGTCAACTAGTGTGTTTGCAACAGCTGATTAAGTCAGTCGATGTCAGAGTGCGTGCCGATTTTTACTATGGGTGATTACGTTGAGCAAAGAATTTGTTTAAAGTTTTGTGTTGCAAATGAATTTTCGTGTGCCGATGCATTGAAAATGTTGCAAAAGGCCTTTGGTGAAAATGCTCTATCGAAAACTCGTGCATATCAGTGGTACAGAGCCTTCAAGGACGGTCGTGAAGTGGACGGCTTCGATCGAAGATAACGTCGATAAAATTAAGGAAAGGGTGCTGGAAAACCGTCGTACCAGCTTGAGAGAGATAGCACATGATCTTAAGATATCCCACGAGTCCGCACGTACGATTTTGATTGATATTTTGGGCATGAGAAAGGTGGCCGCACGACTCGTACCGAAAGACCTGAATTTTCTTCAAAAAAGTCATCGCGAACAGGTTGCTTCAGACATGCTGGATCGCTGTAATTCCGATTCTACATTCATGGAACGCATTATAACTGGTGATGAGACCTGGGTCTACGAGTACGATATGCAAACAAGCCAGCAATCATCGGAATGGGTGGCAAAAAATGAGCCGAACCCGAAAAAACCACGCCAAAGCCGCTCGAAAATGAAGGTGATGCTCATTGTTTTCTTCGATATCCGTGGCGTGGTGCACTACGAATTCGTTCCAGAGGGTCAGACGGTAAACAAGGAGTATTACCTAGGCGTTATGAAACGTTTGCGTGAGCGTATCCGTAAGAAGCGGCCAAATTTGTGGGCGAACAACTCATGGATTTTGCATGACGATAACGCGCCTTCTCACCGAGCTACGATTGTGACTGACTTTCTCGCCAAAAACTCAACAAACGTGCTTCAGCAACCACCGTATTCGCCGGATTTGGCTCCCTGCGACTTTTTCCTCTTCCCAAAACTAAAATTGCCCCTTCGTGGCACCCGTTTTGAGTCGATTGAAGCCATAAGACAAAATTCGGCGCGAGAGCTAAAGTCCATCCTGGAAAGCGCCTATAAAAAATGTTTCGATAATTGGAAGTGCCGTTGGCATAGATGTATTGGAGCAAATGGAGCCTATTTTGAAGGCGACCCAATAAATTTTGACGATTTAATGTAAAAATGTTGTTTTAATTGAAAATTCCCGGTAGTTTCTTGACAGAGTAGTATATAATCAAAACTCAATATATAATGTCAAATGGAATAAATAAACCAACAGTTACGATGCTTTTTTCAATTTCGAAGTTTTGATTTAAAAAAATAAAAAAGCTTATTATTTTCATACAAATCGAATAACAAGTTTCTTTTTTCTTTGGGCAATTCTCTTTTTCCAACCATTTCAGAACTTTCATGATTCTCGTAAAAATTTCAACTAAGAAAGGTATTATATTTGAACAGCAAATATCAAGTGACCCGTTTTTCTGCTCGCCAGTGTAGTTCACTCCACAAAAGGAAACTGCAATTCACGGGTTCCTTTGGTGTCTATTTGACATAAATAATATCATCAATATTGTCTAATGAGTTAGAGCTCCTTAAAGCCGGTTCAACTCATTTATATTGAGAATAGGTTTTTTGCAAGTGAGAAAATTTTGGGCTTTTACTGTGACATCTCCTTGCGTGCTATCGTTTCTCCCAAATGTCTGTAATTTTCGAATTTTGAGCCGAAAATTATATAAAAAGACTAGGTTGGACCCACCTTTCTAAAATGAATTTAGGGTTTAGATATCTCAGTTTGTTAATGAACCAAATCGGTTCAATAGTTTCGCAGTTAATCGAGTTTGAAAAATATTCATATTTTTTCCAATATTTTCGGAACTACAGATGAGATCGACCTGAAATTTGGAATTTACATGGAGAATAGTAACGCGCATGCACGCGCCAAATTCCGTGAGGATCGTATCATTAGAAATGAAAAAAGTGAGTGTGAGTTTCGTTTATATATTAGACTCACCTAAATTTCTCTTGTCGTGAAGAAAAGTTAAACCAAATTCGTCTATTACAACAATTAGATACCGACAGGTGGCTTAATCTCTTCTAAGTGTTTGGTGAACGAAGCAATTTTCTAAATACGTAGAAATTGTTAAAACGGTGTTCACATATTCGTTCGATGAAAAAACCTGGGGCAAAGGATTCAGACAAGAAGAAGAGAAATAACAACAAGCGGTTATATCTCAATTACAATTGTTCATTCCAGAGATGAAAGCTAAAACGACGGACCTTTAGTCAGATATTTTTTTAAGAGACCCCGTAGGAAACTATCATATACTTCCGTATTTATTCGAGAAAAATAACGATAAGATAACGTTGCTTTAATCCAATTTTCACTTCCTGGAGACCCAAAACCATTCAGAACATCCTACAAAAACAAAAGCGCTAATTCACAGGTGACGCTATGGTGGATTTCACATTGTTTCCAGTTCGACAATCACAAAGAAGGTGGCGTCAATCGAACTGCATCACTGATAAAACAAGGTCAAGCAACTCGCTGCAGGTTCTTTTTCCGCTTCGAGCCATATTTGAAACTATATGTGTGATGGTCAATTCGATATAATATACTTCTGCACAAAAATAATATATATATTTCTGAAATTTTTTTAAGAACTTTCAATGTTAATTTCAGTTAAATAATACACATTTATCTTTATTTTTGTAAGGTGTAACGGAAAGTAATGTCGCTTTTTTAAAGGTTTAAAAGTGGGGTTTTCCATTGTCGTGTTGCAGAATAATGCCTTTTTCGTTGACAATCACCGGATATTTTTCGATTGACGATTGGCTCGCTCGATCCAATTGTTCACTATAAAGATCTGCATTAACAGTTTGTCTAGGTTTTAGCACTTCAAAACGAACAATTCCGCGTATACTCCACCAAACACACAGAAGCGCATTTTTGTAATATAAACCCGGCTTCACAGTACTTCGTGGTGATTCATTTGGAGAGAGAGCCACTGCCTTTTGCGTTTTGGATTATCATATGGGACTCAATTTTCGTCTCCAGTGATCAAGCGATCAAAAAACGGTTCTGTATGGTGCCGTTAAAGCAATACGTTGCATGTGATGGATCAGTTAGCTCTGTTCTCTCTGGACAGATTACGGGGGATCCAACACCTGCTCTGCTCATTTTTACAATCTGCTGCAAATGTTCTTGGATGGTCGACCAAGGTTGGTTAAGGGGTGTTTGAGATTTCCTCGATTGTCTGATAAGGATTTGGTTCAAGTTCTGCCCTTACCATGTAGTTGTCTAATGTTGTGGGTCTTCCTATTCTACCGGATCTGAACTTAGAGAACCATCTTTGGCATTGACGAACGTCTAATGCACTTGGATAAACATCGCAAATGTTTCTCTGGTCGCAACTTTACGCTATTGCCCTTGCGAAACTCAAAAAAGTAGACAATACCGGATATGCTCTTCTGCTCTTATTTGGTTTGATCTTTGGGTCTTGAATTTGCATCTTTCTCCCAGAATATCCTCATAAGGCGTGTAATTTTTAATCTGAAATATTAATCTTGCACCAAGCAAAAATGAAACGAAAATATGCCCTGTTATGAAATGTTTATTATCTTCTATTTACGAAATCAATAATTCTAGATCTTCGATAAGGTGACAATGTCAAAGTCTTCACAAGACGGAACTACACTTTCATAAAACTCGGCGATCACTGGAGTAACAGATACTCTTGTCTGATCAACGAATTTTAGTTTCGTAAAACAAGTTGATGGTAGTTAATCACGTGGATCAGATGATCTGAGAAAACAATCTGACAACGTGGCACTTTCTAAAATTTGATCAATACACCATAGAAATAGAAAGAAGGAAAATGAGAATGTAAATATTACTGTGGTAGCGCTGCTTATGTAGGTTTAGAATTTAGGAACGGATTGTTATTGTTTATATGCTTGTCATACCATACTATCACGAACTACGTATTACTTGTGTGTGTGCAAAATGGAAGGCGGCTTCAACTGATAGCCTTTCAACAATGATCTATCGTCATTTTGAATGCACCTGCTGCATGAAATCGTAGACAAAATATTAATTGCAATAATTCCATCACGACATTTTTGTTGAAACCAAAACGTATATTTAAGATCATCATATTTTGCAGAAGGATCACTCCTGTCTTTAATAATTTGAGCTCTTCGAATTTCACTTAAATCTTCTTCTGATGATGACGATGCACTTATTTCGATATTATTTTACAATTATATCACTTGAAAAAAGAAAACAATAAACATTACACTTCACTTCGACTATTTAATGTAGAATACGAAAATCTTGATTCATCCAAATCGACAAATTAACTTGATCTGTAATTTAGCAGCGATTCTAGGTTAGATCAAAGCACAAACTGTTTTGTGAAACCAGAGGTTAATCTGTCGTAGTTTGACACAGTGACTAAATCTGTGATCAGCACTTTGGGGACATAGAACTAGATAAATTATAGAAGGACTCCGTGATCAACAGGCTTGATTTGATGACTAAAATTTTGTGAAACCCACAGGGTACCAACCAGAGGAAACTTGAAGAATAAAATAGAGAAGCCTCACTAAAACAACACTCACAGAAGCAGTTTTATATGGTTATACATCTTGTTTACTACCTTGTTATCTTTAGTGGATCAACATAGTTCAAGCTAGATCTTAGAGATATCCTCTTCTGAATGAATAATCCCAACATAAATCGTCTGATTTCTAGTCGTTAATCTCTTGGAATGTCGGGAATATACAATTAGACGAGTGATCCATCATCAATGCTAGAGTCTCACGTGTGAAGATATAAAGAAGAATATGTAGGTACACGTTTATAGTGCAGAATAATGATGTTTATTGGAGTCTGATCGGGTATACACTAACGGTTGTTTGCAGGAATGCATTGGAGTTGCATTTTCTATATTGCCATTCATGAATTGCTTCGTGTGAGAATGGAGTGTTGTCGAGATTATATCGACAAAGCATCATCGATAAAGATCATAGAAATGATGTGATGCTCAATTAAAAATATAAGCTATACTATACTATACGTATTTCATGGTTGTTGCCAATTTTCAGATAGCCTCAGCATTCAGAATTAAATACAAAATTAAAAACGCACTCATTCAAGAAATTTTCGAACAAAAATCGACGTACTAGTCTATGCACGTAATTCTACTTAATACTAACTTTGAAATTAAAATACTGAATTTTATTTTGATCTTATCAACAATATTTCGCAAGTCAGAAGCATCTGCATTTTTCTTCTTAACAATTTCTATAGATAATATTAATCTTATTATATATTTATTATATTTATAAAGGAAGTTTTCCAAATTTTAGATATTAATTTTTAATTCAATATTAGAGCTTTCTCCAAAGAGACTCAAATTCATAATATATATAATTTATCGATAGTTTTCTATTCTTTCCTTTCAGTTCGTTTCTCCAACTATGTATCTATTTCTTTCGCATTTTCTAACGTGATCTTATTTCTGTTTTCTACAGTGATAAAGAATTTTTAGCTATATTTTTCAATTCTTCTGTATCTATAAAGATACAGCAGTCTTGTGATTAGGTTGAAGCCTTGAGATTGCAATCACGAAAATTTAAACATTTTTGAATTCTTTGGTAGTAAAACAGTAATTTCAAAAACTCGTTTTAATTATACACAACTACCAAACAGTAACGACCGAAATAGTACAACAATTGTATTCTGTACTATTTTGAAGATGCAGAATAAATTTTTACCTCAGTTGCTTAATTATGTTGACGAACTCGAAAAAAACTTGGGACGTAATAGAGTTTCAGCATGCTAGATTAAGTTTTTCTCCTAACTATGAAATATCTTAGGGTGATTATACATTTAATTTGTTCAAAAATGAAATGTGCCCCACGAATAAAGTGAAATAAGTTTGTCTTATGTGATGGAATATTAGACAAACTTAAGTTGAACCTTTTTATTACTTTTTTCGTGACATTTTTCATTTCCTCCAAATGGTATTCGGTTTAAAATAACATTTTCTCATTTTAAATCTAGAATTATATATTCTTACTTCTACAATATATATTGAAACTATATTCAAAATCTATTAAATTGATATCCTTACATATAATCAATATAAAATATGTTTCAATTTCTAAGAAAAAACTTTGTTACATTCCGACATGTATGCGTATTAATACAAATGTATTAACAAAAACTATATAAGTATGAATATTAACAAGAAAATCCACTATTCCAAAATTTTCGAAAATTCTCAAAATACAGGAACAAATAAAAATAATTGAACGAGAATTCCAACATTTGATAGCTATTTCGGTCTCTAGACCTCTTCAGAAATGTATTGTATTCAGATTTAAATATATAACAAGATCAATATTTAACTTACCAAATAAGATAAAACCTAGAACGAAAAAACTCAAAGTAAGCTTTAAAGTGCCCAAAATAAAACAGTAATTTTCAACGTGTTGTTACGTATAACCTGTAACTTTTTGTACTCGGAACACAGAAACACATAACAAAACTTATTCACCCCAAATAATGTCCCATGATGAGAAAAATAACCAGAATTTCAGAAATAATGAATAATTTAGGAATATTTTGTGGACATTCAGACTCTATATGAATTTATTTCATAATCTAATAATCAATTTGAATGTGACTCACATTCAAATTCATTTTTAACATTTATTTTTTGAATATTGGATGGAGTAGTCCGTTACTTTGTGATAGTTCATTTTAATGGAATGAAATAAGGAATTACTTTGTTTTCTATAACTTTTTAAAAAGTGATAGAAAACAAAGTAATTCCTTATTTCATTCCATTTATTTTTTGAAAAACTTCATCAAGTTATTTTGTGCAACTAGTATAATGACAAGAATATCTTTTCTCTATTTATCGTTTGCTTAACTCAAATAAGAGTTTCTAACTGTCCTTACTTGTTCCTCCTTATTTATACTGATGAGGATTGAAATAAATATGTTCTGTTAATTTAAGTTATTTTGTGCAACTAGTATAACGACAGGAATATCTTTTCTCTATTTATCGTTTGCTTAACTCAAATGAGAGTTTCTAACTGTCCTTACTTGTTCCTCCTTATTTATACTGATGAGGATTGAAATAAATATGTTCTGTTAAATTTAAATGTAACAGTTGTAAGGGTCACACAGTAACTTCTTTAGATACAATTCAGTTCGTGTCCTAAATAATAATAATAATAATGATATTATTCAAATTGTTTCGTATTCGAAAGTAATTTTTAGAGTGTGTGGTAAAATAATTGTTATATTAAATGGCAATGGCTAATGTGGGCGACATTGTAATTTCCTTTCATATCGCATCCACCATTTCTTCGCTTACATAGAAGGAATCTGTAGACTCTGGAATACTTCTAAACCGGCATCGGAGAGATATTATATGAAGACTGGAAACGAAAGATGGCGCTCTGGGTATGTGTAAAGGAAAAGTATATTCCACGTCTCCCTTCATTTCAATATGAATACGTTTGAATTACATTTAGCCATAAAAATAATCTCATATTTCTAAGTAACTATATTTTTGAACCCTTAAAAAAGAACAAAATGTGGCATTCTAAATAAATCCAGACGATTGTAGAGTTCCAGCAATTCCTACTTTGAGTATATCTATTTGTTAAATAGATTAGCAGGCGGTTTTTCTTATTATAAGAACTTATTATGCTCCCACAATTTCACCACTCTTATTACATCAGATATTACGATAATTTCTCATTTTCAGACGTAATGAAACAAATTATGATAAAACGTTAATGATTTGCCAGTTTATTCCTATATAGTATGTAAATTTACTTTGCCTACTTAGTGTCAATCAAGAGCTACTGAAACAAGACAAGTATTGAATGTATTTACTCATTGGTTGGATGACATAAGTATTGACTCCTTCAAATTATATTGAAACAAATATCATTGTGTAGTACATGCAGCTGGTTCTGTGTCAAAATATAAGTACATATAAAGAGATTTCAAATAAGTAAATATTATTCTCAAGGACTTCATTTACTAATTACCTATTTATTCTGTTAACCTCCTGCAAATTTTAATTTAAAAAATTTTTTATCCAAAAACTTTTGAAATGAATCTAAATGAATGTCTAAAATTACACTGTGTCAATTTAGTAGATATAAAGAATTGAACATGTACCAAACGAAATAAAATAATTCAAAGAAATATAAATTATCAATTAAATCTACTGAATAAATACTTGAAGGAGACAGAAACAAACAATAATTTTGAATCAATGACTTTGAATTCAGAATTATATATTCTTCTACAATATATATTGAAACTATATACAAAAACTATTAAATTGATATCCTTATATAAAATCAATATAAAATATTTTTCAATGTCTCGGAAAAAACCTTTCTACATCCCGACATGAAACATATTAATACTAATGTATTAACAAAAACTATATAAGTATGTACATTCTGTCAAGAAAGTACTGGGAATTATCGATTTAAATCTGGCGGGGCAATGAGGCAGGTAAAAATTTCCTTAATTACTATGCCAAGCTTGAGCGGGATCTGTCAACTAGTGTGTTTGCAACAGCTGATTAAGTCAGTCGATGTCAGAGTGCGTGCCGATTTTTACTATGGGTGATTACGTTGAGCAAAGAATTTGTTTAAAGTTTTGTGTTGCAAATGAATTTTCGTGTGCCGATGCATTGAAAATGTTGCAAAAGGCCTTCGGTGATAATGCTCTATCGAAAACTCGTGCATATCAGTGGTACAGAGCCTTCAAGGACGGTCGTGAAGTGGTCGCCCATCGACGGCTTCGATCGAAGATAACGTCGATAAAATTAAGGAAAGGGTGCTGGAAAACCGTCGTACCAGCTTGAGAGAGATAGCACATGATCTTAAGATATCCCACGAGTCCGCACGTACGATTTTGATTGATATTTTGGGCATGAGAAAGGTGGCCGCACGACTCGTACCGAAAGACCTGAATTTTCTTCAAAAACGTCATCGCGAACAGGTTGCTTCAGACATGCTGGATCGCTGTAATTCCGATTCTACATTCATGGAACGCATTATAACTGGTGATGAGACCTGGGTCTACGAGTACGATATGCAAACAAGCCAGCAATCATCGGAATGGGTGGCAAAAAATGAGCCGAAACCGAAAAAACCACGCCAAAGCCGCTCGAAAATGAAGGTGATGCTCATTGTTTTCTTCGATATCAGTGGCGTGGTGCACTACGAATTCGTTCCAGAGGGTCAGACGGTAAACAAGGAGTATTACCTAGGTGTTATGAAACGTTTGCGTGAGCGTATCCGTAAGAAGCGGCCAAATTTGTGGGCGAACAACTCATGGATTTTGCATGACGATAACGCGCCTTCTCACCGAGCTACGATTGTGACTGACTTTCTCTCCAAAAACTCAACAAACGTGCTTCAGCAACCACCGTATTCGCCGGATTTGGCTCCCTGCGACTTTTTCCTCTTCCCAAAACTAAAATTGCCCCTTCGTGGCACCCGTTTTGAGTCGATTGAAGCCATAAAACAAAATTCGGCGCGAGAGCTAAAGTCCATCCCGGAAAGCGCCTATAAAAAATGTTTCGATAATTGGAAGTGCCGTTGGCATAGATGTATTGGAGCAAATGGAGCCTATTTTGAAGGCGACCCAATAAATTTTGACGATTAAATGTAAAAATGTTGTTTTAATTGAAAATTCCCGGTACTTTCTTGACAGAGTAGTATATTAAAATACAAAGACAAGAAAATCCTCTTCCTCTTCAGATATGTATTGAATTCAGATTCAAATATATAACAAGATCAAAATTTAACTCAACAAATAAAACCTGAAACGAATAAACTGGAAGTATCCAATATATTATTTTTTAAATTCTGGGTATTTTTCTCATCATGGGACACTATTTGGGGTGAATAAGTTTTGTTATGTTTTTCTGTGTTCCTAGTACAAATCCCCCTTCAAGTATTTATGGTAATGTTTGATAAGTGTTTAATCTATATGTCCACTAAATTGACATTTATTTACTTCAATTCTAAAAGTTTTTGAATAAAATTATTTGAAATTAAAATTTGAAGGTAGTTAACAGAACAAATCTGTACGATATTTGAAAATTTGAAAAAAATCCCATTGTGGTTTTGAAATTTGATTTTTTCCAAAAATTTCAATGCTCAAAAACTCTGTCATAATTGAATTTTTTACTAAATGTAGCATAATTCAGCAGAAGAATAATTCGAGGCCTAATTCAATTGAGTCAAAATGGAAAGCTTTGTTATAAGAAAAATTTCTGAAGGCACAAATTTTCGGAAAAACTTCAAAATATCATCTGACTGATCTATGACATTTCGAAAAAACACAGAAACAAACAATAATTTGTAAGATTAACTTTCTACAAACGTAGAACTTTTTTCTAGAACTAGAAATGGACTTTTGTCATATTCATTAGATTGTTTTCATACAGTACGACCAAATTATCTCCGGCCAAATTTCACAAGATGTTTCTATAGGCAATTTGCAACACAAAAGTTCCTATAGAGTACACTCGAATTATTTTTATTTGTAATGATTTGAATATCAAAACAGATTTAATCTGTTAGTCTTCTACATTTTAATTTAAAAAAAAATTATATTAAAAAAACTTTTAGAATTAAATTAATCTCTACAATAAGCACCGCTTATATTTAATAGACGTATATAATCAAAACTCAATATACAATGTCAAATGGAATAAATAAACCAACAAATATAAAAAAGGCAATTAAAATTAATAAATAAATATTTGAAGGAGGCAAAAATTTTTTTCTGATCTATTCTGATGTAACCGGAACTTGCTCCGGTAACACTTCAAGGTATGATATATTGATTGTTGGTGGATATTTTGAATATTATCTAGGGCCGACGAAGAGATTATCGGAATTCTTATTGTTTTTTGAGGATATAGTGCATGTTTTAAGAGATTTTTGAATTAACTTATTTGAATATTTAAATATATTAAATATTTCTAATAAATCATATTTTTTGAGAAATCCTCCAGTTGTGTTTTATGTTTTTGAAAAAGAATTGGTGTTCATTATGATAAGATCAGAAACAAAATTTTGTCTCCTTCATATATTTATTTATTAATTTCAATTGCCTTTTTTATATTGGTTGGTTTATTTATTCCATTTGACATTGTTTATTGAGTTTTGATTATATACGTGTATTAAATATAAGCGGCGCTTATTGTAGACGTTAATTTAGTTCTAAGTTTTTTGAATAAAAATTTTTTTGAAATTAAAATTTTAGAAGACTAACAGTTTAAATCTGTTTTGATATTCAAATTTTCTTATATTTCTTCTATCAAGTAAAAAAGCCTTATTCTATTTTATGTTATTCAAGATTCTACTCTTCTGTAACGTTCCAAAATTTTTTCACTAAAAACAAGGCAACTATTATCTCAATAAAAATTCAGTGTACACCATTAGATATAGCGGAAAATTCTTCTTAGACTAGAGTCTTTTTCCGCTCTTTCCAATGGTGTACACTGAATTTTGATTAAAATGATAGTTGCCAAGTTTTGCTATGTTTTTAGTGAAAAAATTGTGAAAGGTTACAGAATAGTAGAATCATGAATAACTTCACAAAGAAAGGTAATTGGACTATACTCGATAGAAACTTTTTTGTTGCAAATTGTCTGTTGAATCATCTTGTGCAATTTGGCCGGGAATTACAGGGGCACCCGGCATATTTATCAAAAGTTTATTGCGGAAAATTATCATGTTCGTTTTACAGAGTTAAATTTTTTCCAATAACTGTTATTGTCAGTATGAAACACTCGAATGAAAAAACAACACGAAAGCTTACCTTAATGTTAAGACTTTGAACCAACGAAACCCTGGACGCACTCAAAAATGCCACCAAATTCTCCCTACACTTAAAGCACTAATAGTTCTCAAGACAACCAAATCCACTAGTACATCCAATATCGCAGCTTTCTTCGATTTGGAAACGACCGATAGCTCCTTTCTCGTTTACAGTCTTGATCCGGATTTTTCGAGAAATAACAGAAATATTTTTTCACCGTTATGCGTCGTTTGTCAGGATAGCAGTTTTAAGTGTCCGACACCGTTGAATCCTTCGTTTTATGCGCGAAATACCCATGTTACAACGGCATAGTCCTGCCCGTGGGATATCTACGTGTGCCGGCAATAAATATATGCAACAAGAACAACACCTAGGATGGCACTTGTCAGAATACGCAATTGGACGTGCCTTAAGAAGGTGATTAAAGATGCTTGACGCGGCTTAAGGAACTCCAGAGGCGATTAGAACCCGATTTGGTTTTATTGGTGACCTGGGAGGAGTGTTGATGGGTCTTTTCTGGTGGTTACCTGCTTGTACGAACTGCAACAATGACACTTGAGTCGTGCTGGTTTCTTTGTTCAATGGATAGGATGAGTTGAGTGGTGTGGCTGCTGTGATGATTATTGGAAGTCGTTCGAAAGTATTTCTGGAATTTACAATCGAGAAATAGGTATAAGAGTGAATGGGTTTGACTTAAAAGCTAGGGCAATCATTCTTGAACAATTTTGTATCAAATTACATGTGTTTTAGTCTAATAGTTCTGGAGAAAATCCTTGTACATTAGAGGATCTTGAATCCATTACCTTAGCATCAAAGTAATTGCCAATTTTTGATAAAAATGAAACATGTTTTTTTAATATAATTCTAAAACTTTGTTCAATAATATAATTTCCGTTTTGATCAATTATCTTTTGTCATCTATGCATCAATCATCTATCTTTATGAATGAATGCACAGCTAGTGAAGTTATGAAAGATAAATAATAAGCCAACTATTATTTACGGCATGACAACGAAAATACACAAACATATATCTCACATATAGTCTTCCCACTGAGCATTGAAATCATCAAATGTTTCCACGAAGGCGTATTTCACGAAAAACTGAAGAAAGCCAAGATTTCATCTATCCATATCAATTCTGCCATCTTTATAGCGAAGCAGTCATCAAAGATAGGTTTACCAATCGATCAGTGGAAACAGCACTCACCGAAGTCTTCCAAAAGTGAGTGAATATTTTGATGATAGAAAAATGATGAGGAGTTACCTGAAAAATAGTATACAAACAACATATCTTAATGGAAATAATTCCACTATTTCACCTGGCAGCATTTAAGTCATGATATTGTGACTACTCCAGTTTCCGCAAGAAAGAGATGAGGAAACCTTGAACCAGGCTTAACTCTGATTTGATGCAAATGAGATGAAGATCAGAACGGAATAGACTCAAGAACTTTTGTTAGAAAATAGAAAAACATCGAGCTTAAACCTCAAATTTCTTGGTTTAATATTGCAGCCAATTATGAAATTATCAAACCATACAAGCAACCTGATCCGAAAATAAGCAGTTGGAAGAGTTAAAGAGATGGCAGCTCCAGAAGTGACGAAAACAGCGTATTTGATGGTTGTTGTCAATTATCGGGTAGCTCTAACATTGAGAATTGAATTTCGCGCAGTCCAGGTCGATCTGCTCGAAACCATTCCGCTTAACTTTGAGTGCTCGGACGGTAAGGCGTATTAAACACTTTAACCTCCGTTTCCACCCTTAAAAAATGGCAGTTTTTGAACAGTTACAGATGGAAGCGGTGGTGCTTTGCTGACCTTGGCCATCATACCACCATCTCAAATGTTGTTTTTCACCATAAATGCTATAAACTGAAGTACCCGACAATAGAAATAAAAAAAATTCAATATAAATCTGTATAAAAGACTGGAGGTGATTTAAAGCAAATATTAACTTGAAATTACTAGAATTTCTTGTTGACATCTCTACTTTTCCAAACATCAATTTCTGTTTTAGTGTGTGCATAATACTGATCGATTTATTTTGTTTCAGGTGAGTCTTCTGAAGAAACAATTTGGTGAGTAGGTGGCATGAATTGTTCAACCTTTATGTGAAAAAAAAACAAGAAAACCCACACGATTCAACAACCAAAATCGTCGTGGCAGTTGACGCCATTATCTTGTCGACAACTTTAATTTTCCTGAAATTGCAGCAGTGAGCAAAACTGCTTTAGAGCGACAACATAGTAAAAAAATTAAAAAAATTAAAATTCAGACCTGGTGGAGTCTGCAGGCTTAAAAAAAGTTGCCTTATGGTAGAAACACTTTGAAATCTTGGTTTAATAACGAGTGGGGCATCCTCCAGCTCTTCGTGGTTCTCTTACTCTCTTCGGCATTGTGTCAATAAGATTATCAATGAAAACAATGTTCTCCCAAATGTCCGTCAAAGCATTGGCTAGTTGTTGTAATGTCTGCAGTGGGCTAGGCAATGGGTGTAGTTGCTGTGACATTTCAGACCAGAGATGTTCAACACAAATTTTGTCTGGAGAGACAGCGGGTCAATCCATTCTGTTAATGCCATGGATTTCTATACGATCGTTGATGATTCTTGCCCGGCGTGAACGAACATGATCGTCGATTAATCTTAAATTATATTATATTTATCCATCAGACTACTAAAGACGAAATCTGGACTCATCCTTGAACATCGTGAACTCTACCGGCTAGGTTACTGGCATGTCAGCAAAGCTCTTTCATCAGGTGACTACTCAGCAGTCTCCACAATCTGTCCAGGAAGCAGAAACTGTGATAAGGGTCAAGCCTTTTCATCGCGCATTAGCGAGAACCACTCCGGAGGGTTAAACCCACCAAGCTTCCAGTTTCGGCTTCAGTCCGAGAACCTACAACGTGACTGGTAGCAGCGAAGCACCACCAACCTCTACTGGCTCTGCATGTTCAGTACCCGAGTTGTTTGGGACGCAATTCGCACGCCGAAGGGGCTTCTTATCCACCCACCTGAACGCAATCCCATGAACCAAGATAGTCTCAAGATTGATGCCTCAATTGATCCTTGTACGAGCACCGTCAATGCGGTCTGTACGTCAAGACCCACGAACCCTTGCGAAATCTTTCAATTGTTTCTGGCTTCAAGCACCAACGGCCTAGCCGTATCGTCGAGATCCACAAATCCCAGAAACGTCTCGCAATCGATTCTGATTCTGGATGAGGCCGGTCGAACCGTCAAGTCCCGCTAAACCCTGAAGATATCCGGAATATGAGTTTCTGCGAACAGATAGAAGGAATACCCTACTAGTCCAGCATGCGGACTTGCAACTACTGCCCCCTCGAGTCCAACACTAATTGGGTGGTCAGGTCGTACGAATACTTCCAGAGGGCTTCCACCCTCCCGATACGACGCAGTATGCTACATAACGCACTCGGTCGGTGGACAGAAAAATCCGGAGATTTACTGCAATAGGGTAGAGTACGTTAGTTTTAAGGGAGAGGCCCTGTTCTGTGACGGACTCCCTTGTCATTGAGTAAATCAACGCGAGTCAGCCCTCCATTACACCTTTACGGTGCAACTAGGGCCCCTTTCGGTCGATCTTCCACCACACGGCTCCAGTGACTGGCGCAAATTACTTTAGGCATCATTACTACTGAATTACTTTAGGTATCAAGATGAAACTAGTGTACTAGTCAAGACAAGCGCCCCCAGCGCATCAAGCTATGATGCCATGGGAGCGCTCATCCGTGAACAGCCAGTATCTCCATCTAAACATCAGTCGTCATGTTCAAGAGCCCAACGATATATTACAGCTTGGTGCTGCCTACTCAATCGCGGGTGCCTGGCGGATCTTCTTGACCTCAAATTGAAACTATGCAACGTTCTCCGGATTGTTGGACCACGGTAGCTTGCCGGAATGCTGTGAAGAAGGGATTTCATCGTGCAGTTAACCGTATTTATCGATCTTGAACGACGATTGTAGCTCTTGCTGTTTCACCTCTATGAGTATATACAAGTATTCCAGTAACAAGATAGCGGTTTCACGCTCTATTAACTTTACTTTGCGAAACTCTGCTGACGGTTTGCAACTTCTTGCTGAGTTAAACCTTCGTTTAAACAACATGCTAATTGTTCAAGTTGGACGGCTTCTAAACACATGTTATACTCGTGGCAATTAATCCACAACTGATACTACACAACACCAGATCGATTTCAATAGCAAATACGAACCTCAAAAAAAATCATACACCTACAAGAAATGAATTTTCTTGTAATTTTGTGTGTGTAATACGCAAACATACGCCACCGCACATGGTATTACAGCTGTCCTGAAAATTTGCTTCAAGTGCAAAAAGTCAGTTTTCTCTCGCATACCCACTTCAATTTTTGTGTGAAGTTAGGTACAAAAAAATATCTCGAAAAATCGTCTATAAATTGAAAAAAAGTTGAGCTAATCTGGTCAAAAAACATTTGAAAACGTAGCCAAATCATACAACGTTCATGGGAATGATTAGGCTAGTCAAAGGAGTACTCTATGTCATTTTGTGGTCATCTTGTATAGGTAAAATTATTCGTTGAAAATGCAGAAGAGTTCGACGACACAGAATAAATACCACTAAATTCCTCAATTAACTTCAGAAGCTCCTATTTCATCAATTTTACTTGTGTGAATGAAAGCAACATGTATCATCTTTAAGGAGATTCTTGAAATACTTCAACTTTCTCCCTTCACCCGTGGAAATCCATTGAGGACTTGGGCAGCTCTCAGACGACCTCTCGCGGTATTTGCAAGGTTATTGTACCCAGTACGTCGGCACCTAAGTCTTCCATCTCTCGGGCAGCACCAACTTATATAGGCTCCTCTTCAACGGTACTTCCTTGGTAGCGCGGAATCTAGAAGGGAATGCGACTTACAATTCGGAACAGGCCTTAGTGATTTCGCTTGCAGCAGGTTGTAGGATTGAGGGCAGCTCGCACGGTCTGAAAATAGAGATAAGAGAAGATAATTTGCATATAATAAAAATTGTAACGGCATACCGCGTAGGACGAAAAATAAACGATAATATATTAGGTTTGCCGTAACTCTGAAACTGTGAATCGAATCGCCTTAGCGCGAGGCTCTTTCACGCATGGAAGGGTTCCGTATGCGGCCTTGTAAGAAAAATTACTCTTTATTTTTTTACTATTATTAACTTGGAATCATAGCCTAAGTAGAAAACGTTGTTCTTACGGCTGAGAGTAACGGAATGCAATATGCTAAGTGCCTGGGAACGCGAAATCTATGGAGTCATCTTCAATGGTGAGAAAAAATTATAACATAATTCACTTTGCGTCAGAAGTTCTATCGTACTTATATCTTCATGGACAAAGAAATTATTTTTTCTACAATCGATATCCAAAGAAGGCATTTGCACTCGTATTCAATATTAAAAATGAAAGTAAACCAACTTGGAACATACTCAATTGATTAACTGGTGGAGGTGACTTTGAGAAGAACATTTTCAGCAATATTGAAGAACTGGGCAGATACTTTCAGTGATTTTTTTCTGGAAACGCCAACTTTGTACGAGATGGAGAACAAATAAATCAGAATCAAATAGTAAGTAATGTCAATCGAAGCTTTTACTTTTTTCCTATTACCAAGGGGGAGCCCATAAATATAGTGAATAAGATGAGAAATACAAACTTTTGTGGGTACGATGGTATACCGATAACTGTTATTAAAAGTATTATACAGGTGGTAGCGGGGCCGTTGTCTCATATTATGTACCGCTTATTCACTGGATATTTCCATCTGCCCCTCAAATAGCTCTAACAAACCCCTACATAAAAAGGAAATGTACATGATGTCAATAATTTCTGTCCAATTATTTTCTTTCGCAAAAATATTCGAGAATTTTTTGGTCGGTAGGATTTGCTCATTCATGTATAAGTTCAAAATTTTCTCTGAGAAAGAACATGGCTATCTAAAAAACAGAAGTAAGACTACACCGATGTATCGGGCGTTTTTTAAGAGTAATATAAGTAATAGAAGATACAGATAACTGTGATTTGACAGAAGGTAGAAATGTTGTTTTACATTTCTGTTCAGTAAGCATTGAAAATTATCATGGAAATACTCACGCCGCAACAACTCTTACACATTGTTGAAATTTATTTTCAAAATCAGTATTCTATTCGCCAAACTCAAAGAGCACTTCGTGAAATTTATGGTTTACATAATCGTCCATCAGAGCAGCTAATTCGTCGAACTATCGATAGATTTCGGACAACATTTTCTCTACTCGATGCAGCAACAACAACAAGACAAAAAACTGTACGTACAGATGAAAATATCGCTGCTGTAAGTCATAGTGTTAATGATGATCCAGATTTGTCTATTAGTCCACGTTCACAACAAGTTGGACTCTGTGCATCCACCACATGGAAAATTTTGCGTGAAGATCTTGGTCTACACCCATACAAGATCCAACTGGTTACAGAACCAAAGCCACTTGACCACAATAAGCGTGGTTTGTTTGCCGATTGGGCCCTAGAACAGCTTGAAGTTGATCCACTTTTTTATCGTGAAATTGTATTTAGTGATGAAGCTCATTTCTAGTTGAACGGCTATGTAAAAAAGCGAAATTGCCGTATATGGAGTGAAAACAATCCTCAAGAAGTTCTGCAGGTTCCATTTCATCCTGAAAAAAGCACTGTATGGTGTGCTATACACGCTGGAGGCATATGTTATAGTGAATGGTGCTCATTACGGATCGATGATCAATGATTATTTGTTTCAAAATTTGAGTGGTATCGACCTAGAAGTGTTTTGGTTCCAACAAAATGGTCATACACCTCATGCTGCTACCGTAACAATTGATTTATTGAAAGAAAGATTTGGCGATAAGATTATTTCGAGAAATGGTCCAATTAATTGGCCTAAAAGATCATGACATAACCCCACTGGATTATTTTCCTTGGGGTTATGTCAAGTCATTGGTTTATGCTGATAAACCAGAAACAATAGACGCTTTGGAAGCCAACATAACTCGTGTTATTGATTAAATAAGGCCTGAATTACTCAAAAAAGTGGTCTAAAATTGGTCTGGCCGAATGCGGTTCCTCAGAGCTAGTCGTGGTGGACATATGCCGGAAATATTTTTAAAACATAAATGTCATAAAATTGTCTTTCAAATAAAAAAAAAAAAATTTGGCTTCGATCTTAATTAAAATGTGTTTTATTTCAATTTAAACTTCTATCACTCTAAAAAAAAACACCCGATATCATTTAATATGTGATATTGTTGATGCTTTGGAGAGAGATGAAGTGCCTGTTTGGCTTTTTCTAGATTTACCTGAGGCATTCGATAGCGTGAATCATGAATGCCTCCTGAAGGAACTCTCCTTATGTGGTATTCGCGATTGTCAACTGGAGTTGCTCAGAAGCTACTCGTTTGATCAAGTTCAGAGGGTTTTTATTGATAGTGAGGGACTAGTTTTTATGTCAGGGGATAAATATGTTAACGTAGGAGTTCCCCAAGGAAGTAATCTGGGACCCTTTTTATTTCTGATATACATCAATGAATTAGACCTCTTGTTGTTTGTTGACGATGCGAGTGACTTGCTGCGTAGCAGGTAACTTGATTCGAGTATTCAACAAACTAGATTAGCCTTCGCTTCAGTACAGCATTGGTGCCCTCAAAATGAGTTACTTCTCAATGTCACTAAAACCGAGTGTGTGATTTTTAGATCGATTCAGTCTAAAAATATGTATCCTCAGTCAATTACTCTGGATAACACCCAGGTCAGATTTTTGTCGTCGACAGAATCTCTTCATTTGATTGTTACCTGAAATGGAATGTTCCTGTGAGTCAGGTCCGCAAAAACTCAATGAAGTTTTGTACATGATTTTGAATCTCTTATATATTGTCTCTTTCAATAGACAATATATTATTTTGCGCTCCAAATGCACAAATAGCTATTTGAATACCAGCTTATAAATAAAGTTACTGAATACTTGATCTGTCTAAAAATTAAAAACCTGTCTTATTATTCCGCAGGAACTCAATAGTTCCATTAAATTTTGTGAAAGAAGTGGCCTTATCTCAAATTGATCTGAATTCCGTGTAAAATCCTTTACGAGAAATAAAAGTACCATCAATTTTCCACACTCGCTACAAAATACGGTCGTCTTACCTACGAGGGACATGAAAGAATACACAAAAAAGTCTGGAAAAACTCTGTTTTTCATTGTATTCTCCTAAAACTTCAAAACATTTGTTAGATCGATAAATAAGCTTCTCTAAACCTTGTAAAAAATATTCTTCCGGCTTATCCTCAAAATAGGTCTTAATTGCTACTTTCAGTTCTTCATCGTCGGAACATCGTTTTCCACGACGATATTTTCTCACATTTGGGAATAGGTAGTAGTCACTGGGGGCCAAGTCTGGACTGTACAGAAGACGAGTAATTTCTTCAAAGCCACATTCCCGCAGAGCAACCTTTGCCACGGTTTTCACCAGTTCCATCGAATCCTGATGCCTTATCTAAATCGAGGAGATTCCTATAATTACAGGGTGACAAGAAAAACCTCGGACAAACTTTATTCATTTAACGTTATTAAACAAGGGAAATAAAACAACCACGAATTATAATAACATCAATATTTGGTAGTAATATATTTAAGCAGTTTCGAAGAGGCTTCCTTTGGCGGCGATACATAACTTCAGACACTTCTTGAAATTTTCGACGTTGGGCCGCAGCTCTTCGGGCGTTAATCGGTACCATTTCCGGCGCAGGGATTGCTTCACCGACTCCAAATTTGTGGCCTGAGCTTCAAAATCGACCACACGCTATAGTCCATTGGGTTGAGATCCGGCGAGTAGGGCGGTCATTCTGCAGACGTGATGAAACCCGAAATATCAGTCTTGCACCATTCTTGCGTCATTTTCGCTCTGGAAGTCGGAGCGGAGTCCTGTTGAAAGGTCCAATGCGTGTCGCCGAAGTGCTGCTGGGCCTACGGAAGTATTACGGCGGCGGTAGACTTCTTGATTGATTTTAACCCCTTGATCCACGAAAACCAAGGGTATTTTGTCTCTGGGGCAAATTCCGCCCGAGATTATGTCGGATTCCGGATTTTGACAATGTTCGACGGTGGCCGACGTACCGGGAGCCTATACGGACCAGACTATGTTGTTTTGATTGTTGTGGGATTGTTCTACGGTGAAAAGCTTCCGGTCTGTGTAGAGAATGCGCTTCCATTGCTGACCGGCGACGAGACGAAGGGGTTGGCGGCACCTTTGAAGTCGTACGTGCTTGTTTTCATCCGTGAGGAGTTGAACATTTTGGAGTTTGTATGGCTTGAGGTTGAGCTTCTTTTTGGACATTTGACGAACGGATTCACGGTTGATACCGGTCTCACGAGCTATTTTCCCCATGAAGACCCTCGGATTTCGATTGACCCGCTTCTTGACGATGTTCCGATTGCTAGGTGTATTGACAGCTCCTCGAAACGGCAAATTGCATCGGACACGGTTTGTCGAGGCACATTGAGCAAACGATCAATTTCGCATTGCCGCTTACCTTGACGAAACAGCTTCAAAATTGCACTACGTTTGTTTGACATTCTAACATTTTTTTTTGTATTAAAATTGTAGAAGACTGACAGATTAAATCTGTTTTAATATTCGAATTTTGTTATATTCCTTCTATCAAGTAAAAAGCCTTTTCCTATTTTAATCTTACACTCTGCAAAATAAAGTAATATCAAACTGAAAATTCACACATTAGTACAAGAAAGTGTAGAGGATATAATAGAATAGAAATTATTTAGCTGCGCTAAAATACTTTTGTTCCAGAACAAAGTAAAATTTGTCCGAAGTTTTTCTAGTCACCCTTTATATAGTCCGTCTATAAAGTATCCGGAATTTATTAATTTTCATAAATTTAATATACTTCTTTTTTGTAACATTCTAAGACAAAAGTAATGTATAAAATAGTTGTGCAAATAGTCAGCAATGGCCAACGTTGCATGACAACACTATTTGTCAAATATTGTTGATTCTCAATAGGTTTATTTTATGAAATACTGCCACAACTAGAAAAAAGAAAACAGGTAGAATATGTATAGACAAGGTTTTCGAAACGTTATAAAATTAGTGCAATTGACTGAACTGGGAAAAAGTGCAGTATATGAGACAATAAAGAGGATAAAAAATGGCATAGATATGAGGCATAGACTAATTTCAGGAAGACCGCGTAAGATTAAAGGAAACAATTTGAACGCTTTATTGGCCTTAGGGCGATACAATCCGCGCCTGGGGTTTCGCAAATTGGCTAACAGATTTGAAAATCAAGGAAACATAAGTATGTCCAGAAACCGTCCGTATGTTACTGAAAAGACAACGCTACATATCAAGGAAACCCAAAAAAATCCCTATAATGACAACTTCACAAAAGTAGCGAAGGAAATTTGTCAACGTTTTCAAGAAAATTATTTTAATAATGTCTTTATCTGACGAAAGTTGTTCCCAACTTGGTAGAAATCACTTGAAGATCTTATCAAAACATCAAATTTCCCACCAGAATAATGGTTTGGGGAGCAGAGTGATGCTACGCTCTTTATATAGTTGATGGTACCATTAATAGTGAAAAGTATTGTGGCATTCTAAACGATTTTCTCATTGAAACGGCGCATGCTTCATATCCAGAGGGGCGGCGTTTTCAGCAAGATAATGCAAGATGCCATACTTCCACCATTTGGCAACCATTTCATGGTCAGCAGCTTCACCAAATCTTAGTCTCATTGAAAACATGTGGGTACTAATGAAGATTGAAGTTGAACGAGCAGCGCCACGATATGAAGATGATTTAATTCAGTCAGTTTTACAGTCCTGGACCGAAAATTATGGAGGTGATCTAGTTTCGGATGTACCTCGACGTTTAGTGAAGTATTTACAGTTAATTGGAGCTGACTAAGGCCATCTTCTACCACCACAGAATACCGGACCAATGGCGAACAAGTATCGCCATCCTCATGTTCAAAAAGGGAGACAAGAAAAAACCAGAGAACTACAGGGGTATAAATCTACTCAGTACAACATTAAAATTAATAACTAAAATAACCACCAATAAGATCAATAATATTATTTCCCTATCCGATGAGCAACAAGGCTTCAGATCAGGGAGATCATGTAATGATGCAGTATTTGTTATGAGACAGATCGTTGAGAAATCTATTGAATATAACCGGCCCGCATATATGTGCTTTGTAGATCTTCAGAAAGCGAATTCAAATACAATATGTCGTACACCTTCTCTACAAAAGACAGATACCGCACAACTTAATTAAAGTAATTGAAGATATATATAGCTCCAACAAAATACAGGCTAAAATCGATGGAGAACTCACCAGACCCATATCAGTGGAGAAGGGAATTCGACAGGGTGATTCTTTGAGCCCATTGCTTTTCAACCTGATCATGGATGAAATAATAAAGAAAGTTCGCCGTCTCGGGAGGTATAAAATGGGCAATAAAAATATTTCGATTCTTTGTTACGCTTATGACGCAGTGCTGATTGCAGAGAACGAGGACGACCTGCAGAGGCTTCTATATCTCTTCAATTCCATAGCAATATCCCTGAATATGGTTATATCTGTCACAAACACAAAATGTTTGACTACATCCAAATATCCTCTCAGATGTAAACTCGTCGTCGATGACCAAATCATACAGCAAGAGATGACGTTCAGATACTTGGGAATAGAGCTTTGCGGTTTTGGGGATGTAGAGTCTGAGGTGGGACAACAGGTAAATAAGGTAATGAGAAGAGCTGGATACATGAACGACACCATATGGAGTAAAAAACACTTGCGAACCGAAACAAAGGCAATAATCTACAAAGCTACCATAAGACCAATAATGACGTACACAGCAGAAACACGACCAGACCCAACAAAAACTAAGAGGTTGTTGGAAACATGTGAAATGAAAGTCCTAAGGAAAATAGCTGGAAAAACGCTATTAGATAGAGAGCGCAGTGACAACATAAGAAGAATGTGCGGGGTGGAAGAGGTGAATGAGTGGATCCTGGGGAGAAAGCACGAGTGGAATGCACACATAGACCGAATGCATCATGAGAGAGTGGTCAGAATCGCACGTGATAAATCTCCAATGGGAAGGAGAAGTATAGGAAGACCGCGAAAAAGGTGGAGCGATAACCTGACTGCAAACTGAACACCGGACAAGTTACGAAGAAGGAACAGGCAAAAATGCCTATAATGAAGAAGGAAGAAGAAGAAGAAGAATTGGAGGTTGTATAAGTAAATAAGAAGAATATTTTGTTATAATTTTCTAATTCAAGAATTAAAAATATATACTCAATTGAGCTTTGTTTTTTCGGATACTTTCTAGACGGACTATATTATCAAACTTGAATATTTCAACATGATTAGTCTTCAGAATCGCAGAGTATCCTTTTTATTCGGAAATTATTCAACAACCCTGCAGTCAAAAAAAGGGAAAACTTTCGTATTGCGATAGTAAAATTGGTAATGTCTCAAATACTTGTTTCAATTATTAGAGTTATCCCAAAAACTTCGCGTTTGAAACCAACTCCTCGAGGTTCCCCTTTCAAATCACCATAGTCCATCAGGCTCGTAGAGCTCTTCTTTCTTCACTCCATAAATAAGACGATCCTCCACGTACATTCACTCTCAACAAGTGAATGAATATCTTGTTGGTAAAGTGGAGCGATTGGAAACATCCGGATACACTTAGCCTTCTTGCCGCTGTTGAGATCGACGTAGAGACGCCTAAATGGTGTTTATTACCACACAAATTCATCGAGGATGCTCGAGTTACAACCAGAATTAATTACGCCATAAAATGGGTCTCAAGCTCAGGAAGTGAAAAGTGATATGTACTAGCGTATACTCGAAGAAAATATTACAGGGAAAGAAATATGGCTTTGTAAGGAGAGATGGAGATAGACATTCTTACACATTGAAGGTTATGATCCGACAAAAAAATTTAATAATGAAGGATGGCCAAATTGGAAATCCTCATCGAATCTGTAGGGTAGACCAAAAGTTAACGCCATAGACAGATGAAGTGTCAGTTCAGCATTTTGGGAGTCTGTTTGCGATACCAATGAATTAGATCGTGAACTTAGATTTTTTCGACCTAAGGGAACGTAGAATTATTATTGATGTATGGGGTGGCTTTTTTAGAGTGATAGATTTTTCGATAGGAATAACTGTGATTTGATAGAAGCACGTCGTGAAATTTATGGTTTACATAATCGTCCATCAGAGCAGCTTATTCGTCGAACTATCGATAGATTTCAAACAATATTTTCTCTACTCGATGCAACAACAACAAGACGAAGAACTGTACGTAAGGAAGAAAATTTCACTGCTGTAAGTCAAAGTGTTGATGATGATCCAGATTAGTCTATTTTTCGATGTTTACAATAAGTTGGACTCTGTGCATCCACCACATGGAAAATTTTGCGTAAAGATCTTGGTCTACACCCATACAAGATCCAACTGGTTCAAGAACCAAAGCCACTTGACCATAATAAGCGTCGTTTGTTTGCTAATTGGGCCCTAGAACAGCTTCAAGTTGGTCCACTTTTTTATCGTAAAACTGTGTTTAGTGATGAAGCTTATTTCTGGTTGAACGGCTATGTAAACAAGCAAAATTGCCATATATGGAGTGAAAACAATCCTCAAGAAGTTCTGCAGGTTACATTGCATTCTGAAAAATGCACTATATGGTGTGTTCTACACGCTGGAGGCATCATCGGTCCATATTTCTTTAAAAACCATGCTGGAGCTAATGTTACAGTGAATGGTTCTCGTTTGTAACAATTCAGCTACAATTATATTTTAATATACCCGAGCCTAGTCGGTTGAACTGGGTCGTGAGCCTGATCTCACAATTCCACAAAATGAAAAGACACAACTCCCTGACAAACAAGCGACTCGTTTAATTCACCACAAGTAATTTTTCTTACAAATTACATATATACATTCAGAAGAAATATACAATTTACTATCTAACACTAGAGCAAGTTTCAAAAATATTATTACCGATAAAAGTAGAAAAATATACCGAAAATGAGAGTTTCTCAATGTTATTAATATATACAAAAATTTAATGTGATATGAATATTATATATTATTACAAAATTTTGAGTTTCTCAATATTACTTCCCTGTTTGGTTTAGATAACAGGTTGATGTTAGGCCAATCAAAACAGGTGCTGGTTTTGTAGGTCGTTTCAAGCAGGTTGTTATGTGGTTCTTTGAAATTAATAGCTTCAACGTCTGTAGGCAACCAGTGTACGTGTAACTATTCCTCACCAAGAACACTTCTAAACTCCAGGAATAAATAATAGGAAAATAATCCAAGAGAAATCCAGGGAAAATATTCCAAAGGAAAAATTCAGGAATAGATAATCCCAAAGAAAATCCAGGAAAAGATAGTCCAAAAAAACTGTTAAAAAGAGAACAAAAATGAGAAATATGCCACATTAAAATTTTGAACACTTCTGTCTCTGGAACTATTTTTCAAAATGGGAAAAAACACTTGTGTATTTGCTTAGCCATTTCTGATAACAAAATGCAGAAACTTTCAAGGCAATCATATGTAAAATTTTCCAGGACAGAAGTGTGTTTTAAAAACGAAGAAATAAAATAATATAGTTAAAATAATGTAACATTTGAAACGTGCATCAAGCAAAAAGTTTCATACAATCAATATAAAAAAAATTGACAGAGGCATTCCAAAAAGAAAAATATGTGACAAAAAAAACATGCTTTAAAAGCAGTTCAAGCATAAAAACGAATTATACTTTGAGGGTTATTTACTTCTAATCTTCAAGAAAAATTAATTTACCAGAAAATGAATTTTATGACATTCAGACTGTAAACAACTTCACTCTACAATCGCGAACCGGAAAAAAAAATAATTCCTTCATATCATTGCGCACACATGACGACACATTGACGAACAGATATCCCAATTTCTTCATTCACTGGTCTTCTCGATAAAAGTGAGATACCAGCGAATAAATTCGACGTGTAGATCGCTACACGTTACAGATGGATGATCAATGATTATTTGTTTCAAAATTTGGATGGTATCGACCCAGAAGTGTTTTGGTTCCAACAAGATGGTGCTACACCTCATGCTGCTACCGTAACAATTGATTTATTGAAAGAAAGATTTGTCGATAACATTATTTCGAGAAATGTTCCAATTGATTGGCCTCCAAGATCATGCGACATTACTCCACTGGATTATTTTCTTTTGGGGTTATATCAAATCATTGGTTTGGGCTGATAAACCTTGAACAATAGACGTTTTGGAAGCCAACATAACTCGTGTTACCGATTAAATAAGGCCTGAATTACTCTAAAAAGTGGTCCAAAATTGGTCTGGTCGAATGCTGTTCCTCAGAGCCAGTCGTGGTGGACATATGCCGGAAATTATTTTTAAAACATAAATGTCATAAAATTATCTTTCAAATAAAAAAAAATTGGCTTCAATCTTAATTTAAATGTGTTTCATTTCAATTTGAAGTTCTATCATTTTAAAAAAACACCCGATACATACACACATCATCAAAAGTTTTGGACCTCTAGGTTTCTCAAGAAATAAACAATCTTTGTTCTGGAAATTAAATGAATATTTTCCTCTATTTCAATTGCAATATATTTGATGGAAAATCTTTATTTGGTACTCTTTGCTTTATTCAGGATGAGACAAAATAGGAAAAATGAGAAAAATTTAATTTTATCGATTATTTATTTTTGATTAATTATAGTTATTCCACAACTGAATCCAAATTCAATAGTCCGTATAACCACCTCTTCTTTCAAATCAAGTGCCCAATACGCCTAGGCATCCTACGAATCAAGTCATTAGCGAAAGTTTCAGGCATATCTTTTCATTCTTTCTGAAGGGCTAAACTCAATTCCTGAAAAGTTTGAAGGTGGGTTTTGGCGATTGGATATTGCTCTCCCTAAGTAATCCCATACGTACTCAATTGGATTAATGTCTGGTGCGTTTGCTGGCCAGTTCATTCTCTGGATATTGTTCTCTTGAAGAATGTTTTGAACCCTTCGTGTGCGATGTGGTGGGGCGTTATCATCCTGATAAAAGAAACTGACCCCAAATTCCTTGACTTTTGACGATGTGTGTAGGTTCTATCAAGTCAATATAAAATTAGTTTTTCAACCAAGACACCGTTCCTCAAGAAACCTAAGAAAAATTTTAAAAATGATTCGACAACGTTTTCTGAATGCTTGCATTATCAAACATGGGAAAGTCAAACTAGATCTACAAATTTGTCTAATGTATGAGGAAATCATCAGTTATTTTACGATGATATCATAATTTCTGCGAAGTGTGAAAGACTAACAGATGACATTTAATCTAAATATAGATATCCCGACAATCTCCGGAATTGATTGGAAAATAGAAACTCCTCTAACTAGAGAGCTAACAAGATATGGACCACGTTGAAGGCTTACATTCCTTAGGAATTGTTGGAAAGTTGGGAGAGATGGAATTGATTTGTAGCATTGGTTTCGTTAAATAACGATTTATATAACCGCTAATTAGTCACCTAATCAGTTCGTATTAATTGATCGTGAAGTAACGGTGAGAGCCGAGAATAAATTTGTTTTATCGCAGGACACGGGATCAAGGGTAATGCAATAGTTAGAAAAGTTGCAACTCTGTAAGAGTGATTTGAATAAACTGATGAAAACATGCGCTAGAAGGCGCATCTTCAGATTTGAAACTCGGTCTGAAATCTAAGCAAAATTGGTTCACATTTGTTCTTTGCTTGGTAGGTAAATTCCCCGACACCTGCAATCTTCATTTAGGGCCATCTGATCAGCTTGAAAGATGTTAATTCAGCTTCAATTACATATGCTAGGAATTAACTAGCATTGTTACATATGCAATAAAATAATAGAAAGAGGTTCTTTCTTGATAGAAGGATTATTACAAAATTTTAATTATCATAAGATTTATTCTATTAACCTCCTACAAATTTTAATGTGAAAAAAAATTGAATTCAAAAACTTTCAGTATTTAATCAAATAAATGTCTTCAGAACACACTGTGTCATTTTAATAGACATATAGAATTAACACTTATTACACAGTGCCAAAGAAAATAATCAAAGAAATATAAATTGTCAATTAAAAAATTATTAAATAAATACTTGATTAGTACAAAATTTTGTTTCGTTCCTTGTTTTATGAAAACCAAATTTCTTTTCGAAATTGCGAAACATAACTTCAAGAACTTCTTCAAGAACAACTTGCTTAAAATAAGTTTCCTTCAAAAAAATTTCTAAAACATGTAGAACATCTTCAAAAAGCAATATAGAATTATCCACAACGGAAACTCATCAGCTCTACTCCACATTTAAAAAATAAAAATAATTAAGAAAAAATATCTTCCCAGACAAACACTAGAATGAGGTGAACTTTTAAAAATCCTACGTATATCCTACTGTTAGTCTTCTACAATTTTGTTTTCAAAAAAATTTTTCAAAAAACTTTTAGAATTAAATTAATGTCTTATAATAAGCACTGCTTATATTAAATGGACGTATAAAATCGAAATTCATCATATAATACAATATCATAAGGAATAAAAAAACCCAACAAAAATAAATTGTTAATTAAAATTAAAAAATAAGTAATATTGTTCCAAACATGCGCACCTGAACATACGTAGTACGTATGTTTTGCCTGTAACAATAATTTGACAAAATGTTTAGTTTCTGGTCTTATATTTATGAAAACTAAATCTCTTTCAAAAATACACAACATAATTTTAAGAACTTCTCCAAAATTAATTTATTTGAAGTATTTAATATGTTTAAATATTTAAATAAGTTTCTCCAAAACTCTCAAAAACATGTAGCCTAACCTCAAAAATAATTATAATTCAGACAAGGTCAGTTCAACATTCCATTTGAAGGATAAAATCAAATAAAAATAAATAAACTTGTAATTTTACCAATCAATTTTTGGAAACTCTGTGAATGCAAATTTAAGCTAGGTATGTACATCTTATATCCAAGGTATGTTCTATGCTAAACACAGAAATCACACAAACTTTTTGAAAATTTTTTTTTAATTAAAATTGTACAAGACTAACAGATTAAATCTGTTTTGACATTCAAAGTTTATTATCATTTGGTTTTAAAGGAGTCTATAAAATACCTTGATAACTTTATGTCTTACGTAAGATATTTAAAATTTTAGCATTGTTACATCAAAAAGGACAATTTTCCTAGGATTTTTTTCTTTAATGTCTCTAGCTCTCAGGATCAGCCATTTGGAATAAATTAAATAACATAATGAAGCCTTTCCCACAATTTATAAATAAATGACACTTTGGCTTCTTCAAGTTCATATTTCGAACTAACTCTGAAATGTACACCTTTACTTATATAGCTGAAAACTTGAACAAAGATGAGGTACAGATATCTAACAAATTTAGAAAATGAAGTTAAGAAAAACATATGCAAAAAGGGATACAAATAACCATCAACTTGGAGAAATAACCGACAAAGAAAATATGCGAAAAAAGATAAAAATAAGCATAGAATATAATGAGTGAAGTTATCGGAAATACATCACTAAGTTAAAATATTCAGCAATGGAGATCTTGCAACATCTGTTTGGTCGTTGAGAAGAATTTTGAGGTTATTGTCCCTACTAATGTTTACTGCTCCCAAAATTGTAAGTGAGGTACTTTAATTTCATTATGAGTAATTTTATAGTTATTGTTGAAATCATGTACAAATCTTTTCAAATGACTGACATATATTGAATGCAAGATGTGTAACGGGTAGCTCCGCAGGTGCTCGTGAATTCTTTTTTTTTTTGTACCTATTTGACCAAAAATGCCATAGGGCAATCACTGCAAGTCAACTTATAGACTCCACATTTATTGTCGTTATTTGTTTGATATTTGTAATTTTTATATGAATTCCTAAAGAGTCTGTTGTTATGGAATTGAGTCTTCCTTCACCTTAGAAGGAGCTCTCATGATTCTGACAGTTATTCTTAACTATTTGCGTTTTGGTAGATGCACCGGCTTTAATCATCCGATTTAACCTCTTCAATTATTCAAGTTGACCTCTTTTCGCGCAAAAGCAACGTAATTAACGGGGTACTACCCTCTAGGGACCAGTGAGATTTTAGTACATATACCTAGTTTCTTTGTTGGCATTGAAACAAGCAGGTGGCTTACCTTTTCCTTGGGGTGTTAAACCTAAGTTGATGTTTTTTTATTTCTTTACTCATTGAATCACTACCCTTAAAAGTTGAGTTGACATCGATCACGGGGGGTCTGGTTCAATACATACAAAACAAAACTAGTTAGTTTATTGCGTGTTGCCAGTTCAGTAAGTGGTCTTACCAGGTGCCTTGATGCCATCTGTTTGTCTCAAGCTGGTACTTTAGCATATCATTCCACCGCCCAAATTTCATTATGGAACTTTGCAATAGGTTTGTTCAACGTGCCATATACAGAGTGTTCCAGAGGATCTTTAAAAAAAACTGATAGGGTGGATAGCATTTATGATAAATAAAAAATCCTGTAAATATGGATCTTAATTATTTTCACTTCCAAGAAAATGGAAAGAATAATTTTTTTTGCAATGATTCCAAAATGGCTGAAGATATTTCTATGCGACTCAAAACAGCAAGACTGTCTGCGGAAAGTTAACCTTTAATGTTTTTCACAAGTTTCGAGCATTTTGAAGTCATTCAGTCATTCCTTTGCCATCGTTTCAAAGCAATGGGATGATCCGAAATGTAGTAAAGTGGGTGGCCCAAGAACTGAAGCCAAGAGACGTCGAACGGTGTTTTTTCACGTGTGAACAAAGGCTCGAACTGCAAAAAAATGGGTTTTTGCATCGAATTGTGACTGGCGATGTGGGTGCATTACGATAATCCAATACGTCGGACAACGTATGGATACCTCATCATCAACTACCAAGCTGAATTTTCATGACGAGAATATCATGTTGTGTATTTGGTGGTCGATTCAGTTGTGAGTTGAAAATTGCCAGCAAAAATTTGGTACATTTTATAGTTTTTCTTTGATAAAGGCGAACATGTAAGCCAGGCGGCTGAAACTGTGAATGGTGTTTACGGTCTCAATACTGTTACATCTAATTACGTGCTATTTTGGTTTCCTCGACTCCGTTCAAGTATATGTGATGTTAAAGATATACCTCGTCGTCAAAAATGTCGATACAAGCACAGAAATAATCGAAGTTGATAGGAATGTTAACTAAAGATTGCCCATAAAACAGTTTTTAACCATTTGCCCAAAGCTGGATTCAAAAAGAAGTAAGATATTTGAGTACCACACCAATTGACACCAAAAAACCTGATGGATCGAATTTCCATTTGCGAAGCCACGTCGTGGTCAATGAGCGGTGAAGCTGGCCATATGGTATAACTATCCGTCGTTTTAGGTTTTTTCGAAGGAACAAGGTCTCCAAAAACGAAAAAAGTCAAGAAATCAAAGTACATAAAGCTGGCAAATTTGAATCTACAATCATTGAGAAATAAAATTGACCATTTCACGTATTTTTTAGGTTAAGAAAATATTGATATTGTATCGGTAACTGAACACCGGCGGAAATTCGATATTTTGAACAGAATAAATATAAAAAACTATACCAAAATTTGAATTTCGAAACAGATGAACTCTGTTAGTCTTCTACAATTTTAATTTCAAAAAAATGTTATTCAAAAAACTTTTAGAATTAAATTAATGTCTAAAATAAGCACCGCTTACGTTTAATAGACGTATATAATCAAAACTCAATATATAATGTCAAATGGAATAAATAAACCAACAGATATAAGAAAGTCATTAAAATTAATAAATAAATATTTAAAGGAGACAAAATTTTGTTTCTGATCTTACCTTTAAGAACACCAATTGCCTTTTAAAAACATGAACATACCTTAAGGACTTCTCAAAGAATATAATTCATTTGAAATATTTAATATATTTAAATATTCGAATAAGTTAATTCAGAAATCTCCCAAAACATGCACTATATCTTCAAAAAACAGATATAATTCTAAGTAATCCCTTCTTCGGTCCTAGATAATATTCCAAATATCAAAATCAAAAAACTACAACTATATCACAACAAACACGTGTTAAGAATGGATGCTTCGAAACAGACCAACTTCAAAATTCAAGATTGATCTATGTTCTAACAAAATCACAGAACAGTGTAAGTTATCTTTAAGGTTATTTAAATTCATTGACATTCCATAATGAGATTTATTGAAGCCAAAATATAATTATATATTATATATAAAATAAAATAGAAAAAGGCTTTTTACTTGATAGAAGAAATATAACAAAATTTGAATATGAAAACAGATTAAATCTGTTAGAATTCTACAATTTTAATTTCAAAAAAATTTTATTCAAAAAACTTTTAGAATTAAATTAATGTCTAAAATAAGCACCGCTTACGTTTAATAGAAGTATATATTATTTATTGATGATTTGTTTGGAAACATTACATCGGATGCAGTGTGTGGTTTTGCAGATGACACTGGGGTGATTAATTGCAGTTTGTTTAAGTGATATCGTCTCATACAAATTAGTGTTAATTTATTCGTTGAATAAGTTGTTATTGATATTTAATGTTATTGTGTATATAATCTGATATAAACATTTTATGTTTATATTTTTTTGAAATGTCATGTATTAATTGACGACAAAACTTTATACATGTTATTTAAATTGTACATGTATGAAATAAAGTAAAGTAAGCAGCTCAAACGGTCGCCAAACCAGGACTAACGGCCAGTTTCATAATCGAAATTAAAGCCTCCCTTTTCCCAAAAAGTCTCCTTTAATGATAAAACGTGTTTCATAAGCAAATTTTAAGGTTAAAAGGAACTTAAAAGCGTCCCTTATCTTAAAGTGTAGATGGAAAAGGATCCTTTAATGAGGAGCTAGACACTGCGCAAGTGCTCGATAAACACGAAAACAGTGGACATAACCCTTCTCTGTCACATTAGCCCATTTTGTTTGATTTTTAGCGTACTACGAAATATGTTGCACCAAATGTTGAATGCTGGTTCAAGCTCTAGTTCTTCATCAACTGATGAAGAAATAATTGTGAGAAGACCAGAATTTTACAGAAGGAGAGACATTTTTCCACGTTAGATGATCTAGATTTCTTCGATCGTTTTCGCCTGACCACACCAATTGTTTTATCTTTGCTTCAAAAACTTGCAGATCAATTGTATTTCCCATCTAACAGGTAAAAAAATTTCGATTTATTATTTTGTTGTTATAATTTTCTTTATACCAAATCATTAAATTGACAATTTTCAGCGGCAGCTGTATTGAACCGACGAACCAACTACTTTTGACATTAAGAATCTATGGAACTGAAAATATGCTGACAACAAACAGCCGAATATTTCATAGGAATTTCTAAACCTTTTGCTTCTAGAATTATTCGAAGAATTTCTTTTGCAATCACATCCCTGTGTCCACAATATATCAAGATGTGTGAAGGCGATCATGAAATGCAAACAGCAGAAAAGTTTTATGGAATTACTAGTTTTCCACGTGTCATTGGTCTTATAGATTGCACATTAATTAAAATCACTTCTCCGGGTGGTGATGATGCAGAGATCTTTCGATGTTGAAAACATTATTATGCCCTTAACGTTCAAACCGTGTATGATTCAGACTTGAGAATCAGAAATATTGTAGCTAGATGACCTGGCTCAACACATGATCAAACCATCTTTAATAACAGTGTCTTGAAGAGACAATTTGAAAGTGATAAATTTGGACCGTATTTGTTACTTGGTGATAGTGGTTATAGTTTGCAGGCTTATCTTATGACAAAGTTACCGGAAGCTATAACTGCAGCTGAAAATTTATATAGGGGGTCAATTATAGGAACTAGAAATGTAGTGGAGAGAAACTATGAAGTTTGGAAACATTGTTTTCTTATACTTTCCAAAAGAATGAGTGTTAAGTTTACGAACATAAAGACAATTATTGTTTCTACCGCTGTAATGCACAATATAGCTGTAGATATGAACGAAATATTGCCAAATGAATGATTGCATGATGTGCAGGAGGAAGAGGACTTTCAAACAAATTCAACTAATGCTAATGCAGTTCGTCAAGTGAGACAGTCGATTATTAATGAACATTTTGCTAATTTACAATTTATATTTGTGTGATAATTGAAAATAAATTTGATTGTCACTTGTGAAACTATTCTTTATATTCACTGTGTGCCTTCAACATGACAAGATATCATATAATTCTCAAATAATTTTACTTAAGGTATGTATTTAATTTGATGCAGCTCGTCAAATGAGACATTTGAATATTAATGAACATTTTGCTACTTTATAATTTATATTTGTATGATAATTGAAAATAAATTTTTTTGTCGCTTGTGAAACTGTTCTTCATATTCAAATTGTGTCTTCAACATGACAAGATTTTATAAGGTATGTATTTAGATAGGTTTCTATGTTTGTATTTCTGATTCATTGTTTTAATTTAGGTAACATAGGAAAAAGTTTCAAGTGAAAATAAAGAAATAAAAATATTATGTGTTATTGAACTTTCTGTTTTTAATTAAAATTTGAGAGGATTTCATTGTCTGCAGCAATGTTGATAGAATTCTAATACCGCTTTTCCCAGAGAGTGTATTCAAAATAAAAAAAGATTTAATTATTATTATTTAATTTGCAAATATAATGATATTTTAAACTTCGAATGCTCCTCTTTTTCTTCTATTCTCTTCCTTGATAGCCACTGTCTGAGCTTCTACTAGAGCTGTTAGAGTGGGTTCGTAAATGTTGAGCTCAACTGTTTGGAAATTGGCTCCCTCAATTTCAATGGATTCCCACCGCCAGTCCCTTTAATATGACTGCCTTGAGCAGCTACCACCTTTCTAGTTTTAGTTTTTATATTGTCATATTTGGTTTTCAGCTGGTCCCCATTTCTCCAATGGAGAGCTGTTGCATTGAAAGCAGTTGCTATTCTCTGCCCGAGTTCATCCTATAACATTAAAATTCTTTTTTTCAATCAATTCCAAGAGACGTAGTTTCTCCTCAGGTTTTAAAGTAATACTTTTCTTCCATGTTCATTCATATAACTCACGTTTACTAAAATACAGCAATTCGCACGTAATAATGATATTCCAATATACTGTCTTCTGCACATAACCATGTTTATGCAGACTGATTTTATGCTTCTTTTCTTTTTCTTTTTACAAGTTCCGACGCATAACTCACAATTTTTACAGAATATCACCATCTATATTCGTAAAATCACTACTTCTCAGGATAGCCAACAGTCGGAAACATATGAATGGCGCATTAAAGGAGGCTTTAAGTAAAGGACGGTCGATGTGCGTTTATGAAACTGATGGTCCCATTTAAAGGATCCTTTTTCATAAAGGGACTTTATCATAAAGGAGCCTTTTTATGTTGTTTATGAAACCGGCCGTAACATCCAGGATGGTTCTTAGGTGCATTTGTTGTTATTGGAAAGAAATAATTTATCATAAGTTGCTTCCATATGGCCAAAAACTAAATTCGTATCTCTACTGTCAACAAATGGACCGTTTGACGCTAACGATTGACCAGAAATGCGCACAATTGACCAACAGAAGAGGTATTGTGTACCATGAGGACAACAGGCACATACGTGTGTAGTGACTCACCAGAAACTCCGGAATCTTGGTTTCGCCAATAATGACCAAGACTTTTATGAGAGAGGCATAATGAAGCTAGCTTTAAAATGGCAACAAAACGGTGCATATTTGACCCAAGCCGGACAATCCGAAACATGCTAAATGAAGTCAAAAATAATGGATTTTCCCCCAATTTATTATGTATATTCCAGGAAATACTAACGAATCTTTGTGAAAAATTTTCAGTTTTGAAATATACGTTTCTCCATCTGAAACTCCGCAGTAACTTCCTTATCCCATGGATTCTCTCGTATCTTGCGAAGAACGGAACAGACCGGCGATAACCTTCGAAATCGGCACAGGTAAATTGTAAAAGCCGGTATTCTAATGATCGCCCCGACTATGTTACGAAGCCGGCTCGGCGAGCGAGTTACATAAGCTCACCGCGCACGCGCAGCCGGTTGCAAAGGTGACTAGTCCTCGGCTAACGTCAACGTTGAAAGCATGTCGTACGGCCTACTACGTGGGCAAAATGGTCTGTGAACAAACGCCGATGCAAACGCGCGTGATGGATTGAACAAAGTGCCAAGATCACAAAATAACGATTGTGTGCGTGTGTTTGTGCCCGTGTGACGTTGACCAGATGCAAAAGGTGATTGCTGTTGCTCGAAAATCAGCTGTTCTGAGACGTTGGATGCGGAGGAATGCGTTAATCGTTTGTTTTTATCTTGTGGCGACTTACAGGTTAGAATGGAAACTGTCAAAGTTTCTCTTATCGCGCTTAGCTCGTCTATCAGGCGTTACTCAATAGTTTTGAGCTGGTTTAATGTGCGATTTTTGTATTCCTTCGTTGTCAGTTATTTTGAGAAGTTCTTTATGTTTTTAGTCGGTATCAGCCATACGTAACGTCAGATTGACGTGGATTGTATCTTACTATTTCGCATAGCAGTTTCACAAGCTTTTTGACACTTCGGCGATTTTTTGTTTCAATTCGCTGCAGATTTTCTCAACGTTATCGTGACTATAAGAGTACAGAATCGTTTTTTCGAAAGTATGCATACATTTCACAACTATTCACATATAACACACACTAGAACTAAACTGCTCGTCAAAAGTTGAGGATAAGAATTAATCTGTTTTCCCTTCAGAAAAACACAATTTCCTTTTGAAATATGTATATGTAGTGTTTCAGGTTAGAGTGATAAGATTTCAAAGAAATGATAAAGTATTAAATTTAACGTTAAACCAAAATATTGAAAATTTCACAAATTCCTACTTGTATTCAATCTCAATTCAAAGTACGTGTATCAGTAACTGCTTGGCATCTGCTCTGCATGCTTTTCACCAAGTTATTGGGTATGCCCTGCTCAATTTGTTGCCAGAGTGGTGGCAAAAGATCTCGGAGCTGTTGATGCGTTTCCGGGTGTGATCTCTGCTCATCATAAGTTCTTTGTAATTGGTCCCAAGTGTGCTCGGATGTAGGTCAGGAGATTTGGAGATAATTCTAGATGTGGAATATCCTGGTATTCTCTAGCAGTTATCAGCTGATGGGATCTGTTTTGCAGTGCATTCTCATCCAGAAAAACGAAATTTATACTTCGTTTATACTTCATCAACATATGTCTGAGACGTCATGATTCTTGGAAGTACTAATATGTCAGTTCGGCCTTCGAAACAAACTCCACCCAACACCCATAATTTTTCCTCCGCGAAAAGGATGGTTTTCTTGAACACAGCGGCGGTTCCTTTGTATGAGTGGACGTGTCCACACGTCTACTGCATCAGAAAAACGTCCATATATGGACTCGTCAGTAAAGATTGTGTATCGTCATTCATCTCGCCAGTGTATCCGCTCCTTTGCCCACTCAAATTTTTGACGCTTGTGCTTGCCAGTGAGTGAAACTTCTTAAAAAGCGTCTAGATGTTGCATTGACTTTATAAATACGTCCTCTAGCTGTGCTTTGGGAAACTGAAGTACCTGTGGCATCTCGAAGACATTGACTTGGCATTCCTGCAAGTGCTGATAGGCTTTCATCTAACCGAAAGAGTTAAAAAACGGTCTTCTACTGACGTTGCAACTTCTGAGTCTTTGACGAACAGTTCCAGTGGCAAACTAACGTGCCATTAAACCTGATATCACACTTTGGCTAACATTGAATAAATTGGCCACTTGCACTTGTGTTCGATCAGCCTGAAGCATCCCAAGGGCTCTATTCGCATTGTGCTTGGATGAAACTTGTCTTGGTATAATGAAAATTTGTTTCTTAATTGTTTGGTCTTATTAAAAACGAAATACATACTCAGGGGAAAATTATTAAAGTGTGCACTTCTGACACACTTTGAAAATAATATTTTGAACCTGGTAAAAACCTGCTTGGCTGTTCACCAGAAGACGTTTCTATCATCGTAATATATTTGTATATTTGAAAAGAAAATATTAAGATACGGAAAATATGCATCTTCGCAAAACCTCAATATCCCTAACTTTTGACGAGCAGTTCATTGAATTAACATTATGAAAATAGAATGGAATAAGGAATTACTCAGTTTTCTATCACTTTTTCATTAACTGAATAAACAGTGAGTTCAAAAATGTAGTAACACTACGAAACTCGAGTTAGTGTATATTCAGTTAATGAAAAGTGAAAGAAAACCAGGTTATTTCTTATTTTATTCCATTTGAAGAAAGTAACGTACTATTCCATCCTTTATAAAAATAAGAAAATGAGGTTTTTCACTTGATAGGAGGATTTTTAATTTCAAAAAATTTTTATTCGAAAACTTTCAGAATCAAATAAAATAAATGTCTAAGAACACAGTTCTTTCAGTAGATATATAGAATTACTTATCACACAGTATCAAAGGGAATAAAAGAATTGAAAGAAATATAAATTATCAATTAAATTTACTAAATAAATACTTGAAGGGGACAAAATTTCCTTTCGTACCTTGCAAATTATTTGTAGTTTATTTGGCGAACATAGAATACGTAGGATTTTTAAAAGTTCACTTCATTCAAGCGTTTGTTCAGATATCTGCATTCAGTATGTGTGGAAAGATATATTTTGTTGATTATTATTATTTTTTGAAGGTGAATTGGGGCTGACGAGTTTCCGTTGTAATAATTCTGAATTGCTTTTTGAAGATGTTCTGCATGTTCTAGGAATTTTTTTGAAGGAATTTATTTTCAGCAAGTTGTTTTTGAAAAAGTTCTTGAGGTTATGTTTTGCATTTTTGGAAAGGAATTTTGTTTTAATAAAACATGGAACGAAACAAAATTGTGTCCCCTTCAAGTATTTATTTAGCAGATCTAATTAATAATTTATATTTCTCCGAATTATTTTATTCCCTTTGGTACTGTTTGTTAAGTGTTTAATTCTATATATCTACTTAAGGGGCACAGTGTGTCCTTAGACATTTATTTTATTTAATTCTAAAAGTTTTTGAATAAAAATTGTTTCGAAATTAAAACTTGTAGGAGTTTAACAGAATAAATCTGTATGATATTTAAAAAAACTCATAAAAATAATCATTAGAAGAATAAATGTGAGAATGTCGAATTCCTAAGTGAATTTCTATTCCTGTCCACAAATAATGCTAAATTTACCCAAGCCAGTAATAATTTCAACGTGATTTATTGGTTTCAGTTCATAAAGCCAACTCTGCCTTGCTTTTAAATCGTCCCCATAGATTTCAAACGTACTGACACTGCCTAACGTTAGTACAAACACGTCTTGCGTTAGATTAGAATGTTCATCGAGTAATGTCTGCAGTTCAGCGTCTTAAAATTTTTTTGGATGCTTACAGCGAGGTCCTTCAACGCTGATATCACCACCTGTGAAGTAACGAAGCCATTTTCCACATGACTTGTCACTTTTAGCATTGTCACCGTAAACTTCCACATGCATACGATGACTTTCAGCTACAATTTTGTCTGCCAATTAAAACAAAAAATTAAAACTTTCCGCAAATGCTGTTTAGTTATCAATAATTTTGACGTTTTCAACAGCCTAACAAAAAACGTGAAACTCAAAATAATTTAAACTGGATGTTATCGGCAGATGTCCAATCTGTCTTAAACCAAGGTAATCATCTATTACTGTTTAAAAATTCAATATTTTCAGAGCTATCTTTTGAAAACGGGCCGAATAAATCTTATTCCCAATATTATATACCAGGTGTAGTTGTTGAATATTTCAAATGTATTGTTGGAGAGTAAACATTGTTTCACTGCTGCTTGATCTAGTTTCAGTGCTAAAATTAATTGTTTTTTATTTGTGAATTTTTCAGAGTTGAATTATTCGATAACAAAGATTGTAACAAACTTACCATGTTACATTCAAATCCAATCACTCACCTATAAGGAAGCAATAAGATTTCATTTATGAATCAAGAAACGATATCATAATTTTTTTTACCTTCCTCTTCTAGAATGCTTTGTTTCGGTTCCTATTCTATTTCCTTGTTCTTTCTAGTGGATAGGTGGAGTGTAATGGCACTTTCGTCATTGATAACCTATCTTGTGGCAAATACCCTGACAATGTTCTCAACCGCAGAAAGTAACAAATATTTGTTCTCAGGATCTTAGAAGTTTAAACCAGCGACACCTTATCAATTAAATTAGAAGAATGTTTCAGTTCAATTTGTCTTCCTTACTTTTTTATTACAGCAACAGATAACGATGTTTGTCATCATGATTTATTATTTATAGAGCAATGTCCTTTTGTAACATTTCAACTAGACTTAAATTGGAAAACTCTCGATATTTCGCGTGATGATTTATGGTATATATGGGTGTGTTACTTAATGGGATGATGTGGGGTTGACTTTAGGACGATTTCAAGAAGCTCCTTTTAAATGTGGGCCTGTAAAACTTCAGATTTTTAAGACGATTTTGATAACATAAATATCTGTTCGAAGTTACGCCTTGACTTGAAAGAAAAGTATTTCATAATGTAGACATAAAGTGATAAAGAGAAGTTTTTTCTTGATAGAAGGATTATTACAAAGTTTTAAATTTCATACAGATTTATTCTGTTAACCTCCTACGAATTTTAATTTAAAAAATTTTTAGAATTAAATGAAATAAATGCCTTAGAAAATAGTGTTTCAATTTAGTAGACATAGAATTAACACTTATTACACAGTACCCAAACAAAATAAAAGAATTCAAAGAAATATAAATTATGGATTTAAAATTTCTAAATAAATATTTGAAGGGCACAAAATCTTGTTTCGTACCTTGTTTTATGAAAACCAAATTCCTTTCCGAAATATGCAGATTTGTAGAGGTACTAGGTAGTAAATTTTCAATATACTACTCTGTCAAGAAAGTACCGGGAATTTTCAATTAAAACAACATTTTTACATTTAATCGTCAAAATTTATTGGGTCGCCTTCAAAATAGGCTCCATTTGCTCCAATACATCTATGCCAACGGCACTTCCAATTATCGAAACATTTTTTATAGGCGCTTTCCGGGATGGACTTTAGCTCTCGCGCCGAATTTTGTTTTATGGCTTCAATCGACTCAAAACGGGTGCCACGAAGGGGCAATTTTAGTTTTGGGAAGAGGAAAAAGTCGCAGGGAGCCAAATCCGGCGAATACGGTGGTTGCTGAAGCACGTTTGTTGAGTTTTTGGCGAGAAAGTCAGTCACAATCGTAGCTCGGTGAGAAGGCGCGTTATCGTCATGCAAAATCCATGAGTTTTTCGCCCACAAATTTGGCCGCTCCTTACGGATACGCTCACGCAAACGTTTCATAACGCCTAGGTAATACTCCTTGTTTACCGTCTGACCCTCTGGAACGAATTCGTAGTGCACCACGCCACGGATATCGAAGAAAACAATGACCATCACCTTCATTTTCGAGCGGCTTTGGCATGGTTTTTTCGGTTTCGGCTCATTTTTTGCCACCCATTCCGATGATTGCTGGCTTGTTTGCATATCGTACTCGTAGACCCAGGTCTCATCACCAGTTATAATGCGTTCCATGAATGTAGAATCGGAATTACAGCGATCCAGCATGTCTGAAGCAACCTGTTCGCGATGACGTTTTTGAAGTAAAAATCGGCACGCACTCTGACATCGACTGACTTAATCAGCTGTTGCAAACACACTAGTTGACAGATCCCGCTCAAGCTTGGCATAGTGATTAAGGACAGTGGTACCAACCTAGGAAAAAAAATTTTTACCTGCCTCATTGCCCCGCCAGATTCAAATCGATAATTCCCGATACTTTCTTGACAGAATGTATATTGTCTTCTTTTCGTTGCTTCAACGGAAAAATACTTACTATACATGAACTGCAAGCTTCAGTCGGAGATCGAATTAACGGTCAGAACATTGAATGCCTGCTTCAGTGACCTTGTTTCAAGACAATGAAATCCAATTTTTTTTAATCACCATGATGGGAATTTGACTCTTAATGCTTATATCCGTGAATTGGAGGTTGATGCCAAGATGTAGTTTTTGTTTTAAGTGAACATCTTAATGACACGAATTTGCGTGGTGGGAAATTCGATTGTTTTTTGTATCTTTCCTTCAACGTCCTATTATCGATACGTATAATTTTTCTTAATGAATAATTCTGCGTGAACAGTAGCTTTTTAATTGATCCAGGGAGTAACTTTCGTTGTATATCTTAGATTTTAAGTAACAGTTAAAAAAACGAACAACTAAAATTGTTTTCCCCGAGATATTATTTTGAAAATTGAAATCCCCCCTATCTATGGTGAATGCGTAGTATTTTTACAATTCACTTCTTCGACAGACTCGATGGCACTCCAGTTTCCAAATGATGATTTCTCGATTTTTTCAGAAGATATGCCTTTAGATAAGAACAAAAATTTATGATTTATGATGGAGTACCTGCTTAGTTTCTATGGTTTCAACAGTATCAGGTGTTTTTTCAGAGTGATAGAACTTTAAATTCAAATTAAACACATTTAAATTGAGATTGAAGCCATTTTCTTTTATTTGAAGGATAATTTTATGACATTTATGTTTTAAAAATAATTTCCGGCATGTGTCCACCACGACTGGCTCTGAGGAACCGCATTCGACTAGACCAATTTTGGACTACTTTTTCGAGTAATTCAAGCCTTATTTCATCAATAACAAGAGTTATGTTGGCTTTCGAAGCGTCTGTTGTTTCTGGTTTATCAGCAAAAACCAATGACATAACTCCAAAGAAAATAATCCAGTGGAGCTATGTCGCATGATCTTGGAGGCCAATTAATTGGACCATTTCTCGAAATAACGTTATCGCCAAATCTTTCTTTCAATAAATCAATTGTTACGGTTGCATCATGAGGTGTAGCACCATCTTGGTGGAATCAAAACACTTCTGGGTCGATACCATTCAAGTTTTGAAACAAATAATCATCGATCATCGATCTGTAACGAGCAGCATTCACTGTTACATTAGCTTCAGCATCGTTTTTAAACAAATATGGACCGGTGATGCCTCCACCTTGTAAAGCACACCATACAGAGCATTTTTCAGGATGCAATGGAACCTGCGGAACTTCTTAAGGATTGTTTTCACTCCATATACGGCAATTTTTCTTGTTTACGTAGACGTACAACCAGAAATGAGCTTCATCACTAAAAACAAATTTACGATGAAAAAATGCATCATTAACACTATGACTTACAGCAGCGATATTTTCTTCTGTATGTACAGTTCTTTGTCTTGTTTTTGTTGTTGCATCGAGTAGAGAAAATGTGCGAAATCTATCGATAGTTCGACGAATAGGCTGCTCTGATGAACGATTATATAAACCCTAAGTTTCACGAAGTGTTCTATAAGTTTGCCGAATAGAACATTGATGTTGAAAATTAATTTCAACAGTTTATAAACGTTGTTGCGGCGTGAGTCTTTCCATGATAATTTGTCAGTGCTTACTGAATAGAAATGTCAAGACAACATGGCTTCTACCTTCTGTCAAATCGCAGTTATCCCTATCGAAAGTTCTATCACTCTAAAAAAAAACACCCGATACTTATGCCCGCCGTTAGAAAGGAAGAAGAGATCCAGTATTCTGGTTAAAACTTGACATTAACGAATGAAAAACAATATCATTCAAATGACTGCCATGACTAGCCATTAGCCATACAGTACCGCATCCTATCAACCCAATTTTTCAGTTCCTTTTCGATTGTTTGGGGCTAAATCTCGGGAATAGCAACTTCGATTTCGTATTTCAAGCGTAAATCGACCCATTTCGCTACTGCAAAGCATTAAACTAACCTCCTTTCAAAATATGAATGACAGAGGTGTTGCCTGACTTGAAATAACCACTACTTCAAAATAAAAACGCTAGTATCAGATTGTCACTCTATTTCCATATTTGTTACATTCCACTTTCCTGTGATTCAAATGAATTGACTAATTAGTAATTTATGATTTTCCCTGATTCATTTCTTACAATTTTTCTAAGTTTAGTAACACTAAAATAGAGTTAATTAATTAAGATAAGACCTATGTATACAACAATTCAATGATTCTTCAACAGGTTCTAGGGCTAGGGTTATAGTAACACAAACTTTTCAATAGAAAGGTCTACTAGTTTCGATTTTATTACAAAAACTTCATCAGGTCTCTGAAATGAAAAACATGAACTACAGCTAAACCCCCCTTCAGTTGCCTGAAGTTACGATATCACAATACAATTATAAAATCAATACAAAGCAAATATACATTTTTCCACAGATTATTCCACCTTAGTCTTTCAACAGTCTCCGATGCGGCAGTAGTTGCCATTTCCAAAAAACAATTACATTTTCCATACGACCAAAACCAAACGAGATAGATAAGTTGAAGAAGTCTATTTGATCCATCATCAAAAAAACGGAAAAATTTCCTCACTCATATTAAAAAAAATTTCAATTTGTTTTGAATTGATTTTAAAATTGTATTGTAATATCGTATCTTCAGGCAACTCAAAAAACAGGATTTTGTAGCTGAGTTCATGTTTTTCTTCATATCATAACCCCGATGAAAATTTTGTAATAAAATTGAAACTAGCTAGCTATTTTCTCAAAAAGTTGGTGTTACTATAACCCTAGAACCTGTTAAAGAATTATTGAGCTAAAATAGAGGTTCATTAAAAAAACTGATAATCAAGTTGAGGGAGAATTAAATTAAAGTTATGTTATGACATTCCGTCAAACAGTTTCATAACATGATTATAATTTCTTCAATTTCTACTTGAGAAAGAACGAGAGTATCATAGACTGGCGACATTTTTTTTATCTCATACTACTTCCTGGTGTGAATATAATAATGATCTTTTGTCTGAGTATTGGATCCTAACTTTGAGTATGAAGATTCCACCTTGCTCTGGGTTTCGTGCAAGATTCATGATGCGAAATACCTTTCTAATGACTCGACTTCCGGTACACAAATATAGAATGAAGAGAAAGACCTAGACGAGTCAATTTCTAGTCTGCGTTTTCGAGATGACTAGACGGTATTTATGGTAACGAACAAATCGTCTACTTTCAATTGTTGTCGATTTCCTGTACTTGTTCGATGTAATTGCAAGTAACGAGCATTTAAGTGTTTGATCTTTAATTTTCCAATTTGTTATTTAATTGAACCTGTCGTCACTTTACATAAATCTTAATCTATCGTTTAAATTATATCGGGTAATATAATTAAGAATTTTCACATGTTAACTTAAATATAATAACAATGTTTCCGACACAACTTCCGCAGTTTGTATTCTGACAAAATACATATGTTTAACATCAAGTATTAGTAAATTTGGCGACAGTCTCTAAAAGTATTTAAAAAATGTGAATTGCTCACATCTGTTTGCTCGTTGAGAAAAATTTCAATTTTATTATATCTTCTTAGCTTTAGGGACTCCAACTAGTAGTATGAGTTTATTATTATTTATTTTTAATATCCAGAATTTGGGAATTTCAATTAAAATTAGGTCCTGTTCCTAATGGCTGCTTCCAGACATTTGAAATAATTTTATAAAATGAGGTAAATTTTGTGATGTTCTTCCATACCCTTTCAAATTACTTAAAATACACATACGAATGTATTATGTTCACTGTAACAACTGAGGAAACCAGTGTATGTAGCGAAACAATTGTTATTAAAAATTTTTAAATATACAGATTTATTCTGCTAACTTCCTACAAATTTTAATTTCAAAAACTTTCTATTCAAAAACTTTTAGAATTAAATTAAATAAATGTCTTTAGAACACACTGTGTCAATTTAGTAGACATATAGAACTAACACATATTACTCAGTGTCAACTAAAAATTTAGTAAATAAATACTAAATTTTGTTTCGTTCCTTGTTTTATGCAAACTAAAAAAACTCATCAACGCTACTTCATATTTACAAAAATAAAAATAATTAACAAAAAATATCTTACCAAACAAACTGAATGTAGTTTACTGGACCAGCACTATAATGAAGTGAACTTCTAAAAATCCCACGTATTCTGTGTTCGTCACAGAAATGACATAAAGTTTACAAGGTATTTTTGAACTCCTTTAAAACCAAATGATGATATGTTATAAGTGTAAACCAAAATATATAATTATTATATATACAATGAAAAAAAAAGAGATTTTTTCTTCATAGAAGGATTATTACAAAATTTTAAATATCATACCGATTTATTCTGTAAACCTCCTGTAAATTTTAATTTAAAAAAAGTTCACTTCATTCTAGTGTTTGTCCAGTAAACTGCATTCAGTTTGTTTGGTGAGATTTTTTTTGTGAATTATTTTTATTTTTTTAAATGTCAACTAGAGGTGATGAGTTTCCGTTGTAATAATTAAAAATTGCTATTAGAAGATGTTCTGCATGTTTTAGGAATTTTTTTTGAAGAAACTTATTTTGAGCAAGTTGTTTGTGAAGAAATTCTTGAGATTATGTTTTGCATTTTTGAAAAGGAATTGAGTTTTCATAAAACAAGGAACGAAATAAACTTTTGTACTCTTCAAGTATTTATTTAAAAATTTTTAGTTGACAAATAATATTTCTTTGAATTTCTTCATTCGCTTTGGTGTAATAAGTGTTAATTCTATATGTCTACTAAATTGATATAGTGTGTTCTGAAGACATTTATTTAATTTAATTCTAAACGTTTCTGAATAAATATTTTTTCAAATTAAAATTTGTAGGAGGTTAACAGAATAAATCTGTATGATATTTAAAATTTTGTAATAATCCTTCTATCAAAATAATAATTTTTTTATTACAATTTTTGTTATAAATAATGCGAAGGGTTTTTACTTGATAATTTTAAGAACTTCTAATTTATTCGAAATATTTAATATATTCAAATGAGTTACTTCAAAAATCTCTCAAAACATATATTATATCTTCAAAAAACAACTAGAATTTCGATAAGGTCTTCATCGCTCCTACTTTATATTTACAAAATTTAATCAATCAATGACAAATATATCTCACCTGACAAAACTGATATCCTTGATTTGAACACATAAAACTCTAAACTCCAAGATATTCTATGTTCGTCACAAAAAATTACAGAAAGCTGTAAGGTAATATATGGTTTTCTTCAAACCACTTAATATTCCATAATAAGTTTTATTCCAACCTAGTAGAATTATATATTATATAAAAAATGAAATAATGAGAAGAGGTTTTTACTTGATAGAAGGAATATTACAAAATTTGAATATCAAAACAGATTCAATCTGTTAGTCTCCTATATTTTAATTTCAAAAATATTTTATTAAAAATTTTTAGAATTATAATAAATTAATATAAGCACAGCTTATATTTAATAGACGTATGAAATCAAAACTTAATATACAATATCAAATGAAATAAATAACACAACAAATATAAATTGTCAATTGAAATTAGTAAATAAATATTTGAGGAGACAAAATTTTGTTTCTGAACTTACAATTCTGAAAACTAATTCCTTTTCAAAAATACAGAACATAAGTTCAGGACTTCTCGAAAAATATAATTTATTTGAAATATTTAATATATTTAAATACGTTACTTCAAAAATCTCTCAAAATATATAAGTATTATATCTATCAAGTAAAAACCTCTTCTTTTTATTTTATTTTATATATAATATATAATTATGTTAGGTTGGAATGAAACTCATTGTGGAATATCAAGTGGTTTAAAGAAAACCATATAATACCTTACAGCTTTCTGTGATTTTTATGACGAACATAGAATATCTTTGAGTTTAAAATTTTATGTGTTCAAATCAAGGATATCAGTTTTGTCAGGTGAGATATATTTGCTGTTGATTATTTTTAATTTTTGAATGTGAGGCTGGACTGATGGAGACCTTATCGAAAATCTAATTGTTTTTTTGAAGATATAATACATGTTTTGAGAGATATTTGAAGTAACTTATTTACTTATATATTTAAATATATGAAATATTTCAAATACATTATATTTTCTGAAAAGACCTTAAATTATGTTTTGAGTTTTTGAAAAGGAATTATTTTTCATGATTGTAAGACCAGAAACAAAATTTTGTCCCCTTCAAATATTTATTTATTTTAATTGACAATTTATATTTGTTGGGTCATTTATTCCATTTGATATTGTATATTGAGTTTTGATTTTATACGTCTATTAAATATAAGCTGTGCTTATAAAACATTAATTTAATTCTAAAAAATTTTAATAAATTTTTCAATAAAAATTATAGGAGACCCTCAGATTAAATCTGTTTTGATATTCAAATAATTTTTATTGTTAATCATGCGAGAAAACATAATCCATTTTTATCAAAAATTGTCACCAAGCATCCTACTCAATCATATCATGAAATGTTTAAATGATATCGCACTCAACATAGATATCAAATCATAAATTGCATTATACGCTTCATATAACATGACCCTAATTTAATAATTTTTCGGCGGTTGTTGAAAATCAAATTAAGCTTGAACTTTACCCGATAAATGAGGTTAAATAAACATATCTATTTGTCTGGTTCGTCTGCCAAAATATAGCAATTTAAATACAAAAGAATAATGTGTTTATATTCTGATGATAAGTGACTGAATTATTCCAATTTGGCAATAGTTTTGTTTTGAATCGGCCTTCTTTAACTCTCTTCACTTAATACATTGAATTAAACACAAAAATTAATAGATAGAAAATTATGAAATCACTCAAAACCAAATTTTTTGTATATATTCTTGTGAGCAGGACATCCAAAATCTAAAAGATCACTTTGTCCCCCCACAAGTGGAATACCTACACCATTCTGCTTCATATTCTCCGTATTTCAGAATGAACTCATCTATAATTGTTGTTATTCACGATTATGAACGTTGTCGTCATTCATGGTAATGATTTATTCAGCATGAATATTCATATCGGAAAGGTCGAATTAATTTCTAGTTTGATTCGTAGGAGGGTATTCTTGAAACTGGCTGCCGTTCCAATTTTGAACGCACAGATCACTAGATTTAGGTATGTCGATATGGAGATATTTAGATTATGCTTATTTTCGGACAATTTTTTCAATGTTCGGTACAGGCGATATATTTTTTAAAATGTGTTAATGTCATATACAACATCAATATCATAATAAAACGTTTCAACAATGTTTGACTTTTATCAAAAAATTTTATGGGAGAAATCATTTTTTTAATTTCAACTCAACCCGATTTTCAAGAAGATCAGGAAAAACTTATACATTCTGATAAGTTAATACTAAACTATTGAGTAACATTTTAATTTGTGTAATAAACCTTCGTCTCACATTATATTATGTTCTTTGCCTTTGTAATTTCATTTGAGATTAAACATGAAACACCTCACGAGAGAGTGATTGAGTACGAATACAATTTTTTTTTAATTGAGTTGTATTTCAATTATTTTAGACAGCTATCAATTGATTCAATTATCTCCCTTCATTAAACCACACCTTCTATTGTTGGAAAGAAAAACTGAAGGTGTGCAACCTGTCTTACACCTGTTACACAGTTTTTGTTCCATGTCCTTCCAATTGAACACTCTGAGATCAATGTCACATAAAACCTGATCAAACTATCCTCTTCGATGTAGTAATTATTTCATTTAGACCATTTGTCTCACTCTTAATTAATTGGGAGTATTTTTTTCGACTTCTCATTAGTGCAGTTTAGAACTTCAACAAAAAATGTCGTCGAGTAAACAATCCAGACCACGGAAGTTGTTAACTGAAAAGACTGCAAGATCCTGTGAGTATTATCCGTGTTAAAAAAAAAATTAAAATTTATACGCCTTCCCTGAAAAATTGACAAATGTTAATTCGATGTCTTGAATATCAACTACTTGTTTTTGTTTCTGTGTATTCCTATGTAGAGTGCTCACAATTTTGTTGGACACTAACTGATAAAAATAATTTAGTTATCCAAATTAAATAATATATGTTTTGATTTTAGTATTATGCCGAGAAAATGTTCTATTTTAGTATATCTCTAAATTTATATATTCAAAAAATTCAAATATCAAAACAGATTTATTCTGTTAGCCTCCTATGAATTTTAATTTCAAAAAATTTTATTCAAAAACTTTTTTAACTAAATTAATGACATAAATTAAGTAGACATATAATATCAAACACCATTATATAATATCAAATGGAATAAAAAGGCCCCAACAAATATAAATTGTCAATTAAAATTAATAAAAAAATATTTGAAGGAAACAAAATTTTGTTTCTGATCTTATATTTATAAAAACCAAACCTTCTTCAAAGAATGCAAAACATAATGTTGATTAACATTTCCAAAACTAATTCATTTGAAATATTTTAGTTTTGGAGAAGTTCTTAAAATTATGTACAGAATTTTTGAAAAAGATTTGGTGTTCATGAATATAAGATCAGAAACAAAATTTTGTCTTCTTCAAATCTGTATTTATTAATTTTAACTGACAATTTATATTTGTTGGTTTTTTTATTCCATTTGATATTATATTATGAGTTTTAATTTTATATGTCTATCAAATTTAAGCACTGCTTATTAATTCTAAAAATATTTTAATGAAATTTTTTGAAATTAAAATTTATGGGAGGCTAACAGAATAAATCTGTTTTGATATTTAAATTTTGTTATAATCCTTCTATCAAGTAAGAACCTCTTCTTATGATTTAATTTAGGAAATATTTGGGAATGGGAGTTATTAAAGAAATAAATTAAATGATTTGCTTGAAAGGTATTTAATTAGTGGTGAACTGAAATTCAGTGATTAGAAAATATCGCAAAATTTAAAAAAACAAATTTTAATCTGAGAAATCTTGATCAAACGATAAACTTCGTCGCTATTTCTGATCTTTGATTTCTAATTTGAGATTTTTTCAACTCGACAATATATGCCTTGTCTCTAGATACCTTCACTGACTGAAGAGATAAACCGAAAGAAGCCTACACAAATCGAACTTGACTGGTTTTTCAGTTAAGAACATTTTTCCTTTGCCGCGTTGACTTTCTTTTTGACTTCGTCTTTTGTAATTAAAGGGCATTTTTCTCTTTATCTTTGATTTTTGTCCTGAAAACTGTTATCTTGAACCTTGCATTATAAAAATAAATTAAGTCGGCTGATCTGTACTAAAAAACATTAATAAGGAGTATGAGCTATGGTATAGAAAGTTCTAGAAATCGAGACAGTGTAACATACATCTGTATAACAATTCTATACTCGAACAATTTCGTCAAAGTTTTGTAGATCGCAGAGAAAAATTGCAGACATGCGCACGTTTCAAACTGATTGGTTTTCATCAGTGCAATGTATGCTAGTGACTCCAAATATTTCCAGTATCTATATTCGCTATACACAGAGACTCCAAAGATATTATAAAATAATAAGATGAGGTTTTTTACTTGATAGAAGGATAATTACAAACTTTGAATATCAAAACAGATTTAATCTGTTAGTCTTCTACAATTTTGATTTCAAAAAAATTTCTGAAAAAACTTTTAGAATTAAATTAATGTCTAATAATAAGCACTGCTTATATTTAATAGACGTATAAAAATCAAAATTCACTATACAATATCAAATGGAATAAAAAATACCCAACAAAAATAAATTATTAATTAAAATTAAAAATAAGTAATATCGAATGTTTTTATATGTCATTTGATATAAGTGGTACTTATATGACATTATTTTAATTTATTTTCAGAAGTTATAATCATTAAATATAATTTTTTGAAATTAAATATGTAGAAGGCTAATATTAAATAATTTTATATACCCTCTATCAAGAATGAACCTCTATTTATGTTATCGAATGTTTCGTTCCAAACATACGCACCTGAACTAGTCAGAAAGGCCGTGGTACGTATGTTTTGTCTTTTACAAACATTCGACAACATGTTCAGTTTCTGGTCTTATATTTATGAAAACTAAATCTTTTTCAAAAATACACAACATAATTTTAAGAACTTCTCCAAAAATAATATATTTAATATGTTTAAATATTTAAATAAGTTATTTCAAGAACTCTCAAAAATATGTAGCACATCCTCAAAAACAATTAGAATTTAGATAAGGTCAGTTCAACTTTACATTCATAATATAAATTCAATTAAAAATAAATAAACTTGTAATCTTACCAAACAATTTCTGCTAAATCTGTAGATGCAATTAAACTAGGTAGGTACATCGAATATCCAAGGTAATCTATGTTTCGATAGTATCGGGTGGTTTTTTTTATAGTGATAGAACTTCAAATTGAAATGAAACACATTTAAATTAAGACTGAAGCCAATTTTTTTTTATTTGAAAGATAATTTTATGACATTAATGTTTTAAAAATAATTTCCGGCATATGTCCACCATGACTAGCTCTGAGGAACCGCATTCGACCAGACCAATTTTGGACCACTTTTTCGAGTAATTCAAGCCTTATTTCATAACACGAGTTATGTTGGCTTTCAAAGCGTCTATTGTTTCTGTTTTATCAGCATAAATCAATGACTTGACATAACCCCAAAAAAAATAATCCAGTGGAGTTATGTCGCATGATCTTGAAGGCCAATTAATTGGACCATTTCTCGAAATAATGTTATCGCCAAATATTTCTTTCAATAAATCAATTGTTACGGTAGCAGCATGAGGTGTAGCGCCATCTTGTTGGAACCGAAACACTTCTGGGTCGGTACCATTCAAATTCTGAAACAAATAATCATTGATAATCGAACTGTAACGAGCACCATTCACTGTAACATTAGGTCCAACATCGTTTTAAAGAAATATGAACCGATGATATGCCTCCAGCGTGTAAAGCACACACTGCATTTTTCAGGATCGAGTGAAACCTGCAGAACTTCTTGAAGATTGTTTTCACTCCATATATGGCAATTTTGCTTGTTTACACAGCCGTTCAACTAGAAATGAGCTTCATCACTAAACACAATTTTACGATGAAAAAGTGGATCAACTTCAAGCTGTTCTGGGACCCAATCAGCAAACAAACGACGCTTATTATGGTCAAGTCCAAAATCTGGATCATCATTAACACTAGGGCTTACAGCATTTGCAGCAAATCTATCGATAGTTCGACGAATGAGCTGGTCTGATGGGCGATTATGTAAACCATAAATTTCATGAAGTGCTATATAAGTTTGGCGAATAGAACACTGATTTGGAAAATAAATTTCAACAATTTGTAAACGTTGTTGCAGCGTGAGTCTTTCCATGATAATTTGTCAAACAGAAATGTCAAAACAACATGGCTTCTTCCTTCTGCCAAATCACAGTTATCCCTATCGAAAGTTCTATCACTCTAAAAAAAAAAACACCCGATATTCCGTTTGTTTTGTGCTTTATTGGTTAATGCATGTTTTTATATAACGTTGTAGTATTCCGCATTCTGTAAAATTTTACCTGTAATTGGGATATTCCTATTGGGTGAAATAAAGAAATATATTATTATTACTATTTACTATTAAGACAAAAATGAAGAACACCAAAATCCCGAAAACTAGGTCGTTTTCGAGGAAAGGAAAAGTATATTACAATTTTGGAAGTCTTAGTTGAAATGCTGTGAAGAAGCTTGTGGTACAAATTGTGATCCATTTACGAAAACCCAACCCACCTTCGTTAGTCGCGATGACAATTCCCCAAACGCGCGAACCCATCGAGGCCCAGAATCAGGCGCCCACCAGGTGCGTAGGCCCTGCTGTGAAACCGCGTTACCTCGCTGCCACCATCTAGGGTCATATCCGACATTAAATGTGTGGCAATAAACAACTGTCCATTGATACGTCACCCAGCTTTCGCACTATTCGCCGATCTGGTACACATGTTCGTAAATCTGGTCTAATTGATGTTGCTTAGACACTTCTTCGTCTGTAATTTACCAATTTGGTGAGACAAATTGTTAATTTATAAACGGTGATCCAACCTTTCATTTAGACTTGTGCAAAAATGGTTTCCTCGCGTAAAATATACTGACCGCCAGATTTAATCTGTTTGTCTCCCATAATTTTAATTTCAAAAAATTTAATTAAAAATCTTTTAGAATTAAATTAATGTCTTATATTTAATAGACATATAAAATCAAAACTAATTTTATAATATCAAATGGAATAAATAACCCAACAAATATAAATTGTCAATTGAAATTAATAAATAAATATTTGAAGGAGACAAAGTTTTGTTTCTGACCTTACAATTATGGAAACTAATTCCTCTTCAAAAATACAAAACACGATTTTAAGAACTTCTCAAAAAATAATTTATTTGAAATATTCAATATATATATATTCAAATATTCAAATAATTTACTTAAAAAATTTGTCGAAACATATTTCACATCCTCAAAAAACAACTAGTATTACGATAAGGCCTTCATCGGTCCTACTTCACATTTAAAAAATAAAATCAATTAAGAAAATTGACAAATTCAGTTGACATATAAAATAAACACTCATTGTACAATATCAAATGGAAAAAAAAACCCAACGACTATAAATTGTCAATGAAAAATAAATAAAAATATATTTGATGGAGACAAAATTTTGTTTTTGATATTATATTTGTGAAAACCTTATTTCTTTTCAAAAATATAAAACAAATATAATTTTAAGAACTTCTCAAAAAAATTATTTATTTGAAATATTTAATGTATTTAAATATTTGAATAAGATGCTTAAAAAATATCTCAGGATCACATCCTTAAAAAACAATTAGAATTCAGATAAGATCTTCTTCAGTCCTTAGACTGAAGAAGACCTTTGTTTTGTATTTTTAATAGGATTAAGTTTTCATAAATATAAGATCAGAAACAAAATTAAGTCTCCATGAAATATTTATTTATTAATTTTAATTGACATTTTATATTTGTTGGGTTTTTTATTTCATTTATATATTATATAATGAGTTTCAATTTTAAATGTCTATTAAATATATAAGCTGTATAAAACATTAATTTAATTCCAAAAGTTTTTGAATAAAATTTTTTGAAATTAAAATTATAGGAGACTAACAGATTAAATCTGTTTTGATATTCAAATTATGTAATAATCATTCTATCAAATAAAAAACCTGTTCTCATTATTTCATGGCCATATATCTCTTTTATATTCTATAGTTTTGGCTTTAACCACGTGTAATTTCATCGTAAATGTAAATAGGGTGGAAATAAAATAAAATTTCCAATTTACACTATATCAATCTTTATGAATCCTAGAATAGTTAAAAACACATGGTGCCATATCTGAGATTGAATTACATCAAAAACATCTTCTCCTTAAATAATGTTGACATATGTATTTAATAGTTCAAATACCTTAACTTATTTCCTGAGAATTGTATCGGCATCCATGTTCCAGGAGTACCTGGGATTGTTATAAGTGAGATTATTTATGATAAGCTAATTATACAAAGTAACCTGATCCAGATGATTTGCATAATTTGAATTACTTTGAATCAACTGATAACTTCTCAATTTCTCTTTGAACCTCTGTTTCTCTGTATCTATGTTTTTACTCCCCGTACGGAAAAAAAATTCAAAAATGACTTAAAATTCAGAATTATTATTATATACTGCTCTGTCAAGAAAGTACCGGGAATTTTCAATTAAAACAACATTTTTACATTTAATCGTCAAAATTTATTGGGTCGCCTTCAAAATAGGCTCCATTTGCTCCAATACATCTATGCCAACGGCACTTCCAATTATCGAAACATTTTTTATAGGCGCTTTCTGGGATGGACTTTAGCTCTCGCGCCGAATTTTGTTTTATGGCTTCAATCGACTCAAAACAGGTGCCACGAAGGGGCAATTTTAGTTTTGGGAAGAGAAAAAAGTCGCAGGGAGCCAAATCCGGCGAATACGGTGGTTGCTGAAGCACGTTTGTTGAGTTTTTGGCGAGAAAGTCAGTCACAATCGTAGCTCGGTGAGAAGGCGCGTTATCGTCATGCAAAATCTATGAGTTGTTCGCCGACAAATTTGGCCACTTCTTACGGATACGCTCACGCAAACGTTTCATAACGCCTAGGTAATACTCCTTGTTTACCGTCTGACCCTCTGGAACGAATTCGTAGTGCACCACGCCACGGATATCGAAGAACTCAATGAGCATCGCTTTCATTTTCGAGCGGCTTTGGCGTGGTTTTTTCGGTTTCAGCTCATTTTTTGCCACCCATTCCGATGATTGCTGGCTTGTTTGCATATCGTACTCGTAGACCCAGGTCTCATCACCAGTTATAATGCGTTCCATGAATGTAGAATCGGAATTACAGCGATCCAGCATGTCTGAAGCAACCTGTTCGCGATGACGTTTTTGAAGAAAATTCAGGTCTTTCGGTAGGAGTCGTGCGGCCACCTTTCTCATGCCCAAAATATCAATCAAAATCGTACGTGCGGACTCGTGGGATATCTTAAGATCATGTGCTATCTCTCTCAAGCTGGTACGACGGTTTTCCAGCACCCTTTCCTTAATTTTATCGACGTTATCTTCGATCGAAGCCGTCGATGGGCGACCACTTCACGACCGTCCTTGAAGGCTCTGTACCACTGATATGCACGAGTTTTCGATAGAGCATTATCACCAAAGGCCTTTTGCAACATTTTCAATGCATCGGCACACGAAAATTCATTTGCAACACAAAACTTTAAACAAATTCTTTGCTCAACGTAATCACCCATAGTAAAAATCGGCACGCACTCTGACATCGACTGATTTAATCAGCTGTTGCAAACACACTAGTTGACAGATCCCGCTCAAGCTTGGCATAGTAATTAAGGACAGTGGTACCAACCTAGGAAAAAAAATTTTTACTTGCCTCATTGCCCTCATTACTTCATATCTCAAAATTTGAAATTCGATATCTCCGAAGATATTAGCCGGAGCTCATACAGATTTCATAAGTGGATACTGTATATCAATGAGAATATATTAGGAACAATCTTTTTGACTGCCAGAGGGGTTACGGGGTAGTTTCTCAATGCTTTCATCTCTTGAACTTTGAAATTCGTTATTTCCGAAGGTATTAGCCGGAACACATGCAGATTTCATATGTGAATTATCTGTACCACTGAGAATATATATTATGAAAGAAATTATCGACTGTCGAAGGGGTTACGGGTTAGCTTTTCCAACACTTCATACCCCAAACTTTGAAATTCGATATCTCCGAAGATATTAGCCGTAGCACATGCAGATTTCATATGTGAATTCGGTATACCAATAAGAACATGGTATTAAAAAAAATTTCGACCGAAGGAGTTACGGGTTAGCTTTTCAATACTTCATACTCCAAACTTTGAAATTCGATATCTCCGTAGATATTAGCCAGAGCACATGCAGATTTCATATGTGAATTCTATATACCAATAACAATATGGTATGAAAACAATTATCGACTGCCGAAGAAGTTACGGGTAAGCTTTTCAATACATTATACCCCAAACTGAGAAATTCGATATCTCGGAAGATTTTAGCCGAAACACATGCGGATTTCATATGTGAATTCTGTATACCAATAAGAATATGGTATGAAAAAAATTATCGACTGCCGAAGGGGTTACGGGTTAGCTTTTCAATACTTCATGCCCCAAAATTTGAAATTCGATATCTCCGAAGATTTTAGCTGGAGCTCATGCAGATTTCATAAGTGGATACTGTATACAAATGAGAATATATTAGGAAAAATCTTTTTTACTGCCGGAGGGGTTGCGGGGTAGTTTCTCAATACTTTCATCCCCTGAACTTTGAAACTTCCGAAGGTATTAGCCGGAACACATGCAGATTTCATATGTGCATTCTCTGTACCACTGATAATATATATTATGAAAGAAATTATCCACTGTCGGAGGGGTTACGGGTTAGCTTTTCAACACTTCATACCCCAAACTTTGAAATTCGATATCTCCGAAGATATTAGCCGCAGCACATGAAAATTTCATATGTGAATTCGGTATACCAATAAGAACATGGTATTAAAAAAATTATCGACCGAAGGAGTTACGGGTTAGCTTTTCAATACTTCATACCCCAAACTTTGAAATTCGATATCTCCGTAAATATTAGCCAGAGCACATGCAGATTTCATATGTGAATTCTATATACCAATAACAATATGGTATGAAAAAAATTATCGACTGCCAAAGGAGTTACGGGTAAGCTTTTCAATACTTCATATCCCAAACTGAGAAATTCGATATCTCGGAAGATTTTAGCCGAAACACATGCGAATTTCATATGTGAATTCTGTATACCAATAAGAATATGGTATGAAATAAATTATCGACTGCCGAAGGGGTTACGGGTTAGCTTTTCAATACTTCATGCCCCAAAATTTGAAATTCGATATCTCCGAAGATTTCGGCCGGAGCTCATGCAGATTTCATAAGTGGATACTGTATACAAATGAGAATATATTAGGAAAAATCTTTTTTACTTCCGGAGGGGTTGTGGGGTAGTTTCTCAACACTTTCATTGCTTGAACTTTGAAATTCATTATGTCCGAAGGTATTAGCCGGAGCACATGCAGATTTCATATGTGATTTCTTTGTACCACTGGGAAATATATTATGGAAAACATTATCGACTGTCGAAGGGGTTACGGGTAAGCTTTGCAACACTTCATACCCCAAACTTTGAAATCGATATCTCCGAAGATATCAGCCGGAGTGTTATTTCAATATAAAAAGATACTTTTTCATTCCACTCGTCGCGATATCTATTAATCTAAAAATTCAAAGTGAGATTCACGAAGTTTTTGACTGGCGACACTCGACATCACAGATCAACGTACAGGTGAATTCTACCAGAATAGTTATTGGCTATTTGAGGCATGGCCTCTTTTCCAAGTGACTACCAAGCAGTCTCCACAGTCCACCCAGAGGTAGAAAGTGTGATAAGGATTACGCCATATCATCGCGCGTGGCGAGAACCCCTCCGAAGAGATGAACCCACCAGCTTCCAGTTTGGGCCCCGACTCGAAAGCCAGAACCGTCTGACTGGTAGCAGCGAAAGCACTATCCAACCTCTACTGGCTCTGCAGGTCAGTACCCGAGTTGTTTGAGACGCAACTCACCCGCCGGAGGGAATTCTTATCCATCCACCCGAACGCAGTCCCAAGAACTAAGATAAACTCAAGATTGACGACTACAATTGATCCTGGTACGAGCACCGTCTAGCGGACTATACGTCCTGACCCACCGAACCCATGTGAAGTCATTTGATTGATCCTGGCGTCAAGCACTAATGGCGGAGCCATTTCGTCGAGATCCACAAACCCTAAATAGTTACGCACAGATCCAGGGGCCAGGACAGGCCGGTCGAACCGTCAAGTCCCGTTAAACCCCGAGTCGTTTCATGAGAATATCCCGAAAATGGGGGTCTGCGAACAGATAAATGAAATACCCCCCTAGTCCAGCATGCGGACTTTCAACCACTGCCCCCTCGAGTCCAACACCAAGTGGGGTGGCCAGGTGGTACAAGTAACACCTGAGGGCAAGTCCACCCCCCCGAGGTAACGCAGTATGCTACATAACGCACTCGGCCATTACACAGAATCCGGAGATTTGTACTGCGATAGGGTAGAGTACGCCAGTTTTAAGGGAGAAGCCCTGTGCTGCGACAGACTCCCTTGTCACTGAGTTAATCAACCGGCTCAGCCCTCCATTTCACCTGAGTAAAACTAGGGCCCCATTCGGAGATCTTCCACCATACAGGTCCAGTGACTGGCGCGAATTGGCATTACGTTAGACACCAAGACTTAACCCTCCAATTCGTCGGGACGAATTTAGGGTCCTAGTCAAGAGAGCGCCCCCATCACGTCAAGATCTAATGCCTGGGGGGCGAGATCAACGTACAAAGGTCGAACAGATACGAGTAGAGCATAATAATTATATCTATCGTTTCTGCTTGTGCGAATCTAAAATCACTTTCTGGCTATTACGCCGACGACCGGAAATGTTTCCTAATAATATTGTGCCGTAACTGATAATTGTATGGTGTTTTGTTTACGCTGGGAACCACGTAGCATTTTGATAGGATCGTTCTAGTTATAGCCAACCAGTGATTCATTCTTTCCTTCGGAAAAACACGCTACCGATTCTTTAAGTCAAGGAGGCTGATTTGGATTGTCCCCGTGATAGAAGATCCACCTTGAAGTAGATCCGCCTTTGAAGTAGCTTCTCGGTAGATTCCAAGTCTGAAGATCATTCGCTCCGGCCAAGACTATCAAGTGTAGAAGTATAATTTTTTGTAAGAATGCTTCCGGTAGCTCATGAATGACACCCAAAAGAACAGTTTTTTTCTGAACGAACCAATTATTGAGCCATTTTCGTACATTATTAGACGAAATGAAGCGTAGAACGCCCCAGTGACGCGAATAGATGACGGACGGAGCTTAGTCTGGCAAAAGCCGTATGCGCTAGTATCTGTTCTTTTTATAATGTTAAAATTTTCGATAGGAATAACTGTGATTTGACAGAAGGTAGAAGCCATGTTGTTTTGACATTTCTGTTCAGTAAGCATCGACAAATTATCGTGGAAAGACTCACGCCACAACAACGTTTACAAATTGTTGAAATTTATTTTCAAAATTAGTGTTCTATTCGCCAAACTTATGAAACACTTCGTGAAATTAATGGTTTACATAATCGTCTATCACAGCAGCTTATTCGTCGAACTATCGATAGATTTCAGACAACATTTTCTCTACTGCAACAACAAAAAGACAAAGAACTGTACCTATAAGAATATATCGCTGCCGTAAGTCATAGTGTTAATGATGATTCAGATTTGTCTATTCGTCGACGTTCACAACAAGTTGGACTCTGCGCATCCACCACATTGGAAATTGTGCCTAAAGATTTTGATCTACACCCATACAAGATCCAACTGGTTCAAGAACTAAAGCCATAATAAGTGTCGTTTGTTTGCTGATTGGGCCCTAGAACAGCTTGAAGTCGATCCACTTTTTTATCGTTAAATTGTGTTTAGTGATGAAACTCATTTCTGGTTGAATGGCTATGTAAACAACCAAAATTGCCGTATATGGAGTGAAAACATCAGTCCATATGGAGGCATCATCGGTCCATATTTCTTTAAAAACGATGCTGGAGCTAATGTTACAGTGAATGGTGCTCGTTACAGATCGATGGTCAATGATTATTTTGTTTCAAAATTTGAATGGTATCGACCCAGAAGTGTTTTGGTTCCAACAAGATGGTACTACACCTCATGCTGCTACCGTAACAATTGATTTATTGAAAGAAAAATCTGGCGATAACATTATTTCTATTATTTTTATGCGACATAACTCCATTGGACTATTTTCTTTGGGGTTATGTCAAGTCATTGGTTTATGCTGATAAACCAGAAACAATAGACGCTGTGTAATCCAACATAACTCGTGTTATTGATGAAATAAGACCTGAAGTACTCGAAAAAGTGGACCAAAATTGGTCTGATCGAATGCGGTTCCTCAGAGCTAGTAGTGGTGGACATATGCCGGAAATTATTTTTAAAACATAAATCTCAGAATTATCTTACAAATAAAAAAAAATTTGGCTTCAATCTTAATTTAAATGTGTTTTAGTACAATTTAAAGTTCTATCACTTTAAAAAAACACCTGATATTTAACAACTGAACGCCGTCTGCATAATTTAAGTTGATGTTGAGTATCTTTTTCATTCAATAAGGCTTATAATTCGTTGTCTGCGATCTTTTTCGGTGGTTTTCCATGATCTTTGTTTTTCACGACAAACATTATGAATTTTGAATTTTTTTAACAACTTAGAACACTGTGTTATAAAGAGTTTCACATTAGAAGGTTTCATTTTGATATAAAAAAAAACGAATATGTTTTAAGAGAAATCAATAAATGTTTATTTCATTGTAAAGAGGAAGGTATACCATTAAAAATCAAAAACGAAATCAGCCAAATGAACGCCACAGCTATGGTAGCAGCACCATATCCTTTTTATCAAATTTTCCATGACCATTTCGCATATTTGCGGCTGTATGTTCTCGATAACTTCACGAATTCTATATTTAAGGTCTTGAATCGATTGTGAAGATTGGCATAGACCTCATCCTTCACGTGACCCCAAAGAAAAAACTCAGAATGTGCTGAATCATAAGTTCTTGGTGGCCATCGTGAATTCTACCGGTTGGTTACTGGCTCGTGGGCATGGCTCTTTCACCAGATGACTACTCAGCAGTCTCCAGAATCTGCCAAGGAAACAGAAGGTGTGTTGAGGGTTACGCCTTATCATTGCGCATTAGCAAGAACCATTCTGAAGAGTTAAACTCACCAAGCTTCCAGTTTCGGTTTCAGTCCGAGAGCCTACACCGTAACTGGGAGCAGCGAAGCACAATCCAACCTCTACTGGCTCTGCATGTTCAGTACCCGAGTTGTTTTGTGACGCAACTCACTCGCCGGAGGGGCTTCTAATCCATCCGAACGCAGTCCCATGAACCTGGTATGAGCACCGTCAATCCGACCTGTACGTCAAGACCCACGAACCCTTGTGAAGTCTTTCAATTGATCCTTGTTTCAAGCACCAACGGTCTAGCCGTATCGTCGAGATCCACAAAACCCCAGAAACGTCTCGCGATCGATCGAGAGAGATATATTTATAATTGCAGCAGATATTTGTGCTTATTTTTATGAACGTAAATTAAATTTTCTATAATAAACAGAGAAGAGAACGTGAGTATACCCAGAGTATAAGAAGTCGCAAACCCTTCAAGATCCTGATCGCCCGCCTCTGCAGTCTTAAAACGTCCTCAGAGTAGCCTCCTCACAAGAAGGTTCCGTACTTCAAATGAGTCTCTAACAGAGCAAAGAATACAGTTCGCAACACTAGCTTTTTGGCTGTCCCTAAACTAGGGAAATTCCTATTTCTTACCTCTACACCTTCGTATATTCCTCAATTCTTGTTGTCGCACCTTGTTACCCGAGTAATGTCATATTTTCTCGTATGCCTAGATACATTAATACATCGATGAATCATCGCGCACATGAAGAGTTACCTCCATTAAATCTGGTCATGGATACCCATAAATGAATATAAATTCGCGCCATTTCATATTCCGTACTGGATAATATGTTTCACGTCGAGCTACAAGATTCCGAAAAATAGTTCAAACCTCCATAACGTGTTTGCACAACGTTTCAGCGCAAGTATGTGGGTATTTGAAATTCGAATGGAATTACTCAATTGATTGAATAATGCCCACACTACACTGGTGTTCCAGTCTGTCTGGTTACCTATATCGAAACAATTTTCCACCCACGTCCAGTGTATGCATTTCGAGTGCCAATAAAGGAAAAGGCAGAAGTGGTTTGGAGGTATGTGTGACGTGGAATCGTGTAGGATACGTTTTATATTCATTAATAAAATTCTTATTGCCTAATAAGTTGAGGCAAATTTCGTGTTGAAAATAAGGAATTGAAATTGGAAGAATTTATGTCGCTTTGGACATAGGAACTACGTTTACGGGGATTAAATCATTCCTTTGTTTACTTGCTTAAATGGGACTGCGAATTTTACATCTCTTATCTGTCTAAAATCTATCTATTTTATCTCTTCAACTTATTGTATACAAAGTTAATATGATTTTCTCGTAAACTCTCATCCTAACGATTCCTTCATTATTAGAGCACATTCACTCCAACAGAGTTCTATTTTTACTAAAACATAGGCAAACTACACTGCCCAAAAATTCAAGGGGATAATTTGCGTATATAAAGGGTGATTCATTTAGAGGTACTTTTTGTGATGAGGATTTAATTGCAGATTGCGCATGCCTCGTGTTAACTAAAGTGCAGTTTCCGTTCAGTAGTGTTTGATAATTCATAATGGAAAGAAAGACTTAGCCCGGCACAGCGTCTACAAAATGTTCAACTTTATTACGAAAATGGGCGTTCTACGAGGAATGTGTATCGGGCAAGCTTTTCAAGAGCCCAACGACTAAAACGGAAACGATTCGGAAGGTCGGTCGGCTTCAGTTCTTGCACTAATTGAAGTTTGTAAGCTTCTAAGGGAAGATCCTTACGTAAAATACGCCAAGTTGTTGAATATGACAGGCCAAGCTGTTGAGAACGGCGACGAATCGACACTTCACGGTCTTCGCGTACACTCTCCGCTACCGCCCTTATATTTTCTTCACTACGTGCTCGGTGTACTCTATTTGGCCGAGTATTATCCAATAATGAAAATTGGGTCTCAAACTTACGGATTGTAGAGCTAATTGTGCGTTCGATAAGCCGATTATGTGGACCATAAGTTGATCTAAGCGCCCGATGCACATTCCTCGTAGATCGCCTATTTTCGTATTAAAGTTAAACAATTTGCAGATGCTGTGCCGGGCTAAGTCTTTCCATTATGAATTGCCAAACACTACTGAACAGAAATGGCACTTCAGTTAACACGAGGCATGCGCAAACTGCAATTAAATCCCCACCACAAAAAATACCTCTAAATAAATCACTTTATATAATAATGTATAAATGCTGGGTATCAATAGATACTCCTGTCAAATTTGACAAACGGATCAACGAATTTAAGTTTCACAAAACAAGTTCAGGTAGTTTATCACGTGGATCAGTTGATCCGAGAAAACAATCTGGCAATGTCGCACTTTCTAAAATTTGACCTTTACACCATAGAAATTGAAAGAAGGAAATAAGGATGTATATATTTCAGTGGTAGCGCTGTTAATGTAGGGTTAAAATTTACGAGTAGAAACGGATTATTATTGTTTATATACTTGTCACACCATACTACTACGAACTACGTTATAAGTATCACTTGTGTGTGTGTGTACAAAATGAAAGGCGGTTTCACATAGGACGTTTCAACTGATACTCTTTTGAATATTCTGCATTCCAATGATTTTGCAATGTTTATATGATCTCTTACCGACACTTGGAAATCACCAGATCAGAGTACAAAATGTTGTGCGAATCCTAATTTGTAATTGATCGATGATCAACAGAGGTTAATCTGTCATAGTTTGACACAGTAACTAAATCTGTGATCAGTACTTTGGAAACGTAGAACTAGATAAATTGAAGAAGGACTTCGTGATCAACAGGCTTAGGTGTCTACACCTAACTTAAATTGCTTCATATGGCAACAGTAAATAGGGAAATAAACAAAATGAAAATTTTTTCTGGGGGAGTCTGCACGCTTTAAACAAGGTTCCTTTGCTAGAAACACCTTGACATCACGGTTTAATATCAGGTGGGACATCCTCTAGCTCTGCGTAGTAGGTACTCTTACTCCATTCGGCATTCTGTCAGTGAGGTTATCAATGAAAACTTAAGGAATGTTTAGTCAAAAGTCTGTTAAAGCAGTGGCGAGCTGTTTGAATGTTTGCGGTAGGTCATGTAAGCGGTATTATTACTATGACATTGCAGACCAGACATGTTCAATACAATTGTGTTCTGGAGAGACAGTGGACCAATCCATTCGATTAATGCCATGTATTTCTATGCGGTCGTTGATAATTTTTGCCCGATATAGACGGAGTCGATTAACGTAAGATTGTCGCAAAGGAAACGATAATTCGTTCTACAATCAAATTATGATACCTTACCGCTGTCATGGTTGCGTTAATGAGGAGAATAAGATCCGTGTACCCATTAAAACAAATGCCTCTTCAAAGGCACACTGAGACGCGAAAAGAGTTGTTGGGGTCCTGAAATATTTATTATATCGTTGACACTGTTCTCGCCACACCAACAATCGTCCTTCAGACTGACACAGTTGCAATCTGGACTCATCCATGACTCATTGTGCGCGTTCCAGTTCTTATATTCAAGAGTCCAACGATCTCTCACAGCCCGGTGCTCCCTACCCAATCACTGGTGCCTGGCGGATCTTCTTGCCCTCGAATTGAAACTGTGTAACCTATTCTGGATTGTTTGACTAGAAACTACCGGTAGCTTGCTACTTTTATGAACAAATCCACATTTAGTAAAGGGCTCCGTCCATACAATGACTTGCCAACAGATTTGAATTGATTTCTCTCGAATATATCAATTTTTGAGTAGTGTATATTACCATCATAAATTGTCAATCAGTGAACCTAACACAGAAGACATTTAATGGCATTTTTATCATGGCTTTAACACATTTATGGCAATTCTAGCACAAATCTGGTAATAGCAGGAATGAATCATAAGAGCCTTTCTTTACAGGCATCCTTTGAGTGAGAATTGTCGATTTGAAAGCAATAAATAATTCGCCTTCATTTGACAAACGTCTACAGAAATGAATCGGTGAGTTACGCGAGTAAGACCAGAAAAAGTGAAATTAAAAGTGATTTCAAAGAAAAGCAATAACCTACATATGTCTTTCTTGCCAGACTTCATTTCCGCTCCGTTTCTCAGTACTTCTAATTGGTGGAATTTATGTCTAAATTGATGGCCAATTATGATGAAATACGCCTACGTTATTCCCAAGATGCAATTCCATGATACATTTCAACCGATTCATGTAATACTTCTTGGAGAATCTTTCAATACAATGAAATAAAACACGATAACCCCGATATGATTGAGTTCAAAAGTTTTTTATTTTATTGTATAAATATAATTGTGCTTACGAGAAATATTAATGAGCTTCGATTTTTTCATCTATAGTTTTCATTCTGAACATCGATGATAAAGGGCATCAATTTCTAAGACTTATTGATGGTTTTCTTAATACTGCTGTGAATACCCTTCAGAAATTTTAGTGTAGCTGAAAATCAGTTGTGTTCTTGTTATGTTTCGCTGCTGGACTAGATGTATTGAACTAAAAGCCGGTTATGTTGAGAAATAAGACACTTCTTGTTGGAGAAAATATATTTTATTCAAAAAGTCGCCTATTCATCATCAAACTATCATTCTGTCAAGAAAGTACCGGGAATTATCGATTTAAATTTGGCGGGGCAATGAGGCAGGTAAAAATTTTTCCTAGGTTGGTACCACTGTCCTTAATTACTATGCGAAGCTTAAGCGGGATCTGTCAACTAGTGTGTTTGCAACAGCTGATTAAGTCAGTCGATGTCAGAGTGCGTGCCGATTTTTACTATGGGTGATTACGTTGAGCAAAGAATTTGTTTAAAGTTAAGTAAAGGGTACTGGAAAACCGTCGTACCAGCTTGAGAGAGATAGCACATGATCTTAAGATATCCCACGAGTCCGCACGTACGATTTTGATTGATATTTTGGGCATGAGAAAGGTGGCCGCACGACTCGTACCGAAAGACCTGAATTTTCTTCAAAAACGTCATCGCGAACAGGTTGCTTCAGACATGCTGGATCGCTGTAATTCCGATTCTACATTCATGGAACGCATTATAACTGGTGATGAGACCTGGGTCTACGAGTACGATATGCAAACAAGCCAGCAATCATCGGAATGGGGGGCAAAAAATGAGCTGAAACCGAAGAAACCACGCCAAAGCCGCTCGAAAATGAAAGTGATGCTCATTGTGTTCTTCGATATCCGTGGCGTGGTGCACTACGAATTCGTTCCAGAGGGTCAGACGGTAAACAAGGAGTATTACCTAGGCGTTATGAAACGTTTGCGTGAGCGTATCCGTAAGAAGTTGCCAAATTTGTGGGCGAACAACTCATAGATTTTGCATGACGATAACGCGCCTTCTCACCGAGCTACGATTGTGACTGACTTTCTCGCCAAAAACTCAACAAACGTGCTTCAGCAACCACCGTATTCGCCGGATTTGGCTCCCTGCGACTTTTTCCTCTTCCCAAAACTAAAATTGCCCCTTCGTGGCACCCGTTTTGAGTCGATTGAAGCCATAAAACAAAATTCGGCGCGAGAGCTAAAGTCCATCCCGGAAAGCGCCTATAAAAAATGTTTCGATAATTGGAAGTGCCGTTGGCATAGATGTATTGGAGCAAATGGAGCCTATTTTGAAGGCGACCCAATAAATTTTGACGATTAAATGTAAAAATGTCGTTTTAATTGAAAATTCCCGGTACTTTCTTGACAGAGTAGTATGTCATATTCTTAAATCGATCCAAGTAAGAGATAATCTCATGTAAGTTCCATATATAATTTTTCATATATAGTATAAATTAATCATAAGATACCCAGTAACGCTTCTTGTGGCACACCATATATTAATATTTCTAGTATTTTCTCACGGGGTCTTTCAATATACACACATAGTCAAAAGTCTTGGCCTCCCTACGTTTCTCAAGAAATCAATAATCTATGTTCTGGAAATGAGATGAATATTTTCCTCCATTTAATCTGCAATATATTTTAATTGAAAATCTTTGTTACTCTTTGCTTTATGCAGGATGAGACAAAATAGGAAAAATGAGGAAAATCTATATTTATCGATTATTTATTTTTGATTAGTTATAGCTATTCCACAACTGAATTCAAATTCATTAGTTCGTATTACCTCTTCTTTCAATCAACTGCCCAATATGCCTAGGCATCCCACGAATCAAGTCATTAATGCTTCCCGCAGAGCTAAACTCTATTCCTGAAAAGTTGAAGGTGAGTTTTGCGATTGGATATTGCTCTCCCTAAGTAATTCCATACGTGCCCAATTGGATTCATGTTTGGTCAGTTTGCTGGCTAGTTCATTCTCTGGATATTGTTCTCTTGAGGAATGTTTTGAACCCTTCGTATGCGGTGTGGTGGGACGTTATCATCCTGATAAATGAAATTACCCCCAAATTCGTTACGCGGAGGAACAATGATTGGTTCAATGATGTTTTCTACGTAGATGGAACCAATCATTATTTGTTCAACGATAATAAGATGTGTACGGCGACCGAACATTATACCCCCCAGCAAATTATTGATCCGCCTTGAAAGGGCACAACTTCCCGGGCGAAATTGAGTCGCTCTAGTCTGCCTGGACCTCTCCAAACCCTTTCTTGTCTACTTTCACTTTGTAAACCCAATCGTGACTCATCCAAAAAAAATTACGTTGCGCCATTGTGATAAAAGCCAGTCTTGGTAGTGTTCTGCCCATTTCCGACGGGTGGCTCTATGTCCAGATGATAGCCGAGGTACTCTTAAAGGTCTTCTTGTCCTTAAATTTGAGGAATGCAACCATCTCCGTATGGTACTGGTTGAGACTACCCATCTATAGTTTCTCAAAAAAATGACTTCGAATGGCTGTTGCAGATATCGTTCGATTCCTTGGAGTAAAATTTGCGATATAATGGTCTTCCCTTAAAGATGTTACTCTGGGTCGACTAGGCACCGGTCTCCGGGCAACGCTGCCGGTTTCCAGGAAAAGGGCCACTATGCGCCTTACTGAAGTCCGTGGAATATTCAAACGTTGCGCAATCTCGTGGTTCGACAAAGCTTCTTGATATAGGGCTACTATTTTTGCTCGATTAAACTGAGAAATTGAATGTCCCGGCATTTTTCACTGAATATTCTCAATATTTCAACTCTTCTCATTCGCTGAAAACTGATTAACTTCGAATACACCTGTATTCTCCCGAACAAGAATCACTTCTGCTGGTTTATTAATTTCATTAAAGTGAGAAGATAGTGAAGATTCCACACACAAAAAATTGTCTTGTTACATTCAACAAGTTGAAAGTTGATAGAGGGGGGGGCAAGCTTTTGAGGATGTGTGTATATTGTCTTCAATCAAATAAATAAGTTTCGTAAATGCCCTTGTGATTTTCCATAACTTCTATTTTTCCACGGTTGAAAGCAAATGACTAACTCTACAGAAAACACTGATGACAAAGTCTTGATGAATGTGAAGAATGGGCTTTCCCCAATGTACGAGCTTGTTGCGCATGTTTTTGCTAACAACATAGTTTTCAAAGGAAGAAAATTATTGCTCGTTTCAGTAAAAAGACAGTAAGCGGAAACGGAGCTTTAATTGCCTCTACAGGACCACAACACTATTGTGATTCAGGCAAACACATAAAAAAAAAGTTAAGCAAGAATGTGCAAATTGTCTTGATAGAGTACTTCGAAGTGTTACCTAGAAAGTCTTACACTAATAAATCATCATTACATTCGGTGTTCTATCTTACCAGAAAGCTCTTTTTAGTGTGAAGATAGATCCTGTGAGGAGAAGAAAAAACTACTTGTGACAGAATGACTCGCCATTGGAAATCAATGTAGGCAGTGCTTGGACCAATTGCTCACGAATCATTCCATCCCTTGGTCTTCGTGAAAACGGCTTCCTCCTAAGTTATTCTTTGAGTGGATCAAGTAGATCGAGTATTTTCCAATGAAATTATAGCCTGACGCGCTAGGGGCGATTGTCTTGACTAAGATCCTAGTTTCATCCCGATGAAATGGAGGATTACGTCGTTGTGTCCAAAGCAATTGCTTTTGTGAAATGGTAGGTTAAGCCGCGTTGTTCAACTCAGTGACAAGGGTCTGTCGCAGCAAAGAGCTTCACCCTTAAAACTAACGTACTCTATCCTATTGCAGTAAAACTGCGAATTTTTATGTCCAATGGCCGAGTGCGTTATTTAGCATACTGCGTTACCTCGGGAAGTATTCGTATGACCTGGCCATTAAATTGCTGTTGGACTCGAGGGGACAGTGATTGAAAGCTCGCATGCTGGACTAGAAGGGTATTTCATCTGTTCACAGAAAGTCATGTTCAGGATATTTCAAGAAATGCTTCTGATTTTAGCAGAACTTGACGGTACAACCGGCCTCGTCCCGAACCAGGGTCGATTGCGAGACGTTTCTGTGCTTTGTGGATCTCGACGATACGGCTAGATCGTTGGTGAAGGAAGCCAGGTTCAATTGAAAGACTTCATAAGGGTTTGTGGGTCTTGAAGTACAGGCCGAATTGACGGTCCTGGTACCAGGATCAATTGAGAGTTCATGAGATGCGTTCGGGTGGGTGGAAAAAAAGCCCCTTTGGCTAGTGAGTTGCATCACAAAACAACTCGAATACTGACAACACAGAGCCAGTATAGGTTAGATAGTGCTTCACTGCTACCAGTCAGAATGTAGGTTCTGGGACTGAAGTCAAAACTGAAAGCTTGGTGGGTTTAACCCTTCGGAGTGTTTCTTGCTAATGCGCGATGATAAGGTGTGACCCTTATCACACTTACTGCTTCCTAGACAGATTGTGGAGAATGCTGCGTAGGTACCTGGTGAAAGAACTATGCTCACATGCCAGTAACCTAACCGGTAGAATTCACGATTTCCCAATGATATTTCTCCAAATTTTCTCAGATCAAAACCTATGTGTGTTCGAGCGTGCCATGAAGAAGAATCACGGATGGATTTGCCTCGTCTTTTTCCTCGATAAGCCAACTTCACCTCATCAAGGAGCTTGCAAAAATATTCAGCATTGATCGTTGTTCATGAAGAAAATCAATAAGCAGTTTTGGTTTTGGCTTTTCGAGGTGCAGCTTCTTCACGTAGTCTCCACTACAGACTTGCTTCTTTAGATTCTGGAGTGTAAACGATGTATCCATGTCTCTCCACAGGTGACAATATAACTTAAGAAATCGTCACCCTCTTCTCTATATCGCGTTAAAAGTCTTAGACGCTTATCAGGATGCTTTTTTCCCTTACCTTGGCGAGAAACCAATCTTGCCGACAGTTTTCGATAACCCAACTCATTTGAAATAATCGGTTGAGTAGTGCCATATTCCTACTTCTGCAGCAATTTCGTGTGCTACAATTCGTCGGACAGCTTCAATCAGTTCATAGATCGCACACAGAGAGCTGAAGCGGCCGGTCATCTTAAGAAGTGGTACAATAGATCATTAAATCGAGGTGCACCAATATCCCTAACTTGATAATAAATTTCAAGCATGACAGGATGAAACTGAAAATATACTCTCCTCCAGCGTACCGTCAATATGGGCCAATTTTTGGCGATCTTCAAATCATATCAGTTACGATTATCGACCGCATATCAAACTGCTGATAAAAATTGAAAGTGGTCACCGATGATGGAGGCCCAACCTACTCCCACGCATGCAAAACGCGTCAACCTACCCGTTCTCAACATACCAAAAGTAGTCAAGATAGCCTCTACTACTCCTCGTTGACTTGGCGCATGTTCTACCCATTCTTATACTTCTTTGGCGCACATTGTCAGTTGTCCAACGATTGTCGAACGTACGCGATCGCGCGCTGCCGTTTTTGTTGTTTACGTGCCATATTCGACTGTGTCAAGATTATCCTCGGAATACTTGATTTGATTAGCTGGTACTGAATTGTTATTGCCTGATAAAGGTGAACGTTAACGCTCTGTTCGGTTGTGATGTGTTCGCGAAGTCGAATCTGTTGTCATTAATGTGCTTTTAGAATTAACCATACAGGTATTCATTTAAAGAAGACAATTTTCCTTCGTTAGTGACATTAGTGACAAATCTTTGAAATTGGGTAATCGAAAAATCTTCAATGATCTCAGAATTTAGGTAGAGTCGAAATATTTGTAAAAAAAATCTTTCCTATCTTTTCGTTTCCGTAGTTAGTTACTAAATAAAGTTCAGCGTTTATAATAATATGGTTTACAGGGGCTTAAAAGTGGAAACCGTCAATAAAACGAGCGATGAGAAGAAAATAAAGAAATTTATTTGTCATATTCTTTCAAAATTGTGAGCGTTAAAAAATTATAAAATCGCCTTTCCGAACTTCTGAATATTGAGGGTGGTATATACTTTTTCTTAGGTAACTCTTAATAACCCTTTTGTAAATTACAGCTTGTTATAATACAAGTGTCCTAAAAAATATTTTTTTTTGTCTAGTTATATACTAAAAATTATTATATCGCCTTATTTTTTTTTAACCGAAACATAGAATTTTTTCTGATTCTAAAAATGCAATGACGAAAAATATTTCTGTATTCTTTTTGTATGCTGAATGGGAATATTCGAAAGAGCTCTTGCTCACACGCTATAATCGTAACCTTTTTGTTAAGAAAAATCTCCCGATAGCGGCTAATTGATGTAGATGTATTGGGTTGTTCGGAAAGTATTTTCGTTTTTTTTTTTTTGAAATGAAAGACAATTTTCGTATAATTAATAAATATTTTATTAAATTATATATTGGCCATTCTGATCCAACACCTATGTCATCTTTCTGGTAGAAGCATGAAACCACGCTCATAAAATATTTGGTCTTTGCTCGCAAAACCTGGTGGTTTTTGACCTCTCCATTTCAAGTCAAGGTTTTACCGTCCAAAAAATTTTGCAATGACCGGGACAAATAATAATCCCAAGGCGCCAGATCTGGGGAATGTGGTGGTGTGACAGTGTATCCCATTTAAGCTGTAGAAGCTTTTGGCGAGTATCCAAACTTGTATGATGTCTCGCATTATCTTGGTAGAAAACTACACCTTTTCTATTGATTAATTCTGGCCTTTTCTGTTGAAGTTTGTCCACCTGATGACAGACTTCCGAATAAATTGTTGTATTATTCCGTGACAGATAAAAAAACGATTCCTGCAAAATTACACCAAACATTCAGCATCACCAAAATTCTTTCGGGTATTACTTATATCGGGTGTATTTTTTAGAGTGATAGAACTTTAGATAGGTATAACTGTGATTTGACAGAAAGTAGAAGCCATGTTGTTCTGACATTTCTGTTCAGTAACCATTGACAAATTATCATGGAAAGACTCACGCCGCAACAACGTTTATAAATTGTTGAAATTTATTCTGAAAATCAGTGTTCTATTTGAAAAACTTATAGAGCACTTCGTGAAATTTATGGTTTACATAATCGTCCATCAGGGCAATTTATTCATCGAACTATCGATAGATTTCGGACAACATTTTCTCTACTCGATACAACAACAACAATTGTCTTGACAAAGAACTGTACGTACAGAAGAAAATATCGCTGCTGTAAGTCATAGTGTTAATGATTCAGATTTGTCTACTCGTCGACGTTCACAACAAGTTGGACTCTGTGTATCCACCACATGGAAAATTTTGTGTAAAGATCTTGCTCTACACCCATACAAGATCCAACTGGTTCAAGAACTGAAGCCACTTTACCGTAATAAGCGTCGTTTGTTTGCTGATTGGGCCCTAGAACAGCTTGAAGTTGATCCACTTTTTTATCGTAAAATTGTGTTTAGTGATGAAGCTCATTTCTGGTTGAACGGCTATGTAAACAAGCAAAATTGCCGTATATTAAGTGAAAACAATCCTCAAGAAGTTCTGCAGGTTCCATTGCATCCTGAAAAATACACTGTATGGTGGCTTTACACGCTGGAGGTATCATCGGTCCATATTTCTTTAAGAACGATGCTGGAGCTACTGTTACAGTGAATGGTGCTCGTTACAGATCGATGATCAATGATTTTTTGTTTCAAAATTTGAAGCACCTCATGCTGCTACCGTAACAATTGATTTATTGAAAGAAAGATTTGGCGCTAACATTATTACGAGAAATGGTCCAATTAATTGGCCTCCAAGATCATGCGACATAATTTCATTGTATTATTTTCTTTGGGTCAAGTCATTGGTTTATGCTGATAAACCAAAAAAAATAGACGCTTTCGAAGCCAATATAATTCGTGTTATTGATGAAATAAGGCCTCTATTACTCGAAAAAGTGCGGTTCCTCAGAGCTAGTCGTGGTAGAAATATGCCGGAAATTATTTATAAAACATAAATGTCATAAAATTATCTTTCAAATAAAAGAAAAATTTGCTTCAATATTAATTTAAATGTTTTTCATTTCCAATTAAAGTTCTATCACTCGAAAAAAAAAACACACGATAGATTGCCAAGAGAAGGAAATCCTTAGTTTTCAATGTAACCGCCTTTAAACAATTTTGTTTTCTTCGGTCTCTCAAAGAAATCATTGCATGATGCCTGGTGGTATTTTCGCTTGAGAGCAGTCTTCAGCCTATCCACTGTATAGTATTTTTTGCTCCCATCTCTCTCTCCGAATACCCCCATTGTAAAAATCCAGGGGGTTCAATTCGGCAGAATATGATGGCCATTGTCTTGGTGGAATGAAGGCTGAAAGATTGTTTTGAAACCATTGGACGATGTTCTGCTCACTGCGAGCTGGTGCAGAGTCCTGTTGGAACACCTAGAGCTCTAATTCGAGTTGTTCACTTGTCCAAGTCTTCAAGGAACCTTAAAGCATTAACTGATTGGAGCTTTAACTTCCTTCTGGTGTGAAAACCAGTGGAAAATGCTATTTTCGTGTGATTGCTGCCCAAACCATCAACGAAGCCGGTTTTTGCTTCTGATATGCTCGCAAATGACTTGATTGAGAGAGGAACCATCAGTCATGTAAACACAATTGTTTTGTTCGTTCACAATTTGCCGAACTGTAAAATTTTCTCATCCTAGAACGACAAATTGCCAAACTCCAACTGTTTTACCCTATCGAGTCTAACTTTTTTCTGTTCATCATTCAAGTATTGCACTTATTGCAATTTGCCGAGCTCTACTTCTGTTCGTTTTCTTCCCAAAGTAAATAACTGTGATGCGCTAAACAAATTCTTTCGGAAAATAAAAGAGATAGTCAATTCTTTTTTATGACACCATCAGAAGTAAACGATCCCATTGTGTTGTTATAGACGTAGAGCATAGGAAACCACAGTAATGCAACTAAATTTATTGGTTGACGTCATCGTTTCCAATGAATCAATTCAGTGGCCGATCACCAGAATGCGGTGAAATCATGTCTTAGGATAAAGAACCACTTCTATGCACAAATGCTATTTGAGTGCCCATTTTGGAATTACGCAGTTGAAATTCCAAGCATTCCTTTCGTGCCAGTTATGTTTCGTTATATCATTATAGAAATCGGGAATTTTCGAACATTTAATATTAATTTTTAGGTATAAACTAAAGTTACCGTTTTCGAAGTCTTCAGCATAATTTTTTTTGAAATTTTTTGCTTATTTAGAATTCTCGAAGCTCGAATTCTCACATGGTTACTAAACGAAATGAAGCAGATTTATGTGTGAATTAAAAAAAATTGAATATCAAAACAGATTTATTTTATTAGCCTGCTATAAATTTTAATTCGAAAAAATTTTATTCAAAAACTTTTAAAATTAATTTAATGTCTTATAGCCACTTTTTTTTATTTTGTAGACATATAAAAGGAAAACTCATTATATAATATTAAATGGAATAAAAAAACCAACAAGTATAAATTGTCGATTTAATTTTTGAATATATATTTGAAGGAGACAAAATTTATATTTATAAAAACCAAATCTTTTTCAAAAATGCAAAAAATAATTTGAAGAACTTCTCCAAAACTAATTTATTTGAAATATTCAATATATTTAAATATTTCAAATAAATTAGTTAATTAATCTGTGGATCATACAGTTAGATGCTGATAACTTTTGGTTAATAGGATGATTTGATTTATCGTGTTTAAAAGCATCTGTATATGTTTTTGAAATATTGAAAATTCATGGGAATTCTTGATTCTGGTAACTGTTGAATCAAGAAAATTAATACAGTTATTATGCTGCGTTCCCATAGTGAAATAATATTGAAGGATGTGGTTCGTTGATAAACAACAACCATTTTTTAATAGTCTGTACCTATACCTAATAAATTCCAATCGAAATACTCCATAAAAAATTCACTGCATGTCATAAATAACATTAAAAATATTCGCCTTCCACATTTTGCTAAATTCATTTCATTCGACGTTCAAAATTTATTTCCGAATGTTCCACTTAACGAAACAATTTAACTAGTAGAAAATTTACTAATAAAAAAATGTAATACATTTATCAAGGAGGAAATTTAAGAATGCCTAAAAAGTTACAAAATCAAAATTATTTTCAATCGAAAAATGAAATATATGAATATGAAAAAGGTTTGAATATGGGAAATCCTTCAAGTCCTTTATTAGCCGAAATATTCATCAACAATATTGAATCTAAAATTCGCCGAAATCCCCTTATGAAATATTTTTTATATTGGTATAGATATGCAGACGATATTTTCTATTGCTTCATAGGTAGAGACAGATTATTAAAAATATTCTTCTTGTTTTTAAAAGAACCATATTCTTCAATATTATTTCTCTATGGAAGCGGAGCATAATGAGTGTATTAATTTTCTTGATTCAATGGTTACCAGAATCAATAATTCACAGGAATTTTCAATATCTCATGAACCAACATATACAGATGCTGTTATACACAAAAAATTAAATCATCCTATTATTCAAAAATTATTAGTATTTAACTGCAGGATCCACAGATTAATCAACGTATCCATGAATCGAGGAAATTACATTTTAGATCTCAAAATCATTAAATAAATAGCTATTAATAACGACTACGGTCCAACATATTGGTGCTAGATATTGGTGAATAAAAAGAATACAATAACTTTGAATATGGTATATCCCAATACAAAAGAAAATTTCACATTTCCTCAAAATATACTGAAGGTATTCCTGAGAGAATACTTCAAAAATAAATATATTTAGAACTTCATTCAAAACTTTTTCAAACCCCAGTAAATTAGATTAACACCCCATACCAAAAATAATTCCACATATTTGAACCACTGGTTAGAAACGGGACAAACTTTCAACCATAATTTTGAAATTTTACATATAGGAAGTAAAAGTTATGCCTCAAACCTGTTAGAGTCACTAGACATAAATAAATTCAATAAAATCAACGTTACTGTGTTAGCGAAACCTTCGTTGTACCATAATAAAATATTTGAAAACCAGAACAACCTTATTCAATATTACTTTAAAATTATTTTTATGTAATGGCTGATTCAAGTAAATAATCTGTTAGTTTTCGGGAAATATTTTCAATAATTCAACCCTTACTTTATAACTTTCTTGCCTAAAATAGCATATTATTTCATACAATTAAAATCCAAAAATTCTAACATTCCTCTGCATAATTCACTAATTACTGTTCGTTAAATACTGCAGTTAAAATTATTCAAAGAGTAACATTAATTCTAAATTAATTTTTTAATGATGACGCACAAATTCTACAACGTTTTCTGTGGAATTTTGCAGAATTAATTAAATAACCGTTGCACGTATTATACAAATATGGTTTCATATGTATCCCTCCAGCATTCCCATGTTTTTATTGTATCGACCTTGCTGCGAAAGGATGCCCTATTCTAACTTTGCATAACCAGATTCTTCGTAATGTCCTTGAGGTTTTGTGGTGTGACCAAATTTAGCGTGCTCTATAGATATACAGATCGATCGAATATTTCAATATCAGCCCTAAATTTATTTAATTCATCCCCTGTGCTGATCATGAAAAAATGCAAATTTGATTTTTTTGGTATATGAAAAAATGCAATTATTTATCGGCAGATTGAAATCGAAATATGATAGCAGTTGAATAATCTAGGACAACGCCCAATCTTGTGTGTAGCGATGATTTATTTTCATTGCTAGAAAGAACAATCGCTAATAAAAGGTGTACCTATGCAAATAACGACCCAGATGTTTCAAACTAATACAATTCAGATCTTGAGAAAGACAAAGCGTTGGGTGGCAATGACTAACTAAACAATTATTTGGGTTAAGAGGGTTTTATCTGTTTGTATTATTCACCCAGACGTTGCTTGTTATATCTGAAATGGTTTTTTAAAAATATGCCTTGCGTTGCATTCACATGAAGAAGAATGAGTCAAAATTAAAATTTGGGCTGTTGGGACAAGTTAGTGATGTGAAGAATCGAAATCGTTTGCGTCGCTCAAGAACAACTGAGAATATTCCTGCTGTAGCACGTAGTGTTGACGAAAACCCAGGTTTGTAGATTCCTCTTCGATCTTTGGAATTCGGCATTCGACAAACGACATTTCACCGTATCTTGCATAAAGACCAAGATCTTAAACTTTTAAACTTCTAAAGTTCAGTTAACACAAGAAATCAAGCCGGTCGATCACCAGCAATGTCGTATCTTCGCTCGGAAATTTCATGAAGAGGATATGGTGTTGAAACTGTAGCCGTGGCTGCAATTTGGCTGATGTTGTTTTCCATTGTTAATGGCTTAAAATAAACTCGTTTTTTCAATATTAAAATTAAACCTCTTATCGGAAAACCCTTTATTTGATTCCTGAAGTCCTTGAAATTTCCGAGACTGGCAAACTAAATTAATAGATAGTTATAGTTTGACCGAGATTCATTACTTTTCTGATAGACCTGTAGAAATTAGTAATTACTGTATGGTTTCAATCGAGGAGGTATAGTAGTGCATACGTTTTCTTATCGATATTGAATTATCTTAATAACCAGGGCTTGGCTTTCGCCTAGAAATTCGGAATTAAAAATCGATGAAACTATAATAACATTAATGGAATGCCTACTTTAACTTGCTCAAGTCTCTGATGTTATGCCCTGCCTCGATGCATCGATAATTTAAGTGAAAATTTCGAGTCTAACATGTAATAAAGTTGACCTAGAAAGAATTTAACATTGGTTATCTAGGAATCGTAAACTGCGGTACTATCAGAAATATAGTCTGCACTATATGTTTTTAATATAATTTGAAACTTTATCGCAGGCTGATTATCACCAATCTGTAAACCTCACGAAATCAGTAAAAAGGAATTAAAAGAATTGGTTATATAAATAAATTTAAAGTTTTCTACCGGGATCATCCTCATTCAGTTCCTGAACCAATCGTATCTTATAAGGATGGAATTTATGTTATTTCAGGATTCTCGTGATTGTTGCGCGTGAAACACCAGATACATAGGTCAATTTCCTAGTATTTCAAATTTGGTAAAGAGTTGCATAACGTAAGCAGCGGATACATTTTTTCCAGGATGTCTTTCGGTAAATAAAGCGGCTGTTGTTCGCGCAGAGTCGTTTTTTCAGAGAAATAATTTTATCATTCCACCCTTTCTTCTACGGAATACACAATTTTAATTCTACTACAAATTTACAATCGCTTTGACACACTTGTAATGTTCTTAAAAATTCACAATAGACTAAGATAAATCAAAAACATGGTAAACTTTTTTGGACAAACAATTAATACTTTTTTGGACAAAAAATTACCAACATAACTACTAAATACCTTTGACATGAGTCGGATACGAATGATATTCTCGAGATAAATTCCACATTGCCTCTTTCACTATTTTCGCTGCTATTTCATTATCGGTGGATATTTTGAAGCAACATTTTAGGGTCAGATAGTACTCGATACGATCTTCAAAATTAGTTATCGCAACACCTCTCATCTCTATTCAAAATCAAGGGGTTGTGCTCACCCCTGTTAGAGGGTTGAAGTTACGGGGATGAAAAAAGCTGAAAAGTTGTTCCCCTTCAAATCAGAAATTGACGATCCGAGCGATTTTCCACATTGTCATTTTAAAGTAGGAAAATCGAGGTGTTAAGTTTTCGTTGGACCACCTGTATATCCAATGTAGAGCTGACATCATATCAATCTCTTTTTCCTCCAGAACTGATTTGTGATGGGCCGCTGGTATTTTATGAGAAATGAAAAAATCGTATCTTTTTGAGTTTAAGTAAAATTTTCGTTTTCGACAAAAAAATTGAATATTTCCTTCCAAGTCGTCAGAAAATCAAAATTTTCTAACAATTGAGTGTGGATAAAATGAAAATTAATATCAGGAATCTGAAATATTTCACTATATATATTGAATATATCAAGTTTATATGAAATCAAAACTTGTTATGAAAAACATTTATTGTTCTTTTTACGACATTGTATACTAGAGATATTTTACTCGAAAATCAATTGATTTTTATCGGTCCGGCATTGAAAATTGTAAAATGCACACTAGATGCAAAGGGTTGTTGATAAAGAATGTGATTACATTATTGATTAAAATTAAAAACTTGTTAATAATTTATTCGTTTGAACTTAATTGAAGAAAGCTTCATTACTTTCCGGTCCCCATCACTTAATTCAAAATATAAGCTTTTATACGTATCTCTTGGTTGATGCCAATATTCAAAAAGCCTCAATATTCAGAATTAAACACAATATCAAGATTAGAAAGTTATCCATTTGAGAAAAATTCTACTTGAAGTATTTGAAATAATAATTAATACCAAAATCTGAAAATTTTTCATATATATATATATATATATATATATATATATATTGAAAATATAGATCAGATTGATTTAAAAATAATGCTTATTAATAACAATAATTCTTGGTATTATCCAAGTAGTCGCTTCTCTTCGTTTGTGCCTTCAATTCAGGGACATTCTGTATAATAAAATCATTTGTTCAAATTCAAGTTGAATAATTATTTGCAATACTAATCGCAACAGTGAAACGAATGCATTAATATTGTCTTATCTTTTTTATGTACATTTATCGATGACCCTAATTCAATTTGTGTGAAGTAATGTAATGAAATTATGAAGATAGCTGCATTTAATGCTCTTTTTTAGATCAAATGCGATTCGCTTGTATGGCTTCCTAGTAAAGTCTATCGATTACGTTCGGCTGATACCGAATTCGATTTGAACTGAAATTTTTAGAGAAAGATCGGATAATTGAAGAAAGTTTCATAATTCTGTAAGGAATTAAATGGACGGCTCTATCTAAATGTAAATGAGTTGCTTTGTCATTGAATTGAAAGTTGAAACAGCATTTCAGCTAGTTTAACTATTAGGAGTACAAATAAGTTTCCGCCGTTTTTTAACACAAATTAGATATTTATTATAGAAGAACGGTGATATAAATTTATTTAAAATATTGCCCATCACTTGCAACCACTTTTTCCCATCTCTCAGGCAGCATTCGAATCCCACGTCTGAAGAACTCCTTGTCTTTTGAGGCTATCCACGAATCAACCCAATTTTTGGTATCCTCATAAGATGTGAACCGCTGCGCCGTCAGAGCATGTGCCATGGACCGGAACAGGTGATAATCGGACGGTGCAATGTCTGGTGAATACGGCGGGTGGGGTAACACTTCTCAATCAAGTGTTTCCAAGTACTTTTTCACGGGAGCCGCAACATGTGGACGAGCATTGTTCAATATCTCTTGGCTTTAATTCGTACGGAACCCAAGTTCCTCGTTTATGAATCATTCCTAATAATTTTAAACGATGTGAGACTGCGTGCTGAGTGACTTCTAATGTTAGAGCAAGTTCTTTTTGTGTTTGAGACGAATCTTCCTCCAATAATTCCTCCAATTCTGCATCCTCGTAAATTTTTGGCCTTCCACTGCGATCTTTGTCTTCCACTGCGATCTTTGTCTTCTACGTCGAAATCACCGTTTTTAAACTTTTGAAACCACTCTCGACACGTTCTCTCACTCAAAGCAACCTCACCATATGCTTCTACGAGCAATTGATGCGCCTCAGCAGCAGATTTCTTTAAATTAAAGAAGTAAACTAATATTTCCCGCAAATGACGCTTACTTGGCTCAAATTTTGACATTTTCAACTCATAAAAATCATATTTTACCAATATAAAATCAATGATATTAATAGGTTATGTTGTTATTGAATGTCCAAACTATTTTTTAAGCCGGTTATCATCTGCAGAGCTAACAGAAACTCCGTGCCGCGCCATCTACAATAAAACGACGGAAACTTATTTGTACTCCTAATAGATTACTCAATCTCTGTGTAGAATTTCGATGTATGCAATTTCAAAATAACTAATAATTCTTCCGAAGTAATTACCGAGTTTTGGTGAAGTTTTAAAATTCTTTTAATCCAAAAAATAAATCGGATTGGAACAGCTGATTTTTTCAATGGTTTCAATGAATCTTCTTCTTATACTTGAATAAAAATAAATTTACAGGAGTACGAAACGACCTAGGAACGAAAAAAACGAAGATCCACTACGAAAAACTAACGAAAAATTTATTTGCGATACCTGGCGATATCTCAAATAAATACCCCAAATAAACTGTACTAATTCACCACTAACAGGAAAGTTAAAAGTGCAATAAAGAGACTCTGAACAGCGATCTACACAAGTGTCATTTATGTGAAGTGCGAGAGTTAAATTATGTCGACGCAAGCTTACTACAAGGACAGGTTGGGGTTCGATCCCAGAGAGGCCATGTACGAGGGTTCTCAGGAAAAATACAGGAAGACAGCTGCAGATAGCAACAAGCCCCATGGTTACGAAGAAAATTTGACAAAGTTCAAAGGTACTATATGGGATTGCTTTATAGAAAGTACTTCAGGTATGGTGGAGGGTTTTTAATTTTTAGGCATGGCGTTCGATTGGAGTTTATCGATGGATTAACTTCTGGTTTGTTGTGGCTTAACAGGTTTTTAGCTTTTTGAAAATTCAGTCATGAAAAAAATTTTTTTTCTACTTGCGTTTAAAAAGGTTTTTGGCGCTTCCTGTAGCGTATGAGAAGGTTTATTTTGCTCGTACAGAAGAGAAATAATATGAGCCAGAAACAAAATATTTTTATACTAGCATTTGAAGATTTCGATATTACTCATTTTCATTCACACAAGTTGATGCATTACATCAACAAGTTCCTAACTTTTCCGAATCGTGGATTTATCAAATTCATTGTGAGGTGTGCTACATATCTAAGACAGACAGGACGATGTTTACAGCATAGAATCAAAGAACATAGGATGTCTATTTTGAAAAACCAGAAATCTACCGGTTTTGCAGAACATTGTATAGAAAACAATCATTTTTCAAAAAGAAAGATGTGACTTTACTATATAATGTTAATAAGGGAGAATTGATGGACTATTTGGAGATTCTTTCAATCAAAAAAGCCGTTGATAAAAAGGTGAATTTAACAAATTCGCAAATACTATTCGGCAACATTGGATGCTGTTATTTCCATGAGCCATAGAAATACACAGATGTCCGAAATGTATTAAATAGAACATTTTTCAATTTTGAGTTTAGTTCCTTTTTATACTCCTCAGAAGATGGTCCAAAGAACAAAACACGTGTCAGGATTCTGAATAAATTGTGAAACATAAAAACTGTGAATTATTTTAAATAAGATTGTCATACTTTCTTACATAAAAACAAAAATAAATTCAGCATAGACATCCAATAATCTCGACTATAAGATTTTAAGATTTCTCTAGATGATCATCTTAAAAAATCCTTCACTGTAGTGGATTAATGTCGTTTTTAATAGAAATTTTCAATCGACTAATCGTTTAAAATGAACGCTCAGGTCAAATGTATCGGTAGTTCAAATGAGCATGTATGTAGTCAATCGAACCTGCGGGTCGAATGTGCCGGTAGTTCAATTGAACCGGTTAATCAATAGAACTGATTTCATCAATGGAACCGTTTGGTCAATTGAACCGCTATTTCATTAGATTTCATTTGAAGAATCTACATGTCTACTTAAATAGAAACAGTGTGGCATTTTGATTTAATTTTTTCCTAAACTTAGAAGATGAATGGGTTTAACAGAACTATTTCATTTGAATATCTAAACCTTTGAAATAGTATTTACTCTTTGAGCTTTTAAATGCTGATATAAAAAAGTTCTCAACTCAAAAAATGCTTTTTTTTAATTTTCAGGAAAAAATTACTATTTTATCACGTGAATAATGATACTCAATATTTTTCACAGTCATTTTTTCATTCATAAATTAATTTTTGTCAAGGTTAGCAAATGTCCTATCACAACATTAATATTGTTGTACGAGAAGCTTCATATTATTTATATTTCGCTCTAAAAATCGATCTGCAGTATCCGTACATCTCTAATTCCTTTTGAAACAAGCGATCCAAAGGTAAAATATCCGATGTTTTTTAAGAGTGATAGAACTTTCGATAGGGATAACTGTGATTTGACAGAAGGTAGAAGACATGTTGTTTTGACATTTCTATTCAGTAAGCATTGACAAATTATCATGGAAAGACTCACGCCGCTACAACGTTTACAAATTGTTGAAATTTATTTTCCAAATCAGTGTTCTATTCGTCAAACTTATAGAGCACTTCGTGAAATTTATGGTTTACATAATCGTCCATCAGAGCAGCTGATTCGTCGAACTATCGATAGATTTCGGACAACATTTTCTCTACTCGATGCAACAACAACAAGACTGTACGTACAGAAGAATATATATATCGCTGGTGTAAGTTATAGTGTTAATGATGATCCAGATTTGTCTATTCGTCGACGTTCACAACAAGTTTGATTGGGTCCAAGGACAGATTGAAGTTGATCCACTTTTTTATCGTGAAATTGTGTTTAGTGATGAAGCTCATTTTTGGTTGAAAGACTATGTAAACAGGCAAAATTGCCGTATATGGAGTGAAAACAATCCTCAAGAAGTTCTGCAGGTTCCATTGCATCCTGACAAATGCACTGTATGGTGTGCTTCACACGCTGGAGGCATCATCGGTCCATATTTCTTTAAAAACTATGCTGGAGCTAATGTTACAGTGAATAGTGCTCGTTACAGATCCATGATCGATGATTATTTGTTTCAAAATTTGAATGATATCGACCCAGAAGTGTTCTGGGTCCAACAAGATGGTGCTACACCTCATGTTGCTACCGTAACAATTGATTTATTGAAAGAAAGATTTGGCGATAACATTATTTCGGGAAATGGTCTAATTAATTGGACGCTTTGGAAGCCAACATAACTCGTGGTATTGATTAAATAAGGCCTGAATTACTCGAAAAAGTTGCCCAAAATTGGTCTGGTCGAATGGGGTTCCTCAGAGCTAGTCGTGGTAGACATATGCCAGAAATTATTATTATTTTTAAAACAAATGTCATGAAATTATCTTTCAAATAAAAAAAAATTGGCTTCAATTTTAATTTGAATGTGTTTTATTTCATTTTAAATTTCTATTAGTCTAAAAAAAAAACCTGATATTGAACAAAAAAAAAATTCAAGACAATACGCGTTTTTCTCTAAAATATATATTATTAGATTTAGGACCTGCAGATTCATTTTTTTGTGAAATAATTTGAAGTTTGACCTTGAGTATAGTTATGTAGAGCTTGTCTGTAATTCTCTCCTCATAGCGTCAAAAAATGTCCCAACAATGGTTCACTTAGACGATTCTTATCGTACTCTGTTTCGATTGAACAAATATTTATTGGAAATATATGTATATAAATATTCATAGTTATGTTGCTGGAGAATGTCCACAAAGCTTTGGGCCTCTTGAGAGATGAACAAACCACAGTATTATGAAAATGTTATCAGTGTTCTGTCATTGAAGTATGAGAATATGAAAAAATGTGTTTGTGCGTTGACTTATGTATATTTGAGCAGTTTTTTTCCTATTTATTCAGTAAAGGCCGGCCTCGAATATTGAGTGAGTAATTTAATAATTTAAGTCTTAAGCTTCACTTGTCTCCACCTTAACAATTCTCTACTATTTGCAATTCTCAATCAGGATTGCCGCAATAAGTTTTTTGCCCATATGCCATTTTACTGATTAATCTGGAAATAAATACCTGTTTACAGTCTCAGGCATACACGATTCCTTCGACGCTATGGCACAATAAGTGATTCACACAATACAGCGATTATTCTGAGCATTTCTTTCTATTTTTAATGAATTGTTTCTTCCAGTTCTACTGAGTAGATTCCAAATTCATAATTCATTTTAGTATTTGTTTAAACAAGTGGAATATAAATATGATGTTCAGTCATTTAATGTAAGTGTCATTAATGTAATAACAAAGGGTCTTTCAATGCGAACGCCCCATTTTTAAATTGACATTACGCATGACAGCGATCTGTTTCTCTAACTTTACGTGCTTAAACTCCAATTTTTGGTCGCTATAATCATCCCGATAAAAGAACAGTTGAACGTTTAGTGAAGAAGTTTGAAACAAATTTTACACTTCATGATGTTATAGTGCCAGTGAGATAAATAAATGCAAGAAGTGAAGAGAATATTGCTCTCGTATGTGAAAGTGTTCGTGAAGATCTAAATTTATCGTGAGGCGGTAACTGTCAATGGAATCGTTCTCGTTCAATGTTGACTAATTTTTTATGGCCTGGATTGGTTCGTCTTGATTTGCAGAACATGTGGTTTATTCACAAAACAAAATGGGGTGCTGTTAATTATAACTGCGAAACTATTGAACCGATTTTACCCATTAACATACCTAGCCGCAGCATGTAGACCCAAAATATTTCTTGAAAGCTCAAAGGCTCTAGGTGTTTACGGACAGCCGGACACAATCACTTTTGACCTAAAATTCTTCACCAGTGAGTACAATCTACTTCAAGACTTTTTTCGGCTCAAAATTCGAATATTACAGACATTTGAGCGAAATGGTATCACGTTTCCTGGAATACTACATTAAAAAGGTTTTACTAGATGAGATGATTCTGTGGCTGAAATAAATGTATAGTTTAAAGACATAAATTAACCTTGTTTTAAAAAAATTTGCTACTCTGCTATTCAACCACGAGAAACAGCATTTTCGGATATTGTGCAGTGTCTGCTTTTAAAAAGGCCAAACTTTAAGGGGAGACCATACAAGTTATTTGCAACAAAAAATGTCATATAACACATTGTCAAAATGTTGATGGTTATTCAATTTAACATTTCTTGATTTTACGAAATATTTCAAGTTCTTTCATAAAATCAATTATACTTCAGTTATTGTTGTAGCCTCATCAAATTTGACCACATTTCTGGAAACGGTATTGAATTTGCTACAAGATGAGAAGATAAGGAGATGATTCTGAAGTGAACAAAATCAGTCACATTTCTCCAATTATCGATGAAATTTTATTAATTATGGACATGTTTTCTTTTCAGCAAAAAATATCTCATTTGGTGTGCTTTCGAATGACATATCGACTTTTCTGCTAGCAGCTTGTCCTCTGCCATAATATCATGGCTAAGAAGATAACAACGAATATAATTTTAATTCTTAAATAAAATTATTACAGAATATTAATCTTATTTACTTATGCAATTTCCGTTTAACTGTAATCACTTGACTAAACGTCGAGGTACACTTGAAACTAGATCACCTCCATAATTTTCGTTGATGGTAGTCAGTAAAACTGACTGAATTAAATCATCTTTATTCGTGGCGCTGGTCGTTCAACTTCAATCTTCATTAATACCCGTATATTTTCAATGGGACTTAGATCTGGTGGAGTTGCTGGCCATTAAATGGTTGTCACTTGGTGTTCTTTGATCCAAGCTTGAGTATAGGCCGAAGTATGGTATCTTGCATTATGCTGCTGAAAACGCCACTCCTCTGGATATAAAGCATGCACCGTTTCAAAGAGAAAATCGTTTAGAATGCCACAATACTTTTCCCTATTAATGGTAGCATCAACTATACAAAGAGGCGTAGCACCACGCAGAGTTATTGTCTCATATACAGCCTTTTGTATACATATATTCTACCTGCTTTTTTTTTCTAGTTGAGACATTATTTCATAAATTGTATACCTGTAGACAATCAACAATATTCGACTAATAATATTGCCATGCAACTTTGGCCATAGCCGACTATCTGCACAACCTATTTTATACATTACTTTTGTTTTGTTTTGTTTTGTTACAAAAAATTATGAAGAAAAATGAAATCCGGATACTTTCTAGACGGAGTATATATCATTCGCAAAAACTTTTTTGTATCAACTAGGTTTCTTTCTTCCCATCTTCATGTATGTCATCACCCACGCTCTCTTCGAATAATTGTAACTATCGTTTTAATTCTTCGGAATGAAATCCAAGACGTCCAGTCACATTTTCATCGAATCTAGAACAAACTTTCGAGCGAAATCGACACCTTAGGGTCGGTAAATGTTAATAGTGTGGGAAAAATGTTACACATCCGAGGTTCTGGGCTAGAGGTAATTATATACGCAAAGTTAGAGCGGCAGAAGTTATCGGCAAATAATGAAATCATTAGGACGGTACGAGATATCGTTTCAGGCTTTCATTGCTAGTCGTAAACGGGCGGTTATTCTAGACTCGATTTAAGGATGAAATGGGTCTGTCACGTTCTTTCCAGAAAAAAAATAATTTTACATACTACGCCATTCAATTTCTAAAATAACCTAAAGCTTGTGTTGATGTGGACTTCCCTTATCATTCTTGGATTTTCGAAGGAGTAATAATGGAAATTGTGTCTTTTGACAGAAACAGAATTGTGAAATGTTTTATCGCTGAATAAAACGAAATCGAAAAATGTACGATCCAGTTCAATTTTAAACTTGCCCAGTTAGAAAAATTCAGACTGTTTTCGAAATTATTTTTCTGGTGGATCTGAATGTGGTGAGCGTGCTTTTTGAGGATTACTTGAACTTAACGCTCATTTATATCGCAGGCAACACTAAGTTTCCTTTGGCTTATGTGTAGATCTGCTGTTACATTCCGTATTACCTCAAGCTCCTTGTCTTCGTTAGTGACTGATTTTATCCTGTCTTCTTTTTTGTGCTAGATATCTCCAGTCTCTACAAATTTGTCCATAAGTCTCCGAAAACTAGATTCTTTTGGATGTCTTCTCGTGATATTCTGCAGCATAAGTTCGACTCGCTAATAAACAGCTTCTGCTAATTTTTTCCAAAATTTATCCTCATTTATTGCATTCCGAAGTAACTTTGAGGTCTGAAGGACAAAATCTTGATTGATAATCGATATTTGGAATTGAAAAATATATACAAGACAATATTTTAATTTCCACAGACATGTTTAAAATACAAAAATTATTTCACTACGATCAGGCTTCTCCAGGTATCTACATTTTACTGACTGATGGTGTCTAATATCGGGTGTTTTTTTTTAGAGTGAAAGAACTTTCTATAAGGATAACTGTGATTTGAGAGAAGGTGGAAGCCATGTTGTTTTGACATTTCTGTTCAGTAAGCATTGAAAAATTATCATGGAAAGACTCACGCCGCAACAACGTTTACAAACTGTTGAAATTTAATTTCAAAATCAGTGTTCTATTCGCCAAACTTATAGAGCACTTCGTGAAATGTATGGTTTACATAACCTTCCATCAAATCAGCTTATTCGTCGAACTATCGATAGATTTCGGACAAAATTTTCTCTACTCGATACAACAACAACAAGACAAAGAACTGTACGTACAGAAGAAAATATCGCTGATGTAAGTCATAGCGTTGATGATGATCCAGATTTGTCTATTTGTCGACGTTCACAACAAGTTGGACTCTGTGCATCCACCACATGGAAAATTTTGCGTAAAGATCTTGGTCTATACCCATACAAGATTCAACTGGTTCAAGAACTAAAGCCACTTGGCCATAATAAGCGTCGTTTGTTTGCTGATTGGGCCCTAGAACAGCTTGAAGTTGATCCACTTTTTTATCGTAAAATTATGTTTAGTGATGAAGCTCATTTCTGGTTAAACGGCTATGTAAACAAGCAAAATTGCCGTATATGGAGTGAAAACAATCCTCAAGAAGTCCTGTAGGTTCCATTGGATCCTGAAAAAAGCACTGTAAGGTGTGCTTTACACCGTGGAGGCATCATCGGTCCATATTTCTTTAAAAACGATGCTGGAGCTAATGTTACAGTGAATGGTGCTCGTTACGGATCGATGATCAATGATTATTTGTTTCAAAATTTGAATGGTATCGACCCAGAAGTGATTTGGTTCCATCAAGATGATACTACACCTCATACTGCTACAGTAACAATTGATTTATTGAAAGAAAGATTAGGCGATAACATTTTTTCCAGAAATGGTCCAATTAATTGCCCTCCAAGATCATGCGACATAGCTCCACTGGATTATTTTCTTTGGGGTTATGTCAAGTCATTGGTTCATGCTGATAAACCAGAAACAATAGACGCTTTGGAAGCCAATATAACTGTGTTATTGATGAAATAAGGCCTGAATTACTCGATAAAGTGGTCCAAAATTGGTCTGGTCGAATGCGGTTCCTCAGAGCTAGTCGTGGTGAACTAATGCCGGAAATTATTTTCAAAACATAAATGTCATAAAATTATCTTTCAAATAAAAAAAATGGCTTGAATATTAATTTAAATAGTATTTTATTTGAATTTAAAGTTTTATCACTCAGAAAAAAACACCCGATATTAATTGAACACACATCTGAACAAAATGTGATGCTTATTCTGAAAACCATTATCATTTTCATGTTGACGTTCAAAGATAATGATTTTGGTAATAATGTTTTAACAGTTGTAGCAGTTTTCACATTATTAACTCTTTTTGGTAACAGGGTAGAAAATCCATTTTTGATCACTGGGGTACTGGACTTGTGTTACGAATTAGCCTTTTGAAGGATCACGTCGAATGTTCAGTGACCTTTACATTGAATAGTGCCAAAATATTTCTTTCAATGGAAGGTCGACAAAGTTGTTTTCCTGGATACAAGCAATGAACTAAAGATCTAATATCATCTGGACAAGAGGCCCCTGGATGGTACTACTCACTACAGCTTCATGAACTGTCATCGGCTCGCGAACATCTATCATTTTCTTAACTATGAATGACGATGATGGAACGCACATGCAGGATGATGTAAAACATGGCAAAGTGCATCCAACCGTTTATACCAGACACCAATTCAAAACACATTTAATAAGCCAACCGTTCATCGGATCAACTAATTGAATACACTGGTTAAGTGGATAATTGCTAGATGAACGGTCATCGGTATTTCGATGTTGTGGGACGTAAACGCGCTGATAGATTTTATCAGCATGAATACGTCTATAATTTTCCTCCCGTATCGCATTTTTCATGTTGGATGCTGAGTGCTCTCAATGGGACCTTTGTTGACAGAACAGCATGCGCAACAAAGCGAAGGGTACAGTTGAATGTAGTTCTTTGATTTTTATGAGAGTGACCTAATTATAGACTGAGCTCTGTGTAATCCATATTGTGTTCTTCCATGAATAATCATGAAGGCAGGGACTCGTCACTTATCGTAATGCTTGTTTTTGTTAAAGTTTCCTCGGTAAATCAAGTGAACAGTCTTATCGTTTCGCCCAAAAGTCTGTGATTTTCGAATTTCGGTCCGAAAAATAGTCTTCATAATTGCTTGGACTCACTGATGATCTTTAAACATGCCAAAATTCTAATAGAAAGGACTAGAGCTTTGAAACTTTCAGGGAAGGTTTGGGATCTGAATATCACGGCTAAAGTTTTTCAATGAGCGGAATCAGTTCAATAGTTTCGCAGTTATTCACGTTTAAAAATTTCTCGTATTATTTTCGATATTTTCGAAACTACAGATTAGATCGTTCTGAAATTAAAAATTTAAGAGTAGAATAACGACGCGCACATTTGTGTGAAATTTTGATAGGATCTTATGACTAGACGATCCGAAAAACAAGATAGCGGATCAGCGTTGAGCGCTACCTTAAACACTATAGCTTTCGAAAGGCAAGAGATAGGGACTTGATGGTGATAGGTTTAGGGCCTGAATATGGTTTAGTTCGTTATTGGGCAAAATCAGTGAAATGGTTTCGCAGTAATTCATATTTGAAATATTGCCTTGTTTTTATCAATATTTTCCGAACTGCAAATCCAGTTGATCTGAAATTTGGGCTTTAGGAGGAACATGTCCTTGCAAAATTTCATGAGGATCGTATGATTAGAAGATTCAAAACAAAGAAAAACATAAATTAAATACTAGTCGATACTTAAATAGAAAATTTTAAATTCAGAATAATATCTTGAAACTTCTGTTTTGAGGGGGACGAATTTCCATAAAGGTGATGTTGAAAAGACAGTTGGACTGCCCAAACTCAGGAACCTAAGAGTTTTGAAGAATCAAAAATAATTTTCAAGTTCTGTAGTAGGGAGAAATATTTCCCATGACGACATTGTTCCGAAAAACCCACATGAGGATGCAACAACTCCCTTTTTTTGAAAGAGATGGTGGATGTGTTTTAGTTAAAGAGCTTTTTTGTTAACTTCGTTTATAAGATCTTGAGAATTCTTTATGTTTATTTGAATAAAAACCCTGTTTTTCTAAGACATTTTAACTTTATGCTATTGAACATTCATTTATTTACTCTCAATTGAGAGTATTTTCTGTTTTTCAGTTAGAATTGTAAAAGGACTTTCATTAACAGCACCCCATTTTGTTTTGTAAATGAAACACATCATTTATTTGAAAATTATTGAAGTTTTTATTAAATTATAAAGTATAATAAATACGATTAATTATGAAACAGAAAATCATTTAAATGTATATGTATATTGAAAATTACCATGAAGAAGTATTTGCATATTACAGGTAATAGCTGGAATTAATTCTCCAGAACCTCTACAGATTCAAATCTATCTAGAGTGATAGAACTTTCGATAAGGATAACTGTGATTTGACAGAAGGAAGAAGTCATGTTGTTTTGACATTTCTGTTCAGTAAGAATTGAGAAATTATCATGGAAAGACTCACGCAGCAACAACATTTACAAATTGTTGAAATTTATTTTCAAAGATCTACACCCATACAAGATCCAACTGGTTCAAGAACTAAGCCACTTGACCATAATAAGCGTCGTTTGTTTGCTGATTGGGCCCTAGAACAGCTTGAAGTTGATCCACTTTTTTATCCCAAAATTGTGTTTAGTGATGAAGTTCATTTCTGGTTGAACGGCTATGTAAACAGGCAAAATTGCCGTATATGGAGTGAAAACAATCCTCAAGAAGTTCTTCAGGTTCCATTGCATCCTGAAAAATGCACCGTATGGTGTGCTTTACACACTGGAGGCATCATCGGTCCATATTTCTTTAAAAACGATGCTGGAGCTAATGTTACAGTGAATGGTGCTCGTTACAGATCGATGATCAATGATTATTTGTTTCAAAATTTGAATGGTATCAACACAGAAGTGTTTTGGTTCCAACAAGATGGTGCTACACCTCATGCTGCTACCGTAACAATAGATTTATTGAAAGAAATATTTGGTGATAACATTATTTCGAGAAATGGTCCAATTAATAAGCCTCCAAGATCATGCGACATAACACAGGATTATTTTCTTTGGGGTTATGTCAAGTCATTGGTTTATGCTGATAAACCAGAAACAATAGACGCTTTGGAAGCCAACATAACTCGTGTTATTGATGAAATAAGGCCTGAATTACTCGAAAAAATGGTCCAAAATTGGTCTGGTCGAATGCGGTTCTTCAGAGCTAGTAGTGGTGGACAAATGCCGGAAATTATTTTCAAAACATAAATGTCATAAAATTATCTCTCAAATAAAAGAAAATTTGGCTTTAATCTTAATTTAAATGTGGTCTATTTCAATTTGAAGTTCTGTCACTCTGAATAAACTACCCGATATCAATTCTTTGTCTACTAAATTTACACAGTGTGTTCTAAAGACATTTATTTAATTTAATTATAAAAGTTTTTGAATAAAAATTTTATGAAATTAAAATTTGTAGGAGGTTAACAGAATAAATCTGTATGATATTTCAAATTTTGTAATAACCCTCCTAATCAAGAAAAAACTTCTTTTTCTATTATTTTTTGTTTTATTTTTTGTAGACATAGTAGAAATATTTAGAATTACTATATCGAATTACACTGGGATGTTTGTTTGACTACTTGTTCGAATTTTCAAAATAGATCACCAGTATTTCCAAAAAAAGTATGGATTCCATAAAATAAATTATTCGATATTGCATTAAATCGATTCTTTTTCAAGGCAGCTGAAACAGTTGTTGCAATACAGGCATTTGGAGAAAACAAATTACAACATTCTTTTGAAGCTTGTTCGGTACACATTCCAAAATACCCAAAAAAATTATGACAAGCAATTTTACTGCCGCTTATATTGTGTCAGCTTCTTCTACTAACTTCTCAGCTTTCAGACATGATTGATCTCAACAAATATTCTCGTATCGTTTTTGTTCGCGGATCACATGACTCAATTCTTGAACATTCATGCCATTCCTCACAATGACAGCCTCTTTATCTTTACATTTCGCAACCTAAAGAAACCCAAGTTGATTAATTTTTCGTTTTTCAGATGAAAGAGACGCGGTGCAGAAGAAAACATTCACGAAATGGGTCAACAAACATCTAAAAAAGGTAAGTCGTACGTCACTGTCGCCGAATAACTCATTCTACCACGTTTTGCGTCCATATATGCGTGATAGCAGTATTCATCAGAGTGTTTCTTGTTATTTATTGAAATGCCTTGTTAGAGCGTTCTATAGTTATTCGGAAAATTAAATAATTGTCCGTGCTAATTGCGGACGATATTTCATGCTTATCTAGATCGTGGGACGGAGCAGTGTCGCCAACACACCAACACACATATTAGTTGTGGCTGGAGGTGGAAATGGGTTTATTAATTTTCATAATTCAGCGAACGAACAGCTGTTGCGTTTTCGCCATTATTAGGCGTGACAGTCATTTCCTGGTCACCGATGAAGTTTTCTAGAAATGGTATGTTGCAACGGTCTTTATATGAACACTCCTGATAAACTTCGGGAATAGAATGTTATTGAAAAGGCAGTTTGAGATTTCACGAAATATACTGACTGAAAAACAAAGGGTAAACACACTGTTCCGTCTCATTAGAGACGGCCTTGTCGTTCGAAATTATTTTGTCATCGATACTTAGGTCTTTTACGTTGATATATCGATCCAGCAGTTTTGAGAGTTGTCGTTCGAACTGTTCAATTTTTATTATTTGTTTTCTAATAATTATAGTCTTTTAGAGATTTTGATATATTTATGCCTGTTAATTTGACATGACACAGCATTCGGAATTGTAAACTATTCCATCCTTCTTTAATAAGAAGGTTTATTTCGTTCATTCAAATGGACTTTCCAATCAATTACGTTAATTTCCCTCTTTTTGTTAGAAAGGATGCATTGACCCTCTAACGTTCAGTCTTTGAAAAGACTGTAAAATCATTATTCTAGTAATAGGCAAACTTGTCGCATGTAGCCTTTGCTAGATTATGCACTATCATTCGGATAGTCAAATTTGTTATACGTAGCTTATGAAATTTCGGTGCAAGCTATTGAGCGGTCTGGATTTGCATCTCCACCCTTATAAGGTTCAGTTGACACAAGAACTAAAGCCAATTGACCATGTAATGCATAGAACATATGCCGACTGGGTGCTTGAACCACAACTTTTGGATGACGATTTACGCATCGAATTTTCTTCATCGACGAAGCACATTTTATACTCGGTGGCTACGTGAACTAGCGAAATTGTCGAATCTGGGGCAGCGAAAATCCTCATGTAACTGCTGAGAAACCATTACATCCACAAAACGTCACTGTATGGTGGGCAATTAGTTCTGGTGGAGTGATTGGCCCGTACTTCTTTGAAAATGAAAACGATATCACTCAAACCGTCAATTCTCATCGCTATAGACGAATGATTACCGATTTTTTCGGCCTGAAATTATTGATATGGAATTGAAAAAGATGTGGTTCCAGCCAGATGGTGCAACCAGCCAAACAACACGATCCATTTTGGCTTTGGATTTCATCCATTTCGATCCATTTTGGCTTTATTGCAAGAAAAATTTCCATGACGTGTAGTTTCTCGTTTCGACGACGTGAATTGGCCACCATGATCTTGTGATTTATCGCCTTTGGATTTTTTTATGGGGTTATGCGAAGAATCGTGTTTATGCCGATAATCCTCGGACTACTGACGATCTGAAAACCAACAGCCGTCAAGTTATTGGTGAGATATTGCCCGAAATGTGCCGGCGAGTCATCGAAAATCACCTTATAAGGATCGAGTCCTGTAAGAGATCAGATGTTGTATTCCACACATAATGGCAAGGTCGAAGCGTGATGTTGAAATAAAAATTTTATCGATATTCTAAATGAAAGACTGTTTTATATGCGGAAGCACAAAATGAATAATCGTGTATAAGTTTAAAAAAAGGAAGACATAATTTTCCTGCTTTGTTTTTCTAAGATATTACTGTTTCTTACGTTCCAATTATTTGGTTGTTATGAATCTGAAGAATATTAGTCGATCTCAGAGGACCATTGAACATTGATTTGGAGATGATTATCGATGAATATTTCTTGATCATTTTAAAAAATGTTGACACTTATCACAAGAGATATCAAGTATTATATTAACGGCGCCGTGAGCTTATCAGCATCTTGAATGTCGCCATAAATTCGAAATTAATTATAGGAATAACCTTGCAAGAGGTTTTTTTCATTTCTTCCGATTAGTCCTGCGATTCCTGTCAAATGAGTATGACATTATTAAGTCAATGCTAATTTATTCGCCAAGTTCACAAATGTCAGTTGAAGTAAATCTATAATTGAGTGTGTGTAATTCGAGTCGTATAATTTACGACAAACATTCAAATATTCTCGTTGCTGTGTAATCAAGATGAGGACCTCCCTATATTTATGAAAGCATTAGATTCGCATTAATATGTCTATGGATTGAGAGCTCACTGTATGTATTTGCGCGGCATCTTTGAAGTGATGATCCAATCCATAAAAGCAAATAATTGAATAGATAATCTAGACAATCTTAATTTTGGAGATTTTCCTTATCTTTGTAAATATATATTTTGCGTATAAGCAATTACGCCAGTCAGCTTCTATATAACTAAATTGAAATTATTGACGATGGATCTGAAAAAGCAACAATGGAATGTTATTGCCTTATTTGCAGCGTTTTATTAGAAAGGTGCATTATTATTGGTCTACTTTTTAATTGCATTATAATGAGGTATCGCAACACCCCTCATCCCTATTCAAAATCACTCACCCTTGTTAAGGGGTAGCAGTTACGGAAATGCGAAGAGCGGAAAAGTTGTGCCCCCTCGAATCAAAAATTGAAGGGTTCCGATTTTCCACATATTCATTTTAAAGCAGGAAAATCGAGGTATTAAGTTTTCGTTGGGCTACACTGTATAATATTATTCATTCGAATATTGAATGGTTAATATAAATTACCAAAATGAATTGAAAAGTACAGGTACATAAAGCCAAGAAAAAAAAGGTTGGAAGATTTTCCATAGACAAAATCTTAGCAAACAGACTCAAAGTCGTTCTTCCATTGACCACCCTGTAATCCAATCACAGACGCAGATGTCCCGCATCATCCTCAAATAACTCTCGTTTACGAAGCTAATGAAGGCAGAAACTGAGGAACGTCGTGAAAAGCACACTTTCTCTCTATTTCATTAAAAAAACATCGCGCCGTGAAATGCTAGGCTACAATACAATAAGAAACGTTCGAACGTAGCTTCTCTATTTATAGGCATTTGCCTATGTCGTTGACATCGGTAAAACGTTTAACGATCTTGGTTCTAATAATATTGTTTGCCAAGTTCCGATGTTTGTTTTGTCAGTGTAGTTGTGCCATTATTTGCAGGAAGTGTACACAAGGAGCGATTTTTACCGGGGATCATAAATGCCGATAAGATAATCAGAGCGATATGTGAATCCAGATCAATATTTCTGCATAATCTCATAACAATACTTTTCTAACAAAAGCCACTTGACGCATGAGTTAGAATCAACATTTTTTCACGAGCTTCGTTTGAACATTTATTATATGTGAGTTTAATGCAACAGTATTGACAAGCATTACGCAGGCTTTAACAAGAAAGAATAATGTACGTTAACAAAAAATAATCAATAAGTTCGTATTAACTTCTATTTATATTTATGGTGTATTGAATACAAAATATAAAGTCCGTCTAGAAAGTATCCGGAATTCATCATTTTGCATAATTTGATTATACTCCTTTGTTGTAACATTCTAAGACGAAATTAATGTATAAAATAGGTTGTGCAGATAGTCGGCTATGGCCAAAGTTGCATTGTAACACTATTTGTCAAATATTGTTGATTGTCAACAGGTATACAATTTATGAAATAATGTCGCAAGTAGGAAAAAGAAAACAGGTAAAATATTTGTATAGAAAAGGTTTCCGAAAAGTTTCAGGAAGACCGCGTACGATTAAAGGAAACAATTTCAACGCTTTATTGATCTTAGGGCGACACAATCCGCGCCTGGGGTTTCTTAAATTGGCTAACAGATTTGGAAATCAACGAAATATAGAAGTATGTCCAGAAACCGTCCGTATGTCACTGAAAAGACAAGGCTTCATTTCAAGGAAGCCAAAAAAATCCCTCTAATAACTCCTTTACAAAAGCGACGAAGGATAGAATTTTGTCAACGTTTCCAAGAAGATAATTTTAATGTCTTTATAACTGATGAAAGTTGTTTCGCACTTGGTGGGAAACTACCTTTTAACGTTCAAATGTCCCACCAAAATAATGGTTTCATTAATAGTGAAAAGTATTGTGGCATTATAAACGATTTTCTCCTTGAAACGACGCATGCTTGATATCCAGAGGGGTGGCGTTTTCAGCAGGATAATGCCAGATGCGATACTTCGGCCTGTACTCAAGCTTGGATGCAAGAACACCAAGTCACAATTATTTTATGACCAGCAGCTTTACTAGAACTTAGTCCCATTGAAAACATATGGGGACTTGTGAAGATTGAACGAGCAGCGCCACGTAATGAAGAAGATATAATGCAGTCAGTTTTACAGTCCTGGACTATCATCACGGAAAATTATGGGGATGATCTAGTTTCGGGTGTACCTCGACGTTTAGTCAAGTGTTTACAGTTAAATGTAGGTTGTATAAGTAAATAAGATGAATATTTTGTTATAATTTTCTAATTAAAGAATTAAAAATATATACTAAATATTTGCAATTGAGCTTTCTGTATACTTTCAAGACGGACTATAATAATACTTTGTTTTTTCACATATGATGTTTATTATAAGAAATTGTTCATAACGAAGGCGGAATAATGTATTCGGCATTCATACCTTCTCGAGTTCAGCGAAATAGACAAGGATTGGTTCTTCCTTTATTGAATTTTCTTATCCCTTTCTGGAAAAATCATTTCGAGAACTGCGCCTCTTCATTTTCATATTGCAATTCGGACTTTAACGCCAATGAATCCATGGTGACCTGATATCCCTCCAGAAGGATATATTCTGCTAATTTCAGAACTGAATCATCCATTTTCTCCTTTTTTTCATCGAATGGCTCGTGCAAAATGTCTAATGTGGCACGTTGCGCCGTTCTATTGAAACCATATGTAGCTGATTTCCATTTGATCCAATTCAGGCCTAAATAAATTGGTAATCATCGATCTAAAGCACTTGATATCGCCACCAGCATAACCTACTGAACACAAATGACATGGAAAATGTCAAAAATAATATATCCATCATATCCATTTTCAATTTTATTATTCCTATTGGAAAATCTGTTATAATTCATTGACATATCTTCTAACTTGTAAAAAATATCCAGGCTGTTCAATTAAAGTTACCAAGATCATTTTGCAGTTACAACATCAAACGCTAGTATCAAAAATGTTGTTTCTAACTCAGGCGAAAAATTAAAGTTTTCGAAACGATGGTAGAAAATTTTTTTAATGTATACCCATTACAATTTGCGGTTCTTTGAGCTGATCGTTTATATAACTGATGTCATGGCTTTTTATTTCATCCTCTATGATAAAATACAAAATGTATAAAAGTAGACGGAATCTTAGAGAAATTCTCTAGATTTTAATTTATTTCCTTTTAGAGTTATCAGTAATTAATTGTTTTTCATATTGAATCCCAGTAAATATTTTCTTACTCCAAAAACTGTAAAAATTTTTTATCGAAACATTTAAAAATCCAAATTTTTAAGTTGTATGGTCCAAGGTTATGGAAACAAAAACTCCAGGGTCCGTTTAATGAAAATATTTTGAAGGTATTTTAGAGAACGAATCATCGAAACATACCAAAGACGATATGAATCTGAAAGACATTTTTAAATTATCAGGTCATATAAAAAAATTTATTTCAAAAATAAAATTAAAACTTGTTGTAAACCTCTACATAGTTTATTTAATTTGAAAAAATTACATATGAATTATATTATAATATATATTTTGCAATAAATTGGAGAAAATATATATCGGGTGTTTTTTTAGAGAGAGAGAACTTGAAAGTGAAATAAAACACATTCAAATTAAGATTGAAGCCAATTATGTTTTAAAAATAATTTCCGGCATATGTCCACCACGACTAGCTCTGAGGAACCGCATTCGACCAGACCAATTTTGGACCACTTTATCGAGTAATTCAGGCCTAATTTCATCAATAACACGAATTATGTTGGCTTTCAGAGCGTCTATTGTTTCTGGTTTATCAGTATAAACCAATGACTTGACATAACCCCAAAGAAAATAATCCTGTGTTATGTCGCATGATCTTGGAGGCTTATTAATTGGACCATTTCTCGAAATAATGTTATCACCAAATATTTCTTTCAATAAATCTATTGTTACGGTAGCAGCATGAGGTGTAGCACCATCTTGTTGGAACTAAAACACTTCTGGGTTGATACCATTCAAATTTTGAAACAAATAATCATTGATCATCGATCTGTAACGAGCACTATCATTGTTACATTAGCTCCAGCATAGTTTTTAAAGAAATAAGGTCCGATGATGACTCCAGCGTGTAAAGGACACCATACAGTGCATTTTTCAGGATGCAATGGAACCTGCAGAACTTCTTGAGTATTCCACTCCATATACGGCAATTTTGCTTGTTACATAGCCGTTCAACCAGAAATGGGCTTCATCACTAAACACAATTTTACGAAAAAAGTGGATCAACTTCAAGCTGTTCTAGGGCCCAATCAGCAAAACAACGACGCTTATTATGGTCAAGTGTCTTTAGTTCTTGAACCAGTTGGATCTTGTATGGGTGTAGACCAAGATTTTTACGCAAAATTTTCCATGTGGTGGATGCATAATGTCCAACTTGTTGTGAACGTCGACGAATAGACAAATCTGGATCATTATTAACACAATGACTTACAGCAACGATATTTTCTTCTGTACGTACAGTTCTTTGTCTTATTGTTGTTGTTGCATCGATAGTTCGACGAATAGGCTGCTCTGATGGACGATTATGTAAACCATAAATTTCACGAAGTGTTCTATAAGTTTGGCGAATAGAACTGATTTTGAAATATATTTCAACAGTTTATAAACGTTTTTGCGGCGTGAGTCTTTCCATGATAATTTGTCAGTGCTTACTGAACAGAAATGTCAAAACAACATGGCTTCTACCTTCTGTCAAATCACAGTTATCCCTATCGAAAGTTCTATCACTAAAAAAAAATACCCGATATGAGATATTAACGGATAATTAAGCTTTATAATTTATATACTGAATTCTTAAACGCATGATCTACGTGACGTAACGGATGCTTAATGATTCCTAAACCAGGTATCAATCAAAATTATGCAGACTAGAATAGGTGTGAATAAGACTTATCCAGGCATGTCAGTATAATAGTATTCTAGATCAATTATTTACACATTATGATTTTATTAAAGGACGGCTCATTGATTTGACTAATGCTGTCGGATTAAACGCGATTAGGAATGCTTTGAAAAAAATTGAACAAAGCATGTGACGCAATCTATTCGAGAGAGGTGTGATACTCAATTGAAGAATACGGTATTGGAGATTCATCAAGAATGCTTCAGGCAGAAACTTTCCAGATCAATCAGATAAATAGTGCTTCCCAATAAATTATCCTAAATTTTTCTTTCAAAAGAACCGATTAAGAGTTTTACTTTAAAAAATATAGAGAAGCGTTATGAATTAAGTCAAATTGTTTTGAGGTCTCAACAGTCAATTTCCCTTGGGAATTTAAAATCTTTGAATTATTACTTGAACAAGATACATACAGGGTGTCCAAACGAAAATTTGAACCCTCCCCCTCCCAGAACTTGAGAACTTTCGAAGATTAAAAAAAAAACAGGTCAATTTCGGTTTTGAGAGGGACGAATTTCCATCATGAGCTTCTGCCCAAAAAAACCACCCCCATGAAGGTGGCATGAACACCCAAAATTTTTTGAATAGGGAAGAGATGTCGAGTGTTGTTTAGTTTGAAAGTTATTTATCTTCTGTACATAACCCAGTTAAAATTTTCAAAATCCGTTGGTCATTCACGAAATGATGTAATATTGAAATTTCCGTCAAAAGGTGATGTTGAACAGACAGTTGAATCGCCAAAACTTAAGAACCTAAGGGTTTCGAAGATTCCAAAAATAATTTTAAAGTTCTATATTAGGGAGAAAAAATTCCTATGATGACATTGTTCCGAAAAAACCTCCCGAAGATGGCAACAACCCCCAACATTTTCTGAATAGGGAGGAGAGATTGGATGTGGTTTAGTTGAGAAGTTTTTTCTGTTCTCTAAACATCGCACTTGAAATTTTCAAATTTTTTTATTTAATGGCAGGACAATTTGAGTTAATGGAGTTCTTTTTTTCCAACCTATTATGTGTTTTACAATGCTTACAGAATATTTAATTTCACATAACATGAGCCATATCTAACATAAATTTTGCATGTATGCAATAATATCGGGTGTTTTTTTAGAGTGATAGAACCTTAAATTGAAATAAAACACAATTAAATTGAGAATGATGCCAAATTTGTTTCTATTTGAAAGATAATTTTATGACATTTTTGTTTTAAAATAAAATTCCGGCATATGTCCACCACGACTAGCTCTGAGGAACCGCATTCGACCAGACCAATTTTGGACCACTTTTTCTAGTGTTTCAGGCATTATTTCATCAATAACACAAGTTAATGTTGGCTTCCAAAGCGTTTATTGTTTCTGGTTCATCAGCATAAAACAATGACTTGACATAACCCCAAAGAAAATAATCCAGTGGAGTTATGTCGCATGATCTTGGAACCAATTAATTGAACCATTTCTCGAAATAATGTTATCGCCAAATCTTTCTTTCAATAAATCATTTGTGTTACGGTAACAGCATGAGGTGTACCACCATCTTGTTGGAACCAAAACACTTCTGGGTCGATACCATTCAAATTTTGAAACAAATAATCATTGATCATCGATCTGTAACGAGCACCATTCCTGTGACATTAGCTCCAGCATCGTTTTTAGAGAAATATTGCCCGATGATGCCTCCAGCGTGAAAAGCACATCATACAGTGCATTTTTCAGGATGCAATGGAACCTGCAGAACTTTTTGAGGATTGTTTCCACTCCACATACTGTAATTTTGCTTGTTTACATAGCCGTTCAACAATAAAAGAGCTTTATCACTAAAAACAATTTTACGATAAAAAAAAGTGGATCAACTTCAAGCTGTTCTAGGGCCCAATCAGCAAACAAACGACGCTTATTATGATCAAGTGGCTTAAGTTGGATCTTGTATGGGTGTAGACCAAAATATTTACGCAAAATTTTCTATGTGGTGGATAAATTTATCAATGCTTACTGAACAGAAATGTCAAAACAACATGACTTCTACCTTCTGTCAAATCACAGTTATCCCTATCGAAAGTTCTATCACTCTAAAAAAACACCCGATATTTATGAAAATAGAGAATTTGCAGCTAATCTCTCATTGCCACACAAATGTTATATATGTGACATTTCATGAAATGAATGTAGTAATCTAAGGCATTCCACTCTTACGAACTATTTCAGTTTCATACGTTTGAATCAATTTTTTTTTTCAAAATACAGGTATATAGCCAACGCCTCAAGACACAATTCTCGTATTCAACAATCACAAGTTTCATTCCATAAAAAGTGTTATGAATTTAAATTAATGTGTCAGTTTTCCAACTTGTTCCACGTAAAAAAAAATCTAAGCGGCCTTCTTCTATACATGTTTGGACATCCGTGACTCATGCTACAACTGAAAAATTCGTTGGAGGTGAAGATTTTTTTTCTGGATCATGGGAGACACCTGAAGGTTGTAATATCGAATCGTTTATGGAAATTTCGCTCAGAAATTAATTGGATCGATTGCAATTAATGGTTGAGAAACGATAGCTAGATCTAAATATATCCACAAGGTTTCACTTGTCTACGAAAAAATCATTTTTGATTTCTTAAAGCCGCAATTTGCCGTAAGATTTAACTTGGCTGATTTCAATTACTTTAATGATCAGAAATGAAGTTTTGATTGGTTTATACTTCAATGTTACAATGTTACTACTATCTGGCATTAATTCTTGATACCAGTAAACCAGGTTTGATTAAACCCTCTTTCCTAAGGGGTGTTTCAATATGGGTGATAATTTTTCAGAGTGATGTCTCCATTTTTAATACATTTTTTCTTGTTTCCATATTTTGCACTATGCTAAATACAGGGTGTTTCACGATTGATTGTACCGGCTTTCAGGGCAGATGCAGGACATTTTGGTGAGTCTGAATCAGTGCTCGAAATATGTCCTAACTATATTAGTTTAACAGATACAGGATGTTTTATGTATTTTATCAAAAAATTCAATCGGCATAACTCTTGAATGCCTGCGTGGATCTTCATGAAAATTTGAGGGAATGAGTGTAGGCCAATGCCTATATATTTGCACCTAATCACTTGTCGATAGCGCAGGTCCGAACTCAGAAAATTATATTCTTTATCCCACATCTTGTAAAACACCCTGTACATCGAATTTTCGAAAAGTGAAATTCTCCTCAAAATCTACAATGAATAGTCTTTCAAACAAGCTCATTTGAAATAATGGCACACTTCGCATCAATATTTTATGAGCTATTGAATATCTGCAATTTTTTTTTCATAGATATACGCATAAAAAAAGAAATACTTTTCGATCTTATTTACACTTTCGCAAATAAATTCATTTATACCCCTGCACCCATCAATTTTCGTATGTGATTTGTTCTCAGAAATTTCCCTATTTCTTTTTGACACCTGCTAGCTCTTTGTTTGTTTTTGCAGCTTTCATCAGCCTTTCTTTCTTGTCCACTATTTATCTTCTCACATGCTACTTGAATCGATCTGAAGCTTAAGATATCATTTATTTTCAATGCTATGTGAAAGATCACAAAACAAATTCGTTTACTCTGAATTAAACCCATTTCAAAATCTAAGTTAAGAATTTTGATATTTCAAACCATTGTCGAGTAATTATTGAAGTAGAAAAATACGCAAGTGGTAGATTGTTGTGTTTTCAGAATTTCGCTTTTTGAAAATTGGATGTACAGGGTGTTTTACAAGATGTTGGATAAAGAATGTAATTTTCTCAGTACGGCCTGTGCTATCAATAAGTCATTAAGGGCAAATATTTGGGATTGGCCTATATTCATTCACTCAAGTTTTCATGAAGGTCCATGCAGGCATTCAAGAGGTATGCCGATTGAAAGTTTTTGATAAAATACATAAAACATCCCGTAACTCTTAAACGAATATAGTTAGGACATATTTCGAGCTCTGATTCAGACTCACCAAAATGTCCTGCATCTACCCTGAAAGCCTGTACAATCATTCGTGAAACACCCTGTATACAGATAATGAAAACTATTTTCAAGATATAGGATTCACCATGCATTTACAAGTGGAGCTGTCAAGCCAGTCTCTCATCACAAGAATAAATTCATTCTAAGTTAAAAATGTTGATTAATATTAAAATGGATGGCCGTTTGAATCTTCCCTCACCCCTGCGGAATGTCTAGCATTCTGCTGCAAGCTTAACTCGGACTCTACATCGTCTGTAAAAAAATGTTAGAGTGAGGATGTACGTCTGTCTTACTGGTTGAGATGCTGTTTACGACATTCCTTAGCATGTGAGAAATTTATTTGTTGCAATAATTCAATTTCCCTTCTAAAATTAATTGTTTCAATTTTTTTTTGTCATAACGACTTTGGAAATAAAATAAATCCACGAACATATAATAAATTCTGTTAAAATGAAATTAATTTCACGTACATAAAATAAATTCTGATATAATTAAATAAATTATAAAAACTCTGATTTTGGAACAAAAGCTTACAAGTTCAATGTATTGAGGGTTCAAATAATCCACCTTGTTGAGCTAAACAATAGCCAAATATATTATACAGAGATAATATCATATCTCTCAGTAGATTTGGCTCAATGTTGAATAATTTTCGACCTCAATTCATCAAGATTTAAAGCTCTGTCGAATCATGTCCATAGATAGATACTTTCAGATATCCCCATAGAAAAAAAATCATTTGGGGATAAATCTAGTGAATTGTGGAGCCACGAAATTGTACCACGTAGATATTACTCGATCAGGAAACATGTTTTAGAGAAACGGTGTCACTTCTCGTGAGTTATGACTTAGGCAACCATCCTTTGGAACCAAATGTCCTCAAAATTTATTGGAAGACGAACTGTCGAAATAGTTCTATTTGGCCTATTTTCGAAAACAACAACTTATAAATTAATTATCTCCTTAATCGAGTGACCCCAAAACACCACTTCAGAATTTGTATTTTTTCACTATACGAATACATTTTAAACTTCGTGAGAATCATTTTCATTTTCAAACGCCATAGACTTACGCAGATTGGATCTGAATGGAGTCGCTGGGTCGGTGCAAAGCGATTAATTCTCTCCACTGTTGGCAGTCGGAAAGAGGGATATTCAAAGAACAGGCCTGTTTGTTGAATATTCGTCATCATTTATGGCACATAATGAAGTTTTCCTTGTGCTGGGAGACTGGCTTAGTAGCTCCTATTGTAAATGCATGGTGAATCATATATTCCGAAAATTATATTCGTTACCTGTAGATTTAGTACAGTTGTAATTTCATGATGAGGTATTTGATTTGTCTCGATCGGTTGGAAGTAATAACAAATTATTTGTCATCAATAAGATATTATGGTTGCCAGAACACAATATAAAAATGCCATTTACGAAATATACCCTAAGCTAAAAACCGAAAACATATTCAATAGCCTTTCCTCAAGAACGTTTATTACATCTTCAGGTGGTATCGGTTGTTTTTTTTTTAGAATGATAGAACTTTCGATAGGGATAACTGTGATTTGATAGAAGATAGAAGCCATGTTGTTTTGACATTTCTGTTCAGTAAGCAATGAAAAATCAGAGCAGCTTATTCTTCGAACTATCGATAGGTTTCGTACTACATTTTCTCTACTCGATGCAGCAACAACAACAAGACAAATAAATTTACATACAGAGGAAAATATCGCTGCTGTAAGTCATAGTGTTAATGATGATCCAGATTTTTCTATTTGTCGACGTTCACAACAAGTTGGATTCTGTACATCCACCACATGGAAAATTTTGCGTAAAGATCTTGGCCTACACCGATACAAGATCCAACTGGTTCAAGAACTAAAACTACTTGACCATAATAAGCGTCGTTTGTTTGCTGATTGAGCCCTAAAACAGCTTGAAGTTTATCCACTTTTTTATCGTAAAATTATGTTTAGTGATGAACTCATTTCTGGTTGAACGGCTATGTAAACAAGCAAAATTGCCGTATATGGAGTGAGAACCATCCTCAAGAAGTTCTGCAGGTTCCATTGCATCCTGCAAAATGCACAATATGGTGTGCTTTACACGCTGGAGGCATCATCTATACTTCTTTAAAAACTATGCTGGAGCTAATGTTACAGTGAATGGTGCTCGTTACAGATCGATGATCAATGATTATTTGTTTGAAAATTTGAATGGTGTCAACCCAGAAGTGTTTTGGTTCCAACAAGACGGTACTACACCTCATGCTGCTACCGTAACAATTGATTTATTGAAAGAAAGATTTGGCGATAACATTATTTCGAGAAATGGTCCAAGTAATTGGCCCCCAAGATCATGCGACATAACTCCACTGGATTATTTTTAGTGTTTTATTTGAATTTAAAGTTCCATCACTCTAAAAAAACATCCGATACATTAGGAAACAAATTCACAACATAGTATGAGACCAATTTTGTATTGTGTGGTATTTCGATGCTTTGAATTTAGTCATTGAGTCTTAATCAATTTTTAACTGAAAATTTGGGTTGAAATTTACAAATTATCATATCGATTTGATTTCCTTATTGAATACTTCTATTGGTGATCTTTTCTCTGTGTTTTAAATTGTCTTTTTTCGATTAAATCTTTTGTCTATTGCCACTTTCTTTTTACCTCTATACTGTATGTTTGCTTACATAAAAATCCTTTTCAATAATTTTAATAAGGAAACATATATTCAACAGTGAACAGAAAATGGCAAATGATTTGAAGAAGAAAGAGGATCAAAACAACATTGTCAGTTACCAATCATGAAAATAATTCAGTTGTGAAGATACGTTATATCGGAAGCTTTCCTGAACGTGACTAGAATGAAAAAGTTTTATTTTGTCAACCCGAGATATTCACGTGTATTTTGAATTAGAAAATTTCTGCTAAATCTCTAGTTCTGTATATGTTTAGAAGGGATTTACTCCGAAAGGATTTCTTTATTGAATTAGCAACGGAATCAATATCCACATATTAAATTATAGGCTTCGCGAGTAGAATCTATGAATAAATTCATAATAATCATTTAAATCAATCATTTATAATTAACATTCATTTGTCAATCACGAATAGAAATCCATTTTCATCGTACGGTCAAGATTGAACGGCGTTCTTTGATTAACAGCTAGCGCAGATGACGCTTTTATATTGACTTTAACGAAGACAGAAACAGAAGGTGGTCTGAATACAGGGTGTCCCAATGAAAATTTTACCCCCTCAGAAACGAAGAATTTTCGAAGGTTTTAAAAAACCTTTTGACGGTAAGTTCAATATTACATTATTTCGTGAATAATGAACTGATTTTGAAAATTTTGACTGGGTTGTACCCAGAACATAAATTACTTTCAAAATATCCAACAATCCTTATTCAAAAAATGTTGGGGCTTGATGCCACCTTCATGGGGTAGTTTTTACGGAACAAATTCATGATGGAAATTCGTCTCCCTCAAAACAGAAGTTGTCCTGTTTTTTTAAAATCTTCGAAAATTATTCGTTTCCGAGTTCTGGAGGGATCAAATTTTTATTGAGATATCCTGTATATGTGTTTAGTACCCAAGTATGAAATATGCCAGCTAAGACCCATGCAGATTTTTTCATATTTTTCTGCTCATCGAAACAAATTCAAAGTGGTGGATGAAATTATATTAGCACCTATTTCATTTCAGAAAAACATAGTTGTCCGGAATACTGTTAAAATTAGTTAATAATAGAAATGAAATGTATGAATTATTTGTATTTTTCTGTTCACATTATATACATATCTGTTAAATACTTGAAACAATTTTATTTAATTGTACACACCTAACAATTGCTTTGTCTTCTTTCATGCTTGCCAGCATTGGAGATATATGAAGGTATGTATCTGAATACACAAAGATAATTTTAGTTCCATTTTTCTAATTTGCGTTTCGAGACTGTCTATCTGGCATGATAATGAATTTTGCCCAGCATCTATATTTGTTGTTTCACTTGTGCAGGTCTGAAAATATTATAATATAGGTGGTTTTTCCAAACACCTCTGAATAGATAATGATTCATAAGAATGGATTGGAAAAATCATAGTTTATTTTTTCATTTTTCAAAATCTCATTACTTGCAGAAGGCATTTTCACAGAAAATTTGAGATGCTAGATGGACTTTTTCCATGGATTCTGATATATTTATCACCAGGACAAATAAAGATCATCTCATCCTCCTAATTTTTGACACTGACGTTTGACATAAAAAGTCATTGTGGCTTTTTAGTGAAAACTAGATTTATTGTGTCCGTTGATATCATATTTTTATTTTATTTTTACCTTACCTCGATCATTGGGTCTGCTCCAAAATTAAAGTGGAAAGAAGATGGCAGATGGCTGCATTTTTCGTGATTAATTTAAAACTTGTATAAATCATAAAGAATGTCGTATTGGGTGTTTCTTTTAAAGTGATAGAACTTTAAATTGAAATAAAACACATTTAAATTAAGCTTGAAGCCAAATTGAAGCCAATTAGGTTTTAAAATCAATTTCCGGCATATGTCCACCACGACTAGCTCCGAGGAACCGCATTCCTCCAATTTTGGTCCACTTTTTCGAGTAATTATGTTGGCTTCCAAAGCGTCTATTGTTTCTGGTTTAAGAGCATAAACCAATGACTTGACACAACCTTGGAGGCCAATTTATTCGACCATTTCTCGAAATAATGTTATCGCCAAATATTTCTTTCAATAAAACAATTGTTACGGTAGCAGCATGAGGTGTAGCACCATCTTGTTTGAACCAAAACACTTCTGGGTCGATTCCATTCAAATTTTGAAATAAATAATCATTGATCATGTATCTGCAACGAGCACCATTCACTGTACCATCAGTTCCAGCATCGTTTTTAAAGAAATATGATGTCTCCAGCGTGTAAAGCACACCATACAGTGCATTTTTCAGAATGCAAAGGAACCTGCAGAACTTCTTGAGGATTGTTTTCACTCCATATACGGTAATTTTGCTTGTTTACATAGTCGTCTAACCAGAAATGAGTTTCATCACTAAACACAATTTTACGATGAAAAAGTGGATCAACTTCAAGCTGTTCTAGGGCCCAATCAGCAAACAAACAACGCTTATTATGGTCCACTGGATTTAGTTCTTGAACCAGTTGGATCTTGTATGGGTGTAGACCAAGATCTTTACGCAAAGTTTTCCATGTGGTTGATGCACAAAGTCGAACTTGTTGTGAACGTCGACGAATAGACAAATCTGCATCATCATTAACAGTATGACTTACAGCAGCGATATTTTCTTCTGTACGTACAATTCTGTGTCTTGTTGTTGTTGCATCGAGTGGAGAAAATATTTTTTCCGAAATCTATCGATAGTTCGGCGAATAAGCTGCTCTGATGGACGATTATGTAAACCATAAATTTCACGAAGTGCTCTATAAGTTTGGCGAATAGAACACTGATTTTAAAATAAATTTCAACAATTTGTAAACGTTGTTGCGGCATGAGTCTTTATATGATAATTTGTCAATGCTTACTGAACAGAAATGTCAAAACAACATGGCTTTTACCTTCTGTCAAATCACAGTTATCCTTATCATATGTTCTATCACTCTAAAAAACACCCGATATGTTCAAACTTCAAACTGTTCGTATTTTCACAGTTTCACATCTTTTGTCCAATGAAAAAGAAGATATAATGGATTGTATTATACGTCAATAAATAAGACAGCTTTTGCACATAATTTACGGAATATAGAGTAAACTTTGGCCAAAGATTATGGCTGAAGAAAATTTTATAATCATTTTTTCCTCAACCACCCAAGTAAGTTTCTTATAAAAATCTTCATGAAACCACCCTTGACTAAGGATAATTTTTCGCTCTTTCCAATGGTGTACACTGGATTTTGATTGAGATGATAGTTTTCAAGTTATGCTATATTTTCAGTAAAAATAGTAGAATCTTGAATAACTTTACAATGAAAGATAATTGGGCCATATTTCATAGGAACCTTTGTGATGCAAATTTCCTGTAGAATCACTTCGTGAAATTTCGCCAGAGATTACTTGTATTGAGAACCCTGTATAATGATCAAGAATCCAATACTAAAAGTAATTATGTTTGGCCGCTCCGTCGTTAACATGTTAACTTTCGAACTGAACGATTTAGGGCCTTGAAACTTTCAGGGAACGTTTGGTGTTTTAATAACTCTGCATACCTTCAATACAATGAAATGAACATTCATGGATTTCTCTGAAAATATGCTGTTTTTTTTTCAATATAAAAGTTGAAACTCTTATTGGAAACCCCTTTATTTCCCAGTTTTGTTCGAGCGTAAATCGACCCATAACGTGAATGCCAAACATTGAACTAACTTTATGTCAAAATAACTGGAAATATCCACTACTAATTGAAACTCTAGTTGGATCACCATACTCTTCGACTTCATCGAAAACCGCAGTATTTAATAAATTTTTTATCGCAACGAACCCACTTCTAGTCGATATTCGAATTCAGCTGACGTCCCAATCAATTAAACGATTCCCCAGTTCCGAGAAAGCTTTAATTCCAGAACGGTAATTTTCTGCAGAAAAAAAAATTGTGAAACGCCCATCAGGCCACGAGATCTGACTCGACAAAATGTGGACCAAGGTTCAGCTTTTTATTATGCCCGTTGCGGACAGACTGTGTCGATCTGTTGACAATGCTACCGCTAAAAATAATGTCCATGTCCAACAATAAACTCTTTCTCGACCCCAAGAAAGGCCAATGCCGCCGTTGTTCGTTACGAGAATCTCCAAATGAAAGCGCCATTGTTTGTTGCGTGTGCACTGCTTTTTATTATGCCAAACGTGGAGTAAGATCGAGTTCGGACAAGGAAGCGGGTCGTTTAAGATGATCAGAGAATGCAAAATTGATTCTGGGAAAAATCTGATTATCCTTTGGCTCTGACAAACATTCATTATTCATAAGGAGCAGGAAAGAAACAATTGTTAACCTACTGAGGGTACTACCCAAAAGATATAAAGATACGAGAGGTGTTCAATGTATTCTCGGTATCTGGTTGATTTGCTAATAATGTAAGTAATCTATCTCATTCACTAATGACAATATCTGAAGGTGCATTGAAAAACAAGGTTTCAATATTTTGGGAGCTAATTCCAGACCTCAAAATAAGTAAAAAGTTTCATATAAACATGGGTCCGCAAATGAGCTGTTTTGAAAGATATGAGTGATTTTCGATTTTCAAAATATTAACTACTTTCCCAACAAAATACGATAAATTACAGAGGATAATCGATTTACTTTTGACTTCTAGTGCTTTACAGAAGGTGTTCCATATGACCACTGTCTATTTCAATGCAGGGAGTACATCGTGTCATGAAGGAATTACGTACTCTTTGGAAAAGACCTAGTTGTGTTCGGTTCGTTTGACAGGATAGTTCAGTCCGATGTTATTCACTGACGTTGCATACACTCAAATTTTCAAATAACCCCGATACAAAGGATTCAAATCGGAGATCTAGCAGTCCATGGCGCTGGGCCTTCTCGTCCTATCCATCTTCTGGGAAATGTTTGATCTAAATGTTCCTTAACTGCAAGTGTATAATGTGAGGGCGCTCCATCTTGAATAAATCAAATATTCATCCACTGATTTAAAGGTACCACGTCTGGAAAATCGGGCAAGGTATTTTGAAGAAATTTAAGGTATGAGGCTCCTGTTAAATTCCGTGGTTAATCTACTGGTCTTAACAAACGATCTTCCAAAATATCTAGCCAGATATTCATGCTGAAATTCTATTGATGCCTGGATTCATGAATGGCGTGTGGATTTTCATCCGCCCAAATATGGCTATTATGAAAGTTAAAAATTCCATCTTTCCAATCATTGGTTTCACACCAGTGAAAAGGATATTAGAAGTAAAATATGGATGTTCAGCAACCTTTGTTAAAACCCATTGACAGAACGTCCTTCTGACTTGATGATCAAGGGATTTTCAGTCACAATATTTAAAATTTGCTCTTCAACTTCTGGAGTACTTACAGATCCTCAATTGTCTAAAAACTTGATTGAACGTCACATGAGGAAAAAAGTTGAGGAAAGGGATAAGCCTCTGGATACGTGCTTCAAGACAGTTGGCTCGGCCATACAGAAAAACCATATCACTCATTTCAATATAAGAATAAGGAAGAATAAAGAATTCAGGAATAATAACTATTTCTCAACAACAAAGTTAAAGAAAGTAAACAACTCGAATCGGATACAAAATACTCAATAAAAGTACGTAAATGTCGTATGAAAACCACCCTCGCCTAAGGAGAATTTTTCGCTATTTCTAATGATTGAGATAACAGTTTTCAAATTATACTACGATTTTAGTGAGAATATTGTGAAACGTTACGAAATAGTTTATCTTGAATAACTTCACAGCGAATATTAATTGGACCATACTCGATAGAAACTTTTGTGTTGGGAATTGCCTGTAAAATCAACTTGTGATTTAAAACATCATTTAAACATCCACGGAAACGCTGGCACGAATGAAGTCGTTTGACCCAATTTTCCATGACTCACACAAATCAGGTCGTATGTTAGCAGTTACTCGTTCAATATTGATCTGTGAATCGTCTAAATTTGCTGGATGATTGCTGTGAACCAGTGACTCAGTGTAACCCCAAAGAAAGAAGTTCAATAGAGTTAAATCGCAGGAACGAGGCGGATAATTTGTCGGTCCATTTCTTGAAATAATCGAATCTTCGAATTTTGTTTTCAATAAAGTCATTGTGCCATTGGCAGTATGAGAAATGGCACCGTCCTGTTGTAACTACATGTTCTGCTTGTTCACATAACCAGAAATGAGCCCCATCGCTGAGAATGCTTTTCTTATAAAAATCTGCTTCATTTCCGATTTTTTCAAGCACCAATTACTGACAACACGACGCTTTAAATTATCGTACAAAATCAGTCAACGTTTAACCGCTTCATGAGTGTACCTTTCCATGATTGAATGGTAGGCATTAAAAAATACAACTGTCAATGTCACAAATAGGCTGCCACGCGTGAGTATTGTCAATTTAAAAATGGGGCGTTCCCATTGAAAGGCCCTTTAAGTGAATCATCCCAAAATCTTTCAAAGGATCTGGCTTACTAGTGACACAAGACTAATTATTAATAATTTGATGAATCATAGTTGAAAATATTACTATCCCATTATCTTGAATGAAGACACAATATATTGATTTTGAGTAAACAGCAAAAATTAGAATGAAAATCAATCATATACTAGTTGAATCTTTCAAAGGATCTGGCTGAATAGTGACACAAGACTAATTAAAAATATTTTGATGAATCACAGTTGAAAATATTACTATCCCATTATCTTGAATGAAGACAAAATATATTGATTTTGAGTAAACAGCAAAAATTAGAATAAAAATCAATCATATACTAGTTGAATCATCCCAAAATCTTTCAAAGGATCTGGCTGAATAGTGATACAAGATTAATTATTAATAATTTGAAAAATCACAGTTGAAAATATTACTATCCCATTATCTTGAGTGAAGACAGAATATATTGATTTTGAGTAAACAGTAAAAATTAGAATGAAAATCAATCATATACTTACCTGATTTGAGACAAGTACTGACCGATTATGACATAAACTTAACCGATTTGAGGCATATATGTTTTTTTTCCTGATGAAGACAAACACTAGCCCGATTCGAGACGAGAAGATGGAAATGCAGATCTTTTCCTAGGTTATTTCAATTCCCTGGGACATTTTTCTGGAGTTCTTTGGTTTCTCTCATGTTTCATATATTTTGTTTGTATATAAGAATTTCTCTATATTTGGCTTTCTCTTCATAGAACTGATTTTTCAGAATATTATATTGTGTTTTAGTCTCGTACAGGTTCGAATATCCTATTATGTACCTCAGTGATGTAATCTGTTTATTCATCAAATAAACTTATTATTATTATTATCTCTTCTCGAAGTTTGTCTACATACTTCATCAAGATGAAGACCCTATTTTAACATAATTGCATCGCACAGTCGAGAAATTTCGCGTCTGTGGTGGAAAATTGATTACATCTATATCTCATTGTCTGGCTAATTCTGTTCACGATTTACCCCATACATCAAATTCACGAAGTTCATCCGAGTTTAGCGAGTATTTTTCGCTTAATCTCTGGTTTCATCCGCAGGAAACCATATGGCGACTTTCGTGTATAACAAACATACAAAGACATCTTTTTATGGCTATTCTGAAATATGTTTGAACTACCTTAAGCTTTGTTTTAACAAAGAAACGCCCGCGAAAGTACACGAAACATGATGCATGTGTGTGTGATCGTTTTTATTGCCAGGAAGAGGAAGTTTATCCATTGCATTCCACCCTTATGCCGTTCGTCTCACGGAGATTAATTGAAGAGATTTACATTGTTTCTGACCTGGGTGAATTTGATCCCTTTGTAAAGGCTTGCTGCATATTTTAAAATGGAATGAATAAGAAATGACTTAGTTTTCTATCACTTTTTATTAACTGAATATACAGAGACACCAGTTTCGTAGTGCTCATTACATTTTCAAACTGAATAAAACAATACTGAACTGTTCCAGACGTTACTATTTGGTAGTTGATCATAATTAAAACAAGTTGTAGAAATAACAATGTTTTACATAGCACACATTTAATTGTGACTCGAGTTTCGGGAATTAACTATCGCATCTTCAGGCAACTGGAGACTCAACAATAAAATTACATTTTTAATGTTCTCGATATCACACTCGAATAGTAAATTAGAATTCAACGTATTCAGAAAACCCACATCCACTAATATATGTATTCCTATTGACTCCAATCACCCATATTCACAGAAAATATCAGCATATCAATCGATGAACCATAGAGCTTTTGCATTACCCTAATAAAAAAATAACCACGAAGCTGAAGTCCAAACTATTAAATCCATAGCCGCGAACAACGGTTTCAACCCCAATATAATAGATAATCTAAATCGACAGAAACAATCTAAAATATCTATAAACGAAATTTATTCCATAATAAAAATTGAAGAAAACAAAAAATTCATTTCTTTATCATACTTCGTTAGCATAAATCAAAGAGTGGCCAATAGTTTTTCAAAATTAGATGTTAATATTGCTTTCAAACAAAAAATTAATTTATTATCTGTATTATTTAAGGCAAAGGACCCAACTCTAAACATACATGAATCGGGAGTTTATGAGTTATCTTGTTCGACGTGCAGTAATAAATATATAGGACAGACAGGACGTTCCTTCCAGACAAGGTTCAACGAACATAAAATAAATTTCATTAAAAATAAGCAAACTTCTATATTTGCCACGCATTGTTTAGAAAACGGCCATCCTTTTCCGACAATAGATAATCTTAAATTTTTACATGTAGAATCAGAAGGAAAGAAACTTGATTATTTAGAATTTGTTGAAGTTTTTAAATTAGTTCACAACAAAAATGATAAAAAATAATGAATGACTGTATATTCATAAATACATAACCTGTTCTGCTTGTTGAGTCTTCAGTTGTCTGAAGATGGGAAGGTTAATTCCCGAAACTCGAGTCACAATTAAATGTGTAAAATACCAATTTATTGGTAGTAAAACATAGTAATTTCTACAACTTGTTTGAATAAAACAAATTGTATCTCAACTATTACATATCGGGTGTTCCTAAATTGAGGATACGAACGAAGAGGGGAGATTCCTTGCATAATTTCAAGAAAAAAAAATTCCATAAACATGGGATATTTCGTTTTCGAGATACAAGGTGTTGAAGTTTAAATTTTTTTCTCGCAGTATCTGCATTTCACAAGATATTCAACTGAAATTTGGCATAGATATTACAATTTAGAGTTTACACCATGTGACATGCCAATTTCGATTTCAAATCTATAGGATGATATTTTTTCTGGAACACTGTCCCCTGTTTTACTCCAGAACGTTTGTTTTGCTCCAGAACGTTTTTTTTGTGAGCAACTGTTAGTTTGAAAAATTGTATGAAGAAGCTTTGTTGTTATATTAAACTTTATGGTCTCTTATAGTTTTTTTGTATCTGCTACCGACTTCGGGAAAAAAATTCAAATATTCTCTCGAAATCCTCAGAAAAATCTAAATTGTTATAAAAATTCAGTTATTAAGAGGTGGTGAATAAATTCATTGTTAGTTTTGACACATCAAATTAAACTCCTGCCTAAAATTAAATAATAAGAAGAGGTTTTTCACTTGATAGAAGGATAATTACAAAATTTTAATATCAAAACAGATTCAATCTGTTAGTCTCCTATAATTTTAATTTCAAAAAATTCTATTCAAAAACTTTTAGAAATAATTATTTCATAGACATATAAAATCAAAACTCATTATATAATATGAAATGGAATAAATAACCCAACAAATATAAATTGTCAATTGAAATTAATGAATAAATATTTGAAGGAGACTAAATGTTGTTTCTGATCTTACAGTTATAAATACTAATTCCCTTCCAAAAATATAAAACATAATTTTAAAAACCTCTCAACAAATAATTTATTTGAAATATTAAATATATGCATTTAAATAAGTTACTTCAAAATATATATAACATCCTCAAAAAACAATTAGAATTCCGATAAGGTTTTCATCGATCCTACTTCACATTTAAAAAATAAAATCAATTAACAATTATATAACTCACCACTAAGACCTCATGGTATCCTCCTTTGAACACACTAACTTTAAAATCCAAGATATTCTATGTTCGTCACAAAAATCACACAAAGCTTGTAAGATTATGGTCTTTAGGTAAACTACATGACACTTATAGAATGAGATTTTTTTTAAACCTGATATAATTATACATTATATATGAAATGAAATAATAAGAAGAGTTTTTTTACTTGATAAAAGGATTATCACAAAATTTGAATATCAAAACAGATTTAATCTCCTATAATTTTAATTTCAAAAAACCTCTGCTTATTATTTGTAGTATTTAGAAGTAAAAAACCGTTTTTCATTATTTTATAACAACAAAGCTTCTTTTTTTCTTTTCCAATTTGTCAAACTAATAGTGGCTCACCAGAAACAAGTTCTGGAGTAAAACAGGAGACAGTGTTCCAGAAAAAATATCACCCTGTAGATTTGCAATCAAAATTAGCATGTTACATGGTGTAAACTCTAATTGTAATAACTATGACAAAGTTCAGTTGAATATCTTGTGAAACGCAGATACTACGAGAAGTAAACTTGGAAAAAATTCAAATTTTACACCCTGTATCGAAAAAACGAAACGTTTGCGGTCCCATGTTTGTGGAATCTCCCCTCTTAGTTTGTACATCGAATTTAGGAACACCCGGTATATTCGCTGAAGCTTTCGACTTGTGCAAAATTTCGGGAAGTGGGGTGTGACAGAATTCCGTCTGCTCATTTAATCGTTTTGTTTCTAAAACGTGCTTCTGCTTAAATACTTTTAGGATGTCCAGTCTTTTTCCTTTCGCTTCCAGGTATAATATTTCAAGATGTTCTGAAGGAAATTCATCGAGATTTTCTTCGAAAAAATGTGGACCTATCACATGATTGCGGGTAACTGCTCCCGAAATATTTGATGACCACTTGTGTTGATGGTCGACTTCCCTTATCATTCTTGGATTTTCTAAAGGGTTATAATTCAAATTGTGCCTATTGGCAAGACTAGAATTGTGAAAAGTCACTTCACCGCTGAATAAAACAAAATCGAAAAATGTACGATTCTGTTCAACATGAAAAATGCCCAAATTCAAAAATGCAGACGGTTTTCAAATTGAAACACAATAGATTGGAGTTACTATGTATTTACTACCAAGGTTTTTTATTATTTTTGGTTCACATGTTACCGCGGTTTCGAACGATGACCGTTCATCTTTAGACGTAACAGAGGACTAAAGCACTAGTTACAGATTCAGTTTTGAAGTAATGTTCCATTTGGTACAAAAACTGTATAACAGATGTTACAAATTATTCAGAATAAATATTTCCAGTGAAAAGCAATAACAAGGATTACAGAGGTGTTATGGGTTTTTATGATGGTACATGAACAATTCCTTTTTCAACAGGTAGCAAGTAAGAAATAGCAGAAAATAATTATGTGCAAATGTCGGTACCTTTTGAAGCTATTTCGGTTACTTAAAACCATTAAATATTTTTGATTTACACAGATCAGTCTGGTCTTTCATTATATCGATATCATCATTATGCAGCGCTTTGAATATTTCAATTGATTCTAGATAATTTAATTTTCTCCCTTTTGATGCAAGATGGAGGATTTTCAGATTTTCAATTGATGGGAATGAATGACCATTGTCAATACAATGTGTTGCAAATGTTGATGATTTTTTATTCTTTTTAAAGTCAGTTTGGTGTTCTCTGAATCTAGTTTTAAAAGACCGTCCAGTCTGACCTATGTAAATACTATTGCAATCTGAACAGGTTAACTCATAAACTCCCGATTTTTCTATTTTTGGGGTGGTGTCTTTCGCGTTGAATAAAATTGAGGATAATTTGCTAACAGATTTGTAGGCTACATTCAAATTCAATTTTGTGTAAATTATTATCGACAAGCGCCTGGTACATCTGAATGTGGTAGACGTGCCTTTTGAGGATTCTTTGAACTGATACCGCAGGCTATACACTAAGCTTCCTTTTGCTTGTGTGTAGATCTTGTTACATTCAGTAAAACCTCAAGCTTCTTTCTTGTTTTCGTTAGTGGCCGATTTCATCCTTTCTTTTTTTTTGTACTTGCCTTCTCCTGTCTCTACAAATCTGTTCAAAAGCTTCCGAAAACTCGATTATTTTAGATATCTTAAGTTCGACCAGCCAATAAACAGTTTCTGTGGCACTGCCCCAACATGAAAATGACATCAATCATTTAATTTTTTTCAAAATTCATCCTAATTTATTTTATTCAAAACTGATTTTGAGGACAATACATGAAAAGTACAATGTTTTATGATCTCGAGTAAAGATCTCAATATAATAATGATCAAGTCAGTTGTTAATGAGAACCGAAATAAAGAGTTTTCTCAACGTGAAGTGTTAATTGTCAACAAGAGTAAGAACTCGGTCTTCATTATATAGCCTATACTCGTTTATTCTACCACGTACTTGAGACTCTTCATAAAAGGCACTGTGCGTGTGATGCAACAGAGCAAGTTCCTTTTTTAAGGCGTCCGTAAGACAAATATTTATCACAATAAATAACAGTTCTCTGTATATGTAAAAAGACTGAATTACGCCTGTGTCGTAAATGAAGGAATGCTTCGATGGCGGACCATACCGGAATTTCAATTCGTTGGGAAATCTTTTATCTGAAGTTTATGCCGAGTTTTAACTACTCATCAAAAAGGAAATGATCGTTTATGCTCAGTTTCGATGAGAACGGTCTTATTTTGAGTCACGATTGGGAGAGCCGATTCAATAATGTAATTATGCTTAAACAATAAATTCTGCTTATTCGGAATATCGATTTGAAATAAAACAACAAATGGAAAAATAATTCGATTAGTCTAGGCAATATTTCACAGCAATGAACTGCTTGGTAATTGAATATTCCTGAAACAAGTTTCTGAAAATAAATACGTGTACATTTTTTTGCCAAATATTCCCATTGTGGGTGACTGTTAAAGGATGGGACATCTAAAGTTTGAAGTAGTGGTTATTTCGAGTCTGCCTACTTTTCTGTCATTTGTGTTTAGACAGAAAGTTAGTTTAATATTTGACATTAACGAAATGGGTCGATACACTTGAACAAAACTGAGAAATATCAAAAACTCGTAAGTGGTGAATCTTATATCGAAACTGTTGGAAATTTACGTGAAAATTTCAATAGAAATGAAATGCCCTCATGGCATTTGTGAAGCGAGTACTTGAAACTTGATTGTTATATATTTTGAAAAAATATTGGTTAGTTTTTTATTCATAACTGATCAAACATGCAAATTTCAAATGTCTCACCCCTTATTTCGAAGAATTTGTTCATCTTTGAATATCAAAACAGATTTAATCTGTTATTATTCTACAATTTTAATTTCATTTAAATATTTTAATATTTACAGATATATTCTGATAGCCTTCTACATATTTAATTTCAAAAAATTATATTTATTATTGTAACTTCAGGAATTAAATTAATGTCATATAAGTACTACTCATATCAAACGACATATAAAATAAACATTCATTATAAGACATCCAAATGAGATAACAAAATCCAATAAATATAAATTGTTAACCAAAAATCCTATAAATTAAATATTTTGAGTAGACAAATTTTTTTTTCTGCTCATTCCTCTTATGAAAGCAGATATCTTTCAAAAATGTGTAGCATAATATTAGGAATTTCATCATAAAACTATCTTACTTAGAATATTCAATATTATTGGATATCTAAGTTACTTTTTAGAAAATCTCAAGATATTTGAAAACATTACAAAAAAAAATTTTTTAAGAGAGACTTTGCTTCGTCTGTACTCAATCACATTCAATAAAATATAATATAACATCAATCAACAAAAATAGAGTAAATATATTTTTGTTGATTGATGTTATATTATATTACCATTAACAATTCAGAAAGAGTCTTCGTAAATGAATACTGAACATTTAAATGAAGTCTTATATTAACTCTAAATAAATAATGGAATGAAATAAGAAATCACTTTGTTTTCTATCACTTTTTATTATAACTGATATACAGTGACTCGAGTTTCGTAGTGTTCACTACATATTCAAACATTCAGTTTGAAAATGTAGTGAACACTACGAAACTCGAGTCACTGTATATCAGTTATAATAAAAAGTGATAGAAAACAAAGTAATTTCTTATTTCATTCCATTAAAATGAACTATCACAAAGTAACGGACTACTCCATCCAATATCTAAATAAATAGTTCTGTGGTTTTACCATTAATCTTAAAGATTGAAAGGTAATTTAACGGCCTCTGTTATAGCACAATGACCATCTGTGTGAAGAATGTTAAGGAAACCAAAAAATTTTATATTATGAATAAAATAAAATAAATGGAGGTTTATATTTAAACTTATGTTAGCCTAACAGAATATATCTGTAAATATTAAAATATTTAAATAATTTTATATACCTTCTATCAAGTATAAAACTGCATTTATTTTAATTTTAATTTCGAAAAATTTATTCAAAAACTTTTAGAATTAAATTAATGTCTTATAAGCACGGCTTATATTTAATAGACGTATAAAATCAAAACTTATTATACAATATCAAATGGAATAAGAAAACCCACCAAATATAAATTGAACTTCTCCAAAACTGATTTATTTGAAATATTTAATATATTTAAATATTGAATACTTGAAACTATGTTAAATTTGAAATATAACTTGTAACCTTGAATATTTTATAGATTTTCGGTGAAATGGTTTATTTTGATGAGTTATATAATATCTCCTGTTAAAAAAAGGCTCACCTTTGAGAACGTCTTTGTGTACGTTGTGTTGTATAAGGAATTATTTGAAGACAATAAAATTGATTTGAAATTTTTTTACTTTATGAATAAATTGAACAAATTTTTTGATCACGGCCGAATATTTAAAAAAAATATGAGAAGTTGATAAATATCAGTAAATGTTTTTTCTGCATTACTTTCAGAATTACACCTGTCTTCACGTATGTGTAACAGTTAACAATATTCCATGTTGTCCACCGTCTGTAAGTTTGATGGATCGTGTTTATGTTTAGTGTTTTAGCATGCTTTTTGTTACTGTTTTTGTCATCGTCATTCTTGTCTGTGTTGCAGTGTTCCGTTGCAAATTTATTTTTTTTATATAATTTGTGTTTACATTATTTCTTTTAGCCATTTCATTTAAATTCAATAATGACTTACTTCTTAAGGAATATTTGAAATGTAATAGTTCAGTGAACTTCACTCTAGGTAATAAAGGTTAGATAAATAGTATAGAATCGTTGATAGTATAATATTAGATTGTATTCTAATGGCACAAAATTTGTATTTTAAGCTCACTGTGTACTTTTACGTCTGCTTAAAGAGTGTTTTATACTTTAATTTAATGGTATTTTAAATTTTCTTCTTTTTATTTCAGGCAAACCGTCAAATCCGAGATCTTTTCGAAGATCTAAGGGATGGACACAATCTAATTTCTCTCTTGGAAGTTCTTACTGGCGAACAACTTGTAAGTGTTCTATTTTTCCAATTATTTACGATATTTAGATCGTCAAGACAGCAATAATATACATTCTGTCAAGAAAGTACCGGGAATTATCGATTTAAATCTGGCGGGGCAATGAGGCAGGTAAATTTTTTTTTTCCTAGGTTGGTACCACTGTCCTTAATTACTACCAAGCTTGAGCGGGATCTGTCAACTAGTGTGTTTGCAACAGCTGATTAAGTCAGTCGATGTCAGAGTGCGTGCCGATTTTTACTATGGGTGATTACGTTGAGCAAAGAATTTGTTTAAAGTTTTGTGTTGCAAATGAATTTTCGTGTGCCGATGCATTGAAAATGTTGCAAAAGGCCTTTGGTGATAATGCTCTATCGAAAACTCGTGCATATCAGTGGTACAGAGCCTTCAAGGACGGTCGTGAAGTGGTCGCCCATCGACGGCTTCGATCGAAGATAACGTCGATAAAATTAAAGAAAGGGTGCTGGAAAACCGCCGTACCAGCTTGAGAGAGATAGCACATGATCTTGAGATATCCCACGAGTCCGCACGTACGATTTTGATTGATATTTTGGGCATGAGAAAGGTCATCGCGAACAGGTTGCTTCAGACATGCTGGATCGCTGTAATTCCGATTCTACATTCATGGAACGCATTATAACTGGTGATGAGACCTGGGTCTACGAGTACGATATGCAAACAAGCCAGCAATCATCGGAATGGGTGGCAAAAAATGAGCCGAAACCGAAAAAAACACGCCAAAGCCGCTCGAAAATGAAAGTGATGCTCATTGTTTTCTTCGATATCCGTTGCGTGGTGCACTACGAATTCATTCCAGAGGGTCAGACGGTAAACAAGGAGTATTACCTAGGCGTTATGAAACGTTTGCGTGAGCGTATCCGTAAGAAGCGGCCAAATTTGTGGGCGAACAACTCATGGATTTTGCATGACGATAACGCGCCTTCTCACCGAGCTACGATTGTGACTGACTTTCTCGCCAAAAACTCAACAAACGTGCTTCAGCAACCACCGTATTCGCCGGATTTGGCTCCCTGCGACTTTTTCCTCTTCCCAAAACTAAAATTGCCCCTTCGTTGCACCCGTTCTGAATCGATTGAAGCCATAAAACAAAATTCGGTGCGAGAGCTAAAGTCCATTCCGGAAAGCGCCTATAAAAAATGTTTCGATAATTCGATAAAGTGCCGTTGGCATAGATGTATTGGAGCAAATGGAGCCTATATTGAAGGCGACCCAATAAATTTTGACGATTAAATGTAAAAATGTTGTTTTAATTGAAAATTCCCGGTACTTTCTTGACAGAGTAGTATTATGTATAATAGAATTAATTAAAAAAATTCTTAAAAGTGGAAACAAATTAATATTGTGGACAACGCAAATAACGGATTGAATCATTTTTTCTAAAATTTTCAGCGATTTTTGGTACTATGATTCATAAATTATAAATGGATAGATATATATATATATATATATATATATATATATATATATATTAATATCCGTAATAATGTTCATTATTTAAATAAAATTTACAGTTGTGATGTCATTTTTTGTGTCTGCTGTCGGCAGAAGTAGCCCCTTAGTTTACTTCTGAGAAAATATGAGGCATTCAATACTGTACATTATCGTGAAAAAAATACAGGATGTTAAATTTTCAAAAATCGACAAATAACAATTTGAAGTTCTTCATATTTGGCCGTTAATAACGAACCACCTGAGTATAATAGGTTGATCATTTAGGAATTCACAGTCATAAAAATTAACTTGAATTGAATGCTTTCAGCCAAGGGAGAGAGGACAGATGCGCTTCCACATGCTTCATAATATAGATACAGCTCTCCACTTCCTTCACTGTAAAAAAATTAAACTGGTAAACATAAGATCCGAAGATATCGTGGACGGTAATCCTAAACTAACGCTTGGCCTCATATGGACTATCATTCTACACTTCCAGGTAAGTCTTATCTGTTTGTTAACCTGGATTTATTCCACTGTTGAAAATTGTGCTGAAAAAAATCTGTAGAGAAATAATCCCAAATTTACTATGAAGAATAAATTCGCATATAAAAAAAAGATATTTATGAAAAATTGTTGATAAGCGTATAAAAATACCATATTACTATTTTTCATGGCGAATGCTCGAAAGAACTGGTTTGTTTTCTACTCTGATTACATGAAATAATTACTTATGAATTAAAGCATCACATTACCATAGCTCTATTACTAAGACTTTATTGTGTTTTTCACTGCAATCAACCTTCAGGGTCAGAAGGTAAGACATTTGAGAAAAGGTGTTCGTTGTTGAGAAAATTGGAGCACGAAAGAATAGTCTGCTTCAGTCAAACCCAAAAATGTACTGAGTGTGTCCGTTTTTAGTTGTCCAAAGCAATTACCGCGAATTTTTCATAAAATACTTTTATATAACGTATTTTCAATTCCAAATCAGATATAACTTTCATTAGATAGTGCAAATTTAACAATTATAGCTTTGCGGTTGCATATATTTTCTCTATATTAGCCATGATTTTACACAAGTTTGCCAAATCAGCAGTTTTCTCAGAATAAGTATTGATTTAATTTAAATTCAGGATATTTCTGGAAACTTCTACAATATATAACAAAATCATATAGTAAGATATTAAAAATAGTATCATAAATCAAATAATAAGATATTAAAAATGGTATCATAAAATATATAGTTATATACAATAATTTTCTAATGACTAGCAAAAAACTTTTTCCATTGTATAACAAATATTACAGCCAATAACTATTCTCCGAAGCCTCTTCAAATTCAACTTTAAAAATCTGTTACATTTTTTTAGAATTAAATTGAGTAAAATGTCCTAGAAACACTGATTCACTTTACAAACATATATAATAAGATAATCAACAAATATGTACGGCAGTTGAACAATAAAGAATCAAGAGGAAATATAAAGAAAAAATGATCGTGATCATCCATCAAACATCATTCATCATCCATCATCTTTCGATTAGATATTCGGAAAAAACATATAAAAAAAATGCTCCAAATGTAATTTATAATTAGTATGAAATATTTTCTAATCTCTAGGAAAAAATCTTTTTCACGTTATGACAAAACGTATATATGCAAATGTATTAATTCGTTCTACAATATATATCAACAATCATATATTAAAAAATCAAGATATATATAATTAATATAAAATGTTTTATGTCTAGGAAAAGTCCTTTTTCACTTCAAAACACGAATGTTTTTAAACATTTGTATATATAAGTTTCATGTCAAAAAGTAAGAAAGCTTTTCTTCTACAGATTAAAAAATTTTTCATGATAATTTTATATGGGTATTATTATTGTATATATTGAGTGTTTTTTTTTTAGAATGATAGAACTTTAAATTGAAATAAAACACTTTTAAATAAAAATTGAAACCAATTTTTTTTATTTTAAAGATAATTTTATGACATTTATGTTTTGTAAATCATTTCCGGCACATGTTCACCACGACTAGCTCTGAGGAACCGCATTCGACCAGACCAATTTTTGACCACTTTTTCGTGTAATTCAGGCCTTATTTCATCAAAAACACGAGGTATGTTGGCTTCCAAAGCGTCTATTGTTTCTGGTTTATCAGCATAAACCAATGACTTGACATAACCCCAAAGAAAATAAAAGGAGTTATGTCGCATGATCTTGGAGGTCAATTAATTGGACCATTATTAGAAACAATGTTATCGCCAAATCTTTCTTTCAATAAATCAATTGTTACGGTAGCAGCATGAGGTGTAGCACCATCTTGTTGGAACCAAAACACTTCTGGGTCGATACCATTCGAATTTTGAAACAAAAAATCATTGATCATCGATCTGTAACGAGCACCATTCACTGTAACATTAGTTACAGTGAATAGTGAATAGTTTTGCAAGAAATATGGACCGATGATGCCTCCAGTGTGTAAAGCACACAATACAGTGCACTTTTCAGGATGCAATGGAACCTGCAGAACTTTTTGAGGATTCTTTTTACTCCATATACGGCAATTTTCCTTGTTTACAGAGCCGTTCAACCAGAAATGAGCTTCACCACTAAACACAATTTAAAGATTAAAAAGTGGCTACTTCAAGCTGTTCTAGGGCCCAATCAGCAAACAAACGACGCTTATTATGGTCAAGTGGCTTTTATTCTTGAACCAAATGGATCTAGTATGGGAGTTGACCAAGATCTTTACGCAAAATTTTCCATGTGGTGGATGCACGGAGTCCAACTTGTGAACGTCGAGGATTAGACAAATCTGGATCATCATTAACATTATGACTTACAGTAGCGATATTTTCTTCTATACGTACAGTTCCTTGTCTTGTTGTTGCATCGAATAGAGAAAATGTTGTCCGAAATCTATCGATAGTTCGACGAATAAGATGCTCTGATGGACGATTATGCAAACCATAAATATCACGAAGTGCTCTATAAGTTTGGTGAATAGAACACTGATTTTGAAAATAAATTTCACCAATTTGTAAACGTTGTTGCGGCGTGAGACTTTCCATGATAATTTGTCAATGCTTACTGAACAGAAATGTCAAAACAACATGGTTCTACCTTCTGCCAAATCACAGTTATCCCTATCGAAAGTTCTATCACTCTAAAAAAACACCCGATACTATTTTAATATCTTAATATATGATTTTGGATATAAGTATATTGTAATGGTTTCTAGAAATAATTCTGAATTTGAATTGAATCAATTACCGACTCCATTCTTCGTATTGATTATATCAACTACTATAAAGTAAATTTTGTATGTTATTTTCTGAAGTGATGATTCCATGTAATCATAAATAAAAAATTCTAATCCCTGAAATGTTTTTAGCCATTATATTGCCAAGAATCAAGTTTTTCTGCGAAATTATTGTGCAAAAATCATGTTCTACCCATCATTGATAATCCAATATTTTTAGTTGGATAGAATAACGTAAAAAATTGGAGGATGGAACTAAAGAATTGTTTTTCGAAAAGTAATAAACTCGTTGAAATTCAGAATATAAATTTTTTCGTCGCTGGATTCTTTAAGTTTATTATTTGAGATAATAATTCATGGAATTCAAATATTATTATTCCGCATATACATCTTTTCAGAGGATGAAAATTTTGGTTCATTACTCTAAAACCTTTACTTGCATTTTCCATTCAAACGTTTTCTTTTTCCCTTCGGGTACAGATATTTAATAAAGATATACTGTTGTCCATTCTTCTAAATTTAATGAAAACTCTAATAAAAATTTTAAGTGGATTCATTTTAAAGGTTTTAAATTTCTAGTTCAACAATAAAATTAGGTTGTCATCCAAAAATATTGCTATATGAAAATCAACACTTTTCGATCACGCTAGATCTAAATTTTCTTACCGTAGTGGCTCAAAAGCACTGCTCGCGTAAATGAAAGAAAATATAAAAAAATTTATTCGTTGTAGCCAGTCATATCCCAAGTTTCGTTTGGACAACTCAAAATGGGGCTCCACTTAAGAATGTTTAATTTTTTGGACGCTTCCCAGAGCAGCGCTTACTTCAAGTATCCTTATTGCTTGGCGCTGTAGCTGGCTATGTATGTATTTCTATCAATAGATGGCTGTAGCAGCGAACTCTTCGCGTACTCTTCTTTGGTCGACCTTTAATGGTATAATTCTGCAAAGAGAAGTTAGACTAGTCGAGTTGGGTTATAATTCGGACCCATAGATGGCGCTGTGTGTAACATTTCGGTGGTATAAACGTAATCAAACAATAAAATTTCGATAGTACTTCAGTGGAATTTCAAAAAATAATTATTGATCTAGTTGTTATTGAATTCTTCAAAACATCCATAAATATAAATCTTAAGATATCATTGTTTATTTACATAGTAATAGCTATTTATAAACCTGATTTAATCCTTAACAATCCTTGCAATTAATGAGATACATATTGATGTTGATGCATAATTATCTTCCGTTATTTCTTGTTTTTGTTTATTTTATTTTAACCAGAATGATTCACATCTAGATTTTTTTTCAGTTTTCCATTTGAAAAATCAACGAGAAATTCAAAACAAATATGGATTTTTTATGCTCAATACACTTTTCTTATTGTAATGAAGTATGATTATCGATTTGTGAGTTATTGAATCTGCCTCAATATCATACTGAATTAAATAATAAGAACAGGTTTTTTACTTGATAGGAGGATGATTACAAAATTTGAATATCAAAACAGATTTAATCTGTTAGGCTTCTATAATTTTAATTTAAAAAAATTTCATTCAAAACCTTTTAGAATTAAATTAATGTGTTATAAGCAAAACTTATATTTAATAGACAAATAAAATAAAAACTCATTAGATAATATCAAAATGGAATATATAACCCAACAAATATAAATTGTCCATTAAAATTAATAAATAAATATTTAAAGGAGACAAAATTTTGTTTCTGATCTTACAATTATGAGAACTAATTCCTTTTCAAAAATACGAAACATGATTTTAAGAACTTCTCAAAAAACATTTTATTTGAAATATTTAATATATTTATATAATTTACTTCAAAAATCTTTCAAGACATATATCACATCCTCAAAAAACAATTTGAATTCCGATAAAGTCTTCATCGGTCCTACTTCACATTTAAAAAATAAAATAAACATTTCTTAAAATTATGTTTTGTATATTTGAAAAGGAATTAGTTTTCATAATTGTAAGATCAGAAACAAAATTTTGTCTCCTTCAAATAATTAGTTATTAATTTTGATTGAAAATTAATATTTGTTGGGTTATTTATTCCATTTGATATTATATAATGAGTTTTGATTTAATATGTTTATTAAATATAAGCTGTGCTTATATTATATTAATTTGATTCTAAAAGTTTTTGAATAAAATTTTTCGAAATTAAAATTATAGGAGACTAACAGATTAAATCTGTTTTGATATTCGAATCATAATTAATATTTACATTTGAGGGGTTTATTATTCTGAGGGCAAGCCAATATCTGAATGGTTGGTGGTTATTATAAATTTTATTTTAATTACTAACATCGATCTGCTTCGAACATTTTGTCGATGTAATTATTTAGTAAAAAATTAATGTGCCAACCTGATGCAAACGTACCTTTCCCATGATTTCAAAGCAGTTTTTTTTCTGCGTCTCATTCCGTGGTACGATATTTCCTCTGACTCTTCTAGGCATCCTCTGACCTAAATCTGAAGTGGAATCGTGACAGTCAGTTTTTATCGTGGATCTGAAATATCGAAGTGAACGTTGGTTCATTAACTTTGGTGAGTTTTCTCTTATCTGAGATCCATAATGATCTTTAGTTCTATTTTCTCATCGGAAACGGTAACACTCGAATCGATAATCAATTCGATACGTGATTAATTAGCGAAAATGACTCTAGGAATATTGAATGGTACTCCTTATTGGGCTTTTAGATTTTGCCGTCGAAGTTAAATAATGCAGAAACTGGACATTCATTTATGTTCATTGGCGATTTTTTTGAATAAAATAAGCCAGCTCTTGTAAAATACACACATCGTCAAAAGTGCTGAGAAAGAACTGGCCAGCAAATTCACCAGACATTAATCCAATTCAGCACCTATGGGATTACTTAAGGAGAATAATATCCAATCGCCAAAACCCACCTTCAACTTTTCAGGAATTGTGTTTAGTCCTTCAGGAAGAATGGAACGATATGCCCGAAAATTTAATTAATGGCTTGATACGTGGGATGCCTTGGCGTATTGGGCAGTTGATTGAAAGAAGAGGTGGTAATACGGACTTTTGAATATGGATTCAGTTGTGGAATAACTATAATTAATCAAAAATAAATAATCGAGGAATTTAGATTTTTTCTCAATTTTTCTATTTTGTCTCATCCTGCATAAAGCAAAGGGTAACAAAGATTTTCTATCAAAGATATTGCCGTTGAAATAGAGGAAAATATTCATCTCATTTCCAGAACATAGATTGTTTATTTCTTGAGAAACCTAGAGGGACCAAGACTTTTGACGATGTGTGTAGGTAGATGCGTGTTCTCGTCGATGCCTTTTATATGTTAAGGCACTCCGTCTAGCACTTGTAAACTTGGCTTAAACATTTTTCCTGATACTGATCTATTTTTTTGCAATATTCCAAGCTACAAAGCTTGTCAAGTTTCCTATTAAAATTATCGAATATGTGACCACACTTACACAAGGTTAATCAGAATGTGTAACTCGCTTCATGAAATTGGGTTTCTCCATAGAACAATTTCACATGTTCCTGGATTTTCATACGATACAACTAGTTTTATCTTATTAGAGAATAACAGTGGTGGAGTTTTTATCTCCGATGGGCTTCTTCACTTTGTTTTTCACTGGGGTTCACTGAATTCGCTTCAAAAATTCACTAACCTTAATCACAAGTGTAAACATCATAGATAATACTTTCACTTTTGCCCTTTTTGTTGCGAATTTGTAGTGAACGAAAGTGTTCCTTGAGACTGAATTTGAGAAGTTACAAATGAGTGCGAGTAGCGTTCTTTCTTTGAGTGCGCAGTTAAACTGTTTTATGTTATTGCGAGAGAGTACACTTCTTTAACATCTGTTATTCCTTTTGGAGTGATCAATGTCAGATTAAGACTTCTATGAAAACTGACGGAATTTAAGAAAGTTGAGTGGGGCTTTGTGCGAAAAGTGACGAGGGAAGGCTCCAAGCAAAGCAAAGTGCTGCAAGGATCATACCTGCTGCATAAAGGTCGACAATATCTTGTTTATTTTCGGAATCGAACGATTCTTATCATTCAAACCATAGATCATGATTTATTAAATTTATAATTCCATTTAAAAAAATATTGTTTATTATTTTATGTGACAGTGAAATATCGATACCAGGGTTGTTTAGATTGTTCAGAACAAGATTCTCTCCTTGACATAATTCTTAAACCAGTGACCAGCGCGATCCGAAACCTACCTGGAAGATGATGATGTCATTCCTATCACAGTCACAGACAGAACGTAGGTGAAGTTTTCCGTCGGCAAAGGTAGAAATGTCCAATTTTAGACATGTACGATAAATATTTTGCTTGACTTTGTTTCAGCGCAACGCTCTCGGGCGTTCTGTCGTAACAAGTGAAAATTTCTAAGAAAACTAACTCACGCTCTGTATATGGAGGGAAAAGAATATTTGTCCTTCGCATTTTATCCGCTCTTAACGCATCCGATGCTTATATGGCTGATAGATTAGTCTAAGTGTAGAAATTTTAGAACGGCGATCGTTTGGAATTTTATGTAATTCGATGGGCTGAGCTATCGCGACGTAAAAGGTCCTCGACGGAAAGCAATCTTATGGAAGAAAATCTTGCTGTAGCGGGGAAATTGAAAATTTTAATTAGTGTAGTCCGGAAATATCAAATTTACCGCCACGATAGTTGTTTCACCGCTTCTCAGCATAATAAATCAAAAGGAGACTTCCTGTTATCATTTGACCTTTATACAGGATGTCCCAGAGTGAATGGATAATCCTTTAACACTATATGGAAGAGCTATTGGACGCTCTGAAAAGATACAGAATAAAATCTGTCCCCGATAGAAATATCTTTTTGTTGAAAATAATGATTTCTTCTACACTACGTTGCATTTCTATGTAACACTCTCACAAATAAATCAAATCCATCAATTCCCTCATGATAAAATAAAATAGAAAGGCCTTTTACTTGATAGAAGAAATATAACAAAATTTGAATATTAAAACAAATTGAAATATGTTTATCTTCTACAATTTTAATTTCAAAAATGTTTTATTCAAAAAACTTTTGGAATTAAATTTATGTCAACAACAAGCACCGCTTACATTTAATAGACGTATATAATCAAAACTCAATATATAATATCAAATGGAATAAATAACCCAACAGATATACGAAAGTAATTAAAATAAATAAATAAATATTTAAAGGAGACAAAATTTTGTTTCTAGTCTTACCTTTAAGAACACCAATTGCCTTTTAAAAACATGAACACACTTAAAGGACTACTCAAAGAATATAATTTATTTGAAATATTTAATATATTTAAATATTCGAATAAGTTATTTCGAAAATCTCTAAAAAATGTGCACTATATCTTCAAAAAACAAATATAATTCTAAACAATCCCGTCTTCAGTCCTCATTTAATATTAATGGTACCATGCATCTTCAGAACTTATGTTAATGCGAAGGTATATACAGAAGGAGTAAATTCGACTGAACAACAAAGTATTGAAGATTCGATCATTTCTTCTCTTAATCAGTATCAGATTATAAGGGCTTCATGAAAAAAAAAACATTAAAAAATTATGAAAACTCATTCATTCACTCACTCAAGAAATAGCCGTTTAAATCAAATAGTTTTTTATACTATTTTAAGTAGGTAGTTAGTAAGAATTCGCGAGGAAGAAGTATCGGGTGTTTTTTTTTGTGATAGAACTTTCGATAGGGATAACTGTGATTTGACAGAAGGCAGAAGCCATGTTGTTTTGACATTTCTATTCAGTAAGTATTGACTAATTAACATGAAAAGACTCACGCAACAACAACGTTCACAAATTGTTGAAATTTATTTTCAAAATCAGTGTTCTATTCGCCAAACTTAAAGAGCACTTCGTGAAATTTATGGTCTACATAATTGTCCATCAGAGCAGCTTATTCGTCGAACTATCGATAGATTTCGGGCAACGTTTCCCCTACTCGATGCAACAACAAGACAAAGTACTATCGTACAGAAGAAAATATCGCTGCTGTAAGTTATAGTCTTAATGACGATCCAAAGTCTATTCGTCGACGTTCACAAGTGCATCCACCACATGGAAAATTTTGCGTAAAGATCTTGATCTACACCCATACAAGATCCAACTGATTCAATAACTAAAGCCACTTGACCATAATAAGCGTCGTTTGTTTGCTAATTAGAATTTATGGTTTACATTATCGTCCATCAGAGCAGCTTATTCTTCGAACTATCGATAGATTTCGGACAACATTTTCTCTACTCGATGCAACAACAACAACAAGATAAAGAACTGTACGTACAGAAGGAAATATTGCTGCTGTAAGTCATAGTGTTAATGATGATCCAGATTTGTCCATTTGTCGACGTTCACAACAAGTTGTGCATCCACTACATGGAAAATTTTGCGTGAAGATCTTGGTTTACACCCATATACGATCCAACTGGTTTAAGAACTAAAGCCACTTGACCATAATAAGCGTCGTTTGTTTGCTGATTGGGCCTTAGAACAGCTTGAAGTTGATCCACTTTTTTATCGTAAAATTGTGTTTAGTGATGAAGCTCTTTTCTGGTTGAACGGCTATGTAAACAAGCAAAATTGCCGTATATGGAGTGAAAACAATCCTCAAGAAGTTCTGCAGGTTCCATTGCATCCTGCAAAATGCACAATATGGTGTGCTTTACACACTGGAGCCATCATCGGTCTATATTTCTGCAGGTCATGCTGCTACCGTAATTGATTTATTGAAAGAAAGATTTGTCGATAACATTTTTTGGAGAAATGGTACAATTAATTGGCCTCCAAGATCATGCGACATAACTCCACTGGATTATTTTCTTGGGAGTTATGTAAAGTCATTGGTTTATGCTAATAAACCAGAAACAATAGACGCTTTAGGAGCCAATATAACTCATTGATGAAATAAGGCCTGAATTACTCGAAAAAGTGGTCCAAAATGGTCTGGTCGAATGTGGTTCATCAGAACTAGGCGTGGTGGACATATGTCGGAAATTATTTTCAAAACATAAATGTCATAAAATTATCTTTCAAATAAAAACAAAATTGGCTTCAATCTCAATTTGAATGTGTTTTATTTCAATTTAAAGTTCTATTACTCTAAAAAAATACCCGATAGTTTTAAGGACTCAGTTATATCAGAAAAATACTGTGTGCATGAATGAAAAAAGCAAATCAAATTTATTTCATATCAAATAAAATAATAAAAAGGGGGGTTTTCCAATACCTTAAATATAAAGCAGATTAATTTTCCTAACCTCACTACAAATTTTAATTTTAAAAAGTTTTTATGAAAAAAAACAGATTAATTCTGCTAACCTCACTACAAATTTAAATTTTATAAATTTTTTGAGAGAAAAAATTTATAAATTTAAAATTGTAGTGAGGTTAGATATAAATATAAAATTGTGGTTCGATATTTAAGGTATTTCATTACTATGAAATCTATAGAAAATGGGAAGTTTTCCTTCGTAGTTTATCGAATAATCATTTCTCTGCACAGACATTTTCGCGGGTATCAGGTTGAATCCTATACAAGGACGGCCATTAAAACTCTATAGAATGGACCATGTGTAACAATCACGTCACGGTACCTTATTTGTATCAGACCGTTTCCGTTCTGACGTCTGTCGTTTCCTGTGGATGCGGCAGGTTCGAGACCTGCCACATCTGTCTGAATGGAGATGGAAAATCTGAAGAAGTCGCGAGCTAAAAATGCATCGGCTATTTGCAATTAACGAAGTATGCCGCAGGACATATATTTTTTGCTATCAAGTAATTGAATGAATTCGAAAGGAAGCCGGAAACGTTAAAGGAAAGAATGAAGAAGATGGATTGTAACAGGACAATTTCAGATTTATAATTTTTTACATGTAATGAAACGAAACATTTAGTTTAGTAGTTGCTCGCTTGTACTCAGAACTTTTAACGTGACAAAGAATGTATTGAAAGGGTACATTATTTCGAATATATTTTTTTTAATATTTTAAATACTAAGCAGAATTTAAAATATCATACAGATTTGTTTTTGTTAACCTCCTATAAATTTGAATTTCAAAACATTTTTATTCAAAAACTTAGAATTAAAGTAAAAAAATGTCTTCAGAACACACTGTGTAAATTTGGTAGACATATAGAATTAACACTTATTACCAAAGGGAATAAAAGAAATTCAAAGAAATATAAATTGTCACCTAACAATTATCAAATAAATACTTGAAGAGTATAAAATTTTATTTCGATCCTTGTTTTAAGAAAACTAAATTCCTTTCCAAAAATGTAAAACATAACCTCGAGTACTCCTAAAATGTGCAGTACATCTTCAACAAGCAATTCCGAATGATTACACGGCAAACTCATCAGCTTCACTTCATATTTAAAAAATTAAAATAATTAAAAAAATATATTGTACCAAACCAACTGAATGTGTACTAGACAAACACTAGAATGGAGTGAAGTTTTTAAAATCCTACGTATTTTATGTTCACCACAGAAATTACATAAAGTTTGCAAGGTATTTTATGGACACTTTAAAACCAAATAATAATATGTAATAAGCTTAAACCAAAATATATAATTATTATATATACAATAGAATAATAAAAAGAAGTTTTTTCTTGATAGAAGGATTATTACAAAATTTTAAATATCATTATTGTTTTTATAAACATATTATAAATTTTAATTTCAAAAAATTTTTATTCAAATGAAATTTAATTCTAAAAGTTTTTGAATAAAAATTTCTTTGAATTAAAATTTATAGGAGTTTAACAGAATAAATCTATATGATATTTAAAATTTTGTTATAATCCTTCTATCAAGAAAGAGCTTCTTCTTAATATTTTATTGTATATATAATAATTATATATTTTGATTTATGCCCATTACATATTATCATTTGGTTTTGAAGGAGTCCATAAAATACCTTGCAAACTTTACGTAATTTCTGTGACGCAAACAGAATACATAGGATATTTAAAAGTTCACTTGATTCTAGTGTTTGCCCAGTAAACAGCATTCAGTTGTTTTGGTAAGATATTTTTTGTTTATCATTTTCATTTCATTTTCATAAAACAAGGAACGAAGCAAAATGTTGTACTACTCTTCAATTATTCATTCAATAATTTTTAGTTGGCAATTTATATTTCTTTTATTCACTTTGGTACTGTGTAATGAGTGTTAATTCTTTATGTCTACTAAATTGACAGAGTGTGTTCTAAAGATTTTTATTTAATTTAATTCTAAATGTTTTTGAATAGGTTCTGAAATTAAAATTTATAGGAGGTTAACAGAATAAATCTGAATGATATTTAAATTTTGTAATAATCCTTCCCTCAAGAAAAAAACCATTTTTATTATTCTAAGCAGAAGAATTCTCTGAAAGTTTTACAGATGTCTATTTAAAAAATCTTAGAAATTCTCAAAACTTAGGTTGATTAATGTATCCAAGAAGCTATGTCTTTTTTGAAAAACTTATAATGATTGAACATTGCATAGCACCAAAAAAACCCGAAGAAAATTTAGAATATTGACCGAAATTGCCTAGCAAACTTTATCCGATAAATGGACCTTATAAAAACAAATTCCATTCCAAAATATGCTCGATATAAATTCAATATTTTATATTTTCTTCAAATACAGAACAACGTTTGAAACTCTCATCCATTCTCGTCAGTCGAATTTCATTTGGATGTTGAATGAAAACAGTAAATTAAAAAAATGTATATGAGACAGTAATTTATTTCCATAAAAATGTTTGTACTACTACAACAATTGTTTCACAAAAATTTGGCTTCTTCAGGTATTACATTGTACTGTCTGTACAATGTAATACCTGAAGAAGCCACATCGTGGTGAAACAATTGTTGTAGTAGTACAAACATTTTTGTGGAAATAAATTACTGTCTCATATACATTTTTTTTAATTAAAATGAGTTTCCACCAAGTAAAGACCGAACCAATCAAATATTTGAAAACAGTAAATGTTTATCACATACATTGTGGTCACTTCAGTTCTGGCGCGAAACAGTTTTAAACAAACTACTTAGGGCTAACCTCAGTTCATTTATTGAACTCTATGTTCCTCCATAGAAAAAATCATAAAGAGGAGATATGGTCACATATTCAATTATATCAAAATGGTATTGCACACTTGTGTGAAAAGACAAATTATAATTATTATTTTTGAAAGAAAAATAAATTGTGAGGGTATGTTACTTCGAAGGGGGTTCTTTCATTATTTTAAATATCAAGCAGAATAATTCTCTGAACCCCTTTCAAATTTTAATTATTGTTTGATAATTTTTTATGTCCACTAAAATGAAACAAGTTCCATTGTTTCAACTATTTTAATATTAGTTATGATGTCCATTACTCAAATAAATTTTTCAGTTGTGATTTTCGTATCTGCCGAACTAAGGTTACTTCTAAGAAAATGTGAGGCATTAAATTCTCTACATTATCGTGAGAAAAATACAGGATTTTACATTTGAAAAAAATTTGAATTTCTTCATGTTTGGCCTTTAATAACGGTCACCTGTGTATGACAGTGGATCATTTAGGAATGATGACTGAGAAATATTTTTCAGTTAAAGAAATTTCTTATCAAATTCGTGTTCGGTTGAGAACTTTTATCGAACTACTGATCCCTCAACTTTTTGCAGTTTTCTCAGAATAAGGTCTTTTTCATTGGGAAAATATCTCTAATATTTTGCATCATGGTAAATATTGAAGGGCATTGAAAATATACGGGGTGATCCATTTAAGAAATCAGCCATTTCTTGAATAATTCTGTTTGGAACTCCCCCTGTATATTACAAAATAATTTCCTGAGATGAGCCTTTTTCTTCAAGAAAATATCGATAAATGATATTGTCGCCTACAAATAAATTTTTTCTGCCTTACTGCATTTTTTCTCATCTGTAAATGCTCATTTTGTATGGTTGTTCTATGGAACAGCCTGCTATCCATTCGCTTAAATGTATCTAATTATTTAATTTTGAGTCCAAAATGGTCTTAAACGAGTCAAAAGTAATTCTGTCCAGCTGCAAACACACTAACTTTCGAACGGAAAGAGCTAGGGCCTTGAAATTTCAAGGGTTGGATTGAGGTCTGAATATCTTGGATAATTTCGTCAATGAGCAACATCCATCGAATAGTTTCGCTGTTATTTACATTTCAGATGTTCCTTGTTTTAATCAATATTTTCCAAACTACAAATTCGATCGATGTAAAATTAGGTATTTGAAAAAGTATGATAACGTGCATGTTCTAGCAAATTTTTTTGAGAATCGTAGGATTAGAACTTCCAAAAAACAATATTTAATAAGCGGAGCTAAGGTGAACACTACCCTAAACACTCGTAACTTTCGAAGGAAAACTGATAGAGACTTGAAAATTTCAGGCTAGGTTTAGGGCCTAAATATTCATTCATGTAGTCTTGAAGCCTCTTTAAGGAGTCATTCAAAGATTTGAAGTTCTCAGAGGAACACTCCTGACTTCACGTCTCTATTTTTCTAGATTTTTTCAATCTTTCAAAAAAAATTCTAACGAGGAACGATCGGTTTACAAGGAGGATATCACGCATTCTTTAACTAATCTCCATTTGAGCTCAATACCTTCTTTGCAAATCTTAAGCACCTGAAGTTGTTGTTTTTTTCGGAAGTAATCCTACTTATGGCCGAATAGAGAAGCAGAAATTAATTTGAGCCCGAAATCTTTATCAGTACTTCGAAAATAATCGGCGCAAATTTGGCAAAAGACAGAAATATGAACGAAATGATGGAAGCTCTCCAATCTTCCCATTGTTCATTGTTTCTACAAGAAATGAAAGATAACTTTTGATCCTGACAAAAAGACGAACTTTCGATCTTTTGCGAAAGCAACAATAACGGAAATGTCTTAATTAGGCCTGTAGTGAACCCCTCATCTTCAAGATCTCGGATGATGATAATTTGGTCTCACTAGATGGTCGTTATTATGCATTGTTGGCCATCTGTAACGATTCGCGTGACCATGGCTGATTTCCACGGGATGCTACTCTACTTAGAAGTAGTTTGTGATACCTCGAGGAAAAATCCTTTCAGACAGCGAGAGGAATTTGCAAAGGCAAAGCGTTCAGGTTTCTGTCTTGACCCATCGTCGGAATCTCCTAGTTGATTGGGTTTTATTGAGGTTGGTGCATTGAAATATCTGTCGATTGGAATTGGGAGTTGGATAAGATAAATATAGGAGATATTTTTCTAGTATGTAGAAGAATAATTGAAGAGTTACCAGTGAAAACGACAAGTTTTCACAATACAAAACTATCTTGAAAATTTTTCTTGAACGTTTTGTTTTAGAGTTATTCTTTTTCTAATCCTCAACAAGGTATATTACAAGGCTCCAAATTGTCACCACATCTATATAATACGTACACGATATTTACAAAGTAACAGAAAAACTGCAAAGTTACATCCTCCAATACGCTGATGACACAGTGTTCATAGCACAGAGCAGGAATCTGAAAGACAATAGAAAAACTAGAAAATCATGACATGGATGAAAAAATGGAGAATTTTACTAAACTCTGACAAATCTAAATTAATAATATTTGGCCATAAATCATCAGACAATTCACAGTAGTTTGAGGACTTTGACTTAAGATACGTCATCCGGGAAATCTACACCATAACCCTAATGACCAAATGAACTCTTTTCCGAAGCCTCCTTGTGAAACTCCCGGTTCGTGTCTTCATCTGGCGTCGGAATCTCCTGCGTAGGTTCGTATCTTGATCTATCGTTGAAATCTCCCGGGAAAAATAACATTTTCGATCTTGTGACATCAGGACTAGACGACACTCGATCCGGAGGTGGGAGTTATCAATTAATACATCAATAACACATATTTATGACGCCTCCAGCCCTCATACCGCAATTCCAAATCGGGCGCTAAGGTCGAAAAATCGAAACGGCTATAAACATCCGCCCCGGGCTCCCCCCGGCCGCGTACGCCCCTGTGCCCATCCCACGCATTACCTCGTACCTCCACCATCGCAATAATCGCATCGGCAATTCGTTTATGCATGCCCTGAGCCGTTTAATTTAGTGTACTTCACGTCGGGCAGCACACCTGACGTAACACCTGTCAGTTGCGCATGACGTCGTGATGTCAACAAGCGGGACGATCATTTCGGTTTGAAGTTTGTCGAGCGTTGTTGTTGTTGGTTTTTGTGTTGTCGTGTGGTAATTTCGAAACGAAGAACTGTTGTGCAAAAAGTCGTTGAAAGCAATGTTTAGTAGTTTTATGTGCTTTTGAATTTGGTTGGTATTAAGTCTGAGGATACTCGTGAGTTTTAGGATTTGTTGCTGTGTTTATTGGGCTTAAACAGATTGAGCGCAGGTTTTTTACAAAATCAACACTGTACTTGATCACCATTGATTCTAAAGTTTTAAAACGAGAAAAAATATATGAATTCAGTTTACAAAATTATATGATTACACTTTATATTAAATACAAGTTTAATATAACAATCGTATCAATAAACAATAATGAAAGGTTTTTAAATCACTTCAATTGGTAATTGAATGATTTTTGATATATTGCAGAACTATTAATGCTCATCAAATATTTTCATTATATTTAGCCCTAATTGCATTAGTTTCAAGATCCAAAAATAACACCTTAATTCTTAATCAATTCGAAAAGTATTACAGATAATAGCTGAACTAATTCTCCAGAACCTCTACCGATTCAATATAAAAATCTTTTGAAAACTTTTTTGGAATAAGATTGAATGAAATGCCTTAGAAAATTCACTCCATAGACAGATATATAGAATTATCAACACATGTGAGTGGCAGCTAATCGTTGAAGAATCAAAAGAAAACAAAGTATTGACCAAAATTATCTAAATCCATCACCCAAGACAATTTTGTTTCGATTAGATATTCAGGAATGGCAAATTCAATCGCCAAAAACTGTTCCACATATAATCCAAAAGATTTTTTATTTCCTATTTCAAAATATATTTAGCGCATTTTCCAGGAAAAGAAATTATTTGTGTATATTTCTCGAATTGATGGGTTTCTCATCTTGTTTTATGTGTTTGATTCTAAACGTTAGAGCTATCTGAAGATGTGTAATAATCATGGAATAACACAATGGCTTTCATTTTGCGTCTGAGTATTTTATCATTTCTGTGCCCTTTTTTGGGTTTTAGCAAGGAAAATCTGTTCAAAACTGGGTTCCTCTACAAAAAATATTCAAGAAACTTCTTAAGCTTCTAGCAAATGTAGCATCTTAAAATCTTTATTGGATACTTTTATACTTGCCAAGCTAGCCTCTTCAGTACAGACAGTTATAATTGGGCAGAGTATTAATTTTGAATACTTAAGTTGTCAAAAAGTTACATTTTCTTTCAAGCTGGGGAAGTTAGCTTAAAATATTAGGCAAAAATTCACAGAAGCATCATTTAGAATTACATAATAAAAATAAAAAGATTTGTAGCAACGGGTTTAAACACCAAAGATTTTATTGATTTTTTTTAAATGTCTATAATTTTGGAAATCTGTAACTTAGATTTTTTTTAATTTTCTTATAGCTATTTTAACTTGACCTATCACCCTCTTCCAGCTTGACGTCGTTTTCTGGGACACCTTTATATATTAATAGTTTCTTCAAAATTCCTATTTTAATTTTGAGATTACATGTGAAGTCTGTATGTAATTTTCTTACCGAGCTACAATCCGCAAAGATCTGATCTCAAATCTCTTCTACTGGACTAGTAGTACTAGTAGATATTTCAGATAAGCCCATGTAAATTAATCCAGTGGTTTCAAGTTCTATGATCGAGCAGGCCATAAATGAGTTCCACTTTGACCAATCATCCTAACATATATTGAATTGCTAAAAGTTTATCAATTAAATGCACGTCAATCATGCTGACGTTTTATAATGGAGAACTTCACTAACAGAAGTTTAACTGTTAAAGCAGCAAACGTCAATCAGTCTGAATAGATTGAACAGATACAAATTTATCTGTTACAAATCGTATTTTCTTTCGATATATGCACTTGCCTGCTGGTAGTGAGTAAAAATGCTTCTTTAGTAATATTTAAAACACGTTGTACTGGCTTAACCGTGGTAATTAGCTATGGCTATCTACTTTGGTACTTAATTAACATTAAAAATTTTACAAGCCCAAAGCCCAAAGAAAATAATCCAGTGGAGTTATGTCGCGTGATCTTGGAGGCCAATTAATTGGACCATTTCTCGAAATAATGTTATCGCCAAATATTTCTTTCGATAAATCAATTGCTACGGTAGCAGCCTGAGGTGTAGCACCATCTTGTTGGAACCAAAACACTTCTGGGTCCATACAATTCAAATTTTGAAACAAATAATCATCGATCTGTAACGAGCACCATTCACTGTAACATTAGCTCCAGCACCGTTTTTAAAGAAATATAGACCGATGATGCCTCCAGCGTGTAAAGCACACCATACAGCGCATTTTTCAGGGTGTAATGGAACCTGCAGAACTTCTTGCTTGAGGATTGTTTTCACTCCATATACGGCAATTTTGTTTGTTTACATAGCCGTTCAACCAGAAATGAGCTTAATCACTAAACACAATTTTACGATAAAAAAGTGGATCAACTTCAAGCTGTTCTAGGCCCAATCAGCAAACAAACGACGCTTATTATGGTCAAGTGGCTTTAGTTCTTGAACCAGTTGGATCTTGTATGGGTGTAGATCTTTATCAAGATTTAAATTGATACCTTTAAAATATAGCGGCTTTTCGAATATCAACAGAATATTCTTATGGTAATCCAGGACATAATATATAATATTCAAACAAGCTTCTGGGTATTTTCTAATGAGAGTCGTTTAAAATTCTGTATATAATAACAATAGATATATTTGACTATTATAACTAGTTCTGCAATATTAAAGAAGTTCTAGCTAATTCGGTGATTTTACCTCCTACCATTTTTAATGAAAAAGGCTTCAATCTTAAATATAATGGTGTAATATGATTTATTATTCATTCTAATTATATGATATTTTATTTAGAATGACATCTCTGAAGCAGTAGATAAGTGAAAGCAAATTTACTATTATAATTTACAAGCTCAATAAACACACAATACTGCACTCCTATAGCGTTTACGAACACTGTTCCGCTACTAAAATTCGAGCGAAATCGAAATATCGACTCCAATGTATATGTACCGTTTCGTCAAAGATGATAAATCTTCAGGGGGCACCCCCAAGCGCCTTTTCGTGCAAGGCACCTCTAGCAATCCCTCTGGCACCCTTCTCGGCCCCCCTGCCATCAGTGTTACCAACCCTAGTAACATCGACAGTTTACAAGCCATTCATACCAAGAAACATCTGTCTACGGAGGTATTGGGTAGCTCCATCGAGTCCACGAAGACCAGCAGGCGTAACGAGGACGGCACCAGAAGGATAACTACGAGGATCGTACGGAAAGTAACAACTCTGACCAGGGGGGAGGAAAGCAGTAATGTTGAAGATTTGACCAGGAGGGCTTCTGTACGTTGTATTGAAGCTGGGGAGGATGTAGCTGGTGCGCACCATGGCAGTTACAAGGCTGTGAAAAGAGTGAAGGTTTGATTTTTTTATCAGTCCAGGACTATTGGATACAATCTTAAGCATGTCACGATGTGTTTTTTGCTTTCATCATTCCCTACAAGCGAATTTCTTAGAAGATTTTGTAATCTTAACTCAATGTTTAGGGCTGATACCTACTGTTGCTCATATCACACATTTCGAAAACTCCTATTGTTAAAAAAAATTTTCGATTTGAACTTTGAACAACATCGCGCTTTGGAGAATCTAGGTCAGTTTCTCTGGACATATCCAAGGCTTTCAATCATGAGGCTCTTCTGAATAAGCTATCTTGGTATGGTTTGCCAGATTGGATGAAGAGTTTCCTCATATGGTGGTGGATGATGTCGGTCCCCGTGGTTTCAACGGCACTCTGAAGTGCCCCAAGGCTCAGTTTTGTCGCTCATGCAAAAAAACTTATAAACTTCATTAATTTTTATATGTTCGCGAATAATCTGGATTGGCTGAACATACAATGACGTCACATTGAAGTGAAAAACACGTCTGTTATTGCCGTTCCTTGACGTTTTTAGTGTCTTGTTGCTTTCAGCTGTTTAAAATTATTATATCCAGTGATATTTGCATTACGTCTCTGTGTATCTACCTGCTCATAGAAAGTTATTTCGTAAAAATAGATAGTGAAAAATTGGTGTTACGCTAACCATCCAAGAAACTATTGATTCAACCCCAAAAAATCGACAATGTGATGAAAAATTGGGTTGATCAGATGGAGTAATGTAGCTAGTCTGTCTGGCGGTCATTTAAATGATATTGTTTTTATCATAATTTTCAAGGTTCAATCTTTCTGACGAACTCATAACTTTGGAAAGATATTGATCAGTTTTTTATTTATAGCCTATCAAAAATGCAACTTTTGAATTATATGTACATTTTATTTCTGTAGAAATACTCGTAATAGTAAACGATAACAAAAATTAACCCTAACTCAACTTGTGTGTGAAAAATAACTAGTGTATGACATTTAATTGATTACTTCAATGTGACGTCAGTAATGCCAGGTTGTGCAAAATGGCGTTTCAGCTAACCATCAGAATGAATGCTATTTCTTGACGAAATCCTTAAAATTACCACTTTTTATGGGATCAATAAACAACACTAAATAATTTGAGGTGGTTTTCATGAACTAGTCAGGCTATAGCTATAAACATGTGAAAATTACGTAATAAATCAATTATTTGAACCGATGTCACTTATGGCATTGTTGGAAATTATGAATAACTTATGTACCTCACGCAGGCCTCATGTCCAATGTAGAATCCCGTTCGCCATATGCTCTCGAGGACATATCTTCCTTTGTTTGGTTGTATAAAAAATACCAACTTTAATTGCACCCATTAAATTGTAACCGACTTCATAGCGAAAATAACTGTTTCAAGCAGTAAAATCGCGGTCTTCACCGAGTCGCGGTTACTTTTTGCATTTCTTAAATTCTGCTGAAAAATCCATCTCACAACGGATGCACCCGTCATGATTGAGGTTTATCATTATATCGTGATATATGAAGACGTTGAGCGCGTATCGAATTGCAAATGAAGAACTCTTGGAGGAAATTAAGGAGGAGAGTTTGTGTTTGTTTTAATTTCCTCAGCGAATTGCGAGTCTGATAATTATTGTGTCTACTTACAAGCCAATTTTAGGTTATAACTTAAGTACTTAATTATAAATATATGGACAATTAAATGGGGACGAAACATACGGTGTTTGAGAAAGCAGATTAGTGAAAAACGACCAGATTTGTCGAAAAAAATCGTAGATATAAACGTAATATTTCATAAAGCTCTCATTATGAATAAATTAATAGCTAAAAACTCTACAAATCATATCCACCGTTTTTCCCTGATATGGCTCCAGCCAATCTTTTCCTCTTGCGTTTCCAATTCGCTCAATGGGATAATGATCGCAAGGCCGAAGATGAGTATTTTCCCAGAAGAATCATCTTTAGCGCTGAAGCTCATTTTCACTTCGGATGACAATTTTTTGTGAGGGTCCGTTAAGGATAAGTGTTACGCTAACCATCCAGAAACGATTGATGCCTTGAAACACCAAATTAAGTTGCCATTCAGGAGATTGAGCCCCAAACAATCGACAATGTTGAGTTGATTGTAAGGGGTACCTACTGTATTGTCAGTCGTGGCGGTCATTTGAGTGATATTGTTTTTCATTCGTAAATGTCAAGTTAAGCTTTTCTAATAAACTCATAACTCTGAAAAAATATTCTTTATTTTTTTTTATTGATAGCCGATCAAAACTGCCAATTTTACATGACCCATCCGTTACATGCATAGATTTGCTAAAGATCGTAATCTTAACCTGAAATGTGCGTACAAATATTATATTTCCAACAGACATATGGAATTCATTATGAATAATTAAAACGTATTAAAACTTCATTGGCGAATGAAATTAAAGATATACCTAATGAAGACCAGAATTTATGTGACAAATCTTTGCTATTTTTCTTTTGTTTGCATTTCCTTTCAGGATCTATTAGGTATAGACCGCAATTTATAATGTACGACAATAATTGTTGTAATCAGAATTACCCACATCGTTTACTAAACAAATATTTGCTTTCTATTTTTTGTTTATATGTGATTCGTTGGAATATTGAATTTGATGATGTCATCCTTATAATAGAGCAAACTTTGTAATGCATACAAATCATTGGTGTTCTGTTTATATCATATATCTTTTTATAACGATGATCGTAGGTAATCAAACGAAAAGAAATATATTTATTTATGTGGAATCCAATTTGCATATGTGAAGGGTTATTCAACAAAAATTTTACGTATAAATTGAAAATTACTATGAAGAAGTATTTGAATATTACAGAATAATAGCTGAAATTAACTCTCCAGAACCTCTACAGATTTTAATCTGAATAAATCTCATGAAAACATTTAGAATCAAATTTTAAAACATGTCCTAAATACACTGTAACAATTTAGAGGTATATATATTATCATCACATGTGGTGGAAATTAACTAATATATTATCAAAAGAAATATAAAAGAATGAACAAATTATTTAGACATCACCTTATACATATATATGTTTCGATTGGATGTTAAAGAATCACAAGTTCCATCACCAAAAAATATTCAACATATAATTCAGAAAGGCCTTTTGTATTTTCGTTTTTTAAAGAATATACAGCATGTTCTCCAGAGAAAGAACCTGATAAGTTCGGACCCAAAATCTCTTCAGTAAGAATTTATTCGAAAGAACAAAATAATCATTTAAAAATATATAAAAATACCTTTTTATCACAAAACATTTCTGCAACAACTAACCAATTTTGGGATAAGCATGGCCTATACGAAAATTAGGTTAAATCACAGAAATCTAATTTCTCAGTTTGACCTGGTAAGAATAGTAGCCCTACATCAAGAAGCTTTGTCGTTGTCGAACCACCAGATTGCGCAACGTTTGAATATTTCACAGACTTCAGTAAGGCGCATAGTGGCCCTTTTCCCGGAAACCGGCAGCATTGCCCGGAGACCGGTGCCTGGTCGACCCAGAGTAACATCTGCAAGGGAAGACCATTATATCGAACATTTTACTACTCGAAGGAATCGAACAGTATCTATAACAGCCCTTCGAAGTCATTTTTTGAGGACCTGTACAGGTAGTCTCAACTAGTACCATAAGGAGACAGTTGCATTACTCAATTAAGGGCAAGAAGACCTTTGAGAGTACCTCGGCTTCCCGTCGGCAATAGGCAGAGTACCAACAAGACTGGCTTTTCCCACATTGGCGTAAGGTACTTTTTTCGGACGAGTCACGATTCGGTTTACAAAGTGATAATCGAATAGAAAGGGTTTGGAGAGGTCCAGGCAGACTACAGCGACTCAATTTCGCCCGGGAAGTTGTGCCCTTTTAAGGTGGATTAATAATGTGCTGGGGGGTATAATGTTTGGTCGCCGTACCCCTCTTATTATCTTTGGACGAACAATGACTGGTGCTATCTTCGTAGAAAACATCATTGAACCAATCATTGTTCCAGAGAATGAACTGGCCAGCAAACGCACCAGACATGAATCCAATTGAGTATGTATGGGTTTACTTAGGGAGAGCAATATCGAATCGCCAAAACCCACCTTCAACTTTTCAGGAATTGAGTTTAGACCTTCAGGAAAAATGGAACGAAATGCCTGAAAATTTCCTTAATGACTTTATTCGTGGGATGCCTAGGCGTATTGGGCAGTTGATTGAAAGAAGACTATTGAACATGGATTCAGTAGTGGAATAACTATAATTAATCAAAAATAAATGATCGATAAATTTAGATTTTTTCTCATTTTTCCTATTTTGTCTGATCCTGCATAAAGCAAATGGTAACAAACAAAGATTTTCTATAAAATATATTGCAGTTGAAATACAGGAAAATATTCATCTCATTTTTTTCTTCAGAAACCTAGGGGGGAAGACTTTTGATGATGTGTGTATATTCGTTTATTCAATAGCGAAATGAAACCACTCATTGGAAAAAATGTAGAAGTCATTTGGATTGTGCTTATTTCTGAATATCTGAGGATTCTTAAAATTATATATTCTCCATGTCATCAAGTACTCGTAAAAGTGTTATTTCGGATATTAATTATTCTGTGGCAGTTTTCAGGATATTCTGAGGAAATACTGATTGATGAAAGTACCATTTCTACATGCTTTTCAGTGAAATTCTGTAACGAAAGAAAGACAAGTTCTGGTTTTTCTAGTTTCTTTCATTACGAGCTCATTGATCCATTCTACTCATTGCATAATCTCTTTTCTTGTAAGGAATGGGTATGTTCCAGATTTAATGAATAACAAGTCTTGATAATTGCTGGTTCCAGCCAGTTCTTGTTGATCGTTGCATCATGTGCAACTCTTGAGATCCTGTTGCATCTCCTCCTCTCAAAAAATGGCATAATAGTCTCATTGTTCTTGGCCACTCTTGCCTGAAGTAATTTTTCACTGATTTCGATTAGTCTAACTTTAATTCACAGAATTGTTTTCAATTAGGCCTCATTTTTAGACGATTTTTCATTCGCGATTGTGATTCTTGTCAAGGTTGATGCGATAATGTTTGTGCGATTTTTTTTAGATTATTTCCTCTGTGCGATGAAGTCATTTCCTGTTTTGCTATTTTTCGGATAATTTTGAACGCATGGGTGAAATCCTAGAATAAATAATATAAAGCTGATTTGATATAACAAAAAAATGTTTGTAATTGAAGCAGTCATTTGACCTGACCAAATATACAGGTGAACTTTTCAAATGAAGAGTCATCATTTCATATTTCGAAATGTATTTAATATTCATCTATTCAATCGTAAATGATTTACCCGTTTTATTTTCTCACCCTTGTTCTAATGAATAGAAATAATAAGAAGAGGCTTTTTACTTTATAGAAGGATTACCACAAAATTTGAATATCAAAACAGATTTATTCTGTTAGCCTCCTACAAATTTCAATTTAAAAAAATTTTATTCGAAAATTTTTGAATTGAATTAATGTATTATAAGTACTGCTTAAATTTGGTAGACATAAAATCAAAACTTATTATATAATATTAAATGGAATAAAAAAACCAACGAAATACATTCTGTCAAGAAAGTACCGGGAATTATCGATTTAAATCTGGCGGGGCAATGAGGCAGGTAAATTTTTTTTTCCTAGGTTGGTACCACTGTCCTTAATTACTATGCCAAGCTTGAGCGGGATCTGTCAACTAGTGTGTTTGCAACAGCTGATTAAGTTAGTCGATGTCAGAGTGCGTGCCGATTTTTACTATGGGTGATTACGTTGAGCAAAGAATTTGTTTAAAGTTTTGTGTTGCAAATGAATTTTCGTGTGCCGATGCATTGAAAATATTGCAAAAGGCCTTTGGTGATAATGCTCTATCGAAAACTCGTGCATTCAGTGGTACAGAGCCTTCAAGGACGGTCGTGAAGTGGTCGCCCATCGACGGCTTCGATCGAAGATAACGTCGATAAAATTAAGGAAAGGGTGCTGGAAAACCGTCGTACTAGCTTGAGAGAGATAGCACATGATCTTAAGATATCCCACGAGTCCGCACGTACGATTTTGATTGATATTTTGGGCATGAGAAAGGTGGCCGCACGACTCGTACCGAAAGACCTGAATTTTCTTCAAAAACGTCATCGCGAACAGGTTGCTTCAGACATGCTGGATCGCTGTAATTCCGATTCTACATTCATGGAACGCATTATAACTGGTGATGAGACCTGGGTCTACGAGTACGATATGCAAACAAGCCAGCAATCATCGGAATGGGTGGCAAAAAATGAGCAGAAACCGAAAAAACCACGCCAAAGCCGCTCGAAAATGAAGGTGATGCTCATTGTTTTCTTCGATATCAGTGGCGTGGTGCACTACGAATTCGTTCCAGAGGGTCAGACGGTAAACAAGGAGTATTACCTAGGCGTTATGAAACGTTTGCGTGAACGTATCCGTAAGAAGCGGCCAAATTTGTGGGCGAACAACTCATGGATTTTGCATGACGATAACGCGCCTTCTCACCGAGCTACGATTGTGACTGACTTTCTCGCCAAAAACTCAACAAACGTGCTTCAGCAACCTCCGTATTCGCCGGATTTGGCTCCCTGCGACTTTTTCCTCTTCCCAAAACTAAAATTGCCCCTTCGTGGCACCCGTTTTGAGTCGATTGAAGCCATAAAACAAAATTCGGCGCGAGAGCTAAAGTCCATCCCGGAAAGCGCCTATAAAAAATGTTTCGATAATTGGAAGTGCCGTTGGCATAGATGTATTGGAGCAAATGGAGCCTATTTTGAAGGCCACCCAATAAATTTTGACGATTAAAAGTAAAAATGTTGTTTTAATTGAAAATTCCCGGTACTTTCTTGACAGAGTAGTATAAATTATCAATTAAAATTACTCAATAAATACTTGAAGAAGGCAAAATTTTGTTTCTGATCTTATATTTATGAAAACCAAATCTTCTTCAACAAAAAATATCTTACTTGACAGACCTGTTTAAATGATCTTTATAAAGAAAAGAAAATATGGTTTTCAATGGCTTATTTAAAAGGTTTCAGCAGTAGTATCACTAATGGTCTTCATAAAATGGGAATTAATTCTTTAGCACTAAATATAAATAATTTAGCTAAGATTTTGGTGAACAATAAAGAAAGGAACCTCAACTTTCCCGAATCGGGGATTTATTAAATTAATTGTGATGATTGTGATGCTACATATATAGGACAGACAGGCTGATGTTTGCAACATAGAATCAAAGAATGTAGGATGTCTATTTTGAAAAACCAGAAATCAACCGGTTTTGCAGAATATTGCATAGAAAATAATCATTTTTTCAATGAGAAAGATGTCACCTCACTATATAATTTTTATAAGGGTAAATTGATGGACTATTTGTAGATTCGTTCAATCAAAAAAGTCATAGAAAAAAAGGAAAATTTGACAAATTCCCCAATATTGTTTGGGAACACCCCTATATTGGATGCGCCATAAAAATACACAGATATCCTAAGTGTAATAAAAGAACCTTTTCAATTTTGAGTTTAGTTCCTTCTTGTACTCCTTTGAAGATGGTCGAAAGACTGAAACACGTGTCAGGATTCTGAATAATCTGTGAAACATAAAAATTGTGTGAATTTTTTTTAATAAAATTGTTATATTACTTAGGATAGTGAAAATAAGTTTCGAGAATTTGCTATGCTTTTTGATTGAGTTACCCCAAAAGGAAGTAAATTTTCTCGTTTCCATATCCATTGATTGCATAGAAATTACCTTTACTTTTTTTTTTACTTCATAGAGACTTTTACATCTTAAATATAATGCATTCATTCTGCTAACCTCGGACTAAAGAATTATCGACGTGGAATTGCAAATGGCGTTTCTGAATGTTTTTGGTTTTTTTTTTTTTTTTTGAAGAAACTTTTTTAAAGAGAATAAATTCTTGAGGTTATGTTATGCATTTTTCGAAAGGAATTTGGTTTTCATAATACATTGATACGAAACAAAGTATTCATTTAATACTTTCAATTAATATTTTCTTTGGATTCTTTTATTCTTTCTGCTGCTGTGTAATAAGTGCTAATTCTATAGGTTACTAAATTGAAACTGTGTTTTACTAAAACATTTATCTAATTTAATTTTAAAAAGTTTTCGAGGAAAATTTTTATGAAATTAAAATTTGTTGTGAAGTTAGCAAAATTAATCTGTGTGATATTTAAGAAATTGCCATTTCCTACAATAGATAATTTGAAAATTTTACATGTTGAATTAAAAAGCTCAAAACTCGCAAAAAAGACATTTGGATGAAATAATAACGGCTTAGTGCGAGCGCGTGGAGAGAAAAATACAGAATTTTATAATTCATACGGATGAAAATTCTTCTTTAAATGCAATAACGTATATTTTCCTTTTCCCAGTAATTACCCTTGATACAAGTTTTTCCCTCGATTGTCCCTAGAAGATATTCCTAATTTGATGACAATCTGCTCAGCTAATCCAACGTCTAATTGAAGAAAACAATGGACTCATAATTTTTTATGTACTCCACTTAGATGGTCTTTTATGTTTCTCTCCTCATTATTGTCAGCTTGTTGTTCAACGTTGAGAGATGGTAAACGTTTACTTTCATCGGCAGAACCTTAAATGGGAAGTTGTTTCAGTGAAAATGGTATTTGAACTTTGTTATTATGCTTTCAATGGTTTCATGCACGATTTAGTTGAGTCGAACTCTTGACTTCCTATAGATTGTAGATGCTATGAATATTAACACAAACATACCTAATAGGAGACACAGGAAAAACTCAACAAGTTACTTCCTTTTTCCTCCAGATTCGAATATTTTTTCTAGAATGCGTTAGGAACTAACTAATGGACTTGGAAAATAATTTTATTCAACTAATAATAAATAAAAATCAATGTCCATAAACTTTTTATTGTTGAACGACTATTGTTTCGTCACACTCTGGCTGAATCATGTTATACATTTGAACTGATACTGTGTGAAAACTTACATAGGTTCTTGAAAAGGGTGTCCCAACGAAAATTTGATCTCAGAAACGAAGAATTTCAACTTCTTTTTTGAGGGGGACGAATTTCCATCATGAGTTTGTTCCGAAAAAACCACCCCCCAAAATTTTTTGAATAGGGAAGAGACGTCGAGTGTTAGTTTGAAAGTTATTTTTCTTCTGTGCACAAACGACTTAAAATTTTCAAAATCGGTTCACTATTCTTGAAATAATGTAATATTGAACTTACCGTCAGAAGATGATGTTGAACAGACAGTTGAACCGCCCAAGCTCAAGAACCTAAGAATTTTGAATAATCCAAGATGAATGTTCAAGTTCTGAATTAGGGAGAAAAAAATCTTATGGCAACATTGTTCTGAAAAAAACCACATGAGGGTGGCAACAACCCCCAACATTTTTTTAATAGGGGGGAGATATTGGATGTGGTTTAGTTGAGAGGTTCTTTCTGTTCTCTAAACATCGCAGTTGAAATTTTCAAATTTGTTTATTCAATGGCAGAACAATTTGAGTTTTTGAATGTTTTCACTTCAAATACATTCGATTTTCTTATCGTTCATGATGGGAAAATGTATGAAACGCATGAAATTCATTACAATGTAACTATTTTTGTGAAGATTCTTTCTCGAATGTGTTTCAGTTATGGTCTATTCTATGGAAGAAAGAATATAAATTATCTTATTATACTATCGGAATGAAGAAAATTCTAGATTAACTTCAAGGTTTTTCAATAACAATCGTCCAGAGAGAAATTTTAGTCATAAATATGTTGAGCATTTGATGAATAAATTGGAAACTACTGGTTCCATTCAGAATAAGAAACAAGAAGTTGAGCGTCCAGTCCGAAATGAAGCTATTGAAATAGCAGTATTGGGACATTTACAGATGGATAATCGGCAATCTATAAGAACTTCAGCACGAGCTTTTAATCTTCCAAAATCTAACGTTTATCGAATTGTGAAAGCTCATAAATTGCATCCTTACAAGATAAGGCTGGTACAACAGTTGAATGAAGATAATCCTTTTCGTCGGGCTCAGTTTTGTGAACAAGAAGTTGAGCGTCCAGTCCGAAATGAAGCTATTGAAATAGCAGTATTGGGACATTTACAGATGGATAATCGGCAATCTATAAGAACTTCAGCACGAGCTTCTAATCTTCAAAAATCTAACGTTCATCGAATTGTGAAAGCTCATAAATTGCACCCTTACAAGATAAGGCTGGTGCAACAGTTGAATGAAGATGATCCTGACCGTTGGGCTCAGTTTTGTGAACAATTTAGTGAGTAACGGAATAATAACCCACACCGACTCTACAATACAATCTAGTAATCCTCATTTATTCATGGACACACATACTCAAATTGCGTCTTTCGTCTTCCTCAAAACAGAAGTTGACCTATTTTTTAAGATCTTCGAAATTCTTCGTTTCTGAATTTTGGGGGGTCAAATTCTCGTTAAGACACCCTGTATGTATTAACAGGTATTACAGCAAATGAGACTAAAAGTAGGAAATTTTGGGTATTCTCAATTGGATGGAGAGAAACCGACAATGGCAATAAGGGTTATTGGGGTTGTCGTTGGTTTTTCGAAACTATATGAAGATATTCAATAAAGTTGACCTACTGGTATCCGCTTGCTCGTTAAGGAGAATCTTCTGGGAATAATATCAGTTTATTTCAATTGATTCTAAGAATTTTAATCTAGACACTTTACTCTCGATATGGGTAATTTCATATTTGTTATTGAAATTACGTCCAAATACTAATTAATGATAGGCGCTTGTGGAATGTGTGGAATTTGAAGTGAAGCTCTTTTGATGTTCGTGGATTCTCTTCTTGAACGATCTACTGGACTGTCCAATATAAACCATTGGGCAATCCTTACAAGTTAACTTATAGACTCCTGATTTATTATCTTTGTTTGATTTGTCCTTATTGTTTTTATTATTTATGCTTTTAGAACCATTAATAACATAAATAAATACATTAAAAGTAATAAAAATGAATCAAACAATGATCTATAAGGTAACCGGTAGGGATTGCCCAATGGTTTATGTTGGTTAAACTGGCAGATCGTTCAAGAATAGAATTCCACACGTTGTACGTACGCCAACCATTTAATATTTAATAGAATTTGAACATAATTTCAATAACTAGCATGAAATTATCCGTATTGAGAGTGAAAGGTCTAGATTAACATTCTTATAATCACTTGAAATAAACCGATATATGTAATTCCCAGAATATTCTCGAACGAGCAAGCGGATAGCAATAGGTCACCTCTATTGAATATCTCCATGTAATTTGGAAAAACCAACGACAACCCCAATAACTTTTTTCAATTGAAGGTCTTTGATAGAAATTCATTTTAAATCAAATAAAATAATAAATTGTGGAAATAATCTTTCTTATTTTATTCAATTAAGTCTAGACTAATAGTATGATGTCTATGATATATTTTTGAAGTTCAAAGACCTTTGCCTTCTGAATACAGCATTCACTCTACCTAGAACACAACTGAACTCCTAACACGCACAAGCTGAAAAAGCTTCTGAGGGATCTTCACAGAAGATCTAAGAGTATCAGGATAATAATAATAACAGTCTAGGTCTTCCAGACGGCATTCTACGTTTGGTACTATGCCCAGGTGGGACATCATTAATATCTCTGATTTCCGAATTATACAGGAGATCTCTCTTTAGGTATTTTTCCTATATGTTCTAACGTTTTAAGTTGAAAAGGTAAAGTCTAGGATTATTTGTGAAAGCCACCATTATTCATTGATCTTCACATTGTATGTGTACTTCAAAACCTTCCCTATTCGTGGATTTATTAACACTTTCATCAGTTCTTGTAGGACTTCGAGAGAATTTGCAATAATGACGGTATCATCCTATATTATTCAGTAGTTTTCTGTTCGCAAGAACTACTCATTTACCTAGTAGAGTTTTCTTATCGCCTTGCAGGAATGTTCAATCTCGGATGCATCTTTATCTCTAATGGGGTCAATTATCTTGCATTAGAATGGATGAAGAGGTATCCTTTTATTTCTATTTAGGATTTCAGTTCTTCAACGAATGCAGTTGAATAAATTAGAACTTCTTCTTCTTCTCCTCCTGAGTTTGAATTCAGAGTTGATTATTTGGTTAAGCGGAATTGAATTTTTTCCTTTGCTATGCATCAATGTTTTATGGTTATTTTACAAAAAGAAAAATATATTAATGAGTTTCTGTTGACACTAGAAATCAATAATATTTATTATTTTCTGAAAAACCAATCGAAATTATTAAAAATAGATGCAGTAACTCGGAGCAGTTATGAACATAGCTTAGCAAAAAAGCAAAATTCAACAATCCGAGCGTTCCAGTTAAAAAAAGATTACATGCACTTTCAGCATTAGTATTCTTAAGTCTAGTATACAGTTAGTGGTATCAGGAAGTCTGGAATATCATACTGCAATAAAATCGTATAGCCCCGGGCAATTAAGAAGATAATAGATGGTAGGTAATTTACATAATAAATCGCTTATGACATTCCTTTCGATAAAAGGAAACAGTCACCATTGCCATGGAACAATTAATTGGGAGAATTGCACTTAGCATATTGCTTTTCATTTTATTGGGTGCTGTTACTATGCCTCTTTTTACGCGCTAATTCCAGGCAACAGGGTGATATTGTTTCGCCCAAATGTCTGTAATTGTCGAATTTTGAGCTGGAAATAGTCTGAAACGACTTGTTTGACTCACTGATGTGTGAGGTCGCTTTTGTCCTCGGAACTCTCGAACGGAAAGAGCTGGAGTCTCTAAACCTTCAAGGAAGTTTTGAGGCCTAAATATCTCGGCTAAGCCCCTTAGTGGGAAAAATCGTATCGAATGTTTCATATTTGAAAATTACTATTTATATTTTCTTATATTTTAAAAACTACAGATTCCATCGATCTGAAATTCGGCACTTGAAAGTAAAACGATAACGCGCAAACTCGTGCCAAATGTTGTGAGGATCGTATGAACAGAAGTTTCAAAAAATATATATATTCTGTGAGTTGAGCATCGTGGACCGCTGTCTTAAACACTATAACTTTCGAACAGGAAGAGATGAAGGCTTAAAACTTTCGGAGTAGATCGGGGCCTGAATATCTCGATTGAATTCGTTATTCGGTAAAATCTGTCCGATGATCTTGCAGTTATTCACATTTGAATTTTTTTTCATTTTTCTCAGTGTTTTTGAGTTCAGTTGACCTAGTAAAATTATGTTGGATTATTGCATTGTTTATAAGCCAGTAAAAACTAACTAAACAATTGTAGTTAAAGTTGACAGGCAGTGCTTATTCCATCTGATGGATTGTATCTGAACTAAATGAAGAACATATTAATAATGTCAAATATGCACAAATAAATCTTTTATTGAAAATATACCTGCTTCAATATATTGACCATAATCTGCTCTAATGCACGAAAAATACTTACTACAGAATCATTTTTTTGTGGTAAGTTTTCACAATTTCCAAACGTTCAGCAATAAATAAACGATCCATATTATAAAATGGCCAACCTTTAAACACATGAGGCTTCAGATCACAGTTCTGTTCGACATATGTCATTGAAACAGGGCTGTAATTCCGGACCACGGAATGGATAACTCGTTATTAAAGTAACTTTCTGTCAAAACACGAATGACAAGTTTTGTCAGGCTGAAAAATCACTACTTAAAAATGCAAACTCTAGATGGCTTACCTTTTAAATTTTTTTAGTCTTCGGCGCATTATGAACGCCTCAAAAGCGTAATTGAAAGTCAATGTTAAATATGTGTTCAGGCGCAATTAAAAAGGTAATAACGATATACAAAAATCAGTTACTTCTTTTGTTCATTAGTGACACTAAGTGATAAAGAAGTAAACTTTTAATCTGTGTTCAGAGTAACATAGAAATAATGGAAAGAAACTATTATACGCGCTCAATATGGCTAAACGAGATTAAGATTTCCGCAGCTTTTTACAAAAAGAACCGTTTGTTTTTCTTGAATCCACTGGATTTAAAATTAGATCACAAGAAGTGAATCGAACTAGCATTTATCACTCCCATTCAATTCGATCTCGAAGGAATGTAACCTTTCGCCTTTAAGAAAATGGCTGCATGTTTCGAGGTTGACGTCACAGAGACTTATAGATTTCGAGGGAAAGGATCGCGGTTCATATCTAGTGTGGGACATGATCCTTATCCCGGTCGTTTTAATACAAACACTCACGTTTCTGGTGGTTCTATCTGTTAATGGCCATTTTTCGTGTGTTGTGTTTATTCACGATCTAATTTATATCGTGCGAATAATAATTCTTGAATAATTTCATGATATCTCTAAGAAACGTGTTAATCTGGAATGCAGCACCTCGAAGAATTCGTTTCACTAGCAACCTATAATATAAAGTCTACAGATATCAAAAAGGCTATTATTTTGCCCAAATATCTATAATTTATTGGGAGATAAATGCTATGATTTGTACAGAAGCTTAATTAAATATTACTTGAGCATTGATGTTAGATATAATTGAGAATACAGTTCGCGTATTGATTGAACCTGGGTTATATGCTGCCTACATGTATTCGCATGCATTAGATGGTGCTATTGTTTGGGAAAACGGTGGGGTCGCTAAGCGGGGCGAATATAGGAGCGTGACTGTGTTGCATTTGTTGGCATTAGAGCCAAGTGATGAGTAGCTGAAAGGCGATGAAATGTGCTGCTTATGCCCAGCGATCAACAAAACTTATTCGGCTTCATTTAAATTTCGAACTGTAGTACAGATGTAAGTTTCACTGTCCGATTCGAAAAACTTCCTATTTACCATGCTCAAATTCGTGTTAACATATTCGTAATAAATATCCGCCAGTTGAAATAATTCAGTTCATCCTATATTTGTACCTGAGGAAATAATATCGAAAATGAGGTTGATTCTTGTCATAAGAAAGACAATTCTATTGATAAATTACACATTTTTTAACTATGTTAGATCAATCAATGTAGAACAAGAAATATCGGCAATCGAGTTTCACAATAAACTGATTTTTCCAATTATGACTTGCAATAGACTCTATTATCTCGACTTGAGGCTTAATCAAATCACCTTGTCGTACAGTTACGCCCTGCTGAAGATGCGTAGGAAGACAAGCTCCTTCATACGGTTTCCTTCAATAGCACAATGACAACTTTATTGGTTATTTCGTCCCCTGTAAAGCTATTTGTAGGAATAATGAAACCTAAACAATGCTTTTCTTTCTATGTCATATGAAATGATGCAGAAAATCGATTACCCTTAGTTCAAGAAATGTAAACATGTGATGCAATTTAGAAGAGGCAAATTGCACTGACTTAAAAAATGTCTCTAGACTTCTACAGAAATCAGTAGCAATAATACGTATAGAATAGAAGAAAAAAATACTGATTATACAGGATGTTCCTGAATTGGAGGTAGAAACGAAGAGAGGAGATTCCTTGAATAATTTCAAGAAAAGAAAGTCCCATAAACATGGAACCGTCTCGTTTTCGAGATACAGGGTGTTAAAGTTTGACTTGTTTTCAACTTTTTTTCATAGTATCTGCATTTCACAGGAAATTCAACTGAAATTTGGCTTTGTTATTACAATTTAGACTTTACACCATCCCAATTTTGATTGCAAAAGAATATTATTATTTTTTCTGGAAAACTGTCCCCTGTTTTACTCCAGAACTTTTTTATAGTGAGCCACTGTTACAAAATTTGAATATCAAAACAGAGTTAATCTGTTAATCTCCTATAATTTTAATTAAAAAAAAAAATTATTATTTTTAGAATTAAATTAATGTCTTATGAGCTTATTTTTAATAGACGTATAAAATCAAAACTCAATATACAATATCGAATGGAATAAATAAACCAACAAATATAAATTATCAATTAAAACTAATAAATGAATTTTTCAAGGAGACAAAATTTTGTTTCTGATCTTACAATTATGAAAACTATTTCCTTTTCAAAAATATAAAGCATAATTTTAAGGTAACATAAATAGAGGTTAATACTTGATAGAAGGCATATAAAATTATTTAAATATTTTAATATTAGCCTTCTACATATTTAATTTCAAAAAATTATTACATTATAAGACATTCATTCGGATGTCTTATAATGAATGTTTATTTTATATGTCGTTTGATATAAGTTGTACTTATATGACATTATTTCAATTTAATTCTTGAAGTTATAATTATTAAATATAATTTTTTGAAATTAAATATGTAGAAGGCTAATATTAAAATATTTAAATAATTTTAAGGACTTCTCAAAAAATATAATTTATTTGAAATATTTAATATATTGGAATATTTGAATAAGTTACTTCAAAAATCTCTCAAAACATGTATTATATCTTCAAAACACAATTAAAATTCCGATAAGGTCTTCATCGGTCCTATGTCACATTTAAAAAATAAAATTAATTAACAACAAATATAACTCACCTCACAGACCTAGTGATATCCTTGTTTTGAACACACTAACCTTAAATTCAAAAATCATGTCAACAAACTTGTTGACAGCTATTTCCCTTCAACGGAGACGTTTCAAATTAACAATTCCTAGTACCTACAAAGTAACTACATTAAAATAGAAGAAGAATCTGGACTATAAAAGTACCTTTAGACTTCAAACTATAATACAATATGCATTAATTGAAATCCTTAATTCTAAATACTGTTACTTTTCTTCCGAAAAATTTATAAAAAATAAGAATAGAATATGTATTACAGAGAATTTATTTATGATTCCATATTTTTTTCAGATATCAGACATAGTTGTTGGACAAGAGCCTAACGTTTCTGCGAAAGACTACCTACTCAGGTGGGCCAAACGAACAGTCCACAAATACCCGGGTGTACACATAAGTGATTTCTCCAAGTCTTGGCGAGATGGATTGGCTTTCAGCGCCATTATCCACAGGAACAGGCCTGACCTCATCGACTGGAGAACTGTCAAGAACCAGAGGGCCAGAGAGCGCATGGAAAACGCCTTCTACGTCGTCGAGAAAGAATACGGCGTCACCAGGTTGCTGGACCCAGAAGGTGAGCGAAACAAATCTACTAGAAAGTACATTGTCTTCTTCAACTTTATCGTATCCCATTTCTATTTTCTTTTGGTGTTCGATTCTTTCTCTGCTTAATCTTCAATTCAAATCAAACCTTCCTCTATCAAATACTCTTTCTTGTTCTACATAGAAATAAAATAGCAATGAGAATATTGCATGTAATTCCAACGAACAATCTTTGTTATTTTGTTGGTCTGATTGAAGTTATTGGTTAAACATGGTGTATATGAATAGGGACGAAAAAATTTAGGAGGCGACTCCTTGTCAAAAAATAGGGTGGGTCTTTCATATAAACTTTATTTTTTTTGAGCCCCCGCTGCTTACTTACAGCCCCCCAAAAATGACACCCGAAAAACAGTTTTTAATTTTTTTTTAAAAACCAAAAAACTGACAAGCTTAAAATTAACCAGACTTTTATGCGGGCGAGAATGCACTCAAAAAACTTTTTGGTGGTGTTACTCTATGATTGTAAGGGGTAGAAAAAGCCACTCCTAAACCTTTTTTCGCAAGAAACTTTTTTCTCAGTCAAATTTTACAATAGGTAGATATGTTTTGGATAGCTTGATCTATTCTGAACAAATAAGGTATCTTGTCATTTCACGCTAAAATTCAAAGTTTCTGAAAAAAAAATCATTTATCAACAGATAATACGCCTCAGTCTTAGAGGCTGGAATTATTTTCAACCTCAAATGTATCCATTAGGCGGATATCAAGTCGACATTTTTATTGAGAACAGGTACAAATATCAAATAAATGTAACAAACCAACCAATTTTAACTTTTTCACAAGTTAAATATCATATCGGGTGAAATAAGAAATTACTTTGTTTTCTATCACTTTTAAGTGATAAAAACAAAGTAATTTCTTATTTCATTCCATTAAAATGAACTATCACAAAGTAACGGACTACTCCATCCAATATCATATCGGGTGTTTTTTTTTTTAGAGTGATAAAACTTTGAATTGAAATAAAACACATTTAAATTAAGATTGAAGCGAAATGTTTTTTATTTGAAAGATAATTTTTTGACATTTATGTTTTAAAAATAATTTATGGCATATGTCCACCACGACTAGCTCTGAGGAACCGCATTCAACCAGACCAATTTTGGATCACTTTTTCGAGTAATTCAGGCCTTATTTCATCAATAACTCGAGTTATGTTGGCTTTCAAAGCGTCTATTGTTTATGGTTTATCAGCATAAACCAATGACTTGACATAACCCCAAAGAAAATAATCCACTGGAGTTATGTCGCATGATCTTGGAGGCCAATTAATTGGACCATTTCTAGAAATAATGTTATCGCCAAATCTTTCTTTCAATAAATCAATTGTTACGGTAGCAACATGAGGTGTAGCACCATATTGTTGGAAGCAAAACACTTCTGGGTCGATACCATTCAAATTTTGAAACAAATAGTCATCGATCATCTATCTGTAACGAGCACCATTCACTGAAAAATTAGCTCCAGCATCGTTTTTAAAAAAAATATGGACCGATGGCTTTAGCTCTTGAACCAGTTGGATCTTGTATGGGTGTAGACCAAGATCTTTGCGTAAAATTTTCCATGTGGTGAATGCACAGAGTCCAAGTTGTTGTGAACGTCGACGAATAGACAAATCTGAATCATCATTAACACTATGAATTACAGCAGCGATATTTTCTTCTGTACGTACAGTTCTTTGTCTTGTTGTTGTTGCATCGAGTGGAGAAAATGTTGTCCGAAATCTATCGATAGTTCGACTAATAAACTGCTCTGATGGACGATTATGTAAACGATAAATTTCACGAAGTGCTCTATAAGTTTGGCGAATAGAACACTGATTTTGAAAATAAATTTCAACAATTTGTAAACGTTGTTGCGGCGTGTGCTGCTTTCCATGATAATTTGTCAATGCTTACTGAACAGAAATGTCAAAACAATATGGCTTCTACCTTCTGTCAAATCAAAGTTATCCCTATCGAAAGTTCTATCACTCTATCTAATAGCAGTTTATATTGGATGTTTTTGAAGGTGAGAATTTTCTTCTAAAGATGGAAAATTCGTTTAACTGAACCATTTCGAGAAAAATTTCGAGTACAAAACTAGGCATAGTATAACTTCAGTGATTCACGAGTTAAAACACATTTTTTTACGGCACATGATCTTGTCGATGTAAATCTATTACTCAGATATTGATTTGGATAAAATTACCTTGTACTTATTGTCACCTCCTACTCGACTATGTCCAAAATTTCTTCCTCAATTTTAGCCATTTTTGTTTTTACAGACCTTGCCCTCGATATATCTCAAAATATCCGCTTCTCTACAGCTTTACATCAAGTTTATGAACAACATGGACATTGTTTAACGAATTCACGTGGGAGTTATCGAACTGACATATTTTTCTTTAACGCAGGTGAACTTTACTTAGATTCACAATAAATCAAAAGAATGTCAACAAGTACATATCGTGACCTTACTACATTTTTCCATATTCATAATAATTTGTGACAATTCGGTTGCAAATTTGCAAATTAATCAAAGGATCTTGATTGAGCACGCAAAAATACATTTTATATAGAAAATACACTGGCGAGCAGCAAAAAACTTGATCGTTACTGTTCAAATACCTTTCTTAATTGAAATTTTTACGAAAATCATGAAATTTCTGAAATGGTAGGGTAAAGAGAATTGCCTAAAGAAAAATGAAACTTCTTATTCGATTTGTATAAGAATAATGAGATTTTCTTGAAATAATAAAAACTTCGAAATTGAAAAAAGTATCGTAACTGTGACCTCCCTAGCTCTGATTACAGCTTCCAAACGTTATCGCATGCTCGTGATGAGTCTTCGAATATTCTCTTGTGGAATATTCTCCCATTCACGACGAAGGGCTTCACGGAGCTCTTATAAATTATTGGGCGATTGAACCATAGTTCTGACTCGCCTTCCCATTCGGTCCCATAGATGTTCGATGAGATTCAAGTCAGGATTTCATGCTGGCCAGTTAGACCTTGAAATTCCAACCTCATTAAAGTAGGCTGTCACTATTCGATGATCCATAAGAATTTCCTCAATGTACCTGACTGCTGTTAGAGATCCATTTATAAAAACCAACTCTGTGCGGCCCTCTAAAGGCACAACTCCCCAGACCATAACAGATCCTCCACTGAATGGAACACTCTCCTCTATACAAGCACCGGCGTATCTTTCTCCTGGACGTCTATAAACGCGTCTACGACCATCAGCTCCTGGAATGCCGAATCTGGATCCATCAGAGAAAAGTATATGGGCCCACTGAGCTGGTTAGAACAGTTTATGTGCTCTCGTGCAAATTGAAGACGCGCAATTCGATGCTCTCTGAGAAGGTCTGGACCTGTTGCAGATCTGTATGGTTGTAAATTCGATTCTGAGAGACGTTGTCTCACGTTCCATTCACTTACGTTTACCTAACGCACCTCCATCAATCGATTTCGAACTTCAACAGCAGTAAGATGGTGATTTCGAAGATTTGTGGAAACGATGTGCACCGTCTTCTTCCAGATCCAGGTCTTCTAGCCTGTCTCCTCATTCCTTGTCAATATTCTTTGCACTGAAGATAGGGTAACATTCATTCTTCTAGCAAGAGATCTCTAGCTCAGCCCATTTTCAATAAGTGCCACTATTTTCACGCAATCTTCAAATGGTAAACTCATTTTATGAAATTGTTTCTTTCAGAGAGTGGAAAACAAACTTTTTAATGACCAATGTTGAACGCAACTGATAAACGATGAATTTATTGTGAAGAATTATTCGAAGTTGGTTTCTTTTATTAAGTTTTTTAGCCCATATGTCTACATTTCGCGCATATTTTGTTGATTTTCTAATGAAACATAGATGATAAACAAAATATTATTGTATCAATTTGAACACGTGAGTCTATTGGAAAAAACAGTGTAAAATCATAGTTTTTTTTTGCTCGCCAGTTTATTTACACCTCACATTAAAATTTTTACAGTTATGTTATTAAAATTCAATACTTTTCAAGGCAGCTCCCTTGATGTCAGATTGATTAGGCCTTATTATTTGTATCTGCTACTCGATGAAAATCAATTAGAATGCCTAAATGATTTTATTCAACACATCATTTTAGTCTCTAAGAAGCGGCGCCTATAAAGAACCAGTAAAATGCTTCGATGTTCAAGGACCATATTGAGTTACCATTTGAATATAAATTGAAGCTTCCTGGGTACTCTTCCTAAAGGATACGTTCAGCTATTCGCATCATAACGAGAAAAAATTATTTTGCGATGTTATCTGGACCGGTTTCTATAAGATTTTGTATGAGATCATTCTCTGAATTGTTTTCTTGAATTCGCCGGTTCAAACTCACTATCCATAATGAGACGTCATAATTAAACCCGCATAATATATATGATGTAGGGGTTTTGTCTTCATCTGATTACTTATTATTTTTTATCTCATAGCGTTGTTATTCATTTATTTATATAGAAACACATACAGGTAATTCAATACAATACAATAATAATCTGCTCACAGATTAATTATAACAATTTGTACAAAAGTGTCTTAATCTGAGGAAAAAATATACACTAAAAGATAAATATCCCAACATTCAAACCAGAAAAACAAAATACAAATTCAAAGATAAGTAAATGTTTGATTGTATCGGTCTCTACTTGTCGGAAATACATCTTGATAATTAAAGTAAAACAACTTAATTTCCGCTTATTTATTTAATTTTACAACGATTGTTTCGTCATGACAACATGCTTCGTCAGGTGAGTATGGTACCATACTCACTTGAATATGAACGAAATTAATTAAACTTGGTACGAAAATTAAGTATCTTCATGCATTTACCGTGCAGATTTTCTACCCGTATCGGTTAATTTTGATTTGTGAAAATAGGAAATGAAATGTGAATAAACAAACCACCTTGCGAAACTTAACACTTATGTAGTTCACTTGCATCTTCAATCAGAAAGCATGAATTAATGCCACATCCTGCATACCGTCATACTGCGGTGAGCATTTAGATATTTATCACCTTCGCTGTTAAATATTTAACTAGTGCAAGAAATATTCACTCACTGTGTTATTTGCATATATAATAAATGAACACGTATGTGAATCTCGAAACTTATAACTGTAATAAAAACCTTTTTTTATCTAGATGAAGAAAAGGAAAGTACATTATTGATGAATCGGGCGTTTTTAGTTTTCTTTAAAACAAGGTTGTTAATTTTGGTAGGACATTTGTTCATTTTACGATGTTTGAAGATGCTGCGCAACCCTTATGCGCGCTTGTTCCAAGAAACAGCCTGCTATTGTTTCACTCAAATGACACGGTAACTTTCGAACGAAAAGAGCTATAGTCTTCAAACTTTCAGGAATGATCTACGACCTACCTAAATATCTCAGCCAATCTTCATTAATGAGCAAAATAGGTTCTATTGTTTCGCAGTTATTCACGTTTTAAAATTTTTCAGAAACTACAGATTCGATCGATCGAGAAGTTTAATAATAGCGCGCATATTCCTGCTGAATTTCGTGAGGATCCTATGATCAGAAGTTTAAAAAAAAATTGTTAGCGGATCGGCGTCAATCTCTATTTTAAACAATATATAAAATTCGAACGGAAAAAGGTAGAGACTTGAAACTTTTAGGGTAGGTTTGGGAGCCTTCATATCTCATTTCTTATATATTTCCTTCTTTAAAATTCTTCAATTTTCTCTGAATTTAATGACCTCCAAACTACAGTGTAGTTTTTCACGTAATAACCATAATAAATTTCAAAAGTACATGGATTCGTTGACAATCACACCCGAAATCGACTTGGTATGCATTATGAAGACGCGTAGCTCATTGTAAGGTAAATTGAGGAACGCCTTATTCGAAATAATGACTCACAATTGTATATTTTTTTTTTCTCTCTGCAAAGTTACTCGCATAGAATATATTATTATATTGCTCACTGACGATGATTTGAACGGCTACTGTTATTAATGATTTAGATAATTATAAGGTATAATCTTCAGCGTAAGAAATATGTTACTGTGGACTGCAATTTTTTTTAAATCTTCGTCCAACTTTCAAATCTCCTATATTGAATAGAATCGGCGCCTTGTATTAATTTTTGTAGGCCGCTTTTGATTTACTATTCCCTCAAATAATAAACCTCTAAAATCGCACGGTGGAAAAATTTTCTCGTTTTGAAGTACGTGAGGAGGTGAGCCATCTAGAATTTGCATTTTGAAGCAGTGGTTATTTCAAGTCGGGTAGCACTGCTTACATTGTTTTGACAGGAAGTTAGTTTAATATTTGACATTAACGAAATGGTTCGATTTACGCTTGCACAAAATTAGGAAATATTAAAATTTTCCGTTAAAACACGAATGACAGAAGTAGTATTGCAAGACTCGAAGTAACCACTACTTCAAAATGCAAACTTTAGATGGACCATACTTTAAAAGCTGCTATTGTAGAACAGTTTGGCCATATTGCATATACTCAATAAAAACTTCGGTAGAACTTATTGTTACCTTTTTATGAATGATATTCTGTGAAAAGGTTTATTTCAACAATATTTACTTCCCATGCATAAAAGACTCACCTTTGAAAACGTCCTATATTATTGCAATCACATACAGCTACCTACAGAAGATAATATGAAGACCATGGATGATCTTCATTTCCTCACATCTTATGATCTCATAAAATAACTCCTTGTTTTGTTTTTCAGATGTTGACACTCATGAACCAGATGAGAAGTCACTCATCACCTATATATCCTCTCTACACGAGGTCTTCCCAGAACCACCGGCGATACACCCCCTATTCGATTCCTTGGCACAACAAAGAGTACAAGAATATAGAGAACTGGCTTCCTCCCTCCACATATGGATACGGGAGAAGTACAGCCTGATGCAAGACAGGTCGTTTGCAGGAACCCTAATAGAGATGAAAAAACTGGCCACCGAATCAAACAGATTTAGAACTGATGAAATTCCTCCCAGACAGAGAGACAAGAACTATCTCAGTCAGATGTACCGGGACTTGGAGAAATACTTCAAGTCTATCGGGGAGGTGGATGTAGAACCAGAATTGAGGATAGAGAGCATCGAAAGAAGCTGGCAGAAGTTGATGGTGGCGTACCAGGATAGAGACAGACATATTATGGAGGAGATAAAGAGGTTGGAAAAACTGCAGAGGCTCGCTGAAAAAGTGCACAGGTAAGACTGCTATAAAATCATACTTGCTGATTAATTCAGTACTATATGTACCCTTTGGACTGTCTTTAGTTGTATCTTTGTTGAATCAAATTCCAAAAACAGACTTCCCCAACGTCTGGGTGCTGGTTATCTAACAATTAGATAGAGAAGATACAATTTGTATGGTACCGTAATTGGATTAACCAGACTAGCTGCCAAATTCTTTTGGTAGTACCATGAAAATGGTACTAAAAGAATTCAAATTAGAAAATTCTGAAAAATTATACTTTTATTAGACTTTTCTAGTTATTTTTTTTTTAGTAAATAAAAGACCTAATCATTTTGAGTATTTGATTTGAACAAAACATGGGTTTGTGAAGAAAAATTGAAACATTTTAATGATATTTAAAAGAGAAATCAGTATTTTGTTTGTCCTCTCTTAACAGCTATCAAGGACAGGATCCTACGTTGCATGCTTTTGATGCAGTTTACAGCTATTTTTTTTAAATTATCATTGTGGTTCCAGTGGGTGAATTATTCTATCAGTTGAAACTTTGTTGAGATTTTTTTCTTTCCCGATTCTCTTTTCAAGCACTCCCAAACATTTTCGATAGGATTCATGTCGGGCGAATTTCCCGACCATCGGAGCAGTGGAATTTTCTCAAGAAATTTTATCACTCTCTTATCCTTATGGCATGGTGCAAAGTCTTGCATAAATATTGCATTACCATTTGGGAACCAATCCCTCACTTGAGGCAATAACCAATACCTTTATATATTGGTCTTGCCACATGATTCCTTCCACAATATAAAGACGGCCCAACCCTTTAGCACTGTTTTTATAGTATCATCTGGATAATACATCTCACCAACTCATTATCACAAACTGTGGCTTGTCATCAAGAATTTGGATCGTTGATTCGTCGCTGAAGCAAACCTAAAAAAAAAAACTCAATCAATTTTCAGAGAAAAGAGAAATTAAATGGCAGGTAAGAGTAGCCTACGGTATTTAAATCTTCCTCTGTGAAATGCCTATATGATTTGGCCCATTTAAGTGTATCTTTCACCATTTTGGAGGTCAGTTTTGATTTTTTCACAGGTTTTCTTCCTCTGAAGTCCATCTCAAACAAATTTCTGTTCTTACGGAAACATTGCATCCTGCCTCTTCAAATATTTTTTATGTCAAGATGGGACAGACTTCAATTTTCCATCACAATATTCTTGAACACTCTCTGTCTTCTTGGAGTTACTAGCTTTTTTCTACCACAGTGACCTTTTCTTAGGGTTGTTGCAGATTCACCGGTTAGCAATTTTTGGCTAATCTGCTTCACAAATGATTGTGAAACATTGCAAATATTGGCGATTTTTCTTTTGCCATATTGCGAATGGTTGAGCATGGTTTCAATTTACACCATTTTTTTAAATTGTTGATTAATCTTTCTTCTGAATTATGATAATTTTCAGGAAATAATTATGAAAACTTCATTGCTAATAGCTATTGAATACTCACCTCCTCAATTGAGATGTATAAAACAGAAATAAATAAGTTCAAAACGATGAAAATCACTTTGTCACTTTTCTAAATACAGCATAAAACGCATTCAACCGTTGTTTTCTACTTATTGCATGATAAACATCTATTACAGATGTTATAAAGTCAAACGGCAACCCATGATACAAATTTGTATCACTGGTTGCATTGTTGTTTGTTAACGTAAATTCAAATAATTAACGTTTCAATGCAACATTCGAAAAATTTTCTGGGCGAGTCTAATATCCAGGGGCTGCTTAAAATAAACTTCTCCATTAAATTTAGATTTCTTGTGCATCTAACTCCTCAAACCAATCACAAAATTATTATTTGTCATATGAACAACACTGATGATAAATTTGACATTTTCTTTTTGTCAAATTACTTCTATTAACATTGAACCAAAGTCAAGGAAATTAGTTATATCATCTTCATGGTTTTTTTCATATTTTGACATATCACTATTATTGTATGTAACCTCATTTTGTTTTCATTTTGTATATGGTTGATTTCATATTCATAAGGTATCTGATTCACCTATTCATATATGAACAATTCTGACGAAAAATTTAATTTACAGAGAAATAAAACAAACCGACTCGGCCTTGGATTCGATCGAGCACAACATCGAAACTGAATCGCGTAGGATCGAACGATTGCATCCTTTGGAAGCCAAAAAGATAGCTGATCAACTAGACCAAGATCTTGCCATAACCGAGCAGAATATTCAGTCGCTCAAGACAGACGTAAATACCTTAAGAAATGGCCGTTATGCCCAAGCTGGCGACTTGGACAAAAGGGTCAACAAACTACATGAGAAATGGGTGAACATAAGACGTCTATTACATAACAAGATACTGCAGCCGTTGGCCAATCTCAGTTTTCCTGTAGAGGAAAGGACGATCACCAAGCACGTACGAACAGTGCAAGAAACTAGGAATGTCGATACGAACCCGCATTTTGTCACTCTACAGGAGCATATAGAGTGGTGCAAAAAGAAACTAGTGAGTTCAATAGATATTTTAGCTTTTGGCCTTATAATTCTGAGACAATCTATTTTTCATTCTCAAAATACTCCATTTCCAATTTTATTACAGAAACAATTGAAAAAAGCTGACTGTGGTACGGATCTCTCATCCGTCCAAACCGAACGAGATCTACATCAGAAAGAACACAGACAAATCGACCAATTCCACTCCAAGGTTGAATCCTGTGTCAAAGCGAGAACTTTCTTTTCTGGTGAGGAGCTGACACTATACAACCAGCACCTAGGTCAACTCCAGAAGATATACGCGGAACTTCTGTCCTTTTCCACTAGTAGAATGAACGACCTGGAGACTTTACTCGACTTCATCCAGTCAGCCACGAAGGAGTTGCAATGGCTCAATGAAAAGGAAGAAGAAGAGATCACTAGAGACTGGAGTGACACAAAGATGAACGTAAACTCTATCGAAAAACATTTTGAGGTGAGTGTACATAATATTTGAATCGTCATACAGGACTACTTTATTCCGATTCATGATTGCGTGTAAATAAATTATTTGTTTTGTTGGATTTATTTTCTTGAGTTTGTTTATTGATCATTAACTCTTATTTATGCTCAAAAAGGACATGTATGGATCTGGTTATAAGGTAATAGACATGGTTTTTGGCTTTGTGTGCTCTTCTGCACCTCTTGTATGCTTATGGAATCACAACAAAGATAATATTACTCTTTGAATGTTTTTTCTACTTTTCCTTCATCAGTGAACTCATAAAATTTTTTGAAGTGGCCCATTTTTAATATGAAACATATTATTTTGATAATTAGGTATAATATAATCCATGGATTACCTTTTTAAAAAAGGTAAGTCTTGTTACATCACCAATTATGGTATGTTTACGATATGTCATATCTGGATAGTTCTTTCGGCATCAATTATTTCTACATTTGGTAGTCCCTGAAAAGAAATTTTTTCCAATTATACTCATGTTGAAAATCTACAGTCAACACATCATTTCGGAATATTTACTTTCCTGACAATTAACTAATTGAAAATTTTCACTCTTGTTGATTTTATGATGTTTTGTTTGCTATAGCTTTCTAGCTCTTTTGATCTACTCTATCTTCAAACTCGCAAAATGTATTCTTTATAGTGTATGAGAATTGGTATTTTTAAATGTCTAAGAAATTATGTTTTCTTACAGCGCTTGATGAGCGAATTCGAAAAACGAGAGATTCAACTCAGTGCTGTACAAGAGAGAGGTGAAATATTAGTCCTTCAGAGTCACCCAGGATCCAAAGCTATCGAAGCTTATATGGCAGGCATGCAAGCTCAGTGGGCGTGGCTCTTGCAGCTTACACATTGTTTAGAAACTCACTTGCAGAACACAAGGCAATATCAACAGTTCTTCCAGGATATCGCATCTTCAGAAGAATGGCTCAAGGAGTAAGTGACAACCATAAAATAACATATGTTACTTCCATTAAATGACAAATCTAATCTAATTTCGTGTTTTCAGGAAAGATGAGATTATGAACACGGAATTCAGCCAAGGTGACTTCAGCCTAGATGCTGGAGAACGCTTGCTGCAAGGGATGCAAGCTCTAAGAGACGAGCTGAACACTTTTGGTGATCAAGTACAAGCTTTAACAGCTAGAGCTCAAGAAATAGTGCCTTTAAAACAGAGAAGGCAACCAGTCACTAGGCCTCTAACTGTAACTGCCATTTGCAATTACAAACAAAACAATGTAAGTTGCATTTTTCAGTAGAATCCTTCCATTACTAAATCTCAATAATACTTTCTAGTTTGCAATTGAAAAGAACAAAGAGTGCACACTTTTGGACAATTCTGGTCGCCTGAAATGGAGGGTACATAACGATAAGGGTGTTGAATGTCAAGTACCCGGTGTCTGCTTTGTAATTCCACCTCCTGATAAAGAAGCTTTAGATGCTGCCGATCGTCTGAGGAGACAATATGATAGATCCATCTCTTTATGGCAGAAAAAGCAGCTGAGAATGAGACAGAATATGATTTTTGCCACTATCAAAGTGGTCAAGGGTTGGGACCTACCACAGGTAAGTCCCTTTACACTTCACACTTATGTGTCTTGATTGCCCACAAGTAGAACTAATTTAATTCTCTTTGCAGTTCATTGCAATAGGAGCTGAGCAAAGAAATGCTATAAGAAAAGCATTGAATGAAGATGCAGACAAATTGATGGCAGAAGGAGATCCATCTGATCCTCAGTTGAGAAGATTAAGAAGAGAAATGGATGAAGTTAACAGGTTGTTTGATGAATTCGAGAAGAGAGCAAGAGCTGAAGGTAAATAATTCTTAATCAAGGAATGATTGAGTGAGAAATTAACTGCCATTATTTTTTCAGAGGAAAGCAAGAATCAAACCAGGGTCTTCAATAACCAAATAGCCTCCCTTCAAATATCTCTTGATGAATTCGAAAGAATAATCAACCAAAGGGTATTGTCACCTCTTCCAAGAGACATAGACACACTGCAACATCTCGTCTTAGAACATAAAGAATTCGAATCAAGGTTGCAGAATGTAGAACCAGAAATTGAACAATGCAAAGATACATTCCGTAGTATAACCTTAAAAACACCACAGCACAAGAAAGACCTTGAGAAGGTCTTGGACAAGTGGAAATATATTTGGAACACCAGCAATTTGTATATAGAGCGTTTGAAATGCATTGAAATTGTTCTTGTGGGAATGGAGGATTCATCCCAGGTTATATCAGAATTCGAGACTAAACTTGCACTATTTGAAGAACTTCCTGGTACTGCTAAGGGACTGGAAGGAGTGCATGATGACCTATTGAAACTTCAGTCGGCTGTTGGGCAACAACAAATTGCTATGGATCAACTTAACGACGATTTTGATAATACAAAGAGACTTACAGAAAAATCTAGGCCAAATCAACGAGGTCCCCATGCAGATGTGGAAAGATTAGACAAGGAAATTCAGAAACTAAACAATAGATGGGGCAATGTTTGCACCCAACTTGCAGACCGTCTGAGAGGTTGTGAGCAAGCATACAATTTATTGAAAAACTACAAAACGGCCAAATCAAGTGAAGATTCTTGGTTGGATGAGCAGTATGGAAAACTTGAGAACCTTCAACCTCTCAAGGAAAGAGCAAAAGACAATTTGGAATCCACCAAGGTAACTTGATTTTTAACACATGTGACATGTATTATATACATATCAAGTCATTGGGATCGAAAGAAACTAATGAAATAAATAATAATTAACCAACATTTCAATTTTAACTGATACTGGATAAGATGAAAATTGGGTGATTAACTGAAAACCAGTTTTTTTGATAAATCTATGAATCTCCTTTTTTCATTTCACTCAGTACAATCAGAGTTAATTCAACAAATTTCATGAATAATCTTGTTTCAGAACTTACTCAACAGTGTTGTAGAAAGAGCACCAATAATCGAACAAGTTAACGTTAACGGTGGTAGATATATCAGGGAAGGAAAGGTAAATAACTTCTTTGAAATCAAAAATTTATTGAGATTATTTTCATTCATAAGTTTAGGTTAGATCTGTGTGTATGTTTGTGTGAATGAGATCTTACTTTCTCGCTTGAAATCTTGATCTATTCTGTCTTTGTAGATCTATCCAGTTGAAAACCCTAAACAGCTTCTTCTATTGCTATAAACGTTTTTCTGGCTTTGTGGTGATGGTTTTTGGGATATACTTTCAGGATCATTTGAAAGATTTCTTTGAGAAACGCAGTAACAAATTTTACAGTCAATTCTGATGGGGCTAGTTGGTTTTGATTTTTCAATTACTAAGGAATAACCCATTGATATGTCAACTTCAGTTTCAGAATGAAACATTCAATATTTCCACATTAGTATAGAATATTCTTTTTTAGTATCATTTTATTTACTTTTAAAAACATTTTCAAATTCATTTTTAGAAAATTATGAAGTCGATCATACAGTAATAGTTTTTTAATTTTCTACTTTATTCCCTTAGTATCTTATAGTTATTTTATGCTTTACATTTAAAAGTTATGTTGAATCATTCAAGAATTCAAGCTAAATATTTGGAAAATTATGTACTTTGATAAATCAACTAAATTGGAAGCTTTTCTGAAAATATCACTCTGTCATTGTTGAGGTTGATAGATTTTTCATCTAATTTTGCAACTCGTAACAATTGTTTTTTGTGAAATGATTCTAAATCGAACTCAAAGCAACTAAAAGGTTATTACTTTGTTAGACATTCAAAATAAGGAAGTTGTGTCTGCCGGTAGAACAAAATTTCGAAATGTATCTAATGAACTGTTCTCAAGATATTAAATATTTGTCGATATTAATTTTTATTTGCTTTGAGTCATATGACAGAATGTTCAAAAACCATTAAAATCGTGATTTTACAACTTGCACCCCATTGCAAAATGAACAAAATTTTAATATTAAAACAAATTGAAATATGTTTATCTTCTACAATTTTAATTTCGAATAAATTTTTTATTCAAAAAACTTTTAGAATTAAATTAATGTCTAAAACAAGCACCGCTTACATTTAATAGACGTATATAATCAAAACTCAATATATAATGTCAAATGGAATAACGTTATATACGTCTATTAAATGTAAGCGGTGCTTGTTTTAGACATTAATTTAATTCTAAAAGTTTTTTGAATAAAAAATTTATTCGAAATTAAAATTGTAGAAGATAAACATATTTCAATTTGTTTTAATATTCAAATTTTGTTATATTTCTTCTATCAAGTAAAAGGCCTTTCTATTTTATTTTATGCAAAATGAACAGTTCTGTATTTTTGAGATATAAACGATACAATGATTTCAAATAGTTGTATCTCCGAACTCAAGATAGATTTCTTCCATTTACGAGCTTCATTTTCCCCGTTGGTCTCAAAATTCACCTTTAAAATAGTCATATGAACATAATACATAGTTTCAATCTTGTATGAGTATGTTACCAAAAAAGACGATTACAATTAATTGAGAGCTGTGTTGACAAAAAAATTCGATGCATTTGTTTCTTCACTAGGATCTAGTAATATCTTCAAATGATTCTTTGTGCTTTACCTATTCTTTCGAAGACTAGTTGGTAATGGCATCCTTTTGTGTTCCTCTTATCCTTTTCTTTTTGGTGCCTTTGTTCTGATATCTTTTTTCTTCTTTTTCGATTTGAATTTGAAGAACTTGAATTTTTGAGCTTTTCTTCTTGTCTAGTATAAATATAATTTAAGAAAAAAAACTTGCCCTCATTATCTCTGAAACTTATCTGTAGAAAAACACCATTAGAATTCCACTTCTGGTTACACTTGACTAATTTTTGACACAAATCACCAAACCACCGTTATTTCAAGTAATTCATCAAAACTTATCCATTTCCACACATAAGTTTCAAGGATTTTCTGCCCTTTTTCGTGAAGGGCGCTCCTCACGGCTTTCACGATATGTCATCTTACAAAGGCACTTACTGGACTAACAATTGACACCTAACCTCTAACCCTAACACTAGATATGGAGCAAAGGACTTCAAAAGTTCCGTGAAGGATTGTTGGAAGACCAGCCTTCTCTGGACGTCAACGATGTCTTCAAAAACCAGAAAGCAAAGAACTTGTGCGGAGCAGACCAGATAGCTCAAGAACTGGACGACTTCAACGCTAGGTACCAGTACTTGGTGGACCAGCTGTATGGTAGAATGAAAGACATAGCTGCGAGATGTCCAGGCGATATCGTTACCCTGGTAAGTTATTGTTTATTTTTCTAGCAACCTAAGGTACTTTTAGTAGACTGGATAATAATATCTAGGGAGGTAGAGAATTAACTTTCCCGAACAGATGTGGACATATTATTTTTTTCTCAGGAAAATACTTTAAATTCTATTAAGGTTCTTAAATCTTGATCTGATGAGATAACATTTTCATCAGATAAGGACAGAAACAATCAAATTAGCTTTTCTTGCACTCATTGTTACTTTTCGAAAATTGTTGTGCAGTCTAAACCTGTAAGTTGTTGAAGCTCATCATAAATTTAGGTATATATATCAATCAATAGATTTAAAATAAAGCATTCAGCATTAGGGATATATTTATTACATAAATTTTCGCAAATTTTGATCCAAATAACCTTTTAATTATTTAATATGAATTAAATTATGCTAAGTAAAGACTGAATGAAGATGCGATATTATTATGAACAAAGGAAAAAATTTTTGGAATTGCGTTTCTGTAAAATTTAATGCGAAATTGTGAGAAAAGTAAAATACTCTGATTATTTCAATTGTTATGTAAAATAAAATAAATGGAAGTTTATACTTGATAGAAGGTATATAAAATTATTTCAATATTTTAATATTTAGAGATATATTCTGTTAGCCATCCACATATTTAATTTCAAAAAATTATATTTTATATATTATACTATATATATTATAACTTCAGGAATTAAATTAATGTCGTATAAGCACCGCTTATATCAAATGACATATAAAATAAACATTCATTATAAAATATCCAAATGAGATAACAAAATCCAATAAATATAAATTGTTAACAAAAATTCTAGAAATTAAATATTTTTAGTAGACAAAATTTTGTTTCTGCTCATCCCTCTTATGAAAACAGATATTTTTCAAAAATGTTTAACATAATCCTAAGACTTTCATCATAAAACTATCTTACTTAGAATATTCAATATTATTGAATATCTAACTAGGTTACTTCCTAGAAAATCTCTAGATATGTAAAAACATTACTAAAAAACAAGTTTTACTAAGACATTGATTATGAAATTCTTAGGATTATGTTAAACATTTTTTAAAGATATCTGTTTTCATAAGAGGGATGAGCAGAAACAAAATTTTGTCTACTCAAAATATTTAATTTATAGGATTTTTGTTAACAATTTATATTTATTGGATTTTGTTATCTCATTTGGATGTCTTATAATGAATGTTTATTTTATATGTCGATTGATATAAACAGTGCTTATATGACATTAATTTAATTCCTGAAGTTATAATATTAAATATAATTGTTTTAAATTAAATATGTAGAAGGCTAACAGAATATATCTGTAAATATCAAAATATTTAAATAATGTTATGTAAAAGTTTGATGAATCAATCTTGGGCAAAGAATAGGATGAATCATTCACGGGACTATGTAGGGTTTATGTAGTAAAAAGACCTGTCATCATTAATCATCAATATTTGTGAAGTAAAATTAAATGACGCAGTGCTATTTTTTTAAATTTACTCATAAAATGAACTTGTAGAATATGCTTCATACCCCACAATATTAATCATACTATACACATATAGCTGACTAGCTAGCCCATAGAAGTTTTTGAATTGTGCCAATACAGTCATTGCACTTCTTTTTTAATGAGAATCTCTGCAATTTCCGGAAATTAATTCTTTATTTGAAAGAAATTTTCAAACTGATGTGATTGTCCATCGATACACTTTACTTTGGTTCTTCTTTCTTGCATATTCTAATTCAAGACAAGTTTTCATCATTCAAGAATGCTTATTATCTTCATAGGATCGTAACAAGTGATATTGAGAGTAACCAATGTCGGGGTATATTCCTAGTAGAATATCCCATTTAAGAATTTTCAAATAGGTTTTCATTGTTTTTGCAGTATGTGAAAGACCTTGTTATATCTCTACTCATCTTATGAAATATATCTTACAGTCGATAACGATATCCTGTGATAATTTCATTCAATTTGTGGACCCTGTAATGGACTACATCAGGCCAATCCTAGAGATCTCACAAAATTCTAAGACGAAACTTCAATTTATCGATATCCAGCTTTTGATAAATGGCTGAGATTCTATTCTACGATCTTGTATGTTTGGAGGCTATCGGGGTGTATATTTTCATCAGCCCCTTTCAATAATTGGAGCAGCTATTTAACATACCACAAAATAATTCGACTTCAATTTGTACAGTTGCCAGAATCATTTGCGTTGAATATTATTTCCTATTTATTTTCGTAGGTGATAGCTCCTGACTTCACGTCAGTGCTTTCCACCATTTTTTGCATATGGTCTAAAAACTGCAAGAATTTCTTTTCCTATTTCGGGCAAGGCTTTAACTTTATAGGAATGCAGTTTTTCTGAAGCAACAATCTGTGATGAAAAATTATGTGGTAATTTCGATGTGTGTAATTTGAATCTTGCAAGATCGAGATACTTCGAATATTTTTCAGACACATGTACCATTGCATTGGCACGGATGAGCATAATGCAATTATCGCCGTAATTTTTCGTTCTATTACGGTATTATTATCGCGGTAATTCTTTGAAAAATGCATTAATCATAGATTTCAAACGCGAGGGAATTATTTGATCTGTTATCCAAAATTTTGAAATATGGTATTATTTATGATCTTATTGAAAGAGGTCAAGTAAATGTGCTATGTTTTGAAATTTGCATGTTCTACAGTGACGGCTCGTAGTGGAATTATATCCCTCATATGGTTCATATAACTGAATTCGGAGTGAATTATAATTTATCAAAATTCTAAATCATTGTGATGAAGTAGGGATTAAACTTCGCACTGCAGATAAACTTTTTCATGTTTACTCTCACCTGATCCTAATCGTATGCAATCTAAACAATCTATATTAAGTGTATGTATGTTCCATACTAAATATTTTTACTTTTTCCTAAAAATACATGCACACGTTCAGAATGTGCGAGTACTTAGTTGAGATTTTCTTCTACTTTTTTCTTTTATGTATAATTTGTTTTCTTTTTTAAGAATTACCTATTCATCTTGATCTCTTTAAATTATTGTTTTATGATGAATTAGTTTTAAGTGAATTATGTTTATAATAATAATAAGTTTATTTATTTTATATAAACATATTGTTTGATAATAAGAATCTGAAATATTAGAATTTTCCTCTTAAATGTGTCATCTCGCAGAGAATTAAATATGTAGTGTACTTCTGGAATTACTTCATTCTTGTGGCTTGTATTACTGGTCGACAAGATTTTTTTAACACAAAGCAGATCTTTATTTTTTTTATGGAAATACCCTTCTAATAATCGGAAGAATATTGCTAAACTCCTAACGCTCAATAAGACCATTTTACATTATCAAGTAGTCAGAACTTCTTGGTTTCCATCTTGAGGAATGGAACTGTGTCATTGCATAAGGGAAATTTTAAACCCCTCTATACCAGTTGCCCATTCAGTGACGATGAAAGAAAGTTATGAAAATATGCGTAGTCTTTTGGATAAAATGAACTACAATGTATAAATGTCAGATATGTGGAGGCTTAAAAGTTATAGGAATTTTAGTCGAACTTCAGGGAGGATTTACAAAATATGGCTGTTTTCTTTGTTTATTGGTCAGTCCTGCGCTAAATCAGCATTATATAACAAAAATTTGGCCAGAAAGAAGTGTATTTCAACGTGATCTCAAAATGTTGAGTTTGACCTCTTGTAGACTCGTCATTCTGCCTGCTCTTCACATTAAACTTGGTCTGATGAAAAATTTTGTGATGGCTATGAATAAAGATGGTGATGGTTCAAATACCTAAAACAAGTCTTTCCCAAGTTTAGTGATGCCAAATTAAAGGAAGGCATTTTTATTGGACACCAAATCAGAAAATTGCTGGACGACGTTAATTTTACAGAGAAACGTACCAGGCAGGAACTCGGAGCATGGAACTCATTTGTTAGTGTAGTAAGAGGATTTTTGGGCAACGATATGGATGCAAACTACCAACAGTTAGTTAATGAACTATTAGATGCCTACAAATCGCTTGAAGTCCGAATGTCATTAAAAATTCATTTCCTCCATTCATATCTGTCATCTTTTCCTGAATATTTGGGAGATGGCAGTGACGAGCAGGGTGAAATATTCCACCAAGATATTAGGATAATGGAAATTCGCTATCAATGGATCCATCCATGATAGGTGAATACTACTGGTTTTTGAAGAGAAATTTTCTTTTAAAAGGAAAAAACAGAATTTAATTCGTATGTTAAGTCAATATTTTTAATCTTCAAGTACGTTTAGTAGGTGTAAAACTAAATAAAGTCGATATATACGGTTAAAAAATTCTGAAATCTTTTCTTTTATACACATCAAGTATTGTAACATTAAATGTGGTTCTATAAATGTAACAAGAAAACCTCACGTGTAATAAGTTTTTTTTCCTATTTTCTTATTTGGATACGTCCATTCTATCATAATACGCTATTCAGCTTTATGTTACAACCAAAAACTTTTTTGTCGACCAGTGTAATTGTTGAATGAACCTTTAAAATTTTTTAAAAAACTTTCGGTCTACATTGTGAAGTAGCCAAAATATAATTATGAAATAATAGAAATATTATGCACGATCTAGAACGTTTCTCAGAAAGTGTCGGTAATAAATTCATGAAATATGGAGCAAAATCAAGCATAGCCAGTTCTTCATCCTCTTACCTTTTTTGAAGACGGATCTATTCATTTTTAGGTGTTAAAAATTGGGGATTTAAAAGTTAAACAAAATTATCATAAACACATCAACGGATTTTCATGGAATTTTACTACAAGTGGGCCATCTAGAGTTTGCATTTTGAAGAAGTGATTATTGCAGTCTGGAAAAACTTCTGCCATTCGTGTTTTGACAGAAAGTCAGTTTAATATTTGACATTAACGAAATGGGTCGACTTACGCTTGAACAACACAAGTAGTGAATCTTCTATTCAAACTTTTAGAAATTTACGTGTAGAATTCAATAGAAATAAAATGCCCTCACGGTAATTTGTTAGTTCGCGAAATTGGATCGTTATTTGATAAGACAACCACGTTCTCTTCCAGTGAGAACACCTGAAAATATTACTACAGGTCCAAAATGTGGTATCAATCAACATCAACTTGTCATCAAGAACTGAAAATTTCTCGCACTTCTCTGAGGAGAATTTTGCATAAAGACCTCAGTATGAAAGCTTACCAAGTTCACTATACGATGTGTGTGGATCCTTCGCTCAATTGGCTTATGAATGCATGGTCTAATATGAGAGAATTTTCCCAGGAAAAATCGTATTTAGCGTTGAAAGCCCATTTTCACCTCGGAGCTCTATTTTTTGTGACTGCAGCCTGTCGTGGCGGTCAGCTTTGAAAAATTATTCATTAGTTTTTTATTTATAGCTGATAACATGCAAATTTTAAATAGCCCATCCTTTATTTTCTTACAAAAAATTAATCATGTATTTCTGGCGCTGTTTGTGATATATATCACACTGGAAATTTATCGTAATAGGCGCTCTAATGAATGTCCTTTTATCTTGTTTAATTTCAATGAAAAGTTAAAACAAGTTTTCAGAAATTTTCATCTGCTACCAAAAAGTTCAAAATTTTCTTCTCAGATATTTACACATTTTTAGTGACTACAATCAGGTAAATATCAGAGAATTTTTCAGATTTAAAAGGTTCTCAAGTTACTAGAAATTACGTCATCAGGAATTTCTTACTCATCACTTATTTTATAGAAATGATTTGTTGATTTCTTTATATTCGATAATAGCTACTCGAATAGTGTTGACCATTCATTTTATACTAAATAAAGAATGTTCAAATGCATTTTTCTTTCCGAGTCAAGCGAGGTTAAGCGTGGGTGACAATCGTGGGTAATACGCTGATATAATCCCACCTACTTTACCATATATGCAGAGGCAGGTTGTTTTTATTGATTTTCAGAACAATATACCAGAAACCATGGTTATTGAATGCGGAAAATAACAATTTCCAACGTACTGAATAGAAAGGACCGTTCAAGATTATTTTAATTTCATGTATACCGCAATTGATGTTGCAAATTGCTGCGTATTATCTTCAAATTGACTTTATGAACATGTAATAGGTTGTTGTTGAAACGATGGTGATTTCTATTTTGAGCTCGTAATTTGCGTATGTTTACATGTAGTTTTATTGTTTCTGTGCTTTATGAATTGGAAACACTGCAAATTTCTGAACGAGAAACATCAAAGTGAAAAGTTCAAGGCTCTTTGAGAATTTCTGCCATGGGTTCATCTTAGGATAATGATTTGGCGATCCGTTTAGGATAAGTGTTAAGCTAGCCATCTAGAAACGATTGATGGTTTGAAACACGAAATCTAAATTTCCATTTATGAGATGATCGCAGTTCTACATTGCTTGATCCAATTTTTGTGTTGTAGTTAAAAGCGGTCTTTTTGACTGTGTTTTATTCAGTGACCACCATCTTGTATTTTGTGAATTAAATATAAAAATCAAAAAAGTTGAACCAAAGGTCATCAGTTATAGGGACTATAAAACGGGGACTGATGAACTTAGATCACAGCTCTTAGTATACAGCTAACTTAGGTATACAGCTCTTCGGAATCGTACTCTAGCGGCTATACGCCACAGAAAGAAATCCTATATTAATCAGATGTTGAACAAAAATAAAAATAATTCTAAAAAAAGTGTGGTATACACTAAAGAACGGCAATTTGGTTAATAAGAAATTTGTGGATATACCTGAACGCTTGGGTGATGTGAACAAAATAAATTAGTACTTTTTATCAGTTAATACGATACCATAGTTCGGCAGATCTTCAAAATTACTATTCTAAAAATAAATACAATCAATCTTCAAATTTCTCATTTGTAATTGCCACCACAGATCAGGTGGCAAAGATAATATCTGGAATAAGGTCTAACGCGTGTGGAGTCGATCAAATAAATATAGATATGCTCAGGAAATATTGTCCTTTCATAATAACATATATTACTCATATAGTCAATGTCTGTATCGAGCGTAGTTATTTTCCCTTTGGCTGGCAGTGTGGCTTAGTAAAGCCGTTGCCTAAAGTTCAAAGTCTAGTTGACCTGCGTCCTATAACAATGTTACCGATTATGTCAAAAGTACTTGAAAAAATACTTTATGTGCAAGTTTCATCATCTCTTGTTGATAATTCAATTCTATATTCAAAACAGTCAGGCTTTAGTCCTTCAGATAGCGCCATATCGGCACTAGCTCAGCTGACAGATGACATATTCCGAAGTTGGGATGACGACAAGATGATTGCCATGGTGCTGTTTGATTTTTCGAAGGCTTTTGACAAGATTTGACACGAGTTGCTCCTAGTTAAGTTGAAATTCTATGGGTTGGGTGAGGTTGCGTTAGATCTAATGAAATCTTACCTGAGTGATCGTTGTCTGATGGTCAAACACAATGGATCTTTTTCGGATCGTTGTTTCGTTACCACAGGAGTGCCACATGGCTCTATATTCGGACCTCTGCTTTTTTTGAATGTATACACTGACATCCTAAATAAAAAAACTACACAATTTCATTCTTATGCTGACGGTGTAGGGCTCTATATTTCGGTTTCTAAGTATAACTCTTCGGAATGCATTCGTAGGTTGCAGTTGTGTTTAGATGATGTTTATGAGTTGTCCTTACAGCACAACCTAACTTTAAATACCAAGAAATGTGTAACTATGTTTTTTGGTGCCGAAAGAAACTTATTGTTGATGAATAATATTGCTTTTGCTATTAATGGTGAGAATCTGGCAGGTAGAACTGAAGCAGAGTATCTTGGACTCAATATGGACTCAAAAATGAGCTTTCAACCACATGTTAACCAGTTAATAAAAAAATGCTAATGGAATCTGAAGTTACTTTATTCGAATAGGAAAATTCTAAACTTCAAAATGATGAAAACTCTAGGTGAATGCTTAGTTTTATCACATCTTTCGTACTGTAGTTTTATATGTGGCCCCTGTTTGAGCTTGAGTAATTGTGGTCGATTGCAGAGAATACAAAATTCATGTTGTAGACTGATATATGGACTTCGAAAATACGACAGGACATCGCATAAGATAAAGGAACTCAACTGGCTTAATCTTCGTAACCGATACAAGTTGCAGAGTTTGTCATTTATTCATAGGGTTGTACAGACGGGTGAACTGAGTTACATTAAGAGTAAATTATTATTTAAAGAACAACTTCATGCACTTCCTCGTACTATTCGCTTTCCTGAAACAATTCCTTCCCAGATTTAGAATTTCAATGTTTAAAAGTCATTCAGTTATCCATCTATCAAAGCTTACAATTGCCTTCCACAAAGATTCAAAACTACTAAAAATTTAAATAAGTTCTTATGTGCCTCGCAATAATCAATAGTCAGGTGTTGACTTGGAGTGCTGCATATCCTTCTGTTCTCTTGTTTTTGTGCCCTTAATTTGCCCAATTATTCACAATTACTCACATTAGTTACTATTGTAGTTACTTTTTTTATATAGTTTTTTTTTCGATTGCATTTCGATGGTACCATTTTGTTGCCATTTATTTGAAACTGCAATTGAAATTCAGCATCAAACTGATGGGTTAAGTGTAAGAGTAGCCTTGACTAAACTTCGCTCGCTTGTTTGTATGTATGTTCTTATTAAATGAAGGCCATTTATTATTATTATTGAGCCCCAAACAATCGACAAGGTACTGAAAATTGGGTTGATCGGATGGGATACTGTAGCCAGTAAAGGCGGTGATTTGAATGATATTTTTTTTCATTCATTTCTAATGAACTCATAACTGAGAAAAATATTCATCAATTTTTTACTTATAGCCGATCAAAAATGCCAATTTCAAATGGGCCACCCCTTTGAGTAACCATCGACAAAATTCTAACCGTTGTGGGGCGTGTAAAGTTTATATTTGTCTATGGAACGTTTATTTGTTTAAAATACGCCATACAAAATTCTACGATAAATGAAGACTAGTAGCTACACAGCGAACACTAACTGAAAAGTTGACAAGAACATCTTTTAATATAATATAATATTTTCTTCATTTTCTACATTCATTTCAGTTGAGGAATAACTTCTAGAGCAGGATTACCTGTTTCCCAAAGTCTTCGAAATGATGCACTAAATATTGTATGGCCAGATTGGTATTTAGATACTTCCTTGCGGAATTCTCGAGGTGCTTTTCTGGAGTTTGTATTAGAACACCCTTATAAAAGGTTTTTCATCAACAGCGCCCCATTTTGTTTCGTTTTTTTATTTATTTGAAAATTATTGAAATTTTTGTTTCACTATAAAGTACAATGGATACCATAAGTTATGAAACGAAACATCATTTAAATGTCCACCACGAAAACTCTGGCTGGAATGAAGTCGTTGAATACAATTTTCCATGACTCTCTCACACAAATCAGGTCTTATGTTAGCAATTACTGCTTCAATATTGATCTGTAAATCGTCTACATTTGCTGGATGATTGCTGTAAACCAATGACTTACTGTTACCCCAAAGAAAGAAGTCCAATAGGGTTAAATCGTAGGAACGAGGCGGATAATTTATCCGTCCATTTCTGGAAATAATCGAATCACCGAATTTTGTTTCCAGTAAAGTCATACACGACGCTTTAAATGATTTGTTGGTTTGAGTTCTTGGATTAAAACAATTTTGTAGGGATGTAAACCAAGGTCTTTTCGTAAAATTCGCCACAAAGACGTCCGGGAAGATGCCTAGTTCTTATGAACGTCCAAAAATCAATGAATTTTGATCTTCACGAACACTTTCACTGCAATATCCTCTTCACTTCTTGCATTTCTTTGTCTCACTGGCACTGTAACATCATGAATTGTAAAATAAGTTTCTAACTTCTTCACTAAAGGTTCAATTGTTTTTTTATCGACGGTTATAACGATCAAAAATTGGAGTTAAAGCACGTAAAGTTAGAGTAATAGATCGCGATTTTTCATAATGAATTTGGTTGTTGGAGTATGTACCTTTCCATGATTAAATTTCCATTGACAAATACAACTGTCAATGTCACAAATAAACAATAACTGTCATGCGTGAATAATTTCAATTTAAAAATGGTGCGTTTCAATTGAAAGACCCTTTACAAACACAATATCTGCATAATACCGAGTTGGGAAAGAGTGAATTGTATATTCAGAATGTACGCCATTGATTGATTCTAACATACAATGAATTCTCATAAATTAAAAAGTTCTCATTACTATTAATTAATTTTTGAACTATTGAGGTATTCATAACACGTGTTTAGGTACTGAAAACTAGATAACAGTGCTTAAAAATGATCTCTAACTTCAAATGAGTAAAGTATGTTGTCATGCAGATCTAGAAGGCGCATGCGATTTCTTTGAGATCACCTATGCCACAGGAAAATCCCTCATTGCTTGATAGGATATAAGCAAGTATTAGAACATCGCCCAACAATTTGAACCTACGTCCTAGCAGGTTACGAAAAATCATCAATTTTACGTATCTACTTGACTCGTGGTATCAATGCGTATGTCATTTCTTAAAATAGACTCATTTCGAGGTGTTTAAACGTTGATATTATTCAATCATTCTCCTCGAACTAGTGAACGGGTTACGTCACTACTATAAAAGTATATTATGCCCGCTTTTGAATTCGTTAAAAATGAATGAGACATTTAATTGCGACATGTTGAACACTTGCTGGAAACCAAACAAACTTGACCTATTGGGAACGCCTCGAGGTTGTGAGAGCTGGTTCAAGGAAGGCGATGGGTGCTTAGAATTTTAAAGCTTGGTTTTTCGTGCAACATGCGTGTGCGGAATGTGTTGGAGATATTAGGTTGGGGAAACAGAAATCCATTTTTTTTTTCGTTAGATGGCTGTAGTGATCGATATCTCGTAAAGTATCGATCACACAATTTCAGATTTATGCTCGTTGCTGTTCTTGTTTGGTCCATCCACGAACACTTTCACGTACGGCAGCAATATTCTCTTCTCTTTTTTTGCATTTCTTTGGTACTGTAACATCATGAAGTGTAAAATTTGTTTCAAACTTCTTCACTAAACGTTCAACTGTTCTTTTATCCGAAAGATTATAACGACCAAAAATTGAAGTTAACGCATGTAAAGTTAGAGTAACAGATAAATTTGGATTTTTTGGAAACTTTGTTGGAGTATGTCATTTCCATGATTGAATGACATTGACAAATACAACTGTCACAAATAAACAATGGCTGCCATGCGTGAGTAATGTTAATTTAAAAATGTGGCGTTCCCATTGAAAGACCCTTTATAAATAAACTTGATATGTTTATGGTTATATAACTTGGATTGTTGTTGTTGTGTGTTGAAAATATTCCTTAGTTGTTAGATGGAGATGATGGTGCTACAGAAGCGGTCTAACGGTCTTTATTTGAACTTACGACTAGCCCCATCTGCTAAATTCAGCAGACCAATAAGTAATGATTTTCCTAGTAACATTTATCAATCGGAGATTTCATTACACACGAATTTCTTTTTCTTTGCTGTTCGCACTAAAACCATTGTTACTTTTGAATCAAACGTCAGACGGTCAAGAAATTTTTACATCCACCATTTGAAGTTTAATACTTTCTAACAAAAATAATAATTCAGTATTTGTGACGTCATCTTCCTATCAGACCGTTAACTTATCAGGTGAAGCGATCGCGCTGAAATTCTAGAGGTCAATTAATGGTTTTTATGAAGTCTATTTAGTAATATTCCTTATTGAACTAGCTTTAAATAACTCCAAATACTTTGTGTTTGTTTACTGAAAAGAATGAACACTTGGAAACTCTATACTCGTGGACGATTTTTTATCAGCTTATTAACTCACATTTCATAAAATAATCTGAAATATGAGAAATACGCTTGGTGTATATTCCGACCACTCTCATTAATACCTCAAACAATCAAGAAATAAGCTACATTTCTAGAACATGTGTAATAATTTTCAATTTTTGAAATGAAACTTATTATTACAGTAATAGAAAAGTTGATTTGTTTGACAAGAATATACTTTTCATCATGTCTAAATCGAAACTCAGCCATCGTTTGACGTCTAAAATATATTTCCGAGGATTTAATTTCAAACTTTCACGAAAACTAAACAGAAAGACGTTGAGTTTAATACATCCATAGCTAGGGCATCTTACAAACAAAATATAAATGTTGCATTCAAGACAAACAATAACCTAACTTTATAGATAAAAAACTTGATGTAATTCAGTTTATAAATAGCTCAGATGATGTCACTGTGTGTTGAAACAATTGTCAGCCTCATAAAGACTGATTTAATTAAAAATATAGTGTAAATTGGTAATTATAAGGTTGTTCGGAAAGTAATTTCGTTTTTTCCTGACAGATGATTTATTTGTATTTTTTTGAACCCAACTTCATACTTAAACCGCATAATCATTATATCAGGTGTTTTTATAGAGTGATAGAACTTTAAATTGAAATAAAATACATTTAAATTAAGATTGAAGCCAATTTTTTTCATTTGAAAGATAATTTTATGACATTTATGTTTTAAGAATAATTTCCGGCATATGTCCACCACGCTCTGAGGAACCGCATTCGTCCAGACCAATTTTGGACCACTTTTTCGAGTAATTAAGGCCTTATTTCATCAATAACACGAGTAATGTTGGCTTTCAAAGCGTCTATTGTCTCTGGTTTATCAGCATAAACCAATGACTTGACATAACCCCAAAGAAAATAATCCAGTGGAGTTATGTCGCATGATCTAGGAGGCCAATGAATTGGACCATTTCTCGAAATAATGTTATCGCCAGATCTTTCTTTCACAAATCAGTTGTTACGGTAGCAGCATAAGGTGTAGCACCATCTTGTTGAAACCAAAACACTCCTGGGTCGATATCATTCAAATTTTGAAACAAATAGTCATTGATCATCGATCTGTAACGAGCATCACACTGTAACATTAGCTCCAGCATCGTTTCATATAATAAATGATATATATATATATATATATATATATATATTATATATATATATATATATATATATATATATATATATATATATATATATATATATATATATAGATGACCTCAAGCTATATGCCGCGAATGAGGAGCAACTGAGGAGCCTTCTTGGGATAGTGACATCTTTCACACAAACCATCAGAATGGAGATGGGGCTGGACAAATGTGCCTCATTACACGTCAAGAGAGGAAAGTTGACACAAGGGGGAGAAATGCTTATTCAAGATGAGGTGACTATACAAGAACTAAGCCCAGAAGAATCATATAAGTACCTGGGTATACAACAAGCATTGGAGATAAGAACATCAAAACAGAAAGAAGATTTCAAAAATAAATTTTTTGCTAGAATAAAAAAAACCCTCCGCAGTAAACTGAACTCCAAGGCAATGTTTACGGCAATCAATACATGGGCAATTCCAAGTATAGCCTACTCTTTCGGCGTGATCAGGTGGTCAAGCACAGAGTTGAAGGCGATTGACACACATGTGCGAGTCCTAATGTCTAAATACGGCATCCACCATCCCCATGCATCGGTGATCAGACTTTACATGCCTAGGCACCAAGGAGGAAGGGGTTTGCGAAATGTTGAAAAGGCCCACAATAAAGCGGTAACTGAACTCAGAGAATATTTCCACTCAAAAAACTTACCGTTCTTTCAATCAATATGCCAGGAAGACCGCAACATCACGGCTTTAAATCTGGCAAGCAGAAATAACCCACCACAGACGCCATCATCTGAACAACTACTGGAGGAATGGCACGGCAAACCCTTACATGGCAGGTATCCGGAGGCACTGAAAGAAAATAGAGTTAATAGAGAGCAGTCACTAACTTACCTTAAATCCGGTTATTTATTCCCAGAAACCGAGGGACGTCTCATCGCAATCCAAGATCAGGTGGTGCCAACAAGAGCGTACCTGAAACATATAGCCAAAAAGAACATACCGACTGACAGATGCCGGAAATGCTGCCAAGCCTTGGAGTCTATACAATATGTGACATCCTCATGCCCCATTCTTGCACCCAGGGAGTACACCCAGCGGCATAATGCTATGGCAAAAATCTTTCACCAAGCCATTGCCATGAAAGTAGGACTTATACTTACCTCTCGAAGGGTACACGAATACTTACCCAAGCCGATACTTGAAAACAGTCAGTTCAAACTCTACTGGGACAACCCGATAATAACGGATAGATCGGTGCCTCACAACAGGCCCGACATCGTGATCTTTGATAAAGGAAACCGCAAAGCAACAATCATTGATATAACCGTCCCGGCAGATGATAACATAAGTAGAGCGTACACGGAGAAACTAACAAAGTACCACCACCTGGCTTTTGAAATAAAAGAGATACACCAGCTAAGAACGGTAAAGATTCTGCCCCTGATAATCTCCACGAATGGATTGGTTGAGAGCCACCTGGCAGAAAATACGGAACTCCTTGAACTGGATCAGGAGTTGATAAGTAAAGCTCAGAAGGAGGTGATCCTCTGGACAACAAGAATTGTTAGAATGTTCCTTACAGCTGCCTAGAAGGTCCTTGGTCGTTAAGACCCGGACCTTCTAGAGGAAACTCCCATAATGGTGATTATTAAAAAAAAAAAAAAAAAAAAAAAAAAAAAAAAAAAAAAAAAATATATATATATATATATATGTATATATATATATATATATATATATATATATATATATATATATATATATCATTTATTATAAATCGAATAAAAAGTTTCATTTTTCTTTGGGCCATTCTCTTTTCCCTATCATTTCAGCAATTTTATGATTCTCGTAAAAATTTTAACTAAGACAGTAATGATCAAGTGACCCGTTTTTTCTGCTCGCCAGTCTATTTATTCATTATACGTCTTGTCTACTTGTCTTTCATATTCCCAAAAAAAAAACGAAATTACTTTCCGAACAACCCAATATATTTCATTTTTCCCCTATTTATCATTTAGGATGAATTTACACATACTAAATGCCAAAACCATATAATAATATTTAATGTCCTTAATTTATGTTTAAAAATGAGTTTCCATCACGTATAGATGTTCCCAGATTCAGTTGTTTTCGAAGTCGTACGAGGGCGATGAAGCCGACCGACCTCGGAAAATATTTCTCGAATGACATAACAAGGTCTGCCAGAGGAAAAGCGATTCCCCAATCCAGTTTTCTTGAACTTGAGCAGCATCCGGTCACAGATACGATCTGCATTCTTATTTGCGCAACCGTCGGCTACTCGATTATTAATCATGCCCGTCCGCCGTTTTATTTTTATAAATATTGACAAATTTCCGAGCGCCGCGGAGTTCCGCTTATCTTTGGGAGGTAAATAGTCGACGCGATTTTCACGGACTTTCCTTTGGCCGACGTTTCGTTTCGATCTAGCAAGCGGTCGGAGGACCAGTCAGCGACTGACATCGCGCCGAATCGAATCGTTACGTGCGGAATCGTTTCAATCGAAACCATACGGCGAGAATGTCGGCAAATATTTTTTTTCTAGTTCCTATTGTCGGCATTGACTTGTGCCTTCAGTGATTGTGATAATTTGTGTCGAAAAGTAGGATTTTAAGTGCGCTAAGATGGATACGGATTACGATTTCGAGTTCGAGCTGGAGGACGTGCCTTGGGTGGGTATTTTTGAAGTTTTTTCGGGGTGCGGCAAACAGCTGACCGGCAAGGGGTAGGTTGGGGTTTGGTCGTTGCGACATTTGTCGAAATCAGCTGTAATTTTCGTCGGTTTTTCTTTTCATGGGAAAAATCGGGATTTTTTATGTTTTTGGTTCAGTATTTCCTTAAAAATTCATTTAAGTTGTTAGATATTGGACGTCAAGAGCTTAAGCCAGCTCATACATGAATTATTCCAAAAAAAAATTCTTAAAAACTTTTTGGAAGTGAAACAATTCTAAACTTATTTAAGTTACTACCGAATAGTCCTAAGAGTTCAAAATTAAAGTTAAAGATGTTGAATTAATTTGTGTTTTTTCTTCAAAAAAACCCAGTTTCCTTTTCAAAAGTGTACATCTAGGGTATTTCACGTTAGAATAATAAAATTATGTATTCACAATAACAAAAATACATTGGTTGAAAAAGTATAAAGTATAAAGTTTTACAAAAACAGAAATTCTGAACATTTCGAAAATTCATGCCTGTATTTATCCTCAATACTACCAATGACTTTCATGTGCCTCAATAACTGCTTGGCATCTTCTCTGCGTGCTTTCAACAAAGTTGTTAAGAATATCCTGCTCAATTTGTTTCTTACGTTGTGGCAAAAGATCTTGGAGCTGTTGAAGCGTTTCCGGCTGTGGTCATCAAGGGTTCTTTGTTATTGAAAGAAGCTTTCTAGATTGTATTAAGGTCTAGGGATTTTGGAGGTAATGCTAGATGTGTTTTCTCTAGCAATAATCACCTGCTGGGTTCTATGTGGCAGTAATCGTCCAGAAAAATGGAATTTTCGCCAATAGCTGTGAGATTACTCCGTTTATAACTTCATCAACATATATCTCAGACGTCATGGTTCTTGGAAGTACTAATGAGTCCTACCCAGGACCTCAAAAGGCTCCTCGATGTTAGATTTACTTCATGGAGACGTCTTCTAACGGTGATTAGGAAAACTAAAGTACCTGTGCCATCTCGAAGACGTCTTCTTGCCGAAAGAGTTAAAAACGGTCTTCTACTGGCGTTGCTGAATGGTCTACCACTTCTGGGTCTTCGACGAACTGTTCACTTTGGCTAATACTGCAGAAATTGGCCACTTGCACTCGTGTTCGACCTGCCTGAAGCATCTCAAAGGATCTGTTGGCATCATCCTCGGATGTCCGACATTGAACCATTAGATCTTTTTTTTATTTTAAATATCATACAGATTTATTCCGTTAACCTCCTGGAAAGTTTAATTTAAAAGAAATTTTTAATCAAAAACTTTCAGAATTTAATTTCATAAATGTTTAAGAACACACGGTATCAATTTAGTAGACATATAGAATTGAACACTTATCATACAGTACCAAAGCAAATAAATGAATTCAAAGAAATATAAATTATCAATAAAATCCACTAAAAAAAATACTTGAAGTGTACAAAATTTTAGTTCGTTCCTTGTTTCATCAAAACCAAATTCCTTTCCAAAAATGCAAAATATGCAAAACAAGAACTTCTTCGAAAAAACTTGCTCAAAATAAGTTCCTTCAAAAAAATTCCTAAAACATCTTCAGAAAACAATTTAGAATTATAACAACGGAATATCATCAGCCATATTCCACATTTAAAATATACAAATAATTAACAAAATATATCTTACCAGACAAACTGAATATAGCTATCTGAGCAAACACTAGAATGAAGTGAACTTTTAAAAATCCTACGTATTGTATGTTCGCCACAGACACTACACAATGTTTGCAAGGTATTTTATGGACTCCTTTAAAACCAAATTATAATATAAGTGTGAAGTATAATATATACAATAAAATAATGAAAAGACGTTTTTTAGTTGGTGGAAGGATTATTTAAAAATTTTAAATAATCCTATCAAGTAAAAAACATCTTTTTATTATTCCATTTTATCTTATTGAAAATGAAATAGATGAATAGAGAAAATCATAAAAAAAATTTATTGCGCCCTTATTTCAAAACAGAAACCATTCAAACAAGATTATCAAATTTTAGACCAGTTGTTTATAAGCATATGAAGAAGTTACTATGTAAAAAAACTGCGTCATGTGAGCAACTCACAATAATAAATAGTTTATAAACATAGATATGTGTATTATTTAATAAAAGTGTACAATGGGTTTCTATCAATTAAAAGCCAACATGATTCGAAATAAGCGAAATTATGGATGTTATTCATTGATTCTAAAATTGACTAAATCACGACTCAACATAATAACGCCATTTTAAAAACAACGATATTTTCGAAGTTGATTTACAAATACAGTCCTAAAATATCCACCTCAATTTTATTTTTAGTTCGATACTCTATCTCTTGTTTTAAATGTATACTGTTCCCCTTTTGTATCTATTCTGATGCTGACAGATAATGAAAATTATTGCGATCAAAGATAATTTCCGTATCCTATCTACGAGTACTTATTGTACTCCTGTGAATTATATATTATTTGTTCCTCGTGGAAATGTTTTGAGCTGCACTTTAAACCGAGAATTCTTGTGGACTGATATCAATTTAATATCTCTAGATATTAAATTTTGCTGTAACAAAGTTGAAAAATGGCAGAGCGATAGGTCCAGAAGGAATACCAGCGGAATTGATAAAATGTGGAACAAGAAAACTCTTCGAGGCTCTGACCTGGTGCATGAATAAGTTCATAAATGGCGCTCCAGTACCGAAACAATGGAAAGTAGCCTACATTTCCTCAATCCATAAAAAAGGGACTAAACAAAATTGTGCTAATTATAGGGGCATTTCAGTGACAAGCACGATGAGTCGCATCTATGGAAGGATTCTCAAAGGATAACGTTTTCTGCTTGAAACAACTGGTAGAGAAACGACTGAGCACAAACCAAGAAACGCATCTTATGTTCATAGACCTTCACAAAGCGTATGATACAGTACCCGTCAAAAAACTATGGAATGTATTACAGGAGTCCAATATTAATCACACTCTAATTAAGGCCCTACAAAATCTTTATGAGAATTCAGAATCAAGAATAAAAGTAGGTAATAGAATATCAAGAAGTTTTCCGGTCAGCAAAGGATTGCGTCAAGGCTGCTGTGTATCAACCACGCTCTTCAAAATCTATGTTGCCAGAGCTCTTGCTCTTTGGAAGAGAAAATGTAGGGGAATGGGAATAGACCTGGGCAACACTTGTCTTTTTACGCTCCAGTTTGCTGATGACCAAGTCATAATTGCTAGTGAAAAGGATGACTTGGAATATATGACCCGAAAGTTGCAGGAAGAGTATAAACAATGGGGCCTAGAACTTAACACCGAAAAGACCAAATATCTTCCCATCGGAGGGGAATTAGCAAACATTCAACTCGATACAGAAGAAATCGCTTCCTGCACTAGCTACACATATTTGGGGGTTGAATTTGATATTACAGGCAAGGACGATCGGGAAATTCAGAAACGGATAAACCAAGCCAGGGGTCTTATCTCATGTTTAAACGGAGTCTTTTGGAGTAATGAAATAGGAAAAAAGCGAAAATACAACATCTACGAAACATTGATTAAGAGCTCATTATTGTATGGATCGGAAACGTGGGGAATCACAGATAATTACAAAAGGAAACTGGAGGCCACAGAAATGGATGTGTTTAGACGAACATTAGGGATATCTAGAAGGGACCGAATACGGAATGAAGATGTTCGAATGAGAATGGGAATAGAAGAATCGCTCATGGCAGACGTTGAACGCAGGCAACTTGTTTGGTACGGACATGTACAGAGGATGGATGATGCTAGACTACCAAAGCAGATGATGGAGTGGATACCATCACATCGTAGAAAACGAGGAAGACCGAGAAAAACTTGGATGGAGGGGGTTTCTAAAGCGATGAGCTTAAGGAACCTGGCAGAAAACCAGTGGAGTGACAGGAGATCATGGAAATTAGGCATCGGAAAACGACGAAAGACGTTTTAAAACCGATATATATATATATATATATATATATATATATATAATATATATATATATATATATATATATATTAAATTTTGTTTCAATTTTTAACTTAATAACATATTTATCAAAAACATGACTGGAGTATGCGGTTGGCTCTAGGTGAAACATTATAACAATTTTATTTAAAATAATTCACACAGGTTTTATACTTCACAATTTATTCAGAATCGTAACAAGTGTTTCGGTCTTTCGATCTTCTGCAAAGGAGTACAAAAAATAACTAAACTCAAAATTGTAAAAGATTCTTTAATTACACAGGACACCTGTGTATTTTTATGGCGCATGGAAATAACAGCATGTTGCCGACTAGTATTTGGGAATTTAATGAATTCTCCTTTTTCTCAACGGCTTTTTTGATTGAGAGAATCTCCAAATAGTCCATCAATTTACCCTTATCAACATTATATAGTAAAGTGATATCTTTCATTAAAAAAATGATTATTTTCTATACAATGTTCTGCAAAACCGGTCGATATCTGATTTTTCAAAATAGACATCCTATGTTCTTTGATTCTATGCTGTAAACATCGGCCTGTTTGTCCTATATGTAGCATTACAAACACAATTAACTCAATTAATTCAATAAATCCCCGATTCGGAAAAGTTGAGGTTCCTTTCTTTATTGTTCACCAAAATCTTAGCTAAATTATTTCTATTTACTGCTAAAGAATTAATTCCCTGTTTGTATTTTTTTTAACTCGACAAAAATTCAACTTTTTCCAACCATCTCATAATCTAAAGCAAGCAGGTGGCAGGCGACCTTAACTTGGTGCAAATTATGAAATCAAATCTTGAAAAAATTCACACAGTTTTTAGGTTTCACTTTTTTGATTGAAAGAATCTCCAAATAGTCCATCAATTTACCCTTTTAACATTATATAGTAAGGTGACATCTTTCTCATTAAAAAAATGATTATTTTCTATACAATGTTCTGCAAAATCAGAAATCAACCGGTTTTGCAGAACATTGTATGGAAAATATTTTTTTAATGAGAAAGATGTCACTTTACTAAATAATGTTAAAAAGAGTAAATTGATGGAATATTGGAAGATTCTTTCAATTAAAAAAGACATTGTAGCTTCTTTGAATACTTTTAAACAAATAATCAAAAATTTGGTAATAAACAATATTTAAATGGATTCAGTTTTGGGATATTGGTATTACTAAGTTTTGAAATTGAAATTATGCAACTATGTTTTTGCAATAATTAAAAACTCTATTGGAAATTTTTGAGAGGTGTATTATCATCATGACTGATTAATTTTTATAGCTTTATTTTGTTTTCATTTCATAAACTGCTATGGGAACATACAAAAATATAAGGAGTATTAAACAGCATCATTAATTAAATCCAAGACTCATTTATAAAATAAAAACTCAACACCATTCTTATCTCTTGTAGAGACAGAGATTAATTCTGTGTCGGTTTCGCAATTACCAAATTATACTGTTTTTATCTCTCGGCAAGCTTGATCCAAATCCGGATTTGCATCATGTTTACCTGCTGAATTATTTCTTTTTAGTTAACTCCATTTATATTTAAATTACAAAAATCTAAGTGACACTTATGCGAACGTTTCGTTTCATGAGTGAAGAATCGCATTATGGAAATTTTTCTGGAATTTTTCATCTGTTTTTGAGGATTGTATGCGTTTTCAATTTCTTTAAATAAGGTAGTAAAGGTTCTTTCAATGGGAACGTCCCATTTTTAAATTGAATTACTCAAGCATGGCAGCCATTGTTTATTTGTAACATTTACAGTTGTAATTGTCAATGTCTACCATTTAATCATGGAAAGGTACACACTCCAACAACGTTTACAAATAATCCAAATTTATCACGAAAAATCGCGATCTGTTACTCTTAATGTTGGTGCTGTAACTGCAATTTTTGGTCTTTATAATCGTCCGGGTAAAAGAAAAAGTTGAACGTTTAGTAAAGAAGTTTGAAACAAATTTCATACTTCATGATGGTACAGGGCCAGTGAGACAAAGGAATGCAAGAAGTGAAGATAATATTGCTGCCGTACGTGAAAATGTTCGTGAACACCAAAATTTATCGATTTCTCGACATTCACAAGAACTGGGCACCTACCAGACGTCTTTGTGGCTAATTTTAAGAAAAAACCTACAAAACCCCTACAAAATTGTTTTAACCCAAGAACTCAAACCAACGTCGTGTATTCAGTAGTTGGTACTTAGAAAAAATCGGAAAAAAATCAAGAAATGGACCGATAAATTATCCGACTCGTTCCTGCGATTTAACTCCATTGGAGTTACATTAAGTCATTGGTTTACAGCAATCATCCAGGAAATTTAGACGATTTACTGATCAATATTGAACGAGTAATTGCTAATATATGACCTGATTTGTGTGAGAGAGTCATGGAAAATTGGTTTCGAAGACTTTATTCCTAAAAAGTTCAATCATTTAAAAATGAATAATGTGTTTTATTTACAAAACAAAATGGGACGCTGTTAATGAAAGACCATTTATATAACGATTCGTTTTTCTGGAAGGAAATCTGCATGAAATCGAAGGGTAAGGTCTGGATTTAACATTAATATATTTCAGGACGTGTTTTTAATGGTCGAAATATGGAAAAACTTCATATCAACATAAGTCATAAAATATTTCCCAAAATCTGCATTTTTGCGATTTTTCTGTCAAAATTTGCCAAGAACATATAATATAATATAGAATATAAAGAAGTACGTGCGATTTTGATGACAGATGTCATTATTCGTTTACTATTCCATTGTTTCATCTGCCAACACCTTCATTTTGAAGTGTCACCATTAGATTTTCTATTCAGTATTAGAGCAAGGTTCGATGAAAATTCATCACAAACACAAGAGAAACTCGCAAAAGTCACTCATCCAGCCACTTGCTATCGTTCAAGATTGAATTTTTAATCGAAGAATGAGATTCTCAGAACATTTTTAAAGATTCTAAAAATCACGACCTGAAATATACTTACGTTAAATCAAGACACTCTGTATAATTCTCTAATTTGAATATTTAAAAGTGCGATCCTCCTCTGAAACCATTTGACGAATGAATTTATTCAATTCAATGATTTCAAATATTCTCTCATTTCACGATAAATTAATTCTCAATAATTTTTCATTTTTTCAGAGATTGGTAGAGCAAATGCAACCGCAGCAGTTTAGGACATTTAGATCAGAATTCCACATGAGTAGTGCTAGCGAACTAACTTCCACATACACTACTACTACACACTATAGTCAACAGTAAGTTTCCAACATACACTTTGATATTACCTTGGTTCTGTGTCCATTTATGCAACAGATTGAATAAAACCACCAGGGAACGTGGATGGTTTAGTGCAGAAGATGGAACTAATGATTGAAAGACTTTGTGTTTTGTATTTATCTAAACAAATTCTCATTTAGACTCTGGGAATTGTTTTCATTTTCAGAAATGCCTTTGGACGAAAATGTCTCTTGGATAAATGAATTTTCAAACCTTTTACAATATTTTTTATATAGTATATACATTAATATGTTGAATATAATAACCACTCTCAATTTCTACGCCATACGACAGTTAATTTAAGAAGAAAACCATTTTTCTGCAAGTCCCTCATAGATTTGGTAGACGAACTGCCGTCGCTATGTGGAAGAAGAAATATTCAACTATCTCCGATATATCGTTGTGGCACTAAACAAGACGCGTTTCCACGTGGTTTAATTCAATCTGAGGTTTCCTTTTCAAATTAAGGTATTTATTTCGGCTCTCGTTAATTTTTCATAAGGTACGTCAAAACGAGGACGACAGAAAACGGCACGCAAAAGCACGGTAAAGACGAAAGAGATGAAATAACAAACGGAAGACCTCCAGACAAATATACTACAAGAACCCAAATAATACAAGAGCCCCAAAAATGGACAACAAACACATCCTTGAAAAGACAACACAAAATCAACGAGTACATCTTGATCGATGGAATATCGGAGGTGCAGGGTATCATCAATCCGCACACCAATGAAATCATGACAGTGCGAGAAGCCATAATATCTAGAATATTAGACGTGAGAACTGGAAGATTATTGACTGCTGATGGTAGTCAGATCAGCATAGATCAAGCAGCTGAGAGAGGCCTAATTGATCCCATCATAGCCTCAAAACTGCAGAACCCGTGCGGTATAATGGAGGAGGACAGGGAGCTAACCCTGCTTGAAGCAATCCAACGCCAGATTTACGAGGCCGAACAGGGCTTCCAAGACCCCTCGGAAAAAAGATTAAAGGTAAACTCCACCACCATAAATCAAGCTATAGACGAGGGAAAAGTCGATGTAAATGCCGGTACCTACACCATAGAAACCGGGGAAGTTATCGATCTCAGGGAAGCGTACAGAAGGGGCTATCTTCTTCAGCACACCGAGGTTAAACTACAAACCGGCGCCGTGGCGCTTTCTGACGCGGTAAATCAGGGTTTAGTCGATGAAAAAACAGGTTGGATTGTGGATCGTAACACCGGTAACAAATATCAGATAGACGCGGCCGTCAAAACTAACGTGGTGGACGGTGATGTGCGAGAAATCGTAGATCCGGTTCGCGATACCAAAGTAACGGTGCTTCAAGCCATCGAAAAGGGTCTAATAAATCCCAAGCTCGGCAAATACATTCTGCATCACGAGAAACTCCCATTCCTAGAAGCGAAACGACGCCAACTAATCGTTAAACCGAAAACCCTATCAGAACTCGTAGACGACAGTTTGTTAGATGAACACGGCAAAATCCTCTCCCCCCTACACCAAACTAAACTTTCCATTCTCGATGCGGTCTCCAGGGGTGTTTTAGATGTCGATCAAATAAGGTGCATTCTAGACTTCAGAACCAATGATCTCATCACTCTTGGTGACGCTCTTCGTGAAGGTATAATAACACCAGATGGTCACTTCCGTAATTCGGTAACTAACGAAAGCATTACGATTAGAGAGGCGGTACACAGGGGTTACATAATAGCTGTCGTGAAAAAATCCATTTTCGACGTGGACGGTTTTCAGCCTCCAGAAAAATCAGACCACATAAGTTTCAACGCGGCGAGTAACAAAGGTTTCATCAGCAAAAAGAACGGTGGAAGTTTACTGACCAATCCTAAAACAGGTAAACTGGTACCTTTTTCAGAAGGTGTACAATCCGGTTTGGTAAAACCCGAAGTTTACGAAATGCTCAATCGTGGTATAGGTATTTTCGAAGGAGGCTATGAGCTGACAGTTTTAGACGCTGTATTCCGTGGTTATATTGACCCTAAAAATGGAAACTTAATCGATGTTCAACAAGGTAAAATAGTGTACCTTAACGAAGCCATTGCTCAACATTTGATAACACCGGAAGGCGCAGCCATGCTAAATAGTTTGCTAAATCTCACAGTTTCTACCAAAATAACACATAGACTAGTCCAGAGGTACGTAACTGTCACCAAAAAAAATATCGAACACCAACAATTTACATACACTGACGCACTCAGACAAGGACTTATAGACAACGAAAATCAAATATTTATAAACCCAGTAAATAACGAAGCCATACCTATCGTGCAAGCTATAAGCGAAGGTCTGTTGGCACCCGATTCTGACAGTTCGGAAAAAGTTTTCGTTAATATATCTTCTTCACATTCCATACCTGATAGTACTGACACAGTCAGAGATGTAGACATGAAAACCAGTACAAAAAATCTAATTAGTTCACAAAAATTAACCAGTGCTTTGGAGAGGCACGTATATGAACTTCCAAAAGAAGGATGGACACTTGCCGATGCCATAAATAAAAAGTTATTTGATCCCATTACGGGAATGTTCATCATTCCCGGTACTGACAGACTTGCCAGTTTTGAAGAATGCCTAGAGCTCAGGATCATCGACCCCAATTCCGCTATCGTTATAGAACCTAATACAAAAAGGAAAATTTCGTTAGCCAGAAGCCTCGATAAGAAAATTTTAGATAGTACTGGACACTACCTGATGGATAACAAAATCATAACAATGGAAGAAGCAATTAGTAAAAGCTTCATACTTTTAGAAACTGCTGTGGTTACTATTCCATCGAACCAAAGGACGATTCAAATAACAAAGATACAGGGAAGACCAGACAAAATTGAAATTTCTTCTCCAACTAGCGTTAAAACTTTCGAAACTCAAAAAGAACTCCAAGTTCAACCAAATATTTCTCATGAAAAAGAGAATTATAAACCTGGAGATATTCTTCAAGCTGTTGAAAGGGGTGAAATACCCCTAGAAAGTATAAATATTGAAGATCCTTCTACTGGAGAAGAATTGACATTCGTACAGGCAACAGAACGAGGTCTCATTGACCAAGAAAAAAATTACACAGATAACGCTGGACGCAAAATTCCACTTAAAGATGCTGTAAAATTAGGAATTATCGCTATAGCAGCAGTCCCATTTGCTGCGACCAAAATAGTTAAAATAATAGGAAAGTCTATAGTTGTTGATCCACGAACTGGAGAAAATATTCCTATTAAAGATGCATTGAAGAAAGGAATTATCGATGAATCTACTTACAAGAAAATGGAGAGCCAAGCTTTCATTGAGGAAGCTCGAGAATCAAAATCTCCTCATGAGTACAGTGAGGTGAAAGGAATCAATACAGTTTATCCTCCACAGAAAATAATAAACTCAACAGTAATCCACATCACAGATCCAGCAACTGGCAGAGTTTATACTGCAGATGATGCAATAGAAAAAGGCTTAGTAACGCAGAAACAGTTGTCCGACATGATGGAAAGTAAAAAAGCTTCTGGTGACACCAGCATTCAAATAACAGATTCCACAACAGGAATCACATACAATGTAAATGAAGCTGTAAAGAGGAAATTGATAACACCGGAACAGTTAGAAGAGATCAAAAATGATCCCAATGGGGCTATAACCAATTCTCAGCATACCATAACATTAACCAGGTCATCTGCGACAGTTTCCAGTAAATTATCTACCACTTCTACAGTATATATTAAAGATCCTAAGACTGGAGTCACATATACCAGTGAAGAGGCTTTAAGCAAAGGTGTTGTAACACCAGAAAAATTGAAAGAAATAACTGAAGAATTGGTGCCAAAATCCGCTGACACAAAAGAGGTAATATTATCAGAATCTAATTCACAGCCGAAAGTCTTAAGTACCACTACCATTCGTTTCGACAGCGACGAAGAAATGTCAGAGGCAGACAAAACTAGAGCAAGAATAACCACAGAACCAACATACCAAGTCAAAATAGGTCGTGCAAAATCCTTGAGTCCAGAAAGGGAAGCCAAAAGAGTAGTGCTACAAAAACTGAGAAGAAAACTAGTGAGTCCTGAAGATGCCAAAAAGAAAGGCATTATTGACGAAGAAACTGCAACTATATTGAATAAAAAAGACACTTTCACATCACCAAAAGGCGATGAACTCACCTTGCAAGAAGCAATAGAGTCCAGTAAAATAGATCCTACTAAAGGAACTATAATAGACCCTCAGCGGGGTGACCAATTAACCATTAACGACGCAATTCAGCGAGGTATCTTAGATCCTGATGGCTCAAACGAACTTCTTTTCCCAATAAATCGTAGTCTTTCAATTCCCGAATTGGTCAAACAGGGTCTAATAGATCCTGATAGTCAGAAAGTCGTCCATCCAGAGACAGGAACCTGTTTGACCATCAGCGAAGCAATTATCTGTGATATCGTAGACCCCTTAAGTAAAATGACTGAAACCAATGGAGAAAAAATTACACTTGGAGAAGCTCTTGAAAGTGGAGTTATCGACGATGATAAGTCCAAAGTTAAGACTGTCAAGGGCGAGTTATATCTCCAAGAGGCTGTGAAAGAAGATATATTCGATACGTCCATTCCCACAGGTCCAGAACACATTCCTCCGGCTGGCATGACATTCCCCGTAGCTTTAAAGAGAGGTTTAATTGACACTGAGAAGAAGGAAATATTAAATCCCCTGACTAATGAAAGGATTCCATTGAAAGATGCTATACAAGAAAATTTCATAATGACTCTTCCTTTCCCAACAGATCCAGAATGTATCACTATAGAAGATGCCTTAGAAAAACACCTAATAGACAAAAATAATGGAACATTTATGATTTTCAAAACTGGTGAAACCATACCAGTATCTGAAGCTCTGGAAACGGGGCTATTAGCTCTAAAAGAACCAAATGATTTTGTTGATTTCGACAGCTCTCAACCTATCACTACAATAACTGAAACAAACAATACCATTCATAGAGTTACAACCAGAACTATCGAATTATTATCAGGTTACGCCCTGCTCAGCATCAATGAGGTCCAAAATCTTGAAACACTTGAAATAATATCTATAGAAGATGCAAGGAAAAGAGGTATTATTATAAATGAAGATGAAGTAGAAAATACCACAGTTATTAAAGATAAATCACTCTCTTTTTCTGAAGCCTTGAATAAAGGCTTAGTAGATATGAAATCCGGTACCTTCCTTGATCCTCAAACAGGAGAAAAATTACCAATCAAAGAAGCCTTGAAAATAGGAACACTTTCAGCAACACCTGTGACTGAAGAAGTACAAAGAAACCAACTCGAAACTATGGGAGTATCAGAATTAAACATAGCTGAAGCTTTCACGACTATCTACAATGAAAAAACGGACTCTTTCGAAGATCCTAATGATCCAAATAAAAAATTAACTTTCGAAGAAGCTGTACAGAAAGAAATTATAGATCCCAATTCAATAATTTACGATGTTGAATCACAAAAACCATTGACTATTGAGAATGCTATGAAAGAAGGTTTAATAGACCCCAAAACTGGTCAGATTATTGACAATAAAACTGGCTCTAAGGTTAATTTCAAAGAAGCTACAAAAATTGGACTTATTGCTGTATTAGGTGGAGTGGCATTACCACTAGTAGCTGTAGGCATGGCGGGAGCATCTGCCGTTGAGGGAATCAAGAAATTATCAGCCAAAAAAGATAAAGTGTCTGAAACAAAAACTGTTACAGTAACAAGCACAGAATCTAGACTCATCACAACCACCGCATCTTCTAAGACGCCTTCTAAGGTTGAAATTACTATAAGTGGTAAATTGCCTGCACACCAACAAGAGGAAGTAATTGACAATATTTTAGAAGAGCAAATTGTACCTGATCGCTCGGAAAGTAAAGAAATGCCGAAGAAAGCACAGGTGAGCATTGAAGAACTAAAGGTTGAAGAAAAACCAAGAAAAGAGTTTGCCAATATCGAGGTGATAGCGCCAGAAACTACCATAAGAGAGGCGATTGTAGCTAAACATATTATTCCAAGAAAGTGTAAAATCATTTTTCAAGGTGAAGAATTGAATTACGATATTCAAGAAGGTCTGGATGAAAACCTGTTGACACCAAATCACAAAATAAAGGTTGTATCTAAAAATAAAGTTAATCTGGTGGATGAACCAGTTAAACTCACTCTAACTATATCAAGAAACATAACACCACAATATTTGGCAGAGTTGGGATATTATGATATAAGGTCAAGACATTTCACAGATCTGAATGGTGCACACATTACATTTGAAACTTTAATTTTCGACTTGGACTTGTTTGATCCTGATAGTATATTAGTTAAAGACCTGACAAATAAGCCTCCACAATATATCACACTTCAAGAAGCCCTTCGAAGGCCTTTAATAGATAAGAATTCTGGTCATATGGTGGATCCAAAAACAGGTAAAAGGGTACCATTCTTTGAAGCTGTTAAACTCCGTTGGATTATACATATGGACGACAAACCCAAGGCGAAATATCAACCTATGAGTTTAGGAGAAATGGCTAAAACAGACGAATTTGACCCTGTCAATGTTGAAATCAAACTTCACGATAGTAATGAGATTCTTCCTCTGATGAAAGCTTTAACTTCAAATATTATTGATCCAAAATCAGTTACTATAAAGGATCCTAAGAACATGCAACTTATTCCTTACTATGAAGCTGTAGATAAATCTATAGTTGATCCTAGAAGAGGTCTGGTGATTAATACTGCTACCCAGAAGACGATGAATTTCCCTGAAGCATTCCACAAAGGTTTCATCCTAGCTTTACCAAGACCTATTTCGCTCCAAGCAGTTATCCATAAGGGAATGTATGATGAGGAAAGTGGTAAGATCAAAGACCCGCTGACTAAACAGTTACTTCCAATAGCGGAAGCTATAAATAGACAAATTATCGATGGTACCATCAGTGAAGTTAAAGATGTCAAAGCTAACGTATTTATACCTTTGAATGAAGCTCTTAAAAACAAACTGATAGATGATGGAAAGCTCATGGACAATAAAAACAATCAACTAGTCCCATTGAACCAGGCTGTAGATTTAAATTTGATTCAAACAAAACCTATTGTATTCAGTCTCTTACAAATTATTCTAATGAACTATTATGGTCCACGAAATGGGCAAATATTGAATCCTATCACTGGAGATGAGATAACGTTGTTGCAAGCAATAGAAGCCAAACTGATTGACCCCGCAAGCACCAGAATAAAAGACGATAGAAGAAAACGCATTGTTGAAATCAAGGAAGCTTTCCAAACCAATTTGATTGATTCTACTAAAGGGGTTCTCACAAATCCCTTACTTTCATTGGACCAAGCGTATCTTAAAGGTTATATATTGAGTACAGTTTTGCCTTGGTCACTGCAAGAAACTCTAGCACAGAAGGTCTATGACCCCCAAACCGGAAAATTTGTTGTTGATAACACTAAAGTAACATTGGTAGAAGCCATTGAAGGCGGCGTTGTAAATCCTAGTGTACTCACTATAAAAGATCCAAGGTCTGGAGATATCATTACACTGAATGACGCGATCAGCTTAAGGTTAATTGATCCAATCAAGGGACAAGCTATTGATCCTATCACCAACACAGAGTCTAACTTGTATGAAGCCCAAGATCGCGGATTGATAGTACCTTATAGTAGTCAGATAACCCTGCCTGAAGCTGTTTTCAAAGGATTCTATGATCCTTCTACCGGTAAGTTTATTGATCCTAGAAGCAAGGAGCGTTTGAAACCTGAAAGTGCTTTCAATAGAGGTTATGTAGATACTTCGTCAACTTTGGTTACAATAGATGAAGAACTGGTAACTTTCGATCAGGCAATAGTAGACGGTTATATAGATACTAGTGACGGTGTTGTAATAAGCTCAGGAAATAATGAGATGGTAGATTTCAATGAAGCCTTTGAACGTGGTCTTTTAATAGAAGTAGCTCCACCTGTACCATTGAGCGAAGCAATATTTAAAGGAATTTACGACGAACAATCTGGCCTATTTTTAGACCCTCATACTGGCAATTATTTAACTTTGATCGAAGCTATCGAGATCAACCTGATAGACGCCGAATCTATCAGTGTGAAGGACACGAGAGCTGGTGTATGGCGCAAGCTTTCGCTAATTGATGCAATTCACAAGAACTATGTTGATGGCAACTCTGCATTGGTTAAAGATTTCTCAAATAATGAGAGATTAGAATATACTCTACCAAAAGCTTTTGAGTTAGGTATATTGATCGATAGCAAAGCAGCTGTCTCGATTCAACGCGCTATACATCAAGGGTTGTACGATGAAAATACTGGTAAAATAATAGACCCCACCAACGACAGGAAAATTACGTTGCACGAAGCTGTCAGAAAGTGTATGATATCTCCTTTGTTACCTTGTTATTTCGACAAAAAGCAAAACAGACTCTTAACTTTGTCTGATACATGCAAGCTTGGTGTAATAGATAAACGCAGCGGTACTTTCAATGATAACGTGACAGACAGACAGCTCAAATTGTCGCAAGCTTTGGAAGAAGGTTTGCTTGTAGACATTGAGAATGGTAACTTTGGGCTGTATGAGGCTATTCAAATGGGATTCTATGATCCCATTGATAACGTGTTCCGTCATCCAGTCTCAGGGCGTAAGGTCAACCTCAAAGAAGCTTGTGATAACGAATTTATAAATCCTCTGAACTCCATTATCAAAAATAGCCCAGAAAATAAATACGTGAAACTACCAGAAGCTGTAAAAACTCATATTATTGACGATGAGAATAATAAATACCTGTTTCCAAACGAGAACGCTATTAATTTATTAGATGCTAAAAAGAAGGGGTTGATTGTACCGATAAATAGACCTATATCTTTGGAAGAGGCAATTCTGTGCGGTTTCTATCGTCCAGATTCTGGAAAATTCGCGGATCCACTCAAAAACGGCGAGTTTTATGATTTAGTGGATGCCTTCAATCAAAATTTGGTTGATCCATCGTTGACAGCTCTGATGGATCATCACAACAATTCAACCAAATCTTTGCCTACCGCTATTCAAGAAGGTAAAATCGATGTACTGAAAGGTCGCGTCTTAGATTCAAAATCTAAATTGACTTACAATTACGATGCAGCTTTCGAAAAAGGTCTGCTTGTCACTGTAGAGAAACCTCTGGAAATTAAACAATCCATTTCCGAATTAGGTAGAGTTCCAACTCAACCACGTGAATGTACACTTGAGGAAGCTATGAAATTTGAACTATTAGATCCTCAAATTGCCGTTACTAAAGACATTCAGTCGGGTATTTTCAAAACTGTTAGCGACGCTATAGCAGACAAAACTTTAGATATGACCAAAATGCTTGTATTCGAAGCTCAAACTAGCGTCGTAAAATCTCAAATAGTCATATATGAAGAAAATATAATTATCTACTTGCAAGAACCTTTAGAATTCCGACACGCTATAGATTTGGGCAATTTAGACACAAATACTGGTAAATTTGTCGATCCACAATCCAAAGATGTAATGAGTTTGAAAGATTCTATAAGCCTTGGATATATCGACCCTGATTCCGCTGTCATCAAAGACACACTCAAAAAGAAATTGATAAGACTTCCCGAAGGATTTAGAAAAGGTCTAATAGATTCCGAAAAAGGAAATATCCTAGATACTTCCACATCTAAACTGTTCTCACTTCCTAGTGCTATGGAATGCGGTTTACTCACGACTCCAAGAAGAGGTTTCAGTTTGATAGAGTCTGTGATATATTCCATTTACAATCCTACAACTGGAGGCTTTACTGACCCATTCGTTCACATCCCGATTATAGACAGAAAACGTATTTCTTTAATAGAAGCAATAAACCATAATTTGGTTGATCCTACAAGTACCGTAATAAAGGATCCTGAAAGTGGTGCCATAGTGCCCCTATCAGCTGCCATTGAAAGTGGTTTGGTCGATGCACAGGAAGGCAGGATACTAGACAAGAATGAAAGCAAGCAGATGGATTTCACAAAGGCACTTGAAAAGGGTTTGATATTACCTGCTGAACAAAGGGTGAGTTTTTTGTTAATTTCATTAGTTATACTCTGCAATTTGCACTGAGACTTTTTTTGCTTGGAGGTGTACTGTGGCTTGAGTTCTGCTTTGATGAATGCTCAGTTACGCAGCTGTTTTGAGATAAAGCAATTTAATGGAATGTTCTCTTCGAGTTGAATCAATATATATACTCTGATAAGAATGAAATTTGTTTCGTAAATCTTTGGAAACAGACTGAGAACCTACCATCTCATATAGTGGATTGTTAGTGATTGTCCGAAACCTCCACGAATCAAAGCATGATATATTACGTATGTTCAAAACATTATAAATTTCATCATAAATGAAATCCCTTCACAAGAAATTCGATGAATCTTGTTGCATAGTAGTTTCCATATTGAAATTTGATTAAGGGTGAATCATGAGATATTTTTAAAAATAAAATGATGGTATAAATTCATTCGGCTGATCTGTACCAAATATCATTCATCGCATGTCTGCAATTTGCCCCTTTGATCAACAAAACCTATCGAGTTTGTTTGAGTATGGAATTGTTATACAGATGTATATTGCATTGTTTCGATTTTCAGAACTTTCTATTACCATAACTCACACTCCTTATGAATAAATGATGGAATTCTAGATTAGTTAGAAAAAGACAACAAAGATTAAACTACAAAATGATCAGGTGTAGTTTCTGTCTAATATGATGAAATGAATGTTTCAATTGTAAAAAATTTTAAATTAACAAAAAAGAGTCAAGATACATATTTTCATAAAATTCGAAAAGATTCTAAAAGAACTTAGTCAATAAAATACATCAAACAAATTTGATAATGTAGATATATAATTGCTATATTCTATGGCAGTTCGAGGATTATAAAGCAATAGTCCTGGGGATTTGAAGGAGAAATCAGTGGGTCAAAATAGAAAAAAAATAATTAAGAAACTTTTTATCACTTTTTTCTTATTTTAAATAAATTACTGAATGGATAGAAGGATTTCGTTAGATAGCTAAAAATATAAAACAATAAGGTGAAACTTCTCATTTGCAAAAAAAATCACTCATTTGTCAGAGTGTTAATTTAATTTTTTCTTTAAATTTTCAATTTCAGTTTCAATTATACAATGAGTTATAACAAGAATATTTTTTACAGCTTGTGACCCTGGGAGCTTTCATTTTTGTGTGGTGGTCCTACTGAGAATGTGCATAATCGCCTGCAACCCCGCACATAACGTATCATTACATCTGCTTTTACATAATTTACTCATACATGTAACCCAAAGAATAACCCTATTCATTTCACATCCTCATGACATCCAAACTGTTAGAGGAACACAAGACCAATAGATAGATCCAAATATCCTATTGATGTATCCGTTGTAGTGGTAATATGCATATGATCTTAATGAAAAAGCTTATGGAATGCTATAGAAACTACTATAAATGACATGATATTACTGTCGTTCTTTTCAATGCTTCATCATGCAGTTTTAACTTCTTGATTTTGTCATTTCTATTTTAAAATATTTCAATCTTGAAAGAAATGAATACAGTTGAGTGAAATTATGGATGATGGTAACGCTGACTTTGTTACAAATATTTGCAAAACCCTTTGACTTTACCTTCTTAAATAAGATATATTTCAATATAATCAAAAATTTTTAGCTGTTTTATGTTTTTGAGGAACTGCTTTATGGAAAACTATTATTTTACTTATTTTGTATAGTAATGATCTTCTTAGGAAACAGAATTCTTGACTATAACATGGAACAAATTTCAAAACGAATTAAGTTTTTCCTGTTATCATGAAATTAAAGTACGAAGCTTTTCTTTTTCACTTTGTCTTTTTTGCTTACGACATTATTTAATTTTATACTTCATCGGTATATTTATCATGACTATAATAGCTTTCTGAATCAATTGAGTGAAAAAATGGATTAGTTATATTTTTTCAAGTTAGTTGCTTGAGACGTTGACAATTGTACCTTGTAATTCGACTTAATTTAATGAACATTTTTTCAAAATCCGAAGAATACTTGATTCTGTTTCTCTATTCTCATTCTTAAGAATTAAAAGCCAGGGTTTACAATATCCCAATTATTAATGAGGTTTTGCAATTATTCACACCCTTTATTCAGCAAATTGTAATCTGACGTCTAACGACTATTAATTTGAAATGAATACTTAATGTCAAAAGCATATTTAATCATTGTAATTTTGAGAATTGTAACATTTTAAATGAATCACTTACCAACGAATTTACTATATATTATCTAATTATCTAACAGATTAATTTTTGTTAACAAATTATAAGCATCCAATTCTTTGTCAGTTTTATATTAATTTTTATTTGTTTCATCAATATTTTGTTCACAGGTTTTTTTTGAGTGTGTTCTAGGTAAAATCAAATTATTTTTTTCCAGACTAACATCATTATGTGTGTTCGCAATGCTTGAGTGCATGTTTAGGTTAAGGGATGTTTAGCTTTTGCCCAAAAATGTTCTGATACATTTTCATTGAGAGTACTGTTTATTCAATTGCAAAATTTTTGATTCGAAATATGATTAGTTACCAAAATTGCATAATCTTCCGACATTTTCCAAAATTCATCAGTGTTTATGAAAATATGTGTTCCCATTTCAGCAAGCAGTTGAAGAGAAATATAGACTATGCGATGAGACCTTATCAAAACTTCTGCACTGGATAGGGGAAGTAGAGGACAGAATTGCATCCCAAGACATCATCCATGAGTTTGAGGAGGATTTACGCAATCAAATTAACACTATGAAACACATTAAAGATGATCTTGATCACCACCATGTACAGGTAACCAGCTGCAGCGATCAAGTTAGACAGTTAGTATTAACTGCTGGAGATGTGTTGTCCAAGAGTGAAGTTATGGCTTTAGAAAAGAGTGGCAGAAATCTGAAAAATAGATATGACAAAGCTGTAGATCGCACAGATGCCTTGCTGAGAAAAATGATGACATCTAGAGACGAATTATCTAAATTAAAATCAGAAATGCATATATTTTCGGACTGGCTTAGCAAAGCAAGAAGAGTTCTAGAAGATAAAGAGAGGTCATTAACTGACTTGAAGAACTTGGATTCCAGTGTCGATAGTACGAAAGAATTTGTAAGTGACGTTATTGCACATCAAGCAGACTTAAGGTTTATAACCATGTCTGCTCAGAAGTTTGTAGACGAAGGAAAAGAATACCTGAAACTACTAAATGAGTTCCGAACATCCCTTCCCTCAAGACTACCTCATGTTGAACCTCTTTCTTCACAAGAATCTCCAGTACGCAGCGAAGTGAGTCTTATCACTCAACAGTACAAAGATCTTTTGAATAGAGCGAATAACTTGTCCAACCGTTTATCTGGAGTTGGAGGTAAACAAAGAGATTACAGTGACACTGTAGAAAAGGCTAGATTATGGTTGAGGGATATTGAACCTAGAACCATCAAAATACTGAATGAACCCATTAGTGGTGAACCAAAGTCTGTCGAGGATCAACTCAACCATGCAAAGGCTTTGAACAACGAGTTTGTTGCAAATGGAAGGCTTATTGATAACGCCAAAATGGTTAGTATTTTTCACTTACACCACATGTGTCAGGTAGTGATTTTCTCAAACGGTTCTTTTATTCTTTTTTTGAAAGATTGATTGGCTCATATTTTGAACTGTCTTGGATTAAAGATGTCAAAATCTAATAATTGGGGTATAAGAATGAGATTCGACTGAAAGCAACAAACTTTCTTCACTTTTTTCAGTATTTAACTTGAATTCTTGTTCAATCCAACAGTTCTAAAAAGTTCTGAAAAAATTATACTTTGGCTAGTTTCGTAAACACAATGGCAATGAAATCCTCAGCCGCATAATTAAATGGTGTTCTTTTCTGCCTAGTAAAACAAATAACTATTTTATTATTATTTCATACCAAATATGTTTCCAGGCTGTAAGGAGTCTATTGTCATCACTGGAAGGACAGCTTTCTCCATCTGAAATGAACAGGCTTGAGCAACCTGTTGTGGAACTACAACAGAAGTACGATCAACTTAGCAATGCCATCACTGATCGTTGTCAAGAACTTGAAACCGCTCTTATCCAATCACAGGGAGTGCAGGACGCCCTTGACGGTATAATAAATTGGCTGAATTCTGCAGAGATTCAATTCAAAAATGCACAAAAACCTGCCTCGCTCATTAAAGAACGACTGGATGAACAAATTAGAGAACATCGTGTCATACAGTCCGACATCGATAACCACATTTCGTCTGTCGATTCAGTTTACCTTTCTGCTAGCGAATTGATACATTCCACTAGTAACACTAGAGTAGCTAAGAAGATAGAAACAAAATTGAACGACGTGAAGGCCCGGTTCGAAAAATTGTTCGATCGATCTCAAAAACGCGGAGAATTTTTGGCAGAAGTTGATCAGAAACTTGCCCACTTCAATAATCAGATAAGTCAGTTCGATCAGTGGTACAGGAGCATCTTAGAGATGATCGAATCTCGTGATTTCTCTAAACTGCCATTCGATGAGATTTCTAAGAGAATGCAAGACATTAGCGCTAATGTAGAAGAAAAACACGCCATGTTTGAGGAAATTATACAGAATGGAAAAGATCTAGTTAACAAGAGAGATGTAACCGACATATCCAATGTTAGAGATAAAATAAAACTTCTCGAGAACCAATGGAGAGATTTACTGAACCTGTTGGATGACAAGCAGAAACTCTCGAAACAACGGTCCGAACAACTTTTAGCATATGAAAAATCACGTGAAGATGTTTATGGTTGGTTAAACAAGATGGAAAATAGAGTAAATCGTCTGGAGGTTGTGGCCATTGATTTAGATATTCTGAAGAAACAGAATGAAGAGCTGAAACCTATCGCCAAAGAGTATAAAGAGTATACTCCTGTGATTGAAAAAATTAATGATATAGGTTTGATATATGAGAATCTAATCAGAGGAGATCAGCCAGACTCCCCAACCAAACGGAAAAGTCAGTCTTATAGTCCAACAAAGAGACCATCATTTACCACTGGTAAGTGAAATAAAAAAGGGATAGACTTTATCCTAACATTCACATTTACAAATACTGCTGTATAGCCTACTTTACTATAATTTTTTGCTTTGAACGATAAACCCAATCCAACTAGATATTTTTTTTCAGGGCGTAGACCATCCACAGATGCCAGATCACCATCACCTACAAAAGTCCTCAGTCCACTCTCAACTGGGGGATCAAGTGGCTTTTCTTCCCGTCGTTCTAGTCAGGATGGTTTCCACTTAGAGGAGCTATCACCAGTTCAACAACAACTAGCAGAAATCAACAACAGATATTCACTACTTGGGGTGAAGATAAATGATAGGCAATCTGAAATAGATTCACTATCTGAAGAAGTTAAGAAACATCTAGATAATCTGAAGACTTTAAGCTCGTTCCTTGATAGAGTTCAAAAGAAACTACCAAAAGACACCATTCCAAACGGTAAGGATGAGGCTGATAAAATCAACAGACAGATTAAACAAGTCCTTGAAGAAATGTACGAGAAACAATCCCTACTTGATTCTACCAAGAGTCAGATTAAAGATTTATTACGCAGAAAACCTGGTTCCCCTGGTAGTGACACACTGAATGATGAACTTGAAGATGTTGTATCTCACTGGAAGAGTTTAAGCGACCATCTAAAGAACAAAATAAAATTCATGGAGGATATGAAAGAATTCCATGACACTCACGATTCTCTATCTGCATGGCTTGGTGCGAAAGAAAGAATGTTAACAGTTCTTGGTCCCATTTCAAGTGATTCGCGAATGGTACAATCACAAGTTCAACAAGTTCAAGTTTTGAGAGAAGAATTCCGATCTCAACAGCCTCAATTACAACATTTGATCGATGTTGGAGATTCTGTTTTAGCCTTCTTGGATATACGTTCACCAGATGGACAGAGAATCAACAATAAACTTGCAAATATTCAGCAGAAATGGGCCGATCTCTTAGGAAGACTGGAAGAGAGGGCTGATTCTTTAGGAGCTGCAGCAGACACTAGCAGAGAATTTGATGCACAGCTGATAAGACTAAGAGATGCTCTACAAGGAATTTCAGACAATTTGGATGAACTCCCACTGGATAAAGACCCAGAAGATCAACTTAGAAAAATTGAAAATCTTGAAAGGCAACTAGAGGGTCAGAGACCTTTACTTGCAGATCTTGAAGCAGCAGGCTCCCATCTTTGTGATGTTTTAAGTGACCCTGCTTCTAGGGCTGATATTCAAGGCAAACTTGCTTCTATCAGCAGACAATTCAATGCCCTACAGAAGAAACTTGATCATAAGAAAGCTGAACTTGAAGGTTCTCTTCGTGATGGTAGACAGTTTGAGGCTTCATGTGCGAAAACTCTTGGATGGTTATCCGATGAACTAGGATCACTTTCTGAAAGACTGTTGATTTCCGCTGATAGATCATTGCTAGACCAACAATTAGCTCATCACGAACCTATCTATAGGGATGTTCTTGCTAGAGAACATGAAGTTATCATGCTTCTCAACAAAGGTCGTGATATTTTGGCTCGTGGTAATAAAACAGACACAAGACCTCTACAAAGAGAGTTAGATAAAATTCAACAACATTGGGATAAACTCAGAAAGGAAGCTGTCGATAGACAAACTAGGCTACAAACATGCAAAGAACATTGCCGTAAATACTATCGTACGCTTGAAAGCTTCTTGCCTTGGCTAAGACAAGCAGAAGATAAATTAGATAGCTTAAGACCATCATCTTTCCATAGGAAACACATTGAGAAACAACTCAAAGAGTTACAAGCTTTCCGTAATGAAGTTTGGAAAAAATCTGGGGAATATGAGAATACCAAGGTCTTGGGAGACACTTTCCTGTCAGCTTGCGATATCGACAAAGACATTGTCAAGAATGAAATTACTGATCTTAAAGAACGTTGGGAGAAACTGAATAATGAACTTATTCAACGTACACAAGCCCTTGAAGATCAATCTCGTAAATTGATAGATTTCAATGAAAACTTGCGAGACTTCCAGCATGGCTTAGAAAGATGTGAAGATAAACTTGCATCCCACGATGCTTTAGGAGGTGCTGCTAAAGATCCTAAGCTCTTGGATAGAATCAAGGCATTGAGAGAAGAAACATCCAAGTTGAAGAAACCTTTACAAGCTGTACGTCAACAAGGAATTGACTTGGCCCATGAGGCATCTGAGAATGGAATTGATGCAAATCATTTGCAAGATGAAGTTGATGTCTTAAGTGATCGACTCAGTGATCTGCAGGGAAAATTAGATGATCGCTGTTTAGAACTACAATCGGCTGCCACTGCTGTTACACAATTCAATGATCAAGTGAAAGGACTATCTCATGATCTTTCTTCTTTGGAAGGTGAGCTTGATAGTATGAAATCACCAGGTAGAGATATAAAAACAGTTCATGGACAATTAGATGAAGTTTCTGCATTTGCCAAGAAAATCAATAGGGCCTCTGATGAAGTTAATGATGCAATCCACGCTGGTGAAGTTCTGGTAGATAGTGGATTTGCTCCAGATACTGCACAGACTAGAGATCAGGTTGAAAGCTTAAGAAAACAAATTGGCAAACTTGACGATCGTACTAGAGGCAGAGAACAAGATCTAAATAGTACTTTGAAAAAACTCGAGGACTTCTATATGGCTAATTCTAACATTTTGGAAAATATTGCTGATGCATCAGATCAGTTACGTAAATTCAAACCTGTAGCTTCCGAAGTAGATAGCATTCGAGCTCAACAACAAGACTTTAAGAGTTTCTTGGGAAAAGTTGTAGATCCTCTGGGTAAAAATGTTGATACATGGAATAAATTCGGCCATGGTCTGATTCAGTCGGCCTCACCAGGGGTTAACACTGCTATCCTGGAAAAAGATCTTGAGAAGATGAATGAACAGTGGAATGCTCTGAAGGATAAGGTAAGATTCTAAATAAAGCATTTTCGATTTCGCATTTCTTAAGAGTTCCACCAAAAGCATATTTTGATGTTGTCTTTATTGCAGTTGAATACTAAACATTTCACTGATATGTGTAATACTACCCTGTCAAGAAAGTACCGGGAATTTTCAATTAAAACAACATTTTTACATTTAATCGTCGAAATTTATTGGGTCGCCTTCAAAATAGGCTCCATTTGCTCCAATACATCTATGCCAACGGCACTTCCAATTATCGAAACATTTTTTATAGGCGCTTTCCGGGATGGACTTTTAGCTCTCGCGCCGAATTTTGTTTTATGGCTTCAATCGACTCAAAACGGGTGCCACGAAGGGGCAATTTTAGTTTTGGGAAGAGGAAAAAGTCGCAGGGAGCCAAATCCGGCGAATACGGTGGTTGCTGAAGCACGTTTGTTGAGTTTTTGGCGAGAAAGTCAGTCACAATCGTAGCTCGGTGAGAAGGCGCGTTATCGTCATGCAAAATCCATGAGTTGTTCGCCCACAAATTTGGCCGCTTCTTACGGATACGCTCACGCAAACGTTTCATAACGCCTAGGTAATACTCCTTGTTTACCGTCTGACCCTCTGGAACGAATTCGTAGTGCACCACGCCACGGATATCGAAGAAAACAATGAGCATCACCTTCATTTTCGAGCGGCTTTGGCGTGGTTTTTTCGGTTTCGGCTCATTTTTTGCCACCCATTCCGATGATTGCTGGCTTGTTTGCATATCGTACTCATAGACCCAGGTCTCATCACCAGTTATAATGCGTTCCATGAATGTAGAATCGGAATTACAGCGATCCAGCATGTCTGAAGCAACCTGTTCGCGATGACGTTTTTGAAGAAAATTCAGGTCTTTCGGTACGAGTCGTGCGGCCACCTTTCTCATGCCCAAAATATCAATCAAAATCGTACGTGCGGACTCGTGGGATATCTTAAGATCATGTGCTATCTCTCTCAAGCTGGTACGACGGTTTTCCAGCACCCTTTCCTTAATTTTATCGACGTTATCTTCGATCGAAGCCGTCGATGGGCGTCCGGAACGAGGCAAGTCTTCGACCACTTCACGACCGTCCTTGAAGGCTCTGTACCACTGATATGCACGAGTTTTCGATAGAGCATTATCACCAAAGGCCTTTTGCAACATTTTCAATGCATCGGCACACAAAAATTCATTTGCAACACAAAACTTTAAACAAATTCTTTGCTCAACGTAATCACCCATAGTAAAAATCGGCACGCACTCTGACATCGACTGACTTAATCAGCTGTTGCAAACACACTGGTTGACAGATCCCGCTTAAGCTTGGCATAGTAATTAAGGACAGTGGTACCAACCTAGGAAAAAAAAATTTTACCTGCCTCATTGCCCCGCCAGATTTAAATCGATAATTCCCGGTACTTTCTTGACAGAATGTATATATCTTGAGGTTTTCACTTGAATCTGTAAAGCTTGGATTCAAATGGCGACATGAGCCTACTTGATAAAAAGAAAAATCACTGTAGTTTGAGATCCTCTCAATTTCAGCATTTGAGGTTGAACCAATATGAATGCAGATTTTAGTACTGTGAAAATTTCGAGTTGAGAAAACCACATCTGCAGAAGTATTGAGTATATTTTATCATTTCCAAATGAAAGTCAACAGATACATTTCTCTCTTTTGACTGTTAGTATTACCAAAAATTCAAATTTTTGTTCAAAGAATGCAAATATGCCACCAAATCAGAAAAGAAAATTCATCGTGACATGTTCCATAATTGGCACATATCTACTTTATAAAATAAAAATTGAGTTTAGGTTTCTTTTAAAATCTCAATTTTCCTCCCATATGCAAACATGGCTTATGTAATTTTAACATTACTAAAATATTTTCAGATTAATGATAGGGAAAGAAAATTAGATGTGGCCTTACTACAATCTGGTAAATTCCAAGAAGCTCTTGACGGCCTTGACAAATGGCTGACCGACACTGAAGATCTTGTAGCAAATCAAAAGCCACCATCTGCAGACTATAAAGTGGTAAAAGCTCAGCTTCAGGAACAAAAATTCTTGAAGAAAATGTTATTAGACCGTCAACCATCTATGTCTTCACTATTCAGCATGGGTAATGATATTGCGAAGGAGGCAGATCCAGTGGAAAGGAAAGCAATAGAAAAACAACTCAAGAATCTGATGGGACGATTCGATACTCTCACTCAAGGAGCGCAACAAAGAACATTAGACCTAGAACAAGCCATGAAGGTGGCAAAAGAATTCCAAGATAAGCTTGTTCCATTACAAGAATGGTTAGATCGAAGTGAGAAGAAAATTAAAGATATGGAAATAATTCCAACTGATGAAGAAAAGATACAACAGAGAATAAGAGAACATGACATTCTTCACGATGACATTTTGAATAAGAAACCTGATTTTAGAGAACTTACTGATATCGCCTCAAATCTAATGTCATTGGTTGGAGAAGATGAAGCATCAGCGCTAGCAGATAAACTTCAAGAAGTAACAGATAGATACGGTAACCTTGTAGAAGGTAGTGACCATATTGGAGAATTACTTACTGCTTCAAGACAAGGTTTGCGTCATTTGGTCCTCACTTACCAAGACTTGGCGGCTTGGATGGATTCCTTAGAACACCGACTTAGACGATACAAGGTCCTTGCAGTGCACAAAGACAAGTTGTTAGAACAAATGGATGACTTAACTGGCCTTTCTGAAGAACTTGCCAGTAGGCAACAAGATGTAGATGGAACAGTGGATACAGGAGTTGAACTTATGCGCCATATTTCATCAGATGAAGCTCTCCAATTGAAAGATAAACTGGATTCTCTTCAAAGGCGATATAATGACCTAACGTCTCGTGGAGCAGAACTTCTCAAACATGCCCAAGAAATGCTTCCTCTTGTTCAACAATTCCACGACAATCACAACCGTTTGGTTGACTGGATGCAGAGTGCAGAAGTGATCTTACAATCTGCAGAACCAAACGAGGATGAAATCGCCCGTCTGGAGTTCGATCTTCAAGAATTGAAACCAGTACTTGAACACATAAATCTGATAGGACCCCAATTATGCCAAGCTAGTCCTGGAGAGGGTGCCGCCACCATTGAAGGTTTGGTCACCAGAGATAATAGAAGGTTCGATGCTATTGCCGAACAGATCCAAAGGAGGGCAGAAAGAATACATCTTGGTAAACAACGTGCTCTGGAAGTTACCAGTGATATCGATGAACTTCTTGAATGGTTCAGAGAAGTAGAAGGTCAAATAAAGGATGCCGAAAAACCATCGGCAGAACCTGATCTGATAAGAGTACAATTGAAAGAACATAAGGCACTGAATGATGATATTTCTAGTCAGAAGAGCAGAGTACGAGATGTGCTGTCAACTGCTAAGAAAGTTCTCAGAGAAACACCACCTAATGAAGATACTTCTTTAATAAGAGAGAAAATGGATGATCTTAGAGAAGCAATGGATACAGTATCGGCGCTGAGTACAGATCGTCTAGGTATTTTAGAACAAGCCTTGCCTTTAGCAGAGCATTTCCATGACACTCATAACATGTTGGCAAACTGGCTCAATGACATGGAAGAGCAAGTATCTATGCTATCTATGCCAGCTCTTAGACCCGATTTGATTGCCCAACAACAAGATAGAAATGAAATGTTCATTCAGAGCATCAATGAACATAAACCCTTAGTAGATAAATTGAATAAAACCGGAGAGGCACTTGTTAGACTTTGCAATGAAGATGACGGAGCTAAAGTCCAAGAAATACTCGACAGTGACAACGATAGATATGCTGCTCTTAAATTAGAATTGAGACAACGTCAACAAGCTCTTGAAGAAGCTCTACAAGAGAGCTCACAGTTCAGTGATAAACTAGAAGGCATGCTTCGTGCCCTTAACAACACTGCTGATCAAGTTAACAACCTTGAACCTATCTCTGCTCATCCACCCAAAATCAGGGATCAAATCGAAGATAATGATAGCCTTATGGGTGATTTGGATAAACGTAAAGAAGCATATGCAGCAGTTCAAAGAGCTGCTGATGACGTGATCAATAAGGCAGCCAACAGGTCTGACCCAGCCATCAAAGAAATCAAGCGAAAGTTGGATAAACTGAATAAACTTTGGGATGATGTGCAGAAAGCCTCTAATAACCGTGGAAACTCTCTGGAAGAGGCGCTGGGTGCAGCTCAGAAGTTCTGGAAGGAACTTCACGCCATCATGTCGACTCTTAAAGATTTGGAAGAATCTCTTATCAGTCAAGAACCACCAGCTGTTGAACCTAAAGCCATCCAAGAACAACAAGTAGCATTGCAAGAGATCAGACAGGAAATCGATCAGACCAAACCAGAGGTTGATCAAGTCAGGAATTCTGGTCAGAAATTGATGAAATTATGTGGAGAACCTGATAAACCAGAAGTGAAGAAGCACATTGAAGATTTGGACCATGCCTGGGATAATATTACAGCCTTGTATGCCAAGCGTGAAGAAAATTTGATTGATGCTATGGAGAAGGCTATGGAATTCCATGAGACCCTGGACAATCTGCTTAATTTCCTTGAAAAAGCTGAGAACAAATTTGCAAAGATGGGTCCTCTTGGTGCTGATATTGATGCTGTAAAAAAACAAATCAATCAGCTCAAGGACTTCAAGGCAGAAGTCGATCCTCATATGGTTAAGGTTGAAGCTCTCAACAGGTCAGTATTTAAATACAATGATTTCAATTATATTCCAGAACTCCATCTAAAAAGACCGAACTTTTTACAAATGTTCATATTATGATATCCGGTTTGTTTCTCTTTCATTTTTTCCAAATATTCTTCTTGTTACTTTACAATGAAAGAATTTTTCATTGAATCTTTACAATACCAAAATATTACGAAATCATCGAATACTATAGAAACAGTTCTTTAATCATATTCACAGGGGGTAAAATGCTTGGATAAAATTTAATTAATCAGGTTTCATCACATATTCAAAAAGTTCGGTACCTGGTCATTTTGTATGATATCCTGAAATTTTCTATTTATTTAGTGAGCTAATTGATATCGAATCCATTATTAACAATATATTTTTTTATTTATTATGTGTCAACGGACAACAGGAGTCTCATCAGGCAAGATAATTTTACGTTTTGTGGGGTGCAATGCCTATGTGATAACGCAAAAAATAAATTAAAGCATGCAGATATTTTCAGTTTTATTTTTCAGAGCATGTGCCATAGAAAGATTTAATTTCATCTGTTTGTTCATTGTGTTTTCGATTTTTTTCAGCATTGACTAAATTCAAGTTTCATTATGCTGCGCTTCTGTCATTCCAATGAAAAATCTGTATTTTCATTCATGTAACAACATTTTTCAGTATGGATTTTTTGTTGGATGGATATTGGGGCTTTATTGAATATGCAATCGAAATTTTTATTAACGCGTGAAGATATGTGCTTTCATAGCTTTAGCGTTGCTTAACTAGAAGATACAAGTGAAAGAAATATTTCTTATGGCTTCTGTGTTCCATAGGCAAGCCCAAGAGCTCACTGAAAGAACTTCAGCAGATCAGGCAGCAGCCATCAAGATACCTTTGACTGCAGTCAACAAGCGTTGGGACGATTTACTCAGGGGCATCGTTGAAAGACAGAGGCAGTTGGAGAATGCCCTTCTTAGATTAGGACAATTCCAGCATGCTCTAAATGAATTGCTAATATGGATTAAGAAGACTGACAGTACCTTAGATGAGTTGAAACCTGTTGCTGGAGATGCGCAAATTTTAGAAGTTGAATTAGCCAAGTTGAAGGTGTTGATAAATGATATACAAGCACATCAGACTAGCATTGATACCCTCAATGACGCTGGACGCCAAATTATTGAAAGTGGGGAAGGTAAGATGATAAAATTCTGATGCATATCATCGCATTAAAGTTTATCTTGTGCATGACCTTCGATTTTTACATTTTGACTTTTCTTTTGTAGATGAAGCTTCTGCTACTCAGGATAAATTGAACACTCTAAATACCGAATGGAGAGCTCTGATGCGTAAAGCTGCAGACAGACAGAGAGAGTTGGAAGATGCTCTTTCTGATGCCCAGAAATTCAATGCAGAAATACAAGATCTTCTCGCGTGGCTTGGTGACGTTGACGGTATAATCGCTGCCAGTAAGCCCGTGGGAGGATTACCAGAAACGGCCACAGAACAACTTGAGCGTTTCATGGAAATCTACAACGAAATAGAAGATAATAGACCAAAAGTCGAAACTGTACTAGCTCAAGGTCAGGAATATTTGAAGAGGGGTGCGAATACAGCGTCCAATCTTCAGCATAACTTAAAAACTTTGAAGCAACGTTGGGATTCCGTTACTGCCAGGGCAAATGATAAGAAGATTAAACTAGAAATTGCTCTAAAAGAAGCTACCGAATTTCATGAAGCTCTTCAGAACTTCGTCAACTGGTTAACTAATGCAGAAAAAATTCTCACCAGCTTAAAACCTGTGTCTAGAGTTCTGGAGACTGTTCAACAACAAATTGAAGAACACAAGGTATTCCAGAAAGATGTAGCAGCCCATAGAGAAATAATGCTACAGTTAGATAAGAAAGGAACACATTTGAAATATTTCAGTCAGAAACAAGATGTTATTCTAATTAAGAATCTACTAATCAGTGTCCAACATAGATGGGAACGTGTAGCTTCAAAATCTGGTGAAAGAACAAGAGCCTTGGATTTGGGTTACAAAGAGGCAAGAGATTTCCATGACTCTTGGTCAGTCTTGATGACATGGCTGGAAGATACTGAACATAACCTAGACAAACTTCTTAGTACCGCAGTTGGAAATGAACCCGAGCAAATCAAATTGAAAATAGCCAAGCATCTAGAATTCCAGAGAGTATTATCAGGAAAACAAGCAACCTATGACAGTGTAATGAAAAGTGGAAAATCCCTGAAAGATAAAGCACCAAAGAATGATGAACCAATTTTGAAAAATATGCTAATAGAACTTAAAAACAAATGGACAAGTGTTTGTAATAAGAGCGTGGATCGTCAGCGTAAACTGGAAGAGGCTCTACTTTATTCAGGCCAATTCAAGGATGCACTTGCTGCCCTGCTGCAATGGTTAAAGAAAATTGAAAGGGAATTATCCGAAGAAATGCCACTTTTTGGAGATCTTGATACTGTTAACCATTTAGTGGAACAGCATAGGTTATTTGAGAAAGAATTAGAAAGGAGGAACGAACAGATGGAATCGGTCATGAAAACTGGACAAGAACTTGAAAGAAAAGCTAACAAAGAGGATGCCAACCAACTCAGAGAGCAATTGGTAGATCTTAATAATCTCTGGGATAGTGTATCGAAATTGACACATAAGAAATCTGATAAACTTCGTGAAGCTTTAAGAGAAGCTGAAAAACTACACATGGCTGTTAATATGATTCTCGATTGGTTATCTGAAGTGGAAAGAAAATTGAGGTTAATAGGAAATGTTCCTGAAGATGAAGCTGCTGCTCTTCAGCAGTTACGGTTTATTGATGATTTGAGAGCACAAATAGCAGATAAAGAGGCTGATAAAGATAATACTCTTGAGCTGGCTCATAATGTATTGGCCAAATCTCACCCAGACAGCATCAATGTCATCAAGAATTGGATCAAGATCATTCAAACCAGATGGGAGGAAGTCTCATCATGGGTCTCGCAGAGACACCAAAGGTTAACTAGCCACATGCAGACATTAAAGAGTTTGGATGAAAGTTTAGAAGAACTCATCCAGTGGCTCTTAGGACTTGAAAATACTCTCATTGCCCTGAAACGTGAGGAACTTCCTATGGATATTCCAGAAACAGAAAAACTCATTGCTGATCACAAGGAGTTCATGGAGAATACTCAGAGAAGACAAGTGGAGGTTGACAAAATATGTAAAGCTAAGCAGGTAAAAGCATCTCAAGCTTCAAAGGATGTCAAGAAATTTGCCAAAGGAAAAGGAGCCTTGTAAGTTATTCTAACACATTTTTTTTGTGTTATTGTTATTCTCCTTCAATGTTTTATTCTTCATTTATGTGTTTGTACTATTCTGGCATCAATTGGTCAATCGTAGCCCTCTTTAAGCTTTTGTGTTGATAACTTCTTTTTGTTATTTTTGTTTTTTATGTTATGCATGTTTTTCATTTGTGCTTGTCTCTTCAGCCGTGGATCACAGCATGATATTCGCGAACCTGATAATTACGGCACACTTGGGCACAAACAAAGGTAGGTTATCAGTATTGCACAACATCTAACATTAAACGTTTTTCGTTTTATTTTTATATTACCATTTGTGAAAATTTACATTCTCATTTCAGCTTCAAAGGATCGAAAGACTTCCTTGCACACAGGGGAAGGTTAGTAAATATCTCTTTATTAATAATATTGCATGATAGAATTAACAACCTTTTTAGATACACTGCGATAGCATAACTCAAATTATACATGGTATCAAGAAAATACTGGGAATGTTTTTTGAAAAGCGGACCTAAGTGATTGACCAATTCTTTTTATCGTTATATTAGCACAATACTATAATCACGCGGAGTTTGAGCGTATCTGTCATTCAATTTATTTACATTGCTCCATTTTATCATTTCATCTCAAGTGTGTTTTCCGATTGTTACAATGAATAAGAATATCGAACAGATAGTCCGGTCTATTTACACATTCAAGTTTACATAAATTCCCATAAAGCTGAATATTGGCATAGTTGTTCAAAACATCATTATAAAGAAAATCTCAAAAGTCCTCATCGTTCCGAGGTGTGCTAAAAATTTGGCACGGGGTCAAAGGTCAAAAAAATGAGTTTTTTGCGATTTTTAGCGAAACGGTGAGTTTTTTCGCAAAATTACCCCAGTACAAAATTGTAGATCACAAAATTCTCTACAAAAAATATATCAATAATTTTTTTCCTAAAAGCCACCATTTTGGAGATATAACGTTCCGAAAAGTTGGATCAGTCGTAATCCCTCTATTTTGCACACGTTTCCACGCCACCTATGAGGTAGTGTACAAAGCGCGTTTTTTTTAACGTGGTTTCCCCAGTAGGCCTATTCCACGGGTCTGCTGAGATTTTATATGTTTTAAAACTATTGCAAAATAATATTATATATTATAGTGGGCAAAAACAACGGCGGTGTAATTAAATAAAATACTTAAAATAAAAAGTTAGTCGTCTGATTCATAACTGTCCAAGATTTCTGTTTCTTCTTCTTCTTGATCTTCTTCTCCTTCTTCTTCCTGTTCATCCTCTTGTTCTTCTTCTTCTTCTTGTTCTATTTCACACGTAAACTGCCCCAATAGCGATTCCTGATCGGTATCAAACGAATCTTCAAGAGTTGGTGACTCAACATTCGAGCATGATCGGCCTTGACAGTGTGTGCATGCCAGGGAACAAAACAGTCCAACTTTTCTGCAACCACATTTTGCACTACAACGTTTCTTGCAGTTGCAAAATATTGTGTTGAGAAGTTTCTCAGGTGCTGGTGGAAGTAAAGTTTGAACTGGCTCTAGTGTATTGTCGATCAACTTCCAACCCCAGTCTTTAGGGTCCAGCTGATTACCAAGCCACACTTGAACTTGGTAATATACCCGAAACAGATGTTGATGAGCAGCTACTGAGGTTGGAGGAAGAGAAGCTAAGTTGACTTGTTTTTTATTACGCGTATTTTTCACGAAAGATGTGTATCGCAACTTATCTAAGCAAGTGGTTTTTTTGGGGGCTCCGTACATAGCAAGAAGAAATTGAACTCCGTTGGTGATAACATGTTGTTGAGTTGAATTACTATTTTTAAAAACTTCAGCACATTGTAGTAAATCTTTTTTTTCAAACATTTTGAAAACTGTTGTTTTTCCTCTCCTGTAAAAAGCAGATGTCGTATCGCAGCCAGTTATTGCGTGTAGAAACAATACATGATTTTGACATTTAGGAAAATTGGATAAACTGTTTGATGAGTATATTTCCGATTGATTTTGGGCTTTTCCGGGTTTAAAAAAATAAATAATTTTTTCAGTTGGAGTTCGAGCAGTAAGCAAGACGAGTAAATCAACATCCTCACCAACAACAACAGTTGTATTTGTCACACTGAATTTCTTTATCGCTGTTTCAATAATCAATACATCAGCATCATCATTAGCTTGTTCAACGGATATATTCTCAGCAGTAAATTTTGCTTTCAACATCGAAATAAACCTAGATTTATTGTGATTATTTGCAAAGAATTTCTGTTGACTGGTAGGAACTGTCATTGATTCATCGAATATAATATCAGAAGAAGTTGATGAAGCAGCATTTCGACGGCGTTGCTCTGCTGCTTTAATATTTCTCGTATAATCATCATATCCGTCAAATACGACAGTAACTCTGGAACCAAAATGTCGACGTACATATTGAACGTATTTATCTAAGATAACGTTAAATGTTTCCTCGCTATCCCACACCACTCGATGTAATAAGAATCCTCCGTCAATTATGTACGTTGAATTAGTGTTATTAATATCAACATTTATAGTCTGAAAACAATCGTAAATAGCCGACTTCTGGGTCTTGCGCATTCCAATGTCATCAAATAATGTTAACGGATAAGGAGCTAATTCATACTCGAAATATTTCTCAATTTCATCTTGAAAAGTGATCTACAATTTTGTACTGGGGTAATTTTGCGAAAAAACTCACCGTTTCGCTAAAAATCGCAAAAAACTCATTTTTTTTGACCTTTGACCCCGTGCCAAATTTTTAGCACACCTCCGAATGATGAGGACTTTTGAGATTTTCTTTATAATGATGTTTTGAACAACTATGCCAATATTCAGCTTTATGGGAATTTATGTAACCTTCCTCCTGATTTTAGGCTTAAATAGACCGGACTATAAGTGATTGACCAATTCTTTTTATCCTTATATTAGCACAATACTATAATCACGCGGAGTTTGAGCGTATCTGTCATTCAATTTATTTACATTGCTCCATTTTATCATTTCATCTCAAGTGTGTTTTCCGATTGTTACAATGAATAAGAATATCGAACAGAGAAACTGTCTTGAATTTTGCATTGCAAATGGAAGCTCTGAAAATGATACATAACTCTTGATTTTATCAAAAACATCTATGTATGAGCAGTAAATAAAGAAAATTATCGGAGCATTATACAGCATTTGAGAGTGCATATGAGTCGAAAAAGACTAGATCAGTTGAAAAAAAGGTCGTGGGTTTTGCATCACAATAACACAATCTAACAAATGCAGCAACGAATATCTTGTTAAAACCTCAACAAATCTTTTTGAGCAACCACCATATTCTCATCTGGCTCTGGCCGATTTTCAAACTGAAATTTCAACTTTGGGACGCCCGTTTTTGGTCACTAGAAGACATAAAAGAGAATTTGTGGCAAGTACTGAAGTGCATTCCTGACAATTCGTTTAAAAAATTTTTTGATGATTGAATCTTTCATTAGCATAAGTGTATTTATGTCGGAAGGGGTTTACTTTGAAGGCGATATACATTTCTGTAAATAATAGGTATTTTGTGTTTCAATGAACTACTCCTAGTATTTATGATAGATTGGGCCGTTGCTTGGTAGAAATCAGTTGTAATTGTCATTATAAAATAAAACACTTGTTTACATTTTCTACTTTATTTTTGGTATTGACGTACGTTTCGTCTTTGCTAGAAAGACTTCATCAGAATACGAAGTAACAGTTGTTGTACAATGAATTTATAAGATTTTTTACAGAAGGTGTACATGTGTTTTTAATTGTTCGTCGGGTTGGTTTTCTCAAAGAATATTCCCTTCAGAATCGTGTTCACTCGATCCCTTGTAAATATTGAATAGAGGGGTGTAATAAAAATCTATTTGTTCATTTACTAGGTTATTGCTGTTTTTATGTCTATTTATTTCGTAAATTTCCCATAAGTTCAATTTTAGACCTCTATTTTCAACATGTAGAATTTCTATTTCTTTTGTGAAAGAATGGTTATTTTCAAGAAGGTGTTTAGCATAATGTGAATCTTTTTTATTTTTATCGAAACTTCTTTTATGTTCGGTTAGGCGTGTACCGAAATTTCTACCTGTTCTACCAATATAAATCTTTGGGCAATCTGGGCAAGTGAGTTTGTATACACCTGATAATTGAAGTTTATCCATACTGTTTTTATTGTTTTTGATGTATTTGCTAATAGGATTGTTTGTCTTGAAAGAGACTTTAATATTTTCTTTTTTGAGTAGGTTTTTTAGTTGAATACTAATGTTTCCGAGATATGTGAGGCTAACGTATTTGTGTTCAGATAGATCAGATGTTACTGGATAAATTTCTTTTATTGTGTTTTTGTGTATACGTTGGTTAATTAAATTATCTATTAGAGATGTATTATATCCATTGTTGTAAGCTATTTGTTTAATTATACATTTTTCTTTTTGGAAATTGACTTGGTTTAGTGGAATGTTCAATAAACGGTATATCATACTATGGAGAGCTGCTAGTTTGTGTTGGAATGGATGAAAAGAATTACGGTGTATAATGGTATCTGTTTGTGATGGTTTATGATAAATTGCGAAGTTATGTTTATTGTTTTCTCTAGTTATCGTGAGGTCAAGAAAGTTGATGGATTCATTATGTTCTATTTCTGAAGTGAAAACTATTTTTGGGTGGAGATTATTTATAAAATTCTCAAATGTTGATATTTGTCTGTTAGTACCTACGAAACATGCAATTATATCATCCACATACCTATACCAATAAAGGATGTATTTTTTGAACGGATGTTTATGAATTTTGTTTTCTAGGAAATCCATGAAGATTTCCGCGAGTAAAGAGCTTAGTGGATTTCCCATGATTAAACCTTCTTCGCTAGTATATAAAGTATTGTTAAATTTGAAGAAATTTTGGTTTATACAAATATTTAATAAGTGTATTATTTCTGATTTTATGACGGGATTTACTTTGTTATAATTTAAAAGTTCTTCTATCAGTTTTAATGTTTCCATTGGGGGGACACTAGGAAAAAGGTTTTTAACATCCCACGAAATCAATTTTGCATTGTTAGGTAAAGTTATATCTTTAATTTTTTTAGTTAGTTCTGCTGAGTTTTGTATAAACCAAAATTTCTTCAAATTTAACAATACTTTATATACTAGCGAAGAAGGTTTAATCATGGGAAATCCACTAAGCTCTTTACTCGCGGAAATCTTCATGGATTTCCTAGAAAACAAAATTCATAAACATCCGTTCAAAAAATACATCCTTTATTGGTATAGGTATGTGGATGATATAATTGCATGTTTCGTAGGTACTAACAGACAAATATCAACATTTGAGAATTTTATAAATAATCTCCACCCAAAAATAGTTTTCACTTCAGAAATAGAACATAATGAATCCATCAACTTTCTTGACCTCACGATAACTAGAGAAAACAATAAACATAACTTCGCAATTTATCATAAACCATCACAAACAGATACCATTATACACCGTAATTCTTTTCATCCATTCCAACACAAACTAGCAGCTCTCCATAGTATGATATACCGTTTATTGAACATTCCACTAAACCAAGTCAATTTCCAAAAAGAAAAATGTATAATTAAACAAATAGCTTACAACAATGGATATAATACATCTCTAATAGATAATTTAATTAACCAACGTATACACAAAAACACAATAAAAGAAATTTATCCAGTAACATCTGATCTATCTGAACACAAATACGTTAGCCTCACATATCTCGGAAACATTAGTATTCAACTAAAAAACCTACTCAAAAAAGAAAATATTAAAGTCTCTTTCAAGACAAACAATCCTATTAGCAAATACATCAAAAACAATAAAAATAGTATGGATAAACTTCAATTATCAGGTGTATACAAACTCACTTGCCCAGATTGCCCAAAGATTTATATTGGTAGAACAGGTAGAAATTTCGGTACACGCCTAACCGAACATAAAAGAAGTTTCGATAAAAATAAAAAAGATTCACATTATGCTAAACACCTTCTTGAAAATAACCATTCTTTCACAAAAGAAATAGAAATTCTACATGTTGAAAATAGAGGTCTAAAATTGAACTTATGGGAAATTTACGAAATAAATAGACATAAAAACAGCAATAACCTAGTAAATGAACAAATAGATTTTTATTACACCCCTCTATTCAATATTTACAAGGGATCGAGTGAACACGATTCTGAAGGGAATATTCTTTGAGAAAACCAACCCGACGAACAATTAAAAACACATGTACACCTTCTGTAAAAAATCTTATAAATTCATTGTACAACAACTGTTACTTCGTATTCTGATGAAGTCTTTCTAGCAAAGACGAAACGTACGTCAATACCAAAAATAAAGTAGAAAATGTAAACAAGTGTTTTATTTTATAATGACAATTACTCCTAGTAGTTTTTTGACACTTCAGTATTTATAGTACTTATATCCCAGACGATATTCAAGTATGTGAAAAAAATTAAAAGGGTGTTCATTTGCTTAATTCTAGACATAAAATTCATATGAGCCTGGGGTTATCAATGAAGGGTTCTGAAAGTTTTAACAAACCATATATTTTTTATTTAAGATAGGCTATTTGGTTGAAATCTTCTAATTTTTATAAGAAACAAGCCCTTGTTCAACTTTGCAAATGAATTATGTTGAACTTTGGCTTTATTGGTTAGTCCTGGGATTTAGTGATCCAGATGACATTTCTTCAATATAGGAAATCATCTATAAATTAGTTCAGTCTTAGATTTACATAGAATCTACATCTTGGCTTACTGTAAATTTTCAGTATATATATCCCAATTAAGATAAATGCAGTGATGTCTTATTTAAAAAAAAAATTGAGATAATCCCTATCCATGCTTAAACTTGGAATGAAAAGGATCTTATATAAAAAACATACAATTCTTGAATATTGTACAATTTATCAAGATCATTCATAGAAACAGGTACTTAAAATTGGAGAAATGAACATTACCATGGATTCCAAATAACATAATTTATCCAGTAACAAAATTCTTAAAATAGAAGTTATTTGAGGAGAAACTGCTAGATTAGTAGACATGATGTAATTTCATGCATCTAAGATTTTAACGTTCATTTTTATTACTATGTATTTTTCTGTAATATTATAGTAATATGCTTTTATTTTATTTCTCGCAGAATTTTTTTGCCTTATTTTACCGATTGCAGTATATTTTTCGATACTTAATATTTTAACTTTGATTATATCGCAACTGTTCTAGATTCCAATATACATTGTTGCTAGTTATATCTAATGGTAGATTATGGCGATGGTTTGTTTACAGTTTAATTTAAGTTGTGTTTCTTAACAATTTGCTGTTCATTTAATGATTTCATGAGCTAGATTAGTAATGTGGTGTTTGCATGTGCTTTGTCTACAGCCGGTCCAGTCCCGGTCGAGAACTTACTCCAGATCCACAATATCCACACTTTGGACCTCGATTCATACCTGGAAGGTACTTATTATTTCATTCATTAACTTAGGAATCTCACATAACTGTTGTTACATTTTTCAATGTATCCTACAGTTTTGAGATTTGCATCGAATGGTTTTTTTATTTTGGTTTATTATTTGATTCATTTTGAAAATGTTTGCATGACTTGTATCATTCTCTGATCAATCAAAATTGTTCCCGAACATATAGAAAATTCAAAACCATCATAATTACCGATCGTTTCCATGCCTAAATTTTTATTAAAAAAATTTTTTGTGTAGCGAACCGGAATTCAAGGCTCCAAGAGTTAAATTCTTATACGATAAATGGAGACATGTATGGATGCTTTCATGGGAACGCCAGCGAGAACTGTATGAACATCTCGCTTACCTAAAGGAGAAAGAAAAAGCAGACAACTTCTCTTGGGACGACTGGAGAAAGAGATTCTTGAAGTTCATGAACTACAAGAAGTCCAGGTTGACAGATCTGTTCAGAAAGATGGATAAGGATAATAATGAACTCATTCCTAGGGAAGAATTCATAGATGGAATCATGAGAACAAGTGAGTTTATACATGATAGGAGGTTCAGAGTATTTGAAATAGAAAATCAATTCTTTCATTAAGAATTAATTTTTTATTGAGTAGTCAAAAATTATATGGATTTTGTAATTAATGACATAGCATAGTATGTTGACCACTTTTCTTTTCTTCCTCTGCTTCAATCTGTCAATTTCAATATCTCTTCTTGTTCTTACAGAGTTCGATACATCTAGATTGGAAATGAAGCATGTTGCAGACATGTTTGATTTAGATAATAGGGGTTTCATCGACTGGAAAAAATTCATAGCTGCACTCAGACCTGACTGGGAAGAGAAAGCACCCAATGATTCTCAAAAGATTCACGACGAAGTTAAACGATTGGTGATGCTCTGTACTTGTCGACAAAAGTTCAGAGTATTCCAAGTTGGAGAAGGAAAATATAGGGTAGGTATTTAAACGTCATTTGCACCATTGGAATATTCTTTTAGAGATTTCATTCTCTATGAAATCATGTTGTTTGTTTCGATTTTAAATGATTTGATTTTGGAGAAGAACGAAATTGTTTCTTGCTCATTGAAATTGTAAAATTTATCCATCTATAACAGTTACATTCAACTTTCCAACAATTTTGTTTGTGTAGATGGACCAGTACAACTATTTTTACTTTTTAAAATAACAAATTCCAGTTAAATGTGTTAAAATTAACATCTTACACGAAGTTTTCCTAGATGGCATAAATACTTGTTGATCAATAACTCAATATATAATAATCAGTAATTTGTTAATGGTTTATATTACAGAATATAGAATAGAAGTAGTAAAATTTACCCTGTTAGTGCCCGCTTATCATTTTATGGAATCAATTGTTTCCATCTAATTTCGTTGTTTTTATTCTTGAATTCTGTTTCAGTTTGGTGACAGTCAGAAATTAAGGCTTGTGAGGATCCTGCGAAGTACCGTAATGGTCAGGGTAGGGGGAGGTTGGGTTGCTTTAGATGAATTTTTAGTCAAAAATGATCCATGCAGAGGTAAGTTTTCTTCTATCTCAATAATATTACAATTACCTATCGACTTATTTGAATCAATAATCATTTTCGGATTGTTAAAGTTATTAAATAATTTAAGCTTCATACTAAAGTATTTGCAATAAAATGATTATTGATTCCTTTAATTTTATAAAATGTCAACTCGAAAAATAATATTGAAAAAAAATTGTTGAATCAACAAGAACTTCTTGATAACAACAACAATGCATATTGTGACCAACTGAACCTTTTAATCATTTTAATAAAGAATTTACTGACTTTATTAACTGTGTCTCCTGAGGAATTAATCCAAGGCATAATTTTTAAGCTTAATATTTTAGCTTTTCTCATATTAAAACTTCTACCTCATGTCAAACTTCATTTGCTAAAAGTACAAAGCTAATTCATGTCATTCAACCCATAATAATAAAAACAAAAACGTTTGCACTACAACACCTTATCAAACAGATAGTAATGAAAGCTCATTTCATTGAATTGACACAGTGTTGTGGTGCATTGAATTTTGCATTATTCCAAAGCATTAATAATATTTTTTACTCTACCTTTTCCTTTATGTCCCTTACTCATCATTTAATTTTTAATTGTGATAATTTTGCGATTATGTTGCGCTTTAAATGTTTTTAATATTCACTGTAATTTTTCACCATCTGTACATACATGTTTAAACGTTGAAAGTTATGCTAGTATTACCATTACCTCACCCAGACAAACCCGAAGAGCACGAACCCTGGTGCCCCCTTGGTAAGATGATGCATGATTGAAAAAGTGATTTTTTCAGAAATCTAAAGAATTGTGTATATTATTTTCTACGAGATTAATAAAGGCAGTTTAACAACTGGAAAAATCACAGATCATACTTTTGGTTATGGTGTAGTAATCAGATTTCATTTTGCATGAGTATAACATTTAATTTTTAGTTTTCTTAATAATACATCACCATTTTGAGATGCCATTTTACATAGGAACTTTAGGTTTATTTTGATACTTTATACACATAGCTCTTTTGTTCTTGTTTTGAATTTGTGTATTCATTCGATATAGTTTTGCACTAGAATAGATTTCACCACCAAGAAATGTTCTTAAAGATTGTTTCAAAGAAAAACTGTTTCGGCTTGAGTACCCTTCATCAAATATTCTGCTAAATTATAATCTTCGAGGTTTGATCTTCAGAAGGTTCTATTGTGGCTTTATAGTATAGGGTTTCCAAAAATATTCTCTTGATTTTTTAATGGTCTATTTAGTAAATTCTATGTTCTTATAAACCTTCACCAATTTTAAAGACATGTACTAACTATATGACAAATCAATGGATTTTGTTTTTCATGAATCTACATGAATAAATGTACCCAATCTGCATTCACCGTTTTACTATTCTTTCTTCCAAAAAATTTAAAAATTTGGATGATGTCCAAAATGCCATCTCGAGATATTTTACTCAATTGATTTTCATCGGTTCGGCATTGAAAATTTGCACACTAGATGGTTAAAAGTTATTCATAACGAAGGTGATTATTACATTATTGCATTACTTTCGGGTCCACCTAATATTAGGGAAATCTTCATTGAGTGTAAATGGAAATTATACTTGGAAATGTGATGTTTGTTTACTAGAAAAAAACACGCTCGTTCCAGAGTGCGTAATATTTCATCAGAAAGTTAATATTTTTCATATTCTGAGCTAAAAATAGTGGATTACGTTGGACCTACATATGGAGTGATAATTTTTTAAAGAAGCTACTTAGAAACTTGAAATTTGAGGCATCGTTTTAAAAGCAGAATAGAGCAAGTTTGTGAATGGATCAGAAAAAATAATTATTGCATTTTCAGGCAATATGCACGTAAATAGTCAAATAGAAAGTACAGCTTATTTTTTCAAGTTCTGTCTGTTCTGTTGAAATGAGAAATTAAATTTCTACATTATAAATTAACTTTTTGAATGCAGATTTTCTAGACAGAATTCATAAATTTTAAAATATAGCACGCTGTTCAAAAAATGACCATAGTTTCTTTAATACGAGTACATTATGGTTTCCTTTAAATCAAACTTGGCTATCGTTGTGTTCCAATTTGTAAATATCCAAAGTGCTGTTTAAGAGTCATCTTATTAAAATAATATTATAGTTTCAGGATGATCAATATTGTACAGATAATCACTTGAATGTAAATATATTCGAAAAATAACCTTCACATTAAAAATTTAGAATAATATTTCTTTGTGGTGAGATTTTGATGCTGCATTTTTATTTAATTACATGGTAAAAATATTTAGTTTTAATGCTTTTTTGTTTGTTTTTATCTTCCTGTCACGCCTTTCTTCCCTTACCTCCACCGTCCTTGTAACTTTTACATGTTCATCTCATCACCCACCGCTCCACCATCTTACCCAACACAGCTAAGGGACGCACAAACATTGAACTCCGGGAACAGTTCATCTTGGCGGACGGTGTCTCCCAGACTATGACCGCATTTAAGCCGAGAACTTCGGTCTCCAGTCCTGCCTCTGGCTCCTCTGCATCATCACTACGCACCCCTCAAGGGCCAATCACTAAGGTATTGCACCAACAGCTCGCACCATCTTGTGAACATGTTTTCTGAGTTACTCGTCAGTTTTTTCCATACCGCAGAGGTGTGGTCAAAGTCGACCTAGGTGTTTAAATAAAGGTTGTCCTCATCTTCAAAATTATCTTTTTCGCTAGCAAATATTACACTCGTATGAGTGTATGAAATTGTTTTTCAAAATTTCTTTTTGTCTGGCACTACTTTCTTCAAATTATTGATTTGGCTTGTCTTCATAAAGGAAAGGTTGAAGGAATTCTTAAGAATCCAGGACAGAAAAATGTTTTCAGCGCTCTAAATTATAATACATTTAAACGGATGATTGTTTAACATGTGATTCACTTGTAGGTGCGAAGAAAAATATTTCCAATTTCTAATAATCAGAAAGGCGTTTCAATAAGAGCCGTAATTTGAAATTTTGTGATTTTTTCTATCTTACTTTAAAAAGGGGTAGTTCCAGCGATATCCTATTTATTGAAACTAGATGGCTATTAGACGCAATATCTTATATTGTTGACCATTATCTTCGAGATTGCCACTATTTATAAATTGCATGGAATGTTTGCGAAAACAATTATCTATTTTGAACTAGGTTTTTCGAAGATGCTGCAGTGAATGTTATTATGTCATAATCCATTTTTTTGTCACAAATTAGGTTAAAGTGCAGCATTATTGTAGGAGACATCATCACCTGTTTTGGTAATTAACTCTGGTGGCCCAGTATGGTTTAAAACCCTCAGCACCTTTTTCTCCGGGCTTTTTTAAAATCAAAATATTGCAAATTGATTAATGACAAATTATTCATAGTTATACCAAAATGTTCAAATTTTGTTCGAACATTGAAAAGGTTATACAGTGAAATCTCCCATGGTCGGACACTCACTGGACCGCCCGATGGTGTCCGTTCAAGTTACCCTCATAAAAAATTTAATGGAAATAATAATTGAAGAATATTGGACACAAAAAAATCAATATATTTAGGTATTGGAATGTAAAAATTTTTTAAAGTAAACAATAACTGAAAACTCAAGGTGAGGAATCATTCGGATAAACAAAAATTTTGATAAAAAGGAGACAATCAAGAAATCTGAATTCTAATTTGGAGAGAATCTCTAAAGTCTCTGAATCTCCGTGATTCTGGGCAAAACTTCTTAGCTGCTTAGTCAAAGTCATAATTTTGGGCAGCACCTGTTTGCTCTGGCATTTAATCGTTATCAGAGTCTCCGGAAAGTTCTTGAATTTCATGTGAATTCTTAATTTCATGCTCAGAATCAGGATCTTCAAAATATAAATTATCATCAAGGTTCAAAATTCGTTTAGGATGTCATGCTTAAAACCGGCTCTGCGGAAGCAATTTTTGATGGTTTCCTTTGTGACTTGTTCCCAAGAGGTTTTTACAAAGTAAATTGCGTCCAATGGCGAGATTTTTTTTGTCAATTCGAAAGCTGTACTAGCAGTCTCAATGTTTACTAGCAGGTGTTTCAGTATGAGACTTCGGTAATGGGTTTTGAAATTTTTTATGATTCCCCGGTCAAGTGGTTGACAAGCTGACGTACAATTAGTGGGTAGAAACAAAAGTTTTATATTTTTCAGGTGAATTTCTTTTGGATGGGCTTCAGCATTGTCGAAAAACAACAAAATCTTCCTTTTTTCTTTTGCCATTTTCCAATCTAGTTCATGCAACCTCTCTGTCATAATTTGTCTGATCAGCCAAGCTTTCATATTCCACTTCCAAGTTACAGGCAAGTTGTTTATGTTTATATTTTTGAATGCTCTGGGTTTAGCTGCTTCACCAATGACTAAAAGTTTTTCTTTTTCCCCTGCCATATTTGCACAATGCAAAATTGTAAATCTCTCTTTGGGATATTTACCACCAACACAATTTTCCTTTTTTTAATGTTAGTGTTTTGTTAGGCAAAGCTCTGAAATAGAGACCTGTTTAATCAGCATTAAAGATGTCCTTGGGTGAATATTCTCTGATAAGAGAAGGATATTTCTCCCAGAATTATGAGACACTTTCTCCTTCCCCTGAAATTGTTTTGAAACTTATGTTGTGGCGTTTTCTGAATTTAATAAGCCAACCAGAAGAAGCACTGAATGCTGAATGTCCTAAGGACAAGGCGATTTCTTTTGCTTTGCAGCGTATTAAGGAACCTGAAAAAAATTTTACCAATAAGTTCTCTTCTATTTGAGCATAATGCCAACACTTCATTTACTTTTGAATTAATGATAAAATACAATTCCACATATTCAAAACACCTCAGAAAAAATTATTCATGTGCATACCTGTCGGAGGAATCCCTTTATGGCAAGCTACTGTAAACCATTTATAACACAACATATCAATTTTGGTACAATCACCAGTTAGAAAGCTTCTCTTTTCATTCACATCGGTATTCGACATCCACTTGTTCATAAGGATTTATTTATGTCTAATTATATCAGCAGCTTGTATTTTTATATCAAAACGCTTAGATAAATTCCGTACACTCAATTCTTCTTTATTTGTACACTTCAATTATGTCAATTTTCTGTTTGAGAGTATTTTTTTTTTCTTTTTGGATCCATCTCTTTCACTGAGTCAACGTCTGAATTCAGACTAACACTAATTAAATTCTCGGCAGTTTCGTGCCGCAGTTGAGATAGATAAATCCCCGGTTCACTCGGGGAAGTCCCTCAGTGAAGGCCTGTACTAATGTTGGCGCGCGACACAAACCTCTTCTCCTTTCCCATTGCGTCCAATTTGACACAATGAACTCACAGCGATACTTTCCACAGAGGATTGAAACAAGACTGATATTTTTTATTTTGCTTTGTCCGGTTGATAGAACATACCTTAGCGCGTCCGTTCAAGAGACAACTTACACAATGTAAATTATATGGAAGTCAGTCGGGACTATGAAAAACTGCCCGTTCAAGGGAGGTGTCCGCGAGGGGGAATTTCACTGTATATGTAATTTTAACACGTCTTTTATTTCACGATTATTTGAGAACTTGAAATTGAAATTTTCTGCTTTTGTTGGGACCCCTTTTTGGTGAAAATAGTAGATTCTATATTTTTATCCCGTCATTATAATAAAATAATACTGTTTCCACAATTAATTGATAATTTGATAATAATTTATGGAAATAGGGGTCTATTCTGACCATCCATTAAATTTTGGCAATTGCTAAAATTTTAATTCTTTATTTTAGACGAAATATTGAAATAAAATTATTGGCACTTTTAAAATTCAACAAATATGCTTCAGAATACATATAAGTACATTTTATATTTCTATCAGTATCGGCTAGTACTGTTATCTGTGTTATACTTTAGTTGTTTCCTAAAAATATCATGAATGGAACTTTTTATTTGAATGAGTAGTAATTCAGTAGACATGTTCAATCAAGATGTATTTTATGAACATTAATGGTTACTGTAAAGCAAAGCATGGTACTCTACATTTCTTCCTTTTTTGTAACTTATATTACTGTTTTCCATTCTTACGTTGTAAATTTATTTTCTTAGGAAAAAGATGTATATTGAAGTATTGAATATATGCAACTTTTTTCATCACACCACTCTGATGAGATAAGTGGTGAATGTAGATATTATTGCTTGTGTAGTTTGGAGTAAGTATATTCCTCTGCATGCACCTCATGTTTTTTATACCCATCTCAATGGTAAGGTAAGGTAGGTAAAAAATATATAAAAATACTCTTGTATTTGATTACACTGGAATATGTTAAGATTGACGTTGCCTCAGGAGATTCAGGCGTTCAGTGACAGAGTTTAATAGCAACGATAATAGTATTAGAACTTTTATCTGTTCTAGATTTTCCCAATTGTTTTTGTGTTTAATTGGTACCTGGAATTTTTCTCGAGAATAGGAAATTTTTATAGTACATTTTTGTAATTAGTTGGCACATGCTTTTACTATACAGACACACTCTTTCCAAATTTTTTCTCTTTCGATGGGACCTTCACCTTTCTTAAGTTATGGTTGAAGGTATTATTGAAAGTCAGTTACCATAGTTTTGACATATCTTGGTTATAACTGATGGTACTGAGAATATTCTTCCTAAAAGTTGACAATTATAGTTCATGTACATTGGCTTAAAATTTATGTGGACGATTTTTTTATTGATGTTTTGTGAAACATAATTTTGAACATTGTACATAAAGTGATGACCGCTTCATGTGGATTTTATGGGTTTTATCGCGAAAGAGACTAGAAAATTTCTAGGATTTTGGATTTATTTAATTTGCAAAAGGTTCATTTTTTATTTTATTATAAATGATTCACTTATAGTTCAAATATTGAACTCTTGTATCTGTTACTATTTGGTAGTTGATCATAATTAACGTATTTTTAGAAATTTCCATGTTTCACTACCCAAAAAAAAAAAATATATATTCGCCGAAATGTTAAATAAATTCACCTGCCTAAATTTTATAATATACCAGATGTAAAACTATGAAACTGAAATTTCCCTATAGATGCTGCTAGTCATCAGTAAGAAGATTTACAACACACAACAACCCAAGTTCTATTACACCAGTATAGAAGTATATAGAAAAATCTATAATCTTAAACATGTCGACTTTTGTGCCTATTAACTATGATTTGCGGATAGCAATGTTTGTTGACAGCTTACGTTGAATATGCCCTTGGTGTTTCGAGGGGTTCAAAAAAGTGGTGATTTTGATGTGAGAAACGAATAGCGTGCGAAGCGACCGAGAAAGAGAGTCATTTCATCATTGAATCGTGACAGGTTATTTAAAATGGATATACTTTAAGCGTCGTAAATCATAAATGAATCGAGTCAAACCATCAACATCCATTGCAAGACCAAATCGCTTTGGAAAGAAGATAATGCTCCGTGTTTGGTTGGATCAGATCATATCTATAATAATCTACTAAAACCTAGTGAAACTGTTAACACTGATCACTGCCAACAGTAAATGATCTGTTTAAACCGAGCATCACGTAAAAAACGACTGGAATATGGAAAAGGCAACACAAAGTCATTTTGCTCCATGAAAATGCCCCATCACAGCAAAATGGGTCAGGAAAACAATCGAGGCGTTCAATTGGGAAATATTAGCGCCTTATTCTCCATACTATTATCACTCGGACACGCTCTTGCTGAACACCGCTTCAAATCGTATGGAAAATGTACGAACATGGCTAGATAACTGGTTCGCCTCAAAAGAAGAACTGATTTTTTGACCTAGCATTCGTGAACTACTGGAAAGATGGGAAAAATATATAAATAGCAATGAAGATTATTTTGATTATTTTTCCGACCCAAATATCGACCAATAGAATTGCACCATTCGACGTCACGTGGTACAACCTACATGGTATTATACTGATAATTTTTTGATTATTTTCTCTGGTAGTTGCTATATATAAAAAACAAAACATGATCCAGTCAAATTAACCACACGTCAAACTGACAGGTTGAATTCAATTGTGAAAATTGGAGATTTTGCATGAAAATGAGTCGATTTGGAGTTTGTTCTCTGTCCACCATCGATAAAAAAGTCAAAGGAAATGTTCCCATTAATACGGAGAAGGCAAAAAAAACAGTTTGGAACCAATTTACTACTTTTTGTACTGAGAGGGAATACACATTGAGTGCTGAAACGAGTGAAGCGCAATTGGCAAACATTATGAAAGATTACGCTTATAATATGAAGAAAATGGATGGAGAAGACTATAAGGAAGGTACAATAAAAAAAATGTGGAATCAGACTGCCAAATCACTTCAAGAAAAGTATCTCTTCTTTCTCAATTTCTGGAACAGTCTCACTGGGCACTTGTCAGGGATTTCCCGATTCTCCACCAGCCACTTGCTGTCTGATAATTTTTTATCACCACCTTGTGTGGTCTTGCTGAAAATTGGATTGTATTCAATTCTCCCAGTTGTTTCCCCGTCATTTCGCTGTTCTGCCTTGAAGTGATGTATTGACGCCATGCTGCCCTCACCACCTCTCCAAGCCAATTCCACTGATATTATATTATATTAGCCTGAATCTTAATTAAATGTTGTTTTATTCATTATGAAATTCTTATTTGTTAACTGTTCATTTCATCTCATGGTGCAATTCTATTGGCCGACATTTGGGACGGAAAAATAATCCCCCGAATACCACACGAGCTTCAAAATTATCTGGCATTTCCCTCAAGGTTCCCTGCAAACAAATAAAGTCGTCAAGTTTTGTCAGGAAAAATCACTCGCGCTTCGCGCTCGTGATTTTTTAACCTGAAAAACTTGACTCCTTCATTTGTTTGCAACGAACCTATCGGGAAATACCCGATAATTTTGAAGCTCTTGTGGTATTATAAGTGAATAATTTTTAAACAACAGACAGAATTTTCACAATAAACTTCCGATTTCATACTTTTACACCTGGTATTTGAGAAAAGAATAAACCAAACACGCATCGTTTATATGCTCCCGCGGCAGATATTGATGCGAATGAAGCACAGCTGTTGTAGTAAGACTAAGTCAGGCCAGAATGTAAACGTCATTCTGCAATTTTCGTATATTTAAACGATTTTTTGAAAATGACCGACTTTCGGGGAGACTCTTACTGCAAGAAAAGGCACTCTTCTGAAATCGCCCTTTATACTTGCATCGAAAATTTGTGTACATTAATTCGAAATTCATAATATCCACATGTGAAGGTTGAAAATCTTGAAACTGTTAAGTGTGAAAATCACAAAAAATTTTTATTCACCATTTCTATCGAAAATTGCTGTTATGTTTGGCATGTGCTGTTTAGCTCACGAGCATATGGCGGAGCTGATGCCTATATTTGAGCAGCTTCGTGCAAAAGGAGAGATTGGCAATGCATATCCTTTGCATGTGGGTTCCACAGCTGGCCCCACTCTACACTGGACACAGGCCAATGCAAATTCTTTCCATTGGGTAATACACTCTTTCGTTTCTTTGTGTGATTACACAGGTTTGGGCTATTTTTGTTGTGCTGTATTGTGAGATGTAGCTTTAGAAAAGGAAGTATAGGTTTTGGTGACATGTTATACATCGACATACGTCTACATTTCTAGATATTAAAATATCTTTAGTTGTTCAAAAACTTGCTTAGTCATATAACATACATGGCAGAATACGGTAAAAATATCAACTGGCCATTCTTTCTATTTCTTGTTGATATATGCAGACATGTATTCTTGGTGAAAACTGAGCTGCAAACTAACTACTTTATCATAATATGGGCGTTATGAATGTCAAGTCACGGCTAGCTGAGTAAGTAAAGGAAACCTTTTTTGAAAATAAATAAAATTATATTAGGAGTACAAATAAGTTTCCGCCGTTTTATTGTAGATGGCGCGGCACGGAGTTTCGGTTAGCTTTCGCAGATGATAACCGGCTTAAAAAATTGTTTGGACATTCAAGAACAACATAACCTATTAATATCATTGATTTTGTATTGGTAAAATATAATTTTTATAAGTTGAAAATGTCAAAATTTGAGCCAAGTAAGCGTCATTTGCGGGAAATATTAGTTTACTTCTTTAATTTAAAGAAATCTGCTGCTGAGGCGCATCAATTGCTCGTACAAGCATAAAGTGAGGGTGCTTTGAGTGAGAGAACGTGTCGAGATTGCTTTCAAAAGTTTAAAAACGGTGATTTCGACGTAGAAGACAAAGATCGCAGTGGAGGGCCAAAAATTTACGAGGATGCAGAATTGGAGGAATTATTGGAGGAAGATTCATCTCAAACACAAAAAGAACTTGCTCTAACATTAGAAGTCACTATATTACCCTTCTTCTATAATAAATATTTAATTTGTGTTAAAAAACGGCGGAAACTTATTTGTACTCCTAATATATGAAAATTCAAACGGATAATTGAAATACTAGGGGGCCGGAAAGTAATGTCGTTTCCGCGCATGTCATTTGTTATCTGTAATCGAAAAGTATCCGGCGATTATTAACAGAAAAGGCGTTATTTTGCAACACGAATATGCAAGACCGCACTGTGCAAGACGAACCTTGGAAAATAATGAATTGAGGTGGGACGTGATGCCTCCCCCAACATATTCGCCAATGTAAACCAATGACTTAATGTAACACCAAAGAAGAAGTCCAATGGAGTTGAATCGCTGAGAATGATTTTCATATGAAAATCTGCTTCATTTCCGATTTTTTTAAGCACCAATTACTGAATACACGACGCTTTAAATGATCTGTTGGTTTGAGTTCTTGGATCAAAACAATTTTGTATGGAGATAAACCAAGGTCTTTTCGTAAAATTCGCCACAAAGACGTCCGGGGAGATGCCTAGTTCTTGTGAACGTCGAGAAATCGATCAATTTTGGTCTTCACAAACACTTTCACGCACGGCATCAGTATTCTCTTTACTTCTTGCATTTGTTTGTCTCACTGACACTGTAACATCATGAAGTGTAAAATTTGTTTTAAACTTCTGCACTAAACGTTCAACTGTTCTTTTATCAGTTCAAGCACGAAAAGTTATAGTAACAGATCGCGATTTTTCATAATAAATTTGGATTATTTGTAACCGTTGTTGGAGTGTCTTCCATGATTAAATGGTAGACATTGAAAAATACAACTGTCAATGTCACAAATAAACAATGGCTGCCATGCGTGAGTAATGTCATTTAAAAATGGGCGTTCCCGTTGATAGACCCTTTTTATGCGAATCTTGTGAGCCTAGAATGGACAAATTTGAAATAATTTGTCTTTCTCAGGCAGGAAGGAGTAATTATTGGTGGAGAAATTCCTTCAGAATGAAAAAGAGTTTTGACGTCTTGAAACAAATGGATAAGATTCCAGTTCGTCTTCAAAAGGAGTAAATAATTAGCAGAAAAAGTATAATTAGTCCAAATTGAAGGATTCTCGAAATAAAACCAAAGTTTTTCATTCACTTCACTGATAATTGTTGGTAAATATACTTGTATTGGTGTTTATCGACATCAAATAGGTTACCGGATTTTGGCCAAAAAAATTAGAGTGAGTGTATATGAAATTTTTGTGCACAAATTTTGAGCCGAAAATGGTCTAGATTATTGGACTTATTCATTAAGAATCCAAAGTCAAAAGTTATTATGCCCGTAAACTTTCAAAACAAAAAAGCGACAGACTTGTAACTTTCAGGGTGGATTTGGGGCTTCAATATCCGGGTTGAGTTCGTTGAGGGCAAAATCAATAGTTTCGTAGTTATTCACATTTGAAATTTTCTCCCATTTGTATTAATATTTTTGAACATGTTCCTGCAGAATTTCATGAGGATGATTAAAAGATTCAAAATAAAATATTTGTGAGCAAAGCAGGGTTGAGCACTAAAAAAACAGTCCCACGATCGAGTTTAAATATTTTGTGAGGATCTTGGATGATATGAAATAGTGCGCAAAAGCTCATGACTTCACGTTAGTACTTTTCACTTTATTTTTAAATCAAATATTGGTTAAAATCAATTTCAGTGTTCAAACTTAACTTGAAAGAATTCCTAGCAAAAAGGTTTCCTGAGCACTCGGTATAAAGTATGAAAGGCAGGTCGGAAAATCATATTTTCGGAGCTATCTCTAGACCTAAAAAACAGTTTCATATAAACAAATGAGCCGTTTTGGACATATGAGCGATTTTCGGTTTTCAAAATATTAACTACTAGCGCAACCAAATATGATAAATTACAGAAGATATTCGATTTATTTTTGATTTCTAGTGTTTTACAGAATATGTTCCATATGAACACCATCCATTTCAATGCAGGAAGTACATCGTCGCATGAAGGAATTACGAACTCTTTCGAAAAGACCTGATTGTGTTTGGATCGTTTGACAGGATAGTTCGATCCGATTTCGCACCTCTTCGATGTTATTCACTGACGTTGCATTCACTAAACTTTTCAAATAACCCCAAATACAGTCCAAAGGATTCAAGTCGGGAGATCTAGCGGGCCTATCCATCTTCTGGGAAATGTTTAATCTAAATGTTCCCTAACAGCAAGTGTATAATGTGGGGGCGCTCCATCCCCTGATTTAAAGGTACCACGTCTAGAAAATCAGGCAAGGTATTTTGAAGAAACTTAAGGTATGCGGCTCTTGTTAAATTCCGTGGTAAAACTACTGGTCTTAACAAACGATCTCCTAAAATACCTAGCCAGATATTTTTCTGAAACGCCGTTGATGCCTGGATTCATGAATGGCGTGTGGATTTTCATCCGTCCAAATATGGCTATTATGAAAGTTAAAAATTCCATATTTGGTAAAGCCTGCTTCATCAGTGAAAAAGGTATTAGAAGTAAAATGCAGATGTTCAGCAATCTTTGTTAAAAACCCATTGACAGAATGTTCTCCTGACTTGATGATCAGGAGGGTTAAGAGCTTGCACGCGTTGTTGAATATGGAATGGATAGAAAAGTTGTGGATACATAGTTCTCCACAAGGGGGCCACTTATTCCCACTTCCGCTGAAATTCTTCTTACACTTTTACCGAGATTTTGAGTCACAATTTTTAGAATTTGCTCTTCAACTTCTGGGGTATCGGGTGTTTTTTCTAGAGTGATAAAATTTTGAATTGAAGTAAAACGCATTCAAATTGAGATTGAAGCCAATTTTTTTTATTTGAAAGATTATTTTATGACATTTATGTTTTAAAAATAATTTCCGGCATATGTCCACCAGACCAATTTTGGACCACTTTTTCGAGTAATTCAGGCCTTATTTAATCAATAACACGAGTTATGTTGGCTTCCAAAGCGTCTATCGTTTCTGGTTTATCAGCATAAACCAATGACTTGACATAACCCCAAAGAAAATAATCCAGTGGAGTTATGTTGCATAATCTTGGAGGCCAATTAATTGGACGATTTCTCGAAATAATGTTATCGCCAAATATTTCTTTCAATAAATCAATTGTTACGGTAGCAGCATGAGGTGTGGCACCATCTTGTTGGAACCAAAACACTTCTGGGTCGATACCATTCAAATTTTGAAACAAATAATCATTGATTATCGATCTGTAACGAGCACCATTCACTGTTACATTAGCTACAGCATCGTTTTTAAGGAAATATGGGCCGATGTTGCCACAGCGTATAAAGCACACCATACCGTGCATTTTTCAGGATGCAATGGAACCTGCAGAACTTGAGGATTGTTTTCACTCCATATATGGCAATTTTTCTTGTTTACATAGCCGTTCAACCAGAAATGAGCTTCACCACTAAATACAATTTTGCGATAAAAAAGTAGATCAACTACAAGCTGTTCTAGGGCCCAAATAGCAAACAAACGACGCTTATCATGGTCCACTGGCTTTAATTCTTGAACCAGTTGGATCTTGTATGGGTGCAGACCAAGATCTTTACGCAAAATTTTCCATGTGGTGGATGCACAGAGTCCAACTTGTTGTGAACGTGGACGAATAGACAAATCTGGATCCTCATTAACACTATGACTTACAGCAGCGATATTTTCTTCTGTGCGTACAGTTCTTTTTCTTGTTGTTGTTGCAACGAGTAGAGAAAATGTCTGAAATCTATCGATAGTTCGATGAATAAGCTGCTCTGATGGACGATTATGTAAACCATAAATTTTACGAAGTGCTCTATAAGTTTGGCGAATAGAACACTGATTTTAAAAATAAATTTCAACAATTTGTAAACGTTGTTGCGGCGTGATAATTTGTTAATGCTTGCTGAACAGAAATGTCAAAACAACATAGCTTCCATCTTCTGTTAAATCACAGTTATCCCTATCGAAAGTTCCATCACTCTAAGAAAAACACCCGATACTTACAGATCTTGGACGTCCAGTATCACGAGCGTTTTTTTTTAAAGAAACAGCTTCCCTCAATCGTCTAAAAACTTGATTGAACCTTATATGAGAATGAAGTTGACGATCGGGATAAGCCTTTGCATAAAGGCGAAGTGCTTCAGAACTTCTTCCGCTGGCACGGTCATACATGAAAACTATATCACTCACTTCAATATTAGAATATTGCATTTCAAATTCAGGAATAATAACTTTTTACAACAAAGTGAAAGAAAGTGAAGAACTCGAATCGAATACTCAATAAAAGTACGTAAATGTCATATGAAAACCAAATGTTTGATGCCAGCTGTGATTTTTTTTTAATGAACCAGCTCTAAAATATTTTAATTCTAAGTTCAGTAAACAAGACATCTGAAAGATGAAAATAAATCGAATATCGCATTGGTTGCGCTAGTAGTTAATTTGAAAACCGAAAATCTTTCCCATCTCCAAAACGTTCATTTGCGTTCATTTGCATTTGTTCATTTTATATGAATTTTTTTACATATTTTGAGGTCTATAATCAGCTCCCAAAATATTGAAACTTTGTTTTTTAACACCCGGTATAGAATTCCGTTGAAAAATTGAATGGTAGACTTATGTTGATGTTTGACAATATCCTTCCAACACCATGTTCGTTTGAAACACGAGATTTGTAGTCACCTGAAATTTTTAATTAGTGGTGTTTTGTGCATGTGCATGTTTTGTTTGGTCATTTACATTTTCGGTCCGAATTTTCAAGTTAGAGAAATTTTTTGAATGTTTGAGGTACCAATTACATACTCAAAATTAATGTCTGAGCAAATTTTGAGTATTTAATTGTGTTGTTTTGATTGTTTGCCATGCAGTTGCCGTTATTGGACGAGAAACAGATCATCACAAACTCTTGTATTTATCCCAAGTACCAATGGTTGGTATACCCCAGGTAAGTTCATATGGATGGTAGTCTATCTATTTATAGCACCAAGAGTCGAAGTAGAAACATTTCGAATAAAATAGCATTCAATTATTTTCTCTGAAAGACTATTCATGTTTAGATCAGTTTAATGTTTTGTTATAAAATAATCATTGGTAATATCGTTTCTTTTAAGATCGTTGTATCACCTCCTAATAAGGTAAGGTCTCGAATTGTAAGTAAGCTACAGTAGCTTGTCTAGTAGTTCGAAGAGGTTCTCCTGTTGTGCATATTGGTAGTGCTGTATTCACTATAGTTTCCATACATGATTAGTAAATCATGAGAACTACTCACATGATTATTCTAATTTTTCTTTATCATCTTTTATTTTAATATCATGAATTTCTTCGTCACAACATTGTGATTTACTCTAATTTTTCACAAATTCAATTTAAAATGATGACTAGAAGATGTAATTCTACTAATCACTGGGAACCCTTTTCGTAGCTTGCACATTGCACTCGATTTTATTTTATCACCTTGTATTTCATGTATCTGCTTTTTTATTTAGGTAAGAGAAAGATCAGCAAGGTCAGTACCAATGGGAAGCCTACCACGGACGTCAAAATCGTCCTTATCAGCAGGAACTCCCGATTCGTTGTCAGATAATGAAAGTGCTACATTCCGGACACCTAGGAAACCTTCCTATCGGTCCACCCTAACTCCTGGAGGATCCAGATCTAATTCTAGGCCAGCATCTAGAGCGGGAAGTAGACCAAGCAGTAAACCTCCGTCTCGACATGGTTCTACTCTCTCTTTAGACAGCACAGGTGAATATGATCATAGAATAATATGTTGACATTTAAACCATGGTCGGGAACATTTTAACACGGAATTTTTTTTTTCGAAGATCAATGAAACCAAAATTTTTATAAAAATATGTATAATTATAACAGTACTTTATCAACTAAGTTATTACAATTATTTGCTTGAAGAAACAATGTATTCTAGTTACATGTCTTATACTATTATTATTTTTCTTGGATTTGTAGAAAACTTGTTCAAAACTCTCGTTTCAATCCAGTCCTGATTTTCCTTGAAAAATTTACGATGGACGCTCATCAAACTCAACCCAGTCAATCTGTCCTCTCACATTGTACTTCTCAGCTAGGTCTTTACCCTTCGAAGGATACTGAATTGACTACAAGATTTAGTCTGTGGCTTGAGCAAATAAAGATTTATTGTACTTTTTCCACAAAATGGCCTGTACATCACCTTTTGTTCCAGCCATTGTAGAACATCCGTCAAATCCAAATCCAACACAATTCTCTGATGAAAGATTTTGATCAACTAAAAAACTCTGAATTGTGCTAGCGATTGTAGGGGCATCTTGAGATTTCAGCTCAACAAAGCCTACAAGTTCCTCTCTGGTTTTTTGTTGATTCTCAGCATAAAACCGCAATCTGATAGAAAGCTGTTCTTTTCCAGCGATATCTGTTGTTTCATCGGCCATTACAGCATAAGCTCTTGCTTGTTTACAGTCATCAATAATTCTTGCTTTGACAACTTCACCACAGAATCCTATAATTTAATTTTGAATTTTTGGTGAAGTTTTCGCCATCTATCCAAGTGATGCTTTAGTTTCAGATCACCACACTCAAATTTAAAAGGTCAAAGAAAACCCCCTCATTTTCTTCCTTTGCTCTAAGTGGCAAATCATGAGGTCAACAAAATATGATACAAGAAATAATTGATGACAATATTTGTTTGTTTTCTTCAATCATCTGTTGGTGACTACTTTGCAACTGTACATCAACTGGAACATTTTCAAGGAGTGCTTTTGCAGTAGCTGTTGAAGTTTTGTGGTAGTGACTGCCGACGTGTTTTCTACAATCTTCAAACTTCGTGTATGACCTCACCATGATTGACCCAAAAACTCCTTTAACAACAAAATTTATTAACGATTAATTTTTTTGCCTCCAGAGGGGGCAGCTCATAATAAATTTGGATTATTTGTGAACGTTGTTGGAGTGTGTACTTCTCCATGATTAAATGGTAGACATTGGCAAATTCAACTGTCAATGTCACATATAAACAGTGGCTACCATGTGTGAGTAGTGCCAATTTAAAAATAGGGTGTTCCCATTGAAAGATGAGTATCTTGTTCTCTACTGAAAATTTAGATTTCCTACCTATAAGCCAATTTAGTTCTCGAGTCTTCAAGTTGTGTTTACTCTCTTTCCATGATTGCCTTCCTTCCATGTATCTATGTATGTTAGCTATCTAAATACGTCCCCAAGTATTTTGTCCTTGGAACCTCTGGTATTTGTATATTATTCATATGTAATATAAACTGGTGGATAGAGGCCTCTCCATAAGGTGAAATTCTTTTGCACAGATTTGGATTCATTTATTTGGATTTTCCACTTGTGGAGTCATTTTTGTATTTCGTCAAAATCATTCTATAATTTATTGGTAACATTTTGTGTATGTTCATCAACAGCTGAAATGCCTGTTTCGTCTGCGAAAGTTACCAATTTATCAGTTGTGTACAGCATGTACAGCAGTGTTCTAATAACGCTTCCCTGAGGAACACCTAATCATATTGGGCAGTAGTTCGATTCCTCACCACCAACTCATACTCTGAATCACCACCAACTCATACCCTGAATCCTAAGATAGGATTTCAGTAATCTATAATAACATCCAGACAGATGGGTTTTGATTTTATACAGCAAACCAAGATGCCAGACTTTAACAAAAGATTGGCTCACATCCAAGAATGATGATTTACAGTATTATCTATGTTCAAGCGCTTTACTTATTTTGTGAATATATTGTGTTATTGTATGAATTTGCTGTATAATGGCGTGATTTGACCAGAATCCAAACTGATGATCTGGTATCCACTCCTGTGTTTTTGAGTCGGAGTTTATTATTTGAAGCACCGGTCATTCTAGAATTTTTGGTAGAACTAGGAGCAAGCTGATTCGACAATAGGGTGTGATGGTGTTTGTATCTCTAGGTACAAGTATAATCTCGGCTGCTTTCAATTGTTCTGGCCAGAATTTAATTCATAAGATTTTCAACTATCTCTTTGACCACCTAATCAAAATTCCTAATGATTAATATAGTAAAAAATCAGATTTGAACTGATTTCATTTTTATTTTTTTAATTCTCCATCGGTTCATCAATAAAGTAATGTATTATAGATTAGTGAAATTCATTTAACTATTAATGTGCAAGCACTGAACTTCCTGATGTTTTGTTAAATTATCGAATGATATACGAGTCTGCAGAGAATCTTAAATTCGAATTTTAAACCTTGAAAATTCCGCTTTAATTAAGTTTTTTCTATAGGTGCAAAATATTGAATTTCTATTATAGGCGCGTATGAGAAAATTGTATGTAACAAATAAGAAAAGAATGTGGACCTCTTTCTATTTTATCAGACAATGGCAAATAAACTTATAATAACATTATTATTGTAAAGAGTTAATTTAATTATGCTCATCTAATTGCAGTGATTATATCTTCTTAATCTTTCTAGATGACGGTACTCCTTCAAGAATTCCAAGGAGGACTCCGATTAGTGGAAGAACAGCCAGCACAACATCTTCAACGTTGAGAAGGAACGTTAACGGCACAGCATCAGGCTCAAGAACACCAAGCGGCTTGGTTTCGCCAGCAAGCCCAGCCACAAAGTAAGTACTCTCAAAAAGCAGACATCAAACTCTGAGCATCTTGGCAGAAAGAGAATTTCATCCTATTTTATTTATTTTTCATATATATTTCTGGAAATAGGTTGAAATTTCTGAAAAGAGAGTAACGCTTTGAAGCTTTAATTAATAAATCATATTTACATAAAACTAATTAATTATAATGTTGTAACATTCAATAGGTCGGGAATACCCAGAGCATCAAGTATACCAATGTTAACAGCTATAACGCCAAAGTCAAGGTAAACCAAAAAATTGAAGACTCGTGTGTATAATCTGGTATATGTACGGGCTTTGGTAATTCTGTTAGTGTCTGGGAAAATTTTAATGGAGCATTAGGTATACAGGAAAGGAACTAAAGGGTCTTTCAAATTGATTGATCATTATTTTATTCAAAAATGAATAATAAATACTCAATTTGAAAACCTTTTACGTGTAAGACTTCTTTGGTCATGTAATTAGTATTTCCGTCAATTAAAACGCTTTATTTAACTTTTATATGTAAATATTGTCTACTTAACTCAGACGATGTTTTTTTATTAAAGCAAATCTCGTATACCTGTGTATAGAGGAAATGGGGATACAGATCCTGACTCACCTTCAACTTCAGATTCTTGTTCAGTGTCTTTCTCTTCTGGGTAATAATAAGTGTTTTGTTGCATGTCAGTGTGTACAGTTATTAATTATTGCGGTGAAAATTTTATTAAAGCTTTTTCGTTGTGTAAGTTCTATGTTCGGCGTTTTTCGTATGGATTTTAGGTTTTTTTAATTTCCGATTTTGGTTTGAGTATTATTTCGTTATTCCACTTGATTCTTGCAAATATTATTGTTTTTCTGGTTTGTACTTTTTATTTTTATCACTTGTTTTAAATTAGCTTCATTGTGTAAGGTGGAAAGAAGATTTTGAACTAACAGTACTTTTTTCTTATCCACTAACCAGCACCAAGTCTTCGACGAGTAAATCTAGTAAATCCAAAATTCCTGTTTTGGATAGGTAAAATAACTATTTTTATGGGGGTATGGGCATGGTTATTTGCACGAAACTGTTTTGCATGTTTAGTTTTTGTCTCATGATAATGTTTTTGTTTTTCGATATCATAATTCATTTTGTATTTTAAAATTGAAAATAAATGAACAATTATTAGAAACATATAATTAATTCCCAATACTAGTAACCTAAGGATAGATGACGATCTTGGTATTAACATTACAAATATCTGTTGTTATAGCAATTCTCGATAAGAATATAAAATGAGAATAAATTTGGACTTTATTAAAAAGAAAAGCAGAATCGTTTTTTAATCACATTTCAATTTTTTCATTTATGTTATTTGATTAATTGAAAGATCATAGTCGCAAATGCATAATCAACCCAAAATGAAAATGTGAAGGTTAAACAAAAACAAAAATTTCAAGAAATTCATTTTGGCATAAAATATGTTTTTTATTATGAATAATTTTTCATTATTATTGTCATCTGTTCATCAGTTCTATTTTCGTTCACTATATCCAGTGTACTACTAGTAATACATAAACAGTTATCCATCATTTCAGAGTATTTTAACGGTTTACTTTCATTTATAGTTAATTAATGCATAAATCTTGAACCAATCGTAAAGATAACATTTGAAAATGAATTATAGGGTGGAGTTGAACTCAAATGAGAGGTCTATTGGATCCTGAAATTTGTCCATTTAAACTTATGTTTCTTCCATATTTGAAAGAATAGGGAATGGATCAAGTTGAAATATAATGGATAAATATGAAACAGATTTCAATCCTCTCTTGTCAGATATATTACGAGTATTGATATCAAAACAAAATTATAGCGGAAGTGAAAATAACACTCTCATTGTTTCTTGTTGAAAAGTAATTGATTGAACTGATAATTATAGCGGAAGTGAAAATAACACTCTCATTGTTTCTTGTTGAAAAGTAATTGATTGAACTGATAATCTACCGAAAGCGCGAAATTAAATCGTTACCATAATATGAGGGAATTATTGATTCTTCGATTCAGTATCGTTGTTAGATTGATATCAAACAATGAACGAACTGGGATTATACTGAGATCGTCAACATACTATGAATGAAGCTCATGTTTTGACTTGTTTGTTTGTTGACTCCATATTTAAAAAGTTTTTTCTGTATATACTGCAATGTTCATTAAAATCATAGCAACTTCAAATAAGCTCTAGAAAAGAACCAAATCGCTGATGGTAGAATTAGGATTTTCTGAATTATTAGAAATCTAGAAACATCATTCATTTATTGAAAGTAGAGTATAAGAAAACTTTTGTTCTGAATTAATTTTTTTTATTTTTCTATCTATTATCTAAGTATTATACCTGAGTACGCCTGAAGCCTTTCACATAATGCTTTGAAGAAGTAAAGATAGAATCTTCTTCTAATCAAAATATTTGACTTGGCCTGTGAGCTTTATTCTTGAGATATCATACAGGGTGAAGTGTATGATAAGATCTGAAAATCTTTACGGCCATGTCTCTGCAGTGACTGATTTATTGGTTTAGAATCATCATACTTTTTCTAGAAATAAAAAGAAGAGTTTTATGATGAAAGCATGTTTGTGAAGTATCTTAATCCTAACGAAAGATAACCCTTAATCATTTGACAATAAGAATTAGCATGTACTGTAATAAATGTTTCTCTAGAATTAAAAAGAATAGTCAATACTTTCATGGATTGATGATGAAAATCATTACATCGATTACTTCTGCAATTGTGGTACCAATAAAAATTTTATATTGCATTCCTAATTCTGCCATCTGGCTTGCTTCAATAGTCAGTCATACCATTGTGAATAAATTGCCTATGGCTCAACCAAACGATTGTGAATGAATCCCAGCTTTATTTCCAACTTTTTAGGGCTTATTGTTTTCGTTTGAACATAAGAATGGTTAAATTATTACTTACCGAATGTTACTGTAAAGAGCTGTCCAGCTGAAATAATGCATAATCCAACTAACTTGGCATGTCTATATTTTAACTAGGAGTGCAAGCAAGACCAGACCAGTGACAGTGGGTGTTGCACCCAACCTAAGGACATCAGCTAGGTAATAATAACAAACTCTAATACATTAATTGAAACAAAAATTTATCCATTATTGTTTGTTTTATTTTGTGATTGCTATTTGAATGACTTAAGCTGTAACTAAAATGCATAGCCGAATGACATATGTCCTTCAGTTTTATCATGTTCTGATTTGAGTTATCTGTAAAGGACAAGAACACCATCTGGTTCCAATACCCCAGTGCCACCAGGAACCACTACGGCAGTGTCGAGACTCCTTCGCAAGTCGTCTGGAGCCTCTGATAGTCCCACTGGACAAACAAAAAAGACAACTACCAGAGAACCCTTCAGATTATAAATATATAATTTTTAATTCCAAAATTCACCTTTTGACTGACTTATGATATAGCTCTGTTTTCGATAAAATTGTTCATATTTTTGTACAAAATATAATTTTTATGTCCCAAGTCACAGAAATGATCAGATCGCCAGCTGATCCTTTCAGGGATTTCGGAATATTATTGAAATTAGCTAGCCTATTGCAATTTTCGATATGTATTACATAGGTGTGGAAATGCCGTAAGAAATTATTTTATGTTATTAAGTTGCCATATTGAAATAACGTTTTTTTTTGTGATCAACCGTATTGTTTTGAATCGAATGTATATTTTAATTTTCTTTATTTGGCTTTCAGAGGGACCATTTATTAGTAATTTACTAATTTCCTAACATAGCTTGTATATTTGATTGAATCATCTTTATTTCTATTTGCTAGTTCTGCAAAACTGTGTGATTACCAAGTTGTGAACAAACCTTACTTTTGTATTCGCCAGTATGAAAGGTTGGTGGAGTTCAATTTATTATTTATATTATGTAATGCTTTTGTATTATTATTTAACTATTAAAAGTTGTTATTTAATAAACTAAATTTTATTAAATTGTGTTTTCTTTATTTTAACTTAAAGCAGAGTTGTCTGTATTGTGCGCATTTTTAAAAGGAAATGATCTCGAATGATTCCCTCTAACCCCTAAACTGAACTCACTTCGGCTGGCCGGACAGAATTACTTTTCATCTTGAATGAGTGCCGACAGCTCAGTGGTAGAGCATAGGGCTCGTAATCGGAAGGTCGCAGGTTCGAATCCTGTTCAGGTGGGAAAGAAATTTTTTAGTCTGACGGGTGTCGGCCACAATTTCACTGTTGGTCGAAAATTAATAGTGCTGTGACCTGAAGGAGGCGTAAGATCGCAGTTACAAAGCCTACCCACAACACAACACAACTGAACTAACTCTCCCAAGAGATAAATATTCTGAGGGATCTTCACAGAAGATTATCAGGGTAAAAATAGTAATCTTGGCTTCTTCATTCAAATATTTTCATTAATATTTTCTAAACTACAAATCCGATTGATTTCATATTTGGATTTTAGGAGGGCAATGATAACGAAAATGTTTCTGCAAAATTTCATGAGGATTGTATTTATAAGATTCGAATAACGACACAAGGGTTAATGCAAAATTTCGTGAGGATGAGAGGATTCAGAAATATTTTGTTAGCAGAGCGGAAATCATAGGAACAATTCTACAATTGAGTTTAAATTGCATTCTGATATGAAATAACGGCAAGGAGCTCCTAATGCAAAATTTCCTGAGCAACGTGGGTGTTGTGAACAAGCGCGCAAAAGCTATCGCGTTAGTGTTTTTTTTATGAATAAAACTCATTCCAGAATATAGACAGCATTAAAATATTATAACCTAGCGGATTTATAGGAATAAATTCCTAGATGTAAACGACATTGGAAAGTATTTAAATTCTACGAGCGAAGTTATGCTGTTATAAACAGGTTTCCACTCTCCAGTTTATGTTCAGAAAAATTCCAACGAATATACAGTGAAATGGGTCTGGTATAAAACAGATTTCCATAAACTGAAGAAGTTATATCTGTGGAGGAATAAAGATTATACTAGTGAACTATTTTTTTTTTCAATTTGAGATTTTATGGAATTCATTTTAAAACTTCACAAAAATTACTAACATAATTCATAAATAATAGATAACATAGCCTGTATATTATCTACTGTGTCCCAGAAGTCGACGTCAAGCCGCAATCGGGTAACAGGCTGTCATTGTAGTCATCAGAAAAATATTCAAAGAAATCTAAGTAGTGTACTTTTCAAATTATATGGCATTTTTTATTATTCGAGAAAATGTACACCCTGTGCTGATTTATGAACTCCTGTTGCTACAATTTTTTACTTTCTTCAAATTTTATTCTTCCTATGTTATAGCGAATAGTGTTTCTGTAACCTGTGATCTTCAATTCTAAGCCAATTTACTCCAGCTTGGCAAATAATATCACTTTTTGTCGAACCAAGTATTCAAAATAAATATTTCGCACAACTTTAATTGACTGTACTGAAAAAAGACTGTACTACATCAGTTTGACAAATTATTTTAAAAGTTAGCGCATTTATTAGGGTGTATATTAGGGTCTAAAATGGTGTAACAATTACTACATTCATTTTTAGATCGGTCAAACAAAGGTCTTTCTAAAAGAAACAAAGTTTCGAACAAATTCTTTTAACTGCAGATGTAACGCTAGTGCAGCTTAGAGAATTAATCTCGAGAGATAACCTAATGCTGGTCGTTATCCAGATCATCGAGTTTTTACGAATGTGCACCGTCTACTCCTCCCAGCGGGCCGACTTCCCAACAAAGTGCCTGGTGATCCTTGCCTTACGACGATATTGTACTTCAAGCAGTTGAGAAAGATGCAAGTACTTCGGTACGTGAAATTCAGCGAAGCACAGGAGTGCCCATAAGTACAGCTCAACGACTATTGAAAAAACAAGCTCAACATAAACTATATCATGTACAGCGAGTACAAGCTCTGTTATTTCAAGATTATGGGCCTCAGGTTGCATTTTGCCAAACCATGCTACAAAAGAACCGGGATGACCCACAATTCTTCAAAAAAAATTTGTGTTCGGATGAAACAACATCTAAAAAAGATGGTGGTTACATAAACCTACACAATTTACACAAGTGGTACGTAGAAAATCCGAATTCAATGAGACAATATCGTTTTAAAGTAAATATGTGGACTGGAATTTTGAACGGAACAGTCATAGGACCTTTTGAGTTGCCAGAAATTATAAATGCTGAAAATTATTTAGATTTTCTACGAAAGCAGTTGCCAAATTTACTTGAAGACGTGCCACTTAGTATTTTCAGAGAAATATGGTTCCAGCAAGATGGCTGCTCAGCGCACTATGCCCTCTTATTTAGATAATACCTAAATGAAGAATATCCGGGCAGATGGATAGGGCGATCTGGTACAATCTCGTGGCCAGCCTGTTCACCTGATTCGAATCCCTTTAATTTTTTTTACTGGGAAGCAGTGAAGGAAAAGATTGATTCAAAATAAATTGAAAATGTAGCTGAGCTTCAGGAGAGAATTAGGGAAGCAATGCAATTTGTCAATAACGGAAGATCCGCCCATCTGATATCCCGAATTTTTTTAAGAAGATGTCGTGCATGTATTGCGGCTAAAGGAGGGCAGTTTGAACATCTTTCGTGAATTTATTGAATCTTGTCATAAAACGAAACTGAATTTCTTTAAGAAAAACCCTTTTTTGTCCAATCTAAAAAAGAATGTATAATAGTTAGTGTTATAAGATTTTAGAATCCTTATTAAATGTGCTAACTTTTGAAGTAACTTGCCAAACTGATGAAGTATAATTGTTTTTCAGTACAGGCAATTGAAGTTGGGCGAAATTTTGATTTCGAATACTTGGCTCGGCAAAAATTTACATTATTTTCCAACTGGCTTAAAATTGAAGATTACAGGTTACAGAAGCATTATTTGGGATAGCATAGGAAAAATAAAATTTGAAAAAAGTAAAAAATAGTAGCAGAAGGAGTTCAAAAATCAGGGTGTGGATTTTATCAAATAAAAGAAGGTGCAATATAATTTGAAAAATACAAAACTTGAATTTTCTTTTATATTTTTCTGATGACTCTTATGACTTAACCTGTTAGCCGATTCCTATGAATCTTCCGTTCAAAGTTCCAGTCCATATGTTCGCTTCAAAACGATTTTGAGATCTATCTCGTCTCATTAAATTCGTATTTTCTACGTGCTACTCGTGTAAATTGTGTTGGTTCATGTAACCATCTTTTTTAAGTGTTGATTCATCCGACCACAAAAGTTTTTCTAAGAATTTTGGGTATTCCCGGTTCTTTTGTAGCATGGTTTGGTAAAATGAAACCTGAAGCTCATAATCTTGAAATAACAGAGCTTGTACTTGTACATGATATAGTTTATGTTGAGCTTGTTTTTTCAATAGTCGTTGAGCTGTACTCATGGGCACTCCTGTGCTTCGCTGAATTTCACGTACCGAAGTACTTGGATCTTTCTCAACTGCTTGAAGCACAATATCGTCTTAAAGCAAGGATCACCAGGCACTTTGTTTGGAAGTCGACCCGCTGTGAGGAGTAGACGGTGCACATTCGTAAAAACTCGATGATCTGGATAACGACCAGCATTAGGTTATCTCTCGAGATTAATTCTCTAAGCTGCACTAGCGTTACATCTGCATTCCCCATAAATGAGGTGCATGTTGGCATACTCCTGTGTACTATACACAGATATGATGATACACAGTCACAGGTTAGTCCAGGGAAAATCAAAGTTCGTCGTAAACAAATGAAGCCAATCGTAGTAGGTACACAAATAACACAATAAAATACGGAAAGTGCGCAATAGACCAAGGGGCGTAGTGTACTGATCTGTATTCCGTTTACTTGTGCCAATACCAAATGGTGGCGTCACTATCTATCCCACTCACACTTTACGGAAGGACTCACCCCATCTCATTCAAACCAGATAATTAAAGTATTGGATGCACTAGAATCAATTTTAGAAAGTTAAAAGAATTTTGTTCGAAACTGTGTTTCTTTAAGAAAGACCGTTTTTTTGACCGATCTAAAAATTAATGTAGTAATTGTTACACCATTTTAGAATCCCTAATAAATGCGCTAACTTTTAAAATCATTTGTCAAACTGATCTAGTACAGTCTTTTTTCAGGACAGTCAATTAAAGTTGTGCGAAATATTAATTTTGAATACTTGGTTCGACAAAAAGTGATATTATTTTCCAAGCTGGAGTAATTGGCTTAGAATTAAAGATCACAGGTAACAGAAGCACTATTCGCTATAACATAGGAAGAATAAAATTTGAAGAAAGTAAAAAATTGTAGCAACAGGAGTTCAAAAATCAGCACAGGGTGTACATTTTCTCGAATAATAAAAAATGAAATATAATTTGAAAATCAAACGACTTAGATTTTTCTAAATATTTTTCTGATGACTACTATGACTCAGCCTATTGCCCGATTCCGGCTTGACGTTGACTTCTGGAATAGCCTGTATAGTTAAAAGAAAAATATGATGAAAATGCTGCTTATTGCTCTCCATATTTAAAAGGACACCAGCCAAAAATTACTTCATAGAATTAATTAAACTTTTGCACACACAAGCCTTGCTATATCAGCTCTCAAAACATATAATGATTATGCGGCTTAAGTGTGAAGTTGGGTTCGAAAAAAGTACAATTAAATCCTCTGTCAGGAAAAAAAATTTCTTTCCGAACAGCCTTATTTATTCCATTACTATTAATATAGTTTCATTGTCATCAAAAAGTTCGAAAATCCTCTGAAAGTCTGATAAGATTCGAATAATTGGCACTCCTGAGAACTAGAACGTTTGCTTCGAAACCTAGCATCTATAAAGTAAAATTCTAAATCTTAATTACATGCAATTTACGCATTTCGATTGATAAATCCCGAATTTTCCCAACTTTTTAAATTAACCCCCGAAGTTTAAATTCAATCAAGTTTCGTCGTTGCGACGTAATCTTCCCATTACCGAATGCTAAAAGTAATGTTTTACAAAAGGGATTGTAAATGATGTAAAATTGTGCAAGATTGAAGGGGGAGCAGAATAAGAGCGTTTTTCCAGAGTGATTTATTTGCCTGGAATTCGATATCGTTATCCCTTTTTTTATAAGCCATGAAATATTGAGAATAGGATTGAAATACTGAATTCGTTTGAAAATTACGTCGATGCGAACTTTCTATTGAAAATGAAGTAACAGGGTAAGGATAAATATTTGATGGATTCGGTCTTTACTTGATGGAAATTCATTTTCAATTAATAATAAATAAAATTCAATTTCCACAAACAAGAGACAACTGAACACTTTCTCAAATTTCATTACTAATCTACATCCTTATTTCAATATTTTAATATTTACAGATATATTCTGTTACCCTTCTACATGTCATATAAGTACTACTTATATCAAACTACATATAAAATAAACATTCATTATAAGACATCCAAATGATATAACAAAATCCAATAAATATAAATTGTTAACAAAAATGCTATAAATTAAATATTTTGAGTAGACAAAATTTTTTTCTGCTCATCCCTCTTATGAAAACAGATATCTTTCAAAAATGTTTAACATAATCTTAAGAATTTCATCATTAAACTATCTTAATTAAAATATTCAATATTATTGCATATCTGAGTTACTTTCCAGAAAATCTCAAGGTATGTTAAAACATTACTAAAAAACTAGTTTTAAGGAAGACTTTGCTTCGTCAGTACTCAATCATATTCATATTCAATAAAATATAACATCAGTCAACAAAAAATATTTTCTCACCTTTCAACAATTCAGAAAGCTTCTGGTAAATGAATATTGAAAATTTAAATGGAGTGTAATGTTAACTCGAAATAAATAGTTCTGTGGTTTACCATTGATCTAAAAGATTGAAAGGCAATTATCGGCCTCTGTTATAGCACAAGGACCGTATTAAGAAAGTTATGGATACCAAATAATTATATATTATGAATAAAATTAAATAAATGGAGGTTTATAGTTGATAGGAGGTATATAAAATTATTTAAATATTTTAATATTTACAGATATATTCGTTGGCCTTCTACATATTTAAAAATTTCAAAAATTTATATTGAATATAACTTCAGGAATTAGAGTAATGTCATATAAGTACTACTTATATCAAACGACATATAAAATAAACATTCATTATGAGACATGAATTGTTAAAAGGTGAGAAAATATTTTTTGTTGACGAAGCAAAGTCTCTCTTAAAACTTGTTTTTTAGAGTTTAGAGAATTTCTAAAAAATTCTCTATCTAGAGAATTTCTAAAAAATAACTAAGTTAGATATCCAATAATATTGAATATTCTAAGTAAGATAGTTTTATGATGAAATTCTTAAAATTATTTTAAACATTTTTCAAAGATATCTGTTTTCATAAAGGGGATGAGCAGAAATAAAATTTCGTCTACTCAAAATATTTAATTTATAGGTTTTTTGTTGACAATTTATATTTATTGGATTTTATTATATCATTTGGATATCTTATAATGAATGTTTATTTTATATGTCGTTAGATATAAGTAGTATTTATATGACATTAATTTAATTCCTGAAGTTATATTAAATATAATTTTTTGAAATTGAATATGTAGAAGGCTAACAGAATATATCCATCTGCAAATATTAAAATATTTAAATAATTTTATATATCTTTTATCAAGTATAAACCTCCATTATTTAAACATTTATGGAGACTTTTAAGGTTGTTCATATGTATATAGACAACTGAACACCTTAAATTCCATTAAATAATCTACATCCGTCCATCAAATTCACCTATGAAGAAGAGAAGAACCGAAGTATCAATTTCCTAGACTTAAATATCACAAGATTGAATAATTCACATGAATTTACCATATTTCACAAATCTATACACACAGATATCACCATACATAAAACTTCTAAGCATCCCTTCAATCAGAAAATGTCAACCTAAAATAGCTACATAGCTTTATCCATAGATTACTAAAAGTACCGATGAACCCCCAGAATTTTTCCAAAAAACTCAATATAATCAAACAAATGGCAAACGATGGTTTCAAACAACCCTCATAAATAAAATGATGAACAATAAACAGAAGAAAATAGCATTAACTCACGTTTGTCCTATCATAAAAGACCCCATTCCAGAAAAATTCATACAAATTTCATATATAAAGAGTGACAAGAATAACTTCGGACAAATTTTACTGTGTTCTGAAAACAAAAGTATTTCAGCGCAACCAAATAATTTTTATTATATTAGATTCTCTACACTTTCTTGTACTAATATGTGAATATTACTTTATTTTGCAGAATGTTAGAATGTCAAACAATTGTAGTGCAATTTTGGAGCTGTTTCGTCAAGGTTAGCGTCAATGCGACATTGTTCGTTTGTTCAATGAGCCTCGACAAGCCGTGTCCGATGCAATCTGCCGTTCCAAGGAGCTTGGCTCGTCCAGGAAGTGGAAGAAAACGCATAGTCAATACGCCTAGCAATCGCAACATCGTCAAGAAGCGAGTCAATAGAAATCCGAAGGTCTCCATTAGGAAAATAGCCCGCAAGACCGGTATCAATCGTGAATCTGTTCGTCAAATGTCCAAAAAGGAGCTCATTCTCAAGCCTTCGTCTCACCGCTGGTCAGCAATAGGAACGTATTCCCATTGCACCGTAGAACAATCCCACAACCACCAAAACGACAGAGTCTGGTCCGCAGAGGCTCCCGGTCATCGTCGAATATCGGCAAAATCCACAATCTGTCATGGTCTGGGGCGGAATTTGCATCAGCGGCAAAACACCCTTGGCTTTCGTGAATCAAGGCGTCAAAAACAATCAAGAAGTCTACCGCTGCGACATTCTCGAGGCCGGGTACTGACCTGCAGAGCCAGTAGAGGTTGAATAGTGCTTCGCTGCTACCAGTCAGACGGTTGTAGGCTTTCGAGCTGAGAACCAAACTGGAAGCTGGTGGGTTCACCTCTTTGGAGGGGTTCTCGCTTCGTGCGATGATATGGCGTAATCCTTATCACAATTTCTGTCTCTAGTGCCAGACTGTGGAGACTGCTGAGTAGTCACTTGGTGAAAGAGCCATGCTCATATGCCAATTCGAAAACCTGGTAGAATTCACAATATCTGCAGGATGACCCCTACTCGCCAGATCTCAATCCAGGACTACAGCGTATGGTCGATTTTGGAACTCAGAGCGTGTGCTAAGCACCACAAAAGTTTGAAGTCACTGAAGCAATCCCTGCGCCAGGAATGGGACCGATTAATGCCCAAAGAGCTGCGGCCCATTGCCCAAAATTTCAAGAAGCGTCTGAAGCTATATATCGTTGCCAAAGGAAGCCACTTGGAAAGCGCTTAAATATATTATCAGCAAATGTTTATGATAATACTATTCGTTGTTGTTTTGTTGAATTTCTTTTGTTCAATAAAGTTAAATCGAAGTTAAATGAAAAAAAGTTTATCCGAGGTTCTTCTTGTCACCCTGTAAATAGAACATTCGAAGACATTACCAATTGTTTCAAGAAAAATTTCAATTACACAAAGGCTTTCAGAACCATTCATAAAAAAGGAAAATTTAAAAATAATAAAGATAAATGAAACAAAGATGAGAAATCAGGAGTCTATAAATTAACTTGCCCAATGATTTATATTGGGTTGACCGACAGATCGTTCAAGAAGAGAATCCACGAACATCAAAGGAACAATACTTCTAATTATACACGTTCCACATACGTCAACCATTTAATAGAATTTGAATATAATTTCAATAACGAATATGAAACCTAAGTCCATTAATTCTCTTGAGCTGAAAGAATTATGTTCGATATGTGTTCCGTCTCATTGGAGACGGCCCTGTCGTTCAAGATGGTTATGTCATCGATATTTAGGCCTTTTTATGTTAATATTTCGATCTAGTATTTTTTCAGTTGCGCCAGGTGAACTGAAGTGTTATTTGACACTTCTGCTTATTTGTTTTCTAATTATTATATATGACTTTAGAAAACATGGAAAGTCATTTAGTTTTCAGAGATTTCATTTCATTGGTTGACATTTTCCTGTGTTATTTATATCAATATTAATATAGGAGCAATATTCGAAATATATGAGGAGAGAATATAGGGAAATGATTATGTATGTATACGAAATTATTTGGTGGTGCAATTGGCTTACTACTTGAATATTGGCTTTATTCCTTTTCGGCCTCTTCGGTACACACGCGAACTAGACTATTCCGCGTACTTTCACTTTTTTGTTGTTCACTACACTTTTCGGGGAACTCTCACGTTTGCACTATCTGGCACTTGATGTTGAACCCCAAGGGTTGGTTTTGCAGCGGATGATTTCCAGTATAAGGAGTCACAGGTGAAGATTCAATATTCAAATATTACCACAGGTGACAGTTGAAAATCCGGCTCGAAGGACCAAAATGTTTCGTACCACGGTTAGTTTACCGCAGTATTTGCCTATTATTTCAGGATTTTGAAATAATAGACAATTGCAAATTAATTAATCTCGATGATTAATTTCAATGGCATATAGTGGTCTGTATTTTTGATTATTAACGGTGATTTTGACTTCAAAGGACACTCTATGTGCGGTGGTCTACAGCTTCCTTTATCTAATAATGATAAACCACAATGATGATGAGGAACTGAAGTAAAACACTTATAACAAAACAAATTAATATAGTTTGGTATCACTGTATATGATACCAAGCTAATGTGATGATAATTACACTACAAACAAGTGTAAGGTGAATTGCTACGTTTACAACAATCGCGTTAAGCTTGTACAATTACAAAACGAATAACTTGACTATTCCGAGAATAATGATTCTTCCTTCTTTTCAAAGACTGGACTTTAGAGGTGCTCGATGCATCCCTTCTAATACAAAAAGGCGGAAATTAACATAATTGATTGGAAGGTCCGTTTGGAGGTGGACTGAATGAACAAAATAAACCTTCTTATTGGCTACAGAAGAATTATGAGATAAATGCAAGAAAAGAAGGATAAAATCAGCTTATAATTTGGAATGCTGTGTCATGTTAAATTAACAGGCATAAATATGTCAAATCTCAAAATGTTATATAATAATTAGAAAACAAATAAGCAGAAGTGTCAAATAACAGTTCAGTTCGTGTGGTGCAGCTGAAAAAATGCTAGATCGAAATATTAACATAAAAAGGCCTAAATATCGATGACACAACGATCTTGAACGACAGGGCCGTTTCCAATGAGACGGAACAATATGTTTTCCACTCATATGTACAAATAATGAAACACACTTCAGATGAACTAACATAATGGTGTGTTTAATGAATTAAATGACAGATGACGCCCAAACTTCCCTTGAGCATAAAGAATAATTGTGTAAACTTGGCGCCAAAACAATTTCAACATTTCCTTCGTTATCAATCCCGGTACTTTCTTCAAATAATAAATTTTCATCAGATAACTGCAAACTTTTTCTATACATTTGTACACATTGAAAGTTTCTTCCTAGACTGGATTATATTTGGACTTTTCAACTATCCCAATACACGACAATTTCTGCGGAAATAAATTGACTTCTGCAAAATGAAAAGGAAATCACCGCACTTCTTCACATCGGCGCACTTCAATATTAACGAAACTTATCCTATAAATGAAAACCTGTTTGAACTTCCCACCGTTCAGGATTTATTGAATAAACCTCGAAAACTCAACTTTGGGCATTTATCAAAGCTTCAGAAGAAGTTTTACGCGCTTTGGGATATGTAAACGTTTGCCCCTAGGCAACTGTGTTGGAGAATAGTTGTTTTGGAAAGATGCTCGTCCCGGCTCTTCTGGTAAATAGTTATCCTCGACAAATATTTGGCTTCCTGCTATATTTTGGAGGGCCATATTATTTTGGTTTTTATCGATATTCAATAAAAAGGGACTCTGAAGGAATTCAATTTTATCGTACCTGAGGAAAATTGCATAAAAATGTGTACCTAGTGAGAAAATTCATTCTTTATACAGGATATTTCAAAAAAAGGCGTCCCCGTCTCTAGGATAGGGAGAAAACTGAAAAATAATTGGGGTTTATTCGAAAAAAATTTTCGTAACGTATCCGTATTCAAGATAACGGGCGTTGAAGAAAAATTATTTATACATATTTTTTACGATTTTTCCGAAACTACGGGCAACATTGTAATAAAACATTGGATGGAGTAGTCCGTTACTTTGTGATAGTTCATTTTAATGGAATGAAATAAGAAATTACTTTGTTTTCTATCACTTTTTATTATAACTGATATACAGTGACTCGAGTTTCGTAGTGTTTACTACATTTTCAAACTGAATGAACAAATTAGATCTCAACTATTATATATGCTGATTGTAGGCTTCGGCAGAGCTTCGAAGAGAGGGGTTTTCCAAAGTTCCGTCTGTTCGTTAAGTAGGTTTATTATTGGTACGTGCCTCTTATATTTTTCAATTTCTAAGGATTCCAGGATGTCAAGTTTTTTCCCTTTCGCTTCGACGTGCAAGATAACAAGGTTGTTCAATTCTGGGAACGTGTGATCTGTATTGAAGAAATGGTTCGCAAAATTGGAATTATTCTTCCGGTTCCTAAAAGCAGATTGATGCTCTTTGTACCTTTTATGGAAAGGTCGGTTCGTTTGTCCTATATACACACTATTACACTCTTGACAACTTAATTTATAGACTCCAGAATTATTCAGTCGGTTCTCTTTGTCTTTCGGATTAAAAAAGAGATTAGAAATTTTATGGGAGGGTGTGAAACCTGTTACTATGTTCATTTTTGACAAAATTTGAGCTATTTTTTGTGAAATTGGTTCAAAATATGTTAGTTTTATGAATTTATTGTTATTATGATCTGATTTGGAGATGGGGTAAATTTGTTTACGAATTAGTTGCTTTTGTTTTTTGTTTATGATGGAATTTATAGTTTTGGTTTCGAACTGATTTTTTGTGGCTATTTGTCTGATTGTATTCAATTCCCTCTTTAACGTAATATTATCTAAAGGAATTGAAAATGCTCTATGTACCATTGATCTATAAGCAGCTAGTTCATGATTGATCGGATGGTTTGAAAAATTTGGTATTGTTGTATCAGTTGATGTGGGTTTTCTATATATCAAAGGAAATTTGATTATTACTGTTAATTAAGGTTATGTCCAGAAAATTTATTTTATTATCAAATTGTGTTTCCATGGTGAATTTGACCTTATTGTGCAAACTATTAAGATATTCTAATGTTTCATTTAATTCTGAATGTGTTCCGCAGAAGCAAGCCAATATATCGTCTACATACCTGTACCAAAAAGTGATATGCTTTGCGTGTGTGGATTTTAGAATTTTTCTTTCAAAACAGGACATAAAGATTTCAGCGAGTAATGGGCTGAGAGGTGAACCCATGGCAAGTCCATCTTTCTGTTTGTAGAATTTACTATTGTATTGAAAGTCATTTTCTTTCACGTTTTTTATCACAGGAAGAAAATTACTTTCAATACAATTTTAAATTCTACAAACAGAAAGATGGACTTGCCATGGGTTCACCTCTCAGCCTATTACTCGCTGAAATCTTTATGTCCTGTTTTGAAAGAAAAATTCTAAAATCCACACACGCATAGCATATCATTTTTTGGTACAGGTATGTAGACGATATATTGACTTGCTTCTGCGGAACACATTCAGAATTAAATGAAACATTAGAATATCTTAATAGTTTGCACAATAAGGTCAAATTCACCATGGAAACACAATTTGATAATAAAATAAATTTTCTGGACATAACCTTAATTAACAGTAATAATGAAATTTCCTTTGATATATATAGAAAACCCACATCAACTAATACAACAATACCAAATTTTTCAAACCATCCGATCAATCATAAACTAGCTGCTTATAGATCAATGTTACATAGAGCATTTTCAATTCCTTTAGATAATATTACGTTAAAGAAGGAATTGAATACAATCAGACAAATAGCCACAAAAAATCAGTTCGAAACCAAAACTCTAATTTCCATCATAAACAAAAAACAAAAGCAACTAATTCGTAAACAAATTTACCCCATCTCCAAATCAGATCATAATAACAATAAATTCATAAAACTAACATATTTTGGACCAATTTCACAAAAAATAGCTCAAATTTTGTCAAAAATTAACATAGTAACAGCTTTCACACCCTCCCATAAAATTTCTAATCTCTTTTTTAATCCGAAAGACAAAGAGAACCGACTGAATAATTCTGGAGTCTATAAATTAAGTTGTCAAGAGTGTAATAGTGTGTATATAGGACAAACGAACCGACCTTTCCATAAAAGGTACAAAGAGCATCAATCTGCTTTTAGGAACCGGAAGAATAATTCCAATTTTGCGAACCATTTCTTCAATACAGATCACACGTTCCCAGAATTGAACAACCTTGTTATCTTGTACGTCGAAGCGAAAGGGAAAAAACTTGACATCCTGGAATCCATAGAAAATGAAAAATATAAGAGGCACGTACCAATAATAAACCTAACGTAAATAGAGGTCATTCTTGATAGAAGGTATATAAAATAATATAAATATTTTAAAAAATTTTTAAACAATTTTAAAAAATTAGCCTTCTACATATTTAATTCCAAAAGATTATATTCAATGATTATAACTTCTGAAAATAAATTAAAATAATGTCGTATAAGTACCACTTATATCATGACATAAAATAAACATTCATTATAAGACATCCAAATGGTATAACAAAATCCAATAAATAAAAATTATTAACTAAAATCCTATAAATTAAACATTTTGAATAGACAAAATTTTGTTTCTGCTTATCAATCCTATGAAAACCAATATCTTTCAAGAATATCCAACATAATCTTAAGAATTTTATCACAAAACTATCTTACTTAGACTATTCAATATTATTGGATATCTAACCAAGGTACTTTATATAAAAACTCAAGATATGCAAAACATTACTGAAAAACAAGTTTTAAAATCGACTTTGCTCATCAGTATTCAAATATTCATATTCAATAAATATAACATCAATTAATAACATATATTCAAACTCACCCTTCGCTTTCCAGAAAAAGTTCTACTTAAATGAGAACCTTAAATAGGTATTCACTACACACAGAAATATCTCTGTGGTTTAACCTGATCTAGAAGATTGAAAGACAAATTTAACGGCCTCTGCTATAGCACAAGGACTATCTGTATGAATGTTTGAGGAAACCAAATAATTATATATTATGAATAAAATAACGTAAATAGAGGTCATTCTTGTTTTTTTCTGTGTGTAGTGAATACCTATTTAAGGTTCTCATTTAAGTAGAACTTTTTCTGGAAAGCGAAGGGTGAGTTTGAATATATGTTATTAATTGATGTTATATTTATTGAATATGAATATTTGAATACTGATGAGCAAAGTCGATTTTGAAACTTGTTTTTCAGTAATGTTTTGCATATCTTGAGTTTTTATATAAAGTACCTTGGTTAGATATCCAATAATATTGAATAGTCTAAGTAAGATAGTTTTGTGATAAAATTCTTAAGATTATGTTGGATATTCTTGAAAGATATTGGTTTTCATAGGATTGATAAGCAGAAACAAAATTTTGTCTATTCAAAATGTTTAATTTATAGGATTTTAGTTAATAATTTTTATTTATTGGATTTTGTTATACCATTGGGATGTCTTATAATGAATGTCTATTTTATGTCATGATATAAGTGGTACTTATACGACATTATTTTAATTTATTTTCAGAAGTTATAATCATTGAATATAATCTTTTGGAATTAAATATGTAGAAGGCTAATTTTTTAAAATTGTTTAAAAATTTTTTAAAATATTTATATTATTTTATATACCTTCTATCAAGAATGACCTCTATTTACGTTATTTTATTCATTATATATAATTATTTGGTTTCCTCAAACATTCATACAGATAGTCCTTGTGCTATAGCAGAGGCCGTTAAATTTGTCTTTCAATCTTCTAGATCAGGTTAAACCACAGAGATATTTCTGTGTGTAGTGAATACCTATTTAAGGTTCTCATTTAAGTAGAACTTTTTCTGGAAAGCGAAGGGTGAGTTTGAATATATGTTATTAATTGATGTTATATTTATTGAATATGAATATTTGAATACTGATGAGCAAAGTCGATTTTAAAACTTGTTTTTCAGTAATGTTTTGCATATCTTGAGTTTTTATATAAAGTACCTTGGTTAGATATCCAATAATATTGAATAGTCTAAGTAAGATAGTTTTGTGATAAAATTCTTAAGATTATGTTGGATATTCTTGAAAGATATTGGTTTTCATAGGATTGATAAGCAGAAACAAAATTTTGTCTATTCAAAATGTTTAATTTATAGGATTTTAGTTAATAATTTTTATTTATTGGATTTTGTTATACCATTGGGATGTCTTATAATGAATGTTTATTTTATGTCATGATATAAGTGGTACTTATACGACATTATTTTAATTTATTTTCAGAAGTTATAATCATTGAATATAATCTTTTGGAATTAAATATGTAGAAGGCTAATTTTTTAAAATTGTTTAAAAATTTTTTAAAATATTTATATTATTTTATATACCTTCTATCAAGAATGACCTCTATTTACGTTATTTTATTCATTATATATAATTATTTGGTTTCCTCAAACATTCATACAGATAGTCCTTGTGCTATAGCAGAGGCCGTTAAATTTGTCTTTCAATCTTCTAGATCAGGTTAAACCACAGAGATATTTCTGTGTGTAGTGAATACCTATTTAAGGTTCTCATTTAAGTAGAACTTTTTCTGGAAAGCGAAGGGTGAGTTTGAATATATGTTATTAATTGATGTTATATTTATTGAATATGAATATTTGAATACTGATGAGCAAAGTCGATTTTAAAACTTGTTTTTCAGTAATGTTTTGCATATCTTGAGTTTTTATATAAAGTACCTTGGTTAGATATCCAATAATATTGAATAGTCTAAGTAAGATAGTTTTGTGATAAAATTCTTAAGATTATGTTGGATATTCTTGAAAGATATTGGTTTTCATAGGATTGATAAGCAGAAACAAAATTTTGTCTATTCAAAATGTTTAATTTATAGGATTTTAGTTAATAATTTTTATTTATTGGATTTTGTTATACCATTGGGATGTCTTATAATGAATGTCTATTTTATGTCATGATATAAGTGGTACTTATACGACATTATTTTAATTTATTTTCAGAAGTTATAATCATTGAATATAATCTTTTGGAATTAAATATGTAGAAGGCTAATTTTTTTAAATTGTTTAAAAATTTTTTAAAATATTTATATTATTTTATATACCTTCTATCAAGAATGACCTCTATTTACGTTATTTTATTCATTATATATAATTATTTGGTTTCCTCAAACATTCATACAGATAGTCCTTGTGCTATAGCAGAGGCCGTTAAATTTGTCTTTCAATCTTCTAGATCAGGTTAAACCACAGAGATATTTCTGTGTGTAGTGAATACCTATTTAAGGTTCTCATTTAAGTAGAACTTTTTCTGGAAAGCGAAGGGTGAGTTTGAATATATGTTATTAATTGATGTTATATTTATTGAATATGAATATTTGAATACTGATGAGCAAAGTCGATTTTAAAACTTGTTTTTCAGTAATGTTTTGCATATCTTGAGTTTTTATATAAAGTACCTTGGTTAGATATCCAATAATATTGAATAGTCTAAGTAAGATAGTTTTGTGATAAAATTCTTAAGATTATGTTGGATATTCTTGAAAGATATTGGTTTTCATAGGATTGATAAGCAGAAACAAAATTTTGTCTATTCAAAATGTTTAATTTATAGGATTTTAGTTAATAATTTTTATTTATTGGATTTTGTTATACCATTGGGATGTCTTATAATGAATGTTTATTTTATGTCATGATATAAGTGGTACTTATACGACATTATTTTAATTTATTTTCAGAAGTTATAATCATTGAATATAATCTTTTGGAATTAAATATGTAGAAGGCTAATTTTTTAAAATTGTTTAAAAATTTTTTAAAATATTTATATTACAATAATAAACCTTATTAACGAACAGACGGAACTTTGGAAAACCCCTCTCTTCGAAGCTCTGCCGAAGCCTACAATCAGCATATATAATAGTTGAGATCTAATTTGTTCATTCAGTTTGAAAATGTAGTAAACACTACGAAACTCGAGTCACTGTATATCAGTTATAATAAAAAGTGATTGAAAACAAAGTAATTTCTTATTTCATTCCATTGTAATAAAATTTTATACGAATGTTTTGGAAGTTGATACATCCTATGAATTTATTTTTATTTCTGAAAAGGGATACATGTTAAAAAATTGGGATTGAGGGCTTTACTTTCTTGGAACGTGTAACAAAACCAATTGTAGTCGGTACATCTTGATTTTCTCTAATTTTTTCATGGAAAACTGTCATTTATTGATAGTAATGAGGGTAAGTCAACAATAATTAGATTTTTGAAACCTTGTTATTTATAAAATTAGATATTGTTGATCAAAATGTGCTTAAAGGTTGAATACACTGACATGTTATTAACCTTAGGCGAGTGTTTAGAAAACTCCAATGCAGCCGTTACGCGTTATGCAGAAAAGTTTCCTCGAAGAAACTTACCAGGTAAAAATACATTTAGAACCATTGAATGACGTTGTCAAGGAACTGGGAATGTGAGACCAAAAAATAAATAAATTCTGTTGAAGAAAATATTATTCTAAATTTAGTTGATCAAGGTCCAACAGTTAGCATAAGGAATATGGCAAGACAAATAAATACTTAAAGGATACTTAAAGTGAAGCAGCTACATCATTACAGACAAGTCCAAGAGCTCTTGCCAGACGCTCTACTGGTTAGAGTGGATTTTTGTCAAATATTGCAAGAAAGGACAGCCTTCAATCCAAATTATTTTAAATGAATTCTTTTACGGACGAGGCCACCTTAACGCGACAAGGTATGTTTAACTCCCATAATGCACACTACTGCTGTTATGAGAATCCACAAATCAAAAGAGTATCACATTACCAACACTCATTTAGAGTTAATGCAACTTTAGGTAACAAATTAATAGGTTATCATATTCTACCTGGAAATTTAAATGGTCATATGTACCTGGACTCTTCAAACAATCACTTATTCGAGATATTAGAAAATTTAACGCTAAACGAGCGAAGATCTCTATTTTTTATGCACGATGGAGCTCCACCGCACTTTGATAGGTGTCGTCAGGGCCGTCTTTAAACTATTTGAGGCCCTGGGCACATTAGGATTCTGGGGCCCCTATGACCTTGAGAAAACACTATTTAGTTACAATAGATAAAGAAAGACAAACAAGGTTCTAAATTTATTTTTATTCAATTACTAACTATAAAAAAATAGGAAATATAAAAAATAATCTACTAAAGTAACTCGCTGTCTCGCTTAACTTAAAATCCTTAGATTAATTCTATGTTGATTGCAAAGGTACCCTTCTAGATTTAAGATGAGCAAAATCGTTAATCACTTCTTCAAAATCTATGGTATTGAGAATATCACATTCTATGGACATCAGCGACAAACTAGTTAATCTCTCTTGAAGCATTGTACTTCTTAATTCATTTTTTATTCGTTTCAATTTGGAGAAGGAGCGTTCTCCGCTGCAGTTAGTTACCATCATGCTTAAAAATATTCTCAATGCAATTTCTACGTTAGGAAATGTGTCTTCAATTTTGTTTTGCTTTAATAGATTATATACTTCCTGTACACTGTTAGATACTTCATTTTCAATCCGAACATTTTTTAAGTATTCTTTTAAATGTTAACATTCTATTTCTAACTTTTTTCATTTACATCTTCGTGATAGATTTGAGAAAATTATTTGCATCCTTGTCGTATCTCTTCGGAATTCAGAGTTTTTAAGTGAAAAAATAAACTAAAACGTTGACTGACGGTCTCATATGAACTTTGTCGCTGTTTTAGATGAACACTCAAGGTATCGATTATTGGCAGAAATGTTTCTACGTTGAATCGCTCTTTTCCATTCAATTGGACTGATGGCGCAGAGCCATCAAAAAAACTCTGCCGTGAGCTTCTATGTCTTGTTCTTTGAGATAGATCCTTTTAGTCAGATTCTGGGTTATTTTCTTTGGCAGATGATTCGAAATTATCAAATTTATCCCTGAGGTTAGTAATAAAATCATAAAGTGAAGTCAACAAATTGGTTGCAACGTCCAGTGTTATTGTTTCTTTCTGAAGATAATTACTTGTTTTGTCTATTCTTTCCAATATAGTGCTCCAGATTTCCGTCAGTATAATAAATTCTAGATTTCCCATTTTTCTAGACAGACTAAGGGCTGCGTCTCTTGTTTCTCGTGCCTGTTCAGTATCGTTTGCGATGGTAATTAAAGCTTCTAATATTCTTTTATAACCCCCATGCAAAGCACTTACTGCATCAGCTCGGGCTGACCATCTGGTTTGTGAAAGACTCTTAACAACTTTTTTTGAACCTAAATGTTCTGTTAACATATTCCATCTGTGGGTAGAGCCCGAAAAAAAGTTGTACACTTTCTGAACTATTTCAAAAAACTGTGATGCCTCCGGTACACACCCAGCAGCATGGACACCTACCAAGTTTAGTGAATGTCCTGCACATGGTATAAAGGTGGCAAATTCACATTTTTCCTTGATTCTTGTTTGTAGACCACTATACTTTCCCGACATATTTGAAGCATTGTCGTAGCTTTGGCCTCTGCAATCTTTTATGGGAATATCATGTATCTCTAAAAAATTTAAGATGGTCTCCCCTAAATACTTAGATTTATGCTCTTTAATAGGTATAAATTTCAAAAACCTTTCAACAGGAATACAGTCTTTTACGTATCGAATGGTGAAAGTTAGCTGATCAATATGAGACAGATCGGGCGTACTGTCAACGCTTATGGAAAAATATTTTGCTGATTTAACTTCATTTATAATTTTTTTTAGAACCTGTTTTCCCATTACTTCAATAAACTCATTACAGATATTTGCTGATAAATAAGAAATGTTACCCTTTCCAGGATTCCCAAATTTTTTTAAGTGATCTGCAAGAAATGGATCAAATTCACTCAATAATTCCACACAACCCAAATAATTTCCATTGTTTGGAGATCCTAGGATTTGATTGTCGCCGCGAAATGGAAGCCCTCTCGATGCCAAAAATTTTACAACAGCTACAATCCGTTCAAGTACGTTTCTCCAGTAATCCACTTCCTTTTGATGTTGAGATAATAAGTCTATATCTACTCTACCAACCGCTTTACTTCGTGCCAGATAAGTCATCATAGATTGCTTATGCGCTGGGCTATTTTCATGTGTTAAAATTATGTGATTAATATGCTTCCAATCATTACATCCATTCCGAGAGCAAAGATTAACATCAGTTGGGTTAAATAAGCAGCATGAAAAACATTTGGAAGGCGAATACAGCAACCATTTTCTTTCGACGCTTTCATTGTTCTTTAATTTGCGAATAAATAATGCTTTGTTGAAATATCTCGTTACTAATTTATTACCATCTTTGTAGGTTCTGGATGCCTCGGAAAAGTCAGAATCTTTATTTTGAAAATATACTGGTCCCTTACGAATCAAAATTTCGCGATTTATTTCAAAAAACTTTTCGTGAAAATAACCGGCGGGATCGTGCGATATTAATTCTTCTGTGTTGGAAAACTGCTGTTCAATTGACACAGTTGGAGTTATCGGTTTTAGTGAAGTCACTGAAGTCGTTGCACTTTCGTCGTAGGAATAGTCGCTTTCTGATTCAATCTCTTTTTCAAAATTGGAACATGAAGGTTTAGAAATTCCCGCAATTTGTAATTGAGCTGAGTCATCATGTGGAACATTTATGAGTTGATTGCTACTTACAGAAGTTTCTCCAGTAGTAGTAGTAAAATATGACGTTAATTTTGGTAACTTTTCAATTACTTCTTTCTGATGCAGAGCTTTTTTCCTTTTTTCAGATCCACTAGGATATGACCGTTTCGACATTTTATATTATAATTCACTATTTAATTAATTTTATAACGAAAATATTCGCTAACACAAAACAGACAAACGACGATTTAATCAAACAATACTATTTTTTTTATCAGAGCTCGAGCACAGTCAGTAACAAACTAAAAACTACAAACAAAACGAACGCCACAACATCGCAGACAAATAATTGAAGGGAATTCCCCCGTTCGTCAAGTCAAACGACGATCGGGAGTCGGGAATTCCCCTTTTTTGTCTTTGGTATTACGAATGACGTTCGAATAGGTTTCTTTAAGACATAAACCACACCGCATCAAATAATTCTTCTTTTTTTAATTTAATAATTTTTCTTTTAATTGTATTCTTATACTTACATATAGGTATTTAAATTAACCTAAACATACTAATATCGGAAAAACTCATTTTTAAGAGAGAGTGGAGTACTTATACGGATACCCTGTTTATTTATTAGTTTGATCTTTCTTTTTGACGGATGTCAAATCTGAAATCGATATAACTTTGCAACGACGAACAATATTTTCTTATTTTAATAATATTAAAAATTGATAATAATCATAAGAATAGACACACAACATAAAAGTACCTGTTAAGGACTCAAGCATTTTCCGAAAGTCTTTAGTGGTTTTTATTGATTCGAAGTAAAATTTAAATAGAAAAACTGAAACCAATGGTCTCCTACCTACCCAATGTTTTTATGTCTAGTGCAATAAAATTGATTGACGAATGAATTTATTTATTTTGAATAGTTTAAAACATACATACAGCCACATATTTAGCCAACACATTTTTTACATCTATAGATATTTTCTGTTTCCCATCACTGACCCATCTGTCAAAAAGTTCAAGCTATGTTGTACAAGGATGCGCATGCGGCAAACTAAAGGTAATATAATAAGCGCAGGTATTGTACTAAGTCATTTTCATCAGATTTTTCAAAATTAATGTTTTTCGGTAATACCTAAATATCGGTTATCATTTGGTAATCTGGCAGGAACTAGGGGGCCCCATTCGATCGCGGGGCCCTGGGCACGTGCCCATAGTGCCCAGTGGGGAAGAGGGGCCTGGGTGTCGTAATTGGTTAAGTAACCATTTTACGAATCGATGGATCGGTAGAGGTGCTCCACTTCATTTGCCTCCCCATTCATGCGATTTTAATCCTTTGGACTACACAGTTTGGTCGACTTGGCAGACTTTTTCTCAAGGAAAAAGTCTATGCTACAGAGTAAATCCACCTCAAGAATTTGAAGACAGAATTCAACGTCATTTTAACGACCTCATAGCTGATCCCCAATCGTTTAGAAGATTAATGGATTCTTTAGAAAAAGGATAGACTTGTGTTTTCGTGAAAACGCGGGATATTTCAAAGATTTACTCTAATGGAATTTTATTTTATGTTCTTAGTCTTTATTTTAATTTTTTTCTTGTGATTTTTGTTTAATTGATAACTTCATCATTATTTTATACCAGCATCGGTTATTACTTAATAATTTTCAAATCAAATTATTCCGAAAGTGGTACACAGTATCGAGTTTTACCAAGAGTACCCATTTGGTGCAAAATTTAGTGATATTTAAGTTCACTTGAAATTTTGATTGATAAATTTAACCTCAAAAAAATAATGTTCAATACTAATTAAAATTTGGTACGAACCGTGTAACAAGCGCCTTCTATGAGAATCCGTAATAATTACAATTTCATGGAATGTATCAGCTTCCAAAACATATTTGTATGAAATTTCATTACAATGTTGCTAGAAGTTTCGGCAAAATAGCGAAAAATGTGTATAGTCGAACTTATGCTGCAGAACATCCCAAAAGAAGACATCCAAAAGAATCGAGTATTCAAAGGCCTTTGAACAGATTACTAGAGACAGGAGATGTCAAGTTCAAATAAGAAGGAACCATAAAATCGGGCACTTACGAAGACAAAGAGCTTGAATGTTCGAGTAAGAGAAGATCCACACTCAAGCCAAAGGAAGCTTACTGTAGACTGCCATATAAGAGAGCATTCAGTTCGAAAAAATCCTCAAAAACCACAGTGATAGAAATTTAAATTGAAAAAAAAAATTAAATTCAAATTACGATTGAAGCCAAATTTCTTTAATTGAAAGATAATTTCATGACATTTGTTTTAAAAATAATTTTCGGCATATGTCCACCACGACTAGCTCTGAGGAGCTGCATTCGACCAGACCAATTTTGGACCACTTTTTAGAGTAATTCAGGCCTTATTTCATCAACAATACGAGGTATGTTGGCTTCCAGAGCGTCTATTGGTTCTGGTTTATTAGCATAAACCAATGACTTGACATAACCCCAAAGAAAATAATCCAGTGGAGTTATGTCGCATGATCTTGAAGGCCAATCAATTGGACCATTTCTCGAAATAATGTTATCGCCAAACCTTTCTTTCAATAAATCAATTGTTACGGTAGCAGCATGAGATGTAGCACCATCTTGTTGGAACCAAAACACTTCTGGGTCGATATTATTCAAATTTTGAAACAAATAATCATTGATCATCGATCTGTAATGAGCACCATTCATTGTAACATTAGCTACGGCATCGATTTTAAAGAAATATGGACCGATGTTGCCTCCAGCGTGTAAAGCACACCATACAGTGCATTTTTCAGGATGCAATGGAACCTGCAGAACTTCTTGAGGATTCACTCCATATACGACAATTTTGCTTGTTTACATAGCCGTTCAACCAGAAATGAGCTTCATGACCGAACACAATTTTACGATGAAAAAGTGGATCAACTTCAAGCTGTTCTAGTGCCCAATCAGCAAACAAACGACGCTTATTATGGTCGAGTGGCTTTAGTTCTTGAACCAGTTTAATCTTGTATGGTTGTAGACCAAGATCTTTACACAAATTTTCCATGTGGTGGATGCACAGAGTCCAACTTGTTGTGAACGTCGACGAATAGACAAATCTGGACCATCATTGAAACTAGAATAAGAACACTTTCCAAAAACACTCAGCGGTTCACAATCATGAAACAAGATCAATGAATAAATTCATGGTCATAGACTGAAAAGGACACAAAACACACATATATTCAATGGTATGAAATTATATAATTAACTTCCTCAGCACCTGAAGTCGCTGCATTGTACAGCATTCAAACGGAAAGTTAAGATGATTCTTGCTGATTGTAATTTTTATTCAATGGATGAATTTATGACGTACCAATTCTAGTCATCAGGTAATTTTTGTAAATGTTTATACTCGTGTTCATATTAATGTCTAATAATTTTTATATTTTGACTTTAAGAAATTTTAAATTTGACCTAATATCAGTTCAGTTATTGTTATTAATTAACTATTATTCTATTCATGTATATTTATATTGCTTCTATTTAAACATGACATTGCCTGTAAAATTTTGAGGGTAATTAATAAATGATTATTATTATTATTATTACTCACAGCAGCGATATTTTCTTCTGTATGTACAGTTCTTTTTCTTGTCGTTGTTGTGGCATCGAGTAGAGAAAATGTTGTCCGCAATCTATTGATAGTTCGACAAATAAGCTGCTCTGATGGATGATTATGTAAACCATAAATTTCATAATGTGCTCTATAAGTTTGGCGAATAGAACACTGATTTTGAAAATAAATTTCAACAATTTGTAAACGTTGTTGCGGCGTGAGTCTTTTCATGATAATATGTCAATGCTTTCTGAACAGAAATGGCTTCTACCTTCTGTCAAATCACATCCCTGTCGAAAGTTCTATCACTCTAAAAAAAACACCCGATATTTTGCGTCATGATAGAGATATTGAAAAGCTAAAGAAAATATATGAAAGTGTACGGTGTGATCCATTAAAAAAATTACTCATTCGTTGAATAACCTATACATGCTTACATTTTCACAATTTTGGTCGACATGTTTTTATTTATATTTTATTGGTTTGACTTTTTGACGTAAAATTTCTAAATGTTATTGTTCGTTGCTATGATAATGGAATATTTTTCTCTCTACGGAATCGGTCTACGCTAACTAGATATCAATAGATTTTCGTATATATCTTCCAAAGCTGATTACAAGTTCTTTTTCTTCTCTCATTTTATAAAGTCTGTTATGGAAAATGTTGAACGGAAAAAACCTTAGTTTTCATTTTGGCCTAAAACAAATACGCATTTTTATATTCATTCATTTTTCCATAGAAAATACGGATAAAGCTGAGAAAATATCCGAACTAATTGGCAATAAGCCATTCTGCAAACTTGGAGCGTCCTTTCCTATATCCTATTATATACACTTTTCAACACTCATGAAGGGGGATCTAGCCTACTGCTTGAGTTTATCTTTGATGAAAAACCCCTTTCTATTTGAATGGGCTCCCGATGAATTGTTACGTGAACTCTTTGAAATCGGTTTCAGTAAAATTGGTTATACAATTTCAGAATGAAAATAGATCAATGCAACGAAGTTTCTGAAATACTTTGTCGCTAGCCTGCTTGTTATTTTCTCCGATATGGTTTTATTGGTAGATCATTCGTTTTCGTATTTTGTTGAGTTGAAAGCGTTTCATTCCAAGTACAAGGTCATTTGGAGATCGGGGTAGCAATTCAAAATTGTTATATATTACTATATAAAGAAAGTTTATCCAAACATGAAGATTACGTCAGAAGCTTTAGTTGTCAACTGAATTATTTTGATTTGTGAATAACACCATGAACTACATTCGAATCAAATCGAAAAAAATCATTAGGTGACCATTTCATATCGCCCAGTGTGGAACAAAAAAAATTGGCGACTTTTTTATACAAATAAAGCATGAATTTTGTTCGAATAATTATTGAACTATTTATTTATAGTAGCAGTAAAAATAAGTTCGTGCGCTTCTGATAACATATGTCGCCACTAGATTATTATTCCGTTGTTTGGTCTGGCAACACCAGCATCATTTTGCTGAAGTCTAAACAACAATTGTGCTCTAAAAATGTCAACATTTGTACCGAATATTGTGCTCTGCGGGGAATTTTACTTTATTACTTCAATATGAAGAATGAGATAAACTAAATGGAGGTTTATACTTGATAGAAGGTATATAATTATTAATTTACTAAATAATATACTAAAAAACAAGTTTTGAGAGAAAATTTGCTTCGTCAGTACTCAATCATATTCATATTTAATGAAATATAACATCAATAAACAAAAAATATTTTCTGACCTTTTAACAATTCAGAAAGCTTCTGGTAAATGAAAATTGAAAATTTAAATGGAGTGTTATGTTAACTCGAAATAAATAGTTCTGTGGTTCACCATTGATCTAAAAGATTGAGAGGCAATTTAACGGCTTCTTTTAGATCAATGGTAAATCACAGAACTATTTAATATTACACTCCATTTAAAATAATTATATATTATGAATTAAATAAATATTTATACTTGATAGAAGGTATATACAATTATTTGAAAAATTTTAATATTTACAGATATATTCTGTTAGCCTTCTACATATTTAATTTAAGAAAATTATATTTAATATATCTGAAAATTTAAATGGAGTGTAATGTTAACTCGAAATAAATAGTTCTGTGGTTTACCATTGATCCAAAAGATTGAAAGGCAATTTAACGGCTTCTTTTAGATCAATGGTAAACCACAGAACCATTTATTTCGAGTTACACTCCATTAAAATTTTCAGTATTCATTTACCAGAAGCTTTCTGAATTGTTAAAAGGTGAGAAAATATTTTTTGTTGATTGATGTTATATTTTATTGAATATGAATATGATTGCGTACTGACGAAGCAGAGTCTCTCTTAAAACTTGTTTTTTAGTATTGTTTTTACATATCTTGAGATTTTCTAAAAAGTAACTCAGTTAGATATCCAATAATATTGAATATTCTAAGCGAGATAGTTTTAGGATGAAATTCTTAAGATTGTATTAAACATTTTTGAAAGTTATCTGTTTTCATAAGAGGATGAGCAGGAACAAAATTTTGTCTACTCAAAATATTTAATTTATAGAATTTTTCAGATACTAAATTGTTTCAGCCGTTACTATTTGGTAGTTGATCATAATTAAAACAAATTGTAGAAATTACTATGTTTTACTACCAAAAAAATATATATTACACATTTTCTTGTGACTCGAGTTTCGGGAAATGAACTATCCCATCATCAGACAACTGAAGACCTAACAGTGGTACAGTGGTATTTAAACAAAAGTGATGAATATTTTCCGAAGAAAATAAAAAATTCATTTCTCTGTCGTACTTTGGTAGCATAAGTCAAAAACTGGCCAATAGTTTTTCAAAATCAGATGTCAATATTGCCTTCAAAACGCAAAACAAATTATCATCGGTATTTTTTAACGCAAAAGACCCTAGTCCAAACATACACAAATCAGGAGTTTATGAGTTATCTTGTTCTACGTGCAGTAATAAATATATAGGACAAACGAGACGTTCCTTCAAGACGAGGTTCAACGAACATAAAATGAGTTTCAGGAAAAATAAACAAAATTCTACTTTTGCCACTCATTGTCTAGAAAACGGTCATTCCTTTCCCACAATAGATAATCTTGAAATTTTACATGTAGAATCAAAAGGGAAGAAACTCGATTATCTAGAATCTGTTGAAATTTTCAAATTAGTTCACAATAAAAATAATGTAAAAATAATGAATGACTATACGGAGCTATGTAAATCGAAAATATTTGAGATATTTAAAAAGTAACATCTATTTAAAAACCTTTTTCAACGAACATAAAATGAGCTTAATGAAAAGTAAACAAAAATTCAACTTTTTCCACTCATTCTTTAGAAAACAGTAATTCCTTTCGACAAAAGAAAATGTTGAGAAAATTTCACATGTAGATTCAAAAGAAAAGAAACATGATTATGGAAATTTTCAAATTCGTTTACAATAAAAATAATGTAAAAAATAATGAATGGTATGGAGCTTAGTAAATCAAAATATTAGAGATATACAACAAAATAATTTAAAAATAATGAACGATTGTACGGAGCTATGTAACCCCAAAAATTATTTGAGATATTTAAATGGGTACCATCTGTTTAACAACCTTTTTGTCGATTGCCGACATTCCGATATCTGTTAGAAGGCCCCTCTTTTTTTAACCCGGTTTTTTATCACGTTCCGATTGTAAACCTCTGTACCACTATTAGGTGTTACCGAGAATCTGCTGAAATATTCAAAATATTTATCACTTTTGTTTAAATACCACTGTACCACTGTTAGGCCTTCAGTTGTCTGATGATGGAATAGTTAATTTCCCGAAACTCGAGTCACAATAAAATGTGTAATATATATTTTTTTTGGTAGTAAAACATAGTAATTTCTACAATTTGTTTTAATTATAGGATTTTTGTTAACAATTTATATTTATTGGATTTTGTTATATCATTTGGATATCTTATAATGAATATTTATTTTATATGTCGTTTGATATGGTACATGTGGTACATATATGACATTAATTTAATTCTTGAAGTTATAATATTAAATATAATTTTTTGAAATTTAATATGTAGAAGGTTAACAGAATATGTATGTAAATATTAAAATATTTAAATAAGGAAGAATAAGGCTATTTCACAAAAATCGTTTCGTTATACCATGACTTCATCAGGTGAGTATAACTAGATACTGATTACACAATAAGCGGTTTCGAAGTGGCTTCCTTTGGTGGCGATACATATCTTTAGACGCTTCTTGAAATTTTCGGCAATGAGCCGCAGCTCTTCGGGAGTTAATCGGTTCCATCCCTGGCGAAGGGATTGTTTCAGCGACTCCAAGTTTTTGTGGTGTTTAACACATGCCCTGAGCTCCAAAATCTTCCACACGTTGTAGTCCATTGCACTGATATCCGGCGAGTAGGGCGGCCATGTGATGAAACCCGGAAAATGGGTCTTACACCATTCTTGCATCATTTTCGCTTTGTGAGCCGGAGTGGAGTCCTGTTGAAAGGTCCAATGCGTATCGCCGAAGTGCTGCTGGGACACGGAAGTACTACGGTCTCGAGAATGTCGCAGCAGTAGACTTCGTGATTGATTTTGACCCCTTGATCCACGACAACCAAGGGTGTTTTGCCGCTGGCGCAAATTAAGCCCCAGACCATAACGGATTGCGTATTTTGACGATGTTCGACGCTGGCAGACGTACCAAGAGCCTCTGCGGACCAGACTCTGCCGCTTGTGGGATTGTTCTATGGTCAAAAGCTTCTCGTCTGTGAAGAGAATACGCTCTCATTGCTGACCGGCGTCGAGACAAAGGAGTTGGCCGTACTTTTGGAGTCGTACGCGCTTGTTTTCATCCGTGAGGTCCTTTTTGGTCATTTGACGAAAATTCCCTCAATTAGCTTTAAATCACAACAAAAAAAATTTAGGTATGTTTTTGGATTTCGATTCTGTCTCACTTGATTTATTGTTGCACAGATTGGAAAAATGCGGAGTAAGAAGTGCGTGTCTGGAATTGTTTGAAAATTATTTGAAGGATAGGATACAGTATGTCAAAGTTGGAAATAAGCTCAATGACGCAATTAAAATTAACACGGGAATTCCGCAGGGTACAGTTCTGGGACCGGTATTATTTCTGATTTTCTTAAACCAACTCTCGTCTTTTACGAGCCTTGATATAGTTTCTTACGCTGACTTCACGGTGATAACGTTTATTGGTGGAACATGGGATGAAACACGTGATGTAGTTGAAAGAGGTCTCAGTTTGGTCAGTTCGTGGCTAACACATAGCTGTCTCAATGCTGATAAAACTAGATTTCTCGCCTTTTCTCTGAGTTTGAGCAGTCAACCAAAATTTCATTTTGTCCCTATACATGTGCCCCTCTGTGCTTTATACAGATTGTAGTTGTCCCCGATAGATCATCTGGTGAATCATATAACTGATACATTTCATGTCTTCTAGAACTTGCGCGGAATTCTCCCGGTCTCTGGTCTTATTCAGGTCTACGACGCTTTGGTTGTATCAATTCTACGATGTGGAATTTCGATTTGGGGTAGTGCTTTCAATATTCACCTGAAGAATTGGATATCGCTGTAAATACTGTACTTAAGATCATACGTAGGGTGGAAAGAAGATATAGCACAGATAGACTTTGTACAGAGATCTCTGAGCTCAATATAAAACAGCTATATATTTATGAAAGTATTTTTAAACAAATGAAAGGGGAGAAAATACTGGTTGAGCAATCTTATCCAACTAGATATGCCGCTAGTCTATCAGTAGTATATTCAAGGTTTGCAAGTTACAGCATAGTTTACTGCATCATGGTCCAAAATTTTATAGCCTCTTACCGGTTCTCTTTAAAAATAACCTCAAAATGAGGAACATAATTAATCTTGAAGAGTATATTGTTAAGGAATCCCGAATACCAAAACCGCTGACGATGCAGATTGACAACCGAGCGTTGCTTTACTTTTCTAGGGAATAAATAATAATAATAATAATAATAAATCGTCTTTATTAGGTGAAAGTTTAGCTACAAGCTATTCTTACACTTTTACCTATCAAGAACAAAATATATAAGCAGGCATACTTCTGATTTCAAGCTATACAACCAACATAAAAATAATATGTGCACAACTAAAATATATAAGCATAATATACCAAACATAGTAAAATCGTTAGTGGGTTGCAGTAGAGACCTGGCCGAATAAAATTGAATTTTTGACGCGAGACCGAAAGCGATTGAGTGACCCGGCTTTGATGCTATTATCAATAGAATTGTAAATGCATGGTACCTGGTAGGAAAATGAACTTTTAAACTTTGTGGTGCGATGACGAGGGATACTAATATTCGACTGCTTTCTGATATTTACCGAGTGAACGTTATGCCTAAAGTTGATTTTGCCATATAAGTATGAAGGTTGTTTTGAGATCATAATCTTGTGAACAAAACACATGAAGTGCACTTTTCTTCGGTTACTCATATTGAGCCATTCCAAAGAATTTATGTAGCGAGAAGTTGGAACCGACCCTTTCAAACCTAAAACAAAACGGCAGCACCGATTCTGAACAGATTGGATCCGTGATGAATCAAACTTATCGAGAAAAGGACCATAAACGACATCACAATAGTCAAAACATGACAAAATGAGTTGATTACACAGCATTATCCTCAAGGTTCTGTTCAGAAAATGACGATTACCATACAAAAGTCTCAGGGACATGTATGCTCTCTGAATACAGCCAGATACATGGTTTGAAAATTTCAGCCGACTATCCACACACAATCCCAAATTTCTTACCACTTCTTGGGGCTGCAGAATTGTACCCAAAATACTTATAGACGGTAAATTAGCCTTAGAAATAGCAGATTGACTACCAAAAAATATAAGAGTGGATTTGTTTGGATTGATATGTAGATTATGTTTTTTGGCGATCGTTATTACCGAAAGCAGTTCACTGTTAATTAGAGAGCATGCAGTCTGGGCCTCATTCGGGTGAAAACCAAAATAAATCTGACTGTCATCAGCATATAAATGATATTGGCAGTATTTGATAGAATTCACAAAGTCCGCTGTGTAAATGAGAAATAGAAGTGGTCCCAATATTGAACCCTGAGGGACGCCTTTGTTTATTCGGGAGCGTGATGATGTATTTTTCCCTATTTGGACATATTGTTTTCTGCCATTTAAAAAGGACTTGAAAAATTTCATCGATATCTTGGAAAGTCCGTAATATTCCAACTTGGCGCATAGGAGATTATGGTTGATGGTATCAAAGGCCTTAGTAAAATCCAAAAGAACCTGAGCAGTTATCAGAGCATTATCCCAATCATTCAGTACATCATCTATTATGTGAGCGAGTGCTGTAGGAACACTGTGTCCACTCCTGAAACCAGATTGGTGGGTTGGCAAGATATTAAGAGAAGTACAGTATTCGTAAAGTTCTTTGTGCACCCACTTCTCCAAAATTTTCGACAAGAAAGGCAAGATGCTAATTGGTCGAAGATCACTGATGGATTTGGGTTGAGTAACCTTCGGCAAGGGACATATCACTGCAGTTTTCCAAGATGAAGGATAGCAACCCACCTCCAAGCAAGTATTAATTATATTTGTTATCGGAAGCAACACCTCCGGCATACAGACTCGAATCATATCTCCAGATATTCCATCGTCACCAACAGCATTAGATTTAAGTTTATCAATTATCTGCGAGATATGCTGAGGACTAGGAAGACGAAATTCGAAAGATGTGTCAAAATTGGCAGGTGCGTTTTTATAATGTGATATCATCTCTGCACAAACCTCGTTCAAGTTGTCAGTAACCGAAAGAAAATATTTGTTTATTTCTTCAACATTATTTTCAAACTCAGGTGGCAGAGTATTCATCTTATTTGGTACTGTATTCAAGTTTCGAAGTTGCTTCCATAAAGTTCTAGAGTTAGTATTGGATTTAGAGATGAAATCAATATATGCTTTCTTCTCCCTACGGATAGCACTCAATGTGTAATTCCTCAAATTTTTGTACACTTCGAAATCTGCTCGACTTTTCGAAATCTTATACCGAGCGAGTGCCCTCCTTCTTTCAGCTATCATAATTTTTATGACATCGGTCAACCAAGGCGCTTTCTTTTTGGTTACTCGGACCGTCCTCACTGGTGCATATTGATCAAATAATGAAGAGATTTTTGTTGTCAGATAAGCGATCTTATAATCGACCGACTTACTGGAATAAAGTGGATTCCAATCAACTAAATTGAGCTCTCTCTTGAAGCTAACGTCCGAAAAATAACGAAAATCTCGAAATGTCACCAATTTCAAAGTTTTCTCCAACCTGCCAACCTGCACACCACAAAATGTCAATCTATGATCAGATATACCCTCCGCATCCATCGTACCAGCAGATTCAACTTCAAAAGACTCTGAAATAAATATTTGATCAATGAGGGTTAAGGAGCGGCTGGTTATCCTTGTAGGTTCATTGATACAATACTTGAGTTGAAAACCCTCCATCACCCGATCCAACCGCTCAACCGAAATACTACTCCCCTCGAGGAAGTTTATATTAAAATCACCCATACATACAATTCCATCAACTTCAGGAAAAACCTGTGACAAAGCATGCTCGATCTGATATATTGAATCAGAGATAGAAGATCTTGGTTGCCTATAAATAATTCCAACTGCGAGAGATCTATCACCTACTTTACATTTTCACCCAAAAAAAAAATAACGCTGATTATTCAAAACTAGCTTTCCTTTTGAATTGTAGACTGAAATGCAGTTAGTTCTAATCTGACCACTTAATTGTAAGCATATTGGGCTCACGAAATATACGTGTATATACAACTGTAGTGTTTTCATTCCTTTATCTTTTCCAAGTTGTGATTAATAAGCCTAAAAGAAAACTTATTTTTAAAAACGGACTTGAAGTCGTGTTTCATGATTTTATATTAGAAAACTCCGACAGATTTCACTCGGTACTTATTGGTGCGTGATAGGGAATTTTTATGTTGATTGCGCGGAACATTCTGGTGACAAAATGATGGGGATATCACATATCATAATAATTTATTTTTGGTTGTTAACTTTGGGTTCATTGGCGTCATGTTGTAGATATCCAAAAGGTACGTGGTGAGATGGAATTTCTCTATTATCATTTTGATTTCTGGGCTTGTATGATATACAAGCACTGTTTAGGTCGTAAAGCTTTTAATATGTGTATTGGTGATGGCTGTAAATACAATTAAATGAATAAATTTAATTTGATTTGATTAATGGCCAATACAGTTCGAAATTTTGTGATTTGTTTTATTTCCAGAGTCTGCGAATTATCAAACGTACACAAAACCCTCCAGTTCTCGAAACAGCCTTAAGGGCTTAATGAACTCCATTATATTTCTCTCAAGTAAACCGTTCCCTCGATCACCCTTATACCTTTCAATGAATCGAATTTCCCCTCCGAAAAGCCCGTTTTCCCAGGGGTGAGGAGATTCAGTCTTACTGCTACTCGGTTTGTAACTCGATCGTCGCTGCATCCGCTGGGTCTGCCGACTTTCCCGAAAGAATTGGTAAGCGCGCATAGAATGCGTATATTATTCCGATTCTCGAAACAGGGTCATGGGAAACATGACATTAGGGACAGCCGTTCGTTCCTGCAGATGAAATTAAGCGTTGCAGAAGAAAATACCCCTTCGCAATCTTAAAAAGAAAAACCGACCCTATGGGAGTGCTCGATAGAGAATCCTTTTAATAGTAGAATCCCATTCACTCGCTTGATGAGGCCGTTGGTGGAAAGTAATCCAATTAATTTCGAGAAAATATTGGTCTGAGGAAACTCAAGCATAAAGGAGCAAGGTGGTTTAGACGAGTCTCGAATAGTAAGGATGATTATTTAGAGTGATTCTCGTTTTAACTTATTATTTCTTATTAAAAAACTTGGGGATCGAAAAGTGAAAAATAATTGGTTACAAGAGCGGAACTTGGAATGAAAAGGATCCAGGGCGAACTGAGAATGCTTAGGTCGTAAGATAACCAGATTGGATTTCAACCAAGTATGAAAAGTTCAAGGTGGCACCTAACAGTGACACGTTGAGGGGAGAGACTTTTCAACCATCATTCTTGGATTTTCTGAGTCCAAATGCGACAATTCTGCTCCTTAACGTAGCCTATGAGGTGAAAATGGGCCTCATCACTAAAAATGGTTTTTCGATGAAATTCCGGATCATTTTGATGCATTTCAAGGACCCAATTCGCGAAGATACGACGTTGCTGCTAATCGACCGGCTCGTGTTAACTGAACTTGAAAAGCCTTAAGACCTAATACTATGTACTGTCGTTTGTGGAATGCTTCATTACAAAGATCGATGAGTTATCGACAAACCTGAGTTTTCGTCAACAGTACGGCTACAGCAGCAATATTCCCAGTTGTTCTTGAGCGACGCACACAGTTTCGATTCTTCACATCACTATCTTGACGCAGTAGCTCAAATTTTTCTACCAGATTCACCATTGCCGGCCGAGAAGATGCTTCACGACGACCCAAATATGCTTTAGTTCAGCCAACCGTGACTGCAAAATTTTTACCATTTTTGCATTGAATATAAACAATTTCAATGCATTGTTGAAGCGTATATCATTCCATTTTTAGTAATGACCTAGTTTTTACTTATCAAATGTCAAAAAATGACAGCTGCCCAGATGGCGGGCTATTCAAAATGAAACCTCTTACTGGGAAACTCTTTATGCGGTCTAAGGATGGTTAAGATGATCAACATTTGGCTGTCTTATCTACAAACCTGTGAAAAATACATTCCATGCCTCTTCAAGGTCAAAAGTAGAAAATGACGCTGTTAAACTTTTAAAGAAGCCAAAAACACACGGTATCACACGGCATCATTGGAATAAGAATTGGAAAAAAAATTAGAAAAGCACTGGCTTTAAGAAGTGCTTTTGCACGTTTGCATCTTCTTGTGGATTATTTGTGGCTCAATCTAATGAATGACAACTTCAATTTCGTGTTTCAAGGTATCAGTTATTTTTGGATAGTTAATATAACTCTCTTATCGTTAAAGGACCCCCAGAAAAAAACAGTCCTCAAGATGAAAATGAGCTTTATCGTTAAAGATGATTTTTCTAGGAAAATGCTCCTCTTCGGCCATGAGATCATTAGTCTACTGAATGCATGGATATTCACGAAGCTTCACTTCTTGCACTAGTTGAACTTTGAAAGCCTTCATACTTAGGTCTTTGTGCAAAATTCTTCTCAGAGAAGTGCGAGAAATATTGATTCTTGAGCACGAAGACGAGTTGATGTTGATGGAAATGCACTCACATTCTTGGCTGCAACAGCAATGTTTTCGGGTGTGCCCACTGGACGAGAACGTGAACGGGCTGTTTTAACAAATAACGATTCAGTTTTCACGAACAAATTGATCCACAAATTACCGCAAGGACATTTTATTCGTAATGAATTTTGGTCGTAAATTTCTAACAGTTTGGATAGAAGATTCATAAGTTTTTGATATTTCATAGTTTTGTTCAAGCGTATATCGGCCAATTTCGTTAATGTCAAATATTAAACTAACTTTCTGTCAATACACGAACGACATAAGTGTTTACAGACTCACTACCTAAAATGCGATATCTAGGTGCTCCTTCCGTTAGTTACATCTAAGAACTTAGTCATAATATGCTTTAATTTAATCATTTCAGACAGCAGATAAGGAATTCAAGGTTTTTTTTTCATTAAAAATTTATTTTATTCATATGCTTTAGTTCAATACGCATTGTACTAGATTGACTGTTTCCAACCATATCATATGCTTATTAAATTTATATAATATTCAAAATTTTTCGCAAATACGATAAAGTACAAGGTGCTAGTGAAACAGCCGAATTTCTGTTCTTCTTTAACAAACTCTTCGTGTACAGTCAATGTACAATGTAGTAGAGGAAAACCCAAGGAAGGAATTTTCAGATTTGGAATAATAGATTCTAGTCCGTACATCGCATTCTGCAAAGAAGGAGACGGAGATAACTCTACAGTCTAAGAAGAGAGAGAGAGAGAGAGAACGACAGGGTGTTTATCGGTGTTTCTAGGCCAAGTGCCAACGAGATACTAGTTTGTGTACTTAGCACGGCCCAAGAATAGGCCCGCAGAAAGAATTTTACCCCAAATTTCGAAGCAACATTCGTTTGAATTCAATATTGAATTGAATCAGTCTTTACTTGGTGAAAATCCATATTAAATAATATTTAAATAAGGTTATTCTGATTTTCACAATTTTTATTGTTATGTCTACAACAATTGTTTCGCTATCACAGTAGCATCATCACTTAGGTTTACATTTTGAATAACTAAGCTTGTTTCCGAAATCCGTTGCTATTTATATTATAATAACACTTGTATATCCAAAACTTCAAAATTCAAACGAAACAATATTTATTTCATTAACTTACATAGGCCAAAAATCTGAAGAGATTGCTAGATATTTAAAGAAAAAAGAAAATTATAACATCTCTGTTAAAACCATTAATTCTTCAGGCAGCTCAATAAAAAATAATAAAGACGTCATTCCTAAAAACAAAAAATCAGGAGATTACAAGTTAATATGTAGTGATTGCCCATGTGTATATGTGAGACAGACAGACCGTTCATTTCAAGCAAGGATACGAGAACATGAAAAATCTTTTATTAATAATAAACCAAACAAATTTTATTGGACGATCAAATAGATTTAAACAGATCCCCCCTACTTAATATTATTGATTGATTGTAAACTATCTCTTTCCACCCCTCTATTTTTGTACCAGAGCTGTGTATTTAAAGTAATGTTTTGCATTGTATACCTCAGTTTTAATACTCATCTGATTAAGTCATGGTATGACGAAACAATTGTCGTGTAAATCAAATAGCGGAAGTTAACATTTGTTTTTCTTATATTGAAGATGAATTTACGGTGAGTAGAGACCGAGACAATCAAAAATTAGAAAGTAAAAGTTATGCCTTGAATCTGTTAGATTCCCTAGAAATAAATAAGTAAAATAAAATTGGAATATCACTTAATGAACAATTAGATTTAAATAACTCACCTCTATTAAATATATTCAGATAAGCTAGAATTTACAAAGACCCTTTTTTTGGTTTTAGTGCTCAATAAAAATTTATTCTACTTAATTGTAATATAAATAGCAACGGATTTCGGAAACAAGATTATTATTCAAAATGTAAACCTACCTGATGATGCTACTGTGATAGCGAAACAATTGTTGTAAACATAACAATAAAAAATGTGAAAATCAGAATAACCTTATTTAAATATTATTCGTGTGAATTCGTTTACGGGTCTGGTTTTTGAGGGTTCAACGAAAAATATTACTACAAATATTTTCGATCTTAAGCTGGTGTGCAGGCCTAAATTATTGCCAAATACTATACTTATATTTTTACGAAATCTAACAACTATGAAATAATAAAATATAGTTAGAAGACCAAAAAAATTATTTTGTCAGGATCGTGTGTGATTTAAACTAGCGTGCAAAAGCTCCTGACTTCACATTAGTGTTTTACCCTTTTTTTTTCTCTTCTAAATTTTATTTCAAGTAGAGTCATGAACTTTTGGTTCTTCTGTCACATTTATTTCATTTGCTTGTTCCTGGGTTTAAAGGTCAACCCTCCTCATTGTTTAAATGAATAAATTTTTTTTTCAGTTTCAAGAATCTCTTAGAAGGGGCTTTTCAAATAATCAATTCCTGGTACTCCTTCGACTGAATTGATATAATTAGGATGTTTCATGATTTATTCTTATTGCCAAAAGATAGGTTTTTTTTATAACCGAAAATTGTGATTGATGTGCGTGTTATTTAGCCATAAGATTCCATAATTTTCTGAATTGATACACTTTTGTTGAACGTATGTTCATTTTACGACATCGATATTGTATTGTCATGAACAATGTAATTGCATGACAATATGGTGGATATGAAAATGATATCCTAATGAACTTCAAATTTATCTTCAATTGGTCTGAGGAATATTCTTCGTGTATGGAAATAACTTTCATGCGTGTCTCCAAATCGGTATGGTGGAGTTCATTCCATGATTAACCTTATATTGAAAAAATAAAAATTTACCTCAATTTTTCAGAGTTACATAGGGTTGGAATAGCTTTCCAAGATTTACTGTAAACATTATTTCACAGATTTTCGCTTAAAACATGAGTGTCTATTTGATACTGATATTTCAGACTTATGTTCATAAATTGAATGGATGTGAATTAAACTGCTTCAAAAAAGTTTAGGAAGCTTATAATTTATCGTGAATCTATCTCAAACATATGTCTGGTGTTGTTCACAAAATTTTGATATACAGTGTGGAACCACTTATGGAAGAAAATTCTTTGCGTCAAATTTCAAATTCAATGGTGTACTTTTTAAGCATAAATTTAAATATACAGGGTTATTCGCGCAACGATCACTGTCCGCCCTCTTTATTTTAAATGGAACACCATGTATATTTTTACATTTTTTAAAGCCTTTAACAACCTGATTACAATTAATGCATGGTATTAGGTATAATACCTGGTGAAATAAACAAATTAATAATTTATCACGTGTTAAATAATGCTATTTTTAAATAACCTAAATACAGAATTATGAAATTTCTTCTATCAATTAAGTAAGAAAAGTTTCTGAAATCAATTCTTGATACGCTCAGGGATCTTACTTTTGTTATCATTTTTTGTCAAGAATACCTTAAAATCTATCTACATGCCGACAAATGAAGAAAATTCGAAAATAATGTTGATCAGATGTGAGATTTACATTGAAAACGTAAAACGTATTCCTTGTAGAAGTAATAATAAAATATTTAACTGAGACTCACCGAATTGAGATTTCAATGATGACCAGTTACGGGAATAATTGCAGAAGTCAAGCTGAAGTGGCAAACTTATTTAATCAGAGGTATTCTCATACAAAGACAAACTTCATCCATATAAAATGACTTTTGTGCAGGAGCTAACAGAAGACGATCCAGGTCGTAGAATGCATTTCTGCGAAATAATGATAAATAAACAGAACAAAAAGGAACTAGCTGTTGGTATAATCCTTTTTTCTGATGAATCAACATTGACATTGAACGGAAGGGTGAACTGACTAAATTGTAGATATTGGTCAGAAGAGAATCTTCATTAGACATATACATATCCCCAAATGATAAACGTTCGAGCAGGTATCATAAGTGATCATTTGATTGGTCCTATATTTATAAATGAGACTTTGACAGCCGAGAAACATTTGAGTTTGATTATAGACGAAGTTGTTCCTACGTTAGTCAACATGTCCAAATGCAATAGATCCAAACTTACCTAATAAAAATGTCTGGTTTCAGCAGAATGGAGGTGGGCCTCCATTATGCTTCAATGGTCAGAACTTATTTAAACGCAATCTTCTCCAATTGATGGATTAGACGAACAGGTACTATTGAGGGCCAGCTAGATCACTAGAGTGAAAAAATTTTCGACAGGGATAACTGTGATTTGACAGAAGGTATAAGCCATGTAGTTTTGACATTTCTGTACAGTAAGCATTGACAAATTATCTTGGAATGACTCACGCCGTAACAACGTTCACAAATTGGTGAAATTTATTTTCAAAATCAGTGTTCTATTCGTCAAACTTATAAGGCACTTCGTTAAATTTATGGTTTACATAATCATCCATCAGAGCAGCTTATTCGTCGAATTATCGATAGATATCGGATAACATTTTCTCTACTCGATGCAACAACAACAACAAGACAAAGGACTGTACGTAAAGAAGAAAATATCGCTGCTGTAAGTCATAGTGTTGATGATGATCCAGATTTGTCTATTCGTGTACGTTCACAACAAGTTGGACTCTGTGCATCCACCACATGGAAAATTTTGCGTAATGATCTTGGTCTATACCCATACAAGATCCAACTGGTTCAAGAACTAAAGTCACTTGACCATAATAAGCGTCGTTTGTTTGCTGATTGGGTCCTAGAACAGCTTGAAGTTGATCCAATTTTTTATCGTAAAATTGTGTTTAGTGATGAAGCTCATTTCTGGTTGAACGGCTATGTAAACAAGCAAAACTGCCATATATGGAGTGAAAACAATCCTCAAGAAGTTCTGCAGGTTCCATTGTATCCTGAAAAATGTACTGTATGGTGTGCATCATCGGTCCATATTTCTGTAAAAAGGATGCTGGAGCTAATGTTACAGCTCGTTACACATCGATGATCAATGCTTATTTGTTTCAAAATTTTAATGGTATCGACCTAGAAGTGTTTTGGTTCCAACAAGATGATGCTACACCTCATGCTGCTACTGTAACAATTGATTTATTGAAAGAAAGATTTGGTGCTAACATTATTTCGAGAAATGTTCCAATTAATTGGCCTCCAAGATTATGCGACTTAACTCCACTGGATTATTTTCTTTGGAGTTATGTCAAGTCATTGGTTTATGCTGAGAATCCAGAAACAAAAGACGCTTTTGAAGACAACATAACTCGTGTTATTGATGAAATAATGCCTGAATTACCCGAAAAAGTGGTCCAAAATTGGTCTGGCCTAATGCGGTTCCTCATAGCTAATCGTGGTGGACATATGCCGGAAATTATTTTTAAAACAAATATGTCATAAAATATTCTTTCAAATAAATAAAAAGTTAGCTTCAATCTTAATTTAAATGTGTTTTATTTTAATTTAAAGTTCTATCACCCTGAAAAACACTCGATATAAGGATATTAATTTGATAGTTTTTGTATATAGTTTCAATATATATTGAAAAGTTGGAATATATAATTCTGAATTTAAAAAGTTATTTAAATTTTATTTCTATTAAGTATTGACTCACATTCAAATTAATCTATTTGATATTTGAAATATTGAAAAAACCTTCTATCTTTTTAATGATAGATTTAACTCTTCTTTTTCATCAGTAAGATTATTCTGGAAATCTCATAACGCAACACTAATTTCATATAGTTGTGAGTTCGATATGAATCTTAAAATATCTTGAGAGGAAAGTAGCAGAGTTCCATTTACTCCAACCATTATTCTAAACGGAAAGTCTAACCCTGTCGTAAAACATATTCATCAATTTCTTATATGATCAACATTCGAAAAACCCTTCTCGTCGTAAATTCGAATGACGTTTCAGTGCTATGAGATTGATTCGAAAAGCCCATGGAATTATTTGACGGCAATAAAACGTAGAAATCGTCGATTGAATCGTCGATTTTCCCTCGCATCGATGATTTAATACTCAACAACCCTTTACTCGGTATTCACCCCATTCAAAATACCATCCGACAAAATAAAGAGAGAAATTTGGACGTTCCGGAAGATATACAGGAGCTGACCTCCAAAAACTCTGAAAAACCATAAGATCGTAAAAGTTTTCATACAAATTATACAAAGATGATCATTTCTCAAGAGGGTGCTCCATTTAAAAATTGCATTTTTGACCGGCTATGAATGAAAAATTAATGAATATTTAATAAGGTAAATCACGTGGCTTAAGTTTCACAAATGTTTGATTTCATGTTGTTGACATGTTTGTTTCGTTAATAAAGAGTATGAGCTATGGTAGTATAAATTTCTAGAAATAGAGTCAGTGTAAAATACATCTCTTTAACAATTCTATACTCAAACAAACTCGACAAGGTTTTGTTGAAGCAAATTGCAGACATGTGCATGTTTCAAACTGATCGGTTTTCGTTAGTGCAATGTATGCTAGTGACTCCAAATCTGTCTAGTAACTTTATTCGCTATACACAGAGACACAAAGGTATTAAAAATACACCAGCGCCATCTAGAGTATGCAGAAAAGCATACAAGACGCGAGTCAACTCAGGTAAAGAAATTTTCTCGATATTTTAACGTTACTAACACAGAAAAAACTTTCCTCATGCTCGGTAAATTATGGTCTGATTTGAGCATGAGGAAAGTGGTCCTGAAGCACGTCGCCATTATGCAGAGGCTTATCCCGATCGTCAACTTCCTTCTCATGTGACGTTCAATCAAAGTTTTTAGACTCTTGAGGGAAACTGATTCCTTAAAAAAACGCTCGTGATACCGGACGTCCAAGATCTGTAAGTACTCCAGAAGTTGAAGAGCAAATTTTAAATATTGTGACTGAAAATTCCGGTACAACTGAGAGAAGAATTTCAGCGGATGCTAGATCTCCCGATTTGAATTATTTGCACTTTTTTATTTTGGGTTATTTGAAAAGTTCAGTGTATGCAACATCAGTGAATAACATCGAAGAGGTGCAACATCGGATTGAACTATCCTGTCAAACGTTCCGAACACAACCAAGTCTTTTCGAAAGAGTATTTAATCCCTTCATGCGACGATGTACTTCCTGCATTGAAATGGACGTTGGTTATATGGAACATCTTCTGTGAAGCACTAGAAGTTAAAAATGAATCGAATAACTTCTGTAATTTATCGTATTTTGTTGTAGTAGTCAATATTTTGGAAACCGAAAATCGCTCATATCTCCAAAACGGCTCATTCACAGACCCATGTTTATATGAAACTTTTTACTCATTTTGAGGTCTTAAATTAGCTCCCAGAATATTGAAACGTTGTTTTTTAACACTCGTTATTGAACCAACTTTCTGTAAAAACACGAATAACTGAAGTGTCACCATACTCTAAATAACCACTACTTCAAACTGCAAACTCTAGATGGCCAACCCTTTACTTATTCAATAAAAGGTGACTTCAATCAAAGGAATTTCTCATTTCATTTGAAATATACTATCACAAAATAACTTCCAATACACACAAGAAATATTATAAATGTAAATTTGTAACGGAACAATTATTTAAGCGTACAATGTAGGTTTTCTCTCGGTATTCTTCCCTTTTCAGCTTCATCCATTTCAGATCAAACAGAAATCGGAAAACTGAAACTTATACTAAATTATTATAATCTGCAAGAAGAAATGAGAAAAAAATTTCAGAATTAATCAATGTATTTATTTCAATAAATAAATATCAACGTATTGAACACTGTTATCTCTTATACATTCAATTTTCGATTATTGATATCACAATTTAAAATTTCCTCCTTAATAGAGAAATAAAATTATCGAAGAGAATCTTGATGATTCAAGCCTTCAAATAAACGTTTCCACATATTCCAATTTTGATGGAATTACTTAATCATTATAGGTCACATTTTCACGTCATTTCAGAATGTGAAAGATTTTCAGTTATATTTATTATTTTTCTTACAAAATGACATATAGGAACATGTATCTCCACTATACAAATTTCGGACATTGAAATAATCCAATCACACAAGATATAGGAAAATCATGATAGAGTATTCGAAACGTACATGTTTATATTTGAGTAATACTTAGTATTTAGTATTTCATCTTCCTGTCTTCAAATTTGGAAACTATAAAATAAGAAAGGTTTTATCTGCATTGTTACAATTTTTTCTTGAATCTCGACAATTTGCTGATAAATGTAGCAAAAAAAGGAGTTCTATGAAAAGAACATCCAATTCACATTCAAATTGAAACCTTTAATCTTACATTTTTCACGGAACTAATTACAAAAAAAGTTTGTCATGCTAGGTGCAATAAAATAAAAATAGTAATTTTGAATAAGCAAGGCTTATGAAGTCAATACATGAAGGAACCTAAGTTCCAGCAAAAGAAAAATTGAAATTATGTTCTTAAATATCAAATGGAGTAATTCTGTTATAGCCCTCTACAAATTTTATTTTCAACAAAATTCTTGAATACTTTTCAAAACTAAATTGAATAAATTTACCTCAATTTTAGTAAAGGAATCCGAAGAAAATATAGAATAATGATCGAATTTACTCAACAAACATTTAATGAATTTGAAATATCATACAGATTCATTCTGTTAAACCTCCTACAAATTTTAATTTCAAAAAGTTTTTATCCAAAAACTTTTTGAACTAAATTAAAAGAATGTCTAAGAACACACTGTGTCAATTTAGTAGACATATAGAATTAACTTAATTTATAGTACCAAAGGAACTAAAAGATTTCAAAGAAATATAAATAGTCAATTAAATCTACTAAATAAATACTTGAAAGGTACAAAATTTTGTTTCGTTCCTTGTTTCCTTTCCAAAAATACAAAACATAACCTCAAGAACTTCTTCAAAAACAATTTGCTCAAAATAAGTTCCTTCAAAAAAATTCCTAAAACATGCAGAACATCTTCAAAAAGCAAGAATTATTACAACGGAAACTGCTTCACATTTGAAAAATAAAAATAATTATAATAATAAAATAAATCGTACCAGACAAACTGAATGCAGCTATCTGAACAAACACTAGAATGAAGTGAGCTTTTAAAAATCCAACGTATTCTATGTTTTGAAGGAATTTATTTTGAGCAAGTTGTTTTCGAAGAACTTCTTGAGGTTATGTTTTGCATTTTTGGAAAGGAATTTGGTTCTAATAAAACAAGGAACGATACAAAATTTTTTACCCTTCAAGTATTTATTTAGAAGATCAAATTGAGAATTTATATTTCTTAGAATTCTTTTATTACCTTTTGTACTGTGTGATAAGTGTTTAAATTCTATATGTGTACTAAATTGACACAATGTGTCCTTAGACATTTATTTAATTATTTCTAGAAGCTTTTGCATGAAAATTTTTTAAAATTAAAATTTGTAGGCGGTTAACAGAATAAATCTGTATGATATTTAAAATTTTTTAAATAATACTTCTATCAAGTAAAGAACCTATTTTTATTATTGAACATTTAGTAGAAACAACAATGTTTCATAACGGTATCATGAAAATCAAATTTCACTCTGAGCATGCCCGCGTATGTGGGACATGCCCAGAATGAGAAATTCTTCGAAAAACCCTCTTTAAAAAGCTCCATCAAAAAACTCTTCAAAAGTATGTAGCGCTTCTTCAAAAAAGCGATTCGCGATTCTTACCGGAGATTTTCAGTCCATTTTCATGCCAGCAAAATACAAACAATCAATAAAAATATCTATCATACTCAAAGACCTCTTTTTAATTTCTAAGATACTCTAAAGTTTTTAAGAAATTTCGTAAAATTAAAATTTGTAGCGAGGTATAACTCTGTGTTACTGTGTTTGATATGTAAGATATTGAAAGAGCCTTCTATCAAGTAGAAAATCCCTCTTTTTATTATTTTATTTTATATATAATAATTAAAATTTGTTTTTCCACTCATACAAACCGTATTTTTTTGATATAACCGGGTCTTAAAAACTACTTTATAACTCTGTGTATTTTTTGTGGATGAATATAGAATGGCAACCATTAAGAAGGCAATTTGTGTTTTATCTTGATTTTGAAAAGCCACGAGTTCGATGAGTATGATATATAGTCCGTCTAGAAAGTATCCCGAATTTATTATTTTTCATAATTTTGATATACTTCTTTTTTATAAAATTCTAATACAAAAGTAATGTATGAAATAGGTTGTGGAGATAGTCGGCTATGGCCAAAGTTGCATGGCAACATTATTTGTCAAATATTGCTGATTGCCAACAGGTATAAAATTTATGAAATAATGTGGCAACTAGAAGAAAGAAAACAGGTAGAATATATGTATAGAAAAGGTTTTCGCAACGTTAAAAATTTAGTGCAATTGACTGAACTGGAAAAAATATGAATATGAATGAAACAATAAAGACGATAAAAAATGGCATGGATATGAGGCATAGATCAGTTTGAGGAAGACCGCGTAAGATTAAAGGAAACAATTGAAACGCTTTATTGGCTTATAGGACGACACAATCCGCGCCTAAGGTTTCGCAAATTGGCTAACAGATTTGGAAATCAACTAAATATAAAAGTATGTCAAGAAACTGTCCGTATGTCACTGAAAAGACAAGGCTACATATGGAGGAAACCAAAAAAAACCCCTATAATGACACCTTTACTAAAGGAACGAAAGATAAAATTTTGTCAACGTTTTCAAGAAGATAATTTTAAAAATGTCTTTATATATGATGAAAGTTGTTTCCAAATTGGTGGAAATCACTTAAAAATCCTATCAAAACAACCTGTTACCGTTCAAATTTTCAAATTTCCCACCAAAATAAAGGTTTGGGGAGCAATATCGCAGCGTGGTACAACACCTCTCTGTATAGTTGATGATACCATTAATAGTGAAAAGTATTGTGGCATTCTAAACGCTTTTTTCTTTGAAACGGCGCTTGCTTTATATCCAGAGGGGTGGCGTTTTCAGCAGGATAATGCAAGATGCCATACTTCGGTCTACACTCAAGCTTGGATCGAAAAACACCAAGTGAAAACCATTTCATGGCCAGAAGCTTCACCAGATCTTAGTCCTATTGAAAACATATGAGGACTAATGATGAAGTTGAACGAGCAGCGCCACCAAATAAAGATAATTTAAATCAGTTTTACAGTCCTGGACTACTATCACCGAAAATGATGGAGGTGATACCTCGACGTTTAGTCAAGTGCTTACAGTTGGATGAAAGTTGTAGTGAATAAGATGAATATTTTGTTATAATTTTTTAATTCAAGAATTAAAAATATATACTAAATAATTACAATGAAGCTTTGTTTTTCCAATCGTCTTTTTGAAGATGTGCTACATATTTTTGAAGAGTTTTTGGAAGGAACTTCTTAAGGAGAGGTTTTGCCGAATAATTTAAGTTTATGCTGGACATTTTCAGAGTGGAATTTGGTTTTCATAATACCGTTATGAAACAGTGCTGTTTCCACTAAAAGTTTGTTGAGTAGGTTCAATCAATATTCTATATTTTCTTCGGGTTTTTTTATCTCGTTTTGATACGAGAAATTTTATTTAATTAAAATTTGGTATAACAGAATAACTGTTTGATATTTAAGATATTGAAAACGTCTTCTATCAAGTGAAAAACTCCACTTTTTATTAAAATGAATTGTTCGATTCCAGCAGTTTAAACTAGATATGATTTGTGACAAAACTGGAGATATTTTGAGTTAATTGGTCTTATCAGTTTGACAGAAGTTCGAATTTGTTCTGAATCTCACAAAGGAAGTACATAAATGGGTTATCCCCGCTATTTTTCTCTGTCGATGTCAAAGTAAATTTGAAATAAAGAATAACTCCGCCAAATGCGAACTGTGCTATTATCGCAAGAATGGTCCACCAGCTAACAGACACACTAATATCCTTCCGACCTTAGGCCGTCCATTAAGGGGAGCTGCGATAGGCTGTCACTTGTCTAATTGGCTGTCGCAACCAAGCTGCCACATCTGGTAAGTCTTAACTGGTCTTGCTATGGACGTTGTTCAAAGGGATAACCTCTGTCCTAGACCTGGTACTTTGTCTGTTGGCCGTAAATCTGTAGATGTATGTGCTCGTCCTTCCGAATCCTTCTGATTGGTCGTTAGCGCTACATTTCGAGAACGATGAACGGAACTCTTTTCTGAATTTTCCTGAAAAGAAAGAGATTATTATTTTTCGCCACAATGAGGTCCGCATTTCGGCCTATAAAAAGTGGATTCATTGTTGGAAGGGAGGAAAAGAAACAATTGTTTCATAAACCGGGGGACGTCAGGGAGATTTCCTTTCGTTTCAGCGGGATATTTTTTGGGTGAACGGAGTCGTTATTTGTTGGAAGCAGTTCAACTTTAGATCGGTCTTCAATAAGAGATGGTCGGTGGCTTTTGTTTCAATAAAATTGAATGCAATTAACGAGGTACAATAAGTTCAACAATCGGCAGTCATTCCACTTATTCACATTTTGTTTTCGCTCACTAATTGAAAGGATAAAATTCTTAGTTATCAATCAATAAAAGTGTAGATAGCTCAGCAAGATAGCTTCGGGCTCGTGGCCGGGAGGTCCGGGGTCGAATCCTGTTCAGGTGGAAAAGAAATTTTCTAGTTGGACGGGTATCTGCCACCATTTCACTGTTGGGTCAAAAATTAACAGTGCTGTGACCTAAAGTGGTGCAAGATCGCAGTAACAAAGCCTACACAGAACACAACTGAACTCCTAACTCGCACAAGCTGAAAAAGCTTCTGACGGATCTTCACGAAAAGATCTAGGAGTATCAGGATAATAAAAATAATTCAAATTTGTCTTTTTTCACGTACAAAGAGTTTTCCGATAAGATGTTTCATTCTGAATAACCCGCTATCTAGACAGATGGCACTTTTCAAGCTGTCATATTTTTACAAGTAAAAACTACGCCATTACTTAAAATGGGACGATACACGCTTCAACAACACACTAACATGGTTGAATATCACCACAAAATGGTGAAAATTTTGCAGTCAAAGTTCGTAAAACTGAAGCACTTTTGGATCGTCTTGAAGCACCTTCTCGACCGGCAGAACAAGAAATGAAGCCGGTCGATCACCAGAAACGTCGTATTTTTTGATTGTCTCGGTCTTTACTTGACGGAAATTCATCTTCGAAATAAGAAAAACAAATATTAACTTCCCTTATTTTATTGATTTACAAGACAATTGTTTCGTCATACCATGACTTCATCAGGTGAGTATTAAAACTGAGGTATACAATGCAAAACATGGACTTAAATGCACAGCTCTGGTACAAAAAATAGAGTGGTGGCAAGAGGTGGTTTACAATCAATGAAAAAAGTTAAGTAGGGTGGATCTGTTTAAATCTATTTGATCATTCAATAAAATTTGTCTTTTATTATATCTATTAATCTCTAAAGTTTCTAACAGATTTAGTTTATGACTTTTGTTTTCGATATGTAGTACTTCATAATTCGTATTAAAATTATGACCAGTCTCTAACAAATGGTTGGCATAAGCTGAATTTGGTTTAATATTAATATAACATTTTTCATGTTCTCGTATCCTTGTTTGGAATGAACTGTCTGAAATGAATGTGTCTGTCTCATATACACATGGTCAATCACCACATGTTAGCTTGTAAACTCCTGATTTTTTGTTTATAGGAATGACGTCTTTATTATTTTTCATTAAGCTGCCTAATGAGAGATGATGTTATAATTTTCTTTTTTCTTTAAATATCTAGCAAAATTTTTGGCCTATGTAAGTTAATGAAATAAATTTTGTTTCGTTTGAATTTTGAAATTTTGAATATACAAGTGAGATTGCTTTCTTGTAATTTATTTTATTAATCTATAATTAACGGATTGAAATCAATATTGAAAGCTATTTGTTTAATGGTATTATATTCTTTATCAAAATGTTTTTTTGTCATAGGTATGTTAACCAATCTATAAAGCATACTATTATAAGCTGATAATTTTTGTGAAAATGGATGGTTTGAAGTAGAATGAATCGTACTATCTGTGTGTGTAGGTCTCATGTATATGGAAAAGTCGTATCTATTATCAATTTTAGTGATTTCTAAATCTAAGAATTTGATGCTATCATTTATTTCTTCTTCATGTGTGAATTCAATTGTTGGATATAATTTATTGATAGATTCCAAAAATGTTCAAAGCTGTCTATTTGTGCCATTATAAACAAAGTATGTCATCTACATAGCGATAAGAATACACCAAATGTATGGATATTGGTTTCTACGTGATCCATGAATATTTCTGATAATAAGGGGCTTAATGGGTGGCATAGTGACATGGAAAAATAAACATAGAAAACATAGAGTCTACTACCAACTTAAGAATGCTAGAAATGGAAATTTGTTATTGAATTACAACAGTATGGGAACCAATCCATATTCTACCTCCACCTGCATCCGAAAACCTCCTTAATAATTATTGTGCAACTGCAAAAAGGGATGTATTTCGTAATGCCAGCTTCAGAAAAGTAGGCTTATCTTGTTCACCAGCATGCATCACTTGTCAAAGTCAGTCGTATTCAAATGTTGAAGAATCTCCAACAAAAGAAGATCCTTACTTCAATGACTAAACAACTGACGTATCATTGACAGAAAAATTTACGTCCACTCAATGAGACAAGGAAGAAGAAGAACTAATAGAAGAAGAATATCGAGGAAGAGAAGAAGATGAAGAAGAAACAGATGATGACGATGATGATCTACCGTTGAGTAGGTCTACCGGGGAAAACACGTTATAAAAACGCACTAAGTACACTACCTCGTAGATATGGCGTGGAAACGTGTGCGTATTATAGAGAATACAACTGAAGTGAATTTTGGAATCGCTTTTTTCAGAACTGGTTAATGTTATGAGATATTTTTGTCATAAAATTAACCAGTTCGCTGAAAAAACCAAAACCTCATTATTTGCGAACTTTGACCTTGAATAAAAGTTTTTGCACACGTGAGATCGATGGGGACTCTACAATTTCATTATAATTATGTCGCTAACGTTCATGCAATTTTTTCAGCTTGTTGAGAATTTATGCAAGGATGAATGTGTAAATTGACCGGACTATAAATTCTCTGTAGCTTTCGTTAAGTATTCAATCGCCTGAAGATGGGGTAATACCTCTTATCTGTGCCTACATAGACACTCTCTAACGTTAGTAAGATTTCAAAACAAAAATAAAAATCCCAATTAACATATTAATATTATGGATAGTAAAAAACAGATACATTTTTAAAAACTTGTTTAATTAGAATCAACTGCCGAATTGTAACGTCAGTGAATGGTCATATACAATTTTTTAGGAATTTTCATCATGAATATGACACTCTAATTTTGCTCATCTCCTGAACGCAATAACTTTTCATCAGTTTTCTATGGAATCCGGTCGAACACTCCGTTCATTATGGATGATCGCACTGAATACTTTGTATGCAACAAATTAAAATATCACTAATCATTCAGTTTATTCACGATTCATATCATGGCAATCAATGTTTATAATTATACCTATCGGTGGAAGTCTATTTTCAGTTAATTCCATGGAGACTGTCATTAAATCGTACAATTTTTCATCATCTCTTCAATGAATTTTTCTATGAGTAATTAAAAATAAACATGGAACGTACCATTGATGAAATACAGCCAAATTTATGTGAGATAGTGATGAAAAATTAGGTTGGCAGAATTTAGTTCATGCGGAGAAACCGTGGTGGTCTTTTGACTGATGTTATTTTCCATACATAATGGTTTAATTGAACTTTTCTCATGAAAAAAATTGTGTTATTTGCTTTAACTTGTATCATCGCTATTAGAAAACCCTGTACCTAGAACAATGATAGGACAACACCATCTCCGAAATATCACCAATCCTACTGAGGAATGAATTAGCAGAATTAGGCATTTTTATAGCCGCATTGATGTCCAAAAAGCCTTAGAATATGGGAATAGCACTAGATTAAATAGGCATAACATTAAGGCGCGTACTCACTGGCGAGCGGAGCTGCGAACTCGAGATTGCAACCAACGTCAATAGATTCACAATATCTGCATTTGAACGATATACTACTCTGTCAAGAAAGTACCGGGAATTTTCAATTAAAACAACATTTTTACATTTAATCGTCAAAATTTATTGGGTCGCCTTCAAAATAGGCTCCATTTGCTCCAATACATCTATGCCAACGGCACTTCCAATTATCGAAACATTTTTTATACGCGCTTTCCGGGATGGACTTTAGCTCTCGCGCCGAATTTTGTTTTATGGCTTCAATCGACTCAAAACGGGTGCCACGAAGGGGCAATTTTAGTTTTGGGAAGAGGAAAAAGTCGCAGGGAGCCAAATCCGGCGAATACGGTGGTTGCTGAAGCACGTTTGTTGAGTTTTTGGCGAGAAAGTCAGTCACAATCGTAGCTCGGTGAGAAGGCGCGTTATCGTCATGCAAAATCCATGAGTTGTTCGCCCACAAATTTGGCCGCTTCTTACGGATACGCTCACGCAAACGTTTCATAACGCCTAGGTAATACTCCTTGTTTACCGTCTGACCCTCTGGAACGAATTCGTAGTGCACCACGCCACGGATATCGAAGAAAACAATGAGCATCACCTTCATTTTCGAGCGGCTTTGGCGTGGTTTTTTCGGTTTCGGCTCATTTTTTGCCACCCATTCCGATGATTGCTGGCTTGTTTGCATATCGTACTCGTAGACCCAGGTCTCATCACCAGTTATAATGCGTTCCATGAATGTAGAATCGGAATTACAGCGATCCAGCATGTCTGAAGCAACCTGTTCGCGATGACGTTTTTGAAGAAAATTCAGGTCTTTCGGTACGAGTCGTGCGGCCACCTTTCTCATGCCCAAAATATCAATCAAAATCGTACGTGCGGACTCGTGGGATATCTTAAGATCATGTGCTATCTCTCTCAAGCTGGTACGACGGTTTTCCAGCACCCTTTCCTTAATTTTATCGACGTTATCTTCGATCGAAGCCGTCGATGGGCGATCACTTTACGACCGTCCTTGAAGGCTCTGTACCACTGATATGCACGAGTTTTCGATAGAGCATTATCACCAAAGGCCTTTTGCAACATTTTCAATGCATCGGCACACGAAAATTCATTTGCAACACAAAACTTTAAACAAATTCTTTGCTCAACGTAATCACCCATAGTAAAAATCGGCACGCACTCTGACATCGACTGACTTAATCAGCTGTTGCAAACACACTAGTTGACAGATCCCGCTCAAGCTTGGCATAGTAATTAAGGACAGTGGTACCAACCTAGGAAAAAAAATTTTTACCTGCCTCATTGCCCCGCCAGATTTAAATCGATAATTCCCGGTACTTTCTTGACAGAATGTACATATGTCGGTTACCAGTGAAACGATGGCCAGTGTTTCACTTGGAGATGGATAAAGTTCACGCACGCGTACGATACGTGATCGCGTCTAAATTGACGAATATAATTCGATTTCATTGGTCTTTTATTGATGTTGCATATTTAAATCCGTTAGTGAGTGAGTATACTCCTTTGGAATAAAACAGTGGTGTTTGCAAATCGCTCAAATCGGATTTTTCAGGTGCCTCGATAGAGATGAAATTTTTGGACCGTCATAGTATTAAAAATCATCAGAAGTAATTAAGTTTGAATATATTTTTGGAATGAGTTAATGAATTCGGGAATGCACGTGTAAATAATGACTTATTGAGAGTCATTTTCAATTTTTCATTTAGCTATTTATGTAAGTACAATGGATTTATTTAATATTTTCGTCTTCATTTTTGCTAATTATTAGACCCAACATGTAGTTTTCTGGGAATATTTTTTTTCTTGCTATAGTAGAGCAAGACTTGAAGGAAAGTGTTTTTTATAAAGATTTTCACTTCTACTCAAGGTTAAAACATTCATAACGCTTGAAATATTTAACAAGGCTTGAAACTATATTATATAATTATACGCCTTTATTCAAATAAATATCTCGGGACTAATCAAAGGAAGTTTTTAACCAATAGATATCATCAAGGTTAACCATTTACACAAATATGATGGAAATATTGAATGCAATGAAGATTATATATGTTAGTTATATTTTTTCTAGCCACAATAACTGCTTAATTATTTTCGCGAAAATTTTAACGACAATCGTAAAAACGAATCATGCAATCACCATAAAATTGATATAACACTGCATAAAACTTTTATGGAATAAACTAATACGAACATCAAATGCCATAAACGGAATAAACTGAGTCTAGTTTTTGATTATGTGAAATATCAAATGAAAAAGACATTAAATTTGGGAATGTTTCACAGAAATCTTCACGAAATATATTGAAAAATATATAATATATTGAAATATATACGATAAATATAGAATTTTTCAAACGTCTGGGAAAAATGTTTGATATATACAATATGCGAAAATGTAAATAAAGAGTGCGCCACCTAGTGTTTGCGTATTTTGAAGAAGTGTCTGGCAACACTTCGTGTTCTGACAGAAAGTTGGTTTTATATTTGATATCAACGAAAAAGATCGATTTACGCTTGAACAATACAGGGCAATATTAAAACTTAATACCAAAGTGGCGCGTCTTCTATCCAAACTGTTATGAAATGACGTGGAAAATTCAATAGAAATGAAATGCCCTCAAGGCAATTTGTGGATAAATTTGTTCGTGAAAAATAGATCGTTATTTAATGTTACCCGTTCACTTTCTCGTTCCAAGAGCACACCTGCAAATATTGCTGCTGCAGCCTAAAATGTGGCTGACCATTCATCAACATCAACTCATCATCGCTCGAGAACTGAACATGTCTTGCACTTCTCTGAAGAGAACTTTGCATAAAGACCTCAGTAAGAAGGCTTATAAAGATTTCTCCTAAATTGAACAAGGTATTTTTGATCTTCACTAGGTAGGTCCTCCCTTTCTCTTGAACAAGTAAGTTCTATTCATACTCTCTCTCTCTCTCTGCTTTTGAACAAGTTTATATCATCATTCACTCAACATAGTTTGTTTTTTCCACGAAACATATTATAAACGATCTCTAGTTAACATTGAATCAAATTACAATCTCATCTCTCTCGATAATTTACACATTCAACGAAGGAACTCTCTATTCCCAATCATTTTCAACTTCTCAAGGAACACTCCTTCAAGATTACACTATAACGCATTAAAAGGCCTGTAAGTGAATGTATAATTTACATTATTGACATGTCATTATGTAGTACATGTATAAGTGAACCAAAAAGTGAACCCAGTGAAAGTGAACAACGGTAATAAAGACCATCGATCTACTTCTATACGAGCAAGATATTGTTTTCATCGCAAATACAGTTCAAAACTCCAACGAAATGATGAAATAACTTCAACTTGTACCCTGTAATATATGTATTTAGACTGTAATTAAACGAAATAAAGTCTAATATATTACTCGCATGAAGTATGCTTATTCCAGAATTTGCATACTAATTGATTAACGATTAACGTTTATCCAAGTACAAAACAAAAATTCAAAAGGAAATCTCAACATACCACGCAATTCTCTCAAATTGAGTTCAGAAAATTTAAATCCTGATTTATAGAAACGTTTTTTTATAACTTCAAGTTTTCCTGTGAAACTTATAAAATCATTAACAAATTACATTGAGAATACTAATATTCAACTAATTCGAGAGAGTTTCTATAAAAGTTCCATTAAATATCATTAAAAAATCCAATTTATTGAGTTGCCAATTGTTGACAAACTTTATTTTTACACAAGTTTGTGAAAACACCTCAGGCACCAATGTATAAATATATATGAATTGAAAATTACTATGAAGAAGTATTTGCATATTACTGAATAATAGCTGGAATTAATTCTCCAGAACCTCTACAGATTTTAATCTAAATGAATCTCATGAAAACATTTAGAATTCAATTTTAAAACATGTCCTAAATACAGTGTATCACTTTATAGATATATATATATATATATATATATATATATATATATATATATATATATATATATATATATATATATATATATATATATATATATTATCATTACATGTGGCGAAAATTTACTAATAAAAAAAGAAATATAAAATAATGACCAAATTATTTAGACTTCACCTCATACATATATGTTCCGATTGGATGTTGAAGAATCACAAGTTCTTTCACCAAAAAATGTTCAACATATATAATAAAAAAAAGCCTTTTTTCATTTTCCTTTTTTAAAAATATATAGCACATTCTCCAGAGATAGAACCTGATAAATTCGGACCCAAAATCTCTTCAGTAAGGAGTTATTTCAATAAACGAAATAATCATTTAAAAATATATAAAAATAACTTTTTTATCACCAGAATTTTCTGTTTATTCAAATAACTCCTTACTGAAGAGATTTTGGGTCCGAATTTATCAGGCTTTTTCTGTGGAGAATGTGCTATATATTCTTCGAAAAAGGAAAATAAAAAAAGGCCTTTTTGAATTATATGTTGCACATTTTTTGGTGATAGAACTTGTAATTCTTTGACATCCAATCGGAACATATATGTATAAGGTGATATCTAAATAATTTGGTCATTATTTTATAGTTCTTTTGATTTGTTATTAGTTAATTTTTGCCACATGTGACGATAATATATATGTCTATAAAGTGAAACAGTGTATTAAGGACATGTTTTAGAATTTAATTCTAAAGGATTTCATGAGATTTCCTCAGATTAAAATGTGTAGAGGTTCCGGGGAATTAATTCCAGGTATTATTCTGTAATACCAATGTATAAATTATAATCGAACAAATTCCTAAAATCATGACAGTACGTAGCAATAGAGGTAATATTCTACGAGCTGTTAAAAAAAATCTCTTCATTCGTACTCATCTTGAAATGACTAGAATAGTTTTGTCCGATATGGATTGTGTGACATGGAAGTAAAAAGTGGTATTATATCTGTGTTATATGATTTCATAATTTTTCGTTTTGCCTTTACCCATCGAGTCCCCCCTTTAATAGTAAAATCTATCGTCGACAGGTAAAAAAATTTAACGGTCTGAACTCACAGTTCTCGGTTGAAATTGTTGCGAGTTTGTCAGTACTCCAGCTTTATCGACTCTCCGTTTTCTGTAGGGTAGTCGTATCTCAATCTACTACAGCCAGATCTGCTGCTCTTACAAGCCTTCCGGTAGATGGCGCGAGACTGATCCGTCCTGTTTCTCTGGCAGTTATGTTCGAATGCACGTCGGAATTCTTTGCGAAATTTACCTGCGTCAATAAAAAATCAATTAATAACCACCCCATTGGTCTTTCAATTTATGGGTAATTTTTTTTTACCCTACAAAACTGACAATGAATTTTCTTGATTTTCAAAGAAGAACTATTTCAATCTATCATGAAATCTCAATTTGATCAGAATACATAAAGAAATAAAATTGCCTCTGTCACGCCATAAAATTACAAATTAACCTGAATATTGAGCATTTCTGTATTTTATTCAAATGGCGACACTGTGAGGAATTTGACAGATGATTCTATGCAGAACTATAAACCTCCTATTCTATATTCAGCATATAGTACGGATATAATGTAGTGTTAAGAAATTGTCAACATAAGTCGGTTACATTCACTGAATTACAAGTGTCATTAAAGATATGTGAGAAATAATATGTTTTAATTGATTTTTTAGATTTTGTAGTATTGTGGAGAAAAAGGAGAAACTATTACACTTAGTTTATTATTATTATTATTCTGATACTCCTAGATCTTCTGTGAAGATCCCTCCAAAGTTTTTTTCAGCTTGTGCGAGTCAGAAGTTCAGTTGTGTTCTAGGTAGGCTTTGCTACTGCGATCTTGCTCCATTCTATGTCACAGCACTGTTAATTTTTGACCCAACAGTGAAATGGTGGCCGACACCTGTCCAACTAGAAAATTTCTTTTCTACCTGAACAGGATTCGATTAGTGGCCAGACATGACTGAGCGATAATGTGTAAATATCTCAATTTATTGGTAATGAGACAAAGTGATTTCTAAAATCTGGTATTGACAATCGACGGAGTGTATGATGAAAAAAATGCTGGGTTAAGCTGAAATATACGCTCAATAGTCTCAAGAAAACTGGAAAATATCTGGTCTCACACACCTTTTGATACAGGAGCACCAATCAAAGTTTATACAGGAAATTGGAGATGAAAAGTTCACTACAACTCACTTAATGCAAACAAAAAAAACTTGTTGGGGCTGCAGTTTTTCAAATGTTATACACATCAACCATGATTGACAATATGAGACAATGTTTAAGACGATTTCGACCAGAGTACTTCATAGGACTGATACAATCGGCGAATCATTTTTCCAACAATATTTTGTAACATATCCTGATTTCAAGATGATGTTGAAATATTTGAAGGAAACAAATCAACTGTAACTCATTGACCTGGAAATTCAGCAGACTTTTATCTTTCTAAATCGATATATGCAAGGCTAGACAGCTTAAATTGGATTTGCTGAGTATATGAGCTCTATGATTAATAAGGGGTATTAGCTATGGTAACAGAAAGTTCTTCGAATCGGAACAGTGAATCATACATCTATTAAATAGGTTTAAATTCAAACAAGCCCGAAGAGGTTTGATTGATCTCTGGGACATAAGCCTCAGACATCGTCAGTGCGCTGTAATGTAAAACGAATACAAATCAGCTACGCACCTATATTCGCTCTGCATAGAAACACCAATGCATTTATCTTTGAAATGCAAAGACCCCAGCATTATAAATCTAATGAGCCAAGTTCTAACAGTATTTCTGAAAGTAACCCACAAAATAATTTATAATAAGTGTGAAACACATCTATCCGACACTCAGTTCAATTCTTGAGATGCAATGGGCACACAAGAGTCACATTTCGCTGTGCAAGTTCTCTTACAACGCTGTAGGCATATCAAGTACACTGTATATGTATGCTTCATCGACAGTTAAGCCTTCTACAGAGCTGAACATGACTAGCTAATGTCAGTATTGGAGAAACTCCGTCTCATTGATAAAGTCCTGCGGATCGTCAATAACCTGTATTGTAATCTAACGGCTAAAATGAACATCAGAAACAATCTCAAAGAGGAGTGAAGCAGGCCAGCGTGCTGTGTCCTTTACTTTTTAATGTTTACCCAGATGAAATCATTAAATTGACTCTGGTGGACGTAAACGTAGGGATTTTGATTAATAGAAAACGTCTGAATAATTTCAGATACGCCGACCACACAACTAGCATCGTAGACTGTTTGGAAGATCTACAAGCACTGATCTTAGGAGTTGCAGAGCTGCAGCAAGGACCAAATCCATCCTGGACCATTATTGCTGATAAATCGACAACTAATAACAAGAAATAGCAAATACGTATACCTAGACACCGACATAAATGAACACTGGGACCACTCAGTGCAAGTAAAGCAACGCATAGAGAAAGCCAGAGAATCATTTAACAATAGGTCGAAGATCTTTAAAAGGTATGACCTATCATTAGCGACTAAAGTGCGCTTGTTACTATGTTATACAGGTATGGAAAAGACAATCCGAAACATGGGAAATTCAGTGTTAATCAAGAATGCAGTTGAGAAGTGGAAGAATCAGAAACTTAGCGCGATGCGATGACAAACAAACGACTGATCTCTCTCAATGGTAGTATGGAGTGAAAGCAGACTGCACACCTTTTCGATCGAAGTATCAACACTGAGCACTGCCATTGAGAGAGACCAATCATTTATTCGTCATCGCATCGCGCTGCGGTTTTGATTCTATCACTGCTCCACTGCATTCTTGATTAACACTGAATTTCCTATGTTTCCGAGTGTATTTTCCATACCTGTATATGCTCCTATAAGGTGTTAAATCCTGTACGCTAACTAAGTCAACGGTATGAAGACTAGAAGCTTTCGAAATGAGGTGCTATAGAAGCATACTCAAAATATCCTGGGTGGATCAAGTATTCAACACTGACGTTTTACAAAAACCAGGTGAAGTATGGGAACTATATTCCAGAATAAAACAACGTAAACCTGGAACACATAACAAGGAATTAATGTAGGAAGCGCTTGTTGCAACTGACTCTAAAGGGCAAGATTTACGTGAAGAGAAGAAGAAACCCTTGGCACCAAAACTTTAAGGTTTTCCCTAACAACCACATGGTTTTTTCGAGCTGCTGTAGACAGAGTTGGAATATCCATGCTGGACGCCAACATTCGACTCGGATAGGGACTCCAAGAAGAAGAAGTTAGATGATGTATTCCAAATACATAAGTGTACAGGCGCCCTGTCAAAACTTTATATAAATTTTTCCAATTTCAATATAATCTGAACCCCTCTCCGAATAAAATATTCAACTCCGAATTCTTTCCGAGCAAATTCTACTTAAAAAAACTATAGGAGAGCATTGATTACAAAAACGTCAACTTATTTTATTCGGGGTTGTTTAGATCATTATAACGTAAATTGAATTGAACGATTTTTCCGGCATCTCCACTAACAAGTTTCTTTCATCTTCCCACTTTCTGTCTATTTCCATTGTTTCCAAGCTCATTTCATTTCGCCATAATATGCCCCAATGGACAATTCATCTCCGATGAAAAAATGGAGTTTGCCTCATGAATTTAATCTATATCTATCATTCGTGGAGGTCTAAGGCTGAGAATTTTCCCCGATGTCTACTTATCGGCTTCCAAACATTCAATTCTTCATCTGATATCCTCAAAAATTGAGAATTATATGTGTTGAAGAATTATAGGCTGTGGTCAAAATTCTAACCTTACTCTTGAAAACCAAACATAAACCTTTTATCTCCTCTTCTCATCTGATCTCTTTTAAGTTTGTTTTGATAAAAACCAATGCTTCCTAGAAACATGTGTTTTTGGAATGAGTTGTAACAACATGTGTTGATTCTTGCTATAGGAATATTCAGAAAAGTGTAGTTGGAGTGTGTCTATCGAGTAATCGAAGATAGACTACTCAGGAAGTATTGTTTTAGCTTCATTCAAGGTCGACGACTAATTCAGGCCAGAAATTGCCCTAGTGTAGTGTCAATCAACATAAGGCGTTCTCGTCAAAGTGAATCCACTGTATAATAACGAGTTTACATTTAAAATTGGAGATACGTGTATTCTCTAGTATAGGGTGTACCATGTGAACTTAACATACACCTGCTAAAATGTTACTTGTGTTTTATCCACCATCCAGCACCTGTGTGATGTATCCATGTCAAACAAATTACAGTCCACATTAAAAGGTCTATAGATGTGCGAAGGATCTGCCTCAGTGTTGGGGAAAATTCTTAATATTTCCCCATTAGTTTATGGTCCTTTATATCGGATATATGCCGGAAGATAAGCATAACTACAAGGTGAGATAAAACTAGTGAAAAGTTCTCAGTACAAGAATATTAGCTCCACAATTCTAAGGAAGCTACAGCATAATTGATCACCAGAATCCAGAACTGTTTGAATGGACACCCAGATATATAGACAAAGTATGGGTATTTGATTGATTCGGTCTTTACTTGGTGGAAACTCATTTTAATTGAAAAATATATATGAGTATTTTATTTCCACAAAAATGTTTGTACTACTACAACAATTGTTTCACCACGATGTGGCTTCTTACATTGTACACAGTACAATGTAATACCTGAATGTATTCGATGTATTTTCACAAAGTAATGGGCTACATTCAATATCCATCCAATATTTAATAAATTCAATTTACGAATATTCTTTCACCGCAAACTTTCTGTCCACTTCCATTGTTTCCAAACTCATTTTATTTCGTCATAACATGCTCCAATGGACAATTCATCTCCAATTAAAAAATGAAGGGTGCGTCATGAAGATAATCGATATCCATTCCTGGAAGCCTAAGACCGAAAAATTTCTCTGACGTCTTTTCAGTTTGGGTTCCGAGATGGCCGAGAATAAGATAGAGGATACAAACTCACAAAACATCTTGATTAAACGAGGAGTAAGACAAGGATGTGTATCGCCAGCAATTCTCTTCAATATATATTCAGAAAGATGTTTTAGAGAAGCTCTAGAACAAAAATGTGAAGACATAATTGTAAATGGGGAGAACACCAAACCTTCGATATCCTGGTCATTTTTGCCTCAGATGCAGAACAACTGCAAGAATGAACAGCATAACGGAATCCTGTAACGAATCTTGTCTTCAAATTCACAGTAGCAAAACAAAAGTGCTGAATAAAAATGAAAGACACTTACCTCGAACAAGTGATCAGCTACAGATACTTGGAAAGTCGGGTAAACACTAGACGTACACAAGTGAGATTAGCTCAAGAAGCAAGCTCTAGAAATATGTAAAGAGTACTTTGCAGCAGAGATATTACATAGTCTTTGAGGACTAGACTGCGCTGTTATGTGTTTTCGATACTCCTATACGGGATGGAGGCTTGGACGTTGAATAACATCGAAATGAAAAAGTTGGAAGCTTTCGAGATGTGGTGCTGTAGAAGAACGTTGAGATTAACATGGTTGGATAAAGTTAGTGATATCAGAGTGATGGAGATGATGAATAAGGATCAGGAAATCATGAACAAGATTAAGAAGAGTAAGATGAAATATTTTAGACGCTTGATGAGGTATAATATGTATCGACTATTGCAGCACATCATGCAAGGAAAATAGAAGTAGGCAAACGGCAGGAATACATTGTTCAGGAGAGCTGTAAACAAAATACTGATATCACTGATGTTCTGGGAGAACATGGTACATGACGAAGAAGAATAAGACGTTTTCTTATCGGTCCTCAAACATAAATTTTTCTTTAATATCAGAAGAAAATTAGAATAACTTGTATTCCCCTTTCAAGCCCTTGTTCAATCAATTATTTTCCAGACTATCTAATGAGAATTCAGATGGAGTCAGAAACGGCAAGCTCTTATAGAATACTAACTATGGTGATTATCCGCAAATCTCAAACTTTACTGAAAAACAACTCTTTATGAGTGATGACCTGTAGTTGTTATGTTCCGAATTCCATCTCTTGCCTCTTTGTATTTTTCCTGAAAAGGATTTGATGTGGATGTGAAACTAACTTCTGTTCTAAGTAATCTGGAAGGATTCATTCTTCTCAACTTGAAAATATATCTGTAAAATGGTTAAATGAACGGAGTATGCGGTTGGCTCTAGATGAAACATTATAACAATTTTATTTAAGAAATTCGCACAGTTTTATGTTTCATAGTTTACTCAGAATCCTGACTCGTGTCTTTCAACGAACTTCAGAGGAATACAAAAAGGAACTGCTACTTGAGTTAGTTTTTGTACTCCTTTGAGACTGGTTGTTGATAAATTAATAACCTGAACTGAAAAACTGAAACTAAATTTTCAGTTCACCACTTGTCTCCTCTGACTTTTTCTTATTAGGTTTCAATGAGCATGTGGGACAGATTTCTATAAGGGAATTCTAGATGAGTTACTTCTTTTAAACTCAGAAAACTATCTTCAAAATGGCATCGTGTTAAAAGAATGAACGGGCTCGTGCAATTTTACCAACATTTTTCTTTCATCTTTCCACATTCTAAATATTTCCATTGTTTCCTAGCTGCTTGAATTCCTTCACAATATTCTCCAACGAACATTTTATCTCCGATAAAAGAATGGAACATGCTTCTCAAATATAAACGATATCCACCATTTTTCTCTACAGACTGTGACCGAAAAACTCCTTTCGAAGTGTTCTTATCGGAATTCAAAAGTAATTTATTCCGCCCCCATATATTGTATAAAAATATATATGGTTTCAAATACAATCTGGAAGCTTTTGTGGGGCCGTAAAAATCCTATGGTGCCTGAAGAATAAGATATTGGGAAACACTAAATATTATCTGCTGATTGAAAAACAATTCTTTGAGGCTTTTGACTGGGAGTTGATTTATTTTCGATTCACCGTTTTCCTTCTTCGGTCTTTTCTTTAATAGGTATTGATAAGCATGTGGCATTGACTTCTTTTGTTCTGAATGGGTCACTTTTCCTTATCTTGAAAAATATCATGAAAATAGTTTTGATTTGGCTTGACTATCAGGAGACTCAAGATACCAGTACATTAATTCTACGTACGGAAAAAAATTTTTTTTGGGTTTAACATAAAGCTGAATAGAATATTATGGTAGAATAGACGTATCTAAATACGAAAATGAGAAAAAAAGTTGGTACACATAAGGTTTTCTTGTTACATTCATCGAACCACATTTATTGTTACAATATCTGATGTGTATTGAAAAAGAATGATTTCAGAAATTTTCACCGTATTTATACCGACTTTATTCAGTTTTACATCAACTAAACGTTTTTGATTCAAGAAAAATACGAAGATCAATAATATTGACTCAACATACTGATGAAATTCAATTTTTTCCTTTTATGAGGGGGCATATCTTATCTCTTCAAAAACCAGCAGTAATTACCTATCATGGCTGGATCCTATGTCCTTGATAGAGAATTTCCATTGTCCTATTATCTTGGTTGCTTGTTACTGACCAAATTTTCAGGAAAAAATGACAGATGTGAATGGACGAAATGAATTTTTAATAATCAGACACCAAGCGATTTGTAGGCATCTAATAGTTCATTGACGAACTGTTCGTAGTTTTGTATTCATATTGTTGCCCAAAAATCCTCTTCCTACACTAACAAATAAGTTCCATGATCCGAGTTCCTGCCTGGTGAGTTTCTCTGTACAATTGACGTCGTCCAGCAATTTTCTGATTTGTGGTCCAATAAAAATGCCATCCTTTGATTTGGCATCAGGCCAAGTTTAATGTGAAATAGAGACAGAAGGTCATTTTTAGGGTCTAAAAGAGGTTTAAACTCAAGATTTTGAGATCCCGGTTGAAATACACTCTGGCCAAAGTTTTGTTATATTAGGATGATTTACTGCACGACTATCTCATAGACAAAGAAAACAGCAATATTCTTCCCTGAAGCCCACTTAAATTCCTATAACTTTTAAAGCTCCATCTGCCATTTATACGTGTTGTAGTTCATTTTATCCAAAAGAGTGCGCATATTTTCATAACCTTACATCGTCACTAAATGGGCAACTGGTATAGAGAGTTTCAAATTTCCATTATGCAATAACACAGCTTTTAAACTGTATTTAGACGAATCAACGCCACTCAGAGGGGGAATGCTCCATATCAAGTTCTTGCATTGAACCATCAATATCAGTACATGCACACAACGAATTTTCCATACTGTAGAATGCAGAGAATGAGCATTTATTTTTCTGCAATTCGTAATTTTTGTGTCGCTGCCCAATAAGTTCCATTCCTTAAGACGGAAACCAAGAAGTTCTGATTTTTGCTTTGATAACCCCAATTCACTAAATCATTTAACTCACTTTGAAAAATAGTGTGTTGGGGCTCTAGGAATATTTTCCTATTATTAAAAGGGCATTTCCATAAAAAAATAGAGATCTTCTTTTTTGTTACAAAAATCTTGTCGATCAATGTTATAAAATACATTTTACCATCACTTCGTTTTCATCTTTCCCAAATTCTCTTTCAAAATTTCCATTTTTTCAAGCTGATCCAGTTGTCATAACATGTTCCAACAGACAATTTATCTCCGATGAAAAACTGGAAGGTGCTTCATAAACATAAGTGATATCTTCTATCTCTTTCGACAGACTGAGTCCGAAAACTTCTTTTGAAATCCTCTCTGTAGTTGCCTTTCACATAATATTTTTTATCTCCCATCCGCAAAAATATATATTCATCCTCCCTACATTGCGTAGTGGTGTATAGTTTCCCACAAAATCTGGAAGCCATTTAGGGTGCTTAAAATCTCAGGGTGCTTGAAGAAGCAGTTATAGGGAAAATATTTTTTTAAAAACCTAACACTGCTGGTGGATTTATTTTGAATTCTAGGCTTGCCTTTTTTGAATATTGCCTCAATAGGTTTTGATGAGCTCTAGGATTATTATCTGGAAGAATTTTCTGCAAGAATATTATCACATTCCATTCCAGAAAGCCGATACGTTAGTTTCAATTGCGTTAGGCCTCTCTCGAACGAAATAAAAAAAATATTTCACAAAACTAAACATTCAGATGTCCTTTTCGAGTACATGGAAATAAGCAAAAATCTTTTTATCTCGAAATGAAAATCAGAAAAATAAAATAAACTGGGAATATAATTGCTCTGTATCCTACGAATGGACGCAATTTAAGAGCACCCTTAAACAACCTTGAAATCTTATATAGATACTTATATATATATATATATATATATATATATATATATATATATATATATATATATATATATATATATATATATATATATATATATATATATATATATATATTTCGAAAATAAAGTTCTGTGAAAATGAAATAAAAAAATAAAAGTGTTATTTTCTCATTTAGGATGAATAGAAAACTAGTTTTTATAGTTTATTCTCTTCAAATAGTTAATTTTTCTGAACTTGTGAAAATATCGTAGGAATAGTTATGATTTGATCTAAATACGAGGGAAGTACCCATGCATAAATAGTTATATCATTTTCCTTTCATCTTTCCACATTCTGTCCATTTCCATTGCTTTCAAGCTTGTCCAATTCCGTCATAACATACTTCAACGGACAATTTATCTCTCATGAGAAAATGAAGGGTTCTTCATGAATATAATCGATTATCTACGCTTTCTTTCGGAAGACTAAGACTCAAAACTTCCTGTGAATGTCCTCTTATCGACCCTCGAGCATAATTTTTTACCTTCCAGCCGCAAAAATGAAATAACAGCCTTTAAATCGCAAAGATAGGTATCCCGTAAAATAACGTATAATTTTCCACTCTATTAGGCAGGATATCACATTAGAATTGGAAACGGAAGCTGATAGGGGAACGCGAAAAGAATCAGATGATTACAGGAAAAAATCAAACATTATCGATAGTACGAAAAAATCTCTTTCATACCAAGGTTTTGGATTCATCCATATGTCCTCTGTAGTTTTTTCCGAGGAAATTTTTATGAACAAATGGAAAAGACATTTGGGATTATGAAATCCTTTATGTTTCAATATGGACACATTTTTTTCAAATTACTATATATCTGCAGTGAAAATTAAGCAACAAACCTAACTATCCATTCACCAAAAACATATACAGGGTCCTGCAATAGTGCGTTGCGATTTCATTGCTGCCGAACCAGACATCTTAGAGATTTCATTCAAAAGCAGGCTCCTTGTACAATCACCTCTGCCTGTCAGAAAATTATTTTCTAATGTAGATGGCGTTTCTAAAAAGTTATTCGACAAATGAGATTTTTTTAAATGGATCACCCCGTAAATTTTCCATGACCTTTTATATTTTCATCATAACGCGAAATATAGAGATATGAAATAATATTAAATAAGATTATTCTGATATTCACAATTTTTTATTGTTAATTAATACAATTGTTCCGCTATAAAAGTAGCATCTTCAGGTAGGTAGTATCTAACATTTTAAATTCTAAATTTGTTTTCAAAAACGGTTGTTATTTATCTTAGAGTGGATACAAGAATTTAAGCACTAAAACCCAAAAAGGGGGTCTCAGAAAATTCCAGCTTATCAGAATATGTTTAGCAGGGGTGAGTTATTTGAATCTAATTGTTCGTTGAGTACTCCTCCAATTTTGTTGTATTTATCTCCAACAAGTTTAAGGTAAAACTTTCACTTTTTGTATGTAAAATTTCAAAATTATGGTTGAAAGTATGTCCTGTTTCTAACAAATGGGTTGAATATGTGGAATTACTTTTGTTATTGAGGAAACTCTTCAAATGTTCACAAATTCTATGTCGGAAGGTTCTTCCCGTCTGTACTATATAAACTTTTGGGCAATGCCTGCAGGTCAACTTTTATTTTGTTTTGGGATATACCATATTTAAAGCTATTTTATTATTTTTATTCATCAACAATTTATCTATCAACGCAGGATCGTAGACATTATTAATATCTCTTTTTTGATTGTCTCGGTCTTTACTTGACGGAAATTCATCTTCAATATAAGAAAAACCAATGTTAATTGACAATTGTTTCGTCATACAATGACTTCATCAGGTGAGTATGGTATGACGAAAAAATTGTGTAAATCAATAAAATAGCGGAAGTTAACAATTATTTTTCTTATATAATAGCTATTTGTTTAATGATATTGGGTTCAGAAATATAATTTTCTCGATTCATGGGATACTACTTGTCTAATAGTTCATTAACTAACTGTTAGTAATTATAAATATATTGCTACGCAAAAATACTCTTACTATACTAATAAATGAGTTCCATGCTCTGAGTTCCTGCCTGGTAAGATTCTCTGTAAAACTAACGTCGTCCAGCAATTTTCTGATGTGTAGCCCAATAAAAATGTCTTTAATTTAGCATCATTTAACTTGGGAAAGACTTGTTTTAACTATTTCAATCTCTCACCATTTTTATTCATAGCCTTCACAAAGTTTTTCGTCAGCCCAAGTTTAATATGAAAATGAGACAGAAGGACATTTTCGGGGTCTACAAGAGGTCTAAACTTAACATTTTGAGATCACAGTTGAAATACACTTCTTCTTGGCCAAATTTTTGTTATAGAATGCTGATTTACTGCACGACTGCCCCATAGATAAAGAAAACAGCAATATTATTAAATCTTCCCTGAAGTCCCACTAAAATAACTATAACTTTCAAGTTTCCACATATCTGCCATTTATATGTGTTGTAGTTTATTTTATCGAAAAGAGTGCGCATATTTTCATAACTTTCTTTTATCGTCACTGAATGGGCAATTGGTATAGAGGGTTTTCAATTTCCATTATGCAATAACACAGCTTTAAAACTGTATTTAGACGAATCTATAAATAAACGCCAGTCAGAGGGGGAATGCTGAATATTAAGTTCCTGCATTGAACCATCAATATCAGTACACGCACACAACGAATTTTCCATACAGTAGAATGCAGAAAACGGACCATTTCTTTTTTAAAATTCGTAATTTTCGTTTCGTTGCTTAATAATAAGTTACATTCCTTAAGACGGAAACCAACAAGTTCTGCCTTGAACTCCAAATCATTCAACTCACTTTGAACAATTAAATGCAGCTCGCCGAAACTGGGACCTGGAGTAAAAGTAGGGTCGGTGCACTGTTCTTCGGAGCTGCCTGATGATGCATTGTCTCCAATATCTTCCAAAACAACATTTTGCGGATCTGAAGGTGCGATTGGCACTAGTAAATATGCATTATGAGGGACAAGTCGTATTGCAGGCTTCAAATTTGGATAGTCGGTCTTGTGCTTACCCTTTTGGAATAACCTTCAGTCTTTGTCAGGTAAAAATAGTAATCGTCTAAATGATTAGTGGTTTCCAGCCATATTATAGGGACTGCGAAAGGCATGCTTTCTCTCTTCCCATTGATCCAAAATACCCTTGCACCAAAATACGTTACAACTAACACAGCACACATGAGGAGCCAATTGCTTGTGTTGAACTCCAATTAAGACACCAAAATATTGGAAGTAAGCTTTTTAAACATTTTCAAAAAATGGATTGGCTTGTGATTTCACCATAAATTCTCCACAAATATATTATAACAAAATTTGTCAGAAGAGATTTTGCAACTGCGCGTCTGTCTCGACATTTTCGTCCTTAAAACAATGATTTTCAATCTCAACTTTATGTCAAATATTGTGAACAACACAATTTAGGTATTTTTCCTGTCATAAAATGCACCTATTTTAACCGTTTTCCCATAAAACTGATCATTTGCTAATGTAAAATGGTCTTATTGAGCTATTAAAAAGTGTATTTTTAGAAGGATATTTCCATAAAAAAATAAAGATCTGCTTTGTGTTACAAAAAGCTTCTCGACCAGTGTAACCTTATTCTGTCAGCATATACTTGCTAATTGTGTGAAAGCCTAAAAATGTGTTCATTTGTTGGTGTCATTCACCAGAGTTCTTTCGGCTTTTAGATCATTTGAATCTATTTCATATTATAGGATTTTATTTCTTAAGTAACTTGATACGTTTTTATCTTATGGGCATGGAATCCAATTCGAACTTCGCAGCAGGATTACAATATTGAATTGAATTAAGACAAACAAACACTGAACTGAAATATCAGCTGTGAAATCTTCGTAGCATTTCGATATACAGTGTGGCTCAACGAAAATTTAACACCTCGATTTTCCGGCTTTGAAATGAAAATGTGGAAAATCGCTCGGACCCGTCAATTTCTGATTCGAGGGGGAACAACTTTTCTGCTCTTCGCATCCCAGTAAGTGCAACACCCTAACGGGAGTGAGTATAATCCCTTGATTTTGAATAGGAATGAGGGGTGTTGCGATACCTCATTTTGAAGATCTTATCGAGCACTATCTGATCCCAAAATTTCGCTTCAAAATTTTCATCGATAACGAAATGACAGGTAAAATAGTGGAAGAGTACTTACTTTATTGATTAGTTTATTAAATTCACTTGTAACTGGTGTAATTTGACGGCATTCGTTAATGATCCAAGTTCGCAAATCATCCAGTTACTAGGATGGGTAGCTTAATCTAGGATTTCAGGTGACCCCATAGAAAAAAGTCCAGTGGAGCCAGATCAGGTGATCTGGGTGGCCACTCAATATGTCCTCTTCTTTCAATCCAGGCATGAGGAAAATTTTTATCTAAGAACTGACGCACTGGTTGAACGAAATCAGGTAGTGCGCAATCTTGTTGGAAAATAATCGTTTGATGGTCTTCTTCATTCTCCAATACTTGCACGAGGGCTGGGATAAACAGCGTTCTCAAATAGATCTAAATAAATTTGGCCAGTGAAACTATCGGGTATAAAGAATAATTTTTGGGGACGCTTAGTATGCACCTCACGAAATAATCTTGGATTTCCATCTGACCAATACCGACAGTTATACCGGTTTACAATAGCGTTAAGGTAAATTAAACACTCGTCCGAAAAACAGATATCGAACATGTAGTTTTGATTACCGTTAATTATTTCACTAACCACTTCACAGAAGTGAAGTCGGCGATCGAGATCATCCTCATTCAGTTCCTGAATCAATCGTATCTTATAAGGATGGAATTTATGTTGTTTCAGGAGTCTCATTGATGTTGTGCGCAGACATATCGGACAATTTCCTAGTACTCAAGGTCGGATCCATTGCTACATGACCTAAGACTGAACCAGTAGCGTCAAATTTGGCAACCATATTTTTCAGGATGTCGTTCGTTAAATAAAGCCGCTGTGGTTCGCGCAGATTCATTATTTCCAAGAAATAATTTTATCATTTCCACTCTTTCTTCTACGGAATACACCATTTTAATTCTACTACAAATTTGCAATCGTTTTAACTCACTTGTAACGTTGAAACAGATTTAATCTGTTAGTCTTCTACAATTTTAATTTAAAAAAAATTAAAAAAAAACTTTCAAAACTAAATTAATGTCTTAAATAAGCCCTGCTTATACTTAATAGACGTGTAAAAATCAATATTCACTATACAGTATCAAATGGAATAAAAAAACCCAAAAAATAAATTATGAATTAAAATTAAAAATAAGTAATATCGAATGTTTCGTTCCAAACCTACGCACCTGAACTCGTCAGAAAGACACGTGGTACGTATGTTTTGCCCTTGACAAACATTTGAAAACATGTTCAGTTTCTGGTCTTATATTTATGAAAACTAAATCTTTTTCAAAAATACACAACATAATTTTAAGAACTTCTCCAAAACTAATTTATTTGAAATATTAAATATGTTTAAATATTTAAATAAGATATTTCAAAAACTCAAAAACAATTAAAAATTCAGATAAGGTCAGTTCAACTCTACATTTATAATATAAATTCAATTGAAAGTAAATAAACTTGTAATCTTACCAAACAATTTATGCAAAATCTGTGAACGCATTTAAACTAGGAAGGTACATCTAATATCCAAGGTAATCTATGTTTTATGCTAAACACAGAATAACTTATTAATTAAAATTAAAAATAAGTGATATCGAATGTTCCGTTCCAAATATGCGCACCTGAACTCGTCAGAAAGGCACGTGGTACGTACGTTTTGCCCTTGAAAAACATTTGAAAACATGTTCAGTTTCTGGTCTTATATGTGATTTCTGTGTTTAGATTACCTTGGATATTAGATGTACCTACCTATTTTAAATGCGTTCACAGATTTTGCAAAAATTGTTTGGTAAGATTACAAGTTTATTTATTTTTAATTGAATTTATATTATAAATGTAAAGTTGAATTGACATCTGAATTTTTAATTGTTTTTTGGGGATGTGCTACATGATTTTGAAGTAACATAGTTGAATATTAAAACATATTAAATATTTCAAATAAATTAGTTCTTGAGAAGTTCCGTAAAATTATGTTGTGTATTTTTGAAAAAGATTAAGTTTTCATAAATATAAGACCAGACACTCAACAGGTTTTCAAATGTTTGTCAAGGGCAAAACATACGTACCACGTGCCTTTCTGACGAGTTCAGGTGCGTAGGTTTGGAACGAAACATTCGATATTACTTATTTTTAACAAAATTTGAATATCAAAACAGATTTAATCTGTTAGTCTTCTACAATTTTACTTTCAAAAAAATTTTTATTCAAAAAACTTTTAGAATTAAATCTACAATAAGCACCACGTATATTTAATAGACGTATATATTCAAAACTCAATATACAATGTCAAATGGAATAAATAAACCAACCAATATAAAAAAGGCAATTAAAACTAATGGATAAATTTTGAAGGAGACAAAATTTTGTTTCTGATCTTACCATAATGAAACCAATTCCTTTTCAAAAACATAAAACACAACTTAAGGATTTCTCAAAAAATATAATTTATTTGAAATATTTAATATATTTAAATATTCAAATAAATTGATTCAAAAATCTCCCAAAACATGCAATATATCTTCAAAAAACAATTAGAATACGGATAATCTCTTCATCGGCCCCAGTTAACATTTAAAATATCAAAATCAACTAACAATCAGTATATCATGCCTTAGAATGTAACACGGAACTTGTTTGAAACAGACTAACTTTAAAAATCCAGGTAGTCAGTTCGTCACAAAATCACAGAAAACTGTAAGGCATTCTATGGTTTTCTTCAAACCATTGACATTCCATAATGAGAATTATTCAAGCCTAAATATAATTATATATTATGTATAAAATAAAATAGAGAAAGGCTTTTTACTTGATAGAAGAAATATAACAAAATTTGAATATCAAGACAGATTTAATCTGTTAGTCTTCTACAATTTTAATTTCAAAAAAATTTTTATTCAAAAAACTTTTAGAATTAAATTAATGTCTACCCTTATATTCAATAGACGTATATATTCAAAACTCAATATAAAATGTCAAATGGAATAAATAAACCAACCAATATAAAAAAGGCAATTAAAATCAGTGAATAAATATTTGAAGGAGACAAAATTTTGTTTCTGATCTTACCATAATGAAACCAATTCCTTTTCAAAAACATAAAACACAACTTTAGGATTTCTCAAAAAATATAATTTATTTGAAATATTTAATATATTTAAATATTCAAATAAGTAAATTCAAAAATCTCCCAAAACATGCAATTTATTTTCAAAAAACAATTAGAATACGGATAATCTCTTCATCGGCCCTAGATAACATTTAAAATATCAAAATCAACTAACAATCAGTATATCATACCTTAGAATGTAACACTATTCTATTTTACTTATTATATTTTTAATTTTAATTAATAATTTATTTTTTGGGTTTTTTTTATTCCATTTGATGTTGTATAGTGAATTTTGATTTTTACACGTCTATTAAATATAAGCAGTGCTTATTTAAGACATTAATTTAATTCTAAAAGCTTTTTTAAGAAAATTTTTTTTAAATTAAAATTGTAGAAGACTAACATTTGAATCTGTTTTGATATTCAAAATTTGTGATTATTCTTCTATCAAGTAAAAAACCTATTATTTTACTTGTAACGTTCTTAAAAATTCACGATAGACTTAAGGTAAATCAGAAACATGGTCCGTTTACTTTTTTGGACAAAAAATTATCAACATAACCACTAAATAGCTTTGAAATGTGTCGCATATGGAATATATTTTCGAAATAAATTCCATATTGCTCCTTTCACTATTTTCGCTGTTATTTCATTTTCGATGGATATTTAGAAGCGAAATTTGAGGGTCAGATAGAACTCAAAACGATCTTCAATCTTCATCCCTATTCAAAATCAAGAGGATGTGCTCACCCCCGTCAGGGGGGAAGTTACGGGAATGAAAAAAACGGAAAAGTTGAATCAGAAATGGACAGTCCGAGCGATTTTCCACATTTTCATTTTAAAGTCGGAAAATCGAGATGTTTAGTTCTCATTGGACCGGCCTGAAATTAACCGCTGTTCTTTTCCAGTGGATGAAAAATAAACAGAGGGTTCAAACCCAGAAAGTTTTTCCTCTTTTTTTTTTTTCATTAAATCCGTACTGTTTTCTCCTAATTACTCTAAACATTCATAGAATGCATCATATGCGGGAAAAACATAATAAAATCGTAAAAAATACAAAGTTAATCTTCAGTGAATGGAATGGATGATGACAGTTTTCATTACATTAATCTTGTCTTAGTACGGAAACTCCAAGAGTCTTCGCGTGTTTTTATTTTTCTCGTTTCTGCGAGGGAAATATCGCGCAATTTGCTTCGCTCATGGTATGAGTCGGCGTAAATTCTGTGGGAAAATGGGTGATTGTCTGGATCAGATAACATTGCTTTTGAAAACTTTTTCATTGGTTTTTGAATGAGATGTCAATGGAAGTGCACGCAAAATAGGATTGCAGCTAAGCTGCAAAGTTCAAAAGTGAAGTAAGAACGATTTCTTGCAGATACGTCGTATTGTGAAAGTTGTTGTAAGATTAAAGCTTCTACAATATTTTTTCTTCCACAAGATATTGTATCAGGTGATTTTTTCAGAGTGATACAACTTTTAGTAGGGATAACTGTGATTTGACAGAAGGTAGAAGCCATGTTGTTCTGACATATCTGTTTAGTAAGCATTGACAAATTATCATGGAAAAACTCACGCTGCAACAACATTTAGAATTTGTTGAAATTTATTTTCAAAATCAGTGTTCTATACGCCAAACTTAAAGTGCACTTCGTGAAATTTATGATTTACATAATCGTCCATCAGAGCAGCTCATTCGTCGAACTATCGATAGATTTCGGACATTTTCTCTATTTGATGCAACAACAACGTACAGAAGAAAATATCGCTGCTGTAAGTCATAGTGTTAATGATGATCCAGATTTGCCTATTCGTCGACGTTAACATCAAGTTGGACTCTGTGCATTCACCACATGGAAAATTTTGCCTGAAGATCTTGGTCTACACTCACACAAGGTCCAACTGGTTCAAGATCTGAAGTAACTTTACCATAATAAGCGTCATTTGTTTGCTGATTGGGCCCTAGAACAGCTTGAAGTTGATACACTTTTTTATCGTAAAATTGTGTTTGGCGATGAAGCTCATTTCTGGTTGAACGGCTAATTAAATAAGCAAAATTGCCGTATATAGAGTGGAAAAAATCCTCAAGAAATTCTGCAGGTTCTATTGCATCCTGAAAAATGCACTGTATGGTGTGCTGTACACGTTGGAGGCATCATCGGTGCATATTTCTTTAAAACCGATGCTGTTACATTGAATGGTGCTCGTTACAGATCGATGATCAATGACTATTTGTTTCAAAATTTGAATGGTATCGACCCAGAAGTGTTTTGGTTCCAACAAGATGGTGCTACACCTCATACTGCTACTGTAACAATTAATTTATTGAAAGGAAGGTTTGGCGATAACATCATTTCCAGAAATGGCCCAATTGATTGGCCTCCAAGATCATGCGACATAACTCCACTGGATTTTTTTTGGGGTTATATCAAATCATTGGTTTATGCTGATGAACCAGAAACAATAGACGCTTTGGAAGCCAACATAACTCGTGTTATTGATGAAATGAGGCCTGAATTACTCGAAAAAGTAGTCCAAAATTGGTCTGGTCGAATGGCTTCAATCTTAATTTAAATGTGTTTTATTTCAGTTTAAAGTTCTATCACTTTAAAAATAACACCCGATATTTGATGGGTAGGCATTATGACTCACAGTCGCACAGCGTATTGAAAAAGTGAAAATTCGACGAAGACATTTCCTAAAAAAGGGAATTGCTTGATACGAGTGGCCTTCAATGTATTCTCGATATAGGCATGATAGAAAATTAAGAAAATATTGGAAAGATTCCATTTTTCAGTGTAGTCCCCTAGAACTTCAATATTTTATTCGATCGAGAAATAAGCTTCTCTAAGCCTTGTAAAAAATATTCTTCCGGCTCCTCCTCAATATAGGTATTAATTACTACCTTCAGTTCTTTATCGCGCTTTTCACGAAGATATTTTTTCACATTTGGGAATAGGTAATAGTTACAGGGGGACAAGTCTAAACTGTAAGGGGGATGAGCAATTTCTTCGAAGTCACATTCACGCACAGAAGCCTTCGTCAAGCGGGCTTTGTGAACCGGCGCGTTGTCGTGAAGCGGCAACATCCTCGTCTTGACTATTGAATTAATTTTATTTTATTCCGCAAAATGTGATGTTGCAGCGATGCTTTTACCCTTTTTAGTGTATTCTATTAATTAAATACCTTTAGAATCTTAACAGACCTTAGCCATTATTTTTGCAGCGGATGGGGTGACTTCAAACTTCTTTGGGGACTACCAGGTTTTCCAATTGGCATACGAGTGCGGCTCTCTCACCAAGTGACTACTCAGCAGTCTCCACAGTCTGCTGCTAAAGGCAGAAAATGTGATAAGAATTACGCCATATCATCGCGCGAAACGAGAACCCCTCCGATCAGATGAACCCACCAGTTTCCAGTTTGGTAGCAGCGAAGCACTATCTAAACTCTACTGGCTCTGCAGGTCAGTACCCGAGTTGGTTTGTGATGTAACTTACTCGCCGGAAGGGCTTCCTATCCAAGAACCCGAACGCAGTCCCATGAACTAAGATAAACACAAGATTGATGACTCAATTGATCCTGGTACGAGCACCGTCAACACGGCCTGTACATCATGACCCACGAACCCATGTGAAGTCTTTTGATTGATCCTGGCGTCAAGCACTAACGGCTAAGCCATTTCGTCGAGATCCACAAACCCTAAAATGTTACGCATAGATCCGGGTTCAGGACAAGGCCGGTCGAACCCTCAAGTCCCGCTAAACCCTGGGTCATTTCATGAGAATATCCCGAACATGGGGATGCGAACAGATAAATAAAATACTTCCGTAGTCCAGCATGCGGACTTTAAGCCACTGCCCCCTCGAGTCCAACACCAATCGGGTGGCCAGGTGATAGAAGTATCACCTGTGGGCATCCACCCTCACGAGGTAACGCAGTATGCTACATAACGCGATCGGCCATTAAACAAAAAAATCCGGAGATTTTGTGCAATAGTTTTAAGGGAGAAGCCCTGTGCTGCGACAGACTCCCTGTTACTAAGTTAATCAACCGACTCAGGCCTCCATTCCGCCGCAAAACTAGGGCCCCATTCGGGAGATCTTCCACCACACAGGTCCAGTGATTGACGCGAATGGCATTACTTTAGGCATCGAGACTTAACCCTCCATTTCGCAGGGATGAAATAAGGGTTTACGTCAAGATGTAATGCCACAGGGGTCGCTTCTTTGGGGAATTTGTACTCTTTTCAATTCACTTCATGGACTGTTGTTTACTCTCAGGGTCACAGTGATGCATCCACTTCTCATTCCCAATAACCAGGAGGTTGAAAATAGTCGATGGATCTTCTCCACAGAGCTCTAAAAACTTCTAACAGCACTCTACTCGCCTCTGAGGTGCGGTGAGCATTCTCGGTGTCCATCTTGTACAGACCTTTGAGAGGTTAAGATGCTCATGAAGCATGTATGGTACCCACAGATAGGTTCGTCTTCTCTGACATCTTGACATCTTGATTTTCATTCTGGCATCTTCAAGTACCAGATTTTCCACCCTTTTCACATTTTCTTCAGTGGTGCCGCTAACGGACCTGCCCGAGTAAGGTTCGTTCTCAATTCTATCTCTGTCTCTTTTGAATTCACTTGACAACGTTTGAACTGTGGATAACGACGGGGCACAGTTTTGTTAAACAGCCAACCATCTTTTCATGAATGTTTTTTTGGCTTTTTTTGCAGCTTAGTGAGGAACTTTATAAAGACGCGATGTTCGATTTTCTTCATCATTGTGGCGTCAGTCATTCTGGTCGACTTTCATTGAGGATACGTAGAAAACTAATGATCGTAAAGTAGTGAAATTTTATATTTATACCCTCAGATAGAGTCATTAGTAACTGAGATAATCAGATTATCCACATTATTAGCAAATTACCCCGAAACCCAGAATACAATGAACGCCCCTCGTATATCGATATCCTTTAGAATTCTCCTTTAGTAATTGATTGAACGTTGATCATTATATGCAGATTCTAGGATAAGCATACTTCTAGGGGAATACAAGACTTTAATTTGTTTGTTTGCAATGTAAATATTATATAGTACAGTGTACAATTTGGAGTTGTTTCAGCCAAAATTGAGGGACTTGATGCCGTGCAGCTTTTCTCTGCACTTGTGATGAAAACACTATTTTGCTTGTAGAGAAGGTGATCGCTGGGGTTTTCATTTGAGTTTAGTCCACAAATTCACTGAACCTAATTACAAGTATGAATATAATATCACTTTCAGTACTTTCATTGCGGTATTGTATTATCACGAGAGGATGAACGAAAACGTTCCATGATATTGAAATCGTGAAGTTACAAATGAATGCGAATAGAGTTCTTTCTTTGAGTGCATAATGAAACGGTTTTATGTTATTGAGAGAAAATATTTCTTCAACTCATCGGACTGGAATGAAGAAATAAAGAGTGTAGAGATGTGACGGAAGTCACGGAAAGCGAGTGATTCCTTTTCTTTTTGAGTGAATATTAGCGGGTTAATGAGTTGACTGTGACTTCAGTGAATGTGGGCGGGTTTTTGCGGTGATTGAGGCTTGAGTGAATGTAAGCGGGTTTCTGTGGTGACTGTAAATTGAGTGGATTGAAGCGAGTTTTTGCGGTGATTGTGACTTGGGTGAAGATTACAGAGAGACTGTGGGCGACTACTGTTGGAGCAACATTTGTCTATACGTTTTGGGTGACTACTATTCCATTAAGATTTCTACGAAGAATGGGCGACTTTTTAAGTTTCGTTCAGAGAGTTCTAAATGGTGACATCATTAGGTCCATCCACCTGCAAGGTTCAATGTCTTGTTCAATTTCGAAGAATTCGAAGATAAGCACTTTCCCAGAAAAATCATCTTTACTCATGAAGCTCAATTTCACCTCCGATGACGATTTTTGTGGGGATCCGATTGATGCACCATCGTGAACTCGACCGGTTAGGTTACTGGCATGTGAGCGTAGCTCTTTCACCAGGTGTCTACTCAGCAGTCTCCATAATTTGCCCCAAGAAGCAGAAAGTGTGATAAGAGTTACACCTTATCATAGCGAGAACCACTCCGAAGAGTTGAACCCACCAATCTTCCAGTTTCGGCTTCAGTCCGAAAACCTACACCGTGACTGGTAGCAGCGAAGCACTATCCAATCTCTACTAACTCTACATAGTCAGTACTCGAGTTGTTTGGGACGCAACTCACACGCCGAAGAGGCAGTTTGCTACATAGCGCACTCGGCCATTGAACAGAAAAATCCGGAGATTTACTGCAATAGGGTAGAGTACGTTAGTTTTAAGTTGGACAACGCGAAACTAGGGCGACATTCGGTCAAATTTTCACCACACGGTTTCAGTGACCGGCGCGAGTGACATTGCTTTAGGCATCAAGGCTCAATCCTCCATTTGACCGGGATGAAACTAGGATCTTAGTCAAGACAAGCGACCCCAGCAGGTCAAGCTACATTGTTATGGGGGCGCGATTCATGCATCAATCGTTTCTGGAACTAACGCGCTAAAAGATATTTTCACTTCTCGACGATTGTTGTTTACGCCTTCGTGCCAGATTGGTATTAAGAATTATGTTTGTGAATTTCCTGAGAAACGCGTTATATAATTATACAATAATCTCATATTATAAAACCGCCTCAGGCGTGTTAGAACTTGTCGTTGTTGAATGATGATTCAGCTGGAAGAGCGTTTATTCATCCCAGTTCCCGCGGGATCAGTCACGCCTATTTCGTGTCGACAGATTGAAAGGATAGAGGAATAACTGCTGAGAATTATAATGTGTTTGTAATTATATTAAAGCGATCCTTGTTTCTGTAGCCTACATCAAATGATACTCTCATGTTTCGGAGAGTTCACTCAAGATGCATATTATAGTATCCGGAAAAAACAAAGCTAATTATTGAATTAGAAAATAACAACAAAATATTAATCCTATTCACTTTTACAACCTCAATTTGACTGTAAACACTTGTCTAAACATCGAAGTACACCCGAAACTAGATCACCTCAATAATTTTCGGTGATCTGTGAAACTGACTGAACTAAATCATGTTTATTTGGTGGCGCTGCCCGTTCTACTTCAATCTTCATTAGTCCCCATATGTTTTCAATGAGGCTAAGATCTGGTGAAGCTGCTGGCCATTAAATGGTTGTCACTTGGAGTTCATGCATCCAAGCTTGAGTATAGGCCGAAGTATGGTATCTTGCCTCATATTGCTGAAAACGCCATCCCTCTTGATATAAAGCATGCGCCGTTTCAAGGAGAAAATTGTTAAGAATGCCGCAATACTTTTCATTATTGATGGTACCATTAACTTCACAGAGTGGCATAGCACCACGCTGAGATTTTGCTTCCCAAACCATTATTTTGGCAGGAAATTTGAACGGTAACAGTTTGATTTGATAGGATTTTTAAGTGATTTTCACCAAATTGAAAACAACTTTCATCAGATATAAAAACATTACTAAAATTATTTTCTTGAAAACGTTGACCAAATTCTATTCTTCGTTCCTTTTGTAAAGGTGTCATTATAGGGATTTTTTTGGTTTCCTTGATATGTAGCCTTGTCTTTTCAGTTTCTGGAAATACCTTTATTGTGTCGTCCTAAGGCCAATAAAGCGTTTAAATTGTTTCCTTCAATCTTACACGGTCTTCCTGAAACTGGTCTATGCCTCATATCCATGCCATTTTTATCTTCTTTATTGTCTCATATACAACACTTTCTTCCAGTTCAGTCGATTGCACTAATTATTTAAAGTTTCGAAAACCTTTTCTATACAAATACCTGTTTTCTTTTTTCTAGTTGCGACGTTATTTCATAAATTGTATACCTGTTGATAACAAACAATATTTGACAAATAGTGTTGCCATGTAACTTTGGTCATAGCCGACTATCTGCACAACCTATTTTATACATTACCAAGAACTAAATCGATCTCTTCAACCCAATTTACTTTTATTTAAGTTGACACTCGTTGTCCGAGCAGTTTCTGTCATTCAGCTAGGTTATTTCATCAGGTAGGACTCGCTGATCAAGAATTCGAGGTCAAGATTTATTCCTTCCGGACGCTCCAGTCTTGGATACTGTAATTTTGTAACGGAAGAGCTGCAGGTTTGAAATCTGAAGGGTAGGTTTAGGGCCAAAATTTGAGATAAATATTGGTTAGGGGGCAAATCGGCCTGATGGTTTCACAGTCGTTAGAATTCGAAATTTGTCCTTATTTTTCCAATATTTTCGATACTACAAATCCGATCAATATGAAATTTAGTTTTTGAAAGAAGAACATGGATACCATGTTCTTGCAAAACTTCGTGAGATACGTGTTATCAGAAGATGCTAAAAAAATTTGCAAGCAAAGCAACGTTGAGCACTACCGAAAACACAGCTACGGTCCTACGAGCAGCATATAGATGTAAAATAAAAACAAGAAGAATAATGTAAAATTTCGTGAGAATCGTGGGTGAATTGAATAAGCTATTATAGAATTGTTTGTACGCTCTGATACGCATCTTTGCGCATACATGATTTTCCTTGATTTATTTTCATTTGTCATCTACTTTTCGAAATAAGTATTATTCTAATTTTCTTCTTTGTTAGCAAGTGCATTCACGATTCAAATCTATTTAAAACTAATCAAGTAAATAAAAACAACTTGGCTTAAGTTTCACTGTTTATTTGATGTCTGTGGACACATCCGGAGTTTTTTTTAGAGTGATAGAACTTTAAATTGAAATAAAACACATTTGAATTAAGATTGAGGCCAGATTTTTTTTATTCGAAAGATAATTTTATGACATTTCAGTTCTAAGATTAATTTCAGGCATATGTCCACCACTACTAGGTCTGAGGAACCACATTCGACTAGATCAACTTTAGACCACTTCTTCGAGTAACTCAGGCTTTATTTAATCAATAACACGAGTTATGTTGGCTTCCAAAGCGTCTATTGTTTCTGGTTTGTCAGCATGAATCAATGACTTGACATAACCCCAAAGAAAATAATCCTGTGGAGTTATGTCGCATCTTGGAGGTCAATTAATTGGACCATTTATCGAAATAATGTTATCGCCAAATCCTTCTTTCAATAAATCAATTGTTACGGTAGCAGCATGAGGTGTAGCACCATCTTGTTGGAACCAAAACACTTCTGGGTCGATACCATTCAAATTTTGAAACAAATAATCATTGATCATCGATCTGTAACGAGCACCATTCACTATAACATTAGCCTTAGCATTGTTTTTGTAGACATATGGACCGATGGTGTTTCTAGCATGTAAAGTACACCATACAGTGCATTTTTCAGGATGCTATGGAACCTGCAGAACTTCTTGAGTATTGTTTCCACTCCATGTAATGGCAATTTTACTTGTTTACATAGTCGTTCAACCAGAAATGAGCTTCATCAGTAAATATAATTTTACGACAAAAAAGTGGATCAACTTCAAGCTTACTAGGGCCCAATCAGCAAACAAACGATGCTTATTATGGTCAAGTGGCTTTAGTTCTTGAACCAGTTGGATCTTGTATGGGTATAGATTAAGATATTTACGCAAAGTTTTCCATGTGGTGGATGCACAGAGTCCAACTTGTTGTGAACGTCGACGAATAGACAAATCTGGATCATCATTAACACTATGACTTACAGCAGCGATATTTTCTGCTGTACGTACCGTTCTTTGTCTTGTTGTTGTTGTTGCATCGAGTACAGAAAATGTTCTCCGAAATCGATCGATAGTTCGACATAAGCTGCTCTGATGGACGATTATGTAAACCATAAATTTCATGAAGTGCTCTATAAGTTAGGTGAATAGAACACTGATTTTGAAAATAAATCTCAACAATTTGTAAACGTTGTTGCGGCGTGAGTCTTTCCAAGATAATGTGTCAATGCTTACTGAACAGAAATGTCAAAACAACATGGCTTCTACCTTCTGTCAAGTCACAGATATCCCTATCGAAAATTCTGTCACTCTAAAAAAACTCCCGATAGAAGTTTCGTAACAAAATATGCAATACACTAAAACAGAATAATATCAATATTATTTGTACAAATAAAAAAAACTTAGGTTGACTCTTAGTCAATAGCAAAGACTTCATGAAACGTGTGAAAAAAGCGGTATATTCAATTTATATTGTAATGAACGCCCTGCATTTTACATATGTCAGACATGACGATCTATAGACATAAGGGTAGAACAACATAAAGAAAGTATACTACATAATAAAACAACATCTGGTTTTACGAAACATTGTATAAATAACAACCATTTCATAGATTTCAGTAGAACTGAGATTTTACACGTAGGTAATAAAAGCAGAAGAATGGACCTTCAAGAAAGTTTGGAAATTTGTTTAGAACATAATAAGAAGCTACCTCTTACAAATGAACAACATCAATTTTATTTATCTGTAAAAGATTAGGACCGAAATTACACGATATTTTTACTCTTCAAAATGGTACCTGTGATCTACCCTTCCATTATAACTAGGATTTTAAGTTTTGTTCTCTTCAGTTTTGAAAATCGGTTAAAACCCCGAAACAAATATGTCCACAATCATCATCAAATAAACAGTGAAACTTAAGCCAAGTTGTGTTTATTTACTTATGAATTTAAAAATGTTTCACCAAGTGATATGTGCGAGAAATCAATATCATCAAATTAAAAAAATGTATATGAGACAGTAATTTATTTCCACAAAAATGTTTGTACTACTACAACAATTGTTTCACCACGATGTGGCTTCTTCAGATATTACGTTGTACTGTGTATTACAGTACAATGTAATACCTGAACATTGTACTGTAATAAAGAGTACAATGTAATACCTGAAGAAGCCACATCGTGGTGAAACAATTGTTGTAGTAGTACAAACATTTTTGTGGAAATAAATTACTGTCTCATATACATTTTTTTAATTAAAATGAGTTTCCGAATAAATCGAATAAATATCATCAAAATTTGAATAGCAAAATAGATTTAATCTGTTAGTCTCCTACAATTTTAATTAAATTTTTTTTATAAAATATAAGCGGTGCTTATAAGGCATTAAATTAATTCAAAAAATTTTTTGAAAATTTTTGAAATTAAAATTGTAGGAGACTAACAGAATAAATCTGGTCTGATATTCAAGTTTTGTAATATTTCTTCTATCAAGTAAAAAACCTCTTCTTATTATTTTATCAATATCATCTATTTAGAACTGTTTCACAATACCATATTGGACGGATGAAAACAGTTGACAATCGTTTGGAAAGTCTACATTACTTGTTTGCTTGATAAGGATACAAATGGATTTTCACGTAAACTTTTTCAAAAACATTTATTGTTTTTTTTATATTCTTTATTATCAGATGGTCACGTAACCGTTGTGCATTGTAGATTGAAATCTTCAATAAGAAAACACAACCTAACTGTTATGGCATGTTTTTGCCAATTAAATGCCATATAATAATAAATGTCCACTGGAAACGTAATTTGTCGTAATAAAAATCCATTATTAGTCTAGTGGTTGCCAGGTTTCATTAAAAATGCACAATAATACTATATACCTCTTATTACACGTATTCCTTTTCGTAGACTAACTACTAATAGAAATAAGGGGTGGGGCAGCTAGCAACACTTCCTCCGCCATTCTTGTTTCGACAGAAAGTTAATTGAATATTTTACATTAACGAAATGGGTCGATTTACGTTTGAACAAAACTGGAAAATATTAAAAACTTATCACCAAAGTGGCGAATCTTCTATCCAAACTGTTTTGTGGAAAATTCAATAGAAATGAAATATCCTCACGCCGATTTGTGGATCAATTCGATCATGATATTCGATAACAACAATCCGCTCACGTTCTCGTCCAGTGAACACACCTGAAAACATTGCTGCTGTAGAATAGGAAGAGGCTCAACATCCAACAACATCAACTCGTCATCGTGCTCAAGAACTGAACATTTCTCGCACTTCTCTGAGGAGAAGGTTTGAACGCTTATAAAGTTCAACTAGTACAAGAAGTGGGCTAATGATGCCAAGGGACAAGATGAGCATTTGTCTTTGTACCTTGACGTGGTGGGTGTGCTTGTCATGACTGAAATCCTATCACTGCGGTGAAACGGAGGATAAAGTTGTGATGCCTAAAGGAGAGAATTGCAATTCCTATTTTCCATGCTTTATTTCTTTATTGCATACCATGCAATCATGTTGTCCCACATCCATTCACATCCTTCAACAATGCTTCGAATCGTAGGGGGTAATTGTAGCTCTAGAGAAAGGACGGAGTCATGCTGTCCTGCGACCGATTACAGTTTTGCAATCCATACTTGACGCTCCTGAAACGTGCATATGGGTAGATAATAACGGTTGGGACCCATCGTTTTGTCCTGTCTCATTGTGCGAACTAGGACCTCACGGGCCAAGACGAAACCCTGCTGAATCTCGGCACGGGCTTTCAAACCTTCGTCATTTATCCGCAGGACGGTCCGAAATGGTGCGCTGGAGGAAAAAGGGAGACTTACGACGTTTCGATTCGGGTGGATTCGCTCTTTGCTCGCCTTCAACCCTATGCCACCCCCGTTTTAGCCCTTGAATGGCCTGCGCTTCAGAAGGACCAAAAGGACTTTGACCCTCTGTTGCTCTCCCTTCCTGGCCTTGAACGGTGTGCGCTGGCCAGAGGACAAGGGGACGCTTTCTATCTGGGAAGATTCACCCTCTGCTCGCCCCCAACTTCGGCCACATTTTTTGGATCCTTGAGCCATCCCTCTACGATGCTTCGGAGCCTCGCTTTTAACAGTCGAAGAGCAACAGCGGTCCTCTTGGGGAGAGGGATCCCTGCTGGGAAGCTGTTATTTGTGTTGTTTCTGTGCTTCGTTCTAGCATAACCACCAAATAGGAACACTTTGCTTATGCAGCTGAGTGCTGGGATCGGCACGGCGATTCTTTTTGGAGCGAGGGATCTCTGCTGGTTCTTCATTGGTTGTATTGATACAGATATCGTTTCCTTTCTATGGGGGGTCTGCTGGAGTGTCAAAACTCGAGCAGAAACCCGGGACAGCAATGATGAGAATGGTACATCATCGTCGGTTAAGAGCTATGCTTATGCCGACATGTACAATTCTGAGTATGATGCCTCATGCGAAATCGAAACCATTCATCAGATTGAGCCCCAAAAAATCGACAATGTACTGAAAATTGGGTTGATCGGATGGGGAACTCTATGGTCAGTTGTGGCGCTCATTTCAATGATATTGTTTTTCACTCGTAAATGTCAAGGTTCAACCTATCTAGTGAACTTAATTTTGCAATAATATTCATTAGTTTTATATTTGTTGCCGATCAAAAATGAAAATTTAAAAGCCCCATCTCTTACATTTAAGGAACTATTTTACGAACTTTACGAATATTTTATTTTCCATCATTATAATACTAGAGGTGACTCAGGCCTCTAATTCTTCGTACTTGAACTTTCATAGCGCTCCGGGTAGCTCTTCGTCTTTCAAAAAAAATTACCCCTTTTAAATCGGACAAAACAACTTCTGACACGTTCATTCATCTAGAACAAAGTCAACATCCACTAAAATACGATGACTTTCGAAAGCCTTTTTTTCGTATTGAACTGAGGGATTAAAACTCCCCTCAAAAATTCACTTATCGGTACAAAAGTTACCATTTTCAGAGCACAGAGAAACCAGGTTGTTTACACTTCATCGAAATGAAAGATACTGAATATAAAAGCTAATGATGACACTTCAAAATGAAGCTGTTTCCAGATGAAATAATGGAATAATAAACTAGCAGCGACATCTGATATGGAAACCACACGAACTTATTTCTTCTAATCCTAAGTTATTGCTACTGAGTCTCTCAAAGAATTAGATTGTGAAAATACTACATACATATTTCATTAAGAAAAAAGCTGTAAGGGGAAACTACAGTACCAAAAAGTCGATCAACATGTATTCCTATCCAAATATTTATCGAGACACTGTGGCGAGTAAAGATCTTAAACTGCAAATTTGAGGTAGAATCTGGAACTGGAACTGTATATGTCAGAGATATACTGGAATTCATGAAGAAAGCAATACGAAATGTTGAATATCATACAGATTTATTCTGTAAACCCCCTACAAATTTAAATTTCAAAAAAATTTTATTTGAAAATTTTCAGAATAAAATTGAATGAATCTCTGTAGAACACACTGTGTCAATATAGTAGACATATAGAATTAATACTTGTTACACATTACCAAAGGGAATGAAAAAAATTCAAAGAAATATAAATTGTCAACTAAAAATTATTAAATAAATACTTGAAGAGTACAAAATTTTGTTTCATTCCTTGTTTTATGAAAACTGGATTCCCTTTCAAAAATGCAAAACATAACCTGAAGATTATATATTTTAAAAATTTTAAAAAATTTTAAAAATTAGCTTTCTACATATTTACTTCCAAAAGATTATATTTAATGATTATAACTTCTGAAAATAAATTAAAATAATGTCGTATAAGTACCACTTATACGACAAAATTTTGTCTATTCAAAATATTTAATTTATAGGATTTTGGTTAATAATTTTTATTTATTGGATTTTGTTATACCATTCGGATGTCTTATAATGAATGTTTATTTTAAGTCATGATATAAGTGGTACTTATACGACATCATTTTAATTTATTTTCAGAAGTTATAATCATTAAATATAATCTTTTGGAATTAAATATGTAGAAGGCTAATTTTTAAAATTTTTTAAAATTTTTAAAATATTTATATAATTTTATATACCTTTTATCAAGAATTAACCTCTATTTATGTTATAACCTGAAGAGCTTCTTCAAAAATTAATTGTCCAAAATAAGCTCCTTAAGATGTAGAACATCTTCAAAAAACATTTTAGAATTATTACAACGGTAATTCGTCAGCTCAAATTAAAATTTGTAGGAGGTTCACAGAATAAATTGTATGATATTTAAAATTTTGTAAGAATCCTTCTATCAAGAAAAAAGCTCTTTTTATTATTTTATTGTATATTTAATAATTATATATTTTAGTTTACGCTTATTACATATTATCATTTGGTTTTAAAAGTCCATAAAATACCTTGCAAAGTTTATGGTACTTCTGCGACGAACATAGAATACGTAGGATGTTAATAAATGTTTTCTTATGCTAGTGTTCCTGTAGTAAACAGCATGCAGTTGGTTAGGTAAGATAACTTCGTTAATTATTTTTATTTTTTAAATATGATGTTGGGCTGATGATTTACCGTTGTAATAATTATAAATTTTTTCTTGAAGATGTTCTACATGTTTTATGAATTTTTTTAAAGGAACTTATTTTGAGCAAGTTATTTTTGAAGAAGTTCTTGACATTATGTATATAGAACATAGAATACGTTGGATTTTTAAAGTTCTCTAATTTTATTGTTTGTTTAACAAGGATACCACAAGGTCTGTCTTGTAAGATATTCTTTTTTGAATGTGAAGTAGGACTGATGAAGAATTTGATTAATTTCAGATTGCTTTTTGAGGATGTGCTACATGTTTTGAGAGATTTTTGAATTAACTTATTTTAATATTTAAATATATTTAATATTTTAAATAAAAATTTCTTTTGGAGAAGTTCTTCAAATTATGTTTTGCATTTTTGAAAAAGGTTTGGTTTTCATAAATTTGAGATCAGAAACAAAATTTTGTCTCCTTCAAGTATCTATTTAGAAATTTCAATTGACAATTTATATTTGATTGTTTTTATTTATTCCATTTCATGAGAAATTACTTTAATTCTTAAAATTTTTTTGAATTAAAATTTATAGGAGGCTAACAGAATAAATCTCTTTTGATATTTCAATTATAAATACTTTCGAAATTTCATCCGGTATTATTCATGAAAGACCATACAGGTTCGTTGAAATCAGTTCAATAAGTAGCTTCAAAAAATAAAAAAATATGCAGGGTGTTCCATTTAAAATAAAGAGGAATTGCGCGAATCACCCTGTATATTTAAATTTATGTTTAAAAAGCGCACTACTGAATTCAAAAGTTGACGTGTCCCAGTGTTCTTTATAAGTGGTTTCCACACAGTATACTGTTTTTCGATCTCAGAAGGATGATACACTGTCGATCTGCACCTGCTGTTCCATTCACACAAGGTTTTCATGGCAGACAGAAAACGAAATGAGCAGTATGGTCTCCACTCGTTCTGTCTTTATGTTTTAGCCGTAATTCTGTCAACTTACCGCTCATAAAATTATATATAATGGGATTGACAGCACTGTTGGCATAACACAGCCAGTGGGAGATCATTGCAACTGCTCGATTGGACTCGCTGTTTCTTAGTCCCACAGTCAAACTGAAAGAAAAAGTAAAGAAATTAATACTTTTATGGTTCGTTTTGTTGCATTAAACATGCATTTTTCTGCTAATTTAGAATTAAGGGAATACTGTTTATAAAAAATATTTATTATTAAACAAGTAACAACTAAAATATACAGATTTATTAGACTAACTATAAATTTTCATTTCATGAACATTTTTTCTGGAAAAGTTTTAAAATTAGATCAAATAATTGGAACGAAACATTCAAATATTTATTTATTTTTTAATTTTAATTAACAATTTATATTTGCTGGGTTTTTCTATTCCAATTGATATTGTATAAAGAGTTTTGATTTCAAACGTCTATCAAATATAAGCAGTGCTTATAAGACATTAATTTAATTCTAAAAGTTTTTGAGGAAATTTTTTTTTAATTGAAATTGTAGGAGACTAACAGATAAAATCTGTCTTGATAATCAGAATTTTAAATAATTATTATCTTAGAAAACACAGTTTCAAGTTAGTAGACATATAACAATGCGAATTTTAAATTTAATTTCCTAAAAATTTTTTCTCAAAAACTTTTGAAATTTGATTAAATAATTGTCTTAGAAAGCACAGTTTCAATTTCGTAGACATATTGAATAATAATATATAGAATAATAGTATGAGAATTTCTATTGTGAATTTAAATCCACAATAGATATAGAAAAAAATTCTTCAATCTTTTTCTTTGATCTTAATATAAGTCATAGTAATAATAAGTTTGAATTTGCCACTTTTAGAAAACTTACCACTACTGATACCATAATCCATTCAAAATCCAATCAGTCATGGCAAATTAAAATGTCAATATTCTATAGTTTCATTCATAGACTTTTGAGCATCCTGCTCAACGAAGTCAACTTACGAAAAGCAGTCAATATAATTAAAATTATAGCGTTGAACAATGGCTATAGAACTAAAATCATTGATAAAATTATTAAGAAGAAAACTTACCACAATATTTAAAAAGAAATAAACGATCCTCATGAAAAAAAGAAAATATGGTTTTCAATGGCTTATATCGGGTGTTTTTTTCAGAGTGATAGAACTTTGAATTGAAACAAAACACATTTAAATTAGGATCGAAGCAATTTTTTTTATTTGAAAGATAATTTCGTGACATTTATGTCTTAAAAATAATTTCTGGCATATGTCCACCACGACTAGCCCTGAGGAACCGCATTCGACCAGACCAATTTTGGATTACTTTTTCGAATAATTCACGCCTTACATAACACGAGTTATGTTGGCTTCCAAAGCGTCTATTGTTTCTGGTTTATCAACATAAACCAATGACTTGACATAAACCCCAAAGAAAATAATCCAGTGGAGTTATGTCGCATGATCTTGGAGGCCAATTAATTGGATCATTCCTAAAAATAATGTTATCGCCAATTCTTTCTTTCAATAAATCAATTCTTACGGCAGCAGCATGAGCTGTAGCACCATCTTGTTGGAACCAAAACACTTCTGGATCGATACCATTCAAATTTTGAAATAAATAATCATTGATCATCGATCTGTAGCGAGCACCATTCACTATAACATTAGCCCCAACATCGTTTTTGAAGAAAAATGGACCGATGATGCCTCTAGCGTGTAGAAGCACACCATACAAGTGCATTTTTCAGATGCAATGGAACCTGCAGAACTTCTTGAGGATTGTTTGCAGTCCATATACATCAATTTTGCTTGTTTACATAGCCGTTCAAGCTGTTCTAGGGCCCAATCAGCAAACAAACGACGCTTATTATGGTTAAGTAGCTTTAGTTCTTGAACCAGTTGGATCATGTATGGGTGTAGACCAAGATCTTTACGCAAAATTTTCCATGTGTTGGATGCAGAGTCCATTTTGTGAACGTCGACGAATAGACAAACCTGGATCATCATTAACACTATGACATACAGCAGCGATATTTTATTCTGTACGTACAGTTCTTTATCTTGTTGTTGTTGTTGCATCGAGTAGAGAAAATGTTGTCCGAAATCTATCCATAGTTCGACGAATAAGCTGCTCTGACGGACGATTATGTGAACCATAAATTTCACGAAGTGTTCTATAAGTTTGGCGAATAGAACACTGATTTTGAAAATAAATTTCAACAATCTGTAAACGTTGTTGCGGCGTGAGTCTTTCCATGATAATTTGTCAATGCTTATTGAACAGAAATGTCAAAACAACATGGCATCTAACTTCCGTCAAATTACAGTTATCTCTATCGAAAGTTATATCACTAAGAAAACACCCGATATTTCATATCGGGTGTTTAGTTACTTTTTGTACTCCTTTGTAGACGGTCGGAAGACTGAAACACGAGTCAAGATTCTGAGTAAACTGTGAAACGTAAAACCTGTGTGAATTTTTTTTGAAAGAAAATTTTCTTGATGTTTTAACTAGACCCAACTGCATACTCCATTCATTTAAATAATTCACTATGTCTATAAAGTGAAACAGGGCATCTAAGGCATTTTATTAAATTTAATTCTACAAACATTTCACAACATTTTTTACATTAAATCTGGAGAGGTTTCGGAGAATTAATTATATGTAATATTTCTAAAAAACCGTCAAAAGTAAATTTTCAATCTATATTTGTTCGAATATTGTTGGAACGATTACAAGGAATTTCATCAGGACTTGCGAAATTGGATAACCTGATGTAAAGGTTGTTTCGATGAAAACCAATATTTTTATATTTATGAACAGTTCTTAAAGAATCTTGATGCCCTCATCTTCATGCTCCCATGGTCTAGAAAAAAGTTAGATATTTTATCTTGTGGATTTACCCCAAGCAATATGATGTTTCAGTAATATCGGATTTCAAGCTAGAAAAAAGGAGCTAGGAGCCGTAAATTTTCTTCATCTTCGAAGTAACGACGTAAGCTGAATGGGACGTGTAACACAAACGGAAAAAACTATACTTTTTCTGTCCCGGGGACTTCAGGCGAAAGAATTATGAGAAAAGTTGAACTCTGAATTGCTTTGTATCAGCCAGACGGCTGGAAAAAGACAGAAGGCAGCTAGAATCCTCACGAACTACGTGAGATGCGATTAATGATAATTGAACAACAAATCTCTTGATGGCTCCATTTAATGATAATTCCGGGAAGATATACTACACAGCTATATTTTGTAATATTAATGCTTCAAGAATTCCACCGAGAAAACTATAAAGCTAAACACTTTATAGCCAATAAGAATTCAAAAGCTTTCCTTCACTCAAGATGTAACAACACTTTTTTAACCCCTACTACATGAATTGATAAATCTATTTAATTTCTATCGAAACATTCAATCCATGAATCGCTTAACTCCAACAGCCAGGTAAAAATTCGACAATTCTCTGTTTGATATACAGGATATTGAAAAAAATCTTTTATCAACTTGAAACACCTTTTTTATCATTTCATTCTATATAATAATAATTTAATAATAATAATTTATTGGTCGTAAGTATGTGATATAATCAATACAATAATATTCTCATTAGTACTACATCAAGAGGAGGCCAGGCAGCCTAAACTCAACGGTTTGTATTGCGCCTAACCTACATCTCGACATAGTTTGACATCTAAAAATACTGTCAAGTACAAACGTCCAACCTAAATGAGACCTTTCTATATAGTAAACACAACAAAAAAAATTATTTTGCTTACATCAATTAGAAAAAAAAAAAAAAAATTACAATTTGGAGTTATAGCATTGTATAAAGCACTTTATACAATGGTTATTATATATACTCATATGGACCTCTATCAAAACGAAGTGAGTCGTGTCCCTGATATGTAATATGGGACTTTCAATACAAGCGAGTGACAACATAGATGATAAAACACAAAAACAATGATCTTACTGCGGGAACCGGTCAGGCGGGCGAAGAGAAACAAATAACCACCGTTATGTAACATTTTGAGGACAGGAAAAAAAAAGAATCATCTGGCCGGCTCACAAAATTGATGTTATTAGTGCACTGTTGATATCGAGAAACTGTCTTATCCCAGCTTTATACTTTTTGAGGTTGATATTTTTCCTCAGTTCTAGACCCAGTGCATTGTACAATTTTGGTCCGAAATAAAAAATCGTTCTCTGAGTATGACTTTTTTTAAATATAGGCACGTTTACATGGAGATTATGTACATTACGAGTATACTTAGATTTGCTTTCGTGAAATCTGTTGTTGCTGGTGTACACCCACATTAGACACTGATATGCATACAAGTTCCTGACATTCAGCAACCTGCACTCATTATATAGTGTTATGGTATTGTACCGTCTAGGCTTTCTGAAAATAATTTTCAAGATGGTATTTTGTGCGGTTTGAATGCAATTCAAAACTTGACTGAACATGCCTCCCCATACAGTAATGCAATATCTGATCACCGATTCAACCAAACAATCATACACCACGACTAAATGCCCTCTTGACAGGATATCCCTCAAATTATACATTCTGTAGGCTACCTGTCTAAGTCTTTTCACAATATGGTTCACATGCTCATCCCATCTAAGGTGCTGATCGACCACCACGCCAAGATATTTTATGTTCGTGGCTTTCTTTATAGTTGGACACCCACAACCAGCACCTGCGCAACCCGGTACATGCACACCAATATCCAACTTTTCTGGTTGAAGGTTCTTCGTTAGAGTAAACGAGACAAATTTTGTTTTCTTTATATTCAAAGTTAGAAGATTTTTACAAAGCCACATCTGAACACCCCTTAGACCCTTCTCTGCGCTCTCATATACTGTCTGCCATGTTTTACCTCGGAAAATGATCGCGGTATCATCTGCATATGAGATCATATGACCTTCGAAATCTCTAATGTAAGACATACTGTTCATGTACACCAGGAACAATATTGGACCGAGAACGGTTCCTTGAGGCACACCGGACTCAACATTTCGTTGGGTGCCGACAACATCACCGACCTTGACACGCTGAGTTCTATCAGTGAGGTAATTTTTAAAAACACGTAAAGCTGGCCCTCGTATTCCATACCTATGTAGCTTTTCTATGAGCACACTATGGCACACCGAGTCGAAAGCTTTAGCCAAGTCTAAGAAAACGGCCAAACATTTTTCCGATTCCTCCAATGCTTCTATAGTCCTCTCATAAAATTCCAATACTGCGCGCTCCGTGTTGCCCTCACTTACAAAGCCAAATTATCGGTCGGTTATGATTTTATGTTTGTCAAAAAATTTCGTTAGACGTGTTTTAAGGGCATGTTCGAGTATCTTAGCGAAATTATTGATAACTGAGATAGGACGATAGTTCTCCAACTCGGCTTTATCCCCAGATTTGTGAATGGGGGTGACTCTAGATTCCTTCAGTTGTTTTGGAATGTTTCCTTCTTTAAAAATCAGGTTGACGATATGTACCAGGGGTTTCACAAAGTAGGCATGGAATTTTTTTATTATATTAGTGCTCACGCCATCAGGCCCAGGGGAACAACTGTTTTTTAACTTTGATATAATCCCTATTATCTCGTTTTCATCTACGGGTAAAAGAAAAATCGAGGGTCCAACAGATCGATCATCCAAAAAATCATGAGGGAAATCGAAAGAACTATCAACGTTTTCTGCCATTTCCAAACCTATTCTACTGAAGTATTCATTGAAGGCTTCCGCCTTATCCCCGTCGTCTGTGAGTAATTTGTCCGTTTTAATGTTACCAATCCTTTTACCTCCTCGCTTATTGTTGCCTATTTCATTAATCGTCTCCCACGTTTTTTTGCAGTTTTTAACATTTTCCTTCAATTTTGTTTTATAGTACTCATTTTTTGTGATCCTGATTAACTTATTCAATTCATTTCTATAGATCTTAAATTCACTTGCAAGCTCAACACTAGGGTTCTTATTCAGTCGGCATTTTAGTTTATCTCTAGTTCTAATTGATTTAATGAGCCCCTGTGTAATCCACGGTTTTAGTTTCGGGTATTTTTCCCTATGATGCTTTACTTTTACCGAAGAATTTGCTATATATTCCCCCAACCTATCAATGAAATTTGAATAACATCGCTGTGGGTCCCCACAATTCAAAACCTGATTCCAATCTTCCCGGTCTAAATGGTTAGAAAGTTTTTGGTAATCTACTTTGCGAAAATATCTCTCTGTCGCACCATATTTACCCTCACCAACAACCCCACTGATCGACAATATTAGAGATGTACTGTAATGATCAGTAATATTTGAGCAGATGATTGAGGGAGTAAACTCAACCAAATCCGAATTTCCATGTCTTCTTACAAAGATATGATCGATGATGGTTTTTGATCCGTCTGTTATACGCGTTGGCTGATTGATATATGATTTATATCCTATCTCCGTAAGCGAGTTCAAGTAGTGATCAACAGATCCACATAAAGCATCGAGGAGATTGATGTTGACATCACCTAAGAATATCTCAATAGTTTGTTTGTTCATGTTTGCTAAATATTCCGTCAACTCATCTATATATTCGTGAACATTGGTGGATGGTGGCCGATAGGAGGCTGTTATTCCCAATGTGAAGTTCGATACTTTAAGGGTGAACCTGAGTAAATTAGTCTCCGACAAATGAACCACGACCGAATCCACAGAAAGCGACTCCTTTACATAAACAATGACCCCGTCATTTTTATTAAAAGTTGAATTATTATAATATATTGTATAATTCGGAATCTCAAAATAATCTGTGTCATCAACTACCCAGCACTCTGACAAAACGAGGACATCAATATGATCACATTCTCCCGATAAGTAAACAAGCAATTCATCAAAATTTCGTCTGATGCTTCTTATATTAAAATGAAAAATAGCAAATCTTTCCACTAGTCCCGCTTGTCCATAACCATTAACACACTCATGTAAGCTAGAGTATATATTGGTCAAAATCTCACCCCGTTCATCAAGAAGATCCAAATAATCCAACATAATTTATTTTCTATCTTTACGGATACAAAACTTCCAAATATAAGCAAAAAACCAATTATAAAAATGACAATGGTTCGAAAACCCAGGAAAGTAACAAAAAAGAATAAAAAATCATCGAAATATGCTCCTGTAGTATATAAATTATACTCCATTAAATTTATGAAAAAGTCTTTCTGAAGTCTATGGCATTTCTAATCAAACTTATTTTATTGTTATAGTTCACGAAAATTTTTCCAGATTCCGTCCATACCTGTTTAATAGATGATTTCTCTACTACTTTCGCATGTAGTTCCATTCGAATTCTGGTCAAATCCTCTTTGATCACTACATTTGTTCCCCGTAATGACTTTTTGTTGTGATAAATTTGCTGTCTCAGATCGAAACTTTTTAGCTTCAGAAGTATTCCACGGGGCCTGCTAGTTTCAGACACCTTTCCTATGCGATAGCATACTTCAATATCTCTATCGGAAATGTCTGATTGCAGTTTACTATTTAAAAAATTCACTATTTCGTATCTTGTGTTTTCCTTGCTCTTCTCCGGGAAGTTGAAGATTCTCAGATTATTTCTCCTACTTTCCTGTTCCATGTAATCCAACTTCATAATAAGATTCTCATTATCTTGTTGCACCTTACGGAATTCCATTTCACGTTTATTTATCTCGGCTTCGTATGTTAGTTTGGCCTCATGAAATTCGTTTCTTACTTCTTGAAGTTTTTCTTCCATTTCAGCGAATTTGGTATCAATTTTACTTGCAATTATCTTCGATACACCATCTGCCAACGTTTTTACGAATGTAGGATCGATGATACATTGTTGGAATGCTAGTTGAACGGCGTTTTGTATTTCTTCCTTAATGTCCCTTGTAATAACCATTTTTCAGATTTTTGTATGGTAACTTTTTGAACTATTTCAAGAGGATATTTTCTGCCTATTTCTATTAATTTTGGAGTACTTTAACACGAGATAATTAACTTTGTATCAGGAGCTCTTCGATATGTGCTATTCACAGCTGGACGCCATCAAATAAAATATGTATATATATATATATATTTATTAAATAATTATTTATTTATTTGTCCTAGGGATACAGACACATAAATTCTACCAGTTAGTGTATTGACATGTGAGCATAGCACTTTTACTAAGTGACTATTAGTAGTCATCACAGTCTGCCCCAAGAGGCAAAAAGTGTGATAAAGGTTACGCTTATCATCGCGCATTCTGAGAACCTCTCCGAAGAGCTGAATCCACCAGCTTCTAGTTTGGGCTTCAGTTCGAAAACCTACAACCATATGACTGGTAGCAGTGGAGCATTATTCACCTCTACTGGCTCTTCATGGTCAGTACCCGAATTTTTGGGACGGAACTCACACGCCGAAGGGGCTTCTTATCCATCCATCCGAACGCAGTCCCTTGAACCACGATAGTCTCAAGATTGATGCCTCAATTGATCCTGGTATGAGCATCGTCAATCCGGCTTGTACGTCAAGACCCACGAACCCTTGTGTGTCTTTCAATTACTCCTGGCTTCAAGCACCAACGAACTAGCCGTATCCTCGAGATCCACGAACCCCAGAAAAGTCTCGCAATCGATCCTGCTTCAGGACGAGGCCGGTCGCACCGTCAAGTCCAGTTAAACACCGAGTCATTTCATGAGAATATCCCGAACATGTGGGTCTGCGAACAGATACATGAAATACGCCCCTAGTCCAGCATGTGGACTTTCAACCACCTCCCCATCGAGTCCAATACCAATTGGGTGGCCAGGTCGTACGAATACTTCCCAAGGGCCTCCACCCTCTCGAGGTAACGCAGTATGCTACATAACGCACTTGGCCATTGGACAGAAAAATCCGGAGATTAACTGCAATAGGGTAGAGTACGCTAGTTTTAAGGGAGAGGCCCTGTGCTGCGACGGACTCCTTTGCCACTGAGCAAAACTAGGCCCCATTCGGTCGATCTTACATCAATACTTAACCCTCCATTTCACCTGGATGAAAATAGGGTCCTACTCTTGACAAGCGCCCACAGCACGCCAAGTTCTAATGCCATGGGGGGCGCACCAGGGATACACGTGAATTCTACCAGGTCCACCAGTCCACCCCAAGAGGTAGAAAGTCATAAGAGTTATGCCACATCATCGCACGAAGCGAGAACCTCTCCGAAGAGATGAACCTACCAGTTTCCAGTTTGAGCCCCGACTTGAAAGCCAGAACCGTCTGACTGGTAGCAGCTAAGCACTATTCAACCTCTACTGGCTCTGCACGTCAGTACCCGAGTTGGTTTGTGACGCAACTCACCCGCCGGTAGGAATTCTTATCCAAGCATCCGAACGCAGTCCCATGAACTAAGATAATCTCAAGATTGATGACTACTATTGATCCTGGTACGAGCATCGTCTAACCGCCTGTTAGTCCTGACTAACCGAAACCATGTGAAGTCATTTGATTGATTGATCCTGGCGTCAAGCACTAAAGGCAAAGCCATTTCATCGAGATCCACAAACTCTAAATTGTTACGCATTGATCCGGGGCCAGAACAAGCCGGTCGAACCGTCAAGTCCAGCTAAACACCGAGTCATTTCATGAGAATATCCCGAACATGGGGGTCTGCGAACAGATAAATGAAATACCCCCCTAGTCCAGCATGCGGACTTTACACCACTGCCCCTTCGAGTTCAACACCAACATAACGCACTCGGCCATTACACAGAATCCAGAGATTTATACTGCGATAGGGTAGAGTACGCCAGTTTTAAGGGAGAAGACCTGTGCTGCGACAGACTCTCTGTCAATGAGTTAATCAACCTGTTCAGCCCTCCATTTCACCAGAACGACAAAACTAGGGCCTCATTCGGAGATCTTCCACCATACAGGTCCAGTGACTGGCGCGAATGGCATTACGTTAGGCACCAAGACTTAACCCTCCATTTCGCCGGGACGAAACTAGGGTCCCAGTCCTGACAAGCGCCCCCATCTCGTCAAGATCTAATGCCCGGGGGCGCCAGGGATACAGACAGAAGTCCACTATAGTATCCATATCGGATTCGGGTTCTGTGTAGGCTTTGTAACTGTTTCCTTACGCCACTTTAGGAACAACTTGTTCTGGTAGAAAATAATTTTTCTAGTTGGACGGGTGTCTGCCACCATTTCACTGTTGGGTCAAAAATTAACAGTGCTGTGACCTCAAGTGGCGCAAGATCGCAGTAACAAAGCCTACACAGAACACAACTGAACTCCTAACTCGCACAAGCTGAAAAAGCTTCTGAGGGATCTTCACAGAAGATCTAGGAGTATCAGGATAATAATAATAATAATAATAATAATTGAGTTAACTTACATTCACATTGAATAACGTATTAGTATACCGTTCTTGTAAGACTCCTTAAGATGTTAAAGGTATCCACAAACAGAAGATTTCAGGTGAATTCGAAAATATCTTAAAAATATCGATGAAGTTAAAATTTTCACTGTTCCCCTGAACCAATTGTGTTGAAGAAATTGGTGGTTCTGCAGCTCTGTAGCACATTGATAGAAAACGCCCCTGATTCGATTCTTCCATTTATTGTGAAAATTGAAGACCACACTTGAGATGAACTGACAAAATGGAGCACTATAAACAGTCTAAATAATATATGACGCTCAAGTTTCGCCCGAGTATAAACGCGACAAAATAATTCCTTCACATAGGCTTTTCAAATGATCAACTTCCTTTGGTCTCTTCAAATAATTCATACAGCGTAAATTGATCAGTGCTCTTGCTGCCATAACGGAATAAAATGGAAATTGGATTCGAAGAAACAGTTTCAGAATAGGAACTAAAATGTGTTCCATTTTCTATTTGTTTTTCTCCTTCGTGAAATCTGGGAGTTGCCATTCAGATGCTAAACCAGAATCCTCGTATACATTTCACATCGTTTGTCAACTGAAATAGCTTTTTCCATTTCCCATTCATGAGCACTCCTGACATCCTGACGACCGATCATAAATTCATATTGGTTGAACATCAATCTCGTCAGCTGCTTCGGCATTTCCCCTCGTCTTTGTGGCATTCCCGTATTCCCAAAATGGGTAGACTGGAACCTTCCTTTCCGTAGAAAAAACAAGATTGAGAGAGGAATCCCGTGGTAATGGCTGGCCGTAGAGTGGGGCATTTCTCACACGGGGATAAAGGGTGATCTAATTAATGCTTTAGAATACTGAAGGCAATATAGACCATGTAGTTTCTCAACATTTTCTGCCTAGCACCCACTTTCAGGATTTATTTTTCCAGGGCACCTCATCTAAATTTTACTCACTATTTGACGTGTTTAAAACGTTTTACAGGGTGCCCAAGTTATCTCTTGCCGTTTTACATAAGGCAATTCGCAATAAAAAAATTCCTATAGAGTATGGTCCAATTACACTGGCCGACAAAAATTTTTTTCTTAGTTACTTAAAGCTGAATAGCATATATTACGCTAGAATGGACGTATCCAAATACGAAAATGGGAAAAAATAGTTGTAGCACATAAGGTTTCCTTGTTACTTCTATAGAACCACATTTAATGTTACAATATCTGATGTGTATTGAAAAAATGATTTCAGAATTTTTTAACCGTATACATTCTGTCAAGAAAGTACCGGGAATTATCGATTTAAATCTGGCGGGGCAATGAGGTAGGTAAAATTTTTTTTTCCTAGGTTGGTACCACTGTCCTTAATTACTATGCCAAGCTTGAGCGGGATCTGTCAACTAGTGTGTTTGCAACAGCTGATTAAGTTAGTCGATGTCAGAGTGCGTGCCGATTTTTACTATGGGTGATTACGTTGAGCAAAGAATTTGTTTAAAGTTTTGTGTTGCAAATGAATTTTCGTGTGCCGATGCATTGAAAATGTTGCAAAAGGCCTTTGGTGATAATGCTCTATCGAAAACTCGTGCATATCAGTGGTACAGAGCCTTCAAGGACGGTCGTGAAGTGGTCGAAGATAACGTCGATAAAATTAAGGAAAGGGTGCTGGAAAACCGTCGTACCAGCTTGAGAGAGATAGCACATGATCTTAAGATATCCCACGAGTCCGCACGTACGATTTTGATTGATATTTTGGGCATGAGAAAGGTGGCCGTACGACTCGTACCGAAAGACCTGAATTTTCTTCAAAAACGTCATCGCGAACAGGTTACTTCAGACATGCTGGATCGCTGTAATTCCGATTCTACATTCATGGAACGCATTATAACTGGTGATGAGACCTGGGTCTACGAGTACGATATGCAAACAAGCCAGCAATCATCGGAATGGGTGGCAAAAAATGAGCCGAAACCGAAAAAACCACGCCAAAGCCGCTCGAAAATGAAGGTGATGCTCATTGTTTTCTTCGATATCCGTGGCGTGGTGCACTACGAATTCGTTCCAGAGGGTCAGACGGTAAACAAGGAGTATTACCTAGGCATTATGAAACGTTTGCGTGAGCGTATCCGTAAGAAGCGGCCAAATTTGTGGGCGAACAACTCATGGATTTTGCATGACGATAAAGCGCCTTCTCACCGAGCTACGATTGTGACTGACTTTCCCGCCAAAAACTCAACAAACGTGCTTCAGCAACCACCGTATTCGCCGGATTTGGCTCCCTGCGATTTTTTCCTCTTCCCAAAACTAAAATTGCCCCTTCGCGGCACCCGTTTTGAGTCGATTGAAGCCATAAAACAAAATTCGGCGCGAGAACTAAAGTCCATCCCGGAAAGCGCTTATAAAAAATGTTTCGATAATTGGAAGTGCCGTTGGCATAGATGTATTGGAGCAAATGGAGCCTATTTTGAAAGCGACCCAATAAATTTTGACGATTAAATGTAAAAATGTTGTTTTAATTGAAAATTCCCGGTACTTTCTTGACAGAGTAGTATATCGACTTTATTCAGTTTTACATCTACTAAACGTGCCTTACAGTTAAGAAAAACACTAGGATTGAATTTATTTATTAAAAAGGATTAAAAATAGTAGTTAAATTCTATTTTTTTATTTTATAAAAGCTCATATCTTCTCTTTTCAAAAAACAGCAGTAATGACCCATCATGGCTGGCTCCCATCGTCTTTGATAGCAAATTTCCATTGTCCTAATATCTTGGTGGAATCTTTCACCCTGCTCGTCACTGACAGCTCAATTTACAGGAAAAAATGAAAGATGTGAATGGAGGAAATGAATTTTTAATGACATTCGGGCACCAAGCGGTTTATAGGTATATAATAGTTCACTAACTGTTGGTATTTTGCATCCATATTGTTGAGCTGCCTGGTGAGCTTCTCTGTTAAATTAACATCGTCCAACAATTTTCTGATTTGTGGTCCCATAAAAATGCCTTCCTTCAGTTTGGCATCACTTTACTTGGGAAATACTTGTTTTGAGTATTTGAATCCCTCACCATCTTTTTTCATAGCCTTCACAAAGTTTTCATCAGCCCAGGTTTAAAGTGAAGAGGAGGCAGAAGGACATTTTTGGGATCTACAAGATGGTCTAAACCTAACATTTTGAGATACGGTTGTAATCACTTCATTCTGGCCAAAGTTTTGTTATATAATGCTGAGTTACTGCACCACTATCCCATAGACAAAGAAAACAGCAATATTTGGTAAATCCTCCCTGAAATCCCACTAAAATTCCTATAACTTTCAAGTTCCCACATACCATTTGTACGTATTGTAGCTCATTTTATCCAACAGAGCGCGCATATTTTCATAACTTTCCTTTGTCGTCGCTGAATGGCAAACTGGTATAGATGGTTTTAAATTTCCATTTCACAATAACACAGCTTCTAAACTGTATTAAACGAATCTATAAATGAACGCCATTCAGAGGGGAATGCTCAATATCAAGTTACTGCATTAAACCATCAATATCAATACACGCACACAACGAATTTTCCATACTGTAGAATGCAAAAAACGGAGCATTTTTTTTCTAAAATTCGTAATTTTCGTTTCGTTGCCTAATAAGTTCCATTCCTTAAGACGGAAACCAAGAAGTTCGGACTGTTGCTTTGATAACCCCAAATCACATTCTAAATCATTTAACTCACTTTGAACAATAAAATGTGGCTCGCCGGAACTGGGTGGGACCTGGAGTAAGAGAATGAATGAACATCCATTCATTTTGTAACTATTCCACAAGAGTATTGTATATGGTGAACCATGTAAAAACTAAATGAACGTGTTAATAGGTACTTGTGGTACTTTATCCACCACCCAGCACTTGTGTGTTCTAGGCATTTTAAACAAAATACAGTCCACAATCCAAGGTCGATAGATCTGGTAATGATCTGCTTGTTTTGTGGAAACTTCTGAATAATTCTTCACCAGAATTTATATATACGAATGACTAAATGTAACCTTTATATTAAAAATTACAAATTCTTAAAATGAAGGGAGCAATAACAAAATAGAACCAGAACATATTACAATTGTTTCGATCTTAAAAAACGGGTTTCATGAGATATGTATTTATAATATATATCGTAGAAGATTCCAGAGACAATTCTGAATTTGAATTTATTCAAATACTCCTACCAAGTATCAACTAAAATGTTAATTCGTTTTGAAAAATGAAGTTGAAAAGATATCAATACAAAAAGGTTACTCTACCATGAAAGAATTTTAGAAAGCCCATTTGAAATAGTTTGGCTGTTGTTATAGATCTGTTAATAAATCATTATTTTTTTTGTACAAACGGCTATGTTGATGAACAAAATAGCAGGACTTGCAACGAGAAACATTCTTTATTCATTAGAAAATATAGCATTCGAGCGGACAAAAGATACGGTGTATTGTTTAAACTATGCCCATATTAAACCTTATTTCTTTGGGAATGATTAAGGATTTCTTGATTGTCTCGGTCTTTACTTGACGGAAATTCATCTTCAATATAAGAAAAACAAATGTTAACTTCCGATATTTTATTGATTTACACGACAATTGTTTCGTCATATCATGACTTCATCAGGTGAGTATTAAAACTGAGGTATACAATGCAAAACATGACCTTAAATACACAGCTCTGGTACAAAAAATAGAAGGGTGAAAAGAGATGGTTTACAATCAATGAAAAATATTAAATAGGGGTGATCTGTTTAAATCTATTTGATCATTCAATTAAATTTGTCTTTTATTATATCTATTGATCTCTAAAGTTTCTAACAGATTTAGTTTCTCACTTTTGTTTTCGATATGTAATATTTTATAGTTCATATTAAAATTATGACCAGTCTCTAACAACTGGTTCGCATAAGTTGAATTTGGTTTATTATTAATATCACATTTTTCATGTTCTCGTATCCTTGTTTGAAATGAACGTCTGTCCCACATGGGCAATCACTACATGTTAACTTGTAAACGCCTGATTTTTTGTTTCTAGGTATGACGTCTTTATTATTTTTTATTAAGCTGCCTGAAGAATTAATGGTTTTAAAAGAGATGTTATAATTTTCTTTTTTCTTTAAATATCTAGCAATCTTTCCAAATTTTTGGCCTATGTAAAATAATGAAATAAATTTTATTTCTTTTGAATTTTGAAATTTAAAATATGGTAGTTTTAATCCTGTTGTAAAAACAGAAATATTAGACGCCTTGAACGTTTGCCTAGATCAAAATTACTTTATGTTCAACGGCACGTTTTATCTAGACGAAGAAAGTCTAACAAGCCCCTTGTTATCAGAAATATTCATGGATCACTTAGAAACCAATATTCAAAAACTCCCATATTTTAAAGATTTCGTTTATTGGTAACGCCATGTAGATGACATAATTTGTTTATTTAATGGCACATGGTTCATTTTCGGAATCTATCAATAAATTATATCCAACAATTGTATTCACACATAAAGATGAAGTAAGTAATAGCATCAATTTCTCAGATTTAAAAATTACCAAAATTAATAATAAACACTACTTTTTCATATACAGGAAACCTACACATATAGATGGTACGATGCATTATACTTCAAACCATCAATTTTCACGAAAATTATCAGCTTAAATAATATTTAAATAAGGTTATTCTGATTTTCACAAATTTTTATTGTTATGTTTACAACAATCGTTTCGCTATCACAGTAGCATCATCAGGCAAGATTACATTTTGAATAACTAAGCTTGTTTCCGAAATCCGTTGCTATTTATATTACAGTAAGTACAATAAATTTTTATTGAGCACTACAACCCAAAAAAGGGTCTCTGCAAATTCCAGCTTATCTGAATATATTTAACAGAGGTGAGTTATTTAAATCTATTTGTTCGTTAAGTAAAGTTTCAATTTTATTCAATAATTATTAGCTTATAATAGTATGCTTTATAGATTGGTTGACATATCCATGACGAAAGAAAATTTTGACAAAGAATATAAAACCATTGAACAAATAGCTTTCAATAATGGTTTTAATCCGTTAATTATAGATAGTTTACTTGATAAAATAAATTACAAGAAAGCAATATAACTTGTATTCTCAAAATTTCAGAATTCAAACGAAACAAAATTTATTTCATTAACTTACATAGGCCAAAAATCTGAAAAGATTGCTAGATATTTAAAGAAAAAAGAAAATTATAACATTGAATTGTATCAGTCCTTACTTGGTGAAAATCCATATTAAATAATTTGAAATAAGGTTATTCTGATTTTCACAAATTTTTATTGTTAAACTCACAACAATTGTTTCGCTATCACAGTAGCATCATCAGGTAAGATCACATTTTGAATAACTTTATTAGTTATTCAAAATGTGATCTTACCTGATGATGCTACTGTGATAGCGAAACAATTGTTGTGAGTTTAACAATAAAAATTTGTGAAAATCAGAATAACCTTATTTCAAAAAAAAAAAAAAAAATAACATCTCTTTTGAAACCATCAATTCCCGAGGCAGCTTAATAAAAAACAATAAAGACGTCATTTCTAAGAACAAAAAATCAGGAGTTTACAACTTAATATGTAGTGATTGCCCATGTGTATATGTGGGACAGACAGGCTGTTCATTCCAAATAAGGATACGAGAACATGAAAAATGTTTTATTAATAATAAACCAAATTCAATTTATGCCAACCATTTGTTAGAGACTGGTCATAATTTTAATATGAACTATGAGATATTACATATCGAAAACAAAAGTCAGAAACTAAATTTGTTAGAAACTTTAGACATCAATAGATATAATAAAAGACAAATTTTATTGAATGATCAAATAGATTTAAACAGATCCCACCTACTTAATATTTTTTATTGATTGTAAACCATCTCTTTCCACCCTTCTATTTTTTGTACCAGAGCTGTGTATTTAAGGTCATGTTTTGCATTGTATACCTCAGTTTCAACCTGATGAAGTCATGGTATAACGAATCAATTGTAGTGTAAAATAGCGTAAGTTAACATTTGTTTCTCTGGTAATAAGGACAGCGTTTTAAAGTGAACGGAGTTCGTCATTGGAAAATCTCAAACGATTATTTCTTCCCAATTCTCATGGAATATAAACTGGAGGAAATTTGTTTTGAGGAGGAGGACGCTACGTGCCATTTCTCTAAAGAAATTACAGCATTATTGGAGTAGCGATTTGGTGAGATCATTATTTTCAGAAATGGTCCAGTAAATTATCAAGCAATGTCTTGTGATTTGATACTATACAACCTCCTCTCGTGGAGTTATCTGATGTTTCAGATCTACGCTAATGATCCAAGAAGAAGTCAGGATTCAGAGAACAACTCAAGAGTTGTTCTTCTTGAGACAGAGGTCAAATATGTAGAAATGTCATGATAAATAGGATTAATCATAAAAGGTGTTAGCAATAAATTCGTGAAGAACCTTTTAACGATTTGAAAAATAACAATAATGATTACAGAATACTTCACCATACACTTTTTAGACACCCATGGGAAATTCTCGGTTCAGAAAACAGGAGTGAAAAAGTGAACAAATCTCATAATTAACTCATGCCTTGGTAAAAGATGAAACTTTAAACACAATTCATAATTCATCATTAACTTACGTGATAATTTTTCATAAATATTCGAAATTTTGAAAAATTTTCATTTCACTTGTACTTTATGATAACGAGCATAGAAAATAGAAATAGATGAAAATAGAACTTGAAATTTTAATATGTCGTATCAAACCCAATGTTAAGGATATGTTATAATTTCTAGTTGTCTAATTCGGGTGCTTCTTTTAGAGGTGATAACTACAACTCTTTTGGATTGGAGATGTTGTTTGAAATTCGATTTTGTTTGATTATCCCCAAATCTCAGCTGAATTACCAAAAAGTCATGTTAGAAGTGATAACATTCACCCTTCGGCAAAGAAACACCTTTTCAATATACCAGGTGTCCCTAAATTGAAAGTACAAACGAAGAACTGAGATTATTTTCATAATTTAATGAAAAAAATTCTGATAAACACGGGACCGCAAACGTTTCGTTTTCGAGATACGGGGTGTTTAATTTTTTTCAAGTTTTTTCCTCATAGTATCTGCATTTCCCAAGATATCCAACTGAAATTTGGCATAGATATTATAATTTATAATTATTTAAATATTTTAATGTTAGCCTCCTACAAATTTAATTTAAAAAAATTATATTGAATAATTATAATTTCAGGAATTAAATTAAATTGATCTCATATAAGTACCGCTTATATCAAACGACATATAAAATAAACATATATAAGACATCCGAATGATATAACAAAATCCAATAATCAAAAATTATTAACCAAAATCCTATAAATTAAATATTTTGAGCAGACAAAATTTTGTTTCTGCTTATCAATCTTATGAAACAGATATCTTTCAAAATGTTTAACATAATCTCAAGAATTTCATCATAAAACTATCTTACTTAGAATATTCAATATTATTGGATATCTAACTAAGTTACTTTCTATAAAATCTCCAGATGTGTAAAACATTACTAAAAAAAAAGATTTAAAAGAGACTTTGTTTTGTCAGTACTCAATTATATTCATATCCAATAAAATATAACATCAATCAACAACAAATATTTACTCACCTTCTAACAATTCAGAAAGCTTCTGATAAATGAATACTAAAAAATTTAAATGGAGTGTAATGTTAACTCAAATAAATAATTCTGTGGTTTACCATTGATCTAAAAGATTGAAAGGCAATTTAGCGGCCTCTGTTGGTAAACCACAGAATTATTTATTTGAGTTAACTTTATACTCTATTTAAATTTTTCAGTATTCATTCACCAGAAGCTTTCTGAATTTTTAAAAGGTGAGTAAATATTTGTTGTTGATTCATGTTATATTTTATTGAATATGTATATAATTGAATGCTGACGAAGCAAAGTCTCTCTTAAAACTTGTTTTTTAGTAATGTTTTTCCATATCTTGAGATTTTATAGAAAGTAACTTAGTTATTCAATAATATTGAATATTCTAAGTAAGATAGTTTTATGATGAAATTCTTAAGAATATATCCTGAGAAACAAAATTTTGTCTACTCAAAATATTTAATTTATAGGATTCTTGTTAACAATTTATATTCATTGGATTTTGTTATATCATTTGGATGTCTTATAATGAATGTTTATTTTATATATCGTTTGATATAAGTGGTACTTATATGACATTAATTCAATTTAATTTCTGAAGTTATAATTGTTAAATATAATTTTTTGAAATGAAATATGTGGGAGGCTAATATTAAAATATTTAAATAATTTTATATACCTTTTATCAAGTACTAACCTCAATTTATTTTACAATTTATAGTTTACACCATGTGACATGCCACTTCAGATTGCAAATCCATAGGGTGATATTTTTTTCTGGAACACAGTCCCCTGTTTTACTTCAGAACTTTCTTGTGGTGAGACACTGTTAGTTTGAAAAATTGTAAAAAGAAGTTTTGTTGTTATACTGAACTTTATGATATCTATTAGGTTTGTCGTATCTGCTACTGGTTACGAGAAAAAAATTTTGAACGATTCTCTCGAAATCCTCAGAAAAATCCAAATTATCATTAAAATTCAGCTGTAGTGAATAAATTCATTGTTAGTTTTGAGACATCAAATTAAACCCCTGTGGTTTGAAAAGTAAAGATGGTTGCTATTTAAAATCAAAACATGCCGAATTTTACGAATTCCGAAATGGCTAACATGCATTTCATATATCGTCTTGCAAATGGAAATTCAAGAGAAGGAAGCGTCTTTATATGGAACGCTATCCCAATAGTGTGATGCCTGATCATCGAATGTTCTCTCATATTCACAGGCGTCTTTCAGAAACTGGATCTTTTTATACGAACAATATTAATGCTGGTGACCAAGAAGTGTGGGAACGAAGAGGCAATTCTGAACGAAATAGAAGAACATCCAGGAACCAGTGTAAGAACAATCATTGTTACTTTGAATACAAGTCATCAAGTTGTTTGGCGGATCTTGCGGGATTCTTTGCTATATCCTTAACACATTCAGAGGGTGCAGGTACTGCCGAGAGCGTTAAGAAAAGTGTGTTCGGGCGAAGTGTCTTTACGTGGAACGCTATCTGAATAGAGTGGTCATCATCGAATGTTCTCTCATATTTATAGATGTCTTGCAGAAACTTAATCTTTTTCTACGAAAAATATTGATGTATAATCCGAAGTATAAAGACTCGAATAGGCAGATCTGAACTGAATAGTAGAACATCCAGGGACCAGTACAAGAAAAATTAGTGTTACTTTAAAAACAAGTCATCAAGGTGCTTGGCTGATCCTGTGGGATACTTTGCTATTTACTTATCACATTCAGAGGGTGCAGGCGCTCCTGCCTCATGATTATTTTTTGACAGAGGTACCCTAATAGACTATTGAAAAATCCTCATTTTGATTGCATAATCCTATATACTGATGAAGCCTGTCTCTCAAGAACTTTTGGTTGGTATAGTAAGCATAGATGCTGACTATGGTGCCAGGGATTGCGGGTTCGAGTCCCGCTGCGCCGATGGGTGTATTTGTGTAAGTCAGGTGGTGGGGTATGGCTAATTAGCACAGCAGTCTATGTCATGTCACAACGAAAAAAAACAAAAATGTACATTGGCGGAGTCAAATAAAAGCATTCAAAAAATGAACTTACCTAAGAAGAGAAAGTAGATGAACGGGAAAGTAGCAGATGGCGAACATAACTACAACAACCACCAACATTTTAGCTGCCTTTTTTCTACTCTTCAGTTGGCCTTCGGTGCTGGCATTCATGTTCATCGCGAATGAATTCACTTGTCTTCCAGAAACATCTGTAATGATCAATATAGATGTAAAAATTTAAAATATTCATTCACAAAAAGTGTTAATATTATATTGACGAGTTATCTACATATAAAATGAAATAAAATAATAAGAAAAGGTTTTTTATTTGATAGAAGGATTATTACAAAATTTGAATATTAAAACAGATTTACTCTCCTATAATTTTAATTTCAAAAAATTTTATTCAAAAAATTTTCAGAATTAAATGAATATCTTATAAGTTTATATTCAAAAGACATAAAATCAAATCTCATTATATAATATCAAATGGAATAAAAAACGCAACAAATATAAATTGTTAATTAAAATTAATAAATGAATATTTGATGGAGACAAAATTTTGTTTCTGATCTTATATTTATGAAAACTAAATCCTTTTCAGAAAATAAAACATAATTATGTAGTTAATTGATAATTAATTAGTTTATTGATTTAATTTTCTAAATGTGATGTTGGTCTGAAACCTTATCTGAATTCTCATTGTTTTTTGAGAAAGTGATACATGTTTTGAGAGATTTTTGGAATAACAAAACAAAACACAGAAACAAAATATTGTCTTCATCAAATATTTATTTATAAATTTTAATTTACAATTTATTTTTGTTGGGTTTTTTATTCCATTTGATATTATACAATGAGTCTGGATTTTATGTCTATTGAATATAAGCTGTACTTACAAAATATTATTTTAATTCTCAAAGTTTTTCGAAATTAGAATTTTATAATTATACTGATTATATTTTCAGGGCTCTTGATTGTGATGACATGATGGTGCTTTTCCTTCTCGATTTTTTTAAAGCATTCGACACCATTAACTACCGGCTAATTTGTTCAAAGTTAAGGTATTATGGATTTGATAGTACTTCGGTGGAGTCTTTTCTTTCGCACAGGACTCAGGAGGTTCGGTTGGGTGGGAACGTATCTCAGGTGAGAGCCATATTGTCGGGAGTTGCACAGGGCTCCATTTTAGGCCCATTGCTGTTTATAATATATATCAACGGTATACTTCATTTTTGCGCTATTTTACCCCATAGTGCTATGCGGATGATGGACAGAGGAAGTTCAGATTTTCTCCAGCTGATATGGATTTGGCATCCGAGCGTATAACTTGTGATCTGGCAGTTATATATCATCCTGATTTATTCCACAACCTGGTTCTCAATCCATCCAAAAGAAAGATAATATGTTTTTGTAAAAATAGGGAATACATCTGAAAAATAGTGCAAATGTTTCTGTGAATGCCACATTGGTTCCTGTGACTGACTGTGCGAGGAGTTTGGGATTACTGCTAGATAGGCAGCTCAATTTCTCAGCACATGCTGCTGGTCTAGTAAGGTCCGCATTTTTTCGCTTAAAGCTAATCTATGCTTCTAGAAGAATTCTCACGTTTTCGTTGAGAAAGCTTCCTGCTGAGACCTTGGTGATGTTTTTACTGGACTACTGTGATGTGGTGTATTTTCCTTGCCTCAATTGCTACTTTTAAAGTTCGTTTTCGGTTTGAGAAAGTATGATCACGTGTCTGAGAGGATTCATGCTTTGGAATGGTTGCGTATGGAGAACCGCGTTAAATTACATATTAGTTGTTTTGTTTTTAGATTGTTGGCTCGTCCATTCTCTGAAGATCTTAGGAATAAACTCGTTGCCAGACATAACATCCACTCTGTCAACGTAAAGTATCCTAATGTGTTGCCAATTCCTGTTCACCGAACTGCTAGGTTTAGAAAAAGTTTTTCTTTCAATGCTGTCGAAGTATTTAATGCATCGCCTGCCAATCCAAATAGAGAGAACTTTTCTAGTTTCAAATTGCGATTTAGAAGCCAGTCTGCTGGTGGATCAGTTTGAATAGCACAATCATTCATGCCACTCGATTGGTACTCCTACTTACTGTTTTTTTATATAGGTTTTTTATATTTAACTTTTATTGGTATTTGGGGGGTTATTTGGTTTATGTTATTATATTTTTTTACAAATGTTCATTCTTTCAGAGGAGTTAAGTGTAAGAGTAGTCAACAGACTAAACTTCGCTTCTCTGGAGGATTAGACAATATTTGTAAACAAATTGTACAAAAGGCGATAAATAAATAAAATAAATATATAAATAAATAGGACATTAACAGATTAAATCTGTTTTGATATTTAAATTTTGTAATTATATAATACTAGCTTTTTACCCGCGGCTTCGCCCGCAGTGGAGTCATTAAATAAGTATGAAAGATAAAGGGTAAGGGTATAATAATAGTAAAACTTCATTACTGAAGTAGCTAAATTTGACGATTTTTTGACAAACAATTGTTTTATCTTTCGTAAAAAAATTTTTTTTTTTTAAATATAAAGTACCCTATGTTACTTCTAATACCTTCAAGAGTATATGTACAAAGTTTCATGATGATCGGTTCAGTAGTTTTTGCGTGAAAGCATAACAAACAAACTTACATTCGCATTTATAATATTACTAGCTTTTTACCCGCGGCTTCGCCCGCAGTGGAGTCATTAAATAAGTATGAAAGATAAAGGGTAAGGGTATAATAATAGTAAAACTTCATTACTGAAGTAGCTAAATTTGACGATTTTTTGACAAACAATTGTTTTATCTTTCGTAAAAAAAATTTTTTTTTTAAATATAAAGTACCCTATGTTACTTCTAATACCTTCAAGAGTATATGTACAAAGTTTCATGATGATCGGTTCAGTAGTTTTTGCGTGAAAGCGTAACAAACAAACTTACATTCGCATTTATAATATTACTAGCTTTTTACCCGCGGCTTCGCCCGCAGTGGAGTCATTAAATAAGTATGAAAGATAAAGGGTAAGGGTATAATAATAGTAAAACTTCATTACTGAAGTAGCTAAATTTGACGATTTTTTGACAAACAATTGTTTTATCTTTCGTAAAAAATTTTTTTTTTTTAAATATAAAGTACCCTATGTTACTTCTAATACCTTCAAGAGTATATGTACAAAGTTTCATGATGATCGGTTCAGTAGTTTTTGCGTGAAAGCGTAACAAACAAACTTACATTCGCATTTATAATATTAAGTAGGGATATTATTAGTAGGGATAGTAGGGAAGTAGGGATAATAATAATAGGTTCTTCAGTGCTAACTGAACAATATCATTTGAGGACTGAGCTGCTTTTATAGAGAATCAACAAATCCAAAAAAATTTCATTTGTCCTCTCTTTTAACATAGCGAATAATCTTTGATAACTGATTAGCATTGGATACTTCAGTTGTCTCATCTAGAACCATAGCAACAAATGTTGCTTCGTTCTTAAATTTTTCAAAGGGGAGATCATACAAGTTATTTGCTACAAAAAATGTCATGTAACACTTGGTCGAAATGTTGATGGTAATTCCTCGATTTAACATTTTTTGATTTCACGAAATATGTCAAGTTTTTCCACAAAAACAATTATACTTCAGTTATCCTTGTAGCCTCATCAAACTTGGCCACATATCTGGAAACGGAATTGAATGTGCTACAAGATAATAAGTTCTCTGTGCGAAAAAATTCTTATTGCGGGTGTGGTAAGGAGATGAATAATACGATTCTGAAATGAATAAAATCAGTCATATTTTTCCAATGGTTTTATCGATGAAAAATGATCAATTGTGGATATGTTTTCTTTCAAACAAAAATATCATTTAGTAGGCTTTCGAATGACATACCAACTTTTGTGCTAGCTGCTTGTCCTCTGCCATAATATAATGGCTAAGAATATAACAAAGAAAAGTTGAAACATTCCAAACCTAAATGTGAATAATAGCGGAATTATTGAACTGATTTCGTCTATTAACGAACTTAGCCGCGGCATTTAGACCCCAAACCACCACTGAGTGCGTCAAGGCTCTATCTCTTTCTGTTCGAAAGTTAGCGTGTTCAGGGACAGCCAGACAGAATTATTTTTGATATCTGATTCTTCATCAGTGAGTCCAATATAGTCGTTTAATACCATTTTCGGCTAAAAATTCGAAAAATCAGACATTCAGGAGAAACGATGCATACTGTTTCCAGAACAAGAGCGCAAAAACGATTTGACAGTTAGCTACTATGAAATTTCAAAACGTACATAAGAATAAGATATAAATGATGGAAATTCTCAAATTCAATTGGACAGCTGGAAGTCTGAAATAGAAATCTGAAAACATATCAGGAGTTCATTTATCCTGGAATAAACGACACAAATAGAAGTGAACTACGTAAGCAAAGGAAGTTCTCATCGGGTTCACGTTCAATTCCTTCTGCTGAGGAAGGCTATACAGATTTAATTTGGTGCACGTGACAGCTTCATTAGAGCCGACGAAAGAGCAATGGTGGAATAATACGAAGAAGGATGTTGCAGGTCCCAGGCTGCAGGTGTCATTTAGCGAAAGTGGATTGAGAATATTTCACGTGAGTATATGAAAAAATTATCCTATTTCCGCCAACAAAAAGGCTGCGGAGTTTGCGCTAAAATTTATCATTATCAGATTGCAGCCAATAACACGCAACCAACAACCGACTATCGCACCGTTTCTTGAGGATAAACATAACAAAATCTTCTTTTGTATACAGGTGTCCCTGAAGTCCACGTCAAGCCTGAATCGGGTAATAGACTGTCATAGTAGTCATTAGAAAAATATTTGAAGAAGTCGTTTACTTATCAAAGTATATTGCATTTTTTATTATTCAATAAAATGCACACCCTGTAATGATTTTTGAACTCCTGTTGCTACAATTTGTACTTCTTTCAAATTTAATTTTTCCTATGGTATCCCGAATAGTGCTTCTGTAACCTGTAATCTTCAATTCTAAGCCAATTACTCCAGCTTGAGAAATAATATCACTTTTTGCCAAACCAAGTATTCAAAATTAATATATCGCACAACTTTAACTGACTGTACTGTAAAAAAACTTTACCACATCAGTTTGGAAAATTAAAAGATGGCGCATTTATTAGGGATTCTAAAATGGTACAACACTTACTAATTTATTTTTTAAATCGGTAAAAAAACGGCTTTTCTTAAAGAAACACAGTTTCAAAAAATTTCTTCGAACTTTCTAAAAATGATTCTAGTGCATCCAATACTTTGAGAATCTGGTTTGAATGAGATGGGGTGAGTCCTTCCATAAAGTGTGAGGGAGACAAATAGTGACGTCATTATTTGGTATTGGCACACGTAAACGCAATACACATCAGTACGCTACGTTCCTTGGTCTACTGCGCATCTGTCCGTATTTGATCGTGTTATTTGTGTACTTACGACTTTTGGCTTCGTTTATCAGATTTGTTTGCTTGTGATTTGGATAGTTTTGATCTCTTGACGACGAACTTTGATTTTAACTGGACGAACCTGTGATTGTGTATTGCCTTCATGTCTGTGCATACCACACAGGAATATGCCAACATGCATTTCATTTATGGGGAATGCAGATGTAATGCTGGTGCAGCTTCGAGAATGTATCGCGAGAGATACCCTTATGCTGATCGTTATCCAGATCATCGACGATATTGTGCTTCAAGCAGTTGAGGAAGATCCAAGTACTTCGCTACGTGAAATTCAGCGAAGCACAGGAGAGCCCAAAAGTACTATTGAAACACATTGACTATTGAAAACATATAAGCTCCACCTATATCATGTACAGAGAGTACATGTTACCTCGGGATTATGAACCTCGGGTTGCGTTGTGCCAAACCATGTTACAAAATAACCGGGAAGACTCACAATTCTTAGAAAAAATTTTGTGGGCGGATGAATCAACATTTAAAAATGATAGTTACATGAACCTACACTAGTGGCACGTAGAAAATCCGAATTTAATGATACAAGATAGATCTCAATATCGTTTTAAAGTGAACATGTGGACATGAATTTTGAACGGAGGAGTTATAGGAACTTTTTAGTTGCCAGAGGTTTCAAATGCTGAAATTTGTTTAGATTTTTTACGAAATCAGTTGCCAAGTTTACTTGAAGACGTGCCACTGAGTATTTTCAGAGACAGGTCCAAGTTCGAATCATGTTCAGTTGGAAAGGAAATTTTCTAGTTGGACGGATGTTTGCAACCATTTCACTGTTGGGTAGAAAATTAACAGTGCCGTGACCTAAAATGGCGCAAGATTGCAGTAACAAAGCCCAGAACACAACTGAACTCCTAACTCGCACAAGCTGAAAAAGCTTCTGCAAAAACTCCACAGAAGATCTAGGAGTATCAAGATAAATAATAATATATATTAGCAAAATGGCTACCCAACGCAGTTAGAGAATATCTAAATGAAGAATATCCGGGCAGATGGATAGGGCGATATGGTACAATCTCGTGGCCAGCCCGTTCACCTGATACGAATCCCTTATATTTTTTTAATGGGGAGCAATGAAAGAAAAAATTTATTCAAAACAAATTGAAAATGTAGCTGAGCTTCGGAAGAGAATTAGAAAAGCAATGCAATTCTTCAATAAAAGATGATTCGCCTGTCTGATATCCCGATCTTCTTTAAGAAGATGTGGTGCATGTATTGCGGCAATAGGAGGGCAGTTTGAACATCTTTTGTTAATTTATTAAACCTTGTCATAAAACGATAGTGCATTGCTTTAAGAAAAACCTTTTTTTGTCCAATCTAAAAAAGAATGTAGTTAGTGTTATATCATTTTAAAATCCTTATTATACGTGTTAACTTTTGAAGTATCTTCCCAAACTGATGCGTTCAATTTTTCTTCAGTACAGTCAGGTAAAGTTGGGCGAAATTTTAATTTTGAATACTTGGTTCGGCAAAAAGTGACATTGTTTTCCAAGCTGGAGCAATTGGCTTAGAATTGAAGATTACGGGTTACAAAAGTACTATTCGGGATACCATGGGAAAAATTAAATTTGAAAAAAGTAAAAAATTGTATCAACAGGAGTTTAAAAATCATTACAGGGTGTGCATTTTATTGAATAAAGGAAAGTGCAATATAATTTGAAAAATACAGGATTTGGATTTTCTTTTATATTTTTCTGATGACTATTATGACTTAACCTGTTACCTGATTCCGGCTCGACGTCGACTTCTGGGACATCCTGTATGTTTGAGGAAGTTCCCCTCCTTTGTTTTAGTTTCAATATTCTAGTTGCATGGAAAACTCACAGGAGAAAAATTAAAACTGTAAATAATCATTAGACTGAAAAGTGAATGAGTTATAAATTTAAGAAAACTGTTATAAATTGTGTATTCTTTGGTGTGAAGAATTGAATGTACTTTTATAATGTTAGGGTAATTTCGAATCGTCTTGGCCTTCACTTGACAGAAATCCATTGTAACTTAATTGAATAATACACATAAAGAGCATCGGTTTTCCTGTATTCTATTACCAAAGGATATTCCGATAATATCCAATATAAGTTTTTGGGCAGGTACAGCATGGTAATCTGTAAACACCTGATAAATGGGATTTGTTTATTTAAGTTCTGGAATTTTTTGAAATTATTCTTATTATTGGTTCTGAAAGAGGTCAACAAAAGAATACCTGCACTTATTAGTGGATCACTTTTCAAGGTATGCATTCAAACTAACTTTAAAAAAGTAGATGGCCACAGATTTCGGAAAAAGCAACGAGCAAAGTATCGAAAGAGGGAAATATAGTAAAAGTTTTAACAGATCGATATCCGGGTATAAATTCTTATTAGTGGTTCTGAAAGAGGTCAACAAAAGAATATCTGCACTTATTAGTGGATCACTTTTCAAGGTATGCATTCAAACTAACTTTAAAAAAGTAGATGGCCACAGATGAAAAAGCAACGAGCAAAGTATCGAAAGAGGGAAATATAGTAAAAGTTTTAACAGATCAATATCCGGGTATAAATTCTAAAGGACATAAAAGTTTTCTGGGCGAAAAATATATCCCACCAATATTCACTGCTGTAAATGCACCTTAGTCAAATAGGTTGAACGCGAGGTTGAATGGAACACTGGTTAACAAAATAAGTTGCAATTGAACGAATGAGAAAAAAAAGTTGTATCGACAAGAATTCCACATTAATATATAGATGAACAAAATAAAACGGTAGACATACAGTAAATAAATTCAGCCCAGAATACCTATTGACAATGACAATTCATTGTTACCTAAAAACTCAAAATCAGAAAAGACATATGATAACTTGAAGAAAGATAGAAGAATTGGTTTAGGAGATAGTATAAAATACCATAACTATAACGAAAAATTATTTGGTGAATACGAAAAAGATAACATTTTTGAAATTGGTGACATACATCGTATACATCTGAAATGGAAATCGGTTAAATGGAAAAAAAATGGATGAAACAAGGATTAAAGAAAAGATATCAAATGCAATGAATAAAAGTGGCATGAGGCATAAAAAGAAGGAATTCAATATATTTAACTGATCCCAATGCCAGTACACGAATCAAAAACAAACAGAAAAAGAAAATTCAGGAAATATTTCCATCAATTTAGTTTACATATTCTAGTAGCATGGAAAACTGAAAAGGGGAGAGTTGAAAATTATCAAGTTATCCTAGGATTGAAAAGTGCATAAGTAATAATATTTGGAAAACTGTAGTTTCTTTTTTATTTCAGGCTTGTTATTGAATTGAGTTTATTAAGTGAATGTATAGATGGCAAAAACTTGGTTTATTGAAATCGTTACCAAAGGCTGCCGCAATGGAAACAATAATTGGTTCTATAATCAAATCGCGATATCTTATCGCTGTCATGGTTACGCTAATGAGAATAATCGGATCTGTGCGTCCATTTATACAAATGCCTTCCCAAACGCACTTTGAGCCGCCACCGATATGAGTTGTTGGCGTCATAAAATGTTCATTATACCGTTGGCATCGTTCTCGCCACACCAACATTCAACCATCATACTAATACAGACGAAATCTGGACTCATCTGTGAACAGGCCAGATCTCCATATGTGCGCGTTTCAGTTCTGATGTTCAAGAGCCCAACGATATTTTAGAGCCCGGTGCTCCCTACTCAATCGCGGGTGACTGGCGGATCTTCTTCTCCTCAAATTGAAATTGTGCAATATATTCCCGATTGTTTGACCAGAAATTATCCCACCAGTAGCTTACTGGAGGGAGCTATTAATTCGGAATGCTGTGAAGAAGGTACTTCGTCATGCAGTTAACCGTATTAGTCGATCTTGTTCGACAGTTATAGCTGTTGTTCTTTCATCCCCATGAGTATATGCAGCACTTCCACTAATATAATAGCAATTCCACGCTCTACTAACTATACTTTGGGAAACCCGGAGACGGTAAGCAACTTCTCGTTGAGTTAAACCTTCGTTTAACCAACACACTAGTTGTTCAAATTGGACCGCTCTTAAACGCATGTTCAATTCGTGACATTTAATCCACAACTGATACCAAATCGATTGCAATACCACATACGGACTCCCAAAACGGAAGATCATACACCTATGAAAAATGAGTTTATTGTGAGTTTTTGTAATTAACCCATTCTGTATCATAAGGACCATACTTTATGTGCGTGTGTAATACGCAAACATACGCCTATTCCCGTGGTAAGTACAGCAATCCTGAATATTTGATTCACGTGCTGAGCAGTATATACTATGTTCAAATAAAAATTCAATACAATTCGTTGTCGCATTTTCTTTGTATACACGGAAACTTCACGATTCGAATATATTAATGGAACTTGAACTGACAGCGAAAATTTGTAGAGGGGAGAATACAATATATTCGGATTGTGAGAATACAAATGTTATCTCGAAACAATTGTGACAGATTTGACTAACGGATCAAATTTTGGTTTTCATTTCTCAGTAGCTATGTCATACGAGAATTCAAATTATCATAATCAAACAGCAAGCTTCTTGATTCGATAAAGCATTCGAGTGAATTTTTGGTAGTTAATTAGATAGATCGTCACAGTTGACAATTAAGAATATGCGAAGTATGAGCCGGATTGATTAAGTCCTATAATTTGTAGCGTAATTCATATCAATTAAATTGCATATTCCTGCCTCATATCTTATACAATAAGTTGAATATTGGTATGGAAATATGCGAACAAAGGGGTGATCTAGGGTTTAAGATGAAATAAATTAAAAACATTGCGATGCAGCCAAAATGTTTCGACTTTTTTCAAGAGAACAACTATTTTCAATTATTCTTGAGAAAAAATGGTGGAAAGCACTGACGTGAAGTCAGGAGCTTTTGTGCGATTGTTCATATCAACCCCAGCCTTCTTGTCGTTATCATTTTTTCCTTAATCTTATTTCATTTTATTTCCGATTTTTTCAAGAGAACAACTATTTTCAATTATTCTTGAGAAAAAATGGTGGAAAGCACTGACGTGAAGTAAGGAGCTTTTGTGCGATTGTTCATATCAACCCCAGCCTTCTTGTCGTTATCATTTTTTCCTTCATCTTATTTCATTTTATTTCCGATTTTTTCTAACGTTACAAACGCAGAAAACTTTCTTAATATAAAATAGAAAGGCTTTTTACTTGATGAGCGATGAGCGGTGCTTGTTTTAGACATTAATTTAATTCTAAAAGTTTTTTGAATAAAAAAATTCTTTTGGAAATTAAAATTGTAGAAGATAAACATATTTCAATTTGTTTTGATATTCAAACTTTCTTAATGCTCGAGTCAAATCCTTTTATGCCGTGGTGTTCAAATAAAACTTAATTGGGCTTGTTTGAGTTTAGAATTGCTAAGCAGATGTATGTTGCACTGTTTCAATTTGTAGAACTTTTTATTACCATAGCTCATACCCCTTATTAATGATATTTGGTGCAGATTATTAGCCATATTAATTTATTCGAATATGAATATGCTAATTATGAGCATCACGGCGTTACAGGATCTGACTTGAGCATGACGAAGGTTTGTAAAGTTAAAAAACCTCGGGGATGCTGGAAGTGGCTCGCTAGGATATGTCGTGTATGTATATTTGCGTACACTAGATGGCGCTAGTGTATAATAAATACATTGGTGTTCTCATGAAGAGCGAACATAATTCACTGGAATGTTAACTAGTGTGTGAATCATATTGTTGAAAGCTGATAATTTTTGGTCAAAGTGTGTGATTTGATTTATTGTGTATAATTGTATGTGTGTGGGTTTGTTAAAATTGATTTGACTTGATAGATTTACTGATCGTTAAGTCTAGAAAATTAATAATGTTGTCAGACTCAGTTTCCATGGTGAATATTATTGAAGAATGTGAATTATTGATAAAAGGAAAGAACTCGTTTAAATGTCTGTCTGAAGCTATGAAAAAGCATATATTTATTATAATCGTTCTAGAAAGTATCCGGAATTTAGTATTTTCCATAATTTTAATATACTTCTTGTTTGTAACGTTCTAAGACAAAAGTAATGTATAAAATAGGTTGTGCCGATAGTCGGTTATGGCCAAAGTTGCATGTCAACACTATTTGTCGAATATTGTCGATTGTAAACAGGTATACAATTTATAAAATAATGTCGCAACTAAAAAAAAGAAAACAGATAGAATATTTCTATAGAAAAGGTTTTCGAAAAGTTAAAAAAAGTAGTGCAATTGACTGAACTGGGAAGACGTGCTGTATATGAGACAATAAAGTGGATAAAAAATGGCATGAATATGAGGAATAGACCAGTTTCAGGAAGACCGCGAAAGATTAAAGAAAACAATTTAAACGCTTTATTGGCCTTAGGACGACACAATCCGCATCTGGGGTTTCGCAAATTGGCCAACAGATTTGGAAATCAACGAAATATAAAAGAATATCCAGAAACTGTCCGTATGCCACTGAAAAGATAAGGCTAAATATCAAGGAAACCAAAAAATTCCTATAATGACACCTTTACAAAAGGAACGGAGGATATAATTTTGTCAACGTTTTCAAGAAGATAATTTTAATAATGTGTTTACATCTGATGAAAGTTGTTTCCCACTTGGTGGAAATCACTTAAGAATCCTATCAAAACAACCGGTTACCGTTCAAATTTCCAAATTGCCCACCCAAATAAAGGTTTTTTTTTTTTTTATTTTTTATTTATTCATAACAGGAACATGTACAGGTAGGTTAATACCCAAAAGGATGTCCACAAGTAGAAAATAAAAAATTTACAGAAGTACAATGTGGTACATAATTTGAAAAAAACAAACAGAACAAAAAATTTTTTGAATTCTGAAAAACAATCACTTAAAAAGAAATATTTTAAATGATTTATACCATCTTATATATATTATTAATATGTGAAACAAAAGTGCTCCAGAAGAAAAGAAAAATTCAGTAAAATAACAGAATATACCCAATCAAGTAGAGCAACCCCTGAAGTGGTTACCCAAACATATTTTGACACTATTATGGCTCTGATCAATTACATCAATTAAATCCTTCAAACCATTACATTTACCTAGCATTCTAATGACGGGGGAATTCTTGGAGCTATTTGTACGCCTCAAAGGCAAGACGAAGGTTTCCAGCTGTCTGAATCTCCTCAATGGAGCATGTAGGTTGATTCGCGATAAGAGTGATGATGATTCCAATTGATAATTCAATAGTTTATTCGCAAAAAGTACGTCATTCATAGTTCTACGATTTTTTAAGCTTATCATGTTGAAGTGTTTCAACCTTATCTCGTAATTTATAGGATCACCCCTATTCAACCGTAGACCACACCCTGAACCCAAAAAACGTAGAAATTTTTTTTGAACTTTTTCTTTACGGTCAATATAAGTGTTATACTGGGGGTTCCACACAATCGAAGCGAAATTCAACTTGCTGAACACATAAGCGTAATACAGCGTAATGGCGGATCTATGGTTAGAAAACGATCGACTCTGTCTCAATATAAAACCAAGCATAATGCTTGAAGCTGTTACGATATTGTCGATATGTCGGTCAAATTTGAGACGAGAGTCAAAGGTAACACCCAAATCACGCACACGACCCGAACGAATCAGCGGTGAGTCCAGCAACACATACGGGAACATTATCGGATCCTTCTTTCTCGAGAACGTTATCACTTGACATTTAGATTTATTCGTGAATAAATTAGCTTTCCCGCAGAATTCAATGAAACAGTCGAGATCATTCTGGAGGCGTATGCAGTCACTAGGGTCTTTGATCTTCATGATCATTTTCAAATCATCAGCGAACATTAATATATTACATGATTTGAATATCTCTATAATATTATTTATGTAAATAATGAATAACAATGGACCCAGGTGAGAGCCCTGGGGAACCCCGGATAATGCCGATATGTACCGCGACTCAAAACCCTCCACCGAGACGAATTGTGACCGATTCCTGAGATAAGACTCTAACCATCGCAGTAGGAACCCACATACCCCAACGTCATACAACCTTCTGAGAAGCCGTCGAATACATATCTTGTCAAAAGCCTTACTAAAGTCTGTATAAATAACGTCTACTTGAGCTCCCTCATCCAAACCATCCAACAAAAATTCTGTGAAGTTCACTAGGTTCGTTTCAACTTATCGTCCTTTGAAGAAGCCATGCTGCTCGGAAATAATCTGGGATTTGACTAAATGGAATATATGTGGGTATATTAGGGTCTCAAACAGTTTTGCAAAAATAGAGAGTTTACTTATTGGCCTGTAATTCTCCACCGAAGTCTTACTACCCGCCTTGAAAACAGGAACGACAGACGCCAATTTCCAACGTTCAGGAAAGACCCCGGATTCGAGTGATCTATTAAATATAATCGTCAAGGGTTCAACGAGTGATGTACTTTGGGGAGCAATATCTCAGGGTGGTGCTAGGCTTATCTGTATAGTTGATGGTACCTTTACTAGTGAATAATATTGCGGCATTCTCAACGATTTTCTCCTTGAAACGACGCATGCTTTATATTCAGAGGGGTTTTCAGCAGGATAATGCAAGATGCCATAGTTCGGCCTATACTCAACCTTGAATGCAAGAACACCAAGCGGCAACCATTTCACAGCCAGCAGCTTCACCATATCTTAATCTCATTGAAAACATATTGAGAATAATGTTTATTTGCTTCAAACAATATTAACAACATGGAATAAAAGATTAAACAAGTCAATAAGTTACACATAAGAAAAAAACAGAAAAGGCAATTCACCCCTTACAAAATTCTTTGAATTCATTCAAACTTTATGGCTCACAATCCAGAATGAAACTATATAATGATTTCTTGAACTTTTATGACACATTATATTTCTCTCCACTCTACAGATTTTCCCCTCGTGATTGAATTATGTGAAGGTAGAATATAAGGATGCATTCTTCTGGTGTTGAAATGACCCGACATATGGAAATATGTATTAAAATAGCTTATACTCTTAATTAGATATATACGATAAAGATCTGCTCAACAGTTATATTCAAAAAAAAATTTTTTCTCCAAAACGTAATCACGGAATGACCGTGTCTGACTCGAGCATGAGGTAAGGTATCTGAATTCGAAACATGGAATTAAATCGAATATATTTGAGCTAATTATCAGATTCACTGCTTGACAGAATCTGACTTGAAGATGAATAAAATTTTCTGCCTTCGTTACAATACAAACAATCGGAAATACTGCTCTGTTCGAAAATTATTTCACAAGAGTGAGTCAAGTATGCCCTTCTGCATGAATTGAATAAACCCATTTCAACATAAATCTATATATTATGCTATGGGAGGCGAATATAGGTACGCTGCAGATTTCTTAATGTTGTATATTACAGAGAAAATTCGAGAAATCGACTTGACCAAATGCTCTTTTCTGAATTACAAAAATTGGATCTACCTACATAAAAGGAAGTACCCCAAAAGATAATTCCATAGGAAATAATGGAATTAAAATTTGCATGATACACCAACTTAGGGGTTCAAAATCAACCCGACTCCTCAACATGAACAATGCATAGCACGTAGAGTTAAGTCTACTCCTCAAGTGCTCGATATAAGTATCTCATTTTAGATGTTTATCTGAAATCAGCCCTAAAGACTTCACAGTACCTACTCTCCACCCAAACACAACTCTTTAGAACATATATGGATGTAGGATACTGTAGTTTAGATGTCTCATGATAAAAGAGCATACTTTGGGATTTTTCCACATTTAGTACAAGATTGTGCTTGGACAACCACTTAACTATTATATCCATAACAACATTTGAATCATCAAAGGCAGATGTGATACAAGGAGATCGGAGAAAATAATTTGCATCATCAGCAAATAATCTCAATGAAACTTTCATACTCAAACCAAAATGTAAAAAAGCCAAGTAATTTATATATATATATATATATATATATATATATATATATATATATATTGTTATGGAATTATATTAATGAAATTTTGTGAATGAATACTAATTAGATCACCCTTGTATGTAGTTATGTATTCTATGTTTCCGGCTAGCTCTTAAGATTATAATTTTGAATAATTGAAATTTAAATATTTTCAAATTTGATTTGATATTTGAGGGAGGGTTCAGTTTGAATTTTGAAAAGGTTGAATTTTTAAATTATATTTTATGAAAGTAATTTGAAATATTATAATCAGTGATCAATAACCAAAATTCTAATTCTATGTTAACCTAACCCTATCTAAATATCCTAACGTAATTCTAATCTAAACAATGATTGCTATTTCTCAACTTCTTTGTGGAAAGATTAACAGTATTGAATTTTTACTACCTTTGGTAATTTGTTCTTCAATTTATGATTGTTCCTTTTTACTGTCCCTTCTTCGTTTCAGGAATAACACTGGTTTCGTTGGAAACAACACTTCTAGAACTTCTGAAATTCACAGGCTACTTTGTTGATTTTCTTCAATATGTCCAATTCGTTTGAAACTTGATTTTTATGTGGGATTTTTCCATTCACATTCAGGTAATGTATTTTCTGGATTCAATTTCCATTCACAATAACCAAATAATCTTCTTTTTTTTTAGATGATGATACTTTTTTGAACTTTAATTGATTATGGACCGACAAGGATTCTTCTCTGCATATAATTGGAGACTGCCGACTTTTTCTGTGTCTGCCCTATTTATAGTTTTCAAGAAAAATTGAATTTCAAAGCTTACTAGCTTCTGTCAAGATTATATAAAAATGATGCTTTTGATGATTTTACAAAATTTACAATATTTCTTGGTTTGAAATTACTTTTTAAAATTAGCTTATTTTTTTAAACTACATTTTGATGTTTGTTTCATGTTGAACAGAACAGTAAAAGTCTTGCTTTTCGTTCGTAAAGTATTTCAAGTGTCAAAATTTAACATATTTCAACTTCTAATGCTTATAACTTATAAAATACTTAATATAACTTATGAAATTGATTAAATTTCTTCAGCTTAGATGCTATTACAATACTATTGATGCCTAAACATCTTGAAGGATATCTCTTACATTAATCATTTGAAAATATCTGACGTGGATGCTATCTTTCATTGAATTAATTGATTTTTGATCAAATTTGTCCCATTTACATAATTCTGGTAAGTTATATTTAATTTAGCTTATTCTTTGTCAATAATTTCACTAAAGTTTATATGTGATTCATTATAATAACAAATCTTTTCAACAAATTCTTCATCAATTTCAAATTGGATATCTAAATTCAAATTACTTCTATTTATTGCAACTATGGCTGGTTTTATATTGAATAATTGTAAATTGAAATCTCCCTGTGAATTCTATTCATAAACTGTCAACAAGATTATGATTGTTTTTTGATTACCGTTCAAAGAATTTTAATTTGACTAGTCGTTCTGTATCCTGAATATGCTTTTTCTTCATAATTTTAGCTTGCGAGTATTTTTATGAATTGAATTATTAATATTTCTGTCAGAATGGTTATTATTTAATTAATTTTGCTCTGGTTACACTCTAACGAGTCAACTTATATACAAAGGTGAGTCTTTTCCTTAATATATTTATGTAATTGTTTATTTTAACTGTAAATTCCTTGACAATATATTTATATATATATATATATATATATATATATATATATATATATATATATATATATATATATATATATCTGGACTACCATCACAGAAAATTATGGAGGTGATCTAGTTTCGGGTGAACCTCACCGTTAAGTCAAGTGTTTACAGTTAAATGGAGGTTGTATGAGTAAATAAGGTGGATATTTTGTTATAATTTTCTAATTCAAGAATTAAAAAATATATACTGAATAATTACAATTGAGCTTTGTTTTTCTGGATACTTTCTAGACGGACTATATATTCAGCATTTTGCAAGAATTAAAGGAAACTTTGGATATCACAACAGATTTAATCTATTAGTCTTCTACAATTTCAATTTCAAAAATTTTTTTTTTCAAATCTTTTAGAATTAAATTAATGTCTTATAACTTCCTCCCCACGACTTCAGGAGAGCATGCTTGGAAAGAAACATTCAATATTACTTATTTTTAAATTTTTTGATTTCAAATAACAATTTATATTTGTTGGATTTTTATTCCATTTGATATTGTATAATGAGTTTTGATTTTATACGTCTATTAAATATAAGCAGTGCTTATAAGACATTAATTTAATTCTAAACATTTTTGAGTTTAGCATAGAACATAGAGTACCTTGTATATTAGATGTATCTAGTTTGAATTTGCATTAAACATAGATTTCAAAAATTGTACGGTGAGTTTACAAGTTTATTTATTGTTATTTGATTTTATTTTTTAAATCTAAAGTTGAACTGACCTTAACTAAATTCTAATTGTTTTTGAGGATGTGCTACATGTTCTTGAAGTAAATTATTTGAATATTTGAACCTATTAAATATTTCAAATAAATTAGTTTAGGAGTTCTCAAAACTATGTTGTGTATTTTTGAAAGAGATTCAGTTTTCATAAATATAAGATCAGAAACAAAACATTTTGTCACAGGCAAAACATGCGTACGACTCCTGTCGGGCGAGTTCAGGTGCGCATGCTTGGGACGAAACATTCAATATTACTTATTTTTCCATTTTAATTAACAATTTATATTTTTTGGGTTTTGTTTGATTCTATTTGATATTGTATAATGAATTTTGATTTTATATGTCTATTAAATATAAGCAGTGCTTATTAGACAATAATTTAATTCTAAAAAATAAAAAAAAATTTTTTTTAAATTAAAATTGTAGTAGACTAACAGATTATATCTGTTTTGATATTCAAAGTTTGTAATAATGTTTCTATCAAGTAAAAAAAACGCTTCTTATTATTTTGAAGAATTGAAGCTTTGTGAACATCCGATGCGTTTACTTTTCGCTCGATGGGCTAATGATCGCATGGCCGAATATGAGCATTCTCCCAGAAAAATCACCTTTGCAATGAAGCTCATTTTCACCTGCTATGACTATTTTTTGTAAGTGTTACGCTTTACGCTAACTATCCAGGAACGATTGATGCATTGAAGCACTAAATCGAAATTGCCATTCATGAGAATGATCACCAAACAATCGACAATGTACTCAAAAGTTGATCGGATGGGGTATTGTAGCCAGTAGTGGCGGTCATTTGAATGATATTGTTTTTCGTCCGTTAATGTCAAGGTTTAACCTTTCTGTTAAACTCACAATTTTTAAGCAATATTCATTAGTTTTTTATTTATAACCTATAAAAAATGAAGATATTAAGTGGCCTACCCTTTATCTGACCTTATTTAGAATCGCTCTTTTGCTTGTGTGTTTATGTATGAAACTCCTGATTATTTTTTCAATTCCTATCGTGAATCACACGAGAAATCATCCGTATTTTAACTGGAAATAGCAAGAACTAACATATTTTTCAACTTCTGCACCAGCCTATTTCGCATAATAGTAAACCAACATTTTCCAAGATAAACAAATAGATGTCATTTCTCAATTACTGTATTACATTTCTAAATCTGTCTATGGTCCATTGGCCGACGTTAAATAGAAGTCAATGTGAGTTTTCTCTGATAACAAACATGAATCAAAATAATCCAGAAATATGTATTAAGTGACTTGTAATAACATACACCTCTAATCAGGCTGAAACTAAACAAACCTTCTCAACAATATCGCAAGAATAGGCAGATTTTTCAGGATCAAACAACAAAGAGAAATCTTATTTTAAAAATACGAAGATTCGGTACAAACAATATACTACATATTTCTCAATTGAAATAGGTTCTGGAGGGATCATTTATTTATCTCTTCGACTCATCCAACTAGTCAGGAACTGTATATATTGAGGAGTTCTTATCCCTGATAAATAACAAGCGAACATATTTTCAGTATTTAAAAAATAATGAGCAGAATTTGAACAATTAAATTAAATTCAATTGAGGATAATTCATAGTTTCCCATTATAATAATAATATCCATAATTTTTATATTAAAAGGTTTTGGCTTCACGATACAAATTAACCATCAAATATAAACACTGCGTTATTCTATTGTTGTCATTTTCAGAAGTATTTCGCTTAATTCATATGAGTTTCATAACATGAGAAATAAATTTAAACAAAACGATTAATGAACTAGATATATTTCGGACAACATTTTCTCTACTTGATGCAACAACAACAACAAGACAAAAATATTGCTGCTGTAAGTCACAGTGTTAATGATGATCCAGATTTGTCTATTCGTCGACGTTCACAACAAGTTGGAGTTTGTGCATCCACCACATGAAAAATTTTGCCCAAAGATCTTGGTCTACACCAATACAAGATCCAACTGGTTCAAGACCTAAAGCCACTTGACCATAATAACCGTCGTTTGTTTGCTGATAGGACTCCAGAGCAGCATGAAGTTGATCCACTTTTTTATCGTGAAATTGTGTTTAGTCATGAAGCTCATTTCTGGTTGAACGGCTTTGTAAACAAGCAAAGTTGCCGTATATGGAGTGAAAACAACCCTCAAGAAGTTCTGCAGGTTCCATTGCATCCTGAAAAATGCACTGTATGGTGTGCTTTACACGCTGAGGTCATCATTGGTCCATATTTCTTTGAAAACTGCTGGAGCTAATGTTATTGTGAATGGTGCTCATAACAGATCGATAATCAATGATTATTTGTTTCAAAATTGGAATGGTATCGACCCAGAAGTGTTTTGGTTCCAACAAGATGATGCTACTCCTCATGCTGCTGCCGTAACAATAAATAGTCCAATTAATTGGCCTCCAAGATCATGCGACATAACTCCACTGGATTATTTCATTTGGGGTTATGTCAACTCATTGATTTATGCTGATAAACCTGAAACGATAGATGCTTTGGAAGCCAACATAACCTGTGTTATTGATGAAATAAGGTCTGAATTACTCGAAAAACTGGGCCAAAATTTGTTTGGTCGGATACGGTTCCTCAGAGCTAGTCGTGGTGGACATATGCCGAAAATTCATTTTAAAACATAAATGTCTCGAAATTATCTTTCAAATAAAAAATAATTTGTCTTCAATCCTAATTTAAATGTGTTTTATTTCAATTTAAAATTCTATTACTCTGAAAAAAACAGCCGATATAATCAATATAAAATATCTTTCAATTTCTGGGAAAAAACATTTTTACATCCTGACATGAAACGTATTGATACAAATGTATTACCAAAAACTATATAAGTATGTATATCAACATACAAATAGAAGAAAATCCACTATTATAAAATTATCCAAAATTTTCAAAATAAAGGATCAAATGAAAATAATTGAACGAGATTTCCATTATTCGATAGCTATTTCTATCTCTAGACCTCAGAAATGTATTGAATTCAGATTAAAATATATTACAAGGTCTAAATTTATCTCACCAAATAAGATAAAACCTGGAACGAATAAACTCGAAGTAAGTTTTAAATTATCCAAAATAACACAGAAATCAACGTGTTGTTACGTTTAACCTATAATCATCAAATAATGCCCCATGATAAGAAAATATAACCAGAATTTCAACAATAATAAATAATTAAGGAATAACATCGATTTTTTTTATCCAGCTTTGCGCAAATGTTTGAAACTGTTTTATGGTCGATCTTTAGCTACTGGGCGATGCTACGGCTACTAACATGCCGGAGAACTTCGATTATTTCTGTGATTTTATCGACATTTTCGACGACGGACTTTTATCAAAGAATAACTGTGGAATGTACCGAATGTTTCTTTATTGACTTCTTTTTTGAACACCCTGTAACTCAACTGAATGGAGCAAACAAAGAACAGCAAAAAAATTTTTTTACTGTGAAATGTCACCTTCACAGCAAGCATGAATCTGAAATGTTTCGATCGATACTTTACGAGATATCGATCACCACAGCTATCTACCGAAAAAATAATTGATTTCATTTTACCCAACCTTTTGTATTGTTGAAGTTCGAAGATATAATTCTGAATTTAAATTAGTGTAATGAAACGGTTTCTTAAACAACAAATAAGAGATAAAATTCCGTTTTCGCAAAAAATATCAAAAGTAGAAACTTCACTTAATAATTGTTCGAAAAAATTCAATCTGATAACAAAAAATTTAAAAAATCATCCCTTGTGCTAATGAAACTTTTAATGTCACTGAGTACATGCATTTCTCATTAACTAAAGCTTGATTTATTTCATGAACGATGACCTACAAAGGTTGCCTTTCATATTTCGGGATTAGAGAACAAAAACAAATATTAATCATAGAAAATCGCTTTATTGTTTTTCAAAATATTCCTCATGAAAATCTATACAGTTCTGCATGCTTTGAATATCAAAACAGCTTTAATCTGCCAGTCGCCTATAATTTTAATTTCAAAAAAATTTATTCAAAAATTTTTACAATTAAATTATGTTTTGTTTTATAAGCTCAGCTTATATTTAATAGACGTATAAAATAAAAACTCAATATACAATATCAAACGGAATAAATAACCCAACAAATATAAATTGACGATTAAAATTAATGAATTAATATTTGAAGGAGACAAAATTTTGTTTCTGATCCTACCATTATGAAAACTATTTCCTTTTCAAAAATACAAAACATTATTTGAGGACTTCTCAGAAAATATAATTTATTAAATTTGATTAAATGTGTTTTGACATTCAAATTTTGTAATATTCCTTCCATAAAGTAGAAAACCTCTTCTTATTATGTTATTTTATATATAATTATACTAGGTTTGAATAAAACTCATTATGGAATATCCACTGGTTTAAAGAAAACCATTTCTGTGATTTTTGTGACGAACATAGAATATCTTGGATTTTAAAGTTTGTGCGTTCAAAACAAGGATATCACTAGGTTTGTCAGGTGAGTTATATTTATTGTTAATTAATTTTATTTTTCAAATGTGAAGTAGAACCGATGAAGATCTTATCGGAATTCTAATTGTTTTTTGAAGATATAACACATATTTCGACAGATTTTTGAAGTAACTCATTTAAATATTTTAATATACTAAATATTTCAAATAAATTATATTTTCTGAGAAGTCCTCAAATAATGTTTTGAATTTTGGAGAAGAAATATGTTTTCATAATTGTAAGATCAGAAAAATATGAAATATTTATTTATTAATTTTAATTGATAATTTATATTTTTGGGTTATTTATTCCATTTGATATTGTATATCAAGTTTTGATTTATACGTCCATTAAATATAAGCTGTGCTTATAAGACATTAATTTATTTCTAAAAATTTTTGAAAAAAAAAACTTCTGCATGCTTTTGAAACAATTGTTGGAACACGTTCGCCACTCTGATTGAGGTTTCTCCAAAACTCATTCTGAACGCATCAACAGCATCTTCAGGTGTCGAAAAATGTTTACCTCTCAGTTTATTCCTTGCGTACAGGAATAATTTGCGGTTTGATGAAGCTCCATCGCCAAAAATTGAATTAAGTTCATCGATGCGCTGCTGCTGAGTTAATCCACGTCGAAAGTTGTGAAAAATAATCGCACGAAAATGTTCACGATTCAATAAATTTTTTTTTGCTGAGACGAATCTTTTAAGTTACTGTAAACAACATAACCGTATGTCAAAACGTTCTGAGTACGCATAACCTAAAAAAATGTCAAACTTCACGATGGAGCTGTCAGTTGCCAGATTGCAACACCAGGATTGTCCAATCCCGAAATATAAAAGACAACCCTCGTATAAGGACAGAACTTTTCCGGACATTATTTATTTAATTTTTTAAAGAAATCATCTCCATCAGAGCAGGATTACAGAAACTTTTCCCATTCAAACTGAAGCCCGAATCCACGACTTTTCTTTGAGCCCGTACACACGCAGCTTACTCCAATTAGCTTCTGGTGCCGCTAGTTTCATCAATGCTCTATCCATCCGTTCATAAAATGGAGCCGAAAAATTTGAATTTCAAATTCTCCGACAAAGTGGGGGTTATTGGGTTCGTTCAGCGCATTCGAATAGCCAAAAAATCCACCCTTTGTTATATTGGAAGATGGACGAATTACGGGAGGTATCTATGTGCGAGAAAATTCCTACCATTAAACACCGAAGCTGCAAACTTTAGACGTAGATTGTCTCGAATCTTGTGCAAAGAGAAGTAGGGTAAACTTCTCGTAATAAATTCATTCTCAGAAAATGCCGAAGATGAGAAAGTTATTCAAGAGTTTCATTAGTTTTCGAAGTTGTGACGGAGAATGTTAATACACTCATGTTGAGAACGTTTCGGAACGATAATAAAGGATATTCCTGATGAGTTGTTGAGAGTTTCGATTTGAATAATCACAATTCACATGATACGCCTCAGTCTGGACTAAAACAAATTATGATGGATATTTTATAAGGAAAAAATTTGAAAATGTAAATTTTAATTAAAATATTTGAATGCTACGATAACGATTCTTAACAAATCAGATTCTTCAGATAAGACCCAAAAATTATTCCTACTTCAAAATTTCAAAATTCAGTCAAACAAGCCATAAAGAGTTGCCCTAACTTACTTTCAAATATACAATCTTCACTAACCATTATGAATCCTAGAATTCCATTACTCTACACCCTTCCTTAAATTCCTAAGACAGATTCAAATTATATTGCATTTTTTATTATTGGAGAAAATGCACACCTGTGATGATTTTTGAACTCCTTTTGCTACAATTTTTTACTTTCTTCAAATTTTATTCTTTCCGAATTGTGCTTCTGTAACCTGTGATCTTCAATTCTAAGCCAATTACCTCAGCTTGGAAAATAATGTCTCTTTTTGCCGAACCAAGTATTCAAAATTAATATTTCGCACAACTTCAACTGACTGTACTGAGAAAAAATTGTACTACATACGTTTGGGAAATCACTTTAACAGTTAGCGCATTTATTAGGGATTCTACAATTGTGTGACACTTACTACATTATTTCTTAGATCGGTTGAAAAACGGTCTTTCTTTAAGAAACACAGTTTCGAACAACTTCTTCGAACTTTCTAAAAATGATTCTAGTGCATCTAATACTTGAAGAATCTGGTTTAAATGAGATGGGATGAGTCCTTGCATAAAGTGTGAGTGAGACAGATAGTGACGCCACTATTTGGTATTGGCACACGTAAACGCAATAGAGATAAGTGCGCCACGTGGTCTACTGCTCATCTTTTCGTATTTGATCGTGTTATTCGTGTGCTTACGACTTTTGGCTTCGCTTACTAGATTTGTTTGCTAGTGATTTGGATAGTTTTGATTTCTTTACGACGAACTTTGATTTTACCTGGACTAACCTGTTATTGTGTATTGCCATGATGTCTGTGCATACCACACAGAAATATGCAGATGTAATGCTAGTGTAGCTTCCAGAATGTATTGTTATCCAGATCATCGAGTTTTTAAGAATGTGCACCGTCTACTCTTCATAGCGGGCCGACATCCAAACAAAGTGCATGGTGAAGGAAGAATTTCCTTACCTTACGACGATATTGCGCTTCAAGCAGTTGAGGAAGATCTGAGTACTTCGCTACGTGAAATTCAGCGGAGCACAGGAGTGCCCAAAAGTACAGCTCACCGATTATTGAAACAACATAAGCTCCATCCATATCAGGTATTGCGAGTACAAGTTCTGTTACCTCGGGATTATGAACCTCGGGTTGGGTGTTGTCAAACCATGCTACAAAAGAACCAGGAAGACCCACAATTCTTAGAAAAAAAATTTTGGTCGGATGAATCAACATTTAAAAATATGGTTACATGAACTTACACAATTTACACGAGTGACACGTAGAAAATACGAATTAAAGAGACAAGATAGATTTCAATATCGTTTTAAACTGAACATGTGGACTGAAATGTTGAACGAAAGATTTATAGGACCTTTTGAGTTGCCAGATGTTTTAAATGCTGAAATTTATTTTGACTTCTTAAGAAATCAAAGGTACTTGAAGACGTGCCACTTAGTATTTTCAGAGAAATATGGTTTCAGCCAGATGGCTGCCCAGTGCACTATGCTCCCTCAGTTAGAGAATATCTAAATGAAGAATAGCAGATGGATAGGGCGATCTGGTACAATCTCGTGGCCAGCCCATCCACCTGATTTGAATCCCTTAGATATTTTTTACTGGAGAGTAGTGAAGAAAAAAATGTATTTGAAACAAATTAAAAATGTAGCTGAGCTTAGGGAGAGAATTAGGGAAGCAATGTAATTCGTTATTAACGAAAGATTTGGCTTTCTGATATCCCGAACATCTTTTGTGAATTTATTAGATCTTGCCATCAAACGAAACTGAACTTTTTTAAGGAAAACCTTTTGTTGTCCAATCTAAAAAAGAATGTAGTTCGTTTTATAGCCTACTAGAATCCTTATTAAATGTGCTAATTCTTGAAGTAACTTGCCAAACAGATGTAGTACAATTTTTTTTCAGTACAGTCAATTGAAGTTGGGCGAAATTTCAATTTTGAATACTTGGTTCGGCAAAAAGTGACATTATTTTCCAAGCTGGAGCAATTGGCTTAGAATTGAAGATTACAGGTTACCGAAGCATTATTCGGGATAACATAGAAAAATGAAATTTGAAAAAAGTGAAAAATTGTAGCAACAGGAGTTCAAAAATCATCACAGGGTGTGCATTTTATTGAATAAAAAAGTGCAATATAATTTGAAAAATACAGGACTTGGATTTTCTTTCACTTTTGTATTATCTATAATTAACGGATTAAAATCACTATTGAAAGCTATTTGTTTAATGGTTTTATATTCTTTGTCAAAATTTTCTTTCGTCATGGGTATGTTAACCAATCTATAAAGCATACTATTATAAGCTGATGATTTTTGTGAAAATGGTTGGTTTGAAGTAGAATGAATCGTACCATCTGTATGTGTAGGTTTCCTGTATATGGAGAGGTCGTGTCTATTATTAATTTTGGTGATTTTTAAATCTAAGAAATTGATGCTATTATTTACTTCTTCTTCATGTGTGAATTCAATTGATGGATATTATTTATTGATGGATTCCAGAATTGAACAAAGTTGTCTATTTGTGCCATTAAATAAAAAAATTATGTCATCTGCATAACGGTACCAATAAACGAAATCTTTAAGATATGGGAGTTTTTGGATATTGGTTTCTTATGGTTTAACCATAAAATAAGTTGATGATTTATTACTCCAAAAAGCGAACTAATCCGGTTGTAAAAAAAAATATTGGACGCCTTGAACGTTTGCCTAAATCAAAATTACTTTATGTTTAATTTTATCTAGACGAAGAAAGTCCAACAATGGGTAACCCATTAAGCCCCTTGTTATCAGAAATATTCATGGATCACGTAGAAACCAATATCCAAAAACTCCCATATTTTGAAGATTTCGTTTATTGGTACCGCTATGTAGATGACATAATTTGTTTATTTAATGGCACAAATAGACAACTTTGTTCATTCTTGGAATCTATCAATAAATTATATCCAACAATTGAATTCACACATGAAGAAGAAGTAAATAATAGCATCAATTTCTAAGATTTGAAAATCACTAAAATTAATAAAAGACACGACTTTTCCATATACAGGAAACCTACACATATAGATGGTACGATCCATTCTACTTCAATCCATCCATTTTAAAATTATCAGCTTAAATAATATTTTAATAAGGTTATTCTGATTTTCACAAATTTTTATTTTTATGTTTACAACAATCGTTTTATTTATTTATTTAAGTATGCTTTATAGATTGGTTAACATACCCATGACAAAAGAAAATCTTGACAAAAAATATGAAACCATTAAATAAATAGCTCTCAATAATGATTTTAATCCGTTATTTATAGATAATTTACTTGATAAAATAAATTACAAGAAAGCAATAACACTTCATCCAAAATTTCAAAATTCAAACAAAACTAAATTTATTTCATTATCTTACGAAGGCCGAAAATCTGAAAAGATTGCTAGATATTTAAAAAAAAAGGAATTCATAACATCTATTTCAAAACCAAATAATTCTTTAGGCAGCTCAATAAAAAATAATAAGGACGTCATTCCTAAAAACAAAAAATCAGGAGTTTACAAGTTAACATGTAGTGAATGCCCATGTGTTCATGTTGTTCATTTCAAACAAGGATATGAGAACATGAAAAATGTTATATTAATAATAAACCAAATTCAACTTATGCGAACCAGTTGTTAGAGACTGGTCATAATTTTAATATGAACTATGAAATATTACATATCGAAAACAAAAGTCAGAAACTAAATCTGTTAGAAACTTTGGAGATCAATAAATATAATAAAAGACAAATTTTATTGAATGATCAAATAGATTTAAACATATCCCCCCTACTTAATATTTTTCATTGATTGTAAACCATCTCTTTCCACCTCTATATTTTTGGTACTCTCTTGTATTTTTTGCAGTGTATTTAAGGTCATGTTTTGCATTGTATACCTCAGTTTTAATACTTACCCGATGAAGTAATGGTATGACGAAACAATTGTCGTGTAAATCAATGAAATAGCGGAAATTAACATTTGTTTTTCTTATATTGAAGATGGATTTCCGTCAAGTAAAGACCGAGACAATCAAAAATTTCTTATCTTGTAGCAAATTTAATACCGTTTCCAGATATGTGGTCAAATTTGATGAGGCTGCAAGGATAACTGACGTATAAGTGATTTTACTGAAAAACTTGAAATATTTCGTGAAATCAAGAAATTTTAAATTAAAAATGACTATCAACCTTTCGACAATGTGATGTATGACATTTTTGGTTGCAAATAACTGTATGATCTCTTCTTGAAGTTCGGCCCTTTTAAAAGTAGACACCCTGTACAAGAACCTACTGTGTAAGTTTTCACACTGCATCAATTTAAATGTAGAACATAATCAAACCAAATTGTGGCTAAACAATTATTGTTCAATAAAATAATAAACGGTTTTTTACTTGATAGAAGGATTATTACAAAATTTGAATATCAAAACAGATTTAATTTGTTAGTCTTCTACAATTTTAATTTCAAAAAATGTATTCAAGAAACTTCAAGAATTAAAACAATTTCTTTATAAGCACTGCCCATATTTAAAAGACGTATAAAATCGAAACTCATTATACAATATCAAATGGAATTAAGAAAACCCCAACGAATATAAATTGTCAATTAAAATGAATAAATAAATAAATATTTTTGTTTCGTTCCAGGCATACGTACTGACTCTTTAGACAAGCGTACGACCCCTGCTTGTTACAAAATGTATTGTTTTCTGATCTTATATTCATGAAAATTAAATCTTTCTCAAAAATATACAACATAATTTTAAGAACTTCTCAAAAACCAACTTATTTTAAATATTTAATATATTTAAATAAATTACTCCAAAAACTCTCAAAAAATAATAAGAATTCAGATAAGACCAGTTCAACTTTACATATAAAAAATTAAAAAAATCAATTAACTTACCGAATGCGATCTCTAGGAATATCCTTGGAGTTTCTTGAATACATTTTTTTTAATCAAAATTGTAGGAGACTAACAGATTAAATCTGTTTGGATATTCAAATTTTGTAATAATCCTTTTATCAAGTAAAAAACCGTTTATTATTTTATTTTATATATAATATATAATTATATTAGGTTTTTAAATAAAGAACTTTATTATAGAGTGTTGAATGTCTTTAACTAACACCATTAAAGTGTCTTATAAACTTTGTATGATTTTGTTGTGAGCATAGAACATAGAGTACCTTGGATATTAGATGTACCTAGTTGAATGTTCAACAAATCACATATTCCTAGATATCGCATTCGGTAAGTCTATTTATTGTTAATTGATTTTATTTATTTCTATATGTAAAGTTGAACTGGTCTTATCCGAATTTTAATTATTTTTTGAGGATGTCCTACATGTTTTGAGAGATTTTGAAGTACTTCATTTAAATATATGGAAAATTTCAAATAAATTGGTTTTTGAGAAGTTCTTAAAATTATGTTCTATATTTTTGAGAAAGATTTAGTTTTCATAAATATGAGATCAGAAAACAATACATTTTATAACAAGCAGGGCTCGTACGCTTGTCTGAAGAGTTCAGTACGCATGCCTGGAACGAAACAAAAAATATTCATTTATTTATTAGTTTTAATTGACAATTTATATTCGTTGAGTTTCGATTTTATATCTATTAAATATGAGCAGTGCTTATAAAGACATTAATTTAATTTTTAAAGTTTCTTGAATACATTTTTTGAAATTGAAATTGTAGAAGACTATAACAGATTTAATCTGTTTCGATATTCAAATTATTGTTCATCAATAAAAAAATTGTGAAAGTTGAATATTATTTACTACTCGTTGAAAATGAATTTCCATCATGTGAACACCGAATACATCAAATACTCCTCAAACTTGATAGCAGTTTTCGAAGAGCTGTTTTTGTAATCATGAATTACCAAATAGTGAAGGCCGAAACCGTTCAGTACTCACCAATAACTTGATGTGGAACATTTCCGGACTTCCAGAGGACTTTAATTATCTGTATGTATGCTATAGACATAAAAAGGAGTGGAAACGCATACGAGAATATCATCCTGACGATGGTAAAATATGTATCTGTCTCTATCGACCAACTCGGCTTGCACTGTGTGAAATATATCGTTTCGAAGCCCAGGTCATCCCTGCTCTCTGTGGTGGAATAGATCATCTCTGGTAAGGCTGAAACGGAAATTAAAATCAATTAGCAAATGTAATACGTTCGCTGGCATTAACTTCATATGACGTCGTTGATTTTGATTCGTCAGGGCACTAAAAAACTGTGGTCAAACTGCGACAGCTAATTAACGGGTTTTTCATTGATTATATAACATTTAATTAGAACGCAGAATGTTCGAGATAAAAATAATTCAATGTTATTATATACAACTACATCGGGAGTCTTTCCAGCCCTACTTCAAAAGGGCATGGATATGTTGATTCCGCATCTGCTAAGATTATTTAGAACAAGTCTGGCTTGGGGGGTTTTCCCTACAAGCTGGACACTAACTAAAGTGGTCTATATACCAAAGGTGGGACGAAAAGAATCGGAACCCTCTTCGTTCAGACCAATAAGCTTTACATCGTTCCTGCTGAAGAGTCTGGAAAAGGTGATTGATGTCCATATCAGGGGGAAGGTGCTAATCGACAGTCCCCCTAGCCCTCATCAATACGCCTACCAGGCCGGCAAATCGGCAGAACTTGCATTGCATAATCTGATCGGAAAATTACACCAATCTCTCAATAATCGAGAGATAGCACTAACAGCGTTTCTGGACATTGAAGGTGCTTTTAAAAATACGCTGCCGGCTTCTCTCGCTGAGGCTATTGCTGCGAGAGGAATCGATCCGCTAATCTGTAGATGGATACAGGCAATGCTATGCGGCAGAACAATAACGACATCATACCAGGATGAAATCTTCGAGTTCAAGGCTGCGAAGGGCTGTCCGCAGGGAGGTATTCTGTCACCCTTACTGTGGATCCTTCTCGTTGATGACCTGCTGGCGATTATTTCGCTGTGGGAAGTCGACGTTCAAGCATTTGCTGATGACCTGGCAATCATAGCGAAAGGTAAATCGGAGGTGACGATATCGGCTGTCCTTCAAGAGATACTGAACACTTTTGACAAGTGGTGTATAAGGGAAGACATGTCTCTTAACCCGCAAAAGGTAGTTATAGTACCATTCACTAAAAAACGGAAGTTGAATGGTTTAGAACCGCCGACTATCCATGGTGAAATAATACAATTCTCATTTGAGGCAAAATACCTGGGAATAGTCCTGGACAGGACCCTCAGCTGGAGTGCACACCTAGATAAAGTGTGTCATAAAGCCAGAATGGGTTTCTGGACTTGCAGGCGGATCTGTGGTAAAACCTGGAGCCTAAAGCTCAGGCAGATGTACTGGCTATACACTATGGTAATTAGACCACGGATAGTATATGGCGCTGTAGCGTGGTAGAAGAAAGGCCAACAACGGTTGGCGAACAAAAGCTCACCCGACTACAGAGACAGACTTGCCTTGCAATTACAGTTGCGTTTCACACCACACCCACGGCTGCCTTGGAGGTCCTACTAAATCTACCACCCCTGCACCTACTCGTGCAGAGGGAGGCGAAACGGCCACATACAAACTATATTAACTGGCGATTGACAGACCAGAGGCAATAGTGATGGGAGGCTCAAGACTGCTGGATGAGCTTTTAACGAACAGTATCTTATCGATGCCCTCGGATCTAATCTCAAAAGTCACGAGCCAGGACGAATGGACCCAGCATGCTTAGGTTCTATTGAGAACCGACCTTGGCTTGTTCAAAGACGGCTCGCGAACGACGAACGAAACAGGAGCGGGAGTCTATGGGAGCAAACCGAGAATTAACATTTCATTGAGTCTCGGTCAAAACGCAACCATATTCCAGGCAGAACTATTTGCCATTGAGACCGCGGCAGAACTGCTGATAAAACGGCAAATCCACCACGGTATAATCAAAATATTTGTAGTCAGTCAGTACTAAAAGCTTTGGAATCCAGCTCTTGTACCTCAAGAACAGTCTGGAGTTGACGCAAGGCTTTAAACAGGCTCGGTATGTATAACGGAGTCACTCTGGTTTGGATACAGAGCCACTCAAACTATTTGGGTAACGAGGAGGCAGATCGGCTGGCGTTTGCTGGAGCTGCGCTGCCTCTGGTAGGACCGAAACCATTCCTGGGAATAGTTAGCCACATGACGTGACTAACGAGGCGATAACAGGCAGAATGAACTCAAGACTAGAGTCTTTCTGGCGGATCCATTCTGGCCGCCTGAAACATTCGAAGTTGTTCCTTGGAACAGCTTCGAACAAAAAGATGGCGAACTTAGCGCTAGGTCTGGATAGGGCCAAACTAAGAACACTTGTCGGAATTATGACAGGTCACTGCAGACTGAAAGCGCACTTGCACAAAATCGGTCTGGCTGAAGAACCACAATAGTCCGTGCGGACGCAGTGGTAGGGTGGACAGACACCCGCTCGCCATAAATAACATAACATAATAACATATATGCAACTATGTACAGAAGAACCCGGATTATCCACGCACGCCGGGACAGCAGAGCCTTTGTCGGATAATCGAAAATCACGGATATTCGAAAAATTCATTTTTAATTTTTTCTACTAATTTATTTAGTCAATGAACGCCCCCCGGGCATTAGATCTTGACGTGATGGGGACGCTTGTCAGGACTAGGACCTAGTTTCGTCCCGGAGAAACGGAGGGTTAAGTCTTGGTGCCTAACGTAATGCCATTCGCTCCAGTCACTGGACCTGTATGGGGCCCTAGTTTTGCCGTTCTGGTGAAATGGAGGGCTGAGCCGGTTGACTAACTCAGTGACAGGGAGTTTGTCTCAGCACAGGGCTTCTCCCTTAAAACTTGCGTACTCTAGCATATCGCAGTATACATTTTGGATTCTGTGTAAGGGCCGAGTGCGTTATGTAGCATACTGCGTTACCTCGGGGGGGTGAATTGCCCCCACGTGTTACTTGTACCACCTGGCCACCCCATTGGTGTTGGACTCGAGGGTGCAGTGGTTGAAAGTCCGCATTGTGGACTAGGGAGGTATTTCATTTATCTGTTCGCAGACCCCCATGTTCGGGATATTCTCACGAAATGTCTCGGGGTTTAACGGGTTTGTGGATCTCGACGAAATGGCTTTGCCGTTAGTGCTTGACGCCAGGATCAATCAAATGACTTCACATGGGTTCGGTGGGTCAGGACGTACAAGCCGTTAGACGGTGCTCGTACCAGGATCAATCTTGAGACTATCTTAGTTCATGGGACTGCGTTCGGATGCTTGGATAAGAATTCCTTCAGGCGGGTGAGTTGCGTCACAAACCAACTCGGGTACTGACCTGCAGAGCCAGTAGAGGTTGAATAGTGCTTCGCTGCTACCAGTCAGACGGTTCTGGCGTTCGAGTCGGTGCCCAAACTGAAAGCTGGTGGGTTCATCTCTTCGGAAGGGTTCTTGCTTCACGCGATGATATGGCGTAAACCTTATCACACTTTATATCTCTCTGTGGAGACTGCTGAGTAGTTACTTGGTCACTTGGTGAAAGAGCTATGCCCCTATGCCAATCCGAAAACCTAGTAGAATTCACGTGTACTATGTTATAAGAGGAAAATAAGCGTTTAACTACAAAACTTCATCTGAATAAAATGAAACTTTATTTATGAATGATAAAAAAATTAACATCCTAGGTGGAGAAAATCACTTAAAAAATCAATAATATTGGTTCATTTTTGGGATTTGCAACTTCTACTCCTTATAATTTCCTTTACTTTTTGAGCTGAAGCAGAAGAATGCCATCAGTTTCAGGCTGCTCCTGGGAATATTGGATACGTACATTCACTTCATCTCCCGCTTCTCGATGACATGTTTTAATAACGCAATTATTCTCATTGCCATCACAACTTTTTCCCCTCATGTATACACAAATTACAATGTAATTTGTATATACCGCTTTTTCGCACATTTCACGACAGTCTTTGCCATTGACTAAGAGTGAACCTAAGATTTTCTTATTTGTAAAAATAGTGTTAATATTATTTTGTCTAAGACTGTTGCAAATTTTGTTATTAATTTGTGGTATGCAGTTTATGCTATGAAATTTTTCTTTGTCCTACAGGACGTGATTTTTCTTAAAAATTAATTTGTCTTTTACATTCATATTGTGACCATTGTTCGACGCTAATGACTTCAAAATATCAATTTGTTTGTTAAAGTTATCTAATGGGAGCGGGGTTGATAGTAACCTATGTATAAAGGCGTAAAAGGGAGAAATTTCAATTTTATGAGGGTGAGAACGGTGTTAATGTATAGTTTAATTATTGAAATAGAAAATTTTGACAAAATTCATTTAATTTACTTATACAATCTCTATTTAAGTGTAAACACTTTACGAAACGTCGAGGTACACCCGAAACTGGGTACCTCCATTATTTTCGGTGAAGCTAGTTCACGACTGTAAAACTGACTGAATTAAATCATCTTCATTTCGTGGCGCTGCTCGTTCAACTTCCATCTTCATTTGTCCCTATATGTTTTTAATGTCACTAATATCTGGTAAAGCTGCTGGCCATGAGATGGTTGTCACTTGGTGTTCTTGCATCCAAGGTTGAGTATAGGCCAAAGTATGGCATCTTGCATTATCCGGCTGAAAACGCCACCCCTCTGGATATAAGGCTGCACCGTTTCAAGGAGAAAATCGTTTAGAATGCAACAATACTTTTCATTATTAGTGGTGCTATCAACGTAGCACCACACTCAGATATTGCTCTCAAAACCATTATTTTGGTGAGAAATTTGAAAATATGAACGGTAACAGGTTGTTTTGATATGATTTTTAAGCGATTTCCACCAAATTGGAAACAACTTTCATCAGATATAAAGAAATTATTATAATTAACTTCTTGAAAACATTGACGACATTCTATCATTCATTCCCTTTGTAAAGTTGTCATAGGGATTTTTTTTGGTTTCCTTGATATGTAGCCTTGTCTTTTCAGTGACATACGGACGGTTTCTGGACATACTTTTATATTTCGTTGATTTCCAAATCTGTTAGCCAATTTGCGATACCCCATGCTCGCATTGCGTCATCCTAAGACCAACAAAGCGTTCAAAGTGTTTGCTATAATCTTACGCGGTCTTCTTGAAACTGATCTATACCTCATATCCATGTCATTTTTTATCCTCTTAATTGTCTTATATAAAGCACTTTTTCCCAGTTCAGTCAATTGCAATAATTTTTCAACGTTTCGAAAATATTTTCTATAAACATATTCTACTTGTTTTCTTTTATCTAGTTGCGATATTATTTCATAAATTGTATACCTGTTGACAGTCAACAATATTTGACAAATAGTGTTGCCACGCAACTTTGGCTACAGCCGACTATCTGCACAACCTATTTTATACATTACTTTTGTCTTAGAATGTTACAAAACAGAAGTAAAATTATGAAAAATAATAAATTTCGGATACTTTCTAGACGGACTATATCTGTGTAAGTGGATTTTCTAAAGATGTCAAATTCACGGGAATTAACATTTCTTGTGATCTGAATATCTATAAAATTTATTGAGTTTTGGGTGTTTTCGACTTCAATACTGAATTTAACGTAATTGAAAAATCAATTTAACAAATTTGAAAACATTTGTAATTGTCTAATAGAACTTAGCTAAATGCAAAATACATCATCAACATATAAAGAACTGTCTTTATCAAATTATCTTGTGAAGAAGAGATTTTATTTTTTTTTATTTCACATAAAAATTTCACTCGAAAATGAGCGATAAGGGAGAGTGATAAGGGAGAACCCTTAGGAGGACCGTCTAATAGTTGATAAATTTTATGGTATTTGAATTTAAAATAACTGTGTTTGTGGCATATTTCATTGTTTCTCGTATAATTAAGGAGGTGAGTGATCGGTTTTGGTGTAATAAATATTTGACTATATTTTTAATCTTTAAATTATGTATGGTATGGAAGGAAATAAATTCACAACATCGAATGAAAGAAGTTTAGCGTCATATAATATATACTAACTGACAAAGAAACTGCAACACTCAGAAGGAGCTGTTAAATTTAAATTTTTTTTTGGTGATACAGAAATAGTATAGCAAGGAGTAATGGACGAGTGCGTTATGTAGCATACTGCGTTACCTCGGAGGGGTGGATTGCCCTCAGGTGTTACTTGTACCACCTGGCCACCCCATTGGTCTTGGACTCGAGGGCAGCAGTGGTTAAAAGTCCGCATGCTGGACTAGGGAGGTATTTCATTTATCTGTTCGCAGACCCCCATGTTCGGTATATTCTCATGAAATGATTCGGGGTTTAACGGGACTTGACGGTTCGACCGGCTTATCCTGGCCCCGGATCAATGCGTTTCAATTTAGGGTTTGTGGATCTCGACGAAATGGCTTAGCCGTTAGTGGTTGACGCCAGGATCAATCAAATAACTTCACATGGGTTCGGTGGGTCAGGACGTACAGGCCGTTAGATGATGATCGTACCAGGATTAATAGAAGTCATCAATCTTGAGATTTTCTTAGTTCATGGGAATGCGTTCGGGTGCTTGGATAAGAATTTCTTCTAGGGGGTGAGTTGCGTAACAAACCAACTTGGGTACTGACCTGCAGAGCCAGTAGAGGTTGAATAGTGCTTCGCTGCTACCAGTCAGACGGTTCTGGCTTTCGAATCGGGGCCCAAACTGGAAACTGGTGGGTTCATCTCTTCGGAGGGGTTCTCGCTTCGCGCGATGATATGGCGTAATCCCTATCACAATTTCTACCTCTTGGGGTGGACTGTGGAGACTGCTGAGTAGTCACTTGGTGAAAGAGCTATGCTCGTCATGCCAATATGAATTCACAGAATGATTACAGGATGGCCTTGTTCTCCTAACTACTCATTAGCCAAAGATCGAGTTGTCGCAAATCGGTCTCTAACAGCCATAAGTCTTAGACGTCGATCTTGAACTTCAATTGTACCTCTTTGACGTCTGGTGCCTACCCTTCTTCGATCATGGGCATTATCAAACCACGCTTGACAACATATCATAACAGTAGTTGGATTTCTGTTCGTACGGTTAGCGATTTCTGGAAATGACTACCCCGCTTACCGTAGACCAATAATTCAACCTCTTTCAAATTTACTTAGCTGGCGATAAATTCCGCGTACCACGTGCTCTAGGCATTTAAACAACAACTAAACATCGACTTTAGACTCCTCGAACAGCTGGTTTGTTGTAAAATTTAAAAAATTTGCAAAAAACGACTGCATATTTAAGTAACAAAAAATGTTTACATGAAAAGACTTTCACGATTTTTTTCTACAAATTATTATCATTTACGCCTTGCTATACTATATATGTTTTACAACAAAAATTCTAAATTTAAACAGTTCCTTCTGGGTGTTGCAGTTTCTTTGTCAATTAGTATATAAACATAAGGATAGAAGAACACAAAAAAAGTATATTGCATACTAAAATAACAACTGGTTTTTCTGAACATTGTAAAATAACAACCCTTTCATAAATATCAGAAGAACTGAGATATTACACGAATGGACCTTTTCGAAAATTTGGAAATTTTTTTAGCACACAGAAGGAAGTCACCAATCACAGACGACCAACTGGAATTGAATTCATCACCATTGATCTTATCCGTAAATGATTAAAACTGACCCAACATCTTATTTTTACACTCTACAAAATTTTACCTGTTATCTACTCTACTATTATATATAATTTTGTTCCCTTTAGTTTTGAAAATGGGTTGAAAACCCGAAACATATGTGTCAACAGACATGAAATAAACAGTAAAACTTAAGCCAAGTATTTTTAGTGATTTTATTGATTTAAAAATGTTTCACCAAGTGATATACTACTCTGTCAAGAAAGTACCGGGAATTTTCAATTAAAACAACATTTTTACATTTAATCGTCAAAATTTATTGGGTCGCCTTCAAAATAGGGTCCATTTGCTCCAATACATCTATGCCAACGGCACTTCCAATTATCGAAACATTTTTTATAGGCGCTTTCCGGGATGGACTTTAGCTCTCGCGCCGAATTTTGTTTTATGGCTTCAATCGACTCAAAACGGGTGCCACGAAGGGGCAATTTTAGTTTTGGGAAGAGGAAAAAGTCGCAGGGAGCCAAATCCGGCGAATACGGTGGCTGCTGAAGCACGTTTGTTGAGTTTTTGGCGAGAAAGTCAGTCACAATCGTAACTCGGTGAGAAGGCGCGTTATCGTCATGCAAAATCCATGAGTTGTTCGCCCACAAATTTGGCCGCTTCTTACGGATACGCTCACGCAAACGTTTCATAACGCCTAGGTAAGACTCCTTGTTTACCGTCTGACCCTCTGGAACGAATTCGTAGTGCACCACGCCACGGATATTGAAGAAAACAATGAGCATCACCTTCATTTTCGAGCGGCTTTGGCGTGGTTTTTTCGGTTTCGGCTCATTTTTTGCCACCCATTCCGATGATTGCTGGCTTGTTTGCATATCGTACTCGTAGACCCAGGTCTCATCACCAGTTATAATGCGTTCCATGAATGTAGAATCGGAATTACAGCGATCCAGCATGTCTGAAGCAACCTGTTCGCGATGACGTTTTTGAAGAAAATTCAGGTCTTTCGGTACGAGTCGTGCGGCCACCTTTCTAATGCCCAAAATATCAATCAAAATAGTACGTGCGGACTCGTGGGATATCTTAAGATCATATGCTATCTCTCTCAAGCTGGTGCGACGGTTTTCCAGCACCCTTTCCTTAATTTTATCGACGTTATCTTCGATCGAAGCCGTCGATGGGCGACCACTTCACGACCGTCCTTGAAGGCTCTGTACAACAGATATGCACGACTTTTCGATAGAGCATTAATCACCAAAGGCCTTCTGCAACATTTTCAATGCATCGGCACACGAAAATTCATTTGCAACACAAAACTTTAAACAAATTCTTTGCTCAACGTAATCACCCATAGTAAAAATCGGCACGCACTCTGACATCGACTGACTTAATCAGCTGTTGCAAACACACTAGTTGACAGATCCCGCTCAAGCTTGGCATAGTAATTAAGGACAGTGGTACCAACCTAGGAAAAAAAATTTTTACCTGCCTCATTGCCCCGCCAGATTTAAATCGATAATTCCCGGTACTTTCTTGACAGAATGTATGAGAAATCAATAGCATTCAAATCTTTTTGGCAATGTAAAGTATAAAACCAACTTTTTGCCGAAACAAGAATGCTGGGATCGAAAAAACCACTACTTCAAAAAGCAAATTCTAAGTGGCTCACCCTTTAATAGAGAAAAGCTTATTTCATATTTGGATTAAGCTCGTCAAGTATAGCCTAGGTAATTTTTAGAATTCAAGGAACCCAGAACAAAAAATTTGTGAGACAGTGAATTCTCTTCAACCCTAAAATACTAATTATCGTTAACTTCACGACAATTAGATATATCGTGGTATATTGGAACCCGGAATTAGCGGTCATCTGATCTCAATTTAGGGTCAACCGAATAGATCACCAGTGAATAAACACATTTCGGATTGCACATATGTAAATTACGATCGCTTCGTCGTGCAGTTTACTATACTGTATAATACACTGAAACAACTTTTGCATATCTAGAGTGTACATAGGTAAATAATTATGAATTAATTGAATCGACGGATACTTATTACGAATATGCTAACACGAATTTGAGAATGGTAAATAGGAAGTTTTTCGAATGGGCACAGTGCTACTTACGAGGGTCCTTCAATGTATTTTCGGTATATAGTCCGGACAATTTAGACCAAAAAATGAGAGTGAAGGTACATAAATTCCCAGCAAGCTGAAAATGAGTAAAATTGTTCAAAACATAATTATAAACAATACCTGATCCCCATCATTTCCGTGTAAAGAAAAAAATTTATTCAAGGTCAAAGGTAAAAAAAAAAGAGTTTTTCGCGATTTTCAGCAAAACGGTATTTTGGTGTTGTTGGACACGTTTCTTGAATGATCTACCAGACTGGGTTGCAAATATTGCCCTTAGTATACATTGGCCAGACTGGTAGATCATTCAAGAAACGTGTCCAAGAACATCAAAGGAGTTATAGTATATCCAATTCTGTACATTCGACATATGCTAATCATCTTAAGGAATTCAGGCATAATTTCAACAATAATTATGAAATTATCCACGTTGAAAGCAAAAGTTCTAGATTAACACTTTTAGAATTTCTTGAAATCAACAGGTATAATGCCCATAAAATCCTTTTGAACGAACAAACAAATGTCTATCATTCTCCATTACTGAATATTTTTCCTTAATGGCATTTTTAGCGGCAAACTCCAATAAACACCTAGAGTTTTTATGACTTGTGCTTCCATTATTTGGTCACGTACCTAAAAATGTATTTAAACTCGGTTACACTGAATACCATCAGACAGTACAATGTAATACCTGAAGAAGCCACATCGTGGTGAAACAATTGTTGTAGTAGTACAAACATTTTTGTGGAAATAAATTACTGTCTCATATACATTTTTTTAATAAGATGCAGTATTTCAATTTCCACAAAAATATTTATAATACATCAGTTGTTTCACCACGATGTGGCTTTTCCAGATATCTACATTCTACTGGCCGATGGTGTCCAGTGTAATTGAGTTCAAATATTAAGTTAAGTACGTGACAAAATAAAGTAAAAACAAATCATAAAAACTTAGGGTGTTTATTGGAGTTTGGCGTTAAAAAATGCCATGAGGGAAATATATTCAATAATGGAGATCAACATCTAGTTGTTCATTGAAAATGATTTTACGGGCATTTTACCTGTTGATTTCAAGAAATCCTAAAAGTGTTAATCCAAAACGTTTGCTTTCGACGTGGATAATTTCATAGTTATTGTTGAAATTATGCCTGAATTCCTTAAAATGATTAGCATATGTCGAATGTACGGAATCCGCTATGTAAATTCCTTGGTGTTCTTGGATTCTTCTCTTGAATGATCTACCTGTCTGGCCAATATATATCGGGTGTTTCTTTTAGAGTGATAGAACTTTCGATAGGAATAACTCAAGCCGCAACAACGTTTACAAATTGTTGAAATTCATTTTCAAAATAAGAGTTCTATTTGCCAAACTTATAGAGGACTTCCTGAAATTTATGGTTCACATGATCGTCCATCAGAGCAGCTTATTTGTCAAAATATCCATAGATTTCGGACAACATTTTCTCTACTCGATGCAACAACAAGAACAAGACAAAGAACTGTACGTACAGAAGAAATTATCGCTACAGTAAGTCATAGTGTTAATGATGATCCAGATTTGTCAATTCGTCGATGTTCACGACAAGTTGGACTCTGTGCATCCACCACATAAAAAATTTGCGTAAAGATCTTGGTCTACACCCATACAAGATCCAACTGGTTAAAGAACTGAAGCTACCTGACCACAATCAGCGTCATTTGTTTGATGATTGGGCCCTAGAAGAGCTTGAAGTTCATCCGCGTTTCTTATCGTAAAATTGTATTTATTGATGAAGCTCATTTCTGGTTGAGCGGCTATGTAAACAAGCAAAATTGCCGTATATGGAGTGAAAACAATCCTCAAGAAGTTCTGCAGGTTCCATTGCATCCTGAAAAATACACTGTATGGTGTGCTTTACACGCTGGAGGCATCATCGGTCCATATTTCTTTAAAAACGATGCTGGAACTAATGTTACAGTGAATGGTGGTCGTTACAGATCGATGATCAATGATTATTTGTTTCAAAATTTGAATGGTATCGACCCAGAAGTGTTTTGGTTCCAAGTGTTCTGGTGCTACACCTCATGCTATTACCGTAACAATAGATTTATTGAAAAAAAAGATTTGGCGATAACATTATTTCGAGAAATGGTCTAATTAATTGGCCTCCAAGATCAAGCGACATAAGTCCACTGGATTATTTTCTTTGGATTTATGTCAAGTCATTGGTTTATGCTGATAAACCACAAACAATAGACGCTTTGGAAGCCAACATAACACTTGTTATTGATGAAATGAGGCCCGAATTACCGGAAAAACTGGTCGAAAATTTGTCTCGTCGCATGCGGTTCCTCAGAGCTAGTCGTGGTGGACATATTGCGGAAATTATTTTTAAAACATAAATGTCATAAAATTCAATCTCAATTAAAGTGTGTATTATTTCAATTTAAAGTTATATCACTCTAAAAAAACACCTGATATAACACCAGAATCTGTTAGTTAGAGCCAAAACGCCCAAGTCTTCGTGCAGTATCTTTTAATATTGAATAATAATTTATTTATTCATTCCCAATAAAGTACATATCACAGAATATGAATACATTTTAAACCCATCAAAAATTTCATGGAGAGTCAGGTACAATTTTCTCTGAAAAGACACATAAGTACTAACTAGAACTACTATATATAAATGAAAAACGTATAAAAGAAAAATTATTCAAACAAACAATGAATAAATAAATTAGGCCAGGCAACGTATTTCATAAAAATATATTATTTTTAAATAATCATTCAGGTATTCATGTATTCAGTTTTATTCATAAGGTGACATTTCAGTTCATTCTTAAGCTTTATTCGATTTAATTCCTTCATTCTGGACGGCAGTTTGTTGAAAATTTTTATAGCTAGATTACTTACATTTAACTGTGGTAATTTTATACGATAGTATGGTATGATGAAGTTGTTTTGTTTCTAGTATCATGGCTGTGATTATATTAATTTTTCGATAGTATGTCCTTATTATCATGGATGTACATTACACAGTATAAGAATGGACGTCACGGTAAGAATTTTTTCTCTGGGTAATAGCTCTCTACAGCTATATTTATTACTTACGCCACATAGTATTCTCAGTACCTGCTTCTGTTTTATGAATACTTTCTTACTTTCAGACAAATTCCCCCAGAAAAGAATGCCGAAGTTAAAGACACTATGAAAGTAGCTTAAGTAAGTAATCTTGGCTTCTTAAACTCCCGCTATTTGCTTTATTCTCCTAACTGCATAGGTAGCTCTTGACAACTTAGGAATCATTTCATCAATGTGGACAGAAAACTTGAGAAAAAGACAGCAAGTAGCTTCATAAGATTGTCCGAAGACATCTTTGGTTCAAACAGTAGTCTCTGTGTTTTATCACTGTTCATGATCATTTTGTTTGCGCTGAACTATACCTGTGCTTCCTTTAGTATCTTCTAGTCTTTCCCTTCCAATTCCTGGTTGTCCATCCCTTTATTCAGAAAAAAAGTATCATCAGCGAAGAGAACGGTTTGATCTGATATCACATTAGCTGGCAAATCATTCATATATATCGTAAACAAAAGGGAATCCAACACAGGACCCTACGGTACACCATGACTCACAGTCTCCCAAGAAGAAGACCTGCCTACCAAGCTTGTTTTATGCATCCTGTTTGTCAGATAACTATTCATCAGGTCAAGAGCCTCACCCCTGATTCCATACTATTCAAATCTGTTTAAAAGTACTGAGTGTGAAATGCTATCAAAAGTATTGGATGAGTCAGATGCCTGTAAACTAGATTTTTGTCCCCCATCAAAAGCTTCTCCTATATTTTCAAGCACCTCCTTTCATGCCGTCTCCACTAATTTGCCCATCAAGCTATTTTTTGGGGAAAATTTTGTGATGTTGGAAGAAACTCAGTAATCTATTTTTTTATTATCTCAAACAATTTTGAGAACACAGACAGCCTTCCTCAACTGATCCGGAAAGTGCCCCTCTTTTAGACATTTGGTGAGCATGCTACATAATTGTACCTCAATGCACGGAAGAATTTCCTTCAATATGATTGATGTCATTCCATAAATATCTCTAGTTTGCTTAGATTTTATCTGTCTTAGGGCTTTCCTGAGTTCTGTTTTTATGCATTCATGAAGGTAGATAGACTGAACAGTTTTTATCTAAGTTTTACGCAAGAGATTGATTGGATTTTCTTGTGCTTTACATCTTTCTGAAATACTAGCTCCGAAGTTGGTAATCTGGTCTACGATTTGTCTTATCCTTACGCACTTGATTTTTTTTCCCTATTTATCAATTTCCATATAATTTTCTGTAGTTTTCTGCATTTCTTATCTTATGTAGATTATAGTTTCTTTTCAGCTCTGTTAATTTCTCGGCATATTTCTTTTTGTGAATGTTATATGCTGCTCTGGATAAATCATATTTCCTAACCTTCATTATAGTTTTCAGGACTTCTAATTCATTTTGAGAATGTTTTTGCCCTTATGTCTTGCTTTCACCTTGTTCGTATTAACTTTACGAAAGGTGTTTTCTGGGCAGGTTTGGTCAAAATCCAGCATCAGCGTTTGCCAGAATTCATCGAACGCATCCTTTGCAGACTTACCAATATTCCATGTTTCTGCATTCAGTTTTGTTTTGAGTTCATCCATATTGGTAGTTCTTTTCTTGAATATCTCTTTATTTTCAGGTGAGCAACTCGCTGTGGGACAGCTGAGTACTTGGCACAAGTGGTCTGACAGATGTGGCTGAAAGGTAAGTGTAATCGATGTGTCTACATTTGAAAATATATTCTCTATGATTGTTTCAGATGCCGAGGATATTCTGGATGGTTTTAGAAATCAACGTGAATAACTGAGAAACTACTGAACAGATTTTGCCCATTAACGAACTCGGCCGAAATATTTAGTCTCCAAATCTTCCCTGAAAGTTTCAAGGTTCGAGCTCTTGATGCTCGAAGGTTAGCGTGTTTACGGACGACCGGACAGAATCACTTTCGACCGCCGGTTCTTCATCAATGATTCCGATCCTGTCGTTTACGACCATTAGGCGAAAGGATAACACGTTGTTACCTGGAACAAGCGCTCAAAAATATGAATGTGTTTTCCATTCATAATGTCAATTATTATTATAGTGAATTTGAGTACTGCCGTAACTCTTCCGTATCATCCTGAACTTATTCAAACAGCAGAAATATGCCCGGACATTCGTTCTTTCCTCGGTTTTCCCAACTGTGAACAGTGATAATGATTATGCCGACAGATTATGGATTTAATTATAAGGTTAAGAGGTATTTCGGTTTTAATTTTCCCCTCAGTCTTGATCAATTACTGGACAGGTGATAAAACTTTGGATTTGCCGAGTTCTTTGAAGACGCCAAACTTTACGCCTCAGGGCTTGCGAATAGCTCTTTCCAGTTCTCACTGGAGCATCTATCGCTTGCTTTGTTTTTACAGACTCGGAATGGAATGATTATCAACATCAACTCAGTGAACTTGACTTGTATAAGACAGAATTAGATATTAGGATCTTGAATGGTGGAGGTCCTCACTTGATGGAAATCCATTTTCATTTAATTTAAAAGGGATTAAATAAAAACATATTTAATAAAATTTCCACATTTATTGTGTTTCAACAATATTGTAACACTACATTTGCAACAATTGTTTCGCCAAATTCTTGGCTTCTTCAGGCGAGTTCGATGTTAAACTACTCTAAAAATTTTTATTTTTTCTCCTTATATATTTCTCAAGATGGAAGAGGGAGGAACGGTATTCTAAATGCTTCTGGGAATTTTTATGGCATGTTTATCAATGGTGATCTGTTGACATCGGTTTGGTCATTAAGTAATATATTCTGCCTGTTATATCTGTTAATTTCCATTGCTTCTAGAATATTAAGTCTTCTACTTTTGTTTTCTATGTGTAGAATTTTGTAGTTTGAATCAAACATATGTCCCTCGTCTAAAAGATGGTTCGCATAAGTTGAGTTCTGTTTTTTATTCAGGAAACTACTCAAATGTTCTTTAATCCTCTTCTTGAAGTTCCTTCCTGTTTGTCCAATATATACTTTCTGGCATGAACCACAATTCAACTTATATACTCCCGATTTTTTGTTTTTATCTAATTTGTCTTTATTATTTTTGATTAAATTACTTAAAGTATTATTGGTTTTGAATGCTATATTGAAATTCCGTTCGTTTTTCAAAAAATTTGCTACTTCTATTGATTTTTTACCTGTGTAATTTAGTGTTATATATCTATTCCGCAAGCTCTAACATTAATATACCCCAAAAGCGAAAAAATAGAACGGAATAGATATATAACACTAAATTACACAGGTAAAAAATCAATAGAAGTAGCAAATTTTTTGAAAAACGAACGGAATTTCAATATAGCATTCAAAACCAATAATACTTTAAGTAATTTAATCAAAAATAATAAAGACAAATTAGATAAAAACAAAAAATCGGGAGTATATAAGTTGAATTGTGGTTCATGCCAGAAAGTATATATTGGACAAACAGGAAGGAACTTCAAGAAGAGGATTAAAGAACATTTGAGTAGTTTCCTGAATAAAAAACAGAACTCAACTTATGCGAACCATCTTTTAGACGAGGGACATATGTTTGATTCAAACTACAAAATTCTACACATAGAAAACAAAAGTAGAAGACTTAATATTCTAGAAGCAATGGAAATTAACAGATATAACAGGCAGAATATATTACTTAATGACCAAACCGATGTCAACAGATCACCATTGATAAACATGCCATAAAAATTCCCAGAAGCATTTAGAATACCGTTCCTCCCTCTTCCATCTTGAGAAATATATAAGGAGAAAAAATAAAAATTTTTAGAGTAGTTTAACATCGAACTCGCCTGAAGAAGCCAAGAATTTGGCGAAACAATTGTTGCAAATGTAGTGTTACAATATTGTTGAAACACAATAAATGTGGAAATTTTATTAAATATGTTTTTATTTAATCCCTTTTAAATTAAAAGATATTAGGATATCTCAGAGAAGAATAAATTGAAAGTCTTCTTTGAAACTGAATTATTCTTCCGGCATTCTCACAGAGGCAGATTTGCATGATTCTAATGTTGATGCTAATCCGTCTTAATTTTCGTTTTCCCTCATGTTATTATTATCACTTCTTATATTTTAATTAGTTCTGTTTTCACAAAGATTGTTTCTCAACGAGGGGGAAATTTAAATGAAATGAAACAAAACACAAACAAAATTTGTTTTCAGTAACCATGAAATCAGCTTGATCGGATAGTTATTTTATGATGTCAATGGTGGATTGTTTCGTTGCTTGTGCGGCACGTAGCGCCGTATTGTTGAAAATAAACGGAGCGAAGATACGACGTAACTGGTGATCGACTAACTTGAGTTCTTGTGTTAACTAAACTTTAAAAGCCTTAAGACCTAAGTCTTTATGCAAAATACGGTGTAATGTTTAACTAAATGCCTATTTATAGGATTTTTATCCTGTAAAATACAGAAAACGAAGTGAAATTATTACGTTGTCAGGAAACACGTCTGAATTTGATAATTTATAAGCTTGTCAGACAATACAATGTATAAGCATCAAAAAACAACAAAGCTTTGGAGCACCACCGTTTCGCAGCTTTGAAATGAATACATGTTAAAGAATAAAGTAGGTTAACATCAGAGTGAGATATACGTCACTCCGTTCGAAAAATTCCTCTAAACTGATTACTTCATATAACCTATGATAAAACCGAATTAATGTAAGTGAAATAAAACGTTACCTCCAACATATTATAGAAAAATTCTCTGCAATAAATTATATCCAACAATTGAATGCACATTTGAAGAAGAAGTAAATGATAGCATCAATTTATTAGATTTAAAAATCACTAAAATTAATAATTGGCACGACTTTTCCATATACAGGAAACCTACACAAACAGATAGTATGATTTATTCTACTTCAAACCATCCATTTTCACAAAAATTATTAACTTATAATAGTATGCTTTATAGATTATATATACCTATGACGAAAGGAAATTTTGACAAAGGATATAAAACCATTAAACAAATAGCTTTTAATAATGATTTTTATCCGTTAATTATAGATACTTTATTAAATAAAATAAATTACAAGAAAGTAATATCACTTGTATATCCAAAATCTCAAAATTCAAACGAAACAAAATTTATTTCATTAACTTACATGCCATGGGCTGGGGTGGAGAAACTTTGCGGCGTGTCCTGAGCTTTCAGTGCGAATTACGAGTGTTGTTGCAAGCGTTTTTTCGTGCTGTTTTGTCTCTTGGTATTCCAAAGAGTCTATCGACAAGTGTCGTCAAACCACCTCGTGGTGGCCCTGGTTTTGCTAATTGGCGACGCGATCTCAGGTCGAGCAATAAGAGTTCCACTCACAGCGATTTACACTGATCAGTGGGACCACCTTCAGCCTGAGAATAAAAGGTACTGTGCTTTGTTGGTCTTGGATTGGGTTCATCCGGACCATCGTAGACGCGGTGTGGACTACGTTTCCTTTCTACACAGCGGGCGAGTTTACTATATCCCGCCCGTCATCCACACCACTTTTTGAGCTCTTTGGGAGACTTCTGCGCGATGGTTCGTTGCCAGTGCGGTGGCGAGTACACCTCGAAGGCTAACCTCAGGGCTCATGTCAGGAGGGGACGATGTCGCCCTCCTAGCGAGAACGCGGAGAGGTGCCCTATCTGTGCGGCCGAGTTCAGCGGTTACGTTGGTATGAGGCAGCATTGGAGGAGGGCACACCCTGACTCCTACAACAGAGAGTTGGAGGCCAGATACGAAAGTAGCCAATCAGCGGAGAATTGGAATGAAGGGGACCTGATGGAGCTTGCTCGTCGGGAACTCTCCTATACCAACAGGTTCGTGAACCAGTACTTGCTGCCCTTCTATCCGGGAGTAAGTCTGGTCTTCATCAAGAACCGAAGGCGATCACCCCGGTATAGGGAAATTCTCCAAACGCTCCGCCGCGATGATGTGCCGGAACCGTCGAGCGAGGGCCTGGAAGCAATTCCGAAGTCGAGCGGAGCGGTCCAGGCGCTAGCACCCTTTGGCGATTATCCTTCTGCTCAGGCTGCAGAAACTCTAATGCAGGAGGAGGTGCAGGAACCTTCCTCATCCGACAGATCTTGGGGCTCCCATCTCCAAACAGGAGATTGCGGATGCTCTTAAGGTTTCGAAGTCGCCTTCCGCTGGGATCGATGGTCTTTCGATCAAAGATCTTAAGAAGGTTCCCCTTCGGAGACTTGTGTTACTTTTTAACTCCATGTTCCTGTTCGGCGTTACGCCGCTTCTATTCAAAAGGAATAGGACCATTCTTATTCCTAAGGGAGGTGACCTACAGGATGTTAATAACTGGCAGCCCATAACCATCGCCTCGGTGGTGGTATGGGTCCTTAACAGGATCGTCGGAAAACTTTTGGCTCTGTACCGTTACACAGACACCAACGGGGGTTTCAACCGGTCGACGGAGTTCTCCTGAACAACCTCACATAACAGACGCTCATCAAGGAACGGCGTAAGGGCGTGAAGCCTTATAACGTCCTGAGTGTCGAGGTGCGTAAAGCATTCGACACCATCTCTCAGCGGTCCATCTTACGGGCTATGACGCGGTTCGGGATAGATGAGGTGACGGGCGGTATGTCGAGGACTCTTTTGAGAACTCGTATACCGTAATTGAGGTCGGAGGCAAGAAAACGCCTGAGATTCCAATCAGACGTGGTGTGAAGCAGGGCCACCCGCTCTCACCTGTCTTGTTCAATATGGTCCTCGATGAGCTGATCTGCGAGTTGGAAAACTCCGGATACGGGCTGCCCATTAGCGCGCTCCAGAGGACATCAGTCCTAGGCTATGCCGACGATTTGCTTCTTCTGGCCGAGACCTCTAGGGATGCCGAGAAACAGTTGAAGTTGGTGGTCGAGTTCTTTGAGCGGAGGGGGATGTCCCTAAACCCCTCAAAGTGCGTCGCGGTTACCGTTCGCGTTAACCGTGGCAATAAGCACATATATTCCGTCTCGAGAGCTTTGTTCGCCATTGATGGCCAGTTCATTAGGCAACTGTGCCCGACGGATCTGTTCCGGTATCTCGGCGAGAACATCGGAATTATGGGTCAGACCGGGCCTACGTTGGAAAACCTCAACGTTCAGCTCAGAAGGATCGGTGCTGCGCTGTTGAAACCACAGCAGAAATTGGAAATACTCAAATTATATCTTTTGCCGAAGTACCTGCACATTCTGCAGAATCCTGTCGTAACTCTCGGGACTCTGAGATACGTCGACAGGGTCGTGAGGATTGCGGTTCGCCGCTTTCTTCACTTGAACAGAACTTGCGCGGACCCTTTCTTGCATGGTGCGCTCCGTGATGGTGGTTTGGGTGTAACCTGCTTTGCAGAGACTATCCCCGCCATCCTCAGGAACAGGATCACTCGTATGAGTGTGACTGTTGACCGAACATCGTCAACTGTTTTTTCCCCCGACTACTGCAGAAAGCTTTATTCAAAGCTTAGCGGTTGGACGAGGGGGAGCGGTGCGAACGCAAGAGAGATAGCGCGGAGGATGTCCGAGAGGCTCGAAAACAGTTATTCGGGCAACGGCTTGAGACAAGGAGGGATCTGCCCTCAGAGCAGTGGTTGGATTCCTAACCCGCCACCCTTCTGGTCCCGTTCTGACTTTGTCAGAGCGGTCCAGCTCCGAGGCAACTTGCTGCCCACTCGAGATATTCCCTCGAACCCTGCGCAGGACCGAATGTGCAGGATGGAGTGCAGTAGGACTGAGTCCTTATGTCACGTGCTGCAAAAATGCCCAGCGCACATTGGCAGAGGATTCGCCGACATGATCATCTTGTCGACACGGTCCGTAAGTTCGCTGAAGAGAGAGGGTGGGTCGTGGAAGTGGAACCTCGGGTACGCTGCGATGATGGAGCGCTAAAGATACCTGACCTGATTCTGCATCAGGGCTCGCGTCTTGTTGTGGTAGATGCGACTGTTTCCTCGAAGGGGCCTAGCCCCTTATCCGTGGCCGCACACAACAAAGCTGCCCTTTACAGCGAGCCACGCTTCTTACGTGCCCTGAACATCAGGCACCCCGGGAAGATCGTAGTGTGCGCTCCCCTGGTATTAGGGGCCAGGGGTACCTGGTGCGTGGAGAACTGGAGGCTTTCAAGCATCTTGGGATGATATACGATCGTTAGTGACTTATCAAGGGCAGCTTGATGGTCTGGAGTTACTTTATGAGAACCTCCTGATTGAACATCTCATGGGTTTCTGTGAGCGTTCGGGTGGTGTTTGTGGGTTGGTGCGGGTCAGACACCAACTATACCTCTCCAAGGGCGACGAACTGGCCCGTAATAGGTCAATAATTTTAATGTATTTTTTTATTATTGATCGCGGAGAGGGGCCGGTGACCTGCTTCACGGGCGCCGCATCAGGTACGTGTACGCCACGGGCCGTAGCGCTCCCGTAGGGCTCTTTATAGAGCACGGGACATGGGAAGATTGCCATGAAATGCGCATGCTGGGCCGTTCGTTGGCGGGCTGGACATGGCATTCTCGCCTTCCCGGCGATAGGTAGGATCAGACACTTAAACCCGCGAAACCAATGAGCTGGCCTGGTTAATTCCTTGGTCCGAATCTCGTGCAGCATAAGATATCCCAAAAAGAACTGCGGGCGTGGCGAACCCGCATTTGGTTCGCGTATAGGGATAGGTACTCGAATTAAAGGACGTTGGGAGTAGCGACCCTATACTGTCCGTGCTGAGTACCGGTTTTTGTGCTTTGGTGTGCCTGCCGTCCGGGTCGGGGGGGTGTTGTGGTTGGCTTGTCTCGAGCGGTTTGGTGACGGGCCGGTTAAATGATGATCGTGCCTCGGGAATAATTTTTAATTAACAGCATGTGCCCTCTGATATGCCAAAAATCTGAAAAGATTGCTAGATATTTAAAGAAAAAAGAAAATTATAACATCTCTTTTAGATTTTTGATTGTCTCGGTCTTTACTTGACGGAAATTCATCTTCAATATAAGTGTTTTTCTTATATCTCTTTTAGAACCATGAATTATTTAGGCAGCTTAATAAAAAATGATAAAGACGTCATTCCTAAAAACAAAAAATCAGGAGTTCACAAGTTAACAAGTAGTGATTGCCTATGTGTATATTTGGGACAGACAAGGGATACGATATATCGGATACGATAACATAAAAATGTTACATTAAAAATAAATCTAATTCAACTCATGCCAACTATTTGTTAGAGACTGGTCATAATTTTAATAGGAACTATTTAATATTACATATCGAAAACAGAAGTCATAAACTAAATCTGTTAGAAACTTAGGAGATCAATAGGTATAATAAAAGACAAATTTAACTGAACGATCCAATAGATTTAAACATATCATCCCTACTTAACATTTTTCATTGATTGTGAACCACCTCTTTCCACCCCTCTATTTTTTGTACCAGAGCTGTGTATTCAAGGTCATGTTTTGATACTCACCTGATGAAGTCATGGTATGACGAAACAATTGTCGTGTAAATAAATAAAATAGGGGAAGTTTATATTTGTTTTTCTTATATAGAAAAATTCGATATTTAAATAAACTATCAGCGAAGAAAACCAACATACACGACTTAATACAAATTTTTCGTAAGGATCCGAAGAGTAACAAATAACTTTATATCCTTATGACAAAACTGAATCCATTGAAATATTTTATGTTACCAAATTTTTGATAAGTTGTTACATAGCATTCAAAGATGTTCAATTCTAAAGAAATATACAATATATTTCTGTCAAATAAAGACCAACACAATTCGAATATAGAGATTAATCCAAAGCATTCATCTAACTACAAGAAATGTGTCGTTCAAATAGCAAACCCATCTTGTACCAAGCTTGTAATCCATAATTCCCGAAATTGTCTCATTATTGACTATAAAAAAAGGCCTGTATTTCCGACTACTTTCAGCGATCGTTTCTTCATTTACGACAGTTACTACTCACTACGACGTTATTTAACATTAATATCTGCTTTCATCACCGTAGAGCAGAGTAAAAGTGTGCATTTATGCGATAAGTATGCATTTGAATGATCATTCAAAAGTCCCTTGTATGACCTGGTTGAAAATTCATGATAGAACCTTAAAATTTTAACGTTCGCGAAAGAGAGAACTATTTAAAGTTGGTAATTCTGTTGTGCCTTCGTGTTGTGGAACGATCGTACTAGGATGCTTATCATTAGTCTAAATATCTGTAAAGTTTTTAGGAGATGTTGTGATTAAGCTTCTATCATCTTGAATTATAAATAACCTAGGGAAAAAAAGAATTTAAATGAGAGTCAATACACGTTTGAAGTAATTTAAATAACTTTTAATCACTTTATAATCGAACTTTAATTTAACACTCATGAAACGTATGAAGTATCACTTTATTTCACTAGTGGAATAAAGAATCTACTTTACTACACTAGTGGAATAACATAATAATATCTCCCACAGAGTATTTGTTGCGTCAAAATATCCCATACCAACCAACGCTTCTGGTTCTCTAAATCTTATTACCCATTTTATTCACTTGTAGTTCATATTTCTAAAGACATGGATCAGAAATTCCTTCTCAACAACTTAGCTCCACATTTTCGTGGAAAACGATTAATATCTTTTATGGAAGAGCCCTATTGTGATTAAGTACACGGATGACCTGTTCAGCATTTTCAGAAGAAAGACTCGCAGTCAACCCCGACTTTGTAGACTACTTCAACCGAAGCGTATTGTCTTCGGAGCAACGAAAGCGTTTACCTGTCACTCACGCGAAAATTGAGGGGGCTGGATAACGTTGAAAATAGGAAAATAGACAAAGGCTTATGTGACGTGCGCCTGACGGGATCGCTTGACAGTGATCAAGTATTTTAGGTGGGTGGCATACTATACTAAAACAGCTTATCTTGTTATATATTCCGAAATTAGTTATCTGGTTTATCGTTTTCTGGAATAATAAATATTTGAATTCCTGAACCAGAAAAATTTTAGCAAATTTTCTCAATATTTTTTTTCGATGTGACTATAAGGAATTAAGATTTCAAATAGAACTGCGCTAGAATATGAATAGTTGAAGAAGTTTACGTATTGGAGATCTATCAGGAGTATAAATATTTGAGTATAATTCTTTCAGTAAGTTAAAAAGATAAGGCATGAAAAAAGAGCAGTGAAGATCCTACGCTTTTTCCACGTTATTTTAAACTGGATTTTGGAATTATTTTTCTCATCAAATTCCGCTGGAGCGTGATTTTTCTGAATATTCATTTTTTATCTTCCAGTTTCAGTATACCAATAAAGAGAAATTCTATTTGCTGCAAAATGGCGAATGCGCATCGCTATTTCATGGCGGAAAATTATGTATATAGACGAAATCTACAAAACCTTTGTTTGGAATAATTCCATGGTGATCGATTTTCAATAGATGTGAAAAATTTGGATACTTAAATTGTAGAAGTCCGGAGAAACCATGAAACGTTTCTAGATTATGCATTACCTAATAAACAGGTCGAGTTGATGAAGAAGTATAAAGCATATACTTCTCGCGAACCCATCGAAGTTTTCGTATGAAAGTCAAACATTAAAAATTCAGTGGCTTTAATGATGTTGATACGGACGTTCGTTTTCATGTTTACTCGGATTCACTCTTTCAATTTATTTCATTCGGTAGTAACCATTATCGAATTTCTGTTCATGACTAGAAAATCAGTGTTTCTGCTAATATATGATGATAATAATAATTTATTCACACTTTTCAATACAGTTTGTAATACACTGAACATATACAATAATATACAATGTAAGTGAATAAATCAATATAAATTTCAGAATCAGGCAATTCTTGAGAAAAAGGTATCGAAACGAAATAATTCAAATATAATATGTTGAACCTACACTTCTCCTTCAGGAAAGACTGTTCAGTAATATTCCACATTCCAAAAAGTAACAATAATACTCGTATACAAAATCGATCGCCAGGTACGAAGTTCACCTCAAATATCAAATTAAAACGTCGGAGTTTGCATGTGTATTCAAATTCCATATTCCATCTATTCTATGTTCATCATTTCAATTTGCATATATTTGAGATTCCATTCTGAACAATATACTTGGTGAGTTTATATGAAGATCAGAATATAAGCTACTGCTGAAACGCCTTCTCTAATGTCGAACCGTTTTTTCAATTGAATGTTTGAATGCTATTTCTTTCAATGTCATTTTAGTCAAGAAGTTTCCCAATTTAAAAATTATGTGTCAATGGAATCAAATATTTCACATTATTTGAGGAATATCGCCAAAATTATCTAAGAAAATTAAAAATGTGAATTTTATTTTCATGAAAATTAAATCTCCATTCAATAGTTTGCATGCCTCATAATTTTCCACAGGAAAAATTCACTGGATGGACAAATACGGTACTTTTGCTCAAGAAATTGGTGCAATTCAGATTCTGAAGATTAATTTCTTTTCATTATCACTCAATTGAATTACTCTGAAAAAATTAATAAGCTGTTATGTCAAATTACCGATGTATTTTTGATTATGACAGATGACAGATTATCAGCGTGAAAATTTTTATTCGACCAATAGGTTATTCTTAGCTTTGTATATCGAATTTTGGAATAAATTTTTTACATTCCCATAGTTTTCGAGCAAAAGAAAATTTTCGAGATACATTAGACCGGTGTGAATGATATAACCATCAATCTTTCATCTTAATTCAGTAACACTCGAAAATTTGTAATGGCAAATAGATTTCATTATGAGCCTTTAAGGTTATTCTACGTAAAAATACCATTAGTTGCAAAATGGCGAATGCGCCATATTTATACCCTTTCCAAAAATGCAAAACATAACCTCTTATAACAAAATTTTAAATATCATACAGATTTATTCCCTAAACCTCCTATAAATTGCAATTAAAAAAAAATTATCATAAAATTTTTCAGTATTAAATTAAATAAATGTCTCTTTACTATTTTATGCCCAAAAAGCGCACCATTAAATTTGAATGTTCACGTGGCTTATTGTTTTTTTTCTAACATAAGGACACAAAGAAGGAAATGATTTTCCTCAGGTATTACTTGTACCACCTGGCCACCCCTTTGGGGTTGGACTCGAGGGGGCATGGTTGAAAGTCCGCATGCTGGACTAGGGAGGTACTTCAATTATTTGTTCTCAGACCCCCATGTTCGGGATATTTTCATGAAATGACTCGGGGTTTAACGGGACTTGACGGTTCGACTGGCTTGTCCTGGCCCTGGATCAATGCGTGACAATTTAGGGATTGTGGATCTCGACGAAATAGCTTAGCCGCTAGTGCTTGAAGCCAGGATCAATCAAATGACTTCATTTGGGTTCGGTGGGTCAGGACGTACAGGCCGTGTTGACGGTGCTCGTACCAGGATCAATAGAAGTCATCAATATTGAGATTATCTTAGTTCATGGGACTGCGTTCAGATGCTTGGATAAGAATTCCTTCCGGGCGGGTTAGTTGCGTCTCAAACCAACTCGAGTGCTGACCTGCAGAGCCAGTAGAGAGTTGAATAGTGCTTCGCTGCTACCAGTCAGACGGTTCTGGCTTTCGAGTCGGGACCCAAACTGGAAGGTGGTGAGTTCTTCTCTTCGGAGGGGTTCTCGCTTCGCGCGATGATATGGCGTAATCCCTATCACACTTTCTACCTTTAGGGGTGGACTGTGGAGACTGCTGAGTAGTCACTTGGTGAAAAAGCTATGCTCGTCATGCCAATACGAAAACCTGTTAAAATTCACGTGTTCCAGAACACAATAAAATTTGTCCGAAGTTCTTCTTGTTACCCTGTATTTAATGCAAACGATTCGATTTTTTATTGTAGACCATAGTGAATTAGTGGTTTCAGCTAATAAATGAAAAAGAATTTTCCATTTGGAGAGAGAAGTGTCCCAAAAGGAACCGAACAAATAAGTTTGAATAATGATACTCTAGCCTATTCGTCTAAGTTCATCGAAATCTAAATCTCGCAACGAATCTCATATCACGTTGACGCATTTCAATCAGCAACGTGATCGAATATTCGCTGTATTTCGGTTGCGGAGTTTCTCGGTCGCTTTCGTCAAACGCCACTTTTGATCGAGAAGCAATTTGAATTGAAATTAAGGTAGGCAGCTTGGTTTTTCACTTACATGTAGAGAGTGACAGCAGCCAGATGATTCCGATGGCGGTTTTGGCCCTCCCCGTAGTCGATCTGAATTTCAAGGGGAAACAAATCGCGTACCAGCGGTCTATGGAAATGAAGGTGAGAGTGAGGACGCTAACAGTCACCGAGACGCTCTGCAAAAAAAAACAATTTCATCATATGGATATCAAAGGGTGAAAATTGAAACGTTCATCTCATTTCATGAAAAGGTGAACGTGTATATTAATATTGATTTATCCTTATGATCCTGGATATTCTGTGAAGACCACGCTCTCTGCTTTGTATGCAGTCCCTGCTCACTTTATTACATTTAGTCCAAAAAAATTCTTTTTCGTATTTGAGGGAGCAGAACTACACTGCTCTAAAATTCAATTGGGTGATTTGCGTGCATATCATAAAATGTGAGGGAAATAAAAAGGCGATTTTGTATATGTACCAATATATTAAGTCTACATAAGGCTGACCTGCCAGAAAGCCAGTAATAAGCAAGACTGGTTTAGAGCGACAACATAGTAGAGAAATGAACAAAATGAAGTTGCTGACCTGGTGGAGTCTTAAAACTGTATACAAAAACTATCAAATTGATATCCTGATATATAATTATATAAAATATTTTTCAATGTCTGGGAAAAAACCTACCAACATGAAACATATTAATACAAATATATCAAGAATAAGTATATAAGTATGTATTATTATGGAATAAATAAAGCACATTTTTAATATTATTAATTATCAGAATTAAGTAGGAAAGTTCACTTTTGAATCGGTTAAATTTTAATTATAATGGAATTTACTTTTTATATAGTTTGAGTATGAATTCTTGTTAGATCACCATTGTATTCAGTTGAATGTTTTGTGTGTGCGCCAGCTAACTCTTAATATTATAATTTTGTTATTGAAAATTTAAATATGAACATTAATAATTTTGATTTGTTTTATTAGGGAGGGTTCAATTTGAATTTTTATAGGTTAATTTGGAATATAAATCTGTGACTACTAAACTAATCTAATGTCTAAGCTCTATGTTCTATGTTAACCTAACCTTATCTCTAAATATCGTAATTTTAACGTAAACAAGAAATGTTTTGAAATTGATTTTTCGCATATCACTTCGTGAAATATTTTTAAAATTATAAAGAAATAAAAACAATTTGGCTTAAGATTCATTGTTTATTTGATGTCTGTTGACATATATGTTTCGGGTTTTTTAGCTCATTTTCAAAACTGAAGAGAACAAAACTTAAAATCCTATTTATAATGGTAGGGTAGATCACAGGTACAATTTTGAACAGTGTAAAAATATGGTGTTAGTTGGGTCCTAATCTTTTACAAATAAGAGTAATGGTGATGAATTAAATTGAAGTTGTTCATTTGTGATTGGTAGCTTCTTAGCCTGTGCTAAATAAATTTTCAAACTTTCTGAAGGATCAATTCTTCTGCTTTTATTACCTACGTGTAAATCTCAGTTCTACTGAAATCTATAAAATGGTTGTTATTTATAGAATGTTCCGAAAAACCAGATGTTATTTTATTATGTAATATACTTTTTTATGTTCTTCTATCCTTATGTTTATAGATCGCCCTATCTGACCTATGTAAAATGCAGGGCATTCATTAAATATATTTTGTACATGCTGCTTTTTTCACACGTTTCACGAAAGTCTTTGCTGTTGACTTGCTATTGCTATTGCTATTGGCTTTGCTTAGAGTGAACCTAAGTTTTTCTTATTTGTACAAATAATATTAATATTACTCTGTTTTAGTCTTTTTTGCTTTTTCTTTGTCCTGAAGAATAGGCTAAAGAGAAGCTGGAGCTTTTAAATGCTGTTTTTTGAAAATTAATTTATCGATACGTTCGTACTGTAACCATTGTTCGACACTAATGATTTCCCTCTCTCAATAGAAATCTCTGAAAAAGAAAAAAATTTGGAGTTATTAGCGTCAAACAATGGTAACAATACGAACGTAATCGATAGAATAACTTTTAAAAAACAGCAAAAAAAAGCTCTAGCTTCTCTTTAGCCTATTCTTCAGGACAAGGAAAAGGAAAAATTCCATAAATTTCATACCACAAATAAGTTACAAAATTTCCAATAGACTAAAACAGAATAATATTAATATTATTTGTACAAATAAGAAAAACTTAGGTTCACCCTTAGTCAATAGCAAAAACTGTCGTCAAACGTGCGAACAAAGCGGTATATACAAATTATATTGTAATGAATGTCCTGCCTGCATTTTACATAGATTAGACAGGACTATATACAAACATAAGGGTAGGAGAAGTTAAAAAAGTAATCAAAACAAATTGTAGAAATTACTGTTTACTACCAAAAAGATATATTGTACATTTTTTTGTGACTCGAGTTTCGGGAAATGAACTATTCCATCATCAAACAATTGAAGACCTAACAGTGGTACAGAGGTATTTAAACAAAAGTGATAAATATTTTGAATATTTCAATAGATTCTAGATAACACCTAATAGTGGTACAGAGGTTTACAAGCGGAACGTGATAAAAAACAGGGTTAAAAAAGAGGGGCCTTCTAACAGATATCGGAATGTCGGCAATCGACAAAGAAGGTTGTTAAACAGATGGTTCTCTATTAAATATCTCAAATAATTGTTGGGGTTACATAGCTCCGTACAGTCATTCATTACTTTTACATTATTTTGTTGTATATCTCAAATATTTGGATTTAAAAAGCTCCATACAGTCATTCATTATTTTTCACATTATTTTTATTGTGAACGAATTTGAAAATTTCAATAATCAAGTTTCTTTTCTTTTGAATCTACATGTAAAATTTTTCTCAAGATTTTCTTTTGTCGAAAGGAATTACTGTTTTCTGAAGAATGAGTGGCAAAAGTCGAATTTTTGTTTACTTTCATTAAATTCATTTTATGTTCGTTGAAAAAGCTTTTAAACAGATGTTACTTTTTAAATATCTCAAATATTTTCGATTTACATAGCTCCGTACAGTCATTCATTATTTTTACATTATTGTTATTGTAAACTAATTTGAAAATTTCAACAGATTCTAGATAATCGAGTTTCTTCCCTTTTGATTCTACATGTAAAATTTTAAGATCGAGTTTCTTCCCTTTTGATTCTACATGTAAAATTTCAAGATTATCTATTGTGGGAAAGGAATGACCGTTTTCTAGCCAATGAGTGGTAAAAGTATCATGAAAAATAAACAAAATTCTACTTTTGCCACTCATTGTCTAGAAAACGGTCATTCCTTTTCCACAATAGATAATCTTAAAATTTTACATGTAGAATCAAAAGGGAAGAAACTCGATTATCTAGAATCTGTTGAAATTTTCAAATTAGTTTACAATAACAATATTGTAAAAATAATGGATGACTGTACGGAGCCATGTAAATCGAAAATATTTGAGATATTTAAAAAGTAACATCTGCTTAAAACCTTTTTCAACGAACATAAAATTAATTTAATGAAATTAAAAAAAAATCAACTTTTGCCACTCATTCTTTAGAAAACAGTAATTCCTTTCGACAAAAGAACATCTCAAGAAAAATTTTACATGTTGATTCAAAAGAAAAGAAACTTGATAATTGAAATTTTCAAATTCGTTCACAATAAAAATAATGTAAAAAATAATGAATGACTGTATGGGGAGCTATGTAAATCCAAATATTTGAGATATACAACAAAATAATGTAAAAGTAATGAATGACTGTACGGAGCTATGTAACCCCAAAAATTATTTGAGATATTTAAATGGGTCCCATCTGTTTAACAACCTTCTTTGTCGATTGCCGACATTCCGATATCTGTTAGAAGTCCCCTCTTTTTTAACCCGGTTTTTTATCACGTTCCGCTTGTAAACCTCTGTACCACTATTAGGTGTTATATGGAATCTATTGAAATATTTAAAATATTCATCACTTTTGTTTAAATACCTCTGTACCACTGTTAGGTCTTCAGTTGTCTGATGATGGGATAGTTCATTTTCCAAAACACGACTCACAAAAAAATGTGTAATATATCTTTTTTGGTAGTAAAACATAGTAATTTCTACAATTTGTTTTACTACCAAATAGTAACGGCAGGAACAATTCAGTATCTCAAAAAAAGTATATTACATAATAAAATAACATCTTTTTTTTCGGAACATTGTATAAATAACAACCATTTAATAGATTTCAGTAGAACTGAGATTTTAGACGTAGGTAATAAAAACGGAAGAATGGAACTTTTAGAAAGTTTGGAAATTTGTTCAGTACATGGTAAGAAGCTACCAATTACAAATGAAAAACTTCAATTTAATTTATCACCACTGCTTTTATCTGTAAAAGATTAGGACCCAACTAACACCATATTTTTACACTGTTCAAAATTGTACCTACGATCTACCCTACCATCATAAATGGGATTTTAAGTTTTTTTCCTTCAGTTTTGAAAATGGGCTAAAAGCTCAAAACGTATATGTCAAGAGACAACAAATAAACAGTGAAACTTAAGCCAAGTTGTTTTTATTTACTTTATTAAGAAATGTTTTGATTTGAAATTGAAAAATTTTACATAAATAAACTCATTTCTACCTTTGGTAAGTTTGTCTTCAGTTTCAATGTTTCTTTTCAATTGTTCTCGATCTCTTTAAGGAAAACTGCTTTGGTTTAATGACGAATGATACTTCTGGAATGTTCTGATTTCACAGCCAACTTGGTTGATATTCTTCTAATGTTCTAATTTGTTTCATATAAGAATTCTATGATGAATATTTCCATTTACAACACTCAGGTAACGTATTTCTTGATCACATTTCCATTCACAATAACAATGTTAATTTATTGTTAGGTTTTTGAAACTGGAATCTTGAAGAGTAAATATTCTACGTTGAAACAAAACGACGTGCTCTCTGCTATGGAGAATTTCATACTGTATGACGTTTTCCGTGCTACCTCCTTTTATAGTTTTCACGAAAAATTGAATTCCAAAGCTTACTACTATCTTCTGTCAATATTATTGAAAATTGATGCTTTGGATTATTTTGCTTAAAACTTACTTCGAGTTTATTCCTTCCAGGTTTTATCTTATTTGGTGAGTTAAATTTTGATATGATATATTTGAATCTGAATTCAATACACTTCTGAAGAGGTCTAGAGACCGACATAGCTATCAAATGTTAGAATTCTCGTTCAATTATTTTTATATGATTCTTCATTCTGAAAATTTTAGGTAATTTTGGAATAGTGGATTTTCTTGTATTTGTATGTTAATATACATATTTATATAGTTTCTGTTAATACATTTGTATTAATATGTTTCATGTCTGGATGTAAGAAGGTTTTTTCCGAGACATTGAAAAATATTTTATATCGGTTATATATAAAGATATCCATTTGGTAGTTTTTGTATATAGTTTCAATATATATTGTAGAAGTTAGAATATATAATTCTGAATTTTAAGTCACAACACCTCCAGAACAAGTGAAAAATGTATACTGAATCTGGAGAAATTCCGTTAGATAAAGAAACGACTGTGCCAATGGCATGTTATTTAGTAGATTCCATTGTTGTGCTTTCGCTGGTCCTCCCTTTATTACGACACAGTTTTGTTTGATCTTTATTCGCTACGTTTTACACAAGGAAGCATCTGTAAGGGTGCGGAAATTCAATTGGATCTTTGCCTTAGTAATTTCTGCTCTTGAATCAAATGCCGCTATAACTCAATTATGGAACAGAATATGTGTTGACTAGTTGTTTAATCCTGAAAATTTGCGAATTTTGGAATTTCAAACTATTTTTGTTAATTTTATTAATAGGTGCTATAATCACAGAGGCATTATTTTATTTCAAAGATGGGAGTTTCATATGAATCGATCCATTGAATTTTTCTTTAATGACAATATTAATCTGGAAAAATTCATACTTTCGGAAATATTTGGGTGTACTGTTTTAATGTGGGTTACCCTCCATATTGGTTTATGAGTGTGGATAGCTCAGCGGGAGAGCATCGGACTCGTGACCGGGAGGTCCAGGGTTCGAATCCTATTCAGGTAGAAAAGAAATTTTCTAGTTGGACGGGTATCTGCCACCATTTCACTGTTGGGTCAAAAATTAACAGTGCTGTGACCTAAAGTGGCGCAAGATCGCAGTAACAAAGCCTACACAGAACACAACTGAACTCCTAACTCGTACAAGCTGAAAAAGCTTCTGAGGGATCTTCACAGAAGATCTAGGAGTATCAGGATAATAATAATAATAATAATAATATCTTAACCTTTTATAACAACCGATCAAAATAAGGGCGCTACAAGTATAAATATACGAAATAAACGAATAAAATGAAAAATGTGATGAAATTAATTATGTTTATCTTTTTGAATAGAATTGTAAAAGTGCGGAAACAACACCACAAAAAAATATTTAGATCTATGTAACATCGGAAACTTAACTGCCTTGAATTCGATTCATTTCCTGTTAGAGAGAGACAAAAGGAACATTTAGTGTAAATGTCTCTTTTTTAACCGCTATCGCATATTGTACCACTTTTACCCTATTGTTTCTATTTGACGCGAAATACTCTTACTCTGGAGTGGCAGAATATATCCAGTCCAAAATCATTTTGGAGATCCTTCAAAGGTGAAACTTACCAGCAGAAGGGAGGATGAATTAATGCCACACCGCTGTGTCCCGCACTCATAATTCCTATCCAGTCCTGTCCAAAATTAGCATTAGAAATTCCTGGGCAATAAATGCCGACTTATTTTTGCGTTATTCACTCCACAGGAATCCGATTAACGATCTGACGGTTTCTCCATATCGTTCGGTTAGATAGCTTCAAATTTACATGAAATTGTTTACAAAACAACGGAACGGAGCGTAATAATGAAGTTCCATACTACCTTTTGTTCATATTTGTAGACGCGAATGACGTGGTTTATCAAGAGAGTTACTACTGGATTATACGTGTTTTGATAAATGGAGGGGGATTGAACGAACTGTTGAAAAATTCGCTCTTATTCTTCTGGGCTTATGACAATGCTTTTATTATTTTTTATACTGAATAAGAATCATTTTTACTTCAACATTGAAAAGTTCGAACTTTCCAACAAATTATATAAACACTGCCTCTTTTTTGTTAAATCATTCTAAAATTATATTGTACAGTTCGCTCAAATAAAAATTGCTGGATCTGATCGAAAGAATTAAATTCGGTTGTGCAAAAATGAGTCAGAAACGTTGTGAACTTCGCAGTGTGTAGATTCAGTGCGAAAACGATGTGTGAAAAGTATTTATTGAGCAAGGCGGTGGACAGTTCAAACAACTGTTATAAGTAGTAGTAAATGATATTGATTTCTCGCATATCACTTGGTGACATATTTTTGAATCAATAAAGTAAATTAAAACAAATTGGCTCAAGTTTCACTGTTCATTTGATGTCTGTTGAAATATATATTTTGGGTTCTTAGCCCATTTTCAAAACTTTTGAAAATGGGGTGAAAACCCGAAACATATATGTCAACAGGCATCAAATAAACAGAAAAACTTGAGCCAACTTGATTTATTTACTTTATTAAGTAAATAGTAGTAGTCTGTATTCTTTACATTTTTTCATAAAATCTGTATTATTAAAATTTAGTTTATTTGTTTGAATTATTTTAATTTACAGATGAATTCATGATTTACATGTAAATTACTTTAATATTCAATCAAAAAAAACTTCAAGATAGAACAAATTAGGTTTGGAATATTTCAACTTTTTGTTGTTATCTTCTTAGCCATGATATTATGGTCGAGGATATTATGGCAGAAGACAAGTAGCTAGAACACAAGTTGATATGTCATTCGAAAGCACACTAAATGAGGTTTTTTTTGCTGAAAAGAAAACATGTCTATAATCAATAATTTTTCATCGATAAAACTATTGGAAAAATATGACGGATTTTTTCCCTTCAGAATCACGATATTCTTCTCTTAAACACGCCCGCAATAAAATTTTTTGGCACACAAAACTTCTTATCTTGATATGTTTTTGTGGTAAAACTTGAAATATTTCGTGAAATCAAGAAATGTTAAACTGAAGAATAACCATCAACATTTCGACAATGTGCTATATGACATTTTTTGTTGCAAATAACTTACATTCTGTCAAGAAAGTACCGGGAATTATCGATTTAAATCTGGCGGGGCAATGAGACAGGTAAACTTTTTTTCCTAGGTTGGTACCACTGTCCTTAATTACTATGCCAAGCTTGATCGGGATCTGTCAACTAGTGTGTTTGCAACAGCTGATTAAGTCAGTCGATGTCAGAGTGCGTGCCGATTTTTACTATGGGTGATTACGTTGAGCAAAGAATTTGTTTAAAGTTTTGTGTTGCAAATGAATTTTCATGTGCCGATGCATTGAAAATATTGCAAAAGGCCTTTGGTGATAATGCTCTATCGAAAACTCGTGCATATCAGTGGTACAGAGCCTTCAAGGACTTGCCTCGTTCCGGACGCCCATCGACGGCTTCGATTGAAGATAACGTCGATAAAATTAAGGAAAGGGTGCTGGAAAACCGTCGTACCAGCTTGAGAGAGATAGCACATGATCTTAAGATATCCCACGAGTCTGCACGTACGATTTTGATTGATATTTTGGGCATGAGAAAGGTGGCCGCACGACTCGTACCGAAAGACCTGAATTTTCTTCAAAAACGTCATCGTGAACAGGTTGCTTCAGACATGCTGGATCGCTGTAATTCTGATTCTACATTCATGGAACGCATTATAACTGGTGATGAGACCTGGGTCTACGAGTACGATATGCAAACAAGCCAGCAATCATCGGAATGGGTGGCAAAAAATGAGCCGAAACCGAAAAAACCACACCAAAGCCGCTCGAAAATGAAGGTGATGCTCATTGTTTTCTTCGATATCCGTGGCGTGGAGCACTACGAATTCATTCCAGAGGGTCAGAAGGTAATCAAGGAGTATTACCTAGGCGTTATGAAACGTTTGCGTGAGCGTATCCGTAAGAAGCGGCCAAATTTGCGGGCGAACAACTCATGGATTTTGCATGACGATAACGCGCCTTCTCACCGAGCTACAATTGTGACTGACTTTCTCGCCAAAAACTCAACAAACGTGCTTCAGCAACAATCGTATTCGCCGGATTTGGCTCCCTGCGACTTTTTCCTCTTCCCAAAACTAAAATTGCCCCTTCGTGGCACCCGTTTTGAGTCGATTGAAGCCATAAAACAAAATTCGGCGCGAGAGCTAAAGTTCATCCCGGAAAGCGCCTATAAAAAATGTTTCGATAATTGGAAGTGCCGTTGGCATAGATGTATTGGAGCAAATGGAGCCTATTTTGAAGGCGACCCAATAAATTTTGATGATTAAATGTGAAAATGTTGTTTTAATTGAAAATTCCCGGTACTCTCTTGACAGAGTAGTATATGCTCCAGCTATTATCTGTAATATTCAAGGCAAGTTTTCGTAGCAAATTTTCAATATACATTCTGTCAAGAAAGTACCGGGAATTATCGATTTAAATCTGGCGGGGCAATGAGGCAGATCAAATTTTTTTTTCCTATGTTGGTATCACTGTCCTTAATTACTATGCCAAGCTTGAGCGGGATCTATCAACTAGTGTGTTTGCAACAGCTGATTAAGTCAGTCGATGTCGAGTGCGTGCCGATTTTTACTATGGGTGATTACGTTGAGCAAAGAATTTGTTTAAAGTTTTGTGCTGCAAATGAATTTTCGTGTGCCGATGCATTGAAAATGTTGCAAAAGGCCTTTGGTGATAATGCTCTATCGAAAACTCGTGCATATCAGTGGTACAGAGCCTTCAAGGACGGTCGTGAAGTGGTCGCCCATCGACGGCTTCGATCGAAGATAACGTCGATAAAATTAAGGAAAGGGTGCTGGAAAACCGTCGTACCAGCTTGAGAGAGATAGCACATGATCTTAAGATATCCCAAGAGTCCGCACGTACGATTTTGATTGATATTTTGGGCATGAGAAAGGTGGCCGCACGACTCGTACCGAAAGACCTGAATTTTCTTCAAAAACGTCATCGCGAACAGGTTGCTTCAGACATGCTGGATCGCAGTAATTCCGATTCTACATTCATGGAACGCATTATAACTGGTGATGAGACCTGGGTCTACGAGTACGATATGCAAACAAGCCAGCAATCATCGGAATAGGTGGCAAAAAATGAGCCGAAACCGAAAAAACCACGCCAAAGCCGCTCGAAAATGAAGGTGATGCTCATTGTTTTCTTCGATATCCGTGTCGTGGTGCACTACGAATTCGTTCCAGAGGGTCAGACGGTAAACAAGGAGTATTACCTAGGCGTTATGAAACGTTTGCGTGAGCGTATCCGTAAGAAGCGGCCAAATTTGTGGGCGAACAACTCATGGATTTTGCATGACGATAACGCGCCTTCTCACCCAGCTACGATTGTGACTGACTTTCTCGCCAAAAACTCAACAAACGTGCTTCAGCAACCACCGTATTCGCCGGATTTGGCTCACTGCGACTTTTTCCTCTTCCCAAAACTAAAATTGCCCCTTCGTGGCACCCGTTTTGAGTCGATTGAAGCCATAAAAGAAAATTCGGCGCGAGAGCTAAAGTCCATCCCGGAAAGCGCCTATAAAAAATGTTTCGATAATTGGAAGTGCCGTTGGCGACCCAATAAATTTTGACGATTAAATGTAAAAATGTTGCTTTAATTGAAAATTCCCGGTACTTTATTGACAGAGTAGTATATCGTAGATCTTTTGCATTAAATGATGAGGGTGTTTTTTTATTCGGAAATAATGTTGAATATATTTCTGAAACTCTATTGGCCAATCCACCACTTATGTCAGTGAAATATCATGAATATTTTAGCTTTCTTCTCATACAGGATGCCCCAATGAAAATTTGACCCCCCTAAAACTCAGAAATTAAGAATTTTCGAAGATTAAAAGAAAGGTCAAATTCTGTTATGAGGGGAACTAGTTTCCATCATGAGTTTGATCCGGAAAATCCAACCCCATGAAGGCGGCATCAACCGCCAACATTTTTTGAAACTCGATACAAGACAAAACATAACCAAACATCGCCCGATTGTTGTTGAATTTATGTGTCAGTGGATGCGAGATGCTGTGTTTGCGAAGAAATCGAAACTCAAGGGAAGTGGTGTTGTTATGGTGAAAATGCTTGTTAAAAGTAAACTGATTCTCTTTAAAAAAGTTAGAGAAAAATATATTAATAGCTGTTGGACTATCAGAGGTAATATCAAAGTGATTATAAACAATAAAATCATACAGATTGAAACTAATGATCAATTCAATCAGCTTATAAACAGTTAGAAACTTTTACCTTTTGTTTTGGTCCCGGGAATTAACTATTTTTGGCTTCTCCAATTGTTTAGTTTTATTTGGGGATGCGGAGTCACTGAACGTTTGAAAACTTTCATCCAGTTTTATATAAGTTTCCATCTTGCCGTACATAAAATTCAAGGAATATAAAACCTCAGAATTATTTGATTATTGTTGATTTTAGTCATATCTATTTCCCTTTATTAATAATTTTTGACAATAATTTATTTGTATTGAATTTGTTGGAAGATTTTCATTTCTATGATTGCTTCGGTCTTTACTTGACAGAAATTCATCTTGAAAATATGAATAAAAACAATATTCTAATTTCCGCTAATATTTTATTAACACTACGATCGTTATGTCATACCATGACTTCTTCAGGTGAGTATTACAAGATACTGAGTATACCATGAACAAGAATTTCATTATATAGTACATGGATATAACAAAAATAGATGATGACCTGATTTCTTGTCCTTAGATATTTTATCTTTATTATTTTTTATTAGTTTTCCTAGGGAGTTATTAGTTTTATAAGGAATTCTAAAATTGTGGTTCTTCTTTAAATATCTAGCTACCTTTTCTGTTTTTGGTCCCAACTATGTCAACGAAATGTATTTACTTTCAATTGAATCATTATTTATGGGATATACTAATTTCAAAGCCAGCTTTAATTGTATTTTTGTGAAAAGATTCTCAATAATCGGGACGTTGAAACCGTTATTCAACGCAATCTGTTTAATAATGTCAAAATTCTCACGTGACATGGGTATGTTGGCTAATCTATATAACATACTATTGTATGCTGCTAATTTTTGTGAGTATGGGTGGTTTGATGTGAAGTGAATTGTGCTATCTGTATGGGTTGGAACGATGTTCTATGTTTATTCAATGGCACTGATAGACAAGTTTTTTGTTTGTGGATTTCATAAACAAATTATCCCCAACCATACAATTCACTCATGAATGGGAAAAAATAATAGTATAAATGTTTTGGATTTAACTATCACAAAAATTTATAATTAACACGTTTTTTCAATATACCGGAAACCAACCCATAAAGATAGCACAATTCACTTCACATCAAACCACCCATACTCACAAAAATTAGAATGCATACAATAGTTTGTATTATAGATTATCCAACATACCCATGTCACGTGAGAATTTTGACGAGGAATATAACATTATTGAACAGATTACGTTGAACAACGGTTTAAACGTCCCGATTATTGAGAATCTTTTTACAAAAATACAATTGAAGCTGGCTTTGAAATTAGTATATCCCATAAATAATGATTCAATTGAAAGTAAATACATTTCGTTGACATACTTGGCACCAAAAACAGAAAAGGTAGCTAGATATTTAAAGAAGAAGCACAATTTTAGAATTTCTCATAAAACGAATAATACCCTAGGAAAACTATTATAATAAAAAACAATAAAGATAAAACATCTAAGAACAAGAAATCAGGAGTTTATAAGTTAACTTGCGGTACTTGCCATTTTGTATATGTTGGTCAGACAGGAAGATCGTTCCAGACGAGACTTAGGGAACATGAAAAATATTATTGTAACAAAAAGGGAAATTCAACCTACGCAGAGCACCTTCTAGACACAGGATATAGTTTTAATAGTTACTTTGAAATTCAGAAATTAATAGGTATCATAAAAGAATAATATTATTGAATAACCAAACAGAATTAAGTAGCTCCCCTTTGTTGAATCTTTTTTGAATCATTTTCCAGAATTCTAAAAGAATTGTAAAACTCACTTCAGCCCCTCTATTTTTGTTATAGTACTATATAATGAAATTCTTGTTCATGGTATACCCAGTATCTTGTAATACTCACCTGAAGAAGTCATGGTATGACGTAACAATCGTAGTGTTAATAAAATATTAGCGGAAATTAGAATATTGTTTAATGCATATTTTCAAGATTTTTATTTATATCTTTTATAAGTGAATGCCTCATTTTAACAACCTCTTTTAAAACCAAATGATATAAACTACTCAAACATATAGATGGATATGCTTAAAATAGCTCACTTGAATATAAGAACTTTGATTGGACATTTCACAGACTCACGGGACATGTTATTGTTTAATTCTTTTGATATAATGCTTCTGAATGAGACTAGATTAGATAATACGGTCACGGATGATGTAGTTGGTATTGACGATTATCATTTTATTCGTTCTGACCGTAATAGACAGGGTGGTGGTGTGGGAGTGTACATCAGGTCTGGTTTGAGGTACAGTATTCTCAAGATTGGCGTTTCCATAGAAGAAATTTGGCTGAAATTGGAATCATCTGGTTGTGATAGAGCTTTAGAGGTGATTTATAAGCCTCCAGTTGTTATTTTCAGAACATTCTGGCTACTATCTGATGTTGAATATGAATTCATAATTACTCACGCCGATAAAATAATTTGCATGGGTGACTTCAATACGGATTTGCTTGTCCCAGATAGTGAAACGAAATACGTCAAAAAGAGAATTGATGCACTTGGTCTCAGTCAGTTAATAAACCAGCCAACAAGAATTACCAACCAATCTACTACACTTATAGACTATATATATATATATATATATATTAGCTTCGGACATCCATAGTGTTTCTGAAATTGAAGTTCTGTCTACCGACGTTGACACCGATAATGAACTTGTATCCTGTAATTGGCACATTGATATGAACAAGAAATTTCCCATGTTTGAAACTGTAAGAGACTTTAGGAATTTCAATTACGATCAATTCAATTCAGATCTCCAATCAATACACTGAAGAGGTATATTTGATTACGATGATATGGACGAGAAAATAAATTTCATGAATTTCAACATAACAACCTTATTGGATCTACACGTTCCTTTCCGCACTATAAGAATAACAAAGAGACATGCAACATGGCTCACAGATAATTTGAATTAAATTATGGTTTTGAGGGATAAAACTCTGGCTCGTTATAAAAAATTCAAAAATGAAAACGACTGGTTCTTGGACAAACAGATTAGAAATGCAGTTTCACTGGCGGTTAAAAATGAAAAAAAACTTGCTTTTATTGTGAATAACAGGGAAACTAAAAACTTCTGGTCGAGTCTGAAAAACATCAATATTATAAAGAGGAAATCAACTGAACTACCCGAAGAGTTGAAAGATGCTAATGAAATAAATAACTTTTTTATTGACTCCATTCCAAGAGTTCTCAGGGACCATGATCTTCTTGAATTCTACAACAAAAATACTAAGGATTCAAATATGGTCAGTTTTACATTTCGGGAGGTAGAAGAAGCCGAGATCTTCAAAGTAATCAACGGAATCAGGAGCGGGGCTACGGGTCATGATGGCATCAATATATCTACAATTAAATTGTGCATTCTTTTCATTCTTCCTTATTTGACGCATGTTGTCAATTTTTGTCTGAAAAACTCTGTTTATCCCACCTCTTGGAAAAAAGCTTTGGTCGTTCCCTTGTCAAAACACTCCAACCGACGATGGTCTTTAGATGATATTCGACCTATTAGTTTGTTACCAACCTGGTCTGAAAAAATTTGAAGAGTAATGCATGGGCAACTGTAGGATCATCTAGAGAAAAATGAAATCATTCCTGCCTCACAATTTGGTTTTAAACCTGGTCATGGCTGTTGTACTGCTCTGCTCAATGTAACAGATGAAGTTTTCAATTCTATTGATCAAGAAGACCTTACCATCTTAACTTTACTCGACTATTCGAAAGCTTTCGACTCTGTAGATCATGAACTATTAGTTGCTATATTGCATTACATTGGTGTTTCACGGAAAGCTACGGCATTGTTGGCTGATTATGTTGAATGTAGATCTCAGGCAGTAGTCATTGATGATAAAACATCAACCTACTTCAGACTGAGCTGTTGAATTCCACAGGGATCTATCTTGGGCCTGCTACTTTTTATAATGTAGATATATATATATATATATATATATATATATATATATATATATATATATATATATATATATATATATATATATATATATATATCATGCTTCGCTAATGTCTGCCTCTCAGGACTTCTTTTTTTACGCTGATGATAGTCAGCTAAATCATTCCTTCAAACCTCATGAATGTCGACAGGCAGTGGCGGCCCTTAATTTCGATTTGAACGTCATATACCAGATATCAGTGAAACATTGCCTGCGTTTGAATTCTAATAAATCCATGTGTCAACTTTTTGGGAGAAAAAATCAAAGAAAAATGTTCTTGCAAAATTATGGTCAAAGCATTATAATGAATGGAAACGTTCGTTTTGTGGATAGTGCCAAGAATTTGGGTTTGACAATTGATACTGACTAACGATTTACGAGGCATATATCCAATTCACTGAGCAGAGCTTATTTGAACCTAAGACTCTTATATCAATACAGAAACTACCTCAGTAGATCGGACAAGATATTGCTTTGTGAATCCCTAGTACTGTCACATATAAATTTTTGTGATGTTGTCTACAGTCATTGCTTAACAGTCTTCGATAAGAATCGAATACAGATGCTTCAGAATCGTTGTTTGAGATTCATTCACGGAATTCGAAAACGAGATCCAATAACACATATCCTCAAGAAAACAAGACGGCTCAACATGGAAGATAGGCGGAAATTTCATTCTTCGGTTTTGTTTTTCAAGATTATCAAGAAGAGAGTACCGATAAGATTTTTCAACAAAGTTTTGTTCCGATCTGGTGTGCATTCTGTGAATATTCGCTCTAAATGTAGTATTTCTATACCGAAACAGTCAACTGACTTGTTCACGAGATCATTTTCCTACCAATGGCAAAGATTATGAATGAATTAAAATTTAAGTATAGAAATATCTCTCTTGATAAGTTCAAATTACGTTTGCTCGACAATTTTCGCAACGATCCCCTGTACGGCTGAACTGTTCATTTCACTTTTTTGGCTTCTGGAGTTCTGTTTACTGAATACTCTAATGAAGATGTTGTATGACTGACTATTTCTGGGTTCTGTTTGAGGGGAGACATACATAAACATTTAATTATATAATCTGCGGCATTATTGAAGTTGTTATTTCTTAGTTAGGTATGCTCGGATTTCTTTAATTTTCGTTTGTGTTTTAAATTGTAGAGGGTTAGATGGAAGAATAGACGTATGACTTCAGTTGGTTTTCAACAAGTTACTGTATTATTTTATGGCCTGGGGTCATGCAGACTAAATCTCGACCTCAGATAAGTAATTTATTTGCTTTGTATATTTTGGATTGGTAAATAAAGACCATTTATTATATTATATAATAGGAAAGTGATGTCGGGTGATGGTTAGTTTGAAAGTTATTTATGTTCTGGGCATAACCCAGTTAAAATTTCCAAGGTTAACCGACTATTCACGAAATAATGTAATATTGAACTTAGCGTCAAAAGATAATGTTGAACAGACAGTTGAACCGCCCAAACTAAAGAACCTTAGAGTTTTGAAGAATCTAAATATAATTTTCAAGTTCTGTATTAGGGAGAAAGAATTCCCATGACGAAATTGTTCCGAAAAAAATACCTGAGGGTGGCAACAACCCTCAATTTTTTTTTGAATAGGAAAGAGATGGCGGATATGTTTTAGTTAAAAAGCTTTTTGGTTCTCTAAACATCCTAATTGAAATTTTCAAATTCGGTGATTTTTTCAAGCAATTTGATATTGAACATTATCTCAAACTCAAACAGAAACAGAAACGCAATACATTCAAATACATCAAATCTGTAAGCAATGATAGGGAACATCCAGTAAAAAATGTAAACTATTTGAAGAATTAACGTGAGTATTGTTCAAAATGACCACCACTAACCTCCATACAATGATACAGTCTACTTTCAAATCCTTCTGTGTACATTGTAGTAAATTCAATGCATTTCACACATTTTTCCATCATGAACGATAAGATAATCGCATGTTTTTAAAATAAAATATTCAAAAACTCAAATTGATCTGCCATTAAATGAAAAAAATTCAAAATTTCAACTGCTATATAATATTGAAATAAGGTTATTCTCATTTTCACAAATTTTTATTGTTATATTCACAACAATTGTTTCGCTATCACAATACCATCATCAGGCAAGATCACATTATTATTCGAAATGTGATCTTGCCTGATGATGCTACTGTGATAGCGAAACAATTGTTGTGAATATAACAATAAAAATTTGTGAAAATCAGAATAACCTTATTTCAATATTATTTAATATGGATTTTCACCAAGTAAGGACTGATACAATTCAGTATTCAACTGCTATGTTTGGAGAACAGAAAAAACTTCTCAACTAAATCACATCCAAGATCTCCTCCCTATTCAAAAAATATTGGGGGTTGTTGCCATCCTCAGCTGTTTTTCTCGAAACAATGTCGTCATAGGAATACATTTTTCCTTATACAGAACTTAAAAATTATTTTTGGATTCTTCAAAACTCTTAGGTTCTTGAGTTTGGGCGGTTCAACATCACCTTTTGACGGCAAGTTCAATATTACATTATTTAGTGAATAAAGAACCGATTTTGAAAATTTTAAATGCGTTGTGTACAGAACATAAAAAACTTTCAAACTAACCAACACTCGACATTTGGGACTGTTGGGGCTTGATGGTACCTCCATGGGGGTGGTTTTTTCGGTACAAACTCATGATGCCTAAGAGAAGTTGACTTGTTTTTAAAATCTTCGAAAATTCTTCGTTTATGAGTTCTGGGAGATCAAATTTTTGTTGGGACACCCTGTATAATGATACTTGAGTTATGGATATTTGGGATTGTTCTTCCTTGACTAAACGGTCTATTGCTTTCACAAATTTAATTTCAGTTTGATGATAAAGTTCGACGTGTCATCGATTAATATGGCGAAATTTTTTGTGACTTGGTGGCTGGAGTCTACAAGAAAACTTATATAAGAGAGAGCGCTATTTCTAAATATGTTGAATTCAATTCTGTTCAATACCTTGAACCCAGTGTGACAGAATTGATGCATATTGCGAATTTCACCGGAGCACGTCGATAAATTTTCGACATACCTATATTTCTTTCAGGAATGGGAATATGGGAGGGTTGACTAAAGATATTGCACAGTATGGAAAACTTCTGTGTAAGATTGAAACAAGTTCAATGAAAATAATCAAGAAGAAAGTTCAGCTCCAGCGCTGATATATTTGGAAAATATATTGAAAAGTATCATTATTTCTCCTCATTTTAGAAATGAAACACTATATCACAGCACATGGCCCCGTTAGATATATTATAAGTTGACAAATTGAATTTTGTCACAAAAATGGCCTCGTGACTTTTGGCGTTAGTCGTTTCGTGCTCAAAAAATCGTTTAAAATATTACTTATTATTTTTAAGGCCTAAAAATTTTAGCGGCATTCTCTCTCAGACCTAAATGACGATTAAATGAAATGATAAAGGATATTTCTACAATTTATTAATTCACAATATTGTTTACCAACACTTTACCTTCCTCAGGTTCGACAGCTACCAATTAATTTTGATGATTACAACAGGATGTCTGTCCAATTCACAACGCAAGAGTATTCACACATCTTTTGGAGGGACACTCATGGGAAGACGTAGAAGCCAAACTCAAGGAAGACCTGGAAGTGATTGTGGAGTGGTTCGATGGGAATCTTCTCACCATTAATTTGAATAAAACTGTATATTTACCCTTTTCAAATTATAAAAATGGACTACCAAATACCACACAATTGGACTTACATCTACCTTTTAGAAATCATACATACCAGATCCAGACTAGAACCAATACTAAATATCTGGGTATCATTATTGATAGTAACTTAAAGTGGGACCTTCAAATCCTAAACTTGACTAAGAAATTAAGATCGTTATTGTATTTATTTAAACTGATGACCCACATACTAGATATAAGGAATTTAAAGATCATGTACTTTAGTTTGGTTCAATCACTCCTCAGCTATGGCATAGTGGCATGGGGTGGCGCATATTCAAATCATATAAGACCCTTAGAAATAATTCAAAAAAAAATTATTAAAATAATGTTCAATCTGCACCAGAGATTTCCATCGAACTTGCTTTTCAGGAATTCGAGGTTACTGAATGTCAGGGAACTCTTCTATAAGACTTCTTTACTGTATTTAGTAAAAAATAAATTAATAAACAGGAATGCAACGTATACACATCAAACTAGATTTCGACAAAATGCAAATATGGTTCATCCTAGGTTATTAAGGTCAATTGGCCAGCGATGTTTCATGTACGTAGGACAGAATTTGTACAATCACTTGCCAATAAATTTAAAAGTGGAAATTTACGTAAAAAATTTCAAGGGCAGGTTAACAGATTGGCTCATCACTTCAGTTATCAATATACTAACTTAGATGTTGTGATGACAGTATATCCTGATTGAATGCGCTCATTAAAGCGTGTTTAGACTTATTTGATAAATATGTGATGGCGCGAATGCCATTGTACTTATCCTTGGATGTTCGATAATATATATTTTTTTTGTATTCCTAAATCATTGATGTATGTGACTCCTGCTGCTGTCTTTAGTCTCGCCCCCCAGGCATTAGATCTTGACGTGATGGGGGCGCTCTCCTGACTAGGACCCTAAATTCGTCCCGACGAATTGGAGGGTTAAGTCTTGGTGTCTAACGTAATGCCAATTCGCGCCAGTCACTGGACCTGTATGGTGGAAGATCTCCGAATGGGGCCCTAGTTTTACTCAGGTGAAATGGAGGGCTGAGCCGGTTGATTAACTCAGTGACAAGGGAGTCTGTCGCAGCACAGGGCTTCTCCCTTAAAACTGGCGTACTCTACCCTATCGCAGTATAAATCTCCGGATTCTGTGTAATGGCCGAGTGCGTTATGCCCTCAGGTGTTACTTGTACCACCTGGCCACCCCACTTGGTGTTGGACTCGAGGGGGCAGTGGTTGAAAGTCCGCATGCTGGACTAGGGGGGTATTTCATTTATCTGTTCGCAGACCCCCATTTTCGGGATATTCTCATGAAACGACTCGGGGTTTAACGGGACTTGACGGTTCGACCGGCCTGTCCTGGCCCCTGTATCTGTGCGTAACTATTTAGGGTTTGTGGATCTCGACGAAATGGCTCCGCCATTAGTGCTTGACGCCAGGATCAATCAAATGACTTCACATGGGTTCGGTGGGTCAGGACGTATAGTCCGCTAGACGGTGCTCGTACCAGGATCAATTGTAGTCGTCAATCTTGAGTTTATCTTAGTTCTTGGGACTGCGTTCGGGTGGATGGATAAGAATTCCCTCCGGCGGGTGAGTTGCGTCTCAAACAACTCGGGTACTGACCTGCAGAGCCAGTAGAGGTTGGATAGTGCTTTCGCTGCTACCAGTCAGACGGTTCTGGCTTTCGAGTCGGGGCCCAAACTGGAAGCTGGTGGGTTCATCTCTTCGGAGGGGTTCTCGCCACGCGCGATGATATGGCGTAATCCTTATCACACTTTCTACCTCTGGGTGGACTGTGGAGACTGCTTGGTAGTCACTTGGAAAAGAGGCCATGCCTCAAATAGCCAATAACTATTCTGGTAGAATTCACCTGCTGCCTTTAGTCTATAGTGTTCTGGTTTTGAGGTGTTATTTAAACTTTACTGTCCATTTGGACAACATATGTAATATGTAACTTTATAAATACTGTTTTTTAACCATTGTATTGTATAATAGTTGTCTATATGTGAATTATTGAAGTCTCGGGATGATCAAAGTTGTCACGTTTGGGAACACAGACTAGCCATTGGCTAAAGTGAACCTAAACGTAACACAATACTAGTGCCAAAATAAGATATTTTTGACTGGTCATTTTGAGATACATTATATTTATTCGTGAGATGTGGCAATTTTTGTATTGGATGTTGTAGGTGAAACGAATAAATTATTATTATTATATTATTATTATCTCAGGACGACTTTTTCGAACCGTGTCATTTTTACAAATGGCACGATCAAATGGCCCCTCAGATCACCAGATGCAACTCCCAATGATTTGTTTCTTTAGGGATATTTGAAAAATGTAGTTTATCGGCATGAAATTGATAGAGCGACGAATATTAATGAATTAATGTTCAAAATAATCGAACTTTTTGCCAAAACAGCAACTATGCCGAATCTACTCGGAGATATGAGAATATTTCTGTATAATAGATTTGTCTACTGCCATATTGAACATTCAATTTAAATTTATCGACCTTCGATTTCGCATTTTTCAGATTTTGTTTTTGTTTTAGAATTTCTTATTTTCGTAGAATTTATTTTATTTTCGAGCCAGTTATGGTGAAAAAGAACCCAAGTAATCATTTTCACAGAGGACATTATTTGTGTCATCAATCGTTTTATATGGTTTTCTGGAGAAAATTCTTGCTTAGTTTGAACCTTATAACATTGGTAACTATTCCTTTCCAAAATATTCCGAACACTTCTATAGCTCATATCGACTTTTTTACTTCAAAAGTTAGCACGTTTGATGAGGATTCTAAAATGCTATAACATTAACTACATTCTTTTTTAGATTCGACCAAAAAGGTTTTACTTAAAGAAATTCAGTTTCGTTTTATGACAATAAATAATAAATTCACAAAAACAACTCAAACTGCCCTCCTTCAGCCGCAATACATGCACGACATCTTCTTGAAAAAGATATAAGATTATCAGACGGGCGAATCTTCCGTTATTGACGAATTGCATTTCTTCCTAATTATCTCCCAAACACAGCTATATTTTCAATTTGTTTTGAATAAATTTTTCCTTCACTGCTCCCCAGTAAAAATAATCTAAGGGATTAAAATCAGGTGAACAGACTGGCCACGAGAATGTACCAGATCGCCCTATCCATCTGCCCGGATGGCACGTCTTCAAGTAAATTTGACTGATTTCGTAAAATATCAAAATAAATTTCGGCATTCAAAACCTCTTACAACTCAAAAGGTCCTATTACTCTTCCGTTCAAAATTCCATTCCACATGTTCACTTTAAAACGATATTGAGATCTATCTTGCCTCATTAAATTCAGATTTACTACGTGCCACTCGTGTAAATTGTGTAGGTTCATATACCATCTTTTTTTAATGCTGATTCATCCGACTATAAAATGTTTTTAAGAATTGTGGGTCTTTTAGGTTCTCTTGTAGCATGGTTTAGCAAAATGCAACCCGGGGTTCATAATCCCGAGGTAACAGAGCTTGTACTCGCTGTACATGATATGGGTGGAGCTTATGTTTTTCAATATTAGGAAAGCTGTACTTTTGGGCACTTCTGTACTTAGCTGAATTTCACGTAGTGGAGTACTTGGATCTTCCTCAACTGCTTGAATCACAATAGAATCGTAAGGTAAGGAAATTCTTCCTTCACCATGCAGTTTGTTTGGAAGTCGGCCCGCTGTGAAGAGTAGACGGTGCACATTCTTAAAAACTCGATGATCTGGATAACGGTCAGCCTTAGGGTATCTCTCGCGATACATTCTCGAAGCTGTACTAGCGCTACATCTACATTCCACATAAATGTAGTGCATGTTGGCATATTCTTGTGTATATATACACAGATATGATGGCAATACACAATCACAGGTTAGTCCGGGTAAAATCAAAGTTCATCATAAAGAGATCAAAATATCCAAATCACAAGCAAACAAATCTAATAAACGAAGCCAAAAGCCAAATAACACGATCATATACGAACAGATGCGCAGTAGACCAAGGAGCGTAGCGTAATGATTTGTATTGCGTTTACGTGTGCCAATACCAAATAATGAAGTCACTATCTGTCTCACTCACACTTCATGGAAGGACTCACCCCATCTCATTCAAACCAGATTCTTGAAGTATTGGATGCACTAGAATCATTTTTAGAAAGTCCGAAGAATTTGCTCGAAACTGCGTTTTTTTAAAAAAGACCGTTTTTTGACCGATCTAAGAAATAATGTAGTAAAAGTTTCACCATTATAGAATCCCTAATGAATGCGCTTACTTTTAAAGTAATTTTCCAAACTGATGTAGTACAGGTTTTTTTTAAGTACAGTCAGATAAAGTACGAAATATTAATTTTGAATACTTGGTTCGGCAAAAAGTGACATTATTTCTCAAGCTGGAGTAATTGGCTTATAATTGATGATCACAGGTTGGAGAAGCACTATTCAGTATAACATAGGAAAAATAAAATTTTAAGAAAGTAAAAAATTGTAGCACCAGGAGTTCAAAAATCCTCACAGGGTGTGCATTTTCTCGAATAATAAAAAATGCAATATAATTTGAAAAGTAAAGGCCTTAGATTTTTTTAAATATTTTTTTTTGTGATGATTACTATGACTCAGCCTGTTACCGGTTCCAGCTTGAGAAATGAATGTACGAAAGTATGCCATTAACAATGGAAAACGATATGAGCCAAATGGCCGCCAAGGTTACGGTTTCAGCACCATATGCTTTTCATGAAATTTTCCATGGCCAATTCGCACATTTGCGGCTGTCTGTCCTCGATAAATTCACGAATTCCATCTTTAAGATCTTGAATCTATAGTAGAATATTGGCATAGACCTTATGTTTCACGTGGTCCCAAAAAAAAAGACTTAGGATGTTAAATCACACGATCTCGGTGGCCAATTCTGATCACCTCTTCGAGAAATAACACGGCGGTGTTACGACGCTGCTGGTGATCGACCGGCGTGATTTCTTGTGTTAACTGAAATTTAAAAGCATTAGGACCTAAGTCTTTATGCAAAATACGTTATAATGTCGTTTGTGGAATGTCTTATTCCAAAGATCGACGAGAAATCGCAAAACCTGGGTTTTCATCAATACTATTGGCTACAGCAGCAATATTCTCAATTTTTCATTAGCAGCGCACGAGGTTATGATTCTTCACCTTACTAACTTGTTCCAACAGCTCAATTTTTTCCACCAGTTTCAATATTGCAGGCCGAGAAGCTACTTCGCAACGACCCAAAAAAGCTTTAGTTTTACATTTTTTAAGTGAATTTTAACAATTTCAATGAGTTGTAGATGCGTAGTTTCTACATGTCAAATGTCAAAAGATGACAGCTTCAAAAGTGACAGCTGCCCAGGCTATTCAAAAAAAAACCCTTATTAGAAAACCCTGTATTTGATGCGGAATTTAAAAAACAAACCTCCGCTCCTTCCAAATGTTCACAATCAATGATGATCTCGACTGATTTTCTCGAAAATACTGCACACCATCTGCCCCACGGAATATTGATGAACCTACCGAAGACCGACATGAATAGTAAAACTTTGACTCTGACAAGATAACGATGGCGTTCTAGTTCCCATTTCTGAATCCGGTATTGTTAAGATGATCTTTTAACGACTTCTCCAGCCAAAAGATGTAACTTCATTTTGGCTGAATAAGCTAGGTTTCCACTCCAATATCGCGAATTTCGTTGCTTTGTCGAGGTGATTCACTCACACCTGGATGTCGTTTCTTCAGATAAACCAGCTGGAAGTAACGTTTTTCTTTCCTGCGCGTTACGTTTGGGTGCAGACGTGAGGGTTGTTTAAAGGGGACATTGACGAAATGGGAGGTGTTACTTTTATGTGGGGTTTCAGCGGATATATCCATCTTGAGGACAAATTGGTCTATCCCTCGAGATCGCAAAAGGTCGGTTTGCATCTCACAGGAATTGTAGACAAACAGACAGAGGCAGAACTGCTCCCAAATAGGCTCTTGGCAAAATTGATTATGGGGTTCCCTTCATCAATAATTTTCAATTCGTATATCAATACAAGTCTAGAATTTATTTATGCAGATAATCACTCCGAATTTTCATGTCGATTGTTGGGAATATGTGACCATTCTCGATGCAATGTATTACGACGGTGGAGCTTCTTTTATTTTTGGAGAAATCCATTCGATGTTCTTTATACCTTGTATAAAAGGAACGTTCATCCATTCGATGTTCATTATACCTTGTATACTACTCTGTCAAGAAGGTACCGGGAATTTTCAATTAAACAACATTTTTACATTTAATCGTCAAAATTTATTGGGTCGCCTTCAAAATAGGCTCCATTTGCTCCAATACATCTATGCCAACGGCACTTCCAATTATCGAAACATTTTTTATAGGCGCTTTCCGGGATGGACTAGCTCTCGCGCCGAATTTTGTTTTATGACTTCAATCGACTCAAAACGGGTGCCACGAAGGGGCAATTTTAGTTTTGGGAGGAGGAAAAAGTCGCAGGGAGCCAAATCCGGCGAATACGGTGGTTGCTGAAGCACGTTTGTTGAGTTTTTGGCGAAAAAGTCAGTCACAATCGTAGCTCGGTGAGAAGGCGCGTTATCGTCATGCAAAATCCATGAGTTGTTCGCCCACAAATTTGGCCGTTTCTTACGGATACGCTCACGCAAACGTTTCATAACGCCTAGGTAATACTCCTTGTTTACCGTCTGACCCTCTGGAACGAATTCGTAGTGCACCACGCCACGGATATCGAAGAAAACTATGAGCATCACCTTCATTTTCGAGCGGCTTTGGTGTGGTTTTTTCGGTTTCGGCAGTACCCTTTGCTTAATTTTATCGACGTTATCTTCGATCGAAGCCGTCGATGGGCGGCCACTTCACGACCGTCCTTGAAGGCTCTGTACCACTGATATGCACGAGTTTTCGATAGAGCATTATCACCAAAGGCCTTTTGCAACATTTTCAATGCATCGGCACACGAAAATTCATTTGCAACACAAAACTTTAAACAAATTCTTTGCTCAACGTAATCGGCACGCACTCTGACATCGACTGACTTAATCAGCTGTTGCAAACACACTAATTGACAGATCCCGCTCAAGCTTGGCATAGTAATTAAAGACAGTGGTACCAACCTAGGAAAAAAAATTTTACCTGTCTCATTGCCCCGCCAGATTTAAATCGATAATTCCCGGTACTTTCTTGACAGAATGTGAAATGAACGTTCATTTCATACAAGGTATAATGAACATCGAATGGAATTCTCCAAAAATAAAAGAAGCTCCACCATCGCAATACATTACATCGAGAATGGCCACAAATTGCCAACAATCGACAACCTAAAAATATTACATGTGGAATCAAAAGGAACGAAGCTCAACTATCTGAAGTTTATTTAATTCTAAAAGTTTTTTTGAATAAAATTTTTTTTGTAATTAAAATTGTAGAAGACTAACAGATTAAATCTGTTTTGATATTCAAATTTTATCTGGAGTCCGTTGAAGTTTATTAATTGGTGCAGAAAAATATTCTTGAGATAATGAATGATCGAACCGATCTATGTAGTTCTCAAATTTTCAATGCATTCATAATTACAGGTGCGTTTCGCACCACACCCACGGCAGCCATGGAGGTCCTACTAAATCTACCACCCCTGCACCTACTCGTGCAGAGGGAGGCGGAACGGACCACATACAAATTATATCAACTGGCAATTGACAGGCCAGAGGCAATAGTGATGGGAGGCTCAGGACTGCTGAACGAGTTTTTAACGAACAGTATCCTATCGATGCCCTCGGATCTAATGTCAGAAATCACGAGCCAGGAATTTCAATGTAATCGTCCCCAGCCGGGACGAATGGGCCCATCATGCTGAGGTTCTATTGAGAACCGACCTTGGCTTGTTCACAGACGGCTCGCGAACGACGAACGGAACAGGAGCGAGAGTCTATGGGAGTAAACCGAGAATTAACATCTCATTGAGTCTCGGTCAAAACGCAACCATATTCCAGGCAGAAATATTTGCCATTGAGACCGCGGCGGAACTGCTGATAAAACGGCAAATCCACCACGGTAAAATCAAAATATTTACTGATAGTCAGTCAGTACTAAAAGTTCTGGAATCCAGCTGTTTACATCCAAAACAGTCTGCAGTTGCCGCACGGCTTTAAACAGGCTCGGTATGTATAACGGAGTCACTCTGGTTTGGATACCGAGCCACTCAAACTATTTGGATAACGAGGAGGCGGATCGGCTGGCATTTGCTGGAGCTGCGCTGCCTCTGGTAGAACCGGAACCATTCTTGGGAATACCACATGACGTGGCTAACGAGGCGAAAACAGGCAGAATAAACTCAAGCCTAGAGTCTTTCTGACGGAGCCATTCTGGCCTGAAACATTCGAAGTTGTTCTTCGGAACAGCTTCAAACAAAAAGATGGCGAACCTAGCGCTAGGTCTGGATAGGGCCAAACTAAGAACACTTGTCGGAATTATGACAGGTCACTGCAGACTGAAAGCGCATTTGCACAAAATCGGTCTGGCTGAAGACGATGAATGCAGGCTGTGCCTTGAGAACACTGAAACAGCCATGCACATCGTCTCAGAGTGCCCAGCGGTGAGTCGCATCAGATTCGAGGTCTTTGGCCAGGCTTTTATAGCCCACAGCGAACTGAAAAAATTACCCCTGAACAAGATTATCGGTTTTATCCAAAAACTGGATCTCGTCGGGGAGATATAAATTATTATTATTATATATTATTACTACCACAATAGTGGTAGGGTGGACAGACGCCCGCTCGCCATAAATAACATAACATAATTACCCAAAAATTTCTATTTTTTCTAACAGCTGGTCGAGACAAAATTCCTGTCACTCTCAGTTTTTATTATCACTACGTTGTACCTGAATCTACATAAAATAGCCTGTACCATGTGCTTAGGGGACATTTGCCTGACAATGAACGAAAGTTCGAAACTAGTTGCCAAAATGTAAACCTTGCATATTGTAAAACATCGAAAAATTGTTGGTAGTAAAACATAGTAATAAAAAATTTGTTTTAATTTTTATCTTCAACATTGAAATCATCACATTTGAAGCGTCGATCCCTTCTTTACATGACTCGTCAGTTGATAAAGTAAATAAAATGGCTTAACTTTTACTGTTCATTTCATGTCTGTTGTTTCGGTTTTTCAACTCATTTTCAAACATTAAGAGAACAGAATTTAAAATCGTATTTATAATAGTGAAACAGGTAGAATTTTGGGAAGGGTTTTTGGTTTTGGATTTAATCTTTCACAAACTTATTTGTGAAACATCTCTACTCTTAAGTAAAATTGAAATTAAATTTCAATTGGTCATTTGTTATTGGTAGACGCCTTCTGTGTGCTGAAAAAATTTCCACACTTTCAAAAGGGTCCATTTTTCCGCTTTTATTACCTTCGTGTAAGTTCCCACTTGTAATTTATTTATTTATTTAAAGGAATACAAGGCCGGACGAACCCAAAATTATGTATTCACTAATAATCCAATCACAATGTTACTTAAAAACCAATAACAACGAAAACAGTAAATTCATCTGAACCATAAATAAACAAAAAAAAAAATAGAAATATGAAACAAAATTCAGTAATTTCCCAGAAATCGTTTCAAAATACAAGAGAAGGCCAATAAAGAATCAGAAAAAACGCCAACGGCAGCGAGATTAGATAGTGTATTATAAGTTCTGCAGCATCTCATTAATGGTGAATTCAGATGATAATTGGAAGAACTTTGATCTATATGGAACAAAAACTTATTTCTTGTGCAATATTTAGGTACACTGAAACTGAGCATATTCAAAATTTCAGTGGAATCGAGAGAATTAATAGTCTTGTAAATAAACTTTGCGTCCCTCAACATTCTCTGGTCAGCCAAAGTAGTTAACCCTAACTCCCTCATGACTCGATCCCGATCATCAGTAATATGTTTACAACATTTTTTGTTGACATGATTAATAAACTTTTTCTGAATATTTTCCAGTCGATTAATATAGATATTGTAATAAGCATTCCAAATTATCGATCCTTAGCTCAACACACTCTGGACATAAGCCGTGTATAATGCTCTAAGGGATTGATGCTTACGAAAATGCTCACAAACTCTAATGATGAAACCCAGCATACCGTGAGCCTTTTTCGAAATATAAGAGATGTGGCTGTCAAAGATAAGCTGTGAGTCAAAAATGATTCCCAAATCCTTCACCAGCGATACCTTAGTCAGAACACAACTGTTGATGTTAAATTGAGTACTAAAAATATTTTTATTTCGTGAAAAAGTTATGTAGTGACATTTACGGAGGTTGAGATACAGAAAGTTTTCGTGACAATATTCATGGAGTCTATTTAAATCCTCCTGAAACTCGATCAAATCTCGTAGGCAAGAAACAACAGCAAATATCTTCAAATCATCAGCGTACATTAAAAATTTGGTAAATCTGAAGCAACCTGCGATATCATTAATATAAAGGTTGAAAAGCAGAGGACCCAAATGTGACCCTTGTGGCACACCAGAAGTGAGATCCCCATAAGAGGAGTAACATCCACTGATCACAACTGACTGACGCCGACCCACCAAGTAAGAAGCAAACCAATCAAGCAAAGCACCGTGCACACCAACACCAGCAAGCTTCCGCATCAAGATAGCATGATCAATTTTGTCGAAAGCCTTGCTGAAATCAGTATAAACGGCATCAACCTGGGAACCCACGTCCATCTGCTCAAGCAGAAACTGAGTGTACAAAAATAAATTGGTTTCAACCGATCGCCCCTTCATGAAATCTATGATTGTCATCTAACAATGTTCAGAAAAAGCAGTAGTTATTTTATTAAGCAATATACTTTTCTTGGGTTCCTCTACCCTTATGTTTACAGATCGTCCTGTTTAGCCTATGTAAAATGCGGGGCATTCATCACAATATATTTTGTATATGCCGCTTTTTTCACACGTTTCACGACAGTCTTTATCATTGACTAAGAGTGAACCTGAGTTTTTCTTATTTGTACAAATAGTGTTGATATTATTTTGTTTTTAGTCTACGGCCATTTTTATTACTAATTTGTGCTATGAAGTATATGCTATGGAATTTTTCTTTTTCGTTTTCCTGAAGGGTAGGGTGAAGAAGATCTATAGGTTTTTTATGTTGTTTCTTAAAAATTAACTTTTCTTTTATATTCGCATGGTAACCCTTGTTCGATGCTAGTAATGACTTCAAAACATTAATAACTTTGTTGAAATTTTCTATTGAGAGAGATGTTGATAGTAACCTATGCACAAAGGCGTGAAATGGAGACTTTTGAATTTTACGAGGGTGGGAACCGTTATTTTATATCAATGTATCTGTGTAAGTGGATTTTCTGAATATGTCCAATTCAAGGGAATCAACACTTCTTGTGATCTGAATATCTAAAAAAATTATTGATTTTTGAGGGTTTTCGACTTCAATAGTAAATTTGACAGAATTATTAATTAACAATTAGACAATTAGAAATATTTTTAAAGTTGAATTCATTTCAATTCAGTCAAATTCACTATTGAAGTCGAAAACCCCCAAATATCAATAAATTTTTCAGATATTCAGATCACAAGAAATGTTAATTCCCTCGAATTTGACATATTTAGGAAATCCACGTACACAGATACATTGATACATAATAACCATTCCCACCCTCATAAAATTAAAATGTCTCCTTTTCACGCCTTCATTCATAGGTTGCTATCAACCCCACTCTCAATAGAAAACTTTAATAAAGAAATTAGAGTTTTAAAGTCATTAGCGTCGAACAATGGTTATAATACGAACATAATAGAAAAATTAATTTTCAAGAAACAACATAAAAATCTTCTAGCTTCTCTTTCCCCTTCCCTTCAGGACAAAGAAAAAGAAAAATTCCATAGCATAACCTTCATACAAAAAATTGGTAGCAAAATTTGCAATAAACTGAAACAAAATAATATCAACATTATTTGTACAAATAAGAAAAACTTAGGTTCACTCTTAGTTAATGGCAAAGAATATGGTGAAACGTGTGAAAAAGCGGCATGTACAAATTATATTGTAATGAATGCTCTGCAATTCACATAGGCCAGACAGGACGATCTATAAACATAGGGGTAGAAGAACACAAGAAAAGTATATTGCATAAAAAATAACAACTGGTTTTTCTGAACATTGTATAAATAACAACCATTTAAAAGATTTCAGTAGAACTGATACCTTAGATGAAGATAATAAAAGCAGAAGAATGGACATTTTAGAAAGTTTGAAAATTTCTTTAGCACACAGAAGGCAATAACCAGTCACAAATGACCAACTGAAATTTAATTTAAAACCATTGCTATTGCCGATGAAAGACTCAAACCGACCCAACATCTTATTTTTACCTTCCTCAAATTATAAATATGATTTTAAATTCTGTTCTCTTTAGTTTAAAGAATGCTCTTAAAACACGAAACATGAAATGAACAGTGAAGCTCAAGTCAAGTGTTTTTATTTACTTTATGAATTCAAAAATGTGATATGCGAGAAATCAATATCACTTGTCAGTTAAACCATTTTCACCGTAAATTCCATGTAATGAGCTTCAGTAACACTTTCTACCAATTGCTGTCCTGTTATAGAAAAATATGGCATATTCGACAGCGTAACAAAGAACGTTTTGTATGAAATTCAAACTGGATGTTATTGGCAGGTGTTCAATCTATCTGAAACCACGGCAATCAGTTTTTATTATTAAAAATTGTTTTGTTTCCAGAGCCATCCTTTGCGAACGGACCGAATTAATTTATACTTTCAATGATAAAAATGAATATTTATTTCCGACTTTCAATCAGCAATTCTGAAATCAGAGCCTTTGTGGATTGTTATAAAAAATTTAATCTGATTTCCAACATGAATAGAACAGTATTTTCTATGAGTTGTCCTAAGTTTGTAATTTGTTCCATATATTTTTAAGGAGTTGCGAAAGTCATTATTGTCCACATGTTTCAATTTCAGGTCAGAGTTGAGGAAAATTCAGGGGAGCTGGAAAAAGCATATTTTCAAAGTGGGGCGCTGGGCAAAAAGAGGTTGAGAAATTATGTCCTAGAGCCAACTGCATTTTGATATTTATTCTTACGAGTAGCCAGACAATTATTAATCATTCCCAGAATTCTGTCAGGCTGTTGAAGGCTTCAAATCCTTACGGTTTTTGAAAGGAAAATTCCCCCAGAATTGGGTAGTCATAAATTAACTTCGATGGTTCTCTGCGAAATAGCCACTGATTTTTCAGTGGAAATGACAGCTCAAACTGTGACTTTTTGAAATGAAGGGCTTTCTGATGTTTGAAGTAAGGATTTCAGTGGCCCAATTTTGTTTGTTTTACATGTCTGGTCAAGTGAAAACAAACCTAGTCGGAAAATCAATAAAGTATGAACCCTGAAATCGCTCCAACATTGTTTCAACTAAAACTTGACGTAAATTTTGGCCTTTAAAACCTGCTGTATTTATGCGGGTGCATTTCCAGCTCTTTTGATAGAATGCGTCACAAAGCCGTTCCTGGCCCATCGAGTTTCGCTCACGAGTTAATCATTCCGTCACTTTGTATGGACGTCCGAATTCAGCAAATTGTTTCCTCTGTTCGTATTGACTTTGGGTGTCCCCATGGTTCGTGAATGATAGTTGAATCAGTGTATTTGAACTTGCCCTAAACTGCGATCTGATAACATTCCATTCTAGGTTAGGTTATTCAAATTCTCAGCGAAATAAACGCCAAGCAGCAGTACAAGAATTTCAATGATTGTAAGGGGTTTTCCAATAAGAGGTTTCATTTCGCATACCCCGATATCTGGGAAGCTGTCACTTTTGACATTACAAACTTCAATAACGCACTGAAAGTGTTCTAATTCATACAAACATAGTGTTCGCAAAACTAAAAGTATAAGGTTGTTCAGAAAGTAATTTCGTTTTTTCATGATAGATGATTCAATTGTATTTTTTCGAACCCAACCTCATAATTAAGCCAAATGTTATGAGGACTGATATAGCAAGGCTTGTGTGTGCAAAAATTCAATTAATTCTACGCGGTAGTTTTTGGTTGGTGCCTTTTTAAACATGGAGAGCATTTTCGTCATATTTTACTTTTTCACTATAGAAAAGGTAGAAAAGCTGCTCAAGCTAGAAAGAAATTAACCGATTTGTATGGAAAAGATGTGCTGACAGTACGCCAGTCCCAGAACAGGTTTGTAAAATTTCGTTCCGGTAATTTTGATGTCAAAAAAAAAACGTTCCTGAAGGCCGATTGAAACTGATAAAGACACGATAAAGCTATTAGTTTATCTGCATTTGTAACGTGAAAATATCGGGAATACATTGCTTTACATGAATTAGCTCGCTAAAGTATGTATGTATCCATACTCTAGTTCGCTTAGTATCTTGGTGTCTCTGTGTATAGAGAATATTTTTAATGATTGTTTATATTTAGATTTAAAAAAGTGGACAAACGATTATCGGTGAGAGTTTTGAACGCTTTTTTGAAGATGCGCTGCATATTGTTGTAGAGTTCTTTGAAAGAATCTTTTTGAAAGAAGTTTTATCGAAGGATTTTTAAGGTTTATGTTGTATATATGTTTATTTAAGGAATATAATTTGTTTTTCACAATGCTGAGATGAAACATTTCTGTGTCTTTTAACGTTTTTTAAGTAAAATTTTTTAATATCAAAACAGATTAGTTAGTTAGTCTTCTACAATTTTAATTTCAAAAAAATTTTCATTCAAAAAACTTTTAGAATTAAATTAATGTCTACAATAAGCACCGCTTATATTTAATAGACGTTTATATTCAAAACTCAATAGTTAGTCTTCTACAATTTTAATTTCAAAAAAATTTTCATTCAAAAAACTTTTAGAATTAAATTAATGTCTACAATAAGCACCGCTTATATTTAATAGACGTTTATATTCAAAACTCAATATACAATGTCAAATGGAATAAATAAACCAACCAATATAAAATTATTAAATATATATTAAAATAAATTAATAAATATTTGAAGGAGACAAAATTTTGTTTCTAATCTTACCATAGTGAAACCAATTCCTTTTCAAAAACATAAAACACAACTTAAGGATTTCTCAAAAAATATAATTTATTTGAAATATTCAATATGTTTAAATATTCAAATAAGGTAATTCCAAAATCTCTCAAAACATGTAATATATCTTCAAAAAACAATTAGAATACGGATAATCTCTTCATCGGCCCCAGATAACATTTAAATATCAGAATCAACTAACCATCACTATATCATACCTTAGAACTTAACACGTGCTTGTTCGAAAGAGACTAACTTTAAAAAACCAGGTAGTCAGTTCGTCACAAAATCACAGGAAACTGTAAGGCATTCTATGGTGTTCTTCACACCATTGACATTCCATAATGAGAATTATTCAAGCCTAAATATAATCATATATTATGTATAAAATAAAATATAAAAAGGCTTTTTACTTGATAGAAGAAATATAACAAAATTTTTGAATATCAAAACAGATTTAATCTGTTAGTTTTCTACAATTTTAATTTCAAAAAAATTTTTATTCAAAAAACTTTTAGAATTAAATTAATGTCTACAATAAGCACTGCTCGTATTTAATAGACGTATATATGGTTAGTTGATTTTGATATTTAAATGTTATCTACGGCCGATGAAGAGATTATCCGGATTCTAATTGTTTTTTGAAGATGAATGAATATATTAAATATTTCAAATAAATTATATTTTTTGAGAAATCCTTAAGTTGTGTTTTATGTTTTTGAAAAGGAATTGGTTTCACTATGGTAAGATCAGAAACAATATTTTCACTCCTTCAAATATATATTTATTAATTTTAATTGCCATTTTTATATTGGTTGGTTCATTAATTCCATTTGACATTGTATATTGAGTTTTGAATGAATACTTCTATTAAATATAAGGGGTGCTCATTGTAGACATTAACTTAATTCTAAAAGTTTTTTGAATAAAAATTTTTTTGAAATTAAAATTGTAGAAAACTAACGGATTAAATCTGTTTTGATATTCAAAAATTTTGATATATTTCTTCTATCAAGTAAAAAGCCTTTTTCTATTTTAGTTTGTTAAGTAGGTTCGATCAATATTCTATATTTTCAAAATATTCCCAAGAAATTTTCTAAAATTAAAATTTGTAGACAGGTGTACCAGATATTTCATGGATGCGGACTTTACTCGATGGAAATTCGTTTTCAACTAGTAATAAATAGAATTCAAGTGTTTAGATTCCCAGGAGATTCTCCTCAACGAGCAAGCGGATACCAATAGGTCACCTCTATTGAATATTTTCATGTAGTTTGGAAAAACTAACAACAACTCCAATAACTTTTATTGCCAAAATTTGAATATCAAAACAAATTGAAATATGTTTATCTTCTACAATTTTAATTTCCAAAAGAATTTTTTTATTCAAAAACTTTTAGAATTAAATTAATGTCTAAAACGAAGCTTAAGTCTTTTAACACGTGAGTGATGTAGGTTATGTTTTTGATTTTGATATTTGGATTATTGAAAAACGGCTGATGAAGGGATTATCTAGAATTATATTTGTTTTTTGAAAATATAGTGCCCTTTTTTAGAGATTTTTGAAATAATTTGTTCGAATATTTAAATGTATTAAATATTTCAAATAAATTATATTCTTTGGGAAGTCCTTCAAGTGTGTTCATGTTTTTATAAGGCAAGTAGTATTTCTTAAGATAAAACCAGAAACAAAATTTTGTCTCGTTTGAATATTTATTTATTAATTTTAATTACTTTCGTATATCTATTGGGTTATTTATTTCATTTGACATTGTATATTGAGTTTTGATTATATACGTCTATTAAATGTAAGCGGTGCTTGTTTTAGACATTAATTTAATTCTAAAAGTTTTTGAATAAAAAAATTCTTTTGGAAATTAAAATTGTAGAAGATAAACATATTTCAATTTGTTTTGATATTCAAATTTTGTTATATTTCTTCTATCAAGTAAAAAGCCTTTCTATTTTATTTTATATATAATATATAATTATATTTTGGCTTCAATAAATCTCTTTATACGGTGTCAATGGATTTAGGTAAACCTTAAAATAACTCACTTTGTTCTTTGATTTTGTTAGAACATAGATCAATCTTGAATATATAGTTGATCTGTAGTTCGAAGCTTAAGTCTTTTAACACGTGAGTGATGTAGGTTATGTTTTTGATTTTGATATTTCGATTATTGAAAAACGGCTGATGAAGGGATTATCTAGAATTATATTTGTTTTTTGAAAATATAGTGCACATTTTTTAGAGATTTTTGAAATAATTTGTTCGAATATTTAAATGTATTAAATATTTCAAATAAATTATATTCTTTGGGAAGTCCTTCAAGTGTGTTCATGTTTTTATAAGGCAAGTAGTATTTCTTAAGATAAAACCAGAAACAAAATTTTGTCTCGTTTGAATATTTATTTATTAATTTTAATTACTTTCGTATATCTATTGGGTTATTTATTTCATTTGACATTGTATATTGAGTTTTGATTATATACGTCTATTAAATGTAAGCGGTGCTTGTTTTAGACATTAATTTAATTCTAAAAGTTTTTGAATAAAAAAATTCTTTTGGAAATTAAAATTGTAGAAGATAAACATATTTCAATTTGTTTTGATATTCAAATTTTGTTATATTTCTTCTATCAAGTAAAAAGCCTTTCTATTTTACTTTTATTGCCATTGTCGATTTCTCTTTAAACGAATTGGAAATACCAAAATAACTGTCCCATTTGCTGTAATACCTGTCAATACATACAGTGTGGTCCAGCAAAAACCTAACACATCGATTCTCCGGCTTTAAAATGAAAATGTGGAAAATCGCTCGGACTAATCAATTTCTAATTCGAGGGGGAACAGCGTTTGCGCTCTTCGCATTCCCGTAACTGCAACCCCTTAACGGGGATTAGTACAACCTCATTTTGAAGATCTTATCGATATTATCTAATCCTGAAATTTCGTTTCAAAATTTCCATCGATAACGAAATGAAAAAATGGTAAAATAGTGAAAGAGTATTTTCTTTTGTGATTAGTTTATTAAATGCTGGAAATGGGCACCATTAACTTCCATGCAGTAATTTAAGTTTTGCTGAAAACGTTCACGTACGTTACTCAAGATTTCTGATGTAATTTGACGCCATTCATTAATGATCCGAGTTCGCAAATCACCAGTAACTCAGGCTGGAAAGCGTTAATCTCAGATTTCAGTGACCCCTTAGAAAAAAGTCCTGTGGAGCCAGATCAGGTGATCTGGGTTGCCACTCCATATGTCCCCTTCTTCTAATCCAGGCGTGAGGAAATTTTTCATCTAAGAACTGAGGCACCCTTCAACGAAATGAGGTGGTGCGCAATCTGTTGGGAAATGATCGTTTGATGGTCTTCTGCATTCTCCAATACTTGCACGAGGACTGGATAAATAGCGTTCTCCAATAGATCTAAATAAGTTTGGCCAGTGAGATTACCGAGTACAAAAAAGGGCCGATTATGTATTTTCCATAAATACCCGCCCAAACATTTACTTTTTGGGGACGCTGAGTATGCACCTCACGATATAATCTTGGATTTTCATCTGACCAATATCTACAGTTATGCCGGTTTACAATACCGTTAAGGTAAAATGAACAATGGTCCGAAAAACAGATATCGAACATGTAGTTTTGATTACCGTTTATAATTTCACTGACCACTTCACAGAACTGGAGTCGGCGATCGGGATCATCCTCATTCAGTTTCTGAACCAATCGTATCTAATAAGGATGGAATTTATGTTGTGTCAGGATTCCCATGTTTGTTGTGCCTGAAACACTAGATACATCGGACAACTTCCTAGTACTAGTAGTGTCAAATTTGCCAACCTGTTGGACAACGTGAGCAGCGGATACATTTTTCCAGGATTTCGTTCGTTAAATAAAGCCGCTGTTGTTCACGCATAGTAATTAGTTCTAAGAAATAATTTTATCATTTACACCCTTTCTTCTACGGAATACACCATTTTAATTCTACTACAAATTTACAATCGCTTTGACACACTTGTAACATCCTTAAAAATTCAAGATAGACTAAGGTAAATCAAAAACATGGTCGGTCTACTTCTTTGGACAAGAAATCAATACTTTTTTGGACGAAAAATTAACAATATCACTACTAAATACCTTTTAAATGTGTCTGATACGAATAATATTCTCGAGATAAATTCCACATTGCCTCTTTCACTATTTTCGCTGTTATTTCATTATCGATGGATATTTTGAAACGAAATTTTGGGGTCAGATAGTACTTGATACGATCTTCAAAATTAGTTATCGCAACACCTCTCATTCCAATACAAAATCAAGGGTTTGTGCTCACCCCCGTTAGGGGGTCGAAGCCACGGGGATGAAAAAAGCGGAAAAGTTGTTCGCCATCAAATCAGAAATTGACGAGTCCGAGCGATTTTCCACATTTTCATTTCAAAATCGGAAATTCGAGGTGTTAAGTTTCCGTTGGACCACCCTGTATATGAGAACCTGTCTAAGCTTTCACACAGTATCATTTCAAGTATAGAACATGATTAATCCAAGTGTGGTGAAACAATTATCGTTCAACTATAAAAAGTTTGTGGAAATTGAATTTTTTTTATTACTGGGTGTAGCAGAATTACTCCGCGTGATATTTCAAAATAATTCAGTTGCTGAAACTTATTTGAAGACAAGAACCATCCTTTCATCAATGTGAAACTGACAGAGCCGCCTAGGGTACATAGGTAATACTTTCTTTTTGCGTTTTATGGTGGCAAAAAAAATTAGGTAACTTTGACTAATCGAAGTTAATAACCCGACGTAGAACAGCCATTACTTCCCTGTTAAATTTCATATCAAACTTCTCAATTAAATCAAACTCAGCTGAATTCGTCCAACTGCCTCTCCTGACTGCAATACTCATTACCGAACACACAGAAAACAACTCGAGTTAGCAAATTCCATTTATGACCATCTCTAGGGCTTGTTGAAATCACGGCAACTAATGGTGAACGCAGGATGCAAGGTTAACCGTAATAGGAAATTCTGTTTATGATAACAAACCTTCCGAAAATATCCAAAAAAATACTTTTTGGCAACCATTCAACCCTTAGAGGTTTATATCCTAGTGAGTAGAAGGTGAAAAAGAATTAAAATGTCCCGAGTTACGTGATAAAATAGAGTCATAATAATAGTAATATACACTTGAATACACTTACATACCCATTATACCAAATAAAATGAAAAAAGAAATAAATTGGTAAATAAAAACAATAACCACAAAAGCTCTAGTTCCGAATAAACTATAGTTTGTATGTGATTCGATAATTTAAGTATATCAAATTAAATAACTCCTCTAACCAAGCATAAAATTACAACAGATTAACAAACTAGGAAATACAAAAATTAATGAGGCCAAAACTTATCCCTACCATCTCTTCTCTACCATCTCCTACCCACACACACACCTATTATGAGTTCCTCTTCTTTTCTCGTCTTTGCCACTGGAGAAATCCTATATTGTTTCCCTTCAACATGATATAATACCCTCCTTGATCCTCCTTTTATACAGTCCACTACGATCCACCTTATTTCACGTGAAAGTCGGCAAACAGTTTCGATGCTAGATAAATGCAACAACACTGCCCCACAGATTCGATGCATCGTGGTAAAAACAAATCGATTTTTCTTCTGGTGCTGGTGTGAGTGCTCGGATCGAAAGGTATTTTTTCTTGCCCCACATCCATAAGCATGCTAATAAAATAGAAAGGCCATTTACTTGATAGAAGAAATATAACAAAATTGAATATTAAAACAAATTGAAATATGTTTATCTTCTACAATTTTAATTTCAAAAAAAATTTTTATTCAAAAAACTTTTAGAATTAAATTTTTGTCTACAACAAGCACCGCTTACATTTAATAGACGTATATAATCAAAACTCAATATATAATGTCAAATGGAATAAATAACCCAACAGATATACGAAAGTAATTAAAATTAATAAATAAATATTTAAAGGAGACAGAATTTTGTTTCTGGTCTTACCTTTAAGAACACCAATTGCCTTTTTAAAAACATGAACACACTTAAAGGACTTCTCAAAGAATATAATTTATTTGAAATATTCAATATATTTAAATATTCGAATAAGTTATTTCAAAAATCTCTAAAAAATGTGCACTATATCTTCAAAAAACAAATATAATTCTAGACAATCCCGTCTTCAGTGCTCATTTAATATTCCAAATATCAAAATCAAAAAACTAACCTATATCTCTCACGTGTTAAAAGACTAAAGCTTCGAAATACAGAACAACTATATAATTCAAGATTGATCTATGTTCTAACATAATCAAAGAACAGTGTGAGTTATTTTAAGGTTTATTTAAATTCATTGACATTCCATAATGAGATTTATTGAAGCCAAAATATGATTATAATTATATTTTGGCTTTCTTTGATTATGTTAGAACATGGATCAATCTTGAATTATATAGTTGAACTGTATTTCGAAGCTTCAGTCTTTTAACACCTGCAGAGATATAGGTTAGTTTTTTGATTTTGATATTTGGAATATTAAATGAGGACTGAAGACGGGATTGTCTAGAATTATATTTGTTTTTTGAAGATGTAGTACACATTTTTTAGAGATTTTTGAAATATCTTATTCGAATATTTGAATATATTAAATATTTCAAATAAATTATATTCTTTGAGAAGTCCTTCAAGTGTGTTCATGTTTTTAAAAAGGCAATTGGTGTTCTTAAAGGTAAGACCAGAAACAAAATTTTGTCTCCTTTAAATATTTATTTATTAATTTTAATTACTTTCGTATATCTGTTGGGTTATTTATTCCATTTGACATTATATATTGAGTTTTGATTATATACGTCTATTAAATGAAAGCGGTGCTTGTTGTAGACAAAAATTTAATTCTAAAATTTTTTTGAATAAAAATTTTTTTGAAATTAAAATTGTAGAAGATAAACATATTTCAATTTGTTTTAATATTCAATTTTGTTATATTTCTTCTATCAAGTAAAAGGCCTTTCTATTTTATTTTATATATAATATATAATTATATTTTGGCTTCAATAAATCTCATTATGGAATGTCAATGAATTTGAATAAACCTTTAAATAACTCACACTGTTTTTTGATTTTGTTAGAACATAGATCAATCTTGAATTATAAGTTGATCTGTATTTCGAAGCTTTAGTCTTTTAACACGTGGAGAGATATAGGTTAGTTTTTTGATTTTGATATTTGGAATATTGAATGAGGACTGAAGACGGGATTGTCTAGAATTATATTTGTTTTTTGAAGATATAGTACACATTTTTTAGAGATTTTTGAAATAACTTATTCGAATACTTAAATATATTAAATATTTCAAATAAATTATATTCTTTGAGAAGTCCTTTAAGTGTGTTCATGTTTTTAAAAAGGCAATTGGTGTTCTTAAAGGTAAGACCAGAAACAAAAGTTTTTCTCCTTTAAATATTTATTTATTAATTTTAATGACTTTCGTATATCTGTTGGGTTATTTATTCCATTTGACATTATATATTGAGTTTTGATTATATACGTCTATTAAATGTAAGCGGTGCTTGTTGTAGACAAAAATTTAATTCTAAAAGTTTTTTGAATAAAAATTTTTTTGAAATTAAAATTGTAGAAGATAAACATATTTCAATTTGTTTTAATATTCAATTTTTTCATAAGCATGCTGATGCAAAAGAGCTGTCTCACATTCATCAGCCCACTCTCATCATGAAGGTAATCGTTAGACAACTTCAATGGCTTTCCATATCAAAATCCATCTCTGAATCATCTTCAGCCTTCACCAACCAATAATTAATTCCATATGTGAGGTGTGACTGTACGATCGCATAGTTCAGTATGCGTTACTGTCTGATATCAAGGTAATTCTTCAGATATTCAAATCTGTATAGCATGTCCATCTGAGGTGTCGATCTATTATGATTCCTGAATGTTTAAAATAAAATAATGAGGAATGGTTTTTTACTTGATAGAAGGATTATTACAAAATTTGAATATCAAAACAGATTTAATCTGTTGGTCTTCTACAATTTTAATTTCAAAAAAATTTACTCAAGAAACTTTAAGAATTAAATTAATGTCTTTATAAGCACTGCTCATATTTAATAGACGTATAAAATCGAAATTCATCATACAATATTCAAATAAATTAGTTTTTGAGAAGTTCTCGAAATTATGTTTTATATTTTTGAGAAAGAGTTATTTTTTATAAATATAGGATCAGAAAACAATACATTTTGTAACAAACAGGGCTCCGTACGTTTGTCTGAAGAGTTCAGTACGCATGCCTGGAACGAAACAAAAAATGTTTGTTTATTTATTTTTTAATTTCAATTGACAATTTATATTCGTTGGTTTTTCTTAATTTCCATTTGATATTGTATGATGAATTTCGATTTTATACGTCTGTTAAATATGGGCAGTGCTTATAAAGACATTAATTCAATTCTTAAAGTTTCTTAAGTAAATTTCCTGAATGTTTAATAGAATCGGGAATATATGAATTTGGTTTGATAATCAAAGGTCCCATATTCGGAAATCCACTTATATAGGAGGAGAATGACTAGTACTTTGTTGTATTCAGATTCAAAGTCGAGACATTGTACTTGAACCATCTCTCCAGAAGACCCATATCATCTTCAGCCACAGATTTCAAGGTTGCCCAAGATTTAAAATCATAGAACATAGCTATATCATCTGGAAAGCCCATAATTTTACCTCTCGCTCCAATAATGAATAGTCCATTGATGTAAATTGTGAATAAGGGTGGGCCTAGTCAGTACCTTGCGGCACTCCATACATAACTGTTATTGGATCACTCAAATCCCCGTCCACCCTAACCACTTGCCCTCGATCAGTCAAATAACTTTTCAATATTTTTATTAAAAAAAAATTCGCACAGTTTTTATGTTTCACAATTTATTCAGAATGCTGACACATTTTTCGGTCTTTAGACCATCTTCAGAGGAGTACAAAAAGTAACTCAACTAAAAATTGAAAAAAGGTTCTTTTATTACACGTAGGACATCTGTGTATTTTTATGGCGCATGGAAATAACAGTATCCAAAATAGGGGTGTTCCCAAAGATTATTTGGGAATTTGTTCAATTCTCCTTTTTCTCAATGGCTTATTTGATTGAAATAATCTCCAAATACTTCATCAATTCACACTTATTCACCCACATTATATAAAAAAGTGACACCGACCTCATTAAAAAATTATTAATTTCTATACAATGTTCTGCAAAACCTGTTGATTTCTGGTTTTTCAAAATAGACATCCCATGTTCTTTGATTCTATGTTCTAAACATCGGCCTGTTTGTCTTACATATCTAGCAACTAACTATTTAAATTATTTCTATTTAATAATAAATAAGTGGCTTATATAAAAGGTTTCAGCAATAGGATCTCTAATGGTCTTCACAAAATGGGAATTAATTCTTTAGCAGAAATTGATTCCCATTTTGTGAAGACCATTAGAGATCCTATTGCTGAAACCTTTTATATAAGCCACTTATTTATTTCATTTAGTCATTTCATAAAGCAATTAAATTCTTCACAACTATGTTATATAAACAAACAAAAACGAATAAAACCTTTCATTTGAACCCAGGTTGAGTGTTTTTTGAACTCTCAAAAAACTATTGAAATAAAATTTAAAAATTCGTCACCTGAACTCTCGCTCGTGTGTGATCGAATTTTCCAGGTTCAAATTATTTGTGTAAAAAAAAGATTAACGCTTAAATAACACTAATACTGACAATAATATTTACCGAAAGTTATTGAAGAAAAAAATACAAAAAAAGTATATATATATATATATATATATATATAAATAATAAAATAAACAAATAATAATAATCCATCCAATGATGAAAGAAGAGAAAGATGATTTTTTTCAAGATGTAGTAAGTTTTCTTATTAATCATTTTGTCGATGATTTCAGTTCTATAACCATTGTTCACCGCTATAGTTTTAATTATATTGACTTCTTCCGGAAATTGACTTCGTCTAACAGGATGCTCAAAAGTCTATGAATGAAACTATAGAATGTTGACATTTCAATTTGCCATGAATGATTGGATTTTGAATGGATTCTGGTATCAGAAGTGCTAGGTTTTCTAAAAAGTTGGTTGAAGAATTTTTTCCGTTTCTATTGTGAATTTAATATTTTCATTTATGCTATGCAGATAATTCAAAAATTGCTGTCAGTTCCAGTTTTCTACATATCTAGCCCAAAAGTGACCAAGTTTTACCAACTTATCATTTGTAGTGTTAGCGAATAAAAATTTTTCAAAATAAGACATAAATAATTCAGCTAAAAGTGGACTTATTCAACTTCTCATTGGTAAGCCATTGATTTGCTTAAAGAATTTATTGCTGAATTTCAAATTATTCTGTTTTAAACACATTTCTTACAATATTTAATTTGTTTCATCAATATAAAATCCTTATGAAGGAAAGAAAACATGGTTTTCAATGGCACATATAAAAGGTTTCAGCACTAGGATCTCTAATGGTCTTCATAAAATGGGAATCAATTCTTTAGCAGTAAATAAAACTAATTAAGCTGAGATTTTAGTGAACAATAAAGAAAGGAACCTCAACTTTTCAGGGATTTAAAAAATTAATTGTGATGATTGTAATACTACATATATGGAACAGACAGGCCGATGTTTACAACAGAATTCAAGAACATGGGATGTCTATTTTGAAAAACCAGAAATCAACCGGTTTTGCAGAACATTGTATAGAAAATAATCATTTTTTTTAATGAGAAAGATGTCACCCCACTATATAATTTTAATAAGGGTAAATTGATGCACTATTTGGAGATTTTTTCAAAAAAAAAAGCTATTGTGAAAAAGAAGAATTAAATGAATTCCCAAATACTATTCGGCAACACCTCTATATTGGATGCTGTTATTTCCATGCGCCATAAAAATTCACAGATGTCCTAAGTGCAATGAAAGAATCGTTTCAATTTTAAGTTTAGTTCCTTGTTTGTACTCCTTTGAAGATGGTCGAAAGACCGAAACACGTGTCAGGATTCTGGATGAAATGTGAAACATAAAAAATGTGTGAATAATTTCTTTTTGAATAAAAATATTAAGATTTTTCACTTAGTGCCAACCGCATACTCCATTCATGTAATAGAAAGTAAAGTGATACATAGAATAATATTCCCAGTCCAAAGTTATGCCTCTGGGCCGATGTTGATAACAATTGAGAAATGAACAGTGAAATAATTGGTAAAAAGGACAAAAATTCAACTCTAACGCCCTTTAGGGCATATTAGGTCCAATTGCCATAATTTGGTCCAAATATCCTCTCCTTAACCTATGTGCCAATAGTTATGGTTATTCAATTGAACGTGATCAGAAACTTTAAATCTCAAATTTTCCTGCAAATTATCATTAAATATCATTGTGTCGACGTCTTGTTGACAAGAAATGAAGAAAGTACAATTGGGGTCCAATTGTTTTGTCCAAATGTCGGAAAGGAAAATTCTGGTATATCAATACAATCCTGGTTACTAACGAAGTATTTCCTGGAGCGTTTCCAATTCTTGAAAAATTTTATTGTCCATTATGCATGACACAAAATCCTCACGTACCCAATCATTTGAATGGACAAAACACTGAACAAAACAATCAAATTACATTCGATATTCATAACCGTTCTCATCCTTTATTACGACGGTGCATGAAACTTGTTCTGCTTGCTTTTTGTCCTTACAATAGCTCTCTCCAAACGACATCATTCCCTACAAAGCTGTCATTAAAATACAACAACAGCATAATCTCCATTCATTTTCCAATTCCGCATTCACAACGCTAGATATTCCTCATGCCGATGATGCTATAAATTAAAGTTGATTAGACATTGTGGACGTAAAATAATTCGTTCAATGGCTTGTTTCGTTAATTACGAAATTCTCCCGGATGCTGACAGAAGCCATTGAGCCATCCATTCAGGGGTGTTTCTCAGAAGTTGTAAGCAGGGTTATTACCTCTACGTTGCCTAAAGGAGCTGTTCTTCAATTGTAGTACAAGGGTAGTTCGATGTACCTTTTTTTTGATTAAATTTATTTCAGCAAAATGGCGTTCTATTCCTCAATACAAACTTCTTTCAGCTCGACGCAGTTAGCCCAGCGTTTTTCTAACATTTTCATCCCTTCCAAATAATTAGTTTTCTCAAGGTCTTCAAAATAGGCAACTCTTCTACCCGGGTGTCATTCCTTCAGGATTGGAAATAGGAAATAGTCGCAGGGGGCAAAATGGAGAGAATATACTTAAGAGTCTTTCATTAGGCGCTTAATTTTATATCAAACAAAGTGTGCGTAAGATATCAAAATTTTTCATTACAACAAATTGTAGAAATTACTATGTTTTACTACGAAAAAAGATATATTACACATTTTCTTGTGACTCGAGTTTCGGGAAATGAACTATCCCATCATCAGACAACTGGAGACCTAACAGTGGTACAGAGGTATTTAAACAAAAGTGATAAATATTTTGAATATTTCAGTAGATTATAGGTAACACCTAATAGAGGTACAGAGGTTTACAAGCGGAACGTGATAAAAAACCGGGTTAAAAAAGATGGGCCTTCTAACAGATATAGGAAAGTCGGCAATCGACAAAGAAGGTTGTTAAACAGATGGTACCCATTTAAAGATCTCAAATAATTTTTGGGGTTACACACCTCCGTACAGTAGTCATTCATTATTTTTACATTATTTTGTTAAATATTTGATAGATTCGGTCTTTACTTGGTGGAAACTCATTTTAATTAAAAAAATGTATATGAGACTGTAATTTATTTCCACAAAAATGTTTGTACTACTACAACAATTGTTTCATCACGATGTGGCTTCTTCAGGTATTACATGGTACTGTCTGATGGTATTCAGTGTAACCGAGTTTAAATACATTTTTAGGTACGTGACCAAATAATGGAAGCACAAGTCATAAAAACTCTAGGTGTTTTTTGGAGTTTGCCGCTGAAAATGCCATAAAATATTCAGTAATGGAGAATGATCAACATCTGTTTGTTCGTTGAAAAGGATTTTACGGGCATTATACCTGTTGATTTCAAGAAATTCTAAAAGTGTTAATCTAGAACTTTTGCTTTCAACGTGGATAATTTCATAATTATTGTTGAAATTATGCAGAATTGGATATATAACCCCTTTGGTGTTCTTGGACACGTTTCTTGAATGATCTACCAGTCTGGCCAATGTATACTAAAGGGCAATCTTTGCAAGTCAACTTGTAGACTCCGGCTTTATTTTCTTTATTTGTACGATCTTTATTGTTTTTTATGTAGGTACTAAGGTTATTAATTGTCTTAAAAGCCGCGTTATAATTGAAAAAACTTTTGAAATATTTTCAGATAATCCATTGACATAAGATAACGAAAAATATTTCTGTGTATTGTCCTCTTTTATGATTGGGTACACGAGATTTAATGCCATTTTCTTTTGTTTATTGGATACTATTTTGTCTATAAGAAAGGGATTGTAACCGTTGTTTGACGCTATTTGTTTAATAATATTTAATTCTTTCATAAAGTTTTCTGAATTTAAAGGGACGTTCAATAATCTATGAATAAAACTATTATATGCATATAATATTTTTATTATATGCTCATGTACACATATCGTTCTAGTCCCCCTAGGTTTCTCAGAAATAAACAATCTATGTTCCTGAAATAAGATGAATATTTTCAACGGCAATATATTTGTTAGAAAATCTTTTGCTTTATGCAAGATGAGACAAAATAGGAAAAATGAGAAAAAATCTGAATTTATCGATTACTTATTTTTGATTAATTCTACAACTGAATCCAAATTCAATAGTCCGTATTACCACCTCTTCTTTCAATCAACTGCCCAATACGTCTAGGCATCCCACGAATCAAGTCATTAATGAAATTTTCAGGAATATCGTTCCATTCTTCCTGAAGGGCTAATCTCAATTCCTGGAAAGTTGAAGGTGTGTTTTGGCGATTGGATATTGCTCTCTCTAAGTAATCCCATACTTGCTCAATTGGATCCATGTCTGGTGAGGTTGCTGGCCAGTTCATTCTCTGGATATTTTTCTCTTTAAGAATGTTTTAAACCCTTCGTGTGCGGTGTGGTGGGGCGGTATCAACCTGATAAATGAAATTATCCTCAAATGAGGCGCAAAGGAACAATGATTGGTTCAATGACGTTTTCTACGTAGATGGCACCAGTCATGGTTCGTTCAACGATAATAAGAAGGGTAATGACCGAACATTATACCTCCCCAGCACATTATTGATCCGCCTTCAAAGGGCGCAAGTTCCTGGGCGAAATTGAGTCGCTTTAGTCTGCCTTAACTTCTCCAAACTCTTTCTCGTCGACTAACACTTTGTAAACCGAATCGTGACTCGTCCGAAAAAAGTACGTTGCGCCATTGTGGTAAAAGCCAGTCTTGGTGGTGTTCTGCCCATTGCCGACGGGTAGCTCTCTGTCCAGGTGATAGCCGAGGTACTCTTAAAGGTCTTCTTGCCCTTAAATTTGAGGAATGCATTCGTGTCCTTATGGTACAGGCTGAGACTACCCGTTTATAGGTACTCAAAAAATGACTTCGAAGGGCTGTTACAGATACTGTTCGATTCCTTCGAGCAAAATTGGTGATATAATGGTCTTCCCTTGCAAATGTTACTCTGGGTCGACCAGGGACCGGTCTCCGGGCAACGCTACCGGTGTCCAGGAAAAGGGCCACTATGCGCCTTACTGAAGTCCGTGGAATATTCAAACGTTGCGCAATCTGGTGGTTCGACAAAACTTCTGGATGTAGGGCTACTATTCTTGCCCAGTCAAACTGAGAAATTGGATGTCCCGGCATTTTCCACGGAATATTCTCAACGTTACAACTCTCGATATTCGCTGAAAACTGATTAACTTCGAATACATCTGTATTATCGCGAACATGAAACATTTTTTGCTGGTTTATTGTTTTCATTTAAGTGATAAGATAGTGAATATTCCACACAAAATTGTCATGTTACATTCAACAAATTGAGAGTTAATGGGAGGGGGGGTCAAGACTTTTGACGATGTGTGTATTTCACTGTTTGGTTTTTCAATGATCTTCCATCTCGTTGTCCGGATTTCACACCCCTGTTCCAGTGAAATATGTCGAACAGAACTGTGATCCCTTTAGTTGAAGGTTAGCCATTCAACAATATGGATCGTTTATCTACTGCTGAACGTGTGAAAATTGTGAAAACTTACTACAAAAACAATGATTCTGTAGTAAGTACGTTTCGTGCATTACTGGCAGTTTATGGTCGACATAATCGTCCATCTGAGCATACAATTGGTACAGCAGAGAAAAAATCGAAGAGGCTGTACCTGCTACTGAAGACTTAAGGCTCATACATCATAGAAACGCACGCTGGACCGAAAAATTATTTCTGCTTTAAGTGGAAGCGTTGAAGAAGATCCAAATTTATCAATTCATCGGCGGGTGCTTATACCGATAATCCTCAGACTATTGACGGTCTGAAAACCAACATCCGTCAAATTATTGGTGAGATAATGTGCTGGCGAGTCATCGAAAATTATCTCACAAGGAACGAGTCCTCCAAGAGATCACGCGGAGGACAATTAAATGATGTTATATTCCACATATCATTAAGTCCATGGATTATATTGAAATGAAAATTTGATTGATTTTCTAAATGAAAGAGTGTTTTATTTACGTTTACTATAGTAAGCACAAAATGGATAACCCTGTAGAAATTGGTGTGCTTCACTATAAGTGTATTGTTTCTTATACTTTCTAAAATTACTATATTAAATTCTGTAAATTAATAAAGTAAATAAAACCAACTTGACCTTAGTTTTACTGTTTATTTGATGTCTGTTGATATCTGGTTTTTCGAAACATTGTATACTATAAACAACAACCATTACATTGATTTCAGTAGAACTGAGATTTTACACGTAGGTAATAAAAGCAGAAGAATGGACCTTTTAGAAAGTTCGGAAATTTGTTAAGCACATGGTAAGAAGCTACCAATTACAAATGAACAACTTCAATTTTATTTATCACCATTGCTCTTATCTATAAAAGATTAAAACCCAACTAACACCATATTTTTATACTGTTCAAAATCGTACGTGTGATCTACCCTACCATTATAAATGGGATTTCAAGTTTTGTTCTCTTCAGTTTTGAAAATGGGCTAAAAACCCGAAATATATATAAAATAAAATAGTAAAACGCTTTTCACTTGATAGAGGAAATATAACAAAATTTGAATATCAAAACAAATTGAATATAATATGTTGTCTTCTACAATTTTAATTTCAAAAACCTCTAACGTTGAATAGACGTATATAATCAAAACTCAGTATATAATGTCAAATGGAATAAAAAACCAGAAACAAAATTTTGTCTCCTTTAAATATTTATTTATTAATTTTAATGACTTTCGTATATTTGTTGGTTTATTTATTCCATTTGACATTATATATTGAGTTTTGATTATATACGTCTATTAAACGTGAGCGGTGCTTATTTTAGAAATTAATTTAATTCTAAAAGTTTTTTGCATAAAATTTTTTTGAAATTAAAATTGTAGAAGACATCATATTATATCTAATTTGTTTTGATATTCAAATTTTGTTATATTTCTTCTATCAAGAAAAACGCATTTCACTATTTTATTTTATATATAATATATAATTATATTTTGGCTTCAATAAATCTCATTATGGAATGTCAATGAATTTAAATAAGCTTAAAAATAACTTACACTGTTCTGTGATTTTGTTAGAACATAGATCAATCTTGAATTCTAAAGTTGGTTTGTTTTCGAAGCATCATTCATTGTTAACACGTGTGCGTTGTGATATATTATAGATTAGTTTTTTGATTGTGATATTTGGAATATTATCTAGGACCGATGAAGGAATTACTTAGAATTATATTTGTTTTTTTGAAGATATAGTGCATGTTTTGAGAGATTTCTGAATTAACTTATTCGAATATTTAAATATATTAAATACTTCAGATAAATTATATTCTTTGAGAAGTCCTTGAGGTGTGTTCATGTTTTTAAAAGGCAATTGGTGTTCTTAAAGGTAAGACCAGAAAAAAATTTTGTCTCCTTTAAATATTTATTCATTAATTTTAATGACTTTCGTATATCTGTTGGTTTATTTATTTCATTTGACATTATATGTTGAGTTTTGATTATATACGTCTATTAAACGTAAGTGGTGCAGATTTTAGACATTAATTTAATTCTAAAAGTTTTTTGAATAAAATTTTTTTGAAATTAAAATTGTAGAAGACAACATATTATATTTAATTTGTTTTGATATTTAAATTTTGTTATATTTCTTTTATCAAGTAAAAAGCATCTTACTATTTTATTTTATATTAATATATAATTATATTTTGGCTTCAATTAATCTCATTATAGAATGTCAATGAATTCAAATAAGCTTAAAAATAACTTACACTGTTCTGTGATTTTGTTAGAACATAGATCAATCTTGAATTCTAAAGTTGGTTTGTTTTCGAAGCATCATTCATTGTTAACACGTGTGCGTTGTGATATATTATAGGTTAGTTTTTTGATTTTGATATTTGGAATATTATCTAGGACCGATGAAGGAATTACTTAGAATTATATTTGTTTTTTTGAAGATATAGTGCATGTTTTGAGAGATTTCTGAATTAACTTATTCGAATATTTAAATATATTAAATAATTCAAATAATTGGTGTTCTTAAAGGTAAGACCAGAAACAAAATTTTGTCTCCATTAAATATTTATTTATTAATTTTAACGACTTTCGTATATTTGTTGGTTTATTTATTCCATTTGATATTATATATTGAGTTTTGATTATATACGTCTATTTAACGTAAGTGGTGCTAATTTTAGACATTAATTTAATTCTAAAAGTTTTTTGAATAAAATTTTTCTGAATTTAAAATTGTAGAAGACAACATATCATATTTAATTTGTTTTTATATTCAAATTTCGAAATATATATGTCAACAGACATCAAACAAACACTGAAACTTAACCCAATATGTTTTTATTTACTTTATTAATTCAAAAATATTTCACCAAGTGATATGCGAGAACTCAATATCATAAATTATTCTTCATCAATGTTTCTTTGGTAGTTTTTTCCAATTAAATTCGTTATTGACCTTTTCACTTTGTCGATTCTGTATTTATCATATGTATAAGTCCTTAGAGTTTTCCTCGATTTCCTGTTCTAGATCAAAATTGTCATTATCCAGCGATACTGTAGCAGTTTTAGAAACTAATGATTAGTCTGTGCTCGTACACGACGAGCCACCACTGCTTTCAAGTGACATCAAGCACCGGGACGCCTCGAAATGTCAGCTGAATCTCCCCGACAAATAGGAACTCTTATCCTTTCGATATCAACGTAATTAAGATGAGTTGGGTTGATATAAACCTAGGGATTGAACGTTCGGAGGTTAGGATAGGATAACTAATAATACTTGAAATACGTCGATGAGATATCGGATCGGGCTTGCACTCTGAGGATTTGGTACTGAAATTTGTCGACTGGAATAAGCTACTTAACTTTGTGTACTATCATTTTTTTATTTAAAAGGTATACAGCCTGCCAAATTTCATCCGTTGACAAGTTTAGGTCTCAGTTATTGCTATATTCAAATATCTCTACTGATTCCGAAATGAAAAAAATTCTTGAGTCAAAAAAATTTTCTGTGGATGTAAACCAAGGCCTTTTCGTGAAATTCGTCACAAAGACATTTGGGAGATGCCTAGTTCTTGTTAACGTCAAGAAATCGATAAGTTTTGGTCTTCACGAACACTTTCACGTGCGGCAGCTATATTCTCTTCACTTCTTGCATTTGCTATGTCGATTCGGTTAAGTTTCTCGGTGTTCATGTGGACGCTCCACTTACATGGAAATCATACATTGACAACCTTCCTACAAGGCTAAGCCGACGTATTTTTGCCCTGAGAACGCTGTCCTTTTCTCTAACACCGGGGGTGTTGCTCTCTGTGTATCTTGCTTTGGTAGACTCCCATTTGAAATAAGGCATTTTGCTGTGGGGTAGCTGTGCACATAATGAGGCCGTTTTTCGACTGCAAAGACAAGCAGTAAGGATTTTGGGGGCTCTGAACTATCGTGACTGCTGTAAAACATCTTCAAGTCTTTGAATATTCTCACATTCCCTTTTTTATTCTAGAATGTTTGATTTATATACATAAAAAGATGGACGACTATATGTTACAACCAGACATGCATAGATACGATACACGGAATAAGTCACTAATTAAGAAAGACTTCCTAGGACTGGGTAAATTCCAGCAGGCTCCTGGACTCTGTGGAATGAAAAATCAGCCAATGAACGCGTTCGAAACGAAAATAAAAAAGATTTTGGCAGTTAATATATTTAATTCAATTGAATTTTATGAGATGAAATAATAAGAAGAGGTTCTTTACTTGATAGAAGGAATATTACAAAATTTGAATATCAAAACAGATTTAATCTGTTAGTCCCCTACAATTTTAATTTCAAAAAATTTCATTCAAAAGTTTTTATTAAATTAATGTTTATTAATTATTTTGATATCAAAAGATATATTCTGTTAGCCCCCTGCATAATTAATTTCAAAAAAATATATTTAATATTATAACTTCAGGAATTAAATTAATGTCATATAAGCACCGCTTATATCAAACGACATATAAAATAAACATTCATTATAAGACATCCAAATGAGATAACAAAATTCAATAAATATAAAGTGTTAACAAAATTCTATAAATTAAATAATTTGAGTAGACAAAATTTTGTTTCTGCTCATCCCTCTTATGAAAACAGATATCTTTCAAAAATGTTAACATAATCCTAAGAACTTCATCATTAAACTATCTTACTTGGAATATTCAATCTTATTGAATATACAACTAGGTTACTTTTTAGAAAATCTCAAGATATGTAAAAACATTACTGAAAAATACGTTTTAAGAGACTTTGCTTGTCAGTACCCAATCACATTTAAAAAAATATATAACATCTATCAACAAAAAATATTCACTCACCTTATCAATCAGAAACATCTTAGCAAATGAATACTGGACATTTAAATAGTGTCCTATGTGAACTCCAACAAATAGTTCTTTGGTTTACCATAGATCTTAAAGATTGACCGGCAATTTAACGGCCTCTGTTATAACATAAGGACATCTGTATAAAGAATGTTAAGTAAACCAAATAATTATATATTATGAATAAAATGAAATAAATCCAGGTTTATACTTGATCGAAGGTATATGAAATTTGTTAAATATTTTAATATTAACAGATATATTCTGTTAGCCTTCTGCATAATTAATTTCAAAAAATTATATTCAATATTATAACTTCAGGAATTAAATTAATGTCATATAAGCACCGCTTATATCAAACCACATATAAAATAAACATTCATTATAAAATATCCAAATGAGATAACAAAATCCAATTGAAATAAATTGTTAACAAAACTCCTATAAATTAAATATTTTTATTTTTTATTTTATTTATAATATATAATTATTTGGTTTCCTTAACATTCTTTATACAGATGTCCTTGTACTATAACAGAGGCCGTTAAATTGCCGGTCAATCTTTAAGATCTATGGTAAACCACAGAACTATTTGTTGGAGTTCACATAGTACATTATTTAAATGTTCAGTATTCATTTGCCAAGATGCTTCCCATTGATAAGGTGAGAAAATATTTTTTGTTGATTGATGTTATATATTTTTTTGAATGTGATTGGGTACTGACGAGCAAATTCTCTCTTAAAACGTATTTTTCGGTAATGTTTTTGCATATCTTGAAATTTTCTAAAAAGTAACTTAGTTGGATATTCAATAACATTGAATATTCCAAGTAAGATAGTTTTATGATGAAATTCGTAGGATTGTGTTAAACATTTTTGAAAGATATCTGTTTTCATAAGAGGGATGAGCAGAAACAAAATTTTGTCTACTCAAAATATTCAATTTATACGATTTTGGTTAACAATTTATATTTATTGGATTTTATTATCTCATTTAGATGTTTTATAATGAATGTTTTTTTATATATCGTTTGATATAAGCGGTGCTTATATGACATTAATTTAATTCCTGAATTTATAATATTAAATATAATTTTTTGAAATTGAATATGTAAAAGGCTAACAGAATATATCTGTTGATATTAAAATATTTAATAAAGTTTATATACCTTCTATCCAGTATGAACCTCCATTTATTTTATTAAATTAATGTCTTATAAGCACAGCTTATATTTACTAGACGTATAAAATCAAAACTCAATATAAAATATCAAAAGAAATGAATAACCTATCAAATATAAATTGTCAATTGAAATCAAAAAATGAATATTTGAAGGGGACAAAATTTTGTTTCTGATCCTACAATTATGAAAACTAAATCATTTTCAAAAATACAAAACATAATTTTAAGGATTTCTCAAATATAATTCATTTGAAATATTTGATATATTTACATGAGTTACTTCAAAAATCTTTCAAAACATCTATTATGTCTTCAAAAAACAATTAGAATTCCGATAAGGTCTTCATTGGTTCTACTTCACATTTAAAAAATAAAATCAATTAATAACAAATATAACTCACCTACAGACCTCGAGTTATCTTTGTTTGAACACACTTACTTAAAAATCCAAGACATTTTATGTTCGTCTATCAAATATAAGCTGTGCTTATAAGACATTAATTTAATTCAAAAAATGTTTGAATAAAAGTTCTTGAAATTAAAATTGTAGGAGACTTACATATTAAATCTGTTTCGAATTTTATAATTTGATACGGGATGAATCTGATTTTATGTGAACCTATTCTGGAGCTGTTTTTATGACGTATAAAAACAATATTTTATTTGTAATGATCACAAATAAAATCTCTCTCTCTCTCTATTAATGTTAAATGGGTACACCTGTATAATCCTAGTGGAAATTGCAGTTTATCGTTATTTGATATGAATTTCAATCAAGTAGCGACCGAAAGACCAAGATGTTATTATTTGGAAAATAAGGAACCAAAACTTGGGTCCAACGTCCCCAGTTCATTAGCCTTATCAACATCGTTACAGCAGCAATTCCACGCCCAGTTAGGATTTGTAATTTCTCGGAAAACTGAACCCGAAGTAGTAGTGAAGATGAAATCGCAAAAAATCTCGGGCCAGCGTCCCCGGATTTATCCCATCTCTGTCGCTAATTTTTTCGGACCGAAGAGGATCAGCCATGAAGATTAGACTAGTGTCCCGATAAAATCTAATTAGTATGCCTTCCCAGTTTCATATTAGCGATGTTTAAGCTTGAGCAGAAAATACCAAAATATTTATTTCTGTGCACTGATAATCGTGTATTAACTTTCCTATCGTGTAACGTGATTTATGGCGAAAAACGCCTCGGTGAAATTCTTCCGTAAGTCGTGGAGATGTGGGATACACAAATCGAAAAATCTCCTGAGGAGGACCAGAGATTGCCGAGTCTAGTCTCATCCGCATGCAAAATAAAAAATTGGCTTCTAGAAGTTCATTCCTGTCTGATATTACCCGGTCAGAATATTTCATCCCGGCTTATAAAAGAAACTTCGAGGCAACTGAAGAATACTGATGTGATCTGTTGCAGCCTATGTTTAGTCGTCGTTAATTCAGTTTCTAGTTTTTAGCAGGCTCGTTCCAGACTTGAGTAAAAATATCTTCATTATGCGAATAACGTTAGTATTCCTGTTGAAAAATAAGAGAATAAATTTTATGCTGTCAGTTCGCTCAGTCGTCTACTAGTACAATAATTTTCTATAGAAGAAACTAAATAATATATCATTGTTCTGAGTTTATATGGAACTTCGTTTCGTGTTGGCCTTTACTTGATAGAAATCCATTGTACACTTCAAATAAATAATACACATACATATGTTGATTTCTCATTATTATCTTTGAAATGTTTTGTTTAAAATATTCCTAATGAATTGTTGGTTCCATCGGGTGTTTTTTTAGAGTGATAGAACTTTCGATAGGGATAACTGTGATTTGACAGAAGGTAGAAGCCATGTTGTTTCAACATTTCTGTTCAGTAAGCATTGACAAATTATCACGGAAAGACTCGCGCCCCAGCAACGTTTACAAATTGTTGAAATTCATTTTCAAAATCAGTGTTCTATTCGCCAAACTTATAGAGCACTTCGTGAAATTTATTATTTATAATCGTCCATCAGAGCATGTTATTCGTCGAACTATCGATAGATTTCGGACAACATTCTCTCTACTCGATGCAACAACAACAAGACAAAGAAACTGTACGTACAGAAGAAAATATCGCTGCTGTAAATCATAGTGTTAATCATCATTAACACTATGATTTACAGCATAGATTAGATTAGATTAGATTCTATTCTTCGACGTTCACAACAAGTTGGACTCTGTGCATCCACCACATGGAAAATTTTGTGTAAAGATCTTGGTCTACAACCATACAAGATCCAAATGGTTCAAGAACTAAAGCCACTTGACCATAAAAAGCGTCGTTTGTTTACTGATTGGGCCCTAGAACAGCTTGAAGTTGATCCACTTTTTTATCGTAAAATTGTGTTTAGTGATGAAGCTCATTTCTAGTTGAACGACTATGTAAACAAGCGAAATTGCCGTATATGGAGTGAAAACAATCCTCAAGAAGTTCTGTAGATTCCATTGCATCCTGAAAAATGCACTGTATGGTGTGCTTTACACGCTGGAGGCATCATCGGTCCATATTTCCTTAAATATTAGGTGTACATACAAATAAGTTTCCGCCGTTTTATTGTAGATGGCGCGGCACGGAGTTTCGGTTAGCTTTCGCAGATGATAACCGGCTTAAAAAATAGTTTGGACATTCAAGAACAACATAACCTGTTAATATCATTGATTTTATATTGGTAAAATATAAATTTTATTAGTTGAAAATGTCAAAGTTTGAGCCAAGTAAGCGTCATTTGCGGGAAATATCAGTTTACTTCTTTAATTTAAAGAAATCTGCTGCTGAGGCGCATCAACTGCTCGTAGAAGCATATGGTGATGGTGCTTTGAGTGAGAAAACGTGTCGAGAGTGGTTTCAAAAGTTTAAAAACGGTGATTTCGACGTAGAAGACAAAGATCGCAGTGGAAGGCCAAAAATTTACGAGGATGCAGATTTGGAGGAAGATTCATCTCAAACACAAAAAGAACTTGCTCTAACATTAGAAGTCACTCAGCAAGCAGTCTTCTACCGTTCTTCTATAATAAATATTTAATTTGTGTTAAAAAACGGCGGAAACTTATTTGTACTCCTAATACTATGCTGGAGCTAATGTTACAGTGCTCATTACAGATCGATGATCAATGGTTATTTGTTTCAAAATTTGAAAGGTATCAACCCAGAAGTGTTTTGGTTCCAACAAGATAGTGCTACACCTCATGCTGCTACCGTAACAATTGATTTATTGAAAGAAAGATTTGGAAATAGCATCATTTCGAGAAATGGTCCAATCAATTGGCCTCCAAGATCATGCGACATAACTCCACTAGATTATTTTCATTGGGGTTATGTCAAGTCATTGGTTTATGCTGATAACCCAGAAACAATAGACGTTTTGGAAGCTAAAAGAACTCGTGTTATTGATGAAATAATGCCTTAATTACTCGAAAAAGTGGTCCAAAATCGGTTTGGTCGAATGTGGTTATTCATGGTGGACATTTGCCGAAAAGTATTCTTAAAACATAAATGTCATAAAATTATCTTTCAAATAAAGAAAAATTGGCTTCAATCTTAATTTAAATGTGTTTTATTTCAATTTAAAGTTCTATCACTCTAGGGCTGGCAATATCGAGATATCGGGTATTCCAGAGAGAGAAAATTAGACATCCATTATGAAATCTGTACACCTGTCATTGGGAGCTGATTTTTCTGAGCGCATGGTCGAGGTTGCGCATAGAGTTCCAACATTTAATAAGAATCAACCGAAGAATATAATTGTGAAATACTCTTCACGTATCATAAGAAAAGATATTCTAACGGTGGCTAAATCTAAGTAGAGTTCTTTGTTACGGGCAAATGTAGTGGATTACTGCCCTGAGGCGAGAGGCTACATAAATGAAGATCTTTCTCCTGGAAACAAAAGTTTACTCAAGAAGAATCGTGCTCGTGCTAGGTCTAGAGGCTATAAATTCGTTTGGGTGAAAAATGGTAGCATATTGATGAGGAAGGGGGAAACTAGTCCAGTTACTCGGATCTTGAACGAGCAACAACTGGTGACTGTGATTGCTACTTGTTACCTTACCACTTTGTTCGAATGAATATATGTTTTTTTCCTTCAATGCACCCCAGGCGGTGCGCTGAATCGTTATATATTCCCCTTACTATTCTTTGAATATAAAACAAATTGAAATATGTTTATCTTCTACAATTTTAATTTAAAAAAAATGAATATTATTCAGGACTGAAGAAGGAATTGCTTAGAATTATATTTGTTTTTTGAAGATAAAGTGCATGTTTTTAGAGATTTCTGAATTAACTTATACGAATATTTAAATATCTTGAATATTTCGAATAAATTATATTCTTTGAGAAGTCCTTTAAGTGTGTTCATGTTTTTAAAAGCCAATTGGTGTTCTTAAAGGTAAGATCAGTAACAAAATTTTGTCTCCTTTAAATATTTATTTTATAATTTTAATGACTTTCGTATATCTGTTGGTTTATTTATTCCATTTGACATTATATATTGAGTTTTGATTATATACGTCTATTAAATGTGAGCGGTGCTTGTTTTAGACATTAATTTAATTCTAAAAGTTTTTTGAATAAAAAATTTTTTTGAAATTAAAATTGTAGAAGGTACACATATTTCAATTTGTTTTAATATTCAAATTTTGTTATATTTCTTCTATCAAGTAAAAGGCCTTTCTATTTTACCTTACTATTCTGTTCAACCGATTGTGGATGCAGTGTGAATTTCCCAGAAAATAGAAAACTGTTTACGTGGTTCCAATTCCGAAAATGGGCGATAAACATAATATTGAAAATTATAGGCCCATAAGCAAATTAAGTATCTTAAGCAGAATCCTCGAGTTTTTCGTTCCTGCTGGGATCATAAATTCAGTAAGGTCTCTCATTATTCCTGAAAAACATGGCTTTGTTCCTAAACGATCTACTGTGTCCAATAAGGTCCTTTATGCAGAGTATATTCTTGAAGCAATGAACAGTCAGATGCAGGTTGATTCTGTGTACACCGATTTTTCTAAGGCCTTCGATAAGGTTGATCATAATATCTTAATGAAAATATTGCCTTATATAGGTGTGTATGGAGACTTGCTACGTTGGTTTTCATCATCTTTCTATGTGACTTCGGGAGTGCTCCAGGGGTCTCTCCTTGGGCCTCTTTTATTTATAATTTATATGAATGATATGAGGAAATGTTTTAAATTTTTGATATTTGCGGCCGATGTGAAGATCTTTTCCCGTATAGCTAACGCTTTGGACTGCTTTAACTTCCAAAAAAACTTGAATGCATTCAATAACTTCTGTATCGAATATAAACTATTTCTCAACTTGAATAAGTGTAACTGCATAACATTCAGTTGTAAACTGAAGATCAATCATTTTGACTACTATTTGAGTATAGTCGTTTACAACGTCGGCATGAGGTGAGGGACCTGGGTGCAATATCTGATACAAAAATGTTTGATTCACACATCGATTATGTGGTGACCAAAAGTAGCCAGATCTCATGGATCGGTTGTTTGGTCGCCACAAAATAAGGTCTACAACCACAGATTGAAGGTGATGTAGAATCTGAAATATTCAGATTACAAGGTTACATGTAGTTACAATTTCATAGCGAGTATGACTAGCCTTAGAACAAATTATGGGTTCGTATCATTGGAAAACTGTAGGAATCATAGCGATGTAATGTTTTTGTATAAATTGTTGAATGGTTATATAAATGTCACATTCATCACGATTCATCACATTCAACAAGCCTGAAGTTTACAAAGAATGTGATGACTGCAATGCCTTATATACAGGGTGTCTACTTTTAAAAGGGTCAAACTTCAACGAGAGATCATACAAATTATTTGCAACAAAAAAATGTCATACAACACATGGTCGAAATGTTGATGGTTATCCTTCAATTTAACATTTCTTGATTTCACGAAATATTTTAAGTTTTTCCATAAAATCAATTATACTTCAGTTATCCTTGTAGCCTCATCAAATTTGACCACTTATCTGAAAACGGCATTAAATTTGATAGAAGATGAGAAGTTCTGTGTGCTAAAAAATTACTATTGTGGCCGTGGTAACGAGATGAATATCACGATTCTGAATTAAACAAAATAAGTCATATTTTTCCGAAGGTTCGATGAAAATTTATATATTATGAGCATATTTTCTTTTCATCAAAAAATAACTCATTTAGTGTGCTTTCGAATGACTCAACTTTTGTGGTTGCTGCTTCTCCACACCCATAATATCATGGTTAAGAAGATTACAGCAAAAAGTTGAAATATTCCAAACCTAATTTGCTCTATCTTGAAGCTCCTTTTTAACTTCAGATATCCTCTCGGTGTGGGGAAGGAGACATTTCGTTAAGTCTTTTTCGAATGTAGCGAATTTACAGCATACCACTTGATCGGCATAGAAACAAAAGTTTCGAATTCCAATTCTCTCCTTGGAAAGCCAACGAACTCTACCCCTTATTTCTGAAATTGCCAGAGCGATACTGAATCACATATATCAGGATAACACCTGAATAAATAAAGATATTGTCCTTTCAGCCGAACAAATTCACCTGCACAACTTCTAAATTCAATTAATTACGCGCTAGAAACATTATGATTCAGAAAAAATATCCAGAGAAGAATGGAAACCGAATTCCAAATACCTGAAAATAATTTCTCCAGCAGCTATCAGTCAAACTATTGTTTGCAGTATTTTCAAGTCCGCAGGTATTGAACAAGTTTTTTGCCGAAGCAAAAATGGTGTATTTTAATCAAAATCCAATCCAGCAAACTGTGAGGAGAAAGGATTAATCAGAGTGAGAATAAACAGGACAATAAACAACATTTGTGATAAACAATAACGATTATGACCTGAAGTATTATAGAAGGAAAGCGAAACACTCTATTCCAATGTAGATTCTGAAGATGCCGAAGAAAGAGTTTTGAATCAATTTATTTCACAATAAAATTGATCCACTATATTTACTGTAATAATATCAAACTAAAGTAATGTTAATTACATCACGAACAAATATGAATTAGAAAACAGTTGGGCAATCGACAATATGCGGTTTACAATAATCATAATAATCTTGTGCCGAGGCCACAAGCGACCAGTGTGACCATCATAATAATAATTCAATATCTTGGACCGAAAAATCACAAGCGACAAGAGTGACTATCACAATGATGATTCAATAATTTGACTCGAAGCTATAAGTGACAAAGTTGATTATTACCGGAGTAATAATGCAGTATATTGGACCGAGAGGCCACAAGCCACAAGGTTGAATATCAAGGGATAATGAGTTCATAATATAAGCTAAATGTAAGAGGTGTCTCAATGTATTCTAATAAAAAGAGGGAGATTAAGGAAATCGATTGGAAAGCCTGTTTGTGGATGGACTGAATGGGTGAAAAAAACTTTTTTTTGATTTTAGAAAAAATTATGAGATTAATGCTAGTAGATAAGATTAGAATGAACCAGATTATAATTCCCAATGATGTGCCATTGAACATAATTAATTAATAGGGACCATATATATCAAGAGCTTTAAAGATTTTCCATGTTTTCTATGGACCATATACCCATGTGAGAAAGGATGAGTCAAGTGGCCAGATGCAATAAAAACTTCGAAGTTCGAATAACACAGCTCAAAAAGTCTTTGGTTAGAAATATCAATACGGAGAGATTTAAGTGTCGCACCACCGATCAGGAAATAATGAGTCATGTTCTTACCTAGACATGGCCGCCTTTGAGTGAATCCTGAAAGTTAAAATTTAAATATCTTCTAAATATGAGGTTGCTCGGCTATATTTCAGTTTCGTACATGAACTCAAATCTAAAGTTGTGTTAGTTTGAGTAAAAAGTTTTCTTCATTATCGATTCTACAGATTATTTCGACTAGTATAGTCGCCATCATAGAAGAATAAATCTTATTCCTTTCGTAAAACTAGAGATTTAAATACGAAGTATATATAAGGTAATTTCGTTTTTTTCCCGACAGGGGATTCAATTGTATTTTTTCGAACCCAACTTCACACTTGAGCCGCATAATCGTTATATGCTTTGAGAAATAATATAGCAAGGCTTATGTGTGAAAAAGGTTAATTAATTCTACGCTGTAGTTTTTAGTTGGTGTAATAAGCACCATTTTCGTCATATTTTACTCTTTTATTATAGAAAAGGTTAAAATGCTATTCAGGCCAGAAAGAACTTGACCGATGTGTATGGAAAAGATGTGTTGACAGTACTCCAGTACCAGAACTGGTTTGCAAAATTTCGATCCGGTAATTTTGATGTCTAACATGCACCACATTCCGGAAGGCCGGTGGAAGCTGATAAAGACACGATAAAGGCATTAGTTGATGCAAATCGGCGAATAACAACACGTGAGATCGGTGAGGGGTTAAATTTGTTCGATTCAACTGTTTATTTATAGGTTCCTCGTGTTCTAACGGAGTGAAATTTGTATCGTCGCGTTGACATCTGTCATTCGCTTCTCCAAGGTCACGAAAATGATCCATCTTCGAAGCGCATCATTACTGGGGACCAAAAATGGGTTGTATTTAATAATTTCAAACGTAAGAGATCATGAAGCAAAAAATATGAACCGGCTTGAAGCATTCCGAAAGCTAATATTCATCAAAAAAAGGTGATGCTGTCTGTTTAGTGGGATTTTGAAGGAATCGTTTTTCTTGAGCTTTTACCGGATAATACAAAAATTAATTCGGAAGTCTACTGTCATCAGCTGGACAAACTGAATAATGCATTTCAGTAGAAAAGGCCAGAATTAATCAACAGAAAAGGCCAGAATTAATCAATAGAAAAGGTTTAGTGTTCCACCAAGATAATGCGAGTTTGGCCACTTGGCCAAAGTTTTTATTGCTTGAATGGGATACACTACCACACCCACCATATTTTCCAGATCTGTAGCCTTTGAATTATTATTTGTTCTGGTCATTGCAAATTTTTTTGGACGGTAAAACCTCTACTTCAAGTGAAGAGGTCAAAAATCACCTGGATAGGTTTTTTTTTCGTCAGCAAAGACCCAATATATTATATCAGAAAAAGAGCAGCGTCTCTCATGGCGAATAGGGAAATTAGGAGTCGCCTACAGGTCGCCAACAATCTAAGATGAAACATTCTGTACATTCACGAATATCATCATTGGGACACCATAATATTTACTGAAATTATATTGTTTCATTACCTAGATATGCCTCACCTGAAAATATAGCACAGTTTTGCACATAAATACCCCGAACCACCACGTCATTGTGACGTCCCATACCACAGATGGTGGCAAACAAAATACTATGACCAAAAAATCGGCCACCGCGAGATTCACGATAAAATAATTCGTTACGGTCCTCATCGTGTGATTTCTGTATACGGCCACACATACTAGAAAGTTTCCCACTATCCCAACCAGGAACACTATGCTGTGGAAGGCGATCAGGACCCAGGTCCAAGTCTTCGGGTAGATGTACTGCTCTATGTCTTCTAGGTTATACGTATAGTTGAATGTGGTGTCATCTGTGTTATTGTATTGCAGATTTTCCACAAGGTTGTGTTCCTTGGAGCTGTCCAAGTAGTCTTCAAGGACCAGGTCGTAATCTTGAGACTTAGGTCCAGTAGACATGCCGATGAGGTTATCTGCGACAGTATAAGTGTTCTGTAGAGTGAAGGAGCTTTCATCCCCGAGTCCTTGTGACGTTTTTTGAACCTCATATTCAGGAATAGTTTCAGCTAGTATTGAACTGGAGAGGAACCACACCAGATGAAATCTATTGATTCTTATTCTCATGACAGCATTTAGATTGACATCTTGGTTTCAATCTGGAAATAAAAAAATATAATTCATTAATTTATTAATTCACTTGTTTAGTGGAATATGTGAGAGGAGGAATCTAAAATGATGTATTCACTTCAAGACTTATAACGAAATGGTGCCTAAAATAACTTAGCAATCATTTAATTTAAACAAGTTGTAGAAATTACCATGTTTTACTACCAATAAATTGATATTTTACACATTTAATTGTGATTCGAGTTTCGGGAATTAACTATCCCATCTTCAGACAACTGAGAAGACAGAAGATGGGATAGTTAATTCCCAAAACTCGAGTCACAATTAAATGTGTAAAATATGAATTCATTGATAGTAAATCATGGTTATTTCTACAACTTGTTTTAATTATGATCAACTACCAAATAGTAACGGCTGAAACCGTTCAGTAACTTAACCATCATAAAAATTTCAAATTATGATATAATATAAACAAGTGTACTGAAAGTTTCTGCTCTAAAAGAAAGGTTCGATTAGTGATCAGAAATGGTTATCAAAGAATCGTGTCAGAGTATTCGAAGAAACTATTGAGGAATTTGAGAAGGAGTTTATATTAACAAAATTGGGAAGTCAATTGTAGAATTTGCAACATAGCGGGTGTTAAAAAAAACAACGTTTCAATATTTTGGGAGCTGATTCTAGACCTCAAATTAGGAAAAAGTTTCATATAAACATGGGTCCGCAAATGACCCATGGTTCTGGAGTATGAGTGATTTTCGGTTTTCAAAATATCAACTACTAGCGCAACCAAAAATTATAGGATTCAAATCGGGAGATATATCGGGCCATGGCACTGGGCCCCCTCGTCCTATCCATCTTCAGGGAAATGTTTGATCTGAATGTTCCCTAACAGCAAGTGTGTAAAGTGGGGGCCACATAAACCAAATATTCATACACTGTCTAGAAAATCGGGCAAGGTATTTTGAAGAAATTAAGGTATGCGGCTCCTGTTAAATTCCGTGGTGCAACTACTGGTCCTAACAAACGATCTCCTAAAATACCTAGCCAGATATTTATGCTGAAATGCTGTTGATGCCTGGATTCATAAATGGCGTGTGGATTTTCATCCGCCCAAATATGGGTATTATGAAAGTTAAAAATTTCGTCTTTGGTAAAGCCGTCATCATCAGTGGAAAGGATATAAGAAGTAAAATGCGGGTTGCTTGATGATCAGGAGGATTAAAAGCCTGCACGCGTTGAATATGAAATGGATAGAGAAGTTGTTGATGTATAGTTCTCGAGACAAGGGGGCCACTTATTCCTACTTCCGCTGAAATTCTCACCTGTAAATTGAAGGAAACAATGCCCTTTTTCAATAATATTCCCAAGTAACAAGCGAATATTCTCATAAATCTCTTGCCCATATCGGAATCATTAAATTATAGTCCATATTTGCAAGTAAACTCATTTTCTTTCCTTCCCCAATACACACAATGTGATAAAATTAGTTACTGATTTATGACCTCATAAAATGCACGAACTCCAGCGTAGATAAGGGGGGTACTCATGCACCTAACATCTTTAAAACAAGCTGGTTCAGAAGATAAATCAGCGCTTTATGAATATTTTTATTAACTCGTCGAAGATGCAGATGAAGAAGGCACAATTTTCAACACGTGATGAATATTCTGTATTTGTCATGAACACACTTATCAGCATAGTGCTAGAATCCCTTTCACAATTTTGGTTTTCCCCTAACAGCTAATGGCTGAGACCAATAACATTAAAAGATTCTTTTGAAAATATCATAGAAACTTTTCATCGAATTACGAGGTAGCAAGCTAAGAATTGAATATGTTTTCCTTGATAATATAGTTGAAGAAATATCTAATAAGCGATATAATAGTTCCATTTATGAAATAATGTCGCAACTATTAGGAGTACAAATAAGTTTCCGCCGTTTTTTAACACAAATTAAATATTTATTATAGAAGAAAGCTTGCTGAGTGACTTCTTATGTTAAAGCAAGTTTTTTTTTGTGTTTGAGATGAATCTTCCTCCAATAATTCCTCCAATTCTGCATCCTCGTAAACTTTTGGCCTTCCACTGCGATCTTTGTCTTCTATGTCGAAATCACCGTTTTTGAACTTTTGAAACCACTCTCGACACGTTCTCTCACTCAAAGCACCCTCACCTAATGCTTCTACGAGCAATTGATGCGCCTCAGCAGCAGATTTCCGTAAATTAAAGAAGTAAACTAATATTTCCCGCAAATGACGCTTACTTGGCTCAAATTTTGACATTTTCAACTTATAAAAATTATATTTTATGTCCAAACTATTTTTTAAGCCGGTTATCATCAGCGAAAGCTAACCGAAACTCTGTGCCCCGCCATCTACAATAAAACGGCGGAAACTTATTTGTACTCTTAATAGAAAAAAGAAAACAGGTAGAATATTTGTATAGAAAAGGTTTCCGAAACGTTTAAAAATTAGTGCAATTGACTGAACTGGAAAAAGTGCTGTAAATAAGACAATGAAGTGGATAACAAATGGTATGAATATGAGGCATAGATCAGTTTCAGGAAGACCGCGTCAAATCAGGAAACAATTTGAACGCTTTGAACAGATTTGGAAATCAACGGAATATCAAAGTATGTTCAGAAACCTTCTGAAATGACAAGGTTACATATCAAGGAAAACAAAAAAAAATCCCTATAAAGACACCTCTACAAAAGGAACGAAGGGTGGAATTTTTTCAACGTTTTGAAGAAGATAATTTTAATAATGTCTTTATACCTGATGAAAGTTGTTTCCAACTTAGTGTAAATACCACCATTACGTCATTGTAGTTACCCGCGTTATTTTATGTGTCAAATACTCTGTGGCACTGTAACTTGACACGTAGGCAATTAGTGACAATAACAAAGAAGAGAACGTCCTTAGGGCATTGCCATTGTATTTTGAAGCGGCCAAGAGGTAGGTTCATTTAAATAAACCTCCTGAGCGACTTATAAACATACTCGAGATAATAGTACTGATAACAGTCCCCCTTGGTAACTCTTAGTAAGTAAACTTCTTTTGAATGCTAACTCTCAGTAAGTGAACTTCTTTTAAATGCTTCCGATAATTGCATGCTTCACATTTTTGAATACCATCTTAGTATTAATGTCAAATTAGTGATTGCACGCTCGTTCATTGTACTTCTATTCGTCTCTTTTCATTCTTGTATTTTTATTATCTGTTCCTACTAATTGCGGTGCTTGATATGTAACTGATTTGCATGTACTCCTGTGTGATACCCCGGATACCTATTTCTATGTTTGTTCTTATTGTAACGTTCATTAACACCTAGGTGATGGGGTACTGTATCTATTTTATAATGTCCTAGTCAGTTTGTGTTACATATTTTCCATATGCACGTGCCCGCATACTTTGAGAGATTATATTACTTGTGAAACAGTGGAGTTCGTTAGGGTAAATTGCTGAGTAATCCTGGTAGAGTACGACATATCGTATAGAGACGGTAAATAGCTCCGGATATCCAAGGCTACTGTGAGAGTGCGTGAGTGATTGCTAGATCATTGTGCCGAGGTACTGTGATATCCGCAGGGACTAGTTTGTTTGACCCTTCAGGTGGTGTTCAGCTCGTTCTTCAGTAATATCTGAGCCATCCTAGACCTTTGTTACCCCGAGAAGGCCAGATACAGTCCATTTTGATAGTAACTTTTCCGGTCGAATCGAATTATGTTAGATCCCCTCTTCAAGGAGATCTCTTGGACATACCACAGTTACCGGTATCTTACTATCCATATTCAAATTTCCCCCTTTTAACGGGAGGTTCTGCACTGGTTACCGGAAGTGCAGTTGTAGGTGCGCATGCTGGATGTATCCTACCTCTTCTAACCCCTTCTGCTGCATAAGAATGATATCCGATTTGAGCGCTATTAGGTTCACTGTGGAGCTTTGCGAACCACTGCGTAGAGTAGATTTAACTACAGGCTGATAAATGTGTTTCCATTCATTCAGGGTTGGTGATTTTTAACATTACTAATAGAAATATATTTTTCTGCCATCACTGTGTTTTGAATATTTGAACCTCCCGTCACTGTTTCCTTGCTCTCGTTAGGTGTAATTTGGGTTGTCTACACAACGTAACGTCCTATTCTCCGGCCACTAGACGAACACGATAAAAAGATTAGCGCTCTTTAGAGTACTCCGTAAACCCCCAGATCTTTTAGAGTACTCCGTAAAACCCCAGATCTTTAAGAGAACTCTTTAAAATCCCAGATCTCTAAGAGTACTTCGTAAAACACGGGATAGCTCAATATACTAAATAATTACAACTGAGCTTTGTTTTTTCCGGATACTTTCTAGACGGACTATAAATGGTTTTTCTAGTTTATGAAAATTCACGATGACTAAGTGTTTTATTTCTTCGAAAATGAACAAGATAGCATCGACTCCTATTTGGCAGATAGTAAAGGATTTTTTGCAGCACCGGTCTTTTATCTCTTACAATGAAGTCACATTTCGGAAAAGACACAGACAAAGAGATCAACGAATTTGGGTTTCGCAGAACAGGTTCAAGTAGTTGATCACGTGGATCAGTTGATTTGAAAAACCAATCTGACAATGTTGCACTTTCTAAAAATTGACCGCTACATAATAGAAATAGAAAGAAGGAAAATAAGATTGTATATATTTCTGTAGTAGCCGTTAATGGACGGTTAGGATTTAGAAACGGATTTATATTACTTATATGCCTTATATACTATACGGCTACGAACTACGTTATTAGTATTACTTGTATGTGTGCAGAATGGAAGGCGAAAAAAAACTTAACGAAGGATAGGAAGTTATTAATTTCATTTACAGCAAAAACGGGCAATTTCAGCTGATAGCCTTAGGGCTTTTTAAGTTCAGTTAACACAAGAACCTCAAACCGGTCGAACAACAACAACGTCGTATCTTCGCTGATTCTGTCCTTGAAATGCAACAAAATGATCTGAATTTTCATCGAAAAATCATCTTCAGTAATGAGGCCCATTAACACCTCGAAGGCTACGTTAATAAACATAATTGTCGCATTTGGGACTCGGAAAATTCAAGAATAATTGTTGAAACGCTTCTCCATCCTTAACGTGTCACTGTTTGGTACTGTTTGTCGGCTGGGGGTGTGATTGGACCTTACTCATTCGAAAATGAGGCTGGTGCAACTGTTATGGTGAATGGATTGCGCTACCGAGCTATGAGTAATGATTTTTCATGGCCGGAATTGAAAGATATTGATGTCTATTGATGTTTAATTTCAACAGGACGGAGCTACGTACCACACAAGAAGCGAAACAATCGCAATTTTGCAAGAAAAGCTTCCTGCCCGTGGTGTTATTCCTCGAAGGGGTGATCACAGTTGGCCACCGAGATCTTGTGATTTAACGTCTTGAGAATTTTTCTTTGGGGTCACGTGAAAGATAAGGTCCATGCCAATGCTCCACAATCAATTCAAGACCTTGAAGATGGAATTCGTAAGTTATCGAGAACTTACAGCTGCAAATGAGCCAATTGGCCATAAAAAAGATATAGTGCTGCAACCATAGTCGTGGGGGCCATTTTTCTGATATCGTTCTCCATGTTCAATGGCATACCTTCCTCTTCACAATGAAATTATAACTCATTGATTTCTCTTAAAATATACTCGTATTTTTCAATATCAAAATGGATGGAAACCCCATTATGAATTCAAATAGCATGTAAGGTTGTCTTAGAATTGATAGAGTAAAATTTGATATTGTACCATTATCTAAAGGAGGTTGGAAATGATCAAAACAATCTTCTCTTTATTGCCAGCGATCCGAGATAATTTGCAGGGCCTTAAGTTCTCCAAGATTTCGCAGCAGGAAATTAGTCTTCCCCAACATTCCGTTTGTGTTTAATCATGCCTTCCCTGCTGTAACTTAACATTATATCAACAGCCAACCTAATTATCCGTTCGAAATTCACGTCGTTTGATGATCATTCGTATGAAACATTGTGCTCAATGGCTAAAAACGACACGCTTCATATTCACTATCTAGAAAATAAAATGATGAAAGCACAGACGTGAAGTCTGGTATTTTACGCGCTTGTTTTCCTCTTGAAAATTTCAAATGTGTGAATAACTTCCTTAAGAAAGAAACAAAAATCTCATGAAAACAAAAAATTGCTCCATCCTTCTCTCTTCGATCTGCATCCTTATAAACCGCGTATTTTCAAATACGACGTACGAACGAAGAGGAGAGATTCCTTGCATCATTTCAAGAAAAAGAATCCCATAAACATGGGATCGCAAACGTTTCGTTTTCGAGGTATATGGTGTTGAAGTTTGAATTTTTTAAAGTTTTCTTCTCATAGTATCTGTGCATTTCACATGATATTACAATTAAGAGTTTACCATGTCATATGCCAATTTCGATTGCAAACCTACAGGATATTTTTTCTGGAAAACTGTTCCCTGTTGTACTCCAGAATTTTTTGGTGAGCCACTGTTCGTTTGAAAAATTTTAAAAAGAAGCTTTGCTGTTATACTTTACTTTATGGTCTACTGTACTTTTGTCGTGTTTGCTACCGATTTCGAGAAAAAAATATCGAACGATTCTCTCGAAATCCTCAGAAAAATCCAAATGTCATAAAAATTCAGATAGTCAGCTGTGGTGAATAAATTCATTGTTAGTTTTAACACATCGAATTGAATTCCTTTGTTTTGGGAAGTAAAGATGGTGGTGATTGGATATCAAAACATGCCGAATTTCACGAATTCCAAAATGGCTAATATGCATTTCATGTTGTAGCGATCTACACGTCGAATTTATTCGCTGGTATATCACCTTTATCGAGAAGACCGGTGAATGAAGAAATTGGGATATCTGTCCGTCAATGTGTCGTCACGTGCGCGTTGATATGAAGGAATTATTTCTTTTCCGGTTCACGATTGCAGAGTTAAGTTGAAATCTGAATGTCATAAAATTTATTTTCTCGTTAGTTAATTTTTCTTGAAGATTAGAAGTAAAAACCCTCAAAGAAGGGTTTTTTTTTTGGACTATCTTTTCCTGGAATTATTTTTGGATTATCTTTTTCTGGATTTGTTTTATGGAATATTTTTCCTGGATTTCTCTTGGATTATTTTCCTGTTATTTGTTCCTGGAGTTTGGAAGTTTTCTTGGTGAGGAATAGTTACACGTACACTGGTTGCCCGAAGACGTTGAAGCTGTTAAGTTCAAAGAACTACATAACAGCCTGCTTGAGACGACCTACAAAACCACCACCTGTTTTGATTGGCAAAACATTAGCCTGTATTCTAAACCAACCAGGGAAGTAATGTTGAGAAATTTTGTATATATTCATATCACATTAAGGAACTTCAAATTTTTGTATATATTAATAATAACATTCCCATTTTTATATATATATATATATGTATATATTTTTCTACTTTTATCGGTAATAATATTATTGAAACTTACTCTAGTGTAAGATAGTAAATTGTATATTTCTTTTAAATGTATATATGTAATTTGTAAGAAAAATTACTTGTGGTAAATTAAACGAGTGACTTGTTTGTCAGGGAGTTTTGTCCTTTCATTTTGTGGAATTGTGAGATCAGGCTCACGACCCAGTTAAACCGACTGGGCTCGGGCATTTTAAAATATAGTTGTAGCTGAATTGTTACACAAATTTTGGCGCCCAACGTGGGGCCATTGAATTCCTTTTTCGGATTTCAAATAAACTTGATCTCACTCTTTCCGGGTGGAAGTGACTTTGGGTTCCTGGTCAACCAGGGTACTCGTTTCGGGTAGTTGTAAGTTTCTTTGGGTCATTGTCTGCAAGATTTTTCAATCGGGTTTCATTTTTCATTTTTTCTTTTCGGTAATATATAGAGTCATTAAATTTTTTCTTCATTTTCGGTATAATGGCGATTAATCCACAGTTTCTAAAGCAAAATGAACTTGCTTATGAGATTGCGATGAGAGGAATTGAAGTTCCGTCATCAGTAGATGACAAACGTAAAATTTTGAGGGGTTTGCTATCCCAAGAATCCTCTGATCGTAGTTTCATCATCTTATCTGATCCTTTCTCTTTTGAAGAAAATGTCGGTGGCATTAAAGAAAGTTTGACAGATTTGAGGGAGATTTGTGCCAAGTTCAACTCGGGTTCCTCTCAAGTTGATCACAGGCGTATACTCACTCGCCTAACTCATGTGACTGGTAGAATCCAACGGTTATCTGCTGACAAAGATGGTGAGTCTGCTATCAGACAGAGTCTTTATAAGGAGGTCCTCATGTTGGAATCTGATATTGCGGAAAAGATGTCCTCTCCTGAGGCTCTTTCTCCTTGTACCTCAACTCCTGTGAAATCTACAGGTTTGCACAATCCTCTATCTCCTGTCAATATGGGAACTAATTCTAAATGTATACCTGTGTACAAGTGGGGTTTAAAAAAATTTTCCGGAAGGGAACCATTAATCCCATTTTTGGAGTTAGTTGAGTCCCTAAAAGTTTCGAGGGGTTGTAAAGATTCAGACCTATTTGAATCTGCTGGGGATTTATTCGAGAATGATGCATGGACTTGGTGGCATAACAACTACATCAAAAATCGTTTCCTGAATTGGAACGAACTCGTTAAAGCTTTGAAGTCCACATTTTTGCATAGTAATTATGACTCAGTTTTACTTCATGAGATCAAATCTCGTAAACAGAATCCTCGAGAGTCTGTTACCTTGTATATCAATTCTATGGAGGCACAATTTTATAGGTTAAATAATTGTCCTTCAGAGCTTGAAATGGTCAATATTATAAGAAATAATTTACTTCCTGACTATGTAAAAGCCCTCGTTTTACAGGATATTTTGTCAATATCTCAGTTGATAGCTCTTTGTAAGAGAGTGGAGGATGCTCTCTGTCTGAGCATTTCCGATCAGTTGGGAGAACTGCGGGTGGCTGATACTCGTTCTGGTGCCAGATGTTGGAACTGTGGAGAAGGAAACCACCACTATAACGAGTGTCGTAAGCTACGCACACGTTTCTGTTTTGGTTGCGGTCAGAAGAACGTGATCAAGTCCAATTGTCCTCTGTGCTCAAAAAACGAGAAGAGGGTCCACAATCCCGCAGGTATTGGAGGTCCTTCAGGTCAAAATCCTGCTCAAAAACGAAAAGGGAAATCAAGCCAGATGAAAAATTGACCACTTCGTCGCCCACAACCGCGAAGAACTTCGATTTATCTGATGGTCATCACAGTTTATCTTCTGGTAATGCTCGAAAAATAGTCAAAAGGAAAGAATGTCTCTTGAGGGAAACAAATCCGCTATTGGAACTTCGGCAAAAGGACAATCGTCCTTATCTAACAGTTCATGTTGGAGGGCAGCCTATATCCTCCTTAATAGATAGTGGGAGCAATGTTACAATTTTGGGTTCCTCTTCTATTCATCTGCTGCGAAAGTTGAATCTCTGCCTACACTATGACGTATCGGTTAATCTCACTACGGCTGATGGAAGGCCTCAAGATACTCTAGGCTATGTCAACCTTCCCATAAGTTTGAACGATATGATCAAGGTTCTCAAGGTTCTTGTTGTACCATCGATAAATCACGATCTTATTTTGGGTATGGATTTCATTCATGAATTTAACTTAACTCTTGATTTTAAGGATTTTACTTATAGTTCCTCTTACCTATCTTTAGATAACTCCGTAGCTGTAGTTCGCGCCTTACTTGGATCTGAGTCATTGACAGATTCGCAAAAGTACGAACTGGATTTTGTTGTCGACCTATTCAATCAAATTGCGCCGTCTGATAAGTTGGGTAAGACGCATTTATATGAGCATCATATTGATACAGGAGATGCCAAGCCGATTAGGCAAAGACAATATCCGCTTTCTCCAGCAATGCAGAGAGTTTTGAACGAGGAGATTGATAAGATGTTGGGGCTCAACATTATCAAACCTGTCTCCGGGTGCAGCCCATGGTTGTCTCCACTTTGGTTGGTCCCCAAGAAAGATGGTACCTATAGGGTTGTCTTCGATGCCAGGAAGTTGAATTCCATTACTCTTCCTGATAGTTATCCAATGCCTCCCATTGATTCTATTTTGAGCAAAGTACGGGATGCAAGTTATCTTAGTTCAATAGATTTGAAACAGGCATTCTTCCAGATTCCTTTGGACGAGGAATCTAAGATAAAAACAACCTTCGCTATTCCAGGCAGAGGACTGTTCTGTTTCAATGTATTACCGTTTGGTTTGAATTGTGCTTGTCAGGCAATGGTAAGACTTATGGATATGGTCATTGGTCCATCGTTAGAGCCTTATGTGTTCTATTATATCGATGACATAATCGTTTGCACCCCTACCTTTGAAATGCATCTTGCTGTTCTCAGAAAGCTGTTTCATTGTCTGAAGGAGGCGAATCTGACAGTTAACTTCGAAAAATGTAAGTTTTGTAGACCTTCATTGAACTTTTTGGGATTTGTAGTAGATGCAAATGGTTTAAGAACGGATCCATCCAAAGTTCAAGATATTTTGGATTACCCGATTCCCAAAAATACCACACAGATCCGTCGGTTGATCGGTTTAATTGGTTATTACCGTAGGTTTTTGGGAGATTTTGCTTCAGTATGTAGTCCAATTACTGATTTGTTGAAGGGAAGAAAGAAAGGACAACCCATTGCATGGACGGATGATGCAAATGAAGCATTCCTCAGGATAAAATCGTTGTTGACAACAGCTCCCATTTTGGCAAGTCCGGATTTTTCTAAACCATTTTGTCTTGCATGCGATGCTAGTGATAATGGTATTGGAGCGGTTTTGTTTCAGGAGGAGGATGGTTTGGAACATCCGATTGCCTATTACAGTAGGATTTTGAATAAAAGCCAACGCAAATATTCTACTACAGAAAAAGAACTTCTGGCTATAGTGATGTCTATTGAAAAATTCAGACCATATATCGAAGGTACTGAGTTTACCGTCATAACGGATCACTCTTCTCTAGTATGGCTCAACTCGATGAAGAATCCCAATCAACGGATATCTAGATGGATTATGAGATTATCTTCATATCGTTTCAAAATTGTTCATCGAAGCGGATCTCTCAACACTGTGGCTGATTCACTCTCTCGTTTGTCAACTGACACTTTACAAGTTTCAGTTTTGAATCTCTCTCAGTTAAGAGTCGATAAATGGTATAGCAATTTGCGAACTAAAGTAAGCGACCGTCCAGATCTATATCCAGAATTTAGAGTAAACAAAGGTGTTTTATATAAACATATTTTGCCCAGGTACCGAATAATAAATGACTCTCCGGAATGGAAAATTGTTGTGCCCACTCCTCACAGGCTGGAAGTTATGAAGGAGTTCCATGATGAGCCAGTTGCTGGACATTTTGGTGTTTACAAGACCTTGCACCGTATCTCCTCTTTATATTACTGGCCTAGGATGAAGAAGTCAATTATTAAGTATGTAAGATGCTGTAAGGTATGTGCTTCTTGTAAACCAGGAAACCTACCCCAGGCTGGTTTAATGGGCAAGTATCGAAATATTAACTTCCCATTTCAATTCTTGAGTGCTGATTTGCTGGGACCTTATACACGGTCAAAAACAGGTAACCAGTATCTTTTAGTGGTGACTGACTGGTTCACCAAATTTGTTTTCGTGCAGCCACTTTCTAAGGCTACTAGTAGGGCCATTGTGAAATTTATCGAGAATCAGATTTTCTTGATTTTCGGAGTTCCTCAAATTTTTGCCGTGGATAATGGATCACAATTTGTTTCTGCTGAATTCAAGAATCTGATAAAAAAATATGGTGTCCAAAAAATCTTTTATAACGCTCGATTCCATCCCCAAATAAATCCAACGGAGCGTGTAAACAAGACAATCGTCACTACCATCAGATCATACATCGATGGTGATCACAAACTTTGGGACCAGCACATTCACCAAATAGTTCAGGCTATAAGACTAGCTAGGAGTGAGGGCTTGAAATATAGTCCTTCCTTTTTAGTTTTTCTTAGGAATGTCGCTACTGATGGATCATTCTATGGCCTTATTTCGGAAAATGCTAATAACGCCGTCACTATAGGGAATAGAGTTTTGGATTCCAATTTGGTTCAACAGCTGCCAGAGCTTTATGAAGACGTTCGAAAACGTTTGAAGCATTCTTATGAGATCAACGCTCGTAGATACAATCTTAGAAGACGTGATGTTCGTTTGAACATCGGTGATAGGGTTTGGAAAAAAAACTTTGTTCTGTCCGATGCTTCGAAAAATTTCACCTCAAAGCTTGCTCCAAAATTCGTCCCTTGCATAGTAAATAAGATAATATCTTCACTTGTCTACAATTTAGTCGACTTATCTGGTAGGAATTTGGGAAATTTTCATATCAAAGATATAAAACCTGATTTAACCGAAGATGACCCCGATGATGATTTAAATGTCGAATCTCAGTGACTCAAAATACTGTTCTTTCATGTGTCCTTGTTAATAGTCTTATATCCCCACTATTTATTGCACTGTCCTCATTCCTCATATATATATTTTACGAATTCATTGACTTTTTTTTTGACATAATTTTTATTTGAAGTATTTAGGGGTAATTATCTTCCTTTTCCTTTCCTTTTCTCTTTTTAGCTGAGAGCATTTACCTTCCCGTAATGGAGAGACAGTCTCTATGTCTCTTGTCTTGCCATTACGGTTATCTTTATCTTCTGCTATGGCTAAATTTTTCCCTTAACCCCTAATGTAGACTTCTACCTCTTTTCGGATCAACATACAGTTATACGGTATCTGTATGATGTGCTGACATGTCTCTTTCGTGTGGCTGTTTAGTTGGTCTAGAATTCATAAATCTTTTGTGTCTTTCAGATGCAGTTTTATGTCTATTTGAAGTCATTGACCTTTATTTACCTTGTGATTCATAAATCACTGGCGCCCAACTTTTCCTGTGTAACTTCAACTTTTTGCAAAGAAAAAAAATCTCTTTGTGACAAGATTTTTTTTTGGGGGGAATGGAGGGTAGTGTAGCGATCTACACGTCGAATTTATTCGCTGGTATATCACCTTTATCGAGAAGACCGGTGAATGAAGAAATTGGGATATCTGTCCGTCAATGTGTCGTCACGTGCGCGTTGATATGAAGGAATTATTTCTTTTCCGGTTCACGATTGCAGAGTTAAGTTGAAATCTGAATGTCATAAAATTTATTTTCTCGTTAGTTAATTTTTCTTGAAGATTAGAAGTAAAAACCCTCAAAGAAGGGTTTTTTTTTTGGACTATCTTTTCCTGGAATTATTTTTGGATTATCTTTTTCTGGATTTGTTTTATGGAATATTTTTCCTGGATTTCTCTTGGATTATTTTCCTGTTATTTGTTCCTGGAGTTTGGAAGTTTTCTTGGTGAGGAATAGTTACACGTACACTGGTTGCCCGAAGACGTTGAAGCTGTTAAGTTCAAAGAACTACATAACAGCCTGCTTGAGACGACCTACAAAACCACCACCTGTTTTGATTGGCAAAACATTAGCCTGTATTCTAAACCAACCAGGGAAGTAATGTTGAGAAATTTTGTATATATTCATATCACATTAAGGAACTTCAAATTTTTGTATATATTAATAATAACATTCCCATTTTTATATATATATATATATGTATATATTTTTCTACTTTTATCGGTAATAATATTATTGAAACTTACTCTAGTGTAAGATAGTAAATTGTATATTTCTTTTAAATGTATATATGTAATTTGTAAGAAAAATTACTTGTGGTAAATTAAACGAGTGACTTGTTTGTCAGGGAGTTTTGTCCTTTCATTTTGTGGAATTGTGAGATCAGGCTCACGACCCAGTTAAACCGACTGGGCTCGGGCATTTTAAAATATAGTTGTAGCTGAATTGTTACAATGTATGGTCTTGCCAATGGAAATTCAATCAAGAGAAGGAAGCGTCTTCGCATGGAACGCTGTCCCAATAGTGTGATGCCTGATCATCGAATGTTCTCTCATATTCACAGACGTCTTTCAGAAACTGGATCTTTTTATACGAATAATATTAATGCAGGTGGAAACGAAAAGGCAATTCTGAACTAAATAGAAGAACATCCAAGAACCAGTGCAAGAAAAATTCGTGTTACTTTAAATACAAGTCATCAAGTTGTTTGGCGGATCTTGCGGGATTATTTGCTATATCCTCAACACATTTAGTGCGGGCACTGCCGAGAGCATTACGAAAAGTATGATCGGGCGAAGCGAACGAAAGTTCAGAGATAGGTCGGACTTGAGCGCTCCAGTAATTGATTCAAGTAATATTTTGTTTCTATCAGAAACCTGGTCAAATGACGATGAAAATGTTGACATCCCAAATTTTGATTGTATTGCGAAATTTAAGCGTAAAAATGTTAGATTAGCAGAAGTGGCAATTTATCAGAAATCAAATGATGTCTTGACCATAGTAACTTCGAACATGGACATTTTATTACGATATATTCGTGAAATCGATATCGGTTAATCATCAATTAGTGATATTAGTGCTGATCACTATGTTTTGGACGATGGAACAAACATCATAATGGAAGTTATTTACATTTCTCCCAATAACACAGTTAACGACATTATAAAGTTTTTATAAAGGGTCTTTCAATGGAAACGGCCTATTTCTAAATTAATATTACTCACGCATGACAGCCATTGTTTATTTGTGACATTGAGAGTTCTATATGTCCATTTCTACCATTTGATCATGGAAACGTACACACGCCAACAACGTTTACAAATAAACAAATTTTTTCACAAGAAATCACGATCTGTTACTCTAACTTTACGTGCTTTAACTACCATTTTTGATCGTTATAATCGTGCGGATAAGAAAACAATTGAACGTTTAGTGAAGAAGTTTGAAACAAATTTTACACTTCATGATGTTACAGTGCCAGTGAGACAGAGAAATACAAGAAGTGAAGAGAATATTGCTGCCGTACATGCAACTGTTCGTGAAGACCAAAATTTATCGATTTCTGGACGTTAACAAGAACTAGGCATTTCCCAGACGGCCTTTGTGGCGAATTTTACGAAAAGACCGTGGTTTACATCCATACAAAATTGGTTTTACCCAAGAACTAAAACCAACAGATCATTTTATTTGACACAATTACTTCATTGAAAACAAATTTCGGTGATTCGATGATTTCAAGAAATGGACCGATAAATTAACCTCCTCGTTCCTTCGATTTAACTCCATTGGACTTTTTTTGGGGTTACATTAAGTCATTGGTTCACAACAATCATCCAGCAAATTTAGACGATTAACAGATCAATATTGAACAAGTAATTGCTAACATACGACTAGATTTGTGTTTGACAGTCATGGAAAATTGGGTTCAACGTCCTGCCAGCGTTTCCGGGCTAGAAAATTAAATGATGTTTTGTTTCATAAATGGTATCAGTTGTACTTTATAATGAAATGAAAATTCAAATAATTTTTGAATGAATAATGTGTTTTATTTACAAAAAAAAATGAGGCGCTGTTAATGGAAGACCCTTCATTAAAGACTTATGATTTACGCTCTGAAGAATTAGGAGAAAACTGTCATACGTTGCCACTAATTTCAGCAGGAGATTTCAATGTTAATTTCGCGTCCGAAGATGAACAACTCTTGGTAAAATTTTAACGATTCTGATTTATTATCTCTGATTTATCATCATTATTTTTAATCATCTACGTTAATAATGGTTCTGAAAACTGCTGTGTGATTGAAATTTTTCTAAAAAGACAATGCCATTTATATTGGTACAATGTTAATTACACAGCAGCTTTCAGAATCATTAATAACATGGAAAAATGCATTAAAAATAAGAGCGATAAATGAAACAAAGATAATAAATCAGGACTCTATAAGTTAACTTGTAAGTTTTGCCTAATGGTTAATATTGGTCAGACTGGCAGATCATTCAAGAAGAGAATTCACGAACATCAAAAAAACTAACTTCAAATTCTCCACATTTCACAAACGTGAATCATTTAACAGAATTTGAACATAATATCAATAACGAATATGCAATTATCCATATCGAGAGTAGAACGTCTAGATTAACATTCTTATAACCACTTGAGTTAAACCCATATAATTCCCAGAAGATTCTCCTGAACGAACAAGCAGATACCAATATGTCACCTCAATAACTTTTATTTCCATTGCCGATTTCTCTCCACCTAATTGGGAATACCCAAATAACTGTCTTCCTACTTTTAATACCATTTGCTGAAATACCTCTCAATACATATACGGTGTAGTCCAACGAAAACTTAACACCTCGATTTTGCGGCTTTAAATTGAAAATGTGGAAAATCGCTCGGACCGTCAATTTCTGATACGAGGGGGAACAACTTTTTCGCTCTTCGCATCCCCGTAACTGCAACCCCCTAACAAGTGTGAGAATACCGGGTATAAAAAAAAGGGCCGATTATGTGATTTCTATAAATACCCGCCTAAACATTTAGTTTTTGTGGATGTTGAGTATGCACGAAAAAATCTTGGATTTTCATCTGACCACTACCGACAATTATGCTATGATTTACATTGCCGTTAAGGTAAAATCAACACTCGTCCGAAAAACAGATATCGAACATGTAGTTTTGATTAGCTTGATCATTTCACTGATCACTTCAAAGAATTTGGAGTCGGCGATCGGGATCATCCTCATTCAGTTCCTGAACCAATCGTATCTTATAAGGATGGAATTTATATTGCTTCAGGATTCTCATGACTGTTGTGCGTGAAACACCAGATACATCGGACAATTTCCTAGTACTCAAGGTCGGATTCATTGCTACATAACCTAAGACAGCCATGTCTCTCGCTTCCTGTCTTTTATGCACCCTCTTTTTGTTTCCGACTAAACCAGTAGCGTTAAATTTGGCAACCAGTTGCCCAATGTATGCAGCGGATACATTTTTTCCAGCGTGTCGTTCGTTGAATAAAGCCGCTGTTGTTCGCGGAGAGTCGTTATTTGTAAGAAATAACTTTATCATTTCCACCCTTTCTTTTACGGCATACACCACTTTAATTCTACTACTAATTTACAATCGCTCTGACACACTTGCAACGTTCTTAAAAATTCACGATAGAGTAAGGTGAATCAAATACATGGTCCGTCCACTTTTTTGGACAAAAAATTAACAACATAACTACTAAATACTTTTGGGATGTGTCGGATACGAATAATATTCTCGAGATGCCTCTTTCACTATTTTCGCTATTATTTCATTATCGATGAATATTTTGAAGCAAAATTTCAGGGTCAGATGGTACTCGATACGATCTTCAAAATTAGTTATCGCAACACCCCTCATCTCTATTCAAAATAAAGGGTTGTGCTCACCCTCGTTAGGGGGTTGAAGTTGCAGTAATGAAAAAAGCGGAAATGTTATTTCCCCTCGAATCAGAAATTGACGGGTCCGAGCGATTTTCCACATTTTCATTTTAAAGTCGGAAAATTGAGGTGTTAAGTTTTTGTTGGACCGGCCTGTAATTTACCGCTGTTCTTTTCCAGTGGATGAAAAATAAACAGAGGGTTCAAATCTAGACAGTTTTTCCTCTTTTTTTACATTAAATCCGTTCCGTTTTCCCCTAATTACTCCAAACATTAGTAGGATGCATCATATGCGGGAGAAACATCATAAAATCGTAACAAATAAAAAGTTAATCTTCAATTAATGGAATGTATGACATTTTAAAGTCGGAAAATCGTGGTGTTGAATTTTCGTTGGACCATTCTGTATAAGAACCTATGTAAGTTTTCACACAGTATCAGTTCAAATGTAGAAAGAACATGATTAAGCCACAGTGTCGCGAAGCAATTTTCATTCAGCAATAAAAAGTTCGTAAAAAATTTAATTTTATTTATTACTAATTGAAAATGAATTTCCATCAAGTAAAAACCGAAGCCATCAAATACTAGTAAAATGGTATTGAAATAATAGAGTGGAGCAATCAATTTCCATCACATCACAAAGCTTCGGCATGAACAATCGAGATAGACTTCGCTAAAGAGATCAACGGAAAAGAAAAAGCTGTTACGCCATAAAAAAGTACGAACCTTTTTTTATCTCGCATCACACTTCCCTTTTTCAACGGCCTGAATGGATCAAATCCGTGCCATTTTTCCCGCACGGAGTTAATCAAATTGATGCCGGAGACAAAAACGGTATCATTGATATGTGCAGAATTCGGGATGGAAATTTTGATTCGAACGGACGTGTTCTGGATGATAGATTACATTTTAATTGGCGATAAAGTGGAAACTTTTCAGTTCTCTCATTTGTGATGGGAGCCTTTGTGATAAAGATTGAAAAATTGAAAATTCGGCAGTTGGAATGGTTTAAACATTATCAGAGTGGCCAGGAAAGTTGCTGTTTAATGGAACAATAGCGTGTTTCGTATTTAACGGTAGTGAAAATCAATATGATTTACACAATTGTGAATTTAAAATAGCGATATTGCAATTTATTAACTCTGAACTGTATTTTTCTATTGTCTCGGTATTTACTTGACTTAAATTCATCTTCAATATAAGAAAAACAAATTAAATCAGCTATTCTTCAAAAGAAAGCATTCTTTGAATATATTCCAAATTATAAATTAACTTTAATAAACCAATTTTGTATTCTTTAATTAAGTTGCACCAAAAGAATGATCCCATCAGACCAGTTGTTCCATTTGTCACAGCCCCGTCATATAAACTTTCAAAAACATTAATCAAAATTATTCTAACAAAAACTAACATTGAAGCCAAATTTGCAATAAAAAACTCTTATCAACTTATACAAAAAATTAAGCATATTCACATCCCAAACAATGCCAAACTTGTTTCCTTTGATGAAAAAAACTTATTTCCTAAAATTTCATAAAATTAATTGATCATTTATTACTCCAAAAACGAACTAATCCTGTTGTAAAAACAGAAATATTAGACACCTTGAACGTTTGCCTAGATCAAAATTACTTTATGTTCAACGGCACGTTTTATCTAGACGAAGAAAGTCTAACAATGGGTAACCCATTAAGCCCCTTCTTATCAGAAATATTCTTAGATCACGTAAAACCCAATATCCAAAAACTCCCATATTTTAAAGATTTCGTTTATTGGTACCGCTATGTAGATGACATAATTTGTTTATTTAATGGCACAAATAAACAACTTTGTTCATTTTTGGAATCTATCAATAAATTATATCCAACAATTGAATTCACACATGAAGATGAAGTAAATAATAGCATCAATTTCTTAGATTTAAAAATGACCAAAATTAATAATAGACACAACTTTTCCATATACAGGAAATCTACACATATAGATGGTACGATTCTTTATAATTCAAACCATCCATTTTCACAAAAATTGTCAGCTTATAATATAGTATGCTTTATAGATTGGTTTACATACCTATGACGAAAGAAAATTTTAACAAAGAGTATAAAACCATTAAACAAATAGCTTTCAATAATGATTTTAATCCGTTAATTGTAGATAATTTACTTGATAATATAAATTACAAAAAAGCAATATCACTTGTATATCCACAATTTCAAAATTCAAACAAACAAAAATTCATTTCATCAACTTACATAGGCCAAAAATCTGAAAAGACTGCTAGATATTTGAAAAATAAAGAAAATTATAACATCTCTTTTAAAACCATTAATTCTTTAGGCAGCTTAATAAAAAATAATAGAGACGTCATTCCTAAAAACAAAAAATCAGGAGTTTACAAGTTAACATGTAGTGATTGCCCATGTGTATATGTGGGCCGTTCATTCCAAACAAGGATACGAGAACATGAAAAATGTTATAGTAATAATAAACAAAATTCAACTTATGCCAACCATTTGTTAGAGACTGGTCATAATTTTAATATGAACTATAAAATATTAAATATCGAAAACAGAAGTCAGTAACTAAATCTGTTAGAAACTTGAGAGGTCATATGATATAATAAAAGACAAATTTTAATGAATGCTCAAATAGATTTAAACAGATCTCCCCCTACTAAATATTTTTCATTAATTGTAAACCATCTCTTTCCACCCCTCTATTTTTTGTACCAGAGCTGTGTATATAAGGTCATGTTTTGTATTGTATATCTCAGTTTAAATACTAACCTGATGTGTGATGAAATAGCGGAGGTTAACATTTGGTTTTCTTATATTTGAACTGCATATTCGCAATTTAATGCCAAAAATTATTTATTTTTGAATGGTGCGGTTGGCTCTAGGTGAAACATAACAACTTTATTAAAAAACAATCTCACAGTTTTTATGTTTCGCAGTTTATTCAGAATTCTGACACGTGTCTCGGTCTTTCGACCATCTTCAAAGGAGTACAAAATTCTGAAAAACAAGAAACCAACCGGCTGTCCAGAAAACTTACCTCAATATTTAAGAAAAAATTATATCAATATAAATGATCTTTATGAAGAAAAAATAAATATAGTTTTCAATGACTTCTATAAAAGGTTTCAACAGTAGGATCTCTAATGGTCTTCATATAATGGGAAATAATTCTTTAGTAGTGAAGAGAAATAATTCAAACTTTAAATATCAAAACAGATTTAATCTGTTTGTCTCCACCAATTTTAATTTCAAAACATTTTATTCGAAAACTTTTAGAATTAAATTAATGTCTTATAAGCACTGCTTATATTTAATGGACGTATAGAATCAAAACTCACTAGACAATATCGAATGGAATAAAAAACCCAACAAACATAAATTGTGAATTAAAATTAAGGAATAGATAAATGTTTGTTTTGTTCCAAGCATGCGCACTGAACTCTTCAGACAAGCGGAAACGCACCTGTGCTTGTGACAAAATGTTTTGTTTTCTGATCTTATATTTATAAAAACGAAATCTTTTTCAAAAATATGTAACATAATTTTAAGAACTTCCCCAAAACTAATTTATTTGAAATATTCGAATAAGTTACTTCACAAACTCTCAAAACGTGTAGCACATCCTCAAAAAATAATAAGAATTGAAATAAGGTCAGTCCAACTTCACATATAAAAAATAAAATCAATTACCAATAAATAAATTCACCCATACGACCTCGTGGAATCTCTTTTTGATGAACATTCAAATTAGGTACATCTAATATCGAAGGTACTCTATGTTCTATGCTCACCACAAAATCACAAAAAGTTTGTGAGGCACTTCATGTTCTTGGTTAAACCACTCGACACTATATAACGAATTTCTTTATTCAAAAACCTAATATAATTATATATTATGTATAAAATAAAATAATAAGAACGGTCTATTGCTTGATGGAAGGTTTTCTAATTCTTTTGATATTGTATAATGAGTTTTGATTTTATACGTTTATTAAATATAAGCTGTGCTTTTAAGACATGGATTTAAATCTAAAATTTTTTGAATAAAATTTTTTGAAATTAAAATTGTAGAAGACTAACAGACTAAATCTGTTTTCAAAGTATTCAAAGTTTGAAATAATCCTTCTATCAAGTGAAAAATCTTATTATTTTATTTTATATACCGGGTGTTCCACGAATGATTACACAGGCTTTCGGGGCAGATGCAGGACATTTTGGTGAGTCTGCATCAGTGCTCGAAATATGTTCTAACTATATTCGTTTAAGAGTTACAGGATGTTTTATGTATTTTATCAAAAAATTTCAATCGGCATACCTCTTGAATACCTGCATGGATCTTCATGAAAACTTAAGGGAATGAGTATAGGCCAATCCCAAATATTTGCTCATAATGACGTATCGATAGCACAGGTCCGGACTGGGAAAATAACATTATTTATCCCACATCTTGTAAAACATCCTGTACATCCAATTTTCAAATTGCAAAATTCTCATCAGAATCTACAATGAATATTCTTTCAAACAAGCCTATTAGGATCAATGGCACACTTCGCATAGTATTTTATGAACCACTGCAAATTAGGAATTTTCAATTTATAGTAAACACGGACCTGTGAATCTCCGAACAATGCGTCTATTCATATTGAATTGATTGAAATTCTTAGGTATTGTGCTGCATCTTATTCCATACGATACATCAATGTAGGGGGGTAACATCAAATATATTTTGCAAAACTTAATTTAACCGAAAACTCGAATTAACATTGAACATTTAATTGGACTATTATAAAATGGACTTAATAATAAAAATATAAAATGTATCTTATAAACATGTGTGGAACTGAAAAAAATGACAATAAATAAAAGAAAAAACCATAACTTGTTTTCGAAAATACCTCCTCCCTCTTCTGAACATTTTCTAGCTCTTGTTATCAAATGAGCTACAGCTTTCTTCAAAATTTCCGGTCGATTTCATATTGCCTCATATTGCTTGAATACGATTAATCAGATGCTTCCTGTCTATGATTTCTTCAGAATAAACTTAATTTTTTAAGTGCCTCCCGAGAAAATAATCCAAGCCTGTAAGATCTGTGGGTTTTGCTGGACAGTCATGTGGTTCCCCCCTATCAAATCAGTGATCTGGATAAACTTCATTCAAACGCTACAATTTCACGGGTAAAATTACCGGAGCTCCATCATGTTGGCAGTCCATTCCTCTTGGAACATTGCTTCCATCATTCAAGAGCCCCGGCAAATGTTCGATTAAAAATTGTAGATGTGTCACCCCATTCAGCCTGTGTGGAAGAATATATGACCCAATTAAGCGATTGTTGTAAATTCCACACCAAATATTGGCTGAAAAACGATGTTGTGAACTGCGTTTCCTAGTCACTTTCGGATTTACTCTGGACCAAATATGTGCATTGCGAACATTAAAAATGCCATCTTTTATGAAGGTCGCTTCATCAGTAAAAAGCGTTCTGGATATAGCTCGCTGGTTCCGAAAAACCCATCTGCAAAATCGCATCCACAGTAGTTCATAGACTGGCCCCAAGGTTGGGACGGATTGTAAATAGAATGGATGCCACTTTTCAAGGTGCAGAAGACATATATACTATCAACAAATTAGGTGGAAATTAACTAATAGAGAATCAGAAGAAATATAACCTAATGACCAAATTATTTAGACATCACCTTATACATATACTTCTGTCAAGAAAGTACCGGGAATATCGATTTAAATCTGGCGGGGCAATGAGGCAGGTAAAATTTTTTTTTCCTAGTTTGGTACCACTGTCCTTAATTACTATGCCAAGCTTGAACGGGATCTGTCAACTAGTGTGTTTGCAACAGCTGATTAAGTCAGTCGATGTCAGAGTGCGTGCCGATTTTTACTATGGGTGATTACGTTGAGCAAAGAATTTGTTTAAAGTTTTGTGTTGCAAATGAATTTTCATGTGCCGATGCATTGAAAATGTTGCAAAAGGCCTTTGGTGATAATGCTCTATCGAAAACTCGTGCATATCAGTGGTACAGAGCCTTCAAGGACGGTCGTGAAGTGGTCGCCCATCGACGGCTTCGATCGAAGATAACGTCGATAAAATTAAGGAAAGGGTGCTGGAAAACCGTCGTACCAGCTTGAGAGAGATAGCACATGATCTTAAGATATCCCACGAGTCCGCACGTACGATTTTGATTGATATTTTGGGCAAGAGAAAGGTGGCCGCACGACTCGTACCGAAAGACCTGAATTTTCTTCAAAAACGTCATCGCGAACAGGTTGCTTCAGACATGCTGGATCGCTGTAATTCCGATTCTACATTCATGGAACGCATTATAACTGGTGATGAGACCTGGGTCTACGAGTACGATATGCAAACAAGCCAGCAATCATCGGAATGGGTGGCAAAAAATGAGTCGAAACCGAAAAAACCACGCCAAAACCGCTCGAAAATGAAGGTGATGCTCATTGTTTTCTTCGATATCCATGGCGTGGTGCACTACGAATTCGTTCCAGAGGGTCAGACGGTAAACAAGGAGTATTACCTAGGCGTTATGAAATGTTTGCGTGAGCGTATCCGTAAGAAGCGGCCAAATTTGTGGGCGAACAACTCATGGATTTTGCATGAAGATAACGCGCCTTCTCACCGAGCTACGATTGTGACTGAATTTCTCGCCAAAAACTTAACAAACGTGCTTCAGCAACCATCGTATTCGCCGGATTTGGCTCCCTGCGACTTTTTCCTCTTCCCAAAACTAAAATTGTTCCTTCGTGGCACCCGTTTTGAGTCGATTGAAGCCATAAACAAAATTCGGCGCGAGAGCTAAAGTCCATCCCGGAAAGCGCCTATAAAAAATGTTTCGATAATTGGAAGTGCCGTTGGCATAGATGTATTGGAGCAAATGGAGCCTATTTTGAAGGCTCAATAAATTTTGACGATTAAATGTAAAAATGTTGTTTTAATTGAAAATTCTCGGTACTTTCTTGACAGAGTAGTATGTTTCGATTGGATGTTAAAGAATCACCAGGTCTATCACCAAAAAATATTCAACATATAATTCAAAAAGGTCCTTTTTTTATTTTCCTGTTTTGAAGAATATAAAGCACATTCACCAGAGAAAGAACCTGATAAATTCGTACCCAAAATCTCTGCAGTAAGGAGTTATTTGAATAAACAGAATAATCATTTTAAAATATATAAAAATACCTTTTTTGTCACTAGACATTTCTGCAGCAATTATTATTCTGTAATATGCAAATACTTCTTCATATTAATTTTCAATTTATATATATTAGTAATTGAGAAATTTCTTTGTATTACATCACATGCAGGGGGCGGTTATATAATGCAGAGTCTAAGTCGTATCTTCTTTCATGATATATTTCTGTGATATAATCTAATTTACGTATGGGCCATGCTTATCCCAAAATTGGTTAGTTATTGCAGAAATGTTTAGTGATAAAAAAGGTATTTTTATATATTTTTGAATGATTATTTTGTTTATTCAAATAACTTTTTGCTGAAGAGATTTTGGGTCCGAATTTATCAGGTTCTTTCTCCGGAGAATATGCTATATATTCTTCAAAACAGGAAAATGAAAAAGCCTTTTTGAATTATATGTTGAACATTTTTTGGTGATGGAACTTGTGATTCGTTAACATCCAATCGAAACATATGTGTAAGGTGATGTCTAAATAATTTGGTAATTATTTTATATTTTTTTTGATTCTTTTTTAGTTAATTTCCACCCCATGTGATGTCAGTGTATATGTCTATAAAGTGATACAGTGTATTTAAAACATGTTGTAAAATTTAATTCTAAATGTTTTCATCAGATTTATTTAGATTAAAATCTGTAGAAGTTCTGAAGAATTAATTCAAGCTATTATTCTGTAATATGCAAATACTTCTTCAGAGTAATTTTCGATTTATATAAACTAAAGATAGTAAATCAGTGATTTGGATGATTTACCTCTTATGCTACGGCGTGAAATGTGGTTTATGCATGACGGTGCTCCTACTCATTTTTCAGTTTTGGCTTGAGAGAGATGGCCAGCCAAATCCCCAGACTTAAATAGTTTAGATTTCTACTGTCATCAGCTGGACGAACTGAATGATGCACTTCAACAGGTAAGGTGTAGTGTTCCATCAAGATAATGCGAGACCTCCTAAAAGTTTGGTCCCTCTCCAAAAGCCATAATCGGCCGCCCTCAGATTATTATTTTTTCGGTCATTTTTTGGACGATGAAACCTTTACTTCAAATGAAGAAGACAAAAATCACCTAGATCAGTTTTTTTGCCAGCCAAGACCAAAAATGTTATGAGCGTAGCATCTACTACCAGAAAGAAGCCAAAAGGTGTTGGACCAGAATGGCGGAAATATAATTCAATAAAATATTTATTCATTATACAAAAATTGTCTTTCATTTTTCCAAAAAACGAAATTACTTTCCGAACAACCCAATAATACCCAAAGCATTCGTCTTGCAACCAAGCCTTTCAAGTGAAGAGATTGTTATTCGTTTATGGAAATGTAAAGGACATAAAAGCCAATCACGCGTTAAACTCACACTCAACCAGAAAGGTTTCCTCTGAAATTACTGTACCGTGTCGTTTATTTCCGGAAACGCTAAGAAGGAAAATCGGTTTTAATTGTTCCCGCCACGAGGAAGGCGTTTTGCAGGAGAATGATGTTATGCGTGATCTCACGATAACTGTTTGATTAGTTTACGAAATTATTTTGCTGTGAATGGCAGCTATTTCATTAGTGACTCCCTACATTTACAATATAACGTTAATTGCTTCAACAACGAATACCAAATTGAAGAGATAATGACAAATTATACATTTGGTAACCATTAAATTTTGGCCATTAATTGAATAATACACACATGTCACTTCTCTTGAATAGCAGTGGATAATTTATGTATATATAATAATTTATAAGGGGAAATATACTGCGATTTTGTAATTGTACTTATGTATTGAGTCTACATAAGGTTAACTTAAATATATTCATTTCTCGTAACCACGTGATGAAATATTTTGGATATTAATGAGGTTAATAAATCACTTGGCTCCAGTTTCACAAATTTAATTTTATGTTGTTGACATATATGTTTCGGGTTTCAACCTATTTTCAAAACTTAGGAGAATTTAAATGACTTTAAATTCAGAATTATATACTCTAACTTCTACAATCAATATACATATATTTTTTTTTTTTTTTTTAATAATCACCATTATGGGAGTTTCCTCTAGAAGGTCCGGGTCTTAACGACCAAGGACCTTCTAGGCAGCTGTAAGGAACATTCTAACAATTCTTGTTGTCCAGAGGATCACCTCCTTCTGAGCTTTACTTATCAACTCCTGATCCAGTTCAAGGAGTTCCGTATTTTCTGCCAGGTGGCTCTCAACCAATCCATTCGTGGAGATTATCAGGGGCAGAATCTTTACCGTTCTTAGCTGGTGTATCTCTTTTATTTCAAAAGCCAGGTCGTGGTACTTTGTTAGTTTCTCCGTGTACGCTCTACTTATGTTATCATCTGCCGGGACGGTTATATCAATGATTGTTGCTTTGCGGTTTCCTTTATCAAAGATCACGATGTCGGGCCTGTTGTGCGGCACCGATCTATCCGTTATTATCGGGTTGTCCCAGTAGAGTTTGAACTGACTGTTTTCAAGTATCGGCTTGGGTAAGTATTCGTGTACCCTTCGAGAGGTAAGTATAAGTCCTACTTTCATGGCAATGGCTTGGTGAAAGATTTTTGCCATAGCATTATGCCGCTGGGTGTACTCCCTGGGTGCAAGAATGGGGCATGAGGATGTCACATGTTGTATAGACTCCAAGGCTTGGCAGCATTTCCGGCATCTGTCAGTCGGTATGTTCTTTTTGGCTTTATGTTTCAGGTACGCTCTTGTTGGCACTACCTGATCTTGGATTGCGATGAGACGTCCCTCGGTTTCTGGGAATAAATAACCGGATTTAAGGTAAGTTAGTGACTGCTCTCTATTAACTCTATTTTCTTTCAGTGCCTCCGGATACCTGCCATGTAAGGGTTTGCCGTGCCATTCCTCCAGTAGTTGTTCAGATGATGGCGTCTGTGGTGGGTTATTTCTGCTTGCCAGATTTAAAGCCGTGATGTTGCGGTCTTCCTGGCATATTGATTGAAAGAACGGTAAGTTTTTTGAGTGGAAATATTCTCTGAGTTCAGTTACCGCTTTATTGTGGGCCTTTTCAACATTTCGCAAACCCCTTCCTCCTTGGTGCCTAGGCATGTAAAGTCTGATCACCGATGCATGGGGATGGTGGATGCCGTATTTAGACATTAAGACTCGCACATGTGTGTCAATCGCCTTCAACTCTGTGCTTGACCACCTGATCACGCCGAAAGAGTAGGCTATACTTGGAATTGCCCATGTATTGATTGCCGTAAACATTGCCTTGGAGTTCAGTTTACTGCGGAGGGTTTTTTTTATTCTAGCAAAAAATTTATTTTTGAAATCTTCTTTCTGTTTTGATGTTCTTATCTCCAATGCTTGTTGTATACCCAGGTACTTATATGATTCTTCTGGGCTTAGTTCTTGTATAGTCACCTCATCTTGAATAAGCATTTCTCCCCCTTGTGTCAACTTTCCTCTCTTGACGTGTAATGAGGCACATTTGTCCAGCCCCATCTCCATTCTGATGGTTTGTGTGAAAGATGTCACTATCCCAAGAAGGCTCCTCAGTTGCTCCTCATTCGCGGCATATAGCTTGAGGTCATCTATATACAGTTGATGAGTAATTTTGATGTTTGACCTGTCGTCCACAAGGTATCCGTATCGGTTGTTGTTGAGCAGCCTACTGAGGAGGTTTAAAGCTAGACAAAACCAGAGGGTGCTGAGTTTATCCCCTTGGAAGATGCCAGTTAAGATTCTTATCTCTGGTGTTATTATTTTGCCGAATGTTAAGTTCGTCCTCCAGGTTGTCATCAGATGTTCTAGTAAGCCTATAATGTTTCCAGATACACCGTAGAGTTTCAGAACTTTAAGAAGCCAGGAGTGCGGGACCGAGTCGAAAGCCTTTTTGTAGTCGACCCATGCGACCGAGATATTCCTTAACTTCTTCCTTGCCTGTTTGGTTATAAGATGATCGATGGTTAACAACTCCTTGCAGCCCTGGGCACCTCTTCTGCAGCCATTCTGCTCTCGTGCAAGGATCTTGTACTTGCTTACATGCTTCCACAGATGTTTGGTGATTATTCCTGTGAGTATCTTATAGACAGTAGGAAGACATGTAATGGGTCGATAAGCCTTGGGGTCAGGACTGGTGTTTCCTTTTGGAAGCATATGGGTGACCCCCAAAGTGAAAAACTCTGGTATGATGGAGGGTTCCGCCAACGCTCTCTGAAAAAATTTGGCCAATTTATGGTGAGTGGCCTTGAAGTTTTTCCACCAGTAATTATGGAGTTTGTCAGATCCTGGAGCAGCCCAGTTATTTGAGTTCTTAAGGACAGATGATATGTCTTCCTCCATAATTTCGAGATCTTCCATGGTGTAGTTTCCTGCCTCCTTCTCAGCGTCTTTTATCCAGAAAGCCTCATCATCATGAGTCTCCCTTCGCTCCCAAATTCCCTTCCAGACTTCAAACATTTCTCTCTCATCTGGGTTCACTCCTTCCGTGTTGTTTGCGTTCTCAAGCTTGCGGAAGAACTCTTTAGGATTTTTGTAGTACAGCTGGTTGTTCCTATACCTCTTTACTCTTTCGTTGTACCTTTGTATGCGGTTTCCTAACGCTTTCACCTTCTGTTTCAGCTTGTCGAGGACCACCATCATCTGCTCTGCGAGAAGTTGGTTCGAGCCATTTGTTCTAATACGTGCTTCTGATGCGATCTGCCGTACTCCCTTCATGATCCTGTTGGACGGTATTTCTGTATTGAGGTAAGTATGTAAGGTGCCAATTCTTTTTCTTATAATCCTAATTTTCTTTTCCAGCCTCATTTTCCATGGTGGTATCATTTCTTGACGGCGAGTTGGTTGGGCCCCGCTTATGCTTATTTTGAGATCTTCGCATACTGTGATTGCTCCAGCGTATACGCAGTCGACCACCTCTCTCAGTGTGGCGGTTACATCGATGTATCTCTCCATTATCCTGTTGATTTTTTGGACACACTCTAGCATTTCTTTGGATTGCTTCATTCTTGGGATGTTTGCCCTTTTACTCGGAGAAAGTCCTGAGTATTTCTGGAGGTTTCGGTAATAATTACGTTCTAGCCTGGATGGTTGTACGCTCATTCGGATATGTGATCTGGTTTCCATTCGTGTTTCTTCATCAGGCTCTGCATTTATAGGGGCACCACGCGGGATATAACTTTGAGCAATGGTGTCAAGTTCAGTGGTGGAGAACTTTTCCCTTTCAAGAAGCCACCTGACTCTATTTGCCAGAAGGTTGGCGTACGATGGTCTCTGCGGGTTGGTGTCATTCCATAATTCTGTAAGTAGCTCTCTGTATGTCTTTCCTGTTCTTGGTTGCATTTCCTTCGCTATAAAATGAACGCGCATTATAAGGATGTTGTCCTCCTCCGTCCATCGCGTTCTCGCATCTCGCCTATTTGAAACTCCCGTGGGACGAGATCCTCTCTCGTCCAAACTTGAGCTTCCTTCCATATTCCGTGAAACGAGATCCTGGCTTACGGTGCCATCTCGGGGGGCTGCGCCGCTTGCACCACAGCTGACCCCATCGGGCTCTGCCTCCAGACGGTTCCGAAGAGGACCAGCCCGCTGTCCCCTACCGCCCTGATTCTGGCTTCTAGTGATAGGAGCGATATATTCTGCAGAGCCTCAGGATGCTGACCTGAGGCTCTGGATGACTCGGGTATGCGGGGTCGTCACGCCCCGATAGCTAATGCTACCCTGCATACATATATATATATATATATATATATATATATATATATATATATATATATATATATATGTTATAGTGTTAATGATGATCCATATTTGTCTATTCGTCGACGTTTACAACAAGTTGGACTCTGTGCATCCACCACGTGGAAAATTTTGCGTAAAGATCTTGGTCTACACCCATACTAGATCCAACTGGTTTGAGAACTAAAGCCACGTGACCATAATAAGTGTCATTTATTTGCTGATTGGGCCCTAGAACAGCTTGAAATTGATCCACTTTTTTATCGTAAAATTGTGTTTAGTGATGAAGCTCATTTCTGGTTGAACGGCTATGTAAACAAGCAAAATTTCCGTATATGGAGTGAAAACAATGCTCAAGACGTTCTACAGGTTCCATTGCATCCTGAAAAATACACTGTATGGTCTGCTTTACACGCTGGAGGCATCATCGGTCCATATTTCTTTGAAAACGATGCTGGAGCTAATGTTACAGTGAATGGTGCTCGTTATAGACGATGATCAATGATTATTTGTTTCAAAATTTGAAAGGTATCGACCCAGAAGTGTTTTGGTTCCAACAAGATGGTGCTACACCTCATGGTGCTACCGTAACAATTGATTTATTGAAAGAAAGATTTGGCGATAATATTATTTCGAGAAATGGTCCAATTAATTGGCCTGCAAGATCATGCGAGATAACTCCACTGGATTATTTTCTTAGGGGTTATGTCAAGTCGTTGGTTTATGCTGATAAACCAGAAACAATATACGCTTTGGAAGCCAACATAACTATTGTTATTATTGATGAAAAAGGCCTGAATTACTCCAAAAAGTGGTCTAAAATTGGTCTGGTCGAATGCGGTTCCTCAGAGATAGTCGTGATGAACATATACCGGAAATTATTTTTAGAACATAAATGTCATAAAATTATCTTTCAAATAAAAAAGAAATTTGGCTTCAGTCTTAATTCAAATGTGTTTTATTTCATTTTAAAGTTCTATCACTCTGAAAAAACACAACAAAAACTATCAAATTGATATCCTTATGTATAATCAATACAAATACAAGAAAATCCGCTATTCCACAATTATATAAAATTCTCAAAATGAAGGATCAAATAAAAATGATTGAACGAGAATTCCAAAATTTTATGGCTATTTCGGTCTCTAGAACTCTTCAGTTATGTATTGAATTCAGATTCAAATATATCACAAGATCAAAATGTAACTCACCAAATAAAATAAAACCTGGTACGAATAAATTCGAAATAAGCTTTAAAGTATCCGAAATAAAACAGAAATGATCAACGTGTTGTAACGTATAACATATAACTATTTGTACTCGGAACGCAGAAAAACATGAAAAAAACTTATTCACCCCAAATAATGTCCATGATGGTGGATTTTCTTGTATTTTTATGTTAATATACATACTTATATGGTTTTTATTAATACGTTTCATGTCGGGATGTAAAAAGGTTTTTTGGGAAACATTGAAAAATATTTTATATTGATTATATATAAGGATATCAATTTGATAGTTTTTGTATATAGTTTTAATCTATATTGTAGAAGTTAGAATATATAAATCTGAATTTAAAGTAATTTGAATTTTACTTCTATCAAGTATTGACTCACATTCGAATTGATTTTTAAGAGAATTACTTAACATAATAATTTATATATTTTTTTCATCTGTTGTTAACAGATGATGCAAGAGCAGCATATCTAAACTTATGTCCAAAAAAGAAAATGAATCTCAATAACTATAGAACTATAACTTCACTGAGTTCTGCCCACAAATCATTCACAAGGATATTGGCCGATAAAATCTAAAGCCAAATAAATATTTTCGAGGAACAACAAGAATTCAGATCCACTCGATGCAGTTTTGATCTTGCCACAGATAATAGAGAAATTTATTAAATTCAACAAGCCAGTGTTCACTCATTTTCTCGATTCAACGAAAGCGTTTGATAGAAAGAGACTATATTGAAACCCTATAAAATAATGGGAAATAAAATATTATAGGAAAAGGCTTTTTCCCTGATTGAAGGAATATAACAAAATTTGAATATCAAAACAGATTTTTTCTGTTAGTCGTCTACAATTTTGATTTAAAAAAATGTTTTACTCAAAAACTTTTAGAATTGAATTAGAAGACTGACAGATTAAATCTGTTTTGATATTCAAATTTTTTTATATTTCTTTTATCAAGTAAAATAATATTTAATTATATTGAGGCTTGAATAAAATCTCATTATGCAATATCAGTGGTTTGAAGAAAACCTTATAATACCTTACAGCTTTCTGTGATTTTGGTGACGAACGTAAAATAACTTGATTTTAAAGTTAGTTGTTTAAACGATAATTCCAGAACAACTTTTAGGTAAGTTATATTTATTGTTGGTTGATTTTGATTGTTTAAAATTGGATTTATGACCGATGAAGAGATTTTTTTTGTGAAGATATAATGCATGTTCTGAAATATATTGAATATTTCAAATAAATTATATTTTCTGAGAAGTCCTTGAATTATGTTAGTATTTTTGAAAAGGAATTGGTTTTCATGATGGTAAGATCAGAAACAAAATTTTGTCTCCTTCAAATATTTATTTATTAATTTTAATTGACAATTTATATTTGTTGGTTTATTTATTCCATTTGATATTGTATATTGAGTTTGAATTTTATACGTCTATTAAATATAAGCCGTGCTTATAAGACATTAATTTAATTCTAGTTTTTGAATAAAATTTTTTTTTTAAATTAAAATTATAGAAGACTGACAGATCAAATCTGTTTTGATATTCAAAAATAGTGGGAAGATTTGGAGAGACCATGTACAGAAAATGACCGAGAACAGATCGACCAAAGGTGTAGAATGAAAAAACTAGAAGGAGAGCTGAAGCAGAATGCAGTCCTATTGAAGAAGGGAAAGACGTCCAAAGGCAGGGTTCTGAGATGTCATTATTTTTCACTTCACTAACAACTGCAAGCTCTAAATTATCTGTTAATGAATACTTCGTTTTTATACCACAAAGTGTTTTGGAGAATTGAAGTGCTTTTACAGCCATGGAAATATTAGGACTAGATAAGTTCGTACGGTTTCGATAACATATGTCTCTACTTGATTATTATTTCATTATATCATCTGACAATGCCTTCATTTTGAAGTGTCATCATTGGGCTTTCTTTTTAATATACTGCCTAATCTCACCATCATCCATAATAAAATTATGACCTGGTGCAAATAATTCACTAATTCTAACCCAAATTAATTCGGACGTGTTGCGATTCAAATGTGGAACGGTCTAATTGAATGCCACTGATCCGAATGACGTTCAAACAGGATATTTCCTCCCTCAATACGTGCTATGAAATTTAAGTTTCCATCAGTTTGTTATTCATGATAGAGTTTCCACTAGAATCCAGTAAATGCCTCGACAATATCCACGAAATATAAATATGTATATGACTCGATTAAAAACCACAACTTTAAGTAGGATTTCACCTCCATAATTTCTTGATGAAAAAGGACCAATGTAAGTGTGATTGTTAGTTAAAGAATTTTTCGAACACCGTTGAAGTGGAATATTATCGTAGTTCGCCTAGTTTGAATACAGGGTGAACTCAAAGTAGAGACTTTTTTATGTAAAATAAAACTCATCAAAATAAACGATTTTAATAAAAATCTGCTTCATAAAATGTTAACAGGGACAAAGATAGAAACCCTTTAATTCGAAATCGATTCGTAGAATTTAAGTTTAGCTCTCTTAGTTTTGGCCAGCGAGCATGCGGCCTCTATTGACGGCATGTGTCAGTTTAAACGCTTAATCGAGATTTCAATCTCAACGTAGTCATTAGTTTCTTTCCTTTGGTTAATTTTTCGAAAAATGCCGCATGTTTATTCGAATATATGGAGGTGTAAGATCAGATACTTATTTCAGCGTAAAATCTACAATAACATATTTCATTTTATCTCGTAATAAATGGTTTCGTTCAAAAAATACACTAGTTTGAATTTTGCATGGATTCAAAATTATTGGAATATTTGACTATCCGAATCTTTCTCATATTGGTATTCTCATCAGGTGAATTTCTCTGAAATATTTTATTCTGGTGGGTTATACCCCCTGACATGAAGAGAACTTTGTTAACACCTCTATCAAAAATTTAAAATAATGGAGTTCGAAACAAAGTTGATGCCTAACACCGAGGCACGAGTGTGTGTCGCAGCACAAGTATTAAACCCTTAAAACTAACGCTATTTTACCCAATTGTAGATTAATCTTTTTTTTAATGCACTGCGTTACCTCGAGGGGGTGGATTCCCACGAGAGTATACGTACTTCTGGCCACCTAATTGGTGCTGGATACGAGAGGGCAATAGTTGAAAGTCTGCCTGTTAGACTAGAAGGTTATTTAACTCATCAAGTCGTGCGTAATTCTCTCCTCCGGATTGCTCGAGAAGTGCTTCAGGGGTTTAGCGGGTCTTGACGACCAATCGTCGGCTCGAACCAGGATTGCTTCCGAAACAGTTCTGGGGTTTTTGGGTCCTGACGATATGGTTGAAGACCGTTAGTGCGAAAACCAGGATCGATTGAAGCAACTATTCTTGAGATTTTTCTTCTTTCTTGAGATTGCGGTTGGGTGGTGTAAATCAAGCGCCTTCAGCGTGTGAGTTGCATTCTAAACAACTCGGATAGTGACCTGCAGAGTCAGTAGAAATTGGATAGTACACCGCTGCTACCAGTCAAGGTGTAGGTTTTTGTACTGAAACCGAAGCTGCAAGCGGATTGGATTCAATCCCATTGGAGGGGTTCTCGTTTTGCGCGATGATATTGCGTATTCTTATCATACAACCTGCTTTCAGACGTTGTGGAGACTACTTAGTGGTCACCTGGTAAAATAGCCGCGCTCACATGCCAGTAACTACATTGGTGGTACCTGTTCTTGCACTAATATACGTTCTCCCCTTGTCTCTATACCTTATCGCGGCAGACTATGACAGGATCTCAGTTTCACTCACGTGAAATGGAGGATTGAGTCGTGATACTAAATGTAGAAAAAATGTCTATTTACTTTATCATTTGCACCTCAAACTCTCCTCATTATTTAATCCCAATACATTTTCCTTTTCTTCAAGCAAGGCTTGGAATCGTACGGGAGGAAATAAGAACCATAGCGACGATACTGGGTAGAATGTAGCCTGACAGTGTCTCTTGGATTAAAGTCCTACATACCATGCGAAGCGAAACCCAGATAGCAGAGCTACGGAGAATCGTGTGATTCCTACGTCTCGGAGTTCCCTTGATTTCTCTCATCTAGCTACGCGCGAGCTGACGAAACTTGAATCCTTGATGCTGAACGTGATGCAGGCCAAGCAATGGATAATCTGTGCTTTATCTTCTTAATTTAAGCTTGCTTTAGGTTTCAACACGTATACTCAGCGGAATCCGAATTGGCAGCTGGAGTAAAAATGGAAACCCCGGTGATCTTTCTATGGAAGATTGCTCTTTTCTCGCGCCCAACTTCGGTACCGTCTCAGCTTGGCTCCGAAATGGCACGGAGTGGCTGGAGGAAAAAGGTGAACTACTGTGTTACTGGATTCACCTTCTTCTCAGGAATGTTGTTTTCAAGCTTCGGCCCTCCAATCACCAAACATAGATACTTGGGACAGCTCAGATTGCACTGGTATGGATATCTTTTGAGAGGGGGGGCTCTGGTGGTCATCCCTTGGCTATATAAGAAAAAGTCCTTTGGGCGTTCTTCAATTCCTTTTTTTTCTTTTCCAGCATCTGAGGATCGCTGGAGTGTAAAAGCTTGAGCAAATACCCAGGACAACAATCCTGAGTAGTTGGTAAATACCCAGGCAATCGTACATAAACGTTGGCAAAGAGATGCGCTCATATGCCAATAAGTACAATTCTGAGTATGCTCCCCTGTATCCAGACCTTATAGCGGTAAGGGGGATTGTCATGTCTAAATCCTTAGTTTCACCCAATTGAAATGGAGGACTAGGTCGTGATGTCTAAAGTGGTTGTTGCAGCACAGGACTTCCACCTTGAAAAGACTGGCGTGACTTTACACAGATGCAGAATTATCTGTCCAACGGGCGAGTGCATTAGTAATTTACTGCGTTACGTCGGTAGGGTGGGTGCCCACAGGATGTTTATCTAACTGGTGTTGGACTCGAGGGAGTAATGATTGAAAGCCTATATGCTAGGGTATTTCACTCCTGAGGAATGCCTCAGGGGTTTAGTGGATCTTGACGATACGACCGGTCGAAGGCTTGAACCAGGATCGATTGGGATACTTCACCTGGGTTCGTGGGTCTCAACCATATGATCGGTTGATAGTGCTTGAACCAGGATCAAATGAGGCATCTGTTCTTTATACTTCCTGGGTTTTGAATTTGCGGCTGGGTGGTGGAAACAAGCCACTTAGGTGTGTGAGTTTCGTTGCAAACAATTCGGGTACTGACCTGCAGAGCCAGTTGAGGTTGGATAGTGCTTCGCTACTACCAGTCAAGTTGTAGGTTTTCGAACTGAAATGGAAAATGAAGCACCCTACAGGGTTCTCGCTTTGCCCGATGATAAGACGTATCACACAACCTCTTTCAGGCATTTTGAGGGCTACCTAGTGGTCGCTTGGTGAAGAGCCATGCTCACATGCTAGTGTTACTCTGCTTTTCCACAGATGGATGCAAAAAGTTGGTGTTGAATAAAAGAACTATGAACCAAAATCATGTTCATCATGGGAAGATGGTGAATGATGAAACTCTGAAAATTTGTTTCATTGACTATATATCGGTTGTTTTTTAGAGTGATAGAACTTCAAATTGAAATAAAACACATTTAAATTAAGATTGAAGCCAATTTTTTATTGAAAGATAATTTTATGACATTTATGTTTCAAAAATAATTTCCGGCATATGTCCACCGCGACTAGCTCTGAGGAACCGTATTCCACCAGACCAATTTTGAACCAATTTTTCGAGTATTTCAGGCCTTATTTCATCAAAAACTCGAGTTATGTTGGCTTCCGAAACACCTATTGTTTTCGGTTCATCACCATAAACCAATGACTTGATATAACCCCAAAGAAAATAATCCAGTGGAGTTATGTCGCATGATCTTGAAGGTCAATTAACTGGACCATTCCTCGATATAATGTTATAGCCAAATCTTGCCTTCAATAAATCAATTTTTACGGTAGCAGCATGAGGTGTAGCACCATCTTGTTGGAACCAAAACACTTCTGGGTCGATACCATTCAAATTTTGAAACAAATAATCGTTGATCATCGATCTGTAACGGGCACCATTCACTGTAACATTAGCTCCAGCATCGTTTTTAAAGAAATATGGACCGATGATGCCTACAGCGTGTAATGCACACCATACAGTGCATTTTTCAGGATGCAATGGAACCTGCAGAACTTCTTGTGGATTGTTTTCACTGCATATATGTAAAATTTGCTTCTTCACATAACCGTTCAACTAGAAATGAGCTTCATCACTAAACACAATTTTACGATAAAAAAGTGGATCAACTTCAAGCTGTTCTAGGGCCCAATCAGCAAACAGAGGACACTTATTATGGTCAAGTGGCTTTATTTCTTGAACCAGTTGGATCTTGTATGGATGTAGACCAAGATCTTTCTGCAAAATCTTCCATGTGGATGCACAGAGTCCAACTTGTTGTGAACGTCGAATAGAATAGACAAATCTGAATCATCATTAACACTTTGACTTACAGCAGCAATATTTTATTCTGTACGTACAGTTCTTTGTCTTGTTGTTGTTGTTGTTGCATCGAGTAGAGAAAATGTTGTCCAAAATCTATCGATAGTTCGACGATTATGTAAACCAGAAATTTCACGAAGTGCTCCATAAGTTTGGCGAATAGAACACTGATTTAGAAAATAAATTTCAACAATTTGTAAACGTTGTTGTGGCGTGAGACCTTCTATGATAATTTGTCAATTCTTACTGAGCAGAAGTGTCAAAATAACATGGCTTCTACCTTTTGTCAAATCACAGTTATCCCTATCGAAAGTTCTATCACTCGAAAAAGAACATCCAATATATAGAATGAAATATCAATTAAACGATTTCTTAGAACCTTGTAAATCGGATATCGAATATGCTGTAAATTTGATAAAATAATTTCTGCTATTCCAGTTTATTCAGAATGGATCAATTGCTTAGCAGAAATAATCTCTAAATAACCGTGCGTTATACAATGGACGGTCACAGAATAATGTTGTCAATTTGAAATACTCAGCCTATAAAACAATACACAATCTTCGTTTTTTTGCAAAATACCTTCATATCAGTATATATTAGAAAAAAAGTTGTCAGCAATTTTGTCTCAACTATGTATTCAATTGCTTGCTCGTGTGTCTATTCATAATGAATAGTAATGAAAAAATAGTCTAGACTTCGAAATACAAAGGCAAATAAAACTGGGTTGACCAACATGTGAAATACTGAATCGAGTGCTGAAAATGAAAATAATGAATAAATTGGTTATGTAGCTGCTTCAATCTACGGATGCAAAACGTGGGTGTTGTACAAAAGAACTCTGAACCGAGAACATGTTCATTGCAAGAGAAATAGGATGATGTGACTCAAAAATTTTGTTCCTTTGAAGCTCTAATAAGTAGGACAACACCAACGTTAACCTATTAGATGATTTCTTAGAACCTTTGAAACGAATCCCAAAAACTGCTAATCTCAACAATGTTGTCTAACGAAGTCACAAAAAACAGTGTTATCTGGTTTATTTCGTAAGTATAAATTTTTCCGGAAAACGCCGAGAGAAATCCATTTTTAAGTGGCGGGAGACATATTTTAATTATAAATTCGTTTGTGTACGATCATCCCCCTAAACGGGGTAGCAACCCCATCCTGAATATTAAATGGCAATATGGGTCTAGTGATATATCATTGTGAAGGTTTCACAATTCTATTCATGAATATACTGGATATTCAGTTTGGTGTTCGTTCCAGTGTGAAACACTCATTAGAAATGATGATCGAGAGTATGAATGAATTTTGATTAATAATAAGTTCCCATTGCCTACCGTTCTGATCTAAACAGAAAAAGTGCCGTTGTTTAACTTTTTTTCAAATTGTGTAACCTTCTTCTCTAGAAAGTGTTAGCCAGGGAATTTTGCTTGCCTAGGTTATTCAGTGTTCATCATCTTTCGTTTGAAGCGGGACTTTAGAATTCAGGTTTATTTTTTGGTTAAATTGGATTAAAAATATAATACATTACAATTTTTAGCCCGAAATAGTAATGTGTTCATTTGAATGTAAGAACTTTGATTGCAAATTTTGTGGAATTACGCATTCCCTTAAAAGAAATGACTTCAATATGCTAGAGTTAACTGAAACTTGATTGAATAATGATCCGGATTAATCTATTTTTTTTAAGGATATTGTTTCGGAAGAAAAAATAGGTTAACTTGAGGAGGAGATACAGGAATATATCTGAAGAGTGATTTTGATTTCGGATATCCATTGTTTGAAAACCTGAAAAACAGAAAATATCCTTAAAATTAATACAAAAATAATTGTAACAAATGTCTAACATATACTGTGAAACAGAGACAATAATCATGGATTGAATCTGAATTCACAATTTCTTCATATATACATTATATTCTAACGTGAAGTGATCTTAAGAACAGAAAACTTCTCGAAATGAATACTTGTCTCTTTAAAAATCAAGTAAAATTAAATTTAAAAATATATATACAATTACAAATCTCGTCAAAATATAAAGTTAAAAATTATGTTTTGTATAACACGACGTTTCGGTCAGTAAAGTATCTTTTTATTTTCATTTGATTAAAAATGTTAATTATGAGCATCACGGCGTAATTGGATCTGACTTGAGCAGAAGAAAAGTTTTCTGCCTTTGTAACATTAGAGAAAATCGGAAATACAGTTCTTAGCTTAAATGGGCTCGCTATGGTATGACGTGTATGTATAAGTGCGCGTACTAGATGGCGCTAGTATGATAAATACATTGGTTTTCTTATGCACAGCAAATATAAGTGCGTGACTGATTTGTGTTCGTTGGAAAATACAGAAGGTCGAAGTGGAAATCGGATTGAATGGTATATATGAAATGTTATAAGTGATATGACTATAATGAAAATACGTAAAGCGAGGAAAGAGTATGTTTCAACTAACCACCGAACTCATAATAAAAAAGAACTTTGGAGACAATTATATTAATATTCCTAATAATAGAGGTTTCAGATTCCTAGCGAATTATGTGGCACTAATATTGAATGAATTTTCAGTAAATTCTGTACCTAGGGGCTATAATAATCTATCCGTGGAATTTTTTAATTTCTATGATTCTAAAACTTTCGATTTCGAAGAAACAAGGTCCTTTTCAATGGTGGATGAATAAGTGGTTGGTGAAATTGATGTTCTTATTTGGTATGGAAAAGACAGTCGGAAACCTAGAAAATTCAATGTTGACCTAGGGGAGCACGAATGTCCAGTGGAGCAGTGAAAGAGTCAAAACCTTAGCACGATGCAATAAACGACTGTTCTTCATCAATGGCAGTGGCTAGTGGGAGGGATGCTTCGATCTAAACGAGGTTCTTCACTGCTTTCAGTTCAGCAAGAATCATTCGCACTTCAAACGTGGGATCCGGTTGTCCATATCGGTTGAAAATAACGTAAATCGAAATGTTGAGCGTAGAAAAAAAAATTCAAATCATAAAATGGTATTTTGGTGGTCGATAAATTCAAGAGAAAATAAATTCATCTATTGTTGCCCTTGAAGATAGTCTGATTTCTTTAAGTTCAGCTTTTTCTGAAATAATTTAAAAATGATGAGCGATAGAAGTGTTTGAAATATTTCGAAAAGGAATGGTTATCGATGTTGAAAGGTTCAATCAAACCAAAAAACTTTTCTAGAAGACCATATCAAGCGAATGGAATTTTGTGAAACTATGTTGGAAAAAGTAAATGAAAATAGTTCATTCCTTTACAATATTTTATTCACTAATGAGTCATCGTTTTCCCTGGATAGAAAACATAACCCATCAGTAGTAAGATATCGATCTACGAAGAATAAGTATCTGAGTATTCCTGTGCATATCCAGTATAACTCAAAACAGGAATACTGGTGAGTTACATCATAGGGCCATTTTTATCGATGGTAACCTAAACCCTGTCACATATCTGGAGCTTTTAGAGAATCAAATTATTCCGACAGTTCGACAGCTACCAATTAATTCCGATGATGGCTGATTTCAACAGGAGTCCAAGTCACAACGTGAGAATAGTCACACAATATCTCATAACATCGCGCTGACGTTTTGATTCTTCCATTGTTCCACTGGACATTCATGCTCCTCTGGATAGCATATCCTATGGTTTCGACTGTATTTTCCATACCTGTATAGCTGCTTCAATCGACGAATGCGAAACGTGGGTGTTGAACAAAAGAACTCTGAACCGAAAGCATGTTCATCACAGGAGAATGGTGAATGATGTGAATCGGAAAATTTGTTCCTTTGAAGCTAGCCCCAGAGTCTAGAGGATCTTTTTTTAATCGATATAGGAGAGCCATCTGGAAATACTCACATAAAATAGACACCTAAACATTTGCATTCGTCTATCACAATATCTAATTAATCTGTTGAAACCTCGTTAATTAATACGAAGTACTTCAATTTCATCAATATTATCAATAACAATAAGCGTCATCTGTCATCATCCAGCCAATAGTTCAGGTCTCAATTGTACAAGTTTTCGAATAGGTATGTTACCCATTCATTGACCCTTGATTCTAAACTCGCACGTGAATTGATGGAAGTGCCATAAAAAGATGGTCACGTGTGCATGATCCTATCCAATTTTAATTATATTGAATATCTGTGAGCTTCAGATGAAGAGCTGGGAGTTCGGTGAGATGAATTGTCTCCATTGAATAATGGAGAAGAGAATATAAATCCCATAACGCCGAAAATTGATACAATTGATACAGCATTCATTTTGAATTTCCCGCCATTTTTGAAGTGTCAATATGAAACTTACCCAGGATATCAAACTCGACAAGCACAAATTGTGAGGTCATGAAAAATTTTACGAATTATGCATCCATATTGTTGCCCAAAAATCCTCGAACTACACTAACAAATGAGTTCCATGCTCTGAGTTCCTGCCTGGTAAACTTCTCTGTAAAATTAACGTCGTCCAAATTTTGATTTGTGCTCCAATAAAAAAGGCCTCCTTAAATTTGGCATCACTTAAATTGGGAAAGACTTGTTTTAAGTATTTGAATCGATCACCATCTTTATTCATAGCCTCCACAAAGTTTCATATGAACAGGAGGCATAAGGACACTTTTGGGGTCTACAAGAGGTCTACATTTTGAGATCCCGGTTGAAATACGCTTCTTTTTGGCAAAATTTATGTGATATAATGCTGAATTGTTGCACGACTGTCCCATAGACAAAGAAAATAGAAATATTTTGTGAATCCTCCCTGAAGTCTCAATAAAATTTCTATTTTAAGTCCCCACATATCTGCCATTTATATGTGTTGTAGTTTATTTTATCGAAAATAGTGTGCATATTTTCACAACTTTCGTTCATCGTCAATGAATGGGTAACTGGTGTAGAGAGTGTTCAATATCCATTATACAATAACACAGCTTCATAACTGTATTTGGACGAATCTATAAGTAAATGCCACTCAGAGGGGGAATGCTCAATATCAAGTTCCTGCATTCAACCATCAATATCCGTACACGCACAAAACGAATTTTCCATACTGTAGAATGCAGGAAACGGATCATTTTCTTTTCTGAAATTCGTTATTTTCGTTTCGTTGCCTAATAAGTTCCATTCCTTAAGATGGGAACCAAGAAGACTGTTGCTTTGATAACCCCAAATCACGTTCTAAATCATTTAACTCACCTTGACCAATTAAATGTGGCTCGCCGGAACTGAGACTCAGAGTAAAAATAGGAGCGGTGTACTGTTCTTCGGAGCTGCCTGATGATGCGTTGTCTCCAATATCAACAATTTGCGGATTCAAAGGTGCGATCGGCACTGGTAAATCTGCATTATGAGGAACAGGTCGCATTGCAGATTGCAAGTCGGGAGAGATTTTGCAACTGTCTCGACATTGTCTTCCTTAAAACACTCTCTTATCTACACACAGGGAACCATTCACTTCGAAACTCAACAGAAGACTGGTTTTTAATCTTATTTTTATGTCTTCATATTGTAAACAACACTGTTTAGGTACTTATCCTGTTGTACAATGCATCCATTTTAACCGTCTCCTCATAAAATTGACTACTTTACGTGAAATACTCTTATTGAGCTATTCAAAAGTGATACGTGTTAAGGCTTTAGGGATATTTTTTTTATTATAAGAAGGGTATTTCATCAACAAAATAAATATCTGCTTTGTGTTACAAAAATCTTGTCGATCAGTGTTCTAATTGATACCAAACGTATATGATATTGTATGCTCCTTCTAAACATTACAAATATACTATACAGTTCATTCGATCCGTTTGTGGCTACCGATTTATTTCTAAGCATGTAGCAGATACGAAGCATCCATGGAGGAATTCCTCTCCGCTCATACTTCCTTCCTTGATCTCTCTAGTCGAGGATTTCACCTCTGGCATAATCTTCGATTTTCTGCCCCGCATAAGACGGTATCAAAGTGCTGAGCGGAGCGTCGTTATGAGATCATTCGAAACATTTAACTCCACGAAATTGGTCCACAGAGAGCTTACTATCTGCTAATTATGCAATCCTATTCCGATTTCGATTCCAATGTTATGGAGGATATTCTGTCGATATTCCAAGAGAACATTAACAGATGAAATAATGCAGCTTGACACGAGTTCTCAAGTTTAAAAAGATGGAGTTATGTCCTCTTACTTTCATCCCTCTTGCTACAATTCTCCCTCATTTTATGAAGCGTCTCCCAATGAGAAATTTCATTTTAATTCAAAAGAAACACACTGCATGTATAATTAATATATTTTTAATTCAAACCAAAGTTCAACCTCTGGGGATAATAAAAGAACACAGTATTCAACCTGATACCCGCCTCGCATAATTGTGGCTCTTTTGTGCGTTATACCTCGCTAAAAATTTTAATTTCATCAAATTCTGGGAAATGTGGTATATATTTTTTTGAAAGAAATAACACAAAATCCTGAATTTTCACCCATTAAACCTTTTTAACATTATAGAAAAGATTTTGAGCATGCCCTGAAATCATTGAGAAGCTGAATTCAGATGCTTCTGTGACTTGTCTGTTGATAACCTTAAAATTGAATTCAGGGTTTCAATTTCGAAGTAATTATCAGTCATGACACGTGTATACAGTAGGTGGATGGTTGTTCAGAATTCTCTCTTAAAGCTATGTTCTGATCCTGTTATTGTGTTCAATTGTCAATACTGGAACCATCTGAAAATCGGCAACTAACATGAAGTATTCGTGTAGTATTTTTTGGGTTTCATATTGAGAGAAAGAATTGAGTTTCTACTTTGTAAATAATTAATGAATGGTTTAAATATGGAACTTCACGTGTATGAGTTACTTCAGCCAAAATTTATGGTAGAGAATTATTGCTGAACCAAAAAAAGTAAAAAGTTAAGGGTGACTGGGTACGCCATGGACTTAAGTATAGGTGGGGCAGTCAGGGTTGGAGATCAACAGCGAACAGAGTCAGGAAGAGGCAGACAGAAAGTATTGTTATAGTGTTGTATTCCTAAGACGTTCAAGTGTAAGTGTCTTATGAATAAACTGTATCTTATAGTATAGTCTGCTATTTTACACAAAAGAAGAGATAGGCCGATGTATTTATCAATAACTCTCAGACATTGATATAAAATAGCCTATATACCTATATAACGGGTTATCCATTTCGTGGTCCGGATTTCACAGCCCTGTTTCAATGACATATGTCGAAGAGAACTGTGATCCGAAGCCTCATATGTTTAGTTGAAGGTTAACTATTCAACAACATGGATCGTTCATCTGCTGGTGAACATGTGAAATTGTGAAAACTTACTACAAAAACAATGATTATGTAGTAAGTACGTTTCGTGCATTACGGGCAGATTATGGTCGATATAATCGTCCATCTTAGCGTACATTTGGTAACACAGTGGAAAAATTCGAAGAGGCTGAATCTGTTACTGATGTATTAAGGCCCATGCATCATCGAAATGCACGCTTGACCGAAAATATTTCTTCTGTAAGTGAAAGTAAAGAAGATCCAAATTTATCAATTCAACATCGCCCACAACATTTGGACTTACGGCATGCTTTGGCGTATTCTGCATCTGGATTTGCATCTCCATTCTTATAAGGTTCAGTAGATGCAAGAACTAAAGACAACTGACCTTAGAATGCATAAAACATATGCCGATTCGGTGCTTGAACAACAACGTTTGGATGCCGATTTTTCGCATAGAATTTTCTTCAGCGACGAAGCACATTATTCACTCGATGGCTATGTAAACAAGCAAAATTGTCGCATCTGGGACAGTGAAAATTCTTAAGTTACTGCTAAGGGACCATTATATCTACAAAAAGTCATGTATGATGTGCAATTTGGTCTGGTGGAGTAATTGGGCCGTACTTCTTTGAAAATGAAGGAAGTGTCACTCAAACCATCAATTTTCATCGCTATAGCCAAATGATTACCGATAGAGATGCGGTTTCAGCAGGATGGTGCAACAAGCCACACTATAGGAACAGTTTTGGCTTTACTGCAAGAAAAATTTCCAGGACGCGCCATTTTTCACCTGGCCACCCGATTGGTGTTGTACTCGAGGGGGTGGTGGTTGAAAGTCCGCATGCTGGACTAGGCAGGTATTTCATTCATCTGTTCGCAGACCCCCATGTTAGGGACATTCTCATAAAATGACTCAGGGTTTAGCAGGACTTGACGGTTCTACCAGCCTTGTCCTGAACACGGATCTATTGTGCGATGTTTCTGGGTTTGTGGATCTCGACGAAATAGCTAGCCTGTTGGTGCTTAACGCCAGGATCTATTAAAAGACTTCACATGGGTTCGTGGGTCATGACGTACAGGCCGTGTTGACAATGTTCATACCAGGATCAATTGAGTCATCAATATTGGGATTATCTTAGTTCATGAAACTGCGTAAGGGTGCTTGCATAAGAAGCCCTTCCGGCGAGTGAGTTACGTCCTAAAAAACTCGGGTACTGACCATGCAGAGCCAGTAGAAGCCAGATAGTGCTTCGCTGCTAGTCAGACGGTTGTAGGCTTTTGAGCTGAAGCCCAAACTGCAAACTAGTGGGTTCATCAATTCGAAGGGGTTCTCGCTTCGCGCGATCATATGGCGAAATCCTTATCACACTTTCTACCTCTGGGGGCAGACTGTGGAGACTGCTGAGAAGTCACTTGGTGAAAGAGCCACGCTCATATGCCAATTCGAAAACCTAGTAGAATTCACAATCCTCAGACGACTGACGATCTGAAAACCAATATTCGTCAAGTTATTGGTGACATATTGCCTGAAATGTACCGGCGAGTCATCGAAATTTACCTCACAAGGATCAAGTCCTGTAAGAGATCACGCGGAGGATATTTAAATGATGTGGTGTTCCACACATAATGACAAGGTTGAAGCATTATATTGAAATAAAAAATTGATGGATATTCTAAATGAAAGAGTGTTTTATTCACGTTTTCTTTTCGGATACACAAAATGATATTTTGTGTATATATTTTCAATATGTGTGTATATTTTCAATATACATTATGAAAGTTTTTTATATTTCTGATATTTTCAGTTCCCTTTTAAAGTGTTTTTGAATTCACTAAATTTTTATTCGCTTGTCCGAACGAAACCGTGTTTCCAAGCGTCCAATTATGCGATTCAAGTGGAACGGGTGTTCTGTGGGAGCGTCAACCTCTTAATTCGGAGGCGGCGTTACGTTCTGAGCATGCGCACCTGAACTCTTCAGATAGGCAGATAGAGCGCATGTCCGCCAATGACGCCACGCTTGTTCCATGTTGGAACGTCAGTTGTCGGAACGCTCTCAGTCTGCTCTACTTGAACCGGGCGAGGACGGTGCGCTCGGTATTCAGAAAACGGTAGCGTCCTTCATATGCTACGCCAGGAAGCACAAGAGCACAAGTCACTTATCAGAAGTCTTTAGAATAATAAAAAAAACATGTTTTCAAATATTAGGCAACTGTCAAATGGTAGATGCATGTAGCACCACTCGAGTATAACAGCACGAACTTTGAGAAAGTTTTATGAGCGCCCTGTCGGGCATCATGTGCTGCCTCAGTGAATTTTAAGTACCAACAATAACAATAAAATATCGCACATAATTCGTTTCGAGATCATTTCCGAATTGTCTATCGAAGAATGAAATTTGCACCATTTATAGTTTTCGCCCGCATCACGTTCGACGCTGACGAAACCGCTGATTTTAACGTCGTTTTAACGCCCGGATATGAGCGGTTATATTTTGCGCCCGTACGCTCGGTCACGTTTTATCGTCGTCGATGAATAAAGATTCGAATTGTATCCGAGTTGTGGTGGATGATGATGGGAAAACGGACAAGTATGCGTTGTAGTGTGGTCGAAATTTTTTGATCGCTCGTACCAGAGTGGCTATCATTTCTTTGTGGATCTCATTGAAATTGAATGTTGGAGCTGCACTTTCTCCGGCCCTAATGACATCCCCACGGACCAGCTCCCTAATCTAAACCTCTCGAAAATGCCCCATTATTAATAGAAATCTTAATTGGACAATAGTTACGAAAAAAGCAATTAGAAAAATGCCGCAGCAACATTAATCGAAGTCGAACTGTCTTACTATATAACTCCCTGTTAGTGAAAGCAGTAAAAGCAATAACTTATTGCGCTTCGAACAAGCGGCATTAACTCTCTGCTCTTCGAACAAGTAAGTCAACATTCACTCAATTTACGGTCAAAATTCATTTAAGTCACAGTCAACGCATTAATCCGCTTCCATTCACTCGAGTCACAGTCAAAGCATTAACCCGTTGTTCAGATTTTACATCGAACAAGGAATTTAATTTACTATGCAGGTAGATATAACGATTACGTCCCCAGAGTTCAACAATTTAGGCCTTTCAAATATGTCTCATTCAATTCTTAGAAACCTAAACGGGCCTAAACACAAGTTCAGTTGAAGACATTCCCTCGACCAGACGGTGACGCGATACTCACCATGTATAAGCTATACTAAATGCAAGTTCTAATCACATTTCTCTTTGTCTCTCAAGTTATAATCAAATAGTCCTCTCATATAAGTTAGTCAAAAAGCACCCTTGAAGAAGCATCCCCAAAATAATCGCATTTTGTCGCTTGCCCAAAACGCAGAAAATAAACCACTCGCGAGTTTTAAGTCCTCTTAACTTATGAAAGACATTTATCTTTACTCTTGAATTATTTTATATCCGCATTTCACTTTAACCTTCCAAGGAACTCTCCCTTAGTAACCCATAACGCAGTAAAGGCCTGGAAGTTAATGTATTGTCTACATTATTCATATGTAATTAGATATTAATTTGTAAAAGGTTTTCCGAAATGTGAAACCAATAAAAGTGAATTCAGTGAAGTGACCAACGTTGAAAAAGCTCAAAGAAGAACTATTCCACGATCAAGATAGTGTTTGCACCGCATTTTAAAACCACTCCCTCAATTTGGGTAAATAATTCAAATCATCAAATGTGAACTTGTAATAAGTGTATTTAGGCTGTAAATAAAGCATTGAAGTATAATATACATCCTTCTTTCACCCTCATTTGAAGTATGCTTTACCAAGAATTGGCATAATAATTGGTTAACATTTAATCAATTACTTCCGAAGAAATCAAAAAGAAACTCACCTCTCTCGCTACAAAACAAGAGAGTTTAAACGCATTGAAAGGAAGTACTCTATTCTCACTCGTTCGTAACATCACAAATTTAATCTCAAGGAACGTGTTCGTTTGTCTTCTCGTGAAAATACAATACAGCTATTGAAAGTGAATGGTTTATCTGAAATGTTTATGATTGTAATTAAGTTCAGTTGTAGTTTGTTAAGGGAACGCAAACGCACTCACTTAATTATGAAAAAGCCCAGCGATCTACTCCTCTGCGAACAAGAGAACGTTTCAACCACAACTGCTTATCAAAATTCCTGGAAGTGCTTCTCATGACTGCATGACGGGAATCCTAGTTTCACCCAGGTGAAATGGCAGAATGGAGGACTAAGTCGTGATTCTTAAAGCGGAGGCACGGGTGATTGTTATAGCAGAGGGCTTCCACCCAGAAATAATTGACGTGGCTGTACCCAATTGCAGATTTATCTGCCCAACGGCCGAATGCCTTATGTAATTTACTGCATTACCCGCAGGAGTGTTCTTACTTCTGGTCTAAACTAATTGGCTGCTACCAATCACGGTGAAGGTTCTCGAACTGATGCCGAATCTGAAAGCAGGATGAGTTCACTTCTACTGGAGGAATTTTCGCTTTGCTCGATGATAAGGTGTGTCTTTATAACATGACTTCTTTAGAGCATTGTGGAAAGTACTTACTGGTTACCTGGTGAAGAGCCATGCTCTCATGCCAGAAACTACAATAGAGATACTTACTCTGTTGGCGATCTAATTGTTGGTTGAAATAGCCTAGTTCTTGAAGAATTTAATGGGGTGGTTTTTTTAAATAGAATACTGACAAAGGTCCTGCGCGTGTTATCGTTGGTTTGTAATGAATTTACCGTGGAATTTATTTTACTGCAGTTTCCTGAAGCTGAGGTAGCAATAACTTGAGATAGTGGTGTTCTTGTTTCTTTATGAGCTCAGCTTAGGCTTCAGTTTCAACGTTCAATATCAGTAGCTTCTAAACTAAAGGAATCAGTAATAGAAAAGATTGGTGCATTGAAATGTAACGATGTTTCAAAAATAAATCTTATTTATTGGACCAACTTATTATTCAAAGAAAATAACAAGAAATTGGATTAATTTTTTTATGGATCTTTGTATTTGCAAAATTGATAATTTATTTCAAACGCGTTATTTTTTCTATTAACTTGACTACACCGAAATTTCCATTTTCTGTTACCTTTCATCTTCCCATTCAATCAACGAGATCAAATGGCATGAAAACATTTGTCACACTCCCACATCAAATTGCGAGAAAGCGATTAATTTAAAACTGGAACCGTACAATTCATTCCATTTCGCGAAAGATACGAGTAAAAATTAAATGAGATTCCTAGTTATTATAGCGGTACGAACTTTAATTTCAATATGCTATGAGTAACCACACTACTTATACAAGATTATTTGTTCAACGATGAAATACCATTCTGAAAAATTTCCAATCACAAAAACGATGCTTTCCAATAGAAACCATTGATGACGGCCATGTTTATTTTCAGATATTCTATGTATAAAAAAGATATTTTCGTCAAGAAAGATTTGCCATTTCATCGTGAATCGTGTCACCTTGTCAAATGCGTTTGGTAATAGATGTCGTATTGAAGAATATATGACTACTGTCCGAGCAACTTTGGCAGAAGACGAAAATCTTTCAATTCCGCGAAGATCACAAGAATTAGGCCTGTGCAGAATGACTACCCAGCGAATTTTGCGATTGTAAATTTCAATTCAAGTTTCATTCACGCCAAGAGCCATTTGTCCCTAGAGATGTTAGAAAACAATTCCAATTTTTATCGAAAAAGCCTCAAGAATTGAGGGGATTCTGTAAGTGGTTTACGTGACATGCTAAATGTTTTTTTTTCTGCAAACTCAAATAATGGAGGCGATATTTATTTCAACAAGACTGTCACACAATTGGGATTACTATGAATTTATTGCTCGAAGACTAGGGTGAGTCCATAACCTTACGAAATGGCTTATGGGACCACACAACCCAAGGTCCTTTACGTTCAATCTTCTCAAAAACTCCTCAACGTATCAGACACACATAAGAATTCTAAGCTGTTACCACAAACTCTCGATATTCCTCACAGATGGCGCAATTGATATTCTTGTCACTCATTACACCGATCCCTCTCGATTCAAGCAGAGAAGCAACCCCTAGCTCACTATTTCGTTCTTAGTGGAACAAATCTTCAACTTGTCATTGGTAGGTTTCACCCATATAGCCAATCTGAAGGTTCAACAAGGACAAAACGCTCCAAATAAGAGGTCTATAAGCATTTATAATTTTCTCACTTGTAATTAAGATTTGTGAATTTATGAAGTTTACTCGGTGAACCTGAGTGAACAACAGTGGAAAAGTTCATCGATGTACTTTTCTTCGAACCATCAATAAAACTTCATCATAATAATTCTCGCTCTTTCAATAAAATAACCGAAAATTGTATAATTTAATATATAATATATAGGTTGTAAATAAATGTGTTCTAGGTCTATTATTACCTCTCTTTTATGACAAAGTATGCGCATCTTGTCCACCTGAACTAAATAGAAAATGAACATATAAGGGTCATTCTTGCAAAAAACATGTATGCTTACAGTGATCTAAACAAATGTGCCCTAATTGTGACTAACTTTGTTGTTGGACATTTTTTTTTATTTGAAGCATTCCAAATACTGTTTCTTTTATAAATATAACCCTTAAGTGTAGGAAAATGATATTTGTGTGGTTCTTAAAAAGTATTCTTTTTGTGATTTTATAATATGATAAGGCAAATTTTCATAGAGTTGATTATTATTTTTTTTCAATTGTAGATTTCAAATAAACAATATAAAGTGAGTGTCGATAGCTCACTGGTAAGAGCTTTGGGCTCGTAACAGAAATATGGCGGGTTCAAATCTGTTTAGGTGGGAAAGAAAAAATATTATATGATTTCTTAGTTCATCTACGGTGTTCACTGGCGTTAAGTACGCTAGAGATTTCCGAGGGCCCCATAAGAAGAAACCTAAAATATTTAAGTCTGGAGATCTGTCGGGCCAAAACTGAAAAATGAACAGGATCACCGTTGTGCATGAACCACATTTCACGTCGTAGTATATGAGGCAAATGGTTTTCTGAGAAATTTCTGTATGACTGAGCAGTAAGTCGACCTGGCAAGAAGAAAGGACCAATCATATCAGGTGTTTTTTTTAGAGTGATAGAATTTTGAATTGAAATAAAATACATTTGAATTGAGATTGAGTCCATTTTTTTTTTTCATTTGAAAGATAATTTTATGACATTTATGTTTCGAAAATAACTTCCGGCATATGTCCACCACAACTAACTCTGAGGAACCCCATTCGACCAGATCAATTTTGGACCACTTTTTAAAGTAATTCAGGCCTTATTTCATCAATAACATGAGTTATGTTGGCTTCCAAAGCTTCTATTGTTTCTGGTTTATCAGAATAAATCAATGACTTGACGTAACCCCAAAGAAAATAATCCAGTGGAGTTATGTCGCATGATATTGGAGGCCAATTAATTGGACCATTTCTCGAAATAATGTTATCGCCAAATCTTTCTTTCAATAAATCAATTGTTACGGTAGCAGCATGAGGTGAAGCACCATCTTGTTGGAACCAAAATACTTCTGGATCGATGCCATTCAAATTTTGAAGAATAATCATCGATGATCTGTCGAGCTCCATTCACTGTAACATAAGCTCCAGTATCGTTTTGAAAAAAATATGGACCGATGACGCCTCCAGCGTGCAAAGCACACCACACAGTGCATTCTTCAGGATGCAATGGAACCTGCAGAACTTCTGGCTGATTGTTTTTACTCCATATACGGCAATTTTGCTTGTTTACATAGCCGTTCAACCAGAAATGAGCTTCATAATTGAACACAATTTTACGATAAAAAAGTGGATCAACTTCAAGTTGTTCTAGGGCCCAATCAGCAAACGAACGGCGCTTATTATGGTCAAGTGGCCTTAGGTCTTGAACCAGTTGGATCTTGTATGAGTGAGGATCAAAATCTTTACGCAAAATTGTTCATGTGGTGGATGCACAGAGTCCAACTTGTTGTGAACGTCGACGAATTTACAAATCTGGATCATGATTAAGACTTTGACTCACAGCAGCGTACGTACAGTTCTTTATCTTGTTGTGATTGTTGCATCGAGTAGAGAAAATGTTGTCCGAAACCTATCGGTCGTTCGACGAATAATCTGCTCTGATGGACGTCTATGTAAACCATAAATTTCACGAAGTGCTCTATAAGTTTGCCGAATAGAACACTGATTTTTAAAATAAATTTCAACAATTTGTAAACTTTTTTGCGATTGTCAATGTTTACTGAACAGAAATGTCAAAACAACATGACTTCTACTTTCTTTCAAATGACAGTTATCCCTATCGAAAGTTCTATCACTCTAAAAAAACATCTGATATATTAAATGAAAATTTGTTTTGAAATTGACTTTCTACAATTTCATAAGAATTCCTTTCAGCCAATATTTGTCCATTATGAAAATTTATAATTGAAGGCTCTATCAATGAATAGAATTTGGCAATCAAAATGAGGATTGTTCAAAAGTATATTGAGGTTGCACGTGAACTCTACCAGGTAAGTTATTGGCTAATTGAGGATACCTCTTTTCCACCGTGACTACTCAGCAGTCTCCACAGTCCACCCCTAGAGGTAGAAAGTGTGATAAGGATTACGCCATATCATCGCGCGTGGCGAGAACCCCTCCGAAGAGATGAACCCACCAGCTTCCAGTTTGGGCCCCGACTCGAAAGCCAGAACCGTCTGACTGGTAGCAGCGAAGCACTATCCAACCTCTACTGGCTCAGCAGGTCAGAACCCGAGTTGGTTTGAGACGTAACTCATCCGCCGGAGGGAATTCTTATCCATCCATCCGAACGCAGTCTCATGAACTAAGTTAAACTCAAGATTGACGACTATAAATGATCCTGGGCGAGCACCGTCTAGCGGCCTGTACGGCCTGACTCACCGAACCCATGTGAGGTCATTTGATTGATCCTGGCGTCAAGCACTAATGGCGGAGCCATTTCGTCGAGATCCACAAACCCTAAATTGTTATGCATTGATCCAGGGGCCAGGACAGTCCGGTCGAAACGTCAAGTCCCGATAAACCCCGAGTCGTTTCATGAAAATATCCCGAACATGGGGGTCTGCGAACAGATAAACGAAATACCCCCCTAGTCCAGCATGCGGACTTTCAACCACTGCCCCCTCGAGTCCAACACCAATGGGGTGGCCAGGTGGTACAAGTAACACCTGTGGGCAAACCACCCCCAGAGGTAACGCAGTATGCTACATAACGCACTCGGCCATTACACAGAATCCGGAGATTTATACTGCGATAGGGTAGAGTACGCCAGTTTTAAGGGAGAAGCCCTGTGCTGCGACAGATTCCCTGTCGCTGAGGTAATCAACCGGCTCAGCCCTCCATTTCACCTGAGCGGCAAAACTAGGGCCCATTCGGAAGATCTTCCACCATACAGGTCCAGTGACTGGCGCGAAATGGCATTACGTTAGACACCAAGATTTAACCCTCCATTTTGGCCGGGACGAAACTAGGGTCCTAGTCATGACAAGCACCCCCATCACTTCAAGATCTAATGTCTGGGGGGCGCTATTGAGGTAGCACTGACAAAAAGTAATCCTGGTATGAAAATCGTGAGGCACGAGCGCCTGCACCCTCTGAATATGATAAGGATATAGCAAAAATCCGCCAAACAACTGGATGACTTGTTTTTAAAGTAACACTAATTTTTCTTGTACTGGTTCCTGGATGTTCTTCTATTTCATTAAGAACTGCCTCTTCGAGCTGTTGTGTTCTCATGCATTTATATTTTTCGTAGAAAAAGATTCAGGTTCTGAAAGATGCCTGTGAATATGAGGGAACATTCGATGGGCAATCATCACTCTATTGTACATGTACAGACGCCTAGCTTCTCTTGAAATTCCATTTGCAGGATCATACATGAAATCCATGTCAGCCATTTCGGAATTCGTGAAATTCGGCTTGATTTGACAATTTGGATTTTTCTGAGGATGTCGAGAGAATGGTTCAAAATTTTTCTCTTGAAATCGGTAGCAGATACGACAAAACTACAAATCACCATAAAGTTCAGCATAAAAACGAAGCTTCTTTTCACAAGTTTTTCCAACTAACAGTGGCTCACAAAAATATGTTCTGGAGTAACACAGGGAAAAGTGTTGAATTTCGTGTGAAATGCAGCAGATCCTATGAGAAAAAACTTGAAAAAAATTCAAACTTTAACACCCTGTATCTCGACGTTCGCGGTCCCATGTTTATGGGACTTTTTTTCTTAAAATTATGTAAGGAATCTCCTCTTCGTTTGTACCTCCAATTCAGGTATTCTCTAATTCATCCAACGGTGTGGAATACCTGCGTGTAGCTTCTGCGATCAAGTTCTATACTTTATCGCCTTGGCTACAGATTGAATTATGGAAAAAACGAATAAGACTATCAAAAACCAGAATATACGATTTCGCTTTCGCCTCCCCCGAACAATAACTTCCAGACATTACACCCAGCCTAAACATCTGGAAATTTTGCAACTTATTTCTTCTTTTACGACCGTTTCAAGGTATTAAGATATCCGATAGTCCAATTTCGCACGGTATCTAATTCACTTTTATGTCAGGGATTTGCCCTGAAACATTCCATCCGAATGTATCATTTACAGGTAACGAGTAGGACAAAAAAGCTGTTTCGAATATCCTGGTATCGTGAGTATTCGGAACTTTTAAAACGACTTCAATCGCTGGCCGACAAAAAAAATTTTTGGTTGTAACATAAAACTGAATAGTATCGGGTGTTTTTTAGAGTGATAGAACTTTCGATAGGGATAACTATGATTTGACAGAAGGTAGAAGCCATGTTATTTTGACGTTTCTGTTCTATTACACTAGACACCATCTGAAGAAGCCACATTTGGATGAAACAATTGTATGTAAACATTTTTGTGGAAATCAAAATACTATCTCTTACATATTTTTTGATTTAAATGAGTTTTCACCAAGTGAATCAATAAAAAATTTGTTTCATAGTTTTCGCGCCATATTGTCTGAATTAGACCTGTAACTTTCAGGTGAAGTTCGAAATTATTTTCTACTACGAAAAAAGTTCCACGGAATTTATGAGTTAGTACATAAAGTGGTTTCATACTTCGGGGAAATTGATTTCGAGATAAGAGAAGGAATTGCTATGTCGATGGAATATCTTATTTTCTTGGGACAAAAGACCGAGTCACGTAGTCCCTGGTGCTCGATAAACTGAAGCAATGGAATATTCGTGGTTTCGGTTAGAGTCTCTGTTCATTTGAAATAATCGAAACGTTTGATATCTTCTTTTCCTGTACTTCGATCAAAAACCAGAAATGTGATCACACATCTCCATTGAGAAAAAATGTAGCAGATTGCAGGGCCGGACAACCAAGAAAAAACCCAGAAGACACTATGGAAAAATAATTATTCTTTTTCGAGTCCACGAACTCGGATCTTATAACGAAAGATTGTCGATTCTATTAACTACAAGACAAAATAAGCGAAGTTCTAATTCAAATTTATACTTCTCAACATGAAAGCTTATATAAAAGCTTGGGGAAAACGAAATCCTTTATTTTACTGTATATGGCCGTAGTGATTCATATCTCGTAAGTATAGTTCGAACAACTTTAGATTTATGCTCGTTGTCAAGGTGACATTTCACAAAAATTCAGAACTCTACTGTCAACAACTGTATCGTTTGAAACTAGCGATTGACCAGAAACGACAAGAATTGACCAACAGAAGGTGTGTTATATTTTATCAGGACAGCACCATGCCACACACGTCTATGGTGGCTCCGGAAGCTTGGTTGGAAAGTTTTAACGCATCTGCCACATAGTCCGGACCTGGTACCAAGTGATTACCATCTTTTTCTAGTACTGCAAAACATCCTGAGTGATAAGAAAATGAAAGCAAGAGAAAATTGTAAGAGTCGATTACGTGACTGTTTCGCCAATAAGGATCAAATCTTCTATGAGAGAGACATTATAAAGCTACCTTTAAAATGTATCTCACCTAAACCGAACAATCCCAAAGATTTGAATATCAAAACAGATTTAATCTGTTAGTCTTCTACAATTTTAATTTCAAAAAAAATTTTTGATTCAAAAAACTTTTTTCTATTTATTTATTAATTTTAATGTCTTTTTATATCTGTTGGTTTATTTATTCCATTTGACATTATATATTGAGTTTTGATTATATACGTCTATTAAATATAAGCGGTGCTTATTTTAGACATTAATTTAATTCTAGTAGTTTTTTGAATAAAATTTTTTTTTGAATTAAAATTGTAGAAGTAACAGATTAAATATGTTTTGATATTTAAATTTTGTTATATTTCTTTTATCAAGTAAAAAGCCTTTTTCTATTTCATTTTATATATAATATATAATTATATTTAGACTTCAATAAATCTCATTATGGAATGTCAATGATTTTAAATATAACCTTAAAAATAACATACACTGTTCTGTGATTTTGTTAGAACATAGATTATCTTGAATTTTAAAGTTAGTCTGTTTGAAGAATTCATCCTTAACACGTGTAAGTTGTGATATAGTGATAGTTATTTGATTTTGATATTTGGAATATTATTTTGGACCGAGGAAGAGCTTACCTAGAATTATATTTGTTTTTTAAAGATATAGTGCATGTTTTGAGAGATTTCTGAATTAACTTATTCGAATGTTTAAATATATTACATATTTCAAATAAATTATATTCTTTGAGAAGTCCTTAAGTTGTGTTCATGTTTTTAAAAGGCAATTGGTGAAGGTAAGATCAGAAACAAAATTTTGTCTCCTTTAAATATTTATTTATTAATTTTAATGACTTTTTTATATCTGTTGGTTTATTTATTCCATTTGACATTAAATATCGAGTTTTGATTATATACGTCTATTAAATGTAAGCGGTGCTTATTGTAGACATTAATTTAATTCTTAAAGTCTATTGAATAAAAAAATTTTTTTTATTAAAATTGTAGAATACTAACAGATTAAATCTGTTTTGATATTCAAATTTTGTTATATTTCTCAAGTAAAAAGCCTTTTTCTATTTTATTTTAATACCTGTTCAATAAAGTCTTCACGCAAAAATAATAGATTTTTACCCAACTTATTAAAAAGGAAAATTCAACAATCAACTCAAGTATGCAGGGTGTTTCACGAATGATGTCTTTCAGGGCACATGCAGGACATTTTGGTGAGTCTGAATCAGTACTCGAAATATGTACGAACTATATTCGTTTAAGAGTTAAAGGATGTTTTATGTATTTTATCAAAAAATTTCAATCGGCCTACTTCTTGAACGCCTGCATGGATCTTCATGAAAACTTGAGAGAATGAGAATAGTCCAATACCAGATACTTCCTCATAATGACCTATCGATAGTACAGGTCTGGACTGAGAAAATTACATTCTTTATTCTACATCTTGTAAAACACCTTGTACATCCAATTTTCAAAGAGCGAAATTCTCTTCACAATCTATACTCTTTCAAACAAGCTAATTAGGATCAATGGCACACTTCGCATCATCATTTCATAAACCATTGAATATTAGGAATTTTTAATTTATAGTAAATGTGGACCTGTGAATCTTCGAATAATGCGTCTATTCATATTGAATCGATTGAAATTCTCAGCAACATGACTTAGGTATTGTACTGCATCTTATTCCATCCATTACATGGCAACATCAAATAGTTTTTGCAAAAATAAATTTAACCGATAATTCGAATTAACATTGAACATTTAATTCGACTATTATAAAATGTACTCAACAATAAAAATATAAAACGTATCTTATAAACATGTGTGGAACTGAAAAAAATTGACAATAAATAAGAGAAAAAATTATAACTTGTTTTTCGAAAATACCCACCTCTCTTCTAAACATTTTCTAGCTCTTGTGATCAAATGAGCTACAGCTTTCTTCAAAACTTCCAGTCGATTTCGTATGGCTTCACATGCAGCTTGAATAAGATTAATCAGATGCTCCTTGTCTATGATTTCTTCAGAGTAAACTTCATTTTTTAAGTGCCCCCAGAAAAAATAATCCAAGCATTTAAGATCTGGGGATCTGGATTAACTTCATTAAAATGCCCTCCAATTTCACGGGTAAAAAAATGTGCCGCAGCTCCATCATGTTGGAAGTACATTCCTCTTGGAATATTGCTTCCATCATTCAAGAGCCCTGGCAAATGCTCCATTAAAAACTGTAGATATGTCACTCCATTCAGCCTGTGTGGAAGAATATATGGCCTAATTAGGCGATTATTGTAAATTCCACACCAAATATTGACTGAAAAACGATGTTGTGAATTGCGTTTCCTAGTCACTTTCGGATTTACTCAGGGACCAAATTTGTGCATTGCGAACATTCAAAATGCCATTTTTTGTGAAGGTCGCTCCATCAGTAAAAAACGTTCTGGAGATAGCTCGCTGATTCCTTAATTACCCATCTGCAAAATCGCATCCTCGGTAGTTCATCGCCTGGCTCGAAGATTTGGACGGATTGTAAATGAAATGGATGCCACTTTTCACGGTGCAGATCTCGCCAGACCTGACAATGTGGCAAACCTAAAACTGAACGAAGAAGCCGAGTGCTGGTTGAGGGATTTTCTTGTACAGCTTCTATTATCTCTCCATGGTTTATCATCGAAGTTGCTCTTTCTCGTTTACTTACTGACGGAAATTGTCCGGTTTCACAAAGTGAGTGATTAACATATTCAAATATTTGGTGGTTAGGAATTCGTCGATCCGGATATAGCCTTCGATATTCCCTAGCAGCTTCACGACCATTGCACTTACAAAACCATAAACTAACAACATATCAGTATACTCAGTATTCGTAAATGACGGAATTTCGATAATTATATTATTGAAAATGTTATGAAAACACAACAATCTACCACTTGCGTATTTTTCTATGTCAATTATTACCCGACAATGTTTTCATATGTCAAAATTCTTAGCATGAGCCACTTTTGAAATGGGTTAAATTCAGAGTAAACAAATTTTTTCTGTGATCTTTCACAAATCATTGAAAATAAATGATATCTTAAACTTCAGATCGATTCAAGCAGCATGTGAGAAGATAAATTGTTCTCAGATTCTTCACTGGTCACTTACTACTCTGTCAAGAAAGTACCGGGAATTTTCAATTAAAACAACATTTTTACATTTATTCGTCAAAATTTATTGGGTCGCCTTCAAAATAGGCTCCATTTGCTCCAATACATCTATGCCAACGGCACTTCCAATTATCGAAACATTTTTTATAGGCGGTTTCCGGGATGGACTTTAGCTCTCGCGCCGAATTTTGTTTTATGGCTTCAATCGACTCCAAACGGGTGCCACGAAGGGGAAATTTTAGTTTTGGGAAGAGGAAGAAGTCGCAGGGAGCCAAATCCGGCGAATACGGTGGTTGCTGAAGCACGTTTGTTGAGTTTTTGGCGAGAAAGTCAGTCACAATCGTAGCTCGGTGAGAAGGCGCGTTATCGTCATGCAAAATCCATGAGTTGTTCGCAAACAAATTTGCGATACGCTCACGCAAACGTTTCATAACGCCTAGGTAATACTCCTTGTTTACCGTCTGACCCTCTGGAACGATTCGTAGTGCACCACGCCACGGATATCGAAGAAAACAATGAGAATCACCTTCATTTTCGAGCGGCTTTGGCGTGGTTTTTTCGGTTTCGGCTCATTTTTTGCCACCCATTCCGATGATTGCTGGCTTGTTTGCATATCGTACTCGTAGACCCAGGTCTCATCACCAGTTATAATGCGTTCCATGAATGTAGAATCGGAATTACAGCGATCCAGCATGTCTGAAGCAACCTGTTCGCGATGACGTTTTTGAAGAAAATTCAGGTCTTTCGGTACGAGTCGTGCGGCCACCTTTCTCATGCCCAAAATATCAATCAAAATCGTACGTGCGGACTCGTGGGATATCTTAAGATCATGTGCTATCTCTCTCAAGCTGGTACGACGGTTTTCCAGCACCCTTTCCTTAATTTTACCGACGTTATCTTCGATCGAAGCCGTCGATGGGCGTCCGGAACGAGGCAAGTCTTCGACCACTTCACGACCGTCCTTGAAGGCTCTGTACCACTGATATGCACGAGTTTTTGATAGAGCATTATCACCAAAGGCCTTTTGCAACATTTTCAATGCATCGGCACACGAAAATTCATTTGCAACGCAAAACTTTAAACAAATTCTTTGCTCAACGTAATCACCCATAGTAAAAATCGGCACGCACTCTGACATCGACTGACTTAATCAGCTGTTCCAAACACACTAGTTGACAGATCCCGCTCAAGCTTGGCATAGTAATTAAGGACAGTGGTACCAACCTAGGAAAAAAAAATTTTACCTGCCTCATTGCCCCGCCAGATTTAAATCGATAATTCCCGGTACTTTCTTGACAGAATGTATATCAAATAATGAAATTGCATTCTTTTATATAGAAACAACAGTTTGTTTGTCAATTGTCAAACAATGGTGCATTTCGCTATGTCACTGAGAGCTATAAATAGGATATTTCGGATCTAAATAATCAAAACTGTAGATTGCTTGAATTTGCAGATATTCTTTGGAAACTGCGAGTGATTTAAATTAACGATTTTCTGTCATATCCAATAAAAGGGAATAACGCATACAGGTAGATAAAAAGCTGTAAACAATATCTCTCTGGTATATTCAGAACATGGCATATTCAAGGTTTGGGATACCTTTCCATTTTTGCATTCGAATATTCGTACTTGAATTTATTCCAGTAATTCACGCAAACAATTATTCATGACTAATCATGAATATTTAACTATTTATTACAAACCATAAATATTAAACTATCCATTAATATGAGAATAATGGAGCTCTGGCTAATAATAATAATATCTATTGATCCCAATAGATACAATAATATATATAGCAAATGTCAAAATATCTCATACTACAGCCCGTCTAGAAAGTATCCGGATAAAACAGAGCTCAATTGTAATTATTAAGTATTTGTTTTCAACTCTTAAATTAGAAAATTATAACAAAATATTCATCTTATTTAACTATACACCTCCATTTAACTGTGAACTCCCGACTAAACGTCGAGGTATACTCCAAACTAGATCACCTCCATAATTTTCGTTGATGGTAGTCCAGGACTGTAAAACGGACTGAATTAAATCATCTTCATTTCGTGGCGCTACTCCTTCAACTTGAATCTTCATTAGTCCCCATATGTTTTCAATGGGACTAAGATCTGGTGAAGCTACTGGCCATAAAATGGTTGTCAATTGGTGATCTTGCATTCAAGCTTGAGTATAGGCCGAAGTATTGCATTTTGAATTATCCTACTGAAAACGCCACCTCTCTGGATATAAATCATGGGCCCTTTCAAGGAGAAAATCATTCAGAATGCCACACTACTTTTCACTATTAATAGTACCATCAACTATACAGAGAAGCCTACAACCACGCTGAGATATTGCTCTCCAAATCATTATTTTGGTAGGAAAATAAAGACATTATTAAAATTATCTTCTTGAAAACGTTGACAAAATTGTATCCTTCGTTCCTTTTGTAAAGGTGTCATTATAGGATTTTTTTTTGGTTTCCTTGATATACAGCCTTGTCTTTCCAGTGATCCGGACGGTTTCTAGACATGCTTTTATATTTCGTTGATTTCCAAATTCGTTAGCCGATTTGCGAAACCCCTAAGGCCAATAAAGCGTTCAAATTGTTTCCTTCGATCTAACGTGGTCCTCCTGAAACTGGTCTATCCTCTTTATTGTCGTATATACAGCACTTTTTCCCAGTTCAGTTAATTGCACTAAGTTTTTCAACGTTTGAAAACGTTTTCGATACAAATATTCTTCCTGTTTTTTTTTCTAGTTGCGACCTGTTAACAATCAACAATATTTGACAAATAATGTTGTCATGCAACTAAGGCCTTAACCGACTATCTGCACAACCTATTTTATACCTTACTTTTGTCTTAGAATGTTACAAAAAATATATATATATTAAAATTATGAAAAATAACAAATCTGGATACTTTCTAGACGGACTATAGTAAAAATTTTAGAAGCGAACTCAAATCTGCAGTGACAATACCTATCTTCGCAGAACTCTTCAACTGAATAATTCAATTTACACTGAAGAAAGAACTTCATGATTGAAGTTTTCTTTTATTTCTCAGATGTTGAGGTAAATAATTAAATAATTAAATGGTTTTGTATGTAGGTTAGCTTTCAAAATAAGAAGTTTGTTGTTTTGGCAAGAGACGTATTCATTTACTTCTTTCTTCGTAATCATGGAACCAGAGATTTTTGAGGCAGGCCTCTTTTGCATTCAAGTACATCAAATAACCATGAATATGCACACATGGAACTATCAAAATGATATTAATGTTAAAGGAAGATTTCATCATTTTTTCGTATAAATAATGAACTTAATTTTCAGAATTTGCTCTTATAGAATGGGCTTATATACATTGAATTCCTCCATATTAAAATATTGTATGATAAATGAATATATACAAGATTATAATAGACAGTTATCGGATGCTTGACTGGCAGAGATTCTTTTATCCTACTTAAGGCATCACAAGCTTCATTTAATTTTTTTTAAAGGCATGTTTTATACGTTCTGTCCATTACAGTACATTATCTACATGAATTCCAAGAAGTTTTGTGCACGATTTTGATGCTAAGGAATCATAAACACTCATATGTCTCCCAAGAGCACCATTCCTACGTTTGGATACCGATCCACTCAAACTATTTGGATTACGAAGAGGTAGATAGGCTGGTGTTTGCTGGAGCCACGCTACCACTGGTAAGTCCACAACCATTCTTGGGAATACCTCATGACGTGGCTAGGCGGACGATAACAGAAAGAAGGAACTCAAAAATGGCGGAGCCACCCTGGAATGAAACATTCGCGTTTCTTGGAACGGCTTTGACAGGTTACTGCAGGTTGAAAGTGGATTTGCACAAAATCGGTTAGGCTGAAGACGATGAATGCAGGCTGTACCTTGAGGACTTCGACTAGGATATGATCCGGTAGATCATTAACAAATAGGAAAAATAACAAAGGTCCCAGCACGGATTTCTGAGGAACTGTTCAGCTTGCATCATAATCAGTGGACCAAGAATTCTGTATTGTGACAAGAAAAATTCTAATAGAACGGTAATTTTCTATCCAATCCATAAATATTCATCTTCATGTACCATGTCCTCATCGAATAAACTCAAATTCATGTTTTTATAATCATTTAAATATATTAGTAAAGACAAAGTATAGCACTAAACAGGTTTCTGGTTCTACAACCAATGTCCACAGGGAAATGGTTTTATAACGAGTATAACTATCAATTTTTATGGAAAATAAAAATAATCCTCCTTTTTCGCCGAACCTACTGCGTTAGCTGTTGTTATCTCAAGGTCCAAAGTGGACTAATGCGTTCACGATGTTTTGCAACTCATAAAAACGAATAGATGCGAAATATATGGCCGAAAATGTCGAAAGTACACTCGTAAAATTAAATATAAGTTGCTGTAAGACCACCCAAGACTATTCACCATAACATTGCTGCTTCACTATCGATAAAAAGGAAAATCAAACAAAGAACAAAAATTTTTTCTTATTCCATGCAGCATGATGCCATCAGTACAGAGAATTTATTATCCCAAAATTATAAATTATTTAAATCAAGATAGAAGCGAATAAATTCTGATAACAAATCTGTGTCGTGCCACTTTTAATTTACCCCTGTATTTTCCTAATTAATTCAGTATTCACCAAACAATTGCCAATTAATTAGTCGCAATGATTAATTACGATAGGTTCAGTGGAGTGTGCAGTGGAGTGTGTTTAACGTAGTCTAGAGGAGATTTTAACTTCAAGAGCACTTTGTTTATCTAATAAGATAAACCATCGAAGATGATAAGTAATTGAAGTAAAAACTCAAACAATTATAACAACAAGAATTATATTTTGATATCAATGAATATGTAGGCCGACAGCACAGTGGTAGAACTTAGGGCTCGAATCCCATTCAAGTGGGAAAGAAGTTTTCTAGTTGGACGGATGTCGGCTACCATTTTTACTTTTAACATTTATTGTCATTGTCGGTTTCTTTTTCTACCTAATAAGGAATACCCTACTTTAAGTCCCATTTGATGTAAAATCTATCAATACATATACAGGTATGGAAAAGACAGAGGGAAACATAAGAAATTCAATGTTAATCTATAAGCAAAGTCGGTTCCAGTGGAGCAGTGGATGAATCAAAACCTCAGCGCGATACGATGACGAATAAACGAGTGTTCTCTCTCAATGGTAGTGGCTGCTGTGGGATGCTTCGATTGAAAGGATCCGCAGTCTACGAATCATTCGCATCTCCAATGTGAGATTCGCTTTTCCATATCGGTTGAAAATAAAGTAATTCCTAATGATCAGTGTAGAAGGAAAAATTCAGATCAAAAAATGACACTTTGTTGATCAATCAATTCAAGAGACGATACATTCATTTATTGTTGCCTTTGAAGATAGGCCGATTTCTTCAAGTTCGACTACTTCTAAAATAATTAAAAAATTCGGGAAATGTGGGCATTGCAGGACTGATGAACCATCAGCTGCTGTTGAAAACAGAGTACCAGTAAACAAATTGCTGAACAAGTTTATTATTATTATTATTTCGGACAACATTTTCTCTACTCGGTGCAACAACAACAATAAGACAAATAACTGTACGTACAGAAGAAAAAAACCCCTTGTATAAGTGATATTGTTAATGATGATCAAGATTTGTCTATTCGTCGACGTTCACAATAAGTTGGACTCTGTGCATCCACCACATGGAAAAATTTGCGTGAAGACTTTGGTCTGCACCCATACAAGATCCAACTGGTGCAAGAACTGAAGCCACTTGACCATAATAAACGTGTTTTGTTTGCTGATTGGGCTCTAGAACAGCATGAAGTAGTAAGATATGGGTCTAGGAAGAATAAGCATCTGAGTATTCCTGTATCCACAAAAACTTAATGTTTGGACAGAAATACTGGAGAATTATATCATAGGGCCATTTTTTATCGATGGTAACCTTAACGCTGCTAAATATCTCCAGCTTTAACAGAATCAAATTATTCCGACAGTTCGACAACTACCAATTGATTTCGATGATGTCTGGTTTCAATAGGTTGGCTGTTCAAATCACAACGTAAAAGTAGTCACATAATATTTCAGGACGACTTTTTCGGACCATCTCATTTCTACAAATGGCACGATCAAATGGCCCCCCAGTTCGCCAGATTTATCTCCCAATGTTTTTTTTTCCTTGAGGATATCTGAAAAATTTGGTTTATGGGCATGAAACTGATAGAACGACGAATAGTAATGAATTAAGGTTCAAAATAATCCAACTTTGTGCCAAAATAGCTACTATCCCGAATCTGCTCAGAGTTATGATATCAGAGATATAGAGATATCTCTTTATACTAGATTTGGCTACTGTTTGGCTCAACAAGGTGGATTATTTGAACATTTAATTAAAATTTGTCTGCCTTCGATTTCGAATTTTTTAGAATTGGTTTCTGTTTTCGAATTACTCATTATCGTAGAATTTATTTTATTTTCAAGCCAGTTATGACGAAAAAGAAAGTACTCATTTTCACAAAGGAAATTATTTGCGTCATTAATCGTGGCAAATAAATTCCTCGCATACAATGGAATAAGATTGTCGTATTTATTTTCAACCGATTACCACGTTTGAAATGCGAATGATTCTGTTTACTGAACTGAAAGCAGTGCAGAGCATCGTTTCGATTGAAGTTTTTCCCCACCAGCCACTACCATTGAGAGAGAACACTCGTTTATTCGTCCCCGCATCGCGATGAGGTTTTGATTCTTCCACTGCTCCACTGAAATCGACGTTGCTTATAGATTTACATTGAATTGAATTGAAACTTTTCCAAACCTGCATAAGAACCAATGTAAGTTTTCACACAGTATCGGTTCAACTATAGAACATGATTAGGCCACAGTGTGGCGAAACAATTGTTATTCAACAATAAAAAGTTTGGGGAAATTGAATTTTATTTATTACTTGTTGAAAATGAATTTCCATCAAGTAAAGATCGAATCCATCAAATACTTGAATTAACTATCACTTCAAAATCAAACTTCAGATGGTCCACTCTTTATTTAGGTGGAACAATATTGAATTACCATTTACGAGTGTGAAGGAATAAGCATGAATGAAATTTGCAACGTGAGAATTCAGTCTACCTACAATATTCAATAAACCATCGTTTGTTATTATGAAAACGACTGTTCAATTTCGCAACGAACTTATTTATTTGTTGATTATCAAATAATAAACAAAAAACAATAATTAAAACAAATTGTAGAAATTACTATGTTTCACTACCAATAAAAATATATTTTACACATTTTCTTGTGACTCGAGTTTCTGGAAATGAACAATCCCATCATCAGACAACTGAAGACCTAACAGTGGTACAGAGGTATTTAAACAAAAGTGATAAATATTTTGAATATTTCAATAGATAACACCTATTAGTGGTACAGAGGTTTACAAGCAGAACGTGATAAAAACCCGGTTAAAAAAGAGGAGCCTTCTAACAGATATCGGAATGTCGGCAATCGACAAAGAAGGTTATTAAACAGATGGTACCCATTTAAATATCTCAAATAATTTTTGGGGTTACATAGCTCCGTACAGTTATTAATTATTTTTACGTTATTTTGCTTTACATCTCAAATATTTGGATTTACATAGCTCCATGCAGTAATTCATTATTTTTTAAATTATTTTTATTGTGAACGAATTTGAAAATTTTAATAACCAAGTTTCTTTTCATTTGAATCTACATGTACAATTTTCTTAAGATTTTCTTTTGTCGAAAGGAATTACTAATTTCTAAAGAATGAGTGGCAAAAGTTGAATTTTTGTTTACTTTTCATTAAATTAATTTTATGTTCGTTGAAAAAGGTTTTAAACAGATGTTACTTTTTGAATATCTCAAATATTTTCGATTTACATAGCTCCGTACAGTCATTCATTATTTTTACATTATTGTTATTGTGAACTAATTAGAAAATTTCAACATATTCTAGATAATCGAGTTTCTTCCCTTTTGATTCTACATGTAAAATTTTAAGATTATCTATTGTGGAAAAGGAATGACCGTTTTCTACACAATGAGTGGCAAAAGTAGAATTCGGTTTATTTTTTATGAAACTCATTTTATGTTCGTTGAACCTCGTCTTGTAGGAACGTCCTGTTTGTCCTATATATTTATTACTGCACCTACAACAAGATAATTCATAAACTCCTGATTTGTGTCTGTTTGGAGTAGGGTCCTTTGCGTTAAAAAATACCGATGATAACTTGTTTTGCGTTTTGAAGGCAATATTGACATCTGATTTTGAAAAACTATTGGCCACTTTTTGACTTATGCTACCAAAGTACGATAGAGAAATGAATTTTTTATTTTCTTCAGTTTTTATGATAGGATAAATTTGGTTCGTAGCTATTTTAGATAGTTTCTGTCGAATTAGATCATCTATTATATTGGGGTTGAAACCGTTGTTCGCGACTATTAATTTTATAATTTGGACTTCAGCTTCGCGGTCATTTTTTGATGAGGGTAATGCGAAGGCTCTATGGATCATCGATTGATACGCTGATATTTTTTGTGAAAATGGGTGATTGGAATCAATAGATCAGTGGATGTGGGTTTTCTGAACACGTTGAAATCTATTTTTCTATTTGAGTGTAATATCGAGAGGTCTAAAAATGTAATACTCTTCTTCGATTCTTTTTCTAATTTGAATTTAATTTTTGGATAAATATTATTTGAGATATTTGGGTACCATCTGTTTAATAACCTTCTTTGTCGATTGCCGACATTCCGATATCTGTTAGAAGGCCCCTCTTTTTTAACCAGGTTTTTATCACGTTCCGCTTGTAAACCTCTGTACCACTATTAGGTGTTATCTACTGAAATATTCAAAATATTTATCACTTTTGTTTAAATACCTCTGTACCACTGTTAGGTCTTCAGTTGTCTGACGATGGGATGGTTCATTTCCCGAAACTCGAATCACAAGAAAATGTGTAAAATATATTTTTATTGGTAGTAAAACATAGTAATTTCTACAATTTGTTTTAATTATGATCAACTACCACATAGTAACGGCTGAAACAATTCAGTATCCAAAAAACAATAAGACTCGTATTCAGGCTTGCGAAGTTAACCTTTTATTAGCTTAGCATCCCAATTCCCGTGTAATGGAACTGTCTAAATTGGGGCATAACCTAGCGAAGTGAGATAATATTTGGTTTATTATTAATGGATGTAGACTAAAGGTAAAGTGATAATACGATAATCGTAACTAGGGTAAATGGAACCGATATATTCGGAATTATTGACCAAGGATCGGACGAAATTTTGTAATTATCTAGGCTGTGCGGGGTTCATATTACCAATTACAACATAAGACGAGTCCTTCATTTACCGATTTCCGCTAATGGTACTACTGTATCGAAAAATAACCGTACAACTAAAAACACATTCAATTAGAATTATTAGTATTTGATGGACAGGGTTGGACTGGACAGGTCGGCAGGTCGGCAATTGGCAATTACGGGCCAAATCCAAAAAGAAAATATTTAAAACAAATAAAATCGAAGCAAGAGAAATTAAAAAAAAACGTCAAAAATAAATTTTACAGTTTATAGGATAGTTCGGGTAAGTACCTAGGTTTCGGGTTGGCACTCGCCGCCATCCAACATCCAACCTTATTTGTAAATATAGTATAACAGATAGCGAGCGTGTTTCGGCAGAGTAACAGTGTAAAAGGGTATATACAGTGCGAATTTGTGTTTTATTAGTGAATCATTGATTAATTTTCATAAAAAGGGTAAGTTTATTTTAGCATATACTTACATACAAAATATACTTGATTTTTATTTGATTAATTTAGTTTCGTATGGTACTAGTACTACATAATAATAGTAGACTTGATATTTGAAAATTTTACAGTTCTAATACTAAATTCAAGGTCAAGGGTTGAGAATATTTTCTTTCATATTTTAAGTTATATGCATGCGCCTTTGGTCACTTTCGAAAGGTTTTAAAATTAAATGAATTTCGAATGTCTTTTAAGCTGTCTTCTGTTCTTAAAAGTACATATTATATGAAAATTTTTAATTTTTTTTTTGACATTGGTTTGTGCTTCATTCAAATTTAATAAAAAATTATTTTTTCCCCAAAAAAGTGCCATATTTGAGGGAATTGAAGAAAAACGTTATTTGAAGAACTGCTTCATAGTACAATCTTGTAGCGAAATTTGACGCATAATTTATAATATTAAAAAAATTTAATTGTGCAGGTTAGGATTGTCTTTTATTCCATTACTTATATAATATTATATTTGTACTCATCGTCCGTTGTAGATTTAAAATTTTCAAAAATATACATAAATTGAAGATAACATAACAGTGTAATTGTCTTGTAATAGATTTGGCACATAGTTTATTTTTATTTTTCACTTTCTGGAAATGAAAAGCGGTGAATTTTTTGCAGATGGATCAGTCAACAAAAAAGGTAAAGAGAATTTATAAAACTGAAACTGGGAAACGGGCACAGAGACAAGAAAAATTGTTCGAGCAAGCTGCTGGTTCTTCTGATCAGAGTAATATAAAATCTTTCTCAAATAAAAATCCAAATGGGAACTTTGAAAAAAAACCGTCAATTTTGAAAGATGTACTCGACTTCGGCAGTTCTTTCTCGATTTCTGCTTCTTCTAAAGTAACTAGAGATTGTAATGAAATACAAAATTTGAATATCAAAACAAATGAAAATATGTTTGTCTTCTACAATTTAAATTTCAACAAAATTTGTATTCAAAAAACTTTTAGAATTAAATTAATGTCTAAAATAAGCACCGGTTACATTTAATAGACGTATATAATCAAAAATCAATATATAATGTCAAATGGAATAAATGAACCAACAGATATACGAAAGTCATGAAAATTAATAAATAAATATTTGAAGGAGACAAAATTTTGTTTCTGGTCTTACCTTTAAGAACACCAATTGCCTTTTAAAAACATGAACACGCCTTAAGGACTTCTCAAAGAATATAATTTATTTGAAATATTTAATATATTTAAATATTCGAATAAGTTAATTCAGAAATCTCTCAAAACATGCACTATATCTTCAAAAAATAAATATAATTCTAAGCAATCCCTTCTTCGGTCCTAAATAATATTCCAAATATCAAAATCAGAAAACTAACCTATATCCACAACGCACACGTGTAAAGAAATGAATGTTTCGAAACACAGATCAACTTTATAATTCAAGATTGATCTATGTTCTAATAAAATCAAAGAACAGTGTAAGTTATTTTTAAGACTTATTTAAATTCATCATAATTCTCATCATAATGAGATTTATTGAAGCCAAAATATAATTATATATTATATATAAAATAAAAAAGAAAGGCTTTTTACTTGATGGAAGAAATATAACAAAATTTGGATATCAAAACAAATTAAAATATAACATAAATAGAGGTTAATTCTTGATAGAAGGTATATAAAATTATATAAATATTTCAAAAATTTTAAATTAAAATATGTTTGTCTTCTACAATTTTAATTTACAAAAAAATTTTTATTCAAAAAACTTTTGGAATTAAATTAATGTCTAAAATAAGCACCGCTTACATTTAATAGACGTATATAATCAAAACTAAAGCCTTAAAAATAACTTAGACTGTTCCTTGATTTTGTTAGAACATAGATCAATATTGAATTATAAAGTTGATCTGTGTTTCGAAACATTCATTTCTTTACACGTGTGCGTTGTGGATATAGGTTAGTTTTCTGATTTTGATATTTGGAATATTATTTAGGACCGAAGAAGGGATTGCTTAGAATTATATTTGTTTTTTGAAGATATAGTGCATGTTTTGAGAGATTTCTGAATTAACTTATTTGAATATTCAAATATATTAAATATTTCAAATAAATTATATTCTTTGAGAAGTCCTTAAGGCGTGTTCATGTTTTTAAAAGGCAATTGGTGTTCTTAAAGGTAAGACCAGAAACAAAATTTTGTCTGCTTCAAATATTTATTTATTAATTTTCATGACTTTCGTATATCTGTTGGTTCATTTATTCCATTTGACATTATATATTGAGTTTTGATTATATACGTCTATTAAATGTAAGCGGTGCTTATTTTAGACATTAATTTAATTCTAAAAGTTTTTTGAATAAAAATTTTTTTGAAATTTAAATTGTAGAAGACAAACATATTTTCATTTGTTTTGATATTCAAATTTTGTTATATTTCTTCTATCAAGTAAAAAGCCTTTCTTTTTTATTGTAATGAAATACTAGCTTATATTCCAGATATTAGTATGACAACTTTGTTTCTCGAAAAAAATGCCTGTAATAACACACAATAGAAGTGTGGCGGATTTTCGAACCTTGAGTAATGGGGACAAAGTTCCCAGAAATTGGTTGACTTAGTCATTACAACTAGACAAAGTATTTTGTTCCATATGTATGACGTTTAGTTCAAAATCATCGAATTTTATAACGGGCAACAATGATTTTCGACATATATCAGTCTGCACAAATACACGAAAGTCATATTCAAGCAGTAAATACATATTTACACCCATATTCTGAAGACCGATTTTTATATAAAGGGGCCAGTCCGACCCTGTTGCTGGATTCGGCCTTTACTTGATGGAAATTCATTTTCAACTAGTAATAACTAAATTCAATTTCCACAAACTTTTTATTTTTAAACGACATTTGTTTCGCCACACTGAGGCAGATCGGAAGATCGTTCAAGAAGAGAATGCACGAACATCAAAAGAGCTACACATTCCACATACGCCAACCATTTAATAGAATTTGAACATAATTTCAATAACGAATGTGAAATAATCTATATCAAGAGTAAAGGCACTAGATTGATATTCTTACAATCACTTGAAATAAACTGATTTAATTCCTAGAAGCTTCTCCTAGATGAACAAGCGGATACCAATAGGTCACCTCTATTGAATATCTTCATGAAGTTTGGAAACAACAACGACAACCCCAAAACTTTTATTATCATTATCGGTTTCTCTCCACCTTATTGGGAATACCCAAATTACTGTCATCCCATTTGCTGTAATGCCTGTCAATACATACAGGGTGTCCCAACAAAAATTCAACCCCCCCTTGAACTCAGAAACGAAGAATTTTCGAAGATTTTCAGAAACTGGTCAAGTTCTGTTTTGAGGGGGACGAATCACCCCCATGAAGGTGGCATCAAACCCCAACATTTTTTTAATAGGGAAGACTGTCAAGTATTAATTAGTTTGAAAGTTATTTATGTTCTGTAGACAACCTGTTAAAATTTTCAAAATTGGTTCATTATTCACGAAATAATGTAATAAAGAACTTACCGGTGATGTTGAACAAACAGTCGAACCACCCAAACTCAAGAACCTAAGAGTTTTGAAGAATCCAAAAATAATTTTTAAGTTCGGTATTAGGGAGAAACAATTCCTATTGTTCCGAAAAAACCACGATGGCAACAAGCCCCAGCATTTTGTTGTGGGGACATTTGAAGTCCAAAGTCTATGCAACTCCACATGAAAATCTTGCAGAACTGCGACAAAGAATCATCACGGAATGCCAGTTACTGACACCAGATGTTTTCGAAAATGTTAGAGAAGGATTTGAAAGTAGACTATATCATTGTACGGAGGTTGATGGTGGTCATTTTGAACAATACATACGTTAGTTCTTCAAATAGTTCACATTTTTTTTGGATGTTTCCTATTATTACTAACAGATCTGGCGTATTTGAATGTCTTGTGTTTCTGTTTGAGTTACCCTTCTGATAATGTTCAACATCAAATTGCTTAAAAAAATCACCGAATTTGAAAATTCCAACGAGAGAACAAAAACAGCTTCTTAACTAAAACTCATTCGTCATCTATTTCCCATTCAAAAAAAAAAAATTGGGTTTGTTGCCACCCTCAGGTGTATTTTTCGGAGTAATGTCGTCATAGGAATTCTTTCTCCCTAACACAGAACTTTAAAACTATACTAACTGACAAAGAAACTGCAACACCTAGAAGGAGCTGTTTGAATAAAAAATTATATTTGGTAAAACATAGATAGTAGAGCAAGAAGTAAATGATTGAAATTTGAAGAAAAAATCGTGCAGGTCTTTTCATGTAAACATTTTTTGTTACTTAAATACGAGTCGTTTTTTGCAAATTTTTTAAATTTAAGAACAAACCTGCTGTTCGAGGAGATCCAAACTCGATGTTCAGTTGTTGTTAAAATGCCTATAGGACGTGTACGCGGAATTTATCGCCAGCTAAGTGAATTTGAAAGAGGTCTAATTATTGGTCTACGGAAGGTGGGGTTGTCATTTCGTGAAATCGCTAACCGTACGAAAAGAAATCCAACTACTGTTATGAGATTTTGTCAAGCATGGTTTGATAATGCCCAAAATCGAAGAAGAGTAGGCACCGGGCGTCGAAGAGGCACAAATGAAGTTCAAGATCGACGTCTAAGACATATGACTATTAGAGACCGATCTTTGGATGATGAGTGGTTAGGAGAACAAGGCCATCATGTAACTGTTCGAACGGTTTACCGCCGAATAAGGTCTTTTAGACTGCAGCATTATCGACCCCATCTTGTGTTACCTCTGACGGTTGAGTATCGCCGGCAACGATTACAGTGGTGCAGAGAACGTCAATATTGGAATGTGAAATGGCATCAGGTCGTCTTTTCTGATGAATCTCGATTCTCCTTGGGTGCACATGATGGCCGAAGAAGGGTTAGACGACGTCGGGTAGAAAGAGCTCAGTTTGATATTGAGCGTCAAGTACACCGGACAGTAGGCGTTATGGTATGGGGTGCTATTCACATGCAAGTAGGTCACCTTTAGTACTTATTCGAGGTAACATGACAACGCTGTGTTACCTTCAAGAAATAGTGGAGCCATATGCTCTCCCTTACTGTTCAAATTTACTTTGAACAAAGAATTTTTAATTCACTTTGCAGGTACGTAACAATTACGTACCCAGAGTTCAACAATTTAGGCCTTTCAAATATGAATCATTCAATTCCTAGAAACCTCAACGGGCCTAAACACCAATTAGAAAACGAAGATATTTCTCCCTTAGATTATTCCTAGAAACGTTTCAAGACTATTGTCGTATCGGAACTACCTGTGCTACCTTTTTGGACCCAAACCTATTCCCTCATTCGCCAGTTAGCAGAAAGGAACAGTTGAACACATTCCCTAGACCAGAGAGGTCACGCGATACTCACCCTGTATAAACAGTTAGTTAAGAAAGTTCAGTTGAAGACAAGTTCTGATCCCTCTTGAAGTAAGCTCTCGTAACTTGTGAAATACATTTATCTTTACGCTTGAAATATTTTATATTCGCATTTTTCACTTTAAACTTCCAAGGAACTCTCTCTCTCAGTTACCATAACGCACTAAAGGCTTGGAAGTAAATGTATTATCTACATTATTCATTTTTATGATAGATTGGACCGTTGCTTGGTAGAAATCAGTTGTAATTGTCATTATAAGGGTATTCTGATGAAGTCTTTCTAGCAAAGACGAAACGTACGTCAATACCAAAAATAAAGTAGAAAATGTAAACAAGTGTTTTATTTTATAATGACAATTACATTATTCATTTGTAATTAGATATCAAGTTGTGAAAAGTGAACTCAAAAGTAAAACCAATAAAATTGAAGGCTGTGTCGTGAACAACAATAGAAAAAACTCAAAGAAGAACTATTCCAGTATCAAGATAGTGTACCACCTCAATCTGGGTCAACAACTCTAAATCTCACAATTGTACACTTGTACTATATGTACTTCTGTTGACAATTCTGTACATGGTCCCTACGAGCCGGATTACATTCCACATCTGGTCACGAAATAACTCTCTCAATTTGGTTCGAATATGTGGAATTACTTTTGTTATTGAGGACACTCTATCTGTCTGTCCTATGTAAACTTTTGGACTATCACCGCAGGTTAACTAATAAACTCCAGATTTATCATCTTATGCGTAATGTCTTTATTATTTTCAATAAATTAACTCTGGTTTAAATAAGTTTTGAATGAAGTTCTTAAATCATATTAATTTTTGAGGTATGTAGCATTTTCCTCAGAAATACCTCTAGTATATTCTTGATAGTTTCGGTCTCGACTTGACGGAAATTCATCGTAAATGATTTAAAGTAAAACACTTTATTTTGTTGAACGACCAAACAGATGTGAACCGTTCGTCGTTGTTGAACCTTTTTTAATAAATTCCTTGAAAACTTCATTTCATCACGTATTTGTAGTAAAACTTGTATTTAAGGAGAAAGATTTTGTAAAAGTAGTTAGTTACCATACTATCCTGACGAAATCAATATGTAATTGACGAAAAAATTGTCGTTGAAAAATAAAAATAAGCGGAAATGTGTTTTACTTCAAATCATTTACCTCTATTATGGTATATTTCAATAAAATGTATTTAATTTTCTTTAGGTTGTGATTTTTTTCAGATTAATCCGAATCAGTTGTATTAGAATAACAATAAAAATTTGTTGAAATTAAAATAACTTCAACCAATACTATGATCATAAATTCACAGCATTGAAATAAAGACAACTTTTGAATGACCAAGTAAAGTATAATTCCCGTATCATAAATAATCTCACTTATAACAACCCCAGATACTCTTGGAACATGAACACCGACACAATTCTCAAAAAATAAGTAAATCTATTTGAACACTTGAATATACATGTGAACTCTATTTAGAGAGACGGTGTTCTTGATCTAATTCAGCTTTTAACTGGCCCAGATGATGACAGGGAGTGTGGAAACAATTGTCAGCTTCAAAACGTCTGATCATATTTGATATGTATAGTGTAGATTGGAATTTACATTTTATTTTCCTCCTATTTTTATCATTTATGCATTATTAATCTAGATTCATTGTTCAAAGTACGAATAATCTCTATAAAAAAAAATCAAACGACTCTTCAGTGGATCTATATCAGGAAAAGAGGGTGTTTATTCGATGAGGTTCTTGAACTTTTGGCCAGTAATTCGTCGACGAATTGATATGATAACTCAATCCATAGCATCAAGACATGTGTTTCCGCGCCCTTGTTCGAGGGAACAGCGTGCAAACGTTTCGCAAATAGGTATTGCCTGTGATTTTGTTGATACTGTGTACACAGAGTATCTACTTTTAAAAAGACCAAACTTTAAGGGTTCAAGCGTTCACCACAAGTTGGATTATGTGCATCCACCACATGAAAAAGTAAAAGATCTTGGTCTACACCCATACAAGATTCAACTCGTTCAAGAACTAAAGCCACTTGACCATAATAAGCATCGTTTGTTTGCTGATTGGGCCCTAGAACAGCTTGAAGTTGATCCACTTTTTTATCCTAAAATTGTGTTTAGTGATGAAGCTCATTTATGGTTGAACGGCTATGTAAACAAGCAAAATTGCCCTATATGGAGTGAAAACAATCCTCAAGAAGTTCTGCAGGTTCCATTACATCCTGAAAAATGCACTGTATGGTGTGCATATTTCTTTAAAAATGATGCTGGAGCTAATGTTACAGTGAATGGTGCTCGTTACAGATCGTTGATCAATGATTATTTGATTCAAAATTTGAATGGTATCGACCCAGAAGTATTATGGTTCCAACAAGATGGTGATACACCTCATGCGGCTACCGTAGCAATTAATTTATTAAAATAAATATTTGGCGATAACATAATTTCGAGAAATGGTCTGATTAATTGGCCTCCAATATCATGCCATATAACTCCACTGGATTATTTTCTTTGGGATTATGTCAAGTCATTGATTTATGCTGATAAACCAGAAACAATAGACGCTTTGGAAGCCAACATAACTCGTGTTCTTGATGAAATAAGGCCTGTATTACCCGAAGTCTAAAATTGATCTGGTCGAATGTGATTCCTCAAAGCTAGTCGTGGTGGACATATGCCGGAAATTATTTTCAAAACATAAATGTCATAAAATTATCTTTCAAATAAAAAAAATGGCTTCAATCAAAAAAGTTCTATCACTCTAAAAAAACACACGATAAATCCAAAAATTCTTTTCTTCGAGCGCCTCCTAATAATCGATTTCCGTAAAAATAAACACAATGCGGATAGTTGACTTTTCAGTGCCAATAGTAATTCAAGTTCGTGCTTATTAATAAAACATTCGAATGTATTTACTGGACCGAAAATATGAAGTGTTATTAACAATTCCTTGTGCTTTCTCGAAATAAATCCATTCTAGATTTCGATAAAATATCGCAGAAACGCATAATGGAATGCGAAATCAAAATTATATTTCCATACTCATCGTACTCTCTGACAGCATCGGAAGGGAATTTATGATCGATTCGTGTGTTCCAGCAGGAAAACAAAACATTAGTTCGTAATGAATTAATTCATTGTCATAGAAATTCTCTGCAGGAAGAGAGAATAAAGGAAAATCTGCTGCAATCAAAGCTTTAGCGTAGGAATTTCACTTTTTTTTGGTATTCGATGTCGTAATCGATCAATCACGCTTATGGCTTGATAAGAATTTTATTGCCGTCTGCGAGAGTATCGAATTGGTATTGTATTTTGATCAAACATTCGAGGCTAATGGATTAACTACGTTAGCAGTTACTGATGTTGAAATATCTCTTCTTTGTCAACATTTCTATAAAAACAACTCCTTCAACAGGTGTTTATTACCGAAACGAAGTGTCAATTCAATGATAGTCCGGGAGCAGACGTTAAAAACGTTCTACAATTTTACTCAAAGAAACACTTATTCAGAATCCTTATACTTCAGTCTTTTCCAAAGTGGGCGATAACGCCCCCTTGTGGGCGCTGCAGGTCTCAAGGGGGGCGGTAAGAGACCCAGAAAAAAATGGAGGCGTTGTGTAGAGGCGGGCGGGCGGGGGGTGATTTGTAACTTTATTTAGCTAAGAGGCCTCTTGAACAACAACTGCAAGAGCTCTCGACTCTCAACAACAACTTGTGAACATCAACTAATATGAATTAAAAGATTGCTCAAACTCGGTTCTATATTTCTCTTCGCGTAGTTCATATATCTGTCCTATTTTATTGAATATAGAAAAAATTAATAGTTATTAGTACTCGTAGATATCTATCATGTTTTAACAAGTTTTTGTTAAATAACCCGAATTTTGCATTCCTGTATCAGTCGGCTGGTTCATTGAATGCTTGTTCGGACTTGTTGAGTACGCTTGAGCGTCGAATGAGATAAACAAGTTTATGCATGTTTGTTTTATTCCTGTCGGTGCGTGCTGCTTAAGCATTCCTATATAAACAATGTAATATTTATTTTATTTTCATTTGTGGTCTCGCGCGCAATAGATGAGCAGTACTTACGACTCCTCTACTCGCGAAGTTGAACGTATTTCTCAAAGCAAAACAATGTCGGAAGTAAAAAAGAAGAGACGGCAATACTCTGCGGAATATATTAAATTCGGATTTATTGAAAATCCCACAAACCGATCGTCGCCTTTGTGTCTTCTATGTCTAAAAACATTTTCGAATGAAGCAATGAAGCCTTCAAGGCTGCAAGATCATTTGAATAAAATACATCCAGATAAGAAAGACAAGAATGTAGCATATTTTCAAGACCTAGAGAAGAAGCATAATACTCAGCCAAGTGTAGTAAAACTATTTCCGGCGGCTGCTAAGCAAGATGACGACGGACTTCGAGCTTCGTACAATATCTCTTTGTTAATTGCTCAAAAAGGCACACCACATAACATCGGAGAAGAGTTGATATTGCCAGCAATAAATGAAGTAATAACTACTGTGCTTCATAAACCGGCCGCAGATATTATCCGAAAAATTTCTTTGAGTAATAATTCTGTGCAAAGACGAATTGATGAAATGGCTGAAAACATTGAAGAATCATTGTGCGATCACATGAGGACAAGTCAATTCTCAATTCAGCTCGATGAGTCCACTTTACCAACTAATGAAGCATTGTTGTTGTCTTACGTGAGGTTTATTAAAGATGAGAAAATATGTGAAGAACTATTATTTGCTAGAAATTTAGAGACCGATACAAAAGGTGAAACCATATTCAATACATTGGAAAAGTTTTGCGATGAGAAAGAGATTCCTTTGAAAAATATTATTTCAGTTGCTACGGATGGCGCTCCGGCTATGACAGGGTGCCATAAAGGCTTCATAGCGTACTTAAAAAATAAAATTCCAGATGTCCTTGGTGTACATTGCGTTATTCATAGACAACATTTAGTTGCTAGAAACTTAAGTGAAAAACTATTTCAATAACTGCAATATGTCATCAAAGCAGTCAATAAAATCCGCGACAGCTCTTTGAATGATAGATTATTTCATCAGCTTTGTGTTACTAATGACGAGGATTTCAACCGTTTGTTGTTTCATACTGAAGTTCGTTGGCTATCAAGAGGCAATTGTCTGACTCGATTTTACAACCTGTTTGACTCTGTTATAGAGTTCTTGGAAACTAAAGATACAGAATTGCACGACAAGCTCATAACATCAAAGAATGATATAGCTTACATGACAGACCTGTATAAATTGTTCAACGACATGAATCTCCAACTGCAAGGCGATAAACTAAATTTAATTAAAACAAAAAACGTCGTTGCTGCTTTCGCAGCCAAACTGCTTCTACACAAAAAGAATCTGGGCAGACGTTAGTTTCACAATTTTCCAAATTTATCAGTATCATGCAGTAACGACGAATTGTTTGCCTACTGCCAACATTTGGAAAACCTCCACATTGACTTCACCGAACGATACCAGGACATGGAAAATGGTTACCAAGAATTTTGGCTTCAAAAACCGATCCCTCAATTGTACCCTGGATTGTGGTCAATCGTTCAACGATTCTTGGTAGCATTCCCATCGTCATATTTGTGTTAACGTGGATTTAGTGCTGTGACAACACTGCTTACTAAAAAGAGAAATCGTTTGCTTGTTACCGAAGGTGGCGACTTGCGACTGTTCTTGAGTAAATTGGAACCTGATATCAACAAACTCATTAAACAGCATCAGATTCATCCTTCACATTAGTTTTTATATAAGGATTGATTATTTTAGTTATATTTTTAATAAAAGATACTCTGTTTTAATACTATAAAGTAGCGTTTCAATAATCATTCTTATTGGCAGGTGGAGCCCGTAAGAGTTAACTTGAGACCTAAGCGCCGTTGTATGTTACCTACTGCGCTCAGGTTTCAAGTTGCGGGTTATAGTTTAGAATTCTCTGTTTATATACATAATATACATATATAGGTCACAATAATTAATTAATTTAATTTGAAGTTATAGTGGTTTTTAAATAGGTGAAAAAGTGGGGGCGCTAAAAAAATATTTATTCTCAAAGTGGGCAGTAGACAAAATAAGTTTGGGAACCACTGTTATACTTGATTCCGTCTTATGATCATCTTAAAAGGGTTATAAATGGTTAGTAAACCAGCAATAACATATGTTTTTTAGCTATATAAAAAAATGTTGAAGCACTGAAGTAAAGTCAAAACCTTTTGTAATAATTGGGAATACAGAAATAAATTTTGATCTGAAGAAGCCTATCAAACAGTACTCGAGGACTTGAGGATCGTAGCCGATAAGCGGCGTTAATAGTTTTGAAGCAATGTATTAATCAATGGATCGATTCATTTAAATTTACGCCAAGATAGTTAATGTGCAAATATTCGATGCAAAGATTAGGTGCTCTCAGTAAAGTCGAGATAAGATATCGACAAGTCAATAAAATCTGGATGGTCTAGACGTGTGTGAGTGTTTTGAGGCGATGGAAACTTCGAAAAAGTCGACGTAGGAAAAATTTGAGTAGGAGGAAAGAACCCAACGTATTGGATGTTGGAAAAAAGGAAAGGGAAGTCATCGTTGAGCACTAGTGACAGACAGTCACTATTCGTATCGTGGTCGGTATACGGTTCGGGTTTTAGTTCAATTCCGTTTGAAAAATAGAGGGCTAAAATACATTCTGTCAAGAAAGTACCGGGAATTATCGATTTAAATCTGGCGGGGCAATGAGGCAGGTAAAAATTTGTTTTCCTACGTTGGTACCACTGTCCTTAATTACTATGCCAAGCTTGAGCGGGATCTGTCAACTAGTGTGTTTGCAACAGCTGATTAAGTCAGTTGATGTCAGAGTGCGTGCCGATTTTTACTATGGGTGATTACGTTGAGCAAAGAATTTGTTTAAAGTTTTGTGTTGCAAATGAATTTTCGTGTGCCGATGCATTGAAAATGTTGCAAAAGGCCTTTGGTGATAATGCTCTATCGAAAACTCGTGCATATCAGTGGTACAGAGCCTTCAAGGACGGTCGTGAAGTGGTCGCCCATCGACGGCTTCGATCGAAGATAACGTCGATAAAATTAAGGAAAGGGTGCTGGAAAACCGTCGTACCAGCTTGAGAGAGATAGCACATGATCTTAAGATATCCCACGAGTCCGCACGTAGGATTTTGATTGATATTTTGGGCATGAGAAAGGTGGCCGCACGACTCGTACCGAAAGACCTGAATTTTCTTCAAAAACGTCATCGCGAACAAGTTGCTTCAGACATGCTGGATCGCTGTAATTCCGATTCTACATTCATGGAACGCATTATAACTGGTGATGAGACCTGGGTCTACGAGTACGATATGCAAACAAGCCAGCAATCATCGGAATGGGTGGCAAAAAATGAGCCGAAACCGAAAAAACTACGCCAAAGCCGCTCGAAAATGAAGGTGATGCTCATTGTTTTCTTCGATATCCGTGGCGTGGTGCATTACGAATTCGTTCCAGAAGGTGATTTGTAACTTTATTTAGCTAAGAGGCCTCTTGAACAACAACTGCAAGAGCTCTCGACTCTCAACAACAACTTGTGAACATCAACTAATATGAATTAAATTATAACTGGTGATGAGACCTGGGTCTACGAGTACGATATGCAAACAAGCCAGCAATCATCGGAATGGGTGGCAAAAAATGAGCCGAAACCGAAAAAACTACGCCAAAGCCGCTCGAAAATGAAGGTGATGCTCATTGTTTTCTTCGATATCCGTGGCGTGGTGCATTACGAATTCGTTCCAGAAGGTCAGACGGTAACAAGGAGTATTACCTAGGCATTATGAAACGTTTGCGTGAGCGTATCTGTAAGAAGCGGCCAAATTTGTGGGCGCACAACTCATGGATTTTGCATGACGATAACGCGCCTTCTCACCGAGCTACGATTGTGACTGACTTTCTCGCCAAAAACTCAACAAACGTGCTTCAGCAACCACCGTATTCGCCGGATTTGGCTCCCTGCGACTTTTTCCTCTTCCCAAAACTAAAATTGCCCCTTCATGGTACCCGTTTTGAGTCGATTGAAGCCATAAAACAAAATTCGGCGCGAGGGCTAAAGTCCATCCCGGAAAGCGCCTATAAAAAATGTTTCGATAATTGGAACTGGCGTTGGCATCGATGTATTGGAGGAAATGGAGCCTATTTTGAAGGTGACCCAATAAATTTTGACGATTAAATGTAAAAATGTTGTTTTAATTCCCGGTACTTTCTTGACAGAGTAGTATAGTGCTTGTTCTCGAAGGAGTGTTGTGCCTTTGGGCTAAGGTCAACAGCCCCGTGCAGAGGGTTCAGTTTTTGAAGATGGTATCTGATTTTGTGGATAGGTGTCACGAAAAAGGTTGGGATTTTTTTTTGTCTCTAACTTCACTAACATTTTTTTATTGGCTTTAAATGGAAATGGTTATAACGACAGTATGACTTGATAAAATTAACAGTCCAGTGTCCGGAAATCTTCCAAAAATTGATTCAAATAATGCTCATGATTTGATTTTAGAATAACGTTTTACATTAATTACTGCTCTGAAGATTGTAAAAAATTGTAATAATTTGATATTATATCGATTGACACAATATTAGTTCATTATACAGCATGGTCCAACGACAATACGACACCTCGATTTTCCAACTTTAAAATGAAAATGTGGAAAATCACTCGGAACCGTCAATTTCTGATTCGACGTGGAACAACTTTTCCGCTTTTTTCATCCCCGTAACTCCAACCCCCTAACGAGGGTGAGCACAACCCCTTGATTTTGAATAGTGATGAGGGGTTTTGCGATGATTAATTTTGAAGATCGTATCGAGTACTATCTGACCCTAAAATTTTGCTTCAAAATATCCATCGATAATGAAATAACAGCAAAAATAGTGAAAAAGACAATGTGGAATTAATCTCGAATATTATTCGTATCCGACACATTTCAAAGGTATTTAGTAGTTATGTTGTTAATTTTTTGTTCAAAAAAGTATTAATTTCTTGTCCGAAAAAGTAGACAGACTATGTTTTTGATTTAAAAATTTGTAGTAGCATTAAAGTGGTGTTTTCCGTAGAAGAAAGGGTGGAAATGTTAAAACTATTTCTTAGAAATAACGACTCTGGGGACTCTGGGCGAACAACAGCGACTTTATTTAACGAACGACATCCTGGCAAAAATATATCCGCGGCTTACGTTGTGCAACTGATTACCAAATTTGACGCTACTGGTTCAGTCGGAAACAAAAAAAGGGTGCATAAAAGAGAGGGAGCGAGGGACATGGCTGTCTTAGGTTATGTAGCAATGGATCCGACCTTGGGTACTAGGAAATTGTCCGATGTATCTGGTGTTTCACGCACAACATTCATGAGAATCCTGAAGCAATATAAATTCCATCCTTATAAGATACGATTGGTTCAGGAACTGAATGAGGATGATCCCGATCGCCGACTCCAAATTCTTTGAAGTGGTCAGTGAAATGATCAAGCTAATCAAAACTATATGTTCGATATCTGTTTTTCGGACGAGTGTTGATTATACCTTAACGGCAATGTAAATCATAGCATAACTGTCGGTATTGGTCAGATAAAGATCCAAGATTTTTTCGTGAGATGCATACTCAGCGTTCCCAAAAATTAAATGTTTGAGTGGATATTTATAGAAATCACATAATCGTCCCTTTTTTTATACCCGGTAATCTCATTGGCCAAATTTATTTAGATCTATTGGAGAACGCTATTTATCCAGCCCTTGTGCAAGTATTGGAGAATGCAGAAGACCATCAAACGATCATTTTCCAACAAGATGGCGCACCACCTCATTTTGTCCAACCGGTGCGTCAGTTCTTAGATGAAAATTTTCCTTACGCCTGGATTGGAAGAAGGGGACATATTGAGTGGCCACCCAGATCACCTGATCTGGCTCCACTGGACTTTTTTCTATAGGGTTACCTGAAATCCAAGATTTACTGAGTCACTGGATGATTCGCGAACTCGGATCATTGATGAATGGTCCAAATATATCACCCACGATTCTCGCATAATAGTGGTTTTTTGAGTTCGTTTTCACCTCGAATGACTATTTTTTGTGGGAATCTGTTAAGAATGAGTGTAACTTTTACTATTCAGTACAATTGATGCCTTGAAACACGAAATCTAAGTTGCCATTGAGCCTCAAACAATCAGCAATGTACTCACAACATCGAAAAAATATTCATTAGTTTTCTCTTTATAGCCGATCGAAAATAAAAGCTTTAAATGGCCCACCCTTATATATATTATATTGAAAAATTTCAAATGTCAGTTTTTGAAGATTAAAAAATTAGTCACTCAAGATCTTCACGGAATATTGTGTAGCCTCTTTTTACTTATTCTACATTTGAGTGCTAAATTTAAACGTAATCGTAAGACTGTTTTAAAATTTTTGTGTTGACGCTTGAAAAAACTGGCTGATATTTTGAATAATAATGATGTAATATAACTCCAGCAATTAAGTTTAATTGAAAAATTTTTCACTGGAAATTCAGGTCTGGATTTGAATGAAAGGAACGTTACAGCATTAACTCAGTTAAGGAAACGCAATTGTCAAGGTTTTTGACACCGTGGTTGGTGCTGATATATTGTACAATTGAATATATTGAATAATTTAAAGGAACAGATGTCAGGTCACATACATTACATTTAATTCGAAGATTAGGTCCAATTCCGGTAGATAAATTAGATGGCAAGAAGGGCAATACAAGAAAAGAATTACTTTCAGAAGAAGAATTGCTGCTTTTAGATCCTGTTGAGACGGTTTCCCTTAAATTAGAAGCACCTGACACTGATCTTGCTAGTCTTTTACTTGCTTCATCTTCGGAACATTCTAATTTCGAAATTTCAGATATTCGAAGGATTGACTTGAAGTTTCAAGTTTCCAATGTAGATAAACATGAATGTTTTGATGGTAGATGTCTCTGAAAACGAAAAATCCTCAACATCCCCCTTATTTTGAAGTTCATCTTTTTGAAGATCGTTAATATTTGTGTTCAAATCCTACATTATAATATAAGGAAAATGGATCACTGTTATATTCAATCGATTCAGTTAAATGTGTAGTATTTGAAACAAAATTGTTACGTGAGAAATCTGTAATCTACTGTTAGTATTTCAAAATAAATAAATGTGTTAGAAACTGGTGTGAAATAATCAACTCAGCAGAATCCAGAACAATCAAAAACAATTATCTAGTTATAAAGTTAATTATACAATGAAATATCGAAAAGAAAAAATATTTCATAGAAAAATTTCGAGGGAAGAAGAACAATCTGCAGAGGAGGTTGGGCGCCAATTTAAAATATCAACAGTTATATTTTTGAGGAAAAGGTAGACCAACATCTAGCTCGAATTTTCTTATATTTTTACTTTATTCCTCATTCTGGACGTTACTTGATTTGTTATTATTCGTTCACTCTCGCCTAACTGATAATGAAGACAAAATTATTCTTGCGATATTGGTTGTTATTTAGCTCTGAACTCATATCAGATTGTACAACTGATTTATTTTCAATCCTTCATACGCACCTGCGTACGCGAGTATATAATTCACAATTCTGCTCGAAGATACAAGACAGAAAAAATCAACAAAAAAGATATAACAACTATAAAAAATTAAAAGATATATAAGAGACAGTATTTCAATTTCCACAACAGAGTTTAAATACAGTTAAGTACGTGACAAAATAATGGAACAACAAGTCATAAAAACATCTGTTTTTTCATTCGAAAGAATTTTTCGGGCATTGTAGCTGTTGATTTCAAGAAATTCTAAAAGTGTTAATATAGAACTTTTGCTTTCCACGTGGATAACTTCATGATTATTTTTGAAATTATGCCTGAATTACTTAAGATGATTAGCATATGTCGAATGTAAGGAATCCGATATGTAACTCCTTTGGTGTTCTTGGATTATTTTCTTGAATGATCTACCTCTCTGACCAATATATACTAAAGAGCAATTGTTACAAGTCAACTTGTAGACTCCAGATTTATATTTTTTATTTGTTCGATCCCCATTGTTTTTTATGTGAGAACTAAGGTTATTGGTAGTTTTAAAAGCTGCGTTGTAATTGAAACTATTTTTCAAATATTTAGCAATATTTTCAGATAATTCATTAACATAAGATAACGAAAATTATTTCTGTGTATTGTCCTCTTTTATGATTGAGTACACGAGATTTAATGCCATGTTCTTTTGTTTATTGGATACCATTTTGTCCATAAGAAAGGAGTTGTAACCGTTATTTGAAGCTATCTGATTGATAATGTTTAATTCTTTGAAAAAGAATTCGGAAGGACATTCAATAGTCTATGAATCAAACTATTATATACTGACATCTTTGGGTTGGTGGGATGATTTGAGATTTTATGTATTGTAGTATTTGTGTGTGTGGGTTTGTAAAAAATACTACAATCATGTGAATCATTTAGTCTTGTTATTGTGAGGCCAAGAAAACTAATAGTGTGGTTCCTTTATTCTTCGATTTTGAATCTGATTTGTGGATGGACTTTATTAACAAAATTTGTGAAGATATGTAGTTGTCGGTCTGTGGCCTTTGAAACAACAAAATATATCATCTACATATCTATACCAATAAAGGAAGTATTTGCTTATCGGATTTAGGTCTTTTTCTTATTCTAAATCATCCATGAAAATTTCAGCTAAAATTGAACTGAGTGGATTTCCCATTATCAAACCTTTATTAGAAATATAGATTGTTCCGTTTAATTGAAAATAGTTTTGTTCAAGACATATTTCGAGGCAATTGAGAATATCATTTATTTTAATGGAATTGGTGTTATTTTCAATCAATAGTGTTTTCACAATTTGTATTGTTTCTATTTGAGATATACTAGGAAATAAATTGCTTGGTGATGTGATAAATGGAGCAACTGGTCTAATTGAATTTTTTTCTACAATTGTTGTATTATAAACATTTTTGTAGAAATTACAATACTGCCTCTTACATATCTTTCAATTAAAATGAGTTTCCATCATGTAAAGTCCGAATCAATCAAACAACAATGAAAAATTCGAAGTATCACGAAAAACAATTGTTATCCTTGGTTGAAATATGTTGAGCCACTCATGAAATAACGTTATAATACACTACACAAATTCAAAATATTTGATAGATTCGGTCTTCACTTGGTGGAAACTCATTTTAATTAAAAAAATGTATATATGACAGTAATTTATTTCCACAAAAATGTTTGTACTAATACAACAATTGTTTCACCACGATGTGGCTTCTTCAGGTATTACATTGTACTGTCTGACAGTACAATGTAATACCTGAAGAAGCCACATCGTGGTGAAACAATTGTTGTATTAGTACAAACATTTTTGTGGAAATAAATTACTGTCATATATACATTTTTTTAACAAATTCAAAATAGTATATCGTATCCCAGAATATAAAGCTGAATATAAAAGAATCAGGAATTTGACGAGCATCACCATTCAGCAAGAAAAAAAATTTTTTTTGAATCACAAATTTTTGACGTGATATTAACTTTTACTGTGGTAACGTCGGTAAAGGAACAGCATAAATACCTGAACATCTAAAAAATTCGGATGTCTTGAAAAAATGTTTTAATCTTTGATATCTATTATGTTTTTTGATTATGGAAAAAGTGTTCAATTCCATTCAGAAAATTTCAAAGAGTCCGTGTTTACATACTGAGTTTCAGATCACTTTTCGAGTTAGATATTTCAAGAATTTTATAAAAGATAAAATGCAAATCCTATGGTCTTGGCATTATTAACATATTTATAATTAGATTGTGTTCTCCTTTCATTCTACCGTTTATTACTCATATAATAAATTTCAACATAAAGCAATCAGCTCAACTAGTATCGTGCCTGCTGGTGATTTCCATACCAAAAACTATTAGAAAATTAAATAAGTTCGGCGCTTTTTTTCGAAAATTGCAGTTTTATGGTGAGAAATTGTTTCAAAGTATTGAATAATTCATAATGCCCTCACGGCAATTTGTAGATCAATTTGTTCGACCGGCCTCGTCCTGAACCAAGATCGATTGCGAGACGTTACTGGGATTTGAGGATATCGACGATACGGCTAGACCATTGGTGCTTGAAGCCCAGGATCAATTGAAAGACTTCACAAGGTTTCGTGGGTCTTGACGTGATCAATTGAGGCATCAATCTGGAGACTATTTTGGTTCATGGGACTGCGTTCGGGTGGGTGAAGCCGTTTCGGCGTATAAGTTTCGTCCCAAACAACTCGGGTACTGACGACACTGCAGAGCCAGTAGAGGTTGGATAGTGCTTCGCTGCTACCAGTCACGGTGTAGATTCTCGGACTGAAGCCGAAACTGGAAGCTTGGTGGGTTCAACTCTTCGGAGTGGTTCTAACTAATGCGCGATGATAAGAAGTAACCCTTTTCACACTTTCAGCTTCCTGAGAAGATTGTGGAGACTACTGAGTAGTCACCTGGTAAAAGAGCCATAGTCACATGCCGGTAAAATTCACGATGATGCCTTGTAACACGAAATCTAAAATGTCATTCATGAGATTGCCCCCAAACAATCGACAATGTACTGAAAAATTGGTTTCAACTCAACTTTTAAAAAACAATTATCATTATTAAGATAAGACCAGAAACAAAATTTTGTCTCGTTTGAATATTTATTTATTAATTTTAATTACTTTCGTATATCTGCTGGGTTATTTATTTCATTTGACATTGTATATTGAGTTTTGATTATATACGTCTATTAAATGTAAGCGGTGCTTGTTTTAGACATTAATTTAATTCTAAAAGTTTTTGAATAAAAAATTCTTTTGGAAATTAAAATTGTAGAAGATAAACATATTTCAATTTGTTTTGATATTCAAATTTTGTTATATTTCTTCTATCAAGTAAAAAGCCTTTCTATTTTATTTTAATTATCAGTTCTTTGTTTATGGCCGATCAAAAATACAAATCTTACATGGCTCACCGCTTAGTAAGCTGAGAAATTTCCTCTGCAATAGACGCTTCATTCCGCAAAACCTCAAGAAATTCTTATGTAATTCAATGGTGCTTTCAAAATTCAGTTATGCATATGGAGTTCCTTGATAGTTGTAGAAACTTTAAGAAGAATACAAAAGGTTCAAAATCCTTGTCTTTCCTACATTTATGAAATCCTACGGAATATCACAACAAATTAAGGAAGTTAGATAGTTGAACATGGAGGATCCAACCTTCCGCACCACCTATGAGGTAAAGTAGTTGGTGCATTTTTGTAAAGAGGTTTGCCCATATTTCACGATCTATTGTGATGAAGAAAGTTTGATCAGATCGTACCCTATTGATTGAAAGAATGGTTCTCTTGTTAATGATTGAAGTGGAAGGGGTTGACTTATTTTGAATATATTATGATAGATAATTTTCTAATTCCACTTCAAAAATTTATCCCCATCTTCACTTTCGTCTTCTCCTTGCTTAATTTCTGTACACTGTTCTAAGAAAAGACAAGCATCAGCTGTCTCTTCATTACTATTCAAACTCTTTCTGGTAGTCATCTAAGGGCCGGAGCGGAAATCGAACGAAGTGATGAGGATTCTGATGAGGATAACCTTCCTTTGTCCAACTTTTCATTCATCAATGAAAAGGAAAAAATTGTATTCATAGATGTAAAAAATTCCTTGGTATGTAGAGATAACTTTTTGAATTCTTCGGAAGTAATTGATTAAACGTTAACTAATTAGTATGCAAATTCTTGGTTAAGCATACTTCAAATGGGGGCGAAAGAAGGATGTATATTGGACTTTAATGCTTTATCCACAGCCTAAATGCATATAATACAAGTTTACAGATTTGAATTATTTACTCAAATTGAGGGAGTTGTTTCGGTGTGGTTTTAACACTAAATGCGGTGAAAACACTATCTTGCTCGTAGAATAGTTCTTCTTTGAGCTTTTTGATTGTTGTTCACGTCACAGACTTCAATTTTATTGGTTCAATCGTACAAAAAAATACGAAAAGAGGACCTGTTCGTTTCAGTGCAAATTGCCATGCACATTCACGCCATGATGCAATTGGTCATTTGGTGATTTATCAAGAGAAGCAACGCAAATGTGCGTATTATCATAAAAAATTCAACTTTTCTTGCGAGAAATGTGAAGTAGATCTCCATCCCAAACAATGTTTTTCACTGTATCATAATGAATTATACTTTGGAGTTCAAATATTATTTGATGTATTCATTTTTCATATTGAAGACATTCAAAAGTAGTTTATATTATCAAGGTCCTTCAAAAAGGACGGTTGTTTTTTCGAAAACTAATAGAAATTTTGTGAAACATTATTCACTGAATTTGTTTGAATTCGAGTTCATATTCCTAAACTATCAACAAGTTTCCAATAAATTCCAGAAAAAGTTTTGGTAATAGATGGGTTAATATCATAAATATTGTTCACTGTTGTACTTGATTCAATATTAGAGCAAGTCTGACCCTGGCAATTGATACATATTGGGGAACAAAATTATCCCACTTTTTGACGGCTCCAGTTCGTACAATCATGCGTCTGGCAATCACAAAAAATAGTATTAAGCAGTTTTTCTGGAGCAGGCGGGAGTAAGGTCTGAATTAGCTCTAAACAATGATCTGTTAATTTCCAACCCTAATTCTTCTAGGCCCAGTTTATTGCCCAGCCGCACTCAAACTTGATAATACACACGATATTAGTGTTGAAAGACAGAAGCAGATGTTGGAGGCAGACAAGACAACTGTATTGTTTTATTGTTCCATACGGATTTTACACACCTTAAATCTCTATACTTGTCTATGGAATCATTTTTTTTTTGGAGTACCATACACTGCAAAAAGGAAATTAATTCCATTTGTGACGATGTCGTGTGGAGGGGAATCAATATTTATAAATACTTCTGCGCAGTCAATTAAAACATTACATGTAAAAATAAAATATAAATTTGACATTTTGGATAGTTTGGAAGAAATAGATTGATTTCCCTCCACACGCAATCGTCACAAATGTAATTCGTTTGTTTCTTGAAATGTATGGTACTCCAAATAAATTGATCCCGTAGACAAGTATGGATATTTAAAGTTTGTAAAATCTGTATGGTATAATAAAATAGTACAGCTGTCTTGTCTGCCTCTAACATCTATCTGCCTTTTAACACTCATATCATGTGAATTATCAAGTTCTAGTGTGGCTAGGCAATGAACTGGACCCAGAAGAATAGGGTAGGAAATTAACAGATAATTCTTTGGAGCCAATTAAAACTCTTCTCTTGCCTGCTCCAGAAAAACTGCTTGAAACTATTTTCTGTAACTACAAGAAGGATTGTATTAAGAACTGTGGCTGTTAAAAAGTGGAGTTATTTTGTTCGTTAGTATCTATCAAGGTCAAAACAAAAAGTCTGAAGTCTATAGGTTAAACTGCGGTACTTGCCCATGTGTATACCCTGATCAGACAGGTAGATCTTTCGGCACTAGGGTACGTGAACACCAGAAAGCATATCTTGGTAGAAACGTAAATTCAACATATGTTGACCATCTTCTGGATACACGACATGATTTTGACAATAACTATGAAATCTTACACCTTGAAAACAAGAACCTCAGATTGAACTACCTAGAAGCCCTCGAAATTAACAGATGCAATGAAAAACAGATTCTCCTAAAGGAGAATACTCAACCTTCTCTGAAACTTTGTGTAATGTTGAAAAAAAACAAATTACTGCAAATTCCCTCTACCTTCTTTTCTATATATTTTGAATATTTAAAGAAGTTAATCTCAAATATGTAGTTAGTACCATACTCACCTGATGAAATCATGTTGTCATGACGAAAGAATTATGAAATTAAATAAATTAGCGGAAATTAAGTTGTTGTACTTTTAATCATCAAGATGTATTTCCGATACAATCAAACGTTTTTTTGGTAAGTTAAATTTTGATTTTGTGATATATTTGAATTCAATTAATTTCTGATGAAGACAAAAGACTGAAATAATTCGAACTATAAGAGTTTTCGTTCAATTATTTCCTTGGATCCTTTATTTTGAGAATTTTAGATAATTTTGGAATAGTGGATTTTCTTGTATTTGTATGTTAATATATATACTTACATAGTTTAGTTGATGTATTTGTATTGATACGTTTCACGTCGTGAAGTCAAAAAGTTTTTTTCGAGACATTGCAAATATTTGATATTGATTATTTTTCAACACTCAAGCAGAATATACTCATTAACGAACTCTGACATACTATGGGTTCATCGCGCCGTGCTATTTTGCTTTTTCCCCTTTCCTTTCCTTCCATTCCTATATCACTAGTCTTGTGTAGTCAGATTTTAGTTAGTTTGTTTTATTATTGGATATAATTTATGCGTCTTGTCATATCTTGTTTTCTACAATTTTTGAGGTAGGCAGGAAAATATCGCTTCAGTGATATGCACTCTGTAATAAATGATGTTATATTGCACTCTGTAATAAATGATGTATCACTTTTGTTTTGGCAATCTGGTATTATTATTGTTGTCATTATTATATGTAAGGATATCATTAAGATAGTTTTGTATATGATTTCAATATATAGTCTATAAAGTATCCGGAATTTTTCATACTTTTCATATACTTCTTTTTTGTAACATTCTAAGACAAAATTAATGTATAAAATAGGTTGTGCAGATAGTCGGCTATGGCAAAAGTTGATTGGCAACACTATTTGTCAAGTTTTGTTGATTTAAAACAGGTATACAATTTATGAAATAATGTCGCAACTAGAAAAAACAAAACAGGGAGAATTTTTGTACAGAAAGGGTTTTCGAAACGTTATAAAATTAGTGCAATTGACTGAACTGGGAAAAAGTGCTGTATATGAGACAATGAAGAGGATAAAAAATAGCATGGATATGAGGCATAGACCAGTTTCAGGAAGATGATTATTGGCCTTAGGACGACACAATCCGCGCCTTGGGTTCCGCAATTAGATAATAGATTTGTAAGACAACGAAATATAAAAGTATGTCCAGAAACAGTCCGTATGTTACTGAGAAGACAAGACTACTTATCAACGAACCAAAAAAAAATTTCCTATAATGACACCTTTACAAAAGGAACGAAGAACAGATTTTGGTCAAAGTTTTCAAGACGTTAGTTTTAATAATGGCTTTATATCTCATGAAAGTTGTTCCCAACTTGGTGGAAATCACTTAAGAATCCTATCAAATCAATCTGTTCCAATTCAAATTTCCTACTAAAATAATGAGTTGGGGAGCAATATCTCAGCGTGGTTCTACGCCTCTCTGTATTGTTGATGGTACCATTAATAGTGAAAAGTATTGTGGCATTCTAAATGATTTTCTACTTGAAACGGCGCATGCTTTATATCCAGAGAGGTTGCGTTTTCAGCAGGATAATGCAAGATGCCATACTTCGGCCTGTACTCAAGCTTGAATGCAAGATCACCAAGTGACAACCATTTTATGGCCAGCAGTTCTTAGTCCCATTGAAAACATATGGGGACTTATGAAGATTGAAGTTGAACGAGCAGCGCCACGAAATAAAGATGATTTAATTCAGTCCGTTTTACAGTCCTGGACTACCATCAACAAAAATTATGGAGGTGATCTAGTTTGGAGTATACCTCGACGTTTGTCAAGAGTATACAGTTAATTGAAGGTTGTATAAGTAAATAAGATAAATATTTTGTTATATTTTCTTATTCAAGAATTAAAAATATACAAGGTGTTTCACGTATGATTGTACACGCTTTCAGGGAAGATGAAGAACATTTTAGTGAGTCTGAATCAGTGCTCAAAATATATCCTAACTATATTAGTTTAAGAGATACAGGATATTTTATGTATTTTATCAAAAACTTTCAATCGGCATAACTCTTGAACGCCTTCATGGATCTTCATGAAAATTTGAGGGAATGAGTATAGGCCAATGCCTAATATTTGCACATAATCACTTGTCGATAGCGTAGGTCCGGACTGAGAAAATTATATTCTTTATCCCTCATCTTGTACATCGAATTTTCGAAAAGTGAAATTCTCCTCGGAATCTACAATGAATACCCTTTCAAATAAGCTCATTTTAAATAATGGCACAATTCGCATCAATATTTTATGAGCTATTGAATATCTGGAATTTTCGATTCATAGACACACGCATGAAAAACGAAATACTTTTTGACATCTTAATTACACTTTCGCAAATAAATTCTTTTATACCCCTTTCCTCATCAATTTTCGTATGTGATTTATTGTCTAAAATTTCCCTATTTTTCTTTGACACCTGCTAGCTCTTGTATTGAATGTTCTGCAGCTTTCATTAGCCTTTCTTTCTGGTCCACTATTTATCTTCTCATATGCTGCTTGAATCGATCTGAAGCTTAAGATATCATTTATTTTCAATGCTATCTGAAAAATCACAGAAGAAATTCGTTTATTCTGAATTCAACCCATTTCAAAATCTAAGTGGTTCTGCTAAGAATTTTGACATTTCAAACCATTGTCGGGTAATTATTGAAATAGAAAAATACGCAAGTGGTAGATTGTTGAGTTTTCATAAAATTTTCATTAAGGGAATTATCGAAATGCCGTTATTTACGAATACTGAGTATACTGATATGTTGTTAATTTATGAGAGAAAATCCCTCAACCAGCACTCGGCATCTTGTTTCAGTTTTAGATTCGCCACATTGTCAGGTCTGGAGAGTTCTGCACCGTGGAAAGTGGCATCCATTTCATTTACAATCCATCCAAACCTTGGAGCTATGCGATGAACTATCGAGGATGCGATTTTGGAGATGGGTTTTGCGGAACCAGCGAGCTATCTTCAGAACGCTTTTTACACAGAAGACGGCATTTTGAATGTTCGCAATGCACATATTTGGTCCAGAGTAAATCCGAAAGTGACTAGGAAATACAATTCACAACATCGTTTTTCAGTCAATATTCAGTGTGGAATTTACAGTAATCGCCAAATTGGCCATGTATTCTTCCACACAGGCTGAGTGGAGTGACATATCTACAATTATTTATCGAGCATTTGCCAGGGCGCTTGCATCATTCAATGCAAGCAATATTTAAAGAGGAATGTACTTCCAACATGATGGAGCTCCAGCACATTTTACCCGTGAAATTGTAGCGCATTTGAAGGAAGTTTATCTAGAACATTGGTTTGTTAGACGGGGACATCTAGCTGGCCAGCAAGATCCGCAGATCGAAGAGTGTCCCAGATTCTCTGGGGGCACTCAAAAAATGAAGTTTACTCTGAAGAAATCATAGACAGGGAGCATCTGATTAATCGTATTCAAGCTGCATGTGAAGCAATACAAAATCGACCGAAAATTTTGAAGAAAGCTGTAGCTCATTTGGTCACAAGAGCTAGAAAATGTTTAAAAGGGAGAGGGGGTAATTTCGGAAAAAATATTGCAAAAAATATTTGAAGTTGCCTCTACATTCATGTATTGGATGGAATAAGATGCAGCACAATATGTTACTGAGAAGTTCAATCGATTTTATATGAATAGACGCATTATTCGGAGATTCACAGGTTCGTGTTTACTATAAATTGAAAATTCCTAATATTAAATGGTTCATAAAATGATGATGTGAAGTGTGCCATTGATCCTAATAGGCTTGTTTGAAAGAGTGTTTATTGTAGATTCTGAAGAGAATTTCGCTGTTTGAAAATTGGATGTACAGGGTGTTTTACAAGATGTGGTATAATGAATGTCATTTTCTCAGTCCGGACCTGTGCTATCGATAAGTCATCATTGGCAAATATTTGGCATTGGCCTATTCCCTCAAGTTCTCATGAAGATCCATGCAGGAGTTCAAGAAGTATGCCGACTGAAATTTTTTGATAAACTACATAAAACATCCTGTAACTTTTAAACGAATATAGTTAGGACATATTTCGATCACTGATTCAGACTCACCAAAATTTCCTGCATCTACCCTGAAAGCCTGTACATTCATTCGTGAAACACCCTGTATACTTAATAATTACAATTGAGTTTTTTTTTCCAGATAGTTTCTCGACGGACTATATATTGTAGAAGTTGGAAGATATGATGAATTTTAAGTCAATTATTATTATTACTACATGCTTCTGCCGTATGATGTTTCTATATCTGAAAGAATGTAGAGGTGGATAGCCCTGTATCTCCTGAATTACCAACATCATAAACCGTTGAATCCAATACTTTAAATCACTAAGAAAAAAGATGCAACCCTAGCGTTCATGTTTTATACTCATTCATCGGCGAAACTCACCAAATCGCGGCATCGTTCACTGAATCTCTTACGAAGAAATCCAACTAGGCATCTCTAAGCATTCACAGATCGCACTTGAAACTCTCTCACCAACTTTTTTGTCCGAACAAACGGACGAAAAACGTCCGCTAACTCCAAAATAGTTAGTGGCACGTTCTTCTATTTATATTTGTACGTATTGTTACCATTATCAAAAGCCGAACCATCAACAACGATCGTTAACCGCAAACAAAACGACCAGAAACAATCGATCAAATCATCGTTCGATTCTTGACCGGAGAAAATAATCAAAAAACGCGCGATCGCTTTCGGACGCTTCGAGAAATGTTCGCGAGGGAACGCGCGCGCGCGTGAATTCGCGGGCGTTCGTGTGGGCCTGTTGACGGCGAGGGTGTCGGGTAGCGACTGTGCAACCCGCAAATTCTACTTGCAAGCCCGGCCGCCGTGCGCAATATCATAAATTTTACGGCGAAATTCCAGAGACTGTAATTCATTCCTCGATATCAACAATAAAATTTTAATTGTTTGGGTCTCAGACAATCGCGCGGCAGCTGGCTTGCAGCGGAGGTACTGAATAGGAATAATTGAGTTTGTAACGAGCCGGTGAATGTACCTGCCTCCTGCTAATAAATGAGCATCCTGTATTAGCGAAATCGCAAGATGAAATGAAAACGATGCCTGCTATCATAATGTTTCATTACTTCAACCCAAAAAAGTAATGAACAAAAAAAATTTTTGTAACGTTTATTGAAATTTTCAATCTACTTTCCACAATATTAAGTGAATGTGAGCATTTTTAACTGTATATATCGGGTGTTTTTTTAGTGTGATAGAACTTTCGATAGGGATAACTGTGATTTGACAGAAGGTAGAAGCCATGTTCTTTTGACATTTCTGTTCAGTAACCCTTGACAAATTATCATGTAAAGACTCACGCCGCAACAACGTCTAAAAATTGTTGAAATTTATTTTCAAAATCAGTATTCTATTCGCCAAACTTATAAAGCACTTCGTGAAATTTCTGATTTACATAATCGTCCATCGTAGCAGCTTATTCATGCTTTATTTGTATAGAAAAGTCGCCAATTTTTTTGTTCCACACTCAGCGATATGAAATGTTCCCTTAATGATTTTTTTTAATATTTATTCGAATGAAGTTTATGCTGCTACTCACAAATCAAAATAATTCAGTTGACAGCTAAAGCTTCTGTCGAAATCTTTATGTTTGGATAAACTTTCATTATATAGTAATTTCGAATTGCTACTCCGATCTGCAAATGACCTTGTACTTGGAATGAAAAGCTTTCAACTCAACAAAATACGAAAACGAATGATCTATCAATAAAACCAGATCGGAGAATAACAAGCGGGTTAGCGACAAAGTATTTCAGAAACTTCGTTGCAAAACTTGAATATCAAAACAGATTTAATCTGTTAGTCTTCTACAATTTTAATTTCAAAAAATTTTTACTTAAGAAACTTTAAGAATTGAATTAATGTCTTTATAAGCACTGCTCATATTTAATAGACGTATAAAATCGAAATTCATCATACAATATCAAATGGAATTAAGAAAAAACCAACGAATATAAATTGTCAATTAAAATTAATAAATAAACAAACAGCAGACCCTTGTACATTTATTATTGCATCTCAGAAAATTATTTTCTAATATGCAGGGTGTTCCTAAAATAAATTATTCAACAAATGGGTAATTTTTTAAATGGATCATACCGTACACTTTCATATATTTTCTTTAGCTATATCATGACGCAAAATGTCGGGTGTTTTTTCAGAGTGATAGAAATTTCGATAGGGATAACTGTGATTTGACAGAAGGTAGAAGCCATGTTGTTTTGACATTTCTGTTGAGTAAGCATTGAAAAACTATCATGGAAAGACTCACGCCGCAACAACGTTTACAAATTGTTGAAATTTATTTTCAAAAGCAGTGTTCTATTTGCCAAACTTGTAGAGCACTTCTTGAAATTTATGGTTTACATAATCGTCCATCAGAGCATTTTATTCGTCGAACCATCAATAGATTTCGGACAACATTTTCTCTACTCGATGCAACAACAACAAGACAGAGAACTGTACGTACAGAAGAAAATATCAGTGCTGAATGTCAAAGCGTTAATGATGATCCAGATTTGTCTATTTGTCGACGTTCACAACAAGTTGGAATCTGTGCATCCACCACTTGGAAAAGTTTTCGTAAAGATCTTCGTCTACACCCAAACAAGATGCAACTGGTTCAAGAACAAAAGCCACTTGACCATAATAAGCGCGTTTGTTTACTGATTGGGCCCTAGAACAGCTTGAAGTTGATCCAGTTTTTCATCGTAAAATTGTGTTTAATGATGAAGCTCATTTCTGGTTGAGCGGCTATGTAAACAAGCAAAATTGCCGTATATGGAGTGAAAACAATCCTCAAGAAATTTTGCAGGTTCCATTGCATCCTGAAAAATTCCCTGTATGGTGTACTTTACACGCTGGAGACATCATCGGTCCATATTTCTAAAAACGTTGCTGGAGCTAATGCTACAGTGAATGGTGCTCGTTACAGATCGATATAAATATAAAATTGTTCTAGTGACTTCTAGAATACATTGCTTATCTTCAGAAACAACTTCTATAAATACTATTGCATATCAAATGTCTTCATATCATCACTTTTCAATAAACCTGTGCGTCTGGTCTTCAAGGTAACACTGAACTGAAGCTGTTATATAGGTGTTATTCTAGTTGATTGTTCTAGTGTCTTCTAGAATACATTATTTATCTTCAGAAACAACCTCTATAAGTATTGTTGCAAATCAAATGTCTTCATATCTTCACTTTCTAATCAACCAGTGTGTCTGTTTCGAACCACATCTAAATATTTTCTACTATTTTGGAATTATTACAGAAAACCAAGTTTTTTTTCATCTTCAACACCCTGTATCTTGGGAGTGAACCCATGTTTGCAGAAAATCTGTTTTCATTTCCATTATTGCTATCAGCCTTATCAGTTGACTAAACCTACTTTGGGACACTCTGCATAATTGATTTACCACCAGAAAATGGAAAACTATTTCAAACAGAACATTCCAACAAGCAATTCTCCCTTTCCTATGAATTCGAATTATTATTAATGCGTTAACTTTCGTAAGAGTAAATTAGCACTGCTGAAGTTAGAAAATTCAATCAAGAATCTATAAAATTATGATGAAGTGGACGTTTTCTGGGAGGTTATACTTGAAATTGTTCTTCAAGTCAAGAATGTTCTTAAACTTCCGAGTGAAAATAGTTCAATCATGCTAACTTGTGCTTTTGTTTTTTTTTGTTTTCAAGAAATGAAATACTAAACTTTTCGATTGATTTTTTGAAATCCTTCAGCTATCAGAATATGTTTAAGCTGCTGATTTTTCATTACTTGAGAAACTGAGAGTTCTGTAATGGTGTCATGAACACCGAGTTTCAAATTCATCATCTTTTCCACATAAGTTTACAAAATAAGAGTAACTTCTATGCTTAACCAGAAAAATTATATTTATATCGGGTGTTGTTTTCAGAGTGATAGAACTTTCGATAGGGATAACTGAGATTTGACAGAAGGAAGAAGCCGTCTTGTTTTGACATTTCTGTTCAGTAAGTATTGACAAATTATCATGGAAAGACTCACGCCGCAATAACGTTTACAAATTGTTGAAATTTATTTTCAAAATCGGTGTTCTATTCGCCAAACTTATGAAGCATTTCGTGAACTTTGTGATTTACATAATCGTCCATCAGAGCAGCTTATTCGTCGAACTATCGATAGATTACGGACAACATTTTCTCGATGCAACAACAACAAGACAAAGAACTGTACGTACAGAAGAAAATATCGCTGCTGTATGTCACAGTGTTAATGATGATCCAGATTTGTCTATTCGTCGACGTTCACAACAAATTGGACTCTGCATCCACATCATGGAAAATTTTGCGTAAAAATCTTGGTCTACACCCATACAGGATCCAACTGGTTCCAGAACTGAAGCCAGTTGACCATAATAAGCGTTATTTGTTTGCTGATTGGGCCCTAGAACACCTTGAAGTTGATCCACTTTTTTATCGTAAAATTGTGTTTAGTGATGAAGCTTCTCTGGTTGAGCAGCTATGTAAACAAGCAAAATTGCCATATATGGAGTGAAAACTATCCTCAAGAAGTTCTGCAGGTTCCATTGCATCCTGAAAAAGGCACTGGTTGGTGTGCTTTACACGGTGGAAGCATCATCGGTCCATATTTCTTTAAAAGCGATGCTGGAGCTAATGTTACAGTGAATGGTGCTCGTTACAGATGGATGATCAATGATTATTTGTTTCCAAATTTGAATGCTATCGACCCAGAAGTGTTTTGGTTCCAACAAAATGGTGATACACCTTATGCTGCTACCGTTACAATTGATTTATTGAAAGAAATATTTGGCGACAACATTATTTCGAAAAATGGTCCAATTAATTGGCCTCCAAGATCATGGGACATAACTCCACTGGATTATTTTCTTTGGAGTTATAAACTCTGCTGATAAACCAGAAACAAAAGACTCTTTGGAAGTCAACATAACTCGTGTTATTGATGAAATAAGGCCTGAATTACTGGAAAAAGTGGTCCAAAACTGGTCTGGTCGAATGCGATTCCTCAGAGCTAGTCGTGATGGACATATGCCGGACGTTAATTTTAAAACATAATTGTCATGAAATTTTCTTTCAAATAAGAAAAAAAATTGGCCTTAACCTTTAAATGTTTTTTATTTCAATTTGAAGTTCTATCACTCTAAAAAACACCCGATATCTACTTTATTCAGTTTCACACCAACCTTACCTTTAAGACAAACACAAAGATTAAAAATATGGACTTAAAATACTAATTAAGTTCTATTTATTCCTTTTATGAGGGGTCACATCATCTCTCTTCAAAAATCAGCAGTAATCACTCATTATGGCTGGATTGTCCTTGATAGCGAATTTCCATTGTCATAATATCTTGGTGGAATCTTTCACCCTGCTCGTCACTGAAAGCTCCCAAATTTTTAGGAAAAAATGGCAGATGTGAATGGAGGAAATGAGTTTTTAATGACGATTTGTAGGCATCTAATATTTCATTAACTATTTTGGTAGTTTGCATCCATATTGTTGCCCGAAAATCCTCTTACTACACTAACAAATCTGTTCCATGCTCTGAGTTCCTGCCTCGTAAGCTTCTCTGTAAAATTAACGTCGTCCAGCAATTTTCTGATTTGTGGCCCAATAAAAATGCCTTCTTTTAATTTGGCATCACTTTACTTGTTTTAAGTATTTTAATCCATCACCATCTTTATTCGAAGAGGCAGAAGGACATTTTTGGGATCTACAAAAGGTTTAAACTTAACATTTTGACATCCCGGTTGATCTGCATCTGCTGTTGACTTAATGGTTGATTATATTCAGAACCGGTGCCAGTTCGTCATCATTAGGTAGATCTAACTATATAGTACATTGGTACTTTAAGATGTGGGGTGCCACAGGGCTCTGCAATTACACTTTTTTCATTACGAGAGAACTGAGATTTTGCACTGATGACACTCAGCTCTCTTCGTTTAGGGCATCAGATTGTTGAGCGAGCAGCTGAGGAGATCAACGCTGATCTGGCTTGCTTGGGGGATAATTCTCTGAAACATCATTTATTGTTGATCCGGATAAAACTAAGGTTCTTGTTTTTGGCAGGGCGGCAGAATGTGTCACTGATAAGTTGGATTTGAGGGTTAATGGAACTAGGGTTGCTACTGTAAAATCTGCTCGTAATTTGGGAGTTATTCTGGATACAGACCTTCGGTTCACTGAACATGTGTCATCCTGTGTTCAAAAAGCTAATGTTGCATTAAGACGATTGTGGCCACATAGACAACTGCTGTCTGAATAAAATAAAACATCACTTACGGATTCTCTGGTTCTGAGTCATTTTAACTTTTGTGACGAAGTTTACGGTCCCTGCTTGCGTCTGGCGAATAAGATGAGAATTCAAAGAGTTCAGCGCTCATGTTTGAGATTCTTATTTGTCATCAGAAAGTTTGAACCAGTTATTCATAAACTGATCGCTGGTTGAACATGGAGCAGAGACGTGAGCTACATTCTGCGGTTTTGTTCCATTCAATTGTATGGTTTAAATCTCCTTCCCGTTTATATAATAAGATTCGGTTAAGGTCTGATGTACATAACGTAAATGTAAGATTCAGGGACATGCTTTCCTCACCTGTGTTCAGGACTGCCTTGTTCCGACGCTCATTTTCTTTTTCTATATACTCCTTATATAATCGCGTTTTGGCTCCTCTCAAACTGTATAGACCGTTGAGTTGTAAGTTTAAGTCTAAGAAATTTTTACTAGGTTCAAATAACTAATCATGATTTTGATATTGACAAGTTTCCGTTTTATTTGTTGTATATTCCTATGATCTGGGTGTGCTTATTATGTTGAATATTATTAAATCAATTGTGGAACATGGATAAAATAGTAAGGTTTTTTCTTCTAGTCTTGTAACCACAGGTCCTACAGGAATAACAGTTTTGCTGATGTAGGTCCTTTTGCAGAGTATATTTTCAACATAGTAGAAGTGTGATTTTTTTGTATTCAATTCTGCAATTAACATATTATTATTATTATTATTATTAAATATACTTCTTCCTTTTCAAATTTTGTTATAGAATGCTGATTTACTGCACGATTGTACCATAGAGAGTGGGCTTTTTTTCATCACTTTCTTTCATCGTCACTGAATGGACAACTGGCAGAGAGGGTTTCACATTTCCATTATGCAATAACACAGCTTTTAACCTGTATTTAGATGAATCTGCAAATTAACGCCACTCAGAGAGGGAATACTCAATATCAAGTTTCCGCATTAAATCATCAATATCAGTACACGCACACAACGAATTTTCCATACCGTAGAATGCAGAAAACGGAGCATTTCTCTTTCTGGAATTCGTAATTTTTATTTTGTTGCCTAATAAGTTCCATTTCTTGAGACGGTAACCATGACTGTTGCTTTGATTATCCCAAATCACGACTAAATCATTTAACTCACTTTGAACAATCAAGTGTGGCTCGCCGGAATATGGACTTGGAGTAAAAGTAGGGTCGGTGCACTGTTCTTCAAAGCTGCTTGATGATACATTGTCTCCAATAACTCCTAGAACAACATTTTGCGGATCTAAAGCTGCGATTCGCACTGGTAACGCTGCATTATGAGGAACAGGTCGTATTGCAGACTGCACATTTGTATAGTCAATCTTGAGCTTTTCCTCTTTGGAATAACCTTCTATCTTTGTCAAGCAAAAATAGCAATCGTCTAAATGATGAGTGGATTCTCGCCATAACGTAGGGATTGCAAAAGGCTTGCTTTTTCTCTTTTCATTAATCTACTGCTCCAGTGATACGCTACAACTTGCACACATGGGGAGCCCACTGCTCGACTTGATCTCCAATTAAAACATCAAATTATTCGAAGTAGACTTTTTCAACATTTTCAGAAAATGGCCTGGCTTGTGATTTCACAATAAATTCTCCATAAATATAACAAAATTTCTCAGTAGAGATTTTTCAACTGCGGCGCGTCTGTCTGGACATTTTTGTCCTTAAAACAGTTTCTCATCTACAAACAGGGACCACTCACCTCGAATCTCAACAGAGGACTGATTTTTAATCTCAATTTTATGTCTAATATTCTGAACAACACAGTTTAGGCATTTTTCCTGTTATAAAATGCATCCATTTCAACCATCCTTACTACTTGCTAATGTAAAATGGTTTTATTGAGCTATTGAAAAGAGGTACGTATTTTTCCTATTATTAGAAGGGAATTTCCATCAAAAAATTAAGATCTGCTTTGTGTTACAAAATATTGTCGACCAGTGTTATTGATACGTCTTTAGGATACTTCAATTGAAGTCAATTGGCCAAGTCCTCTGTAATCTTCTTGTATTGAATAGATTTTCTGCCAGCTGATCTATGATGCTGTTTTCGTGTCCTTCCAGACTTTGATGGTATTTTCTTGATCGTTTGCCATCAAATCAAGTAATGAAAGCTGTTAACTTATCATTCCTTAATAAGGTCATTTCGCGTAACTATTTAGCATGGAGATACCTTAAAAGTAAGGTCTATGAGAATAATTCTACGAACCTGATGCAATTGAAGCAAAACATCAGGTCAGAAATGGCAGCAATATCGAGAGCTGTGTGTCAGCGTGTGATCGCCAATCTTCGATTCCGATTAGAAGAGTGCCAGCAGCGTAAAGGTCACCATTTAGATAACATCATCTTTTCCAGATAATTTTCCACTTTATATTGTAAAAATCCGCAATGTACTTTCTTTATTTTAAGTAGTTTTTGTTTTATCGTTTGAACACCTTATATAATTTCAGAATCAGATAATAGGGCTGTGATAAACAAATATAAATAAAAAATACTTGGGAGCGTTTTTTCGAATACTTCAGATATTAACTGGATCAATTCTCTGAAACTTCTACAAATTTGAACTGAAAAATCTCTTGGAAACTTTTTAGAATCAAATCAATAATGAAGACATTTATTTACATTATTTAGTTAGAAAAAATTTATGACATTATCAATGTGCAGAACCGTAGGAAATTGTAGAGGAAATCTTCTTCTGAAATTAAACCTACATTAATGAGAAATTTAATTGAGATTCATCACGCAAGAACGCAACTGCGGCCGTTAATAACAAAGAACAAGATTATATTAATAAAAATCAACCAATCTTTTTGGAAGGAATTACTATATATTTGAAAATAAGCACAGGATATTTTAAAATATTCAATATATTTACCATCGAAAATGAAGGCAATTATTAACCCTTATGGTTCTTCATGCCCAGTAGAGCTTGAAAATTACCGAAAGACGTTATCAACGGGTGGATTTCATAAAAATGTTCCATCTCTCTGAATATTTTAAATCTTTGAATTACTTCTTCAAATAGCTACATATAATTAGAAATAAATTCCGACTTCTGCGTTCTGTTATCAGAAAGTCAAATAGAGGTTATTTATTGCAATTTTAAAAGTGTTCTCCTCAGAAAACGGAATATATTATGAAAATTAAACATGCATTGTTCACCTTTCGATCGATTGAATTAAGTAGTAATTGGCTACTATACGCAGCATCCTAAACCATTACTCCATTAGTTCTGTTTATATACCTAACAACAACAAACTCAATATCATGAAATACCTGGACGAAATTGTGATTCGGCGCTGAAGGCGACATTATACCATTCTTTCAGGGAAGATTTGGTGTCTGAGTTCGTTTATGGACAAAATCGATTCAGTAGTTTCGCATTTATTCACGTTTAATAATTTTTCATATTTTTCCTAATATTCTCGAAACTGCAGATACAATCGATATGAAATTCATCATTTAGAAGAGGATTAATAATGGGCGTGTTCGTGAAAAATTTCGTGAGGACCGTTCAATTAGAAGATCAAAAAAAAAAAGAATCGTGGTTGATATGAACTAGCGTACTTTACGTTAGAGCTTTTCATCTTTTTTATACATTCCCATTAACTGTACACAGATATATTCTCTACCTGAATGATTGCCTCAATCAAGCAGTCATGGAATTCGCTTAATCTTATTTTTTTGGTACTAAAGGTATCAGCAATTTACTCTTGGATAATTTGAAGTCAAAGCAATACCAATCATTTTTATTCATTTTTTTAATGGCACGTAACAGTAATAATAAGAGATAAACATCAATTTTGATCTAATAAGCACTACCATTTGAATATGATATCAGAAACTGCACCGTATCAAATACTCTTGGGCTATGATCAACGGTTATGAATTTGCAGGAAGAAATTCTCAGTCATTTTTCCTTACCTGTAGAAATAATTAATAATACACTATATGGCAGAACAAGAAATTCATAACCAAATACTATATTTTAGGAAATTGATGTTCCTTCCATCGAATGAGTGATTTATGTCATTCAAGAATCTAAAGTTGGTTCATACCACAATTAGTTATTGAGTTGTTCTGCTTAGATTTCTCGAAACCAAGAATATGAAATTCGAAAATGGTGGAAAGTGCTGACGTCAAGTCGAAAGCTTCTGTACATTTGTTTTTCAACAGTCCATTTCCCTTGAAAATTTCAAATCTGAAAATTATTTTTTAATGAAGCAACAAATAAGGAATAAAACACATAATTATGTGTGCTGATATCCGAAAGTACATAAAACGTCATTTTTTGAAATTTTAGAACTGTTCTCCTGAAGAAACATAAAATCTCATTAAAATATTGGGTCTTCCAATAGGTACTTCCGAACTTTGACAGTTTATAGCGGCCATATTAATGGTCAGATTAGCAATAATTCTTTCACTCTTCAAGATCAGGTTTTTAGACATCTTATTTTCTGTTAATATATCTACTTTTGCACATCAGCTCATTCAGCCTTTTTTTTGCATCGTGGTCTGAATCTATTGGCATGTAGAACAGAAAGGACCGCCAATGAGTATCATCAGATGTTCTGTGCATCTTCATGAAACTTTAATTCATCTAGCAGTTCGTTCTGATCACCTAAATGTCATATTTGTAGTTTCCGTACAGAAAACTTCAAATTATCAGTGGAAATGAACCCCGAGGCAAAATTGGATCAGGATTTCCTTTTTTACTGCGGTTTCACCAGTACATTCTTCAGTAGAATCAAAGATGAAGAGGTGAAGACAAGATGTCAAGTTAGTACAGTAATGAATGATTATGCGTTATAATATGCGATTGACTTATAAAATTTCAGCAATGGCTCCATAAACTTCTGGGGGAGAAATGTGAAGGTATAGACAGTAAAAGATGCAGAAATATATACCTGACGCAACTTTTGGTTTGTATGCAGAACAATGTATTGGAAGGGCCCTTCCGTCTGGTGCCTGGAGAAATAGACATATCCGACGCCTATGATGTCTTTGAGCCCATTTCAGATTCGTGCAAGGTATTTATGGCACCCACCCTAATTGAATTTTTTATTTTTGACTATACTAGTGACATTAAAGTAATAATACGCAGTAGTAGTTAATACATGTTTGATACAACTCCATTAGATTCAGCCACTTCTATTGCTACTCGTGCTGCCCAAAAATTTCCAGAAATACTTCTGTGGCAGTATCGACAGGCGGTAAGTATTCACACTACGGTCCATCACATCCCTCGCGATCAGATAAGGGTAATGGAGAACGACAAAATTGCAGCCACAGCGCTTTGTCTCTTTAATTTATTTGAATACTAGCTTTTTACCCGCGGCTTCGCCCGCAGTGGAGTCATTAAATAAGTATGAAAGATAAAGGGTAAGGGTATAATAATAGTAAAACTTCATTACTGAAGTAGCTAAATTTGACGATTTTTTGACAAACAATTGTTTTATCTTTCGTAAAAAAATTTTTTTTTTTTAAATATAAAGTACCCTACGTTACTTCTAATACCTTCAAGAGTATATGTACAAAGTTTCATGATGATCGGTTCAGTAGTTTTTGCGTGAAAGCGTAACAAACAAACTTACATTCGCATTTATAATATTAGTAGGGATGTAAGTGTCTTGAAAACATACGTGGGCGCCAAAAACTTTTCTTCACTTTGAAGCTGTTATATATAGGTATTATTCTAGTTGTTTGTTCTAGTGACTTCTAGAATACATAACTTATCTTCAGAAACAACCTCTATAAAAACTATTGCATATCAAATGTCTTCATACCATCACTTTTCAACCAACCAGTGTGTCTGGTCTTCAAGGTAACACTGAACTTCTTCACTTTGAAGCTGTTATATAGGTGTTATTCTAGTTGTTTGTTCTAGTGTCTTCTAGAATACATTATTTATCTTCAGAAACAACCTCTATAAATACTGTTGCATATCAAATGTCTTCATATCATCACTTTCTAACCAACCAATGAGTCTGTTTCGAACCACATCTAAATATCTTCTACTTTTTTGGAATTATTACAAAAAAACAAGTTTTTTTTCATGTTTAACACCCTGTATCTTGGGAGTGAACCCATGTTTGCAGAAAATCTGTTTTCATTTCCTTTATTGCTATCAGCCTTATCAGTTGACTACATCTACTTTGGAACACCCTGCATAGCTGATTTACCACAAGAGAAAATGGAAAACTATTCAAACAGAACATTCCAACAAGCAATTCTCCCTTTCCTATTAAGTCGAATTAAAATTAATGTGTTAACTTTCGTAAAAGTAAATCGGCACTGCTGAAGTTAGAAAATTCAATCAAGAATCTATAAATTCATGATGAGGTGGACGTTTTCTGGGAGGTTATACTTGAAAGTAAAGAAGTCAAGAATGTTATTCAACTTCCGAGTGAAAATAATTCAATCATGCTAACTTGTGCTTTTGTTTTTTTTTTGTTTTCAAGAAATGAAATGCTTAACTTTTCGATTGATTTTTTGAAATCCTTCAGCTATCAGAATATGTTTAAGCTATTAATTTTCCATTACTTGAATAACTGAAAGTTCTGTAATGGTGTCATGAACACCGAGTTTCAAATTCATCATTTTTTCAACATAAGTTTCCAAAATAAGAGTAACTAACATGTTTAACCAGAAGAACCATATTTATATCGGGTGTTTTTTTTAGAGTGATAAAACTTTCGATAGGGATAACTGAGATTTGACAGAAGGTAGAAGCCGTGTTGTTTTGACATTTCTGTTCCGTAAGCTTTGACAAATTATCATGTAAAGACTCACGCCGCAAGAACGTTTAAAAATTGTTGAAATTTATTTTCAAATCAGTGTTCTATTCGCCAAAATTATGGAGCATTTCGTGAGCTTTATGGTTTACATACTCGTCCATCAGAGCAGCTTATTCGTCGAACTATCAATAGATTTCGGACAACATTTTCTCTACTCGATGCAACAACAACAAGACAAAGAATTGTACGTACAGAAGAAAATATCGCTGCTGTATGTCATAGTGTTAATGATGATCCAGATTTGTCTATTCGTCGACGTTCACAACAAGTTGGACTCCACCTCATGGAAAATTTTGCGTACAAATCTTGAACTACAGCGATACAGGATCCAACTGAAGCCATTTGACCATAATAAGCCTCGTTTGTTTGCTGATTGGGCTCTAGAACAGCTTCAAATTGATCCACTTTTTTTATCATAAAATTGTGTTTAGTGATGAAGCTCATTTCTGGTTGAACAGCTATGTAAACAAGCAAAATTGCCGTATATGGAGTGAAAACAATACTCAAGAAATTCTGGAGGTACCATTGCAGCCTGAAAAGGATGCAATAGTGTGCTTTACACGCTGGAGGCATCATCGGTCCATATTTCTTTAAAAACGATGCTGGAGCTAATGTTACAATGAATGGTGCTCGTTACAGTTCGATGATAAATGATTATTTGTTTCAAAATTTGAATGGTATCGACCCAGAAGTGTTCCAAAAAGATGGTGCTACACCTTATGCTGCTACAGTAACAACTGATTTATTGAAAGAAAGATTTGGCGAAAACATTATTTCGAGAAATGGTCCAATTAATTAGCCTCGAAGATCATGCAACATACCTCCACTGGATTATTTTCTTTGGGCTTATGTCAAGTCATTGGTTTATGCTGATAAAGCAGAAACAATAGATGCTTTGGAAGCCAACATAACTCGTGTTATTGATGAAATAAGTTACTCGAAAGAGTGGTCCAAAATTGGTCTGGTCGAATGCGAATCCTCAAAGCTGGTCGTGGTGGGTTATGCCGGAAATTATTTTCGAAACATAAATGTCATAAAATTATCTTTCAAATAAAAAAAAATTTGACTTCAATCTCAATTTTAAAAAACATCCGATACCTATGAAATCCTGTTGTAGCGACAATGTTGTCTTACTTAGGCAATAGAACTCTGGCAATTTACTGGAATTGTGTTACTTTGGCAGAAAAATGTATGTCATGGGGTATCTCAGCGATCCATACATTCTCTTATTAATAATAACAATCTGAACATCATAAACAATAATTGCATATGCTTATACTGTAATGTGACATATCCATTATTTTTACATTCAAAGTGCCAATGGTGATTTAATTGAAAAGATACAACTTTGATATTTCCTCAGGAACCTGAATGGCTTCAAGAGAAAGACGACATACCACAAAGTGATGGTAGAAATGAAAAAGAAGGAAGGACTTATATAGCTACCAGAGTTTTACCTGGAGGTGTGGGGGCTTTTGCTTATGTTGCACTGTCCATGGGCGACGAAGAACCCAAATGGATTGGAGGTGGAGAAGGGTATGTTATCATTTACCGGAGTTCTTTTTACAAAGTTTTGGATTTCCGTTTTAGTAAAATAGATTTCTGAGTGATAGAGACTTGATCGTAGCTTCCACATAAGTTTTTAATTTCCAAGGGAGAAAACGCTTGGTGGCGTAATTGCAATCACACAATTTCACTGCACACTATACCAGAACATCACTTGAAAAAGGTGAAAAATAAAAAATAAACTCCACTTAAACTATTTAACGAAGAAAACGAAGATCTTGATCCACCTAAATCGACAAAACAACTTGATTTGTGATTTAACAGGTATTGTAGGTTAGAGCACAAAATATTTTGTGGGACCCAACTTGTACTTGATCGATGATCAACAGAGGTTAATCTGACATAGTTTGTCACAGTGTCTAAATCTGAGATCAGCACTTTGGGAACATAGAACTAGATAGACTAAAGTTTTGTGAAACCCACTGTAAGAGTATCAGTATAATATCAATATCAAAATCCACGCCTTGCACAAAATATGGTTTTTTTTTTCAATGTGACGTGTAATCTTCACCGTCACTTCTCATCGCTACCATATCTTACATACGATTGGTGTTCAATGTATTATTGGTATAGGCATGAAAGAACACTCAAAAAATTTTGGAAAAATTCTATTTTTCAATTTAACCTCCTAAAACTTCAATACATTTGTTAGATCGAGAAATAAGATTCTCTAAAAAAATATTCTCCTGGCTTCTCCTCAAAATAGTTATTAATTGCTACCTACAGTTTTTCGTCGTCGGAAAATCGCTTTCTACGAAGATATTGTTTCACATTTGGGAATAGGTAGAAGTCGCTGGGGGCCAAGTCTGAGCTGTATGGAGGATGAGCAATTTCTTCGAAGCCACATTCCCGCACAGCAGCCTTCACCAAGCGGGCCTTGTGAACCGGCTTTGTCGTTAAGCAGTAACACCCCCGCTGCGACTTTTCCTCGCCTCTTTCCTTTAATTGCTTCCCTTAAATTAAGCAAAATGGTTGCGTATGATGCTGCGGTGATGCTTTCACTGTTTTTAGTGCATTCTATCAACAAAATACCTTTAAAATACTAAAGACCGTAGCCATTATTTTTCCAGCAGATGGAGTGACTTTGTAACTTATTTGGGGGCTGTGCAACCTTTTCAATCCACTGCATGGACCCTTGTTTACTCTCAGGTTCATAGTGATGAACCCACGTCTCATCTCCAGTAACCAGCCGGTTGAAAATAGTCGGTGGGTCTTCTCCACAGAGCTCTAAAAACTCCTTACAGCACTCAACTCGCACTTGCTTCTGAAGTGCGATGAGCATTCTCGGTACCCATCTTGCACTGACCTTTGAGAGGTTAAGATGATCATGAAAGATAGCATGTATGGTTTGCCATCTTCAAGCGTACCAGCCTTTCCACTTTTTCCACATTCTCTTCAGTGTTGTCGCTAAGAGGCCCGCCCGAGCGAAGATCGTCTTGAATGCTTTCTCTGCCTCTTTTAAATTCATTTGACCACTTTTGAACGGTGGATAACGACGAGTCACAGTCTCGGTAAACATCAACCATCTCTTCATGAATGATATTTTGACCTTCTCCCTGCTTAGTCGGGAACTCGATTTTCTTCATCATTGTGGCATCTGTCATTCTGGTCGTCTTTCACTGAGGATACCTAGAAAACTAATGATAGTAAATTAGTGAAAGTTTATATTTATACCCTCAAATAGTATCATTAGTAAATGGGGTGATAAGATTACTCACATCATCAGCAAATCACCCCTTTACCGAGAATACATTGGACACCCCTCGTAACAATACTCTTTTTGGCCATCAATATCACATAATTTGTCATAGATTCCTCTATGAACTGCGTGAAAGACATTCGAATGGAGTTACATTCCATTTCCAATTTTCAGATCCAATATCACAATATGTGTATCAAAATAAAAATTTAATACACTGTCAAGAAAGTACCGAGAATTTTCAATTAAAACAACATTTTTACATTTAATCGTCAAAATTTATTGGGTCACCTTCAAAATAGGCTCCATTTGCTCCAACACATCTATGCCAACGGCACTTCCAATTATCGAAACATTTTTTATAGGCGCTTTCCGGGATGGACTTTAGCTCTCGCGCCGAATTTTGTTTTATGGCTTCAATCGACTCAAAACGGGTGCCACGAAGGGGCAATTTTAGTTTTGGGAAGAGGAAAAAGTCGCAGGGAGCCAAATCCGGCGAATACGGTGGTTGCTGAAGCACGTTTGTTGAGTTTTTGGCGAGAAAGTCAGTCACAATCGTAGCTCGGTGAGAAGGCGCGTTATCGTCATGCAAAATCCATGAGTTGTTCGCCCACAAATTTGGCCGCTTCTTACGGATACGCTTACGCAAACGTTTCATAACGCCTAGGTAATACTCCTTGTTTACCGTCTGACCCTCTGGAATGAATTCGTAGTGCACCACGCCACGGATATCGAAGAAAACAATGAGCATCACCTTCATTTTCCAGCATCCAGCATGTCTGAAGCAACCTGTTCGCGATGACGTTTTTGAAGAAAATTCAGGTCTTTCGGTACGAGTCGTGCGGCCACCTTTCTCATGCCCAAAATATCAATCAAAATCGTACGTGCGGACTCGTGGGATATCTTAAGATCATGTGCTATCTCTCTCAAGCTGGTACGACGGTTTTCCAGCACCCTTTCCTTAATTTTATCGACGTTATCTTCGATCGAAGCCGTCGATGAGCGACCACTTCACGACCGTCCTTGAAGGCTCTGTACCACTGATATGCACGAGTTTTCGATAGAGCATTATCACCAAAGGCCTTTTGCAACATTTTCAATGCATCGGCATACGAAATTTCATTTGCAACACAAAACTTCAAACAAATTCTTTGCTCAACGTAATCACCCATAGTAAAAATCGGCACGCACTCTGACATCGACTGACTTAATCAGCTGTTGCAAACACACTAGTTGACAGATCCCGCTCAAGCTTGGCATAGTAATTAAGGACAGTGGTACCAACCTAGGAAAAAAAATTTTTACCTGCCTCATTGCCCCGCCAGATTTAAATCGATAATTCCCGGTACTTTCTTGACAGAATGTATATCAAAAATGTGTTTCATTTGAATTAACTGTCGGAACCCCATATTTCGGACTTCACCAAGCATGCTGTTCTAATCCTCCTGGAAATTTTATGAATATTTTATACGAAATCCGTAACAGTTTAAATACGTTTCAGGATATTGGAGAGAAAACTTTCGGAGAAATTCAGGGAGTACGTCCCTCCAGTCTACGAGATGGAGAAGATCCTAGCGAGACGGAAGGATCCCAAGGAGAGAGAGAAGGTCCTTACATTCTACGATGTTCTCTTGCAAAACATCGCCGATGAACTTGATGGTAATTCAAGTGGTCGTCTAACAGCATATATTAGCATGAAATTGCGAGGGTTTCTGAATACGACCCTTATAGATTCACCTCAGTCTCGTCGGTTAAACGCATCAAACTTGATCCACTTCCATTTCTCCAGGCAAATTTGTGAAGAATAGAGGGAAATTGATGATCTTGAACTGAATTTTCAAGGTCATGAACTGCCAAACTTAATTGGGCTCCGTTGTATTTCGTCGCAATTTTTTTTACATTCTTCAAATCCTGAACCCAGCGTTATCTTAAACAATTAAATTGCATCTACAAGTTAATTAATCAAAATCTTATAGAAAAAACGCTGAATTTTAACCAAACTTTACAATTTATTCACCAAAATACGATACTAGGCCGGTTTCAATTGTAACATTATTGTCAAGTGTGAAGAAATACAGAATGCATTGCGACATCTAGGGAATCATTTTTGCGAGGAAAATATTTTTCATTTTTTATATCAATATATAGATGGGCATCTTAATTTCTCTCAAAGACTGCTGACTATTTTTCTGTAGCTTTTCAATCTCGTTTCAAAGTTCCTGACTTTTTGCCCCACGTAGGTTGCCTTATAGTTTCCAATCAATTATTTTATCAATTGACGGATCCTATCGAGAAAAATACCGGTCTTTGGCCGGTCATTTTTGACCTCATCGTATTTGGAGAAGTGCTGGTCAGACAGTCCATGATGCATTAATCGTTGAACGCTGAGTGCGTTTTAACGGGCAAAGGAAAATGTGGCATGCATTGTCAATAACTTCGTTCGATTGTAGCAGCTCATAATTCAGCAACACGCATGATAATATTCGTTTCAGAGGCCATAGAAGAACAACAGAACGAAACGGTCAATGGTCTACTCGAGCAGTTAGTCGAAGATTTGAAGAACAAAGAACGGTATCAAGAGTTCGAAGATATGAACGAGAAGATACGAAGGAGAAATTTGTTGATGATGTTGTACAGCAACGTGCAACGTAGGAGATTGAAGGTAACGCATAGTTTCATTGCACATTATTGAAATCTTTATTTCCTTTCAGAGCGATTTTTTTCGTCCACTGGAGAAAAATTTATGAAACACTATGATTGTATCCTTATATATGTCACCACCGTCGTCTCAACTTCACCCAAGAGAGCCTTTGAAAATTGCGAGTGACCTTGAATAGCGTTATTAACATCAATCTTTCATCCTTTCATAGATGAGATTTTGTAAAGACAACACTTCGCAGTTTCAACCGTGCTCTCTTATTAGATATAGTCTAGAAAGTATCCGGAAAAAACAAAGCTCAATTGTGATTATTAAGTATATATTTTTAGTTCTTGAATTGGAAACTTACAACAAAATATTTATCTTATTAACTTATACAACCTCCATTTAACTGTAAACACTTGACTAAACGTAGAGGTACACCCGATACTGGATCACCTGCATAATTTTCGGTGACGGTAGCCCAGGACTGTAAAAATGACTGAATTAAATCATTTTTATTTCGTGGCTCCGCTCATTCAACTTCATTCTTCATTAGTCCCCATAAGTTTTCAATAGGACTAAAATCTGGCGAAGCTGCTGGCCGTGAAATTGTTATCACTTGTTGCTCTTGCATCCAAGCTTGAGTATAGGCCGAAGTATGGTATCTTGTATCATCCTGCTGAAAACGCCAACCCTCTGGACACAAAGCACGCGCCATTTCAAGGAAAAAATTTCGTTTTTTCTATAAATATCTAGCTATCTGTTCAGATACGGCTTACCTTACATAGGACAAAAATCTGAACAAAAAGCTAGATATTTAAAGAAAAAATGAAATGTCAATATCTCATATAAAACAATATATTCTTTAGGTAAATAAATAAAAAAAAATAAATATGTCGTCAATAAGAACAATAGATCAGGAGTATATAGGTTAAAATGTGGTACATGTTCATATGTATACATTGGCCAAACGGGTAGATCTTTTGAGAGTAGGATCCAGGAAAACCAGAATTCATTCGTTAAGAATAAATCAAGCTCCACTTATGCCAGGCATATGCAACAATCCGGACATGATTTTGACCATAACTTTGAAGTTCTCCATTTCGAGAACAAATGCAATAGACTGGACCTTTTAGAATCAATGGAAATAAACCGGCATCATAAAATGGATATTTTGTTGAACGACCAAACAGATGTGAACCGTTCCCCGTTGTTGAACCTTTTTTAATAAATTCCTTGAAAACTTCATTTCATCACGTATTTTTAGTGAAACTCGTATTTAAGGAGAAAGATTTTGTAAAAGTAACTAATTACCATACTCACCTGACGAGGTTAATGTGTAATTGACGAAACAATTGTCGTTAAAAATAAAAATAAGCGTAAATGAAGTGTTTTACTTCAAATCATTTACAATCCTTTGACTTCAGAAATTTTCCTCTTCTATTTTGTCTTGGCAACCTTCATATTTACGATGTTCACTCAAAAATTGGTTCGATGAGATATTTTCAACAAATAACCTGTTTCATACCGTGAAAGTATCATTTAAATATTATTAGAATAATTATATCCTCAATAATCTAAAAGTTGACTGATTTGATAGATCCGTTTAATCATATTGACAAGTTTGATGGGAGCTTAAGAATCACAAAATTCTGAAATCATTTTCTATTCAATCCTTAAGTCCACTATGGTAAAGAGAAGAATTATATTCTATTACTTCGTAATCTAGTGAATTAAAGGTGTGAAAATATTTTAACTATTGAATTCCTCTTCCTATCTTCTTCCGTTCCCAAATTTCATATTAAAACATTTCAGATAGCCAGACGAGAAGAGATTCTGGACGAAATCGAACAAAAGCTCATGCCGCAATCCTTCTTCGACGAGTCCGCTCTGCCGGAAGATAAATACGAGCTTCCTGCAGTCATGTGGGAACAAGCCATCAATAAGTATCCAAACAAAGCGAATATTATCAAGCTGAAGGAGAAATATCCGTTGTTCTTGGTCGAGAGGTGAGTCCTCCATATCTCCAATTTAGAATCAATAGTACCCAATCTAACTTTCTTACTAGCGCCTCACGCATTCTCCAACTTTACTTCTTAGTATAAAATAGAAAGGCTTTTTACTTGATAGAAGAAATATAACAAAATTTGAATATCAAAACAAATTGAAATATGTTTATCTTCTACAATTTTAATTTCCAAAAGAATTTTTTATTCAAAAAACTTTTAGAATTAAATTAATGTCTAAAACAAGCACCGCTCACATTTAATAGACGTAAATAATCAAAACTCAGTATACAATGTCAAATGAAATAAATAACCCAACAGATATACGAAAGTAATTAAAATTAATAAATAAATATTCAAAGGAGACAAAATTTTGTTTCTGGTTTTATCTTAAGAAATACTACTTGCCTTATAAAAACATGAACACACTTGAAGGACTTCCCAAAGAATATAATTTATTTGAAATATTTAATATATTTAAAAATTTAAAAAATTTTGTCTCCTCTGAATATTTATTTATTAATTTTAATTACTTTCGTATATCTGTTGGGTTATTTATTTCATTTGACATTGTATATTGAGTTTTGATTATTTACGTCTATTAAATGTGAGCGGTGCTTGTTTTAGACATTAATTTAATTCTAAAAGTTTTTTGAATAAAAAATTCTTTTGGAAATTAAAATTGTAGAAGATAAACATATTTCAATTTGTTTTGATATTCAAATTTTGTTATATTTCTTCTATCAAGTAAAAAGCCTTTCTATTTTATTTTATATATAATATATAATTATATTTTGGCTTCAATAAATCTCATTATAGAATGTCAATGAATTTAAGTAAACCTTAAAATAACTCACTTTGTTCTTTGATTTTGTTAGAACATAGATCAATCTTGAATATATAGTTGATCTGTAGTTCGAAGCTTAAGTCTTTTAACACGTGAGTGATGTAGGTTATGTTTTTGATTTTGATATTTGGAATATTGAAAAAAAAGGGCTGATGAAGGGATTATCTAGAATTATATTTGTGTTTTGAAGATATAGTGCACATTTTTTAGAGATTTTTGAAATAATTTGTTCGAATATTTAAATATATTAAATATTTCAAATAAATTATATTCTTTGGGAAGTCCTTCAAGTGTGTTCATGTTTTTATAAGGCAAGTAGTATTTCTTAAGATAAAACCAGAAACAAAATTTTGTCTCCTTTGAATATTTATTTATTAATTTTAATTACTTTCGTATATCTGTTGGGTTATTTATTTCATTTGACATTGTATACTGAGTTTTGATTATTTACGTCTATTAAATGTGAGCGGTGCTTGTTTTAGACATTAATTTAATTCTAAAAGTTTTTTGAATAAAAAATTCTTTTGGAAATTAAAATTGTAGAAGATAAACATATTTCAATTTGTTTTGATATTCAAATTTTACTTCTTAGGTTCTTCACTACATTGAAACAAGTTATATATATATGTTATAATATATATATATATATATATATATATATATATATATTTTATAAGTTATAAATATGTACTATGTTTAACTATAAAAAAATTCAAGGTTTATATTTTTTGTGAGTGCAGTTTCGAGTTGTTTGTCCATCTACCGACAACTGAAAACTCCAGTCACAAAAAATGTAACTGAATAGTAGTAAAACATACTTATTTATAAAAAAATGTTTTAATTATGATCAAGTACCAAAGGGTGACAAGAAAAACCTGAGACAAAATTTTTTCTTTTAATTTTATTGAACAAAAGATGAAGTTACTTCAAAAACTCTCAAAAACATGTGGCACATCCTCAAAAACAATTAGAGTTCAGATAAGGTCACTTCAACTTTACATTTGAAAGATAAAATCAAATAAAAATAAATAAACTTGTAATCTTACCAAACCATTTATGGAAACTCTGTGAATGCAATTTCAAACTAGGTAGGTACATCTAATATCCAAGGTTCTATGCTAAACACAGAAATCGCACAAAGTTTGTAAGGCATTTTATGGTCTTTCTTAAACCATTGAAAACTGTATAATAAATTTCTTTATTCAAAACCCTTTTATAAACATATATTATAAATAAAATAAAATAATAAGAAGCGGTTTTTTACTTAATAGAAGGATTATTACAAACTTTGAATATCCAAACAGATTTAATCTGTTGGTCTTATACAATTTTAATTTTAAAAAAAATTTTTTTTCAAACCTTTAGAATTAAATTAATGTCTTATAATAAGCACTGCTTATATTTAATATACGAGTTCAGGTGAGCATGTTTAAATCTGTTTTGATATTCAAAGCACAGATATATGTTGCACATATGTTGCATATGATACGGAAAATTTTCTGTTTACCCTGCTTATACTCGTTATCAAAATTTGATTTCCTTGGTTTATGGCGGTGTTCTGTACGAATTTCTTCCACAGAGACAATCTGAAAATTTTTAAGGTACAATACTTGTATTTTCCTAATGATTGCAGAAAGAGACGATTTTTAGACATAAATCGGTGAATATCAACATTAGCACCACACAAACTGGGTCAATCTTACAGTTCTTTGTTCGTGAGATTGAAATCAACTCTTTGAAGAAAGTGCCATAAAAACCAAGTATAGAAAAATCTAGTCTGTAGACGAAAACATTAATATAATGAATGAACCATTTCACTGTTGGGCCGAGATTTAAAAGTGATGTGATCTAATGTGGCGTAAGGACGCAGTTACAAAGCCAAATAAGCATACAACCTAATCCGCGAGTAAGGACCATAAGCAAAAAAAGATTATAAGACATCTTCACAGAAGATCTAGGAGTATGATATGATATCATATCAAATCAAAGATTGTCACTTTAAAGGTAGCTCCATAATGCCTGTTTCATAGAAGTCTTGGTCCTTATTGGGGAAAACCTCTAGTGAACGATTTTCACAATCTCCTCTCGATGCTAATTTATTATCACTCAGGAAGTTTTGCAATGCGAGAAAAGGATGGTGATCGTTTGGTGCCAGGTCAGGACTATATGGTGGATGCATTAAAACTTCCCAACCAAGTTCCCGGAGTTTCTGGCGATTCACTAAACAGACGTGTGTGGCCTGGCGGTGTCCTAATGGAACTCAACACCCCTTCTGTTGGTAAAGTTCGGGCCGTTTCTGGTCAATCGCTAGCTTCATACGGTCCAGTTGTTGACAGTAGAGATACAAATTTAGTGTTGGGCAATATGAAAGCAACTCATAATAAATTTCTTTCCTGTACCACCAAATCCAATGTAGAATCTTGCTTGCCGTTAGTCCTAGTTTAGCCACCGTTTAAGCTGCTTCACCGCGCTTTGACCACTCCTAGTCACCATAAGTTTCAGAAATGTGTCGATTTCATTCCGTTTGGCCAAGGTTTCGCAGATGGAAATTCCATCCATCATGTATTTTGCTGTTAATTGAACTTTTTTTTAATGCAGTTCTGCGCAAATGGTTCAAAACAATTGGTCGACCTTTAGCTCCTGGGCGGTGCTAAGACTATTAAGATACCGGTCAACTTCGATTATTTTCGTGATTTTATCGTAATTTTCGACGACAGACACCCCGTGCAAGGTGGACATCTTAAATACCTGAACGGAATCGGCAAACCAAAATTGCACGTAATGAGCTGTTAAAGTATCGGGACCATAAACATCATTCACAGATTCAGCCGCTTGGCTTGGTCAGCTTTTGGACAGAAAAACTGTAAAATGTACCAAATTTTCTCCTTATTGAGTTGCATTTTTAACACCCTGTAACTCACAACTGAATGGATCAGGTGTTTTTTTAGAGTGATAGAACTTTCGATAGGGATAACTGTGATTTGACAGAAAGTAGAAGCCATGTTGTTTTGACATTTCTGTTCAGTAAGCATTGACAAATTATCGTTGAAAGACTCACGCCGCAACGTTTACAAATTGTTGAAATTTATTTTCAAAATCAGTGTTCTATTCGCCAAACTTATAGAGCACTTCGTGAAATTTATGGTTTACATAATCGTCCATCAGAGCAGCTTATTCGTCAAACTATTTATAGATTTCAGACAACATTTTCTCTACTCGATGCAACAACAACAACAACAAGACAAAGAACTGTACATACAGAAGAAAATATCGCTGCTGTAAGTCATAGTGTTAATGATTATCCAGATTTGTCTATTCGTCGATGTTCAAAACAAGTTGGACTCTGTGCATCCACCATATGGGAAATTTTGCGTAAAGATCTCGGTCTACACTCATACAAGATTCAACTGGTTCAATAACTAAAGCCACTTGACCATAATAAGGGTCGTTTGTTTGCTTATCGGGCCCTAGAACAGCTTGAAGTTGATCCAGTTTTTTATCGTAAAATTGTGTTTAGTGATGAAGCTCATTTCTGGTTGAACGGTTATGTAAACAAGCAAAATTGCCGTATATGGAGTGAAAACAATCCTCAAGAAGTTCTGCAGGTTCTACTGTATCCTGAAAAATGCACTGTATGGCGTACTTTACACGCTGGAGGCATCATCGCTCCATATGTCTTCAAAAACGATGCTGGAGCTAATGTTACAGTGAATGGTGCTCGTTACAGATCGATGATCAATGATTATTTGTTTCAAAATTTGAATGGTATCGACCCAGAAGTGTTTTGGTTCCAACAAAATGGTGATACACCTCATGCTGCTACCGTAACAATTGATTTATTGAAAGAAAGATTTGGCGATAACGTTATTTCGAGAAATGGCCCAATTAATTGGCCTCCAAGATCATGCGACATAACTCCATTGGATTATTTTCTTTGGGGTTATGTCAAGTCATTGATTTATGCTGATAAACCAGAAACAATAGACGCTTTGGAAGCCAACATAACCTGTGTTATTGATGAAATAAGGTCTGAATTACTCGAAAAACTGGGCCAAAATTGGTTTGGTCGGATACGGTTCCTCAGAGCTAGTCGTGGTGGACATATGCCGAAAATTCATTTTAAAACATAAATGTCTCGAAATTATCTTTCAAATAAAAAATAATTTGGCTTCAATCCTAATTTAAATGTGTTTTATTTCAATTTAAAATTCTATTACTCTGAAAAAAACAGCCGATATAATCAATATAAAATATCTTTCAATTTCTGGAAAAAAACATTTTTACATCCTGACATGAAACGTATTGATACAAATGTATTACCAAAAACTATATAAGTATGTATATCAACATACAAATACAAGAAAATCCACTATTATAAAATTATCCAAAATTCCCAAAATAAAGGATCAAATGAAAATAATTGAACGAGATTTCCATTATTCGATAGTTATTTCTATCTCTAGACCTCAAAAATGTATTGAATTCAGATTAAAATATATTACAAGATCTAAATTTATCTCACCAAATAAGATAAAACCTGGAACGAATAAACTCGAAGTAAGTTTTAAATTATCCAAAATAACACAGAAATCAACGTGTTGTTACGTTTCACCTATAATCATCAAATAATGTCCCATGATAAGAAAATATAACCAGAATTTCAACAATAATAAATAATTAAGGAATAACATCGATTTTTTTTATCCAGCTTTGCGAAAATGTTTGAAACTGTTTTATGGTCGATCTTTAGCTACTGGGCGATGCTACGGCTACTAACATGCCGGAGAACTTTTATTTTATTATTTCTGTGATTTTATCGACATTTTCGACGACGGACTTTTATCAAAGAATAACTGTGGAATGTACCGAATGTTTCTTTATTGACTTCTATTTTGAACACCCTGTAACTCAACTGAATGGAGCAAACAAAGAACAGCAAAAAAACTTTTTTAGTGTGAAATGTCATCTTCACAGCAAGCATGAATCTGAAATGTTTCGATCGATACTTTACGAGATATCGATCACCACAGCTATCTACCGAAAAAATAATTGATTTCATTTTACCCAACCTTTAGTTTATCATTATCTTTAAACTAAATCAACGTGTTGTAAATACGGGATTCAATCTATCCTAAGGTTCGTCCAACTGTTGGCCAAGTTGAAAGAAGACATCGCCATGCAGATGCACAAACGTCATGAAAACATGCTCACTCAGATGAAGAAGGAACTCCGCATGGAAGGTGAACGTGGCCAGAAGAAAATGGCTGTAGGACCGTGTGGCCTTAACGCGATCCATATTACAATCCTTCTGTTTTCAGGCGGCGAAAAAGTCTAGCGATATTGCCTGGAAGATCCTTCTGGCGGTTAGAGAGGCGTATAACAAAAAAGCAGACGTGGAGAAGAGGAACCTGGAGGCTAAGACGATGAAGCTCACCGAACATTCTCAGCTGTATGACAGAATGAGGGAGGCTGTATTGGAGAAGCAGAAAGAGGTGGAGGTAAGTGATTAAAATTTCTTCTCTTCCTATCCAGTTTACATAACAGAAAGATGGACCACTCTGATCAAACATAGGATTATGTAATAAGCATTATTTGAAAACTCAGAGAATGAAAATCAATAAAATTCAAAGAGGAAAATTATATTTAATGATTATAACTTCTGAAAATAAATTAATCATCATAATAGATCAAGGGTAAACCATAGAAATCTTTAGAGGTAGTGAAGCGTCATACTACATTTTTAAGATTTTTCAGTCTGCCAGAAGTCTTTCTAAACGACTGAAGGGTAAGTAAATATTTGTTGTTGATTGATGTTATATTTATTGAATATGAATTATTTGAATACTGACGAAGCAAAGTCCCTCTTAAAACTTGTTTTTCAGTAATGTTTTACATATCTTGAGTTTTTATATAAAGTAACTTAGTTAGATATCCAATAATATTGAATATTCTAAGTAAGATAGTTTTATTATGAAATTCTTAAGATTATGTTAGATATTTTTGAAAGATATTTGTTTTCATAAGATTGATCAGCAGAAACAAAATTTTGTCTATTCAAAATATTTAATTTATAGGAGTTTGGTTAATAATTTTTATTTATTGGATTTTGTTATACGATTCGGATGTCTTATAATGAATGTTTATTTTATATGTCAATTGATATAAGTAGTACTTATATGACATTATTTTAATTTATTTTCAGAAGTTGTAATCATTAAATATAATTTTTTTAATTAAATATGTAGAAGGCTAATATTAAAATATTTAAATAATTTTATATACCTTCTATCAAGAATTAACCTCTATTTATGTTATTTTATTCATAATATATAATTATTTGGTTTCCTTAACATTCTTTATACAGATAGTCCTTGTGCTATAACAGAGGCCGTTAAATTGTCTTTCAATCTTTTAGATCAAGGGTAAACCACAGAAATATTTATATGTAGTGAAGCGTCATACTACATTTAAAGATTTTTCAGTCTGCCAAAAGTCTTTCTAAACGATTGAAGGGTAAGTAAATATTTGTTGTTGATTGATGTTATATTTATTCGGATGTCTTATAAGGAATGTTTATTTTATATGTCAATTGATGTAAGTGATACTTATATGACATTATTTTAATTTATTTTCAGAAGTTATAATCATTAAATATAATTTTTTGAAATTAAATATGTAGAAGGCTAATATTAAAATATTTAAATAATCAAAGAGAAGAATCACCGTTGTATATATGTTGACTCGTTAGAGTGTTATCATATCAGAATTAATTAAATTAGATCAGTTCGGAGAAAAATATCAATAATTAAACTCATAAACATACTAACAAGCCAAAATTTTGAAGAAAAAACATATTTAGAATACATCACCACTAGTCGAGTGAAAATTCTTGAATCGATAGTCAAAACTCTTGTTGGAAAATCTTAAAAAGAGTTCACAGGGAGTATCCAATTTATAGATAATAATAATAATAATAACCGTTCTTTATTAACCACAGCCAGAGGCCATCGACCGAAGTTCAATTAATTGAAGAAAACATAGTGCCTATGTCAGAAATTCTGAAATTATGGATATAATTACTCAGTAAAAAGCATTAGAAGTTAAATTATGTAAATTTTTTGACATGTGAAAATAAGTATTCAAACTCAACCAATTTTTATGAAATTGGTACTAAATTATTCACAGAAATTCAGGTTAATTTTCGACAATAATTTCAAGCCAAGAAATAATGTAAATTTTGAAAAAATCAGTGAAAGCATAATTTTTCAATTATTTTGTCAAAGCTTTTAAATTCAATTTTTCGTGAAAACTATGGAGAAAGCACGAAAACGTCATTCAGTATTGAAATACTCCATAGCACGAACAGGTCGCTGTGATTAAAAAATGTTTTCTCTTCAATAATCCAGTTAAAAAACCTAAAAAAAAATTAACATTATTATTGTGAATGGAAATATGATAAACAAATACGTTACCTGAGTATTTTGGATGGAAATATTCCACATATAAATGAATAACACAATAATTTAAATCCAAAAGAAGAAATCAATGAAGTGGGCTGGGAAAACAGAACATTTCCGAAACGTTCTTCAAGAACCAAAACAAAATCCTGAAATACAACAAAGCCAACATAATAAGAACATTGTTAATTGATGATCAAACTTACCACAGGTAGAAATAAGTTTATTTCTGTAATTCTTTTAAATTTAATTTTTTTTCTCGATTACCCCCTCCCCCCAAGCACTAATTTCGGACTGGATCGATTTGACGGTCAAATAACAATAACAGCAATAGCTCAAATATTAATTGCCTGCCTTTGTAAACATAGGACACCCTTCACCCAGAATAATATTTTCGTTTCCGTTTCGCAGGAGGAGGCAGCCCATGGCCATGAGCTGGCGGCAGAAATCAATGCCGTTGCCAATCAAACTGACCTGTACATGCATATCAACGACGAAACAATCCGCAAGACGGAAGAAACCAACATGACGATCATGAAGAATTTGAAGAGATTAAGGGCAGCTGTGCAGCAATACGAAAACCGGATTTCGCAGCTCAGGAATACTGGGAAGACGTCGATAATACAATCGCAACAATCGGCAGCGTTTATTGTTTGAGAAGTACTTAAGATGAATTTTCAATTTGCTTTCACTCATAATGATTAAATCATGTATCGATCAACAATGCTCAGCAATTTCTTTTTTCAGTTGCCGATTTTTTTCGAGGATAAATCGTTATGCTTAGTACGTTAAGCATATGGTCCCGAGGCGCACATGAGCTCCCGATCCGATCTTGTCAATATTTTTCAGAATAAAAATTGGGCCTGTAAGTTCAATTTTAAAAAATTCTCTTTGTCTCCTCAGACTGCTATGTTTCATGAGCAGTGGTAGAGCTTAGGGCTCGTAACCGGAAGGTCGAGGGTTCGAATCCTGTTCAGGCGGGAAAGAATTTTTCTAGCTAGACGGGTGTAAGCTACAATTTCACTGTTGGGTGGAAAATTAACAGTGCTGTTACCTAAAGTGGCGCAAGATCGCATTAACAAAGCCTACCCAAAACGCTGCCTGTCTTACGGCCAGTTCCATAAATAACATCAAAAGGTTCCTTTATGATTAAGTCCCTTTATGAAAAAGGATCCTTTAAATGGGAGCATCAGTTTCATAAACGCACATCGACCGTCCTTTACTTAAAGCTTCCTTTAATGCGTCGATCATATGTTTCCGACTGTTGGCTATCCTGAGAACTAGTGATATTACGAATATATTCTGTAAAAGCGGTGAGTTATGCGTCGGAAATTGTAAAAAGGAAAAGAAAAGAAGTATAAATCAGTCCTTGCATAAACATGGTTATGTGCAGAAGACAGTATATTGGAATTTATATCATTATTACGTGCGAATTTCTAAATTTTAATAAACGTGAGTTATATGAATGAATATGGAAGAAAAAAGAAAAAAAGTATTACTTTAAAACCTGAGAAGATACTACGTCTCTTGGAATTGATTGAAAAAGAGAATTTTAATGTTATAGGATAAAGTCTGGCAGAGAATAGCAACTGCTTTCAATACAACATTCTCCATTGGAGAAATGGGGACCAGCTCAAATATGACAATATAAAAACTAAAACTTGAAAGGTGGTAGCCGCTCAACGCAGTCATATTAAAGGGAGTGGTGGTGGGGCTCCATTGAAATTGAGGGAGCCAATTTCCAAACAGTTGAGCCCAACTGTTACGAACCCACTGCAGAAGCGAAAGAGATGTATTATAAAAAAACAGCGGTAGCAACAAATGCCCTTATGATCGTTAACTTAACACTCATTCTTTTAGAAAGTATAGGAAAACGACGTTTCCAAACTCCATATTTTCTCTCCACCACATTTCTAGTTCGTATAATTGACTGCTTATATAAATTTTCAGCTGCAGTTATAGCTTCCAGTAACTTTGTCATAAAATAAGTCTGCAAACTATAACCACTATCACCAAGTAACAAATTTACCACTCTCAAATAGTCTCTTCAAGACACTGTTATTAAAGATGGTTTGATCATGTGTTTAACCAGGTCATCTAGCTACAATAATTCTGATTCTCAAGTCTGAATCACACACGGTTTGAACGTTAAGGGCAAAATAATGTTTTCGACATGGAAAGATATCTGTATCATCACCACCCGGAGAAGTGATTTTAATTAATGTGCAATCTATAGCACCAATGACACGTGGAAAACTAGCAATTGCATAAAACTTTCCTGCTGCTTGCATTTCATGATCGCCTACACACATCTTAATATTTATATATTGTGGACACATGGATGCAATTGCAACAGAAACTCTTCGAATAATTCTAGAAGCAGAAGGTTTAGAAATTCTCAAGAAATCTTCGGCATCTTCCGGTATATTTCCAGTTCCATAGAATCTCAATGTCAAAAGTAGTTGGTTCAGAGGAAGGTTATGTCCACTGTTTTCGTGTTTATCGAGCACCTGCGCAGTGTCGAGCTTCTCGTTAAAGGATCCTTTTCCAGCCGTAAAGGGCCGATTTTCTCACTTTAAGATTAAGGACCCTTTTGAGTGCCCTTTAACCTTAAAATTTGCTTATGAAACACGTTTTATCATTAAAGTAGACTTTTTGGGAAAAAAGAGGCTTTAATTTCGTTTATGAAACTGGCCGTTACTGGTTGAGAGGCTGTTTACGACGTTCCTTAGCATGTGAGAAATTTATTTGTTGCAATAAATGTAACAAATGATTTCTCTTCTGAAAATAATTGTTTCAATTTTTGACGTGACAACGTCTTATAAATTGGTTTGCCGGGTGACACTTCAAGAAACTGCGTTACGCTCCGCTCACGTTATGCGCTCACAATGAGAGCGAGTGAGAGGCACGCGTCCCTTCCACTCGGGCATGGTTAGCCCGCCTAAGAGCGAGAGAGACAGACATAAAAAGTGAAAGGCACGCGTCCCTTCCACTCGAGCACAGTTAGCCCGCCTAAGAGCAAGAGAGACAGAGCGAGAGAGAGAGAGTGAGAGAGATAGGCATACACACCGGTTCATGTCTTGCGCTTCTATTTCGCTTAGGCGCCTGCATACAAGTTTACACGTTGCCAGTTAATTGTAAAACGATTGTGTAGTGATAATGTGAAGGTAGTTTCGTCCATCGCAACAATTCAAACAGCAAAGGTAAATAATTTCAGACTGATAATATAACATGATGAAATAAATGACTAAGACATAAGTGAATAGGTTATGTTGTAGTAATCACAATGTTGTGGTAGTTTTCAATCAAAAAAGTAGTAGAAATCGTTTCTCAACCAATAATAATTTGTTTAACTTGAAAAAATGAGCGCGACTTGCTATGTAAAAAATTGAAATAACAATGTTTAACCTCCAACCTGTCAAATCGAAACTTTCAAACATTCAAACCGAGACGACTAATCACTGCGCAAGGTCGTAAGCGCGCGATTTACAAATTCAAAGATCAAATGTGAATTAGTTTTCTCCTTTTAGAAAATACACTTTGAATTAAAATCGATTGATATTAACAATTAATGTGATTTAAATAAATGTTCTAACTTTTAAATTTAGTTTTTATATTTATAACAATGTAAAACAAGTTAAATTTATTAATAACTTATAACAACTGATTGATAAATAAAATTTTGTTAATATGAAATTCAGTGCGAGATTCTTTGTATAAATTAATGTTTTAAATATAATTCTTTGTATAAATAAATGTTTTAAATTGTTACTATTATTTCATCCTTCTTCCTACTATACGAATGAATATTCACATTAAAATTATTTTACCACTCAAAGTCGTTGTCACGTAAAACTTTCGCCCGTATACCGACTTTACAGGCAACAAATTTTTTTTTAATCTCATATCTCTGAGTAGATTTGGCTCAATTTTGCCACAAAGTTGAATAATTTTCAACCTTAATTCATCAAGATTTGAAGCTCTGACGAAGTCATATCCATAGATAGATGCTTCCAGATGTCCCCATAGAAAAAATCATTTGGGGATAAATATGGTGATCTGGAGGACGACGAAATTGTACCATTCGTATATATTATTCGATCAGGATACGTGTTTTGGAGATACTGTGTCACTTCTCGTGAGTTATGACTTGGGCTACCATCCTGTTGAAACCAAATGTCCTCAAAATTGATAGGAAGTTTACGAACTCATACTCAGAGTCGTACAAGTCGGTATATGAGTAGAGCTCTTTACCGACGTTGAAGTACCATTGTCATCATTGGTGTCCCGGGTTTCTGCTCAAGTTTTGACACTCCAGCAGACCCCCGATAAGCTGAAAGAGGAAGAAAGGATTTTTGAAGGGGGATAATAGAGAACTTGCGCCAGTACAACCAAGGAGGAACCAGCACAGGTCACCCCCCTTTCCAAAGGGATCGCCGTATCGACTCCAACACTCAGCCGCATGTGTAGAGTGTCTCTATTTGGTGGTTGTGAAAGACCGAATCAACGAAACAACACAAATAACAGCTTCACAGCATGGATCCTTTCCCCGAAAGACCGCTGTTGCTGTTCGACTGCTAAGAGCGAGACTCTGAAGCATCGTAGAGGATTGGCTTAAGGATCTAAAAAATGGAGCCAAAGTTGGGGACAAGCAGAGCGAATCTTCCGAGATCCCACCCCGGTCGAAACGTCGTAGTCTGCCTTTCTCCTCCAGCGGACCATTTCCGACCCCACAGCGGATAAGCTTAAGGATCCACGAATGGGCCGAAGTTGGGGATAAGCAGAGTGAGTCTTCCAAGTTCCCACCCCGGTCGAAACGTCGTAGTCTCCCTTTTTTCTCCAGCGGACCAATCAGGGGCCCTTAGCGGGAGATTAGGATCTAAATATGGGGCAAAAGTTGGGGGCGAGCAGAGCGAGTCTTCCAAGATCTCACCCCGGTCGAAGGACGTAGTCTCCTTTTTTCCTCTAGCGGACCATTTCAGATCCCTCAGCGGATAAGTGACGAAGGTTGGAAAACCCACGCTGAGATTCAGTAGGGTTTCGTCTTCTCCCGTGTAAGGATTACAAAACTCTGATCGATCGCAGGGTCACGTGACTCCGTCGTCAACCAGTGCCACAACTACCCCGTACGATACCAAGCCTTGCTGAAGGATATGGACTGTTGTGGGACAACATAATAGAACGGTATGCAAGAAAGAAACAAGGTAAGGAAGTTGGATCGAGAGTCTCTGCTTTAGGCATCATAACCATACCCTCCATTTCATAATGAAAATAGGATACTCGTTATGACAACCACCCCAAATGTCTGTACAAACATTGAGTTTTTTAGGATACTGAGTTTTGATGGAAGTACTCCAGTGCTGATTCTCTCAGGACCATCAGTGAAAAGTACATTTTTCAAGAAAGAACTACATTTTTTTATTTTGCCTTTAAATCTTCGTCATGAATCTACGTAATCAACACTTAGTGAGATGTGGATCTCACTGTCGCCGCGCCGGTGCAAAGCCAAGAATTCTCCCCAATCTGGGCATCGTGAATTCTACCGATTAGGTAACTGGCATGTGAGCGTGGCTCTTTCGCCAGGTGACTACTCAGCAGTCTCCATAATCTGTCCAGGAATCAGAAAGTGTGATAAGGATACGCCGTATCATCGCGCATTAGCTAGAACCCCTCCGAAGAGTTGAACCCACCAAGCCTGGTAGCAACGAAACACTATCCAATCTCTACTGGCTCTGCAGTGTCAGTACCCGAGTTGTTTTTCAAAATCCACAAACGTCTCGCAATCGATCCTGGTTCAGGACGAGGCCTGTCGAACCGTCAAGTCCCATTAGACCCTGAAGCATCTCTCGAGATATCCTGAAAATGAGTTTCTGCTAACAGATACATGAAATACCCTTCTATTCCAGCATGCGGATTTTCAACCACTGCGCCCTCGAGTCCAACACCAAAAAAAGTATGGCAGTTCCTCTACTAGCTAAGGCCCCGGAGGGATTCGAACCCTCGATCTCCTGTTTACTAGACAGGCGCTTTAACCAACTAAGCCACGGCGCCTTACCGGTGAAGAAGCTAATTAAGATGGCTTCTCTATTTGTGATGAAGTCTTCCATTTCATCTTGGACAACAAAGTGAGAAAGTTTATTTACTTTGAATAAATATTAGATTCCAATAATTGATAAGAATTATAAAAACATATGTCACAAGTGAAACATTTTGAATATCTCCTCCTTGTTACCGTTCACTGGCAGAAGTTTTCACAACTACTCCGAATAGTTTATTTAATTCATAGACGTAATAACATATGCCTACAACTAGTTTTGAATTAAAATGCATAGAATCATCGTAGATGAAAGAAAAAGATTCCTTTCAACAACTATAGATGTTAACAAACTACGTCTTCTTACTCATTTTATTCTCCTTCACTGGAATGGCTTTGAAACTAAACCAGCGGAAATTTCAATCTGTAAAGGAAAAATGCAATGCATTATATAATATTTAAATAAGGTTATTCTGATTTTCACAAATTTTTATTGTTATGTTTACAACAATCGTGTCGCTATCATAGTTTCATCAAGTAACGACTGATTCAATTCAATATTTTGCAATGCATTATGTGACGAATATTTTTTACTCAATGCGTAATGAGAAAAACATTCTCGCTTACAAAAGTTTAATTAAAATTGGTGAGGATATAAACTTAAATAAGTGCATCGTATAATGCTAAATGCAAAATCGTGTTACTTAATCCACAATAATGTTCCTAAAATATGAATTTTCTTTTGTGAATATCATAATAATGTGGTGAAATTGATGATTCCCAATATTAGTGGACTGATAAAAGAAGTACATATTAAAGTCTCAACTACATCACATACATTCCCTAAATATTTCTGTTTCAAATAATGATCTGCGATTTGTATTTATAATTTAATATAAGAAAAATGGTTCTATCATTCATGTTTCCTAATATTTGGAAATGGACGATTAAGTACAGCGCCATCTAGTGTACACTAGTGTAATCTTTGACATCGTAAGTATCAAGTCCTATTAGTAAATTTAGATATTAAACGTTTTCTATAAAAATCGATTTGTTTCGCACATTCTTTACTCATATATTCCAGATAACTTTAAGCGGTATTGAATTTCAATTATCGGTTATTAATTATAGTTTCCTGAATGATAAGTGTGCCTTAAATATATAAATCAGAAAATGAGAAATAGATGTCGCTACGGTATTGATTCTGCTTATAAGTTTTAGTTTGAAGATTATTTAAATGACGCTTCATGAATATGAAATAAAATTGACATCTGTTTAATATTTTAATATCAATATTAATTTAAAAGTAATTTCAAGTAATATTCTCTATTTTCATTTTACTTCTCGTTTCCCAACCTTCAATATTCAATAATGAATTGAAACTATTAATTCCTACCTTTTTGAAGTATTTGCCAACACAGATTTTCTAAAGCCTACGATACAGTTTCTCACAGGTTATTTATATAGTTAAATTAAAAAATATGATAACGTGTATGGCCATGGTGAATGGGAAGTTTTTGAATCGGGATAGTGTAAACATACATACATTTTTACTATGGGTGATTACGTTGAGCAAAGAATTTATTTAAAGTTTTGTGTTGCAAATGAATTTTCGTGTGCTGATGCATTGAAAATGTTGCAAAAGGCCTTTGGTGATAATGCTCTATCGAAAACTCGTGCATATCAGTGGTACAGAGCCTTCAAGGACGGTCGTGAAGTGGTCGCCCATCGACGGCTTCGATCGAAGATAACGTCGATAAAATTAAGGAAAGGGTGCTGGAAAACCGTCGTACCAGCTTGAGAGAGATAGCACATGATCTTAAGATATCCCACGAGTCCGCACGTACGATTTTGATTGATATTTTGGGCATGAGAAAGGTGGCCGCACGACTCGTACCGAAAGACCTGAATTTTCTTCAAAAACGTCATCGCGAACAGGTTGTTTCAGACATGCTGGATCGCTGTAATTCCGATTCTACATTCATGGAACGCATTATAACTGGTGATGAGACCTGCATATCGTCTACGAGTACGATATGCAAACAAGCCAGCAATCATCGGAATGGGTGGCAAAAAATGAGCCAAAACCGAAAAAACCACGCCAAAGCCGCTCGAAAATGAAGGTGATGCTCATTGTTTTCTTCGATATCCGTGGCGTGATGCACTACGAATTCGTTCCGGAGGGTCAGACGGTAAACAAGGAGTATTACCTAGGCGTTATGAAACGTTTGCGTGAGCGTATCCGTAAGAAGCGGCCAAATTTGTGGGCGAACAACTCATGGATTTTGCATGACGATAACGCGCTTTCTCACCGAGCTACGATTGTGACTGACTTTCTCGCCAAAAATTCAACAAACGTGCTTCAGCAACCACCGTATTCGCCGGATTTGGCTCCCTGCGACTTTTTCCTCTTCCCAAAACTAAAATTGCCCCTTCGTGGCACCCGTTTTGAGTCGATTGAAGCCATAAAACAAAATTCGGCGCGAGAGCTAAAGTCCATCCCGGAAAGCGCCTATAAAAAATGTTTCGATAATTGGAAGTGCCGTTGGCATAGATGTATTGGAGCAAATGGAGCCTATTTTGAAGGCGACCCAATAAATTTTGACGATTAAATGTAAAAATGTACTTTCTTGACAGAGTAGTACATCTGTGTTTAGAATGGAATCAATGGAATGTTTAAATTCAAGTGTAGATACATTATATATGTTAAGACGAACATTCTACACTTCTTTCTTTTAAGCTTCTTAATTGCTTCTTCGCCGCAAAATAAACAATATCTTTCAAAACAGAAATCTGGCTCACTTGCTCGTGCTCTAGTATGGGGTTGTATTTTGGGTGGATGTACTCCTTTGTTCTGTGTCGCGCGGCCTTTTAGTTACAGCCATACTACTCTTTCGAGTGAACATTCTAGGACACTTGCACATGGACTCACAGTTTGCTGGTCTATCAAGTATTCAAAAAACTGATCATTACTTTCAACACTTGCATAAATCAAATTCAAGCTGAAAAGTTATAACTTTTTTTGTCCATATTGACTGGACTACCAGGTGGTGGCAGCAATGTTTCATGCGTTTTTGACTAAATTAAGATTGCAGCATCTCAAATATCTCTGGAAATTTTGTTATTTGTGGCAAAATGTTGGGATTCATAATGAGCGCTGACAGTTCAGTGGTAGAGCATAGGGCTCATGACCAGAAGGTCCGGGTTCGAATCCTATACAGGTGGAAAAGAAATTTTCTAGTTGGATGGGTGTCGGCCACCATTTTACTGTTGGGTCAAAAATTAACAGTGCTGTGACCTAAAGTGTCGCAAGATCGCAGTAACAAAGCCTACCCAGAACACAACCGCACTCAGTGGCGGATTATCCGTAAGGCAAACTAGGCACGTGCCTAGGGGCGCGTAGTTACAAGGGGTGCGCGAGCTCAGAATTTTTAATTAAGATGGCCATTTATGGCCGGTACAGGGGCGCCGACAAAGTTATTGCCTAGGACGCGCTGGACCTTTAATCCGCCACTGACAGAACTCCTTACTCACACAAGCTGAAAAAGTTTCTATTATTCTGACGATACTGGGTTTTAAATATTTACACCTCCCGTCACTGTTTCCTTGCTCTCGTTAGGTGCAATTTGGGTTGTCTACACAACGTAACGTTCTATACTCCTGCCACTAGATGATCCCGATAAAAAAATTTCAGTGTTTTTACCATATCTTTTCTGTCAACGAGTTTTACGTACATGCGCAACATCGAATCTAATACTTAACCTTTTTATTTAATTTTCTGCTGAAATTTTATTTACAAGAGTCCATATGCCAATATCAACCAGTCTTATTTATAAATAATAACAAACGAAAATGCAAAGTTCACATGATTTGCAATGTCGATTATGCTTGAGTAATATTTATACAATGCACAATTTTAAGGAAAATCCCAAGATCTTAGATTTCGAAATGACTATAATTGAAAGTGTGGAAGATTTTTTCAAGATAAAGGTCAGTTTCCGTGAATTGAAAATTATTATTTGTTGGGCAGGTATACAGATTTTTTTTTCAGATATCAGCCGATGATTGTTCTAGTAAATATATCTGCGATAAGTGTTTGACGATTATTCGTATAGTACACATGTACAGGAAAAGAGTCCAGAAATGTCAAAATTATCGCGATCCTATAGAAGTGGATAAAAGGACTATAGAGGTACATAAAAGTATATTTCTCTGTTATTAGTTATTATAATTAACATGAAGTGTGTATTAAGGTGTTTTTTTAGAGTGATAGAACTTAAAATTAAAATAAAAAAATTATTTTATGACATTTATGTTTTAAAAGTAATTTCCGGCATATGTCCACCACGACTAGCTCTGAGGAACCGGATCCGACCAGACCAATTTTGGACCACATTTTCGAATAATTCAGGCCTTATTTTATCAATAACACGAGTTATATTGGCTTCCAAAGCGTCTATTGTTTCTTTCTGGTTTATCAGCATAACCCAATGACTTGATATAACCCAAAAGAAAATAATCCAGTGGAGTTCTGTCTTATGATCTTGGACCATTTCTCGAAATAATGTTATCGCCAAATCTTTCTTTCAATAAATCAATTGTTAAGGTAGCACCATGAGGTGTAGCACCATCTTGTTAGAACCAAAACACTTCTGGGTCGATACCATTCAAATTTTGAAACAAATAATCATTGATCATCGATCTGTAATGAGCACCATTCACTGTATGTAACATTAGCTCCAGCATCGTTTTTAAAGAAATATGGACCGATGGTGCCTCCAGCGTTCAAAGCACATCATACAGTGCATTTTCAGGATGCAATGGAACACACAGAACTTCTTGAGGATTGTTTTCACTCTATATACAGCAATTTTGCCTGTTCACATAGTCGTTCAACCAGAAATGAGCTTCATCGCTAAACACAATTTTACGATAAAAAAGTGGATCAACTTCAAGCTGTTCTAGGGCCCAATCAGCAAACAAACGACGCTTATATGGTCAAGTGGCTTTAGTTCTTGAACTAGTTGGATCTTGTATGGGTGTAGACCATGATCTTCACGCAAAATTCTCCATGTGTTGGATGCAGAGTCCAACTTTTTTGTGAACGTCGACGAATGGAAAAATCTGGATCATCATTAACACCTTGACTTACAGAAGCGATATTTTCTTTTGTACGTACGTTCTTGAACCAGATGGATCTTGTATGGGTGTAGACCATGATCTTTACGCAAAATTTTCCACGTGTTGGATGCACAGAGTCCAACTTTTTTGTGAACGTCGACGAATGGACAAATCTGGATCATCATTAACACTTTGACTTACAGAAGCGATATTTTCTTCTGTACGTACAGTCTTGTTGTTGTTGCATCGAGTAGAGCAAATGTTGTCCGAAATCTATCGATAGTTCGACGAATAAGGTGCTCTGTTGGACGATTATGTAAACCATAAATTTCACGAAGTGCTCTATAAGTTTTACAATTTGTAAACGTTGTTGCGGCGTGAAACTTTCCATGATAATTTGTCAATGCTTACTGAACAGAAATATCAAAACAACATGGCTTTTTCTTCTGTCAAATCACAGTTATCCCTATCGAAAGTTCTATCACTCTAAAGAAACAGCCGTTATAACGTCTTTAATTTATCCATCAAATATTGGGAACAATGCAAGTTTTTTTTTTTTCAATATTTTTCATTTCGCTGAAGTGTAAACAATATAGTTTCTGTGAGCTCTAAAAAGTCAACTTTTGTACCAAATTATGTGATTTTGAGGAAGTCAATACTCCAATATGAAAAAAAGACCGCTTTTGAGTGTGGACAGTTCAGTGGGAGGGCATTGGGCACCTGACCTCCATTTGCCACCATTTCACTGTTGAGTCAACAATTAACAGTTCTGTGACCTAAAGTGTCGCAAGATCGCAGTAACAAAGCCTACCCAGAAGACAACTGAACTCCTAACTCGCACAAGCTGTAAAAGCTTCTGAGGAATTCCACAGAAGAACTAGGAGTATCAGGATAATAATAAAATAAATAATAATTATAAAAAAACAAGTAATCGTATTTTAGTTGATGTTTATGGTGACCTTGCTCTAGTTGAACGAACGTGGTACAAGTGATTAACCTGATTTAAAAGTGCTATTTTGATTTTGGAGAACGACCCGGAACGCTACCAAAGTTTAATGATGAAGAATTAGAGGCAAGGCTCGATGAAGATCCTTCCCAAACGCAAGAGGTACTCGCAAAAACACTTGCAGTCACTCAACCAGTCATTTGCCATCGAATGAAATGAAAAACAATTAGTGTTGATTTTTACACTCATCATTGAGTAACTGATGAAGCGTTTCGTCTAACATTGTAACATCTTCAGATCATAAAGAATAATGTTTTCAAACACACTGTCTTACCTTTAAATATATATTTTTGATTGCAAGAATGGAGTATGTGGTTGACTCTAGCTGAAACATTATAAAAATTTTATTCAAAATAATTTTATATTTCACAATTTATTCAGAAACCTGACACGTGATTCAGTCTTTCGACCATCTTCAAAGGAACTAAACTTAAAATTGGAAAGGTTTTTTTATTACAATTAGGACATTAGGTGTATTTTTATGGCGCTTGGAAATAACAGCATAAGGGTGATGCCGAATAGTATTTGGGAATTTGTTTAACTCTCCTTTTTCTAAATAGCTTTTTTGATTGAAAGAATCTTCAAATTGTCCATCAATTCACCCTCATTAACATAATATAGTAAAGTGACATTTTCCTCATTAAAGAAATGATAAATTTTTATACAATGTTCTGCTAAAAAGGATGATTTATGGTTTTTCAAAGTAGCCATCCTATGTTCTTTGATTTTATGTTGTAAATATTGGCCTGTCTGTCGTATATATGTAGCATTACAATCAACACAATTTATCTGATAAATCCCCGATTCGGAAAAGTTGTGGTTCCTTTCTTTATCGTTCACCCAAATCTTAGCTCAATTATTTCTATTTACTGCTAAAGAATTAATTCCCATTATTTAAAAACTATTAGAGATCCAACTGCTGAAACCTTTTATATAAGCCATTGAAAACTATGTTTTATTTTCTTCATTTGGATCATTTATATTAACAATAATTATAATGAGAGAGTTTATTCAGATCTACAAAAACAAACTCTATAATACTGTTGAGTTAAATATTCTAGAATATTTACTGTACACAGTTTATAAAACAAAAACATAAAATACATTTATATACTCTAATTTTACCAATATTGTTTCAACGTGCGCTACAACAAGTAGGTACATTTAAGTTTTCCGTCGAGATCATGTAATTAGGTAGTTTTGCTTTCTACTTCGGTATATCTTTTATCATTTATTTTTTTTTGTGTAAGTATATCTTTTATTGCCAAATCCGGGTGTTTATTATTGATTGATGTTTTCATGTATCCTACTACTGTCAAAGTTCACTATCCACTTTTTTAGTTCTCTTTTGAAAGATGTTGTATTTTTTAGTTTAGTTATTTCTTGTGGTAATGTAGGGAATATTGATATAATTTCTTTTAAAATAAGGTGGTAAGTTTTCTTATTAATCATTTTGTCAATGAATGCAGTTCTACAGCCATTTTTCACCGCTATCATTTAATTATATTGACTTCTTTTCGGAAATTGACTTCGTCATAGACTTTTGAACATCCCGCTGAACGAAGTCAATTTCCGAAAAGAAGTCAATATAATTGAAACTACAGCGGTGAACAATGACTATGGAACTGAAATCATTGACAAAATGACTGAAAGACAACTTATCAAAATAACGAAAAAATAATTATAAATAAATGATCCGTATGAAGAAAAAAAAATTGATTTCAATGGCTTATATAAAAGGTTTCAGCAGTAGGATCTCTAATGGTCTTCATTAAATGGAAAATAAATCTTTAGCAGTAAATAGAAATAATTAAGCTGAGATTTTGATCAATAACAAAGAAAGGAATCCCAACTTTTCCGAATCGGGAATTTATGAAATTAATTGTGATGATTGTACTGCTACATATATAGGACAGACAGGGCGATGTTTACAGCAAAGAATCAAAGAACATAGGATGTCTATTTTGAAAAACCAGAAATCAACCGGTTTTGCAGAACATTGTATAAAAATAATAATTTTTTATGAGAAAGATGTCACTTTACCATATAATGTTGATAAGGGTAAATTGATGGACTATTTGGAGATTCTTTCAATAAAAAAAGCCATTGAGAAAAAGAAGAATTCAACAAATTCCCAAATATTACTCCGCACACCCCTATATTGGATGCTGTTATTTCCATGCGTTATAAAAATACACAGATGTCCTGAAGGTAATAAAAGAACCTTATCAATTTTAAGTTAAGTTCCTTTTTGTACTCCTTCGAAGATGGTCGAAAGACCGAAACAGGTATCAGGTTTCTGAATAAATTGTGCAACATAATGTGTGAATTTTTTTTAATGAAATATTTATCATTATGAAGTTTTTGGAAGGGATGGAATATAAGTAAAATTATTAACCTATTACTTATACATTTAAGGTAATTGATAACTAATTATAGGCTACTGCTTAACTTACCAATTATGACCTGCCGTAATTAAGATACCATTATACAACATTTAAGATATGAACATGTAAAAACAGTTGAAATAACAAATATATAGTAAAGTTGTTTAGTGTGCGGTGTTTTGAGGGAACTTCCAAACTTTTAATTTCAGGAAGTAGGCGTTTCGTTCCAACTTGCAGCCCCTGAACTCTTGGCGTGGGGTGCAAGTCTGCTAATGATGCATGTGACTTTGTTTCGCGTCGGGACGCTCGCACTCTGCTCTACTTGAAGTCGGCGAGGGCGGTGAACCAGGTATTATCAAAAACCGATGGCGTCCTCTATGTGATACCACAATATCCACACATTATAGTTCAATAATCTTCTATACTGGCTCAGATATGTTGATAATGTCATTGTCTACTTTACTGAGACTAACCGTCAACTAACAAAGTAAATAGATCTTGTTAATGGTATTCATCCTAAAATTAAGTTGTCGATTGAAATTAAAATCAACATTTATATAAATTTTCTTGATCCAACAATAACAAGAATCAATAATACATGAAGCATGAATTTGTAATTTTTCGTAAATCAACACATACAAATGCAATAATTAAAAAGAAATTTTTAATTACATTTCCTTAAAATAGACTAGAGGTATTTCTGACAAAATTGCTACATACTTCAAAATTAAATATGATTCAAGAACTTCATTCTGAACTCATTCAAACCTGGATAAATCCAATGAAAATAATAAAGACATTACACATAAAGATGATAAATAACGAGTTTATAAGTTAATCTGCTGTGATTGGCCAAAAGTTAACATTGGACAGACTGGATGAACTTTCCGACATCTGAAGAGTTTCCTCAATAACAATAGTAATTCCACATATTCGAACCAGTTGTTAGAAACAAGACATACTTTCCACCATAATTTTGAATTTTTACATATAGAAAGTAAAAATTATGCCTTAAAACTTCTAGAGTCCCTAGAGATAAATAAATACAACAAAATGGAAATATTACTAAACGAATAATTAGATTTAAATAAGTCACCCCTGCTAAACATATTCAATAAAAATTTTTGTACCTATTCTAATATAAACCGGTATTTTTCATAATTGTAAGATCAGAAACAAAATTTTGTCTCCTTCAAATATTTATTTATTAATTTTAATTTACAATTTATATTTGTTGGGTCTTTTATTCCATTTGATATTATATAATGAGTTTTGCTTTTATATGTCTATTAAAAAAGCTGTGCTTATAAGACATTAATTTAATTCTGGAAGTTTTTGAATAACATTTTTTTAAATTAAAATTATGTGAGACTAACAGATTAAATCTGTTCTGATATTCAAATATTTCAGAATTATGAATTTGACAAAAAATCCATTATTACACTGTTAAATGTAGCGAATTTTCTCTTTGTTGACTTATATTTTTAACAACCTGTAACTCTGAACTGAATGGCCCAAACAAAAAACAGAAAAATAATTTTTCTGATATGAAATGTCACCTTTACAACGGGCATAAATCTGAAATTAGGATATAATATGAGATATCGATCACTAGAGAGCCATCTATCGAAAAAATTATAGATTTCTTCTTCCTAACCTTATATAATTTTACCCAAACATTTATTTGGATCCTCTTGTTTTTCGATAAAGTTTATATTTATTCATCGAACAGAAAAAACTAAGGTATTGAGAAGCCATACTTTGAAACATTAATGTCCTAAATTGTTATCTGGGTTTTTAAGTATCGTTTAGTTTCTTTAATTTTTGAGTTTTTCTTATTCGTTGATGCCAAATGTTCATATAATTTCGAATGGGATGAATCTCCTTGGATATAAGACATTAATTTTTAAAATTAATTATACCGCAAAGATATTTAGAATATTTATAATTCTCAATGTATCTTAGAATCAACCTCTATAAAATAAAAGATTCATAAATTCATAATCTGATAAGAAACGATATATCTTCCTGTATTCTTTCCAAATTGTATTCTGGAACGCTTCCAGATGTAATAAAAAAATAGAGTTTTAGACTCTATAAGACCCATGACAGAATCATACTCTGCAGAATATATAATATAGAATAATTCTAATCAATATTTTTGAACAATGCTGGGTTTTATTTGCTCAAAATATCGCTAAGTCGGCCCTGTATTATTCATTGGCCAAGATTTCCTCTTCTTGAATAAGTATAAGCCTTTCTAGATTTGCATAAGATTAGTTTACGAACTGACAGTCTTAAATTCAAACTTTCCAAGCAGACACCTCGAACGTTTTAAATCCATTGAAAAGATAAGTTCACTGGGAACTCCCAACTTTTCACGATTATACGCTTTTATATCACGCTGAAAAGTGTAAGCATTCGATGCTTACACTTTACACTACGATCCGATTTCGAAAATGCTACTGTGGTAGCAATACTATCTATTGTTGTACTAAATAACATTAAAAATTCGTGAAAATCAGAATAACCTTATTCAATAAGCATTTTCATCAGGTGAAAACTGATTCAATTAAAAATTATCTAAATTAAAAAACCAAAAATAAGAAGGGGAAATTAAATCGGGTGTTTATCAGTTAAATTGCGGTAGTTTCGATAAAGTATACACAGGAAAAACTGGCAGAAGTTTCAGGACAAGAATAAAAGATAATCTACATAGCTCTATAGATAAAGAGACTAATTCCAAGTATGTAAACCATTAATTATCGGAAAATCTAATTTTCGACGAGAAGTTTAAAATAATTCGTAGATAAGTTAGTTATTTAATGATGAATTAGATCTAAATATTTGGCCTTTACTCAATTTATTTGAGTAACCAATTTTTAAGTAATTTTAAGTTGATTACTTTAGGTTGTATTATATTATAATATATTTGTTATTTCATTTGTTTATACATGTTCATACTTAAATTTTGTATAATGGCATCTTAATTACCTCAGGTTATAATTAGTTATCAATTAGCTTAAATGTAATTGGTTACTAATTTCACTTTTATTCCATCCCTTCCAAAACTTAATAATGAGTTGAAAATATGTATTTAAATGTTAGACAGTGTGTTTGAAATAATGATCAGAAGAAGCGTAAAACGATACGCGTCATCAGTTACCCAATAATAAATGTAAATCAACAAATAATGTTTTTCATTTTATTTGATATGGATTTACATCAAGTAAAAGCCACCAACATTCAACATTTGTCATCGTTTAAATGCACTGGGAATGATTCGAAAAGTAGGAAATTGGCAAATATTCCAACGGCACAAAAGAAAGAAGTTTTTGCATCGAATTGTGATAATGAAAAGTGGGTTCATTACGATAATTCAAAACGTCGATCAATGTTTGGATGCCTCCTCATCAACGTCAAGTCGAAAATAATAATAATAATAAAAAAACATGAATGTAGTGTGCGGTTGGCACTACGTGAAACACTATAACAATTTGACTTAAAATAATTCACACAGTTTGTATGTTTCACAATTTATTCAGAATCCTGTCACGTGTTTCGGACTTACGACCATCTTCGAAAGACTGAAGCACCTGTCAGGATTCTGAATAAATTGTGAAACATACAAACTGTGTGAATTATTTAAAATAAAATTATATATTGAATTGAATCAGTCTTTACTTGGTGAAAATCCATATTGAATAATTTTTAAATAAGGTTATTCTGATTTTCACAATTTTTCATTTATGTTTACAACAATCGTTTCGAGATCACAGTAGCATCATCAGACAAGAGTTATTCAAAATGTAATCTTGCCTGATGCTTCTGTGTTAGCGAAACGATTGTTGTGAACATAACAATAAAAATTTGTGAAAATCAGAATAAGCTTAATTAAATATTATTAAATTAAATTATAATAATAAAATATGTTTAAACAATGTTTACAATAAAGCGACAAAAACCGCACGAACTCAATACACTCCCAATATCATTATTCTGGAGAATGTGTTATATATTTTTTAAATTTAATTGGAAAATTTCTTCAATTAAATTTTGTAGCGGTTGCACAGAATTAGTGTGCTTTATATTCAAAATATTGAAAAACCTTTTTCAAGGACTAGACTCTTTCAATTTGTTTTCATGTTACAATAGTTTATTTGTGGTGGCATATTCTGTGTAATATCTTGATTGTATTGTTAAGGTTCTATAATGCCTTATCGAGTCTATCACATCCTAAGTGAATAAATTGTGAAAATTTTGATGAAACAATTTGTTTTATTTCCCAATATGTTGATAGTTATTCGTTTTCAATTTTCATTATAAAGCTCTCTCGGAAAATGATAACTCAAATCATAATAATTATTCAAGTAGTAAATTCTATTGAAAATTGATGAAAATGTATTGAGGATTTTATTTAGATGAGTAAATACTTTTCAGTTCATGTAATTTACGAATTTTTTTGATTGTATAGTCCGTCTAGAAAGTATCTCGAAAAAACATAGCTAAATTGTAATTATTTAGTATTTATTTTCAATTATTCAATCAGAAAATTATAATTAAATATTCATCTTATTTACTAATGCAACCTCCATTTAATTGTAAACACTTGACTAAATATCAAGGTACACCCGAAACTAGATCACCTTCATAATTTCCGGTGGTAGTAGTCCAAGACTGTAAAACTAACTGAATGAAATCATCTTTATTTCGTGGCGCTGCTCGTTAAACTTTAATCTCCATTAGTTCCCATATGTTTTCAATGGGACTAAGATCTGATAAAGGTGGTGGCCATTAAATGGTTGTCACTTGGTGTTCGTGCATCCAAGCTTGAGTTCAGGCCGAAGTATGACATTTTGCATTATCCTGCTGAAAACGCCACACCTCTGGATATAAAGCCTGTGCCGTTTCAAGGATCGTTGAGAATGCCACAATACTTTTTACTCTTAATGGTACCATCAACATACAGAGAGGCGTAGCACCACTCTTAGATATTGCTCCTAAAACCATTTCTTTGGTGGGATCTTTAGAAATTTGAACGGTAACAGGTTATTTTGATATGACTTTTAAGCGATTTCCCTCAAGCTGGAAACAACTATCATCAGATATAAAGACATTATTAAAATTATCTCCTTAAAAGCGTTCACAAAATTCTATCCTCCGTTCCTTTTGTAAAGGTGTCATTATAGGGATTTTTTTGGTTTCCTTGATATGTAGCCGTGTATATTCAGTGACATACGGATGGTTTCTGGAAATACTTTTTTATTTCGTTCATTTCCAAATCTGTTAGCCAATTTGCGAAACCCCAAGGACCGATTGTGTCCTCCTTAGGCCAATAAAGCGTTCAAATTGTTTCTTTTAATCTTACGCGGTCTTCTTGAAACTGGTCTATGCTTCATATCCATGCCATTTTTATCCTCTTTAGTGTCTTATATACAGCAGTTTTTCCCAGTTCAGTCAATTGCACTAAATTTTTAACGCTTGAAAACTTTTTTATTCAAATATTCTATCTGCTTTCTTTCTTCTAGTTGTGAAATTATTTCATAAATTGTATACCTGTGGACAATCAACAATATTTAACCAATAGTGTCGCCATGCAACTTTGGCCATAGCCGACTATCTGCACAACCTATTTTAAACATTACTTTTGTCTTAGAATGTTACGAAAAAGAAGTATATTAAAGTGATGAAAAATAATAAATTCGGGATACTTTATAGACGACCTATATAATACTGAATATTTATACATAATTTGACTTTGGATAGAGATTTTCTTCTAGACATGATATTAATTTTAAAAAAATAATCTTTCAGTATAAGAATACAGAACAATCTAATTTTCATATTTCTCTTTGGTTTCAATTTAATAGAATCGAATTATGATTATATTACAGGAGGAAGAAAACGAAAAAACACTCTCTCACAATATAATATCGAAAATGTTTGAAAGAGAGCAATCATGTGTTAATCAAGATTGGCCAGAAGAGACATTTAAAAATCAAGAATTAGGTAATCCCAAAATACTTGTACCTGTTGAATATTTCAACACTAAACATCCATGTGTAATAATAAGCCTTGAGGAGAGAAATTTGGCAAATTCAGTAGCTTTACAGGAATTGCAAGTAACCAAAAAACTGGAAAAAAAAACGAGGTTAATAAGAGTAGAATTGAAAAAAGAACAAGAATGTGATAATATCAAAATAGGAAAACTTGGAAAAGGACACTATGTTGCACGCAATTTGGTGCAGGAGCAGATTAGTGGAAATTTATATAATGACAGATGCCAAAAATCCGGAGAACTTTCAAACACACAGCATAATAAGAAAATGGGAATTAGAAAAGAAAATTGTAGTCCAGAAGAACTTTTCTACATTTCTATGGAAATCAATGCATTTGTATGCAGTATATGTGATGAAGTTTTCGAAAGATCTTATGATTTGCGGACTCATATTAAAAGACACGGAAGGAATATTGATGCACAGTAAATAATTTTTAAACTTCTGAACTTTATCATTTAGTTTCTGGGGAAAACCCATATAGTTTTTGTTGAATCATGCTGCTATGATGCGTAAAATAATTCAGTTTTTGTTGTTTGCATTTTTAGTTTTTCAAATAAAAGAATTTGTGATTTTTATTATCATTTACCTAATGTTACGAATAGTAAATTAAAGTTTTATCCGAAATTAATTATGATAATACCCACCAGAATATTGGCCTACACGTTAAGTAATTTTTTTTTAATTTCAGATTATACATGTAATTCCCTATATACAAAAAATGACGTCTAATTAGTGACAAACTAAATAAATAAAAAATAGTATACGAATGAAAATAATCTAATAAATTATATAGTTCCAATTGAATCAGCAACCTCTTAAAAGACTTCATAAATTTACCCATACTATGTATATATATATAATCCGTTAAACATTTTCACTAATGCATAATATGGACCCTTTTCTATCATAGTTAATCTATGATGTGGAAAAATAAGATCTAGGTTTCTTGTAATTATGTTCACCACACGCGATGAAAATATTTCTATTCTTAAAAACAAACATCAAACTCTCATGTACACACATCGTCAAAAGTCTTGGCTCTCCCTATTAACTCTCAACTTGTTGAATGTAACATGACAATTTTTTATGTGTGGAATCTTCACTTCCTTATCACTTAAATGAAAACAATAAACCAGCAAAAAATGTCCCTTGTTCGGGAAAATACAGGTGTATTCGAAGTTAACCAGTTTTCAGCGAATAACGAGAGTTGTAATATTAAGAATAATTCGTGGAAAATGCCGGGACATCGAATTTCTAAGTTTGGTCGGGCAAGAATAATAGCCCTACATCAAGAAGCTCTGTCGAACCACCAGATTGCGCAACGTTTGAATATTCCACAGACATCAGTAAGGCGCATAGTGGCTCTTTTCCTGGAAACCGGCAGCGTTGCCCGGAGACCGGTGCCTGGTCGACCCAGAGTAACATCTGCAGGGGAAGACCATTAAATCTCAAATTTTCCTGGAAGGAATCGAACGGTGTCTGTAACAGCCGTTTGAAGTAATTTTTTGAGGACCTATAGGCAGGTAGTCTCAACCAGTACCATAACCAGACAACTTAGTTGTCTGATGATGGGATAGTTCATTTCCCGAAACTCGAGTCACAAGAAAGTGTGTAATATATATTTTTATTGGTAGTAAAACATATTTCTACAATTTGTTTTAATTATGATCAACTACCAAATAGTAACGGCTGAAAGAATTCAGTAAACCAAATACAGTTAATATGCCCATGTTTTTAAATTTGCCTCAAACAAGATTCCTATAATTCATTTTTAAAAAGTTCCTAATCATTCTTTTTTGCACCACAAATATTGACTGAATTTTTGCAGTTTCCTGCCCAAAAACTTATTTCATATCTCAAAATTTACTTTACATTAGCAAAATTAATTATTTTTAACGTGTTTTTATTTATGTAGTGGGCTAAAGTCTTGATTCCATATCTCACACTAGATAACTTCAAACAAGTTTTCTCTGTGTTCTTCCCAATTAAGGAATTCATCAACATATACAACCAAGAATTTTGTGTCCGATACAATTTTCACATCCCGATTTACAAGGTTTATATAACCCGGAGCAGAATATTGTGATTGCCTTGTCCAAAAAACATTAGACTTGTTTTGGATTCGTTTATCAACAACCCATTCATAGAAAACCCAGCAAAACTTATCTTTAGATTTCTCTATAATTTGTTCCATATTATTTCCCCCAAGTAAAACGTTAGTATCATCTACAAAGTTTGTTATCAAACAATCATGGACTGTCAAAGGAAGGAAGATCATTTATGTAAATGATAAACAAAACTGGACGAACAATACTGCCCTGTCCTCCACCTAAATCAATAGAAAAAATGTCTGATTTTACCCTATCATTTCCATTGCTTACAACAACTTGCTGATTGCTATTTTATAAATATGATCTTATCCAATCGCCTTTCACACCATATTTCTCCAGTTTTGTCAGTATAATTTCATGATTAACACAATCAAAAGCTCTACTTAGATCTACGAAATGTCCTAAGACTAAATCTTTGTTTTCTAAATGAATATTTGATTGATTCGGAAACTCATTTTAATTAAAAAAATGTATATGAAACAGTAATTTATTTCCACAAAAATGTTTGTACTACTACAACAATTGTTTCATCACGATGTGGTTTCTTCAGGTATTACATTGTACTGTCTGATGGTATGCAGTGTAACCGAGTTTAAATACATTGTTAGTTACGTGACCAAATAATGGAAGCACAAGTCATAAAAACTCTAGGTGTTTATTGGAGTTTCCCGCTCAAAATGTCATTAAGGAAAGATATTCAGTAATGGAGACTTATCAACATCTGTTTGTTCGTTCAAAAGGATTTTACGGGCATTATACCTGTTGATTTCAAGAAATTCTAAAAGTGTTAATCTAGAACTTTTGCTTTCAGCGTAGATAATTTTATAATTATTGTAAAAATTATGCCTGAATTCCTTAAGATGGTTAGCATATGTCGAATGTACAGAATTGGTACATCAAAGAACACCAAAGGGGTTATATATCCAATTCTGTACATTCGACATATGCTAATCATCTTAAGGAATCCGGGCATAATTTTAACAATAATTATGAAATTATCCAATTTATTGTTGAAAGCAAAAGTTCTAGATTAACACTTTTAGAATTTCTTGAAATCAAAAGGTATAATGCCCGTAAAATCCTTTTGAACGAACAAACAGATGTTGATAAGTCACCATTACTGAATATCTTTCCTTAATGGCATTTTTAGCGAACTCCAATAAACACCTAGAGTTTTTATGACTTGTGCTTCCATTATTTGGTCACATACCTAACAATGTATTTAAACTCGGTTACGCTGAATACCATCAGACACTACAATGTAATACTTGAAGAAGCCACATCGTGGTAAACAAATTGTTGTAGTAGTACAAACATTTTTGTGGAAATAAATTTCTGTCTCATATAAATTTTTTCAATTTTCTAAATAATTCAGTATTACATTAACACACTGATAAATAGCTGTAAATAGTTGATAAACTATAAATAGCTGTAAATAGTTGATCTACCCTTTAAATATAATGAGTGCAGACAGCTCAGTGGTAGAGCATTGGGCTCGTGACCGGAAGGTTCGGGTTCGAATCCTGTTCAGGTGGAAAAAATGTCTAGTTGGACGGGTGTGGGCCACCATTCCACTGTTGGATCAAAAATTAACAGTGCTGTGACCTAAAATGGAGAAAGATCGAAGTAACAAAGCCTACGCAGAACACAACTGAACTCCTAACTCGCACAAACTGAAAAATCTTCTGAGGGATCTTAACAGAAGATCTAGGAGTATCAGGTTAATAATAATAATATTATTCATGCTGTCCATTCATGAAATAGAGCAACCCGAAAGTCATCACTAGTTCAAAGATTTTCTAGAACGCTGGTAATAAGCTAATCGGTCTAAAAATGCTCAAATCAATACATATTGGTTTTATCATAGCAAATTTTAGCTGATAGGCAATGTGTCCAATATTTGCTTAATTTGTTCTATTTCAACATTTTTTTATATTTTAGGCGTTTTATTTCTGTGCACAGTGGTTAATGGAAAAGATTCATTGAAAAGATTTATAAACTGATCAATAAAAACCTGCCACGGAATATTAACAACGTATCTCCAATACTAAATACATTTTCCCAATTTTGTTGTTCTAGCTCATAAATGAAATATTTCTCATTATCAGTATCGAAAAATCTTCTCCTCACAAGTTCATTTCTATCTCTCTGTCCCAGGTAAAACTGGGATCTGTGGTCCGAAATATGATACTCAATGATGATGAGATAACACTATGAATTGTGAATATATCATCTACACAAATCTTGGTGTGAAAAAAATAATCAGAAACATAAACTAGAAAGTAGTGACCAGGAAAAATAAGTTTCATTTACATAAATACAGTTACAAATTGAAAACATTTTCTTCCATTTTGAATTTTTTTCATGAAGATGAATAATAAACATTATTAATAAATATATTTTGATAAAATAAAATAGAAAGGCCTTTTACTTGATAGAAGAAATATAACAAAATTTGAATATTGAAACAAATTGAAATATGTTTATCTTTTACAATTTTAATTTCAAAAAATTTTTTATTCAAAAAAATTTTAGATTTAATTTTATGTCTAAAACAAGCACCGCTTACATTTAATAGACGTATATAATCAAAACTCAATATATAATGTCAAATGGAATAAATAACCCAACAGATATACGAAAGTAATTAAAATTAATAAATAAATATTTAAAGGAGACAAAATTTTGTTTCTGGTCTTACCTTTAAGAACACCAATTGCCTTTTGAAAACATGAACACACTTAAAGGACTTCTCAAAGAATATAATTATCTTTAAATATTTATTTATTTATTTTAATTACTTTCGTATATCTGTTGGGTTATTTATTCCATTTGACATTATATATTGAGTTTTGATTATATACGTCTATTGAATGTAAGCGGTGCTTGTTTTAGACATAAAATTAATTCTAAAAGTTTTTTGAATAAAAAAATTTTTTGAAATTAAAATTGTAGAAGATAAACATATTTTAATTTGTTTTAATATTCAAATTTTGTTATATTTCTTCTATCAAGTAAAAGGCCTTTCTATTTTATTTTATATATAATATATAATTATATTTTGGCTTAATAAATCTCATTATGGAATGTCAATGAATTTAAATAAACCTTAAAATAACTCACACTGTTCTTTAATTTTGTTAGAACATAGATCAATCTTGAATTATATAGTTGATCTGTGTTTCGAAGCTTTAGTCTTTTAACACGTGGAGAGATATAGGTTAGTTTTTTGACTTTGATATTTGGAATATTAAATGAGGGCTGAAGACGGGATTGCTTAGAATTATATTTGTTTTTTGAAGATATAGTGCACATTTTTTTTTGAGATTTTTGAATTAAGTTATTCGAATATTTAAATATATTAAATATTTCAAATAAATTATATTCTTTGAGAAGTCCTTTAAGTGTATTCATGTTTTTAAAAGGCAATTGGTGTTCTTAAAAACAAAATTTTGTCTCCTTTAAATATTTATTTATTAATTTTAATTACTTTCGTATATCTGCTGGGTTATTTATTCCATTTGACATTATATATTGAGTTTTGATTATATACGTCTATTAAATGTAAGCGGTGCTTGTTTTAGACATAAAATTAATTCTAAAAGTTTTTTGAATAAAAAAATTTTTTGAAATTAAAATTGTAGAAGATAAACATATTTCAATTTGTTTTAATACTCAAATTTTAAATATATTTTGATTTCAATCAATAGAATAATCTGAATGAAAAAGTACAATATTAAAAACTATTTTTTAATTATAACAATTTGACATTTCAGAGTTGTCACCTATATTTACACACAATAGTAACATATTTACAGTTAATATATTCCACAGCCTGTTTATACAATTATTTAAAATATAACATTACTATAACTATTTACAATAAAATCACTTTATTTTTAACCGTTAAATACTGCGAAGTTCCAGGTTTTGAAGAGCATTATTGTTTTGTACATTTTGTTTGTCTTTGGTTGTTGCAGTACTAGTTAATCCTTCACAATTTGAACCATCGACACGTGGAATGATATGTATTACATTAGTTTCTGGATTCAAAGGTAGTGTTGGACGTGTGTCAAAAACTTGGTTAGCATGTTTTTGAGTCGCATTAGTTGATGATGGCATCATAACTTTTACATTTGGAGGTATGCCAGTTGTTCCTTGAATGGTTGTTGCAGGCAGTGTTTCTAGCGCAGCACATGTTTGGACGGACGTAGTCCTAGTTTGAGTCGGAAATATAATCCGACCCATTGGAGGAGGAAGTTTTCGAGTTGAAGATACTTGCGATGTAAATCCAAGATTCTGGCGAGAAACATTTCCAGACGAGTAGCTTCTGGCGTATGTTAAAATATTAGGTGTGGAAATTGCTGGAACATTACTTGAAAGTATTGGTGTCGATGTCATCATTGTCAAAGGAGTAGTTACCATCTCAACTGAATTAGAATTTTTCACCATAAAAAGTTGTGGTAGACTATTTTTAGTGTTATTTAAGGGTAAATTATTCGAAGAAAAAAACACCAATGGAATGGATGCATTGTTAGACAAGATAGGGTTTCTTATAGTCACCATTTGCTGAGTAATTGAAGTATTGATACTTCCGTTATTTACTGGGACGAAATTGGATTTACTGATTGAATTTAGGCCATTGCGGTGGAGTTGATTCAATCCTTGATTTGAGTTTTCTTTACTTTCTGATATGGTTTCAGAATTTGTAGGAATATTATTTTGTTTTATCGTCGGGTTTAAAAGTTTTACAAGTTCGTTTTGAAGAATTTTTTCTCGTTCATTCGTTCGGCTTGTATTTGTAATATTGACTGACATACAACCATTTTTCGGGTTATCATTCGTTCGGCATGTTTTGATAGATTCATCTATACAAGCCTCTCCAATATGATGGTTATTTTTGTTAGCACTGTTACCTATAGTAAGAACGCTTAATTGAGAATGATTTAAATGAATCACAGATTTGTTTTTAGTATCTTGTTCATGATCATTCGTTCGCCCTGTATTCGTATTTTTAACTGATATAGAATAAGTTTGTCCAACTTTGTTTTTCTTGTCATCAATAGTAAAAATGATAGATTTCGCAAACTTCAAAAGATTCATAGATTTGTTTTGAGATTTTTTTTGTAGACATTGGTATTTTTAACTGATGAATAAGTCTGTCGAACTTCATTGATTTTGTCTTTTCTATTATCGATAGAAGTAATGGTGGATTGGGCGGGTTTTAAAAGTTTAAAAGAATTATTGGACGCATTATCTGCGTGTTCATTCGTCAGGTTTGAATTCTCATTATCAAATGATACACATAATTCCCCTTCCTGTTGATTATTCTTATCTTTTTTGTTATCGACAGTAGTAGCTGTTAATTTGTCAGAATTTGAAATCACTATCGGTTCTTCGTGTTGATCATTCCTTTGCTTATTGTCATTGACAGTAGTAGTCATTAGTTTGTCAAATAAACTGGAAACATTTTCAACTCGGTTGATACTCTCAACTGAACTCGATTCAGTAGACATCTTGGATGAATTACTTCCTACATCGTTAGCAGTAAGTTTTTTACCAATATTTGAACCATATTTGATTGATATTTCTTTGTCATAATCAATTTTCACAGGACCATCACAAAATTTTAAATAACCCCTCAAATTTTTGAATTCATATTCGAATTCAACTTTTTTTGAGTTCAATATGTCACTAGTAGAAGACATCTTAGTCAGAATTGCTTTCTGTACCTTATCTTCACTTTTTTTCGATCTATTCAATAAATTCTCCAAATAAGTACGTTCATTATCAATATCATCAATTCCAATATCTTTTTTATTGAATGTTATATCAGGTTTGAAAGAATGTTGAACGGGAGGTATTTGAATTTTGTTTTCCACAGTGAAATCAATTTTTTCATTATTAATGACAGACTGTCCCGTAGATAAGTCTGCTTTTGCAACTCTATCTACTTTTCATTTTTTTGAATCTTTCGAATGTTTTTATCAATCTTCACTAGTTCGTAGGATCTCTCATTATGAGAAATTGATTTCTCACTACAGGATATTCGCCTTTCGTTGAAATAAAATTCCCTTGTTTTAACAGTAGCCAATTCTTTATTGTTTAGGGTATTGTTAAATGCTTCAGATTTGCGAGTATATTCTTTAACATCAGACACATTTTGGGATTTGTTTTAGAGTCTCATGAGAGTCTTAACTGCGTTTCTCTATAGGATCAGTTTCAAGATCGTCAAGGAGATGAATTAGTTCAATGTTTCCAGGAGCAGCTTCTTTAATAATCTCAATTGTCCCTTCACTCGGAACCTCAAAATTACATGGGTTTTCAAACTCTCCAATATTATAAACTGTTTTTGAGTTGTTAGTGTCACTCTTTTCTCAACAAATTTCACGCCTTTCATTTTCTTTAGATTTGCCAACATGTGAATTCTTGGGGTTGTTAAGTTTTACCGATATTTCAGGAATTGTTTTACAGTTCCCAGAATTAGATTTTCGAAGAGCCGTTTCAAATTCTTTAATCTTAGGCTTTTTTACATTTAACTGCTCAGATCTCTCAAGATCATATTTTTCTTTGAACGCTTCAGGTCTTCTAGTGTCTATAGATTTTTCAGGATAAGGTACTGCAAAAATATACTTTTCATTCGATTCAGTATTATTTTTATTATTCGAATTATCATTTTTATTACTGAAAGTTGTTTCAGTATTATTATCTGATTCATCTTCAGGATCAGAAATCTCGATGATCAATTTCTGGTAAGCACTCATGTAGTTTTCACGGACATCTTTGATCTCGTCGCAACGTTTGGTTATTAATTTCCGTTGATTATTTGTAATTCGTATTTCAAACTCTCCAATATTATAAACTATTTTTGAGTTCTTAGGGTTATACTTTCCTCCACTAATTTCACGCTTTTCAATTTCTTTAGATTTGCCAACATGTGGATTCTTGGGGTTGTTAAGTTTTCCAGAGATTTCAGGAACTGTTTTACAGTTCCCAGAATTAGATTTTCTTAGAGACGGTTCAGATTCTTTATTCTTAGGTTTTTTCACATTTGACTGCTCAGATCTTTCAAAATCATATTTTTTTCGAACGCTTCAAGTCTTCGATTGTCTTTAGATTTTTCAGGATGAGGTACTTCAAAAATATACTTTTCATCCGATTCAGTATTATTTTAATTATTCGAATTATCGTTTTTATTACTGAAAGTTGTTTCAGTATTATTATATGATTCATCTTCATCATCAGAAATCTCAATAATCAATTTCTGGAAAGCACTCAAGTATTTTTCACGGACATCTTCGATCTCGTCGCAACGTTTAACTATTAATTTCGGTTGATTATTCATAATCTTCATTATAGTACATGATTCTTCGTGTTTTTTGGTTTCTTTCATCGAGCGTAAAGAAGTTCTACACAAGCCGCAATGCATGTGTGTGGTTTTATGTTTCTTGAGTTCTTTGGTGTTGTAGTGGACTTTGTTACACACTTCGCAAATGAATAGTGCTTTAGTTAATGGTTTAATGCTAAATGGTAGAGTTGTTTTTTGGTCCAATTCTTTTTCGCCTATTGGATCGCTCCAATCAGAATACACGCCTTGTTCATTATCAGATGAAAAAATTTCATCTACTAGGAGTTCTGTAGCCTGTGAAATGGTTACACCTGATGTTGAAGCAGAGTCCATTGACTTAAACTTTTTAGAAATATTACCGATAATTTGGCCATTGCTTGTATGAATCATTTGCTCTTGATCGCAGGATTTTTTCCGCTTCAAAGATTCGATATTGGATTGCTTCAAATTATCAGTTATATTTTTCTGTATTAACACAACTGGGGATATATTACATCCATATATCGATGATGGGAGGATTAATTTTGGATCTTGTTTTACCAAGTCCTTGACAGACTGATGTATGCCCTCCTCATTGATGCCTTTTTTCTGTGGAAACACGATTTAAATTCATTATCATTATAATAGAAATATCCAAACAGATCTTACGAATTCTTGAATGAGACAGAGATGGTGTTGCAAGAAAATACTGCAAATTTCACGTAGAATTTCATTATTTTATAATATGTTTAATGAAAACATGTTGTCCTGTTTAATGAATTTTCATAGTCAATCCTTAGATTGAATGGATTTGATTGCAAAGCTTGGAAGATAATTGTTGGATAACAGTTACACTGTGCACTCAGTTTCATGAATTTTTGTGATCTACATATATACCTCAAGAAGTAAACTGTGACATTTAAGGGAAGGGGCCATTTTTGTTGTTGATTATAAGGGTTTTTTCTTTGAGAAAAAATAACCAAAAAAATGATCTTATGGCATTCAGTTACTGTTATTTTTCTATTTATTTATGGGAAAAACAGACTCCAACGACAATAAAATGACAAATAGGACAGAAGTAAATGATTTACATATTACAAAATATTTTCAACAAACAAAAAAGGTTGAAAGAAAGGAAACAATATATGAGGCTGTTTTTAGACATCTGAAAAGTATTTTCACATGACACAAATCCATTTGCTGCAAAAAATATCAAAATGAATATTATTTCAATACACCAAAATTTTTTTGAGTTCGTCTTTGCGAAACGTCTCGAGTATATTATTATTGGCCTAAGGTCTCGAAAACATTTTAAGGCATTGGAATATTACTTAGTCTGATATTTTTTCAGGTTTATTGCTGCAAATGTATTTGTTCCATGTGATATATTTTATAGAATGCTTTTGAAATATCTAGAAACATTCCTTGTATATTGTTTCCTCTTGATCTTTCCTTTTCAGCGTATATGATTATTCTTATTAGTTTATTAGTTGATGTGTGGATGAGTGTTCCGATCTGAATCTGAACTGTTCGTCAGGAATATTTCATAGAAATTATATGAACAGTTTTGGTGTTTTCTCAAGTGTGTCAATGTGGCGTTTTTTGACTTAACTTCTCATAAGTAAAAATGAAAAGAGCAGGTATTGCACATCTGATTACTCTTATAATAACCGATAAAGGGTGTTTCAAAATTTACGCCATCTCTGTTTCACTTAAGAATTTAAAAACTATTTCATTTGAACAAAACTTTATTTACCTTCAATTCCATGTCGTTCAGCTTGGAGTGATTTCTGAATTTGAAAAATTTTCTTACTAGATTAATACAAACTCTGCACAACATATGGGAAAGTCCGTCATTATGTGAGATCTGAAAAGAGCCGATATTAAAAGAAATGTTAAATAATTGAACAGTCATATTTAGTCATAACAAGCGATGATATTTATAATATTGTGAGTAAAATGACATTTGGTCACGGACAAAAATTTACGTGTGTTTACTAAATGAACTGTAGAAAATAGTCTTTCGGTTGAAATCAGAAGCTGAGGATTATCATAGTGACAATATAAATTTATTGAATGCAAGTTGACCCGACATAAAGAAATTTTAAAATGAAAAAATATTTTTATCAGAAACTTAAAATAAATTCTTAGAGATTTGTCAAAATGGGAAGAAAATATCAAAGACATGAAGAATGGCAATACAAAGAAATAAGAATTATAGAGGAATCACCTTGATGAGTGTTGCATTGAAGGTGTACGAAGCAACTCTGGAACATCGACATGGAGGAATCGCTGTATAAAGCGCATAGCGAATTCTGGAAAGGCAGAAATACACAAGACCACATACTCACCATCAAAAAGATAATAAAAAAAATAAAAATGGTGTCAGAAATTTATAAGTACTTTGTATTCATTGATCTAGTGAAAGTTCTTGATGAAGTTGAAAGACAGAAAAACTGCGAGATACTGGAGAAGAATCGTCTAAATATACCTACCTACATAAAAATAGAGAATTCTTATAGAGTTGATCACTGGGACATAAGTACAGATATGCGCACGTTTCGAACTTGTTAATTCCTCTCTAGTGCATTGTAACGTCTAACGACCACAAATACCTATATTTGCTATGAACTGCAAACTTCCACGTTATTTTGAATATGAAAAAGGGTTTCGCTACACAAAATCGTCTTCATACATTATATTCTGGCAACAAGAATATGAGTAATGTGTAGTGAAACAATTGTAATATTGATATTGAAATCTGGAAATTCAAAATCAAATCATTGAACATATCGTTTAAAATGAGTAAGCATTGAGTAGAAACTAACTGAGTTCAATATTTAAAACTAACAGAGAGCTCAGAATAAATTTTGAAAACTAATATGAGAATAGCTTTCATACCCTCACATGAATAAGCCTTTTTTAATTCTAAAAACAAAAACAACCGGCTTAAAATTTCAAGAGTTTATCACTGTAGGATAAATCGGGAGATTTCTCTCAAAAAAAGATTCTAAGAACACCAATCATCATTAAGCAACAGAAAAAAAAAACAAATCATGTCTTCTCAGAATAAGATAATCTTAAAATATTACATTTAGGAACAAAAGGCAAAAACTAGGCATTCTGAAATCGACAGAAATATTCCTGAATCCCCCACTTCTCGAGATTTTGCTTGAAAATAGACAAAGCCCATAAGATCCCGATCTTCAGACACTAACAACCATTCAGAAATAAACCGATACCCCCACTGCTGTAAAAATGCAAAAATCTATCCCCCTCATAATAAAATGACACCTTTTAATGCTTTCAATATTCCTTCATACTTGAACACGATGTAACAATCGAAGCTTGCCGTGTATCATATTCCTAGTGAATGAATAGTGCAAATTTGATAAAATATAGTGTTTTATTCTTTTAAGGTCACTGAATCGATCAAGGCTCAGGTAAAAGTGCAAATAACACAACATACAGGTAAAGAGAAATTCAGTTAGTTTAAAACAAAATCCTCCTGTTTACTGAACTGAGTGAATTAAATTTAGTTCAATAAACATGAAGGATTATGTTTATTGAACTAATCAATTTGTTATTTGCAAAAATTTAATGCAAATTCAAGCATCGTCAAAATATCGAGTTTCATGAACCAAAATATACAGTAATGTGTATTAACATTACATTATTGAATGAATTTTTAAATACGAAATCAAATAAATTTCAATGAAAAGCTTTATACTTTGTAGTAACTATGTTCGATCCCTGAGGAAGCATTGTAATTGTGCTTATTCAAAATCGTTATAAGATGAATATAAAAAAGTAGAAATCTCAATATATATTTGCAAATTGAAAGAAAGTTTCCAAGAAATCAGATTCACGAAACCTACATCAAACACCGACAAAAACTATGTGTCAAAATTATAATATAAATATATTTACATATTACACGTCTATAATTTCACTATTATTTTCATAATATAAGGCTTAAATTTTTCACAAATAAGAAATTCTATTATATTAAAAATTATTGTAGTTTTATTTGTTTATATACAGATAAGATATATATACGCATGCGCTATACCATCGTCCTTTCATTTGGATGAACAATAAAAAGAAACGAGGTAATGGAGTTCATCCAACCAAACCAATGATTGTTTATTAAACTGATCCCTATAAAAATTATATTAAATACAGTTTAAGACTCACCTTGACTCCTGTGCTCACTTCAATTATTTCTCTCATGTTTTCATTTATTTCAAATCTCCCATCGAAAACATCAACCAATGAAGATCTCGATGAACATAACCTGCACAGATTATTCCTGTCTCGGAAAATATTATTTTCTGCATTGTTTGACATTTCAGAAGATTCCTCTATTGGTTTCAGATGTCACTAATTCAACTAGGTATTTTAAAACTATATGACACAGATACACGAAAGTTTGCGATAGTAGAACATACTATCAATCGTGAAGCATGGTTCTGATGTAGTAGTTGGACAGACTGCTTTTATTGTACTTACTTTACCCCCCCCTTTACGTAGTCCCGAAAGAGGGGGCAAGTATGGAGGGGATGAAAAATGATATATTCAGGTAACTATTTGAAATTTGTAAGAAGAAAAGAAAACTTATTTAATTATATAGGCCAATTACCCCTAACATTAATAGTTGTTGATTCGTATCTTCACAATCATTGGGTTTTATTGATTGAAATCTAGGTTATTGATGCCATCAAATCGATTTGGAAAAGACAATATGAAAAAATATATGGGTAGGTTAAACTATTAATCGGGTTAACTAGCTACTATTGTCCGTGTCCCAGGACAGGGACCCTCTTCAGGTGACGGTTCTCCAGGTCAGTGAGCCCCTGGAATCTACATATGGGCAGGAGTTAATTCACTTCTCATGGCAGGTCTGTCTTAGACGTTCCCGCTGCTACCCGTGGACTTGCTTCTCAATAATAAGTCCATCTACCTATTCGATCTGGGGGTCGTTTAATCTGAGATGATATTTAAATAAGGTTATTCTGATTTTCACAAATTTTTATCGTTATGTTCACAACAATTGTTTCGCTATCACAGTAGCATCATCAGGCAAGATCACATTTTGAATAACTAAGCTTGTTTCCGAAATCCGTTGCTATTTATATTACAGTAAGTACAATAAATTTTTATTGAGCACTAAAACCCAAAAAAGGGTCTCTGCAAATTCCAGCTTATCTGAATATTTTTAACAGAGGTGAGTTATTTAAATATATTTGTTCGTTAAGTAATATTCCAATTTTATTATGTTTATTCATCTCTAGGGATTCTAACAGATTTAAGGCATAACTTTTGCTTTCTTTATGTAGAATTTCAAAGTTATGGTTGAAAGTATGTCCTGTTTCTAACAAATGGTTGGAATATGTAGAATTACTTTTATTATTGAGGAAACTCTTCAAATGTTCACAAATTCTATGACGGAAAGTTCTTCCAGCCTGTCCTATGTTAACTTTAGGGCAATCACCGCAAGTTAAGCTATAAACCCCCGATTTATCATCTTTATGTGTACAGTCTTTATAATTTTGCCCACAACGTATATCTTAAGGTAATACACTCAGAATTAACCTATAGACTCCATAATATCATCTTTGATTCTATAGATCAAAATGCAAGAGAAAAATTCGCTAATATTATATATAAAACATTTTTGATTCAGAAGAAGAAAATAACCAAATTAGTATCAGATAAAATTCATAAAAACAAAAAAATTGTAACAAAGTCAAAAAAATTTTCAAAACACATATTTTACCCTAGATTTTGCTCCTTTAGTAAAGTTACATCCCTCTTAGAAATATTACTTACTCGTATCCAAATCCTATCAGCATTTTCCACTAAACAATTGGCAACCAATGCCTGACGATTTATAAGTTTGTTCGCTTCGCATGCTATAAATTTGCCTTCTATTTCCGATTTCAACTTCACCTATATTAACGTTTCTGAACGTGCCGGAATCTTAACTTTCCGTTCCGAGATAACATATATCTCCCAGTTATGCTGTTGAGCTTTCTCGATCTCCCGTACTGTATATATCGGATCATTTTCGCCCGCTGGCATTCTTGTGTTTCATTTAACGACCTGTTCTTCGACCTTGACCCTTCAGTGTTTCTGCCCACTTGTCACTGTCGATGGCAGGAGTAAGGGTCTATAATCGCTTCATAGACTTGTCGCGTGTGTACCCCAGAGACGATCATCTGTTCTCTCCAGAATTGGTGTGGTTGTAATCGTCGTAGACTGAAAGCCGACTGAAGCCATTGTTCATTGTTCACTAAAAGTAAGAATAGACACAAAGGAAAGTCGACTGAGCTTCTCTAACATGTAAAACTTTTGTATTGTATTGAATTACCTGAGGTCAACGTGAGTGTTATTTGTATCATGTATTCTTTATTCATTGGTTTATTTTACTGTATTGGTACTCCATTTGGGGATGACCTGTTTACTTTAATCTGAATTGACTATTTAACATATTTCATACATGTAAGCGCTCTTATCATCATTCCATTTATTTGAATCGAGAGGTGTTAACAATGGTACTTTGTTTGAGAATTCAGAGTATATAGAGTGAGTGCAATGTGGATCCATAACTAGATACTGACACAACAACCTATGTGTCTTGAGGATGCCGCAACAAAATTATTAGATAGAATATTATAATGACTAGCTAGTTAAATATCTGACACCACAAACTCTGTCTTCAGAATGTCGGAACAAGACATTCCTGTAATATTATGCGTCCAGATTATAATAATCTAACTAGATAGTAGGTGTGTGAATGGGGAATTCCTGAGCACAGGGTTATTGTTAAACTATCTCGAAGATCTTTGTTCCATATATTCATATCGCCCAGTTATCTGTATATTCACTCATTTGACTGCTGTATTTACCTTTGCTTGCACAAGAACTATGTTTTAGAATATTAGAAAGGTTGTCGATCTCTGGACCCTTAATTTTATGAATAAAGAAAAGGACAGGGCTGAAGAATGTATATGAGCCGAAGAGAGGCCAACCTTGCATTCTGAACTTTCCGTCACTGTTTCCTCGTTCTTGTTCAAGTGTAACTTGGGTTGTACACACAACATAACGTATTATTCTCCCGCCAACCTTCAAATTCGGAACAGTAGAGCGACAACATAATAAAGACATAAACAAAATAAAGATTCCGACTGGTGGAGTCTACAGGCTTACAAAAAAGTTCTTTCTGTTGGAAATACCTTCGTAGTGATCTTACTCTATTCGGCATTGTGTCAATGAGGTTATCAATGAAAGCTTGAAGAATGTTTTGCCACATGTTGGTCAAAGCATTGAGGAGTCAATCTATTCGGTCAATGCCATGCATTTTTATGATAATTCTTGCCCGGTGTGGACGAGTATTATCGTTGATTAACGTGTAATTGTCGCCAATAGCTGCCGCGAGGGGAAAATAATCGGTTCTACAATCAAATCACGATATCTTACCGTTGTAATGATATCGTTAATGAGTATAATAAGATCTATGTGCCGATTGAAACAAATACCTCCCCAGATGCACACAGAGCCGCCATGGAAAAGAGTTGTTGGCATCATGAAATGTTCACTATACCACACTGCTGGATGCTGGATTTTGATCAAACCTGCCCAGAAAAAACTGTTCATAAAGTAAATACGAACAAGGTGAAAGCAAGACATAAGGACAAAACATTCTTAAAATGAAAAATGAATTAGAAGCCCTGGAAACTATAATGAAGGTTAAGAAAGATGATTTGTTCAGAACAGCATATAACATTCACAGAAAGAAATATGCCGAGAAACTAACAGAGCTGAAAAGAAACCATAATCTACATAAGATGAGAAACGCAGAAAACTACAGAAAATTATATGGAAATTGATAAATAGGGAAAACAAAAATCAAGTACTTAAGGACAAGACAAATCTTAGACCAGATGAATTGAACAAATACTTCACCAACATCGGAGCTAGTATTTCAGTAAAGTACAAGAAAATCTAATCAATTTGTTGCGTAAAACTAAGACTAAAACTGTTCAGTCTATCTACCTTCATGAATGCACAATAACAGAACTCAGGAAAGCTCTAAGACAAATAAAATCTAAACAAACCAGAGATATCTATGGAATGACATCAACCATGTTGAAGGAGATTTTTCCGTGCATTGAGGTACTATTATGTAGCATGCTCACCAATTGTTTAAAACAGAGGCACTTTCCGGATTAGTTGAAGAAGGCTAAAATAGTCCATAAAAGAGAAGATATAGAATTACCAGAAAAGTATCGCCCAGTATCGATACTTCCCGTGTTCTCAAAATTGTTTGAGATAATAATAAAAAATAGATTACTGAGTTTCTTCAAACATCACAAAATATTCTGCAAACAACAGCATGGGTTCTTGATGGGCAAATCAGTGGAGACGGCACTAAAGGAGGTGCTTGAAAATATAGGAGAAGCTTTTGATGGGGGACAAAAATCTAGTTTACAAGCATGTGATTTATCCAAGGCTTTTGACAGTATTTCACACTCTGTGCTTTTAAACAAGCTTGAATACTACGGAATCAGGAGTGAGGCTCTTGACCTGATGAAAATTTATCTGACAAACAGGATGTAGAAAACAAGCTTGGGAGGCAGGTCTTCTTCTTGGGAGACTGTGAGTCATGGTGTACCGTAGGGTTCTGTGTTGGGCCCCCTTTTGTTCGTGATATATTATACATGAATGATTTTCCAGCTAATGTGAAGTCAGATCAAACCGTCCTCTTCGCTGATGACACTTCCTTTATAAATAAAGGGATGGACAACCATGAATTGAAAGAGAAAGACAAGAAGACATTAAAGGAAGCCCAGGTATGGTTCAGCGCAAACAAAATGATGATGAACAGTGATAAAACACAGAGACTACTGTTTGAACCAAAGATGTCTTCGGACAATAACATGAGGCTACTTGGAGTCTTTTTGCAATCAAATCTCAAGTTTTCTGTTCACATTGATGAAATGATTCCTAAGTTGTCACCTATGCAGTTAGGAGAAGAAAGCAAATAACGGGAGTTGAAGCAGCCAAGATCACGAGTACTTACTTTAGCTACTTTCATAGTGTCCTTAACTTCGGCATTCTTTTCTGGGGGGATTTGTCTGAAAGTAGGAAAATATTCATAAAACAGAAGCAGCTACGGAGAATACTATGTGACGTAAGTAGTATATATAGTTGTAGAGAGCTATTCCCCAGAGAAAAATTTCTTACCGTGACGTCGATTCTCATCTGTGTAATGTACATCCATGATAATTAGTACATACTATTGAAAAACAACTTTAATCGCAACTATGATACAAGAAACAACGTACCATATCATGGTATGGAAGTATCACACTTAAATGTAAGTCATCTAGCTATAAAAATTTTCAACAAACTGCCGTCCAGAATGAAGGAAACTGGAATGTCTCCTAATGAATAAAGCATACTCCTCAACACATGAATACCTGAATGATACTCTTCAAAAAAATTTAATAATAATAATAATAACCGCTCTTTATTGACCACAATCAAAGGCCCTCAACCGAAGGCCTTCAGCCCAAAAAAATATATTTTCATGAAAAACGTTGTCTGGCCAAATTTATTTATTTATCGTTTGTTTGACTAATGTTTTGTTTTATACATTTTTTATTTTATATATACTCATGTGTCTTTTTAGACAAAATTGTACCTGACTCCATAGAAATTTTTGATGGGTTAAAATTTATTCATATTCTGTGATACATATGTACTGTATTTGGAATAAATAAATTATCATTATTATTATTTTTATTATTATTCCGGATTGTTTGACCAGAAACGAACCTACCGGTAATAGTATAGGATCCCGATATAAAACGACCTTCACCGAGATGTTTATTGAATATAACGTATTTTATATTTAGTTTAATATGCCAATTAATATATTGTATATGATTAATTGATTATTAAAATAATTTTTTTAATATTTCACCGGTTTGAGTATTACATAAATTCCATACCAATCGAAAGTATGAAGACCATAGAATATGCAAACATAATGTTTCCTATTCTTTTCCTGTCACAACTCTGGAGTAGCCAGGTATGAACAGGTAAATCGATAGTAGCATTTAGCAACGGTCCGATTATTGAATTGAAGTTATATGAAAAAAAAAAGTTTTTTTTATTATAAACACGGTGGTATAGGGTTATGTGCGAAAAATTAGTCTTGAATTCCGGTTGTCGAATTTTGAGAGGATACGTACGATTGAGAGGTCCCAATCAACTATTCCATGTGATAAAATAGGACACAGCATAACAGCTGCTCGAAGTCCGTCCATTTAAAGAAAGAGAGTGCGCATGCTCTTTGATATTATAAATGAAAAGGATAGCGATATTTTGTTTTTTATTTTGTCTTCTAATTTTAAAAAAAATTTGCATGATTAGTATTACGTATGTATATATATAGTATAACTATAACCTTTTTATTTACTTAAGATGTATATATGCTTCAGTCACATAAAATATATACATATAATATATATATATATATATATATATATACACATAAATAATTAATGGATTAAAAGTAAAATTAAAAAACTATTCCTCTATTTTAATAATAAACTACTCCAAAATGATACACAGATTATACGAGTCTATCGCTATCCTTGGTGAAGGTCGTTTTATATCGGGATCTTAGACTATAAGTAGTTAATGCTGAGCAGTTTCTGGGCCAAAGTCTGCCATAACCTCACTTATGATGGTATATATAGCCAGCATTGAAGAGATCTGTGGTAGCGCCATCTAGAGTTGGCTTGGTATGGCCATCCAGAGTTGGTCGCGTGTGGAAACCACGCTTTACGTCGTGCGGTGTCCTAGTTGGTTGAGTTATATTTCAATATTAAAAGCGCTGCGGGGGTTTGAACCTAAGATAGAAAAAGGCTTTTCACTTGAAGAAATATAACAAAATTTGAATATCAAAACAGATTTAATCTTAACATAAAATACAAAAATAACACTGGACTAAGTTCGCACGAATTTATTAAAATAAAACAAAACATTCAGTTTACATGCATGTTTCGGGTTTTATCCCATTCTCAAAACTGACAAGAAAACACACAATACTACATAATTATAATCAAATGACAGCTGTTAAAATTGGAGATAAGCGGAACTCCAGCTGATCGTTCACAATCGGTAATTGGCGTTTATGTGCTGAGGATATTTCTAAAAATTCTAAAAAGTCCAATCGTTTACTTTTTTCCCCCTCGTGTAAAATTTTTGTTTTACCGAAATCTATAAAGTGATTGCAATTGATACAATGAGCAGAAAATCCAGTAGTCGCTTTGTTCTGTAATATCGACTTTCTATGTTCATCAACCCTAACCTTTAGAGAACGACCAGTCTGGCCTATGTAGGATGCAGGACATTCATCACAGTACAGTTTATAAACCCCACTCTTTTCCGAATCAGTTAATCGGTCCTTGCCGTTAAGCGATAAAAATTTGTAGTAGATTAAGACAGAATAAAATTGAAGTAATATGCACAAATAAGAAGAACTTAAGATCAATGTTTCTAAACGGCAAGGACCGATTAACTGATTCGGAAAAGAGTGGGGTTTATAAACAGTACTGTGATGAATGTCCTGCATTCTACATAGGCCAGACTGGTCGTTCTCTAAAGGTTAGGGTTGATGAACATAGAAAGTCGATATTACAGAACAAAGCGACTACTGGATTTTCTGCTCATTGTATCAATTGCAATCACTTTATAGATTTCGGTAAAACAAAAATTTTACACGAGGGGGAAAAAAGTAAACGATTGGACTTTTTAGAATTTTTAGAAATATCCTCAGCACATAAACGCCAATTACCGATTGTGAACGATCAGCTGGAGTTCCGCTTATCTCCAATTTTAACAGCTGTCATTTGATTATAATTATGTAGTATTGTGTGTTTTCTTGTCAGTTTTGAGAATGGGATAAAACCCGAAACATGCATGTAAACTGAATGTTTTGTTTTATTTTAATAAATTCGTGCGAACTTAGTCCAGTGTTATTTTTGTATTTTATGTTAATCAATATGTTCCACCAAGTGTTGAGCGAGGAATCTATTTCTAGATTTAATCTGTTAGTCTTCCACAATTTTATTTAAATTGTATATTTTTATATCTGTTCGTTTATTTATTCCATTTGACATTATATATTGAGTTTTGATTATATATGTATAAATGTAACCTCGAAGAATAGTTGATAATTATGTTAACTCTTTGTCTATTCAACTCTCTGTTCTGAACCAACATTCAAATTTCTCACATCACTAAACAACTGTTTGAACAGATGAGCTACTTGAGCAGACAGCTGCTTAAGTAGATAGCTGCTCAAGCTTGTATTTGTACAAAAAATAAAAAACAATTTTAGGAACATGTAACTTTTATTGACAAAATGTAAAATATTTGTTATCTACCTCGTTCAGTACCTTATTCTTATAGAAGTACATACATTGTAACATTGCATAACTTTCAACAGAGTGATCAATTCTACAAAAAGCATTTATTAAATCTTCGACAGAATTTTGATGGTTGTTATTTTTTCTAGTCTTCTGAATTAAATCTTGGATTATGGTCAGGAACTTGTAACGAAAGAAAGATATTCTTTTTATATAGCAAATGTGTAATTTCCCACACATTCTGCCACGTGGTTTTTTGCACTTATGGAATGGTCATAAACAATTCAAACATAATTTCTTTTCTAATATCTTTTTTCTTCTTTTTATCACATCTAAAGCCATCAATTCATCACTGTAATAAATTGAATGGTTCTGTTTGCGGTAATGACAAGAAAACGACTTTGGCTCACCTTGATTGCTTTTAGTTATAACCAATGTTTCCAATAATTCGCATTTAAACAAAAAACGTGCTACAGGGGTCAAACTGCTTCTGGTCCTCAAAAGCGATAGATGAACACTTCTTAACAATTTCTACTTATTTAGAATTTGTTTCGATTTCTAATTGTTGCAATACGAGAATATTAAAATACATAAAATGACTGTTAACATTTATTCACAAATTATATATTAAAGTTAGCCTAATTCAAATGAAACTTAAACATATAAATTGTACATGTTAGACTTACCATGGTCAGAGAGCTAGGACCCTGTTCTGTCTAGTTAACTTGCCCATGAGCTTAATTTAACAGATATAGAAATTCAGATAAATTCACAATATTCTATGGTCAATGAATCCTTCCTGGATGATGGCCTCAACACAATATTCGGCCATTGAGTTTGAGTATCAGTTCTTCATACTCTTCAAATCTGAATAAATTAATTAGCTGTACATTGATCAAATATTCACAAAGAGTAATCTAAAAAATGGCTGAATGATCTTAGGTCGATGGCCCTCTGCTTTTCAAAAGTTCACTTATTATTTATTTAAAAAATCTCCTGAAAGACTGTCATTATATATAAATAAATTAATATTTTTTCACATTGTCTTTACCAAATCGATTTGATGGCACCAATAACCTAGATTTCAATCATTAAAACCCAATGAATTAATGTTAGGGGTATTTTGGCCTATATCATTAAATTATTTTCTTCTTACAAATGTCAAATGGTCACTTGATTATATCATTTTTCATCCCCTCCATACTTCCCCCCTCTTTCGTGACTACAGGAAGTGGTGGTAAGGTGCTTTAAAAGCAGTCTGTCAAAGTCTCTAATACCAGTACATCAAGCTTCACAGTTGTTCGTATGACAAAGAGTTACAGAAATTGCATAGTTCGTATAAGTTTGATACTTAAAGTGTTCTACAATCGCAAATTTTCGTGTATTTGTGTCATATAGTTTTAATTACCTAGTTGAATTAGTGACCTCTGAAACCAATAGAGGAATTTTCGGAAATGTCAAACATGACAGAAAATAATATTTTCCATGACAGGAATAATCTGTGCAGGTTATGTTCATCGAGATCTTCATTGATTAGTGTTTTCGATGGGCGATTTAAAAGGAAGAAGTTAATGAGAGAAGTAGTTGAAGCCACCATAGGAGTCAAGGTGAGTCATAAACTGTATTTAATATAATTTTTATAGGAATTAGTTTAATGAACAATCATTTTTTTGGCAAAAATATATATGTGACAGTATTTTTATTTCCACAAAAATGTTCAGAATACAACAATTTTTCACACGTGGTGAAACAATTGTTGTATTCTAAACATTTCTGTGAAAATGAAAATACTGTCTCATATATCTTTTGATTAAAATGAGTTTCCACCAAGTAAAGACCAAATTTATCAAACATTGTTTTGATTGGATCCACTCCATTACCTCGTTTCTTTTCTTTGCTCATCCAAATGAAAGGAACGCCCTACACTTACTCATTTTAAACGATATATTTAATGATTTGATTTAGAATTTCCAGATACTTATATCAACATAATAATTGTTTCACCACACATTACACATCTTGTTGCCAAAATATAATGTCTGAAGACGCTTTGGCGTAGCGAAACCATTTTTTATATTCAAAATGTCGTGAAAATTTCAAATCATATTAATTAATCCATTGTTTATGCTATATATTGTATTATTTTTTTAATGTCAATTTTTTTTATTCAAAGTATAAATTCAACAACAAATCCCGCCGTGACTGTTTGCTTTCAATTTATACCTGAATATATTGAATAGGAGTGAGTTATTTAGGTCTTATTGTTCGTTAAATACTATTCCTGTCTTGTTATATTTATTTATCTCTAATGACTCTAACAGATTTAAAGCATAACTTTTACTTTCTATATATAAAATTTCAAAATTATGGTTGAAAGTTGTTTCCGCGTTTGTAACGTGAAAATATGGGGAATACATTTCTTTACTCGAATTAGTTCGCTAGTATATTAGCGTGCACTAGATGGCGCAAATGTATGATTAATACGTATCTTAGTGTTCCTGTGCATAGCGAATACAGGTAATTGACATATTTGTTGTCGTTTGACGTTACAGTTCACTAAAGAAGAGCTAACACGTTTGAAACGTGTGCATATCGGTACTTATGTCACAGTGATCAACAAAACCTTATCGGGCTGGTTTGAGTTTAGAATTGTTCTACAGATTTATGTAACGTTGTTTCTATCTGCAGAATGTTCTAATACCACAGCTCACACTGCTTATTAGTGATAATTGTTGTATTATAATAACAATAAAAATTGGTGAAAATCAGAATAACCTTATTTAATTTGGATATTCATCAAGTGAAGCCTGATTCAATTAAATATTTGTAAGGGTAAAAGATTATATTGGATCGATTGGATGAAGGGATCATTTAAAATGACATATTAATAATAATAATATATATTTCAGATAATTTGACAGCAATTAAGATACAAATTAAATAAAATGGAATAAAAAATCAAAAATTCTTGAATTGACCCCCCAATTATTCATGAAACAATATGGTTCGAAGGATAATAACAAGTTCTTCAACTTTATTCTATACAAAATAAGGTTTTCAATTTTTTTAATTCTATTATGTATCACTGTATATTTTAATTCACATACAAACTGGACTCTTGTCGATGAGTGCTAATCTATGTATTGGATATTGGTTCATTGTCTTAGTATCATATATTACAATCATGTGTATGTTATATAAAGGATTCTCTATTTTTATGTAGGTACAATCTTCTACAGTATTTCTCAAGTTTTCTGTCTTTCAACTTTATCGAGAACTTTCACCAGATCAATGAATACAAAGTACTTATACATTTCTGTCAATATTTTTATTCTTTCTATTTTCTATTTGATGGTGAGTATGTGGTCTTCTGTATTTCTGCCTTTCCAGCATTCGCTATGCGCCTTATCTAGTGATTCCTCTATGTCTGGGTTCCAGAGTTGCTTTGTACACCTTCAAAGCAACACTCATCAAGGTTCTTATAAACCTTTCTATTCCCATTAGAAAATAAATGGGAGACAGTATTTCATTTCCACAAAAATGTTTGTAATATAACAATTATTTCACCACGATGTGGATTCTTCAGGTATTTACATTCTATTGGCTAGTAGAAGCCACATCGTGGTGAAACAATTGTTGTATTACAAACACTTTTGTGGAAATAAAATACCGTCTCCTATATATTTTTTAACTAAAATGAGTTTCCACCAAGTAAAGACCGACTCTATCAAATCTTTCTATTCTCATTCTTCACGTCTTTGATATATTCTTTCCATTTTGACAAATCCCTATGAACTTATTCTAAGTTTCTGATGAAAATATTTTTTTTAATTATAAAACTTCTTTATGTCGGGTCAGCTTGATCTCAGTAAATTTGTATTGCCACTATGGCTTAGATAATACTCAGCTTCTGAATTCAACCAAAAGGATACTTTCTACATTTCATTTGGTAAACACACGTAAATTTTTGTACGTGACAAAATGTCATTTCACTCACAATATTATAAATATCATCGCTTGTTATGACTAAATATGACTGTTCAAATATTTAGAACTTGTTTCAATATCTGCTTTTTTCAGATCTTGCCTAATGACGGAGTTTCCCATATGTTGTGCAGAGGTTGCGCTTTTCAATCAATCAAATTGTTCCAATTCAGGACTAACTCAATGCGGAACGACATGGAATTGAAGGTGAGTAAAGTTTTGTTCAAATAAAATAGTTTTTAACTTCTTGAGTGAAACAGAGATGGCGTAAATTCTGAAAAACTTGATTAGTTATTATAAGACTGACAAGATGTGTATTACCTGCTCTGTTCTCTTCCACTAGTGAAAAGATAAGTCAAACAAGGCAACATTGACACACTTGAGAATATACCAAAACTGTTCGTATAATTTCTTTGATATATCCCTGACGAATAGTTCAGATTCAGATCGGAAAACTCTTCCACACATCGGTTAATCAACTATTAAGAATAATCATATAAGCTGAAAAGAAAAGATAAAGAAGAAACAATATACAATACAAGGATTGTTTTTAGATAAGAACATTCTATAAAATATATCACATGGAACAAATCCATTTGCGGCAATAGACCTGAGAAAATAACAGAGTAAATAATATTCCAATACCTCGAAATATTTTCAACACCTTAGGCCAATAATAATATACTCGAGACGTTTTGCAAAGACGAACTTAAAAATCTTTTGGTGTATTGAGATAATATTTATTTTGATATTTTTTGCAGCAAATGAACTTGTGCATGTGGAAATAATTTTCAGATGTCTAAAAACATCCTCGTATATCGTTGCCTTTCCTCCATCCTTTTTTGTTTGTTGAAAATATTTTGTGATATCTAAATCATTAACTTCTGTGCTTTTTTCATTCCATTGTTGTTAAAGTCTGTTTTACCATAAATAAATGGTAAAATCACTATAACTGAATGCTATAAAATCCATTTTGTGTTTAATATTTTCTCAAATAATAAACCATTGTAATCAACAAAACTTCCCTTAAATGTCACAGTTTACTTCTTGAGGTATAAATGTAAATCACAAAAATTCGTGAAACTGAGTGCACAGTGTTACTGTTATCCAACAATGATCTTCCAAGCTTTGCAGTCAATTCCATTCAATCTAAGGATTGACTATGAAAAAATATTAGACAGGACGTAATTTTTTCAAGAAACTTATCATAAAATAATGAAATTCTTTGTGTAATTTGCAGTATTTTCTTGCAACACCATCTCTGTCCCATTCAAGAATTCAAAACATCTGATTGAATATTTCTATTATAATGGTAATGAATTTAAAACGTTTTTCACAGAAAAAAAGCATCAATGAGAAGGGCATACATCAGTCTGTCAAGGATTTGGTAAAACCAGATCCAAAATTAATCGTCCCGTCATCGATATCTGGATGTAATATATCATCAGTTGTGTTAATACAGAAAAATATAACCGATAATTTGATGCAACCCGAAATCGAATCTTCGAAGCGAAAAATATCCTGCGATCAAGAGCAAATGATTCATACAAGCAATGACCAAATTATAGGTAATATTTCTAAAAAGTTCAAATCAATGGACTCTGCTTCAACATCAAGTGTAACCATTTCACAGGCTCCTGAACTCCTAGTAGATGAAATTTTTTCATCTGATAATGAACAAGGCGTGCATTCTGAATGGAGCGATCCAATAGGCGAAAAAGAATTGGATCAGAAAACAACTCTACCATTTACCATTAAACCATTAACTAAAGCACTATTCATTTGCGAAGTGTGTAACAAAGTCCACTACAACACCAAAGAACTCAAGAAACATAAAACCACACACATGCATTGCAGCTTGTGTATAACTTGTTTCCGCTCGATGGAAGAAACCAAAAAACACGAAGAATCCTGTACTATAATGAAGATTACGAATAATCAACCGAAAATAATAATCAAGCGTTGCGACGAGATCGAAGATATCCGTGAAAAATACATGAGTGCTTTCCAGAAATTGATCATCGAGATTTCTGATGATGAAGATGAATCAGATGATAATACTGATACAACTTTTAGTAATAGAAATGATAATTCGAATAATAAAAATAATACTGTATCGGATGAAAAATATATTTTCGCAGTACCTTATCCTAAAAAATCTAAAAACAATGGACGACCTGAAGCGTTCAAAGAAAAATATGATATTGAAAGATCTGAGCAGTCAAATGCGAAAAAACCAAAGAATAAAGAATCTGAAACGTCTCTAAGAAAATCTAATTTTGGGAACTGTAGAACAATTCCTGAAAGCTCTGTGGAACTTAACAACCCCAAGAATTCATATGTAAGCAAATCTAATGAAAATGAAAGGCGTGAAGTTTGTGGAGCAAAGAGTGACACTAAAAACTCAGAAACAGTTTATAATATTGAAGAGTTTGAAAACCCATGTAATTTTGAGGTTCCGAGTGAAGTGACAACTGAGATTATTAAAGAAACTGCTTCTGGAAACATTGAACTAATTTCTCTCCTTGACGATCTTGAAACTGATCCTAAAGAGAAACGCAGTGAAGACTTTCATGAGACTCACAAGCCGGAAAATTCCGAGGTAGAATCCAATTTTGAAGGTTCTACGAAAATTTTCCCTCTAAAAAAATCCCAAAATGGTTCTGATGTTGAAGAAGATACTTGCAAATCTGAAGAAACTAACAATACCCTAAACAATAAAGAACTGGGTACTGTTAAAACAAGAGAACCTTATTTCAACAAAAGGCGAATATCCTGTGAGAAATCAATTTCTTATAATGAGAGATCCGACGAACTAGTGAACATTGATAAAACCAGCGAACCGTCTAGCCATAAAAATTCCTGCGAAAATATAAAAAAAAATGAGCCGAAGAAGAAGAAATTCCATAAATATGAAAATGAAGATCTGAAAGGCGAGAAGAGGAAAATAAACGAACATTCGAAAGATTCAAAAAAATTGAAAGTCGATAGTGTTGAAAAAACAGACTTATCTACGGAACAATCTGTCATTAATAATGAAAAAATTAATTTTACTCTGGAAAACAAAATTCAACCTCCAGTTCAACATTCTTTCAAACCTAACATAACATTTAATGAAAAAGATATGGGAATTGATGATGTTGATAATGAACGTACTTATTTGGAGAATTTACTGAAAAAGATGAAAAAAAGTGAAGATAAGGTACAGAAAGCAATTCAGACTAAGATGCCTTCTACAAGTGAAATAATGAATTTAAAAAAAGATGAATTCAAATACGAATTCAAAAATTTGAAGGGTTATTTAAATTTTTGTAACATTCCTGTGAACATTGTTTATGACAATGAAATATCCATCAAATACGGTTCGAAAATTGGTGAAAAACTTACTGCTAACGAATTAGGAAGTAATTCATCCAAGGTATCTACAGGATCGAGTTCTGTAGGGATCAACCGAGTTGAAAGTGTTTCCACTTTATTTGACAAACCAATGGCTACTACTGTCAATAATGAGAAGGAAAAGAATGACCAACACAAAGAACCGATAATTATTTCAAATCCTAACAAACCAACAGCTACTACTGTCGATAAAATAGATAATAATAACCAACAGGAAGAGAAATTATTTGTATCATTTGATAATAAGAATTCAAACCTGACGAATGAACACGCAGATGATGCGCCAAATAATTCTATTAAACTTTTGAAACCTGCCCAATCCACCATTACTTCTATCGATAAAAGAAAAGACAAAATTAATGAAGTTCGACAGACTTCTTCAACAATTAATAACAAAATGTACAAAGCAATAACGCTGTTTCTTCAAAACCTGGAACTTCGCAGTATCTAAGGGTCAAAGATATAAAAAAAACCTATTTAATTTCATTGTAAATAAATGTGATTTTATTGTAAATAGGTGTATAAACAGACTGTGAAGTATTTTATATAACAAAATTTTACTCTTCTGTGTAAATATAGGTAAAATTAGAGTTGAAAACTCTGAAATGTCAAATTGTTATAATTGAAAAATAGTTTTTTATATTGATATCATTTTATTAATTGAAATCAAAATATATTTATCAATAATGTTCATTATTATCTTCATAAAAAAATTCGAAATCGAAGAAAATGTTTTAATCTGTAACTGTATTTAGGTGAATAAAACTTATTTTGCCTGGTCAATCCTTTCTAGTTTATGTTTCTGATTTTTTTTTACTTCACTCATGATTATTTCCTTTGTTCGCCAATGTTATTTGCAATATCTAAATTTAATATTGAATACTAGATGACCCGGTAGACTTCGTACTGCCTCAATCGATAAATAAAAGTCCTAAACTTTTGTATAAAATAATCTTAAGACAAACAAAACGAATCCGTATTTAATAAAAAAGCATTTTATGAATGAAGCATAAGGACGTTATTCTCTTTGTTATTGTCGCCGATCTTTTACGTGTCAAGTTAGAGTGCCACAGAATATTCTACACGTAGATAGCGCGGGTAAATACCGTGATGTAATGATGTAATTTATATAATCTATGTGTATGATCCTTAGATAATACGGATGTCTTCAGTACAAAAGAAGAAACTACAAATCCATAATTCTTCTCATCACCAACTGGCCTTAACAAATAGTAGACATTAGAGACGTCTTGGCCAACAATGTAATAGATCACAAATTAGCGTACGAATTTCATCGATTCCAACAATTTTGTGGAAACAAGAAGACATGCGTACAATCTAAGCGCGGTGTACATTACATAACCACAGAATACATTCAAACCTTATTCTCCTTATAATTCGATAAATTCGCCGGGGTGTAATTTTTTAGTAGAATGCAATTTTTCTACAAAAAGACTTCAAATTTCATTAGAACTTAGTGATCGTTTCAGTCTATCAGTTCTTCATATTTTCATTTCTGATTTCTACAAAACTGTGAATAAATTAATTAGCTAAACATCGATCAAATATTCACAAAAAGTAATCCAAAAAAGTTCACTTTATTTATTTCGAAAATCTCTTGAAAAACTGTAATTATGTATAAATAAAATGAATATCTCTTCAAAATGTCTTTTCCAAATAAATTTGATGGCATCAATAACTTTGATTCCAATCAAAAAAACCCAATGATTTGTGAAGATGCGCATCAACAACAATTAATGTTAGGGGTATATTGGTCCATAAAATTAAATTATTTTTCGTTTCTTCTTATTACAAATTACAAATGGTTACCTGATTATATCATTTTTCATCCCCTCCATACTTCCCCCCTCTTTTGGGACAACGGAAAGTGGGGGTAAGGTTAGTACTATAAATGCAGTCTGTCCAAGTCTCTAATACCAGTACATCAGAACCAAACTTCACAGTTGTTCGTATGACAAAGCGTTATAGAAATTTCTTAGTTCGTATAAGTTTGATTCTGAAATTGTTCTACTATCGCAAACTTTCGTGTATCTGTGTCTTATAGTTTTGAATTACCTATTTAAATTAGTGACATCTAAAACCAATAGAGAAATTTTCTGAAATATCAAACATGACAGAAAATAATAGTTTCCAAAACAGGAATGATCTGTGCAGGTTATGTTCATCGAGATCTTCATTAGTTAGTGTTTTCAATGGGCGATTTGGAATGAAGGAGAACATGGCAGAAGTAGTTGAAGTGACCTCAGGAATCAAGGTGAGTCTTAAACTCTATTTAATATAATTTTTATAGGAATGTATTCTTTTCATTTTCATTCAATTATGTGTTGAAAATATACAGTATTGCAGATTTTGGTTCATGAAACTCGATATTTTGACGATACTTAAATTTGCATTAAATTTGATTATGCTCAAAAGTTGGAGATGAATAAATTTAACATCTATAAGTAAATAATTTTTTAAATAAGACTGTATGCTCCCATACCTGGATAAGGTCAAAACAGTGGACATCCGCGCACTTTATCCAATACCACACTTATAGTCCTATAGGATGCTTTTTCACTAGATTTGCAATAGCAAAGAATGAGGCTATGGAGTTGTTTGAACCGGCGCAGGTAAAATTTGCAAATAACAAATTAATTAGTTCAATAAACATAATCCTTCATATTTATTGAACTAAATCTTATTTATTTAATTCGAGAACAGGGGGATTTTGTTTTGAACTAACTAAATTTCTCTTTACCTGTATATTGTGTTATTTGCACATTTCACCTGCGCCGCTTTGATCAACCCCGTGTCATTTTATTGTGAAGGGATAGATTTTCACATTTTGACAAGTAGTGGGGGTATCGGTTCATTTCTAAATGGTTGTTAGTATTTGAAGATGGAAATCTTATAGGCATTGTTTATTTTCAAGCAAAAGCTCGAGAAGTGGGGTATGCCAAAGGACCGTCTGCTCGTTTAATAGTTTCATCAAATTATGCATATTCAGGAATATTTATATCGATTCCAGGATGTCTAGTTTTTTGCCTTTCGTTTCTGAATGTAATTGTTTAAGTTTATCTAATTTTGAGAAGACTATTTCACGTAAGGATATGAAATCTATTTTCATGTTAGTTTTTGAAATTTATTTGAGCTCTCTGTTAGTTTTAAATTTTGAACTCAGTTAGTTTCTACTCAATGCTTATTCATTTTAAACGATATATATAATGATTTGATTTAGAATTTCCAGATGTTTATATCAATATTACAATTATTTCACTACACATTTTACATATTCTTGTTGCAAGAATATAATGTCTGAAGATGCTTTTGTGTAGCAAACCATTTATTATATTCGAAATAACGTGAAAATTTCAAATTTTATTAATTAATCCACTGTTTATGCTATATATTGTGTTTTTTTCTAATATTGTCAATTTGTCAGTTCAAACTATAAATTCAGCAAAATTTTATTCCGCGGTTACTGTTTGCTTTTAATTTATAACCGAATTAAATACCCAGAATTATACCATTGCATTATAATTAGCGTCCCTCAACAAATCCATTATTTTCCCATTATAAATAATAGTGAGCGTACCTTTATAGATGAGAAGAAGATATCGTTGATATATAGATTAGAAGAGATACCTCAGGTAGATAGAAAAAATTGAAATTAGGATATATAAATTGTAGGGGTTCCTCAAATAAAGAGAAAATTGAATTTAGATTATATGGATATTAAAAATATCTCAGGTAGAAAAATTTAAATTAAACGATGGTTTCCCAAAATATGGGATAACAAAGGATACATCCCAAAGTTCAGAACGTCTATTGTATTGGGTAGTTCCTAGGACTGTCCTATTTTCTGAAGCTATAACCGCTGGAACCTTCTCCTGATAATTAAGAAATTTTCAACTTTAATTTATCTTTTTATTTGAAATAATTCTCACAGTTTTTATCTTTGACAATTTATTCAGAATCCTGACACGTGTTTCGATCATTCGACCATCTTCAAAGGAGTACAAAAAGGAACTCAACTTAAAACTCAAAAATGTTCTATTTTTTACACTTCGGCCATCTGTGTATTTTTATAGCGCATGGAAATAACTGGAAGCTTAAAAATCGAAAAATGTTCTATTTATTACACATCACATCGGATATCTGTGTATTTTTATGGCGCATGGAAATAACAGTATCCAATATAGGGGTGTTGCTGAATAGTATTTGGGAATTTGTTAAATTCACCTTTTCTTCAACGGCTTTTTTGATTGAAAGAATCAAAACACTTCTGCCCCAGGCGACAAAAAGTGTAGATCCATCCCTGGTATCTTACATTTTTGAATAACTGAATTTGTTTCCGAAATAAGCTTTTATTTATATAACCGTCGGTAAAAAGATTTTCATTCAGCACTAAATCCGAGACTAAGACCTAATGAAGGGATTCTCTGTAAATTACAGTTTATCTGAATATATAGAATAGGAGTGAGTTATTAAGGTCTCATTGTTCGTTAAATACTATTCCTATCTAGTTATATTTATTTATGTCTAGTCACTAAAACAGGTTTAAGGCATAACTTTTACTTTCTATATGTAAAATATCAAAATTGTGTTTGAAAGTTTTTTCCGCGTTTGTAACGTGAAAATTTGGGAAATACATTTCTTTACTCGAAATAGTTCGCTAGTATATTTGCTTTCACTAGATGGCGCTAGTGTATGATGACTAGGTACCTTATATAGTGTTCCTGTACATAAAAGATATGTGGTCGTTTGACGGTAAAGTGCACTAGAGAAAAACTAAAAATTCGAAACGTGCGCATATCTGTACTTATGTCCCAGTGATCAACAAAACTTTATCGGGCCGTTTTGTAAGGGTGAAAGATTCTTTATATTGGATCGATTGGATGAAGTGATCATTTGAAGTTGATATATAATTTGACAGCAATTAAGAAAATGGCATTAAACAAAAAAAATTCTAGAATTGACCTCCAATGTATTCATGCAAACAGTATGGTTCGAAGGTTGATAACAAGTTCTTCACCTTCATTTTATATCTCATAAAGTTTTAAATTTTTCTAATTCCATTATGTAACACTGTATATTTTAATTCTCATATAAACTAGACTCTTGTCAATGAGTGCTAATCTATGTATTGGATATTGGTTCATTGTCTTTATTATTATTATTATTATTATTATTATTATTATTATCCTGATACTCCTAGATCTTCTGTGAAGATCCCTCAGAAGCTTTTTCAGCTTGTACGAGTTAGGAGTTCAGTTGTGTTCTGTGTAGGCTTTGTTACTGCGATCTTGCGCCACTTTAGGTCACAGCACTGTTAATTTTTGACCCAACAGTGAAATGGTGGCAGATACCCGTCCAACTAGAAAATTTCTTTTCTACCTGAATAGGATTCGAACCCTGGACCTCCCGGTCACGAGTCCGATGCTCTCCCGCTGAGCTATCCACACTCATTAGTATCATATATTGAAAGTGCGTGTATCATTTATAAAGGATTCTCTATTTTTATGACTGTAGGAATATTTAATCCATTGACAAATCTCTCTAAGAACTTATTTTAAATTTCTGATGAAAATATTTTTTTTAATTATAAAATCTTTATGTCGGGTCAGCTTGCACTCAATAAATTTGTATTGTCACATTGGCTCAGATAATCCTCAGCTTTCTGAGGATATTTTCTACATTTCATTCGATACACACGTAAATTTTTGTCCATGACAAAATGTCATTTCACTCACAATATTATAGATATCATCGCTTGTTATGACTTAATATGAATGGTCAAATATTTAGCACTTGTTTTAATATCTGCTTTTTTTCAGATCTCGCCTAATGACGGAGTTTCCCATATGTTGTGCAGCAGTTGTGTTCATCTATCAATCACATTCTTCAAAGTCAGGAATAACTCAATGCGGAACGACAAGGAATTGAAGGTAAGTAAAGTTTTGTTCAAATAAAATAGTTTTTAAATTCTTGAGGGAAACATGGATGGCGTAAATTCTGAAAAACTCTTCATCAGTTATAACGAGACTAATAAGATGTGTATCACCTGCTCTGTTCATTTCTACTTGTGAATAATTAAGTCAAAAAACGCAACATTGACACACCTGAGAATATACCAAATCTGTTCGTATGATTTCTCTGAAATATTCCTGACGAACAGTTCAGATTCAGATGGGAACACTCTTTCACACATCAACTAATCAATTAATAAGAATAATAATATACGCTGAAAAGAAAATATGAAGAAGAAACAATATACAAGGAATGTTTTTAGATATGTCAAAAGCATTCTATAAAATATATCACATGGAACAAATCCATTTGCGGCAAAAGACCTGAAAAAATTTCAGAATAAATAATATTCCAATAACTTAAAATATTATAGACACCTTAGGCCAATAATAATATACTCGAGACGTTTTGCAAAGACGAACTCAAAAACCTTTTGGTATATTGAGATAATATATATTTTTATATAATATTTATTGCAGCAAATGAATTTGTTTCATGTGAACATACTTTTAGTTGTCAAAAAACATCCTCGTATATTGTTTCCTTTTTTCCACCCTTTTTTGTTTGTTGAAAATATTTTATATGTAAATCATTCACTTCTGTGCTATTATTCAATTCATTGTTGTTAAATGAATAGAGAAATCACAGTAACTGATTGCCTTAAGAACCATTTTGTGTTTATTCTTTTCCCAAGTAATAAACTATTATCAACAACAAAAAGTGTTAGTGTTATTCAACAATGATCTTCCAAGCTTTGCAGTCAAATCTATTCAATCTAAGGATTGACTATGAAAATTTATTAAACAGGAGATCATATTTTCATTAAACTTATTATAAAATAATTAATAACAAGTATTTTCTTGCAACACATCTCTGTCTCATTCAAGAATTCAAAAGATCTGACTTAATATTTCTATTATAATGTTAATGAATATAAATCGTGTTTCCACAGGATAAAGGCATCGAAAAGAAAAGCATACATCAGTCGGTCAAGGATTTGGTAAAACAAGATCCAAAATTAATCCTCCCATCATCGATATATGGATGTAATATATCACCAGTTGTGTTAATACAGAAAAATATAACTAATAATTTGAAACAATCCAAAATCGAATCTTTGAAGCGAAAAAAATCCTGTGATCAAGAGCAAATGATTCATACAAACAATGACCAAATTATCGGTAATATTTCTAAAAAGTTTAAGTCAATGGACTCTGCTTCAACATCGGGTTTAACCACTTCGCAGACTCCTGAACAACAAGTAGTTGAAATTTTTTCATCTGATAATGAACAAGGCGTGCATTCTGGTTGCAGAGATCCAATAGGCGAAAAAGAATTGGACCAGAAAACAACTCTACCATTTAGCATTAAACCATTAACTAAAGCACTATTCATTTGCGAAGTGTGTAACAAAGTCCTCCACAACACCATAGAATTCAAGAAACATAAAACCACACACATGCATTGCAGCTTGTGTAGAACTACTTTCCGCTCGATAGACGAAACCAAAAAACACGAAGAATCCTGTACTATAATGAAGATTATGAATAATCAGCCGAAATTAATAGTTAAACGTTGCGACGAGATCGAAGATGTCCGTGAAAAATATTTGAGTGCTTTCCAGAAATTGATCATCGAGTTTTCTGATGATGAAGATGAATCCGATAATAATAGTGAAACAACGTTCAGTAATGAAAATGATAATTCGAATAATAAAAATAGTACTGAATCGAATGAAAGGTATATTGTTGAATTACCTTATCCTGAAAAATGTAAAGACAATAGAGGACTTGAGGTGTTCAAAGAAAAATATGATCTTGGAAGATCTGAGCAGTCAAATGTAAAAAAACCTATGAATAAAGAATCTGAAACTTCTCTAAGAAAATCTATTTCTGGGAACTGTAAGAAAATTCCTGAAATCTCTGGAAAACTAAACAACCCTCAGAATTCACAGGATGGCAAATCTAAAGAAATTGACAAGCGTGAAATTTGTGGAGAAAAGTATAACACTAAGAACTCAAAAACAGTTTATAATATTGGAGAGTTTGAAAACCCATGTAATTTTGGGGTTCCGAGTAAAGGTACAACTGAGATTATTAAACAAACTGCTTCTGAAAACATTGAACTAATTTCTCTCCTTGACGATCTTGAAACTGATCCTAAAGACAAACGCAGTGAAGACTCTCATGAGACTCACAAACCTGAAAATTCCGAGATAGAATCCAATTTTGAAGATTCTACGAAAATTTCCCCTCTAAAAAAATCGCAAAATGTGTCTGATGTTAAAGAAAATACTCGCAAATCTGAAGAAAGTGACTCTATCCTAAACAATAAAGAACTGGCTACTGTTAAAACAAGAGAACTTTATTTCAAAGGCATCGAAAAGAAAAGCATACATCAGTCGGTCAAGGATTTGGTAAAACAAGATCCAAAATTAATCCTCCCATCATCGATATATGGATGTAATATATCACCAGTTGTGTTAATACAGAAAAATATAACTAATAATTTGAAACAATCCAAAATCGAATCTTTGAAGCGAAAAAAATCCTGTGATCAAGAACAAATGATTCATACAAACAATGACCAAATTATCGGTAATATTTCTAAAAAGTTTAAGTCAATGGACTCTGCTTCAACATCGGGTTTAACCACTTCGCAGACTCCTGAACAACAAGTAGTTGAAATTTTTTCATCTGATAATGAACAAGGCGTGCATTCTGGTTGCAGAGATCCAATAGGCGAAAAAGAATTGGACCAGAAAACAACTCTACCATTTAGCATTAAACCATTAACTAAAGCACTATTCATTTGCGAAGTGTGTAACAAAGTCCTCCACAACACCATAGAATTCAAGAAACATAAAACCACACACATGCATTGCAGCTTGTGTAGAACTTCTATCCGCTCGATGGACGAAACCAAAAAACACGAAGAATCCTGTACTATAATGAAGATTATGAATAATCAGCCGAAATTAATAGTTAAACGTTGCGACGAGATCGAAGATGTCCGTGAAAAATATTTGAGTGCTTTCCAGAAATTAATCATCGAGATTTCTGATGATGAAGATGAATCCGATAATAAAAGTGAAACAACGTTCAGTAATGAAAATGATAATTCGAATAATAAAAATAGTACTGAATCGAATGAAAGGTATATTGTTGAATTACCTTATCCTGAAAAATGTAAAGACAATAGAGGACTTGAGGTGTTCAAAGAAAAATATGATCTTGGAAGATCCGAGCAGTCAAATGTAAAAAAAAATAAGAATAAAGAATCTGAAACCTCTCTAAGAAAATCTATTTCTGGGAACTGTAAGAAAATTCCTGAAATCTCTGGAAAACTAAACAACCCTCAGAATTCACAGGTTGGCAAATCTAAAGAAATTGACAAGCGTGAAATTTGTGGAGAAAAGTATAACACTAAGAACTCAAAAACAGTTTATAATATTGGAGAGTTTGAAAACCCATGTAATTTTGGGGTTCCGAGTGAAGGGACAACTGAGATTATTAAACAAACTGCTTCTGAAAACATTGAACTAATTTCTCTCCTTGACGATCTTGAAACTGATCCTAAAGACAAACGCAGTGAAGACTCTCATGAGACTCACAAACCTGAAAATTCCGAGATAGAATCCAATTTTGAAGATTCTACGAAAATTTCCCCTCTAAAAAAATCGCAAACTGTGTCTGATGTTAAAGAAAATACTCGCAAATCTGAAGAAAGTGACAATATCCTAAACAATAAAGAACTGGCTACTGTTAATACAAGAGAACTTTATTTCAACGAAAGTCGAATATCCTGTAATGAAATATCAATTTCTCATAATGTGGGATCTGAAGAAATAGTGAACATTGATAAAACCAGCCAATCGCTTAGCCATAAAAATTCCTGCGAAAATATAAAAAAAAATGAGCCGAAGAAGAAGAAATTCCCAGAAGAAGGGAAAATAAACGAACATTCGAAAGATTCAAAAAAATTGAAAGTCAAACCAATGGCTACTACTGTCAATGATAAAAAAGAAATGAATGATCAACACAAAGAACCGATCATTATTTCAAATCCTGACAAACCAACAGCTACTACTGTCGATAACAAAAGAGATATGAATAACCAACAGGAAGGGGAATTATGTGTATCTTTTGACAATAAAAATTCAAACCTGACGAATGAGCACGCAGATAATGCACCTCTGAAAATTTCAAACCTTTCCGAATCAAATGCTTCTGCTATCGACACAAATAACCCGAAAAATGTTTTTCTACCAGTCAATTATCTTACGAATACAAGCCGAACGAATGAACGGGAAAAAATTCTTCAAAACCAACCTGTAAATCTTTTAAACTCGATGATAGAACAAAATAATATTCCTTCAAATACTGAAACCATATCAAAAAGTAAAGAATGCTCAAATCAAGGATTGAATCAACTCGATCGCAATGGCCTAATTTCAATCAGTAAATCCAATTTTATCCCAGTAAATAACGGAAGCATCAGTACTTTAATAGCTCCACAAATGGTGACTTTAAGAAACCCTACCTTGTCTAGCAATGCATCAATTCCATTGGTGTATTTTTCTTCAAATAATTTATTCTTAAATATTACGAATAATAGTAATTCAGTTGGGATGGTAACTACTCCGTTGACAATGATCACATCGACACCAACACATGCAAGAGATGCTCGAACAATTTCTACTCCTTATGTTTTATCTAACGACAGAACCTACTCGTCTGGAAATGTTTCTCGCCCGAATCTTGGATTTGAATCGCAAGTATCTTCCACTCTAAGACTTCCTCCTCCAATGCGTCGGATTAGATTTCCGACTCAAACTAGGACTACGTCGGTCCAAACAAGTGCTGCGCTAGAAACACTGCATGCAACAACGATTCAAGGAACAACAGGCATACCTCCAAATGGACAAGTTATGATGCCATCAACTAATGCGACTCAAAGACATGGTGACCAAGTTTTCGACACACGGCCAGGACTAATTTCAAATCCAGAAACTAATGTAAGACTTATCATTCCACGTGTCGTTGGTTCAAATTGTGAAGTATTCACTAGTACTGCACCAACCAATGACAAACAAAATGTACAAGGCAATGACGCTATTTCTTCAAAACCTGAAACTTCGTTTTGTTTGGGGGTCAAAAATATAGAAAAACTTATGCGAAGACTTCCTCCTCCAATGCGTCGAATTAGATTTCCGACTCAAACTAGGACTACGTCGGTCCAAACAAGTGCTGCGCTAGAAACACTGCATGCAACAACGATTCAAGGAACAACTGGCATACCTCCAAATGGACAAGTTATGATGCCATCAACTAATGCGACTCAAAGACATGGTGACCAAGTTTTCGACACACGGCCAGGACTAATTTCAAATCCAGAAACTAATGTAAGACTTATCATTCCACGTGTCGTTGGTTCAAATTGTGAAGTATTCACTAGTACTGCACCAACCAATGACAAACAAAATGTACAAGGCAATGACGCTATTTCTTCAAAACCTGAAACTTCGTTTTGTTTGGGGGTCAAAAATATAGAAAAACTTATGTGATTTTATTGTTAATAGACATGTTATATTTTAAATAAGTGTATAAACAGGCTTTGGAGTATTTGAAATAAAGAAATATTACTTTGATGTGTAAATATAGGTAAAATATAAGTTGACAACTCTGAAATCTCAAATTGTTATAATTAAGAAATAGTTTTTTACATTAAGATTATTTTATTATATGAAATCAAAATATATTTATTAATAATGTTCATTATTTATCTTCATAAAAAAAAATTTGAAATCGAAGAAAATGTTTTTAATCTGTGACTGTATTTATGTGAATAAAACTTATTTTTCCTATTCAGTACTTTCTTGTTTGTTTCTTATTTCATCCTTATTTCCTTTTTTCACCAATATTTTTTGCAATATCTAAATGTAATATTCAATATTAGTAAAATAGAAAAAGGCTTTTTTCTTGATAGAAGAAATATAACAAAATTTGAATATCAAAACAGATTTAATCTGTTAGTCTTCTACAATTTTAATTTCAAAAAAATTTTCATTCAAAAAACTTTTAGAATTAAATTAATGTCTACAATAAGCACCACTTATATTTAATAGACTTATTAATTCTAAAAGTTTTTTGAATGAAAATGATTTTGAAATTAAAATTGTAGAAGACTAACAGATTAAATCTGTTTCGATATTCAAATTTCAATATTAGTAACTCCATATGTCAATCAACAAAATCTATTCGGGCTCATTTGAGCTTCGAACTATAGCACAGATTCGAGTCGTACTGTCCCGCTTTGAAGAACTCTCTGTTACAATTGCTCAAACTTTTTATTAGTTACGTTTTATCAGTTTTATACTTGTCCAGAAACACAATATCTCCGCTAATTTTAATTTTTTCTGTTGCTTAATTGAATAGCTTACAGTATATATTGTTCTGTGTAATAATAAGGTTCACAAGAACTAGGCATCTCCCAGACGTCTTTGTGGCGAATTTTACGAAAAAACCTTGGTTTACATCCATACAAAATTGTTTTAACCCAAGCACTCAAACCAACAGATCATTTAAAGCTTCGTGTAGTAATTGATGCTTAGAAAAAATCGGAAATGATGCAAATTTGTATAAGAAAATCATTCTCAGCGATTTAACTTAAGTTTTATTTACAAAACAAAATGGGGCGCTGTTAATGAAAGACCCTTTATATTCATAAATAGAATAACAATCCTTCAAAACGATGTGTCCTTCAATCTCTAGTACCATTTAAGATTCTTGATGTAATTTGCCATAAAAAATATTCCCCCTCCAAATGAAAATTGGCCTGTCTTAGCGGTTTTTGGGAAAATCATATGTTAGTGTTCAACAAGCAGATTCAACAAATTTGGATCTAGTCTGCACTGGGAAGATGTATTTCTCAGTTTTAACACCTAATTTTTGACCTAACTCTTCTTAAACATGAACATAAACTTAGCAACCAAAAACATGTATATAACTTAAAGTCTTCTTTTCAATGGACATATGGGACTATAATACATATTGCATACCTTGCAACCTACCTTTATATATTAGGAGTACAAATAAGTTTCCGCCGTTTTATTGTAGATGGCGCGGCACGGAGTTCCGGTTAGCTCTCGCAGATGATAACAGGCTTAAAAAATAGTTTGGACATTCAAGAACAACATAACCTATTAATATCATTGATTTTATATTGGTAAAATATAATTTTTATAAGTTGAAAATGTCAAAATTTGAGCCAAGTAAGCATCATTTGCGGGAAATATTAGATTACTTCTTTAATTTGAAGAAATCTGCTGCTGAGGCACATCAATTGCTCGTAGAAGCATATGGTGAGGGTGCTTTGAGTGAGAGAACGTGTCGAGAGTGGTTTCAAAAGTTTAAAACGGTGATCTCGAGGTAGAAGACAAAGATTTATGAGAAGCTTCTGAATATCTTCTTGTTTTTTCAATGATATTTACATTTATATTTATTCTAATCTATATTATAGAATTAAATGCAAATTGATCGTTAAATTCACACTGTCAATATTTTATAATGAATAAAAAATAGTTGTTTTTGTTATGATTTTAGTAGTTTGACCATAATTCAAATCAGTTTGTAGCGTAGCGACCTTCCTCGCTAGGATTTCTGCGCTGCTCTGCTTTCCGGCGTAGGGCTAGTCTTAGACTAGCCGTTCCCGCCGGGTTCAAGTAGGGCAAAACACACAACGTTCGAAGATCGTTCCTACGTAGAACACAATGTCACTGACGTCACAGGCAGAAATGCGCACCAAGCCTGTCTGAGGAGTTCAGGTACGCATGCTCAGACCGAAACGCCGCCTCTCAAATTAAGAGGTAGAAGCTCCCTCACAACAACAGCATTCAGGTCAGAGCTTCATTGGTGAGCCCTACGTGATGAGGGTTTGCTTCAAGAGCGAACCACCCATTCATTGGAGGTCTTAACCACTCCATCCAATATTTTCGTGGTAGCCTTCCCTTCGTTCCACAGTATCCCCGCTGGAAATGACACCACGTCCAACCCAGCGGCGGACTGTTTCCTTACCTGATCTCAACGCCCTATTCGGTGTCCATATCTACGCTCACTAGAGGGGGAGTGTGTAGCGACCTTCCTCGCTAGGATTTCTTCTCAGCCCTGCTTCCCGGCGTAGCATATAGAGGACACGACTAGTCTTAGACAATACCTGACTGACCGTCCCCACCCCCTCAGGGGCTGCTCCGGTAACGGACAGCACGGAGAACGCCGAACTCGAATTGCACGAGAACCTGGTGGTTCTCCACCTTGTATATACCGTCCTGACTTAGTCACATCTTAGGATGAACGGGAAGCGTGACTTAATCGTCTCGCTCGCTAGGAGACAACCTACAGAAACCCCTAATTCTTAAGTGTGGAAGATTGCCGATAGGATACGTGGCCGAGGGGTAGTCGGTCCCTAGATTTCTGAACCACACGTGCTTGGCGCCCCGGTTTGGACATTTAATCTTTTCTCCGGCAAGGGTGCACTGATGGAGGGTGGCCGTTTAGTTCGTCTCATCTCGTGGGAACAGTCATGGAAGAAAAATTACAAAAAGGCAAAGAAGTTAAAGAGATAAAATGTAGCATGGAGAGTATGAAGGGCGAAAGAAGTACTGGGTAGGCTGAGAGCGAATGCGAGAGCGTTGCATCGGAAGGTGCAAGCGTTCGAGTTACTAGGGATATAAAGGACATGGACATAATGGTAAGAATGAGAAGGTTGAGCATGGACCTAAGAAAGTTTGTGTTAAAAGACACAAACACGGTCAGTAAGGTGGCAACAAAGGTCATACTGAGTAGTGTGGCCATTTTTGAAAGCATTATTGTCGATATGGCAAGAGAGGTAGAATGCATGAAGGGCATGTGTGAAGAAAAAGAAAGGTGGGAAAGAAAAATTGCAATAGGTGAGGTATGCATAGGAGTGAATGTGGGTAAAACCATCGGAACGAATGTGGAGAAGACTGTGAGAGCAAGTCTTAAGTATGCATCGCAAAATAAGGCGGTGAGGCCTGTTCAGGTGAGCCCCACTCCTGTAGTGGAGGCTCCGAGGAAACCTGCAACCAAGAGCTCCGCGTTGATTGTGAGGGATGTGTCTGGAAAGGCACAAAGTGAAGATGTTAAGAAGAGAGTTTTGGCGGACGTAGCACATGAGGTGAATGTCAGCGTGACTACTTTTCGCAAATGTAGAAAGGAATCGGGTATTGTCATAGAGACAAAAAGTGAAAAGGAGATTAACGAGCTCAGAAAGTGCACGAAATTTGAAAGAATGGGCATGACAGTAGAGCAGCCAAAGCAGCTTGGCTGCAGAGTACAAGTTTTCGATGTGCCACCAGGGATACCGACGGAAACGTTGAAGCAGGAGTTTTACAAGAACTCCTGGAGTATGACTGAAAAATCCTTTATGGATGGGGTGACCATACTGAGACGGATGAGATTGGGAGAGAAAAGTAGTGTTGTGTTGGAGATTCCAGCACAAGGTGCTACGGCACCATAAGCGAGATTGGTGTGTGCATGATGAGAGGAAGGATCTGTACGGGTTTATTACAGGAACCATATGTGAGAGATGGTAGAGTGTGTGGACTGCCAAGTGCCATGAGAGTATATGGATCTGTGGGGGGTCGTTAATGATGATGGCGTAGATGTCCTGCCTGTCCCGGAGCTAACAGATCAGTATGGCGTCTGTGTTTGAGTGAGAAATTTACATGTGAAAGGGTATGTGGCTTCAGTCTACTGCAAGTATAGTGATGAGTTGGGGCCATATTTGGAGTATATGGAACGTCTGTTCTCCCTACTGGAGATGAGCCCGATTTTAGTCGGGCTAGATACAAATTCAGTATCCTTCTTGTGACGTAGCAAGATGATAAGTATGTACGAGGATAGCGTTGAAAGAAGAATAAGAATGGAAGAGTTCATATTTGAAAGGGAACTTCTCGTATTGAATGAAAGCTCTGAATTTTATACCTTTAGTGACCCTCTGGGTGAGTCAGATATTGACGTCACCTAGATGAATGGTAGCATGGATGCGAAATGTGTCACAAGTTGGCGCGTGATGCCAGAATGGGGTATTCTGATTACTCTAGGAAGGCGTGAAAGTAGGAATGAACAAGTGAGGACGGGGAAAATCACATGGAGGGTAAAAGGTGTGGACTGGGGAAAGTATGAAAGGCAAATACCTTTGAAGTCTGAGAGTATTGGCTTTAGCCGATATGACGGTATGACTCCAAGCTGAGGGAAAGATTTATATGATCAATGAATGGATTGAAAAAGTTAATGAACGAATTTTGAGGAGACAGGGGCCACCGCCTGATCAGGCATCATGGTGGTCCCCTGGTCCCTAGAAATATAAGATAAAGGTGCGGAAGGCAAGACTGGCTTTTCAGAAAGCAAGGAAGCGAGAAGGAGCGTATGAAAGGGAGAAATAGTGTATCTTCGCTTGCGGAGACTCTATAAGTATGAAATAATGAGGTGCAAGAAGAAAGACTAGGAGCAGTTTGTTAGTGTGAAAAGTAAAGCTAACAAATGAGGTGAAGCTTTCAAAGTATGTATGGAAAGAGAGATAGTTTTATGAATGGTACAGTATGTGAGACAAATGGCTTTGTGGAGTTTAGTATGCAAGGAGTGAATGAGGCTATTAAGCGAATGAAGACTGGTAAAGCGCCAGGTCTGGATGGTGTATATCCTGAAATGGCCAAGCATGTGTGGCATAGTATACCTGAGTACTAGTTGTCTATGAACATCACGGTTGCGAGAAAAGGTAGCATTCCTGGGATATGGAAGATTGCTTCGGTTGTGATCTTGTCGAAGTCAACGGAAAAACCGAAGACGGAGGCTTGGTCATATAGGCCGATATGTCTTCTGTCGGTCCTTGGGAAGGTTATGGAAAGTTTAATGGTAAATAGGCTGTAGAAAAAAACTGGGGGCATGTCCAGTAGGTAGTATGGCTTCGTGAAAGGGAACTCTACTGTTTACGATTGGCTGATGTTTGAGAGAGTCGTGAGAGAAAGCGAGGATCAATATGTGCTGGGTGTATTTGTGGATTTCAAGGTTGCTTTTGACAACCTTAAGTTAGGGTACGCCTTGAGGTGCCTGAGTGATGTAGGTTGCGAGGGAATGGCACTTTGGCAAAGTCATTTTAATGAAAGAGAAGTAAGAATGGTAGGACAATATGAATCTGTTGTAAGAAAGACAATGAAAGAATGCCCACAAAGCTTCAAAGTGGGTCCTAAAGTGTGGATCTCTGCATGCTGCGTGCTGTTGGTAGATCTTGAAGGGGAAGGATGCGAGGCGGTAACATATGCTGATGACTCTTCCTGGTGAAAGGGAACAGTCGTCTCACTCTCGAGGACAGGGGTACGAACTAAATCTGTTGAGTAATTGGGCTGCTGAGGCAGGTGTAAGTGTGTCAGAAAGCAAGACAGTTTGCATGCTGGTTAATAGTAAACTGGTCTCCGAACGTGCGTCTGAATGGCTTTGCTGTTCAGTACGCTTAAAGCGTTAAGTACCTGGGAGTAAGAGTGGAGGAGGGATACAGATTTTCTGGTTATTTCTCCGACGTACGAGAGAAATTGGTGAGACTGGTCGGCTGCTTGGGAAGAGTCTTGCGGCGTGACTGGGGATTGAAGCAAAAGGCAATGAATGTGATATATGGAAGAATGTTTAAAGCGGTATGAATCCATGAGGTATGCATATGCAAGGTTGAATAGGTGTTATGTGCTCATGTCTAAGAGTATGTCGGACGGTATCCACGGATGCCATAAATGTCTTGATGGGTGTCCTTCCATGGGATCTTGTGACGAAAGAAACGGGAGTGGAGTACAAACTAAAAAAAGGTTTAGTACTGAGCGAATTAGATAGAGTAATAGATAGCGAAAGGCATCAACACCCTGAGAGGTGTGTGATTGAATTAAAGGACAGAATGAAGGCTAAATGGCAAAGAAGATGGGATGAGGGTGAAGCTGAGCGAGTCACTCATAGGTTCATCCCGAGAGTAGATTTTTCCAGTGAGAATAAATGGTTCTCCCCTGGCCTATATCTAAGATAGTTGATTACGGGTCATGGGAGTTTGAATGAATTTTTGTATAAAAGGGGCCTCTCTGAGCATGATAAATGCGTATGTGGAAAGACTGACTGTTGGAGCCGTGTCCTGTATGAATGTACAGAGTACATAGAGGAGAGACTGGTCATTTTGGAGCGAATGTTTAGGCGATGCTGCGGTCTTTATCAACCACCAAACAGAGACACTCTGCACATGCAGCTGAGTGCACGACGACACGGCCATCCCTTTGGAGGGGGAGGATGACCTGTACTGGTTCCTCCTTGGTTGTACTGGCGCAAGTTCTCTATTATCTTCATATGCCGACATGTACGACTCTGAGTATGACTGTCCCCGCCCGTCTTTCATGGCACTATAGCATGACACGCTGAGAGCGCTTGTTTAGAACCCTTGTTTCATCTCGGTGAAATGGAGGATTAAGTCTTGATACCTAAAGCAATGCCACTCGTGCTAGTCACTGGACGCGTGTGATGGAAGTTCAACCGAATGGGACCCTAGTTTCACCGTAATGTGAAATGGAGGGCTGAGCCGCATAGATCAACTCAGTGGCAGGGGAGTCTATCACAACACAGCGCTTCACTCTTAAAACTGACGTGCTCTGCCATATTGTAGTAAATCTCCGGATTTCCCTTTCCATTGGCCGAGTGCGTTATGTAGCATACTGCCTTACCTCGGGAAAGTGGAGGCCCTCGGGAAGTATCCGAACAACCTGACCACCGAATTGCTGTTGGACTCGAGAGGGCAGTGGTTGAAAGTCCGCATGCTGGACTAGAAGGGTATTTCAACTATATGTTCGCAGAAACTCATGTTCACGATATCTCGAGATTGCCTTCACAAACCAAATATTATAACTTTAATTAACCTTGCATTCTGAACTTTCCGTCACTGTTTCTTCATTCTTGTTCAAGTGCAACTTGGGTTGTCTACACAAATTAACGTATTCTCCCGCCAACCTCCAAATTCGGAACAGTATAGTATATGTACTGATATATTATATATGATATAAGTTAGGTGTCTACATACGGTAGCCTGCCCGAAATGGCAATAGCAAGCAAGACTGCTTTAGAGCGTCAACATAGTAGAGAAATAAACAAAATAAAGATTCTGACTGGTGGAGTCTGCAGGCTTAAAAAAAGGTTCTTTCTGTTGGAAATACCTTAAAGTCACGGTTTAATATCGGGTTAGGCTTCTTCTACCTTTTCGTAGTGCTCTTACTCTATTCGGCATTGTATCAATGAAAGTTTGAGGAATGTTTTGCCAAATGTCTGTCAAAGCATTGGCGAGTAGATTTAATGTATTCGGTGGGTCAGGTGAGCGGTTTAATTGCTGTGACATTATTGACCAGACATGTTCAATACTATTTGAATCTGGAGAGATAGCAGGCCAATTCATTCGGTTAATGCCATACATTTTTATGATAATTCTTGCCCGGTATGGACGAGTATTGTCGCTGATTAACGTATAATTGTCGCCAATGGCTGCCGCGAAGAGAAAAATAATCGGTTCTACAATAAACTCACGATATTTTACCGCTGTAATGGTAATTAATGAGTATAATAAGATCTGTGCGTTCATTAAAACAAATGCCTCTCCAGATTCACACCGAGCCGCCATAGAAAAGAGTTGTTGGCATCATGAAATGTTCACTATACCACACCAACATTCGCCCATCAGACTGATACAGACAAAATCTGAACTCATTCGTGAACAAGCAGGATCTTCATCCGTTATCATGTGCAAGATCTTAACGATATCTTACAGCCGGGTGCTCCTTCTGACTCTCAAATTAAAACTTAAAACTGTGTAACCTATTCCAGATTGTTTGACCAGAAACGAACCTACTGGTAAGTATTTAGTACTGAGGGGGTTCTAATTCGAAGTATGTCATAACCTCACTTTTGATGTAGGTTGCATATAGAGCCGGCATTGAAGAGATCTGTAGTATCGCCATCTATAGTAGGGAGTTGGCTTGATATGACCATCCAGAGTTGGTCGCGTGTGGAAAACCACGCTTTACGTCTAGCGGTGTCTCAGTTGGTTGACTTATATATGAATGAAAAAGCGCTGCGGGTGTTTGAACCTAAGATCTCTGCATGTCAGGCAAACGGGTAGCGCATTTAACCACCAAGGCAGTTATCTTGAGAAAGTTCACCAATAATATTGAGGAAGTCGTTGAACTTGTAGCGCGTTTGATGTGTAAGAGAATGTATCAGAAACAATTTGGTTGGTGTACAGAAGTAGCGGATTGGAAAGAAATAAACTACACCTGGAGCCTTTTTTGAAGATCCGTAATTGAGATGCTTGTTATGATGAAATAAATGTAACCTCGAAGGTTGATGGATGAAATAAAAAATAATTTCAAGAACATGTATTTTTATAACAAAACGTATAATGTTCATTTCTATATCGTTCAATACCTCAAACAAAATTACAAGCATGAAATGCGATGAGTGGAATTACAATGAACGAGCGTGCAATCACTAATTTTATATTAAAACTAAGGTGCTCTTCAAAGCATGCAATTAATCAGAAGCATTTAAAAGAAGTTTACGTACTAAGTTACCAAGAAGGAGTGTTGTAAGTACTTTTATACCGAGTATCGTTTTAAGTCGTTCAGGAGGTCTATTTTCAAGAAGCTTCCTCTCTGTCGCTTTAAAAAACCACGGGAACGCCATAAGGACGTTATTCTCTTTGTTATTGTCGCCGATCTTTTACGTGTCAAGTTAGAGTGCCACAGAATATTCTACACGTAGATAGCGCGGGTAAATACCGTGATGTAATGATGTAATTTATATAATCTATGTGTATGATCCTTAGATAATACGGATGTCTTCAGTACAAAAGAAGAAACTACAAATCCATAATTCTTCTCATCACCAACTGGCCTTAACAAATAGTAGACATTAGAGACGTCTTGGCCAACAATGTAATAGATCACAAATTAGCGTACGAATTTCATCGATTCCAACAATTTTGTGGAAACAAGAAGACATGCGTACAATCTAAGCGCGGTGTACATTACATAACCACAGAATACATTCAAACCTTATTCTCCTTATAATTCGATAAATTCGCCGGGGTGTAATTTTTTAGTAGAATGCAATTTTTCTACAAAAAGACTTCAAATTTCATTAGAACTTAGTGATCGTTTCAGTCTATCAGTTCTTCATATTTTCATATCTGATTTCTACAAAACTGTGAATAAATTAATTAGCTAAACATCGATCAAATATTCACAAAAAGTAATCCAAAAAAGTTCACTTTATTTATTTCGAAAATCTCTTGAAAAACTGTAATTATGTATAAATAAAATGAATATCTCTTCAAAATGTCTTTTCCAAATAAATTTGATGGCATCAATAACTTTGATTCCATTCAAAAAAACCCAATGATTTGTGAAGATGCGCATCAACAACAATTAATGTTAGGGGTATATTGGTCCATAAAATTAAATTATTTTTCGTTTCTTCTTATTACAAATTACAAATGGTTACCTGATTATATCATTTTTCATCCCCTCCATACTTCCCCCCTCTTTCGGGACAACGGAAAGTGGGGGTAAGGTTAGTACTATAAATGCAGTCTGTCCAAGTCTCTAATACCAGTACATCAGAACCAAACTTCACAGTTGTTCGTATGACAAAGCGTTATAGAAATTTCTTAGTTCGTATAAGTTTGATTCTGAAATAGTTCTACTATCGCAAACTTTCGTGTATCTGTGTCTTATAGTTTTGAATTACCTATTTAAATTAGTGACATCTAAAACCAATAGAGAAATTTTCTGAAATATCAAACATGACAGAAAATAATAGTTTCCAAAACAGGAATGATCTGTGCAGGTTATGTTCATCGAGATCTTCATTAGTTAGTGTTTTCAATGGGCGATTTGGAATGAAGGAGAACATGGCAGAAGTAGTTGAAGTGACCTCAGGAATCAAGGTGAGTCTTAAACTCTATTTAATATAATTTTTATAAGAATGTATTCTTTTCATTTTCATTCAATTATGTGTTGAAAATATACAGTATTGCAGATTTTGGTTCATGAAACTCGATATTTTGACGATACTTAAATTTGCATTAAATTTGATTATGCTCAAAAGTTGGAGATGAATAAATTTAACATCTATAAGTAAATAATTTTTTAAATAAGACTGTATGCTCCCATACCTGGATAAGGTCAAAACGGTTGACATCCGCGCACTTTATCCAATACCACACTTATAGTCCTATAGGATGCTTTTTCACTAGATTTGCAATAGCAAAGAATGAGGCTATGGAGTTGTTTGAACCGGCGCAGGTAAAATTTGCAAATAACAAATTAATTAGTTCAATAAACATAATCCTTCATATTCATTGAACTAAATCTTATTTATTTAATTCGAGAACAGGGGGATTTTGTTTTGAACTAACTAAATTTCTCTTTACCTGTATATTGTGTTATTTGCACATTTCACCTGCGCCGCTTTGATCAACCCCGTGTCATTTTATTGTGAAGGGATAGATTTTCACATTTTGACAAGTAGTGGGGGTATCGGTTCATTTCTAAATGGTTGTTAGTATTTGAAGATGGAAATCTTATAGGCATTGTTTATTTTCAAGCAAAAGCTCGAGAAGTGGGGTATGCCAAAGGACCGTCTGCTCGTTTAATAGTTTCATCAAATTATGCATATTCAGGAATATTTATATCGATTCCAGGATGTCTAGTTTTTTGCCTTTCGTTTCTGAATGTAATTGTTTAAGTTTATCTAATTTTGAGAAGACTATTTCACGTAAGGATATGAAATCTATTTTCATGTTAGTTTTTGAAATTTATTTGAGCTCTCTGTTAGTTTTAAATTTTGAACTCAGTTAGTTTCTACTCAATGCTTATTCATTTTAAACGATATATTTAATGATTTGATTTAGAATTTCCAGATGTTTATATCAATATTACAATTATTTCACTACACATTTTACATATTCTTGTTGCAGGAATATAATGTCTGAAGATGCTTTTGTGTAGCAAACCATTTATTATATTCGAAATAATGTGAAAATTTCAAATTTTATTAATTAATCTATTGTTTATGCTATTTATTGTGTTTTTTTCTAATATTGTCAATTTGTCAGTTCAAACTATAAATTCAGCGAAATTTTATTCCGCGGTTACTGTTTGCTTTTAATTTATAACCGAATTAAATACCCAGAATTATACCATTGCATTATAATTAGCGTCCCTCAACAAATCCATTATTTTCCCATTATAAATAATAGTGAGCGTACCTTTATAGATGAGAAGAAGATATCGTTGATATATAGATTAGAAGAGATACCTCAGGTAGATAGAAAAAATTGAAATTAGGATATATAAATTGTAGGGGTTCCTCAAATAAAGAGAAAATTGAATTTAGATTATATGGATAATAAAGATATCTCAGGTAGAAAAATTTAAATTAAACGATGGTTTCCCAAAATATGGGATAACAAAGGATACATCCCAAAGTTCAGAACGTCTATTGTATTGGGTAGTTCCTAGGACTGTCCTATTTTCTGAAGCTATAACCGCTGGAACCTTCTCCTGATAATTAAGAAATTTTCAACTTTAATTTATCTTTTTATTTGAAATAATTCTCACAGTTTTTATCTTTGACAATTTATTCAGAATCCTGACACGTGTTTCGATCATTCGACCATCTTCAAAGGAGTACAAAAAGGAACTCAACTTAAAACTCAAAAATGTTCTATTTTTTACACTTCGGCCATCTGTGTATTTTTATAGCGCATGGAAATAACTGGAAGCTTAAAAATCGAAAAATGTTCTATTTATTACACATCACATCGGATATCTGTGTATTTTTATGGCGCATGGAAATAACAGTATCCAATATAGGGGTGTTGCTGAATAGTATTTGGGAATTTGTTAAATTCACCTTTTCTTCAACGGCTTTTTTGATTGAAAGAATCAAAACACTTCTGCCCCAGGCGACAAAAAGTGTAGATCCATCCCTGGTATCTTACATTTTTGAATAACTGAATTTGTTTCCGAAATAAGCTTTTATTTATATAACCGTCGGTAAAAAGATTTTCATTCAGCACTAAATCCGAGACTAAGACCTAATGAAGGGATTCTCTGTAAATTACAGTTTATCTGAATATATAGAATAGGAGTGAGTTATTAAGGTCTCATTGTTCGTTAAATACTATTCCTATCTAGTTATATTTATTTATGTCTAGTCACTATAACAGGTTTAAGGCATAACTTTTACTTTCTATATGTAAAATATCAAAATTGTGTTTGAAAGTTTTTTCCGCGTTTGTAACGTGAAAATTTGGGAAATACATTTCTTTACTCGAAATAGTTCGCTAGTATATTTGCTTTCACTAGATGGCGCTAGTGTATGATGACTAGGTACCTTATATAGTGTTCCTGTACATAAAAGATATGTGGTCGTTTGACGGTAAAGTGCACTAGAGAAAAACTAAAAATTCGAAACGTGCGCATATCTGTACTTATGTCCCAGTGATCAACAAAACTTTATCGGGCCGTTTTGTAAGGGTGAAAGATTCTTTATATTGGATCGATTGGATGAAGTGATCATTTGAAGTTGATATATAATTTGACAGCAATTAAGATACAAATTAAATAAAATGGCATTAAACAAAAAAAATTCTAGAATTGACCTCCAATGTATTCATGCAAACAGTATGGTTCGAAGGTTGATAACAAGTTCTTCACCTTTATTTTATATCTCATAAAGTTTTAAATTTTTCTAATTCCATTATGTAACACTGTATATTTTAATTCTCATATAAACTAGACTCTTGTCAATGAGTGCTAATCTATATATTGGATATTGGTTCATTGTCTTAGTATCATATATTGAAAGTGCGTGTATCATTTATAAAGGATTCTCTATTTTTATGACTGTAGGAATATTTAATCCATTGACAAATCTCTCTAAGAACTTATTTTAAGTTTCTGATGAAAATATTTTTTTTAATTATAAAATCTTTATGTCGGGTCAGCTTGCACTCAATAAATTTGTATTGTCACATTGGCTCAGATAATCCTCAGCTTTCTGAGGATATTTTCTACATTTCATTCGATACGCACGTAAATTTTTGTCCATGACAAAATGTCATTTCACTCACAATATTATAGATATCATCGCTTGTTATGACTTAATATGAATGGTCAAATATTTAGCACTTGTTTTAATATCTGCTTTTTTTCAGATCTCGCCTAATGACGGAGTTTCCCATATGTTGTGCAGCAGTTGTGTTCATCTATCAATCACATTCTTCAAAGTCAGAAATAACTCAATGCGGAACGACAAGGAATTGAAGGTAAGTAAAGTTTTGTTCAAATAAAATAGTTTTTAAATTCTTGAGGGAAACATGGATGGCGTAAATTCTGAAAAACTCTTCATCAGTTATTACGAGACTAATAAGATGTGTATCACCTGCTCTGTTCATTTCTACTTGTGAATAATTAAGTCAAAAAACGCAACATTGACACACCTGAGAATATACCAAATCTGTTCGTATGATTTCTCTGAAATATTCCTGACGAACAGTTCAGATTCAGATGGGAACACTCTTTCACACATCAACTAATCAATTAATAAGAATAATAATATACGCTGAAAAGAAAATATGAAGAAGAAACAATATACAAGGAATGTTTTTAGATATGTCAAAAGCATTCTATAAAATATATCACATGGAACAAATCCATTTGCGGCAAAAGACCTGAAAAAATTTCAGAATAAATAATATTCCAATACCTTAAAATATTATAGATACCTTAGGCCAATAATAATATACTCGAGACGTTTTGCAAAGACGAACTCAAAAACCTTTTGGTATATTGAGATAATATACATTTTTATATAATATTTATTGCAGCAAATGAATTTGTTTCATGTGAACATACTTTTAGTTGTCAAAAAACATCCTCGTATATTGTTTCCTTTCTTCCACCCTTTTTTGTTTGTTGAAAATATTTTATATGTAAATCATTCACTTCTGTGCTATTATTCAATTCATTGTTGTTAAATGAATAGAGAAATCACAGTAACTGATTGCCTTAAGAACCATTTTGTGTTTATTCTTTTCCCAAGTAATAAACTATTATCAACAACAAAAAGTGTTAGTGTTATTCAACAATGATCTTCCAAGCTTTGCAGTCAAATCTATTCAATCTAAGGATTGACTATGAAAATTTATTAAACAGGAGATCATTTTTTCATTAAACTTATTATAAAATAATTAATAACAAGTATTTTCTTGCAACACATCTCTGTCTCATTCAAGAATTCAAAAGATCTGACTTAATATTTCTATTATAATGTTAATGAATATAAATCGTGTTTCCACAGGATAAAGGCATCGAAAAGAAAAGCATACATCAGTCGGTCAAGGATTTGGTGAAACAAGATCCAAAATTAATCCTCCCATCATCGATATATGGATGTAATATATCACCAGTTGTGTTAATACAGAAAAATATAACTAATAATTTGAAACAATCCAAAATCGAATCTTTGAAGCGAAAAAAATCCTGTGATCAAGAGCAAATGATTCATACAAACAATGACCAAATTATCGGTAATATTTCTAAAAAGTTTAAGTCAATGGACTCTGCTTCAACATCGGGTTTAACCACTTCGCAGACTCCTGAACAACAAGTAGTTGAAATTTTTTCATCTGATAATGAACAAGGCGTGCATTCTGGTTGCAGAGATCCAATAGGCGAAAAAGAATTGGACCAGAAAACAACTCTACCATTTAGCATTAAACCATTAACTAAAGCACTATTCATTTGCGAAGTGTGTAACAAAGTCCTCCACAACACCATAGAATTCAAGAAACATAAAACCACACACATGCATTGCAGCTTGTGTAGAACTACTTTCCGCTCGATAGACGAAACCAAAAAACACGAAGAATCCTGTACTATAATGAAGATTATGAATAATCAGCCGAAATTAATAGTTAAACGTTGCGACGAGATCGAAGATGTCCGTGAAAAATATTTGAGTGCTTTCCAGAAATTGATCATCGAGTTTTCTGATGATGAAGATGAATCCGATAATAATAGTGAAACAACGTTCAGTAATGAAAATGATAATTCGAATAATAAAAATAATACTGAATCGAATGAAAGGTATATTGTTGAATTACCTTATCCTGAAAAATGTAAAGACAATAGAGGACTTGAGGTGTTCAAAGAAAAATATGATCTTGAAAGGTCTGAGCAGTCAAATGTAAAAAAACCTAAGAATAAAGAATCTGAAACTTCTCTAAAAAAATCTATTTCTGGGAACTGTAAGAAAATTCCTGAAATCTCTGGAAAACTAAACAACCCTCAGAATTCACAGGATGGCAAATCTAAAGAAATTGACAAGCGTGAAATTTGTGGAGAAAAGTATAACACTAAGAACTCAAAAACAGTTTATAATATTGGAGAGTTTGAAAACCCATGTAATTTTGGGGTTCCGAATGAAGGGACAACTGAGATTATTAAACAAACTGCTTCTGAAAACATTGAACTAATTTCTCTCCTTGACGATCTTGAAACTGATCCTAAAGACAAACGCAGTGAAGACTCTCATGAGACTCACAAACGTGAAAATTCCGAGATAGAATCCAATTTTGAAGATTCTACGAAAATTTCCCCTCTAAAAAAATCGCAAAATGTGTCTGATGTTAAAGAAAATACTCGCAAATCTGAAGAAAGTGACTCTATCCTAAACAATAAAGAACTGGCTACTGTTAAAACAAGAGAACTTTATTTCAAAGGCATCGAAAAGAAAAGCATACATCAGTCGGTCAAGGATTTGGTAAAACAAGATCCAAAATTAATCCTCCCATCATCGATATATGGATGTAATATATCACCAGTTGTGTTAATACAGAAAAATATAACTAATAATTTGAAACAATCCAAAATCGAATCTTTGAAGCGAAAAAAATCCTGTGATCAAGAACAAATGATTCATACAAACAATGACCAAATTATCGGTAATATTTCTAAAAAGTTTAAGTCAATGGACTCTGCTTCAACATCGGGTTTAACCACTTCGCAGACTCCTGAACAACAAGTAGTTGAAATTTTTTCATCTGATAATGAACAAGGCGTGCATTCTGGTTGCAGAGATCCAATAGGCGAAAAAGAATTGGACCAGAAAACAACTCTACCATTTAGCATTAAACCATTAACTAAAGCACTATTCATTTGCGAAGTGTGTAACAAAGTCCTCCACAACACCATAGAATTCAAGAAACATAAAACCACACACATGCATTGCAGCTTGTGTAGAACTTCTATCCGCTCGATGGACGAAACCAAAAAACACGAAGAATCCTGTACTATAATGAAGATTATGAATAATCAGCCGAAATTAATAGTTAAACGTTGCGACGAGATCGAAGATGTCCGTGAAAAATATTTGAGTGCTTTCCAGAAATTAATCATCGAGATTTCTGATGATGAAGATGAATCCGATAATAATAGTGAAACAACGTTCAGTAATGAAAATGATAATTCGAATAATAAAAATAGTACTGAATCGAATGAAAGGTATATTGTTGAATTACCTTATCCTGAAAAATGTAAAGACAATAGAGGACTTGAGGTGTTCAAAGAAAAATATGATCTTGGAAGATCCGAGCAGTCAAATGTAAAAAAAAATAAGAATAAAGAATCTGAAACCTCTCTAAGAAAATCTATATCTGGGAACTGTAAGAAAATTCCTGAAATCTCTGGAAAACTAAACAACCCTCAGAATTCACAGGTTGGCAAATCTAAAGAAATTGACAAGCGTGAAATTTGTGGAGAAAAGTATAACACTAAGAACTCAAAAACAGTTTATAATATTGGAGAGTTTGAAAACCCATGTAATTTTGGGGTTCCGAGTGAAGGGACAACTGAGATTATTAAACAAACTGCTTCTGAAAACATTGAACTAATTTCTCTCCTTGACGATCTTGAAACTGATCCTAAAGACAAACGCAGTGAAGACTCTCATGAGACTCACAAACGTGAAAATTCCGAGATAGAATCCAATTTTGAAGATTCTACGAAAATTTCCCCTCTAAAAAAATCGCAAACTGTGTCTGATGTTAAAGAAAATACTCGCAAATCTGAAGAAAGTGACAATATCCTAAACAATAAAGAACTGGCTACTGTTAATACAAGAGAACTTTATTTCAACGAAAGTCGAATATCCTGTAATGAAATATCAATTTCTCATAATGTGGGATCTGAAGAAATAGTGAACATTGATAAAACCAGCCAATCGCTTAGCCATAAAAATTCCTGCGAAAATATAAAAAAAAATGAGCCGAAGAAGAAGAAATTCCAAGAAGAAGGGAAAATAAACGAACATTCGAAAGATTCAAAAAAATTGAAAGTCAAACCAATGGCTACTACAGTCAATGATAAAAAAGAAATGAATGATCAACACAAAGAACCGATCATTATTTCAAATCCTGACAAACCAACAGCTACTACTGTCGATAACAAAAGAGATATGAATAACCAACAGGAAGGGGAATTATGTGTATCTTTTGACAATAAAAATTCAAACCTGACGAATGAGCACGCAGATAATGCACCTCTGAAAATTTCAAACCTTTCCGAATCAAATGCTTCTGCTATCGACACAAATAACCCGAAAAATGTTTTTCTACCAGTCAATTATCTTACGAATACAAGCCGAACGAATGAACGGGAAAAAATTCTTCAAAACCAACCTGTAAATCTTTTAAACTCGATGATAGAACAAAATAATATTCCTTCAAATACTGAAACCATATCAAAAATTAAAGAATGCTCAAATCAAGGATTGAATCAACTCGATCGCAATGGCCTAATTTCAATCAGTAAATCCAATTTTATCCCAGTAAATAACGGAAGCATCAGTACTTTAATAGCTCCACAAATGGTGACTTTAAGAAACCCTACCTTGTCTAGCAATGCATCCATTCCATTGGTGTATTTTTCTTCAAATAATTTATTCTTAAATATTACGAATAATAGTAATTCAGTTGGGATGGTAACTACTCCGTTGACAATGATCACATCGACACCAACACATGCAAGAGATGCTCGAACAATTTCTACTCCTTATGTTTTATCTCACGACAGAACCTACTCGTCTGGAAATGTTTCTCGCCCGAATCTTGGATTTGAATCGCAAGTATCTTCCACTCGAAGACTTCCTCCTCCAATGCGTCGGATTAGATTTCCGACTCAAACTAGGACTACGTCGGTCCAAACAAGTGCTGCGCTAGAAACACTGCATGCAACAACGATTCAAGGAACAACTGGCATACCTCCAAATGGACAAGTTATGATGCCATCAACTAATGCGACTCAAAGACATGGTGACCAAGTTTTCGACACACGGCCAGGACTAATTTCAAATCCAGAAACTAATGTAAGACTTATCATTCCACGTGTTGTTGGTTCAAATTGTGAAGTATTCACTAGTACTGCACCAACCAATGACAAACAAAATGTACAAGGCAATGACGCTATTTCTTCAAAACCTGAAACTTCGTTTTGTTTGGGGGTCAAAAATATAGAAAAACTTATGCGAAGACATCCTCCTCCAATGCGTCGGATTAGATTTCCGACTCAAACTAGGACTACGTCGGTCCAAACAAGTGCTGCGCTAGAAACACTGCATGCAACAACGATTCAAGGAACAACTGGCATACCTCCAAATGGACAAGTTATGATGCCATCAACTAATGCGACTCAAAGACATGGTGACCAAGTTTTCGACACACGGCCAGGACTAATTTCAAATCCAGAAACTAATGTAAGACTTATCATTCCACGTGTCGTTGGTTCAAATTGTGAAGTATTCACTAGTACTGCACCAACCAATGACAAACAAAATGTACAAGGCAATGACGCTATTTCTTCAAAACCTGAAACTTCGTTTTGTTTGGGGGTCAAAAATATAGAAAAACTTATGTGATTTTATTGTTAATAGACATGTTATATTTTAAATAAGTGTATAAACAGGCTTTGGAGTATTTGAAATAAAGAAATATTACTTTGATGTGTAAATATTGGTAAAATATAAGTTGACAACTCTGAAATCTCAAATTGTTATAATTAAGAAATAGTTTTTTACATTAAGATTATTTTATTATATGAAATCAAAATATATTTATTAATAATGTTCATTATTTATCTTCATAAAAAAAAATTTGAAATCGAAGAAAATGTTTTTAATCTGTGACTGTATTTATGTGAATAAAACTTATTTTTCCTATTCAGTACTTTCTTGTTTGTTTCTTATTTCATCCTTATTTCCTTTTTTCACCAATATTTTTTGCAATATCTAAATGTAATATTCAATAATAGTAAAAAAGAAAAAGGCTTTTTTCTTGATAGAAGAAATATAACAAAATTTGAATATCAAAACAGATTCAATCTGTTAGTCTTCTACAATTTTAATTTCAAAAAAATTTTCATTCAAAAAACTTTTAGAATTAAATTAATGTCTACAATAAGCACCACTTATATTTAATAGACTTATTAATTCTAAAAGTTTTTTGAATGAAAATGTTTTTGAAATTAAAATTGTAGAAGACTAACAGATTAAATCTGTTTCGATATTCAAATTTCAATATTAGTAACTCCATATGTCAATCAACAAAATCTATTCGGGCTCATTTGAGCTTCGAACTATAGCACAGATTCGAGTCGTACTGTCCCGCTTTGAAGAACTCTCTGTTACAATTGCTCAAACTTTTTATTAGTTACGTTTTATCAGTTTTATACTTGTCCAGAAACACAATATCTCCGCTAATTTTAATTTTTTCTGTTGCTTAATTGAATAGCTTACAGTATATATTGTTCTGTGTAATAATAAGGTTCACAAGAACTAGGCATCTCCCAGACGTCTTTGTGGCGAATTTTACGAAAAAACCTTGGTTTACATCCATACAAAATTGTTTTAACCCAAGCACTCAAACCAACAGATCATTTAAAGCTTCGTGTAGTAATTGATGCTTAGAAAAAATCGGAAATGATGCAAATTTGTATAAGAAAATCATTCTCAGCGATTTAACTTAAGTTTTATTTACAAAACAAAATGGGGCGCTGTTAATGAAAGACCCTTTATATTCATAAATAGAATAACAATCCTTCAAAACGATGTGTCCTTCAATCTCTAGTACCATTTAAGATTCTTGATGTAATTTGCCATAAAAAATATTCCCCCTCCAAATGAAAATTGGCCTGTCTTAGCGGTTTTTGGGAAAATCATATGTTAGTGTTCAACAAGCAGATTCAACAAATTTGGATCTAGTCTGCACTGGGAAGATGTATTTCTCAGTTTTAACACCTAATTTTTGACCTAACTCTTCTTAAACATGAACATAAACTTAGCAACCAAAAACATGTATATAACTTAAAGTCTTCTTTTCAATGGACATATGGGACTATAATACATATTGTATACCTTGCAACCTACCTTTATATATTAGGAGTACAAATAAGTTTCCGCCGTTTTATTGTAGATGGCGCGGCACGGAGTTCCGGTTAGCTTTCGCAGATGATAACAGGCTTAAAAAATAGTTTGGACATTCAAGAACAACATAACCTATTAATATCATTGATTTTATATTGGTAAAATATAATTTTTATAAGTTGAAAATGTCAAAATTTGAGCCAAGTAAGCATCATTTGCGGGAAATATTAGATTACTTCTTTAATTTGAAGAAATCTGCTGCTGAGGCACATCAATTGCTCGTAGAAGCATATGGTGAGGGTGCTTTGAGTGAGAGAACGTGTCGAGAGTGGTTTCAAAAGTTTAAAACGGTGATCTCGAGGTAGAAGACAAAGATTTATGAGAAGCTTCTGAATATCTTCTTGTTTTTTCAATGATATTTACATTTATATTTATTCTAATCTATATTATAGAATTAAATGCAAATTGATCGTTAAATTCACACTGTCAATATTTTATAATGAATAAAAAATAGTTGTTTTTGTTATGATTTTAGTAGTTTGACCATAATTCAAATCAGTTTGTAGCGTAGCGACCTTCCTCGCTAGGATTTCTGCGCTGCTCTGCTTTCCGGCGTAGGGCTAGTCTTAGACTAGCCGTTCCCGCCGGGTTCAAGTAGGGCAAAACACACAACGTTCGAAGATCGTTCCTACGTAGAACACAATGTCACTGACGTCACAGGCAGAAATGCGCACCAAGCCTGTCTGAGGAGTTCAGGTACGCATGCTCAGACCGAAACGCCGCCTCTCAAATTAAGAGGTAGAAGCTCCCTCACAACAACAGCATTCAGGTCAGAGCTTCATTGGTGAGCCCTACGTGATGAGGGTTTGCTTCAAGAGCGAACCACCCATTCATTGGAGGTCTTAACCACTCCATCCAATATTTTCGTGGTAGCCTTCCCTTCGTTCCACAGTATCCCCGCTGGAAATGACACCACGTCCAACCCAGCGGCGGACTGTTTCCTTACCTGATCTCAACGCCCTATTCGGTGTCCATATCTACGCTCACTAGAGGGGGAGTGTGTAGCGACCTTCCTCGCTAGGATTTCTTCTCAGCCCTGCTTCCCGGCGTAGCATATAGAGGACACGACTAGTCTTAGACAATACCTGACTGACCGTCCCCACCCCCTCAGGGGCTGCTCCGGTAACGGACAGCACGGAGAACGCCGAACTCGAATTGCACGAGAACCTGGTGGTTCTCCACCTTGTATATACCGTCCTGACTTAGTCACATCTTAGGATGAACGGGAAGCGTGACTTAATCGTCTCGCTCGCTAGGGGACAACCTACAGAAACCCCTAATTCTTAAGTGTGGAAGATTGCCGATAGGATACGTGGCCGAGGGGTAGTCGGTCCCTAGATTTCTGAACCACACGTGCTTGGCGCCCCGGTTTGGACATTTAATCTTTTCTCCGGCAAGGGTGCACTGATGGAGGGTGGCCGTTTAGTTCGTCTCATCTCGTGGGAACAGTCATGGAAGAAAAATTACAAAAAGGCAAAGAAGTTAAAGAGATAAAATGTAGCATGGAGAGTATGAAGGGCGAAAGAAGTACTGGGTAGGCTGAGAGCGAATGCGAGAGCGTTGCATCGGAAGGTGCAAGCGTTCGAGTTACTAGGGATATAAAGGACATGGACATAATGGTAAGAATGAGAAGGTTGAGCATGGACCTAAGAAAATTTGTGTTAAAAGACACAAACACGGTCAGTAAGGTGGCAACAAAGGTCATACTGAGTAGTGTGGCCATTTTTGAAAGCATTATTGTCGATATGGCAAGAGAGGTAGAATGCGTGAAGGGCATGTGTGAAGAAAAAGAAAGGTGGGAAAGAAAAATTGCAATAGGTGAGGTATGCATAGGAGTGAATGTGGGTAAAACCATCGGAACGAATGTGGAGAAGACTGTGAGAGCAAGTCTTAAGAATGCATCGCAAAATAAGGCGGTGAGGCCTGTTCAGGTGAGCCCCACTCCTGTAGTGGAGGCTCCGAGGAAACCTGCAACCAAGAGCTCCGCGTTGATTGTGAGGGATGTGTCTGGAAAGGCACAAAGTGAAGATGTTAAGAAGAGAGTTTTGGCGGACGTAGCACATGAGGTGAATGTCAGCGTGACTACTTTTCGCAAATGTAGAAAGGAATCGGGTATTGTCATAGAGACAAAAAGTGAAAAGGAGATTAACGAGCTCAGAAAGTGCACGAAATTTGAAAGAATGGGCATGACAGTAGAGCAGCCAAAGCAGCTTGGCTGCAGAGTACAAGTTTTCGATGTGCCACCAGGGATACCGACGGAAACGTTGAAGCAGGAGTTTTACAAGAACTCCTGGAGTATGACTGAAAAATCCTTTATGGATGGGGTGACCATACTGAGACGGATGAGATTGGGAGAGAAAAGTAGTGTTGTGTTGGAGATTCCAGCACAAGGTGCTACGGCACCATAAGCGAGATTGGTGTGTGCATGATGAGAGGAAGGATCTGTACGGGTTTATTACAGGAACCATATGTGAGAGATGGTAGAGTGTGTGGACTGCCAAGTGCCATGAGAGTATATGGATCTGTGGGGGGTCGTTAATGATGATGGCGTAGATGTCCTGCCTGTCCCGGAGCTAACAGATCAGTATGGCGTCTGTGTTTGAGTGAGAAATTTACATGTGAAAGGGTATGTGGCTTCAGTCTACTGCAAGTATAGTGATGAGTTGGGGCCATATTTGGAGTTTATGGAACGTCTGTTCTCCCTACTGGAGATGAGCCCGATTTTAGTCGGGCTAGATACAAATTCAGTATCCTTCTTGTGACGTAGCAAGATGATAAGTATGTACGAGGATAGCGTTGAAAGAAGAATAAGAATGGAAGAGTTCATATTTGAAAGGGAACTTCTCGTATTGAATGAAAGCTCTGAATTTTATACCTTTAGTGACCCTCTGGGTGAGTCAGATATTGACGTCACCTAGATGAATGGTAGCATGGATGCGAAATGTGTCACAAGTTGGCGCGTGATGCCAGAATGGGGTATTCTGATTACTCTAGGAAGGCGTGAAAGTAGGAATGAACAAGTGAGGACGGGGAAAATCACATGGAGGGTAAAAGGTGTGGACTGGGGAAAGTATGAAAGGCAAATACCTTTGAAGTCTGAGAGTATTGGCTTTAGCCGATATGACGGTATGACTCCAAGCTGAGGGAAAGATTTATATGATCAATGAATGGATTGAAAAAGTTAATGAACGAATTTTGAGGAGACAGGGGCCACCGCCTGATCAGGCATCATGGTGGTCCCCTGGTCCCTAGAAATATAAGATAAAGGTGCGGAAGGCAAGACTGGCTTTTCAGAAAGCAAGGAAGCGAGAAGGAGCGTATGAAAGGGAGAAATAGTGTATCTTCGCTTGCGGAGACTCTATAAGTATGAAATAATGAGGTGCAAGAAGAAAGACTAGGAGCAGTTTGTTAGTGTGAAAAGTAAAGCTAACAAATGAGGTGAAGCTTTCAAAGTATGTATGGAAAGAGAGATAGTTTTATGAATGGTACAGTATGTGAGACAAATGGCTTTGTGGAGTTTAGTATGCAAGGAGTGAATGAGGCTATTAAGCGAATGAAGACTGGTAAAGCGCCAGGTCTGGATGGTATATATCCTGAAATGGCCAAGCATGTGTGGCATAGTATACCTGAGTACTAGTTGTCTATGAACATCACGGTTGCGAGAAAAGGTAGCATTCCTGGGATATGGAAGATTGCTTCGGTTGTGATCTTGTCGAAGTCAACGGAAAAACCGAAGACGGAGGCTTGGTCATATAGGCCGATATGTCTTCTGTCGGTCCTTGGGAAGGTTATGGAAAGTTTAATGGTAAATAGGCTGTAGAAAAAAACTGGGGGCATGTCCAGTAGGTAGTATGGCTTCGTGAAAGGGAACTCTACTGTTTACGATATTTCTGATGTTTGAGAGAGTCGTGAGAGAAAGCGAGGATCAATATGTGCTGGGTGTATTTGTGGATTTCAAGGTTGCTTTTGACAACCTTAAGTTAGGGTACGCCTTGAGGTGGCTGAGTGATGTAGGTTGCGAGGGAATGGCACTTTGGCAAAGTCATTTTAATGAAAGAGAAGTAAGAATGGTAGGACAATATGAATCTGTTGTAAGAAAGACAATGAAAGAATGCCCACAAAGCTTCATAGTGGGTCCTTAAGTGTGGATCTCTGCATGCTGCGTGCTGTTGGTAGATCTTGAAGGGGAAGGATGCGAGGCGGTAACATATGCTGATGACTCCTCCTGGTGAAAGGGAACAGTCGTCTCACTCTCGAGGACAGGGGTACGAACTATTTGAATCTGTTGAGTAATTGGGCTGCTGAGGCAGGTGTAAGTGTGTCAGAAAGCAAGACAGTTTGCATGCTGGTTAATAGTAAACTGGTATCCGAACGTGCGTCTGAATGGCTTTGCTGTTCAGTACGCTTAAAGCGTTAAGTACCTGGGAGTAAGAGTGGAGGAGGGATACAGATTTTCTGGTTATTTCTCTGACGTACGAGAGAAATTGGTGAGACTGGTCGGCTGCTTGGGAAGAGTCTTGCGGCGTGACTGGGGATTGAAGCAAAAGGCAATGAATGTGATATATGGAAGAATGTTTGAAGCGGTATGAATCCATGAGGTATGCATATGCAAGGTTGAATAGGTGTCAGAGGGTGGTTATGTGCTCATGTCTAAGAGTATGTCGGACGGTATCCACGGATGCCATAAATGTCTTGATGGGTGTCCTCCCATGGGATCTTGTGACGAAAGAAACGGGAGTGGAGTACAAACTAAAAAAAGATTTAGTACTGAGCGAATTAGATAGAGTAATAGATAGCGAAAGGCATCAACACCCTGAGAGATGTGTGATTGAATTAAAGGACAGAATGAAGGCTGAATGGCAAAAAAGATGGGATGAGGGTGAAGCTGAGCGAGTCACTCATAGGTTCATCCCGAGAGTAGATTTTTCCAGTGAGAATAAATGGTTCTCCCCTGGCCTATATCTAAGATAGTTGATTACGGGTCATGGGAGTTTGAATGAATTTTTGTATAAAAGGGGCCTCTCTGAGCATGATAGATGCGTATGTGGAAAGACTGACTGTTGGAGCCGTGTCCTGTATGAATGTACAGAGTACATAGAGGAGAGACTGGTCATTTTGGAGCGAATGTTCAGGCGATGCTGCGGTCTTTATCAACCACCAAATAGAGACACTCTGCACATGCAGCTGAGTGCACGGCGACACGGCCATCCCTTTGGAGGGGGAGGATGACCTGTACTGGTTCCCCCTTCGTTGTACTGGCGCAAGTTCTCTATTATCTTCCTTCGAAAAACCTTCCTTTCTCTTTCAGCTTATCGGGGGTCTGCTTGAGTGTCAAAACTTGAGCAGAAACCCGGGACAGCAATGATGATAATGGTACTTCAACGTCGGTGAAGAGCTCTGCTCATATGCCGACATGTACGACTCTGAGTATGACTGTCCCCGCCCGTCTTTCATGGCACTATAGCATGACACGCTGAGAGCGCTTGTTTAGAACCCTTGTTTCATCTCGGTGAAATGGAGGATTAAGTCTTGATACCTAAAGCAATGCCACTCGTGCTAGTCACTGGACGCGTGTGATGGAAGTTCAACCGAATGGGACCCTAGTTTCACCGTAATGTGAAATGGAGGGCTGAGCCGCATAGATCAACTCAGTGGCAGGGGAGTCCATCACAACACAGCGCTTCACTCTTAAAACTGACGTACTCTGCCATATTGTAGTAAATCTCCGGATTTCCCTTTCCATTGGCCGAGTGCGTTATGTAGCATACTGCGTTACCTCGGGAAAGTGGAGGCCCTCGGGAAGTGTCCGAACAACCTGACCACCCAATTGCTGTTGGACTCGAGAGGGCAGTGGTTGAAAGTCCGCATGCTGGACTAGAAGGGTATTTCAACTATATGTTCGCAGAAACTCATGTTCACGATATCTCGAGATTGCCTTCACAAACCAAATATTATAACTTTAATTAACCTTGCATTCTGAAATTTCCGTCACTGTTTCTTCATTCTTGTTCAAGTGCAACTTGGGTTGTCCACACAAATTAACGTATACTCCCGCCAACCTCCAAATTTGGAACAGTATAGTATATGTACTGATATATTATTTATGATATAAGTTAGGTGTCTACATACGGTAGCCTGCCCGAAATGGCAATAGCAAGCAAGACTGCTTTAGAGCGTCAACATAGTAGAGAAATAAACAAAATAAAGATTCTGACTGGTGGAGTCTGCAGGCTTAAAAAAAGGTTCTTTCTGTTGGAAATACCTTAAAGTCACGGTTTAATATCGGGTTAGGCTTCTTCTACCTTTTCGTAGTGCTCTTACTCTATTCGGCATTGTATCAATGAGGTTATCAATGAAAGTTTGAGGAATGTTTTGCCAAATGTCTGTCAAAGCATTGGCGAGTAGATTTAATGTATTCGGTGGGTCAGGTGAGCGGTTTAATTGCTGTGACATTATTGACCAGACATGTTCAATACTATTTGAATCTGGAGAGATAGCGGGCCAATTCATTCGGTTAATGCCATACATTTTTATGATAATTCTTGCCCGGTATGGACGAGTATTGTCGCTGATTAACGTATAATTGTCGTCAATGGCTGCCGCGAAGAGAAAAATAATCGGTTCTACAATAAACTCACGATATTTTACCGCTGTAATGGTAATTAATGAGTATAATAAGATCTGTGCGTTCATTAAAACAAATGCCTCTCCAGATTCACACCGAGCCGCCATAGAAAAGAGTTGTTGGCATCATGAAATGTTCACTATACCACACCAACATTCGCCCATCAGACTGATACAGACAAAATCTAAACTCATTCGTGAACAAGCAGGATCTTCATCCGTTATCATGTGCAAGATCTTAACGATATCTTACAGCCGGGTGCTCCTTCTGACTCTCAAATTAAAACTTAAAACTGTGTAACCTATTCCAGATTGTTTGACCAGAAACGAACCTACTGGTAAGTATTTAGTACTGAGGGGGTTCTAATTCGAAGTATGTCATAACCTCACTTTTGATGTAGGTTGCATATAGAGCCGGCATTGAAGAGATCTGTAGTATCGCCATCTATAGTAGGGAGTTGGCTTGATATGACCATCCAGAGTTGGTCGCGTGTGGAAAACCACGCTTTACGTCTAGCGGTGTCTCAGTTGGTTGACTTATATATGAATGAAAAAGCGCTGCGGGTGTTTGAACCTAAGATCTCTGCATGTCAGGCAAACGGGTAGCGCATTTAACCACCAAGGCAGTTATCTTGAGAAAGTTCACCAATAATATTGAGGAAGTCGTTGAACTTGTAGCGCGTTTGATGTGTAAGAGAATGTATCAGAAACAATTTGGTTGGTGTACAGAAGTAGCGGATTGGAAAGAAATAAACTACACCTGGAGCCTTTTTTGAAGATCCGTAATTGAGATGCTTGTTATGATGAAATAAATGTAACCTCGAAGGTTGATGGATGAAATAAAAAATAATTTCAAGAACATGTATTTTTATAACAAAACGTATAATGTTCATTTCTACATCGTTCAATACCTTAAACAAATATTGAATTGTATGAGTCCTTACTTGGTGAAAATCCATATTAAATAATTTGAAATAAGGTTATTCTGATTTTCACAAATTTTTATTGTTAAACTCACAACAATTGTTTCGCTATCACAGTAGCATCATCAGGTAAGATCACATTTTGAATAACTAAGCTTGTTTCCGAAATCCGTGGCTATTTATATTACAGTAACTACAATAAATTTTTATTAGGCACTAAAACCCAAAAAAGGGGGTCCCTGCAAATTCCAGCTTATCTGAATATATTTAACAGAGGTGAGCTATTTAAATCTATTTGTTCGTTAAGTAATATTCCAATTTTATTATGTTTATTTATCTCTAGGGATTCTAACAGATTTAAGGCATAACTTTTGCTTTCTATATGTAGAATTTCAAAGTTATGGTTGAAATTATGTCCTGTTTCTAACAAATGATTGGAATATGTGGAATTGCTTTTATTGTTGAGGAAACTCTTCAAATGTTCACACATCCTATGACGGAACGTTCTTCCAGTTTGACCTATGTAAATTTTAGGGCAATCACCGCAGGTTAACTTATAAACCCCAGATTTATCATCCTTATGTGTGTAGTCTTTATTATTTTTGATAAATTTACTCAAGTTTAAATTAGTTTTGAATGAAGTTCTCAAATTATATTTATTTTTGAGGTATGTAGCAATTTTCTCAGAAATACCTTTAGTGTAATTTAAATTACACTAAAGGTATTTCTGAGAAAATATTAGCAATAGCAATTTTCTCAGAAATACCTTTAGTGTAATTTAAATTACACTAAAGGTATTTCTGAGAAAATTGCTACATACCTCAAAAATAAATATAATTTGAGAACTTCATTCAAAACTAATTTAAACTTGAGTAAATTTATCAAAAATAATAAAGACTACACACATAAGGATGATAAATCTGGGGTTTATAAGTTAACCTGCGGTGATTGCCCTAAAATTTACATAGGTCAAACTGGAAGAACGTTCCGTCATAGGATGTGTGAACATTTGAAGAGTTTCCTCAACAATAAAAGCAATTCCACATATTCCAACCATTTGTTAGAAACAGGACATAATTTCAACCATAACTTTGAAATTCTACATATAGAAAGCAAAAGTTATGCCTTAAATCTGTTAGAATCCCTAGAGATAAATAAACATAATAAAATTGGAATATTACTTAACGAACAAATAGATTTAAATAGCTCACCTCTGTTAAATATATTCAGATAAGCTGGAATTTGCAGGGACCCCCCTTTTTTGGGTTTTAGTGCCTAATAAAAATTTATTGTAGTTACTGTAATATAAATAGCCACGGATTTCGGAAACAAGCTTAGTTATTCAAAATGTGATCTTACCTGATGATGCTACTGTGATAGCGAAACAATTGTTGTGAGTTTAACAATAAAAATTTGTGAAAATCAGAATAACCTTATTTCAAATTACCTTAAACAAAATTACAAGCATGAAATGCGATGAGTGGAATTACAATGAACGAGCGTGCAATCACTAATTTTATATTAAAACTAAGGTGCTCTTCAAAGCATGCAATTAATCAGAAGCATTTAAAAGAAGTTTACGTACTAAGTTACCAAGAAGGAGTGTTGTAAGAACTTTTATACCGAGTATCGTTTTAAGTCGTTCAGGAGGTCTATTTTCAAGAAGCTTCCTCTCTGTCGCTTTAAAAAACCACGGGAACGCCATAAGGACGTTATTCTCTTTGTTATTGTCGCCGATCTTTTACGTGTCAAGTTAGAGTGCCACAGAATATTCTACACGTAGATAGCGCGGGTAAATACCGTGATGTAATGATGTAATTTATATAATCTATGTGTATGATCCTTAGATAATACGGATGTCTTCAGTACAAAAGAAGAAACTACAAATCCATAATTCTTCTCATCACCAACTGGCCTTAACAAATAGTAGACATTAGAGACGTCTTGGCCAACAATGTAATAGATCACAAATTAGCGTACGAATTTCATCGATTCCAACAATTTTGTGGAAACAAGAAGACATGCGTACAATCTAAGCGCGGTGTACATTACATAACCACAGAATACATTCAAACCTTATTCTCCTTATAATTCGATAAATTCGCCGGGGTGTAATTTTTTAGTAGAATGCAATTTTTCTACAAAAAGACTTCAAATTTCATTAGAACTTAGTGATCGTTTCAGTCTATCAGTTCTTCATATTTTCATATCTGATTTCTACAAAACTGTGAATAAATTAATTAGCTAAACATCGATCAAATATTCACAAAAAGTAATCCAAAAAAGTTCACTTTATTTATTTCGAAAATCTCTTGAAAAACTGTAATTATGTATAAATAAAATGAATATCTCTTCAAAATGTCTTTTCCAAATAAATTTGATGGCATCAATAACTTTGATTCCATTCAAAAAAACCCAATGATTTGTGAAGATGCGCATCAACAACAATTAATGTTAGGGGTATATTGGTCCATAAAATTAAATTATTTTTCGTTTCTTCGTATTACAAATTACAAATGGTTACCTGATTATATCATTTTTCATCCCCTCCATACTTCCCCCTTCTTTCGGGACAACGGAAAGTGGGGGTAAGGTTAGTACTATAAATGCAGTCTGTCCAAGTCTCTAATACCAGTACATCAGAACCAAACTTCACAGTTGTTCGTATGACAAAGCGTTATAGAAATTTCTTAGTTCGTATAAGTTTGATTCTGAAATTGTTCTACTATCGCAAACTTTCGTGTATCTGTGTCTTATAGTTTTGAATTACCTATTTAAATTAGTGACATCTAAAACCAATAGAGAAATTTTCTGAAATATCAAACATGACAGAAAATAATAGTTTCCAAAACAGGAATGATCTGTGCAGGTTATGTTCATCGAGATCTTCATTAGTTAGTGTTTTCAATGGGCGATTTGGAATGAAGGAGAACATGGCAGAAGTAGTTGAAGTGACCTCAGGAATCAAGGTGAGTCTTAAACTCTATTTAATATAATTTTTATAGGAATGTATTCTTTTCATTTTCATTCAATTATGTGTTGAAAATATACAGTATTGAAGATTTTGGTTCATGAAACTCGATATTTTGACGATACTTAAATTTGCATTAAATTTGATTATGCTCAAAAGTTGGAGATGAATAAATTTAACATCTATAAGTAAATAATTTTTTAAATAATACTGTATGCTCCCATACCTGGATAAGGTCAAAACGGTTGACATCCGCGCACTTTATCCAATACCACACTTATAGTCCTATAGGATGCTTTTTCACTAGATTTGCAATAGCAAAGAATGAGGCTATGGAGTTGTTTGAACCGGCGCAGGTAAAATTTGCAAATAACAAATTAATTAGTTCAATAAACATAATCCTTCATATTCATTGAACTAAATCTTATTTATTTAATTCGAGAACAGGGGGATTTTGTTTTGAACTAACTAAATTTCTCTTTACCTGTATATTGTGTTATTTGCACATTTCACCTGCGCCGCTTTGATCAACCCCGTGTCATTTTATTGTGAAGGGATAGATTTTCACATTTTGACAAGTAGTGGGGGTATCGGTTCATTTCTAAATGGTTGTTAGTATTTGAAGATGGAAATCTTATAGGCATTGTTTATTTTCAAGCAAAAGCTCGAGAAGTGGGGTATGCCAAAGGACCGTCTGCTCGTTTAATAGCTTCATCAAATTATGCATATTCAGGAATATTTATATCGATTCCAGGATGTCTAGTTTTTTGCCTTTCGTTTCTGAATGTAATTGTTTAAGTTTATCTAATTTTGAGAAGACTATTTCACGTAAGGATATGAAATCTATTTTCATGTTAGTTTTTGAAATTTATTTGAGCTCTCTGTTAGTTTTAAATTTTGAACTCAGTTAGTTTCTACTCAATGCTTATTCATTTTAAACGATATATTTAATGATTTGATTTAGAATTTCCAGATGTTTATATCAATATTACAATTATTTCACTACACATTTTACATATTCTTGTTGCAGGAATATAATGTCTGAAGATGCTTTTGTGTAGCAAACCATTTATTATATTCGAAATAATGTGAAAATTTCAAATTTTATTAATTAATCCATTGTTTATGCTATATATTGTGTTTTTTTCTAATATTGTCAATTTGTCAGTTCAAACTATAAATTCAGCAAAATTTTATTCCGCGGTTACTGTTTGCTTTTAATTCATAACCGAATTAAATACCCAGAATTATACCATTGCATTATAATTAGCGTCCCTCAACAAATCCATTATTTTCCCATTATAAATAATAGTGAGCGTACCTTTATAGATGAGAAGAAGATATCGTTGATATATAGATTAGAAGAGATACCTCAGGTAGATAGAAAAAATTGAAATTATGATATATAAATTGTAGGGGTTCCTCAAATAAAGAGAAAATTGAATTTAGATTATATGGATATTAAAGATATCTCAGGTAGAAAAATTTAAATTAAACGATGGTTTCCCAAAATATGGGATAACAAAGGATACATCCCAAAGTTCAGAACGTCTATTGTATTGGGTAGTTCCTAGGACTGTCCTATTTTCTGAAGCTATAACCGCTGGAACCTTCTCCTGATAATTAAGAAATTTTCAACTTTAATTTATCTTTTTATTTGAAATAATTCTCACAGTTTTTATCTTTGACAATTTATTCAGAATCCTGACACGTGTTTCGATCATTCGACCATCTTCAAAGGAGTACAAAAAGGAACTCAACTTAAAACTCAAAAATGTTCTATTTTTTACACTTCGGCCATCTGTGTATGTTTATAGCGCATGGAAATAACTGGAAGCTTAAAAATCGAGAAATGTTCTATTTATTACACATCACATCGGATATCTGTGTATTTTTATGGCGCATGGAAATAACAGTATCCAATATAGGGGTGTTGCTGAATAGTATTTGGGAATTTGTTAAATTCACCTTTTCTTCAACGGCTTTTTTGATTGAAAGAATCAAAACACTTCTGCCCCAGGCGACAAAAAGTGTAGATCCATCCCTGGTATCATACATTTTTGAATAACTGAATTTGTTTCCGAAATAAGCTTTTATTTATATAACCGTCGGTAAAAAGATTTTCATTCAGCACTAAATCCGAGACTAAGACCTAATGAAGGGATTCTCTGTAAATTACAGTTTATCTGAATATATAGAATAGGAGTGAGTTATTAAGGTCTCATTGTTCGTTAAATACTATTCCTATCTAGTTATATTTATTTATGTCTAGTCACTATAACAGGTTTAAGGCATAACTTTTACTTTCTATATGTAAAATATCAAAATTGTGTTTGAAAGTTTTTTCCGCGTTTGTAACGTGAAAATTTGGGAAATACATTTCTTTACTCGAAATAGTTCGCTAGTATATTTGCTTTCACTAGATGGCGCTAGTGTATGATGACTAGGTACCTTATATAGTGTTCCTGTACATAAAAGATATGTGGTCGTTTGACGGTAAAGTGCACTAGAGAAAAACTAAAAATTCGAAACGTGCGCATATCTGTACTTATGTCCCAGTGATCAACAAAACTTTATCGGGCCGTTTTGTAAGGGTGAAAGATTCTTTATATTGGATCGATTGGATGAAGTGATCATTTGAAGTTGATATATAATTTGACAGCAATTAAGATACAAATTAAATAAAATGGCATTAAACAAAAAAAATTCTAGAATTGACCTCCAATGTATTCATGCAAACAGTATGGTTCGAAGGTTGATAACAAGTTCTTCACCTTTATTTTATATCTCATAAAGTTTTAAATTTTTCTAATTCCATTATGTAACACTGTATATTTTAATTCTCATATAAACTAGACTCTTGTCAATGAGTGCTAATCTATGTATTGGATATTGGTTCATTGTCTTAGTATCATATATTGAAAGTGCGTGTATCATTTATAAAGGATTCTCTATTTTTATGACTGTAGGAATATTTAATCCATTGACAAATCTCTCTAAGAACTTATTTTAAGTTTCTGATGAAAATATTTTTTTTAATTATAAAATCTTTATGTCGGGTCAGCTTGCACTCAATAAATTTGTATTGTCACATTGGCTCAGATAATCCTCAGCTTTCTGAGGATATTTTCTACATTTCATTCGATACACACGTAAATTTTTGTCCATGACAAAATGTCATTTCACTCACAATATTATAGATATCATCGCTTGTTATGACTTAATATGAATGGTCAAATATTTAGCACTTGTTTTAATATCTGCTTTTTTTCAGATCTCGCCTAATGACGGAGTTTCCCATATGTTGTGCAGCAGTTGTGTTCATCTATCAATCACATTCTTCAAAGTCAGGAATAACTCAATGCGGAACGACAAGGAATTGAAGGTAAGTAAAGTTTTGTTCAAATAAAATAGTTTTTAAATTCTTGAGGGAAACATGGATGGCGTAAATTCTGAAAAACTCTTCATCAGTTATTACGAGACTAATAAGATGTGTATCACCTGCTCTGTTCATTTCTACTTGTGAATAATTAAGTCAAAAAACGCAACATTGACACACCTGAGAATATACCAAATCTGTTCGTATGATTTCTCTGAAATATTCCTGACGAACAGTTCAGATTCAGATGGGAACACTCTTTCACACATCAACTAATCAATTAATAAGAATAATAATATACGCTGAAAAGAAAATATGAAGAAGAAACAATATACAAGGAATGTTTTTAGATATGTCAAAAGCATTCTATAAAATATATCACATGGAACAAATCCATTTGCGGCAAAAGACCTGAAAAAATTTCAGAATAAATAATATTCCAATACCTTAAAATATTATAGACACCTTAGGCCAATAATAATATACTCGAGACGTTTTGCAAAGACGAACTCAAAAACCTTTTGGTATATTGAGATAATATACATTTTTATATAATATTTATTGCAGCAAATGAATTTGTTTCATGTGAACATACTTTTAGTTGTCAAAAAACATCCTCGTATATTGTTTCCTTTCTTCCACCCTTTTTTGTTTGTTGAAAATATTTTATATGTAAATCATTCACTTCTGTGCTATTATTCAATTCATTGTTGTTAAATGAATAGAGAAATCACAGTAACTGATTGCCTTAAGAACCATTTTGTGTTTATTCTTTTCCCAAGTAATAAACTATTATCAACAACAAAAAGTGTTAGTGTTATTCAACAATGATCTTCCAAGCTTTGCAGTCAAATCTATTCAATCTAAGGATTGACTATGAAAATTTATTGAACAGGAGATCATATTTTCATTAAACTTATTATAAAATAATTAATAACAAGTATTTTCTTGCAACACATCTCTGTCTCATTCAAGAATTCAAAAGATCTGACTTAATATTTCTATTATAATGTTAATGAATATAAATCGTGTTTCCACAGGATAAAGGCATCGAAAAGAAAAGCATACATCAGTCGGTCAAGGATTTGGTAAAACAAGATCCAAAATTAATCCTCCCATCATCGATATATGGATGTAATATATCACCAGTTGTGTTAATACAGAAAAATATAACTAATAATTTGAAACAATCCAAAATCGAATCTTTGAAGCGAAAAAAATCCTGTGATCAAGAGCAAATGATTCATACAAACAATGACCAAATTATCGGTAATATTTCTAAAAAGTTTAAGTCAATGGACTCTGCTTCAACATCAGGTTTAACCACTTCGCAGACTCCTGAACAACAAGTAGTTGAAATTTTTTCATCTGATAATGAACAAGGCGTGCATTCTGGTTGCAGAGATCCAATAGGCGAAAAAGAATTGGACCAGAAAACAACTCTACCATTTAGCATTAAACCATTAACTAAAGCACTATTCATTTGCGAAGTGTGTAACAAAGTCCTCCACAACACCATAGAATTCAAGAAACATAAAACCACACACATGCATTGCAGCTTGTGTAGAACTACTTTCCGCTCGATGGACGAAACCAAAAAACACGAAGAATCCTGTACTATAATGAAGATTATGAATAATCAGCCGAAATTAATAGTTAAACGTTGCGACGAGATCGAAGATGTCCGTGAAAAATATTTGAGTGCTTTCCAGGAATTGATCATCGAGTTTTCTGATGATGAAGATGAATCCGATAATAATAGTGAAACAACGTTCAGTAATGAAAATGATAATTCGAATAATAAAAATAATACTGAATCGAATGAAAGGTATATTGTTGAATTACCTTATCCTGAAAAATGTAAAGACAATAGAGGACTTGAGGTGTTCAAAGAAAAATATGATCTTGGAAGATCTGAGCAGTCAAATGTAAAAAAACCTAAGAATAAAGAATCTGAAACTTCTCTAAGAAAATCTATTTCTGGGAACTGTAAGAAAATTCCTGAAATCTCTGGAAAACTAAACAACCCTCAGAATTCACAGGATGGCAAATCTAAAGAAATTGACAAGCGTGAAATTTGTGGAGAAAAGTATAACACTAAGAACTCAAAAACAGTTTATAATATTGGAGAGTTTGAAAACCCATGTAATTTTGGGGTTCCGAATGAAGGGACAACTGAGATTATTAAACAAACTGCTTCTGAAAACATTGAACTAATTTCTCTCCTTGACGATCTTGAAACTGATCCTAAAGACAAACGCAGTGAAGACTCTCATGAGACTCACAAACGTGAAAATTCCGAGATAGAATCCAATTTTGAAGATTCTACGAAAATTTCCCCTCTAAAAAAATCGCAAAATGTGTCTGATGTTAAAGAAAATACTCGCAAATCTGAAGAAAGTGACTCTATCCTAAACAATAAAGAACTGGCTACTGTTAAAACAAGAGAACTTTATTTCAAAGGCATCGAAAAGAAAAGCATACATCAGTCGGTCAAGGATTTGGTAAAACAAGATCCAAAATTAATCCTCCCATCATCGATATATGGATGTAATATATCACCAGTTGTGTTAATACAGAAAAATATAACTAATAATTTGAAACAATCCAAAATCGAATCTTTGAAGCGAAAAAAATCCTGTGATCAAGAACAAATGATTCATACAAACAATGACCAAATTATCGGTAATATTTCTAAAAAGTTTAAGTCAATGGACTCTGCTTCAACATCGGGTTTAACCACTTCGCAGACTCCTGAACAACAAGTAGTTGAAATTTTTTCATCTGATAATGAACAAGGCGTGCATTCTGGTTGCAGAGATCCAATAGGCGAAAAAGAATTGGACCAGAAAACAACTCTACCATTTAGCATTAAACCATTAACTAAAGCACTATTCATTTGCGAAGTGTGTAACAAAGTCCTCCACAACACCATAGAATTCAAGAAACATAAAACCACACACATACATTGCAGCTTGTGTAGAACTTCTATCCGCTCGATGGACGAAACCAAAAAACACGAAGAATCCTGTACTATAATGAAGATTATGAATAATCAGCCGAAATTAATAGTTAAACGTTGCGACGAGATCGAAGATGTCCGTGAAAAATATTTGAGTGCTTTACAGAAATTAATCATCGAGATTTCTGATGATGAAGATGAATCCGATAATAATAGTGAAACAACGTTCAGTAATGAAAATGATAATTCGAATAATAAAAATAGTACTGAATCGAATGAAAGGTATATTGTTGAATTACCTTATCCTGAAAAATGTAAAGACAATAGAGGACTTGAGGTGTTCAAAGAAAAATATGATCTTGGAAGATCCGAGCAGTCAAATGTAAAAAAAAATAAGAATAAAGAATCTGAAACCTCTCTAAGAAAATCTATATCTGGGAACTGTAAGAAAATTCCTGAAATCTCTGGAAAACTAAACAACCCTCAGAATTCACAGGTTGGCAAATCTAAAGAAATTGACAAGCGTGAAATTTGTGGAGAAAAGTATAACACTAAGAACTCAAAAACAGTTTATAATATTGGAGAGTTTGAAAACCCATGTAATTTTGGGGTTCCGAGTGAAGGGACAACTGAGATTATTAAACAAACTGCTTCTGAAAACATTGAACTAATTTCTCTCCTTGACGATCTTGAAACTGATCCTAAAGACAAACGCAGTGAAGACTCTCATGAGACTCACAAACCTGAAAATTCCGAGATAGAATCCAATTTTGAAGATTCTACGAAAATTTCCCCTCTAAAAAAATCGCAAACTGTGTCTGATGTTAAAGAAAATACTCGCAAATCTGAAGAAAGTGACAATATCCTAAACAATAAAGAACTGGCTACTGTTAATACAAGAGAACTTTATTTCAACGAAAGTAGAATATCCTGTAATGAAATATCAATTTCTCATAATGTGGGATCTGAAGAAATAGTGAACATTGATAAAACCAGCCAATCGCTTAGCCATAAAAATTCCTGCGAAAATATAAAAAAAAATGAGCCGAAGAAGAAGAAATTCCCAGAAGAAGGGAAAATAAACGAACATTCGAAAGATTCAAAAAAATTGAAAGTCAAACCAATGGCTACTACTGTCAATGATAAAAAAGAAATGAATGATCAACACAAAGAACCGATCATTATTTCAAATCCTGACAAACCAACAGCTACTACTGTCGATAACAAAAGAGATATGAATAACCAACAGGAAGGGGAATTATGTGTATCTTTTGACAATAAAAATTCAAACCTGACGAATGAGCACGCAGATAATGCACCTCTGAAAATTTCAAACCTTTCCGAATCAAATGCTTCTGCTATCGACACAAATAACCCGAAAAATGTTTTTCTACCAGTCAATTATCTTACGAATACAAGCCGAACGAATGAACGGGAAAAAATTCTTCAAAACCAACCTGTAAATCTTTTAAACTCGATGATAGAACAAAATAATATTCCTTCAAATACTGAAACCATATCAAAAATTAAAGAATGCTCAAATCAAGGATTGAATCAACTCGATCGCAATGGCCTAATTTCAATCAGTAAATCCAATTTTATCCCAGTAAATAACGGAAGCATCAGTACTTTAATAGCTCCACAAATGGTGACTTTAAGAAACCCTACCTTGTCTAGCAATGCATCCATTCCATTGGTGTATTTTTCTTCAAATAATTTATTCTTAAATATTACGAATAATAGTAATTCAGTTGGGATGGTAACTACTCCGTTGACAATGATCACATCGACACCAACACATGCAAGAGATGCTCGAACAATTTCTACTCCTTATGTTTTATCTCACGACAGAACCTACTCGTCTGGAAATGTTTCTCGCCCGAATCTTGGATTTGAATCGCAAGTATCTTCCACTCGAAGACTTCCTCCTCCAATGCGTCGGATTAGATTTCCGACTCAAACTAGGACTACGTCGGTCCAAACAAGTGCTGCGCTAGAAACACTGCATGCAACAACGATTCAAGGAACAACTGGCATACCTCCAAATGGACAAGTTATGATGCCATCAACTAATGCGACTCAAAGACATGGTGACCAAGTTTTCGACACACGGCCAGGACTAATTTCAAATCCAGAAACTAATGTAAGACTTATCATTCCACGTGTTGTTGGTTCAAATTGTGAAGTATTCACTAGTACTGCACCAACCAATGACAAACAAAATGTACAAGGCAATGACGCTATTTCTTCAAAACCTGAAACTTCGTTTTGTTTGGGGGTCAAAAATATAGAAAAACTTATGCGAAGACATCCTCCTCCAATGCGTCGGATTAGATTTCCGACTCAAACTAGGACTACGTCGGTCCAAACAAGTGCTGCGCTAGAAACACTGCATGCAACAACGATTCAAGGAACAACTGGCATACCTCCAAATGGACAAGTTATGATGCCATCAACTAATGCGACTCAAAGACATGGTGACCAAGTTTTCGACACACGGCCAGGACTGATTTCAAATCCAGAAACTAATGTAAGACTTATCATTCCACGTGTCGTTGGTTCAAATTGTGAAGTATTCACTAGTACTGCACCAACCAATGACAAACAAAATGTACAAGGCAATGACGCTATTTCTTCAAAACCTGAAACTTCGTTTTGTTTGGGGGTCAAAAATATAGAAAAACTTATGTGATTTTATTGTTAATAGACATGTTATATTTTAAATAAGTGTATAAACAGGCTTTGGAGTATTTGAAATAAAGAAATATTACTTTGATGTGTAAATATTGGTAAAATATAAGTTGACAACTCTGAAATCTCAAATTGTTATAATTAAGAAATAGTTTTTTACATTAAGATTATTTTATTATATGAAATCAAAATATATTTATTAATAATGTTCATTATTTATCTTCATAAAAAAAAATTTGAAATCGAAGAAAATGTTTTTAATCTGTGACTGTATTTATGTGAATAAAACTTATTTTTCCTATTCAGTACTTTCTTGTTTGTTTCTTATTTCATCCTTATTTCCTTTTTTCACCAATATTTTTTGCAATATCTAAATGTAATATTCAATAATAGTAAAATAGAAAAAGGCTTTTTTCTTGATAGAAGAAATATAACAAAATTTGAATATCAAAACAGATTCAATCTGTAAGTCTTCTTCAATTTTAATTTCAAAAAATTTTCATTCAAAAAACTTTTAGAATTAAATTAATGTCTACAATAAGCACCACTTATATTTAATAGACTTATTAATTCTAAAAGTTTTTTGAATGAAAATGTTTTTGAAATTAAAATTGTAGAAGACTAACAGATTAAATCTGTTTCGATATTCAAATTTCAATATTAGTAACTCCATATGTCAATCAACAAAATCTATTCGGGCTCATTTGAGCTTCGAACTATAGCACAGATTCGAGTCGTACTGTCCCGCTTTGAAGAACTCTCTGTTACAATTGCTCAAACTTTTTATTAGTTACGTTTTATCAGTTTTATACTTGTCCAGAAACACAATATCTCCGCTAATTTTAATTTTTTCTGTTGCTTAATTGAATAGCTTACAGTATATATTGTTCTGTGTAATAATAAGGTTCACAAGAACTAGGCATCTCCCAGACGTCTTTGTGGCGAATTTTACGAAAAAACCTTGGTTTACATCCATACAAAATTGTTTTAACCCAAGAACTCAAACCAACAGATCATTTAAAGCTTCGTGTAGTAATTGGTGCTTAGAAAAAATCGGAAATGATGCAAATTTGTATAAGAAAATCATTCTCAGCGATTTAACTTAAGTTTTATTTACAAAACAAAATGGGGCGCTGTTAATGAAAGACCCTTTATATTCATAAATAGAATAACAATCCTTCAAAACGATGTGTCCTTCAATCTCTAGTACCATTTAAGATTCTTGATGTAATTTGCCATAAAAAATATTCCCCCTCCAAATGAAAATTGGCCTGTCTTAGCGGTTTTTGGGAAAATCATATGTTAGTGTTCAACAAGCAGATTCAACAAATTTGGATCTAGTCTGCACTGGGAAGATGTATTTCTCAGTTTTAACACCTAATTTTTGACCTAACACTTCTTAAACATGAACATAAACTTAGCAACCAAAAACATGTATATAACTTAAAGTCTTCTTTTCAATGGACATATGGGACTATAATACATATTGCATACCTTGCAACCTACCTTTATATATTAGGAGTACAAATAAGTTTCCGCCGTTTTATTGTAGATGGCGCGGCACGGAGTTCCGGTTAGCTTTCGCAGATGATAACAGGCTTAAAAAATAGTTTGGACATTCAAGAACAACATAACCTATTAATATCATTGATTTTATATTGGTAAAATATAATTTTTATAAGTTGAAAATGTCAAAATTTGAGCCAAGTAAGCATCATTTGCGGGAAATATTAGATTACTTCTTTAATTTGAAGAAATCTGCTGCTGAGGCACATCAATTGCTCGTAGAAGCATATGGTGAGGGTGCTTTGAGTGAGAGAACGTGTCGAGAGTGGTTTCAAAAGTTTAAAACGGTGATCTCGAGGTAGAAGACAAAGATTTATGAGAAGCTTCTGAATATCTTCTTGTTTTTTCAATGATATTTACATTTATATTTATTCAAATCTATATTATAGAATTAAATGCAAATTGATCGTTAAATTCACACTGTCAATATTTTATAATGAATAAAAAATAGTTGTTTTTGTTATGATTTTAGTAGTTTGACCATAATTCAAATCAGTTTGTAGCGTAGCGACCTTCCTCGCTAGGATTTCTGCGCTGCTCTGCTTTCCGGCGTAGGGCTAGTCTTAGACTAGCCGTTCCCGCCGGGTTCAAGTAGGGCAAAACACACAACGTTCGAAGATCGTTCCTACGTAGAACACAATGTCACTGACGTCACAGGCAGAAATGCGCACCAAGCCTGTCTGAGGAGTTCAGGTACGCATGCTCAGACCGAAACGCCGCCTCTCAAATTAAGAGGTAGAAGCTCCCTCACAACAACAGCATTCAGGTCAGAGCTTCATTGGTGAGCCCTACGTGATGAGGGTTTGCTTCAAGAGCGAACCACCCATTCATTGGAGGTTTTAACCACTCCATCCAATATTTTCGTGGTAGCCTTCCCTTCGTTCCACAGTATCCCCGCTGGAAATGACACCACGTCCAACCCAGCGGCGGACTGTTTCCTTACCTGATCTCAACGCCCTATTCGGTGTCCATATCTACGCTCACTAGAGGGGGAGTGTGTAGCGACCTTCCTCGCTAGGATTTCTTCTCAGCCCTGCTTCCCAGCGTAGCATATAGAGGACACGATTAGTCTTAGACAATACCTGACTGACCGTCCCCACCCCCTCAGGGGCTGCTCCGGTAACGGACAGCACGGAGAACGCCGAACTCGAATTGCACGAGAACCTGGTGGTTCTCCACCTTGTATATACCGTCCTGACTTAGTCACATCTTAGGATGAACGGGAAGCGTGACTTAATCGTCTCGCTCGCTAGGAGACAACCTACAGAAACCCCTAATTCTTAAGTGTGGAAGATTGCCGATAGGATACGTGGCCGAGGGGTAGTCGGTCCCTAGATTTCTGAACCACACGTGCTTGGCGCCCCGGTTTGGACATTTAATCTTTTCTCCGGCAAGGGTGCACTGATGGAGGGTGGCCGTTTAGTTCGTCTCATCTCGTGGGAACAGTCATGGAAGAAAAATTACAAAAAGACAAAGAAGTTAAAGAGATAAAATGTAGCATGGAGAGTATGAAGGGCGAAAGAAGTACTGGGTAGGCTGAGAGCGAATGCGAGAGCGTTGCATCGGAAGGTGCAAGCGTTCGAGTTACTAGGGATATAAAGGACATGGACATAATGGTAAGAATGAGAAGGTTGAGCATGGACCTAAGAAAGTTTGTGTTAAAAGACACAAACACGGTCAGTAAGGTGGCAACAAAGGTCATACTGAGTAGTGTGGCCATTTTTGAAAGCATTATTGTCGATATGGCAAGAGAGGTAGAATGCATGAAGGGCATGTGTAAAGAAAAAGAAAGGTGGGAAAGAAAAATTGCAATAGCTGAGGTATGCATAGGAGTGAATGTGGGTAAAACCATCGGAACGAATGTGGAGAAGACTGTGAGAGCAAGTCTTAAGAATGCATCGCAAAATAAGGCGGTGAGGCCTGTTCAGGTGAGCCCCACTCCTGTAGTGGAGGCTCCGAGGAAACCTGCAACCAAGAGCTCCGCGTTGATTGTGAGGGATGTGTCTGGAAAGGCACAAAGTGAAGATGTTAAGAAGAGAGTTTTGGCGGACGTAGCACATGAGGTGAATGTCAGCGTGACTACTTTTCGCAAATGTAGAAAGGAATCGGGTATTGTCATAGAGACAAAAAGTGAAAAGGAGATTAACGAGCTCAGAAAGTGCACGAAATTTAAAAGAATGGGCATGACAGTAGAGCAGCCAAAGCAGCTTGGCTGCAGAGTACAAGTTTTCGATGTGCCACCAGGGATACCGACGGAAACGTTGAAGCAGGAGTTTTACAAGAACTCCTGGAGTATGACTGAAAAATCCTTTATGGATGGGGTGACCATACTGAGACGGATGAGATTGGGAGAGAAAAGTAGTGTTGTGTTGGAGATTCCAGCACAAGGTGCTACGGCACCATAAGCGAGATTGGTGTGTGCATGATGAGAGGAAGGATCTGTACGGGTTTATTACAGGAACCATATGTGAGAGATGGTAGAGTGTGTGGACTGCCAAGTGCCATGAGAGTATATGGATCTGTGGGGGGTCGTTAATGATGATGGCGTAGATGTCCTGCCTGTCCCGGAGCTAACAGATCAGTATGGCGTCTGTGTTTGAGTGAGAAATTTACATGTGAAAAGGTATGTGGCTTCAGTCTACTGCAAGTATAGTGATGAGTTGGGGCCATATTTGGAGTATATGGAACGTCTGTTCTCCCTACTGGAGATGAGCCCGATTTTAGTCGGGCTAGATACAAATTCAGTATCCTTCTTGTGACGTAGCAAGATGATAAGTATGTACGAGGATAGCGTTGAAAGAAGAATAAGAATGGAAGAGTTCATATTTGAAAGGGAACTTCTCGTATTGAATGAAAGCTCTGAATTTTATACCTTTAGTGACCCTCTGGGTGAGTCAGATATTGACGTCACCTAGATGAATGGTAGCATGGATGCGAAATGTGTCACAAGTTGGCGCGTGATGCCAGAATGGGGTATTCTGATTACTCTAGGAAGGCGTGAAAGTAGGAATGAACAAGTGAGGACGGGGAAAATCACATGGAGGGTAAAAGGTGTGGACTGGGGAAAGTATGAAAGGCAAATACCTTTGAAGTCTGAGAGTATTGGCTTTAGCCGGTATGACGGTATGACTCCAAGCTGAGGGAAAGATTTATATGATCAATGAATGTATTGAAAAAGTTAATGAACGAATTTTGAGGAGACAGGGGGCACCGCCTGATCAGGCATCATGGTGGTCCCCTGGTCCCTAGAAATATAAGATAAAGGTGCGGAAGGCAAGACTGGCTTTTCAGAAAGCAAGGAAGCGAGAAGGAGCGTATGTAAGGGAGAAATAGTGTATCTTCGCTTGCGGAGACTCTATAAGTATGAAATAATGAGGTGCAAGAAGAAAGACTAGGAGCAGTTTGTTAGTGTGAAAAGTAAAGCTAACAAATGAGGTGAAGCTTTCAAAGTATGTATGGAAAGAGAGATAGTTTTATGAATGGTACAGTATGTGAGACAAATGGCTTTGTGGAGTTTAGTATGCAAGGAGTGAATGAGGCTATTAAGCGAATGAAGACTGCTAAAGCGCCAGGTCTGGATGGTATATATCCTGAAATGGCCAAGCATGTGTGGCATAGTATACATGAGTACTAGTTGTCTATGAACATCACGGTTGCGAGAAAAGCTGGCATTCCTGGGATATGGAAGATTGCTTCGGTTGTGATCTTGTCGAAGTCAACGGAAAAACCGAAGACGGAGGCTTGGTCATATAGGCCGATATGTCTTCTGTCGGTCCTTGGGAAGGTTATGGAAAGTTTAATGGTAAATAGGCTGTAGAGAAAAACTGGGGGCATGTCCAGTAGGTAGTATGGCTTCGTGAAAGGGAACTCTACTGTTTACGATTGGCTGATGTTTGAGAGAGTCGTGAGAGAAAGCGAGGATCAATATGTGCTGGGTGTATTTGTGTATTTCAAGGTTGCTTTTGACAACCTTAAGTTAGGGTACGCCTTGAGGTGCCTGAGTGATGAAGGTTGCGAGGGAATGGCACTTTGGCAAAGTCATTTTAATGAAAGAGAAGTAAGAATGGTAGGACAATATGAATCTGTTGTAAGAAAGACAATGAAAGAATGCCCACAAAGCTTCATAGTGGGTCCTAAAGTGTAGATCTCTGCATGCTGCGTGCTGTTGGTAGATCTTGAAGGGGAAGGATGCGAGGCGGTAACATATGCTGATGACTCCTCTTGGTGAAAGGGAACAGTCGTCTCACTCTCGAGGACAGGGGTACGAACTATTTGAATCTGTTGAGTAATTGGGCTGCTGAGGAAGGTGTAAGTGTGTCAGAAAGCAAGACAGTTTGCATGCTGGTTAATAGTAAACTGGCCTCCGAACGTGCGTCTGAATGGCTTTGCGGTTCAGTACGCTTAAAGCGTTAAGTACCTGGGAGTAAGAATGGAAGAGGGATTCAGAATTTCTGGTTATTTCTCCGACGTACGAGAGAAATTGGTGAGACTGATCGGCTGCTTGGGAAGAGTCTTGCGGCGTGACTGGGGATTGAAGCAAAAGGCAATGAATGTGATATATGGAGGAATGTTTAAATCGGTATGAATCCATGAGGTATGCATATGCAAGGTTGAATAGGTGTCAGAGGGTGGTTATGTGCTTATGTCTAAGAGTATGTCGGACGGAATCCACGGATGCCATGAATGTCTTGAAGGGTGTCCTCCCATGGAATCTTGTGACGAAAGGAACGGGAGTGGAGTACAAACTAAAAAAAGGTTTAGTACTGAGTGAATTAGATAGAGTAATAGATAGCGAAAGGCATCAACACCCTGAGAGGTGTGTGATTGAATTAAAGGACAGAATGAAGGCTGAATGGCAAAGAAGATGGGATAAGGGTGAAGCTGAGCGAGTCACTCATAGGTTCATCCCGAGAGTAGATTTTTCCAGTGAGAATAAATGGTTCTCCCCTGGTCTATATCTAAGATAGTTGATTACGGGTCATGGGAGTTTGAATGAATTTTTGTATGAAAGGGGCCTCTCTGAGCATGATAGATGCGTATGTGGAAAGACTGACTGTTGGAGCTGTGTCCTGTATGAATGTACAGAGTACATAGAGGAGAGACTGGTCATTTTGGAGCGAATGTTTAGGCGATGCTGCGGTCTTTATCAACCACCTAATAGAGACACTCTGCACATGCAGCTGAGTGCACGGCGACACGGCCATTCCTTTGGAGGGGGAGGATGACCTGTACTGTTTCCTCCTTGGTTGTACTGGCGCAAGTTCTCTATTATCTTCCTTCGAAAAACCTTCCTTTCTCTTTCAGCTTATCGGGGGTCTGCTTGAGTGTCAAAACTTGAGCAGAAACCCGGGACAGCAATGATGATAATGGTACTTCAACGTCGGTGAATAGCTCTGCTCATATGCCGACATGTACGACTCTGAGTATGACTGTCCCCGCCCGTCTTTCATGGCACTATAGCATGACACGCTGAGAGCGCTTGTATAGAACCCTTGTTTCATCTCGGTGAAATGGAGGTTTAAGTCTTGATACCTAAAGCAATGCCACTCGTGCTAGTCACTGGACGCGTGTGATGGAAGTTCAACCGAATGGGACCCTAGTTTCACCGTAATGTGAGATGGAGGGCTGAGCCGCATAGATCAACTCAGTGGCAGGGGAGTCTATCACAACACAGCGCTTCACTCTTAAAACTGACTTACTCTGCCATATTGTAGTAAATCTCCGGATTTTCCTTTCCATTGGCCGAGAGCGTTATGTAGCATACTGCGTTACCTCGGGAAAGTGGAGGCCCTCGGGAAGTATCCGAACAACCTGACCACCTAATTGGTGTTGGACTCGAGATGGCAGTGTTTGAAAGTCCGCATGCTGGACTAGAAGGGTATTTCAACTATATGTTCGCAGAAACTCATGTTCACGATATCTCGAGATTGCCTTCACAAACCAAATATTATAACTTTAATTAACCTTGCATTCTGAACTTTCCGTCACTGTTTCTTCATTCTTGTTCAAGTGCAACTTGGGTTGTCTACACAAATCAACGTATTCTCCCGCCAACCTCCAAATTCGGAACAGTATAGTACACGTACTGATATATTATATATGATATAAGTTAGGTGTCTACATACGGTAGCCTGCCCGAAATGGCAATAGCAAGCAAGACTGCTTTAGAGCGTCAACATAGTAGAGAAATAAACAAAATAAAGATTCTGACTGGTGGAGTCTGCAGGCTTAAAAAAAGGTTCTTTCTGTTGGAAATACCTTAAAGTCACGGTTTAATATCGGGTTAGGCTTCTTCTACCTTTTCGTAGTGCTCTTACTCTATTCGGCATTGTATCAATGAGGTTATCAATGAAAGTTTGAGGAATGTTTTGTCAAATGTCTGTCAAAGCATTGGCGAGTAGATTTAATGTATTCGGTGGGTCAGGTGAGCGGTTTAATTGCTGTGACATTATTGACCAGACATGTTCAATACTATTTGAATCTGGAGAGATAGCGGGCCAATTCATTCGGTTAATGCCATACATTTTTATGATAATTCTTGCCCGGTATGGACGAGTATTGTCGCTGATTAACGTATAATTGTCGTCAATGGCTGCCGCGAAGAGAAAAATAATCGGTTCTACAATAAACTCACGATATTTTACCGCTGTTATGGTAATTAATGAGTATAATAAGATCTGTGCGTTCATTAAAACAAATGCCTCTCCAGATTCACACCGAGCCGCCATAGGAAGGAGTTGTTGGCATCATGAATTATTCACTATACCACACCAACATTCGTCCATCAGACTGATTCAGACAAAATCTGAACTCATTCGTGAACAAGCAGGATCTTCATCCGTTATCATGTGCAAGATCTTAACGATATCTTACAGCCGGGTGCTCCTTCTGACTCTCAAATTAAAACTTAAAACTGTGTAACCTATTCCAGATTGTTTGACCAGAAACGAACTTACTGGTAAGTAGTTAGTACTGAGGGGGTTCTAATTCGAAGTATGTCATAACCTCACTTTTGATGTAGGTTGCATATAGAGCCGGCATTGTAGAGATCTGTAGTATCGCCATCTATAGTAGGGAGTTGGCTTGATATGACCATCCAGAGTTGGTCGCGTGTGGAAAACCACGCTTTACGTCTAGCGGTGTCTCAGTTGGTTGACTTATATATAAATGAAAAAGCGCTGCGGGTGTTTGAACCTAAGATCTCTGCATGTCAGGCAAACGGGTAGCGCATTTAACCACCAAGGCAGTTATCTTGAGAAAGTTCACCAATAATATTGAGGAAGTCGTTGAACTTGTAGCGCGTTTGATGTGTAAGAGAATGTATCAGAAACAATTTGGTTGGTGTACAGAAGTAGCGGATTGGAAAGATATAAACTACACCTGGAGCCTTTTTTGAAGATCCGTAATTGAGATGCTTGTTATGATGAAATAAATGTAACCTCGAAGGTTGATGGATGAAATAAAAAATAATTTCAAGAACATGTATTTTTATAACAAAACGTATAATGTTCATTTTCTATATCGTTCAATACCTTAAACAAAATTACAAGCATGAAAAGCGATGAGTGGAAGTACAATGAACGAGCGTGCAATCACTAATTTTATATTAAAACTAAGGTGCTCTTCAAAGCATGCAATTAATCAGAAGCATTTAAAAGAAGTTTACTTACTAAGTTACCAAGAAGAAGTGTTGTAAGTACTTTTATACCGAGTATCGTTTTAAGTCGTTCAGGAGGTTTATTTTCAAGAAGCTTCCTCTCTGTCGCTTTAAAAAACCACGGGAACGCCATAAGGAGGTTATTCTCTTTGTTATTGTCACCGATCTTCTACGTGTCAAGTTAGAGTGCCACAGAATATTCTACACGTAGATAGCGCGGGTAAATACCGTGATGTAATGATGTAATTTATATAATCTATGTGTATGATCCTTAGATAATACGGATGTCTTCAGTACAAAAGAAGAAACTACAAATCCATAATTCTTCTCATCACCAACTGGCCCTAACAAATAGTAGACATTAGAGACGTCTTGGCCAACATTGTAATAGATCACAAATTAGCGTACGAATTTCATCGATTCTAACAATTTTGTGGAAACAAGAAGACATGCGTACAATCTAAGCGCGGTGTACATTACATAACCACAGAATACATTCAAACCTTATCCTCCTTATAATTCGATAAATTCGCCGGGGTGTAATTTTTTAGTTGAATGCAATTTTTCTACAAAAAGACTTCAAATTTCATTAGAACTTAGTGATCGTTTCAGTCTATCAGTTCTTCATATTTTCATATCTGATTTCTACAAAACTGTGAATAAATTAATTAGCTAAACATCGATCAAATATTCACAAAAAGTAATCCAAAAAAGTTCACTTTATTTATTTCGAAAATCTCTTGAAAAACTGTAATTATGTATAAATAAAATGAATATCTCTTCAAAATGTATTTTCCAAATAAATTTGATGGCATCAATAACCTTGATTCCAATCAAAAAAACCCAATGATTTGTGAAGATGCGCATCAACAACAATTAATGTTAGGGGTATATTGGTCCATAAAATTAAATTATTTTTCGTTTCTTCTTATTACAAATTACAAATGGTTACCTGATTATATCATTTTTCATCCCCTCCATACTTCCCCCCTCTTTCGGGACAACGGAAAGTGGGGGTAAGGTTAGTACTATAAATGCAGTCTGTCCAAGTCTCTAATACCAGTACATCAGAACCAAACTTCACAGTTGTTCGTATGACAAAGCGTTATAGAAATTTCTTAGTTCGTATAAGTTTGATTCTGAAATTGTTCTACTATCGCAAACTTTCGTGTATCTGTGTCTTATAGTTTTGAATTACCTATTTAAATTAGTGACATCTAAAACCAATAGAGAAATTTTCTGAAATATCAAACATGACAGAAAATAATAGTTTCCAAAACAGGAATGATCTGTGCAGGTTATGTTCATCGAGATCTTCATTAGTTAGTGTTTTCAATGGGCGATTTGGAATGAAGGAGAACATGGCAGAAGTAGTTGAAGTGACCTCAGGAGTCAAGGTGAGTCTTAAACTGTATTTAATATAATTTTTATAGGAATGTATTCTTTTCATTTTCATTCAATTATGTGTTGAAAATATACATTATTGCAGATTTTGGTTCATGAAACTCGATATTTTGACGATACTTAAATTTGCATTAAATTTGATTATGCTCAAAAGTTGGAGATGAATAAATTTAACATCTATAAGTAAATAATTTTTTAAATAAGACTGTATGCTCCCATGCCTGGATAAGGTCAAAACGGTTGACATTCCCGCACTTTATCCAATACCACACTTATAGTCCTATAGGATGCTTTTTCACTAGATTTGCAATAGCAAAGAATGAGGCTATGGAGTTGTTTGAACCGGCGCAGGTAAAATTTGCAAATAACAAATTAATTAGTTCAATAAACATAATCCTTCATATTTATTGAACTAAATCTAATTCATTTAATTCGAGAACAGGGGGATTTTGGTTTGAACTAACTAAATTTCTCTTTACCTGTATATTGTGTTATTTGCACATTTCACCTGCGCCGCTTTGATCAACCCCGTGTCATTTTATTGTGAAGGGATAGATTTTCACATTTTGACAAGTAGTGGGGGTATCGGTTCATTTCTAAATGGTTGTTAGTATTTGAAGATGGAAATCTTATAGGCATTGTTTATTTTCAAGCAAAAGCTCGAGAAGTGGGGTATGCCAAAGGACCATCTGCTCGTTTAATAGTTTCATCAAATTATGCATATTCAGGAATATTTCTATCGATTCCAGGATGTCTAGTTTTTTGCCTTTCGTTTTTTTATTTGAGCTCTCTGTTAGTTTTAAATTTTGAACTCAGTTAGTTTCTACTCAATGCTTATTCATTTTAAACGATATATTTAATGATTTGATTTAGAATTTCCAGATGTTTATATCAATATTACAATTGTTTCACTACACATTTTACATATTCTTGTTGCAGGAATATAATGTCTGAAGATGCTTTTGTGTAGCAAACCATTTATTATATTCGAAATAATGTGAAAATTTCAAATTTTATTAATTAATCCATTGTTTATGCTATATATTGTGTTTTCTTTCTAATATTGTCAATTTGTCAGTTCAAACTATAAATTCAGCAAAATTTTATTCCGCGGTTACTGTTTGCTTTCAATTTATAACCGAATTAAATACCCAGAATTATACCATTGCATTATAATTAGCGTCCCTCAACAAATCCATTATTTTCCCATTATAAATAATAGTGAGCGTACCTTTATAGATGAGAAGAAGATATCGTTGATATATAGATTAGAAGAGATACCTCAGGTAGATAGAAAAAATTGAAATTATGATATATAAATTGTAGGGGTTCCTCAAATAAAGAGAAAATTGAATTTAGATTATATGGATATTAAAGATATCTCAGGTAGAAAAATTTAAATTAAACGATGGTTTCCCAAAATATGGGATAACAAAGGATACATCCCAAAGTTCAGAACGTCTATTGTATTGGGTACTTCCTAGGACTGTCCTATTTTCTGAAGCTATAACCACTGGAACATTCTCCTGATAATTAAGAAATTTTCAACTTTAATTTATCTTTTTATTTGAAATAATTCACACAGTTTTTATCTTTGACAATTTATTCAGAATCCTGACACGTGTTTCGATCATTCGACCATCTTCAAAGGAGTACAAAAAGGAACTCAACTTAAAACTCAAAAATGTTCTATTTTTTACACTTCGGCCATCTGTGTATTTTTATAGCGCATGGAAATAACTGGAAGCTTAAAAATCGAAAAATGTTCTATTTATTACACATCACATCGGATATCTGTGTATTTCTATGGCGCATGGAAATAACAGTATCCAATATAGGGGTGTTGCTGAATAGTATTTGGGAATTTGTTAAATTCACCTTTTCTTCAACGGCTTTTTTGTTTGAAAGAATCAAAACACTTTTGCCCCAGGCGACAAAAAGTGTAGATCCATCCCTGGTATCTTACATTTTTGAATAACTGAATTTGTTTCCGAAATAAGCTTTTATTTATATAACCGTCGGTAAAAAGATTTTCATTCAGCACTAAATCCGAGACTAAGACCTAATGAAGGGATTCTCTGTAAATTACAGTTTATCTGAATATATAGAATAGGAGTGAGTTATTAAGGTCTCATTGTTCGTTAAATACTATTCCTATCTAGTTATATTTATTTATGTCTAGTCACTAAAACAGGTTTAAGGCATAACTTTTACTTTCTATATGTAAAATATCAAAATTGTGTTTGAAAGTTTTTTCCGCGTTTGTAACGTGAAAATTTGGGAAATACATTTCTTTACTCGAAATAGTTCGCTAGTATATTTGCTTTCACTAGATGGCGCTAGTGTATGATGACTAGGTACCTTATATAGTGTTCCTGTACATAAAAGATATGTGGTCGTTTGACGGTAAAGTGCACTAGAGAAAAACTAAAAATTCGAAACGTGCGCATATCTGTACTTATGTCCCAGTGATCAACAAAACTTTATCGGGCCGTTTTGTAAGGGTGAAAGATTCTTTATATTGGATCGATTGGATGAAGTGATCATTTGAAGTTGATATATAATTTGACAGCAATTAAGATACAAATTAAATAAAATAGCATTAAACAAAAAAAATTCTAGAATTGACCTCCAATGTATTCATGCAAACAGTATGGTTCGAAGGTTGATAACAAGTTCTTCACCTTTATTTTATATCTCATAAAGTTTTAAATTTTTCTAATTCCATTATGTAACACTGTATATTTTAATTCTCATATAAACTAGACTCTTGTCAATGAGTGCTAATCTATGTATTGGATATTGGTTCATTGTCTTAGTATCATATATTGAAAGTGCGTTTATCATTTATAAAGGATTCTCTATTTTTATGACTTTAGGAATATTTAATCCATCGACAAATCTCTCTAAGAACTTATTTTAAGTTTCTGATGAAAACATTTTTTTTAATTATAAAATCTTTATGTCGGGTCAGCTTGCACTCAATAAATTTGTATTGTCACATTGGCTTAGATAATCCTCAGCTTTCTGAGGATATTTTCTACATTTCATTCGATACACACGTAAATTTTTGTCCATGACAAAATGTCATTTCACTCACAATATTATAGATATCATCGCTTGTTATGACTTAATATGAATGGTCAAATATTTAGCACTTGTTTTGATATCTACTTTTTTCAGATCTCGCGTGATGACGGAGTTTCCCATATGTTGTGCAGCAGTTGTGTTTATGTATCAATCGCATGGTTCAATTTCAGGAATAACTCAATGCGGAACGACAAGAAATTGAAGGTAAGTAAAGTTTTGTTCGAATAAAATAGTTTTTAAATTCTTGAGGGAAACATAGATGGCATAAATTCTGCAAAACTCTTTATCAGTTATTAGGAGACTAATAAGATGTGTATTACCTGCTCTGTTCATTTCTACTTGTGAATAATTAAGTCAGAAAACGCAACATTGACACACCTGAGAATATACCAAAACTGTTCGTATAATTTCTCTGAAATATTCCTGACGAACAGTTCAGAATCAGATGGGAACACTCTTTCACACATCAACTAATCAATTAATAAGAATAATCATATACGCTGAAAAGAAAATATGAAGAAGAAACAATATACAAGGAATGTTTTTAGATATGTCCAAAGCATTCTATAAAATATATCACATGGAACAAATCCATTTGCGGCAATAGACCTGAAAAAATATCAGAATAAATAATATTCCAATACCTTAAAAAATTATCGGCACCTTAGGCCAATAATAATTTACTCGAGACGTTTCGCAAAGGCGAACTCAAAAACCTTTTGGTATATTGAGATAATATTCATTTTTATATTTATTGCAGCAAATAAATTTGTTTCACCTGAACATACTTTTAGATGTCAAAAAACATCCTCGTATATTGTTTTCTTTCTTCCACCCTTTTTTGTTTGTTGAAAATATTTTATATGTAAATCATTTACTTCTGTGCTATTATTCAATTCATTGTTGTTAAATGGATAGAGAAATCACAGTAACTGATTGCCTTAAGATCCATTTTGTGTTTATTCTTTTCCCAAGTAATAAACTATTATCAACAACAAAAATGGATCCTACCCTTAAATATCACTCGAGGTTTATATGTAGATCACAGAAAATCGTGAAACTGAGTGCACAGTGTTAGTGTTATCCAACAATGATCTTCCAAGCTTTGCAGTCAAATCTATTCAATCTAAGGATTGACTATGAAAATTTATTAAACAGGAGATCATATTTTCATTAAACTTATTATAGTGTCGATTAGAGATAAAAACTCTGGTAGTGTTTTGGCGGATCATCAGAGCATTGCAGAGGAGTTTTCGAATCACTTCATTTCTGTGTTCGATCCGCCTCATTCTGTCAATGTTGCCATGCCTGTGAAAAATAGATGTAGTTCACACCCTATAAACTTGAGCAGTATCCAGTCTGAGGTTGTTATGAGGAAGATTAATGAGTTGCCCAGTAAGCCCCCTGGACCAGATATGCTGCCAACATGCCTGCTGAAAAATTGTGTGCATGTCCTCGTTAAGCCAGTACACAAATTGTTCAATATATCTTTGAGAGAGGGTTGCTTTCCACAAATATGGAAAACTGCATTGGTTGTTCCAGTACATAAATCAGGCAACAAACAACTATTAGAGAACTACAGACCTATATCTAAACTATGCATTATTGCCAAAGTTTTTGAATCGATTATTTTCGATTTTTTATACAATGAGGTTAAAGGCATTTTAAACGTTGAGCAGCATGGGTTCATGCGGGGGCGATCTGTTGAAACCAACTTATTTTTGTACACTCAGTTTCTGCTTGAGCAGATGGACGTGGGTTCCCAGGTTGATGCCGTTTATACTGATTTCAGCAAGGCTTTCGACAAAATTGATCATGCTATCTTGATACGGAAGCTTGCTGGTGTTGGTGTGCACGGTGCTTTGCTTGATTGGTTTGCTTCTTACTTGGTGGGTCGGCGTCAGTCAGTTGTGATCAGTGGATGTTACTCCTCTTATGGGGATCTCACTTCTGGTGTGCCACAGGGGTCACATTTGGGTCCTCTGCTTTTCAACCTTTATATTAATGATATCACAGGCTGCTTCAGATTTGCCAAATTTTTAATGTACGCTGATGATTTGAAGATCTTTGCTGCTGTTTCTTGCCTACGAGATTTGATCGAGTTTCAGGAGGATTTAAATAGACTCCATGAATATTGTCACGAAAACTTTCTGTATCTCAACCTCAGTAAATGTCACCACATAACTTTTTCACGAAATAAAAACATTTTTAGTACTCAATTTAACATCAACAATTGTGTTCTGACTAGGGTATCGCTGGTGAAGGATTTGGGAATAATTTTTGACTCAAAGCTTATCTTTGACAGCCACATCGCTTATATTTCGAAAAAGGCTCACGGTATGCTGGGTTTCATCATTAGGGTTTGTGAGCATTTTCGTAGGCATCAATCCCTTAGAGCATTATACATAGCTTATGTCCAGAGTGTGTTGAGCTACGGATCGATAATTTGGAATCCTTATTACAATATTTATATTAATCGACTGGAAAACATTCAGAAAAAGTTTATTAATCATGTCAACAAAAAATGTTATAAACATATTACTGATGATCGGGATCGAGTTATGAGGGAGTTAGGGTTAACTACTTTGGCTGACCAGAGAATGTTGAGGGACGCAAAGTTTATTTACAAGATTATTAATTCTCTCGATTCCACTGAAATTGTGAATATGCTCAGTTTCAATGTACCTAAATATTGCACAAGAAATAAGTTTTTGTTCCATATAGATCAAAGTTCTTCCAATTATCACCTGAATTCACCATTGATGAGATGCTGCAAAACTTATAATACACTATCTAATCTCACTGCCGTTGACGTTTTTTCTGATTCTTTATTGGCCTTCTCTTGCACTTTGAAACGATTTCTGGGAAAGTACTGAATTTTGTTTCATATTTGTATTTTTTTTAAATTTATGGTTCAGATGAATTTACTGTTTTCGTTGTTATTGGTTTCTAAGTAACATTGTGATTGGATTATTAGTGAATACATAATTTTGGGTTCGTCCCGTCTTGTATTCCTTTAAATAATTAATTAATTAATTAAAAATAATTAATAACAAGTATCTTCTTGCAACACATCTCTGTCTCATTCAAGAATTCAGAAGATCTGACTTAATATTTCTATTATAATGTTAATGAATATAAATCGTGTTTCCACAGGATAAAGGCATCGAAAAGAAAAGCATACATCAGTCGGTCAAGGATTTGGTAAAACAAGATCCAAAATTAATCCTCCCATCATCGATATATGGATGTAATATATCACCAGTTGTGTTAATACAGAAAAATATAACTAATAATTTGAAAAAATCCAAAATCGAATCTTTGAAGCGAAAAAAATCCTGTGATCAAGAGCAAATGATTCATACAAACAATGACCAAATTATCGGTAATATTTCTAAAAAGTTTAAGTTAATGGACTCTGCTTCAACATCGGGTTTAACCACTTCGCAGACTCCTGAACAACAAGTAGTTGAAATTTTTTCATCTGATAATGAAAAAGGCGTGCATTCTGTTTGCAGAGATCCAATAGGCGAAAAAGAATTGGACCAGAAAACAACTCTACCATTTATCATTAAACCATTAACTAAAGCACTACTCATTTGCGAAGTGTGTAACAAAGTCCTCCACAACACCATAGAATTCAAGAAACATAAAACCACACACATGCATTGCAGCTTGTGTAGAACTTCTATCCGCTCGATGGACGAAACCAAAAAACACGAAGAATCCTGTACTATAATGAAGATTATGAATAATCAGCCGAAATTAATAGTTAAACGTTGCGACGAGATCGAAGATGTCCGTGAAAAATATTTGAGTGCTTTCCAGAAATTAATCATCGAGATTTCTGATGATGAAGATGAATCCGATAATAAAAGTGAAACAACGTTCAGTAATGAAAATGATAATTCGAATAATAAAAATAGTACTGAATCGAATGAAAGGTATATTGTTGAATTACCTTATCCTGAAAAATGTAAAGACAATAGAGGACTTGAGGTGTTCAAAGAAAAATATGATCTTGGAAGATCTGAGCAGTCAAATGTAAAAAAACCTAAGAATAAAGAATCTGAAACTTCTCTAAGAAAATCTATTTCTGGGAACTGTAAGAAAATTCCTGAATTCTCTGGAAAACTAAACAACCCTCAGAATTCACAGGTTGGCAAATCTAAAGAAATTGACAAGCGTGAAATTTGTGGAGAAAAGTATAACACTAAGAACTCAAAAACAGTTTATAATATTGGAGAGTTTGAAAACCCATGTAATTTTGGGGTTCCGAGTGAAGGGACAACTGAGATTATTAAACAAACTGCTTCTGAAAACATTGAACTAATTTCTCTCCTTGACGATCTTGAAACTGATCCTAAAGACAAACGCAGTGAAGACTCTCATGAGACTCACAAACCTGAAAATTCCGAGATAGAATCCAATTTTGAAGATTCTACGAAAATTTCCCCTCTAAAAAAATCGCAAAATGTGTCTGATGTTAAAGAAAATACTCGCAAATCTGAAGAAAGTGACAATATCCTAAACAATAAAGAACTGGCTACTGTTAATACAAGAGAACTTTATTTCTACGAAAGTCGAATATCCTGTAATGAAAAATCAATTTCTCATAATGTGGGATCTGAAGAAATAGTGAACATTGATAAAACCAGCCAATCGCTTAGCCATAAAAATTCCTGCGAAAATATAAAAAGAAATGAGCCGAAGAAGAAGAAGAAATTCCAAGAAGAAGGGAAAATAAACGAACATTCGAAAGATCCAAAAAAATTGAAAGTCAAACCAATGGCTACTACTGTCAATGATAAAATAGAAATGAATGATCAACACAAAGAACCGATCATGATTTCAAATCCTGACAAACCAACAGCTACTACTGTCGATAACAAAAAAGATATGAATAACCAACAGGAAGGGGAATTATGTGTATCTTTTGACAATAAAAATTTAAACCTGACGAATGAGCACGCAGATAATGCACCTCTGAAAATTTCAAACCTTTCCGAATCAAATGCTTCTGCTATCGACACAAATAACCCGAAAAATGTTTTTCTACCAGTCAATTATCTTACGAATGCAAGCCGAACGAATGAACGGGAAAAAATTCTTCAAAACCAACCTGTAAATCTTTTAAACTCGATTATAGAACAAAATAATATTCCTTCAAATTCTGAAACCATATCAAAAAGTAAAGAAAGCTCAAATCAAGGATTGAATCAACTCGATCGCAATGGCCTAATTTCAATCAGTAAATCCAATTTTATCCCAGTAAATAACGGAAGAATCAGTACTTTAATAGCTCCACAAATGGTGACTTTAAGAAACCCTACCTTGTCTAGCAATGCATCCATTCCATTGGTGTATTTTTCTTCAAATAATTTATTCTTAAATATTACGAATAATAGTAATTCAGTTGGGATGGTAACTACTCCGTTGACAATTATCACATCGACACCAACACATGCAAGAGATGCTCGAACAATTTCTACTCCTTATGTTTTATCTAACGACAGAACCTACTCGTCTGGAAATGTTTCTCGCCCGAATCTTGGATTTGAATCGCAAGTATCTTCCACTGGAAGACTTCCTCCTCCAATGCGTCGGATTAGATTTCCGACTCAAACTAGGACTACGTCGGTCCAAACAAGTGCTGCGCTAGAAACACTGCATGCAACAACGATTCAAGGAACAACTGGCATACCTCCAAATGGACAAGTTATGATGCCATCAACTAATGCGACTCAAAGACATGGTGACCAAGTTTTCGACACACGGCCAGGACTAATTTCAAATCCAGAAACTAATGTAAGACTTATCATTCCACGTGTCGTTGGTTCAAATTGTGAAGTATTCACTAGTACTGCACCAACCAATGACAAACAAAATGTACAAGGCAATGACGCTATTTCTTCAAAACCTGAAACTTCGTTTTGTTTGGGGGTCAAAAATATAGAAAAACTTATGCGAAGACATCCTCCTCCAATGCGTCGGATTAGATTTCCGACTCAAACTAGGACTACGTCGGTCCAAACAAGTGCTGCGCTAGAAACACTGCATGCAACAACGATTCAAGGAACAACTGGCATACCTCCAAATGGACAAGTTATGATGCCATCAACTAATGCGACTCAAAGACATGGTGACCAAGTTTTCGACACACGGCCAGGACTGATTTCAAATCCAGAAACTAATGTAAGACTTATCATTCCACGTGTCGTTGGTTCAAATTGTCAAGTATTCACTAGTACTGCACCAACCAATGACAAACAAAATGTACAAGGCAATGACGCTATTTCTTCAAAACCTGAAACTCCGTTTTGTTTGAGGGTCAAAAATATAGAAAAACTTATGTGATTTTATTGTTAATAGACATGTTATATTTTAAATAGGTGTATAAACAGGCTTTGGAGTATTTGGAATAAAGAAATATTACTTTGATGTGTAAATATAGGTAAAATATAAGTTGACAACTCTGAAATCTCAAATTGTTATAATTAAAAAATAGTTTTTTACATTAAGATTATTTTATTATATGAAATCAAAATATATTTATTAATAATGTTCATTATTTATCTTCATAAAAAAAAAATTGAAATCGAAGAAAATGTTTTTAATCTGTGACTGTATTTATGTGAATAAAACTTATTTTTCCTATTCAGTACTTTCTTGTTTGTTTCTTATTTCATCCTTATTTCCTTTTTTCACAAATATTTTTTGCAATATCTAAATGTAATATTCAATATTAGTAAAATAGAAAAAGGCTTTTTTCTTGATAGAAGAAATATAACAAAATTTGAATATCAAAACAGATTTAATCTGTTAGTCTTCTACAATTTTAATTTCAAAAAAATTTTCATTCAAAAAACTTTTAGAATTAAATTAATGTCTACAATAAGCACCACTTATATTTAATAGACTCATTCAATTCTAAAAGTTTTTTGAATGAAAATGTTTTTGAAATTAAAATTGTAGAAGACTGACAGATTAAATCTGTTTCGATATTCAAATTTCAATATTAGTAACTTCATATGTCAATCAACAAAATCTATTCGGGCTCATTTGAGCTTCGAACTATAGCACAGATTCGAGTCGTACTGTCCCGCTTTGAAGAACTCTCTGTTACAATTGCTCAAACTTTTTATTAGTTACATTTTATCAGTTTTATACTTGTCCAGAAACACAATATCTCCGCTAATTTTAATTTTTTCTGTTGCTTAATTGAATAGCTTACAGTATATATTGTTCTGTGTAATAATAAGGTTCACAAGAACTAGGCATCTCCCAGACGTCTTTGTGGCGAATTTTACGAAAAAACCTTGGTTTACATCCATACAAAATTGTTTTAACCCAAGAACTCAAACCAACAGATCATTTAAAGCTTGGTGTAGTAATTGGTACTTAGAAAAAATCGGAAATGATGCAAATTTGTATAAGAAAATCATTCTCAGCGATTTAACTTAAGTTTTATTCACAAAACAAAATGGGGCACTGTTAATGAAAGACCCTTTATATTCATAAATAGAATAACAATCCTTCAAAACGATGTGTCCTTCAATCTCCAGTACCATTTAAGATTCTTGATGTAATTTGCCATAAAAAATATTCCCCCTCCAAATGAAAATTGGCCTGTCTTAGCGGTTTTTGGGAAAATCATATGTTAGTGTTCAACAAGCAGATACAACAAATTTGGATCTATTCTGCACTGGGAAGATGTATTTCTCAGTTTTAACACCTAATTTTTGACCTAACTCTTCTTAAACATGAACATAAACTTAGCAACCAAAAACATGTATATAACTTAAAGTCTTCTTTTCAATGGACATTTGAGACTATAATACATATTGCATACCTTGCAACCTACCTTTATATATTAGGAGTACAAATAAGTTTCCGCCGTTTTATTGTAGATGGCGCGGCACGGAGTTCCGGTTAGCTTTCGCAGATGATAACAGGCTTAAAAAATAGTTTGGACATTCAAGAACAACATAACCTATTAATATCATTGATTTTATATTGGTAAAATATAATTTTTATAAGTTGAAAATGTCAAAATTTGAGCCAAGTAAGCATCATTTGCGGGAAATATTAGATTACTTCTTTAATTTGAAGAAATCTGCTGCTGAGGCACATCAATTGCTCGTAGAAGCATATGGTGAGGGTGCTTTGAGTGAGAGAACGTGTCGAGAGTGGTTTCAAAAGTTTAAAACGGTGATCTCGAGGTAGAAGACAAAGATTTATGAGAAGCTTCTGAATATCTTCTTGTTTTTTCAATGATATTTACATTTGTATTTATTCTAATCTATATTATAGAATTAAATGCAAATTGTTCGTTAAATTCACACTGTCAATATTTTATAATGAATAAATAATAGTTGTTTTTGTTATGATTTTAGTAGTTTGACCATAATTCAAATCAGTTTGTAGCGTAGCGACCTTCCTCGCTAGGATTTCTGCGCTGCTCTGCTTTCCGGCGTAGGGGACACGACTAGTCTTAGACTGGCCGTTCCCGCCGGGTTCAAGAAGGGCAAAACACACAACGTTCGAAGTCGTTCCTACGTAGAACACAATGTCACTGACGTCACAGGCAGAAATGCGCACCACGCCTGTCTGAGGAGTTCAGGTACGCATGCTCAGACCGAAACGCCGCCTCTCAAATTAAGAGGTAGAAGCTCCCTCACAACAACAGCATTCAGGTCAAAGCTTCATTGGTGAGCCCTACGTGATGAGGGTTTGCTTCAAGAGCGAACCACCCATTCATTGGAGGTCTTAACCACTCCATCCAATATTTCCGTGGTAGCCTTCCCTTCGTTCCACAGTATCCCCGCTGGAAATGACACCACGTCCAGCCCAGCGGCGGACTGTTTCCTTACCTGATCTCAACGCCCTATTCGGTGTCCATATCTACGCTCACTAGAGGGGGAGTGTGTAGCGACCTTCCTCGCTAGGATTTCTTCTCAGCCCTGCTTCCCGGCGTAGCATATAGAGGACACGACTAGTCTTAGACAATACCTGACTGACCGTCCCCACCCGCCCCCCAGGCATTAGATCTTGACGTGATGGGGGCGCTCTCTTGGCTAGGACCCTAGATTCGTCCCGGCGAACTGGAGGGTTAAGTCTTGGTGTCTAACGTAATGCCACTTCGCGCCAGTCACTGGACCTGTATGGTGGAAGATCTCCGAATGGGGCCCTAGTTTTACTCAGGTGAAATGGAGGGCTGAGCCGGTTGATTAACTCAGTGACAAGGGAGTCTGTCGCAGCACAGGGCTTCTCCCTTAAAACTGGCGTACTCTACCCTATCGCAGTATTAATCTCCGGATTCTGTGTAATGGCCGAGTGCGTTATGTAGCATACTGCGTTACCTCGGGGGGGTGGTCTTGCCCTCAGGTGTTACTTGTACCAAATGGCCACCCCATTTGGTGTTGGACTCGAGGGGGCAGTGGTTGAAAGTCCGCATGCTGGACTAGGGGGGTATTTCATTTATCTGTTCGCAGACCCCCATATTCGGGATATTCTCATGAAACGACTCGGGGTTTAACGGGACTTGACGGTTCGACCGGCCTGTCCTGGCCCCTGGATCTGTGCGTAACAATTTAGGGTTTGTGGATCTCGACGAAATGGCTCCGCCATTAGTGCTTGACGCCAGGATCAATCAAATGACTTCACATGGGTTCGGTGGGTCAGGACGTATAGTCCGCTAGACGGTGCTCGTACCAGGATCAATTGTAGTCGTCAATCTTGAGTTAAACTTAGTTTATGGGACTGCGTTCGGGTGGATGGATAAGAATTCCCTCCGGCGGGTGAGTTGCGTCTCAAACCAACTCGGGTACTGACCTGCTGAGCCAGTAGAGGTTGGATAGTGCTTCGCTGCTACCAGTCAGACGGTTCTGGCTTTCGAGTCGGGGCCCAAACTGGAAGCGGGTGGGTTCATCTCTTCGGAGGGGTTCTCGCCGAGCGCGATGATATGGCGTAATCCTTATCACACTTTCTACCTCTAGGGGTGGACTGTGGAGACTGCTTGGTAGTCATTTGGAAAAGAGGCCTTCCTCAAATAGCCAATAACTATTCTGGTAGAATTCACCTGACCGTCCCCACCCCCTCAGGAGCTGCTCCTGTAACGGACAGCACGGAGATCGCCGAACTCGAGTTGCCCGAGAACCTGGTGGTTCTCCACCTTGTATATACCGTCCTGACTTAGTCACATCTTAGGATGAACGGAAAGCGTGACTTAATCGTCTCGCTCGCTAGGAGACAACCTACAGAAACCCCTAATTCTTAAGTGTAGAAGATTGCCGATAGGATACGTGGCCGAGGGGTAGTCGGTCCCTAGATTTCTGAACCACACGTGCTTGGCGCCCCGGTTTGGACATTTAATCTTCTCTCAAGGCAAGGGTGCACTGATGGAGGGTGGCCGTTTAGTTCGTCTCATCTCGTGGGAACAGTCATGGAAGAAAAATTACAAAAATGCAAAGAAGTTAAAGAGATAAAATGTAGCATGGAGGGTATGAAGGGCGAAAGAAGTACTGGGTAGGCTGAGAGCGAATGCGAGAGCGTTGCATCGGAAGGTGCAAGCGTTCGAGTTACTAGGGATATAAAGGACATGGACATAATGGTAAGAATGAGAAGGTTGAGCATGGACCTAAGAAAGTTTGTGTTAAAAGACACAAACACGATCAGTAAGGTGGCAACAAAGGTCATACTGAGTAGTGTGGCCATTTTTGAAAGCATTATTGTCGATATGGCAAGAGAGGTAGAATGCATGAAGGGCATGTGTGAAGAAAAAGAAAGGTGGGAAAGAAAAATTGCAATAGGTGAGGTATGCATAGGAGTGAATGTGGGTAAAACCATCGGAACGAATGTGGAGAAGACTGTGAGAGCAAGTCTTAAGAATGCATCACAAAATATGGCGGTGAGGCCTGTTCAGGTGAGCCCCACTTCTGTAGTGGAGGCTCCGAGGAAACCTGCAACCAAGAGCTCCGCGTTGATTGTGAGGGATGTGTCTGGAAAGGCACAAAGTGAAGATGTTAAGAAGAGAGTTTTGGCCGAAGTAGCACCTGAGGTGAATGTCAGCGTGACTACTGTTCGCAAATGTAGAAAGGAATCGGGTATTGTCATAGAGACAAAAAGTGAAAAGGAGATTAACGAGCTCAGAAAGTGCACGAAATTTGAAAGAATGGGCATGACATTAGAGCAGCCAAAGCAGCTTGGCTGCAGAGTACAAGTTTTCGATGTGCCACCAGGGATACCGACGGAAACGTTGAAGAAGGAGTTTTACAAGAACTCCTGGAGTATGACTGAAAAATCCTTTATGGATGGGGTGACCATACTGAGACGGATGAGATTGGGAGAGAAAAGTAGTGTTGTGTTGCAGATTCCAGCACAAGGTGCTACGGCACCATAAGCGAGATTGGTGTGTGCATGATGAGAGGAAGGATCTGTACGGGTTTATTACAGGAACCATATGTGAGAGATGGTAGAGTGTGTGGACTGCCAAGTGCCATGAGAGTATATGGATCTGTGGGGGGTCGTTAATGATGATGGCGTAGATGTCCTGCCTGTCCCGGAGCTAACAGATCAGTATGGCGTCTGTGTTTGAGTGAGAAATTTACATGTGAAAAGGTATGTGGCTTCAGTCTACTGCAAGTATAGTGATGAGTTGGGGCCATATTTGGAGTATATGGAACGTCTGTTCTCCCTACTGGAGATGAGCCCGATTTTAGTCGGGCTAGATACAAATTCAGTATCCTTCTTGTGACGTAGCAAGATGATAAGTATGTACGAGGATAGCGTTGAAAGAAGAATAAGAATGGAAGAGTTCATATTTGAAAGGGAACTTCTCGTATTGAATGAAAGCTCTGAATTTTATACCTTTAGTGACCCTCTGGGTGAGTCAGATATTGACGTCACCTAGATGAATGGTAGCATGGATGCGAAATGTGTCACAAGTTGGCGCGTGATGCCAGAATGGGGTATTCTGATTACTCTAGGAAGGCGTGAAAGTAGGAATGAACAAGTGAGGACGGGGAAAATCACATGGAGGGTAAAAGGTGTGGACTGGGGAAAGTATGAAAGGCAAATACCTTTGAAGTCTGAGAGTATTGGCTTTAGCCGGTATGACGGTATGACTCCAAGCTGAGGGAAAGATTTATATGATCAATGAATGTATTGAAAAAGTTAATGAACGAATTTTGAGGAGACAGGGGGCACCGCCTGATCAGGCATCATGGTGGTCCCCTGGTCCCTAGAAATATAAGATAAAGGTGCGGAAGGCAAGACTGGCTTTTCAGAAAGCAAGGAAGCGAGAAGGAGCGTATGTAAGGGAGAAATAGTGTATCTTCGCTTGCGGAGACTCTATAAGTATGAAATAATGAGGTGCAAGAAGAAAGACTAGGAGCAGTTTGTTAGTGTGAAAAGTAAAGCTAACAAATGAGGTGAAGCTTTCAAAGTATGTATGGAAAGAGAGATAGTTTTATGAATGGTACAGTATGTGAGACAAATGGCTTTGTGGAGTTTAGTATGCAAGGAGTGAATGAGGCTATTAAGCGAATGAAGACTGGTAAAGCGCCAGGTCTGGATGGTATATATCCTGAAATGGCCAAGCATGTGTGACATAGTATACCTGAGTACTAGTTGTCTATGAACATCACGGTTGCGAGAAAAGGTAGCATTCCTGGGATATGGAAGATTGCATCGGTTGTGATCTTGTCGAAGTCAACGGAAAAACCGAAGACGGAGGCGGGGTCATATAGGACGATATGTCTTCTGTCGGTCCTTGGGAAGGTTATGGAAAGTTTAATGGTAAATAGGCTGTAGAGAAAAACTGGGGGCATGTCCAGTAGGTAGTATGGCTTCGTGAAAGGGAACTCTACTGTTTACGATTGGCTGATGTTTGAGAGAGTCGTGAGAGAAAGCGAGGATCAATATGTGCTTCATAGTGGGTCCTAAAGTGTGGATCTCTGCATGCTGCGTGCTGTTGGTAGATCTTGAAGGGGAAGGATGCGAGGCGGTAACATATGCTGATGACTCCTCCTGGTGAAAGGGAACAGTCGTCTCACTCTCGAGGACAGGGGTACGAACTATTTGAATCTGTTGAGTAATTGGGCTGCTGAGGCAGGTGTAAGTGTGTCAGAAAGCAAGACAGTTTGCATGCTGGTTAATAGTAAACTGGTATCCGAACGTGCGTCTGAATGGCTTTGCTGTTCAGTACGCTTAAAGCGTTAAGTACCTGGGAGTAAGAGTGGAGGAGGGATACAGATTTTCTGGTTATTTCTCTGACGTACGAGAGAAATTGGTGAGACTGGTCGGCTGCTTGGGAAGAGTCTTGCGGCGTGACTGGGGATTGAAGCAAAAGGCAATGAATGTGATATATGGAAGAATGTTTGAAGCGGTATGAATCCATGAGGTATGCATATGCAAGGTTGAATAGGTGTCAGAGGGTGGTTATGTGCTCATGTCTAAGAGTATGTCGGACGGTATCCACGGATGCCATAAATGTCTTGATGGGTGTCCTCCCATGGGATCTTGTGACGAAAGAAACGGGAGTGGAGTACAAACTAAAAAAAGATTTAGTACTGAGCGAATTAGATAGAGTAATAGATAGCGAAAGGCATCAACACCCTGAGAGATGTGTGATTGAATTAAAGGACAGAATGAAGGCTGAATGGCAAAAAAGATGGGATGAGGGTGAAGCTGAGCGAGTCACTCATAGGTTCATCCCGAGAGTAGATTTTTCCAGTGAGAATAAATGGTTCTCCCCTGGCCTATATCTAAGATAGTTGATTACGGGTCATGGGAGTTTGAATGAATTTTTGTATAAAAGGGGCCTCTCTGAGCATGATAGATGCGTATGTGGAAAGACTGACTGTTGGAGCCGTGTCCTGTATGAATGTACAGAGTACATAGAGGAGAGACTGGTCATTTTGGAGCGAATGTTCAGGCGATGCTGCGGTCTTTATCAACCACCTAATAGAGACACTCTGCACATGCAGCTGAGTGCACGGCGACACGGCCATTCCTTTGGAGGGGGAGGATGACCTGTACTGTTTCCTCCTTGGTTGTACTGGCGCAAGTTCTCTATTATCTTCCTTCGAAAAACCTTCCTTTCTCTTTCAGCTTATCGGGGGTCTGCTTGAGTGTCAAAACTTGAGCAGAAACCCGGGACAGCAATGATGATAATGGTACTTCAACGTCGGTGAAGAGCTCTGCTCATATGCCGACATGTACGACTCTGAGTATGACTGTCCCCGCCCGTCTTTCATGGCACTATAGCATGACACGCTGAGAGCGCTTGTTTAGAACCCTTGTTTCATCTCGGTGAAATGGAGGATTAAGTCTTGATACCTAAAGCAATGCCACTCGTGCTAGTCACTGGACGCGTGTGATGGAAGTTCAACCGAATGGGACCCTAGTTTCACCGTAATGTGAAATGGAGGGCTGAGCCGCATAGATCAACTCAGTGGCAGGGGAGTCCATCACAACACAGCGCTTCACTCTTAAAACTGACGTACTCTGCCATATTGTAGTAAATCTCCGGATTTCCCTTTCCATTGGCCGAGTGCGTTATGTAGCATTCTGCGTTACCTCGGTAAAGTGGAGGCCCTCGGGAAGTGTCCGAACAACCTGACCACCCAATTGCTGTTGGACTCGAGAGGGCAGTGGTTGAAAGTCCGCATGCTGGACTAGAAGGGTATTTCAACTATATGTTCGCAGAAACTCATGTTCACGATATCTCGAGATTGCCTTCACAAACCAAATATTATAACTTTAATTAACCTTGCATTCTGAAATTTCCGTCACTGTTTCTTCATTCTTGTTCAAGTGCAACTTGGGTTGTCCACACAAATTAACGTATACTCCCGCCAACCTCCAAATTTGGAACAGTATAGTATATGTACTGATATATTATTTATGATATAAGTTAGGTGTCTACATACGGTAGCCTGCCCGAAATGGCAATAGCAAGCAAGACTGCTTTAGAGCGTCAACATAGTAGAGAAATAAACAAAATAAAGATTCTGACTGGTGGAGTCTGCAGGCTTAAAAAAAGGTTCTTTCTGTTGGAAATACCTTAAAGTCACGGTTTAATATCGGGTTAGGCTTCTTCTACCTTTTCGTAGTGCTCTTACTCTATTCGGCATTGTATCAATGAGGTTATCAATGAAAGTTTGAGGAATGTTTTGCCAAATGTCTGTCAAAGCATTGGCGAGTAGATTTAATGTATTCGGTGGGTCAGGTGAGCGGTTTAATTGCTGTGACATTATTGACCAGACATGTTCAATACTATTTGAATCTGGAGAGATAGCGGGCCAATTCATTCGGTTAATGCCATACATTTTTATGATAATTCTTGCCCGGTATGGACGAGTACTGTCGCTGATTAACGTATATTGTCGCCAATGGCTGCCGCGAAGAGAAAAATAATCGGTTCTACAATAAACTCACGATATTTTACCGCTCTAATGGTAATTAATGAGTATAATAAGATCTGTGCGTTCATTTAAACAAATGCCTCCCCAGATTCACACCGAGCCGCCATAGGAAAGAGTTGTTGGCATCATGAAATGTTCACTATACCACACCAACATTCGCCCATCACACTGATACAGACAAAATCTGAACTCATTCGTGAACAAGCAGGATCTTCATCCGTTATCATGTGCAAGATCTTAACGATATCTTACAGCCGGGTGCTCCTTCTGACTCTCAAATTAAAACTTAAAACTGTGTAACCTATTCCAGATTGTTTGACCAGAAACGAACTTACTGGTAAGTAGTTAGTACTGAGGGGGTTCTAATTCGAAGTATGTCATAACCTCACTTTTAATGTAGGTTGCATATAGAGCCGGCATTGAAGAGATCTGTAGTATCGCCATCTATAGTAGGGAGTTGGCTTGATATGACCATCCAGAGTTGGTCGCGTGTGGAAAACCACGCTTTACGTCTAGCGGTGTCTCAGTTGGTTGACTTATATATGAATGAAAAAGCGCTGCGGGTGTTTGAACCTAAGATCTCTGCATGTCAGGCAAACGGGTAGCGCATTTAACCACCAAGGCAGTTATCTTGAGAAAGTTCACCAATAATATTGAGGAAGTCGTTGAACTTGTAGCGCGTTTGATGTGTAAGAGAATGTATCAGAAACAATTTGGTTGGTGTACAGAAGTAGCGGATTGGAAAGAAATAAACTACACCTGGAGCCTTTTTTGAAGATCCGTAATTGAGATGCTTGTTATGATGAAATAAATGTAACCTCGAAGGTTGATGGATGAAATAAAAAATAATTTCAAGAACATGTATTTTTATAACAAAACGTATAATGTTCATTTTCTATATCGTTCAATACCTTAAACAAAATTACAAGCATGAAAAGCGATGAGTGGAAGTACAATGAACGAGCGTGCAATCACTAATTTAATATTAAAACTAAGGTGCTCTTCAAAGCATGCAATTAATCAGAAGCATTTAAAAGAAGTTTACTTACTAAGTTACCAAGAAAAAGTGTTGTAAGTACTTTTATACCGAGTATCGTTTTAAGTCGTTCAGGAGGTTTATTTTCAAGAAGCTTCCTCTCTGTCGCTTTAAAAAACCACGGGAACGCCATAAGGAGGTTATTCTCTTTGTTATTGTCACCGATCTTCTACGTGTCAAGTTAGAGTGCCACAGAATATTCTACACGTAGATAGCGCGGGTAAATACCGTGATGTAATGATGTAATTTATATAATCTATGTGTATGATCCTTAGATAATACGGATGTCTTCAGTACAAAAGAAGAAACTACAAATCCATAATTCTTCTCATCACCAACTGGCCTTAACAAATAGTAGACATTAGAGACGTCTTGGCCAACATTGTAATAGATCACAAATTAGCGTACGAATTTCATCGATTCTAACAATTTTGTGGAAACAAGAAGACATGCGTACAATCTAAGCGCGGTGTACATTACATAACCACAGAATACATTCAAACCTTATTCTCCTTATAATTCGATAAATTCGCCGGGGTGTAATTTTTTAGTTGAATGCAATTTTTCTACAAAAAGACTTCAAATTTCATTAGAACTTAGTGATCGTTCCAGTCTATCAGTTCTTCATATTTTCATATCTGATTTCTACAAAACTGAATAAATTAATTAGCTAAACATCGATCAAATATTCACAAAAAGTAATCCAAAAAAAATTTGTTGCCTGTAAAGTCGGTATACGGGCGAAAGTTTTACGTGACAACGACTTTGAGTGGTAAAATAATTTTAATGTGAATATTCATTCGTATAGTAGGAAGAAGGATGAAATAATAGTAACAATTTAAAACATTTATTTATACAAAGAATTATATTTAAAACATTAATTTATACAAAGAATCTCGCACTGAATTTCATATTAACAAAATTTTATTTATCAATCAGTTGTTATAAGTTATTAATAAATTTAACTTGTTTTACATTGTTATAAATATAAAAACTAAATTTAAAAGTTAGAACATTTATTTAAATCACATTAATTGTTAATATCAATCGATTTTAATTCAAAGTGTATTTTCTAAAAATAGAAAACTAATTCACATTTGATCTTTGAGTTTGTAAATCGCGCGCTTACGACCTTGCGCAGTGATTAGTCGTCTCGGTTTGAATGTTTGAAAGTTTCGATTTGACAGGTTGGAGGTTAAACATTGTTATTTCAATTTTTTACATAGCAAGTCGCGCTCATTTTTCCAAGTTAAACAAATTATTATTGGTTGAGAAACGATTTCTACTACTTTTTTGATTGAAAACTACCACAACATTGTGATTACTACAACATAACCTATTCACTTATGTCTTAGTCATTTATTTCATCATGTTATATTATCAGTCTGAAATTATTTACCTTTGCTGTTTGAATTGTTGCGATGGACGAAACTACCTTCACATTATCACTCCACAATCGTTTTACAATTAACTGGCAACGTGTAAACTTGTATGCAGGCGCCTAAGCGAAATAGAAGCGCAAGACATGAACCGGTGTGTATGCCTATCTCTCTCACTCTCTCTCTCTCTCTCGCTCTGTCTCTCTTGCTCTTAGGCGGGCTAACTGTGCTCGAGTGGAAGGGACGCGTGCCTTTCACTTTTTATGTCTGTCTCTCTCGCTCTTAGGCGGGCTAACCATGCCCGAGTGGAAGGGACGCGTGCCTCTCACTCGCTCTCATTGTGAGCGCATAACGTGAGCGGAGCGTAACGCAGTTTCTTGAAGTGTCACCCGGCAAACCAATTTATAAGACGTTGTCACGTTCACTTTATTTATTTCAAAAATCTCTTGAAAAACTGTAACTATGTATAAATAAAATGAATATCTCTTCAAAATGTCTTTTCCAAATAAATTTGATGGCATCAATAACCTTGATTCCAATCAAAAAAACCCAATGATTTGTGAAGATGCGCATCAACAACAATTAATGTTAGGGGTATATTGGTCCATAAAATTAAATTATTTTTCGTTTCTTCTTATTACAAATTACAAATGGTTACCTGATTATATCATTTTTCATCCCCTCCATACTTCCCCCCTCTTTCGGGACAACGGAAAGTGGGGGTAAGGTTAGTACTATAAATGCAGTCTGTCCAAGTCTCTAATACCAGTACATCAGAACCAAACTTCACAGTTGTTCGTATGACAAAGCGTTATAGAAATTTCTTAGTTCGTATAAGTTTGATTCTGAAATTGTTCTACTATCGCAAACTTTCGTGTATCTGTGTCTTATAGTTTTGAATTACCTATTTAAATTAGTGACATCTAAAACCAATAGAGAAATTTTCTGAAATATCAAACATGACAGAAAATAATAGTTTCCAAAACAGGAATGATCTGTGCAGGTTATGTTCATCGAGATCTTCATTAGTTAGTGTTTTCAATGGGCGATTTGGAATGAAGGAGAACATGGCAGAAGTAGTTGAAGTGACCTCAGGAGTCAAGGTGAGTCTTAAACTGTATTTAATATAATTTTTATAGGAATGTATTCTTTTCATTTTCATTCAATTATGTGTTGAAAATATACATTATTGCAGATTTTGGTTCATGAAACTCGATATTTTGACGATACTTAAATTTGCATTAAATTTGATTATGCTCAAAAGTTGGAGATGAATAAATTTAACATCTATAAGTAAATAATTTTTTAAATAAGACTGTATGCTCCCATACCTGGATAAGGTCAAAACGGTTGACATCCGCGCACTTTATCCAATACCACACTTATAGTCCTATAGGATGCTTTTTCACTAGATTTGCAATAGCAAAGAATGAGGCTATGGAGTTGTTTGAACCGGCGCAGGTAAAATTTGCAAATAACAAATTAATTAGTTCAATAAACATAATCCTTCATATTTATTGAACTAAATCTAATTCATTTAATTCGAGAACAGGGGGATTTTGGTTTGAACTAACTAAATTTCTCTTTACCTGTATATTGTGTTATTTGCACATTTCACCTGCGCCGCTTTGATCAACCCCGTGTCATTTTATTGTGAAGGGATAGATTTTCACATTTTGACAAGTAGTGGGGGTATCGGTTCATTTCTAAATGGTTGTTAGTATTTGAAGATGGAAATCTTATAGGCATTGTTTATTTTCAAGCAAAAGCTCGAGAAGTGGGGTATGCTAAAGGACCATCTGCTCGTTTAATAGTTTCATCAAATTATGCATATTCAGGAATATTTCTATCGATTCCAGGATGTCTAGTTTTTTGCCTTTCGTTTCTGAATGTAATTGTTTAAGTTTATCTAATTTTGAGAAGACTATTTCACGTAAGGATATGAAATCTATTTTCATGTTAGTTTTTGAAATTTATTTGAGCTCTCTGTTAGTTTTAAATTTTGAACTCAGTTAGTTTCTACTCAATGCTTATTCATTTTAAACGATATATTTAATGATTTGATTTAGAATTTCCAGATGTTTATATCAATATAACAATTGTTTCACTACACATTTTACATATTCTTGTTTCAGGAATATAATGTCTGAAGATGCTTTTGTGTAGCAAACCATTTATTATATTCGAAATAATGTGAAAATTTCAAATTTTATTAATTAGTCCATTGTTTATGCTATATATTGTGTTTTTTTCTAATATTGTCAATTTGTCAGTTCAAACTATAAATTCAGCAAAATTTTATTCCGCGGTTACTGTTTGCCTTTAATTTATAACCGAATTAAATACCCAGAATTATACCATTGCATTATAATTAGCGTCCCTCAACAAATCCATTATTTTCCCATTATAAATAATAGTGAGCGTACCTTTATAGATGAGAAGAAGATATCGTTGATATATAGATTAGAAGAGATACCTCAGGTAGATAGAAAAAATTGAAATTATGATATATAAATTGTAGGGGTTCCTCAAATAAAGAGAGAATTGAATTTCGATTATATGGATATTAAAGATATCTCAGGTAGAAAAATTTAAATTAAACGTTGGTTTCCCAAAATATGGGATAACAAAGGATACATCCCAAAGTTCAGAACGTCTATTGTATTGGGTACTTCCTAGGACTGTCCTATTTTCTGAAGCTATAACCGCTGGAACATTCTCCTTATAATTAAGAAATTTTCAACTTTAATTTATCTTTTTATTCGAAATAATTCTCACAGTTTTTATCTTTGACAATTTATTCAGAATCCTGACACGTGTTTCGATCATTCGACCATCTTCAAAGTAGTACAAAAAGGAACTCAACTTAAAACTCAAAAATGTTCTATTTTTTACACTTCGGCCATCTGTGTATTTTTATAGCGCATGGAAATAACTGGAAGCTTAAAAATCGAAAAATGTTCTATTTATTACACATCACATCGGATATCTGTGTATTTCTATGGCGCATGGAAATAACAGTATCCAATATAGGGGTGTTGCTGAATAGTATTTGGGAATTTGTTAAATTCACCTTTTCTTCAACATCTTTTTTGATTGAAAGAATCAAAACACTTCTGCCCCAGGCGACAAAAAGTGTAGATCCATCCCTGGTATCTTACATTTTTGAATAACGTCGGTAAAAAGATTTTCATTCAGCACTAAATCCGAGACTAAGACCTAATGAATAGAATAGGAGTGAGTTATTTAGATCTCATTGTTCGTTAAATACTATTCCTATCTAGTTATATTTATTTATGTCTAGTCACTATAACAGGTTTAAGGCATAACTTTTACTTTCTATATGTAAAATATCAAAATTGTGTTTGAAAGTTTTTTCCGCGTTTGTAACGTGAAAATTTGGGAAATACATTTCTTTACTCGAAATAGTTCGCTAGTATATTTGCTTTCACTAGATGGCGCTAGTGTATGATGACTAGGTACCTTATATAGTGTTCCTGTACATAAAAGATATGTGGTCGTTTGACGGTAAAGTGCACTAGAGAAAAACTAAAAATTCGAAACGTGCGCATATCTGTACTTATGTCCCAGTGATCAACAAAACTATATCGGGCCGTTTTGTAAGGGTGAAAGATTCTTTATATTGGATCGATTGGATGAAGTGATCATTTGAAGTTGATATATAATTTGACAGCAATTAAGATACAAATTAAATAAAATAGCATTAAACAAAAAAAATTCTAGAATTGACCTCCAATGTATTCATGCAAACAGTATGGTTCGAAGGTTGATAACAAGTTCTTCACCTTTATTTTATATCTCATAAAGTTTTAAATTTTTCTAATTCCATTATGTAACACTGTATATTTTAATTCTCATATAAACTAGACTCTTGTCAATGAGTGCTAATCCATGTATTGGATATTGGTTCATTGTCTTAGTATCATATATTGAAAGTGCGTGTATCATTTATAAAGGATTCTCTATTTTTATGAATGTAGGTATATTTAGTCCATTCTTCTCCAGTATCTTTCTCTTTTTCTGTCTTTAAACTTTACCGAGAACTTTCGCTAGATCAATGAATACAAAGTACTTGAACATTTCTGTCACTATTTTCATTTTTTCTATTATCTGTTTGATGGTGAGTATGTGGTCTTCTGCATTTCTGCCTTTCCAGAATTCTCCCTGCGCCTTATCTAGTGATTCTTCTATGTCTGTGTTCCAGAGTAACTTCGTACACCTTCATGGCAACACTCATCAAGATTCTTATAAACCTTTCTATATATACAATTCTTCATTTTCTTTACTTTTTGACAAATCTCTTTAAGAACTCATTTTAAGTTTCTGATGAAAATATTTTTTTTAATTATATTTTTTTTTTATGTCGGGTCAGCTTGCACTCAATAAATTTGTATTGTCACTATTGCTCAGATAATCCTCAGCTTTCTCAGGAAATTTTCTACATTTCATTCGATACACACGTAAATTACTGTCCATGACAAAATGTCATTTCACTCACAATATTATGAATATCATCACTTGTTATGACTAAATATGACTGTACAGATATTTAGCACTTGTTTTAATATCTACTTTTTTCAGATCTCGCCTAATGACGGAGTTTCCCATATGTTGTGCAGCAGTTGTGTTCATCTATCAATCACATTGTTCAAATTCAGGAATAACTCAATACAGAACGATATGGAATTGAAGGTAAGTAAAGTTTTGTTCAAATAAAATAGTTTTTAAATTCTTGAGGGAAACATAGATGGCGTAAATTCTGAAAAACTCTTTATCAATTATTAGGGGACTAATAAGATGTGTAATACCTGCTCTGTTCATTTCTACTTGTGAATAATTAAGTCAAAAAACGCAACATTGACACACCTGAGAATATACCAAATCTGTTCGTATGATTTCTCTGAAATATTCCTGAAGAACAGTTCAGATTCAGATGGAAACATTCTTCCATACATCAATTAATCAGCTAATAAGAATAATCATATAGGCTGAAAAGGAAAGATAAAGAAAAAACAATATACTAGGAATATTTTTAGATATCTCAAAAGCATTCTATAAAATATATCACATGGAACAAATTCATTTGCGGCAATGGGCCTGAAAAAATATCAGAATGTATAATATTCCAATACCTTGAAATATTTTCTACACCTTAGACCAATAATAATATACTCTAGATGTTTTGCAGAGACGAACTCAAAAACCATTTGTTTAATTGATATAATATTCATTTTGATATTTTTTGCAACAAATGAATTTGTTTCACATGAAAATACTTTTTAGATGTCTAAAAAAACATCTTCGTATATTGTTTCCTTTCTTCCATACTTTTTTGTTTGTTGAAAATATTTGGTGATATGCAAATCATTTACTTCTGTGCTATTTTTCATTTCATTGTTGTTTCAATGAATAGAAAAATCATAGTAACTGAATACCATTAGATCCATTTTGCGTTTATCCTTTTCTTAAATGATAAACCATTAGAATCAACAACAAAAATGGAACCTACCCTTAAATGTCACAGTTTATTTCTTGATCTATGTGGTCACAGAAATTGAGTAAAAAATTATTAAGCAGGACATCATATTTTCATTAAACTTATTATAAAATAATGAACTTCTACAAGAAATTTGCAGTATTTTCTTGCAACACCATCTCTGTCTCATTCGAGATTTCAAAATATCTGACTTAATATTTCTATTATAATGTTAATGAATATAAATCGTGTTTCCACAGGAGAAAGGCATCGAAAAGAAGAGCATTCATCAGTTGGTCAAGGATTTGGGAAAACAAAATCCATCATCGATATATGGATGTACTATATCCCCAGTTGTGTTAATACAGAAAAATATAACTAATAATTTGAAACTATCCAAAATCGAATCTTTGAAGCGAAAAAAATCCTGTGACCAAGATCAATTGATTCATACAAACAATGACCAAATTATCGGTAATATTTCTAAAAAGTTTAAGTCAATGGACTCTGCTTCAACATCAGGTTTAACCATTTCACAGACTCCTGAACGCCTAGTAGATGAAATTTCTTCATCTAATAATGAACAAGGCGTGCATTCTGGTTGGAGCGATCCAATAGGCGAAAAAGAATTGGACCAGGAGACAACTCTACCATTTACCATTAAACCATTAACTAAAGCAGTATTCATTTGCGAAGTGTGTAACAAAGTCCACTACAACACCAAAGCACTAAAGAAACATGTAACCACACACATGCGTTGCAGCTTGTGTAGAACTACTTTCCGCTCGATGGAAGAAACCAAAAAACACGAAGAATCCTGTTCTATGATGAAGATTACGAATAATCAACCGAAATTAATAGTAGAACGTTGCGACGAGATCGAAGATGTCCGTGAAAATAACATGAATGCTTTCCAGAAATTGATCATCGAGATTACCGATGAAGGAAATGAATCAGATAATAATACTGAAACAACTTTCAGTAATAAAAATGAAAATTCGATTAAAAAAAATAATACTGAATCCAATGAAAAGTATATTTTTGAAGTACCTTATCCTGAAATATCTAAAGACAAAACCTGAGGAGTTCGAAAAAAAATATGATTTTGAAAGATCTGAGCAGTCAAATGTGAAAAAACCTAAGAATAAAGAATCTGAAACGTCTCTAAGAAAATCTATTTCTAGGAATTGTAAAAAAATTCCTGAAATCTCTGGAAAACTTAACAACCCCAAGAATTCAACTGTTGGCAAATCTAAAAAAATTAAAAGGCGTGAAATTTGTGGGGAGAAGTATAACGCTAAGAACTTAAAAACAGTTTATAATATTGAAGAGTTTGAAAACCCATGTAATTCTGAGGGTCCGAGTGAAGCGACAACTGAAATTATTAAAGGAACCCAAATATCTGCTCCTGAAAATTTTGAACTAATTTCTCTCCTTGACGATCTTGAAACTGATCCTAAAGATAAATGCAGTGAAGACTCTCATGAGACTGATAAACCTGAAAATTTCGAGATAGAATCCAATTTTGAAGATTCTACGAAAATTTCCCTTCTAAACAAATCCCAAAATGTGTCTGATGTTAAAGACGATACCCGCAAATCTGAAGAAACTAACAATACCATAAATATTAAAGAATTGGCTACTTTTAAAACAAAGGAACTTTATTTCAACGAAAGGCGAAAATCCTGTAGTGAAAAATCAATTTCTCGTATTGAGAGATCTGATGAGCTAGCGAACATTGATGAAACCAGCAAATCGCCTAGCCGTAAAAATTCCTGCGAAAATATAAAAAGAAAAGGGCCGAAGAAGAAGAAATTCCATAAATTAGAAAATGCAAATCTGAAAGGTGAGAAGAGGAAAATAAACGAACATTCGAAAGATTCAAAAAAATTGAAAGTCGATAGTGTTGCAAAAACAGACTTATCTACGGAACAATCTGTCATTAATAATGAAAAAATTAATTTCACTCTGGAAAACAAAATTCAAATACCTCCCGTTCAACATTCTTTCAAACCTAATATAAAATTTAATGAAGAAGATATGGGAATTGATTATGTTGATAATGAACGTACTTATTTGGAGAATTTACTGAAACGAATGAAAAAAAGTGAAGATAAAGTACAGAAAACAATTCAGACTAAGATGCCTTCTACTTGTGACATATTGAATTCAAAAAAAGGTGAATTCGAATACGAATTCAAAAATTTGAAGGGTTATTTAAATTTTTGTAACATTCGTATGAACATTGTTTATGACAATGAAATATCCATCAAATATGGTTCAGATATTGGTGAAAAATTTACTGCTAACGATAGAGGAAGTAATTCATCCAAGGTGTCTACTGAATCGAGTTCTGTTAGGATCAACCAAGTTGAAAGTGTTTCCACTTTAGTTGACAAACCAATGGCTACTACTATCAATGATAAGAAGGAAAAGAATGACCAACACAAAGAACCGATAATTATTTCAAATCCTAACAAACCAACAGCTACTACTGTCGATAAAATAGATAATAATAACCAACAGGAAGAGAAATTATTTGTATCATTTGATAATAAGAATTCAAACCTGACGAATGAACACGCAGATGATGCGCCAAATAATTCTATTAAACTTTTGAAACCTGCCCAATCCACCATTACTTCTATCGATAAAAGAAAAGACAAAATTAATGAAGTTCGACAGACTTCTTCAACAATTAATAACAAAATGTACAAAGCAATAACGCTGTTTCTTCAAAACCTGGAACTTCGCAGTATCTAAGGGTCAAAGATATAAAAAAACCTATTTAATTTCATTGTAAATAAATGTGATTTTATTGTAAATAGGTGTATAAACAGACTGTGGAGTATTTTATATAACAAAATTTTACTCTTCTGTGTAAATATAGGTAAAATTAGAGTTGACAACTCTGAAATGTCAAATTGTTATAATTGAAAAATAGTTTTTTATATTGATATCATTTTATTAATTGAAATCAAAATATATTTATCAATAATGTTCATTATTATCTTCATAAAAAAATTCGAAATCGAAGAAAATGTTTTAATCTGTAACTGTATTTAGGTGAATAAAACTTATTTTGCCTGGTCAATCCTTTCTAGTTTATGTTTCTGATTTTTTTTTACTTCACTCATGATTATTTCCTTTGTTCGCCAATGTTATTTGCAATATCTAAATTTAATATTGAATACTAGATGACCCGGTAGACTTCGTACTGCCTCAATCGATAAATAAAAGTCCTAAACTTTTGTATAAAATAATCTTAAGACAAACAAAACGAATCCGTATTTAATAAAAAAGCATTTTATGAATGAAGCATGAAGTTTTATTATTATTTTCGATACAACATGTTGCTTACTTACAAAACTAGAGTTTTTCTGAAATACTGGCCATTTATAAGGTTTAAATTTGATATTGACAGACACACACTACTATTTCTTGATTGTTTCGGTCTCTACTTGACGGAAATTCATCGTAAATGATTTGAAGTAAAACACTTTATTTCCGTTTATTTTTATTTTTCAACGATAATTGTTTCGTCAATTACATATTGACTTCGTCAGGTGAGTATGGTTATTAACTACTTTACAAAATCTTTCTCCTTAAATACAAGTTTCCCTAAAAATACGTGATAAAATGAAGTTTACAAGGAATTTATTAAAATTTATTAAAAAAGGTTCAACAACGGAGAACGGTTCACATCTGTTTGGTCGTTCAACAAAATATTCAGTTTATGATGCCGGTTTATTTCCATTGCTTCTAAAAGGTCCAATCTATTGCATTTGTTCTCGAAATGGAGAACTTCAAAGTTATGGTCAAAATCATGTCCGGATTCTTGTAGATGCCTAGCATAAGTGGAGTTCGATTTATTCTTAACGAATGAATTCTGGTGTTCCTTATTATATATAATAATATAATAAAGATATCGTCAATAAGAACAAGAGATCAGGAGTATATAGGTTAAATTGTGGTACATGTCCATATGTATACATTGGCCAAACGGGTAGATCTTTTGAGAGTAGGATCCAGGAACACCAGAATTCATTCGTTAAGAATAAATCAAACTCCACTTATGCTAGGCATCTACAAGAATCCGGACATGATTTTGACCATAACTTTGAAGTTCTCCATTTCGAGAACAAATGCAATAGATTGGACCTTTTAGAAGCAATGGAAATAAACCGGCATCATAAACTGAATATTTTGTTGAACGACCAAACAGATGTGAACCGTTCTCCGTTGTTGAACCTTTTTTAATAAATTCCTTGTAAACTTCATTTTGTCACGTATTTTTAGGGAAACTTGTATTTAAGGAGAAAGATTTTATAAAGTAGTTAGTAACCATACTCACCTGACGAAATCAATATGTAATTGACGAAACAATTGTCGTTGAAAAATAAAAATAAGTGGAAATAAAGTGTTTTACTTCAAATCATTCACACACTACTATGATACAGTCTGTTAATCAATTTAATGCTTTCTCATAAACTATATTTTTTGTCTTCTTTTGTGCGTAAATAATCAAAGGATATATATATATATATATATATATATATATATATATATAACATTTGCTATTGCAAGTTGAACACAGTTGGACTTATAAACTTCCGAATTTTAAAGTTTAGGGTAAACTCTTTTGCATTAAATATTGATGATTGTTTGGTATATGATTATACAGAAAGCCTTATTGTGTGTATTGTGGGTTGCAGAGATAATATTCGAACCACAGGATTCACACAAGTTCAAGATCTACTCTTTCACTAAATATTATAGTAAACGAGTAATGGAGATAAATGTGCGAAAGTATAAATATGTATATGAAAACATAATAGAGTATATTTTGAACGTCAAAACTTGGTATTAAATTTGTAACCTTTTTTTATCTTCAAATGAATTAATTAATGTGGCGGATTTTTTATTCCGAAGATAATAAGGAATGTGAGCTATGTTTAACAGAAATTTGCATCTATATAAGAGTTCAAAACTCAAATACATCCAAATAGAGTTTGTTACTCGGCGCGGCGTGAGCAGCGATTCTTGTTGCCATCTCATCAGTACAATGCTCTTATTCCCAACGAATATTTTGTTTTGTTATACTAAATTCCCATATGCAATAAACACGCGCTCCCCGATTGTCTCTGTACTTTGTCGGGGTGGGGGTGCTTTTCATGACTAAAATCCTAGTTTCATTATTATATTATTATGAAATGTAGGATAGAATTATGAGAGACTTTCATCCCAACTTCCTTTCTTTGTTTCTTTCTTGCATACCATGCCATCATCATGTTGTCCCACAACCGTCCCTATCCATTCAACAAAATTTGGAATTGTACGGTGTGGCTCTGGAGGGTGATGGAGTCATGCTATCCTGCGATCGATTAGAGTTTTGTAATCTATACACGGGCGAAGACGAAACCCTGCTGAATCTCACTACGGGCTTTCCCACCGTCGTCACTTATCCGCTGCGGGATCCGAAATGGTCCGCTGGAGGAAAAAGGATGACTACAACGTTTCGACCAGGGTGGGATCTTGGAAGACTCGCTCTACTTGCCTCCAACTTCGGCCCCATTCGTGGATCCTTAAGCTACTTATCTGCTGCGGGGACCGAAATGGTCCGCTGGAAGAAAAAGGGAGACTACGACGTTTCCACCTGGGTTGGACTTGGGAAGACTCACTCTGCTGGCCTCCAACTTCGGCCCCATCTTTGGATCCTTAAGCTCCCGCTGCGGGGTCCTGAATGGTACGCTGGATAATAAAGGCAGACTACGATGTTTTGACCAGGGTAGGATCTTGGAAGACTCACTCTGCTCTCCCCCAACTTCGGCCCCATTGGTGGATCATTAAGCTACTTAGCTGCTGCGGGGTCTGAAATGGTCCGCTGGAGGAAAAAGAGAGACTACGACGTTTCGACCTGGGTGGGGACCGGGAAGACTCGCCCTCTGCTCGCCCCCAACTTCAGCCCCATTTTTGGATCCTTAACCCGCCCCTCTACGAGCTTCGGAGCCTGGCTTTTAACAGTCGAACAACAACAGTGGTCCTTTGGACGAGGGGGATCCCTGCTGAAAAGCTGTTATTTGTGCTGTTATTATGCTTCGGTCTTTTACAACCATCAAATAGGGACACTTTGCTCATGCGATCTGAGTGCTGGGGTCGACACGGTGATCCCTTTGGAGGGGGGGATCCGTGCTGATTCCTCCTCGGTTGTACTGACGTAGATTCTCTATTATTTTCCTTCAAACATCCTTTCTATCTTTTTCAGCTTATCGGGGGTCTGCGGGAGTGTCAAAACTTGAGCAGAAACCCGGGACAGCAATAATGACAACGGTAGTGCAACGTCGGTTAGTAGCTCTACTCACATGCCGACATGTACAATTCTGAGTATGTATGCATTGCAGCTGACATTGCAGCTCGACGCGTTGGGGGCGCTTGTCTTAACTAGGATCCTAGTTTCAACCCGGTGAAATGGAGGATTAAGTCCTGATGCCTAAAGTAATGTCACTCGCGCCAGTCACTAGACCCGTGTGGTGGAAGTTCGACCAAATGGTGCCTTAGTTTAACCGTGAAGGTGAAATAGAGGGCTGAACCGTGTTGTTCAACTCAAGTGACAAGGGTATCTATCACAGCACAGGGCTTCAACCTTAAAACTAACCTACTCTACTCTATTGCAGTAAATCCCTGGATATTTCTGTCCAATGGTCGAGTGCGTTATGTAGCATACTGCGTTACCTCGGGAGGGTGGAAGCCCTCGCGAAGTATTCGTACGACCTGGCCATCCAATTGGTTGGATTCGAGGTGGCAGTGGTTGAAAGTCCGCATGCTGGACTAGAACTATCTGTTCGCAGAAACTCATGTTCATGATATCTCAAGAAATGGTTCAGGGTTTAGCGGGACATGTCGGTTCGACCGGCCCCCTCCTGAACCAGGATCGATTGCGAGACGTTTCTGGGGTTTGAAGATCTCGACGATTGCAGATGAAGCCAGGATCAACTGATAGACTTCACAAATGTTCGTGGGCCTTGACATACAGGCAGGATTGACGTTGCTTGTACCAGGATCAATTGAGTCATTAAATCTTGAGATTGTATTGGTTGATGGGACTGCGTTCGAGTGGATGGATAAGAAGACCCTTCGGCGAATGAGTTGCGTCACAAACCAACTCGGGTACTGACACTGCAGAGCCAGTAGAGGTTGGATAGTGCTTCGCTGCTACCAGTCACGGTGTAGGTTCTCAAACTGAAGACGAAACTGGAAGCTTGGTGGGTTCAACTCTTCGATGTGGTTCTCGCTAAAGCGCGAAGATAAGGCGTAACCCTTGTCACAATTTCTGCTTCCTGGGCAGATTGTGCAGACTGCTGAGTAGTCACCTAATGAAAGAGCCATGCCAGTAACCTGACCGGTAGAATTCACGATAAAATAAACAGTATGACTACATTGATCCAATATATTAATTAAATGATAAATATGACCATGAGATTCATATAAAAAACAGAATAATAACATAAAAAAAATCTTAACTGAATAATACACATTCTTGTTGATTTCTATTCATTATTTAAGAGTTAAGCACATGACGCGTTTCATTATAAATTTTTGCAAATATATCTTATGGGCAATTCAGCAAGAGAAGTCGATCAGCGTTGCGCACACAACAACTCAGTCAAAAGATCCATTGTGGAACAACTTCAAACATTTTTCCATCAACACAATGAATTAGTTGCATTATTCACAATTGCATTAGACCGCATGCCATCAGATAATCATAAAATTGTCATCAGAGCCGATAAGGCGCCTGCAGCACAACATGCTGGTCGTTTTAATGCGCCAACAATTGATGAAGTGGCTATTGTCGTCGTAGGAGAAAATTTAGAAAACCGAGATATTGTTTTACATCGGCGGAACGATCAACTTCAGCGTGTGTCTGAAACACATCGATCTTATGATGCCTTACAATATCCTATCCTATTTTGGCAAGGTGAAGACGGCTATCATTTTTCAATTAAGATGATAAATCCAGTTACAGGTAAATCTATATATATAAAAATGAAACCCGTTTTCCGTTGTCACGACATATAACAATATATGTTTACTACATTAAAATAACACAAAAAATTGTTTACAGGTGCTGAAACGAACAAAAAAGTTAGTTCAATGAATTATTATTCATACAGACTAATGGTTCGGCAAAATGAGGACAATCACATCTCAAAGTGTCGGAGTCTATTTCACCAATATGCTGTGGATATGTATGTGAAAGTTGAAACTGAACGATTGACATTTATCAGGTTGAACCAGGCAAAACTCCGTTCCGAGGAATACATTCATCTTCGGAATGCCATTAATGCTGATGGAAATGCACAGAGTGTTGGCAGAACAACTATTCTCCCAGCAACATACGTCGGAAGTCCGCGCCATATGCATGAATATGCGCAAGATGCGATGTCCTATGTACGACATTATGGCACACCAGATTTGTTTATCACGTTCACATGCAATCCAAAGGGGACAGAAATTCAACAGGAATTATTTACTAGACAATCACCTATTGATCGCCACGATATCACTGCAAGGGTGTTCAAAATGAAATTAAAATCACTTATGGATTTCATTGTTAAGCATCGCGTGTTCGGCGAGACGCGCTGTTGGATGTACTCAGTTGAGTGGCAAAAACGCGGATTGCCACATGCACATATCCTTATTTGGTTGGTTGAGAAGATAAGACCAAATGAAATTGATAATGTGATATCAGCAGAAATTCCCGATAATGATGAAGACCCACTGTTATATGAGGTTATTACAAAAAATATGATACATGCTCCATGTGGAATATTAAATCCCATTTCTCCGTGTATGGTTGAAGGAAAATGTTCCAAACGCTACCCAAAACAATTAGTAGCAGAAACTATTACTGGAAATGATGGATATTCACTTTATCGCCGCCGATCCATTGATGACAATGGAAAGTCAACAATAATCAAAGTAAATCGACAGGACATTGAAGTCGATAATCGTTGGGTTGTTCCGTTTTCGCCATTACTCTGCAAGGCATATAAAGCACACATAAACGTCGAATTTTGCCATTCAGTAAAATCTATTAAATACATTTGCAAGTATGTGAACAAAGGAAGTGACATGGCTGTCTTCGGAGTTGCTGCCGAAAATTCAAATGATGAAGTCACTCAATATCAAATGGGCCGCTATGTTAGTAGTAACGAAGGCATGTGGCGTATATTTTCGTTTCCTATACATGAACGACACCCTACTGTTGTTCACTTGGCCGTACATTTGGAAAATGGTCAACGGGTATATTTTACAGATGCAAACGTATTACAACGAGTTGACAGGCCACCATCGACAACATTAACCAGCTTCTTTGAAATGTGCCAGAATGATGATTTTGCCAGAACGTTACTTTACTCCGAAATGCCAAGATATTATACCTGGAATCAATCATCAAAAAAATTTGAACGACGAAAACGAGAACATCCAGCTCCAGGTTACCCACGAGTATTTTCCACCAATGCACTAGGCCGTCTTTATGCAGACCATCCCAGTCAAGACGAGTGTTTTTATTTGCGTTTACTGTTAGTCAATGTTCGTGGTCCAACATCATTCCAACATCTGCGAACTGTTAATGGTGTATAGTGTGGCACAGACAGAGAAGCCTGTCAACATTTGGGATTGTTAGAGAATGACACTCATTGGGACCACACTCTCGAAGATGCTGTGATTTCGTCAAATGCTAAACAAATACGAACATTATTTTCTATAATTTTGTCTACATGCTTCCCATCAACACCGACTGATTTATGGCATAAATACAAAGATCATATGGCGGAAGATATATTGCATCAGATGCGTCTTAGAACATCGAATGCAGATTTGCAAATGAACGAAGAAATTCACAATGAAGCATTAATTTTAATTCAGGACATGTGCTTGATGCTTACCAACAAAGTATTAACACAAATAGGAATGATAGCATCCAATCGCCCAATGCACGACTCATTTGCTTGATGCTTACCAACAAAGTATTAACACAAATAGGAATGATAGCATCCAATCGCCCAATGCACGACTCATTTGAGACGCGAAGCCCAATACGATTCCGAAACATTACGAGAAATGGTTGATAGAACAGTTCCCCTTTTAAAGCAACAACAAAAATATGCCTACGATACGCTCATGAAAGTAGTGAACGATGGATCTGGCGGATTTTATTTTTTCGATGCTCCCGGTGGAACTAGAAAAACTTTTTTGTTATCATTGATTTTGGCAACGATTCGATCGCAAAATGGAATTGCACTAGCCCTAGCTTCATCAGGTATTGCAGCTACGTTGTTGGAAGGCGGTCGAACAGCTCATTCTGCTCTCAAGCTGCCGTTGAACCTTCAAATTAATGAGACTCCAACTTGCAACCTTTCGAGGAATTCTGCGATGGCCAAAGTGCTGCAGCAAACCAGATTGATCATTTGGATCTTTGGAGGCATTAGATCGCTCGATGCAAGATTTACGAAATAACAAAAAACGGTTTGGTGATGCAATGATACTATTGGCAGGTGATTTTCGACAAATATTGCCAGTTGTTCCACGCTCAACGCCTGCTGATGAACTGAATGCATGTTTGAAGTCGTCCATTTTATGGAAATACATTAAAACACTTAAATTGAGTATAAACATGAGAGACGAATTGCAGGAAGACCAGTCTGGAGAAGTGTTTTCCAAACAACTGCTCGATATTGCTAATGGTATTATTGCTGTTGATACATCATCTGGATACATTACATTCCCTACCAAGTTTTGTAACTTTTGTGAATCAAAGACCGAACTCATGGAGATGGTTTTCCCAAACATTGCTCAAAATTACGTAAATCACGTTTGGTTAAGCGAACGTGTGATATTGGCAGCAAAAAATGTTGATGTGAATGAAATGAATTTTCAGATTCAAGAAAAAATAGCTGGCGAATTGAAGAATTACAAATCAGTTGATTCCATTACTAATGAAGATGAAGTTGTCAATTATCCAACAGAATTTTTAAATTCGCTGGAATTGCCCGGCTTACCACCTCATAATCTGCAATTAAAAATCGGATCAGTAATTATTATGTTACGGAACATAAACCAACCACGTCTGTGTAACGGCACCCGGCTTGCGGTGAAGGAATTATTGAACAACGTCATCGAAGCCACAATTATGAAAGGGAAGTACAAAGGCGAAGATGTTTTAATCCCACGCATCCCAATGATACCGAACGACATGCCATTCAGCTTTAAACGTTTACAGTTTCCAGTGCGGCTTGCATTTGCAATGTCAATAAATAAATCGCAAGGGCAGTCGCTAAGTGTATGTGGCATCAACTTAGAAAATCCATGTTTTTCACATGGCCAATTATATGTCGCCTGATCCCGTGTCGGAAAACCATCAACATTATTTATTTACGCGCCAGAATATAAAACTAAAAATATAGTTCATCAAAAAGCATTAATATAGAGAGAAGCAGTGAAGGGTATAGAGGCTATTAGTTGCTTTCTAGAGCGCGCGTGGTGTTGAGCTCAGTGTTTACTTCAAAATGCAAAGTTGTTCAATAGCGATTTGTAAAAATATGAGTGAAATTGAACCCTATGGAATAAACACTATTATGAAAATATATATGTTGTTTTTTATTTAATAAAAATTAGTAAAGTCCTCAGGTATGGCGAGACCAGGGAAATAAGGATTCATTTTTATATGGAGGATATTATAGATTCCAGTTCAAATTGAATAGGTACTCATACATAAGATAGGTCAGCTATACAAAATAAAGTAGTGCATCAAAGCTACGCTAAGGCGGTACGAAGTTCGCCGGGTCAGCTAGTTATATATATATATATATATATATATATATATATATATATATATATAGTTAAGTTTTTAGGGTAGAAAACCAAGTTTTAAAAAAAAACTATTTATTTTCGAAAAACAAGAATACAATGGTACGTCTGAACAAGTCTAACTCTAGTCTATCGCTGTTGAAACAAACAGATTCAATTCCCTTTATGGGTTTTCTTATCGGAATAAATGCTGACAGTAATATAATTCAAGAATGGGAATAACAAATATGATGCAATAGAAAAATGCAGAATTGGCAAAATAATACATTGCAATATACAGGTCTTACGGCGTATAGGAAAAGATACATTTAATTAGTAAGGGTTGAGATTATGTAATTCCTCCCCTCCTTGGAGAAAGGTATCACCTGAAGGTGTAGCTTTATTAAATACATTTTTCTTGAAATGTCTATAAGCAAAAACAATAATTATCAATAAAATGAGTAATATTAAAATGAATAAGAAGGTAATTCCTAACGGTTGAATATTCCATTGGTCTAAGTCTTCTAACACAATATCTGGAACATCTTTTTTGGTTTCTTCAGTTGATTCATTCTTGAATAAATGGGTCTCCTTGGGTAAAATAATATATTTTTCTTCATTGATGGTGGTTTATTTAACGATTCTTGATCACATAAAAAGTCATCTTCAATAGGATGGCATTGATTCGTTGACCACTCCAGTATTTCTTCTTGTGAGAGCATATAGGGATCGGTATAGGAAATGGTTACATTATTTTGATTAAGGAAGTAAAACTTGTATAGGTCATAGCCTTTTTGATAAATAGTAGGAATTGATATCAAAAATAATAATATCTTATTTCGAAAAATAATCTTTGTATGACATAATTGATAATAATCTTTAATATGATGAACGGGTATTATACTGACATTTCTGATCAATTCAGTAAATTTAACATAGGGCAGAATAGATTCATGTAAAAGATGTAATCTAGCAAAACTTATTGCTGTTTGAATTTCGTCAATTATATTCTTAATATCTTTAATTTCAAATAGCATGAGATGCATCTGTTGGACATCTCGTAATTCTGGAACAATTTGTAGTAATTTCAAGTTTTCATTCATTTTCTGAAATTTAGTAATATACTTGTTTTTAAGATCATTTACAACAGTTGCTATCTGTTTCTGATTTCTCATGAGCGTATTCTCATTTTTCTCAATACTATTAAAATAATTTCTATACAATTCTTCATCATCTGAATCTAACGTTCCGAATAATATTTTTGAAATCTTACCACCAAGATTAACTAATCCTCTTTTAGTTCTAATATTTTCATTAAAAATTTCTTCAAGGGCTTTAAAGTTTATGTCAATTGAATGCTGTAGATATCTATAATTCGCTGTCTGAGCAAAACCTAATTTTTGGTTTTTGAGATTTTCGATTTCTCTTTGATATTTGAGAATTATTTCCTCTATTTTATTCAGATCAATATGATAAATCAATTGCAAATTTCTATTGGTTATATAGGCTTTTCCTAATAGGACAGGTAATACATTATTTTCTAATGGAATAACTTCCAGCGAAATTGTGATTATAACTAGCTTCAATAATGCTAGGAAAATAACGAAGGGCTTCATTTTTAAAATCTAAAACAAAATTCTAAATTAGTGTTTACGTTGCTTTAATATTTTTTTATGATAGATATGTTTATTTTTATTATCGCGAATGCGATGTGAATCAATTTCACGAGCATCTATTTGTTTGTACACTGGATCTAATTTACGCGTGATAGGTTTTTTGATATAAGTAGGATTTTTATTTAAGGGGTGTTTATCATTAGCTTGTCTTTTACTATTCGTTTTTTCTAAACGTTCGACATTTTTCTGTCTGTTTTGTTCTATTCGTTTTGAAATATCATCAAGATTTTCCGCGTAATTTGCTACATAATTTTGTACTTCTTTCTTCATTATGTGTACGTTCAATAGGTAAAGAATAATTTAAATCAGCTTTTATAATTTGCATGGGAGTCATATCTAAACTCGAATGGTTAGAATTATTATAGCTAAGCAAAGCTTGGGAAAGTTTATTCTGAAATGTGGAATTTCGATTTTCAAGTGTTCTCAATTGTTCAATTAACGTGGAATGAAATCTTTCTACTAATGCGTTAGAATTAGGGTTGTAATTCGTAATATAATGAATTTCTATTTTATGGATTTTACAAAAATCTTGAACAACTCCATTTTTAAATTCTATTCCGTTATCGCACGTGATTTTATTCGGTATTCCGTAATGACTGAAATAAATAATTAATTTGTCAACAATTTCTGTTCCTGTTTTTTGAAGTAACGGATAACATTGTCCTAGTCTTGAAAATGAATCAATTATACTTAAACAATATGTTTGACCAAATCTAATAGTATCACAATAAACATGTGTAAATGGTTTTGAACCAATAGGATTGGGTTTAAATTGTAACTGGATAGGAGTTCTTTCGTATTTATTTTTCTGACATATTTCGCACGAATTAATATAATTTTGAACATCTTTGTTCATATTAGGCCAATAATATTTTCGTTTTAAACTAATTAAATTTTCTCGTAAACCACGATGAACAGTTTTAGTTTCGTGATATTGTTGAATTCTGAGTTGACGTTCTTCTTCGTCTTCTACATCTTCTAAATATATTGTGGATATTTTTAAATCAAAAGTCTTGTAATCAAATTTATCTTGCAAAATTCGAATAAGAGGTTTCTGTAATTCTGGGGATTTAAAATATAAAGTATAGGAACTTTTAGGGCGAATATATTCTTTAATGAATTTAAATAAATCGGTTTCGATTGTGTTTATGGAAACTAGGAATCTAAGTTTCTCTCCAAATAATTTAATTTTTGTTACGTTATAACTCGGAGCTTATTCAATTATATTTTCAGGTTCTGAGTCATCATTTTCATTATTTTGATTTAATAGATTTAAGCATTCATCAAGTTCATCTTCTGTGACTTGATTAATTAACGAGACTAAATCGTCTTAGATTCCATTTATTTCTACATTATTATTAGGAATGGAGTAAATAACTATTTTAATGGAAGAATTCATGAAAATATATTTTATCATATCAAATATTTTAGACCAATTTAATTTATCTAGATCACAAGCAATACGTGGTAATGCTAAATATTTTTCTTTATTTCGGATGCATAATTCTTTAAGATTAACGAGTGACTGAAAAACATCTTCGTACTCCGGTTTTTCATAATAAAAATCTTTAGTAATTATATAGTAAATATTTCTATCTTTCGTTTTTAATACCGCAACATCGCCTTTCAATTTGTTTTGGGATTTCAATTCATCTACACGATTGAATTTTCGTTTAAATTCTAATGCAATACCTTTATTCATATGAAAATCTTTTGAGACACAATGTGCTAATGCATACTTTTTAGGGGCTTTAAATAAATTACCAATTTTTTCATCAATATTTGAGGGAGTTTCAAGGTTTTGAGGAACTTTTAAGAAATTTTCATAATTAATATTCTCATTTTCAATAAAGGGTAATTGATTTTTAATATCTAGCGTTTGATTCAAGTCCATGAATCTTCTAGGGCTAGCTGTTGAAAATTTTCAGTAATATTTTTTCTATAATTCGTGGAACGTTTTCTTTCGTTCATATCGGGTTTGATATTATTTTGAGAATTTGATTCAATATGGGTTAATTCTTCTACTAAGAAATCAGGGCTTTGATTATTATTAAAGTATTTTCTCTGAGGATTATATTGCGTCGAATAATTATTTCTTTTCTGGGGATAATTACGTGTTTGTATTGACATTCTTTCGGGGGGTGTAGTAATTCTTTGATTAGGATTCGGTTTAAATACATTTGTATTTCTGTATGTACTCGGTTCTCCAAACACTTCACGATGTGTGGGATAATGAGTATTCACGGGACGTTGATTAAATTGAATTGATTGTGATGGAAATCTCTGTTGAGTTTCACGATTTGAAAAATTATTAAAATGATCATTTCGTGGAGTTTCACGATTTGAAAAATTATTAAAATGATTATTTCGTGGAGTTTCACGATTTGAAAAATTATTAAAATTATTTCGATAATTATTTTGATTATAATAATTGGATTTACTTTGATTCTGACGAAAATCGGGATAGTTATTTCTAGGATTATTTTTAAATGATGCGTTTTTACGACTTTTGTCTAACATTTCATATTGTGCTAAATTCATAATATAGTCTTTAACAGCATTTACAGTATCATCAAAGTTGAAAGCGTTATTTGTGATTAAATACGTTCTAAGTTCAATTGGTGAATTTGAAATTAACACAGTTTTACAAATTTTTAAAATTATAGATTTATAAATAAGTTTTTCGGGATCAGGCATAGGATCTGCATCTATCCTATAATTAATTCTAATTTTCAAAGCAATAATTTTATCAATAAAAGATAACATGTCTTCATTTGGTTTTTTAGCTAAAAATTGTAATTGATGTATCAAAACATCTAAATTGATTTGATCGCCAAATTTAGTGTATAAGAAACGCTTAAGAACATCCCAATTGTTCGGAATATCAGAAGTAGATACTTCTGCTAGAGCTCTGTTGGTAAGTTTTGATTTAACTACCGCAAAACAATAATCCTTAACAAGCTGTGGTTCATTATTAAACATAAATAAAAATTGTTCCGCACTACGTATGAACGAATGCATTTCATTTTCAATTCCTGAAAATGTAGGTAAAAGTGAACCGAATTTTTCGGGTATTGTCAAATCTATTCTTTCGAATGCCATTTTATTATTTTTATTTCTACGACCAGAAAAATGCTTTACTGAAGTAATATTGAATAATTAATTACTACTACGATATTATAAAATTAAATCGGTTTTTTATAATAAGAAACCTAGAAAAAACTCTAATGTCGGTTTTTTAATAGAAACCTAGGAAAAACTGTAATGTCGGTTTTTTGATAGAAACCTAGGAAAAACTGTAATGTCGGTTTTTTGATAGAAACCTAGGAAAAACTATGATACAAGTTTTACGCACAAAACTTGGGAAAAAGGTTGACTAATTTTGGGCCAGATTAGGGAAACTGGGAGGATAGAAAGAGTGGAAATGCTCACCAAATGTTGTATGTTTTCGATGTGAAGTCGTCACAGGGCGCTACTCGGGTGATCAGGCTTCTGGTTTTCTGAAGTTTCGGTTGTGCTGAACAGTTGAAACTGAAGGTCTGGGAAGATTTTTCTGCCGTCGAGTTGCACTAATTCTTCTCAATAAGACCGGCACAATCCCGTACTCGTCGCCAGTTAAGTTTTTAGGGTAGAAAACCAAGTTTTTAAAAAAAACTATTTATTTTCGAAAAACAAGAATACAATGGTACGTCTGAACAAGTCTAACTCTAGTCTATCGCTGTTGAAACAAACAGATTCAATTCCCTTTATGGGTTTTCTTATCGGAATAAATGCTGACAGTAATATAATTCAAGAATGGGAATAACAAATATGATGCAATAGAAAAATGCAGAATTGGCAAAATAATACATTGCAATATACAGGTCTTACGGCGTATAGGAAAAGATACATTTAATTAGTAAGGGTTGAGATTATGTAATTATATATATATATATATATATATATATATATATATATATATATATATATATATATATATATATAGCTATATATATATATATATATATATATAAATATATATATATATATAAATATATATATATATATATGTAGAAATAAAACTGTTATTTTAGGAAAAACTTCTATGTCCTATGATCTATGTTCTATGTCTAAGATCCCTAACCTTAAACACATGTCATATTCAGTTAGCTGTTAGAAATGTGAATTGAGAAAACCGAAGAAATAGAATTGTTTTTGATTTCTTCCAGGATACTAAGCTATTTTTTTTTCTTTGTGTTTCTTTATAGGTTATTATTTTATTTTGTGTATGTTATTCTGGTATATTTTAAACCAAAGAAATTAAATTCTTCCAGAATCATGGCATCAAATCGACTATTTCTTCTATTATAAATATAAAAGAATTGATTACATTCCTATAAATCAAAAACGTGAGCTATAATGACGACATCCATGATGATTTGCATCGCTTTGGAAGCATCCAAGACTGATAAGAAGAAATACATACAAAATCAAATGGATCCAAACTATGGGAACGGAAAATACATATTATGAAATACCAGAGGACAAACAGGATATATCTTACCATCATGAACTTTTGGCTCTACCGAAGGTGAAGAATATCTTGAAATCGATTAAAGTAAGAGGTTCATTTCGTACGTGTGTCATTTTATTAACTCCGGAATTGAAAGAAATATATTTTGATGCCGAAGAAGATGTGACATTTAAGAATGAATATTTACAACTGATTTATTCACCCGCATACGTGAGAACAGTATTTGGACAAGAAGCACCAAAATCACAGTATACGGTAGAACTTTCAAGAAAAAGCAAGAATTTCAGGAGGATAAAGGAGGTTTTTGTGTTGAATAATTTTAATGGTAAGAATGTTTCAGTGAATTTATGGTTAGAAAAATTCGAGACGGAATGCACGCGTTGTGAAGTAGAAGAAGATAGAGACAAAATTTTGATTTTACGGTTGTTCCTGGATGGAATAGCGAAAGAATGGTTTGACTCTAAATTAATTACATTAGGTTTAGACAAAAGTTTTCAAATATGGAAAGATAACGGCTAAGAGAGTTTTTGTGAAACGAGTTGGCATAATTATAGAGAGGCCTATTCATTTGGGTACATAGGAGGAAGTTTAGTTGACTACGCTTTTAGGAAAGAAAATTTGTTGTTAAAGCTCCGAAATAATTTTCCAACTGACATATTAATTGATTTAATTGTGACAAGTTTGCCAAATACTTTATAAGATAGAATTGATCGATCAAATGTAACAACTTATTGGGTGAGTTGTGAAAGCTAGAAAGTTCAAAAAAATATGACAACGATCGAAATAAAAAAAAATCATAGAATGAATAAATTTGCCGAACAAATTCCTTACTATTCACAAACAAATAGAAAACCAGTTAAGAAGGAACCATGCTCAACTTGTGAGAAGAATAGTTTTTCAGGTAGATTTCATCCGGAGACTTTATGTCGGCTAAGGAATAAATCCAATAATTTTGAACAAAAGAACGTATCCGGTAACATAAAACTGTAAACAATGTTGGGGTACAGGATGAATTAAATCAGGCCATTTCAAACCAAAAAAACTAAGACTGCTGCCATTGATGAAATTGAAGGTATTTTTAAATAATAATGAATTATGTGGAATTTATGATTCGGGCTCAAATGTTAGTCTTCTGAATTCCAAAGTAGCAGAAAAGTTATGTCGACGCATTCAAGATAATAAAAATACATTCAAAACAGTGGCAGGGCAAAATTTTTAGGAAAAATAATTACAAAAATGAGAATCAATAATATCAAAAAAGAAGTTGAACTTTTTGTAGTTAATGAGAAAAATTTCGAGTATGATATTCTACTCGGAATAAATTCTATTTCCAATTTTCAATTAAAACAAGATTTTGATTTGAATATTTATCAAAGACTAGCTAACCCAGCGAACTTCGTACCGCCTTAGCGTAGCTTTGATGCACTACTTTATTTTGTATAGCTGATCTATCTTATGTATGAGTACGTATTCAATTCGAACTGGAATCTATAATATCCTCCATATAAAAATGAATCCTTATTTCCCTGGTCTCGCCATACCTGAGGACTTTACTAATTTTTATTAAATAAAAAACAACATATATATTTTCATAATAGTGTTTATTCCATAGGGTTCAATTTCACTCATATTTTTACAAATCGCTATTGAACAACTTTGCATTTTGAAGTAAACACTGAGCTCAACATCACGCGCGCTCTAGAAAGCAACTAATAGCCTCTATACCCTTCGCTGCTTCTCTATATTCTAATGCTTTTTGATAAACTATATTTTTAGTTTTATATTCTGGCGCGTAAATAAATAATGTTGATGGTTTTCCGACACGGGAACAGGCGACATATAATTGGCCATGTGAAAAACATGGATTTTCTAAGTTGATGCCACATACACTTAGCGACTGCCCTTGCGATTTATTTATTGACATTGCAAATGCAAGCCGCACTGGAAACTGTAAACGTTTAAAGCTGAATGGCATGTCGTTCGGTATCATAGGGATGCGTGAGATTAAAACATCTTCGCCTTTGTACTTCCCTTTCAAAATTGTGGCTTCGATGACGTTGTTCAATAATTCCTTCACCGCAAGCCGGGTGCCATTACACAGACGTGGTTGGTTTATGTTCCGTAACATAATAATTACTGATCCGATTTTTAATTGCAGATTATGAGGTGGTAAGCCGGGCAATTCCAGCGAATTTAAAAATTCTGTTGGATAATTGACAACTTCATCTTCATTAGTAATGGAATCAACTGATTTGTAATTCTTCAATTCGCCAGCTATTTTTTCTTGAATCTGAAAATTCATTTCATTCACATCAACATTTTTTGCTGCCAATATAACACGTTCGCTTAACCAAACGTGATTTACGTAATTTTGAGCAATGTTTGGGAAAACCATCTCCATGAGTTCGGTCTTTGATTCACAAAAGTTACAAAACTTGGTAGGGAATGTAATGTATCCAGATGATGTATCAACAGCAATAATACCATTAGCAATATCGAGCAGTTGTTTGGAAAACACTTCTCCAGACTGGTCTTCCTGCAATTCGTCTCTCATGTTTATACTCAATTTAAGTGTTTTAATGTATTTCCATAAAATGGACGACTTCAAACATGCATTCAGTTCATCAGCAGGCGTTGAGCGTGGAACAACTGGCAATATTTGTCGAAAATCACCTGCCAATAGTATCATTGCATCACCAAACCGTTTTTTGTTATTTCGTAAATCTTGCATCGAGCGATCTAATGCCTCCAAAGATTTTTTGTATGCCATCGTACATTCATCCCAAATGATCAATCTGGTTTGCTGCAGCACTTTGGCCATCGCAGAATTCCTCGAAAGGTTGCAAGTTGGAGTCTCATTAATTTGAAGGTTCAACGGCAGCTTGAGAGCTGAATGAGCTGTTCGACCGCCTTCCAACAACGTAGCTGCAATACCTGATGAAGCTAGGGCTAGTGCAATTCCATTTTGCGATCGAATCGTTGCCAAAATCAATGATAACAAAAAAGTTTTTCTAGTTCCACCGGGAGCATCGAAAAAATAAAATCCGCCAGATCCATCGTTCACTACTTTCATGAGCGAATCGTAGGCATATTTTTGTTGTTGCTTTAAAAGGGGAACTGTTCTATCAACCATTTCTCGTAATGTTTCGGAATCGTATTGGGCTTCGCGTCTCAAATGAGTCGTGCATTGGGCGATTGGATGCTATCATTCCTATTTGTGTTAATACTTTGTTGGTAAGCATCAAGCAAATGAGTCGTGCATTGGGCGATTGGATGCTATCATTCCTATTTGTGTTAATACTTTGTTGGTAAGCATCAAGCACATGTCCTCAATTAAAATTAATGCTTCATTGTGAATTTCTTCGTTCATTTGCAAATCTGCATTCGATGTTCTAAGACGCATCTGATGCAATATATCTTCCGCCATATGATCTTTGTATTTATGCCATAAATCAGTCGGTGTTGATGGGAAGCATGTAGACAAAATTATAGAAAATAATGTTCGTATTTGTTTAGCATTTGACGAAATCACAGCATCTTCGAGAGTGTGGTCCCAATGAGTGTCATTCTCTAACAATCCCAAATGTTGACAGGCTTCTCTGTCTGTGCCACACAATACACCATTAACAGTTCGCAGATGTTGGAATGATGTTGGACCACGAACATTGACTAACAGTAAACGCAAATAAAAACACTCGTCTTGACTGGGATGGTCTGCATAAAGACGGCCTAGTGCATTGGTGGAAAATACTCGTGGGTAACCTGGAACTGGCTGTCCTCGTTTTCGTCGTTCAAATTTTTTGATGATTGATTCCAGGTATAATATCTTGGCATTCCGGAGTAAGGTAACGTTCTGGCAAAATCATCATTCTGGCACATTTCAAAGAAGCTGGTTAATGTTGTCGATGGTGGCCTGTCAACTCGTTGTAATACGTTTGCATCTGTAAAATATACCCGTTGACCATTTTCCAAATGTACGGCCAAGTGAACAACAGTAGGGTGTCGTTCATGTATAGGAAACGAAAATATACGCCACATGCCTTCGTTACTACTAACATAGCGGCCCATTTGATATTGAGTGACTTCATCATTTGAATTTTCGGCAGCAACTCCGAAGACAGCCATGTCACTTCCTTTGTTCACATACTTGCAAATGTATTTAATAGATTTTACTGAATGGCAAAATTCGACGTTTATGTGTGCTTTATATGCCTTGCAGAGTAATGGCGAAAACGGAACAACCCAACGATTATCGACTTCAATGTCCAGTCGATTTACTTTGATTATTGTTGACTTTCCATTGTCATCAATGGATCGGCGGCGATAAAGTGGATATCCATCATTTCCAGTAATAGTTTCTGCTACTAATTGTTTTGGGTAGCGTTTTGAACATTTTCCTTCAACCATACACGGAGAAATGGGATTTAATATTCCACATGGACCATGTATCATATTTTTTGTAATAACCTCATGTAACAGTGGGTCTTCATTATTATCGGGAATTTCTGCTGATATCACATTATCAATTTCATTTGGTCTTATCCTCTCAACCAACCAAATGAGGATATGTGCATGTGGAAATCCGCGTTTTTGCCACTCAACTGAGTACATCCAACAGCGCGTCTCGCCGAACACGCGATGCTTAACAATGAAATCCATGAGTGATTTTAATTTCATTTTGAACACCCTTGCAGTGATATCGTGGCGATCAATAGGTGATTGTCTAGTAAATAATTCTTGTTGAATTTCTGTCCACTTTGGATTGCATGTGAACGTGATAAACAAATCTGATGTGCCATAATATCGTACATAGGACATCGCATCTTGCGCATATTCATGCATATGGCGCGGACTTCCGACGTATGTTGCTGGGAGAATAGTTGTTCTGCCAACACTCTGTGCATTTCCATCAGCATTAATGGCATCCCGAAGATGAATGTATTCCTCGGAACGGAGTTTTGCCTGGTTCAACCTGATAAATGTCAATCGTTCAGTTTCAACTTTCACATACATATCCACAGCATATTGGTGAAATAGACGCCGACACTTTAAGATGTGATTGTCCTCATTTTGCCGAACCATCAGTCTGTATGAATAATAATTCATTGAACTAACTTTTTTGTTCGTTTCAGCACCTGTAAACAATTTTTTGTGTTGTTTTAATGTAGTAAACATATATTGTTATATGTCGTGACAACGGAAAACGGGTTTCATTTTTATATATATAGATTTACCTGTAACTGGATTTATCATCTTAATTGAAAAATGATAGCCGTCTTCACCTTGCCAAAATAGGATAGGATAGGATGTAAGGCATCATAAGATCGATGTGTTTCAGACACACGCTGAAGTTGATCGTTCCGCCGATGTAAAACAATATCTCGGTTTTCTAAATTTTCTCCTACGACGACAATAGCCACTTTATCAATTGTTGGTGCATTAAAACGTCCAGCATGTTGTGCTGCAGGCGCCTTATCGGCTCTGATGACAATTTTATGATTATCTGATGGCATGCGGTCTAATGCAGTTGTGAATAATGCAACTAATTCATTGTGTTGATGGAAAAATGTTTGAAGTTGTTCCACAATGGATCTTTTGACTGAGTTGTTGTGTGCAACGCTGATCGACTTCTCTTGCTGAATTGCCCATAAAATATATTTGCAAAAATTTATAGTCTTTATCGGGCACTGGCAATAAGGAACTTGTTCTATGATATATTTGACCCTGAATCTGCAAGAATATAAATATTTATTTAGGTAATTGTATAGCAAATTGTTTGTACCACCATGTGGCTCGCAAAATACTGCCACAATACTTTATATCATTTCAAATTAAAACTTCTTTAAACCTTGACATTGAACAGCAGCCTTCCATGGCAGCTACAGGTAGTAGGCTTTACCAAGTATTGGGACACCTTGCTCATGCCATTATGAAATACAACATGTTATAAAATGTTGCTGATTAAGTCATTGGGTTATAGACTATTATTATGTATTTGACTTATTGTTTACAAAATAAACACGTCTACACAACACTGGCTCAGCATATTTTGCACCAGGTTGTATAACTAAATAAAATTGTTTGCCATTATACTTACTTACCTTGAAAGTAGGTATAAAATTGTCTCGAATAACTTTTGTTGCGCCAAATGACGTCATTTGAAAACAATTATTGTATTGCTGGATATGAGTCAAAAAATGATTAGAATCTGGCCCATTTCCGGAAACCAATGAATGTAGTGGCTCTGGTGGTGGTACCAATGGCGTCAATTTGACTTGGCCGCTTGCGCAACACAATCCAGGGGCTTCATTTTTGAATTTCAATGCATTGCAATGTGGACACACAATATTCATTAGTCCAATAGCAACAATTTTCTCTGAACTGTAATTAATTGCAACATTATAACTGAATGCAGCTCTGTGGGGATTAAACACAACATTTCTATGTTGATTTCGATTCCGTTGAAGTTCATTTCGCGCTTCGCGTTGCTCATCAGTTTGATTTGCTCTTATATTTCTTTGACTTGCCGTATTTCGAGTTCTGCGGCCTAAGTTTGTACGTCTGGTTGGTGGCATTGTTAAAAACGAAAATCCAACTGAAAATATATTTTCTGTATAACCATGTAAAATTGTAATATTGTGTAGTCACCAAAAATCGATATGAAGTGAAGTGAACTTACCGTGATTAACAAACACTTATTAGCAAACAAAAAACTTCTTAGTCATTAAAACAAAACGAACTTTATCAAAAACTTAATAAAATTATTGTTAGCGCGGTTATGGATGTGTTGTCACAGATTACCACAGATTTTTTTGTTTTAAATTGAATGACGTTGACATTTGTCAGCGCGGTTATCGATGTGGTGTCACACATTACCACAGATTTTTTGTTTTAAATTGAATGACGTTGATTTTCGTTACGCGCGTTTTTTAAAATATGCAAAATTAAATGTATATTTTTCAATCTTTCTGAGAGATTTTCTTAATAAATTTTTTCGTAAGAACTTTTTACAGAGTATTAGAAAACTACAAAAAAAAATCAGCCAAATCGGTCAAGCCGTTTTCATGTTATGTCGTGACAACGGAAAACGGGTTTCATTTTTATATATATAGATTAGATATGAATGGAGAGAGAAAGATCGATTGTGTCCACAATATTAATAATAATGATAACAATGACACCATCAATTTCAATGAAGGGATACCAACAGAACTTTTCAAAGCAAAATCAGACCATTTGGAAACGAATCAGGGAAATAACATTGATGTTTTAATAAATAAATATGACCAAATTTTTGCAAAACACAAGTTTGATATTGGTCTGGTGCAAAATAATGAGGCACATATAAAACTTTTAGAACACAAATTTATAGCAATAAAACCATACAGATACTCAATGGGGGATCAAAAAGAGATAGAATTCCAAATAGGAAGATTGTTGAAAGCGAATCTGATTGAGGAGTCCTCCTCACCTTTTGCATCACCAGTCACTTTAGCATATAAGAGAGATGAAGGGTCTAAAACTAGATTATGTGTCGATTTTCGTGAACTCAATAAATTAATTGTTACGAACCACAGCCTTTCCCATTAATTAATGAAATCTTAAAAAAGACCCGAAATGCAAAATTCTTTATTACATTAGATGTAAATTCTGCCTTTTGGTCGATTCATATTCGTATAAAAGACAGCTTTTGTGACAGAGAATGGTCACTGTCAATGTAAATGTTTACCTTTTGGACTTAAAACATCCCCGGCCATATTTCAACGTATATTGAATAATATTATCAAAAAATATAACCTGAATTTATTCTGTCTAAATTATATTGATGATATTCTAATATTTTCTTCAACATTTGACCAAAATATAGAACATTTGGAGAGTCTCTTGAAAGCAATATGTAATGAAGGATTCAGACTTAAATTTATCAAGTGTAATTTTGCAGAAGAAGAAGTCAAATATTTAGGACATATTATAGGAAACAATAAGTACGACCTATAAATGACAATTTAATTTCCATTAGGAATTTTTCTCCACCAGATACTCGGATGAAGATAAGGCAATTTTTGGATAAAGTTAATTTTTATCACAAATACATAAAAGATTCAGCTAGATTATTAGAACCGTTGCATAATTTACTGAGAAAAGATGTTAAATTCAATTGGTCATTGGCTTATCAGGAAGCTTTTAATAAGATTAAGGACATCCTTTGTTCTGAGCCAATTCTTGCAATTTTCGACCCAAGTGCCTATACTACTATATATACTGATGCCAGTATTCAAGGAGTAGGAGCTGTTCTTAAACAAAAACAGATTAATGGTGAAATGAAACCCGTAGCGTATTTTTCTAAAAAGCTAAATAAATATCAAAAGAACAAGAAAGCAATATTCCTAGAATGTCTGGCGATTAAACAGGCAATTACATTTTGGAAATATTTGCTAATAGGACATATTATTGTTGTTACTGACCATAAGCCAGGAGAAAGGAAAGACTTTTGTACAAGACCAGATGAAGATCTGGGTGACATGATGAATTTTCTATCACAATTCGATTTTGAGATTAAATATGAACCAGGAAAAGGAAATGTAGAAGCAGATTGCCTTTATAGAAACCCAGTTCTGGAAGAAACGGTGAATATGGATGAATGTATAACAACAGATAATTTGGTGGAATTAAATGAAATAAAAAACGAAATGGAAACTAGGACATGGACGAAAATAGCCGATGAATGTATTGAAGAATACAATAGAACAGACCATTCTACAACTAGATATAGCCCAGAATTTTTACTTTGCTCCAGAAGAACTTATTGAAGAGAGAAATTTACCAAAAGATAAGGAAATAGCATATAGAAATTCTTTACGCTATCATGAATACAATAAAAGACTGATCGACAAGAATAGGAAACATTATGATTTTTAAATTGGAGACCATGTTTATGTTGAAAATAAATTAAAATTGAATAGTGAAAAACTTGATGAAATAAGAATAGGACCTTTTCCAATGGTAAAAAAATTTCTAACACTATATATGAGATAGATATCGAAAATAAAAGAAAGAACAATAACTATTTTCATGTAACTAAGTTGCTCACATGTGAAAACTCAAAACATGTAATGAGGGGTGCATACTTTGTGTGGAGGGATGTAAAAATAAAACTGTTATTTTTAGGGAAAACAACTTTGTAACTTCTATGTTCTATGTCTAAGATTTTAATCTAAAAGTGTCACATGTCATATTTAGTTAGCCATTTAAACTTACCCCTCGTAATGGGAGGTTCAGCACTGGTTACCGGAAGCACAGTTGAAGGACTGTATCCCCTTTTCCTGCATAACTTTAACCCTTTCTGCTGCATAAGAATGATATCTGATTTGAGCGAGTTATCGACCTAACGATATGTAGTAATAATTCATTTAGACCCGGGGCGCTATTGCGTTCACTGGGGCGCTTTGTGAACCACTGCCTAGAGTAGATTTAACAACAGGCTGATAAATGTGTTTCCATTTATTGAGGGTTGTTGCTTTTAAATATTACTAATAGAAATATATTATTCTGGCCATACTGTGTTTTGAATATTTCGACCTCCCGTCACTGTTTCCTTGCTCTCGTTAGGTGTAATTTGTGTTGTCTACACAACGTAACGTCATATTCGCCCGCCACTAGACGATCACGATAAAAAGGTTAGCGCTCTTCAGAGTACTCCATATAATTGCAGACCTTTAAGAGTACTCCGTAAACCCCCAGGTCTAGAGTACTCCGTAAAATTCCGAATCTCTTAGATGCACGGATTAGCACGGGATATCTCACCGTATATATATATATATATATATATATATATATATATATATATATATATATATATATATATATATATATATATATAAATCAATTGATGTTCGTTAGTCTCGCTAAATCTCGAGAACGACTGAACGGATTTATCTTATCTTGGTCTTGGAATGACCGTGGAGGTCCAGGGAAGGTTTACAAGGTGAAAAAATTTCGAATAATTGCCGGGAAAACCCTGAAAGCAGCCCTTTTCTTTTTCCCATACAAACGTTTTCTAATGTAACTAAAGTTATTAAGATACCATTATACCCCACTTAAGATATGAGCAAAATCCCGAATGTTGAAATTCTTAGGTCGTCGCAGTCAATCAATTGCGCAAAAGAGCTACCTCGCGTGCTAACCGCACTGATGACCAGAGAGTGACAGATCGAGAAAATAGTAATATTGCTATGTCAGAATTGCGTTATTTAATAAGTGACAATGAAGTAGATAGGTTTAGAATGCAACGAGTTCGTGCACATCAAACACAACAATAGCAAGCACGACATAATGAAATTGAGCGAATCCGCAGACGCAATGCTCTTGTGATTCTTGAACGAGGTGCATATATATATTTATATATATATATTTATATATATATATATATATATATATATATATATATATATATATATATATATCCTTTGATTATTTACGCACAAAAGAAGACAAAAAATATAGTTTATGAGAAAGCATTAAATTGATTAACAGACTGTATCATAGTAGTGTGTAAATGATTTGAAGTAAAACACTTTATTTCCACTTATTTTTATTTTTCAACGACAATTGTTTCGTCAATAACATATTGACTTCGTCAGGTGAGTATGGTTACTAACTACTTTATAAAATCTTTCTCCTTAAATACAAGTTTCCCTAAAAATACGTGACAAAATGAAGTTTACAAGGAATTTATTAAAAAAGGTTCAACAACGGAGAACGGTTCACATCTGTTTGGTCGTTCAACAAAATATTCAGTTTATGATGCGGGTTTATTTCCATTGCTTCTAAAAGGTCCAATCTATTGCATTTGTTCTCGAAATGGAGAACTTCAAAGTTATGGTCAAAATCATGTCCGGATTCTTGTAGATGCCTAGCATAAGTGGAGTTTGATTTATTCTTATCGAATGAATTCTGGTGTTCCTTATTATATATAATAATATAATAAAGATATCATCAATAAGAACAAGAGATCAGGAGTATATAGGTTAAATTGTGGTACATGTCCATATGTATACATTGGCCAAACGGGTAGATCTTTTGAGAGTAGGATCCAGGAACACCAGAATTCATTCGTTAAGAATAAATCAAACTCCACTTATGCTAGGCATCTACAAGAATCCGGACATGATTTTGACCATAACTTTGAAGTTCTCCATTTCGAGAACAAATGCAATAGATTGGACCTTTTAGAAGCAATGGAAATAAACCGGCATCATAAACTGAATATTTTGTTGAACGACCAAACAGATGTGAACCGTTCTCCGTTGTTGAACCTTTTTTAATAAATTCCTTGTAAACTTCATTTTATCACGTATTTTTAGGGAAACTTGTATTTAAGGAGAAAGATTTTGTAAAGTAGTTAATAACCATACTCACCTGACGAAGTCAATATGTAATTGACGAAACAATTATCGTTGAAAAATAAAAATAAACGGAAATAAAGTGTTTTACTTCAAATCATTTACGATGAATTTCCGTCAAGTAGAGACCGAAACAATCAAGAAATAGTAGTGTGTGTGTCAGTATCAAATTTAAACCTTATAAATGGCCAGTATTTCAGAAAAACTCTAGTTTTGTAAGTAAGCAACATGTTGTATCGAAAATAATAATAAAACTTCATGCTTCATTCATAAAATGCTTTTTTATTAAATACGGATTCGTTTTGTTTGTCTTAAGATTATTTTATACAAAAGTTTAGGACTTTTATTTATCGATTGAGGCAGTACGAAGTCTACCGGGTCATCTAGTATTCAATATTAAATTTAGATATTGCAAATAACATTGGCGAACAAAGGAAATAATCATGAGTGAAGTAAAAAAAAATCAGAAACATAAACTAGAAAGGATTGACCAGGCAAAATAAGTTTTATTCACCTAAATACAGTTACAGATTAAAACATTTTCTTCGATTTCGAATTTTTTTATGAAGATAATAATGAACATTATTGATAAATATATTTTGATTTCAATTAATAAAATGATATCAATATAAAAAACTATTTTTCAATTATAACAATTTGACATTTCAGAGTTGTCAACTCTAATTTTACCTATATTTACACAGAAGAGTAAAATTTTGTTATATAAAATACTCCACAGTCTGTTTATACACCTATTTACAATAAAATCACATTTATTTACAATGAAATTAAATAGGTTTTTTTATATCTTTGACCCTTAGATACTGCGAAGTTCCAGGTTTTGAAGAAACAGCGTTATTGCTTTGTACATTTTGTTATTAATTGTTGAAGAAGTCTGTCGAACTTCATTAATTTTGTCTTTTCTTTTATCGATAGAAGTAATGGTGGATTGGGCAGGTTTCAAAAGTTTAATAGAATTATTTGGCGCATCATCTGCGTGTTCATTCGTCAGGTTTGAATTCTTATTATCAAATGATACAAATAATTTCTCTTCCTGTTGGTTATTATTATCTATTTTATCGACAGTAGTAGCTGTTGGTTTGTTAGGATTTGAAATAATTATCGGTTCTTTGTGTTGGTCATTCTTTTCCTTCTTATCATTGATAGTAGTAGCCATTGGTTTGTCAACTAAAGTGGAAACACTTTCAACTTGGTTGATCCTAACAGAACTCGATTCAGTAGACACCTTGGATGAATTACTTCCTCTATCGTTAGCAGTAAATTTTTCACCAATATCTGAACCATATTTGATGGATATTTCATTGTCATAAACAATGTTCACACGAATGTTACAAAAATTTAAATAACCCTTCAAATTTTTGAATTCGTATTCGAATTCACCTTTTTTTGAATTCAATATGTCACAAGTAGAAGGCATCTTAGTCTGAATTGTTTTCTGTACTTTATCTTCACTTTTTTTCATTCGTTTCAGTAAATTCTCCAAATAAGTACGTTCATTATCAACATAATCAATTCCCATATCTTCTTCATTAAATTTTATATTAGGTTTGAAAGAATGTTGAACGGGAGGTATTTGAATTTTGTTTTCCAGAGTGAAATTAATTTTTTCATTATTAATGACAGATTGTTCCGTAGATAAGTCTGTTTTTGCAACACTATCGACTTTCAATTTTTTTGAATCTTTCAAATGTTCGTTTATTTTCCTCTTCTCACCTTTCAGATTTGCATTTTCTAATTTATGGAATTTCTTCTTCTTCGGCCCTTTTCTTTTTATATTTTCGCAGGAATTTTTACGGCTAGGCGATTTGCTGGTTTCATCAATGTTCGCTAGCTCATCAGATCTCTCAATACGAGAAATTGATTTTTCACTACAGGATTTTCGCCTTTCGTTGAAATAAAGTTCCTTTGTTTTAAAAGTAGCCAATTCTTTAATATTTATGGTATTGTTAGTTTCTTCAGATTTGCGAGTATCATCTTTAACATCAGACACATTTTGGGATTTGTTTAGAGGGGAAATTTTCGTAGAATCTTCAAAATTGGATTCTATCTCGGAATTTTCAGGTTTATCAGTCTCATGAGAGTCTTCACTGCATTTATCTTTAGGATCAGTTTCAAGATCGTCAAGGAGAGAAATTAGTTCAAAATTTTCAGGAGCAGATATTTGGGTTCCTTTAATAATTTCAGTTGTCGCTTCACTCGGACCCTCAGAATTACATGGGTTTTCAAACTCTTCAATATTATAAACTGTTTTTAAGTTCTTAGCGTTATACTTCTCCCCACAAATTTCACGCCTTTTAATTTTTTTAGATTTGCCAACAGTTGAATTCTTGGGGTTGTTAAGTTTTCCAGAGATTTCAGGAATTTTTTTACAATTCCTAGGAATAGATTTTCTTAGAGACGTTTCAGATTCTTTATTCTTAGGTTTTTTCACATTTGACTGCTCAGATCTTTCAAAATCATATTTTTTTTCGAACTCCTCAGGTGTTCCATTGTCTTTAGATATTTCAGGATAAGGTACTTCAAAAATATACTTTTCATTGGATTCAGTATTATTTTTTTTAATCGAATTTTCATTTTTATTACTGAAAGTTGTTTCAGTATTATTATCTGATTCATTTCCTTCATCGGTAATCTCGATGATCAATTTCTGGAAAGCATTCATGTTATTTTCACGGACATCTTCGATCTCGTCGCAACGTTCTACTATTAATTTCGGTTGATTATTCGTAATCTTCATCATAGAACAGGATTCTTCGTGTTTTTTGGTTTCTTCCATCGAGCGGAAAGTAGTTCTACACAAGCTGCAACGCATGTGTGTGGTTTCATGTTTCTTTAGTGCTTTGGTGTTGTAGTGGACTTTGTTACACACTTCGCAAATGAATACTGCTTTAGTTAATGGTTTAATGGTAAATGGTAGAGTTGTCTCCTGGTCCAATTCTTTTTCGCCTATTGGATCGCTCCAACCAGAATGCACGCCTTGTTCATTATTAGATGAAGAAATTTCATCTACTAGGCATTCAGGAGTCTGTGAAATGGTTAAACCTGATGTTGAAGCAGAGTCCATTGACTTAAACTTTTTAGAAATATTACCGATAATTTGGTCATTGTTTGTATGAATCAATTGATCTTGGTCACAGGATTTTTTCCGCTTCAAAGATTCGATTTTGGATAGTTTCAAATTATTAGTTATATTTTTCTGTATTAACACAACTGGGGATATAGTACATCCATATATCGATGATGGATTTTGTTTTCCCAAATCCTTGACCGACTGATGAATGCTCTTCTTTTCGATGCCTTTCTCCTGTGGAAACACGATTTATATTCATTAACATTATAATAGAAATATTAAGTCAGATATTTTGAAATCTCGAATGAGACAGAGATGGTGTTGCAAGAAAATACTGCAAATTTCTTGTAGAAGTTCATTATTTTATAATAAGTTTAATGAAAATATGATGTCCTGCTTAATAATTTTTTACTCAATTTCTGTGACCACATAGATCAAGAAATAAACTGTGACATTTAAGGGTAGGTTCCATTTTTGTTGTTGATTCTAATGGTTTATCATTTAAGAGAAGGATAAACGCAAAATGGATCTTATGGTATTCAGTTACTATGATTTTTCTATTCATTGAAACAATAATGAAATGAAAAATAGCACAGAAGTAAATGATTTGCATATCACAAAATATTTTCAACAAACAAAAAAGTATGGAAGAAAGGAAACAATATACGAAGATGTTTTTTTAGACATCTAAAAAGTATTTTCATGTGAAACAAATTCATTTGTTGCAAAAAATATCAAAATGAATATTATATCAATTAAACAAATGGTTTTTGAATTCGTCTTTGCAAAACATCTAGAGTATATTATTATTGGTGTCAGTGTGAGTGTGGATAGCTCAGCGGGAGAGCATCGGACTCGTGACCGGGAGGTCCAGGGTTCGAATCCTATTCAGGTAGAAAAGAAATTTTCTAGTTGGACGGGTATCTGCCACCATTTCACTGTTGGGTCAAAAATTAACAGTGCTGTGACCTAAAGTGGCGCAAGATCGCAGTAACAAAGCCTACACAGAACACAACTGAACTCCTAACTCGCACAAGCTGAAAAAGCTTCTGAGGGATCTTCACAGAAGATCTAGGAGTATCAGGATAATAATAATAATAATAATAATAATTGGTCTAAGGTGTAGAAAATATTTCAAGGTATTGGAATATTATACATTCTGATATTTTTTCAGGCCCATTGCCGCAAATGAATTTGTTCCATGTGATATATTTTATAGAATGCTTTTGAGATAACTAAAAATATTCCTAGTATATTGTTTTTTCTTTATCTTTCCTTTTCAGCCTATATGATTATTCTTATTAGCTGATTAATTGATGTATGGAAGAATGTTTCCATCTGAATCTGAACTGTTCTTCAGGAATATTTCAGAGAAATCATACGAACAGATTTGGTATATTCTCAGGTGTGTCAATGTTGCGTTTTTTGACTTAATTATTCACAAGTAGAAATGAACAGAGCAGGTATTACACATCTTATTAGTCCCCTAATAATTGATAAAGAGTTTTTCAGAATTTATGCCATCTATGTTTCCCTCAAGAATTTAAAAACTATTTTATTTGAACAAAACTTTACTTACCTTCAATTCCATATCGTTCTGTATTGAGTTATTCCTGAATTTGAACAATGTGATTGATAGATGAACACAACTGCTGCACAACATATGGGAAACTCCGTCATTAGGCGAGATCTGAAAAAAGTAGATATTAAAACAAGTGCTAAATATCTGTACAGTCATATTTAGTCATAACAAGTGATGATATTCATAATATTGTGAGTGAAATGACATTTTGTCATGGACAGTAATTTACGTGTGTATCGAATGAAATGTAGAAAATGTCCTGAGAAAGCTGAGGATTATCTGAGCAATAGTGACAATACAAATTTATTGAGTGCAAGCTGACCCGACATAAAGAAATTTTATAATTAAAAAAAATATTTTCATCAGAAACTTAAAATGAGTTCTTAAAGAGATTTGTCATGAAGTAAAGAAAATGAAGAATTGTAATAGAAAGGTTTATAAGAATCTTGATGAGTGTTGCCATGAAGGTGTACGAAGTTACTCTGGAACACAGACATAGAAGAATCACTAGATAAGGCGCAGGGAGAATTCTGGAAAGGCAGAAATGCAGAAGACCACATACTCACCATCAAACAGATAATAGAAAAAATGAAAATAGTGACAGAAATGTTCAAGTACTTTGTATTCATTGATCTAGCGAAAGTTCTCGGTAAAGTTTAAAGACAGAAAAAGAGAAAGATACTGGAGAAGAATGGACTAAATATACCTACATTCATAAAAATAGAGAATCCTTTATAAATGATACACGCACTTTCAATATATGATACTAAGACAATGAACCAATATCCAATACATGGATTAGCACTCATTGACGAGAGTTTATATGAGAATTAAAATATACAGTGTTACGTAATGGAATTAGAAATATTGAAAACTTTATTAGGTATAAAATAAAGGCGAAGAACTTGTTATTAACCTTCGAACTATATTGTTTGCATGAATACTTTGGGGGTCAATTCTAGAATTTTTTATGTTTTATGCCATTTTATTTAATTTGTATCTTAATTGCTGTCAAATTATCTCAAATAATAATAATATAATAATAAAGTTTATTTCAAGAATAAACACTTTACATCACGGAGGAACATGAGATATGACCTGTATGCGATATATATTAACTTTAAATGATCACTTCATCCAATCGATCCAATATAAAAAATCTTTTACCCTTACAAATATTTGATTGAATCAGGCTTTGCTTGACGAAAATCTATATTGAATAAGGTTATTCTGATTTTAACATATTTTTATTGTTATTATAATACAACAATTATTACTAATAAGCAGTGTGAGCTATGGTAATAGAAAGTTCTACAAATCGAAACAACGTAACATACATCTGTATAACAATTCTAAACTCAAAACAGCCCGATAAAGTTTTGTTGATCACTGGCGCATATCTGTGCACGTTTTGAACTTTTAGTTCTTCTCTAGTGCACTTTACCGTCAAACGACCACATATCTTTCATGTACAGGAACACTATATAAGATACCTAGTCATCATACACTAGCGCCATCTAGTGAAAGAAAATATACTAGCGAACTATTTCGAGTAAAGAAATGTATAATATTTCCAATATTTTCACGTTACAAACGCGGAAAAAACTTTCAACCATAATTTTAAAATTTTACATAAAGAAAGTAAAAGTTAAGCTTTAAACCTGTTAGAGTGACTAGACATAAATAAATATAACTAGATAGGAATAGTATTTATCGAACAATTAGACCTAAATAACTCACTCCTATTCAATATATTCAGATAAACTGCAATTTACAGAGAATCCCTTCTTTAGGTTTTAGTCTCGGTTTTAGTGCTCAATGAAAATCTTTTTACCTACGGTTATATAAATGAAAGCTTGATTCGGAAACGAATTCAGTTATTCAAAAATGTAAGATCTACACTTTTTGTCGCCTGGGGCAGAAGTGTTTTGATTCTTTCAATCAAAAAAGCCGTTGAAGAAAAGATGAATTTAACAAATTCCCAAATACTATTCAGCAACACTCCTATATTGGACACTGTTATTTCCATGCGCCATAGAAAAAAAACACAGATATCCGTTGTGATGTGTAATAAATAGAACCTTTTTCAAGTTTTGAGCTTCCAGTTATTTCCATGTGCTATAAAAATACACAAATGGCCGAAGTGTAATAAATAGAACATTTTTCGGTTTTAAGTCAAGTTCCTTTTTGTACTCCTTTGAAGATGGTCGAATGATCGAAACACTTGTCAGGATTCTGAATAAATTGTAAAAGATAAAAACTGTGTGAATTATTTTAAATAAAAAGGTAAATTACAAGTTGAAAATTTTTAAATTATCAGGAAAATGTTCCAGCGGTTTTAGCTTCCGAAAAATAGGACAGTCCTAGGAAGTACCCAGCACAAAAGACGTTCTGAACTTTTGGATGTATCCTTTGTTATACCATAATTTGGGAAACCATCGTTTAATTTAAATTTTTCTACCTGAGATATCTTTAATATCCATATAATCGAAATTCAATTTTTCTCTTTATTTGAGGAATCCCTACAATTTATATATTCCAATTTCAATTTTTTCTTTCTACCTGAAGTATCTCTTCTATATATGATTTGGCAATAAAACTATTAAACGAGCAGATGGCCCTTTAACACACCCCACTTCTCGAGCTTTTGCTTGAAAATAAACAATGCCTATAAGATTCCCATCTTCAAATACTAACAACCATTTAGAAATAAACCGATACCCCCACTACTTGTAAAATGTGAAAATCTATCCCTTCACAATAAAATGACACGGGGTTGATCAAAGCGGCGCAGGTGAAATGTGCAAATAACACAATATACAGGTAAGGAGAAATTTAGTTAGTTCAAAACAAAATCCCCCTGTTCTCGAATTAAATGAATTAGATTTAGTTCAATAAATATGAAGGATTATGTTTATTGAACTAATTAATTTGTTATTTGCAAATTTTATCTGCGCCGGTTCAAACAACTCCATAGCCTCATTCTTTGCTATTGCAAATCTAGTGAAAAAGCATCCTATAGGACTATAAGTGTGGTATTGGATAAAGTGCGCAGATGTCAACCGTTTTGACCTTATCCAGGTATGGGAGCATACAGTCTTATTTAAAAAATTATTTACTTATAGATGTTAAATTTATTCATCTCCAACTTTTGAGCATAATCAAATTTAATGCAAATTTAAGTTTCGTCAAAATATCGAGTTTCATGAACCAAAATCTGCAATAATGTATATTTTCAACACATAATTGAATGAAAATGAAAAGAATACATTCCTATAAAAATTATATTAAATACAGTTTAAGACTCACCTTGACTCCTGAGGTCACCTCAACTACTTCTGCCATGTTCTCCTTCATTCCAAATCGCCCATTGAAAACACTAACTAATGAAGATCTCGATGAACATAACCTGCACAGATCATTCCTGTCTTGGAAAATGTTATTTTCTGTCATGTTTGACATTTCAGAAAATTCCTTTATTGGTTTCAGATGTCACTAATTTAAATAGGTAATTCAAAACTATAAGACACAGATACACGAAAGTTTGCGATAGTAGAACACTTTTAGTATCAAACTGATACGAACTAAGCAATTTCTATAACGCTTTGTCATACGAACTATGAAGTTTGGTTCTGATGTACTGGTATTAGAGACTTGGACAGACTGCATTTATAGTACTAACCTTACCCCCACTTTCCGTTCTCCCGAAAGAGGGGGGAAGTATGGAGGGGATGAAAAATGATATAATCAGGTAACCATTTGAAATTTGTAAGAATAAGAAACGAAAAATAATTTAATTTTATGGGCCAATATACCCCTAACATTAATTGTTGTTGATGCGATCTTTACAAATCATTGGGTTTTTTTATTGAAATCATGTTTATTGATGCCATCAAATTTATTTGGAAAAGACATTGTGAAAAGATATTCATTTTATTTATACATAATTACAGTTTTTCAGGAGATTTTCAAATAAATAAAGTGAACTTCTTAAAAGCAGATTTCAGATCATTCAGTCCTTTTTTGGATTACTTTTTGTGAATATTTGATCGATGTTCAGCTAATTAATTTATTCACAGTTTTGTAGAAATCAGATATGAAAATATGAAGTACTGATAGACTCAAACGATCACTAAGTTCTAATGAAATTTGAAGTCTTTTTGTAGAAAAATTGCATTCAACTAAAAAATTACACCCCGGCGAATTTATCGAATTATAAGGAGAATAAGGTTTGAATGTATTCTGTGGTTATGTAATGTACACCGCGCTTAGATTCTACGCATGTCTTCTTGTTTCCACAAAATTGTTGGAATCGATGAAATTCGTACGCTAATTTGTGATCTATTACAATGTTGGCCAAGACGTCTCTAATGTCTACTATTTGTTAAGGCCAGTTGGTGATGAGAAGAATTATGGATTTGTAGTTTCTTCTTTTGTACTGAAGACATCCGTATTATCTAAGGATCATACACATAGATTATATAAATTACATCATTACATCATGGTATTTATTCGCCCTATCTACGTGTGAAATATTCTGTAGCACTTGACACGTAAAAGATCGGCGACAATAACAAAGCGAATAACATCCTTATGGCGTTCCTGTGGTTTTTTAAAGCGACAGAGAAGAAGCTTTTTGGAAATAAACCTCCTGAGCAACTTAAAACGATACTCGAGATAATAGTACTCACAACACTCCATCTTTGTAACTCTTAGTAAGTAAATTTCTTTTGAATGCTTCTGATTGATTACATGCTTTACGCTTGAATAGCATCTCAGTTTTAATATAAAATTAGTGATTGCACGCTCGTTCATTGTACTTCCACTCATCGCTTTTCATGCTTGTAATTTTGTTTAAGGTATTGAACGATGTAGATAATGAACATTTTAAGTTTTGTTATAAAAAAATACATATTCTTGAAATTATTTTTTATTTCATCCATCAACTATTCTTCGAGGTTACATTTATTTCATCATAACAACCATCTCATTTACGGATCTTCAAAAGAGGCTCCAGGTGTAGTTTATTTCTTTCCAATCCGCTACTTCAATACACCTACCAAATTGTTTATGATAAATTCTCTTACACACCAAACGCGCTACAAGTTCAACGACTTCCTCAATATTATTGGTGAACTTTGGTGAACTTTCTCGAGATAACTGCCTTGGTGGTTAAATGCGCTACCCGTTTGCCAGACATGCAGAGATTTTAGGTTCAAACACCCGCAGCGCTTTTTCATTCAAATATAAGTCAACCAACTAAGACACCGCTCGACGTAATGCGTGGTTTTCCACACGCGACCAACTCTGGATGGCCATATCAAGCCAACTCCCCACTATAGATGACGCTACTTCATATCTCTTCAATGCCGGCTCTATATGCCACCTACATCAAAAGTGAGGTTATGATATACTTTGAATCAGAACCCGCTCAGCACCAACTACTTACCGGTATTTTCGTTTCTGGTCAAACAATCCGGAATAGGTTGCACTGTTTCATTTTGAGAGTCAGAAGGTGCATCCGGCTGTAAGATATCGTTAAGATCTTGCACATGATAACGGATGGAGATCCTGCTTGTTCACGAATGAGTTCAGATTTTGTCTGTATCAGTCTAATGGGCGAATGTTGGTGTGTTATAGTGAACATTTCATGATGCCAACAACTCTTTCCCATGGCGACTCTGTGTGAATCTAGGGAGGCATTTGTTTTAATGGACGCACAGATCTTATTATACTATTTAATTACCATTACAGCGGTAAGATATCGTGAGTTGATTGAAGAACCGATTATTTTTCTCCTCGCGGCAGCCATTGGCGACAATTATACGTCAATCAGCGACAATACTCGTCCACACCGGGCAAGAATTATCATAAAAATGTATGGCATTAACCGAATGAATTGGCCCGCTGTCTCTCCAGATTCAAATAGTATTGAACATGTCTGGTCAATAATGTCACAGCCATTAAACCGCTGACCTGACCCACCGAATACATTAAACCTACTCGCCAATGCTTTGACAGACATTTGGGAAAACATTCCTCAAACTTTCATTGATAACCTCATTCATACAATGCCGAATAGAATAAGAGCACTACGAAGAGGTAGAAGAGGCCTAACCCGATATTAAACCGTGACTTTAAGGTATTTCCAACAGAAAGAACCTTTTTGTAAGCCTGCAGACTCCACCAGTCAGAATCTTTATTTTTTTTATTTCTCTACTATGTTGACGCTCTAACGAAGGTCTTGCTTGCTATTGCCATTTCGGGCAGGCTACCGTATGTAGACACCTAACTTATATCATATATAATATATCAGTACATATACTATACTGTTCCGAATTTGGAGGTTGGCGGGAGAATACGTTAATTTGTGTAGACAACCCAAGTTGCACTTGAACAAGAACGAAGAAACAGTGATGGAAAGTTCAGAATGCAAGGTTAATTAAAGTTATAATATTTGGTTCGTGAAGGCAGGGTCTCGCACCTGACTCGATGAGACCGAGGTTGCGTTTTAGGACAAAAAGAGTTAGGGATGAAAACCTCACATACATTCTTCAGCCCTTTCATTTCCTTTATTCATAAAATTGAAGGTCCAGAGATCGACAAACTTTCTAATATCCTAAAACATAGTTCGTGTGCAAGCAAAGGTCAATTGAGTGAATATACAGATACCATGGCAATAGGAACATGGAACAAAGATCTTCGAGATAGTTCAACAATAACCTTTTGGACAACAGCAAATCCAACGCGAGGTTCCGAGCCTTTGAATTAATTTGTTTCTTCTAATCCCCAGACCAGTTAATATTTAACTTAGAAATTCGGTTTTGAGGCACTCACGAACGGCTTAATGAAAGGAAATTCTTTTACTCTGGCCTTTCTATTGCAACAACAACCTACAGATTAAAAAATTCATAAGAGCTGATTGTACAAAACGCCGACGTCGGAATTAACAAGTGTGGCCCGACAGGCAGCCGAAGTTTTCGAAAATTGCTAAATAGGAATTTTGAGCGGGTGAACGAACTAAAAAAGTTCCGGACCAAGGAATTAAGAATTCCAGTAGCCGTTTATTGTTCGTTTGAAATAGGCCGTTTCTCGTAGAAAATCGCGTGTGCCCAGTTTTGGTTTGAATTTATGGTTTTGGAGTCTAGGGTTAAGAAGTATCTAAAAATTTTGGTATATTATTAAGGTTGAAATTATCTGACTAATGTTGAGTAAAAAATTAAGAAATAGGTGGTAGGTTGACACATTCTTTTCGGAATCATTGCGTTTGAAGAATTAAGACAGAATTAAGATTTATATAAATGATGCGTAGTGCTTAAGGGATCCGCATCGCCCTCTCCTTAATTATTCAGTGTGTCATCTTTATTAAGATTTCATTGAGTTTAGCATTGATTAAACTATTGTATTTTGGCACACCTCATCATTTTCATTATCACACAGAAAATTTAATATCATCAAAGACCTTTCATTTTCGCGAAGCCTGTACCCTTCCTAGGACCGCTCGACTAGGATTGGTTCGCACCCCATTCGTAAATAAGTCAATCTAGTAATATTTTCCATCCAATCACCTCCCACAAAGAGTAGGTTCAAATAATTACTTGGAATGTAGATATAGCTTTTTGGATTCTTCCTGGTAACTAATTGATTAAACCTTAACCAATTAGTATGCAAATTCTTGGTTAAGCATAATTCAAATGGGGGTGAAATAGAGGGATGTTTATTAGACTTAAATGGTTTATTTACAGTCTAAATACATATATTATAAAATGTACAAGTTTGATTTATTTATGGTTTATAACAGCCTAAATTCACATATTACAAAATATACAAGTTTATATATTTGTTTACCCAAATTAAGGGGGTTGTTCCGGTGTAGTATCTAACTCTTATTGCGGTGAAAACACTATCTTTTTCGTGGGAAAATTCTTCTTTGATCTTCTTCATCGTTGTTCACTTTCACCGAATTCACTTTTACTTGTTTCACTTTTGGGCTCACTTTACACATTAACTACCTAATTTCAAGTAAATAATGTAGATAATATATTCACTTCCAGCATTTAGTGTGTTACTGTGTTATAGAGAGAGACGTAAAACTAGCGAGCGGTTTATTCTTTACTTTTTGGGCAAGTGACAAAATGCGACTTTTTTGGGGATGTTTCTTCAAGGGTGCTTTGTGGCTAACTGTAGTGAGAGAACTGTTTGATTGTAACTTGAGACACAAAAAGAAATGTGATTAGAACTTACTTCTAGAGAATGTATGTGGGATCAGAATTTAATGTTCGAAGAATATTGCGTGACCGTTTGCTAGAAGCACGAAGAGAGGGCCAACGAACGACTATGAGGAATTTGTTCAACTGTAGCTTTTTGCTAACTGACCGAATAAGAGAGTGGATTGGGGCTCGAAAAGGTGGCTCAGGTAGCGAGAAATCTGTCCCTTCCTCTAGGAACGGCGTTGGTTTATAATGGAACAAGAAATGTGAAGGACAAATATTTTCGTTTCTTAACTGGTGTTTAGGCCCATTTAGGAATTAAATGAGATATTTAAAAGGCCTAAATTGTTGAACTCTAGGAAGGTAATTGTTACATTTACCTGCACAATAAATTAAAAATTCCTTGTTCGATGTAAAATCTGAACAGGTAGCTTTTTACATTTGGTGTCAGGTGTGGAGTTAACTTTTTTCTGTGAGTAGTGAATTTTTTTTTGTTTTGGAGAAAATTACGCGTATATGGTTGCTATATTTTTGAAGGTGAATCTATTTTGATATTTCTGCATTTTGGTCTTACTCCATTACATGCTTATAAAGATGTGTTGTTTCCATCGTCAAATATTAATCGCTGAATTTTTGATCTAGCCTTTGTTGAAATAAGGTTCTAGTGCTTGGTTCATTCAAACTAACAAGGTTATATTTGTCTTGAATCGTTTTGGTTTCTCAGGTGTTATCTTCTGTTGTTTGCCTATCTGTTTTATATAGGATATAAATTTTTGAAATGAGTAAAAAGTGGTCGAAGCCACACTCAATTCCTGTATGCACTCTTATATCTTTAGTCTGCCATTTGGTGTCTTGTTTAAGGATCATATAGTCGATAATAGACTCAAGGCCCCTGGTCTCTTGATGCCATGTGTACTTATGGAGATTTTTATGGCTATAAAACCCATTTAGTATCTTTATTTTATGTTCTTCACAGGCCTCTAAGAGTCTCTGCCCATTATCGTTTAGTGTCTCTTCTCCGTGTATACCCACTATTTTGCTTCCATTCCTTCTTCCCACTCTGGCGTTTAGATCTCCTAAAACCACAACTTCCCTTTGGTTTCCGAGGGCTGTGAGAGTGTTATTCAATGTAGTGTAGAAGTCATCCTTTTCTGTCTGATTCGAGTCAACATTAGGGCCGTACACGCCGACAATAGTTGTTCTATGTCCTTCGATCGTTAAGTTCACGGATAATATTCTTTCGTTCATTGTGTTCAGAGTTTACCCTAAACTTTAAAATTCGGAAGTTTATAAGTCCAACTGTGTTCAACTTGCAATAGCAAATGTTACATTTTCATATTTTTGATACTTGGGCTTGGTTACTGTGTCCTCATGCCACTTTAGGCACAGCACTGGTGATTTTTGACTTAACGATTTGGTGACCGCCATCAAACCGATAAAAAAAAATTTTCACGCCAAACTGCGAACCTTAATCGCAGAACTCTGCTTACAATTCGAAAATTTTAACCACTACGTCCACCGGCCCTCGTCTACAAGTTTGCTTCGAAAGTAATGTTTATTACGAGTTAATCACTGTTAAGCAGAATATCTAGGTTTTTTCAACTTTCAGTATACAAAACACAGAATTCTGTGTTTTATTTATCACATGAAGTTATTCACAAATTTAATATTGTTAAGGGAAATATACTGTAGAACAAACGAATTCACGTCAGTATTTTTCACCTCTAGAGTCTAAAGTTTCATTAGTTCCAATAATATTAAATATTTTGAGCTCTAAGGCAATTTTAAAAAGATTTCAATTTTTTTCCCTTCAGGTTCCTTGCAATATACTGCGACCCCTATAAAAACTTTAAACTTTTATACAAACTTAGTCCAATGATCTTCTATAATCCTTCAGTTGTAACAGTTCAGTCGGCTTAAATAGAATGGGTCTTATTTCCTTTGTTCGAAATTTACTTGCTCTCAAGATTTGCTCTTCCAAGCTGCACTATTTCCAATCAGAATTTTCTGCTATTCTTTACCAAAATACCTAACAACGTGTATTATATGTTAATAAAAACAACGGCAAAGAATAATAAATTCATTAAAATTAGGACAACAGCGTAACAAGCTGCAGATCCTCACTAACATCGATTATCCATACCACCTTAAATAGAATTCATAGAATAAAATAGAAAAAGGCTTTTTACTTGATAGAAGAAATATAACAAAATTTAAATATCAAAACAGATTTAATCTGTTAGTCTTCTACAATTTTGATTTCAAAAAAATTTTCATTCAAGAAACTTTTAGAATTAATTTAATGTCTACAATAAGCACCGCTTATATTTAATAGACGTATATAATCAAAACTCAATATATAATGTCAAATGGAATAAATAAACCAACAGATATAAAAAGTCATTAAAATTAATAAATTAATATTTAAAGGACACAAAATTTTGTTTCTGATCTCACCATTAAGAACACCAATTGCCTTTTAAAAACATGAACCCAACTTAAGGACTTCTAATGTTTTGAGAGGTTTCTGAATTAACTTATTTGAATATTTAAATATATTAAATATTTCAAATAAATTATATTTTTTGAGAAGTCCTCAAGTTGTGTTCATGTTTTTAAAAGGCAATTGGTGTTCTTAATGGTAAGATCAGAAACAAAATTTTGTCTGCTTTAAATATTTATCTATTAATTTTAATGACTTTTTTATATCTGTTGGTTTATTTATTCCATTTGACATTATATATTGAGTTTTGATTATATACGTCTATTAAATATAAGCGGTGCTTATTGTAAACATTAATTTAATTCTAAAAGTTTCTTGAATGAAATTTTTTTTTAAATTAAAATTGTAGAAGACTAACAGATTAAATCTGTTTTGATATTCAAATTTTCAAATAATTCATAGAACAACACACACATTAGGATCTACATTATGCAACACATCTTACATGTGATTAAAGTAAAACAACTTAATTTTCGCTAATTTATTTAATTTCACAAAAATTGTTTCGTCATGACAACATGACTTCGTCAGGTGAGTATGGTACTAACTACATATTTGATATTGAGTTCTTTAAATATTCAGAATGTACAGAAAAGAAGGTAGTGGGAATTTACAGTAATTTGTTTTTTTATTATTTCACAAAGTTTCAGAAAAGGTTAAGTAAGGGGGATTTATTGAGGTCCGTCTGGTCATTTAGGAGAATCGGTTTTTTATTGTATCTGTTGATTTCGAGGGCTTCTACGTAGTTCAACCCCAGGTTCTTTTTTTCTAGGTGTAAGATTTTGTAGTTATTGTCAAAATCATGTCCTGTCTACAAAAGATGGTCAAATCAGGACATGATTTTGACAATAACTACAAAATCTTACTCCTAGAAAAAAAAGAACCTCAGGTTGAACTACCTAGAAGCCCTCGAAATCAACAGATACAATAAAAAACAGATTCTCCTAAACAACCAGACGGACCTCAATAAATCCCCCTTACTTAACCATTTCTGAAACTTTGTGAAATAATAAAAAAACAAATTACTGTAAATTCCCACTACCTTCTTTTCTGTACATTTTGAATATTTAAAGAACTCAATATCAAATATGTAGTTAGTACCATACTCACCTGACGAAGTCATGTTGTCATGACGAAACAATTGTTGTGAAATTAAATAAATTAGCGGAAATTAAGTTGTTTTGCTTTAGTCATCAAGATGTATTTCCGACAAGTAGAGACCGATACAATCAAACATTTACATCTTACATAGTTTACAAATACTATTAGCCTTCAAACAAAAAAAAATTAAACCTAGCGTCCTCACGCGCATACCCAAATTGTATCTGCAACCCACAATACACCTAAAGACCTGTATAATCACTATACCAAACAATATTTATTATGAGAATTATGAACAATTTATTGAACTACCATGGAATAGCAAATTCATACCAAGACAAGACATTCATAAAAGATTCAATGGAGTTCGGCTAAACGGAAAAGGAAGATGTTTAAAATAAAAATAATAAATTTATTTCCAACCAAGTAGAAAACATAGCAAATTAAATTTGATATATGTGATAGAATCACTGAAAATTACTATATATCTGCTAAGATAATGGTGAAAGAAATAGGCTCTGTTTCTCACATTAACTTATTTAAAGATCGTACATAATACAGGTTAACTTACCATTCTTACCAATTTTCATATACGCTGCTCTGCGGATAAATACATTATCTGTAACAATGATAACCGTACATACAGCGCCATCTATTATAGTTACATAAATCTACTCACAAAATAGAATACTACATCATGAAACAATATATATGAAACAAAATATTCAAATTGAATACATACCCTAAAGTTATATTGGTTTTTTTATTCATTAAAACCCGGAATTTTTTCTACTACTTACTTTTTCAGAGCACCCTAATCGGAGACGATTTTTATACAACGTAGAACCAAAACAAATATAACACTTTAAACGTCTTTGCATATACCTATATCCGTGATTTTAGAAATGTTTATATTTGCATGTTCCATGAGGACTAGAGCGCCATCTATGAATATTAACACGCGCTACAGAATTTCTTAAAGTGTAACTTTGTATCTGTATAAGATTGGTTTTAAAAAGTAACAGAAAAGGGAAAAAATCATAAAAAACCTACCATCAGCAGTGAGATCTGTGTCCTATAGAATTCTAAACATCGTCATTGTCTCTTCGAAACGCTGAATTCCATCGCAAGGCTCGTCACTTTATACAGCTAACCTCGAAAAGTGACAGTAATCTGTATGTAGCGTAACCCCAAAATAAGAACAACAAAATTTTAGTTTTTATGTGGCAATAACAACGCTTGTGCTCTTCTCTACTTGAAACCGGCGAGGAAGGTGAACTATGTATCGGAAAGATGATACACCGGGAAGCTGTAACGCAGCAGAGCAGAATTCTTGGCAAGGAGCGGGCACGTCGCCACAGTTTAAAAACTATTTAAATATAAATAAAATAATATCATCCGTGATTAATATTAAAAAAATGTTCCAATTCAAAGAAAAAAAATTTATTTTGAATAAAATAATTTTTACGAAAATCTATTTTTTTTCATTCATCGTAATTTACATAATTCGAAAAGTTTGGGACTATATCTCAATTTTTTTTCTTTGTTAAAGTATCTGAAGAAAAGTGTAAATATTGTCCCGTCTCATATGCTACACACTTTTATTTTTGTAGATTAGTAGTAGTAACAGTGAAATAAAATTAGTTGATCACAACTAAAAGCAAAATATTGATTAACAGAAAATAAATCTTGCCAAAAATCAAAGACTACATTGGAGGCAACGTTTTTACTTAGAACAGTCTAATGCCGGAAGAATGCGAGAAAGTAAGCGAACAGAATACTAAACTTTCGCTTTCTGGCACAGATATTGACAGACGACATATCATTCATCCATTTTCTATTTTATGGCCTCAACAACTCTCTGGATATGTAACCAGTCACTAACTTCGTATTTTTTTCAGCCAATTCTTTTCATTATTAATTCTCATTTACACATGGACTGGACAATTTTTATTATTTTACGATTCACCACCTGACGCAATCAAACACACCAATTGGCGCAGGGGGATTCGAACCAGCAATCTCTGATACCACAGCAAGCATCTATGCACACTATGCCGCCGAGATCCCCATAAATATTGATATATTTTTTTTTATTCCTTTATATGTCCTCGGCAACTTAGGCCATCTAGATAACTCAAATTCTTAAACATAAAACTCTTTCATTCCCTAACACGCACAAACACACCCATGGGCGCAGCGGAATTCGAACCCACAATCTCTGATACCATAGCTAGCGTTTATGCTCACCATGCCACCGAGGTCCCAAAAATAATGATATATAGAATTTGAATGGACACAAAATTTCACTGGAGAGTTAAACAAAATTACACGAAACAAAAAGATAATAGTATTGGGAGATTTACATGATAAAACAGTAAATAGGGTCAAAGATTATAGAAAACAAAAAATACAACGATTTCAACTACCTAAATGACGAAAGGTTGACAGAATATTGTGCACAGAATTGACAACACACTTCATTTAAAAAAAAAACAAATACATTATTAAAACTACAAAGCCATAATCTATTAATCACCATACCGAATGTTCCTAACCTAACAAAGAGTAAACGTTAGAGAGGGGCCTCTTGGCTAACATTGAACGTACCAAAAATAAATGTAACCCGGAGAAGAACTGTTATATGTATGGAAATGTAGTTTATATATGGTGTAACCGGTTCATTCCTTCCAACAATTTTGGAGAGAGAAGTTACCATGCGCACTATCTGAAAGCGATGACCAGTGCGTCGCAACTACAGAATACCTCTGTCAGACCATACGCTCCTGATAATTCGTGAAACTCGCTCGGGTGTAATTTTTTTAGTTGCACGCAATTTTTCAACAGAAAAACTTCAAAGTGTGAATGAAAAAATCTATTTTATCCAAAAGTGTACGTTATAAAAAATATAAATGAAAAGAAACAAATAAATTGGCAGTGCTAATCAATAAAAAAATATTTACAAGAGTTTTTTCAAAAAATAAGCTGAAGAACCTTAGGTCGATGGTCCTTTGCTTCTTCATTTATTATCATCATTTCAAAAGCTTCTTGAAAATTCAGTGCTGTTGTATAAATCATCAAATTTATATTCTTAAAGCTCTTATAGTATAGAAGCATAGAATTATATATATTCTGTTGCTTTTTCTACAAATTTCAAATGATAACTTGAAGTAGTTCACTTATATCATTTTTCCCTCTTATTTTGGCTTCCGTGACGACGAGAAGTGGGGATGAGGTTAGGTAATATAAATGCAGCCGGTCCAAAGTCCCCACCACTCAATCTGAAACAAGAGCGTAGTACGTATGACAGAGCGTTATAGAAATCCCTTAGCTTCTTCTACGTGTGTAGTTTTAAATATTAAGTTTGCTAGTGTACTAACATGACTGAATTAGTGCCATCCGGAAGAATTACCAATTCTTCTGAAGTGTCAAACATGACAGAAAATAATTATATTTTCCAAGACTTGAATAATATGTGTAGGTTATGTTCATCGACTACTTCATTGGTTAGTATTTTCGATGGACGGTTAGAATTGAAGGAAAACATGAGAGAAGTAGTTGAAGTAACCACAGGAGTAAAGGTGAGTCTAATTTAATTATTTAATATAATTTTGATAGGAACTGGGCTGATAAATGATCATTGTTTTGGTTGGATCAACTCCGTTACCTCGTTTTTTGCTATTGCGCATCCAAATGAAAGGACGATGACATGGTGCATGCGCATATATTCTATTATATTTGAATAAATAGAACTAAAACAACAATTTTATAATAGAATTCATATCTGTGAAAAATTTGAGCCTTATATATTGAAAATGATTTCATTTGATATTGTATTATCATCACTTTTTGATGTTTTGTCCAATACAAATTACATGTTGTCAATATCTTGAATTATAATTTTATGGGTGGAAGTCACAGAGTGTTTAATTATTTTTTATGGCAATACGGAATATTTTTTATACATTCTGTAAATCGAATTTTTTTCATCTCAAAAAAGTTTTTGTATTCACTGAATTCATTGAATGAAAAAACAAAACTCTAGTAAATTAATGGGGGAAATGGATGTAAAACCAAACAAGAACGAAGTAAAAAAGAAAACTCAATAGGCAAATATACTTTTGACATCCACTTTGACATTTTAATTTGGTTTTTGTCGATATTTGCCTTGGTGTCTTTAATCTGATTTAACTCCCCCTTTAATTCGCAGGTATATATTTCGATTTGTATCGTTGTACATTTATTTTATACTCATCACATGATGATTTTGAATGAGTTCATGTGCATCAAATTATATTTAACCTCAAAAGTTGGAGACGATAGAATTCGCGGAAAGCAATACGAGTACAATTAGAGATAAAATTTTAACAGCTATAGATAACAAAAATTGAAATTATGATCTACTAACCGTCAAAACGGTTATCATCTGCATACTAATCTTATACCAGTGGTAAAGTATTGGGCTTGTGACCGGAAGGTCCGCGTTCGAATCCTGTTCAGGTGGGAATGAAATTTTCTAGTTGGACGGGTGTCAGTCACCATTTCACTGTTGGGTCGAAAATTAACAGGGCTATTACACTAAAGTGACGAAAGATCGCAGTAATAAAGCCTACCCAGAACACAACTGAACTCCTAACTCGCACAAGCTGAAAAAGTTTCTGAGGGATCTTCACAGAAGATCTAGGGCTATCAGGATAATAATAAAAATATCTCTAGGTTGTAGAGAACTTTTATTGGATGCGCAATAGCAAAGAATGAATTAATTAGTCCAGTAATTTTTCTGTTTATTGAACTAAATGCAAATTAATTAGTTCAATGTACAGAAGGGATTCATTTTATACGGAGGGGGGTGAGATTTTTATATGTTAAGGAATGGGGATTAGTTCAGTAATTTTTCTATTTTTTAAACTAAATTAATTGGTTCAATGTACAGAAGGGGTTCATTTTATAGTGAGGTGGTGAGATTTTTATATGTTAAGGAATGGGGATTAGTTCATTTCTAACTGATTTTTCAGTGTTTTTGATCTGGATATATATGGAATTTGTTAATTGCCGTCTACTCCAACAAATTCCTTCATGACATCCTCTTTGAATATCACAAAGGCTACATAATGAATTTCTTGTCGTTCTTGAAAAAAAAAACGAAGACCATAAAGAACCCGATCTTCGAACACTGAACAACCAATTAGAAATGATCACATCCAGACTCCTTTACAATTAAATGATAATAAGTAAGATGAGTAAGGTTTATTGAACTAAATGAATTTATTTTTCAAGTGTATATTGTATTTCGCAAATTGCCTTGCGATTGCGCATTCAATTTAATTAGTTCAATGAACGAGAGGGATTGTTCATCGAACTAATTGAATTTTCTTTTTACCTGCATATTATGTTATTTGCATATTTTACCTGCGTCGTCTTGACCTACTGCATGACCTATTTCTTTGCTATTGCGCATCTAATTTAGCAAGGTCAAGAAGCAGAAGGGATTGTATATTTTGAAATAATTTGAATTCCTTTTAGCTCTGTATTGTTTTTTATAAATTTTTCTTGCCCTGGTTTGACCAAATCCATTACCTCATTCTTTGCGCGTCCACTTTAATTAGTTTAATAATTTAGATGGTTTATGTTTAGTGAATTAAGTAAATTTCCTTTCAAAATGTATATTTTTTCATTATTATTGTCCTGATATTTCTACATCTTCTTCGAAGATCTCTCTGAAGCTTTTTAGCTTCGAATAAAGATTCGATAAATTGGTCGAAATCCGTCTAGGTAGAAAAATTTCCTACCCGAACCCGGAACCTTTCGGTTGCAAGCCCAGAATTCTGGAAAAAGTGTGTTATTTATTTTTTGTAAATTTTACCTGTACCAGTTTGATAAACTATATGTCTTCATTCGCTGCTTATTGTGCCTTCAATTCAATCAGTTCATTAGCACCGCAACTGATTCTTCAATGCAATAAACTTTCTCCTAATACTCTGAACTATATTAATTATCTCATTACATATTATTGTTTGAACTTTGTATCGTGTTGTCCTTTTCTTGATAGAAATCCACTGTACACTTTAGTTTAAATGATACACATATATTATGTTGATTAATAATTGTGAGTTCATATAAGCAACTCACAATAATAAATAGAAATCACCATAGACAGGTATGGAAAAGACAGTCGGAAACATAGGAAATTCAGTATTAATCAAGAATGCAGTAGAGCAGTGGAAGAACAAAATCTCAGCGCGATGCGATGACGAATAAATGATTGTTCTCTCAATGAGTACGCAGTGTGGATGCTTCGATCGAAAGGTTGTGCAGTCTAACTAACTTCCCACTACCATTGAGAGTGAACAGTCGTTGGTTCGTCACCGCATCGCGCTGTGTTTTTGATCCTTCCGCTGCTCCACTGCATTCTTGATTAACACTGAATCTACTATTACAATAAATTAATTCGGCTGATCTGTACCAAAAATCATTAATAAAGAGTAGGAGCTATGGTAATAGAAAGTTCGAGACAGTGTAACATACATGTGTATAACAATTCTTTACTCGAACAAAGAGACTCTAAGATATTAATAATACACTAGCGCCATCTATAGTATGCAAAATACATACAAGACAAATTATGGTCTGATTTGAGCATGAGGAAAGTTTATTCTGCGTTAGTAACGTGAAAATATCGAGAATACATTTCTTTACTTGAATTAACTCGCAAAGGTATGTCTTGTTTGTATTTTGCATACTATAGATGGCTATAGATTTGAAGTTACTAGCATACATTGCACTGGCCAAAACCAATCAATTTGAAACGTGCGCATGTCTGCAATTTACCTCTGTGATCTGAACCTTGTCGACTTTGTTCGAGTACAGAATTGTTATACAGATGTATGTTACACTGTCTCGATTTCTAGAACTTTCTATTACCATAGCTCATACTTCTTATTAATGAATCTCCTATGTTTACGACTCTGTTTTCCATACCTGTAATGTGTATCATTTAAACTAAAGTTTTATTGTTTAAATAGGGTTCTCAAAATTTTCACATTAATGTTGCGGAGAATTTAAAGAACTTTGAGAAATGGGTCATTCGGATGAAATTTGAAAATGTAATAGGCTAGTAATTTCTAATCGCTTTTTCAAGATTTCCAAAGTTTCATATTTAATAATAATGGAATGGGTAACTACACTGTAATCCATTTAATTTTCTTGGTATCTGACGTATACGGGTCGAAAATGATGTTACTAATTATTTATTATTAGTTAATTATTATCAATCCTAATATATAAATTATGAATTTTGAGCCTACTTCAAAAGTTCTGATTCAAAAATAGAAACTTCTACAAATCGAGACAGTGTACATACATCTGTATAACAATTCTAAACTCAAACAAGTCCGATAAGTAACATGGGAAATTTTCTGAAATTCTATGACAAGTACTGTAATAAGCCACCTCTTGTTCCTAGGGAGGATACGGCCTTCGCGAAAATGGAAGGTCTTTGATGTTAATAAATTTTTTCTGTGATAATGAAAATGGTAATGAAACTCAATTATGGATTTTAAGAAGTATAATGATAAAGTGTGTCAAAATAAAATAGTTTTATCAATCTTAAACTCAATAAAATCGAAATAAAGATGACACACTGAATAATTAAGGAGAGGGCGATGCGGATCCCCTAAGCACTACGAATCATTTACATAATTCTTTCTTCTGTCTTAATTCTTCAAACACAATAATTCCGAAAAGAATGTGTCAACCTACCACCTAATTAATTAATTAATTAATTTTTTACTCAACATTAGTCAGATAATTTCAACCTTAATAATATACCAAAATTTTTAGATACTTCTTACCCCTAGACTTCAAAACCATAAATTCAAACCAAAACTGGGCACACGCGATTTTCTACGAGAAACGGCCTATTTCACACGAACAATAAACGACAACCAGAACTCTTTCTTGGTCCGGAACTTAGCACTATCTGTTCAATTTATCTAATTGTTCTGACTCAATTCCTAAAATAAAAAAAAAAATAAATAATATCACTCAGTACAATGTTTAATTCTGGGACCAATTCGAGCCTCGCACCACGATCTTTTCTCGACGAACTAGTTTTTCCGGCGTCTTAAGACTTCCCGACAAACTCTCTTTTGGCCCTTTTAACACCTCGTACGAATCGGTTTTCTCCTTCCGAATTTTTAGTTCGTTCACCCGCTCAAAATTCCTATTTAGCAATTTTCGAAAATTTCGGCTCTGTGGTCGAGCCATACGTGTTAATTTCGACGTCAGCGTTTTTTTCTGAAACTTTCCGTTCATTAACTCATCTGAAGGAATATAATTACGTTTCGTACAATCAGCTATTATGAACTTTTTAATATGTAGTTTGTTATTACAATAGATAATTAACTGGTCTGGAGATTAGAATAACCAAATTAATTCAGGGGCATTGAACCTCGCGTTGAATTTGCTATTGTCCACTGAATTTATCCCTGTGTCATTACAGCCCTTTCATGAATTCTAAATTTTGTTGGTTTACCGCAGTACAGACATGTAGTAGCAAGGCGTTTCACAAAAATATATGGTTCTGTATTCAAAACGTAAGGCTCTCAGATTCACATCGTAGGTGTCTCTTATTCAAGTCGTACAACTGATTAAAGTTGTCCGTTGCTCAGATTCATATTGAACTTCTCTTAGATTGAAGTCATACATCTTAGATTCGTATCGTACGTCTCTTAGATTTTAGTCGACATGTTTCCCTTCGAATCCAAAAGATTTGTGGGTTAAGTATAGAGATCACATGTCTGAGGGTGTTTTGCATCGTGTGCGCCGTCAAACTTTGAATCCTACACTACAAATGGCTGCAGAAATTTACAATGAGACTTTGATCATGATAGAAGATATGTTTTATTGATGGCAAATAAAGTATTGTCGTGTTTGGGTATCGTCATATGCACGATGCATTAAACCATGAGTTGCCAAGAGAACAACAGTACGACTTTGAAGCATTGGCGGAAACAGTTCGTAAAAATGTTCCACAATTAAATCAACAACAAAGAATTGCGTACGTCACTTTGATAGAAGGTGTGAACAGTGGATCTGGTGGAATTTATTTCCTTGATGCTCCCGGAGGAACAGGAAAAACGTCCTTAATTTCATTGATTTTGGCGAGGATCAGATCACGAAATGATGTTGCTTTAGCGTTGGCCTCATCTGGAATAGCTGCGACTCTGCTAGAAGGCGGGCGAACTGTACATTCTGCCTTGATATTACCATTAAACATGCAAATCACCGAAACACCAATTGGCAACATCGCCATAAATAGCGCAATGGCGAAGATCCTGCAGGTATATAAATTGATTGTTTGGGATGAATGCACAATGGCCCATAAGAAGTCACTGGAGGCACTGGACAGAACGTTGAAAGATCTTCGTGGCAACCAAAATATTTTTGGTTGGACCATGATTCTGTTGTTAGGTGATTTTCGTCAGACTCTTCCAGTTATTCCCCAATCAACTGTTGCTGATGAACTAAATGCATGTCTGAAATCATCGAATTTGTGGCAGTGTACTACTCTGTCAAGAAAGTACCGGGAATTTTCAATTAAAACAACATTTTTACATTTAATCGTCAAAATTTATTGGGTCGCCTTCAAAATAGGCTCCATTTGCTCCAATACATCTATGCCAACGGCACTTCCAATTATCGAAACATTTTTTATAGGCGCTTTCCGGGATGGACTTTAGCTCTCGCGCCGAATTTTGTTTTATGGCTTCAATCGACTCAAAACGGATGCCACGAAGGGGCAATTTTAGTTTTGGGAAGAGGAAAAAGTCGCAGGTAGCCAAATCCGGCGAATACGGTGGTTGCTGAAGCACGTTTGTTGAGTTTTTGGCGAGACAGTCAGTCACAATCGTAGCTCGGTGAGAAGGCGCGTTATCGTCATGCAAAATCCATGAGTTGTTCGCCCACAAATTTGGCCGCTTCTTACGGATACGCTCACGCAAACGTTTCATAACGCCTAGGTAATACTCCTTGTTTACCGTCTGACCCTGTGGAACGAATTCGTAGTGCACCACGCCACGGATATCGAAGAAAACAATGAGCATCACCTTCATTTTCGAGCGGCTTTGGCGTGGTTTTTTCGGTTTCGGCTCATTTTTTGCCACCCATTCCGATGATTGCTGGCTTGTTTGCATATCGTACTCGTAGACCCAGGTCTCATCACCAGTTATAATGCGGTCCATGAATGTAGAATCGGAATTACAGCGATCCAGCATGTCTGAAGCAACCTGTTCGCGATGACGTTTTTGAAGAAAATTCAGGTCTTTCGGTACGAGTCGTGCGGCCACCTTTCTCATGCCCAAAATATCAATCAAAATCGTACGTGCGGACTCGTGGGATATCTTAAGATCATGTGCTATCTCTCTCAAGCTGGTACGACGGTTTTCCAGCACCCTTTCCTTAATTTTATCGACGTTATCTTCGATCGAAGCCGTCGATGGGCGTCCGGAACGAGGCAAGTCTTCGACCACTTCACTACCGTCCTTGAAGGCTCTGTACCACTGATATGCACGAGTTTTTGATAGAGCATTATCACCAAAGGGCTTTTGCAACATTTTCAATGCATCGGCACACGAAAATTCATTTGCAACACAAAACTTTAAAGAAATTCTTTGCTCAACGTAATCACCCATAGTAAAAATCGGCACGCACTCTGACATCGACTGACTTAATCAGCTGTTGCAAACACACTAGTTGACAGATCCCGCTCAAGCTTGGCATAGTAATTAAGGACAGTGGTACCAACCTAGGAAAAAAAATTTTTACCTGCCTCATTGCCCCGCCAGATTTAAATCGATAATTCCCGGTACTTTCTTGACAGAATGTATGTAAAGACACTCCAATTAACAACTAACATGCGAGTATTTCTGCCACAAGATGAAACTGCAAATGTGTTTGCGAAGCAGTTGTTAGACATTGGAAATAATAAAGTTGCAGGACACCTCTACCGGATTCATCACATTATCCACCGATTTCTGTCACATCACAGACTCAAAAGAGTAGCTTTTATTCAGCGTGTTTTCCTAGATATAGCGCAAAAGTTCAATAACCATAATTGGCTGGGTGAACGAGCAATATTGGCGGCGAAAAATAAAGATGTCGAGGATCTCAATCTTCCAGGATAGTTGGTTTCCTTCAAATCAGTCGACACCGTTATGAACCAGGATGACGTAGTCAACTATCGCACGGAGTTTTTAAATTCACTGGAATTGTCTGGATTCCCACCTCACAATTTTCAGTTAAAAGTAGGATCATCATGCTGCGTAACATTAATCAACCTCGACTGTGCAATGGAACAAGACTGGCTGTGAAAAAGCTGATGAATAACGTCATTGAGGCAACAATCATAAAAGGAAAATACAAAGGAGAGCAGGTCTTGATCCCGCGGATACCGATGACTCCAACGAATTTACCATTCGATTTTAAACGCTTACAGTTTCCAGTACATCTGGCCTTTGTGAGGACCACAAATAAATCGCAAGGGCAGTCGTTAGAAGTTTGCGGAATCAACTTGGAGTTTCCCTGTTTCGCGCATGGACAATTATACGTCGCGTGTTCACGCGTCGGAAAACCGTCTTCTTTGATTATTTACGCACCACAAAACAAAACGAAAAATATAGTTTATGAGAGGGCTTTAAATTGATAAACAGACTATACCATAGCAGTGGGAGTCTGTCAATATCAAATTTAAACCTTATAAATAGCCAATATTTCAGAAAAACTCTGTTTTGTAAGTAAGCAACATGATGTGTCGAAAATAAAAATAAAATTTCATGCTTCATTCAAAAAATGCTTTTTTATTAAATACTGATTCGTTTTGTTTGTTTCAAGATTATTTTATACAAAAGTTTAGGTCTTTTATTTATCGCGTGAGGCAGTACGAAGTCTGCCGGGTCACCTCGTTAGAGGATAATATTGAGTGCGGATAGCTCAGTGGGAGAGCATTGGGACGGGTGTCGGTCAGTGCTGTGACCTAAAGTGGCGCAAGATCGCAGAAATAAAGCCTATCCAGAACACAAGTGAACTCCTTACGCGCACAAGCTGAAAAAGTTTCTGAGGGATCTTCACAGAAGATCTAGGAGTATCAGAATAATAATAATAATATGAATTTGAATTCCAGATGTTTATATGAATTTAACAACTGTTTCGCTAATCAGCATCTTTGTCAGAATTTAACATCCGAAGAAGTTTCTGTGAATGAAACAAATAATATATTTAAATGAACTTTGTTATTTTGAATTATTTTACTTACTATATAGTTTTTTTTTAGTATCGTCAATTTGACATCAAGCTATAAATTCCGCCCAAGTTGTTTCGCATTTAGTCTCAACTTATATCGGAATCAAATACGCAGACTTATTTCATTTCTTTTTAAGTATCACATTATTATTTATTATTATTATTATTAATACACAAACAAAGAGAGGGGCGAACCCATAAACCCTAAAATTAACAAAATTTGTTGCCTCAGTAGTAAACATACCTCATTAAATGTCCAATAAAAAACCCGATAGCAAACTAAGCAAAAAAAAAAAAATAAATTTTCATTAATGTCTCAGCCAAACCACCCGTCCAATCCATCCTTAAACACTCCAACCGAACTCGCACCGACAATTCCCGCAGGTAGGGAATTCCACACTGTGAACACGCGATTCACTAAACAATTCTTGCGGCACCTGACAGAAAAGTTTTCCTTCTTAAGTTTTAAATGGTGACCTCTCAAACGAGTGTCAGAGCTTACACTATATATGTCCCTCAGCATGCCATAATTGTACCTCAATATACGAAAAGTGATAATCAAGTCTCCTCGTAGCCTGCGCCTTTCGAAGATGCTGAGACCCACCATACATAATCTTTCCTCATAGTTTGGTCGTGCACCTCGAAACCAAAGTCGCGTTGCCTTCCGTTGTAGTTTTTCCAAGCACTGTTGATCACGCACTAAATCAGCATTCCACACAGGCCCGCAATATTCCAACAATGGTCTTACGTAACTGGAGTATAATCGTATCCATGATTTCAATGATATTTTTCGGAACGATTTCTTTAACATGAAGAGCCTGCTATTCGCCTTTTTCACAATTTTCGTAATATGCTCCGACCACGACAAATTCTCACAAACGGTCACACCAAGATCGTTATGGGATCGTACAGTGTCCAAAAGATGCTCACCCAGCATATATGTCCTACGCGAATGATTGCCCCCGAGATGCAAAACAACACATTTATCTATATTCAGTGGCAAAAGCCAGTCCGAGCACCATTGAGATATTGAATCCAGATCTTCCTGTAGAGTTTTGTGTTGGGTGGAGTAATTAAAAATCTTCGTGTCGTCGGCATAAAAAGCACAGTCAGACCGGATGTGACGAGATAATTCACCGGCATATAATATAAACAACAGCGGCCCAAGAACAGATCCCTGGGGTATGCCGCTCTGTACCACTCTGTCTGTCGAAAAAGAACTCCCGATGCGAACGCAGAACTCTCGGTCAGACAAAAAGGATTTTATCCAAAGAAGAAGTTTTCCCCGAATCCCACAATGTTCCAATTTATGAAACAACCTCTGCCTAGGCACGCGATCAAAGGCCTTGGAGAAGTCCAAATAAATAACGTCCATCGCCTCCCCCCTGTCTAAAGCCGCAGTCCAGCTGTTGATGCACCCCAGTAGATTCGTCATGGTTGATTTACCCTTGACGAAGCCATGTTGCTGTTTTGGAACCAATTTGTGTTCATTGGCAAAATTACGAATTTTCTCAGCAATGATAGATTCCATTATTCTGCATACAACCGGTGTAAGACTGATAGGGCGATAGTTATTAGGGTCCAGCTTACTACCTGTCTTGAATACTGGTGTGATGCAAGCTTTTCTCCAAAGAGCAGGCACTGTAGACTCATTGAATGATAAATTCAATATAATTCAATATAAAAATCACATCTAAAAAAAACTTTTGTAATATTATAAATGTAAGTGTAAGTGGGCCTTTATAGATGAGAAGAAATTGTTGATATACTTCAGGTAGAGAGAAACTGAAATAGGATGGTTTTCGCTTCCAAAATGTGCGATAACAAAAAAATACATGTTCAGACTCGCACTCGTCTATTATACTGAGCGATTCTTAGAACTACCCTATTTCCTGGGGCTGTTACCGCCGGAACCTGTTCCTTTGGAAATACAGTACAGTTTCAGGTAGTTTTTGTGATAAGCTTCGTATATCGTTATTATTCGGCAACGGTCAACGGCAACGGCCACTATCAGGAAATAAGACTCACTGGACCTTAAGTATTCACTTAACTACCTGCAAGACGGCAAAGTGAACAGATGTCATTCAGATGAACGTCCAGCATTCCTAATTTGTTAGGCTATTTCCGTATTGGAGATATTGAATAGAATAGAATACAACTTTGTTTCTAGGTACTACAAGCAGTAAAAAGAAACAGTTCTAAAAAAAATTTTCAATAGCTATTTTTACATGTTATCAAATTATTTCATATCATAAGGTTGTATTATTCTGATTAATATTTAATATATTCCTTTTCTGAATATTGTCAAGTTTAAAATTAAAAAAAATTGTAGAAATTACTATGTTTTACTACCAATAAAAATATATGTTACACATTTTCTTGTGACTAGAGTTTCGGGAAATGAACTATCCCATCATCAGACAACTGCAGACCTAACAGTGGTAAAGAGGTATTTAAAACCGTTTTAAATACCTCTGTACCACTGTTAGGTCTTCAGTTGTCTGATGATGCGATAGTTCATTTCCCGAAACTCGAGTCACAAGAAAATGTGTAACATATATTTTTATTTGTAGTAAAACATACTAATTTCTACAATTTGTTTTAATTATGATCAACTATAATACCAAATAGTAACGGCTGAAACAATTCAGTATATTTTCAAGTTTGTCCACCACGACTAGCTTTGAGGAACCGCATTCGACCAGATCAATTTTGGACCACTTTTTCGAGTAATTCAGGCTTATTTCATCAATAACACGAGTTATGTTGGCTTCCAAAGCGTCTATTGTTTCTAGTTTATCAACATAAACCAATGACTTGGCATAACCCCAAAGAAAATAATCCAGTGGAGTTATGTCGCATGATCTTGGAGGCCAATTAATTGGACCATTTCTCGAAATAATGTTATCGGCAAATCTTTCTTTCAATAAATCAATTGTTACGGTAGCAGCATGAGGCGTAGCACAATCTTGTTGGAACCAAAACACTTCTGGGTCGATACCATTCAAATTTTGAAACAAATAATCATGGATCATCGATCTGTAATGAGCACCATTCACTGTGTCATTAGCTCCAGCATAGTTTTTAAAGAAATATGGACTGTTGATACTCCAGCGTGTAAAGCACACCATACAGTGTATTTTTCAGGATGCAATGGAACCTGCAGAATTTCTTCAGGATTGGTTTCACTCCATATAGGACAATTTTGCTTGTTTACATAGCCGTTATACCAGAAATGACCTTCATCACTAAACACAATTTTACGATAAAAAAGTGGATCAATTTCAATCTGTACTAGGACCCAATCAGCAAACAAACGACATTTATTATGGTCTAGTGGCTTTAGTTCTTAAACCAGTTGGATCTTGTATGGGTGTTTACGCAAAATTTTCCATGTGGTGGATGCACAGAGTCCAACTTGTTGTGAACGTCGATGAATAGACAAATCTGGATCATCATTAACACTATGACTTACAACAGCGATATTTTCTTCTGTACGTACAGTTCTTTGTCTTGTTGTTGTATCGAGTAGAGAAAATGTCCGAAATCTATCGATAGTTCGACGAATAAGCACCGATTATGTAAACCATAAATTTCACGTAGTGCTCTATAAGTTTGGGAATAAAACACTGATTTTGAAAATTAATTTCAACAATTTGTAAACATTGTTGCGGCGTGAGTCTTTCCATGTCAATGCTTACTGAACAAAAATTTCAAAACAACATGGCTTCTATCTTCTGCCAAAGTTATCCCTATCTAAAGTTCTATAACTCTAAAACCCAATAGATCTCTACTTTCATATCTTCTTTGACTTAAATCATCTTAAAAAAGGTGTTTATCTTGGAAAACAAAAATTAAGCATTCTTGGATGTAAATTGCATGTACTCTGACAATTTCATTCTCTCATTAAACCTCTAAAAGTTTTTCTATATTTTAATCCGGAATGATTCTTAGAATTTTTAATTTCAAAAAGTTCTAAAATTTTTTGGATTAAATTTATAGAGGTTTCGGAGAATTAATCCAGCTATTATCTGTGATATTTAAAAGAACCTTCGAAGTAAATTTTCATTCTTCAAATGAAATTAATAGATTATATTATTCATTTATATATATATCATATGATATCTGCCTGACCTGTCTTATCTTCTACTCGTTTTGAATGTTTTACCTGTCTTTCTCCTACATAAGCATCCATCAATTGTAGTCTTAGCTCTCTTCTCACCTCTTCATTTCTCCTTTTGTCCCTCCTTGTTATTCCTCCAACTCTCAGAAACTCAATTGTTTGTAACTGAATTTTTGTTCTCTGATCCATATGTGAGGGCGGGTCTAAACATAGTAAACATTCTCAGATATGATAGTTTACTATTATAGTTTGCTCAGTCCTTCTAATGTCTTGGTCCTCCTCCTCATCCATTTCAATATTCACTCCTAAATAGGTGATATCTCCATCTTCTCCATCTGTACCTCTCTTTCTTCGTCTATAACTCTCGTCATTTGGGTCTTCCTTCTGTTAATCTGCATTGTCTTTGAAGGTTTCGTTCCATATATTCACATTCACTTGCATTTTCTTCTTATCTCCAGCCATCAGCATAGCCTCGTCTGCAAATGCACACTCTGAAATGACCAGCTTCTCCATTTTTCAATGACCAATTATCAATTTAGTCTTTTTTCCTGGCATTTTTAAATAATCTCATTTAGAAGCACTATGAAAAGTGTTGGGCTAAGCGTTTCTCCCTTTCTCAGTCCATCCTCCGTTTCAAATAGACCAAATATCATATGTTGTGTGAACATATAATTAAGATTATTTCCATGAGAACTCTGAATTGATCAAAACAATTGCACATCCCTTTTTCTCCAATATTTTACCCATTCTCGGTCTATCATCTTTATTCTATGATATGTTTGATATTGAATATGTGGTCTTGGGCACTTCTACCCTTCAAGAATCCGCTTGGCGCCTTATCTGATGATTCCTCTACATGTCCACCTGGTCTGTGTTCTAAATTTGCTTCTCAAACCTTCAATGCACCCATCAAGGTGATTCCTCTATAATTGCAACAATCCTTTCTACTCATGTTTTTGTATGTAGGTACAATCTGTCTTCAAGTCTCTGGTATTTACCTTTTCTTCATGACAAAGCTCTCTAAGAATTGTCTTATCTTCATTTCCCATATATTGTATCATTTCCAATGTCAATTGATCGTGTCTAAGAAAGTGACCCAAAACACCAGAGCACACATTATTCGTATTTTCTTAAAAATCTCCTAAATATATATCTTTCTGCTACTGTGTTAGACCTACAATAACAATGCCTAATCCTCCTTAATAGGTGAAAGATATTATTGCCCAGTCAATTTGAGTATTTGAGTTATTTGAGTTACTTACATATCTTTTTATCTTGGGCACATTTCAAAATGTCCGGGCATTATGAATAATTTCCTATTCATTACTTGGTTTATGACATACATTTCATAATTTAATCAGAAATCTGACACGTGTTTTGATCGTTTGTGTTTTTGAGACCATCATCTCTATCTATTAGATTCCTGAATAAATTACTTGTACCTAAGATACTATTTGTATCCCTCAGATTATACCTATATCGAGTGCTCTCTTTAAGTAAAATTTTAATATAAATCTATGCGAGTAAAGTCTATTTGGCCGTCGAAGATTAAATTTTGTATGATGCATTCTCTATATGAACTTGCAGCTAACGCCACGTGCTTTATATTATGCTCATATATAACTATTACTGAGTAATACACTATTTACAGATTAATTATTCTAGATTCGAGTACATTATTTAATCCCAGAAAGCAATAGCAATATAATTTAGTCAGTCAGTGGAATTATTGAACCTAAGAGGTCCCAATCTACGTTTGCATAATACAAATTGATAGTAGTTAGACTAATGAGATATGAAATAGCGATAATGACGTTCGATATCGGCATTTATTTCCGAAACAATCTCTTTCAAAATACCATCTTCATTTAATGGAACTTAGCAACAATCCAAGCAAACCATATCCGGTGTTCAGCAACTACCGGCGATTTCAACAATTATGAATTTATCTGTAGGACCATCTGACTGGTGCAAGAGTTTGAAGTGCAATTCCATCTACACAGAATTATTTCTACTGGATTATTTGGTACGACGCTGTTCGGTGACTGATCTTTACTCTCTTCATCGTGTCTCTCCGTCCGCTTACATACGTGAATAGAGTTTCTTCAACCGTTCTTGAACTGAGGTCGGAAAAAAGCAGTGTCGTAGAGGGCTTGATCGTTAGACTGTCTCCTCCCTAGGCTGTTCAGCCACTGAACATATTTAGTACGGTTACTAAATCTACAGGATTCTCAATTTCTGCAATTTCCTCGCTAATAGAAATAGTATCCAACATTATTTTTTCGGTTTGGGATTTTTGCTAGATTATAATTGCATACTAAAATCTGCAGCCCTCTTCCCTGAAAAATAACTTCAACCATATACGGACTATTCTCCACTTGAGTTAATCCAATCCACAGCTCAACAACGGTACAGCCAATTTATTGACTCGGTACTTCATTATCCATTTTCTAAAATTCGACAGAGTTGGCCATAAGTCTTGATAACTCGGCTTCTCGTGGGAAATTTTCTCTCTGACTAACTCGGTTATACGACCAAACTTTTTCCTGAAGACGACAGTTATCTGGTAATACGCAGATCTTCTGCTACACATTGGGCTAGTGAATAGTCTCCTGGTATTAAAAAAGGTTTGCTGCTCCTTCCCAGTAATCCCAAATCTTGCTTAGCCAGTGCCGCCATAGTTTGACATATAAGTATCGAAACTTAAGTTTTCGTAGTTTGCTTTCTCACTAGTTGATCTTCTTATTCGGGTATCGTCTTAGATATATTATTCAGCCCCGTACATCTTCAAACAGTTTATATGGACTACCCTCCTTTTACCTCTGGGAAGTGTTTGGATACGATATACAACATCATTTATTCTCTTGAGGACCTTATACGGGCCTTCCTTATCTCCCTGCAACTTAAGTAATAGTCCTCGCTTCCTATGGGGTTTGTTCAACCATACTAAGTCACCAGTGTCGGATGCTTTGTTGTCGTAACTGTTGCAACTGACTGGTCTTCATGCGATCATTCGCTATGTAGAGATTCTGTCTAACCTTCTCGTGAATATAAGGTAATCTTTCCTTCACACTGCTTACATATTCTTCACCAGTTATCTCCTCACCTGGTTTGCAATTCTTGTACTGATCTATAAGCCATTGTGAACAAATGGAGGTATTTGTCCCGCCTCTTTGATGATAGTAGACTACAGTAGTCAAAAACAAAAGGGAAAACAAAAGAAAAACAACTGTTAAACCTTGAAAATCTGGTTCTACGGATGTAGTTCGAACCATATATTTGGTGAATATTTGTCACATTTTTGGTGAATAAATTGTCAAAATTTTCTGAAAATGGCGTTCTGTTCAAATATATGATCGATTTTTATAAAAGTCTTCAATATTCTCTAATATGATATAAGCAGCCTATCCAGAATATATAATGCAGAGCAATAAATGTAGTCTTCATATGTTAATAGCAGGAGAGACTGTATAAAGGATAATTTTAACGATCAAGCGTTCTATGCCACTGCTTTTTTCCGATCCTCGTTCTAGAACGGTCAAGACGTTACTGGCAGTTCGAGAAATTGTATTCATGTATGTAAGCGGGCGGAGAGACACGATGAAGATAGTAGAGATAAATCACCGAACAGCGTACCAAATAGTAGAAATAATTCTATGCGAAAATAAATTATGCGTAAATAATTCAACTCGATAAATATACCTGTTGTATAGTGGAAAATAAATTAGTATAGTAGAAATTAGATGAATAGTTTACGAAAATCTAACAATTGGTGGCAGAAGTTGGTGTGTTTTCGAACTATGTGTTAATTAAATTGTCGACATAATTGTGGACATGTTGCGAACAAATTCGAATGCCAATAACGAGATCACAGTCCGAGAATATGAATTAGGCTAATTTGGAATTTTTCAAACAAGCTTTTGAACAACTGACTATGAAAATGGAAAAGAATGGTAAGTCCCTGGAGTAAAACATAAGTCCATGGAAAAAACGTTGAGGAAAATAGTTCATGGAAAATAAATTTGAGGAAAACAGTGTCCCTTGAGGAAAGCCTTTGCCATTCAAAAGCAAGAAACCACCACAGTTGCAGATGTGTTGATAAAAAAGATGTTCAGCCATTTTGGAGTCCCACTGAAGCTACACCAGGGACCAAACTTTGAATCACCTTCTTCAAACTGTGCGCAAATTATTAGGGATCCGTAAAACCATGGCAACAGCTCTCCATCCACAGTCAGATGGCATGGTTGAAAGAATAAATAGAACTGTGGAAAAATATTTGACTAAGTTTCAGAATGGAAGAATATTTCTATTGAATTCCTCTTAATATTAGGTGGACCGGAAAGTAATGATGCTTTTATAAATTAAGTTCGAACGAATAAATTACTAACAAGTTTTTATTTTTAATCAATAATGTAATCACCTTCGTTATCAACAACCTTTTGTCATATAGTTTGCAAATTTTCGAAGACTAACCGAAAAAAATGCCCGATAAAAATTTCAGTAAAATATCCCGAGATGGCATTTTGGACACTGAAAAAATGTTAAAGACAAGGGAATGAATGGAAATCCGAGGGTGCGATATCGGGCGAGTATGGTGGGTGCAATTCATTAATTTTTTCCAAGGTTCGACTTGCACAGTGCGATCTTGCATTGTCTTGTTGCAGAATAACGCCTTTTTTGTTGGCAATTGCCAGATACTTTTCCATTAAAGATTGGTTAGCTCAATCCAATTGTTCACAATAAAGATTTGCATTAACAGTTTGTTCAAGTTTCAGTCCTTCTAAATGAACAATTCCGCGTATACTCCATCTAACACACAGAAGCGCCTTTTTGCGATGTACACTTCGCAGTACTTCATGGTGATTCATTTGGAGAGTGCCACTGTCTAATGCACTTGGATAAACATCGCAAACGTTTTTGGTCGCAACTGCTGCGTTACTACCCTTGCGAAACTCAAAAGCATACAATCCTGGATATTTTCTTCTGGTATTTGGCTGGCCATTTCACCCCAAATTGCGAAAAAAGTCTAATATTTAATTATTCATAAGTGAACAAGTCACATTAACCTCAAAAATTTTTTGACACTACTGAAGCAACACCACCTAAACAACAAGGCCTACTCACTTCTAAATAAAAGAGGGTATGAGTCATCACATGTAGTGTATGAAACGATTCAGGTACTCTATGGTCGCTGTAGAGTGCTGTCTTCTTTCCTGCTTTTGTCAATTAGTGTTGCTTTTTTATAGTGTGTGTAGTTTTGTAATTTTTTTATTTTTAATTTATAATAGACGTTTTGTAGCGCAAATTGTATATTAAATACATTCAATATGCCAAACTGTTGTTGTGTTCCACTTTGTAAGGTGAACTATAAAAATGGGGTTAAAAAGAGTTCCTTTGCTTTTCCAAAAAATGAGGAACTAAAGAATAAGTGGTTAAATACCATAAGACGTGAAATTTTTGAACCAACTGCAAATACACGGGTATGTATGTTTATCAATATTATTCTGATATTTTTTTACTCAATTCACAAAAATAACGTTTCGTTGTTTATTTTTTTGATATGTATTAATCCTATGTTGATTATTTGTTTCAGATGGGTGAGGATCATTTCTTGTAAAGTGATATTGAAAAAGTTACCAATTGTTATGTTGAATCAACTGAGGAATTATTGCCAGCCCCTCTGAAGAAACCTCGATTAAAGCCTATAGCCGAGAAGCTCCCGATGATAGAAGAGAAAGACTTGAGTATTCGTTGTTAAGAAAAGGTCTAAAAGAAAGCGTTAAATCCAATAAAGAATATATGACCTCAATAGCTGTGGCAAATGTTGAGGAATTATTAATTGAAGATTAAGGAAAAGGAGTTTGAGCAATGGGTTTTGAAGAAATGTACGAGCAAGTTATACTTTGTGTATTTTAGTGAACCTCAAGTGAAAATTCAGTGCAGTGTTGTAGTGTTGAAAGACATGACGCTGAAAGTGTTTTATGGGGATATGGCAGTTCAGGACCTATTCAATAATAGGAAAGAAAATCAGTAACTCGTAACCGATATAATTTAAATAACAGATATTTTAGAAGAAACATAGTTTTTCTTTAAAAATAAATCGATGGAAAGCGTTTTGAAAGAAAGTATCAATAACCAAAAATTGTTCTTACATTTCATTATAGAACAGATCCAACTCCTTGGACAACCTAATAGATATTCCTTCATATGCGGTGTAAATACAACATTATTTTGCGGATTGCTGTATTCAATTTCGCCTCATGCATATAAGTTTCTTAGAAGTTATGGAATTTAATTTCTGCCTAGTTCATCAACAATCAAGAGAATGTGTCAAAAATTACCTACTGATCCTCGTAAAGATAGAACAGCATGAATCATTTTACACTATACCCGTTCCAAATTTAATATTTTGAAATATGAGGATAAATTGATACTACTTATGATTGACGAAATACATATTAAACCTTATATAGATTATCGAGGAGGCACCGTTGTTGAGAATTCTTATAATAATTCTGATAGAGCTACAAGTGCACATGTGTTTTTAGGATCAGCAATCTCTTATCAGTATATCAAGAAGTGGTGCGTATTTTACCTGTAAGAACTTTAAAAGCAGTTTCATTACATCAATTCATTAAAGTTATTGTTGGTTCAGAAGACATCGGATTCGAAGTTTTAGCTGTTCTTCCAGATAATAATGCTATTAATCGGAAAGCAATCAGTTATTTCAGCGACACTATGGTTTTGAGTAATGTTGATAGGAATCCAGTAAATAGACCTTTGTTTTTTATCATAGAACCTATACACATCTCAAAAACATAAGAAACAATTGGATCAATAAGATTTTCCAGAAATTTGTTTATCCAGATTTTATTGAGAATCATTTAAAAACTGTATAATTCAATTCCTTAAAACAAATGCATCAATCAGAAAAAGGCTAGTTGTTAAAATATGGTTACACGTTATCTTTGAAGGCACTTTATCCTACAACAAAATGTCAATTTAGTATTGCAAATTTTCAATTCGAATGTTGTTAATGCTTTTCTTAGAGAACTAGGAGGGAAAAAAATTTCGGTAACTTTGAGGCAACTTCTGACTTTTTGATTATTATATACACTTGGTGGGATATTATTTATGTTGAAACTCCACTGAAAAGTCAAAGATTTTGGAATAAAAACTGATGCAAAGAAATTATATTTTCCTTTAATAGTTTCATTCATTTGTTAATGAATATCCTATAAATACACTTTCAAAACTCATAACATAAACTTTCGTTCAACATCTATCTATTCAGTGTTGATTATATTCATTATTTATATTTTCTTCCTGAAATGTTTCAATATAGTATGTACGAAGTAATATATTAATTGTTTTCCTTAAATTGTGTTTGATTTAATCCATAGACAAGATATAATGATTCAATATTAAGATTTAAATCACTGAATAAATAGTTAATGGATTTAATCACTTTATTCCATAATTATTAATTTTCATTGTCAATATATGTCATATCTCATCCAAGTGACATTCGTTCAAAATTCAGAAAATAATAAAAATTAAATTTTGGTAAATTTCAAGTTGATTTCTTCCATACAAATAGAAGGAAATGAGTAGGCCTTGGTGTTTAGATGGTGTTGACTAAAGTATACAATGAGCTGACAAATGACAATCAGATATCGACATGCGCTGAAACGACCTTACTAAGCGAGAATTGAAGTCAGACATTCTTTTTGTTCTTAAATATTTGAGAAAAATATATATTATGTTCATCTTTATATAATTTTTTTGATAATACTCTATACAGTATACAATATCTCTATTAAAATTCGAAAAAACTTCCGAGTCTTTTTGTTGTGAAGGATGAATTCGAATAAATATTAAATCAGCGAATTCTAATTTTACATTAATGAGGTGTGGAAGAAATTATTAATCAAGTAAAATCATTTATCAAGTAAAAGTTCATCAGAATATGCTGATAGTATAATTATTAATATTTTATTTGAACGTGTGTGCCTCCTAAACGACTGAGCGAATTTCATAAATATTGTTGTAGATGTCCAGATAGTTTTGATTTACAATTGAAGTCTGCAAGTGTAATTTATTAAGTCTGATTTCTTTTTAATTTATAAAATTTTTTATGGCTAAAACATCCATCTAGCAGGATATTTTCTGTAGTTCATAAACACACGTATATTTTTGTTCATGATAAATGAATAAAAGATAAATGTTTGATTCATTCGGTCTTTTCTTGATGGAAACTCATTTTAATAAAAAAAAATATATATATATAAGAGACAGTATTTTGATTTCCACAAAAATGTTTGATGTATTGTAAACATTTTTGTGGAAATTAAAATACTGTCTCTTGTATATTTTTTGATTAAAAGATAATTTATCAATGATTGAATGAAATTTTTTTGTATATAAAATGTTATTTCATTCATTTATTAAAGATATCATCGCCTATATAACTGTATATAGCGGTTTAAATAGTTAACATCTATTCTTATATTTGCTTTTTTTTCAGATCTTGCCTACTGATGAAGTTTCACATATGCTGTGCAGCAAATGTTCTCATCTAACAATCAAAATGTTTAAATTCAGAAATACATCAATGCTGAACGACCTGGAATTGAAGGTAAGTATAGTTTTATTCAAATAAAATGGTTTTTAAATTCTTGAGTGAAACATAGATGGCGTAAATTTCGAGAGAACTCTCTCTAAGATGTGGAATACCTACTCTGTTCATTTCTACCTGTGAATATTTGTGTCCAAAAAGATAACGTGAAATAAATGAAATTACTTTGTTTGCTATCACCATTTTATGTTGAGGATACAGTGACCCGAGTTTTTCATAGATTATACTACATTTTCAAAACTGGTGTATATCAAGTTGTTTAGGAATTATGTATCTTTAAGGGAGGCTTCGGTTGGTGTAGGACTTCGAGAAGTGGGGAGGCCCACAGGTCTGTCTGCTCGTTTAATAGTTTTATTGCTGGGTTCCAGGAATTCTTGTAGATTTCTATTGATTCCAAGATATCCAGTTTCTCTCCTTTCGGTTCGACGTGTAGGATTTTAAAATTATCTAATTCTGGGAAGGTATGGCTAGTTTCGAAGAAATTTTTTCGCAAAATTAGAATTATCTTCTCGGTTCTTGAAAGTTGCGTGGTGTTCTTTGAACCTTATTGTGAAAGTTCCCCCGGTTAGTCCTACATATACGCTACCACATTCATTACAACTCAATTTATAATCTCCTGAATTGTTAAGCCGGTTGTTTTTGTCTTTAGCATTAAAAAATAAATTTGAAATTCTATGTGAAGGTGTGAAAACTATTTTTATATTGTTTGCTGAAATTATTCGAGCTATTTTTTGTGAAATTGGTCCAAAATATGTTAGTTTTATAAATTTTTCCCCTTTTTGTAGGATATCTGTTTGAGGATTAATTGCTTCTCTTTCCTGTGAATGAATCCTACAAAAACGAAAAAAATGACAAAAAATTTATAAAACAATTCGTTTTGGACTAAAAATAGCTCAAATAATTTAAGCAAACAATATAAAAATAGCTTTTACACCTTCACATAGAATTTCAAATTGATTTTTTAATGCTAAAGACAAAAAGCAATCGGCTTAATAATTCAGGAGTTTATAAATTAAGTTATAATGAATGTGGTAGCGTATATTTAAGACAAACCGGGAGAACTTTCACAATAAGGTTCAAAGAACACCAAGCATCTTTCGGTAACCGAAAAGATAATTCTAATTTTGCGAAACATTTCTTCGAAACTAGCCATACCTTCCCAGAATTAGATATAATCTTGAAATCGTCGAACCGAAAGGAAAGAAACTAGATATATTGGAATCAATAGAAATCTACAAGAATTCCTGGAACTCGGCAATAGAACTATTAAACGAGCAGACAGACCTGTGGGCCTCCCCACTTTTCGAAGTCCTGCACCAACCGATTATAAATATGTAATTCCTAAACAACTTGATATACATCAGTTTTGAAAATGTAGTATAATCTATGAAACTCGGGTCACTGTATCCTCAAAATAAAATAGTGATAGTAAACTAAGTCATTTCATTTATTCCATTATTAAAATGAACTATTATAAAGTAACGGACTACTCCATCCAATATTCAAAAAGATAACATTCACACATTTGAAAAATACCAAAACTTTGAATACCATTCTTATAGTTTCTCTTAAATATTCCGATCGAACAGTTCGGATTCAGATCGGAACACGTCCACTAATAAATATATTCAACTACGATGAAAAGGGATAACAGAAAAGAAAGAATAAACGAGCAATGTTTTTGGACATTTCTAAGCGTTCTATAAAAAATTTCACGAAAGATTAAACCGTTTGCGACAATAGAGTCTATAAAAAATATCTGATTAAATAAAATTCCGAAATGTTTTCGACACCCTAGAGTTCTAATAAAATACTCAAGACGTTTTGCGAAAGCGATCTCGACTATAAGACGTTGGTGAGATGAGATGTATCTCTTTTATCTTAACTCGGTAGTTTCCTCTACTATAGGTTCCGATTTTTTACTCGTCAATATTTATGGGAGCTTCACAACAGAAAGATCATCTTCACCAATGTCGCTATGGCAAAAACATCTGAAATATTTTGCCATCTTCTGTTCTCAACTCTCAGCTGTTGGATGTAAGGCATTATGGAGAAGAAGCATTGCCTTTCCCGGAAGATTTGAACATTTCAGAAATAGCTTTTTACCTACAAAAAAATCCTCATTTGCTTACATTTCATTTTTCATATTAACACTTACCTCTGGATCGAAGCATACGAAGAACCAGTTTTTGAAATTTTCCTTTCTCATCCAAGCATTTTTTGTATTTTAGTAGATATAGGGATTATGGACATTTTTGGATGCTTTTGGAGTTTTTGCTTTGCCAATAATCAACGGCATGAGTTTGTGGGAACCTGATTCGTTTGCACAACCCAAGAAGGGAATTCGCTGCTTTGATATTTCGAGACCGGGTGGAGTTTTTTCAGATTTAATTACATAGGTTTATCAGACATAATTCTCCAGTACAATCCAGACTCATTAGCATTTTATGTCTGGTCGTGAGTGGGCTCAAATTTCTCTATTAATTGAACCAATTCAATTCTGAATGGGCTAATATTTGCACCTCTGTTGATTGTTTTTCTCCACAAATTTTCAAAAATCTAAGACCATAACGAACCTTGAACTTTTGCAGCCATCCATTATTCGGGGTAAATTTTGCATTTCCACTTTTCAAGGTTTCATGAAGCTGAAGAGATTTATGCTTCATAATTTCTCCTGTTATAGGCAAAATTAATCCCCTCTGTTTAATAAACCATCTGTTCAAGACTTCCTCCATTTTCGGATATTCAGTTTCCCTCAAAGTGCATTTTTTAATTTTATTTGGGTCAAAACTGATATTCATGATATTGATCTGTCTTTTTTTTTATTCGAGCATATAGTTAATTTCGCAATTCCATATTTTTTTAAAGCAATGTTACGCTCATGCCTTTTCGGTGATCTTCCAAGATCTTCGATTTTTCATACTACTCTGTCAAGAAAGTACCGGGAATTTTCAATTAAAACAACATTTTTACATTTAATCGTCAAAATTTATTGGCTCGCCTTCAAAATAGGCTCCACTTGCTCCAATACATCTATGCCAACGGCACTTCCAATTATCGAAACATTTTTTATAGGCGCTTTCCGGGATGGACTTAAGCTCTCGCGCCGAATTTTGTTTTATGGCTTCAATCGACTCAAAACGGGTGCCACGAAGGGGCAATTTTAGTTTTGGGAAGAGGAAAAAGTCTCAGGGAGCCAAATCCGGCGAATACGGTGGTTGCTGAAGCGCGTTTGTTGAGTTTTTGGCGAGAAAGTCAGTCACAATCGTAGCTCGGTGAGAAGGCGTGTTATCGTCATGCAAAATCCATGAGTTGTTCGCCCACAAATTTCGCCGCTTCTTACGGATACGCTCACGCAAACGTTTCATAACGCCTAGGTAATACTCCTTGTTTACCGTCTGACCCTCTGGAACGAATTCGTAGTGCACCACGCCACGGATATCGAAGAAAACAATGAGCATCACCTTCATTTTCGAGCGGCTTTGGCGTGGTTTTTTCGGTTTCGGCTCATTTTTTGCCACCCATTCCGATGATTGCTGGCTTGTTTGCATATCGTACTCGTAGACCCAGGTCTCATCACCAGTTATAATGCGTTCCATGAATGTAGAATCGGAATTACAGCGATCCAGCATGTCTGAAGCAACCTGTTCGCGATGACGTTTTTGAAGAAAATTCAGGTCTTTCGGTACGAGTCGTGCGGCCACCTTTCTCATGCCCAAAATATCAATCAAAATCGTACGTGCGGACTCGTGGAATATCTTAAGATCATGTGCTATCGCTCTCAAGCTGGTACGACGGTTTTCCAGCACCCTTTTCTTAATTTTATCGACGTTATCTTCGAATTCTTCGACCACTTCACGACCGTCCTTGAAGGCTCTGTACCACTGATATGCACGAGTTTTCGATAGAGCATTATCACCAAAGGCCTTTTGCAACATTTTCAATGCATCGGCACACGAAAATTCATTTGCAACACAAAACTTTAAACAAATTCTTTGCTCAACGTAATCACCCATAGTAAAAATCGGCACGCACTCTGACATCGACTGACTTAATCAGCTGTTGCAAACACACTAGTTGACAGATCCCACTCAAGCTTAGCATAGTAATTAAGGACAGTGGTACCAACCTAGGAAAAAAAATTTTTACCTGCCTCATTGCCCCGCCAGATTTAAATCGATAATTCCCGGTACTTTTTTGACAGAATGTACAAATTCAAAAATTTCTTGTTTTTAGCCATTTTAACTACATATTTTACATTGAAAGATACTTCTCGCGGTGGAAGATATCTCGTAATAAATAAAATTCGTATCATTTAAACGACTTAACGCATGATTTTATCAACAAGTTGAAACAGGAAAGTAGTAAGTCACACTAACGAGATCGTGGATTGTTCACATTACTGGATATACAATGAGAATATTTTCTTATTCACACTATTGGGTTGTTCACACAGACGTGTGTTCATAATAGCGCGAATCTACTGTATATACATTTCATCTCATTGCAGAATCGAGTTCGCCTTCCCAAAACATCTCGAGTGTATTATCAGTGTCCTAAGATGTCGAAAAACCTTTTGCTTTTGAAATATCTAACAACATTAATCGTATATTGTTCCACTTCTTTTATTCGTTTGTTGCAAATATTTTGATATGTATGTCACTCATTTGTATGCAATTTTCATTTTATTGTTATTAAATCTCTGTGAACATAAACTTCTTGTTTCCCCAAATCATTCAAAAAATCGTGAATAAATGCCACAAGACCTTTTTAGTGATTGTTTTTTCAAATAGTGAAAATTATGATAGACAAGAAAAAATTACCGTTTCTAAAATTGTAGATCATAAAAATTCTTGAAACTGGATATAAAATTTTGGTGTTAACCATTAATAATCTTCCTAACTTTTCAGGCAAATACATTCAATCTAAAGATTGATTTTTAAAAAATATTAAACAAGACATCATATTTTCATTGAATTTATTATAAAATAATGAACTTTTGTGTGAAATTTGCAGCATTTTCCTGTATCACCATCTCTGTCTCATTCAAGAATTCAAAAGATCTGATTGAATATTTCAATTATATTGACAATGAATTAAATTGTGATTTCACAGGAAAAAGCCTTCATAAAGAAGAACATACATCAGTCGGTCAAGGATTTATTGAAACAAGATCCAAAATTAATCATTCCATCATCGATATATGGATGTGATATATTCCCAGTTGTTTCAATGCAGAAAAATGTATTCGATTATTCCAAACAATCCAGAAACAAATCATTAAAGCGAAAAGAATCCTGTGATCAACAGCAAATGATTCAAACAAAAGATGATCAATTAGTCGAGAATATTTCTAAAAAGTTTAAGTCACTGGAAGAACTCGAATCAGCTTCAACAAGTGTAACCATTTCACAGACTCCTGAAGTCCTAATAGGTGAAAGTTTTTCATCTGATAATGAACGAGGCTTCCATCCTGGTTGGAGCAATTCAATGGACGAAAAAGAATTGGACCAGAAAGAAACTCTGCTATTTACCATTAAACCATTAACTAAAGCACTATTCATTTGCGAAGTTTGTAACAAACTCCACTACAACACCAAAGATCTCAAGAAACACATAAGCAAACACATGCGTTGCAGCTTGTGTAGAACTTCTTTCAGCTCGATGGAAGAAACCAGAAAACACGAAGAATCCTGTACTATAATGAAGATTACGAATAATCAACCGAAATTAATAATCAAACGTTGCGACGAGATCAAAGATATCCGTGAAAAATATTCGAGTGCTTTCCAAAAATTGATTATTGAGATATCTGATGATGAAAATGAATCGGATAATAATACTCAAACGGGTTCGAATAATAAAAATAATAATGAACCCAATTCAGCTACCAGCAAAGACATTCAGCAAACCAACAAACTATCTAACTTCGAAAGATCGAAGATAGGTCTTCATTCTGAAATCCTTAAAAGTATCCTTCTTGAAGAATCGGAAAAAATATCCTCACCTGAAAAATCAAGTGGAATTTCAAAGCCTGAAAATATTGAAGGAAACGATTCCGCCAAGTCCAGTACTATCTCAAACGCGAATGTCAAAAATAAAAAGTTAATTGTGAATTTTCGTAGAAAATCAATGAATAAAAAATCTGGATCTAACACTTCAAATTGTGAGCGTCATAATGAAAAGTATATTTTTGAAGTGTCTTTTCCAGAAATATCAAAAACCAATGGAGAATCTGAAGCGTCCAAAGAAAAATCTGATCTTGAAAGATCTGAAAAGTCAAATGTGAATAAATGTAAGGATAAAGAACCTGATACGTCTGAAAAAATTCTTGGAATCTCTGGAAAACTTATCAACCGCAAGAATTCATATGTTGACAAATCTAAAGAAATTGAAAATCCTGAAATCTCGGGAGAAAATTGTAACACTAACAACTCAAAAACAGTTGGTAATGTTGAAGAATCTGAAAATTTTGCGGTTTCGAATGAAGGAACATCTGACAGTATCAATGTATCTCAAATATCTGAAGAAAAATGTGATTCTGAAAATTTGAACCATGAGAAGACTGAAGAAGGACCTAAAACGACTAAAGAAAAAACTGTTTCGGAGAATTCTAAAACATTCTCTAATCTTCAGGAATCTGAAAAACTGATAAATGGTAAAGAAAGCACCGCTGATGAATCTAAAGAAACTCAGGTACTTAAAAGGACTGAACAAAAATCTGATGTTGAAAACATTGAAGTTATTTCTCTACTTGACAATCTTGAATCTGATCCTATAAAGGACCATGAAGACTCTCATGGAACTAACAAATCTGAAAACTCCGAGTTAAAATCCAATCATGAAGGTTCTGCGAAAATGTCCAGTCCAGATAAATCCAAAAATGTGTCTCATGTCGAAAAAGATACTAGCAAATCCGAAGAAACTAACACACCAAATTATAAAGAACTGGCTAATATTGAAAGGAAGGAACTTTCCATCAACGAAAAATCTAACGCAATTTCTCATAATGAGAGATCCGATAAAGTAGTGGATATTGATAAAACCATTGAATCGCCAAGACATGAAAATTCTGGCAAAAATATTAAAAGAAATGAACTGAAGAAAAAGGAACCCCACAAAGTTGAAAATAATCATCTGAAAAGTAAGAAGAGGAAAATGAACGCAAATTCGAAAGATTCAAAAAGATTGAAGCTCGATAGTGTTGCAAAAACAGACTTATCAGCGGGACCATCCCTCGATAATAATGAAAAAATTAATTTCACTATGGAAAACAAAAATGAGCTCTCACCCATCCAATATTCTTTCAAACCTAATATAACATTTAATGAAAAAGATATTATGGAAATTGATGATGCTGATAGCGAATATACTCATTTGGAGAATTTACTGAAACGAATACAAAAAAGTAAAGATCAGGTAAAGAAAACAGTTCAGACTATGTTGCCTTCTAATAACGAAATATTGAATTTGAATAACGGTGAATTCCTATTCGAACTAAAGAATTTGAAGAATTATGTAGATTTTTGTCAGATTCCTGTGAATATTTCTTGTGCCAAAATACAGTCGATCAAATATAATTACGAAACTTCCTCTCTTATGAGGACCCAAAAAAATGGAAAAAAGGTAAATAAGAACTCAATATCTTCGGAAGGATATAAAATCAAAACTTTAAAAATTCGTAAAAAACTCACTTCTAAAGATGTAGAAAGTAATTCTTCCCAGGTGTCTACTGAATCCAGTACAGCTGGGGGTATTAACCAAAGTAAAAGTGTTACGACTTTATTGGATACAACAATGGCTACTACTGTGAATAACAAGAAGGAAATGAATGAACAACACAAAAAACCGATGATTATTTCAAATCCTGACAAACTCACCGCTTGTACTGTCGATAAAAGTAACCAACAAGTTGTATCATCGAATAATACGAATTCAAACCTAACGAATGAACACGCTGATAATGCTCACAAGAATTCTATTAATCTTTCAAAACCTGCCAAATCCAATATTACTACTATCGAATATAAGAAAGACAAAAGGAATGAAGTTGGACAGACTTCTTTACCATTTGTTAGTGCGAATACAAGCCGAACGATCGACCACGAAAAAAAATCTCAAAACAAATCTATGAATAGTTTGAATCCTGCCAAATCAACCGCATTTACTGTTGATAACAAGAAAAACGAAGTTGGACAGACTTCTTCTGTATCAGTTATAAATACGAATACAGGTCGAACAAATGACCACGAAAAAAATCCCCAAAACAAATCTATGATTCATTCAAATAGTTCCAAATCAAGCGTTCTTCCTATAGATAACAGTAAAAACCAAAATAACCAACACATTGGAGAGACTGATATGAATGAATCAATCAATACAGGGCGATCGAATGTTCACGAAAAAACTCCCTATAACAAATCTCTGAATATTTCAAACCTTTCCAAATCAAGTGCTTCTTCTATCGACAACAGAAAAGACAAAAATAATCAGTCAAATATTTTTATGTATATCAATAATATGAATACAAGCCGAACAAATGAACGAGAAAAAAATATTCACAACCAACCTGTGAATCTTTTAAACCCTACGATAAAGCAAAGTAATAATCCTATACATACTGAAACCACAGCAAACAATAAAGAAAGCTCAAATCAAGGATTAGATCAACTCAATCTCAAGAGCCTGCTTGCAACTTCCACATCCAATTTCGTCCCAGCAAATAACGGAAATCTCGGTACTATAATTGCTCCGCAAATGTTAACTTTGGGTAACCCTATAGTATCTAACAACGCATCCATTCCGTTTGTGTCTTATTCTGTGAGTAATCTCTCCTTAAATAGCAATATGAATAATCGACCACAACTTTATCTGGTCAAAAATTCTAATTCGAATAAGATAGCAACTACCCCTATGACGATGATCACATCGACGCCAATACTTTCAAATAATGCTCGAGCAATTTCTACTACTAATGTTTTAACCTACGCTGGTAACTACTCGTCTGTGTCTCACCCAAATCTTAGTTTTACACCGCAAGTATCTTCCACTTTAAAACTTCCTCCTCCAATGCGTCAGGTTAAATTTAAGACTCAAACTAGGACTCCGTCGGTTCAAACAAGTGTTGCGCTAGAAAAACTGCCTGCAACAAGTATCCAAGGGACAACTAGCGTACCTCCAAATGAAAGAACTTTTATTATGCCATCATCAATTAATACGACTCAAAAATGTGCCCCCCAGCAAGTTTTTGTCGCACCACGAACACCACCTTCAAATCCAGTATCTACAGGAGCACCAAGAATACGTATAGTTCCACGTGCAGTTGTTCCAAATTCTGTTTTTACTGGCACTTCAACAACCAAAGACAACCAAAATGTACAAGGCGATAACGCAGTTCATTCGAAACCTGGAACTTCGCAGTATTTAAGGGTCAAAAATTTAGCAGATCTTAGGTAATTATATAACTGTATCTAAACATTTTCACTCAATTCATGTTACTTTTGTGTTCAAATATAAGTAAAATTTGAGTTGACAACTCTTAAATGTCACATTATTGTTATTTAAAATTAGTGTTTTTATATTGCCCTTCCATTTAGACTATTTGATTAATTGCAATAAAAATATGTTTTGTTGTTGATTTTATTATTTATTTATCTGCATAAAAAATATTCAATTCGAAGAAAATGTTTTCTTAGTAGTGTAACTATCTGTAAATATGTAAATAAAATTCATTGTTACTGCTCGGGAGTTTCGAGAATAAATATATTTCTAATATTTTTTTATACTTCGTTCATCCTTATTTCCTCATTTCACAATATCTAATTTTTATATTTGATAAGACAAAGATTGAAACTGGAGAGTTTATTATCTCTCAAGATTCAAATTTAAAAATATTTATTCAAAAAATTTAAAATACAGTCGAAATATGCGCTTCCTGAATAATGTACAATATATCGATACTTGTTCCGAACGATTGATATGCAGTCAATAAGAAAAATATTCAAATCAGCTCAAAATGTAAAATATAAGAAACACAAATAAAATATGTAAAAAAAAAAGAATCAATATTATTACATTAAAAATATACTTTAAAACATGTCTAACAGTTCATTAAAATCAGTGAACAACTGTAAAAAAGCCATAGAAACATGTAAACGTGAACGGTCAGCAAAAAGACATTGAAATATACACGCAATATACAATACTATACATGTATGTACGCGTAAGTTAGAAAAATAATCAAAAACAATAGCAACCATGACTTATAAATACTCAGAGATTTCATTTAACCAAAACGTCAGCAAGCATTTACCTTGGTTGACTGAAAACAAAGTGTTGGAGCTCTTTTGAAAGAATTTGAGTTACCTGTATATGCTGAGGAATTATGTTATGAAATTTCGGTGTCTAATAGTGGAAGGATCTCTGACTGACTGACTTTAACATCTGTGGAATTATATATTGGTTTTTTTTTGTCGCGTATAGTATGAGTGGCCTCTATTGTCATGATATTTAACGTCGACACACGTGTGGTAAAGCTGACCTACGTCCAATACACGAAACTCCAAAAAATGTTCATCAGCTTCTCCAAAGGACGAAAATGATTCTTTAGCGCTACTCTCCAACTTGCTATATCATAACGCAAGTGGCTCTCAATCAGAGCGTGATAAAGCACTCGCATCTGATGAAACTAGTAAATGTCTGAGATACTTAAACTTGTAAACAAAAACAACTTTCTACAATTGAAGTCGACATGTACATCCCATGCCAAGTTACTGTCTAATACAATACCTAGATATTAAATTTTTTCTGCAGGTGGTATTATTTGCTAATGTGTACCATCGTAGTCATTTTGAGGCTACTGAAGGGTGGAGCAACAGAACGATTGCACCTGAATGGTAAATAGCAGGTGTTTCCTACACTGACAGTGTTCCAACCAGTATTTTACAAGGGGAAGTCAGCCTCAACGGTAGTATTGAAATCTCCGTAAGTTATTGCTTTGTAAAAAATCGCAATATCGTCACTAAATCCCAGTATTTCCCCCCTGTTCTCCTTAGAATACACACCATTTATGTGAACATTGGAGGACCCAGAACAGTTCCTTGAGATACGCCACACTGTCTCACTCTGATCATTCAGGAATTCATCAATTCTGTCTGTTGTAAGAGGAAACGATGGTTTATCTTATCCAATACCTTAACTAGGCTGACAAACACACAAAGGCTTTTCATGTTCTCATCAAACGCTGCTGATATTCTTGTAGTAGTGTAGGGCCAATAACGCGCCCTGGGTAGAAATCTCTTTCTGGAATCCATATTGCTTGCTGGATATCAGCTCATATTTTAACAAGTAAGATGGAAATCTCTTCCTCAGAACTTTTTCAAATATCTTAGCAAAATTGGAGATTAACGATATCGGTCTATAGTTAGTAGCCAAACTGTCATCCCCTTCCTTGTAAACTGATACGATCACTCTCTCCTTGAAAGCCCTAGGCCAATTACATTCTCTCATGCACCTATTTATTTTGTGCGCCAGAAGTGCAAATTGGTTTATGGTTTCCGTTATGTTATCTCTACCTGCCGACCCTCTTATTGTTCAATTCGCGAATTATACTACTCTGTCAATAAAGTACCGGGAATTTTCAATTAAAACAACATTTTTACATTTAATCGTCAAAATTTATTGGGTCGCCTTCAAAATAGGCTCCATTTTTTCCAATACATCTATGCCAACGGCACTTCCAATTATCGAAACATTTTTTATAGGCGCTTTCCGGGATGGACTTTAGCTCTCGCGCCGAATTTTGTTTTATGGCTTCAATCGACTTAAAACGGGTGCCATGAAGAGGCAATTTTAGTTTTGGGAAGAGGAAAAAGTCGCAGGGAGCCAAATCCGGCGAATACGGTGGTTGCTGAAGCACGTTTGTTGAGTTTTTGGCGAGAAAGTCAGTCACAATCGTAGCTCGGTGAGAAGGCGCGTTATCGTCATGCAAAATCCATGAGTTGTTCGCCCACAAATTTGGCCGCTTCTTACGGATACGCTCACGCAAACGTTTCATAACGCCTAGGTAATACTCCTTGTTTACCGTCTGACCCTCTGGAACGAATTCGTAGTGGACCACGCCACGGATATCGAAGAAAACAATGAGCATCACCTTCATTTTCGAGCGGCTTTGGCGTGGTTTTTTCGGTTTCGGCTCATTTTTTGCCACCCATTCCGATGATTGCTGGCTTGTTTGTATATCGTACTCGTAGACCCAGGTCTCATCACCAGTTATAATGCGTTCCATGAATGTAGAATCGGAATTACAGCGATCCAGCATGTCTGAAGCAACCTGTTCGCGATGACGTTTTTGAAGAAAATTCAGGTCTTTCGGTACGAGTCGTGCGGCCACCTTTCTCATGCCCAAAATATCAATCAAAATCGTACGTGCGGACTCGTGGGATATCTTAAGATCATGTGCTATCTCTCTCAAGCTGGTACGACGGTTTTCCAGCACCCTTTCCTTAATTTTATCGACGTTATCTTCGATCGAAGCCGTCGATGGGCGACCACTTCACGACCGTCCTTAAAGGCTCTGTACCACTGATATGCACGAGTTTTCGATAGAGCATTATCACCAAAGGCCTTTTGCAACATTTTCAATGCATCGGCACACGAAAATTCATTTGCAACACAAAACTTTAAACAAATTCTTTGCTCAACGTTATCACCCATAGTAAAAATCGGCACGCACTCTGACATCGACTGACTTAATCAGCTGTTGCAAACACACTAGTTGACACATCCCGCTCAAGCTTGGCATAGTAATTAAGGACAGTGCTACCAACCTAGGAAAAAAATTTTTACCTGCCTCATTGCCCCGCCAGATTTAAATCGATAATTCCCGGTACTTTCTTGACAGAATGTATACTCGCTGGAATCAGTCGACAAAAGAACAAAGAAATTTGCGGAGCTGGTTCTGTGCGGAAAATAATAGGCATCTTTCTGGATGTTGCCTACCATCCGTTTTTCCATTTTCGTATATATGTATATATGGCGTTCAACTCGTCAGTTATCTGAGTTTTGTGCTCAATCAGTTTTTCTGAGTCGTTTTTAATTGTTATATTCGATTTCCTCCCTTTGCCCTTAACATAAACATGGATATCAAATATAAAAATTCCTGCAAAAATTAGTTCTAAGGCCCAAATTTGATTACCTACAAAGGAGCATACAAAAGGACAAATCACACCCTAGAGCCTTTTGGAAGCACATGCGAATTTTATGCGGTAGAGAAGTATGAAAAACCAGAATAACATCCATGAATAGGAATTATGAAATTATCTTGAACGAACCTGAAAAAATTGTGGACGAGTTTAACAGATTTTTTACGAAGATAGGGGAAAAATACAGCCGACATTAAAGAACCTTCAGATTATCAAGAAGAGAAAAATATGACTCCTGAAACACTATTTTTATTCCCCACAGATGTAAAAAGGATGATAACTGATCTGAAAGGTGGGAAGGCGGCAAAAACAAAAAGAGCTGAAAATAAAAAAGTTATCGTATTAAGCTATCCCATTCTATATGGAGTGCTGTAAAATATCTTGTGTTATACAGAGTACTCTAAGATATCTGATATTATACGGAGTACTCCTCTAAAGAACTCTAACCTGTTTTCATCATGATCATCTAGTGGCGGGAGAATAAGACGTTACGTTGTGTAGACATCCCAGGTTACACGAGAACGAGGAAACAGTGACGGGAAGTTCAGAATACAAGGTTAAGTAAAAATACAATATTTGGTTGCGGAAGGCAGGGTCCCGCATTTGACTCGATGTATGAGATCGAGATTGTACTAGGACAAAAAGAGTCAGGGTTAAAAACCTTGACCTCTCTTCAGCTCCCATACATTCTTCAACACTGTCCTTCCCTTTATTCATATAATGAAGGTTCCAGAAATCGACAACCTTTCTAATATCCTAAAACATACTTAGTATGCAAGCAAAGATAAATACAGCAATCAATTGAGTGAACACATGGCCAATATGTAACAATAATCTTCGAGGTAATTTAACAATAACCCTTTGATCAGTAATTCCCCATTCACACATCTTCTATCTAGTTAGATTATTATACTGGACGCATAATATCGTTTTTCAGTAATGTCTTGTTGCGACATTCTGAAGACACAGAGGTTGTGGTGTCTGTTATTTAACTACCTATTCATTATAATCTTTGTATCTAATAATATAGTTAGTCAGGAATGCCTTGTTGCGGAATTATGAAGACACTGGGTTGTTGTGTCAGTATCTAATTGTGGATCCACTTTTCATTCACTCTAAAAACTCGGAATTCTCAAACATCTCTAGATTCCAATAAATGAAATGAAGATAAGACGCTTACATGTATGAAATATGTTAAATGATCAATTCAGATTAAAGTAAACAAGTCGCCCCTAGCTGGAGAATCAGTACAGTAAAATCCCGCCATGAATAAAGAATACCTGATACAAATAACACTCATGTTGACCTCAGGTAATTTAATACAATACAATAACTTTACATGTTAGCGCAGCTCAGACAACTTCCCTTTGTGTCTATCCTTAGCTTTTAATGGACAATAGCGTTTTATTCCTAACAAAGGGAAAACTGGACTCTGAAGTCGGCGTTCAGTCACCGAAGATCACCATCACAATTCTGGAGATACACGCGCGTAAGTCTACGAAGCGACAATAGACTCTTACTCCTGGCATTGACAGTGACAAGTAGGCATGTATTATCATATTGATAATACAATACTATCCAATCTTCACCATCGCAATATGCGAGAAAGAAAGGAGAAAAAAGCTCGAACCTGGACACGACGTAAGATCCTATAGGCCAATGAGTCTATCACCAACTTTAGGAAAATTTTCGAGAAACTTCTCTTCAAAAGATTGAAGGACATCGATCTACACAAACTTCTACCAAACCATCAACTAGGATTTAAAGAAAAATTATGCAGCAACACATCAAATACACCGGGTAATAACACCATTTCAACAAGTTTCGATGAAAAAAATACTGCACTGCTGTATTTTTAGCCTCATCTCAGGCTTTTGATGTAGTTTAGCATAATGGATTACTCTTTAAATTGAAAAAACTTATTTCACAGAAGCTCGCAAAACAATTGGAGTCACTGAATCAGCCATTTTCCATCCGGAAATGATCCGAAAGGTAGGAATTTAAGTATCGTATAAACTGAAGCCAAAAAACGTCGAACGCCGTTTTTTCACGTATGAACAACTGCTCAAACGGCAAAAAAGAGTAGGGTTTTTGCATCGAATTGTGACTGGGGATGAAATGTGTGTCCATTACAATAATCTAAAACGTCGGGCAGCGTATGGATATCTCATCATCAACTGTCAAGCCGAATATTCATGGCGAGAAGGTCATTCTGTGTATTATGAGCTGCTATATTCGAACTAAAGGATCAAACCGATGGCAATTGATGTGTTTGAGCCAAGCATTGCGGAAAAAACGGCTACAATACGCCGACAGACACGACAAAGTTATTTTGCAGCATGACACAAGTTGAAAAGGTCAAATGAGAAGTCCTACCCTACCCGCTGTACAGTCCAGACATTGCTCCTTCCGATTACCATCTCTTCAGATCGATGCAACATGGCCCTGCTGACCAGCACTCCTCCAATTACGATGAAGTCGAAAAATGGATCGATGCATTGATAGCAACCTATTTTCGCGATGGGACACGTCAATTGCCAGAAAGATGGCAAAAAGAAGTGGCTAGCGACGGACAATTCTTTTAACTTTGAATGTATAACCAATTTTCACAACAAAGCTTCAATTTTCGACAAAAAACCGCATTTATACTCCTAATAGATGATGAGAAACTACCGTTCATTTTCTAGATTTAGCGAAGGATGTGAGAAAAGCTAAACCTTATCCTCACAAACAGGTTCTTAAAAATAAACGTTTGTTTCAAATTGTGGCAACGTTCCCCCGCTCCTCCCGCAGAATTTTGCTTAGCTCTGATACAGATTCCTGGCGTATCCCATAGAAGACGCTACCGCTTTTCGATAATACCGAGCTCACCGTCCTCGCCGGCTTCAAGTAGAGCAGAGTGCGAGTGTTCCGACGCGGAACAAGGACAGGCGTCATAGGCATACTTGCACCCCACGCCAATCTGATGAGTTCAAGGGCCAAGTTGGAACGAAACGCCTAACTCCCGAAATTAAGTGGTTAGAAGTTCACTCATAACACCGCATTCATAAAGAGACAATTGGTCTCAGAAATGAGTTTCGGGCAATTATTTTTCCGATTTATGAAAGAAGACTCTATAACTGGACAACTACGGAGCAGTCTTTAAAACTCATCTATTGTACGAAATCCCAAAGAAGCCACATTTAATGTTCCACCACCGCATCATTTACCCAAAGAAGCATATGAATAAGAAGAATATCAGAAAAATTTCACCCTCAAAGTCAGCGAGGCACAGATGAAGCAATTGTATTATCAGATGAATTATGTTCACATAGGTAATTTAGGTCACTTCGTAAACATAGCCGCAGAAATGGATGGCGTCTAGTTTTAGTGAGAGACCGAACGCCAGCTTAGGAGTGAGGAATATTCCTTTGTTAGAAGCAGAAAGCCATTGTTTATTGTTCAGTAAAACAAGAGTAGCCACAAAGAGAAGTCGACCAAAGTGGTCTAAGATACAAAGAGATTGTACTGTTGTATTGAAATAAATGATGTTTACGTGAATCAGGTATTATTTATTCATTATTGAGTAGTATTGATGCTTCAGTTGAGTGCGCCATGTTTATTTCAAACTGAATTGAACCTTTAATATATTTCGTACACGAAAATGCCTTTATCTTTTAGAGTGAACGAAATGAGGATCCACATTTAAATAATAAACGCAACAACCCTGCGTCCCGAACTATGTCGCAACGACACAGTCCTGAACAACGATATTATTAGATAACAATAACATGTTCATCATCAATATTTACATGGTTTGTAAATTATTTTTCTAGCCAAGGAGTGAGCACGCCACAATATATACATTTATATATCATACCAAATTATGATATCGATTTCTCGCATATGACTTGGTGAAACATTTTTGAATTAATAAAGTAAATAAAAACAACTTGGCTTAAGTTTACTGTTCTTAAAGAAATTAAAGTTTTGAAGTTATTAGCGTCGAACAATGGTTACAATACAAACGTAATCGATAAATTAATTTTTTTAAAATAACATAAAAAAGCTCTAGCTTCTCTTCATCCTATTCTTCAAAACAAAGAAAAAGGAAAATTCCATAGCATAACTTTCATACCACAAATAAAAAACAAAATTTGTAAGTGACTAAAACATAATAACATTAATATTTTTTGTACAAATAAGAAAAAAAGGTTCACTATCAGTCAATAGCAAAGACTACCGTGTGAAAAAAGCGGTATATACAAATTATATTGTAATGTACTGAATTGTTTCAGCCGTTACTATTTGGTAGTTCATCATAATTAAAACAAATTGTAGAAATTACTATGTTCATGATAGTTCATGGAATGAACTATCCCATCATCAGACAACTGAAGACCTAACAGTGGTACAGAGGTATTTTAACAAAAGTGATACATATTTTAAATATTTCAATAGATTGACTGTACGGAGCTATGTAACCCCAAAAATTATTTGAGATATTTAAATGGGTACCATCTGTTTAACAACCCTCTTGTCGATTGCCGACATTCCGATATCTGTTAGAATGCCCCTCTTTTTTAACCCGGTTTTTTATCACGTTCCGCTTCTAAACCTCTGTACCACTATTAGGTGTTATCTAGAATCTATTGAAATATTCAAAATATTTATCACTTTTGTTTAAATACCTCTGTATCACTGTTAGGTCTTCAGTTGTCTGATGATGGGATAGTTCATTTCCCGAAACTCGAGTCACAAGAAAATATGTAATATAACTTTTTATTGGTAGTAAAACATAGTAATTTCTACAATTTGTTTTAATTATATTGTAATGAATGCCCTGCATTTTACATAGGTCAGACAGGGTGATCTATAAACATAAGGGTAGAAGAACATAAAAAAAGTATATTACATAATAGAATAACATCTGGTTTTTCGGAATATTGTATAAAAAACAACCCTTTCATAGATTTCAGTAGAACTGAGATTTTACACGTAGGTAATAAAAGCAGAAGAATGGACCTTTTAGAAAGTTTGGAAATTTGTTTAGCACATGGTAAGAAGCTACCAATTACAAATGAATAACTTCAATTTAATTTATCACCATTGCTTTTATCTATAAAAGAATAGGACCCAACTAACACAATATTTTTACACTGTCTCCTATTTATAATGGTAGGGTACAGTTCAAAATTGTACCTGTGATCTACCCTACAATTATAAATAGGATTTTAAGTTTTTTTGCCAGTTTTGAAAATGGGCTCAAAACCCGAAACATACTACTCTGTCAAGAAAGTACCGGGAATTTTCAATTAAAACAACATTTTTACATTTAATCGTCAAAATTTATTGGGTCGCCTTCAAAATAGGCTCCATTTGCTCCAATACATCTATGCCAACGGCACTTCCAATTATCAAAACATTTTTTATAGGCGCTTTCCGGGATGGACTTTAGCTCTCGCGCCGAATTTTGTTTTATGGCTTCAATCGACTCAAAACGGGTGCCACGAAGGGGCAATTTTAGTTTTGGGAAGAGGAAAAAGTCGCAGGGAGCCAAATCCGGCGAATACGGTGGTTGCTGAAGCACGTTTGTTGAGTTTTTGGCGAGAAAGTCAGTCACAATCGTAGCTCGGTGAGAAGGCGCGTTATCGTCATGCAAAATCCATGAGTTGTTCGCCCACAAATTTGGCCACTTCTTACGGATACGCTCACGCAAACGTTTCATAACGCCTAGGTAATACTCCTTGTTTACCGTCTGACCCTCTGGAACGAATTCGTAGTGCACCACGCCACGGATATCGAAGAAAACAATGAGCATCACCTTCATTTTCGAGCGGCTTTGGCGTGGTTTTTTCGGTTTCGGCTCATTTTTTGCCACCCATTCCGATGATTGCTGGCTTGTTTGCATATCGTACTCGTAGACCCAGGTCTCATCACCAGTTATAATGCGTTCCATGAATGTAGAATCGGAATTACAGCGATCCAGCATGTCTGAAGCAACCTGTTCGCGATGACGTTTTTGAAGAAAATTCAGGTCTTTCGGTACGAGTCGTGCGGCCACCTTTCTCATGCCCAAAATATCAATCAAAATCGTACGTGCGGACTCGTGGAATATCTTAAGATCATGTGCTATCGCTCTCAAGCTGGTACGACGGTTTTCCAGCACCCTTTCCTTAATTTTATCGACGTTATCTTCGATCGAAGCCGTCAATGGGCGACCACTTCACGACCGTCCTTGAAGGCTCTGTACCACTGATATGCACGAGTTTTCGATAGAGCATTATCACCAAAGGCCTTTTGCAACATTTTCAATGCATCGGCACACGAAAATTCATTTGCAACACAAAACTTCAAACAAATTCTTTGCTCAACGTAATTACCCATAGTAAAAATCGGCACGCACTCTGACATCGACTGACTTAATCAGCTGTTGCAAACACACTAGTTGACAGATCCCGCTCAAGCTTGGCATAGTAATTAAGGACAGTGGTGCCAACCTTAGAAAAAAAATTTTTACCTGCCTCATTGCCCCGCCAGATTTAAATCGATAATTCCCGGTACTTTCTTGACAGAATGTATATGTCAACAGACATCAAAGAAACCGTGAAACTTAAGCCAAGTTATTTTTATTTACTTTATTAATACCAAATTATAACAAAAAATTCTTCTAAAAAATAAAATACACCTTTCGTAGCAAAAATTCAAACCATAACCTAAAGAACTTCTTCAAATACAACTTGCTTTAAATAAATTCCTTCAAAAGAATTCCTAAAACATGCAAAACATCTCCAAAAAGCAATTTAAAATTTGTAGGAGGTTAACAGAATAAATCTGTTTGATATTTAAAAATTGTATAATAATCCTTCTATCAAGAATAAATCTATTTTGATATTATTTTTTTGTATAAATAATAATTATTTATTTTGGTTTACACTTGTACGTATTATCATTTGGTTTTAAAGGAGTCCATAAAATACCTTACAAACTTTTAAAAAAATTTTTAAAAGTTCACTTCATTCTAGTGTTTGTTCAGATAAGACCATTCAATTTGTCTGGTAAGATATTTTTTGTTAATTATTTTTATTTTTTAAATGTGGAGTAGGGCTGATGAGTTTTCCGTTGAGGGAATTCTAAATTAGTTTTTGAAGATATTCTGTATGTTTTAGGATTTTTTTTTGATAGAACTTATTTGGAGCAAGTTGTTTTTGAAGAAGTTATTGAGGTTATGTTTTGCATTTTTGGAAAATAATTTGGTTTTCATAAAACAAGGTACGAAACAAAATTTTGTACCCTTCAAGTATTTATTTAGTAATTTTAATCAATAATTTATATTTCTTTGAATTCTCTCATTCCCTTTTGCTACTGTGCAATAAGTGCTAATTATATATTTCTACTAAACTGGAACAGTGGTTTCCAAGACATTTATTTATTTTAATTCTAAAAGTTTTTGAATAAAATGTTTTCAAATTAAAATTTGAAGGAGGTCAACAGAATAAATCCTTATGATATTTAAAATTGAGTATATTTATGTGAAGCTTTTCAAATGATTGGGTTTCCGGTCTTGATGTTGGAAATCATTTCGTCCAGGAAACCACAGAGATAGCAATCATGCATCGCTTTATCTGGAGATATAGTTAGTAAATATTCCAAATTACTGAAAGAGAAAACATTTCGCTTATTTACGTCTACAAATCCAACTCTCTTCCTTAACCTGGCAAATGTTTTGGGAGCTGCATTAACGGCCAGTTTCATAAACGAAATTAAAGCCTCCTTTTTCCCAAGAAGTCTCCTTTAATGATAAAACGTGTTTCATAAGCAAATTTTAAGGTTAAAGGGAACTTAAAAGCGTCCTTTATCTGAAAGTGAGAAAATCGGCCCTTTACGGCTGGAAAAGGATGCTTTAACGAGAAGCTCGGCGCTGCGAAGGTGCTCGATATACACGAAAACAGTGGACATAACCTTCCTCTGTCACATTTATCCATTTTGTTTAATTTTAGCGAACTACGAAATATGTTGCACCAAATGTTGAATGCTGATTTAAGTTCTACTTCTTCATCAAATGATGAAGAAATAATTGTGAGAAGACCAAAAATTTACAGAAGGAGAGACATTTTTTCACGTTAGATGATCTAGATTTTTTCTATCGTTTTCGCCTGACAAAACCAACTGTTTAATCTTTGCTTCAAAAAATTATACTTCCCATTTAACAGGTAAACAAATTTCGATTTATTATTTTGTTGATATAATTTTATGTATACCAAATCATTAAAATGACAATTTTCAAAGGCTGTATTGAACCGATGAACCAACTACTTTTGACTTTTGACATTGAGATTCTATGGAACTGGAAATATATGATCATACCATCTTTAATAACAGTGTCTTGAAGAGACAATTTGAGAGTGGTAAATTTGGACGGTATTTGTTACTTGGTGATAGTGTTTATAGTTTGCAGACTTATCTTATGACAAAGTTACCGGAAGCTATAACTGCAGCTGAAAATTTATATAAGCAGTCAATTATACGAACTAGAAATGTGGTGGAGAGAAAGTATGGAGTTTGGAAACGTCATTTTCTTATACTTTCTAAAGGAATGAGTGTTAAGTTAACGATCATAAGGGCAAGTATTGTTGCTACCGCTGTATTTCACAGTATAGCTGATATGCCAGATATGAACGAAATATTTTCAATTGAATGATTGCATGATGTGCAGGAGGAAGAGGACTTTCAAACAAATGCTACTATTATTAATGCAGCTCATCAAGTGAAATTTGCTTGTCACTTGTGAAACTATTCATCATATTCAATTTGTGTCTTCAACATGACAAGATTTCATATAATTTTTATAAGATTTTACAAGGTATGTATTTAGATAGGTTTCTATGTTTGTATTTCAGATTCATTGTTTTACTTTAGGTAACATCTGAAAAAGTTTCAAGTGAGAATAAATAAATAAAAATATTCTGTTATTGAAATTTCTGTTTTCAATTTAAATTTAAGGGGATTTCATAGTCATAATCAGCAATGCTGATAAAATTTTAATACCGCTTTTCTCAGAAAGAGCATTCAAAATAAAAAGATTTGATTATTATTATTCAATTTTTTCTTCATCTCCATAATTTGCAAATCTAATATTTTGAGCTTCGAATGCTCCTTTTCTTCTATTCTCTTCCTTGATAACCACTATCTGAGCTTCTACTAGAGCTGTTTTTTTTTAAATATATCTCTTTTGCTTCGGCAAGTGGGTGCATTGAAAGCAGTTTCTATTCTCTGCCAGACTTTATCCTATAACATTAAAATTCTCTTTTTCAATCAATTCCAAGAGGCATAGTTCCTCCTCAGGTTTTAAAGTAATACTTTTTTTCTCTTTTCTTCCATATTCATTCATATAACCCACGTACTAAAATATAGCAATTTGCACGTAATAATGATATAAATTTCAATATACTATCTTCTGCACATAACCATGTTTATGCAAAGATCGATTTATGCTTCTTCTCTTTTTCTTTTTACAAGTTTCGACGCATAACTCACAATTTTTACAGAATATCACCAACCATATTCGTAAAATCACTAGTTCTCAGGATAGCCAACAGTCGGAAACATTGACCGGCGCATTAAAGGAAGCTTTAAGTAAAGGACGGTCGATGTGCGTTGATGAAACTGATGCTCCCATTTAAAGGATCCTTGTTCATAAAGGGACTTTATATCATAAAGGAGCCCTTTGATGTTGTTTATGAAACTGGCCGTAAGTATAGAGAAGGCTGATCCATATATGTAATAGATACTCCTATGTAGGCAGTACCTATAAGTATTGGGATAGCAGTAACATAATAACATTAAAGTGTTCAGCTCGTTATACGCAGGCTCAAATAATTTAAATGCTGTAATGATTATTCCCGTGAATATATTCGTATTTTGTGAAGCTAAGCCAAGGTGGAAAATAAGAGTAAAAAACAAGGCAACATCTCTATTTATATGCACGTTATTTCATTGTTTACTGCGATATTTATTTCCGGTGTTTTTTTTAGAGTGATAGAACTTTAAATTGAAATAAAACACATTCAAGTTAAGATTGAAGCCAATTTTTTTTATTTGAAAGATAATTTTATGACATTCATGTTTTAAAAATAATTTCCGAGATATGTCCACCACGACTAACTCTTAGGAACCGCATTCGACTAGACCAATTTTGGACAACATTTTCGAGTAATTCTGGTTTATCAGCATAAACCAATGACTTGACATAACCCAAAAGAAAATAATTCAGTGGAGTTATGTCGCATTCTTACGGTAGCAGCATGAGGTGTAGTACAATCTTGTTGGAACCAAAACACTTCTGGATCGGTACCATTCAAATTTTGAAACAAATAATCATTGATCATCCATCTGTAACGAGCACCATTCACAGTAACATTAGCTCCAACATTGATTTTAAAGAAATTTGGACCGATGATGCCTCCAGCGTGTAAAGCACACCATACAGTGCATTTTTCAGGATGCAATGGAACCTGCAGAACTTCTTGTGGATTGTTTCCACTCCATACGGCAATTTTGCTTGTTTACATAGCCGTTCAACCAGAAATGAGCTTAATCACTAAACACAATTTTACGATAAAAAAGTGGATCAACTTCAAGCTGTTCTAGGGCCCAATCAGCAAACAAAGGACGCTTATTATGATCAAGTGTCTTTAGTTCTTGAACCAGTTGGATCTTGTATGGGTGTAGACCAAGATCTTCACGCAAAATTTCCCATGTGGTGGATGCTGAGTCCAACTTGTTGTGAACGTCTATGAATAGACAAATCTGGATCATCATTAACACTATGACTTACAGCAGCGATATTTTCTTCTGTACGTACAGTTCTTTGTCTGGTTGTTGTTGTTGCATCGAGTAGAGAAAATGTCCGAAATCTATCGATAGTTAGACGAATAAGCTGCTCTGATGGACGATTATGTAAACCATAAATTTCACGAAGTGCTCTATAAGTTTGGCAAATAGAACACTAATTTTGAAAATAAATTTCAACAATTTGTAAACATTGTTGCGGCGTGAGTCTTCTCATGATAATTTGTCAATGCTTACTGAACAGAAATGTCAAAACAACATGGCTTCTACCTTCTGTCAAATCACAGTTATCCCTATCGAAAGATCTATCACTCTAAAAAAACACCCGATATGTAATAGATACTCCTATTTTGGTGGTACCTGTAAGAATTGGGATGGCACTTAGAATGATAGCATTGAACTGAATATTCCTCTATAGGTTTTGTTGCAGTCGTTATCATTTCAGGGATAACGGAAGCCTTAGTTGATGGTGTATTTAGAGCTATCCATTGTCCGACGTAGTGGTTCCTGGCAATGCTTCTGTGATGGATAGTATTTCTGCTCCATCAATGATAGAGCAAAGTCACTATAGGAAAAAAATGTTCGATCGTATGGCCAAATCCCACATTTTTTAAGCCATTTACTGCCGTTGCCATTGTAGAAGCCTGAATGAAGGCTTTACCAAATATTTCTGCTACTTGCCGGACAGTAACAACCATCCCTAGATTGCTGCGAAGCCAAGGTGTGAGTTGTTGGACGCAATATGTGCTCAATGGCCTCATATATGCTACGTCCGTGACTTGAAGTCGATGAGTCGTATGTGGGTGGAAACATAAAATAATAACCACATTAGAAGGAGCTTCGATAATGAGGTTTTGGATGTGGGTGCTGTGGCCATCTAACAACAATAGTACAAGTCGACCAACCGTTGCCACACTAAATTGAACAAACAACCAGTCAAGAAATAATTCAGCTGTCATCCAGCCTGAATCGCTGCAAAAACCCCAAGCTCCAGGAGCAGCATTTTAGCATTAGCTGTGGGTCCATTCTCTTTCTTTGGAACACCATCATTTTCTAGCAAATATTTTTCACTTTGTTTTAGGTACTACCGAAACTCCTGTTTCATCACAATTAAAAATTCCGTCTGGCGAAAGTTTGTGCTTATCATAAGCGTTGCCGTTTATCGAACCCAGCGGCACGAGCAGCTGAAGTCCTTTCTGGTTTTCGTATCGACAATTCTGGATGCCTCTTTAAAAATCCCTGTACCCAATCTTTGCCAGCTTCTTTTTTCCGAGTTGAAGACATGTTGATTTCCATTTCTTACTGTCAGATTGTAGCCATAGCCTTTTAATATTTTGTTGTAAGTCCTTAAACACGACTCTCCATATCCGTTATATAATTGCAAAGCTCTTTCTCTTCCTCATCAGAAAATGTTCGCTTCTGTGGTCCTAAAGGATCTTTTACCGAAGTAGCAGGAGTAGAAGGATCTTCTAAGGTTACACGAGCTTGCTGAACATTTCTTTCTAAAGTCGTTTGTGGTACACAATATGTTTAGGACGCTAATTTATACCCCATTTTTCCTTCAGTTATAACATCCACTGCACTTTTCATACTCTGTTCACTCCAATTCCCCCTCTCCATCTTCATTTTATAATTTTTCACCATCCTGAAGCCAGGGAGAACTCGTGTAAGTTATAAAGAGTCATGACGAAATCATTTGAACTTCAGTCTTGCCCAATACCCCGTCTTGCCCCCCCCCACCTTCTACTACTGACTGGTAGCCGAAATTTCAATAGGACACGACTGCGCTGTTGGTCAGCTTCAAAGCACAAATGCGCACAACCATAGATAATCTTTTTTTTTTTCGTTGTAGCTTATGTCATCGACTGGTGTGGTCATTAGCCATACCCCACTACCTAACGTACACAAATACACCCATGGGCGCAGCGGGACTCGAACCCGCAACCCTTGCACCATAGCCAGCATTTATGCTCACTATGCCACCGAGATCGCCAAAAATCTTTTTAAATACCCAATATTATTCAAAAATATTGTGTATAATACATAATATAATATACACAATAATAAGTATTGTATATATTATACACATTATATAAAATTGATATCATTGATTTCTAAATAAGTAACGTGTCATTTTAGAGTAATTGCAAGAAAAACTTATTTTCTTCATTTTTGTTCTATAGATCATTTCAGTAATCTAACTGAAATCTCAATAAGCGAGATAAGCACGCATACAATTAGAGTATTATTCACCGTCTTTTCGATAAGCTAATTGGGATTCAATAACTTATTTATTGAATATTACGACGCGTTTCCGAACGATTAATCGTTAACCGTTCCCGCCATGTTACTAGCTAAAAAATGGGTCCGCCATTGTCTACTCTTGTACGAGGGTTGAACAAAAAGGTGAAGGTTTTATTACAACGCCCAGTAAAAAATAGATAACTAGATCAGAGTGAAACAACGCATTTCCATGATAAGAAATATTAATATTGATATTTTATTTATTTATTATCTAAAGCTGATAGTACAATACTGTAGGCAAATATTAGGTTAATAATGATTATAATATAATTATGGTCCATTTCATCACTTACCATATTCAAAATGATGAATGTATGTATACGGATCATTTAGGATCATAGTGACTTTCTTTTGATTTCCTAATTAATGTAAGCTCTCTTTCTTTTAAATGATCTTCAATTATGAATTGTAGTGATATGAAGGCCTTTTCACATATCCAATTTACTATCCATCAGTCTTCTAAATCAAAATGTTTTTATAGGCAATGCTATAAATTTATTTCATGGTAGCTTATTCAAATCACTTCACAAAATATATGTTAAAATAAACGAAATAATCGAAAATATAGTCAATTCATGTGTTATATATACACAACTTTAATTTATTTCAGGGAGATGTTTAATTACACAGTTACTACTTAAAACAGGTAATTATGAGTTAGAAAAAAACTTTCTTGAACTTTCAATTTCACAGGAAGAGGTATTATTATTTATAGCGAGCGGGTGTCCGTCCAGCCTACCACTGCGTCCGCACAGACTATTGTGGTTCACCCTTAATTTATATTTCCCCGACGAGATCCAGTTTTTGGATTAAACTGATAATCTTGTTCGAGGGTAATATTTTTGAGTTCGCAGAGGGCTATAAAAGCCTGACCAAAGACGTCGAATTTGATGCGACTCAGCGCTGGGCACTCTGAGACGATGTGCATAGCTGTTTCAGTGTCCTCAAGACACAGCCTGCATTCATCGTCTTCAGCCAAACCGATTTTGTCCAAATGCGCTTTTAGCCTGCAATGACCTGACATAATTCCGACAAGTATTCTGAGTTTGGGCCTATCCAGACCTAGCGCTAGGTCTGCCATCTTTTGGTTCGAACCTGTTCCACGGAACGCCTTCGAATGTTTCAGGCCAGGATGACTCCACCTAAGGTGGTGTTGTTTGAACTTCCCGTCACTGTTTCCTTTCTCTTGTTAGGTGTAATTTGGGTTGTCCACACAACGTAACGTCCTATCCTCCCGCCACTAGACGATCACGATAAAAAGGTTAGCGTTCTTTACAGTTGTAACGTACCACAGTTATTTTACCGCAGTATTTTGCCTATTATTTCAGTATTTTGAAATAATAGACAATTGCAAATTAATTAATATGGATGATTAATTTCTAAAGGTTTAGTGGACTGAATTTTTGATGCAGAGGCGAATAATTTTACTTCAAGAGCACTTGCATGTAGTTATCTCGATGATGATCTAGCTTTGTTTATCCAAGAAGATAAACCAACGAAAATGATAAGGAATTAAAGTAAAACACTCGTAATACAGTATAATAACATCGAACTATAATTCTTGGTTTACTGTATATAAACCAAGTCAAAGGCATAATTATTACACTAACAACAAATGTAATGAATTTGCCAATACTTTGGCAATCGACTGGATTACTATATTAACAATAATAACCGCGATAGCTTGGACCGAAATGTCACAAGCTACGTACAACAAATTTGACTATCCGAATGATAGTGCTTAATGCAGCTAAGGCTACATGCGACAACTTTGACTATTACTCGAATAATAATGCATGATGTAGCAAAGACTACATGCGACCACTTTGACTATTAGGAATAATAATGATTTTACAGTCTTTCCAAAGACTGAACTTTAGAGGTGCTCGATGCATCCCTTCTAACACAAAAAGAGGGAAATTAACGAAATTGATTGGAAAGTCAATTTGGAGGTGGACTGAATGAACGAAATAAACCTTCTTATTGGTTACAGAAAAATTATGAAATTAATGCAAGTAAAGGAGGATAGAGTCAGTTTGTAATTCCGAATGCTGCATCATGTGAAATTAACAGGCATAAATATATCAAAATTTCTAAATGACTTTCCATGTTTTTTAATTCCATATATAATCATTAGAAAACCAATAATCTGAAGTGTAAACAGTTCCAACGGCAATTCTCGAAACTGCTAGATCGAAGTATCAACTTAAAAGACATAAGTATCGAATGACAAACTAATTTCGAACGACAAGGACGTCTCTAATGAGACGGAACAATAGTACTTCGTAAAATCCCGGATCTTTTAGAGTACTCCGTATAACACTCCGTGAAATATGAATATTTAGTTAATGTGTTTGGTGATATAAGTTTTGGTGAAGTCTATTAATTCCTAAACTATTTTCTCTTTGTCGCATATATGAAAAATTTTTGAAGGTTATCTAAAGCTGCTATGAGTTTTCATTGGTGATGTGTTTAAAAAAGCCGGATTGATTGTAGGTTATATGTTTTTTGAAACGTGATCTGAAATCACGTCTAGTCTGGCCAATGTAGGCTGCTGTAGAATTATTACAGTTAACCTTTTATACTCCTGATTTATTATATACATTGTAATTGTACACAGAGCCTATATGTGTGAACAGTAAAAACGTAATTTTAGAACAAAATATATTACTGACAATAAATCCGCCTTGTTTGAACATATCACCAGCACAGAAAATATAGCATTTGTAGATAACATATACATATATGTGACAAATTGAAAAGAATGAATCTGGAATGAAATAAGGAATTACTTTGTTTTCTATCACTTTTTATAAAAAGTGATTAAAATGAACTATCACAAAGTAACGGACTACTCCATCCAAGAATGAATCTGTTGGAGTGTTTAAAAATTAATAAACTTCACCAAAACCCATATCACCAAAAGCTTAACAGTCAACTATACTTTGATAATTCACCCCAACTTAACCTAAAATTGTGAACCCAATTTGTGTGAATTGTATCTACCAAAATTGTATAGTTGTAACTGCTGTCTGCATTTTTATCAAAGAGCTGAAACCGGTCATACACATTAAAAAATAAAGTTCAGTGAAAATAAGATGTTTTCTTCCTCTTAATCTCTCAATACATAATAATATCATGAACAAAATCCCATTTGGTTTGCTGGAATTCCCGGGATCGCTTAATAAGATAAAGACAAATACTTATTGACCATTTGTTAGTTTTTGATGTCCGCAATGTTTTATGTGAAAGGATATATCAAAGGGCCTTTTGCCACCCAAAATCATATAGCTTACCTTTGTCCATTTTGTCATAAATACACCTGTAATGTTTATCCAGTGTGATGTTGAATGTTTTCAGGAATTCGGTAATTTTTATTGTTATTATTTATAAAAAACAGATATTGAAGAGATTTTAGACTCCAAGTGCATTTCTACTTTCAATATAGGCAATAAGTTAAATTCAAACAAAATCATTACTGTTTGTAATATATTTCACAATAGATTTTTGCAGTCTTACAATAGTAATTTTCATTGTAAAAGTTAACAACATAAACATCAGTACAACAAAATAATGGCAAGTAACAAATTTTTGTTGGTGTTTCATATATAATCTACATTGTCATTGCCTGAAGATTGTATTAAATATTCATTATTGACTAGGAAGAAATAAGCTGCAAAAATTTCTTCAGAAATAAAAATAAACAATTTCAAATAATACAATGTTCAGATAAAAGATGTAATTTATTCAACAAAAAAATGTTATAGAGCATATTCATTTCGATTCCAAATCACATCATCGGTCCTTTAGGAAATATAAAAAAAAATTGTACTATATATGTTTCAATGAGCAACAGTTCTCATATTCACCTATTTCTTAATGTTTTATTGCCGAATGATTTCAATTCCACTAATAAATTAACTTTGAACGAAACATCTTCAACAACAAGATTCAACTTCATAACCTTACTATAAAACATTTATTGCACTACATTGTCAATATCAGTTGTATGTAATAGTTCACTTGAAATCATTATATATTCAACTTTAAAAAAATATGTTTACCATCAAGTAAAATTGATTTAATTTCTGGAAACTGACATCAATTATAAGTAGGAATGTGTGAGATTGATAATCTTTGGAGAAAATTTTTTGTAATTGCACAAAAGTAAAAAAAAAATAAATACTCTGTAGGTTGTAGTATAAATAAACAAGGTGTTAAAAAATGTCACAAACTTAAAAGGGGAAATTGGAAAGTTAAACAAAATTATCTTGAAATACTTAATGTGCTTTCTTAAATTACCAATCAATATGGCAAAAACTCACATTTTTTAGCAGAGTCAATAATTATTTTATCAAACATAGTTTGTAGTTATCGTCATGTGGTTCATACAAACTTTTTTAATTGTCAGTTAGCGCTTTTAACCAAACATTCAATTAGCCAACATACATTTTATGTATGGTCCAACTAAGGGCAATGCCATAAAAATGCAATGTCAGGAAGGCCCATGAGATAGAAGAAGTAATTCCAGCAGGATAATTGCAAATTTTTAAGCCTCATCTGATGATCCCATCTCATTAAACTTTCCTGTGCAAGTTGAGCTCTTTGAAATTTGTGACAATTTTACCATCACCCTGTAGAAAATAAACATTTCCTTTTACAACAATAATAAACGTTCGCACCATACACTTTTTCCGTTTTCAACAGATAACTGCTCAAATATTAAATTGCTCCAATGAATACTTCTTTTCTGAACACAGGAAACTCATGAAATTTTGCCAAAACATCAGAATAAGTTAAGGATTAACTGAAGTCGTTAAAATAATACTTGCTCTCAATTTGTCGAGAGAATATCATCATAATAGACCAGAAAGGAACCTGTCTATAAAATGAAAATTCACTAACCTAATTGAACACCCTACCAAAATGTATAACCCCCATCTGAAGCCCCTGTAAGAAAGGAATTCTTTTTCTGTCCCAAAGCCACCTGGTGGCCAGCCATGGCGGCTAACTGCGCTGCTGATGGAGGTACACCGGGTGGTGCTGGTGGTATCACTTGTTGTGCTAAACCGTCGAATCTTGCTCCTGCATCATAGCCATTCTGAAAAATATTTTTATAATGTTACTAGCGCACACGAACTGCAGAATTGTTGGAATGATTTTTTTAATGATTACACTATTTCACTTAATTAAATAATTGCCAGAATTTCTTCATTGGTTTATTTTCAAACTTTTTGATTCTCTGTTTTAGATGTTCTGCATACGTCAGTTTAAGTTTTTGGGCAGGTACCATATAATTGGGGAACACCTGATAACTTTAATTTTATAAGTGTATAATGTGTTTCTTTCAAGTAAGGGCCAACTAAATTTGAATCGTACTATTTCCGCAAATTCGTAGTCATATTAAATTATACTTGCAAATGAGAAAAAATCGAACACTCTTAAAGAAGTACAGTCGAACTTCGAATAATCGAATTTTCGATAACCTAATCAAATTGGTTGGCACCATGCCAAGATTGAAAATTAGTGAAATTTTTAAATGATAAGTTTGAACTTCTATAACTCAAATATTATGATACCTCGAACGAAATATTTGGGATACATCAGTTCTTCAGTTTTACATTGTGAGGTTTCACAAGTATACAGTAGTAGTTGTTCTTGAGTAGTCAAAATTCCTTTTGCGTCTATTTGATACACCCTGTCATCTTTATTGCTAACAATATGTCGTCAAAACGTACTTTGAAAACTTTATCTCTAGATGAAAAATATAGACTTTTTTGTCACTGGTCTTATTTAATTCACAAATCATCTTTGAACATTTCCACCATTCACGGCGTTTTATTTCAGGTATCTTCAATATTTAACAGAAAACATAGAAATTCTAAAACGACCACCACAAAAGGGGTAACTTTTGCCCTATATATTTATCTAATTGACATACTGAAACATCGAAATTTGCCCATTTATTTCCCGTTTAATTCCAAGATTCGAAGATACAATATTAAAATTCTTAGCATACAACTCACCGGTATCATGATTGTCGGTCTTAACTGAGCTGTTGGTTGCATAGCATATGAATAAGCACCTAGAGAAGGATAATACTGCATCGGAGTATAAGCTGGATAACCTAAGTAGGTTGGATACCCTGCTGCATACATTGTTCCAGGTGGATAGATCTGTAAATAAGATTTGTCTAATAAGATAAACTTTCAGACAAGCTGAAGGTAATGAAGCAAAAAATAACCGTCTGTAATCCAACTCGATGTAAACTATGATGACTCAAGTATTATTGATGGAATTTTTGTGGAAGTCAACAAGATTCTACATTTTTAGAGCGAAAAACAACGACCATATTTACTTTGGAAAATAAATTAGAAGGTGAGATTGACTGGATTGATTTAGTTGATGCTCAGTAGAAATTATAATTGACTTATTTTTTTCTATCTCTACTTAAGTACTTATAAAGTAGAAAATATAAAAAATGATTTCTGCTCAAACTGGATCAAACTCTGTATACATAATATAATATTATTATACAATATTAAGTCTTACTTAAACTCTGTGAAATTACTTTGGTACTTATAATGACATTAAAACAATGTTGCCTGTTCCAAAATATAAATCACTTGAAGATCTTTAGAGTTTATTTATAAATTTCAACGATATATGGATGCGTATTTCTCGCCAATCAGAAGGTGAAACATTGAACATCAAAAGAAAAAAAACGGTTAGCATAAGATTAACAAAATGAAACTATTGTTTTGGTACTTTATTTCCAAAATGGTATCTAAATAGTTGTTTACTTTAGGTAAAATATATTATAAATAGAGAAACTAAGAGAGTTCTAAATCAGAAGTGAGCCAGGGACCAGCGTTACCACATTTAGTAGATTTCTACTTTTTTGGTAGATTTCCGGCAAATCCGTTCAAAATTTAGTAGTCAACTTTTTATGGTAGATTTTTAGTAGAATTTAGCTCCTGATGAAAATGCTGAATAAGGGCCCGACCACAGAGTCTGTGGTATGTGGACAACAGAGTCTGTGGTATGTGGACCTCAGAGTCTGTGGTATGTGTACCTCAGAGTCTGTGCTATGTGGACCTCAGAGTCTTTAGTATGTGGACCACAGAGTCTGTGGTATGCAGACCACTGACCACAGAGTCGGTGTGTTTAATCAATTATTTCTTTCAAACTCTGATTTTAAAATTTCATGAATTACCGCTTCCCGCTAAAATTCTCCCTCTACTGGTCTGCTTAAGTAATGCAGCTGTTACCATCTAGTAGAACAAACTTATATTTCGATTACACGATATGCGGCTGCAGAGTCTGTTTTGCAGTCAAAAGTTTCTGAGACAACTTTAATCATTTTCCATGTTTTCAATCAATAGAAAAGTTTCAAGAAATGTCAAGTGGTTGTGAATGATATGACCACAAACAATACATATTGACGAAGTAGCATATCAGGTTCTTACATAAAATAAGTGCTTTAAGGAATTATTTGAAATTATCTAATATTTTCCAAAATTCACCTATTTTAAAGACACTTCTCGATAGAGAATGTGACCGAAAAATATCAAACCTGCATGTCAGTGAAGAATTACATATGAAAAAAGGTAATACATACATGTTGTCCCACCAAAGCCGGATGAGTCAAAGCTTGATCATAAGTAGGAGGTGGACCTTGTGGATAGAGCTGAGTCTGTCCAGGTATAACATACGGAGACGATGTTGGAATCCCTGGTATCACTAAAATTATAAAATAATTTCTAGTATTACATAACAACTCCTATAATGAAAAGTTAAACTCTTCTCTGAAGATAAAATAATGGTTGGAATGAGGCAAACTTACATGTAAATTAAACATTTAGGAATATAATAACACAGGAGCACAATGTCCTGAGGATCTTATAATAAGAAGACAAAAAAAATTATTTTGTGAAGATCGTGGATGACATGAACTCACGTGCAAAAGATTCTGACTTCACGTCAGAGCTTTTAATAATTAAAAACTTATTTGGTAAGAAGTTAGCCTTTCAGCTCTTGTAGAATGGCAAGTAATGATGCCACAGGTAGTTCAGTTGCCCTAAGCACAATCAGAAGACGTCTCCATGAAGTCTAATAACATTCAGACGCTTTTTGAGAAGAGTTCCCACTCACTCGAGAACACAAGCGTCAAAAATCAAAGAGTGGGCAAGTAAGTACACAGTGAGATGAATCATTAAAATAAAGAAATATGTACAGAATATTACCTGAATAATTTGTATCCCAGGTTTCATTGTTTCAACTATTTTTAATATCTGTTCATTCTTCCAATAAAATTTTAATTGATGTAATTTTTTGTCTGCTAAACGCAGGAGTGAAAATAGCCCTAAGGTTACTTCTGAGAAAATGTGAGGCATTAAATTCTCTACATTCTTGTGAAAAAATACAGGATGTTACATTTAAAAAATCGAGGAATAACAATTTGAAGTCATTTATATTTGGCCATTAATAACGGACACCTGTATATGACAAGTTGAATATTTAGGAATGAATAATGACGGCAAATCTTTCAGTTAAAAAAATCAAAATGGTGTTACGATTGCTTCTGGCAATCGGTAAAGGGCTTTTAGCAAACGACTGTTCCCTCAACTTTTTGCAGTTTTCTCTTAATAAGATCTGTACCGTTGAAAAAATATCTCTAATATTTTGCATCATGGTGGAGATATTGAACGTTATTGAAAATATACGGGTGATCCATTTGTTGCATAATTTTCTTTGGGAAAACGCTGTATATTATATATATATATATATTAAAAATAATTTTCTGAGATGCTGAAATGAAAGTACAAAGAGCCTGCATTTGAATGAAATTTCTAAGATGACTGGTTCGGTAGCTATGGAAATGCAACGCATTATTGTAGGATCCTGTAGGTGTATTATTCAATTAGTTGAAGAAACTACTTCTGTGGCTGAGAGTGAAGCTTCTTTAGATACATTAATTTTTAAATAATATAATAAAAGAGTCTTTTTCTTCTATAAGATTTTATACTGCCTGGAACTAGAAAGAAGCCATCCTATGTTACTGAGCTTAGATATCGCTTCAAAATACTAACCTCCATAAGGTTGAGGTGCTTGCACACTTGGATTAGCCTGTGGAGGCGGCTGTGGGGTATATGCTTGAGCTTGCGGTGGTGGAGGTACAGCACCACCAATTGCTGCAAATTTAATAAGATGTCATATATAACTTATTTACAAAATATATACAATTTAAAAAAATAACCAACTTGAAAATAATAAAATCGACATAACTAAATAATACGTACACAAAACAATATTGAACTCAAACATTCAACTAATGAGATTTAGAACAAAAAACTATAGGAAAAATAAATAATTGAATATTCATTTGTGGACGTTTTTCAAAGAAATATTTTGAAACATTCAGTGCATAAAAATTTATGCAAATATGTTGGTTCCTACATTGAAGAAAATATTCAACATACACATACCGTTGCGGAATAATATCAGAAGAATTGATTTTCAAATATATTCATTATTTTCAGTGGCAATTTCTTTACTGAAAACATTTTTGCATTAATTTCTTGTGAAAAAGTTTATTCTTACTTTTTTATAATACATCATCTATCACTAAATATATACATTTAGAATTCGTTGAACCTAAAATATGCCGTATCCTATCAACATGCTTCAATAATAATTTGTTCAAGAGAAAAGAGATGAATATTAGTTACATATTTAAATTGTAAATAAAAATCTCTTGAACAAATATACTTTTAAAATAGCATGCCAAATTAAAATAAAAAACGAAAACCGGAAACACAACTGAAAATCATTGTGTTTTCGTTTATAAATGAATTATAAATGAAAATTAAACATGCTACATTTTCTGGCAGATCTTCACACACTGTATATGAAAAATCGTAGTTTCCAGAAAATCCGCCAGAAAAATCTAGATTACATGCAACCCTAATTAAATCCAAGCTCTATTATTTTCATTTTCAATTTTCGAAAAGCTGGGATCAAACTTAAATCATCATTATATCGGAAATAATAGAAAATGGATCGATAAACTGGAAAATAAATTATCTTCAACTGCAGTTTTAAAACGAGGAAAATTAAAACTCAAAAGAATTGAAAATAAATTCATGCCTTACAAATAATCATGTATTAGCAAGCAAACTAAATTAAGGTATTTTCAGTTCTGTTTTGGATGCAATCATGATTTTTTCCAGTTGGATACATCAATGTATCTTTTTGATAAGTCACCCAAACAAATGTGAGAAGAAAAGAAATAGTGTTCATTGAAATTGTTTTGCCACATTACGGCTACTTCATTATTTAACTAATGAATAATTGTTCTTTAAGATGATGGCCGTTCAGATTGATTTAAACGTGTCTCACAGTTTTAATAAATGAGTAAAAACCAGATGATACCTTCACGTCAATTTTAGACAGGTGTTACGGATATGGTGCTGGGAATCACTAAGAGTTTAGTTTTGTTGGTATAAGCTGATTCAATATACAGTCCCTTGCTAACTTTATTGAATGGAAAAATAATTTAGCACGTCTCTTTAGCACTCACAATTCACAGTTACGGTACGTCCCTGTCCGTTTTTTAAGTTATATGCTTTGATAATTTCACCGTATGCTGATGGATCTTTTTTATCTAAAATTGATGCCATGGATGTGAGCGTTCATTTTCAGCAGAAAAGCGCAACATTCCACATTGCTTGTAAAATAATAATATTTTCTGGACGCGTAATTGCTCGAAATGAAGACATCAACTGGCTGTCGAAATTATACGACACGACACCATTAGATTTTTTCTTTGGAGCGCTGTCATATATAAAATCCATGCCAATGCTGCAGTAACGATTAAAACGCTGAAAGACAGTATAAGTAGTGCTATTTGCCGAAGGTTTTCTCTTTGAATTGAAATAAGAATATATCTGCCTTTCCTAAAAACACTGCATTTTTCTTTTAATTTGAAATTTAACCTGTAAATCCTGTCATCTCTATTGGGAAGCAGGTTAATTCCGATTTCTCGAGTGATACCATATATTCATAATGCACGGTACCAATTTGCATCCAAAACAAAACCTTGAGTAGATGATCTACAGGTTTACTTAAATCTATGTTAGTCACATGTTAATAGTAATAAAATAATTCAAACATTGTAAATTACGAAATCCCGTCGACCTGTGGCAAAATACCTTCTACCTATCAAATGAGTTGCATAAACCATAATATGATAGACATTTTTCATCCGTTTTGATAGGTAAAGATAGAATTTGATTCATTAGCGACGAATAGATAGATGTGCTGCAGCGGTATAGCCAACATTGTAGTAGCAAACACCGGGTGACTCCAGTAGATACCACCCTACACCCATAAAACAAAAAATATGTAACTCTGGCACTCAAAAATATCGAATTAAAATCGTCTAGCAGTTAACTAGTGAAATAATCTAACCTACTTCTATAGCGTAGTCCAAAGCATTGAACATCAAATACTATGACCAAATTGTACCAACTTAAAAATTAATTTTAGCTTCCATAGATTTCTTGTTTAAAAGGTTAGTGCAAAAATAATGGCATGTAGTGTTTGCCAAAGGGGAAATTTTTACAAATACGGTGTGCTTTTAACAGCATATTTCAACCAAATATACGTGTCGCCCTTTTTAGAGATCAATTGTACGCATCAATTAGTATGTCTGGAGGCATATTCTCATCACGAAATTTTGCACGAACATGTGCGTTATTATTTTACTTCTAAATACTAAATTTGAGATCGATCGGGTTTGTAGTTCGAAAAATATTGAGAAAAATAAGAGAATCTTTCAAATGTGAATAACTGCGAAACCATTGGACTGATTTTGCCCAATAATGATCTCAACCAAGATATTCAGACATTTTCAGATATTTAGAATTACTTTTGACCTTGCATTATTCATCAGTGAGTAGTCCAACCTTATCGTTTAAGATCATTTTCGGCTCAAAATTATAGACATTTGAGCTGTTCCCTGAAACAAGCGCGCAAAAAGACTTCCACGAGATCTAAAAGGACCAAACCTGCTAAAACATTAATTTTTAGAGATACTTGTCGAAACCATCAACTTTTTTATAGGCTTGCTCTTTTAACAAATTCACTGAATTGAAATAAACTAATATCACTTAATCTCAACAAGTATAATGATACAAGGCCACAATTTTTGCACCAACGTTCGATTTTATAACATTTCATCAATATTTATTAGCATATCCAATATTCCTCAATCAAAATGTCATAAGAAAAAAATTGACAATTATATATTTATAATAGTCCTGCTTTCTATTGAGAAAGTTTCTATAGATTTCAGTTACATATTTTTTGTACATCATGCAGTGAATAGACCACAAATCGTCTAATGTTGGACCACTGAGATATGTTATACATCTTCAGCTACGTTAATTGATACAACAAGGCACTTTACACATTTTTTTTTCATAGCTTGAATAGAAAACTACAGACAATGACACTCAGGAAACCCATAAAATTCGATATGTACCTAATATATAGGAATTGGATAAAAATTACGTTCAAAATTTATAAATACGATATCGGTGGCATAGTGAACATAGATGTTGGCTATGGTGCCAGGTATTGCGGGTTCGAGTCCCGCTGCTCCCATGGGTGTATTTGTGTACGTCAGGTGATGGGGTATGGCTAATGACCACAGCAGTTCATGCCATAAGTCACAACGAAAAAAAAAATTACGAATATACGAAAACGACACAGCTTCTACATTTAGAATTTAACGAGATACTAAATTGTCCGAAGTTATAGGCTGTTGGTAAGATATTAAACCGAGAGACGGCCAAACGAAAGCTGGGGCCCGTAAAATCATAGAAATGTATGAAATCATAGCCTCAAACATCAAAAATTACGATATGGCCACATAATATACACCTAGTATACATATACTACTAGAATATAACTATTACCAGACTTATTCGAGGCACTGTTAACCATATAGGGTATTTTCAATGTTGAGGCTTTTTTTTAACAGGAGGTAGAATTAATCAAAATAAACCATTTCAATAAAAATCGCCTATATGAAATGTTCAATAGAATAGAGATGGAGGCCCTTTTTGAAAAATTTTTAGTACAATGCCGAGCAATTTAAGTCCGGTTCTATTTGTTTTGGCGACGTCAGTGCGGGCTCGTCAATTCAAATGCTGAATCGAGATTAAAATTTCATTTAAACATTCAAGGGACTTGAGTTTTTGACTTTCGTTAATTAATCGAAAGATACGGCATATTTATTTAAATACAGAGAGATCATAGAATCCTATGCATGTATGTCCATGTAAAATCAGGAGTATCAAATTTCCCTTTATCTCTCGATGAATGAATCCGCTTTCGTTTTTTGGCTGGGAATCAAAATAATCGGTAAATTTGAATAACCAAAACTTCTTCATCTTGTAACATAGTATAAGAAATTCCTTGTACAATGCTTGTAGTAGGTAATTTTTTCTTAAAAGTTTAACTTTGCCATAAGGTTGTTTATTTACACTGATACTGACATATCTAATCATAATCGCATTTAAAGCATACTGCTAAGTTACAGGTCCGTATTTGATATTTCCTGAAACTTTAAGATATCGAATGTAACTTGACAGTTTGTTTAACTTTGTTCCCTTGAATATTTTTTATAGGCGATTTTGGCTGAAATAGTTTATGTTGATGGGTTTCGCCACCTGTTAAAAAAGTATCAACTTTGAAAAGACCTTTATAAATTTTCTTAACGAAACAGAACTTTTCAAAATAAACGCAAGCATCCAATCTCTCTACAAACATCAGGTCATTACTTATTGCACAAAACAATTATTCGTTTACGCAAAACTTCCGTATTTTCCACCTGAGATGGCACCATAGAAAATAATCCAATCCACATCTCTTGGCTTCAGTTCATACGCCACCCAATTTCCCACCTTTCGGATCATTCCAATTACTTTTAAACAATGGCAAATGGCTGGTTGAGTGACTCTAAGTGTTTAGCGAGTTCCTCTTGCGTTTGTGATAGATCTTCATTGAGCCCTGCCTCTAATTCTTCGTGATTAAATTTTGGTGGCTCTCCGATTCGTTCTTCGTCTTCCAAATCAAAAGTTCCACGTTTAAATCAGGCAAACCACTTCTGGGACCTTCGTTCAGCTAGAGTATGGATCTGGATCTTGTTACTGATGTCTTAAGGTCAATATATCATCGAAATGCACGCTCGACCGAAATGATTTCTACTGTAAGTGAAAGTGTTGAAGATCCAAATTTATCAATTCAAGTCCGGAGCGCACTTAACCGCATAAGCCACATTTCATTTTATGTTGCCGATAATAGTGAACGAAAACAACGTTCTCAGTAATCCAAATAATGTTGAAAGATAAAAATACATTCTTAAAAATGTATTATACTTGGTAAACTCAAGAGAGTATGCTATACTTTTAGATTAAGTTAATATTTTTTACAAGCGTACGAGATTTTTCGAAACAATGCCATTTCTCACAAATAATCAAAAAACAATAGTCTTAGAATAGAAAACGATATACCCTACGGAAAATACAACCTAAGTCTTATGTGATGTCATCACAGAATCATGCTTCAATGGCGTTCACCGATTTGAGTTCGCATTTCTTCGTATCTCTCCCTTTTCATATATTCATTTCAAACCATATATTGAATACAATTTAAAAGTTTCACATGTTTATTTATTTAGATATAACAATTGTATCGGTAGTGACTCATAAGTGTAGAATCCTCTTCTGTGCTGGTTTGCAGTCATCATTTCACTCTTGATTGCGACTGCAGTTGAAGATTGGAAGGACCTTCCTAGGCATTGGGTCTACGGTCACTACCTTCATGGCCGCGGAATTTGAAAACACCAAATTTCCTACCTCCTACTGACCCTGCAGAGTCGATGCCCGAATTGGATGGGATGCAACTCACACACCGAAGGGGATTATCCACCACCCAGTCGCGGCTCGAGGCCCTGAAACCGCCGTAGACACTGCCGGTCGATCCAGTTTCAGGTCCAACGTCTAGTGTATGGTCAAGATCCTCAAACCACCAAGAGATGTCCCGGACCATCCAAGTCCAAGAACCTCGAACCTAATTGAATAGAATACCCTTCCAGCCTAGCATGCAGACTTTCAACCATTGCTCCCACGAGTTCAACGTCAATTGGATGGCGAGGAGTACAACTACTCCTGTGAGCTTTACCCCCTCCCGTGATAGCCTTGTTTCCAAAAGGAGCCTTTGAAGGCTCACGGTCGCCAGAAATCACGAACTCGAGGAATCTAACAAGTCATCGTATCCTTCTCCTTAAAGATAGCATAGATCTATCCTGACGTATTCGCCCTTATGAATATCTGCAATCAGGAATAACCACGTCAGTTTCATGAATGGGCACCCTGTGTTTCAATGCTTACACCCCATTTCACTGTTGAATCAAAAATGAATAGTGCAATGCCTAAGGTGGCGTAAGGACACAATAACAAAGCCTAATAATAACACAACTAATCTCTCCACTTGCACAAGCTTAACTAAACCTTCTGAGGAGCCACTTCAAGAGATCTAGGAATATCAATTTCAGTTTCGTTAGTAGCGTCTTTAGATATTACATTCCGATAAACTGTCATTGCATATCCAATTGTTATACAGGTATGGAAAAGACAGTCGGAAACATGAAATTCAATGTTAATCTATAAACAACGTCCAATCTATAAACAACGGTCCAGTGGAGCAGTAGATGAATCAAAACATCAACGCGATGCGATGACGAATAAACAACTGTTCTCTTTTATTGGCAGTTTCGGGAGGGAGGGGTGCTTCGATCGAAAGGAGGCTTTTCACTGCTCGTTTTGATCGAAGTATCCCCCCATTGCTATTGAGTGAAAACAGTTGTTTATTCTTCATCGGATCGCGCTGAGGTTTTGATTCTTCCACGCATCCACTGGACTGACATTGTCCAATAGATTAACATTGAATTTCCAAGGTTTCCAACTGTTTTTTCCATACCTGTATACAAATAAACATATGGACATTTTGAATTGTATCATTAATGGGATGAAATAAGGAATTACTTATTTCATTCCATTAAAAATGAACTATCACAAAGTAACGGACTACTCCATCCAATATTTAAATTGTATCATTTAATATATCATAATGCCCAAAAGGTCGGTGCCTACTATTTTACATAAACCTGTGCAACGGACTGTGGTTGCAACACCACTCTAAAACAAAGGAAGGGGAAACCTTATATACCAAAAATCGACTGGACAGATGAGAGCATCGAAATAATCAATAGATTCTAGACTGCAAGTTCAAGAAAGAAACTGGCAACCATTGTTACCTCTCTGGTGGTAACGTTAATTCCCTGTTTACGCAACACGTCAGTGATTCCAGTCATATTATTTTTAATATGTCACTTTGATAGGTCCATTCTAAAAAGGAACCAAGACGAAACACGATTATTTTTCCCGATGCATTAGGAACATATTATCATAAATGATTTGAAGTAAAACACTTTATTTCCGCTTATTTTTATTTTTCAACGACAATTGTTTCGTCAATATGTAATTGACGAAACAATTGTCGTTGAAAAATAAAAATAAGCGGAAATAAAGTGTTTTACTTCAAATCATTTACGATGAATTTCCGTCAAGTAGAGACCGAAACAATCAAGAACATATTATCATTTTTTGTTTGTTCCCAGAAGTTTTCAGAAATTTTCAAATGATTTGTTGGTAATATAGCACTACGGGTCTACTATTTTACGAAAACCTACATATTTTTTGGAAAAACTGTAAAAACAAAATAATTTGATAGGCTTGAAAGAAAATTTTTCCTAAGGGAGTTAAAATCATCCACCCTAAGAATCAAAATACCGAAAAGTAACCTTTCTACTATATTGAGGTCGAAATGCAGAACAATCCCGGTGACCTCCCAATAACAAGCAGGAACATTTCCTGGTATCGATTCCAGTCGGGAAAAACAAGGTCATCGCGCATGCGTACAGTGATCGGGAGGACAGAAATGTTTCAGAAAATGTGAAAATGCGGAACAGATGTTCGAATGACGTCATTACGTTGCAGGAATTGGGGCAACAGTTCTTGAGGGGTTATAAAAATTTATTTTCATTATCATCTTTTCAATGATAGATGATTCAAATGCATGAAAGAATACTATCGAAACTTCACGGATTTCCCTTTTCCAAGATACACAATATCTTATGAGTGAGATTCAAAATGCGGTTTCTTGTTATTTTTAACAAATATTTATACTGTGTATAGTTTGCAATTTGGAGTTAATTAATGTTTTCCATATTAACCGCATCAGAATAAGCAAATAAACCTTTGAAAATATGTTTTGAATGTACAGTTTATTAACTTTAAAATATTAAGGCCAAAGCATAGTGTTCGTCTATAATTTATTATTTTATTTTCTAAAAAATTAACTGAAAAGTTTTTACTGGCAAATAGCAGAATGTTTTAAATACGGACAGATTTTCCTTATATGTACAGTTTTCTGCACAAAATATACATATGCCCGATTATAGAAGACGCTGAACAGGTTTGATGGTCATTTTCGATGAAAATGTACTTGAATCTGTCCAACGACAGACTACTTGTTTACCTCATGGTTACTCTCAACCATCCTATGAAGAATATTTGAGCATATTTGAAGTGCCTAGCTTTGTGCATGATGTGAAGTCATATTCACAATTTGAACATTAACTGGGACATTTCAGTGACGATATAAAGAAAATATTCCAATTAAATTCCAGTAACCTATGAAGTCATCATTCAATACTATTGAAAGAGCCTTATAGAACGACACCATGCCAAAGGTTTCTTTCCCATAGGATATTCAACGAATACAACCAGCTACCAACTGCAGTTGCTCCTTCTCTCAATATGTTCAAGAACGTGTTCAATATATGGAATGCCAAACATTGCTAATTAGATTGTATGCACTTTTTTCCTCCTCTAATTTTTATTTCATATAGAGTTTTCACGAGATGGTCTTCCTTGGCTCAAATTTATCAAAGTAATTTTTTTGTTCCTAGGTTTATAGGTTCTACTTCAACCCTACTCATTGTTTAAAGAAATAAATTACGATTTTATATTTAAGTGTAGATGTTGTAAACCATTAGCCCTATCTAGACAATTGTCTATTTCTCAAGACCATATGAAATGCGGAAATTAAGGCCTTGAAGAACCACAAATAATTTTGTTTATACAATTATTATTGTACAAGATATTTTTACTACTTCTTCCATACTTGATGTTCGTCTAAAATTTTTGGAAGAGTGTACACCGTCTGTAGTAAACAACATATCAAAGGCTAAGAGAAATATTTAGAAATTTATGTTATACATAAACTGTAAAAGTGCTCTGTTGTGACAATCCCAACCAATAATCTAGTGTAGGTAAAATCGTTGAGCGGGTATATAACCAACAAGCATCAGCCACTGTATAAAACACATGAAAATGAATATGTACTGTTTTCTTTGAGGTCCTAGTAAGTCCAAAGGTGTCCGGTGGGGTCCCCCTTTTGGATCTGTTATAGAAGATGCTGCAATAACAATTTGACATCATATATTCGCCCTAAATTACATGGCATATTTAAATCCCTAACAGAATACTGCATTATTGCAACTAGGGCAAGGCTATTTAAAGATATGACTGAGTGAGAAAATCCGATTTATGTGAATAAGACAAAGATAAACAGAGAGTATTGATTAGAACATCCTGCAATTTATTATGCAAGATCACAATCGCATCAGGCTGATCTTTTAACAACAATGTTGTTTGATATGCTCACGGTAAAAGAAACGCTATTGAAACACGAATTCATTCGCGTTAAATTAAATTCTAGATTCAATTGTTCCCAGCCAACTAGATACTTACATTTTTTGTCGCTCATCTTAATTTCGCACTGACCACGTAACTTCGAAGTCAAAAGAAATAATGCACTATGAGTGAAACACCTTTGTTATGAAGTTATTTATTGTTTTTTCGTGAAAAACAGCAAATAAAACTTAGCTAAAATGTTTTAACTACGAACGACAAAGATGGATGAAAATATTTGACTTTGACTTATCTTCGGAAAATGACAATATTCGGACGCTCTGCGCATGGGCCCTAGTAATTTTTGTTGAACTGTATTTGCAGAATTCTATACAACCTAAGAATCAGTCATTAGGGCTGGGTCCTGGGTCACTTGTGATCGTCGTGATTCACGGGTGTAACTGTGAACATGATCTTCAATTCACGTTTTAAAGAGTTACTGTAACCATTTAAATAGACTATTTTGTGTTACTGCTTGTCATGTTTGACCGAATTTCTAATAATACTAAATAAATTGCTGAATATCTTAAAAAAATAATAATTTAAAAAATTTATAATTTATATATTAGGAATTTATAAGTTAAAATTGCCAAAAAGATACAATAGGATAAACAGGCAGAAAATTAAAAACTAGAATAGAAAAATATCTCAAAAGCTGCCTTATATATATATATATATATATATATATATATATATATATATATATATATATACATCCAAAAACATGAATTTTTCCAAAAACTTATACATAAATTTTCGAACAAAATCGATTAACTACTCCTCTACCTTAAAGTCTAATTACTTTATTTCGAATGGACTCCTAATTTGTTTTTTAGTGATTTTTTAACAGCGAATATTTCACAGAATGTTATTTTTTTACTCATCCCTAAATTTATCATTGGACAAATATTTAAAACGAAAACGTATATTTACATACGGTTGCTAGATGAAACTTTATTATTAATGTAAAATTTTAGATGAAAATATCCTACATCTAAGGAATGTTCAATGATCACAACATTCAGCAGATACTGATATAAAATGTTCTGTGACTCATGAACAGAACAGAAACAGAATTAATAGGTTTAAGATTAGAACCGTGAATAAAATCTGGTTGGAATTTTGTAACGAACCCTAAAAATGTCTGTTGGAATACCTGTTATAGGACTTTTGTCCCATACAAGGAGGGTTCAAAATTTATATAAAGCCGTATTGAGAAATTTGGACACTATTTATGATAAAAGGTTTGATATTTAGTATACAGCCTATAAACACTTACATAACAAATATTAATTTCTAGAGAAGTATATCGCTATCATGCTGTTCTTATGAGGGCTGAGTTTGATAAAAATAAAGATATAAAAGATTACAGGGTTGCTAAAGAATTGGTAGAAAAAGGTGAAGAAGAATTGTTCCAGAAAACGCACCCAATACCAAAGAAATGTAAGTCAAGTTTTTGAAAAAAAAATTCTGTTTGGTAGATCAAAGATCTCATACTTCTTTGAACTATATTGAAGAACGCAACCTTCGTTCTTTGGTGGATATATTTCACATTGAACAGATTGTGGTAACTATATAATATCTAATTTTCATGATCATTCAACAGAGCTTTATATACAATAATTTTTTTTAGTTCCGTATTCACCAGGAGGTGTTGCTTACAACAGGGAGGTTTTACCACCTGACTGGATCATAGATTATTGGCATCCGATAGAAAAAGCGCAGTACCCTAAATACTTTGCCAAACGGGAAGAAATGAAAAAAGAATATGTGAAACTATGGGAGAAACTTTATAAGAACGTTCCTGATAAAAAGTTTCATCGCTAATAAAATATATTTCAATGTATTGAATTGATAGCATTGTTTGTGTTGTAATGAGAAAATATTACTGCACAAAACTATTTGAAAAAGTAGAAATAAATTTGAAAAAAGAATTATTTGTTTTTATATTGTAGATATTTTACTGCTAAAATTGAAATTGGTCAAAAGTGAAAATGTGAGGTGATAAAAACGTTGCCATTGATAAATTTAATTCAAAACTTCATGTCAAAAGTGACAGCTGCCCAGATAGATGGCTATTCAATATGAAACCTCTTATTGAAAAATCCTTTACATTTGGGGTCACATGAAACGATTGGTTTACAGTAATTAGGGGAAAGAATTTTGACAATAGCTGTAGACTGCGTGCCTGCTGCCTAAGGAATTGAGGCAGGCAAGACCTTTAAACTTTTCTGGATTTTGTGAACATAGTTTTTCTAATAAAAATCAAAATTTCCTCTTCTTGCACGTTTGTTCCAGAGAACAGCGTGCTAGCGTTTCGAATTTTGAGCTGAAAATGGTCCTAAACCGCTAGGTTGGCCTCACTGATAAAGAATCCGAGGTCAAAAAGTAATTTTGTTGAGCTGTCCGTGAGGAAGCTATTATTATTATTATTATTTATGATGAGCGGGCGTCTATCCACCCTAACGCTAACTTTCGAACGGAAAGAGCTAAAGCCTCGAAACTTTCAAGGAAGATTTGGGGTCTTCATATCGTCTAATTTCCTTAATTGGCAAAATCATTTAAAAGTTTCGCAGCTAATCATGTTTGAAATTTTTCCTAATATTTTCGAAACTAGAGATTTGATTGATGCGAAATTCGGTTTTTAAAAGAATAATAACGTGTATATTCGTAATATGATTCGAATATTCGATATGATTTCTGAGCGAATCAACATTGAGCTCCATCTTAAACACTATAGCTTTCAAAAGAGATAGACTTGAATGTTTCACGTTGGTTTGACAGTATGTAGCACAAATAAGACTTTTTACGGCAGTGGTCATCACATTTTTGATCGATTTTTTTTTATCCTGTGAAAAGGTAACATTTGTACCTTTTAGGAAGCTAATAATACAAGGAACTAATGTCTTTAATTCGTACACTACAAATTTTTAGGGAACATTAAAGGTGGAACAGAGAATAGCTCGATAGGCCAAACTAAAAGACTTAAATAATGTAAATGCTGAATTTTTTAACCCAACACATTTAACATAATAAGTAGATTCACTATGGCCTGGTTTATAACCAAAACCTTTTACTTTTAGAAGTTCTAAGTCCAGTTAAAAAAGTGTTAACTTAAAAACAATGTATATATTGTTCCCAACATACAGGTAGAGAGAAAAATTTAAGGTTTCGTAGCAAAGGTCAAAATTGATACTAAGACTTTATATTTACTGTAATGAAAATAATTCATATTCAGAATAAAATTCTACAAAATAATACATGATTTTGGTAAAGTAATATATTGGACTAGGGTATAGCAAAACAACAACAAATCAAATGAGACGAAACAAATTATTATATATAATTGCTGTAGAAGCAATCGCCTGATTTTAGCAAGGCCGATATTTTGTCAGGAAGTGTCGTCTTCAATAACGAGCAAAAAAATGCTGTAAATTTTACTAAATAGTTCATTATTTTACAACAAAAAAATAAAATATTCCAATAATAAATAATAATTTAATGAAACCAATGCAGATAATAATAATCATAGAAATAACTAATTAAATATCTAAATATTTTATTTCACTTCATTCGCAATGATGCTATATAAGTTAACAAATGATTAAATTTATATTATTATTGGTTTGAACTTCATAATAATTCAATAAAATTTTTTGAAAGATTATCTAATTATCAATAAAGATAAGTACATGAACATTATTTCAAAACAATGTAATGGAATGACAAATACAAACATTGCTGAAATCAGATGTGGACATTGCTAGTTTTTGTACCATAGAAGGATAGTTCAAGAAGTATCCGACATATAAATAACTGTCGTTGGAAAATAATGGACTCTATAGAGGAGGTACCAAACTTAAAAAACTTATGTTTGAAGTTGCTCAATTTTACATAATTATGTACTTGTTTGACATTATCATTTTGCTCGATAAGTACTTCCATCTCATGCACGAAGTCATTGTACATCATCCCTAGGCTGTAACTGTTGTACAATGGCCAAAATGCTCCCAGACTCCGAAGCAAGGCTTTTAAATGGTTTCCACATTTTCAAAGGTTCAAAATGTTTCTGGAGCAAAGTCTCCCGTTTATCATTATTATCATTACACCTTTTGTGCAAAGTGCTTCAAACAAAGAATCGTGTTTCGAGAGGGAAACATCTTGATTTCTGTGAATGATGAAATGACGACAATACTTATGCTGAACTATCGTGATCGACATGTTATTTCTGATAATACTATCAGGATTTTAACTGGTAAAAAATGGTAGGATCTCACGAGTCGAAAGGTATTCTGTCGAACTTAAAATAAGGGGGTTAGGAGAACTGACCATTTCAAAAATGTCGTCCTTATATGTCGCAACCTGTATTTGAAGCATGCTATAGTAACAAAGCTAGTAATATATAGTAACAATAATAATAGTAAATCAGAATTTAAACAACATTTGAGTTGTTGAAACAAACATTGCAGTGGCCAACCAAATGAAGTGGTTATATTAAACAATATTGATTTAATAACCACTGCCTGAAAGTAAACGAACTAGTATATATGGTAGACATTTCACTGCAAATTTATACAATCGTATTTGACGAAAGGTTGTTTCACACAAACAACACCATAATTTCCACATCCGTTATTGTAACTGAAATCAGTTACTTGGAATTTATTCTCCACACAGCTTATTCACCAGAGTCGGCAGCCATTAAAGGGCAGTCTGTGGATTTATTGGACTTTTGAATAAATTATAATAAGGATATCAAAGCTATTGAATATCTTTGGACAAAAGTTTATCAGTCTGAAAGGATATAAAGGCATGTTCCCAAATTTTTTATTTTCTTTGATAGGTGTGGTATTTCAGAAACTACGCTCATACTCCAATAAGAACTTTCAGTGAGACGGAAATATTTTTATAGGCCTCTATGGTGTTTTTAATTTCGGAATTTCTTCAAAAACTTATTCTTGGAGCTATTACATGTTAAAACTTTTTACAAAATACCATGGTGTTAATTACATTTAAATGGAGAATGCATTCCATAGTTATTGTACTGAACGATGTAGCAGCAAAAGGGGCATTCATGATGGCCCACCAATAAAAATATATCAAAAAACAACTCCCTTTTGCTGGAAACATTCAAAGTTAAGAATGCCTTAAATTTTACATATTAATTTTGTAGAAAATTCTTTATTGTTGCGTTTTTATTAAAGGATAACAAAGAAAACTTACACATTTTGCAAACAAAGGGATGATATATGACAAAATTAAAATGAATTAATTGATTGAAATTCAGTGAATGGAACAAAATTTCATACGAATGTTAATAACTACATTACTGAAATTTGGGGCTTTTGTGTCTAACAATAATTTCACCATAGACACACAGGTTAGAATTTAATCATTATCGAAAAAATGAATATGTTTTTCTGTTGTATTTTTGAGGTTGCCTATCATATGGAACACTTTCTCATTGTTCCTTATTTGAAAAACTTCACAGTTATCCTCAACCATATAATTTCTCCAAAATTGTTGTAGGAGCATCTGCCTGATAACGGGATATCTGTCTCAAAAGTGCGAATTTTTTCATTCTCCCTTTAGATGATTCCATATCATATAAGGTACAGAGGTTCAATATTATTGATTCGTGAAGTGCCTGAGGTGGATTCGCTGCAATTGCTGATTCTAAAATCGATATAGCATCCTTTAATCGACCACTGTACATATGGCATACTGCCATATTATTCAAGATCTGTAAGAAGTATAATTTTTAAATTGAATAAACTTCTCCACAAGTGAGTGATATAAAAGTATAAAACCAAAACAAACAAGAAGATATTTGAGCAGAAAAGATGACCAGCATATACTAGAAGATCAAGTCTCTCAGGACCGCAAGCTTTTTAACCACAAGTTTAATATACTCTATTGAAGCTGGAATTATCATGGCTGCTGGCACCAGACTTGCTATCCAACAGCCCACCGGGAGCTGGAAGTAGGCAATTTGTGCGCCTCCTGCCTTTCTTGGATAGAAGCCATTTCGGAATCGAATCCTGCTTTTCCACATTACCCATAACAACCATGGTAGATGCAGACCAACGACAGTTGATAAGGTACGAGATCATGCGAACGGTTTAAAGTTAATTAAGTCACCAATTTGAACGATGATGACCACACTCTCCACCTACTAGATTTAATCGAAATAAAAGCGCTTCATCCATTTCTGGCAGAGCTTTATTTCCAAGTATTAACCCTAGAATTAGCAGAGTTATCCAAGTGAATGGAGTACGATCTAATTTAATGAATCTTTCTTGGTTTGGCCTTATTTTTTGATTTATACTGAGACATGCATGCCTTAATCTTCGAGACAAGGACATGACTATTGGCAGAATCAACCAGGTAGCTGTGCATTTTAACAAAACTTTACAAACTACTTAGTATTCAAATTATTACTATATCTAGAAAAATATTTTCCATTTAATTACATAAAAGATATATCTGCTATTGTATAATCAATAGGAATCAACAAATAGATGAACCCTTCAAGGGACTCAGCGGTCAACGCAGGTTACTTAGAAATCTGAATATTTCAAATTTGAAACCCAGCAACATCCTCCATTGAAAAAGAACCAACATCTTATTCCACATATTGAGGACATCCATGTTACACTGCATGGTATGCACTTGTACCAGGATGTATTTGATGCAAATGTCTGTATTTTGCGAATTTCTGCATATTTTAGAAATATAATGACTTACCATAGTTTTATTGGGTTCCAAAGACTTGGCTTCTTGAAAGAAATGTAAGGCTTCATTATAATTTTTATTGGCGATAGACAATAATCCTCTATCGATGAATGATCGAACTTCTAATTTTCTATCTTTTAGTCCTTTATCTTTAATAAAAGAGTTTGCTTCATTAAAACTAGCTTCTGCTCCAGCTATATCGCCTACTATTAAATGTAAACGACCTAATGCCGATAAAAGTGTTTCCCGGTTTGCTACATCTCTGCAAGAAAATACAGAATATTTAAGTATAATAAAAATTAATGTATCAAAAGAGATAAACAGGTATGATATGCATCAATATAAACGCTAAGTCAATTAATTCACACACAATATCATCAATCTGCTTGGTTATAGGTTATTTTTTCTTTAATACCAATTCGAACGTATAAGCTCAGCGTATAACTTGCCGAGGAAACAAGCAAATGGTAAAGTTCTACAGGTCTACGATGTAAACTTATCTCACTATTGGATTTTAAATAAGTAGTATCCACAATTTGTACCTGTCTACCTGCGCCAGCTCTCAAATTATCATGCGGGAAGTAACAGACGAAATTTCATTTCAATAGAAGTAAGTTTGATTAAGTGAAAGTATTTTAGGTTAATCAGAAAATACTTGAAAGTAACATAAAAGTTCAGACATAGTTTTTTAACTATTAATATGATAATTTTTTGTTTCTAAGATGGAAAAGTTCAGTTGAATGGAATGACCTATGGCAGCAGTTTTAACCTTTTTCCCCTCCCATACCCCTTTTTTATTTATTCAGTTCACAAATACCCCAAAAAATGTATCCTCTATATGTTCTGATTAAAATTCTTTGTTCATTTATGAATCTAAGCTGTATAATATGTAAATGTGTACCAAGGTGGCCTGGCAAACAGCGTCCGCCATTACTGTTTATTTTTGGCGTACCCCCAATCGGCCTATCGCGTACCCCAGAATAGGAACCGCTGACCTATGGTGTTATATGAATAACTATTCTAAACTAAGGATTTGACTTCAGATTTGTGTTCATGAATCAAATTAATTGAATATGCAAGGTGTCCGGATTTTACTTTAATATGTTTCAGGACGTGAATTTAGAGGTCAAAATATGGAACAAACTCCATATAACTTCCTAAAATTCACCCTTGAGTTATATTCCCTTCATAATGATCCACAAAAACCTATATTTTAGCAGTTGACCATATTGTCAGATCAAGATTGTGTTTCATTAAGATTTTAAGTATTAACTTCATGATATTGTTCATAGGGAAACATCATACTTTAAAATAAATTGATTAGTGCGATATTTGTTCCAAATATGTTAAGGATTATGAGCTATGGTAAATAGAGACAGTGCAACTTGCATCTGTGTAGCAGTTCAAAACTTATATAAATCTGGATAGGTTTTACTAAGCGTCAGGCAATAAGCAGTAAATATGCATATTTTAAAGCTTGTTGGCTGCATCATGCTCTAATGGCAAAAAATGCAATACAGCCACATACCTATTTCTGTCCTACATAGGGACACTTAAATTTTACCAAACAATAAGGTCACCTAATTCACATGAATACACAGATGCAGCATATCTCATCAAGATTACTCCTATTTTGTTACAAGCGTAGAAACCTTTCCTGTACTCAATTCATATCCAGTTATACAGATGCAAATTGCACTGTTCCGATTTGAAGAACTTTTTCTTTACCATAGTTTATAATTTTTATTATATTCAGTCTAAATAACCGGCGCATTAATTAATTCTTTTAGAGATAAGTGCTCCTTATTGGCGTTACGGCGTAATAGGATATGAATTGAGCAAAGGAAGGTTTCTACATTTTAAAATCTAGAAGTAGATCCCTGCTAGCTTTAAGGAGAAGGATACCATGACGTGTTAGAATCCTCGAGTTGGTAGTTTCTGATACCAAGTAGAAACTTCTCTGGGCGCCATCATCCTTCTAAGCTCCTTTTGGAAACAGGGCTGGGTGGATGCCCGCAGGATTATTCGTGCTCTTGGCCACCCAAATGCGGGTAGTGGTTGAAACCCTGCAGGTTCTTGAGCCTGGGTGGTCCAGGACTGCGCTTGGAGGTTTAGGGGTCTCGACCGATGCGCTAATGCCGGGCTTGAGACCGAATCGATTGGGGAGTCGAGTCTGGACTTTGAACTGAGACTGGACAGTGGAAATAAGAAGCCCCTGCGGAGTATGAGTTTCATACCAAACAACTAAAGCACTGACACAGCATAATCTGCAGAGGTAAGATAGTGCTTCGAAGCTACCAGTCTATACTGAAAGCAACTTCATCATTTGTGTGCTGATTGGGTGTATGCCAATACCGCGCTAATGGGGGCTGTCACCATAGACCCAATAGGTAGGAAGATCACTTTAAGTTATTAATTGCGTTGCGTTGCTTACCATAGCTCATACCCTAATACCTAACTATACATCCAAATTTTAATGATTTTTAACAAGTAAAATGCATAGTTTTTAATGGTAAACTCTCAATAATTCCTTCAGGAATGAATAAATTTGAATAATTACATTTCACTTATCTCTCTCATCAAATCTATCGCCAATTGAAAATTTTTCAAAGAAATGGCACAATCAATGATAGAATGAACAAGTCGAATCTCCCGACATCTCCAAAGGCGTTCTGAATCAGCTCTATCCGATTCACTTATCCCCACTGGATTTCCATCTTCACACAAGCCATCTTGCAAATTTTTCTGGATCTGAAATTGATAATTCCTTTATTTATGATATATTTCAGAAATATATTCAAGCGTGGCTTTTTTTTTAAGTGCACTTTTAAAAATTTATGAGATCATATAATACCTGGGGAATTTGTTTTGAATGAAAATAAATTTGGGTTATTTATAAAATCAATTTGTACATTAATATCTATGGTTAGTTATCATACTATTGACAACCCTTTAACTTTTTGATAAAATCGATTCACCACTTCCAACACTTCTTCACAATGAAATTCATTTAAGATGGAATCTCTGTTCGATAATTTTATCTATTCTAGAAATCGCAAAATATATATGTGATGAGCTGGCGAACATATGTTGCTTAAACTTCGCATAAGTATAGAGTTGTACCAACTTAGCGACAAAACAATTTTGACAGTCTCTTTAAGAGAATTAAAATGATTAATTCTAATTATCTTTTTTGCATGAAGTAATACAAATTATAAAAAAACTACTGAAAGAAGAAAGAGTTCCGTTTGAACATTAGAGTCTTACAAGTAGCGATCAACGCTGTTCCGTTCACAAAAAAAAAAAAAAATTTAACTTCTAATGACACAATTCTCACGAAATTTTGCATGGAAATGCGCGTTATTATCCTACTAGTAAATACCAAATTTCAGATCAATCGATTTCAAATTTAGAAAATATTAAAAAATACAGGAGAAAATTTCAAATGTGAATAACTGCAAAACCACTTTACCAATTTTGCCCATTAACAAAGTCGACTGAGATATTTAGGCTTCAAACCTACCCTAAAAGTTTCAAGTCCCTAACTGTTTCCGTTATCGTGTTTAGAATTACTTTTCACTTTTAATTCTTGATCATTGAGTCCAACCCGGTGATTTAAGACTATTTTCGACACAAAATTTGAAAATTATAGACATTTAGACGTTCTTCCCTTAATCAAGCCCGCAAAAAGGGATTATTAGAATTAGACTGGAGATCTATGCAACCATAAATTTACCTGTTTCACAATGGACCACAAGTTGAATAATCTAGAAAGACTCTCCAAGGAGCTTCCACAATGCATGGGTAGATCGGCAAGCAGCAAACGGAAAGAAAATGACGCTATAGAACCAGGACGATCTCCGTACATTTCTGGATAAAACTGAAAGTTGAGTGTTACTCAAACAGAATAAACATACAAAAATGATTCACCTGATAAAATATGTCGGGTTTATCGAGTTCTCCAAATGTTTCAGCTTCCGCCTGAGCAATATTGAAAGCTTTTGTTTTGATCAAGAGTGCAATTCTGGTGAACCACAGTTGTAATGAATGAGGTGAATGTTTGCTTGGGTGTCCCGCACGTCCCTTTCCTTGGCCGTAGATTTCCAATAATCTCGAAGTTAAGTTTATGGCTGCCCTTTATGAAAAATAAGCATATGAAATATTACCCTAATATAAATATCATTGTAAGGAAATACTTAAAGTGAATCGATTTTGTTATTTAGTCAGTTAACAACTAAACAAACATGTTGTTTAGTAACCCCACAAGGTAATTTATTTTGCCAAAAGTGTACGTACCAAAATTATGGAGCACAATACAAAATATCCTAATTGAAATGAGTTAGTCACAGCTAATTTTTAGGGATACAGTACAAAGATTAATAATGGCAGTTTGGTATAATATAAATAAAAATAATAATAATAGTAATATTTATTCTGCTAATCAACTAACAGTTTTCCTCACAGAAAATTCACAATTACACTATGAATATACTAATCTTTAAATTAACAGCATTACACTTTTTGTCAAAAATTTATAGAACTTTTTATTCCGATCTTAAAAGCTGCCAACGAATTACAAGATCTGATATCTTTTTCACACTTTTTTTGGTAAGTCTTTACACCCTTGTCTAGACTGAACCTGTCTCTATCTCTTGTATTGTATTGATGTTATTTTCCACAGTCAAACTGTTTTTTAAGAGATTATTAATGATATTAACAAACATACTACTCTATCAAGAAAGTACCGGGAATTTTCAATTAAAACAACATTTTTACATTTAATCGTCAAAATTTATTGGGTCGCCTTCAAAATAGGCTCCATTTGCTCCAATACATCTATGCCAACGGCACTTCCAATTATCGAAACATTTTTTATAGGCGCTTTCCGGGATGGACTTTAGCTCTCGCGCCGAATTTTGTTTTATGGCTTCAATCGACTCAAAACAGGTGCCACGAAGGGGTAATTTTAGTTTTGGGAAGTCGCAGGGAGCCAAATCCGGCGAATACGGTGGTTGCTGAAGCACGTTTGTTGAGTTTTTGCCGAGAAAGTCAGTCACAATCGTAGCTCGGTGAGAAGGCGCGTTATCGTCATGCAAAATCCATGAGTTGTTCGCCCACAAATTTGGCCGCTTCTTACGGATACGCTCACGCAAACGTTTCATAACGCCTAGGAAATACTCCTTGTTTACCGTCTGACCCTGTGGAACGAATTCGTAGTGCACCACGCCACGGATATCGAAGAAAACAATGAGCATCACCTTCATTTTCGAGCGGCTTTGGCGTGGTTTTTTCGGTTTCGGCTCATTTTTTGCCACCCATTCCGATGATTGCTGGCTTGTTTGCATATCGTACTCGTAGACCCAGGTATCATCACCAGTTATAATGCGTTCCATGAATGTAGAATCGGAATTACAGCGATCCAGCATGTCTGAAGCAACCTGTTCACGATGACGTTTTTGAAGAAAATTCAGGTCTTTCGGTACGAGTCGTGCGGCCACCTTTCTCATGCCCAAAATATCAATCAAAATCGTACGTGCGGACTCGTGGGATATCTTAAGATCATGTGCTATCTCTCTCAAGCTGATACGACGGTTTTCCAGCACCCTTTCCTTAATTTTATCGACGTTATCTTCGATCGAAGCCGTCGATGGGCGACCACTTCACGACCGTCCTTGAAGGCTCTGTACCACTGATATGCACGAGTTTTCGATAGAGCATTATCACCAAAGGCCTTTTGCAACATTTTCAATGCATCGGCACACGAAAATTCATTTGCAACACAAAACTTTAAACAAATTCTTTGCTCAACGTAATCACCCATAGTAAAAATCGGCACGCACTCTGACATCGACTGACTTAATCAGCTGTTGCAAACACACTAGTTGACAGATCCCGCTCAAGCTTGGCATAGTAATTAAGGATAGTAGTACCAACCTAGGAAAAAAAATTTTTACCTGCCTCATTGCCCCGCCAGATTTAAATCGATAATTCCCGGTACTTTCTTGACAGAATGTATATGGTTTCTCTTAAGTATAGCTTGTGTATGGGTAATATTGGATATGTTTTGTAAAGGGAAAAATTGTAGAATAGCAGCTTAAAAAGTATTTACCACTTTGTCTGCAATCTTTGGAGATGATTGATAATAAATTTGGTGGTATCAGAGTGTTGTTAATTTGGAGTGAAATCTATGAAAAAGAGGTAATGAATTGCTGATAATGTTTTAGAGTTCATTTAGAATATTATGATAGAACACAAGCACTTTGTCGTTAGCAAACATGTACAAAATTCCTGATAGATCCACTTTTAATATTCTTTCTAAATATGACAAACACATATTTTTCTTCTTCTAAAAGAAATTTTTTAATTATTTTCAAAGTCGGTCCTTGTATTCCAAGTTGTTCTAATTTTTCTGTAAGTTTTTGGTAATATTGTATTTACAAAATAATCTTCGTACGATTTCTTGATTACCGGTTCAATAAGCTGTAGATCCCAACTTAGAGCTATTTTTTTATAAGCCATACAGCCCCTTACACAAAATGAAAAAATTCAACAATCTTTATTTGACTGTTTCTCTAAAACTTTCGAAATTGTGGAGTTCAAGGTGATTTGTCCGTAAGTTTCCTGGATCTTCTTTACTTTCCCTTTTGAAAACTGGCATTATTTTGGAGATTTTGCACCTACTTGGAAAAACACTAGATTTGATAACTGAGTTGATTGTGCTCAACAATTTGTCCTCTAAAATATAGTCTCTGGCAGTCAAGTTATCATGTCCTGCGACAATTCTGAAAGAATTCCACGTTTTTCAATTCTTGTTTATTACATTTGGTCAAGTAGATGGTTCTGTCAGTTTTTATTTCCCTCGAATGTGTTCAGGTAATTCTTGAGTTTTCTATGTAGTTTTGTTGAATTTTCAGTGTAATAATCATTCAACAGATTTGCAATATCGGCGTCATTGTTCATAATTTTGTTTCATATTTTGAATATTTTGACTTGATTGCTCTGCTTTCTATTTCCCACATTTAGTGTGCAGTGCTCATAATTCTTTGCTCTTTGTACCAATCTTATTAATTTTTTTTCTCAAATAAGCTCCTTTTGTTTTCCTAATTTGGTAGTTAGTTTCTTTTTTTAATAGTCTTTGTAATGAGCTATAGCTCATCTTTTGATAAGCTCTATCTCTTTTTTGAGTTCTTTTTGAATAGTTGTGTTATACCAAAAATTATTACTTACGATTTTTATTGTTTTTTTATATGAACAGCTTTCTTTGGTTTGGTTAATACTTCAAGTAGTTGAATGTCCTGCTTGCATTTTCCCATTAAGTTCTTTCTGAATTTTTTGTAATTAGTTTTAAGATGGATATTTTTTACTTTTGTAGTGGGATTTTTAAAAGCAGAATTTAGCCTTGATCATCTTATAGTGCAATATGTGTCATAAAGCTTTGAATTTTATTTAACCGTAGTCAGCAATATCAAATGGCCAACAACTGTATGCTGGTTATAATTTATATGTGTGATATTTATGCTACTTTGAAATTTAATGGAATTGAAAGCTATGTATTGTTTTGTATTAATTGAAATGATTCAGTTTCAAATAAGCGACTCAACTTTTTCATTAATAAAAATCAATCCTTTCATTGAAAAAATATAGATAAAGAATGAGAAGATTAGTTAAAATTTAGCCTACCTATAGGCACCCGCTTGTACCAACTCCCGCAGTCCTCTTTCATCCTGAGTAACATCATTTGCAGTGATTATCCTTCTCTCTGCTGCCTCTGCTTCTCCTAAACAAACAGTCACTGCTTCTCCAACACTATCACCCTGTAAATTTTTATTTCATTCAATTGAAATCAAGAGTATAAAAAATTGTATATTTGTAACATATGAATATTATTTCCATTTCATAACTATAAAAATGCTTAAAAATTATAATAAACATAGACCGGAGCAATGCTTAAATATAATTTTTCTTTTCATTGAGTTACAAGCATTTTCTGATTAATTTTTCTATATGTAATGATATTGGACATGTTAAGAGTGAGAAAGGGTTTTGTAACTGATATAAACTGGTAACATAAATGCTTCTGCATAGCACAAAAAGTTTGTTTCTATCCAATAACAAAATTTTTTTGTTGTCTTGGCTTTTACTTGACACTTGACACAAGTTCATTTTGAAATATATATGAATAAACGAACAACCCCAAATGGCATAAATACAAAATAGATTGTCATTATAAAATAAAACACTCGTTTACATTTTCTACTTTATTGATAATACAATACAATAAAGTAGAAAATGTAAACAAGTGTTTTATTTTATAATGACAATTACAACTGATTTCTACCAAGCAACGGCCCAATCTATCATAAATTTACAAAATAGATATTTACTTCTTTAGTTTGAATACTAAAAGCAGTTACTCATATTATAAGGCTTATATCTTCAAAATAATATATTCTAATTCTTCGTTTCTTTATTAATAGAAACACCAGAAGTAATTTTTTTCCCTAAATAAATCACTCTTATCTCTCTTTCGTCATTCTTAACACATGATTTGAAATTATATCACCACAGTTTTAACTTTACCAACTCTTCTTCCAATAAAACACCAGGCATAGTAAGATATTCCCTTTCTGGAAAATAAGTACCAGGTGTGGATGTTACACATTTGATTAATATCTGTCTAGTTTGTTCACTAGGTATCCAAGCATCTCTTCTACGTTCAGCCTCTGAACCAACTGCAACCCTTGGTTCAAACCCATTCTGCAAAATGTAACTAGGAAAAAACTTGAAATATAGACTATAGAGCAAAAATTTGAGGTCACATATGAATTATCCAAGTTAAAAAAATAATGTGTCCTCAATTTTTTGCCAGACAATATAGTTATTGAAGACATACATCCATTATTCTCGGAATATCCAAATCAGACATCATTACATTCTTATCCATATTATTTTGGTTAGTTACTGCATCAGAAGCTGTTCCAAAATAATCAAAGAATGGAGCTGTGGGGTCCTTAGACTGTGAAACATTATCCGAGAATAGTCTACAAACTACAGGTTCATTTTTGTTCTCAGAAACGTAATTATTATCTTCAATTTTTAGAGTATTAAATTTATTTGATGTTTCCGAAAGGTTCGATGCAAAGTCAGAACTGTTTTCTGTTCCGCTGTCACGTCCAAAATATTGACTAAGTGAAGGCGTTGTGATTTGGGTGTGTTCTGACATTATTTCAAAAGTTTTCTTCAGATAACAATATTGAAATTATTCAATAAATAAATTTTCAACGTTTGTTGACATTGGCAAATAAAGTTAATACATCCATCCACAGAATATTAATTATCAGCTGTTTATTCCAGGTTATTTTCTTTCTTCTTCTTCCTTTTCAAACAGACCGATCCACAACCAGTGTTGCCCCTGATTGAAGTAGTCTGAATATGGGCTCAGCCTGGGAGTCTATGTACCCAATTTCAGTAGCACAGTAAATAGTCTTAGTCCTGGGTCCCAGGGCATCAGGAGTCTTGGAGTTCCAATCCCAGGTCTAGTTCAGTAGAAATCAAACTTATTAAACAGTGAAAGTACTACGTCTCCTGCAAGCAATCAAGCCAGAATTATCACATGTAAAAGCGCTCATGCAACAGTCGTTTCATGCAAAGGAGCTCATGCTACAGTCGTACCATGCAAAGTAATCTACATTCGTGAGGAGTAAGGGAAATATGGTAAGGGCCAAGCAACAAAGGTCAAAAACACAGGGGGAATTTAGTCCAAGCTGATCAAGGAAATCCTTTACTATACCAAGAAGTTACTACTGCAAATGAACTCAACCAGCAAATCCAGCACATCCAGTTTTTTACTGAAAATAATGTCATAAATATTAAGGGGTTGTGAAAATTGACAAAGAGAGAGCGAAGTGGATAGCTCACTGCTCCTCCTCAAGTTTTTATCACAGCCAGTCGCAAAGGGCAGATTCCCTCAAACCTATCCTATGGAGATGAGATGGGGTCAAACAATGACCAGATCTTAGACGCAAAATACTCGTGAAAAAACGACGTGGTCTATTAATTTTAGAGAACCAAGGTGTAGTGGGGAAAGAACCGTGTTTAGTGAACGCTGCATAGATACGTCCCTTGAAGGTACATATATCAAAAAAGTCTGAAACCCAAGATTGCCTGAGTTCAGTATGAAACTGAGGCGACAGTTCCCCAGGTCCAGCCGGGATGTCTGGAGGATTTTCCTGATATCTTCCCTCATTCGCCAGTCGGTCAGCAATATCTTTTCCATGGATATATGAGTGACTCGGAACCCAGAGGCACCTGATTGAAATCCCAGAAACCGAAGCCCAATAAAACATTTTCACAGTTCTCAGCATGATACATTCAGTATTAGAGTCAAAATTTCTCGATCTTAGCGCCTCCAATACACTGAGGGAATCAGATATGATTAGGACTCTCTCAAATTGTTGTTGTAGTACAAGTTCAACAGCACTCCCAATAGCGTACATTTCTGCTGTATATATAGACCAATGATCAGGAAGACGGGCAGAAATCCTGAGAAGGACAAAATATACCATATCCCACTGAATCTGGGTCTCTCGAAACCGAGGCATCTGTAAAAAGAAGTTGATGATGGGGGAATTTTTCAGATATTAGGGTTGAGAACACCAGTGGGTTAGAATTTGAATGTTTGGAGAAGGCTGAGTTTAGGGACTTGATGTTATTCAGCCTTACCTGGAGGGGAACACTATAAAACGGTATATTAGACATGGTTCTAATCAGATGTTTCCTAGGTGCCAAATCCGCAAAGGCTTGTATCAGAGGAGGGATGGATGTACGCGACCACAAGTGGTCTAACTCTTCATACCGTCCAATCATCTTGATGACTGGGTGATCCTCCACCCTAAGGATTTTAGAGACATACTTAAACGCAAGCCACCTACGTCTGTATGAAAGAGGTTGCTGGGCCGACTCAAAGAGAATAGCATTGGTGGGGGTGGACTTAAGTAAGGATAAGGCCGCCCGAAGGATTGCATACTGTACTCGATCCGGACGGTTTAAATTCATCTTAGAACACCTACCAAAGAGAATACCGCCGTAATCCAAATGAGGAAGGGCCAACACCCTATAAATCTGAAGGAGAGCGCTAGGATGACAGCCCCATTTCGTCTTTCCTAAAGCCTTTATCACGTTTAGTGTTCCCAGTGCCTTTGCACAGGTCAACTCAATGTGTTTATTTCAACGAAAGTTACTTTCTAGATAAACACCAAGTTAACGGGTTGAAGATTTCCAAGGAATAACTTGGTCATAGCAGGAAATGTCAGGAAGATTGGCCGGGATTCTAAACTTTGCAAAAATCATCGCTGACGACTTTTCGGGAGAGAGCGATAGATTCCTACCAGACATCCAGGTGTTGACCCTGTCCAGATCACCTGACAGTTGTTCTGTCATCTGATGTAAATCAGTACCGCTGATCAGCAATACCAAATCGTCGGCAAATTGTAGGGAGACGGTATTGGGGGACATGGTGTCAGGAGGAATGAGGGAATATAGGTTATAATATAGAGGAGATGTTACTGAACCCTGTGCCAGTCCACAGGGTCCACAGGACGAAACCACCGGACCCAGAATAGACCCCGCTGAAGGGAAAGTGATATATAGTTTGCGATTTGTTAGTAATTGCATATTCACTTGAATTATGGGAGCAGGAACAGACGCCGCCTCAATATTAGCCAAGAGCACGGAGGGAAGGACATGATCATACGCGCCCCTAATGTCAAGGAAGACTGCCATCACTCTCTCCCCTCTCGCAAACGCACCATAAACAAATCCCGCAAGAAATGCAAAACAATCATTTACTGACCGACCCCTACGAAAACCGAATAGAGGGCGAGCAGGCCCGATACGATCTTCAATGTGCTTTTCAACTCGGTTTTTCAGAAGCTTTTCCAGGACTTTTGTAATGCATGGTAACAATGCGATGGGCCTGTAGCTTGAAGGAAGATCAGGAGACTTTCCTTTCTTCAAGAAGGGCAGTATTAATGTCTCCTTGCACACCTTAGGGACCATTCCAGAGCTTAGTATCAGGTTTAATAATCGCAGTAAGAGCAGTTTGAATGACATAGGGCTATGGTGAAATATGGCATATGATATACCATCCATTCCTGGTGCAGAATCTCTCTTATTTGACAGGACCAAAAGAAGTTCTTCCAATGAAAAAGGCTCACAGAACCCACCCAAAGTTAAATTAGGAATGATTTTAGGTCCAGTTCTTCCAAGGTTTCTTAAGATCTCTAGCAAACAATCCTTAGTGGGAGAGAGGGGAGGGGACGATGATGACCCACCTGAAAACTTTTTGATGACTTTCCACATTTTATGAGATGTTATAAAATTAATACTTTCACAGAAAGTCCTGAAGGAGGTGTTTTTTTTACATCTTATTATCCCTCTACATATAGCTCTTGCCTGCTTAACGGCAATAAAATTAGTAAAAGTTGGATCCAAACGATATCTTCTAAACATCGCCCTCTTCTTTTCAACCGCTGAGGTGATTTCATCATCCCACCAATGTACCCTGAAACCGCCATATGTGGAAGGCTTACATTTGGGGATATACCTATCCGCAGCCTGAGGGAGCAACCTAAGAAGTTTCTCCAGGTCAGTTTCATCAAAATCAACCCTGGATGCATGATCACTTAGATAGGATGTGAACCCTGGCCAATCTGCTCTTTTTAGGTTATATTTTCTGGTAGTGAACAATCTGGGTGAGCTCAACCGCCCGCCAGCAGGCACGGCCCCAAGTTCTACCAAGATCGGGCAGTGGTCACTCATACTGCTATCCGGAAGGACAGTCCATGATGCAATCAATGCAATCGTTGCTGAGCAGAATGCAACATCAGGGGCACTAGGGTTAGCACCTGGATCTTTCTTTCCTCTTCAAAGGTGTTGTTTTACTAATTGTGCGGGGAGAGAGAGCTCTACGGGTTTGAGTAGAGAAGGATGGAGACGAGTAATTCTGAGTGATTCGAGTAGGAGGTAAAGGGAACTCTGATGGGAGAGGGACCTGTTGTTTTCTGATTGCCTGATTTACTTCATATAGTGATAAATTATGAAGAGCCATTAATTCTCTAATCCTAACTTGTCTTAGGTATTCAGAATAGGATTTATCATTAGAGGGGTGAGGGTCTTTGCAGAATACACATTTAGGTGATGAATTGCAATTAATAGAAGGGTCGTGAGAGTCACCACACGTTACACACCTATAGTTCCCTCTACAGTGCGACTGAATGTGGCCAAATCGTAAATATTTTCGACATTGGATGACTGGAGAGACATATAGGGAGACTTCTGTACGTATATTAAAGATTTCAAAATATTTGGGTAGTGACATACCTTGGAAGGTGATTAAACAGGTACCAGAAGGAACTTGAGTTGACACATCATTTACTTTGATAGTTCGTTTGAATCTGCGAACTCTAATAATTGGGGAGCTAGGGGCCATACCCATGCCATATTGAACAATGTCTTCTTCGGTTACCTCTGAGCCAATATCACGAACGATTCCCATAGATGTAACCATGCGAGCTGGAATGTATACTTCATACTCATTTGACGGAAGATTGTGATTATCGACAAATCAGTTTGCCTGTTCTGCTGTAGCAAAATAAATTCCTGAGCGCTTAAGGCCTTTCCTACAAATGTTCTTAATGTTTACATTATTAGAGAAATATGTTGTATAAAGTATTTTACCTACATTCATAGGATTAAGATTGTTAATATTGAGAGAGATGGATTCAATGATGACACAAAACGGGCCCTTGTCAGAGAGAGTATATTTAAATGTTCTTTTAATATTAGTAGCATTTTTCTGATTATCTATGGTTTGAGTGAGAGAATCTAATTGTTGAATCAATTCATTATCAGATGTTTCTCACGCTGTCTGTCTGAGGATAGAAATTTCTTCTAGCAAGAGGTTAAAATCAATTCTGTTCGATGATTCTATATTGTCAAGGGCATTTGCAGCTCTTGGCGAACGGAGGGAAGAGACCCGGGGGTGCTCCCCGGGGCTCTCAATAGACATTTTACCACTGAATGTGCTGGCTTATGTGACCAAATCCGATACCTCAACTACGTAAATAATTCAATCAGCTTAGGTTTAAAGGGACCACTTACCAGGATATATACAATTCACACCTTTAATGTATGGGATTATTAGGAAATACACCGAATTCAAAGTCTTTTAAAGATTCAAATTTCAACTTCAATTTTCACATGTAGCTCTCAACGTTCAGAACAAGGTTCCAAAAGTCCTATTCCAGGTTATGAATCTTCAACAATGCAAGAATATAGAAATCTTGGTTGACAATCGTTAATGTTTTTTTTATGTTTTACCATGGAAAGAATTTCGATGTTCTACCAAGGCTTAAGTTTATTCTGAACAATGGTTTTCTGCACGGTACACTGATTCCTATGGAAAGCAAGGGCGTCTATGATGTATCATATCACTTATCATCCTTTTAATACGTCTCTGATACATAAAAAAGAATACCACCTAGAGGAGTCTAGATGGGTTGTATAGACCGTAGATAGAGATATTCTTCTATCTGCGATAAGATGTAGATATCTCTATGTCTATGTCAGCAATTCATAATAGAAGAGAACGTAAGACAATATGTTCATAATACATTAATAATATTCAAGAGATCCGTATTCTCTAAGAATCATACGAGTGACAAAATCCCGAATAGATTATATAATTACATCACATTTAAGTGTCAAATATTCTGTGCCACTGTAACTTGGCGCATGTGCATGAGAACGCTTCAAAAAAATACAATAGCGTCTCCATTGTATTTTGAAAAGGCAGAGAGAAAGGTTCTTGGAAATAAACCTCCTGAGCGACTTGAAACACACTCGATATAATAGTACTTATAACAGTCCCCCTTGGTAACTCCTAGTAAGTAAACTTTTTTTAGATTAATTGCATGCTAATATTATATTTAATAGACGTATATAATCTAAACTCAATATACAATGTCAAATGGAATAAATAAACCAAAAGATACACGAAAGTCCCTAAAATTAATAAATAAATATTTAAAGGAGACAAATTTTGTTTCTGGTCTTGCCCTCAAAACGCCATTTGTACCTTGAAAACATGAACACACTTAAAGGACCTCTCAAAGAATATAATTTATTTGAAATATTTAATATATTTAAATATTCGAATAAGTAAATTCAGAAATCTCTCAAAGCATGCACTATATCTTCAAAAAACAAATATAGTTCAAAACAATTCCGTCTTCAGTCCTGAAATATATTCAAAATATCAAAATCAAAAACTAACCTGTACCAAACCACTCAACACGTGTAAATGAATAATGTTTCGAGACATAGATCATCTTTATAATTCAAGATTTATCTATGCTCTAACAGAATCAAAGAACAGTGTGAGCTATTTTTAAGGTTTACCTAAATTCATTGACACTGTATAATGAAATTTATTGAAGCCAAGATATAATTATATATTATATATAAAATAAAATAGAAAGGCCTTTTACTTGATAGAAGAAATATAACAAAATTTGAATATTGAAACAAATTAATATATGTTTATCTTCTACAATTTTAATTTAAAAAATTTTTATTCAAAAAAACTTTTAGAATTAAATTAATGTCTAAAACAAGCACCGCTTATATTTAATAGACGTATATAATCTAAACTCAATATACAATGTCAAATGGAATAAATAAACCAAAAGATATACGAAAGTCCCTAAAATTAATAAATAAATATTTAAAGGAGACAAATTTTGTTTCTGGTCTTGCCCTCAAAACGCCATTTGTACCTTGAAAACATGAACACACTTAAAGGACCTCTCAAAGAATATAATTTATTTGAAATATTTAATATATTTAAATATTCGAATAAGTAAATTCAGAAATCTCTCAAAGCATGCACTATATCTTCAAAAAACAAATATATATATATATATATATATATAATTAAAATTGTAGAAGATAAACATATATTAATTTGTTTCAATATTCAAATTTTGTTATATTTCTTCTATCAAGTAAAAGGCCTTTCTATTTTATTTTATTACTATCTATATGCTTTGAATACCACCTAGTTTTAATGTAAGATTCTCAGTGATGCACGCTCGTTCATTGTACTCATCGCTTTTCATTCGTGTATTTTTGCTTCAGTGTTATTCAATATTACCGGAATGTTTTGCTAAAATGCATTGCCGTTGTATATAACTAAAGCGACACAATATAGTTACCTATTTTTATTGTATGCTTTCTCTCGGTGCGTGGTTGTTGTTTGTTGTAGTTATTAATAGTGGTTCTTCATTTATGCTGTTCATTGTATTCGCAGTGCCTGATATGTAACTGATTTGCATGTACTCTTGTGTGATTCCCCGGTTACCTATGTCTTTGTTTGCTTTTATTGTAACGTTCATTAACACGCCCAGGTGATGGGGTACTGTATCTATTTTATAATGTCCTAGTCAGTTTGCTAGATTATTGTTCCGAGATCCCAGGATTAGTTTGCGTGATCCTTCAGGTAGCGTTCGGTTTGTTTTTAAGTAATATCTGAGCCTTCCTGGGCCTTGGCCACCCCGAGGAGGCTAGATACAGTCCATTTGATTGTAACTTTTCCGGTCGACTCGAGTTATGTTAGATCCCCTCTTCAAGGAGATCTCCTGGGCATACCACAGCTACCCTTACCTTACTGTGCATTCAAACTTACCCCTGGTAACGATAAGGTTCTGCACTGGTTACCGGAAGTGCAGTTGTAGGTGGATGCTGGCTGTATCCTGTCCTCTCTAACTCTTTCCGCTGTATAAGAATGATATCTGATTCGAGCAAGTCACCGCCTAACCGTATGTAGAAATAAGTCATTTGGACCCGGGGCACTATTGAGCTCACTGTGTAGCTTTGCGAACCACTGAGTCGAGTAGATTTAACAGCAGGCTGATAAATGTTTGTTTCCGTTCATTTAGGGTAGTTTCTTTTCAGTATTACTAATATCTGACCTTCCTGGGATCATTGTTCCCAGGATTAGTTTGCGTGACCCTTCAGGTAGTGTTCGGTTCGTTCTTCAGTAATATCTGAGCCTTCCTGGGCCTTGGCCACCCCGAGGAGGCCAGATACAGTCCTCTTAATAGTTACGTTTCCGGTTGACTCGACGTATGTTAGATCTCCTCTTCAAGGTGATCTTCTGGGTATACCACATTATCCACCTTTCTGTCTATCCAAATTCAGTCCCCGAGTCCTGTAACAGGTTCTGCACTGGTTACAGGAAGTTATGGCTGAAGGTGCAAGCTAGCTGTAAATCTCCTCCGCTTTATAAGAATGATACTTTATCGACCTAACGATATGTAGAAATAAGGTATTTATACCCGGGGTGCTATTGGGTTCACTCTGTAGCTTCACGAACCACTAAGTACAGTAGATTTAACAGCAGGCTGATAAATGTTTGTTTTCATTCATTGAGGGTTGTTGCTTTTCAATATTACTAATATAAATATATTATTCTTACTTTACTATGTTTTGAATATTTGAATCTCCCGTCACCGTTTCCTTGCTCTCGTTAGGTGCAATTTGGGTTGTCTACACAACGAAACATCCTTTTCTCCTTAGAGTATTCCGTTGATACACTATCAACAATAGTGTTATCCAAATTTTGAGCATTAACTTTAATCTGATTTAATTGTGGTTTAAAGAATATCAATCTTCATTTAGGAACTGGAAAGAAGTTGTCATCAGTGCGGCAGTATATATATATATATATATATATATATATATATATATATATATACTACTCTGTCAAGAAAGTACCGGGAATTTTCAATTAAAACAACATTTTTACATTTAATCGTCAAAATTTATTGGGTCGCCTTCAAAATAGGCTCCATTTGCTCCAATACATCTATGCCAATGGCACTTCCAATTATCGAAACATTTTTTATAGGCGCTCTCCGGGATGGACTTTAGCTCTCGCGCCGAATTTTGTTTTATGGCTTCAATCGACTCAAAACGGGTGCCACGAAGGGGCAATTTTAGTTTTGGGAAGAGGAAAAAGTCGGATTTGGCAGGGAGCCAAATCCGGCGAATACGGTGGTTGCTGAAGCACGTTTGTTGAGTTTTTCGCGAGAAAGTCAATCACAATCGTAGCTCGGTGAGAAGGCGCGTTATCGTCATGCAAAATCCATGAGTTGTTCGCCCACAAATTTGGCCGCTTCTTACGGATACGCTCACGCAAACGTTTCATAACGCCTAGGTAATACTCCTTGTTTACCGTCTGACCCTCTGGAATGAATTCATAGTGCACCACGCCACGGATATCGAAGAAAACAATGAGCATCACCTTCATTTTCGAGCGGCTTTGGCGTGGTTTTTTCGGTTTCGGCTCATTTTTTGCCACCCATTCCGATGATTGCTGGCTTGTTTGCATATCGTACTCGTAGACCCAGGTCTCATCACCAGTTATAATGCGTTCCATGAATGTAGAATCGGAATCACAGCGATCCAGCATGTCTGAAGCAACCTGTTCGCGATGACGTTTTTGAAGAAAATTCAGGTCTTTCGGTACGAGTCGTGCGGCCACCTTTCTCATGCCCAAAATATCAATCAAAATCGTACGTGCGGACTCGTGGGATATCTTAAGATCATGTGCTATCTCTCTCAAGCTGGTACGACGGTTTTCCAGCACCCTTTCCTTAATTTTATCGACGTTATCTTCGATCGAAGCCGTCGATGGGCGACCACTTCACGACCGTCCTTGAAGGCTCTGTACCACTGATATGCACGAGTTTTCGATAGAGCATTATCACCAAAGGCCTTTTGCAACATTTTCAATGCATCGGCACACGAAAATTCATTTGCAACACAAAACTTTAAACAAATTCTTTGCTCAACGTAATCACCCATAGTAAAAATCGGCACGCACTCTGACATCGACTGACTTAATCAGCTGTTGCAAACACACTAGTTGACAGATCCCGCTCAAGCTTGGCATAGTAATTAAGGACAGTGGTACCAACCTAGGAAAAAAAAATTTTACCTGCCTCATTGCCCCGCCAGATTTAAATCGATAATTCCCGGTACTTTCTTGACAGAATGTATATATATATATATATATATATATCTGCCGCACTGATGACAACTTCTTTCCAGTTCCTAAATGAAGATTGATATTCTTTAAACCACAATTACCACAATCTTCATTTAGGAACTGGAAAGAAGTTGTCATCAGTGCGGCAGTATATATATATATATATATATATATATATATATATATATATATATATATATATATATACATTCTGTCAAGAAAGTACCGGGAATTATCGATTTAAATCTGGCGGGGCAATGAGGCAGGTAAAATTTTTTTTTCCTAGGTTGGTACCACTGTCCTTAATTACTATGTCCTCAAACTGGAACTCTGCAACCTATTCAGAATTGTTTGACTAGAAACTATCCTACCGGTAGCTTGCTGGTATTCGGGAAGTTGTGAAGAAGATATTTCCTCGTGCATCTAACCGTCTTGTGCGACGGTTGTAGATCTTGATCTTTCACCCCTATGAGTATATGAAGCACTTCCAGTGATACGATAGCAATTCTACGATCTACTAACTATACATTTCGAAACCCGGGGACGGTTAGCAACTTCTTGTTGAGTTAAACCTTTGTTTAACCAGCACACTAATTGCTCAAGTTGGACAGCTTCCATACGTATGTTAAACTCGTGACAAGTAATCCACAACTGATATCATATTGCAATAGCACATTATCGCACATACCAACCACAAAAAAGAAGATCATACACCTACAAGAAATGAGTTTTTTGAAATTATTTATAATTATAGCATTCAGTGTCATGGTGACCATATTTTCTGCGCAAACAAAGACTTTACCACAGGGTATGTTTGATTCAAGTACAGTTTTCTCTCGAATATCAGCTTCAATGTTTGAGCATATATATATATATATATATATATATATATATATATATATATATATATATATGTGTTTGCGCAGAAAATATGGTCACCATGACACTGAATGTGGTCACCATGACACTGAATATATATATATATATATATATATATATATATATATATATATATATATATATATATATATATATGTGTTTGCGCAGAAAATATGGTCACCATGACACTGAATGTGGTCACCATGACACTGAATATATATATATATATATATATATATATATATATATATATATATATATATATATATATATATATATATATATATATTCAGTGTCATGGTGACCACATTCAGTGTCATGGTGACCATATTTTCTGCGCAAACAAAGACTTTACCACAGGGTATGTTTGATTCAAGTACAGTTTTCTCTCGAATATCAGCTTCAATGTTTGAGCATATATATATATATATATATATATATATATATGCTCAAACATTGAAGCTGATATTCGAGAGAAAACTGTACTTGAATCAAACATACCCTGTGGTAAAGTCTTTGTTTGCGCAGAAAATATGGTCACCATGACACTGAATGCTATAATTATAAATATATAAATATATATATATATATATATATATATATTTATATATATATATATATATATATATATATATATATATATATATATATATATATATATATATATTATATATATATATATATATATACTGCCGCACTGATGACAACTTCTTTCCAGTTCCTAAATGAAGATTGATATTCTTTAAACCACAATTAAATCAGATTAAAGTTGATGCTCAAAATTTGGATAACATATATATATAATTATATATATTATATAATTTACGAAACATTTTTTCGAAACCCATATCTTTCCAGAATTGGACATTCTGGAATCCATATAAATATTCAAACACAAGCACGTTTTAGAAATAAAACTATAAAATGGGCAGGCGGACCTTTGGCACACTCCACTTCTCGAAGTTTTATATAAGCTGAAGCCTTCAACGAATATATATATACAGTAGTTGAGATACAATTTGTTTTATTTAGTTAGAAAACGTAATTGATTCCATTTATTTAATTGTGGTTACGCATTTCATTTCATCAGTACTTTCTAGGACATTCTATATATGCAACAGTTTACGATATAAATAAACATGATAAATTGCTTTATACTCACATGAAAATTTGTATATAGTGGTACGATTGAAATATCATTATTAAAAAATTATTTTTATTCAAAAGAATATTCACCACATTCATGAACTCATATAAAAGATTTTAAATGATAAAATAATTTTCAATTGCATATTGGTATGCACTGTTGTTTTTACACATAAAAATCAAAATTCACTGTGCCTGAATCACTTGAACGGATTCGAATATCACTTTAATCGCCATATATTTAGATGATGCCAATCGACAATATCTCAACTTAAAAACTAGCTAGGGAATCTTGACTGCATGTACTATAAAAATCTTGTTCTTTACTAGCTGTTGATTTTTTGGAAATTACGCTGAAATACGACTTAGTACTGTCTATGCTGTCCAATTTTTCCAATTTTGTCTTTATATTTTCCATGTATATGGTATCAACGGGAGTAACTTCTGGACCATTTGTGGATGCGACATTTTCTGAAAAAAAAAAATTATTATGATTGATATTTGTTTCAAAATGTAAGCACATGATTATTTGCTCCAGATAATATTCCCAATTGATCTCAACATCACTCTTCAATTTAATGATATACTATCTATTTTTCATTCTGAACTTTAATCTAATAGTCCGTTATCATATTTTCCACGAATATTCAGTATATATTCAGTTTAAAAATATAAAAGCAATATTACCTTGCGATGCTACTTTAGAACTATTTTTGCCGAATCTTCTTTTTGGCTGACTGCAACAAGAGAACATCTTTCCAATTTTTACAATGTCAAAATTATTCTAAACTCCACCACTCAAATAATTTGATTGAAACGTTCTTACTTTTCTGTACAGCCGAAATGATCAAATCTCCGGTGTGCTCACATAGATAACGATAATAAAAACCACATTTATCAAATGACAATAAATTCAATATTGTGAACATATGTTGAAATCTTCAATTAGAATGCGTATTTCAAATAAAAGACATAGAATTTTCGTGTTCGATTAACAAAATATGTTCTGGCAGATACATATTCAAAAATAAGAATGAAATTGATTTTCAATTTAGATTATGTGAAAGGTTTATTATAATGAAAAAGAAAAGGCAAACAATGAAACGGCAAAAAACGTTTTTGTTTGAGAAATAGCCAGAAATTTCAAATACGAGGTGTGCCCGAAAAATATTAGAGTTCATATCTTCGCGTAAGAGTGCTCGAGAGCGACCTGTGCGAGGTATGAGCCTAACCAATAGTCCCTCACGAACTCCCTGAATGCTGTAGTTACAGGCCAGACGGCTGGGGTCACGTACAGCGTGTGTTTATGTCCAGTGTGTTTTTCCGTTCGTCGCATTTATTTACTATTGAAAATTACAGAAAGAACAGATCCACGAGTTTACATCAAGTTTAGCTTCAACCTCGGCAAGAGTTGTCCGATGATGAATCATGGGTTTATGGTTGCGATCCTAAAACTAAACAACAATCTTCGCAGTGAAAGCATTCAGACCAGTCACGGCCGAAAGAAGCACGTCAAAGTCGGAGCTATGTCAATTCAGTGCTGATTTTTTTTTCGATTGTGGGAGTGTTGTACGCTACGAATTTGCTCCAAGACATCAGACGATCAACAAAGAATATTACGTTGAACTTCTGAAAAGATTGCGTGATGCAGTGAGAAGAAAATGACCGCTTTTCTGGTAAAACGAACGACTGCCATTTCCATCATGATAACGCGTTAGCTCATTCATGGAAACATGTGCAGCAATTTTTGGCGAAACACGTTTGAATGGACAGTAAGGTAAGGGTAGCTGTAGTATGCCCAGGAGATCTCCTTGAAGGGGGGATCTAACATAATTCGAGTCTACTGGTTACTATCAAATGGACTGTATCTGGCCTCTTCGGGGTGGCCAAGGCCCAGGAAGGCTTAGATATTACTGAAGAAACGAAACGAACACTTCCTGAAAGGCCACGCAAACTAATCCTGGGTATATCACAATACCTCGAAACAATGATCACATCTTTCCATAGTAGCGTTGGATATCAGGGGCTATTTATTGTCACTATGCGATACGTCGTCCTCTACCAGAACTACTCAGCGATTTACTCTAAAGAACGCCACTGGTTCACAAGGAATACAATCTCTCAAAATAAACGGGCGCATGCACATGGCAAATATGTAACACAAACTGAGTAGGACATTATAAAATAGGTACAATATTCCATCACCTGGGCGTGTAAATGAATGTTACAATAAAAGCAAACAAAAAAATACGCAACCGGGGGATCACACAAGAGTACATGAAAATCAGTTACATATCAGGTACTGCGAATACCACGAACAGCACAAATGAAGAACCACTATTAATAACTACAACAAACAAAAACCAGGCACCGAGAGAAAGCATACAATATAAATAGGTAACTTTAGTTATATACAAAGGCAATGCATTTTAGTTAAAACATTCCGGTCGGAATAAAGCAAAAATACAAGAATGAGAAACGATGAATGGAAGTACAATAGACGAGCGTGCAATCACTTATTTTACATTAAACTAAGGTGGTATTCAAAGCGTAAAGCCTGCAATTAATTAGAAGTTCTAAATTTTTCTCTAAGATTCCCTATAACCTAATTTGTAAATATATGTTTTTGCGATCTGTTTGTAGCAAATAGTACGACTAGGAAAAATTGTGACTTGCTCTCTCAGAGCATGTAATAAACTATGTTCAACATAGTTGAGAGTAATAAACATAGTAAGGAATATAGTATGTTCCTTACTCTGAACTTGTTCCAGTTGTCAATTCTTCGAAATCTGCTGCAGTTTACCAGTTATGGCCGGTTTCATAAACGAAATTAAAGCCTCCTTTTTCCCAAAAAGTCTCCTTTAATGATAAAACGTGTTTCATAAACAAATTTTGAGGTTAAAAGCTTCCTTTATCTTAAAGTGAGAAAATCGGCCCTTTACGGCTGGAAAAGGATCCTTTAACGAGAAGCTCGACACTGCGCAGGTGCTCGATACACACGAAAACAGTGGACATAACCTTGTTCTGTCACATCCCATTTTATTTAATTTTAGCGTACTACGAAATATGTTGCACCAAATGTTGAATGCTGATTTTGGTTCTACTTCTTCATCAAATGATGAAGAAATAATTGTGAGAAGACCAAAAATTTACAGGAGAGACATTTTTCCACGTTAGATGATCTAGATTTCTTCTATCGTTTTTGCTTGACAAAACCAACTGTTTAATCTTTGCTTCAAAAAATTGCAGATCAATTGTACTTCCCACTTTACAGGTAAACAAATTTCGATTTATTATTTTGTTGATATAATTTTATGTATACCAAATCATTAAATTGACAATTTTCAGAGGCAGCTGTATTGAACCGATGAACCAACTACTTTCCACATTGAGATTCTATGGAACTGGAAATATATGATCAAACCATCTTTAATAAGTGTCTTGAAGAGACAATTTGAGAGTGGTAAATTAGGACGGTATTTGTTACTTGGTGGTAGTGGTTATAGTTTGCAGACTTATCTTATGACAAAGTTAACGGAAGCTATAACTGTAGCTGAAAATTTATATAAGCAGTCAATTATACAAACTAGAAATGTGGTGGAGAGAAAGTATGGAGTTTGGAAGCGTCAATTATTGTTGCTACCGCTGTTTTGCACAATATGTAGATATGAACGAAATATTTCCAAATGAATGATTGCAAGAGGAAAAGGACTTTCAAAACAAATTCAACTAATGTTAATGCAGCTCGTCAAGCAAGAGTCTATTATTAATAAACATTTTCCTAATTTAAAATTATATTTCTGTGATAATTGAAAATAAATTTCCTTGTCACTTGTGGAACTATTCTTCATATTCAATTTGTATCTTCAACATGACAAGATTTCATATAATTTTTATAAGATTTTATAAGGTATGTATTTAGATAGGCTTCTATGTTTGTATTTCTGATTCATTGTTTTACTTTAGGTAACACCTGAAAAAGTTTCAAGTGAGAATAAAGAAATAAAAATATTATGTGTTATTGAAATTTCGGCTTTTAATTCAAATTTGAGGGGACTTCATAGTCTGCAGCAATGCTGATAGAATTCTAATACCGCTTTTTCAGAAAGTGCATTCAAAATAAAAAAGATTTAATTATTATTATTTAATTTGCTCTTCATCTCCATAATTTGCAAATCTAATATTTTAAGCTTTGAATGCTCCTCTTCTTTTCTTCTATTCTCTTCCTTGATAGCCACTATCTGAGCTTCTACTAGAGCCGTTTTTTTTATAATACATCTTTTTCGTTTTGGCAAGAGGGTTCGTAACAGTTGGGCTCAACTGTTTGGAAATTGGCTCCCTCAATTTGAATGGAGCCCTACCACCAGTCAATATGACTGCGTTGAGCAGCTACCACCTTCTAGTTTTAATTTTTATATTGTCATATTTGGATTTGAGCTGGTCCCCATTTCTCCAATGGAGAACTGTTGCATTGAAAGCAGTTTCTATTCTTTGCCAGACTTTATCCTATAATATTAAAATTCTCTTTTTCAATCAATTCCAAGAGGCATAGTTCCTCCTCTGGTTTTAAAGTAATACTTTTTTCTCTTTTCTTCCATATACATTCATATAACCCACGTAATAAAATATAGCAATTCGAACGTAATAATGATATAAACTTCAATATACTGTCTTCTGCACATAACCATGTTTATGCAAAGATCGATTTATGCTTCTTCTCTTTTTCTTTTTACAAGTTCCAACGCATAACTCACAATTTTTACAGAATATCACCAACTACATTCGTAAAATCACTAGTTCTCAGGATAGCCAACAGTCGGAAACATATGACTGGCGCATTAAAGGAAGCTTTAAGTAAAGGACGGTCGATGTGCGTTTATGAAACTGATGCTCCCATTTAAAGGATCCTTTTTCGTAAAGGGACTTTATCATAAAGGAGCCTTTTGATGTTGTTTATGAAACTGGCCGTTAATAAAATCATGTCATTATATTTTTATAGCAGCATCACAGAATTGTATATTATACTATGATATAATGGTGGTAACCGTACATTCTGTATCTAGATTATTAACACAGATTAACTATATGCGGTATTAGTTTCAGTGTTTTCACAGATTACAAAGTAGGAATAATACTAATACAGTATATTATATCTATCATCTGTGCTCTATTCATCCCTGAGTAAAAAACATATATGTTTATTACTCTCAAATGCAATGATTCAGCGTTGCCACACATCCATTTCAAGCATTCTTTCACGATTATTCTTTGTTTCCTTCACACTAGTGGAAATAATTTCACTAGTAGTGATTTCGTCAGCTTTCATTAATAACATTGGCACCATTGAACGTGATGAATTGTCAAAACTTTCCCTTTCTTTTCAGTAAACTTGAAAAAAAGAAAATGAGAAATCAATTGTAAACATGACTAATTGGAGCGGTACACGTGTCCAATGAAAATATTATGTCATATTAAAAGGAAGCTGAGATTTTGAATCCGAGATATATTTTATAAAAAATATAGAAAATTGTATGAACTGTTAAAAAATGTCAGATATTGGTGATTGGTTTAAAACTATACCTGTTTTCACACGGTATTGGTTTGGCTCTACTATAGCACTTACCCTTGTAGGAAGGTTTGGGATAGTCAGCCCTTACACATTAATTCTCCTTTATGAACCTTTCCTTAAGAAATTTCAGATATGGAGGCCTCTCACAGCATTGTTCTATTACCCTCTGAGTCCTCAAACGGGATTTCATTTCCTTATAAATTTATACTTTTTGTATAACTATTCTAAACGATTGGAAGAAGGTGAGGTCTCAATGAGTTTGTGTAAAGATTATTTCAAATTTAATCGTTTTTCAGATCATTTTTCGGGACGACCATCTGATTATTTATTCATGCTTATATTTAACTGGATATGCTGTGTGACCGCTGGATTGATTATAGGAATGCCTGTATGTTTTATATATAGTTAAAAATTGAGGTCATATTATTTTGTAAATTTACTATTAAAGTTGAGTTGTATGAAACTTATGAAATTAGGTGTTTGTAATTGTGGGAAACAAATTATGCACAAATTTTTTGGTTTCATTGTGATTTTACTGTTACATTGACGAAAGTTAAGCAAATTGTTGCTGCCAAGCAATGGACTTACAGTTTGCGAAAATATATGATCTCAATGTATGAATTATATGAACTATTCTTAAAATCTATAATTGCTTAATTTCAACATGACATTTCTTGTTAGCCAGTTCTTGATCAGTGGAAAGTTACGTTTGATTCAATTCTTTTTTAGCTATTGATGGATGCAATGATACTATCAGTGCTCTACGTCTGGTGCCAGTTGAACAAAGACACAATCGTTACTTTTTGGTTTGGAACCAGATTTAAAGCTATGTATTTACCATGGGTACTGTTTGGCTTCAATATGATTTTGAACGGCATGGGCCTCACAGAACTAATTGGAATCATAATTGGACATTTGTATTTCTTCCTCAAGTTCAAATATCCACAAGAACTTGGAGGACCTATCCTGCTCAATACCCCTGTTCTTTTGAAACAGTGGTTTCCAGATAGAATTGGAGGTGTACATACATTTGGTACAGCACCAAGAAGACCTCAAGGTGGTGCTGCAGGCGGAAATAGAAATCAGGGAAGTGGGGGTTTCTTTGGTAGACGTAATTTGGGACAAGGTCACGTTTTGGGGGGAAGTTAGGTTTATTTAATTTTCAATGATTTATTATATTATGTAAAACCATGTAATAATTAAATTAATCAACTAAAACAATTTTTTAAGCTTTCACTTCCTTACAAAGTTACATATTTTACAATTCCTAACAACTTTTTTCTTCTGAACTGTCACAAGTAATTTTGCAATTAAAATTTCTTGGAAATTTTTAAATGATATGCTTACGTGTCAGGGGAATTTACGGAATCAAATACAAAACCATTTTTAATTAAGCATTTATCCAGAAAGTTGCATGTGCTAAAGAGGTCATTTTGGGGATTCCAAATATGAAATAATGCTAATTCTCAAGAATCGATTGATATATAAATTCGACTTTACTGTTGACCATTAAACAAAAAATTTCGAAATTTTAAAGACATTTTTATTTTTTTTTAAACGTGTTAAAATTATCTTTATGTTGACTTTGTAATTATTTCTCGTAAACTCAAAATTACTCCTTTCTTTAAATGTTATGCAGTTATGTGCACAGTTTGAATTGATTTCGAAGAACTAATGTAAAATGATTTGGTATACTAAAATGTCAAAAAAGCAAGGGGTATAGGTCCATGAAACATAAAATATATATTATTCATCCAAATTTATTGTATACCTTAAGTCAAAGAATAATTCAATCATCTAAGTATTTTTTAAAAGCGCATAAAAGGGCTCCATAACTTAATTAAAAATTTTCATAGGTTCTTTGAATTTCTGATGATCACTCAATACCGTAAACGGATCAATATTTGCGAAATGATTTCGTCTTCAAATCGATTGTTCAGCGATTTCCAATAATTCTTAATACGCTAGACATTTGAAATCGTACGTTTTGGAATATTCATTCATTCATTAATTTTCTCTTTATTGTCCCAGCCACATAGGCTATGCAGACAGTCTCTACGTGAAAATATTCTTCGTTTCATTTCTCATTCATACCAACCACTCACACAACACACCCATGGGCGCAGCTGGATTCGAACCCGCAATCCTTGATCCACAGCTCGCGTCTATGCTCACCATGCCATCGAGATCCCCACGTTTTCGAATATGAATTTATATACTGTGTATTATGGATGTCAAATCTAACCTAATAATCTAATATCAAAGAAAACCTACAGTTTGGCATGAATGCACACTGTTCGTAGTAGCATACGTTCACAGAATAAATAACTCATTACAACTGGAAAAATTCAAATAGTAAAGAATAGGGTCCCACTTTTTTTATATCCCATACCTAAATGAGTGTGACTTAAAATTTGATCAAGTAGATCTAATTCAGCATAGTCTCAAGTTACCCTGTATATGTCAAAAAATTCTGTGAGCTGACCACAAAATATTTAGTAAATATAAACTTTTGCCTCAGATCTAGTTCTCTTTGGTTATTTTTACTTGACGCTGATACACGATTTAGGTTAGTGAGATATACAAATTTTTATCTGCTTTTTATGTTTTCAATATTATACATCTAATTTTATATCATTTTCAATTAACGATATGATCGATTTAAGAAACTTATTTTGTGTATATTTTTATTTCAGGTGATCAAAATGTCGGATGGTGAAGTGTGAGTTTCATATAAATTTCGTTTACACTTTGAAACATTTCACTTCTATTTACATTTTTCATTGATATGTTTTTTTAGGGAAACTATTCCTGTAGCCCCTGTATCCAGTGGGTCTATGGATGTTAATCAGGCTTTGCAAGTTGTGCTGAAGCATGCAATTATTGCCGATGGTGTGCTACATGGTCTTCATCAAGTCTGTAAGGCTTTAGACAAAAGGGAGGCTTTGCTTTGCATTTTAGCAGAGAATTGTGATGATGAAAGATACAAAAAATTAGTGTCTGCACTGTGTGCAGAACATGGTATTCCTTTAATTAAAGTTGATAACAACAAAAAATTGGGTGAATGGTCAGGATTATGTAAAATAGATAGCACAGGCAAAGCCAGGAAAATTGTTGGTTGTTCCTCTGTTGTGATCAGTGTAAGTATAAAAAACTTCTGTTATCAATTTTAAAATTAGTTCAAAATAAATAAAAAATACACTTTTTAAGATTACTGAAGTTACTCAAAATTTGCACTATTTCATTGCAGATAGTGGTTTCATCACAATATTGATATTATTAATTTGATAATTCACATGAAGTTAGTTTCAACTCTATACTTTGTAATATATTCCTTGCAATCATTTCCGGCAATTTTAATTTAAATACTTTCCATTTAACATGAGCATTATTTGGAAAAATAATATTGAATATTTTATCTTAATATTTCCAAGTTTTGTAAAAACACTTTTGATGAATAAAATCACATCCTTATTCAGAAATGGATTAAGTTTTGTTCTAGAACTCTTGATTGAGAATACCAAAAATATTGGTATCCTGCTGATTTTCATTTCTGTATATTGATCTTCAAGCAATATCATTTGGTATTAGTTTTTGGTTGAAAATACAATATTTTTTTTGTTTCAGGAATGGGGAGAAGAGACACCTGCTCTTGATGTTGTGAAGGAGTACATCAAAACTAAGTAATGTAAATAGGTCATTAAAAAAAATTTCATTACTAAATCTTTTATTTTAAACTGAACAATTTTCTTTATGTTGTTGCCAATGTGTAACCTGACATTTTCTTGAACAGTACCATGACTTCTTACAACGGGAACATCTCTGTGTAGAATCTTTACCACATCTTGTACATGGTAAAGTGTTTTTGACATCAAATTTCTCAAGAAAATCGGTGTTATAAGCTTCGTTTAATCTAAAAATATTGATATGTTAGACAAAATCTTCTTACTAGAAGTATTCAATTAAAAACATGAAAGAATTTCCCATTTTGATCATTTTTCTAAATTGAAACAATTTTTTTTTAATCACTATGTTTTACCATAAAGAAATCTTAGTTTACCCATTTTGTGTTACCTCAGTTTTAAGAAATCTTTAAGCAAGTAAAAAGAGTGTCTTTGTGTTTTATGTGCAAAACTTTCAAATTGTCTATCATAAAAGGGTCATAATTTTCTTTATAAAGGACTGCAAAATTGGAAGTTTGCTTATATTTTGTGAAATTCGTTTTATATTTATTGAGTCAGGTTTTGAACAATCGTCTAATTTAACCTGAAACTAGATCCAATGAACATTGAATGAATTTCACAAAAAATAAGCATACTTTCCACATTTGCAATGCATCGCATCAAATTATTCACTTTTTTCCTACAACAGACAATTTAAAAATTTTACACAGAATCAAAAGGCAGGAATATTTGGAATCTGTTAAAATTTCCAAAATATACTTATTCTAAAATGTTATGAATGACTTATAGATCTGAGTAAATGTAAAATATTAAATAGATTTGGTGGCCAACAGGATAAGTCTGTAAAAACTTCTGAACGAAAAAGCTACAGACTTGAAACTTTCAGAGTAGGTTTGAGGCCTGTTGCCTGTTAATGGAACCTTTTTCTTATTATATATGATAGAAGTGCAAAGATTGAGTTTAAATTTAGTATTTAGATGTGAAATAACGACAGGAATATAACCCAACCCAGCAAAATCCTAACTCATCATCTTCAACCACAAAATCAACGCTAACTCTCCCAATATAAAACTTGGTGACACAATTACTCTAACAGATATTGGATGGAGTAGTCCGTTACTTTGTGATAGTTCATTTTAATGAAATGAAATAAGAAATTACTTTGTTTTCTATCACTTTTAATTATAACTGATATACAGTGACTCGAGTTTCGTAGTGTTCATGACATTTTCAAACTGAATGAACAAATTAGATCTCAACTATTATATATTCTATTGAATTGTATCAGTCCTTACTTGGTGAAAATCCATATTAAATAATTTGAAATAAGGTTATTCTGATTTTCACAAATTTTTATTGTTAAACTCACAACAATTGTTTCGCTATCACAGTAGCATCATCAGGCAAGATCACATTTTGAATAATTAGTTATTCAAAATGTGATCTTGCCTGATGATGCTACTGTGATAGCGAAACAATTGTTGTGAGTTTAACAATAAAAATTTGTGAAAATCAGAATAACCTTATTTCAAATTATTATATATTCTGATTGTAGGCTTCGGCAGAGCTTCGAAGAGAGGGGTTTTCCAAAGTTCCGTCTGTTCGTTAAGTAGGTTTATTATTGGTAAGTGCCTCTTATGTTTTTCAATTTCTATGGATTCCAGGATGTCAAGTTTTTTCCCTTTCGCTTCCACATGCAAGATAACAAGGTTGTTCAATTCTGGGAACGTGTGATCTGTATTGAAGAAATGGTTCGCAAAATTGGAATTATTCTTCCGGTTCCTAAAAGCAGATTGATGCTCTTTGTACCTTTTATGGAAAGGTCGGCCCGTTTGTCCTATATACACACTATTACACTCTTGACACCTTAAAATTAAGGTGTCAAGAGTGTAATAGATATAGGTAATAGAGTGTAATAAATATAGACTCCAGAATTATTCAGTCGGTTCTCTTTGTCTTTCCGATTAAAAAAGAGATTAGAAATTTTATGGGAGGGTGTGAAAGCTGTTACTATGTTAATTTTTGACAAAATTTGAGCTATTTTTTGTGAAATTGGCCCAAAATATGTTAGTTTTATGAATTTATTGTTATTATGATCTGATTTGGAGATGGGGTAAATTTGTTTACGAATTAGTTGCTTTTGTTTTTTGTTTATGATGGAATTTATAGTTTTGGTTTCGAACTGATTTTTTGTGGCTATTTGTCTGATTGTATTCAATTCCCTCTTTAACGTAATATTATCTAAAGGAATTGAAAATGCTCTATGTACCATTGATCTATAAGCAGCTAGTTTATGATTGATCGGATGGTTTGAAAAATTTGGTACTGTTGTATCAGTTGATGTGGGTTTTCTATATATATCAAAGGAAATTTCATTATTACTGTTAATTAAAGTTAGGTCCAGAAAATTTATTTTATTATCAAATTATGTTTCCATGGTGAATTTGACCTTATTGTGCAAACTATTAAGATATTCTAATGTTTCATTTAATTCTGAATGTGTTCAGCAGAAGCAAGCCAATATATCGTCTACATACCTGTACCAAAAAGTGATATGCTTTGCGTGTGTGGATTTCAGAATTTTTCTTTCAGAACAGGACATAAAGATTTCAGCGAGTAATGGGCTGAGAGGTGAACCCATGGCAAGTCCATCTTTCTGTTTGTAGAATTTACCATTGTACTGAAAGTAATTTTCTTCCACGCAAAGTTCGAAAAGGATTAAAATTTCGTTTTTTATCACAGGATTGATGTTATTTTTTGTTAGGATATTTTCGATTATATTCATGCATTCTATATTTGGTATATTCGGGAACATATTAACTATATCAAACGACACTAGAATACTATTAACTGGAAGGATAACATTTTTTAGTTTTTTTGTGAGCTCTATTGAATTTTTTATTGAATAGGGTGGGTTGAATTGTGTTGTTTCTTTAAAAATTTGGTTTAATTTAGAGGCTAGTTTCGCAATTTTGCGAACCATTTCTTCAATACAGATCACACGTTCCCAGAATTGAACAACATTGTTATCCAGTACGTGGAAGCGAAAGGGAAAAAACTTGACATCCTGGAATCCATAGAAATTGAAAAACATAAGAGGCACGTACCAATAATAAACCTACTTAACGAACAGACGGAACTTTGGAAAACCCCTCTCTTCGAAGCTCTGCCGAAGCCTACAATCAGGATATATAATAGTTGAGATCTAACTTGTTCATTCAGTTTGAAAATGTAGTGAAAACTACGAAACTCGAGTCACTGTATATCAGTTATAATTAAAAGTGATAGAAAACAAAGTAATTTCTTATTTCATTCCATTACTCTAACAGATTCATGCAAATACCTGGGCATATAGATTAGCAACAAGTTGAACAACAAGAGGACATTTAAAACTCTAAAAGAAATCAGCTATCACACGAGCGAGACACTTTAGGTCTCTAACTTAAATAAACAAAGGAATCCGCAGTAAAACAGCAAGTATGATCTACAAAATGATATGCAGACCTTTATTGGACTGTTGACATACAATATTTTCAAATTCAACAAAAACCGCTCTGAATATAATTGAAGTGGCAGAAAGAACCAAAATAACATCAACATAATTAAGCCATTGATCCACCACTACAAGAGAGAATATACACCAAAGGTAAAGTTGCCAGCTTTGCCACTCTTGGAACACCTGAAATCCCTAGAATAACAGTAATTATTTTTCAATAGTCTAATAATTTCTAATTGTAATATAAAATTGTATATAACTGGCCGGAAGACTGTGATCGATGGCCATTTAATTGCAAGATCAATAAATTTAGTTTCTCTTTCTCTGAAGATAAGTTATGAGAATCTTTTTAATTTTAAAACTTTGTACGTTTGAAACTGGCAAATATGTCTATAACGAAAACGACAAATTCTAATACCCCAGGTTGACAGATACATCGAAATTCCGAAGCAGTGTGGTTTTTATTCATCATATGTAACTTCTTTAAGAAGTAATTTACAAATTTGAAATTTTGAGAGGAAATGGACTCTTGAAAAAGCACGCAATAGCTTCAGACTATGCTTTTCACCATTTATTACCATACCACCAGTTTTATCATACTCGTAAATTGTACGAGTTATATCGTTCCTTTCTTTTATTTGACTGTTTCGGTCTTGGAAAAACGATTTAATCATGTTACTTGGGAGTGATTAATCGTTTTGGTCAAGATTTTGCCTAACTTGATAAAGAGTAAAGAATTCGTCAGTTATAAATCAATTCATTATTCTTACATTTTCGCACTCTCCATCAATAGTTCTTTTTCATTAGAAAAAATTACAGGCAATTGATACTTTGCTATCTCCGTCCATTTTCCATCAATTTGGCGCAATATTGCCTCTTTGATTTCTAGACAATGTTCTAGTAAAATGGGCTTAGGGGAGGTAACAGGTTGATTCATAACTGACATACGATTCAGCCATTGTTTCAGTTCTATCAGTGGAGACAACTGGTCCAAAATCACTGGTGTTAAGAAAGATAGCAGGCTTAAAAGTTGCACCCTTCTTGATTCAGTTAAGGGATAATAGTTGGGACATTCCTGATCAAGCATAATATGCCTCAGTGTTAGCAAAGTCTGAAAGTTAAATGCACATTATGAGAAATTGGCAAAAATACTTTTAGATATCGAACAGAAAATTAAGAGTAAAATATTTTGAGTCTACAATGATTATTTATAATAGTATTCGACGATCGAACTTAGTTAAGGTAAAAAAAATATGTTTATAGAGAACTCCAGATCAAATCTGTATTCTGAAGGAAACTGTGTTGAACAGGTTAGATATTGTACCTGTGCTTCCGGTGGACAAATAACTTCTCCATCCCATTCTCTCCATTTTCCTGAAACATACTGCATGTCTCCTTTGATCCAAGGCTTTACGCGTAAAATTTCAATGAATAAAGTCGGTATGTCGTACTGTGTGTAAATGTTTGAACAAACGCTTAATGGTAACCTGAAATATTGAAATTTGTCAGAGACCTAATACAAAAAGCGATAAAGCTTTTGTTTATGTTTTTGTGATGTTGAAGTGAAATTATATGTCTCAGTTCCTCCATGTAAGAGGAAAAAAAACCTGTTAATACAAAGATATAGTTCTGCAAAAGCTATTCTCTGAACTAGTATAAATACTAAATAAAATCTTTGAATTGATACGCCAGATTTTTAAATGTGAATTAGTTGATTCCTTCTAAACATTGAACATTATTATTTGGTAGCTGATAATAATTAAACAAGTCTCTGGTAATTCTGAAAAGTGAACCCTCATTATTTCAAACAAATATGAAACTTCTTAATTTCTGTAGTGAAAAAGTCATTTCCAAAAACTATTTTAATTGAAAGAATATTTTATCTAGTACGGAATATAGTCATTCAAATGTCTGTCTTTGCTTTGATTGGTGACACGTACTGGAGCTCCAAGTTTTGATAATTTTTTTAAAATTTAATTCAATTCACTTAATGGAAATTCATTTTAATTAAATAAAATAATATTTCCACAATATATTAATTTAAAAAATCGTGAAAATTTTTACGCAGATGCTAGTTGCACGAATTCGAACAACTTCTGTTTAATATAGCTTATACTCCTTGTTGTACAGGTATGGAAAAGACAGTCGGAAACATAGAAAATTCAATGTTTAGAGGATAAGCAGGGTCCAGTGCGGGTCAGCGCGATGCGATGACTAATAAACGAATGTTCTCTCCCAATGGCACTGGCATCGCATCACGCTGAAGTTTTGATTCTTCCACTGCTCCACCGGACCCTCCTCATTCTCTAGATTAACATTGAATTTCCCATGTTTCAGACTGTCTTTTCCATATCTGTATATTCCTTATTATTTAACCCAATTAAATCTCGATGATTTTGTCGCATAAATTCGGTTGAATTTGATAATGGGTATAAATTTTCTGCGATTTAAGACTACAGGAAGAAGTCGTTAAATCGCATGAATTCAATAGCAATATTAATATTGTTCACATATGTAACAATACAAAGTGGACCTTTTTACTAAAAATCTAAATCTGTACCTATCAAAACTATATTGATTTCTCGCAAACCATTTGATGATACTTTTTGTATATTAATAAGGTAAACAAATACACTTGGCTTAAGTTTCACAAAAATTTAATTTATGTTATTGACATATATTTCAGATAATAGATGGAAGTGACGGATTTTTTTATTTGAGGTTATTAACTATATTATTGTTAATCGATGTTATTAACAGCAAGATATACCCATAGATAAACGAGAATTTACAGTCTCGTTAATCTATGGTTATACCTGTTGGAGAAAAGAGCGGCATATACAAATTGCATTGTAGTGAGTGTCTTTTACATAGGTCAAACTGGTCGTTCATCAGCATTAGAGTAGACGAACATAAAAAATCTAATTCGCTTAATTATATTGAAAGAGGAGAAAAGATCTTGTAAACGACGAGAAATTGAGTACCACTGGATTGCATTTTGTCAAGGGTATTTGTTTCTTTATTGAATCAGTTCACTAAAATTTGGCTACTACCTGTACGGAAAATTTCTTGAACAGAGCACTGATTTGGAAAATGTAATTTTTCAATTTAACATGTTGTTGAACGCTATAAACATCCATTTCGATTTGTCAGACTCTAACTGAATAATTAAAATAAATTTGATAGATGTTGTTTTAGCAGTGTTTGTTGGAACCTGTTAACTTTCGAGAGCCCCTATCAAAAGAGCCATTATTTGCCCCAAGTCTGTAATCTTCTCATACTTATCCCAAGCAGTAGAGGAAGAGTGGTATATTAGGGAGATATCCGAAAGGTACCTAGACGTGTTGGTGACAATCCTAAGATGCTTACCTTTCCATGTTCTCACATAGATATCTTATGATGCTCAAACACTTGGTGCCTACATCGAAGACCAAGTTATCCCTCTGTCTATCCAGTTCTTCTTTAGGGGATTCCTTGTTGGTGGATTCCTTATACTTAACAGATAGGAGTTGCGATACATTTCCAGTGCAATAATCGAGTAGCTCCAGAGCAGTGTCTTCCAAGGTTTCGCAACAGCTGGAGTGGAAGGTGACCAGTTCCAGCAACGAAACGCAAACGGCTTCGTGGTAGAGTATGGAGTAGGCTATCATTGTACTCTCAGGATAAGGCTCAATCTTGAGAAGTTGCGGCAACACCTTGTACTTCCAGATATTGATCAGAATCGCTTCCTGAATTAGCAAGTTCACCTGTAGCACTTAAAGTAGTTAATAATTGTCCTCCCCTCCCCTTTCAACACACCATAGCACTGGTTTATATATGATCTACCCTTGTAGTTACACCTAGTTGATATTCAGAGTTGCATTTAAATGAAAAACTCTTGTCCAGAATAAGACATCATCTTTATCAAAAATCTATATATTTTCAATCCAATTTAATGTCTTTAGCAAGTTATTATACTTTTTCAGGTACCTCAAATACCATTATGGAGAATACAAAAAAAAACGATTGTTTGTTAAGGAACTGACTCATCGAGTCATGCAGTTTCCAGAAAAACATTATTCCTTCTTTTAGTGAATGAGCATACAGCCCAATTTTTTGATGATTCATTTAACATAGGTATATACAAATATCTTGCTAAATCTTGAGAAATGTTCTCAAGATTTTAAGAATTCATTGCATTTTTTTTTAATATTTAAATGCGATACTGTCGAATTCTTCATAAATATTCAAACCAATATAATTTAAAATTCTTCATAATGATATTAAAAAAAATTATCATTTCAAATAAATATGTGAAAATTTCAAAGTATATTCTTTAATATATTGTTTAAAATTAGGCCTACTCAATCATACCTTATTTTACCCCTAACAGATAACAATGAAAGAAAATTTCAAAAGTGCTTATATCTGGTGCATTTTGCTCACTGGCGAATTTGATTTTACAACTTCGGCTCGAAACCAATCTCTCAAATATCAAGTCTTCGTTCAAAAGTTATCGTACAAGAAGTGTCCAGAGAGACAAAATAGAATTAAACGAAAAATAATTCATCTGTACAACAAATATGATAGATATTTTTAAAAATAAGACATTTGGTTGAATTGTTATTAATCTGGTAAGAGAGAAAGAGTAAAAAAGAAAATGTAACACACCTTCCTGTATGAAATTAATGCCTCTTTCACATACTCTTCTTTCATTGCTGACGCTTCAATCATGGCCTCTTGATTCAATTTCTGTAATCTGCAATGCCATTCTAACCACCTTAAAATAATCAAAGTTATTTTAATGACTATTCATTAATGAAAGTTTTTTTGGGTACTCACTGATGACTTCCTAGATTTTCCATTTCTTGAATTTTCATGGTATCAATGTAAAATTCTATCTCAGTTGGAAGTAATATGGAATTCATTCTTTGTTATTTTCACAATCAGAACTGCCAAATAAAAATCTTTTTGTGTATGACTTGACTCAATTGTCTGTCAATTTATTGATCAAACAAACTGTTCAAGCCAGGTCTGATTTCATCACTATAGCCACCATTGTTTGTGTATTTTTTTCATAATAAATTGAATTAATCCCCAAATTGTTCAATAGCTTTATCAGATTTATTTTTTATTAAAAAATACAGTGATTTTTTGATAATTTACTTACTCAAATGTGTAATTACTTTGAACTCACTGGTTTAAATTTAATTACAAACATTAATTTTCTTTCCTATATGTATTCTCACAATATTAGGAAAAGTTTCCTTCAAGAGAAAAGGGTATCTAGATAACTGAATTACTGTTTCCCTTTTACTTGTAGAAAAATATGATTTAGTATTATTAATAATAAATGACAAAGTACAAATGCCTTCAGTGACTAAACAAAAACTAATGAAGTGAAGAAAGGTTTGAAGAGAAATATTTATGATGTAAATGGCTATATCTGAAAGCAAAAGGAAAAAAACTAGATATCCTAGAATCGATGGAAATATTCAAGGATAAGCATGTTTTCGAAATAAAACTATTAAAAGAGCAGACGGACCTTTGGCACCCCCACTTCTTGAAGTTTAGCACAAGCCGAAGCTTTCAAAGAATATATAAAACCTTTGAAAAACAATTCATTTATTTAATTTGAAAATGACGTAAGCAATACGAAACTAAAGTCACTGTATCTTCAATAATAAAAAGTGATAAAAATGAAGTATTTTCTTATTTCATCCCATTTTTAAAATGAACAATCGCAAGGTATGACAGACTACTTCGTCCAATAATGTGTAGAGAGCCTTAAAAGGAGTTATTTAGTTCAGGGTTAATAGTATCAATAAATAAATTAAACAATTTTTTGATTTTTTATATGCTTTGATCTGAAAATATAATCAGAAGAAACTTATACCCAAAATATAAATTTCATGTAAATTCACTGTAAATGAGTATTGAGCACAATATTACCTAAAATATATATACAAATATTCAAACAATCACATCAGCTGCCTTCTCAATATTAAAAATCACTAAAACATATTTTGGCACAACCATACTATATAGAGCAATTTTTTTCTGATATTCGAAAAGCTACTTTTGGCACGATTAACACATAAAATAATGTTAGATTAGAATATTTAATATATTTATCAGTCATTTCGTTTTTATTGTTATTGTATGGACGTATTAATGAGTATTACAATTATATTCTCCAAAAATTCTCAACGTATTAAAATATTTGTGCACTTTACTAAGAAAAAATATTCAGTTGCTTTCAATATGAGATCATAAATTATTATTGTTCATTTGCTGTTAAATTAAAAGTAATTATAGTTTCGAAAATAAAATGGCAGTACATTACTTTTTCAAAGTGCATTTCTGAGGAAATTGATATCATTGAAGAGCACTTAAAAAATCTTAGCTCATCTTGAGCTTCATTAAAAATATCCAGTAATAAAACAATTAATAAAAAGTCATATTTAATGCTATACGACTAAATGTTAAATGAGATATCTATAGAATAACATCTATAGTATCTATTAGTAAATAGCTGAAGCATTAATAAAATATGTTAAATGTGATTTAAAACCCGTATATGCAAAAAAATCATCGGTTTTCACCTTTTTGAAACCTTGAACTGAAGGTCAATGTTAAGGCTAACTGTACAACTGAATATTTTTACATTTTTAATTTTTTTTTCATTTTTCATTTCAATTAGTCACTTCAAAAATTACACTTAATGTTGACAAATCACGACTTTCCACATAAATAAAATGGCACATTTCACAGCAATTCATATTTTTAGGGTCTTTGTCTGCTATATCTTTTTAATTTTGATATGTGTCAGATTCTTCTACCGTTGTAAGAGGTATTTCATCTGCATTGTGATGTAATAGAACTGCCTTTTCATCTCCGCTACTGGTACTTCCATTGAAAACCGAGTCATATACTGGGTTGACGAAATGACCGGACTGAAAAATATTTGAAATTATGATTTTCTTTGTTCCAATACGTGGACTAGATAGAACATTAGTATAAACTCTGACCATGTCTTGGTCCTTACAACACACAACAAATTTAATTGTTGTTCATGATGAAATCATACTCACTTGATGAAATCATGTTATGATGAAACAATTGTTATAAATGTAGTAAATAAATGTTAGAAGAAATGGAAGTGTTTTACATTAATTAAATCTTGATTTTTAAGCATATGCTCACATTTTATTTGCAGATGACTGAATCCAGAAGCCCATTCAGGAAGGCTGAAGAAATTGAAATTAAAATAAAATATGATTAGATACTAATTCCAAAATGTTGGAACGATTGTATCGGTATGGAAGGTGACTATGTTGATGAATAAAATCGAATATTACAAAAAACTGTGTTTTTACAGTTTAGTCCTGGGACTTGATAACCCATTTGATAAGATAGATTAAATATAGAGTATTAACAAGACATTATCATGTATAGTGAGTATGGTAACTCTACCATACTCACCTGATGAAATCATGTTATGACATAACAATTATTGTAAAAATGAATAAATAATAGCAGAAATCAAAAGTTTCAAGTTAAATCATAATCAAAATGAATTTCTGTACACTGAAGAGGGAAACAAACATTTGAAGAAATATATTGAACTATCAATTACATTTTTTATATTTCGCAAATATTAGCATACCATTTTTTATGTATCCGGTTTAATAATGTAAATAGTTCACTCACCTTATCAGCATCCAAAGAGAAAGGCTCAGCGTCTCTATCCTGATACATTGGATTATTAAAATCATTCTCCTGTAATCGTTCATGTGTGAAAGCCTGTCTCTTTTTGAAGTAATGGTTGTAAAAAACGTAACCTAAATACAAAACGCCTCCAGATAGGATTATCAAGAATGAAATTAGTGCTACAAGTTTCTTTGTAGACCATGTTCTAGATCGTAACTGTTTACTGCTTTCCTGACATCTCAGTCCTGTATAATCCTTTGGACATTCACAGTTTGGTTCTTGTTCTTCATTCAATCTGCATATTCCACCGTTAAGGCAGAACATTAAGCATTTCCGCGGTTGTTCGCAGGTTGGTCCGCTCCAATCCTCATTACATATACACTTTGGTACTTCTTTTCTATCTTCCATCAAGCAAACACCTTCATTCTGACAAAGATCCTTGCAATCATTGCTTTTGCCGATGAAAATCTGTAATAAGAATATTGTGGATAATATCTTGAAACAAATCGCTCAAAATAGGGGAAAAATTAGTTAAAAATATAAATATATCAATAATATAGAAGTTGATGAGTTTTGATAATAGTAAACTTGGAATCGTGTTTGCCTTTATTTGATAAAAATCCACTGTATATTTTTGGACAAACCGAAGGTCCTTTGATACTGGAAGAATCAGACATAGGCGCTTTTTCCTCAAAATAAGTTGGATTCGATGTATGCGGAACATCTAATAACAGAGAAACATGATTTTGATGAACGTTTTGAGATTTTGCATAAAGAAAATAAGAGACTGTAGCTGAATCTATTAGAAATCCATTAAGAAATTCTGGGAATTTATTGAATGACCAAATTGTGAATACTCCACAGTTTCATTGAAAACGAAAGACCAATGCAATTTTTAAATAAAATAATAAACTCATTTACTGAAGAGGCATTAATTGGAAAATTTGTGGTTAAGTTATACTAGACTACACTGAAGAATAGAGAGGGGGGAATGTTGATTATTTTAATTTAGGAATTTTTTGTGCATAATATTCCCTAATGTGGCAAAATCTGAAACAAAACAACGAAGAAAAAGAAGGATTAAGATATAAAAATTACAGTGCTCTGTTTTGTCAGTTCATCTCAAGAAAGTTTTGTGGCTTTCACAATGGAAAGATTGTCTTAAATTTTGCATTACAAATAGAATTTGGCACACATAAGTTCTGAAAATATTGCATACAGCTTGTGAATCAACTTCATTAAAAACAAGCATATATGAGTAGTACAGTCTCAGGAATTAATTCACGCCATTTAAAAAAATTATATGGGCATGAAATGCATTGCAGCCGAAAGACCTGAGTCACAAGGGTACCATCATGAACCAATTTTTGACTCCAACCTCAAGAAATTTTATCGTACAACCACTATATTTCCATTACAGGGTTCTGGCATTTTTTTTGCTCTTTTAAAAACTCAAATTACAACTATGAGGTATCTGTCTTCAGTTAATTGAAGATATAAAAGAGCATTTGCGTCCAGCCTTGAGGTTGATTCCAGAAAATGCGTTTAAAAATGTTTTTATGATTGATTATTTTGTTTCATAAACCGAAATATGGTACTTTTTGACACTGTGTAGATCCTAGCTGTCTATGCATTGGTTCAATTAGTGGCAAGTCAATTCATCATAAAATTAAATAATTTAAGATTGGGGCAAAACTCACTTCACAATGTTTTCCGACATATTGCATATCGCACTTGCAAACACGCCTGCCTTGAAGTGTTAAACAAACACCGTTTTCCCCACACTGACAGCTCGTCGAACACTGAGGTAGAGTACTCGAACCAGCGCAAAGATCTATTTCGCACCTCCTTCCACCCCATGTACTTGGACACACGCACTCGGGTTGCTTCAGGCCCATCCTACAAGTACCTCCATTTTGACAATGCAGATGACAGCTGTCTTGCTCGCATCTTTCCCCAGTATATCCGCCGTGGCAGCTACATCGGAAGCCGTTAACTGTAGATATGGGGGTGCCGAACCTGCCGCATATCCCAACCTACAATGCAAAAAAACTTTGAATGAGAAGCATTATCAACAAATAAAAATAGAAGCTAATATTGAATTGTATCAGTCCTTACTTGGTGAAAATCCATATTAAATAATTTGAAATAAGCTTATAATATAATTATATATATATATATATATATATATATATATATATATTATATTATAATAAGGTTATTTAAAAAAAAATTAAAAAATTATCAAATTATTATAGAAGCTAACATGCAAAAAATGACTAAATGGAGGAAATTATGCAAAGTGTTTTGAAACATGACTTTTTTAGCCAGAAAGTGAACTCATCCAAATAAACCAATTCATGGAAACTCACCTATATAAAATATCCATGGGACAAAAAGATATAATGCTTTAAAGTTCTTCTAGATTATTTTTATGTTAATTATTATATTTGATTAAATACTTTCCAACTTGAGTAAATAGAAAAACTTCAGTAGTAATTATTATAAAACCCTTATGAGGGCATCTATCGAAAAAATAAAATTTAAGTGGTGATAGCCAGAAGACCTCGGAAAGGTGTAATTGCATGGGATCACTCTTAAAATTAAATTCTTGCAAATGAATCTAATACTATAAATTTTCAAAGAATGAAGAATTAAACAAAAAAACCATTACCTCACAATGAATGCCAGCGAATCCCACGGGACATTTGCAGACCTTGGTGCCGGCCTCTATAGTACAGTTACCGCCGTTTTGACATGTCAGACCAATACAGTTCTGACAGCGATTGCCGCTGAATCCCGAGGGGCAGCTACATTGTGCCCATCCAGGTTTGGGAGAGTAGCAGGTGCCCCCGTTGGAGCATCGGCCATCACACAGATTGACCGGAATCTCACATCTATCCCCGGTCCATTGGGGTAGACAGTTGCATCGGAGGGGAGCTAGGGCATCGGGGGATTTTGGAGATATGAGATCGACGTAACACATACCCTTATTTTTACAGAACTGGGAGCACCTGTAGTGCTCGCATCTGGTACCGGTGTATTGAGGGTCACAAAAGCACTTAGGTCCCAGACTTGGCACAATCTTACATTTACCACTGTTGCAATTAAGGGGACAAGAGGGAATTCTGTTTGGAACAGGTTTGCAGGTCTGAAAAAAGACATGTGAGTTTTTAAGTTTGTATGAAATTAACCATTTTTTCTTCTTTTTGCATAATAATGATTACAACTGTTTATTTATCATCTTGGCAAATGCTCCTTCATTATAAAAAAGTAGTTATTTTCAATCATAAGGATTTCTTCAAAACATAGCGATTAAAAAAGTACAATTTAAATATTTGAATGTATCGGTCTCTACTTGTCGGAAATACATCTTGATGATTAAAGTAAAACAACAAAATTAGCGAAAATTAAGTTGTTTTACTCTAATCATCACAATTTAAATAGTTTGGCAAAACACTATTCAACTTTAGACATGTTTCGGCTATCTGCATTTTCAAAATGACTCCTCATATTCAGATAGATACACAAAGACCTAATAGGAAATGTAGAAAATAACAATATCACTAGATACAACGTGTTGGTTACTTCAATGTGACCTCATTGGATGTTTAGCCAAACCAAGCAATACTTTTCACATTATCAATTGTGAGAACTCGTAATGTTCATTAAAAACTTAAAACCTTCACATAAAGCATTAATTTTTTTGACGTTTATTCCAAAAATTCCAGAAAGGCTTAACTTTGACTCTTGGAATATGTGTACATCATCAGAAATCGCCATCATCAGTAAAAATTTCGGCAACTCATTCTCAAATTAAAGGTAAACGAGAGATACATATGAAAGTGTTCTTTTCTATTATTTTGTTCTATGAATCACCAAAACTTATACAATAAGACATCACTCTCATCGGAACTTCTTACCAAATTACTCTTAATGTAGTTATCTGCACAGGTACAGGTGGCCCCATGGGGACTAAGAAGGCAGAACTCTGTAGGATGACAGAAATCGTGGCAATTATTATTGAGAGACATGTCCTGTTTGTTCTCTTGAAGAATGAGAAGGTCGGAAATCCTGGTGAGACCTTGACTTATGTTGGTTATGTTTCCTTCTCCGAACTTGTGCATTTTCAGTATGTTGTGTGTTCTATAAGTCGATATAAACAAGCTGGTTTCGAAGATTTCTATCTTGAACGGTTTAGTCTCTATAAAGAGAAAATTGTATTGAATTTGTCATCGAAGAAGAGACAAGTGAATTTCACTGAAATTTGATTGAATGGTTGTCCAAAAATCACTATAAGAATCTTTATATCAAAACAAAGTATATGGCATTCATTCTTCAAACTTTTCAATCTAATCCATCTATTTTATAAAGTATTATTAGAGACGGAAATAAAAAAATTCAGTTTGCGAAAACCTTATCAACAAACTTTGAATAAATATCGTACAAAATATTTCAATGCAGCACTCTTCATGTCATAAAGAAAGGGAAGATAGTAGTAATTATATGAAAATATTTTCATTAAAATAATTCTATTTAGCTCTGAAATGCATTAACTATACGTTATTAGTTCATTGTTAAGAATAAGCTTTGTTATAATTTTTGAAAACTAATCTAAGTAAGAATTTAATTGAATCGATCATTACTTGATGGAAATTCACAATAATTGTATAAAATAATGAAGAATATTCTCAAAATTTATTAAACTTACTAAAATTGTTTGCCAACATTGTAACTTTATCGTGTTCACATTTTGAACTTATATATATACCTTCCAATTTACAATGTCACAAATATCGCTAAGAATTCCTCTACGCGGTAAAACGTATTTTTCATTGACAAAAAGGATTATTTATGCATGTTGCAGATGTTCGTGAAATGCGACGGTTCACTGTAGGTCCATGTGCATACCAGTTAAAAAGCTATGAAACAGCTTAGGCCCGAGATCAACAAAACCTATTCGGTTGTATTTGAGTTTGAACTGTAACACAAGTTGCAATGTTTACCCATAGTTTATACTCCTTATTATATATGAATGAGAAGACACGAATATCAAAGTTTTTGAAGACAGTATAATTTTAATTTATTTATTGAAAAAGAAACTGCACGATAAAGAACATATTCAATAAAATGTATTATAGTTTCCGAGAATTTTTTTTTTAAACTTTCCTCCAATGATATCACATTTTGAAGAGAATATAAATACTGTACTTTGTTATCCAAATTAATTTAAAGGTAAAAAAAGAAGCTTAAAGTACCAAATGTATATTTTTATCAAGATACTCTTTGTTTTCTTACCTTTAGTAAAATGACGCACAACCTGTCTATCCGTACCATCAAATTTGATACTCTCAACGACTAAACTTTTTGGGTCGGCCCAAAACAATCTCTGAGCTGGATAATCAATTGTAATACTGGTAGGCCATAACAAACTATCAACCAAAATCCTCCTCTTGTTCCCGTCCATATATGCTGTTTCTATTCTGGGAAGCAGCCCCCAATCCGTCCAGAACATAATACCTTGCGCTGGTGCCACGGCAATATCTCTTAGTTCTTGCATATTGCCAGTGATCAAAGTATAAGTGCTCTCTCCATCCAAAGTTGTTACCAATATTCTCGAACCGTCTGTGATGTATAAACGCTTACCAACCCAATCTACACTAATGCCTCTTGGATCTTCTAGATTAGATAGAATGGTTTTTGGTTGGTCCACATCTCTCTTGGTTTTATTTTGATTATTTACATCCAGTATGATACTTTGGACCCTTTTGTTATGATGATCAGTCCAGAACGCTTGAACTTGGTCGTTTTTATACAGTAAGTCTACGCCATAAACCTTATAACCTGGAGCTGTAGCCAGGGTTTTGCTGCGTAATTTATTGTTGGTGATGTCTCCGATCTTATAAGGTGAAACTAGCCTTAATTCAGCTTCCGTAGCCAAGACTAAATCGGCTAAACCGCCCTTGGCCTGGCAGTGATGGCCCCATTCCAGATAATAACCCGGAGCACATTTACAGATAAAGGTGTTGTTCTTCTTTTCGATGCATATCTGGGAGCAAGAGTTCCATTGGCAGGCCGACCTGTGGCAGTCTTCTTCATCACTGTTGTCTTCGCAGTCATTTTCGCCGTCGCATCTTAGTTTTTTGTCGATGCAATGGCCGCTCTTGCAGGTGAATTCATCAGGTGGGCATCTGCCGTATCTCTTGCAGATCCTCGGGTCTTCATCGCTGTTGTCTCCGCATTGGTCTTGACCGTCGCAGACAGTGCTGGTCGGAACGCATCTGTCATTCTTGCACCTGAATCTTTCAAGGCCACACGCCAAACCCGAACATTCCTGCTCGTCGGAACCGTCTTCGCAATCCGCCTGACCATCGCAACGCCAGTTCGAGTTGATGCATTGACCGCTGTTGCACTTGAAGCCGTCTTCTGGACATACGTCGCTGCAGTTTTCTTCATCAGAACCATCAGTACAGTCCCTTTGACCATCACACTTCCATTCCCTTAAAAAACAAACGATGTGTTAATGAGTTCACCGATAACGAAGACAATTCCTTAAAATTAAAAAGAATACATGATATTTAAAATAATAATAATGTTTATTCCCCACAAATACAAGTTTTTCACACCTTAGCACAGTTTAATTTAATCAAACATTGCTTCTGGTGTTGTAGACATTTTGTGATAAACTGTTTTCAAATATGTGTTTATTAGTAAATAAGAACAACAGCAACTCTTGAACACTCAATTACTTCATGGAAATTTTACAACAAACAAAATTAATGCTGACTATTTATTTCTGAGATTATGAGGTTTTTCAAATCACTAATTTTTCAGCTTTCAAAAAGTTATCTACTGAATATTTACATTCTAGTAGTTTCTATACAATTAATTGTTTTTGGTAACAAGGCTGAAAATTTCTAAAAAACCTTAAAAGCATTATAGCTCAATAATAATCCATATTTGAGCCCTGGTTAACCAGTCTTGATTTGTTCCAAATGAGCTCTAGTATAACCCATTTGAAGGATCATGTCGAATTTCCAATCACCCTGTATACAAAGGAATTCGAGTAACGGTGAATATTTTATTCAAACATCTGAGGAGTATGAACTATGGTAACAGAAAGTTCTCCAAATCAGAACAGTGCAATTTATATACCTATTTGAGTCGATTTGAGTAGTACACTATTATTACACATATATACTGTCCCAATTACAGGAACTTTCTGTTACCATAGCCCATACTTCTGAGATGAAACAACGCACACTTCCCAACTTCTAGTTCTGAGGTTGCTAATTCAAATTTTAAATTGTATTGACAGATACATGATGAAAATCCATTACAACATAAATAGAAGAATCTGGTTGTTCTTTCTCAGTATTTGACAAAGATATTGTATATCGAAACTCTTCATAATCCAATAGATCTTGTGAAAATCAACATTCTCTTATTTTTAATTATACTACAAATTCAAAAGATCAAGTGTTTTCATTTTCAACTGTATAAGCATGCTCACTTGACATCAAGAGCTTTGGTAACTTTTTTCTGTGTTTCTCTGAAATTGCTTGTACTATGACAAGAATAAACTTACAAAAATATGCAGATCTGTGGATTGGTACATTGAAACTCGTTCTTCTTGCACTGTACATGGCAGTTCACCTCGTCCGACTTATCTTCGCACTGGTACTGACCGTCGCACTTGAACGCCCCCTTTATGCATTTACCATTTCCGCATCTGAACTCGGACTCCGAGCAGTTTCTAGGTGCGCAGTTAACTTCGTCCGAGTTATCGCCGCAATCGTTGTCATAGTCGCAGTGCCATCTGCCGGGTATGCACTTATTGTTGTTGCATTTGAAATAGGAAGTCTCGCAAGTGTGGAACTCCGGCTGGCTGCAGGTGACTGGCTCGTCTTCACCGTTGGCGCAATCTGGGTCTCCGTCGCATTTCCAGGAATCCGGTATGCAACGTCCTAAGGTAATACAAATTGATAAGAGAATTGACATGTCCTTAGAAGCTTTGACACATGTATTAAAACATTTACTGCTAATATCTAGATATCTGATGTGCTTTATTTGGTATCGTTTCCGGGAGAGTGATAATACAACTTGAATGTGATGCGCACTATGATCAAAATGTACCAGGAAATTGTGAATAGAACAAAGTTGCGTTAATCTTCTTCCAAACTTATTTACTTCTTTAAAACAACATCAATCTGAGAGGATAAACGCTTAATTCAATCATTCATGCACTTCTGATAGGCCTCAGATTCTTCATTGTATTTTATTACAAAATTTCCATCTACAAAGGGGCAACTTGAGCCAGGAGATCGGAAAAACCACATTGTGCTAAATTCGCGCTTTGTGACATGGCGAGGTATCTTGGTGCAAAATCCAATTGTCGTTGGCCCACAAATCCATTTGTTTCCTACTGTGTTCTCTTAAATACTTCTTAACGCCTTGATGGCAAGTACGCATCATGTACAACACCATAATAATAATTAAATTACAATTTCCCGGTACTTTTTGATCAATACTGCTCAAAAATTGAAGCGAATAATTTGCGAACATATAATAAATATATCATTAGACTGATGCAGACAAAATCTGGACTCATCCGTGAACAGGATCTTCATTTATGCGCGCTTCAGTTCTCATGTTCAAGAGCCCAACAGCCTGCTGCTTCCTATTCAATCGCGGGTGCCTGGCGGATCTCCTTGCCTTCAAATTGAAAGTGTGCAACCAATTCCGGGTTGTTAGACCAGAAACTTATCCTCTCGGTAGCTTGCTGGAATGAGCTATTAATTCGGGATACTGTGAAGAAGGGAATCGTCTTGCAGTTAACTATTTTGGCTAACCTTGTACGACGGTTGTAGCTCTTGCTCTTCCACCCCCATGAGAATATGCTGCACTTCCACTAATACAATATTTCACACTCTGCTAACTATACTTTGTGAGACTCGTAGACGGTTAGCAACTTTTTGTTTAGTTAAACCCTCATTTAACCAACACACTCATTGTTCATGTTGCACAATTGATACTACACAAAACAAGATCGATTGCAATAGCACATTAACGAAGATATAGACCACAAAAAAAGATCATACATGATGAGTGTCGATAGCTTAGTGGTTAGAGCTTGGGCTGGGAACCGAAAGGTTCGGGGTTCAAATCCTGTTCAAGTGAAATTTTCTAGTTGGACGGGTTTTGATCACCATTTCACCATTGGGTCGAAAATAACACTGCTGTGATCTAAAGTGGCGTAAGGTTGCAGTAATGAAGTCTAACCGGAACACAACTGAACTCCTAACTCGTACAAGCTAAAAAAGCTTCTGAGGGATCTTTACAGAAGATCTAGAAGTATCAGAATATAAATAAATAAAATTAAAATTTAAAAAAAGCCTACAAGAAATGAGTCGTTTGTAATTAAGCCATTCAGTGTCATGAGGACCATATTTTATGTGTATGTAATAAGCAAACATACGCGTCTCTACATAGTATATACAGCAATCCTGAAAATTTGATTCAAGTGCAAAAAGTAAGTTTTCTCTTGAATATTCACTTAAATTTTTCGAGCAGTATCGGTATGTACATGGATAGAGGACATGCAACACAAGCAAAGAATATAATGCAATTAATTACCTGAGCTACACCTGAAATGATCCGCTCTACACGTTCTATTTTTGCAGCTTTGTTCTTCATCCGAGTTATCACCACAATCGTTGTCTGTATCGCACACCCAGACCGCCGGTATGCATTTGTCGTTCTTGCACTTGAACTGAGTTGGCGGACAAGTGACAGGCGGGCAGTCCAACTCATCCTCACCCAAAGGACAGTCCTCCTGTTTGTTGCAACGACTCTTTGCCGGAATACACCTGGGGGCGACCGTATCGTTGCCTGCACACCTAAATTGAGTGCTTAAACAAGTGTAATTTCTGCAGTCCGCCTCGTCACTGTTGTCGCCGCAATTGTCCTGACCATTACATAGATCCGACGGGTGAAGGCAATGCCCATTTTTACATTGGTACTGTCCCGGGGTACACTTAAAGGGGGGACATGTATCTGGTTCATCGCTGCGATCTCCGCAGTCATCCTGAGTATCGCACTTCCACCAGAATGGTATGCACTTGTAAGTGTCCTTGCATTCGAAGTGGGTGTTGGTGCAGTTGGCTTTGCATGATTTACCATCTTCCTCCAGCACATAATTCTCTGGACAAGCGCATGAATAGTATGGAGCTTCGGATTTTAGTAGACAGAGGGCTGAGCAGTTAGCAATTTCACATGGATTGTCTGTCTTGGGTTGCTTGAACGGATGGACTACCCTGAGATCCATAGGTCGATGTACCATATTCAGCAAAGAAGAGCATTCGTTTCCATTGTATTTATGGCACCGCTCCACGCTTTTTGTTTCCCAGTCAGTCCAATATATGAAATCTTCCCAAATGTCGATGGCAAATACATGATGAAGTTTCAAAGTTGGCATTCTATCTCTACTGGCAACTATTTTAATATTCTTGCCATCATAATCAGCCACTGCTATATAGTCTTCTCGAGCGTCAGCCCAGAAAAACTCTTTTGTTTCGTAAGAAACTGTAAGGGCATTTGGCCATCCTAAACTTGAGTTGACTATGACTTTGGGATTGGAACCATCCATGCTGGCTTTTCCTATGTGCACTTGAGTGCCCCAGTCGGACCAAAACATTATTCTTTCCTTGGGATCTAATGCTATGGCGCGAGGTTCCTCTAGTCCTGATGAAATTACTACCCGTCTATATCTTCCGTTTAGAGTTGACACTTCTATGGTATCGTGACCCTGTGATAAAAAAAAAATTTGTAATTTGTAAGTAAAACAACTGAGCAGAAAATTAATTTTGAACACCCAGCAATTATTATTATTATTCTTCATGGTATTGGTAACACTTTATTAGTACATTAGATAGTGCATTATTTTGATAAAGAATAATTGTATGATTTGAAGGCATACAGAGGTGATTTCAGTGATTTTTCATCTAAATATGACTGAGTCAATGGAAAATCTCTCACTGAATGATAAATGATATTTTGTCTTTTTGTAGTTATAAATATTTATTATCAGTTTTCATTAAATTCTAGCTGACCAGTCTTTTATCTGGGTCTAAGCAAGTTTCAAATAATATTAAATTTTTTTTTGAATGGTAATTTTTTTTAATATTGGTAAAAATAATTTATAATGAAGTTATTAATCAGACACTATTTTTACATTATATTATTTTGTTCATATTGAACAGACTTTGACAGACTACAAAATAAATATACAACTTTTTGGAACTTGAATATATAGTTTTCGGAAAATATTTAGATGGTAGCTCCATGGTTTATTCAATTCACCTATTTTGTATATTGGCTTTATTAATGCTACTTTAAACAACTCTAGAAATACGCCATCTTTCACACATATGTTAATGAGGACCAACGATCTGTTTCGTACACAATTTTGCTAGTTTCATTGGGATACCGTCACTTCCACAGATACTTATATTCTTCAACAAGGATATTATTTTAATAGTTTCTTAATGTATGGCTCGAAGGTCTTCTGCACAAACTCCAGCAATCAGTTTACCCACAAAATATCATAGGAAACTTCTTAAGGGGCAGAAGAATTAGTGTCAAAATCAACAAACATTTCTCCGCATTGCTCTATCCTCAACAAGGTGTGGCGTAGGGATCTCCATTGCCACCATTTCTATATAATATTTACGTACACGATAGTCAGAGGTTAACAGAAGAACTGAAAAGTTACATCCTCCAATACGCTCCAAATCATTCTTTCAATAAATCAATTGTTACAGTAGCAGCATGAGGTGTAGAACACCATCTTGTTGGAAGCTTCTGGGTCGATACCAATTGAAACAAATAATCGTTGATCATCGATCTGTAACGAGCATCATTCACTGTAACATTAGCTCCAGCATCGTTTTTAAAGAAATATGGACCGATTGATGCCTCCAGCGTGTAAAGCACACCATACAGAGTGCATTTTTCAGGATGTATGGAACTTGCAGAACTTCTTGGAGGATTGTTTTCGCTCCATATACGGCAATTTTGCTTGTTTACATAGCCGTTCAACCAGAAATGAGCATCACTAAACACAATTTTACGATAAAAAAGTGGATCAGCTTTAAGCTGTTCTAGGGCTCAGTCAGCAAACAAACGACGCTTATTATGGTCAAGTGGCTTTAGTTCTTGAACCAGTTGGATCTTGTATGGGTGTAGACCAAGATCTTTACGCAAAATTTTCCATGCGGTTGATGCACAGAATCCAACTTGTTGTGAACGTCAACGAATAGATAAATCTGGATCATCATTAACACTATGACTTACAGCAGCGATATTTTCTTCTGTACGTACAGTTCTTTGTCTTGTTGTTGTTGCATCGAGTACAGAAAATGTTGTCCGAAATCTATCGATAGTTCGACGAATAAGCTGCTCTGATGGACGATTATGTAAACCATGAATTTCACGAAGTGCTGTATAAGTTTGGCGAATAGGACGCTGATTTTGAAAATAAATTTCAACAATTTGTAAACGTTGTTGCGGCGTGAGTCTTTCCATGATAATTTGTCAATGCTTACCGAACAGAAATGTCAAAACAACATGGCTTCTACCTTCTGTCAAATCACAGTTATCCCTATCAAAAGTTCTATCACTCTAAAAATAACACCCGATATGATACCATAAGAATAAAAATTAAACAGTTACCACAAGAATAAATTTCAAGTTTCCTACCTTGTCACACCAATAGAGATTTCTGCCGATCCAATCGACTGCCAACCCATCTGGGTTTTGCAGAGTGGATGAATGGAGCGTCTGAATCACCGCTGAGCTGTTTGTGTAGTCGCACAATCTTCTGATCGAACTACCATGCTGCGTGACGTCCGACCAATATAGGCACTGCTCCCGCCAATCGTAATCCAACGCGACCGCGTTGCTGAGGTTGTGAGCCAAGAGGGTAGAACGACCGTTCAGATTCAGTTGTCGAATGTAGTATCGGTTGGCCAGGATGATCGTGGCTTGGACGGTTGAGTTTGCCCCACAAGACGCCCGATCTGGTTTTAGGATGTATTCTGGTTCAACGCAGCTGCAGCGGTAAGAACCTAGGGTGTTCCTACACACTTGGCTGCAGGGTCTCTGCAGGCATTCATTCACGTCTTCGCAAAGTCGACTATCTTTCTCACTTATCTTGTAGCCGGGCATGCATTGACATTCGTAGCCGATTGGTTTATCAATGCATTTTTGGGAGCAAGGGGGAGGCGTTGCTGTACATTCGTCGATATCTAAAAAATTTATTTGAAGGAAAAAATGAGGAACGAAATTTTAATATTGTCATTTATTGTTTTATATCTATTATATGTGAAGTTGTCTCTGAGGTTCTATCTTGATGGAAAATTATTGGGGATATATTCATCAAGTGAACATTAAGTAAAGAAATAATATGTTAACTGTATTTGAATATAATTTCAATATTGTCGATTTGAAGGTGAGGTTTGAAAAGAAAAAAGTTAATTAGAACAGTTAATAAAAATTTTCCACCAGTTTCACTAGTGCAGGTCGAAAAGGTGCTTCACTATGACCCAAAAGTGCTTTAGTTTTTATAACTGTGACTGCAAAATTTTCACCATTTTTGTAGTGAATTTTAACAATTTCAATGCGTTGTTGAATTGTATATCATTCTATTTTTAGTAATGGCGTAGTTTTTTTTGTCAAATATCAAAAGATGACAGTTTCAAAAGTGACAGATGCCTAGATAGCAGGCTATTCAAAATGAAACCTCTTATTGGAAAACCCTTTTTTTTGTCCGTATCCCAATTTAGAAACTCAGTATCCACAGCACTTCAAATCATTTCATGTTATCATTAATAAAAACAGTTCTGTTATTACAAAATTATTCACTCCGTATTCAGTTTTTCCGTTTGAATGAATGCAAAGCTCTATTAGAGTTTATTTTCCTATAGCATGAAAAGAAATAACATATAGAGCACGGGATACGGTGCCATTTGAGTATATTTATTTAGAGGTAACAAAAATTAATCATTAGAATTGTTGCAATTTTGCATTCAAACACATGCAATTTCCAAGTAATGAGAAACAAAAGAATTTCAACAAACCAAAACCTATCTTTCAGAGATTAACAATAGAAAACAACTCACTGCATTTAGTCTCATCACTGTAATCCCCGCAGTTGTTCTCCCCATTGCACAAAAGCGTGTCATTGATGCAGACGCCGTTTCCGCAGTGGAACCAACCATTTCCTCTGCAATAATCCCCCTCGGTCTGGCACTGCTTCCCTTCATCACTGTTATCTCCACAGTGATCCGCCCCGTCGCATTTAAACAGGTCCATTATGCATTTTCCATTGTTGCACTTGAATTCTCCATCTACACAGCCATGGAGGCAATCATGTGGCTCATCGGAGGCATCGTCACAGTCTACGTCGCCGTCACAGAAGTAGATTTTGTTTATGCAAGTTCCGTCGGCACACTGGAATTCATCCTTGAGGCAAGTGGCCGTATTACAGCCTGCAAAGAGAGAAAGACTTGATATATGATTGTACTTTAGACATTGCACAGGTTGAGTAAATTTTATTATTTTGAATATGACAGCTAGTAAGTAAGTAGTGGAAATACTCAGAAAAACTTCTTCGCGTTCATCTTATCGATCACGAAATGAACTTTATAAGGAATAACAGAATCTCTAGAAACACAACGTAGGAGGTGAGAGGACAAGTCACACAGATTCTGGCAAAAATAAGAAAAAAATGTATATCTTTCAGTTAAGTTATGATGCCTTATTTTTAAAATGTTGAAAATCGACTCCTTCACCACATTTTTGGGTATGATGATTACAAATTTTTTCTAATTTAATAGTGATATTATTTATTATAATCCTAAATAACCTTGAAATTATTGCAGTCAGTAGTTGTGTGATCATTTATTGAAAAAATAACTAGATTGAAGCATGGTTTGAAAAAATCAGGTCAACTAATTCTGAAACTTTAATTAAAAAAAGCATTACACTAGCCTAGAGAAGTAGTTTAAAAAAACTGCCAAATTCTAAAACACTTCATACAGAATATTACTGGTTATGCAAGAGAACATAATTTTAAAAGTTCAAAATAAAAAATTCTATAATTATTATTTATAATTAACTTCTTGTTGCATAATGATATAATATTATTAACATGGAATGAAAGGACTAATTGTAATAATTTAAATTCATTATTTTTTCTTATAAGTAGAGAAAACAATCAAATTGGCCTTGAGACCTAATGAAAGGTCAGCATCTCCTTAAAAAGGATCTCTTTACTAGTCATGCAAATCACCTTAAACTTATTTATTCAGCTGCTCCAATAATTTGTAGAATAGTTCAGCTAGATTTTCTATATATTCTAATATTTTTTGTGCCAAAAAATAAATCAATTAACCAATATTTCAATTCTAGGTGACTATTAAAAGCATGGTTATTGGGTATCACTTAACTAAGTGCATAGATTTTTTCCTTATTTTTGCCAGAACTGGTATAATCTGGCTTACTATTCACTCAACCTTGAATTTTTTCCTTGTGATTGTTCAAAAATTTATAATATCTCTATATTTTAAAGCTATTTTTCTTTTATTTTCTTCTGATTGGATGTTCAAAAAAAAAAAATTCCTGCCAATTCTTACAGTTTAATAATTATATCGCATAGTGATAGAAAACGAAGTAATTTCTTATTCCATTCAACTTTAAAATGGTCTATCATAAAGTAACCGACTACCCATCCAATATTTGAATAAATAAATGTATTTCATGAACCCTATCTTTCTCTTCGTCACAAAAATATAACATGCCACATACAGTAAATTGAATCATCATAGTTAGCTATGATGAAATCTCACCATGTTCTCTGTGTTCGTCGTTGTTATCTGTGCAATCAGCCTCACCATCGCATACCCATTCGAGAGGTATGCACCGTCCTGTGCTGTTACATCTGAATTCGGAAGGATGGCAAACTCGAGTTTTGCAGTGCTCGAACTCGTCAGAATGATCGCTACAATCTGGTCTACCGTCGCATTGCCAGGACTTGGGTATGCATTCGCCGCTTTCGCATCTAAATTGGTTGGATTGACACTGAGGTTCTAAAAATGAAAACCAATGATTATTTTCGATCAAACATTTAAAATCGGTCAAAAATACTTAATTAAAATATCAAATATATGATAATAGGGGGACCGAAAAGTAATGTAATTTCTGTGCATGTCGATATTTGATTGTCATTTGTCAGCTCATTGTGTACTTCAAAGTCGTGTCAAACCATTTTAAGGTTATTGTGACTTGTTCACTTCTAAAGAATTAAATATTAGACTTTTTTTTTGCAATTTGAGGTGAAATCGCCAGTCAAATAGCAAAAGAGCATATCCGGCATTATTTTTGAGCGTCACAAGGGTAATAACGCAAACATTTGCGAGTGCATTAAACGTTCGTAAATGCCAAAGATGGTTCTCTAGGTTCAGAACCAGTAATTTTGATTTTTCTGACTCCTATCGATCAGGAAGACCAACAACATTAGACAACGTCATGCTAAGGGCAGAAATAAAAGCAAATCCATGTCAGACAATTGAGGAACTCCCAAACACCCTTAACCAACCTTGGTTGACCATCCACGAACATTTGCAGCAGATTAGAAAAATAAGCAGAGCAGGTGTTTAGGTCCCCCATAATTTGTCCAAAGAGAACAAAGCCAACCAATCCATCACATGCAACGTATTGCTTCAACGGCACCATACAGGACCGTTGTTTGATCGCTTGATCACTGGAGACGAACAATGGGTCCTATATGATAATCCAAAAGGCAAGAGGCAGTGGCTCTCTCCAAATTAATCACTACGAAGTACAGTGAAGCCAGGTTTACATCCCAAAAAGGCGCTTTGTGTGTTTGGTGGAGTATACGCGGAATTGTTCATTTTGAAGTGAATTGATTTTTATCGTTCCGGCTTTGCACACTAGATGGCAAAAGGTTGTTGATAACGAAGGTGATACATAACTGATTAAAAAAATAACTTGTTAATAATTTATTTGTTTGAATTGAATTTAAGAAAGCGACATTACTTTTATAGAAAAGGCAAAATGATAATAGTATAATTCTATCAGGACAAGTTTCTTCCTGTGAGAGAGTCATTCTATTTTACAATTGTTAATTGTGTTTGCATAAATATTGAAATTTAGATTTTAACCTGGCGATGCATATTTTCACATTTAAGCTAAAAAGTTTAGTGATTTGTATTAGATTATATACAAATAAGTAAGCCCCTAACATAATACATGACTAATTGATGACAAAATGAAAAAAAAATTCTAGTGTATATACATTTCGCAGTAGTTCTTTGTATGAATGAAATCAAAGAAGTAACATGCTGAACAATTTCATTTTGTCTTTCTATTCACACAAGAAAATAAAAGATATAAATCTTATTGTTGTTTAATGAAAAATCATACCATAAAATATTTTTTATTTAAGTTCAAAAGTAATTTCACACTTACTGCAGTTATATTCGTCACTTAAATCTGGACATTCATGTAAACCATTGCAGACCCAGGATTTAGGTATACAAGTTCCATCAGCACAAGTGAATTTATCAGATGGACATTGACCACCTGCAAAATAAAAAAAGAATTATTTAAATTGTTTGATCAAATTGCCATTGATTAATTTTTAACTTGATTCCGAGTCCATATGTAACTGTAACTGTCAAATACAGGGTGTCCCAACGAAAATTTTACCCCCCTACAGAATTCACAAACGAAGAATTCTCGAAGATTAAAAAAAAAATAGGTCTACTTCTGTAGACCTATTTCCATCACAAGTGTGTTCCGAAAAAACCACCCCATGAAGGTGCAATCATTCTTTGTCGCAGTTCTGCAAGAATTTCAGTTGGAGTTGTATAGAATTTGGACTTCAAATGTTCCCACAAAAAGATTTTATGATGATAGATTGGGTAATCTTGCTGGCCACTCTATACGACACCTTCTGCCAATCTAACGTCCTGGATAACATTCGTTCAAAAATTATAGAACATGGATATCGAAATGTAGCGGTGCACCATCCTGCTGAATTGTGAGTTCATTTTCTAATAGGTTATCGTCGTTTTGCAGAATCGTAATCATTGGATCAATAATGTCGTCTAATAAATTCAAATAAGTTGTTCCGTCAAGATTACCATCGATAAAAATTGGTGCAACAATATGGTTTCCTAATATTCCTTCCCAAACATTTAATTTTTGCAAAATTTGTGTACGTATCTCCATGAATAAATGAGGATTACCATCACTCCAGTACCGACAATTATGTTTATTGACTTCCCCATTCAACATAAAGGTACACTCGTCAGAAAAGATTGTATTGTAGAGTCGGTGTGGGTTATTATTCAGTAACTCACTAAATTGTTACAAAACTGATGATTCGACGGTCAGGATCATCTTCATTCAACTGTTGCACCAGCCTTATCTTGTAAGGGTGAAATTTATGAGCTTTTACAATTCAATGGATGCTAGATTTCGAAAGATTAGATGCTCATGCTAAAGTTCTTATAGACTGCCGATTATCCATCTGTAAATGTCCCAATACTGCTATTTCAATAGCTTCATTTCGGAATGGATGCTCAACTTCGTGTGTCTTATTCTGAATGGAACCAGTAGTTTCCAATTTATTCATCAAATGCTTAACATATTAGTGACTTACATTTGTTGCTGGATAATTTTTATTAAAATACCTTGCAGTTAATCTAGAATTTTCGTCATTCCGATAGTATAAGTTGAGAATTTCTATTCTTTCTTCCATAGAATAGACCATTTTCGCCCACGTAAGTAAGTCTCAAACCCAATTATGACGCAGAAATGAAAGACTGAAACACATTTGAGAAAGAATCTTCAAATAAATAGTATACATTGTAATGAATTTCAGCGTTTCACACATTTTCCCATCATGAACAAGAAAATCGAATGTTTTTAAAGTAAAAACACGTCAACCACCGTTTTTCCACGTGTGAAAAATTGTTCCAAGGGCAAAAAATAAAGGGGTTTGCATCGAATTGTGACTGGCGATGAAAAGTGGGTCCATTACTATAATAGAAAAAACCGCATCTTATTCTATCTTATTTTATTTTATATAATAAAAAACGTCGAGCTAGCTATGGCTGCCTCATCATCAACTGTCAAGCCATGGCATGATCATACTGTGTATCTGCTGGGACTGGTCTATTATGAGGTGCTACAATCGAACGAAAGGATCACAGAGAAGGTCTACTGACGACAATTGATGCGTTTGAGCCGAGCATTGCGAGAAAAACGGACCCAATACGCCGATCGATGCAATGGCCTGACTAACCACCACTTCTCCAATTTGGATGAAGTCAAAAGATAAATCAATGCATGAATAGCGGCCAAAGAACCGGCGTTTTGTCGCGATGGGATCCGTCAATTGCCAGAAAGATGGGAAAAAGAAATGGCTAGCAATGGACAATACTTTCAACTTTGAGTGTATAACCAATTTTTACAATAATGTTTCAATGTTCGAAAAAAATCACACAAAATTATCTATACTCCTGATTTCTTCAAAATCATTTAACCGATCAGATACTAAGATAAGTTTTAAAACTGATTCTTATGTAAATGGAATATAAATTAATAAAGGCTATAACTATTACTTACAAAGTTCCTCATCCGAACTAGAACCATTAGGAGGAATGGCATCATCACAATCATTGCTGCCATCGCATTTTTCTTCCATAGGAATACAATTATCGTTTCTGCATCGGAACTCACTACTACTGCAAGGTCTCTTTGTAACTGAAGTACAATTTTGTTCATCCCAGTGATCCCAACAGTCGTTCTCATTATCACAAATCCAATCTTTATGGATACATGCTGTGGTGAACGGACATTTCACCAAATTTTCAGGGCAGGGCATATCACCTGTAAAATCGTCAATTTGATAACAATGCACTGGATACATTTAGCTTAATACTATTTTTTTTTCAGAAAAAAAACTTTAATTTTGTATTATCGAACCCGGCAGAACTCCCGATTTTATCAAGATAGCCTCCAACTCGACTCTGTTAACTACTAAAATCCCTAACGTAAGAATTGAAGAAAACAACCTCGTTTTAACGAGGTTAATAAATCAAAACGAGTTATTGTATAATAATTTGGCACACAATAAAGAGTGGTCAAATGCTTGAGAACAGTGGAGCATCCACAGAAACTCATCGAGTGGTCTGATGATGTCGTTTGCCAAATTTAATAGAAGATTTCAGTGACTTCTCCTGAACTCCAAATTGCACCGGAAAAATTATAAAGAGGGTTTTCCAATAGAGGTTTCATTTTGATATAAAAAAAACGAGTATATTTTAAGAGAAATAAATGAATGTTAATTTCATTGTGAAGAGGAAGGTACGCCATTAACAAGAGAACCTGACATACCTTGATATTGAGGGAAGAATACTGATAGGACGCTAATCTTCGGATGAACTAGCGAGACTTTCACTTATCTGGGAAATAACTGATCTCTAAATAAACAACTGTTGATTATTTGCGTAATATAAAGATCAATCACAGTGCTAGATCGAAGACGCGTCAACAATTTGGAAACATGCTCAATGGGGGGTAAACTAAAGTGAAAAAGACAATAAGAGAAGCATTCCGTGGACTAATGATGAATAGAATTCCCGCAGCTTCTAGAATGAGTGAAAATAGATGCAACATTAGAGCTGATATCGATGTATTTCTGAGATGAGGAGGAATATCGAGGGATTTTTTTCAACTTGATATTAAATTCTCGTAATTCTATACAAAAACTTTTTGAGTTTGTTCAATTCTACTCACCACATCCCATTTCATCACTGGCATCCGGGCAATCCAAATCCTTATCACATTTGAAGTCGATGCTTATACATTCTCCGCTCTTGCACCGGAAGTGTGTATTTGACGGGCAGGTGCAGTTTTGAAGCTCATCACTCGAATCTCCACAATCGTCAACGCTGTTACAAACATTCTTTTTGAGGATGCACCTCTTGTTCTTGCACAGGTACCAACCTTCCGGGCAGCTTGTTCTATCGCAATAACCTGGCTCCTCATCCGACTTGATAAAAGGGATAGAATATGTATTTAAAGAATTGTTTTATTATATTGACAGATGAAGCATTTTTAACAGGAGAAGAACTCAGTAAAACCGATTCTATTACAGCATTAATAACAGATCTTTTGGAGTTTTCAGGTAAATTGGGCAAAATTTGAGATGGAATGAACAATTTGATATTATCCCGATACTCCTAGATCTTCTGTGAAGATCCCTCAGAAGGTTTATATAGCTTGTGCGAATTAGGAGTTTAGTTTTGTTCTGGTTATGCTTCGTTGTATTGTATTGTATTGTATTCTTACGTCATCTATAGATGATAATCGAACAGAGCCAAGTTTGTAGAATAAATAGCATGTGCTAGTATCTCTCAACTGAAGCCTCGAACGTTTTCCTGATCCGTTTTGCTGTGTATGATAGTGCATTAGCGGAGTAAAATGACTTTGTGTTGCCTTTTTCCTTATTCCGGTCGTTTTTCACGTAATGCTCGATTTAAATCGATCATTTGCTGTTGTAATAATCAATGTTAACAGTTTCACCAGGTTTTAGCCGCTCATAATAGATTACGCCCTTCTGATCACACCAAACAGCATTGTCTTCTTTCCAAAGCAATTTGGTTCCAGTCAATGTCGATGGTTCTCCTAGATTCATCCATGATTTACGATACTCAGGATTATCCAACCTGCCACAATTTGATGGAGAAATTACTTTCTTTTGTATCTGTCGAGCAGCATTGCACAAAATGGTTTTCTAATCTTCTTGCTGCCTTTCATTCAGTTTATATGGAATCCAATTTCCAACTTTCTTGTACCTTTCGAAAAAATGGAGACGGCTTCCTGCATCGCATTCAACTAATTGAGTTTAAGTATCTCTTGATCCTATAAGACTTGCGTTGTCTGCGAATTTTTCAGTGGTTTCTCAAGATTTTCATTTCTCACATCAAATTAACCACCTCTGAATTTTTTTAACCACTTGAAATACTTTGAGAAGCATTCGATGCGATTCTGCAGCGGTTTTCTCTAGATAATAATAGAAAACCAATGTTGTCCGCAAATCGTAGTTTTTAGGCACAAAACTCACATGTTTAAAGTTATAAAAAAATATACCAGTATATGGAAGATCTTCGTCAGCTGTTAAGGGAAGCTGATGGTGCTCCAGAAGCGGACCTACTGTCACTAAACAGATAGCCATCCATACGGAAATTCCAGTTTCATACTTCTACACCTGGTATTTTTAAACAATGCTCTAACAAATAATATTTCAAGAAATTCTAAACTTACTCTCAAGGGTACAATTGAAAACTTATACTCAGAATTTTGTTATTTATTGGGTGACCGGAATGCTTATATTTTGTCTTTTTAATAATTACATCATATCCTTACTCACCTTATCCAAGCAATGGGGAATTCCATCACAAGTCAGAGAGAAAGGTATTGCTAATCCATCAGAGCAATGATAAACATCGTTACTTTGTTGATCGGGAAGCTTCTTGTAGCACCTTTTACCATCATTTGCAAGGACATGACCATCTTGGCATAAGCATTGCACATTTCCTGAAGCTGACAAGGAACATTTTTCTTCACAACCACCGTTCAAAATGGAACAAGGGTTGGTGAAACAATTCTCAGTGTCGTTAGCCACTGCAACAATCCCCATCGGTCTGGCTACCTCTCTTCTCAACCAGACTACATTTTGACCGGTTAACTTATCAGCTCTTAATACTGCATGTAATATCCAATCCGTCCAATAGATGTAGTCACCATAAACAGCCAACGCGAAGGGATGTTGAGGAGTTACTTGAGCCAACACGACCCTGTTCGTGCCATCATACTCGCATCTTTCTATTTTATCTAGTCTGGCGTCCCCCCAGTACAACTTTTGAGCCTTATGGTCCAAGGTGAGAGCGTTCGGCATTCGGATATCGGTTATGATGATTGATGTTTTACCAAAACCGGAAAGAAATGCTCTTTCGATACTGGGAGTATGCGAATTCCAGTTCGTCCAAAATATCCTGCCTCCGCAGCTGTCTATGCCAATACCTCTCGGTTTGTCTTGGCTACGTAATTTGAATATGGTTTCTACAGAGCTCGCATTACTCATATGATTAGTTAGGTTGACGCGGTTGATTGTTGCGTCGTTGTTACAAGTCCAATAAAGAGCTTGATGGATCTGCTCATAAGCTAAGCCTTCTACAGAACCTTGTCCTGAAAATGAAAAAACGTCAGTATTTGTATTTATGGTAGCTTTCTTAACAATGGGCCAGATTATAAATAATATTTCTGATAAACATCAGGGTCGCATTCGTTCCAATTTGAGGCAGGGTTGAAACCAAAAAATGCATTTATTTCAAAAGATGATAAATTAAAATATTAATTAGAGTATTGTCCATCTCTGCTTATTAATTTTCTCCACCTCTTAGGCAATTTTCGAATCCTGTCTAGGAAAAACTCCTCATCTTTTTGGGGCGATCCAACTTTGAAGCGATTTCTTTGAGAGAAGTGAAGCAGTGACCTGTCAAATAGTGTTGCATCCGTCGAAAAAGCCAGTAATCAAAAGGAGCAATGTTCGATGAGGTAAGATATTCCATTTGATCATGTTTAAAGATTCCGGCTGTTCTTTTCGTAATGGTTCAAACGAAGTCATTGCAGTCTGTACCGATCACCTGCAATGGAATTACCGGGTTCTTAAGAGCCCCTTGATCCTACCAGATACCACATAATTTTCGAACCATGAATGTTCAACTTTGGTGTTGATGTTGAGGTCAATGGCAACGATTGGCTAGGCAAAACATAGTATTGTTTTTCTTGGGGTTTTCATAGAAGATCCACTCTTCCTCCCTTACCTGGTGTAAAAAACCCTTTCTTTTTTGCCTTTGAAGCAGCTGCTCCCACGAAACCAATCGCCTCCCAGATATCTTGGTTTCATTTCATAAGGAGCCCAATTAACTTGCTTTTGAATCAGGCCCATAGATTTTAAACACACAAACACTGTTTCTTGGGTCACCCCCAACGTTAGTGCAAACTCATCTTGCGTTAGACTCGGATAATGTAATGTTTGTAATTCATAGTCTTAAAAATTTTTTTTGGCTGTATTGGTGACATGAGTATGCTATATATCAATCATCAAGATATACTTGTAACAATAGTTTTAGATCATAAATGTTAAGATTTATACTTTTAAAAAAATTTTTGGTACCAAATTTTATATCAATTGAATTTTTTTATACATACTTTGCACTACAATCCTATGGTCGGATCCATTGAAAAACACAGAATTAATGGAACCCCTCTGAATGTCAGAATAAAACAGTCTCTGATATTTATAACTGAATGCCAATCCTATAGCATTCCTAAGCAGAGTGTTGTTCTTCACACTGGGATATGGAGCATTCTGTATATTCTCATCGTTGGATATGTGTACTGAATCAATGCTCACAACTCTCGAGTACATAACAAAGCTATCGAAATCTACAAAAAAAGAGTTAGCTTGAATCTTACTCAACAAAACTTGAGAAATACCTTCGCATTTTTTGCCATCTGATGTTAATTTGCCATGAGAACAAACACAAACTGCCTGTGTACCATTGAAAAGACAGAGCTGTTGACAGCCACCATTATTTACGCCGCAAGGATTGGTACCCTTTTGCTTCCTCTTTGAAAAGACCTGTATATCTTTTAGAGAGTCTCCAATACCTCTGGCTAAGATTTTGAAGTTTGTTAGGTTACTTACAGGGGCTTCTTTGATACTTCCTCTTTCATCAGTTCTGGAAACAATATTTCAAAGAATAGTCATTGCCAGTTTCAAATACAGCAATATGATAGAAATATACTAAAAACAATTTATCGTTAAACTCAAAGATTCAACTCAAAAAATGTTTATTTGTTTTCATAAAACATAGGGTGCATTTTCATTTCAATTGAAATGTCTATTCGATTAATCCTGATTGCATAGGTGTGTTTTCATTTTCACTGTAGTTCAATTTATATAATTCATTCATACGATGTTGATGGAATAGAATAATTTTTGTTTTCAAGAACTCAAACACAAAAATTCTTCAACACTACAACATTGTCTTTCAATTAAAGGAAACTAATATTTTTCTTATTACAGGAATAATATTAGGCCGTAACACTATATTATTTCCTCAATATTCATTATTTATAAATATGAAAGCATTCAGAAAATATGAATGAACAAATCATTCATCACAATCTCTACTTTATTTATCGGACTGCTTTGTATATTTCAGATTTTGGTGATATTGCTTCAATCATATTTTCATCACTGATTATATTGGCTTCAAAAGCTGAGTAAAATTGAAATGCAGCTGTAATCCAGGATATTATAAAAAAAATTCAAATTAATAAAGAAATTCTGAAATAAAGTAACCTTTATTTAAAAGAATTGGTGTTATTATTAACTTATTCTTCTGGTTGTTATAAGGATAAGTTATTAAAAAAGAAAACTTACGTATCTATCCAATAAATCTTGTTGTTGAACACTGTTAATCCAACAGGGTTTTCAATGGAGGTGTTCAGTAAAAGTTGATACTCTGTTCCATCATACTTAATCCTCTCAATGGTGTTACTGACGGTATCACAAAAATAAATGAATTGGTTTTCAGCGTCCAATGTAACGTCAGATATCAATTTTGCGCTGTCTAGTAACAACTTTCGATTTTGTGCAGCCATGGTGGCTATTTCTAACCTAGAACCTAGCGACCAAACTAAAACTCCTTTCACTGGATCAACTGCAATGGAGGACGGTTTGCCTATCTCGTTTGATAGTAACACATGCTGATTTGTCCCGTCTAATCTCGCTACTTCGATGACACCTCTCTTAGAATCACTCCAAAAAATATTTTCAGCCACCCAATCGACAGCTATACTTGTTAACCAATCTACCGACACTGTATCCATAACTTCAGGCTGCTCTATTACGAAGGCTCTATTAGTTCCATCGCGATTTATTCTCGTTACGGAGCAGTGGTCACTGTCCGCCCATATAATGAGCTCTTTCTCAGCGATGTAGTCGATAGCATTGGCCATGGAAACCCTAGATATGGGCCCCAGAACTTGAGTTTCATTATCACCGTCTAAGGAAATACCCCTTATTTCCCAGCCAACTGAATAAAACAAGAATTCTGCAATGCTAAGGCATTTGTGAGGATCTTTGGGATCAGTTTCATATCCAGTTGCACATTTACAACTAAAATTTGTTGAAGAACTCGGAAGACATAAATGCTGACAATTTCCTTTATTTACACCGCAAGGATGGTTGCCCTTCTGGAGAGCGGGGTCATATATACGCAAGGATAATATGTCCCCAGTACCGTTACGTAAAGTAAAATCATCGTCTCCAGTTATTTTGTTAGCTCTATGAATAGATTGGTCATCATCATCAGTGTAAAAGATATAATCTTTATAAATAGTTGCAGCAGATACAATATAATTATTCGACAGTATCAGTTTTGTTATGTTCCCATTGGAAACATTGTAATTTGTGTAAAATATTTCAAAATCGCTTATCCAATAAAGTCTTTTGGTTTCTTCATCGACACTCAAGCTTTTCACTGGTCCATCAAAATCTTGAGATATGACGGTCATAGATAATCCGTCCATAAAGCTGCTTTCAAGGTGATATTTATCATCCTCTTGGGCAATCCAGAATAACCTACCTTCTGATGGTAAGATAGCAATACTTAGGACATTTCCCTTGATGAGATTCGTTGAATATTCTCCGTCTAAGTTGCAAACCAATATACCCGCAGAAGATGATATGAATATGATGTTGGAGAGCCAATCGACGGCTAGGCCTGTTGGATGTTGGACCCCAGTGTCTATCAGAGTAACACTAGGTCCTGAGGTGAGACCTGAACGTTTGATTTCACTGGTTTGTGAATCGGCCCAATACAAAGTGTTATTGTGTGCTAAATATTCAATTGTGATTGGACTATGAACTACAGGCATGCTTATGGTTGGTATTGTGTGGTAATATGGTTGTTCTATATCTACGCCACGTATTTCGCTTCCTCGTCCAATCAAGAGTACTTTTTCGTTGACTGAAAAAAGAATTCTTTAGTTAACATGAAATAACCATATAAAAAAATCGATAAAACAGCATGGCTTTATGACTTGTAATTTAGGAAAAGTATACCTTGTCTTTGCAAGAATTTATAGAAAGATGTTGTCTTTACTGGCTCATGAATAAAACAAAACATACATTGATTAAATAGATACTCTCAATTTAAATAAAGGATGAGAAAAAAGATTTGACTAAGTCGTCTGCAAAGGTTCGAGCAATAGAGTTCAATAATTTTCCCAAAAGGAAAAATATTGGGCAGTTTTACAAGTGAAAAAAAATTCACAGAATAAATTACCACAATTTTCATTGAAAATTTAATTCCGATTAGTTATGATTGGTTTAGTATTTTGTCTCCAGAGCTCTGTTTTTACATAAACCTGCATTCAAAAACATATTGCTAAGATATGAAAAATAAGCATACCTATAAAAATTAATAATAACAAATTCAAAGGTAATAAGGACACTTATTTCTCTAATAGTAAAAATTATTTCCGAGAAACTATTAAATACTTCTAATAAAAATTTAATTTCAAACTGATTTTGGGGGACTATTCAACCGCTACTATTCACTAAACAAAAAGTCATTTTAGTCTAATCTAATTAAGTTACAAACTAACAAAAATCTTCACCGATGTTTGTTTTCCCAAAATCAATCTCACTCAGATATCTTCATTTCTATGTATTTCCTTTATTTATAAAACAGAATTCTGTAATTGAAATACAAGCTGGTATTTCTTAAATTCCAATTTACTCATCTTGACAATTTACAGGGTACTTTAAGAATGATTCAAAAAATTTTAAGTGGTTTTTTACCAGAAATTCTTAGGGGTCTTTGATATAAATTTTTGTTTTAACATTTTTTGAATAAAAAAAATTCAAGAAGATAAATTCAAAAAGCAATTTTCTACATCTTGACGTTTTCTCCTAAAATTCTGACGTAATTTCAGACGTATAATTTGTTAATAAAATTGAGTAGGCTGTTCTCAAATATAGATTTGAACTTGGAACTTGAAGTAATAATGAAAATACAGAGAAATAAAATGGCAAATTATACAAATGCGGATATGCATTTCGTATATGGATTAGCTAATGGAAATGGGTTAAAAGCTCATAGGCTGAATTGTACCCAGAAAGGACATTACCTCATCACTGCATATTTGCTCATTAATCAACGTCTTCAAGAAAAAGAAAATTTCTCAAGAATTACCACCAATAGCTAACTTCTAAATTTTGGTCTTCTTCCATTAGCAGATATTCAATAAACACAAAATTTTTCCTCCAATTTCACAGGGCAGTAAATTGGAAAGGAAGAGGCTTAGAACAAAAAATTACATGAAACGCAAACTTTAATTTCTGCTAAAGAATCGCCTATTTAAATTAAAGTGTTGAAATTTCAAAAGTTCATTCAAAATATGTAGACAAAAAAAATTTTCCTATCTTGTATTTTTATATAATCATAAATCTTCGTTTTAAAGCACTAAATGGGTCCTATAATTGTTTCTTAGCATAAAAATAAATCACATGCATATTCAGCACGTTGAATTCTAAAAAAAATAAAAAGCTTTGACAAAAACCTTACCCACACAAGTCTTTTTATCTTCGCTCAATTTCATCACATGGGGACAGTCACATAAGTATGTGTAATTGGTGTGTATGAGACAAAGATGTGAACATCCGCCATTGTCCTTACCGCAAGGACTTGGTGCATCTACAGGCTGTCTACTAGGATGCATAATTTGGATGTCAAAAGGCTGAGTTAAGGTTCTCTGCATTATAGAAACATCAGCTCCATTCCACTTGTTAGCCCTGACTACACTGTTTGTACGCCAGTCGGTCCAATACACATAATTTTCAAACAAACTGATTGCGAAAGGATGAGATAACATCTCATGATCTCTCATGACTTCATGGTGATCCGTACCGTCATATTTGGTTGTTTGGATAGAGTCGGATTTTGCATCTACCCAATATATCCTCCTCAAGTCGTAATCTAATGTTAGACCATTTGGCCAACCTCCATCGCTTATTTGGTCTACAAACACAATAACTTGACGATCTCTTCCTGCTAGGGAACATCTTTCTATTCTGGGTGCGGTGTTATCCCAGTCCGTCCAAAACAGGTAGCCATCTCTTGGATCCACTGCTACAGCCCGCGGGCTCTCCATATCTCCTGCTATGAGGGTCCTGCGAAAACTGCCATTCAGTTTGGCCACTTCGATCTGGTCAAGATTGCTCTCCACCCAATACAAGTTCTGACCAATCCAGTCTACTGCTAATCCTTCTGCTGTTGAAAGGCCTGTTTGAACTACGACTTCAATGTTGCTTAATGAACCGCCCACGACAGATCCTCTGTATATCTTGTCGTCGATAACATCTGTCCAAAACACCTGAAATGAAAATAATCTATAGATTTATGCAAGATTATCAGATGATATAATAATAACATAAAGTTTTTAATTGAAAAATTGAGGAACCAGCTAACATATCAGGGTCTGAAGAACATTATGTGAAGTAGATGACTCCACTCAATTTATTATATTACGAGTATAATTATGAACCAAGAGCATTATCATTTATCGCATCATTAAAACGGAACAAACAGTATAAAAAACAAATATAAAATTTTAAAGAGTTAACTTACCATGTCTAAATCTTTTGTATGGAAGAAATCCAAAGCAATTGTGTTTTTCAGACTCGATATAAAAGACTTGACATTAAATGTATGCAGATCTACAACCCTTATCTCGTGCCTGTTACTGAACAGAACGTAAGGAGTACTCTGTTCCATACTCTTACAGGTGAAACCATCGTCTTTCAGATAAAAGCCTGGCAAACAAGAACATTTATATCTAGATCCCTTCTGTATGCATTTTTGAGAGCATACTCCCCATGCTTCACAGGGATGGGTTGTTAAACAAGTTTTCTTGTCTGGCTGTAGATGCAAGTCTTGAGGGCACATACATATAAAGCCTTCAGGAGTGTTATGACATATGTGGGAGCATTCGTAACTCTGCTTGCACATCTTTTCAACACACCTAAAACTCTCATCAGAACCGTCTGTACATTGTTGTATGTCATCACAGAGTTGTTCAATGGTGATGCACTTGGTGTTGTTGTCGCACATTCTGGAGGGATATTCACACTTGGATGTGGTGGTATTGTATTTTGTAGTATCGTTCTTGAACTGATCAGATGGACACTCTTTTTCATCAGAGTCATCACTACAATCCGGCTCACTATCACAAACGTATTGCTGCAGGTAAAATACAAAAGTTATTTGAAAGTTTATAAATGCATTTACCTTATGTCAAAAGCTTAAGCATTCATGGTTAAAAGAATTCATCCCACTGATAACAATAACATGGAAAAGGTTTTTCCTAGACATTAAAATATTTCATAACATTTATATTATTAATTTTAATATTTAAGAATATATATTTTTCAATATATATTATAGAAATTCCCAGAAAAGATGCCTGAATTTAATTTTAATTTAAAAATTTCAACAGACTCCAAATATAGATTTGAATACAAAAACAGAAATGCACATCAGGGTTTGTTAGTTAATAAGTTTTTTGCTAGCGAAACAATTTTGTCAACCTGTCTTGATCTTGTAAATGTTTTGTTATATCCTCTAACAATTTCTTTAGTCCATAGACGCATTTTTTTGAAAACTTTCGTTAAAATAAAAAGAGTTTTATTTTGTAATAATTGTTGTTATTATTCATGTTTGAAACCCCATTTCAAGTATTTGAATGAAATACCCCGCACAATTCAGATTTTGTGTGCGTCATTCGTTTCTTTGACATAATTTTGACAAAATTGCCATCTTACCTTCGGTATACACTCTCTTTTGTTGGCACAAGTGAACTCATGCTCCTCACATATTCTAGAGGCACAGTTTTGCTCGTCAGATCTATCAGGGCAGTCTGTGACGTTATCACAACGTTTGCTTATGTCTAAGCAGGAATTTAGGGGGCTACAATATATCTGACTTCCGGGATCGCAGGTAGCACAGTTAATCTCATCCGACCCATCAACGCAATCGTTCCTTCCGTCGCAATACAAAATGAGGGGGATGCACATGTGGTTTTTGCAGGTGAATTCAGTCATATCGCAAGCACTTGACACTAAAATATGAAGATATAACTGATATATACTAAGTGACTTTAAAGTGTTACCGATAAGGAATATTTATTTCAACTATATTTTTGGTAACACACAGGTATAAAGGAACAAAATCGGTCATTTTTACTCAAGAACAAATTCATTAACAGATTTGACCTCCTAATTGAATATAATTTTGGAAAGTGAAGTATATAAAATCACATTAGTCAAGCAGTGTCTGTTTTTGATGATGTATTGATGAAGGCGTTCTTGGAAGTTTGCATGAACTCTTTGCAACATCATGCTGCCAATTTGGACGACTTCATCACGAATGGCTTACTTCTAATTGTCCAGTGTTCCACATATACACGTGCCTTGAGATGGTACACAGGAAAAAATCGCAGATGGCTAAATCTAAGGACTAATAAAATGAAGTTCTCATTTTGCTCAACAAGTGCTTTCATCTCATGTGCGAAGTTCAGTCATTGTACATCATTCCTAGGCTGTAAATGTTACACAATGGCTCATTTGTAGAAACCCAGTTCTAAACGCGAAATACGCTTAACCCAACAATCACTCAGGCGAAGTTCAGCAAGATGCTGCCGAACAGACTTGTCGAATCTGCTATTGAGAGGCATGTACACAGGACTGTTTGAAGGACTATTGCCTATGGCAGCCGATCTTCTTTTTTTTAGATGCAGTATGCTTTATCTAATGTTGACAAAGAAGACTAAAAGATTGATATAGCTATTATACTCTACATATCAACTATTGATTACTGGTTTTGGGTTTGTGCCATCTGTATCCAAAGCAAAATAAATAATTACACATAAATTATAGCTTTGGAAATTCCTGCCATTATAAATGGCACTATTAAAATATTTCCTTTAAAAATGTATGATTCGTAATGTTATGTCATTAGTTTTGAAGCAAAAATTAACTCACCGCAACCATCTTCATCACTCTGATCGCCGATCCCGCAATCGTATTGGGAGTCGCACCTCCACTTCTGCGGTATGCATCTTTTTGACTTCTTGCACTTGAACTGGTCTGGGTTACAGTCCTTCATGCACAACACGGGGCTCTCATCCGAGCCGTCACTACAGTCCTTATCGCCGTCGCAGAGCCAGTCTTTCATGACGCAAATGTTGTCGCACTTGATCTCGTTCACATCGCAGGTGACGTTCATGCAGGGCCCCTCTGGCAGCAGTTCTTCGTCAGAACCGTCGCGGCAGTTCATTTGCCCGTCACATCTATAGCTCGACGGTATGCACGTCTTGTCCGTCACACATTGGAAATGGTCCGGAGGACATAGGTTCACCTTGATAGCCGTGAAGTTTTTCATTTTGAGGCAGGTTTGATTAGAGTATTCATAGCCGTCTTTACATGCGCATACACTTCCTGATGGTGTAGGCAGACATAGCTGCGGACAATTATTTTTATTGCCAGTGCATTCGTTCTCCCCTGAAAAACATGATGATAATAATATAATAATAACATCAAGCTATAACCTGAAAGGCAGTTTTAAAAAGCATAGAATAAGGCCAAAATCGAATGACAGTAGATAAAATATAAAATAATTTTAAACCTACCCTTCTGTAGTCGAGGATCGAACAATTTGAGATCTCTAATCATGTAATTCACAGCATTGACGACCTTACGGGTACCATTTCTGTACGACATTACCGCACCTTTGTCCAAATTGGCAAAGTACAAAACACCGCCAATGCCTGAAGACAGTCTTAAAGGGTTTGGCATGCCTAGTTCTAAAACAGTTCTTCTGTTATTTCCATCTAGATCGACACTTTCTATTTTGCTACGACTCTGATCGCACCAATATAAAAGTTTTTCTTGAAGATCCAAGGTTAAGCCGCTTGGTCTGTAAATATTGTCTTTTATGAAGATTTTGCTGTTGGATCCATCCATATGTGTAGAATATATTCTGCCCCCTAGAGGATTTATAGTAGACCAGTGTACCCAATACATCATACCTCGTTTTGGGTCCACGACAATTAACGTAGGATAGTATAAGGTGTTATAGACTAGAGTCTTTGAAATGGATGTATTTTTTGTACTTAACACACCTACAATTCCAAGTTCACTTATTGTGAAGTAAAGGTTTTGGGACATCCAATCGAAGGCTAAACCGTCAATCCTTCGGTCCATCCTTTTTATCACAGATTGATTTGTTGCATTATTTATGAAAAATTTGTTGATAGAAAGTTCTTGAGCGTCAGCATAGTAAACAGTCTTAGTTTTGGCATCGAAGTCTATGGCTATAGGCATACCTTCAGAATAAAACGGTAGTATTGTTTGATTTCCACTTTCAGTGTCTATTCCTCTGATCACAGATGGCTTCAATTTGGCCAAGAGGATGAAAGATGACGGGGTTTTGACAACGCATTTTCCTCTGGAACTAAGTTTGTAACCAGCTGCGCATATACATTTTTTTGTGGGAACATTATCATTCCACATAGGTATGCATATATGATCGCATGCTTCTGGGTCTTGACAAGGATGGTGTACTGAAAAAAATAGAACATATTCTTGATATCTTGGGTAACAATAGATGTAGAAAACTGAAAAAATAGGGAAATGAGATTGCTGGAAAATCAAAATTAAGAGAGAATGATATGAGAATTTAGAAACATGAAAATTATTGTCTTTGGAAAATAGTGATATAACAAAGGATAAGTTAGTTTAAAACTGGAAAATCAAAACCAAGATACACAGATGAAAGAAGCTATATGAGAGATATGTTAGAGAAAAGAAAACAAGTTAGACAAAAACTTTTGACCAGAAATAACGAGGAAATAAAAGTTTGAATATAAACTAAATTGGAATAAGATCAAATTCAAAAAGAAAAATCAATTAAAAACTCACCCTTCGGTTCAGGTTGTGCCTGTCTGTGGAATGTTATAATATTCTTTGGCTGTCTCACGTTCTGCACAACAACTCTTAGAGCACTAGACAAAGTATCAAATTCCAATATACTATTTACTTCAGATGACAAAAATAGCTTATTCTCAAAGAATGTAATCCCACCAACTATGTCATATCTAGCATATGTACCATTCACTTTCATCACTGTGCTTCTTTTACTTCCATTGTAATCAGCCTTTTCCACACAATCTAGATAGCTGTCGACCCAGTAAATTCTTTCATTTGGTAAGTCTAGAGCGATACAATATGGATAGAGAATTTTGTGCTCAACTATAATTTTCCTGGAATTTCCGTCTAAAAGGCTCCTCTCTAATGCTGCTGGGGATAGACCCCATCTGGTGAAGAATAAAAATCCCCTGGTTGGGTCCAAAGCCATCCATCTAGGGCTGCCCAAATTATTTTCAATGACGATGGAGCACCATGAAAGATTCTTGTTACATACATAAATAATTTCTCTGTCGTAATCTAAAAAATACCAGTTTTCGGCTACCCAATCAAATGACATTTGCTTGATTGTATTCGGATCCACTAAACTTGAGGTTGGATGTAACAGCCATCTTTGATTCAGGTTATTGACGTTGGCACATACAATGTCCGATTTTGTCATGTTGTTGTGGATATAGCATATTGTGTGGTTCCTGTGAATCACCTCAACAGCCCTGACGTTGAGGATGTTGTATGTTGAATTACCGGGCCATTTATTGCCGTCAATACCGAGGTGTCTGATGTTAAACAATGTCGACAGTATTAAAGATGGAGGTTCTGTTTCTGGAACTGCAAAATAAAAATAATGTTATTAAATGTCATTTATTAATTATCAATAGTATTCTAACAGGAGTAGAAATTTAAATTCTTCTTGACAAACGTAGAAAGATTCTTCCGAATTACTTCCAGTTTAGGATAACTACTTTTATTATCTGTATAGCCAACTCAGTGGTTCTTCAACTTGATTTTTGGGCAAGAGAATAACTATATTTAAATCAGGCTATGGTAATAATGTCAGTATACCTTTGATAATTTTTTACAAAAACAAAAAGAAATCTCTTAGTTTTTTGTGGGGAAACTGGTTTATGAGAGTACATATTTTTAGTTAGTGCACCTCTATACTAGTTAAATGTAATAAAATGCCTTGAATAGATTATACAAGGAAAAATTTAGATGGTTTGTATCTTTGGTGAGTATCACTTAAAATAATGTTCCTCTTCAATTTTCTCCGTATTATGCTTCAGGAGATTTCGCTTATTTTCATCACTAGATCAACTATTTTCTTCTATCTAGCCAACCATGTAATTTTTTTTTTTATTTATTTACTTGAATTATACTTGATTTAAATGTTGAACCTTTTCATCATCAAGGTAACGTATTTCTTGATATCAAGCCACTCAAATAATATTATCTTCTTGAGAAATAATTTCTTCGGCGGAAATTTTTTAGACGTGGTCTGGACTATGGTGATTCTGATACTGAATGGGGTTGGCCAAGCTTCTTCTATTTATAATTCATGACAGAATCGAATATTCCAAAGCTTGAATTTGTCAAAATTTTCCAAAAAATGATGCTTATACTATTTACATGAAAGTTACGGTATTTTCTGATCTAAAACTAATTCAGAAAATTAGTCAGTGTCTTTAGCTGAATTTTAGTACCAGTTTCACTAATTCGGTTCAGTTTTAGTTAGAATATTAATCAAAAATTCATTTAAATATCGCTAGATTTAGAAGTTTTTTTTAAAACTTAAAGGCGTAATAATTACTAAAAATTACCTATGAAAATGATTATATTTTTTCTGCTTAAATTTTATTACAAAATTTCCATGCCAAAAGCATCTTATATCATATTCTTGTATATAATTTTTCAATATTATTGTACGTAGTGATATTCCTTCCATATATTCATTGAATTTTGAATGTTTTCAGCAAACTTACATTGCTTTGATAAGTTTTATCTGGTTTAGCTTGCATATTGTCAATATTTTCACTAAAAGTAACATATGTTTCATGATAATAACAAAGTTTTCAATAGTTATATTTGATAGTTTCAGAATAGGTATTTAAATTCAAATTACTTTGATTTCTTGAAACTTTAGCTCTTATAAACATTGGAAAATGGAAAAGTGAATACTTCCTTTCAGTTCTATTTAAATTTTTGAAAACATTTTCTGAGTTTTACTAAGGTTTCAAGGGTTTTCTATCGACTAGTTGCTGTATACTACAAACAGGCTCTTTCATCAAAATTTTGGCTTGTAAGTGTTTACATGTGTTTAATTATAAATAGTTCTGTCAGACTTGATCTTATTTAAATGATGTTGATCTAATTACTCTCTAACGAGTCAAGTTATAATATGCAATGGTAAGACTTTTTCTTGATATTTCAGTAATATATGTAGAATTAGTTTTTTAACAAGAGATATTATATAAAGTATATGTTGTTTTCAACTAATTATTACTTTTCAGTATGAATTTTCTAATCGAATAGTCATATTATTTGGTGTACAAGGGTTTTATTATATAAAATCTATGACAGTACCTATATTTCTGAATAAATGGTGAAACATATAATCCAAGTGTTTTTTATGTAAAAATGGTTACCACGTTTCATCTAGAATCAACTGCAAATTTCATTCATGTTACTAGGAATAGAAATGAATTTGTGCGGTTTCAACAACAGATGTTTGCTACTAGTTTATTATTTCATTGTTTCATCTGGTAGCACCTTCATTTTGAAGTGTTATTATTAAGCTTTCTTTTCAGTATCTGTCATTTCGCTGGAGTGTAAACAACATAGTTTCTGTAAGCTCTGAAAATATCAACTTTTGTACCGAATAATGTGATATTTTAGTGCAAATATCTGCCTACTCACCATTAATAGCGGTACATCTAGTTCCATTCTTTTTATACCCTCCAGAAAGGCAGTCACACTCAAAAGATCCAATTGTATTCCTGCATATCTGCGCGCAGGAGTTCTCCAACTCACATTCGTCAGCATCCACGCACTTAGAACCCTCTGCTTTCTGTCCTTCCGGGCAGTAACACTGAGGTCCTTCAGGTGTTGGTTTACAAGAACCGCACTGCATTCTGTCACAGGACAGCGATTTATTCCTGCAGAAATCCCACTCGTCGCTGTTGCCGATGCAGTCACTCTTCCCATCGCAAAACTTGGACAAGTGCACGCATTCAGTGCTGTCCGGGCAGAGCGCCTGGTTCCATCCGCAGCGCGTCTTTTGGTGGCAGAGCTTGGGATCTTCGTCTGAGAGGTCCTCCCCGTATTGAGGGGAAATCCCGCAGTCGTTTTCCCCATCGCAGAAATAACCGGAGGGTATACATTTCTTCGTCAATTTGCACTGGAACTTCTCGACACCGCAGTCTCGGCCGATTTGGCAATCTTCTGTCTCGTCGCTACCATCGATACAGTCTACAGTAGAGTCGCACTTCCACTGAAGAGGGATACAGCTGCCATCACTCTTGCAGCTGAATTGGTTACTGGAGCAACCTGCAACTGAAATGTTGTTTCGTGAATTTTTTGTCGATTAGATAGATATAAACTGCTCTGCATAAGTTAAGGTTATTGAATGAGTCTTTCCCTTCCGACAACCCCAGTTTCCTTTGAAATATGTGTATTTAGAATATTTCTGATTAGAATAATATTTTTAAAGGAATTATGTATTCACAATAACAGAAATACAATATTCGAAAAAGTTTTAAATTTTACGAAATGCCGAAAGTGTGAAAATTTCACCCCGTGCATCAATAACTGCTTGGCATCTTCTCTGCATGCTTTACACGAAGTTTCTGAGAATATTCGGTTCAATTTGTTGTCAAAGTAGTGGCAAAAGATCTTGGAGCTGTTGAAGCGTTTCCCGCCGTGGTTGTGGGCATCAAATGTTCTTTGTAATTGGTCCCAAGCGTGCTCGGTTGGATTTAGGTCGGGAGATCTTGAAGGAAACGCTGATGTGAAATACCCTGGTTTTCTCTAACAGTAATTACTTACTGGGATCGGTAGGACAGAGTATTATCATCCAGAAAAACGAAATTTTCACCAACAGCTACGTGAAATTACTACTCCGTTAGTAACTTCATCAACATCAGACATCATGGTTCTTGGAAGTACAAATACGTCAGTTCTGTCATCGAAAGAAACTCCACCCCAAACCATAATTGTGTCTCCTCGAGAAGGATAGACTTCTTGAACAGGGCGACGGTTCTTTTCCCGTAATCATCGACTACCAGAAAAAGTCCATATCTGGACTCGTCAGTAAAGAGTATGATTCGCCATTCATCTCGCCAGTGTACCTGATCCATCGGCCACTTTAATCTTTGACGCTTACGTTCTCGAGTAAGTGGAACTCTTCTTAACAAGCGTCTCGATGTTAGATTGACTTCAAAGACTTCTTCTAACTTTGCTTAGGGAAACTGAAGTATCTGTTGCATTTCGAAAACGTTGATGTGCCTTTCTGTAAGTGCTGAGAGGCTGTCTTCTCAACGAAAGAGTTAAAAAACGGCCTTCTATTAGCGTTATAGCAAGTGGTAGCCAGTAAACGTGATATAACATTTTAGCTAATATTGAAGAAAGTGTCCACTTGCCCTTATGTTAGACTACCCTGAAGCATCCCAAGGGCTTTGTTAGCATTGTCCTCGGATAAAACTTGCCTTAGCATCATGAAAATTCGATATTTTATTGCGTAGAACCGTTTGATCTATTGAAAACGAAATAGAGATTAAAATCATTAAAATACGCATTTCTGACACACATGGACAAAGAAAAACAGAAGACATTTCTTGAAACATTATAAATTTATGTAATAAGAAAAATATTAAGATTATACGGAAAATATACATCTTCGGAAAACATCAATATCCTTATCGCAGTCAAAATTTACATGTGTTTACTAGTGAAAGTTAGAATATTCAATATTAATTCAGTCCGTTTTTTAGCTTCAAAAATACATTTATTTTAAAAGATAATGAATGACTCGTGACCGGGAGGTCCAGGTTCGAATCCTGTTCAGGTAGAAAACAAATTTTCTACTTGGACGGGTATCTGCCACCACTTCACTGTTGGGTCAAAAATTAACAGTGCTGTCACCTAAAGTGGCGCAAGATCGCAGTAACAAAGCCTACACAGAACACAACTGAACTCCTAACTCGCACAAGCTGAAAAAGCTTCTGAGGGATCTTCACAGAAGATCTAGGAGTATCAGGATAATAATAATAATAATTAAATTCCCTCGCGATTTGTTGGTAAATTTATGAAGCGAGTTCGTGAAACTGGATCGTTATTTGACAAAACAACCCGTTCACGTTCTTCGTCCAGTGTGTACACCTGAAAATATTGCTGCTGCAGCCCAGAATGAACATCTATCAACAGCAACTCGTCATCATGGTCAAGAACTGAACAGTTCTGGCACTTTGCTGAAAAGAATTTTGCATAAAAACCCTGGTATTAAGACTTATGAAGTTCAACTAAAAAATCCTCCATAAATGTCAGGAAGGTTTTAAAATGAATTTATTGCAGTGCTTAGAAATAAACAAACCCATAAAGATACTATTCTCATACACTGAACAATCAACTAGAAACGAACCATTCCCCTTTCTTCAATGCGTAACCTCGCTCTGTCCCACCTTAATATACCTTATATATCTCATTTGATTCTGTAATCCTTTACACTTCACAATGATGTAACAATAGAAACACATTGTATATCCACATTCGTAAAGAATAAATTGAGAAAATTCAAAATACAGTAAAATAGAAAGGCCTTTTACTTGATAGAAGAAATATAACAAAATTGAATATTAAAACAAATTGAAATATGTTTATCTTCTACAATTTTCAATTTCAAGAAAATTTTTATTCAAAAAACTTTTAGAATTAAATTTTTGTCTACAACAAGCACCACTTACATTTAATAGACGTATATAATCAAAACTCAATATGTAATGTCAAATGGAATAAATAACCCAACAGATATACGAAAGTAATTAAAATTAATAAATAAATATTTAAAGGAGACAAAATTTTGTTTCTGGTCTTACCTTTAAGAAAACCAATTGCCTTTTAAAAACATGAAAAAAAAATTTAATTCTAAAAGTTTTTTGAATAAAAATTTTTTTTAAATTAAAAATTGTAGAAGATGAACTATTTCAATTTGTTTTAATATTCAATTTCAAAATACAGTGTTTTATTCTCCAATTTATTGACTCTTCAAGGCATATTAATAGTATTAAGACTAACCATAGTGATCCTACAGATTCTCCTAGTTGTTTATTATAAAATTATAAATGTTTGCTAAAGTTTGCAGTTTTTGAAAGTTACATTCTTCAAAAGAAAACTGAGGTTGAGTTTCATTTTTCGACTACAAAGGTTCATTGTTTGAGGAAATAATAAATCAAAATTGGTTATGCTTTTCTGCCAAAAACTTTCCTGTATGTCTGTCTACCATAAATGGTCCCCCATTCTCGGAAAGGATATTGATGCATCCGCTGAACGTAAACGAAATAAATTAACTGCAATTGGTTTGTGGCCAGCATCATTAATTCTGAATGGGACCACACAAATCTCGTTATTCTGTTTACTAATCGTTTCTCCTATCTAAATGAGATTAACTTTCAAAAGCTGAATAAGATTGATTTTGAAACCTGTTCAAGTTGCAATTTATAATAATCAGCATTTTTTCCATATGAATAAAATTCTCCCTAAATGAGATTAATTCTTCTTTCGCTGAAATAAGATAACATGTTTGACTTCACTCAATGAGGTGATTGCGGGTGATGCCAACGTCATAGAGCTGGGAAATTTTCAAAATATGGATATTTTTCTTCTGAATAATAAATAATCTAAATAAATAAAGCTAAAAGGTTGCTGAAATCAAATCAAAATCAGAAAATTTCTGGAAACCATCACAAAATAAATCAAATAAAATATATTAAAATATTAAAAATGTATACAGGTGGCCCACATAAAACAGTCAGCCAGATATTTCCGTAAGTACTAGTTCTTCCGGAAAACGCCGACACAGGTTAATTTTAACTTGAAGGGAGACATCTTTTGATTGCAAATTCTTGGGTGTACAGTCAAGAATCTGAAATGGCAATAGGGGTCGAATGACACATCAGTTCGAAAGTTTTGCAATTCCTGTTAGAAATATGCTTAAAAAAATTATGTTTGCTGTTCGTTTCAGTGTAAAACATTTGTTGGGAGTGATTATTGAAGTGCCTTAAGTGGTCGATTACCAAACGAATTTTAATTATGAGATGTTCAAATTGTCCGCCGTTCATTTCTAAACAGTAATATTGTATTTGTTCAACATTTTCTCTCATAAAGGTGGCCTAGCTAAAAATTATATTTTGAAATAGTGGTTATTTCGAGTCTGGCAACACTTCTGTCATTTGTATTTTGACAGAAAGTTGAATAATAGGGGCACCGGAAAGTAATGCGGTTTCTGCACATGTCGATATTTGATTGTCATTTGTACTTCGACGTCGTGTCAAAGACATTTTAAGGTTATTGTGACTTGTTCACTTGTAAATAATTAAATATTAGACTTTTTTTGCAATTTGGGGTGAAATGGCCAGCCAGATACCAGAAGAGCATATCCGACACTGTGTGTTTTTTTTTGAGTTTTATAAGGGTAGTAACGCAAGAATTGCGACCACAAACATTTGCAATGTTTATCCAAGTACATTATACGTTCCTAAATGCCAAAGATGGTTGAGATCCGGTAATTTTGATCATCGCTGTAATTCCGATTCTACATTCATGGAACGCATTATAACTGGTGATGAGACCTGGGTCTACGAGTACGATATGCAAACAAGCCAGCAATCATCGGAATGGGTGGCAAAAAATGAGCCGAAACCGAAAAAACCACGCCAAAGCCGCTCGAAAATGAAGGTGATGCTCATTGTTTTCTTCGATATCCGTGGCGTGGTGCACTACGAATTCGTTCCAGAGGATCAGACGGTAAACAAGGAGTATTACCTAGGCGTTATGAAACGTTTGCATGAGCGTATCCGTAAGAAGCGGCCAAATTTGTGGGCGAACAACTCATGGATTTTGCATGACGATAACGCGCCTTCTCACCGAGCTACGATTGTGACTGACTTTCTCGCCAAAAACTCAACAAACGTGATTTAGCAACCACCGTATTCGCCGGATTTGGCTCCCTGCGACTTTTTCCTCTTCCCAAAACTAAAATTGCCCCTTCGTGGCACCCGTTTTGAGTCGATTGAAGCCATAAAACAAAATTCGGCGCGAGAGCTAAAGTCCATCCCGGAAAGCGCCTATAAAAAATGTTTCGATAATTGAAAGTGCCGTTGGAATAGATGTATTGGAGCAAATGGAGCCTATTTTGAAGGCGACCCAATAAATTTTGACGATTAAATGTAAAAATGTTGTTTTAATTGAAAATTCCCGGTACTTTCTTGACAGAGTAGTACATGAAGATTGTAGAAAACACGTCGTAAGTCACTACCACAAAACTTCAACAGCTGCTGCAAAAGCATTCCTTGAAAATGTTCCAGTTGATGTACAGTTGCAAAGTGGTCACCTAAAGATGATTGAAGAAAACAAACAAATATCGTCATCAATTATTTCTTGTATCATATTTTGTGGAACTCATGATTTGCCACTTAGAGGAAAGGAAGGAGATGAGGGGTTTCCTTTGACCTTTTAAATTTGAGAATTGACTGTGGTGATCTGAATCTAAAGCTTCACTTGGATAGATGTCGAAAAAATGCAGTCTACACTTCACCAAAAATTCAGAATTAAATTATAGGATTATGGGGTGAAATTGTCAAAGAAAGAATTATTGATGACTATAAATAAGCAAAAGCTTACGCTTGAATGGCCGATGAAACAGCAGATATCGCTGGAAAAGAACAGTTTTCTATCAGATTGCGGTTTTATGATGAAAATCAAGAAAAAATCAGAGAGGAATTTGTAGCCTTTGGTGGCAGAGAATTGTGTTGGATTTGGATTTGAAGGATGTTCTACCATGGCTGGAAAAGAATGTGGTGTACAGGCCATTTTGAGGAAAAAGTACAATAAATCTTTATTTTTTCATTGTTCAAGCCACAAACTAAATCTTGTGGTCAATGATGCTAGCAAACTACCGGAAATAAGAAACTTGATTATTATAAGAAGGATACAATATCCTTCTTTCGTGAGTCGCCAATCCGCAAAACTTCAGCTCCTAATTTATCAAGGCTCTGTTAGACCAGATGGTCTGAGAAATACAAGAGCATCAGAAAGTTTTCAAATAGCTCTCTTGAAATCGTCAACGCGTAAGAACATCCCTCGATTGAGGGAAACTATGCTACAAGAAACTTTGCCTATCAATTGCACTGTGCAGTAACTAAACCAATTTTCATTATAGGTTTAGTCATGATTGCAAAGTACTCTTTGGAACCCGTTGTGAACGTTCTACAAGGTAAAAATATGTATTTAATTGTGGTGAGGAACACATTGATGAAATCCTTGATGTCATCAAGAAGGATCGACAAGAAATTGAACATGTCGACAAGAAATTGAACATGTTTTTGAGGAAGTACTTATAAAAACACATGATATCGCAGGGAAAATCGGCGTTGAGTTAACAGTTCCACGAATTGTTAAAAAGCAAATACACAGAAGTAATCCGCCAACTGAGACTGCGATTGAATACTGGAGACAATCGTTGATTATCCCTTATCTTGACTCTTTAATCTTATCATTGAATGTTAGATTCTCACGCGAAAATACACCTGCTTTTACCTTATCCCATCTTCATCCTTCATACATGCTAAAAAGTACTTCAAAAGATTTGGAGAAAATGCAAAATCTTTCATGGAATTTTTTGAATTGGGTTATATCTCTGCAGAATTAGATTTGTGGTATAATATGTGGAAAAAGAAAGATTTAGTACGGGACAAATGAAAGGATATTGAAGTGGCTGCACTTTTGGAGGAGGCTAATATTTTTTCCCTGCAACAAGGCATGCGCTCCTCATTTTAAGTGCTTTTCCATCCACTACAGTTATTGTTGAATGATCTTTCAGTACCCTGCGAAGGGTAAAGACCTGGCTGAGAAGTACAATGGGAAAGGACAGATTGACTGGGTAGAGTTTGATGAGCGTCCATCGTAAATTTTTTTAGGAAAAACAGGACTGGATTGAAACAAGAGTTTTGAACAAGTTTTCTACAAATCCAAGAAAAATAATAATAGTATAAGGCATGTAACTAGAATACATTTTTTTTCGAGCATATAATTGTAATAACTTAGTTAATAAAGCACTGTTATAATTATACAATTTTTCTGAAAATTTTGGTTTCATTAACCTTCGAAAAAAAAATATTCTCTGATAAAATGTTCCCGACCATTTTACGTTTTAAAATCAAGTGTATAGATTTCAAGAATGAAATAATTCTTGAGATGTGGTACATTATTCGGGTGTTGTCTTACAATGATCCTCCTTGTTTTTCAACCAAATCAATTCACTCTAGAATTAAAAATTTAAGTTAGCAATTTGAAAATATTATTACTGAAAAACATGTCACTTTTTACTGTAAAATAATAATCCTTTATGTTAAATATGGACCAATTTTTTATTCAATTTTTGAAACCTTATAAGTACTTCAAATGGTAAACTGAAATATTAAGGGGGATTACAACTTTTTAGTTCAGTTACAGAGTTTTATTCTTCGAGAAAATCATAAATATGCTACAACATATTAATTATTTTATTAGTTATCACAATAAGAAGGGCATTGATCGCGGAACTATATGAGAGATAATTGTCAACTAACTATCTGACACATTTTTTTTTTTAAATAACCATGTAGTCTGGTGTAGACAAGATCAAAGTCTATAATAATATTTGTTTCAGAAATATCAAATAAATCGAATAAATATCTCAACAGGTATTCTGCTTTATTGTGATAAATTACTGTGAAACAAACATAATTTTTTTTATCTTTAATTAATTACCATTAATCTGCTCTCATAAATTTATGGTAATCAGACTAGAAATGGGTCCAACTTTTATTATATTATGATTGTACTGGTATATCACAACAAGAGGTAAGAAGAAGCTAGTAACTTGGCCTTTTTTTTGGAATAATTTTTGTTCTAGAATTTCAGATGCTATCTAGATTACTTAAAAAACAAAGAAAAAGGTTTTTACAAACCCAACATTTATCCTTCATATTATTTAAAATAAAAAACAGAATCAATGATCAACAGCGTAATCTTTCTCACATGAATTTAATAAGTTTCTTGGAAAATTATTAACTTAGATATGTACGTTTAAAACAAATGAGTCGACTGTAGAGTGAATTGCCTTCTCAAAACTCAGTTGTACATCTTATGAAATATTAGTATAATTCTAATGAAAAATTACACCTGAACAACTAAATGATAACAGGTGAAAACAACAATATGTACAAACACATATAAAAATACAGTAACATATATATTTGCATTAAACACAGTGACATGCAATTAAGTTTCAATTGTTTTTTCCAAAATTTCTTCACATGCAGGAGTTAATTATCTTTGATGCAAGTTTACAGGGTTAAAAAATACAACAGATAAGACGTCCATCGACTTTTTTAACAATCAAGCAATTTCCCACCTAACAACTTTTTTGTGCTTGTGTTTATTGGTCTCAACAGCAAAACTATATTAGATAATATCCTGAATAAATATAACAAATGTGTTTAAATAGAACTAGCTATGATGAATTTGGATACTACAAAAAAAAACAATAAAAAAATTTCTACCTTCTTTCGAAAAATCCTGATTATTTGCTGCAACACCTAAGTCCACTAAATAAACTAGCACAATACTAAAAATTAAATGCTTATTGATGTTTTGCAACATTTTGCCCGCAATAATTTTCATTCGATGATCACTTGCTGGTCTTCATTGTTACATTTTCGGCTTGGTAAAACTAATCCGGCAAGTTAATTATTGGGAAGCCGATGCTATTGTTTATTTCAAAGGAGAGGGACGAGGTTCTTGTTGGTATGCTTATTCCTGAATCTTCAATTGGGTATTTCGTAACTTAAAAATAGGATCTGACTATTCGGCTATCATAATTTTAGGTCATTATGAGTTATTAATGAACTGAACGTGAAAAATTTAATAAAAATAATCGTTTCTCGTAAGGTCCTAAAAGGTCGGGTTTGTTTATTGTTTCTGTTTCACGTTCTATCTTCTATCTTGCTCGCGCGTCTGCTAACTCTTTCTATCGATGAAGGCTATCTGACCACCAGATTATATTGTTTTTTATTATACATGTTTTTGCCCTGTCGATGAACGTGAAAAGTCCATTTGATATTTCAGACCGTATTCTAGTAAATTTGGAAAGAATCGAAACATAATTCAACGAAATCTCCAAATACATTTTAAGGAAGAGATGCGTTCCGTACAAAAATATGTTGTATAGGTAAAAATTCGGTGAAATACACCGAATCTTGTCATTGAACTATCAAAAATCAATCGAAAAATATTAATTCTCATTTTCACATAGTCAAATAGTTTGAAAATTTGTTTTTGGTAACAATCTATTACAAGAAAGGTTATCAATTCAAGGGAGGCCATTTTTATAACGTATTGGAAAAATTTAATATCTTTTTTGGCAATAAATTAAATTATATATTTTACCATTCTTTAAACAATGTCTTGAAGATTAGTGGTTTAGCTAGAGAAATATATCTCTGGGCTTAACCCCCTAATAATTATTTGAGTCTATGGTGTACTAGCAATATCCATAGAGAAAGTTGATTAACCTATAATATTTGTAATTAAATAATTTATTACTGTTGATAGAAAAATTAATGTTTAATGGGAAAGAGTTATCGTTTATTTGGGGAAAAAATATTAGCTTAATATGCTAATAAATCGTGTAGCAGTAGCTGTTTCTGGAGGAGTTGACAGTGCCGTTGCGGCACTTCTTCTGAAATGCAAAGGTAGTTTATATTACAGTTTAATAGTGGATTTGGATAATTTAAGATATTGAAACAATTTAGGATTCAATGTGGAAGCCGTGTTTATGGAAAACTGGGATATAGCCGACGAAAAAGGTTTCTGTTCCTTAGACAAAGATTATGCAGATGCTGTTAATTTATGTGAAACTTTGAAGATTAAACTACATAAAGTGAATTATGTCAAGCAGTATTGGAACGAAGTGTTTTGGTATATCAACTAAAACTGTTTATTCAGTAAGATTATACGTTATCATTTCAGTGAACTTGTGAAGGAATACCAAATGGGATTGACTCCAAATCCTGATGTTTTATGTAATCGTCAAATTAAATTCAAACATCTTTATGACTATGTATTCAACCATTTGAAGGCAGATGCTTTAGCAACAGGTCATTATGCACGTACATCTTTTGGTCCATACTTAGAGCATTTTTCTCCCAATGAGTGTAAGTATGAGTAGAAAAATGGCTTATACCAAAATAAAATTTGTTATTTTATTAAGCTGTGAAATTACTAAAAGCAAAAGATCATAAGAAGGACCAAGTGTTTTTTTTATGTCAGGTTGAACAAATGGCATTAAGACGAACTATGTTTCCTTTGGGATTTCACTTTAAATCCCAAGTAAAAACTATTGCAAAAGAGAATGGTTTGGAAAAATTCGCAAAGAAAAAAGAAAGTATGGGAATTTGCTTTATAGGCAATAGAAATTTTCAGGATTTCATTGGAGAGGTATGGGTTCACGAAACTTACATTACAATTACTTTTGTTATTTATTACTATTCAGTACATACATTCACATAGCCCGGTATTGTTATTTGTACTTCTTTTAAATGTATGCAAATAACTTTCAGTACATAGAAGACAAACCAGGCAATTTTGTTGATATTGATACAGGTAAAATTGTAGAAAAACATAAAGGACTTCATCAATGGACATTGGGGCAAAGAACTAGGATATCCGGATTATCAAAAGCTTACTTCATTGCGAGAAAACACATACATAATAATGACATAATTCTGGTAAGGGTAATTATTAATATTTATTATTAACAATCAAAATGTTTTGTACCTTTTTTTCTACTTAGAATTTGTCTGAGAAAATTTTTTTTTTAGACAAGTGGGACCGATCACTCATTTCTTCATAGTCATCTATTTTTCACATCGAAACCTCACTGGATTACAGAAAAACCTAAAGAGCTACAAGATGAAGATATACTTGAGTGCGACTTCAAATTTCAACATGCTCACACTTGGGATCCATGTACCATTTTTGAATGTTCGCAGGGATTAATAGTTCACCTGAAATCACCCAAAAGAGCCATTACACCTGGACAGTACGCTGTATTTTGTAGAGGTGAACAGTGTCTGGGAAGTGCAAGAATAGTCGACACTCCTGTTTCAGAATTTAGTCTAAATTATCTTAATGAAGATTTAAAGCAAATTGATTTAATGAATAAATAGTGAAATTAAGTGATTTTCTCTTTTTCCATATGGATGCTTATATTCTAGATCAGAATATCCATCTAGTCTAACATGCAGACTTTTATTTAACCACTGCCCCCTTGAGTCCAACACCAATTGGGTGGCCAGAAGAATACTGAATATTTGAAAAATAAATATGCATGGGAAGACCCATACAGTTGATTATTTAATTTCGAGTTCATGTGTATAGATCCATGATTCGTCGCTTGTTATGATCTTATAGACGTCTTTTTGAAGAATCGTGATTTAACTTTTCCTAAATTTTTTGCACCAATCGACACAAGCTTTTTTTTGAGCTCAAATTATCGAATGCAAACAAATCTTTTTGAGGGCCAAATTTTCATGCCATATTAGCAATTCACTATTGGATGAAATATTCATTGTGTGGAATGTATGTCAGACCATTTCTAATTGTTTTACAAAAGCCAGCTTTAGTCACTATTTTGAATGGCAAGAAGAGGATTAAATTTCTTTTATTTTCCTAAGTAAACTTTGAAAAAACAAGTGAACAACAGGCAACAATATGAAGCATGAAAAAAAAATGTGAAAGATACAGAAGGTGTTATCTTTAACAATTATCTGCATGTAGATGATGATTTTGTCACTTCACAACATAGATCAATAATAAAGACGACAGTGAAAACAATCTCCTTCTATTTAGTCGGTTGCAAATTTATTGAGCATTTATTTTTTAAAACAAATGAACATATTGATCTTATAATGGTTTTAATGGCACTGAAATTTTTTTGAAAAAATAAAGGTCAGTAGCAAATAACCGATTTTTTCACAGTAAAATGAAAGCTAAGGATTCACATTTCTTGTCACATTATATATATATATATATATATATATTAGGGTGGTCCTTATTTCGGGTTTGTTCGAATTTTTCTTCACGATAGTCCTAAATCGGTTCGAAATATATAAAAAAAAATTCATGCCAATTTATAGCTCTTAATTTTGATATTAACTCGTGCCCCCCGACAGACAAAGTTTTAAATAGAAATAACATGGAAAAAGTTTTATTATTACTTCAGAATTTTTACGTCATTAACTAACGAACAAATCATATTGACAAATGATATTTTTTATGTAGAATTTAACGCTCTACAAAAAAGGTCTCTTATGATTTTTCGATAGCTCTAACGGTTTCAAAGTTATTCGAGGTTAAATGTGTAATTATTGTCATTTTCATAGTTTTTTATATTTTTTTTGTTATTTAATGATCCTAAAATGATAGATGGATTATTAGTTGTAATCTCAATGGTTCTCTTCTTCAGAAAATTAATATGGTATCAGTAAATCTAAAATGGTAGTTACACCAATTTGTTTTATACCTGAGTTATAGTAAGTTTTAAGTTTTTTTATTTAGTTTTTGGGATACACAAGATATTTTGGCCATATTATAAGAAAATTTTCATTTTCATTGGTACAATTATTAAATAACTTCTATCATCTAACAATATAAAAGCTCCGTATCATGATCTACAATTCATTAAAGAGTTAAACAACTTTAAGGCAATCAACAGTAACCTTGCTACTGTAGCAATTAATAGATTTATGAACCATCTATGGTATTTATCACCAGCGTTAGCAACCATGGCAATTTTTGATGAAGATGTTCCATTAGAAACAAAATTGAAAATTGTGGCTAAGCTGAGAACAGAGGAAGAAAAAACTTTAATCAATGCTATTCCGGAAGAAGATCTGGATTATACAAGTGAAAAATCTAGCATAAAACGCTTTCAAACCAAGAACATAAGTGACTTATTGTATAACGATATCGATTTTTTTGTAACTGCAGAATCGATCAAATTTTTCGAAAGATTTGAGCTACAAACAGAATTTTTACAAATTCATCCTTCTGAATGGGCTAACAATGAAAGCTATAAAACTGCAGACGGTTCGTCAGAAAACTATCGGTTGTGAATGACTGTGCTGAGAGAGGAGTTAAATTAGTGCAAGATTTTTGTAAACATTATACCAAAGATGAAAAACAAATGCAGTATGTATTACAAGTGGTTAAAGATCATCGTCAAATGTTTCCTGACGCGCTTAAAAAAACAAATGTAACAACTTCATAAAAGTATTTATCATTGAAAATAAAAATAATATTGGTATTTTTTTCAATTCGGAGAAATTTTAATGACAAATTTTTTCGATTGATTGATACTTTTTACTTAGAGAATACGCCAATAACCGATCTATAATTTTAGGATCATTAAATAACCAAGAAAATATATAAAACTATGAAAATGACAATAGTTACACATTTAACCTCGAATAACTTTGAAACCGTTAGAGTTATCGAAAAATCATAGGAGATCTTTTTTGTAGAGCGTTAAATTCTACATAAAAAATATTACTTGTCAATACGATTTGTTCGTTAGTTAATGACGTAAAAATTCCGAAGTAATAATAAAACTTTTTCCATGTTATTTCTATTTAAAACTTTGTCTGTCGGGGGGCACGAGTTATATTAAAATTAAGAGCTATAAATTGGCATGAATTTTTTTTTATATATTTCGAACCGATTTAGGACTGTCGTGAAGAAAAATTCGAACAAACCCGAAATAAGGACCACCCTCCTAATATATATATATATATATATATATATATATATATATATATATATATATTATTTTTTTGCAATAATCACAACTCTTGATAACACAAATTTTTTGTCAGATCATGATTGGAATTACCAAAGTTCGATTGTTTATCTTTTGTAATAAATATTAAATGATTTCGATCAAATGTTTTCAAATAGTAGTGTAAAATAAGTCTCTTGAAAGGAATATATCATTACTTACCATATTAATTATGTCAGACGGAAAGTCATATCCCTCTGATCATAATTAAAATTTGAACTACTAGTCTTGGTAGAGTTAATATGAATATGGAGAAAATTTTGTTTTTTCAATTTTTTGGACAAATTATTAATGTCTAAAACTACCCCTTTATAATGAATTAAAAATATGGAATTCAATATATACTTCAATGATAGTTAAAACCTCTTATTTACATTTATATAGCACATATTCAAACATTGAATTATCTTCATCCATACAAATATTTTCTAACATTTGATTCCCAAGAGTGGATTTGATAAATAAATTCAGATCACTTTTAGAAATTTCATAGTTCATTTAACTCGTGTAATTTCAATAGATTACATATCCATCAGCTTCTAGATCGTCTTCTATGTTTGTCATATCTTCTTGAATTGGAGTGTTTCCTGCTACTTCTACTCTCATTGCATTCTCTAGATCTATTACGTTTTGTATTTCTCCTATGCTCTTCATAGTCATATTCTCTAGACCGACTTCGTTTGGATTTCCTTTCCAAACTTCTAGACCTACTTTTTTCTTTATCCTTTTTATCAAAACTTTGTGACCTGCATCTCCATTTCATATTTCTCTCGGTACTTCTTGATTGATCTCTAGGCTTTATGTTTTCCTCTTTATTTTTTGATCTATATTTATTGAAGTTATCAAAACTTTGAGTATGACTTTTTTGCTTTTTGTAGGTTTCTTTTTCACTTTCACTATCTGATTCTGAGATGGAACGTTGTTTTTTAGACTGTTTCTTCTTTTTTTGCTTGACCTTGTCTCCTGTAGTTGTTGCATCTTCATCTTCACTAACTGAATATTTCCAAGACTTCTCTTTTTTATTTTTCTTTGTTGCTTCTTCAGTTTTAACCTAAAATACACTTATTAAATATTATCAAACACAAAAGAAAATTAATCATAACAGATACCATGTACTAAAATATTTGATGATAAATTGTAGGATTGCAAAACTTCCTTATTTCCTTTCCATATGCTTATTTATTGGTTTTTAACACCAACAAGACATCTTGAACAGATATACATCAGTTAAGAATATACCAGGAATTGATCGTTTTAAAAGCCTGCTTAAAGGAATTGTCAAAAAAATTTTAGTCGTTGGTAGAACTATCCTCTATACTTATATGGAGTTTGAGTCTCATCTGTCATTTAGTTGATTTATAGTACTACATTTTGTTAGTTCATCTTGAGTGTGTTGTGCTATTTGTATAATGGATAGAAATATCAATCAAAAAACCTGTTTTAAATATTGCATTCCATATGGAATTTAATTTGAGGAAGCGTTGGAAATGTGAATCATAATGTTGATCAAAAGTAAAAGTATTCCCCTGATAAGTTTTCAGCCAACTTTTTCTCTTCTTTTCCCTAAACTTAAATTACCATTTCCAATCAAAAAGAAACATAAGAGAGGAGTATTCTCTGTGAGGTCAATTGTGGAAAATGTGTATTATTTCAGAAGGTCCTTCTTTGAAGGTGATACAATAAATTTAGATGAATAATACATGTTTTACGTTTCACTGACTGATTCCCGGGTTTTTTCAACACTAGTATTTATTAGAAAATACCTACCTTTAAAGGTTCCTCAACAACAGTTTCTTTTTTGATAACATGAATTGGTAATCTTGCAGGCAATTTTATATCTGCTTGAATTTGGTCAGCTAATGTTTCCCGTCTGTATTCTAGATCCTCTACTATAGGATTTCTTTTAATTGGTACAATAGGTTTGGGAGCACATCCTTCATTGTACAACTTTTTTGTTTCTTCATCAGTCTTTTTACCTTCTTTAGGGATTTTATATTCACTTACGTGGTCCACCCTTAAAATTCTGTTCAATACTTTTACCCCATTCAAATTATCTACTGCCAATACTGTTGATCTTTGATCCTCATAGCATAGAAAACAAAAGCCTTTAGATTTTCCACTATCTTTATCCCTGATAAGATTGATGTTTACTACTTCCCCATACCTAAGAAAAAATAAAGATATATTTTAATATTCATATTGAAATGTATCTAATATTTTATCAATAAAAATAACTGTTTTGCTAACTTTACAATTGTTATCTAAGAAATACATATAAATCCAAATATGATATAAATGCATTTATAATGATTCTTTGAGGAAAGATGGAATAAATTTTCCTTTTCGAAGCTTTTTTTTCTAAACTTACTGAGAAAATATACAGATGATGTCACCTTCTGTTAAATCGTAAGGAAGGCCACCAATAAATATCCAGGCACTGTCCCTATACTGATCGTGCCACGAGGATTTACTATTATTTTGCAATTCCCGCTCGCTTAATTTTGTAACATTTTTCATATTTCTGTAAAGAAAATATTTTGGTTTAACATAATTTTGTTTCAATAACAGTTTCTATACGTACGTTAATGGATTCATGATGCAGTCTTCAGGTTCTGAACAAAATTGAAATTAATAATTATGACTAAAGAAAAAGTAAGTTGAAACAATTTCACTCTATATCACAAATATACTGTATTAATAGTTAATATTAATATATATATAAATATATACTATCTGATAGTAAAAAACAAAAAAATAGATTCTTGGTTAGTTCAGTAATTAATATGTGTAATATTCTGTGATAAATCAGATTGCTGTCAATCAGAGATATATATATGGCAGTACGACAGCAAATGATAGAATCTTGATTCTTCAATCAGTGATTTCTTGATATTTTATATTTTCCTATTTAGAATACTTTGAAATTTGAATAGAGAAAGTTCTTCATTCAAACCGTAGACTTATTATCCTTATTAATACGTCTATTATTCAAACATTTGATATAACCACATATTACGGATATAAGTTATGAAACTTCAGTAATCTGTGGATGTAACAAAGAAGGTCTTCTTCTTAGTTGTATTCTCATGTCTGAGAAATCGTGATCTCATGAAATCAGGTACAACTATCAACTTTAGCTTTCCAGTTTGTCAGTCCATTGTTTCGGTTAGTAGGGTTTGGAGTGGGGTATTTGTGATGTTTTTTACTTGGTCTATCCATTTGGCAGGTGCCCTGTCTCTTAGTCGTTTACTTTCCACCTTTTTCTAGGTTGTCTATTTCTCGTCTTGTGGTGTGTCCAAGTATTTTAGGATTCGTCATTATAGCATATTATGGAGAACCTGTCTTTGATCTTTAGACTTTTTAATATAGATGTATTGATGCGTCTCTCTGTCCATGAAATTCGCAGCATACTGAGCTATCCCGTACTATACGGAGTACTTTAAAATATCCGCTATTATACGGAGTACTCTAAGATATCTGGGATTATACGGAGTACTCTAAGATATTTGGGATTATACAGAGTACTCTAAAGAACCATAACCTTTTTATCGTGATCATCTAGTGCGGGAGAATAGGACATTACGTTGTGTAGATAACCAAAGTTACACTTGAACGAGAACGAGAAAACAGTGACGGGAAGTTCAGAATGCAAGGTTAAGTAATAATACAACATTTGGTTGCGGAAGGCAGGGTCTCGCACCTGACTCGATATATGAGAGCGAGGTTGTACTTCAGGACAAAAAGAGTCAGGGATAAAAACCTTGAACCTTGACCTCTCTTCAGCTCCCATACATTCTTCAACCCTGTGCTCCCCTTCATTTATAAAATTAAAGTTCCAAAGATTGGCAACCTTTCTAATATCCTAAAACATAGTTAGTATGCAAGCACTAAGGTAAATATAGCAGTCAACACAGATAACATGGCAATAGGAACATGTGACCAAGATCTTTGAGGTAGTTAAATAATCCTTTGGTCAGGAATTCTGTATTCACACACCTACTATCTAATTAGATTATTATAATCTGGACGCATAATATCGTTGTTCAGGAATTTCTTGTTACGGCAATCTGAAGACACATAGGTTGTGGTGTCTGTTATTTAACTACCTATTCATCTTTATATCTAATAATATAGTTGTTCAGGAATGCCTTGTTGCGGCATTCTGAAGACACAGGGTTGTCGTGTCAGCATCTAATTGGAAATCCACAATTCATTCACTCTAAACACTCTGAATTCTCAAACAAAGTACCATTGTTAACCACATCTAGATTCAAAGAAATGAAATGAAGATAAAGATGCTTGCATGTATGAAATATGTTAAATGGTCAATTCAGATTAAAGTAAACAGGTCGCCCCTAGCTGGAGCATCAATACAGTAAAATCCACCAATGTATAAAGAATACATGATACGAATAACATTCACGTTGACCTCAGGTAATTCAATACAATAACCTTACATGTTAGGGCAGCTCGGTCGACTTCCTTTTGTGTCTATCCTTAACTTATACGGAACAATGGACAATGGCGTTCTATTTCTAACAAAGGAAAACTGGACTCTCTGAAGCCGGCGTTCACTCGCCGAAGATTACTACCACCATTCTGGGTCCAAAGGACTTTTTCTACATATCGTTAGGTCCATAACTCGCTTAAATCGGATATCATTCTTATGCAGCGGAAGGAGTTAGAAGGGACAGGTTACAGCCAGCATGCACCTTAAACTACAGTTCCGGTAACGAGTGCAGAACCTAAACGTTACAAGGGGTAAGTTCAAATGGACAGTAAGGTAAGGGTAACTGTGGCATGCCCAGGAGCTTGAAGAGGGGATCTAACATAATTCGAGTCGACCGGAAAAGTTACTATCAAGTACACTGTATCAGGCCTCCTCGGGGTGGTCAAGGTCCAGGAAGGCTTAGATATTACTAAGGAACAAAACGAACACTTCCTGAAGGGTCATGGAAACTAATCCTGGTTATATCACAATACTTCGGAACAATGATCTAGCAATCACTCACACATTCTCACAGTAACGTTGGTTATCCGGAGCTATTTACTGTCTCTATATGATAAGTCGTCCTCTACCAGGACTACTTAGCGATTTACCCTAAAGAACGCTACCGGTTCACAAAGAATTCATTCTTTCAAAGTAAACGGGCGCATGCATATGGCAAATATGTAACACAAACTGACTAGGACATTATAAAATAGTTACAATACCCCATCACCTGTGTTAATGAATGTGACAGTAAAAGCAAACAAACATGTGCACCTCACAATTCGGTTAGATTTTGCCTACTATATGCTACGCCCCTGAGGTTTGTTTTATAAGTACTCGGACTGTCAAATTTCGTATCACATGTTGCAGACAGCAATCGCTTTCTGAATATGATATATGCTCCCTCTATCTAAGTTTATTACTCTGAGACCTAAACCAAACTAACAGGTATAGAAGCACCTGCTAGGACTTTAAACATCTCAGTAAACATAGACAAACAGAATATAGTTTATGAATGTTAGTTAAAATGTTACATCACAGATCATCTTTGCGGAAAGTGAGTATTCAGCAAACTAGACCCAAATTACAGATGTTATCCGTAATCTGTGCAAACTAGATTCGTTTGTCTGTGGTATTCGGTTCTGTGCTTGAAATACTAACTTTGGTGATTGCTGAGTATAAAAACAAATAAAACAATAAATTTTGAAAAATGCTAATGAAAAGAAATTGCAACGTTCATTATTTCATTCTTATTTTCAGTAAACTTGAAGCCGCAAGATATGGATAAAAAAATAATACCAGTGGAATTTAAAGAGTTGGTCGATGGCGCATATGTTTTGAATTCGCCTGGTAAATAACCTTTTGTAGTATAAAGTGTACTTAAACCTTACAATTACTTGAATTAAATTTTTTTTTCTTAGATGGAAGGCAGTATAAATTGATGGGTGAAAAGTTTCCTACTAAGGTAGGAAGCTTGATTCATCTTGATAATGATACATATTTGAGGCTAACGAATGAGATTATATTAGAGAACGAAATTGAGGAAATACATATATTGCATGACGAAGATGATGACTCAGACATAAAGCAATGCAAAAATGTAAATCTATCAAAAATTAAAGAAAAAGAACGTGGAATTTGGCGAGAAGAATCGACAAGAATTCTTGTAGAGATGTATAAGGAATTAAAACCACTTGTAGGCAAAACTAAAATCAGAACTATGAAACAGATGTGGGAAAAAATTAATGATAGTCTAAAGCAAAATGGTTACAATTATGATATTCAGCAAGTTGAGAGTAAATGGAAAAGTTTGGTGAGATCACACAGGGTTGGATATCAACACGGATTAAAACGCAGATCAACTTTCCTAGGAGAACCCTTTGAAAGGTAAATTTTATCAAATTTTGAATAATATGAAATAAAAATAATGAAATGAATGAAAATAATGAAATAAAAACTGAATGGTTTTAAACTTGACTACATCCTATATGAGTGCTGTAATATGTTAATAGAAGCAAAAACATGAAAAAAAGTGCTTGAATAGAATTATTTAAGATAAATAATTAGCACACTTAATTAAGTAATACACATATATGATGAATTCTTTTTATTTTTAAGAGTTGCTTACATGACTCGTTTTGTTATATAGTAACTTCTTCAAATGAACAACTGGTCCAAAATGTTGGTAACATACAATATATAAATGATTTCTGTTTTGAGATGAGGGAACACGAAAGTTGTTATTACTTTGGGTAAAACCACAATTTCAGAAAACTAAATCTATAATAAATAAATTGTTTACCAGCTGTTTGTTTGCCCATTATTCCCTGGTGCCTTTTCCTCAAAAACTTATATTGGACAAATCAAAAGGTCCTTTAATACTAGGATACTAATACATAGGTGATCTTTCCTGAATAATAAGTTAGAATCTAAGTATGCAGAACATCTTATAACGAGAAATATAATTTTGATGGGCATATTAAAACTTGCATAAAATTGGGGATCTGAAGTTGAATTTGTTAAAAAGTTTAGAAATAAATCAATTTAGAAATTCTGGGAATGACTAGACCAAGTTCGCTTTTATTGTATTTATTCTCATAGGGAACCCGTAGTTTTACCCAAAGTAATGAAAACTTTATTTTCTACATACAATAATGTTTTTAATTGTTTTGGCCTTAACTTGAAGGAAATTCATCTTGAATTTGAAAGCGAAATGATTTTCAATTTCTGCTAATGTTTATTTAATTACACTGATGATGAAGTCATGGTATGACAAAACAATTGTTGTAATCAAATAAACATTAACAGAATTGAAAATCATTTTGCTTTCAAATTCATGATGAATTTCCTTCAAGTAAAGGCCAAAACAATTAAAAACATTATTGTACGTACCCTTATCTCAAAACAGAAACCATTTAAATATTTTACGCTGCTAAAATGGTACTATGCTCACCTGACGAAGTCATGTTGTCATGACAAAACAATTGTTGTGAAATTAAATAAATTAGCCGAAATGAAGTTGTTTTACTTTAATCATCAAGATGTATTTCCGACAAGTAAAGACCGAAACAATCAAACGAAAAGAGAACAATCGAGAAAAAATTGGAGAGAGGGAATTGAAAAGGGCATTTCAGAAAATCTGTGATTAAACAGAGAAGAATGGTGGTTAGGAGTGTGAAAGCGTTGTAGAATGCTATGAAACATTAATTAAATTTTTTTTTCACTTTAAATTTAATAAAATACTACCCATAGTTAATATTTTCAGAGAATTAGGGGAGATATTATATAAAACAAAATGCAAAATAAATTCATCTCAAGAAGATATAGATTCCACAGGTGTTACTCCTGGGTGAGTATTGTAAAATTAATGTAATATCTTACTATAACTTCTATTTCAGCCCATCTGAAAATAAAAACTTCAGACTTCAGTCAGATGAAATTCTATCAAATGGCACAAATTTTAATTCAAATATCGAAGGAATAAATTATAATCTTTGCCGTATTGTTAAAGCAATTGAAGTGGAGACATCTAATAGAGAGAAAGCTGAAGAAATAAAATTGAAACAAAGAGAAAGACTCATAAAAGCTATTGAGAAAGGAAATGAATTATTGAGCAAGTTACTTCAACATAAATGAGAACAACAGAATCTATATTTTTTACATCTTGTGCCAGTATTTTCTAATAATTTGATATCAATGTTTCAACTGAACTTTCAATGTCAAATAAAAAAAATTGTTGTAAGTAACAAATTAATAAATTACATACTTTGTATCATATAGTGTGAATTGAGTTCATTCTTACACCACTTTTTTCATACACTTATGTTGATTATTTTCACTTGCAAGGTATCAAAATATAATATATAAATTTTATGTTTGAACAGTTGAAAATGATATCAGGTAGTAGGGTTGATTCTCAATGTACTGCATTAATCAAATTCTGAAGTTCTGTTCGAGTTTTTCCAGTATATAAACATTTATTTTGGCAACATATTAACAAATATTCTTTAGGCAATACAGTGATCCTGGGCTGATTGTTGTAAACAAGTGATACCAATAATCTTATACAATAAATTATTTTAGATCAAAGAGAAAAAAAAAACTGATGCATAGCATGCCGGAAAGTGCTTAGCATGCATGTTCTGGCACAACAAAATCATGTTAAGTAAGTTTCTGCACCACAGAAAATTTGTTGGGATAAAATCTAAGTAGGTTGCCTATTAAACCCAATAAAGTGAGCTAGTGGATTTCGAAACAAAATTGGACTGTACTATCTTCTCATTTGCCTATGAAACACTTTAATTCAATGTAGAATGGCACTTGTCTAATATTTCGTCCCATGTGGAAACAAAATGAGACTAACATAAAGAAAGGGGTAATGAGATTCTAACAACACAGAATATTTAATCTAAAATGATGGTTTTTTTTTATTTAGTTTAACCAGAACGTTTAAACATTCCAACTTTTATAGTATTGTGATTATTTATATCAAAGTTAAGACAAATTTGTGAATTCTCATTATTCCATATATTGTCTTTCATCTTTCAAATATAAAGCATAATATTGAAGATTCATAAGAGGATAAATGTATGCCTGAAGACATCTAAGAGCGTAAAGGTCAACCCTCCATTGGGCGCAATGCAGCTATTAGATTATTGCTCACAGAGAATATAATATTTAGCCATCAATTAACATCGTCCGGCCTGCTTCAAGGATATCCTCTGTATCCATGAACTGTCAACAGTCAAATTTGTGGTTTGGAAGTGTTTACATGTTACGCTCAGCAATAAAATTAATCTCTCAGATGCATTGAGCCCATTGTCCATAAATTTTTTATTTCAAGTTAGTATTTTTTATAGTACTGTAGTTTCATGAGTTGTAAAAATAACAGGTAAGGACCATATTTTTTAATCATAATTAAGTAATTGCTTTTTATTTTAAAAGTAATCTATCAGATACATTGAGCCTGTTCATGGTTTTTTTTGGTTTACAGCTTTTTTGCTTAGAAATGGATAAACTCCAACAAACTTATAATCCGAACAATCCTAAGGATACTGAAGATGTAGATGGAACTGGATAGTCCATGATGATAAAGTTGAGTTTGATGGCGAAAGTGATACAGATGGTGAGAATCAGTTTCAGCCACGGGAAGAGGACTCGACACCTGACAAGAAATCTCCGAAGATACTTCTGATACGTTTGAGTATGATGAAAACGCTTTTTAGAAAAAGACAAGACGACCCAGTGGAAAAAAAATGAAATTTACCAATCGAGTGAAACATAAACCTCAAAACATATTAGTCTGTCTTCCAGGGGTAATAGGATCTGCCAGAGATGCGAATGCTGGAAATATTTGATGAGTGACGAAATATGTATAATATAATATATTTTAAATAAGTTTTGCTTACAGGAAGTCAATAAAGAACAGACGCACATTTTTTAAACAGCTAAGCAAGGAGAGGAAAACCAGGAAATAACAAATGATGTATTCGAAATACTTCTGCAAAAGCTGTGCCAAATTCTTATATTTAGAACACGCGACCAACATCTGTGACAACTGCTATCATTCAAAATTTTATACTAATGATAATGTTTAAGAGAAATCTGATTAATTCTTTTTATGTTTTTATTAGAGAATCGTATTAATTTTTGGTCTGTTCATTATGATTTTGAAATAAACATTTCTGAGAATTGTGGTTGTTTTAAAAAATCCTTATAATTCAATATTAATTTATTTGGACTTATTAAAACATGACGTTTTTATTAGAACCTGGTAGATGCATTGCGCCCAATGGAGGGTTAAGGAATTTGTTATTAAATGTAAAATGAACAACAATTTTATTTCTTTACTTTATATTCATATAGTTTATCACATTTAAACTTCATAGTTGCTGAAATAGGTATTGAGTAAGTCACCTTAATAATGAAAGTTCACCTTGCATGAAGACAGAATTTACTAATTACTGCTATAAATGAAAAGATAATCTTTAAAGAATAAATAACAAAAATCAATGGAATATTTCATGTCTTGTTTAACATACTGACTTTTCTATTAGCATTAGTGCATTTTCTTAAAATTAATGATATTTTACCACCTACAACAACAATTATATGGCTAGACCATAAACAGATACAATACAAAACATTGTTTTATTTTCCCAACGAACAGTACAGCTTCCATCAGTATTATTGTCCCAATAGCATGAACTTGCTGTATGTAAACCTGCTCCATTTTTCTGCATTATTGTACAAGTAACTATATATTTGTAAGGTTTCATAAGTTTGGTCAATTCTGATGTACAGTTTTCGACAACAGCTGTTGTCCAATTATTTACTTTAGTTTGCTGATAGCCATTTCCTCCTATCACATTCTCTATAGCGTCTTTTATTATTTTACTGACATCATCAACAACGAATTGCCCTTCTTCTTGAAGATCTTGATCAACCACTTCCTTCGGTTTTTGTTCCATTATAGAGAAAATCAGAATCGTATGTTAATTCCGTATGACTTTTTCAGTTTTTGACGATTCGGTGAAAAATTTATCAAAAATTTTGTTCAAGTCCAATAAAAATATAACACAGTTTTAAAACATTTAATTATTCGAAGTTTTAACTAAGGGAGACAGTTTTAGAGTTTGTCACTTCTCTGTCAATAATATCACATATCCTGCGACCATAGACTAATAAGGATAATAAGTCTATGCCTGCGACAGTCACTTTCTTATCTTCTTTGGAGCCAAAATTGGTCTTTAATGATTACGGAACAGCTTCACCAATTGTATCCATCCGTCTGATCGTTTGTAGACAAGATAACTTTCAAAAGAAACAACTTTTGTATAATTTCGTAGTTGTTGAATTTATGTCCAAATTCTTTCAAATGACTGCATATTTGGAATATGAGATGTCTGACATTCAACTCTACCGGTTTTCATGAATTCTTTTCTTAAAGGATTTACCTGTTTGAACAATATACACCATAAAGGAAAAAAAAATAAAGATTAAATTAGTACAAAATATAAATTGTTTGTCAATACACTTGAAATTGGAATGAAATAAGAAATTACTTTATTTTCTATCAAATTTTATCAAATGAATATACAGTGACTCGAGTTTCCTAGTAATGACTACATTTTCAAACTGAATAAAACATATTATATCTAAATATTATACATATTCGTTGAAGAATTCGGCAAAACTTTGAAAAGTGGGGTGTGCCACAGGTCCGTTAATAGTTTTATTGTCGGTACGTGCTTTTGTGTTTAAATATGTCGATGGATTCCAGGATTTTTTCCTTTGGTGTATTCAGAAAACTCACAACGACAGATACAACCCAAGTTTTCAAACCATTCGAACACTCATAAACTCGTTTTCTACAGATCAATGATACATAAAGCTAATTCAATTTCTTCAAATAATATTATTATACCTGTAAGCGAAAGGAAAAAACTAGACATCCTGGAATCCACCGAAATATTTAAACACAAAAAGGACCTACCGACAATAAACTATTAAATGAGCAGACGGTCCTGTAGCACATCCGACTTTTCGAAGTTTTGCCGAAGCCTTCAACGAATATATATAGTAATTGAGATATAATTTGTTTTATTCAGCTAATGTAGTAAACACTACAAAACTCAAGTCATTTTATATTCATTTAATAAAAAGTGATAGAAAATAAAGTAATTTCTTATTTAAATCCAATTAAAATGAACTATCACAAAGTAACAGACTACTCCATCCAATATTTTTGCACTTGAAGTTAAAATGGAACTAATGCAACTGGATCTCAGAAACCTGAAATTTGCGTAAGGTTTCATAAAAATAATGAATTTTGTGGTTGGTTTTTGGTAAAATATGATAACACTTTCACTTGAAAAAAACACTCCATTTATACATTTCAAACGTTTCTTACAGTTTTAAGTCAAAATAGGAAGATTGGGTTCATGAACTGGCAAAATCAGTTATGAGCACCGGAGATATGAGCAACAAATATAAATTACAAATTAGAAAGCAAGCAAGTAGATAGAAAATCTCCAATTAGATAGAAAATCTCGTATTCCTAATCTAAGATTTCTGTAAAATATCATAAACAATAACTACAAAAATCATTAAAAATAGACTGCGTTCAATTATTGACCATCATGAAGGTAACCTTTCAATGATAATGTAAAATCTTTTTATATAGTGCCTATAATATTTGCTTATTCTTGGTTCTTTTCGAGCGGATTGTTACATATTCAAGTTGTCAAAAATTCTGTGTCAATATCTTAATTAATTCTTGACGAACATATTCCTATTGGTCCTTATGCCAACCTCTAAATAACAAAAAACTACTCATTTTTTTACGATCATTTAACCTATCATGTTAAATTTATATTTCTTTTTATTTGTAAATTTTCAAGATTTCTCAAGTTACTGAATGTACAATATTTTTAGTCGAATATTTCAATTAAAAGGTAACCAATGAAAACTGTGTAGAAGAATGTTTTCACTAAAAAGCAACTAGTGGAATCTGTAGTTACTGTTCAATTTTTATATATTCTGTGGTCATAACCTAGTATATAAATATGTATTTGAAAAAAGTCTAAATCAAGAATGACAAATTTTTCGCTGTCCAATTTTTCATACACAAGGTATTTTTGATTCAATTTATTATTTTAATTTTATCAAAATGGAACATTTAGAAGTTGTAGTAAAAATAACAGATTATGTGCTTACACCGCTATCGTGTTCTTCATTAATAAACCAGTTTTTAAAAGGTATTCTGTATCAAAAAACTCAAATACCGTATCCTTATACATGGTTAAAAAGTTCTATAAACAGAAGACGAAACCGCCCAGATGAAATGACAATACATAATGGTATCAATCATTTTAAAGTAGAAAATCAGTACAGAATAGCTTCAAAACTTTATGATGGCCTGGAAGATGCAATGAGAGAAATAGGCAATGAACTCTGTAAAAATACAGTGAGTGAAATATTCATTCTATTTGGACCAACTCCAGTCTGCCCTAAAGAAGTTTGTAGAATTGAAATTCCTTCCTTGGCTTTGGGACATTTTGAAGAAGTCCATGAAAAAGATGCTCTTAAGCACCAGCATAAGGCTTTAAGGTAAATATTTTTGGCAATGTTGTCTTGTAGGGGGTATTTTCCAATATAAATAGTTGATTTCATTATATTGATTCAATATTGTTTTGTCTCTAATAGCAATTAGCAGGTTCCTGGTATTTTACTAATACTTTGTAAATAATCTTCATTTTCATCAGAAATTTAGTACATTTTTCCTAGCTATAGACTAAACAAAGTATACTTTCACCATTTTCTCTGGGATTATATATCCTAACAAATTATTAATTACACACTCTGTTTATGTTCAAAATAATAATTAGGTTTAGCTCCACTATTTGAATTGGCATAGAATTATATTTCATCAAATTTCTAAAGTATTATTCAGAAATTGTACATGCAGGGTTGTTTTGACTGCTACATAATTTTCAAGTGTTTTATTGTTTCTGTCTTTACTTGGTTGAAACTCATTTTAATTAAATGATATATAAAAGATAGTATTTCAATTAATTTTCAAGTGAATGCTGCAGGTACCTACAAAATGAATTGATAAGATTATCAGGTGTAGATAATAAATTAAGTAGAAAAGAGTGATCATATTCCATTTTGCTGTTGAGCTTCTATTTTGGTATTATTCCACAAAATTCATTCTCTTACATGCTTTAAATTTATGGATAATTTTAAAGTATATGTTTACATGGTGATTTTCAGATGTAATGTTTTAATAAACCTTTGTTTATGTATCTGTTAATGCATGACCTTTAAATATTGTTTGAAATTTCTTCTTGTTTTATTTCAATATTCAATATAGATATTGTTCATCCATTGATTGTATCATCTTATTTGTAATGATTAGTCAAGTGTCTTTTTTAAATTGAGGTCTGTCCAAGTTAAGAACTCATGATATGATATTATCCTGATCCTGAATACTCCTGGATCTTCTGTGAAGATCCCTACAAAGCTTTATATAGTTTGTGCCAATTAAAAGTTCTGGTTAGGTTTTGTTACCATGTCTTCACACCACCTTAAGCACAGCACTGTTAATTCATGACACAACAGTTAAATGCTGGATGAAACCATATGTCCAAAAAATTTCTCTTCTACTCAAACAGAACTTTCCCAGTAAAGAACTCCACCCTCTGAGCTATTGGCACTCGCATTAATTAAAACAAGTTTTTAGGAATTACTATGTTTTACTACATATCTCTTCAAGGAGACCATGATGATCAAAAAGTCAAAATTTAATCAAAAAAGTTGTGTTTTCTTCCTTTAATTGGGAACTTATCAGCCAATGCGTTAATATATTTGTGACAGCTAACCCATATAAGAAATTTCTTATGAAAGGGATTCATTAAAATTACCACAGAGTTTTAGTAGCACTTTTTAAGTTTCCCTACACTGTTTAAACATTGATTTGTTATTTATAATGAAAGACATTGTAGTAGATAGATGTTTTTTTGATAACGGTTAGAAATAAAAACATTCATTATAAACTTTCTACTTTGTGAATTAAAATGTCAACTCTGTGTCAAAAACCTTAAATTGATTAGTAGTATGGATAAAATAGATTGTTAAGCAGTAATAATTTATGAAACTTCATGTTATTTTCAGGGAAATTTTTCTTTCTGATACCTGGATGGATTCAGTTGACTCTAGCATACCATGCACCAATACATTTATTTTTTTAACTAAATATCAGAATGATGAATCTGAAATGTCGCTATTCAAGGCCTGTAAACCACTTAGTTTCAAGAAGAATGTGAAACAATACTCAATAAAGGTTACTTGGGATTCAGAGAAGGCTGACACATGCTGTAAAATATTTGATGAAAATGAAGAAACCTGCAAATCTGAGAGTATACAGGCTAATAGAAATGAAGAAAGACAGGATATTTCATGGTATCAATTTGATCATAGTTTACAAGGATATACAAATTTTTTTATCAATCAAAAAGGAGTCTGTGACTTGTGGTAATTTTTTGGGACTTCTTAAAAAAATATAGATTAAAAGAATATTATAGTTTTTTGGAATAATATTTTTTAAATTTAAATATATTGTTAATAAGGAATATGAGAATATTGTGTTGGAATTAGAAAAGCATCACTGTGTCTTAACAAAATTTTTTGTATTTTGACAATTCTTTTGAATTATAAAATGTAAACATTATATGTTATTATATTGATAAATAATTAAGTAAACAAAATAAATAAGATTTTATAACATTTCTACTTTGATTTGAATAACTTTTTTCCTTAATTTTAATGATGAATTTGGAGTTCACAAAAAACTAGAGCTGAAAGAAATGTACTACAAATTTGAACATTATGTTGAATTTTCGAAGGTATTTTTGGTAGTTTCATTTTTTCATTCTGATGGTTGAATGAAACTCCAAACAACAGGTTGCAATTTTTTTCTTTATTGATTATTCATTTTATGAAATGCAAAAGTATAATTTTCATTTCATTGTTTTGTTTTTGTATGTGCTTCAATTAATTTTTCTTGACTTGTTATTGAAACACTATCAGTTTTAAATTATTCATTTTAAGGGTGTTTTTTCTAAGTTACGCTGGCTGATTCACAAAATTACTTAATGGACGTATGGAGCTATGCCTTCCTCTTTATAACTTTCTGTTATCCATATCATTGGAAATCGTTTGTTAGTTCTTGGAACAAAAAAATACAAAATGGAAAAAATTTCCCCGAACTTAAACCCAGGATCTTTTGTTTGCTAAGCTGATATGCTAACCATAATATATTGTAAATCATGGATAAATCCAGGTAAACCCTCTACGTTCACTACAAGACAAATCACTTTGGAAAGAAGACAATGCTTTGTGTTTGGTGGGGTATAACCATAGACTTATTATCCTATTTAATACATCTATGGGTATAACCTATTATGAGCTGTTAAAAAAAGAACAGCGCAATCCAATGCACGCAAATACTCATATGCAGCATACCACATCAGCCGAAAATTGAACTGTTAAATTACTTCTAGCATCACAGATGAAGAAATCTTCCTCATGCTTAAGTAATATCTTATTAAGTCGCTATGCCAATAATTAGCTTTTTTCTGAAATGAATTAGAACGGCGGTTATTTATTATAAAATAATTATTGGCATAGCGGCTTAATAAGATATTACTTAAGCATGAGGAACAGCTGGATGGACAGGCTCAAATGAATCTCATCATGAATTTTTCACCTACAAGTATAATTTAATCGTTCAAACAACCGTGCAATAACTGAATTGATTGTTCTATTATTTGTTGGTTGATTATATAATATAATAATATATGGTGGGAATATATAAAACATGCATCAAGTTTTACAATTAATTAACTTCACAATGGGAATAGCCTGTATCATCAGTATACCAGTACTACCACAATTGAATTCGGAAAATTAGCGAAACACCATGGCTCCAGATGGTGGTGGTGCATCACCAAAAGTCAAAGGGAGTTGATCGGCACACTGCTATTGGTTCAATCCACCTCCAAAGACATACACAAAAATGTTCACTATTGTCTTTTGACCAAGATGAATGTAAAATAGAAAGGCCTTTTACTTGATAGAAGAAATATAACAAAATTTGAATATCAAAACAAATTAAAATATGTTTATCTTCTACAATTTTAATTAAAAAAAAAAATTTTTACTCAAAAAAACTTCTAGAATTAAATGAATGTCTAAAACAAGCACCGCTTACATTTAATAGACGTATATAATCAAAACTCAATATATAATGGCAAATGGAATAAATAAACCAACAGATATACGAAAGTCATTAAAATTAATAAATAAATATTTAAAGGAGACAAAATTTTGTTTCTGGTCTTACCTTTAAGAACACCAATTGTTTTTAAAAGGCAATTGGTGTTCTTAAAGGTAAGACCAGAAACAAAATTTTGTCTCCTTTAAATATTTATTCATTAATTTTAATGACTTTCGTATATCTGTTGGTTTATTTATTCCATTTGACATTATATATTGAGTTTTGATTATATACGTCTATTAAATGTAAGCGGTGCTTGTTTTAGACATTAATTTAATTCTAAAAGTTTTTTTGAATATTAAGATGAATGTTTTAAGTATGTGTAAACAACAATGTAGCACTTGCATGACAACACGTTCTAAGTATGTTCACCATTAAAAATCTCGAATATGGTGACAATTGAAACAAGTTGTAGAAATTACTATGTTTTACTACCAATTAAAATATATTTTACATATTTTCTTGTGACTCGAGTTTCGGGAAATGAACTATCCCATCATCAGACAACTGAAGACCTAACAGTGGTACAGAGGTATTTAAACAAAAGTGATAAATATTTTGAATATTCCAATAGATTCTAACACCTAATAGTGGTACAGAGGTTTACAAGCGGAACGTGATAAAAACTCGGTTAAAAAAGAGGGGCCTTCTAACCGATATCGGAATGTCGGCAATCTACAAAGAAGGTTGTTAAACAGATGGTACCTATTTAAATATCTCAAATAATTTTTGGGGTTACATAGCTCCGTACAGTCATTCATTATGTAACTGTGTAACCCCAAAAATTATTTGAGATATTTAAATAGGTACCATCTGTTTAACAACCTTCTTTGTCGATTGCCGACATTCCGATATCTGTTAGAAGGCCCCTCTTTTTTAACCGGGTTTTTATCACGTTCCGCTTGTAAACCTCTATACCACTATTAGGTGTTAGAATCTATTGAAATATTCAAAATATTTATCACTTTTGTTTAAATACCTCTGTACCACTGTTAGGTCTTCAGTTGTCTGTTGATGGGATAGTTCATTTCCCGAAACTCGAGTCACAAGAAAATGTGTAAAATATATTTTTATTGGTAGTAAAACATAGTAATTTCTACAATTTGTTTTAATTATGATCAACTACCAAATAGTAATGGCTGAAACAATTCAGTATATGGTGACAATGTCAGATTTCACATATTCATATCTGTATTTTTGTATCTCAAAACTAAGGTTGTAATCTTCATAGTAGGGGTTTTGAAATTATAAAAACAGTATTTTGATTTTTTTTAATGATTGGTTAGATGTAAAACTAACATGTTATTGATATATATAATATATATGATGCGATATGATACAATCAGTTTACAAAACCTATGAATGTATAAATAAAGTTTTATAAAAATACAAATTTCAGGATTCAGATACAATACACACTTACAGGTAAATCATATCTTAAGTTCATAATTTTTGGTAACTAGAAATAATTATTATGTATACGTATAATTCAGGATGAATATATACCAGTACTGATTTACAGTGAAGCATTAAGTTAAAAAGCTTGCGTAATTGTATGTAATTCAAAGAATGGAAGGAGCACATAGTTTATATTACCATCGCTTAAACCACATAAAATTGTAAGTAAAAAGAATTATGCATAAAAAACTGAATAAATGTGAAATGGAATATGAATTGTTCAGTTCAACATATAGAGAAATCATTCGATTTGCAGTGCAGCTCTACTGACCAAACATTTTTGTTTATTCTCTCAAAATATCCTCACTAAGTATTGCGTTCAAGCTGAAGGAAGAGGAATGCAGTTATCTTTGTTATTTCTGGTGTAGGTCAAACTGTGTCTGTTTTACTGAACAAGCCATGATTCAATTTGATTTAATGCAATATCTTAAAAAAAAAATTAAAATTTTTGTTTATCCTGCAAGATCATTTTTATTAACATCACTTATTGATAATTAGGAAAAAACAAAAAGTGTATTTTTTTGAGTTGTCACATTTTTAAGTATATAATGAAATGGCATGATTAGATGGAAAAAAATAAAGATATACTGTCGAAATAAGATTGATCAATTTAATTCGATCAAGATGATCGCTTAATTATCTTTTTTTTTTTAACATCATTTTGTTCATTTCATAAAGTATTTCTTATTAATAATCACTTCTCTAATTGTTAAACAAATCACAGACCTATGTTTATTTAGGTTTTATCAATACACACATGAAGTCAGTTACTCTAATCGATTTATTTCGAAAATTGCTGTTTTAAACAAGTATTAGAATAATATCACTTCTAAAAGCAATATCATTGAACAATATTTAAAATTTCTACGAAAAGGTATTGAAGTAATTTGATACATTTATATCCAAAGACTCCATTATTTATTTTGATATTGAACGTCCATTTGTACATAATTACCCTCACTGTGGACAAAACTTAGACGAAAATGGAGGATAAATATTATGAAATGGGATACAAAACTGTTGTATAATATATCCTGAAATTTCAGTCTATTATAATTATTGTTTCTGTTCCGGGACATTCCAAGAATTTTTCATATTATTTTTATTTTTTCAAACAAATACCTTCTGTGATCAGAGTCAATCTATAATAATTGTTTGTTCCAGATCATATATTATAACATTTTTGACATTTTTACAACAATTTTGAATTCGATTTCGTGATTTTCATTCTAATCCTACATTTTTTTTTTAGGTTTTGTCCACATTAAGGTATTGCAATTAATGTTAAAATAAACTCCATTATTTGATATTCGTATTTTGAAATAATCTATTTTTTATAAATCTTCATCTGGGACTAATATCGATTATGAAAATGATCACTAAAATTCAAACCTGTATGTATTTTTTGAAAAATAAAAATGTCTTAATACCTTGAAAAATGGTCAAAAACTACATAGGCTGCGAATTAGTTCAGATAAGAGTACTGATAATTTCATTTCAGTCATTCATACATACTAACTCAATAAAATAGTGTTATTTGAAATTCACTTTTGCAGTATATAAAAGAAAGAATGGGAAAAAAAAATATGGGCACAAATATATGGAAATGTATTTTTTGTTGTAAAATGACCCTATTTCACAGTGGAGATTTTAAAGCACCTATCTAATGATATGATTACTTCCTAAAAGATTTGTACAAATTTTCAAAATTAATTTGTTTCCCATTTTGATATACTTTTCAATTCGATTCACAATCGAATGATTATCATCATTGTCGAGAAAATTTCCGTTTCAAAGAATTACTGGATTTTGATTGTTGGTCATTTAAACATAACTGTATATAGTATTGGTCAATAAACATAATTATTATAGGTTTGTCAATACATAAAATTGAATAATGAAAAATTAATTGAAGTTCTTGTATATAATATAAGAAATAAATAGTGCTTTTCTGTACTTAGAAGTAATCCATTGATTAAATTTATTTTTTCCTGGTTGACTTTTTCAATATTTTCGAAAGAAGTGGGTTTTCAATGAAGTGTTTATTCACTTTGTTTAATTTCATATATCTAGTTTCTACTAATTTCTTTATTGAATATTTTGAGGAAACAAAAATTACATGAATCTGAGAAATAACTGAAATAATAATAATACTTTCATTATTTCAAAAGTATGTCAGTATTTATCAATAAATAGACTGGACTAGATAGTCTCATAATGTAAAAGCTTAATTTTTTTTTTATTCGGAATTACTAATTTTATATCAGGAACATACAATGCAGTTGAAAATCAACTTTTTATAAATGAAAATAATAAATAAACATAAAAGCAATAATAAAGGATTTTTAATATTATCTCAAGTGATTGAGAACATTAAAAAATGACAAAATAAGAAATTGAAGTACGTATATTCAAGATTTTCATTTTTTTAACTCATATATCTGTCTATGAATATACGAGTGCCAAATGCAAGTTGAAATCCTTCTTCATTACAGTTTCATATTGTATGAACAATAACATATTCAACATTTGGCTTTTTAAACATTACAATCCTTTAAAATCGGTTCAAGCAATGTCGATTTATTGCTGAAAAAACGTAAACTGTAATTGTTAAGGAGGCACATATGGTGGAGGTTTCCTATACGTTGGTGCAGGCTTCGGCCTTGATTGTTTACCATTTTCTTGTGTTCTAGTAAAAGGAGGGGGTGGATGATAAGGCTCAGAGTCATCATTGAATTTCAATGAACCACTTTTACTATATTCAGGCGGTGCTAAAGGAGGTTTTTCATCTTTTAATATAATGGGTGCTTTGGTACCCGCCTCTGGTTTTTCATCTAGTTCTTCCTGGAATATTACTGGAATACCCTTGTTGCCATAACTTTGACGTCCTACATTGTGAAATGTTTTTCAATCAATATTATTTCAGGTTATTATACTGAATAAAAATTGTTCATGCAGATTCCCATGTCGAAAATTTCTTAGCAAAAAAGTTTGAGTTAAGTACAATTTAGGACTACAAAAATTTTATTTATCTTTGTCGTTTTTTATGTGAATTCTTAAATTATTGATCATTCCAAAAGCTACGTTATAGTCAAATTTTTCTTTGAAATATTTGACAACATCATCCGATATTCTATTCAAGTAAGGAAAAGAAATGTATTTTTAGTCAAATCTCTTATAGCAGGTACACTTGATTCAATGCAATTTCTTTTGTTCTTTTTAATAAAATTTTTTGAGTTGGTATTTAATCTAGATGTGACTAAAAAATACGTTTCTATTTATGTGAATAGAATATCTGATAATATAGACAAGTATTAAAAGAAATGATTATAATGTAACTTTTAGAACGATTAATAATTAAGGAATTCACACAAAAAACAACAAAGATAACTAATAAAGACTGGAGTATATAAGTTGACTTGCTTTATGGTACATATTGGTCAAACAGGTAGATTCTTTAAGAAGAGAAACATCAGAGTTATATAAACACCAGACATTTCACGTTCAACATATACCAGTCATTTGAAAGAATTTGGACATACGTTGTTGGAATGATTGTATCACCATGGAAGGTGATTATGTTGATGAATAAAGAAATGGTAAATGAAAGCAGTTTGAATGGGTGGTATAACTGCAAGCTTTAAAATTTATCAGTTGATTAGTTCAGGATTTATTGAACTTTCTTTGAATATTCAAAAATCACTCTGTACATCCAAAGTCAAGGCCTTCCCAGGAGATGAAAATATCTTGATATGAATCCACCCTGTTCATGGTTTTGGTTCGTTACATTCCGCCTAGGATGCCCTGCATATTGTAATTACTGAAATTTTGTATTTTTCCAAGAAATATTGCTCAACTTAGGAATCGTCACGTTAAATTAATAAAATTCACTCACCTTCTTCCAGTACATTCATTTTTCCAGTCCGCCTTCTACGATATAAGACACAAGCTGCCAAAACAGCAAAGAATGTCATTATTGAAATAACAACAACAGGAACTATGAAAGTCAAAAGATATTCATCCGAACTAGAAGTTGTCTGAGCAGACTCATCAATTACGATTCTGTCTTCTGGCATTTTTGGGGTGTGATATTTTGGCTTGTGAACTTTGCAATTCGACATTGGCAATACTTTTATGGTGGACACTTGAAAATCAGGTTCCATGATAGCGTGAACTCTATTAGAAATGCCCCTTTCTTCGTTTTTCATCATGGATTCAAGTTTAGCAATTTGGTCTTGAGGACATTTCTCAGTAGACAGGGTTTTGTTGTACCAAGTTACTATGACTGAATGTTGTTTTTGTTTAAAAGGAAGAAATTGTATATGACTAGCATTACCATCTTCAAAGATTTCCTGCAATGAAGTGAATAAAAATTTATGGATATTCAAACTTCTTTCTGGAACAATTTTGTCAAATAATATATTGCATAAGTGCTATATTATATATACAAGGATGTATTAATATCTATTGGGTTGTTCAGAAAGTAATTCAGTTTTTTTTTGGGAAAATGAAAGACAATTTTCGTACAATGAATAAATATTTTATTGAATTATATATTGGCCATTCTGGTCCAACTGCCATCTTTGTGGTTGTGGCATGAATCCACACTCATAAAATGTTTGGTCTTTGCTGGCAAAAAACTGATCCAGGTGATTTTTGATCTCTTCATTTGAAGTAAAGGTTTTACCGTCCAAAAAATTTTACAATGACCAGAACAAATAATAATCCGAAGGCGCCAGATCTGGAGAATATGGTGGGTGTGGTAGTGTATTCCATTCAAGCTTCAAAAGCTTTTGGCGAGCGAACAAACTTGTACGAGGTTTCGCATTATCTTGGTGGAACACTACACCTTTTGTATTGATTAATTCTGGTCTTTTCTGTTGAAATTTGTCCAGCTGATGACAGTAGACTTCCGAATTAATTGTTGTTATCCGGTAAAAATCGACTCCTTTAAAATTCCACCAAACAGACAGCATCACCTTTTTTTGATGGATAATGGCTTTCGAAATGCTTTGACTCAGTTCATCTTTTTTGCTCCATGATCTCTTGCGTTTGACATTGTTATATACAACCCATTTTTCGTCTTTCCAGTACTAATGTGCTACAAAAATGGATAATTTTCGTGACGTTTGAGAAGCGAATCACAGACGAAACAAATTTCTCTCCGTGAGAACATGGGGAATCCATATATCGAGCTTTGAAGTTAAACCCAGGCCTTTCAAGTGGTCATAAATAGTTGAATTCAATAAATTTAACCTCTCACACATCTCACGTGTTGTTATTCGCCGATTTGCACCAACTAATGCCTTTATCAGCTTCAACCGGTCTTCCGGAACGTGGTGCATCTTCGACATCAAAATTGCCGGATCCAAATTTTGCAAAACAGTTCTGGCACTGGCGTACTGTCAACGCATCTTCTCCATACACATCGGATGATTTTTTTCTGGCTTAAATAGCATTTTTACCTTTCTTATAATAAAAGAATAAAATATGACGAAAATGCCGAATATTTCTCTTCATATTTAAAAGGGTACCAACCAAAATCTACTACGTAGAATTAATTGAACTTTTTCACACACAAGCCTTGCTATATCCGCTCTCAAAACATATAACGATTATGTGGCTTAAGTGTGAAGTTGGGTTCAAAAAATACAATTAAATTTTCTGTCGGGAAAAAACGAAATTACTTTCCTAGACCGGTTCCATGTATAAAGAAAATATTACAATACCAAAGCAATGAACAATAACTCATTAGAAGTATCAGTGTAAACTTTTACCTCAAACTCAGAGTATAATATTTAAAAATCGAAAAATTGAAGTATCGAGCCATCATCAAGTACCTGCTTTCGCAGGGGTTTAAAGGTAAGCAGATTTATGAAGATATGCTTAGTTCTCTTGGCGATTAATGTCCTTGGTACGTGAGAGTAAAAAATTTTATTTCAAGCTTCAAAAGAGGTAAATTTTCAATTGAAGACTGATGGGGAAGGCTGGTTTTTGTGTCTTGCAAAATATCGATGCAGACTCTTGCTTTTTAATCCATAACTTCGGTTTTTGTTGATCTATTTTCACGAATGAATGTGCGTTTGAAACATGATTAAATGGCAAACAAACTATCAAAAGTCACAAGTGATACCAGCATGAAATGTGAGACAAATTCCATGCGTAACCATATATCCATTTCATTGGTATACTCTTCAATATATTACCAAACAGAAACAGTGATTTTGAATTCTTATTCGGTGACTAGATGATATTGGGTTACTATAAAATGACAAATGATTAAAGGTTTACTCACCATTAACTTATCTACGAATTTCTTCTGGATAATAGGATTATCAACAAAAGTATCATAAGCAGTTTCAATAGTCATACTGAATTCAACATTATAATTTACTTTGGATGCTGGAAACACCACAACTTCTAAACTGTCTATCACAGGTAAACCTCCGCTATCTACACAAACAAGCTGATATTCACTTCTACTTGTTTTTCTAGGAATTCCAAAGAATTCCCTATTTTTGGAATCAAATTGCAACCAATTATGTGGGGGAATTTCTTGGCGATCTCCAGTGAGGAGTGTCAAATTTAGAGACAAAGTATCCAAATCTTCTGGATCATAAAAGGTATCCTGTGAAGAGAGAAAAGGAAAATTTTAAATCCCCAATGTCTTGAACTGATATGTAATTCCATGCATGACATATAGATGAAATAAATAAAAAAAAAAATTGGATCCTTCAGTGCAACAAACAGATGACAGTGTTGCCATCATGCAATATTTTGAGCTGCTTTTTTATTAAAGCATATATTATCCTTAGTCGAAACGCAAAGACTAATAATATAAAAACCAAATACTCAAGGAAATCAAATTGGATGTATGATTCAATTATTTATGTTTCATTAAGTTAAATGATCATTTTTCAACAAAAATTTTTCTGTCCTGTGAAAATCCATTTGAGTTTAAATGGTATAATTAAATACATATAATTTCGCTTTTTTTTTTCCTAATTTTGAAGGAATGAAAATTTCACAAATGAAGTGATGAAAAATTTTGTCATCTAAATCATGAAACTCAATATTAAGGAAATTACCTTAGGAACTCTGAAAACAAGTAATTCTCCAATGGTAGCATTGATCCTATTTACTGGATTTCTCAATATAGGTGGATAATTTACAGGAGGAGCAATTGGCTTATTCAATTCTTCACACACTCCAATTCCATGATAAGACACCTTTTTTACCCTCAGTTCAGGACTAACAGCACTGTTCAGTTCTCGAGAAGGATCTCCTCTGTCATTAGCTGTAAGAACCTAATAAAAAAGTAGTTTAATATAATTTTAGTCTTACTAAAGCTCTTACTGAAGCAAACAAATTTTATTTATTTGTGGTAAAACAGCTTTCATTTCCATTATTACTTATTCGATTATATGATAATAACTTCATCACACTCCTTGAAGAGACTATTTCAACAACAAAATATGCAATTTAAATAATTGTGCCTTAAAAACCAATCTTTTAATAAATACAAAAAAGGAGGTAGGAAATATTTGAATGAATCGGTTTTTAATTGATTGAAATCCATTTAAAATGATATTTTGAATAAGGTTATTCTGATTTCCACATATTCATTTATAAATATAAGAATTGTTTCACTATCATAATAGTATCATGAGATTTTTACATTTTGATCAATTCCTTTCGACTTTTGGTGATGAAGCACCATCTTGAGCAACCGTGTTACACTGGTTTTCTGAATTTAATTATGATCGTACTATGCTACAGTACTAATTTCATGAAGATAGTCTGGCTGTTGCACATCATGGTTGAACGTGAATTTATATTATTGAGTTTTTGACACTGCACTTCATTAATTGGAGGATGCATTATCGATATTACAATTAATTATCTAATAAATAACAGCAGAAGTTAATTTGCATCATAAAATATATAAAAACAAGGATATCAAAATAATTAATTCAGATTATTATTACCTTGAACAATTTCTCAATCTCATTTTTAGGACAATAGTTTGTGGGCAGTGAATCGTTACTCCAAGTAAAGATGATAGGTTGACTCTTAAAGTTCACTTTTCTTACAGTGATTTCTGACATATTAGTATTGTAGATTCTACCCAGTGCTCTTAAAGTTTTTAGGGACCAGTCTACATAATGTTTGAATTCTTCTTTTTTTTCTATACGAATCTCAAGAGAGAATTCAAGATTGAATACACGTTGCAATTTGTGCTGCTGTACAATTATAGTTAATTTATCCTTGACAGAAGCTCCCTCCTTATCTGTGGCTCTAATGATGTATTCCCATTTAGAAACATGGTCATCTAGGGGACTAGAAAAACATTAAAATATAACAATTATCGTAGTGAAAATACCAAATACTTACAGTCCATAAATTTCCCTGCGATGTGGATTGAAATGACACCATGAATTTGCGGTTATTGGATTTTCATCGATGTCTAAGAATTCCAGTTTCAAGTCATAATTATCCTCAGAGTCCCTAAAAGTATCTTCGGGAATAACGAATCGGAAAATTTTTCCAGCAACTACATTTTTCCTTTTCAATACGTTTTCTATATAAGGTGGTTCGTTCTTAACTTCATTCTCATTTTCTGAAATTGTTGTTATTGGTAGTGGGCTGCTTGAAACATGTCTTAATGTTGTCATTTTGGTCTGTGTTGTTTGCTCTTTTTCTTCTAAACTTTCTGTTGTTGTTTTAGTGGTTGGTGCAATTGTAGTAGATGTTGTACTTGTTGTAGTGACTGGGGTAGTTGTGGTTGTTGGAACAGTTGTGGTGGTTGGGATTGTTGTAGTGGCTGGGGTAGTTGTGGTTGTTGGTGTTGGCGTGGTTGTAGTTGTTGGTGTTGGGGTGGTTGTAGTGGTTGTAGTAGTTGTAGTTGTTGATGTTGTCGTTGAGACTGTGGTTGAAGGTGTTGTAGAAGTTGTAACCGATGAAATAGTTGTCGGAATTGTTGTTTGAATTTCAGTAGTGACAATCGGAATGGTAGTTTTCACTGAAGTTGTATATGTTGTTTCCAAATCATCAGTATCCAAAGGTTCTTCTACTATATCCTTGATTATCGTACTTTCTTCAAAAACTGGAGTTTCTTTCATGATAGTTTGCTCTGTACTTGTAGTCGTGGTGGTGGTCGAAGTTGTTCTAGGAGTCTTTGGAACTGGGATGATTGTTTGACTCTCAATTTCACCAAGATCATCCTCATCCTCTTCATCTTCATAATCATCAGTTCTATAATTTCCGTAATCATCATCATACGTATTGATAGTTTGTGGAAATTGCATCTTAATTGTTGTTGATGTAGACTTTTCAGTAGTTGTTGTGGATGAGATAGTTGTAATTTTAGCGGCAGTGGTTGTTCCCCTTGTTGGAGATGTTTTAGGCACTTCTGGTGATGTCGGAGGCAGCATATTATCATTTCCCAAAGAATTGTCATCTACAATCTAACAAAAAATTTCATTTTGATTGTGTGAATTAATGATATGATGAAAAATCCTTAACATTAATAAGGGCGGGATGGCATGCCTGTAACTTGCACGTTTCTATAACAAATCCTTATGCCAGCTAATATCACGCGTGTATGTTGCATTGCATACTTGTAAGCTAATAAACAATAGGTTATAATGGTAAACTTCTATGGAAGCATTCTGAGAAGTGATTTAAATAAAATCTAAATTATGCTCGTAATGGGAAAAGTCTTACCGGCCAAATAGGCATATTTTCTTCCTTTTTCACTTCGCCATGATGATGTCTGTGGGGATGAGTGCTTGTGTTCTCCAAATTTATTTTAGATGAAGTTGTTGGAATTGTACGCTGCGTTGTTTGGGGAATTTTAGGAAGCTTATCTACAGGTGTTAAATCTTCCGTTTCTTCAGGATAATCTTCGGATTCTTCATAATCATCGTAGTAGTCACCATCATATTCTCCATTATCTAGAATTAAGCAATGAAGAATTCCTTAAGATTTTCATAACTGTAGCTACCAGAACACTGTTTCTTAATGATGGAAAGTAAAGAACCAAAGAAACAGACTATATCTGTATTCCCGGACAATAGCAGGTAATGCGAGTGTCTTTAAAAGACAAGGGACAAAATGAACACTTGACTCAGTGTCCGAGTCCTCTTCAACAATTATATAGGCTAGGAACATATATACACAGTATTAACAGAATCACTAGCAAAACCTATTGCCTCGAATATAAATGCAAGATGAACAAAGGACATCTGTTTAAGTATATTCTCCACACTCTCATTCAATAAGCGTTGATAGGTAACTAGCGGCTCCTGGTAAAGATAAATAGCAGTGGATATCATTCCAGATCTCAATAATTTTTGTCCTATGCATTACCTAAAGACCACTATTACGAGTTTATGGTCGAGGCCATTGCTTAGCAAATTTGAGTCTAGTCTGTCTTTGTTCTAACTCTATTTCATTCTCGCAATATACTATGACACTATGGCTCAGGACTGCTGGACGGGCTTTTAACGAACAGTTTCCTATCGATGCCCTCGGACCTAATGTCAAAAGTCACGAGCCAAGAACGGCATTTCAATGTAATCGTCCTCAGCCGGGACGAATGGACCCAGCATGCTGAGGTTCTATTGAGAACCGACCTGGCTTGTTCACAGACGGCTCGTGAACGACGAACGGAACAGGAGCGGAAGTCTATGGGAGCAAACCGAGAATTAACATCTCATTGAGTCTCAGTCAAAACGCAACCATATTCCAGGCAGAACTATTTGCCATTGAGACTGCGGCAGAACAGCTGATAAAACGGCAAATCCACCACGGTAAAATCAAAATATTTACTGATAGTCAGTCAGTACTAAAGCTTTGGAATCGAGCTCTTGTACCTCAAGAACAGTCTGGAGTTGCCGCACGGCTTTAAACAGGCTTGGTATGTATAACGGAGTCATTCTGGTTTGGATACCGACCCACTCAAACTATTTGGGTAACGAGGAGGCCGATCGTCTGGTGTTTGCTGGAGCTGTGCTGCCTCTGGTAGGACCGGAACCATTCCTGGAAATACCACATCACGTGGCTAACGAGGCGATAACAGGCAGATTTTTTGAACTCAAGGCTAGAGTCTTTCTGGCGGAGCCATTCTGGCCTGAAACATTCGAAGTTGTTCCTTGGAACAGCTTCGAACAAACAGATGGCGAACCTAGCGCTAGGTCTGGATAGGGCCAAACTAAGAACACTTGTCAGAATTATGACAGGTCACTGCAGACTAAAAGCGCATTTGCACAAAATCGGTCGACGAATGCAGGCTGTGTCTTGAGGACACTGAAACAGCCATGCACATCGCCTCAGAGTGCCCAGCGGTGAGTCGCATCAGAATCGAGGTCTTTGGCTAGGCTTTTATAGCCCACTGCGAACTGAAAAAATTACCCCTGAACAAGATTATCGGTTTTATCCAAAAACTGGATTTCGTCAGGGTATAAATATATGATGATATAATGATATAAATTAGGGGTGAACCACAATAGTCCGTGCGGACGCAGTGGTAGGGTGGGCAGACGCCCGCTCGCCATAAATAACATAACATGACACTATGATTCCAGATAAACATTAGTTCTGTTACTTACCATCAGGTGATTGCTCTAAAGCCTGCCTCCTTTCTCTCCCAGCCTTATGGCTTTGAATTTTAACTCTCCATCCAAGAATGGGCAATCCGATTACTTCGGCTATAGTTCCATCTTTGGCTTGTTGCTTGAGTTGATGGATCAATCCAGTATATTGGGGAAATATCCTTCCTTCACAACCAACAGGTACTTGAAGTACAGATGTTGAATTTGATTTTCGCAAGTTCACGTTTCCTGGACCAGCCAAGATGACAGAACTATCGGTGATGTCATCCTTTTCCTTCAGTGGTTTTAAAGTAAAGGCACTCTGAGGAAATGAGATTGAGGATCATCAGATTAGATTATTTTATAAATTTGGTTTGAATTTTAATTGCTTTTATTACAAAACTCAATCACCAGAAAAATATAAACTGAAAATTTCAAGGTGAGATTATGTATAAAATAAAATAGAAAGGCTTTTTACTTGATAGAAGAAACATAAACATATTTCAATTTGTTTTGATATTCAAATTTTGTGAGATTATGTTTTTTAAATAATTGATTATTCAGAGGAATTAATATTTGCAAGCTTATTATGTCGAAGAAAAGATTCACCTATTAATATTTTCGTCTTTTACTTGAAGTTAGATAAAGGCACAACGAAATATTTGAATAGTAACTTACATTAGGTATACCAAAGAACTTGGAGATATCGTTTAGAGCTACAACTCTCTGCTTAGGCTTGATAGATTCAGTCCATTTATCAATAAGTAGTGACAAGAGGGTGATGCCTTCTGAAGATGAACATTTTTTGCTTGACACAACTGGAATCGATGAAGGAATGACATCAATCACTATATTCTTGAAGGAGCGTTTTTCATCATTTAAAGCTCTCACAGTTAAAGCGATGCTGCCTAAATCAGCATCTAGTGGTACACCCCAAAATACGGCATCTGTTTTATCGAATATCAGCCACCGTGGAAGTGGTTTTTCACCCTTTACTTTAGCCTGTAAAATTAATATAAATAGAATTCATTCTTTATTGAAATAACAACTCTCATGTACACTAATATACGGCTTTTTTATTTCATTCAGTAGTCTTTTATTTTTGCGCTCTTGTTTCAGGGAACAGCGTGCTAAAATGTAATTTTGTCCTGCCGATCTTCTTTCAACACTTTCGAACGGAAAGAGCTAGAGACTTTAAACTTTCAGGCTAGATTTGGGCTCTAAATATCACGAATGAGTTCGTTATGGCAAATCGGTCCAATGGTTTCGCAGTTATTCACATCTGAAGTTTTCTCTCCTTTTTCTCAATATTTTCCTAACTACAAATCCGATCGACTTAAATTTGGTATTCAGAAGTTTAATAATAATAAGAATGTTCGTGCAAAATTTAGTGAGAAACGTATGATTAGAAGTTTAAAAAAAAGCGGAGCAGCGTCGAGCGCTATCTTGAACACTTCCGAACTTTGCTGCTCTTCGCGGCATAAATATTTTGTTTCCCATAAAAAATAATATTAAATAAGGTTATTCTGATTTTCACATAAACAATCTTTTCGCTTACACAATAGCATCGTCAGGTAGGGTTCTATTTTTATTGAGGACTCAACCCCAAAAAAAGGGAGATTTCTGAGGAAATTCCAGTTCACTTGAAAATATTTAATAGTGGAATGTTATTTGGGTGTAATTGTTCGTTGAGTACTTATTCCGATGTTATTGTATTTATTTATCTAAAGTGACTCTAACAGGTTCATGGCATAACTTTTACTTTCTATAAGTAAAATTTCAAACTTATGGATGACAGTATGTCCTGTTTCTAACAAATGGTTCGAATATATGGAATTATTTTTGTTATTGATGAAACTCTTTAGATATTCTTCAATTCTGTCGGAAAGTTCTTCCTGTCCTACGTAAACTTTTTCGCAATCACCGCAGGTTATAAACTTCCTTTATGTGTAATGTTTTTATTATTTTTAATAATTTTACTGAGGTTTGAATAAGTTTTGAATGAAGTTCTTAAATCATATTTATTTTTGAGGTATGAAGCAATTCTCTCAGAAAAACACCTTAGTAAGTCCATCTAGAAAGTATCCGGAAAAAAAGAAGCTCAATTGTAATTATTCAGTATATATTTTTAATTCTTGAAGTAAAAAATTATAAAAAATATTCATCTTATTTACTTATACAACCTCCATTTAACTGAAAACATTTGACTAAACGTTGAGGTACACCCGAAACTAGATCACCTCCACAATTTTCGGTGATGGTAGTTCAGGACTGTAAAACTGAATGAATTAAATCATCTTAATTTCGTGGCGCTGCTCGTTCAACTTCAATCTTCATTAGTCCCCATATGTTTTCAAATGGTCTAAGATCTGGGGAAGCTGCTGGCCATGAAATGGTTGTCACTTGGTGTTCTTGCATCCAAGCTTCAGTATAGGACGAAGTATGGCATCTTGCATTATCCTGCTGAAAACTCCACCCCTCTGGATATAAAGCATGCGCCGTTTCAAGTAGAAAATCCTTTAGAATACTACAATACTTTTTTCACTATTAATGTGAATTAATCAACTATACAGGTAGGCGTAGCACCACGCTGAAATATTGCTCCCCAAACCAGTATTTTGGTGGGAAATTCGAACGGTGACAGGTTGTTTCGAAAGGATTTCCACCAAGTTGGAAATAACTTTCATCAGAAATAAAGACATTAAAATTATCTTCTTGAAAACGTTGACAAAATTCTATCCTTCGTTCCTTTTGTAAAGGGTTTTTTTGGTTCCTTGATATGTAGCCTAGTGATATACGGATGGTTTCTGGACATACTTTCAAATTTCGTTGATTTCCAAATCTGTTAGCCAATTAGCGAAACCCCAGGCGCAGATTGTGTCATCCTAAGGGCAATAAAGCGCTTAAATTGTTTCCTTTAATCTTACGCGATCTTCCTGAAACTGGTCTATGCCTCATATCCATGCCATTGTTTATCCTCTTTATTGTTTGACTGTTTATGTGATGTATGTTGACATATATGCTTCGGCCATTTTCAAAAGTGAAGAGAACAAAACTTAAAATCCGATTTATAATGGTAGGGTACTGTTCAAAATTGTACCTGTAATCTACCCTACCATTATAAATAGGATTTTAAGTTTTGTTCTCTTCAGTTTTGAAAATGGCCGAAACATATATGTCAACATACATGAAATAAACAGTGAAACTTAAGCCAAGTTGTTTTTGTTTACTTTATTAATTTAAAAATGTTTCACCAAGTGATCTGCGAGAAATCGATATCATTTAATCAAAATTAATCGCTTGTTCACGATTATAATAGTCTATTATGAAGGCAAAAAGGCCGAAGTATCAACTGAAATTATAAAATTTTCAATCTTAATCTTGTTCCCTTGATTATTTTGATGTGTATATTTGTGTTTTTGAATGGATACTACATTAGGTCTCACCTCAAATTTCGATGGCTTTTTACCGATAAAATTTTTCGGTATAACAAGATGGAAGACTCGCCCAGAGGGTGTGATAAAACTTTGGTATGGGGCATTCCAGTTGGTGCCAACATCTTGCGTCTGTTCGTCCAATTCGTCGAAAGATTCAAATGCGAAGTCTTCGTCTTTGGCAGAAGAATGTACGAGACTGGTAAGTAGAATTGTGAGGGCTAAGGTGACTTTCATTTTGATACTCTGGATCATTCATGGAAGAGTAAACATCTGAAAAAAAGGGCAATTTTAGCGTCATTATCTACATTTCAGATATATCAGGTGTTTTTTTAGTGATAAGAACTTTAAATTGAAATATAACAAATTTAAATTAAGATTGAAGCCAATTTTTTTATTATTTGAAAGATAATTTTATGACAATTATGTTTTAAAAATAATTTCCGGCATATGTCCACCACGACTAGCTCTGAGGAACCGCATTCGACCACTTTTTCGAGTAATTCAGGTCTTATTTCATCAATAACACGAGTTATGTTGGCTTCCAAAGCGTCTATTGTTTCCGGTTTATCAGCAAAAACAATGACTTGACATAACCCCAAAGAAAATAATCCAGTGGAGTTATGTCGCATGATCTTGGAGGCCAATTAATTGGACCATTTCTCGAAATAATGTTATCACCAAATCTTTCTTTCAATAAATCAATTGTTACGGTAACAGCATGAGGTGTAGCACTATCTTGTTGGAACCAAAACACTTCTGGGTCGATACCATTCAAATTTTGAAACAAATAATCATTGATCATCGATCTGTTACGAGCACCATTCACTGTAACATTAACTCCAGCATCGTTTTTAAAGAAATATGGACCTATGATGCCTCCAGCGTGTAAATCACTCCATACAGTGCATTTTTCAGGATGCAATGGAACCTGCAGAACTTCTTGAGGATTGTTTTCACTCTATATACGGCAATTTTGCTTGTTTACATAGCCGTTCAACCAGAAATGAGCTTCATCACTAAACACAATTTTACGACAAAAAAGTGGATCAACTCCAAGCTGTTCTAGGGCCCAATCAGCAAACAAACGACGCTTATTATGGTCAAGTGGCTTTAGTTCTTGAACCATTTGGATCTTGTATGGGCGTAGACCAAGATCTTTACGCAAAATTTTTCATGTGGTGGATGCACAGAGTCCAACTTGTTGTGAACGTCGACGAATAGACAAATCTGGATCATCATTAACACTATGACTTACAGCAGCGATATTTTCTTCTGTACGAACAGTTCTTTGTCTTGTTGTTGTTGTTGCATTCAGTAGAGAAAATGTTGTCCAAAATCTATCGATAGTTCGACGAATAAGCTGCTCTGATGGACGATTATGTAAACCATAAATTTCACGAAGTGGTCCATAAGTTTGGCGAATAGAACACTGATTTTGAAAATAAATTTCAACAGTTTGTAAACGTTGTTGCGACGTGAGCCTTTCCATTATAATTTGTCAATGCTTACTGAACATAAATGTCAGAACAACATGGTGGTCTACCTTCTGTCAAATCACAGTTATCCCTATCGCAAGTTCTATCACTCTAAAAAAAACATGGTTTCCGTAATTATGGGACCACATTAAAACCGAAGGTTCTTTTTATAAAACAGCACTTTCTCGAAGAATTTTTCCATGAATTTCTTCCCGAATTTATTTAATGCATTGAATAATGTATTGAATTGAAAATACATTTTATTGGATTTAAACATTTCACTTAGAATTTACAATTCTTCATACGAAATTAAATATCTTACTTTACTTCTGATACATCAAATATATATCTCATTGTTGAAATGAATTGTTTTTCAGTACGCAAGGATATTTTCACCATTTCATGGACATCAAGAAAGCATTTGACAGTGTGCATAAACTTCAGCAATTAAACACCCCAGTTTACCTACAAAATATTATAGAGACAGAAGCAAGAGGGTTAAAATCAACAAGCATGTCTCCGCATCGTTTTCTCCTCAACAAGGTGTACCACAAGGCTCACCATTGTCACCACTTCTATACAATATTTACATACAGGATATCTACAAAGTAACCGAAGAACTGGAAAATTACATACTCCAGTATGCGGATGACCCAGCGCTCAGCAAGAATTTGAAAGATACTATGGAAAAACTACAAAATCTATGTAATAAAATCATGACATGGATGAAAAAATGGAGAACTCTGCGAAACCCTGACAAATCTAAATCTATAATATAATAAAAAAGAGAACTAATTGCTAGATCAAAACACTTACAAAAACCGCGGGATAAACCACACAACAGCTTCAAGAATCTACCAAACAATATCCTGACCGATATTGGAATTTGGACATATAATATATAATAACTGTAGAAGACCCACCCTTAATAATATCGAAGTAGCAGAACGCAGTAGCTCGAGGATTTCGAGCAAGATACACCATCTAGGAAATCCACTCCATAACTAACCAAATGACCATCTCTAGGAAAAAATGAAGATAGACCCGGTTCTGAGTAGACTTCAAACCTCAAGATAGAAATTTGTGAGCAGACCCACACAACCTCCAAATCCTTTAGCCTGTTGATCTACAAGATCAGAACCAAGAACAAAACAAAAGAAAACTACCCAATCAAACCCCTAATGGATGGATGCAAATAAGGAAAATTTCTTGGTGCAGACGATAGATAACACCGTGGGCTCACGCTTTAGAATTTTTTTTCTCAATAATTACATACAATTCCTTAAAAAAATACCGAAAATACTATTTATTTATGTATATAAGGAATGTTTTTTATACTGACAGAAAGAGGCAAGTCCTTTTCAGCAATTGGTTATCTAAGTAGATAATCAAAACATCAATTCACCAAATATACAGTCCACAAAAATAGGTGTTTGAGTACAGCATCAGAACTTATTGATTTAGTAAGTCTCCAATTGAAATGCTTTCATTTCATTTCACGATAAACTGAAATTCTATATTGCTGATATTTCTAGAGCACATTAAGACCCAATGACGTCAACGAACAGGAATTCATAAAATCTTTCAATTGCATGCTGGAATGCTCTGGTATGCGTGAAGCTATCTCTCTGTGACCAATGTGGGAGGAAAATGAAAGAAAAAATCGGTCCAGAATATTAAATTACATAGCATGAATGCAATTTAATTGTTGCATGCTCTCTTGTTTCTTTAACTATGAGTAAGGTGTCAGATGTCAACTCTTGTTTTATTGCCGTTGGGATTCGTCATTGTTGTCATATGGTAAGATGGCTGCGTATGTTGCTGGTTCATTCAATTTGTAGGATATTCGAGCTTTGAACTCCCAATTTTGCAGGCCCGCAAGAATAAAGATCTTAAAATTTATACGAAACATGGAAAATTTGAATTGAATATAATCTGAAGATCTTGATAAAGCTACAAATTTGCACATAAATTCAGCTAAACAGTTAAAGATAAAATAAGATTTTCCTCTAAACCTCAAAACTCTTAGATTATATTCATAAAATGAAATGTGTATCTATAGGACTCAATTCAGAATTGGGTGATGCATTACTACTCGTCAAAAGTTAAGAATATTGATGATTTTCGAAGATGCATATTTTCCATATCATCTTATTTTTTTTTCAATTACATAAACTTATAACTATTACAGAATAGTCTTCTGATTCACTCTGAAGCATGTTTTTATCAAGTTGAATCATTTTTTGTTCATTTGTGCCAGAAATGCACATTTTAATGATATTCTATGCAGTATGTATTTCGTTTTCGTGCTACAAGGCCAGTAGATTACCGTTTTTAACTATTTCGGTGAGAAGACAGCCTTTCAGAACTTGCAGAATGGTAAGTCAACGTCTTCGAAATGCCATATATGCTTCAGTTTCCCTAAGCACAGTCAGAATATATCTCTATGAAGTCAATCTAACATCAAGACGCTTGTTAAGAAGAGTTCCACTCACTCGCGAACATAAGCATCAAAGATTGTAACGTTAAAAAACGCTCCACTGTTGATTTGAATTTCAATCGCTTAAAGATGCTCCAATAATGTGATTAAACTAAGACCATTAAGAAGTTTGGAGTTTCCGCAATGAAAGTAGACGCTGTTATCGCATGCGCTGTAGAGTTGCATTGTTTTCAAGAAGCGTACAATTTCCCAGATTCCTTTTTTTTCGTATTTTGAGGTTACACAAAGTCACACATTGTGGTATTTTTATCGAATTAACGTACCTAATCCATGAAAATCGTGGAATATTGAATTTTTATTGTTTCTTATAAGACTTCCAATCAGAAGGCGTTCTAGTACCGGAGATTTTAGTACCGGGAGATCTTAGTACCGGAGATCTTAGTACCGGATGATCTTAGAACTGAACAATCTTTCTGGAGTACCTTTTTGCTTGGATTATCTTAATACCAGACAATCTTCCTTGTGCCGGATTTAGAGTAAATTATTACCGAACCATCTTAGTTCTGGATGCTCTTCTAGTCATTTGGAACAAACTGAAACCGAAGAATAGTAATTATTCCTGGAGAAAGCACTATCACTCCAACACCTTGGAAAACAATATTCCAGGAGAACCTCAGAGATAAGTCCTTATGTAAATCTCGGACCTCAGGCTAACTGTAAAACTGTATTATATTGTAAATAACAGTCACTATTTTAATTGTGAAGTTGAAATAAATAGATAGAGAGTAAGAGTTCGCATTTTCACTATCAGATTCACAATTTGGGACTCATTCAGGGAAGACAAGTTTTATTTATCTTTTCATTGGCGCACTGTGAGGCATTTAACGAAGTAGGATGTTTCATGTGCGGACGGACAAATTCTATAGCGCAAGTTAGAGTGTTTTAGTTTCATTTCCTTTCATCTTTTTATCATAGCCTCCGCTGTGGTGGGTTAGCGGTTTTGGATAAGTACTTTGCTGACGAGTCCAGATATGGTCGTTTTTTCCATATTCGACGAGTACGAGGAACCAAGAAGTTGATCCTTTTCGAGGAGCTACAATTATGGTTTGGGGTGGAGTTTGCTTCGATAGCAGAACCGACTTATTAGCATTTCCAAGAACCATCACGTCTTCGACATATGTTGATGCAGTTATCAATAAGGAATAAGCCCACAATTTAAAGCAGCTATTGGCCAAAATTTCGTTTTTTGGATGATAATGCACTGCCACACAGATACTACCAAATGATTACTGCTAGAGAAAACCGAAATTTTATTTCCCTCTCTAATTTTGGTATATACAGATTTTGAGCAGCCTTAATAAGCCCATTTTTTATATTCGTTTCTTGTCCATAGTTTATAAAGGGGAACGTTATTAAAAACTTTCTACAGTAGGTGTACTTCATGGTTAACCGCGGTTTTCTTCTCGATGACTTGAGTGATACAAAACGGATGGTGCACTGTAGATCTTCCTACTCTAAAACCAGCTTGTTCTTCAGCTTCATAGTCTTTATATTCTTGTTCAATTTTATTTCTGAGGAGTCTGCCATACATTCTGCTCAACTGCAATACCTCTGTAGTTCTCGCAATTGTCTTTACTTCCTTTTTTGTGGATAACTGATATTATGGAAGTTTTCCATTCTGTTGGCATTTCCGCATCATTTATGCAATCGGTCAACAGTTTTCTGAGGTGTTCGTAGAGTTTCTTTGATCCGGCCTTGACTAATTCAGCATAAATGTCGCCTGGACCTGGGGATTCATGGATTTGCTTATTTCTTTGATCTCTGTTGGTGTGACCTTCAACGGCGATGAAGTTATATTTATCGCCATCGTGCTTTCAGCCTCAGTGTCTTTGTTCGGTTAACAGATTCTTAAAATATTTTTCCCATAAGTCTGTTGTTATTGGTGCTATTAAATCCTTTCTCTTTCCTGTTCTCACATTTTTGATAATTTTCCAGCTCTCTGTACTTTTTTTCCTCCAATGTAGGTGTTGATCCTTTGGCACTTCTTTTTCTAATTTCAATTTTATTACTATGGCTTGTGTTCTCCTGTAAATCATTTTATCGCTCTCATTCTTTGTTGTCAAAAATATGTGGTATTTCTTTATCTTTTCTCCAAAACTTCCCTCTACCTGTTCATTCCACCAGTATGGTTTTGATCTCTTCCATTTCTGGGAATACCATATGACGTGGCTAACAGGCAGAATCAACTCAAGGCTAGAGTCTTTCTGGCGGAGCCATTCTGGCCTGAAACATTCGAAGTTGTTCCTTGGAACAGCTTCGAATAAAAAGATGGCGAACCTAGCGCTAGGTCTGGATAGAGCCAAACTAAGAACACTTGTCCGAATTATGACATGTCACTGCAGACTGAAAGCCCATTGGCACAAAATCGGTCTGGCTGAAGACGATGAATGCAGGCTGTGTCTTAAGGATACTGAAACAGCCATGCACATCATCTCAGAGTACCCAGCGGTGAGTCGCATCAGATTCGAGGTCTTTGGCCAGGCGTTTGTAGCCCACTGAGAACTGAAAAAATTATCCCCGAACAAGATTATCAGTTTTATCCAAAAACTGGATCTCTTCGAGGAGATATAAATTAGGGGTGAACCACAATAGTCCGTGCGGACGCAGTGGTAGGGTGGACAGACGCCCGCTCGCCATAAATAACTAACTAATAACTAACTCTACCTGTTCATTTCATCAGTATGGTTTTGATCTCTTCTGGTTCTTTCACAATTTTCCGAGTACTTTCTTTGCTGTCGCATGTATAGCGTTCTTAATATAGTTGTAGTGTTCATCCGTATTATTAAAGCTATCCTTGTCCAAATTTTCTTCTAGGCGTTTTTGGAACGATAACTTTATGCTTTTGTGGTGAAATCTATCCGAGTTATATCATATTCATATCATATTATTATTATCCTGATACTCCTAGATCTTTTGTGAAGATCCCTCAGAAGCTTTTTCAGCTTGTGCGAGTCAGGAGTTCAGTTGTGTTTCTGATAGGTTTTGTTACACAGGATTCGAACCCGCGACCTTACGGTTACGTGCCTTATGCTCTACCACTGAGCTGTCGGCACGCCGGTTGGCTTAATTTCGAGATTTTATTATCTAGGTGGAAGCACAATCTTCTTTTTTTAGCATATAATGGTCACTGCCGCACGATGACCCCCTAGATACTCGCACATCTTGTGTTATTTTACTTGTTTTCTGTCTTATAATACTGTAATCTATAATGGACTTCGAGTTTCGAGTCTGTTGTGTCCACGTGTGCCTATATATGTCACGGTGTGCAGACAACCCATTCAATATTTTTAGATCATTTTGCTGTCATACTGTTACTAATCTGGATCCGTTATCGTTTCGGGTATTTTTACCATGAGTACCCACTATTTATTAAGCTAACGACAACACTGTGGTTTTGTCAAGTTTACATTTTGAATTAATTTAATTGAAAAAATTTATTACAAACATCCATTTTATCGATTCCGTTGTTCTCCGTCAGTCAAAACAAACGCTAGAATAATCATAACATACCTGACCAAAGAAACATTGATTTCATTTTAGCCCTCAATTGCACGCGAACTGAAATTCCCGCGTGAACATTTAACCCAGTAACATCTCCGTATTATTCATATCCACGAAATATTTTGTTCAACACGGAAACTTGTTCTGCGGTGCTTTAAATTAAGAGCAACGAGTCCTCAAATTGGGTCGAATTTATGGCTTCAACTCGGGTTTCTTTATAAATTCAATCGTAAATTACGGCTCCATGCATTTTGCAAACACAGCATTATTCTGTGATATGTTAAATGCCTGTCTGGTAGCTTAAACGCTTTATACGGTATGAAGCTCGGCACAGTTTGGAGGCTACAGTTTTGTTTTTATTTATAAATTATTCAGTTCGATATTAATAAGTTTGGATGTTGCAGTTTTATGTATTGTTATGTATTGATATCTAACTAATGGGTGGGTTATAAGAGTTTATCAAAACTGGATCGTTATTTGGCAAAACAACCCTTTCACGTTCTTCTCCAGTGAGAACAACTGAAAACATTGCTTGTGCAGTTCAGACTGTGGCTGAATATTAATTAACTTCAACTCGTCATCGAGCTCAAGAACTGAACATTTCTCGCACTTGGTATGAAGGCTTAGAGTTCAATTCAAGTGAAGTCTCCTGTTCATCTCATGCGTTTCCACTTCTCTCAATGTGCTAATGATCGCATGGTCGAAGACGAGCATTTTCCCAGAAAAATCATCTCTAGGGATGAAGCTCATTTTCACCTCGGAAGACTATTTTTTGTGGGGATCCGTTAAAGATAAGTATTACGCTAACCATCAAAAAACGATTAATACCTTGAAACACGAAATCGAAGTTGCAATTCATGAGATTGAGCCCCAAACGATCAACAATGTACTGAAAAATTGAGTTGATCAGATGGGGTACTGTAACATGGGTTATTTGAATGACATTGTTTTCATTTGTGAATGTCAAGGTTCAATCTTTTTTATTAACTGATAACTTTGAGAAAATATTCATTAGTTTTTTTTTAATAGCGAATCAAAAATGCAAAATTCAAATGGCCCACACCTTATTTAAAGACCTTATATATGGAAAAACAGTGTTCTTTAGAGTAAATATATCGGGTGTTTTTTTAGAGTGATAGAACTTTAAATTAAGATTGAAGCCAAATAATTTTTTATTTGAAAAATAATTTTATGCCATTTATGTTTTAAAAATAATTTCCGGCATATGCCGACAACGACTAGCTCTGAGGAACCGCATTCGACCAGACCAATTTTCGACCACTTTTTCGTGTAATTCAGATCTTATTTCATCAATAACACGAGTTATGTTGGCTTCCAAAGCGTCTATTGTTTCTGGTTTATCAGCATAAACCAATGACTTGACCCCAAAGAAAATAATCCAGTGGAGTCATGTCGCATGATTTAGTAAGCCAATTAATTGGACCATTTCTCGAAATAATATTATCGCCAAATCTTTCTTTCAATAAATCTATTGTTAAGGTAGCAGCATGAGGAGTAGCACCATCTTGTTGGAACCAAAACACTTCTGGGTCGATACCATTCAAATTTTGAAACAGATAATCATTGATCATCGATCTGTAACGAGCACCATTCACTGTAACATTAGCTCCAGCATCGTTTTTAAAGAAATATGGACCGATGATGCCTACGGCGTGTAAAGCACACCATTTTTTTCAGGATGCAATGAAACCATTTTTCAGGATGTAATGGAATCCGCAGAACTTCTTGAGGATTGTTTTCACTCCATATACAGCAATTTTGCTTGTGTACATAGTCGTTCAACCAAAAATGAGCTTCATCACTAAACACAATTTTACGATAAAAGAGTGAATCAACTGTTCTAGGGCCCAATCAGCAAACAAACGACGCTTATTATGGTCAAGTGGCTTTAGTTCTTGAACCAGTTGGATCTTGTATGGGTGTAAACCAACTTGATGTGAACGTCGTCGAATAGACAAATTTGGATCATCATTAATATTATGACTTACAGCACTGATATTTTCTTCTGTACATAGAGTCCTTTGTCTTGTTGTTGTTGTTGCATCGAGTAGAGAAAATTTTGTCCGAAATCTTTCGATAGTTCGACGAATAAGCTGCTCTGATGGACGATTATGTAAAACAAAAATTTCACGAAGTGTTCTATAAGTTTGGCGAAAAGACAATGATTTTGAAAATAAATTTCAACAATTTATAAATGTTGTTGCGGCGTGAGTCTTTCCATGATAATTTGTCAATGTTACTGAACAAAAATGTCAAAACAACATGGCTTTTGTCAAATCACAGTTATCCCTATCGAAAGTTCTATCACTCTAAAAAAAAACACCCGATATTAAAGTAAGCTGGGACTGAATATCAATGTTTTCGTGAAAATGAAAGTATATATATCGAAAACTGAAAAACTTTCATTTGAATTTTTTGTTGTTCCATTTGATGAGGTCTTTATATACAGGTGTATATAGTTGCGAAAAAATTTAGGAGGTGGTTCTTTGTTAAAAATAGTGTGTGTCTTTCACAGAAACTTATTTTTTTGAGCCCCCTTGATTACTTGCAGCCCCCTAAAGATGCCACTAGAAAAACAGTTTTCAATTTTCTCAAAAACCAAAAAACTGATATAATTATAGCTCAATCAAAGTCAATCAAAACTAGCCAGTTGTCATGACAAAATGACATCCGCCAACTAGATAAATTCTAGTTCGGAAATACTTCCAGCCTCTACGACTCACGCTATCATGTTGATAAATTGTTTTTTTCCCTCAAAAACCTTGAATTTTAGCAAGACATTACAAGAGACCCCATTTGTTGAGAATGTATCAAGCTATCCAAAATCAATTTTTTAATTGTAAAATAGGAATATGGAAAAAAGTTTCTTGCAAAAGAAGGTTTTGGGGCGGCTTTTTCTACCCCACGCAATCATAGAGAAACACCATCAAAACATATTTTGATTGCCTTTTCGCCCGTATAAAATATCTGCTTAATTTTATTCTTGTCAGTTTTTCGGTTTTTTAGAAAAAAATTGAATCTGTTTTTCGGGCGCCATCTTTAGGGGGCTGTGACTAAGCAGGGGGCTCAAAAAAATCAATTTTATATAGAGACTTAGGTCTTAAGGCTTTCAAAGTTCAGTTAACACAAGAACTCAAGTCGGCAACGTCATACATAGTATCTTCGTTGATTGTGTCCTTGAAATGCATCAAAATGATCCGGATTTTCATCGAAAAATCATCTTCAGTGATGATTCCATTTTCAACTGGAAGGCTACGTTAATAAACAGAATTGTTGCATTTGAGACTCAGAAAATCCAAGAATGATTGTTGAAAAGTGTCTTCGTCCTCACCGTGTCACTGTTTGGTGCGATTTTTGCCTGGAGGTGTGATTGGACATTACTAATTCGAAAATGAGGCTTGTGTAACTGTTAGGGCGAATGGATTGCACTAGCGAGCTATGATTAATGATTTTTTATGGCCGAAATTGTAAGATATTGATATGGACGACGTTTTTGTTGAACAAGACGGCGCTATGTGCCACAAAAGCAATGAAACAATCGCAATTTTGCAAAAAAAGTTTCCTGACATTTCTCGAAGAGCTGATCACAATTGGCCACTGAAATCTTGTGATTTAACACCTTTAGACTTTTTTCTATCTGAAAGAAAATTTCTATGCCAATGCTCCACAATCGATTCAAGACCTTAATGATGGAATTCGTGAAGTTATCGAGGACATACAGCCACAAAATTTCAATGAATTTCATGAAAAGGATATGCAACCGTAACCATTAGGCTGAATACGTTTTCCATTGTTAGTGGCATACTTTCTTCAATGAAATTGATTCCTCTTAAAAAATACTCGTTTTTTTAATATCAAAATGAAACATCTTATTGGAAAACTTTTTATAAGTTAGAAGTGTTGAGAATTGAGACCATTTCTCACAGGAATAAATCATTAAAGAATAAAGTCCTTCTCGCACAGAAATACAGAAAATTAATTTATTCTGTATAATTTACGTAGTGTGTCCAAAATGTTTCATATAAGTTGTAGATTATATCGGGTGTTTTTGTAGAGTGATATAACTTTAAATTGAAATATAATACATTTAAATTAAGATTGAAGCCAAATTTTTTTTATTTGAAAGATTATTTTATGCCATTTATGTTTTAAAAATAATTTCCGGCATATGTCCACCACGACTAGCTCTGAGGAACCGCATTCGACCAGACCAATTTTCGACCACTTTTTCGAATAATTCAGGTCTTATTTCATCAATAACACAAGTTATGTTGGCTTCCAAAGCGTCTAATGTTTCTGGTTTATCAGCATAACCATTGACTTGACATAACCCCAAAGAAAATAATCCAGTGGAGTTATGTCGCATGATCTAGTAAGCCAATTAACTGGACCATTTCTCGAAATCATATTATCGCCAAATCTTTCTTTCAATAAATCAATTGTTACGGTAGCAGCATGAGGTGTAGCACTATCTTGTTGGAACCAAAACACTTCTGGGTCGATACCATTGAAATTTTGAAACAAATAATCATTAATCAACGAGCACCATTTACTGTTACATTAGCTCCAGCATCGTTTTTAAAGAAATATGGACCGATGATGCCTCCAGCGTGTAAAGCACACCATACAGAGTGCATTTTCCAGGATGCAATGGAACCTGCAGAACTTCTTGAGGACTGTTTTCACTCCATATATGGCAAATTTGCTTGTTTACATAGCCGTTCAACCAGAAATGAGCTTCATCACTAAACACATTTTTACGATAAAAAAGTGGATCAACTCCAAGCTGTTCTAGGGCCCAATCAGCAAATAAACGACGCTTATTATGATCAAGTGGCTTTAGTTCTTGAACCAGTTGGATCTTGTATGGGCGTAGACCAAGATCTTTACGCAAAATTTTCCATGTGGTGGATGCACAGAGTCCAACTTGTTGTGAACATCGACGAATAGAATCTGGATCATCATTAACACTATGACTTACAGCAGCGATATTTCCTTCTGTACGTACAGTTCTTTGTCTTGTTGTTGTTGTAACATTCAGTAGAGAAAGTGTTGTTCAACATCTATCGATAGTTCGAAGAATAAGCTGCTCTGATGGACGATTATGTGAACCATAAATTTCACGAAGTGCTCTATAAGTTTGGCGAATAGAACAGAAATATCAAAACAACATGGCTTCTACCTTCTGTCAAATCACAGTTATCCCTATCGAAATTTCTATCACTCTAAAAAAAAAACACCCGATACTTAATCTATAATGACGTTTTCTCAGTAATATTCTGTGATTTTCAAAGAACAGGCGCAACGACCAAACCTAGTCAACCAAAGCCATGCAAAATTAATTTCACGTTGCCACGCAATTCCCTTTTTTACACTCATTGCTTTGACGTCCGAGAACCGATATAAAACGTCTGTTCTAGTGTCCACCAGGGACTGAAAGGTCGAAGAAAATTCCGAGTGTTTCCCATCAAAATGACTTTGGCAACTTGTTCGAAAGACTTGAAACTATACAACTGGCCCGGAATGACCCTCACAGGAGTCTACGAAACGCCGGAGGACTGCGTAGCCATAAAAACGATCTCGTGGAGCAACGACGGAAAATCTCTGGTAGTCGTTAAGAGCAAAGATAACCCTCTGGTGATATCGGTCCCTTTCCAAGCGGAAAAAAACCCCAGCGCCGTCCTCAAGAACGTCTCGGCCAGGTCTGGAGCGTTCGCGAACACGAGCAACACGTCCGTCGCCCTCGGAAGTCTGGACGGTGCCGTTTGCATTTACGATCTGAAGAAAAAGAGGATAATTAACGAGTATCAAGCCGTTCCATCTTCGGTTAATTTCCTGGACTTTTCCTTCGAGGACACCTGTCTGGCCGCGGGATGCGCCAACGGGCAAGTGGTTCTGTACACGTCGAATCCGCAACCCTGCGCCAGCTACATGGTTCCTTATTCCCATTCCCTGTCTGCCATGACGTTCAATAAAATTCAGTCTGATTTGCTGGCGGCGGCGAGCAAGGAGGGAACAATGAGCGTTTGGAATACGGCGAAGGGAGTCTCGCTATTAACCGGAAGAGATCACACAGGGACGATAACAGGTATTAACGGAAATTAGGACGCGTATTTTCACCTCGTGGGTGTTTTGGAGACTTCGGAATTTCCAATGTTTACAGCAGAAGTTCCGAAACTTTTCCTCCGAGCTGCGGAGTCCATTTCCAGTTGAAGTTATTGCACGGCGCCCTAATAAGGGGTGGACCGTTTAAAATTCGCATTCAGATTGATTCGTCTACCATTTCTGGTACATATCAATTAAATTCAATTCCCATATGCCATTGACAACAATAATATGTTCTGGATTTAATCAAAAATGATTTCGATCGAATTTCATAACCTCGATTACAACCAGCCACTTCCACGGCTACTCGCGCTGCCCAAAGATTTCCAGAAATTCGGGTGTTTTTTTAGAGTGAACTTTAAATTGAAATGAAACACGTTTAAATTAAGATTGGAGACAATGTTTTTTTATTTGAAAGATGATTTTATGACATTTATGTTTTAAACAAAATTTCCGGCATATATCCACCACGACTAGTTCTGAGGAACCGCATTCGACCAGACCAATTTTGGACCACTTTTTCGAGTAATTCAGGCATTATTTTATCAATAACACGAGTTATGTTGGCTTCCAAGCGTCTATTGTTTCTAGTTTATCAGCATAAACCAATGATTTGACATAACCCCAAAGAAAATAATCCAGTGGAGTTATGTCGCATGATCTTGGAGGCCAATTAATTGGACCATTTCTCGAAATAATCTTTTTTCAATAAATCAATTGTTACGGTAGCAGCATGATGTAGTACCATCTTGTTGGAACCAAAACACTTCTGGGTCGATACCATTCAAATCATTGATCATCGATCTGTAACGAGCACCATTCACTGTAACATTAGTTCCAGCATAGTTTTTCAAAAAATTTGGACCGATTATGCCTTCAGCGTGTAAATTACTCCATACAGTGCATTTTTCAGGATGCAATGGAACTTCTTAAGGATTGTTTTCACTCCATATACGGCTATTTTGCTGTTTACATAGTCGTTTAACCATAAATGAGCTTCATCACTAAACACAATTTTACGATAAAAAAGTGGATCAACTTCAAGTTGTTCTAGGGCCCAATCAGCAAACAAACCACGCTTATTATGGCCAAGTGGCTTTAGTTCTTGAACCAGTTGGATCTTGTATGGGTGTAGACCAACGTCTTTACGCAAAATTTTCCAATGTGCTGGTTGCACAGAGTCCAAACTTATTGTGAACGTCGACGAATAGAAAAATCTGGATCATCAGATTTGATGACTTACAGCAGCTATATTTTCTTCAGTATATACAGTTCCTTGTCTTGTTGTTGTTGTTGCATCGAGTAGAGAAAATGTTGTCCGAAATCTATCGATATTTCGACGAATAAGCTGCTCTGATGGACGATTATGTAAACCATAAATTTCACGAAGTGCTTCATAAGTTTGGCGAATAGAACACTGATTTTGAAAATAAATTTCAACAATTAGTAAACGTTGTTGCGACGTGAGCCTTTCCATTATAATTTGTCAATGCTTACTGAACATAAATGTCAGAACATCATGGCTTCTACCTTCTGTCAAATCACAGTTATCCCTATCGAAGTTTCTATCGTTCTAAAAAAATACACCCGATACATGGTTTCCGTAATTATGGGACCACATTAAACCGAAGGTTCTTTTTATAAAACAGCACTTTCTCGAAGAATTTTTTCATGAATTCCTTCCCGAATTTATTTAATGCGTTGGGGTATTGACTTGAGAATACATTTTATTGGATTTAAACATTTTACTTAGAATTTACAATTCTTCATACGAAATTAAATATCTTATTTTACTTCTGATAAGTCAAATTGTTTCAACAAAACATGTTGAAATGAATTGTTTTTCAGTATGCAAGGATATTTTCACCATTTCATGGACATCAAGAAAGCATTTGATAGTGTACGATGGTTGTGGAGTTGTCTCCTAATTTTTGATTATACACACTTGAGTTTTATCACCAATTTATTTGCTTATATGATACAAATGCAGGTTATGAAAATTTGAGGTTATAACTGTACAAAATGAATGCCGATTGTCGACATGGTCAAGTATCGACCGAACAGGACCAGAGTTAAAGCGAGATAGGATGAGAACTGGACGTCTCACTAGGGATGTCAATTTGTCATAAAACATTAAACATATATTCCCCTGTCATTATGAGATTTCTGACGTGGCCTCTGTTCAAAATTCACCTTTTGTATGAGACAATAACAATGGTATTCTGCATAAAATTCAGCAATTAAACACCCCAGTTTACCTACAAAATATTATAGAGACAGAAGCAAGAGAGTTAAAATCAACAAGCATGTCTCCGCATCGTTTGTTTTCTGTTTTTCTCAAGGTGTACCACAAGGCTCACCATTGTCACCATTTCTATACAATATTTACATACAGGATATCTACAAAGTAACAGAAGAACTGGAAAGTTACAAACTCCAGTATGCGGATGACACAGCGCTCATAACACACCTCAAGAATTTGAAAGATACTATGGAAAAACTACAAATCTATGTAATAAAATCATAACATGGATGAAAAAATGGATAATTCCGCGAAACCCTGACAAATCTAAATCAATGATATAATAAAAAAGAGAACTAATTGCTAGATCAAAACACTTATATAAACCGCGGCATAAACCACACAACAGCTTCAAGAATCTCCCAAACAATATCCTGACCGATATTGGAATTTGGACATATAATATATAATAACTTTAGAAGACCCACCCTTAATAATATCGAAGTAGCAGAACGCAGTAGCTCGAGGATTTCGAGTAACATACACCATCCAGGAAATCCACTCCGTAACTAACCAAATGACCATCTCTATGAAAAAATGAAGATAGACCCGATTCTGAGTAGACTTCAAACCTTAAAATAGAAATTTGTGAGCAGACCCACACAACCTCCAAATCCTTTAGCCTGTTGATCTACAAGATCAGAACCAAGAACAAAACAAAACAAGGCTGCTCTGATAGACGATTATGTAAACCATAAATTTCACTAAGTGCTCTATAAGTTTGGCGAATAGACAATGATTTGGAAAATAAATTTCAACAATTTGTAAACGTTTTTGCGGCGTGAGTCTTTCTTTGATTATTTGCCAATGCTTACTGAACAGAAATGTAAAAAGAAAATGGCTTCTACCTTCTGTCAAATCACAGTTATCCATATCAAAAGTTCTATCACTCGAAAAAAAAAACACCCGATACTTCTGCGGCAGTATCGACCCGTAGTGAGTATTTACACTATGCTCCATCACTTTTCTCGCGATCAAATGTTTGCAATGACAGACGACGAAATTGCAGCCACAGCGCTTTGTCTCGTTAATTTGTATAAATATGCCTTGAAAACATACGTGAGCTCCAAAAACCTTTCCATGATATCGAACGCAAACCAAATTGGTTGGTCCACATTATCTGCGCCTAATCCAGATTTAAAAGTTATCTTTCTTCTTGAGAAGAGGCCTTTATGTGGACATAACTGATTTTTCCTCAATTGGAATATCCCCCATATTCTGACTACGTGATAAGATGGCGTCCGATGTATCGGAAGTTCGCTGCTCATAAGAATGAGCTCCACACATTTAGTCTAGCGTTTTTCCATTTTTTTTAAATTCCTTTCAAATGTGTTCACCTTGGGCGCAGAATCCGGATACGGCGAATTAGCGAACAAAAAACAATTCTCCCCCTTCCTTCCAGTAGGTTTCGGTCCTTTCGAAGCTAGGCTAGACTGGTTGCTTCGAAGTACTATCCTACCTCTACTGGCTCTGCAAAGGCAGTGTTCGAGTTGTATGGGGCGCAACTCATACACCCAAGGGGCTCATCCACCACTCCTTTGTGGCTCGAAGCTCCAAAGCCGCCGTAGACAGTGCCAGGCGAGCCCAACGAACTAGCCGTGGGGCCAAGACCCTCAAACTCCTGAGAGATCTCCTGGACAGTCCAGGTCCTCTTCATTTGACCCTAATCGCTTAATACCGAGCCATTTCTTCATGTTTGGAAATAGAAAATAATCTCAGAGTGCTATGTCGGGAGAATATGCGTAACGGTATAGCACTTCGTAGCCAAGTTACCGATTCTCCCATTATGACCACACCTGTGCATTATCCTGGTGGAAGAGCATTTTTGTCTTTGTCAAATACAGTCGTTTTTGCTTCAAATCATATTGAATCTATCCCATAGCTCTGAATAGTTTTCAATGATGATCGTTTTACACTTTTCAAGATAATCAATTTGAATAACACCTTCAGAAAACTCCCGCCATGCTTCTGTTGGCAGACAAACCCACAGAGAATTCATAGTGTTTTAGTGATTGATTAGGCGCAAAAACTCATGCGTGGTAAGCACACGGAACTCATTTTTTCTGTTTTCGTCCAAACTGACGACGTTGCTGCTTTCAGTGGCTGTCAAACACAAACTAAGTGAAGCAGCTTGTTTAAAATTTGATAGAAGTCTACTGACAGACCTTCAGTTGACAGGAGCATTGTTTCATGTAAATATACTAGACAGGAAATCTAAAGTCGCCGATTTATCAAACTTATTTATGACATTTTCGTTTATTCACTGTGGGGCTGGTAATGATTGCTTTCCGAAAGATCTTCAGAATATTGCAGATTCATTGTGTTTGGTTCGACGCTTCAGGAGGTTTCAGCTCCCAAGAACACCCCGCGCCCGCGGGATGATACTGATTCAGTTAAAAACAAACTACCCCAAGATTCAGATATTTTAAGCTTCTTGCCTCCTTTTTTTCATTGAGTTCGTCCAAATATCTTTGTTTCATTAATTAGGAGACTTCCATTTGTCGCCCATGCGAAGAGACAGTTTGAGAACCTCTGGGCTACAGGAATTCGTGAGGTGGCGCCTTATTGAAGGAGGGTAGAATGATGGGACAGCCCGGAAACTTAATGAAAGGCACTCTAAACCAGGCACCTTAGGATAAATTTTGGTTTGATATTCGAGAAACACCTCCCTTAAAATTTTAGTTTTCGTTTCGAAGTATTCAGATTGGAAAATCGAATAAAAAATGCATCCATCCCTTTTACAAATGCTCTATAATTAATAGCTCGTAAGTTAAATTTGTGTATTTCAGTTTTATTTATAGGAAACTTGCCTTATATTGTTCGGTAAAACATTAGTGTCCCTATGCAGGGCGAATATAGGTGCGTGGCTTGTTGCATTCGTCGGCATTAGAGCTTTGCATTGAAAATGTGCCAAACAGCATTGAGACATGCCTGTCTGCTACATATGGTCGAAGATCAACAAACCCCTTTTCGACTGTATATGAGTTTTGAACTGTAACTCAGATGCAAGTTGCATTCCCGATTGGAAAAACTTTCTTTTTAGCATAGCTCTCCCCCTAGCCTCTGTACCTTGCGCGGTGGAGTAGCTAGGACTCGGGTGAAATGGAGGACTAAGTCGTGATGCCTAACATGGTGGCACAGGTGTTTGTTGCAGCTGAGGGCTTACACTTTTAAAATGCGCGTTACTCTACATAAATGCAGATGAATCTTTTAGATTTTTCTGTCCAAAGGTCGAGTGTGTTATATATAATCAACTGCGTTACCTTGGATGCCCACAGGAGTCTTCGTACTTCTGGCCACCCGAGGGGACAGTGGTTGAAAGTCTGTATGCTAGATTAGAATAGTATTTCATTCATTTGGTCGCGGTCTATTCATGTCTCAGGATAGCTTGAGTGTTTCAGGGATTTTGCGGGTCTTCACGATACGACCGATCTTGTCTCGACCCAGAATTGCGAGACATTGGTTAGTGCTCGAACCAGGATCAATTGAAAGACTTCACAAGGGTTCGTGGGTCTTGACGGTACGATCGGTTGTCAGCGCTCGTACCAGGATCGACTGAAGCATACATTCTCGAGATTTTCCTTGTTTCTTGAGTTTGCGACTCAAGAGTGGAAGTGAGAAACCTCTTCGGCGTCCTAAACAACTCGGGTGTTGTTCTGTAGATCCAGTAGTAGTTGGATAGTGCTTCGAAGCCACCAGTCACGGTGTAGGTTTTCGAACTGAAGCCGAAACTGGAAGCCGGGTGAGTTCAACTCTATTGGAAGGGTTTTCCTTTGCGCGATAATAAGAAGTACCCTTATCATGCAACCTACTTTCGGGCGTTGTGGAGACTGCTTAGTGGTCACTTGGTGAAAGGGCCGTGCTCACATGCCAGTAACTACAATGTGATATTTACTCTGTTTACCATAGATATTACTCCTTATAATATTTCAGAATATTGCCGCATTGATTAATTAATTTTTTCCATGTAAAGAGGACTCATGTTTGCAGGAAATTTGTTCTTATTTTCATTAGTACTATCTACCCTGTCACCTTCTTTACAATACCCTGTAAATATAATTTGACATATTAAGACTTTTATATTCATTAGTTTTTGTTTTTATAAAAGATTGTGCCTATTTAATCTTTTTCCTTCCATAGTTTCAATGTGTTTTTATTATTCTGATACTCCTTGATCTTCTGTGAAAATCCCTCAGAAACTTTTTCAGCTTGTGCGAGTTAGGAGTTCAGTTGTGTTCTGAGTAGGCTTTATTACTGCGATCTTGCGTCACTTTAGGTCACAGCACTGTTAATTTTTGACCCAACAGTGAAATGGTAGACGACACCTGCTCAACTAGAAAATTTCTTTCTCACCTGAACAGGATTCGAAGCCGCAACCTTCCGGTTAAGAGCCCTAAGCTCTACCACTGAGCTGCACTATTTTAATACCCCTAGATTTTGAGCAAGTGTGTATCTTGGGAAGATTAATATCGTTCAAATCTATTCGGTTAGCAAGTTCCAAGGCAAAATGCTTTAGGCAAGGCCCTAAGTGCTCGGACTAATCGTGACTTCCGCCACACGATCAGCATTATTCCCATGTAATTATCGTACCGCAACGATTCTATTCGACGATTAATAGATAATTATTGACGTTGTGAATTGAATGTCACCGGTGTAATGGGTTAGAGTTATTGAACCACGTAAACAACATAAACAATGTTCGTGAAGATCGTTCCGACTGCGCTGACAAAAACGATCTCTGATTTCGATGAAATTCAATCGGGTTTGCCTCCACGTGACCTACTTTGTAAAGTGAAAGAAAGATACATGTGCACATCGTTTTCAAACAACGATCTTGTTTAGCGAAAAGACCCCGAGAACGCATAAATACTGAGTGTAGAAAAATCTCACACGACAAAGTTATGTTATTTTATTTGAGGAATCAATTGTTGGAATTAATGTATTAATTGAAGACTCATCCTGTATGGGTAGAGCATGCTTAACCTTACTGACGTCAAGTTATAAAGGGTCTTTCAATGGGAACGCCCCATTTTTAAATTGACGTTACTCAAGCATGGCAGCCATTGTTTATTTTTAACATTGACAGTTGTAGTTGTCAATGTCTACCATTTAATCATGGAAAGGTACTCACTCCAACAACGTTTACAAATAATCCAAATTTATTATGAAAAATCGCCATCTGTTACTTAATTTTACGTGCTTTAAATCCAATTTTTGGTCGTTATAATCGTGCGGATAAAAGAACAGTTGAACGTTTAGCGAAGAAGTTTGAAACAAATTTTACACTTCATGATGTTACAGTACCTGTGAGACAAAGAAATGCAAGAAGTGAAGAGAATATTGCAGCCGTACGTAAAAGTGTGCGTGAAGACCAAAATTTATCGTTTTCTCAACCTGAAGACATTGCTGCTGTAGTCCAGAATGTGAATGAACATACTCGTCAATCGTGTCAAGATCTGAAGATTCTTCACACTTTTTAATTAAATCATAACTTAGAAAAAATATTCATAAGTTTTTTATTTATAGCAGATCAAAAATGCAAATTTTAAATGGCCCACCCCTTATTTGAAGGGTCACACCTAATAGGTAGAGAGAAGCCGATAGAGTTCAACAAACCCATGTTTGTTAGTTTTGTTGACTTTACCAAAAGGCATTTGATAGGACACGGCTAAACGATGTAATTAAGAGTCTTGACATGAACAAAATAGAATGTAAGTACCAAATTATTATTAAAGAACTTTATAGGAGCAATAAAGCAAGAATTAAAACTTATAAAGGACTATGTGTGTAAGACCCATAATCACAGATGCCACTGATACCAGAGCCAAAAAGTATAATGAGAACTACCGAAATGAAAATATTAGGAACCATTAAGGGAGTTACCCTCAGGGATCGAATAAGGAATGAAAGCATGAGAGAAGAATTAGGAATCCAGGATGTATTAAGGACGATTTTGGAGGGAACATGTCGAAATAATGCCAGAAGACAGATTGGCCAAGTGGGTTAAAACACAGAAACTTAACACACGCAGACCTATAGAAGACCACCAAAAAGTTGGAATGAGAGCTGGAGCTCAACGTTACGGGAAGAGCTCAGAAGAAGGCTAACCGTCGAGGATTAAACAGGAAATGATCCTATTAGAAGAGGAAGAAGAAGACGCAACGTGTTCAATTTTCCATGTTGTTTCGTATCAACCTAACCTACAAAACTGACAAGTCATTTATTTGTCACCTGTAACAATGTTGCCTATATTTCACTTCAAAATCTTGAAGCACTAATTGGATCACCCATTAAGTAACGAAATTAATAACCGGAAACAGCCGAGTGTCTAGTCGATAACTTAGAATTAAATAAGAGCAACTAAGTAAACAACTGCTGGTACAGTGGAAACAGAACACTGAATCATTTGTTCATAGAATCAGATAATACCAAATTAAAAACTAGATTATCCTGAAACACTAATTGGATAATCCTTTGTTTTACCGATTTGGAATTCTATAGAGATACTGTAACAAGCGTTGGGTTACGTTAGATTAGGTAAACAACTGCTAGTGCAGTGGAAATATAACACTAGATCACTTGTTCATAGAATGGTTTCGTGGATAATACCAAATTAAAAACTAGACTATCCTAAAACACTACTTGGATAATCCTTTATTTACACATTTGGAATTCTATAGAGATACCGTAACCGTAAGTGTGGGGTCAGGTTAGATTAGTTTAACAACTGCTAGTGCAGTGGAAACAGAACACTAAATCATGTGTTCATAGAATCGTCTCGAGGATAATACCAAATTGAGAACTAGACTATCCTAAAACACTAATTAGATAATCCTTTGTTTTTACAGATTTGGAATTCTATGGAGATACCGTAACAAGCGTTGGGTTAGACGGAAAATTCATCAACCATGATCTCAGAAATGGCGAGTACGTTTCCTGTCACAACCTGAACGTTTCAATTTCAGCTCTAGCTCTTCTCCACAATTCCTACGAAATGGTAATCGGTACGAGTGACGGCCAGCTCAGGTCGTACGATAGAAGACAAATGACCTCAGCGATATACACAGTTGTGGCTTATAACGGCGCAGTGCGGAAAATACGTTTTCAACCCTCAACGACATCTCCAATAAGCAGCAGACCGACGACGAAGGACAGCGAAATGATCGAAATGAAAAATCAGAGACAGAATATCGAGGCCGCAAACAAACCCCCGCCGCCTGCTTCTGCGGGAGACTTCAACCCCGACTTTTCACCCTCCAGCAGTACAATAATGTCAATTGCAGGCGAAATGAAAGATCTGGAAAATATATATTTGCACGAGATGCTTCCGCCGAGCGCGTCGCAAATAGACGTCCAAAAGAATTCCGTTTCCTGCGAGGAATTCAACAAATTCGCGTCGGACTTGGACGAGTATCTCAAACAGTATAAGAGGAAGATTGAAGACAAGATGCTGGCGGAATTCTATCAGCTGAGGATCGAAATGAGTAAGCAGTTCATCGAGCTACAAGACAAAATAACGAAAAGTTGGGACGGTTTCGTGCATTATTTGAGGATGTCGAACGAGGAAGACCGGCAAAGTGAACGTTCTAGCGGCGCGCAAACTTTTAGACACGCCGTGTCCGACGTTAAGAGCACCAAGACGAAGAAATCGAAAAATAAACCATGAAAGATGTTCATTCAAGATTGAAATCTCGTCTATTCGAAGAAGTGACATGTATATATATAGTCTATATATATTTTGTGTTTTAACAACTTATCCATTTATTCTTGCCGCAAATAAACCATTTTCGATGTATTACTCTTGAAAACACACCAACTTATGTCCTTTCTCACTTTGTTAGACATTAGTTTCTCAGTTTTCAAAGGTACTATTAGCGTTATTAGCCATGTTTTAGTGGCATTACATATACTAACTTACAAAGAAACTGCAAACAGAAGGAGGTGTCTAAATTTAAAATTTTTTTTGGTAAAACATAGATAGTACAGCAAGGAGTAAATGAATGGAATTTGAAGAAAAAAAACGAAGGGTTCACAATTTTTTTTAATAAATTTGTTAAAAATGTGTTTGTCCACCACGATTATCTATACACTCCCCAACACGTCTTGGTATTGATGCAATAAGATAGTCTATTTCTTCTTGAGGGAAACTATCCCAAGCTACCTGTAGTTCATGTCTCAGAGCCGCCAAAGTCTGTGGGGGCTGGGGTAAATTTTCAAGCCTTCTACCCATGATGTCCCAAACATGCTCTATGGGCGAAAGATCGGGGGATCTGGGCGGCCATGGCAAAAGATTCACATGGATCTCTTCAAAAAAGTTTAAACTAACTCTGGCAACATGAGATCGAGCATTATCTTACTGCTAATATTGGATTCTCGAGCCGGTTATGGTGAGGGAGAACATATGGCTCCACTATTTCTTGAAGGTAACGCAGCGCTGTCATGTTACCTCGAATAAAGACTAAAGATGATCTACTTGCATGTGCAATAGCACCCCATACCATAACGCCTACTGTCCGGTGTACATGACGTTCAATATCAAACTGAGTTTTACGTCTTTCTCCCCGTCGTCGTCTAACCCTTCTTCGGCCATCATGTGCACCCAAGGCGAATCGAGATTCATCAGAAAAGACGACCTGATGCCATTCCACATTCCAATGTTGACGTTCTCTGCACCACTGTAATCGTTGCCGGCGATGCTCAACCGTCAGAGGTAACACAACATGGGATCGATAATGCTGCAGTCCAAAAGACCTTATTCGGCGGTAAACCGTTTGGACAGTTACAGGATGGCCTTGTTCTCCTAACCACTCATCAGCCAAAGATCGAGTTGTCGCAAATCGGTCTCTAATAGCCATAAGTCTTAGACGTCGATCTTGAACTTCATTTGAGCCCCTTCGACGTCCGATGCTTACTCTTCTTCGATTTTGGGTATTATCAAACCACGCTTGACAACATCTCATAACAGTAGTTGGATTTCTGTTCGTACGGTTAGCGATTTCTCGAAATGACAACCCCGCCTCCCGTAAACCAATAATTCGACCTCTTTCAAATTCACTTAGCTGGCGATAAATTTCGCGTACACGTGCTCTAGGCATTTTAACAACAACTAAACATCGACTTTGGATCTCCTCGAACCGCTGTTTTGTTGTAAAATTCAAAGAATTTGCAAAAAACGACTACATATTTAAGTAAAAATTGTTTACATGAAAAGACATTCACGATTTTTACTCCAAATTTTAATCATTTAGTCCTTGCTATACCATCTATGTTTTACAAAAAAAATTTAAAATTCAAACAGCTCCTTCTGGGTGTTGCAGTTTCTTTGTCAGTTAGTATATTTATTAATAAAAACATTTAATATACAGGGTATCTACTTTTAAAAGGGTCAAACTTCAAGGGGAGATCATACAAGTTATTTGCAACAAAAAATGTCATCTAAACACATGGTCGAAGTGTTGATGGTAATTCTTCAATTAAACATTTCTTGATTTCACGAAATATTTCAAGTTTTTCCATAAAATCAATCATACTTCAGTTATCATTGTAGCCTCATCAAATTTTACCACATATCTGGAAACGGCATTAAATATGCTACAAGATAAGAAGTTCTGTGTGCCAAAAAATTCTTATTGGTAAGGAGATGAATATCACGATTCTGAAGTGAACAAAATCAGTCATATTTTTCCAATGGTTTTATCGATGAAAAATTATTAATTATGGACATGTTTTCTTTTCAGCAAAAAATACATAATTTAGTGTGCTTTCGAATGAAATATCAACTTTTGTGCTAGCTGCTTGTCCTCTGCCATAATTTATTTCATGGCTAAGAAGATAATAACGAAAAGTTGAAGTATTCCAAACTTAAATTTGTCCTATCTTGAAGCTCTTTATGATTGAATATTAAAGTAATTCTTGCATAAGAAGGCTTACAAAGTTCAACTAGTGCAAGAAGTGAAACCTCGTGACCATCTAATGATTGCATGTCCGAAGATTAGCATTTTCCAAAAAAAAGTCATATTTAGCGATGAAGCTCATTTTTACCTCATTGGACTTTTTTGTGGGGATCCGTTAAAGATAAGTATAACGCTAACCATTCAGAAACGATTGATGCCTTGAAACACGAAATCGAAATTTCTATTCATGAGATTGAACCCCAAACAATAGACAATGTCCTGGAAAATTGGGTTGATCGGATAGGGTACTGTAACCAACGCGGTCATTTGAATGATATTTTCATTTTTGAATGCCAAGGTTAAATCTTTCTTATTAACTGATGACTTTAAAAAATATTCATTAGTTTTTTATTTATAGCCGTTTAAAAATGCAAATTTTAAAAGGCCTAACCGCTATTATCTATTGGATTTCTGCTTGTTTTTGATTAAAATCTTTTTATGTTCGTCGAAACCTTGCCTTTAGTGAAAACCTGTCTGTCTTACGTATTTGCTATTGTAACTTGAACATATACTTGTTTCAATTATGACCAAAGATACAAAATAACCGGTAACGGCTGAAAAACTTCAATACTGGAAATTTTTAATGAGAGAAAGACTCAAGATCTCATGAAATTCGATCGAAATCGAACGGGACTTCGTCGTTTTTGATGAAATCGAGAACGTATTACTGCGGACCAAATTAACTGTCGTCAATGGCATATGGGAATTAAATTGAATTGATATGCACCAGAAATTGTAGATGAATCAATTTGAATGTAGCATGTGTCGATGAACCTCGAAAACAAATTAACAGATTCCATTTGACTATACCAAACCGATATCTGTGCAACTATCGAGCTGTTTGATTGTTATATAAGGCATTATGCCCAATTGTTATTCGGGGACATTTCTATTCAATATCAAGATAAATCTGAAGATTTAATAGAACTGTTTTTGTTTCTTAAAGACTTTTTGCACGTATATAATGTACCGAAAGAACAACTTGGAGACTTGAAATTTATACGGTCATCAACAGATACACCTTTTCTAAAACACAGTTACTTTTTTAATTCAAATTCCTAAAATTGTTTCGCAAGCACTTCATGGAAAAAATAAACAAAGAATATACATACATATAGCGAAGCAGAATGACCAGACTTCCAATGAAACCAAACAATTTCACCCACAATAGAAGAGAGGTTCAGCATGCATCATCTAATATTGAGGACAAAGGATCATAATCGGTTCAAAATAATAGTCAATTTCGAGGAAACTATTGTCAATTTTTGGAGAAGCAATTAAATAATAAATGTTTTAAAACGGTTAACAGCGCTCAAATCCGGAAAAGCATAGCATCTAGCAAGCACTTGAAACTTCTTACTTTGGTGTTACAATCACCAGGTAAGTATATTTTTTATAGCCACTATTTATCAACTCATGTATTCATTTTATATCAGTATCAAGAAGCCATCTTTTAGTTGGCTTCTAAATGATCGGTAGTTGACTAGTTTTCTAAGTTCCAATGGTAAGAAAGCAACCATCCTGGGTGCTAGAAACGACCAGCACCTTTGTCCTGCTGTTTTGGGGGCTCGATGTGTCTAAAAATTGATAAGTTTATATCTTGTCAACTGGGTATGCACTATTGATTAGCGTAAGATCTTTTTCTTTTTTATAAGAGCAATCATTTTTGAGAAGTTTAACTGTCATACATCCAGCACTCTTGATATCTCATAAAGTTCATCAGTGTGGAGGAGAAGGTTATTTCCAAGTATGATCTTGAGCAACAGTCTTTGAAAGATGTTGAGTATTTCTACATGAGCTCTATGAGCTGCACCCCAACCAACGTTATCATATGACAAGTGGTATTGAACTAATGAAAAATACACTTTTATTAACTGGGCAACATTCATTTGTTTTTTTAGGTGTCTGAATATATGAAGAAGACCGCGGAGTTTTTTCGCTACATAATGATGTAGTGATGATTCAAACACATATGTCTGTCAATATGAATACCAAGATACATGTATCCTTTTGGATGTTTAAGAATAGAGTTTTGGCTATCCACTTTGAGGAGTGAATTCTACCAGTTATTGTATTGGCATGTGAGCATAGTTCTTTCACCAAGTGACTATTAACAATGTCTACAATCTACTCCAAGAAGCAGAAAGTGTGATAAGGGTTACGTCTTATTATCCGGAGATTTACTGCAATAGGGTAGAGTACGTTAGTTTTAAGGGAGAGGCCCTGTGCTGCGATGGACTACTTTGTCACCGAGTTATCAACGCCTCCATTCCACATTTACGGTGAAACTAGGACCCCATTCTGTCGATCTTCCACAACACGGGTCCAGTGACTGGCGCGAATGTCATTACTTTAAGCATCAAAACTTAACCCTCCATTTCACCGGGATGAAACTAGGATCCTAGTCCAAACAAGCGCCCCCAGCGCGTAAAGCTATAATGCCAAGGGGGGTGCGACTTTGAAGTCTCTCAGATTATAAAGTCCCGATTCATACAATGTAAATAGTAGTTTAAATGACTTATTAATGCTCAACGTCAGTTTATTTTTTTTGGGCCAATCCGAAATTTCTTCAAATCTTCTTCAGCACTGACTTTTAGGTTCTCCCACATCCTGCCCTCGCAGATCATAGCTATATCTTCAGCAAAACTTATGATCCACCCAGACATCTTCATGTACAACATATCATTCATGTAGATAATGAACAGGAGTGGACCTAATATCGTACCTTGAGGGACTCCATAGGTTACAGCTTCCTCACTACTACTCATCTCTTGAATTTGTACTATCTGCTTTCTATCTGGTAAGTAGCTTCTGAATAATTCTAGGGCAATTCCTCTTATACCATATTTGTGCTATTTATCTGATAATATTTCGTGGTTTACGATATCGAGTGCCTTAGATAAGTCTAGGAAAACACAAAGAAGAGGCACTCTTTTGTCTAGACTATTATTAATGAGTTTCTTTAAATCTCTTATAACTTCCTCAGTCGACATCCCCTCTCGAAAACCGTATTGCTCTTCAGACATTATTTTATTTTTTATTAAGAATCCGAGCACTCTATTTTTCATGATTTTTTTTCGAAATTTTGGCTACATTTGAAATCAAGGTAATGAGTCTATTATTGGTTATTTTGGACTTTCACCACTTTTGTATATGGGCTTAATAACACTTATTTTAAGAGTATCTGGATAGCATCCGTGAATGAAACATTCATTAATAATCTGAGCTAAAGGAGCAGATATGTTGGCCCTAATCTTATTGAGTGTATTTGATCGTATTCCGTCTATACCAGGTGCCTTGTTAATCTTCAAATCACCTGTCATACTTTCAATCTTTTTGGCATCAATAGGTATAAGGAAGAGAGTCTCTCACGAAAGTAACACTTCGATCTACAAAATCTTCAGGCTTAGTTATCTATTCCGCATAATTCCCTCCCATTTGAGCGAAAATCTATTAAATTCATCAGCTGTCTAGCAAAATGTTACATTGTTCACCTTTCATTTATTTTATATCCTTTTAAGGTGAATTTTTTTAGATCTTCTTAATTTGGTTCCATATAATTTTTGATTCATTTCCACTACTTTCAATGCTGTCGCATAGATATTTTTTCATCTACAACATAATTAGTTTAAAGAGCTTGATTTTATATATAACATATTTCTTTTTCAGGTTTTAATCCAGAGGATTATTCCGGAGTTGTAAGTAGAGCTGATTCTCTTCATTTATTCACCTCATCAGAGCTTTCGTAGTCCAAGGAACTCCTCTCTATAGATATAAAGTTCTATGTTTAATTTCTTAATCAAAACCACTAAATTTCGATTGAGTACAATGAAAATTTTTAGTATTACACTGGCAAATGTTTTTTATTATGAATATTTGAAGTACAAATATCATTGAGAAATCAAACACTATTTCTAGAAAAGCAGTACATTTCAACGAATTTTTCATATTGACGAAAAATGGATCACTCTTCAAAGGTAATAAAATAAAAACGAAAAAAAGCTAAATTTCTCCTTTCGCATACGGTAGCAGGATGTAGTAAAATATACCAATGGCTTGTTCAACTTGACACTCGACAGCGTCTTCATGTATTGCACATTTATTTTAATAGGTAACATTAGCAGACAGAACAAAATTCAGAGATCCTTGTAAGGAAACTTGAATTTTATCACCGCCTACTATGAATGAAGCAAAACGTAGGCTTATAGAGAAAACGAGGTATAAAAATACTATTATTAGTATTCTTTCTAATGGTCTGACCTACAAAGTCATTAAGTTCAATCTGGTTGGAATAAATTTTTTACACAAATAATTTGATCGATCTAATTTATATCCAATACCAATACAGTTAGTAAACGATATGGTACAAACACTTACCTTTTCATATGAAATATGTTTACGATTAATGATTAAAATATTTAAACAACTCAGTCAATATCACTGAATTTTTATAGTCTTTTAATACTTTCTTATACAAAAATATCTTTTATATCCTGTCAAAAACATAAAATGTGAAAAAGGCAAAGTCTTGCAAAGAAGTCCTTCTACCGCAAAAAGTTGAAAGATCTTATATAAAATCAAGTCAGTTATTTTAGTTAGTATTTATCCAGCAAATCTTCATAAATTTATATAATTAGTTACCTAACAAAATTTAGGAGGTGTGGCAGAAAACTAATGAGACTAGCGCTGTTGTCCTTGATATAGCACCTGTATCAGTACCCTCCCATAGCTCAGTGCTATGTAACTCCTTCCGTTAACAACGTTATTTTTGTGACTGCTATTAGTGAAGTTGTGCACAATCATTGGAAGACAGAAAATACGTTGACGAATAACGTCGTCGAGAACCGAAGAAAACAACGAACGCATGAACATTCTTGTGAGATCAGATCGTGGGTCAACATTAAGAATGTTGAGTAAACAATTAAATTTGAACAGATCTACCGTTCATCAAATTTTTACATGCGAAACGTCTGTGTCGAAATAGTGCAGAGAATCCACAACTAGTGTTCAGTATTTCCGATACACTCTTGGATGTTCTATAAAGTCCCCAAAATGACGTCCTTTGAGGACATTTTTCAGTTTAACAAAAAAGGTCGGAGGGAGTGAAGTCGGATGAATAGGGTAGTTCAATGAGCCAGTAGGTGAAATGAACCGATATAACATTTTTGACGAGAGGACTTGTTCAATTGTTGTCTGTGATCTCCGAAATCAGGCAAAATTGAGAAATCACATTTTCTTTTGTTCGTAGTAAATAAACGGAAAATCGTACGTGAATGAAAATACTTTTAAAAGGCAGATCGGTCTTTCGACTAACATTTGCCTATTTTTTTTGCAGGTCCCGACGGAAAAAGCCCTTCGTTTCACAAAAATAATATTTTTGAGGTTATTCTTCTATGGTCGGTGCAGATGAATATCCTGCGAATTATTTCGAGAAAAGGATGGTACGTAAGGTTATGCTAAATTGGCACTGAATGGAAATTGATACAAGAAATCTGGAAGAAAATTTTTTTCGGCTTTTTTTGCAAACACTTTTTTAATTTCGCGGTGCTATGTGCTCTTTTCTCTTCCGCGTTTTATTTTCGAAGTAGACTAACGACAAAACGAAAAAGATTCTGTTGAAATGAGAGGAACGGCTCTGTTTAAGATCGCTAAAATAGATCGGAGTTATGAATATGCAGCAATGTTTGCTCGAATGCAGTCTGCAAGCACTACCGTATAAATAGTGAACGGAAATGTGTATATGCCCTAGATAGAACATTTAAAGAATGTGACGTACCTTTCGAGGCACACAGATCTGAATGAATTGATACAAAATATCAATGCGGTTTCACGTAAATGTTCATTATTTTCTATTCGAAACGTGCCGCTATTGACTCGTTTAAATGTCAGTATTTTTCCGACTTCGCGGTCATAAACGATCTTCAAATGCTTCCACATGTATTATATATTGAAATATATATTATATTTATATTAGTCTAGAAAATTATTTATTTTTCTTTATATGACAATGTATACAACATGTATAAGTAATTTTTTCCTTAGTGTGAAACCCGAAAAAGACTGCAGATACGATAATATACTCAACTCAAAATATAAACTCTTATACGTATTTCATGGTCATTATCAATCATCGGATAGCTCTAACACTGAAAATCGAACATAACAGATCAAAAGATATTAAACTGAGCAAACCATACCAACCAAGATCAAATTGCACAGAAGGTTAAATTTGCTGTTTCGTGAAATGATGTGTGCGAAAACACAAGCTAGAGATCTCACAAATTCGTGGACAAAACAGTATACAATCGCCCAACATTTTTTTGAATATGGAGGAGATGTTGGATGTGGTTTAGTTGAGAAGTTTTTTAAGTTACCTAAACATCGCAGTTGGAATTTTCAAATTTGTTCATTTGATGGCAGAAAAATTTGTGTTGTTAAATGAGTCCAACTTGTTGTGAACGTCGACGAATAGACAAATAATCAACACTATGACTAACAGCAGCCATATTTTCTTCTCTACGAACAGTTCTTTGTCTTGTTGTTGTTGCATCGAGTAGAGAAAATTTTGTCCGAAACCTATACATAGTTCGACGAATAAGCTGCTCTGATGGACGATTACGTAAACCATAAATTTCACGAAGTGCTCTATAAGTTTGGCGAAGAGAACACTGATTTTGAAAATAAATTTCAACAATTTGTAAGCGTTGTTGCGGCGTGAGTTTTTCCATGATAATTTGTCAATGCTTACTGAACAAAAAACGTAAAAAATCATGGCTTCTACCATCTGTCAAATCACAGTTATCCCTATCGAAAGTTCTATTACACTAATAAAATGAATTTGTTTCCATTAACCGTTCAAAAGGAATATCGTGCGTGCGTGTCATTTATCGAAATCGAGATTTCGAATAACAGAAGAATAATCAGATTTCTGTTTTTCGTCCGAAGTAAAAATTTTAATAAACCAGCATTTTCCCCCGAACTTCCAGATTTCTAAACACAGAACCATTTGTACCGTAATGTTTTTATTTGGGAACATTGGAAAAACTGATAACGACATCGAATCTGCATTACGCCATATCGATTTCCTGGAGCATTGTGGCTCTCAAATTCTGTTCCGATATTGGGATTTCCGGTTTGAAGAGTCGCTATATTCTGGTACAATCGTGCCTTTATAGCTTGTGAGAATACAAGTTTCATCTCGATTATCGAATCAATTCCAGGCTTTCATACTCAATATAGGTTGCCTTTCGTCGCGAGATTGTATAAACGCCGCCATTTAACTCGGTTTATGTTATTTCTGTGTTTCTCAGGCGATAAATTTATCCAGAAATGATCAATGAATCACAATTTAATCACATCGAAATAATTAGATAAAATAATATAGATAATTTACACAATTTATAGACCGTCTAGAAAGTATCCGGAAAAAACAAAGCTCAATTGTAAATATTGAGTATATATTTTTAATTCTTGAATTAGAAAATTATAACAAAATATTCATCTTATTTATTTATACAACCTCCATTTAACAGTAGCCATTTTTATTCCCTTTATTTTCTCATATACAGAGCACTTTTAACCAGTTCAATCAATTGCATTACCTTTTTAACGTTTCGAAAAACTCTTCTATACAAATATTCTTCCTATTTTCTTTTTTCTAGTTGAGACATTATTTCATAAATTGTATACCTGTTTATAATCAACAATATTTGACAAATAGTGTTGCCATGTAACTTTCAGCACAATCTATTTTATATATTACTTCTGTCTTACAATGTTACAAAAAATAGGTATCTTAAAATAATGAAAGATGATAAATTTCGGATACTTTCTGGACGGAGAGATATTATTAACGACAATTGTTTTGTCAATACAGTGGCTTTGTCACGTTTACATCTTGAACTAACTTCAAACATTACACAACACTTCTATAAAGCTAAAAACTTGCAAAAAATGGCGGTGAAACTAACTAACAATTTTCGGAAATAAAGATAAGAAAAATATTTCCAAAAAGGGGATACAAAAACCATAAATCCACAGAAATACTGATAGAGAAAAATATAAAAAAAAAGAGATATATGGGGTGTTTTTTTAGAGTGATAGAACTTTCGATATGGATAACTGTGATTTGACAAAAGATAGAAGCCATGTTCTTTTGACATTTCTGTTCAGTAAGCATTGACAAATTATCATGGAAAGACTTACGCCGCAACAACGTTTACAAATTGTTGAAATTTACTTTCAAAATCAGTGTTCTATTCGCCAAACTTATAGAGCACTTCGTGAAATTTATGGTTTACATAATCGTCCATCAGAGCAGCTTATTCGTCGAACTATCGATAGATTTCGGGCAACATTTTCTCTATTCGATGCAACAACAACAAGACAAAGAACTGTACGTACAGAAGAAAATATCAATATATACCAAGGGGCAATCACTACAAGTCAACTTGTAGACTCCAGATTTATTGTCTTTATTTGTTTTATCTCTGTTATTTTTCATATAAATTCATAAATCATTAACCGCTCTAAAAGCTACACTGAAGTATTGAGTGAGGAAAGGTTAAATATAAGAGATTATATTAAACACCTGGTCCTTTTTAAATGTAAAAGTAACCCCTATTTCTTGAATAGGAAGCTTTTTGAATTGGTAATTCATTCCAACATCAAAAGCTTCGAAAAGCAGTACGAGCGTCGAATACATATTAATTTTTATACTACCCTTACCGTGGTACAGTGAAATGAAACAACAAGCGATAGAGCTAAGCAGAATACGAAATGCGCCATTAGAACAATATATCATGGCTGTCTTTTGTGTTTTTAATGAAATTCTATACAAGGATATTCTCTCTACCTGGAAAGGATACAAAATTCAATAAGTTTCCAGAGATATTTTTGCCTCCTCTCGGATTTAGAAACGCTGCAAATTTAACACAAAGGTTTATTATTTCCTCATCGAAATGTTCCAACAATTCTCCCTCTATTCTTTGTTCACACACCCTGAAATGTTCACAGCCATTTTCTGTATAACTTTATAAGTATATCCTGTAGAACGTTACGATAACAAATACCATGAATTCATTATTTGGAATCAATTGGTGAAACATTTTTAAATCAATAAAGTAAAGAAAAACACTTTGCTCAAGTTCCACGATTTATTCATGTTGTTGACATATGTTTCGGACTTACACCCATTTTCAAAACCGAAATGTAGTGTAATGGATTTATATATTGAAATTATTGTCAATTTGAATTTGAATGTTGTTATATGAAATGTCCGGTTAATTTTGTATTGCTGAGACTCTTCGAAGTGACGGGGATTCTTAATTGCTGAATATTTTTAATTTATTTGATAAAATTTGGTTCAATATTTTTTACCCTTTGTATGTATAGGTTGTATTTTGGGCTGCCGGCCAACTTAGATGCAAATTGAATTTTAAATTTAATTAATGATTTGCCATCCTCAGGTGGTTTTTTCGGAACGATGTCGTCAAAGAAATTCTTTCTCCCTAATACAGAACTTGAAAATTATTTTTGGATTCTTCAAAACTCTTAGGTTCTTGACTTTGTGCGGTTCAACTGTCTGTTCAACATGACCTTTTGGCGGTAAGTTCAATATTACATTAATTCGTGAATAATGAAACTATTTTGAAAATTTTAACTGGGTTGTGTACAGAACATAAATAATTTTCAAACTAACCAACACTCGACATATTTTCCCTGTTCAAAAAAGTGTTGGGGGTTGATGCCACCTTCATGGGGGTGTTTTTTCGGAACAAACTCACGATGGAAATTCGTCCCCTTCAAAACAGAAGTTGACCTGTTTTTTTTTAAATCTTCGAAAATTCTTCGTTTCTGAGTTCTGGGGGGCAAATTTTCGTTGGGACAACCTGTATATCACGATGATGAATATTTTCATAATTCAAACGGGAGAAGAAGCAAGATTTTTGAATGTGAGTGTAATTCGAGGTCAATTTTGTCTTAAAATTCGCAAAATGCGGACATTTGAACGAGCGCTCTGATTGCGCAAAAAAACACGATCTTCATTCCATTCTGAAAAGGATACAATGTAACCTAACAGAACGTAAAGTATGACATCACTCAGGACAACAAACTGTTCGGCGTTTGATTGAAACTTGGTTTCCGATAATTTATCAAACAATTATCGCCATTCCCTTAATGAAAACGATCTCAATAGGATCATCAGCAATTAGTCACCCTAGGGAAGAACCATGTAACACATGAACCGAAGTGGTCCGGAGACCCGAACTTTAATTAATTGAGATAAGTTTCGAAATTTGGAAACAGTACTATCCAGCTAATTAACGGTCCTGAACGTCTTTCAGAAATTAACTTTAATCCGACCTCGTTCGATAACTCAAGCTCGGAGCTTGAAGCAGGCAGGAGTTTCCCAAAGATACTAATCAAGTTGTTTTTCATTAATTCTTCCAGGCTTAAGTAATGCACTCTCTCCTGTTGGATACCGCCGCTCTGAATGTTTATTATGAAGTCACCGCTAGTGGATAACAACGCTCCATTTATTCCGAGAAAATGACGAGTTCTTGGGAAAAATATTTCTGAAAGGTCACAGGTATTTCTTTTTCTCGTTTAGTCCACATTTCGCTGGGAGAGTTCAACTCATTCAGGGAATGCTCATTGAAATGTCTTTCCCGGAAAGTCTTCAACAATGCGGAATATTTGATAGAAAGAATTTCTGAAGTGACCTCTGGCCCAAGATACCAAGTGGTGAAATTCATAGACTTACTATCGTAAGGAGAGGAAACATCCCTCTGTTGAAATCTTATTTGTTGTGAGGCCAACATTCAGATTGTTTGGATAAAGACGAATATAGCAGAACCAACGAATATGATGAATAAATAAACAAATCTGATAGTTCTGCGCTGGCAACGTTGTGAGAAATTCAATATTCTTCAAATTGTATAAGTGTTTCTTACCTGTAATAGGATAAATCAGGATGGAAATTCTGATTATTTTTACATATTTCACATTGACGAACCATGTTGTCCATAAATTATAACTAATTTAACCCTGAATAGCTTAAAACTCCAAATAAATATTTAAAATCGGAAATATTTGTATTGATATTTGAAGAAAGAAACCGTTGTGATAATGTGGTCTATGATAGATACAAACTCTTTTAATTGGGTTCCTTATTTGGCGGGGTTGGCACCTTCTACAAGAAATTTCATTATTTTTATTGAATGGATAACAAACTTATGAATGAAGCAAGGGTTTATAGGATTTATAATTTTGTGAGACTTGAATCCTAACGACGGTTTTGAAAGGAAACATATTCTCAAATGAGTAGTTTGGCAAGACAGGACTTATATACCGGGTGTCCCAACAGTGCGCATTTGCTCGATATATCGATAAGGCTGATTCATATGAAAAGTCTCAAGTCTATTTTTTCAAATAGAACACCCTGTATATTAGTTTGTCTTCGCATTCTACATAAAATTACCTATCTGAGGATACCAACATGTTATATGTTATTCCTAACAGTTTTGACGTGACAACGTCTTATAAATTGGTTTGCCGGGTGACACTTCAAGAAACTGCGTTACGCTCCGCTCACGTTATGCGCTCACAATGAGAGCGAGTGAGAGGCACGCGTCCCTTCCACTCGGGCATGGTTAGCCCGCCTAAGAGCGAGAGAGACAGACATAAAAAGTGAAAGGCACGCGTCCCTTCCACTCGAGCACAGTTAGCCCGCCTAAGAGCAAGAGAGACAGAGCGAGAGAGAGAGAGAGAGAGAGATAGGCATACACACCGGTTCATGTCTTGCGCTTCTATTTCGCTTAGGCGCCTGCATACAAGTTTACACGTTGCCAGTTAATTGTAAAACGATTGTGTAGTGATAATGTGAAGGTAGTTTCGTCCATCGCAACAATTCAAACAGCAAAGGTAAATAATTTCAGACTGATAATATAACATGATGAAATAAATGACTAAGACATAAGTGAATAGGTTATGTTGTAGTAATCACAATGTTGTGGTAGTTTTCAATCAAAAAAGTAGTAGAAATCGTTTCTCAACCAATAATAATTTGTTTAACTTGAAAAAATGAGCGCGACTTGCTATGTAAAAAATTGAAATAACAATGTTTAACCTCCAACCTGTCAAATCGAAACTTTCAAACATTCAAACCGAGACGACTAATCACTGCGCAAGGTCGTAAGCGCGCGATTTACAAATTCAAAGATCAAATGTGAATTAGTTTTCTCCTTTTAGAAAATACACTTTCAATTAAAATCGATTGATATTAACAATTAATGTGATTTAAATAAATGTTCTAACTTTTAAATTTAGCTTTTATATTTATAACAAAGTAAAACAAGTTAAATTTATTAATAACTTATAACAACTGATTGATAAATAAAATTTTGTTAATATGAAATTCAGTGCGAGATTCTTTGTATAAATTAATGTTTTAAATATAATTCTTTGTATAAATAAATGTTTTAAATTGTTACTATTATTTCATCCTTCTTCCTACTATACGAATGAATATTCACATTAAAATTATTTTACCACTCAAAGTCGTTGTCACGTAAAACTTTCGCCCGTATACCGACTTTACAGGCAACAAATTTTTTTTAATTATTGTGTTTTTCAAATTATTTTTACATTTTGAAGAAATATGTTTAATTTCCTAAATGTAAAACAAAAGCAAAGACAATAATTACACAACAAGACATGTTCAAAATGTCTTCCATCATGTTCCATACATTTTCTCAATCTCTTCATGAAGTTTGTTCTCACGCTGGTCAAATGAAGAAGCATAATTCTTTGAAATGCCTCACGAATTCTTATTTTCACGTCCTCCTGCGTTGTAGCAGCTGTACGATACACCTCCGAACATAATGCTCTTCAAAAATCTTGCATTTTCCATAATTTTATTTCGCATCGTCCGACAAAACTGCACTCTCTTGAAAAAATCTGCTTCTAGCAAATCTTGGTGCAGTTGCACGTGGTAAGGGTGAATTTTGTTAGATTTTAAACGCCTAGCAACTGGAGATTTCGATATCTCTAGATCTCTGCTTATTTCTCTAACACTCAACTCAGGATTTTCTACCACTGCAAGACTAATAGCTAATTGGTTTTCATTGGTCAATATTCTTTTAGCACGATTATTTTTTTCGTATTCGATGTGGCCTATTCTCTCAAATCGTTCCTTCAATATTACAAAACTTTCCACTTGTGGATGCCTTCTATCAGGATATTTTGTAGCATACAAACGGAAAGCCAATAAACAATTTTCTTCACCAGCGCCCAATGCAAACACCATTACAATTAACTCTTCCTTTGTATAATTCATAATGAATAATCACAGTTTTCAAGCAAATCACCGAACAGACTGTGAACAAATGTCACAATTTATTATTTCCTTTTTGGCGATATTTGAAACCATAGCCAACTTCAGTTTTTACTGTTTGGTGAAACATTACAGAGAAACGCGTATAATTGAAGATCTAAAGCCCTATTCTTATTTATCATCTTGAAACCAGTGGCGGTAAAATAATTTTTTCGGTCTTCTGATTACATGAACGAAAATGCGCGATATAATTCTACTTCTAAATGCTAAAGTTTAAATCGGTGGAATCTCTAACTTTGAAAATATTGGGAAAATATGAAAAATTTTCGATCGAATAACTGCGGAACTATTGATCCGATTTTGCCCATTAACGATATTAACTGCGACATTTAGGCCCCAAACCGTTCCTGAAAGTTTCAAGACTCTAGCTCTTTCCATTTCAAAGTTAGCGTGTTTACGAACCAGTGAGTCCAACCTAGTCGTTTAGACTATTTTCGGCCGAAATTATGTTCAAGTTTGATGGTATGATAGTCCAAAAATACAGTCTCAGTGTGGAACCTCAAATTTTTTCACTCTTCAGCAATATGCAAACAGTACTCTTATTCTAAAGTTGTTCACGCTCTTAAACCACAAACCGTCACAGGTGGTAACGTGTTTTTTCACCCTTAAGTATTTCTTATCCATTAAAAATGCAACGCGTTATGAAAATTACATGTGATTTAAATTTTTTTTAACAATGCGTGATTGATCCGTTGAAGATGAATTTAATCCTCCTCATCTGCTTTCTCGTTTGATATCTCTAAGTTAACATCGCGTGAAAAAGTGTTCCTGCCAGCTTTCAATTACTAATTTGGTTCAATCTCAAAAATTTTCGTTCTGAAATTATACCAGAAAACGTCTTTGAAGGCGTTTTCTGCCTATATCAAGTTTTATTTGTCTATATCAAATTTTCCAATAGGAATGATACAATTTAAAATAGTTATAACGGCAACACTGTATATTATTTTTGACATTTCGCATATTATTTGTGTTCAGTAGGAAATGCCACTCAACCATGGAAAGCTACACGTTTCAACAACGTTTAGGTATTGTCAAATTATTCAATCAAAATCAGTGCCCATTTGTGAAAACTTTGAGAAATAAAAGAAGAATTCGTGGACGACATAATTCAGTTAATCGACGTTTTGTATACAAATTTGGGTTTACATCCTTTCATGAAATTCTCCAAGTTGTTGTTTGAGAAGGATTCAATTGTTGAGAACGACGTAGAACCGATTAATTTGGATTTTGGATTTTTTACACTTGTTACAACCAAGTCAATATTCCCCTGCGTGCGTGTATTATTTTGTCGTACTGGTACTCTTGTATCGTGTAAAGAAAATTCACTTTCAAATTTGTCTACAATATTCTGCATAGTTAGTTGATTAACTGAATAATGTCGTCCATTGAATTTTTCTTCAATTTCTTATAGTTTTCACTAATGATTAAATAATTCAACAATTTCTAAACGTTATTGAAGCGTGTATCTTTACATGATTAAATGGCATAACTTACTGAACACTATTGACAAAAATAATATACAATGTTGCCATTATAACCATTATAAACTGTAGCATTCCTATTGGAAAACCAGTAAGTTGTTTTTCTTTAATTTTCAAAACCGTCCGTTTTCACTGCCCCACCATGTACTAAATCTCAGTTCACTGTGATTCTTTATCATTAAAATATCATTCTACCAAAATTGAAAGAAACTTAATGTTATAGGCTCCATTTGGCTGTTAACTTAGTTTCTATATTCGATCGATCGTAGGTGCGTGTTTCGATTTAATAAAATTACCATGCGTTGAGTTGCAAATAACATATTCTAATTTTAAGAATGAATATTAGCGGCTGTGAATTCTTGGAAATTATAATAGTAACATGCTTTTCCCTTATTTGGAATATTTTCAGTTAAATTTCGAAGCAACATATCGATCAGGAACAAAAATTTGTATGAAATCTCCAAGAATCCAGTGAATAAAATGATGGGTTGGTTTCGGAGTTTAAATTAAAGAACGTAACGAATCATTTTTTGTCCCTTGGACCAAAAAACTTGTATAGCCCGTCTAGAAAGTATCCGGAATTTTTCATTTTTCATAATTTTAATATACTTCTTTTTTGTAACATTCTATGACAAATTAATGTATAAAATAGGTTGTGCAGATAGTCGGTTATGGACAAAGTTGCATGGCAACACTATTTGTCAAATATTGTTGATTGTCAACAGGTATACAATTTATCAAATAATGTCGCAACTAGAAAAAAAAAACCGGTAGAATGTTTGTATAGAAAAGGTTTTCAAAACGTTAAAAAATGAGTGCAATTGACTGAACTGTACGTGCTGTATATGAGACAATAAAGGGGATAAAAAAATGGCATGGATATGAGGCATAGACCAGTTTCAGGAAGAACGCGTAAGATTAAAGAAAACAATTTAAACGCTTTATTGGCCTTAGGACGACACATTTCGCGTCTAGGGTTTGCCAAATTGGCTAACAGATTTGGAAATCAACGAAATATAAAAGTATGTCCAGAAACCGTCCGTATGTCACTGAAAAAACAAGGCTACATATCAAGAAAACCAAAAAAAAAATCCTTATAATGACACCTACAAAAGGAACGAAGGATATAATTTTGTCAACGTTTTCAAGAAGATAATTTTAATAATGGCTTTATATCTGATTGAAGTTGTTTCCAACTTGGTGGAAATCACTTGAAAATCCTATCAAAATTACCTATTACCGTTCAAATTTCCAAATTTTCCACCAAAATAATGGTTTAGGGAGCATTATCTCAGTGTGGTGCTACGCCTGCGTGGGATAATGCAAGATGCCATACTTCAGCCTATACTCAAGCTTGGCTAATGAAGACTGAAGTTGGACGAGCAGCGCCAAGAAATAAGTTTACAGTCCTGGACTACCATCACCGAAAATTATGGAGGTGATCTAGTTTCGGGTGTACCTCGACGTTTAACTCAACGACCCAGTATTTACGAACAAATTCGTCCACAAATTGCCGTGAGGACATTTCATTTCTATTGAACTTTCCAGGTAAATCTCTAACAGTTTGCATAGAAGATACAGCACTTTGGAAATAAGTTTTAATATTTCTCTCTTTTATTCAAGCGTAAAACGAACCATTTCGTTAATGTCAAGTCTTAAACTAGCTTTCTGTCAAAACACGAATGACAGAAGCATTACCAGATTCGAAATAACCGCTACTTCAAAATGCAAACTCTAGATGGATCATTCTTCATGTATATGTTAAAAACAGAGTGGAAAGTCCGCATGTCCTTATACGTCTTTTTCTCTTGAAATACTGTAAATAAATAAATTAAAACCCACAAAAAACGGTTAAGTATGGCTCTTCACTAGGATATTATTTTTTTTTTATTTAACATTGATTTCCAACCGCATTCAAAATCAAGATTAGTATGTTCTAATAAATCAATGTATCTGGTGTTTTTTTTTAGTGATAGAACTTTCGATAGGGATAACTGTAATTTGACAGAAGGTAGACCACCATGTTGTTCTGACATTTATGTTCAGTAAGCATTGACAAATTATCATGGAAATACATATGCCGCAACAATGTTTACAAATTGTTCGAATTTATTTTCAAAATCAGTGTTCTATTCGCCAAACTTACGAAATTTATGGTTTATTTGCGTAAAGATCTTGGTCTACACCCATACAAGATCCAACTAGTTGAAGAACTAAAGCCACTTGACCATAATAAGCGGCGTTTGTTTGCTGATTGGGCCCTAGAACAGCTTGAAGTTGATCCACTTTTTTATCGTAAAATTGTGTTTAGTGATGAAGCTGGTTGAACGGCTATATGAACGAGCAAAATTGCCGTATATGGAGCGAAAACAATCCTCAAAAAGTTCTGCAGGTTCCACTGGATCCTGAAAAATGCACTGTGTAGTGTGCTTTACACGCTGGAGGCATCATCGGTCCATATTTCGTTAAAAACGATGCTGGAGCTAGTGTTATACTAAATGGCGCACGTTACAGAACGATGATCAATGATTATTGGTTTCAAAATTTGAATGGTATCGACTCAGAAGAGTTTTGGTTCCAACAAGATGGTGCTATACCTCATGCTGCTACCGCAACAATTGGTTTAATCAAAGAAAGATTTGGCGATAACATTATTTCGAGAAATAGTCCAATTAGTTGGCCTCCAAGATCATGCGACATAACTCCACTGGATTATTTTCTTTGGGGTTATGTCAAGTCATTGGTTTATCCTGATAAACCAGAAACAAATGACTCTTTGGAAGCCAACATAACTCGTGTTATTGATAAAATAAAGCCTGAATTACTCGAAAAGGTGGTCTGAAATTGGTCTGGTCGAATGCGGTTCCTCAGAGCTAGTCGTGGTGAACATATGCCGGAAATTATTTTTAAACCACAAATGTCATAAAATTATCTTTCAAATAAAAAAAAATTGGCTTTAATCTCAATTTAAATGTGTTTTATTACAATTTAAAGTTCTATGACTCTAAAAAAAACACCCGATACATATAAATGAGGAATTTTGAGTCTACTTGGTGAAAGTTCCAATTCAAAAATTGTCTCAAAATCCGGTCAGATAAATATTCTACATTTAAAAATAACACTAGGTCGTATTCGAGGAATATCGAAAAGACAAAGTAGCATTTCACTGGATCTGAACAAACACAAATACAGTAAGAGGAAGAAGAAATATTAAAAATGAAGACCCTCATAGGTTATGTTAACCCCCAAAAACATTATCATTTCTGCAGCTTATCGCAATATGTTCTACCAACAGAAAGGAGTTAAGCTTCATTTGAATCTCCTACTGCTTCGTGAATCCGATGTATCAGCAAGACAAAGCAAGAACAAGCTACTCGACAAAATTAAGTGGAAGATATCAACTGGAGGTAGTAGTAGCAGAAGATGCAATGGTAGAACGATAGCTCAGCAAAAATTACTATTCAATTGGGCATTCGACAAACAAGAGTAATGACAACACAGCATAAGAACAAGGCTTAAGTACATGTATGTATAGGGCATCTACAACCGGAAGATTCTCCCAAACGTATGGAGTTTTGTCGATGGATAAATAATAATGCTAGTATCGTACGTACTTTTTACAGAAGAAACATTTAACAGTGTATGATCAAACGAAATTCCCCACGCAACAATCGAAAGTAATATTTAACATCAGTTTTCGTTAAAGGTGTGGCGTGGTTGATGGTTATTTAATTTCATGTAGGAAAATCGCCTCACACATAATTACAGGACGTTCCTTTAAACCCAAGCATGCAAATGTAGAAGCAGCAAGATCCTGCCTTGTAGATTTCGCTCGCCAGTTCAAGCAACATTTAAACGAAAGGGTTGCAAGCGCTGTGGTTCCATTGAAATTGATCTACAAAATCACCAGACCTCACAACAACTTCAAAAATGAAGGGAATGAAGTATAAGTGAATACTCGAAATTAATTCTTTAAATATAATAGAAATATTACAGCTGGCCTTAAACAAAGACATGACATAATCAGGAGGTACCCTTCATAAACGAAGCAGAAAATGCTATGATAAGCAAAATAGTAATGAAATTTCATTTATTATCAATTACGATTGAATCTAAGCAGTAAAATCGAGCAACAAGAGAAGTGACTTTTTCAAGAACGAGGAACTTAAATTGGCAACAATAATTTTTGTGACAGCCGATTTGACAGTGTTCTCTTGTTCTGACGTTAGTTTCTTCTGGAAATTTATTGGGAATAGATAGAATCCGGAGCATCATACCGAGGTCTTTTTGCAAAATTCTCCTTGGAGAAATGTTCAGTTCTTGAGTTGATGTTGATAGATGTTTTCACGTAAAAGACTAACAGTTTAGAAGATTCACCACTCTGGAAATAATTTTTTAATATTTCCTAGTTGTTCAAGCGTAAATCGACCCATTTCGTTAATTTAAAATATTAAACTAGCATTCTGTCAAAACATGAACGACAGAAGTAAAATTAATGGAGGTTTATACTTGATAGAATGTATGTAAAATTATTTAAATATTTTAATATTTATAGATATATTCTGTTAGTCTTCTACATATTTAATTTCAAAAAATTAGATTTAATATTATAACTTCAGGATTTAAATAAATGTCATATAAGTACTACAATACTTATAACATATATAAAATAAACATTCATTATAAGACATCCAAATGATAAAACAAAATCCAATAAATATAAATTGTTAACCAAAATCCTATAAATGAAACATTTTGAGTAGACAAAATTTTGTTTTTGCTCATTCCTCTCATGAAAACAGATATCTTTCAAAAATGTTGAACATAATCTTAAGAATTTCATCATAAAACTATCTTACTTAGATTATTCAATATTATTGGATATCTAACTAAGTTACTTGAGTACTGACGAAGCGAAGTCTCTCTTAAAACTTGTTTTTTAGTAATGTTTTTACATATCTTGAGATTTTCTAAAAAGTAGATTGATGGTAAACTACAGAACTATTTATTTCGAGTTAAAATTGCACTCCATTTAAATGTTCAGTATTGATTTACCAGGAAGCTTCTTGAATTGTTAAAGGTGAGAAAATATTTTTTGTTGATTGATGTTATATTTTATTGAATTATTGAGTACTGACGAAGCAAAGTCTCTCTTAAAACTTGTTTTCTAGTAATGTTTTTACATATCCTGAGATTTTATAAAAAGTAACTTAGTTAGATATCCAATAATATTGAATATTCTAAGTAAAATAGTTTTATGATGAAATTCTTAAGATTATGTTAAACATTTTTTAAAGATATCTGTTTTCATGAGAGGGATGAGTAGAAACAAAATTTTGTCTACTCAAAATGTTTAATTTATAGGATTTTTGTTAAAAATTTATATTTATTGGATTTTGTTATATCATTTGGATGTCTTATAATGAATGTTTAATTTATGTCGTTTGATATAAGAAGTACTTATATGACATCAATTTAATTCCTGAAGTTATAATATTAAATATAATTTTTTGAAATTCAATATGTAGAAGGCTGACAGAATATATCTGTAAATATTCAAATAACGAGAGAAGTCTTGCCAGATTCGAAATAACCACTACTTCAAAATGCAGACTTTAGATGGCCATTCTTAATTTAAAAATTTTGTTTATTGATGATGCCCCCTTTAATTAAATGGCTAGATGAATAAAACGAGTTGCCGCATTTCAGGTGGTGAAAAATGCAGCTGAATTTTTTTTTAAAGTTCCACTTTGATTCTCAATAAATACATGACTCTCCAGAATTTTAGCTTATACAATGAACGAAATGTGAACTTACCTTATCAGGCAATGTTTTCCAAAAGCAATGATCGGATTGATAGGATCCTGAAAAGATAATTGATATTAGGTATCATCAACACAACACAATGAAGCACCGATTACACATCTATTTGTTCAACTGCAGCTTCTATAAATATGTATCTTGACACGCTTCTTATCAGCAGTTTTCAGAAGCGATCTTCACAAATTCGAGGTAACAACCAAATAATTCTGGAGCCGTCATTGCGATAGTGTTTCTTTTTTAAAATATATGATTCATCTTGTGGTTAACTGTAGACGAATTCAAACATTGTTAATATTGATGACCGTTTTCCTATACTCCTAGACAGTCCAATGCGGTGAATATTATCGTTAAACTAATATTGAATCATACGTAGGAATATCGTTCATATATAGAGGAGGAAAATCTGGAAAAACGCAAAATTTAAGTAAAGGTTAAATAAAAAGAAATTACATGTTTTAGGATAAAAAAATTGGTATGTTCACAAAACAGGGTATGATAAATTTGCGAAATATGGTAAAGAGAGAACCCCCATGGGTCTATTGTTTCTCATTTCCAGTATGAGTTAAGTATGTGTGGTTGGGACTCATGAGAAGTGAACTTTTCAAACAAGTAATACGTCCCCATCGCCTCAACGCTGAAGAGATTCATTACATTAATCCAAAGCAGCTTAACATACATAATGGATGAAATGCCCCTGGCTAACAGACAAAATGTCTAGTTTCAAAAGGATGGGTGCCCAGCTCATAATAGGCGGAATGTACGGAACTTAATGAATGAATATTTTGGGGTGCAATGGATTGGAAGGTACGTTATGGCCACCAAGGAGCCCCGACCTTACGCCTTTGGATTTTTATGTCTGGAACACTTTGAAAGAAAAAGTATATCAAATTCGCGTTCAGACTGGAGAGGATCAGATCGAAAAAATAAAATTGTGTTGTGCAGAAATGCGTCAGAAATTATCCTGATTCGACAGATAAATTCATGAGTTCCATGAGAATTACTTTAATAATAAATAATATTTAAATAATGTTATTCTGATTTTCACAAATCTTTATTGTTATGTTTACAACAATCGTTTCGCTATCACAGTCGCATTATCAGGCAGGTTTACATTTTGAATAACTAGCCTGTTTCCGAAATCCGTTGCTATTTATATTACAGTAAGTACAATAAATTTTAAATAAACTTTAGGGCAATCACCGCAGGTTAACTTACAAAGTCCCGATTTATCATCTTTATGTGTACAGTCTTTATTATTTTTACTAAATTTACTCAAGTTCTTGAATTATATTTATTTTTGGGTTATGTAGGAATTTTCTCAGAAATACCTTTAGTGTATTTTAAGGAAATGTATTTAAAATTTTCTTTTTTATTAGGATACACCATATTTACAGCTATTTCATTATTTTTATTCATCAACAATTTGTCTATCAACTATTTGCTTAATTATTTTAAGTTCTGAAATATAATTTTATCGATTTATGGGAATATTAACTAATCTATGGATCATACCATTTAACGCTGATAATTTTTGATATAAAGGATGGTTAAATTCTTAATAAACCCGGAATCCAGTCTCTTTCTGAACAGCCCAAAAAATAAATTAATTTTAATGAATTCACAACCTCTAAAAATGTATTCTTTGATTAAATTACACAAGGAAGATTATTCTAATAGACCAGTTGTTTCGTTTGTTAGTGCACCTTCATTTAAACTTTCTAAAGAACTTATTCAGATTATTTCAAAAGAAACTAAATTCCAAGCTAAATACTCGATAAAAAATTCACTACAGCTAAAAAATAAAATAAAGAATATCCACTTACCACCTTATGCTAAATTCATTCCATTTGACGTACAGAATTTATTTCCAAGTATACCACCAAACGAAACAATTTAACTAGTAAACAATCTATTAATGAACAACTGATGTAATACAATTATCAAAGAAGATATTTTAAAATGTCATATATAATTTTTCTTCAACAGAAAGAATGAATAAAATAAAATGAACAGAGGTTAATACTTGATAGAAGGTATATAAAATTATTTAAATATTTTAATATTAGCCTTCTACATATTAGTTTTAATTTAAAAAAATTATATTCAATAATTATAACTTGAGGAATTAAATTAAATTAATGTCATATAAGTACCACTTATATCAAACGACATATAAAATAAACATTCATTATAAGACATCCAAATGATATAACAAAATCCAATAAATAAAAATTGTTAATCAAAATCCTATAAATTAAATATTTTGAGTAGACAAAATTTTGTTTCTGCTGATCAATCTTATGAAAACAGATATCTTTCAAAAATGTTTAACATAATCTTAAGAATTTCATCATAAAACTATCTTACATAGAATATTCAATATTATTGGATATCTAACTAAGTTACTTTCTATAAAATCTCGAAATATGTAAAAACATTACTGAAAAACAAGTTTTAAGAGAGACTTTGCTTCGTCAATACTCAATTAATTCTTATTCAATAAAATATAACATCAATCAACAACAAATATTTACTCACCTTTTAACAATTCAGAAAGCTTCAGGTAAATTATTACTGAAAAATTTAAATATTTAATTTATAGGATTTTGGTTAACAATTTTTATTTATTGGATTTTGTTATATCATTTGGATGTCTTATAATGAATGTTTATTTTATATGTCGTTTGATATAAGTGGTACTTATATGACATTAATTTAATTTAATTCCTGAAGTTATAATATTAAATATAATATAATTTTTTGAAATTAAATATGTAGAAGGCTAATATTAGAAAGAGTGAATTATCCCTTCGTATTTCACCTGAAATAATAACTCTAAATATTAATTAAATTTCTCCTCATATGTTCTAAACAAGAGATTTAAATAACATATGGTTGTTTGCTCGAGTCATCCTTTCCAACCTGCACTAGTCTTTTCTGTATTCATCACGTATTTCCAACATCAACAGTAGTAGTCAGCTTGGCATGACGACCGAGGGCTTTTACGCTTTTAGAAGAACTTCCGGTGCATCCAGTAGGCATTATTGGAATTGGAAACTGTGCCGACTGGCTTCCGTTTTATAGGTGAAGAAAATGTTATTGAGGAGGAAATGAATAATGCATTTGATTCGGAAAAGGAGTAATAAAATACAGGGCGTTTTCTAATGCGAGTCTTTTTTTGCAGGGAATAGAATGTATCGAAATGAAATATTGTACTAGGTATGACTATAGTTTGTCTAGAAATGATACGGAATTTATTATTTTTCATAATTTTAATACACTTCTTTTTTGCAACATTCTAAGACAAAAGTAATGTATAAAATAGAATGTGCAGATAGTCGGTTATGGCCAAAGTTGCAAGGAACACTGTCAAGTATGTTGATTGTCAACAGGTATACAATGGAATAATGTCCCTAACGCTAACTAGAAAAAAGAAAACAAGTAGAAATTTGTATAGAAAAGGTTTTCGAAACTTTAGAAAATTAGTGAGCAGAAAAAAAGTGCTTTATATGAGACAATAAAGAGGATAAAAGATGGCATGGATATGAGGCATAGACCAGTTTCAGGAAGAACGGAAGATTAAAGGAAACAATTTAAACGCTTTATTGGCCTTAGGACGACACATTCCGCGCCTGGGGTTTCCCAAATCGGCTAACAGATTTGGAAATCAACGAAATATAAAAGTATGTCCAGAAACCGTCTGTATGTCACTGAAAAGACAAGGTTACATATCATGGAAATAAAAAAAAATCCCTATAATGACACCTTTCCAAAAGGAACGAAGGATAGAATTTTGTCAATGTTTTCAAGAAGATGATTTTAATAATGTATCTGTTGAAATTTGTTTCCAACTTGGTGAAAATCACTTGACAATCCTATCAAAAAAACCTGTTACCGTTCAAATTTCCAAATTTTCCACCAAAATAATGGTTTGGGGAGCAATATCTCAGCGTGGTGCTACGCCTCTCTGTATGGTTAATAGTACCATACTAGCAATTTTAATACATCTTGGTTTTTCTGAGGATTCGGTTAAGCTTCTTTCCTTTTATCTGGTGAATCAGTTTCAGGCGATTTTTCATGGTGGTAGAGTGTCATCCTTTTTAGAAATATGCAAAGGTGTGCCGCAGGGTTCCATATTGGGACCACTGCTTTTTATCATGTATATTTCGCTATTCATAAAGTTTATTATATCTTGTTTGATGCATATTCACGCAGTCAATTATATATCTCTTTCTACCCGGATGAAAGTATTCAAGCTATTACAGCATTGAATCTGGATTTGAGTATCATTCATGACGTGGGCACGAAGCACTGCTTGCATCTCAATACCAACAAAACGGTTGCTATTTTATTCTGTTCAACAGGTGGAACTGTTGTCGAAGTGAGTTAAACAATACTTTTTTTATTATGTTTGTTTCTTTACTTACCAGGGTAATGATAGCATATTATATTTATATTTATTTCTAATACTCAATTCTGCTAATCAAGCTTGAATTTTTGTTTTTTTTTTATGAATTCAGGGTTGATTGAACAGTGTACTTTTTAAGTGCACTGGATCTCGCCTTTTTGCTTATGTAAATAATAATGTAATTTACTGAAATAATATTGATTGAGTAAAGGCCTTCATTATTATTATTAGTAGTGAAAAGTATTGTGGCATTCTGAACGATTTTCTCCTTGAAACTGCGCATGCTTCATATCCAGAGGGATACTATACTTCGGCCTATACTCAAACTTGGATGCAAAAACACCAAGTGACAACCATTTCATGGCCAGCACCTTCACCAGATCCTAGTCCCATTGAAAACATATGAGGACTAATGAAGATTGAAGTTGAACGCGCAACCCCACAAAATAAAGATGATTTAATTCAGTCAGTTTTACAGTCCTGGACCGAAAATTATGGAGGTGGTCTAGTTTCGGGTGTACCTCGACGTTTAGCCAAGTGTTTACAGTAAAACGGAGGTTGTATAAGTAAATAAGATGAATATTTCGTTATATTTTCTAATTCAAGAAGCAAAATTATATACTAAATAATTACAACTGAGCTTTGTTTTTTCCGTATACTTTCTATACTTTCTTGATTTTATAGTTTGGACTTCAGCTTTGCGGTCATTTTTTGATGAGGGTAATGTGAAGGCTCTATGGATCATCGATTGATACGCTGACATTTTTTGTGAATATTCATTGTGCAAAGTCCAAACTATAAAATCAATAGCCGCGAACAACGGTTTCAACCCTAATATAAAAGATAATCTAATTCGACAGAAACTATCTAAAATAGCTATGAACCAAATTTATCCCATCATAAAAACGGAAGAAAACAAAAAATTCATTTCTCTGTCATACTTTGGTAGCATAAGTCAAAAACTGGCCAGTAGTTTTTCAAAATCAGATGTCAATATTTCCTTCAAAACGCAAAACTAATTATCATCGGTATTATTTAACGCAAAGGGCCCTACTCCAAACATATACAAATCAGGAGTTTATGAGTTATCTTGTTCTACGTGCAGTCATAAATATATAGGATAAACAGGACGTTCCTTTAAGACGAGGTTCAACGAACATAAAATGAGTTTCAGAAAAAATAAACAAAATTCTACTTTTGCCACTCATTGTCTAGAAAACGATCATTCCTTTCCCACAATAGATAATCTCAAAATTTTACATGTAGAAGCAAAAGGGAAGAAACTCGATTATCTAGAATCTGTTGAAATTTTCAAATTAGTTCACAATAACAATAATGTAAAAATAATGAATGACTGTAAGGAGCTATGTAAATCGAGAATATTTGAGATATTTAAAAAGTAACATCTGTTAAAACCTTTTTCAACGAACATAAAATGAATTTAATGAAAAGTAAACAAAGAACCAAGAAAATCTTAAGAAAATTTTATGTAGATTCAAAAGAAAAGAAACTTGATTATTGAAATTTTCAAATTCGTTCACAATAAAAATAATGTGAAAAATAATGAATGACTGTATGGAGCTTTGTAAATCCAAATATTTGAGATATACAACAAAATAATGTAAAAATAATGAATGACTGTACGGAGCTATGTAACCCCAAAAATTATTTGAGATATTTAAATGGGTACCATCTGTTTAACAACCTTCTTTGTCGATTGCCGACATTCCGATATCTGTTAGAAGGTCCCTCTTTTTAAACCCGGTTTTTTATCACCTTCCGATTGTAAACCTCTGTACCACTATTAGGTGTTACGGAGAACTGTTGAAATATTCAAAATATTTATCACTTTTGTTCAAATACCACTGTACCACTGTTAGGTCTTCAGTTGTCTGATGATGGGATAGTTCATTTTCCGAAACTCGAGTCACAAGAAAATGTGTAATATATATTTTTTGGTAGAAAAACATAGTAATTTCTACAATTTGTTTTAATTATGATCAACTACCAAATAGTAACGGCTGAAACAATTCAGTATATACAATTAATTCATTTAGAAATTTCCTTCTCAGAAACATTTCGAATTCAAATCTCAATTCTTCTACCAAAGTCGGGCCTACCGATGGCGTTCTATTCTATCAGACATTTTTATAGATAACCCTGAAAGTAATTTAGTCTTGAAACATCATTTGAACAAAAAGTGAAGATGAACAACGTAAAATCAGGAGCTTTTGGGCGCTAGTTCATATCACCCACGATTTTCGTAGAATAATTTTTTTTGGTCTTCTAATTATACGATCCTCACGAAATTTGGCACGAATATGTGTGTAATTATTATTCTTCTAAATTTCGATTTGTAGTTTCGAAAATTATGAAAAAAAATATAAAAATTTTTCGAACATAAATAACTGCGCAACTAACGGAGGTTTCATTTCGAAGCTGTCATCTTTTGACATTTGACAAGTAAAAACTATGCCATTACGAAAAATGGATCGATACACGCTTCAATAAAGCATTGAAATTGTTAAAATTCCCTACAAAAATGGTGAAAATTTTGCAGTCACAGTTCGCAAAACTAAAGCACTTTTGGGTCGTCGTGAAGCGCCTTCTCGGCCAGCAATAGTGGAATGGGTGAAAAATTTTGAGATGTTGGGACAAGTTAGTGATCCGAAGAAACCGTGAGCGTCGCTCAAAAACAACTGAGAAATTTGCTGCTCGTAGTGTTGACGAAAACCCAGGTTTGCTGCTGAGAAGTCACTTGGTGAAAGAGCTATGCTCACAAGCCAGTAACCTAACCGGTAGGATTCACGATGGCCACCGAGATCTTGTGATTTAACACCCTTAGACTTTTTTCTTTGGTGCCACGTGAAAGATAAGATCTATGCCAATGCTCCACAATTGATTCACTATATTGTGATGGATTATCTCAATGTATCGGGTGTTTTTTTAGAGTGATAGAACTTTCGATATGGATAACTGTGATTTGACAGAAGGTAGAAGGCATGTTGTTTTGACATTTCTGTTCAGTAAGCATGGACAAATTATCATGGAAAGGCTCACGCCGCAACAACGTTCACAAATTGTTGAAATTTATTTTCAAAATCAGTGTTCTATTCGCCAAACTTATAGAACACTTCGTGAAATTTATGGTTTACATAATCGTCCATCAGAGCAGCTTCTTCGTCGAACTTTCGATAGATTTCGGACAAAATTTTCTCTACTCGATGCAACAACAATAACAAGACAAAGAACTGTAGGTACAGAAGAAAGTATCGCTGCTGTAAGTTATAATGTTAATGATGATCCAGATTTGTCTATTTGTCGACGTTCACAACAAGTTGGAAACTGTGCATCCACCACATGGAAAATTTTGCGTAAAGATCTTGGTCTACACCCATACAAGATCCAATTGGTTCAAGAACTAAAGCGACTTGACCATAATAAGCGTCGTTTGTTTGCAGACTGGGCCCTAGAACAGCTTGAAGTTGATCCACTTTTTTATCGTAAAATAGTGTTTTCTGGTTGAACGGCTATGTAAACAAGCGAAATTGCCGTATATGGCGTGAAAACAATTCTCAAGAAGATCTTCAGGTTCCATTGCATCCTGAAAAATTACCTGTATGGTATTGATGCTGGGGGCATCATCGGTTCATATTTCTTTAAAAACGATGCTGGAGCTAAGGTAACAGTAAATGGTGCTCGTTACAGATCGATGATCAGTGATTATTTGTTTCAAAATTTGAATGGTATCGACCCAGAAGCGTTTTGATGGTGCTACACGTCATGCTGATACCGTAACAATTGATTTATTGAAAGAAAGATTTGGCGATAACATTATTTCGAGAAATGGTCCAATCAATTGGCCACCAAGATCATGTGACATAACTCCACTGGATTATTTTCTCTGGGGTTATGTCAAGTCATTGGTTTATGCTGATAAACCAGAAACAATAGACGCTTTGGAAGTCAACATAACTCGTGTTATTCATGAAATAAGGCCTGAATTACTCGAAAAAGTGGTCCAAAATTGGTCTGGTCGAATTCGGTTCCTCAGAGTTAGTCGTGGTGGACATATACCGGAAATAATTTTTGAAATATAAATGTCATAAAATTATTTTTCAAATAAAAAAATTGGCTTCAATCTTGATTTAAATGTGTTTTATTCCAATTCAAAGTTCTGTCACTCTAAAAAAAACACCCCTTACATCCGTTTATTCTTTCGTCGATTCCTGGTTTATTTACACAAACAGTGGGCACTTCATCATTTCATGAAATACTTGCGGAGTAAATCACTTAAAAGACTGATATTTGAAATTGCAAAACGTATGACAATTCAACTTTACTTCGTTTATATTAAATCCTGAAGCACAATCTTATAATATACTGTTCGATGAAGGAACCAAAATGTTGAACAGATGTTGGTTTGTTCGACTAGCAATCGATTTCACCTCCATTGTGCATCTAGGACCACCCTGCGTGAAGTCTTATTTATGGCTATTCTAACTCAATCACAAAGATTTATTCGTAGTGCACCGCGAATGCGAGTTGTCTCAATGAAAACCGATTGGAATCCTTGAACTCGGGTCATCTTCGGATATAAATGGAAATCATAAGCTGCAGTATTCGAGGCCGTGTTTATATAATCTAAATACCAGTTTTTATGACTCATTAACGATCCCCCAGATGAAGTGGTCCAATTCGTGAACGCGTTTTTAGTGCCCGATTTATAGATGCAAAATTGCAACATCCGTTGGAATCATCCTAAGGAGACGAAACATCCCTCTGTTGAAATTTTATTTGTTGTGAGGCCAACATCCAGATTGTTTGGATAAAGACGAATATAGCAGAACAAATGAGTGAGATAAGGATGAACCAATCTGATAGTTCTGGGCTGGCAACGTTGTAAGAAATTCAATATTCCTCAAATTCATAAGACTACGAACGTACTACTCTGTCAAGAAAGTACCGGGAATTTTCAATTAAAACAACATTTTTACATTTAATCATCAAAATTTATTGGGTCGTCTTCAAAATAGGCTCCATTTGCTCCAATACATCTATGCCAACGGCATTTTTATGGCTTTATGGTTTTATGGCTTCAATCGACTCAAAACGGGTGCCACGAAGGGGCAATTTTAGTTTTGGGAAGAGGAAAAAGTCGCAGGGAGCCAAATCCGGCGAATACGGTGGTTGCTGATGCACGTTTATTGAGTTTTTGGCGAGAAAGTCAGTCACAATCGTAGCTCGGTGAGAAGGCGCGTTATCGTCATGCAAAATCCATGAGTTGTTCGCCCACAAATTTGGCCGCTTCTTACGGATACGCTCACGCAAACGTTTCATAACGCCTAGGTAATACTCCTTGTTTACCGTCAGACCCTCTGGAACGAATTCGTAGTGCACCACGCCACGGATATCGAAGAAAACGATGAGCATCACCTTCATTTTCGAGCGGCTTTGGCGTGGTTTGTTCGGTTTCGGCTCATTTTTTGCCACCCATTCCGATGATTGCTGGCTTGTTTGCATATCGTACTCGTAGACCCAGGTCTCATCACCAGTTATAATGCGTTCCATGAATGTAGAATCGGAATTACAGCGATCCAGCATGTCTGAAGCAACCTGTTCGCGATGACGTTTTTGAAGAAAATTCAGGTCTTTCGGTACGAGTCGTGCGGCCACCTTTCTCATGCCCAAAATATCAATCAAAATCGTACGTACGGACTCGTGGGATATCTTAAGATCATGTGCTACCTCTCTCAAGCTGGTACGACGGTTTTCCAGCACCCTTTCCTTAATTTTATCGACGTTATCTTCGATCGAAGCCGTCGATGGGCGACCACTTCACGACCGTCCTTGAAGGCTCTGTACCACTGATATGCACGAGTTTTCGATAGAGCATTATCACCAAAGGACTTTTGCAACATTTTCAATGCAACGGCACACGAAAATTCATTTGCAACACAAAACTTTAAACAAATTCTTTGCTCAACGTAATCACCCATAGTAAAAATCGGCACGCACTCTGACATCGACTGACTTAATCAGCTGTTGCAAACACACTAGTTGACAGATCCCGCTCAAGCTTGGCATAGTAATTAAGGACAGTGGTACCAACCTAGGAAAAAAAAATTTACTTGTCTCATTGCCCCGCCAGATTTAAATCGATAATTCCCGGTACTTTCTTGACAGAATGTATAAGTGTTTCTTAATGTAATGGGACAAATCAGGATGAGAATTCTAATTTATACATATTTCAATTGACCAACCATGTTGTCTATAAATTATAACAAATTTACTACCCTAAATAGCTCAAAACTCCAAATAAATATTTAAGTTCGGAAATGTATGTATTGATATTTGAAGAAATATAAGTTGAACCGTCCTTGACCACGTGGTCTATCAGAGGGATACAAACCCATGTGATTGGGTCCCTTAGTTTGCAGGGATGTCTCCTTCTACGAGAAATTTCTTTTACACGGTATTATCATTCATTATTTTTATTGGTTAATGGGTATCCAACCTTATTTCATAAAATAAAAATTCTCTGCTCTCCAGAAATGGTATATAAGGTACATGGTCCATAAAGTTTTTTCCATGTACCTTACTGCTGTTGAAGATTCATTCATAAGAACCAACTCTGTGCGGCCCTCTAAAGACACATCTTCCCAGACCATAACAGATCCTCTACCGAATGGAAACTCGCTTCTGATTATTATTCTGATACACCCTAGATCTTTTGTGAAAATCCCTCAGAAGCTTTTTCGGCTTGTGCGAGTTAGAAGTTCAGTTGTGTGCTGGGTAGGCTTTGTTACTGCGATCTTGCGCCGCTTTAGATCACAGGGAGAGCCCGATGATCTCCCACTGGAGCTTCTAACCAGTTTATGTAATCTCGGGCAACTTGAAGACGCGCAAATCGATGTTCTCTGAGAAGTTCTGGACCTCTCGCAGGTCTGTATGATTGTAAATTCGATTCTGAGAAACGTCGACTCACAGTGCATTCACTTACGTTTACCTGACGCACCTCCATCAATCGATTTCGAATTTCAACAGCAGTAAGATGGCAATTTCAAAGACTTGTGGACTCGTGGAAACCATGAATCTGTTATCCCTCGATGTGCACCGTCTTCTTCCAGATCCAGGTCTTCTGGTTAGCCTGCGTGTCTCCTGGTGCCTTGTCAATATTCTTTGGACTGTAGATAGGGTAACATTCATTCTTCTAGCAGCAGATCTCTGGCTCAGCCCAATTTCAATAAGTACCATTATTCTCGCACAATCTTCAATTTGTAAACTCATTTTATGAAATTGTTCCTTTCAGAGTGGAAAACGAATTTTTCATTGACCAATCGCGCAACTGATAAACGATGAATTTATCGTGAAGAATTATTTGAAGATGGTTTCTTTGTTTTTCAGCCTATATGTGTACTTTTTGCGAATATTCAGTTGATTTTCTAATGAAAGATAGATGATGAACAACATATTATTGAATTAATTTAAACACGTGAGTCTATTGGAAAAAACGGTGTAAAATCTTAGTGACCCGTTTTTTGCTCGCCAGTGTATTACGTTGAAATGGGAACTGAATACTATCAAACAAATAGCTACAAAGAATCAATTTGAAACAAAAACCATAAATTCTTTCATAAACAAAATACACCATACTTCCAAAACAGAAAACAATGGCAAAAAATTCGTAAAACCAACATATTTTGGAGCAATCTCACATATTTTCAAAAACTTACATAGAAATAGCTTCCACATCCACACATAAAATTTCCAACCTCTTTTTTAATGCAAAGATAAAACAACCAGCTGAATAATTCTGGCGTTTATAAATAAAGCTGTCAACAGTGCGGTAGCGTATATATGAAGGATAAGCCAGGTGATCTTTCCAAAAAAGGTTCACACAACATCAGTCGTCATTAAGGAACCCGAAAGATTAAATTTATTTTGCGAAACCAATCATATCTTGCCAGAATTGGACTATCTTGAAATATTACACCTGGAAGCGAAAAGCAAAAATTAGACATCCTGAAGTCCATAGAAATATCTAAGCGCAAGCACGTTTTAGAAATGAAACTATTAAATGAGCAGACGAATCTTGTGCACACTATATATTCAGTGATAAAAAGTGATAGCAAACTAAGTAATTTCTTATTTAATTCCCTTTATAATTCAGACACAAAACTTTCAGCACATTTACTGACCAGAGTATACTACCGATTCGAACTTACAGACATTCAAAGTTGGTCCAAATTTAACGCACAAAAACTTTAGAACTAATATACTTTTATTGCCGACAGATGACACTCGAGATGTACAGATTTGGTTTGGAGCAGACTAAATTCGACCAACGGTCTTCAGCAAGCTGGTCTTTTTTTACCATTAAACGGTAGGTTAAATGAACATCTGCCATTTATTTCTGCAAATACGCATATTTCAATTGAGATTTTTCCATAGGATACAATAGCGCATGAGGTTTCTCAAACATCCGCAAATACGTCTGGCAAATCCCCTCGCCCAGGCTCCTTGATCCTATTATGAGAGGCAGGATAATAACGATGGCATTGTTGTACGTATACCTTTCATCTTCCGCCTGCGTCTGGAACCATTGTGCCAGACCCCATATCAACAACCGGAGTTGCAGTCTTCGTGAGGGGACATTTAATTACTTTGAATTACTCATCGACATGTCAACATTTATATAACAAACTGGAATGAAGCATTCAGATGTTTCCCACAATGAATTTATCTCAACAAACAAGATTGATATAATGTCTTGAAAGTAGTAAGTAAGATGATGACTTTATAGTAATTTTGATAAGACGAATGAATTATTCAGAATATAGCGTTTTTGATGAAGTTACGGTGTTGAAATAATTGTTAGGTTTAAAATATATTTGTTGACATTTGTTTAATGATCTTCATGATCTCCATCATTATAATAATTGCACTAATTAAATAAAACACATATGTGTTCATTTCTATTCTTCATTATGAGTTTAACACTTGACGCGTTCCGCTACATTGAAGCCTTTTCTGATGCTTTAAAAGGAATATTCAAAAATATAGAGGCTGGTCCAACGAAAACTTAACACCTCGATTTTCCGACTTGAAAATGGAAATGTGGAAAATCGCTCGAACCCGTCAATTTCTGATTCGAGGGGGAACAATTTTTCCGCTTTTTTCATCCCCGTAACTTCAAACTCCTAAAGGGGGTGAGCACAACCCCTTGATTTTGAATAGGGATGAGGGGCGTTGCGATAGTTAATTTTGAAGATCGTATCGAGTACTATCTTACCCTAAAATTTCGCTTCAAAATATCCATTGATAATGAAATATCAGCGAAAATATTGAAAGAGGCAATGTGGAATTTATCTCGAGAATATTATCCGTATCAGACACATTTTAAAGGTATTTAGTAGTTATGTTGTAAATTTTTTGTCCAAAAAAGTATTGATTTCTTGTGCAAAAAAATAGACGGACCATGTGTTTGATTTGCCTTAGTCTATCGTGAATTTTTAAGAACGTTACAAGTGTGTCAAAGCGATTGTAAATTTGTAGTAGAATTAAAATGGTGTATTCCGTAGAACAAAGGGTGGAAATGATACAATTATTTCTTAGAAATAACGACTCTTCGCGAACAGCGTTTTTATTTAACGAATATCCTGGAAAATATGTATTCGCTGCTTACGTTGTGCAAAATTTGACGCTACTGGTTCAGTCGGAAACAAAAAGATGGTGCATGAAAGAGACGAAGCGAGGGACGTGCCATATAGCAATGTATCCTACCTTGAGTACTAGGAAATTGTCCGATGTATCTGGTGTTACACGCACAACAATCATGAGAATCCTGGAATAACATAAATTCCATCCTTATAAGATACGATTGGTTCAGGAACTGAATGAGGATGATCCCGATCGCCGACTCCAGTTCTGTGAAGTGGCCAGTGTAATGATTAACGGGAATCAAAACTACATGTTCGATATCTGTTTTTCAGACGAGTGTTCATTCGACCTTAATGGCATTGTGAACCGACATAACTGTCGGTATTGGTCAGATGAAAATCCAAGATTATTTCGTGAGCTGCATACTCAGCGTCCCCAAAAATTAAATGTTTAGGCGGGTATTTATGGAAATCACATAATCGACCCTTTTTCATACCCCAAATTTATTTAGATCTATTGGAGAACGCTATTTATCAAAATGAGGTATCGCAACATCCCTCATCCCACATTTTCATTTTAAAGCCGAAAAATCGAGGTGTCAAGTTTTCTTTGGACCATACTGTACATGTTGATTTCTATTCATCATTACGAGTTTAACACTTGACGCGTTTCGCTAAATTGTAGCTTTTTCTAATGCTTTAAAACGAGTATTCAAAAATATATACATACACTGCTCAAAAATTGAAGTAGATATTCGAGAGAAACCCGACTTTTTGCATTTGAATCAAATTTTCAGGATTGTTGTACATACCATGTGGAGCACACACAAAATATGATCCTCATGACACTGAATGGCTTAATTACAAAAAATTACAAAAACTGATTTCTGGTAGTTCTCTGATCTTGTTTTTTGTGGTCCGCAGGTACGATAATGTGCTAATCGATCTGGGGTTGTGTAGTATCAGTTATGGATTAATTGTCACGAGTTTAACTTGTGTTTAAAAGTCGTCCAACTTGAGTAATTAGTGTGTTGATTAAACGAAGGTTCAACTCAACAAGAAGTTGCTAACCATTTCCGGGTTTCGTAAAGTATAGTTAGTAGAGCAATAACTATCGTATTAGTGGAAGTGATGCATATACTCATGAGGGTGGAAGAGCAAGAGCGACAACCGTCGCACAAGATCGGCTAACGGTTAACTGCACGATGAAATGCCTTCTTCACAGCATCCCGAATTAATAGCTCATTACATTGAGCAATCGGAAGGACAGTTTCTGGTCAAACAATCCGTAATAGCTTACATAGTTTCAATTTTAGGGTAAAAAGGTCTGCCAGGTACCCGTCTTGTGACAATCTGTGAGGGTCGCCCTTTGCGGAACATACGCGCTTGCTTAGCTGGTGCAATGTGGGCTGCTTGCCTGTGCTCAGCAGCTCTTGTGATAGATGCAACGTAAATACCGCATGTACTGCAGCATCTTTTCTCTAAATCATCACGTACACTTGGGCAATAGAGATCATAAGGCGTACTGATGAAGGCTGATGTTTCAATCAGAAAAATAATTGCGTGATATTTGCCGAGACCCCCCCTCAAGCCAGGATCAACTGAAAGACTTCACAAGGGTTCGTGGGTCTTGACGAATTGACGGTGCTCGTACAAGGATCAATAGTGTGGACAGCTCAACGGGAGAGCGTCGGGTTCGTGAGCGGAAGTTCCGGATTCGAATCCTATTCAGGTGGAAGAGAAATTTTCTAGTTGGACACTGTTGGGTCAAAAATTAACAATGCTGCGTCCTCAAGTGGCGTAAGATCGCAGTAACAAAGCCTACCCAGAACACAACTAAACTACACTAACTCGCACAAGCTGAAGAAGCTTCTGAGGGATCTTCACAGAAGATCTAGGACTATCAGGATAATACAATTGAGGCATCAATCTTGAGACTATCTTGGTTCATGGAATAATGACGTCATCAGCGTTACTACAGCACTAAAGCCAGCTAAATATAAAGATTGGAAAGCTCACAAAATTGTTGCTCAGGTATTTAAAAATTTACCATAGAAGTTATTCCATTCAAAAAAACGTCTATACATTGTCCCAACACCTCAAATACGCTGCTAGTATTTCAAGCGGGTTCAAAATCACCCTTATTCCAAAACTTCAATATTCTTCAGTCAATATACAACATTCCGTAGAATATCACTTGCTCGTTTTCACGTGTGTTCCGGATATGGTAGTTGTAATTCCTATGTAGCACGTGTTACCTACGCTAATTTTAGTTCAGACTTTAAAACTTGATTACTTTAAACATCCGTTTTTCAATGTGAAGTTAATATATCCCAAAATCATCAATTGGGAAATATGTAATCAATCCTCTTATCTCTAGCAAGAAGATGAATAAACGTTTTTCATTTTCTAGCAATCTAAGTAATCATTCTGGACATATCACAATAAACGAAAGAGAAGGTTTGTTCTGCAGGTACATTGGAATTCGATCTCTTTCCGAAAACTGTTCTGAATTCTTACACTTATGATGAGTGTTTTATTGGAAAAGAAAAAAAAATAGAAAAATCTCAATATACATGAGATGAACTTTTCTTGCGGATCATTTTATGGCATTGTAACTACGTGGCGTGATCTGGCGTTACAATTTCTACACACTCTTTGCAGTAAATTTCGTTGAATTAAACCAGGTCTTTCAGTATTATTTTTTTGTGAATTCCCAAATTATTCATCGGTCTGAAAGCTAAATTAGAATCAAATATAATAAGGCATTAATAACCGATATTCTCAAATTTATGATAGATTGGGCCGTTGCTTGGTAGAAATCAGTTGTAATTGTCATTATAAAATATTCTGATGAAGTCTTTCTAGCAAAGACGAAACGTACGTCAATACCAAAAATAAAGTAGAAATTGTAAACAAGTGTTTTATTTTATAATGACAACCGATATTCTATTCACGTAAGGAATATAAACGTATTTATTTCTCGAATCTTTTAAAACAGGCTAGATTCAATGCAATTTTTTTGTTTCAAATTGAGTTTCAGCCGTTATTGGATATAATTTGCTTAGTAATGTTCAATTCTATAAAAAATTATCATGATTCAAAGGTACATTAACTAATTTATGGAGCATATTGCGATGAGCTGCCATTTTCTGGTTAATGTTCAATGTGTAATAATTAGTGATATCGGTATACGAGAGTTCACGAGAAATACTAAAGACATGCAGATCACCCCTAGCTAAATGAGATGTGAAGTTGTACTTTTTAGAGTTAGTTCAAATTTAAACCTAAAGAAGCCACAGTAATATCGGAACAATTGTCGTGAATTAATAAATTCTTCATTTTATTATTCAATTAAAATTAATTTCCATCAAGTAAAGCTCGATGCAATCAAATTCTTGTATACCTATACGAACGTAAACTAGTTTTAGACATAAAAAATCGATGTTTTTCAACTCTTAATGTATGACAGTGTTTGCTGTTGAGTGTTTTTGCTATTCTTCACATTAATATACGAGGGGCGTTCAATGTATTCTCGGGATAGGCATGAAAGAAAACTTTGGAAAAATTCTATTTTTCAATACAATTGTCAGATCGAGAAATAGGCTTCTCTAAATCTTGTAGAAAATATTCTTCCGGTTTCTCCTAAAAATGGGTATTAATTGCTACCTTCAGTTCTTCATCAAAGGAAAATCGCTTTCCACGAGAAGATATTTTTCACATTTGGGAATAGGTAGTACTTACTTAGGGCTAAGTGTGGACTGTACGGAGGATGGGTAATTTCTTCGAATTCCGCACAGCAGCTTTCGCCACGCGGGCCTTGTGAACTGGCGCATTGCCCTAAAGCAGCAACACCCCCGCTATGAGTTTTCCTCGCCTTCTTCATTTAATTGCGCAAAGTGCTTGCGTATGATGCTGCTGTGATACTGTCACCCTTTTAAGTGTATTCTATCAATGAACTACCTTCAGAATCCCAAATGACCATAGCCTTTATTTTTTCCATCAGATAGGGTGACTTTTAAACAGCTTTGGGGGCTGCGCACCCTTTTCAACCCACTGCATGGACTCTTGTTGACTTTCAGGGTCAAAGTGATGAACCCACGTCTCATCCCCAGTAACCAGCCGGTTGAAAATAGTCAATAGGTCTTCTCCACAGAGCTCTAAAAACTCCTTACAGCACTCGACTCGCACTAGCTTTTGAGGTGCGGTTAGCATTCTCGGTACCAATCTTGCACTGACCTTTGAGAGGTTAAGATGGTCATGAAGTATAGCATGTATGGTACCCACGGATAGATTTGTCATCTTTGCTAACATCTTTTATTTTTATTCTCGGATCTTCACGTACCAGCTTTTCCACTTTTTTTACATTTTCTTTAGTGGTGCCGCTAACCGGCCCGCCCGAGCGAGGGTCGTCTTCAGTGCTTTCTCTGCCTCTTTTGAATTTACTTAACCACTCTTAAACGGTGGATAACGACGGGGCACAGTCTTGGTAAATAGCAACCATCTCTTCATGAATGATTTTTTGACTTTTTCCCTTCTTAGTGAGGAACTATATAACGGCGCGATGCTCGATTTTTCTTCATCATTGTGGCGTCAGTCATTCTGGTCATCTTTCACTGCGAAACCTAGAAAACTGATGATCGTAAATTAGTGAAATTTTATATTTATACCCTCAGATAGTGTCATTAGTACATGAGATAATTAGATTACTCACATTATTGGCAAATCACCTCGATACCGAGAATACATTGAACGCCCCTCGTATCGTCCATTATAATTTTTTAAGTTAAATTTTCACAAGTAAGTTTGTCACAACAATTTTTTCAATCCAAAGGAAACAGATATTCATTAGTTGTAGTTAACACCCACAGTTAGATGCGAATAAGTTACATATCATGTTAATTTTTCATTCAATATTTAAGTGAGTAGTCAGTCTATTAAGGAGAACCCGACGTCCAATGAAAGCGAACAAATTGCGTGTCATGCATGTTTGACAATTTCAATAACCATTACGATAACGCCTGGATTGGGTACGACAAAATCTCCCAACTCAATAATCTTCATTATTTTTATGCTCCTGTTCTTTCAGATAGACGAGATAGGGAGTCACGCATATAAGGCCGCTGCAAACCATTAGATTTGATTGAAATCGGAAACTATATCAAAATTGTAATTTGATTTATTATTTCTAAAAGAAAAACCTTTGGAACAATCAGCGGAAAAATTTTTATCATACAGTATGGCCCACATAAAATAATCCAGTCGGATATTTAGGTAAGAATGAAAAGTTTAAGGTTGAAGTCCATTAAGTGGTCGAGTTTCTGGATAAATTTCAGTTAATAATATGTTCCAATTACCTTTGGTTCATTTCGAAATAATAATAGTTTATGCTGGAGAACTGTCAACATCGCAAAAATGCACCCTCGTGTATTTAGGGTTGCTTCCATATTGTATTTAATGTTGCTTCCGAGTTGAAGATTTCGGTGTTCAATAAAACATGGTTTTCTGTAGAAAAGTATTGAAATATTTATTGATTTAGAAAATATTATTATTATTATTATTATTATTATTATCCTGATACTCCTAGATCTTCTGTGAAGATCCCTCAGAAGCTTTTTCAGCTTGTACGAGTTAGGAGTTCAGTTGTGTTCTGTGTAGGCTTTGTTACTGCGATCTTGCGCCACTTTAGGTCACAGCACTGTTAATTTTTGACCCAACAGTGAAATGGTGGCAGATACCCGTCCAACTAGAAAATTTCTTTTCTACCTGAATAGGATTCGAACCCTGGACCTCCCGGTCACGAGTCCGATGCTCTCCCGCTGAGCTATCCACACTCAATATATATTTGGGAATTATGTATGAAACAAAATATCTTGTAAATGCCCGCAACGGCTTTGCTGGACTATGAGTACCCTTCTGACGAAATTTTCAATAACGTTATTGAATACATGTGGTGGTATTTCATTGATACAGCGTCTAATTTCGGCTTTCAATGCTTCGATGGTTGCAGGCTTATTGGCATAAACCTGTGACTTCAGGTAACGCCACAGCCAGAAGTCTGAAGGCGTTAAATCACAAAAGCGTGGAGGCCAATTCTGGTATCCAAATCGGAAAATGACACGACCAGAAGCAAACTCGTGCAAGATCGTCAATGTTTCACGGGCGGTATGTGACATGTGGCGCCGTTCTGCTGAAATCACATGTCGTCAAGATCAATAGCTTTCAAATGAGGCACAAGAAACTGTGTTATCATCCCACGATAACGTTTGTCATTCACCGTTACTGCATTACCTTCTCCGTTCATAAAGAAAAGCGGCCCAATTATTCGTCCAGGCCATAATGCACACCATACAGTGACCCGTTCTGGATGCATTGCTATCTGATCAATCATTCGTGGATTTTATAAGCCCCAAATACGACAGTTTTGCCTATTAACGAAGCCATCGAGCTGAATGGACTTCATCATTGACAATGATTTTCTTTGCAAAATCAGCAGGCTGCTCAAGGATCCAATTGGTTAATCCTCTTCGCTGTTCATGGTCTACTGGCAGAAGTTGCTGCGTCAGTTGGATTTTGTAGGCATACATCTGTACATCTTCAGTGAGAATTCGCTGAAGAGGGTCTGTTGAAATGTCTAATTCTTGTGCCCGATGGCGAATTGACGTCTCTGACTTTTCATTCAGAAAACAAAACATCACGGCGAACTTCCGTGATGTTTTGTTCTGAACGACCTCTACGAGCTCGTACCGTATGTTTACATCACTAACCGAACCAGTACTTTTGAATTTTTTGATTATTCTTTTTACAGTAGATGAATTAGGCACATTATTCCGACCGAACATTGGACGTACCTTACGAATAGTGGCAATTTGATAATAACTTTTAACAATCAGGATGCGTTGTTCTACCGTGTAATGCTCCATGTTTACTAACTCCCATCTGTCAACTTTCGAACTGTCACGTGTGACATTATGAGTGTCTAACATGGCGCGCAATTCAAATCTTGGGCTCTTATTCAAATACCCATTAGTACTATTTTCAAATCTATTTGGTAAAAGGGAGAAAGTCTAACTCTTCCTTTTTGTTTGTAAAAAATACAAGTACCAAAAATTCAATTTAAGTAAAGAAATTCAAGGGTGGGTCATCTATTGCCGACTTACTGTCACCCTGCTTCACACCTCTCTATCTAGAGCGTCATCAGTTTCTATACTCTAGGCCTCCATTGCTTCCTTTATTGTATCGTTCGAGGATTTCCTTGATCTATTCCGTTTTCTTCTGCCGACGTGCAGTCTCCTGAAAAATCTGTTTCGGCAACCTATCCACCTGCATTCGAAGCACATGCTCAAACCATTTTAGACTTCTGTTTCCTATCTGTTGTAGTACTGTCTTCTCTGCCTTCATAATCTGTCTTATTCCGCTATTAGTTCTTCTTTCTATTCCTGATATAACAGCACTTCTTCTGAGTTAGTGCGTCTCCACTGTCTGAATTTTTTCCTTAGAGTCAGCAGTAAGTGTCTATAGCTCTGAGCCATAGCACAGTACCGATCCAACCAGTGTTCGGCCTAGCCTTTTTTGATTTTGTAGGATATGTTTCGATCCCACCAAAGACCATTGGGACATCCAATAACCTTTTTGCTGTTTTGAATTTTGGATCTTATTTCCTCCTTGCCAATGCCATCCTTATTAATTGTGACTCCCAGGTTCTCGACAACAACAGTTGTGCTCTTCCTAGCAGCGGTGAATAAAGTCAAAATAGTCACAATGATGTCCAATATCCGATAACTAACTGGCACTATCAAGAAGAAGGTACTTGAATTTGTCAACTTGTTGGATGTTCATATCATCGTTGATGAATACTTCGAAGTGAGCATCGGAGTGAATAACCAGATACTCCATTTCTTATATTCATCATAAAGCGTCTTCACCATAAACGCCAGATCGTAGGAGTCTTGAGTCAAGGGGGAACGTTACCGTGCCAAGCTCATCCAGTTTTTGTTTCCGAAAATTCAAAAGGAAGGCGTGGACGATATTTAGTTTTAACGGGAGAAGGTCACTTGCCACAAAGCCAACGTAACAATCGATCATTTGTGCACCGTTTTTGAAAAGCTATTAATGAGTCGAAATACTTATGTCGACTAGCCTCCAGAGGCTGTGATTTGACTCCGTTGGACTATTTTTTGTGGGGATCCGTTAAGGATAAGTGTTACGCTAACCATCCAGAAACGATTGATGCCATCCAATTATAGCCCAATAATCTGTCTTATTGGTGTTCACAAAAATCCTTGAAAAAATTTTAAAAGAACGCATTATGAAATTTTTAGAATAGTACAAACTTTTGTCAAGTAAGCAATATGGATTAATAAACGGAAAATCTGCAGAAGATGCAATGGCTAACCTTATAGGAAGGATCTATGAAGCGTTGGATGGCGGAGTCCCGGCACTTTGCATATTTATTGATTTGTCTGAGGCGTTGACACCGTTCCCCATTCACTTCTGTTGGAGGTTCTTGAAGGTAAAGGCTTCAGAGAAAGATCTTATGAATTACTGAAAAATTACTTTAGCAACAGAAAAAAGATTGTCGTGGTGGACGATGTTCGGCGGCCAGAAAGTAAAATTCAAATTGGACTGCAACAAGGCACTGCTCTTGGTCCTACATTGTTCATTCTATATATTAATGATCTTTTCAACTTGACAACTTGTGTCTTTCGCTGACAACAGAGCCATATTTTATAAGGACTCATCGTGGCACTCAATAAAAAAAAGTAGAGCATGATTTTGAACAAATAATTTATTTCTTACGTCAAAGTTTCTCATGTTGAATACAAAGAAGACATTAACTGTGTTCAAAAACTTAAGAGAAATGTGTACTGTGGTAAAGCTACGAATAATATATTGTTCACTGGTGACAATAGGTTTGAAAAACTGATATAATAGAGTTTGAATATCAAAACAGATTTAATCTGTTAGTCTTCTACAATTTCAATTTCAAAAAAATTTCTATTCAAAAAACTTTAAGAATTAAATTAATGTCTACAATAAGCATCGCTTATATTTAATAGACGTATATAATCAAATACTCAATATACAATGTCAAATGGAATAAATAAACCAACAAATATAAAAAAATCATATGTAGTCAGTACCATTCTCACCTGACGAAGTCATGTTGTCATGACGAAACAATTGTTGTGAAATTAAATGAACTAGCGGAAATTAAGTTGTTTTACTTTAATCATAAAAAAATCATTTAAAATTAATAAATAAATATTTGAAGGAGACAAAATTTTGTTTCTTATCTTACCATAATGAACACCAATTCTTTTTCAAAAACATAAAACACAACTTAAGGACTTCTCAAAAAATATAATTTATTTGAAATATTTAATATATTTAAATATTCAAATAAGTTAATTCAAAAATCTCTCAAAACATGCACTATATCTTCAAAAAACAATTAGAATTCCGATAATCCCTTCATCGGCTCTATATAATATTTAAAAGGTCAAAATCAACTAACATCAGTATATCTTACCTTAGAGTGAGAGTTTTAAACAATTTCCGGTTACACTCTAAGGTAAGATATAGTGATTGTTAGTTGATTTTGATATTTTAAATATTATCTAGGGCCGATGAAGAGATTATCGGAATTCTAATTGTTTTTTGAAGATATAGTGCATGTTTTGAGAGATTTTTGAATTAACTTATTTGAATATTTAAATATATTAAATATTTCAAATAAATTATATTTTTTGAGAAGTCCTTGAGTTGTGTTTTATGTTTTTGAAAAAGAATTGGTGTTCATTATGGTAAGATCAGAAACAAATTTTGTCTCCTTCAAATATTTATTTATTAATTTTGAATGACTTTTTTATATTTGTTGGTTTATTTATTCCATTTGACATTGTATATTGAGTTTTGATTATATACATATATTAGATATAAGCGGTGCTTATTGTAGACATTAATTTAATTCTAAAAGTTTTTTGAATAGAAATTTTTTTTAAATTAAAATTGTAGAAGACTAACAGATTAAATCTGATTTGATATTCAAATTTTTTTGTATTTCTTCTATCAAGTAAAGAGCCTTTCTATTTTATTTGATATAATAGATATGAAAAATAATCCAGCTGTCTAAATAAACTCAATCTTCTCCTTCCCTTTTAAATAAAATCATTTTGTTTTGCTGTTTTGTGTATAATTTTGTTACTGTAATATTTTGGCACTGAAATGCATATTTAATTTTATGAAGCCAAGCACAAAGTTATCCTTCTCTCTTGACTTTTTATTTTGTAAATTTGAACCATTAAAACTATTGTCAAATTTTTCTTTTTCCCTTTTACTCAGTACTTTATATATGAATGAAGGGACATTATTATTATTATAAACACGAAATCGAAGTTTCCATTCATGAGATTGAGCCCTAAACAACCGACAATGTTCAAAAAAATTGGGATGATCGTATGGGGTACTGTAGCCAGATCATTTGAATGATATTGTTTCTCATTCATAAATGTCAAGGTTCAACCTTCCTAGTAACATTATAAATTTGAAAAATATTCATTTGTTTTTATTTATAGACGATTAAAAATGCACATTTCAGATGGCCCTCCTATCAAATTGTGGATCACGTCTTTTATAATTATTCTGCTCGAGCCCTAACATCAGAATGTAAATATCACTGAGGAAAATAATGAACCAAAATAGTAAACTTGAGAATATTTCGTGAAAATAATCAAATAACCAGTGACACGAATCAGATATAAAATAATAAAGATAAAATGAATGACGACAATACAGATATCCTAAGATTAATGATCGATATATGTTTACAAACATGTCAGATTGAAAAAACAATAATTGAAAATAGTTCTTCGAAAAATAATCATAATTTTGAGCTTCAATTATGATAAGATTTAGAGTTGCATTTGAACTCATACGAAACCTTAGCTATGTTCATGATGAATCAACAAACATTTATTCATTATCACTTAAGTCTTCATCATCATTCTGTCTCGGAAATGCATCTTGCGCATATTATCGATGAAATTCTGCTTTTCTGTGATAAGAATAGTCTGTATGAAAATAAACAGATACGATATATCTTATATTTTGAGTCGAAATTGGTCTCCAACGACTAGGTTGGACTCACTGATGAAAATCCGAGGTTAAAAGTGATTCTTTTCAATCAAAACTTTATATTTCTTTCAATGACATGTATACGTAGATTTTTCCACTAATGTACAACTAGAATGAAATCACAAAAATGCTTCAGAAATGATAAAAATACTCAATAGCAAATTAAGCCATTATACGTATTTCATGATTATTATCATTCTTCAGATGACTCTAACATAAGGAATTAAACATAATAATAAGATCAGACTTACCAATTCGAAAAAATTTGGAACAAAATACGTGAACAGTTAGCTATGATCTGTCTAACCAATACATTAAATTTTATGTTTTAAGGTTACATTTAAACAGGCCAGAATTCACAAAAGTATTTGAAATCTTCTTTCCAACTGTGTAAATCCACTATGGAAATTTAGAATCTTTTTCCATAATCTTCAAAAGGTCTTAACATTAACAAGGTGTAGGATAATGAAACCGCTCCATGGGAATTTTTGTAACCTTCAATACTTTCAATAAAATAATAAGAAGAGGTTTTTTACTTGATAGTAATAATAATCCTTCTATCAAGTAAAAACATCTTCTTATTATTTTGTTGTATATATAATATATAATTATTGAATATTTGAATCTGATTATATAAATATCATTTTGTTTTAACTAAGGCCATAAAATACCTTACAAGCTTTGAGTGATGAACACAGAATAGGTTGGATTTTTAAAGTTCTCTAATTTTAGTGTTTGTACAACAAGGATACCACAAGGTCTTACGGGTAAGTTATTTATTGTTAATTGATTTGATTTTTTAAATGTGATGTTGAACTGACGAAGACCTCATTTGATTTTAAATTTTTTTTTGAGGATGTGCTACATGTTTTGAGAGATTTTTGAAGTAACTTATTTAAATATATTAAATATTTCAAATAAATTAGTTTTTTAGAAGTTCTTAAAATTATTTTGCATTTTTGAAAAAGATTTGGTTTTCATAAATATAAGATCAGAAACAAAATTTTGCCTCCTTTAAATATTTATTTATAAATTTCAATTGACAATTTATATTTGTTGGGTTTTTTATTCCATTTGATATGGTATATTGAGTTTTGATTTTATACGTCTATTAAATATAAGTTGTGCCTATGCGACATTAATTTAATTCTAAATGTTTTTAAATAAAATTGATAAGAGGCTAACAGAATAAATCTGTTTTGATATTTAAATCTTAAATATTTTATTTGACCAGACGAGATTTTATTCTGAATTTATATTTCAAATGTGCACTGTACTAAGAACTTTCTGAATAAAATATGGGTTATTTATTATATCAGAATGTATTTTTGAATACAAATGAAGAAACTATTGCTTTTATAATTAATAAAAAATTCATCAACTTCTCTGTGTAATTTATAGCTATGCGACTGAATATTTAAATTTCTTGCATATTGAAAAACAATTGAGCTTAACGGAAAGTATTGAATAGCTTATATTGTGTTAAAATAGTTACCTATCTGGATCGTTTCCAACGGACAATTCGCGACTTCCACGATATTTTTAAGATGTGTAATCGATACTCAGTTAATGCTGTTTTGTTTATTCATAGATCCTCAACGAGAATTGTGAAAATCATAGTATATTTCAATTGTCTGAGGTAGCAGTTCCACGTTTTAACCATTTGATATTTTCGTCGAGTCTGACTTTACTTCCTTTGAAATGAAATACTACACAAAAGTTCAAAAATACCCGCAATTTATCGAAACGCTGAATAATACAGATAATATCATCAGCAAAAAGTCCACACTTCAATTAATTTTATTACCTTCAAAATAACATCTATCTGAAACGACACATTTATGCCAACGCTTGATAGAAACATCCACATACCCTTCTGATAGACCTATGAAGGCCTAAAGGAGGATAGGTTGGAAATAGAAAAACTAAGCCTTTTTTCAAAAAAGGAGATAGGTTGGAAATAGAGGACTATAGACTAACATCCTTGTTGTCGACATTCTCTAATATATTAAAGCCGTGATGCCAAGGATCTTGCTGAATTTAATGAAAGAGGTTATCGCCAACTCCCAGCATGGTTTTATGCAAGAAAAATCAACGAAAACTGCTATGTATTTCACATAATATTCACCAAAGACTTGATAATGACAATATAAACATTGGATTTCTCCTAGATCTATCGAAAGCATTTGATTCACTGTCCCATGATTACTACATTATAAAAAAGCTTGAATCTTATGGATAAGAGGCCCAGGATTGGCTTGGTTTAATTCCTACCTTTCAGGCAGAAGGCAGGTGGCAACTATTACGAAGAGTTGATTAACTGAGATGTCTGATAATGTAGAAATACACAATCACAATTAAAGCCAATACGTACCCAGAAGCTATCTGGAAGACCTACAATGTCTGATCATTGGTTCAGAGTAGATAGACTTCTTCTCAATAATGAAAAAACTATGTTTCATTTAAATCTAGCCACTATGATTTCGGTACATTAGATGAAGTGAATTTGAAGGGAACTTCCATGAAACCATGCTCATCTATCAAAATTTTCGGTATATATCTATATAAGTGCCGTTAGCTCAGTGGGTAGTGCCTCGACTGGGTATCTAAAGATCCCATCTGGGAAAAAAAGAAATTTTCTAGTAAGACGGTTTCGGCAACCTTTAACTGTTGGGTCGAAAATTAACCGTGTTGTACCTAAGAGACGTAAGAGCGCAGTAACAAAGCCTAGCCAGAACCCAACTGAGCTCCTAATTCGCACAAGCTAGAAAGCTTCTGAGGGATCTTCAAAAAAGATGTATCAGCCTCAGATTGCCTCAGTGGTTTGGTGCATTTTGACGATACGATAGGCCGGAGGTGCTCGAATTAGAATCGATTGCGAGACATTTCAGGCAGATTCTGACGATACGGTTGAAGACAGGATCGATTAAGAGACTTCAAAAGATTTCGTGGGTTTTGACGATACGACTTGTTGTTGGTGCTCGAACCAGGATCAATTGAACCATCTATTTTGACGGTTCTAGGTCTTCAATTTGCGGCTGGGTGGTGTTAAAAAGCCGTTTCGGCGTGTGAGTTGCTTCCCAAACAACTCAGGTACTGCAGAACCAGTGGAAATTGGATAATGGTTCGTTGAACCAATCACGGTGTAGGTTTTTGAAATGAAGGCGAAATTGAAAGCAGGGTGGGTTCTTCTCTAATGGAATGTTCTCGCTTTGCTCAATGATTAGGTGTACCTACTTAACCTCTTGATTATGACAACTTCATGATCACCTTGAGAAGAGCCATGCTCACATGCATTAACTACGATGGTACTCACTCTGTAGTAATTTACAATGAAATCACAACTCGATAATCTATCTTTTCTATCATCTACGTTATCGATGTGCCTTGAGTAAACTTTGAGAAACCCTGTACACGGGATGGAAGTTCATAATAACTCTCAAGTTTCAACAATCGATAATCTAAAAGGTTAAGTTGAAAGAACAACGAGAATACTGAAGCGAGTGAACCTCATTGATTTTTTTGGGGGCAACAAGTAACTGTGAGCAGGTGCCTCGAATAAAATTGCATCTTAAGAGAGTTTTCTAGATCGTGCTTCCGCAATTCAGAGCTAGAGTTTTGCCAAGCATAGGCGGTTGAAATCATTTCTTCCGGACGCAAAAATTGTCAGATGGTGGATCGTTCTTTGTCTCATTCCGAGCATTAATATCGAAAAATTAATAGAAGAACTTATTTGACTTAAAGATTTCAGTGCGGGTGCATTAATCATTAAATAAACTACAACAATATGTAATAACTACTAAAGGGTTTTCTAATAAGAGATTTTGAATAGCCTGCTATCTGGGCAGCTGTCAATTTTGAAACTGTCATCTTTTGACATTTTACAAGTAAAAACTATGCCATTACTAAAAATGGAATGATACACGCTTCAACAATGCATTGAAATTTTTAAAATTCCCTACAAAAATGGTGAAAATTTTGCAGTCACAGTTTTCAAAACTAAAGCACTTTGGGGCAATCGTGAAAGACCTCTTTGAACTATCTCTTCTGTTTGAAATCAAAATTAAAACAGTGCATAGAAGTCGTTTCCGAGCCTTATCATTTATTGATCCCAGGAATACAGAAAGACAGAAGTCCACTATAGTTTGTTACTGTTTCCGAAACCAGAAAATTTTTTTCCTGGCACGCGGTTCGATCTCACGATTAAGAGTCAGATGTTTAAGCCACAAGACTACCGCGGCACGTATTATGGTTTCAGAATAAGTAATTTCAATATATTTATAATACGATTCATCATTTCTCATGTTGCCTTACTTCGGATCGTATATATTTATGAGCTTTTCGTCTCTAAATGAGGTTCACTATCGCGAATCGTGCTGGTTCCTATAAACCAATGGATATCGTGTATGAAGAAGATAAGACTACATGTGTATTACGTTCCATAAAATTTACCTCTTAATCCTATTCACATTTAATTCTCAGAATAGTTATCCGATTTCAATAACAAAACAAATTTATCGGATCATTTTGAGGCAGAACGTGGCGATAAGTTTTGCATTTAGAAAAGTTTCCAGGGTTCGCATTTATTTGACCTGGAAGATAAAAAATTCCCAAATTCTCGTAGAGATTTAAAATGATAACGAAAGATAATAGAAACGAATATGCTGCTCCCCACCGAGATTACATCTGGTACTCACCAGGTGACGATTTGAGGTACCTATGTCAAAGAATCAACACCTGGTGTTTCGCTCTTGTCAATGGAGACCGGCTTCTCGTTGAGATTTTCAATATCTGTATCAAGACAACTTTTGTTCGTTTTTTTTATCAAGGACTAAGTGCATATAATTCATGAGTTTTTATATACAGGGTGTCTACTTTTAAAAGGGCCAAACTTCAAGGGGAGATCATACAAGTTACTTGCAATAAAAAATGTCATATAACATATGGTCGAAATGCTGATGGTTATTCTTCAATTCAACTTTTCTTGATTTTACGAAATAACTCGAGTTTTTCCATAAAATCAATACTTCAGTTATCCTTGTAGTATCATCAAATTTGACCACATATCTGGAAACGAAATTAAATTTGCTACAAGATAAGAAGTTCTGTGTGTCAAAAAAATCTTATTGCGGGCATGGTAAGAAGATGAATAAAAAAAGCCATATTTCTCCAATGGTTTTATCGATGAAAAATTATTAATTATGGACATGTTTTTTTTCATCAGAAAATACCTTATTTAGTGTGCTTTCGAATGACATATCAACTTCAGTGTTAACTGCTTATCCTCTGCCATAATATCATGGCTTAGTAGATAACAACGAAAAGTTGAAATATTCCAAACCTAAATTTGCTCTATTTTGAAGCTCTTTATGATTAAATATTAAAGTAATTATTGAATTGAATCAGTCCTTACTTGGTGAAAATCCATATTAAATAATATTTAAATAAAGTTATTCTGATTTTCACGAATTTTTATTGTTATGTTTACAACAATCGTTTCGCTATCACAGTAGCATCATCAGGCAGGTTTACATTTTGAATAACTAGCTTGTTTCCGAAATCCGTTGCTATTTATATTACAGTAAGTACAATAAATTTTTATTGAGCCCTAAAACCCAAAAAAGGGTCTCTGCAAATTCCAGCTTAATTCTAATATTCTAATCCAAAATTTGTTCTATGTTGAAGCTCTTTATGATTGAATATCAAAGTCATTCTCATGGAAATCATGGAAAAATAAAGTTATTTTTCAGCCAATCGGGCTGAACATTCTAGTAGTAGATACGACCCAAGAAGAGTCCCATTGCGAGAGAAGATCAATGTGCTATAATGGCCTTTTATATTTCGAGATTAGAGAACAAAAACAAATATTAATCATCGAAAATCGCTTTTTTGTTTTTTTATTTCCCATCGATAAACTTCTGTATGCGTTTGAATCAATTGTCGAAGCACGTTGGTCACACTCTGATTGAGGCTTCTCCAGAACATGCATTCTGAACGCATCAACCGCTTCTTAAGGTGTCGAGAACCGTTGACCTCTAAGTTTATTTTTGACGAAAATGTTCACGATTTAATTCCATTTTTTACCGATATTCATCATTTAAGTTACTGCAAACAACACAAATAGCCCTCGTATGTCAAAACGCTCTGAGTACGCATAACCTCAAAAATGTCAAACTTTACGATAGAGCTATCAGTTGCCAAATTGCAACACTAGGGTTGTCCAATCCCGAAATATAAAAGGCAACCCTCGTATATCTACCAACAAGTGAACTGCGGAATTGTTACAGAAAGGATTGAAAAGCCTGGGGCATTGTAAAGGTCAAACCTATATACTCCTCTAATTATTTTTTATTGGTTGCTAATGGCCGTCTAGAATTCATCTAAAGACTGTCAACTGCTATGAAGTGTTCTGGAACTCATAGTTGTTATATTTAAAATTAATATATGAAAATTCCAATAATTATTATAATCCCTACGATCACTCATAATGTATTCATTTCCAGTAATAACCGATTCAAGTATAATCTTCAGTAAGTGTTATAAAGTAGCTAGAGGCAGTATGTAAGTAAATGTTGTCGCTAAGAAAACCCTTTGATTTCAATCACTACAATAGGCTTCACGAAAATTGGAGTAAAACATAATTGGAATAATATAATCATTAAAACGCATTAGAAATTATCTGGCCAACAGAATTTCTTGGAACTCCAACCCAATCTCCATAAATTATGGGTAGATTTCAATTCGGAAGACCTTATCTCGATTTCAACCATTCGATATCCCGAAAGAGTCGGTTAAATCGGCAACAAAGGACTCTTTACTGCGGTTGATACTTATCGACTCCTGCAGTCATTCGTCTTATAAAAAGGTAGGCGGAAAGACGTGGAAAATACGAACGCATTATTCCACCAGTAGGGCCCGATATGCATATTGTAAACAAGGTAACTCTACCTCTTTCGTGTCCTTTGGGGCGTGATCCTTTCGTTGGAACTAGAAAGGATAATTCACACACAGACGAGTGCTGTGAAGAACTTTATTTCCGCATCGTGGTCTGCATCAACTCCAATTCACTTTATTCGCATGAAAATTCGAAACGAGTGAACACTTAATCCTTTTATCCACCGCTGACGCACTCATACATTCTCCGATGTTTCGATGGTGGAGAAGGAAGCACCTCCCATAATATTTTTACTTGGAGGACGTAGCAATAAATGCATACATTTCAAATAGACACATTTTCATCTTACTCATTTTTTATAGATGTCGCGGTTTCAAAAGGACGAATGCAATGTCCTGAAATTGAATTGGTGGGTGCGCTTGGTACGTTTATTTTTACAGGTGTCAATCTCTCCTATAAGCCTACGGAAGTTAGATCTTGTATTGATTGTTGCGACGTAGCGCTTGATAGGTATGAATTATTGCCAGCTTGTTCTAGGGAACAGCGTGCTATCTTTTTGCGCAAATGTCCTTAATTTTGACCCGAAAATGATCTCGACAACTAGGTTGGATTTACTGATAAAGAATCCAAGTTTCAAAGTATAGACTATCTGGAAAGTATTCGAAATTTATTATTTTTGATAATTTTAAGATACTTCTTCTTTGTACCGTTCTAAGACAAAAGTAATGTATAAAATAGATTGTGCAGATAGTCGGCCATGGCCAAAGTTATATGGCAACACAATTTGTCAAATATTATTTGATAGTAAACAGGTATACAATTTATGAAATAATGTCCCAACTAGAAAAAAGAAAACAGGTAGAATATTTGCATAGAAAAGGTTTTCGAAACGTTAAAAAAATTAGTGCAATTGACTGAATCGGTTAAAAAGTTCTGTATACGAGACAATAAAGACAATAAAAAATGGCATGGATATGAGGCATAGACCAGTTTCAGGAAAACAGCGTAAGATTAAAGGAAACAATTTAAACCCTTTATTGGCCTTAGGACGACACAATTCACGCCTGGGTTTTCGAAAATTGACTAACAGATTTGGAAATCAACGAAATATACAAGTATGTCCAGAAACCGCCCGCATGTCACTGAAAAGACAAGGCAACATATCAAGGAAACCACAAAAATCCCTATAATGACACCTTTACAAAAGGAACGAGGGATAGAATTTTGTCAATGTTTTCAAGAAGATAATTTTAATAATGTCTTTATATCTGATGAAAGTTGTTTCCAACTTGGTGGAAATCACTTCAAAATCCTATTAAAACAACCTGTTACCGTTCAAATTTCCAAATTTCCCACCGAAATAGATAGATAGATTCTTTATTTCAGATCTTAAATTTTCACGGTTACATAACAGAAAAAATACAAATTGAAATAGTGTCGATTACAATGGTTTACCATTAATTACCTGAAATAATCTCCCAACCCGTAGGGTTCCAGTTTAATCAAGAATTTTTTTGTTTTGAATATTTTATAGTTTTCAATATTTTTCATATTATGAGGTAATTTGTTGAAAATTTTTATACACATATATGATGGACTCTTTTCAGTTAGAGATAGCTTATGTTGTGGAAAAGTAATATCAGCAGTTCTTGTGTTCTATGTAAAATTAGTGTTATTTTTGAGGAATTCCATCTTATTTCTATGAAGGTATAGAAGGCACTCGTTTAGGTACAAAGCATAAACTGTTTGAACACCCAATTCAGTGAATTTACCTCTGCAGGAGTCCCTAAACCCCATATTCAACAATACTCTAATTAGGGGCTTCTGACTGACAAATATGGACTGGACAGATGAACTTATTTCCCAAAATATTATTCCATATCTTAGAAGCGATTCAAAGTTAGCATAATACAGTACTTTTTAACATTTTCATTTATATATTTATTTATAATTCTGAAGGCATAGATGACTTTGTTGAGTTTTTTTGAAAGATAATCAATATGAATGTTCCATTTCAAGAATTCATCTTTAATGATTCCCAAAAACTTGGTACTCTCAACCCCTCTGAGGATTTTTCTTTTGAATTACCTGATCTCAATATTATTACATTTGTTTTATCAGTGTTGATAGTGAAATTATTCTTTTTGGACCAATCATCAACGCAGCTATACAGGGTGTTACATCTTTCCTTTAGTATATTACTATTTTTCCCATCTATTAATACATTAGTATCGTCAACAAAATTTGTAAGTTCAGAGTCTTCTATTACATTTAATTCATCATCTCCACCAAATTCATTTTGTAGCCATGTGGAAAATTTAGTTACATTGTTTTTCGTTATCTTCACCCGCTGCCACCGTTCTGATAGATAAGAAACAAAAATAATGATTTGGGGAGCAATATCTCAGCGTGGTGCTACGCCTCTCTGGATAGTTGATGGTACCATTAATAATGAAAAGTATTGTGGCATTATAAACGATTTTCTCCTTGAAACGGCACATGATTTACATTCTGTCAAGAAAGTACCGGGAATTATCGATTTAAATCTGGCGGGGCAATGAGGCAGGTAAAAATTTTTTTCCTAGGTTGGTACCACTGCCCTTAATTACTATGCCAAGCTTGAGCGGGATCTGTCAACTAGTGTGCTTGCAACAGCTGATTAAGTCAGTCGATGTCAGAGTGCGTGCCGATTTTTACTATGGGTGATTACGTTGAGCAAAGAATTTGTTTAAAGTTTTGTGTTGCAAATGAATTTTCGTGTGCCGATGCATTGAAAATGTTGCAAAAGGCCTTTGGTGATAATGCTCTATCGAAAACTCGGGCATATCAGTGGTACAGAGCCTTCAAGGACGGTCGTGAAATGGTCGCCCATCGATGGCTTCGATCGAAGATAACGTCGATAAAATTAAGGAAAGGGTGCTGGAAAACCGTCGTACCAGCTTGAGAGAGATAGCACATGATCTTAAGATATCCCACGAGTCCGCACGTACGATTTTGATTGATATTTTGGGCATGAGAAAGGTGGCCGCACGACTCGTACCGAAAGACCTGAATTTTCTTCAAAAATGTCATCGCGAACAGGTTGCTTCAGACATGCTGGATCGCTGTAATTCCGATTCTACATTCATGGAACGCATTATAACTGGTGATGAGACCTGGGTCTACGAGTACGATATGCAAACAAGCCAGCAATCATCGGAATGGGTGGCAAAAAATGAGCTGAAACCGAAAAAACCACGCCAAAGCCGCTCGAAAATTGAAGGTGATGCTCATTGTTTTCTTCGATATCCGTGGCGTGGTGCACTACGAATTCGTTCCAGAGGGTCAGACGGTAAACAAGGAGTATTACCTAGGCGTTATGAAACGTTTGCGTGAGCGTATCCGTAAGAAGCGGCCAAATTTGTGGGCGAACAACTCATGGATTTTGCATGACGATAACGCGCCTTCTCACCGAGCTACGATTGTGACTGACTTTCTCGCCAAAAACTCAACAAACGTGCTTCAGCAACCACCGTATTCGCCGGATTTGGCTCCCTGCGACTTTTTCCTCTTCCCAAAACTAAAATTGCCCCTTCGTAGCACCCGTTTTGAGTCGATTGAAGCCATAAAACAAAATTCGGCGCGAGAGCTAAGTCCATCCCGGAAAGCGCCTATAAAAAATGTTTCGATAATTGGAAGTGCCGTTGGCATAGATGTATTGGAGCAAATGGAGCCTATTTTGAAGGCGACCCAATAAATTTTGACGATTAAATGTAAAAATGTTGTTTTAATTGAAAATTCCCAGTACTTTCTTGACAGAGTAGTATATCCAGAGTGGTGACGTTTTCAGCAGAATAATGCAAGATGCTATACTTCGGCCTATACTCAAGCTTGGATGCAAGAACACCAAGTGACAACTACTTCATGGCTAGCAGCTTCACCAGATCTTAGTTCCATTGAATACATATGGGGTAGTCCCCATGAAGATTGAAGTTGAACGAGCAGCGCCACGAAATAAAGATGATTTAATTCAGTCAGTTTTACAATCCTGGACTACCATCACCGAAAATTATGGAGGTGATCTAGTTTCGGGTGTACCTCGACGTTTGGTCAAGCGTTTATAGTTAAATGGAGGTTGGATAAGTAAATAAGATAAATATTTTGTTATAATTTTCTAACTCAAGAAGCAAAATTATATACTAAACAATTACAACTGAGCTTCGTTTTTTCCGTATACTTTCTAGACGGACTATAGTTATAACTAACTTTCGAAAAGAACGAGCAGGCGACCTGAAACTTTTAAGGTAGGCTTAGAACTTAAATATCTCTTCTAACTTCGTTGATAGTTTTAATCGGTCAAATGGTTCCGCAGTTATTCACTTGGAGTTTTTTATTATATTATTTTTTTCGATAGTCTCGAACCTACTGATCGAAATGATATTTAATATTAGGGGTAGAAATACGTTCGTGCAATTTTCATAAGAGATGAGGCTACTAGTTTATTATTCCATTGTTTCTTCTGACGACACCTTCATTTTGAAGTGGCATCATTCTGCTTTCTTTTTGGCATCTGCCATTTCGCTGAAATACTTTAATTTGAAGAAAATGGCTGGCGAAAGTCATCGTATTTTAGTGGATACTAGAAATCCATAAGAAACGCAAGAGGAGCTCACACTAGAATGAAGTGAACTTTTAAAAATCCTACGTATTTTATGTTAGCCAAAGTAACCACACAAAGTGTGTAGAGTATTTTATGGATTCCCTTAAAACCAAATGATAATATGTTATAAGTGTAAACCAAAATATATAATTATTATATATAAAATAAAATAATAAGAGGTTTTTTACTTGATGGAAATATTATTCAAAGATTTCAAATATTATACAGATTAATTCTGTTAACCTCCTACAAATGTTAATTTCAGAAAAATTTTATTCAAAAACTTTTTGAATTAAATAAAATAAATGTCTTAGAACACACTTTAGTAGACATATAGAATTAAACACTTATCACAGTACCAAAGGGAATAAAAGAATTCGAAGAAATATAAATTATCAATTAAATCTACTAAATAAATACTTGTAGGGGACCAAATTTCGTTTCGTTCTTTGTTTTATTAAAACTTATAACATATAATCATTTGGTTTTAAGGGAGTCAATAAAATACCTTGCAAATTTTGTGTAGTGTCGGAAAAATAACTCTAATTTCGTGACATACCAATTTTTTTTAAACCAGTAATAAATCTGATAGATATTAATTTTATTACTATTTTCTAATTATGATATTTATGAATATTATCAGATTTACTGTTAAAGTTTTTGGAATCGCTAAATTAATTGCATTCACTAATCCACGGACAATCTGTTTCTTGAACCATTATTTGTTAAAATTGTTATAATCCTACGAATCACAGTACTTATAGCCAGTAGTTTGAATCCACAATTTTGGAAGGATTAATGGGGCATTCAGGGTAATGAAGCGCACTACAAAAGTCGTTCATTCACAAGATTTCGATAATAAATTTTAAGCGCACTTCTCAAGCGCAATTTTGTTGACCAAATAAATTAATGATGCTCAACAGACATTTCGAGAGAGAGTCAATCCTTCATTAACTGATAATAAACTACACTAACTTCAAAGATGAGCATGTTGTCGGAAGATGATTATATACAGGATCATGCAATTGTGCTTCTATAGATACCGAACCATACATTTTAGAAATTTCGTTCGAAAGCAGGCTCCATGTAGTTTCACTTCTGCATCTCAGTAAATTATTCTCTAATATACAGAATGTTCCCAAAAGAAATTATTGGACAAATGGGTGAATTTTCAAATAGATCACCTCGTATATGTACTTTCATATATTTTTAATTGCCTTCAATGTCTCAAGCATGACGTTGAGGGAACAATAGTTCTCAAAAAGTCCTCTACTGATTGCCAGAAGCAATCGTAACACGAATTTAATCATCCTGTCATATACAGGCTATCCGTTATTAATGGCCAAATATGGAAAACTTCAAATTATTATTTCTCGATTTTTTCGTTTCAGGTTTTATCTTATTTGGTAAGTTAAATTTTGATCTTGTCGATATATTTGAATCTGAATTCGATACATTTTTAAAGAGGTGTAACGACCAAAATAACTTTAAAATGTTGAAATTCTTGTTCAATTATTTTTATTTGATCCTTTATTTTGGGAATCTTAGATAATACTAACCCAAACAGAAACCCAATACATTCAAATACACCAGATATGTAAGTAATTAAACGAAACCAGAGAAAATGTTAACTATTTGAAGAACTAACGTATGTATTGTTATATAGTCTACTTTCAAATCCTTCTCTAACATTTTCGAAAATGTCTGATGTCAGTAATTGGCATTTCGTGAAGATTCCCTGTCGCAGCTCTGCAAGATTTTCAGGTGGAGTTGCATAGACTTGAAGTGTCCCCACAAGAAAAAAATGCCACACTCAAGTGGTTTTTTCGGAGCAATGTCGTCATAGGAATTCTTTTTCCCTAATACAGAACTTGAAAATTATTTTTGGATTCTTCAAAATTCTTAGGATTTTGAGCGGTTCAACTGTATGTTCAACATCACCTTTTGACGGCAAGTTCAATGATTACCTTATTTCGTGAATAGTGAACCGATTTTGAAAATTTTAACCTGGTTGTGCACAGAACATAAATAAATTTCAAACTAATCAACACGTCGCGTGTTAGGGGTTGATGCCACCTTCATGGGGGTGGTTTTCTCGGAACAAACTCATGATGGAAATTCGATCCTCTCAATCAAAACTTGTTTTTTTTAATCCTCGAATATTCTTCGTTTCCGAGTTCAAATTTTCGTTGGGACACCGTGTATATCCTTGACATTTCAGTGATATATGTAGCAGTAGTTCTTTAACGAATCATAAAATATTAAACAGTAGGCTGTTTTCTACTAATTATAGTTTTTCAGTAGGAACCTTCTAACCGATTAGTCATATTATTTGATGTGAAAGGTTTTATTATACAAAACTCATAACAATACCTATAAAAATTATTCGGAATGAATAATGATGCAGAATGCATGTTTGGTCAATTTGCAAACCATAAAAAATTTCGATGACTAAGAATCGCTTTCCGATGAAGATGATGCAGGACATTTGCAATTCTAATCATATCCAAATAATTCACTGAAATGAATTGGGTAACAGACGATTAGAACGATGATTTTCGATGTGCAACCAGTGTTGTTCCTAGCCAGTCGAAGATGGTAACAATAAGGATTGCGACATTCTAACAATTCGTTTCATCAACATGGTTGAATACTTCCATGCTCAGTTACATTACTCAGATATTACTCAAAAAGAATAATTTACTTAACTTCATTTTTTGGCAATAAATGACCATAGTAAAGGAATGTTATGATTACAATGTCAACGTTTTCTCTTCAAATTTTTCTTTGGGTAAACAAAATTTAATCGCTTACTTTTTTGTGAAGCAAACGTGCGTATGGACAGAAGGTAGAGGAATGTGAAGAAAAGTAACTGTTCAACCGAGGCACACTAGATAGGAGCTTCAGACAACTAGTCCTATGAGACTATAAGATTGACCAATAGCTCGATGAAGATGGTAGAAGACCTGTTGCGCACAAACTATATAGCTGATTTAGAGACTTTGGGCTCTTTTTTCACACCATCCCCGACTTGCGTTTTCTTTTGACTGCGGTCCTCTGTCATTATCGTTTGAAATTAAATTGAGTTTGCTGTTGAGAGGCACGTCTCTCTCTAATCTCCGGATCTTTTCGAGATGGGGGAACTTGTCACGAATAGGGTTCTAGCTTCACTCAGGTGGAGGAATCATGATGGCAAACATGGAGGCAGGGGTGTCTGTTGCAGCACCGGGCTTACACATTTAAAACTAACGTTACTCTACCCAACTGCAGTTTAATCCTTCAGATTTTTCTGCCTAACTACGTTATGTAATCTACTTGGTTACCTCAAGAGAGTGGATGCCCGCGGGAGTAATCGTATTCCTGGCCATCCAATTGGTGTTGGACTCGAAGAGACAGCGGTTTGAAGCCTGCATGGCAGACTGGAGAGGTATTTAATTCATTTGGTCGCGCGTAATTCTTGTCTCAGGATTACTTGAGAGGTGCTTCAGGGGTTTAACAGGTCTTGACGATACGACCGATTTCGTCTCGAACCAGAATTGTTTATGAAACATTTCTGTGGATTTTAGGTCTCGGCTATACTGTTTTAGACAGTATAGCCGATTAACCAATATCGATTGAAATACTTCACAAGGGTTCCTGGGTTGTTAGTGCTCGATTCAAGATCGATTTAAGCATCTATTCTTGAGATTATCTTGATTCTTGAGTTTTCGGCTATGTGGTGGAAATCAAGCCTCTTCGACGTGTGCATTGCGGCCTAAATAACTCGGGTACTAGCAGTTAGATAGAGCTGCGCTGCTTTCTGTCACGGTGTAGGTGACAGGTGAAGCTGAAACTGAAAGCGGGGTAGGTTGAACTCCCACCCCGAGGGGTTATCCTTATCACACAACCTGCTTTCGAACCTTTTGAGGACTGCCTAGTGGTCAGGTGAAAGAGCCATGCCAATAACTACAATTGTGGTATTTACTCTTTTGAGAGCCACATATGTTGGTGTAATGATATGGAAGCTGATCACCACTTCTCTTTATTCGAGCAATATGACAGCTGCATGTTAAAAACAACTAAACTGCCCTATTTAAATGGCCTTTCACACGTTCCTTTTCAGCAAGATAACGTAAATTTCGAATTACTCGTTGAACTATTGACTTTCTACAAGAATAATGCGCTAATATTATATTTCACCGTGGCTTACCTGTTCCCCGAGTTCAAATCCCATCAAATATTTGCGCCAAATGATGGAAGGAGACTTGGCACCCTCCGCCACAGATTCAGTTTATCCGCAAAGCACAAATTGTTTTGAACGAGATACAAGGTACAAGCAGATATCGATTGCAGTAGAGCGTTGTATATTCGAAAGTCTGTTAACGGAATGACCGCTTAACCCGCCCCCATGACATTGTAGCTTGACGCGCTGGGTGAAATGGAGGATTAAGTCCTGATGCCTAAAGCAATGTCACTCGCGCCAGTCACTGAACCCCTGTGGTGGAAGATCCACCGAATGGGGCCATGGTTTCACCGCAAAGGTGGAATGAAGGGCTGAGCCGCGTTGATCAACTCAGTGACTAGGGTGTCTGTCGCAACACATGGCTTCAACCTTAAAACTAACGTACTCTACCCTATTGCAGTAAACCTCCGGGTTTTTCTGTCCAATGCGTTATGTAGCATACTGCGTTACCTCGGGAGGGTGGAGGCTCTCGGGAAGTATTCGTACGAGCTGGCCACCCAATTGAATGTTGGACTCAAGGGCGCAGTGGTTGAAAGTCCGCATGCTGGACTAAAAGGGTATTCCATCTATCTATTCGGAGTAACTCATGTTCAGGATATCTCGAGAAATGCTTCAGGGTTTAGCGGAACTTGACGGTTCATTCGGCCTCGTCGTGAACCAGGATCGATTGCGAGACGTTTCTGGGGTTTGTGGATCTCGACAAGACGGCTAGTCCGTTAGTGCTTGTAGCCAGGATCAATTGAAAGATCGCATAAGGGTTCGTGGGTCTTGATGTAAAGGCCGGATTGACGGTGCCCGTACCAGGATCAATTGAGGCATTAAATCTAGAGACTATGTTGGTTCATGGGACTGCATTCAGGTAGGTGGATGAGAAGCCCCTTCGGCGAGTGAGTTGCGTCACAAATAAACTCGGGTACGGACACTGCAGAACCAGTAAAGATTGTATAGTGCTTCGCTGCTACCAGTCGAGGAGTAGGTTTTCAGACTGTAGCTGAAACTGAAAGCTTGGTGGTCTCAACTCTTCGGAGTGGTTCTCGCTATGCGCGATGATGAGGCGTAACCCTTTTCACATTTTCTGCTTCCTGGGCAGACTATGGAGACTGCTGAGCATGCTTACAAGCAGTCACCTAACCGGTAGAATTCACGATGACCGTTTAACCGAAATGCTCACACGTGAGGACTGTACCTTACAGCTGTGACAACTGCAGAGCTCCGGAATTGAAAGCTAATAATAGTCATCACTTAGTTGGAATTATTTCTGTTTTTTGCTGCGTAACTTCAATTAAAATTGCGTTAACATGTTGTTCTTTCCATGAATGATAAATATAACATTATTAGAAGGTTAGAGGAACAAATCTTTAACAAAGTTGTCTAATGAATGCACCTTTGGCAAGTCGACATACACGGATATAAAAAGACAAAAAACGAGCATAACAGAGTTTACATCCAAAGTCGATTCAATACAGATTCACAAGTCATAATGTTTTGTGAGCTCACCTAGAACATTATTCTAAAAGTAGTTTACACAAAAAAGATCACAAAGAGATTTTCTAGATATTTGATATTCAATTTCAAAGCGTCTCCAGTCCGAGGTTTATTGACATAGACCAACATCCTCGAATATTCCCAAAAAGAGACTTATTGGAGGTAAAATTACATTTTGAAACGTATTACCCTACTGGAAAACCCTTCAATCATAAAGACCAAAGGTTAAAAGAAATAAAAATTTTACGGAAATTTCAATATAAAAGTGTTTTATAGCTTTACTTCGAGAAATAGAATACGGAACCCATTATCTCTACTCTCAACCAATAGAACACTCTGTGATGAGTAAATAGTCTGGTATATGTAAAATAGTTGACAGTCAACTCCGATATCGGTTCGGTAGGTAAATAACGCGCAAAGTCCATTAAATAATCATCCTGTCTGCATTAGGAAACGGTGGGATTCAAATGAGTTAGATTTTCACTATAATTACTTCAAATAACTGCGAATTATTTCTTCTTGGAGGTTATTTCTTCCTGAAGGTTATTTCTTCTTTGCCGGAAAAAGAATCAGGTTTCTTTATATTATTATAGTGCAGCGTTCGATCTTATTTGGTTTATTATTCAAATAGGAACCTTTGGAATCGAGCACGAAAAACTCAACAATCTGAAATCTTGAAGGTTTACAAAATAAAAAAAAATGAAAAGAACCCTTCAAAGGCTTTAGCAAGATTGTACATTAATACTAGCAGGAAAGCACAGAATATTACCTTTATCTTGAATTGGAAGAATTGTAGAAAATTTTCTCAACAACCATTTATTTTATGGTAAGGATATATTTCTTCTGTGTTGATTCAGTATTTAATTTCTTTAGTCATAGTTTCAATAATCACACCAGCGAATCTAGAAATATCTAGAAATTATTTATAATTCAATTGTTAATGAAACATCTACTACCCCTATTTTCAACGCCACTAACGTACTTTTAGCCCAGGGTTTTCGAAAAATATATATGTTTAACATTTATTGTTTTATAACAGAAGTATTCCGTCCAGTATTTAATAATTTTAAAAGATTAGTCTGAAGAATAACTCTTATAAAACAACAAATGTAACAACAACTGTATATTTTTCGAAAACTATATCTTCAAGTACCAAAAATTGTATACCTACAATAACGTACAAAACGTACGTTAGTACCATTAAAATCAATGTAAAAATAAATAAAAAAACATGTGTTCCATCAATACGCCGTTATCTTATTTCCTTATTAGGACAAGAATTTCATCCAATTCCATGGTCATAGCTTGCATAGATGTTAAACTTCGTCTTTCAGTTTGAACATGGTGCTGAGTAATAGATCTAGATTCTTCTCGACCATCGGTCAGCTGTGTAATTGTAAAACAACCTCTTAGAGCTAGTTGTTTCAAGTTTTGACGATTTATGATGCACCTCGGTATAACCAGTTGATTTTTTTCGTGTTCCTCTACCTTCTTCTGTCACATAACGCACACGCCTCTTCGTTGTATTACAATTACGAGTAACTACCATTGTCAAAGTCGCTAACATGGTGATAAATTTGACGTCTTCGATTTCGAAGCATTTTGTTACACTTAACACTACTAGTCGGAAGCGCAATAACTAAAAACATCGTATAAACCAGTATCTTCACAAAAAACTAAGAGATAAAATTTTAAATGACTTTAAATTCAGAATTATATATATTCTCACTTCTACAATATATATATTTAAACTATATACAAAAACTATCAAAATGGTATCCTTATATATAATTAATATGAAATATTTTTCAATGCCTCGGAAAAAAACATTTTACATCGCGACATGAAACGTTTTGATACAAATGTATTAACAAATACTATATAAGTATGTATATTAACATATAAATACAAGAAAACCCACTATTCCAAAATTATCTAAAATTCTCAAAATAAAGGATAAAAATAATTAAACGAGAATTCCAACATTTTATAGCTACTTCGGTCTCTAGACCTCTTCAGAAATGTATTGAATTCAGATTCAAATATATCACAAGATCAAAATTTAACTCACCATAAGATAAAACCTAGAACGAATAAACTCGAACTAAGCTTTAAAGTATCCAAAATAATAAATAAAACAGAAATGATTAACGTGTTGTTACGTTTAACCTATAACCATTTGTACTCGGAACATAGAAAAACATAACAAAACTTATTCACTCCAAATAATGTCCCATGATAAGTAAATTAACAAGAATTTGAAAAATAATTAATAATTAAGGAAAATATTGTGGATATTTAGACTCTATATGAATTTATTTCATAGTTTAATAAATCAATTTCAAAAATAATAAATAATTAAGAAATATATTGTGGGTATTTATTTTTGAGGATGTGATACATGTTTTGAGAGATTTTTGAAGTAACTTATTTAAATATTTAAAAAAATTTAATATTTCAAATTAATTATTTGAGAAGTTCTTAAAATTATGTTTTGTATTTTTGAAAAAGGATTTAGTTTTCATAAATATAAGATCAGAAACAAAATGTTGTCTCCTTTTAATATTTATTTATTAATTTTAATTGACAATTTATATTTGTTGGTGTTTTTATTCCATTTGATATTATATAATGAGGTTTGATTTTATGTCTATTAAATATGAGCTGTGGTTATAAGACATTAATATAATTCTAAAAGTTTTTGAATAAATTTTTTTGAAATTAAAATTATAGAAGACTAACAGATTAAATATGTTTTGATATTCAAATTTTGTAATGATCCTTCTATCAAGAAAAACTTATTCTTATTATTTTAGTAAAGTGACAGTACTGTGTAGACAGCAGAATGGACAGTTGCTGACCACTTGCTCTATCTGTGAAAACCAGACTTGACATTAACATTTTTTACTACAAGGACCTTATTGGATATATTGGGAATACGAATTAATTCCATTCGTTTTCAACAGATAGCTATAAAAGCATTTATTTTCAATTAGTAACAACTGATTACCGCGGTTTTAGTCAGACATCTGCCGATAACATCCAGTTTGAATTGTTTTGAGTTTCATACAAAACGTTTTATGTTATGCTGTTGAAAATATCAGATTATTTGATAACAAAACAGCATTTGTGGGAAGTTTTATTTGTTGTTTTAATTGGAAAAAAGTGCAGCTGAATCTCATCGTATTCTTCTGGAAGTTTACCTGAGAGATTGGAAAAGCAGTAAGCGGTGATGAACAATATTTTGATTAATTTGTTAATTCATTATTTTTTGAAATAAATGAATTTTTCGAGTTGAAAAACGGACCGAATTCATTTGCACACGCGATAATTGCAATGAAATTCATATCAGGGTCACTAGTTACTATAAATATGTATGGTGTGTTCATTAAATGCAATCATCCCAAGAATATATTAATAACCGATATCAAAATATACATGAGAGGAATTGCCATGGCCGTCAATTAAAATCTATCAATGTAGCACAAACACAATCTTATCTTCAGAATGAATACTATACACTGATTTTCAGAAAATGTATGAAGAGACCCGTATTTATTCCATATCTCAATTAACTTCGGTCAATAAGATGATTCAAAATGGGGGCAATAGTCTCATGAGGACCAAAATAATAACCATGAAATAAAAACCGTAGTCGAGCGCGATATTTCAATCAGCTTGGGTGTAAATAGTTCAATCGAGAGGTTTGTACTAGGAAAGTACAAGAAGCGAACGGCAATCTATGTTGGCATTTGCCCTGAAACAGTTGGAATGAATTCATTCTAATAATAACACGCTGAAGAAAACCAGCTGCACAATAAGCACTGTAGTCGCTGAATAGCAAAGGCGAATGCACCAAAGGAAATTGTGCAGGTCTGAAGCTTTCTAAAGAAACTTGCGAATTTTAAAAGCCTACCATTTCGTTAAAGTCTCTGTATTTTGGAAATTTTGTGATCAAAGAGGTTTTAAACGATAACATTTCATCTTCAAACTTCGAAGTTACAGTTGAAGCTTTAAACATACCATTCGAATGGGCAAAATAAAATACTCTGGGCGTGACTAATATCGGGTGTTTTTTTAGGGTGATAGAACTTTAAATTGAAATAAAACACATTTGAATTAAGATTGAAGCCAAATTTTTTTTTATTTGAAAGATAATTTTATGACATTCGGTTTAAAAATAATTTCCGGCATATGTCCACCACGACTAGCTTTGATTTAACCGCATTCGACCAGACCAATTTTGGACCACTTTTTCGATTAATTCAGGCCTTATTTCATCAATAACACGAGTTATGTTGGCTTCCAATCTATTGTTTCTGGTTTATCAGCATAAACCAACGACTTAACAGCTTTTTCGAGTAATTCAGGCCCGAAAGAAAATAATCCAATGGAGTTATGTCGCATGATCTTGGGGGCCAATTAATTTGACCATTTCTCGAAATAATGTTATCGCTAAATCTTTCTTTCAATAAATCAATTGTTACGGTAGCAGCATGAGGTGTAGCACCATCTCGTTGGAACCAAAACACTTCTGGGTTAATACCATTCAAATTTTGAGACAAATAATCATTAATCATCGATCTGTAACGAGCACCATTCACTGAAACATTAGCTCCAGCATCGTTTTTAAATAAATATGGACCGATGATGCCTCCAGCGTATAAAGCACATCATATAGTGCATTTTCCAGGATGCAATGGAACCTGCAGAACTTCTTGAGGATTGTTTTCACTCCATATACGGCAATTTCACTTGTTTACATAGCCGTTCAACCAGAAATAAGCTTCATTACTAAACACAATTTTACGATAAAAAAGTGAATCAACTTCAAGTTGTTCTTGGGTCCAATCAGCAAACAAACGACGCTTATTATGGTCAAGTGGCTTTAGTTCTTGAACCAGTTGGATCTTGTATGGGTGTAGATCAAGATCTTTACGCAAAATTTTCCATGTGGTGGATGCACAGAATCCAACTTGTTGTGAACGTCGACGAATAGACAAATCTAGATAATCATTAACACTATGACTTACAGCAGCGATATTTTCTTCTGTACGTACAGTTCTTTGTCTTGTTGTTGTTGCATCGAGTAGAGAAAATGTTGTCCGAAATCTATCGATAGTTCGACGAATAAGCTGCTCTGATGGACGATTATGTAAACCATAAATTTCACGAAGTGCTCTATGAGTTTGGCGAATAGAACACTGATTTTGAAAATGAATTTCAACGATTTGTAAACGTTGTTGCGGCGTGAGTCTTTCCATGATAATTTGTCAATGCTGACTGAACAGAAATGTCAAAACAACATGGCTTCTACCTTCTGTCAAATCACAAATGTAAGCAGAATTTGCTTTGAAGAAGACGCAGTCTAAAATAACATCATTCTTCTCCACAAAAGATTAGTCGCTTTAATTAACTCAAAAATTGCAATGGATATTGAGAAAACTGACTTTCCACTTGAATCAAATTTTCAGGATTACCGTAGATACCATGTGGAGAGACATATGTTTGCGTATTACACACAAACAAAATATGATTTCATAACACTGAAGGACTTAATTACAAAAAAATCATTCCTTAGGTATATTATCTTTTTTGTGGTCCAAATGGACGACAATGCGCTATTGCAATCGATCTGGTGTTGTGTGTAATCAGTTGGATTATCACGAGTTTAACATGCTTTCAGAAGCCGTCCAAGTTAAACAATTAGTGTGTTGGATAAACCGAGGAATAATTCAACCAGATGTTGCTAACCGTCTTCGGGTTTTGCAGTAGAACTAAGGATCGCTATCGTATTAGGAAATTGCTGCATATATTCATGAGGTGGAAGAGCAATAGCTACAACAACGCACAAGATCAGCTAATACGCTTAAGTGCACGACGAAATCCCTTCTTTGCAGCATCCCGAATTAATAGCTCATTCCGGCAAGCTACCGGTAGGATAGTTTCTGGTCAAACAATTCGAAATAGGTTGCACAGTTTCAATTTGAGGGCTAGAAGATCCGCCAGGCACCCGTGATTGAGTAGAGAACACCGGGATGTAAGATATTGTTGGGCTCTTGAACATGAGGACTGGAACGAGCACAGATGCCTATTCACGGGTGAGCCCAGATTTCGTCTGTACCAGTCTGATGGACGAATGCTGGTGTAGCGAAAACGGAAGCAACGGTATAATTAACATTTCGTGACCAACAACTCGTTTCGGTGGCGGCTCAGTGTGCGTTTGGAGACGCATTTGTTTTGATGGGAGCACAGATCTTATTATTCTCATTAACGTAACCATGATAGCAGTAAGGTATCATGAGTTCATCAAGAACCAAATATTGTTTCCTTTGCGACAGCCATTGGCCACAATTTTACTTTAATCGATGATAATGCTCGTCCACACTGGGCAAGTATTATCAATGACTGCATAGGAATGCCTGGTGTTAATCGAATGGATTGGCTCGCTGTCTCTCCACACCAAAATTGTATTGAACATGTTTGGTTTGCAATGTCCCAGCAATTTCACCATTTAATTGACCCCTCAGCAGACGCTACAAAAGCTCGCCAATGCAATGAAGAAGTAAAGGAGGCCTTAACCAAGATTAAATCGTGATTTCAAGGTGTTTCTAACAGAAAAAACCTTTTTTTAAGCCTACTATGTTGTCCCTCTAAAGAATTCTTGCTTACTGTTAACCATATGTGGACACCAAACTCAATATAATACATATCATTATTTGTTTCCTTTACTTAAATTTCCTAAAGAAATTATCGATTTTTAATATTCGGTTGTCAAATTTATCAAATAATATATTTAAAAATATTTACTAGAATTCAATGTTAATATGAATTAATTAATTACCACATTGTTCAAACTTTAACCTTCAAAATGCAACTTGCTATACACCAGTGTGAAAATGTAGTAAGACTACAAAGTTCTAGTTACTGTTACTCAATAATAAAATAGTGATAGAAAATGAAGTAACTTCTTATTAAATATTTAGGGAAATGAAAAATATATATTCGGTAAAATTAGAGCTATCATTTTAATATTCTATTAATTCATTATTTCGTATATCTAGTGTTCTTTAACAATTTCCTATATATCTTCATAACGAATAGGAAATTAGCCAGTTATTAATATTTTTTCAATTTTAATGACTCCTATGATAAAAAGTGAAAGTGTCAGTGGAATTGGGACACCCTGTACATGTCTTGAAATCGTCTGGTTCACTTGGAAAGTGAGATTCGATATAAATCTATATTGAAATTTATATTACGGTCCGAAAGTTTCAGTATAATAATGAAATATGTGCTATATCAATTGTTAAGTTCTTAATTTCAATAATCGACATTGAAAGTTGCTATAAGATATGCTCGTGAGAAACAAACACGTCTCCCAAGATGTAATTAAAAATATGAACATATAATTAGAGAAACACGAAGGTTACTATTTCGGATTTCATTAAATAAAATTTTCAAAGGTATAGTATATGTAGTATCAATATAAATAATGATGAACTTAGAGTCAGAAGTCGAAATCAAATTTGCCATTTCAAATAACATTGATTTTTAGCTCAGTTTTAACCATAGAAATCAGCAAAAACGAAAAAGTTGTCATTTTATTTATCATCAAAACTTGTACTATATACACAAAGATTAATTCAAAATATGAACATATTATTGAAAACTTTAACATATTACATTGGGAAAGTAAATTTCTCATTTTAAAAAATTAAATTTCAGATTGTAGAAATAATTAAGATGATGAACATTGAATCGGAAGAAATAATTAATTTCAATAGTTAAGAATATTGGCGAAAATACTGAAAATTGTTGGTATTTCATTCATAACTCTACTAGAAAAAATATGTTCATGATAAACTTATTGTGCATCTATAAAGATCAATTGAAAATATGAATATATTATTTTTATAAAAATTTAACATACGTTGGGAAAACAGCCTTTCACAAAATAGAATTTTGAATTGTAAAAATATTCATAATACTGACTTTTGCATCAGAATTTGAAATCGTTTTCCTTTGAAATAACATTATTTTGTTGCTTAATTTCACAAGATAAAATTTCAAATAGGATAACCAAAAGCATATAGTAGATCTAACGAGATTTTCTCAAAATACATACAAATATATAAAATAATCAGAAGTGTTCTTTTACTTGATAGAAGGAATATTACGAAATTTTGATATCAAAACTGATTTAATCTGTTAGTCTCCTAAAATTTTTATTTCAAAAAATTTTTTTCAAAAACTTTTAGAATTAAACTAATGTCTTATAAGTAGAACTTATATTTAATAGACGTATAAAATCAAAACTCAATATATAATATCAAATGGAATAAATAACCCAACAAAAATAAATTATCAATTAAAATTGATAAATAAATATTCGAAGGAGACAAAATTTTGTTTCTGATCTTACAATTATGAAAACTGAATCCTTTTCAAAAATGCATATGTAGTTGTATTCAAATAAATTATATTTTTTTTGAGAAGTTCTTAAAATTATATTTTGTATGTTTGAAAAGGATTTAGTTTTCATAATTGTAAGATCAGAAACAAAATTTTGTGTCTTTCAAATATTTATTTATTAATTTTAATTGACAATTTATATTTGTTGGGTCATTTATTCCATTTGATATTGTATATTGAGTTTTGATTGTATACGTCTATTAAATATAAAATGTGTTTATAAAACATTTATTTAAATTCTTTTAGTTTTTGAATAAAATTTTTTGAAATTAAAATTACAGGGGACTAAAATGTTATTAAAGAAATAACATATTATGTTGGGATAAATCGAAATTAAATTTCCTGTCATACAAATTAAAATTTTCAATTGTGCAAATATTCACAACCTCATTTGAATGTACGATATTTTGTATTTTAACCTTTGCATGAGTTACAAATTTGCTCCTCAAAAACTTCTGATACTGAGTTTAATTGAAAATATGAACATGTATTTGTATGAATCGAAAGTAAATTTTACAAAATAAACTTTCATTCGTGGAAATTTTCCTATTGTTGAACTTTGAATCAGAAATCGAATTTATTGTCATTTGAAATGTCATTATTTTGTAGCTTGATTTCAACAGTAGACAAGGACAAAGGACCTACTTTTTTTTATAATTCCACCATTATAAAATATGCTCGTTAAAAGCTCGTCTACCAATATTTCAAAATATTACACTATAATCAGGAAAAATCAAAGGTGAATTTTGCGTTTAACAAAATGAAGTTATCAATCGGAATTTCTTTTATTTTCAAAATGAAAAACGTACTTTGCAACTACAATATCTTGTAGCTTTATTTCAACCCTTTACATTGTTAAGGTCAGTTACTTAAATTTGTTGGTACTACAAATTCTATTTAAAAATACGTTCATCAAGAGATTGAAGTTCATTTACCCAGATTAATTCAAAATATGCAGAACGTATTAGGAAAAATGTTTTGTAGCTCAATTTCAACAGTGAACACTAAGGACAAAATATTTGAAATTGTTGATACTTTGATACTTTTTTTCATAACTTTATTCTTATAAAATATTCATGTCCACAAATAAGTTAAATTATGACAACAAATAATTTGCAAATATCTCAGGTAAATTTTGCATTCAAAAAATTTATGAAAAAGTAAAACCTTCAATGATAAAAAATTCGTGATGATGAACTTTGCATTAGATTTTAAAATCTTTTGTCATTCAATATTTAGCTGCTACTCTTTGTAGCATAATTTAAAGTTTTACATTGGGACGTAAAAAATACATTTTTGATACTTTTTTCAACAATTCTACTCTCGTGAAAATCACGTAGTATATCCAGCAGGAATAATTCAAAATATGAACATATAATTAGCAAAAAATCAAAGGTTAATTTTGCAATTAACAGAATGCAATTTTCAAATGTGAAAAAATTGCTGATGATCAACTTTGAATCAGAAATCAAAGCAGTTGTCATTTCAAACTACATAATCTTACAGCAGTTTAATTCATCAGGTGCTCTGAAAGGGCACCTACCGCCATGGGAACCAGAGACCGTCTGCACACCGGCCTGGGCCCTTCTGATCAATGTCCCAGTCAAATTCCAATATGATAACATAAACCATCATTCATTTCATCAATTAAATATAGAACCTACCTCAGGTAACTCCGAGGTCAACACTACATGGAAAACACAGTAGAATACACTGCACTTCAATTTTTAGCAGCACCCATCAACCTCCAGTAGTACAGCAAGACTTCTGCACTTTCGGTTTGCTTCCTGTCAAAGCACGAAGTCGTTTATTTATTTTCGGTGTTTGTCATAAGAAGACAGCGACCGCGCTACGGTCGTTGGACCTGCGTTACAAGACCATCTGGTTTACCACTCAACAGTCGCATGCACAGGTAACTGTAATTCCCCGAGATATCTGTCTTATACATATCCCGCGCCATCTATTGTCCGAATGTTTAAGTATGCAAACTAATTCTCACAGTGAATCTTTATCTGAAAATTGCATCTTAGAAGAATTAGGAAGAAATACTAGTCCAGTCAAAATAGATATTTATTTACCTTAGCCAAAATTCCGGTAGAGCTGAAAATTGGTATAGACGTTAAATTAACCATTACAACTTAAATATCGAAAATCCCTTCCGATCCTTCTATTGCAACGAAAGTTTCTCAAGGTCAAAGGCGAAAATTCAAGTTTTTTTTTCCATTTTTCTCTAAAGCGGTAAGTTCTATCGTAAAAATAGGTGAGACAAAAATTGTAGATCATACAACTTTCTATAAAAATTATCCAGATACTTTTTCCGTACGAATCGCCATTCCTGATATTTCGCGTTGTTAAAAGTTGAAAATTTTTTTTTCTACATAATATGCACACATTTCCGCATCACGAGTACCTATGAGGTAATATCGTTTGTTTTTAAGAGTGATAGAATTTTAAATTGAAATAAAAAACATTTGAATTAAGATTGGAGCCAAATTTTTTTTTATTTGAAAGATAATATTATGACATTTATGTTTTAAAAATAATTTCCGGCATATGTCCACCATGATTAGCTCTGAGGAACCGCATTCGACTAGACCAATTTTGGACCGCTTTTTCGAGTAATTCAGGCCCCAAAGAAAATAATCCAGTGGATTTATGTCGCATGATCTTGAAGGCCAATTAACTGGACCATTTCTCGAAATAATGTTCGTCGCCAAATCTTTCTTTCAAAAAATCAATTGTTACGGTAGCAGCATGAGGTGTAGCACCATCTTGTTGAAACCAAAACACTTCTGGGTCGATACCATTCAAATTTTGAAACAAATAATCATTGATCATCGAACTGAAACGAGCACCATTTACTGTAACATTAGCTGCAGTAGCGTTTTTAAAGAAATATGGACCGAGGAGACCGTGTAAAGCAGGCCATACAGTGCATTTTTCAGGATGCAATGGAACCTGCAGAACTTCTTGAGGTTTGTTTTCACTTCATATACGGCAGTTTTGCTTCGTTCAACCATAAGCTTCATCACTAAACACAATCTTACGATAAAAAAGTGAATAAACTTCAAGCTGTTCTAGGGCCCAATCAGCAAACAAACGTCGCTTATTATGGTCAAGTGGCTTTAGTTCTTGAACCAGTTGGATCTTGTATGGGTGTAGACCAAGATCTTTACGCAAAATTTTCCATGTGGTGGATGCACAGAGTCCAACTTGTTGTGAACGTCGACGAATAGTCAAATCTGGATCATCATTAACACTATGACTTACAGCAGCGATATTTTCTTCTGTACGTACAGTTCCTTGTCTTGTTGTTGTTGTTGCATCGAGTAGAGAAAATGTTGTCCGAAATCTATCGATAGTTCGACGAATAAGCTGCTCTGATGAACTATTATGTAAACCACAAATTCACGAAGTGCTCTATAAGTTTGGCGAATAGAACACTGATTCTGAAAATAAATTTCAACAATTTGTAAACGTTGCTGCGGCGTGAGTCTTTCCTTGATAATTTGTCAATGCTTACTGAACAGAAATGTCAAAACAACATGGCTTCTACCTTCTGTCAAATCACAGTTCGAAAATTCTATCACTCTAAAGAAAACACCCGATTACCCGATATTTGGCACATTTTTTTAATGCAGTTTCGCAGTAACCCCAAGATCTTTGATCAATCATATCCTACTGATTGAAAGAATGGTTCTGTTGCTAATGATCAAAGTGCAACGGGTTGATTTCTTCTACATGTTATTATGATAGATAATTTTCTAATTCTACTTCAATAATTATTTCTTCATCTTCACTTTCTTCTTCTTCTCCCTACAGAATTTCTCCACGCTGTTCTGAGAAAACAGATGCGTCAGTTGTCTCTTCATTAATATCGTGCTACGAACGAGCTACCTTTAGAATGGAATCTTTAAATTTGTAGGGTTTCGCCCCTCGTCCAGAAACCTGTCTGCTTTGCTGCAGCTTGACCGGCATATAATATAGAGGACACGACCAGTCTAAAGATTCCTAACTAACCGTCCCCGCCGAGTCCAAATAGGACAAGGCACACAGCGTTTGACGACCGTTCCAAGCGGAACACATGGTCAGTGGCGTCACAGGCAGACATGCGCACCACTCTTGCCTGGCGAGTTTCAGGTGCGCATGCTCAGAACGTAACGCCGTCTCTCAAATTAAGAGGTGGAAGCTACCTGGCAACACCGCATTTCCCTATAGAGCTTCAAATTTAAGTGTAGATACATTATATTGTAGCGACCACCTTCTTCGCTCCTCGTCCAGAATCCTGCTGCAGCTTGCCGGCGTATCCTATAGAGGACACGACTAGTCTTAAAATTCCTGACAAACCGTCCCCGCCAAGTCCAGTAGGGCAAGGCACGCAGCTTTCGGCGACCGTTCCGACGTGGAACTCAAGGTCACGGGCATACATGAGCACCACGCCTTTTTGAAAGGTTCAGGTGCGCATGCTCAGGACGAAACGCCGCCTCCCAAATTAAGGGTAGAAGTTCCCTCACAAGACCCGCATTCACTTCAGAGCTTCAATATATTTTACAATAAAAATTCTGCGCTTTCTTTTCAGCTTCTTTATTTGCTTCATCGCCGCAAAATAGCAATACTTTTCAAAACAGAAATCTAGATCATTCACTCGTGCTCTAGTATGCGGTTTTATTTCATTTAGGTGAATTTATCGTGGATGTACTACCTAGTTCTGTCTCGCGCGGACTTTTAGCTATAGCAGTACTACTCTTTCGAGTCCACATTTTAAGGCACTGCATATAAACTGTCACAGATTGCTTGTCTTTCAAGTATTCAAAAAACATTTCTTTCAACACTTGCATCAATCAACTTTCTTTCAGAGGTTTACAAATGAAGCAAACTTCTGACATTTTGTTAAAATTATTTAATAGCACAAATAGAAAATATTGCAATAAGCACGTCTGCTCACTGCAACGAAACTTTTAAAACTAATAGTATATACTCAGTTATTTTGTTTACGTCCTTCAAAAATAGGCAGGTATGTGTCCCTCCACACTCGAACAATGAAGTAGCTGGCTGATTAAGGTTACGGACGAAGGGAATTAGGGACTAATGGTCATTCAATTTCTACACGCTTTAGGTCAACTTCTGTTTTGAGGTCAGTTTGTTCCGAAAAAAACACCCCTATGAAGGTGGCATCATCCCCCAACATTTTTTAATAGGGAAGAGGTGATGATTGTTGGTTAGTTTGAAAGTTATTTATGTCCTGTATTCAACCCAGTTAAAATTTTCAAAATCGGTTCATTATTCATGAAATAATGTAATATTGAACTTTCCCTCAGAAGGTAATGTTGAACAGTTAAATCGCCCAAACTCAAGAACCTAAGGGTTTTGAAGAATCCAAAAATAATTTTCAAGTTCTGTATTAGGGAGAAAGAATTCCTATGACGAAATTGTTTCGAAAAAACCACCTGAGGATGGCAACAACCCCCAACATTGTTTGAATAGGGAGGAGATGTTGGATGTGGTTTAGTTGATACATTTTTTGTGTTCTCTAAACATAGCAGTTGAAATTTTCAAATTTGTTTATTCAATGGCTGAACAATTTGAGTTTTTGAATATTTTTACTTTAAAAACATTATCATTGTATGAATGGAAGTTGGTGGTAGTTCTTTAGATAGTTTACATTTTTTCCTTATCATTACTTACAGATCGGGTTTATTTTAATGTATTGGGGTTTAAGCTTGAGTAACCTTTCTGATAATGTTCAATATCAAATTGCCAAAAAAAATCACTGAATTTTAAATTTTCAACTAAGATGTTTAGAGAACAAAAGAAGCTTTTTAACTAAAACACATCTGCCATCACTTTTTTTCGGAACAATGTCGTCAAAGGAATTCTTTATCCCTAAAACAGAACTTGAAAATTATTTTTAGATTCTTCAAAACTCGTAGGTTCTTGAGTTTGTACGGAACAACAGCCTGTTCAACATCACCTTTTGACGGTAAGTTCAATATTACATTATTTCATGAATAGTGAACCGATTTTGAAAATTTTAACTGTGTTGTGCACAGAACATAAATAACTTTCAAACTAACCAACACTCGACATCTCTTCCCTATTCAAAAAATGTTGGGGTTTGACGCCAACTTCACGGGGGTAGTTTTTTCGGAACAAACTCAAGATGGAAATTCGTCCCCCTCAAAACAGATGATGACCTGTTTTTTGAAATCTTCGAAAATTCTTCGTTTCTGAGAGGTCAAATTTTCATTGGGACATCCTGTATTATATAAGGTCTATGACACTCGGGATCCACAAACATCTGGCAGCCATCCGTTATGTTCTGTACCGTATCTTTTGTCGGGCATTCATAACGATATCTGATGTCATTGTTGACACTTCTATCTCTGGTTGTTAATTGTTTGCATTACCTGATCTTGAATTGCTAGGAGGTCCTCCACTTCTGGGAATATCTTCCCACAGTGACCATCTAAAATTTCGAAACGCACAACTGTTTCATTGCTTAAATAGGGAGTATGAGATGAGCTATGATACAGTCTGTGCAATCTCACTTGAGAAACTTCGAAATATATATCAGGTGTTTTTTTAGAGTGATAGAACTTTCGATAAGGAATATATGTGATTTGACAGAAGGTTAAAGCCATGTTATTTTGACATTTCTGTTCAGTAAGCATTGCCAAATAATCATGGAAAGATTCACGCCGCAACAACGTTTACAAATTGTTGAAATTTATTTTCAAAATCAGTTTTCTATTCGCCAAACTCATAGAGCACTTCGTGAAATTTATGGTTTACATAATCGTCCATCAAACAGCTTATTCGTCGAACTACTGTTTTTTTAGAGTGATAGAACTTTCGATAAGGAATATATGTGATTTGACAGAAGGTAAAAGCCATGTTATTTTGATATTTCTGTTCAGTAAGCATTGCCAAATAATCATGGAAAGATTCACGCCGCAACAGCGTTTACAAATTGTTGAAATATATTTTCAAAATCAGTTTTCTATTCGCCAAACTCATAGAGCACTTCGTGAAAATTATGGTTTACATAATCGTCCATCAAACAGCTTATTCGTCGAACTATCGATACATTTCGGACAACATTTTCTCTACTCGATGCAACAACAACAAGACAAAGAACTGTACGTACAGAAGAAAATATCTCTGCTGTAAGTCATAGTGTTAATGATGATACAGATTTGTCTATTCGTCGACGTTCACAACAAGTTGGACTCTGTGCATCCACCACATGGAAAATTTTGCGTAAAGATCTTGGTCTACACCCATACAAGATCCAACTGGTCCAAGAACTAAAGCCACTTGACCATAATAAGCGTCGTTTGTTTGCTGATTGGGCCCTAGAACAGCTTGAAGTTTATTCACTTTTTTATCGTAAGATTGTGTTAAGTGATGAAGCTCATTTTTGGTTGAACGGAGCAAAACTGCCGTATATGAAGTGAAAACAAACCTCAAGAAGTTCTGCAGGTTCCATTGCATCCTGAAAAATGCACTGTATGGTGTGCTTTAAACGCTGGAGGCATTATCTGCCCATATTTCTTTAAAACGATGCTGGAGCTAATGTAACAATGAATGGTGCTCGTTACAGATCGATGATCAATGATTATTTGTTTCAAAATTTGAATGGTATCGACACAGACGTGTTTTGGTTCCAACAAGATGATGCTACACCTCATGCTGCTACCGTAACAATTGATTTATTGAAAGAAAGATTTGGAGATAACATTATTTTGAGAAATGGTCCAATTAATTGGCCTTCAAGATCATGCGACGTAATTCCACTGGATTGTTTTCTTTGGGGTTATGTCAAGTCATTAGTTTATGCTCATAAACCAGAAACAATAGACGCTTGGGAAGCCCACATAACTCGTGTTATTGATGAAATAAGGCCTGAATTACTCGAAAAAGTGGTACAAAAATGTTCTGGTCGGTACCTCAGAGCTAGTCGTGGTGGACATATGCCAGAAATTATTTTCAAAACATAAATGACATAAAATTACCTTTCGAATAAAAAAAATTTTGGCTTCAATCTTAATTTAAATGTGTTTTATTTCAATTTGAAGGTCTGTCACTCTAAAAAACACACGATACAAGGTTTGGCTTCAATCTTAATTTAAATGTTTTTCATTTCAATTTAAAGTTCTATCACTCTAAAAAACACACGATACAAAGTTTGTGCAAGTGTCCAGCAATTCATGCAAAATGTGTTTATTTTGGACCCGAACAAGCTCTTTCTTTTTGCATCAGATGCTTCCCTTAAGACCCCAGTAACACAGACTATGTAGCCAGGCTTAAGTAATTTTTAAACTTCAACATAACAGTCCGCTTCGTACTCCTTAATGTTAAACATTTTTCATTCCAAGACGCCTATGGCTAGAGCGGGACACGAAATACAAAAATTATATTTTTAATTATTTAAATATTTTAATATTAGCCTTCTACGTATTTAATTTAAAAAAATTATATTTAATAATTATAACTTCAGGAATTAAATTGAAATAATGTCATATAAGTACCACTTATATCAAACGACATATAAATTAATCATTCATTATAAGACATCCAATTGATATAACAAAATCCAATAAATAAAAATTGTTAACCAAAATTCTATGAATTAAATATTTTGAATAGACAAAATCTTGTTTCTGCTGATCAATCTTATGAAAACAAATATCTTTCAAAAATGTTTAACATAATCTTAAGAATTTCATCATAAAACTATCTTACTTAGAATATTCAATATTCTTGGATATCTAACTAAGTTACTTTGTTAAAATCTCAAGATATGTAAAAACATTACTGAAAAACAAGTTTTAAGAGAGACTTTGCTTCGTCAGTATTCAAATAATTCATATTCAATAAAATATAACATCAATCAATAACAAATATTTACTCACCCTTCAACAATTTAGAAACTTCTGGGAAATGAGTAATGAAAAATTTAAATGTAGTATAAGGTTATCTTACAAATAAATAAATATTTCTGTGGTTTACCCTTGATCTAAAAGATTGAAAGACAATTTGACGGCCTCTGTTATAGCACAAGGACTATCTGTATAAAGAATGTTAAGGAAACCAAATAATTACATATTATGAATAAAATAACATAAATAGAGGTTAATACTTGATAGAAGGTATATAAAATTATTTAAATATTTTAATATTAGCCTTCTTCATATTTAATTTAAAAAAATTATATTTAATAATTATAACTTCAGGAATTAAATTGAAATAATGTCATATAAGTACCACTTATATCAAACGACATATAAATAATTTTATATACCTACTATCAAGTATTAACCTCTATTTATGTATATCTTTAAGTTGACTAAGCCGTCGTTAATACTGTCACCAATAGATGATTAAAACGAGTCAATTTCCTTCTATTATAAATTATTTCGAGCTATGTTAACGTTTAAATACTTTGGCATCAATTGATGATTGTTGTTCTTTGAACTTGAATTGCTATACGCATTGCCAATAGAAGTGTAATTTTTTCAACTTGATTTTTTGCCAAGTTTGTTTAAAACATGCTATGGTAATGAAGTAAATGTTTTCTTTAACAATATTTTTAAATTTATAGATAAATTTTATCTCTAAACTTGTTGTGAATAAGATCTCATTAGATATTTTTAGTTATTACACCTTTGTCTAGTAGTGTTAAGCGTAGCGAAAATCCTTTGGATTCGAAGATGTCAAAATTAGCTCCATGTTAGAGATTAAACCAGCATAAAATTGCCTATAGAGATGTTGGCTTGGCCTACCGTAAAATTGACTACCCTGTTAATTGAACTGCACGGTAAGGCATGTATGTCTTGTGGGAACAAATGTAAGTTGGTAAATACGATGAAAACCAAGTGGTTAACCGAGGCGTACCAGAAAATATCAATGCAACTAGTTTTATGAGACCGTTTTGCTGCTACTCGTCAGTTCACTGATCAATTGTTTGAAAAAGAAGGTAGAATTGCTTACATTATATTGCCACATTCGAACCTATGAACTTTTTTCACACAATACACGATAAGTGCTTCCTTTGACTGTGCACTATTATCGTCAATGTTTGAAATGATTCAGAGAGCAGCAGAATTAGGAGTCAGAATGGCAGAATATCGTATTCAACAACTAGATTCTATCTATGTGTGCACGATGGCCGTAGAAGGATGAAAAGCGCCTTGATATTTTGTTTACTGTTGAAACCATGTACACAGAACTGTTAAAGAATGGTTTGGGATGCTATCTCCTTTGGTAGTTGATTGGCACTTCTCTTCATTCGAGGCAGTATAACAGTTGTGCGTTTTGTTAATGATACCCTATAAACTACTTCACTGCTTTATCTAGAGGGGTCTGAAAACGTCCTTTTTCAGCAAGACACCGCACGTCTCATTATTGCTCGTCCAATCATGGTTTTTTTTCTAAGAAGACGTTAATGTTTTGCCTGGTCACTCCATTCAATGGATATAAATACCATCAAACATATGTGGTATACATGGATAGGAGACCATCCACCTTGCACCATCTTAATCTACGAAATTCAAGTTGTTTGAAACGATGCATCGACCATCTTTTTGGAAAAATTTCTGTACAGTGGATCGAAATAAATGATATAAAAAAAAACAAACCGGAAAATTAAAACTTATTTTAATACACCTTTTACAATCTATCGGAAACACGACCAACAAGTTAGAATATGGAGTACAAAGGCATAGGAATGCATGATATTCAGCTTGGCAAAACATTGAAAATCAGAAGATCAATCAACAGTTTTTCGAAATTGATAAAAAACTTCTACAGCCCAGAATGAAGTCATGAAGAATCTGCGCTATTTTTTGAATATCAAAACAGATTTAATCTGTTAGTCTGCTATAATTTTAATTTCAAAACATTTTATTGAAAAAATTTTTAGAATTAAATTATAATTATATAATATATATAAGCACAGCTTATATTTAATAGACAAATAAAATCAAAACTCATTATACAATATCAAATGGAAAGAAAACCCAACAAATTTAAATTGTCAATTAAAATTAATAAATAAATACTTGATGGAGACAAAATTTTGTTTCTGATCTTGTATTTATGAAAAATAAATTCTTTTCAAAAATACAAAACATAATTTTAAGACCTCAAAAAAATTATTTATTTGAAATATTTGATATATTTAAATAAGTTACTTCAAAAATCTCTAAAAACATGTTCACATCCTCAAAAAACAATTATAATTCCGATAAGGTCTTTTTCAGTCCAACATCACATTTAAAAAATAAAATCAATTGACAATAAATAATTTACCTCTAAGACCTCGTGGTATCCTCGTTTGAGCACATCAACTTTAAAATCCAGGGTATTCTATGTTCTGTGTTCATCACAAAAATCACATAAAGCTTGTAAGGTATTTTATGGTTTAGTTAAACCGCATGATATTTATATAATGAAATTTTTTTAAAACCTAAATATAATTATATATTATATAATTATATATATAATTATATAATATAATAATAATATAATAATAATATAATAATATAATAATAATAATAATAATAATAATAATAATAATATAATTATATAATATATAATTATATATAAAATGAAATAATAAGAATAGGTTTTTTACTTGATAGAAGGATTATTACAAAATTGAATATCAAAACAGATTTGATCTGTTAGTCTTCTATAATTTTAAGTTCAAAAAATTTTATTCAAGACCTTTTAGAATTAAATTAATGTCTTATAAGCACAGCTGATATTTAATAGACATATAAAATCAAAACTCATTATATAATATCAAATGGAATAAAAAACCCAACAAATATAAATTGTTAATTAAAATTAATAAGTAAATGGATTTGATGGGAACAAATTATATTATAGAAGTCTAACAGATTAAATCTGTTTTGATATTCAAATTAAAATTCTATCAAGTAAAAAACTTCTTCTTATTATTTTTCAGATTTCCCTTAGAACAAAGGAAAGAAAACAACTTCAAAAATTTTCTCAATGCGTTTGAATGTTTAGCTGGAGAATGGATTCTGAAGACAGGAAATGTAATAGTTTGGTCAACCAATTGGAAGTAACCAATAGACATTTTTCGCAAAGATGGAAAGAATATTTGAAAAAATAGAGGCAGAAAATAAACAGGTAATCGTAGCCGAAAAGTTTTAATATCGAAATGTGAAGAACGCATAAAGATGGATCTCATTCAACCTCAAATCAGATATAAAACAGTACACAGAAGAGTCAATGATAGATCAAGATCTCCTGTTCACAACATTTTCACAAATATTCAAAACTGGAGAGGTTCCGTATTTGATATGCATGTATCAGATCATAAAGCAAAAAAAATTAATAACATATTTTTTTCGTTGATCTTACGGTCAAACAGAGAAAGATTGAGAACTCGTATGAGAGGTGATTACGTTATAATAAAATTTCTGACAAGTTTCATTCTTAAAGTTAGACTACCACATTGCCAAAAAATTGAGTTTAAGAAATGATTCATTTCGGGCGTGACACTTCTAATGTCACTGAGTATATTTGTTCAGTTTACTGAAGATCCCTCACTATTTTTTAAAAGATCAACGAACGTTTGATCTTGGCCCGACTCTGAATGATGCATATTTTTTCATATTGATATAATTCACTTGGAAAATGAATATTGAGACGAAAATGACTAAAGAATTCTCTTTCCGAAGACTTAAAATCTTTTTGGGATAAATAAGACGTGGTGGCTATTCAATAAACGCACATGTGATGTGGACCAATTAATCAAATGCTTGAAATAATTCAGTTGACAGAGATGTTCTATTTCATTCAAATGAAGCATGTAGATCTCATCGAAATTCTATAACAATAAATTGCTATCTGGTATTGTAATTAATAAGTAGGAATTCAGTGACGACTATGCATTGATGATCTTTTCAGCACAGTCTTCAGTAGACCGTGGATGAGTTGTTAATCTAATAGTTAAAAGTTGTGATTTAGAAAGATGTGGTGAAGTAAATACGTGAAAATGGTGATCGTAAGACGGTGAGTCTTCTTTTCAGTTCTTCTCCCTTCAATTAAATTTGCTGACCCAGTAAATTTTTCAGAAATTAGATATGAACTGTCACTAGAAAGAAATTAAGTGTTAATTTCAGGTAAAAATCATGGCTTTGAATAGTTTTATTCTAGACATGAGTTTAAACAAATCTAGTTAACAAATATTCATCTTCCATTAAAGTTCATCCGGACCCTCACAAAGGAAGAAGAATATGAATTCAAGAATTCCGCTAAAAATTTGTCATTCACTCTTATATAATCGAAGTATTTAAAAACATTCAAGAAAATCACTAACGTGAAGTCAGGATCTCTTGTTCAATAGTACATTTCCCTTGAAAATTTTTTGTTTGTAAATTACGAGTACTTCTTAAAGAAGTTGCATATGATGAATACGAATACAGAATTCTGTGTTCAGTCATCGAAGTCAAATAAACGTCACTTTTGCAATTTCAGAACTATTCTCCTGAAGTAACGGAAAAAATCATTAAAATGAAAAATATAATGGTAAAAAGCTCCATTATTCTCCTTCTGATCTGCATCGTTACATATTGTCAAAAAAAGGTACAATAAATTCAACAAAAATTCATATACTTTTCATACTTTTTGCCGAAACCATATAAGAGAAATTCAAAAACTTCTTGTAATTTACCTTCACGAAATAATGCCGAGCTTTCGTCTCGTTATTTCAATTCAAAATATAAATTTGAAAGTCTCTAGGTCTCAGGGTTCAGAAATTGTTACATTTTTATCTCAATTCGTTCAGCTGGACACCTTAGTACCAAAATTTCATTTCAATTTGATCAGTACTTTGGAAACTATTGGGAAAATTATACGATTCTATAATTCGAAAAAAATATGAAATTAAATAGTTATCGAATAATTACAAAACATAATTTGGAATTTGCGCAAAATTCTAAGATTTTCACTAGAATAGGGATAACACAGGATTGATTAAAACCAGGCACAAATAATTTTAAATCTCATTTACTTTAATTGAAGCCAATTTTTTTTATTTGAAAGATAATTTTGTGACATTTGTTTTAAAAATAATTTTCGGCATATGTCCATCACGACTAGCTCTGAGGAATCGCATTCGACCAGACCAATTTTGGGCCACTTTTTCGAGTAATTCAGGCCTTATTTCATTAATAGCACGAGTTATATTGGCTTCCAAAGCATCTATTGTTTCTGGTTTATCAGCCAACCAATGACTTGACATAACCCCAAAGAAAATAATCCAGTGGAGTTATGTCGCATGATCTTGGAGGCCAATTAATTGGAACATTTCTCGAAATAATGTTATCGACAAATCTTTCTTTCAATAAATCACGGTAGCAGCATGAGGTGTAGCAACATCTTGTAGAACCAAAACACTTCTGGGTGGGTACCATTCAAATTTTGAATTGAATAATCATTGATCATCGATCTGTTACGAGCACCATTCACTGTAACATTAACTCCAACATCGTTTTGAAAGAAATATAGACCGATGATGACTCCAGCGTGTAAACCACACCATGCAGTGCATTTTTCAGGGTGCAATGGAACCTGAAAAGCTTCTTGAGGATTGTTTTCACTCCATATACAGCAATTTTGCTTGTTTACATAGCCTTTCAACCAGAAATGAGCTTTATCACTAATCACAATTTTACGATAAAAAAGTGGATCAACTTCAAGCTGTTCTACGACGCTTATTATGGTCAAGTGGCTTTAGTTCTTGAACCAGTTGGATCTTGTATGGGTGTAGAACAAGATCTTTACGCAAAATTTTCCATGTGGTGGAAGCACTGAGTCCAACTTGTATGAACGTCGACGAACAGACAAATCTGGATCATCATTAACACTATGACTTACATCAGCGATATTTTCTTCTGTCCGTACAGTTCTTTGTCTTGTTATTGTTGCATCGAGTAGAGAAAATGTTGTCCGACAGTTCCATGAATAAGCTGCTGTGATGAACGATTTTGTAAACCATAAATTTCACGAAGTGCTCTATAAGTTTGGCGAATAGAACACTGATTTTGAAAATGAATTTCAACAATTTGTAAACGTTGTTGCGGCGTGAGTCTTTCCATGATAATTTGTCAATGCTTACTGAAAAGAAATGTCAAAACAACATGGCTTCTACCTTCTGTCAAATTACAGTTATCCCTATCGGAAGTTCTATCACTCTAAAAAAACACCTCATATATATTTCGAAGTTTCTCAAGTGAGATTGCAAAGACTGTACCATAGCTCATCTCATACTCTTTATTTTAGCAATAAAACTGTTGTGCGTTTCGAAATTTTAGCAGGTCACTGTGGGAAGATATTCCCAGAAATGGAGAACCTACTAGCAATTCAAGATCTGGTAATGCAAACAATTAATACTGAAATTATCCCATTGATTTATTGAAGTTATCAACTTACGAAACATTGAAAATTTTAATGGACTTCTTGAGGTAAATTTTACAGTTTAAGTTGATACTTCAATATTCTAATTATGGTGAAAATGAAGAAAAATTTGAATTGGAAATCATCGACTAAAACAAACTGAAATATAAATGAAATTTCCTAACGTGTGACACGATGGAAATTTATGGGAAAAGATAATTTAGAAATTTTGAGGCTATTCTATCTCACATGGCTGATTTTTTTTTGAGATTTCAATTTTATTCACATAATAGGCAATTTCTTTGATCTAGACAATTAGTGTTGATTAAACCGACCAACTTTCTCCCTCAGTTAATCTTCCAGAGTTGAATTTTTTCATCTGTTATGAAAAAGGTGCACAATCAATTTCATTTATAGAATGAATTCGCAAATAAATCAATAAACTTGGGTTTGACTTTGTTTCGTTCAATTAAGTAGTAGAATTGGACCGTAGCGTGAACGAAAATTAAATTCGTATTACATTAGTTTTTATTGGACTATTCATAAGTTTAAAAGAGCATTCCTATTTCCATTTCAATAGCTGCTGGTTGAATCTATCCTCAATTCTTATCAGAAAACAAAATAATCCAGCATGAAAATTTGATGAAACTTTGTGTAATTCGTTAACTAGGTATAATCAATATTAATCATGATTCAAAACACTTCAGTTTCCCATTACATCAATTTATTGCAGTTTCATAAAACTTTTTCGTCCTACTATGATTTCATCAGGTGATAAACTTGGAAAATTCTAAATTGTGATCAAAATCTTTCACCCTTTCTTCATTGCAACGAGTTTTCTAATAGTTTAGACACACTTTACATATTTAGTAAATGCATTTAAGTATGGAAGCCTTCTACAGGCTGTGGTATAGTGTGCAGAGATGAGCGCTATGGTGCCAGGAGTGCGGGTTACAGTCCCGCTGCGCCCATGGGTATATTTAGGTACATCAGGTGATGGATTTATGGCTAATAACCAAAGCAGTCGATGCCATAGTAATGAGATGAAAAAAACTGTTTCTAGAAATGACTGCAATTGCCAATGTGAAAACTATCTGTTCGAGGTCTTGCATAATTATATCAGTTAACACTTGTTTCAGGTACGAGAACATAATACCAGCTGTCATATTTCTTTTACAACTTTCAAGAATTGCAGCTCGTAAGTACTCGTATACAGCAAATTACAAATTCAATTTACACTATAACTGGTAATAACCGATAATACTCGCACTCATGCAAACTAATTTTCCAGAATTAGATCCAACGTACGAAGAAGAAAATATAGGACCATGTGCCAATTTCAGGGTAGGGGATGATGACTTACAAGCGTACGATTTCATAACAAAATACCGTTTAGATTTTCTCGAAACTAAATTTCCTGGTGTGAGTAGAGTAAGAGGCTCCAATAGGCTACAAACAGCTTTCAGATTAGAGAAAGAAGCTGATCTCACTTTGCCAACCAGGTGAGTTGAAAATAATACCGTATTTGTTGGATATAATAATCGTCTCCATCGCTTTCTGTAGCTTTTCAGAAGAAAAAACATAGTAGTGTACCAATTTCAACGTAAAGGTATGTCCTTGCTGGTTTATGAAGGAATATAGCCCTCTGATACTACTTTTCCATAATCCACACCATAGAGTAACATTTTCCGAGTGCAAAAGGTTCATTTAAATTCTCATTTTTGTCTGTTGTTTAATGCAAAAGGTTGTCCGAAATAATAAGTGTTTTGGAAAGAGAAAATAGTTGTCTAGAGATCAAGGGAATAGTTTTTAAATAAAATCTATCGAATTTTTGGGTGGAAATTCTTTTACTTAGTTCTTCTGGCACTAGTCGAATTGCAATGCATTTTATGATAAACAATCATTTAAATTGGGTTTGAATTGATCTGTAAAACACAAAGAATGTCAGCAGCTATCTCTGTCAGACTTAAACAACGATTTTTAATCTCCATTTCCTTTATATATTCAATGTTTCGTTTAATTAAAGACCTTGATGGTTTTTCAGAGCAAGGTATTTCTTCCATCACATCTGAATCGCTTTTGAATGCACTTAAGTCAGACGCAAGTGTTTTGGATGAAGTCGGCTCACCATAATCCTTCTGCAACGTATTGAATATTGAATTGTATCACTCCTTACTTGGTGAAAATCCATATTAAATAATATTTAGATAAGGTTATTCTGATTTTCACAAATTTCTATTGTTATGTTCACAACAATTGTTTCGCTATCACAGTAGCATCATCAGGCAAGACCACATTTTGAATAACTAAGCTTGTTTCCGAAATCCGTTGCTATTTATATTACAGTAAGTACAATAAATTTTTATTGAGCACTAAAAGCCAGAAAAGGGGTCTCTACAAATTCCAGCTTATCTGAATATATTTAACAGAGGTGATTTATTTAAATCTATTTGTTCGTTAAGTAATATTCCAATTTTATTATGTTTATTTATCTCTAGGGATTCTAACAGATTTAAGGCATAACTTTTGCTTTCTATATGTAGAATTTCAAAGTTATGGTTGAAAGTATGTCCTGTTTCTAACAAATGGTTGGAATATGTAGAATTACTTCTATTATTGAGGAAACTCTTCAAATGTTCACAAATTCTATGAAGGAAAGTTCTTCTAGTCTGTCCTATGTAAACTTTAGGGCAATCAGCGCAGGTGACACATAAAGATGACAAATCGGGGGTTTATAATTTAACCTTAATCTATTAATGAACAACAGATGTTATACAATTATCAAAGAAGATATTTTAAAATGTCTAGATATTTGCAGTAAACAAAATTATTTTCAATTCAAAAATAAAATTTATAAATCTGAAAACGGTTTGATTATGGGAAATCCCTTAAGTCTTTTATTAGCAGAAATATTCATGGACAATATTGAAACTAAAATTCACCAAAATCCCCTTAAGAAATACTTTTTATTTTGGTATAGATATGTAGACGATATTTTCAGTTGCTTCACAGGTATAGACAGCCTTTTAAAAAAATTCTTTTTATTTATCAATGAAATACATCTTTCAATAACATTCACTATGGAAACCAAACATAATAATTCTATTAATTTTCTTGATTTAACTGTTGCTCGAATGAATAATTCACATGATTTTTCAATATTTCACAAACCAACCTATACGGATTCTATTATACACAATATATCAAACCATCCTTCAAATCAAAAATTATCAGCATTCAATTGTATGATCCATAGATTAGTTAATATTCCCATGAATCGAGAAAATTACTTAACATAATTAAACAAATAGCTATTAATAATGACTATGATCCTAAGTTGATAGACAAATTGTTGATGAATAAAAATAATAAAATAGCTTTAGATATGGTGTTTCCTAATATAAACGAAAATTTTAAATACATTTCCTTAAAATACACTAAAGGTATTTCTGAGAAAATTGCTACATACCTCAAAATTAAATATAATTTGAGGACTTCATTTAAAACGAATTCAAACTTGAGTAAATTTATTGAAAATAATAAAGACTGTACATATAAAGATGATAAATCGGGGATTTATAAGTTAACCTGCGGTGATTGCCCTAAAGTTTACATAAGACAGACTGGAAGAACTTTCCGTCATAGAATTTGAAAAACATTTGAAGAGTTTCCTGAATAATAAAAGTAATTCTATATATTCCAACCATTTGTTAGAAACAGGACATACTTTCAACCATAACTTTGAAATTCTACATATAGAAAGCAAAAGTTATGCCTTAAATCTGTTAGAATCCCTAGAAATAAATAAACATAATAAAATTGGAATATTACTTAACGAACAAATAGATTTAAATAACTCACCTCTGTTAAATATATTCAGACAAGTTGGAATTTGCAGAGTTTTTTTTTTGGGTTTTAGTGCTCAATAAAAATTTATTGTACTTACTGTAATATAAATAGCAACGGATTTCGGAAACAAGCTTAGTTATTCAAAATGTGATCTTGCCTGATGATGCTACTGTGATAGCGAAACAATTGTTGTGAACATAACAATAAAAATTTGTGAAAATCAGAATAACCGTATTTAAATATTACTTCTGCAACGTTTTCAGTGCTTCCGAATAAAATATTCAATTTGCAACTAATTCAAGACAGATTCCTTCATTCGTCGTTTTCGTCCATTCTAATGGAGTACTGTAATCGAACAGAATGACACAGCCTCTGTGTGATCACTAATTACCGACAAAAATAGTTTGGACCAACAGATATGTCGAATGAAGATTTTCAAGTGCATTTACAAGTTATTTCCCTTTCATTTGAACAAGCATTAGTATTAATTTAACCCTAATTCTATCGAATGCTGAAGAGAAATGTTTCTTTTAGGGACATCTTTCCACAAGGCCTTCCTGAAGAATTCTCCTTCATATGCACCTATCGTACGAGAAGATGGCCTAAAATACCATATCATCTGGTGAGAGTAACTGACCTGCAATTCAAACCTCAATTCTTGATAACTCTGAATCCAGTCAATCAAAGTGTAGAATTTTCTCTACCAAATTATGAGGGCAGATTACAAACTTTGGTTTTTCCTTATCCAGAGGTAAAATGCGAAACATGTTGAATGTACGATATTTTAGTTTGTGTTTCTAGGTCTTTGATAAAAACTGGCATAAACTCCATTTTGGTGTTTCAAGAGATAAGGTTATGCTGTATATAGACTGCACAAAAATAGGCCAACAGTTTATTGAACCCAAAGGACCAATAGATGTGAACGGTGAAATTTCATTATCAAAGGTTCAAGATACGAGGCAAACAGTTCCGGTAAGTTTTCAGATTCAAGTTGTAATTCTTCTATAATTTTTTTTATTTGATGCAGGTGGAAATCCAATGGATGGTTATGAGCTGTGATCCAACAGCTCCAGACAGGGAAAGGTGTAGTGAGATACCAGTAAGTATATGTTGAATTATTATTGAAGTATACTTCTTGAATTTTCGAGCGTAAACATTTGTCATTATTTTCGATTTTTTTTTCAATTGGAAATGAGCCTATCGTAGTTCAAGACTGTACAAGTGTCCGAACCCTGCACTGGAAAAATCGACTACTATTGACTAGTTTGCTGTATTTAAATGTGCTGGTACAAACACTGAGTATACACAATCTCTGCTAGCCCAAAAGAAGTCATTACAGCGAAAAAACATAAAAAAGTTCACATAATCATTTTGGTAAACCATGAAGTGAAGTAGGACATATCTGATGCTCTAAAGATATCAAGGGAAAGTGTGAGCTTCATTTTGCTTCTATGAGAAGCTGGTTTCGATGTGGGTGCTGCGTTTGCGGACAACATCAAACAACAAAGAGTCGATGATTCCAAGCGCTGTTTAGAATTTTTATCGAGGAATGAGTAAGGTTATTTGCGTCATTATGTGACAATAAATTAAATATGGATCCACTACAAGACGTCTGAATCAAAAAGATCGTCAGCTGAGTCAATAAAAAATTCGAAAGATAGAGAAGGGAGCTATAGCTAATCCAGGAATATATCGATCTATATCGATAGCCCATAGGAAGACGCAAAAATGCATCTGTGCATATTTCTGCAGGAAACCTATCTTCGAATGATATATTCAAAAATTTAAAATCCCCTTATGCAATTTGAGATCAAGTGTTACAAACAGAGAATTAGTTATAGCACATCATGAAAGGACCGCTTGAACCATTTAGATGTAAATAAAGAAAACATAAACGAGCTGCAGAATATAGAATAAAAAGCATAAGATGATGGATGAAAAAAACATCAATTGTCTATCTATATAAACATTTTTTTCCCAGTAAAGTTAAAATAAGTATTAGAAAACAAGAACAAGCTTTACTGGGTTTAGTTACATTTGACCAAAAAGACCAGATGTAAAACTAGTGGAAAAGAAGAAAAATATAATACAAATTCCAACAATTAGCGTAGCCACAGTTACACTACAGATTGAAGGCAATAAAGAGTCTTACACCAAAACTATACTACAGGAATATTTCCTAAGATTAACAATGTCCGTATTCAGAAGCTAGGGTTTAACCGACATACACACATCGTCAAAAGTCACAACGTGATTGTCAACTAGAAAGGGTTTGGAGAGGTCCAGGCAGACTATTGCGACTCAATTTCGCCCAGGAAGTTGTGCCCTTTCAAGGCGGATCAATAATGTGCTCGGGGGTATAATGTTCGGTCGCCGTACCCCTCTTATTATCGTTGAACGAACAATGACTGGTGCCATCTACGTAGAAAACATCATTGAACCAATCATTGTTCCTCTGCGCAGCGAATTTGAGGATAATTTCATTTATCAGGTAACGCTCAACCACACCACACACGAAGGGCTCAAAACATTCTTCAAGGGAACAATATTTAGAGAATGAACTGGCCAGCAAACTCACCATACATGGATACAATTGAGTACGTATGGGATTACATAGGGAGAGTAATATCCAATCGCCAAAACCCATCTTCAACTTTTCAGGAATTGAGTTTAGCCCTGCAGGAAGAATGGAACGATATGCCTGAAAATTGCATTAATGACTTGATTCGTGGGATGCCTAGGCGTATTGGGCATTTGAATGAAAGAGGAGATGGTAAAACAGACTATTGAATTTTGATTCAGTTGTGGAATAACTATAATTAATCAAAAATAAATAATCCATAAATTTAGATTTTTTCTCATTTTTCCTATTTTGTCTCATCCTGCATAAAGCAAAGAGTAACAAACAAAGCTTTTCTATCAAATATATTGCAGTTGAAATAGAGGAAAATTTTCATCTCATTTCCAGAACAAAGATTGTTTATTTATTGAGAAACCTAGGGGGGTCCAAGACTTTTGAGGATGAGTGTATATGATATTTCTCCTTGTGCTCCAGTTTCCAGAAGCCTAGAAGCTTCTTGCTACACAGGGAATCACATCGTGCTACATACGCAAGATGTGACTCCCTATGTTTTAAAAAATAATCTAAAGAATGGAGATTCGATCTATGTGTGATCACTTCAATCTGATTATTTCTGTGTACAAACCCACAAGTGCTTGTGGTCTTTTAATGTTTGGTCACTGCTTACGTTTGAAACCATATCCAAACGCTGTAACACTCCTCCGGGCTAGGAATGCTAAGAATATCTGCGGACAAAATAGTAGACCTTACTAATTTACTAATTCCTATTCCAGAGAATTCCCTCTAACATTGCAACCACTGCAAGGTCGGTGGATACTAGTAAAACCTGTACAACAGTCTGTCCCCGAGGACTACCAGGACTAAATGGAACTCAAGTAAGTCACATCAACATAAAATGAACCATTCGTCAAAAATAACTGATAATTTTTGAAGGGACCTCCAGGTTTTCCAGGACCAGAAGGACCGCAGGGTATCCAAGGAATACCTGGACCTCAAGGTCCAAGAGGAGAACGTGGTGAGATTGGTATCACTGGAGTGCCTGTAAGTTAATAGTATTGATAAGCTCACGCTCTAAAATTCTGATTTTTGAAGGGTTCACCAGGACCTATTGGCATCCCAGGACCAAGGGGTCTAACTGGTTCTATTGGACCACAAGGACAGCCTGGAAATGATGGACTAAGAGGAGATCGGGGAGAAAGGGTAATATAGTTATGTCCAAGCTGTTGATTAGTTGAATTATTTCATAAACTGTTATCATTTTATCATCAATATGCAAAATTAATCCATGATTTGATCAGGGTGAGCAAGGAGAAAAGGGGGAAAGAGGTCGTGATGGCATACCTGGTCAACCTGGAGTAGAAGGCTTACCTGGACCAAGAGGACCACCTGGTTACTCAGTAAATGGAAGTGGAGAATCCATTCCAGGACCTCCAGGACCCAGAGGACTTCCAGGAATACAGGTAAAAAAATAGCTCTGTAATATTAGATCAATTAATATCACTATGATAAAATTCACCAAGACTAGTGGATTTAATTGAACTGTATGCATAATAAATGACTAAAACCTTTTCAGAAAGGTGGTTGATGTAATGACCGGAACAGAGAAAAGAAAACAATTCAGATTTTAGGAAATTTTTGATTGCGTGATATGTAATTCTCACAATTATTTTCTTTTGTATTCATCTACAGCATAATCTTTGTATTTTGAATTATCTGCCATGTTGCACATGTAACAGCTTTTGATTATCACAATAATATGAAGAAGGTGGAAGATAAATAATAATTAGTAATATCATTTTTTCAAAACGGTTCAACAGACTTTGAAATTTTTCATTGAATATTCATTTCAAGGGGCCACCAGGATTAATAGGACCTATTGGACCGAGAGGTCCACAAGGTCCTCAAGGTTTGCCAGGAATTGATGGAACAAATGGTGCACTTGGACCAAGAGGTTTCAAAGGAGAACGCGGTGAGCAAGGAGAAAGAGGATTCACTGGACTACCGGTAAATATTCTTACTAAAGTACAGGGTTTTCTTACCATAATTCTGATAATGCACGAAGCTTTTATGTAGGGACCACCAGGTCAACCTGGATCGAATATAGGAAGCGGAAGTATTGTTTCCATTCCAGGACCGCCAGGACCTAGAGGAGATGCTGGGTTTCCAGGTTCAAAGGGTTCTAAAGGCGATGTAGGTGAAATCGGGGAGAAGGGTGATAGAGGTCCGAAAGGTGAGAATATTGTTCCGCGTGGAATCGAAATCTTTATAGATAATGTTTAAGGTGAAAGGGGACAAGAAGGTGTTCCAGGATTAGATGGCCTTCCTGGTCAACCGGGTAGAAATGGACTTCCTGGTCTTGACGGTTCCAAAGGAGAACCTGGCTTTATTGGATCTCCTGGGCCACAAGGTCCTATAGGTTTAACTGGACCGATAGTGAGTACGAATTTGATTGTATTAAGGTGTATACGCCCTTCTTAGAGAGGCCCAATCTGTTGATAAAATTGTCAATGACAACATTCAGGAAAAATGTTTGTCCATAAAACGAAAAGAATCTTACCTGTGCACTCCTTCAGTGAATAAATATTTTGAAATTTTTAGAAAATGAAGTGAAGATTATTTAATTCTTTATTTAAGCACAATTTATTGTAAGATACGGCGTGATAACTGTACGCCAATAGTTTTTCAAAATAGCAATCGATCGCAGTTCATCCGGAAATATTTAACAGATTGGTTAGACCTTAAAAATGTAATTTTTCACTTCGTAGATATGGTTCTATGAAGAATCGATGAACTTCAGTTGGTAATTTGAAATTTTCCTAAATGCTAACGTTACAATTATTTTGATTAGGGTTCAGTTGGTGCATCAGGACTTCCAGGACCCCCAGGTCTTAAAGGAGATATAGGACCAGTCGGCCCTCCAGGATTACCAGGAATATCTACAGGACCAGGTGGGTCTGGACCAGTTGGACCACAAGGAGAAAAAGGTTCTAAAGGAGATGATGGGGAAAGAGGAGAAATAGGTTTTCCTGGATCGCCTGGCTTACCTGGTCCGCTAGGACCCCAAGGAATACAAGGCCTTGAAGGAATCGAAGGAAAGCAAGGGCCTCCTGTAAGTGATTATCTTGTTCTTCCATCTAATCCGAATTGTAAAATTCCAAACCAGAGTTTTCCTTGTCAAAAAATTTTATTAATATTTATTGAAAAGGGTCCTCAAGGTCTTCCTGGGGAGCAAGGACCACCAGGTCGTGAAGGAGTACGTGGTAATCCTGGGAAAGATGGAGTTCCTGGTGTACCTGGTACAGATGGTCACAAAGGTGAGAGAGGACAAGACGGTCTTCCAGGATTAATTGGACCACGAGGTTATACCGGTCCACCTGTATGTTTATCTCACTTATTCATAGGGTTTTTTCAATTTGAAATTTTTCAGGGATTATTGGGACCTCAAGGTCTCCCTGGAACTCCTGGACTTCCTGGTACTGATGGTAGACCTGGTCAACCAGGTTCACAAGGCCCTCCTGGTTCATGTTCTTGCGATATTCCTGTTGGTAATTTGATTCTTGAGGGAAAGAGTGAACCAGGAGCAAACGGACCAAGAGGTTTACCTGGACCACCTGGAATCGTAAGTATAAGCTAATCTACTAATATGTTTTTATATGTGATAAGATGGGGATCAACTAAATTAGGAAGAGAAATTCGAATAATCGAATGATAAAACTCTAACAGCCTGGAGAAAGAGGTGCTGCTGGCGAAAGAGGTCCGCAAGGGGCGGCTGGATATACCGGAATGCCGGGCAAAGATGGACCACCTGGACTATCTGGACCACCAGGTCAAAGGGGACAACCTGGAATTCCTGGAGTGGATGGAGCTCCCGTACGTACATATTGATTATTCAAGGAATGCATTATTCTATAAAATTTTTCTCTAGGGTAAAAGCTTTACCGAGTCTGAAGTGAGAGATATTTGTGCTGCAGTATTAAGAGGTATGATCACAAATAATATACTTTTTGACGCAGTTATGTAGTCTCTATCGTCTCCACTATGATTTACTTTTAATTAAAATCAGTGTCGGATAATAGAAAATTAAAGATCCATCACTCTGTATTTACTCCCAAAGAGAGACTACAGCTGTAAGTGCAGTTATATGCAGTTTTTTATAGATGAATGTAAGTTCTAATCAGCGGGTACACTTATAATTTTCTAATTTTTGTAGGAGATATAGTAATGCACAAAATTGTATTATAATATGATCAACTACCAAGTAGTCTTTCTTAAATTATCTCATGTATAAGTGAAATCAAGAATTGTCTCATATGCAATGTTTTTGAAAAAAGATTGTGTTGTGTTCAGATAATATAGAAATAATATTATATTTGATATAAATGTATAATGAACTTATTTATTCGTTATTTTGCTCTTTTATATATTCTTGTATATTTTTTACATCAGATCAACTGACAACATTGTCAGCTACCTTGATCGGACCTCCTGGACCTCCAGGTAGATCCAAACCTGGTCGTCCTGGACCTGTTGGAGCACAGGGACCTCCAGGTACCAAATGAAACGAAATCATTATCGTTTTCAAACTAATACCTACCAACACAAGTTGTTATTTCAACAAATGGGACTCCATATGAACAAATTCTTTCATTAGAATATATTTATCCTTATCCAGGATTTCCACTTGTTGTGATAATACCTTCTGCTTCATTTGCATGCAGATCGAATGGATGAATTAATTTTGGGTTTGCGGGGACCTCCTGGATCGCAAGGCTTAACACGTACTGGTCCTCCAGGAAAACCAGGACCTAGGGGTATTCCAGGTTAGCATTACGACATTTTTGAAAAGTATTTGTTCGATATGAGGATTGTGATATTTAGTATAAGGGGTAGACGTAAATAGTATAAGGAGTATACGTAAATTTATACCAATTTTATATTGTGAAAGGTATTTCGCGAAGAAAACCGCCTTGTATGTTTTCCTTGATGGATTTGGGTACGAATACCATTTTTCTTTATTCTTGGTGAACTCGTAGTTACATTTCAGAAGTTTCGTTAAATTATAAGAAGTGGGGACAGTCAGCTACTCTATCCACCCCTATGCCCAAGACCGTTAAAAACCGCTGTTTCTTCTTCTTTTCGTTCATTTTTTTCCATAGATATTCCTAATAATCTCTTAGGCACTCATTATGGGTTTTTGAATTTCATCATAAAAATATGAATAGATTTATTTTATCTCCTGTACTTGATTGTTAACTTCTTGAAACCTAGATAACAAAATAATTTCAATACTCATGATCATGCATGACAAATTTTAACATAAAAACCTGGAATATATACCTAATATATGCGACCAAACATCTGCAGTTAAATCATTAAGAGCGGATTTAGATTCAACGCTCGTGAAAAATATGTTTTGGTGTTTCGAAGAAATATATCTGTGTGAAAAATTAAAACCATTTTGAATATTGTAGCTTCGAAAACTTGTGGTAAATTAACTATCTCTGGAGATCTACAAGATTCTCATAGTTCCAAATTTTCTTTAAGTGATCTTGAATTAGGTTGAATAAACAAATCGTTCAGTTAGCCATTTAGCTTCTATTCAGTTGTTTCATAATTTCTCTGCTTCAGTTTTCAAAATATCTGTTTATCTCTGAACATCCGTGTCTTTGCAACCAATGATCGAAGAAAAATTGGAGAAAAGAGTATAATGATCACTGAGAGACTGCCCAAGGACTGATGTTCATGAATTGGAAAAAATAGAGAAGAATTCTCACTGGATTAATACCCCAGGTTAACGACAAGCCAAGGCGCTCATTGCGCCTTCTAAGGAGAATGCCGAACTTTTCAAAGAAGGAACTGAGTCTGGTTCCGGGGTTTCTCACAGGCCACTGAGTTGGGATTGGGCAGGACAGGTGGCTATTCCATAAAACTAGTGTGCCTCCATCCAAGTGGAGTTTATCTGTCCAACGGGCGAGTGCGTTAGTACTGGATCTGCGCAAGCTATATGGGAGGGAGACTATTACGTTTTAGAATCCTCGAGTTCGGGTTCTAGCATCGATTCAAACTCTTTGTGGCGAGTGTTAACTTTCAAAGCTTTCGTATGAGCTACCACAGGAGGTTGGAAGGCTCATAGGAGTATTCGTGCTTCTGGCCATCCAATTGGTGTTGGACTTGAGTGGGCAGTGGTTGAAAGCCGGTATACTAGGGTAGAAGGGTATTTCGTTCATCTGGTAGCATGTAATCTCGAAACAGGATAGATCGAGATTTACTCAATGGTTTACTGGGTCTTGACGATACTTCTGGCCGAAGGTGCTCGAAACAGGCTCAATTAACAGATTTCTAAAGGGTTTGTGGCTCTTGAAGATACGATTTACGACCGTTGGTGCTCGAACCAGGATCGATTGGGAAACTTCTCAGTGGTTTGTTTGTCTTGACGGTACGGCTGGCTATTAGTACTCGAACCAAGATCAGTTGAGGTATTTATTATTGACGGTTTGTGAGTCTTCAATTTGCATTCATTCTTGGCAGTTTATGGGTCTTAAATTTGCGATTGGGTGGTAGAAACTTCGGTGCGTCCCAAAGTACTCGGGCACTAACTTGCATACCCAGTAGAGATTGGATAGTGTTTCGCTGCTATCAATCAAGATTGAAGTTCTCGAACTGAAGCCTGCAGGAAGCAGAGAGTTCTCCCCTTTGTCCGATGATAAGGCGTAGCTCTTATCACACATCCTCTTTCGTGAATTGTAGAGACTTCTTACGTTGTCACTTGTTGAGGAGCTATGCTCACATGCCAGTAATTACAATGGTGATATTTACTCTAACCGTTCGGTTATGAGATCCTACCTACACAAGATCGGTAAAGAAAACTTTGATATCTGTAGCTTATGTGAATCGGCAATAGAATCCACTGAACATATACTCTGCCGTTGTAAGCGCTGTTGCAAACCACCCTTACTCTAGACGATAGCATGACTCTCACGCCAATCGATATAAGAACTGAGTCTTCAAGGAAAATAATCAATAAGAAGCTTTCTGGGAATGGCTTAGTAACATAAAGAACCTTATTGTTCACAGTGCAGAGGAGCTGTCACTAAACCAAACGAGCACAACTAATCTAGTCTAATCTAATCATGGAGATTGCAATCTCAAAAATGAAAAAACCACTTTGTCCGAATTAAAAGGTTAAGTGGCCAAATGATGGTTAATTTCAAAACAAGTTTTGGCTGGCAAACACCATCTATATAGGAATAAAACTCTTCAAAACACCAGAACAACAGAAATCTTCAGTTTTATTTTTTAGAGTAGATGACACTAAATAAGAAAAATGTTTACATTTTTGTCTTCGGTAGCAATTACATGCTACAACACTTTTGTGTAAATCCGGCCTTGTGAATGCTTCACTAACCGTCTTGTAATTCGAAAGACGACATGCTAAAAATCTCTTTCGATTGTTTATCCAGGTGATGCAGGAATACCAGGATTACCTGGAGAAAGAGGATTCATGGGTTTACCGGGTCCCCAAGGACCAACAGGAAATACTGGACCCAAGGGCGATCAAGGGGAAAAGGGAGAACGAGGATCGGAAGGCGTTGGAATAGAGGGACCACCAGGTCCTAGAGGCAACCCAGGTAATTATTATTATTAACTGTGTGAGGTCGGTCGTTTTTATTTTTGAAATAAGTAATGTAATTCCTGGAAATAATAGTTAATAGGGAACAAAAACTTGGGATTTAAAACACAAATTAGTGTAATATTTATTCAAAACTATTTAGCATTACAAACAATACACAATGCGCCGTTTAGTTCAGAACTTGCGCACCTGAACTCTTCAGATCATCATTGCTCATCATTTTATGGCGAGCGGGCGTCTGTCCACCCTACCACTGCGTCCGCACGAACTATTGTGGTTCACCTCTAATTTATATCCCGACGAGATCCAGTTTTTGGATAAAACCGATAATCTTGTTCGGGGGTAATTTTTTCAGTTCGCAGTGGACTATAAAAGCCTGATCAAAGACCTCGAATCTGAGGCGACTCACCGCTGGGCACTCTGAGACGATGTGAATGGCTGTGTCCTCAAGACAGCCTGCATTCATCGTCTTCAGCCAGACCGATTTTGTGCAAATGCGTTTTCAGTCTGCAGTGATCTGTCATAATTCCGAGAAGTGTTCTTAGTTTCGCTCCATCCAGGCCTAGCACTAGATCCGCCATCTTTTTATTCGAAGCTGTTCCAAGGAACACCTTCGAATGTTTCAGGCCAGAATGGTTCCGCCAGAAAGACTCTAGTCTTGAGTTGATTCTGCCTGTTATCGTCGCTTAGCCACGTCATGTGATATTCCCAGGAATGGTTCCGGTCCTACCAGAGGCAGCGCAGCTCTAGCAAACGCCAGCCGATTTGCCTCTTCGTTACCCAAATAGTTTGAGTGGCTCGATATCCAAACAAGAGTGATTCTGTTATACATACCGAGCCTGTTTGAAGCCGTGCGGCAACTGCAGACTGTTTTCGATGTACAGTTGGATTCCAGAGCTTTTAGTACTGACTGACTATCAGTAAATATTATGATTTTCCCGTGGTGGATTTGCCGTTTTATCAGCAGTTCTGCCGAGGTCTCAATGGCAAATAGTTCTGCCAGGAATATGGTTGCGTTTTGACCGAGACTCAATGAGATATTGATTCTCGGTTTCCTCCCATAGACTCCCGCTTCCATTCCGTTCGTCGTTCGCGAACAAGCCAAGGTTGGTCCTCAATAGAACTTCAGCATGCTGGGTCCATTCGTCCCAGATGGGGACGATTACATTGAAATTCTGTTCTAGGCTCGTATTTTCTGACATTAAATCCAAGGGCATCGATAGGGTAGTGTTCGTTAAAAGCTCGTCCAGCAGTTCTGAGCCTCCCATCACTATTGCATCTGGCCTGTCGATCGCCAGTTGATATAGTTTGTATGTGGTCCGTTCCGCCTCCCTCTGCACGAGTAGGTGCAGGGGTGGTAGATTTAGTAAGTCCTCCATGGCTGCCATTGGTGTGGTGCGAAACGCACCTAAAACTCTTCAGATAGGCGGAGTCGCAAGTCGGCCTATGACGCCTTTGACCTTGTTCCACGTTGGAACGTCAGTTGTCGAATGCTTGCACTCTGCTCTATTTGAACCCGGCGAGTTGGGTATTATCTGAAACCGCTCGCGTCTTCTATATGCTACGCCGAGTAGCTGCAAAAGAGCAGAGTAGAATTCTGCAAAAGGAGCGGGTACGCCACAATAGAAAACAGCTTCATTCTTTTATTTTAACAGTATCTGTAATTCAATGAATACCCAATGAAGTATCTAGCCTTTGATTATTAGTTGATCCTGACTCTTGCTGGAACATCGTTGGATTTTTGGAAATGCTATTAACAAATACCGCTTATTACATTTCAGGACTGCAAGGGTCACCAGGAGAAGGTTTACCGGGAAAGACTGGCGATAGAGGAGAACCTGGCATGCCTGGTAAGTTAATTAGTCAAAAAAAATTGAGGGTGATTAATAAATGACTCATGTTTTAGGTCCTCCGGGTTTACGAGGGTCGCCAGGTGCGCAAGGTCCACCGGGGTATTGTGAATACTGCAATAATGTACAAAATTATCAAGCAGGATATTATGCCCGACCTGGAGGAACTAATAAAGGTCCGTAGAAGTTCTTTTCCAGCAAACAAAACTAGAAACACTTGAAGTTTTCTACGAATCTGCAGAAACAAAATCATGATGAGTATGAAAACAAAATCTATAAACGAATTTGACACAAATGTGAAGTAAATTTATAAATATTGCGAATTTATAAATGATTAATTGAATAAAATGTTTCATCTACGACAATTTCTATATTTATTTAAAGGCCTACCAAATCGAGCGGGCACCAGAGCCGCGCAGAGCAATTGTTTTCTTGAAGCGATTCGCGGTATTTTCGAGCCCCAATAGCTTCGTTGTAGATAAGCATAGAAACTTCAATCTCGAAATGGTTAAACACCTGGAGAGCAAATTTCTCATCCTTGACAGACAATATGGTTTTCGAAAACACCGATCAACTATTTCACGCAAGTATGGACAAGGGTTATTGAGCACTATGGTGAAGCTAGGTCAGTTGCCAGTTTGCCAATGCTTTCGAACGTGCCTGGCATAAGACTCTTCTGATTGAATCTTTGTGTGGTTTTCCAAGGAGTCTCTGCGATTGGATGAATAGTTTCCTCACCAACAGGAACATTCATGTGATCGTGGGTGGTGTCTGTTCCAGTGGCTTCAACGTAAACGTTGGAGTGCGCCAAGGCTTAATATAGTGGCCCACCCTATTCTTGATCCACATAAACTATCTTCTTAGTACGACCGAGAACCACATTGAGAGCTTCGTGGAAGATAGTACACATGTCTTCTTTCACCAGTGACAAACCGTTAAGTCTCACCTCCATAGATGCTTGCATATCAATTCCTTAGACGAAGATCCGAAAAAGACAAACGAATGGAGCCAATGGAATCTGCTCAATTCAATGGTTCGTAGACCCAAAAAATAACTTCTTCCAGAAAAACTTACTTCGTGACTTCTGACTTGATGATGGAAAACCAGATGCTTCAGCCAGGGGATTCCATGCATCTTCTGTCAACACTTCGGTTTGTTGAGGGGAACATGTGATTACCATTGAAACGTCTCCTGCGAATAATCTGGGATATTTGTTCAAGACTAGGAAATATTTTTGTGCAGATCAAGTTCTTCTACAGTTTTAAACCCACATCATACAAGAACTCTGATCTCATGTTTGGAGCTCAGTACCCAAGATCCGTTACAACTTTTCAATTCCATCTAGAAAAGAGAGGTACGACTGATTGACTCTCCAACTATAACATCCCGAAAATTCGATTCCGTTTCCCAAAGAGTATATTCGTTTTTTATACATTTTACAAATCTAACTGTATCGTAGCGGTTAGTTCACCGACGTATTTTATTTATTGTTCCAGTATTTTGAAAAAACACACAAGAGCATTGAATTGTTATGATTAATTAAATAGGATTTTTGCCGACTAAATGTTGTTCATTATATGCAGCTTCTTAAAAAAATAATTCACAAATTTAAATTATATAAATATTTCAAAAAATTTTTAAAAAATTTTAAAAAATTAGCCTTCTACATATTTAATTCCAAAAGATTATATTTAATGATTATAACTTCTGAAAATAAATTAAAATAATGTCGTATAAGTACCACTTATATCATGACATAAAATTAACATTCATTATAAGACATCCGAATGGTATAACAAAATCCAATAAATAAAAATTATTAACGAAAATCCTATAAATTAAACATTTTGAATATACAAAATTTTGTTTCTGCTTATCAATCTTATGAAAACCAATATCTTTCAAGAATATCCAACATAATCTTAAGAATTTCATCACAAAACTATCTTACTTAGACTATTCAATATTATTGGATATCTAACCAAGGTACTTTATATAAAAACTCAAGATATGCAAAACATTACTGAAAAACAAGTTTTAAGATCGACTTTGCTCATCAGTATTCAAATATTCATATTCAATAAATATAACATAAATCAATAATAAATATTCAACTCACCCTTCATCCTCTAGAAAAAGTTCTACTGAAATGAGACCTTTAAATATGGTATTCACTACACACAGAAATATATCTGTGGTTTACCCTTGATCTAGAAGATTGAAAGACAAATTTAACGGCCTATGCTATAGCACAAGGACTATCTGTATAAAGAATGTTAAGGAAACCAAATAATTATATATTATGAATAAAATAACATAAATAGAGGTTAATTCTTGATAGAAGGTATATAAAATTATATAAATATTTTAAAAAAATTTTTAAAAATTTAAAAAAATTAGCCTTCTACATATTTAATTCCAAAAGATTATATTTAATGATTATAACTTCTGAAAATAAATTAAAATAATGTCGTATAAGTACCACTTATATCATGACATAAAATTAACATTCATTATAAGACATCCGAATGGTATAACAAAATCCAATAAATAAAAATTATTAACCAAAATCCTATAAATTAAACATTTTGAATAGACAAAATTTTGTTTCTGGTTATCAATCTTATGAAAACCAATATCTTTCAAGAATATCCAACATAATCTTAAGAATTTCATCACAAAACTATCTTACTTAGACTATTCAATATTATTGGATATCTAACCAAGGTACTTTATATAAACACACATTTTTTAAAATGTTTTAAAAAATTTTTTTTAAATATTTATATAATTTTATATACCTTCTATCAAGAATTAACCTCTATTTATGTTATCACAAATTTAAAATTTTCACAGTAAATGGACCATTAAACAATGCTCCTGAAGCCACGTCAGTGCTTTTCTCGAATTTTTTCATTTGCCTTTTAGAACCAAAATTAAACTTTTTGTTCTTTCTAGTTCAAGTGATGATGGGAACTCTTCAATTATTTATTAATTCATTTCAAGACCAATAATAAATGCAAATTTCGAAAATTAATTCAGTTCGCCGCTCTAGTGAGTTTGATTTAAAAGAAATATCATACTGACTGTTTTTTTGAGTTGAAACTTAGAAGATAATGACTCGTATCAAGATGTATTCAATGATGAAATTAAAAAAAGAGCTTGCATGAAGTCAAGAGCTTTAGTAGGTGAATTGTTGACTAAAATATAGTGATATAATATTTACTAAAGTAAAATTTTACTCAAAGAAATTTTATTTCATTGTTGACAACTTCAATGAATTTTCCCAAGAAACATCGTCTATATAGGATGACAGCAAATTCTACGTGATTCTTCAAAGAGGTTGTACCAGAGGTCATTAGCAATAAATTAAATCCTGAGGTCAAAAATGGATGTTTACTGAGCTTGACTGTTTTTCGACTTTTTATAAATTTTCTGCTGTATAAAAACCATTAATTATGTTGAAGCTCTTAAGGAAATGCGATGTGAGGAAGCTTCTACTTCTTAATTTGGGAGGAGGCGTTTCGTTCTGAGCATGCGCACCTGAAATCTTCAGACAGGCGTGGTGCGCATGTCTGCCTGTGACGCCAGTGACCTTGTGAACCACGGAACGGTCGTCGAACGCTGCCTCGCCGAACTTGAACTCGGCGGGGACGGTCAGCTAGGTAGTTTAAGACTAGTCACTGTTATGATATGCCGGCAATCTGCAGCAGAGCAAAGCAGAATTCTGGACGAGGAGTGAAGAATGTGGTCGCTATACACTCCCCCTTCAGTGAGCGTCGGTAAGGTCACAGAATAAGGCGTTGGAATGTGGCAGGAAACAGTGCGCCACTGGGTTGGACGCGGTGCCATCTCCAGGGGTTACTGTGGAACAAAATGAAAGTCACCTCAGAAATATGATGGGGCAAGTAGGGCCGGATAGTCGGGAGTCACCAATGAAGCTCTTAGGGGAATGCGGTGTTGTGAAGGAGCATTGCGCACCTGAACTCTTCAGACAGGCATGGTGCTCATGTCTGCCTCGGCGGGGACAGTCAGTCAGGTAGTTTAAGACTAGTCCTCTATATGATACGCCGGCAAGCTGCAGTAGAGTAAAGCAGAATTCTGGACGAAGAGTGGAGAAGGTGGTCGCTGCACTGTAATAACTATTACATTGTGAACATTCTACTAATACTTTTTAAAATCTGAAAATGAGTGATCACTTCAGAAAAATAACGTTTGCTCGAATCTCACATAACTTAGAAATAAATGGTCTTAAGTGACTCTTTAGTATATATAGACATCAGGTCTTTGTTTTACATAGACATTATTTCCTTGTTTTATTAGCTTTCTGAAAGGGTTCGTTTCCAGGGGTCGAAAAAACGGTTTTTTAGAGTGCTGGAACTTAAAATTGAAATAAATCACTTTTAAATTAAGATTGAAGCCAAATTTTTTTTATTGACATTTATGTTTTAAAAATAATTTCCGGCATATGTCCACCACGACTAGCTCTGAGGAACCGCATTCGACCAGACCAATTTTGGACCACTTTTTCGAGTAATTCGAGCCTTATTTCATCAATAACACGAGTTATGTTGGCTTCCAGAGCGTCTATTGTTTCTGGTTTATCAGCATAAACCAGTGACTTGACATAACCCCAAAGAAAATAATCCAGTGGAGTTATGTCGCATGATCTTGGAGGCCAATTAATTCGACCATTTCTCGAAATAATGTTATCACCAAATCTTTCTTTCAATAAATCAATTGTTACGGTAGCAGCATGAGGTATAGCACCATATTGTTGGAACCAAAACACTTCTGGGTCGATACCATTCAAATTAGGAACAAATTGATCATCGATCTGTAACGAGCACCATTAACTGTTACATTAGCTCCAGCATCGTTTTTAAAGAAATATGGACCGATGGTGCCTCCAGCGTGTAAAACACACCATACAATGCATTTTCAGGATGCAATGGAACCTGCAGGACTTCTAGAAGATTGTTTTTACTCCATATACGGCAATTATGTTTACATAGCCGTTCAACCAGAAATGAGCTTCATTACTAAACACAATTTTACGATGAAAAAGTGGATCAACTTCAAGCTGTTATAGGGTCCAATCAGCAAACAAACGACGCTCATTATGATCAAGTGGCTTTAGTTCTTGAACCAGTTGGATCTTGTATGGGTGTAGACCAAGATCTTTACGCAAAATTTTCCATGCGGTGGATGCACAGAGTCCAACTTGTTGTGAATGTCCACGAATAGACAAATCTGGATCATCATTAACACTATGACTTACAGCAGCGATATTTTCTTCTGTACGTACAGTTCTTTGTCTTGTTGTTGTTGCATCGAGTACAGAAAATGTTGTCCGAAATCTATCGATAGTTCGACGAATAAGCCGCTCTGATGGATGATTATGTAAATCATAAATTTCACGAAGTGCTCTATAAGTTTGGCGAATAGGATACTGATTTTGAAAATAAATTTCAACAATTTGTAAACGTTGTTGCGGCGTGAGTCTTTTCATGATAATTTGTCAATGCTTACTGAGCAGAAATGTTAAAACAACATGGCTTCTACCTTCTGTTAAATCACAGTTATCCCTATCGAAAGTTCTATCACTCTAAAAAAACACCCGATATTACAAAAACATGTTCACAAAATCCAGAGAATGTTGAAGCTCCTGCTCAAATTACCTGCCTTGACTTCTTATGCAGGCACGAAGGCTACTAGTCTACAGGTGAATTCTACCAGAATAGTTATTGGCTATTTGAGGAAGGCCTCTTTTCCAAGTGACTACCAAGCAGTCTCCACAGTCCACCCCTAGAGGTAGAAAGTGTGATAAGGATTACGCCATATCATCGCGCTCGGCGAGAACCCCTCCGAAGAGATGAACCCACCAGCTTCCAGTTTGGGCCCCGACTCGAAAGCCAGAACCGTCTGACTGGTAGCAGCGAAGCACTATCCAACCTCTACTGGCTCAGCAGGTCAGTACCCGAGTTGGTTCGAGACGCAACTCACCCGCCGGAGGGAATTCTTATCCATCCACCCGAACGCAGTCCCATAAACTAAGATAAACTCAAGATTGACGACTACAATTGATCCTGGTACGAGCACCGTCTAGCGGACTATACGTCCTGACCCACCGAACCCATGTGAAGTCATTTGATTGATCCTGGCGTCAAGCACTAATGGCGGAGCCATTTCGTCGAGATCCACAAACCCTAAATTGTTACGCACAGATCCAGGGGCCAGGACAGGCCGGTCGAACCGTCAAGTCCCGTTAACCCCCGAGTCGTTTCATGAGAATATCCCGAAAATGGGGGTCTGCGAACAGATGAATTCAACCACTGCCCCCTCGAGTCCAACACCAATTGGGGTGGCCAGGTGGTACAAGTAACACCTGTGGGCAAGACCACCCCCCCCGAGGTAACGCAGTATGCTACATAACGCACTCGGCCATTACACAGAATCCGGAGATTTATACTGCGATAGGGTAGAGTACGCCAGTTTTAAGGGAGAAGCCCTGTGCTGCGACAGACTCCCTTGTCACTGAGTTAATCAACCGGCTCAGCCCTCCATTTCACCTGAGTAAAACTAGGGCCCCATTCGGAGATCTTCCACCATACAGGTCCAGTGACTGGCGCGAAATGGCATTACGTTAGACACCAAGACTTAACCCTCCAATTCGCCGGGACGAATCTAGGGTCCTAGTCAAGAGAGCGCCCCCATCACGTCAAGATCTAATGCCTGGGGGGCGGCTACTAGTCTACAGCGTACTTCAGCAACAGTAACCCGTGTTGAAATCGTATTTTTGAAGTGCTGGGCATCTGTTAAAATTCTCTTATTTTAGGTGTCGCCACTGGAGTACAGTTAACAAAGTGTTTCATTTGACGCCATAGCAAGTCACATAAAATTAAGTCCAGACATCTGGATGGTGAAGGAATTGGTCCGCCACGACCTATCCAACGATTTTGCCCATTAAAGAATTTAGCCGAAATAGATATATCCTTAACCTTTCGTGAAAGTTTGAAAGTTATAGTTATTTCCATTCAAAAGTTATCGTATTTACGGACATACTTACTTTTGATCTTGGATGCTTCATCAGTGAATCCAGCCTAATGATTTTAGACGATTTTCGGCTCAAAATTCGAAAATAACAGACATTTGGCGAAACGATAGCAGGCTGTTCTCTGAAACAAACGCTACAGGTTCCCGGCTTACTCAATAGAGGACGCTACCGCTTTCCAATCGTTAGTTCACCGTCCTCATTGGTTTCAAGTAGAGCAGAGTGCGAGCGTTCTGACAATCGACGTTCCAACGTGGTCAGAAGCGTCATTGTCTTGACGCACCCCATCGCCAATCTGAAGAGTTCAGGGGCTGAAGGTTGGGACGAAACGTTTAACCTTCCAAAACTAAGAGGTTAGAAACTACCTCATAACACCGCACCCAAAAGAACTCCATTGGACCGGACGATTCCATTCATTGGTGAACCTGATGCTTCAAACCATGGATTTTTCGTGGTTTCATTTTTATGACTTGTCAAGTGAAACGCATCTAATGAAGAGTACTTTGAAGATGACCGCATCTCCTATCCAGTCTTAAAATTCACTATAAAATATTTAAGAAGTTGTTTCTTTCCAATGTAATCGTATTAACAAACGTACAAACGGCAGGACAGAATTGAATTCGACCTATTCATGTTCAGATCAAATAAACGATTCTAAGATAAATTTCGGCTAAAAATTAAAGAAATAGAGGTATATAAGTTCTGGAACGAGCGCGCAACAAAATAATAATAATCCTAAATTGGTTATTACACATCCGCCTGCAGCCATACTAGATCCATTTCAATTCGAATCTTCATTGTACGAAGTCGGTTAAAAACACTTCCCTTCTGTCTAATGAATAATGTTAATTATTAACATTCGTTAGGCGATAAATCTTTACATCTGGCAACCTGCTGTACAAACCATTCTACGACCCTGAACTGCTTGAACATGAACATGGAATCGAGGAATAATTGGAATATCATATCGGGTCCGTCGCTTCAACTTTGCTCGCTAGTCCCCAGTCAGCGCAACGCGCAGTGCAGTGAGTGGAGACAAGTGTATATATGTTTATATATATAACTATCACAATCATGGCGAATCCCAGAAAATTCAGTGAAAAAATTGCCTTGCAGATGCATAGGCAGGCCGAAGAAACTGCCAGATTCGAACAGATTATGAGAGAAGTGTCGGAAGCAACGGCTCAGGTGGGTCTTTCGTATTTTATAACCTCTACCCGCCATATCAAGTAATGTGACGACGTAAACAAGACCTCAATCACAAACCGTCCCTTCGAAACACATTTCAGGATTACATCGCCGTTTCGTTGCAAATGAGGGAATTATTAAATATGCCCTTATTGTAAAATTGTTTTAATTTTTAAAATCCCTCGCTATTGACAAGCGATCATTGGCTCTGACAGCAATGCATATTTGACACTCTCAAAGCAAAACAAACTTAACAAACATCAATTCATTGCAGATTTTTATCCCTGCATAATCACTCATGAAAAATCTGTCCCGTCCTATCCATAGTTCAACATTACTTTGCTTATACCCCAATTCCAGCTGATCAATCTTCACTGATCACTTACTGGGTCAAATTTGAAAATTATTACGATTAGCGTTACCTTTTATTATTATTCGGTTTATGTTATCGATCTTATAAATTTATTGCCTAACCTTTAGTTGGTCAGTGATATAAAACACGTGTACATTGATCGTTATGTGTTGGTTTCCGAAATAAACAACAAGGGAGAATTTCAAGAAACTTAACCTCCAAATACGTTGCTTCATCGGAATTTTTCATTTTTAAGGGGACTATTGTTGTGGTTAATGTCGAATCCAAATAAGAAATTCATACGTCGATCTGCATTATTAATTAAACATGCAAATCAATTTGAATTAATCTATTCATTGAAAATATTCTTCCTTGTTTCGATATTGCTGGATTTAATTACGTTTCATCTCTTTTGTTCATTTGGCTTATCGTAAATATCTTCTATTTCCTTGCTTATCTGATTCACCAAACCTCCAACCGAGTATTATTTGCCAACAAATTAATTATTGCATTATTTCAATGCAATAATGTAGAGAAAATTTCTTTTGTTCTTTGATAATTTATATTTTATTTATTATCTTTGCATGGCACTATTCAGTTTATATAAAAATGGAATGAAGAAGGAATTTCAGATTAATTTCTTCGGTTTTCTTTGATTATTATCAAATCAAATAATTTTACAATAAAATAAACACTGTTTTTGTGTTATCACAGCTGACGACCCTGAAATTTATGTTTGCCTTCATAAACATTTTAATTGTTTATTTCTTCTAGTCATTCTCCATTCATATTGGAATTTGTTAGGAATATTGGGACTGAATTTTCGTGATTGGAGATTCGGAATGTTGTGAATTAAAATTTTTTTATAGCCAGACCTCATTAAGATGTAAATTATTTTATTGATCAAAATAAGTTATCTGATTATTCTGAAATGAAATGTGAATCTATTTGTAAATACTAAAATCTATAAAAGGTACTGTATAAAAGCGTACAATAATAAATGGCCATTGACCTAAGACCTGCAACCAAACATTCAGAGTTGTGTGTATAATAAAACAATACTATTCTTGAAACTTCTATTAATATAGTATACAAGTGTGCTAAGGAGTATTCATTAATTCTGAATTTTCCTATTCACATTAGAATCTATCTTGATTAAGTCATTAAATTCTAATAAAAAAGTCTTGAAACAGTTGTGTAATCTTTCATTCAGTTTATTATCTTTGTTAACTTCAAGTTCAAGTTTGTTTTTATTGAAATTATTTTACTGAAGGCTAAATTTTTTGCTAATTTCGTTGTCCAATTTTTAAATATCAAATATACAGGGTGTTCTTTAAGCTCTATGATGACAGCTGCTCTAATTCTAAACATTTTTTCTCCTATGAACGTAGGTCCAATTCGTTTTTGTTTAGAAGATACAAGCATTCAAATGAATATATTTTCTTATTAAGTCTATGTTTAATCTTTCAAAGTTGTATCAATGTTCTTTATCAATTAACGATAAAAATTATGATGAATGGAAATAACAAATCTTAGAATATAGAAATTGTTTGAAAGTTGAACTTAAATGCAAGCCTCACATCGAGGAATTATAGATGCTGTTACTTGACGGACGAGACTTGGGTCGTTATTTATGTTGTTGGTTGCATCTTGAATTCTATCGAGTAATTGTTGATGAGATGTGATTTCAACATGATACACAAGGTAGTTTATATCTCCCAACAAATTAAAATCCAATGGATTAAGATTCGGCGAACGAAGTGAAAATGTTCATTTAGTCACCCTCTATATGGTGGTGTATCATCGTGCCGATACCACATATTTCCAGCAATGTTGAGCACTATGTCATCAATGTACTCTAAAAGGTTGTATTCAAAAAATGTCTTTATTCAAACGATCATTTATAACATGTATGGGCATCAAATCATTGTTAAAAATTCCATCCCGAATGTTGACACTAAAACGTTGCTGAAATCCTCTTGGCATGTGGATTTTGCAATACACACACATGTTTGTTCTGATTGTTGTTTATACTGTTCCTACTAAAACAAGCCTTATCAGACCACATAACAACATTTTGTCTATGAAATGTATGCTGTTTAGGACACTCTATACAAAATTCGGATGAAAAAGACGCTACACACCAACTGAAGAGTTGCCAAGAACAGCTTCTAATACATTTTCTACATTCAATTCAGATGGGCGAATGGTTTTTTGGAGCAGGATTACCTTTCTTGAAATCTTCAGAATGATGTATTAAATACTATGTGGGCATGTTGGTGTCTTTTGAATATTTCCTTCGGCAATCTCGCTTTTCTGGAGTTTTCATTAGAATACCACATACAAACATCTCATCTGCATACTCCTTAGAAAGAGTGCATTATTTATTCAGAACATAGGCAAAGTGTCAAATGAATAATTAAAATAACACAAGTTATCATATAAACCGGTATTTTCCTTTGTTGTCTACTGTTAATTTAAACTTGAACATATATTTTTTCAAATGCTTGTATCTTCTAAACGAATCGAACCTATGTTTCTGGGAAAAAATGTGTAGAATTAGCATATATCATCTGTCAGTTTGTCATGGACCTTATAGAGTACCTGTAGATCCAGATTCAAAAATTACCATTATTGGAAATGCTACTAATATTATTAATCCATTACCATTTTTGTAAATACTTATTTTACTTCATTGAAAGATTTTAAAAACCCTGTCAGTAAATTTCCTACCAACAGGTTTGTTATGAAGAATTGTACAAACTCGAATTGAGGATACTTCGAGCAGATGTTATTAATATTGATTTTATATTGAAACTCAATTTATTTTAGGCTAAATATATTTGATGGCATATTGTTCCTTGATATAGTACTTACTTATATAGAATTCAGTAGAATGCTGCACAATCTGAGTGTTGGTTCAGAGATAGTATTTTAGTGTTTGGGGTAACTAATTGAGTCAATATAAGACATTTAAAAAAGCTCAATCTGTTTCTTGAAAAGTACATTGAACAAATATTTCAAAACCTGTTATATTTTGTGTTGCCTATCTTCAGACTCGATGGATTCATAATTTCTATGCTCACTGAAATTCTGAAATTCTAATAAACATAGAGCTGTTTTCGAATGACATGTCAATCCAGCTGCTAGTAAAACATTCTCAATTTGTGATTAAGAAGATTGTATTATATCTAAAATCGTTCCATAGTAGGAAGTCCCATTCATGAAAATAATCTCCCATGGAAGGTGCCAAAACATCTTCAATTCAGTCGTGATCTTCATCTCTACAATTTATTTTGTTTCATGTTATAATTTCATTTGTTTGACGAAACCAATATATGACCAATAAATAAAATTATATAAACATTTCACAAACTTTCCAGTGGCGTAGTGAATTATTTTATGACCATCTTGGAAAATGCCTTTGATTTTTTTTCAGTTTTTATTATATAAAAAATAAGAGAATTTTGTACTAGAATTTGCAAGCAATTTACTAAAAATTTCATATTGGTTTAAATACCTTTTTTTTCGTCAATGTTGGATACTGCATTTAAATCATTAGGCTATGCAACATTCAATTACATCTTTCGTTGAAACAGCTTCAATAAACTATCATCACTTATAATTTTAAATTTGATAGTTTATGGATACTTTTGCTTAGGAAACGTTATTATAAATTGTCAGAGTAAGTATCTCTTACTTTTCTGACAGATGCAAAATACCTGTATCTTCTCAATCAACTGATTCATTTTGCTTATCTATCAGCAATAAACTTAATTCACTCCCAAGAAAAAAACTAAAATATCTACTTCTTTTAGGAGTTTTTTCCATTTTTATATATTGGGTTGAAATAAATTTTTTATTTTAAAATAGTATTAGATTGTTACTTAAAGTAATTTGAAAGAACCAGAAATAAAAAGTTATCCAAAGTATATCATTTGCAAATCAATGATTTAGTAATAAATTAAAATTAAATATTTTATCAGGGTAATAATAATAATGTAATAGCGGTTCAACCCAAGAACTGAAAATTTAGAATGTCCTCTTAGGTGTTTTACTTGAAAATGACGGCATTACGGTTTGAAGATATGTAAATGTATCTTTAACCGTATATCTTTATCCAATATATCATACAAATAAGAATATGGTAATTTATTATTCAACTTACACAAATCTCTCGATCAGCATAAATTATGAATAACACCATGTCCCCGAAAGATTTCATATAATTGCCAATATAACACCTAACATCCTGAATTACAGGTTGATAGAACGCCAACTAGTGAAAACACGCTACGTATAAATACCCAAGCGTTGGGAGCATTTCGAGGGGGTTCGCTACCAAATGTTTCTGCAGCAGATACTACTAATAAGACAAGTACCCAAACAGCTCGTGCAAATAAGGTGATTTCCATCACCAAAGTTAGTGCTGGTTCATAACGTTTGTTTTGTCTTCTGATCTACAAAATTAAACATTTTATATTTTTGCGATATAGCATCAATGCTACGATATAGCTTCTGCACCAGAATTGCAATTCATTTTACACTACTTCTTTCTAATAACACAGATATTTCAACTTTTCCGTTTTTCTGCCATTCCGAAATAGTCATATCTCTTTTTGTGGTTGTTCTAGGAAACACCCTGCTATAGTTTCGCCCAAATGTCTGTAATGTTCTAGTTTTGAGCCGGAAATGGTCTCAAACGACTAGATTAGACTTCCTAATGAAGAATTCTGTCCGACCGTCCGTAAACACTATGACTGACGGAAAGAGCTTGAAATTTTCAGAAGAAATTTGGAGCCGGAATATCTCTGTTAAGTCCGTAAATGTACAGAATCGGTCCAGTTGCCCTGCAGTTACTCACGTTTGAAACTTTTTTAGGTGCATAATAAGGGCACGAATATTTATGTATAATGTTCGTGAAGACCCTATTATTGACGTTTGAAATCTCCAAATATATGTAGCAAGAAACCGACAAAAGTACCAACTGCCTCTGTGGCCGGGTGACTTTAACCATTTTTTGTCCATGTGTGTCAGAAATTCAAATTTTAATGATTTTTTCCTCAGTCTGTACTTCGTCTTCAATAAGTTCAATCGGTTTTACGCAATTAAAAATCCAATTTTTATTATGCGGAAACAAATTTTATCCGAGGACGATGCTAACTGAGCCCTTGGGATGCTTCAGCCTGGTTGAACACAAGTGCAACTGACCAATTTCTTCAATGTTAGCCAAAGTTTGAAATTACGTCTACTGACGCGGTATCTCGCCATTGGAACTGTTTGTCAAAGACCCGGTAGACCACGTGCTACGACGCTGGTAGAAGATCGATGTTTAACTCTTTCGGTAGAAGAAAGCCTATCAGCAAGTGTTGAATGGCAGGTATCTTCGAGATGCCACAGGTACTTCAGCTGCCCGAAGTACTCTCAGAGACGTCTCCATGAAGTTAATCTAACATCCAGACGCTTGTTTAGAAGAGTTCGACTCACTCGTGAGCACAAGCTTCTGATAGTCGACGTTTTCATTTCGAGGAGGCACAATTATGGTTTGGGCTAGAGTTTGTTTCAATTGCAGAACTGATCTATTAGTACTTTCAAGAACCGTAACACCTCAGACATATGTTGATAATTTCACACAGCATTTGGAAATTTCGTTTTTCTGGATGATACTGCACTGCCGCACAGATCCCACCAGGTGATTAGTTCTAGAGAAAACAGTATTCCACATCTACTATTACTTCCAAGATCCCCTGACCTATATCCACTCGAGCCCGTTTGGGACCAATTATAAAGAATCCTTGATACCCACAGGCCACAGCTGGAAACGCTTCAAAAGCTCCGAGATTTTTTGCCACAACTTTAGCAACAAATTTATCAGGATATTCTCAATAACATGGTGGAAAGCATGCACAGAAGATGCTAAACAGTTATTAGTGCATGTGGTGGTCATACTTTTTATTGATGGTGAATTTTTGACATTTTCAGAATTTCCTAAAGTTTTATACCTTTTCCAATAGTGTATTTTTGTTTTTGTGAATACGTCATTTCTTTGAAGTCTTATTATTCTAACATGATACTCTACATATATATTTCTTTTCAAAAGAAAATTGAGTTTTCATGAATAGAAAATACGAACTGATTCAATATCCCCAATTTTTGACGATCAGTTCATATTCATGATGTTGAAATTTTAGTGACGATTCTAAGTTCATTTTCTTATTACTCATGTGGACTAATCTAGGATAACTGAGATTATAACTTGCTTGTAAATAAATCACTTTCATTTATATGCCTATGATTCAGTAAATTGCGATGAAGTTGTAACACAATTGAATGAAATCAATGAGGGTATTTCCAGAATTCTTGGTAACTTAATTATTACTTAAGATTTATCGAAAATTGAACCAGCACTAACTTATGTAGTATCATCTGTTATACTATTTGTGCCTTATGTAGTCGATTAGATTTTTATTAATGTTGCACACTGTAGATACACCCGGCATCTGCATGTATTAGTGTGGGTTATTTTTGTTAGTTCTTTTTTTGTGCACTAAAAATAACTGTTCACCAAGATTTAAATTAAATTGATTCCTGAAGTTTTTCGTTCATAATAAAAACCTTTAGTTTGTCTAGAAAGTATCCGGAATTTATTATTTTTCATAAATTTTAATATACTTATTTTTTTGTAACATTCTAACACAAAAGTAATGTATAAAATAGGTTGTGCAGATAGTCGGCTATGGCCAAAGTTGCATGGCAACACTATTTTTCAAATATTGTTGATTGTCAACAGGTATACAATTTATGACATAATGTCGCAACTAGAAAAAAACAGGTAGAATATTTGTAAAGAAAAGGTTTTCGAAACGTTAAAAAATTAGTGCAATTGACTGAACTGGAAAAAAGTGCTTTATTATATGAGACAATAAAGAAGATAAAAAATGGCATGGATATGATGTATAAACCATATTCAGGAAGACCGCGTAAGATTAAAGGAAACAACTTAAACCGCTTTATTGGCTTCAAGACGACACAATCCGCGCCTGTCGTTTCGCAAATTGGCTAACAGATTTGGAAATCAACGAAATATAAAAATAGGTCCAAAAAACGGCCCGTAAGTTACTGAAAAGACAAGGCTACATATCAAGAAAACCAAATAAAATCCCTATAATGACACCTTTACAAGAGAAACGAAGGATAGAATTTTGACAATGTTTTCAAGAAGATAATTTTAATGATGTCTTTATATCTGATGAAAGCTGTTTCCAACTTGGTGGAAATCACTTAAAAATCCTATCAAAACATCCTGTTACCGTCCAAAATTTCCAAATTTCCCACCAAACTAATGGTTCTAATGGTTTTGGGGAGCAATATCTCAATGTGGTGCTACGCCTCTCTGTATGGTTGATGGTTTCTCCTTGAAACGGTGCATGCTTCATATCCAGAGGGATGGTGTTTTCAGCAGGATCATGCAAGATGAACACCAAGTGACAACCATATCATGGCCAGCAGCTTCACCAGATCTGTTATAATTTTCTAATTAAAGAATTAAAAATATATACTAAATATTTACAACTGAGCTTTGTTTTTTCCGGATACTTTCTAGACGGACTATATTATGTTTGTGATGTATATAAAATAACTTCTATAGTGTGCCGTATTTTCTGTTTTCCAAGTCAAAACTTTTTCTAAATGTGCACAGAGAATTATCTTGTCGGTAAAAATGTCTTATTTTACCAAAACTTTTTCGTGATGTGAACAGAGAATCATATTGTCGGTGAAAATTACTTATTTTGATCAAAATAGTATATTTAATTACTGAGTGATGTCACAGTGAAGGTATGAGATGCGTACAGTACTAAAGTAAAGGAAGGGTCATCGAGAGTTCGCATTTTTAAATAGTGGTTATTCCGAGACTGGCAACACTTCTGTTAGTCCTGTTTTTGACAAAAAGTTAGTTTAATATTTGACATTAACGAAATGGGTCGATTTATGCTTGAACAAAATTGGGAAATATTAAAAATTTGTTTCCAAAGCGGTGAATCTTCTATCCAAACTGATAGAAATTTACGTAGAAAATTCAATATAAATGAAATGCCTTCACCCAATTTGTTAAGCGAGTTTGCGAAACTGGATCGACTTTGCGACTGAACTGGGAAAAAGTGCTTTATATGAGACAATAAAGAGGATGAAAAATGGCATGGATATGAGGCATAGATCGGTTTCAGGAAGACCGCGTAAGATTAAAGGAAATAATTTAAACGCTTTATTGGCCTTAGAACGACACAACCCGCGCCTGGAGTTTCGCAAATTGGCTAACATATTTCGAAATCAACGAAACATAAAAGTATGTTAATTTTCGACCCAACAGTGAAATGGTGGCCGACACCCGTCCAACTAGAAAATTTCTTTTCCACTTGAACAGGATTCGAACCCTGACCTTCCGGTCACGAGCTGTCGATGCTCTACCACTAATCTGCGCGGACATGTACTCATTCGGCCTATACTCAAGCTTGGATGCAAGAACACCAAGTGACAACCATTTCATGGCCAGCAGCTTTACCAGATCTTAGTCTCATTGAAAACATATGGGGACTAATGAAGATTGAAGTTGAACTAGCAGCGCCACGAAATAAAGATGATTTAATTCGGTCAGTTTTACAGTGCAGGACTACCATCACCGAAAATTATGGAGGTGATCTAGTTTCGGGTGTACCTCGACGTTTAGTCAAGTGTTTACAGTTGAATGGAGGTTGTATAAGTGAATAAGATGAATATTTTGTTATAATTTTCTAATTCAAGAATTAAAAATATATACTAAATAATTACAATTGAGCTTTGTTTTTTCCGGATAATTTCTAGAAGGACTATAACTTCAACAACAAACTGCTCATTGTGAATTTTAGATCCTTCTCCAGATTTGAACAACTTTTGCTATAAAATATTATAGCGTTGGAGGAAGTAAAGTATTATCATCACAATTTGAATGGCTGTTTAATCCTGTATTTGTAGAAACCATGTAGTATCAGCTGAAACAAAACTTTCATCATCTTTCATTTTAAAATAATTGGTAATATTATCTGATATTTTATTCACGTGGGAAATGAAAATGTATCATTTCCTCACGAGAATAGAATATCAGATACTATTACCAAGTTAATAATTTAGGAATTCGATAAAACATAACAAAGATAAGACAAATAATGGCAATAAATCTGGAGTCTGTAAGTTGAATTTCAAGAAAAGAATTCATCAACACTCGCGGAGTTAGACGTCAGACATCCTACATTCAATATATGCCAGTCGTTTGAAAGAATTTGAATTTCAACAATAACTATGAAATTATCCATACGAAAATAAGAGTACCAGATTCACGCTTTTGGAAGCAATAGAAATTAGTAGGTATAAGAACCTTAAAATTCTTCTCACCGACCAAATAGACGTTGCAAGATCCCCATTATTGAATATTTTTGCTTATTGAGGTAGTTCCGATAATTAGCCCCAATATATTTTATGGTTATATGATTTGAAGTAGAAGACTTTATTTCCGCTTATATTATATATAAGCCCCATTTTGCAATTTTTTTCTTATCTTTATTTCCGAAAATTGTTAGTAGTACTGCCACTTTTTTCAAGTTTTTAGCTATATAGGAAGTATTCTGTAATGTTTACGAGTTCAAGATGTAAACTTGACAAAGCCAAAGTTTTGGCGAAACAATTTTCGTTAATAATAAATTGTGGAAATAATCTATTTCATTTCATTATAATCAATTTCCATCAAGTAAGGATCGATTCAATTAATGTTTTGTCCAATATTTCTTTGATGTCCAAATCTACGTCATCCTCATCTGGTTTTAAGCGCTCAAATGGGCCATCCATCACCAATGCCCATCTGGTAGTATTTTTGATCTTGATTTTAATTTCAAATGAAACAATAAAGGTTTGGTATATCAACTTAATTCATGTTTTATTTTGAAGTTTGAATAATGCAGTTATGGTCGGCATTTCTTATCGTTCAAATGTCCATCACGGCTTCGCTAACACCTAAGCATTCGATCGCTCTAATGTTTGATCTCTCTGTGCAATAATTCCACCAATAACTTGTCGAATATTCTTTTCCAAGTGTTCCAAAGTATGTGGCTTCTTGGTGTAGACTTGTGCTTTTACATAACCCTAAAGAAAATAATCCAGAGGTGTCGAATGATATGACCTTGGCCACCAATTCACAAATACTCGTCGTGGAATGATCCTATCGTCAAACCATTTTCTCAGAAAAGCCAGCGTATCATCAGTTATATGACATGTAGCGCCATCTTCTTTGAACCAAATCTCTTCAGTATTCATGTTCTCAAGTTCTGGCGATAGAAATTTGAACTACCCGGTGTAAAAAAACCCTCAATTTTTGTCTTTGAAGCAGCTGCTCATAAGAAAATAATCGTCATTCCAGATCTCTTAGTTTAAATTCTTAAGGAACCCAATTGCCTTGCTTTTGAATCATGCCTATAGACTTCAAAGTACGGACACTGCTTGTTGAGTCGCCATCAACGTACAAACTCGTCTTGCACTAGACTCGGAACTTCATTGAGTGATGTCAGTAATTCATCATTTTCGAGTTGCCCACAGGTGGTACTTGTATCACCTGGCCACGCGATTGGTGTTGGACTCGAGGGGGTAGTGGTTGAAAGTCCGCATGCTGGACTGGGAGGTATTTCATTTATCAGTTGGCAGACCCCCATGTTCGGGATATTCTCATGAAATGACTCAGGGTTTAGCGGGACTTGATAATTCGACCGGCCTTGTCCTGAACCTGTATCTAATGCGTAACGTTTCAGGGTTTGTAGATCTCGACGAAATGACTAGTCCGTTGGTGCTTGACGCCAGGACCAATCGAAAGACTTCACGTGGGTTCGTGGGTCATGACGTACAAGCCGTGTTGACGGATCTCGTACCAGGATCAATTGAGGCATCAATCTTGGGATTATCTTAGTTCATGAGACTGCGTTCGGGTGGATGGATAAGAAGCCCTTCCGGTGTGTGAGTTGCGTTCCAAACCAACTCGGGTACTGCCAATGCATAGCCAGTAGAGGTTGTATGGTACTTCGCTGCTACCAGTCAGACGGTTGTAGGTTTTCGAACTAAAGCCCAAACTGGAAGCTGGTGGGTTCATATCTTCGGAGGGGTTCTCGCTTCGCGCGAAGATATGGCGTAATCCTTATCACGCTTTCTGCCTCTGTGGGCAGACTGTGGAGACTGCTGAGTAGTCACTTGGTGAAAGAGCCACGCTCACATGCCAATACAAATATGATGGTAGAATTCACATGTCCCGAGCGAGGTTTATCTTCAACACTGAAATAACCACTTTTGAAGCGCAGAAGCCACTCTCTACATGACTTGTCAGTTGGAGCATTGTCACCTTAAACTTCTACAAGCATATGATGAGCTTCAGCGGCACGTCTTTTCCAATTAAAACAAAAAATCAAAACTTCACGCAAACGCTGTTTGGTTATGAAAAAATCTGACATTTTCAACAGCGTAACAAAAAACGTTTTGTATTAAACTCAAAATAATTGAGACTGGATGTTATCGGCAGATGTCCAATCTGAAATCTCGGCAATCATCTGTTACTATTTAAAAATTTAAATTTAATGTTTTTAGAGCCATCTTTCAAAAATGGACCGAATTAATTTGTGCTCTAATACTCCATCTTAAAATATTAGTTTATTGAAGATTGGACTGATGTTGCCGATGCTTGCTACAAATTGACTTGCCATATTAAGAAAACACATGTTTTTCTATTCCTGCTCTATTTTAAATATTAAAATTATTAAAATGAAACAGGAAAATTTGTTTTATTAATAAGTCAGTATTGGATTATTGGTTTCTCACTGATTCCGAAAACGATGATCGATTTCAGTGGTTTATTACTCATGGCAATAATTAGTCGTTGAATAACTCCGAAACAATTAATAAGAAAACATACGATGCCTTTCATTCTAGATGGATCCGGATTTCTTGTTCGTGCAATATTGAGCCAGGTTCTCACAAACCATAATATGAATCATCAGTAGAGAAAAGTTTCAATTAATTTCGCTTCATTGATATTAATATTGCTCTGTTTGCGGCTTATCAATCAATAAAACTAAATGCATAATAATTTTCAGTATCAATCATTGCGTTTTACATTATTCAACATATTCTTTGAAAAATCGCATTAGTTTGATATTCAAATCATGGTTATGTTCGCAAAAATTCAATAATTAATTTTAAATAATATGCACATCTTGATTGCTGATATTACTAGATATACAAGATGTGCAAATAGTCACATCTTTTATAATCTCGTTCAATATGTTATTTTTGCTCTATCCTTGAAAAATTAAGAAGTCTTATGATGCAGAGATTATAAAATAGATACAGAACTACCATCACTGACGTGTTAGTGAATCTTACAACGAAACACCAAGACATCACACAATAGGATATCCAAATCATGGATGCCAGGCATCCTGAATTTAATATGAATATCCCAAATAAGGAGGAAGCATTATTAAGAAATACAACAAACAACAAAGCAGGCACCGAAAGAAAGTATACAATATAGATAGATGAGTAACTTGTGAGGGTTTTGACGCTTTAGTTAGTCTATATACAATAACTACGCATTTTCCGGTCCACTAACGCAAAAATACAAAATGAAAATTAACAAGCAACGAGCGGTATTACACCGAAATAATAGGCAATACCAGGGAATCTCGCTTTAATACTAAGGTGGATATTCAAAAGCGTAAAACTTACAATTATTTAAAACATGTACCAGAAGTTTACTTACCAAGAGCTACTAAGAGGGACTACCTCGAGTACTATATTAAGTGTTGCTCAGGATGTTCATTACCAAAAACCTTCTTTTCTGCCGGTTTAAAATTAAAAATAAACGTCACACGGGCGTCCATCTTTTTGTTATTGTCTTGAAAGATGGTTGTCTCAGCTGTAGAGTTTGTTGAGAAGTTAAAAATTAATCTCGATTTCCCAAGAACATGCTATATTTTCTCACCGGCTATCTTACAGAGCACTGGCGCCTCAGAAAGCACTTAGTAAGATAAACATTAACAGAAAGACACAAATGAAAGTTCTGTGGAAAAGAAAAAGACATTTTTTAACAACTTATAATAGAATTCTTCGCCACTGGAAGTCAACGCAAAGCAATCTCAAGTCACGAAATAATAAAGGAATGTCGTCTCAGCTACTGAAATCAATTAGAACTCTGGAACTGGATGGGAAGCTCTAGCTTATATCAGCTAGAGCTTCCCATTGCTTTGCGTTGACTTCCAATGGCGAAGAATTCTATTATAAGTTGTTAAAAAATGTCTTTCTCTTTTCCACATAACTAGTCGCGGTACCATACCCCAAATTACCATTCGTTGTTTATTATTATTAATAACAATCACATTTTGATTTTTTGCTATGACTATTGTGAAACCACTATTGTTATTTTTATAAAAACTATTTTTCAGACGGAAGAAGCAACTCAACCAAGGTCACTTAATCATAGGGTGGGAAGACCTAGGTCTCAGGCAGGACCAATCAGGAGGCCGCATGATAGGAGGCTCGACACTTCCCCATATTCCAGCGGTTCCTTTTTGAGTCCTCCACCAGATACGAGTTGGGGTAATAGACGAGCTAATAGCGATTCTGCTTTACATCAGAGTGCAATGCAGGTAATGAGTTGGCTATTTTTCTTTATCTTAATTTCAAATTCGAATTGGAGATTTAGGATTATCATCCATTTATTGCTAGGTTGGATGAATATCTTCTTTCCCAAAAAGAACGACCAGTTTTAGAATTTAATTGAAACATATATTGCAAAACGGTTTCATTAGATGGAAAATCTTTCATGCCATTTATGATTTAAACAATTTATAGTTCAAATGTTCCTTTTGCACTATTTGCTTTATTCGATGACTCAGTACTTTATCTCCATTGATATTACAGTGCTCAAAAACACTTGTTTACTTTCTTTGTAGTGAATTAACTATATATTTAATGTTTTGGATAATTTTTTCTATTAAAAATGTATACGTTTGTTTAAATTTTCAACTAAATCTATTGAGCGGATCTTAATATATTCAACATTCATTGAAATGTGCTTTTCCAGGCTTCCAATGCTATGAGGATTATTATATATCTAACTGGTCTCGATTTCAACATGATTGAGCTATGAGGAAAACTATGCGAAAATTTCCTGACTTAGTTGGCGAAGTTTTCAATCTAAGAAGTCAATCTTTCCGTTTCGACTTAAAAAATTGCCTATGAATATCAAGTCTTCTGTTTATTTCTTTTGAAAACTTTCGTATTTGCGAATGAACAGACAAACAAAATATTATACTGTTAATTTTAGACCCAATAGTGAAATGGTGGCCGAAAACATCTGACTATAAAATTTCCCTTCTGCCCAGACGGAGCCTGAACCCGGGACCTTCCGGTTCTCAGTCCAGGCTCTACTCACTAAGCTACCAGCATTCAATTCCTTAAAGTTTTTCTCTCAGACAATTTTAGTCATACATTATCGATTTTGGTTTGCATAATAAAAAAGTTATGTGTTCTATATTGACCATTACACACACAATTGAAAGTTCAATATGGATCTGAAATTCTGCTTTCTTCAAGGGTACCAGCCCTGAAAGAAATGATACTGTAAGAAATAGATGGATGGTCCAAGAAAATAATGAAAGGAACGATGGACGGCCAAGATCCAGCTGTGATGTTTCTCGAATATCTCCTAGAATTCAGTAAGTGTGTTTTGAATTCACATTTATTTTGTACGTTGCAACAGGGCGCTCACCCATAGAACTGGTGTGGTTCTACCCGATTGCAGGTTATCTGTCCATAAGGGCGAATGCATCAGAATTAGATCTGTGCTAGCTTTAAGAGGAGGGATACTATGACGTGTTAGTCTCCCCGAGTTCGTGGATTCTGGCATCGAGTTGAACTCTTCTCTCAGATTGCTCGAAGGAAATAAAAGTCAAATTATTTCGAAGCACAAAGGAATCTTGTAGTAATAATTTTCTCGATATTTTTTCTATTCTATTTGAAGACACATATTTGAGTTTTGGGTAACGTTTTGCATGATTATTGCCAAGATGAAATGTTCAGCGTTGTAATTCTAATTTTTCAACAGTGTGTATCCTTCGCCTCAGGTGCCAGGCGCAGTGCAGGTACCCATTGGAAATAACACTGGTTCTCTACCAGATCTCACAAATATGGATTTTTCATCTCCAATATCTGTCCCTTTGGACCAAGACCGTGATCAAGGAAGCTCGCCTTATGGTTCTGTAAGTTCATGCCCTCAAATAATTTCTTGAATATTGATATCAATAGCAAAAACATGCGTTGTATCTGAAAAGTACCTATAGAAGGATATTTATATAGTTACATGATTTATTGCTATATGCAGCTAACTTGAAAAATGGACTGTATACGTTCTGCATAACTGCAGTCAGAAGTTTAAAATTCTCCTTTTTTACGACACTCTTAGGAAGAAACTTGGTACTTATATTCAATATCTTTATCGGAAATTTTTTATCTGTTACCTCCCTACGCAACCATATGATATTCCTTGTGAAAAGACTGAATATTTTTCTTCATATTCATTTTGAATTATATATTTTAGGCTATTTGCTTGTTTCGACATTATTTTTAATCCAAATTAATTGAAGCATCAGATGTATGACCTCCCTTTCTTTGTCTATGCAATTTAACCATGAATAAATAATCCTTGTAAAGCTACTTATTAACTTTATCCAATGAAACCTTGACCACTGTGCTGGAGCTTCTTTTCTAGCTTTATTATTCAATTTAATAAAAGATAATATCAAAATCTATCTTCCTTATTTAGTATTATTTGCTGCATTTTCCGTAAAAGTTTACCTACTGTACTTGATAAGATAGTAGTAAATGCAATTTTCTAATAAAAAGAAATTATCAATAATCATATCAAACACTTCCAAGGGATGATGATTCACATTTGGCTTTTTGATATTATTATCACTAGATTATTAGGTGTGTAACAGCTTGTGATTTTTATCGGTTCTGCTATTTTTGTAGTTTAATGTCTTCTTATAAAGATTGGTTGTTTAGCTTTGGGAGAGACTCCATACACTGCAACAAATAACAAATAATAAGTGTATTGGCGCTTTTTAGTTAGGTCATTTAGCTTACGATAGCCTTCAATATTTTTGTCACAGACACCCAAATAAAAACTAGCTATTTGACTGATTGATGCGATTCAAATTGTTGCTCCTCTGCCTGAATAATCAACTTGAGCTCCACTGTCAGATTTTCAATTAGGAGCATTTTTATAGGCTTTTCTAATAGCATTTATTTAAGGCCTTAGCAGTCTTTTAAGCGACTCAATATAGACGTTTTTTGCCAAAATTAATTTAATTAATTTTTCATCAATCAATGTCATTAATAACCACTTCATAGTTCAAGGGGAATAAAAGGCTATTGAATATTAATTTCGCAACAGAGATCTTCAAGATCTTTCAGAGTCTTTATTATTCGTCAAAATTCACTCTTTATGGACCTTTTCCTATTTACCAAGTTGAAAAATGGTATCAAAGCATGTAATTTGGGGACATTGAGGAACAGTCCAAGGTCTCCAACAGATCAGCTGAAAGCTGCTGCAGAATTTAAATCCTAGTACTTCATTGAACATAGATTCAAAGATTATAAAAAATAGCCATTTCTTAATTTGCAAATATATTTATATTTTCATCATATTCATTCCGATATTCCATTGGTCATTTATCAGTTATCTCAGTAGAAGCACAAACAATTGTTTTCTTTATTTTACAGGATTATTTATTTCCAAATCAGTACGTAGAACTTGATTCATTTACTCCTGTGAATGCATTTCAGAGTCCTGTCAATGTAAGCCCTTCTGCATCGCCAACTAATAACATTCATCAAGGAGTAAGAAATCAAAACCGATTTCATTTTAATCAAGGACAAACACATCCTCATTCTGTGAGTAAAACTTTTTAAAGTTCTTTACAAATTTTAACCCCAGCATGCATTTTTTTTATGTTTTCTTTTTGAATATTTTTGTTTCTGTTTTTTTTTTGTTTTGCATGTCTGTTTTTTTTTGTTACAGAATCATTTATCAGTTCCAGTAAATCCTAGATATCCTCTTCGTCCTCACAAGGTTTGTAATCAATTTTGTCATTTGTTTTTCTTTCCAGCTAAAATGATTTAATTTATTGGCAGTCTTTTATTTCAGTTTCATATGAGAAATTTCTGTTTTTCACCTTTATCTAGTTTGTGGTATATACTACCAATATCCTATTGAATAGTTTTATTTGCTAATATTTAATTGATGATAATGATGAGCAATTTATTATTTGTTTGATTGATTTGGTCTTTACTTGGTGGAAACTCATTTTAATTAAAAAAATATATAAGGGACAGTATTTTAATTTCCATAAAAATGTTTGTAATACAACAATTGTTTCACCACGATGTGGCTTCTTCAGCTATCCACATTCTATTGGCTAATGGTGTCCAGTGTAACCGAGTTTAAATACAGTTTTAAGTACGTGACAAAATAATGAAAGAACAAGTCATAAAAACTTAAGGTGCTTTTTGGAATTGGCCGCTAAAAAATGCCATTAGGGAAAGACATTCAATAATGGGAATTTGTCAACATCTGTTTGTTCATTCAAAATGATTTTTCGGGCATTATTGCTGTTGATTTAAAAAAATTCTAAAAGTGTTAGTCTAGAATTTTTGCTTTCGATGTGGATAATTTCATAGTTATTGTTGAAATTATGCCTGAATTCCTTAAGATGATTAGCATATGTCGAACGTTCAGAATCCGATATGTAACTCCTTTGGTATTCTTGGATTCTTTTCTTGAATAATCTACATGTCTGGCCAATGTATACTAAAGGGCAATCATTGCAAGTCAACTTGTAGACTCCAGATTTATTTTCTTTATATGTTAGATCCTTCTTGTTTTTTATGTATGTTATATTAACATAAGATAACGAAAAGTATTTCTGGGGTTGTAACCGTTGTTTGACGATATCTGTTTAAAAATATTTAATTATTTCAAAAAGTTATCTGAATTCAAAGGGACATTCAATACACATACAGATATTACAATACATAAAACTTCAAATCGCCCCACCAACCAAAAGAAGTCAGCATATAATAGTTTTATTCATAAACAATAGTTTATGAATAAAACTATTAAAAGTTATCTGAATTCAAAGGGACAGTCAATAGACTGTCCCTTTGAATTAAAATTATGAATTAAATATTATTAAACAGATATCGTCAAACAACGGTTACAACCCCTTTCTTATAGACAAAATGGTATCCAATAAACAAAAGAACATGGCATTAAATCTAGTATACCCAGTCATAAAAGAGGACAATACACAGAAATACTTTTCGTTATCTTATGTTAATGGATTATCTGAAAATATTGCTAAATATTTAAAAAATAATTTCAATTACAACGCAGCTTTTAAAACCATTAATAACCTTAGTACTTACATAAAAATCAATAAGGATCGAACAAATAAAGAAAATAAATCTGGAGTCTACAAGTTGACTTGCAACGCTTGCCCTTTAGTATACATTGGCCAGACAGGTTGTTCGTTCAAGAAAAGAATCCAAGAACACCAAAGGAGTTACATATCAGATTCTGTACATTCGACATATGCTGATCATCTTAAGGAATTCAGGCATAATTTCAACAATAACTATGAAATTATCAACGTCGAAAGCAAAAGTTCTAGATTAAAACTTTAAGAATTTCTTGAAACCAACAGGTACAATGCCTGTAAAATCCTTTTGAAAGAACAAACAGATGTTGACAAGTTTCCATTACTGCATATCTTTCCCTAATGGCATTTTTTAGCGGCAAACTCCAATAAACATCTGGAGTTTTTATGATTTGTTCTTCCATTATTTTGTCACGTACTTAACACTGTATTTAAATTCGGTTACACTGGACACCATCAGCCAGTAGAATGTAGAAACCAGAAGAACCCACATCGTGGTGAAACAATTGTTGTATTATAAACACTTTTGTCCAAATTTAAATTCTTTCTCTTATATATTTTTTGATATTTTTATATCTTACGATACACATTTTGTCAAAGAAGCACTGTTCTAAAAATTTTTATTTTTGATATAGTTCAGTTGATAAAAATTTTAAATTTGTCATTTTCAGAACAGTGCTTCCTTGACAAAATGTGTATCGAAAAATATATACATTTGTGTGGAAATTAAAATACTGTCTCTTATATATTTTTCGATTTATTTTTTGATTACCTTTGAAATATTGCTGTCAAACTATCCTGTAAATTTATTGAAGAATCTATTGATGGAAATATAGGCGGTATTTTCTAAAAAAAAATTTTTTTTAGGGTTTGCCACTAGATGAAAACATACCAGTTATTCTAGATGGAGGTCCTCACAATGACATGTCAAATATGTATCGTTCACGTTGTTCTCCACCGTCATCTTCTCCAACAGTAAGTAAATGAATAAAAGGATTGTATTAAGAAGTTGACCTCAATAATTTTTTATTGTTATTTTTGAATTTATCATCTGAATTGTTTAGAACTCATAACCCTGGGTAGCTTAAGGATATAATATATGTGTGACGCGCATTCCTAAAATTTTCTAAAATAAAAAAGTGAAGATCACAGAACTGATTTTTGGAAAATTAAAACATCAGATCAAATACTAATTATTAATTGTAGTAATTAATTTCTCAATTTTTTGTAGCGACCTGGTACATATAGATCGAGGCCAAGTCCACATTCGTCTCCTAGTCCAGGAGGCAGACATTCGGCCCCTTGTAGTCCAGGCGCACCTAGTCCATTATCAAATGATTATCACACACAATTCAGTCCACAACAAGCCACACAATTCCAACAAAATTTCGAACAGTTGTCTATGGTGAGTACTTCTTCGTTAATCGAATGCTTGAAAGATGTTTCTGTGGTCCATACCATTAACCATCCATCATTGCATTGCTACAGTTAATCATTAACTCCATCACCATGGGAATATTTTCAATGGCGAATTCGAAAAGTAGAATGAATGTTCAGATTTGCCCCAAAGAAGTTGCCGCTTATTCAACCTCGAGTAAATTTGATTTTTCATTATCTAATAAGTACTTAAAATGTTAATGCTTGCAGGGAGTGGTAAGTTTAATGGTAAAATGTACAAGTCGTTACTAAGTGTAGCACATTCAGAAATTAGAATAATAGTTTATAGTGACCAGAAAAAAATTCTTGAAATAAGTGTGAAAATGCTAGAATATTGCAGAATTAAATTATGAGCGCTAATGCCATACCTATTAAACAGTTGCTTTTTTATATTCATGAAATAAGCAGTGCCTCTTCTTTCATCTGACAACAGACTTTTATTAGAAAATGCAACTTTTTTATTGATGTTTTTATTTTATTAGTGTGGATTTCTGCACCACGGAGTGAAAAATATAAAATAATATAACTATTTTAAAAAATTTTTAAACAATTTTAAAAAATTAGCCTTCTACATATTTAATTCCAAAAGATTATATTCAATGATTATAACTTCTGAAAATAAATTAAAATAATGTCGTATAAGTACCACTTATATCATGACACAAAATAAACATTCATTATAAGACATCCAAATGGTATAACAAAATCCAATAAATAAAAATTATTAACTAAAATCCTATAAATTAAACATTTTGAATAGACAAAATTTTGTTTCTGCTTATCAATCCTATGAAAACCAATATCTTTCAAGAATATCCAACATAATCTTAAGAATTTTATCACAAAACTATCTTACTTAGACTATTCAATATTATTGGATATCTAACCAAGGTACTTTATATAAAAACTCAAGATATGCAAAACATTACTGAAAAACAAGTTTTAAAATCGACTTTGCTCATCAGTATTCAAATATTCATATTCAATAAATATAAAATCAATTAATAACATATATTCAAACTCACCCTTCGCCTTCCAGAAAAAGTTCTATTTAAATGAGAACCTTAAATAGGTATTCACTACACACAGAAATATCTCTGTGATTTAACCTGATCTAGAAGATTGAAAGACAAATTTAACGGCCTCTGCTATAACACAAGGACTATCTGTATGAATGTTTGAGGAAACCATATAATTATATATTATGAATAAAATAACGTAAATAGAGGTCATTCTTGATAGAAGGTATATAAAATAGTTATATTATTTTATATACCTTCTATCAAGAATGACCTCTATTTACGTTATGAAAAATATAATTCAACAATTATAAATAAACGACTAGTGAAAATTTCAGTGTCCATAAAGGTTCAATTGAGGGAAAATAGTAGGCATGCGTCTTAGATTCCAGGCAATTGATATGAAATTGCAAGACAAGACAATGATGATAGCAAATTTTCCTGCTCAATTCACAATAAAAAAACACTGAATGATATAAACACATTTTTCAATCAAATTTACTGTGAAATGCATACTAAAAATTCAGTATACCAACTCCAATATTTATATAAACACATTCATAACAAAGTTCACTATATATAGTCCGTCTAGAAAGTATCCGGAATTTATTATTTCGCATAATTTTAAGATACTTCTTTTTTGTAACATTCTGAGACAAAAATAATGTATAAAATAGGTTGTGCAGATAGTGGGCTATGGCAACACTATTTGTCAAATATTGTTGTTTGTCAACAGGTATACGTACCATTTATGAAATAATGTCGCAACTAGGAAAAAAAAACAGGTAGAATATTTGTATAGAAAAGTTTTTCGGAACGTAAAATTTAGTGCAATTGACGGAACTGGGTAAAAGTGCTGTATATGAGACAACACAGAGGATAAAAAATGGCATGGATATGAGGCATTAGCCAGTTTCGGAAATTGACTAACAGATTTAGAAATCAACGAAATATAAAAGTATGTCCAGAAACCGTCTGTATGTCACTGAAAAGACAAGGCTACATATCAAGGAAATGAAAAAAAATCCCTGTAATGACACCTTTACAAAAGGAAAGAAATGATAGAATGTTGTCAACGTTTTCAAGAAGATAATTTTAATGATGTCTTTATATCTGATGAAAGTTGTTTCCAACTTGCTTTATATCCAGAGGGATGGCGGATGGCGTTTTCAGCAAGTTGTAGAAATTACTATGTTTTACTACCAATAAAAATATATATTACACATTTTCTTGCGACTCGAGTTTCGGGAAATGAACTATCCCATCATCAGACAACTGTCTGATGTTTTAATTATTATCAACTACCAAATAGTAACGGCTGAAACAATTCAGTATCAGGATAATGCAAGATGCCATACTTCGGCCTATACTCAAGCCTGGATGCAAGAACACCAAGTGACAACAATTTCATGGCCAGCAGATCTTAGTCCCATTGAAAACATATGGGGACTAATGAAGATTGAAGTTGAACGAGCAGCACCACGAAATAAAAATGATTTAATTCAGTCAGTTTTACAGTGACTTGTTGGGTTACCTCATCTTCAATACAACCAAAACTGGATAATTCAACCCCCAAGTACTTGAACGACATTACTTGTTCTATTATTTGCTGGTTTACTTCCAGTTTACAACGGAGAGGTTCTTTTGCTGTTGTCATGCACTTAGTTTTTTCAGTGGCTATGTCCATACTGAACTGCTTAGCGACATTGAAGAAGAGTTGGAGACTTCTCTGTAGGTCTTCCTCACTTTCCGCGAAGAGTACTGCATCATCCGCATAACAGAGGATCGTAAACGTAGCCATTTTGTAACCCCTTCCGGTTTTCATTTTTTTTATGATTTCATCCATTATGATGTTAAAAAGGAGTGGACTTGAAGAATCACCTTGTCGGATTCCACTGGTAACAGGTATGTTGCTAGACAGTTTGCCATTTATTCGGGCTTGTACGTTATTTTCTGTATATATGTCCTTAATGGTCTCGATCAGATTTGTCGGTATACCACGGTTTTTCAGTAGGTGTAAGACGTCCCTTAGTCGTACTCTATCAAAGGCCGTATGCAGATCAACGAAGCATAGGAAAGCGGGCTTATTATATTCCGTTGATTTCTCCACAATCTGTCGCATCACGAACACAGCATCTGTACAGGATCTTCCTGTTCTAAAGCCTTGTTGTTCGTCCGCCTACAATGGAGTTGATCTTTGTTGTAATTACCTTGGTCACAAGTTTGAACATGAAGTCCAGTAGGTTTATTCCTCTGTAATTTTTCTGTTCTTTCTTATCTCCTTTCTTGAACATCAGAATCATTATACTTGTTTTCCAGGCTTCCGGAATCTTACGTTCTGATAGGATTTTATTAACTAGTGCAGTTATTTCGGATACCAAACATTCTCCCCCATATTTAAGCAATTCATTCTGGATGTTATCTTGCCCCGGTGATTTTCTGTTCTTCAATTTCCCTAGTGCCTCTCTGATATCTTGCTCTACAACCACTATATTGTCATTTACTGTAACATACTCTAGTTCACTGTCCTGTATGTTGTCATCTCGGAACAATTCTGTCAGATACTCCACCCATTCATCTTCTTCTATTGGATTTTTTTCTTCGAGTTCGCTATCCAATAAAATCGCAGGCTGCCTTAACGATACTATATGGAGGAATAAACATCTGAACATAAAAACGAAGGCAAGAATATATAAGGGTACCATAAGACCGATCATGACCTACACGGCTGAAACCAGACCCGAGATTTCTAAGACAAGGCGTATGCTGGAGACAGCGGAAATGAACATACTTCGTAAAATTTCCGGAAAAACTCTGTACGATAGAGAAAGGAGTGATGAAATCAGAAGATTATGTGAATTGGAAAACATTGGAGAGTGGATAGAGAACAGGAAAATAGAATGGAACGCGCACATAGAGAGAATGGGGCAGGACAGATTAGTGAAAAGGGCTAGAGATAAATCGCCTCTAGGAAGGAGAAGTATCGGTCGCCCAAGAAAAAGGCGGAGCGATAATTTACGCCCCGAATAAGGATATAAGGATATCATCCATGAAGAACAGGCTTTAAGCCTACATGGAAGAATGAAGAAGAAGAAGAAGAGTTTTACAGTCCTGGACTACCATCACCGAAAATTATGGAGTTGTTCTAGTTTTGTGTGTATCTCGACGTTTAGTCAAGTGTTTTTATAGTTAAATGGAGGTTGTATAAGTAAATACGATGAATATTTTGTTATAATTTTCTTATTCAATAATTAAAAATATATACTAAACAATTACAATTGAGCTTTGTTTTTTCGGATACTTTCTAGACGGATTATACTTGCTACTTTTTAGATGATAATTGTTAATTGATACTGTATAAATCCGCACTTAGTTTTTTATCTACATGCACTAGTAGTGTAACTTACATAGTTACTCAAAAAAAAATCATTAGGCTAAATCTTGGTATTAAGTCTTGAGCATTTCTATACAATTATTTATTATAACGTGTATTATCTATCGTTGTATTTAAAAATCTCAATTCGATGTCCATGAAAAGTGATCAAATATTACAGTATATCAGTGATACACAGAATCATTGGCTCTCAGCGAATTTTGTAAAGATCATCTGAAATGGGTTGCTGCTTCAGAAGACATTTCAAAATAAATTGTTGCCTTTTTTTTGATGACACTGGTTGTAGCATTAGTGCATCATTGAACAGTTAATTCTGACTGGCACTAAACCATTTGTTTCTAATCGGAAAATGAGAAAAATCAACTGATCCATAATTTTCTTCAAGGACAGCTTGATCTGTCAAAGATTTGTTGTGGAATAGCTCTCTGTGATTTCTTTTTCATTTTTTCAGTTGAATAAATTCGGAGAAAAAAGTGTTTCACCGTCTGTAGAGGCTGTTGAAGGAACCTAACGAATGTTTTGAAAATTGCTTCAAGTAGTATATTGACCTTTATGGGGAATATTTCGAAAAAAAATAAAGTCATGTAAAATGTATTTAGGGCTAAAAAGCTTGTGTTCAAACAAGCTAAAACTCTAGAATTGGATAGTTGAGAATTGGTTTCATTATGAACATATCCTCATAAATTCCTTTTTACCGTGAACAGATTTCTGACATTGCATAAAATTAAATACTAGCAGGTCGAATAAGAAACGAAATGTTGTCAAATTTTCTAATTTAAAATTCCTTCAATTGAAAAAAAAATAAGAATGGGGCAACAGAGCTTTACAATACCGTAAAAGCTTACTACTTTAGCCTTTGGCCTAAATTTCCATTTTAGACTTTATTCCATTGGGCTAACTCCAGTTCATAATAAAAATTTTGAAAGATTTAAATAGGCCAACTATAGGCATATGATTTAATAATATTCTACTGATAATGATGAATCTAAATTGGCCATTATTCCTGTGTTACGAAATCATAAAAATTGCATGACAACTGCATGTTACTTATGGGTATCAAAAGATTAATTAATTAAATAATAAATCCATCCAGGCGAAAGTTTAACTAGTAACCAATCGATACACGGAGAAATGATCAGTGTGGATGAAAGCATAAGAGGATTATTCATGAGAGGATAAATAATGTATGAATAAGACGTTTTCTGAAGAATATCAATTTCGAAAAAATCATTATTCTTCAATATAAATAACTTCCAAATACATCATATAAAAGAGCTATTTGATAATTGTATCATCATCAAAACAAGGTCTTACGCCTTTAGTGCAACTTGTTGAAATTAAATTGTTTTGGAATAGACAAAGAATTGCTGAATATTTTCCATTCCGGATAACCTCTTGCTATAAAAAATAATTAGTATAAAGATACACGAGTGACAACAGACAGAAACACATATACAGTCATTTAAATCAATTTTGTACTAGAATATCAGAGTAAAAGTGAACGAATGAGACATTTAACTATTAACTATTACACTTTGATTCTAAAAAATAATTTAAAACAGTATATTCCTATTAAATATGTTTCCACTTCATTCTATGAGAATTTTGCGGTGGCTCATATGATACTTTAAATCATATACGATGAATTTCCGTCAAGTAGAGACCGAAACAATCAACATAACGATCCTTTAAGATGATATCTGGTTCTTAGATTTATCACATTACTTCTTTTTGTTTATTTTTAAAGAAAGAACATGTCACTCTATCTCTTTCCAAACTTTAAACACTAACTGACTCGCAGTGAATTGAAGATAATACAGGGTGTTATTAAAAGTAACTAATGTAATATAAGGATCTGCTATTCTGCAACTTTTATATAGGCGATTTTTTGTGAGACTCTTCATTTTGACGAGTTCTGTAAAAAAAAATAGACCTGGCTCCAAAAACACACAATTATGTCTCGTGTACCTTTGTCCTTTCAAAATTTGAATTTTATTATAATAATATTGAAGGATGATCATTATTGATTCCTTAGTTAAAGTGAACGTATTTTTCAGAAAAAAAGTCAGTGATCAGAACCTGTCATCCAGCACATTGATCCGATTAAAGATGTATTCCAAGGCAGAAAAAATTGATTATTTCAATTTTTCCAGGTATAATCTTGCTTCAACCAGATACCTCTGGGCATTTAATTGACTGTAGTTTTGGTAGAATATCTGCTTCTGGAACTTTTGTATTTCAATCCAGTATTCGTTAACGATTCCAAAGGCTTTCTGAACAGGGTATATCTTTTATTAAAATAGATAAAAAAAATATATAACTAAAGAATATGGATGTTGAATAGTCTTTCCTCAACTTTCTTTAAATGGGATTCCTAAATATGTACTTTAAATGGGATTCCTATATGTGTACTTTAAATGGGATTCCTAAATATGTACTTTAAATGGGATTCCTAAATATGTACTTATATTTAGATCATTTTGAGATGAAAATTATCTCAAATATTGGACCCCTGAAAAATTAGTGGTCAAATTCAATTCCGTTGACATGATAACTTTTCAAAGAAATAACTTAAGATGCTTGAAATTTACAGAGTATATCTTAAGTTTGGGTAGGAAGATCAAAAAGAGGAATGTGCAAAATCCGCCCATGCTTCAGAAATTTTTGTTTGAAAATTTTTATTATCTCAAATAATACATATCCATTAAAATTTAAGTATTAATAATTAATAGTTAGGTATAAAAACGATTTGATTACTTAAGCAGAATTTTCGTTATATTCGGTTAAAAATGAAATTGTCTTTTACTACGACTTGGTAGTTTAGAGTAAGTGGTATGTATATACCACTCACATGTTTCGATATTAATGACTGCTTAATACCATTTTGATACTCTTATGTTATCTTTGTATCTGTTCTAATAATAGAAATATCTACTATAAAGTAGGTTCTGAGACCTCTCTCAGTCTAAATATGGTGTTCATACTGCTACAATGAAAATAATTAGCATAAAATTTTAAATTCGATCAATAAAACCAAGGTCAAATGACTATAAGGAGGATAATAGGTGTATAGAAAACGGAAAAAGCGCAGCAAAAGTTTATCCAACATAAGGTACCTAATAGAGAATGTGTGTTGGTAGGACTGGGCGCAGTTGGTCGCTAGCTTGATGGAGTCTGGGTGCACATGGAGTGCGCATTTACAGGTGACTAACATAACTAACGAGAACTTACCCTTCATTTTTTCGATTTTGCATTCATAATAAGTGGTTCGAATTATGTTCAATGATGTGTATAAGCTTATTTTTTCTAGGAAAATTTTTAATAGCCGATTTAATAAAATCCTTCAATATAGGGTGCTCCTGAAAGTATGTTCAGACACACTTGGAAATATCTCCATTGCCCCATATAAGTTATTTGATTTTTTTGTAGTTTTAACCAAACGACTACTCAGTATACTATAATTGAACTGTTAATGGACAGTTTGAGCCATAGTGGATAGTTGTAACATGTATATGGTTTTTAATAAGCTGATTATATTTGTGGTTAAGTATAATAAAAAAATTACTTGAAAACTAGAAAAATCACATTATAGGGGTGATTGAGATACCTCTAAGGGTGTTCTATATTTGGTATCACTCTTTGGAACAGCCTACACTCTTGTGCCAGTAGCAGCTGGTTGAATCGATTTTGAATATTCAAGAACAGTTGAAGTTATTAAAAGTTTTCCTAACCGAATGTTCAATTTAAATCTGGGGCTTCACAATCTTTTTCGTTTTCAGAAGCAGATTTTGCTTAGGATATCATTCTAATGTATTGTAGTGCATGTGATATTTTCAGCAACACTTTTACATGTATCTTATTTGATTTTCATGCTTATTCAATTTATTATAGGATTTTAAAGCTTTATTACACTTGTATAAGAAAAGAATGAATAAACTGTTTATTATGTTTTATGCATAGTAATAATGTTCTATATTAGATTTAAATAGTGATTATTGGCACAACACAAAACCATTTCAAAAGCGATGTTCACACATGAATGTCTATTCTCGAAAATAGTTGTTAACTGGAAATATTGAAAGCATCCTATCTGAAAATCCTAAAATATACAAGCAATACGCCACAAGTTACTTAGCTAGATAATGCTCTTTCATAATATCAGTGATATGTGTGCTATCGGGAGTACAAATTAATTTCGTCTGTTTTTTAGCTCTAAAAGAGGCATTTATTTGAAAAGATAATGAAGTAACAAATTAAGCAGAATATCATCCATCACTGCTTACTACTTTTCCCTACCTCTCAGCAATTTCCGAATCCCGTCTCTAAAATATTCTTGTCTCTTGAGGCGATTCAGTTTTGAAGCCAATATTCGATTTCTTCGAAAGAAGTGAAGTGGTGACCTGCCAAATAATGTTGCATCCGTCCAAACAGCCAGTCCAGTAGTCAGAAGGAGCAATAATCTGTCTGTACCCTTTGACGTCCACCATTATATCAGATATACATATAAATTAATAATACCTTATTTCTGGTGGAACAAATTCATTAAACTGCAAAAACTTGCCTGCTTGACTAGTTTCGGTGAAACTTCTCAAGAGCAAGTAATCAGAGAACTGCAATGAGTTGTATGTATCACTTTTGAAGCGCCGAAACCATTCTCTACATGACTTGTCAGTTGGAGCATTGTCACCATAAACTTGCACAAGCATACGACGAGCTTCAGCTGCACTTTTTTTCTAATTAAAACTTCCTGCAAGTGCTGTTTAGTTATCAAAAAATCTGACATTTTCAACAGAGTAACACAATTCAAACTGGATATCGGCAGATGTCCAATCTGTCTAAAACCGCTGAAATCAACTGTTACTATTTAAAAATTCAATGTTTTTAGAACCATCTTTTGAACACGAATCGAATTAATTTGTACTCCCATTAGAACTCAGATGTTTCAATATTTGGTGATTGGACAGTTATAATATTTTCCAGTTTCCCAAAATTTCCCTTGAGGTGAAATCTGGAAAATATTTCCCCAAGCATTCTGAATCAAATGACAATCTGAACAAACAATATAAGAGGTTCAATTTTTGTCAAGACAATGTCTTTGCAGGCCTGCTGAAAAGTTTTTATAAAGTTCCCATTGCACCATGCCCAAAAGCAAAATGACTAATATAATATTTGAAAGTAATGTCACTTATTCCCAGAACACACATCATATTTCACTAAAACTACATTGGTATTGATAGTCAAATGCCTTTGGCGAATTCAAATTCGTTCATACTGAAGCTGTGTCATATGACCCAAATCCCAGTTTCAAATATTGCCAGATCAAATGCTACCAGTTTCCTATATAGTAGTGGTGATCATCACTGCTTTTGATGCCTGATCCATGTGTTGATTTTTATTACTTTCTAAGGAATTTTTCCCAAAAATAATTTTTTAATTCACACAAATACTACCTACATATACCCTAAGAATTGAATTAGCAATTTCCATCTTTTTTATTTACTTAATTAAAACAAAAATCACAATCACTAAACAGTTTTATATACAGAAAATTTTTATATCTAATTGAGATATGTGTAAATAGGAGATTGAAATTTCGACTCTCAATATGTAGTACAAAGAATTAAAAGAATTTAAACATTCTTGGCAGTATCCATATGCTCATATGTACTAAAAATTAACTCGATGATTATATTCTCAGTTTGATGACCCCGTCAACACAGTATCCTATGTGGAAGATCAGCAGGTGGCCAACCAAATGGCACAAAATAATCCACAAAACCTATCCGATGTTTCTGGTGCTACAAATTTGGAACTCACATCGGACGGTGGCTACTACAGTACTTCACCATCTCAGCTAATGTATCCTACCACATCGCCGAGCTTGCACACAACTCCAAATACACCAACAAGCATACCAGATATTACTTTAACTGGTAAGATTAACCACAAATTGAAATCTTTGACACATTACGCTGATTATATATAACTTTTTTCAAATAAAACCTTAATGGGGGCTTCTAATTTCTTAAAGAATGTTTAATCTAAGTTCTCCCAAACATAATTTTACCTAGACAATCCTGAAAATAGAAAATTTGTTTATGCAGATTTTTCATCAGCAACGGAAGACACATCTAGACAAGATTTAGCAGCAGTAAAATCATTTGAACAAGATCTGTTTCCTGAAGATGCATTAAGAAGTAGTTTGGAACCATTAGGCTTAGACGAATTTCAAATTTTAGCAGAAAATGGTATTAATTTTATACCAGATACCATAGAAGAACATTTTAGACTGGATCACTCGTAACAAAAATAAAGGGTAAGTTTTAGAATGTTACGAGAGAAATATTGATATAATATACTGTTGGATAAAGTGGTTTCGAGTAGATTTTTGTTAGTGAAGTCAAATTATTACGTTACTGCATATGAAACGATTTAATTTTATAAAATAAAAATAAGCTTTGAATTTAGTTGTAATTTCCTAGATTTTCCCATTAAATATTATTGGAATACATCAGTTCTCACCTATCAACTAAAAACGGGTACTTGGAAGTGGTAATTTGAGTTTGAGAAAGAGATAAAAGTCAGTCGAAGCTGTTATTAGGGTAATACAGTTGTTGTTCGATACGATTCTGTTGAGTTGTTGGGCAGAAATTCTTTCACAAACGATGGCGTTGTGACTCAGGTTTCAGGACACAAAAATTTGAACAGCTATCATTCTTGGGACTTGACAATTTTCAGTCACCATTTCCTTTATTTTAGGGATGTTAATTTCAATTGAAGATATTGATGGTCATTGTAAAAATCATAAATCACACTTGAGATGAACTGACAAAATAGAGCTCTGTAAACAAACTTAATAACAGATGATGCTGAAACTCCTATAAAGAGGGCTTAGATTAATACCTGGATCTTCCTTGAAATAATGTTTAATAAAGTGAAACTGAACTTCAGCTTTTCACTTAGGAAATTATCCTTTGAGCAACCATAATTTTAATCTAACAAAACTGTATTTTTAAGATAAGAACGATTATTCACAAGAGAAAAGACGGTTTCGTATGCTAGCAACATTAAGATGTCAGTTTTTAAAGATGTTATTGCCCTTTTTTGTTAGTGAGTTTTGTTGCATCGAGGCACTGCAGTAGGCCATCTGTTAAAAGATTTGCCAGCAAGGGGCTTGCTACTTAAGTTTTGTGATATACAAATAAAAACAAATATTTATAATCGGAAAGGGCTTTATTGTTCTTCCAAATATTCTTCATTGAGATCAAAACACTTTTGTATGTGTTTAAACCAATTTTCGAACCACATTTTCTATTCCCATGTGATTTGAATGCATCAACTGCTTCTTCAGGTATGGAAAAACGTTTATCTTGCAATTTATTTCTGATTTGCATGAATAAGAAGAAATTATTGGATGCCAAACAAGGACTCTACTGCAGGTTACCATCAATTCCATGTTTCGAATGCTGAAAACTGTTTTTGTTTTAGCTGATGTGCGAGGGCTTCATTGTCTCCTGGTGGAGAATGATTCGTCTTCTATGATTACTTTCCCATTTGTTCCGGACACTTCTGGCAAACACATGTTAGTGTACCATTCAGAATTGACCATTCTGCGTTAGAACTGTATCTAATTATTCCGAAAAAACAGGCGACCATTTGCTTCGTGAGCAAACAACTTTTGGTGCATTTAGTTCGCTTTGAAAAACATTTAGTTTCATGTTTATATACATAGATCCATAATTAATCGCCTATCACAATTTTACAGATGTATTTTGAACCTACTCAATTGATTTTTTTCAATATTTCGAATGCCCAAGTATACCTCAATCTCACAGTATCTATAACACATGACAAACTTACAATAGCAGTTCATGTACAGCATCGAAGTGCGACCACGATTGAATTAGAAAAACCAGTGAAACACAGTGGTCTGAAGTGATGCTTCATCGCCAAAAGTTGAAGCAAGTTGATCGGTACACTGCTTTTGTTTTAATATATGTTGAAGGAATGTTGCCATATGTCAAAATTTAATTAGCAATCCTCGTAATGAAGATATTCAGTTTACGATTGACTATTCTGTGGGGCTTGAAAATACTCAATATAAATATATTATACAAGTTATTGATCTACATGAAGAAATAGATTTCTTTTCCCAATTTGTATTTTCTTGGTCTCCCTCCATTTGTCATTTTACACTAACTTTTCCTTTTAAATAATGATGCATAAAAATTTCAAAAAAAGATTATTTTTAAAAGAATGTTTTTTTTCAGAGGTTTACTGCCATCATATCTTGTACCTTTGAAATACATTTCCGACCTTTTTGAACTTCTAGATGTGATCTTCAGCTCTACCAATGTCCCAACCGCCGAGTGGATGAGTGAAATGTTTTTGAACACAAGAAGGTTGAATGATGTAGCTATCAACATTTCTATTTGGTGTAGTCAGGACAGATGATGAAAAATAGAGAGAAATATAAATGTAATGATTTACGTTTGTGTCATAAAAACCAATTAATTATATTTGAAGACTGATAACAGTTTTACACTGTTTTAACGAATTTTTGAATAATTTGAATCAAAAACGTCAACATTTGATAATTGAATAAATGGGTTCAACTTTTCTTAATGTATATTTATTGTTTGTATGAATAAGTACACAATAAAAAGTTTTATTATATTTTGTGTCTTAGGCACTCTTTACCTAAAATTATTTTTTGGTTGATATAATAATTCATTAACAATATTAATGTTTATGCCCCAATTACTTCAGGTCTGAGACGACATTAATAGATGTTTGGTCAATAAAAAAGCATAAAATTGTCAAATCAACTACCTATAAATTTCATCACAGTCATATAGAGTATTTACAGATTTCATCTTTCTTCACTTTCATCTTCGATAAAATCTTCGAATTTATCCAAATTTTCTTCAATGTTATCATAGTGTTCTTCAAACGATTTATTGAGTGCTTCCTTCATGTACTCCATATCTACATTATAATTTTTATCCTCCTTCATCATTTTTTGTTCCATTATCTGAAATTTTTTTGTATGGATTAGATTAAATTGATTTCACGACGAATTTGATAAACAGAATAATATACCACCTCCCTTATTGGCCAATTCATCAACGTTTCAACAAGAAAGAAATAGTTTAAATCTTAATATTACCTGTCGTTTCTGAAGAAACATTTTGAAAGCATCTCTCGAAGACAAATCCTCTAGTTCTTCTTCGTTTGAGCTTGCTAATCTTCTGCCTCCTGAGATATTTGCTGTGCGTATGTTTTTGGGATTTTTTATCTGAAAATTATACATCATTTGAAAAAAAAAATATATATATATATAATATTTACAAAATAAAGTGACAAATTGTCAAACTCATTTTATGTCAATTTGACATGAATAATCTTATCTGAAAATGTTTACTGGGGCATCTAGAGTTCTTAGAAAACTTTGGTGTATAAATTGTAAAAGTGAATTGAACTTATTAATTGTAATCATAAGTGGTTTGTTTGGGAGTGCTGTGGAACATTTTTATTTACACACAAATTGTGGTTAATCCGTAGTTATTCTAACATAATCTGTTACTGTGAATTTTGACAAGAGTGAAAATTGATTAATTCAGAACAAAAGACAATAGGATCCCAACAAAGAACACCCTTGACAGAGTATGAAACGAACAATAAAGAAAATAAGAATGAAGAACACAAAAAATAATGAAATCTCCACAAATAATAGGTTCAGCAGATTATATGAGGAAAAAAAGTAAGCACTAAAAAACGAAAGAAGACCAAGACACCAAGCTTTCAAGAACTCTATTTTTTTGGACGGAGATACCAACTAAATGGAAATGATCACCAAATACTATAAATAGATCAGTTTACCACGAAAACATAAGCTGACAATACCATAAAGAGATAATTTTAAGTTTTTCTTTTTGAAATGAGTTTGTGAACACCTACCTGTATATTCGTAAAAATTCAATTGACAAATGATATCAAATAAAAAAATCGATCAAATTTAAATTTAGTATATAGATGTGACATAATGACACGAAGGCTCATGCATAATTTCCTGAAGGTAAATTATGAGAATTTTTTTAACTTTAAAATATTAAAGAATGAACGTTTGAATAGATTTTTTTTTGCAGAAATACATATAGATTAACAAGGAAACCGACATATTCTAATAGCTGAGGTATCCAGATTACTTCAAAATTTCAAACCAGTGTTCGAATCCAGGCACAGTATGATTTTTTTTTAATCTGATTTCAGCGAAAAATATGAGAAGTTAGGAAGTTTTGTTTAATATATTCTTCCAGTCTTCCTAGACATTATGTAACGATGCAAATAGAAGGGAGAAGAATGAAGCTTTTTAACCAAGTATTTTTATTTTCTGTTTTTTCAAAAGAACAGTTCTAAAGCTACAAAAAAGGATTTTTACTTGACTTTCAGATAACATCATAGATTTGGAATTTTCAGGAAAAATAGACTGCTGAACAAGCACACACAATCTTCTGACTGACATCAGTGTGTTATTACCATTTTTATCAATTTCAAATAGATAATATTTACTGAAGTAATATAAAATGGAAAGTGAACGTATTTGCCAGCATTACAGAGAGAAAATTGTTTCTATTTACATCTAAACATTCTTACCTTTTTCATTATACTATCATGATCTAAACCTAAAACATTTTGTGGCATTTCAGGTAAATCCACATCCAATGGTTCTTCATTTTCTGCTTCAAGTTTCTTAAGTTGGCTCTATAATAAAATTTCACAATTAATTTAGTTAAGAATAAGGAATTTAGGTAGTGCATACTGAAATATTCTGAATAAAAGTACTGTTATTAAATAGAACTTTTAATTTTGCTTGATAATTTTATAATCAATTGGTAGTATTAATCACCAATTAGAAATACTAACTTGATGTAATTTTGCTTGTCAGTTTAATCATCATAGAGAGCCTAGACAATTGAGGTTCTACTATAGTTTTTCTAACGTCTAGTTGATTAATGGTCAATTAATTTGTTTAAAGTGAATGAACAAAATAGAAATTGTTTCAGAAATAATAAATGGATGCAACAAAATTATGCCTTCTAACAAATTCGATGATAAACCTTAAACTTACCTTGATATTCTCCTCTAGAGGACAATATAGTTCTAACTGGTGCTTTAATCTACTAACTGACAATGCTTCGTAGTCATCTCCATAATCAGCTTGAGCCATTCTTCTATCCAATTCTTTTAGTTGAGTATGACTTTTATCTAAAAAGGGTATTTTGCCATATAATAATACATTGACATTAAAAAACCAAATTAAAATACAACTTGAAGTTGTTTAAGGGCACTTGCCAGGTGTAGAAGTATGAAAGCGGAATTTTTCACAAGAATTACACGCTGTTGTGTGAAAATAATAAAAAATATTTCATTTAAAATAATCCTCGTTGGTATTCATACATTTTCCCCCTTCTGACAGTTTATAAATGCCATGCCTCTTCTTTTGAAGTGAACCAGTTATTTAGCTATTTTCGTACAGCTTCATGTGAATTGAAGTGAGAGGGTGTCCCAGTGTGTTGTCTTTTTTTCATATTCTGGTTGTTTTTCACAAAATCCTTGATTCAAATCAATTATATTCTATTGGTAGTAATCAGTTTTAACAGTTTCACTAGGTTTTAGCAGCTAATAACAGATTACACCCCTCTGATCTCACCAAAGACAGAGGATTGTCTTCTTTCTAAAACGATTTGGTCTCGTAGTGGACGTTGATGCTTCACCTGAATTCACCCATGATTTGTGACACTTAAGATTCTCAAAATATATCCATTTTATATCACCTATGATCATTCAATAGAGAAACTTTTTATGTCAGTCGAGAAGTATTTCACAAGTGATTTTTGGATTTTCTTGCTGCCTTTCATTCAGTTCATATGGAACCCTTTTTCTTACTTTTTGAATATTTCACATAGCTTTAAAATGAATGGAGATAACTTTCTACGAAATATTCAATGGATCTGCGAGTTCTTGTTGAGTTTGAGTATCATCTTCATCCGATAAGACTTGCAATTCGTTGTCTGCGAACTTTTTTGGTTGTTTCTCATGTCAAAATCACCACTTTTGAAATTTTATAACCACTGAAAACTGTGTTTTACCAAAAGCTTGTTTCACAAGCTTCAATAAGCATTCAATGCAATTCTACATCAATTTCCTTAAAGTGATAATAGAAAACCAATGCTGTCCCCAAATCATAGTTCACAGGAATAAAATTTAACACAAAATTCATGTTTGAAGTTATAGAAAAATATACTGGTGTATGGAACTTGGGTTGTTGTCTGTTGAAACTCTTCCTCAGCTCTTGGGGGGAGATGATGGCACTGCAGAAGTCCATGTATAGGGAAATTCCAGTTTCACACTTCTACAACTAGTAAAATTAACTTCCTTAGAACGCTAAGTGTATGAAATATAATTGCGAGTTTTGTACAGCATAGAAGATAACCAGAAGATATATTAAAAAAGTTATGCTCTTTTTCCAACAAAAGATATTTCTTACCAAGAATACAAATCTGATAAAATGTCTTCTTCATTAAATAAGACATTCAAATGATCCTACTGGTCTATTCAGGGTTACACTTGAATTCGCAGAACTAATTTGTGTTCTAGTTCTTGATGAAATATAAGTTTAGAGATTAATTAGGAAAATCCAGCCTACCTTTAACAAAGCTTATTGGTGGAACCATTCCTATAACATTTAATTGCGAAAGTTCATGTCTTAAAGTGAAAGTATTCTCTGTTAAAAAGATCATTATGTCCTTCTCATTCCCAGTTTCCTTACTGATCCAAAATATATTCAATCTTTTATAGTCTCTGGAAATTTCAACCTGAAAAACATATGTAACGATCTGAAAACTTGGAAAGTAACGATAGCCATATTTGATTATTTCATGAAGACTGAAAATGATTACTTTCTGAAGAATATACAATGGGATTAGCTCAGACTGATACTTACCAAAATTCTGTAATTAACAATTTACTTGCCTTTGTTATTTCTATTCCAAGGTTGGTATATTTTTCCCAATGCTCCCCATTAACAATTAAATCTGTAACGTATTCCATAAACATCTTATTTAATACATTGACTCTTCTGAATATTGGTTTAAACTTTTTTTCTTCCACTTGTTTGAAATTAGTGGTATTTGGTAATATTGGAAATTCATCAAAATTCATTTTTCTACAAAAAATTGAATAATGGATAGCATTTTAATAAATCAACGCTACTCAACAATACATACTTTTTTCTGGAAGAATTTGATGCTATAACTTTACGAAAGGTCTTGTGAATATTAGCAAAATTATAACATGTTGAATGAATAAACCGGCTGAAGGGTTTCAAATTAATGAATTGTCCAGCCATATTCAATGTCCTTCACTTAGTAACCTACAGACCAAGGGCACATAAATTATGGCTTTGAGTAGTTCATCAAAATTCAAATCTATATAATTGCAACTAAAATTCAAATAGGTGTATTCACTTCAACTCTGTAACATTATTATGACTATTATGGTTAGCTTTCTATTGGAGTTATTTTGTTATTTATTTATGTAAAAGTTGGTTATTTGATTTTGTTGGTAGTGCCAAATATATATGTATTATATATGTAAATTTTTTTTTAAAGAAGAATTGAATATTTTTTTCTACTTCATACTTTTAATTTACACCTTCTTTAACTATAACCTGAGCTTTCTAGTCCGATATTTAAAGCTGTTTAAGAATAACACTATATATTAGAATGGGTGGATGTCGTATTTATTCAATAAGGAACAATTATTACGATTGTGATGATTTAACTAAATCCTAGGACCTTTAGGCTAGTAGTAATAATTTTTATAACCACAATAAAATCACAAATAAGGTGTATATTTGGATTCTGAAAAACATGAGATTTATATTATCACATTTTTCAATGGTGGTCATAGAGTAGGAAATATATCACATCTGTGGACAATGGGTCAAACAAAAGTTTTCAAGTACCTTTTTAGGAATAAAAAAATTTTGCAAAGTACTGACGTGAAGTCAAAAGCTTTTGTGCGCCATTTCAACGGTCTATTTTTATTGAAAATTTCAAATCTCCGAATTCAATTTCGAAGAAACTATATATAATAAATATAATCACAGACTTCCGTTTTCTATCAGCCGAAAGTCAAATAAACGTAATTTTTTTTTAATATCAAAACAGTTCTTCTGAAAAAACGAAAAATCCATAGACTTATTATCCTAATTAATACGTCTATGGAAAAATCTCATGAGCATGGGACCATAAATCGTTTATCTATGCATGAAACTTCGTGTTGCTGTTTCATATTTAAATTCTAAATTTGAACTCGATCGGATTTCTATTTTAAAAAATTTTTGAAAAATAAAATTTGAAATGAGAACAACTTAGGAACCATCTAGCCGATTCTGTATATGCAAATCTTCCAAAAACATCTAAAATTGCTTTTTTGTCCATAGTTCTACCACAAATTATTCAATCTGAGATTCTATTTCATCTGTGAATTTACTTACCGTTGTTCACAGACAAAATCCTTACTGTGTTTTTTCTTTAGAGAAGTTCACGGTAGATTTGCCGTAACGGAAGAGTTTTCTTGAGAGCAAAACTTCTGAAAAAATTTTTTGGTAGTAGATTATTCAGCTAATAAACTTTAAAGTTTGCACCGTAATGAGCACATATTGATTAGCTCATTTGTGTAATAAGTGTGTGGTAAAATATTTTAATTCACCAAACCGACGGAAACTTCAAGATTGATTATTGTAAAAAAAATTATATTATCATGTTTCAAATTATCTGTGATTATGTTATAAATTTATTATTACCCTGAGAGTGTTGTCATTTCACATCCCTTATTTGTCAAATGTCATGTTTTCTTTGATTGCTCGTTAGAAATATCTATTAAAATTTGGAGCTTCTAGATATAAAATAATTTAGGCACAGATATCAATTAAAAATTACAGTTATGTCTGATGAATAAAATGTTGAATATTTTACATCCATTCTCATATCTCATGTTGTATTTGCTGAACTTGGAAGTTTCCTGATTATTCATCATCTTCTCGTTTCCCGGATAAGTGATACCTTATCAAAACAACTATTATCGTAATCTTACAAATATCTATCACTTATTTATCGCTGCAAAAAAATTCGTGGAAACATCTTCATGACGTAAGAAGATTCATTCGTGCTTTTTTTCTCGAAATTTTTCTATTATTGGAAAAACTCGAAATTAGAAAAAGTAATCCCCGGAGTTCTAACCCAAATAAACGGTCGATAGCAAAGCAACCTATTCTACATTGGAGGTGTGATTTTCCTAAAAAAACTGAATCAATATATATAAACTTCCGAATATTATCTAAAAAAGAATTGAAATAGTAAAAATCAAACATATCGTGAAAAGAATGAATGTCTTTTGTCAAATTTCATATATTTCTGAATCGTTTCAGGAAAAAATTTCGATTCCAAGATGTTGTTTATTTGAGATTAATTTTTCAATTTAAAATAAAAAAGTCTGAAAATTTAAGGAAATACTAAAAAACTTTCTGCTATGTGACATCATAATTTGAAAAAAATTATGAATAATGAAATTAGTCAATGGATTTAATCGCTATTATCAGTATTGGTGTTTGGGAATTTAATCTAATTTCAGAGTCCAAATATACTTAATATTAATTGAAGTATTGGAGACACTGACAATAGATCAGTTGGCTAACTGCTTCGGGGAAATTCTGACAGTTCGTGCTGATTGGCGCTAAAAATGATATATAACCTAGATATGTATCAAACTTTATTTGAATATGAGATATCTGATGCTCTTCAAAACTTTAATGCTTTATTATTATAATTAAAAAGATATTAACTGCAACTGCATTAAAATAAAATGAAGGTAGCCTTAACTTATCACTCCACTATATAAGTAGTTATGCTTTATTTTTAAAAATTTATTCACTTCCTTTCAGGTATCCTCTACGAGTAGAAAAAGATCTCAGAACAATAACCTAAATTACACTTCCAAGCGTCCAAAAGTCCAAGAAAATGAAATACAACAGGTTTGAAATACTAAAGAATTTCAAGTCATTTATTTAATAAGACAATTTTAGATGAGAGCTGGTGTTATAACTTGTATGATACTGAAGAATTTCATGTGCCATTCCTTGCTGGAAATAAACTTTTCCAGTAATACTTCTGTTGTTGTGGGCCAAAATGGAAGTGGAAAAAGTGCAATTTTATCTGCTTTAGTTGTTGGATTAGGGGGAAAAGCCAGTTTGACAAATCGCGGAACAAGCATTAAAGGTATTTTCAATTGATTCTATTTTGATACCTATGATGATTTGATAACATATCATTAATTGGTGTCGTTGTCAATAATTCAAGCTCTTTTATCTCATCTGACAATAGCTTCTATGTAATTGTTGATCTAATGTTAGAATGATTGATTTTTAATGTTTATTTTGCTCCTAATAAAATATATATTTTTTAATTCTCAACTATATAAACGAATATTGTCTCGAATTCAATTGGTGAATGATGGTAAAAGTAGTTATTCATAAGTGATATTTCTAAAAAATTTTCACTATTTTACACATATAAGAGAATAATTTATCAGTTATTCGTATTTTGCAGGTTTTGTTAAAGCTGGTAAGAATTCAGCATCCGTTGAAATCACTTTGCATAATGAAGGACCCATGGCCTATCGACCTAACATATATGGACCATCTATAACTATTATTCGAAATTTTACTGCTTCTGGAAGCAGTTCTTATAAAATTAAAAGTCATATAGGTAAAGTTTCATGAGTTTTACATTTCAAGATGACAATGCCAGATTTGAATATCAATATTGCCATATCTTAAAACTTAAGTAGTAATCCTCATACGTGCTCATGCTCTTTGAGGTGAAAATAACGTTCTATTATTAGTTATTAATATACAACAATTTAAAATTAAACATGAACTTTACCCAACATGCTGTGTTAACTTGGTATGTCTATCAACATCGAGCCCTAAGGAACAAATGCAAGATATATGTTAAGGGAGGAATATTGCAAAAAGAGTTTGAGGTATTTTCAGTTCCATATAGCATTGAATTTACCATAAAAAAACAGATCTACCAGAAAAAAATAGTCTGAAGGACCATAAGCACCAATTATAGTCAATGACTGGCTACACAAGGATGATTTAAAACTAACGGCAGCTACATCTGATTATCAAGTTTATGCAAGATTTTGTCAGAGATGAAAGTAGTTTGACTCGGTAAATATAGGTATCTTGGTACAAAGTGAAATACAATTAACCTTGTTATGACAGTTCAAATAAAATATGGGAGGTGAGAAATTTATACAAACATTTGGAAAGCAACCTGAACCAAAGAATAGATTGTAAAATGATGAAAGATGAACTAACAATCCAGTTTATCAGAAAATTGACAAGCATCTCAACAGCAAGAATATGACGATAAAGATAAAAAGCCTTTGACACTATATAATCAGCTATCTGGAAAGAGGAATGACCTACGAAAGTCATTTCTTCGAAAATATCCTAAGAAGTAAAATTAGGTTGTAATGAAAGTTTCTCTGAGTTTGGTATGACACAGGGTACTGTGCTAAGTCAACTTCTTTTTTCTCTATATAAATAGTATAGCAGTTTTTTTCTTGAAGGCACTATATTAGGTTTGTATTGATTATTTTTTATTTTTTAGGTGAAATTGTTTCAACAAAATCCCTAGAAATTCAGAATATCACTGCAAGTTTGAATATTCAAGTAGACAATCCTATTTGCATTTTGAATCAAGATACATCCAGAAATTTCTTAAGTAGTAATGACCCCAAACATAAATATACTCTTTTTCTGAAGGCAACCAGACTTGAAACTATTGCAGATGAATATAAGAAAATTGAATCGAATCTAAAAAATTCCGTAAAACTACTTGAAGACAAAAAAACAGTAAGTGTCAAAATCTGTCTTGATTTCTTCCATTGAACTTATTTTTTCCAGAATATTAAAAGACTACACGAAGATTTGAGAAAGCTTAAAACCAAATTAGTTCAGTACAAATCTGTAAAGAATTTGAGAGGGGAAGAAGTTTCCTTACAAACTGAACTTTTATGGTCTAAAGTTAAGGATGTTGAATTTGAATTGAATAGTGAACTAGAAATTGTTGATAAACTTTCAAGAAAATGTGATAATTTCAGGGAAAATAGTACAAAAAAAGCTAATGAAGTAAAAAAGTTACAAAGCTCTATTAGGTAATGTATATCTAAAGAATGAAAAATTATAACTAATTTTTTTTTATTATATAAATATACAATATAGATATTATATTTAAATATAGCCCCTGTCGAAAAATAACTTTGTAAATACCTTGTGTATATATATTTTTTCAGAGAACTAGAACATCATCTTACAGAGTTGAAGAATGGTATAGAAGTACAACAGAGGCCATATGTTGAAGCAAAAAATACTTTAGATAAACTAACATCAGTTTATGAGGAAAAATGTAGACAGAAACATTCCTTAAGAAATTCTATAAAGTCTAAACACCAAGATATCAGGATACTAGAAGAAGAAATTGCAAAAGCAAATGAAAATAAAGACAGGGTACAGGAGCAAAAGGCGGAAAGAGCGAGACAAATATCAAATCTAGAACAGAAAATTAAAGCTAACGAAGATATTCTGCAAACGGCCCGTAATGATATTTTCCAAATTAAATCTGATCTTGGTAGGAAGGGAGAAGATGAACAGAATCTTAAACAAGAAGTAAGGCATATAGAAGATAATATATGTAAGAGTTTATTGGTTGGGTTAAGTAATCATGCACTAAGTATTATATTTCACAGCTAAATATAGAGAAAAACTTGATTCCCTTGAAAACGAGAGTGGAAATACCCTCCTCTTCTATGGTCGCAATATTCCAAGGGTGAGAAAAATGATTGAACAATATAACGACAAATTTCACGAAGTCCCTAGAGGCCCCCTAGGTAAGGGAGACAGAAAATATCTTATTCTTTAGAAAATTTAATTCATTTATCAAATGTGACTCTATAATTCTCGAGAGCCGATATATGTATTGTTTATAGGAGAATAAAACACTAGATTTTATCGATTTATCAAACTTACTCAATAAAAATGTGATACACAACACGTGTTGGTTATTACATCATTGCCAAGTGTGAAGGAATACAGAATGCATTAAGATAATAATAATAATACTTCATTAATTCATTTATTTTATTTTCACATTTACGCCATTGAATCATATAAGTCATAAAAAAAATATTCACTGAGACTATAGAATCATTTCTCAAGCAGAATAAATTTAATTTTTTTTTTATTAATTTGATTGGATCTAGAAATTTCATAGAATGTGGTAACTTATTAAAAATTCTTAAACCATGATAGGTTGGCGAATGTTCAAATTTTGTAGTTCTTTGTTTTGGCAGAGTAAGTACTTCTCTGTTTCTCATAAAATAATCATGATGGCTGGAAAACTTTTCAAGAGTTCTATAATTTTTCTTAATAAATTGGATTTTATAGATACATGAAATTCTTAAAATACGATTTTCAATGAAAATATATCAGAATCAAGAGTCTAAAAAAATCAGGCAAAGAATTCTCTTCTGTAGCACAAAAATTGTATTAGGTAGGTGCTATTGCCACCTCAGAGAAACCACTGATGACAGTTTGGTAATTGAAGAATATACTGTGAATTTGGCAAAAATGTCATTGTTATAATTTTTGAGGTCTAGACGTGCTCTTATGGTTAGTTGTTTATTTCACTTATACGTTCATAATAGACATTGTTTTGTGTAAGTTTAGAAGTATAGTAGGTATATACTGTCTATTGTAATCATGTCAAAAACTGTACAACCCTGTATTATGTGTAAAAGATGTGGAAATGAAAATTTAACTACATTCAGCACACTTTAAATCCATAGACGTAGAAGTTGCAAGATATTAAAAACTAATTTTTGTGAAATGTCTACTGTGAGAATCTCATAAAATGGAAAATACCTTTTCAAAAATTATAAAACTAACGCGGTTTGTTTTTTAATACTTTTAATAATAATTCTCTTATAATCATTTGTATTTTATATTATACTTCAATATCAATTTTTATAACATTTACCCATATTAGGCAACGATGATCCATTGCCACTGCAATGTGTTGTTTAGAGAGAAAATATATTTATTACTCTAGCAAATGGCTAAAGACTTGCGTTTTTTATATACATAGCTTTTTCTTTGTGTTGTTTAGTGCACCTCTATATGTCAATTTTGCTTTTTTATCTCTATGTTTACTTATTTCTCAGAGTTGTCAATGATGGAGGTACTCCTCTGTTTTGGTATACTAGATCGTATATTACGTTTCAGTTAGTTCAGTTATTTAACTGTTCAAGGCAAACTTATTATTCTTGTTTTGTAAATCTTATAAAACTATTCAACTGAATAATCCATATATGAAAATTAACTGTTTCAGGAAGCTACATCAAACTAAAAGATAAAAAATGGGCTGTGGCTGCGGAGGGTTATATCGGTGCAGGTCTCTTGAATTCTTTCATTTGTGATAATAAAAATGATAATCAACTTTTACTGAAAATTTTCAAGAATGCCGGGTTACAACATTTTCCAACTGTGATAACTTCAAAATTTTTCCACAAGGTACATAGTGGACAATCCTTAGAGTTCATTTTCACCGTTTGTACATATTAAATTTAATATTTAAAATAAATGTTCAAGAAAAATTCCCTTCAATAATACACATAACATTATTTTATTGTTAGGTTCATGATGTGTCGAGAAATCTGGTTCAAGCTCCTTCGGATTGTGTTGGTTTATTTGAAATGCTAGAAATAGAAGATCCTGTAGTTACAAATTGTATAATTGATCAACTTGGTGTAGAAGGTGAGTTGATACAGTATTTCTTCGAGTGAAAATATTAAATATATATTTTTTCAGGAATTTTACTAATACCCAATGATGAAAGAGCTATGAATCTTCTAGCAAACAGAATAAATGTACCTACTAATTGTAAACAGGGTGTAACAATGAAAGGTGATAGATATTTTCCTGATCCCAACTACAAAACTTATTGTTCTGACTATCATCAAGCACAATATTTACAAACTGATTCTAGTGAACTCATAAGGTAATACTTTTTTAATTATTGTAACTGAAGTGAATAGCATACATTAATTTGGACAAGGTTTTTATCAAAAAAAAATTTGTACATCCAAATGCAATTGTGTAAAGTCGTTGTTTTAATCAATCGTTATTTCAGCCATTTTAGCATTTAACATCATTAATGGATATTCCATCTCTAATATGTGTATGAAACCGGAAATTCCTTATAGATGGTGCTAGCAATCAGCTTAGGAACCGTAAGACTGCTTTCTCAGTGTTGTCACCTCCCTGTAACAGCTGATGAAGATTTTCAACTCACAGATGTTGACAGTTTACATCTTTGTCAAATGTTTCAAGCATAAAGATAATTTAAATTCACAGCAAATTGAGCATGCACCAAACATTTTTATTGGTTAAAATCCAGTGCAAATTAATGTATGGTGAAGTGGGTGGCTATTGATCACAATATTGAATTATGTGTATTTCATATGTTTTTCTGAAAAGTATCTTTAAGGGCAATTTTCAGCTCAAAATTACAATACTCAATGATAAAATGATAAGACGCAGAAAAGTCAAAAAGACAGAATTTAGATTTAGACATGATTTTCAATGTTTTAATGATCACATTATGAATATTCCCAATAAAAAAGTTTTGATCCAAAATATATTAGGCATGTATATTGTTGCTTGTTTCAAATAATCTGTGACTTCAAAAATTAATTAATTAAAACTGGTGCAATTTTCAGGAATTTGAAACAAAAAGTACAAGGCTTACAAAACCAAAAACAAGCAGTTCTAAATCAGTACAAACAAATCAAAGGTGAAATGAATATTCAACTGGAAAAACAGAACGAGTTGGAAATGAAAATAAGGAAGCTAACAACTAATCGGTCAGAAGTACGAAGGGAATTGGATTCTCTTAGATGCTCAGCTGAACCCGAGGCTGCAAATATGGAAGTTTTGGTAGATTTTGAAAGATGAGGCGTGCAAATATATAATTTTAATTATGGGATTTGTAGGAAAACGAACTTGCAGAAATTAAAAACGTTCTAAACGAAAAAATGCAAAATTTAGAGCAGCTAGAAAATGAATTGAAAGAAATTAAAACGCATATTGAACAAACAGAAGTTCGAATATCTTCGCTCAAGGAAGGTGTTAGGAAACTTGAGGAACGACTGCCTCCTGTACAGGTAACACTAAAATTATATTTTATTGTAATTTGTGGATTACAGAATATCATGTAACATCACCATAAAATGTTTGTATATTCATATTTCTTTGTCTTAGTTAGCTTATTTCGCTAGTTTTGTAAAAAATACAAAATTCAAGATATTTGTAAGACTTAATTTTATGTATAAATAATTAACTAGAATAAGAAGTTACTATAGATTTTTTCAGGAGCAAATAAGGGAAAAAAACTGTAGGATTAGTGAACTGTGTACCAATGATGAGTTTGACAATAGAAAAATAACAGAATGGGAAGGACGAATAAAGGAACATAGATCGATAGTAGTAATAAAACAGGCCGATGTTCAGCAACATACAGAAAAAGCGCAAAAAGTAGGCCCCAGACCCTCCGATATACGGTGAGAATTCAAATTTGTGTACGAGCAAAACAACCCAATATACTACTTAAGTAAATTATATTAAGCACTTGTAAAGGGTCTTTTAACAAGCCTGATTAGGTTTTTTTGACCGCTGGGACATAAGTAGCAGACTCGCGCACGTTTCGAAACTAAATAGAAAGTGTGGCTTTCACATTTTTGGAGGATTTTTTTCCTACATTTGAACAGCATATGATTCGTCTCAGGTTCACGTAATTCTATTTAAATTGATGAATAATATTAATTCCATCATATTTCTTATTTTGTTTGTTCACATTTTTCATTTGTAAATTTTTGCTTGTAATTTTTCTTGGTTGTTATCTGAAGTGCTGGTATCAAAAATATATATATTTCTTAGGTATTCAGAGTGTCAATTTAACATCCTTTTTCGATCGTTCATTTAATCATAGATAATCTGTAAGATTATGAACCATCGGTGTTGAATACAAATACTGACCTTTCATCCTATTGTGTTTCCGTAAGTGGGTCGCAACAAACTGAATTAATCCAACAATTAATTCCTTCATCCTCTAAAATTCTACATTCTAGTTTCAAAACACGATTAACAAAACATAGTCTTTTATTCACACTTTACTTTAACAAATTTATCTCTGTTACTAAATATTGGTGACATCGTCAATAAAATTACTCGCTGTTCATTAACCCTAAGTTCAAACATCTATGTTGTTTGCTTTTAGATAGCTCATTTTATGAACACTTAAATGTATACAAATGTCCAGGTAAATTAGACTTGCAATAGAAATGTCTTGGTTTTATTCAAATTAGTTTTCCATGCTTCTACTGCTGGTTTTCGCAAAATTTCATATAAATATTTAAATCATTATTTTACATCTAATTACTTGATTTGAACTTGTTTGGACTTATATTTCTCAAACTCATTTAGTTCATTTACGAACTTGATCATCCAATTTCAGCCTGAAAACCAGCTAGCAAATTTCAAGTTTTCTAAGTTGTGCTTACAAACAAACTGACAATTGATTTTGTTCACAAGTTTTTTATCAAAGTAATCATTTTTGTGTGAAAATATGCAAAATACAATAGGACGAAATGATTGGGCCTTCTGGTTCAAGCACTTAACAATTGTTTGTTTGTCCAGCAGATTATGTACTTGCATAAAAAGTTTTTTCGAATTTTAGAAACGTACAGGATATCATGGAAAAATTAGGAAATCTTCAAAGATCCATAAGACAGATTCAAACATCTTCAGACAACGTAGGAACAGTTATAGAACAACATAAAATTGTTAAAGAAAAATATTCCAGAGCTTCTGATATTTTGAATCAACTGGAGGAAAGTGTTAATGAGTTGAAAACTGCTGCCGATTTGAGGAAAAAACACTACAAAGCAACCGAAACTTATTTCATATGTTACATAAAGCATTCTTTCAGGAAACTCTTGAAATGTCGAAAATTTGAGGTAAAGTTTGTTTTTATTTTGATTTATATAAGAAACTTTAGATATAAATTAGCATTGACACTCGGTGCTGTTTATCTATTAGGAGAATAAATAAATTCGTGCGGCTTTTTGTCGAAAATTGAAGCTTTATTGTGAAAAATTGCTTATACATTCAAAGTGCAAAGTATTGTCCGTCGCTAGACACTATTTTTTCCTATCTTTCTGCCAATTGAAAGATCCCATCACGAAAAAGGTCGCCTCTTTGCATTGATCCATTTTTTGACTTCGTCGTAAAGGGAGAAGTGCTGGTCAGTCAGTCGAAAAAACGGCGTTCAATGGCTCTTGGTTTCAGTCCATACGGCTCCCAATTTCCTACCTTTCAGATCATTCCCATTGCTTTTAAACGATGGCAAATGGCTGGTTGAGTGACTCGAAGATTTTTTGCGAGTTCCTTTTGCATTTGTGATGGATTTTCATCATGCCTTGCCTCTAATTCTTCATCCTTAATTAACCCAATGTTGTATGAACTTTGGGTTAATTTTTATTTTATTAATTTCTGATTAGTACATAAAGATATATCTGTAAGATTTACAACATTCTTTTTAGAATAATGTAAAATTTTCTTTTTATAATCTTTCGGCATGAAACACTACAAAATTAGGGTTCACTTATACTTTTGTGTAATTTATACACCAAGAAATTTCCTATTTCTTTTTTAGCACGTTTTTAGCCAACTGTGAGATAACTCATAAGATCTTTTTTTTTTTAAACACATTTTTTATGCTTTTTGATACTAACTATGCACTAGAATGAGAGTTTTCAATAATATAATGTGATTGAATCAAATTGTCATTTAAGGCCAGGTTTCTGAAAATTGCCGTGTTAAAGATATATTACCGTGTTAAAGATATTATCATCTTCTTATCGGTTAGGTTGATTAGGAAAGAAATGTTTTTGTCGAAGGGTCATCAATAATTTATTCAAAATCCCAAACTTAATTTTTACCAATAATAAACTTTTCAAACTGAACACGATGAAAAAGTTTCATTTTATTCAATTTCACAGGGATCTCTAGATATTGACACAGAACGGAAGAAGTTGGAACTTATTGTCAATCCTCAACAAGGAACGCAAGGTGTGACAACAACTTCTAATTTATCAGGTGGTGAAAGATCTTTTTCCACTGTAGCCTTTTTATATTCTTTGTGGCAATGCATGGAATTGCCATTCTATTTTTTGGATGAGTTCGATGTGTATATGGTGAGTTTTTGTTTTATTTGGAACTGGTTCCATAAACATTGACTATTGTACTGACCTTATTTTTAAAAGACTTCATTGTTTGGAAACAATCGGAACAGAAATAACTTTACTTTACCTCCTAGTATGTGTTACTTCCTCACCCACCGTACTATCAATTCAACATTTATTTAGCACAGAAATAAACACAAAATGAAATTCTAAAAACGTTGATTTAATTGTCATTATTATTGAAATAAGACCATGTTAAAGTGAAATGAAGTCAGAGCAGATGTAATATCTAAACATTTGAGCATATAGAAGGTGGTTATTAATTGTAGTATATATTCGTTTCTTGAATTGGCAGGATGGGGAATACTGTTATGTGTTTTCATGTTCATGGATGGCGCTGGTGTTTTGTAAAGACTCTAGCGCTCCTATGTGGAGTGAATATAGGTACGCAGCTTCGTTGCATTCGTTGGGCATTACATCTAACACTAATGATTAGTCTAAGAAGATTCTACACATACATGTCTGCTGCTTATGTCTCGACAATCGACGATACATGTTGAGTTGTGAACTGTACTTAGATCTATATTACACTATCTCTACTCAAGGAATCTTCTGTTAGTCATATCGATACTTCTCAGATTTTAAGACCAGGTTGTTACCTAATATTATATTATGGTGTATGGAATAGAATTGTGGGGCTGCATGAGCAAGTCAAACATGGCTATCATACAGAGAAGCCAGTCAAAGATACTACGTATGATAGCGAATGCTCCGTGGTATGTTACTAATCAGACCTTTCACAAAGACCTGAAGGTGCCATATGTAAAGAACGTCATCGAAAAAAGAAGTATAAACCGCCATATAAAATTACAAGACACAAAAATTCTTCTCCCATTACTTGATCCACAAGATGGAAGACTCAAAAGAAACTGGCCAGCAGATCTGATGGAGGATTGAAGAGGACTACTGACTGGAGAAGCCCTCATCATGTCATATGAGAGCACACAGCTCTTAATCCACCACATTAACCCATAGAATAAATATATTCTGATTGCCAATAAAATTAAAAAAAAAACCTTGGATGAATTTAATTCAACCTTGTCTCTTTATCCCTTGGTTGTAATATTCTATTTCTTTTTAAAATTACTTCAGCAGTGAACCAAGCTCATTTTAATGGAACTTCAATGTCTTCAAATCATAGGTTTTATATTGTAGTTGAAGATACACAGTTGACTTATTTATTTTTTTAGGATAAACTTAACAGGACCAAAGTTTTTGAGATATTGTTACATCATGCAAGACAAAAACCACAACTACAATTTGTATTTTTGACACCACAGGATATCTCCTTCTTGAATAAAGATGTCACAATTTTACGGTATGTTAAATTAATTTACAGCTAGTAATATCCCCTTTTAATAATTCTATTTTAGGCTAGAAGCTCCAAAGAGATTAAACGATTCTTAATGAAGAAGACAGTTTTTCCATAAATAAAATATATTTCTGTTTATTCTTTTTTATATTTATTCTTCACATATTTTCATATCAACTTAAAACCTGTTCAAGATAAGTGTATATATATATTTTTTTTTTGTTGTAGTACTTACATAGCCAAAACATAATATATTTTTGTATATTAGTATTTTATTGTTATAGATCCTTACCTCACATATAAAGAGTTTTCCCATAAGAGGTTTCATTTTGAATAGCCCACTATCTGGGCAGCTGTCACTTTTTAAGCTGTCATCTTTTGACATTTGACAAGTAAAATTACACCATTACTAAAAATGTAACGATACATGATTGAACAACGCATTGAAATTTTTAAAATTCACTACAAAAATGGTGAAAATTTTGCAGTCACAGTTCGCAAAACTAAAGTAGTTTGAGGTCATCGTGAAGCACCTTCTCGGCCGGCAATAGTGAAACTGATGGAAAAACTTGAAATGTTGGACAAGTTAGTCGTGTGAAGAATCGAAACCATGTATCAGCAAATTTAGTTCTTGTAATTTTTTTCTTAATGACAGGACGAACTCTATACGAAACCATTCACCGAATAAAAGGTTTGTTATCCTTTTTTTTTTTACCTTTGTATGACAGGAATGTAGGAATTACGAAAAGCTCTTGGTTTTGCAGATTTTTCAACGATAAAGATTCTGAATTCATGGGATCCTGTAGCAACAGCGCATGGCATAAAGGTAATTCTTTCTTTGGAAAGTTTTCAACCAGGCGCCAATTTTTCATGTCCATATGCTAGGGTTTTATTTCGCAAGCCTCTACAAGAGAGTCCACTTTCATCAGCATTATATATCTGATCGAGTTGAAGATCCATTTCTCTGATTTTAAAGAACAGCTGTTCCATTGCATCAACATTGCTTGAAAGAATTTCACCAGTTTATGCTGTATTTTGTTTTTATTTTAAATAATTGAAAATTCATTTAAAGCATTTCCCAGAACTTCTACCTGTCAGTTCCGAATTATCTAGCATAACTTTCCAATTTTTAATTCTTTTTAGATAGAGGTTAATTTTACGTATAAGGCTTATGTGCAGTTTTGTGTCTCTATGTCTATAGTTTGTTGTTAATAAGGTTTGGTGCTCTTGTTCAATAGTCCATTTCCCCTGAAAATTTCGAAATGGAATTACTTCTTAAAGAAGCTACATATGATGAGTTAAAACTACATTGCCCTCTGGATTCTAACATTACTTTCAAATGTCCAAGAAAGATGGCGTTAGCCATCTGACTACCTGAGCTATTAGAATTTTTCTGTTTTCTACTCCTCACTTTAAAATGATGCCTTTTATATCTTGATGCATTCTGTATTTCTTTACAGTTGACGTTGATGTAACAGTCGAAACACGTCTTGTATCACATTTTTAGTCAATAAACTGTCAACATTCGAAAAAATGTGTTTTATTCTCCAATATACAGTGGATTTTCATAAAATAAAAAAGTCACCAATGTTATCTATTGAAATTCCTACTATTTTAATCGTTTTATGAATAGAGCCTTCTTATGATAATAAAAACCTCAGTTCTACCGAAACTTCGTCGAATGTCTGTGCCAACCCTGCTTGAGAGCAGAATAATTCGAAAATGTTTTTTTGAAATGACTAAGTAAATGTTTTCAGATGAAACAGCCTGTACAATTTGAAGCTTCACATTCAATTTCAGATCCACTTATTACAGATAACATAACCCTCTTTCGAAATCGAAGTGTTTTCGAAATAAACCATTCTAGTCGAAAAAAATTACGCGATTTTTTTGTATTCATCACATATATTTAAGATTTGGCATATACAATTTTATAGGTTTACATTTATGGAACCTATCTTATTTGTTTACATTTTTTTGACGCATCCTTTCAAGGTACGTCATTCCCAATTTCAAAATAGAGTAATAGGTTATATTTAATTTTTTAATAATATACAATGAAAAGAAAATGTATTTTCCTATAGGATGGCCGAAAGTATTGAGAATACCTGAAGTGAGTCAATTGAATCTCGAAAAAATAAGCTGTAATAGAGATAGGGTTCTGTTTTCGATATTAACAGGAGATAGTTTAGGTATATGGTTTTGTAAGGTGAGCAGAATTTGATTAATTTCTTGTTGTACCAGTTTCCTTTATATAATCAATTACAGCCATGTGTGCCAATTGTGTTCCATCGCAGAACATCCAAGTCTTTGGAAAAATTTGGGACAAATGTTTTGGCAGAATGGAAACCAGATTCAAGTATGATAGTTGTTGTGGTAAGTACCTCTCCAAGTATAGTAGAGGAATTTTTATTACTTCTAATTTTCATTTCAGACTTCAGAAGGCCATCTACTCTTTTATAAAATCGGTGTGGTTTCTGATCAAAAGGGACTATATGTGCAAACAGATTCTCCTCAAGCAAATTTGAGAAGGGATAGTGCCGAGTTATTTATCAAAGAAGTAATACCTTCTCTTTTCTTGGAACTGGTAGGATTTTATAGTTCTATGATTATATTACACTCATTGCTTTTTTTTTGTAGTGCAATGAAGTTTATGTTTGGGATGGAAAAATTACAGGAATTGTTTGTATAACTATGACCGAATTTATGATTTCAACGTCCGAAGGTCATGTATTGAGGTATAGATGGGATGGAAGTCAGTTTAGAGACTACAACTTAGATTTACGAAGGATTCCATTTTGTATCAATCAACAAGTATCAAAAGGCAAGTGGACAAAGATGTTAGTTCAAAAATGAACTGAGTAATATTTTTTTTAGCAATACCTATAGTTGAGGAAAATACTTACATAACAGATATTGATTATTCTCCACTTGTTGGAGGTTTTTCAATCGTGTTGAATGATGGCAGAGCAGCTTTTTTAACTGCCTCTTCTTTAAAATTTGATCCAAATGTAAGTATCTACAGTAAACTGTTTAGGATTATAAAATAACTATCTTTTTTTTTTGCGAATTTTACAAGTTCAGTTTTTTTATATTTTTAAGTCCATTATTGTAATTATTATATTAATATTCAAATAGCTGAATCAATTACGGAAGTTCTGATTTTAAAGAATTTATAAACTGCAGGAATGTTTTGGAAAATAAATTTTGAAAAAGCAAAATTTTAGACATTGGTGTTTCAGAATTATTTTGTACTTTAATGAGATTTAGAAAGCTAATTTTTACTCAAACATAGTGTTATTTCATCTGGTGATTTTAAGTAATTCAAAAGATCTATTTTGAGAACATATATTTTATTCAGCTTTAATAATTATATGAAAATACTGAATTTTACTTGGAACATTCAATAAGACTATTTTAATATAGGTCCAAAATTGTTTATTTCATAAGATTTTCAGAGATGTTTCCTTTTTTCGCATTCTAACTATGAATAAGAAAATCTATTAATACAACCTTGTTATTTCCAGCAAGTTCAAGGAATTTGGGCTCAAGGTATCGAAGATGCAACATGTACAAGAATAAATCATAAGTATAGACTGATTACATTCGGAAGAGCTAAGTAAGTATCAACATTAATTGTCACTGGTTAGATTTTTCAGAAAATTTTTATTCCAACAATTAGATTGGAGGCACATCAATGGTTTTCTAGATTTTTTCTTCTATGGGTTGTTATTTTGTAACCAAAGTTGAGATTTTTCAAATTGTTTTTCAGCTCTGAATGTATTGTATATTATGTAGATGAAAGCACTGGCGGATTGGAAATATCTCACAATTGTCAGTTGAGTACAAAAGACTATCCAGGTTACCCTGGTGAAATAAACAATATGCTGTGGACACCAGATAGCTGTGCTCTGGTCGCCTCTTGGACAAAGGGTGGCATTGTCATATGGTCAACATTTGGTGCCCTTCTCATGTGTTCTCTTGGTTGGGATTATGGACTGAACGTTGATGTACAAAAGTCGAATCCACTACAAATATTGTCCATGGTAATTTTTGTCTTTAGTTCCATTGGTTTTGCATTAATTGAACATTATTATTTACAGGAATTTGCTGCAGAGGGTTATCAGTTATGGTTCATTCAAAAAAAGCCATTAGATAATGCCACAGATGAAGACCGTTCTGACCCTAAGGATAACTTTGAAACAGGTTTACTTCAAATGGATTTTGTAAAAAGTGCTCTTGCTGCAAATCCTTGTATGGTAATTTCATTATAAAAATGATATGAAGTTCATGAATGCATTTATTTAATATTTAATGCATGGAGCTGTAGTATGCTTTCATATTTATATTTTTGGTTATTATATCATTAGTTGCCGTCTGGCCTTTCTCATAATTTTTCTATTGGTTAAAAATACATCGAACTTGGAACTTCTTAAATACCGTTTGACGTTGTACAGGTCCACCTTTTATAATGACATAACTGGAACATATTTCCTCCAAAAAATGCCAATAAATGACATTGTAAACTGCAGAAAATGAAAGTTAAATTTCCTGTATTTCATCAAGTCTTTAATTGTTCTTGGTTTTTGAGATTTCGAAAAACGAAAATTTCTAATCTCCCTATTTTTGTAGCCTGCCGTTGCATTTTACACATTTATAGACCTTGATTTTCCAATTTGTACATTAAAACTCGCCCTACTAATTTCAAGTTTCTAAGTTAGTATTTTCAAAAGTTATTGGGAACACGCAACATTCCATATACACGGGTATATTTTTCTATAACCTTAAACATGTGCTTAATGCACTTAAGAATCAACTGGGGATTCTAAATTAATCTTTAATCAGTTAGACTAATATAATGGTTATCCATGATAACACATGGATCGTTAAATCCTGAGACTGACATGGAAAAACAAAATTTTTTGCAAAATTCGATTTTATTCATCAACACAGTCCTATGCGATACAATCATCCCAACATTTTTCTATGACTTTCTTTCAGCTGTGAGAAGTACCAAATTGGAAAGATATGAGAAATATTTTTTACAGCTAGAAGACTAATTGCATAACAATACATTCTTAATTTCATCAATAATTACACCCAAAAACTCTTACAGTTTTACTTAAATACTTTGACATACATAAATTTGTACAACATGTGTTTTGGTATATAAGATCATACTATTTGCTCTGCTTCAGAAGCTCCACTTTGCACTATTTTCTGAATGACCATGTTACGTATAGTGGAAAAGTTAAATGAAAAAACTTTGCTAACAATATTGAAACAATATAAATAATTCTGTGCTATGTCTGCATTTCATGGATTATTTAGAGCAGGTACTGATACATTTTTTCAGAGTCATCAGAGTCACCTATACCTTCAGGGCGAAGACAAGTTATATGTCAATTCAGTTGATACTTTGTTGAAAATCTTTTCTGAAAAAACAAGTAAAGATGATGGATTCCTTGGAGAATATGAATCTTTAGCAGAAGGAAGACAATGGTTAATTATTTCCGTTCCGTCAGCTTATTCTGGTACCAATTGGCCAATAAGGGTAAGACAAATTTTAGAAGACAGTTTAATTTTGTTGAAGGATATTAATAATGGATTTTTTAGTACTCGGCTATTGATTCTAATGGTGCCAACATAGCTTTAGCAGGAAGAACTGGCGTTGCTCACTATTCATTACAAACAAGAAAATGGAAATTATTTGGTAATGAAACTCAAGAAAAAGATTTTGTAGTGACTGGAGGGTTATTGTGGTGGAGAGATTATATGGTCATGGGTTGCTACAGTATAATTGAAAATTTGGATCAACTCAGGTTCTATCCAAGAGATACAAAGTTAGACAACAAATTTGCGAAAATTTTAGAAGTATCATCATCTGTTCTACTTATAAATATTTTACAGGACAACATGATCACTTTTGGTACAGACAATCAAGTTTGCATATGGCTCTTGAAACAGCATGATACAGGTACTACTCTTGAAAGTGTTCAATTTATATTCTATACCTTTTTCTGTAGACGGACGGTCAAAAATTTATGTTTTCTGGTTACCAGTAATGCAGAATGAAGCAGCTTACCTGTACTCAATCGTTTTACTATTTATTTTTAACTTTATTTTCTTTATATTTCAGCTGGAAAAGTTGAGGTATCCAGAATACAACTTATCGATATTTCATCTCTTGCTCCACATTCTGCTTGCATTGCTTCCATCACCTTGACATCTCTTAGAACCGAAATTGGACGTGGGCAACAACAGTATGCTGAAAGTATGGTCGTTAACGTGAGTGGTAGACTTTTATTGGTACAGAGGGAGGTTTCCAATGAAAATAAGTACACTTGCTCCATGCCAACAGTTCTTGCAAGTTGTGTTGAAAATGTTTGGGTTCCTGCAAGAATGCAACAAGATAAGGTAATTCCGAATTAATTTCTAAATGAGAATTAGTTGAAAGTTGATGTGCCAATTCATATGTGTTTATATGAGTGCGGACAGCTCAGTGGTAGAGCATTGGACTCGTGACCGGAAGGTCCAGGTTCGAATCCTGTTCAGGTGGAAAAGAAATTTTCTAGTTGGACGGGTGTGGCCACCATTTCACTGTTGGGTCAAAAATTAACAGTGCTGTGACCTAAAGTGACGTAAGATCGCCGTAACAGAGCCTACCCAGAATACAACTGAACTCCTAACTCGTACAAGCTGAAAAAGCTTCTGAGGGATCTTCACAGAAGATCTAGGAGTATCAGGATAATAATAATAATAATAGGTGTTGAGTTAGTGAGGGAACTAAGCAAATAAAGTAATTAAATGGTTGAATTTTGCACAAGAATACTTGGCTTGGACAGTAGAAGATTGCAGTCGCGTATTATTTTCCGATTAATCGCGATTTTATCTTATAGGCTCAGACAGACGTATAAGAGTGTGGAGACAAGTGTGTATTTCCGAGCAACTTCCATTGAAGACTCTTGAGTCATGACATGGAGGCATATCTGTTGAAATTCGCACAGAGTTAGTCCTTATCCAAAATCGTGTTTAATTAAAAAAATAAAAATTAGTTCCAAATGACCTCCTCAACTTTTAGCCTTTTAATTTATCACTAGCCGAGTGACTGATCGGAACAAATAAACTTTTTTCTAAATCACCTACCACACAACTCTGATGTGGAATGCAATCACTTCTTTTCACTTCTTCAAATCAATTAAAAATAATGATGGTTAAATTTACTCTTCATTTTATTTCTGAAATCGAATCGGTGCTATTAGATTCAAAGAACAATACATTTGGAACTTCTTGAAAGTCGAATATTTCAATTAACGAAACTTTTGTATCATAATTCAAGTTACTAAAATACTTAATTCATTTTAAAGGTTAATATTGATTTTTAGGTCCACTTGACAGAAGCGCTTTGGTTATTTTGTGGATCACATGGTATGAGAGTCTGGTTACCTCTTTACCCAAGAGATAAAGATAAGGGTCATACATTTATGTCCAAAAGAATAATGTTACCATTCCACTTGAAAATATATCCGCTAGGTGAGGATGATGCATATTTTCAGTGTATGTTAAAAGTCTTAATAATTTAATTGCAGCAATATTGTTCGAAGATGCAATAATTCTTGGAGTAGAAAATGACACTGTTCTGTATTTGTCTGATGCAACTACTCCATTTTCCTTACCATTCAGTGTTCTAGAGAGGACTGTAAGTTCACTCCTTTCCTAATACTTAATTGTATTAACTTTTGTTTTTCAGAGCCAAGTTTATCTTCATCAAATATTGAGGCAATTGATCAGGAGAAATTTGGGTTATCATGCCTGGGAAATTGCTAGAAGTTGTATGAGTTTGCCATACTTTCCTCATTCTTTAGAACTTTTATTACATGAGGTAGGAAAAAATAAGTATTTTTTTATGATTTTATTGTGTCTGTTGTACGAAATTTCTTATTAGATATTACTAATAAATGTAAATGACGTTTTTCCAATTGTACGTAAAGTACTCACTTTCCCTTCAGGTTTATGAGATGTCACTGTAACATACTTAAAGCAGTAAAGTACCTTACCACACTTAATTATGGTCTTATTTAATATTTTAGTTCCCAATTTTTGAGTTGATTTTAGAAAAGATTCTGTGTTTGAAATAAGCAGTAGTTTATTCCTTCGAGCTATTGCTTCAGTGTTGTGATGTGTATTATTAATATTGCACTATATTATCTTTTGTAATAACTTGTTTGACCATAATTTATTATATGAATTTTCAGGTGTTAGAAGAAGAAGCAACTAGCAAGGAGCCAATTCCAGATGCTCAGTTACCTAGTGTTATTGAATTTATTATGGAGTTTCCAGTCTATTTGCAAACAGTAGTTCAATGTGCAAGAAAAACAGAAATAGCTCTTTGGCCATATTTATTCTCTGCTGCAGGGAAACCCAAAGATCTGTTTCAAGAGTGCATGGCCAAGGGAGAATTAGATACTGCTGCATCATACCTTATAATTCTGCAGGTGAATAATTTTTTGAAATTACTCATATCAGAATTTGTATCGTTTTGTATTTTCATTATTCCTTTAGTGGAATAGATAACATTGTAATAATTTCAGAATCTAGAAACCTCCTCAGTAAGTCGGCAGTATGCAACCCTGCTTTTAAACACAGCTCTAGATCAGTCGAAATGGGAAATAGCCAAAGATCTAGTTAGATTCCTGAGAGCCATTGGTTTGTATTCAAGACTCATTTCCTGGCAGTTGATAATATCGATAAGTTTTCAGATCCTAATGATGTGGAGTCCCCCAGAAATTCTTTTATTTTGCCTGCCAAGTTAGGTTTGCCACCGCAAACACCCCCAGTTGCTGCCAATGCAGAAGATATATCATTAGTTTTGGGAAATGTCCAAGGTCCCAGAGTGCGTAGTTTCAGCACAACAGTATCTCCTAAATTGTCCACTAACAATATGTCTAATGTAAACACCATATCGGAAACTCTACCTGGTGTGAGAAAGAAATCTGTTCCAAGTTCTGGAGAGGTAAAAAGTGAAATAAAGTAAGTTTTGTATGTTTCGATATTGTTATATAGTTAATTCCCTCAAAATCGTGAACCTGAATCCTCTACCACAGGTTCCTTAATTAAAACAAATATGTGAACAATTCTCAACAATTTCTACTTATTCAGAAAATTGCCTCGTTCACTAAATACATATAAGATATTAAGCTATTTACCTGTCGGTATATAATTGTTACAATACGCAAATATTGAATAGACGAAATTACTTTCACTTTTACTCACAACAATAGAAGTTTAGGTGAATCTATTATATAAACGAAACTTACATTGTAAAAAACGTGGCCTTTCAACCAGAGCGACTACAGGAGCCAATAGGACCAAACGGCGTTAAGACAGTGACGAACGACTTGGGCAGAAAGACTGAAACAGGGGTAGACTTGCCTCTTTGGTCAGGCTATCTGGTCTCGATTCATAGAAAAGTAAAACAATTTATAGTATTCTAGAGAGTAATTGATGCTTCCTGAATGATGTCCTTAACACAATATTCTGTCATTAACCAGTTAAAAGTAGTAAGGCCAATTTCGTTAACATATAAAGGATTTTCCAATAAGAGGTTTCATATTGATAAATAAAAAAAAAAAATAGAAAGCAATGGATGTTTCTTTCATTGTAAAGAGGAAGCTATGCCATTTACAATGGAACACCAAAGCTACGGTTGCAGCATCATTCCCTTTTCATGAAATTTTCTATGACCAATTTGCTCAATTGCGGCTGTATGTCCTTGATAACTTCACGAATTCTGTCTTTAAGGTCTTGAATTGATTGTGGAGCATTGGTAGAGACCTTATCTTTCACGTGACCCCAAAGAAAAAATTGTAAATTAAATCACAAGATCTTGGTGGCCAATTGTGATCACAATTGTGAAATAGGAAACTATTCTTGCAAAATTACCATTGCTTCGTTGTTTGTGTGGCACGTAGTGCCGTCTTGTTGATAATAAACGTCGTCCACATTCATATCTTCCAATTGCGGCCATAAAAAATCATTAATCATAGCTCGGTAGCGCAATCTGGGTTTTCGTCAACATTACGGGCTACAGCGCCAATATTCTCAGTTGTTCTTGAGCGATGCACATGCTTCCGATTCTTCACATCACTAACTTGTCCCAACAGTTCAAATTTTTTCACCAGTTTCACTATAGCAGGCAGAGGAGCTTCACGACAACCCAAAAGTGCTATAGTTTTGCGAACTGTGGCTACAAAATTTTCATCATTTGTGTAGGAAATTTTAACAATTTCAATTCGTTGTAGAAGTTTTTCGTTAATTTTTAGTAGTGGCGTAGTTTTTACTTGTCAAATGTCAAAATATGACAGCTTCAAAAGTGACGGCTGCCCAGATAGGGGGCTATTCAAAATGAAACCTTACCAGAAAACCCTTTATGATTTCAACAAGCTTTTATACCTTGGTCTGTAGGTAAACTAATAAACGTGCCTTTATTAGTTTTGCACTTATCTATCTATCTAATCTATCCATTCATCTTTCCATCCTCCATCTCTCCATCTGTCCAACTGTCCATCCATACAACCATCTATCTATCATCTATACATATTTTACAGTTTGGAGAACAAATTGTGCATATTTATGAATTCTTCATTAGGAAATAACATAATGATCCTTGTTTTCTAGGGTTACCGGAAGTTCTACCGCAGAGGAATTTTTTATTGATGTTATACTTCAAAAACATGCGAGGAGATTACTGTCTAGTCAGCACCTCATAGATTTAGGCTATTTTGCTGCCCATTTAGATTTCCACCTAGTTACTTGGCTGGCTAAGGAGCGTGATAGAGCAGCAAAAATTGACGACTTTGTTGCAGCTTTCAAAAAACTACATTACGATTTTGAATGGCCTTATCCCAATGTTACAATTGCTCCTTGTGATAATAATTCTGGTGAGTCTATACTTCAAATTTTCTCTGCTACTCAGCACCATGTTTTCAAGATTATTCCAAATTATGACAAACATGATGATATAAACAGTTGTTGGAATTTCATTTAGACAAGTTAATTACTTAATTACTACTTGATAGTACATACAATGTTCAATTTCAAAATAAAAATGTCCTATAAACATTGGTCCACAAATGCTTCATAATCCAGCAACAGGGTGTTCAAGTTTCCAGATTTTTTTTCGTTTTTCCCAGTATCTCTTTAGTTTCCGAGATATTTGGATCAAATGAAAACGAAATCGTATTATGGAAAATGCTCAGAGGCATACAACAAAAATGTTTCAGAGAGAGTAACCTTGAAAAAGTATCACCTTGTAGATTATCACAACAATTCTGATCACCATTCCATTAAAGTACCTCATCCTACAAGTTTTAACTGAATATTTCGCAAACTAAGAGTTATTAAGAAAAATCGAAAAAAATGGAAACTTGAACCCCCTCTAGCTGGGTTCATAGGACATTTGGACCTATGTTTACGGGACATTTTTGTACTCTCGTTTACGCTAATTTAGATAAGTAAAAGCTGTAATTTCATGATTACTTTTTTTAGCTCCTCAGTCACCATGCGAAAGTATGAATTCTAATATAGCCGATTATTTGAAAGCATTAAAATTGGACGTGGATCATTATTTGAATGTATCCAGTAGAGTGGGAGATAGTGGCTATATGAGTTTTCAAGGACAACCTTACTCAGGGCTTACAAGACAAATGAGCAAAAATGAATTATCTAGCCAGACTGTAGGTACAGAAATCGAAGAACTGGACAACGTGGTAAGCGACCAGGAAACTCAGGAAGAAGATACTATTTGTGCCAAAAACCAAGTGGAACATCAGTTGGAGAATCCACCCTGCTCTCTATCATTGCCGAAAAATGATTTATTTAGTGCTACATTGAATTTGAGACAAAAGACTACAGAATTTCCATCCCACGTTGCTGGATCTGTAACTAGTTTAGCGAGTTCTACATTAGGAGATGAAAAAGATTTATCGGAATCCTTCAGTACTGAAAATTGGGAAATTCCTTCCTCTCAAATTTTAGAACATCTAGCAAAAGCAGGTGGGAGAGGTAATCACAAATCAGAGGTGCAATTAAGGTTTGAGAGTTGAGTCATCAACTAACATTTCTTTATTTAATTCTTAATTTTTTTTAGGTATCTATTACAATTGTTCCTGGAAGCAAGCTGTCTGGAGTGGTCTTTGTTGATATCTATTTTGCTTAGAGATGCCATGGCAGTTGTTCGAACTGTAAATGCAGCAAAGTCAACAGATCAATCAATTGACTCAGTAACAAGACTTAGACAGCATTTATTGTTACTTCATTATTGGACAAATACAGAATGGTAGGTAAAATATACTGGATGAGAAAAAAGGTAGACACCCATATATGGTTATCTGACTTTAATAATTTTTAAATGTATTTTATTACGAACAAGTTATTAAATATTTACATCTATCTGTTAGGTTAAAATTATCATTTTAATCAAGTTGTTTAGCTGATATGGGTATTTATTATGTCAAGAAATGTCTCAATTTATGTCTTTTCATTAAAGTTTGTTCATGCAAATTGAATGAAAATTGTGAGTTGTTATTACTAAAAAAAATTATATTTTTCAGTTTGGCCTATCGCACCTTCATGCTAGCTATACAGAATCAAATTTCCGTCCTAACGAAAATACTCACTACAAAACACCAACAACTGCAAATTGTGGAATACCAACAAGCTCTAACAGCAAATTTAAAGAAATCATCGCCTCCATCTTCGAATAGATCTCGCCATAATAGTACAAATCAGGATAACATTAGTCACGGTTCTAAAAAAGAGAAGAGAGATATTTCTGTTGGTGTGAGTGAGAAAAAGCTCAATGAAATAAATGTCCAAAATTCTGTCGAAGAAGACTTGATTGATACCTCAAACGAAGACAAATCTGATGCTAGAGGTTGTAGTATATCATAAATATTTTTTCATATTTATATTTTGTTGTACTCATATTCATATTTTATATATTGTTTTTTTTTTCTTGGTAGTAGGATCTGTAGGTTAAAATCTAATTTATAATTTTATTTTTCTTACCATTGTTGTGTAATATTTGGAGGTATGAGGAAATATAACATTTTGTTTCTGAGCAGTAGCAAATTATATACTTGGATAAACTATCGAATTTACTGTTATTGGAATTTTTGAATAAGTGCAACTTAATTTTTGAGAAGGAACATAACTATTGCCAAGCAGTATTTCATAATATACACATTTTCTCAATTTTAATATCGACACTAAAGTTCAATTTGTTTACAAGTATATGTTAAACCGCATATTATAATAGTGAGGGGCCAGAGAACTAACATCCAGTAGAAGAACAATCTAATAGAATAAGAGGTAAGCAAATGATACCTTTGCTTATTCAGGGATTTTTTCAAGCAACATGACTGAAATTGGTTAAAATAAAATTTAATTAAACACAGCATTTTGTGGTAACCAAACACTGTAGGCTTCCGAAGATTTATAATTTGGAGGTAATAGACTGTCTGTTTACAAAGAGGTCTGATATTTTTCACTAGTTTTCTTGAAAAAAATAATTCACTAGAGTGAAATATTTTTCGCTATAGATAGCGAAGCCTCGGGAAGTAATCTGTTTAAATCAAATTCATTGTTAACGGTTTCCATTACATTGAAGGTTCTATTAATAATGGCTTTTAAGCCATTATTGTCAATTTTCAACAGAATATCAGTGAAGTAAAATAATACAGATTATTTCCACCTTTGATTTAATGAACTATAATGGTTGAAATATTCTTTATTATTTCAATTAATTAAAATGGACTTACATCAAGAAGTAAGAAACGATGCAGTAGAATTACTTAATCTTAATATTATGGTAATTAAGTATTACAAAAAATATGTAAAGTACCTTAAATGCTCCTAGATATTGAGAAGAGGGGTATAATGAATCTTTATTTTTTACTGAGAATATTCAATATTAGTTAATGTTAAAAATGAACCAAAAGTTATCATAAATTGCTATAAATCTTGAAAAACAAAAGTATTTTCATATATTTTCTGTGTATTTTTGTGGATGGGAGGTAACTTGAAAATTATAATTATTTTATATTAACTCTATACAATAAGTAATAACTAATTATACTTAACATATACTCTTCTGTCTATTTAGCATGAGTGTTGAGTTAAATATGTATTTAGAAAAGTAATATTTCAATAGAAAAGGTTTCCCAATTGACTAAAGGATTGAAAATATGTTTGATGAATTTTCCAATTGAAATGTTTTGCTACTGCTCCAATTCAACAATTATTCCTTAGTAAATGAATGCTCTTATACATACTTTACTATACAGGTGTCATAAATATTAATTCGAAATTAACATGTCATAAACAATAATAACTTCAATCTATCGTTTGGTGAATGTGATAGCAATCAATTTAAAAAGTAAGAAAATTTATTTTTTCATTCCAAGGACTTGTATAAGGTCTTGAATCAAAGTGTTCTCTTTTTTTATAAATGTAGATTGAATGAAATTCAAACAGAACATGATTCAGTGTAACAGACATCTATAATATTTTACTCAAAATTAGTACATTCTGTGTTATTACATCGACTGAAAGAAAATAATATTTTTATTTTGGTTTATTGCCTAAGAATCTACAATCCCTGTGATAGCCAAACTAAGTATAGTGCTATTTTGTTTATCACCACTAGGGAGCAAATGCTGTTGGTGTCTATTGCACTTCAAATTCAGTTTTGAATTTATTCAATGTATATGGTTTTCCTCATCTGGTACTGATATTTTGGCAATTTTACTAATAAAGTCCACTAGAAATTAAATCTAATAAATCTCTTATACTCACGGAATTCTTTTTATTACCTTCATCTGTTATTATACGTACTGCAGGTATTTATGATGTTTGGATGAAATAAGTTAATTTATTCAACATATTATTTTATCGGTACTGAGATTTCTGCTGGCTACAAGTAGTTACTGATTTGTTTACTGTTATTATGCTAGTCATTTAGATAAACTGTGGGTGATTGATTATTCATAAATAAGTTCATGGATATAAATAAAGTACCTCATTCTAGGTTTTTGGAATATCTAAATATATTCCTATTGAATATGACAATTGTTTTACTACACAGTAGTTCCATAAGTTATTACATTTTGACAAAATAAATTTGTTTCATGAAATATTTATTTCATAAGAAAATTCGCTTATGGTTCTACGGACAAATTTTCACCTATATTTTCTGCTAACTTTTGGATGAATTTATTCAAGAGTCAACTGATTGGCAGAACTGAATTACCATTACAAAGGAATATAGAATTATATCTGGAGTTTTTTCAAAATACCTTAGGAGTATTATTGGAAAATATCTCTTAAGACATCATAGCTAATTCCTATTATCAGCATTAGGGGCTCCAGCTCATCACAGTATAAATATCAGGGGATTTTCAAGAAGATGGGTAGGTCTCAATGATCCTGTTGTATGGCTTTGTTCGCTACTATTTCGTCTGGAGTACCAGGACCAATTTAGTGCATGTAGTAGAAATTGATATTTGAGAAGAACACAAAGATAATTAGATGGGTGCAAATAAAGTGCGAAATTAGCCATGCGCTATTAAATCAGGGAACAAATTGAGAAATATACAAGATATTTTCAAAGTTGAGGCTTTTTTAACAGGAAGTAGAACTCGTCAAAATAAATTTCACCAAAAATTGCTTAGATAAGTTAGACAAAGTTAGCCATACTGTTAAGTTCAATTAGAAATCTTCAATGTCAGAAAGTTTGGAGACTGGCCTTGGTACTTAGGACTTCAAACCATAGAGATTTTAACTCTATTCTTAAAAAGCGATTGTGATTAGATATATTGTCAGATGTAAGTTCAGTATAAGCAAACAATTCCGTGGCGATAACTGTTTTGACTTTTGTGATTTTATTAAAAGATATTTATTGAAATATTGAATACTTTGATAGTTCAAGTAAAATGCAGTAGAAAGATATCCCTTGGGATATCCGCGAATGTTTAATTTAGTGGGTACAGAGTTTAGTACTTTAACCAACCGAAATTGGCGAGTATTCGAACTTTCATCAATTTAAATTTTTTTATATCGGTGTTTTCAAAGGTTAATTCTTTCATGTCAGGAAGTATAACTCATCAGAATGAAACATTTCAGAAAAAATTGTATAATGAGAGCTACAAGTATTGTATGAGGAATTCCTTATACAATATTAAAGGATAGATAAACTTGAATATTTAAATTTGCCAATTACTTTGATTCCCAGCCAAAAATCGAACAAGTCAATATTCTAAACGGATTCATTTATCGCCAGCTAAAGAGAATTATGTTACTCCTGCTTTTACTTGAACATACGTATAGGATCGTAATAACACTATGTTTTTAAATAAATATGCGGCATCTTTCCACAAATTAACTAAAGTAAAAAAATTAATAAGTGCGTTGAATGTTTACATCGAAATTTCAATCTCAGTGTGCGTTTGAATTGACACATGCTGTTTATTAAGACCGCATGCTCACTGGCGTTGCTAGAACTAACAGAGTAGGACATAAATTGCTCAGAATCGAATAACACTAAAAGGGCTGCCAGATTTGTCATCTTAAACATTTTAATAGGCGCTCTTCTTGACATTGATTATTTTGATGGGGTTGTTACCAAAGCATGATTTAAATATGGTCATTCTGCTGCCAAAAAGTTGAATAAATTATTCCTTTTGAGTGGTACAGTTGTAATGTCTTTGGGTGAGTATTTTAAATTATATTTACATATTGAATTTTGCTGCTTGTATAGTCATCAGCTTTATGGCTTCACCACCTTAGATTTTTCATTGTTGAAAAAGTACTTTGGAAGCTGTCTAAATTTGTTTTTGAAATGTCAATAAATATATTCATATCTTCAGGAACCTCCCTTAATACTAAATGTTTATGGGATTTTTATGGATTCCCATCTTCAATGGGCGAGCTTTGTTGTTACCTAGTTTTTCCATTTTTCAGATTTTTATTTCAGTTTGGACATTCTTGATTAATTTTACATTCTTTAACATATTATATGATTACATATTTATATATACATCAGTGATCTGAAATATCAGTTATTTATTCAGCAGTATATTTTGACTAATGCAACATAGAAGTGCGATGTTACTGCATTTCAGCTTTCATAAAAGGAATCCTCATTTTTGTATTGAAGGTAAGTTACTCTGCATTGTCATCAGGCTGGGATATTTCGTAAGAACTGGCACATATATACTTGTATGTGCTTGCGGGTCGTTTCAAATGATTATCAAGTTCAGTCAATTACTGCGGAAAAATATTTGATAATCTTAAGAAGTTTGCGATCCAACAAAAACTAATTGGTCATCTGAAATTTGTTTATTAATATTCAATATTTAATTTTCCACTTTTTTCAGTGAATCACTTACTATGAAGTGGGTGTATTTCTGTTCCTTTCTAATATTACTATTTCGAAGAATATGGTGCCAAATTACAGGTGAGTTGTTTTAATCTTTAATTTGTTGTTTTAATTTAATATTAATGTTTAGGATCCTAGTGGAAGAACCTATAAGTTCTCCTAATTTCAACAATGAATACATGAAAATAAATTTATGAAATATATTTTATCATTGGATTTTAATGCTTTTTTTTGTAAATAATTCGAAGGAAAAAATGTTCATGTCAACCAACATAAAATTGAAACATACTAGTTTCTAGAATATACGTTGTTGATCACAAAAAAATGTTTTTAGAGAATTTTTTTCGGGTATATCACTACAGGCATTGTATTTTAAAGTATACAAATTAGGGTTCAATTTCTCGAATAAAATATCACTTTAGTGTATATCTTGAGTATTTTTACAGTCCTGTAACCTCGACCGGAAATTTTCCATGAAGGCCCGAGAAGCTGATGGTAGACTATTTTGCATTTTATTACATATTTTTTCTTTGACTTCTTCAAGGGACTAGGAGCAGCTAATATGAACAATACTTTTAATATATCTCTAAGGGAAAAAATTCATTGGGGTCAAATCTCAACTGCTGGATATCCAGTTAATATTACTTCTTTTGGATATCAGTTTTTGGTCAAAAATTTCCGAACTGCTGTTATAAAGTAATTGAAGTCCTGTCTTGTTGAAAACAGGTTCTTTCGTTGAAACCTAAGAATTCCTGCAACGTTGGTCCAAACAAATTTTGTGCTGCTTCAACATATGGCTCTGGAAGTCGACAGGTCAAGTTGCTCCCGTATACAAGCTATAGGTTTTTCGGCTTTCTAGATGTCTTGGATCTATCAAAAACAAAATTTCTCAAAAGCATATTTCCGAAACTCAAAGCTTCTGCTCATTCACAAACATGACGTTCCTGTTGGAACTTAAAACTCATACCATAAATTTCAAGCCCCTAAGTTGTTTTTTTCGAAAGGTACCGTGCATATAAACCAACAAAAATTCAATTTGATCTGTTGATTTTGGCTCGAAATCAGAAAAATTCATGCAGCTCTGCATGCACAAGTGCACTTAATTTAATCTTCCGTGAAAAAATCTGTTATAAAATTTCCGATAACGATTAATGTCCAGATAGCTTAGCAAGTTTGTGAATCGTAGAGATTCTTGGAAAACCTAATTAATTTAAAATGGAATGAAATCAGAAATTTCTTTGTTTTCTATCACTTTTTATTACTGAATATACATTGACTTGAGTTTCGCAGTGTTCACTACATCTTTAAACTGAATAAAAACAAATTGTAGTTTAACAGATCATTGAAGGTTTCTTTGGCTTTTGAAAAACTTCGATAAGTGGGATGTGCCAAAGATCCGTCTGCTCATTTTATAGTTTTATTTCTAAACCGTGCATACTCTTGAATATTTCTATCGATTCCAGGATGTATAGTCTTTTGCCTTTCGCTTTCAGATATAACATTTCAAGATTGTCTAATTCTGGGCAGATATGATTTGTTTCGAAAATTTTTTTGTGAAATTAGAGTTATCTTTCCGTTCCTCACTGATGACTGATATGCTTTGAACTTTTTATAGAAAGATCTCCCGGCTTGTCCTATATATACGCTACATTACTGTTGACAACTCAATTCATAAACTCCAGAATTCAGCTACTTGTTTTAGTTTTAAGCATAAAAAAAGAGGTGTGAAAGCTATTTTTATGTTAGTTTTTGAAATTATTTGAGCTATAATATTTTTTGCGAGATTGGGCCATCAATGCATTTAACAACAACTGTTAAGTAACTGATTACTCCATCCATTAATAAAATTAATTTTTTTAAATTATTTAATTCATTTAAAAATCGATATAATTACTTCTGATCAACAGGGAGTGGTTCCTGACATTTTCCAATTTTTGTCATTATACTGGGCTATTAGTTGAGTTGTCAACAATGTCCAAAAATATTCCTATTATAGACCTATACTCTTACCAAATTTTTTAGACTTAAAATTTTTGACATTAAATGCTGTAAATTTGTCCAGATGATGAGAATCTATAAAATTATATTACCATCTAAGTAGTTCTATTACTCTAGTATGACCTAAAAGATTGCGAACTGTATAATACAGGTTTGCTTGTATTTGGAACAAACAATTGCATCGAGTGCAATGTCTCTTTCAAGATCGCTTCTGTTTTGATAAGATCGTTCTGAAAAATTGGAAAGAGAATGTGAAGCTAGTTGGAGTCACTTCCATCTGAATGAATAGGTACCTGATTTCTTAACGAAAATAATAATAGAATATAATGTACATTTTAATTCTTTCTGAACAAACTATTTCATAACACATCTATTTCTCTATCTATCATTCTTTTTGGAATTTGTATCACAAGGAGTCAATTTTCGAGCTATCGAATATCACTGTAGTTGAGCCAGAAAATAAAAATTGGATCCTGCAGCATTTGTTGGATTCCAGATGTAGCACTGACTGCGTTTCCTTTCATTCTATTTCTTCCACGCATTCTATTGAAGAATTTTTATGTTCAAAAACTGTATTTGCAATTCGTATATTTAAATTCAAGCTCCATGAAGATTTTTTGTTGACTATATCCAAAACTTCAACCCGTGGTGGTGGATTACTAAAAAATACTGAAATGACATGCAAATTTACAAAAAAATACTCTTACTTAGAAATTTAATTAAATTCAATTGATGTGATTTGCATCAATTAACCCGAAAAATGTTCCATTGGCTCTGAATTTTGTATATACCGAAATACTACAATCATAGAGATTTTGCTGAGACATCTGTTGTTTCTTCATCAGCCATAATTAATAAAAATGGAGCTATTTTTATTTAAGAAAATATTCTCTTTTGACAAATCTTAAACACGCAATCAGTTTGAAGTGTCTTTGAGGACTATATTTTTCTTTAAATGTTCAGCAAATACTTTATCGAGTTCTGCCGAAAGACTCCAGAATTTTGAAATGAGTTTTTTCCATCGTGGTGGCGAAGAGCCAATTTGAAAATACCACAAAACTTGACACTCTATTATTACTGAGAGGGAATACCTATTTTGTGCGACTTTGTCAATATATTTCTGAATATTAAGCAAATACGAGGAATCAACTTGCTATGCATTATTGACATTTCCTAATAATACAAATTCTATTTGGTTTTTTTTTATTTTGTCACTCAAATCGAATGAGTCAATAACACCCACATGTGCTTACAATTTTTTAACGCGTTCTTTTTGATGCACCCACAAAACAACTCATTTCGCGATAGTATATTTTCCGATTGAATTGATTGATTTTTCCCGACTACACCCGGAAGCTTCTAAATTATTGTCTGGAAGAGGTATATCTATTTCTTTCAATGTTACTTTTTCACTAAACGAAAACTCGTAAAATTTCTTAACATTAAGGAGATTATAAATTACATCTTCATCAACATTAATTTTTGAAGAGTTCAAAATGTCCCGGACAAATCGGCAATAAGCGAAAGTTCATCTACACACGTGACAAGCACAATAAACAAAACTCGTCTGAGATTAAAACGTTAAAGCGCTGCATATATTGCAGCTCAAATTTCCCATGAGCGATCGTATATTTGGCTTTTAGGCAAAGAGGTGAACGGGGAATAACGGAACCTGCAAATCTTACTAACTTAGCTGCTGATAAGTTTTTATGGGTTTAAGTATCAATGGACCCTTGTCCTTATAAAAAAAAATAGAAAATTCAATTTAAAAAACAAATTTTTGGAAATAACTATGTTTTATTACCAAGAAAATTAGGAAATTTGGAGATGAATTATAAAAAAGTCACATTTTTTGTTATTCCAGTTCCGACGTATTACATCATCATTCAGTGAACCCTCAGTTCAAATAAAAATGTTAACTTCTCAATTTTGGTAGTAAAATATAGGGATCTCCAAAAACCTATTTTAAACTATGATCAACTATCAGATATTAACGGCCGAAATAGTTCAATAAAATCAGTTTTTGTTTTCGTTTTAAGATGAAGAATATGCTAAAATTCCTCCAGTGTTCTATGCAGATGATTTCGACAGTTGTATGCTATTGGGAAGAAGGGCACTATATTGCACTATACATTTTCAACTGAAACCAATCAATCAGGAAGATACAAGCATTACATGGAAAAATATTCAGGTAACTATTGTACCGAAGTTAAAACTAACCTTCATTTAAATAAGCTGTTGTATCAAAAATGAAATAAATGATCATTTAGTGAAAGCGTTAGCTATCGGACGAATTTGTAGAAAATTTTCAATGAATTGAATCTCTTAATGGTGCGAAGTTATAAGGGAGCTTCTAACCGCTGAATTCCGGAAGGTAAGGCGTTTCGTTCCAACTTGCAAGCCCCTGAACTCTTCAGATTAGGGATGGGGTGCAAATCTGCTAATGATGCCTCTGACCTTGTTCCACGTTGAAACGTCGGTGTCAGAACGCTCGTGCTCTGCTCTGATTGAAGCTTACGAGGACGGTAAACTAACAATCGGAATGCGGTAGCGTCCTGTATGGGATACGCTGGAAAGCTGTAGTATATATGATTCTTCTTCATATTATTGGTAGCTTTTCTGGAAATTTTTGTGTAGCGACCACCTTCTTCAACCTGCCTTGCTCTGTTGCAGCTGTTGCGGCGTATTATGTAGAGGACACGACTAGTCTAAAAATTCTTGACGGACCATCCCGCCGAGTATGAATAGGACAAGGCACACAGCGTTCGACGACCGTTCCATAGCGGAACACATGGTCACTGGCGTCACAGGCAGAGATCCGCACCACGCCTGTCTGAAGAGTTTCAGGTGCGCAGACTCAGAACGAAACGCCGTCTCCTTAATTAATCCCTCACCGTATTTACATCGAGAGTTTCATTTGTAATAGTAAAAAATACCGAAAATGTAGAAAGTCAACTCCGGGATTCGAAATCTACTATTCATACGAGAATTTTGAAAACTTACTCTCTGTCTTTTTTCGGTGATATATAATTATAACTGCAAAAGCGTAAGGCTTAATACTTCTAATGTCATGTGCAGAACAATTTTACTACGGTAGTTGAGTTACCGATCTTCTCTAGAACCAGAACATAAGTACACACCAAGTTTTATCCTTAAATTTTAAATTTATTTGTCTATAACAAAGTGCTCGTCAAAAATGGAGGATATTGAATAATAAAATTGTTCGGAAAGTAATTTCGTTTTTTCCCGACAGTGAATTTAATTGTATTTTTTCGAACCCAACTTCACACTTAAGCCGCATGATTATTATATGTTTTGAGAGCTGATATAGCAGGGCTTGTGTGTGGAAAAGTTAAATTCATTCTACGCAGTAGTTTTTGGTTGGTGCCCTTTTGAATATGGACAGCAATAATCAACATTTTCGTCATATTTTATTTTTTTACCAAATAAAAAATAAAAATGCTGTTCAAGCCAGAAAGAAATTAACCGATAAGTATGGAGAAGATGTGTTGACAGTACGCCAGTGCCAAAACTGGTTTACAAAATTTCGATCCGGCAATTTTGACGTCAAAGATGCACCACGTTCTGAAAGGCCAGTTGAAGCTGATAAAGACACGATAAAAGCATTAGTTGATGCAAATCGGCCAATAAGAACAAGTGAGATCGGTAAGAGGTGAAATTTTTTCAATTCAACTGTTTATGACCACTTTAAAGGTCTGGGCGTTATATGGGCTCCCCATGTTCTCACGGAGAGAAATTTGTGTTGTCGCGTTGACGTCCGTGATTCTCTTCTCAAACGCCACGAAAATGATCCATTTCGCATCATTCCTGGGGACGAAAAATGGGTTGTATATTACAATGTCAAACGCAAGAGATCTTGGAGCAAAAAAGATGAGCCGGCTTAAAGCATTTCGAAAGCCATTATTCTTCAAAAAAAGGTGATGCTGCCTGTTGGTGGGATTTTAGAGGAATCGTTTTTTTTGAGCTTTTACCGGATAAAACAACAATTAATTCTACTGTCATCAGCTGGACAAACTTTTTCAACAGAAAAGGCCAGATGGAATCAACAGAAAAGTTTCCACCAAGATAATGCGACATCATACAAGTTTGGTCACTCGCCGAAAGCTTTTACAGTTTGAATGAGATACACTGCCACACTCACCATGTTCTCCAAATCTGGAGCCTTCGGGTTATTCTTTGTTCCGGTCATTTCAAAATGTTTTCAACGGTAAAACCTTTACTTCAAATGAAGAGGTTGAAAATCACCTGGATCAGTTTTTTGCCAGCAAAGACCAAAAATTTTGTGGGCCAGGAATCATGCTACCACCACAAATATGGCAAAAGGTGTTGGATCAGAATGGCCAATATATAATTTAATGAAATATTTATTCATTATACGAAAATTCTCTTTCACTTAAAAAAAAAAACGAAATTACTTTCCGAACAACCCAATAATTTGTATATTAAAACAAATTGATATATGTTTATCTTCTACAATTTTAATTTAAAAAATTTTTATTCAAAAAACTTTTAGAATTAAATTAATGTCTAAAACAAGCACCGCTTATATTTAATAGACGTATATAATCTCAACTCAATATACAATGTCAAATGGAATAAATAAACCAAAAGATATACGAAAGTCCCTAAAATTAATAAATAAATATTTAAAGGAGACAAAATTTGTTTCTGGTCTTGCTTTCAGAACGCCATTTGCATCTTAAAAACATGAACACACTTAAAGATGCAAACGGCGTTCTGAAAGCAAGACCAGAAACAAATTTTGTCTCCTTTAAATATTTATTTATTAATTTTAGGGACTTTCGTATATCTTTTGGTTTATTTATTCCATTTGACATTGTATATTGAGTTTAGATTATATACGTCTATTAAATATAAGCGGTGCTTGTTTTAGACATTAATTTAATTCTAAAAGTTTTTTGAATAAAAATTTTTTAAATTAAAATTGTAGAAGATAAACATATATCAATTTGTTTTAATATTCAAAGTTTGTTATATTTCTTCTATCAAGTAAAAGGCCTTTCTATTTTATTCCAATAATTTGTGTTTTCTCTTCAGAAAAACTCAAGTTCCCTTTTAAATATGAAGTAAAGCGTTTCAGGTTAGAATAATACGATTTCAAAGATTGATGTATTCCCAATAACAAAAATATAATCATTGAAAAAGTATAAAATTTAACGAAGGGCCGAAATTTCGAAAATATTCGAAAATTCATACTTGTATTCACCCTCAATGCAAAATATGACCACCACGTTCATCAATAACTGCATGGTTTCCACCAAGGTATTGAGAATATTCTGCTAAATTTGTTGCCAAAGTTGTAGAAAAAGATCTCGGAGCTGTTGAAGCGTTTGCAGCTGTGGTCTGTGGGTATCGAAGGATCTTTGTAATTGATCCCAAGCTTACTCGATTGGATTGAGGCCAAGAGAATCTTGGATGTAATGTTAGATGTGGAATGCCCTGGTTTCTCATAGCAATAATCACCTGGTGGGATCTGTGTGGTAGTGCATTATCATCCAGAAACTATTTGTCGATAATCAGTCCATATCTGGACTCCTTAGTAAAGAGTACGTATCGACAATCTTCTCGCCAGTGCACCTACTCCATTGCCCACTTTTATCTTTAACGCTTGTGTTCGTGAGTGAGTGGAACTCTTCTTAATGGACGTCTCGATGTTAGATTGACTTCATTGTGACGTCTTCTGACTGTGCTTAGGGAAATTGAAGTACCTGTGGCATCTTGTCGATGTTGACTTTCCATTATGCAAGTCCTGAGAGGCTGCCTTCCCACTCAAAGTGTTATAAAACGGTATTCTACTGGCGTTGTAGCACGTGGTAAACACGAACAGTTCCAGTAGCAAAGTACCATGCCTGTAAAGGAGATATCAGACTAACATCGCAATTGGCCACTTGCATTTGTGCTCGACCAGTTTGAAACATCCATGGGCCATCGTCCTCGGATAAAACTTGTCTTGGCATAAAGACAATTTGATTTTAAATTGCGTAAAACCGTTTGAACTTATTGGAAACGTAATACAAACTGGAGGAAAATCATTAAAATGTGCATTTTTGATACAGCTGTATAAAAAATTATTAAACTCGATGAAAACTCGCTTCACGACAAACCACAGGATGTTTCTATAATCTTCATAAGTTTATCTAATTGAAAATAATTATTGAGATGATAGGGAAAATATGCATCTTCGAAAAACATCAATATCCTTAATTTATGACGAGTAGTTTATTTTCAATTGAGTATGTGTTAATCTCTTCCCACAGAAACTAAGAAGAAATCCTAAGAATTACCACCATGATTTACTCAGGCATGGAATATGTGTAGCGTATACCTGTCCAAACATTACTAGAGACGTTGGAGAAATTTCACAATTTGAGGATGAACTGGTGAAGTGTTACAACAAGAAATATGCAAAATATGGTCTTTATGGGGGGATAACTTACATGCACTGTCAGACTAACGAGAAAGTACAGTACGATCAGTATGATATATCAATGATGTAAGGATATATGCACAATAATCTCTTCAAATTTATAATCTGTTGTAAGCCATTATCGTGAAAATGGGTAGGTGAATATTATGTGATAACTTATGACGATTGCAACACACAGAGAAAATGTGAATAGATTTAATCATTATTTAATGATGATACCCATACCATACATACATAATAATTATGTACGATTTTAAATAAAACACTTTTCCGCTAATATAGTCCGTCTAGAAAGTATCCGGAAAAAACAAAGCTGAATTGTCATTATTTAGTATATATTTTCAATTATTGAATTAGAAAATTATAACAAAATATTCATTTATTCACTTATACAACCTCTATTTAAATTGAAACACCTGACTGAATTAATTAATCTTTATGCGCTGTTCGTTCAACTTCAATCTTCATTAGTGTTTTCAGTTGGACTAAGATCTGGTGAAGCTGCTGACTATTAAACGGTTGTCACTTGGTGTTCTTGCATTATCATGCTGAAAACGCCATCCCTCTGCGGTAACAGGTTATTTTGATAGGATTTTTAATTGATTTCCACCAAGTTGGAAACAACTTTCATCAGATATAAAATATAATTGAAATTATCTTCTTGAAAACGTTGAAAAAATTCTATCCTTATGTAAAGGTGTCATTATAGGATTTTTTTTTTGGTTTCCTTGATATGTAGCCTTGTCTGTTCAGTGACATACGGACGGTTTCTGCACCTACTTTTTATTTCGTTGATTTCCCAATCTGTTAGCTAATTTGCGAAACCCCAGGCGCGGATTGTGTCGTCTTAAGGCCAATAAATTGTTTAAATTGTTTCCTTTAATCTTACGTGGTCTTCCTGAAACTGGTCTATGCCTTATATCCATGCAATTTTTTATCCTCTTTATTGTCTCATATACAGCACTTTTTCCCAGTTTAGTCAATTGCACTATTTTTTTAACGTTTCGAAAACCGTTTCTATGCAATTATTCTATCAGTTTTCTCTTTTCTAGTTGCGACATTATTTCATAAATTGTATACCTGTTGACAATCAACAATATTTAACGAACGGTGTTGCCATGCAACTTTGGCCATAGCCTACTATCTGCACAACCTATTTTAAACATTATTTTTGTCTTAGAATGTTACGTAAAAGAAGTATATTAAAATTATGAAAAATAACAAATTCCGGATACTTTCTAGACGGACTATATTTATTGTTCATACAACAATTGTTTCGTCAATTACATTTTGATTTCATCAGGTGAGTATGGAAACTAACTACTCTTAAAAAATCGGTCTCCTTAAATACAAGTTGGGCAAAAAGAAACGTGATAACATGACGGTTTGTTTTGGGAATTTTCAGAATTTATTCAAAAAGGTTCAGCAACGGGGATCTGCTTAAATCTGCCTAGTCGTGGCTTATTTCTAGTGCTTCTTAAAGGTCCAGTCTATTGCATTCGTTCTCTATATGGAGAACTTCGAAATTGTGGTCAAAATCACATGTCCTGTGATGAAGGTTGAATTTGACTTATATTTAACGAATGAATTCTGATGTTCTTTGATTCCATTTTCGAAAGTCCTGCCTATTTGTCCAATTTATACATACTTATGGACATAAGTTAACCTATATACTCCCGATCTTTTGTTTTTATTGACGATATCTTTATTATTGATTTTTCATTTGCCTGATATCATATTTAAAACTACGTGAACATAAACTTTTCAATTAGTATTTGATATTGTTCTTATATTCTGTATTAGAATGTCAGCAGTTTTAATTTTTCATAGGATTCATACCATTTAATAATCGATTTTTGAATTTCAGAATTTTCCTTTCGACATATTCGATACTTGTATTTTTTGCAACATTCTATGAAGGAATTGCTAGGTATAAATCGAAGGCAGAATATGAGAGAATTACAAGATCATCCTGTAAGTATGTATGAGTACTATAGCATATTTTACAGCATATCTTTTATATAATTTACTCAAATAGGAAGATTGGAAAAAGCCAACCCATCATTACATTTACACAACTTAATTTATTGGACTGGTGCATATTTATCTGCCTTTTATAATATATTAACACAATTTTTGTTAGCTTTACTCGGCGTTTCATTTATTTGTTTCTGTAGAAATAATCTTTTACATTGCTTTCAAAAAATGCGTGTCAAAATTCATGATCATGATAATCATATTCTCCTGTGCGCAGTTCTCCCACCCCTAAAAATTTAATATAATAAAATAAATAATACAACTGGTGTGGTTCTACCCGATTGCAGGTTATCTATTCATAAGGAGGAATATGTCAATAATCTATCAGTGCTAGCTTCAAGGGGAGGGAGACGATGACGCGTTAGATTCCTCGTTCGTGGTTTCTGGCGAGGATCACGCAACAGACTTTATGTATGGGTATGAGTGGCACATTTGGAAAGAGTTAGGGGAAAAACCTCAATCTCTTAACCCCCAGTATATTGTTTAACCCTGTAGTTTAATTTATTGAAAAACGGAGGTTACAGAGATTTACAACCTTGTAATGTCCTAAAATATAGTTCGTGTGCAAAGAAATGTAAATGCAATAGTCAATTGAGCGAATACATAGTTAACTTGGCAATGGGAATTTCACCGTTCATACACCTACTACCTACTTAGTTTACTATAATCTAGGCGCATAACATCGATGTAGCCCAAGAGTAGATACTAGTTATAATAACTGTTATTTAATAATATTGTTATTCAGGAATTTCATGTTTCAGCATAGCCTGTGACACATAGTTGTTGTGTCGATTATTTAATTTCGGATCTATATTTCATTCACTCTGAATTCTCAAAAAAGGTTCACTTGTTAACTACCTCTAGATTCAAATAAATGGAATGAATCTGAAGACGCTTTCATTGTGTATGTTTAATTGTAAAATTTCACAATGAATAAAGAATACATGATAGAAACAACACTCACATGAACATTCAATAGAAAGCAATATCTTTATAGGTCGACTTCTCTTTGTGGATACTCTTAGTTTGTATTTATATCTAGTAAAGATGAATACAATTCAAAAATTAGATATGTTTCTAATGTATTTTACGTTTCTTTTTTTGTTGCGGAAACTTTTAAGTGGAGAGCAAAATTCAGTGCTCATATATAAGATGTAACACTGTGAAATACTGGAGCACCAGAGACGTATCGCAACTGTTTTTCTGTTCGACGTGATCTGGATCTTCTTGATCTTTTACCATTCGAAGGGTGAAATTGTCCAAAATATCGAGGTGGTTTTCCTATATGTGTAATCACTGAGAAATTCTATACTCTTTGATAATTACACTTTACACAAGTTGTACTCTGTCTAAGCACAATGTTCTTTGAATCAAAAAATAAGATACTAAAAGCTCATTAAAAAAATGTGAATAAACTCAAACTAAAATTTTACGTAGTTGCATCAAGTCACTGAGATAAAAGTTTTATTTGTATGTGTGTCTTACTTGCGCGAGTCTTACTATTGAATATTATTGTGTATACATTCTGTCAAGAAAGTACCGGGAATTATCGATTTAAATCTGGCGGGGCAATGAGGCAGGTAAAAATTTTTTTCCTAGGTTGGTACCACTGTCCTTAATTACTATGCCAAGCTTGAGCGGGATCTGTCAACTAGTGTGTTTGCAACAGCTGATTAAGTCAGTCGATGTCAGAGTGCGTGCCGATTTTTACTATGGGTGATTACGTTGAGCAAAAAATTTGTTTAAAGTTTTGTGTTGCAAATGAATTTTCGTGTGCCGATGCATTGAAAATGTTGCAAAAGGCCTTTGGTGATAATGCTCTATCGAAAACTCGTGCATATCAGTGGTACAGAGCCTTCAAGGACGGTCGTGAAGTGGTCGCCCATCGACGGCTTCGATCGAAGATAACGTCGATAAAATTAAGGAAAGGGTGCTGGAAAACCATCGTACCAGCTTGAGAGAGATAGCACATGATCTTAAGATATCCCACGAGTCCGCACGTACGATTTTGATTGATATTTTGGGCATGAGAAAGGTGGCCGCACGACTCGTACCGAAAGACCTGAATTTTCTTCAAAAACGTCATCGCGAACAGGTTGCTTCAGACATGCTGGATCGCTGTAATTCCGATTCTACATTCATGGAACGCATTATAACTGGTGATGAGACCTGGGTCTACGAGTACGATATGCAAACAAGCCAGCAATCATCGGAATAGGTGGCAAAAAATGAGCCGAAACCGAAAAAACCACGCCAAAGCCGCTCGAAAATGAAGGCGATGCTCTTGTTTTCTTCGATATCCGTGGCGTGGTGCACTACGAATTCGTTCCAGAGGGTCAGACGGTAAACAAGGAGTATTACCTAGGCGTTATGAAACGTTTGCGTGAGCGTATCCGTAAGAAGCGGCCAAATTTGTGGGCGAACAATTCATGGATTTTGCATGACGATAACGCGCCTTCTCACCGAGCTACGATTGTGACTGACTTTCTCGCCAAAAACTCAACAAACGTGTTTCAGCAACCACCGTATACGCCGGATTTGACTCCCTGCGACTTTTTCCTCTTCCCAAAACTAAAATTGCCCCTTCGTGGCACTCGTTTTGAGTCGATTGAAGCCATAAAACAAAATTCGGCGCGAGAGCTAAAGTCCATCCCGGAAAGCGCCTATAAAAAATGTTTCGATAATTGGAAGTGCCGTTGGCATAGATGTATTGGAGCAAATGGAGCCTATTTTGAAGGCGACCCAATAAATTTTGACGATTAAATGTAAAAATGTTCTTTTAATTGAAAATTCCCGTTACTTTCTTGACAGAGTAGTATGTCCAATAAATTAGAGAAAATTGCGAATATTGCGTATAGTGTATGTGTCTAGCATGAGTGTTTATGACTAATTGTCTTAATGCACGCAAAATAATCAAGGTTCCGAAAAACACCCGACGACGCGAGTCTCACCTGCATTTTTTATATAAAAAAAAAATAAACAGACTTTTCATATCACTCTCCATAATAATATTGAAAAAACGATAGACAATTTTGCACCATCCCAATAGTTTATTTCTCAGGTTTGATTTTAAACGTGAAACTAATATAATGAAAAAGACTTTCTCTGAATTGAATATCTTTTACACCTTTCTGAGTAGACCAAAAATAATATTTTTCTTCATTTTATATCAAAGTAATTTTTTTTCAGATGGAAAAATCATGTCTTGCTTTTCTATCTATCTAAATTTTAATCGCCTTAAGTCAATAAGAGAAACCGAAGACATGAAATCCCTCAAGGCAATACAAGGAATTCGTTTTTTTAATATGGTACTCGTTATTGCCTGTCATAATATCATGATCACATTGATAGGACCAGTCAGTAACACGAAATTTGTTGAAAGCGTGAGTGAATATTTTCAAATAACTAGTTAATGACCGATTACAATTTTTATTTAGCTTACAGATAAATTCGAGAATATATTCTTTGCATCTGGAGGTTACATTGTGCAAACATTCTTTTTGATATCTGCCTGGCTATTAACATATCATGTATTTCTGATGTTGGAAAACAAAAAAACATTGAGAATGGAGAATTTTTTCTGGTTATTTATCAACAGATACATCAGGTGAGGATAAAAAAAATAATTAGTCCTCCTTTTTCAATAACTTCGGTGTAACAATAACAATTTGTTATGTTCTTGGTTAATTAAATTGTCTAGTTTCTACTATACTAATTTATTGTCCACTATACAACAAATATATATTCAGAGTTGAATTATTAACACAGAATTCATTCATACACATAATTTATTTCAATCGAACTATTTGGTAGGATGCTGCTCGGTGAGAAACCTTTACTACTCTCCATCGTGTCTCTCCGTCCGCCTATATACACAAGTATCGAACTTTCTCGAACTTCCATTAACAGTAACGAGACTCGTGAAAAAACAGTGGCTTGATCGTTGAAAATATCATATTTAAGAATTATGAAGAAAATCAAAAATCCCTACGATACTTTCCTCACAGAAAAGTTTAACGTGATACTACTTTGTCAAGAAAGTACCGGGAATTTTCAATTAAAACAACATTTTTACATTTAATCGTCAAAATTTATTGAGTCGCCTTCAAAATAGGCTCCATTTGCTCCAATACATCTATGCCAACGGCACTTCCAATTATCGAAACATTTTTTATAGGCGCTTTCCGGGATGGACTTTAGCTCTCGCGCCGAATTTTGTTTTATGGCTTCAATCGACTCAAAACGAGTGCCACGAAGGGGCAATTTTAGTTTTGGGAAGAGGAAAAAGTCGCAGGGAGTCAAATCCGGCGTATACGGTGGTTGCTGAAACACGTTTGTTGAGTTTTTGGCGAGAAAGTCAGTCACAATCGTAGCTCGGTGAGAAGGCGCGTTATCGTCATGCAAAATCCATGAATTGTTCGCCCACAAATTTGGCCGCTTCTTACGGATACGCTCACGCAAACGTTTCATAACGCCTAGGTAATACTCCTTGTTTACCGTCTGACCCTCTGGAACGAATTCGTAGTGCACCACGCCACGGATATCGAAGAAAACAATGAGCATCACCTTCATTTTCGAGCGGCTTTGGCGTGGTTTTTTCGCTTTCGGCTCATTTTTTGCCACCCATTCCGATGATTGCTGGCTTGTTTGCATATCGTACTCGTAGACCCAGGTCTCATCACCAGTTATAATGCGTTCCATGAATGTAGAATCGGAATCACAACGATCCAGCATGTCTGAAGCAACCTGTTCGCGATGACGTTTTTGAAGAAAATTCAGGTCTTTCGGTACGAGTCGTGCGGCCACCTTTCTCATGCCCAAAATATCAATCAAAATCGTACGTGCGGACTCGTGGGATATCTTAAGATCATGTGCTATCTCTCTCAAGCTGGTACGACGGTTTTCCAGCACCCTTTCCTTAATTTTATCGACGTTATCTTCGATCCACTTCACGACCGTCCTTGAAGGCTCTGTACCACTGATATGCACGAGTTTTCGAGTTTTCGATAAAGCATTATCACCAAAGGCCTTTTGCAACATTTTCAATGCATCGGCACACGAAAATTCATTTGCAACACAAAACTTTAAACAAATTCTTTGCTCAACGTAATCACCCATAGTAAAAATCGACACGCACTCTGACATCGACTGACTTAATCAGCTGTTGCAAACACACTAGTTGACAGATCCCGCTCAAGCTTGGCATAGTAATTAAGGACAGTGGTACCAACCTAGGAAAAAAAAATTTTACCTGCCTCATTGCCCCGCCAGATTTAAATCGATAATTCCCGGTACTTTCTTGACAGAATGTAAAACCGGGTGATCGTGCTGACCATTCTAGCGACTTCCTCTAAATCCACAAACTTGTTGCTTCGATTTCGTGATCTTAATCTTTTGATGAACATCATCAATTTTGTAACGAACATTTATTGAAGTATTTCGTTACTGATTCTAGATTAACGCCAACTCTTGCAGTGGTTATTGGTCTTCATTCAACTTTAATGAGGCATGCTCCTAGAGGACCTTTCTGGGACCATATTGTAGGGGAAGATTATAGAAATTGCAGGAAAAATGCTTGGACGAATTTACTCTACGTGAATAATTATGTTAATGCAAAAGAAATGGTATGTGCTCTATGGTTTTACATTTTAAATATAGTGAACCTCTCATAGGAATTTAACTTAAACTAACTTTAAATTTGGAGGCCTGAAACCAAGGTCGGATAAAATATTTAGGGGGCCCCTAGGTAATGCTATCCTCGGGTGTCTTTGGCCTTTTCTAACTTGAAATACAATTTTTTCATAATGTAATTATCATATATTCATAATTACCCTATTTTTATGCGAGTGTTCTAGGAAACAGCGTGATAACGTTTTGGTTATGTCTGTTATTTTTGAATGTTTTACCGAGAATGGTCTAGGTTAGATTCACTGATAAACAATCCGAAATAAAAAATAATTCTGTCTAGACGGTCCAGTCCGCCCGTAGAGTGAAGACTCTAACTTTTGAATGGAAAGAACTAAAAATTTAAAACTTTGAGAGTAGGTTTGGAACTTAAAAATGTCGGTTGAGTTCGTTAATGAGCAAAATGTTTTCAGTGGTTTCGCAATTATTGACATTTGAAACTTCATTACTTTAATATAAAAAAAAACGGCTGCCGAAAGTCATCATATTTTAATGGATGGGTCCATGCTCTAGCTGAACGAACGCGTCAGAAGTGGCTTGCCCGATTTAAAAGTGGCAATTTTGATTTCGAAGATGATGGAGTGCCATCAAAGTTTAAGGATGAAGAATAAGAAGCAAGGCTCGATTAAGATCTATCACAAATGCAAGAGGAACCCTCAAAAACACTTGAGGGGAGGTCTATCAACGGCAATTGATGCGTTGGAGAAAACAGGAACATGGGACATAGGAAGTCCTACCCCACCCACAGTACAGCCCAGACATTGCTCTTTCCGATTACCACCTCTTCCGATTAATGCTATATGGTCTGGCTGACCAGCACTTCTTCTAGTACGATGAAGTCAAAAATGGATCGATTTTTGGTTAGCGGCCAAAGAGTCAGTCTTTTTTCACGATGTGATCCGTCAATTGCCAAAAAGACCGGAAAAAGTAGTGGAAAGCGAAGGATACTTTAAACTTCGAATGTATAACTATTTTTTCACAATAAAGCTCCAATTTTCGACAAAAAACCTTACGAACTTATTTGTATTACATATAGTTATGTCCGAAAATGGACAGAATAGGCCCATTGATTCCTGAGTTATTCTCATTTAATATTTAAGTTTTCAAACATTTTCGAAAGCCTGGATCTTGTATTTTCCTGTTGAATTGAAATCTCAGATTAATAGGCAAACCCTATATTTTAATTACTTCTTATAATCGAATTTCATCTCTAGATTTTGTGGAATAATAGTTTTCATTCAATTTCCAGTGCATGCAACAAACATGGTATGTTGCCTCCGACACCCAGTTATTTATATTGGGTCTATTTATTTTAGCTCTGGTTAAGAAATGGAAAAATAAAACGAAGCTGATTTTTGGTACGAGTTTGATCCTAGGAATAGCTGTACCTGGTATTCTAGCTTATTTGAACTCATCTGATGCTCTAGTCAGAGCCTATCCCGAGTAAGTTTCAAGAAATTTTAAAAATATTTTCAACTCTTTCGAAAATGTGCGGAGTTTTTAAGTTGATACGAAAATTTTTTAGAGGTTCTGTAACGTGCCCGCTCAGTACGTGGCGTGCCAGCTCCTCTTGAAGAATTCTACTCTGCTCTGCTACAGCTTTCGATGTAGCATATGAGGGGGCGCGACAGGTAGCAAACAATACCTTGAAAATCCTTCCTCACTGGGGAATGGGGTCACTCTGGCGTCACAGGCACCACGCCTGTCTGAAGTGTTTCAAGTGCGCATGCTAATTAAGAGGTTGATGTTCCCTAGTAAGAACCCACATTCCTGAAGAGCTTCAATCCTTTAACAGAAATGAATGGAGGTTTTTCTTGTAATTTTTGTTCAAAGTCTCTTTCTTCCCAAGATATTGCCATTTGGAATGGCAGGAATAATTTTGTTTCTAAATAAATATTTTCTATATAGAATTGAAGATCTTTGAGGTGCTGTGTTATGAGGGAGTTTCTAACATCTAAGTATCGGAAGGTAAGGCGTATAACTCCAACTTGCAAGTCCCCGAACTCATCAGATTGGCGATGGGGTACAAGCCTGCCAATGGTGCGTGTGACCTTGTTTCACTCGGAACGACCGTGCCGAACGCTGGTGCTCTGCTCTACTAGAAGCGGTAGCGTCCTTTATGTGGTACGCCAGGAAGTTGTAGCAGAGCAGAGCGGAGTCCTGGGCAAGGAGCAGGCACGCCGCCACACACTCTCTTCCCAGTGAGCGTCACAACATAGGGCGTTGGGATTTAGCATGAAACAGTCCGCCGCTGAGCTGGACGCGGTGTCATCTCAAACGAGGGATATTGTGGGACGAAAAAGAAAGGTGACCTCAAAAATTAAAAATTTTGGATGGGATCGTCGGGGGTCACCAGAATTGGAGCTCTTTAGGATGCGGTTTTATGAGGGAGCTGCTACCCTCTTATTTTCGGGAGTTAAGCATTTCGTTCCGGCTTGCAAACCCCTGAACTCATCAGACTCTTACTCGTATTTTTTACTGACGAGGCTTACTTTTCAAGGGAATCTTTCAGAAATTTTCATGTGTTGAGAAAAATCCTTATCAAGGTTTCAACAACAATTTTCGCTAAATGTGTTACACTGTTATATTTATGTATACCTTATTTTCACAGAGTGATCTACAGGTCGTACTTAGAAGATGAAAATTGGCATCTTCTCTTCTGTTCTGCATACTCTAATATAGGCGCGCATGTGATAGGAATCATATTTGGATATTTATATTACACTTACCGTAAGGTTCATCTCCCCACAAATAAGGTAAGATGCGTAAACATATTTTTTTATTACAAAATAACTGCATAAATTGAAAATTACTCTGAAAGGTTTTTTAAAATATTACTCATAATAACTGGATCAAATTTTCGAAACTTTTACAAATTTGATCTTTTAAAATTTTTCAAAAATTAAATTGAATAGAATTTCTTAGAAACATTGTTTCACTTTATTGATATTTAAAATATCAACATATATTTGCAAAAATTAGCTAATAAAGTATCAAAATATTGACCATAATCATACAGCAAACATCACCCAAGACATTCTGTTTCGATTTGATATTAAGAAATAACAAATTCCATCAGCAAAAAAATACTCCACAGATCTTCTGGTCAGCCTGCGTGTCTCTTGATGCCTTGTCAATATTCTTTAGACTATAGATAGGGTAACATTCATTCTTATAGCAACAGATCTCTGGCTCAGTCTATTTCCTATAACAGCCATTGTTCTCGCACAACCTTCAATTGGCAAACTCATTTTATGAAATCGTTTCTTTCAGAGAGTAGAAAACAAACTTATCAATGACCAATGTTGAACGCAACTGATGAAAGATTCATTTATTGTGAAGAATTATTCGAAGATGGTTTCTTTTATCAAGTTTTGTCTACAATATTCATTTTGCGCATATTCAGTTGATTTTCTAATGAAAGATAGATGATGAACAAAATATTATTGAATCAATTTGAACACGTGAGTCTATTACAGTGTAAAATCTTAGTGACCCGTTTATTTTGCTCGCCATATTCTTCAGAAAAAAATTTGAAATTCTTACCCATATTCTATTCACTTGGAAATTATGTGGATGATAAATAAAAACAATCAATAAAATATATCTACCTACCCTCATTAACCAAATATTCTCTTTGAAAACGAACTTAAATCTAGTGCACGCAATTAAATCGGGAATAAAGTTCTTTGCTTGAATTGGTTCGCAGGGGTATGTTGTGTATGTATATTTGTGTGCACTAGATGGCGCTAATGTACGATAAATACTGTCACATACAGTTCAAGAGTTATAGTATCACGGGCTAGCTCGTTATAAATGGGGGCCACCTTGTTTAAGCGGGATGTCAAGGTGATATACTTAAGTTAGGGTGTGGGAGATTTACAATTTAAAGAAGGAAATATAACCACAAATGATTTATTAAAATATTACACACTGTATGCTCATTAAAAGGGGAAATGGCCTGAATGTGTGCTTTTAGGAATACGTTCAGTATCGCTATCAATGTCGATAATACGAGATGGTATTTAATTTCTTCAAATGGATGATCTATTAAAATTATGCAATAAGTCTGTTCACATAAATCTGTACATTAATCAAGAACTAAATAACAGCTGTTATTTATCCTTCCGTATACTGGTTTAAAATGGAAAACACACTGACCTTGATTTCAAAAGTGATGAAACCTCTAATATAGTCTGAATTATATAAAAAAATGCTGATGATGTACTCATGAACGGGGGTTCGTTCAGATTGTTGCTCCTGGCTGATGGGGGTCCAAGCTGTATCTTGAAATTTTAAATCCTTTTATCCAACGCACGTCGTCAACTGTGCATCAGTTTTCAATTTCTGAATTTAATCAATTATCAGAAAGTTGTTTAATATATGTTTCAAAGTTTCAAAGTCAAAAATATTCTGACTCAATGGAAATATCACGAAGGTAGAAGAAGATGGCCTCCTGGTTAATCCGAAAATATCGACTTTATTGGCCCTATATAACTCTAAAATTAAAAACAAAGGCATCAATAATTATTTCTAGGTATAAACAATCTTCAGAATAATCCAAAATAAATTGGTACTATATTTTCTGAAAGAATGTCCGGCAATTCAACTTCAATTCGTTCAACTCCACTAACTCATCAATTCATCAACAAGACTCAACCAAAAATGTTCAAAAATGGACGTTATCCCTTGAATAAAACACAATAACGCCGTAATTCTGCGCAAATTAGCGATTCTAGCGTAACGAGGGAGGCCTGCAATTAATACATGACAAACTGAACCACAGATGGATCTGTACGTCAATATTTCGAAATGCTTGGATTTCAATGGCAAAATTAAAGCGTGACAATACATTGGTGTTGCTACGCAGAGCGAACATAGGTACGTAGCTGATTTGTTTTCGTTGGACAATATAGCGCATTGACGATTGAAGCCAATAAGTTCCGAAATATGCACATGTTTCCTGCTTATGTCGCAGCAATGAACAAAACCTATTCGGGCTTATCTGAGTTAAGAACTGCTATACAGATGTATATTGCACTGTCCCAATTCGAAGAACCTTCTGTTACCATAGCTCATATTTGTTATTAAGAGAAATTATACGAATCAATTTTTCACCTTGATATTTGCCTTGCTTGCTGGATTAATAATTTTTTTAAATTTCTTGTAGCTTCATGGGATTCTGTGGTTTATATTATCATTCGGTGTAGGACTTGCAATCATTGCAATATCCTATCCAATGTATCAGAACTCATATGTTCACTCAAGATTAATTTCAACTCTATATTGGGCACTAGGTAAAAACATTTTCACTTTTGCTGTTGCCATTGGTATATATGGAATGACGCAGAAGCTTGGCTGTAAGTGATATTCGTATATTTAATGAAAACCAAGTAGTAGGTTAGAAATTATTAAATATATGAAAGATTTGCTCAATATTCAGTAAATATCATTGTGAAGCCACGTTTGATGGCAATTTTAAAAGGGGATGTCTATCTGTTTTAAATTGGCATAACTCACGCGTGGCAGCCATTGTTTATTTGTGACATTGACAGTTGTATTTGTCAATGTCTGCCGCTTAATCATGAAAAGGTAGACACTCTAACAACATTTACAAATAATGCAAATTTATTATGAAAAATCACGATCTGTTACTCTAACTTTACGTGCTTTTACTTCAATTTCTGCACGTTATAATCGTCCGAATAAAAGAACAGTTGAACCTTTAGCGAAGAAGTTTGAAACAAATTTTACACTTCATGATGTTACAGTGCCAGTGAGATGAAGAAATGCAAGAAGTGAAGAGAATATTGCTGCCGTACGTAAAGTGTTCGTGAAGACCAAAATTTATCGATTTCTTGACGTTAACAAGAATTAGACATCTCTCAGACGTCTTTGTGGCGAATTTGACGAAAAGACCTTGGTTTACATCTATACAAAATTGTTTTAAGCCAACAACTCAAATCAACAGATCATTTAAAGCGTCGTGTATTCAGTAATTGGTGCTTAGAAAAAATCGGAAATAATGCAGATTTTCATAAGAAAATCATTCTCAGAGATGAGGCTCATTTCTGGTTGAACGGTTATGTTAACAAGCGAATTGCCATATCTGGAGTGGTGATAAACTTGAAGAATATCAAGAACTGCCATTACACTGTGACAAACTTACTGTTTGGTGCGGATTTTATGCTGGAGGAGTCATTGGACCTTATTTTTTTTTCAACGAAGCTCATGAGGCTGTCAATGGAAATCGTTATCGTCCAATGTTGACTGATTTTTTAGGGCCTGAATTGGTTCGTCTTTATTTGCAGAACATGTGGTTTTACGGGACGGTGCCACTTGTCATACTGCCAATGACACAATGACTTTATTGAAAATAAAATTCGGTGATTCGATTATTTAAAAAAAAAATGGACCGATAAATTATCCGCCTCGTTCCTGCGATTTAACTTCATTGGACTTCTTTCTTTGGGGATACATTAAGTCATTGGTTTACAGCAATCATCCTGCAAATTAAGATCATTTACAGATCAATATTGAACGAGTAATTGCTAAAATACGACCTGATTTGTGTGAGAGAGTCATGGAAAATTGGGTTCAACGACTTCATTCCTGCCAGCGTTTACGTGGTGGAAATTTAAATGATGTTTTGTTTCATAACTAATGGTATCCATTGTTCTTTATAATGAAATAAAAATTTCAATAATTTTCAAATAAATAATGTGTTTTATTTACAAAACAAAATAGAGGGCTGTTAATGGAAGACCCGGTATCATCTATATATCTGAACCAATTAAGCAAACATTTCCTCAAGGGATTTAAGTGATTTTTTTTCTAAATTATCCTTGGAATTTATTCGAAAATCGGACTAATTGCATTTTCCATAATTAAACTTTCATCTGAACTGTAAATAGTTTCATTAATTTGACAATAGTTTTGCTCCAGATAAATTTCCAGACCATTTAAAATATTATTCCTTTTCATTAGATCTTTACTTTTTCAATCAAAACTTTTCAATAATACCTATTGTTTCTCTAGCTCCAAGACTGGAAAATAAATTATGTACATCAAATGAAATGAATTTAGAATTTTTTGAGAATTTGATATTCTTAATTTTGTCAAAAGGTTCAAAAATTAATTGAATATTTAGCAAGACATTTTGTTTCTGTTTGGATAATTTATCCAAGCAGAAACAAAATTTTGATTTTCTTTAGAAATAACTCGCAATAATTCAAACCTACGCTTGCTCAAACACAGAAAATACAGAACAGTTCTTATTCTTCCCAAATAATGTACATTATAAAGACAAAAATAACCATTGTTCCAAAAACGATACACAATGGCGGAATTTTGGTAGATTATTGACTCTTTATGAAATAAATCCATAATTAACAAACTTTTGGGTGACTATAACTTAGCTACTATTGATAAAAACTCATCTTTGACAGCATGCTATATTCGAGGAGTGAAATAATGAATCGACTGAACTTATGTACTTGATTTTTGGCAGGGTTGTGCCGTGAAGTTTGCTGCTGGAATCCTGTAGTGGTGCTAGGAAGACTTACATACTCTGCTTATCTTATTCACGTGTTTCTCTTGAGGGTAAGAGCAAGCTCCATAAGAAATCCGATATACGTTGATAGATATCTTCTTGTGAGTATTTTATTTATGTTTCTTTTATTTTGAACTGAAATATATATGGTGTCCCTCTATTGTGCAGAATGAAATGTTATTTATCTTAAAATTTAGTTATGCTATATGCTAGTTAAGATACAAGGTATCAAAGAGTAGATTTGATAGCAGTGTTATGGGCTATTTTATTTTGATGAAGACAGATTAGAAAATATTTATTTTCGTATATATTTGACAATTTTTTGACCTTGGAAAAAAAACTTCATTTTTCTTGATATTAAAAAAAGTTTGAGAGCGTTTGTTCAGAACCAATTTTATTCACATCTGAAGCGAAATATATATATATATATATATATATATATATATATATATATATATATATATATATATATTCGCACAGAAGAAAGTTATGAAATGTAAATCATTGAGATTATTACTGAACTTTCCACCATTAACATTTTCAAATGTCTAAAGCAACAAAAAAAGGAGAACAGCAAAACATTTCACATAATATACCTACTCCTGAAAATATTCATTATTTCCGGACTTTTTGCTGATATTAATTCTATATCTATTCTATTTTATTGATTAATTTTATTCTGACAATAAATTAAAATGAAAAAGAATATTTCCTCAATTTATTAAATGAACTGCAATTGTTTTCGCCAAAACTTTTCGCTTCGACAAATTTTGATTTTGAATTATTTATTGCATTTTTCAGATATCTGGAACTATTGGTGATGCAACGATGACCTATATTTGTGCCTTTCTGCTTTGTTTACTTTTTGAAATGCCCATAAGTGCTCTTCAAAAACTATGCTTACCACAGAATTTCACAAATACAAAGAAGCTTTTGGATGGTTCAGAGTTTCCAAAGATTGTAATCGATAAAGAAGAAAAAAATTGAATTTTTTAGAAATAAATGTTTGAGAAACCTTTGCTTTTCCTCAATATTTCGGCTTAAAATCCTCCATAAAATATCCATTTTCTGAATTGTTTTTCGAAAGTTACCGTGCTCAAAAACGAACGATTGGAGGAATGAACATAATCAAAATCCTAAACTATTGAATCGATTTTGCCCATTAACGAGCTCAAGCCCTGAAAGTTAGGGCGGACCTACCGCACAGAATTAATTTTCACCTTTTATCAGGGTCTTGCTCAAAATTATAAAATAACAGATATTTGGCGAAACAATAGCACACTGATCCATAGAACTAGCGCGCAAAAACTACATTGTGATCTATTTTCATGCAGTTGACAGTTTAATCATTTGATAAATAAATATCAAATGAGAATGAAGAGGTTCTTTTAGTCCGGTCTGAATGTCGATTATTATTAATAATGTCTAAACTTTCTCATCATTTCGTAATTATCTTTTGCAGGTGTAATAAAACTCTTCAAAATAATTATCAAACTGTGAATAAATAAATAATATTCTCTATACCGTAATAGCCAAAAGCTAGTATAACGTATTTCTTATTATTTTTGATGTAATCTATCCAGAAAAGTTGTTTTTACCGGGTGCTAAAAAACAAAGTTTCAATATTTTGGGAGCTGATTATAGACCTCAATATAAGTAAAAAATAATAATAAAACATGGGTCCGCAAATGAGCCGTTTTGGAGATTTTCTTTTATAAAATTAATTACTAGCGCAACCAAATACAATTTATTTTCATCTTTCAGATATCTTGTTTACTGAACTAACAATAAAAATGTTTCTCAGTAAATTCATAAAAAAAAATCTCGGCTGACATAAAACATTTGGTTTTCATATGACATTTACGTACTTTTATTAAAAATTTTGCATCCGATTCGAGTTGTTTACTTTCTTTCACTTTATTGTTGGGAAAAAGTTATTATTCCTGAATTTGAAATGCCTTACTCTGATATTGAATGAGTGATATGGCTTTCATGTATGTCCATGCCAACGAAAATGGTCCTGAAGCACGTCACCTTTATGCAGAGGCTTATCCTGATCGTCAACTTCCTTCTCAAGTTTTTAGAGGATTGAGGAAAACTGGTTCCTTAAAAAAAACGCTCGTGATACTGGACGTCCAAGATCTGTAAGTACTCTAGAAGTTGAAGAGCAAATATTAAATATTGTGACTGAAAATCCCGGTACAAGTATAAGAAGAATTTCAGTGGAAATAGGAATAAGTGACCCCCTTATATGGAGAACTATGCATCAACAACTTCTCTATCCAATCCATATTCAACGAGTGCAAGCTCTTAATCCTTCTGATCTTCAAGCCAAAAGGACATTTTGTCAATGGGTTTTAACAAAAATTGCTGAACATCCAGATTTTACTTCTAATATCTTTTTCACTGATGAATCCGGATTTACTAAAGATAGAATTTTTAACTTTCATAATAGCCATATTTGGGCGGATGGAAATCCACACGCTATTCATGAATCTAGGCATCAACAGCGTTTTAGTATAAATATCTGGCTAGGTATTTTAGGAGATCGTTTATTAGGACCAGTAGTTTTACCACGGAATTTAACAGGAGCCGCATACCTTAATTTTCTTCAAAATACCTTGCCCGATTTTCTAGACGTGGTACCTTTAAGTCAGTGGATGAATATTTGGTTTATGCAAGATGGAGCGCCCCCACATTAGAACTTGCTGTTTGGGAGCATTTAGATCAAACATTTCCCAGAAGATGGATAAGACGAGTAGGCCCAGTGCCATGGCCCTCTAGACCCACCGATTTAAATCCTTTAGACGTTTGTATTTGGGGTTATTTGAAAAGTTCACTGTATGCAACGTCGGTGAATAACATCTAAGAGTTGCAACATCGGATTAAATTGTCCTGTCAAACGATCCGAACACAACCAGGTGTTTTCGAAAGAGTTCGTAATTCCTTCATGCGACGATGTACTTCCTGCATTTAAATGGACGGTGGTCATATGGAATATCTGCTATAAAACACTAGAAGTCAAAAATAAATCGAATATCTTCTTTAATTTATCGTATTTGTTTGCGCTAGTAGTTAATATTTTGAAAACCGAAATAGATCCCTATATTATCGAGCAGTTTTGAGAGGTCTATAACTCATCTTTCTTCAACTTTCTCATATTGTTTGATTATAACTGCTTCGAGAGAAATTAGACACAAATATATTAGCAGAAAATAATGGAATAAAAACATTGAAAGAAAATAAGACTGATATAGATGAGACAGCTAACACTTTTTATTGATTTGAATACTTGGACAATATTTGATCCACACAAGTTTCTATTGAATTACCATGTGAAATAAGCTGAATATCGTGTGATTTAATTAAATTGCACGTTTCTAATTTGCTAATATAGCAGTGTTTTATCATTTCATATTAAGCTGCTTGAGATTTTCTTGAGTTCTGTCTTTCTATGGCCGATTAAAAATTATCTCTTCCATGATAAAGATTCAGAAACTTAACTGCACTGAGACTCTACCTACAATAAAGATCGAAAGTTCCTTGAAATATTTCCAGTTAGTTAAATTTGCAGATTTAATCCGTGATCGTATTATTCTTTCTTCTAACTGCTCTGAAGAATGTTAGAGCAGATAAGGTTTTTTGACTCATCTACAAAAAAATAGAAATGATTGATGATTAAAATAACACAAAATAAAAACTTCACCCAAACTGTGATAGAAAAATTCAAAGGTATGACTCCAGCTCCAGTGATAATTTTGTAGGTCTGAGCGTACATTAAAAAATGCAAGAAAGTCTTCATATTCGTGTTGTTCCATTGATACCAGTTACACTCATTCAAAGTACGAATAAGATCTTCAGCCTGCAATATATTTCATTTAACTGGGAAGTCTTTGAAATGATATTGTGCAAAAATATTACCAAGTCAACATAATGCTGACCAATTATAGCTATATAGATAGTACATTCTGCCACTGTTAACCATAAGAATAATAAGGCAAATATGTTATTGTGTTGGTTCATCTGAAATATAGAATTGTAAGAAACACTGACATAGGGAACTGTGGAGGCCCATAAATTAAAAATCTTATAGGGTTGTTCGGAGCGTAGTTTTGTTTTTTCCTGACAAAGGATTTAATTGCAATTTTTCGAACCCAACTTCACACTTAAGCAGCATAATCATTTTATGTTTTGAGAGCTGATATAGCAAGGCTTGTGTGTAAAAAAGTTCGAGAAAAGGTAAAAATGCTGTTCAAACCAGAAAGAAATTAACCGATGTGTATGGAGAAGATGAGTTGACAGTACGCCAGTGCCAGAACTGATTTGCAAAATTTCGATCCGGAAATTTTGATGTCAAAGATGCACCACGTTCCGGAAGGCCGGCTGAATCTGATCAAGACACTATAAAGGCATTAGTTGATGCAAATCCCCGAATAACAACACTTGAGATCGGTGAGAATTTATGGAATTCAACTGTTCATGACCACTAGAAAGAACTGGGTTTAACCTTGAAGCTCGATATATGGGTTCCCCATGTTCTGACGGAAAGAAATTTGTGTCGTCGCGTTGACGTCTGTGATTCGCTTCTCATACGTCACGAAAATGATCCATTTTTGAAGGGCATTATTACTCGGGATCAAAAATGAGTTTCATATTACAATGTCGAAAGCAAGAAATCATGGAGCAAGTAAGAAGACCGGATCAAAGCATTTCGAAAGCCAACATCCATTAAAATAGGTGATGCTGCCTGTTTTTTCCTAGACATTAAAAAATATATTATATTAATCATGTGTATTATGATTCTTTATTAATATTTTATTAATATAAATTTTCATATATTGTAGAAGTTTCTAAATATTTATCTGTAAATGTTTTGGTACCCCCAGTTGTCAGCCTAAGTGTAATCTTCACGAAACTTGACATAATTTTTTGCATCATTATCATACGTCATTAAATACGAACTTTCATTTCGATCGGATCATTTTTTTCGGAAATATTGGCAAAATAAGACAAAGTGTCAAATATGAATAACGATTGGACAGATTTTGCTCATTAACGAATTTAACCGAGATATTTAAGCCTCAAGTCTACTCTGCAAGATTCAAGTCTCTCGAGGCGCTTTTCGTTTGAGAGTTAGAGCGTTTACGGCCTAGAACAAACGCGCAATGATTTAGAATATTCAATAAATTTGTGGTGAAAGCATAATTTCGTTTACTTTTTTCAACAAGTGACATCTATATAAAAAAGGAATTATTACAAGCAAAATCGAGTTATTCCACAAATTAGGATTCTAAGCTTAATATGAGTACAATTTTATCCGTGCTTTGCATTCCAAGGCTATATAATGAGAAGCATACGATGTATAATTGGCAAATTCCTGAGATATGAATTTATATGCTTGGTATACTTTCAAATGGAACGCTTCTAACTGAAGATGTAATAATGTATGTTATATACTAGAACTATAATATTCCTTCGAATATTCGACTGAGCTATATCTTCATATTGAGCCTTGGTGTATAAAAGAGCTTTGAAAAGAAGAGTCACGTTTATCCACATTCTCTATTCAAAAACTTGAGGAGACAGCTTCGAACGTTCGGGATATGAACTTAAAGAAGTAATATCCTCATCAAAATACATCCCTCTTCAAATGAAACTTGACGGGTAGGAAGGATTTTAGAAAAATCGATTGCGTACGAGGGCAGTTTGATAAGTGAGTGACTTTTTGAATGGAAAATATTCTTTTCAGAAAAAAAATCATATTAATTCTCAATCTAATCTCCTTTGGACTTAATACATTTAGACCAGCATTTTCCCAACTTTGCATATCTTACAAAATATAGGTTTTATCAAGAGCTCCAGTGTAAGCGTTGGTTTCAGTTGTGACCGCTTCATTTGACTTAAATATCCAGTGTTTTTTTAGAGTGATAGAACTTTAAATTGAAATAAAACACATTTGAATTGAGATTGAAGCATAACTTCTTTTTATTTGAAAGATAATTTTATGACATTCATGTTTTAAAAATAATTTCTGGCATATGTCCACTACGACTAGCTCTGAGGAACCGCATTCGACCAGACCAATTTTGGACCACTTTTTCGCTTTTTCGCCTTATTTCATCAATAACACGAGTTATGTTGTCTTCCAAAGCGTCTATTGTTTCTGGTTTATCAGCAAACCAATGACCTGACATAACCCCTAAGAAAATAATCCAGTGGAGTTATGTCGCATGATCTTGGAGGCCAATTAATTGGACCATTTCTCAAACTAATGTTATCGCCAAATCTTTCTTTCAACAAACCAATTGTTACGGTAGCAGCATGAGGTGTAGTCCCATCATGTTGGAATCAAAACACTTCTGGGTAAATACCATTCAAATTTTGAAACAAATAATCATTGATTATCGATCTGTAATGAGCACCATTCACTGTAACATTAGTTGCAACATTGTTTTTAAAGAAATATGGACCGATGTTGCCTCCAGCGTGTAAAGCACACCATACAGTGCATTTTCCAGGATGCAATGGAACCTGCAGAACTTCTTGAGGATTGTTTTCACTCCATAAATGGCAATTTTGCTTGTTTCCATAGCAGTTTAACCAGAAATGAGCTTCACCACTAAACAAAATTTTACGATAAAAAAGTGGATCAACTTCAAGCTGTTCTAGGGCCCAATCAGCAAACAAAAGACGCTTATTATGGTCAAGTGGCTTTAGTTCTTGAACCAGTTGGATCTTGTATGGCTGTAGACCAAGATCTTTACGCGAAATTTTCCATGTGTTGGAGTCCAACTTGTTTTGAACGTCGACGAATAGACAAATCTGACACTATGACTTATAACAGGGATATTTTCTTCTGTTCGTACAGTTCTATGTCTTGTAGTTGTTGTTGCATCGAATAGAGAAAATGTTGTCCGAAGTCTATCGATAGTTTGACGAATAAGCTGCTCTGATGGACGATTATGTAAACCATGGATTTCACGAAGTGCTCTATAAGTTTGGCGGATAGAACACTGATTTTGAAAATAAATTTCAACAATTTGTAAACGTTCTCGCGGCGTGAGTCTTTCCATGATAATTTGTCAATGCTTACTGAACAGAAATGTCAAAACAACATGGCTTCTACCTTCTGTCAAATCACAGTTATCCCTATCGAAAGTTCTATCACTCTAAAAAAACACCGGATATCTTACCGACGATTCATTTCTTTAGGTTTGGAAAAAATATAAACCTAATCACGCAGTTTGCTCAAAATTTGACAGGATTCTACTGACAGATTGAACTTGGCAGAAGCAGTGTTGTTTTCAAAAAGTTACTGATTTGTCAAACTGTCCTCATACCAGTGATAGGGAGTGACGTCTTTCGTTTGATACTGTGTATAATTACTTCTATATACAAGATGAATCATAACTATTGGGACATAGGTTAAGGACAGGTTATTTGAACCAAAATATGGTGATTGGACCAAAGATGCCTTAATAAAATATTGTTATGAAAAAAGATACAGGGCAGTAAAGCTTAATTTTTTCCTTTTTCTGCTAAAAATTATTACCAAAATCGGAACAGAAGCATAACTTTGGACAAGGAATATTATTTTATGTTATAAGGGTGTCACCTGAAAAATTCCTGATAATGAAATTAAGTGGTAGTTTTTTAAACGAAGCTTGATAGTGATTTTGATTAGAAAATATGATCATTTTTACGTTAAATTGCTACACTCGCTATAATACCATAATTTCACCCGTTTTTGAGAAAAACGCAATTAAAGAGTTCATTGTCTTAGAAGAGGATTTTAATTAACAGACAATAATGAAACTTGTAAAGTAAGGCCTCTGTTTCAACAGTAAGGAAGAATTAAAATCAATTTAACGTAAAAAGAGCAAACTTCTTCTCTGTAGTTCCTCTCGCGAATTAATTTCATGGGCATAATCTAAGGATTTAATATGTGCCGAAACATAAAAATCGAAAGTTATAATCAAGAGTTTTGCTGGCCATTCAAAATCACTTCCTCTGCCAAGTCATCTAGTGGCAATTCGTCCAAAATGTCACTTAAAGTATTTTGCAGAAAAAATAAATAAGAATCTCCATTTAAATTTGGAGAAAGAACAAATGGCGCCCTAGCACTTGGTCGCCTATAATTCATCACCAAATATTCAATTTGAACGCAGGCTGAAAATGTCTTTTAATAAGCGCGATTGCTTGGACCGAAATGTCATAAGCGACGAGTTTGATTATCCGATTGAAAATTCATAATGTAGCAGATACTACATACACAAGTTTGACTACCCGAATGATAATCATTTTACAGTCTGTTCAAAGACTATGTTAGACGTGCTCAATGAATCCCTTCTAACAAAAAGATGGAAATTAACGAATCTGATTGGAGGGTCCATTTGTAGGTGAACTGAATGAATGAAATAAACCTTCTTATTGGGCATACAAAAAATAATGAGATCAATGCTGGCAGATAAGGACAGGAACGATTTATAATTCCGAATGCTGTTTCATGGGAAATTAACAGGAATAAATATATCAAAATTCTCTAAAACTCCATGTTTTCTAATCATTAGAAAACAAATAAACAGAAGTGTCGAATAATACTAAACAGTTCGTCTGGCACAGCTGAGAACTGCCAGATCGAAATATCAATATAAAAGACCTAAGTATCGATAATAAAATAATTAATTATGTCGAACGTAGACAGGGCTTTCTCTAATGAGACGGAACGAGTTTTCTGTTTGGGTCACTTCCTGCCTGAATATAAAAAGTCATACCTTTTAGCTGCAGAGCGACTGCATTTCTTTATTCGTAAAATGATTGTGACGTAAAATGATTGTGTGATGAAAGCTTTAAAAAAAGCAACAATTAACTATAATCATTGCAAGAATAATTCACTGAGAAAAAAAGACATTTATCAGCAACATTTTTATGACAGTCCAAAGAATACTTGTCATAAATGAAAAATTATTTGAAATCTCCTCCTGAGAAAATGAACTCCTCAATTGCGTTTTTCTCGAAAACGGGTGAAATTATCGTGTTTTAAGAAGAGTACCAATAGTAGGAAGAAATAATTTTTGCATCGTATTTTCTAATCAATATCACTATCAAGTTTCGTCCAAAAAAGCTAACACTTAATTTCACCATCAGGAATTATTCACATAGAGCCCTTAAAAAAAGTAAAGTAACACATAAAATAATATTTGTCGTCCAAAGTTATGACTCTGTGCAGATTTTGATGATAATTGAGAGATCAACAGTGAAATTATTAGCAAAAAACTAAAAAAAATTCAACTTTAAAGCCTTGCATCTTTCTCAACAGTAATATAATATTTTTTGAGGTATATTTGCTCTAATCGTCATATTTTGGTAAAAAATAATCTGTTCTTAGGCTATGTTCCAATAGTTATGATTCACCCTGCATATTGCAAAAATTTTAATTATATATAGATGAGCAACTCACAACTATTAAATGATAAGCAAGAAACATAGACACTCCGAGGCCAATCCATAACATCAAAAAAATGGGAAAATATAGAAGTTCCACAAATAATTCACGAAATCTGTAACATAAAAGATCAGGTTGAATAATGAAGCGTAAAAAAACTTACTCCATCAATTTCTGGAAATGCGATACACAAAAATGTAATCTTCTCTGTATTTTTTCGTGATAACCCCGTTTTGAAGAATTACTTCGAAAACCCATTTCAATATTTTTCAAATGGTAAGTCAGCAGTTTGTACTGAAAATCGAGATGGATAATGTAGAAAGTGAACATATTCAGGTAAGTTACGACTATTGTTGTTCCCCAGGTGAGACAAGTGAAGAATATAAATTTATAATATTGATAGAACGTTTTGTAATATTTTTTCGACCACATCAAGAAGAAGAATAAATCCACTCTATCAGATTCAATTGGCCAGAATAACACGCCATTTGTGAATGCTATTCCAAGTTGAAGGCATCCTAAAGCTTTGCTTAGCCGTGCTCGCTTTGAAAGATTTTCGTACATGTCAGGGCCGCAACACTTCAAATCCAAAAAGTTCTCCATCATAAATGATTCCATTTCGCTTGTTCTCTTTTCCTGGACGTAGTTGAGCAATATGAATATATAAACCTGTGAAGGAATAAAAAAATTGTATCACGGTACTGTTTTGTCCTTTCAAGTAATTTCATTTCTATACGTACTCCTTTCGAAATTTTTTGGCTTTAGGTGAAAGTTCAATAATATTCTGTTGTAGCTTACTCAGATATAACGATAGTTATAACTTCTAATTTGAGAATAATGGGTGTTCCAATGAGAGGTTTCATTTTGAATAGCCTGCTATCCGGGGAGTTGTCACTTTAAGCTGTCATGTTTGGACATTTGACAAGTAGAAACTACGCCATTACTAAAAATGGAACGATACACGATTCAAAAACGCAATGAAATGGTTGAAATTCACTACAAAAATGGTGAAAAATTTGCAGTCCGAGTTCGCAAAATTAAAGCACTTTTGGGTTGTGGTGAAGCACCTTCTCGACCGGCAATAGTGAAACTGGTGAAAAAATTTGTGCTGCTGGGACATGTTAGTGATGTGAAGAACGAGACCGTGTGTGTCGTTCAAGAAAATCTGAGGATATTGCTGCTGTAGGTCGTAGTGTTGTACAATGCAACTCAGTACTCCATTCCATCTTTGCGGTGAAACCAGGGCCCTAGTCGGATGAACTTTCCACCACAAGGCTTTAGTGACACGGCGCGAAAGTCTCGGCTTTAGGCATCGAGACTCATCCTCCATTTCATCGAAATGAAACTAGGATCTCAGTCAAGACAAGCACCCCCACCACGTCAAGGTACAGAGACAAATGAGAGGCGTTTCGAAGAGACAATTAGCCACCGAGATCTTGTGATTTAACACCTTTAAACTTTTTCTTTGGAGCCACGTGAAAGATAAGATCTACGCAAATGAGCCAATGTTACCCAATCGATTCAAGACCTTAAAGATAGAATTCGTTAAGTTATCGAGAACATATAGCCGCAAATGTGCGAATTGGTCATGAAAAATTTATGAAAAGGATATGGTGCTGCAACCCTAGCAGTGGCGGCCATTTGGTTGGTATCGTTTTTATTGTTAATGTTCATCTTTACAATGAAATAAACATCCATTCTTCTCTTTCAAAATATACTTTTTTTTAAATATAAAAATGAAACCTCTTTTTGGAAAAGCCATCATAAGACAAAAATGAAAGTGATATACATATGAAAATTTGTATTTAATATTGAATCACAATTTATTTAGAATCGTGTTCGTTCAACCTTCGTTCCTTTTTTTTTTTGTAATAAGCCACCTCTTTGTGGGAGGTGGTTGGATGGAAAATATTACTAGATTGGTTTATTTACGAATGGGGTGAGAACCAATGCTAGTCAAGCGGTCCTAGGAAGGGTACGGCCTTCGCGAAAATGTGATAATGAAAATGGTAATGAAACTCAATTATGGATATCAAGAAGTATAATGATAAAGTGTGCCAAAATACAATAATTTTATCAATCCTAAACTCATTAAAATCTAAATAAACATGACACACTGAATAATTAAGGAGAGGACGATGCGGATCCCTCAAGCACTACGAATCATTTATATAATTCTTAATCCTGTCTAAATTAATCAAACATAATAATTACGAATAGATATGTCTACCTACTTCTTAATTTCTGACTCTACTTTAATTGGACAATTTCAACCTGAATAATATACCAAAATTATTAGATACTTCTTACCCCTAGACTCCAAGACCATAGATTCAAAACAAAACTGGGCACACGCGATTTTCTACAAGAAACGACCTATTTAACACGAACAATAATCAATAAAGAACGACTACCGGTACTCTTTAATTCCTTGGTCCCGGAACTTAGCACTATATTCAATTTCTCCGATTCTTCCGACTCAATTCTTAAACTTAAAAAAAAATTAATAATATCACTCAATATAATTATAATAATGCTAAATTCTGAGACCAATTCGAGCCTCGCACCGCGATCTTTTCTCGGCGATCTACTAGTTTTTCCGACTTGTCAAGACTCCCCAACAAACTCTCTTTTGTCTCTTATAATACATCGTACGCGTCGGTTTTCTCCTTCCAAATTTTTGATCAGTTCATCCGCTCAAAATTGCAACTTGGCACTTTTGAAAATTTCAGCTCTTTGTCGAGCTACGCGTGTTAATTTCGACGTCAGCGTTTTTTCTGAAACTTTCCGTTCCTAAACTCATCTGGAGGAATATGTTTATGTTTCGTACCATCAGCTCTTATGAAGTTTTCAATCTGTAGTTTGTTATTGTAATGTATAGGCCAGAGTAAAAAAATCCTTTCATGAAGCCGCCGTTCGTGCCTGCCTCGAAAGCGAGTTCCTAAGTTTAACATTAACAGGCCCTGAGATCAGAATAAACAAATTATTCAGGGGCGTTGAACCTCGTGTTGAATTTGCTCTTGTTCACTGAATTAATCCCTGCATCATTACAGCCCTTTTATGAGTTCTAAACCTTGTTGGTTTTCCACATTTTATTTAATTGCTATGCTTTGATATTGTTATTCTTAAAGTTACCAAAAAAAATTGGTAAGTTCCCTATCTTTGTAGAAAACGTCTTAAGTAATTGCAGTTAATTGTTTCGTCGAAAAATAGAATAAAACATACGTAAAATAAGGAGAAAAAGCTGAATCCATAATCCCAAATTAACTGCACGCTTGGAAACATGAAGAAATAAATCATTTCAGAAAGCGTCCAGGTTACCATCGACATATGGGTGATATGTGTGAAAATACTTGCAGCTTTATTCACAAAGAAGAACTTCAAAGTCATTCTGATGAATTTCAGCATTCCTAAAACTGAAAAGAGTTCATATTGAATTATATATATATTATATATTAAAGTTGAGAATCAGAATTCAGAAAATATTATTAAATTTACTTATTTATTCATTTATGAAATATTAAATATTTATTTGTCATTTTATCACATTCTATTTTATATGGTACCTACATATATGTATACGAAAATTTATTCATCGGCGCAAAAACCCAGAAAAGACTAACGAAATTATAAAATACCTAATTCTAAATAGGAACTAGTCAATATAATAGGTTGGAGAGAAAAAATCCGTTATTTTGCATGAACTTCTAGACTTTATATAATACATTTCGGATTGTTCGATTTGGATAAAAAATGCAATGTTTTGTTCTAAAATTTGTTGCTACTTTCAAGGTAGCTTCATAATGCCTCTCTTAGTCTTGGTCCTTATTGGCGAAAAATTCTAGTAATCGATTTTCACAATCAAAAGATGATAATGGCTTGGTGCCAGTCCGGACTATATGGTGAATGCTTTAAAACGTCCCAAGCTCCTGGAGTTTCTGGGGAGTAACTGAGGACGTGTGTGAACTGGCGTTGTCTTGATGGAACACAACACCTTTTCTGCTGGTCAATTTTGACCGTTTCTGGTCAATCGCTAGCTTCAAACGCTCCAGTTATTGACAGCAGAGATACGAATTTAGTGTTTGACTATATGGAACCAACTCATAATAAATTATTCTTTTTTCCGCCTCACCAAATACACAACAGAACCTTCCTCGACGTTAGTCCTGGTTTGGCCACCGTTTGAGCTGCTTCACCGCGCTTTGACCATGATAGTTTTTGCACAATATTGTCTCATGTCAACCATTTATCAGCCCCAGTTAGCATCTGTTTATGGAATGGGTACCTATTATCTCTTTTATTTTCACAAAATCCATTTCAAATTTGGGATACAACCAGGATTCATTAAATTTTCGATTTGCGAATAAAGTAGCCATCGAAACTTGTCGTGTAAATATTCTTTGTATGTATAGTCCGCCTAGAAAATATCCGGTATTTATTATTTTCCATAATTTTAATATACTTCCTTTTTGTAATATTCTAAGACAAAAGTAATGTATAAAATAGGTTGTGCAGATAGTCGGCTATGGCCAAAGTTGCATGGCAACACTATTTGTCAAATATTGTTGATTGTCAACAGGTATACAATTTATGAAATTATGTCGCAACTAGAAGAAAACAACAGGTAGAATATTTGCATAAAAAAGGTTTTCGAAACGACGGTCACTGAAAAGATAAGGCTACATACATATCAAGGAAACCAAAAAAATCCCGATACTGAAACCTTTACAAAAGGAACGAAGGATAGAATTTTGTCAACGTTTTCAAGAAGATAATTTTAATAATGTCTTTATATCTACTGAACGTTGTTTCCAACTTGGTAGAAATCACTTAAAAATCTTATCAAAACAACCTGTTACCGTCCAAATTTCCAAATTTCGCACCAAAATAATAGCTTGGGGAGCAATATCTCAGCCTGGTGCTACGCCTCTTTGAATAGTGGATGGTTCCATTAATAGTGAAAAGTATTGTGGTATTCTAAACGATTTACTCCTTGAAATGGCGCATGCTTTATATCCAGATGGGTGGTGTTTTCAGCAGGATAATGCAAGAAGCCATACTTCGACCTATATTCAAGCTTGGATGCAAGAAAATCAAGTGACAACCATATCATAGCCAGCAGCTTCATCAGATCTTAGTCCCAATGAAAACATATGGCAACTAATGAAGATTGAAGTTGAACGAGTAGTGCCACGAAATAAAGATGACTTAATTCAGTCAGTGTTACAATCTTGGAACGCCATCACCGAAAATTATGGAGGAAATCTAGTCTCGGGTGTACCTCCTCGTTTAGTCAAGTGTTTATAGTTAAATGAAGATTGTATAAGTAAATAAGTTGAATAATTTGCTATAATTTTCTAATTCATGATTTAAAAATATATACTAAATAACTACAATTGAGCTTTGTTTTTTCCGGATACATTTAAGACGGATATATGAGATAACATTAAAAAGTAACCTACCGTCATTCTCATTATTTTCTTCTTTTCGAAACAGTTTCGAAGATTCAAACATTTTCATTGATATCTTTTAATAATATAAAAAGAACAGTAGACAAGAGACGATTAGTTACCAAATGATCAACTAAATTCGTATTATTGTGTTGTACAGAAATTGTGATCAAAGATTATCCCATTTAATATTGATGAATCAAAATGATGTATCATTTTCAGATAGTTACTTTATTTGAAAGTTTTAACTGATATAATAGCTTTGAACGACTTATCTGCTGAAGGAAAATTGAGGCTTGTGAGTTTGACCCATGTGGTTAGTATAATTGGAATTAAAGTTAAGTTTGGCTAATAATAGATGAGCTTAGGGTAGACAAATTGAAAATAAAACTTAGACACATATATTTGTTTCATTATGGAGGTTAATTTAAATACGGCCGAAATATCACGCTGTTTCCTGGAACTAGCGCACAAAAACAATTTTTTCAAACGATCGAACATAATTAAACAAGTCTTCACTGCTTAATAATATTTTGAAATTCCCCTGATGATTGTATACTTTTTTCTTCAGATACTGTTCTTTAACTCTACCTTCTATATTTTTTGTAACAGAGTTTAAAACTTAAGAAACATTTTTGCAATTGTATTCTCAATTTAAATACTCACTTAATGAAGTCATAGTTTGACGAAACAATTATTGTGTAAACAATAAAATGAAGCTGAGGTTAAAATTGTTTTTCTTGTAAATTTAATAACCTTCATGGAATTAATTTGTTTCAAAAAATCAATGGCTTCTATTTAATGAGCATTTTTGAATTCAGTTGCTTGTACAGTATTCTGGAACATACAAAACTCCTTACAAATAAAGAAACTGATGAAAAATATAACTAACTTTTTTGGTCTTTCGAAAATCCTTTCTAATTATGAACTTTTCAGTAGTTTCAAAAAATGTATCATAAAATGTGTCAAAAATCACTCATAATGAGAGAAAAACAAACACGCATTGCATTCAATATGAGTAAGACTACAATACATCCAGAATACAGTCAAATATGAATGAAATCTACAGTGTGGAAATCACTTATGAGATAAAATTCTTTGTGTCCTCATGTTAGAAAATTATAAAAAACGTCAACTTTCAAATTCAATGATGCGCTTTTTAAGCATAAACATAGGGTGATTCACGTAAGTCCAGCACAGTCCGTCCTCTTTATTTTAAATGAAACACTCTGTATATTTTTATATTTTTCGAAGCTCCTTAATAACCTGATTTCAACGAATTATATCATGTATGGTCTATTTTGAATAATACCGGATGAAATAAATTATTTATCACGCGTTAAAAAAAGGTATTTTTCAAATAACCTAAATAAAGACTTATGAAATTTCCGAACTAACTCTCAATTGAATTGGGAAAATTTCTGAAATCAATTCTCGATAAGCTCATGGTTCTTGGTTTTGTTAACATTTTTTGTCATTAATACCTAAAAAACTATCTACTCAATACCGATAAAAAAAGAAAATCTGCAAATAATTTGCAGATTTTGCGGTGCTGAGATTTACATTGAAATAGGAAATTCCCAATTGAAAACGTATTTCTTGCAGAAGTAATAATGAAATATTTAATGAGAGTCACCGAATTGAGTGTTTAATGATGATCAATTACGAGGATAATTGCAGAAGTCAAGTTGAAGTGGGAAACTTATTTAATCAGGGGTGTTTTCAGTTGTCTAATATTTCACAACGAACTGTGTCTGAAATTCATGTAAAATTCAGAGAACTTAGACATGTCAAACCATTAAAAAGAAATTCAATTCAATGTGTTAGGTGTTGCAGAGGATCCAAAGACAAGTACACGTCAAATTACCCGTGAAGATAATGTGAGTTTTACAACTGTCACGAGGTGTCTCCACGAAGAAAACTTCATCCATATAAAATGACTTTTGTGCAGGATCTAATAGAAGATGATCCATTTTCCGTCATTTCTGCGAAATAATGATGAATAAACTGAACAGAAATGAAATAGTTTTTGGCAGAATCCTTTTTTCTGATTAATCAACATATATTATACATTGAACGGGGAGGTAAACCGAGAAAATTGTAGATATTGGTCAGCGGAGAATCCTCATTGGATATGTGAGACATATACGCAGTATCCTGAAAAGGTGAACGTTTGGGCAGGTATCATATTATTGGTTCTGTATTTAATGATGGGACTTTGACAGCTGAAAAATACGGACGGTTTGATCTGATTCCACCTTAGCTGGAAAATCATTCATGTATATTATTGTACATCACAAACAAAAGGGGACCCAACACAGAACCCTGCGGTACACCATGACCGTTTTCCAATAAGAAGACCTGCCTCCCAAGCTTGTTTTCTGCATCCTGTTTGTCCGATAACTTTTCATAAGGTCAAGAGCTATCACCCCTTATTCCATAGTATTCAAGCTTGTTTAAAAGCGTTGAGTGTAAAATACTATCGAAAACTAGATTTTTGTCCCCCATCAAAATCTTCTCCTATATCTTCAAGCACCTATATATATATATATATATATATTTCTAAGACATATTATTTTTTAAAATCAATTAATTGTTTGAGTGTTACAGAATTTCCTGTTTTTATATTTAAATTACTAACTCCCCGTGTTCAAAATTGATCCCTATATTTTCATATTTTGAGTTATTCTGTAGAAAGTTATCATGTCCACAAACAAGGGATAGAAGTGAGTGTGGCCTTGAAATATTCATCAGTAATTATTTCGGATTATTTTCACCTTCAGATTCTAGAAAAAATAGACATTTCACCAGTATTATAGCCACTTTGATATGGGAGCTCACCGATATTGTAAATCGATAGAGATTCAGAGTGCTTCTTTCATTCCATTGATTGGTGTCGTAGCAACTGAAATCGTTTCCAATGAAACCAAAACAAACAAGAAAATATTTTATTTTGAATACACACATTTACTTTTAAGACAATATTTTACGTATAATTCCAATCTAAGTTTGAATTTTTCATATTTACATTAGTACTTTTTATATTTAGTGATGGATTTTCGTCTTGAGTGGGTGAAATCGAAGGTGAGGAAATATTTTGGTCTGAAATCCGACAATTATTTCCACGACATGCTTTCCAACTTCGATGAACTGGAAGATCAGTTATATTCCTTCCTGGACGATGACATCGTGGCCCAAGACGAGAGCCAAAGAAGATTTTTTTATTTTTATAAGGAATCCTTCGAAACACTTGTTGAGGAGGAAATTTTGGTACCTGAAACAGGTAAGTAATATCATGAAAAACAATTAAATAATCACCTAGAAGTTCTTACCGATGAATCAATTGAAAACACGATCACTAAACAAACAAATAAAACAATTGAAAAGAAATGGTATCCCGGTGAACGCTAACTTTCACTCTGTGTTAACAATATTCGAATTTTCAGTGAGAAAACCAAAACTCCCTGCAGTTGAGGAGTTAACCCAACCTGAAACATCGAAAGGCAAGAAAGGAAAAGGTAAAGGAAAGGACAAGAAGGGGAAAGGAAAACCGAAAAAAGATCATTTACCGAAGGAAAAGAAAGATCAATCACCGAGGACAGTCATAGATGCAGGTATTAAAATTCGGTAATTAATATGGCGCCTTTTTAGAACCATACAAATTATATACAAAATTTTTTAATGTATGATGGCAGTTTTAGGCTGTAAACATTGGCGGCGCTGAAGTCAGTTAGATCAGAGCGAATTTCTTTTTTTGACAACCTCTGTTACGAACTTTACAGACATATTTTTATTATTTTTAATAAATATTTGAAAAGAATTGAAACAAATAATAATAAAATTATCAAAGAATTGTTATATATTAAAACATTCAATTTAAACTATTTCTGTGATCACATTCAATCCATAATAATTGTTTACATCTTAGGATATATTTCAACATTTTTGTAATTCATTTCGCATTTTTGTAATCATTTTTTTGTCTTGATAATTTTTCACATCTTAAGATATATTTAATGTGTTTCATTTCTAATTTTTCTTTTTTCTTTAAGAATTTTGTTTCAAGTTTTTTGTCATCATTAAGAAACATTAATAATTTATAACAACATAATTCAACTTAAAATGATGATGTGTCAGAAGAAAAGAAACCAATGGATACAAACAACAAATAAAATTAGAATTCAGTATTAGAGCCTCTCTGAAATTCGTGTATGAATCTCTATACTTAAAGCCATAGACGTAATAAGTAAGATAATTAATACTAAATCCCTCATTGTTTCTTGGAATATATTTCTCCAATCCAATTGCAACAATAATAAAATTTTGCGTAGTTGTTTGTCGGTTTTTTTCGATATCATTTATTGACAGAATAAAATTGTAGAAACAAAAACCAAAACAGTTATTGATAGTAGTGGATCGTAATAAAACCTAAATATTTTGTGATTTCCGAATATTAATCAGGAATTTCTAGCTTTTTTCTTTTCATTTCAGAAACTGGCGAATCTGTCCATAAATTAGGTAAGAATCAATTTGCGATGCAACTTTATTTGCTGGTGGCATTCACCATGTTCATTTTCGATTCTTCTGCAAATAATAAGGAATTAAATTTTTTAAATCCTTCCTCATTATAGATGTACAAGTTATTTTGAGGGTCTTTTTTTCATTAATTGTCCATATTTCTCAGCAAAAATTATTTCATAACAATAAAATAATAAAAAGTGGTTTTTCTTGATATAAGGATTATTACAAAATTTTAAATATCATGCAGTTTTAACCTCCTACAAAATTTAAATTCAAACAAATTTTTATTCAAAAATTTTAGAATTAAATTAATTAAATGTGTTTAGAATATACTGTGTCAATTTAGTAGACATATATAATTAATACTTATTACACAGTACCAAAGGGAATGAAAGAAATTCAAAGAAATACAAATTGTTAATTAAAAATTATTAAATAAATACTTGAAGAGTACAAAATTTTTGTTTCATTCCTTGTTTTTATGAAAACTAAATTGCCTTTCAAAAATGCAAAACTTCTTCAAAAACAACTTGCTCAAAATAAGTTACTTTAAAAAAATTCCTTAAACATGCAGAATGTCTCTAAAAATCAATTAGGAATTATTATAACAGTAACTCATCAGCTCAAGGAGGTTAACAGAATAAATCTGTATGATATTTAAAATCTTGTAATAATCCTTCAATAAAAAAACCTCTTTGTTATTTTATTGTGTATATAATAATTATATATTTTGGTTTATGCTTATTACATATTATAATTTGGTTTTAAAGGAGTCCATAAAATACCTTGCAAATTTTATGTTATTTCTGTGACGAACATAGAATACGTAGGATGTTTATCAAGTAAACAGCATTCAGTTGGTTTTGTTAGATATTTTTCAAATTATTTTTTAAATATGAAGTTGAGCTGATGAGTTACCGCTGTATTAATACTGAATTAATTTTTGAATATGTTCTACATGTTTTAGAAATTTTTTTAAAGGAACTTATTTTGAGCAATTTGATTTTAAAGAAGTTCTTGAGGTTATGTTTTGTATTTTTGAAAGGGAATTTAGTTTACATAAAACAAGGAACGAAACAAAATTTTGTACTCTTCCAGTGTTCATTTAATACATTTTAGGTGACAATTTATATTTATTTAAATTTCATTTCAGTACTGTGTAATAAGTATTAGTTCTATATTTCTACTAAATTGACAGTGTGACATTTATTTAATTTGATTCTAAAAAAAATTTTGAATAAATATTTTTTTTTAAATTAAAATTTGTAGGAAGTTAACAGAATAAATCTGTATGATATTTAAAAATTTTTGAAAATTATTTCGAGAAATATTTATAGAGATAGACAATGCATGTGTATTATATGCCTAATTTGATGAAGATGTTGACTAGAAGCCCAAATACATATTGAAAATAACTTATATACTACTCTGTCAAGAAAGTACCGGGAACTTTCAATTAAAACAACATTTTTACATTTAATCGTCAAAATTTATTGGGTCGCCTTCAAAATAGGCTCCATTTGCTCCAATACATCTATGCCAACGGCACTCACAATTATCGAAACATTTTTTATAGGCGCTTTCCGGGATGGACTTTAGCTCTCGCGCCGAATTTTGTTTTATTGCTCCAATCGACTCAAAACGGGTGCCACGAAGGGGCAATTTTAGTTTTGGGAAGAGGAAAAAGTCGCAGGGAGCCAAATCCGGCGAATACGGTGGTTGCTGAAGCACATTTGTTGAGTTTTTGGCGAGAAAGCTAGTCACAATCGTAGCTCGGTGAGAAGACGCGTTATCGTCATGCAAAATCCATGAGTTGTTCGGCCACAAATTTGGCCGCTTCTTACGGATACGCTCACGCAAACGTTTCATAACACCCAGGTAATACTCCTTGTTTACCGTCTGACCCTCTGGAACGAATTCGTAGTGCACCACGCCACGGATATCGAAGAAAACAATGAGCATCACCTTCATTTTCGAGCGGCTTTGGCGTGGTTTTTTCGGTTTCGACTCATTTTTTGCCACCCATTCCGATGATTGCTGGCTTGTTTGCATATCGTACTCGTAGACCCAGGTCTCATCACCAGTTATAATGCGTTCCATGAATGTAGAATCGGAATTACAGCGATCCAGCATGTCTGAAGCAACCTGTTCGCGATGACGTTTTTGAAGAAAATTCAGGTCTTTCGGTACGAGTCGTGCGGCCACCTTTCTCATGCCCTAAATATCAATCAAAATCGTACGTGCGGACTCGTGGGATATCTTAAAATCATGTGCTATCTCTCTCATGCTGGTACGACGGTTTTCCAGCACCCTTTCCTTAATTCCGAGAACGAGAACGAGGCAAGTCTTCGACCACTTCACGACCGTCCTTGAAGGCTCTGTACCACTGATATGCACGAGTTTTCGATAGAGCATTATCACCAAAGTCCTTTTGCAACATTTTCAATGCATCGGCACACGAAAATTCATTTGCAACACAAAACTTTAAACAAATTCTTTGCTCAACGTAATCACCCATAGTAAAAATCGGCACGCACTCTGACATCGACTGACTCAATCAGCTGTTGCAAACACACTAGTTGACAGATCCCGCTCAATCTTGGCATAGTAATTAAGGACAGTGGTACCAAGCTAGGAAAAAAACTTTTACCTGCCTCATTGCCCCGCCAGATTTAAATCGATAATTCCCGGTACTTTCTTGACAGAATGTATTTATCAAGATTTCCTTAAATTATTCATACATTACTGATTGATGGAGTAAACCACCATTAAAAAATTCAATGAGGTTGCATTTACTTTCTAATGCACCGATATCCTCTTCGACCATAGAATAGTAGATCCTAGTTCTGGTCAACCTTCTTCTTATGAATAACGTCCATACCTTTTAACAATATTTCACAATTATTTGCTGTTTGATTTTCCCAGAAAATGAAGGTGAAGAGATTATTGATGATGCTTTTTCAACACCCAAAGAAGGAGCAACAGAAGCAAATGGTGAGATATTCTTCACTGATGATCCTAAAATTTCATAATTTCGATGAACAAATTTTTTTCGCAGTTTCTGATGAAGAATACGATGAACAAGGGGAACTTATATCGGTTGAATGGGAAGAAGAAGTTGTTATGGTTCCTGTAAGTACCGACTACTTGCTGGTCAAGTATTTCAATACTTAGTAGGTTCCTCAAACAGCAGCGTTTGTTTTTTGAATCCACTTATAATATTATGAAGATAAAGACGCTTATTCAGAAAAATAATTTTTTTTAAGGGTGTTGGGACAGCGTGTATATGTTTATCAGAGACCCCAGCTAATATTTCTTGTTATATATCGGAGATCTTTTGATTATGAGTTATAACATGAATTTCCACAGTTTCAGCAGCAATTTTCTCTCAATTATAATTTAAAGTTGAGTGTTAAATGGAACTTGTTTGAAGGAACTTATGAAATCAACTATTTTACCAACAATCACCTATACAAAAGCTTCAAATCATCCAAAAATTGGCGAAAAATAACGCTGCCAAATGACCCACTTTGTAGTTCATTATCAATAAATTGCAGTTAAGAAAATTAAGAGATTCTAACAAAGAAAAGGTCAACCAACACATTCTAGAACATTGTTATGAAGTTTTCCAGTATGCGGTGTTATGAGGCAGCTTTCAAACCTGTTAATTCGGGAGGTAAGCGTTTCGTTCCGGCTTGAAAGCCCCTGAACTCTTCAGATTAGCGATGGAGTGCAAGCCTGCCAATGACGCCTGTGACCTTGTTTCATGGTTTTACTTTACACTACTTGAAGCAGGTGACGACGGTGTATCGAAACCGGTTGCGTCCTCTACGTGATACACCAGGAAGCTCTAGCAGAGCAGAGTGGAATTCATGGCAAGTAGCGGTACGTCGCCAAAGTTAGAAATGAATTCTTTGGCGGAGGTTTATGATTTGGTTACGTTTTCATAATTTTTGTTTATTCCTCAGGCTGTTGAGGTCATTTTCAACTAAAGCCTATTGAATTAGTAGGAAGATTTGATAGCAGACGAATTTTTTGAAAATGCTGAAAAAATCGGTGCTTGCTTCATCTGATTTCAACAATTTTGTTTGAAATTTTCAGAAAAGGATAACTAAAACTTCCGAAGATTACACATTGCATGGTAGTTATGGTCTTGTGAAAGAAGCAGTATCACTACCATATAACAAAAGGTTTATATATTTTTATCGGAAAACTGAAGAAGGTATACCCACGTTCGATTACGCCGAAGACGCAGAGGCAGAAATGCCCAATTTATTCATCGTTGGCTGTTGCAGCGGAAACTTCTTGATCAACGCTAATCAGGTTATAGAAAATGTGAGTATATAATTATTAATTCGATTATTTTTACTTGTCTCCATGGGCGCATAAGTGATTGAACATAGACTTGACCCTTTATTTGACAGCCATGTTGGGAGTTCATATTAGCACCGGCATGTAATGAAGGAATTTAGTACGCTCTTAGATTGATGGTGATTCAACCAAGGAATTAAGTGTTGAGTTCAAAATAAAATAAAAAGCACTGACATGAATTCAGGAGCTTTAACGCGCTAGTTTATATCACTCACAATATTCAAAAAATCATTTAGTAGTTTCGAAAATATTGGCAAAGATATGAAAATTTTTCAACTGTGAATAACTGCGGAACTACTGAATCAATTTCGACCATTAGCGAACTCCTCCGCGGCATTTAGGCCACAAATCTTCTCTGAAAGTTTCAAGGCTCTAGATCTTTCCGTTTGAAAATTATCGTGTTTATCTGGATGGCCGACCAGAGAGAATTATTTTTGACCTCAGATTCTTCATAAGTGAGTCCAATCTAGTCCTTTAAGACCATTCTCGGTTCAATTCGAAAGTAGAACTTGGGCGAAACGGTAACACCCTGATACCTGAAACTAGCGCACAAAAAGGAGAGAATATCTTCAAAAAATGAAAAGCCATAGCATATCATTGGATCTGACTTTTTCTTAGGAAAACTTGAATTTAAGATGTAATATTAATCAATTTTTTCTGCAGATGAAAATTATGATAGGTCTTCTTCAGGTTAATTTCTATTCGACTTAATAATATTGAAAAATTTTTTGTGTAACAAATAGTAAATGGCATTTTATATCCATGAAGGTTAACTTACCAGTCTAGCCATCATTTTAGTTACCGTAAGACCATTTCTCCACCTCACTCCACCTCAATTTTTTCATCACACTAAAACATAAGATCCATGCATGGAACTGTGGTATACCTATTAGTATATGGTATTTTTCTATAACCCTAAACAAGCTGAATTTTGAGCCTACGAAGTACGTTTTGCGAACAGCTTCAGTTTTGTGTTACTATATTCCGTATAGTATCAGGAAAAAACAAAGCTTAATTGTAATTATTTGTTATATTTATTTATTTTTTGAATTAGAAAATTATAACAAAATATTCATCTTATTTACTTATACCACCTCTACTTTACTGTAAACACTTGACTTAACGTCGAGATACACCCGAAACCAGATCACCTCCATAATTTTTGTAGATTATAGTCTAGGATTGCAAAACTGACTGAATTAAATTATCTTCATTTCGTGGCGGTGCTCGTTCAACTTCAATATTTATTAGTTTTCATATGTTTTCAATGGGAGTAAGATCTGGTGAAGCTGCTGGCCATGAAATAGTTGTCACTTGGTGTTCTTGCATCCAAGCTTGAGTATAAGTCGAAGTATGGCATCTTGCATTATCCTGCTGAAAACGCCGCCCCTCTTGATATAAAGCATGCGCCATTTCAAGGAAAAAATCGTTTATAATGCTACAATACTTTTCACTATTAATGGTACCATCAACTATACAGAGAGGCGTAACACCACGTTGGGATATTGCTTCCCAAACTATTAGAACCATTAGTTTGGTGGAAAATTGGGAAATTTTGGACGGTAACAGGATGTTTTGATAGGATTTTTGAGTGATTTCCATCAAGATGGAAACAGCTTTCTTCAGATATAAAGACATTATTAAAATTATCTTCTTGAAAACGTTGACAAAATTCTATCCTTCGTTCCTCTTGTAAAGGTGTCATTATAGGGATTTTTTTTGGTTTCCTTGATATGATGTAGCCTTGTCTTTTCAGTGACTTTCGGACGTTTTCTGGACATACTTTTATATTTCGTTGATTTCCAAATCTGTTAGCTAATTTGCGAAACCCCAATCGTGTCGTTCTAAGGCCAATAAAGCGTTTAAATTGTTTCCTTTAATCTTACGCGATCTTTCTGAAACTGGTCTATGCCTCATAAACAACCCTTTTTTCCAGTTCAGTTGGGACATTATTTCATAAATTGTATACCTGTTGACAATGAACAATTTTTAACAATTAGTGTTGCCATGCAAGTTTGGCCATAGCCGACTATCTGCACAACCTACTTTTACATTACTTTTGTGTTAGAATGTTACAAAAAAGAAGTATATTAAAATTAAAAAAAATAATAAATACTTTCTAGACGGACTATATTTGAAGAAAATTGCACTAGAATAAAACAATTCAAAAGTGGCAATGTTAGGTGAGAATCCGCCGAAAAAGTTCGCAGACAACATATTGCAAGCTTATTGGATGAAGATGATACTCAACGCAACAAGAACTAATTGAATGTGACCCAGAAAGTTGTTTTCATTCTTTTGAAAGCTATGGAGAAGAAGGAAAATGGATTCAGTATGAACTGAATGAAAGACCACTTGCTCCACAGATACAAAAATGAGGCATTTCTCCATCGAATCGTGACAGGTGATAACAAATGGATATATTGCGAGAATCCTAAGCCTCATCAAGGGCTTATCATCGACACTGCAAAAGCAAATGACTTTGAAAAGAAGACTTTGTATTAGTTGGTGGGACCAGAATGATGTAATCTATTATGGGCTGCTGAAACCTAGTTAAATCGTGTATAGCCTTTTGTAAAAAACAACCAAAATATGGAAGAAGCCACAAAGTCATTTTGACCCATGATTATCCCCTTCACACAAAGCAAGGCAGGTCAAGAAATTTATTAAGGCGTTCAGTTGGGGAATACTAGCACATATGAAGGCTTGCTTCAAAAGAAGAACCATTCTCTTGGCGGGGCATTCATGAACTGTTGGGGAGAGGGGAAAAATTTAAAATTGGCAAAAGAAATTATTTTGAATGAAATATCTTTCATCATTTTCAGACAACCGATTTGCAATTTTTACACGGTTTCATACGTTTACATCTGGTATATAGTCAAATAAGTAAAATGATCAAAGTACAATAAAAAGTTCATTGATATAAAACTCATAATATTTTTTTCCAATTCAAGGTTTTTCTTCCGTTATTCAAAGAATATTTCCAAGAGCCAGTGGTTAAAAGAGCAATACCTCAGCGACCAGAAGAACAGGGTGAAACATTCAGAGTTTCCATCAGTTCAGTAGAAGCTGCGGATCTGAAAAGACCTTCCGATTACAGAAGGATGTCGCTATCAGTTAAGAAGGCTCGAGACAGAAATGAACTAAGAAGTATAATGGTGGGACAAGAAGCAGCTTCTAGACATAAGAGAGATGAGGAGAATCTCAGTACTACTCCCATAAGAGATGACCTAATTAGTGAAGTAACCAGCTTCGGAGAAAATTTGAATTGGTAAAGTTACAATTATGCCATTTTGACGTAGTTGGATGAAATTTAAATAATTTTTAGTAGATTTTAAAAATTCAACAGGAAACAAATTTTAATCTTATTTTATATGGATTTCAAAGATACATTCTGTCAAGAAAGTACCGGGAATTATCGATTTAAATCTGGCGGGGCAATGAGGCAGGTAAAATTTTTTTTCCTAGGTTGGTACCACTGTCCTTAATTACTATGCCAAGCTTGAACGGGATCTGTCAACTAGTGTGTTTGCAACAGCTGATTAAGTCAGTCGATGTCAGAGTTCGTGCCGATTTTTACTATGGGTGATTACGTTGAGCAAAGAATTTGTTTAAAGTTTTGTGTTGCAAATGAATTTTCGTGTGCCGATGCATTGAAAATGTTGCAAAAGGCCTTTGGTGATAATGCTCTATCGAAAACTCGTGCATATCAGTGGTACAGAGCCTTCAAGGACGGTCGTGAAGTGGTCGCTCATCGACGGCTTCGATCGAAGATAACGTCGATAAATTTAAGGATAGGGTAAGGGAAAACCGTCGTACCAGCTTGAGAGAGATAGCACATGATCTTAAGATATCCCACGAGTCCGCACGTACGATTTTGATTGATATTATGGGCATGAGAAAGGTGGCCGCACGACTCGTACCGAAAGACCTGAATTTTCTTCGAAAACGTCATCGCGAACAGGTTGCTTCAGACATGCTGGATCGCTGTAATTCCGATTCTACATTCATGGAACGCATTATAACTGGTGATGAGACCTGGGTCTACGAGTACGATATGCAAACAAGCCAGCAATTATCGGAATGGGTGGCAAAAAATGAGGCGAAACCGAAAAAACCACGCCAAAGCTGCTCGAAAATGAAGGTGATGCTCATTGTTTTCTTCGATATCCGTGGCGTGGTGCACTACGAATTCGTTCCAGAGGGTCAGACGGTAAACAAGGAATATTACCTAGGCGTTATGAAACGTTTGCGTGAGCGTATCCGTAAGAAGCGGCCAAATTTGTGGGCGAACAACTCATGGATTTTTGCATGACGATAACGCGCCTTCTCACCGAGCTATGATTATGACTGACTTTCTCGCCAAAAACTCAACAAACGTGCTTCAGCAACCACCGTATTCGCCGGATTTGGCTCCCTGCGACTTTTTCCTCTTCCCAAAACTAAAATTACCCCTTCGTGGCACCCGTTTTGAGTCGATTGAAGCCATAAAACAAAATTCGGCGCGAGAGCTAAAGTCCATCCCGGAAAGCGCCTATAAAAAATGTTTCGATAATTGGAAGTGCCGTTGGCATAGATGTATTGGAGCAAATGGAGCCTATTTTGAAGGCGACCCAATAAATTTTGACGATTAAATGTAAAAATGTTGTTTTAATTGAAAATTCCTGGTACTTTCTTGACAGAGTAGTATATTAAATAAAATGCAGCTTCCAAGATTTTACACGGAAATCATCATAGGGAAATTCAGTCAGTGTAATGATAGTAAGAAAATGAAAGATTCATTTAAAAAATTATAAAAATCTAGATTTGAATACGATATCTTCAATACTATCTATCAATGGAATTTATCGCTATGAGAAATTATTTCTTCAGCTAAGTCTTAAAAAGGAGCCATAATATTCGAATTTTGTTACTCACGAATCATGGATCGTAGAATAAGAAAAATGAATGAAGAATGGCAAAACAAATCTATTTGAAGGGTTTAAGAAAGCTTATAAAACATGGAATTAATGTCTTCAATTTGTAGAACTTTCTATTACCATAACTCACACTCCTTAATGATTACCAGAAAGATATGAAAAAGTACTGGCCAGCGACAGAAAATACTTTGAACATTGAATGAATATCAATTTTTCAGAATAAAACTTCAGTTTTCGAAATAAAAATAATTTGGGGAATAATTACATTATTATTAATGGTTACCAATTTTTAAAGGGCCATGGAGCACATTGAGGATGAAATTGACATGCCAATGAGCCGTTTCCCGGATATATTATACAGTGACAAAACTGATGACGAAATCTTGGAAGAACCTGATATTGTTGAGTCTTTAGAGGCAGTCGTTATGGAATGGGAGAAACATATACTGAAAGTTATTGAGAGTCTGGAGAACAAGGTAAAGTACAATATAAATTAATTAATGATCCCACGCACATTCTAGAGAATGTGCGTGGGATCAGAACTTAATTTCGGAGAGAGAATATTGCGTGGCCCTTTGGTCGAGGGTATGTCTTCAATTGAACTTTCTTAACTAAATGTAGGATAAGGTGAGTAATTCGTGACCGTCTGGTCGAGAGAAGGTTTTCAACTATGCCTTTCTGCTAACTGTGACTTCGAGGAATGTCCTCAACTAAACTTTTTTTCTAACTTTCCGAATGAGAGGGTGGATTTGGGCTTGAAAGGGTAGCCCAGGTAGATTTCGTCTTGACACGACTAAAACGGTTCTAATGGGTTTCTAGGAAAAATCTAAGGGACGAATATTTTCGTTTCCTAATAGGACATATTTGGAATTGTTGAACTCTGGTTACGTAATTGTTACGTACCTGCATAGTGAATTAAAAATTTTTTTTCAAAGTAAATTTGAACATAGATTTTCCCAAAAAAATCATTCAACTTATATATATTTTCATTTATTTTTCAATGGCCTTCAATATCTCTATTATGACGGTAAAATATTAGAGAACTTTCTCAACTGCATAGATTTTATTGAGAGAATAACTGCCAGTAGAAATGGTAACACGAATTTGATCAGAAATATTTTTAACTGAAAGTTTACCTAGTTATCATTCCTAAATGATCAACCTATCATTTACGAGTATGATTCATTGCCGGGACCTCAATCTGCCTACTTCCAGGTCTCATCACCAGTGAACTTGAGTTCGCTGGAGTTTGTGGAAGGCACTTATTTCAAATAATCACATGAATTGTTTATAATTTAGATTACTCGCAATGTTTCAGAAACCGGATGGTCCAGACCCCATTGCTGAATATACCTATTGGCACGAAAGGGAAGCAGCTCTCAGCGGAATGGTGGAACAGTTGAAGAAACCGACATTTTTGAGAGTGTCGAAACTTTTGGAGAAAACAAAGTCACCCATAATAGATGCTTTCATACATTATCAGCTGGATTTGAAGAAGAATTATATACAGGCTAGGGATAATGTCAAGTTTTTGTACACAATACTGCGGTATCTGAATGTGAGTATCCACAGTTCTCAAATTCAAAATTTCGAAGCGTATTTGTGCAAAAATCGCGGACTTTCTTATTCGATGTTGGTTAACAATCTAAAGCACTATTCAAATGAGAACAGGGAAAATATTAAGTTTTTGTACACAATACTGCGGTAGTCTAATGTGAGTATCCACAGTTCGTTAATTCAAAGTATCCAAGTGGATATATCTTAGAGAATATTCGTTGGAATATTTGTGGCCGCTTGTCTTGACTCAAATCCTAGTTTCATTCCGGTGAAATGGAGGATTAAGTCTGGATGCCTAAAGCAATGTTACCCTGCCAGTCACTGGACCCGTGTGGTGGAAGTTTGACCGAATGAGGCCCTAGTTAGGGTGAAATGCATGGCTGAGCAGCACAAGGTTTCACCCTTAAAACTAACGTACTCTACCCTATTGCAGTAAATCTCCGGATTTTTCTGTCCAATGGCTGAGTGCGTTATGTAGCATAGTGCGGAAGAGTAGAGCCCTCGGGAAGTAATCGTACGACCTGGCCACCCAATTGGTGTTGGATTCGAGGGGGCAGTGGTTGCTGGATTAGAAGTGTATTCCATCTATCTGTACGCAGAAATTCATGTTCAGGATATCTTGAGAGATTCTTAAGGGTTTAGCGGGACTTGACGGTTCGACCGTCCTTGTCCTGAACTAGGATCGTTTGCAAGACGTTTCTGGGGTTTGTAGATCTCGAGGCTACGGCTTAGACCGTTGGTGCTTGAAGCAAGGATCAATTGAAAGACTTCACAATGGTTCGTGGGTCTTCACGTACAGGCCGGATTGATGGCGCTCGTACCAGGATCAATTGAGGCATTAATTCTTGAGTTCATGTGACTGCGTTCAGGTGGGTGGATAAGAAGCCCCTTCGGCGAGTGAGTTGCGTCACAAAACAACTAGGGTACTGACAATGCAGAGTCAGTTGAGGTTGGAAAGTGCTTCGCTGCTACCAATCAAGATGTAGGTTCTCGAACTGAAGCCGAAACTGAAATCTTGGTGGGTTCAACTTCTTGGAGTGATTCTCGCTAATAGGCGATGGTAAGGCATACCCTTATCACACTTTCTGCTTCCTGAGCAGCTTGTGGAGACTGCTGAGTAGTCACCTGGTGAAAGAGCAACGCTCACATGCCAGTAGCCTAACCGGTAGAATTCACGATGTCCGTTACACTCTTTTGGATGTTTTCTTAAGTCCCAAAGTGAAGTCCTTTGAAAACATTTTTCAGTTTAGGAAAAAAGCCACATGAACTGAGGTTTCATATTCATAAAGGCGCTGGGGAACCACAGGAATGCCTTTTGAGGTCAAAAATTATGTTATGGAGAGGGCAGAGTGGCATGTCATGATAGAGCCTTTGTTTTTTTGCAACGTCTGGTCTCACTCGAATAAGTCTCTTTCTAAACCTTGTAAGGATGTCTTTAAAAAACTTAGTAAGCAGTTTGTCCTGGAGGAACAAATTCTTCGAGGGACGATTGCTCTTCTGTCAAAAAAAATAATTCAGCATTGAATTGATTGAGCTTTCTTTGGTCGATGAGAGTTTGCAGTGTACCATCCTCACTTTGTCTCTTGGTCTTAGCATCGTGTCTAAAAATTCATGATTCATCACCTGTGATTACACGATTAACGAAATCTTGAGAGTCTGTCAAGAAGAAAACAGAATGTTCTTCAGCTCAATTGTGAGGTTTTCGGCACCATTTTGGCACAGACCTTCCGCAAGTACAAATATTCAGTCAGAATTTGATGAACGGTAAATCTATTAATATTTCATTGTTCACTCAACATTTTTTAAGTTAAATGACAGTCTGATCTAATAAGAATGTTCACACGTTCGATGTATTCATCTTCAACGTGCAAAAATTGATTTGTGTGAGCAAAAAATCTGAGCTCGAGATAAAAAAATGTTTCCCATACATCTGTTTCAACTTTTCAAACGTCACATTTGCCGATTCTCCAAGCTTAACACAAAATGGCATATCGTTGCTCCAAATTCCGCTGTTCCGTTTTGCGTGACGCACAACCAAAACCCAACTTTATTACTAAGAGTAACAAAAATCACGTTAACGGAAGGAGTTGAAACTCGCACTGAGCTATTAGAGGGTACTGATACACGTTCTCTATCAAGAACAAGTCTCATTACTTTTCTGCCGCACCTCTCACATCCAAACTGTTTCAATGGTTAAAATTTGACAATTGATCATGATTAAAAGAAGTTTCCAGAAAAACTATGTTGTGGCAGTAAAACATAGTAGTTTCAGAATATTAGTTTCAATTATGAATAAATGCGTTATTTCAGATTGTAGCAAATTGTGATGATTTCGCCACAGTAAGAGACATATTAATGGAACTGATGGACGGACTGCAACTTATATGGGTGTTATCCAGGTACTATTGTACTGATGAAAAAATGGTACCCCTTATGGAAAGAATTGCATACTGTCTCAAAGAAAAGGTGAAAAAAGCCCTGAATCCTGAATTCTTGTTCAGGTAAGATTGTAGACGAGGAAAGGTTATTCGTGGTGAAAATTCCTAATAATTGGTTTGTTTAGAAATCCTATATCAGAGATAAGAAATCAAACGGAAACTGCTAAGGATATGCTCGAAATGTGGAAGACCTCCTATTTAACCATCAGGCAGAAAATAGAAGATTCTGGCAAGGGACAGAGATGGGAATTCGATAAAATCAGGTTATTTTCTGAATCTAATTACATGGCTAAAGTTTGCGGGGACTTAAGAGATGTTGCTATGGTAAGATCATCAAAGTTCATTGTAATGTAGTACTTAGTTAATTAGATAGTCTGAATAACAACTTCGATATATCCTGATTATTCTTCAAAGATAGAGTAACTAACAATTCACTTAGTAACATTTGATAAATCTGCCATTCTGTCGCAGGAAAATATTCAATTTAGGTTGAGACCTAAAATTTTCAAATCCTATATAAATTCAAATAAATTAATTAGGCTGACCTGTATCAAAAACAATTAATAAGAAGTACGAGCTATGGTAATAGAAAAATCTAGAAATAGAGACAGTTGAACATACATGTGTATAACAATCTATACTCGAACTCAAATGTATGTCTGCAATTTGCCTCTTTGATCAACAAAACCTTGTAGAGTTTAATTGAGTATAGAATTTTTATGCAGATGTATGTTACACTGTCTCGATTTCTAGAACTTTCTATTGCCATAGCTAGTACTCCTTATTATTGATGCTAGATAAATGATTCACGTGTTATGTGAGTTAGGAATATTTTATTCAGAAACAACAGAATGATTAAATAAATATAGGTAATTTGAGCTAAAGGGTAGGCCATCTGGAGTTTGCATTTTGAAGATGTGAATATCATAAAGTAGTGAAGGCATCACTAGTTCCATCATTTTTTATTTTCAGGCCATGTTCCACTTTTATAACATTTTTGGACCAGAACTTCGTTCAATAGTAGTAGATCCACAGAGAATCGATAGTGTTTCCAAAAGGGTAGAAAAGCTAGTGATTCAGATCGAAAATACAGATTTCGACATATTCAAGGAAAGCGCTAAGGAAAATTGGGATCAAGTAATGGATAATTTCTACAATGAAGTGAAAAAGTTGGATATGGAAGCTGTTAATTTCATTGATCAGAGTTTTAAGATACTGAGGTGAGTAGAAGCACGTACTGATATAATTCCCACAAAAAATAGTCAGAGTCAAATTACACATTCGAGGCGGCCAACTGACATCAGCTTTTCGACTGAAAGATCGATGGTTAGGTTGGCTGTGTGGCAAATGGCCTCGTCCTATTGAAACCAAATGTCGTCCACGCCTTTCTTTTCGAATTTTGGGAAACAAAAATTAGTTGAGCAGAGCACGGTAAGGTTCCCCATTGGCTGTGACGGCGGCTTCTCGCTCATTTTCGAAGAAAAATTGTGCCATCGGAAGAAAAACCTTATCAAACTCATTGTTGCGATAAGTGTTTCTTAAGTTATGTTCAAAAATCAACTAGAAATGTTTCGTCATATAGTCAGATAGTAGATTTAGTCACAGAGAAAATCGGCAAGTATTAAATGAGAATTAAATTTTTGTGTAATATTTTACAGGTCCTCCGAAATAGCACTCGAAATGCTGTTAAAATTCAAGCATATGGAGACACGGCAGGTCATTCTTGATAGGTTGATGAGCAAATTCGACGTAATTCTGGATCAATTTATGAAAGAAGTGCTCGAAGTCGACAATATATTTACTGTGAGTATTTTGGATGATAATATGTTTTGATAAAGAGATTTTTATTATTATAGGAATATTATTAAATTATATAGACATGTTTTAAAGGAGAATAAAATGATGGGAATGAATTTATGAAAACGGCTGATATTCATTCTCAAATATAATAAGGGGAGCGGAAAGTAATGTCGTTTCTGCGCATGTCGATATTTGATTTTTGAAAAATGGGTGTTCTAAATTTGCAATGAGTTTATTGCAAATGGAATTTCTGTGTGATCGAAATTGCCTTAGATTGTCGCTGGTTTGAAATATTGCCAGTATATCAAAATAGCCTGCGTATTTCGGAATCAACGTAGGATTTGAATCCCTAAGATATACTCAATATAAATAGTCTGTGTGCAGACTTAGTGTTGGAATTATTATTAGATATAACTAATAATATAGAGCAACAAATTAGATAAGAATTAAGTGGACTGCATTAAATAATGACTCTGGTTTCAGGGATTGAAAGAATACTACAAGTATAGAAAATATATTGAAGTATAAAAAATATATGTCATAAAATGATAACGTATACAAAATTAACTTACTGTACTTCTTCTGTGTGTGCTGGCAGGCACCTGTGTAGTGGAAACGTTTTGGAATACTGAATACTGAATAGTGAATCAATAGTTGACTTGGTACATCAAGAATTACACGAAATTTCGTCTATGGTTTCTGTGGTTATTCTTCTTTCATAGAGAAATTAAGTTAAATTGGAAGCAAACACATTGCGCATGAGATTACAGGTTGTGGCGGCAGTTTGTGCCTTAACAGGTGTAATATGATTATCCGAAAAGCAAAAGGAGGTGGCTTTCTCCGAATGAATCACTACGAAGCACTGCAAAGTCGTGTTTACATCCAAAAAGGCGTTTCGTTGTGTTTGGTGGATTATACGCGGAATTGTTCATTTTGAAGTGCTGAAACCTGGAAAAACTTTTAATGCAGATCTTTATTGTGAACAATTGAATCGAGTGAACCAATTTTTAATCGAAAAGTATCCGGTGGTTGTCCAGAGGAAAGGTGTTATTCTGCAACACGACAATGCAAGACCGCACTATGCAAGAGGAACCTTAGAAAAAATTAATGAATTGGGGTGGGAGGTACTGCCTCACTCACCATACTCTCCTGATATCACACTCCCCAGATCTACATTTATTCTGATCACTACAACATTTTCTTAGCGGTAAAAAATTTAAAAATTTGGATGATGTCCAAAATGCCATCTCGAGATATTTTACCCAAAAACCAATTAATTTTTATCGACTTGGTATTGAAAATTTGCCCACTAGATGGTCAAAGGTTATTGATAACGAGGATGATTACAATATTTATTGAAAATAAAAACTTGTTGATAATTTATTTGTTTGAATTTCATTTAAAAAAGCGACCTCACTTTCTGGTCCACCTTATAATAAGGCTATAAGTGATGAAAAATGTCAATGATTGCTATTATAGCATAATGGCATTATGGATATGACTTGAGCATGAGGAAGGTTTATACTTGAAGTAATCGGGAATAGAGTTCACTTCTTTAATAAACTTGATGGGGTAGTCTGCGTATTTGTATTTTATACTAGTGTAATCGATTGATCAGTATTTAACGATCGATTCGCCTTTTCGATTCATATAAATCGAAAGAACTACTTTTTCCGCGCGGTTCGATAATTTTCGGACGACCGTCGTATTACTTCACAAATTACCCCTATACGTACACCACAGAAGCGCTCCAAGGCTGAGGTGGGCGGGGCTCGTTTGTTTACAAATGGTGAGCGTGGGCAAAGTCGCGAAATTTCCAGTTTTCATCCGTTCGCATCGATGGAACGGAAAGTCATATGGAAAATATAATCGCTTTAAGTCCTAGACAGTTTTTCGTACTTTCGAACCGTATACGTATTTTCGCGATGGGCTTTGCCCATCACGAGCTTTACGGAAGAACGTTTAGCACTACGAAGCCACCCCAACATCTGTAGTCCGTTGTCATTGAGCTTACTGTCTGAACACCGCGTGCATTAGATGGCGCCATTGTTTGGTAAAACTTTAGTCTCCCGAATACATGTGCGTAGTTATGTAGTATTCGTCTTCATTAGAGTATTGCACTGATGATATACCAACAAGCATCGAAACATTCCTTTCTGTTGCTTATGCTCGGCAGTCAACAAAACCTTTTACGGGTGTTTTTGACTTTTGAACTGTTCCACAGATATAAGTTGTATGGTCTGGTATGAGTAAATTTCCATTCCATAGCGCATACTCATTATTACGAGAGTAGAAAACCGAACAAAAAATACATAAATACAATACAATAATGGATTAAAACTCCTGAATTCTAATTTTCAGATCGATCAAATACTTTCTAAAATAAAGTTAGCTGTTTGAACTCACTTGTACGACACATTCACGCAAATTGTCCAAGCGCTTTAATCAGTCTCGTAATTCGCTCTTTATTAATTCCACCCTCAAGACAGCCTTAGTACTCTTCAAGTAAAATAGCTATCGAAATTCCTGAACTAGCTTCACTCATCTTGCCTCTTCGAAGTGACAAAATGACCATATAAAGCCACACATCGTTTGAGAATAATCTATTTGTCTTTACAGAGAAATCGTCGTCATCCTATATTGTGCAGAAACTTACCACCGAAAGGAGGTTCAATATATTGGGTCCGATTAATGTTTCACAAGCTGAAAAAGATGATAATGAAGTTTCAGAACGTTCCCGAACTTATGTCATCAAGAATTAAAGATGACGCATTCAAGAGTTACCTGAAAGTCAGTAAAGCGCTGATGGCATTCGAACAGAGTAAATTCGATCAGTGGCATGAAGAATGCGCCACTTCTGTAGAAAAAGCTATGCAAATGGATATTCTTAAAGTTTCTAACCTTTTATTCAAAAAAGGGGTTGATGAAGGTAAGGAAAAGCCCACAACCATTTATTTTTATTTCCGTTAAATTCGGTACTAATACTTCACAAATAGTGAATATTTCTACTGTATTAAAAAAATGTAGAAATTGTTAACACGGCCTCTGCAATTCTTGTACATAAATAAGCAAATAATGTTGATTAGATTATAATTATTTGAAGAGGTATATATTTAATTCTTATCACAACAGTAAAGTTTCTGATCATTTGGAATATATATCTAATGTATTCTGTGAATCTACAAACTTGAAGATGATGTTATGATCGAAACGTGTATGTGTACCACATTCTTAGTGAAAATTTTTGAAAGTTCCATTCTCCACAATAGCATAATTTTTCTTCAAATTCATCACAGTTCAAGTTTTGTGTGTTTTCAATAATATGAAATACTTTTCATAACAGATTTGAAGATGGATGAAATGAAAATGAAAGCTTCTAAGCAGAGCTCTAGCATACAGCCGCTGAAAGCACTTAAGCCGAGTTGGATTCAAAGTTCTTCTTCTGCACCAAAAGGTAAGTCTGTGAAGGAATATGAGTGTTCTACTGGTTTGTTGTGCATGATATAGATCATTTATACCTTCTAATTCATCCAGTTTCTATATGAAATTCATGTTCCATTTCTTTATAAACTCACTGATTTGGTTAGTACCTTTGTTCTCTGGTATTATTATTGATTAAGGGGGTTGTGCAACTTGTTATCTTGTCACTTCATCTTTGTTATTGTTTTGAGGGATATTTTAGTCACCACCAGAATTTTCATCATCTCTCTGGAGTTACCGACTGAATAAAAAACCCAAGTAAATAAGTTTAGCTATGCAACTATAAACACTACTATTGTATCAATATTTTCATACCCTTAAGGCTCAATATCAACTAATTATGCACCTTCAATTAGGGAAAATGAGTGTTTTTGCAGCGAGTCTAACAAAGTAAGCAGAGATTGTACACGAATATTGATTATATTAATTCTTTTGCAGGTTTAAAATTTTCTGTTGTCGCCTCCACTCTCAAGTGGTTGATGTCTGCTAAGACCACCAATATACTCATGGACAAAATGAAATCTTTGAAGAGCTTAACATGGCATGAAGTAATGGGTGACAATATTATGGCCGAACAAAATCTAGAATTCACTCTGAATTTTGATTGGGAACTCTTTAATTATATCAAAGAAGGATGTTTGATGGAATACTTTGGATACACGCTGCCTACTGATATAAGGATGGTTGCCATCCAGAAAGACCGACTCCAAAGTGATGTGCAAGCAATAACTGATATGCTTGAAGCGTATAACGATGTTACCTCAAAGTTAACGTCACCACAGGTAATCATTTATGGAAATAAAGTTTGCTCCTTGAGGAAATACTAAGTTTCTGCTCGCTTCATTCGAATTTTCACAAAATAATAGAATTTTTGACAAGTTTGCCTACAAATGTGTACCAGTGAATAAATTCTTATTTTGTGTGTTGAGTACCCGCGATTTCTCAGGCATTCAGTGATTCACTAAGGATCAGTTTAAATGAAGTGATCGATGTCATGGGGTATTTCAATCCAAGGTATTCTAACTTCATGATAAAGGCTACTGAAGTCTTTGGACGATGCTGCAAACTCAACAGCCTGCGATCAATGCTGTCTTAGACATGTTCACTTAGGAACAGATTAGGTCAACTTTGTATGATATAATTAGCATGAAAATCGCAAACAGCCGATGTCCGTGAGTTACAACACTTGTATTGGAATATATGATATACCATATACAAGGCAAGTCCTACAAAAAAGTACAGAATTAATAATTATCAAAGTTCGTATAAAAATTTTTTTTTGTTTTTTTAATCCACTAAGATCCAGCTAATAAACCTAGGAAGCTTCACTAAAGGCAAAGCCTGTGTGTGTGGAGATATAAATATCTCCACACTCTTTTTTTTATTATAAATGATAAAAAAAGAGTATGTTGATACACAATACAATAATAGCATGACGGAATCATGGGGCAGAATTAATAAACTGGAAAAACACAGTAACATTAAAAGACCCCAGAAGTATCAGTTAATCAATCTGGTTAAAAGAGTGCTTTTTTAGCTATTCTAAAACTTGATGAATTGTCGCTCTTGGTATTGAAAATAGTCTTGTATATGGTATTTTCCAATAAAAAGATCATTATGGAGCCTAAGATATCAATAAAAAATTTCTCAGAACCACATTGGAGCAAATTATAATGCCTTCATGAAAAGAATTGATGATGTTATCCCGGCTAGAGGGAGTTAAATCGGACACACTTGATCCATCCATTTGACCTTGAAGCATATCATCCAAAACTTGAGCCTGTATGTGATTCATTTCGAAAGCCAATTTGCTTCTAAACAACTGGATGAAATTTGTTTCTGTTTGTTTTTCACATGTACGTTTGATTAAACTGGTGAACACCATTTTTAGCCGAATATATGAAATAATTATATATAATAAAAATATCTTAAATCTTAAAATACAAAATTTGAATATCAAAACAGATTTAATCTGTTAGTTTTCTACAATTTTAATTAAAAAAAAAAGTTTATTCAAAAAACTTTTAGAATTAAATTAATGTCTACAATAAGCACCGCTTGTATTTAATAGACGTATATAATTAAAACTCAATATATAATGTCAAATGGAATAAATAAACCAACAAATATAAAGAAGGTAATTGAAATTAATAAATAAATATTTGAAGGAGACAAAATGTTGTTCCTGATCTTATCATAATGAACACCAATTCTTTTTCAAAAACATAAAGCACAACTTAAGGACTTCTCAAAAAATATAATTTATATGAAATATTTAATATATTTAAATATTCATATAAGTTAATTTAAAAATCTCTCAAAACATATGCTCAAAAAACAATTAGAATTCCGATAATCTCCGTCGGCCCCAGATAATATTTAAAATATCAAAATCAACTAACAATCAGTATATCATACCTTAAAGTGTACCAGAACTTGCTAAAACTTTAAGAATCCAGGTAGTCAATATTGGTCACAAAATCACAGAAAAGTGTGAGGTATTATAAGGTTTCCTTTAAACCATTGACATTCCATAATGAGATTTATTCAAGTCTAAATATAATTATATATTATGTATAAAATAAAAAAGTAAAAGGCTTTTTACTTGATAGAAGAAATATAACAAAATTTGAATATCAAAACAGATTTAATCTGGTAGTCTTCTACAATTTTAATTTAAAAAAAAATTTTCATTCAAAAAACTTTTAGAATTAAATTAATGTCTACAATAAGCACCCCTTATATTTAATAGACGTATATAATCAAAACTCAATATACAATGACAAATTGAATAAATAAACCAACAAATATAAAAAAGGCAATGAAAATTAATAAATAAATATTTGAAGGAGACAAAATTATAAGATCAGAAACAAAATTTTGTCTCCTTCAAATATTTATGTATAATTTTAATTGCCTTTTTTATATTTATTGGTTTATTTATTCCATTTGACATTGTATATTGAGTTTTGATTATATACGTCTATTAAATATAAGCGGTGCTTATTGTAGACATTAATTTAATTTTAAAAGTTTTTTGAATGAAAATTTTTTTGAAATTAAAATTGTAAAGACTAACAGATTGAATCTGTTTTGATATTCAAATTTTGTTATATTTTTTCTATCAAGTAAAAAGCCTTTTTCTTTTTGTTCTTTTTATCTTAAAATACCTTGGGGTGAAGCTGGTAGTGTTAATAATTTCCTATTTGTTTTCAGATGAATTTACTGAAAGAAGAAATAAAAGAAGTGGAATTATACATCCAACAAGGATTAAGTAGAATAAATTGGAGATCTCTAGGAATATCCGACTACGCCAAAAATTGTGTTTCGAAGATAAACAACCTCAAAACTCTGTTCTCCCAAATTGAGTACATAGAGGCCGATATTAAGAAGCGCATCGAGAGACTGAGCAACTTCAACTTGTTCGATTTTGTAACACAAGAAGAAAATCTCACACGTTTACCTTGTAAACAGTTCTTCAGTGCTGTGGTTGATTTACGCACAGAACGTCTGAATGAAATGATCAATATCTATGAAACCTTCGGCCCCATATTGATTAAAGTTGAATATTTAGTTTTGAAAACTAACACTGGAATGGCACCTCAAATGGCGGCCTATTATCAACATTGGGAAAATGAAATTTTCCAAACTTTAATAACAATGGTAGTGAAAAATCTGGAAACGTTCAATAACAAGCTTGCATCAAAAAGTCTTTTATTTCAAGTTGATACAGTAGTGCAATTACCAGAAGTAGTATTGTATCCCACAGCCCCTGAAATCTATAATACCATTGTAAGAAATGCTAAAGACTTCTTGGACACCCTGAAATCGTTCACGAGATGGATGGATAAGATGTGCAAACCCTGTAAGCCTATAAAGGTCTCAAAGATGGAGGAATATACCTACACATTTTATGACGACATAGTCAAAATTCCTGATATCAATGACTTGGTGACAAAACTTCAAGAAATTTCTCATAAAACTATTTATCAAGTGCATAAATACGTTCAAAAATGGAGAAGGTATAAAAGTTTATGGGGTTTCGACAAAGAAGTAACTTGTTTGGCATGGGTTCAAAAACATAATTTATTGGAAGAATTTGATGACAAATTCAGTTTTTACCAAAGCATTCGAGTCAAAATGGAAGAACAAGAACATTTGATACCTATTGGTGCTATACAGTTGAACTTACATCCTCTTTTGATAGAAATTGGGAAACATTCTTTAGAATGGAAGACCATATTAGGTAGACAACTCGAAGAAAGAACATTTGCTGCAATGGAAGAACTAAGAGATTCGATTGCCGAATTGAGAGTACTTGTCAATCAAAATATAAAAGGTTTGGATAAATTCAAATCAGTCATGCAAGCCATTGGAACAATAACGAAGAGAAACCTACATGCGGAGTTAGAGTACCTCAATTTCCAAGAAACTTACGGTGTTTTGAAGCAACACCGATTACCATATGATCCCGAACATGAGGAACTAGCAAATAGATTAGAAAAGGATTGGAAATCTTTATTCATAACTGCCCTCTATAGAGAACAAAAGCTTGAGAGCACAAAAGATAGATTTGCGATGATAACATTGAATCAAATAAACGATTTCTGCAGGTTATTGGCAGATTTTGTGAGAAAGTTCAATCAAGAAGGACCAGGATCTGTGGGTGAAGATCTTGATAAAGGTGTAGGTCTTATGGATGAATACGAGAAGCTGTTCACCGACTTCGAAGAAAGACGTCAAGAATTGCTACAAGCTGAAATGCTTTTCGACATACCTTTAGCCGATTATAGTGAGTACCTCAAAGCTAAGGAAGTGTACGATGGCATGGAATTAATTTTTAGAATTTATAAAAATCAGAAACATGCTCGAGAAATTTGGGGAAAAACTTTATGGGCCAACCTGAATCCCCAAGCACTCGTCGATGGTATGGAAAACTTTGTCAAGGATTTTAAAAAACTACCAAGAGTTGTCAAAAATCTTCCAGTAGGCATAACACTTGAGAATAAGATGAAAATGTTTAAAAGTAGCGTTCCTCTTATGGTTTCACTAAAAAATGAAGCCCTTCGGGAAAGACATTGGAAACAATTGATGTCGAAGACAGGCATAGAGTTCGATATGGCCCCAGAAAGATTCACGTTGGATAATATGTTTTCAATGGAATTGCATAGATATCAAGATATAGCTGAAGAAATCATAACTAATGCTATAAAAGAATTGGCAATAGAAAAGGGTGTAAAAGAAATTGTAGATACGTGGGCAACTATGGCTTTCATCATAATAAGACACTCGAAGGGTACTGAAGATAGAGGTTACCTTCTAGGGTCAGTAGATGATATCATGCAAGTACTGGAAGATAACTCTATGAATCTACAGAGCATGGCAGGTTCGCAGTTTGTTGGACCGTTTTTGCCAGTGGTACAAAAGTGGGAAAAAAATTTATCGACTATTGGCGAAGTTATTGATGAATGGTTGCAAGTCCAGCGAAAGTGGTTATATCTCGAAGGCATTTTTGTTGGAGGCGATATAAGGGTCCAGCTTCCCGAAGAAGCTAAGAAATTCGACGATATAGACAAAACTTTGAAGAAAATAATGACAGAATCGGCTAAAAAACCGTTGGTATGCGATTGCTGCCTGATACCTGGACGTTTATCAGAATTTCAAATGTTAAGTTTGGGACTTGATAAATGTCAAAAATCACTGAACGATTATTTAGATTCGAAACGCAGGCGTTTTCCCAGGTTTTATTTCATTTCTACTGAAGAACTGCTATCGATATTAGGCAGTAGCGATCCGTACTGCGTCCAAGACCATATGATAAAAATGTTCGATAATATTAAATCGTTGCGGATATCACCAGACAGCCAAGATCGATTGGTCGCAAGTGCCATGATATCTGCAGAAGGAGAAGTGATGGAATTCAGAACCGCTGTGTTCGTTGCTGGTAAAGTTGAGGATTGGATGAACGATGTTCTTTTGGAGATGAGAAAGTCAAACCGATATATAACAAAGGCAGGCATTTTTTATTACGGAAAAATCCGAAGACCACGAACGGAATGGATGTTGGAATATTTAGGAATGGTATGTCTAGCTGGTAGTCAGGTATGGTGGACTGCAGAAGTAGAAAACGTATTTGCGAAGATAAAGAAAGGGAATAAAAGAGCTATGAAAGAGTACTTGACTCAACTGAATTCTCAACTCGACGAAATAGTAGTTAGCGTTAGAGCAGATCTCACACCCAATACTAGATCGAAAATGAGAACAATTGCAATTATAGAAGTTCACGCCCGAGATATCATAGAGGGCTTTGTCAGAGATAGTGTTACTGACGCACAAGAATTTGAATGGGAGAGCCAACTGCGATTCTATTGGATTAACCATCTGGATAACCTTATGGTAAATCAATGTACAGGTTCTTTCGAATATGGTTACGAGTACATGGGTTTAAATGGTAGATTGGTGATAACGGCTTTGACTGATCGTATTTATTTGACAATAACACAAGCGCTGATAATGCACATGGGCGGAGCACCAGCTGGACCAGCCGGTACAGGAAAAACGGAAACCACTAAAGATTTGGCGAAAGCATTAGCACTTCTTTGTATAGTCACCAACTGTGGAGAAGGTATGGATTTTAAAGCAATAGGTACCACCTTAGCCGGATTAGTTCAGTGCGGTGCTTGGGGCTGTTTCGACGAATTCAACAGAATTGACATTTCTGTATTATCCGTAATATCAACCCAATTACAAACTATCAGAAGTGCCTTAATGAACAAAGTGGACAAATTTATGTTCGAAGGGAATGAAATTAACCTGGATCCTAAGGTTGGCATTTTTATTACCATGAATCCAGGTTATGCGGGTCGTACAGAGCTGCCAGAATCGGTCAAAGCCTTGTTCAGACCAGTTGTTTGCATCGTACCCGATATGGAAATGATTTGTTTGATTTCATTGTTTTCGGATGGGTTTTTAGAGGCCAAAGTTTTGGCAAAGAAGATGACAGTTCTCTATAAATTAGCAAGAGAACAACTTTCGAAACAATTCCATTATGATTGGGGTCTAAGAGCATTAAACGCCGTTTTAAGAATGGCGGGTGTGTTGAAAAGAGCCTCACCAGATATTAAAGAATCTTTAGTTCTTATGCGAGCCCTGAGAGATATGAATCATCCAAAATTTGTATTTGATGACGTCCCCCTATTCTTGGGTCTCATTAGAGACCTATTTCCTGGAATGGATTGCCCAAGGGTTGGTTACCCAGATTTCAATGCAGCCGTTGAAACTGCCCTTGCAAGAAAACAATACATAATATTGCCATATCAAGTTGACAAGGTTGTTCAATTCTATGAAACGATGATGACTAGGCATTCAACGATGCTCGTTGGACCTACAGGGGGTGGAAAGTCTGTTGTTATTCATACTTTGGCTGATGCACAAACTATAATGGGATTACCGACCAAAATTTATACATTGAACCCTAAAGCTTGTTCAGTTATCGAACTTTATGGGATTTTGGACCCATCTACCAGAGATTGGGTAGATGGCCTGCTTTCGAATATATTCAGAGAAATGAATAAGCCCACAGAAAAACAAGAGAGAAGATACATTTTATTCGACGGAGATGTTGATGCACTGTGGATTGAAAACATGAATTCAGTAATGGACGACAATAAGCTTCTCACGCTTGCAAATGGAGAACGTATTCGATTGCAGACTCCAATTTGCGCGTTACTCTTTGAAGTCGGTGACTTGCAGTACGCCTCTCCAGCTACCGTTTCTAGAGCCGGTATGGTTTACGTAGATCCCAAGAATCTGGGTTATCAGCCTTACTGGGATAGGTGGATCAAAACGAGAACCCACCCACCGGATTTTGAAGCATTTCAGGAGCTATATGAAAGATACGTCCCAGATTTAATAGCATATGTTATAGAAGGAACCTTGGCAAATCGACAAGTACCTCCATTGAAAACTGTGATTCCACAAACAGGTTTGAACATGGTAACTCAACTATGTTTTGTGATAGATGCAATTTTGCCGCAACCGGTTGAAGACACTAGAAATGTAGAAGAACCGGCTGATACTGATTTAATTGAAGCGGTATTCGTTACAGCACTATACAATTCTGTTGGAGCTGCTCTCTTGTCAGAAGGAAGAAAAGATTTCGATGAATTCATGAAAAGTTTGTGCTCAATGCTGAAGTCTGAAGACTCGAAAGAGCAACCATGTGATATACGCAAAATGCCCACTTTATTCCCAACATTCTATGATTATTATTTAGATATAGAACAGAGAAAATGGATAGCGTGGGATTGGCTGGTTTCAGAATACATTCACGAACCTGAAAAACGTTTCGCGGAAATTTTAGTACCCACAATCGATACTGTAAGAACAACTTATGCATTAAAACTCATGAATAAAGTTAAAAGACCTATAATTTTGATTGGTGAAACTGGAACGTCCAAAACAGCAATTATCCAAGATTTTTTGAGGAATCTAGATCAAGAACTATATATTATCATGAATATAAATTTTTCTTCACGTACTACTTCGATGGATGTACAAAGAAACTTGGAGTCGTCCGTTGAAAAAAGAACCAAAGAAATATACGGACCACCAATGGGCAAGAAACTCATTTGTTTTATGGACGATATGAACATGCCTCAAGTCGATGAATATGGAACTCAACAACCCATAGCTTTATTGAAACTTTTGTTTGAACTTGGAGGTTTTTATGACAGGGGCAAAGACTTGAACTGGAAATCAATGAGGGATATATTTTATTTCGCGGCAATGGGAGTCGCTGGTGGAGGCAGAAATGAAGTGGATCCTAGATTTATGTCGATGTTCACAGTATATAATTTAATATTTCCCTCTTCGGAAACTCTACATCATATTTACAGTTGTATATTATCAGGTCATTTGGAATCCTTTGCGCCTGAAGTCCGAGTAGGAAACAAGTTGGTGACAATGACCATCAATTTGTACAATTTGATCATCGTTCAATTACCCCCAACTCCAAAAAAGTTTCATTACATATTTAACATGAGGGATCTCTCAAGAATCGTTGCAGGAATGTGTATGACTCGCCCTCAGCTCTACACTACTGTCCCTCAAATCGTAAGGGTATGGAGAAATGAGTTTACAAGAGTCATCTGTGATAGACTAATAAACGAAAAAGATCAAGAATTAATGAGGAATTATGTTATAAAGCAAATTCAAACGGAATTTCCCCCAGTAGTTAAGGAAATAGCAGCTGTGGCAGAGGACGAAGACGAAGATTTTACTTTTGTACCAGAAGAACAAAAAGCTCAGGAACAAGAAGAAGAACAGATAGATGTTACCGAGTATGCGATGAGAGATCCTTTATTATTTGGAGACTATAGAAACGCTGTGAACGAAGACGAACCAAGATATTACGAGGATTTGCTCGATTACGAGGCCATATACTTTCTGTTTCAAGAAATTCATGAAGAATACAATGAAGTTAAGGAAAAATTACCTATTGTTCTTTTCGATGACGCTTTGGAGCATTTGACACGAATTCATCGAAGCCTGAGGTTACAAAAAGGACATGTTATGATTGTAGGTGTAGGTGGTAGCGGAAAACTGAGTCTAACAAAACTTGCAGCTTTCACTGCAGGATGTGATCTCTTTACGATCACTCTCTGCAGAGGTTACAATGAGACGATGTTCAAGGAGGACTTGAAGGTGCTATATAATAAACTAGGTGTTGACAATAAGCCTACAGTTTTCCTTTTTTCGGCTGCCCAAGTGGTTGAAGAAGGTTTTCTTGAATTCATAAATAATATTTTGATGATTGGTATAGTCCCATCTCTCTTCACAGATGACGATAAGGATTCCATTATTGCAAGTTGTAGAAATGCAGCAACAAGAGCTGGTTATGGAATCGTAAAAGACAACGTATGGCAGTACTTTGTCAATACTTGTAATGATAATTTACACGTTGTACTTTCCATGTCACCAGAAGGAGAAGTTCTCAGCAAAAGATGCAGAAATTTTCCAGGCTTAGTTAATAATACAACAATTGATTGGATATTTCCTTGGCCCGTTCAAGCTCTGTTTGCTGTAGCTTCTGTGTTTTTGAAAGAAAATCCACGAATACCTGAAGATTTCCGACCAACAATCATTGAACATGTGGTGAATTCACACAGAGATATAATGCATTTTACTGCTGAATACGCATTGAGATTGAGGAGGAAAAATTACGTTACACCCAAACATTACCTAGATTTCATTCAGACTTACATAAGACTACTGGACGAAAAAAATGCATTCATTAATAGTCAGTGCGACAGATTAATGAGTGGTATGGCTAAAATAGAGGAGGCTAGTGGGGAATTGGCTGTTTTGAATGAAAAGTTAGAAAAGCAAAAGGTTATAGTAACTCAAGCTACACTCGAATGCGAAGCTATGCTGGTTGAGATAGACGCAGGTACGAAAAAAGCAACCGAAAAGAAAAATATAGCGTCTGTCAGAAGTATAGAGATTGAAGAGCAGGCAAAGGTTATTAGTGTAGAACAAGGAGAAGCAGAAGAAGCTCTAGCAGAAGCCATGCCTGCTTTGGAAGCAGCTAGATTAGCGTTGGAAGATTTGGATAAATCCGATATCACAGAAATTCGATCTTTTGCAACACCTCCCGAACCTGTCCAAATAGTATGTGAATGTGTTGCGATAATAAGAGGATATAAAGAAATCAACTGGAAAACTGCGAAGGGTATGATGGCTGACCCAAATTTCTTGAAAACATTGCAAGAAATGGATGTCAACAATATCACACAAGCCCAACAAAGAGCCGTAAGGGCTCATATGAAGAAATCATCAAAATTGAACGATATGGCTTCTATATCCAAAGCAGGCTACGGTTTGCTTAAATTTGTACTTGCAGTTTTGGATTATTGCGTTGTATATCGTGAAGTAAAACCCAAAAAAGAAAGAGTAGAAGAACTACAAAAAGAATACGATGCTGCCAAAAGAAATTTGGAGAAACTTTACAATGAAATCGCTAAACTTGAAGAAGATCTTGCAAAGCTGAATGAAAAGTATGAAGCAGCCTTAATGCGGCGTCAAGAATTACAAGAAGAAACAGATATAATGATGAGAAGACTGATAGCAGCTGATAAATTGATTACAGGACTCAGTTCTGAAAAAGCAAGGTGGACTGAAGATTTGAAAGAATTGCACATGGAAAAGGAAAAACTCATAGGAAGTTGCTTGTTATCCTCTGGTTTCCTGGCTTATTGTGGACCTTTCACTTATGAGTTTCGAAGAGATATAATATACGTGAAATGGTTAGATTCCATAACAACAAGAGAAATTCCACTGACCCAACCATATAAAGTTGAAACTAATCTATCAAGTGATGTTGAAATAAGTGGCTGGAACTCTGAGGGATTGCCACCTGATGAGCTTTCTGTACAAAATGGCATACTGACAATGAGAAGTTCAAGATTTCCTCTTTGTATCGACCCACAGCAACAAGCCATCAAGTGGATAAAGAAGAAAGAAGAACAATCCAACCTTAAAATTCTAAACTTTAGCGATAGCGATTTTTTGAAACACTTAGATATGGCAATCAAATATGGATCACCTGTTATATTTCAGGATGTCGACGATTACATCGATCCAGTTGTGATTAATGTCATTTCGAAGAATATAAAGAATGTGGCGGGAAGGGTGTTTGTTGAGTTAGGAGACAAAGAAGTGGATTGGGATCCCAATTTCAGATTGTATATGACAACAAAATTTGCGAATCCCCTGTTCGATCCATCTGTTTACGCTATAGCAAGCGTAATAAACTATACTGTAACATTATCTGGATTAGAAGATCAATTATTGAGTGTAGTTGTGAGAAATGAAAGACCTGATCTGGAAGAACAGAGAGAAATGCTAATATCTGAAACAAGCGTGAACAAGAACTTACTGCAGCAACTTGAGGATTCTCTACTAAGGGAGTTATCGACAACTACTGGAAATATGTTGGATAACGTAGAACTTGTAGCGACTTTGGAGAACACCAAAAGTAAAGCAAGTGAAGTTATGGAGAAATTGGAATTGGCTGTTGAGACTTCTAAAGATATCGATAGGCTCAGAGATGGTTATAGGTCGGTTGCCAAACGAGGAGCAATCTTGTTTTTTGTTATGGCAGATATGGCTGCTGTTAATGCTATGTATCAATATTCTTTGGGATCATACTTAGAAGTGTTTGCATACTCCTTGAGGAAAGCACTACCGCATACAGTTCTCTTGAAAAGATTGGGTAATATCATCAATAATCTAACTAAGAACGTATACGATTATGGGTGTACAGGTATCTTCGAGAAACACAAATTGTTGTATTCTTTTCAAATGACATCGAAATTAGAACAACATGAAAGTAATATAACTCAAGCTGAGTTGGAGTTCTTTATCAAAGGCTGCGTGAGTTTGGAGAAATCGGAACGGCAATGTCCTGCAGCATTCATTTCTCCACAGGTAAGGAAACTGAATGGCCCTAATAATGAATATCCGAAAGATTATTCTAGAATATCCATTTTCTTCCCTAAAAATACTTATGAAAGAACCCAAAAATATCCAGAATTCATATCATTTATGACTTGAAGAGCTACAGACCGAATATAAGCGTATAAAGAAAATATCAACTATTATCTTATACATCACATAGGTGAATTTTCAGTGTAGTAACACCTCCCCAATAATTAAATTATATATAGCAGACAGTATTTCAATTTCCAAAAAAATTTTTTGTAATACAACAATTGTTTCACCACGATGTGTGGCTTCTTCAGGTATCTACATTCTACTGGCTGATGGTGTTCAGTGTAACTGAGTTTAAATACATTGTTAGGTACGCGACAAAATAATGGAAGAACAGGTCATAAAAACTCACGGTGTTTATTGGAGTTCGCCGCTAAAAAATGCAATTCGGGAAAGATATTCAGTAATGGAGACTTGTCGTTCAAAAGGATTTTACAAGCATTATTTATGTTAATTTCAAGAAATTCTAAAAGCGTTTATCTAGAACTTTTGCTTTCAACGTGAATAATTTCATAGTTGTTGTTGAAATTATGCCTGAATACCTCAAGATGATAAGCACACGACAATGCAAGATCGCACTCTGCAAGACGAACCTTGGAAAAAATTAATTAATTGTGGTGCCTCACCCACCATACCCGATATCGCACCCTCGGATGTCCATTTATTCCGATGGCTACAACATATTCTTAGTGGCCAAAAATTTGGTATTTTGGATGCTGTCCAAAATGCCATCTCGAGATATTTCACTCAAAAACCAATGGTTTTTTAACGGGGCGGCACATTAGATGGCTAAAGTTCGTTGATAACGAAGGTGATTACATTATTGATTGAATAAAAACCTGCTAATAATTTATTGGTTTGAATTCAATTTAAAAAAGCGATATTAATTTCCGGTTCACCTAATAAATAAAACTTAGATATTTAAAATCTGATATTCACATTTTGAAGGCTTTAGGTTTTGTTTTTTATTAAGTTATCCAGGCATTCCTGCTGTACATATATATTTTAAAAATAATTATAAATAATTTGTTTCAGGGTTGGGAAGACATAATGAAACTTTCTAGCGATTTTGCTATATTCAACACACTTCCAGATGACATTACTAGGAATGTGTCCGAATGGAAGGAGTGGTATGATCTGGACGCTCCTGAAATTTCTCCCTTTCCCAACGAATACTCTGAAAAATTGAACTCCTTCCAAAAGTTGCTTCTTCTTCGATGTTTCAGAGTAGACAGAGTATTCAGAGCTGTTGGCGATTACATAACAGAAACTATGGGTGAAGAGTATATCATGCCACCTGTGATCAGTTTCGATAACATCTACGAACAGAGCAATCCGACAACTCCTGTCATATTCATCTTGAGCCCAGGCTCTGACCCTACTGCCGAATTGATGAAGTTAGCCGATAGGTATGGATTTGGAGGTGGGAAATTCAAATATCTATCTTTGGGTCAAGGTCAAGAACCTATCGCCGTGGGTTTACTCGACACGGCTATCAGCAGAGGACAGTGGTTGATGTATCAAAACTGTCATTTGCTATTGTCTTTCATAAGACAACTCGAAAAACACCTAGAGAGAATGACTAAACCACATCCTGACTTCAGGTTATGGTTAACGACCGATCCTGTCGACACATTTCCTATAGGCATGCTCCAGAGATCACTCAAAGTGGTGACAGAACCGCCTAATGGTTTGAAATTGAATCTCCGTAACACATACTTCAAGATGAGAGCACAGACACTCGAAACTTGTAGCCACGAAATGTTCAAACCTCTTGTATACGTTTTGGCTTTCTTCCACGCAGTGGTCCAGGAACGAAGAAAGTACGATAAAATCGGCTGGAATATATGTTACGATTTTAATGAATCTGATTTCAATGTTTGCGTGACCATTTTGGATACTTATTTGACTAAAGCCAGGAATCTGAAAGACATAAGGATACCTTGGGGAAGTTTGAAGTACCTTATTGGAGAGGTTATGTATGGAGGAAGAGTGATTGATGATTTCGATCGAAGAATAGTGAAAATGTATATGGATGAGTACATGGGAGATTTTCTCTTCGATACGTTCCAACCGTTCCATTTTTACCACGATGAATTTGTTGACTATGTCATTCCTCCCAATGGTGTGAAGGATGATTATATAGGTAAGAATATAACTTATAGGTTAAATGTTGATATTTATTATCTGAAAAGGAGTAATATTGATCATTGAAATGAATTAACTCAACTCATTGCACGCTATGATAGACACACTTTTGCACACTTTGACATGAAATATTGAATTAAACTTTTTTGCAGCTTTTATTGATGAACTTCCACTGACTAACAGTCCAGAAGTATTTGGTTTACACCCAAATGCCGAAATTGGATACTACACCCAAGCCACCAAAGAAATGTGGAGAATACTGATAGAATTGCAGCCACAAACTGGTAAAATTTGACATTTGATATTATTCTGATAATCCTAAAATATAAGAGCTGAATTAATTTCCATATTATTGTGCCATAGTGTTGATCATCTTATATAGTTTTGACGATTCTAACCAGTTACTCCAAAGCTTCCTCGTGTAATATTCAGTTCATCGTCATGTTTAATGTTTCGATTTAATGAAATGATGAACAGTATTTCCACAATTCATTAATTAACAGCAATTGTTTCGGGAACAGTGTAGTTCCTTCAGGTTAACATTTTAAACTAACTGTTAACTGAGTTAGTTTAAAGTGTAAACCTAAAGAAGTCAGTGTTGCTGAAATAATTGCTGCTATAACCATTCAAAAATATATCATTCTTGATTGTGCGCTTGTTGTAGGGAACATCGTGATATCGTTTAGCGCAAAATATCGGTTATTTACGAATTTTGTCCCAAAAATGGTGCTGAACGACAAACTAATGTTTTGCCAAACAACAGTGGCATCTGATGACATACGCAGCATTCGTCTGTGACGCTTTAAGTAGTCGGGAATACACTTCAATTCTTGACTCGGTTTGATGTGGTATGCTGCGTATTTGTACTTTAGTGCTTTAGTTGTTTGGCGAAATATTAGTGTCTCTATGAAGGCGAATATAGGTGCATAGCTGTGTTGCATTCGTAGGAATTACAGCTTTGCACTGGAGATAAGCCGGAAAGCTTTGAAACATGTATGTTTGCTGCTTATTTCCAGCGATCAACAAAATCTATTCGGCTGTATTTGAGTTTTCAATTGTCACACAGATGCAAGTTTCTGTTTACGCTATGGTAATTACTCAATTAATTAAAACATTAATTAAATCGGCGAATATTTATTCCAAAACACGATGAGTATGATACTTATCGATAACACGATCAGTATACTCATCGTGCTTCGGAATAAATATTCGCCGACTTAATTATTGTTTTCATTTTCACAAAATTTTCCGTTTCTTCAAGAGAACAGCTCTGAAATAGCAAAAAATGACGTTTATTTGACTTCTGGATGACCTAATACAGAATTCTGTGTCTTTACTCATCATATGTTAGCTCCTTCAAGAAATCATTCACAGAGTTGAAATTTTCAGGGCAAATGGACTGTTAAACAAGCGCGCAAAAGCTTCTGACTTCAAGTCAATGTTTTTCACCATGCTTTCACTCAATTAAAACCTACATTTTCCAGCCTCTTGACCAGAATTAATCGAAGCAATGAATGATGCATAATATACAATAAATGGCAGCACAACGTGAAACGTGTTTTAATTATAAATGATTTATTTGCCGTTAATTTGATGTGATTAAAAATTCTGGAAACGTAGTTTAGTGAATAATTTCAGACATCAAAGTTCCGGAAATATTGTCACTCTTATAATTTATTTGTACACACTGAATTATTTTCCACACTACTTATTACATTTCAACGTGCTCAAATCGATTATCTTGAATAAACGTATGTTGAAATTGAATTCCGATATTCATTTTCGAAATAAGGATGTTATATCAAGGTTAATCTATTCACACTTCATTCTAATTGTAGCTGCTACTGGAGAGGGTATAAGTCGTGAAGAATTCATTGAAAACGTTGCGAATGACGTTCTTAAGAAGATTCCTGAAGAATATGAAATATGGAAGGTCCGTAGAGCATTCCAGAGAGTTATGTCACCTACCATAATTGTCCTCTTGCAAGAATTAGAACGTTTTAATAGACTGATAACTACGATGAGAAAGACACTACAACAATTACAAAAAGCATTAGCCGGTGAGATTGGAATGGATAGCATTCTGGACAATGTTGCATATTCTCTATTTAACGGCCAGTTGCCAGAAGCATGGAGAAAACTAGCGCCTGCTACCTGTAAAAGTCTAGGAGGGTGGATGGAGCATTTTGAGGCTAGACAAGCGCAATATTTTCAGTGGGTAAGCATTTAAATTCAGCAGGATGTAGTTAATATTTTCAAATGAGGCCAACTTCATATAATATCTCACATGGAAAAAATGACAAATAAAGAAACTACCAGTTCAATACATTGTGAATAAATTGTCCAGGCTTGTAAGCAGAGATTCCTCTTCATTGCAGGTTCTTACCTTGGCGAGGTAAGATATTTTCTTGTTAGTGGTGGGTCTAAAGTGGTCTAAAGACAGAAACAAAGCCTAACCAAAACACAACTGATCTCCTAACAAAATAGGCTTGAGTGATCTTCACAGAATATCTAGGAGTATCAGGAAAAGGGTGATAGGCTAACGAAAGATTAATAGCAAATCGAGCGAATAATAGTTTTCGGATTTGAAGGCATCAAGATATTTTTGAGATGTGTGTCAATATTTGAATCAATTTAAATCTCTTTATGCTGATAGACACATAGACAAAAACTCAAAAAAGTCTTAGCTTATAAATTGTCTAAATTGGCACGCTCCAGCATTTTAGATAATATCAAAACTTTTCTCCTCTCACGATTCAAGAGAGGGGTTCTTAATCATTAACTTTGGTCTTATTCATTAAATATGGCGATTAAAGGCAAAATATACTTTCTGGTGAATTTTATTTTCATGAGTTTTGTATATACGTATAGACGTTATATCATTTTGTTGTTAGGAGTACAAATAACTTCTCGCGGATTTTTGTAAAAAATTAAAGCATTATTGTGAAGAATTGATTCATGCATTTTTATCTTTGTGAAGTTTATTTTTCCTTTAATGAAATAAAATTTTTCTTGTCAAGTCAACAACAGGAGAACCACCTGTGCTGTGGATATCTGGACTTCATATTCCAGAGACTTATTTGGCAGCTTTAGTGCAAATTGCTTGTCGTATACATAATTGGCCTTTGGATAGATCGACACTTTATACAAATGTTACCCAATTTGTTGAGCCATCAGAGATCACCATGAGGCCACCTACAGTGAGTATTTTTCCAGAGATTTTCAACTTGCATATTACCTTACGAGAATTTGAAAAAAAAACAAATATGGAAGAATTCTGATTTATAGGAAATTACGAAGTGACAAATTTTCAACAGGGTATTGAGAATATCGCTTAAACTCATAATTCAAATGATCACTTCGTATTCATTTGTAGGATTGAAATCGATCAATCCTATTTTCAACGACTTCTCTGAGCACTGGCGTTCGTTTTGAGGTTCTTAATATCTATATGGTGATTGAAAGCTTAAATACATTTAAAGACGGCTGATTTGTCTGTTCTAAGACGAAATTAATCATAAAATAATTTGTGCAGATAGTCGGCTATGACCAAAATTGCATGGCAACACTATCTTTTAAATATTGTTGATGGTCAACAAGTATACAGTTTATGAAATAATGTCGCAACTATAAAAAATAAAACAGGTAGAAAAATATTTGGATAGAAAAGGTTTTCGAAACGTTAAGAAATTAGTGCAATTGACTGAACTAGGAAAAAGGAGGATAAAAATGGCATGGTATGGGGAATAGACCAGTTTCAAGAAGGCAGCGTAAGATTGAAGAAAACAATTTAAACGCTTTATTGGCCTTAGGATGACACAATCCGCGCCTGCGGTTTCGTAAATTGGCTAACAGGTTTGGAAATTGACGAAATAGAAAAATATATACAGCAACCGACCTTATGTCACTGAAAAGACAAGGCTACATATCAAGAAAACCAAAAAATCTTTATAATGACACCTTTACAAAAGGAACGAAGGCTAGAATTTTGTCAACTTTTTCAAGAAGATAATTTTAATAATGTCTTTATATCTGATGACAGTTGTTTCCATCTTGGTGGATATCACTTAATAATCCCATCAAAACAACCTGTTACCGTTCAAATTTCGAAATTTCCCATCAAATAATGGTTTGGGGAGCAATATCACAGAGTGGTGCTACGCCTCTCTGTATACTTCATGGTACCATTAATAGTGAAAAGTATTGTGGTATTCTAAACGATTTTCCCCTTGAAATGGCGCGTATATCCATAGGGATGGCATTTTTTAGCAGGATAATGCAAGCTTGTTTGCAAGAACACCAAGTGATAACCATTTCATGGCTAGCAGCTCCACCAGATCTTAATCTCATTGAAAACATATGGGGACTAATGAAGATTGAAGTTGAAAGAGCAGGGCCACGAAATAAAGTTGATTTAATTCAGTCAGTTTTACAGTCCTGGAATACCATCACCGAAAATTCCGGAGGCGATCTAGTTTCGGGGGTTCCTCGACGTTTAGTCAAGTGTTTACAGTTAAATGGAGGTTGTATAAGTAAATAAGATGAATATTTTGTTTTAATTTTCTAATCCAAGAATTACAATTGAGCTTTTTTTTCTGGATACTTTCTAGACGGACTATCTTACGCATACGTTTTGAATTACGTACGTTATTTCAGTTAAAAAGCTGATTCCATTTTGCAAGTACAAAATAGAACAAAGTAGTGAGGCTTGCTGAAGAGTTTTAGTAAAAGAATTGAACAAGTTCTTTTTATTTCTTTTCTTAATGATTGTTCTCTCAAAAAGTCAAATGATTGAACAATAAAGTAGTGAATATCTTTTACAGGTAATTGAATAGAATTAGAAATTTTGCTTCACCAAAAAAACCTTTTCTCAGAACATTCTGATTGTGAATTTAATGTAATGTTAATTCAATTTCATTCTGACAAGTTGATGCTGATGATCAGCCACATTTTGGGCTACAGAATCAATGTTTTCAGGTGTGCTCACTGGTCGAGAACATGAACATGTTGTTTGATCGAATTACGATCCACAAATGATTCACAAATTGATCCTCAAATTATTTTTGTTGCATCCAGAACTGAGAATTGCTCTAGTATATAAAATAATTTTTCTTCTAGGGAAACTGTTTTGTTCATGGACTATTCTTGGAGGGTGCTGGTTGGGACGTGGAGAATAGCTGTTTACGAAAATCTCATCCGAAAATTCTTGTTGAAAAACTGCCTGTTCTCAGTGTGCTTCCTATAGAGGCTCATCGGCTGAAGTTGCAGAATACACTGAGAACTCCAGTTTACACAACTTCGCAAAGAAGAAACGCAATGGGAGTTGGTCTCGTTTTTGAAGCAGACCTTTTCACCACTGAGCATATTAGTCATTGGATATTGCAGGGAGTTAGTTTAATGTTAAATACAGACTGATTATATTTATGAAAATATATTTCATATTTATCTATCTGTTTGTTTTTTCTGTTCCCTAGATGGTGGTAATTGACTTTGAGTACACCACAGACTTATTTTAATATTAATAACACTGGTCAACAAAAAAAAAGTTTGTTTCCTGTAATTTTTTCTATTTCTATCTCAATTTGATGCGCATTTTTTAAATATGGCAACAATTTTTCTCTAACAGCTTTCATTTTTGAGTTATAGCTAACTCATTTACTATTTTTACTTAGATTTTCGTGTTTTACTGGATTCTAAAATATATTTTGTTGTTGGTTTCGATATACCTTCGTCAAGAAGATGTGTTCCTAACCCCGATTGTTTTTGCCATATTTGTGGTTAATATATATTTACAAAATATCGAAAACCCATATGGAACTTTGTGAAAACTGTGTATCATCAATCCTTTAAAATAAAATTGTGTAATCAAGACAAGCCATTGGTTCCTCATATTGTATGCCAGAAATGTGTGGTATGCCTACGGCTATAGTCCAGTGGAAAAAGAGATGCAATAATGTTCGTAACACCCATGAGTTAGCGATAACCATGAAACCATCATGGCCATTGCTACTTCAGGCAATCGAAGTAAGTGGTCATACATTCTGTCAAGAAAGTACCGGGAATTATCGATTTAAATCTGGCGGGGCAATGAGGCAGGTAAAATTTTTTTTCCTAGGTTGGTACCACTGTCCTTAATTACTATGCCAAGCTTGAGCGGGATCTGTCAACTAGTGTGTTTTCAACAGCTGACTATGTCAGTCGATGTCAGAGTGCGTGCCGATTTTTACTATGGGTGATTACTTTGAGCAAAGAATTTGTTTAAAGTTTTGTGTTGCAAATGAATTTTCGTGTGCCGATGCATTGAAAATGTTGCAAAAGGCCTTTGGTGATAATGCTCTATCGAAAACTCGTGCATATCAGTGGTACAGAGCCTTCAAGGACGGTCGTAAAGTGGTCGCCCATCGACGGCTTCGATCGAAGATAACGTCGATAAAATTAAGGAAAGGGTGCTGGAAAACCGTCGTACCAGCTTGAGAGAGATAGCACATGATCTTAAGATATCCCACGAGTACGATTTTGATTGATATTTTGGGCATAAGAAAGGTGGCCGCACGACTCGTACCGAAAGACCTGAATTTTCTTCAAAAACGTCATCGCGAACAGGTTGCTTCAGACATGCTGGATCGCTGTAATTCCGATTCTACATTCATGGAACGCATTATAACTGGTGATGAGACCTGGGTCTACGAGTACGATATGCAAACAAGCCAGCAATCATCGGAATGGGTGGCAAAAAATGAGCCGAAACCGAAAAAAACACGCCAAAGCCGCTCGAAAATGAAGGTGATGCTCATTGTTTTCTTCGATATCCGTGGCGTGGTGCACTACGAATTCGTTCCAGAGGGTCAGACGGTAAACAAGGAGTATTACCTAGGCGTTATGAAACGTTTGCGTGAGCGTATCCGTAAGAAGCGGCCAAATTTGTGGGCGAACAACTCATGGATTTTGCATGACGATAACGCGCCTTCTCACCGAGCTACGTGCTTCAGCAACCACCGTATTCGCCGGATTTGGCTCCCTGCGACTTTTTCCTCTTCCCAAAACTAAAATTGCCCCTTCGTGGCACCCGTTTTGAGTCGATTGAAGCCATAAATCAAAATTCGGCGCGAGAGCTAAAGTCCATCCCGGAAAGCGCCTATAAAAAATGTTTGGATAATTGGAAGTGCCGTTGGCATAGATGTATTGGAGCAAATGCAGCCTATTTTGAAGGCGACCCAATAAATTTTGACGATTAAATGTAAAATGTTGTTTTAATTGAAAATTCCTGGTACTTTCTTGACAGAGTAGTATACTAACTTATCTTCTGCTCAACGACTTCCATTAAATTCACGAAAAGTTCAACCCAGCACATCTAAATCTTTTGATGATCCAAATCTCTGTGAACCCGAACGAAATACATCAAGTGAAGGCTGATTCAGACTACAAATTTAGCCTTTAAGAACCTCAACCATTCAAGAAGATACAGAACTGAATGACTTAGTAAGAAATTTGAACTTGCCGAAAGAAGCTTCTGAAATTTAAGCATCTCGTTTAAAAGAAAAAAAATTGCTTACTCCGGAAACCAACATTACATTGTATCGTACCCGAGAAAAAAATTTGTTACCGTATTTTTTTCTAGAGAAGGATTTAGTTTTTTGTAACGATGTTTGTGTTATTTTGCAACAGATTAAAAAAGTACCAACCTAGTGATTGGCGTTTTTTTTATAGACAACAGCAAAAGAAGTTTAAAGTGTGCTATGCTTCATAACGGTAACAAGTACGGATCTGTACCTATTACACATTTGACGACTTCAAAAGAAGAATAGGCAGATGATCTGAGGTTATGGGGAAAATTGAGTCTCAAGACCACAAATGGGTCACTTGTGTTGATCTGAAAATGGTTAACTTTCTTTTAGATCAACAAGGGGGATACACAAAGTTTCCTTTTTTGGATTAAAATTATTCCTAATGGTTCTGAAAGATATAATTTTTCTGTTATTGAGGAATTTTATTTTAGGACCAACATGCGAGAAAATTCCACTGTTCTGAATGAACTATGAATTGTCTACGTCAGCCGATCTCTGTCTTATCGTCTTAAATCTTTCGTGTTCTCGGCGTTCGTACCTGACTGTAAGGCCACGTTTTTTACAATGTGAGTTAAATGTAATTTTCGTTTATTTTATATTAGGCTCATCAGACTTCTATTGTTGTGAATAAAAGTTAAAGTAATTTCATCTATTCAATATTTTCATATTGCAACAATCAGATACCGTCAGGATAATATTTATGTTTACTGAACGTAAATACGTAATAATTGGTAGGAAGTGTTCATATTTCGTTTATTAAGGAACCTGGAGTAGAAAATTCATCTTTTCAATGAAAATAACTTAGCATTTTTTGGCACAACCATATGATTACGTTATCCCACAAACTTCAGTCGAACAATTTTTATCATACTCACTTAGCGAATAAATACACCAAATAGTTCAACAAAGAATTTTATATTCATAGGACGCATATTTTTTGATTACCATAATGGTATGTCAGAATGTTATACATTGCAGAGAAAAAAATCATGATATATGGAACTTCGTAATTTGATGTAGATTTGTTCCATCTATAATAATAATCATAATAATCAATGAATGCATTCCTTCCGTATACTCCTTTCGTATAATTTTGCCTGAATATGATACTCCAATCAATTCTAGAGTAATAGAATGGTGAAACCTCTACACACTGTTCGGAGAAATTGAATTTGTGAGAAATTATTGCAACTACTTTTCCTCTGCAAATTAATGGTGCCCCATAGAAGGCCGAACATACCTCTAATCTGTTCGAGGCGTCAAAGCTGCAGGTTAATGTGTGATTCGTGGATTTTTTCAAGTAGATATGAGTGGAAACTTCAGCACATCTCTTTAAATTTCTGATGGTTACAGGAAAGCATTCCAGTATAGAATTTGGAATTTTTTCCTTGTCATGAAACCACCATCCAGCAACCGTGCCTTGCTCGCATACTTCTGAGTAATCTTTAACAATATTTTTGTCTTCGACCAATGGTGCGGTTATGAAAGATGACAAATTATCTTGCAAAACTACTATGCACGTATCAAATTCGACAAAATATTTTCCCCTTTCATAAAAAGGATGGATGATGCATCTGCCAACTTGAGCAACCAAACAGTGTTCGCCCGTGGGGAATCCAGGTTTCGCTGCCAATAGATGAACAACCTTCAGATGTGGATTCGTACAATTGCTCGTGGTACAACATTTTAATTTTTCTTTACAACATATTGCCGTCGTCAGTATTGACTTCTTGTCCAAGATCACACCATTGCAGGTATGTTTGTCGTCCCGTTGAATCGATACTATGTATTTAAAATCCTCCTGAATCTTGCAAGATTCCCTATTTAGAGCACGTGGTTCCCACGATTGTGAACGAACTTCCACTGAGAATATTGAAAATAATAAAATAAGGAACAACATTTTGTCAATTGCCGTTTGTCATATGGGAAAAATACGCCAACTTCATTTCAGAATTTTCCAAAATTAATATTGGCAACCTCTGGTTGATATTGTTTCACGTTCATAATTATAAAAATAACAATAATAACACTGGTTAATAGAGTAAATAAAAACAACTTGGCATAATATTTCACTCATAATTAATTAAAATAAGACCTATGTATTCAACAATTCAATAATTCTTTAACAGGTTCTAGGTCCAAGGTTATAGTAACACCAACTTTATAAGAAAAAGGACTACTAGTTTCGATTTTATTACAAAATCTTCATCAGGGCTCTGAAATGAAAAATATCAACTACAGCTACAAAATCCTTTTTTTGAGTTGCCTGAAGTTACGATATTACAATACAATTTTAAAATCAATACAAAACAAATATAATTTTTTTTTAGTATAAGTGAGAAAAATTTTCTGTTTTTTTGTTGATGGATCAAATAGACTTCTTCAACTTACATTTCTATCTCGTTTGGTTTTGGTCGTATGGAAAATGTGAAATTTTGGAAATGGCAACTACTGGCCGCATAAGAGACTGTCGAAAGACTGAGATGGAATAATCTGCGGAGGAAGCGTGTATAACGATGGCACTAAGGAGTTTGAGAATAATGGGGTTAAATATTGTTTGGAAAATTGTTTTATTTCTTTATATTTATTTTCATTTATGTCCTATATTTTCTATTACATAACAATATGCCGTGTTTATACTTTCAATGTTGATTCTCTTATTAATCCAGTTTGGGTCTTGCTTGATAGATATAATCTCATGCATTAAAAGTTTTTTTTAAGTTTTTTTGTTTGCCTAAAATTTTGATAGATCCAAGATCGAAATTGAAGGAATGAATGGTGTTTTTCACATGTTCTGCTAATGCGGTGTTAATTTCCCTTTTTGTATTTTAGTGGATTAAGGATATTCAAGGAGTCTCTTTTGTGTTCAGAGATCCTGTCCTTTAGATACCGACCAGTTTGACCAATTTATGTTGTTACAGAATATTTTATATATAAAAATAAGTTTATTTGCCATGAATTATCAAATTACAATACATTACTACAATAGCAAACAAACCATGGACCACCCCAAGGAAGCAAATCCGCGCGGGGCTGTTGGCCAGTATTTACTCTCAAAATTCAGTGTATAGACATATGCACAAATAAATACATACACACATATACAGATATATACACACTTATACATATAGGAAAAAAAGCAGATGTAGACACAAATACGTGTAAATACTAAAAAAGCTTCAACAGAAAAAAGAACAAATAAACAAAAAATATATAAAGAAATAAAACAAAATGCATGAGCCGGCAACGTATAATCCTTTATCCTCTACCCGATTCAACTCCACAAATTCTCCACCTCTATCAGTCCATCAATCCTTTCCTTAGTCTGCGCAGCAATCCATTTCCTCACTCTTGACTTTCATATGTTGTATGAACTAAGTAATTTTATGTCAATTGGCAAAATATTGAAGATTCTAGCACCCAGATCTCGATGGTTTTTCTGTCCTATACTTTTGTGGACTTTAGGAACGTGTACTGAACCCTGCCTACATCTTGTATTGTATGTGTGTTCTAAGTTTTCGGTATTTCCATCCCTAAACTTTTGGACCAATATGGCTTGACAGTACAACTGTCTAACGCCAAAAAACCACTCTCCCTAAACAGCTGATCACAGGGATATCTCAGCTCTCTGTTGAAAATTACCTTAATTATCCACTTCTGCGACACTTCTATTTGTTTCAGGTAATTGCACCCCATGCAACTATCCCGTAGGTCAGTTGACCCTGAACCAATGCAAAGTATAAAATCTTCAACTGGTCGATATCGCATATTTTTCGACATAAGTTAAATTTGGGTATAAGGCTTCTGATCCTCCCAGACAATATTTTCGCCTGTACACTCCAATTAAGATGACAGTCAATGTGTACACCTAGGTATTTTTCTCCCCGACTTCGCTGTTATTTCTATGGTTTCATCAATGGCGACTATATTTAGTGTTTTGAACCTTGGCATATTACTGGAATAACTTGTAAATGGTAAGAAATGAATTTTGGCGCTGTTCATGGTAAGTATTCTGTCATTGAAAAAATCAATTACCCTGCCAAAATCATTTTTCAGTGCACTCCAAGAAGTACCCTAAAAACCACAGTATCATCGTCAAAGCCAACTATGTCTCCGCTTCTAGGTAAGTTGAAGAGATCGTTGATATAAATCGAGAACAATAATGGTCCCAGGATTGTCCATTGTGGTACACCATACTTTACATGCTTCGGCGAACTTAGCTTTTCTTCAACTTTGACATACTGGACTCTCGTCTAGATAGCTCTTCAACAAGTTGTAACAATTTCCTCTGATACCAATCCTTTTAAGAGACTCCAGAAGCTCAGGATGACTCACCGTATCGAAAGCCTTCGACAAATCAACGAATACACCGATTGGTGGTTTCCTCTCATCTAATGCGTTATAAATCTTTGCTGTTACATATGCGATAGCATCCTGCGCTGATCTAGCCTCCCTGAATCCGTATTGTTTATCTGACAATACTTCATAACGATTCAGGTAAGAAGTTAATCTGTTTTTTATGACCTTCTCAAATATCTTCGACAGCGCCGACATCAATGAAATAGGCCTATAGTTGCCTCTTTCAGCACCTTTGGAAAGAAGCCTTCCTGCAAGCTGTTATTGACAATAAAGCAGAGTGGGGCAACTATGAATTCTGCAGTTTCCTTCACTATTTAAGATGTTAAACAGTCAATTCCAGGAGCTTTGTTCATTTGCAAGGAACTTATTATATCCCCCAGTTCAGTTTCAGAAGTAGGAAGCACCACTATTGAATTGGGGAGTCGACGATATCGATGCTTCATGGGCTTTCTTTTGAATTTCTTCGCCAAGTTTTCGCCCACCCCTGAAAAGTAATCTGACAAAACTTCCGCAATTTCGCCTAACTCTAAAACCTCATGGCGATCTGGACCTTTTATTTTTTGGACTTCTATATTCTCTTTATTCCTATGGTATCACTAGTGAATTCCTTCGGAGTAGCACTTTTAGTTTTCGTGAAAAGTTGTTTAACTGTGTTGTCAGATTTAAATGCTACGTCTATTTTTGATTTGGTGAATATTTTTTTAATTCTTTCTGCCAAATTTTCTACGTCAATTATTTTGAAATATTTTCGGGCTTCTTTTTCCTCTGGTTGTTGGCTTTGCGAAGTTAATTCTTTGTTAAGAATTTTCTTTATGAACTTGGAGGGATAGTCATTATTTTATAGGATTGATTGTATTTTAGAAAAAAAAAGAAAATAACACTGCTTTAGCAGATCATGTGAAAAACATCCTTCATTCCTTCAATTTCGATCCTGGATCTATCAAAATTTTGGGCAAACAAAAAAACTTTAAAAAACGTTTAATGCATGAGATGATATCTATCAAGCAAGACCCAAACTCGATTAATAAGAGAACCGACATTGAAAGTCTAAACATGGAATATTGTTATTTAATAGAAAATATAGGACATAAATATAAATAAATAAAACAATTTTCCAAACAATATTTAAACCCATTATTCTCCAACTCAATCGTGCCATCGTTATACACGCTTCCTCCGAAAGCCGTAGATTATTCCACCCCAGTCTTTCGACAGTCAGTTGTCATTTCTAAAAATTTTACATTTTCCATACGACCAGAACGAAACGAGATAGAAATGTAAGTTGAAGAAGTCTATTTGATCCATCAAGAAAACAGAAAATTTTCCTCACTTATATTAACAAAAAAAATTTATATTTACTTTGTATTGATTTTAAAATTGTATTGTAATATCGTAACTTCAGGCAACTCAAAAAAAAGGATTTTGTAGCTGTAGTTCATGTTTTTCATTTGTGAGCCCTGATGAAGATTTTGTAATAAAATCGAAACTAGTTGGACCTTTTCTTAAAAAGTTGTACTATAACTCTGGACCTAGAACCTGTTGAAGAATTATTGAATTAAGTTTCGCTGTTTATTTGATGTCTGTTGACATATATGTTTCGGGTTTTTAGCACATTTTCAAAACTGAAGAGAACATAACTAAAAATCCTATTTATAATGGTAGGGTAGATCACAGGTACAATTTTGAACAGTGTAAAAATATGGTGTTAGTTGGGTTCTAATCTTTTACAGATAAGAGCAATGGTGATAAATTGAATTGAAGTTGGAATGAAATAAGAAATTACTTTGTTTTCTATCACTTTTCAAAAAGTGATAGAACTTTTTTCACACGTTTCACGACAGTCTTTGCTATTGACTAATTGTGAACCTAAGTTTCTCTTATTTGTACAAATAATATTAATATAATTCTGTTTTAGTCTATCGTAAATTTTATTACTTATTTGTGGTATGAAATTTATCCTATAGAATTTTTTCTTTCTTTGTCCTGAAGAATAGGTTAAAGAGAAGCTAGAGCTTTTTAATGCTGTTTTTCAAAAACTAATTTATCGATTACGTTCGTATTGTGACCATTGTTCGACGCTAATGACTTCAAAACTTTAATTTCTTTGTTTTTTATTGAGAGAGGGGTTGATAGTAATCTATGTGAAAAGGCGTGAAAAGGAGACATTTTTATTTTATGAGGTTAAAGTGAGTTAAATGATTTAGTATAAGATTTGGGGTTATCAAAACAACAGTCAGAACTTTTTGGTTCCTGTCTTAAGGAACGGAAATTACGAATTTCAAAAAAAGAAATGCTCCGTTTTCTGCATTCTACAGTATGGAAAATTCTTTGTGTGCGTGTACTGATATTGATGGTTTAACGCAGGAACTTGATATTGAGCATTCCCCTTATGAGTGGCGTTTATTTATAGATTCGTCTAATTACAGTTTAAAAGCTGTTATTTCATAATGGAAATTTAAAACCCTCTATAGTAGTTGCCCGTTCAGTGACCCTGAAAGAAAGTTATGAAAATATGGGCACAATTTTGGGCAAAATAAACTACAACACGTATAAGTGACAGATATGTGGGGACTTGAAAGTTATAGGAAGTTTAGAGGGAGCATTTACAAAATATTGCTATTTTATTTGCCTATGGAACAGTCGTGCAGTAAATCAGCATTATTTAACAAAATTTTGGCCAAAAAGAAGTGTATTTCGACCGGGATCTCAAAATGTTAAGTTTCGACCTCTTGTAGACCCCAAAAATGTCCTTCTGCTTCCTCTTCATATTAAACTTGGGTTGATGAAAAACTTTGTGAAGGCTATGAATAAGGATGGTAATGGATTCAAATACTTAAATCAAGTTAGGTGATGCCAAATTAAAGGAAGGCATTTTTATTGGATCACAAATCAGAAAATTGCTGGACGACTTTAATTTTACAGAGAAGCTGTTGACAATCTTGTTCCATTGTATGCGAGTAATTTAGTTGCCACGATTAATGACATAAATAATTTAATCTGTGAAAATGAGTACTTTGGTTCTTTTTCGTCATAACTGGCTTGAAAATAAAATAAATTGGAAAACAAAAACAAATTCTAAAGAAAGGGAAATCGAAGGTCGACAAATTTCAATTAAATGGTTAAATAATCCACATTGTTGAGCCAAAAGAGATAATCTCATATCTTTGAGCAGATTCGGCATAGTTGTTATTAAGGCACAAAGTTGGATTATTTTGAACCTTAATTCATCAACTTCATGCCCATAAACCGAATTTTTCAGATATCCTCCAAAAAAAATCACTGGGAGACAAATCTGGTGATTAAATTAAATAAATGTCTTAGAAAACCCAGTTTCAATTTTAGTAGAGGAATTTTGGTTTTCATAATATCGGGTGTTTTGTTAAAGTGATAGAACTTTAAATTGAAAGATAGTTATTTAACATTTATGTTTTTAAAATAATTTCCGGCATATGTACACCACGACTAGCTCTGAGGAACCGCATTCGACATGGCCAATTTTGGACCACTTTTTCAAGTAATTCAGGCCTTATTTCATCAATAACACGAGTTATGTTGGCTTCCAATCTATTGTTTCTGGTTTATCAGAATAAACCAACGACTTGACATAACCCTAAAGAAAATAATCCAGTGAAGTTATGTCGCATGATCTTGGAGGCCGATTAATTGGACCATTTCTCGGAATAATGTTATCGCCAAATCTTTCTTTCAATAAATCAATTGTTACGGTAGCAGCATGAGGTGTAGCACCATCTTGTTGGAACCAAAACACTTCTGGGTCGATACCCTTCAAATTTTGAAACAAATAATCATTGGTCATCGATCTGTTACGAGCACCATTCACTGTAACATTAGCTCTAGAATCGTTTTCAAAGAAATATGGATCGATGATGCCTCCAGCGTGTAAAGTAGAAGATGCAGAAATTCTTGAGGATTTTTTTCACTCCATATACGGCAATTTTACTTGTTTACATAGCTGTTCAACCAGAAATGAGCTTCATCACTAAACACAATTTTACGATAAGAAAGTGGATCAACTTCAAGCTGTTCTAGAGCCCAATTAGCCAACAAACGACGCTTATTATGGTCAAGTGGCTTTAGCTCTTGAACCAGTTGGATCTTGTATGGTTGTAGACCAAATCTTTACGTAAAATTTTCCATGTGGTAGATGTACAGAGTCCAACTTGTTGTGAACGTCGACGAATAGACAAATCTAGATCATCATTAACACTATGACTTACTTCAGCGATATTTTCTTCTGTACGTACAGTTCTTTGTCCTGTTATTGTTGTTTTTGCATCGAGTAGAGAAAATGTTGTCCGAAATCTATCGATAGTTCGACGAATAAGCTGAATGGGCGATTATGTAAACCATAAATTTCGAATTTCATAGACAAATCTGCATCATCATTAACACTAAGGCTTATAGCAGCGATATTTTCTTCTGTACGTACAGTTCTCTGTCTTATTGTTGGTGTTGCATCGAGTAGAAAAAATGTTGTTCGAAATCTATCGATAGTTCTACGAATAGGCTGCTATGATGGACGATTATTTAAACCATAAATTTCACGAAGTTCTCTATAAGATTGGCGAATATAACACTGATTTTGAAAATAAATTTCAACAATTTGTAAACGTTGTTGCGGCGTGAGTCTTTCCATGATAATTTCTTAATGCTTACTGAATAGAAATAACAAAACAACATGGCTTCTATCTTCTGTCAATTCACAGTTGAAAGTTCTATCACTCTAAAAAATACCCGATACCTTTATAAAACAAACGTTTTTATCTTTCAAGTGTTTTATTTGATAATTCTAATGAATATTGTATATTTGCGTTGGATTCTTTCATTCCTTTGATGCTGTGTATTGAATGTTAATTCTATATGTCTACTAAATTGAAACTGTGACATTTATTTTTAAGGAATTTTGGAGCAAAAATTTCTATAAAATTGAAATTTGTAGTGAAGTTGGCAGAATCAATCTGTTTTATATTTAATATATTGTTTAAGCTTTCTATCAGGTAAAAACCACCTTTTTTATTTTAAATATATGTATGTTATGAATAAAAGTATATTTTTTGAGGAAATCTTGAGACATAGCTGATTGACGTAAAATCATTCCCAAATATTTTCTGATAACCGACGATGTCCCATTAAATAAAGAGGATTTATTGTAGATTGTGTATGTGCAGCTGTGAAGGATCGAAATAAGGGATGGAATCCGCAAAAGCCCCACCCCTGGTACGCAGGGATTGGTCCAGGTCGAGTGGCTGCAATCCGGAGATAACGCCAGTGAAAATTATCTTTAACACCCGCCGTTTTCCACACAAGTGATTAGGGATAGAGATCCCTTGAATTAAAGTGGACACATTCGAATTCAATCTTGGTGTGAGAACAGTTTTGTCAAGTGTTCGTTAAAATAATTATTTTATCATGAGTTCGTCTTTCAATAATTGAAAATGGTGAGTACAATAGCTGAAGGTTTGATGCTATTTTGAAAATTTTGTACAAATACACATTCTGATTCAGAGAAATTTGATGAATGGACTGATTGGGAATAAATGATGCTGAAATTTTTCTCTGCTTCATAGGGATTACTCTCCATACACTATATATACTTCTCAAATTAATCTGAAAATTGTTGTGGTAGATTAATCATCCAGTTTTTTTAGAATATTGTGTTCTTTATCCGAAAAAACCGTGTTGGGAGATTTAATGGACAAATTCACAGTAGTAGAGAAGACTCAATTATGGGGATCCCCTTTAGGCCACTTTTAGGTGATATCTTCATTGATAGTTTGGGAAAAACAATTCATGAAAATGAAAGTAGAATCGTTAACAAGATAGTTCATCGGTACAGATATGTAGATGACATTATTGGATGCTTTAATGATACCAGTATACAACTTGAAGCTTATCTTTATTATTTGAATTCGTTACATAAAAATATTGAGTTTATATTGGAAGTAGAAACTGAAAACTCATTAAATTATTTGGATTTAACAATAACTAGAGTCAAAATGAAACAAAATTTGAATATCAAAACAGATTTAATCTGTCAGTCTTCTATAATTTTAATTTCAAAAAAATTTTTATTCAAAAAACTTTTAGAATTAAATTAATGTCTACATAAGCACCGCTCATATTTGATAGACGTATATAATCAAAACTCAATTATAATGTCAAATGGAATAAATAAACTAACCAATATAAAGAAAGTAATTAAAATTAATAAATAAATATTTGAAGGAGACAAAATTTTGTTTCTTATTTTACCATTATGAACACCAATTCCTTTTCAAAAACATAAAAAACAACTTAAGGACTTCTCAACAAATATAATTTATTTGAAATATTTACTATATTTAAATATTCATATAAGTTAATTAAAAAATCTCTCAAAACATGCACTATATCTTCAAAAAACAATTAGAATTCCGATAATCTCTTCATTTCTCGACAAATTCGGGAAATTTATTGAACTTTTATTGAAATGAAGTTATCCAATTCACCTTTATTGGATTTAGTCAACCCGGTGGTTTCACCAAAAGAAATAAAAATTATTTGTTGTATCCTTATCTCTCAACAGAAAATATTTATATACTGTTTTTAAATTTTTTCTTAAAAGCAAAAAAAAAATTTGGTGGTGTCCCTCTATGGGTAGAAAAAGCCACCCCTTAACCTTCTTTCGCAAGATACTTTTTTCCATATTCCTATTTTACAATAAAAAAATTAATTTTGGATGGCTTGATCTATTCTGAATGAATAAAGTCTCTTGTAATTTCTTGCTAAAAGTAAAAGTTTTTCAGAAAAAAAAATTATCAACGTGATAGCGTGAGTCGTAGAGGCTGGAATTATTTATCTAGTAAGCGGATGTCATTTTGTTATCACAAGTGGCTAGTTTAGATTAACTTTGATTCAGTTACAAATATTTTTTGATCAGGGTTATCATTTTAAGATTTTTGTCACATACTCAATAAGATGGCGCTGTGCACAAGCAGAAATGACCGATATTCATTTTGTTTACGGTCTTTCTGGTGGTAATTCTCTGAAAGCATCCAGAAGATATGCAGAAATGTTCCCTGAACGTGTGTCTCACAGTCTATTTGCAGGAATTCACCTACAACTACGAGAAAGTGGTACATTTAAAATAAATAGAAATGATTGTGGTCGCTAGCGCGAAATTAGAATTTCAGCAGTAGAAGAAGCACTACTAAATCTTGTCGACGAGTAACCTGATATGACTTCAGTAGTAGGAATACTGCTCAGCAATTACAAATTCACCATATGACGGTGTTTGCGATATTAAAGGAACAACTTTTATATCCATATCACATTCAACGTGTACAGGCTCTCTTACCACTTGGACTTCCACTTGGATGTTGGAAATAATTGAACAATATCCTCAATTTTTGAGAAAAGGTCCTATTCACAGACGAGGCTAATTTTTCTAGAGATCAAAAAACTAATTTTCATAATAATCACATATGGGTCTAAGGAACCCCCACGTTTTTACTGTAGCTTGGATATGTTGGGGATCAGATAATTGGTCCAAAATTTCTACCACCTAGATTGAAAGGAAATACATACGTATAATTCTAGAAGAAGCACTTCCTGTACTTCTTCAAAATTTATGCATGATGGGGCCCAAGCACATTTCAGTATTGGAGAACGTCAACATTTAAACCATAAATCTTCAAATCTATGGATAGGCCGAGGTGGACTTCACTTTTGGCCTGTCCGATCACCAGATTTAAATCTTCTTAATTTTACTTTTTGGCGCAATTTAAAAACATTGGTTTACAAGATTCCTGTCCAAAATATGGAAGACTTAAGGAACCTCATTGTTCTTTCATGTAGTTATTCAAAAAAATCCCGGATTTTTTGACCGGGTACTCCAGTCTATGCGCCGACGTCTAGACTCTTGTGTAATGGCTGAAGGCGGTCACTTTGAACATTTCATATGATCACAAATAGCAAGAAAGAAATACTCATCGATAGAAATTAACAAATTTGTTGGTTAAAATTTTTTTCGATTTCTATTGTGAATTTGATATTTTCATTTATGCTACTCAGATAATTCAAAAATTTCGATAGCAACCTGTCAGTTCCAGTTCAAAGCTAGATATGTAGATAACGTATTTTGCATTTGGACTGAAACTGACAGGCTGCTATCATAATTTTTGAATTATCCGAATAGCATAAATGAAAATATTAAATTCACAATAGAAATATATATATTCTTCAATCAACTTCTTAGATGTTAATATAAGTCATAGTAATAATAAGTTCGAATTCGACATTTTCAGAAAACCTACCACTACTGAAACCCCATAATCCATTCAAAATAAAATGAGTGATGGCAACATTCTATAGTTTCATTCATAGACTTTTGAGAATCCCGTTGAACGAAGTCAATTTTCGAAAAGGAGTCAATATAATTAAAACTATAGCGGTGAACAATGGCTACAGAACTGAAATCATTGACAAAATGATTAAAAAGAAAACTTGCCACAATATTTAAAAAAAAAATTATATCAATTTAAATGATCCTTATGAAGAAGAGAAAACATGGTTTTCAGTGGCTTATATAAAAGGTTTCAGCAGTAGGATCTTTAATGGTCTTTACAAAATGGGAATTAATTCTTTAACAGTAAATAGAAATAATTTAGCCAAGATCTTGGTGAACAATAAACAACTTTTCCGAATCGGGGATTCATCCAATTTATTTGGAATGATTGTAATGCTACATATATAGGACAGACAGGTCGATGTTTGGAATATACTACTCTGTCAAGAAAGTACCGGGAATTTTCAATTAAAACAACATTTTTACATTTAATCGTCAAAATTTATTGGGTCGCCTTCAAAATAGGCTCCATTTGCTCCAATACATCTATGCCAACGGCACTTCCAATTATCGAAACATTTTTTATAGGCGCTTTCCGGGATGGACTTTAGCTCTCGCGCCGAATTTTGTTTTATGGCTTCAATCGACTCAAAACGGGTGCCACGAAGGGGCAATTTTAGTTTTGGGAAGAGGAAAAAGTCGCAGGGAGCCTAATCCGGCGAATACGGTGGTTGCTGAAGCACGTTTGTTGAGTTTTTGGCGAGAAAGTCAGTCACAATCGTAGCTCGGTGAGAAGGCGCGTCATCGTCATGCAAAATCCATGAGTTGTTCGCCCACAAATTTGGCCGCTTCTTACGGATACGCTCACGCAAATGTTTCATAACGCCTAGGTAATACTCCTTGTTTACCGTCTGACCCCCTGGAACGAATTCGTAGTGCACCACGCCACGGATATCGAAGAAAACAATGAGATTTAAATCGATAATTCCCGGTACTTTCTTGACAGAATGTAGATTCAAAAAACATACGATGTCTGTTGTGAAAAACCAGAACTCGATCGGTTTTGCAGAACATTGTATAGAAAATTATCATTTTTTTAATGAGAAAGATGTCACTTTACTATATAATGTTAAAAAGGGTAAATTGATGGACTATTTGGATATTCTATCAATCAAAATTCCATTGAAAAAAAGGAGAGTTTAACAAATTCCCAAATACTCTCTGGAAACACCCCTATATTGGATGCTGTTATTTCCATGCGCCATAAAAATACACAGATGTCCTTATTGAAATAAAAGAACTTTTTCAGTTTTAAGTTCAGTTACTTTTTGTACTCCTTTGAACTGTGTGAATTTTTTACAAATAAAATTGTCATAATGTTTCACCTAGAGCCAATCGCATATTCCATTCATAAGAAAGTCCAAAAGTCTTAAATCACAAGATCTCGGTGGCAGTTGTGATCACCAGGAAACTCTTCTTGTAAAATTGCGATTGTTTTTCTTTGTGTGGCACGTAGCATCATCTTGTTGAAATTAAACGTCGTTCATATCAATATCTTCCAATTCCGGCCATAAAAAATCATAGCTCGGTAGCGCAATCCATTCACCGTAACAGTTGCACCAGCCTCATATTTGGACTAAGTAAGGTTCAATCACACCGCCACTCCAAAAACCGCACCGAACAGTGACGCGTTGAATGGAGAGGCTTTTCAACAATCATTCTTGGATTTTCCGAGTCCCAAATGTGACAGTTCTGCTTATTAACGTAATCTTCGAGATGAAAATGGACCTCATCATTGAATATGATTTTTCGATGAAAATCCGGATCATTTTGGTGCATTTCAAGGACCCTATAAGCGAAGGTATAATAACGCTTCTGGTGATGGAACCACTTGAGTTCTTCTTCAACTAAACTTGAAAAGCTTTGAGACCTAAGTCTCTATGCAAAAGATCGACGAGGAATCGACAAACCTAGGTTTTCGTCAAGACTACGGGCTACAGCAGCAACATTCTCAGTTGTTCTTGAGCGACGCACACGGTTTCACTGCGTTGTCGAAGCGTGTATCGTTTCATTCTTAGTAGATGTAGATTTTACTTGTCAAATGTCAAAAGATGACAGCCTTCCAAATAGCGGGTTATTTAAAATCAAACCTCTTATTGGAAAACCCTTCAGTATCTTCAAGATTTCAGAAATTGTAAAACTTCAGGGGAAATGTACTGTTGAATAAACACACAAACTGATTTCACGTCAGTGCTATTCTAGATTTTTCTTTTCGGTCACGAAAGTATCGGGTGTTTTTTTTTAAAGTGATAGAACTTTCGATAGGGATAACTGTGAATTAACAGAAGTTAGAACCCTGTTGTTTTGACATTTCTCTTCAGTAAGCATTGATAAATTATCATGAAAAGACTCACGCCGCAACAATGTTTACAAATTATTGAAATTTACTTTCAAAATCATTGTTCTCTTCGCCAAACTTATAGACACTTCGTGAAATTCATGTATGGTGTACATAATCGTTCATCAGAGCAGCTTATTCGTCAAATTATCGATAGATTTGGGACAACATTTTCTTTACTCGATGCAACAACAACAAGACAAAGAACTGTGCGCACAGAAGAAAATATCTGAATTTGCTGAAGTCATAGTGTAGATTTGTCTATTCGTTGACGTTCACAACAAGTTGGACTCTGTGCATCCACAGAGCATGGAAAATTTTGCGTAAAGATCTTGGTCTACACCCATACAAGATCCAACTGTTTCAAGAACTAAAGCCACTTGATCATAATAAGCGTCGTTTGTTTGCTGATTAGGCCCTAGAACAGCTTGAAGTTGATCCACTTTTTTATCGTAAAATTGTGTTTAGTGATGAAGCTCATTTCTGGTTGAACGGCTATGTAAACAAGCGAAATTGCCGTATATGGAGGGAAAACAATCCTCAAGAAGTTCTGCAGGTTCCATTGCATCCTGAAAAATGCACTGTATGGTGTGCTTTACACGCAGGAGGCATCATCGGTTCATATTTTTTTGAAAACAATGCTGTAGCTGATGTTACAGTGAATGGTGCTCCTTACAGATCGATGATGAATGATTATTTGTTTCAAAATTTGAATGGTATCGACCCAGAGGTGTTTTGGTTCCAACAAGATGGTGCTACACCTCATGCTGCTACCGTAACAATTGATTAATTGAAAGAAAGATTTGGCCACAACATTATTTCGAGAAATGGTCCAATTAATTGACCTCCAAGATCATGCGACATAACTCCACTGGATTATTTTCTTTGTGGTTAGGTCAAGTCATTGGTTTATGCTGATAAACCAGGAACAATAGACGCTTTGCAATATAACTCGTGTTATTGATGAAATCAGGCCTACATTACTCGAAAAAGTGGTCCAAAATTGGCCAGAGGTGTTTTGGTTCCAACAAGATGGTGCTACACCTCATGCTGCTACCGTAACAATTGATTTATTGAAAGAAAGATTTGGCCATAACATTATTTCGAGAAATGGTCCAATTAATTGACGTCCAAGATCATGCGACATAACTCCACTGGATTATTTCCTTTGGGGTTAGGTCAAGTCATTGGTTTATGCTGATAAACCAGGAACAATAGACGCTTTGCAATATAACTCGTGTTATTGATGAAATCAGGCCTACATTACTCGAAAAAGTGGTCCAAAATTGGTCTAGTCGAATGCGGTTCCTCAGAGATAGTCATAGTGGATATATGCCGAAAATTATTTTTAAACATAAATGTCATAAAATTGTCTTTCAAATAAAATAGAATTTGGCTTCAATCTTAATTTAATAAATGAGTTTTATTTCAATTTAAAGCTCTATCACTCTGAAAAAAAACACCCGATATATTATTAATATAGAATAATACGAAGAGGCTTTTCAATTGATAGAAGGAATATAACAAAATTTGAATATCAAAACAGATTTAATCTGTCAGTCTTCTACAATTTTAATTTAAAAAAAATTTTTATTCAAAAAACCTTTAGAATTCAATTAATTAATGTCCTATAAGCACAGCTTATATTTAATAGACAAATAAAATCAAAACTCAATATACAATATCAAATGGAATAAATAAACCAACAAATATAAATTGTCAATTAAAATTATTAAATAAATATTTGATGGAGACAAAATTTTGTTTCTGACCTTACAATTATGAAAACTAATTCCATTTCAAAAATACAAAACATAATTCAAGGACTTCTCAGAAAATATAATTTATTTCAAATATTTAAAATATTTAATACGTCTATTGAATATAAGCTGTGCTCATAAGACATTAATTTAATTCTAAGTTTTTGAATAAAAACTTTTTCGAAATTAAAATTTTAGAAGACTGACAGATTAAATCACTTTTGATACTCAAATTTTGTTATATTATTAGATGACCAAAATCATAAACTGAACTTTCTTGTTTGAAATCGACTAAAAAAGCCATAAATAAACCAATAACAGTAAAAAATATTCGATGAAGAATATTGACCAGGTGGCTTCATCAGATAAATGTAATCCACGTGCTGGTACGTGTGCGAGTGATAGCCAAAAAAACACATTAGCTCGGTGTTGTATTCAAACACATATTTTCGTAATCCATCACCCTTCGAAGAGGGTGAGAGGATGACCGGCTTATAGAAATCATTTCATTATTTGTCCCGATATACTGGGCTCATATCATTGATTTCAACCCCCTTTCTCACACACATATTAGCTTATGGATAGTTTAATAGGTTTGGGGCTGGTGCGCACGGTTCAACGAATACGTCAAGTGGGAGAATAACTCCCACGTTTGATGGTAATCTTCTTCAATTTGTCGACCGCCTTCAAAAAAACTACAGAAAAAGGGTAGATTATTTAACAACAAAAAATTGTCTGAAATATCATACAGATTTATTCTGCTAATCACAATACACATTTAAATTTTATAAAAATTTCTCTCAAAAGCCTTTTGAAATTAAATTAAATAAATGTCTCAGAAGACACATTTTCAATTAAGTCATATATCGGGTGTTTTTTTAGAGTGATAGAACTTTAAATTGAAATAGAATGCATTTATATTAAGATTGAAGCCATATTTTTTTTATTTGAAAGATAATTTAATGACATTTATGTTTTAAAAACAATTTTCGGCATATTTCTGGTCCTCAGAACTCTGACGAACCGCATTCGACGAGACCAATTTTGGACCACTTTTTCGAGGCCTTATTTCATCAATAACACGAGGTATGCTGGCTTCCAGAACATCTATTGTTTCTGGTTTATCAGCATGAACCAATAACTTGACATAACCAGAAAGAAAATAATCCAGTTGAGTTATGTCGCATGATCTTGGAGGCCAATTGATTGGACCATTTCTCGAAATAATGTTATCGCCAAATCTTTCTTTCAATATATCAATATTACGGTAGCAGCATGAGGTGTAGCACCATCTTGTTGGAACCAAAACACTTCTGGGTCGATACCGTTCAAATTTTGAATCAAATAATCATTGACATTGATCTGTAACGAGCACCATTCACTGTAGTATTAGCTCCAGCATCGTTTTTAAAGAAATATGGACCGATGATGCCCTCAGCTTGTAAAGTACACCACACAGTGCATTTTTCTGGATGCAATGGAACCTGCAGAACTTCTTGAGGATTTTTTTCACTCCATATACGGCAATTTTACTTGTTTACAAGCTGTTCAACCAGAAATGAGCTTCATCACTAAACACAATTTTACGATAAAAAAGTTTATCAACTTCAAGCTGTTTTAGGGCCCAATTAGCAAACAAACGACGCTTATTATGGTCAAGTGGCTTTAGCTCTTGAACCAGTTGGATCTTGTATGGTTGTAGACCAAGATCTTTACGTAAAATTTTCCATGTGTTGGATGCACGAGTTCAACTTGTTGTGAACGCCGCCGAAAACACAAATCTGAATCATCATGACACTGACTTACAGCACCGATATTTTCTTCTGTACGTACAGTTTTTTGTCTTGTTGTTGTTGCATCGAGTAGAGAAAATGTTGTCCGAAATATATGGATAGTTCGACTAATAAGCTGCTCTGATGGACGATTATGTCAACCATAAATTTCACGAAGTGCTCTCTATAAGTTTGGCGAATAGTTAGATGGTTATTATTTATTTATGACGAGCGGACGTCTGTCCACCGTACCACTGCGTCCGCACGGACTATTATGGTTCACCCCTAATTTATATCTTTCCGACGAGATCCAGTTTTTGGATTAAACTGATAATCTTGTTCAGGGGTATATTTTTTCAGTTCACAGTGGGCTATAAAAGCCTGACCAAAGAATTCGAATCTGATGCGACTCATCGCTGGGCACCCTGAGATGTGCATGGCTGTTTCAGTGTCCTCAAGACACAGCCGGCATTCATCGTCTTCAGCCAGACCGATTTTGTGCAAATGCGCTTTCAGTCTGCAGTGACCTGTCATAATTCCGACAAGTGTTCTTAGTTTGGATCTATCCAGACCTAACGCTAGGTTCGCCATCTTTTTGTTCGAAGCTGTTCCTGCTTATTGTGAACGTCGACAAATAGACAAATCTGGATCATCATTAACACTATGACTTACAGTAGCGATATTTTCTTCTGTACGTACAGTTCTTTGTCTTGTTGTTGTTGCATCGAGTAGAGAAAATATTGTTCGAAATCAATAGTTTGACGAATAAGCTGCTCTGATGGACGATTATGTAAACCATAAATTTCACGAAGTGCTCTGTAAGTTTGGCGAATAGAACACTGATTTTGAAAATAAATTTCAACAATTTAGTAAGACTTTCCATGATAATTTGTCAATGCTTACTTAACAGAAATGTCAACACAACATGGCTTCTACGTTTTGTCAAATCACAGTTATCCCTATCGAAAGTTCTATCACTCTAAATAAAACACCCGATATTTGTTAGGATGTATACCAATTCCATCTTAGTACACGGAATTTCGAGCGTACCAATTCGAAATTTTAGTAAATAAAATTTATTTATATTCTTGATATTTTTTAATCAATTTTCTAATTATTTATTCTGAAGAAGTCAGTTTATGGTAGACAATTCGAATTTATATTGAACATAATTACAATACTGACTGAATAATACATATATATCTTGATTTATATCTGAAAGTTGGATACATGACTTGTTCCACTATAATATAGCTTCTTTACATGCTTTTAAACAGCTGCTTGACTAAGAGCTTTTTAAAATAACTGTTTCTTTGAGAGCATTTAAGGAAGCTACAATGTAGCGAAACGTCTGATGTGTTCAACTCATAATAATAAGTAGAATTAAACATATGTGTGTATGACTTAATTAGTGTACAATAGATTTCTATCAGGTTAAGGTCAACGAAATCTGAAATAATGACAACACTTAGACGAAATCAAACTTTTTTATTACAAAACTGTGTGTTTCTTTTCATATTATTCAAGAAATAAAATGTAGAAACATTTTTTATTCTGAACTTTTTCAACCAATCAATCGATGAGCTAATGCTATAACGATCATATTTAAAATATTCATCGATGTACCATCTCACTAGATCCTTGACGTCAAGTGCATGCCTGTAAAAAATTCTTATTTGAGTGTCCTTTCTCACTTTTTTTCTTCAGCAAATTTTGAGCGGAAAATTGAGGTCGATTTCTAATGTCATGTTGGGTTTTCTGAGAAATAATCATAAATTGCTTCATCAAAATCAGAAAATTGGATAGACATATTTATTAATTTTCAATACAAATGACGTTTTCCCCAAAATTCTTTTTTAAGTCTGTTTAATTATCTTATATAGAAGTGAGAAATCTTTATCAGATGATTTCTTGGAATCTAAAAATTCATTCAATCGCTTATTTAAGAGCACGGTTAAGATCCGTAAGTCAAGTAGAAGATTTTATTAAATTTGTAGTATTTTGTTATTTATTCGTCAAACCCTCCAACCTCAATCGTTGTTTACTTTCAAGGGTTGAAAGAAATTGAGTTTAGAGAAGTAGTTAATTTCTGACCCTGATGCCAGATTGACGACATATTTCAGAAGTTAAAACCTAGTACGATTCAACCTTCATTTTTCAGTATCTTACATCAATTTAACGTGCTTTGTTTCATCATTATAGCCACTCATCACCCCATTTGAATCACCTGGTACCATTTTGGATCGCTTCGAAATTACTCCTTCATCTCCAGGTAAATTTTCGGAACCTCAAGATTCTGTGTCTGATGAAGAAGACGAGTTCTTCGATGAATATTCCGTAGCAGATAGCGATGACGAAAAGAAATCTGATTACATCCGATCTTCAGTTCATACACTACAGGTAAGTATCTTCATAATAACAAATTAATTTATGTACCATAATTGAAAGACCGCATGCTGGATTAGAAGGGTATTATTCCTTCTATCTGTTAGTAGAAACTCATCTTCTGGATATCTCGAGAAATGCTTGATCCATTGCGAGACGTTTCTGGGGTTCGCGGATCTCGACGATACTTCTCGAATGTTGGTGCATGAAGCCAGGATCAATTAAAAGACTTTACAAGGGTTCGTGGGTCTTGACGTACAGGCGGGATTGACGGTGCTCGTACCAGGATCTATTGGGGCATCAATCTTGAGACTATCTTGGTTCATGGGACTGTGTTCGGATGGATGGATAAGAAACCCCTTCGGCGTGTGAGTTCCGTCCCAAATAACTCAGGTTCTGAGTATGCAGAGCCAGTAGAGGTTGGATAGTGCTTCGCTGCTACCAGTCATACGGTGTTTTCTAACTGAAGCCGAAACTGGAAGCTGGTGGGTTCAGCTCTTCGGAGTGGTTATCGTCGTACGCGATGATAATGCGTAACCCTTATCACACTTTCTGCTTCTAGAGGCAGTTTGTGGAGAATGCTAATAGTCACTTGGTGAAAGAGCTAAAACACACTAACTGGTAGAATTCACGATATGTACCTACGACTGCAATATGTTATCGTTGGGTAGTCAATCAGTCGTAGTGCCCTTTTCTGGATGAAATCCAAAAGTTGTTACGAATTCTTGGGTGCTGAACTCCAAACATGAGTATACGAGTCCTGGTCTGATCTGGGCTATACAGTAGAAGAACTTGAACGGCAGAGAAATATTTTCTAGCCTTGAACACATTCCAGCGTATTCGTAGCAGACTTTACAATGTGACTCACATATTCTCCCAACAGACCAAGCAGTTGACAGTCAAGCCAATAAGATGCATGAAATCACTGGGCTGAAGCAACTGGTTTTTAATCATCAAGTCAGAAGCGAGGCATTAAATTGTACCAGATTCCATAGACTCGTTCAGGAAATCGATTTGCTGGCATATATGTAGGTGAGACTCAACGGTGTTCTCCCAACAGACCAAGCAGTTGACAGTCAAGACAATAAGATGCATGGAATCACTTGGCTGAAGCACCTGGTTTTTAATCATCAAGTCAGAAGCGAGGTATTAAATTGTACTAGATTCCATTGACTCGTTCAGGGAATCGATTTGCTGGCATCTATGTAGGTGAAACTCAACGGTGTTCGAAGGTTTGTCAGTGGTGAAAGAAGATATCAGCGTGCTATCGTTCGCGAAGCTCACGATGTCGTACTGAGAAGATCGTTTATGTGGATCGAGAAGAGCGTGGGTGGCAAAACTGGGCCTTGGGGCACTCCAGCGTTCACGTTTAAACTATGGGAACCGACACCACCCACATCCACATGAATGTTTTTGTTGGTGAGGAAATTCTTCATCAAATCTCAGAGCACCTTTGCTTGTCGTTGTCCTAGGGTATCAATCAAGTGAGAATTTTTCTCTGACTTTCCTTTCATCGACTACAACTCATAATGATCATACAGATTTATATATAACAAATCCAATTAATCCATAATTCAAATAACATCTATTAACCAATACCTGTACTGTACCTTTTCTTAGGTTTTTACTTGTCTATAGATGAAGTAGTATTTCTGAACTGCAGTTGAAAATGCGTGAACATCTGAATTTTTTGTATGCAAAACAAAGAAATTTCTAAAAACTTATTTTAATTTTGAATTTATTCATTTTACCTTCATCAAACAAGATGAATGAATTTATAATACGATACATTCTCTTTAGGCACCATTAGTAGAGTCTACAACGCATAGAGGAATAACAAGAAAAATATTCACGAACACAAGAGAAAGATGGAGACAACAAAATGTTAGTGGAGCCTTTGGCGAATTGAGAAAACTGGTTCCAACTCATCCACCTGACAAGAAATTGTCAAAAAACGAGATACTGAGGATGGCAATAAGGTGGGTTCTTCATTTAAGCTGCTTAACGAAAGGATATTGAGCTTTTCCGAAGATGCATATTTTCCGTATCATGTTAATATTTCTTTTCAATAACTTAAACTTATATAGATTATGGAAACGTCTTCTAGTTCATCGTGAAGCAAGTTTTATGTTTGTCAGAAATGCACATTTTAATGATTTTCTCCTCAGATTGTGTTTCGTTTTCAATAAGATCAAACGATTGTAATTAAATTTTCGTTATGCCAAGACAAGTTTCAATCGCCGACTATGCCAACAGAGCCTTTGGGATCTTTTAAGCTGGTCAAACACAAGTGCAATGGCCAATTTTTTCAATGTTAGATACAGTGTGATATCACGTTTACAGGCACGGTACTTTGCTACTGAAACTATTCGTCAAAGACCCAGAACTGGTAGATCACCTGCTACAACGCCAGTGGAAGATGGTATTTTTAATCTTCAGGTGAAAAGACGGCCCTGGCACTTGCAGAATGCCAAGAGATTACTTCAGTTTTTCCGAGTACGATCAGAAGACGTCTCCATTAAGTCAAACAGTAACCATACTCACCTGACGAAGTCAATATGTAATTGACGAAACAATTGTCGTTGAAAAATAAAAATAAGCGGAAATAAAGTGTTTTACTTCAAATCATTTACGATGAATTTCCGTCAAGTAGAGACCGAAACAATCAAGAATCAAACTTACTTTGAATCGCTTCTTAAGAAGAGGTCCATTTATTGGCGAATACAAGCATCAAATTAAGTGTAGTGGGCAATGTAGAGCGTACACTGGTAAGATGAAGGAACGATACGTACTCTTTACTGACGAGTTCAGATGTGGACGTTTCTCTGAGTCGACAAGTCCACGCGTTCAAGAAGTCCATCCTATTCGAGGAGGCATAATTATGGTTTGAAGTGGCAAAACTGACTTATTAGTACTTCCAAGAATCATGACGTCTCAGACATATGTTGATGAAGTTATCAACGAAGTAGTCACCGTTTCACCCAGCTATTGGCGAGAATTTCGTTTTTCTGGATTATAATGCACTGCTGCACAGATTCCACCTGGTGATTACTAGAAAACCATCTAGCATTACCTCCAAGATCTCCTGACCTAAATCCAATCGAGTACGCCAATTACAACGATTCCTTGATGCGCACAACCCACAGCCAGAAACGCTTTAACAGCACCGAGATCTTTTTCCACAACTTTGCCATCAAATTCAGTAGGATATTTTCAATAACTTCGTGGAAAGCATGCAGAGAAGTTGCCAAGCCGTTATTGCTGCACGTGGTTGTCTTTCTTTATATTGAGGATGAACGAAATTATTATTACGGTTTTTCGTAAAAGTTTACACTTTTCTAAATATTCTATTTTTGTTATTGTGAAATGATCATTTCTTTCAAATCTTATTATTCCAATCTGAAATAATCTTAATATTCATATTTCAAGGACAATTTGGGCTTTTCTGAAGAGGAAACACTAATCAATTCAGTATCCCCAACTTTTGACGAGCACATCATTTTACAGTACAAATACATATGCCTCTTTAAAGTTGTTTAAATTTTTATGATCTATCAAATAGTTTCGAAGAAAAATAGAATCAGTGAGTGGAACAAATGATAATCCAAATTATGATTATTGCACTATCAGTTCTATGACCTAATGATCCTCAAAAATAGAGGGAATTGTAACTGAATCAATATTATATTCAATATCCAATATTACACTATTGGAATTGGTTTCATGCTTATTTGATAATCGGTCTTACCTAGCGATAATAAAAAATATACAATTTTTTCTTGTTTTGTGCGTGAAGGGGTGGACTTAAAACTTTCAGAGTAGGTTTAGGGTCCAAATATCTCGGTTAAGCTCATTGATAGGCAGACTAGGTTCAATGGTTTCGCAGTTATTCATATTTTAAATATTTGAAAAATGTTTGTACTACAACAATTGTTTCACCACGATGTGGCTTCTTCGGGTATTTACATTGGACTGGCTGATGGTGTTCAGTGTAACTGAGTTTAAATACATTGTTAGGTACGTGACCAAACAATGGAAGAACAAGTCATAAAAACTCAAGGTGTTTATTGGAGTTTGCCGCTAAAAAATGCCATTAAGGAAAGATATTCAGTAATGGAGACTTGTCGACATCTGTTTGTTCGTTCAAAAGGATTTTACGGGCATTGTACCTGTTGATCTCAAGAAATTCTAAAAGTGTTAATCTAGAACTTTTACTTTCAACGTGGATAATTTCAAAATTATTGTTGAAATTATGCCTGAATTCCTTAAGATGATTAGCATATGTTGAATGTACGGAATCGAATATATAACTCCTTTAGTGTTCTTGGACTCGTATCTTGAATGATCTATTTGTCTGGTCAATGTATACTAAAAGGTAATCCTTGCAAATCAACTTGTAGACTCCAGATTTATTTTCTTTATTTGTTCGATCTTTATTGTATTTTATGTAGGTACTAAGGTCATTAATGGTCTTAAAAGCCGCGTTATAATTGAAACTATTTTTGAAATATTTAGCAATATTTTCTGATCCTTCATTAACATACGATAACGAAAAATATTTCTGTGTATGGTCCACTTTTATGATTGGTTACAAGAGATTAAATGTCATTTTCATTTGTTTATTGGATACCATTTTGTCTATAAGAAAGGGGTTGTAACCGTTGTTTGACGCTGTTTGTTTAATAATATTTAATTCTTTCAAAAAGTTATCTGAATTCAAAGAGACATTCAATAGTCTATGAATAAAACTATTATATGCTGACATCTTTTGGTTGGTAGGGTAATTTGAAGTTTTATGTATTGTGATGTCTCTATGTGTAATTTTTTCAGGTACATCAAATTATTGAGTAGCATAGTCGAATGGCAGCAGGAGAACCGAAATGATGTTGTCATCACTTGTGAGTCGGTATCATCAGATTCACAGTTCTGCCCCAGAAATCTACACTCAAGGATTAGATTGAGAAGGCATTTGGTATCTCTCAATACCCAACCTTATTTCTGTGATAAGAACGGTAACAATTTGTTGATGATCGCACCTAACAACCACCTACCGTTGCCGTATAAGAAGTTCAATAATGACATCAAGCATCGTAAAAAGATTAAGCAAGAAAACGAAGAACACAAAGATGAGGGAGATTCGAATTGAATTGATATTCAGACATTATAAAAAGTGGTGGTTTGGCCTTTAGAGTATGTTTGCACTGCGACCGATTCAATCTTTAAAGTATTATTGAAACAATGCAACTCTTTTCAAAGATGAGTCTTTTTTGAACAGAAGGTGGAACTCTGAAAGAAGCTTTTAATAAAAAACGTCGCAAAAAGGCGGATTTTCCGGAAAATCAGTGTTGATTCAACAATAACATTTATAGATATATACACATCATCAAAAGTTTTGGCTCCCCTTGATTTCTCAAGAAATAAACAATCTATGTTCTGGAAATGAGATGAATATTTTCCTCTATTTCAACTACAATATATTTGATAGAAAATCTTTGTTTGTTACTCTTTGCTTTATGCAGGATGAGACAAAATAGGAAAAATGAGAAAAAATCTAAATTTATCGATTATTTATTTTTGATTAATTATAGTTATTCCACAACTGAATCCAAATTCAATAGTGCGCATTACCACGTCGTCTTTGAATCATCTGTACAATACGAATCAAGCCATTGATGAAATTTTCAGGCATATCGTTCTATTCTTCTTCAAGGGCTAAACTCAATTCCTGAAAAGTTGAAGGTGGGTTTTGGCGATTGGATATTGCTTTCTCTAAGTAATCCCATACGTGCTCAATTGGATTCATGTCTGGTGAGTTTGCTGGCTAGTTCATTCTCTGGATATTGTTCTCTTGAAGAATGTTTTGAACCCTTCGTGTGCGGTATGATGGGGCGTTATCATCCTGATAAATGAAATTATCTTAAAAGTCGTTGCGCAGGGGAACAATGACTGGTTCAATGATGTTTTCTACGTAGATGACACCAGTCATTGTTCGTTCAACGATAATAAGAGGGGTATGGCGACCGAATATTATACCCCCCCAGCACATTATTGATCCGCCTTGAAAGGGCACAATTTCACGGGCGAAATTGAATCGCTCTAGTCTGCCTGGATCTCTCCAAACCCTTAAACCCTTTCTCCTTGACTATAACTTTGTAAACCGAACCGTTCCGCCATTGTGGTAAAAGCCAGTCTTGGTGGTGTTCTGCCCATTGCCGACGGGTAGCTCTATGTCCAGGTGATAGCCGAGGTACTCTTAAATGTCTTCTTGCCCTTGAATTTGAGGAATGCAACCGTCTCCTTATGGTACTGGTTGAGACTACCCGTCTATAGGTCCTCAAAAAATTACTTCGAAGAGCTGTTACAGATACCGTTCGATTCGTTTGAGTTAAATTTGCAATATAATGGTCTTCCCTTGCAGAAGTTACTCTGTGTCGACCAGGCACCGGTCTCCGGGCAACGCTATCGGTTTCCAGGAAAACGGCCACTATGCGCCATATTCAAGTTCGTGGAATATTCAAACGTTGCGCAATCTGGTGGTTCGACTAAGATTCTTGATGTAGGGCTATTATTCTTGCCCGGTCAAACTGAGAAATTGGATGTCCCGGCATTTTCTACGGAATATTCTCAATATTACAACTGTCGTTATTCGCTGAAAACTGATTAACTTCGAATACACCTGTATTCTCCCGAACAAGAAACATTTTTTATTGGTTTATTGTTTTCATTCAAGTGATAAGATTGTGAAGATTCCACACACAAAAAATTGTCATGTTACATTCAACAAGTTGAGAGTTGATAGGGGAAACAAGGCATTTGACGATGTGTGTATATATATATATATATATATATATATATATATATATATATATATATAATTTGTAGTATGACTTTTGAATTGATGTGAATCTAATTTAGTAGTTATGTATTGTATACAAATTTTAGATAGCATGTTGATTGATAATTAATTTTCTTAAATGAATTAAATGTATCTAAAACACGCATGCAATACAAGATTTAATTCGCAATCACACTCACAAAACCATAAAAAATTTGTGGTTGAGATATAACTACTAGGGGATGTTCTAACAAGAGGTTCCATTTTGAATGAAGAGACATACATAGACAGTATGGACGCTTCTTACAATTGGTCATCCTTTTGTTGGAATTTTCCATCACGTTTTCTCATAATTGTGGCTGTATTTTGCAAATAACAGGTTCTGTGTTATCTTTCAAAACTTAAATCGTTGCTGGAGCATTAACGTAGACCTTATCATTAATGGAATTCCAAAGAAATTATTCTAATGATGATATATTACACGATGTCTTCATTTAGAGAAATTACGCGTTCACGAGGAGATCACTCACGGAATATAATTATTATTTCACGAGCAATGTGGCACATTGCGCTATCCTGTTGAAAATAGATATTTTCCATATCCATGGTTTCAATTTTGGGCTGACAGAAATCAATTAACATAGTTCGCTAACCTAATCTTTTCACTATAACAGCCACATCAGCATTATTTTTGAATAAATAAGGTTTTATCACTCCGCCAATTCAAAAACCTCAACAAACTGTCATTTGTAGTTTGTTAAATGGTTTTTCGACTACTTACTAGGTTTAAGAGCCCCGAATATGACATTTATTCTTTTGACATTGTTACGTTCGGTACGAGACGAGCTTGTCTGCGATATGAAATAATGTATTTTTCTTATCGTTGGTGCCATTAGACACTTAGATCTTTCCATGGGGCGTGTCCTTTGAAATTCAATCCCCCCAGAACTCAGAAACGAAGAATTTTCGAATATTTTTAAAAACCAGGTCACCTTCTGTTTTGAGGGCGACGAATTTTCAGCATGACTTTGTCCCGAAAAAAACATCCAATGAAGGTGGCATCAACCTGCAATATTTTTTGAATAGGAAAAAAATGTAGAGTGTTGGTTAGTTTGAAAGTTATTTATGTTCTGTACACAACTCAGTTAAAATTTTTAAAATCGGTTTACTATTCACGAAATAATGTAATTTGAACTTACCGTCAAAAAGTGATGTTGAACAGAGGGCTGAACCGCCCAAACTAAAGAACCTAAGAGTTTTAAAGAACCCAAAAATAATTTTCAAGTTCTGTATTAGGGAGAAAGAATTCCTATGAAGACATTGTTCCGAAAAAAAACACCTGAGGGTGGAAACAACCCTCATTTATTTTAATAGGAAAGAGATGGCGGATGTGTTTTAGTTAAAAAGTTTTTTCTCTAAACATCCGTGTTTTCAAATTAGGTGATTATTTTCAAAGAAATATGATATTGAACATTATCAGGAGGGTAACTCAAACAGAAACCCAATACATTCAAATACACTAGATCTGTAAGTAATTATAGGGAACATCCATGAAAAACTCAAATTGTTCTGCCATTAAATGAACAAATTTGAAAATTTCAACTGCGATGTTTAGAAAACAGAAAAAACTTTTTAACTAAACCACATCCAGCATCTCCTCCCTATTCAAAAAATATTGGGGTTGTTGCCATCCTCAGGTGGTTTTTTCGAAACAATTTCGTCATAGGCATTCTTTCTCCTTGATACAGAAACTTCAAAACTCTTAGGTTCCTGAATTTGCGTGGTTCAACATCACCTCTTGACGGTAGATTCAATATTATATTGTTTTGTGAATAATGAACCGATTTTGAAAATGTTAACTGGGTTGTGTACGGGAACATAAATAATTTTCAAACAAACCAACACTCGACATCTCTTCCCTACTCAAAAAATGTGTTGGGGTTTGATGGAAGTGGTTTTTTCGGAACAAACACATGACGGAAACTCATACCCTCAAAACAGAAGTTGACCTGTTTTTTTTAAATCCTTGAAGATTCTTAGTTTCTGAGTTCTGGAGGGGGGTCAAATTTTCGTTGGGACACCCTGTATGACTCATCCGTTCTCAGATTAAATAACGATGACTAAACAAAACGCGTTTTTAGCGATCGTTTTAACAAAAACAAATGTAGCATCACTTTCAATATCTCAAGAACGACTCAACAGAAAATCAAGAAATTTTCATAAGTATCTTTTGAAGATTGGTTTCAACGAAAAACGGAAGTGGTATTGACGGTATTCTTCTCGGCTTTATAGGCAAGAAATATAAACAATTATCGTCATTTTGGCCTGATTTTCGACGGAAAAACTCTAGAACACAAATGGTATTCTATTCTAACCACCATTTTTTATTCTAGCCCAAAATGGTTTTAAATTCATCTTGATCATTGATTAGAAAGTGTCATAATAACACTGGAAATGTTTTTCTAAAGAGTTGAATCGCGATACTCACATTTTTCGAACAATTTCATTGATACGAATTATTTTAGAACAATAAGAATAAGTTTTCTACTCACCGCCTACAAATTCTAATTTAAAAAAGTTTTTATTCAAAAACTTTTAGAATTAAATGAAATAAATGTCTAAGATCACACTGTGTCAATTCAACAGATATATAGAAATAAACACTTATCACACATAACCAAAGGGAATAAAAGAATTCAAAGAAATATAAATTATCAATTAAATCTACTGAATGAATACTTGAAGGGGACGAAATTTTCGTTCCTTGTTTTATTAAAACCAAATTCCTTTCCAGAAATGCAAAACATGAAAGAATTATTTTAGGTCCAGTGTATAATAAACAAAGAAGAGATAAATATTATCATTACTCGATGTTATTGTTATATATCCTCAACGCAATGTATTTGTAAACATTTCAGAAATATTAGTGAAAATTCAACTAAAAATGTACTATTTCATTGTTTTATTTCATTTATTTTTTTTGTTGAATTTTTATGTGTCCGCTTTAAGGAATTTATTGCAAAAATATATAAATAATTAATAGGAAATTTGAATCTAAATGGAATGTAGTAGCAATATGATATGATACACGTAATGAATCTTATCAGACAGTGATTGTGATGATATTTGATATATGTTTATATGTGCAATCTTGATGTAGTAAAAGTTGTGAATCAGATATTATAACTGTTTCATTGAAGATTATGATACGATTTTCTTAAATCATGACTCAAATTGAATCATTGAAGCGTACGCCTTATGCTTAAGATTAATTTCTTTGACAGGAGAATTGTTATTACAATAATAAGTTGGATTCTTCGTATGCGGAATATCTAATAAGAGAGAAACATGATTCGATTAATGTCTTAAGATTTTGTATGAAGAAAATGCGGTAAGATAATAAGTAGAGGTTTTTTTTGCTTGATGAATTTATTCTGTTAGCCTCTTATTTTAATTTCGTAAAATTTTATTCAAAAACTTTCAGAATTAGATTAACGTCTTACAAGCACTGCTTATATTTAATAGACATATAAAATCAAGACTCGTTATACAATATCAAATGAAATAAACAAAATTCAACAACTATAAATTGTTATTAAAATTAATAAATAAATATTTGAGAGAGACAAAAATTTGTTTTTGATCTTATATTCATGAAAACTGAATCCATTTCAAAAATGCAAAAAATAATTTTAAGAACTTCTCCAAAAAATTTATTTCAAATGTTTAATATATTTAAATAAGTTACTTCAAAAAACTCTCCAAACATGCATATCAGTGCAAATACTTGGGTGTTGTGCTGGATTCATTTCTTAGGTGGAATGGACACATAAATTACTTGGTTGGAAAATTGAGGGGCCTGGTTCCTAGATTCAAGTATTTGGCTGGGATTTTGGATATTAGGCATATGTTGATTTTGTATCGTTCTCTTGTGGAATCTCAGCTCGGATATGGCATTATAGCTTGGGGGGCCGCATATAAAAAAGAAATCAACAGGCTTGTTGTTCAACAGAAGTGGATCCTGAAGATAATTTTCAAAAAGAATATCACTTTTCCCACCGGGGAACTGTATAAATTATCAGGTGTATTGGATATATATAAACTGTATTGTTCTGCCGTTCTTCTTTTCACAAAGGCTAATCTGAGCTCAAGTCAATTGGTGACCCGTAATATTGATACCAGATACAATGCGTTTGTACTTACCGTGCCAAAGATGAATAAGACCCTAACTCAGAGATGTTTCGTTTATTTGGGACCACTAATATTCAATGAGCTTCCATTAGAGATAAGAACGGCTGTAAGTGTAAAAATTTTCAAAAAAAGATTAAAGAAATGGATATATACAGTAGACAGAACCTACATCGTGCAGTTGATTGATAGGAAAAATTGCTACTTTTGCCCTCGTCGTTAGTTTTCGTTGCTTTTGAATGTATTGGTTTTGAGTTCATGTAGTGCATTTTGAGAGGGGAAATTTGAGTTTATTTGTATGTTTATGTATAGTACTCACCACAGGTGTATACCTTTGTGAGTCTTTTTCTGTGGTGTATTTCTCATGGATCAAAATATAACTATTGTTTCATCTTCTACCTATATTATATGATCTTTTTTGTATAAACGATGTAATGCTGTTAATCTGGGAAATATATCAACTTATTATTATTATTATTATTATTATGTAGCACATTCCCAAAAAACAATTAGAAATCAAAATAAGGTCTTCGTTACTCCAACGTCACATTTAAAAAACAAATTCAATTAACAATAAATTACTTATCCCTAAGACCTCGTGGTATTTTTGTAGAAGAAACACTAAAATTAGAGACCTTTAAAAATCCAAGGTATTCTATGTTGTGATGTTGGACTGACGAAGACCTTATTTTTAGATGTAATTGTTTTTTAAGGATGTGCTACATGTTTTGAGAGATTTTTGAAGTAACTTATTTAAATATATTAAATATTTCAAATAAATTAGTTTTGGAGAAGATTTTAAAATTATGTTTTGCATTTTTGAAAAGGATTATATTTATAATTATAAGATCAGAAACAAAATTTTGTCTCCCTTTTATTTATTTATTAATTTCAATCGACAATTTATATTTATTGGATTTTTTCATTCCATTTGATATTGTATAATGAGTTTTGATTTTATATGTCTATTGAATGTAAGCAGTTCTTATAAGACGATAATTTAATTCTAGAAGTTTTTGAATAAAATTTTTCGAAATTAAAATGGGAGGCGAACAGAATAAACCTGCTTTGGTATTTAAATAAGAAAATAAGGGTCTCAAACTGTACACGTTTGAAAGTTTAGAAGTAAACCGATTAGGAAATTCGGGGAATTTATTAAATGAACAATTGAGTAATCTAATTAACCTCTATTGGATCCATTCACCTCTAAACCCGGTGTTATTCAATATTTTCTGCGTTTCAAGACATGAATTTTTATTTGCAATACTGAACTTGAGCCAGACTATTTTCTTGTTGATTTTATCCTTTGTAAAAATCGCAAAACACGCCTGAGATGAACTCACAAAGTGGAGCACAGTAAACGAACTAAATGAGAGATGACGCTCAAACTCTGCGTGGGTATAGAGGGCAGTAGTGTCAATTTGGGCGGGCTTTTTAAACGATCAGTTCCCGGTACTTCCTTGAATTAATTTATATTCAAAATGAAAAAGCAGAATTCTTTTGCCGAGGAAGTAAATACCAGTGAACGGTGTGTCCCTTCTTCTACCGAAGCAAAAGTAACGTCACATTCCACTGACCTTCGTGTTATGGTAGTGGACGTAACGAAACGTCTGTTGAGGTGTAAGTGGAAAGTGGTTTCAGTTCTGATCGAAACGTGTTCGTTGGGCCGGGCAACTTCATTCATACACCTCGAATATGTAAATAAAGGTGGTGCGTGAAAGTGTTTCAGTTTATTTAATTGTTTTTGGACATGACCGATAACCTAAAAGCAACAATGTTTCTAACGGTAAGTGGGTTCACACAGTCGGGTGATTTCTTCATAGAAATCTAACACAATAATGTGAAAACCGCACACCAAAATATTGAAAAGGAAATCATTGAATAAATCCATGATGGCTTAAGAACAAAACAAAAATTATATGAATAACAGTTATACACATAGTGATGGTGAAGACGTAAATTACTAAATTTCACACAATTGCCTAACCCACAACTTGAGTAAAAGACGAAAATTTGGCAGCTGTATATGGAACATACCATGGTTTTCAGATATCAGTATACTAGACCATAATACAAGAATATCACCACTTATAACAGGCAATCCTGTTATCAATAGTGGGTTGTCAAAAAACAAATTAAATTTTAAAATTAAAAACAAAATATATAACTACAATGTACAGTTAAATATTTAGGTGAGCATTTAACTAAAGTTTAGCCAAATTCTCAAATCTCAGATTTTGTCAATTTCAAATCCCACTGACCTAAGTTTGCTAATATTTTAATCAACTAAAGATAAAATCCACCAGCAATAGATTGAATTAGAAATTCGATTTAAGAAACATATACTTTGGAAATCATGCATCATGCAACATTTATTCGGATAATCCTCAATAATAATGAAAATATTTAGTTAGGTATTTAAAAATTTTATTAATGAGTTTTAGGTAACATATTCAACAAAATAAACTCTATAATTACAGCTTGTGCGTAATTGTGTGGTAAAAAAATATTGAAAATGCCCTACAACAAATTATGAAGTTTGAACGACCCTTTTTGAAGTAAACAACGATTACATACGAAATAAATAAAAATACTCATGAATATGAATGAGTGGTACGTCAAGCGGTTATTAAAATCCAGTAGGCGATGTCGCATAATGACATATAAAGGAATGACTAGATATACCTGCAGGATTTAGGTATATCGGTTTTACTGAGGTGAAGCATATCTAAACGATTGTGCGAACATATCTAGATCTGAAGGATATGGGCAAGTCTCTAGTAAATTTTACATTCGTTAGTCACTACCGTTTGGAGATCCCAAGATATCACCAAGGTTTTCCCAAATAATAAGTTCTGCGAATGGGTTTTGAAAGGAAAACTGAGGTAGTTATCGCAGATTTCGTTCAAGGCAGCATTTTAACAACTCATTAAGCGACCATGAGTCTTCAGTGGGTTCTCAACCTTCGAATGATTATCCTTTTCTTTCCCTTCAATGCTGGGAAATTTGAAAATATAGCAATTAACTGATGTGCATGTAAATGACATTCCTCTTCATGAAGTAGAACTTATATATTGAAAAGAAAAATTTCAATGATATACTCTAAGAAACAATGAACGATTTGATTTTTTTTTATAGTTATAGGATAGTTGCAGCACTTATAAAAAGTAGAGACTATTATTTTGTCATTATCTCTATTCATTGTATGTTTCCTTCAGATAGATAATTTTTTATTTTCAAAATAGAAATAATTTTTTATCCCTAATTCTCAACTTGGCACATAAATCCGATTTATTTCAAACTAAGCAGAATAATTCTTTGGAACCTCTACAAATTTCAATAAAAAGAAAAATATTTAAAGGAGACAAAATTTTGTTTCTGATCTTACAATTATGAAAACTAATTCATTTTCAAAAATACTTCTCAGAAAATATAATTTATAATATTTAATATATTTAAATGAGTTACTTCAAAAATCTCTCAAAACATCTATTATATCTATTAATCACCAACAATTATAACTCACCTGACAAATCTAGTGATATCCTTGTTTTGAAACACACAAACTTTAAAATCCAAGATATTCTATGTTCGTCACAAAAATCACAGAAAGCTGTAAAAGTTATATTTGTTATTGATTAATTTCATTTTTTAAATGTGAAGTAGGACCGATGAAGACCTTGTTGGAATTCTAATTGTTTTTTGAAGATATAATACATATTTTGAAAGATTTTAGAAGTAACTTATTTGAATATATTAAATATTTCAAATGAATTATATTTTCTGAGAAGTCCTTAAATTATGTTTTGTATCTTTGAGAAGGAATAAGTTTTCATAATTGTAAGATCAGAAATAAAATTTTGTCTCCTTCAAATATTTATTTATTAATCTCAATTGACAATTTATATTTGTTGGGTTCGTTATTCCATTTGATATTGTATGTTGAGTTTTGATTTTATACGTCTGTTAAATATAAGCTGTGCTTAGAAAACATTAATTTAATTCTAAAAATTTTCGAATACAATGTTTTTGGAATTAAAATTATAAGAGACAAACAGATTAAATCTGTGTTGATATTCAAATTTTGTAATATTCCTTCTACCAAGTAAAAAATCTCTTCTTATTATTTTACTTCATTCATCAAATATCCTGTTTTCGGGCGAACTTAAACGCGGTCAATTAATTGAGTACCATTCATAAAACTTATTCTACAAAACAATGTAGAAAAGAAGATACGATCATAGACTTAATATCTTAATACTACCACACACATGTGTAAAAATACCAATTATAATTATTATAAACAGTTTCATATTGAAAATGACTTTGAAGGTTTTTTTTTTTAAATATTACAGACAATAACTGGATCAATTTTCCGAAACTACAAATTTAATCTTAAAAATCTCTAAAAATTTTTCAAAATTGATTTGAATAAAATGTCTCAGAAATACTGTTTCTTCACGTTACAAACATTTTGAATTATCAACGCATATGTGCGGCAGTTAATCGATAAAGAATCAGAAGAAATCATTAAAAATTGACCCGGATCATCCAGCAAACATCATTCAAAAGAATAGCCACGTATTTGTTGTATCATTAACATTTTCATAAAATTTATAGTATCTTTTATTTGATTTTTGAAAACAATGCACTTCAAAACCTTAACTATGAAATTTGTAGGGGTGGTTAATATTTTATTTTCGGTGGATGACAAAGGTTCGTTAAATAATTATTAAATAAAACGAAATGAAAGAGACGCATATTCTCAAACCGCCTTGTCAGCATGATTATGGAATTTAAATAAGTATGATTAAGTCGAGGTTTAGATACTTGTGATTTCATCAAAATATCCTTGGAATTCCCCGGAAATTGAACTCGGTTAATTAGTTTTCAATAGATATAGCGAAAGAAAACACAGATCTTAGGATCCATTCCGCCTTTCCGCGCATGATCAACCCTGGGAATCCGTTTTCTTCTTTTTAAAGAATTTCCTAGTGTTGTAATGGCAAGTTTATCCTTCTTCTCGATTTGAAGTGCTGAAAATATTATTGGAAGGAAAACTGTTCAAATACCTAACTGTCATATTCGGCCAACATAATCATTATCCAACATTCTCAGCGCTTTCTCACAAGAAAATTCCATTTGGAATGCACAATTTAAGACACAGATTCTAGGCTCAATATTTTTGGCAATTCTAAAAACTACAAAACATAGATGAACTAATGAAATGGAGCACTGTGGTGAACAAACTTAATGATAGATGATACTTGAGATCCGTGTGAGTATAGAGTAAGTACAGTTAGTATCAACTAAGTATAAAAAGTATTTCGATAATTTGTTTAACCGACTTTTCAAATTAAATCCTGGTACTTTTTTTATTTGACGAATATCCAATTAGTTTCTCAGGCATTGTGTATTTAGATATAGAACTGTTATACTGGGTGTTCCCAAATTGAAGGTACAAACGAAGAGGGGAGATTCCTTGCATAATTTTGAGAAAAAAAATTCCCGTAAACATGGGACCGCAAACGTTTCGTTTTCGAGATACAAAGTGTTTAAGTTCGAATATTTTTCAAGGTTTTTCCTCATCGTATCTGCATTTCACAAAATATTCAACTGAAATTTGGCATAGAGAAAATGGTACAAAATTTTTTCTCGAAATCGGTAGCAGATACGACAAAACTACAAGAGAGCATAAGGTTTAGTATAACAACAAAGCTTTTTTTTACAATTTTCTAAACTAACAGTGGATCACCAGAAAAAAATTCTGGAGTAAAACAGGGCACAGATTTCCACAAAAAATATCACCCTGTAGATTTGCAAATGTTCATGTAATTTTTTTGAAATTATTCCATGAATCTTTCTTCTTCGTTTGTACTTCCAATTCAAGAAAACCCTGTACTTGAGAACTCGATTTTGGCCATGAAAGATGAAGAAATACCCTTCATTACAATCACAAAAGTTAGTTCAATACTGAAGGGTTTGGAATTTTAAGAAGAAAATAGTGCTCATTGAATCCCATCTTTGGATCAATACTCCACCCCAATAAGAGGACATTGACCGTTTTTCTGACCTCATATTTACTACATCGCGTGTTATTTTGAATTCTTTGGATAGAAGAATTTCCTTTAAATATAAACGCTTGATTCAGAATTCGGACATAAGCAGATAATCTACTGATAAACCGTGTAATTTAGGAGGTATCTGAAAATATGATTACCCTTGGAATGGATAAATAGCCATGTGATTATATTTGATAAGTGGAAATAATATAATACTTTTACTATGATACTTCATTAGGTGCAAAGCGATGAAGTTAACTTACGTTTAGAGTTTGTTCTATGACCTCAACAATTATACTCGAGACTTCAGTGATTTATTTTCACAATGGATAAGTTACATGTACGTAAGTAATTATATCCCAAATGGTGCAGTCATGTAGAAAGTGTCAAAAAAATGATATAAAAAAAGATATAGCTATTTAGAGCTCATTAACTGAAGTATGAATTTAGTTCTCATGATTTCATAAGATTACAAAATTTAAAATATCATACAGATTTCTTCTGTGAACCTTCTACAAATTTTAATTCCAACAAAATGTTTTATTGAAAAATTTTGAGAATAAAATTAAATAAATGTTTTTAGAACACACCGTGTCAATTTAGTAGACATATAGAATTAATACTTATCACACAGTACCAAAGTGAAGGAAAGGAATTCAAAGAAATACAAATTGTCAATTGAAAAAAATAAATAAATACTTGAAGAGTACAAAATTTTATTTCATTCCCTGTTTTTATGAAAACTGAATTCCCTTTTAAAAATGCAAAATATAATCTCAAGAATTTCTTTAAAAATAACTTGCTCAAAATAAGTTCCTTTAAAAAGTTTCTAAAACATGTAGAACATCCCTAAAAAAAAACAATTTAGAATTATATCAACGGAAATCTTCAGCTTGACTTCATATTTGGAAAATAAAAATAATTAACAAAGATATCTTACCGAACTGTATGTTGTTCACTGCACAAACATTCCATAAAAACAAGGAATGAAATAAAAATTTATACTCTTCAAGTATTTATTTAATAATTTTTAATTGACAATTTGTATCGGGTGTTTTTTTATAGTGATAGAACTTTCGATAGTTATATAAGATCCAACTGCTTCAAGAACTAAAGCCACTTGACCATAATAAGTGTCGTTTGTTTGATTGAAGTTGATCCACTTTTTATCGTGAAATTGTGTTTAGTGATGAAGCTCATTTCTGGTTGCACAGCTATGCAAACAAGCAAAATTGCTTTATATGGAGTGAAAACAATCATCAAGAAGTTCTGCCGGTTCCATTGCATCCTGCAAAATTGCACTGTATGGTGTGCTTTACACGCTAGAGACATCATCGGTCCATATTTCTTGAAAAACGATACTGGAGCTAATGTTACAGTGAATGGTGCTCGTTACAGATCGATGATCAATGATTATTTGTTTCAAAATTTGAATGGTATCGACCCAGAAGTGGGTTGGTTCCAACAAGATGGTGCTACACTTCATGCTGCTACCGAATCTGTTTCATTTCATTAGGCCCATCTGACGTCATTAGTGAAGAGTGGGTCATCTAGCGTTTGCATTTTGAAGTAGTGGTTATTTCGAGTCTGACAATACTTCTGTTATTCATGTTCTGACAGAGTGTTAGTTCAATATTTAACATTAACGAAATGGGTTAATTCACACTTGAGCAAAACAAGGAAATATTTAAAACTTATTTTCAAATAGTTACGTGGAAAATTCAACAGAAATAAAATGCCCTCACGGCAATTCGTGGATGAATTTGTTCGTAAAAACTGGATCGTTTTTTGATGAAACAACCTGTTCACGTTCCCGTCCAGTGAGCACATCCGAAAACATTGCTGCTGTAGCATAGAATTTGGCTGAACATCCATTAGCATCAACTCTCCATCGTGTTCAAGAACTGAACATTTGTCGCACTTCTCTGGGAAGAATTTTCCATAAAGACTTCGGTATGAAGGCTTATGAAATCCACGGAAAGAAGCCTCGTGATCATGGGATGCGTTTGCACTTCGGACAATGGGCTAATAATCGCATGGCCGAAGATGAGCATTTTCGCAGCAAAGTCATCTTTAGCCATGAAGCTAATCTTCATCTCGGAAGACTATTTTTCTGGGGATCCGGTAAGGAGAAGAAGTGTTTCAATTTAATTTTAAGAGATTCTTGAGATTAAATTTGTAGAGGTTTCGAAGAATTGATCCAGGGCACTCTGTATATTTCGCCTTAATTGATATCGGCAGTAGGTTGTGTCTGTAGATTCAGTTTTTGAGGGTAACAAAAACGATAGAATTCAAATTCAATCACTGCTGGCGACCATGCATGACAGAAAATAAAAAAACACATTGTTTTCTTGGCCGAGAATGAAACCAAATTCTCAAAGTAATTTTCGTATTCAGATGCCGATAGCAATTCACGACGACCTTCTGGTGAACGCAGTGATTAATTGAAATATGCTATCTCACCTGAATTAGAACAAGGTTTTAGGTTTTATCATAGTTTTTTATGTCAACATTGAATATTTACATCCGTGAAAAAATTCGATTGATGGTCAGACATTTATCTCCTTGATTCGGTTACGATCGAATTCGAACTAGTTTTTATTGAAATCGTACATAAATGCATGCTAAAATATTTATAGGTTGGCCATTTAGAGTTTGCATTTTGAAGTATTGGTTATTTCGAGTCTAGCGACACTTTTATCATTCTTGTTTTGACAGAAAGTTATTTTAATATTTACCCATGAAGAAAACGGAAATATTAAAAAGATCCAGAGTATTGAATGTTCTATCTAGCTGTTAGAAATTTACGAGGAAAATTCAATAGAAATGAGATGCCTTCACGGTAATCTGTGAATCAATTTGTTCGTGAAAACTGGATCGTTAATCGATAAAACAATCCGTTTACATGCTCGTCCAGTGAGCACACCTGAAAATGTTACTGCTTTAGGCCAGAATGTGGTTGAACCTTCATCAACATCAACGCGTCATCGTGCTCAAAAACTGAACATTTCTCGCAATTCTCTGGGGAGAATTGTGCATAAACACCTCGGTATTAAGGCTTACAAAGTTCAACTAGTGCAGGAAGTAACGCATTTTGTTTTTAATCTGGAATTTTCTAAAATCACTCAAGAATGCCTACTGTCTGGGACCAACTTCAGAGACTAAATTACACTAATATAGTATTTTAATCGTTGGTCCATACTAGTTCTTATATAATTTATAAACAGTAAATAAATACGAACAAATAACGAAATCTCATCGAGAATATTTAGTGAATATATTATCACACATATGGAACGTCATCTATTATAACTATTTTTGTTTATTTATAGTTATATCGCAGTTTGTACAATCATTAAACATAGGCTGAATTCTCTCTGAAAAATCATTCTCTTTGTCACTTTCCACTTTAAATTTATTTATTATGTTACTCAAATAGTCAGCGACTATTGCTGTTTCTTCTTCGGCAGTAATACTAATTAGAATAGCAGATTTCTCTTTCTCTCTTCCTCCTCCAAATATGTTATCCTCTATGCCTACTCTATTTGTGAAATATTCTTCTATACATCCTTCGGCAACGGTTGGGGATTTCCATCCCCCGTGCCTCTCTGATTAGATAATTTTGAAATACCAATCACCACAATCTAAGGGAAAGAAAATAGACATTTTGGAATCAATAAAGAGATATCTATAAAAATTATCATAACCTAGCAGTGAAAATATTGAACGAGCAGACGTTTTCCCCACTTTTCGAAGTTCTGCACAAATTAAAGCCTTTCTTAAACATATAAAAACCTTTAAAACACAGCTTTTTTACATCAGTTCGAAAATGCATTAACACCATAAAACTAAGGTAATAAGCAATTTCTTATTTTTCTATTTGAAAGAGATTTAGCTTCTTTAGTTCTTTTCCTAATCTCTGCTTTCTAAGGAAATGCTAAGGGAAACAGACTGGATTGGTTATATAGAAATAATTTGAAATAAGGTTATTCTGATTTTCATAAATTTAATGAATTTGTGAAAATCAGAATAACCTTATTTCAAATTATTTAATATGGATTTTCACCAAGTAAGGACTGATACAATTCAATGGTTATATAGAAACCCTCCGGGCTACACTTAGCACGTGTGTATCTAAAATATTTAAACAGAATCACTTGAAGATCCTGGCGAAGCAAATCAAAATCGCTATGGTCTCTGCTTATCATGAAAACTGCCCACTAAGATGCAAGAAGGATAACCGAAATTCATCTTGGTGGAATAAACACCTGAATAAATAGAGAAAGAAACTTCGGAGATTATTAAACCGAGCCAAAGCGACTGGCCAATGGGACAAATATAGAAGCTCTAATCCTCTATAATAAGAGCATAAGAAGGATCAATAGGGCTTGTGGGGCAAGTTCTGTGAGGGTATAAATGATGCCCCCGGAAATGCCAGAATACACAGGATTCTCTCAAGAGAGCCAGTGAAAATAACCGGTTCGCTCAGACGATCTGAGGGTGGATTCACTGGTACCAAAAAAGAAATATTGGAGCCGCTTGCGAACAAACACTTTCCTGGATGTCAATCCTTGGAAGATATAAACGCCAGATCCAACCCTGACCATTCAATCTGGTCTGGGGGAACAACTCGCGAATATCCAAAAACATAGACAGAGACGCAATGAGGTCCTTCAAACTTTTCGAAACACCGGAGGTAGACGGAATCTTTCCAGCTCTACTTCAAGAGGGCATGTATGTGTTGATTCCGCTATAATTATTTAGACCAAGTCTGGCTTGAAGGGTTATCCCTACAAGCTGAACATTAACTGAAGTGGTCTATATACCAAAGGTGGGACGAATAGAACCCGAACCCTCATCGTTCAGACCAATAAGTTTGACATCGTTCTTGCTGAAGAGTCTGAAAAAGCTGATTGATGTCCATATCAGAGGGAAGGTGCTAATTGACAGTCCTCTTAGTCCTCATCAATACGCCTACTAGGCCGGAAAATCAGCAGAACTTGCATTACACAATTTGGTCAGAAAATGGAACCTCTCTCTCGATAATCGAGAGATAGCACTAACAGCGTTTCTAAACATTGAAGGTGCTTTTATCAATACGCTACCGGCTTCTTTAGCTGACGCTAAAGGAGGAATTGACCCGCTAATTTGTAGATGGATACAGGCAATGCTATGCGGCAGAATAATAACGACCTCATAGGGTGAGGTCTTCGAGTTCAAGGCTCCGAAGGGCTATCCGAAGGGGGTATTTTCTTATCCTTACTGAACCCTTCTCGTCGATGACCTGCTAGCGATCATCTGATTCTGGGAGTCGACGTTCAAGCATTTGCTGATATCCTAGCATTCATAGTGAAAGGTAAATGGGAGGTAACGCTATCGGCCGTCCTTCGAGAGATACTGGACACTATCGACAAATGGTGTAAAAGGGAAGATATGTCTATTAACCCACAAAAGGTAGTTATAGTTAAATCCACCAAGAAACGGAAGCTGGATGGTTTAAAACCGCCGACAACCCATGGTGAAACAATACAATTCTCTAAAGAGGCAAAATACCTGGGAATAGTCCTAGACAAAATTCTCAGTTGGAATTCACACCTAGACAAAATGTATCATAAAGCCAGAATGGGATTCTGGACCTGCAGGCGAATCTGCGGTAAAACCTGGGGTTTAAAGCCCAGGCAGATGTATTGGCTATACACTATGGTAATTGGACCACAGGTAATGTATAGCACTGCACTTTGGTGGAAGAAAGACCAACAAACGATTGGCCAACATAAGCTCACCCGACTACAGAGACAGGGTGGCCTTGCAATTTCAGGTGTCTTTAAAGTGGTAGGGTGGACAAAGGCCCACTCACTCTAAATGATAATAATAAGGTAATAAGTATTTTTTATTTATTTAATTTGAAAGAGATTTAGCTCTTTAGTTCATTTCCTAATGTTTGGTTTCTTTCTCGTGGTCCATGCTGGACTAACTACCATATATTGTTATGGTCCTCCCAGCTGTATCTTGATTCCCAAAAAGATTCTGATTGATCTAGCAATACTTAAATGGAATTTTATGAAAGTTATGTGAGGTTGTTTAACATCACTTTTCACATATTTTGCTGTCGAGCACAATATGTAAACATTAATTAAATTCTATAATATGTTGACAATATGTTTCAACCATCGAAAATGATATGAAATGAAGAAATTGGATGAAATTCTTCGTGAGAACGATATTGAATTTGTTATGATGAAAACCACAAAATATGCAAGAAATGTTGGTCAAAGAGGAGATTGTGTAATGAGACTCCGGAAAATCAATATATTACGTAAATATCTGAATATCTTGTGGTTTCGCTGTGATGATGATGAAAACTACGTATTAATATTCTTCACAGTGTGGCACGTGTTAATATGATTCAAATAAATAAATAAATTGATACCCGTACACAGAAAAAATCTTTGAAATCGAAAGTGATAGTAGGAAAAGTGTAAGAAAAAATAAATTATTGAGAATTCATATGAGTAGTAACACGGCATCAGGAGCGTAAGTGCGCTCGTACATTAATAATCGAATAATATTGAATAATATTCAATATGTATTGGGTTGTTTTTTCAGAGTGACAGAACTTTAAATTGAAATAAAACACGTTTAAATTTAAATTGAAGCCAATTTTTTTTTATTTGAAAGATAATTTTATGACATTTATGTTTTGAAAATAATTTTTAGTATATGTCCATCACGACTAGCTCTGAGGAACCGCATTCGACCAGACCAATTGTGGACCACTTTTTCGAGTAATTGAGGCCTTATTTAATCAATAACCCGCGTTATGTTGGCTTCCAAAGCATCTATTGTTTCTGGTTTATCAGCATAAACCAATGACTTGACATAACCCGAAAGAAATTAATCCATTGGAGTTATGTCGCATGATCTTGGAAGCCAATTAATTAGACCATTTCTAGAAATAATGTTACCGCCAAATCTTTCTTTCAATAAATCAATTGTTACGGTGCAGCATGAGGTGTAGCACCATCTTGTTAGAACCAAACACTTCTGGGTCGATACCATTCAAATTTTGAAATGAATAATCATTGATCATCGATCTGTAACGAGCACCGTTCACTGTAACATTAGCTCTAGCATCGTTTTTAAAGAAATATGGACCGATGATGCCTCCAGCGTGTAAAGCACACCAAACAGTGCATTTTTCTGGATGCAATGGAACCTGCAGAACTTCTTGAGGATTATTTTCACTCCATATACGGCAATTTCGCTTGTTTACATAGCCGTTTAACCAGCTTCATCATTAAACACAATTTTATGATAAAAAAGTGGATCAACTTCAATCTGTTCTAGGGCCCAGTGAGCAAACAAACTACGCTTGTTATGGTCAAGTGGTTTTAGTTCTTGAACCAGTTGGATCTTGTATGGGTGTAGACCAAGATCTTTACGCAAAATTTTCCATGGTGGATGCACAGAGTCCAACTTGTTGTGAACGGATCATTATTAACACTATGACTTACAGCAGCGATATTTTCTTCTGTACTTACAGTTCTTTGTTTTGTTGTTGTTGTTGCATCATGTAGAGAAAATGTTGTCCGAAATCTATCGATAGTTCGACGAATAAACTGCTCTAATGGACGATTATGTGTAAACCGAAAATTTCACGAAGTGCTCTATAAGTTTGGCGAATAAAACACTGATTTTGAAAATAGATTTCAAAAATTTGTAAACGTTGTTGCGGCGTGAGTCTTTACATGATAATTTGTCAATGCTTACTGAACAGAAATGTCAAAACAACATGGTTTGAACCTTCTGTCAAATCAGTCATCCCTATCGAAAGTTCTATCACTCTAAAAAGAACACCCGATATCACTTATCGAGAATTTATTCATATATCCAGGTTTTGTTCTTAACATTCAAAATAACTATTTAAATAATCGTGTTCTATTATATCTATAACCATCGATTTTGCAGCTTTCATGTGGTAAAAATTTTCTAAATATTCAGAATTTACTGAAATGCATTTTTCAATGCTGTGATATTCACGAAAATTGCTACAACATCCAAATTCTCAACTTCAATTTGATTGAATTCAAATTTTTTGAGATTCTCTGAGTTGTTTTTTTCGAAAATATGTGTGAAACTTTCGGGAGAATCAGTGAAATATACCACGAATTATTTATCTGAAGGTCAATGTTTAAAGCGTGGGCCATATAGAGTTTGCATTTTAAAGTAGTGGATCACATGAAAATAACCCAGTGATATAACAAAGAATCAATGAAAATAGTTCTTGTGAAAGTAGTGTGAAAATGTTTGGTCATTGACATCAAAGGATCAATCGAGGACACCAAACATAATTCGCTAACAAGTCGCATTATTTGAGAAATGGATGAATCAAAACGAGGAAGAATAATTTTTTTTGATTCGATATTGATTAAGTCAGAATTGTTTATATATATATATATATATATATTCCCATATTACACATTTTTGTTGGGTAATTCTTCTTTAATTCACCGCGTACACTCAGTAAATCGCAATATTCCATTTAAATTGCCATAAAATATAGCCGAACAATTTTTTTTACCATTCCCAATTTGTTTTATCCTTTCCAAAGAACAAAGGACCTTTCAGGGCAAAAAAACTTGCAGACTTATTTCAGACACGTTGGGTATTTTGATTTTTTCATGCTTAATTCGAATAAATACAGAGCTTTGTGGGCTAGAGAAGAAACAATCTTCTTTTCCAATATCAAACGAGCAAAAAGTTTCACTTACGCCCTTCATTCTAATATCCATTATTTTTGGGTGGATTTCAACGCTTTATTCAACATGTTTCGCATTGTCTGATTAAGGTCAAATATGTTCCGTTTAGTTCTATAATTAGCTTCTGGGCGAGCTAAGACTACTAACATGCCAATCAACCTCGATTATTTCTGTGATTTTCTACGATGCACCTGTCTGCGCATCTTGCACATAAAATGTTAAATGGTAATTGTACGTATTAGCTGTAACAGTATCGAGATCATAAACATCATTCACAATTTCAGACACCAGGCTTGAATTTTCGCCTTTATCAAAGAAAAAATGTAAAATGTACCGAATTTTCTCTTTGTTGAGTTCCATTTTTAAGGCCCTGTAACTCATATTTGAATTGACCAAACAAAAAACAGAAAAAACATTTTTTTAGGTAAAATATCATCTTGACAACGAGCATAAATCTAAAATTGTTTGATCGATACTTCACGAAATATGGATCACTACAGCCATATACTGAGAAAATAATGGATTTCTTTTTTCCCAATCTGTTATATCATCAAAGTGAAGTTTTAGCTGAAAATGTGTTTCCTTACAGAAAGTACTGATTTGGCTAGTAGTCATCATCGCAAATACAAATGCACTACCCCAAGGAGCTCCAGAAAAAATATGTCAATCAATGTTACCAGTACACCCAGGTTCTCTTCCTCAAAACAACGCATCTCCATTCACAATAGTACCGAGACGTTTTCAAGGAAAAGTTATACTTGTAGTTAGTTCCTTACTGAGCACACCCTTCCAAGGATTTATGATACAGGGTCGAAGTCCTGATGGTAGGATATTGGGCAAATTTGAAAGTATAGGAGAATTCGCCCACACCATAAATTGTGCCAGTGAAGGTGATACAACTACTCATAGTAGTCCCAGTCCAAAGAATGTCCTCGAATTCAAGTGGAACCCCCCATCAGACTACGAAGGACCTATTATCTTCAAGTAAGACAATCTTCTTTTCAGTTATTCACTCTATTATTTTCTTATATAAAAACGAAATTATTTTGTGAAACCTCTTCATAATTTAATCTTGCAAAATCAAATCAAAATGTGTTAGAAAAACAATATCTCCATTCAAGAAGACATATAGAATCTCGTACAGCATTCCATAACATAAAGGAATCTATAGAGAATAAAGAGAATTGCTCGAAATTAATTAACGTACTCGTATTGGCTGAAACAGTATACTGTTTCAAATTAATATTTCAACTAACAAATTTTGTACTTCTTTCTGACTCACCTCCATAGTTTTCTATTCTCCTGGTCTCTCTGGAACATTGCTTTGGGCCCTGCTTGCATCCAGGTTGTCTTCGATCTTCCTAGCTTTCTTCTCTCTAATGGATTCCAATTCATGATTTGTTTCGGTATTCTGCATTCGTCCATTCTTTGTACATTACCATACCAGCTGAGTTGTTTCCCAAATTATTGTAGATTTCATATTCATTAGTTCTCATATGGTGGTGTTTGGTATATGTTGTAGCCAAGAAATTCTAGCTGATCGTCACCAGAAATTCATTTCTAGGTATGATAATCTTTGCACTGTTCTTGATGTAAGTTGCCAAGTTGCTAATAGAACCGCACTCCTAAATACCCCGTCGTATATACAGGTAGGGAAAAGACAGTCGGAAACAGGAAATTCGGTCTCAATCAAGAATACTGGAGCAGTGGAAGAATCAAAAACTCAGCGCGATGCGATGACGAACAAACGACTATTCTCTCTCAATAGTAGTGGGAAGTGAAAGCAGACTGCACTTTAGATCGAAGCATCAACACTGCGCACTGCCATTGAGAGGGAACAGTCATTTATTCGTCATCTCATCGCGCTGAGGTTTTGATTCTTCCACTGCTCCACTGTATTCTTGATTGAGACCGAATTTCCTGTGTTTCCGACTGTCTTTTCCATACCTGTATGTTGTTTCTAATAGTTGGATTACTTACTCGACCATAGTTTCGAGTTAAAGGCTCCAATAATTTATTTTCCTTTTTATTCGTTCTACCATTTCTGTTTCAGTTCAGCTGGTGTTTGTGATTTTGGTTCCTAAGTAGTTATATTTTATATTTGTCTGCCATCTTGTAATCTAAAATCTTCTGACCCTACATAAATATACTTCGTCTTGCATGTTGATATTTAATCCCCATTTCTCGTATTCTGATAGTAGACGACGATCCATGAACTCCAAATGATCTTTATCTTGGAAGATAACCACCTGATCGTCAGCGAAATGTAAGGTGTATAAATTAGTGTGATCACTTATTTGGACCACCATTCCATGGCATGATCTGCTCCAATGTCTTAGGGTTTCATCTAAATGTATTTTGAACAGCGTAGGTGATATGCTTGCATCCTTGCCTCAATGCTTTCGTTATGCCGAATCTTGAGGACAATTGATTGTTTATCTTTACTCTTGAAGAACAATTCGTATATAGATGTTGTACTGCTCTTCTCAGTGGAATATTTATAGAAGTCCTTTCAAGCACCAGACCAGAGTTTAGTCAGAGATACTTTGTCATAGGCTTATTTTAAGTCGACAAACAGTTTCTTTTCAGTGAGTTTGTTTAGTGTAAAGATGTAGTCTATATATGATCACCCTGTCCTAAATCTAGCCTGTTCCTCTATTTCTCTCGATTCATACTCCATTTCAATCAGGTTCCATAACATTTTTGCATACAAACTACTGAATGTGTTATTCACTGATATGCATCGATAATTTTCACATTTAGTCTTACCGCTCTTCTTATAGATTGGACTAATGCGTGCTTCTTTTCTATCATCCGGAGAATTGTCACCATTTAAATATTTGTTGCAAAGTTCTTTCAACATATAACGTAATTTATTTGTTTCATTTTTTACCAGTTCTGCTGCGATTCCTCCGGTTACAGCTGCTCTCTTATGTTTCATAGATCTTATAGCCTTTTTGACATATTCTTCAGTGATTGTTATTTTTGCACCAACGGTGTATCGTTTGGGGGACATATTTATGAACTCAGTTCTATCTTCTCTAAGTTGTTTTTTGTAGTGATCTTTCCATTCCTTCAAGGATATTGACTGTATATTGCTTCTTTGTACCCTTTCTCTGCTCGATAGTTTTATGAGTCTCCAGGCCTCAGAAGATTCATTCTTGTCCATACACACCTCTAATTCCCCACATTTCCGCTCCCATGTTTCATTTTTGCTTTTCAATATCATCTCTTTGAATTTGGACTGCTCACTCTGGTACAGTTATCTATCTTCTTTATTCTTGGGCTTCATCCAGGCGTCATAAGTTTTCTGTTTTAATTGTTTATGGTTCTCCTGCTTACTATTCCACGTTAAAGTTGTGTTCTTCTCATGGTGAGTGGTTCCTCTTCGCCTTGTGCTTCTTGCTCAGCATCTTCTAGTGATTACGTGATCATGTCCAGTTTTTGATCTAAAAAGCTTGGGTCTAAATTTTGAACTAGTCTTGACTTTTATAGTATTTTATACTCTGTTCATGGAATCCCTGCAACTTAGATTCAACTCGATTCACTTTCTCTGAATATTAATCTTTTCGATTTTACTTGTTGTTTAAATGGTACTCTAACGTGACCCGTCAGTATGTAATGGTCTGCTCCGCACTCTATACCCCTGTATACTCTAACGTCTTTCACCCGCCACGTTGTATTTTATTTAAGTATAATATAATCTATGATACCTTAGCTGTCTCGAAGCTTGGTGCCATGTAAACTTGTTATTCTCCTTATGTGCGTAAAACCCATTAAGAATCTTCAAATTGTACTGTGTGCAAACACCTATCGTTCTTTGTCCATTATTATTGATCCTACTCACTATTTGGTCTCGACATTTCTTTCCAGTATTTCTGACTTGATGATGGAAAACCAGGTGCTTCAGCGAAGGGTTCAATATATATTCGTGGCGTAACTGTCAACTCTTCGGTCTATTTGGGGGACCGTGTGAATAACATTGCGAAGTCCGCTGCAAATAAGCTGGGATATTTGTTCAACACTAGAAAATAGTTCTCTGCAGATCAGATTCTCATACTACTCTCATGTTTGGAGCTCCGCACCCAAGCATTCGTTAAAACAGAATAGAGTACGACTGATTGACTAACCACCTAAGGAGTGGGCGTTTTGATCCACTATAAATAAAAACCTGATGAATATTTTTCCAAGGCTGTACTAATAAGAAATATTTTCTGTTAGGCGATTTGAGGAGGAATTTTTTTCTTGAATGCCTCTACACTTAGGCAGATCAGTAGCGATCTTTCAATCTTCCATTGTACACTGTATTCCTATTAGGATGATTATATGGATGGTGGATAAGACACAATTTACAGTTAGCACATTTAATATTGAATAGATGAATATACTTTATCTTGATGATCGCAATTGTTATGACACACTTTAACGCGCAGACCTTATGTTGTTTGAACTAAAAGCAGTACTTTAATCATTTCTGGCTTGAATTACCCGTCATCTTCCCCAGATGGAATTCTCTTGTTTGAAGCACTAACCTAAAAGATACATTTAACACGTGTTATTACAAACACAAACTTTACAAAGAAGGGTTAGGTTATATTTTCCCACAGAGTTTTGTCAACATAAAGTGTTTCCCTCGTTCTTCCGTAAAACGGTAGAAAATGGTACGATCTAACGAATAGGAGGATATGCAACTCTTAATTCAAGTTGGAGAATTATAAGTTGCCTGCAGTTCTCTAACGGCGATTTTACAATATATTAGTCGAAGGTTTTAGGGCTCCAGCCTTCCCAAAGCCTCTCCCTCTCTGCGTCACTGTGAAACAACTTTTTATTTAGTTCTATAAAGTGTCTAATTAATTCAATTTTGTTGATTTGTATTGATTATGCAATTATATAATATATTACTCATTCAATTTGGAGAAAGTATTTCCAGGACAAATTAATATTAATCCATCATGTAAAATAATCAAAATTTTTTCAGTTTCAATTTTCTACAACATAGAAAATGGATGAATATTATCAGAGTTTTCCTTTTCCAGTGGTACTATAGCTCAGGACTATGGAACCTACTGGGTTGGAGTTGAATCACAGGAAATCCAGCTGGATAAAAATTTGGTAGACGATGTACCTCAACAGTTTTCATCCCCTGCTTACTTCAATACACCGCCTACATTCATTCCTTCAATTCATCGGGAAGCTGCTATGGACTTTGATCCATTTTATACAGGTTCCTAATGCCAACATTTTAATTTTTTTCGAACTGTTATTGAAGACGTTTCTCCCCAGGGTGCGGCTCTACCAAACTTTGTTTCGGCAGTCCGGACGGATGCATAAAGAGCAAAAGTTGCAAGGCGGCCGTTGCCGTCTCGGTGTCCGGTGACAAATTCGACTTCGAACTGAAAGGGTACCAAGGTGCTAAATGGGTAGGTGCTGGACTTTCTACCGATGAAAAAATGGGGGACGATTCTGTTATCGAGTGTGTAAAAAATGGAAATTCAGTGGATCCTTACTTGAGTTGGACTAGTGGAAAGCCGGATTACGGTGCTACAAGGACGAAAAATGTGAGTTTTATGGCCGTAAACTTTTAGGGCTGGCTGATTGCCTCCATTATAGTTAGTTAGGAGTGCATCTCGATCCAATAATCTAATATGTTCCCTTCTATCCAACTGACTGAGCTTCCTATCAAATTCCACAGTTCCGATGATATTCAGCAGTTGAAACTTCATCTTTTGTGATTTTACTGCCAAGCACTTCTTGCGTTTTTTTAGATCGAGACGAATTCAAGGTATTCAGTACTGATTCTCTCCAAAGAATTTGCATTAGCCATTTTCGCTTAATCTCACTGGATGCTTTCCGAGGCGTCCTGCAAAAAAGTCCGTGAAGAGATAAAGCATGTTTTAGCTGGATTCAAGTAGGTTTTTGATCTTCCAGTGCTGAAGATATGAAAAAACTTTTTGGATTGCTTCAAACTTGTAAGATTCCCCCAGAGGGTATCTCTGTCTCTGTTTTCTCTCTCTTCTTGACCTTGTTTCTGTAGGCGTGTTTCACGAAGCCTCAGAATAAAGTCCTCTTTTCTGGCTAGTAAATTGGCATTCCATTATCTCTGATTCCTATTTGTCTAGAAATTCATGCTAAGAAGATCTCATAATGCTTGCCCAGTTCATTGAACTTACTCAGACTTTCCCATACCATCCTTTTGAATGATGGCTTCAATGTTGGCTTGACAATCATATTATGTCATATCTCCCATCAGCCAAACAACTTCCAAACTGTCTGTTCCTTGTAGAGTTTTCATGAGAAAAAGCGTGTCTTAATCACCTGCCGAAAAGTGAGAAGAATATCGGGGATGTAATAACGAATTCAACCCGAGTTCAAGAACTTGTTCTAGATCCTTCTTGCTATAGGGGTTTTGGCATCCTGTAACAATACTTCATTTTGATTCACCATAAATTAAGGTGCTTTCAATTGAGTTCTGCTTACACTGAGACTCTTCATAATACAAGTTAGCAGTATCTGACTGTTTGACCTCTTTACAATCTCAATAAAGTTCCATACAGATTAAGTTGCTATCCAAATATAACAAGAAGCGTCAAATCGGTTAATGATGTGTATATCTGCAATATTCTGAAAAATCATCTCAAAGAATCTCAAGTTTTTGCAGGCAACATGAAATTTCATGCATTTGATAAGATTATTACAGTAAGAACATCTAAAATCAGATTTCTCGTTTGTTTATTCATTTAGAAAATTGGATAATGTTGTACTTACTCTTTTTATAAGCTAATGATTCTGATAACTCATTCTTCAGCAACTTGGAATCCGCTTACTGAACCAAAGCATCATAGACGATACAATATATTGCAAGGTGAGGCGAGATGCAAAAACTGTGGTAAACGGTAGAGAATTTGACTTATCTAACACGATGTACTACCTACTTATTGCCGCTGGTTCAGGTGCATCAGGTAATTATTTCTAGTACATAATTTCATTAAGATTTCTAATAAATTACAAACTTCACCGAGGAAAGTTAGAGTTTACTTTCTTTGATAATCTGGCTACAATTAATGAACAAATATACTTCTATACTTGTTCGTCTACTCTAATGTTGATTGAACGGCTAGTTTGACCTATGTAAAAAGCAGGGCACTCAAATTGCAATTTAGTGAGTGCCCTGCTCTTTATCGATGAAGCAAATAAAAACTGATTCATCATCGAATTTTATTATAAATCACTTAACGGTTCATTGAGAAATTTTTATCTCTAATTATAACTAAAAATTTCAGTAACCTGTTCGATTTTTTGTGTATTCCATGAGTTTTCAAATCAGAAATAAATGTTAAAATGGATCAAGACAACGAATAGAATAGAATAGAGAACCTATGTCTAAAATTTATTGCGTTGTCTGGAAGACTCGATATTTACTGCCATTTAATTTAATGATTAGCTTTATATTCTTATTTCTTCATTTCATATGTAATTTAATAAGATAATCACTAACTTTGATACCGAAATTTCAGGATTGCCTATTGAAGAGATAATATTTTGAACAGACGTCAGCAAGCTTTGAACCTAAAGAATAATTCTTCAGTTGAATCATTTTATCCGTACTAATTGTTTATTGATGTAAAGCCAAGACCAGAAATAATATTTAACATCAATTGAACTATATTATTTCAAGAAACATAGGCCCAAGCGGAATGTTGTAGAAGTATTGGGTGTCTTTTTTAAGAGTTTTAGAATTTTCGATAGGAATAATTGTGATTTGACAGAAGGTTGAAGCCATGTTGTTTTAACATTTCTGTTCAGTAAGCATTGACAAATTATCATGAAAAGAATCACGCCGCAACAACGTTTACAAATTGTTGAAATTTATTCTCAAAATCCCCAAACTTATAGACACTTCGTGAAATTTATGGTTTACATAATCGTCCATCAGAGCAGCTTATTCGTCGAACTATCGAAAGATTTCGGATAACATTTTCTCTACTCGATGAAACAACAACAAGACAAAGAACTATACGTACAGAAAAAAATATCGCTGCTGTAAGTCATAGTGGTAATGATGATCCAGATTTGTCTATTCGTTAACGTTCACAACAAGTTGGATTTTGTGCATCTACCACATGGAAAATTTTGCGTAAAGATCTTTGTCTACACCCATATAAGATCTAACTTGTACGTACAGTTCTTTGTCTTGTTGTTGTTGTTGAATCGAGTAGAGAAAATGTTGTCCAAAATCTATCAATAGTTCGACGAATAAGCTGCTCTGATGGATGATTATGTAAACCATGATGATACAGATTTGTCTATTCGTCGACGTTCACAACAAGTTGGACACTTTGCATCGACCAAATGGAAAATTTTGCGTAAAGATCTTGGTCTACACCCATACAAGATCCAACTGGTTCAAGAACTAAAGCCACTTAAGCATTTATAAGCGTCGTTTGTTTGCTGATTGGGCCCTAGAACAACTTGAAGTTAATCTACTTTTTTATTGTAAAATTGTGTGTAGTGATAAAGCTCATTTCTGGTTAAACGGCCATATAAACAAGCAAAATTGCGTATATGGAGTGGAAACAATCCTCAAGAAGTTCTGCAGGTTCCATTGCATCCTGAAAAATGCACTGTATGGTGTGCTTTACACGCTGGAGGCAAAATTTGAATAGTATCGACCCAGAAGTGTTTTGGTTCCCACAAGATGGTGGTACATCCCATACTGCTACCGTAACAATTGATTTATTGAAAGAAAGATTTGGCGATAACATTATTTCGAGAAATGGTCGAATAAATTGGCCTCTAAGATCATGCGACATAACTCCACTGGATTATTTTCTTTGGAGTTATGTCAAGCCTTTGGTTTATGCTGATAAACCATAAAAAATAGACGTTTTGGAAGCAAACATAACTCGTGTTATTGATGAAATATGGCCTGAATTACTCGAAAAAGTGGTCCAAAATTGGTCTGGTCGAATGCGGTTCCTCACAGCTAGTCGTGGTAGGCATATGCCGGAAATTATTTTTAAAACATAAATTTTACAAAATTGTCTTTCAAATAAAAAAAAATTGATTTCAATCTTAATTTAAATGTATTTTATTTCAATTTAAAGTTCTATCACTCTGAAAAAAACGCCCGATATCTTCTTATACTTTTAAACCTCTATAAGGTCAATATAAATTCCTAGAATTCACCCGAGTTTTTCCAACATTGTCAGTGTCATAATTTACATTGTTCGATTCTTGAATTTGGTTATGTTGGTTTTATCTAATAATTATATGAACCTGAACAAAAAATAGAACAGATAAATTTTTTTAAGTTATTTCATGCGAAAATTACAGAACTAATGGTTAGCAAAGTGGTGTATTGTAATATTAACCATCATTTTTTTCGAATAATATAATATTTCAAGGACTACAAGAAGATATTTCGTTACCCGCATTATCAATTTTGTGTTCCACAAGAGTGGATAAGAACAAAAAAATTACGAACAAAGAATTATTTAATTCTTTTTATGCTGGCCTCGTTGTATTTCTGTTTGCGCTTAAATTATTGAAAGCCTAGAGCTAGATCATTTGAGTAATACGTAGTTACGATTTAATTTGAAACAATTTGTATGGTTTTGAAGGTTTCAACCTAAACACCTCCATTCTTTCCTGTAAAATCTTACTTCAGATCCACTTTAGGAATTTCATCGGCAACGAGAAAATCTTTAAAAAATAATTTGTTTTACTGTATAACAAATTTTAAATAACCCACCCCTTACTTCAGATACTTCGAACTAACACACAGGAACGATGTGAAAGAATTTAAACACAATTTTAGTAACAACTATGAGATTCTTTATAATAAAAAAATTTGTTGCCTGTAAAGTCGGTATACGGGCGAAAGTTTTACGTGACAACGACTTTGAGTGGTAAAATAATTTTAATGTGAATATTCATTCGTATAGTAGGAAGAAGGATGAAATAATAGTAACAATTTAAAACATTTATTTATACAAAGAATTATATTTAAAACATTAATTTATACAAAGAATCTCGCACTGAATTTCATATTAACAAAATTTTATTTATCAATCAGTTGTTATAAGTTATTAATAAATTTAACTTGTTTTACATTGTTATAAATATAAAAACTAAATTTAAAAGTTAGAACATTTATTTAAATCACATTAATTGTTAATATCAATCGATTTTAATTCAAAGTGTATTTTCTAAAAGGAGAAAACTAATTCACATTTGATCTTTGAATTTGTAAATCGCGCGCTTACGACCTTGCGCAGTGATTAGTCGTCTCGGTTTGAATGTTTGAAAGTTTCGATTTGACAGGTTGGAGGTTAAACATTGTTATTTCAATTTTTTACATAGCAAGTCGCGCTCATTTTTTCAAGTTAAACAAATTATTATTGGTTGAGAAACGATTTCTACTACTTTTTTGATTGAAAACTACCACAACATTGTGATTACTACAACATAACCTATTCACTTATGTCTTAGTCATTTATTTCATCATGTTATATTATCAGTCTGAAATTATTTACCTTTGCTGTTTGAATTGTTGCGATGGACGAAACTACCTTCACATTATCACTACACAATCGTTTTACAATTAACTGGCAACGTGTAAACTTGTATGCAGGCGCCTAAGCGAAATAGAAGCGCATGACATGAACCGGTGTGTATGCCTATCTCTCTCACTCTCTCTCTCTCTCGCTCTGTCTCTCTTGCTCTTAGGCGGGCTAACTGTGCTCGAGTGGAAGGGACGCGTGCCTTTCACTTTTTATGTCTGTCTCTCTCGCTCTTAGGCGGGCTAACCATGCCCGAGTGGAAGGGACGCGTGCCTCTCACTCGCTCTCATTGTGAGCGCATAACGTGAGCGGAGCGTAACGCAGTTTCTTGAAGTGTCACCCGGCAAACCAATTTATAAGACGTTGTCACGTCAAAAACTGCAAATTCCATATAAACTTTTTTAAAACTACTAGACATTAGTAGGTACCATTACTTAAAAATTCTTTTGAATGAAGAAACAAATGTTAATAGATCCCCTTTGTTAATGTGGGAATCCCAGAGACAGGCCAATTTTTTACGCACTTCTTTATTTTCACCTTCCATGTAGGCAATGAAGACAGATGTTTTCAAGAATTCATAAAATGCTGCACTGCTGAAGCCGTCCTTTGAAGTTGGCTCTCCAGCATAATTCTCCCGATTGCAGTGGTTTACACGCGAATCGCTTCCTCTAAATCTTGCAGGGTTCGAAGCTATCCCATTGGCGTTTTTAAAAAAGTAAGGGTCAAGTGTTGCGCACCATACTGTAACTTTCGGGCTTTGCAGCGGTTAGACATGAAGATAATAAGGTTCTCAATTTGATCAAAGAATGCTTCCATCTTACGCGCTAAGGTTAATCGTTTGTAATCTTCTGGACCTAACTGTTGAATATTGATAATTTGTAAAGGCGGAATGGCAGACCCAAGTGCAAAATACGCCTTACCGTTCAAGCAATCAAACGAATTTCAGCCGAATAGTTTCGAGCAAATGGGGTTGTCGGATTTGCTCAATATTCTCTGGGGTTAGAGCTATTCGTGAAGCCCTTAGTTGCTTTTTGTGCGTCAAAATACGTCAAAAAATTCGAAAACGATTACCACCAGTATTTAAAAGATGTTAGATCCAATGTTAGTGTAATGGTGCACTCCCATTTTATGGTTTTTTCCTTTCAGCTCAAGGCGTTGGTTACCATGACATCACATATTTACCATCTGGAAGTAAACTATCTTTAGCCGATGTGTCTGATGTATCTGGTGCTTCGAAAGTCTTAATACGTATCCATGGAGCATTCATGATAGCAGCTTGGATTGGTGCTGTATCTATCGGTACACTGTTAGCTAGGTATTATCGTCAGACTTGGACGGGTAGTTCCATGTGCGGTAAAGATGTATGGTTTGCAGTGAGTATGATCTTCTTTCTACTATAATTAGTGCTGCCCACTGTGGTACCGATAAGGCGTCTAAAATGAAATGTTACAAATTCAAATTGCTGAAATTGTTTTCTTATATCTTGAGGAAATTCATTGAATCATAACAAAAATTATTCACAAAAATATGGGTAGGGTTTATAGCTTTTAGACTTCCATTTAAACCATCACATGCTGCACGAAAGTAATTTTGCATTATTTTGGTCCATTCTAGGCGAAGCTTGAGTTTCATTATATCGACGATTTGGTATTTTTCAACACCAACTTTAATCTTCAAAACATCCAGGCCGGGAAATTCAACATGATTATCAAATTTGGTTGCCATTCAGATGAACAAATTATGCGTGCAATGTTGTTTTCGAACCCATTTTTGGTTAGCGCGTGCTCTGTGTGATGGAGTTCTGTTGAAATGTCCAGCATTTTTGGTCGAAATTTAGAACTTACATTGAGCATGTAAGCGATCCTGCTTTCCTTGGGAATCTGTACAGAATTTTTTCGATTTCCGCGAACAAAGTGAGCAATGTCGAATGTCATTCTTGTGAAAAACATAACATATTCTAGAAATCATAAGTTTGGGGTGTTTGTTTTTAGATTGATGAACTATATTGAAATAAAACACATTTAAATTGAAATTGAAGCCAATTTTTTCTTTATTTGAAAGATAATTTTATGACATTTATGTTTTAAATATAATTTCCGGCATATGCCCACTACGACTAGCTCTGAGGAACTACATGCGACCAGACCAATTCTGGAGCACTTTTTCGAGTAATTCAGGCCTTATTTCATCAATAGCACGAGTTATGTTGGCTTCCAAAGCGTCTATTGTTTCTGGTTTATCAGCATAAACCAATGACTTGACATAACTCCAAAGAACATAATCCAGTGGAGTTATGTCGCATGATCTTGGGGGCCAATTAATTGGACCATTTCTCGAAACAATGTTATCGCCATCTTTCTTTCAATAAATCAATTGTTACGGTAGCAACATGAGGTGTAACACCATCTTGTTGGAACCAAAACACTTCTGGGTTGATACCATTCAAATTTTGAAACAAATAATCATTGATCTGTAACGAGCACCATTAACTTTAACATTAGCTCCAGCATCGTTTTTAAAGAAATATAGACCGATGATGCCTCCAGCGTGTAAAGCACACCATACAGTTTTTCAGGATGCAATGGAACCTGCATAACTTCTTGAGGATTGTTTTCACTCCATATACGGCAATTTTGTATTGTTTACGTAGCCGTTCAACCAGAAAGGAGCTTCATCACTAAACAGAATTTTACGATCAAAAATTGGATCAACTTCAAGCTGTTCTAGGGTCCAATCAGCAAACAAACGATGCTTATTATGGTCAAGTGGTTTTAGTTCTTGAACCAGTAGGATCTTGTATGGGTATAGGCCAAGATCTTTACGCAAAATTTTCCATGTGGTGGATGCACAGTGTCCGACTTGTTGTGAACGTCGGCGAATAGACAAATCTGGATCATCATTAACGCTATGACTTACAGCAGCGATATTGGAAGGAAGTCCCTTATCGCGCGTTGCGAAAGGGGGCTAGACGGAAAATATTAAGACCAAAAGTTGTAACGACACTTTTTGCTATAGTTTCAAGCCGTGCGGCGTGCACGTGTCTCTCTCTCTCTCTCTCTCTTTCTCATAGACAGCAAGCCAGTTATTTTCGTTTCGTCTTTCTATTTCGCATTAAACAGTGTGGTGTCGCGACGATTATTTTTGTTGAGTGTATTAGGTTTATTTATGGTTATATTTGATGATGAAACTAAATTTCGATTTCATCTTAATCGAGTACAAGCTTCATCAACAATATCTCTAGTACAAGAGTTTTAGAGATTGTCATTAAATAAGCTTGAAACGAAGGCAAAATCAGTCATCGATTTCATTACTAGAGATAAAGGCATTTCATTGTGTACGTTCAACGTCCAAAGCCTTCGTAAACATTCTGTTGATTTAATCGACTCTGTTACAGAAAAAACGAACATTTTGTTATTATCAGAGACATGGTTGGAAAATCAAGAAGAATGTGATATACCGAATTTTAATTGTATAGCTCACTTTAAACGTGATTTTGTTCGTTCAGGTGGAGTTGCAATTTATCACAACACAAATGATACGACGAATCTTGTAACACCAAATATGTCGGTCATAATGAACAATATTCAGGACTTGTAGGTAAGACGTACAAGTGTTGCAGATTTATGTGCAGCAGAGTGTGTAATGGAAAACGGCGTTACTTTAATCATGGAAGTCATATATGTCTCACCAAATAACAAATTGATAGATATTCAGGAGTTCATTCATCGAGCACTGCTAGAGTATTCTAAAGATGTATCTCAAACGCTTAGCAGATACAATAGAAATTTAGAGAAACGCTCATTTTGGCCGGTGATTTTAACATCAACTTCAGTAATGAAAAATCAAAACCATTGCTACAGTTTCTAGAGGATGAATTTGATTTAAAAATAAACAATAATCCAGCAGAATTAACAACAAAATATAATACTTCCATCGATGCAGTTTTTTCAAGACATTTAAATAAAATAGAATCACAAACATATGTTTCCTACTTCAGTTAACACAAGCCAATTATTACTAAAATTGAGCCTACTAATTGAGTTTATATTACATTATATTTGTTAATAATAAAAAAAAATATTATTATAACTTAAAAAAAGTAGAATTTTATTACAATTCCTTCACTAATTAATCGAAAGGAACTTCGTTCCATCCGGGTGTCCCTTGACAATCAATTTTTTTTCTTCTGTACGTACAGTTCTTTGTCTTGTTAATATTGCAACGAGTAGAGAAAATGTTGTCCGAAATCTATCGATAGTTCGACGAATAAGCTGCTCTAATGGACGATTATGTAAACCATAAATTTCACGAAGTGCCCTATAAGTTTGGCGAATAAAACACTTATTTTGAAAATAAATTTCAACAATTTGTAATCGTTGCGGCGTAAGTAGTTCCATGATAATTTTTCAATGCTTACTGTACAGAAGTGTCAAAACAACATGGCTTCTACCTTCTGTCAAATCACAGTTATCCATATCAAAAGTTTTATCACTTTAAAAAAACACCCGATATTACAACTCAATTTTTAGTAGATTCAAGAATCACTGTTTCGCCTAGGTTCCTACTGAAACACTCAAGTTCGATCGATTTTTCTGCATTCTATGTATTTATGCTCTATAAATGTTCGTTTATCATACAGTTTAGTGGACATAAAGTGGGGTTTTATTATGCTAGCCAAATGAGGTTTAAATTAGCTAAGACCTCGTATATCCAATGTTTATTTTTAAAGCCTCAAATCGTCGTATATTTGGGAATAAGTTTTATATAAATTTATATACAAGAAAAGTGTTTTCTTCAATGAATTGTAACGTCCTAGCTACCATTCTGATATTTTTTTTACATACTGCCGTGGACTAATTTTAGATCATATATATATATATATATATATATATATATATTAGGAGTACGAATAAGTTTCCGCCGTTTTTTAACACAAACTAAATATTTATTATAGAAGACGATGTGAGACTACTTGCTGAGTGACTTCTAATGTTAGAGCAAGTTCTTTTTGTGTTTGAGTTTAATCTTCCTCCAATAATTCCTCCAATTCTGCATCCTCGTAAATTTTGGGCCTTCCACTGCGATCTTTGTCTTCTACGTCGAAATCACCGTTTTTAAACTTTTGAAACCACTCTCGACACGTTCTCTCACTCAAAGCACCCTCACCATATGCTTCTACGAGCAATTGATGCGCCTCAGCAGCAGATTTCTTTAAATTAAAGAAGTAAACTAATATTTCTCGCAAACGACGCTTACTTGGTTCAAATTTTGAGATTTTCAACTTATAAAAATTATATTTCACCAATATAAAATCAATGATATTAATAGGTTATGTTGTTCTTGAATGTCCAAACTATTTTTTAAGCCGGTTATCATCTGCGAAAGCTAACCGAAACTCCGTGCCGCGCCATCTACAATAAAAGCGGAAACTTATTTGTACTCCTAATATTAGGAGTACAAATAAGTTTCCGCCGTTTTTTTGTTGATGGCGCGGCACGAAGTTTCGGTTAGCTTTCGCAGATGATAGCCGGCTTAAGAAATAGTTTGGACATTCAAGAACAACATAACCTATTAATATCGTTGATTTTATATTGGTGAAATATAATTTTTATAAGTTGAAAATGTCAAAATTTGAGCCAAGTAAGCGTCATTTGCGGGAAATATTAGTTTACTTCTTTAATTTAAAGAAATCTGCTGCTGAGGCGTATCAATTGCTCGTAGAAGCATATAGTGAGGGTGCTTTGAGTGAGAGAACGTGTCGAGAGTGGTTTCAAAAGTTTAAAAACGGTGATTTCGACGTAGAAGACAAAGATCGCAGTGGAAGGCCAAAAATTTACGAGGATGCGGAATTGGAGGAATTATTGGAGGAAGATTCATCTCAAACACGAAAAGAACTTGCTCTAACATTAGACGTCACTCAGCAAGCAGTCTCACATCGTTTAAAATCATTTCTTCTATAATAAATATTTAATTTGTGTTAAAAAACGGCGGAAACTTATTTGTACTCCTAATAATATGCCACAAAACTTGTTGAGTATCAATATATTGTTTAAATTAAATTTTTAAATTTAAATTATTTCAAATTAAATACTGTTCTCGTTTCCGTTTCAGTGGCATCGACTGTTGATGATGGTTACATGGGCGCTGACAATCGCTGCTTTTGTTGTGATTTGGGTAGAATTGGAATCTTGGTCACATGAGCTTCCTCATGCTATTCTTGGAACTATAACGACTATTTTATGTTTCTTGCAACCTATTGGAGCATTCTTCAGACCTCATCCCGGTGCTTCAAAGAGACCTCTCTTCAACTGGCTCCATTGGTTAGGAGGAAATATGGCACATATCCTTGCAAGTAAGAAGAAATTTTTGTTCAATAAATTCATCTTGAATCTAAATGAGCACACTGATTAAAAATGATACTATTATTTTTGAAAACTCTTGTAATGACGAGAGTGAGCTTCTTATAATTGGAATATCCCAAAAAACTCACTCATCAATAACACACTTGTGTGAAAGAATATTTAGAAGATAGCCTTCTGTTCCTATCATGTGTTTGAGAGAATCAATAAATTCTTCAAAGTTTGATCTAATTTCAGTTGTCACTATCTTCTTCGCTGTTAAACTGGGTAAGGCTGACTTACCACATTTCATGGACTACATACTTGCAGGATACGTCGTCTTCCATGTCATCGTTCATTTATTATTATCTGTAAGTAAACAAAATAAAATGGAGAGTATCATTATGGTAAACAGAAAGTTTTTTATATTCTTGATGCAATATTCTATGCGGTAATACGGAATAAGGTACTTAGAGCGCTGTAATAATTGTGAAACTCTTAATTTGGGAGGCCGCGATTCGTTCTGAGCATGCGCACCTGAACTCTCCATACAGGCGTGGTGCAAATTTCTGACGCCAATGACCATGTGTTCCACATTGGAACACATGTAAAGGTCGTTGAATGCTGTGTACCTTGATCTACTTTAACTCGGCGGGGACGGTCAGTCAGGAATTTTAAGGTTAGTCGTGCCCACTATATGATACGTCGGTCAAGCTGCAATAGTGCAAGGCAGGATTCTGGACGAGGAGTGAAGAAGGTGGTCGCTACACACTCTCCTCCAGTAAGCGTCGATAAGGTCACGAAATAGGGTGTTGAGTTCAGGCAAGGAGACAGTCCGCCGCTGCTCTGGTTGCGCTGCCATCTCCAGCGGGGATCTGTGGAACGAAAGGAAAGGCTGCCTCTAAATGATGATAAGGGGGCATTGCCCCCTTATCAGGAGGTTCTAACTTAAAACCTCCAAATGAATGCGTTGGTTCACTCTTGAAGCAAACTCCCCCAATCACGTCAGGGTCACCGATGAAACTCTTAAGGAATGCCGTTTCTCCAACCTCTTAATTTGGGAGGCGGCGTTTCGTTCTCAGCATGCGCACCTGGGTTGTACCATTCAAATTTTTGAACAAATCATCATTGATCATCGATCTATAACCAGCACCATTCACTTTAAAATTAGTTACAGCATCGTTTTTAGAGAAATATGGACCGATGATGCCTCCAGCGTATAAATCACACCATACAGTGCATTTTTCAGGATGCAATGGAACCTGCAGAACTTCTTGATGATTGTCTTCACTCCATATACGGCAATTTTTCTGTTTACGTAGCCGTTCAATCAGAAATGAGCTTCATCACTAAACACAATATTACGATAAAAAAGTTGCTCCTAGGGCACAATCAGCAAACAAACGACCCTTATTATGGTCAAGTGGCTTTAGTTCTTGAACCAGTTGTATCTTGTATTGGTGTAGACCAAGATCTTTACGCAAAATTTTCCATGTGGTTGATGCACAGATTCCAACTTGTTGTGAACGTCGACGAATAGACAAATCTGGATCATCATTAATACTATGACTTACAGCAGCCATACTTTCTTCTGTATGTACAGTTCTTCATCTTGTTGTTGTTGCATCGAGTAGAGAAAATGTTGTTCGAAATCTATCGATACGACGAATGAGCTGCTCTGATGGACGATTATGTAAACCATAAATTTCACGAAGTGCTCTATAATTTTGGCGAATAGAACACTGATTTGGAAAATTAATTACAACAATTTGTAAACATTGTTGCAGCGTGAGTCTTTCCATGATAATTTGTCAATGCTTACTGCACAGAAATGTCAAAACAACATGGCTTCTACCTTCTGTCAAATCACAGTTATCCCTATCGAAAGTTCTATTACTCTAAAAAGAATATCAAGTGATGGGAAACCAAGTGATTTTTCCTTCCTAATATTTAATCGTTTGAAATCAGTTTCGGCTAAGTATTCGAAATAAATCATGGAAGGTAAAAATGGTTCTTCTTCATGAAGACTGAAAAGTAATGCTTTCCCAAATGATCTTTAAGACCAATGGTTTAATGATCTCAAATAATTCTGAAGGTTATTACATCACAGATGTCAATTTAGTTGATTCTATGAAGATCTGTATATTTAATTCAATCAATCGTTTATGTAGGTTATGGGATGTTTATCAGAAAGATCGGCAGAAGGTAGAGTTTCATCATCATTTCCAATGAAAGATCTTAATACTGGTAGAAATGCTACCCACATGGATAGAAACGGAGATTACCCCGTAAGTATTTTTCTTAATTGTCTATGTAAATAGACGTGCTGTTATTGATGAACACACCTTACAAGGAAGTATTCATTGTAGAACTAATTCGACTGTAGTTATGGACTTTACTCTTCATTATTTGGATATAGTATAATATAATTTTTCGAAACAAAAAAAAAATTCATTATGATTTCACAATAATACTTGAAAATATCCAGATAGTGACTTTCTACCTGATATTTTAAATAAATAAAACGTCAATAATACTGGAATTAGTTAGTGTGATACTCAGAATAGGTATTTATCTTTTCAAAATTTGAATATCAAAACAGATTTAATCTGTTGTCTTCTACAATTTTAATTTCAAAAAAAAAATTTTTTTTTGAAGAAATTTTAAGAATTAAATTAATGTCTTCATAAGCACTGCTCATATTTAATAGACGTATAAAATCAAAATTCATCATACAATATCAAATGGAATTAAGAAAAACCAACGGATATAAATTGTCAATTGAAATTAAAATATAAATAAGCAAACATTTTTTTGTTTCGTTCCAGGAACGAACCAAAAAAAAAATGAGTTGCCATACAACTTGGGCCATAGCCGACTATCTGCACAACCTATTTTGTACACTATCTTTGTCTTAGAATGTTACAAAAAAGAAGTATATTAAAATTATGAAAAATAATAAATTCCGGATACTTTCTAGACAGACTATAGAATTAACACACATCGAGCAGCATTGATGTGTGAATTCTATATGTTTTCTAAAAAGAAACAGTGTATTTAAGACATTTATTCAATTCAATTTTCTCTGCTTGATGTTTAAGATATTGGAGAAAAATCTTCTACCAAGTAAAAAAAATCTGCATGTTCTTTATTTTTGTATGAATGAACCATGATGAACTTAATCTTGAACTGCTCATCTATTTTTCAGTATGCAGTATTCAGAAAAGCTATGTTAGCCATTTATGCAACTGTAGTTGTTGCCATCACCATCGTTTTGATTCTCATCACCGTATTAGCACCAATAGAAGAGACCTGGAAAACATTCCGCAACAGAAATTCCTCGTGAAATGCACATCGTTGTTACCTTCATCAAACATTTTGTTCTTGAGCATAGCAAATTATTTTACTCAGATATAATTAACTTGTTGTATAGTGAATATTATTTTATTTAATTATTAACTGATTATTATATGTTGAATGATATCAAGCGTTATTGATAACATTGTTTATACAGTATTTTGTACGAAAGACAGAAACAAATTTATTTGGCATTGTTATCCTAAAAATAAAATTTTTTATGATATTGTGTTTTGGTGATATTTACTCCAATCTCTTGATATGAGGTGACGATAGATTGAGATTGTTCTGGTATGAAGCAAGAATATTTAATACATTTCATTTATCTCTATGATTGTTTCGGTCTTTACTTGACGGAAATTCATCTTGAAAATATGAATAAAAACAATATTCTCATTTCCGCTAATATATTAGCGGAAATGAGAATATTGTTTTTATTCATATTTTCATTTCATTTATATTTCTACATGAATTCTTAATTAACAAATACAGTTCGTCACCTAAACTCACGTTTCCGTGTAATCGAACGCCATATGTTCAAGAATAAATGATGTGTACATCTTCCTTTTCCTCTGGTATGCTGAATAACCTATTCACAATAGTTAAGAATACGATGAAACAAAAAGCTATAAGAGTTCTATTCAGAGGAGAACAATAATTTGAAATATAAAAATGAATGCCGAAGGCAGCTGAAACCATAACATTAACACATCGCAGAATATGACAACCCCGCTCACTTTCTCAAATCACGAGAAAACTCTCAGTAATAATTCTCCACTTGAAGCAATATAATTCCTTAATTTAATCCTAAAGGATCTTAAACACGTCAAGTGGTAAATCTCTCTGGGAAGAAGGCTATAAAACTTTGGAACGTGATAGAAAATATTGCTTTGAGTCGAGTTTTTTGCAGAAAGGAATTTCTTGGTAACTTGCTTGTCTGTTGGGGTAATGATGGTCTTTTCTATGATAAAGTTTCTTCATCCAAAGAATTGACTGATACATGGAAATATCCTCAACAGAATACACATTTGCTTCATCATGCGGATCTGCTGTTAAACCGGCAAATCCACTACGGCCAAATCAAGATATTCAGCAATAGTTAGTCAGTCGCTACTAAAAGCTCTCAAATCCAGCTGTTGTATATCGAAAACATTCGGGAGTTTCCGCACGTCTCTAAACAGGCTTGGTATGCATAACAGAATCACTCTTGTTTGGATACCGAGCCACTCAAACTATTTGGGTAACGAAAATGCAGATCGGCTGGCGTTTGCTGAACCATGCTGCCTCTGGTAGGCCCGGAACAATTACTAGGAATACCACATGGCGTAGTAAATCGGACAATAAAAGGCAGAGTGAACTCAAGACTAGAGTCTTAATGGCTGAGCCATCCTATCCTAAACATTCGAAGGCGTTCCTTGGAACGGCTTAGAATCAAAAGATGGCAGACCTAGCGCTAGGTCTGGATGATGCCAAACTCAGAATACTTATCGGAATTATGACAGGTCACTGCAGGCTGAAAGCGCATTTTCACAAAATCGGTTTAGCTGAAGATGATGAATTTAGGCTGTGCCTTGAGGACACTGAAACAGCCATGCAAATCGTCTCAGAGTGTCCAGCGGTGAGTAGCATCAGATTCGGTCAGGTTATAATAGCCCTTTGCGATCTGAAAAAATTACCTCCGAATAAGATTATCGGTTTTATCCAAAAACTTGATCTCGTCAGGGATCAACCACAACAGTCCGCGCGGACGCAGATGTAGGGTGGACAGACGCCCGCTCGCTATAAATAATAATCTCTCTATAATGACATAATATCTAAATATAGATTCAACAAGAGCATTGTAAACACAGAATAGATATTTCTCTTCAATTTATGTCTCAATATCTCAATCAATGAGTCCCGAGAGCTCAGTGATTAGAGACTTAGGCTCGTATATTATTGCTGAGTTATTCATTAAGGTTTTGGTCTCTTCTTATGGCCAGTTTTACATATAGGTGTTGTTACAGATTCTTAAAATTGTCTCTTTGAAAATCACAGGTTTATTATATGTAGATACAAGCAGTTTCAAAATATAGGCATGGCGCCTTAATATTTACAATCTGGCCTGACACCGGAAACCGACTTCACCTTTCAAAACCGAACTCAGGAAAAATGAATTATCTTTAAATTGGTTGTTCACTAGAATTTCTTCCATTCTCTTTGATCTCCAATAGTACCATAAAATATGCTAAAACAATTTTCAACTTCCCTATTCATTTTCACCGTCACACCTTATTCATTTTCTAATATAAGTTTTGACCTCTTGAGTAAGTAGCATGATTAATTGCTTGTCAAAATTTCTCTACATTATTTTATGTTTCTTCGATTTTTTCCCTCTAATACTCATTTTCAGGAAATTCTATCAATTCATTGAGATAACTCTTGTATGATTTGTATTCTGCAATTTTTGTCATAGTCCTAGCTGTTTATTTTTTTCTTCAAGAAGTTACAGTGACGTATAGTAGCAATCCCTGTTTTTTTCAGGGAATTAATTTACGATTTTTGTTGAAGAATACATTGATTTTGTGTTGTATCTAATATATATTAATGTATTTCCTTTCAACCTTCTGATTAAAGTTCTAATTCAATAAAAGCATGTACTGATCAGTGAGAGAAGACTTCATGACTGCTAAAGTAATCTATACTGAACACCTTTCCCTTGTTTGTTGGACTGACCAAGACCGTATTTTGATTTCTAATTGTGTTTTGAGGATGTGATACAAGTTTTGAGAGTTTTTTGAAGTAAATTTTTTTAAATATATCAAATATTATTGTATAAAATTTTGTATTTTTGAAAACGATTTAGTTTTGATAAATATAAGATCAGAAACAAAATTTTGTCTCCCTCAAATATTCATTTATTAATGTTACAATTTGACAATTTAATTTGTTGAATTTTTTATTCCATTTCATATTGTATAATGAGTTTTGATTTTATATGTCTATTTAATATAAGCAGTGCTTATAAGACTTTAATTTAATTGCAAAAGTTATTGAATAAAATTATTTTGAATTAAAATTCATAGGAGGTTTACAAAATAAATCTGTTTTGAGAGTTTTTTGAAGTAACTTTTTTTAAATATATCAAATATTATTGTATAAAATTTTTAAAATGAAATTTTGTATTTTTGAAAACGATTTAGTTTTGATAAATATAAGATCAGAAACAAAATTTTGTCTCCCTCAAATATTCATTTATTAATGTTACAATTTGACAATTTATATTTGTTGAATTTTTTATTTCATTTCATATTGTATAATGAGTTTTGATTTTATATGTCTATTTAATATAAGCAGTGCTTATAAGACTTTAATTTAATTGCAAAAGTTATTGAATAAAATTATTTTGAATTAAAATTCATAGGAGGTTTACAAAATAAATCTGTTTTGAGAGTTTTTTGAAGTAACTTTTTTTAAATATATCAAATATTATTGTATAAAATTTTTAAAATAAAATTTTGTATTTTTGAAAACGATTTAGTTTTGATAAATATAAGATCAGAAACAAAATTTTGTCTCCCTCAAATATTCATTTATTAATGTTACAATTTGACAATTTATATTTGTTGAATTTTTTATTTCATTTCATATTGTATAATGAGTTTTGATTTTATATGTCTATTTAATATAAGTAGTGCTTATAAGACTTTAATTTAATTGCAAAAGTTATTGAATAAAATTATTTTGAATTAAAATTCATAGGAGGTTAACAAAATAAATCTGTTTTGATATTCAAATAATATTCTCAGATACCACGCCCTTTTTCTGATCATTGCTTCAGAATATTTTTGTTAGAACTGGTTTAAATACCTTACTACCTTCAAGCAAAATTAATTATTTATATTAATACATATATAACAAATAAACCTTTTCGTATATTCTAGGTCTGATTGAATAGCCTCGTTGCACGATTTGAGCTATTGTTATTTGTACTAGTCCCTTTTTATTCTAGGCACGTCTTCTCTCAATGGTTGTTTCGTCGTTCTTGGGACTTTAAGATCCGTTGTTCACCGGAATATATATGGGTAAGACATGAAAGGCTAGATTTATTCACCTGCCAGCTTGTCTTTTTTGTTGTGGGAATATAAGATGGAGTAGTGATTCGAAATAGGGCAGGTTCCCCAAGAATAGTTCATAATAAATCATAATCAATCAAAAGTATTCCAGCAAATAACATAACATAACAAACTTTATTCTCATAATCAATGCAATCATACAAATGAAAAGAGGAAACCGTCAAAAAATATCACAACTTCAACAAGATCTGTATGAATATTCCATAAATTCCCTAATCGAATATGGTTCTATACCTACAATAATCTCAGTTATTTCTATTTTGAATTTTCTTAAATTAGAGACATTTATGAATTCCTTAGATACTACTTTGAACAATCTTATACACATATATTTTGTGTTTCTTTTAGTAAGTGTCAAGGAATGCATCGGAAAATGGTATGGAACAGTACGTCTTGTATTTTTTTTATTCAACAGATCATTGGTATATTGGGGATGTTTTTTCACAAATAACAGACATTCCAAAACATATAGTCCCGGAAGTGTGAGCATGGAATTATTTCTAAAATGACGTATTTCTGCAAAATGAATAATCTATTTAAATCACTGCTTCCACCCCATATGACAAGCCTGTTCCTCAGAAGTGAAACAAAATTTGCATGATAAATTGTTTTTGAAAGTCCCATGTCCACTTTCCGTGACAATATCCTGATGATGCACAAAATTTTATTGAGTTTTTTGCTGACCTGATTCACATGATCATTACATTTCAGGTGACAATCAAACGAAACTCCAATAAATTCTGTCGAAGATAAAAATCTGACCTGGATGTTATCCAGAGTTATTGACTGAAGATGCATACTTTTAGACTGAATCGTTCCAAAAATCACACACTCAGTCTTACTGACATTGAGAAGTAACTCATTTTGAGTGCACCAATGCTGTACTGAATCGAAGGCTTATCTAGTTTGTTCAATACTCGAATTAAGATTCTGGCTACGCAGCAAAGCACTCGCATCGTCAACAAACAACAAGAGGTCGAGTTCATTGATATATATCAAAAATAAAAATGGACCCAGATTACTTCATTGGGGAACTCCTAGGTTAACATATTTATCCTCTGACATAAAAACTAGTCCTTCACTATCAATACAAACCCTCTGAACTCGATCAGACAAGTAGCTTCTGAGCAACTCCAGTTCACAATCGCGAATACCACATAAAGAGAGTTTCTTCAAAATGAGCTACTATTAACATTATTCACTATTTGATTCTGATTTATCTGTTCTCCATCTCGTACAAAGTTTACATTTCCAATAAAAAATCACTGAAAGTATTTGCCAAGATTTCAAGATCTTCAATATTGCTGAAAATGTTCTTCTCTAAGTTACTCACACCAGTTAAACTATTGACTATGTTCCAAGTTGTTTTACTTTTAAATTTACTATTGTTAGTTAATGTCCTGAAATATTGTTGATTCAATTTTCTTTCTGCGCTCTTTTTCGCACAATATTGTCGTATGTGACCGATTTATCATCCCCAGTCACTGTCCGTTCAAAAAATGCATCGATTTCATTCCGTTTGGCCAAAGTTTCGCCGATGGAAATTCGATCCATCATGTTTTTTTGTGTCAATTGCTGTGGCACCCAAACATCGAGCTTCTTTTTGAATCTAGCATTGGTTAAACAACTGTTTTATAGTCGATCTTCAGTTTCTGGGCGATTCTAAGACTACTAACATGCTCGTCAACTTCGATTATTTCAGTTATTTTATTGACATTTCGACGACAAGCCTGCCTGTGCGAGGTGCATTTTAATATCGAAAATCAGTTGCAATATGTCAGGATAGCAAGGATCGAAGAATTAAAAATCTGTGGAAGCAGAGGTAAATTCCCGAGCACCTAATGATAGAATGCACACAACGCTAAGCAATCTTGTGGCTTTTAATCGTGCTGGATATAGACATATTATCCTTGAGGCCAATTCGCTTGAGCAGATGTAGTTTCGATGAACACTGGTGAATTCAACAGAACTGTGGAATTAATTAGATGATGAGCCTGAGATACAAACTACTTACCTCAAACTATCCATGATGTATTCATGAATTAAACAGACTCTCTCGTCTTCATAACTGTTAATTTAACGCATAAGCCAGCACTGTGCGTGGACTGAATTGAGTGTTGAAACACGTGTTTTGTGTTCCTGGTAAGAGCTAGAAAAAAATGCTTTTTAATCATCTGATTATTCTAGCATCTAGTAAAAGCGTATAAGTTTTCAAACCCGCTCACGAAATTATAAAAATCTTAAGATCACATAAAAGGAGTTAAACTAAGTAACTTAAAGAAGGACTGAGTCAAATAGTAGATTATACACCTAGGATGTAAAATACAAATATTGTATATTGTTATATAAATGTATAAAACGAAAACTTCAATTTAACAGTTATTTGAATAATTATTCTCTAAAAAACAAAAAATGAGTTACGTTGTCACTACTATAAAAAGTACTACCAATTTTTAAAATGGCAGACCATTTATTCTTCCTCAAGTGCCATCTTATAGTCCGTTTGGAAAGTATTCAGTATTTATTATTTTTAATAATATTGATATACTTATTTTTTGTAACATTCTAACAGAAAAGTTAAGTTTAGAATAGGTTGTGCAAATAGTTGGCTATGAGCAAAGTTGCATGGCCAATATTTGACAAATAGAATTTATGAAATAATTGCAACAAGAAGATAGGAAACAGGTAGAATATTTTAAGAGAAAAGGTTTTCGAAACGTTAAAAAATTAGTGCAAATGACTGAACTGAGAAAAAGTGCTGTATATGAGACAATAAAGAGGATAGAAAATGGCATGGATATGAGGCATAGACCAGTTTCAGGAAGACCGAGTTAGATTAAAGGAAACAATTTAAATGCTTTATTGGCCGTAGGACGACACAATCCGCACCTGGGGTTTCGCAAATTGGCTAACAGATTAGGAAATCAACGAAACATAAAAGAAAATAAATGGAGGTTTATACTTGATAGAAAGTTTATAAAATTATTGAAATATTTCAATATTTATAGATATATTCTGTTAGCATTCTACATATTTAAAAATATATAAAAAATTATATTTAATATTATAACTTCAGGAATTAAATTAACTTCATATAAGTACTACTTATATCAAACGACATATAAAATAAATATTCATTATGAGACATCCAAATGATATAACAAAATCCAATAATTAATTATTATGAGTAGAAAAAATTTTGTTTCTGCTTAACCCTCCTATGAAAACAGATATCTTTTAAAAATGTTTAACATAATCCTAAGAATTTCATCATAAAACTATCTTACTTAAAATATTCAATATTATTGGATATCTAATTAAGTTACTTTTTAGAAAATCTCATGATATGTAAAAACATTAGTGAAAAACTAGTTTTAAGGGAGACTTTGCTTCGTCAGTTCTCAATCATATTCATATTCAATAAAATATAAAATCAATCAACAAAAAATATTTTTTTTACAATTCAGAAAGCTTCTGGTAAATGAATACTGAAATTTTAAATGGAGTGTAATGTTAACTCAAATAAATAATTCTGTGGTTTACCATTGATCTAAAAAATAGTAATGTTTTTACATATCTGAGATTTTCTAAAAAGTAACTTAGTTAGATATCCAATAATATTGGATATTCTAAGTAAGATAGTTTCATGATGAAATTCTTAAGATTATGTTAAACATTTTTAAAAGAGGGATAAGCAGAAATAAAATTTTGTCTACTCAAAATATTTCATTTATAGGATTTTTGTTAACAATTTATTGGATTTTGGTATATCATTTGGATGTCTTATAATGAATGTTAATTTTATATGTCGTTTGATATGACTAGTACTTATATGACATTAATTTAATTCCTGAAGTTATAATATTAAAAATAAAATTTTTTGAAATTAAATATGTCGAAGGCTAACAGAATATATCTGTAAATATTAAAATATTTAAATAATTTTATATACCTTCTATCAAATATAAACCTCCATTTATTTCATTTTTTTTCATAATATATAATTATTTGGTTTCTTTAGCATTCTTTATACAGATGGTTCTTGTGCTATAAAAAAGGCCGTAAAATCGCCTTTCAATCTTTTAAATCAATGGTAAACCACAGAATTATTTATTTAAGTTAACATTACACTTCATTTAAACTTTCAGTATTCATTTACCAGAAGCTTTCTGAATTGTTAAAAGGTGAGAAAATATTTTTTGTTGATTGATGTTAGGTTTTATTGAATATGAATATGATTAAGTATAGACGAAGCAGAGTCTCTCTTAAAACTTGTTTTTTAGTAATGTTTTTACATATCTTGAGATTTTTTAAAAAGTAACTTAGTAAGATATCCAATAATATTCAATATTCTAAGTAAGATAGTTTCATGATGAAATTCTTAAGATTATGTTAAATATTTTTGTTTATGTCACTGAAAATGCAAGGCTACATATCAAGGAAACCAAAAAAATCCCAATAATGACACCTTTACAAAAGGAACGAAAGATAGAATTTTGTCAACGTTTTCAAGAAGATGATTTTAATAATGTCTTTATATCTGATAAAAGTTGTTTCCAAATTGGTGGAAATCACTCAAAAATCCTATCAAAACAACCTGTTAACGTTCAAATTTCCCACCAAAATTATGTTTTGGGGAGCAATATCTCTGCGTGGTGCTACTATACGCGTGTATAGTTGATGGTACTATTGATAGTGAAAAGTATTGTGGCATTCTTAACGATTTTCTCCTTGGAACGGCACATGCCTTATATCCAGAAGGGTGGCGTTTTCAGCAGGATAATACAAGATGCCATACTTCGGTCTATATTCAAGCTTTGATGCAAGAACACCAAGTGACAACCATTTCATGAAATGGTTGTCACCATTTCATTTAATGGTGACTGCTGGCCATGGCCAGCAGCTTCACCAGATCTTTGTCTCATTGAAAACATATGGGGACTAATGAAGATTAATGTCACAAAATAAAGATGATTTAATTCACTCAGTTTTACAGTCCTGGACTACTATAACCAAAATTATGGAGGTGATCTAGTTTCGGGTGTACCTCGACCTTTAGTCAAGTGTTTACAGTTAAATGAAGGTTGTATAAGTAAATAAGATGAATATTTTGTTATAATTTTCTAATTCAAGAATTAAAAATATATAATAAATAATTACAATTGAGCTTTGTTTTTTCCGGATACTTTCTAGACGGACTATAGTTCCGAAGGTCGGCAATCATGAAGGCTATCCGAATTTTCGATACGGCAGATCTGAAAAGTTGACCTGAAGAGCAACTGAATCATTCTCTTAGGTTACGCAGCCAGGAAAGTGAAGTTTGCTAAATAATCCTTCTTCAATTTTATGCCTCTTTAGGGGTCCATATAACGGGTTAATAAGGTTCAGTTGACACAAGAACTAAAGCCAGCTGACCATAGAATGCGTAGAACATATGCCGATTGGGTACTTGAACAACAACGTTTGGATGACGATTTTTCGCATCGAATTTTCTTCAGCGATGAAGCAAATTTTTCACTCTGTGATTATGTAAACAAGCAAAATTGTCGCATCTGGGGCAGTGAAAATCCTTATGTAACTGCTGAGAGACCATTTCATCCACAAAAAGTCACTGTATGGTGTGCAATTTTGTCTGGTGGAGTGATTAGCCCGTAGTTCTTTGAAAATGAAGAAGGTATCACTCAAACTGTCAATTCTCATCGCTATAGCCAAATGATTACCGTTTTTTTTTGGCCTGAAACTAATGATATGGAATTGGAAGAGATATGATTCCAGCAAGATGGTGCAACAAGCCACACAACACGATTCGTTTTGGCTTTATTGCAAGAAAAATTCCCAGGATGCGTAAGTTCTCGTTTCGGAGATGTGAATTGGCCACCAAGATCTTCTGATTTGTTTTGTGAGGTTATGTGAAGGATCGTGCTTATGCCGATAATCCTCAGATCATTGACGATCTGAAAACCAATATCTACCAATTTATTGGTGAGATATTGGCCGTAATGTGCCGCCGAGTCATCGAAAATTACTTCACAAGGATCGAGTCCTGTAAGAGATCACGCAGAGGACATTCAAATGATGTTGTATTCCACACATAATGACAAGGTCCAAGAATTAAGTATATTTAAATAAAAATTTGATCGATGTTCTGAATGAATGAGTGTTTTATTTACGTTTACTTTCGAAAGCACAAAATGGATAACCCTGTATGTTACAGTTATCTTACTTAAAAAACTAGAATTCAGCTACGTTGAACTGTCATTAGTGTCAGAAAGTACTACCATCCTTCAAAAGAACATACCACCTAAGAGAATAAAAGAACAACAGTTCTTAGGGAATCTTTTTCTTTCTAACAATTCTCCATTCCAAGGGGTTCACTTTATGTGAATGAATTGTATATATTTCACGTTTCTCTCGCCGGTTTCTAGTACTTTTTTCAGTCTGTAGTATATCTATGAGCATAATCTGTCGTTAAAAGTAGCATCATAATAGATGGACTCATCTGAACCTCCGGCATCAGAATATTTGGACGAAATCTTGTCGAGCATTCCATAATAATTTTCAGAATTCCTGCTAAGGATCGATATAGGACTGGTTGCAATTTCAGCCTGCGGCAGGAATCGTGGATTCACCGTTTAGATGCCAATTCCGAAAGAGGGCACTGCCGACGGGGGTTGTTTCAAGTTCGGCTCCGAGGGTTATTGAACGCAGAAAACGGTGAAAAGCCTAGAAACTATGACGGTCGCGTGTGTAGGGCTTGCGCTATGTTGTTGATTGTGCGGCTTATTTGTATGACGAGTATTAATTTTCAAATAGCTGGACGGTCATCAGCAACAGTTGACTTAAATGAAGAATAAGGGACCGCGATGGGACACTGGGGAGAGCGTAGGTGAACTTCAGGAGCCCCCCTCGGGATCATGTCAGTGAATTGTGCTCGCTACTCGAATTGACGTTCACCATCGAAGCGTGGTGTCAAGCAGTTATGTTAGATTCAAAAAAACTTGTGTTTTGGACCGTTTCGGTCTTTATCCTTTTCAAGGATACTCGTGGGATCCACGAACTGGACGACTTCAATAGAATTCAATTCGAAGCTGCCTTTCAAGGTATGTGCAGACTATTTTCAGCCCTACACTCAGGAAATCCTGATTTCATACCGTTATAATTTCTGGCTGAATATAAGAAAGATAATTATGCCAAAATAAGGTCCAATTCACAATATATGTACATGTTTCAAGAAATAAGTCTTATACTTGTGAATTTTTGAAAGAGATATTCGTACAAAATTAACTATATTATAATTACCGTAAAATAAATATATTAGATGAGACTCTGTATCAGTTGAAGATTTTAAGAAAAACAATCGATTTCGGTTCCTTAGTAACAATTATAACAGTTCCAAACTGCTATAAATATTTTTATAAGATATTTTCGAAAACTTTCGAAGTTTATTTAGTCACCCATTCATAAAAATGACCAAAAAAATATTCAAATGAAGGAAAATGTTAATAGAACATATTCTGACAAAAATGTCATTTATAAGGCTGAAGTACCTGAAAAAAATACCTTTTTCAGGTCTTCTAAATATTTTTTAATCATTTAATAATACAGTCCACTCTTAATAGAGCCAACTATACGTAATTCTATTCTTATTTCAATCGTAAAATGTAAGACATATCCTAAATGACGTTACTACTAGAACTTTGTGGCAGGAATTGACCAGAATCATTTAATTCCCAAAAAAAGAAATGGATTGATTAAAGAATCAATGACTTCCCCATATCAATTTCACCCGAGAGCTGCGACAATTTACGAACACGTCCGAAGTTATTGCAACCCGATATTTAAGGTGTAATAATTAAAATGAAAGGTATTTAATAATTCAATACCTTTATAAAGTACACTTCAGTTTCTGTTATGTGATTAATTTCAGGAGATCAAAATAATCTAGTCCATTATAAGATGAACGTTTTAACCAATCGAATACCTCAGTAGCTCAGAAGCAATAATATTCTTCATGAAATGAAAATGAAATTGAAATCTTAATCAAATTATTTCAATAGGATATCAAAGTACTTTTTATAAATACTAAGAAGCTATTCAGTTTCGGTTATGTGATCAATTTCAAGAGGTTAAAATATTCTAGTTCATTGTAAGATGTACCTCAGTAGCTTCATCTCTTGTAGAAGAAGCAATTATTTTCTTTATGGAAAGAAAATGATTAATCAGAAATGAGAAAGAAGAATTCTCGCTGGATTGACAACACAGACCAATGATAAGCCTAGGAGCTCATCGCGGCCTCTAAGGAAATTAGCCATTTAGCCCTATTCCTCACAAATAACAAGCCAAGGCTCTTTACTGGGCTTTTCTCTAGCCTCTATGTCATGATATATGAACAGATCGGTAGAGAAGACTCTAATATCTGCAGGTAATGTGAATCGGCAATAGAAACCACCGAACATACTCTACCAATGCAAATCGCTGGTGTAAACCAGACTTACTACTGAATATCTTGACTCACATTCAAGCGATATAAGAGCCAAATCTTCCAAGAAAATCATTAACTTTGCGAAGTAGAAAACCTTTCTGGAAAAAACTTAGTAGTATGGTAAAAAAGTGGAGCTGTTACTCCGCTAATCTAATCATGTTCCAGACATATTAAATCGTAGACAGGTGATAATGGGAGCCAAGGTAAACGATTGATGTGTTATCGATTTGTGAAAGCTATCATTTATCCGACAATATAGGGTCTTACTGAAACGTTTTGGATGGTGTGAAATGGTGGATTGATTGAATTTGGATAGTGTGATTGAAGCGCCGGTCTGTTATATTTGTTGTAATAAAATCTTGTGGTGATCGGCTGATATTCTCTGTCAAATTGTATATAACGTCTTTCATAGCATCGTCTTAGCATCCGTCATGCATCCCTAGACAGAAGCGAGATTTGCCATTTAACATCACCTGATTCCTATACCTGGACTCACTTAATTCTCTATCAGTTTAGTAAACTTCAGGTCTAGGAGGGAGAATTAACACTGAGTGTGGACGATAATACTGTAAGCATACCAATCATTTTACCATAATCTTCTAATCATTGATTTTTACTGAACTATGTTTTGATAAATTTATTTCTGAGAGCTATAAATCTCTATCGTCAATATTGGTGCTGTGTGGTTACTCTGGAACAAATTTGCTCTCGCTCTAGTATCTTCGACCTTCTGGTCTTCACACTCGATCACACAGCGTTGAATCTGCTGGCTCTTCCTGAAACTTCTCTTGTCAACATAGCGGCTTCACAAAACGTAAACTTCGATTCTCCTCCAAAGTCACTAAGCTAGAAGGCATTTCGATAAATACTAAATAGGCCTAGTACAAGCTTTATACAGATTGAATGCTCTTTTATCATTTAACGACCTAGTTGACAGCTCAAAAACATGGGAAACTGAAAATTCAAACACTTGTTCAAAACCTCAATATTTAAAATAATTTTCAATGTCTAAAGTTATTGACATGTATCGGTGATCAGGTTCAACGTTGACTTTGGGGATCCCCGTATATCATCGATCTTCTTGGTCTTTTATGTTAAGTTGTTTGATGTTATACTACCGATGTTCCGCAGTCAGTATTCATCTGCAATAAATAAAATCGACTATTTCATTTTATACTTACGCGTTAATTTGCTACTTCTTAATGCTGAATTTCCGATCGATCGATTATGTAGTTTCGAAAGAATTGGGAAAAATATTGAAATTTCAAACATGAAACGGTCGGGCAGAATTACATTTGTTCTTGGATTCTTTATGAGTGAGTTCGACCTAGTCCTTTAAGACCATTTTCGGCTCAATATTCGAAAATTACAGACACATGGGCGAAACGATAGCATGATGTTCTCCGGAACTAAAGCATAAAAATTCTAAACCAATGTGTTATCATTTGGTGTTTAGCTAATTTGTTTCAAAATCGTCATTAAAAACAAGAGGTCACCTGGTACAAACCAACATGTTACTTAAGGGTCTTTCAATAGGAACGCCCCATTTTTAAATTGACATTACTCACGCATGGCAGCCATTATTTATTTGTGACATCGACAGTTGTATTTGTCAATGTCTACCATTTAATCATGGAAAGCTACATACTCCAACAACGTTTATAAATAATCCAAATTCATCATGAAAAATCGCGATCTGTTACTTAAACTTTACGTGCTTTAACTCCAATTTTTGGTCGTTATAATCGTCCAAATGAAAGAACAGTTGAACGTTCAGTGAAAAAGTGTGAAACAAATATTACACTTCATGATGTTACAGTGCCAGTGAGACAAATCAAAATGGGGCGCTGTTAATGAAATACCCTTCAGTTGTAAGAAGGTATAAGGTTAGGTTAATATTTTCACTGCTTTAGAGCTACCCAAAGAGTTATTTTTCGCCTCTAGAATTGATATACTCAAAGCGGTTGCATAAGGAAGAGACATCCTAGTCGATCAAGAATAAAACCCCTCGAATGGACTGATGTGTTCATTTAGAAGCACGAAGAAAAAACGTTGTAATCGCATCTCAACTAAGTAGTTCGTTGCTAAGAGTTAATTGAAAACGTGCGTGTTTCAAGACATACCATCTGCACGGAAGCCAATTAGTTAATGACAGCCATCGAGATATCAGCCCCTAAACTAAGGTAATCGTATCGGTAGATTAGACTAGCATGGGCTCAAAGACATGTGATGTGAGAGCAGGTGTCATTTTATTTATTGAAAAATCTCGCTTTCTTTTGTATCCTAATTCTAGAGTAGTATGTTTGAAGGACACTGAATGCTAGAGAACGAACTCACCTTGTACAGGAAGTGCACAGCTTCAGTGGTCTGGATTGGAATTTCCTTTGCTTGCAGAAATGAACTCGTTTTGCTAGATCGTTATTTGACGGCCAACGATTATATAAGGAATGTTTTTGAACTTGCGGTGCTTCCGTACAGAAATTTTCGTGGGCGAAATATTTATCTCGTGCATGACAATACCCCTCTACACATACCAAAAATCACGAGAAACTTCCTGGAAGAACATAATGTTCTGGTTTTAGACTATCCTCTTTAATCGCTGGATCTAAGTCCAAGCGTGGGATATCTTTCAGAGTCCTGTTCTAGGGGATCAAATTACTTTCAAAATCGTTAACAACAACTGAATATACTTACTATTCTGCACTCGGTAGGTTGGCTGTCTATGGATTAATAATCTGGAGACAGAGTAGGTACGCAGAAAGAGTGCTCCTGAAATATAAAAAAATCTTATTCGATATGGAAACTACAGAAAGTTGTAGGGAAGTATTCAAGAGGAAATGTATACTTATCATTACTTCTGCTTTCTTCCAAGATTGTGTAGATTAAGTCCACGGAACAGAGAGATCAAGAAAAATAAATACCCTCTACCAGCCTTAGAATAAAGGAGGAGGAATTATTATTTATATTATTATATTGAGATCTTTTAAAGATAATAGGAAGAGAGAAGTTTCTCTTAAAAAACATTCTAGAATTGTGAGTTGTTAAATTTGGTTATTATGTCAAAATTTCATTATTAGGGCTGCCTTAGGTTGTCAAAAACATGAAATACGTACAACAGTTTTTATTTCGAATGAAGTGTTTTAAACATTTCTGTTAAATTAGGTTTTTACACCATTGGATAAATTTTCGTATACATTTATATATATATCGGTTGTTTCTTTAGAGTGATAGAACTTTAAATTGAAATAGAACAAAGTTTGAATATTGAAACAAATTAATATATGTTTATCTTCTACAGTTTTAATTTAAAAAATTTTTATTCAAAAAAACTTTTAGAATTAAATTAATGTCTAAAACAAGCACCGCTTATATTTAATAGACGTATATAATCTAAACTCAATATACAATGTCAAATGGAATAAATAAACCAAAAGATACACGAAAGTCCCTAAAATTAATAAATAAATATTTAAAGGAGACAAATTTTGTTTCTGGTCTTGCTCTTAAAACGCCATTTGTACCTTGAAAACATGAACACACTTAAAGGACCTCTCAAAGAATATAATTTATTTGAAATATTTAATATATTTAAATATTCGAATAAGTAAATTCAGAAATCTCTCAAAGCATGCACTATATCTTCAAAAAACAAATATAGTTCAAACCAATTCCGTCTTCAGTCCTGAAATATATTCAAAATATCAAAATCAAAAACTAACCTGTACCAAACCACTCAACACGTGTAAATGAATAATGTTTCGAGACATAGATCATCTTTATAATTCAAGATTTATCTATGCTCTAACAGAATCAAAGAACAATGTGAGTTATTTTTAAGGTTTACCTAACTTATTGACACTGTATAATGAAATTTATTGAAGCCAAGATATAATTATATATTATATATAAAATAAAATAGAAAGGCCTTTTACTTGATAGAAGAAATATAATAAAGTTTGAATATTGAAACAAATTAATATATGTTTATCTTCTACAGAAGACGGAATTGGTTTGAACTATATTTGTTTTTTGAAGATATAGTGCATGCTTTGAGAGATTTCTGAATTTACTTATTCGAATATTTAAATATATTAAATATTTCAAATAAATTATATTCTTTGAGAGGTCCTTTAAGTGTGTTCATGTTTTCAAGGTACAAATGGCGTTTTAAGAGCAAGACCAGAAACAAAATTTGTCTCCTTTAAATATTTATTTATTAATTTTAGGGACTTTCGTGTATCTTTTGGTTTATTTATTCCATTTGACATTGTATATTGAGTTTAGATTATATACGTCTATTAAATATAAGCGGTGCTTGTTTTAGACATTAATTTAATTCTAAAAGTTTTTTTGAATAAAAATTTTTTAAATTAAAACTGTAGAAGATAAACATATATTAATTTGTTTCAATATTCAAACTTTATTATATTTCTTCTATCAAGTAAAAGGCCTTTCTATTTTATTTTATATATAATATATAATTATATCTTGGCTTCAATAAATTTCATTATACAGTGTCAATAAGTTAGGTAAACCTTAAAAATAACTCACATTGTTCTTTGATTCTGTTAGAGCATAGATACATCTTGAATTATAAAGATGATCTATGTCTCGAAACATTATTCATTTACACGTGTTGAGTGGTTTGGTACAGGTTAGTTTTTGATTTTGATATTTTGAATATATTTCAGGACTGAAGACGGAATTGGTTTGAACTATATTTGTTTTTTGAAGATATAGTGCATGCTTTGAGAGATTTCTGAATTTACTTATTCGAATATTTAAATATATTAAATATTTCAAATAAATTATATTCTTTGAGAGGTCCTTTAAGTGTGTTCATGTTTTCAAGGTACAAATGGCGTTTTAAGAGCAAGACCAGAAACAAAATTTGTCTCCTTTAAATATTTATTTATTAATTTTAGGGACTTTCGTGTATCTTTTGGTTTATTTATTCCATTTGACATTGTATATTGAGTTTAGATTATATACGTCTATTAAATATAAGCGGTGCTTGTTTTAGACATTAATTTAATTCTAAAAGTTTTTTTGAATAAAAATTTTTTAAATTAAAACTGTAGAATATAAACATATATTAATTTGTTTCAATATTCAAACTTTATTATATTTCTTCTATCAAGTAAAAGGCCTTTCTATTTTATTTTATATATAATATATAATTATATCTTGGCTTCAATAAATTTCATTATACAGTGTCAATAAGTTAGGTAAACCTTAAAAATAACTCACATTGTTCTTTGATTCTGTTAGAGCATAGATAAATCTTGAATTATAAAGATGATCTATGTCTCGAAACATTATTCATTTACACGTGTTGAGTGGTTTGGTACAGGTTAGTTTTTGATTTTGATATTTTGAATATATTTCAGGACCGAAGACGGAATTGGTTTGAACTATATTTGTTTTTTGAAGATATAGTGCATGCTTTGAGAGATTTCTGAATTTACTTATTCGAATATTTAAATATATTAAATATTTCAAATAAATTATATTCTTTGAGAGGTCCTTTAAGTGTGTTCATGTTTTCAAGGTACAAATGGCGTTTTAAGAGCAAGACCAGAAACAAAATTTGTCTCCTTTAAATATTTATTTATTAATTTTAGGGACTTTCGTGTATCTTTTGGTTTATTTATTCCATTTGACATTGTATATTGAGTTTAGATTATATACGTCTATTAAATATAAGCGGTGCTTGTTTTAGACATTAATTTAATTCTAAAAGTTTTTTTGAATAAAAATTTTTTAAATTAAAACTGTAGAAGATAAACATATATTAATTTGTTTCAATATTCAAACTTTATTATATTTCTTCTATCAAGTAAAAGGCCTTTCTATTTTATGAAATAGAACACATTTATATTAAGATTGAGGCCAATTTTTTTTTAAAATAATTTTATGACATTTATGTTTCAAAAATAATTTCCTGCATAGGTCCACTACGACTAGCTCTGAGGAACCGCATTCGACCAGACCAATTTTGGACCACTTTTTCGAGTAATTTAGGCCTTATTTCATCAATAACACGAGTTATGTTGGCTTCCAAAGCTTCTATTGTTTCTGGTTTATCAGCATAAACCAATGACTTGACATAACCCCAAAGAAAATAATCCAGTGGAGTTATGTCGCATGATTTTGGAGGCCAATTAATTGAAGCATTTCTCGAAAAAATGTTATTGCCAAATCTTTCTTTCCATAAATCAATTGTTACGGTAGCAGCATAAGGTGTAGCACCATCTTGTTGGAACCAAAACACTTCTGGGTTGATACCATTCAAATTTGAAACAAATAATCATTGATCATCGATCTATAACGAGCACCATTCACTGTAACATTAACTCCAGCATCGTTTTTAAAGAAATGTAAAGCACACGATACAGTGCATTTTTCCGGATGCAATGGAACCTGCAGAACTTCTTGAGGATTGTTTTCACTCCATATACGGCAATTTTGCTTGTTTACATAGCCGTTCAATCAGAAATGAACTTCATCACTAAACACACTTTTACGATAAAAAAGTGGATCAACTTCAAGCTGTTCTAGGGCCCAATCAGCAAACAAACGATGCTTATTATGGTTAAGTGGTTTTAGTTCTTGAACCAGTTGGATCTTGTATTGGTGTAGACCAAGATCTTTACGCAAAATTTTCCATGTAGTGGATGTACAGAGTCCAACTTGTTGTGAACGTCGATGAATAGACAAATCTGGATCATCATTAACACTATGACTTACAGCAGCAATATTTTCTTCTGTACGTACAGTTCTTTGTCTTGTTGTTATTTTTGCATGGAGTAGAGAAAATGTTGTCCGAAATCTATCGATAGTTCTACGAATAAGCTGCTCTGATGGACGATTATATAAAACTTGTTGCGGCGTGAGTCTTTCCATGATAATTTGTCAATGCTTACTGAACAGAAATGTCAAAACATCGCTTTTATCTTCTGTTAAATCACAGTTATCCCTATCGAAAGTTCCAACTATCTAAAAAAAACATCCGATACTTCCGTTTTGAAAAGATGGTTCTAATAACATTAAATATATAAAAAGTAACAGCTGATTGCTGCGGTTTTAGATAGATTGGACATTTGCCAATAACATCCAGTTCGAATTGTCTCGAGTTTTTGGTTACGCAGTTTGAAATGTCAGATTTTTTTAATACCCAAACTAAATTGACGGGAAGTTCTAACTTTTTTGTTTTAATTGGAAAAAAGTGCAGCTGAAGCTCTTGTACGGCTTTGGATGTTTAAGGGTTCCTTATGAAAGGAAACCCACAGATCTGAAAAGGCGATTATTTTTTTGTGAGCAACTACTTCAAAGGCAAACCACCATCTTTTTTTGAATAGGGAAGAGATGTCCAGTATTCGTTAGTTTGAATTTTTATGTTCTGTACACAACCCAGTAAAAATTTTCAAAATCGGTTCATTATTCACGAACTTACCGTAAAAAGGTGATGTTGAACAGGCACTTGAATCGCCTAAACTCAGTAACCTAAGAGTTTTGAAGAATGCAAAAATAATTTTCAAGTTCTGTATTAGCGAGAAAGAATTCCTGCGACGACATTGTTCCGAAAAAACCACCTGAGGGTGCCAACAACCCTCAATATTTTTTTAATGAGGAGGAGATGTTAGATGTGGTTTAGTTGAGAAGTTTTTTCTGTTCTCTAAACATAGCAGTTGAAATTTTCAAATTTATTTATTTAATGGCAGGAAAATTTTGTAGTTTTTGAATGTTTTTACTTCAAAAACATTCGATTTTTTTATCCTTCCTAATGGGAAAATGTGTGAAACGCATTAAATTTATCACAATGTACACTATTTTTTTGAAGATTCTCTCTCAAATGTGTTTCAGTCTTCCTTTTCTGCATCATAATTGGGTTTGAGACTTTGGATGTTCCCTACCATTACTTGAAGATCTGGTGTATTTGAGCGTATTGGGTTTCTGTTTGAATTATCCTTCTGATAATGTTTAATATCAAATTGCTTGAAAAAAATCACCGAACTTGAAAATTTCAACAAGGATGGTTACAGAACAAAAACAGGGTTTTAACTGAAATACATCAGCCATCCCTATTAAAAAATTGGAGGTTGTTGCCACTCTTAGGTGGTTTTTTTTCTGAAAAATGCCGTCATAGGAATTCTTTCTCCCTAATACAGAAATTGAAAATTATTTTTGGAATCTTCGAAACTTTTAGGTTCTTGAGTTTGGGCGGTTCAACATCACCTTTTGACGGTTAGTTCAATAGTACATTATTTCGTGAATAGTGAACCAATTTTGAAAATTTTAACTGGGTTGTGTACAGAACATAAATAACTTTCAAACTAACTAACACTCGACCTCTCTAATCTATTCAAAAAATGTTGGGGATTGGTGCCACCTTCATGGGGGTGTTTTTTTCGGAACAAACTCATGATGAAAATTCGTCCCCCTCCAAACAGTAGTTGACCTGTTTTTTTTAAATCTTCGAAAATTCTTCGTTTCTAGGGGGTTCAAATTTTCGTTGAGGCAGTCTGTATATAATGCTGAACGATTTGCGAGTCTTCTGAATTATGGATTTTGCAGGAGAATGACCACTAACGAATTCAAGTCCTAAATCTAAAATGCAATAAATAAAAAGCACCCATCAAACACTATATTTTCCTTTTCAAGCAATGTGTGAATTTCTGTTTTCTAGACACAAACTACCAGTTCTTTGAAGCTGTTTCGACTCCATTGGCTATAAAATAGAATTCGACTGAAGGTCCTCCGCAAAGAGCCCATAAAAAATGTTTAGATGATTGGAAAAACGATGGCACATGTGTAGCGCCCCGAATAGAGAATACTCCGAAGCCGACAAAATGAATTTTTATGTCTGATCGTAAAATTTGTATTTTATCCAACGTTTCTTGTTGTTTTACTGACTGAAGGAAGTTTTGAATAATTGTTCTAATTGAACTTTCAAGAATCAATATACTGCTGTTAAACACGCAGAGAAGAAATGATTGGGGTTGTAGGCCGTTAGTTAAAGGCTTGGGGCGAATCGAGATCGCGGCACTAATATTCACAACCTGCAGAGCGTGATTTTCCGCATTTTGCACGCCATTGAACAGGGTGATTCAGCATAAAAGTACCAGGGGTTCGAAATGGATTGTAACCTACAATGAAGATACCTATACAAGCATGGGGTGAAAATCACTCTGTGTTTAATCCCTAATTGTATCCCTCACCTCCTTGAAATTCAAAGTACCGTCAATGAACTGTTGACTAAACTCTGGAATTATTTTCTTGCAGTTGTCCATATTGTCATGAAAAGAAGATGATTCGTACATCATGGAAAGGAGGTTGTATATTCAAGATTTCCACAAAAGCATAACATATATTCCACCTATAGAAACAATATTATTGAAAAACATTTGATTAAAAATATGTCACACTTTAATTTCCCCGTTGAAATACGGGAATTTTGAAATATTAACGTACAGATCCATCTATGGCACAGTTTATCAAGTATCAATTATAAGTACCCCTAGTCTATGTAGTTCCGTACTTAATCGCCAGGAACGCCAGTTGCGTCGAGTTATTATGTTTTTCTTATTGACGATATCGAAGTCCGTTTTGAACATCTTAGTTGGATCTGATTGATGGATAACTTGGTGAAATTAAACGAGTTAAAAGTTGGATTGCCGGACTCTTTCGAAGAATATAGTATTAATTAGTTTTAGATTATTCGGATGATACCTGGAGAAATTGTTGGTGCCTTATATTTTGGTTTTTGGAGTTAGATTGGGCTAATGAAGTCGATATTTTTGGGATTAACCACGAGGCCATCGTCTTTTACTTCTTTGCTCGAAGTCACAATTTCGTATCATATAAGTTATCTTCCGATCTACCATCTGATCCAGTTTAAAAACAGAATTCGTAACATTTCTATTGAAGAAATTGAAAACTGGTACTCATTTGAAGACGAGCATTAAACAAGAGAAGGTTTAGAATTTCAAGTTATAGCTTTGGGCTCCCATCAGTGAAGAGGAGATATCTGAACACATCTCTTATAAGTTTCCCCCCTAGCTCTTATTACAGCTTGCAAACGTCTGCGCATGCTCGTGATGAACCTTCGAATATTCTCTTGTGAAATATTCTCCCATTCATGACGAAGGGCTTCACGGAGCTCTTGTAAATTATTAGGCAATGGAACCATAGTTCTGCCTCGCCTTCCCAGTTGATCCCATAGATATTCGATGGGATTCAAGTCAGGACTACGTGCTGACGAGTTGAACCTTAAAATTCCAATCTCATTCAAGTACGCTGTCACTATTCGAGCAGTATGTGGGCGTGCATCGTCATCAATAAAAATTCCCTGCTCTCCCAGAAATGGTATATAAGGTACAACATGGTCCATAAGAATTTCCTCTATGTATCTGGCTACTGTTGAAGATCCATTAAAAACCTAAAAATTTATGAAAACCTAAAAACCATGAATCTGTTATCCCTCAACGATGTGACCGTCTTCTGGTCAGCCTGCCTGTCTCCTGATGCCTTGTCGATATTCTTTGGACTGTAGATAGGGTAACATTCATTCTTCTAGCAACAGATCTCTGGCTCATCCCATTTTCAATAAGTGTCACTATTCTCGTACAATCTTCAATTGGTAAACTTATTTTATGAAATTGTTCCTTTCACAGAGTGGAAAACAAACTTTTCAATGACCAATGTTGAACGCAACTGATGAACGATGCATTCATCGTGAAGAATTATTCGAAGATGGATTCTTTTATCAAGTTTTTTTAGTCCATATATCTAATGAAAGATAGATGATGAACAAAATATTATTGAATCAATTTGAACACGTGAGTCTATTGGAAAAAACAGTGTAAAATCATAGTGACCCGTTTTTTTGCTCGCAGCCTAGCGTGCGATAGTGAACCTACTCTTAAAAGTCCCTCTTCCCCTTTTGATAATCATACATCTTGTATCTAAAAGTTAATGAATCATTTAAGTGACTATATTTCCTTCTTTAAATTATAAATCTCCCACACCTTGAGTTAAGTATATTATTTTGACATCTTCCTCAAAGGTGCCCATTTGTGACTAGCTTGCTCTGAAAGTGTATGTGACAAATAACAGTAATCCAATAAGAAGAAATGATAATTCAAATAGTCTGGAAATTTTGTCTGGAACAAAACAACTTTCAGTTTAATTATACTATTCACGGTTCAAATGAAGGATTAATTAGGGGAAATCCAATAAGATTTTAGTAGAAATTTTAATGGATAATTTGGAATGAAAAATTCACTTTAATCTGATTGATTGTCTCGGTCTTTACTTGACGGAAATTCATGTTCAATATAAGAAAAACAAATGTTAACTTCCGCTATTTTATTGATTTACACGACAATTATTTCGTCATACCATGACGAACAAGGGGCTTAATGGGTTCCCCATTGTTAGACTTTCTTCGTCTAGATAAAACGTGATGTTGAACATAAAGTAATTTTTATCTAGGCCAGCGTTTAAGGCGTCTAATATTTCTATATTTAATATTATTATTATTTTTAATTAAATATTAGACTCCTAGATCAAAATTACTTTCTGTTCAACGGCACGTTTTATCTAGACGAAGAAAGTCTAACAATGGGGAACCCATTGAGCCCCTTGTTATCAGAAATATTCATGGATCACGTAGAAACCAATATCAAAAAACTCCCATATTTTAAAGATTTCGTTTATTGGTACCGCTATATAGATGACATAATTTGTTTATTTAATGGCACAAATAGACAACTTTGTTCATTTTTGGAATCTATCAATAAATTATATCCAACAATTGAATTCACACAGAAAGATGAAGTAAATAATAGCATCGATTTCTTAGATTTAAAAATCACCAAAATTAATAATAGACACGTCTTTTCCATATACAGAAAACCTACACATACAGATGGTACGATTCATTATACTTCAAACCATCCATTTTCACAAAAAATGTCAGCTTATAATAGTATGCTTTATAGATTGGTTAACATACGCATGACGAAAGAAAATTTTGACAAATAGTATAAAACCATTAAACAAATAGCTTTCAATAATGATTTTAATCCGTTAATTGTAGATAATTTATTTGATAAAATAAATTACAAGAATGCAATATCACTTGTATACCCAAAATTTCAAAATTCAAACGAAACAAAATTTATTTCGTTAACTTACATAGGCCAAAATTCTGAAAAGATTGCTAGATATTTAAAGAAAAAAGAAAATTATAACATCGCTTTCAAAACCATTAATTCTTTAGGCCGCTTAATAAAAAATAATAAAGACGTCATTCCCGAAAACAAAAAATCAGGAGTTTACAAGTTAACATGTAGTGATAGCCCATGTGTATATGTGGGACAGATAGGCCGTTCATTCCAAACAAGGATACGAGAATATGAAAAATATTATATTAATAATAAAACAAATTCAACTTATGCCAACCATTTGTTAGAGACTGGTCACAATTTTAATATGAACTATGAAATATTACATATCGAAAACAAAAGTCAGAAACTAAATCTGACAAATTTTATTGAATGATCAAATATATTTAAACAGATCCCCCCTACTTAATATACACATGGGCAATCACTACATGTTAACTTGTAAACTACTGATTTTTTGTTTTTAGGAATGACATCTTCATTATTTTTTATTATTATGTCATTCCTAAAAACAAAAAATCAGGAGTTTACATGTAGTTAACATGTAGTGATTGCCCATGTGGGACAGACAGGCCGTTCATTCCAAATAAAGATACGAGAACATGAAAAATGTTTTATTAATAATAAACCAAATTTAACTTATGCCAACCATTTGTTAGAGACTGGTCATAACTTTAATATGAACTATGAAATATTATATATATCGAAAATAAAAGTCAGAAACTAAATCTGTTAGAAAGTTTAGAGATCAATAGATATAATAAAAGACAAATTTTATTGAATGATCAAACAGATTTAAACAGATCCCCCCTACTTAATATTTTTCTTTAACTGTAAACCATCTTTTTCCACCCCTCTATTTTGTGTACCAAAGCTGTGTATTTAAGGTCATGTTTTGCATTGTATACCTCAGTTTAAATACTCAACTGATGAAGACATGTTATGACGAAACAATTGTCGTGTAAATCAATAAAATAGCGGAAGTTAACATTCGTTTTTCTTATATTGAAAAAAATGTGATCTAAAAGTTATAACCACCCAATTACTTTTCCAGTTACCTTTTTATCTCTAGCTATTTTCCCTTCGGCTGCCTCATAAAATGCCTGTAAAAACTGTACTATTTCACAATTTTTCGAATAGAGATATCAAAAGCCGTTTAAAACATTAGATCTAGATGAAACGAGTGTGTTCTACTAGAGCTACCTTAGCCGAAAAACCCATTGCTGCCTTTACATCCGCAAGTTGTGAATGGATTTCAAGCCCTGATTAAGACAAATTCCTTCAATTCAACGCACGAAGAGATCTTCCCGAACTAGCCTATGAGCTTACATTCCTGCTCCAAGAAGCTCATGATGTGATATCTGATGAACTATGCTTGGATTGCATGCAGCCGTGCATCACCCTTATCGATGTATAAGGGTTCAATCTCCCATCGTGAGAAATTGGGGGGTAGCCTAATCGACCCAAGAACATTTCGTGCTGAATGTAGCCTCCGTTTTATTCACATGTAGATACGGATTTATTATCTATCGATCTGCATTTACTGAGTATCCTATATCTTTTCGTAGAAATAATGTTTTAGTGATGTTTTTTCAATAGAGTACGTATTTAAAATTCATAAATTAAGTAGACTTGAGATAGTGTGAACACAAAATTTTGCTTGTTCATATTTTCGTTCACACTAGTGGAAGGTTTCAACTTGGAGGTCTCCAATCTTCAACCAACTCGTCCCTCCTCAGGTACCTGCCTAGACAATGTGATACTCTTGGAGGCGAAACTCAGTTAATTGAATATCATATTTCCCATCACTCAGCTCTGAAATTCACAACTAGTTTTAAATCCATTTGTAAACAAAGACAAAAAACCCTCCAGTGGAGAATAATAAACGATGAACCAACCAAATTTCTTCTTCAAGAACTGTCATTGCTGAGTTGGCATGATATCTTTACGCATGCAGGCGACCCTAATCAACTCTGGGATATATTTTATGAGCGATTTTCAGAGACATTTGAACGATGCTTTCCTAAAGTCAACATCAAACTCCCGTCATCAAATAGAAAGTTTAAACTTACACCTGAATTAATTAACTTTAGGAAACAGTGATATTGATTTCTCGCATATCACTTGGTGTAACATTTTTGAATTAATGAAGTAAATAAAAACAAGTTGGCCTAAATTTCACTGTTTATTTGATGTCTGTTGACATATATGTTTCGGGTTTTCAGTTCATTTTCAAAACTGAAGAGAACAAAACTCAAAATCCTATTTATAATAGTAGGGTAGATCACAGGTACAATTTTTAACAGTGTAAAAATATGGTATTAGTTGGGTCCTAATCTTTCCGATATAAGAGCAATGGTAATAAATTAAATTGAAGTTTTTCATCAGTAATTGGTAGTTTCTTACCATGTGCTAAACAAATTTCCAAACTTTCTAAAAAATCCATTCTTCTGCTTTAATTACCTACGTGTAAAACCTCAGTTCTACTGAAATCTATGGAATGGTTGTTATCTATACAGTGTTTCGAAAAATCAGATTTTGTTTTATTATGTAATATACTTTTTTATGTTCTTCTACCCTTATGTTGATAGATCGTCCTGTCTGACCTATGTAAAATGCAGGGCATTCATTACAATATAATTTGTATATGCCGCTTTTTTACAGGTTTCACGACAGTCTTTGCTATTGATTAAGAGTGAACCTAAGTTTTTTATTATTTGAACAAATAATATTTGTATTATTCTGTTTTAGTCTATTGCAAATTTTATTACTTATTTGTGGTATGAAATTTATCCTATAGAATTTTTCTTTTTCTTGATCCTGAAGAATAAAGGTAAAGGATAAAGAGAAGCTAGAGCTTTTTCATGCTGTTTTTTTTTTAATTAACAATTGTTCGACGCTAATGACTTCAAAACTTTAATTTCCTTGTTAAAGATTTCTATTTGGAGGGGGGTTGATAGCAGTCTATGTACAAAGGCGTGAAAAGGAGACATTTTTTTATGAGGGTGGAAACTGTTATTGTGTATTAATGAATCTGTGTACGTGGATTTTTGAATTTGACATATTCAGATAATCCACGTACATTAATACACAATAGCAGTCCCCACCCTCATAAAATAAAAGTGTCTCCTTTTCACGCCTTTGTACATAGACTGCTATCAACCCCTCTCTCAATAGAAATCTTTAACAACGAGATTGAAGTTTTGAAGTCATTAGCGTCGAACAATGGTTACAATACGAACGTAATGGAAAAATTAATTTTAAAAAAACAGCATAAAAAAGCTATAGCTTCTCTTTACCCTATTCTTCAGGACAAAGAAAAAGAAAAATTCTATAGGATAAATTTCATACCACAAATAAGTAATAAAATGTGCAATAGACTAAAACAGAATGATACTAACATTATTTGTACAAATAAGAAAAACTTAGGTTCACTCTTAGTTAATAACAAAGACTGTCGTGAAACGTGTGAAAAAGCGGTATATACAAATTATATTGTAATGAATGCCCTGCATTTTACATAGGTCAGACAGGACGATCTATAAACATAAGGGTAGAAGAACATAAAAAAAGTATATTACATAATATAATAACATCTGTTATCTCGAAACACTGTATAAATAACAACAATTTCATAGATTTCAGTCGAACTGAGATTTTACACGTAGGTAATTAAGCAGAAGAAAGGATCTTCTAGAAAATTTTATAAAATAAATGGAGGTTTATACTTGATAGAAGGTATATAAATTTTTTCAAATATTCTAATATTTACAGATATATTCTGTTAGCCTTCTACATATTTAATTTAAAAAAATTATATTCAATATTATATTTTGAATTTAATTAATGACATATAAGCGCACCACTTATATCATATAAAATAAACATTCATTATAAGACATCCAAATGATATAACAAAATCCAATAAATATAAATTGTTAAAAAAAATCCTATTAATTTAATATTTTGAGTAGACAAAATTTTGTTTCTGCTTATCACTCTGATGAAAACAGATATATTTCAAAAATGTTTAACATAATCCTAAGAATTTCATCATGAAACTATCTTACTTAGAATATTCAATATTATTGAATATCTAACTAAGTTACTTTTTAGAAAATCTCAAGATATTATTTAAATATTTTAATATTAGCCTTCTACATATTTAATTTCAAAAAATTTTATTTAATAATTATAACTTCAGAAATTAAATTAAATTCCTGCAGTTATAATTATAAAATATAATTTTTTTAAATTAGATATGTAGAAGGCTAATATTGAAATATTTAAATAAATTAAACTGATGTCATATAAGTACCACTTATATCAAACGACATATAATATAAACATTCATTATAAGACATCCAAATGATATAACAAAATCCAATAAATAAAAATTGTTAACCAAAATCCTATAAATTAAATATTTTGAGTAGATAAAATTTTGTTTCTGCTGATCAATCTTATGAAAACAGATATCTTTTAAAAATGTTTAACATAATCTTAAGAATTTCATCATAAAACTATCTTACTTAGAATATTCAATATTATTGGATATCTAACTAAGTTACTTTCTATAAAATCTCAAGATATGTAAAAACATTACTGAAAAACAAGTTTTAAGAGAGACTTTGCTTCGTCAGTACTCAATTAATTCATATTCAATAAAGTATAACATCAATCAACAACAAATATTTACTCACCTTTCAACAATTCAAAAAGCTTTTGGTCAATGAATATGAAAAATTAAAATGGAGTGTAATGTTAACTACAAATAAATAATTCTGTGGTTTACCATTCATCTAAAGGATTGAAAGGCAATTTAACGGCCTCTGTTATAGCACAACGGCTATCTGTATAAAGAATGTTAAGGAAACCAAATAATTATATATTATAAATAAAATAACATAAATAGAGGTTAATACTTGATAGAAGGTTATATGCCTTCTATCAAGTATTAACCTCTATTTATGTTATCTCAAGATATGTAAAAGTTATGTTATCTCAAGATATGTAAAAGTATTACTAAAAAACTCGTTTTAAGAGAGACTTTGCTCGTCAGTACCCAATCACATTTAAAAAATATAACATTAATCAACACAAAATATTTACTCACCTTAACAAGATGCTTTCTGGATTGTTAAGGTGAAATATTCATATACGCAAATTATCCACCTCGATTTTTGAGCAGTGTAGTTGCCGAGACAGGAAATTTTTTGTGGAGCCTGACAATCATACACTGCTTCTGATTTTCAGTCTAGACATATTCATTATGAAACATTATGACGGTATAATGTTAAACTCTTATGTATAAGCTCATACAACTGACAATTTCCCCCATATTTTCCTGAAACAGATACATCACAGTAATGGAGATGATCCGACATTTTTAATTTCAGGAGAGTGCGGTCATGGAAGTCCTTGTGAGCAGCTTTGTTATGAGCTTCACGATGGCATGTACGAGTGTGATTGTCGACAGGATTACGTACTTAGAGAGGATGGTTACAGCTGTGCTGGTAAGTGTAAGGCATTTATATTCTGGCTATCCATTGTCCGCTACTAAAGTGGAAGTTAACGTTTAACAAACTTCCAAATTGATGTTGAACTTCGAGTTTCAGCTAGTTCGAACTTACGCCGCAAAAATTCACATTTTCATTAGCAATTATTAATTAACATGCATTCATGCTCTGACATAATTAACAAAAGATGAAAAGCAATGACGTGAAATCAGGCGCTTTTACGCGCTAGTTCATATCACCCACGAACCTCACAAAATCTTTGTTTTTCGATTACACGATCCTCACGAAATTTTGCACAAACATTCGCATCATAATTTTACTCCTCAATGCTGAATTTCGAATTGATCGAATCTGTAGTTTCGAAAATATCGGGAAAATATGACAATTTTTCGAAAGTGAATAACTGCGGAACTGCTGAACCGATTATCATGATATTAGGTCTCTTAAATATCACAGAGATTAATTCAAATTTCAATTTTATAAAAAAAATTTCTCAAAAACTTTTTGAAATTAAATTAAATAAGGTAAAATAGAAAGGCCTTTTATTTGATAGGAGAAACATAACAAAATTTGAATATTAAAACAAATTGAAATATGTTTATCTTCTACAATTTTAATTTAAAAAAAAATTTTTATTCAAAAAACTTTTAGAATTAAATTAATGTCTAAAACAAGCACCGCTTACATTCAATAGACGTATATAATCAAAACTCAATTTATAATGTCAAATGGAATAAATAAACCAACAGATATACGAAAGTCATTAAAATTAATAAATAAATATTTAAAGGAGACAAAATTTTGTTTCTGGTCTTACCTTTAAGAACACCAATTGCCTTTTAAAAACATGAACTCACTTAAAGGACTTCTCAAAGAATATAATTTATTTGAAATATTTAATATATTTAAATATTCGAATAAGTTAATTCAGAAATCTCTAAAAAAATGCACTATATCTTCAAAAAACAAATATAATTCTAAGCAATTCCGTCTTCAGTCCTCAATAATATTCCAAATATCAAAATCCAGAAACTAACCTATATCCTAACCCTCAACACGTGTAAAAGGACAAATGCTTCCAAACACAGATCATCTTTATAATTCAAGATTGATCTATGTTCTAACAAAATCAAAGAACAGTGTGAGTTATTTTTAAGGCTTATTTTGGCTTCAATAAATCTCATTATAGAATGTCAATGAATTTAAATAAGCCTTAAAAATAACTCACACTGTTCTTTGATTTTGTTAGAACATAGATCAATCTTGAATTATAAAGATGATCTGTGTTTCGAAGCATTTGTCCTTTTACACGTGCTGAGGGTTAGGATATAGGTTAGTTTTTTGATTTTGATATTTGGAATATTATTGAGGACTGAAGACGGAATTGCTTAGAATTATATTTATTTTTTGAAGATATAGTGCATTTTTTTAGAGATTTCTGAATTAACTTATTCGAATATTTAAATATATTAAATATTTCAAATAAATTATATTCTTTGAGAAGTCCTTTAAGTGTGTTCATGTTTTTAAAAGGCAATTGGTGTTCTTAAAGGTAAGACCAGAAACAAAATTTTGTCTCCTTTAAATATTTATTCATTAATTTTAATGACTTTCGTATATCTGTTGGTTTATTTACTCCATTCGACATTATATATTGAGTTTCGATTATATACGTCTATTAAATGTAAGCGGTGCTTGTTTTAGACATTAATTTAATTCTACAAGTTTTTTGAATAAAAATTTTTTTTTTAATTCAAATTGTAGAAGATAAACATATTTCAATTTGTTTTAATATTCAAATTTTTTCTTTAATTAAATGAAGGTCTTGGAAAACACAGTTTCAATTTAGTAGACATGTAGAATTAACACTCATCACACCGTACCAGAAGGAAAAAAAGAATCCGAGGAAAATATAGAATATTAATTAAAACTATTAAATGAATACTTGAAGGATACAAACTTTATATCGATGTATAATCCATCTAGAAAGCATCAGGAACTTATTCTTTTTCATAATTTTAAGATACTTCGTTTTTGTAACATTCCAAGACAAAAGAAATATATAAAATAGTTTGTGGAGATAGTCGGCTATTTGTCAAATATTGTTGATTGTAAACAGGTATACAATTTTTGAAATAATGTCCCAACTAGGAAAAAAAACAGGTAGAATATTTGAAGAAAAGGTTTTCGAAACGTTAAAAAATTAGTGCATATGAGGCAATAAAGAGGATAAAAAATCGCATGGATATGAGGCATTAGCCAGTTTCAGGAAGGTCAGATTAAAGGAAACAATTTAAACGCTTTATAGGCCTTAGGACGATAGAATCCGCGCCTAGAGTTTCGCAAATTGACTAACATATTTGGAAATCAACGAAATAAAAAAGTATGTCCAGAAACCGTCCGAATGTTACTGAAAAGACAAGGCTGCATACAAGGAAATAAAAAAAAAAAATCCCTGTAAAGGCACCTTTACAAAAGGAACGAAAGAAAGAATTTTGTCAACGTTTCCAAGAAGATAATTTTAATAATGTCCTTATCTGATGAAAGTTGTTTCCAAATTGGTGGAAATCACTCAAAAATCCTATCAAAACAGCCTGTAACGTTCAAATTTCCAAATTTCCCACCAAAATAATGGTTTGGGGAGCAATATCTCAGCCTGTCTGTGTAGTTGATGGAACCACTAATAGTGAAAAATATTGTGGCATTCTAAACGATTTTCTCCTTGAAACGGCGCATGCTTTATATCCATAGGGGTGGCGTTTTCAGCAGGATATTACAAGATGCCATACTTCGATCTGTACTCAAGCTTGGATGCAAGAACACCAAGTGACAACAATTTCACGGCCAGCAGCTTCACCAGATCTTAGTCCCATTGAAAAAATATGGGGAATAATGAAGATTGAAGTTGAACAAGCAGCGCCACGAAATGAAGATGATTTAATTCAGTCAGTTTTACAGTCCTGGAATACCATCACCGAAAATTATGGAGGTGATCTAGTTTCGGGTGTACCTCGACGTTTAGTCAAGTCTTTGCAGTCAAATGGAGATTGTATAAGTAAATAAGATGAATATTTTGTTATAATTTTCTAAATCAAGAATTAAAAATAAATATAAATAATTATTATTGAGCTTCATTTTTTTCGGATACTTTCTAGACGGACTACAATATGAAAATCAAATTCCTTCAAAAAAATTCACAACATAACCCCAAGAATTTGTTCGAAAAATAATTCTGTTTAAAAAAGTTCCTTCGAAAAAGCTCCAAAAACATGCAGCACACCTTCAAAAAGTCCATTTGGAATTTACACCTCGAAAACTCTTCAGTCCAGCTTTTCAAAAAATAAGAATAATTAATGGAAATATATATTACCTTACTAACCACGTGTTATTCGATAAACACATAGAACTGTAGTGATTTTTTCTGAATATGAAACCCTACGTATTCCTTGTACGTCTCTAGAAATTACCCAAAGTTTGTAAGGTAACGGGTTTTCAATTTTGTGGTCCGAATTTAACAGCCCTGTTTTAATGTTGAAGGTTAACCATTCAACAATATGGATCGTTTATCTACTTCTGAACGTGTGGAAATTGTGAAAACCTACTACAAAACAGTGATTCTGTAGTAAGTACGTTACGTGCATTATGTACAGATTATGGTCGACATAATCCTCCATCTGAGCGTACAATTGGTAACACAGTGAAAAAATTCGAAGAGGCTGGATCTGTTACTGATGGCTTAAGGCTCGTACATCATGGAAATGCACGCTTGACCAAAAATATTTCTACTGTAACTGAAAGTATCGAAAAATATCTATATTTATCAATTCATCGGCTCGCACAACATAAGGGCTCTTTTACGCCACGTTAAGGCGTATTTTGCATCTGTATTTGCATCTCCAGCCTTATGAGGTTAACCCAAGAACTAAAGCCTGATGACCATAGAATGCGTAGAACGGAAGCCGTTGCTAGAACAACAACGTTTGGATGACTATTTTTCGCATCGAATTTTCTTCAGCGACGAAGCACATTTTTCACTAGGTGGCTATGTAAACAAGCAAAATTACCGCATCTGCGGCAGTGAGAATCTTCATGTAACTGCAGAAAAAGTCACTGTATGGTGTGCAATTTGATCTGGTGGAATGACTGGCCCGTACTTCCTTGAAAATGAAGAAGGTGTCACTCAAACCGTAAATTCTCATCGCTATAGCCAAATGATTACCAATTTTTTTGGCCTGAAATTAATGATATAGAATTGGAAGAGATGTGGTTCCAGCAAGATGGGTAACAAGCCAAACAACACGATCCGTTGGCTTTATTGAAAATTTCCAGGGCGCGTAATTTCTCATTTCGGCGATGTGAACTGGCCATCAAGATCTTGTGGTTTATCGCCTTTGGCTTTTTTTGTGGGTTCATGCGACGGATCGTGTTTATGCCGATACTCCTCAGTTTTGCCCCCCAGGCATTAGATCTTGTCGAGATGGGGGCGCTTGTCAGGACTAGGACCCTAGTTTCGTCCCGGCGAAATGGAGGGTTAACTCTTGGTGCCTAACGTAATGCCATTCGCGCCAGTCTGTATAGTGGAAGATCTCCGAATAGGGCCCTAGTTTTGCCTTTCTGGTGAAATACAGGGCTGAGCCGGTTGATTAACGCAGTGACAGGGAGTCTGTCGCAGCACAGGGCTTCTCCCTTAAAACTGGCGTACTCTACCCCATCGCAGTATGAATCTCCGGATTTTTCTGTATAATGGCCGAGTGCGTTATGTAGCTTACTGCGTTACCTCGGGGGGTGGGGGTGGTTTGCCCACAGGTGTTACCACCTAGCCACTCTTTTGGTGTTGGACTCGAAGGGGCAGTGGTTGAAAGTCCGCATGCTGGACTAGGAGGGTATTTCGTGTATCTGTTCGCAGACCTCATGTTTGGGATATTCTCATGAAACGACTCGGGGTTTAGTGGGACTTGACGTTTCGACCGGCCCCGGATCAATGCGTAACAATTTAGGGTTTGTGAATCCCGACGAAATGGCTCTGCCATTAATGCTTGACGCCAGTATCAATCAAATGACTTCACATGGGTTCCGTGAGTCAGGACGTACAGGCCGCTAGACGGTGCTCGTATCAGGATCAATAGTAGTCATCAATCTTGGGAAGCCCCTTCGGAGACGAAGTGAGTTGCGCCACAAAACAACTGACACCACTGATAACTGACACTGCAGAGCCAGTAGAGGTTGGATAGTGCTTCGCTGCTACCAGTCACGGAGATGAACTGAAGCCGAAACTTGAACTTGGTGGATTCAACTCTTCGGAGTGGTTCTCGCTACTGCGCTATGATAATGTAGATTGTGGAGACTGCTGAGTAGTCACCTGGTGAAAGATTCATGCTCACATGACAGTTACATAACTGGTAGAATTCACTCCTCAGACTATTAACGATCTGAAAACCATCATCCGTCAAGTTTTTGGTGAGATATTGCCGAAATATGCCGGCGAGTCATCGAAAATTTCCTCACAAGGATCAAGTCCTGTAAGAGATCACGCGGAGGATATTTGTATGATGTACTCCACGCATAATGGCAAGGTCCAAGCATTATATTGAAATAAAAATTTGATCGATATTTTACATGAAAGAGTCTTTTATGTTTACTTTTAGAAGCACAAAATGGATAACCCTGTACTTTAAGGTCTCAGTCATATCCCAATGATATGTGTTTCAGTGAGAAACCAAAATATAATTTATATATATATATATATATATATATATATATATATTTTGAAAGAACTTTTTCAAAGGGAGTTATTTTTCGAAGAAATTCTTGAGGTTATGTTGTTCTTGTTTGGAAAGGAATTTGGTCTTCATAATACATCATTACGAAACAAAGTTTGTATCCTTCAAGTATTTATTTAATATTCTTAATTGATATTTTGTCGGATTCTTTTATTTCTTCTGGTGTTGTGTAATGAATGTTAATTCTATCGGGTGTTTTCATTTAGAGTGATAAAATTTTAAATTGAAATAAAACACATTTAAATTAAGATTGGAACCAATTTTTTTTTTATTTGAAAGATAATTTTATGACATTCATGTTTTAGAAATAATTCCCGGCATATGTCCACCACGACTAACTCTGAGGAACCGCATTCCACCAGACCAAATTTGGACCACTTTTTCGAGTAATTCAGGCCTTAATTAATCGATAACACGAGTTTTGTTGGCTTTCAAAGCGTCTATTGTTTCTGGTTCATCAGCATAAACCAATGACCTGACATAACCCCAAAGAAAATAATCCAGTGGAGTTATGTCGCCTGATCTTGGAGGCCAATTAATTGGACCATTTCTGGAAATAATGTTATCGCCAAATATCTCTTTCAATAAATCGATTGTTACGGTAGCACCATGAGGTGTAGCACCATCTTGTTAGAACCAAAACACTTCTGGGTCGATACCATTCAAATTTTGAAACAAATAATCATTGATCATTGATCTGTAACGAACACCATTCACTGTAACATTAGCTCCAGCATCGTTTTTAAACAAATATGGACCGATGATGCCTCCAGCATGTAAAACACACCAGACAGTGCATTTTTCAGGTTGCAATGGAACCTGCAAAACTTCTTGAGGATTGTTTTCACTCCATATACGGCAATTTTGCTTGTTTACATAGCCGTTCAACCAGAAATGAGCTTCATTACTAAACACAATTTAACGATAAAAAGGTGGATCAACTTCAAGCTGTTCTAGAGCCCAATCAGGAAACAAACGACGTTTATTATAATTAATGGCTGTAGTTCTTGAACTAGTAGGATCTTGTATGGGTGTAGACCAATATCTCTACGCAAAATTTTCCATGTGGTGGATGCACAGAGTTCAAATTGTTGTGAACGTCGACGAAAAGACAAATCTGGATTTTCTTCTGTACGTACAGTTCTTTGTCTTGTTATTGTTGCACCGAGTAGAGAAAATGTTGTCCGAAGTCTATCGATAGTTTGACGAATAAGCTGCTCTGATGGACGATTATGTAAACCATGGATTTCACGAAGTGCTCTATAAGTTTGGCGGATAGAACACTGATTTTGAAAATAAATTTCAACAATTTGTAAACGTTCTCGCGGCGTGAGTCTTTCCATGATAATTTGTCAATGCTTACTGAACAGAAATGTCAAAACAACATGGCTTCTACCTTCTGTCAAATCACAGTTATCCCTATCGAAAGTTCTATCACTCTAAAAAAACAGCCGATACATACTAAACACCCGATATATTCTATCTAGTCTATTAAACTGAAACTGTGTTTTTTTTAAGACATTTATTCAATTTAATTTCGCAAAGTTTTCGAGAAAAAAAATGTTTATAAAATTAAAATTTGTAGTGAGTTAAGCAGAATCAATCTGAGTGCTATTCAAGATATTATAGAAGCCTTCTATCAAGTAGAACACCCGCTTTCCACTATTCAATAATAAAAGAAGTTTCAATGAGTTCGTGTAGTTTTTGACGAAAATTGAATCTTTATTGTGAAAAATTGGCGCTCTTAAATCAGGCAAACGACTTCTGAAACGTTCATTCAGTTAGAGTATACTCACCATAATCCACTAAAATACTTTCGGCAGCCTTTTTCTTCATCTTGAAGTAAAACACCCACCAAAAGCACATTATTTGTTCCAAAATTTTCAGAGCATTTTCAGAGAACACAGAAACAATGTTATATACACTTCAGCGTAATGACAAATTCTGAAAAGAAAGCCTTATGATGACACATCAAAATGAAGATGTTCCCAGATGGAACAATGGAATAATAAACTATTAGCGACATATGTTATCAAAACTGCACGAACTTATGTCTACTTCTAATAGTTATGTGAAAAATATATGAAAAAATTAGTTATTTATTTTTATAATTATAGACATTTAAAAAAAACGTTAAAATATGCACTCTGTGATGGTGTTTTAACCCCCGTTACTGCTGTCAATATTAACAATCATGATGTTAGTAGCATACAGATTGTCTTATTGATTCACCAGACTTGTTGGTCTTCTGTATGTTCACTGTATATCTTGAACAATATAATTGATACGATAAACCCTTAATAGACTTACGAAAACTAGTGAGAAGGTATTATTTATCGAATGACGGCTGCATGGCATTTGTATAAATTCCAGAGAAGCCAAGTTAATTGCATGATCGTTAACATCTGCACTAGAATTTCCTATGAGCGCTCAATTTCACCCCATTTACCCTTGATAAATGCTGAAATTCGATCGTCAAATTAAATGAAAATTATGCATATTTCACACGAAATGTGAAATTCCAATCATGAAATTCTGAGTAATTTTTTTTTATTCCAACACTTTTTGTCAACCCCTACTGCAAAGAGCTTCGGGGAATTTTTTTCAGAATGAGGTGAAGTGGTTCATTAATTCATTAGAGTTTATTTCGAATGAAATAGAAAAATTATGCGTTTATTATCACTCTTTTATTGAAAATGTATACAGTGACCTGAGTTTGGTCATATCATGAGTTTTATAAGGTGCTTTGTGCTACTAATGTTACAATGCAAAAGGATGTTCTTGAATAATTGTGTACAAAAATTAGAAGGCATTTTGACAAATATGGGGAATTTCTAAAAAAGATCGACCAATGCGAATCTTTTCGAGCCTCTTTGATCGTTTAACAAAATGTATTTTTCATTAATCTCGTATTTGTTAATCTCAGAAGTTTTAAATAAATTGAGCATAGGGTTTAGTTTCAAATATGTAAAATTTCGTGAGTGTTATTGAAACTGTTTCTTGATAGTTGTCCTTAGGAATTAGTAGTTTAGTACGCGACATTATAAATTGTGTTTACTTACCCTTAAATATTTCAGTTTTTTTCTCAGTTAATGAAATATATTTCATTTCAAACAATTTCCAAAAGTTTAGGATTTACTAACGCTTATGCTTGCCTTTAGGTGATTTTATTCGATAATTCATCTCCAATTGATGATTTTGAAGCACTTATTGACAAATGTGATTTGTTCAACTCAAAAACTCATACTGGGCAAACGGAAGATCCTTTAACACTAGAATAAAGGTACACCGACGCTCTTTACTCAATAGAGAGTTGTATTCTACATATGGGGAACACCAAAATCAATAATATATTGACCTTCAATGGAAATGTTACGAATTATGTTTTCAAACTGGATCAGATGATAACTCATATTATACGAAATTGTGACTTCAAATAAAGAAGTAAAAGAAAATTTCGACTTTATTGGTCCACTATAACTCCAAAAACCAAAATATTAGGCACAAAAATTTCTCCAGGTATCATCCGGACAATCCAAAATTAATTGATACTATATTTTTCGAAAGAGTCCGGCAATCCAACTTTTAACTCGTTCAATTCCACCAAGTTATCAATCAATCAGTTTCAACTAAGATGTTCAAAATGGACGTCGATATCGTCAATAAGGAAAAAATTATTACGCAGTAACTCGACGCAACTAGCGTTCCTGGCCTTGAAGTACGGAACTATATAGACCAGGCGTACTTATAATTGATAAACTGTACAATGGATAGATCTGTACGTCAATATTTCAAAATGTCTGGATTTCAACGTGTAACAACTCTTCTTTCTTACACAGAGGTTAAGAACATCTTCCTCAGTGTTTACTCGTAGAAATACTCACCTGTATAGCCAAAGTGACTAAACATTTATTATGAAATAAAAAAAATAACGGAATTTTTTTCAGACAGTTTGGGACATAATTTCCTCGCGCCTCGATTCAATAGGTTCATTATTCGAAATAGGGAAAAAAAACCAAAGAATGAATCTTCTCTTTTCAACTTCTTCTTAAATGACTTTAAATTCAGAATTATATATTCTAACTTCTACAATATACATAGTATATTGAAACTATATACAAAAACTATCAAATTGATATCCTTATATATAATCAATATAAAATATTTTTGAATGTCTCGGGAAAATCCTTTTTTGTTAATACATTTGTATTAACAAAAATGTGTTTCATGTCGCGATGTAAAAACATACTTATGTATATTAACATACAAACACAAGAAAATCCACTATTCCAAAATTATCTGAAATTCTCAAAATGAAGGATCAAATAAAAACAATTAAACGAAAATTCCAACATCTGATAGCTATTTCGGTTTCTAGATCTCCTCAGAAATGTGTTGAATTCCAATTTAAATATATAACAATTTCAAATTTTAAATCACCAAACAAAATAAAACCTGGAACAAATAAACTCGAAGTAAGCTTTAAATATTCGAAATAAAACGGTGATAATCAACATGTTGTTACGTACAACCTATAACTATTTGTGCTCGGAACACAGAAAAACATAAAAAAACTTATTCACCCCAAATAATGTCCCATGATAAGAAAAGTAACCAGAATTTCAAAAATAATAAATAATTAAGGAATATATTGTGGATATTTAGACTCTATATGAATTTATTCCATAATTTAAACTCCTTTTTAGTTTTGATCAGGTATCACTTAGCATAAATTCTGAAGAAAAGTATCGTAACGTCACAACATCATGAAATTGCAGTTTCAAGCTAGAAAATAATGAATTTATTTTTCCAGAAATCAATTCGACCGTCATACCATCCACGTCGCCCGAATCAAAGGTTAACTATTCCGATGTCCTGTATCAGAAGGATGCCGTCCTTGACATTTCAGAAATGAATGAAAACGTCACCCTTGCGGATAGTAACGATATTCCCAATATAGAAATATCAGAGATTACCAGTCAAGGACCTAGCTTAGAACAGAAACTCACCGAAGTGTCTTCAGATGATGATAAAAGAACTACGGCTTCCATATCAACGATAGGACCTTGTACTTTGGACTGTGGAGCCGGAGGATTATGCGTACGAAATGTACAAGGACAAACATGTTTGTGCCCGTTAGGTAGAGGGGGGAACAACTGCAAGGAAGGTTAGTTTCCCTTAACTGGAGTAATCCAGTTTGAAATGGTTAGATTCTATTTAAATTATGAATGTTGTCGACTTGGCGAAAGTTCTGATTTAGATTTGAAATTAGTGTCAGAAATTTGGAAAACTTTCCCTGTATATTAAGGAATATACATTGTGGAAACAACTTATGATATTATTCGTGTCCTTATGTTAGAAAATTATAAAAAACACCGGGACACGTCAACTTTTAAATTCAATAGTTCGCTTTTCATAGCACAATGAGACATCGACCATTTCATCTCAACCGAACCTAGGCTTACCGATGGGTGTATAAGAAATAGCGTGGCCCCACGTTGGGCGCCAATTTTTAATGTCACATACAGTTTCAGAGTTTCAGTATCACCGACTAGCTAGTTATAAATGGGTGCCACCTTCTTTAAGCAGGATGTCAAGGTAATATACTGAACTCAGATTACGGGAGAATTATAATTCAAAGAAGGAAATGTAGCCACTTAAATGATGTATTAAATTGTTACAAACTGTATATTCATTAAAATGATTGTGTGCTTTGAAGAATAAGTTCACTAGTAATATAAGATAATATTTTTATTACTTCAAATCAGATGCAATCAAAAATAAAAAATCTCAGATATCCTGTTCAAACGAATTTGCACAATAATTAGGAACTTAATGAATTATCTAATAGCTGTTATATATTCTTCAATGTACTGGTCTAAAGTCGAAAATACACTGACCTTGATATTAAACAGTCAAAGGATCAGACCTCGAATACAGCCTGAATTATACGAATCCAATAAGCTGATGGTCTACTTATAAATGGGGTGTTAGGATCCTTCCTCTCCAATGATGGGGGTCCAAAGTTGTATCTTGAAATTCTGAACTTCTTTTTGTTCAATGCACGTCGTCAAACAAGTACCAATTTCCAATTTCTTCAATGGAAATGTTGCGATGGTAACTTATTTGATATGAAATAGTGACTATTGAACCAGTTTTTCCCATAAGCTGTCTAATGAAGTCCAAATTCTAATCCTTTACTAACTTAAAATCAATAAACATATGTACCAATAGTTATTAATATCGGTTAAGCATCTATCTGGGTTTAATTTTTTGTAGGGCAGTCTGTATAATATATATCGCATTTGATAAGTCAGGATACTATAACGAATTTCCAGCTGCAGTGAAATTTCTTCTTCTGCTTAATCTCCCAACAACACACAGATAAAAATAATTCTCTCAATGTTGCACCCATGAGTTTTATAATTCAAAGCAGTCAAATTAGCAATTTGTTTATCACAGAAGCTATAATTCTCTCTCTTCACTTGATTAATTATCATATAAACAGCCCATGGATCGTACAATATGTTGTACGGTGGTGGCTGGTTACAGAGTTCAAGCGTCTCAACCAATCGACCTCAGTGATTAATGGCAAAACTGTACAACATGTGGGCTGACTTGGATCTCTTCTCTAATTTGAATTCGAAACGGCGCTGGAAAGGCGGAATATTTGAGCAGAATAATGATCAAGAGAGGTCTCTGCTGGAATCGTTATATCGATCCGGGTGGAATTTAAAAACTCTTCAGAAACAGAGGTGGATGCATTTACTTCATGAATTTAATATTCCATAATGAACTTAAAAGGAAAGAGAGGCTTTGTTGCTCAGAATATACTTTTCTGAACAATATTTGGTATCATGACTAAGTTGTTACAAATTTTGGTTTATTATTTTGACGTTTCCTTCAAATTGTTCATAAATTATTTCCGTTTATGATACATTATTTGAGAATTTCACGACGAAAAACCAGCGAGTGAATATATTTCTTCTATTTGTAGTTTGCAACCCACAAAAACCTCAATAACCTTCTTCTTCTTCCATCTTCTAGCTTAGGCATTTTGCCTGTTCCTTCTTCTTCTCCTTGCCGCCATACTTATCCGGTGTTGATGATGTCGCTCCATCTTTTTCTGGATCTCCCAATGCTTCTTGTCCCAGATGGTGATATATACCTAGCTTTCCGGCTATTCTGGACGAGTTTCTACTGTGTATGTCATTATGGGTCTTATAACGGTCTTATGAATTATTCTAGACTTGACTTCTATTCCGATACTTTCGTTTTTCCATATTGGGTTGTTCAAGCACGCTACACTTCTTTTGTCTTTCATCGTTTGGTGTTTCACCCCTTTCGATGTCTCCGTACCCTGAAATTTCAATCCCAAGTAGCTGAATTTCATCTCTGGTTGAAAAATGTTGTCTTCTTTAGGTAGTTTACATCTGTTGGGTCTTTCCTCCCCCATTTTGTACCCCTTCAGTTTGCACCATTTTCTACCGGGATTGGGTCTGCCTAAAGCAACTCGCGCCAGTCACTGGACCCGTGCGGTGGAAGTTCGACCGAATGGGACCCTAGTTTCAGCGTAAGTTGAAATGGAGGGCTGAGCCGCGTTGATCAACTCAGTGACAAGGGAGTCCATCGCAGCACAGGACCTTTCCCTTAAAACTAACGTACTCTACCCTAATGCAGTAAATCTCAGGATTTTTCTGTCCAATGGCCGAGTGCGTTATGTAGCATACTGCGTTACCTCGGGAGGGTGGAGGCCCTCGGGAAGTATTCGTACGACCTGGCCACCCAATTGTTGTTGAACTCGGGAGCAGTGTTTGAAAGAAAGTTCGCATGCTGGACCAGGAGGGTATTCCTTTAATGTGTTCGCAGACACTCATGTTTGGGATATCTCGGGAAATGCTTCAGTGTTTAGCGGTACTTGACGGTTCGATCGGCCTCATCCTGAACCTGGATCGATTGTGAGTCGTTTCTAAGGTTTGTGGATCTCGACGATACGGCTAGTCAGTTGGTGCTTGACGCCAGGATCAATTGAAAGACTTCACAAGGTTCGTAGGTCTTGACGTACAGGCCGGATTGACGGTGCTTGCACCAGGATCAATTGAGGCATCAATCTTAAGACTATCTTAGTTCATAGGACTGCGTTCGGATAAGAAGCCCCTTCGGCGTGAGAGTTGCGTCCCAAACTACTTGGTTACTGACCATGCAGAAGTAGAAATTGGATAGTGCTTCACTGCTACCAGTCATACGGTTGTAAGTTTTCGAACTGAAGCCCGTACTGGAGGCTGGTGGGTTCATCTCTTCGAAGGGGTTCTCGCCACGCGCGATGATAAGGCGTAACCCTTATCACACTTTCTGCCTCTTGGGGCAGACAGTAGCGACTGCTAACCAGTCACATGGTGAAAGAGGTACGCTCACATGCCAATACGTTAAATGGTAGTTCCTCATTGACCTTGACATGTATTGTGTTTCCACTATAAATATTAGGAGTACAAATAAGTTTCCGCCGTTTTTTAAGACAAATTAAATATTTATTATAGAAGAACGATGTGAGACTGCTTGCTGAATGACTTCTAATGTTAGAGCAAGTTCTTTTTGTGTTTGAGATGAATCTTCCTCCAATAATTCCTCCAATTCTGCATCCTCGTAAATTTTTGGACTTCCACTGCGACCTTTGTCTTCTACGTCGAAAAAACCGTTTTTGAACTTTTGAAACCACTCTCGACACGTTCTCTCACTCAAAGCACCCTCACCATATGCTTCTACGAGCAATTTATGCGCCTCAGCAGCAGATTTCTTTAAATTAAAGAAGTAAACTAATATTTCCCGCAAATGACGCTTACTTGGCTCAAATTATGACATTTTCAACTTATAAAAATTATATTTTACCAATATAAAATCAATGATATCAATAGGTTATGTTGTTCTTGAATGTCAAAACTATTTTTTAAGCCGGTTATCATCTGCGAAAGCTAACCGAAACTCCGTGCCGCGCCATCTACAATAAAACGGCGGAAGCTTATTTGAACTCCTAATATTTTCGATCAATTTGATTAGATTGTATGGTATTTGTCTGTTATGTAGAAGGTGTATTACATCTTTTAGTTAGACACGGCCGAATGTCTTTTCCAGATCTATGAAGCAAATAAAGGCTGGTTCGTTATATTCAATAGATTCTTCAGTTATCTGTCTAATCACAAACACAGTATCAGTGCCGAATCTTCTCAATCTGAATCCCTGCAATTCATCTAACAGGGATATGATATTATTTATTCTTTTGTTAATGATTTTTGTGGTTAATTTCAGTGTTGTGTCTAACAAATGTATGGGCCTCCAGTTGCACCTTTTTTGAACAAGAGGATGATGAGCGATACTGTTTCGCCATTCATCGGGTATTCTATAGTAGCTGAACATTTTGTTGATCAACATGGTTATCCGTTGGGTGAAATATTGTCCACCGTACTTGAGTAGTTCGTTGGGTATGTTGTGTGCCCAGCTCAAATTTTTCCACCAGTTTCACTATTCCCGGCCTAGAAGGTGCTTCACGACGACCCGAAAGTGCTTCAGTTTTGCTAAGTGTGACTGCAAAATTTTCACCCCTTTTGCAGTGAATTTTAACAATTTCAATGCGTTGTTGAAGCGTGGATCATTCCATTTTTAGTAACGACGTAGTTTTCACTTGTCAAATGTCAAAAGATGACAACTTCAAAAGTGACAGCTGCCCAGATACGGGGTATTCCAAATAAAACCCCTTATTGGAAAATCTTAATATCGAAACATTATTCTGTCTTGCTTTTTTTTAACAAGCGCCATCTGCAGAAAAAAAGGAACTTCTAGTTGAAGGCTCCACAAAATTAAATCAGTGAATACACCAGGAATTTAGGCACCTTAGATTTTGGATACATTTAGTATCAGATTATTGAATAAAGATTCACGAGAGCCATTACTGCTTATTACAGGACATAATTGAAAATCAACTTAATGTTTCCATTTAAGGCAACTGTTACTTTTCTTCCTAGATATGGATGTACGTTCTCCACGCTTCCAAGGCTCCAGTTGGTTAGCGTTTTCGGCTCTACGAGGTGCTTACAAACACGTGCAGCTTGCTCTTGAATTGCGACCCGAGGCCTACGATGGAATTATTCTTTTAACTGGCGAAAGAGACGATATGGCAGGCGATTTTATGGCCTTGTTGCTACACCAAGGACGTGTTGAGTTCAGGTTAGTAGGAATGTATGACTGTAATATTTCATACGCTTTATTCACGGAGTTGAATTATTTTAATTTCAGGAAATATATTTTTCCACTAGCGTTTCGGAATGTTTGCTTTTCCGCAAGCATTCACGTTCTGAATGTTCTTATTTCCGATACGTTAACACAAGAACTCAAGCCAATCGATCACCAACAAAGTCCTATCTTCGCTGGTTGGGTTTTATCAATATCAAAATGAAACCTCTTATTGGAAAATATGAACGAACCCAATATTATTGAGAAAATTAGTCTTACTCATGAAACGGCTGAAACATAGAGTTAGTATCCTATTAGGTATATATTATTTATCAATACGTCCATGAACTGAATGATCAAAATGATGAAAAAGTTCCTTCCATATTTGAACTTGAAGTTTTTTTCTGTGAATACTTTAGATTTCTGAATATTCCACGTAGTGAAATATCTTAATTAATTATATATCTCGTATTAAAAGGAGGTTTACTCGAATGCATATAAAATAGAGGCAATCAAAACACTTGAGAAGAATTATGGCAATTATAGTTCCTTCCTCACGATACTGACAATGAAACTCATTCTTCTGGGGATTGCCTACAATGCAATAACCTTGCTTGGAAGTCTCATTATTTATTGATAAACCAATTTGGTATGTTTCCCAAATGGGAAATAGCAATGCAATCATTCACTCACTTACAGAGGTTGCTGATTCAATTACCGAAACACTAAATCAAAACGTATTCCCTCCCCAGAGAGTTAAGGGCAGTCTACCAAGGGAGTCAGTCATTTGTACTAATGCTACAAGAATTTTCACAAGAATATATGAGTATATTATCAGTATTTACTTAATTTTCCAAGTCCTTCCTCTACATCGAATATGTACATACGAAGGAATGCTATTTTCATTCTTCATACTGTTTTCCCAGGAAAGTTATAAAGTGTTTTTCTTTTTTCGTCTTTTTCATCCATATTATTAACGAACCGATATATGCTCACTCAGTTCAGAATGTAACCTGACGAAGCTGTATTGCAGCTAAGCAATTGTTGTACTATGCAATAAAAAAATTTTGTGGAAATTGAAGTTTTATCACTATTTTCATTTCTTCAATTGTGACTAACACATCTATAGTACTTTTTGTGGACATTTGAAGAGTATTCCTTTTTATTCTCCAGATTCGACTGTGGTTCTGGAGAAGGAGTCTTACGGTCAGAGGAAACGGTGCTTTTAAATCAGTGGAACCACGTGACCCTCTTCAGGCACAGATGGGATGCATGGCTTCAACTCAATGGCGAACGTCATGCTCAAGGCCGTTCTAAGGGTCTATTCTCAAGAATTACCTTCAGAGAACCAGTTTTCATTGGAGGACCAGGAAATACGACGAATTTAGCTGAAAAACTGCCAGTCGGAGGAGGTTTCAAGGGTTGTATTCGACACTTGGAAATCAACGATCATATTTATAATTTTGGACTGGAACCCAGAGGGGAAGCGATCAAAGGCTTGGGAATCGGTAATAAAAATCTTTAGAAATTATTATCATTAAAAACTTATTTTTTGGCGTTCTAATAACCTGCATCTTTTTACCCGAGCCCAATCTGTAAAAAAGATGAAAAATGTGTTTTATTTTAGAAGTGCCCTGAAGTAGACGAAATATAGCTAAATGTCTATTCTTAGATTTTCATACATTTAACCTACTTAGGTAGATACAAAACTGGAAATAAAAAAGTAAACAAAAAATACAATGATAGGATGAAAACTCACACTGCGGTATAATTAAATCTGGTTATCTATCGTTAGTAAAATCTTTCCAGACTCCGGAAAAAGCAATTGCTCCTCATCCACAAATGGAGTTAACCGGGTCCCAGCTATTACACACTTACGTTCAGCACAAAGAAGAATCACCGCAGATTCTTCACCATTAATCCTCAAATTATATATACGTGCGAATTCCCCTCAAATTCTCATTGAAAGCAGCTTCAGCCGTGTCAAAGTTTCTCATGTCGAATATGTGCATTTGACATGAGTCCTGAAGATGGGATGTTTCCGCGATGTAAATTATAAAAACAAAGGAGCTAGGTTAGATCCTTGAGGCACTCCCGATATTACATGTCCAGTCGTAGAAATCACACCATACGCCGAAACTCTTTGAGTTTTTCGTATAAAGTACTTTTGAAAAACCAAACAGTCATCTCATGAAATCAGCTAAAGTAAATTTTAACAGGAAATAATTCATGCTGAACCCTGTCAAATAGACGCAAGAGTAAAATAATCATGATTAATTTGAAATCAATCCAATTTGTTTCAGAGGAATGTACAGCTGATAGGTGTAGTCGAGTACCTTGCCAGCATGGAGGCAAATGCTTAACAGGCCCAGAATCAGCTGTTTGTCTCTGCCCCCTAGGATTTTCAGGCGATTTGTGTGAAATACGTGTTGATCTACAAGTTCCTGCTTTCAATGGTTCTAGTCACTTAAGATACCGAGGTAAGTTCTTAATAATGATCATATTAATGCGCAAGCATTGCTGCGCAGCTAAAATATTTTCTCTTTATTCGAAAGACCACGAAATAAAATTATTCTCTAATACATTATATTGTTAAACAATTATATTGCTCCACGACTCTGTTCGAAAATGGGATTACTACAACTTATCAAGACGTTCTCAAACATTTGAATTAAGATCTCTATTCCAATATTGTTTTTGTATTCTGTTCAGTTATTATATGAGATTAAGAGTATTTCCATTATTCTAAGGAAAAGGAGCAAACCAAAAATGTAAATAAAACTTTTACTCTAATATATATGAATATACAGGGTATCTCTAGAAGAAAAGACATGCTGAGTACTGGGAATGTTGTATGTTTGACAGAGCACTGACTTAAAAAAGATAAGATTAATGTGTGCAAAATAGAAAGTTTCAATGCAGCTTCTGCTTATTGTTGAAAGAACGCGGGACATGGTAGGGCAATGATCCTTGTTGGTGAGCAGTAGCAATAAAGGATTATTTCGAAGATGTGGATTTTACAGTAGAACATCACATTGAAATTTCTGCAGTATAACTAATGAAGCAAAAATCACTGTTTAATTAGAATATAGGTTACCAACCGGAAATTTTGAGCTCCAACAACATTGGATGGAATGTTGTGCAGAAGTTCGATGCACTCAATTTTTATGCGGCAGGGAATTTCAATGTCGATTGTTTTTGAGATCGCAATGAGGCAAATAACCTATTAGAGCTGCTGAAATCATATGGCACACTGTAGGCCGACGATACGTTCATTTTGATGAGAGGAGAGACCTAAGAAAAGGTAGGATTTGTGTTGGACAGCATGACGAGTTGGTTTCAACCCAACAAACTAAAAATATATAAGATTCAACATATTTAACTCTCACATACAATACCAATCATACCATCTATAAAATTTCTCTTCATGTATCTCATGAATAGGCTGGACTGGAAGAATATTGATGCTCTAGCATCTAAGCTTACGATTGCAGTGTTCTCCATCAGAAGCATTCGAATTTGTGCTAACGCAAGATTGCTCGTCAGACATATTTTGCCAACTTTTGCACATTGGTATATGAGGGAATCCTTCTTTGGTGTGGATTATCAGAAGCTTTGAGGGTATTAGAGCGTCAGAAGAGAGCAGTCAGAGCTTTATACTGTCTTGGACCTAGAGAAAGCTGCAGAGAAGTTTTGTGAAAGCAAATCCACTCACAATACCCTGTATGTATATACTGGCTTGTCCATAACCATATTGAAGCATTTCTAAGAAACTTTTGCTACCAAAAATAGCTCGATCAAATGCCTTCTTATAATCAATGAAACATGCATACACTGTGCAGTGCATATCTCTGGATCGTTGGAATAACACTTGTATGCTGTATATGACCTCCTTTATTCTTACTTCATTTCGGAATCCAAATTGAGTTCGAGATATCTGCTCCCCTCACTTTCAGAATATTCCCTTATGGATGACCTTGAGAAACAATTTCAGAAGGTTGTTCATGAGACTAATGGTTCTATTGTCCTCACATTTTTAGTTCCCATCTTTTTAGTTTTCAACAATGTAAATACTAAATAATGATGCTATTAGAATACAGAAGGCGGATAGAGTATATATAACATTAGTATTTCACATTCACTACACCATTTCACTATCTGCGATTATACTCTAATATCAAATCAGAAAAGTTTGAGGAAAATTGAATACTGTGTAATACAAATTCAATATAAATATACTAAACATATTTCATTTTTTCTAGGTCTAGGCGAAGAAGCTCTCACGTGGCTTGACTTGGAAATAGTTTTCAAACCAAATGCACGTGATGGACTCCTAGTTTACAATGGTCATAGAACGGATGGTTATGGAGATTTCATGGCACTCTACCTCGTAGAAAAATATGTTGAATTCGTCTTCGATTTAGGAACAGGTGCTTCTGTCGTCACTAGTAAATATCGCGTCACTTTAGGAGAGTGGCACAAGGTAATATAAGCAGTTACTTGAAATCTACAAATCAGAAAAGAAGAATTCATAAAAGCACCCATCGGGAGATTCAGTTAAATAAAAAATTATTCCTGAGAACAAAATAATATATCAATAGTAACATTCTAAAAATTCAAGAATTCGATTTCATTATGGAAAATTGAAGTTTTAAAACAAAAGCTATTATAGTTGCTAAACACCTACGAAGTTCGTATTCTGAAATGAATTAAGTAAAAACTACACGCAATTTTGTTGGTGAAGGGACTAGTCTGTTACAATGCTCTGCCTCATATGATCAAAAATTCTGTAAGATACGAGAATATTCAGCGATGTGGTACGCATACCAACCGTCTTACCATGCTCTTCAAACCACTGATTTGCAATGTCCTGAGTGCTGCTAAATTTGTTTCTTAAAGTCATATGTCACAATCGGCAGTTATCGCGCTGTGTGGTTCTTCTTGGACGTACAGATCTCCTCAGTCTGTGTCCTCTGTCTTCTTATCCCTTCACTCGTTCACACTGCAATATAGTGCGTAAAGGCCTAGTGCTTCTTTTGGAAATTTCTCTTCTCTACAAACTACCAACACGCAACCCTCCTATTTGACCTGTTTCAAAATCACTACAGAGATTTGGACAGAATAATAGACGCTGTGGTGCAAGAGCGCAAAAAGGAAGGCATCTTTCAAATATCTCATTAGTTTTTCTATGATCTTAGTGGTTTATATATATTATATATATATAGCAATCAAATTAATCATAACTTTCAGGTGAGAATATCAAGGACAGGGCGCCAAGCTATACTTTTTGTTGACAACCAAACCCCTGTGGAGACCACATCACCAGGGGCGTTCACCCAACTCTCACTCCCACAGAACCTCTTTTTGGGGGGTATAGTAAACTTCGGAGCAGTTTCTCCTCACGTCAAGATACGCAGCTCCTTCGTCGGTTGTATTCAAGCGTTAAGAATAGGAGGACGTCAAATTCCGATTTTGGCCGAGGCTCTTGGAGGAGCCAATGTGAACAACTGCCCACATCCCTGTGTGGCCAAACCTTGCGGGGAGGATGGCGATTGCATCCCAGAAATGGATTATTTCACTTGCAGGTTGGAAGGATAGTATAAGATGTGTCCATGTCCGCTTTCTTTATCCGTAAGGCATTATGGCAAAAAACACGTTTTTCTTATATAGTGCACAGACTGATTTCAGCTATAATTATAATAGAATTTATCATAAGCTGCTACATTTAATCTTACACAATTATCAGCATCCTATTGTATCATGTCTATTCCTCGATGTTAGGAATGTTTTTAAGCTAACCGTCACCAAAGAGAAACCTAATGTTCTTTTCCCTGCTTTATTCAGACATAATCAATCTAAATGTTGGTTTCAGATGCAAAGCAGGCTATCGCGATCAGGCCTGCTCCAGAGGACCACCGTCGTTTAGCGGCATAGACAGTTATCTCTACTTCAACGATGCCCGTACGTTGGATTCACTCATGGCAGATCCAATCACACTGAACGTCCGATTCAAATCAACATCAACAGATGGGCTACTTCTATGGCTCAATAATGGGCTCGGGCGTGGATTCATTTCAGTAGGTTTAGAAAAAGGCGACTTGGTCCTTCGATTCTCGAATCGCAATGAGGAAGTCGTCGTGGTGCATAACAATACGTATGTGCACGATAATCTTTGGCACAGGGTAAAAGCAGTTCGGTGAGTAACGATATTCATTTAGATATACTAATTGACAAAGAAACTGCAACACCCAGAAAGAGCTGCTTAAATTTTAAATTTTTTTTTGCTAAAACATAGATAGTATAGCAATGAGTAAATGATTGAAATTTAATAAAAAAAACGAAGGGTTTACAATTTTTTTTAATAAACTTGTTAATAATGTGTTTGTCCACCGCGATTATCTATACACTCCTCAACACGTCTTGGCATTGATGCAATAAGATGGTCTATTTCTTCTTGAGGGATACTATCCCAAGCTACCTGTAATACATGTCTCAGAGCCGCCAAAATCCGTGGGGGCTGGAGTAAATTCCCAAGCCTTCTACCCACGATGTACCAAACATGCTCTATGGGCGAAAGATCGGGGGATCTGGGTGGCCATGGCAAAAGATTCACATGGGTCGCTTCAAAAAAGTTTAAACTAACCCTGGTAACATGAGGTCGAGCATTATCTGCTGTCCGGCGTACATGACACTCAATATCAAACTGAGGTTCACTTCTTTCTCCCCAACGTCGTCTAACCCTTCTTCGGCCATCATGTGCACCCAAGGAGAATCGAGATTCATCAGAAAAGACGACCTGATGCTATTCCACATTCCAATGTTGACGTTCTCTGTACCACTGTAAGCGTTGCCGGCGAAGCTCAACCGTCAGAGGTAACACAAAATGGAGTCGATAAAGATGGAGTCCAAAAGACCTTATCCGGCGGTAAACCGTTCGGACAGTTACAGGATGGCCCGTCCCTCAGGCATTAGATCTTGACGAGATGGGGACGCTTGTCAGGACTAGGACCCTAGTTTCGTCCCGGCAAAATAGAGGGTTGAGTCTTGGTGCCTAACGTAATGCCATTCGCGTCAGTCACTGGACCTGTAGGGTGGAAGATCTCCGAATGGGGCCCTAGTTTTCCGTTCTGGTGAAATGGAGAGCTGAGCCGGTTGATTAACTCGAGTGACAGGTAGTCTGTCGCAGCACAGGGCTTCTTCGTTAAAACTGGTGTACTCTACCCTATTGCAGTATGAATCTTCGGATTTTTCTGTGTAATGGCCGAGTGCGTTATGTAGCACACTGCGTTATCTCGGAGGGTGGTTTGCCCACAGGTGTTACTTGTACCACCTGTAAACCCCTTTGGTGTTGGACTTGAGGGGGCAGTGGTTGAAAGTCCGCATGCTGGACTAGGGAGGTATTTCATTTATCTGTTCGCAGACCCCCATGTTCGGGATATTCTCATGAAATGACTCAGGGTTTAACGGGACTTGACGGTTCGACCGGCTTGTCCTGGCCCCGGATCAATGCGTAACAATTTAGGGTTTGTGGATCTCGACGAAATGGCTATTCCATTAGTGCTTGACGCCAGGATCAATCAAATGACTTCACATAGGTTCGTTGAGTCAGGACGTACAAGCCGTTAGACGGTGCTCGTACCAGAATCAATAGTAGTCATCAATCTGGAGATTATCTTAGTTCATGGGACTGCGTTCGGATGGATGGATATCCGGCGGGTGAGTTACGCCTCAAACCAACCCGGGTACTGACCTGCAGAGCCAGTAGAGGTTGAATAGTGCTTTGCTGCTACCAGTCAGACGGTTCTGGCTTTCGAGTCGAGGCCCAAACTGGAAGTTAGTGGGTTCACCTCTTCGGAGAGGTTCTCGCTTTACGCGATGATATGGCGTAATCCTTATCACACTTTCTACCTCTTGGGGTGGACTGTGGAGACTGCTGAGTAGTCACTTGGATAAGAGTTATGCTCGCATGCCAATAACATTACCTCGTAGAATTCACTCCTCAGACTCGCCTCCATTGCATTATAGCTTGACGTGCTGGGGGAGCTTGTCTTGACTATAACCCTACCAGATTAGGGGTCCTGATGATCTATTGTCCTCATCTTCCTTAGAATGACTGAGGTATATCCCAAAGCGCAGCTTCCCACTCCATGCTAAAATTGTATTAAACCTCGTGTGGTGAGACTGCTTCAAGAAGGATCATCTTTTACCATTTCATAGCATTAACTTCTAATTACTAGGCAATCTGCTACAAAATAGTCAGAAGTTTCATCCCGCCCCTTAGAGAATCTGCACTTGACATTTCCCCTTAAACCTAATCACACCAAACGCATCCTGAATCGATAATGCCCCAAAAAGTCTGCTAGATGTAGCATGACCTACCTGAAATTAAGGTAGGTTTTTCATTTCTCTATGCTTAAGTGTTAGAAGATCTTTTTGTAATGCTGCATCAGGGAACTTCTCTGTCAGTTTCCTCCTCCTTTTTCTTTGTGAATGTATTTGACTGAGGCATAAAGAGGTTCAACTTGTAAGCAGATTATAGCCCTTTATCTTGCTAGTGTGTTGACGTCCTTGTTACTCCTAATTTCCGAGTGTTTGGAAATCCTTGTATTGTTACGTATTTCATTCCATTTATCTGGGTATTCTCATTTCATCTTTGCAGTTACTCAGTAATCTGATGAGCACTTGACATTCATTTTATGATCCATTGACCTCTCTTTCTAAACTAAGTTGTACACATCTTTCTGTTGCGAGAATTAGTTTATGAGATTTTTTTGAGACCGAATATGGCTGCGCCTGGAGTGGTTTTCTGCCAGTTTAAGGTATTATGTATTTTTCTGGAATCATAAGTGGACTCCCTGTACCTGCCTTTCTTTCTACTCAGAATTATTCAAAATTACCTTTCAAATCTACATTCGTTTATCACTCTATTTTTACATTAACGAGATGGCTTCTTTGATTCCCACAAAAGTATGATTACTTTCTCGTATAATACTTCTGATGGTTGTTGCAGTTTTTGGTGCTTCAATTCAATTTGAGTATTACTCTATAATTTACAATTTCGTCTGCCTCTCTGAGAAGACAGATGTTAATAAGATTCATAAACCTCTCAAATATTCTATTAGTAAACTTCTTTAAGTATGTATAATTCAAATTTGTAATTGATTTTAAGGTAGATACTTTTGTTCAATGCTACTTCGGCCATTTTGAAGACACTACATTGCTTTCGAGAGAAGATAGATGTTCATATTTATGTTCAACCCGTCGTTTCGAACTTCTACGTCGAGTTCTTAATTGTTGGAGATAAATTTTTCATCCGTATGTTGTAATGGGAACAAAATTGCTGTCTTGCTTTGATCGCAGAGTCATCGTTGCGGTGAATTATGCCATAAACTATATTCGTGTTGGGCGCTCTTGCATCTGGTATATTTCCAGCTCTCAAATTCTTCGTCCATACGGAAGCAAAATGCTTAAAAAATATGAAAGGGTTCTTGGTTCACTTGATACTAAAGGTGAAATAATTTTCTATAATGCTTAGCTAGAACTAACCCCTTTTTTTCATCTGTAGGGATGGTGCTACAGGTCTCCTCATCGTCGACAACGGACCAGCAGTGACTCATCAAGCTGTAGCAGTTTGGAGACGTCCACGACCTCCGTCCCCGGATGAAGAGGGCCTTTTCGTAGGAGGAATGCCTCACGCCATTCTACTTCGCACCATCTACAGAACTGGAATCAAGGGATGTGTAGCGGACATAGTCATCAATGCAGACTATCATTTACGGCTGGTCGGCGACAGAGATAGAAATGTTCGGGAGTGTGATTCCTAAAGTCAATCAATATTTTATACACTAGTCAATATGTTGAAGAGTATGAGGCTATTCTGACGTAAATTTCGATGTCGAGCAGCACTTGGTCTTCATTATTTTTCTGATACGAGCTAACTGCCTACCTTTCGTTTCGTTGAAGAGATGTAAATGAAATTATACGACTATAATAGGCCCGAAGTCTGACAAAATATCGATCAGGAGATGGTGGCATTTGGAATAATCTTTTTGAATATGTTCCAATGATAACCGACTGTCGAATCTGAAACTCAACGATAGATGCTAGAAATAACAAATTAACAGACGATTTCATTGAAATATCTGTTGTAAGTTTCTTTTATTGACTTATGTTACAATGGTTGTGCTATATTTGATAAAATGTATTCAAAATTATTACAACACATTGTTCGTTTTAAATGATACAAGAGCACTTGGAGTACATCTATTTGAAATATTGTAAATTCTACTGCGTTTGAGTCTCTACCTCTGATAAAATTCAAAAGAGTCGAATGAGTCAATCGACGAATAAGAGAAGAGATCCATTCATACGTAAAGATGCAGAAGGTATGATATGACAGCTACATTTATATATATAATATTGGATGGAGTAGTGCGTTACTTTGCAATAGTTTATTTCAAATTACTTTTTAATAGAAAGTGATAGAAAACAAAGTTTTCTTATTCCATTCATCAGTACTACCATTTCATGAAATGCACATATCTGACCTTGAACGTTTTTAAGGAAGCTGCAGCAGCATAGGATAACAGATACGAGCAAAGAAAAAGCTGTAAAATTACAACTTTGACAATTATGTTAACACTGCATTCATATCTCTAAAACCATGGTGTGTAAAGTTGAAACAGGTAAAATCCTCACGCTCCATTAAGAGAGATGAATTCCACATGACTTCTGGTGGTGCTTAGATCGCTTTCACCAAATATAGTCATTTGCCTGTCATTTTAAGGTTGATTCAAAATTAATGCATGAAGATTTCGAATTATCATTACAAGTCTACTGAATTATTATGTACGTTTCATCATCTTCAAGTTGAAAATAAAGAAAATATAATTATATTTTCTTAAAGTGTAGTCTATTAAGTAATTTTGAGGGACAAATAATTCAATTATTTTGCTATTTTGCTGGTCTTATTCTCCATCATCTTATTATATTATGAATGTGAAATAATTTCGAGTCATGAAATTCAAAATACAATTGGGAGCAACTACTGACAGAAACAAATTTGAAATATCAACCTCACAAAACAGGAGTGCCCTCATTCGTCAATATGTGCCATCTATGTAGTATTATGATATAATAATACTGTATATAATAAATTGCAACTAATCTAAGATATAAAACCAATAAGCTCAGTATTTCATGTGTTATATCAGATGTATCGACAAAACAAAATATTGTCTTTATTTTTCAATGCATAATCTACCGAAGAAAAAGAACTTCTAGCAGAGTTCGATGATTGATAAATATGCCAGTGCTGAGTAAGTCCAGGCTCGGATCGGAAATTCATGTTCAATTCGAGAGCCGAATACTCGCTTAGTCTGCAATTTTTGTGGAAATCAATTTTTGATGGATAGTTTATTTTTATGAAGTCTACTTCTCATTATAAAAATACTTATCTTTAAAAATACACTGTAGTCGACTACATGCGGTAAAATGTATTCGAAAATATTTTTAGTCTCCGCTTGATAATAAACGTTCACAATCCACAAATTTTTTCGCCCAAATTCCATTCTTGGAATAAAATTTTAAGCATTAATAATAAATATTCTCTCAAAACTTCCAACATAATGTATTGAAAACTGTCAACAAATCTAAGTATATCCTTGAGAGTGACTACAGTGTATGTATAGGGATTTTCTATTTTACCATTTTGACAGATTTTAATCGCTATCAAACAAATATAAAGTCTAGTGAATTCTTACATACAAGACATTTAATGTTGTATTTAAGAATAACATGGCTGAAATTAAAGTTCTGCAGTACCAAGAATGTTCAAATACGCATGTCTCAATCATGCCCCACAATTGTTTTTGAATATCGTCTTCTGTCATCTGTCACCATGTGGTTCCAGCAATTTCATAACGTTTCCCTTCTCTTAGATACAGGTCAAGTGGCTTGTCCAACCTGTTTCGATCAATCAAGCGGTGCATTGTATAAAATATATAGTCTTATATATATATATATATATATATATATATATATATATATATATATATATATATAATATCTTTTATATATATATATATATATATATATTTTCCAATTTTTGAGCTCTTAAGAGAGAACTTCTACTGTTCGTTTACAGGTTCCATAAATGTGCTTAATTACTAAGGAGATTTCTGTTTGATGCAGGCTCGCCTACCAAAAGTTTAAAACGATTTCTTGTCATAAGCTACTCTGAGTGGTACACGGTACGAGTTATGGTAAATTATAAACTTTTTCATTAAAAAATTCGAAAGATACCGTCCAATTCTATATTATACGAACAACTAATAACTTTGAATACACATTTTTATAGCTTTGTCATACCACCGAAGTTGTTGTAACATAAGATATAAATGAAATATTGCAATTAGGCAACGATATTTCAGAATACTACGAATTCTTCTTCAGGCTGAAAACTATTTTTAACGCACTATGCTATTTCATGTGATACAAAAATTTAGATCAAGTAGCGAAAAGTTACTCTGTGAAACATTGAAAAAAAAATTGAAGCACACTATGCACGATATTATCACAAAAAAATGAATGAATCCACGGCATAACTGAATAAAACGGCATAGCATTATTGATGTAACAAAATTAATTCGAAGAAAAAGGTTTCATTAAAAGAGATGTTGAACAAAAATCAAGAAATAATTTCTAGAAAAGATACTCATTTCTGTTTGCATCCATATACTGAAAATAAATGTATTTCTTATCTTGTTCATAAATGTAAAAATCTATTATCGTCAATAAATAATATTTTTTCAGCGATTAATTTAAATAATCAGAGATTTCCAAAATTAACCTTGATATAATTCAAAGAATAATATATTTATACAAGCCATTTAATGATTCGTATCCATTCGAGTTGAAAGTTCATGAGTGTATAATATGCCGGCCTGAAGGACGGTTTTTTCTCTAACTCTGTTCATTCTATAACTTAATCGATTCTGGTGGTTGATGGATATGTCAGTGTTGAAGGTTGATCTAAATAGCAGTCATTCTCTAGGATTTGTTCTCCTATGTTGTCCTGAAATGTATGTCTCTCTTTAATTGAATGTCTATTTTTGGTCTCTTCCCTAGATCAGTCCATAATTCCTACTGATATCAGTTGTGACTTGATTCTCACAGCACATTATAAGCAAATTTAGTTTCTCTTTGTCAAACATTATGAATCTATTTTAAGTAAAAATTAACGTCACCTTCACAATTTTGTAGCAGCAATTCTAAAACGATTTTTTGTCATTGGTTTTAATTCTGAAGATCCAGCATTCTTTTTTTTTATAAATAGCACCCTACAGAAATATCTGGTAACAATTTAAATTTTTTTGAACATTTTGCCTGATACTTTGAAGATGCCTTAGAGGGAAGCCTAAGTATAGCTTATTCGTTGCTGTGTCTTCATGAAACCTTAGATAAAGCTTAAAGAGATTGACTTTCATTCAACAAATAAATGCTATCTGATTATTTTGGCTAGAAATTCAAACTCACTCTTCTGTTACCCGTTACATGTTCAATATCTTCTACAATAAGATAGGAAATTTGAGTTGTCTACGATTAAAGAGTATCATTATCAAGTAGGTAAGATCATCCATTTGATCACCCTAAAATTTAAGTAATAAGAGAATGCACCGTGATTTTAGATATCTATGCTGAAAATCAAGCTATGAAAGACATTGGTTTCAAGTAGGTGGAGTTTAGTCTGTATACGCCTCATTTTTCGTTGCTTCCAGAAAAAATCATATTGAATATGTTTTTTTTATGATATAACTTGAAAACTCGAAGCTTGAAAATTTCAAAGCGCAAAAAGCAAAATTAAGAACACTATTCATGGTATAACCATATAGCAATAGAACTCTGTCTAATTAACTGCCTACTAGTTCGTCAGATATACTCCAGCACTCCGCGTTGAAATATTTTTCATTCCAGTATAATTATCAAATTTTGGAATACACAGTTGTCAAAAAAGTGCCAGCACTTGTTGAATTTCATCAAGTAAACCAAATAAATACCTTTTAATAAAATTTCATGGACTTTCAGAAATTTAAAAGAATGATTCATTGTGATAAAACCCAGAAAAATACCAGTAGAGTGGACTGTGGACCAATAATTATTATTGATCCCACTTTAGTATTTCCAAAAAAGATCCTTGTAATGAGAGGACAAACGATTCTATAACCTTCGATGGTGAATCAAAATATAATTTCTTCTTTACATTTATTACCCATTTCCATAGTAAAGTGATGTCGTATCAAGTAGCTAATTTTTTATATATTCTTTTGTTCGCATTTTCATATTAACTACACAAACGTGTCATAACGTGTAATAAAACTAACTAATTCAAATTGCCTGTTGCTAATATGGAACAGTAGATAAGGATGTGGATATCGAATATTGAGCCCGAAGTATTTTCTTGAAAAAAGAACGATCAATTATTAGAATGTGGATATTTTCTACAAATATCTGAGAAGTCTGACTTTTTTAGTTGTATTTAAAATAATGTCGTTTGAAAAACTGATCTCTAACAAAAGAGAAAAGACTAAACACTAGCCCCATCGACTGGACAGACATTTGTCTATAAGACTTAATAAGTGGGGTTTGGGGGTATATAAAAACGGTTCATGTAAAATTACTCAGTATTCCGTTTGCAAATATTTAATAAGAATCTTTTATCTAGCATAAATATTTAAAAATCTTGAAAAAAATATTTCAGAAAAATTACAGTAAAATTAAAGCATCAAATTTTTATTTATAACAGTTTAGCCTTGAATTTTCCACTTTTGATAGCAAATATGTGTCCAGTCTTTAAATTATTGCTCTTCGCTATAAGGAATGATTTACATTTTCCAGAAGTATGATTTTTTACTACATCTATAGAATACGAGTCATAAGACAAATATGAAAAGAACACTCTGTAGCAGGACACTGCACTTTTTCTAAAAATATAACAAATAAGATAAACAATATCACAAAAGAAATCATTATTTACATTCAAAAGAACAGTTTCGCATTTTATATGTAGATATAAACTTGTCTATCTTTTATCTTATTGTTTGTATATCGATGAAAAAACAATCATCAATAATAATTTCACAATCAGAAATAGGGTAAACGAACACAATCGAACCCAACGAAATATTTTTTTTTTACTTTAAGATGAATTAAATATTTTCAAATTGACATTCAAAAGATTATACTATATTTTTACTTATAGTAATATTTTTCCAGGGAATAAAATGCTCTATGAAAAAGAATGAAGTTTATGGAAAGAACTTAATTTGTGTGATGTAAAGAATTTCAACACTGAGCCAAAAAATAAACACTTGTTCACTGAATGAATGTTTGATATGACATATTATCAAATTTATAGACAAAATAAAAATTTGGAATGACAGAGGTCATAAATTTTTTTCAGAAAATATGTCCATACATGTTTTGAAATGGACTTGAACGAAGAAACTTATGGAATTTCTGTATGAACAGAGAATAAATCACTTTAGCTTGTTCAGAACTATATAGACTGTTCAATAAGCTCTATGACAAGTTCTGGCAGATGAATGCTGTGCTAACACTGAAGATTTTTTTCCCATGAACACGAGTCCCATTCGTTTTCATTTAGAAAATACAACAAGCATTTTCAATATATTTTCATGTTTGAATTTAAAGAAGAGTGACAAACGGACATACGGCATTATGTGTTATTTAAATTTTTAATAAATAAACAATGTACTCTTTCTCAACTACGGAGTATGCAGATATTGTGTTTGTGAATACCCATATATGGTATTCTAATAGAAACTCCAGAAAAACAGCTGAAGAATACCGAAGGAAGTATTCAAATAGCTACCAACCTGCCCACACAGTATTTAGTTCATCATTTCGATGACTTTGAGAGTAATCCTGCTCCAAAAAAGTCTAAGTGTCTATTTGAACACAGTTGCTTTTCTAGAGTTTCCATTAGAATACCTATATAAAAAATATCTGCATACTTCTGAGTGTGCATCTGCATACGCCAAGTATCAATTGGATAATTAAAATAATACAAGCGGTTGTTTATTTTGTGAGTCTAGTTTCAATTTAAACATGAAAACATATTTTTTCAAATGCTTGTATCTTCTAAAGGAAAACGAATGGGACCCCTGTTTATAGCAAAAATTGTTAAGTTTCATCTGCCAGATTTTGTTATAGAGTTTACAGAACAGCCTGTATAACTGAAGATTGGCTCGAATTGAAAATTTCAATTTTATTCATATTACTTCTATCGATAAATTACTAATTGTTGTAAATGATAGTGAGTATGAGGTTTGCATTAAAAAAATGATTCAATTCTCGTATTGACGAATAATAATCAAAAAATAACATTCTTGACAACGATTCAGTGCACTAAGAATCAGTTTTTCAAACAAGAACCCTTATTATAGTAGATGAAAATTATAAGACATGTGCTAGCAGAAGCCATAACAATTTATGTTAGTTTTGTAGATGAATATCGAAAGGTACTGACCGAGATGTAAATGTATATTCATTATTTCGACCAATTCAGGAAAACGAGCATTATTGCAATGCGGTTTCTCCAAGCCAAGATTTCTAGAATATTTAAGAAGTATCCTAACAATTTCTTCTAACCCTATAGAAAAATCATGTCACTCATAATAATCAGATGCAGCAACGTCTCTTCTTATTGAACATCAATATTTTGTATTCAAAATAATGGAGAAACCGCATCTGCTCAACCTAATCTATTGCTACAGAAAAAAATCCCCACAAGCATATCAAAAATTATTAAGACTTTATGGTAAACAAAGTGATTCAAATGATTTTATTGGGTTTTTGTATCTGCAATAGGTAGAGGATAATCAACTAATTGGTCCAGTGTAAAATTCACCTTGTTATATAAATTTAATTGAACTGATTTGTACAGGTAGTTTAATTTGTGTGTTAAATATAAAAAGCTTTTGAATTATGTTTTTTTAATCAGCGTTAATGAGCTTAGACAGGTCATAAGGGAAGCATAACCTACAATAAAACAAACAGTTTCGAAACTACTGAACCTACCTCGGTTGGAGTTAAAGTTAATAAGTAATAATTTCTTTATCGAGTGGGCTTTCAATTTTCTTTGAAAGACTTTAATGTACGCAAAATTCTTTCTCAAATATTTCAAGTAGTACTGATCTTGAAATACCATTTCTATTATGGGAGAAAAATTGCATTGAATTTGATGTTTTATTAAGAATATCATTATCATACATTTTCTGATCATGATATAGAAGAAAACTCATGCTGATGGCCTCATTTCGTAGGAGAAGGATCCGGGAAAAAGATCCGATTCTCCTCTGTTGATTCTGACTTGTGGAGGATTTCTTTTCAGTCGTGGTTTTGTCCGTGAAATCAGGTCCGCTGAAAAATAGAGCAATGAGAACCATATTCCATATATTACGTAGATTTTTCCACACCCTTTCTCATCCAATCTGCCTTCACGAATAAAAAGAAGAAGATACAATTGTCCCTGGTTTTCTATAATAGAAAGATCTTGTAAATTGCATACAAATTTTTGTGATGAACACGTACTTCAGGCGTTGCCATAAAACTTGGTTAGAGTACACAATTTGGAATATTTTGCCAACATTTTCCCATCATGAACGATAAGAAAATCGAATGTTTTTAAAGCAAAAACATTCAAAAACTCCAATTGTTCTGCCATTAAATAAACAAACTTTAAAATTCAACTGGGGCGTTTAGAGAAAAGAAAAAATTGTCAACAAAACCACATCTAACATCTCCTCCCTATTCAAAAAATATTGGGGGTTGTTGCCATCCTTAGGTAGGTTTTTCGGAACAATGTCGTCATAGGAATTCTTTCTCCCTAATACAGAACTTGAAAATTATTTTTGGATTCTTCAAAACTCTTAGGTTCTTGAGTTTGGGCGATTGGAATCTTATTTTTTCATGTGACAAAGCAATATTTATTACCAAATTTTATATCTTTGACCATTCCTAGATATAAAAAACGATAAAGCGTCAGCTACATAGTCTATGTTTATCAAATTTTACATCTATCACCTATAAACAGGGAGTCCCAACGAAAATTTGACCCCCCCCCAGAACTCTGAAACGAAGAATTTTTTAAGCTTTTAAAAAAACAGGTCAACTTCTCTTTTGAGCGGGACGAATTTCCATCATGAGTTTGTACCGAAAAAAACGCCCCCATGAAGGTGGCATCAACCCCCAACATTTTTTAATAAGAAAGAGATGTCGAGTGTTGGTCAGTTTGAAAGCTATTTATGTTCTGTACATAACCCAGTTAAAATTTTCAAAATCGGTTCATTATTCACGAAATAATGTAATATTGAACTTAACGTCAAAATGTGATGTTGAAGAGACCGCCCAAGTTCAAGAACCAAAGAGAAAAATCCAAATATAATTATCAAGTTCTGTATCAGGGAGAAAGAATTCCTATGGTTCTTGAGTTTGGGCGTTTCAACATCACCTTTTGACGGTAAGTTCAATATTACATTATTTCGTGAATAATTAACCGATTTTGAAAATTTTAACTGGGTTGTGTACAGAACATAAATAACTTTCAAACTAACCAACACTCGACATCTCTTCCCTATACAAAAAATGTTTCGGGGTTGATGACACCTTCATGGGGGTGGTTCTTTCGGAACAAACTCATGATGGAAATTCGTCCCCCTCAAAACATAAGTTGACGTTGGGAAACCCTGTATATTTATCATAATTTCACAATTGTTAAATGCAATATCACTCATTAGTTTTATTTCAACAATTCAGAAATTACATTATTCAAAATTTATCTCGAAATAATTGCACATTGCAAGATCATTCATTCGTCTTATCCACTCCAGACATGGAAAAATTTACCTCATCAAAATTCCCTGCATTATGAAAAAATGAACTCTCCTAACCGTTAAGAATCCGGCTAATACCTACTACAATTCGGATTCTCCAACTATTCATAAGAAGAAATACACTTTGCTTCAACTTGGTATTTCCGCAATTAAAACTTTACAAAAAAATTAAATAGCGTGGAGAATTACCTAAGTGCCCCTTCAAATGTTCATTCAGTTTCAGCAAGCGTAATGATATCTTTCACTTACGTTTCTGTGTCTTCATTGAAACGTCTAGAGGACCAATAATGTGCAGCTTGTTCTGGATCAGTGAAGCTGACACTGCTTTCTTCAAAGGCGGTGGATAATTACTTGGCAAACCTGCAATTTCTCATAATTTGAGTGTTTAAATTGTGGAAAAATATTTATTCGACTCACTGGGAACGATTTCTGAGAAATTTATGGAGGGTTTACTTGATTTTTTCAATCTTTCATTTTCAAAGCATTTAATGAAGTTCCTCGTAGATGGCGATACGGCCTTATCATCTAGGAAATCTGAAAATATGAAATAAAGGGTTTGTCCAATGAGAGGTTTCATTTTGATATGAAAAAAGTTTATTTTAAGAGAAACCAATGGATTTTTATTTCATTGTAAAGGGAAGGTATGCCATTAACAATGGAAAACGATATCTGCCAAATGGCCGCTAGAGTTGCAGCAACATATTCATTTCATGAAATTTTCCATGACCAATTCGCACATTTGCGGCTGTATGCCCGCGATAACTTCACGAATTCCATCTGATGGTTGTATTTTTGTAGTCAATTTCATTAAAATCCACCAGACACCAGCAATTGAGTAGGGAGGATTGGAACGCACACAGATGGAGATCCTGCCTGCTTCCAGATGAGTCCAGATTTCGTCTGCATCAGTCTGATGGACGAATGTTGGTGTGGCGAGAACGGAGTCAACGTTATAATGTATAACATTTCATGACGCTAACAACTCCTTTTGGTGGCGGCTCAGTGTGCGTTTGGGAAGGCATTTGTTTTAATTGGTGGACAGATTTTATTATCTTCATTAACGCAACCATGACAGCGGTAAGATATCGTGATTTGATTTTAGAACCAATTGTAGTTGCCACTGGCGACAATTTCACTTTAATTATAGTATTTCGGGGAGGAAGTAAGGAGTAATCATATCAAATTCAATTATTCACGTATGATTATTATTTCTATAAATTAATTTTCTGAAAACTATTCTCACCAAGACAGTATGAAGATGCAATTATATCTTCTCGATAACGATGTCTTTTACTGAGTGGATTTCCTGTAAACCATGCCTTCCTTAGATAAAACCAAGATTTGAGTAGTTCACATAATTCGTCGATATCTTCCAGTCTGTTGTTCGAAGCACATATAGACCGAAGATGTCGTAAAGGCAACAAGCTCGTTAAAGATTCGATTCTGTTGTCTGAAATGTTCAGCACCTGTAAGGATTTCTGAAAAACATTTTCTGATAAAAATAAATGATTACGGGAAACCTGGTTAATGTAAAAAAAATAGCCTAGGCCTGGATAAAATATAATTGCCAAATACTCCAGAATCGTTCATTTTCGCGCATGGCTTCATTTGAGAGAAACATTTTGGATATGTTTATACAAATCCTTTCTTTTTTGCCTTTGAAGCAGCTGCTCGCAAGATAATGATCGCCTTTTCAGTTCTCTTGCTTTCAATTCATAAGGAACCCAATTGCCTTCAGGCTGATTTCACCACTTTCGAAGCGCTGAAATCATTCTCTACATGACTTATCAGTTGGAGCATTGTCACCGTAAATTTCCACAAGCATACGATGAGCTTAAACTGCATTTAAAATTTCTCGCAAATGCTGTTATTTATCAAAATATCTAACATTTTTAACAGCATAACAAAAAACGTTTTGTGTGGAACACAAAAAAATGTAAACTCTATGTTATCGGCAGATGTCTAATGTGCCTATTGCTTATAGTAGTCGATTACCTCTCCTCTTTATTCGAGGCAGTATCAAAGTTACTTTCTTCAAGAAGCAGGCAACAATGTTTTGCTTTGACCACCCGGTTCACTGTTTTTAAATCCCATTGAACATGTTTGAATTACGAAAGGGAATAGACTGTCCATTTTGCACCATCCTCCACAAACTGACGCTAATCTAAGAAGTTCAAGTTGTTTCCAACCAGGTGCGACAAGCAGACATCAATATTGTTATTTTGTCGATGCCTAGACGTATAGCAGAGTGATTTTTGGCATTTGATAGAATTCCACGCAATTTCCACATTTCATCTCTTCACGAGTATGGAAAGGATTTACTCACCGAAATACACATTATACTCCTTGGATCGAAACAAAGTGATGTTCCCATTGATAAATTCTGCCTTTCAATATGAAGCTCTTCTAGGTGTTCCAAATGATCGATACCTTCGAGTACACTTATTTCGTTATTACCTAAGTACAATTTCTTAATACGAGGTACTTCTTCCAAATTTTTAATTTCGTAGATGCAGTTGCATTGTAGATACAAAGAAGTCAGCGTTGAAGATTTTAAGTTTTCTATCACCGAAATACCATTGTTATGTAGATAAATAACACATGCTGCAGATAGATCAACTTCAGGCTGAAAAATATTTTCGTCAGTATATGTCTGTAGGATGCAAAAATCAGTTAAGGAGGACAAATCCTCTTTATCTGCAAACGCTAGTGTCCTGATGAAAGTTATCTCGATGTCAAAAACGGACGAAACCCAGACATCAGAAGACACGTTGTTGCTCTAGACAAAGATCAATTAGGGAATCAATAGCTAATAACCCAGCAGAGCGATATGGATACCTAATGAGTCTTGTTACTTACAGATCGAGTTAGGGTAGTAAATCAAAATCGGTGATTCCAAGGTTGCCCAATCATATGGACAAAGAAATGAAATGTCGGAAGAGTAACGCCTACAGCTTTTGTGAATGAGTAGAACAAGAGGGGAGGAAATTGATGGCCGACGCATAAAGGTAGAAGACCAGTTGCAAAGAGTTAGATCGATATATTATCATCAATAAAAGATTTTATTCAAAAATATTGACCCTTTTTTTCTGTAGATCATAATCTACAACAACTGGAGTTTATGAATTGGACGCTTGCTCTTGATCAGAAAATCTTCACTGATAGAGTCTATCTTGACTTTGAAAAAGCTTTCGACAAAGTACAAACTCGAAAACTTCTGTCCAAGCTCAAGCATTGCGTTATGCTGGAAAACTAAATGCTTGGATTAGAAATTTGGCCAACGGGAGTTTCAGGGTGACGGTTGGTTTATCCTTCTCCTCGGATAATGCAATTACACGGATAATGCAAGTACACGGTTCCGTTTTGGGACTTCTTTTATATACTGTATATACTAGCCTTTCACTGATCATCATAATCTCCAAGAAGATCTTCGGTTAGTTTAGCGATTGGCTTATATCGTTGAATGTTGATCAATGATTATTTGTTTCAAAATTTGAATGGTATCGACCCAGAAGTGTTTTGCTTCCAACAAGATGGTGCTACACCTCATGCTGCTACCGTAACAATTGATTTATTGACAGAAAGATTTGGCGATAACATTATTTCTAGAAATGGTCCAATTAATTAGCCTCCAAGATCATGTGACATAACTCCACTGGATTATTTTTTTTGGGGTTATGTCAAGTCATTGGTTTATGCTGATAAACCAGAAACAATAGACGCTTTGGAAGCCAACATAACTCGTGTTATTGATGAAATAAGGCTTGAATTACTCGAAAAAGAGGTCCAAAATTGGTCTGGTCGAATGCGGTTCCTCAGAGCTAGTCGTGGTGGACATATGCTGGAAATTATTTTCAAAACATAATTGTCATAAAATTATCTTTCAAAAAAAAAATTGGTTTCAATCTTAATTTAAATGTGTTTTATTTCAATTTAAAGTTCTATCACTCTGAAAAAAACACTCGATATATATTTATATCATTTTCAAATTCATTGATATATATCATTTATGAACGCCAGTGGACGTAGTTTAAACGTACTAAAGTGGCGTAAGGACACAGTAAAACTTAACCAGAACACAACTGATATCCTAACTCATACAAACTACAGCTTCTGAGGAATCTTCACAGATGTAGGAATATCAGGGTGCTAGGGATGGCGGGATTAAATCCCGCTACGCCCATGGGTGGTGTGCATAAGGTGGTGGGATATGGCTAATGATCAAAGTGGATGTCAAACTCATACGCATACCTAAGAAGAAGGCAGTTGATGATTAGAATGAATGACGAAATTACCTACCATCGAAGAATCACCTTGACCAAATAAGAAATCCAACAAATAAGTGAAGGTAAAAGTGAATGAGACCAAATCGTCAACTTCACATCGCGCAAGAGACAGTATAACCAAATTGTATTCAGTTACCCGTTTCTACAACACCATGCTTATAAAAAAAATTTCCTGGAAAGAAGATGTAGGTAATCAAAAAATGAAGCGAAGAGACCTTTAACGAAAGGAATTGTACTGGTTTATATGAAACAGTCTAAATGGTCTATGCAGAGCAAAACTTTTTGCATATACAAATATCATGAAGCACATCTAGATTCACAAAACAAAGTAATAATTCAAAAAATAACAAATTCAATCTGCCATTTTAAAATCATACTGTACATAATGATACCATACGTTAAGGTGTCAGAGAAACATGAAAATCATACACATATTGAACTTCAACCATAGATCAGTGGCCAGCAAATCTGGAGAAGATTCAAAGAGAATTTTTCGCTTCAGAAACCTCCATTACGTCATGTATCAAAAAATGTTCAATATTTTGATAGGTGCTTAATATTGACGGATTTTGGTGAATATAATATTACAAGAAGACTTACTATTCTTTTCAAGTTCTTATGATCATAATACAAGTGTGTGATCGAATTGCAGTTTTTTAAATTCTTCGTTTTAACACGTGAAAACTTCACTTTTTCAAGTTTTTCATTTGTCTTCATTCTTCTAAAGGCATTGAAACATTATGGTATGTTTCTCAAGAGAATATTGCTAAGTAACGAATATCAACAGATAGTCACTGAAATAATTTCTACCTATCGATCAAACAATAATAAATTTACAAGGTCCGTAACAGTACGAAGGTAACAGGGACGGTAATTCGACACCTTCCCTCAGGAACTAGCATAACTGATATTTAATTTTTGCATTTGTCTAGACCAGTATACTAAATAAATTGATCTGTTCAGTCTGACCTCTCAACTCCTAATTATAATCTCTCCAGTGAGATTAATCCGATGCTTCCAAATAGAAAGATTAATCGAATAGTGTTCAATTTCTGCAGTGAATTTGTTTTTACTCGATTTGTACGTCTACTAAAATGTGAATTTTTAGAACTAAAAAAAAGATCGTACTCCCAACTCTGTGGTTAGATCACTTTAATAGATGTAATTGAGCTGTCAGTTAGACAGAACGACCCATAGAAATAAAACAATATAGGTGCTACCAGTGTGATTGGGTGTGAATTAGATTTTTTCATTAATTTTTCAAGAAATCATTTTATCATTTCATATTGCTCTATTTTTACCTGAGTTATTGCCTTTGATGATAAGTTCCAAATATAACAAACAACATGAGCAAAAAGTGTGCTAGGTGTGAAAAAACGGTCTATCCAACTGAAGAGCTGAAATGTCTGGATAAGGTAGATGAATAAAATTGTATAGCTTAGAATTCTATACAAATTGGTTTCAAATTTTCGGATAATTCTGAAACATTATTCTTTTAGATTATTTGATATTAAATTTCAAATTTTCGTGTGTGGAAAGAACCCCAGTCAAGGTTGTTTTCATTTAATAATGAGTCACAAAAATGTTATTATTAATTATCCATTTTTTAATAAGAGTTAATATGAATTCTTGTATAATTTCAGATATGGCACAAGCCCTGTTTCAAATGCAAGGAATGTGGAATGGCTCTTAATATGAGAAACTATAAAGGATTCAATAAGGAACCATACTGTGAAGCGTAAGAATTAATTTTACAGTAACTTTAAAAAAATTCATTCAATTTTTCCTGTAAGAACTCCATATAAATGATTTCTAAATGTTTTAATTGTTAGTCCTGTTCTTTAAAGAATTTGCAAACTTAGTGGTTTTCTTAGTAGATAATCTGCTGAAGGAAATGAGTAAGGCAATTTTCATTAGATAAGGAGTAGTGGTTCTTTAGAAATATGACATAGTTGCATATATTCCTGTTAATGATACATTGAATGACTCAAAAAGAGGCAGTTTGTATAATTACCTCTTTATCTTAACTTTTCTTTTTGCAATTAAATATATGAATTTTCCGATAAACTTTAATCTTGAATATACTCCAGCTACTTATGAAAAGATCTGTTGAATTTGCAATATTATTTCTGTGTGTTGCAAAAACTCCTATGAATATTTGAAAAAAAATTTCTAATAAACTTTTTCCTAAAAATTCCACTTTTCTCAGATAGAGGATTTTACTTTGATGTAAATTGGATTGTTGGGTATGAGGTATTTAGCTTAGTCTCATTGACAGTTAACATCATAACTTTCATTTTCAATAAGAAAAAGAGTTTCATTCATTTTCGGAGTAATTGGGGTTGATTTCTTCATCTTCCTTTTCAAACAGACCGATCCACAACCAGTGCTGCCCCTGATTGAAGTAGACTGAATATGGGCTCAGCTTAAATTAGCTTATATCCTTCAAATAATAATAAGTTAATGCTGAAGCAAGATATTCTTGTTTCTCAATTTGTTTCCTTGGTACAGGATGTAAAACTTTTCAGTTTCACTTTTGAGTAAACAGGAGTTAATATTTAGTCAAAAGACATTTTATTACAAAGATCGAAAATTTGGAACGAGACTTAATCTCCCTGGCCATTAATTTACCTTTATTTCAAACCAGAAATGTATTAGTGTATTAGTTTGATAGTAATTTATTTTATTAGTAATTTAAGTTGAAAATTTCTTCAAATGGCCACTGTTCCATCAGTATATAAAAAAAACAATTTATGCTTTCGTGGGTAGACTCAAATGGAAGCATTCAAAATTTTTCGAAACTAGTCTTTCTGTGCTTGAAATACTAGAATCTCTATGCATAAGCACTCATTTTTATCGATGTAACTATTAGATATAAAACTTGGGTTGAATCTTTTAATTCATTACAAAAAGAGAAAATTTGGATAGAGACTTCATCTCCCTGAGTCATTCATTTACCTACTTCTTAGGCCTTGGAGAAGCGGAGTGTCTCCAGTGAATCGATTACTGCTTTGATGTACTTAAGTTTCATTCATAGTAACAACACAGTTTATGAAGTATGCATTGTGGCATCGCCACTCTGCCTATAAATCTACTGGCATCCCTTTAGTTAATAACTTAATGTCTTATGAAGTAGGAAAAAATGCTTTGAAAATGAATGTCAGACGCAAAAAATTTGTGGAAAATGTATAGTTAATCATTATTAAGTGGTATTAAAACAAAAACATGGATTGTAGAAAGTGAGTTCCACACCAAAAACTTCTGACTTAGTCCATCTGAGCAATTAATGTTTCTCTGCCCAAATATGTTTGCTCAATAGTTTTCAGTATTGTTCTCGACATCCTGGCACTGAAGATAATTTTTTTTTAATAGCCATATCCCGAAAGCCAAAGCTACAACCATGGCGGAAACTCCTGAATTAAAAAGGATTGCAGCCAATACAAAGATCCAGTCCAATGTTAACTATCATGCAGATTTTGAAGCCAGTAAAGGAAAATTTACACAAGTAGCAGACGATCCAGAAATATTGAGAATTAAGCAGAACACCAAAATAATAAGTAATGTGGCTTACCATGGGGAACTTCAACGTAAGGTGAGTACATATCTTCCAATTAAACTTTCATTATAGATATTAAATTTCTTCTATCAATTGAAGCATTTTAGTAAATGTTTTATATAAATGACAAATTAGCAATAGGTGGTGCAACGGAATGTACTATTACCCTAAATTGCTATGGAATGCACCTTGTCGATTCAGAGTGCTAATTAAATTATTATTTTAAAAGTAATTTAATTCTATATTTGTTGAAAATAATTATTAACTTTAATTTTTTTCTTAGGCTGAAATGGAACAGAAGAGGCAACTCAATGAAAATGGACAAGTAGAAGTGCAAATGATTCCTCCACCAGCTGCATTGGATCATAAAAACGCCAATCAAGGGCCACCAAGTTATCAGCACCCTCCATCTTTTAATCCAAGCAGCAATGTTGGAAAGATTAGTGACTATGAGCCTGGTTCAGGTATGGGGGCTAGTCCCTATTCTTCTAGAAACTCGCAGACGCTAATATATTCCTCAGATCACGGTGGGGCAGTTCCTAATGTTGGACAGAGCCAGCACATTGGCTCTGTACTTGACATGGACCCCGTTAATCACAACTATGGCTCTTTAGGAAGGGTATATCGCGCTATGTACGATTACGAAGCGCAAGATGTGGACGAAGTCAGCTTTGTTGATGGTGATTTAATTATCAACGTGAGCAGTTTGGATGGTGGTTGGATGACAGGACAAGTTAAACGTACAGGTCAAGTTGGTATGCTACCTGCCAACTATGTGCAATTGGCTACCATTTAATCATCGTTGGTCCAAATTTTCACTTTGAACCGGATTTCTCCAATTTTTTTCATTATGTTGTGTTCTGTTTGCTGTTATCAATTTCTGTATCACAGTTTGTTATGTCAGATATACTGTCATTCAAACTAAAAATTATTGTTGACTTTAAAATGTCACCTATTATATATTCTATAACTTAACAACATTATAATCTGTATCTGTAAAAATTAGAAATATCGGCAATACTACTTTTGACTAATTTGAGCATAATTAAATTAGTTGTAACAGCAGTAGTGCTGTTTTAATTTTATGACAAATGCTATAAATAATTTTAATGACTAATAGTTTCATTTGGTGCTTATTTTATCTTCGAAAAAAATTGCAGAAACAATAGAAACTCAATGAAATTATTATTATTTGCAGACTTCCAGTCAATTAATTTTTTCTGACTGAATAAATTGTTATCAGAACAAATAATTGGAGAAAATCATGGCCTACCCTTGCCAAACTGGAGAATTAAAATTATTGGTCAATTGAAAATTGTTCGAACAATTTGAATTCTTGAAATAAGATGTCTTCCAATAATTTCATGATGAAGTGTACAGAATGAAGAATTTATGATGTAATATCTTGACGAGGATGAATTTACGATTTACGAAAAAAGAAAGGTATATGAATGGGATTAATTGGCTAATGAAAATTTGTTATGCATGAGGTTGAAGTTTGAAATAGCTATTCTAAATGTTCTCATACAAATTTTGAAAGCCTCAGTGACTGTTTTAAATAATGTTTTTTTTTTTCATTTTTTCATCAGATTAGTTTCATGGAAATAATTTGGGTAGCAATGTCGAGGTGCTAAATGTTAAAATTGTGGGATATTCAAAAATCACCAATTTCAAATTTTGTACTAAATATCAAATGAAAATGGTTGTTTCTTATACTCTTTGGATATATTGCCAGAGAAGCAATAACTTTCTATTTATCCTAAAACCTAGGAAGATCATAATATCTACTTGTTTATTTAAGGTATCTTATATTAATTTCAATCATTAAAATAAAACACCACACTATATTGTATGTATGCATACTCAGAAGTTTAAGCTTTTAAATAGTGTGGAATAAATCGAAAAGTTCATATTCCATTGAGTATAAGATCTTTCACAATTTTTTTTCATTGGATTGATGATATTTTTGTAGACATTAAGTTTTTGTGTGATTGTTACAATATGATTCTACCATTTTATTACTAGACCATTATTGCAAATGTAATGTGTGATTGAAGAAAACCAGCATTCCTTTATGCATTTATTTTTAAATTCTTCTTGATCGTGAAATTATAAATAATGAGAAAAAATAACAATAAGTTTGTAACATTATATTGCAGTACTGTTGCTATAAACTTAGTAAGTTGTGATCAAAAAGCAAAGTGCCTAATTTTCTACTAGCGTTGAGAAGTTTATTCAAGATTTATTTTTGAATTATTTACATAGAGTTATTTGAAACATATCCGAGTTTTAAAAGAACTTCATAATGATGAGTGTTATTAACACTATGACTGTAGGTGCTTGAAGTTGATCATTTTGATAGGTATAATATCAAAATATAATATTTACATCACCACTGTGTACATTTTTAATAGTCTTTTAAGCAAACAATATACATAGTAATTATAATATGCTTTAATTTTCTCCACTTGATAATTATTATATATGTTAATTAAAATCCTTTTTAAATTATTTTGTTTTTTATAAGCCTTTCATTATATTCACAGTTGAATAGACAAAATATACTTCATCAGTGATCAGGTTGATATTATTTATCGTAATCATAAAATTTCAATTGGGGTGCTCCAAAACATTTTATCTCGTGATAGGCGACAAATCACTAAGTATGCATATGAATCAGAAACTGAATGTGTGGGTCTTTCAATCTAACAGAAGTTGTTCGTTCACTAAGTACTTAGAAGCAAATGGTCGTCTGTTTTTTTTAGAACAACTGGCCATGTCATCACAGTTGACCAGAGCAACATAGCCAGACAATTCTGAATGGTACACCAACATTTATTTCTTAGAATGGAAAAATCATGGAAGCCAATCGTAGCCGTCAAAACATCGCACTAACAGATCATTTACCATATAGTACTTAATGATTTCTTTTTATCCCCGCAGATCAAAAATAAATGTCAAGGGCAACGTTTTTCGACGCCTGAAGAAGTGGCTGATGTATTCAAATCGCATGTTTTGGAGGTATCTCAATCGAAATGAAAATATTTGTAAAATAAAATAGGAAAAGGCTTTTTATTAGATAGAAAAAATATGACAAAATTTGAATATCAAAACAGATTTAATCTGTCAGTCTTCTACAATTTTAATTTAAAAAAAATTTTTATTCAAAAAACTTAGAATTATTAATTTCACTTATTTAGACATTAATTTAATTCTAAAAGTTTTTTGAATAAAAATTTGTTTGAAATTAAAATTGTAGAAGACTGACAGATTAAATCTGTTTTGATATTCAAATTTTGAAAATATTTATAATTATTTATCTCGAAACATAAGCCGCAACCCTCAAATTTATCTTTACAGCATGTTGTTGATGGTTTACAAATTGGCTAAAAGTTTTTCTCTCTTGATAGCTGCCAAACTATCACTAAACTATGTAGCTCAGTGGACCTTATCAAGTTTACTAATTTTTTTCAAATAATAAGCGTCATTTACATACGGGTCTGATAACTGACTGACTATATTTGTAACTAACATAAGTGTTTCAATAATTACATGTTATACAAAGGAATTACTTATAATATTTATTAATAAAAACAGGTATATGGGATTCAATTAAATTACTAGAACAAATATTGAATTCAAAATTTGCAATGATTCATAATAAAATCGTAATAAACAATTGTCGTTGAAAAATAAAGTGTTTTACTTCAAATCATTTACGATGAATTTCCGTCAAGTAGAGACCGAAACAATCAAGAACATAATAAAATCTATCTGTGAGATTAAAATTTACATCGTACTAATCTCATAGTCATGTTCAAATGGACATAGAGAAGGGACCCGAAAAACAAATTTAAAAGAACAAAGATTGTTTGAAATTTTGTTTTCTGCTTGAAAAATAGGCAATCAAAGTGCAGATGCTACAACAGGCTTTTAAGAAAAAAGCTATGTCCATACAAGTTTCAGAGTGGTTGGGGTACTTCAAATCTAGTGTTGAAGACCATGCTCATTTTGGGCGTTCTTCAATTCGAAACAATGAAAACAGAAAAAAATCCGCTAAAAAATCAACCAACAGCACTTTTATTTGCATGCTCTAAGACATGTGCAAGGATGTGGGGAGGAAACACCTGGAACTTTGGTGATGAAGTGCTCGAGTCCTTCATTACACATACAAGGTTTTCTAACTTTTTGTATTCGCCATTTCTAGCACTGTGCGACCTTTTTCTGTTCCCGTGAATGAAAAAAAAGTCTAAACAGAAAGCGTTATGTTATGTTATATAAGTTAAAGAGTTCCAGAGATACTGTAGAAAAAAGACTGGAAAGCAGTGGCGGTTCGTGGTACTTAAAACTGATGAGGCCTGAATAAGGAATACATTTCTACGCCACCTTGGTGCTTAGACACCTGAGGTATTATTCCTTGACGCGTTGACCTTTTATATGGAAATCATCGCCAATAGACCTACTAAAACCATAAAAAAAACTTTTAAACTGTATAACTTATTAACAAGAACTAATAATTAAAAAACATAACATTGTGTATATATGAAATTAACAAATATAACGTTTTCTGCTTCTTTGGAGTAGAATGAAAAGTTAAAAAACAAAATAATTTCCTTATTATAAATACATGCAGGAATAGTTAACACTAGGCAAAACAGCTTGTATGTTTAATTTTTTAATTCCTTGTATATAATTTCCAAAATTTGCTGAACGTCTAGATTACTGTTTGTCTTTGTATAAAACTCTAAGTTCGTTTTTTAGCCGATCTACTTCGAAGACATTAGGATACACTTTTAACAAAGATTTAAATGATTTATCGGGAAAATTCTTTCATATTCAGTAAATTTGGAAGAATCTACTAACGAAAGAAAATTTAAATCGTGTCAAACAGTGTTGCAATCTCGGCGATGTGCGGGCAGTAAGCCCAATTTCATAGGCCTCAATCCGTTCGAAAATTATGCCCGCCAAGTGCTACTAAAGCGGTGAGAGTGCTTGGCAACGAGCAGGACGTTCAACTAGCGATTTGTGACGTATAGGACGCTCAAATTTTTGGGGTTACTATTATAATGTTATTAAATTCTTGATTGTTTCGGTCTCTATTTGACGGAAATTCATCGTAAATGATTTGAAGTAAAACACTTTATTTCCACTTATTTTTATTTTTCAACGACAATTGTTTTGTCAATTACATATTGACTTCGTCAGGTGAGTATGGTAACTGTTACCATACTTACCTGACGAAGTCAATATGTAATTGACGAAACAATTATCGTTGAAAAATAAAAATAAGCGGAAATACAGTGTTTTACTTCAAATCATTTATAATGTTATTATGTGGTCGGGCAACGATTTCAGCGTTTAGAATTAAAGTTGGATGGTGGGAAGGGGTGCGCGCATAATTTGAAGGGTAATATTTTCGACTTTGATGGTAATTCGATGTTTTGATAATTTATTTCGGAAATCAGTTAAAATCGTTTTACATTCAAATAAATAATGTGTCAAAACTTTCACATTTTATTAATTTTTACATGTGAGGTCCAACCTCAGTTGCTTCATACGACGAGCCGCCACTGCTGGAAAGTGCCACACATCAGATGAAGAGTACTTTGAAGGTGATTAAAAGAATTATGTGAAAAAATTCATAAATACATTTGTTGTTTTTTGGATCCTACTCGTTTACACACAGTAAGTCAAAATAAACAATGTTTCATTTAATTCCTTAATTCATGAACTTAGAAGAAAATACATCTAATTGTCCCATTTTCAGATTATGTGGTAAAATTTATAATAAAAGAAATTTTCAATGTAAAAAAAATAAAACTTATTCTCTATCAGAGAAGAGATATAATTTAACACATTTTCTTCTTAATTAATATATTCTGATCTCACATTAGTCCTTCTTGCACGAGTATTTCTTTTACTTTTGGTATCTCAACAGTATATTGCAGATTATCAATAGAATATGACAGGAAGTTAATTTCATAGATGTTATCAGGAACAAGTAACTTTTCCAATCTACGTCTTAATGCTTCTTCATCTTTAACTGAAAAAAAAAAGTATTTCAACTCTAAGAAAAATTTAGTTTCCTCATCTTTTTTAATTGGAAACTGTTACTGCAAAACATAATCATAAATCCTAATTCTATGAAGATGCCTATTGTGGTTGTAGGTAAAATGTCATGGCAACCAACCATAGAAGGGAATGGTAATTTCGTGAGTCCAAAGGCTTTTTCCGGTAGGTACGAGTCCGATCTAACGGATAAAAGCATTTCCTCATCAAATGATTTTGTACTATATAATGGGACAATAGAGGATGACAGAAGTCACCGTAGCAATGTAGCCTTAGTGCCCTTAGCTCAAACAACTTGTGAATAATATAAAATAGTAGAGTGAGAAATTGTTTCAAAATAATTTGGCATTAAATACAACAAAATTTAAAATAACATTATTCAATTCAAAGAATTATTGCCAGAAATATCCAGAACACATATTTATTATAAATTAATTATTCAACACTGTCTGTATGGTCTGGTAGTTTTAAATTCAAAACCAAAAAATTTTAGGCATCTACAATTTTTGAAAAACTCAACTGGAAGGAAAGTTGGGATCAAAATTATGTCCGACTGATCTTTGTTAAATCTTCAAGTATTGATTTCTTTCACCAGAAAAAAATATCTGTATTACAATACAATGCAAGAAATATTCAAATGAAAAATAGATAGCATTATACAAAATTTTACCCAGGTGTAACCTGGACCGGAATTGTTTTGTGAAAATTACGTCTGTTGTTTGAAAATGATAAAAATATGTTATTCAAAATAATCTCTAATGCTATTTATACATTTTTCCCACCTCTCCAGCAGTTTATGAATGCCCCGTCAAAAGAACAGTTCTTTTTTTGAAGCGAACCAGTTATCAATCAATTTTAGTATACTTTTATACGAATTGTTCAGCGAGAGAATGTCCCAATGATCCAAATAAATGATAATTGGATGGAAACAAGTCTGGAAAATAAAGCGCATGCGCTAATATGTGAAACTAGATGCCGCAATCGTTTCTCTGACCCATTTTACTGTGTGTTATGGGGCATTATCATGGTGCAAAATTACTTTGTGTTGCCTTTTTCCTCTATTCCGCTTGTTATTCACGTAATTCTCAATTTAAATCGATCATTTGCTGTTGGTAGCCACCAATAAGTTTCACCAGGTTAACTCATAATAGATTACATCCTTCTGATCTCACCATACACAAAGCATTGTCTTCTTGCAGTAGATGTTGATGATTCCCTTGGATTCACCCACGATTCTTAAAACATATTCAATCACCTGTTATGATTTGATGCAAAAAATTATTTTCTTTTGTATCGGTCAAGCAGCATTTCACAATTAGCTCTTCAGTTTTGTTGCTGGCTTTCATTCAGTTCATATGGAACCCATTTTACCACTTTCTGAATCTTTTCCATAGCTTTTCAACAAATGGAGTTGACTTTGTGCATCACATTGAATTTATTCCTGAATTCTCGTTGAGTTTGAGTATTATCTTCATCCAATAAATCTTGCAATTATTGGTCCTTGAACTTCTTCGGTTGTTTCCCATGCTTTGTTTCTCACGTCAAAAGCAGCAATTTTGAGTTTTTTGAACTACTCGAAACACTGTGTTTCACAATGAGCTTCAAAAAGCATTTAATGTGATTCTGCAGCGATTCACTTCAAATTATAAGAGAAAACCAATACTGTCGCCAAATCGTAATTGATAAGCACAAAACTCGATATGTTTAAAGTTACAGAAAAATATACTGGTGTATAGAACTTGAGTTCTTGTGTGTTGAAAATCTTTGTCAACTATTAGAGAAAATTATGGCTAGCATCATCTATAGGTAATTTCCGGTTTCATACTTCTACACCTGGTACGTTTAACCAATACCATTTTTTCAATACTGTTTTAATTTTCATTAAAAAAATACTATAAGACAATTTTGAAAATTCCAACACTATCTCAATTGACATTGGTGATTCCAATGTAGGGATCACAAACTATATCATAATAATACAAGATTTCTTACCTTCCATCTGACATGAGAGCCCCAGAATAGGGATATTTTTCAATTCTACTGGAAATCTTCTAATGTCTTTCTTGGTGACTTCTATTATGTTACCATACTCAACAAAAAGAATTTGGTACATTCCATTTTTACTTATGTCAAGCACCAACGCTCTATACCAACCACCTGATAAGAAAAAATATTCGTTTAAGACCAGGTTTAAAAAACAAAAAAAATTATAAACTTACCATCATAATATCCTAAAACCATTTCAGAGTCTTCTGGTTCATATGGTTCTGAGTCAGTGACGTCTATACAGGTGCATCTACTCAGCATATCTGATTCTTTATCTTCAGTAGAGGTGACAGTAAAATCAAAGCAATCTTTAAAATTAGTCAACATATAATCACCTTTTCCCAAAGGTGGCTCATAAGTTAACATGTCTTCATACATCACTTTGACATGTTTGTCTCCAGTCTTATTCACATTGGGTTGAGAATTTGCAGTGTTTACAACATTATTAGTTTGTGGAGAAGTGGACAGTTTTTTGTGAGTTATCGGGAAAAGCATTTCCGATAAAGACTTATCCTTTTTCAACAAATCGAATTCAGAGGAACTTATATCCTACAAATGTAAAACGAAAATTATAAAAAACTACATATGCACTGTATCATTCAATCATTATTTGAAAAAGGTTTTGATACGAGTTTTTCTTGAATTACACAGGTCTACAAATATTTTTTTTTGCTTGGTATCAAGGAATTTAGATCTGATTTACCTTATACTTGAAAAACTATATCCAAATTTAGAATCAGTTTTACACTATCATCTTTACTTTTTCAGATAATTGGTGACCACTTTGAGGTACTTCTGTTAATAATTTGGATACATTTTATTCTGGAGTTTAAATTTTTTAATGTGTTCTCAAAGGTTACTTTTTTATGTCAGGAAGTATAACTCAACGAAATAGAATATTTCAGAAAACACTTCTTAATTTATAGTTACTAAATGATAGGTTATTACTTCATAAATCCACATTAAGTAAATGTGAAGTAATCCATTCCAAACAGATAACAATTATCCTTACAAGACTCCAACAATGTCATCACACATACAGGTTACGAAAATAATTCGCGGAATATATTAGGAGTACAAATAAGTTTCCGCGGCACGGAGTTTCGGTTAGCTTTCGCAGATGATAACCGGCTTGAGAAATGGTTTGGACATTCAAGAACAACATAACCTATTAATATCATTGATTTTATATTGGTAAAATATAATTTTTATAAGTTGAAAATGTCAAAATTTGATCCAAGTAAGCGTCATTTGCGGGAAATATTAGTTTACTTCTTTAATTAAAAGAAATCTGTTGCTGAGGCGCATCAATTGCTCGTAGAAGCATATGGTGAGGGTGCTTTGAGTGAGAGAACGTGTCAAGAGTGGTTTCAAAAGTTTAAAAACGGTGGTTTCGACGTAGAAGACAAAGATCGCAGTGGAAGGCCAAAAATTTACGAGGATGCAGAATTGGAGGAATTATTGGAGGAAGATTCATCTCACTCAGCAAGCAGTCTCACATCGTTTAAAATCATTAGGAATGATTCATAAACAAGGAAATTGGGTTCCGTACGAATTAAAGCCGAGATATTGAACAATGCTCGTCTACATGTTGCGGCTCCCGTGAAAAAGTACTTGGAAACACTTGATTGGGAAGTGTTACCCCACCCGCCGTATTCACCAGACATTGCACCGTCCGATTATCACCTGTTCCGGTCCATAGCACATGCTCTGACGGCGCAGCGGTTCACATCTTATGAGGATACCAAAAATTGGGTTGATTCGTGGATAGCCTCAAAAGACAAGGAGTTCTTCAGACGTGGGATTCGAATGCTGCCTGAGAGATGGGAAAAAGTGGTTGCAAGTGATGGGCAATATTTTAAATAAATTTATATTACCGTTCTTCTATAATAAATATTTAATTTGTGTTAAAAAACGGCGGAAACTTATTTGTACTCCTAATAGGATTTATAATGCATTATTAAGTGGAGCTATTGTTCCAATCACTCAGCACAAGAATAACTTCTTATGTGTTATAAATGATGAAGAATATTCAACTGGACTGCTTTTTGAATCTTTCCCTACTATTTCCGACTGCCCAAAATTGGGGAGAGGGGGGGTAATTCATAGCTTTGCAACGGTGACATCATTCATATCTACTCATCCATGACTAGTGTTGATTACGTAAATCCATGACGATGAATGATAGAAAGACAAAATGAAAATAGTTCTTTCTTGAAAAATGTACTTTTCACTGATGAGTCATCACTTTTATTTGAAAAAGAAACATAATCTGTAATCCATTGTATGATATTGCTCCCGAGAGTATTGGACAAGTATTTTAGGAGATTTCATCACTGGTCCCTTTTCTATTGACATAAACCTAAATTTTGCCAATTATTTAGAGCTTTTACAAAATCGAATTATTCCAACAGTTCATCAACTTCCTATCAATTTTGAGAACATTTGATTTCCACAGGATAGTTGAACGTCAAAACTCGCGAGAAGTGACAGTTTCTCCAAAAAACCTTTCCTGATCGAGTAATATCACAAATGGTATAATTTCGTGGCCCCCCAGATCACCAGATTTATCCCCAAATGATTTTTTCTATGGGTATACCTGAAAGCATCTATCTATGGACATGACTTCAGTAGAGCTTCAAATATTGATGAATTAAGGTTGAAAATTATTCAACTTTGTGACAACATTGAGCCATGAGGTATGAGATTATCTCTGTTTAATAGATTTGGCTATTGTTTAGTTCAACTAGGTGGATTATTTGAATCCTAAATACATTTTATTTGTGAGCTTCTGTTCCAAAGTCAGTGGTTTTCTTATGATTTTTATTTTATCAAAAATCATTTTATGTTCATGGAGTTTATTTTATTTTCAAAGTCGTTATGGCAAAAAAATTTAACCAATTATTTTCAGAAGAGAAAGCATTCGTTGCATTTATTGCAACAAATAAATTTCTCACATTCTAAGGAATGTTGTAAACAGCCTCTCAACCAGTAACATTTTCATATTGACCATGTAGAGTTCGAGTTGCAGCAGAATGCTAAGCAGTGCGGAATGGTGGGGGAAGATTCAAACAGCCATCCAGTTGAATATTAGTCGCTATTTATAACGTAGAATGAAATTATTCTTATGTTGGGAGACTGGCTTAATAGCTCCTGTCATAAATGCATTTTGAATCCTATATACCTGTATATTCAATATGAATTAGAATATTTTGTTAGTTGTAACAAATTACTTACCACGTTGAATTTAACATTATTCATAATCATTTCATCAAGTAGACAAGCAGCACTATCATCAAACTTGGCACTGCTATATCCTTTCAATACTGGAGACTCAATTAGAGTTACTGGTAGATTTGTCATCATTTTATCGACACCATAAAGAGTATCGACAGGTACATTTTCATCCATGTGATAATCCATAAAGTGTACAGTAGCTAAATTATTCTCTATTTTTTGTACAACAGCACGACATAATTTTTCTTCAGAACCCTCTTTTTTGCAGAGCACAAGTTGACCAGGAACTGCATTACTCACTAGTTCTCCTGAAACAATTCAATTGACACAGGGTTGAGGAAAAAATTCACACAAATCTGCCATTTAACGGAAATATGAATTTTTGGAGAATTTTTCAAGATGAATTACAATTTGATATTTTCCTAATACACCTCATAAGTTTAAGTAGCTTGCATTCTGGTTAGGCTTATTTGTCCGTTTATAACTCAGTCACAGGGTACTTTATTTAATTAAAAAACAGACACAATTTGATTTTAGAGTCAAAGATCTATACTGGATAATAGGAAGTCAGTCCATTTTATTCCTGGGAAGCAAAATTTATAATACAAAACTGTCATCAGACCAATTTGGATTAGAATTGTGGGGATCAAATATGGATATCATACAGAGAAGGCAGTCAAAGATGATAGCAAATTCTCAATGCTATGTTACTTATCAGATCTGAAGGTGCCATATGTGAAGGCACCATCAAAGAAAAAAGTATAAAGCACCATCAAAAATTATACAATCACAAAAATATTTGTCTCTAACAACTATTTGATCCACAGGATGGTAGACGACTGAAAAAGAATTGGTCAGCAGATCTGATGATTAAAGAAGATTAATCACTGGAGAAGCCCCCATCTAGTCATCTGAGAGCACACAGCTCTTAAGCCATCGACGACATAACCCATAGAATAAATGTATTCTGATTCTTAATAGTGTTAAATTAAAAACAAATAATTTGGTAGACGCCTGTCATTATGTTAGTGGCTTTGTTAGAACGAAACGCATTACAAAACCTCTTTTCCCAAAAATGGTGCTTCATAATGCTTTCAATTGAGAGTATTTTTTTTTTAATGTTTGGAGAATCTTTAGTTGTTTAAAGATACCCCCTCTAATATAAATTTTGACTCTTGACAACATTAGAATATTCTTAGGCAGTGTTCTCCATAAATCCTTTTATTTTAGAGGTGTTCAATTAACCAGTAAATATTACTAAAATAAAGGCCCAAAGATTTCTCATTATTTCTAAAGAACAACTAGAGTATCATTTAGGAACTTACTTGGGAAATTCTTGATCTCAAGATCAACCTCTAAAAGTTTTTCATGATGTTCCTTGTTACGTAAAAATAGTTTTCCATCACAGTGAGATATGATTTTCACCAAATCTTTATTAGTCAATACTGTTGAATACTTAATTTCATTTATGAAAACAGGTTCCAAAGATTTTTGGGGTCGACTTGATTTATTAACTTTAGCTACTACATATGTTGTGTCCTCGAACTGAAAAAGAAATTATACATGGAATCATTACACAATCTGAACTCAAATATTGAAAAATGGTGAAAATATTACTTATTACAAATTATTAATTATAAGCACTGAATAATTAACACAGGGCCCCATAAAAGGAAGTTTATGTTAACATTGTACTATAATCACTCATAAGAACCACCGAAATCTGAACTAATTTATAGATAAGTTTTTATTGGGAACACATTTGTTGACAGAATAGAGAAAGAACCAAATGATATGTGCAACAGCTGCAGATGAACAAGTATTTATACTTCAGGGAAACTTCATACTTCAAAATATTTGACTGGAATAGTTTGTGACCTAATTTCTTTATGTGAATCAAAATACAAGCATAGAGTAAAATTGTTTGCGACATACAACACACCAAATATTTCAGAGAAGAAGCACACAAAAACGTAATAATAATATAAATCCTTCAAACTATGATTTATCTCAAACGAGGTCAAGCTGAGAATAATGAAATTTTGAATAATATAACAGTGAAAAGAGGTTAAAACAGAAAAAATGGCAGAGCATTTTTTCTCAAACAGTGATAACATTGAAAAAGTTATATGTAAATTCCAAACACAAATGCATTATTACTTGTACTTAGAGAATGAAAGTGTACATTAGTGCTCATTAATGAATATTAGGTGAGTAAATAGTATTACTCATAATGATATAATAAATAATAATATTAGAGCTCAACTTACTTGCTTCAAAGACTGTACTGATAAAATTTCGTCCATATCAAGTTCTGTTTGGGTGCTGTTATTCGATAAACAAGCTCGGACAGCTTGGGCAGGTATCGATTTCAGTTCAACAGGAAGTTCTCTTATTTCAGATACTACATCATCATTACCAAAATCCATAAAATGAACATTTATTTCTGGACTGAGTTTGAATACAATAACGCGGTACCTAAAAAAATATATGAATAGAACATTCCTCAAGTACATCAAACATAAGATTTTCATAAGGCTGTCAAGAAGATAATTTATTATTCATAGAGGTCTATCAATTTCCACTAGGACAAGAAATTATTCATTTTTATGATTTTCATGAAAGTATAAAAAAAACCAATTAGTAATTTTTCGGGAAAATACTCATTAAAACATATTGTTGAATCAACAAAACTAGTGTTCCAACTAAAAGAATATTCTGATGAGATTATTTATAAAAAGGATATATACTTTATATTTTCTGAATACCATAACGTTATTTTCTGTAATTTTTCAGAAGTTGAAAACTATATCAATTTATTGCATTACTTCTAAACATAAAACCTAAAAATTTTGTAGTAGCTGTCCTAAAATGAAAATAATGCTGTAAATCCAACAGCATTCAAGAAGTTCTCTAATGTGACCATATTAGACAATGAAATGTTGCTTACCATAACTCGTCATCGTTATTCTGGGCTAAATATATTTCATTTAGTTTTGGCTTAACAGTAACTGCATTATCTGATAACTCGTAACATTTTTCCATAATATTCATTACTATCTTATCATTGTCAACCAGCTGTACCCAATACTTGAACTTTCCATTTAACATCTCCTTATGAACTACTTTAACCTGAAATTGAGATTAAATAAGAGCTTTAGTAGCCTAAATATGGCTATCTCATGAGCGTATTTCTTCACAATAAATTCTAAGAAATTCTATATTGAATACATCTAATCTTGAAATTATTATTTTTTGTGCTTGTACTGAGCCAAAACACAGAGTAAAAAGTGTTCCTTGTCTTCTTAAACACATGTACAAGAGATTTGGCAACAACCCCCAGGAGTCTTGTGATACGCAGTAGTATAAAAGACATTATAGTTCAAGAATTAAATAACAAATCAAATAGCTCTTTAGCTTCTCCAAAATGATGGGTTCCAAAAGAATGAAAGCTAAGCAGAACGAACTGGGTCAACATAATAACAAGGTTATGATGAATCCTCAGTAAGGTCCTAGTTCCAAAGAAACAATAGCAATCTCAAAGACAAAGTAAAAAGTGCTAGTACAAAAGAAAATGTCTGTGAAAATGCAAGAGAAAGTAAAAACTAAAAGTGCAAATTGTACAGATAACGTAAAAAAGCTTTTAATTATATGAAATACATAGTCTATATTTATATCTAAATTTTTTCATTTATTCATTTATTAACCACACTGATTGTTTTGTTATTCTTATTTTTAATATATGGTTGGAAACCTTTTGATTTTGGGAAAATAGGGCTACTGACGAACTGAAAATATATATTTGCTATTAATTCTTGTTTGCATAATAAAACATAAAACAAATATTCATGTATTCTGACATGATTATTGGCAATAGGGGCGTTAACATAGGGAGTCTGTGTCGAATAAATACAGGACTTCCATAATAAGCATATGCGGTGTTGCCTTTCTCTGTGCATGGCTTATGTTTAAGAAGGCTGTGGTTGTAGTAATTCTAATGCTGAAATCTACAAGCATCAACTATTTGATTTTATATTATATTTATTTTTCCAATGGTGATATTAAACGTCTACTTACTTCTTGCACACCTTGTTTCAACTCTATTCTTTTTACATTGAAATTGCTAAGTTTAACATACTGTTGTCCATTTTCTTCATTCTCACTTGCTGATTTCACATCACTGTTTCTTCTTGATAGAACTTTACCATTGTTATGGGAATACCTGTTATGTTCATTTTGATGGGAATAGTTATTTGGTTTTTGTTGATGTCTATTAATAACTGCACTTCTCAAATTAGAGGGTTTTCTATATTCGTCAGAATCTAAATTTGTTTGCCTTGGGTTGTCTGCAAATGATTTTTTTATTAAATAAAACATTCTGAAGCAATGTTAATGGAAAAAAATTATAAGTCCTGTCAGAAATTTTAGTGCACCTGTAAGTAAACAAATAGGTTGTGCAGATAGTCCACTATGGCTAAAGAAGCAGGGCAATATTATTTGTCAAATATTGTTGATTGTCAGCAATTGATTGTATACAATTTATGAAATAATGTCGCAACTAGAAAAAAGAAATCAGGTAGAATATTTGTATAGAAAAGGTTAAAAAATTAGTGCAATTGACTGAATTGGGAAAAAGTGATGCAGCATGAGACAATAAAGAGGATAAAAAATGGCATGGATATAAGGCATATACCAGTTTCAGGAAGACTGCGTAAGATTAAAGCAAACAATTTAAAAGCTTTATTGGCCCTAGGACGACACAATCCGCGCCTGGGATTTCGCAAATTGGCTAACAGATTTGGAAATCAACGAAATATAAAAGTATGCCCAGAAACTGTTCGTAGCGCAGTACCTAAATTATAACTCCAATCACTCAGCAACAACAAAAAAAGGTATCATAAGGTCGTTATACCTTCGTGCAAAAACCATCTGTAATGGCAAAGATGATTTAGAGATCGAAGTGAGAAACATCAAGAAGGATCTCTCAGCAAATGGTTACAGTCCTAAAGTAATTGAAGATACTATACAGAAATGCGACCAGCAAACAGAAAAGTCTGAATTTCCAGAGGGCGAGACAAGAATATCAATACTATGTGTAAAAGGTTTATCAGAGAAAATCCGCAGAAAAGCTCATGACTACAACATCCAGACGGCGTTCAAATCAGATAATACTTTAAGAAGGTTTCTCACAAAAACCAAGCCAGAAGAATCGATAGACAACAAGAACTGCATCTACTCGATACCTTGTGAATGCGGAGTGATCTATATAGGAGAAACGAAACGACCCTTGGAGGTCAGGGCCAAAGAACACAAAAATCATACAATCAGGGAAGAAACTGTTCGTATGTCACTGAAAAGACAAGGCTACATATCAAGGAAACCAAAAAAATCCCCATAATGACACCTTCACAAAAGAAACGAAGGATAGAATTTTATCAACGTTTTCAAGAAGATAATTTTAATAATGTCTTTATATCTAATGAAAGTTGATTTCATCTTGGTGGAAATCACTTAACTCAACAGGAACTCTACGATCAATTGATCTTGGTAAAACACAGTGTTTCAAGTGGTTCAAAAAATTCAAATGTGGTAATTTGGATGGGAAAACCCAAGAGCCTGAAAAACCACCGAAAAAGTTCGTAGGTAGCAAAATGCAAGCCTGATTGGATGAAGATGATACTCAAACTCAACAAGAACTCTACGATCGGTTGAATGTTATGCAAAAAGCCATAATCATTCATTTGAAAGCTATGGGAAATATTCAGGCAGTGGGATTTCCACTTGGTATGAACTGAATGCAAAGCAGCAGGAAAATAGAAAAACCACTTGTGAAATGCTGCTAGATGGATAAAAAGAAAGTAATTTCTCCATCAAATTGTGACAGGCGATGAAAAATGGAAATATTTGAGAATCCCAAGTGTCATTAATCATGGGTTATTCCAGGCGAAGCATCCAATGCATGACTAAATTGCTTTGGAAAGAAGACAATGCTCTACACATATGGTTAATTGACTTTTATTGGTTTTCAAAGACAAAAAAGCTTTATTCATTTTAATGAGTTTTTTATATTTTTATGCGCATAATTATTATTGATATTTATATACTTATTATTAATACATAAAAGGAAAATGTGAAAAATTGATATTTTTCAATCTTCATAAATATGAACAGTTCCTGTAATATTGACAAGCCACAAGTTTTTGTGTTCATATTAACAAGCTTACACTGTAATTAGCAAGTAGCCATTTTCAAGTCAATTACCAAAATAACACATTACTTGATTTGTCATGCAAGTCATATTTGCTTTAAAACTGAAGACGTTTTGTTTTAATTGTAGACTGCTTGCAACTGAAGGTCATTAAGAAACGCGCACAAAATAAGTGAAGATATATAATCACAGTAAACTTAACAGATCATTTCAATTTTTCTTAAAACAGATATAATTCAATGAAACTGTAATTAACTCACCATTTTGCTGATGTGGAAGTCTAAGTGGATTTATATGATTGCTTGTATTAGATCTAGGGTTGCTTCTCCTATTACTTTGATTGATACCTCCAAAATTTTCTGGTTTGTTGGATGGACTCAGAACTGGCTGAGTAGATGTCTTGGCTCTTTTGCTTAGGTCAGCAGGATTTTCTAACAAAGTTCTTCCAAGAACTCCCAAAGGGGATTTATTGTTTTGGTATTGGGAAACATTTGATGTTAATTTCTCGTAGCACCTAAAAACAATGAATACGTTGTTCAAGCTAATTTAGGCAAATTAAAGAATAATTTTCCTTATAACTGAATCTAAATATAAGGCAAAATACGTTTAGGGACTGCCTTTTATATTTCTAGGATATATCTATCTAGAAATTCAATATTTTTCGTAGTTATATTTAAATGAGAGCATTTGAAATATGGACGCTAGCAAATTTCTTTGTGGATTATATCTATAACACAGTTCAAATTTTTTACTAACTGTTGATCAAAGATGCATTTTTAGAAAATAGACATTTTCAAGTATTCAGTCAGAATTTGCATTTGAATAATTTCAACAAACTTATATACATATATAAGAACAAACATTACAAAATCTAGAGAGTAAAGAAGTTTTCGTTTTAGTATTGTAAGTATGAAGCGTAGTGGAAGAAAGGCCAACAAACAGTTGGCGAACAAAAGCTCACCCGACTACAGAGACAGGCTTGCCTTGCAATTACAGCCATGGAGGTCCTACTAAATCTACCACCCCTGCACCTACTCGTGCAGAGGGAGGCGGAACGGACCACATACAAACTGGCGATTGACAGGCCAGAGGCAATAGTGATGGGAGGCTCAGGACTGCTGGACGAGCTTTTAACGAACAGTATCCTATCGATGCCCTCGGATCTAATGTCAAAAATCACGAGCCAGGAACGGAATTGCAATGTAATCGTCCCCAGCCGGGACGAATGGACCCAGTATGCTGAGGTTCTATTGAGAACCGACCTTGGCTTGTTCACAGACGGCTCGCGAACGACGAACGGAACAGGAGCGGGAGTCTATGGAAGTAAACCGGGAATTAACATCTCATTGAGTCTCGGTCAAAACGCAACCATATTCCAGGCAGAAATATTTGCCATTGAGACCGCGGCGGAACTGCTGATAAAACGGCAAATCCACCATGTTAAAATCAGAATATTTACTGATAGTCAGTCAGTACTAAAAACTCTGGAATCCAGCTGTTTAACATCCAAAACAGTCTGGAGTTGCCGCACGGCTTTAAACAGGCTCGGTATGTATAACGGAGTCACTCTGGTTTGGATACCGAGCCACTCAAACTATTTGGGTAACGAGGAGGCGGATCGGCTGGCGTTTGCTGGAGCTGGGCTGCCTATGGTAGGACCGGAACCATTTCTGGGAATACCATATGACGTTGCTAACGAGGCGATAACAGGCAGAATGAACTCAAGGCTAGAGTCTTTCTGGCGGAGCCATTCTGGCCTGAAACATTCGAAGTTGTTCCTTGGAACAGCTTCGAACAAAAAGATGGCGAACCTAGCGCTAGGTCTGGATAGGGCCAAACTAAGAACACTTGTCGGAATTATGACAGGTCACTGCAGACTGAAAGCGCATTTGCACAAAATCGGTCTGGCTGAAGACAATGAATGCAGGCTGTGTCTTGAGGACACTGAAACAGCCATGCACATCGTATCAGAGTGCCCAGCGGTGAGTCGCATCAGATTCGAGGTCTTTGGCCAGGCTTTTATAGCCCACAGCGAACTGAAAAAATTACCCCTGAACAAGATTATCGGTTTTATCCAAAAACTGGATCTTGTCGGGGAGATATAAATTAGGGGTGAACCACAATAGTCCGTGCGGACGCAGTGGTAGGGTGGGCAGACGCCCGCTCGCCATAAATAATAATAATAATAATAAGTATGAAACAGAGTATCTATATTTACCTATTAACAACATAGTTTGTTTTGTTATTCTTACTTCTTAATTTATTGTTGAAAACCACTATTTTCTTGGGAAAGTAAGAGAACTTGCAAACTACCGATAAATAATATTGCTTTACAGTAATACCTCCTGGGTGTTATGGAAACTAGCCTTCGATATTATTCAAAACAAAACATAAATTGTATTTTCGATTGAAATTATGTTATGTAATAATATGTTAGAATATGATGAGAAAACCACAAATACATATTTGATTTCATTATTTTCTCCTAAGGAATCGCCCTTTTCCAGATATTCCTGAAATGATCATTTGCAATAGAGACTCCAACTTAACCATATCGAATACAAATAGGACTACCATAAAGAGCGTATGCGGTGTTGCCATCTGCGTACATAGCTTGTGCTTAAGAGAGCTGTGTTCACGAGGTTAGAAAGGGGCTGATAATAAAAATCTCATACAATTTTACAAGTAGTCGGGCCTCAATTCATCTAGCTGGTAAAGACAATGATCGTAAAAAGCAGATGATAGATCGTTACCTTTATAAGATTATCTAATCTTATTACATGTACAGACTAATAAGGCCTTTCTGATTTCTGAGATCAGTAAATAAGCATCTATAAGTTGAATGAAAACCTTGATTATCATTATTTTCATAAAGCACAATTCCAACATGTACGAAGTCTATTGCTCAAGTGGTCACTATCAGCTATATGATCTCTTTTACTATGTTTCTGCAAATTAATCACTTCCTCCTTAAAATAATTGTCATCACTATTTTGAAACTGTTGATGCTATAATATATTAAATCCTCCAAATAAATACATGTTCTTATTTAAAAATTGATCAAAAAATAAATTTTCATTGCCATTTCCCAATTATCAGAACTTTTGAGTTTCAACTTTTGAAAAATAAGAGCCAAGGCCATGCTAAAATCTCACTAAGGGAATTACTACGACATTCAAAATCCAAAGAATAACTTCCATATACAACAGCATAAAAACTTGAAATATGTCAATATATATTAGTATGATATGCTTAAATTTGTTGACATATTTATGATTTAAATGCATTATCCTTGAAAACAAAATACAGTATTATTTAGTAAGTAACTTACTCTTCAATTGTTTTCTGTATATCCTCATGATTGACTGTACCAATATTTCCTTGAATTAAAAATTCTCTGGCAGCACCTAACAAGTATAATCGAAATTCCTCCATTACCAATCTGAAAGAAAAAAATTGAAAAAATTAGCACCCTAATTTCAATGAAACTTTGGATCACTTACTTCTTGGTAACCACTGAATGCACAAAATTCGATTTGGGAAAGATATGAAAACCTGTTTTCCTAATTTCATGATATGGTACAAATACCGTTCTATTAGAGTTAACCAATACATTTAAACTTCGACCATGAATATCCACGAAGTCTGAATTCATTGTATACTGTTCCTCCATTTTTTCGAATTACCTGGAAAACAAAATAATTTAGAGACACCAAATTATCAATTATAAAATAAGGAATAACCACGGAGTATTAAATCTTTTGATAAATCAAATTACTTAAGTTGAATCCAAATATTAATATATGTATGAAATAGAGATATTATAAAATGATATCTAAGAAACAAAATAAATATGTGAAAATCTATAACACTGTGGAATGATGGATAGAGGGCAATATAAAAGAAAAATGTTTGTAAATGAGGGTATTTTATGCTGACTAGCAAAATTATAACAATTAGATCGCTAAAAAGATATTTCGGCATTTTGTTGAAGTTTTTCAACAGTTCTTTAAAAAACTCTACTTAAACAGTGTTGAGAACAATATAAAATACAAAAAAATTAACAACCTAGAAAGGAAATAATAGAGCATATTCATTACTGGATCAGGGTAACAAATTTACTAAAAAATTATTGAAGTATGAGTATGTTAAACCCACAAGTTTCATAGGCTACATCAAGCAACAGCACCACACTTAGTAAATATTCTAACTTTTAAGGGAACAAAGAATTCATTATTATTATAATTATAATCAACAATAAGAAATAACGAACCTTCTTAGAGAGAATACTAGATAAACAATCAATTACAAAGAATTGAACACTAAAATTACCTTTAATTCAAATATTTTTAACTCAAACAAATTTTAATATGGTTAGGTTAGAAAATATGCAAATAAGTCGCTATGTATACCACAGAATAATAAAAAAGTCTTCCTAGCCATAGACAAACTATATAATGTAATGTTTCGTACTGTTAAAGTTGGAAAATGCAGTAAACACTACGAACCTGTATATTCAGAATAAAAAGTGATAGAAGAGATCCACATATTTTTATAAAGGAAAATTAGGCGGGAAAAACCTCCTAGGGAATTTTATGCCTACTTGTCACTGTCGATGCCAGGAGTAAGAGTCTGTGGTCCCTTCGTAGACATGCGCGCGTGTGTAAACATAATCCTGAGAGAGGAGCGTCTGCCGCCTCAAGATCGTCCAATTTTCGTCTTCTTCTTCATTACATTTATTTGAATCTAGAGGTAGTTAACTATGGAACTTTGTTTGGGAATTCAGATTGTTTTGATTGAATGAAATATGGATTCAAAATTGAATACTGACACAACAACCCTGTGTCTTCAGAATACCGCAACAATTATAATATCCTTTACAATTATAATATTAGATATAAAAATTATAATGAATAGGTAGTTAAATAACAGACACCACAACTTCTGTGTCTTCCGAATGCCGCAACAAGATATTCCTGAACAACGATATTATGCGCCCAGATTATAATAATCTAATTAGATAGTAGGTGTGCGAATGGGGAATTCCGGAGCAAATGGTCATTGTTAAACTACCTCGAAGATCTTTGTTACATGTTCCTATTGCCATGTTATCTGATCTGTGTGTTCACTCAATTGATTGCTGTATTTACCTTTGCTTGCACACTTATTATGTTTTAGGATATTACAAACCTTTGTTCTCTGTTACCAGAACAAGCGTGCAAGTCCTCATTAAATAACATTTCAATATCATGTTGATTAGTAAAATGACTTTTTTATAATCAAAATTTGTGTATATTCAAAATGTTTCTGCATGTTCATATTGTAGAGAACAACTTCTTCGCTCCTCGTCCAGAAACCTTCTTTGCTGTGTAGCAGCTTGACCAGAGTACCAATAGAGGACCCGATCATTCTAGATTCGTGACTAACCGTCCTTGCCGAGTTCAAATAGAGCAAGGCATAGAGCGTTTGACGACCACCGTTCGAAGCGGAACACACATGATCACTGGGGTCACAGGCAGAGCTGCGTATCACGCCTGTCTGATGAGTTTCAGATGCGCAGACTCGGAAACGAAACGCCGTTTCCCGAATCAAGAGGTGGAAGTTCCTTCGCAACACCGCATTTCCTTCGAGAGCTTCATTGGTGACCCCGACGTGATTGGGGGGGTTTGCTTTAAGAGCGAACCAACCCATTCATTTGGAGGCTCTAATTTCCACCTATCCATCATTCCGAGACAGCCTTTCTTTTCGAACCGCAGATCTCCGCTGGAGATGGCACCGCGTCCAGACCAGCGGCAGACTGTCTCCTTGCCTGATCCCAACGCCCTCTTCCTTGACCTTTATCGACGCTCACTGGAGGGGGAGTGTGTAGCGAACAACTTCTTCGCTCCTTGTCCAAAAACCTGCCTTGCTCTGTCGCAGCTTGACCGGCGTACCAATAGAGAAACCGACCAGTCTAAAGATTCGCGACTAACCGTCCCCGCCGAGTTCAAATAGAGCAAAGCATATAGCGTTTGACGATCAGCGTTTCAAGCGGGACACATGGTCACTGGCGTCACAGGCAGAGTTGCACATCATGCCTGTCTGATGAGTTTCAGATGTGCACACTCGGAAACGAAACACCGTCTGCCGAATTAAAAGGTGGAAGCAACATCCGCATTTCCTATGAGAGCTTCAATATCAATTCACACAATAATATGGCATAATACCTATCTCAGTTGAAGTTTTAGTCAAAATGTCTTCCAAGCCAATTAACCTGATCACTATGACTGATGATGAACAATAAACAGTTTTCGTTTTGTGCCTGCAAAATGTAAGAATTACCAGATTGTTACTCGGAAGCTGAAAATTTTGATTTATTTGAAGATGTGTTAGGCCACATCAAAATTCATAGAGTAAAGTATATAATAAAAAGAGTGTCGCAAAATTTGTAGTCAACTCGAATCAAATATTCGAATTGACAGATTAGTTATATCTGACAGTTTTTATACAATTTTATATTACACCTTACTAAATGACGAAAATTAGTGTTCTTTCTCTATTCACCTTTATATTCTTCATTTGTGGTAACCAGGCCAAGTCAATTATTGACGGAATGAAAAATGAAAGGTAGGAGAACATTCATAATTTTGGAAGATTTTTGTAGAATGGATCAAGTAATGACAACAATAAATAGAGAATATATAGTGGAAAAATTTGATGCAACGAGTACATTGAAACATTTAACGATGTTGAATATACAATGATGAATCACCAGATAGCTTTTTAACATCACTGGTGTAGTGAGGTTAAACTTCCCACCACGTAATCGTCCAATCATAGATTTTAAGTTGCAGGTTCGCATCCTAGTGAAGGATGAAATTTTTCATTCAAGATGGTAGGCAAAATTTGGTTTTTAGGTCAAAAATTAAAAGTGTTGTGAAAACGTGGTGTAATTGGGAACATTGGAAAGTGTCTAACTAGAGCACAATTGATTTTCTAACTTGCAAAAGCTACTAAGCTCCACAGATAGAATTTGCGCCAAGTAGATAACTTAGATCATCCGCGCTTTCTCATCAACACTGTCACGTGGCCTCTAATTGAAAATAGTGATGATCTGTTACGATAGGCAATAGAACCCAATACCATAACGTCTATGTTATCATAAAATTTTCTCGGATTACGTTCTTCAGCACGCCGCTTTCTCACTTATCACTTTTTCTTTATTCTCGCTTCTACCAATTCAAACACCTGATGTATATTATACAGGCATATTCACAAATAGCCAAACGTTTTAACTCCCCAATACAATCGCTGTTACGATTACTGAACTTCCAGAAGTTTAATCTAGAAAGCTTCTTTAACGCATAAACCCTCTAAGTACCAATCACATCTCTCGACTGACTGAACTCCTTTTCACCCTCTACTACTGAGGGTGAATAACGCCTTCTCTAACGTCTAATTGGACAAGTAACAGGCTTAGCGTAATACAATCTATTCTCAAATGTTTGAAATCTTGTGTAACACTTGAAGATTCATGCTCTGGTCAATTAGTTCCCATCATAAATAACCTTTTACTCTGAAAAAAGTCTTCCAACAGTCACCCAGAAGAAGTGTAACAAAATGAATTTGAAGTAGACTTCAACATCTGGCAGAAATATGTGAGCAAACGATACTTGAACGTTAATGGTACTTTCAGATTTATAGCACTTAAGCCTCATTCATTACTTCAAAGTTAAAGGAGTTCATATACAATCGATTTTAATCTTCATTTAATACAATTAGAAAATATATATTTCTCTACAGAAAACACCCAATTCATATTGTGTAATTTAATTATTTCTTTCTTTATATTTAGGGAACTTCAGCAGGATGAAATTGCCAGTCGAGAGCCTCTCTTCGAAAACTCCAAATATCCCATCGGTTATGGTGAAAGTAACGGCTATTCAAAAATAGGACCAATGTACGATATGTCAAACGTGGCCAACGTCATGAAAAGATCGCTGGGGCAGCATAATCCAAATCAAAGGCAGACGGGGATAATTTATGGCGGTGGCAAACCTATAGGTATTTTACAGGTAAATTACATTTTTTCAGTATCTATACAACAAATTTATATACATATATGCATCATTTAGAGGTTGATTGATTGTCAAACGCCCAACACTTCTTTTAACTCCCACCTCTACAAATTAAAACAGCTGACGTACTCTACACAGGTATATTTACAGGTATTTACACAAATAGCTAATGTATGGTTCTTTAAGGTCGCGTCTCTTTCGCCTTCGACGTCTAAGTTCCGTTTTGTGTTTTTCATGTCTATTTACTCCGTCGTATGACCTTCACCTCACTAGACTCCATTTTGGGTCGCTCACGTCTCTAAACTGACATCTATTTCTCGAGCTCGGCAAAAGTCCATGATTTTTATCCCTACTTCTACTTAAGTTGAACAATACCTCTAACGTCTCATTGGACAAGTAATAGACTTAGCGTAATAGGAATCTACTCTCAGCAGCCAATATGAATCTACTCTCAAGTATTTCAAATTACCAGGAATATTCGAAGATATTTGCTCGGGTCAATTAGCTATCTCATCAGTAACACTTTCATCAAAAAAGCGTCTCCCAATGAGTAGAAATTAGATTTCTCCATACAAGAAATTAAATTTCCACATAGACATCATAATAATCTAGGGAGCAACAATTTCGTTCTTTATAACTTTTCAAATTTTTGAGTCGTTCTAATGCATTAATTTCTAGACGATTATTGTAATGACACTGATCTGGTATTTCAGCCCTACCAAGAGTCTTTCAAGTTTATGCCGATAAAAGAAGAACGCGTTTATGCTTTAGATGGAGGCAGATCCAACATAGATCAACAAGAACCTTATTTAAACTTGATGTATCCCCTCGCTAGATTCACAAGGAGCGAAGACGCAATCAGAATGGCTGAAATTGAAGCCGCCAAAGCCGAATTTCTCGACAAACACTACCCTTCTATGTTAGTAGATTTCAAAATTCACAACAAACTGCACCCAACTGGATACAATGCGAAATCTCCGTCCACTTTCAATATAAAAAGAGAAGAAACCAATCCAACGAACAACGATATGCGAAAAAAGAAACGCGAGAGTCAAAATCCAAGTTTATCGAGTCAAAAACTGCACAAGCGTGAAAACCAACATATTAAAAAACGAGACAGTTACATAAACAAAAAACAATCGGAAGAGATTTCTACGAAGAAAAAACGAGACGATAAAGAACTCCAGAAGAGAGAGGAAACATCTACTTCCTCAATGCTAAAACAAAAGTCTGAATACTCTGACGTAGAACAGAATAAATTAAAAATGAAGAGACAGAGCAAAATAAGCGACTCAGAGTTTGAAAATTTGAAAAAAAGTATTTCAAAAAGAAATTCTAATGAAAATATTCAGATCATTGAGGAAGACCTTAAAAGCCTCTTAAGTGACATGGGACTCATAGAAGATGATCTCGAAGAGAATGCGGAAGAAATGGAAGAAACTAAAAGTGCAATTGTACAAGATGAGGATGCCGAAGAAGGATTTGATACAGTTATACAAAAAGACAAAGAAGAACCTCAATTAGAACAAAAGAGAGATAGCGCGTTGTCACCTGAGCGCAGAAAAAGAGCAGATGGAAATAAATTGAATGCTCCAACTCGCATTCCACTATTGAGAACAAGGAACATTGATTCAAAGAAAAGAACACTGAATAACGATTCTGCAAACAAACGTTCCGTAACGGGTGCACAAGACACCGGTAAACGATTCATAGAAGTCAGTTTCTCTTCCAAAGAAGACAAAGAATCAATCAATAGAAATGCGAATGAAGGAGATTCTTGCCCTAAGCCTTCAGTGATACCAAATAAGAGGGAAATTGTAAGCGAAAAATCTCCAGGAAACAAACGAAATGCTCTTAGCAATAAAAAACCCGAATTCAAGAGATCAGAGGAGGCATCAATGGTTACGACGGAAACCTACGAGCAATACGAACAGCGTGTTGCCCGTGAGATCAAGAACAAGATAAAACAACTGAAGGAGGAAGTTAAGAGGGAACTGGGTGCTCTGGAATCAGATAAAGAGGAAGAAGATGACGATGACTCCCTTGGAGAATCTCAGAGGAAGAAACGTTTTATAATAAACACCTTGATGGATGAAGAAACGCATAACATAGACCCTAATGAAAATTTGGAAAGCTCAGAATTAGAACCACATGTCAGACGAAGAAGAACACTGTCTACCGACATGATGTCTTCCTTTAGTTCTCAAAATTCAGCTTTGAATTCATACGGAAAGAATAACATTCAGGATATAAATTTGATGAATTTCGAACCCATGTCTACCGCTCAAAATAAATTCGATTCTGATATAGGTGGCTATTACGGTGAAATAGATGGTCGTGGACAATCGTTCATCAATCAAGAACCTTACAGAAAAGACGACCTTGCCAAAAAAGATGTTCTACATTCCAATGCAAGGACAAGAAATGCCAACGATTACAAGCATTACATTAATTCACGGAATTATCGTTGGGATGATTCGCCCATGATGTACTTAAATGCAGCAGGTAATATGTACATTCCCGAATATCAAAGAAGAATTCCTGGTAATTATGTAGCATTGAGTTCAAGAAGGAACCTAAGGAATGATCCTAATTCCGAAGGTGGAAGCTTTAATTCCGATTACGAGGGAGAAGCATCGAATTCTGACTCTGAGGAAGAAGGCGACCCGACAATTAATTCAGTGGTGGACATGTCGAGAAAATCAGTAGAAAGAAAGAGCGAGAGTAGACAAAAATTAAACGAGGAACATTCACCGAAAAAGCTGCAAGGATACAATCAGAAATACTTCTATTATTACGTCGGTGGAAACGAAAATGATAAAAAAGACAATATGGCGCCACCTCTTACGAATGGCCAGCGGTTGAATCCCATGTACAATTATCAACGATTAGCCGGGCAATATCCCAGCCAATTTTACAAAACGCTCAATAGATTCCAAGGTAAGCAATACAAGGGGACTAATGAGAATGGTCTGACCAACAAGAGAGCTTTCCAGAGGATATTCGACAGACCTTTAGTCAGACGTCGTAAGAGATACGTTAATTTGATGATACCACCCAGAGAAGACGCAATAGTGATGAATGGGTTCTTTCACAATTCTTCGATACCCCAGTATTCGAACTTCAGGATCAATTCTCCATCTGGAAATACCAAGGTTTCTTACAGAAGCATAATGAGGAAAGGAGTCATCGAAGATGAAATTGGAAAAGATCGCCGGAACATGACTTCAGGCCTATCTATAACAGAAAAAGGTAAGGTAAGTAAATATGTGAGTATTGCAGAATGATTTGACAACTTTTTCATTGCTTCCTAAATCCAGGACTTTTTCAAAGGTTTACTGCCTGACAAACAGTTTTAGTGCCTCTTATACTTATTAAATGATTTAAATTTGGGTTTTATCAGATAACTCACTGGAAAAACTGGTTCAATAGTGTATTGACAACCCGCCTTTCCTTATGCACTTATGCCTAGATTCTGTTCTGATGAGGTAGTCGATGTAATTTCATGAAAAAGAGCTGCTTAAGTCTGTGAAGGGTGCTGCGAAGTCAATATTCGACGAACAATCATGTCTCAGACATGACAAGTCAGGTAGTCTTGGATGCCAAGTTGAACGGTTGATATAATATTAATCCATGAAGGCTATAATATCTCTGCCTCTGATTAAAACTACTGGTGATTCGCTACCAAATTGTGGATTATGCCTTTTTCCACGTCGCCTTCTCACCTTTGCTCAAGCATCATGCATCCCCAGATAGAAGCGAGATTCCTCACTAAAGATCACCTGATTTCATTTCTGATCCCACTATATTATATCCTTGTACAGGGTTATTCATTTTGCGCTTCCGAAAGTAACGCAAATAAAACACTCTTTCATTTAGATTGTCGATCAAATTTTTATTTCAATCATATGTCATAATGACCTCGATATTATGTGTGGACTACAACATCATTTAAATGTCCTCCGCGTGATTTCTTACAGGACTCGATCTTTGTGAGGTAATTTCGGATGACTCGCCAGCACATTTCGGGCAATATCTTACCAATAACTTGACTTAGTTTCCAGATCATTACTAGTCTGAGGATTATCGGCATAAAGACGATCCTTTGCATAACTCTACAAAAAAAAAACAAAGGCGATAAATCACAAGATATCGGTGATCAATTCATATCGCCGAAACGAAAAATTACGCATCCTTGGAATTTTTCTTGCAATAAAGCTAAAACGGGTCGTGTTGTGTGGCTTGTTGCACGAATTTGCTGGAACCACATCTCTTCCAATTCCATATAATTAATTTCAGGCCTCAAAAATTCGGTAATCACTTAGTTATAGCGATGAAAATTGACGGTTTGAGTGACACCTTCTTTATTTTCAAAGAAGTATGGGCCAATCACTTCACCAGACCAAATTGCACACCTTACAGTGACTCTTTGTGAATATAATGGTCTCTCAACAATTACATGAGGATTTTCACTGCCCCAGATACGAAAATTTTGCTTGTTTACATAGCCACATAGCGAAAAATGTGCTTCGTCGCTGAAGAAAATTCGATGCGAAAAATCGTCATCCAAACGTTGTTGTTCCAGCACCCAATCGGCATATGGTCAGCTGGCTTTAGTTCTTGTGTCAACTGAACCTTATAAGGATGGAGATGCAAATCCAGATGCAAAATACGCCATAGCGTACCGTAAGAGAGTCCCAAATGTTGTGCGCGTCGATGAATTGATAAATTTGAATTGTCTTCAACACTTTCCCTTACAGTAGAAATATTATCGGTCGAGCATTTCGATGATGTATGGGCTTTAAGACATCAGTAACAGATCCAACCTCTTCGAATTTTCTCACTGTGTTACCAATGGTACGCTCAGATGGACGACAAAACGTACTTACTACAGAATCATTGTTTTTGTAGTGAGTTTTCTTAATTTTAAAACTTTCAGCAGTAGATAAACGATCCATATTGTCAAATAGCTAACCTTCAACTAAACATATGAGGCTTCGGATCACAGTTCTGCTCGACATATGTCATTGGAACAGGGCTGTGAAATACGGACCACGAAATGTTTATAAGAGGAGATATTTATGTCGATGTTCAGGTGTAAGAGGTTGGAACTAGTGTGGACAATAAGAAATAAGTCCACAACTTCGTATTCGGCGATATACTGTACATATACTGACTATCCTACCATGCTTCTGGAACCAGTGATCTTTTCGATAGCCAGGTACTGCTGACTCACCAAGCTATGGAAATTTCTATGTACTCTATGAAATTCGATAAATTCAAAAAAAGGTTAGCGAAAAACTATACACAGATTGTGATTCAAATGTGACTATACACTCCCAATAATTGAATGCTTTTTTATCATTTAAGGACCTCGCAACTAACTAAAAAACCAAACAGATGAAAAATTACTTGCTTTTCCTGATAAGATTCCTCTACGTGTAAACAGCATTAGTTTTGTAGTGCGTATTTTCCAACTATGAAACGGTAAAAGAATTTCAATCAATGTCAGTTTAAGAAATATTCAAAATGTCTCGATTCATCTGAATTGGAAAAATAATCCAAGAAAACTTCTGCATCAAAATTAAGCAATAATTTTTCACTACAGTGTGTGGATTCAAAACCTGTATTCCTTAGAAATGCATGAAATATTATGAGCGATTTTTATAGAATAAATATTATCTAATAATAAGATTTAGGGGATTCTTCTTTCGTTTCAGAATAACTCCGACAATGAGGTGTTTGGACGAAAAAATTTAGTTCCTTGGAATTCTTCGATAAAGAAATATGAAGATGATATATCGGAGACTCAACTACGAAGCAGAGATTCGATTGAAAGATTTAAAGAAATGCAACTGAAGAACGAAAAGGTTCCACACCACAATACTATATTTAAGAAGCAAAAAAATACGTGGGATAGGGTGCACTTCTTGAGCTCCCTTTATAACCCTGCTTTTAACATGAACACCATGACTCAATTAGATCAAGCAGAAAATAGTGCTCGAAATATCCACCCGGCAGATAAATCTATTGAAGATAGTAAAACGAAGGGTTCTAATGAAGGAGAAAAGTTTAATGGTAGGAAAGTACTATCTTGGTTAGAACATGGTAATTTCCCTCAAATCCTCCAAGAGAGAGCAGAGACTATCTCAGATTCAAAACTAATTCCAAACAAAGACAGTTCTAAAATAAACTTATCGAGAAACCCTAAAAATTACAATATTATGAATGAAACGAGCGGTTACGAAAATGGCGAAGAAGAAGAATATGAAGAAAATTATTATTCCGATTCGACAGCTACGTCTACTTCCGAAAGAACTGTTCATCCTGTTGAAACCACAATTAAGGTAGGGAAGGTAGAGAACTCGACTGCAATTCCAGCTGAAAGTTCAAATGAAATAAGAGTATCAGATAACATCGTTCAAGGAAGTTTATCTGAGGAAACAAAGACAGGTCGTAGTTACCAAAGATATATTGACATACAATCGGAAAATTTCACTGATTTAGGAGTTGAGAAAGATAATATATTCGTACAAAATGCGAGCTTGCCATCTGCAGAATGGAAAAGACGTAAAAGGGATATCGAACCTGAATATCACCAAGCAGTTCGTAGAAAAAGATATTGGTTATGGCCCACATTGTCCTTCCTTCGTAACAATGCAGAAGAAGAGGAAGAATTCGATCAGAATGATCCCTCTATGTTCCAAGAAAGACAAGGTTCCAAAAGATCTAGTGATAAACGATTCGATGATGATGCAGAAGAAGATTTGGAGGATTCCGCAAATGATCCCTTAAATTACGAGAGAGACAAGAGAAATACAGAAACAAGACCATTTTATCATGAAAATAATTCACCATATTTCTATGCGCAGAGTAGTCGTAATAGTTATATACCTACGATTAGAAATAGGCGGTATATTAATAGGGAGTTCAGAGAACCCCAACAGCAACTTCTCACTGAAATCTCAGATTCTGAGCTTTTTGGAGCGCTACCCCAAAGTTATACAGGAGAACTGGCAAGGTATAAGAGAGTGAAGCGAACTGACAGCGAAGCTGATAAGACTTGATCCAAAATTAAATATTATTATATATAAATCAGGTTTAAAAAAGGCTTTTTTATAATTTACATGATATGACCGAAACTAGTATCGAAATAAACTCATTACTGTATACATTTAAGTATATTTCCTTATTCCTTCTATTTTTATAATTATATGACTAGGAGTAGAACCTTATATTGAATAAAACATATAAAATTAACGGAAAGGTTTTTTCGTTAGTCCTATCAAGCGATATGAATCATCACAAGAATTCTGTAATTTTTCTATTGGTCAACAAAAATTCGAAAATAAGTTTATCCCAGGGTTTGAATCCAGAACTGCACAAATTTGCAAATCAAACGTTAATGTTACCAACTTGTACCAATATATCAAATGCCCCAAAACAAAGATATTTTTTTACTTTAAATTCAGAATTATATATTCTAACTTCTACAATATATATTGGAACTATATACAAAAACTATCAAAATACTTACCTTATATACAGTGTTTCTTTCGTACCACGGTTAGTTTACCGTAGTATTTTTGCCTGTTATTTCAGTATTTTAAAATAATAGACAATTGCAAATTAATTAATCTCGATTAAAAAAATGTATATAAGACAGTAATTTATTTCCACAAAAATGTTTGTACTAATACAACAATTGTTTCACCACGATGTGGCTTCTTCAGGTATTACATTGTACTGTCTGACAGTACAATATTGAAGGGTTTTAACTAAGGCCAAGTGCCTTATAAGCTTTGTATGATTTTTTGTGAACATGGAACATAGAGTACCTTGGATATAAAGGTACCTACTTACATGTTTTTTGAAGATCATGCATTTCTAAGATGGCGCTGGGTAAGTCTATACATTGTTTAATTGATTTTATTATTTTTTTATATGTAAAGTTGAACTGATCTTATCGTAACTTTAATTATTTCTTGAGGATGTGCTACATGTTTTGAGATATTTTGAAGTAATTTATTTAAATATATTGAATATTTCAAATAAATTAGTTTTTGAGAAGTTCTTGAAATTATGTTTTATATTTTTGAGAAAGAGTTATTTTTCATTAATATAGGATCAGAAAACAATACATTTTGTAACAAACAGGGCTTCGTACGTTTGTCTGAAGAGTTCAGTACGCATGCCTGGAACGAAACAAAAAATGTTTGCTTATTTATATTTTAATTTCAATTGACAATTTATATTCGTTGGTTTTTCTTAATTCCATTTGATATTGTATGATGAATTTTGATTTTATACATCTATTAAATATGAGCAGTGCTTATAAAGACATTAATTTAATTCTTAAAGTTTCTTAAAAAAATTTTTTGAAGTTAAAATTGTAGAAGACAACAGATTAAATCTGTTTTGATATTCAAATTTTATAACATATTTCAATTTGTTTTAATATTCAAATTTTGTTATATTTCTTCTATCAAGTAAAAGGCCTTTCTATTTTAAGAAGATATCTCATTGAAAAAATGTATGTGTGTTTGTATGTAAAATTGGAGAATAAAGGTTTTTTCTTCTCTTAATATTAATAATCTACTTTCACAAGATCTTCGGAAATATACTTGTTTATTCACAATAAACTTATTTAGATTATGATCCCCTAACGGCTGAAATAGTTCAAATTTTAATTCATTGACTTTAGTTCAACCTTTCTTATCATCGAATCTTTCTGCGGCTGGAACTTCCTTGTCCTAACAAGGAAGTTCCAGCCGCTGAAGTTTTGAATCCTAATTCAAAACTTCAGCGTTCAGTTATGCATAACTTAAAATTATTGAACACGTTCTGAAGTACAAAAGTTTGGTCGATAAGAGAGAGTAAACTAGGCCGTTTCTCATCTACGTGTTTGAAGGCTACCCCATGAATCAATGCCTTGTCCTATATACAATCTTTACCTAATAAATAAATTCTTCGACTGGAACTAGCAGAAGTCATTTGAGTGTGTTGGTGGGTATTACCGAAAATTATATCGGACCTTATTTTTCGTCATGGCCACAGTTTTATTTCACACGGTCAATTCTACCTATCGGTTGAAGATTTCTCATTGCAACGGTGTTTTTCCCCTGGCAAAATCATGGTAAGATTTAAAAAATGTAATAAGATAGCAAACAATCCTTTCGTTGTTTTTTGATTTTACTACACTGAAAATATTCATCTAATTCTTGAATTGTTCCGCAATAAAGAGAATATTATTATTATTTTTTATGAATAAACATATTATTATTATTTTCAACATTTCGTCCAGTTCAGACAGTCATAGTTCAATGAAATTTGATGAGCACTTACTGAATCCAGATAGCCAGAAACTTGGTTTACAACTTTGTATCCTTATGGTCATTTCGTCGTGTTCAGACAGTCATAACAATGAAATTTGATAAGCACTTACTGAATCCATATAGCCAGAAACTTGGTTTGTAACTTTGTATCCTAATCATCGTTTCGTCCTGTTCAGACAGTCATAGTTCAATGAAGTTTGATAAGCACTTACTGAATCCAGATAGCCAGAAACTTGGTTTGCAACTTTGTATCCTCATGGTCGTTTCGTCGTGTTCAGACAGTCATAGTTCAGTGAAATTTGGTAAGCACCTACTGAATCCATATAGCCATAAACTTGGTTTGCAACTTTGTATCCTCATGTTTGTTTAGGGAAATCCGTTGAATCTAATTTTCATTCGGAGAGTACTCGAAAGCCAAAACAGGTAGTTCATGAATCGATGAATCCATAATGAAACTATACCCATTTAGAAATTTTTCCAAATTTTTTTTTCTGTTTTACAAATCATGATTTTATGCATCACAATTTGATAGAATATAAAAGTATAAGGTTTTAACGTTTTTTGATTTGAAAGCTATGAGAAAGATAAAGGAAATAGAAAAATGGGTTTTCTATGAATGGAATAAAAGGTAGCAGGAAAATCGGAAAACCACATCTGATATTCTGCTCGACAGATACAAAAAGACATATTAATCCATCGAATCGTGACAGGTGATGAAAAATTGATATAATGGGTTGAGGAACAAAAAATTCATGATCTTTGCGTGAATTTCAAGACTTTATTGAACATGGTTCTCCGATTTGGATCAAATATGCACTGTTTTGTTCTATAATTTGTTGCCATTTTAAAAGTAGCTTTATAATGCCTCCCTCATGGAAGTCTTAGTCCTTATTGGCAAAATACTCTAGTAATTGATTTTCACCATCTTCTCTTGATGCTAATTTCTTATCATTCAGGAAGTACTGCAATGCGAGAAAACGGTGGTAATCGCTTGGTGCCAAGTCCTGACTATTTGGTGGATGAATTAACACTTCCCAACCAATCTACCGGAATTTCTGGCGAGTCACTACAGACATCTGTGTGGCCTTTTTTGTTAATTCTGTCCCTTTCTGGCCAATTGTTAGCTTCAAATGGTCCAGTTGTTGACAATAGAGATACGATTTTAATGTTTGACCGTATGGAAGCAATTCATAATGAATGATTTGTTTCCAGTCCCATTAAAAGCATAATAAAACCTTCCTGGCCGTTAGTCCTGTTGTGGCACCGTTTGAGCTGCTTCATCCCGCTTTAACCAGGACCGTAATTAGCTGTTACAGTATCGGGACCACCATTCACAATTTCAGCAGCTGGCTTGCATTATCGCCTTTATCACAGAAAAACTGTAAAATGTACCGAATTTGATCTTTGGTAACTTCCATTTTTATTACCCTGTAACTTACAACTGAATGGACCAAACAATAAACAGCGAAAGGAAATTTTTTTGTGTGAAATGTCACCTTGATAACGAGCATAAATCTGGAATTGTTTAATCGATACTTCACGAGATATCGATCACTACAGCCATCTTTTGAAAAAATAATGGATTTCTTTTTTCCCAGTCGTTTGTTTTGAAAGTCCTAAGCGTCTTAAACCATCGATGAATCCAGGCGAACCATCAGCATCCACTGCAAGACCAAATTGCTTTAGAAAGAAGATAATACTCTGTGTTTGATGGGATCAGAAAGGTTTTATCTATTATGGACTGCTAAACCTTGGTGAAACCGTTAACACTGATCGCTACCAATAGCAAATGGTCGATTTAAATCGAGTATGCTTGAATATGGAAAAGGCAACACACATCCATGATAATTCTCTACGCACTGCGAAACTGGTCAGGGAAACGATCAGGGTGTTCAGTTGAGAAATGATAGAGCTCTTTTTACAGACCTAGCACAGTCCGATTGTCATCTATTCTCATCACTGGAACACGCTCTCGCTGAGCAACGCTTCAAATCCTATAAAAATGGCTCGATAACTGGTTCCTTTCGAAAGAGGAACCGTTTTTTTTGACGTGGAATACATAATCTGCTATAGAGGCGGAACAAATGAAGAAATAGCAATGGATATTATTTTGAGTAAAACTTTTTTCATAATTTTCAAACAATAGACATTTGTTTTTTCCAAAAAAAAATTCGGTTTCATAATTCTGCACCTGGTAAAAAGACTACAAGACCGTTGGTATAAATTGTTCGTATAATTTTCAATAGGGGCGTAACTATAGAACCAATGAAATATCATAAAACAGAAATTAGTGATTATAGCATGCAAGTGAGCAAATAAACCTTTCAATTTTATTTATAATCTGTAAAGATAACGCCTTTAAGCGTAAACAGTTAACAATAAAATGGACCATTGTATAAAGAATACTCTTTATAGTTACAACGCGAATACCTCCTAGAAATATTTCTAGGTTATTCTAGGAGTTATTGAATGAACTCCCAGTATCTTGAAAAATAACCGGTCTCTATGGAGACTCATTATGAGGGCATTGACTGTGGGATTCGAATTAATCTTCAAGAAGACACTTCAATAGTCGTGAATATTTTATAACGCCCGAAACAACTTTATTCGTACAAAGAACAACTGGTAATGTTTGCAAATATTCGGTTTTGCACGTGTGGGCTTCAATGAGTTTCTCGAATCAGTAGGAGTTAATGCAACCAGAAACTATATGTTCATTCGAATAGATTTGTTGGTGTTCAAGTGATAAAATTTGGAATTTTTGGGAGTACAAATTAATTCGGTCCAATTCAGCTCACAAAATGGATTTATTTCAAAAGATAATGAATTCAAAAATTAATCAAGATATTGTCCTTCGTTGCTTACTCCTTTTCACTACCTATCAGGCAATTTCCAAATCTTGTCTCGGAAAAACTTCTTGTCTTTTGAGGCAATCCAATTTTGAAGCCAATTTTCGATTTCTACGATAAAAGTAAAGCGGAGATTTGCCAAATCGTGTTGCATCTGCCAAAACGGTCAGTAGTCAAGAGGAGCAATGTCCGGTTAATACAGCGTATGCAATAAGACCTCAATGTTTTTAAATATTTTTTGAAAACTTTTGCTATGTGAGGCCGAATATCCTCTTTCAAAAATAACTTTATCATGCGTGTCATTATATTACAGCCGTTTTTCGTAGTACACAACGCCTCCTTGGTCCCACCAGTTATCGGGTGTTTTTTTAGAGTGAGAGAACTTTAAATTGAAATAAAACACATTTAAATTAAGATTGAAGCCAATTTTTCTTTATTTGAAAGATAATTTTATGACATTTATGCATTAAAAATAATTTCCGGCATATGTCCACCACGCCTAGCTATTACTGAGGAACCGCATTCGAGCAGACCAATTTTGGACCACTTTTTGGAGTAATACAGGCCTCATTTCATCAATAACACGAGTTATGTTGGCTTCCAAAGCGTCTATTGTTTCTGGTTCATCAGCATAAACCAATGACTTAACATAACCCCAAACAAAATAATCCATTGGAATTAAGTCGGATGATCTTGGAGGCCAATAAATTGGACCATTTCTCCAAATAATGTAATCACCAAATCTTTCTTTCAATAAATCAATTGTTACGGTAGCAGCATGAGGTGTAGCACCATCTTGTTGGAAGCAGAACACTTCTGGGTCGATACCATTCAAATTTTGAAACAAATAATCATTGATCATCGATCTGTAACGAGAAACATTCACTGTAACATTAGCTCCAGCATCGTTTTTAAGGAAGTATGGACCGATGATGCCCCTAGCGTGTAAAGCACACCATGTATTGTTACATCGAGTAGAGAAAATGTCCGAAATCTATCGATAGTTCGACGAATAAGCTGCTCTGATGGACGATTATGTACACCATAAATTTCACGAAGTGCTCTATAAGTTTGGCGAATAGAAAACTGATTTTGAAAATGAGTTTCATCAATTTGTAAACGTTGTTGCGGCGTTAGCCTTTCCATGATAATTTGTCATGAATTTGTTTTTTGCTTACTGAACAGAAATGTCAAAATAGCATGGCTTCTGCCTTCTGTCAAATCTTAGTTATCGAAAGTTCTATCACTCTAAAAAAAACACCCAATACATAGCATACCTCTTGAACCAGGAATGTTCAGCTTTGTTGTTGATGTTGAGATCGATGGCAACGTTTAGTATTTTTTTTCTTGGGGTTATTGTAGAAGATCCATTTCTCATTACCAGGCAGTACCCGATGTAAAAAACTCTTTCTTTCTGTCTTTGAAACAGCTGCTCTCCCGAAAATAACACTAGTCGATAAGATTTTTGGAAAAAACAGAGCAGATCTTTATTTTTTTGATGGAAGTACCCTTCTAATAATAGGAACAATATTCCTTTTACCACTTTTCAACAGCTCAATGAGACCATTTTACATTAGTAAGTAGTAAATTTTATGAGGGGATTCATTCGTCTTCTGTAGAGTTTCGAAGTGAGTAGTTCCCGGTATGTAGATAAGAAAGTGTTTTAAGGGCGAAAATGTCGAGATAGACGCGACATAGTTGAAAAATCTCCCCTGACAAATTTTGTTATATTTGTGGAGACTCAATGGTGAAATCACAAACCATTTTCTAAAAATGCTAAAAAAGCCTACTTCCAATATTTTGTTGTTTTAATTGGAGATCAAGACAAACAGTGGGCTCTGCATGTGTGCTGTGTAAGTTGTAGCGTATCATTGGTCCAGTGGATGAATGAGAAGAGAAAAAACATGCCTTATGCAGTCTCTATGGTATGGCGAGAATCCACCAATCAATTAGACAATTGATATTTTTGCCTGACAAAGACTAAAGGTTATTCCAAGAGACATGAAGACTTTGCTTCTATATTGTGTTTTTCCCTTCGAAGACTGTTTAGCAAGTTTTATATTTCGAATAAATAGATTTCTAAGTGAAACAGTTTGCTGAAGAGTTGCAAATCAACGACCATTGTTCAAGTTTTCGAAGCAATTCAGGAAACGACGTTATGAGGGAGTTTACAAACCTCTTGCTTACGGGAAGTAGAGGTTTTGCCCCAATTTTTTCCATGTACCCCTCATCTGGGCTCTTTGGGTGAAGCCTGCTAATGACCCATGTGAGTCTTGTTCCAGTAGGAACGAAGTACTTTCAGTACTGGTACTACTGCCAGTGGGATCCGAAGAGAACAGTAACATGGAGAATGGTTGTGCCCTCTGTGCAGAACACTTGGAAGTTGCAGTAAAGCAGAGTAGATTTCTACAAGTGTTTGAGGCGCTTCACGAGTCGGAGGAATAAAGCGCGTAATAGAAAGTTGGCCTTTGTGTCGCACATGACTTTCCGGATAATAAACCATATAGGAATTACGAAGAATTGTAGGCGAAGATTGGAGGAGTTAAGGAATGGTTAAGCACTGATTCCTCATTTGTCAATTCTTATGCGGTACTTGCGGTACTAAACTGGAAGGTCCTTCAACACTAGAATAAAGGAACACCGTCGCTCTTTCTTCAATAATAAGTTGGATTAACGTATGCGAAACATATAATAAAAGCGAAATATGATTTTAATAAGCGTTTTAATATTTTGCATGAACAACATAAGGGTCTGAAACTGAACCCATTGGAGAGTTTAGAAATAAACCGATTAAGAGATTCAGGGAAAAAAGTTGCCAATGTGTCCTAAGAATTTGCCCGCTTTAGTTTTTCTCAGAAATAAAGCCAGATTTTGTATATTTCTTTACCAGTCTGTGACTGAAAGTACATGCAGCAATAAATTCATTCTTGTATATTATTCAAGTAGAAGTTGCATACCTCTCTGTTTCATTTTCAAGCCCGCCTTCAGGGCAAATGGTTCTCAACTGTAAATAATAAAATATTGTCTTACAAACAGTATTCTTTCATTTCAAAGTAGCAGAAAAAAGTTCACTTACACTCATTCAAAAGTAACGAAAAAATTCAATTTAACCCTTATCTCAAAGCAGAAACCATTTAATGCAGTATGTTGTTTATAAGCATTTTAAGACTTTACTATGTAAATGAAACGCGTGATGTGAGCAACTCACAATAATATTAATAAATTAAATAAAAACAACTCGGCTTAAGTTTCACTGTTTATTTGATGTCTGTTGACATATATGTTTCGGGTTTTTAGCCCATTTTCAAAACTGATGAGAACAAAACTTAAAATCCTATTTATAATGGTAGGGTAGATCACAGGTGCATTTTGAAGAGTGTAAATATATGGTTTTAGTTGGGTCCTAATCTTTTACAGATAAGAGCAATGGTGATAAATTAAATTGAAGTTGTTCATTTGTAATTGGTAGCTTCTTACCATGTGCTAAACAAATTTCCAAATTTTCTAAAAGGTCCATTCTTCTGCTTTTACTACCTACGTGGAAAATCTCAGTTCTACTGAAATCTATGAAATGGTTGTTATTTATACAATGTTCCGAAAAACCAGATGTTATTTTTTTATGTAATATACTTTTTTTATGTTCTTCTACCCTTATGTTTATAGATCGTCCTGTCTAACCAATGTAAAATGAAGGGCTTTCATTACAATATAATTTGTATATGCCGCTTTTTTTCAAACGTTTTACGACAGTCTTTGCTACTGACTAAGAATGAACCTAAGTTATTCTTATTTGTACAAATATTATTCTGTTTTAGTCTATTCACTAAGTGATATGCGAGAAATCATATCATTGACAATAATATATTTATGTGAGTTAATTAATTGAAGCATCATCATTTAGGCTGATTTGTGGACCTTTCTATTTTATTAACAAGTTTTCCCGTTGTTCCAATATTTGGATCTATTATTTGTAAATAATGAAACAGAATTCTAGCGATAAAATTCATTTATGGGTCCAATAAAAGATTGAATTATTACTCAAGCGATAGGATATTTCCACCCAACTGCATTAAAATGAACAAAAACGTGGGATTCGCCAACAATATGATAAATATAATATCTTGATTGCAAAGGTGTGTGACTCATTTCAAGTAGGTACCTATTTGAGGATTTAAGATAACATAGCCACTTGTTGATGGCAAGGTCACTGTAAGGTGGGCAAAACCTTGGGCCAACGCTCTAGTGATCAATGAAAGTCGGACGATTTGGAATAACTGAATTTTGGAAATGAAACATCAAATGCTTCCGAAACAGTGAGTTGATGGCACAAAAAACATGACCTACCATTTATGTTATGGGAAAATTGATTCTTCCAAATGCAAATGGAAATTTTGCGTAAATTCTGTGTCTCGATAAATTTTGTCACAAAAATTATCTACTATTATGATCATATGGATATAAAAACATTTTAAAGGAAATCAGTTCATAGTTCACTATGAGATTAAAATTAATTAAAGAATATATATCACCATTTTCTATATTCGATCATTGCTAATTATATTTCAGCCTGGTAGCTTATTATTTCGTCCAAATGTCTATATTTGGCGATTTTTGCGTCGAAAATGCTATCAAACGATAACATATCGTTTACAAGTAAAAATTTCCAGATAATTTGCATAAGGAGTTGAAATTTGCACAGTATATTTCAATCAAATCAAAGAAACAGAAATTATGTATACTTTAGCTTTATATATTGAAGCACAACATCATTTATCAATAAATTTTTTAGTTTTGAAAGTGTTTGAACTTTGAATAATTAATTTGTCTCTTTTATTAAATAATACACTTATCCCAGAAATGAACGTCAAGCCAGAATGATCTTTTCACTCCTGTTGCCATATATCTTCACTTTTTTCAAATATTTTTTTGTTATGTAACCCTGAATAATGCTTCTCTGTTATCAAAATTTCAATGTTTATGTTAAGTGGAACTTCGTTGTAAATTTTAATTTAATTAAAAACTTAAGAAATACAATGAACTTTATTTTATTTGTTACTAAAGTAGATAAATTTGTTAAAAACGAGATTATTTCCAAAGAAAAAATTGTCTACAATTTCCTCGAAAAATATAATACCATTTTGAAATCCTTAAAACCATTAATTCTTCAGGCAGTTTAATAAAAAATAATAAAGACGTCATTCCTTAAAGCAGGCGTTTACAAGTTAACATGTAGTAATTGCCCATGTGTATATGTGGGACAGACAGGCCGTTCATTCCAAACAAGGAACATGAAAAATGTTATATTGATAATAAACCTAATTCAACATATGACAACCATTTGTTAGGGACTGATCATAATTTTATGAATTATTACATATCGAAAACAAAAGTCATGAACTAAATCTGTTAAAAACTTTAGATATCAATAGATATAATAAAAGACAAATTTTATTAAATGATCAAATAGATTCAAACAGATTCCTTTTTCACCTTTTTCCACCCCTCTATTTTTTGTATCAGAGCTGTGTATTTAAGGTCATGGAACGAAATAAGGAATTACTTTGTTTTCTATCACTTTTATTATAACTGATATATAGTGACTCGAGTTTCGTAGTGTTTACTAAATTTTCAAACTGAATGAACAAATTAGATCTCAACTATTATATATGGGGATTGTAGGCTTCGGCAGAGCTTCGAAGAGAGGGGTTTTCCAAAGTTCCGTCTGTTCGTTAAGTAGTTTTATTATTGGTACGTGCCTTTTATATTTTTCAATTTCTATGGATTCCAGGATGTCAAGTTTTTTCCCTTTCGCTTCCACGTGCAAGATAACAAGGTTGTTTAATTCTGGGAACGTGTGATCTGTAGTGAAGAAATGGTTCGCAAAATTGGAATTATTCTTCCGGTTCCTAAAAGCAGATTGATGCTCTTTGTACCTTTTATGGAAAGGTCGGCCCGTTGTCCTATATACACACTATTACAAAGGACAAACGGGCCGACCTTTCCATAAAAGGTACAAAGAGCATCAATCTGCTTTTAGGAACCGGAAGAAGAATTCCAATTTTGCGAACCATTTCTTCACTACAGATCACACGTTCCCAGAATTGAACAACCTTGTTATCTTGCACGTGGAAGCGAAAAGGAAAAAACTTGACATCCTGGAATCCATAGAAATTGAAAAATATAAAAGGCACGTACCAATAATAAAACTACTTAACGATCAGACGGAACTTTGGAAAACCCCTCTCTTCGAAGCTCTGCCGAAGCCTACTATCCCCATATATCATAGTTGAGATCTAATTTGTTCATTCAGTTTGAAAATGTAGTAAACACTACGAAACTCGAATCACTGTATATCAGTTATAATAAAAAGTGATAGAAAACAAAGTAATTCCTTATTTCATTCCATTAAAATGAACTATCACAAAGTAACGGACTACTCCATCCAATATTTAAGGTCATGTTTTGCATTGTATACCTCAGTTTTAATACTCACCTGATGAAGACATGGTATGACGAAACAATTGTGTAAATCAATAAAATAGCGGAGGTTAATATTTGTTTTTCTTATATTGAAGATAAATTTCCGTCAAATAAAGACCCAGACAATTAAAAATTCTGCTATAAACTTCAACAATTCGTTTGATATTTCATCTTCACCTGGACATTTTCCGTTTCTGAGATCTTTAAGTTCATACTTGAAGACGTGAACTTAAAGATCTCAGAAACGGAAAATGCCCACAATGCTTCAATCCAACAAATTAACAAAAGTGAAAAAACTCATGAGTCTGTTCAATTTACGCAACAACATTTTAATGCCAATGGAGCATTTGAATTGATGCTGTTAATCTAAACCGCATAATCGACGACGTCGCCAGAACAAACAGAACCGGACTTGCTCGATATCGAACTTTAATAAAGGGCTTCCAGCCCTGTCTCCTCAACGATTTTATGTGGGTGATTTTTATTGAAATGGTTCATATTGATGAGTTCTACTGCCTGTTAAAAAGTTTCAATTCTGAAAATACCCTGTATATAAACTATTTACTGCTCTCTATTCAATTGAACCTTCAAAATATAACCGGAAAAATATGGTCTATTCGATTATGGTTCTCTTTCCCACTCGTTGAAATTTAAAATTGAGATCGTTTGAGTTGTATCTATTTTGGTTAATTCATAACAACGAAAGCTATGTTAATAAATATCAAGGTGACAGAGTTCAAGGATTGTTCTATATCAGTAGGTATTTATTTATATTTTGTTGTTGGCTTCAATAAATGGACCAGAATCATATCAAGTGAGCTCATCTATGATTGTTAAGATAATGAAATTACTTAATTGCAAAAATTACAGGATATTTGACATTGACTTCGCATGCAGGCATTAAATATGAACAAAGAACATGCCTACCATTCTGGTGAAGACTGATACATTGAGAGTGAGTCTTGCTGTAAAAAGTAACAGATTGACATTCACTGGAGCTGATAATTGGCATTCGGATGCTTCTTCCGCTACCCATTCAAATAGCTGCAGAACAAGGACGTCAAAAACTCACCTGTAAAAGATTCATGATTTATATACATTTTAGATATACTACTCTGTCAAGAAAGTACCGGGAATTTTCAATTAAAACAACATTTTTACATTTAATCGTCAAAATTTATTGGGTCGCCTTCAAAATAGGCTCCATTTGCTCCAATACATCTATGCCAACGGCATTTCCAATTATCGAAACATTTTTTATAAGCGCTTTCCGGGATGGACTTTAGCTCTCGCGCCGAATTTTGTTTTATGGCTTCAATCGACTCAAAATGGGTGCCACAAAGGGGCAATTTTAGTTTTGGGAAGAGGAAAAAGTCGCAGGGAGCCAAATCCGGCGAATACGGTGGTTGCTGAAGCACGTTTGTTGAGTTTTTGGCGAGAAAGTCAGTCACAATCGTAGCTCGGTGAGAAGGTGCGTTATCGTCATGCAAAATCCATGAGTTGTCCGCCCACAAATTTGGCCGCTTCTTACGGATACGCTCACGCAAACGTTTCATAACGCCTAGGTAATACTCCTTGTTTACCGTCTGACCCTCTGGAACGAATTCGTAGTGCACCACGCCACGGATATCGAAGAAAACAATGAGCATCACCTTCATTTTCGAGCGGCTTTGGCGTGGTTTTTTCGGTTTCGGCTTATTTTTTGCCACCCATTCCGATGATTGCTGGCTTGTTTGCATATCGTACTCGTAGACCCAGGTCTCATCACCAGTTATAATGCGTTCCATGAATGTAGAATCGGAATTACAGCGATCCAGCATGTCTGAAGCAACCTGTTCGCGATGACGTTTTTGAAGAAAATTCAGGTCTTTCGGTACGAGTCGTGCGGCCACCTTTCTCATGCCCAAAATATCAATCAAAATCGTACGTGCGGACTCGTGGGATATCTTAAGATCATGTGCTATCTCTCTCAAGCTGGTTAGACGGTTTTCCAGCACCCTTTCCTTAATTTTATCGACGTTATCTTCGATCGAAGCCGTCGATGGGCGACCACTTCACGACCGTCCTTGAAGGCTCTGTACCACTGATATGCACGAGTTTTCGATAGAGCATTATCACCAAAGGCCTTTTGCAACATTTTCAATGCATCGGCACACGAAAATTAATTTGCAACACAAAACCTTAAACAAATTCTTTGCTCAACGTAATCACCCATAGTAAAAATCGGCACGCACTCTGACATCGACTGACTTAATCAGCTGTTGCAAACACACTAGTTGACAGATCCCGCTCAAGCTTGGCATAGTAATTAAGGACAGTGGTACCAGCCTAGGAAAAATTTTTTACCTGCTTCATTGCCCCGCCAGATTTAAATCGATAATTCCCGGTACTTTCTTGACAGAATGTATCTTCGAAACTAAGCTGCATTAAAAAACCATTAAAAGTCAAAATATAATTTGGAATAGTTTCATAAATAACCCCTTGAGTCCGTATGTTTAAGAAGCATCCTGTATTATTTGTTTCCAACCCTGTGGTATATTTCCAATATATTTGAATCTTTTGAGCCCCCTATATACAAGGTCTTCCTAATTTGGAGGTATAAAGGAAGAGGGGAGACTCCTTGAATAATTTTAAGGAAAAAAGTTCCATAAACATTGGACCGCAAACATTTCATTTTCGAGATACAAGATGTTAAAGTTTGATTTTTTTTCGTTATAGTATCTGCATTTCACAAGATATTCAACTCGAATTTGGCATAGATATTATAATTAAGAGTTTACACCATTTGACATGCCAATTTTGATTGCAAATCTACATGGTGTTTTTTTTCTGGAGCACTGTCCTCTGTTTTACTCTAGAACATTTTTTCTGGTGAGCCACTATTAGTTTAAAAAATTGTAGAAAGAAGCTTTTTATACAGAGTTATCCATTTTGTGCTTCCGAAAGTTAATGTAAATAAAACACTCTTTCATTTAGAAAAACGATCAATTTTTTATTTCAATATAATGCTTGGACCTACGCCATTTTGTATGGAATACAACAACATTTAAATGTCCTCTGCGTGATTTCTTACAGGACTCGATCCTTGTGAGATAATTTTCGATGACTCGCCGGAAAATTTCGAGCAATATCTCACTAATAACTTGACGGATGTTGGTTTTAAGATCGCCAATATTCTGAGGATTATCGGTATAAGCCCACAAAAAAAAATCCAAAGGCGATAAATCACAAGATCTTGGAGGACAATTCACATCGCCCAAATGGGAAATTACGCCTCCTGGGAATTTTTCTTGCAATAAAGCAGTGTTGTGTTGGATCTGCTTCGATACTTTCACATGCAGCAGAAATTCTATGTTCTCAATATCTCAAAAAATACAGATTTGCTGAGTGAAAATCAAATGGATTGGAAATGACGACTTCAATGAGAAAATTTTTGAGATCATAGTTTAGAAGAATAGATATCCCGAAAAGAATTACATAAATGAATTTAGCTACAAATCTGCATTATTTATATTTAAGTCACCGGTTAAATGACTCATCCAAGAAATTAACCATGTAACTCTTTTCTCACAAAAAATATTTAAAAATATTGAGACGGACGATATACTCATTGAACACTGGCGTAGCAGATTATGAAAGTGCTAGGTCGTGACATTTCCAATCATTACAAAGCACATTTTCTGAAAGTTTAATGGCCTTCTAATTGATTTCTATCCTCTTTAACGTTATCTGCCGTGGATATGTTCGACGAGATTTATTAAGGAAGGTGATAATTTTTTAACAGTTGGCATTATGAATATAATTAATTGTTATTAGAGCACATCAGATGTACCTATGCAGAAGTGTCGACCGTGTTATTTTAATTATTTGCATTGGTAGGCTCTAAATTAGAATTACACATTAGGGCAATTAAATTTTATATGTGAGTAAATATTCAGATTATGATGGACACTCATCAGTAGATACTGCAATCACTTAGGACTTGTTCTTCAGTTTAACTCTACCTTCTATCGAATACAGGTAGCGAAAATAATTTTCGAAATATAGGATTCCCCATGCATTTACAAGAGGAGCTATTAAGCCAGACGACCAACACAAGAATAAACTTCAATCCATGTTATAAATGGTGAATAATATTCAACTAGATGGCTGTTTGAATCTTCCCCCACCCTTTCACACTGCTTAGCATTCTGCTGCAAGCTTCACTCGTTACACGTCAGTACAAAAAATTTAGAGCGAGGGGGTATGTCTGTCTTACTGGTTGAGAGGCTGTTTACAACATTCCTTTGCATGTGACAAATTTATTTGTTGCAATAAATGCAACAAATGATTTCTCTCCTGAAAATAAATTTTTTTGCCATAAAAATTTTTTTGACAAAATTGAATAATTTTGAAAATCATAAGAAAACCAGTGAATTCGGATCAGAATCTCACCAATTCACTGTATTACGGGTTCAAATAATCCAATTTGTTGGGCTGAACGGTAGCCAAATCTACTATACAATTTACAATTTAAGATTCCTGAGAGCCCGCTTAAGAGGATGGTCGTACGTCCACGAATTTACAATCAAAAGAAGCCTCCCTCCAAAAATAAGAATTTTCCTGTCTCGGAGCTTTCCGGAAAAAACTCATACTTTTAGAAATATCCGGCTGGACTGTTCATCTGGCCACCTGTATATCCTATCTCAAGCAATTAACTTCAATTTTTAATTTATTGACCTTTGACTTTATGAGACTATTCAGTTAATATGAGTTGCAATACCTAATTATAGAATCTTTGATTATCAATCTATAATGATGAATATAAGAGTTTTCTGATTCGTGAGATAATTTTTAATACCTAACTGCAGCGGAATTTTTGATACAGAAACGATAAGTTGATAAAAATATTGTTATACAAATAACAAATGTTTCCCGACTAACTCAATAATTAATAGAAAAATTATAACCACTCGACCCAAATCTCAAAATAAAACAAACCTTTGGGCGAAACGATAGCGCGCAAAAAAATTTAATGAAATAAAATAGATTACTTTCACAATTTATTACTAACGACAATTTTTTCGCAAATACTGAGCTTTGTCAAGTTTACCTTTGGAACTAACTCTAAAAATTTCACAACATTTCTTATATAACAATATAAAATAAGGTTATTCTGATTTTCACAAATTTTTATTATTATTTAAAACAATTCTTTCGCTATCGCAGTAGCTAGCATCTTCACGTAGTTGGTATCTTACATTTTGATTAATTTGTTAAATTTGTTTTCGAAATCGGTGGAAATTTATATTAAAGTATGTACAGGAATTTTTATTGAACACTAAAACCCAAAAAAGGTCTCTGTATCTTCCAGCTTTTCTGATTATGTTTAACAGGGTTGAGTTATTTAAATCTTATTATTTGTTAACTAATATTCCAATTTTGTTGTGTTTATTTATCTCTGGGGACTCTAACATGTTGAAGGCATAAGTTTTACTTTCTATATGTTAAATTTCAGAATATCATATATTGTTATTGAGAAAACTCTTCAAATGTTCACAAATTCTATGTCGGAAAGTTCTTCCAGTCTGTCCTATGTAAACTTTTGAGCAATCACAGCAGGTTAACTTATAAACTCCGGATTTATCATATTTATGTGTAATGGGTTTATTATTTTCAATGATTTTATTCATGTTTGAATAAGTTTTGAATGAAGTTCCTTAATCAAATTTACTTTTGAGATATGTAGCAGTGTGCTTAGAAATACCTAAAGTATATTTTAAGGAAATGTTTTCATAATTTTCTTTTGAAAGTTTTTAAATGTCATACATATTTATTCTGTTAACCTCCTACAAATTTTAAATTCAAAAAATTTTTATTCAGGTACTTTCAGAATTAAATTAAATGAATGTCTCTAGAACACACTGCTTCAATTTAGTTGACATATACAATTGACACTTATTACACAGTACCAAAGGAAATAAAAGAATTCAAAGAAATATAAATCGTCAATTTTAAGAAAATTATTGAATAAATACTTGAATGAAGTTCTCTAATCATATTTATTTTTGAGCTATGTAGCAATTTTTTTAAAAATACCTTAAGTATATTTTAAGGAAATGTTTTCATAATTTTCTTCTGAAAGTTTTTAAATGTCAAACTTATTTATTCTGTTAACCTCCTACAAATTTTAAATTTAAAAAATTTTTTATTCAGAAACTTTTAGAATTAAATTAAATGAATGTCTTTAGAATACACTGCGTCAATTTAGTTGACATATACAATTAACACTTATTACACAGTACCAAAGGAAATAAAAGAATTCAAAGTAATATAAATCGCCAATTTTAAGAAAATTATTAAATAAATACTTGAATGAAGTTCTCTGACCATATTTATTTTTGAGCTATGTAGCAAATTTTTTAGAAAAACCTTAAGTATATTTTGAGGAAATGTTTTCATAATTTTCTTTTGAAAGGTTTTGAATGTCATACTTATTTATTCTGTTAACTTCCTACAAATTTTAAATTCAAAACATTTTTATTCAGAAACTTTTAGAATGAAATTAAATGAATGTCTTTAGAACACACTGCTTCAATTTAGTTGACATATACAATTGACACTTAGTACACAGTATCAAAGGGAATAATATAAATTCATAGAAATATAAATTGTCAACTAAAAATTGTTAAATAAATACTTGGAGAGTACAAAATTTTGTTTCTTTCCTTGTTTTATGAAAACTAAATATCCTTCCAAAAATGCAAAACATAACCTTAAGAACTTCTTCAAAAAAAACTTGCTCAACATATAGGTTCTTTTTAAAAAAAATCCTAAAACATGCAGAACATCTTCAAAATGCACTATACAATTATTACAACGGAAACTCATCAGCTCTACTTCATATTCAAAAAATTAAAATAATCAACAAAATATATCTTACCATACAAAATGAATAAAGTTATCGAGACAAACCCTAGAATGAAGTGAACTTTTAAAAATCCTACGTATTCTGTATTCGGAACAGCAATTACATAAAGTTTGCAAGATATTTATGGACTTCTTCAAAACCAAATGATAATATGCAATAAGTGTGAACCAAAATATATAATTGTTATATATACAATAAAATAATAAATGGAGGTGTTTTCTTGATAGAAGGATTATTACAAAATTTCAAATATCATACAGATTTATTCTGTTAACCTCTTGAAAATGTTGATAAAATTTTTTTTAAATTAAAATTTGTAAGAGGTTAACAGGATGAATCTGTATGATATTTAAAATTTTGTAATAATCCTTCTACTAAGAAGAAACCTCTTTTTATTATTGTAATTTTCTTTTGTATTATATTTGTATCTAATTATTTAAATATTTTAATATTATATTATATAATATATTATTTGAATAACTTATTCAAAATGTGATCTTGCCTGATGATGCTACTGTGATAGCGAAACAATTGTTGTGAGTTTAACAACAAAAATTTGTGAAAATCAGAATAACCTTATTTCAAATTATTTAATATGTTTTTTCACCAAGTAAGGACTGATACAATTCAATATTACCATAATTACTTCATAAATGAAGTTTTTACCTAGTGAGATATTTTTTCGAAATTGTATACAAGTATTTTTGAATAACCTTACCATATGGCAACACTTATTTCATTGAAATAATTATTTCTAAATAAGGCTTTCGGAATATTTTAATATAATTTTATATAATTCCGCATAATTTGACAGACTGTCTCAGAATCCATTCTAATAGCAATTATCTAATGCGGAATACTTATAACATAAACACCACATGTTATGGGAACAATTTCCATGAATTAAACTTTCGCGCGAACCTTCGAAATGTTTCAAAAAAATGATCCTCATACAAGAAACATTATTCGAACAAATCATGACCGTTTTGGCATTCTTGATTTCACTTCAAGAAACAAAAAAAGGGCGTAGAAAGTAGCGAATCCCAAAAGAAACTCGCCTCGCAGACTATCCATATTAGTAGATGATCGAGAGTTACGTAGGAGAGACGGAATGACGCAGCACTGGTTCACCTACGACAAGAAGAGCGGTACCACATCGACCACAGCAAGCGCGATAGACCTTCATTCAGTTTCTCTCTCCTGTATCGAAACAACAACGCGCACCGATCTAGTTAGCGATAGGAATTACGCGAAGTGTAAGTGAATTTTTGATGAACCGTTCGCCGACTGATAAATAATGACGGTCAACAAATCCACGAAAACGACTAAGAAAACTAGTTCGAAAACCACGAGTGCCAGTTCGACCTCTCAGAAAACTTCGTCCAAAGCTGTGAGTTCCAAAGTGACCTCGGAGGCCCATCATTCTTCCAAAGGTAATGTCTCAAAATCATCCTCAGCTTCTAGTCTTCAGATTGCCGACGTATCTCACCTACCTGTCAAATCGAGTGATACCACCTATACAGTAACAGAGGTTTTACCGGCCGGTAGTGGAGAAAAAATCACCACATACGGCCACACTGGAGCTACCTCCACGGAGTACAGACATTTCATAGAACATGACAAATCGTCGCACAATACCCACATCCAACAGATCGACTCTGTTCTAAATCAATCATCATCAAATATATCTGTAGATTCTGCGTCCACATACACAGTGACTGAACCTAAGGAAGAATACAAACTGACATATAACGTGAATGATTCTGGTTGGAATGGAAAGTTTATCATGGAATCAGATTCAACTGCTGTTTCAAGTAGAGGAAAAATTAACCAATCAACTCATCAAACAACAAGAAGTACCACTTCTAACTCGAAAAATATCTCCCAGAGCTCAGTACTCAATGAAACCTTTACTATTGACAGCACTTCTAACTTACAAGATTCACATAATACAACCTTTACCAAACAAACTGGACAAACCTCAAATAACACAATAGGAGCTTCTGGTGTTTCTAGGGTGATAACCAGGGAACTAACAGACCAAGATAGAAGAGGGATGCAAACTTCAAGTAGAACTGGAACCTCAGGAAGACAGTATGAAAGTGGTGAAACCTCATCTGGTGTAACTAACGTGATAACCAGACAGATGACAGATCAAGATCGCCAGGGTTTGCAAACTTCAAGTGGAAGTAAGACAACAACAATACTTTATGCAAACGATGGTACTATATTAGATTCAACAAATGTTTCTAAAATTTCAACTAGAGAAGTAAGAGATCAATTTTCAAATAAAAATAAAACATCAGGTATACAGTATGAAAGTGACAATAGTACTTTGAACACCACCTACACAACAATCGATGATTCAACAAACAGACATTCATCATCGGAAATGAGTGAATATCGTACCAGCAATACTGAAAGAAAAGAATCCAAAAGCAGTCAAATGTTAACAGATCAAAAATCAGTAAAAAGCTCTAGGGGAACATCGGGCTGGAATGGAAAATTCATAATTGAAAGCTCTGACAAATCCAGTGCTGATTCCAAACGAATCACTAGTACCACTAAACAATCTTCACCTGGTACAGTGTATCACACTAAACCTTCATCATCATCTGTAGAGACTTTCATTTTGAGTGAAATAAATGATAATACTGCACAAAGTAAGTCAAATGATACATACAATAAAAAATATATCATCAGGGATAAAAATTCAAAAGATTATAAATCAGATACAACAAATGAATTCATACTGACTGAAATATATGATAATGTTGAGAAGTATGGTACCTCTAATGTAAGAGACGATCAGAGTGTACGGTCTGATGCCACTTACACAAAAGACAGCATTGAAGACTTGAAAAACTCGAGAATATATTCCAAAGAATATAAACATCTGGTGGATGGGAGAAATATTGATGACAGGTCGACTGACATCAATCGTACATTCAGACGAGATGATGTGTCAAAAAGTGGACCTAGGTCAAGAACAAGTCCAAGTCCAACAAGACGCGGAGGAACCCGAGATATTTCAAGAACCAGTGAATATTACGATACTACGAGTGAAACTGTGGATTTCAAATCAACAATAACTCAAGACTCGCAAACTATTTCAGATGAGAGATATAGGACTGAAACGCATACTACATCAGGAGGTCGATCGAAATCGCCTTTAGAAAGGATAAAGGCACCATCAGAAAATGCAAAAAGACCATATGGAAGGCGAGAAACTAGTGCTAGTCCGAGCAGGAGAACGCCACAATCTACTCATCCAAACAGACGAGGAACAAGTAGGAGCCCAAGCAAAAGAGATAGCCCTAGGACTCCGACAAGAAGGACTGAAGTGAGTCCAAGAAGGAGAGGTGGTTCCAAATCGATAATAACCAAGAACATCTCTGACGCTTCGGATATCAGCGACTACACAACAACAGTGATCGAAGATTCAACTTTCATCGTCGATGAGAAGTACATATCCGAAAACTCCGATACAACTGGTAGAATAACTAGAGGGCCACGGCATTCAACGCCTAGCCCTTCAAGAAGACCAAGACCACAAGGTCGAGAAGTTTCTTCCTACGATAAAAATGTTTCTAAGACAACCTATGAAACTTACGACGATATCTCAGACATAGTGATCAATTCCAAATTTGTATCAGACAGTTCCACCAGCATCACAGAAAACATAATTGAGCAAGAAATCAGCAGAGATATACGTCAATTTGAAAATGAAATCCATAAACTCGAGAATAAGTTGAACGAAACATCTGTTGTTGATAGAACTATAGGAAGAACATCCAGAGATAAGGGACCAAGAACAGACGAACCTATTAAGATTATCGATGCTGTGGAGCACGTCGACATCAGGGTGTCTGATATCGTCAGTCAGAACGAGGAAAAAATCATTCTCGAGGTGGAAAAAGACATAGTGTTGAAGACGGTCACTGGAGAGTCCATCGTCAACAATGTTGTGGACATACGGGAGAGCAAAACCGACATAATCGACATACGAGATGTTGTAGACAAATCCGACACGATCATTAATGAGACCATCACAAGCATCAGAGATATTGTAAGAAACAAAAAATAAAAGATGAAGTCCCGTTTCTAAATATTTTTTTACAGAGCGAAGAGGAGAACATAACCAACATTAAAAAGGTGGTCGATAATAAGGTCATTAATATCGAGAAAACTATTAAGGAAACTCTACCAGGTCCAAAATACTTTCCTCCGAAAAAGGAAGCATGCATCTGCGAGCTTTGCACTTGTGGGTGAGTATATAATAATAAAAACCCACGATTCATGAGATTAAAGCTGATTGTGAGCAGTGACGATTAAGTTCATAATCGAATAAAAGAATTACTTCAGTATGAATTCAGTGACGTTATTTCTTGGTAACGCTGCAGCATTCTTAATTCGACAATTGATCAATTTAACCAATATATAAATTCGCAGCGTGTCTCCAGAAATAGTTTAACATTCTTTCGAATCACGAGCGTAGAAAATTTAATTATAACACAAGTGAAAGGTGCAGAACTATTCTTTAAATGAATTCGGATAATTATGTATATATATAAGGGCAAAAGGGATAATAAGCTCCCATCCTCTCACAATAGCAGTAAATTTAAAAGATGAAGATCAAATATTATAGTATATGAAAAAAATTTTGGAATAAAATTTCTGTATCCGAAAAGTCTGTCAGTTGAGTGCAGGTATAACGTTAACTATTTCAATACTTGGGTGTAGGAAGAGTCGTTTTGTTTTGTGTAACTCACTCCAAAAATTAAAAGAAAATAATTTCAAAACTTTTTTCCATTAAAAAACTAGAACAGAATAATTCTGTAGAACCTCCTTATAATTTAGTTTTCAAATTTCTTTAAAATTAAATCAAAATGTCTCAGAAACACTGTTCCCATTTAACATATAAAATTCCAAAAAAATATTCCATGTAAACTCAAAAAAAATAAAAATATATCACATACCTTGCCTTCCTTCACATATAATTTCTTGGTTAGAATAGAAATGATACAGAATGTTTGAGGTTAACCGAAAATATTTATCATATTCAATGTTTTTCTACAAAATATACTTAAAGGTAGAAAAGCAGGATTAAATTATATCAAAGAGATGCTATGTGCTTCTGTGAAAGAACAAATCATAATTACTATATGAAAAATTAACTGAATTAGAACGTTATATTCCTTGAAAGAGGGTTATTAAGAGTTCTTAAAAAGTGAACATAATAATTCTGTAAAACCTCTAAATTTGAGAAATCAAAAAAAATTAAATCGATATGTTTTAGAAACACTGTGTCCATTTAAATAGACAGAATTTTCAACATCACACAACACTCAAAAACATAAAGGATCTATAGAAAATATGGAATATTGACTGAAATTATAAAATTAAAAAAAACTGTTTCATATGAATCTTATATTTATAGATTCCTTCACGTTTCTTTGAGTTGCTGTTGAAAATTCTATACGTCTACTCAAATAGAAACAGTGTTTCTAATACATTTTGATTAAATTTCTCATAAATTCTTCAAATTAGATTTTGTAGAGGTTTCAAATAATTATTCTGTTTAATTTTTGAACATTAGAAATCAATCCTCTTCCAAGGAATATACCTTTCATATTCGTTTTCAATTTTGTTTATTTTAAATTTTATAGAAATTAATTATGAAAAATTTTTATTATTTTTGATAATAGTGTTTAAATTGAAAGACATACGGAGAATTTATATTTCGTTATTATTAATATTAAGAATAATTTTTCTTGACGGTTGCCGAATTTATTCCTATAAAATTTTTAATTTTAAACTTTTATCAAGCTCATAATGAATTCATTTTATTTATTTAATTATTTAATATTTTCCCTTGTTTTTGTGAAAATAGCTGTATGACAAAAATCATTTCAAATATTTCTAATTCTAGTTTCGATATTTTTTCACAAAGAATTTTTATGAACTACGGTTATCATACGAAATAACACGAGTTAAAAACTTTCCAATTTTTTTTCATCGTTGAAGTGTTGGTTGGTTCGTAATAAATTTTCGTACCCAATATCCTAGTCATAAAATTAAAAAAAAGTCCCCATATTTAATGATTGTGAAATCAAAAAAAAAACCTGTTCTTGTTGATTACGATAACTATATAATTCTTGAATAAGTCGTTTCTGAAAGACCAGTACATCTGGAAAAACAGTTCCATTAATCTAATTAAAAAGCAACCAGGCATATTTGAATATGTATTGAGTTATATGTCATAAAATAAAAGTAGAAGAATCCTTTTTTGTGTAGAAAATAATTAATGAAAAATTCGAGTTAAACGGATATTAAGTAACCTGGTCGAAGCTGAACTAACAAATTAAATGACCAACGTTTTAATTCAGCTAAGAGAAAATTTTCCATTCTCGTGGGTGCTTGAAAAACATTTTCCAATTTTTATCCTATCCATATTTTATCCTTCAATATATGAGAAACAAATATTAACTTAGCTGTTTTATTGGTTTTCACGACAATTGTTTCATCATACCATGGCTTCATCAGGTGAGTATTACAACGGAGGTATACAATGCAAAACATGACCTTAAATACACATCTCTGGTACAAAAAGTAGACGGGTGACCAGAGTTGGTTTACAATGAATAAAACATGTTAAGTAGGGGTGATCTGTTGAGATCTATTTGATCATTCAATAAAATTTTATTATATCTATAAATAGATCCCCCCTATTTAACATATTTCATTGATTGTAAACCACCTCTTGTCATCCCTCTATTTTTTGTACCAGAGCTGTGTATTTAAAGTCATGTTTTGCATTCTATATCTCAGTTTTAATACTTACGATGAAGTCATGATATGACGAAACAATTATCGTGAAAACCAATAAAATAGCGGAAGTTAATATTTCAATATAAGAAAAACTTCTTATATTGAAGATGAATTTCCGTCAAGTAAAGACCGAGACAATCAAAAATTCCATATTTTATTCTGATTTACTAATTCCGTCGCAATAGTATATCAATTTATTTTTAAAAAGATCTGCAAACTTCAAAATGGTTTTACGTCGAACTTCTAGTATGGCCCTTCCTCACAAAGAAGAAATGAAATTTAAGATATTAGTGTACGTTAATATGTTCAGTATAATACATGTGAATTATATAGCAATTTTCATAGAAGCGTGACTTTCATTTCGCGAAGCATTTTTGGGTTGATAGTGAGAACCTACATATTGAATACTTTTTGTACCTTCTAAATAAAAATTGATAGGAAAAAAATAAGAAATAACTTCGTTTTCTATCACTTTTTTTATTGAAGATACAGTTTCGTAGATATTACTACATTTTCATAAGTTTGAAAATCGAAACTCGAGTCACTGTATCTTCAGTAATAAAAAGTGATATAAAATGAAGTTATTTCTTATTTTATTCCATTTTTTAAATTAACTAACACAAAATAACGGACTACTATCCAATATTTGATAATTTTCACATGAAAAGTATTAAAATAATACACAATCGATCAAATTATTTTGAATAGATAATGCTTTTCCAAGAAAAACTATTAATTTCAATATCAATCATTTTATATTGTAGAGATTTATAGGATTTTTAATTTCCATTAAAAAATCTTCATCAAGTACGATTTAAAAATTCATAATCTATAATTATATATGATCAAATTTGTTGTTGCTGTCATTGAAATTTAATTGCATATATATAGATTCAGAAATAATATCTTGTTGAAGGTCTCCTAAATTGATTTTAATTCTTTATCGAAATCGGCACTGCAGTAAATTGAAGTTTATTCTTCAATGTTTTTGTCGCAACGGAGTGATATCTAAATGATATGCATGAGAGCATTTGAACTCTTCATTATTGACGTTTTTTGTTTGTTTCGTCCGTAATAAATTTTTCCTTGACCTTCAAGAGTCAATTATTGCTAACAAAGAATGTACGTATCATAATTTTCCCTTTCCTGAATTCGCGATAAGATATTATATTACTGACAACAGAGACTTTCTGTATAAGGATATTCTTTATTTTCTAAATAAAACATTTTCAAACAAGGGATTTTCCATTTCATATGAGGGCTTCAAACTTTTCTTTTTGGAATAACCTATTTTCGCATAGTTCTGTATAACAGTTTTAGCCGTTTTCATTTGGTAGTTAATCATGATTAAATCGGAAATTAATACGATTTACTACCAAAAATATGAATGTTTACTTACACATTTTTATGACCACATTTTCAAAGTTTAACTTCATTTTCAGCAAAGTGAAAACTTAACCAAATGTACAAAGTATTTAGGTTCAGGTTAGAAAGAATGATTACTAGAATACAAATGTTATAAAATGTAGGCACAGTAAAGAGACTCAGTTAAAAAAACTATCTAAATATGTTACATATGTTGGATTTACATAGATTAATGTGGAAAATCTTCATATTGTTTTATGATCATTTTTATCATAAATTAATTTGAAAATTTCAACCGACTACAATAATCTGATCCCTAAAAACTCTACATGTAAAATATTCTACTGTAGGAAAATCTGGGTATTTTCTATACAGTGGGTTGAAAAGATGAAAGTGCGCTCGTTTTTGGTGAAATTTATTTCAGAATCTTGTCTTGAATAGACTAAGTGGTCTATCGTATGTATTTGCTGTTACAAATGGTACATGTTAATTCAAGTACCGATTTATGTATAGGGTAGGCCATCCAGCGTTTGTATTTTGAAGTAGTAGTTATTTCGAATCTGACAACACTTCTATAATCCGTCTAGAAAGTATCCGGAAAAATCAAAGCTCAGTTGTAATTATTTAGTATATATTTTCAATTCTTGCATTAGAAAATTATAACAAAATATTCATCTTATTTACTTATACAACCTCCTATAACTGTAAACACTTGACTAAAATTAGGGGTACGCCCGAAACTAGATCACCTCCATAATTTTCGGTGATCTGACTGAATTAAATGATCTTTATTTCGTGGCGCTGCTTGTTCAACTTCAATCTTCATTAGTCCCTTTATGTTTTCAATGGGACTAAGATCTGGTGAAGCTGCTGGCCATGAAATTGTTGTCACTTGGTGTTCTTGCATCCAAGCTTGAGTATAGGCTGAAGTATGGCATCTTGCATTATCCTGCTGAAAATGCAACCACTCTGGATATAAAGCATGCGCCGTTTCAAGGAGAAAATTGTTTAGAATGCCATAATACTTTTCACAATTAATGTCACCATCAACTACACAGAGAGGCGTAGCACCACGCTGAGATATTGCCCTCTAAACCATTATATTGGTGGGAAATTTGGAAATTTAAACGGAGCAGGTTGTTTTAATAGGATTTGTAAATGATTTCCACCAAGTTGGAAACAACTTTCATTAGCTATAAAGGCATTATTTAAAGTTATCTTCTAGAAAACGTTGACAAAATTTTATCCTTCATTCCTTTTGTGAAGGTTTCATTATAAGGATTTTTCTTGATTTTCTTGATATGTAGCCTTGTATTTTCAGTGACATACGGATGGTTTCTGGACATACTTTTATATTTCGTTGATTTCCAAATCTGTTAGATAATTTGCGAAATCCTAGGCGCGGATTGTGTCGTCCTAAAGCCAATAAAGCGTTTAAATTGTTTCCTTTAATCTTACGCCGTCTTCCTGAAACTGGTCTATGCCTCATACCCATGCCTCTTTTTATCGTCTTATATACAGCACTTTTTCCCAGTTCAGTCAATGGCACCAATTTTTTAATGTTTCGAAAACCTTTTCTATACAAATATTCTACCTGTGTTCTTTTTTCTAGTTGCGACATTATTTCAGAAATTGTCCAATCAACAATATTTGACAAATAGTGTTGCCATGCAACTTTGGCCTTAGCCGACTATCTGCACAACCTATTTTTTACATTACTTTTGTCTTTGAATGTTACAAAAAAGAAGTATGTTAAAATTATGAAAAATATCAAATTTCGGATTCTTTCTAGACGGATATCTTTTGTGTTTTGACAGAAAGTTAGTTTAATGTTTGACATTAACGAATTGGGTCGATTCACGCTTGAAAAAAACTGGGAAATATCGAAAACTTATTTCCAAAGTAGTGAATCTTTTATTCAAACTGTTAGAAATTCACATGGAGAATTCAATAGAAATGAAATGCCTTCACGGCAGTTTGTGAAGTAAGTTGTTCGTGAAAACTGGATCGTTATTCCATAAAACAAGCCTTTAATTCATAAACTACCGATTTATGTATTATGGTTTATGTGACCTTTAAATAAAAAACAGGATATGCTTGTATCTTTATTATTTGATTGAAAAGACCTAACCACAAACATACATAAATCGATAGTTTGAGCTAACATTTTAAACTTCCAATAATAAATACACAGGAATTCCACCAGAAACAAGCTTTTGAACCATTGAATAAGAAATAGACATCATTTTCCTGCAATAAATGAACTGAAAATTTTGCATGTAGAAACTTGACAATTTGGAGTCTATTGAAAATTTCCAATCGGTTCGTAATGAAAATAATCTGTATATGACCGTACGAAGCTATTTACAAAAGATTTAATATATTTAATTACATCTTCTAATCAATTTTCTCTATTGCACCGATATTCTATAACATTTACATTTTAATTGTCATTTTTTCCTAACTAATACTGCATTAATAATCGGAACCTTTTGTTAAGTATTCTCTTGTCTGATGATGAAGTTATAGCTAATTCGAAACATCAGTCACAAAGTATGCAAACATTCAAATTTTTTCATATTAAAACATGGTAGTCTCTAAATTTTGTTTCGAAATAGTCCTGTATTTACTTTTTGAATTTTAAGTATTTTTATCGTTCTTATATGGTAGCTAATGTCTATGTCTTAATAAGGATAGACGATCGTTCAAGAAAATACCAAATTCAGAATACCGTTTCAACCATAAACGCTAAAACTTCTCGATATTGATACTCGTATCTATTATATATTATAGAATATGTGGAGTCTCTATCAAACCTGAGATGTTTCATTTTGCTACCGTATTATTAAAGTTAAATTTTCCTAACTTTCCTTTATTGAAATCAGCTTTCTAAACTCTCAGAAAAAGTATTTTTTCATCTTTCACTACACCTAAACTGCTAATAACTCTTCGTGTAAAAGAAAGTCTACTTATTCCTGGTAACTTGTTAGTTGTTATTGAAATTGAGAGTATTTGCACGTTATTCAGAGACCATATTTAGCCTTCTCTTAATTACCACTATAAGAATAATAACTATACTGCTCCTACAGAAATTGAAATATATTGAGTTTCTTAAAAAATAATAATTGTTTCTTTGCTTAAGATTATTTTTATGACTAGATTATTTTTATGACTAGATTATTTTATGATGTTTGCGTTTTTTCCGTTCGATGACTTGGTTTATTTCATTCATGGGTATATCATTATTTTTCGTCATCTGTTTGGAATTTGTTATTTCTGAATATCCAATCGAAACAAGCTTGTGTTGGATGATGGGTCTGGATGATTGTAGCCAGTTATTTATATTTGCTTTTGATTTTTTATTTGTCAATTACCACACATATGTGTTGTAAAGGGAAACAGTGTTTCTAAGGCATTTTATTCAATTTATTTCTAAATAGTTTTTTTTAATTGCGTTTGTAGAGGTTTTGGAGAATTAATCTACATTAAAGCCCTCTTCGCCCATCTGTGTTCTTCCATCCTGTTCACGTGTCTAAATCACACCAATTGTTTCCTCTCAATATCATCTACGATTGTACCCTCAACCTGCATCATCTTCCTAATATCGTCATTGCTGACTCTATCCAGTCTCGTCTCTTGACGATTTCTCTTCCAAAAATCCATTTCCAACGGCTTCATCTTTTCTTTGTTTCTCCTGGAGATGTCCCATGTTTCAACACCGTATGATGTGACTGATTACACTATAGAGCTATAAATACTTTTCTTTGCATTTCTTGTGATGTGTTTGTCACATAGTAGTCCACTCAATGATCTAATAACAGCTCGACTCTTCTTTAATCTATTGCCAATTTCCTCCTCACTACTTCCATTCCTGTTGAAAATTGTTTCCAAACATTTGTATCTTTCCACTCCTCTCAAATATCCTTCCTCTAAATATAAATCTGTGCTGCTGAACTCCTTGAGCTCCTTGAGTTTTCTAAACATCTTCGCCTTCTGCATTGAGCACCTGCTTATCTGCAATATATAACGTGTACAGTGTATTATCTCCCATTCTTAAACCCATTGGCTCAAACTGTTTTTGCCATTTCTGAAGGGATCGATCCAAATCTATTTTGAATAGAGTCGGGGATAAACAATACCCCTGTCTAAGGCCTTTATCTATGTTGATTTCCTCAGTAATTTACCCCATAACTTTTATTCTTGTCGTGTTGTTTGTATAGAGATTTTGTGGAGCCTTTGTGATGTTCTCCATTGTTTCCTAGGGTTGACATATTGGTACAGAGTCGTCTGCCTTTTCCAAATCAATAAAAAATAATAGTGTTTTCGTATTTCTCTGCATTTTTTTTAAATATCAGTTTCAGGATGAAGATATTATAGATTGTTGACCTTCTTGCTCTAAATCCAGCTTGTCCTTCGGACATTTTGTCCTATATCTAATTTTCAATTTTTTGCTTCAGGATCTATAGTCCGTCTACAAAGTATCCGCAATTTATTATTTTTTATAATTTTTTTCATTTTTGTAACATTCTAAGATAAAAGTAATGTATAAAATAGGTTGAGCAGATAACCGGCTATGGACAAAGTTGCATTGCAACACTATTTGTCAAATATTGTTGATTGCCAACAGGTATACAATATATGAAATAATGTAGCAACTAGAAAAACATCCTACTTCGTAAAATGCCTCATAGTGCGCCAATGAAAAAATAAATTAAACTTGTCTTTCCTGAATTAATCCCAAATTATCAACCTGATAGTGAAAATGCAAACTCTTACTCCCTATCTATTTATTTCAAGTTTATAATTAAAAAAGTGACTCCTATTTACAATATAACACCACTCTTCAGTTAGCTTGAGGTCCGAGATTTTCGTAAGGACTTATTCGAGGTTCTCCTCGAATATTGTTCTCCAAGGTGTTGGAATGATAGTGCTTTCTCCAAGAACAGTTCTTATTCTGCATAAAATTAGCAGGTGTTCAGTTTCAAATTGTTCCAAATGAACATTTCATGGCCAGCAGCTTCACCAGATCTTAGTCCCGTTGAAAAAATATGGGGACTAATGAAGATTTAAGTTGAACAAGCAAATCCACGAAATAAAGATGATTTAATACAATCAATTTTTCAGTCCTGGACTACCATCACCGAAAATTATTGAGGTGATCTAGTTTCGGGTGTACCTCTTCAAGTGTTTAAAGTTAAATGGAGGTTTTATAAGTAAATAAATAAATATTTTGTAATAATTTTCTAATTCAAGAATTTAAAATATATACTAATTGAGCTTTGTTATTTGCGGATTCTTTATAGACGGACTATATATTCATTGAAGGATCTCGGCTTGTGAAAAACTTCGAGAAGTGGGTTGTGTCAAAGGCCCGTCTGATCTTTCAATAGTTTTGTTGCTAAATCTTACTTATTCCCTTATTCAAGATATCTTACCTCACCCCCAAGTCAGACACTGTTACGCGTGTGATTCAGATTTTGAGCGAAACACATATTTTTGAATATACCTATTCGGCTGATCTGTACCGTATATAATTAATTAGGAGTATAAGCTAGTTCAACATACATCCGTATAACCATTTCGAACAAAAAGTAGCCCGATTTGGTCTTATTTGTTTTTTTTTAGAAAGTTCCCTGTAATATACAATATTAACAAATCTGCAAGGTTCGCCCTGCACAGCAAAACATATACATTTATGTTAAAATTTTTCATTCAGTGCATGCAAAAACGCATACATGACATACTCTTGTGAAATTATTTTCGAAAAGAGCAGTATTCCCGATTGTTTATAAAGTCACGAAGGCAGAAAACGTTATTCATGTTCAAGTCAGATTCTGTCACGCAGGAATACTGATAATAAGCTCAAATATATTCAATTTTATCCTACGTTTCGAATTCAGATATCTTACCTCATGCTCAAGTCAGACACTGTCACGCCGTGATTCAGATTTTGGGCAAAACACATATTTTTGAATATACCTATTCAGCTGATCTGTACCGTATAGCATTACTTAGGAGTATAAGCTATTGTAATACATATTTCTACATATCGGAACATTTCAACATATATATTCAAGATTTAAAATATATACTAAATAATAATTACAATTGAGCTTTGTTTTTCTGGATACTTTCTAGACGGACTATAGTATCTGTAATAAAAATTTAATATTTTTAGATCTTTTGAAGACAGACCGAATTAATTTGTACTCCCAACAGTATTATAGGTACATTAATCATTGGTAAGATTAGTCTGAATTTGCTTATTTTACATGATTAAAATCATTTCTTCCAGATATTTCGTATGGGATGATTTTTTTCACCACATATTGGTCGAAATGTTCTACAAATATGAAAATACTAACATCTGTTCGCGATTCCTCCGAAACGCCAACTTGGGCGTGAAAGTAAAAGTAGCATGAACGAGGCGAATAATTTATAAAACACGAATTCGAGAAGTTCGTTGAATCGAATTGACAAATCAACATTATCCTCGGCCAAAGTACCAAAGTCGAAATTGTATAAATCGGTATCATGCATGATGCATGTTCCGTCTGACCGACATTGGACAAGTAGTTGTTGGAAACTTCAAGATGACATCATCGCTCAGAATGTTATTTGCCAATTTAGGAATTGAATGTTAAAAGTCGTTTGTTTCTTATGGGTATAACCTGTTTTCGAGTTGGTTGGCAACCTCGACTCTTGCCTTCGACACAGTTATATCTCGATCCGTTCGCATACAGAATAAACCAATGCCACACGGTTATTATCTGATTCTCCAAGAAATATGCCAACATTTTTTCCGAGAATGGTTATTGTGGTCATCAGAAATATACCAACTGACAAAGAAACTGCAACACCCAGAAGGAGCTTTTTAAATTTTTTTTTGGTAAAACATAGTATAGCAAGGAGTAAATGATTAAAATTTGGAGAAAAAATCGTGAAGGTCTTTTTATGTAAACATTTTTTGCTACTTAAATATGTGGTCGTTTTTTGAAAATTTTTTAAATTTTACAACAAACCAGCTGTTCGAGGAGATCCAAAGTCGATGTTTAGTTGTTAAAATGCCTAGAGCATGTGTACGCGGAATTTATTGCGAGCTGAGTGAATTTGAAAGAGGTCGAATTATTGGTCTACGGGAGGCGTGGTTGTTATTTTCGAGAAATCGCTAACCGTACGAACAGAAATCTAACAACTGTTATGAGATGTTATCAAGCGTGGTTTGAAAATGCCCAATATCGAAGAAGAGTAGACACCAGACGTCGAAGGGGCACAAATGAAGTTCAAGATCGACGTCTAGGACTTATGGCTATTAGAGACCTATTTGCGACAACTCGATCTTTGGCTGATGAGTGGTTAGGAGGACAAGGCCATCCTGTAACGTGAATTCTACCAGGTTTTCATATTGGCATGTGAGCATGGCTCTTTCACCAAGTGACTACTCAGCAGTTTCCACAGTCCACCCCTAGAGGTAGAAAATGTGATAAGAATTACGCCATATCATCACGCGAAGCAAAAACCCCTCCGAAGAGATGAACCCACCAGCTTCCAGTTTGGGCCTCGGCTCGAATGCTAAAACTGTCTGACTAGTAGCAGCGAAGCACTATTCAACCTCTACTGGCTCTGCAGGTCAGTACCCGAGTTGACTTGTGACGCAACTCACCCGCCGGAAGGACTTCTTATCCAAGCACCCGAACGCAGTCCCATGAACTGAGATAATCCCAAGATTGATGACTTCAATTGATCCTGGTACGAGCACCGTCAACACGGCCTGTACTTCATGTCCCACGAACCCATGTGAGGTCTTTTGATTCATCTTGACGTCAAGCACTAACGGCTAAGCCATTTCGTAGAGATCCACAATCCCTAAAAAGTTACGCATTGATCCGAGTTCAGGACTAAACCCTGAGTCATTTAATGAGAATATCCCGAACATTGGGGTCTGCGAACAGATACATGAAATACCGCCCTAGTCCAGCATGCGGACTTTCAACCACTGCCCTCTCGAGTCCAATACCAATGGGGTGGCCAGGTGATACAAGTAACACCTGAGGGCAATCCACCCCCCCCCTGAGGTAACGAACGCATTATGCTACATAACGCACTCGGCCAATGGAAAGAAAAATCTGTAGATTTACTGCAATAGCATAGAGTACGCTAGTTTTGAGGGAGAAGCCCTGTGCTGACTCCCTGTCATTGAGTTAATCAACCGGCTCAGCTCTCCATTTCACCAGAACGGCAAAACTAGGGCCCCATTCGGAGATCTTCCATCACACAGGTCCAGTGACTGGCGCGAATGGCATTACGTTAGGCACCAAAACTTAACCCTCCATTTCGCCGGGATGAAACTAGAGTCCTAGTCATGACAAGCGCCCCCAACCCGTCAGTCTTTTTGACTGCAGTATTATCGACTCCATCTTGTGTTACCTCTGAAGCTTGAGCATCGCCGTCAATGATTACAGTGGTGCAGAGAACGTCAACATTGGAATGTGGAATGGCATCAGGTCGTCTTTTTTGATGAATCTCGATTCTCCTTGGGTGCACATGATGACCGAAGAAGGGTTAGGTGACGTCAGGGAGAAAGACGTGAACCTCAGTTTGATATTGAGCGTCATGTACATCGGATAGTAGGAGTATGGGGAGCTATTGCACATGCAAGTAGTCTTTATTCGAGGTAACATGACAGCGCTGCGTTATCTTCAGCAAATAGTGGAACCATATGTTCTCCCTTACCTTAACCGGCTCGAGAATCCAATATTTCAGCAAGATAATGCTCGACCTCATGTTGCCAGAGTTAGTTTAAACTTTTTTGAAGCGACCCATGTGAATCTTTTGCCATGGCCCCCCAGATCTTTCGCCTAATACGTAGAAGGCTAACAGAATATATCTGTAAATATTAAAATATTTGAATAATATTATTCTGAATTTAAGTCATTTAAAGTCATTTAAATTTTACTTCTATCAAGTATTGACTCACATTCAAATTGATACCATTCTTTATTATTTTATTTAATTTTAAATAGGATCTGAACCACTAGAAAAATATCTCTTATATTTAGCGTCATGATAGAGATATTGAAGTCCATTGAAAATATACGCGGTGACCCACTTAAGAAATCAGCCATTTGTTGAATAATTCTTTTTGGGAACACCCTTTATATTAGAAAATAATTTCCTGAGAAATTATAAACTCTTCAGAAATGAAAGTAATGCTTTCGGACGAAATTTCTAAGATATCTGGTTCGGCAGCTATGGAAGCGTAACGCACTATTGCAGGATCCTGTATATGCCCTGTAATGCATATATGGAAATTTGCATATTTTAAATCGATGGACCAACTAACTAATACAATATACATAAATATGAGAATCGCAAATTTTGAAGAAAACCCAGCTCGTGTTAAACGAACGCAGGACTTTCATTTTATAATTTAATGAACTGATATTCCAAATCCATTTGATATCTGTCCATGTCCTTAATTAACATGGCGTGTTGCACGTGATCTTACAAGGCTTCTGTTTTTTCAGCAGTTATACAAATTATCGACACCTTAATTCTACACATAAATGCATCATTTTCACGCTTCACACCGTTTTTGAATCAAATATTTTTGCAGATTCTCATTTCATTTATTCTTTCATATTTGAACGTAGCGTGGCACTTTTCGTGCTTGTAAGCGGAAATGATGTTCGTATACATGGAAAATATTTACATTAGATACTCATATTCCGACTATTTTTTTCTGCACGTGCTCGTTCATGTAATTGTTTAGCAATTTCGATGCGAAAATATGATGTTATTTCACCAGATGACACACTGTAGGTTTCACAGCTTGATTTATATTTTTCACGAATAATAAACCTTCAGAATCAGCGTAAACATTTTCTCGATCAAATTGAACTTTTAAGATTAATTAGCAAGAAATTTTTGCGCATTATATCCAGGAAACAGAGTACTATCGTTTCGCCCAAATGTCTGTAATTTTTCAATTTTGCGCCGAAAATAGTTTTTAAGTTGGTTGATGAAGAATCCGGGGTCAAAAGTAATTCTGTCCAGCCGGTCAGGTCGGACTTAGGGCCTTAAAACTTTGAGGGAATTAAAACAAGTTGTAGAAATTACTATTTTTCACCACAAATAAATTGATATTTTACATATTTAATTGTGACTAGAGTTTCGGGAATTAACTATCTCATCTTCAGACAACTGAAGACTTAACAAGAAGAACAGGGTATTTATGCGTATAGAGGTAAAAGAGGTAATAAAAACAGGTTAAACAAGGTTTGAAATGAGAGGATGCGTAACTATTAGTTTGTCGGCCGGTCAAAGAAGATTGGTAATCAGAAGTTACTTTTTTAATTATTTCAAAAATTTTAGATTTACATATCGGGTGTTTTGTTTAGAGTGATAGAACTTTCGATATGGATAACTGTGATTTGACAGAAGGTAGAAGCCATGTTGTTTTGACATTTCTGTTCAGTAAGCATTGACAAAATATCATGGAAAGACTCATGCCGCATCAACGTTTACAAATTGTTGAAATTTATTTGCAAAATCAGTGTTCTATTCGCCAAACCTATAGAGCACTTCGTGAAGTTTATGATTTACATAATCGTCCATCAGAGCAGCTTATTCGTTGAACTATCGATAGATTTCGGACAACATTTTCTCTACTCGATGCAACAACAACAACAAGACAAAGAAATGTACGTACAGAAGAAAATATCGCTGCTGTAAGTCATAGTGTTGATGATGATCTAGATTTGTCTAATCGTCGACGTTCACAACAATTTGGACTCTGTGCATCCACCACATGGAAAATTTGGCGTAAAGATCTTGGTCTACACCCATACAAAATCCAACTGGTTCAAGAACTAAAGCCTTTTGACCATAATAAGCGTCGTTTTTTTGCTGACGGGACCCTAGAACAGTTTGAAGTTGATGCACTTTTTTATCGTAAAATTGTGTTTAGTGATGAATCTCATTTCTGGTTGAACGGCGATGTAAACAAGCAAAATTGCCGTTTTACACGCTGGAGGCATCATCGGTCCATATTTTTTTGAAAACGATGCTGGAGCTAATGTTACAGTGAATGGTGCTCATTACAGATCGATGATCAATGATTATTTGTTTCAAAATTTAAATGGTATCGACCCAGAAGTATTTTGGTTCGAACAAGATGGTGGTACACCTTATGCTGCTACCGTAACAATTGATTTATTGAAAGAAAGATGTGGCGATAACATTATTTCCAGAAATGGTCCAATTAATTGGCCTCCAAGATTATTCGACATAACTCCACTGGTTTATCTTCTTTGGGTTTATGTCAAGTTATTGGTTTATACTGATAAACCAGAAACAATCGACGCTTTGGAAGCCAAAATAACTCGTGTTATTGATGAAATAAAGCCTGAATTAGTCGAAAAAGTAGTCCAAAATTGGTCTGGTCGAATGCGGTTCCTCAGAGCAAGTTGTTGTGGATATATGCCGGAAATTATTTTTAAAACATAAATGTCATAAAATTATCTTTCAAATAAAAAAAAATTGTCTTCAGTCTTAATTTAAATGTGTTTTACTTCCATTTAAAGTTCTATCACTCAAAAAAAAAACACCCGATAGATCCGTACAGTCATTCATTATTTTTATTGTGAACTGATCTGAAAATTTTAAGTTAACTTGATTATTTCAACCGCTTCTAAATAATCAAGTTAACTTGATTGTTTAGAAAATTTCAACAGCTTCTAAATAATCAAGTTAACTTGATTATTTAGAATCTGTTGAAATTTTCAACTTAGTTCGCAATAGAAAAAATGTAAAAATAAGAGTGACTATACAGATCTATGTAAATCTAAAATTTTTGAAATATTTAAATAAGAAACATCTGTTTAACAATCTTCTTTAACGTGCCGACATTCTAGTAGGTTCTCATTTCAACTCTTTTTTAACCTGTTTTTATTACCTACTCTACCTCTGTATATATGCATACTACTCTGTCAAGAAAGAACCGGGAATTTTTCAATTAAAACAACATTTTTACATTTAATCGTCAAAATTTATTGGGTCGCCTTCAAAATAGGCTCCATTTGCTCCAATACATCTATGCCAACGGCACTTTTAATTATCGAAACATTTTTTTATAGGCGCTTTCCGGGATGGACTTTAGCTCTCGCGCCGAATTTTGTTTTGTGGCTTCAATCGACTCAAAACGGGTGCCACGAAGGGGCAATTTTAGTTTTTGGAAGAGGAAAAAGTCGCAGGGAGCCAAATCCGGCGAATACGGTGGTTGCTGAAGCACCTTTGTTGAGTTTTTGGCGAGAGAGTCAATCACAATCGCAGCTCGGTGAGAAGGCGCGTTATCGTCATGCAAAATCCATGAGTTGTTCGCCCACAAATTTGGCCGCTTCTTACGGATACGCTCACGCAAACGTTTCATAACGCCTAGGTAATACTCCTTTTTTACCGTCTGACCCTCTGGAACGAATTCGTAGTGCTCCACGCCACGGATATCGAAGAAAACAATGAGCATCACCTTCATTTTCGAGCGGCTTTGGCGTGGTTTTTTCGGTTTCGGCTCATTTTTTGCCATCCATTCCGATGATTGCTGGCTTGTTTGCATATCGTACTCGTAGACCCAGGTCTCATCACCAGTTATAATGCGTTCCATGAATGTAGAATCGGAATTACAGCGATCCAGCATGTCTGAAGCAACCTGTTCGCGATGACGTTTTTGAAGAAAATTCAGGTCTTTCGGTACGAGTCGTGCGGCCACCTTTCTCATGCCCAAAATATCAATCAAAATCGTACGTGCGGACTCGTGGGATATCTTAAGATCATGTGCTATCTCTCTCAAGCTGGTACGACGGTTTTCCAGCACCCTTTCCTTAATTTTATCGACGTTATCTTCGATCGAAGCCGTCGATGGGCGACCACTTCACGACCGTCCTTGAAGGCTCTGTACCACTGATATGCACGAGTTTCCGATAGAGCATTATCACCAAAGGCCTTTTGCAACATTTTCAATGCATCGGCACACGAAAATTCATTTGCAACACAAAACTTTAAACAAATTCTTTGCTCAACGTAATCACTCATAGTAAAAATCGGCACGCACTCTGACATCGACTGACTCAATCAGCTGTTGCAAACACACTAGTTGACAGATCCCGCGCAAGCTTGGCATAGTAATTAAGGACAGTGGTACCAACCTAGGAAAATATATTTTTACCTGCCTCATTGCCCCGCCAGATTTAAATCGATAATTCCCGGTACTTTCTTGACAGAATGTAAATACCCTGTTCTGTTTGTTGAGTCTTCAGTTGTCTGAAGATGGTATAGGTAATTCCCGAAACTCGAGTCACAATTAAATGTACGAAATATCAATTTATTGGTAGTAAAACATGGTAATTTCTACAAATTGTTTTAATTATGATCAACTACCAAATAGTAACGGCTGAAACCGTTCAGTAACTTTCAGGGAAGTTTTGGAGTCTGAATACCGCGGCTGAGTTCGTTAATGAGCAAAATCTGTGCAACAGTTTCGCAGTTATTCACATTTGAAAATTATTGATATTTTTCTCGATATTTTCGGAACTAAAGATTCGATCGATGTTAAATTCAGCTTTGTTATCGCGCTAAAGCATATTATTATTATATGTACGCAAATTATTCTTCCATTTCGAGCAGTGTATGTAGGATATATTCATTTTATAAATTATAACTTAGTTGCGAAGATGGAGAAACTCCATAAACATAATTTAAGTTCAAATTACCACTAAGAACTCTCTTCTTTTCAGACGTCATACTTGTCCCCATAACCCAGAAAGCTATAACGATCATTTACACCTAGAAGGACCTTTCATCGGAGAACCTAAAGACGAGTACAATGCAACCTATGGTGAAAGAGCTCCTATTAAAATACCTCAGGACAATTTGAAAGTTGGAGGAGAATTCGCAAAACGTGAATATGAACAGTGGAGACCGAGTGAGAGAACTCCTGTGAAGAAACCTCAGGATAATCTTAAGTTAGATGGAGACTTCGAAAGAAGACAGCCCGACAAATGGCAACCAGGCCAAAGAGAACCAATCCGTAAACCACAGGATAATCTCCATCCTGAGGGAGATTTTTCTAAGAGAGAACCACAATTTTGGCAACCTGGAGAAAGGGAACCAACGAGAAAACCACAGGATAATTTGAAGCTTGAGGGAGAGTTTCCTAGGAGGCAAACAGAAAAATGGCAACCAGGGGAAAGGGAACCTATTAAGAAACCGAAAGATCATCTCCATCCACAGGAAGGAGAATTCGAAAAAAGACATTCTGAACCATGGCAACCTGGAGATAGAGCACCAGTTAAAAAACCACACGATAACCTGAGACCAGAAGGTGATTTCGCACAACGTGAGCCTGAAGAATGGCAACCTGGTGAAAGAGAACCGGTCAGAAGGCCTCAGGATAATTTGAAACCTGAAGGAGACTTTGAAAGGAGAAGACCTGAAAAATTTGAACCTGCAGAAAGACCAAGACAAAAAAGACCAGAGGACAATCTTCGACCTGAAGGAGATTTCGAAAGACGAACTCCCGATAAGTTTGTTCCCGCTGAACGTCCTAAACAAAAGAGACCTGAAGATAATCTTAGACCAGAGGGAGAGTTCGAGAAAAGAACTCCAGAAAAGTTTGTTCCTGCAGAAAGACCAACGCAGAAAAGACCAGAAGATAACCTTAGACCCGAGGGGCCCTTCGAAGTACCAGAAAAACCCGGATATCGTCCAGCAGAAAGACCAAAACAGATAAGACCAGAAGACAACCTACGACCGGAGGGAGATTTCGAAAAAAGAACACCAGAAAAATTTGTTCCTGCGGAAAGACCAAAGCAAAGAAGACCACAAGATAATTTGAGACCGGAGGGAGATTTTGAGAAGAGAACTCCCGAGAAATTTGTTCCTGCTGAACGGCCTACACAGAAAAAACCAGAAGACAATCTCCGACCAGAAGGAGATTTCGAGAGAAGAAAACCTGAGAAATTCATTCCTGCTGAACGACCGAAGCAGAAAAAACCAGAAGATAACCTCAGACCAGAGGGAGAATTTGAAGTTCCTGAAAAACCAGGCTATCGCCCAGCTGAAAGACCGAAACAGATTCGACCAGAAGATAATCTTAAACCGGAAGGTGAATTTGAAAAGAGAACACCAGAAAAATTTGTTCCTGCAGAAAGACCTAAGCAGAAAAGACCGGAGGATAATCTCCGCCCAGAAGGTGAATTTACAGATACCCGAACATCAGTAGATGATTATAAGATCGAAAATATTCAGAGAACAGAGATTATTCGGCGTGAGGATAACCTTACCATAGGAGGAGAATTTATTGGTGAGAATTTTTGGAACTTCAAGATTTTATGTTCGTTTGTTTCATTATTGAATTCATATTGAGTGAGAAAAACGTAATCACCTATATATGCTTATCTGATTTTTAATGACTTTGGGTACACATGTTCAATGCCTCTTACATAATGAATAATGAGGATAAGGGCTTCATTAGACACCTCACTGTAAGCACTGGTTCAATGATATGTTGATCACCCCGACTCCTTATGCACGCATTGATACGCCTAGGTTCGGTTCTTAGGAAGCGGTCAATGTCTTCTTGTTATATCTCATTCTATACTATCTTAACTTCATGAAAAATCACTGCTAAGCTCTGTTTAAAGTTTTCCAAAGGTAACAGTTTGCAACAAGTCAGGCTGCAAATATGTTCGGTCGGGCATTATCTTGTTGAGACACCGTTTAAGTCGGTGCAAAAGTACGGATTAACATGGTTTCGATTATTTCCTGAATATAGCGGTGTGCGCTGTGTCATTTTGCCTATGAAGAAAACTAGTAGTAATTTCCTATTATATGCAATAAAACACCATACTATAACGCTCATACAACCACATCACACTCTGGTGAACATGGTTTTCTCTGTAAAATTGTAGATTATGCTTTTCACCAGGTCGCCTTTTCACCCTTACCTGACAATGCATCTCCAGATAGAAATAGTCATTAATTCCATTCTTTAATCTATTAAATTCCCTTTTTGCAGCAGTCTATGCCTCACAATTTATGTCTAAGAACAATAAGTCTCATTCTGCGATCGTTGCGCAGTGTGGTTACTTTTGGATGTTCAGAGCCTCTTGCATTACGCTTTCGGTTTTCTTGTCTCCATACTCTTTAACACCACAGTATAACTTCTAAAGAGGTCTACTGCGTTTTCTTGAAACTTCTCTTATCGGCCGGCTTCACGCAATCCTACAATTCAACCCTTCTCAAAATCACTGAGCTGGGAAATTTGGGTGATCCTAGGTATTTCAATAGATTGAAGGAGGCTTTTCAGAATGTTTTCTTATCATTCGACGATCTTGCAGCCTCCTCAAGAACTCAACAGATGAACCTCAAATTCAATTATTGTGTTGTTCGTGATGAGGCACCTCGACATGTAAGAAATTATTGAAATTTGGTAAGCGTACATGAGTATTTAACTATTTTTTTCATTCAGTACATGAATAAGTATCCGATGCCATATTTTCAACCACTTTTCTCCATTTCTTGCTCGGTTCATTCAAATATTGGGTGCGGCATTATTTTCTGAACAATTTCGTAGATTATGGAATCTGACGTCTGATGACGGTTGACGTGACTAGACAATTTCCTATTTGTAATCCAGAATTTCATAACTGTTGACAGTTTCAATTTGAACGACGTTTCGTTCTAAATTTTTTAAGTGACATTAAAATGAGATAACTCAACAGTAATTGAAATATTGTAGAAATTTTCATTATATTATACATGCTTTATTCTGAAACCGCTCAAAAATGCCTACTTTCTCGGCTTAACGCCTCGATCAACAATTTGCATTGTCGTTAGGCAATGTTTTTACTACTAGACACATAATGGCATAACTATCAAACAATCTATTTGTGCTGGCGAAAGAAAGAAAGAAAGAGAGAAGAGCTCTGAATGTTACGAGTCGCATAGTTCCGAATATGCCGGACAACAAGAACAAGGAGCATAGCATATCGCCAAAGAATCATAAAACGTGAAGACTGCAGACCACATAACATTGGAATCCTACTGCGATACTGTTCATTGCAGCAAAGGAAACTTCAGACTCTTCTCATACCATCCTTATTTTAGCTTACTTCTTCTGAATACTAATGTAACTTATTGGCTTGGCGCAGAGAAAGACTTTTTGGATTATCGATTAGCTAAGAGTAAGAAGGCAACGAGAGTAAGAAGGTAACGAGATCAAAGACACAGTCTTCTGTGGAAAGGCAGGATCACCGCATTATTTATGTTTATTGTAGGGAATTAATATGCTTTTCGTAAGGTACTCTTACCCCTCCTGTTACGTGCAAGAAGTTGTGGCATATCTTGTTCTACCTTATCTTTAGATCCTCCTTAATCAATATCAAGTTAACTTGTACTACTCTGAAAAAATCGAGTCAATTTATTGCCATGGACACACCGATCTCCAGACTAAACAGACTTTCGAAATGAGGTTAGCGTGGTAGCTCTGGGATACTACATCTCAGGAAAAAATCAATCACCACCTCAAAAGTCTACTGAATGAGTTCATAACTCATCCTGGAGATGTTATTGACTTTTCTGGTTTTAATTTTGAATTTTTACTATCCGCTTCTTGCTTTTTGTCTAAGAAATATATATAACAAGAATTTTACCAATATTCCTATTATGGTTCTACTGTGGTTCTCATTTGAATGTCACTTAATCCGAAATCATAACACTTCAAGCGTAAGTGAGTAAGAGTATCAACAAAAACATGATATTCTATATCGTTCACTTTTCTGATATCTCAAATGTTCAAGAAAATTTTAAACCACTGAATATTAGTTTAACGCAAGGTTTTCAAATGAAATCATTAATCCACAGATGTAACCACCTCACAAGTTGACTTCGCCGGCTACCAAGTTCAGAGACCAAAACCTGTACGTCGTAATACCTTTACCAAAGTAGAAGGGGACTTTTCTTCTGATACTACGAATAAGAGCGAATATATTGATTTCACCTCCATTGTTGAGAATGTTTCAATTGAAAGAAGGGAAGATAACTTATTCCTAGAAGGAAAAATGACATTTGACACATCTAATACAACGGAATTCACCGAGAAAACAACTCCAGTCCACCGAAGGAGAAGAACATGGACGAAGGAAGATATCGAAAAATTCTACTCCCAACAGAATACTACAGTAACTACGACATCACACGAAGACTACAAGCAGTTCGATATTACCGACATTCGTAATACAAGAGATGAAATTATCGTTCGGGAAGATAACCTGAGACCAGAGGGTCCTTTCGAAGGAACACCCAAATCAAAAGAAGATTTTACACCAAAACATGTTGAAAGACAAATCATCAGGAAACCACTGGATAATTTAAGACCAGAAGGTGATTTTGAAAGACCTGAAAAACCTGGCTATCGTCCTACTGAACGTCCGAAGCAGAAAAAACCGGAGGATAACCTCCGTCCTGAGGGCGAATTCGAGAAAAGAACACCCGAGAAATTCGTACCAGCCGAAATTCCTAAGCAGAAGAAACCAAAAGATAATTTACATATGGAGGGTGATTTTGAAGTTCCAGAAAAAGAAAAATATCGTCCCGTAGAAAGACCGAGACAGATGAAACCAGAAGACAATCTTCGACCCGAGGGAGAGTTTGCAAAGAGAACTCCTGAGAAGTTCATTCCTGCTGAGCGACCTAGGCAGAAAAAGCCAGAAGATAACCTTCGGCCAGAAGGAGAATTCGAAAAGAGGACTCCTGAAAAGTTTGTTCCTGCAGAACGTCCACAGCAGAAGAGACCAGAGGATAATCTCCGACCTGAAGGAGATTTTGATAGAAGAAGAGAAGAGAAGTTTACTCCCGCCGAACGACCAAAGCAGAGAAAACCAGAAGATAATCTTAAACCTGAGGGAGAATTTGAAGTTCCTGAAAAACCAGGATATCGTCCAGCCGAAAGACCCAAGCAGATAAAACCAGTGGATAATCTCAGGCCTGAAGGTGATTTCGAGCGGAGAAGTCCTGATAAATTTATTCCTGCAGAGAGACCCAAGCAGAAAAGACCAGAGGACAATCTTCGACCTGAGGGAGATTTCGAGCAACGAACTCCTGAAAAATTCATTCCTGCCGAAAGATCCAAACAAATTAAACCAGAAGATAATCTGAGACCTGAGGGGGATTTCGAGAAGAGGACACCAGAAAAATTTGTTCCTGCGGAAAGACCCAAGCAGAAAAAACCAGAGGATAATTTAAGACCTGAGGGAGATTTTGAGAGGAGAACTCCAGAAAAGTTTGTTCCTGCAGAGCGACCAAAGCAAAAAAGACCAGAGGATAATCTAAGACCCGAGGGAAAATTCGAAATTCCGGAAAAACCAGGCTATCGTCCGGCAGAAAGACCAAAACAGATAAGACCAGAAGATAATCTTCGACCTGAAGGAGACTTCGAGAAGAGGACTCCCGAAAAATTCATTCCTGCTGAACGTCCTAAACAAATTAAACCAGAAGATAATCTTAAACCAGAGGGAGAATTCGAAAAAAGAAGTCCAGAGAAATTTGTTCCTGCGGAACGACCTAAGCAGAAGAGACCAGAGGACAATCTAAGACCTGAGGGAGAATTTGAAATTCCGGAAAAACCAGGATATCGCCCGGCAGAAAGACCAAAACAAAAAAGGCCAGAAGATAATCTCCGACCTGAAGGAGATTTCGAGAAGAGAACTCCGGAAAAATTCATTCCTGCTGAACGTCCAAAACAAATTAAACCAGAAGATAATCTGAAGCCTGAGGGAGAATTCGAAAGGAGAACCCCGGAAAAATTTGTGCCTGCAGAACGACCTAAGCAAAAAAGACCAGAAGATAATCTCAGACCCGAGGGAGAATTCGAAGTTCCTGAAAAACCAGGATATCATCCGACAGAAAGACCAAAACAGAAAAGGCCAGAAGATAATCTCCGACCTGAAGGAGATTTCGAAAAGAGAACTCCCGAAAAATTCATTCCTGCTGATCGTCCAAAACAAATTAAACCAGAAGATAATCTCAGACCTGAAGGGGAATTCGAGAAGAGAACCCCTGAGAAGTTTGTGCCTGCAGATAGACCAAAACAGAAAAGACCTGAAGATAATCTCAAACCAGAAGGAGAATTTGAAAGACCAGATATAAAAGAAGTGGGGCCATGTGAAATTAGAAGACCTATTAAACGCGATGATAACTTGAGGATGGAAGGTGATTTCGAGAGGAGAACTCCAGAAAAATTCATACCTGCAGAAATACCAAAACAAAGGAGACCGCAAGATAACCTCTATATGGAGGGCGACTTTCAAATCCCAGAAAAACCTGGATATCAACCAGCCGAAAGGCCAAAGCAGAAAAAACCAGAAGACAATCTTCATCCAGAAGGAGAATTCGAAAAGCGAACTCCGGAGAAATTCGTTCCTGCTGAAAGACCAAAGCAAAAACGACCAGAAGATAATCTACGACCAGAAGGAGATTTCGAAAGAAGAACTCCTGAGAAATTCATTCCTGCTGAACGTCCCAAACAGATAAGGCCAGAAGATAATTTACGACCAGAAGGAGAATTTGAAAGAAGATCAGCAGAGAAATTCATACCAGCAGAGAGACCTAAACAGAAAAAACCAGAAGATAATCTTCGACCAGAAGGAGAGTTCGAAAAAAGAACTCCAGAGAAGTTTGTTCCTGCAGAAAGACCTAAGCAGAAGAGACCGGAAGATAATCTTAGACCCGAGGGACTATTCGAAGTACCTGAAAAACCAGGATATCGTCCAGCAGAAAGACCGAAACAGGTAAAACCAGAAGACAATCTTCGACCGGAAGGAGAATTCGAGAAGAGAACACCAGAAAAATTTGTTCCCGCAGAAAGACCGAAGCAGAAGAGACCAGAGGACAATCTTCGACCAGAAGGAGATTTCGAGAGAAGAACTCCTGAGAAGTTTATTCCTGCGGAACGTCCTCAACAGATAAGACCAGAAGACAATCTTCGTCCAGAAGGTGAGTTCGAGAAAAGAAGTCCAGGGAAGTTTGTTCCTGCGGAAAGACCAAGGCAAAAACGACCAGAAGATAACCTCCGGCCAGAAGGAGATTTCGAAAAACGTGCTCCAGAAAAGTTTATACCTGCTGAACGTCCCAAACAAATTAAACCAGAAGACAACCTTAGACCAGAGGGCGAATTCGAAAAAAGGACTCCAGAAAAATTCAGGCCAGCAGAAATACCTAAGCAGAAAAAACCACAAGACAATTTATATATGGAAGGTAACTTCGAAATTCCAGAAAAACCAGGATATTATCCCACGGAAAGGCCGAAGCAGCGGAAACCAGAAGACAATCTTCGCCCAAAAGGAGATTTTGAAAAGAGAACCCCTGAAAAGTTTGTTCCTGCGGAGAGGCCAAAGCAGAAAAGACCCGAAGATAATCTCCGACCCGAGGGTGATTTCGAGAGGAGAACTCCTGAAAAGTTCATTCCTGCAGAACGTCCTAAACAGAAAAAACCAGAGGACAATCTTCGACCAGAAGGAGAATTCGAAAGGAGAACTCCAGAGAAATTCATTCCAGCAGAAAGACCCAAGCAAAAGAAACCTGAAGATAATCTTAGACCTGAAGGAGAATTCGAAGTTCCCGAAAAACAAAGATATCGTCCAGCAGAAAGACCAAAGCAGATTAAACCAGAAGATAATCTCAGACCTGAAGGAGATTTCGAGAAGAGAACTACAGAGAAATTTGTACCTGCAGAAAGACCAAAGCAGAAACGACCAGAAGATAATCTTCGACCGGAAGGACAATTTGAAAAGAGAACAACAGAAAAATTCGTACCAGCTGAAAGGCCTACGCAAAAAAGACCGGAGGATAATCTCAAACCTGAAGGCGAATTTGAAAGACCTGATATAATTGAAGTTGGACCCTGTGAACTGAGGCGACCTATTAGACGCGATGACAACCTAAGAATGGAAGGAGTCATAAATATAAGTAGAAGAGATGATTACAATGTAACTCGTGGTGAACGAGTGGATATCATTGTAAGAGAAGATAATCTTCGTATGGAGGGAGATTTCACAGATACTCGTTCGAGGGATGACTACAGAATTGTAAAAGGTGAACGATCGGATATAGTTGTGCATGAAGATAATTTAAGATTATATGGTGAATTCAATGAATACAGGAAACGTGATGAATTCACTACTATAACTGAAAGACAAAGTATCATCAAGCATGAGGATAACTTACATTTAGAAGGATCGATCTTGTTACCAGAAAAACCAAAGTACGTTCCTGCGGAAAAACCAGTAATAAAGAAGCCATCAGATAATTTGAAACTTGAAGGGGAGTTTGAGCGTCGAAGTCCTGATAAATTCATTCCAGCTGAAAGGCCGAAACAGAAAAAGCCCGAAGATAATCTATATCCAGAAGGTGATTTCAACACACCGGAGAAATCTGGATATCGTCCAGCTGAACGAGTAACGCCAAAACGACCAAATGATAATTTGAAGACAGAAGGAGAATTCGAACGCCCCGAAAAACCTGGTTATCAACCTGGGGAACGCCGAAAACCCAGAAAACCAACAGATAATCTTCGACTTGAAGGAGATTTCGAAGGAAAAACACCGGAAAAATTCACACCGGCAGAACGTCCGAAACAGAAGAAGTATCAAGATAACTTGCGACCAGAAGGCGAATTTGAAAAGAGAACTACTCAGAAATTCATTCCTGCTGAGAAACCGAAACAAATAAGACCTAAAGATAATCTTCACTTACCAGAAGGAGAATTTGAGAAGAGGACACCAGAAAAGTTCGTTGCGGCTGAGAGACCTAAACAAAAAAAACCTGAAGACCATCTCAAACCTGAGGGTAGTTTCGAGAGGAAAACTCCAGAAAAATTCATTCCTGCCGAAAGACCAAAACAGAAGAAACCAGAAGACAATCTTCGACCAGAAGGAGATTTCGAAAAGAGAACTCCTGAGAGATTCATACCTGCGGAAATACCTAAACAGAAAAGGCCACAAGATAATCTTTACATGGAGGGAGATTTCCAAACACCAGAGAAACCAGGATATCATCCCGGAGAAAGACCTAAACAGAACAGACCTAAAGACAATCTCCGACCAGAAGGAGATTTCGAAAGAAGAACTCCTGAGAGATTTATTCCTGCAGAAAGACCAGTACAGAAAAGACCAGAGGACAACCTCCGACCTGAGGGTGACTTCGAAAGGCGAACTCCAGAGAAGTTTATTCCAGCTGAACTTCCTAAACAGAAACGACCACAAGATAATCTTTACATGGAAGGTGATTTCGAAGTTCCAACTAAGCCAGGATACCATCCTGGAGAAAGGCCGAAACAGAAAAGACCCGAGGATAATCTCCGACCAGAAGGAGACTTCGAAAGGAGAACTCCAGAGAAGTTCATTCCTTCGGAAAGACCGACACAGAAAAAACCTGTAGATAATCTCAGACCTTTAGATGGTGAATTTGAAAAAAGAACTCCGGAAAAATTCGTGAATGCTGAAAGATCACTGCCGAAAAAACCGAAGGATAATCTTAAAATGGAAGGTGATTTTGAAAAGAGACCATCCGATAGATATATTCCTGCTGAACGACCAAAACAAATAAGACCGGAAGACAATCTAAGACCGGCTGATGGCGAATTCGAGAAGAAAAGAACAGAAGCATATGTTCCTACAGAGAGGCCTAAGCAGAAAAGACCCGAAGATAATCTCAAACCCCTGGATGGTCAGTTTGAAAAGAGAACTCCAGAAAAATATTCACCTGCGGAGAGACCAACGCAACAAAGACCAAAAGATAATTTACGTAACGAAGGTGAATTCGATAGACCAGAAATTAAGGAAGTTGGTCCATGTGAACTACGTCGTCCAATTAAACACAAAGACAACCTTATTCTAGAAGGAGAACATCATATGACAAGGAAGATCATATCAGATGACACCAGGATTGATCGAGTAGATAAGTACGTAGTCAGTGAAGATATCAGGAAAACTAATCGCGTAGATGTTACTAAAGTTGGAAAAGTTGAGGTCACCAAACGAGAAAATAACATGCTAATAGAAAATGACATTGTAGATTCGAGAAGCGATACAAGAATTGACCGAAGGGATGTGATTACTCGTGAAGACGATATTAGGATTCGAGAAGATCACAACATAAGAAACGTCAATCATCTAGATGTCACTAAAGTTGGAAGAGTTGAAATGATTAAACGGGAGAACAATTTGCTGATGGAAAACGACTATATTGATTCAAGAAATGACACCAAAATTGTTGGAATTAACAGAAGAGATGTGGTTACTCATGAAGATGACATAAGAATAAGGAAGGATCATAATATAGTAAACAGGAAGAACGAACATATTTCATTTACCGAGAGGAGATCGATAATAAATCACGAGGAGAATGTTGAAAGTAATAAACATGTTATCAACAAAACAATATCTGAAAATTATATATCTCCAGGAAGATCATTAGATAATTCATCTTCAGATCTGAACCGAACTCTTTCACCAACTGATAGTCATCATGACCATCTTACCATTGTTAAAAATAAAGAAACTATGAGATCGCAAGGAGATGTTTCATATTCCTCTGAAAACAGGGATGATCGATTTTCACATATAGAGCGTACCCCAATCAGAAGACCAAAAGATAGTTTAAATATTCAGGAGGAAAATTATGGAATTACAAATAAACGAATTGAAACAACCACAAAAATATCGAATTCTACGGTAACACCAAGAAGAGAAACGACTATTTCGAATAATGTAGCTGCAGGAGTGAATAGAAAACGACATATGGAATCTCATATATCTCTAGGATCTGATACATCAGTAATGAAAACGACCAATCAGGTTGATCGTATCAACGTAGAGAGACACACAAGGAATATTGTCAATCATAAAAATGTTGTAATTGAGAGAAAAGAAACCAAACAATACAGCTCAGATGAAACTGACAGGAACTCAATTACTAAAAATACCGTTGTAGTAAATAATCAACCTCAGATCACTTCTAATCAGGTTTCAAATCAGACTACACAAAGTTCAAGTGTTATAGGTCGGAGTAATACCCATACATCTCATACCATAAACTCTAATACACTGAAAGATAACAAAGAAATATCGAATAATCGTCAAGTATCGACAAAAACTAATGTCCATGGTGATCGAAACAACACTGCTGTCATAAACCAAGATCAAAGAGAATCTTCTAGCGTATCACATGTAATAAAGTCTTCCAGCAGCTCAAATATTTCTTCTCGTACAGAAAAGCACGTGCAGACTAATCAGGCTGTTAGTCATCATCATCGTAAGAGTATGGTAACCGCTTCCGAAGACGTGAACAATCAGATTCTGTATCGTAAGGGTCTTCATACATCCTCAGAAGCCTTACACGCCACCAGCCAATCGGCCCTAGATATGAGAAAATCAATCTGTAACTTACACGATCAAGGTCAAAGCCATGTTCAGCATGAACGTCGCAGTTTGAGCTCTATACACAGATCGAACCAAGAAGCCAAAGAGCATAACAGAAGGAGTCTTCAGCATAGCAGTTCATCGAACCAGTACCAAGTCATAGAGCGGCCACAAAAAATTATTCGAAGGGATAATTTATCTGTCGGTGGACATTTCTATGGTCAATCCGAGGCTAAGTCTTACGGACAGTTTACCAAACAACAGAATGTACAGTCTGTGGAAAGAGTAACCAGAAGATCTAATGTTTCTAACATTTCACTTGGAGAGAGTAATGTGGCTGTTGTGACTTCGTACAAGAGGGAATATTTACCGAGAAATACGGGACCATGTCCTGCTTCTTTAGTGGACGCCCCCAAGGGTCCATTCAAACATACCAGAGATACTAAATCCCATAAATTCTATGCTCCAGTTGCACCAGTGATATCTCCGACTAAATAATTTTTGCTTGCTTTTATCATGAACACAAATCATATTATCCTGCCAATAATTCATTTAGGGAGCTTGTTCATGATTTTTAAATTGCTTTTATATCTGTTATAAAATGAAGATATTCTTTTATAGTGTTATATTATGATTTTTATAATTATTTGGATATGCTTTTACTAATAAATATATCATTTTATTTTTATATCATTCTTTTTTTCCTCGAAACCTTTCTTGTGCCTTTAAAAACGTTTAATCCTACGGTTAATCAGCGTTGTATTAATTTCAATGAATGATTTGTAATAAGAATGATTTCAAATGATATACTGTTGAGATGAAAATAAACAATTTCTTTATTGAGAATAATTTGAAATTTTCTTGGAACCATACCAAATAATGTTTCGGAATATATCATAAAATGCCAACATTTTACAATTACCATTTTTTTGAATCCGAACATGCATAAAGGTTTTTTCTGTGCTTTTTGTTCAAGTTTCAGATTAATAATAATTCAATACTGTAGTCATGAAAATGTGTACATATTTAGATTTGTTGATAGTAAATCGAATTAATTCCTAAAAATGTAATTTTTCAACAAGCGCCATCTACATAAGAAGAAAGATGTTCTGGTGATGTCCCTCCAATAGTTTGAAATGAATGAATCAGCGTACATTACAGTATTAAACGTATATAATACACTGGCGAGCAGAAAAAACACGTCCCTTGATCATTACTGTTCAAATACCTTTCTTAGTTAAAATTTTCACGATAATCAAGAAATTTCTGAAATGGTAGGGAAAAGAGAATTGCCCAAAGAAAAATTAAACTTTATATTCGATTCGTATAAAAATAATCAGCCTTTTTTGAAAAAATCAGAAAATTCGAAATTGAAAAAATCAAAAACTTCGAAATTGAAAAAAAAAACGTGACTCTAAAAATTTCAGTACCAGTATGACGTGTGACCTCCCCTAGCTCTAATTACAGCTTGTTAATGTCTTCGCATGCTCGTGATGAACCTGCGAATATTCTCTTGTGGAATATTCTCCCAGAGATGACTTCACGGAGCTCTTGAAAATTATTGAGCGATGGAATCATAGTTCTGATTTTCCAGTTGGTCCCGTAGATGTTCTATGGGATTCAAGTCAGGACTACGTGCTGGCCAGTTGAACCTTGAAATTCCAACCTCATTCAAGTACGCTGTCACTATTCGAGCAGTATGTTGGCATGCATAAAAATTCCCTATTCTCCCAGAAAAGGTATACAAGGTACAACATGGTCCATAAGAATTCAAAGATTCATTTATAAAAAACATCTCTGTGCGGCCTTTCAAAATGCTGAATCTGGATTCATGAGATAAAAGTACCTGGGTCCTCTGAGCTTCGAACCAGTTTATGTAATCAGTCGCAGGTCTATATGGTTGTAAACTCCATTCTGAGGGACGTCGCCTCACGGTCCATTCACATACGTTTACCCTACGTACTTCAATGAATCGATTTCGAACTTCAACAGCAATAAGATGGCGATTTCGAACACATAGAAACCATGAATCTGTTATCCATCAACGATGTGTACCGTCTTCTTCAAGATCGTCCAGATCCAGGTCTTCTGGTCAGCCTGCCTATCCCCTGATGCCTTGTCAATATTCTTTAGACTGTAGATAGGGTAACATTCATTCCTCTAGCAACAGATCTCTGGCTCAGCCTATTTTCACTAAGTGCCACTATTCTCGCAGAATCTTCAATTGGTAAACTCATTTTATGAAATTGTTCCTTTCAGGCAGTGGAAAACAAACTTTTCAATGACCAATGTCAACTGATAAACAAAGAATTTATCGTGAAAAATTATTCGAAGATGGTTCCTTTTCTCAAGTTTTTGGCCCATATGTAGACCATTTTGCGCATATTTAGTTGATTTTCTTATAAAAGATAGATGATGAACAAAATATTATTGAATCCTTTTGAACACGCGAGTCTATTGGAAACAACAGTGTAAAATCTTAGTGACCTTTTTTTTGCTCGCCAGTGTACTTCACGAAAAAATAATCTGTTAAGTATGCCGAATATTCTGCATATTAATTTAATTTGACTATGAAATCTTCATCTGTAGGTCCAATGTAATGTAGGTTGAAAATTCTCAAAACTTGCACCTTGGAGGAAAATAATCATCAAATGATATATTCTCTTACGTTCAATATTTTTTTAAATAACTGAATCATTGTTGCTCAAGGATCGTGGAAGGTTCTTAGAATTATCAGAGGAAGAAATTATCAAATTGAAAAATTCCTAATATTTATGTACATTCCTCAATTATCAAGATGATTGCTTTGAATTGAATGAATGAATATTGGTGTAACATTTTGTTGATACAGTCTTTAAAATATATCATATCCAGTTTGAAGTTTCGAAAAAGAAGGGTCTAAGTGGTCGAATTTGTCATCCTTCATGGTTGAATTGTAATCCAGCTCATGGTATCTCACGGGATATGTTAGCTGATTTCCCTTGTCCCAGGTATAAAGTTCCTATAAAAAGAGATTAAAATGAAATAGTTTTCAATAATGAGTTTTTGAAGAATTCCCTAGTATGTTGATAAATCTTTTCGAATTCTTCAAACGTTTTTAAACAGTATACGTTAATCAATCGGTATAACACTTGCTAATAATTAAATAAGGTTGTTGGAAAGTTTTGGGAATAAACCTTGTACACAGAAAATTTTTTTTTGGTTACTGTTTTAGAATTTTTAAATTGAACATCAATTTTTGATTCTGAGATTTATTAAATCACAACAAATTTTCAAACTGCTTTTCTTCAGTCGCAATACATGGTAGACATCTTGAAAAAGAAGTTGTTCAAAGGGTTTTCCAATAATAGGTTTCATTTTCAGTACCCTGCTATTTGGATAGCTGTCACTTTTGAAAGTGTCATCTTCTGACATTTGACAAGTAAAACAACGCCATTACTAAGAATGGAACGATAAAAGCTTCAACAACGCATTGAAATTGTTAAAATTCACTACAAAAATGGTAAAAATTTTGCTGTCGCAGTTCGCAAAACTAAAGCACTTTTGGGTCGTCATGAAGCACCTTCTCGGCCTGCAATAGTGAAATTGGTGAAAAAATTTGAGCTGTTGGGACATGTTAGTGATGTGAAGAATCGAAACCGTGTGCGTCGGTCAAGAAAAATTGAGAATATTGTTGCTGTAGCCCGTAGTGTTGACGGAAATCCAGGTTTGTCGATTCCTCGTCGATCGTATTTTGTAATTTCATAGATAATATTAAACTTTCTAAATGGTCTTTCATTAACAGCGCTCCATTTTGTTTTGTGAATTAAACACATGATTTAATTGGAAATTATTAAAATATTTATTTCATTATAAAGTACAAGGGGTACCATAAGTTATGAAATAAAACAGCATTTAAATGTCTACCACGAAGACGTTTGGGAGATTCCTAGTTCTTGGGAACGTCGAGAAATTGATAAATTTTGGTCTTTACGAACACTTTGACGTACGGCAGCAATATTCCCTTCACTTCTGGCATTTCTTTGACTCGTTGGCGCTGTTACATCATGAAGTGTAAAATTTGTTTCAAACTTCTTCACTGAACGTTCAACTTTTATCCGGATGATTATAACGACAAAAATTGGAGTTAAAGCACGTTAAGTTAGAGTAACAGATCGCGATTTTTCATAATGAATTTGGATTATTCGTATACGTTGTTGGAGTGTGTACTTCTCGACTATTAAATGGTAGACATTGACAAATACAACTGTCAATATCTCAAATAAACAATAGCTGTCATGCGTGAGTAATGTCAATTTAACAATGGGGCGTTTCCATTGAAAGACCCTTTATATAAGTCGATTAGGGCGTACTGTTTCATTATTGTGTATCATAACTTTAAATTGAGAAGACCTACCCTAAAAATATTCTGTATAATGTGAATAATTTTTGAGGAAAAATTATTGCATCACTAGTTGTGCACTCACCTTCATTCTATGATTGTAAGTGATCATAGTAGTTTTCTTGAATGGGTTAGTAAAGGCAAGGTTGACATCTAGAAGAATACCACGATAAAGGTCCAAGGCAAATCTGATACTTGTTGATCTTTCTGTTACACTATCTACAGCATACAGCACCCCACAAACTACGAACATGTCACCCACGCGTTTATGTTGTACTGAAATATTCCAAATATATTGTGCTTCCATTGTGTGCTCATCGACCTGAAAAGAAACAAAAAATGGCCGGAAGTAAATTTGATTTTCATTTGTACCTCCCTACATACTTCTGCTCTAATATAGGGTTTTCACTTTGCGCGATAATAAGGCTTAACCTCATCACACAATCTCTTTCGGGAATTATTGAGACGACTTGGTGGTCACCTGCCAGTAACTACAATGGTAATACTTACCCTGGCCACAGGGTCGTGAGATACCTCGAGTAGAGAAAACTCTGATACCTGTAGGTTACACATACTCTGGCAATATAAAGCAGTGGTGCATATCAGATTTACTCCACTAGATGTCAACCAATAAAAGAGCTAAGTCTCCCAAGAAAAAAATCAACTTTGCGAATAAGATAACCTTCATAGAAACAACTTTGAAATATTGTAATGCACAAAAGAACGCATTAATCAAAGATATGCTGTCACTAAGCCAACCAACCACAACTAATCTAATCTAATACATCCTCGTCCCTTGAGCACCTGCCGAACTACAGCCACAGATTAATAGGTGATACAATTTCCCATCCAGTTTCTGAATTCTAATGAACTCCAGCACTTAAAGCACACATGATTATGAGGAGCGTGCCTCTCTATTTTCATAATTCAAAGACTTAAGTTGTCTTTCAATAGCAGAGCCTTCTATCACGAGGTGTTTCCAGTTTCCTCCTCTTCGCTACAGAATTTGCATTAGTCTAGTGTGCTAAGCCCACTAAATGCTCTCTAAGTCGACAATGTCCTATAACAAAACAGATGAAAAGTAATAGTATGCTCCTCTGAGATCAAGTTTTTAATTTCACAGAGCTAAAGTTTCGAAGGAAATTTTTTATAGCGATTTGATCAAGCTTGATAACTTTTCCTAAACCACAGGAAGGTTTTGATCCCATCATGAGAGTTAAGGTTAAATTTTCTGGCTAGAATTTCAATACCTAGATGTTTGTCTTCCAGTATCTATCCGTTTTCAAATATCATTAGAAAATTTTGATTTTCTCTTAATTAAAGATACTTACTAGAAGTTGCGACGATACACTTTTTTCGGAAAAAATAAATGTGAACTTTTCATGTGTTCTCGTATATATTTTCAATTCTTCATTAGAAAAATTATAACAAAAAATTCATCTTATTTATTCATACAACCTTCATTTAACTGTAAACACTTGACTAATCATCGAGGTACACCCGAAACTAGATCACCTCCATAATTTTCGGTGATAGTAGTCCAGGACTGTAAAACTGACTGAATTAAATCATCTTCATTTCGTGGCACTGCCCGTTCAACTTAAATCTTCATTAGTCCCCGTATGTTTACAATGGGACTAAGATCTGGTGAAGCTGTTGGCCATGAAATGATTGTAACTTGGTGTTCTTGCACTATCCTGCTGAAAACGCCAGACCTCTGGATATAAAGCATCCGCCGTTTCAAGGAGAAAATCCTTTAGAATGCTACGATACTTTTCACTATTAATGGTACCAACAACTATACAGTGAGGCGTAGCACCACGCTGAGATATTGCTCCCACCATTATTTTGGTGTGAAAGGTCATGTCAGTTTTTACCCTCTTTATTGTGCCATATACAGCACTTTTTCCCAGTTCAATCAATTGCACTAAATTTTTAACGTTTCGAAAATCTTTCCTATACAAATATTCCACCTGTCTTCATTTTTTCTAGTTGCGACATTATTTCATAAATTATATATCTTTAGACAATCAACAAAATTCTATAAATAGTGTTCCCATGCAACTTTGGCCATAGCCGACTATCTGCACAACCTATTTTATACATTACTTTTGTGTTTGAATCTTACAAAAACCTATATGCCTATCTTGAAATTATGAAAAATAATAAATTCCGGATAATTTCTAGGTATTTCCATCAAATCATAGATTAATTTTAAACAATGAGAGATGTCTTTCAAAAACAAGGAATATAACAAATGTTTAGGTCAATATTTTCTTATATCATGTATTAATTATTATAAAACAATAACATCAGCTAATTTATTAATCTACACACAACATTTTACTTCACTTTGATTTTCTTCTTGAAAAAGAGGGATGTAGAGAATGCAGAAATCAGTATTTATTTTTTATGAAAGGGGAAATTATAAGAATTCATTCATTTATGATTGCAATCAACTGAATATTTATACTCTTTTGCAGTTAAATAAAATAGATGTACAAAATCGAATAACCTATAGGGAAACCGTTTAAAGTGTAAGTTGAATCATATGTAAAACGATTTTTGAAGAGCTTCTTCAACACGCTTGACAGACATTTTTGGATGAGATGATTGATGTTAAATCGATAAAGAATAGGCTCCAAAATGTGCTGTAAAGTGAGTTTGTAAACATTCAGTATAGTACGAGTTGATCTGGCGGAGAATCGTATGGCATATTCAGGCAGTTTTAACAATTTCAGAAGATAATTGCAAGTGCTTATGATGAACAGAAAAATATACATATACTCTCCTCAAAAATTCGAGAACTTGAAGAAACCGCAAAAACTCAAATCCTTAAATGTGAGATTTCATTATCATCTCTTCACAGATTTGTGTTGCATTCAATATTTATAATGCCCAGTTATGAGGTTGTTAAATATGTACATATATCCAAAGATCTTTGGACCTGATTGTATAATACTCGTACATTTATATAGGGATTATATTAAACCCAGTTCGAATAAAATTTTTGGTTGTACAAAGGCTTAACGATAAACTCAGCTTATTTGATCACGTCAACTCATCTTAGAAGTCATCAATTTCTGCGGCTTAATACGAGTTGTAAAGTGAAAGGCGACATGCATAATACTTTCTGTCATGAGACAAAACAGAGATTATCAATATTCACGTTATAGTAGTTGCTTCCTTAATTTTAGTGGTGAATATGAAATGGAACGATTTACCGGTGATGTAGTAGATTATGTATTCGGATATACCCAAAGATTATACAGAGAAACACTACAAATTTAATGAAAAAGTTCATTATTTCCTCATACACCAATTCTATTTATTCTTCAAATTTTCACCAACAAATAGTGAGGTAAAAATTTTGGGTTAAGTATAAAACGTTTCCTAAATATCCAAATTCAATGAGATCATATTGACAAGTTCTTGAAAAATGTTCATTTTTGAATAAAAAAAAAAGTTTGAATATCAGAACAGATTTAATCTGTTAGCACTGCTTATATTCAATAGACGTATAAAATCAAAATTCATTATACAAAATCAAATGGAATAAAATGTTCATTTTCAATTTCCATTTTCAATATTCGTAAACAATCTAGGAATCATTCCCTCGAAAAATTGATTATATCTTTTGCGTTGGGGAATACGAGGATTGCAATAATCGAATAATAATTTTGTTCAGTTAATTGAACTACAGTCCGTCTAGAAAGTATACGGAATTTATTATTTTTCATAATTTTAATATATTTTTTTTTTGTAAAATTCTAAGGAAAAATAATGTATAAATGAAATAGTATAAATAAAATAGGTTGTGCAGATAGTCGGCTATGATCGAAGGCAACACTATTTTCAAATATTGTTGATTGTAAACAGGTATACAATTTATGAAATAATGACGCAACTAGAAAAAAGAAAACAGGTAGAATATTTGTATAGAAAAATTTTCGAAACGTTAGAAAATTAGTGCAATTGACTGAACTGGAAAAAAACTACTGCATAAGAGACAATAAAGAGGATAAAAATCACATGGATATGAGGCATAGACCAGTTTCAAAATGACCGCGTTAGATTAAAGGAAAGAATTAAAATGCTTTATTGGCTTTAGGACGACACAATCCGCGCCTGGATTTTCGAAAATTGGTTAACAGATTTGGAAATCAACAAAATATAAAAGTATGTCCAGAAACCGTCCGTATGTCACTGAAAAGACAAGGCTACATTTGAAGGAAACCAAAAAAATCACTATAATGACAGCTTTATAAAAAGAACGAAAGATGGAAATTTTGTCAACGTTTTCAAGAAGATAATTTTAATAATGTCTTTACATCGATGATAATTGTTTCGAACTTGGTGGAAATCACTTAAAAATCCTATCGAAACAACCTGGTACCGTTCAAATTTCCAAATTTCCCACCAAAATAAGGGTATAGGGAACAATATCTCAACGTAGTGCTACGCCTCTCTGTATAGTTGATGATGGTTCCATTAATAGTGGAAAGTATTGTGGCATTTTAAACGGTTTTCTCCTTGAAACAGCGCATGATTTATATCCAGAGGAGTGGCGTTTTCAGCAGGATAATGCAAGATACCATACTTCGGTTGGATGCAAGGTCACCAAGTGACAACCATTTCATGGCCAGCAGCATCACCAGATCTTAGTCCCATTGAAAACATATGAGGACTAATGAAGATTTAAGTTGAATGAACAGCGCTACGAAATAAAGATAATTTAATTCAGTCAGTTTTACAGTCCTGGACTACCATCACCGAAAATTATGGAGGGGATCTAGTTTCGGGTGTACTTCGACGTTTAGTCAAGTGTTTACGGTTAAATGGAGGTTGTGTAAGTGAATCAGATGGATATTTTATGATAATTTTCTAATTCAAGAATTAAACATATACTAAATAATTACAATTGAGCTTTGTTTTTTCCGGATACTCTCTAGACGGACTTTATTAGGAGTATACATAAGTTCGTGCGGTTTTTTGTCGAAAATTAAAGCATTATTGGGAAAAATTTATTATTCATTCCGAGTTCAAAGTAATGGCCGTCGCTAGCTACTCATCCTTGTGGCAATTGATAGATCCCATCGCCAAAAATAGGCGGCTTTTGATCAGGCTAACCACTTCTAACACGTTCGTTCAGCTAGAGCGTTGTCACCATGAACATCCACTAAAATACTCTCCACAAAAACCATAACTCGGAACAGAAATTGACATTTTCAGAGAACCCAGAAACTAGGGCATTTACACTTTAGCGAAATGACAGATATTAAAAAGAAAGCCTAATGACGACACTTTAAAATGGAGGAGTTGCAGATGAAACAATGAAATAATAAACGAGTAGCCACATATGTTATCAAAACCTCACTAACTCATTTCTACTTCTAATGTCAGGTGTTTTTTTTTATAGTGATAGAACTTTCGATAGGAATAACTGTGATTTGAAATTTCTGTTCAGTAAGCATTGACAAATTATCATGGAAAGACTCACGCCGCAACAACGTTCACAAATTGTTGAAATTTATTTTCAAAATCAGTGTTCTATTCGCCAAACTTATAGACCACTTCGTGAAATTTATGGTTTACATAATCGTCTATCAGAGCAGCTTATTCGTCGAATTATCGATAGATTTCGGACAACATTTTCTCTACTCGATGCAACAACAATAAGACAAAGAACTGTAAGTACAGAAGAAAATATTGCTACTGTAAGTCATAGTGTTAATGATGATCCAGATTTGTCTAATCGTCGACTTTTGCAACATGTTGGTCTCTGTGTATCCACCACATGGAAAATTTTGCATAAATATCTTGGTCTACATCCATACAAGATCCAACTGGTTCAATAACTAAAAAGCCACTTGACCAAATTTGGTTTCAATCCTGATTTAAATGTGTTTTATTTCAATTTAAAGTTCTATCGCTCTAAAAAAAACATCCGATATAACAACACAGGCAGACAAAAAATGTTTTTCCTTAGTGCCTAGGATATAAGAATTGATTTTCGCTATACTTCAAGAACCAAGTATGAAATCAGTTTTTCCTGTATCAGCTCTACTTGCTGCATGCTGTTTTTCATTTATATCGCCAATTTTTAACAAATTAATCGCAAAAATACGGGTTTTTGGTGATGAAAGGGCTCTAATTTCCTAAGGCTACATTTCAGACCGTAGGTTGATATGAAGTTTTTGACGTGACAACGTCTTATAAATTGGTTTGCCGGGTGACACTTCAAGAAACTGCGTTACGCTCCGCTCACGTTATGCGCTCACAATGAGAGCGAGTGAGAGGCACGCGTCCCTTCCACTCGGGCATGGTTAGCCCGCCTAAGAGCGAGAGAGACAGACATAAAAAGTGAAAGGCACGCGTCCCTTCCACTCGAGCACAGTTAGCCCGCCTAAGAGCAAGAGAGACAGAGCGAGAGAGAGAGAGAGTGAGAGAGATAGGCATACACACCGGTTCATGTCTTGCGCTTCTATTTCGCTTAGGCGCCTGCATACAAGTTTACACGTTGCCAGTTAATTGTAAAACGATTGCGTAGTGATAATGTGAAGGTAGTTTCGTCCATCGCAACAATTCAAACAGCAAAGGTAAATAATTTCAGACTGATAATATAACATGATGAAATAAATGACTAAGACATAAGTGAATAGGTTATGTTGTAGTAATCACAATGTTGTGGTAGTTTTCAATCAAAAAAGTAGTAGAAATCGTTTCTCAACGAATAATAATTTGTTTAACTTGAAAAAATGAGCGCGACTTGCTATGTAAAAAATTGAAATAACAATGTTTAACCTCCAACCTGTCAAATCGAAACTTTCAAACATTCAAACCGAGACGACTAATCACTGCGCAAGGTCGTAAGCGCGCGATTTACAAATTCAAAGATCAAATGTGAATTAGTTTTCTCCTTTTAGAAAATACACTTTGAATTAAAATCGATTGATATTAACAATTACTGTGATTTAAATAAATGTTCTAACTTTTAAATTTAGTTTTTATATTTATAACAATGTAAAACAAGTTAAATTTATTAATAACTTATAACAACCGATTGATAAATAAAATTTTGTTAATATGAAATTCAGTGCGAGATTCTTTGTATAAATTAATGTTTTAAATATAATTCTTTGTATAAATAAATGTTTTAAATTGTTACTATTATTTCATCCTTCTTCCTACTATACGAATGAATATTCACATTAAAATTATTTTACCACTCAAAGTCGTTGTCACGTAAAACTTTCGCCCGTAAACCGACTTTACAGGCAACAAATTTTTTCCATGTTTCAACCTCTAGAATCACGTCCTGAAATATATTGGGTGTTTTTTTTAGAATCATATAAGTTTCGATAGTAATAACTGTGATTTGACAGAAGGTAGAAGCCATATTGTTTTGTCATTTCTGTTCAGTAAGCATTGACAAATTATCATGGAAAGACTCACGCCGCAACAACGTTTACAAATTGTTGAAATTTATTTTCAAAATCAGTGTTCTATTCGCCAAACTTATAGAGCACTTCATGAAATTTATAGTTTACATAATGGTCCATCAGAGCAGCTAATTCGTCGAACTATTGATAGATTTCGGACAACATTTTCACTACTCGATGCAACAACAACGAGACAAAGAACTGTGCAGAAGAAAATATTGCTGCTGTAAGTCATAGTGTTAATGATGATCCAGATTTGTCTATTCGTCGACGTTCACAACAAGTTGGACTCTGTGCATCCACCACATGGAAAATTTTGCGAAAGCTACTTGACCATAATAAACGTCATTTGTTTGCTGATTGCGTCCTAGAACAGCTTGAAGTTGATCCACTTTTTTATCGTGAAATTGTGTTTAGTGATGAAGCTCATTTTTGGTTGAACGGTTATGTAAACAAGCAAAAATGCCGTATATGGAGTGAAAACAGTCCTCAAGAAGTTCTGCAGGTTCCATTGCATCTTCACACGCTGGAGGCATCATCGGTCCATATTTCTTTAAACACGATAATGGAGCTAATGTTACAGTGCATGGTGCTCGTTACAACGATCGATGAACAATAATTTTTTTTTCAAAATTTGAATGGTATCGACCCAGAAGTGTTATGGTTCCAACAAGATGGTGGTATACCTTATGCTGCTACCGTAACAATTGATTTATTGAAAGAAAGATTTGGCGATAACATTATTTCGAGAAATGGTCCAATTAATTGGCCTCCAAGATCATGAAATAACTCCACTGGATTATTTTCTTTGGGGTTATGTCAAGTCATTGGTTTATGTTGATAAACCAGAAACAATAGATGCTTTGGAAGCCAACATAACTCGTGTTATTGATGAAATAAGGCCTGAATTACTCAAAAAAGTGGTCCAAAATTGTTCTGGTCGGTACCTCGGAGCTAGTCGTGGTGGACATATGCCGGAAATTATTTTCAAAACATAAATGTCATAAAATTATCTTTCAATTTAAAAAAAAATTGGCTTCAATCTTAATTGAAAAGTGTTTTATTTCAATTTAAAGTTCTATCACTCTAAAAAAACACCCGATACTAACGCTTATTCCGGATGCCCTGTATGAATTGAAACCGTATAACCGTATTACTAATTTTCTCTTCTAACACGAATCATCACCATTTACAATTGAGCATCACTTTAAAATCCGAGCTAGGACGTACCTTACCTTCATAACGGCAGTATTGTTCGTGTCTGGCACTGCAAAAATGACCCATAAACCGTTATCGTCGATGCTGAAATCCATAAAGTTATATTGACTACTATACAAATTGGATGTTCTGTTCATATTTTGTATGGGTAGATCTAACGCTGCTGTCCTCTCGTCAAAAAGGTTCACCCTGATGATGCGGGCTGTGTCCTTCTCGTTGTAATAAAAATGTCCTTCAAACACTACGTGGGCGTTCCCTTTGAAAGGTCGGTCCAGTAAATATTTCCTAGAAGTAATCAAGAGACATTTCTTTGAAATTTAAATACGGATAAGGTTAATCAATATTTGGTTATATAGTGAGAAACTTTAGGATACAATTAGGGGTATTTTTATATCTTTTTAATATCTACATGATATACAGGGTGCCCAAGTTAACTATGACGAAATTTCACAAGATGATTCTACAGGAAATTTGCAACACAAAAGTTCCCATAGAGTATGGTCTAATCATCTTTAGTTGTGAAGTTATTCAATATTCTACTATTCTGCACCGTTTCACAGTTGAAAACCATGATCATGTTATCAACTTTAGTGTACACCAATGGAAAGAGTAGTAAATTTTCTTACACTAGGGTGATTTCATGGGGATTTTCATAAAATACTTACTTATTAGAGGGTGGTTACGAAAAAAATTATGATAAAATTTTCTTCAGTCATAATCTTTGGTCAAAGTTTACTCTAAACCCCCATGGAAATTATGTGAAAAAACTGCTTTACTTACAAAGCTTTTCAACGACGTATTGTAATAAGCCACCTCTCTGTGGGAGGAAAATATTATTAGATTGACTTATTTACGAATGGGGTGCGAACCAATCCTAGTCGACCGGTTTTAGAAAGGATACGGCCTTCGCGAAAATGGAAGGTCTTTGATGTTAATAAATTTTCCCTGTGACAATGAAAATGGTAATGAAACTCAATTATGGATTTTAAGAAGTATAATGATATGGTGTGCCAAAATACAATAGTTTTATCAATCATAAATTCAATAAAATTTAAATAAAGATGACACACTGAATAATTAAGTAGAGGGCGATGCGGATCCCTCAAGCACTACGAATCAATTATATAATTCTAAATTCTGTTTGAATTCTTCAAACATAATAATTACGGAGAGATATATCTACCTACTTCTTAATTTCTGACTCTACTTTAATTAGACAATTTCAACCTGAATAATATACCAAAATTCAAAACAAAACTGGGCGCACGCGATTTTCTACAAGAAACGACCTATTTAACACGAACAATAAACGATAAAAAACGACTACCGGTACTCTTTAATTCCTTGGTCACGGAACTTAGCACTATATTCAACTTCTCTAATTCTTCTGGCTCAATTCATAAACTTAAAAAAATTACTTATGTCCCTTAATATAATTATAATAATGCTAAAGTCTGAGACCAATTCAAGCCTCGCATCGAGATCTTTTCTCGACGATCTTAGTAGTTTTTCCGACATGTCAAGGCTTCCCAACAAACTCTCTTTTGGCCCTTATAATACCCCGTACGCGTCGGTTTTCTCCTTCCAAATTTTTGATCCGTTCACCCGCTCAAAATTGCAACTAAGCACTTTTCAAAATTTCAGCTCTTTGTCGAGCCACACATGTTAATTTCGACGTCAGCGTTTTTCTCTGAAACTTTCCGTTCCTGAACTCATCTGAAGGATTATACTTACGTTTCGTACAGTCAGCTCTTATGAACTTTTTAATCTATAGTTTGTTATTATAGTATACAGGCGAGAGTAAAAGAATTTCTTTTCCGATGTTCGTACGTGCCTCGAAAGCGAATTCCTAAGTTTAGCATAACTCGTCTGGAGATTAGAATAAACAAATTAATTCAGGGGCATTGAACCTCGTGTTGAATTTGCTTTTATCCACTGATCAAATCCCTGTATCATTATAGTACTTTCGTGAATTCTAAATCTTGTTGGTGTACCACAGTATAATACATTCTATCAAATTTTCATTGGACAATAAATGTGAAATTTTGCAGAAAAAACAATGAGATAGCCATCTGAAGAAAAATTATTATTCAGGAAATCTTTTATTTTTCAGATAAGTGTACTTGGAGGATTCTACTGAAAACCCCTTACCTTTCTATCATGACGGGAATAGGAAGTTACGTTGTGTAGACAACCTAAGTTACACTTGAACGAGAACGAGGAAACAGAATGCAAGGTTAAGGTTAAGTAAAAATACAAAATTTAGTTGCGGAAGGCAAGGTCCTGCATCTGACTCGATGTATGGGAGCGAGGTTGTGCTTTAGGAGGAAAAGAGTTAGACAGAAAACCTCTCTTTATCTCCCATACATTCTTCAGCCCTGTCCTTCCCTTTATTCATAAAATTAAGGTTCCAGGAATCAACAACCTTTCTAGTATCCTGAAACATAGTTAGTGTGCAAGCAAAGGTGAACACAGCAGTCCTTTGAGTGAATACACAGATAACATGGTAATATGAATATGTAACAAAGATCTTCGAGGTAGTTTTACAATGACCCTTTAGTCAGGAATTCCCCATTCACACACCTACTATCTAATTGGATTATTATAATCTCGACGCATAATATCGTTGTTCATGAATGTCGTGTTGCAACATTCAGAAGACACACAGGTTGTGGTGTCAGTTATTTAATTGTAGATCCACCTTTCATTCACTCTAAACACTCTGAATTCCCAAACAAAGTTCCATTGTTAACATTCTCTAGATTGAAATAAATGGAATATGTTAAATGGTCCATTCAGATTAGAGTAAATAGGTCTTTCCCAACTGGAGCATCACTACAGTAACACCAATAAATAAAGAATACATGATACAAATAACACTCACTTCGACCTCAGGTAATTCAATATAATACAAGAACTCTACTAGTTAGAGCAGCTCAGTCAACTTCTAGAAATCTAGAGGAGTAAGGTCGGGATTTCGAGCAGGCCATCTGATCGGTTCGAATCTTCCTACCCACTTCCACTTTCCTTCAAAATGAATTTCCATCCATTCTGTAACTATTGTGTGCATTTGAAACCAATTTAGTAGAAGAGAAGACAGTCCACTGGAGTTAGTAGAATTACTGTGATCCCCGAGACTACTGGTGATTAGAATTGTGGGGTAGGCATACTGAAGCCCAGGCATTGAATCATAAAGCTCAAGAATTGTTCATAGTCAACTTCTATCTTGCAGACAATGAATTTGAGTACTGTGTTGTCTTAAGTTATACTTTAAATTAAGAAAAAAGTCTCTCTTTCATATAATTATTTTGTTTCATATATTTTCGAAAACATATCCTTTTCGATAAATAGTTTACTAAGAATTAACATCTCTCACCTGGAAGGAAGGTCCTTTCGGAACATTGTTTTATTGTCATACTGGAACAGATATGTATCATTTTTCTCGTTGGTGGCCCAGATTTTATCCACATCGCTGTCACTGGGATGTGGATCCCTCATCCAACTACCATATGTATCCTCTGAGATTCTATGGAATACTGGCTTCCCAACAGCGTAGAGAACACAATCTGTCGAAAAATAGTCTATGTTAAGATCAACCTTGAAAATTTCAATATATGAAGAAAACGAAACTATTTCGGCTCCACTGTTAAAACAAAAGCTTTCTCTAAAAAATATTTAAAGGCGTAATGATCTGACCTTTGCTGTATTAACCCTGGAATAGATGCCGGTACTGAGTGGAGTGACATCGAAACTGTCACCGTGAAAAGTCTATTTCTGGCGTCTTCTTTTTCGACCGACATTGCTGAATATTCTTTTCGTGTATTAAAAGCGAATAAAGTGATCAAATTTGTTTAGAAGATGCAGAATAGAAGCTAGAGATCAGCATAGAAAACCGTAGGATCCCTCGGCATTACGAATTTAAAATAAGCAATTTTTGTGATGGAATCACTAAAAATCTGCAATCCAACTGGAACTTTCTCGAGTATTTGTTTCAAATAATGAATAAATCTGTGAATATGAAAAGTTGTTCTTTACTACTGTCCTGGTGTCATGACGCCCTCTTTGTAACTTTAAACAAAATTTTGTTTTTATTCGAGCTAGCCACGGTCATTGTGATCCAAATAGGCCTGATTCTGAATCTGAAATAAAGTAAGGTACGAATTGACTCTGTACATGATGACCAAGCCATAGACGACATATTTTTTGTGCAATTGACGCAATGGCAGTATACTGAGGGCAGCTAACATGGTTAGTTTGACCTATCGTTCCCAAAGTAAAGGGAACGATATCAGATGAAGAGAAATTGAGGCATCTGAAAAGAACCAATAACGAATATCTACTTTTTCAGAAAGGTCGTATGCTTCTAATTCCCGAGTGGAGCTTTCATGTGTTATAGAGTTATCACAAGTCTCTTTAATACGTATCTTAGAGAAGATTCATTCAAACATACAAAATTAAAGGGTGGGCAATGTAGAGTGTGAATTTGGAAATAGTGGTTATTTCGAGTGTGGCAACATTTCTGTCATTCGTGTTTTGACAGAAAGTTAATTCAATATTTGACATTAACGAATTGAGTCGATTTACGATTGAAAAAACTTGGAAATATTACAAACTTATTTCCAAATTAGTGAATATCAATCCAAAGTGTTAGAAATTTACGGGCAATATTCGATAGACATTGAATGCCCTCAAGGCAATTTGTGGATCCAATTCTTCGAAAACTAGATCATTATTTGATAAAATAACCCGTTCACATTTCCATCCAGTGAGCACACCTGAAACTATTGCTGCTGGAGCTCAGAATGGGGCCAAAATTCCATCAAGATCAACATCGTGCTCCACAACTGATCATTTCTCGCACTTATCTGAGGAGAATTTTGCATGAAGATCTCGGTATGAAGGCTTAAAAAGATCAACTAGTGCAAGATTGGAAGCCTCGTTACCATCCAATGCGTGTCCACTTTGCTGAATGGGCCAATGATGAGCATTTTACCAGAAAAATCACCTTTCGTGATGAAGCTCATTTTAACCTCGGAGAACTATTTTTTTGTGGCGATCTGTTGAGGATAAGTTTTACACTAACTATCCAGAAACGATTGATTTCCCAGAATCAGATAATCTACATCTGGAAGCGAAAATCAAAAAACTAGATATCTTAGAATCGATAGAGGTATTCAAGAACAAGGGAATAAGTAAGATTTGGCAATAAAATTATTGAAAGATTAGACGGACCTTTGACACAACTCACTTCTCGAAGTTTTGCACAAGCCGAAGCGTTTAATGAATATATAGCCGTCTAGAAAAGTATCCGCAAATAACAAAGCTCAATTAGTGTATATTTTTAATTTTTGAATTAGAAAATTATAACAAAATCTTTATTTATTTACTTATACAACCTCCATTTAACTGTAATCACTTGACTAAACGTCGAGGTATACTCGAAATTAGATCACTTCCATAATATCGGTGATGGTAGTCCAGGACTGTAAAGCTGACTGTATTAAATCGTCTTTATTTCGTGGTGTTGCTTGTTCAACTTAAATCTTCATTAGTACCCATATGTTTTCAATGGGACTAAGATCTGGTGAAGCTGCTGGCCACGAAATGGTGATCCCTTGGTGTTCTTGCATCCAAGCTTTAGTATAAGCCGAAATATGGCACCTTGCATTATCCTACTGAAAACGCCACCACTCTGGATATAAAGCACGCGCTGTTTCAAGGAGAAAATCATTTTGAATGCCACAATACTTTTCACTATTGATGGTACTATGAACTTTACAGAGATGCGTAGCACCACTCTGAGATATGGCTCCCCAAACCACTCTTTTGGTGGAAAATTTGGAAATTTGAACGGTAACGGGTTTTATTGATAGGATTTTTGAGTGATTTCCAACAAGTTGGAAATAACTTTACCCAGATTGAAAGACATTAAAATTATCTTCTTGAAAAGGTTGACAAAATTCTATCTTTCGTTTCTTTTGTAAAGGTGTCATTATAGGGATTTTTCTTGGTGCCCTTGATATGTAGTTTTGTCTTTTCAGTGACAGTACGGTTTCTGTACATACTTTTATATTTCGTTGATTTCCAAATTTGTTGAAACCCAAGGCACGAATTGTGTTGTTTAATAAAGCGTTCAAATTGTGTCCAATAATAGAAATTTAGTTGGATATAGGTCAAGTAAAATATTCGTTGGAGGTAAATGTGTTGTATTCGTCGACTTTTCAACCTTAATTAGACCATCTTAGGGTTACTAGAAAATAGGATTTCAAACTGTTACACGACAAATAATACATTTGCATAAAAACATAACATAATACAAAAATGAAAAACAAATATCACCCACATCCAAGTTATTACTCCAGTGTTCTGATTGATAAAATTCAGAGCACTCATTTAAACAAAAACTCAATATCATCAATAACCTGAAGCATAGAGTAATTAAACTTTCACACCCTGATTTCCACTTAAAAATTTTTAACAAGATAAATACTAACTTAGTGAAAAACAACTACTTCCATAAACTTGTGAACAAACTTTTATTCTTCCCTTCTCCTAAAATGTCAGTTCCAGTCCAGAATGAAGAAACGAAATATTTTAAAATAAAATCTCTCGGAAAGAAGTTGTTTTTAAAAATTAAAATGAAATTAAGAAACTGGTTACAAAGCAAAAAGAAAAGACACCACAAGACATCGAAAGCAATATACAAAATACCATGTAATAAATGTAATGACATATACATAGGTCAAACCCGAAGATATTTAAAAACGAGAATTTCTGAGCGCAAACGAAGCATAAGACCGGCTAACATTATCAATGCGAAAAATAAGACAACATAAGCTGAGCATTTCAAGAACAAATAACATGATTTTGATTTAATATACTAACAGACAAAGAAACTGCAACATCCAGAAGGACCTGTTTAAATTTAAATTTTTTTTTTGGTGAAACATAAATAGTATAGCAAGAAGTAAATGATTAAAATTTGGAGAAAAAAATCGTGAAGGTCTTTTCATGTAAACATTTTTTGTTACTTAAATATGTAGTCGTTTTTTGCAAATTTTTTAAATTTTACAGCGAACCAGCTGCTCGAGGAGATCCAAACTCGATGTTTAGTTGTTGTGAAAATGCCCAGAGCACGTGTACGCGGAATTTATCGCTAGCTAAGTGAATTTGAAAGAGGTCGAAATATTGGTCTACGGGGGGCGGGGTTGTTATTTCGATAAATCGCTAACCATACGAACAGAAATCTAACTACTGTTATGAGATGTTGTCAAGCGTGGTTTGATAATGCCCAAAATCGAAGAAGAGTAGGCACCGGACGTCGAAAGGGCACAAATGAAGTTCAAGATCGACGTCTAAGATTTATGGCTATTAGAGACCGATTTGCGACAACTCGATCTTTGGCTTATGAGTGATTAGGAGAACAAGGCCATCCTTTTACTGCCGGATAAGGTCTTTTAGAGTGCAGTATTATCGACCCCATCTTGTGTCACCTCTGACGGTTGAGCATCTCCGGCAACGATTACAGTGGTGCAGAGAACGTCAACATTGGAATGTGGAATGGCATCGGGTCGTCTTTTCTGATGAATCTCGATTCTCTTTGGGTGAACCTCAGTTTGATATTGAGCGTCATGTTCACCGGACAGTAGGCGTTACGGTATGGGGTGCTATTGCATATGCAAGTAGGTCACCTTTAGTCTTTATTAGAGGTAACATGACAGCGCTGCGTTACCTTCAAGAAATAGTGGAGCTATATGTTCTCTCTTACCTTAACCGGCTCGAGAACCCAATATTTCAGCAAGATAATGCTCAACCTCATGTTGCCAGAGTTAGTTTAAAGTTTTTTGAAGCGACCCATGTGAATCTTTTGCCATGGCCGCCCAGATCCCCCGATCTTTCGCCCATAGAACATGTTCGGGACATCATGGGTAGAAGGCTTGGAGCTCTCACGGACTTTGGCGGCTCTAAGACATGAACTAAAGGTAGCTTGGGATAGTATCCCTCAAAAAGAAATAGACCATCTTATTGCATCAATGCCAGGACATGTTGGGAGTGTATAGATAATCGCGGTGGACAAACACATTATTAACAAATTTATTAAAAAAAATTATAAACCCTTCGTTTTTTTTTCTTCAAATTTCAATCATGTTTACCTTTCTATACTATCTATAATTTCATAAATTGTACATATATAGTGTTGCCATGAAACTTTGGCCATAGCCGACTATCTGCACCTGTTTTATACATTACTTTTGTCTTAGAATGTTACAAAAAAGAAGTATATTAAAATTATGAAAATAATAAATTCATTTGTTATTCAATTTGAAATGCAGTAAAAACTACGAAATTCGATTCACTGTATCTTCAGTAATAAAAAGTGATGAAAGTAATTTCTTATTTTCCTCATGCAATCGAGTTTTTACCTGTCTTTCTACTGGGATATCCTTTGTACTTCTCAGATCCATAAGGCCTTATTTCCCATTTGCTAATCAAATCGATTAAAGATACGCCACTTCCATTGCACCTCATTTCTAGTTTACCGCAGTCAGGGCACTCGAACTGAGGGCCGCAAATGTCTTCTAAACTCACCGTGTCCGGGGGCAGCATCCCATAAACTGTTTCCTTATTTTCCGAAGGTCTGTGTGGATGTCTGCCATCTCCTTCTGTTTAATCACAATAGAAATTCAATTTTGTATGAGCTCAAATAAATGTCCATTTTTTCTTAGTTGAGTTTATTGTTATTTCTTGTAGCTGCACTGAATACAGTTAGTTCATCCCGTATCTGGAAACTGCAATATTCACAAAAAACACCGTGGTTGTAATACTAAATTTAATAATAGATAAATTTGCCAACACCTTCATCAGTTATTGATTTTTCCACAAAAATTTGGATAAGACTAAGACATCACCTCGGCTAAGAGCAATCAACCTGGACATACCTTCTAAATTACTCATAGATTGGTCGAATAGACAATTTCAAAGAATGAACAGGAGAACTAGAGCTGAAATTACGAAAAACAGGATACATAACAACCCCTTCACTACACGAATTTAACTGCTGCGGGAAGAAGGTAGCATAGGGCAGCTAGATCTTCAGTACTTTCATGACAAACAAATATTGAACCTCAGAAATTATTTCTGACCAGAACTCATGAAGATAATACACAAAAATCAACAAGTTATTCTCAACATCATTTTCTCCTCAACAAGGTGTACCACAAGGCTGTCCATTATCTCCACCAAAAAATATATTACTTAGGTAATTATATACTACTCTGTCAAGAAAGTACCGGGAATTTTCAATTTAAACAATATTTTTACATTTAATCGTCAAAATTTATTGGGTCGCCTTCAAAATAGGCTCCATTTGCTCCAATACATCTATGCCAATGGCACTTCCAATTATCGAAACATTTTTTATAGGCGCTTTCCGGGATGGACTTTAGCTCTCGCGCCGAATTTTGTTTTATGGCTTCAATCGACTCAAAACGGGTGCCACGAAGGGGCAATTTTAGTTTTGGGAAGAGGAAAAAGTCGCAGGGAGCCAAATCCGGCGAATACGGTGGTTGCTGAAGCACGTTTGTTGAGTTTGTGGCGAGAAAGTCAGTCACAATCGTAGCTCGGTGAGAAGGCGCGTTATCCTCATGCAAAATCCATGAGTTGTTCGCCCACAAATTTGGCCGCTTCTTACGGATACGCTCACGCAAACGTTTCATAACGCCTAGGTAATACTCCTTGTTTACCGTCTGACTCTCTGGAATGAATTCGTAGTGCACCATGCCACGGATATCGAAGAAAACAATGAGCATCGCCTTCATTTTCGAGCGGCTTTGGCGTGGTTTTTTCGGTTTCGGCTAATTTTTTGCCACCCATTCCGATGATTGCTGGCTTGTTTGCATATCGTACTCGTAGACCCAGGTCTCATCACCAGTTATAATGCGTTCCATGAATGTAGAATCGGAATTACAGCGATCCAGCATGTCTGAAGCAACCTGTTCGCGATGACGTTTTTGAAGAAAATTCATGTCTTTCGGTACGAGTCGTGCGGCCACCTTTCTCATGCCCAAAATATCAATCAAAATCGTACGTGCGGACTCGTGGGATATCTTAAGATCATGTGCTATCTCTCTCAAGCTGGTACGACGGTTTTCCAGCACCCTTTCCTTAATTTTATCGACGTTATCTTCGATCGAAGCCGTCGATGGGCGACCACTTCACGACCGTCCTTGAAGGCTCTGTACCACTGATATGCACGAGTTTTCGATAGAGCATTATCACCAAAGGCCTTTTGCAACATTTTCAATGCATCGGCACACGAAAATTCATTTGCAACACAAAACTTTAAACAAATTCTTTGCTCAACATAATCACCCATAGTAAAAATCGGCACGCACTCTGACATCGACTGACTTAATCAGCTGTTGCAAACACACTAGTTGACAGATCCTGCTCAAGCTTGGCATAGTAATTAAGGACAGTGGTACTAACCTAGGAAAAAAAATTTTTACCTGCCTCATTGCCCCGCCAGATTTAAATCGATAATTCCCGGTACTTTCTTGACAGAATGTATTACTTAGCTAACACAAGAACTGAAATGTTACCTACAATATGCTGATGACACAGCTCTCATAACACCCAGCAAGAATCTGAAAGACACAGTGGAAAAACTACAAAACCTATGCAAGAAAACCATGACATGGACGAAGAAATAAAGAATTCTACCAACCGTGAGAAATATAAACTAATATTGTTTGAACACAAATTATAATACCAGTCCAACACGCTAAATACCATGGAATCACAGTGGATGATAAGACCATATTGAACAAACAAAATTTTAATGAAAAAAGAGATCAAATTGCTAGATCAAAGCACCTTCGATCCCTTACCTACAAAAACTGCGGCATAAACCACACATCTTTAGGAATCTACCAAACTACATGCAGACTGATATAGAATATGGACATCTAATATATAATAACTTGATAATATGAAAGTAGCAGAACGCAGTAGTTTAAGGACATTGAGTAAGATACGCCATCCAGGAATTCCACTTCATAACCCACCAAATGACCTTCTCTATGAAAAAATGAAGATAGATCGCTGCTGTAAACCATAGTGTTAATGATGACCCAGATTTGTCTATTCGTCGACGTTCACAACAAGTTGGACACTGTGCATTCACCACATGGAAAATTTTGCGTAAAGATCTTAGTCTACACCCATACAAGATCCTATTAGTTCAAGAGCTAAAGCCACTTGACCATAATAAGCGTCGTTTGTTTGCTGGTTGGGCCCTAGAAGAGCTTGAATTTGATACACTTTTTTATCGTAAAATGGTGTCGATCCAGAAGTATTTTGGTTCCAAGAAGATGGTGCTACACCTCGTGCGGCTACCAATTAATTGGCCTCCAAGATCATGCGACATACCTCCACTGGATTATTTTCTTTGGGGTTATGTCAAGTCATTGGTTTATGCTGATAAACCAGAAATAATAGACGCTTTGGAAGTCAACAAAACTCGTGTTATTGATGAAATAAGGCCCCAATTACTCGAAAAAATGGTCCAAAATTGGTCTGGTCGAATGCGGTTCCTCAGAGCTAGTCGTGGTGGACATATGTCGGAAATTATTTTTAAAACCTAAATGTTATAAAATTATCTTCCAAATAAAAAAAAATTGGCTTCAATCTTAATTTAAATGGGTTTTATTTCAATTCAAATTTCTATCACTTTAAAAAAACACCCGATACATTTCAAATCCAAGGTACTCTAAGTTCTATGCTCACCACAAACATCACACAGAGTTTGCAAGGCACTTAATGGTCTTCGTTAAACCACATTTGATATTTATATATTGAAATTTTTTTATTCAAAAACCTAATATAATTATATATTATATATAAAGTGAAATGATAGGAAGCGGTTTTTTACTTGATAGAAGTATTATTACAAACTTTGAATATCAAAACAGATTCAATCTCTTAGTCTCCAACAATTTTAATTTCAAAAAATCTCATTCAAAAACTTTTAGAATGGAAAATGTCTTATAAGCACTGCTTATATTTAATAAACGTATAAAATTAAAATTCATTATACCATATCAAATTTAACAACAAACATAAATTGTCAATCAAAATTAATAAATAAATATTTGAACGTTCCAAGCATGCGCATCTGGACTCTTCAGACAAGCGTGATGAGCATATTGTATAATGAGTTTTGATTTTATACGTCTATTGAATATAAGCAGTGCTTATAAGACATTAATTTCATTCTAAAAGTTTTTGAATAAAATTTTTTGAAATTAAAATTGTAGGAGACTAACAGATTGAATCTGTTTTGATGTTCAAAGCTTATTTATGTGAAAAAACAACAATAGGTGAATGGTGTAGAAAGGCATACAGGAAAAACAAGAAACTTTTGTATTCATTATGCAGCTATGATCTACTGTTAGTATTACAAGGCAGCCACCTCTCCTACCGAACAGAGTAATTTCCCCTCTTGTAGCTTGTAGCTCATTTTTACTGACGCACAAGTAGACAAAGTTGAAGTCGTATGGCGTTGTTCTAGTAATATTCAACCTCATGAGGCTACGATAGGGATCTCGTTGGCCGATGTATTCAATACGGTATTTGTCGTTATTTTCTATCAGTCTTCCATCTGATCTTTCCCAGTATCTGAAATCGAAATTTTTACAAAAGTTTATTTACAATAACGTCCAAATGCAATCAAACTAGTGGGGCAAAGAGTGTTTTTGCATGATTCATTAAATTTAAGAAGTGGATCAAAACGGGTGAGCCATCTAGCGTTTACATTTTGAAGTACTGGTTACTTCGAGTCTGGAAACACTTCTGTCATTCGTGTTTTGACAAAAAGTTAGGTTAATATTTGACATTAACGAAATAGATCGATTTACGCTTGAACAAAACTGGGAAATATTAAAGATTTATTTACAAATTGGGTCTATCTAAACTGTTAGGAAATTTACATTGAAAATTCGATAGAAATGAAACGGCCATTTGTGAAGGAAGACGAGTCAACAAATATAGTGACATCCTTCGACAGGAACAGACGCCTTTCGAGGTAGACACCATGCAAATTAAAGAGAGAAACTATGCTAGGAATGTCATAAAAATCGATCTAGTATGATTAAAAACATTAGAGAATTAAAGCTCAACAAAAACATTTTACATCTTTTCATAAACTCCCTCAAATATCACTGTCGGCTCAGAAGGTATATTTAGAAACTTAGGCGCAGCAGAAAACGATTAATGCAGACTATAAATATCATTGGAATGCGTTCTCTGCTGAAAGAAATCGAATAGATTGGCACTCAACATCTATTATGCCTATATATTGAATTGAATCAGTCCTTACTTGGTGAAAATCCATATTAAATAATATTTAAATAAGGTTATTCTGATTTTCACAAATTTTTATTGTTATATTTACAACAATCGTTTCGCTTTCACAGTAGCATCATCAGGCAGGTTTACATTTTGAATAACTAAGCTTGTTTCCGAAATCCGTTGCTATTTATATTACAGTAAGTACAATAAATTTTTATTGAGCACTAAAACCCAAAAAAGGGTCAGAGACCCTTTTTTGGGTCCAATTCCAGCTTATCTGAATAAATTTAACAGAGGTGAGTTATTTAAATCTAATTGTTCGTTAAGTAATATTCCAATTTTATTGTGTTTATTTATCTCTAAGGATTCTAACAGGTTTTAGGCATAACTTTCACTTTCTATATGTAGAATTTCAAAATTATGATTAAAAGTATGTTCTGTTTCTAACAAATAGTTAGAATAACGTAAATAGGGGTCATTCTTGATAGAAGGTATATAAAATAATATAACTATTTTAAAAAAAAATTTTAAACAATTTTAAAAAATTAGCCTTCTACATATTTAATTCCAAAAGATTATATTCAATGATTATAACTTCTGAAAATAAATTAAAATAATGTCGTATAAGTACCACTTATATCATGACACAAAATAAACATTCATTATAAGACATCCAAATGGTATAACAAAATCCAATAAATAAAAATTATTAACTAAAATCCTTTAAATTAAACATTTTTAAAATTGTTTAAAAATTTTTTAAAATAGTTATATTATTTTATTTACCTTCTATCAAGAATGACCTCTATTTACGTTATTTTATTCATAATATATAATTATATGGTTTCCTCAAACATTCATACAGATAGTCCTTGTGTTATAGCAGAGGCCGTTAAATTTGTCTTTCAATCTTCTAGATCAGGTTAAACCACAGAGATATTTCTGTGTGTAGTGAATACCTATTTAAGGTTCTCATTTAAATAGAACTTTTTCTGGAAGGCCAAGGGTGAGTTTGAATATATGTTATTGATTGATTTTATATTTATTGAATATGAATATTTGAATACTGATGAGCAAAGTCGATTTTAAAACTTGTTTTTCAGTAATGTTTTGCATATCTTGAGTTTTTATATAAAGTACCTTGGTTAGATATCCAATAATATTGAATAGTCTAAGTAAGATAGTTTTGTGATAAAATTCTTAAGATTATGTTGGATATTCTTGAAAGATATTGGTTTTCATAGGATTGATAAGCAGAAACAAAATTTTGTCTATTCAAAATGTTTAATTTATAGGATTTTAGTTAATAATTTTTATTTATTGGATTTTGTTATACCATTTGGATGTCTTATAATGAATGTTTATTTTGTGTCATGATATAAGTGGTACTTATACGACATTATTTTAATTTATTTTCAGAAGTTATAATCATTGAATATAATCTTTTGGAATTAAATATGTAGAAGGCTAATTTTTTAAAATTGTTTAAAAATTTTTTAAATTAAATAGTTAGAATATGTGGAATTACTTTCATTATTGAGGAAACCCTTCAAATATTCACAAATTCTATGTCATCTATGTTGTTTCACAAACCCATCTATACGGATTCTATTATACAAAATAAATCAAATCATCCTTTAAATCAAAAATTATCAGCATTCAATTGTATGATCCATAGATTAGTTAATATTCCCATGAATCGAGATAATTATATTTCAATACTTAACATAATTAAATAAATAGCTATTAATAATGACTATGATCCTTAGTTGATAGACAAATTATTGATGAATAAAAATAATAAAATAGCTTTGAATATGGTATATCCTAATATAAAAGAAAATTGTAAATACACTAAAGGTATTTCTGAGAAAATTGCTACATACCTCAAAAATAAATATAATTTCAGAACTTCATTTAAAACCAATACAAACTTGAGTAAATTCATTAAAAATAATAAAGATTGTATACATAAAGATGATAAATCGGGGGTTTATAAGTTAACCTGCGATGATTGCCCTAAAGTTTACATAGGACACACTGGAAGAACTGTCCGACATAGAATTTGTGTACATTTGAAGAGTTTCCTCAATAATAAAAGTAATTCTACATTTTCGAACCATTTGTTAGAAACAGGACATACTTTCAACCATAATTTTGAAATTCTACATATAGAAAGTAAAAGTTATGCCTTAAACCTGTTAGAATCCCTAGAGATAAATAAACACAATAAAATTGGAATATTACTTAACGAACAATTAGATTTAAATAACTCACCTCTGTAAAATATATTCAGATCAGCTGGAATTTGCAGAGACCCTTTCTTGGGTTTTAGTGCTCAATAAAAATTTATTGTACTTACTGTAATATAAATAGAAACGGATTTCGGAAACAAGCTTAGTTATTCAAAATGTAAACCTGCCTGATGATGCTACTGTGATAGCGAAACGATCATTATAAACATAACAATAAAAATTTGTGAAAATCAGAATAACCTTATTTAAATATTATTCATTATCTATTATGCCATTTCGGTTCATGTTACGGGAAAAATTCCTTTATTTCCCATGAAACCATGTACAGCTGATCAAAGGTAATTAGATTTGGTGCTTCATTCCATGATACGACTTCGGAAAATCTATACTACAATAGTTTAAAGTACCCTGGAAACGAAGGGTATTAGAGTTTTACACGGACCTTTATGTTCCCCGATCTTTATCCCATTAAACGTTTGTGCGATATGGTGAAAGAAACTCTTCAATTCTCCTGAGTTGAGGAAAAAATTTATACAAGCAGGTTTAGAACCATGCAGCGATGAATTCATGCTTGTATTATGGTAAGGCATTGAAATACAGGTTACAAATTTGAGATCGTTTTGGTATGCAGATAGTTTTTAAATTGAATTGAGAAAATAGAAGTTAAATACTTTTTCATCTTAAAATAGTCCTACAAGCTTACAATCTCATCCAAAGCTAAATGTCGCCGCTTTATTCTGCTTTTTAATCAGCTTGAATACACTTTTGTTTTATCACTTCAAAGTTTCTCAACATAGTAAAAATATTCGAAGAATTGAAGTTAATTCTTCCACCATTTTTGCATATCTCGTATTTATTTAGTATTTTCCAAACTTCACACGTGTTTCTTATATAAAACGATTTGGCAAGCAGACTCCAACTTATTTATATGCAAAATGTTAAATTTAAATTATGTAAATTTCATAAAAATGAAAGTTTTATAAAATCCTTAGATGTGTTATGGGGAATGTAGAAAATTATACAAAAAATAAATTGCATTTTACCTCAAGGGTTCTGGAAAAGCCTCTGTTTCGCATTCAAGAATAGCTGGAGATCCATTCCTAGCTGCCACCATTTGGTTCTTGATTCTGATAAGTGGTGGGACTAAAAAAGAGATATTCATTAGTAAACTCTATATCGACTATCCTACAATACACTTAGTCAAAGTGTAAAAATATTGAAGATAGTACAGCTATTTTCAAATTATAGAAAAATAAAAAACTCTGCAATAAGATCTTGTGCCTACACAACTTTAATAAGAATACTAACTAATACACCAAATTATGTTGTAGCGAAAAATGTTGTTCGAGGATGTTCTTGAGAAATTTCATTTCTGTAGCTACTTATGAATTTTTTCACTAGCAATTCAGTGCCAGTTATTTTCCGGCTATTTATAACATCCCTATGCTTTGAGTACGTGTACAATTTTTCTTTGGTTTTTTTTCGCACTCACATCAAAACATTTATTATTTTTTCTGATTTACCAACTGTTAAATTGTAAAGTTTTGAAAATTTCGAAGATCCCTAATGAAGTCGAGTGAATAAACCATGAAATTTTATGAAACTGCAAGCGCTTGAAGCACAAAATTCCTGGTTTCATATTTTTTGTATGTTTCAAGAGAAACATGAATGACATTTCATCATAATTACTGAGGCTTACGAACTGAGTATTCAAAGTTTTTTTCCTATTTGGAAGGAGATTCAGCTATTAGTGCTTTGATCTAGAATTATGTTACACCCAGAAGTTTTTAAAGTTTCAGTGTGATTGCATAAAGTTACGAATTTCCTTACTGCACCAGTTGGTATAATTCAATAACAGACCGTGGAAAAGCATGCCAGGGAACGTTAAATTCAGTTATTACTTATTTAAATGGGAAAATTTCATTGTTCCTCAAATCCAGTGTATGAAAATAGAGGAATAACGTCACCCATTTTAATAAGACAAGTTTGAGGAAATAATTTAAGTCATAATTTCTTTGAATGGCATAACGAATATATAGGACAAACAAGTCTCAGTTTCTATCAGACATTCTAAGACCATTTGGGAAGTTTTCGGTCGAATAAACGTAATTCAAATTATCCAAACCATATTATAGAATATAATCATAAATTCACTATTTTGATTATTCAATCTAGATAATATTAAATAAGTTCATACTGATTTTCACAAATTTTTATTGTTATTAAATGAAACAATTGTTGCGCTATCACAGTAGCATCGTCAGGTAGATGGTATCTTGCATTTTGAGTAACTAAATTTGTTTTCGAAATCGGTTGCTATTTATATAAGAGTAGGTAGAAAAATTTTTATTGAGCTCTAAATCCCAAAAAGGTCTCAGTAAATTCCAGCTTAACTGAATATATTTAACAGGGGTGAGTTATTTAAATATAATTGTTCGTTAAGTAATATTCCAATTTTGTTGAATTCATTTATCTCTAAGGGCTCTAACAGGTTTCAGGCATAACTGTTACTTTTTATATGTAAAATTTCAAAATTTCAAAATTATGGTTGAAAGTATGTCCTGTTTCTAACAAATGGTTCGAATATGTGGAATTACTTTTGTTATTGAGGAAATTCTTCAAATGTTCACAAATTCTATATCGGAAAGTTCTTCTAGTCTGTCCAATGTTTTGGGCAATCACCGCGGTTAACTTATAAACTGTCGATTTGTCATCTTTATGTGTAATGTCTTCATTATTTTCAATGAATTTGCTCAGGTTAGCACCTTGTTTGATATTATTCAATATGGATTTTCATCAAGTAAAATCTGATTCAATTAAACATTCAACCAAGAGGTTTGAAATTTAATATCGGGTGTTTTTTTTAGAGTGATAGAACTTCAAATTGAAATAAAACACATTTAAATTAAGATTGAAGCCAAATTTTTTTTTTTATTTGAAAGACAATTTTATGACATTTATGTTTAAAAAATAATTTCCGGCTTATGTCCACCACGAGTAGTTCTGAGGAACCGCATTCGACCAGACCAATTTTGGACCAATTTTTCGAGTAATTCAGGCCTTATTTCATCAATAACACGAGTGATGTTGGCTTCCAAAGCGTCTATTGTTTCTGGTTTATCAGCATAAACCAATGACTTGACATAACCCCACAGAAAATAATCCGGTGGAGTTATGTCGCATGATCTTGGAGGTCAATTAATTGGACCATTTCTCGAAATAATGTTATTGCCAAATCTTTCTTTCAATAAATAAATTGTTACGATAGCAGCATGAGGTGTAGCACCATCTTGTTTGAATCAAAACACTTCTGGGTCGATACCATTCAAATTTTGAAACAGATAATCGTTGATCATCGATCTGTAACGAGCACCATTTACTGTAACACTAACTCCAGCATCGTTTTAAAGAAATATGAACCGATGATGCCTCTAGCGTGTAAAGCGCACCATACAGTGCATTTTTCAGGATGCAATGAAACCTGTAGAACTTCTTGAGGATTGTTTTCACTCCATATACGGCAATTTTGCTTGTTTACAATGCCATTCAACCAGAAATGAGCTTCATCACTAAACACAATTTTACAATAAAAAAGTGGATCAACTTCAAGCTGTTCTAGGGCGCAATCAGCAAACAAACGACGCTATTATGATCAGGTGGCTTTAGTTCTTGAACCAGTTGGATCTTGTGTGGGCAAAATTTTCCATGTGGTGGATACACAGGGTCCAACTTGTTGTGAACGTCGACGAATAGACAAATCTGGATCATCATTAAGACTATGACTTACAGCAGCGATATTTTCTTCTGCACCTACAGTTCTTTGTCTTGTTGTTGTTGTTCCATCGAGTAGACAAAATGTTATCCGAAATCTATCGATAGTTTGACGAATAAGCTATTCTGATGGACGATTATGTAAACCATAAATTTCACGAAGTGCTCTATAAGTTTGGCGAATAGAACACTGATTTTAAAAATAAGTTTCAACAAGTCTTTCCATGATAATTTGTCAATGCTTACTGAATAGAAAGAAATGTCTAAACAACATGGCTTCTACATTCTGCCAAATCACAGTTATCTCTATCGAAAGTTTTAAAATAAACTCTAAAATAAACAACCGATATATTGGAATCAAATTAGGAAAATTTCAATGAAATGAGCTCTACTTTGGTCGATGAGTCTAACCCATCATTCTTCAGTATGGATGGATACGGAACACTTTCTAGAATAATTGGACCATTTCATATCGCATACAATACAATGCGCTGATAAACCGATTCTAATTATTCTGGACAAGCACAGTAGTCATAAGCAATTGAATTCAATTCTAAAAGCTAGTGAAAATCACATCATTATGTTGACAACGCCTCCACATACCAACCATAGACTTCAACCACTAGACATACCATGTTTAGTCCTTTGAAATAGTTGCATTAGCAAGAATGATATCTAATTCTGTAAAGAGATTACGAAACGTGAAATTGTCTGGTGAAGTCTCAATAACGAAAAGGCGAAGACGATTGTAACTGTATATTTTGCGGCGAATTGGACAGCACAAACAAGAAAGAAACTGAATGGATTAGATGTGGTGAATGCCAAAAATTGGCCCAAGAAGCACATGTGGGTGCAGATGAAGACGATGACTCGTTTTATGTGACATTTCTTTGAATATATGGTGGTCCATCCTGTCCATGCCAGTCGTACGGAGGTTCATTCGAAGAGTTGAATTTTTTTACATGAAAAAATATTGGGAGTAACAAATTAATTCGATCCGTTTTTTTGTTCAAAACATGCTTATTGAAGAGATCCGTATTCTCTAAGGATCATATAGGTGACAGAATCACGGTATGAAACCACTTATTTCTGTGTCAAATATTCTGTGGCACTGTAACTTGACGCGTGTGCTTGGTGACAATGACAAAGACATATCCTAAGGGCATTCCTATTGAATTTTGAAGCGGCAGAGAGGAAGCTTCTTGGAAATAAACCTCCTGAGCGACTTAAAAACATACTCGGGATACTAGTACTTATAACAGCCCCTATTAGTAACTCTTAGTAAATAAACATCTTTTAAATGCTTCTGGTTAATTGCATGCTGTACGCTTTGAATACTACCTTATTTTTAATGTAAATTTAGTGATTGCACGCTCATTCATTGTGCTTTCACTCGTCGCTTTTCATTCTTGTATTTTTGTATTAATGTTATTTTCTGACCGGAAAGTTTTACTAAAATGCATTGCCTTTGTATATAACTAAAGCCGCACGACCCTCACAAGTTATCTATTTATATTGTATACTTTCTCTCGGTGCCTGGTTGTTGTCTGATGTATTTATTGATAGTGGTTCTTTATTTGTACTGTTCAAGGTATTCGCAGTGCCTGATATGTTACTGATTTGCATGTACTCTTGTGTAATCCCCGGTAACCTATTTCTTTGTTTCTTTTATTGTAACGTTCATTAACACGCCTAGGTTATTGGCTACTGTATCTATTTTATAATGTCCTAGTCAATTTGTGTTAGTTATTTGGCATATTCATGCGCTCGCTTACTTTGAGAGAATGTATTCCTTGTTAACCGGTGGCGTTCATTAGGGTAAATCACTGTATAATCCTGGTCGAAGACGACGTATCGTATAGAGCCAACAAATAGCTCCGGATATCCAACGCTACTGTGAGAATGTGTGAGTGATTGCTAGATCATTGTTCCGAGGTATTGTGATATCCCCAGGATTAATTTGCGTGACCCTTCAGGTAGTGTTCGGTTTGTTCTTTAGTAATATCGTAGCCTTCCTGGGCCTTGGCCATCCCGAGGAGGCCAAATACCGTCCAAAGTAACTTTTCCGGTCGACTCGAATTATGTTAGATTCCTTCTTCAAGAAGATCTCCTGGGCATACCACGTTATCCACCTTACTATCCATCTAAACTCTTGCCCCTTGTAATTGCAGATTCTGCACTGGTTACCGGAAGTGCAGTTGAAGGTGCATACTGGCTGTATCCTGTCCTATCTAGCCCTTTCTGCTGTATAAGAATGATATCCGATTCGAGCAAATTACCGACCTAACGATATGTAGAAATAAGTCATTTAGACCCGGAGCGCTAATGAGTTCACTGTGTAGCTTTACGAACCACTGAGTAGAGTAGATCTAACACCAGGTTGATAAATGTTTGTTTCCATTCATTGAGGGTTGTTGCTTTTCAATATTACTTATACAAATATATTATTCTGACGGTGCTGCGTTTTGAATATTTGAACCTCTCGTTACTGTGTCCTTACTCTCTTTAGGTGTAATTTGGGTTGTCTACACAACGTAACGTCCTATGCTCAAGCCACTAGATGATCACGATAAAAAGGTTAGCGTTCTTTAGAGTACTCCATATAATTCCAGATATCTTAGAGTATTTCGTATAATCCCGGATATTTTAGAGTACTCTGTATAACACGGGATAGCTCAATATATTTCAAGAGATAATGAATTAACAAATTCATCAAAGTATTTTCAATAACTGCTAACTATTTTGTCTCACCTATCAGGTAATTTCCGAGTCACGTCGAAAAACTCCATGTTATTCAAGGGGATCCAGTTTTGAAGCCAATTTTAGATTTCTTCGAAAGAAGTGAAATGGCGACCTGCCAAATCGTGTTGCATCCTTCGAAACAGCCAGTAGTCAAAAGGAGCAATGTCCGGAAAATACAGCGGAAGTAGTAAGATATCTTATTTGATCACGACCACTATGGCATTTTAGCTTGACATGCTGGGGGTGCTTGTCTTGACTAGGATCCTAGTTTCATTCCGGTGAATTGGAGGATTAAGTCCTGATGCCTAAAGTAATACCTCTCGCGCCAGTCACTGGACCTGTGTGGTGGAAGATCGACCGTTGATCAATTCAGTGACAAGGGTGTCTGTCGCAGCACAGGATCTCACCCTTAAAACTAACGTACTCTACCCTATTGCAGTAAATCTCCGGATTTTTCTGCCCAATGGCCAAATGCGTTATGTAACATACTGCGTTACCTCGGAAAGTACGACCTGGGCACCCAATTGGTGTTGGACTCGAGGGGGCAGTGGTTGACAGTCCGCATGCTGGACTAGGAGGGTATTCCAAATGCGTTATGTAACATACTGCGTTACCTCGGAAAGTACGACCTGGCCACCCAATTGGTGTTGGACTCGAGGGGGCAGTGGTTGACAGTCCGCATGCTGGACTAGGAGGGTATTCCATCTATCTGTTCGCAGAAACTCATATTCAGAATATCTCGAGAAATGCTTCAGAGTTTATCGGGACTTGACTGTTCGACCGACCTCTATCGGGATCGATTGTCAGACGTTTGTGCTTGAAGCCAGGATCAACTGAAAGACTTCACAAGGGTTCGTGGGTCTTGGCGTACAGGCCGGGTTGACGATGCTCGCAGCAGGATCAATTGAGGCATTAATCTTGAGACTATCTTGGTTCATGGCACTGCGTTCGGGTGGGTGGATAAGAAGCCCCTTCGGCGTGTGAGTTACGTCCCAAACAACTCGGGTACTGACCATGCAGTACCAGTAGAGGTTGGATAGTGCTTCGCTGCTACCAGTCACGGTGTAGGTTTTCGGACTGAAGCCCAAACTGGAAGCTTGGTGGGTTCAACTCTTCGGAATGGATCTAGCCACGGGCTATGATAAGGCGTAACCCTTATCACACTTTCTGCTTCTTGGGGCAGATTGTGAAGACTGCTGAGTAGTCACCTGATGAAAGAGCATGATCACATGCTAGTAACCTAACCGGTAGAATTTACGATCTTATCTGATCTTTTCCAAATATTTTTTGAGACCATTCCCTACATGACTTGTTTGTTAGAGCATAATTTCCACAAGCATACGATGAGCTCAAGATATTAGGAGTACAAATAAGTTTCCGCCCTTTTTTAACACAAATTAAATATTTATTATAGAAAAACAGTAATATAAATTCATTTAAAATATTGTCCATCACTTGCAACCACTTTTTCCCATCTCTCAGGCAGCATTCGAATCCCACGTCTGAAGAACTCCTTGTCTTTTGAGGCTATCCACGAATTAACCCAATTTTTGGTATCCCCATAAGATCTGAACCGCTGCGCCGTCAGAGCATGTGCCATGGACCGGAACAGGTGATAATCGGACGGTGCAATGTCTGGTGAATACGGCGGGTGGGGTAACACTTCCCAATCAAGTGTTTCCAAGTACTTTTTCACGGGAGCCGCAACATGTGGACGAGCATTGTCATGCAGAAGAATAATTTTTTAATAATTTTTTTGTGAGACTGCTTGCTGAGTGACTTCTAATGTTAGAGCAAGTTCTTTTTGTGGTTGAGATGTATCTTCCTCCAATAATTCCTCCAATTCTGCATCCTCGTAAATTTTTGGCCTTCCACTGCGATCTTTGTCTTCTACGTCGAAATCAGCGTTTTTAAACTTTTGAAACCACTCTCGACACGTTCTCTCACTCAAAGCACCCTCACCATATGCTTCTACGAGCAATTGATGCGCCTCAGCAGCAGATTTCTTTAAATTAAAGAAGTAAACTAATATTTCCCGCAAATGACGCTTACTTGGCTCCAATTTTGACATTTTCAACTTATAAAAATTATATTTTACCAATATAAAATCAATGATATTAATAGGTTATGTGGTTCTTGAAAGTCCAAACTATTTTTTAAGCCGGTTATCATCTGCGAAAGCTAACCGAAACTCCGTGCCCCACCATCTACAATAAAATGGCGGAAACTTATTTGTACTCCTAATACTTCTTTCCAATTAAAACAAAAAATCTGATATTTTGACAGCGTTACAAAAAACGTTCGGTATGAAACAATTCAAACTGGATGTTATCGACAGCTGTCAAATCTGTCTCCAATCTATAACCACGGCAATTAGCTGTAACTATTTTAAAATTTAATGTTTTTTGAGTAATCTTTTTGAAACAGACCGAATTAATTTATATTCCCCATATATTCTTCCTGTTGTTGAAGATAGATTCAATAATGATTTATGATGATTCCAAATATCTTTTCAAATGGTTTTTCAAGATAGATTGAATGAAATACTTGATGAATTATCCAAATTTAAAAATCAATACTTACAATAAACTTCCACGTTGAATGTTTGATTTGCCACAGGAGGAACTCCATTGTTAGCTATACATAAATATTGTCCCATATGTATCCTATTTACCCTAGTTATATTCAAAGTTGCTCCAGATATTCCAATATCTAAAAAAAAATAAATACTAGTCTGTTCATAATTATGTGGACGATAACTATTTGGAAAATACAAAATATACTCAGAATTACTTTTTCACACTTATATAACATCAGATTTTAATAAAAAACTGAATATGTGAGATAATAAAACTTCAAAGACTAATCAAAATGATTATTTGAAACCTCAATAAGATTCAACTCAAATAATTTCTTGAAAATCAGAAAAAAGTTCGTCTTGTGCAAAACTTCGAGTACTGCGATGTGGCAAATGTATCTGCTCGTTTGATAGTTTCATTTCTAAAAAGTGCTTTTCTTGAATATTTCTATCGATTCCAGGAAGTCTAGAAATAAATTTTGATCCGTTCACCCGCTCAAAATTGCAACTTAGCACTTTTCAAAATTTCAGCTCTTTGCCGAGCCACACGTGTTAATTTCAACGTCAGCGTTTTTCTCTGAAAGTTTCCATTCCTAAACTCATCTGAGGGAATATGTGCAATTATCTCTTAAGAACTTTTTAATCTGTAGTTTGTTATTATAACATATAGGCCAGAGTAAAAGAATTTCCTTTCATGAAGCCGCCGTTCGTGCGTGCCTCGAAAGCGAAATCCTAAGTTTAACATTAACTGGTCTGGAGATTAGAATAACCAAATTAATTCAAGGGCATCGAACCTCGCGTTGAATTTGCTTTTGTCCACTGAATTAATCCCTGTATAATTACAGCACTCTCATGAATTCTAAACCTTGTTGGTTTACCACAAATGAGCGAACGTTAAGTCGCCCTCTAAGACTTCGACTTAAGTTTAGATGGAAGCCGTCGGGTTTGGAGATGGGAAGCGCAAGTCTAATGACAGTAAGTTCAGGACAGTTGGTGAAGAAGGAAGTTCGCGGCAGTTAGAAAGACGGCAGTTCGGCGAAAAAAATTAAGAGAGAGACATTCAGATGAGAGTTAGAAAATGTACTTAATCGAGATAGAGTATAAATATGGAGAAGTTCAGAAGCATTAAGTGTTGTTAATGTTGTATTTTTAAGACGTTCGAGTATAATTTCAATATATATATATATAGGTATATAGTACAGTCTGCGTTTATTTAACACTAAAGAAGATATAGGCCGATTCATGTATCAATAACCCCTAGACATCGAAAGGCAAATAACTAGAAAGCCTGGAATCGATAGAAAAATTCAAGAATGAGAACGTTTTGGAATTAAAACTATTAAACGAACAGGTACACGTTTGGCCCACTCCACTTCTCAAAATTTTGCACAAGGCGAAGCCTTCAATGAATATATAGGAGCTTTTAAATACAATTTGCTTATTCAGTTCGAAAATGTAGTAAACACAACGAATCTCGAGTTCTCGAGTATCGCCAGTGATCAAAAGTGATGGAAAACAAAATTATTTCCTATTTCATTCCACTTTTTCAGTTCGCAATCTTCTATCAATACGAACCACTCGCTTTTTATTACCTTGCCAGGAACCCCTGTTAATTGGCTTGTTGTCCATTCGCAGCCACGTAATATGGGGTCGAGGATGACCCGTCGCCGAGCAATGAAGACGTACGTTCTCCTTCTCGTGGACCACTATCGGGATCGTGGGGTTGAAGCTAGACGCTGAAACGGCAGAAATTGTTAGAGAAAATTGGCTATAAGTCCTGTTACGAAGGTACAAATTGGGGGATATTTTTGGAGGATGCTAAAAGAGTGTCGCAAGAGGGATTTTCAATTCGGGTTTGGAGGATATACGATGATGTGTGACGATGGAATTGCCAGACGAAGGATCTCTGACCAAAACGGAGATCGTGAAAAAGTCGTACGTAGGATGAACGAAATCTTAGTTCTACTGTGTACAAAAAGGAAAAACTATTATAATATAATAATTGTTAGGGTATCAATAGAATGCACCTCTTCTTTATTTATTATTATATTCTATGAATCTAGGAAAGAGAGGCAACAATATAACCTCTCTACAACAGTTGTAATTCAGATACACATGTAAGTAAAATGTTGAAAGTTAATATTAAATAAAGTTAGTTGTTAACCAGTGCTTATCATTAATTATTTATAAACAAGAACCATCACGTTACAATAATGAAGTTGGATATATTGAGAACCCTTTTCATATATTATTAGGTGTATAAATAAGTTCGTGAGGTTTTGAAACAGAGTTGCTATTAGTTTATAATTCCATTGTTTCATCTGACAACAGCTTCATTTTCAAATGTCATCATTTGGTTTTCTTTTCAGTCCACCACGATAATCCAAAAGGTCAGGTAAACGATGGGACCAGCTGAGTTTGGAGTATTATGAACTGCAACAATCGAACGAAAGGATCACAGGGGAGGTCTACCGACGACAATTAATGCGTTTGAGCCGAACATTATGAAAAAAACAGCCACAATACTCCAACAAACAAGACAAAGTTATTTTGCACTCGGCTACATATTGCATCTACGTACGTAGAAACGCTTAAATACCTACCCCACCCGCCATACAGCCCATTTTTCCTTCCTATTACCATTTCTTTCAATCGATGCAAGATGGCGTGGCTGTCCAGCACTTATCCAATTATAATGAAGTCAAAAAATGGATCGATTTATGGATAGCGGCTAGTAAGCCGCCCATTTTTGGCGATGGGATCCATATACTGCCAGAAAACTGGGGAAAATTACTGGCTAGCGACATACATACAATACTTTGAACTTTGAATGTTTAGATAATTTTTGACAATAAAGCTTCAATTTTTGGAAAAAAAACCACACGAAATTAGTCATACCCCTGATATAATGACGTATATATCAAAAAAAAAATGTGAAAAACACAATTCTATAGAAGAGATCTTGTCACTGATTTCAGTACAATTACAATGATGTAAAAAATCACGAGACAGTCTCCCATTTCTTGCTCGAATAGGATAGTTTGATAGGTAAGTGAATCAAACATTTTCTTAGTACAAAGAAGAACTTTTCTTCAATACTGCTTTTAGCTCAATACATTAAGCAAGTTTCCCTAACTTTTTTCCTTCCAAATAATGCTTTCTTAAGTATGTATGTATAAGTCGGTTTAGAACGTCGTTTTTTTTAAATTCAGTTACATTCAGTATTACAGAAGTCGATTAACGATAAAAATTTTCAACTTACTTCCTACAGAAGGTGGTATCAAAAGCTCGGATGTACCATTAACCTTGGTGTGCCACGCTGTTATACCTGGAGTACCTGGTAGACCATGATTTCCGGGCTTACCTGATCTTCCCCTTGGTCCAGTCAATCCTGGAATAACACATAATTTCATCATCATTGGATGGAGCAGTCTCTTCGTGAAAAACAAACTTACTAACTTTTTTCAACCCTTAAACTAAGATTATGTTTATATCATAATTATTAAATCGTAGAAACATTTTATTTAAATATTTTAATATTAGCCTTCCACATATTTAATTTCAAAAAATTATATTTAATAATTATAACTTCTGAAAATAAATTAAAATAATGTCATATAAGTACCAGTTATATCAAATGACATATAAAATAAACATTCATTATAAGACATCCAAATGGTATAACAAAATCCAATAAATAAAAAATTGTTAACAAAAATCCTATAAATTAAATATTTTGAACAGACAAAATTTTGTTGCTGCTGATCAATCTTATGAAAACAAGTATCTTTCAAAAATGTCTAACATAATCTTAAGAATTTCATCATAAAACTATCTTACTTAGAATATTCAATATTATTAGATATCTAACTAAGTTACTTTATATAAAAACTCAAGATATGTAAAAACATTACTGAAAAACAAGTTTAAAGAGAGACTTTGCTTCGTCCGTATTCAAATAATTCATATTCAATAAATATAACATCAATCAACAACAAATATTTACTCACCCTTCAACAATTTAGAACAATTTAGAAAAGAAATATTTTAATTTGGCTCATTTCTTGATCTTCTTTTCTTTTTGCCCGTATGTGCGATAATGTGCTATTGCAATCAATTTGGTGTTGTGTGGTATCAGTTTAAGATTGATTGTCACGAGTTTAACATGCTTTTAGAAGCCGTTGAACTTGAACATATAGTGTGTTGGTTAAACGAAGTTTCAACTCGACAATAAGTTGCTAACCGTCTCCGGGTTTCGGTATCAGGGCAGCTATAGCTTTTGAAGCTGTCACCTTTGACATTTGACAACTAAAGATTACAACTTTCGATAGGGATAACTGTGATTTGACAGAAGGTAGAAGCCATGTTGTTTCGACATTTCTGATCCATGACAAATTATGATGGAAAGACTCACGCCGCAACGTTTACGAATTGTTGAAATTTATTTTCAAAATCAGTGTTCTATTCACCAACCTTATAGAGGAGCACTTCGTAAAATATATGGTTTACATAATCGTCCATCAGAGCAGCTTATTCGTCGAACTATCGATACATTTCTGACAACATTTTCTCTACTCGATGCAACAATAACAATAAGATAAAGAACTGTACGTATAGAAGAAAATATCGCTTCTGTAGGTCATAGTGTTAATGATGATCGAGATTTGTCTATTCGTCGACGTTCACAACAAGTTGGACTCTGTGCATCCACCACATGGAAAAGCCACTTGACCATAATAAGCGTCGTTTGTTTGCTGATTGGGCCCTAGAACAGCTTTTAGTTGATACACTTTTTTATCGTAAAATTGTGTTTGGTGATGAAGCTCATTTCTGGTTGAACGGCTATGTAAACAAGCAAAATTGCCGTATATGGAGTGAAAACAATCCTCAAGAAGTTCTGCAGGTTCCATTGCATCCTGAAAAATGCACTGTATGTTGTGCTTTACACGCTGGAGGCATCATCGGTCCCTATTTCCTTAAAAACGATGCTGGAGCTAATGTTACAGTGAATGGTGCTCGTTACAGATCGATGATCAATGATTATTTGTTTCAAAATTTGAATGGTATCGACCCAGAAGTGTTTTGGTTCCAACAAGATGATGCTACACCTCATGCTGCTACCGTAACAATTAATTTACTGAAAGAAAGATTTGGCGATAACATTATTTCGAGAAAGGGTCCAATTAATTGACCTCCAAGATCATGCGACATAACTCCACTGGATTAATTTCTTTGGGGTTATGTCAAGTCATTGGTTTATGTTGATGAACCAGAAACAATAGATGCTTTGGAAGCCAACATAACTCGTGTTATTGATTAAATAAGGCCTGAATTAGTCGAAAAATGGTCCAAAATTGGTCTGGTCAAATGCGGTTCTCCAGAGCTAGTCGTGGTGGACATATGCCGGAAATTATTTTCAAAACATAAATGTCATAAAATTATCTTTCAAATAAAAAAAAATTGGCTTGAATCTTAATTTAAACGTGTTTTATTTCAATTTAAAGTTCTATCATTCCAAAAATAACACCCGATACATCGGTACACATACAAAATCGCTTTTTATTTCCCTTTATATGTTATTATATGTACGCAAATTATCCACTTCAATTTTAGAGCAGTGTATTTTGTATTTGAGCGATTACCTTACTCTTTTGATACTATACAGCGTGTCCAGAAAGCATATCGGGTATTTATTTTGGCGCTATATTTGAAACTGAGCGACGTAGGAAATTAGGGAGGGGTTCGTGGAGTCCGCCATATTATGGACTATTAGTCACGATGGAGCAGTACCCGGGAACGCATCGCGCTTTTTGCGTACGATCATATTTTCACAACAGTGGATTCAATAGTGGCTTCTCGACGTTTGTAGTGCGAAATATCGTACACGCTATGCACCAATGTGACGACAGCAATAGAAAATGGATCCTGATGTTTCAGGATACAGGTGCGACGGTAAAAATTCAACACCCTAGCCGCCCTCGTTCAGTCCACGACAAAGAAACGATATCAAAAAATCTTCCTCGCATGTGATTTTAAAGAAAGATTTACGTTTAAAAGCCTATAAAATTCAATTGGTTCAAGAATTGAAGGATCAGACTATGCTAATCGATTGAATTTTGCCCATGAAATATTACGGCAGTTCAACAATTCTGACAACATACTCTTCAGTGATGAAGCAAACTTTCATCTGAATGGTTATGTCAATAAATAGAATTGTCGGTACTGGGCAAGGGAAAATCCGAAACGAAAACATGAAAGACCCCTGCACAGCTAAATGGTCGTTATTTGGATCGCTATGTCTGCTAGAGGCATAATCGGTCCTGATTTTCACGAAGATCAACGAGACCAACCACTCAATGTTAATAGTGACCGTTATTGCGATATGCTGCGAAACTTTTTGCCTTCAGAGTTACAGGAATTTCAAGGTTTCAACTCAAGAACGTGGTTTCAAGAAGATAGGGCCATATATCAAATCCAACAATGGAAGCTGTTAATGAATTATTCCCTAATAAGGTCATTTCGCGTAGGGGTAACATCATGTGGCTTCCCAGAAGCCCCGACCTTAGTCCACTTGACTATTCTGCATGGGGATACCTTGAAAGTAATGTCTATGAGAAACAAAACATCAGGTTAGAAATGGCAGCAATATCGAGAGCTATGTGTCAGCGTGTGATCGCCAATCTTCGTTCCCGACTAGAAGAGTGCAAGCAGCACTCTTAGATAACATCATCTTTTCCGAATAATTTGAGATAACATCATCCTTTCCAAATAATTTTTCACCTTATATTTTAATAATTAACAATGAACTTTTTTTCTAGTTCAAGTAGTTTTTGTTTTATCAAAGTAACAAATACCTGATACTCCGAAAATGTATGAACACTACTAAACTTGGGTCAATGTATAACTTCTCAATTAAAATTACACTGAATAAAGTTATCTTACTCTATTCCATCTGAAGTTGTCTTTTTTTCGTAATTTAAAGATTGGTTATCATGAAGGAACAGGCTTAATTCAGAATGCTTTTAAAAAACACAATAACTCCGGAAGTGAAAGACCTATCGTTGAGATCGGTCCTTCAATTGATTGAACACCTATGAATGGCAATAGACGTATGGTCCTTGAAAGCTCGGCAACAAGAGCAATACTCAGTCCAGTGGAAGGAATAATTGAACAAATATTTATAGTATTTGACACTAATCCATTGAAATTCTGAACAGGGAATGCATCTCAAACAAGGAAATACTGTTAACGTAATTTTCAATGAACTGATATGTGTTTTCAGTGTACACATAGAACTGGGGTCTCTGAATGATCCATCAATTTGAAGAGGGGTTTGGCGGTGATTAATTACTTCCCGTATTCGAAAAATCTATGTGTTTGGATGGAAGCTTCCAAATTGGATAGGTAGCTTCACCATCGAATGGGGGAAAACTCGCTCAATAGATATGTTATTGAATTATTTGCTGTGTTAACAAATTAACAAAATTATAAATGTTACAAATAACATCATTTATATCGCATGAATTTCATTCTTCATGGTGTTTATCAGCTGGAATACAGAATGGTAGCTGCATTATTTATATCGTTAAATTACTGAAATGGCTCTAATAGCTGAATAATAAATGAAAATTAATTCACATTTATTGGCGGTAGTTCCAGGAAACAGCGTTCTGTCGTTTCGCCCAAATGTCCGTTAAAAGCTCAAAATGGTCTTAAATGATAGAATGGACTTGCTGATACAGGATCCGAGATCAATAGTAATTCTCGGGCGGTCCTTAAACCCCCTAACTTTCGAACGGAAAGAGCTAGGGCATTGAAACTTTCAGGGAAGGTTTGGTGTCTAAATTTCTCAGCCGAGTTCGTTAATAGGCTAAATTGGTTGAAAAGTTTTTTAGTTAGTCAATATCGAAAATGTTTCATATTGTTCCTAATATTTTTCAAATATTTTAATATTGACAGATATATTCTGTTAGCCTTCTACATATTTAATTTCAAAAAATTGTAATTTATATTATAACTTCAGGAATTGAATTAATGTTATATAAGCATCGCTTATATCAAACGGCATATAAAACAAACATTCATTATAAGACATCCAAATGAGCTAACAAAATCAAATAAATATAAATTGTTAATAAAAATTCTATGAATTAATATTTTGAGTTGACACAATTTTGTTCCTACTCATCCCTCTTATGAAAACAGATATCTTTCAAAAATGTTTAACATAATCCTAAGAATTTCATCACAAAACTATCTTACTTGTAATATTCAATTTTATTGAATATCCAACTAAGTTGCTTTTTAGAAAATCTCAAGATATGTAAAAGCATTCCTAAAAAACACGTTTTAATAGAGACTTTGCTCGACAGTACCCAATCACATTTAAAAAATATAACATCAATCAACAAAAAATATTTACTCACCTTGACAATCCAGAAACATCTTGGCAAATGAATACTGAACATTTAAATGGTGTCCCATGTGACCTCAAACAAATAGTTCTGTGGTTTACCATAGATCTTAAAGATTGACCGGCAATTTAACGGCCTCTGTTATAGCTCTGTTGATTGATGTTATATTTTTTAAATGTGATTGGATACTGACGAGCAAAATCTCTCTTAAAAAGTGTTTTTAGTAATGTTTTTACATATCATGAGATTTTCTAAAAAAAAATTAAGTTGGATATTCAATAATATTGAATATTCCAAGTAAGACAGTTTTATGATGAAATTCTTAGGATTATGATTTTTGAAAGATATCTATTTTCATATGAGGATTGAGCAGAAACAAAAATTTTGTCTACTTAAAATATTAAAACAGAGGATTTTTTTTAAAAATTTATATTTAGTTGATTTCGTTATCTCATTTGGATGTCTTATAATGAAGGTTCCTTTTATATGTCCTTTGATATAAGCGGTGCTTATATGACATTAATTTAATTCCTAAGTTTTAATATTAAATATAATTTTTTGAGATTAAATATGTAGAAGGCTTACAGAATATATCTGTTAATATTGAAATATTTAAAAAATTTTATATATAATACCTTTTATCAAGTATAAACCTCCATTTATTTTATTTTATGTCCCTAATTTATTCGAACTGCATACTCGATCGATCTGAAATTCAATATTTGGAAGTAGAATAATTCAACGAATATTCCTGCGAAATTTCGTGAGGATCGTATGATCAGAGGTTCAAAAAAAATCATGAGTGGATGTATCAACGTTTAACGCTACCTTAAACACTATAACTTTCGAATGGAAGAAATAGAGATTTGAAACTTTCAGGGTTTCTAACATGACAACTTCAAATATAAGAGAAGTCTTCGATTCACAATTTCCCAACTTATGTAACTCCGAGCCAAAGAAAGTTTTCCCCGTCTTTTAATTTCGAGATAATTTACCTCACTAGTTTCAGCAAAGCGTTTAAAAGAACGAGAAGGGGTACAAGATAAGGTGGTTTTTTTTTCATTGTCTGAATAATAGACTTTTGAGAACAGCCGTCTTACCCCAGCCTGTGCATTCCCTCAAGCTGAGTGAAATTCGAGCTAAAAACGCTGCTAATTTAACACAATGGTTCATTATCAACGTCAATCTCTGCCCCCGCTTTTCTCATTATTTACAAGGTTAACTAGAGTGCGTAAAAAATCATCAAAGAATAATATTCTCTACCCAGTTATTTTCTGTTGGTATCATCAAATTCGAAACACGTAATGGCGTGTGTTGAAAAATATTTGGCAAGCTAAAACACAAACATAGACCCCTGCGAAATTTCACAGCTCAAGTCCAAAAGGAGAGGATTTATCCTTAACTATTATTAATCTACATTTCACATAACCTGACAATAGATTTGTATATTGATTAGAAAAGCCTTCAAAAAGGTAATTTAGTTGAATACGAGGGTAAAATACTTTGAATGTGGGTGCAGTATGCGACTTACTACTCTGTCAAGAAAGTACCGGGAATTTTCAATTAAAACAACATTTTTACATTTAATCGTCAAAATTTATTGGGTCGCCTTCAAAATAGGCTCCATTTGCTCCAATACATCTATGCCAACGGCACTTCCAATTATCGAAACATTTTTTATAGGCGCTTTCCGGGATGGACTTTAGCTCTCGCGCCGAATTTTGTTTTATGGCTTCAATCGACTCAAAACGGGTGCCACGAAGGGGCAATTTTAGTTTTGGGAAGAGGAAAAAGTCGCAGGGAGCCAAATCCGGCGAATACGGTGGTTGCTGAAGCACGTTTGTTGAGTTTTTCGCGAGAAAGTCAGTCACAATCGTAGCTCGGTGAGAAGGCGCGTTATCGTCATGCAAAATCCATGAGTTGTTCGCCCACAAATTTGGCCGCTTCTTACGGATACGCTCACGCAAACGTTTCATAACGCCTAGGTAATACTCCTTGTTTACCGTCTGACCCTCTGGAACGAATTCGTAGTGCACCACGCCACGAATATCGAAGAAAACAATGAGCATCACCTTCATTTTCGAGTGGCTTTGGCGTGGTTTTTTCGGTTTCGGCTCATTTTTTGCCACCCATTGCGATTATTGCTGGCTTGTTTGCATATCGTACTCGTAGACCCAGGTCTCATCACCAGTTATAATGCGTTCCATGAATGTAGAATCGGAATTACAGCGATCCAGCATGTCTGAAGCAACCTGTTCGCGATGACGTTTTTGAAGAAAATTCAGGTCTTTCGGTACGAGTCGTGCGGCCACCTTTCTCATGCCCAAAATATCAATCAAAATCGTACGTGCGGACTCGTGGGATATCTTAAGATCATGTGCTATCTCTCTCAAGCTGGTACGACGGTTTTCCAGCACCCTTTCCTTAATTTTATCGACGTTATCTTCGATCGAAGCCGTCGATGGGCGTCCGGTCTTCGACCACTTCACGACCGTCCTTGAAGGCTCTGTACCACTGATATGCACGAGTTTTCGATAGAGCATTATCACCAAAGGCCTTTTGCAACATTTTCAATGCATCGGCACACGAAAATTCATTTGCAACACAAAACTTTAAAAAAATTCTTTGCTCAACGTAATCACCCATAGTAAAAATCGGCACGCACTCTGACATCGACTGACTTAATCAGCTGTTGCAAACACACTAGTTGACAGATCCCGCTCAAGCTTGGCATAGTAATTGAGGACAGTGGTACCAACCTAGGAAAAAAAATTTTTACCTGCCTCATTGCTCCGCCACATTTAAATCGATAATTCCCGGTACTTTCTTGACAGATGTACATGGTTGTTTCACATGCTTTACTAATATTGTTATTATTCTGATAAACTTAAATCTTCTATGAAGACCCCTAAAAAGCTTAAGTGTGGCTTATGTGTTTTATAGTTAGGCTTTGTAACCGTGTCCTTACGTCACCATGGGTACAGAACTTTAAATTTTTGTAACAGTGAAATGGTGGTCGGTTATTCTAGCGGGAAAATTTCTTCTCTCGCCTAGATGCGAACGCCCATCAAGAAGATTCTCAGTGAGGTGTTAAAAGGATTACAAACTTTTAATATCAAAACAGATTTAATCTGTTAGTCTCCTACAATTACAATTTCAAAAAATTTTATTAAAAAATTTTTAGAATTAAATTAACGTCTTATATTTAATAGACGTATGAAATCAACACTCATTATATTGGGTGTATTTTTTAGAGTGAGTTCAACCAGAAGTGAGCCTTCATCTCTAAGCACAATTTTACGATAAAAAGTGTATCCACTAAAAGCTGTTCTAGAACCCAATCAGCAAACAAATGACTCTTATTATGGTCAAGTGGCTTAAGTTCTTGAACCAGTTGGATCTTGTATGGGTTTAGACCAAGGTCTTTACGCAAAATTTTTCATCTGGTGGATGCACAGAGTCCAACTTGTTGTGAACGTCGACGAATAGACAAATCTGGATCATCATTAACACTATGACTTACAGCAGCGATATTTTCTTCTGTACGTACAGTTCTTTGTCTTGTTGTTGTTGTTGCATCGAGTAGAGAAAATGTTGTACGAAATCTATCGATAGTTCGAAGAATAAGCTGCTCTGATGGACGATAAACCATAAATTTCACGAATTGCTCTATAAGTTTGGCGAATAGAACACTGATTTTGAAAACAAATCTCAACAGTTTGTAAACGTTGTTGCGGCGTGAATCTTTCCATGATAATTTGTCAATGCTTACTGAACAGAAATGTCAAAACAACATGGCTTCTACCTTCTGTCAAATCACAGGTACCCCTATTGAAATTTCTATCACTCTTTAAAAAACAAAGATTATTACAAACTTTGAATATCAAAACAGATCTTATCTGTTAGTCTACTACAATTTCCATTTCAAAAAATTGTATTCAGAAACTTTTAGAATTAAATAAGTGTCTTATAAGCACTGCTTATATTTAATAGACTTTTAAAATCAAAACTCTTTATACACTACCAAATGAAATAAAAAAACCCAACATGATCTTATATTTATGATAAATAAATCTTTTTCAGAAATACACAAGATAATCTTAAGAACTTCTCAAAACTAATTTATCAGAAATATTTAATATATTTAAATGTTTAAATTAGTTACTTCAAAAACTCTCAAAACATGTACATATCCTCAAAAAACAATTAAAATTCAGATGAGGTCGGTCCAACTTTACATTCAAAAGATAACGTCCCTCATTTAAATATTTATTTATTAATTTTGATTGACAATTTATATTTGTTGGAATTTTTTATTCCATTTGATATTGTATAATGAGTTTTGATTTTATACCTCTATTAAATATAAGCAGGGGTTGTAAGACATTGATTTAATTCTAAAAGTTTTTGGAAAAAATCTTTTGAAATTTGAAATTGTAGGAGACACAGATTAAATCTTTTTTGGTATTCAAAGTTAGTAATAATCCTTTTATCAAGTAAAAAACCTCTTTTTATTATTTAATTTTATATATAAAATATAATTATATTTACGTTTTAAAAAAATTTCATTATAAAAATAACATGTGGTTTAACTAAGACCTTAAAATACCTTACAAGCTTTGTGTGATTTCTATGAAGAGCATAGAACATAGAACACCTTGGATTTTGTAATTTTAATGTTGTTCAAACAAGAATACCACGAGGTCTTAGGGGTAAGTTATTTATTGTTAATTGATTTTATCTTTTAAATGTGAAGTTGGACTGACCTTATCTGAATTATAATTGTTTTTTGTGTTTCATTCCATTTGATATTGTATAATGAGTTTTGATTTTAAACATCTATTAAATATGAGCAGTGCTTATAAGACGTTAGTTTAATTCTCTAAATTTTTTTCAATGAATTTTTTTGAATTAAATTTTCTGAAATTAAAATTTTAGGAGATTAACAGATTAAATCTATTTTGATATTCAAAGTTTGTAATAATCCTTCTGTCAAGTAAAAACCTCTTCTCATTATTTTATTGTTAAAACCATTACACCATCGACGCAAATTAATTTACTTGCTCAAATTGTTTCGGACTCCCTGATTCCAATTAACGAAAAGTTCGGTTTCTTCAGTCGATCACAGAAATGATTCAACTCTTGTTAACTTACCCTTCACTCCTGGGGGACCTGTTGGACCTTGTGGACCTGGTGGACCTTGTCGTCCTGAAAATGTACAGGTTATTTCATATAATTCCATATTCAAACAGAGATAGTGAAAGATTTTCATAATAAGCGTACATTTTCCCCTCAAAACATTCTGTTGTTTGGAAGAACATAGAGTTGACAATTTGTTTTGAGTGAACCTCTTACATTCACTCTTTCATATGTATTTTCAAGTTTCAGGTGGCTTGAGGTAATGATATATTCTTTCTTGGAAAATTTCATTTTTCATTGTAAATATCGGCAAATTCCAGATATTGAGTCTATGATCGTATATTCCTTTCGAAATTTTTCTGTGGGATAGCATAATTTTTTAAATGGTGCTCAAATCGTTGTGCATATTTGTGATATTGTAAATATATTTTATTCATTGTTTTTTATTGCATTCAATTAATTTTCAACTGAGGAGAATATATACTTTATTACAAAATTTGAATATCAAAACAGACTAAATCTGTTAGTCTCCTATAATTTTAAATTCAAAAAATTTTATTCAAAAACTTTTAGAATTAAATTATTGTCACTATATGTCAAAACTCATTATATGATATCAAATGGAATAAAAAACCCAACAAATATAAATTATCAATTAAAATTAATAAATAAATATTTGTTTCTGATCTTATAATTGTGAAAACTGAATCCTTTTAAAAGATACAAAACATTATTTTAAGAACTTCTCAAAAAATAATTTATTTGAAATATTTAATAAATTTAAATATTTTGAATAAGTTACTTCAAAAATCTCTCAAACCATGTATCACATCCTCAAAAAACAATTAGAATTCAGATAAATATAAAATGTGCTTATAAGACATCAATTTAATTCGAAACGTTTTTGAATAAAATTTTTTTCATTTTATATACAATTTTTTATTATAATTAGGTTTTAAAAAATTTCATTATATAAATATCATTATAAGATCATATAATTCCTTACAATCTTTGTGTGATTTTTGTGATGAACATAGAATACCTTGGATTTTAAAGTCAGTGTGTTCAAACGAAGATACCACGAGGTCTTAGAGGTGAGTTATTTATTATTAATTGATATTATTTTTTAAATGTGAAGTTGAACCGAACAAAAACCTTATATGAATTCTAATTGTTTTTTGGGAAATGATACATGGCTTGAGAGATTTTTGAAGTAACTTATTTAAATATTCAAATGTATTAAATATTTCAAATAAATTATTTTTTAAGAAGTTCTTAAAATTATGTTTTGAATTTCTGAAAAGGATTTAGTTTTCATAATTATAAGATCAGAAACAAAATTTTGTCTCCAAATATTTATTTATTAACTTTAATTGACAATTTATATTTGTTGGATTGTTTATTTCATTTGATATTATATAATGAGTTTTAATTGTATATGTATATTAAATATAAGCTGTGCTTATAAGATATTAATTTGATTCTAAAAGTTTTTGAATAAAATTTTTTCAAATTAAAATTATAGGAGACTAACAGTTTAAATCTGTTTTGATAATCAAATTTCGTAATAATTCTTCTATCAAGTAAGAAACCTCTTCCTATTATTGTATTTTATACTATATTATACTAGACAAATTTATGTATATGAGAACCTGCAATTTGAAACAATTGTTACAAGGAAAATAATGAAAACGACCCCACTAATTTATATGGTCAGAATAAGACACTTATATATTCTTTGAAATTCTTTGAAATTTTACTTCATTTAAAATATTTTTAAGAATAGAAAATATAAAAAAATTTTTCCTATTCAAATTTATTCTGAAGGACAATAACTTTTCCTGACCATATAGCTATATACAGGAGCAACTTTTTTGTAAGAGATTCATAATCGTGAAAAATATTCGAGATTAACGAAAATCCATTCGTTCTTTCCTCCGATTGAAGATATTCAAGCGGAAATATCTGTTAGCTATGATTATATCCCAATAAAAGAAGAATTTGCGCAGTATAAAAATGCTCCAAATTTCCGAAGTTCCTTCAGTTCCAGTAATAAACTGTCCATCAAAAGTAGAGGATATTGATGTTTTCCGAAGATGCTTATTTTCCGTATCGTCTGAATATTTTTTCCATTTCATTAACTTATAACAATTGAAGAAACGTCTTCTGGTTCAACATGAAGCAAGTTTTCATCAAATTTAATCATTGTTCTTTGTTATTATGAATACATGACTTCTTTGAAATCTTATCATTCTAACCTGAAACACATATTTCAAAAGTGATTAAGGTTTTTCTGAAGAGAAAACATAAATTAAAACAAAAACATCCTCAACTTTTGACGAACAGTATATTTTGATGTAACATTTGAACTTTAGTTCGAATGAAAAAAGAATATTCCGCATTAACATTTTTCACATCAGCAACCGATGGTCAAGTAGTTGAGGGAAACATTTTAAAACTTCAATAGAGTAGAAATATTATTTTTTACTGGTATTTTCTGACGATACAGTGATAAAAATTCCTCAAAATAATTGAACAAATTCATATTTTGCTTTGTTATAATACATTATTGTAATCACTTCAGAAATCGAAAATCCAAAATTTTTTATTTTTCATAATTTGCCATCAGCCTATTGAATTGAAGTAGAGCTTTCCACAGAATTTTTTTCTTCTTACTCGATATTTTTCTTCAAAATATAATATATTATAATAATTGTGAAAACAAAATTTAGAAATCGAAAATCCAATATTTTTTAATTTTTTATAATTTGCCATCAAATTACTGAATAAGAGGTAGCATTTCCCAAAAAAATTTTTGCATTTTACTGGGTATTCTTCTACAAAATGTATAAACTGAAAAAATAAAAATTATAACAGGTCCTCATAATCTGATTCAGTATTCAGCATTAAACAACCAAATTTTAAAATATATTGAACGGATTAATTAAAACTTGATAATCCTAAGCCGCATTTAGTACCCGACTAATTCTAGTTTAATATATTTTCCGCGGATTTATCAGCGTTGGAAAATCGGCTTATCTCAAAACTTTCCATCGGCAAACCTGTTATTTTGACAGGAATAAACTTCGTACAAAATATCTGGCATTGAATTAATCATAAAAGAATTGAATAGTGCTTGGAAGTATCAACTTTTGAATGAGTAATTGCAAAATTGTCATGTACGAACGTGTCAAAAAAGATACAAATTCTACACAATGGTTCTTCACAAAAAATTATGAGAACTTCACACTAAACCAGATTGAATAAAGGAAAAATTGGATGGGGTGGTTGTGATAATACATTTTGAAACTGAATGAACAAATTGTATTACAAAGGTTTTATACATTCTGTCAAGAAAGTACCGGGAATTATCGATTTAAATCTGGCGGGGCAATGAGGCAGGTAAAAATTTTTTTTCCTAGGTTGGTACCACTGTCCTTAATTACTATGCCAAGCTTGAGCGGGATCTGTCAACTAGTGTGTTTGCAACAGCTGATTAAGTCAGTCGATGTCAGAGTGCGTGCCGATTTTTACTATGGGTGATTACGTTGAGCAAAGAATTTGTTTAAAGTTTTGTGTTGCAAATGAATTTTCGTGTGCCGATGTATTGAAAATGTTGCAAAAGGCCTTTGGTGATAGTGCTCTATCGAAAACTCGTGCATATCAGTGGTACAGAGCCTTCAAGGACGGTCGTGAAGTGGTCGCCCATCGACGGCTTCGATCGAAGATAACATCGATAAAATTAAGGAAAGGGTGCTGGAAAACCGTCGTACCAGCTTGAGATAGATAGCACATGATCTTAAGATATCCCACGAGTCCGCACGTACGATTTTGATTGATATTTTGGGCATGAGAAAGGTGGCCGCACGACTCGTACCGAAAGACCTGAATTTTCTTCAAAAACGTCATCGCGAACAGGTTGCTTCAGACATGCTGGATCGCTGTAATTCCGATTCTACATTCATGGAACGCATTATAACTGGTGATGAGACCTGGGTCTACGAGTACGATATGCAAACAAGCCAGCAATCATCGGAATGGGTGGCAAAAAATTAGCCGAAACCAAAAAAACCACGCCAAAGCCGCTCGAAAATGAAGGTGATGCTCATTGTTTTCCTCGATATCCGTGGCGTGGTGCACTACGAATTCGTTCCAGAGGGTCAGACGGTAAACAAGGAGTATTACCTAGGCGTTATGAAACGTTTGCGTGAGCGTATCCGTAAGAAACGGCCAAATTTGTGGGCGAACAACTCATGGATTTTGCATGACGATAACGCGCCTTCTCACCGAGCTACGATTGTGACTGACTTTCTCGCGAAAAACTCAACAAACGTGCTTCAGCAGCCACTGTATTCGCCGGATTTGGCTCCCTGCGACTTTTTCCTCTTCCCAAAACTAAAATTGCCCCTTCGTGGCACCCGTTTTGAGTCGATTGAAGCCATAAAACAAAATTCGGCGCGAGAGCTAAAGTCCATCCCGGAAAGCGCCTATAAAAAATGTTTCGATAATTGGAAGTGCCGTTGGCGTAGATGTATTGGAGCAAATGGAGCCTATTTTGAAGGCGACCCAATAAATTTTGACGATTAAATGTCAAAATGTTGTTTTAATTGAAAATTCCCGGTACTTTCTTGACAGAGTAGTATATTCATTGAAAACTTCGAGAAGTGAGGAGGAATAGAGGTCTCCTTATTTAATCGTTACATTTCCAAAACGTGCTTATTCTTGAATATCTCTATCGATTCCAGGATGTCTAATTTTTTTCCTTTCTCTTCAAGATTTAGTATTTCAAGATTGTATAATTCTGAGAAGACATGATTCGTTTCGAAAAATGTTTCGCAAAATTAGAGTTATCTTTGAACCTGTTTTTGGAAGATGTCCGGATTTGTCCTACATTTCGCTACTGATGACAACTTAATTCAGAAACTCCTGAATTATTGAACAGGTTGATTTTTCTTTAGCATTAAGAAATAGATTAAAACTTTTATGTGAGTTTGTGAAAACTAATTTAATTATTTGAGCTATTTTTCGCAAGATTGGTCCAAAATATGTCATTTTTACAAATTTTTTGTAATAGTCTGTTTTGAATGTGATATATATTTGTTTCAAAATGAGTTGTTTTTCTTTTTTGTTTATGAATTTATAATTTTTATTTCAAAATGATTGTTTATAGCTATGATTGTATTTATTTCGTTTCACATTTCAACTTACCCTATTTAATGAAAAACTTAATTGATAACAAAATAAAACTGAAAACTTTTGATGCAGTAAATTCAACCCTTGGAATAAAGGCATATATTTACCATCGATTCCATCTTTTCCGTCTCTCCCCGGAATTCCTGGAGAACCATCTTTTCCATCGTGTCCATTTCTACCAGGTATACCATCAAGTCCCGGTTCTCCAGGTATACCATCCCTTCCATCTAGACCCGGTCGTCCTTGAGCACCTTTAGAACCAGGCAAACCTGGCATTCCTACCAACGCAAGCAAATTTCAATATAGAGTTAGTTGGAATCTACAAAAATTCAATATACAGAAGATTCTTAAAATTAAATAACCTTTTCAATAAATATCACACTTCATTCGAACAATGCAACCTCTTTACAATTCAAATTCTCGGATGGGCTTTTGCCTGTAATATTAATCGTTATCTTATAGACGCTTTTGAACGAGTGGTGTTCCGCAGGGCAATATTCTGGGTCCATTGTATTTTCACTATATACATTTGATTTGCCTAATAGCAATGAATACTGTTCCTATCATAAACATTCTGTCAGGAAAGTACCGGGAATTATCGATTTAAATCTGGCGGGGCAATGAGGCAGGTAAAATTTTTTTTCCTAGGTTGGTACCACTGTCCTTAATTACTATGCCAAGCTTGAGCGGGATCTGTCAACTAGTGTGTTTGCAACAGCTGATTAAGTCAGTCGATGTCAGAGTGCGTGCCGATTTTTACTATGGGTGATTACGTTGAGCAAAGAATTTGTTTAAAGTTTTGTGTTACAAATGAATTTTCGTGTGCCGATGCATTGAAAATGTTGCAAAAGGTCTTCAAGGACGGTCGTGAAGTGGTCGCCCATCGACGGCTTCGATCGAAGATAACGTCGATAAAATTAAGGAAAGGGTGCTGGAAAACCGTCGTACCAGCTTGAGAGAGATAACACATGATCTTAAGATATCCCACGAGTCCGCACGTACGATTTTGATTGATATTTTGGGCATGAGAAAGGTGGCCGCACGACTCGTACCGAAAGACCTGAATTTTCTTCAAAAACTTCATCGCGAATAGGTTGCTTCAGACATGCTGGATCGCTGTAATTCCGATTCTACATTCATAGAACGCATTATAACTGGTGATGAGACCTGGGTCTACGAGTACGATATGCAAACAAGCCAGCAATCATCGGAATGGGTGGCAAAAAATGAGCCGAAACCGAAAAAACCACGCCAAAGCCGCTCGAAAATGAAGGTGATGCTCATTGTTTTCTTCGATATCCGTGGCGTGGTGCATTACGAATTCGTTCCAGAGGGTCGGACGGTAAACAAGGAGTATTACCTAGGCGTTATGAAACGTTTGCGTGAGCGTATCCGTAAGAAGCGGCCAAATTTGTGGGCGAACAACTCATGGATTTTGCATGACGATAACGCGCCTTCTCACCGAGCTACGATTGTGACTGACTTTCTCGCGAAAAACTCAACAAACGTGCTTCAGCAACCACCGTATTCGCCGGATTTGGCTCCCTGCGACTTTTTCCTCTTCCCAAAACTAAAATTGCCGCTTCGTGGCACCCGTTTTGAGTCGATTGAAGCCATAAAACAAAATCCGGCGCGAGAGCTAAAGTCCATCCCGGAAAGCGCCTATAAAAAATGTTTCGATAATTGGAAGTGCCGTTGGCATAGATGTATTGGAGCAAATGGAGCCTATTTTGAAGGCGACCCAATAAATTTTGACGATTAAATGTAAAAATGTTGTTTTAATTGCAAATTCCCGGTACTTTCTTGACAGAGTAGTATATGCGGATGATTTCAGTTATACATTTCTTGAAAGCTAGTGAATAATGGAACAACAATAGATGAAATTGATCGCGATCTTGCTAGCTTCTCAGATTGGTGTAACAGATATGGCCTGATAATAGAGCCATCCAAAGCTTTGTCCATGTGCATTGGCATGTCAAGATAGATTTGACCAATTGAGCAACTGCTAATCAGTGGGTTAAATGTGCAAAAAATTTCAATTAGCGCGTAAATGAAGTATGTGGATTGTCTTTTATGAAGTTAAAAACCCTTTATTAATCTATACATACACTGAAACCTGTAAAAAGCTTAAACCAGTTCAAACATTAGTCTTTTTTGTAATGTTTTTTATAATTTTTTAACGCCCTGTGATAAAACTGGAATGCAAACGATACAAAACGTGACTACGAGATTTATTTGCTCCATTCCATACAGGCATAACGTGTATGGGGCCGAGAGATTTTTGTTTGTTTGCTTTATTACTGTATAAGGTGTTTAAATGTGGGCAACTTATACTTGCAAGATTCCATTTTACCACGATCTGAAACGACATTAACCTGAGAGTTAAGAATACCGTACCGCAGTATAGAACCTCCAAGTTCAGGGGTGGTTTTACATTTGCTACGCCTAAGGTACTAAATGAAATTTTGGACCTTTGGTCCTTTCTGGGAAGGCTTTCAAGAGTAATACTGAGTTAAGGCTTTTTGCAGGGTAATTGGAATAATGAGTAACTTATTTGGGTTCATTTTTAATTGGTAAAAGTTATAAAATTCTTCTATGTTCAATCATTTTCTTCGTCGATTAATTATGCTAAAGTGGAAAATTTTCTCTGAGACTTTGATATTATTGATTATGTAATTGCTAGGTTGATTTTTATTTAAAAGAAAAACAAATGTTAACTTCCGCTATTTTATTGATTTACACGACAATTATTTCGACTTGATCAGGTAAGTATTTAAACTGAGGTAAACAATGCAAAACATGATCTTAAATGCACAGCTCTGGTACAAAAAATAGAGGGGTGGAAAGAGATGGTTTACTATCAATGAAAAATATTGAGTAGGGAGGATTTATTTAAATCTATTTGATCATTCAATAAAATTTGTCTTTTATTATATCTATTGATCTCTTAATTTTTCTAACAGATTTAGTTTCTGACTTTTGTTTTCGATATTTAATATTTCATAGTTCATATTAAACTTATGACCAGTCTCTAACAAACGGTTGGCATAAGTTGAATTTGGTTTATTATTAATATAACATTTTTCATGTTCTCGTATCCTTGTTTGGAATGAACGGCCTGCCTGTCTCACATATACATATGGGCAATCACTACATGTTAACTTGTAAACTCCTAATTTTTTGTTTTCAGGAATGATGTCTTTATTATTTTTCATTAAGCTACCTAAAAAATTAATGGTTTTAAAACAGATGTTATAATTTTCTTTTTTCTTTAAATATCTAATCATTAATTCTCTAGGTAGCTTAATAAAAAATAATAAAGACGTCATTCCTTAAAACAAAAAATCAGGAGTTTACAAGTTAACATGTTGTGATTGCCCATGTGTATATACTCAGAATTGTACAAGTTAAAATATGAGCAGAGCTCTCTAATAACATTAATGTACCATTGTCATCATTGTTGTCCCGGGTTTCTGCTCAAGTTTTGACACTCCAGCAGACCCCCGAAAAGCTGAAAGAGAAAGAAAGGAGTTTTTTTGGAGAAAGGATTATAGAACACTCCGCGCCAGCACAACTAGGTGAGGGACCCCCACAAGTCACCTCTCCCACACCAAAGAGGATCGCCGTAGCGATCCCACCACTCAATCATTTGAGCAGAGTGTCTATGGATTATGAAAGACTGAAGCAACGAATCATCACAAATAACGGCCTCTCAGCATGGACCCCACGCGCCACAGGGTCGCTGTTGCGGTTTCACTGCCAAAGTGAGGCTCCGAAGCGTCCCAAGCAACGAATCAACACAAATAACAGCCTCTCAGCATGGACCCCGCGTGTCGCAGGGCCGCTGTTGCGGTTCGCCGTCAAAAGCGAGGCTCCGAAGCGTCATAGAATTGGGCCTTAGGATCAAAAGGGCGCCAGAGTTTGGGGGAGAGCAGAGCGTATCTTAAAGGACCCTCAAACCTTGTCGGAACGTCGTAGTCTCCCTTTTTCTCCAGCGGATCACTTCCGAACCCGCAGCGGAAAAAGATAAGCTTAAGGATTCACGAATGGGGCCGGAGTTAGGGAAGAGCGCAGCGAATATCCCAAGGTCCCACACTTGTTCAAAACGTCGCAGTCTCCCTTTGTCCTCCAACAGACCAATCAGGACCCCGCAGCAGGAGCTCCAGGAACTAAAAATGGAGCCAAATTTGGGGGCGAGCAGAGCGAATCTCCCAAACCCTCAGCTTGTTCGAAACGTCGTAGTCTCCCTTTGTCATTCAGCAACCATTTAAGATCCTTCAGCGGGCTAAGAGGACGAAGGTTGGAAACCCACGCTAAGGACTAGCGGGGATCGCCTTCGCCAATGAAAGGAAAAACAGAACTCTAATCGATCGCAGGGTCGCAGATTCTGGTCGTCAATCAGAGCCAGCTTCCCCGTACGATTCCAAGTCCTGCGGTAGGAAAAGGTAGGATTGGGACAACATGATGGAAAGGTATTATGCAAGAAAGAAACAAAGAAAGGAAATTAGGATTGCGAGTCTCTGATTTAGGCATCATAACCATATCCTCCATCTCATAAATGAAACTAGGACACTCGTTATGACAAGCTCCCCCACCACGACAAGGTACAGAGACAGGGGGGGAGGCCCATGTGTATATGTGGGACAGACAGGCTGTTCATTCCAAACAAGGATACGAGAACATGAAAAATGTTATATTAATAATAAACCAAATTCAACTTACGCCAACCCTTTGTTAAAGACTGGTCATAATTTTAATATGAACTATGAAATATTACATATCGAAAATCAAAAGTCGGAAACTAAATCTGTTAGAAACTTTAGAGATCAATAGATATAATAAAAGACAAATTTCATTGAATGATTAAATAGATTTAAATAGATCCCCCCTACTTATTATTTTTCATTGATTGTAAACCATCTCTTTCCACCCCTATATTTTTTGTACCAGAGCTGTGTATTTAGGGTCATTTATTACACTTTATGCCTCAGTTTAAATACTCACCTGATGAAGTCTTGATATGACGAAACAATTGTCTTATAAATCAATAAAATAGCGGAAGTTAACATTTGTTTTTCTTATATTGAAGATGAATTTCCGTCAAGCAAAGACCGAGACAATCAAAAATTTAATTTTTATTTCTGAATACTTGATTTTCTGTACATCCTCAGTTACCTTTTTGTAGAAATAATGGATTTGTTTTATAATGTTATTACCCTAGTGCAAAATTGTGAGGAAGAGTGCAAGTACGACTTTATTTCATTGTGCATGTATATTTTGCTTACTATTCGACTTCTTCCTAAAAGTCACTTTTCCGACAAAACCCGACCAGTCGCTCAACAAAATTTCTAAAATCCGTCATTTCTCGTAGAAATCTTAATACGACGATAATCACCAAAAAACCGGTAGAAAATAAATATTGCCCTCATTGAGACATCCAAGTAGTAAAATATTAACACAACACCAATCGGTTAAAAATCATACTTCCAGCATTAACAAACGGCTCTTCGTCCAAGATACTTGAAACCCGTATCCATAGCACATTAACATTTCTTCACTTCGGTCCGGTAAATTGAAGAAGTTCTTTCTAGCAATAATAGTTACTCAAAGAAAATACTCTATTCTCACTCATTTGTAACTTCTCAAACTCCATCTCGATGAACCTTTTCGTTGACTTTCTCGTGATAATACAAATCCGCAAGTAGAAAGCCTGAAAGTTAATGTATTATCTATATTTACACTTTAAATTGAGATGAGTGAATTTGTGAAGTGAACTCAGTGAACCCAAGTGAATACCACAACTGCAGATAAAAACTCCCCTAATTTTGGGGAAAACAATACAAAATTGTACAACGTACTGTGTAATATATAGAATGTTTATTACTAAACTGTTTATTCCACTCAAAGTATGATTTTTTCTGTAATGGTAAATTTACGCCGTTTTCAAATTTCATCACATTATTACGAGTTGTTGATTCACTTCAATATATTTCCGTCAAAATCAAAAAGATGCGTTCCCGATAATTAGTCCGTATATACCATATAAAATTTATATCAATAGGCGCTGTCATTATCTATAACTTTTGTTTTTTTTTTATATATCGGATATTAATAGCAGTTCGACTCAAATAGAACCAATAAAAGTCCATAGCTTAGCTGAGCAAACAAAAGCGTTCAAATATTTCTGAACAAAGTATTCTTTGAACAATGACATATTTTAAATACGAAATACTTGCCCCTTAAACCTATAGGGCCCGGAATACCAGGGAAGCCTTTGTCACCTCTCTCTCCTTTTACTCCTGGAATACCAGGGGGTCCAAGAAGTCCAGGTTTTCCTGGCGGGCAAAATTGTTGAACCTTCTTACAGTATCCTTCCAGAGCTTTCTCCTGAAAAATATCAAGTAAAATATGAAATTACGAACAACTCTTATTTTACTTAGGAGATATTTTATATATTCTCTCTAGAAGTGTCCTCATTGCAACTTCAGTAGATGTGTCTGTTCTGAAGCCAACTTGATTTTGTGATATTATCTTATGTTTCTTTAAAAACTTTGCAATACGGACATTAATTAATTTTTCTATTTTAGCCACGTAAGACATCAAACATAATGGTCTACAGTTACCAGGGTTCTTAAAGATGAGTTTTATTTACCAGGAAATGAGAAAATTTTCTCAAAAAATGGACATACCTATAAGGATTAAAATGGATTAATTGGATATATTTTTGAGCTTCGAGCGGTGTTAAAAAAAGTTAATTGGAATCTATAATATTTCTCTGATTTCAATATGCATATCCTACTCTATTTCTATTACGCCTAATGTGCTGATTACATCTTCCATTTTTTGATTATTTAAGATTTCAGGTAGGCGATTAAGGTTGTTTTTCAATCCGCTTTGATGAAAGTTAGCTCTTCTTCTTCTTTCTTCTCGGAAATTTCTTTCAATAGTTATTTATGATGGAAATATTTCAGGCAATTTATTGTTCTATCAGTGTGTTTGATGAAGGATGAGATTGTTCATTGTTTCCAAATTTCCCATTATATTTGAGTTCAGATTATAGTCTCTATATGATTTCTTAATTGTTGTCTGAGGAACTAATTTTGTTCCCATGTTGAGAGGATCTATTTAACTGAAGAAAAGTTGACAAATTTTGGGAAGACGGAAATATTCTCAAGCTGGTTTGTTTGTGGTAAGTTTACTACAGTTTTCTCCTGAGAATTTGCTACTTTTCTCTTTTTTTGCTTTCTAATCATAATTGAAAGTTTAAATGTATTATATGTTACGACAACAAAAATTCAAAAGTTTCATACATTTTTGTGACTGCAGTTTAGAAGTATTCATTGAACGTCAGATAAGTATCACCAACTTGTCAGATTAAGTAATTCTTCGAAACTGCAATCACAAAAATATGTAAATATTTGAAATTTTTATAGTAAAACAATGTAACTTCAGAAAATTTGTTTTAATACTTTCCTTTGTTCTGGTGTAATATTTTACATAAATTAATTGACTGCGAAAATGTTAAATAAATTCACTCGTCTAAACCTGATGATATATTGAAGACAAATATAAACCCAAATCACAAAATTTACATACTGCGAAGTTTTGAATGACATGCAGTGGATGTTGAGTCCGTTAATGTACAACTATTGGAGTAAATATTACATCGATATCTGAGTTATGCCAGACACTTATCTGTAATTCATGTTTACTTCGAAAACAAATTACTCCTTCAGCCTGCAACTTTTGTACAAACAGTTTTGTTAACAAATAGTTTATTATAAAGAGGTGCACCTCCTGTTAAAAAACACCCCGTAAAACAAGTGTGTAGATAGATGGTTTTGCATTCCTTCTGGATATTTTATTCCCATTTGGGCGAAACTATAGTTCCCTAGAACAAGAGCGCAATAAGTATTAATTAATGAATGGATAATTCTGAATCCTAAAACCAGAAAAAAAGACTCTTAGATGAGAAAAAACCCTTTCAAGAACTGACTTCACTACTAGCCGCCCATTCTCTTTTATCGAATGAAAACGGATATTTCAAGTTATGGAAAGAGGAAAAAATCGTCCGAAGCCATATCCAGCGAATACGGTAGTTGTTCGATAAGACATAACCTTACATTGTATTATATTTGCCCACACTATCGATAAAAAGTATGAGCTTTGGTAATATAAATTTATACAAATCGAGACAGTATATCTGTATAATGATTTTTTTGATCGCTGGGCCTAAGAAGCAAACATGCGCGAGTTTCAAAACTTTTTGGTTTTTCGTCAGTGTCTTCTAATGTCCAACAACTACAAACCTGTCATTCACATATATTCGCTATGCACAGGAACAGAAATATATTTATCAAATTTTATCGCCATCTGAAGCAGGCAAATATACGAACAAGACACAGCGTAGCGAGCCAATTCAAGCAAAGGACTCTATTCCCTATTTTTTTCTAACGTTATAAAAGCAGAAAACTTTCGTGAAGCTCAAGTCAGATCGTGTTCCACCGTGATGCTCATAATTAGCATATTTATACTCGAATAAATTAATTCGGGTGTACCAAATATCATTGATAAGGTGTATAAGCTATAGAAAAAAGGGTCTACAAATCGAAACAGTGCAACATACTTCTGTATCATAATTCTTACATCAAACAAGCCCGATTAGGTTTTGTTGATCACTGAGATCTAAGAAGGAGACATACTTTGCCCAGGGTTAGTTGCGGGGGTAGATTAAGTAACAAATGGTTCGAATATGTAGAATTACTTTTATTATTGAGGAAACTCTTCAAATGTTCACAAATTCTATGTCGGAAAGTTCCTCCAGTCTGTCCTGTGTAAACTTTAGGACAATCACCGCAGGTTAACTTATAAACCCCCGATTTATCATCTTTATGTGTACAGTCTTTATTATTTTTAATAAATTTACTCAAGTTTGAATTGGTTTTAAATGAAGTTCTTAAATTATATTTATTTTTGTGGTATGTAGCAATTTTCTCAGAAATACCTTCAGTGTATTTCAAGGAAATTAAAATTTTCTTTTATATTAGGATACACCATATTTAAAGCTATTTCATTATTTTTATTCTCGATTCATGGGAATATTAACTGATCTATGGATCATACAATTGAATGCTGATAATTCCATTATACACAATAAATCGAATCATCCTTTAAATCGAAAATTATCAGCATTCAATTGTATGATACATAGATTAGTTAATATTTCCATGAATCGAGAAAATTATATTTCAGAATTTAACATAATTAAACAAATAGCTATTAATGATGACTATGATCCTAAATTGATAGACGAATTGTTGATGAATAAAAATAATAAAATAGCCTTAAATATGGTGTATCCTAATATATAAGAAAATTTTAAATACATTTCCTTAAAAAACAATGAAGTTATTTCTGAGAAAATTGCTACATACCTCAAAAATAAATATAATTTAAGAACTTCATTTAAAACCAATTCAAACTTGAGTGAATTTATTGAAAATAATAAAGACTGTAAACATAAAGGTGATAAATCGGGGGTTTATAAGTTAACCTGCGGTGATTGCCCTAAAGTTTATATAGGACAGATTGGAAGAACTTTCCGACATAGAATTTGTGAACATTTGAAGAGTTTCCTCAATAATAAAAGTAATTCTACATATTCCGAACATTTATTAGAAACAGGACATACTTTCAACCATAAGTTTGAAATTCTACATATAGAAAGTAAAAATTATGCCTTAAATCTGTTAGAATCCCTAGAGATAAATAAACATAATAAAATTGGAATATTACTTAACGAACAAATAAATTTAAATAACTCACCTCTGTTAGATATATTCAGATAAGCTGTAATTTGCAGAGACCCTTTTTTGGGTTTTAGTACTCAATAAAAATTTATTGTACTTACTGTAATATAAATAGCAACGGATTTCGGAAAAAAGCTTAGTTATTCAAAATGTAATCTTGCCTGATGATGCTACTGTGATAGCGAAACGATTGTTGTAAACATAACAATAAAAATTTGTGAAAATCAGAATAACCTTATTTGAATATTATCTAAAGGGTGATCCTATTTGTGCTCAAGACTTTCTAATTGTAATATAGATAACACATTTACATGTAACAAATCAATTATATATTTATAATAACATTACAAAATACAAAAACTGAACAAAGCTGAAATTCCAGATTAAATGACGGCAATAAGACAGAGTTCAGAAAATATATTATATATAACCTCAATTATTATAATATCACTTCAGTGAGTAGCAGATTCACGTTGAAGACATTATACAAGCAAACATTTCGAAATAAGTATATCTCTGGCTGAATACCTTTTAACCCATAATCTTTGAGATGGTCACAGATAACTGTAAAACTTTGGTTCTAGATGGAATATTGCCTTCTAGGTGAAAATTTTCTTGAATAAAGGCAATTTTTCGTTGTTTATTATGCTTAGAAGTGTGAGATCTTTTCAGATGAGTATTATTATTAACATGATACTCCTAGATCTTCTGTGAAGATCCCTTACAAGCTGTTTCAGCTTGTGCGAGTTAGGAGTTCAGTTGTGTATCATTAATAAGCAAAATTCAGGATTTGGAACAAGTCAAATTCTCATTCATTTCAAGAAACACCGTTGTATATGTAACGAGCAGAAAACAGAATAGCAACAGCAAGTTTTCGAGTAAAGCGACTAGGGGATCTCGAAACAGACTGACTGTCTTATCAAGTAGATGTTTTGTGGTCTCCAAGTTTCTTTTTTTATATCACCAGTTGCCTGAAGTTCCCATGAAACAGACGACTGCTGACCAGAACTCGAAGACATGGAATGCAAGTAACGTGGCGATGATTAAGCGACCATTAAAATATGCATAACAGCGAACGCGCGTTGCACCTTCGTCCACTCCATGATGCAAACTAAATCAAGCGAGATAAAGTTTACGACCCACTCTTTCGACTGTGCACTGTCCAATACTGTAAGTCATTAATCCTTTTGGAGCAGTACATTGTTAAGATTCACTTACTTGCCTCGTAAAATATCAGTATGAATAAATTCGAAATGTTCGGTATGTATTTATGAGTAATTGAAAAGTCTGCTTCCTAATTATATCTATTTCCGCACAAGCCTGGAAAGTTTTCCGGGGTAATTGGACCGATAAATTATTTATCTCTTCTCGAAACGAGCATTATGGGCTCGAAATTATTTTTCTACAAAACGGAATGTAAACCCTTTGTTTTCCCCTAATGAGCGGATGTAATTCATTTTCTAGATGAAGGTGAAGGAAATTATGAAGAGGCTTTTACTTTGCCCTCTAGAAAACCTGGCCACAATGCCGTTGTGTTCCAAACCAACATTGTTCGATGTAAACGCTCCCTGGTTTGATAGGAAAATGCTGAGAAATTAATACCGGCCATCGATCTTCTGTAGCTATTTTCTTAGGTTAGCAAAAATGTATATCTAATGTAATATCTTCACTCTGAGACGGAAAAATCCATACTTAATTATAATAAAGGACTTCTATTCGAGCAATTTTCTTTAGCTGTTATAATAAAGCCTAAGGCGAATTCTAGCCAGTACTATTTCTATTTAACCTTATTACCTATTTATAAATCACTACTAATGAAAAAAATAACTATTCTACGTTTGTTGACAACTAAATGGGTGGTAATCGTAAAAAAATTAAAAATAAATCTAACTATTATATATTGAGAAAAAATGAAAAAAAAAAGAAATAAAAGGCTTAAACTTTTTCATAATAGAACGATCTGAATTCAAAATAATATACAGAAAAAGGAAAAAAGACATATATACATCTAGAACAACTCATCTTTCTGCGGATTTAAAAAATGACGTTCCAGGCGTCTTCGCATTCAGGCTACTGAGAGATTCTTCAAGCTAGTAGTAGATCATAGATATTGATAGCATTAAATGTAAAAGATCTTCTGAAAAAAGCAGTATGTAATCTAGTCACGGAAAGTGTGTAACAATTCCCTAAATTGTACACCTAGATTTCGAATGTTTGGATAGAAGGTTCACCATTTTCGAAATAAGTTTTTAATATTTTCCAGTATTCCAGTAAGTCCACTTCTCTGTACTGTAGCGAAATTTTATAATATTTGCATTCTTGTACCTAATGTGTATGAATACTTGGCCGTAAAACAAAATTATTTCTAAAAACATTTTTAAACACGATCATCTACCAAATAATATCAGACGAAATAGATCGATATATTTGAATGTATCGGGTGTTTCCTTTTTAGAGTGATAGAACTTTCGATAGGGATAACTATGATTTGACAGAAGGTAGAAGCCATGTTGTTTTGACATTTCTGTCCAGTAAGCATTGACAAATTATCATGGAAAGACTCACGCCACATGTTGTTGAAATTTATTTTCAAAATCAGTGTTCTATTCGCCAAACTTATAGAGCACTTCGTGAAATTTATGGTTAATATAATCGTCCATCAGAGCAGCTTGAACTATCGATAGATTTCGGACAACATTTTCTCTACTCGATGCAACAGCAACAACAATATAAAGAACTGTACGTACAGAAGAAAATATCGCTGCTGTAAGTCATAGTGTTAATGATGATCCAGATTTGTCTGTTCGTCGACGCTTACACAAGTTGGATTCTGTGCATCCACCACGTGGAAAATTTTGCTTGAAGATCTTGGTCTACACCCATACAAGATCCAACTGGTTCAAGAACTAAGCCACTTGACCATAATAAGCGTCGTTTGTTTGCTGATGAAATTTGAAGTTGATCCACTTGTCTATCGTGAAATTGTGTTTAGTGATGAAGCTCATTTCTGGTTGAACGGCTATGTAAACAAGCAAAATTGCCGTATGTGGAGTGAAAACAATCCTCAAGAAGATCTGCAGGTTCCATTGCATCCTGAAAAATGCACTGTATGGTATGCTTAACACGCTGGAGGTATCATCGGTCCATATCTCTTTAAAAACGATGCTGGAGCTAATGTTACAGTGAATGGTGCTCTTTACAGATCGATGATCAATGATTATTTGTATCAAAATTTGAATGGTATCGACCCAGAAGTGTTTTGGTTCCAACAAGATGGTGCTATACCTCATGCTGCTACCATAACAATTGATTTATTGAAAGAAAGATTTGGCGATAACATTATTTTGAGAAATGGTCCAATTAATTGGCCTCCAAGATCATGCGACATACCTCCACTGGATTATTTTCTTAGGGGTTATGTCAAGTGATTGGTTTATGCTGATAAACCAGAAACGATAGACGCTTTGGAAGCCAACATAACTCGTGTTATTGATGAGATAATGCCTGAATTACTCGAAAAAGTGGTCCAAAATTGGTCTGGTCGAATGCGGTTCCTCAGAGCTAGTCGTGGTGGACAAAACATAAATGTCATAAAATCATCTTTCAAAAAAAAATGGCTTCAATCTTAATTCAAATGTGTTTTATTTCAATTTAAAGTTCTATCACTCAAAAAAAACACCCGATATGAATATCGATTAATGAATCGTTACCTACTTTCGCAAACAAATAAGGAATTGTGAATTGAATCAGTTAGTTCTCTTTTTGGTTTTATAATATTGAAATCAATTAATCGTTTTCAAAGTTACCATTGCAAAAAAATACTCAATTACGAGTTGTGTATGCATCTTCCGGCCTGGATTAAACCAGAAATATGGGTTGGATAATTTAGATTCTGTCTTCGATCCTGCATTTCATCACGGAATTTTTCTGATGGGCCTTTATAATGCAATTGCACATGCCAGGCAGTCTTTTCTCCAATTTAGAGCGAGGTATGACGATGAAAAATTTTCACAAATAACGTGCACGCTAAAAGGAAGATTATTTTCCGTCCTATATTTTGCTGGAATATCAGGTTTAGTCTATAGATTTATTATATACATTGTGCCCAAGTTATCAGTGGCCAAATTGCCAACGGTGATTCTACATAAAAGTATAAATACAAAAAGTTTCTATGAAGTATAGTCCAATTATCTTTCGTTGTGAAGTGATTCAAGATTCTACTATTTTGTAACGTTTCACAATTTTTTCATTAATAACATAGCATATTTTTAAAACTATTATCTCAACCAGAATTCAGTTGGAAAGATCGGACAATTCTCCTCAGAATAGGATGGTTTCATGGAGGTTTTTATGAAATACTTAATTATTATAGGATGGTTAAGGAAAAAATTTTCTTCAACCATAATCTTTGGTCAAAGATTTCTTTAAATGTCGCTCCGTAAATCCCCATGGAAATAATGAGCAAAAAATTTTTGTGGAAATGCAATACTGTCTCTTATATATTTGTAAATTAAAATGACTGTCCACCAAGTAAAGACCGAATCAATCAAACATTTATTGAAGAAAAGCTTTATTTTCATTAAGAAATTAACTAAAAAAATGCCAGAAACTTTTAAACGCTTTGAAATATTCAATTTCCATGTTTGGGCCCATAACAATCCGCACGCAAATGTTACGACTCATTAACAACACGAGTTCAGGGTTAATCTATGGCTAGCCATGAAAAGAAATGAAATTCAACAGTCTCCATAGTCCCCAGAGTATCCAGAGAACCCAAAGTTCCCTGAGTACCACACTCCCTAGGATCCTCATCTACTTACAATATTTGAGTAAAAATAAGGTCATAAATAATACTAAGCTAAAACAAAAATTCATTATTATTGTTAGGTTCACTTAGAGACGGTCCTGCCTACATTACAACATAATTCATTATTTTCTTATCGGTGGTGCGGTACTTAAATCTTTCCAGATTGATATTTCCAACCTAGCAGTTTCTGATCTTTGAAGATTTTATTAAATCTGGACACTTGGCTTATCCGTTCACTCAGGTATATATATCTTAGAAAACATGGAAAGACTTTAGAGCTCTCGATATATTAAGTGCCTATAAATTAGTTTTTTCAAATACACGGCATTGGAAATTATAAACAATAATCAGAATACGGCAGTAAACTAACCGTGGTACCATACAATTATTATTAGAAAATTTTTATGAATTCCTTCGGTGAAATTTTCGTTAAATTTTCGTTAAATTTTCTATATTATTTCGTTTATAATTTATGATTCAGAAGATATATGGGGTGTTTTTTTTTTAGAGTGATAGAACTTTCGATAGGGATAACTGTGAGATGACAGAAGGTAGAAGCCATGTTGTTTTGACATTTCTGTTTAGTAAGCATTGACAAATTATCATGGAAAGACTAATGCCGCTACAACGTTTACAAATTGTTGAAATTTATTTTCAAAATCAGTGTTCTATTCGCCAAACTTATAGAGCACTTCGTGAAATTTGTGGTTTACATAGTCGTCCATCAGAGCAGCTTATTCGTCGAACTATCGATAGATTTCGGATTTTCTCTACTCGATGCAACAACAACAACAACAAGACAAAGAACTGTACGTACGGAAGAAAATATCGCTGCTGTAAGTCATAGTGTTAATGATGATCCAGATTTGTCTATTCGTCGACGTTCACAACAAGTTGGACTCTGTGTATCCACCATATGGAAAATTTTGCGTAAAGATCTTGTTCTACACCCATACAAGATCCAACTGGTTCAAGAACTAAAGCCATTTGACCATAAGAAGCCTCGTTTGTTTGCTGATTAGGCCCTAGAACAGATTGAAGTTGATCCACTTTTTTATCGTAAATGGAGTGAAAACAATCCTCAAGAAGTTCTGCAGGTTCCATTGCATCCCGAAAAATGCACTGTATGATGTGCTTTACACGCTGGAGGCATTATCGGTCCATATTTCTTTAAAAACGATGCTGGAGCTGATGTTACAGTGAATGATGCACGTTACAGATCGATGATCAATGATTATTTGTTTCAAAATTTGAATGGTATCGACCCAGAAGTGTTTTGGTTCCAACAAGATGATGCTACACCTCATGCTGCTACCGTAACAATTAATTTACTGAAAGAAAGATTTGGCGATAACATTATTTCGAGAAATGGTCCAATTAATTGACCTCCAAGATCATGCGACATAATTCCACTGGATTATTTTCTTTGGGGTTATGTCAAGTCATTGGTTTATGCTTATTACCCAGAAACAATAGACGCTTTGGAAGCCAACATAACCCGTGTTATTGATGAAATAAGGCCTGAATTACTTGAAAAAGTGGTCCAAAATTGGTTTGTTTGAAAGCGGCTCCTCAGAGCTAGTCGTGATGAACATATGCCGGAAATTATTATTTGTCATAAAATTATATTTCAAAAAAAAATTGGCTTCAATATTTATTTAAATGTGTTTATTTCAATTTAAAGTTCTATCACTCTAAAAAAAACAACCGATATATCTATCAAATGAACTCAAGATGAACTGCATGTAGTGCTTAAAAATTGATATTGGTAAATACTGAAACTATTTCAAGGGAAAAAAGGAAACCGTCAATATTATATCTTCTATACGAGATTGGTATCCAAGAATATTTCATAATTCAAACATTTAATGGATAAATTAAAATACCTTTTAATTATCAGACTGTTTCACGATCTTAAAATATAAATATTGTCTTTCCTCAAATATATTACAAGTCATAGTTTCTATAGAGATGAGATGTATTTTATGATTTTTCAGATAAAATTTGCTATACACCTATTCAATATGTCCATATCATCACAAATATATAGTTGAGAATAATAGTATACTTCCTGATTCTGGATCTTTATGAAGAAACTATAACTGCAAATCAAATAACAATCTTATTGTGAGAGGCGTTTTAATAAAAGTTAACTACTGTGCTATCAACAGAAAATAGCATCTTGAAAGTCTCTGCTGTAACACGTTTAATTAAAAAGAGTTATGTTCTTTAATTATAACTATTTGAATAACCTTGAGTTGAAATAAGAATAGGAAATTTTAAGAAATTTAGTATGGAATATATCTCAAAATAAAAAATATTTTCCTTGTTGTTTTTCAGACAAAGTTTTCAATATTTGAATATCAAAACAAATTAAAATATGTTTATCTTCTACAATTTTAATTTCAGACAATTTTTATTCAAAAAAACTTTTAGAATTAAATTAATGTCTAAAACAAGCACCGCTTACATTTAATAGACGTACATAATCAAAACTCAATATATAATGTCAAATGGAATAAATAAACCAAAAGATATACGAAAGTCATTAAAATTAATAAATAAATATTTAAAGGAGACAAAATTTGTTTCTGGTCTTACCTTCAAGAACGCCATTTGCCTTTTAAAAACATGAACACACTTAAAGGACTTCTCAAAGAATATAATTTATTTGAAATATTTAATATATTTAAATATTCGAATAAGTAAATTCAGAAATCTCTCAAAGCATTCACTATATCTTCAAAAAACAAATATAATTCTAAGCAATTCCGTCTTCAGTCCTGAAATATATTCAAAATATAAAAATCAAAAAACTAACCTATATCAAACAACGTACCACGTGTAAATAAATAATGTTTCGAGACATAGATCATCTTTATAATTCAAGATTGATCTATGTTCTAACAGAATCAAAGAACAGTGTGAGTTATTTTTAAGGCTTATTTAAATTCATTGACATTCCATAATGAGATTTATTGAAGCCAAAATTAATTATATATTATATATAAAATAAAATAGAAAGGCCTTTTACTTGATAGAAGAAATATAACAAAATTTGAATATCAAAACAAATTAAAACATGTTTATCTTCTACAATTTTAATTTCAGAAAATTTTTATTCAAAAAAACTTTTAGAATTAAATTAATGTCTAGATGTCTAGATGATCTATGTCTCGAAACATTATTCATTTACACGTGATACGTTGTTTGATATAGGTTAGTTTTTTGATTTTGATATTTTGAATATATTTCAGGACTGAAGACGGAATTGCTGAGAATTATATTTGTTTTTTGAAGATATAGTGCATGCTTTGAGAGATTTCTGAATTTACTTATTCTAATATTTAAATATATTAAATATTTCAAATAAATTATATTCTTTGAGGAGTCCTTTAAGTGTGTTCATGTTTTTAAAAGGCAAATGGCGTTCTTGAAGGTAAGACCAGAAACAAATTTTGTCTCCTTTAAATATTTATTTATTAATTTTAATGACTTTCGTATATCTTTTGGTTTATTTATTCCATTTGACATTATATATTGAGTTTCGATTATATACGTCTATTAAATGTAAGCGGTGCTTGTTTTAGACATTAATTTAATTCTAAAGGTTTTTTGAATAAAAATTTTCTGAAATTAAAATTGTAGAATATAAAAATATTTTAATTTGTTTTGATATTCAAATTTTGTTATATTTCCTTTATCAAGTAAAAGGCCTTTTTATTTCATTTTATTTATAATATATAATTATATTTTGGCTTCAATAAATCTCATTATGGAATGTCAATGAATTTAAATAAGCCTTAAAAATAACTCACACTGTTCTTTGATTCTGTTAGAACATAGATCAATCTTGAATTATAAAGATGATCTATGTCTCGAAACATTATTCATTTACACGTGGTACGTTGTTTGATATAGGTTAGTTTTTTGATTTTGATATTTTGAATATATTTCAGGACTGAAGACGGAATTGCTTAGAATTATATTTGTTTTTTGAAGATATAGTGCATTCTTTGAGAGATTTCTGAATTTACTTATTCGAATATTTAAATATATTAAATATTTCAAATAAATTATATTCTTTGAGGAGTCCTTTAAGTGTGTTCATGTTTTTAAAAGGCAAATGGCGTTCTTGAAGGTGAGACCAGAAACAAATTTTGTCTCCTTTAAATATTTATTTATTAATTTTAATGACTTTCGTATATCTTTTGGTTCATTTATTCCATTTGACATTATATATTGAGTTTTGATTATATACGTCTATTAAATGTAAGCGATGCTTGTTTTAGACATTAATTTAATTCTAAAAGTTTTTTTGAATAAAAATTTTCTGAAATTAAAATTGTAGAAGATGAACATATTTTAATTTGTTTTGATATTCAAATTTTGTTATATTTCTTCTATCAAGTAAAAGGCCTTTCTATTTTAAAGTTTTCAATTTCGAATGTACAAACAAATTCAAACAGCAGATATTCTCTTTCAAATATAGTTAATAAGGAGTATGAGCAATGATAACAGAAAGTTCTTCGAATCAGGACAGTGCAATTTGCATCTATGCAACAGTTCAAAACTCAAATAAGCCCGTATAGGTTTTGTCAATCGGTAAGACATAAGCAGGAGACATGCACATGTTTCAGAACTTATTGGCTTCAATCATCAGTGCGCTGTTCTGTTGATCACTCAGGCTGTCAATGTGATGTCACCGGATCGCCAAAGTTCCGCTCATATGTCCACTTTAATTTGGTTGATCGTGAAAGAACGAAGTTCGATGAGGTATTAGCGTATCCATCATTTAGAGAAGTTGAAGTGTGCTCATCTAACCTCGATCAAGGCGCTAAAACCTCAGGAAAACGTGTGTGTGGCTCATAACATCTTCCTCAAAACCCTCTTGAGTTATTTGGTAAATTTCCATTGCCGATTTTACAAGCAGGAAACCAAATTTGTTGTTTTAAAGTTTATATAACGACTCCCTAAGCAAAAGACGAGAACAATAAGAGAAACAGAAAACCAAGCTTAAACGTTCATATGCTGATGCTGTTTGTACAATTGTTTCGTGAAAGTCTGTACTAATTCTGTCTAGCAGTAGAACTCTCTACCACTTTTGTACATAATTGAACAAAATATTATGTGCGTAAAATATGAAGTTATTCCAAGAATTACACTTCCCCCTATTGCGTGTTATTCAGCAGTAACTGCAGATGAAAGCTTCAAGAAGAAATTCAACCGTAAAGCACTCGTACATCTGCGAAGCTGTCAGTTGTTTAAGACATCATGCTATCGAAGCCAGTGCATGTCCGTTTTATATAGGAAGGTTTTCACGGCGTATTTTCTAACGCTTCTGCTTCTAGACAAGTCAATTCTCGAAATTGATTCGAGAAACCGGAACATCAATAGCTCTTTTAAATTTAGTGCAGGATGCTGTTCTCATGAAACATGTATGAAATCGGTCGATGTAACACGGTTACGCTTCGTAGATTTTCAAAGTGAATCATGTATTTGGTTCCCAAATGACGTTCAAGAATAAGAACGCTTGATTCATTAATTTTATTGATCTGGATGCTGACTGATAGAAATTGTTCAAAAATGACACCTTTTACCATTTTTCTGTTAGTAGCATGATTCCATGCTCATAAAATGTTTGGTCTTTGCTGGCAGAAGACTGATCCAGGTGGTTTTTGACCTCATCATTTGAAGTAAAGGTTTTACCGTTCAAAAAAATTTTTCAATGACCGGAACAAATAATAATCCTTCAGATCTGGAGAATATGGCGGATGCGTCAATGTACCCCATTCCAACTGTAAAAGCTTGGGGCGAGTAACCAAACTTGTATGAGGTCTCGCATTATCTTGGTTGAACACTACTCCTTTTCTGTTTGTCCAGTTGATGACACTAGACTTCCGAATTAATTGTTGTGTTATACGGTAAAAGCTCAAACAAAAACGATTTCTTCAAAATCCCACCAAACACATTTATTCGATGTATATTGACTTTCGAAATGCAATGAGCCGGTTCTTCTTTTTTGTTCCATAATCTCTTGCATTTGACATTGTTATACAGGCTGTCCTAAAAGTCGACGTCAAGCCGGAATCGGATAACATGCTGACTCACAGTAATCATCAGAAAAATATTTGAAAAAATCTAAATGCACACCCTGTGATGATTTTGAACTTCTGTTGCTACAATTTTCTACTTTCTTCAAATTTCATTTTTCCCATGTTATACGGAATAGTGCTTCTGTAACATGTGACCTTCAATTCTAAGCCAATTACTCCAGCTTGGAAAATAATGTCACTTTTTGCCGAACCGAAATTAATATTTCGCACAACTTGAACTAAAAACTGTACTAAAAAAAAACTGTACTACATCAGTTTGAAAAATTACTTCAAAAGCGGATTTATTAGGGATTCTAAAATGGTATAATATAATACTTACAACATTATTTTTTAGATCGGTCAAAAAAACAGTCTTTCTTAAAGAAACATTTTCTAAAAATGATTCTAGTGCCTCCAATACTTTAAGAATTTGGTTTGAATGAGATGGGGTGAGTCCTTCCGTAAAGTGTGATCTGCGCATCTTTACGTATCTGATCGTGTTATTTGTGTACTTACGACTTTTGGCTTCGTTTATTAGATTTTCTTGTTTGAAATTTGGATAGTTTTGACCTCTTTGCGGCGGACTTTGATTTTACCTGGACTAACTTGTGATTGTGTATTGCCATCATGTCTGTGTATAGCACACAGGAATATGCCAAAATGCACCTCATTTATGGGGAATGCAGATGAAACGCTAGTGCAGCTTCGAGAATGTATCGCGAGAGATAGCCTAATGCTGATCGTTATCCAGATCATCGAGTTTTTACGAATGTGCACCGTCTACTCTTCTCAGGGGCCGACTTCCAAACAAAGTGCGTTAAAGGAAGAGTTTCCCTACCTAACGACGATATTGTGCTTCAAGCAGTTGAGGAAGATCCAAGTACTTTTCTACGTGAAATTCAGCGAAGTACAGTAGTGCCCAAAGGTATAGCTCACCGACTATTGAAAAAACATAATCTCCACCCATATCATGTACAGCGAGTACAAGCTCTGGATTATGAACTTTGGGTTGCGTTTCGCCAAACCATGCTACAAAAGAACCGGAAAGACCCACAATTCTTAGAAAAAATTTTATAGTCGGATGAATAAACATGTAAAAAAGATGGTTACATGAACCTACACAATTTACACGAGGGGCACGTAGAAAATCCGAATTGAGACAAGATAGATCTCAATATCGTTTCAAAGTGAGCATGTTGACTGAAATATTGAACTGAACAGTCATAGGACTTTTTGAGTTGCCAGAGGTTTTCAATGCTGAAATTTATTTAGATTTTTTACGAAATCAGTTGCCAAATTTAATTGAAGACGTGCCACTTGCCCTCTCAGTTGGAGAATATCTAAATGAAGAATATCCGGGCAGATGGATAGGGCGATCTGGTACAATATCTGGGCCAGCCCGTTCAAATGATTTGAATCCCTTAAAGGAAAAAATTCAATCAAAAAAAAATTGAAAATGTAGCTGAGCTTCGGGAGAGACTTAGGGAAGCAATGCAATAACGGAAGACTCGTCCGTCTGCTATCCCGATCTTTTTTAATGCCTTGGTCATGTCTTTATCAGCTTCAACCGGACCTTCCAGAGCATCTTCGACATCAAAATCTGCCAGATCGAAATTTTGCAAATCAGTTTGGGTACTGGCGTACTGTCAGCAAATCTTCCGCGTACATCGGTTAATTTCTTTCTGGTTTGAATAGTATTTGTACCTTTTCTATCGTAAAAAAGTAAAATATGACGAAAATGCTGCTTATTGCTCTCCATATTTAAAAGGGCATCAACCAAAAACTACTGCCTAGAATTAATTGAACTTTCCCACACAAAAGCCTTGCTATACCAGCTCTCAAAATATATAGTGATTGTGCGGCTTAAGTGAGAAGTTGGATTCGAAAATACAATTAAATCCTATGTCGGGATAAAACGAAATTACTTTCCGAACAACCTTATACGTTTAGAAGTTTGAACGAATTGTTACTAGATGCAAGAAGGAAAATGTGGTTTATGCATTTTCTATCAATTATTCGAAATCATCTAAGTGTTATATTTTTCAATGGCCAGCAGGAAGTCCTGATTATAACCCTCTCGATTTTTATGTTGAGGGACATATGAGGTTTATGCCCATGAAATCAGTTCGCGAGAAGAATTCTGGAGAAAAATACAAAATGCGACCAATTTTATAAGGGAACAGAATAATGTTTTCGTTGACATTAAGTAGTCTTTAATTACAACACTTAGAAAAAGCATAAAAGTCTGAGGCCACTAAGAACATTCGCTTTAAGTCTGCTCTTTTTATGTTAAATTATTTTTATATCTTCTTTACTGTTAAAGTAGAAAAGTCTTACGTTACAAGTAAGGCTTTTGTTGAAATTGTCTGTCATTTGAAATTTTCTTCTGCGACAATCTTCAATTGCGTTTTCTCAAAAACGGGTAAAATTATCGTATTCAAACAAGAACACCGTTATTACGTAAAAATAATTTTTACATCGTATTTTCTAATCAAATTCACTATCAAGTTTCGCCAAAAAAACTATCACTTAATTTCATCATAAGGAATTATCCACGTGAACATCCCTTATAACAAAAAAGTGAAGTAATACATAAAATAATACTTCTCGTCCAAAAACTCAAATTAAAATAAAATCAGGCTTAGTATTGATTTTAAATACTTATAATAATTCGGCGAAAAGTGACATTTTCTTTCAAAATATACTGCTCAAAATATTACTCACTGAAGTATTATTTAGCGTTACATTATAAAAATGAAATTGAGATTTGATACACCATCACAAGATGAAAATTTTCTCGATTTTTGGAAATATCTATAACTTTGAAAATAATTTTTTCCTACTGTTATAACCTAACCTCTCAGCCGTTTTCAGCTTGACTTCGACTCCTGGAAGACCCTGTATAGGAGCGCGCTGAGCTTCTGACAATACGTCAGTGCATTTTTACGATTAATCGAAATTATTATTAGCCATTATTTAGATTGATGTTCATGAATAATATGTCCATGTCATTCAGTGCCAAGCACCAAGAAGCATCCCTTATAGAAATATCGATCTCTTCTTCTGTTGTTATTTCAGTGCACGCAACAGGAATAAATATGAAAATATGAAAACGTTTTTATTTGAGAGGAATTTTTCACTCACAAGCAAATATATGTATCGGGTGTTTTTTTTAGAGTGATAAAACTTTAAAATGAAATAAAACACATCTATACAAATAAATAAAATTGGAGTGTCTGTTTGTTATATTAAAATAACCGCTTTCTACTACATGCATACAAATGTATATAAGGTATACATACCAAAATATATATTTTTAAAATTGTTGTCTGTCTGTCTGTCTGTTTGTTCCGGCTAAAATGGCTGGACCGATTTGGACGGGACTTTCACTGGCAGATAGCTTATGTAATGAGGAGTAACTTAGGCTACTTCTATTTTAGAAAAATTCTTCTAAATTTTTTTTACTACATTTTACATTAAGATTGAAGCCAATTTTTTTTTTATTTTAAAGTTAATTTTATGATATTCATGTTTTAAAAATAATTTCCGGCATATGTCCAACATGACTAGCTCTGAGGAACCGCATTCGACCAGACCAATTTTAGACCCCTTTTTTAAATATATTAAATATTTTAAATACAATTTTTTTGAGATCTTAAAATTATGTTTTATATTTTTGAAAAGGATTTAGTTTTCATAATTATAAGATCAGAAACAAAATTTTGTCTCCTTCAAATATCTATTTATTAATTTTGTTTGACAATTTATATTTGTTGGGTTTTTTATTCCATTCGATGTTATATAATGAGTTTTGATTTTATATGTCTATTAAATATAAGCTATGTTTATGAGACATTAGCTTATTTCTAAAAGCTTTTGAATAAAATTTTTCGAAATTAAAATTATAGGAGACTAACAGATTAAATCTGTTTTGATATTCAAACTTTATTATGTAAACTTTACATATATCTTTGAAACAAATTAAAAATCACAATTTTGAAAATAGAATTTTTGTTTAAAACCTCTACATAATTCATTCAATTTTGAAGAATTAAATCAAAATGTCTTAGAAAAATTGAATTTCTATTTTAATAGACATGGAATTCTCAAATTTCGTACAACATTTCAAACTATGAGAGAATCAATAGAAAATTGATTGAAAATACAAACATTCATTGTGAATATAATATTCTTTCAATTAAATATTCAGACTCACAAATTCTGTGCCAACAAATGCTTTTTATACAAAATTTAAATATCACATATGCTTCGAAACAACGCATGAAAATGCGATGAATGTCTACCATTTAATCATGAAAAGGTACACGTTCCAATAACGTTTAAAAATAATCCAAATTTATTATGAAAAATCGCTATCTGCTACTTTAATTTTACGTGCTTCACACTTCATGATATTACAGTGCCAGTGAGACAAAGAAATGCAAAAAGTGAAGGGAATATTGCTGCCGTACGTGAAGACCAAAATTCATCGATTTCTCGACGTTCACAGGAACTAGGCATCTCCCAGACGTTTTTGTGGCGAATTTTATGAGAAGACCTTGGTTTACATCCATACAAAATTGTTTTAACCCAAGAACTCAAGAAATGTTCTTTTCATTTTCAACATTCTTAGCGATTTAACTCCATTGGACTTCTTTGGGGTTACATTAAGTCATTGGTTTACAGCAATCATCCAGCAAATTTAGACGATTTACAAATCAATATTGAACGAGTAATTGCTAACATACGACCTGATTATTTACAAAACAAAATGGGGAGCTGTTAATGAAAGACCCTTCACAATATAAATTGTATGTGCTATAATAAACAGGAAGTTTTTAGAATCGGAATGCAACTTGCATATTTGTTACAGTTCAAGACTCAAATTCAGCCGAAGAGGTTTTGTTGATCGTCAAGCAAGAGCAGCAGACATGCATGTTTTATAGCTTTTTGGCTAATTATCAGTGCAATGCTGTAATGCAGACGAATGCAACAATGCCGAAGGAAACTGAATGCAGTAGGCTAAACATGTCTGGGTTCCCAGTCACACGGGGATCAAAGGAAATGAGAATGTACGTTCCAGAAAAGGAGCACAGACCCCCATTACTATCCTGGAACTCTTCTGTGGTATAGGAAAATGCACCTTTAAGGAAGAGTTCAGAAGGAAGAAACCAAAAAAGAAACACTTTGGCCGAATCTTCAAGGGCTGGCTCACTCCAATTAGTTTCTTGGGAATCCAGATACTGAAAGGCGAAATGTGGTACAGTTTTGATAGTGGGGTACAATAGACATTAAGATCACAATGTGCCTTTTGAATCCACAATCCGGCTGAGCCGCTTTGTTCAACTCAGTGACAAGAGTCGGTCGCAGCACAGGGCTTCACCCTTAAAACTAACGTACTCTACCCTATTGCAGTAAATCTCCGGATTTTTCTATCCAATCGCCGAGTGCGTTATATAGCATACTATGTTACCTCGATAGGGTGAAGGGCCTCGGGAAGTATTCGTACGACCTGACTACTCAATTGGACTGGACTAGAAGGATATTCCATCTATCTGTTCGCAGAAACTCATGTTCAGGATATCTCGAGAGGTGCTTCAGGGTTTAGCGGGACTTGACGGTTCGACCGGTCTCGTCCCAAACCAGGATCAATTGCGAGACGTTTCCGGGGTTTGTGGATCTCGACGATACGGCTAGACTGTTGGTGCTTGAAGCCAGGATCAATTGAAAGACTTCACAAGGGTCTTGACATACAAGCTGGATTGATGGTGCTCGTACCAATATCAATCGAGGCATTAAATCTTGAGACTCTCTTGGTTTGTGGGACTGCGTTTGGGTGGGTGGATAAGAAGCCCCTTCGGCGAGTGAGTTTCGTCACAAAACAATTCGGGTATCGACATTGAAGAGCCAGTAGAGATAGTGCTTCGTTGCTACCAGTCACGGTGTAGGTTTTCGAACTGAAGCCGAAACTGGAAGCTTGGTGGGTTCAACTTTTCGGAGTGGTTCTCGCTAATGCGCTAATGCGAAAATTACCGCGTGTAAGAGATCACGCGGAGGACATTTAAATGATGTTATATTCCACACATAATGGCAAGGTCCAAACATTGTATTGAAATATAATTCTAAATGAAAGAGTGTTTTATTTACGTTTACTTTCGGAAACACAAAATGGATAACCTGTATATTATAAGGTATATTCTTCAGGATGTTCAATTCAAAAATATAATCCAACTGAAGAACAGCAACCTTGTATATCTCAAAGCTTCTGAAATCTCACCGAAACATAGAAGCTGGTAATAGGATTGAAGTAAAGCATGAAGTTATGAATTAATCTCTCACATCCGAAAAGCCAAAAGCCTCAAGTACCTCATAAAATATGCGGAGAGTTGGAATGGGCAACATATGACTTGCAAATTCATTCGGAGGACATCATGAATCTTATTAATCTCTGCACTTAAGCTTTATTCACCTACATTTACATGGATTTACCTGGTATTAAGTCAAAAGGATATAGCTTAAATAACCCTGTGCTTATGATGTATGACTTTATTCCGCATATTGCGTTATTCAAGTATGCATATTTTCCAGATTTCACTATTGTGTCTTGGAAAAAATATCAGCAGACTAATTACACTTTAGATTAAATCTACTGGTATGAAAAAGACAGTGGGAAAGATACAAAATTCAATTTTAATCAAGAAGATGATCAGGATCCAGTGGAGGAAAGGGAAGAATCAAAACCTCAGCGCGATGCGATGACGAATAAACGACCGTTCTCTCTCAATGGTAGTGTCGATAGGGGATACTTCAATCAAAAGACTGTACTTTCATTTGGTTGAAAATAAATACGACAATCTTATTCTGTGCGAGTAATTTATTTGCCACGATTAATGACACAAATAATTTTCTCTCTGAAAATGAGTACTTAGGTTTTCTTTCGCCATAACTGGCTTGAAAATAAAATAAATTCTACGAAAATAAGAAATTAGACAACGAAAACAAATTCTAAACAATGCGAAATCGAAGGTCGACTAATTTAAATTAAATGTTAATCCACCTTGTTGAGCCAAACAGTATCCAAATCTAGTATAAAGAGATCTCTGATATCATAACTCTGAGCAGATTCGACATAGTAGCTATTTTGGTACAAAGTTGGATTATTTTTAATCTTAATTCATTAATATTCGTCGCTCTATCAATTTCATGCCCATAAACCAAATTCTTCAAATAGAAAAAAATCATTGGGAGATAAATCTGGTGAACTGGGCGGCCATTTTATCGTAGCATTTGTAGGAATGACACGGTCCGAAAACTTCGTCCTGAGATACTGTGTGATTACTCTTGCGTTGTGATTTGGACAATCATCTCTCTAAAAGCTCCAGATATTTGGCAGCGTCTAGGTTAACATCGATAAAAAATGGCCCTATGATGTAATTCCCCAGTATTTCTGTCCAAACATTAAGTTTTTTGGGATACTGGGTACGTACAGGAATAGTTAAATGCTTATTCTTCCTAGACCAATATGCTACTACTGATGGGTTTTGTTTTCTATAAAAGAAAAACGAGGACTCTTTAGTGAATAAGATATTTTTAAAGAATAAACTATTTTCATCTAGATTTAATCTGTCACTCTTCTACAATTATAATTTTAAAGAAATTTTTATTCAAAAAACTTTCAGAATTAAATTAATGTCTTATAAGCACGGCTTATATTTAATAGACGTATAAAAATCAAAACTCAATATTCAATATCAAATGGAATAGATAAACCAACAAATATAAATTGTCAATTAAAATTAATAAATAAATATTTGAAGGAGACAAAATTTTTTTTTGATCTTACCATTATGAAAACCAATTCTTTTTCAAAAATACAAAACATAATTTAAGGACTTCTCAGAAAATATAATTTATTTAAATATGTAAATAAGTTAATTCAAAAATCTCTTAAAACTAGCATTATACCTTCAAAAAATAATTAGAATTCCGATAATATCTTCATCGGTCGTAAATCATATTTAAAAAATAAAATCATTTTTGTGACGAACATAGAATATCTTGGATTTTAAAGTTAGTTGTTCACGCGATGATCCCAGGACGACTTTTTGGTGAGTTATATTTATTGTTGGTTGATTTTATTTTTTAAATATGATTTAGGACCAATGAAGATATTATCGAGATTCTAACTGTTTTTTGAAGATATAATGCATGTTATGAATTGAAATTATATTTTCTGAGAAGTCCTTAAATTATCTTCTGTATTTTTGAAAAGGGATTAGTTTTCATAATGGTAAGATCAGAAACAAATTTTTTTTTCCTTCAAATATTTATTTATTAATTTTAATTGACAATTCATATTTGTTGGTTTATTTATTCCATTTGATATTGTATATTGAGTTTTGATATGAGCTGTGCTTATAAGATATTAATTTAATTCTGAAAGTTTTTTCTATGAAAATTTTTTTATATTAAAATTGTAGAAGACTGACAGATTAAATCTGTTTTGATATTCAAATTTTGTTATATTCCTTCTATCAAGTAAAAAGCCTTTTCATATTTTATTTTATACATAATATATAATTATATTTAGGCTTGAATAAAAATCTCATTATGGAATCAATGATTTAAAAAAGACCTTATAATACCTTACAGCTTTCTGTGATTTTTGTGACAAACATGGAATATCTTGGATTTTAAAGTTAGTTGTTCAAACGATGATCCCAGGACGACTTTTAGGTGAGTAATATTTATTGTCGGTTGATTTTATTTTTTAAATATGATTTAGAATCCATGAAGATATTATCAGATTTCTAATTGTTTTTTGAAGATATAATGCATGTTTTGAGAAAATTTTTGAATTAACTTATTTAAATATATGAAATATTTCAAATAAATTATAGTTTCTGAGAAGTCCCTAAATTATGTTTTATATTTTTGAAAAGGAAATGGTTTTCATAATGGTAAGATCAGAAACATAATTTTGTTGCCTTCAAATATTTATTTATTAGTTTTAATTGACAATTTATATTTGTTGGTTTATTTATTCCATTTGATATTGTATATTGAGTTTTGATTTTATACTATTAAATATAAGTGCTTATAAGATATTAATTTAATTCTGAAAGTTTTTGGAATAAAATTTTTTTTTTACATTAAAATTGTAGCACGCCAATCCCTACAACAATCCCTGCACAAAAAATGGAGACGAGTAGGTTATGTTTCAATAAGAGCGCAAGATTTGAATTTAGCGCCGTGTTTGACAGTCATAATGTCATATGATTATGACGTGACAGATCGAAAACTGACAGATGGGAGTAAGTAAACATAGAGCTTTACACGGTGTGATTGTCAAAAATTATTATCAAAATGGTGAAAGAAAGGCCAGAGACGTCAATTTGCCATCGGGCACAAGAATTGGATATTTCCACTCTTCAGCGAATTCTCACTGAAGATTTACAGCTGCATGCCTACAAAATCCAACTGACTCAACAACTTCTGCCAGTAGACCATGAACAGCGAAGAGAATTCTCCAATTGGAACCTTGAGCAACCTGCTCATTTTGCAAACAAAATCATTTTCACATCGATAGCTTCGTTAATAGGCATAACTGTCGCATTTGGGGCTTAGAAAATCCACGAATGATTCATCAGTAAGCAATGCATCCACAACGGGTCACTCTATGGTGTGCATTATGGTCTGGAGAAATAACTGGACCGTTTTTCTTCCAAAGAGGAAGAAGATAATGCAGTAACGGTGAATGGCGAACGTTATCGTGCTATGATGACACAGATTCTGTATCTCATTTGAAAGCTACTGATCTTGACGACCTGTGGTTACAGCAGGACGGTGCCACATATCGTAGCGCTCGTGAAATATTGACGATCTTACACGAGTTTGCTCCTGGTCGTGTCATTTTTCGATTTGGTGACCAGAATTGGCCTTCACTCTCTTGCGATTTAACGCCTTCAGACTTCTGGTTGTGGGGTATGGATATTTTCTAAATCGATAAATATTTCAATACTTTGCTACAGAAAACCATGTTTTATTGAATACTGAAATCTTGCGCTGTTACTGAAACACTCTTTAGTAGTGTAGACTTTGTTGAACATTAGAAGTTGTGGTACTGAGAGAGTTAAACTGTTCGACTGCTTCTTCTCGATATTATTTTCAATAATGATGTCTCTGACACATATTATTTCAAATTTTCGAATATATTTTTGCTATTCAATGCAAATTTCTAAACAGCCTCTATCATATGTCACTTATTTGAAAATAGTTCCAGCTTTTTATCATGACTGAGTCATAAAATTCAATCCCACTTATATTTAACAGACTTTAAATATATAATGTCCAATATCTATTTGAAGAAAACGTATCGATATTCAGTTCGTTTTCATTCAGACAAACGTATAGCCAACTAATAGGAGGACAAAAATAGAAATTCATAAGTTCATATTAATAGATAAGATTAGAACAAACCCCCTTTATAGTTTCAAAAATGTATACGAATCAAAATTCAACCCTCAAATAAAATAAAGGTCAAATTTTGTAGAATACACAAAGGTTCATTATTTTTCCATCGTTAGTCTTCTACAATTTTAATTTCAAAAAAATTTTTTCAATAAACATTAAGAATTAAATTGATATCATATAAGCACCGCTTATATTTAATAGACGTACATTCTGTCAAGAAAGTACCGGGAATAATCGATTTAAATCTGGCGGGGCAATGAGGCAGGTAAAAATTTTTTTTCCTAGGTTGGTACCACTGTCCTTAATTACTATGCCAAGCTTGAGCGGGATCTGTCAACTAGTGTATTTGCAACAGCTGATTAAGTCAGTCGATGTCAGAGTGCGTGCCGATTTTTACTATGGGTGATTACGTTGAGCAAAGAATTTGTTTAAAGTTTTGTGTTGCAAATGAATTTTCGTGTGCCGATGCATTGAAAATGTTGCAAAAGGCCTTTGGTGATAATGCTCTATCGAAAACTCGTGCATATCAGTGGTACAGAGCCTTCAAGGACGGTCGTGAAGTGGACGCCCATCGACGGCTTCGATCGAAGATAACGTCGATAAAATTAAGGAAAGGGTGCTGGAAAACCGTCGTACCAGCTTGAGAGAGATAGCACATGATCTTAAGATATCCCACGAGTCCGCACGTACGATTTTGATTGATATTTTGGGCATGAGAAAGGTGGCCGCACGACTCGTACCGAAAGACCTGAATTTTCTTCAAAAACGTCATCGCGAACAGGTTGCTTCAGACATGCTGGATCGCTGTAATTCCGATTCTACATTCATGGAACGCATTATAACTGGTGATGAGACCTGGGTCTACGAGTACGATATGCAAACAAGCCAGTAATCATCGGAATGGGTGGCAAAAAATGAGCCGAAACCGAAAAAACCACGCCAAAGCCGCTCGAAAATGAAGGTGATGCTCATTGTTTTCTTCGATATCCGTGGCGTGGTGCACTACGAATTCGTTCCAGAGGGTCAGACGGTAAACAAGGAGTATTACCTAGGCGTTATGAAACGTTTGCGTGAGCGTATCCGTAAGAAGCGGCCAAATTTGTGGGCGAACAACTCATGGATTTTGCATGACGATAACGCGCCTTCTCACCGAGCTACGATTGTGACTGACTTTCTCTCCAAAAACTCAACAAACGTGCTTCAGCAACCACCGTATTCGCCGGATTTGACTCCCTGCGACTTTTTCCTCTTTCCAAAACTAAAATTGCCCCTTCGTGGCACCCGTTTTGAGTCGATTGAAGCCATAAAACAAAATTCGGCGCGAGAGCTAAAGTCCATCCCGGAAAGCGCCTATAAAAAATGTTTCGATGATTGGAAGTGCCGTTGGCATAGATGTATTGGAGCAAATGGAGCCTATTTTGAAGGCGACCCAATAAATTTTGACGATTAAATGTAAAAATGTTGTTTTAATTGAAAATTCCCGGTACTTTCTTGACAGAGTAGTATAAAATCGAAACTCATTATACAATATGAAATGAAATTAAGAAAAAAACCCAACGAATATAAATTTTCAATTAAAATTAATAAATAAATAAATGTTTTTTTTTTCTGATCTTATAATTACGTAAACTAAATCTTTCTCAAAAATATACAACATAATTTTAAGAACTTCTCAAAAACGAATTTATTTGAAATATTTAATATATTTGAATAATTGACTTCAAAAACTCTCAAACATGTAGCAAATCCTCAAAAAATAATTAGAATTCAGATAGAACCAGTTCAGCTTCACATTTAAAAAATAAAATCAATTAACAATAAATAAACCTACCCAATACGATCTCTAGGAGTATGTGTTTGTTGAACATTAAAACTAGGTATATCTAATATCCAAGGTACTTCGTGTTCTATGCTCATAACAAAATCACACTAAGTATATAAGGCACTTTAATGGTATTAGTTAAAACATTCAACACTGCACAATAAATTTCTTTATACAAAATCCTAATATAATTATATATTATATATAAAATAGAATAATAAGAAAGCGGTTTTTTATTTGATAGAAGGAATATTACAAAATTTGAATATCAAAACATATTTAACCTGTTAGTCTTCTTTTTTTTTTTTTTTTAATTATTTATCCTGATACTCCTAGATCTTCTGTGAAGATCCCTCAGAAGCTTTTTCAGCTTGTACGAGTTAGGAGTTCAGTTGTGTTCTGTGTAGGCTTTGTTACTGCGATCTTGCGCCACTTTAGGTCACAGCACTGTTAATTTTTGACCCAACAGTGAAATGGTGGCAGATACCCGTCCAACTAGAAAATTTCTTTTCTACCTGAATAGGATTCGAACCCTGGACCTCCCGGTCACGAGTCCGATGCTCTCCCGCTGAGCTATCCACACTCATTTCTACATTTCTACAATTTTAATTTAAAACAAATTATTCAAGAAACTTTAAGAATTAAATTAATATCTTATAAGCACTACTTATATTTAATAGACATATAAAATTGAAACTCATTATACAATATCGAATGGAATTTAAAAAAATCCAACGAATATAAATTGTCAATTAAAATTAATAAATAAATAAATGTTTTTTGTTTCGTTTCAAGCATGCGTACTGAACTCTTCAGGCAAGCAGAAACGCAGCTTTGCTAGTGACAAAATGTTTTGTTTTCTGATCTTATATTTATGAAAATTAAATCTTTCTCAAAAATATCCAACATAATTTTAAGAACTTCTCAAAAACTAATTTATTTGAAATATTTAATATATTTAAATAAATTACTTCAAAAATTCTAAAAACACGTAGCAAGTCCTCAAAAAATAATAAGAATTCAGATAAGACCAGTTCAACTTCACATTTAAAAGATAAAATCAATTAACAATTTTTTAAATTAAAATTGTAGAAGACTAACGGATTAAATCTGTTTTGATATTAAAATTTTGTAATATTTCTTCTATCAAGTGAAAAACCGCTTTATTATTTAATTCTTCATCTGTGAAAAAATTGAATCGAGTGTAACGAAACTTATAAAAATTGCGAACTGCATTTCAACACATTGATTTATATTCGAGAATTTTTTGTTTACACCCTCCATTTTAACCCCTTAGAGTGAACCGATTTCAATTAAAGGCTTGGAGATCTAACTTTGATTAGTTGTTCGATATTTGCACAAAGTTTCATGAATTTCTATCTAGTTCGATTCCACAGATTTTTTTGATTCATTATTGAATCTGTGCAATTTCCACTCTTTGAAGGTTAGTTGAAAGAATTGCGTGGTATGTGGAGATATATTCTTGAATTCTTCAGTGTACTTGATTAAACGTGAATCAATTAGTATACAAACTGTAGGATAAGCATAAAATACTTACTGCCTAAAGACATACAGGTATGGAAAAGACTGTGGGAAACAGAAAATTCAATGTTAATCTAGAGGATGACCAGGGTCCAGTGGAGCAGTGGAGGAATCAAAACCTCAGCGCGATGCGATGATGAATAAGCGACTGTTCTTTCTAAATGGCAGTAGCTAGTGGTGGGAGGCTTCGATCGAAACGAGGCTCTGCACTCTGCTTTCAGCAATAAGAATCAATCTCACTTCAAACGTGGGATGCGTTCGACCAAATCGGTTGAAAATATATACGACCATCTTATTCCATTGATGCGAGGAATTTTTTTCTGTAAAATTAGCAGCCTTTAGTCATTAATATCAATATAACTTCGTTTTACGGTCTGAAATTTCAACCATCGTAGAATTCTACCAGTATTCTCAGAAAACTTCGAACAGAACGCAGTAATTTCTTCTCCGAGCCAGCTTCATGCGTAACTAACCATGCAAATATCTCGTTTTGTGTCCAATGAAATTACGGGCCTCCAGCAGAACGTTAATTGAAACACCCTGAATCAACGGGAGGCGCCAGACCTTGAATTTTTCGCTTCGCCCACATAGAAATCAGAATCTAGGAGAAAATTGAGGAAAAATCGGTAGTGGACAGTGATAAAATACGTCGAAAATCGTAGCAGTTCGATTCGAACTCTCAATATAGCAGGAAATGTGAAAGTATCCATCATTGATGAAATATGTTATGAACCACTTTATCGAATTGGGATCATTTAGAAATATAAAACAGTCCACTCCAGAAGTCAGTGATATAGATGTTTGTCAAAAGGAATATTTTTCGATTATTTTCATTAATTGTTTGTTCCCACAATTAGTTTACCGTGGAGTTTTGGACTATTCTTGGCGATTACTTTGGCGTACTTTGTTACGACCAGTTTTGTTGATCACAACCGATATTCAAACACGAGTTTGTGAACTGTAAATTCACTTATTTATATAATTAAAAAATGAGATATAGTTTGTAAATCTAAACACACTGGAAAAAAATTAATTTATTGTTAGTCAAACTGAGACAAGAACGAAATTAGCTATACACCGATTCAGTGATACAATTAAAAGAATATCTTTTTGGCCAACAGTGTCTGTAGAGAATTGCTTGGTATGTAGAGATACCTTTTTGAATTCCTCCTTGTAATTGATTAAACGTTAACCAATTAGTATGCAAACTCTTGGTTAAGCATACTTCAAATGGGGTTGAAAGAGTAAATTAGACTGTAATGGATTGCTTATAGCCTAAATACATATATTTCAAGTTAACAAGTTTGAATTGTAAATCTAAATGCGGTGAAAACACTCTTGTTCGTGGAATAGTTCTTCTTTGAGCTTTTTCGCCGTTGTTCACTTTCAGAGTTCACATTTATTGGTTTCACTGTTGGGTTCACTTATCTCAAATTACTATCTTGGTCTTAGGACGACATAATCCACGCCTGGGGTTTCGCAAATTGGCAGATATCAGATTTGGAAATCAACGAAAAAAAAGTATGTCCAGAAACTGTCCGTATGTCACTGCAAAGAAAAGTCTGTATATCAAGGAAACCAAAAACCCCCTATAATGACACCTTTACAAAAGGAGTGAAGGGTAGAATTTTGTCAACGTTTTCAAGAAGATAAGTTTAATTATGTCTTTATATCTGATGAAACTTATTTCCAACTCGGTGGATATCACTTAAAAATCCTATCAAACCAACCTTTTACCGTTCAAATTTCCAAATTACCCACCAAAATATTGATTTGGGGAGCAATATCTCAGCGTAGTGAAAAGTATTGTCGCATTCTAAACGATTTTTTTCTTGAAACGGCGCATACTTCAAGATATCATACTCCGGCCTATACTCAAGCTTGGATGCAAGAACACCAAGTGACAACCATTTCATGGCCAGCAGCTTCACCAAATCTTAGTCCCATTGAAAACATATGGGACTAATGAAGAATGAAGTTGAACGAGCGGTGCCATGAAATAAACATGATTTAACTCAGTCAGTTTTACAGTCCTGGGCTACCATCACCGAAAATTATGGAGATGTACCTCGACGTTTAGTCAAGTGTTTACAGTTAAATAGAGGTTGTATAAGTTAATAAGATGAATACTTTGTCATAATTTTCTAATTCAAGAATTAAAAATATATACTAATTACAATTGAGCTTTGTTTTTTCTGGGTACTTTCAAGACGGACTATAGTTTCATCTTGTAAGAGTATTATATTCACCACAATGTTATTTTCAATATTTAAAATTTCTGTCAACTGCGTAGAATCGACAGATTTGTCTCATTTTGAACTGAAGCGATTTCGGCTGAAAAATTTTGGTATAGTTTGACCGGTGCGTTGTCTCCTTGTCACTACTGCAACATCCAATAGTGTGTACTTCCAATTTACCCACTACAATACACACAGCACTTTTGGTGGAGCGATTAGTATGACCAAAAAGTAGAGTAAGCGCTCCTCAAGCTGCGAATACTCAGGATTGCAGGAATTGCTAATTCCACCACTATAAAAATGTCAACCTTATCTGACATTTTGACGTTGACAGATAATGTTAAACGTTCAAGGGCGCGTTCGTATTAAAATACAAAATGGTTATGCCGCCATTGGAAAACCCGATATGAGCAAAGCATAGCATAGTCGACGATATCTCCTCTTCCAACTGACTCGATAGGTAATCGAATCATAATGTACAGTGCTCTTACCATCATCTCATCCTACACGAGACTTCTTCCTGCAGTATCGAGTTCCTCTCATTTCACACTTGAGCGAAATTGACATTGAAATTCCTCTAGTCTAATGGAGTTATCCTCAAGAAAGGATTTCCTTTTCCGTCCTCTCTAGGCGTAGCTATTTGAATTATTTGTTACCTTAGCCAGACAATTTGGGAGCAGTTCGCGTTCGGAACGTTGCCCCACTGAGCTTTCCACAGCTCGCGACTAATTTGATTGTATACAAAACATTGTATTCCTCTTGACATCCAACAGGTATAATTAATGTCGGCGCTTATTCAACTTCTACATGGAATAGCGTGGGATTTACGGATGCTCGAGAAGAATTTCCAGGAAAATGCCGGGTTTAATTTGAAGTTTGATATCTTTCGGATCATGATACTGGGGGACAGATTTTTCTTTTATGGAGGTAATTGCATTTTTGTTCTTGAGTAGGGGTCACAACGGCCGATTATATAATGAATAATAATGTTCCTTTATTCATGTTTAAATATTCAACAATTAGCTAAGAGCAGCTAATTCGTCGAGCTATCGATAGATTTCAGATAACATTTTCCCTGCTCGATGCAATAACAACGACAAGACAAAGAACTGTACGTACAGAAGAAAATATCGCTGCTGTAAGTCATAGTGCTAATGATGATCAAGATTTGTCTCTTCGTCGACGTTCACAACAAGTTGGACTCTGTGCATCCACCACATGGAAAATTTTGCGTGAAGATCTTGGTCTACATCCATACAAGATCCAACTGGTTCAAGAACTAAAGCCACTTGACCATAATAAGCGTCGTTTATTTGTTGATTGGAACAGCAACAACGGTACACAAGCAAAATTGCCGTATATGGAGTGAAAACAATCCTCAAGAAGTTCTGCAGATTCCATTGCATCCTGAAAAATGCACTGTATGATGTGCTTTACGCTGGAGGCATCATCGGTCCTTATTTCTTTAAAAACGATGCTGGAGCTGATGTTACAGTGAATGGTGCACGTTACAGATCGATGATCAATGATTATTTGTTTCAAAATTTGAATGGTATCGACCCAGAAGTCTTTTGGTTCCAACAAGATGTTGCGTAATAATTGATTAATTGAAAGAAAGATTTGGCGATAACATTATTACGGGAAATGGTCCGATTAATTGGCCTCCAAGATCATGCGCTTTTTTATCGTAAAATTGTGCCGTATATAGAGTGAAAACAATCCTCAAGAAGTTCTCTATGTTCCACTGCAACCTGAAAAATGCACTGTGTGTGTGCTTTACACCCTGGAGGTATCATCGATCGATATTATATTCTTCATTATTTTATTGAACTGATTGAATGTATATTTTTTGAGATATCAATACAACAACATTTCAAATGTGCATTTTTCTTAAACCGATAAACTTTCATATTGGCGCTGGAAATCTACCTTTCAAATATCAAATTTCTTAGTTATTTATAAGGAACCTTCTCATTCAGTTTATCTGATGACTGGAGTATTCTTGAAAGATCAAAAAATCCAAGGAAGAAAATAAGTAATGAACCTTCGACTGTAAGTTGCAGCGTTTGTTAAAAAATGAATGATAATCACGGAGGACAATTGCTGCTTCATTGAAGCTGCTGAAAGACGAAATCAAGAAGAACTACCGCATTTAGAGGACAAAAAAGGCTCTTTCACCACAATGGGGCTCTGGCTCATATATTCATAAAAGGGATGGCAAAACTGTATGAATTGAAGTGCGAATTGCTTTACCGCCCCTCGCATTCTATAGATCTAACACCGCAGAACGCGAATGCTTACTGTGAGCTTGAGGATTTCATCTCAAACAGAACTGGCTATTTACATTCTACAGGATGATAGCAGAACTTCGAATGAAAATAGATGTTCATGTGAAAGGTTTACGACAGGTTTTTGCCTACTCGAACTCTATCAGTTCGTCTAAATGTCTGTATTTTAGGAATTTGCGGGGGAAAATAATCTCAAACGTACGAGATCGAACCGCGATATTTTCTTGGAATCAATATGTTCGTGATACGATGTGATAATTTTGTAAGGGTTAATTGTAGAATTGTTGTTAATCGTGGAGAATTGGTTCGTTTCTGTATTTTAAAACCATACAGAATTTTAAATGATGAATGAATTGGATTTCAAAATTAAAATCAGAAATCTGAGAAACTTTCACTATATATCGAGTGTTTTTTTTAGATTGATACAACTTTGAATTGAAATAAATCACATTCAAATAGAGATTGAAGTCAATTTTTTTTTTATTTGAAAGATAATTTTATGACATTTATGTTTTAAAAATAAGTTCCACCACGACTAGCCCTGAGGAACCGTATTCGACCTGACCAATTTTAGACCACTTTTTCGAGTAATTCAGGCCTTATTCCATCAATAACATGAGTTATGATGGCTTTCAAAGCATCTATTGTTTCTGGTTTATCAGCATAAACCGATGATTTGACATAACCCCGAAGAGAATAATCCAGTGGAGTTATGTCGCATGATCTTGGAAGCCAATTAATTGGACCATTTCTCGGAATAATTTTATCGCCAAATCTTTCTTTCAATCAATCAATTGTTACGGTAGCAGCATGAGGTGTAGCACCATCTTGTTGGAATCAAAACACTCATGGGTAGATACCATTCAAATTTTGAAATAAATAATCATTGATCATGGATCTGTAACGAGCACCATTCACTGTAACATTAGCTCCAGCATCGTTTTTAAACAAATATGGACCGATGATACCTCCAGCGTGTAAAGCACACCATACAGTGCATTTTTCATGATGCAATGGAACCTGCAGAACTTCTTGATGATTGTTTTCACTCCATATACGGCAATTTTGCTTGTTTACACAGCCGTTCAACCAGAAATGAGCTTCATCACTAAACACAATTTTACGATAAAAAAGTGTATCAACTTAAAGCTGTTCTAGGGCCCAATTAGCAAAAAAACCACGCTTATTATGGTCAAGTGGCTTTAGTTCTTGAACCAGTTGGATCTTGTATGGATGTAGACCAAGATCTTCACGCAAAATTTTCCATGTGGTGGATGCACAACTCGTTGTGAACGCCGACGAATAGGCAAATCTGGATCATCATTAACACTATGACTTACAGCAGCGATATTTTCTTCTGTACGTACAGTTCTTTGTCTTGTTGTTGTGCATCGAGCAGAGAAAATGTTGTCCGAAATCTATCGATAGTTCGACGAATAAACTGCTCTGATGGACGATTATGTAAACCATAAATTTCACGATGTCCTCTATAAGCTTGGCGAATAGAACACTGATTTTGAAAATAAATTTCAACAATTTGTAAACGTTGTTGCGGCGTGAGTCTTTCCATGATTATTTGTCAATGCTTAATGAACAGAAATGTCAAAACAACATGGCTTCTACCTTCTGTCAAATCACAGTTATCCCTATCGAAAGTTCTATCACTCTAAAAAAACACGTGTAAACAGCGTGTGGGTTTTTATTCAGAATGTTTTTCTTGAAGGATAAGTTTTAATCTTGTAATTGTGTTCATTTCTAAATGTTAAAGCAATCTGATGATTGAGAACAGCCATGAAATACGTATTATAGTTTAAACTTTGAATTGAGTATATTATCATATCTGTAATCTTTTTGAATTTCAGGGTGAATCATAACCATAAATCATTAATCATTACCATAGCTCACACATAGATTAGAAAAAACGATGTAAAAATCATTTTTACGTAATATTTTAAACACGATAACTTCATATTTAAAGGAGACAAAATTTTGTTTCTGGTCTTACCTTTAAGAACGCCAATTGCCTTTTAAAAACATGAACACACTTAAAGGACTTCTCAAAGAATATAATTTATTTGAAATATTTAATATATTTAAATATTCGAATAAGTTAGTTCAGAAATCTCTAAAAAAAATGCACTATATCTTCAAAAAACAAATATAATTCTAAGCAATCCCGTCTTCAGCCCTCGATAATATTCGAAGCTTTAGTCTTTTTACACGTGTTGAGAGATATAGGTTAGTTTTTTTATTTTGATATTTGGAATATTATCGAGGGCTGAAGACGGGATTGCTTAGAATTATATTTGTTTTTTGAAGATATAGTGCATTTTTTTAGAGATTTCTGAATTAACTTATTCGAATATTTAAATTTATTAAATATTTCAAATAAATTATATTCTTTGAGAAGTCCTTTAAGTGTGTTAATGTTTTCAAAAGGCGATTGGTGTTCTTAAAGGTAAGACCAGAAACAAAATTTTGTCTCCTTTAAATATTTATTTATTAATTTCAATTACTTTCGTATATCTGTCATTATATATTGAGTTTTGATTATATACGTCTATTAAATGTAAGCGGTGCTTGTTTTAGACAAAAATTTAATTCTAAAAGTTTTTTGAATAAAAAAAAATTTTTTTTAAATTAAAATTGTAGAAGATAAACATATTTCAATTTGTTTTAATATTCAAACACGATAACTTCACCCATTTAAGATAAAAACGCAGTTGAAGAGTTCATTGTCTAAGAAGGGGATTTCAAATATTATTTAAATTATGCAAAGTATGCTTTGGACTGTCATAAAAATTTGCTGGTAAATGTCATTCCTTTTCAGTGGATAATTTCTGCTGTGAGATTACAGTTTATTGTGGCTTTTTTGATTGAAATGACTCGTCATAATAATTTTACGAATGAAGAAATGAGGGACATGATTTGTATATATACACTAGAAGGAATGGATGTTTATATTCAGGCAAGATGCGACCAAATCATAAAACTTTAGCAAATTTATTTCATCGTTTCGATGAAACTGGGTCATTTGGTAGCAAAAATCTGGGTGTTCGTCCGAAACAAATTACACCTCATGAAGAAGATGAATTTTTGGTTCGAGTAGATGAAAATCCTTAAATGATTTCACGTCAACTGGCAGCAGCAACAGGGGAGTAAGTCAGTCGTCAATTATTATAATTCTAAATAAAGGAAAGCTTCAGTCTTATCATATCACTACTGTTCAAAGTTTGCTTCCAAGAGATCTCCCAAGACGGTTACAGTTCGGCCAATTCTCCTCAAGTATTTTATTTATTTTATTGAGAATATTATGTTCACCAATAAGGCGACCTTTCACCAGAAAAGGGGTATTTAATTGGAGAAACGGTCATCACTGGAAAGAAAAACCCGCAAGCTGTCAAAGACCTTGTCAAATTCTATGTGGAGCATTTTTTGGGAATGGAATTTGTTATTTATTAGTATCCAATATTCGTTTTATTTTTTGTTAATTATAGTTTCCATACCAATGTTTAAAAAAATATTCTTTCCACTCACAGTATCAGGGGAGGTGCAAAAGTGAATCAGTATAAATACAATATGCTCAACTCACAGGAATCCTACTGTAGCTCGTCAACCAAACCCAAGAATCCCCACCTGGTGCAGCACCTTTTCCGCCATTCTGTTGTCTCCTGATTTCGTCCTTCGTTTCCAGACTCTCCTTCATCTCCGGGCTGAAAAACTCGACGTGGGGCTCTGTGCTCGACGAGTCTAACAAGTTAATGTCAGGAGCGTCTCTTTTCTTCCTCGTCCCATTCCTCGCCTGGAACTCCTTGAACAACCTGAAAATCTCCCTTTGGGTCTTCTCGTTCAGAATTTCCCTCACGAAAAATTGATCAAACTGATTTTTGCTGACAAATTCGGTCCGAATCTCGGCGTTTATCAGTCGGTATACGTAGTGCGCCAAACAAATTTCCGTTAGAAAGATGAAAATGACGCAGCAAAGTACCCTGACCGTGTAGCTGGGGTTCAGTTTGTGTTGCGGCAGTTTCGTATTGTACTCCAACGCCTTTTTGGCGTCGTACGTGGACATCCTGGTATACTTCCGGGATCCGCGGCGCGTCCAGACGGCTAGGGCAGCGACGTCGTCGCGCGACTGAAGAAGGCAAACTGACGGAAGCGCGGAAAATGCCTGCTACGTTCGGTTCCGCGTCTGGTCTTGCTTTTAGGCATATTGAAGGGGCTTTAGCGCCGCTTATTTACCTAACGGACGTTCCCCTTGTGGAGTAATTAAGGCGCATCTTGAAATGAGAAAGCCTCAAGGGTATCGCTATATTTTATTTATATTAATTCACGATATCGCGAGACGTATTCCAGATGGATGGGTTAAATTAGGAATGTTCGAATTTGGATGGTTATTAATGGGCGGAAGAGATTTATTATTACGGCTTGAGCGATGAAGGATGAATTTTGCAATGGCGGGAATCTATAGGGTATTTGAAAACTAAGTGCGAAATATTGAGGTGATGAATTAGGCCATTTATCAAGTTTTCCGTTAAGAGGGACCGGATTCAAAATTGAAGTGAAACAAAGTACATATATTATCTATATCGTACCACGGTTTATTTACTGCCGTATTTTGCTTATTACTCCAGTATTTCAGAACGGCAAACAATAACAAATTAATTAATCGCAATTATTAAGTAAAGTAGGTTTGTGGACTGTATCGAAACACTGGGTAGAAGTTTAACTTAAAAACCCCTCTTCGTTCAGACCAATAAATTTGACATCGTTCCTGCTGAAGAGTGTGGAAAAGGTGATTGATGTCCATATAAGGGGGAAGGTGATAATTGACAGTCCCCCTAGCCCTCATCAATACGCCTACCAGGCCGGAAAATCAGCTGAACTTGCATTACACAATTTGGTCGGAAAATAAAACCAATCTCTCGATAACCGAGAGATAGCATTAACAGCGTTTCTGGACATTGAAGGTGCTTTTAACAATACGCTGCCTGCTTCTCTCGCTGAGGCTATCTCTGCGAGAGGAATCGACCCGCTAATCTGTAGATGGATGCAGGCAATGCTATGCGGCAGAATAATAACGACCTCGTACCAGGATGAGGTCTTCGCGTTTAAGGCTGCAAAGGGCTGTCCGCAGGTATTCTCTCACCCTTACTGTGGACCCTTCTCGTTGATGACCTGCTAGCGATCATTTCGCCGTGGGGAGTCGACGTTTAAGCCTTTGCTGATGACCTGGCAATCATAGTGAAAGGTAAATCGGAGATGACGATATCGGTCGTCCTTCAAGAGATACTGAACACTATTGACAAATGGTGTATAAGGGAAGACATGTCTCTTAACCCACAAAAGGTAGTTATAGTACCATTCACAAAAAAACGAAAGTTGAATGGTTTAGAACCGTCGACTATCCGTGGTGAAATAATACAATTCTCATTTGAGGTAAAATACCTGGGAATTGTCCTGGACAAAACCCTCATTTGGAATGCACACCTAGATAAAGTGTGTCATATAAGCCAGAATGGGTTTCTGGACTTGCAGGCCCTGTAGTAAAACCTGGGGCCTAAAGACTAGGCAGATGTACTGACTATACACTATGGTAATTAGACCACGGATAGTGTATGGCGCTATAGCGTGGTGGAAGAAAGGCCAACAAACGGTTAGCCAACATAAGCTCACCCGACTACAGAGACAGGCTTGCAATTCCAGGTACGTTTCGCACCACATCCACGGAAGCCATAGAGGTCCTACTAAATCTACCACCCCTGCACCTACTCGTGCAGAGGGAGGCGGAACGAACCACATACAAACTATATCAACTGACGATTGACAGGCCAGAGGCAATAGTGCTCAGGACTGCTGGACGAGCTTTTAACGAACAGTACCCTATCGATGCCCTCGGATCTAATGTCAAAAGTCACGAGCCAAGAATGGAATTTCAATGTAATCGTCCCCAGCCGGGATGAATGGACCCAGCATGCTGAGGTTCAATCAAGGACCAACCTTGGCTTGTTCACAGACGGCTCGCGAACGACGAATGGAACAAGAGCGGGAGTCTATGGGAGTAAACCGAGAATTAACATTCCATCGAGCCTCGGTCAAAACGCAACCATATTCCAGGCAGAACTATTTGCCATTGAGACCGCAGCAGAACTGCTGATAAAACGGCAAATCCGCCACGGTAAAATCAAAATATTTACCGATAGTCATTCAGTAATAAAAGCTTTGGAATCCAGCTCTTGTACCTCGAGAACAGTCTGGAGTTGCCGCACAGCTTTAAACAGGTATGTATAACGGAGTCAGTCTGGTTTGGACACCGAGCCTATCAAACTATTTGGGTAACGAGGAGGCAGATCGGCTGGCGTTTGCAGGAGCTGCACTGCCTCTGGTAGAACCGGAACCATTCCTGAGAATACCACATGACATGGCTAACGAGGCGATAACAGGCAGAATGAACTCAAGGCTAGAGTCTTTCTGACGAAGCCATTCTGGCCTGAAACATTCGAAGTTGTTCCTTGGAACAGCTTCGAACAAAAAGATGGCGAATCTAGCGCTAGGTCTGGATAGGGCCAAACTAAGAACACTTGTCGGAATTATGACAGGTCACGGCAGACTGAAAGCGCATTTGCACAAAATCGGTCTGGCTGAAGACGATGAATGCAGGCTGTGTCTTGAAGACACTGAAACAACCATGCACATCGTCTCAGAGTGCCCAGCGGTGAGTCGCATCAGATTCGAGGTCTTCGGCCAGGCTTTTATAGCCCAATGCGAACTGGAAAAATTACCCCCGAATAAGATTATCAGTTTTATCCAAAAACTGGATCTCGTCGGGGAGATATAAATTAGGGGTGTACCACAATAGTCCGTCCGGACGCAGTGGTAGGGTGGACAGACGCCCGCTCGCCATAAATAACTAACTAAACAAAACTAACTTCAAGAAGCACTTTGTATGTGGTTATCTCGAGGATCAACCAGCCCTGTTTATCTAATAAGAAAAATAAACGAAGATGAGGAATAAATAAAATTCGAACACTTTTGATAACGAAATATAAGGGGTTTAGAGCAAAATTGCGCCAAGTCCACTTTTTACTCTTTTGAGAAAATATTAATCGAAGTCGAAGCCCTATAATTCCTCTTAAAATATACAACATTTATTTATTTTACACCTCAACTTAACATTCATTAAGAACCTAAATTATCTATGTACACATTTTAATTTTTTTCAATTTTATATTCAGATTTTTGGACAATGTCTACCTGTGCACTGAACTTTTTGTGTATCAATTTTTTCAGCAAATGATCTTTATTATTACTAACACCATTGTTATATTAATATCTTTAATTATGGTGGAATAAGAGCTTGATTTGTAGGTTTTAAATCTTTGTGAGAGATGGTCCTTCCAGTACTTTGAAGGTTCCGGTAGTAAGCATAGTGTAATGGTGGAATAAATTTCAGTAGATCAAGCATATCAGTCTTTTTACTGCTGTTAATATCCTTCTAGTCTTGTAGAGTAAGCCCAATGGGATATTAGGCAATGATTGTATCGGATTCCTGTGTCTCTTCTTCGTGAAATGTACTGGACTGAGATCTACCATGTAATTTAAATTTCATGATTAAGGGTTTATCTCTTTGAAATCACATCTAACGAATTTTGAGCCAATTTACGGCTTATTCATCAGTTGTTTGATTTTTGTTAGTGATGAGCTGCTCCATTTTATAAGTGATCTAAAATTTTTCAGTTTCATTGGCACAATTTAAAATTTTGGAACCTTCGGTTTTGCAGATTTTATTATATTGATCCAGTCATCTGGCCTTTAAATATATTGTATTTTCTTTGCAGGTTTTCCGATAAAAGTGAAGTCAGCATCATTAGTAAAAAACGAATGACCAGATACCATAAATTTGTGGCCTAAAATTTTTACCTTCATTTATGGATCTTCGACAAGCCCTAATAGAGTCAACGCCATTTTGATATTTCTGTTTTGTCCTGTGCATGCATCAGAATAAAGTACGATGTGGTTGTGGTTTGCAGCATATTTCTTTAAGTGAGTAGTAACGCAATTTGCTACTTCTTGAGTTCCTCTGCCTGCTTCACTCTCATCCCATAAGTAGATACAAGCTAATGATTAATTGAAAAAATGAATTGCAAGACTGTAAATATACATATTTCTTTTATAATATGCTGTGGATATTGTCATTTTAGAAAAAGACAAAACCTACTGTAAGCCATATAATTCAGTAGATGCATTTTCTTTATCAGAAGTCATACAATCTCTACTTTGCTGAGCTCTGGCCAAGCGAAAGTCTTTTTCTAAATGAAATGCTGCTCTCTTCATTTAATCACTTTCATTTGAAATCTTCAGCTGTTCAACAAGTATCATTGTAGGGTAGCTTAAAATGGATTTACTCCCATAATACACTCAAAAAAAAGAACATAAAGCAATCTGTTATGGATTTCTTCCAATTTCTTTCTGATACAATCCTACTGTTGGACTTGGTTCAGTATTCCTCCGAAAGGTGGCACTAATATGTCAACATTAAGGAGCTGCTGCACTCTGGAGAATTAGTATTGAAATTCGGACTTGGTTCATTATTACACCAAATAATTAACATAATTTAGTGTCCTAAAAGGGAAAAATAAGAAAATTGTTTACTTTTGGACTTAATCCACTTTTACTCTGAACAGCTTATATAATTATTGGTCCACTGTATATAAACGAAGTTAAAACGTATGATTATGGGACAAAATACAAAATCCATTGTGTCCATGAGGTCCAAATTATGCCAGGGCTGTAGACGACCTGAGGTCCCAATATTGACTTTTCGATTTTTTCATGGTAATTGGAAGTTGTATTCTTGACCGTTCGTATATCCTGTGAACGTCCGTATTGTATAACGAGCGATGCCTATCATACCTTGGGGTGTTGGGGTTGCCTAACCATAGATTTTACAATCTAATATTAGCTGATTTTCGAAAACTAGCGTATTTAGAATTATTGGAAATCCCTGAAAAATCTATTCAAAAGCGAAATCGTTTCGAAAATAATGATCCTTTTACGGTACTTAACTCACTATTAAACCTAATCTGTGGTATTACAACACATATTCATCTGTGATTATATCGTGATTGATACATCCCATAGACTTAGTATCCTTTACGTCTATGACTGTATAATACTTCCATTGACAAACCACTCACTGGATGCGTTTGTCTATGAACCAAATATTCAAATTTCAAATGGGGGGAATCTCATTCGAGGTGTACCAGAAGATCTATGTGTAATTTGTGCTAAAATATTGTTCTCATTTTTTATTAGATAAGAATATTGTATGGTTGTACCATAGAGATTCAAACATTAGCCTCAAATTGGCTGTTTTCATTACCAATTACCACCACCTTCTAGAGTTATGATTATTTGGTAACAAACGTCCCCAATAAAAAGAAACATTATATTTAATATGGATCCATGTTTTCAGAAAAATTTTTGTTTCTCTTTACCCAAAATTGTAAGATATATTAGAAACTTTGAATGTATGTTATTACTACTGAATAATTTAGAAGTAAAAAGCTCTCGTCATTTTAGGAATTACATGCACATCTCAATGGTTCGTTGAGTGATAAAACGTTACCTCTATTAGGATGTCATGAAAAAGATATAAATGAATATCAAAAATTGAAAAATGTACCAGTTGGACAAAGAAAACTCAGAGATTGTTTTCCGAAATTTGCAATTGCTCATAAAGTTACTTCATCCCCAGAAGCAGTCTTTATTGCAACGCAAAATGTAATTAGGGAGTTTGCTGAAGACAATGTTATCTACTTAGAACTCAGGACAACACCGAGAAGTGAAGAAGGAATGAGTGCTGAGAACTATGTTGAATGTGTGGTTAGAGCAATACAAGATACAAAAGGCAACATACTGGTTAAATTAATTTTATCCCTGAACAGACAACATAGTTTGGAAAAGTGTCAGGAAAATTTTGATTTGATATTGAAAATGAAATTAAAATACCCTGATATCATCAAAGGTGCTGCTATACTTCGATAAATTGTCATATTCCAAAGGAATATAACAATGATAATGTTGACAAAGTAGTTTAGTAATCTTTCTGGCAAATAAATATTTATAATACAGTAAAATCTCTACTAAGACAGATAACTATTGAATAATATTACTTTCATGTGCAATTACCTTCATTTAGTAAAAATTTTAAAGAAGATCAAATTATCTTATATGGAGTTTTCAATAAATGGACAGTTTTTCTACAAGCAAGCTAAATATGTCTGATATACAGCATGACTTCAAAGATGTGTCCTTTATAAAAAAGGGATGTTGAACATATCAAATAAACTGACTCATAAAAATTGCATGTTGCGAAGATAAGAAAGAGCTGAAACTTTTTAAATTAAGGAAAACCTTATAGAAATGGTTTAGGGGGACTTGAGAACAAAAAAATTCAGAATGAATCAAAAAGTATCCTTTATATAACTGTAAAAGATCATCCCCCAAAAATTGAATTTTGTTGTCCATTAAATCCTGCACTAACAGTTCACACAACCTTTGTAGCTCCTCTAAGGTCTTTGCAGTATAGAATCATCAGCAAACAAGATTATTATGGTTATTTTAGTTAATTTAACCAGTACTTTACTCAAATTAGATGGAAGGTTGTTGATAAATAGCAACAAAAGTAGACCCAGGACAGAACCTTGTAGCATTCCCAACTTTAGATTACGCTCACTCAAAATAGAGTCATGACTTCTAATAAACATTTGTACAAAAGTTGCAGCATTTTTATAGTTGATATATTTGTGATTCTGATACCATGCTGACTTTTAGTTATTATTTGATAAATAATTGATGTATAAGAAACTTCAAACTTCTCCAAAAAAAATGTTCTAAACTCCAGCTTTTTTCAGGAATAGATTTAAGTGGAAACCCTATTTATGGTTCATTCAGTGAACTCAGAAACTTTTTCGAAAAAGCTCGGAAGAATGGTCTTGCAACAACAATACACTGTGGGGAAATTGCAAATTCTGAGGAAATAAAGGAAATACTAGATTTTAATCCAGACAGAATAGGACATGCTTGTTATTTACATCCAAATTATAGTGGTTGTAATGAAAACTGGCAGCTATTGAATGAACTCCAAATACCAACAGGTGCATTTTTAATATAGATTTGTTCGAGTAAATATTTCAAATATCTTTTATTACAGAAATATGCATCACATCTAATATTATAACTGGAACAAGAGACATCTATGAGAATCATCACGTTCAGGAATGGATAAAAGATGGCCTACCATTCTCTTTAAATGCGAGTATTTTGATCTAGTATTATATCCTCATAAATGTTATATCTTTTGTTATTAATTTTGTCATTTATACTGAATGTATTTTTATGTTTTCAAAACTAACAACAGATATAAAACAAATTTTCTTTTAGTTGCCAAAATATTCCCTTGGTTAATCCATACATTTTTTGCAGACTGACGATAAAGGAGTTTTCGATACCACACCCACACTAGAGTTTCAATGTATTATGAAGTATTTCAAGTTACACCCATCAGACCTGTGGAAAATATCTTTGAATTCTATAGGCCATAGTTTTGCCGATGAAGAAGAAAAAATAATTTTGAAAAAGAAATTAGAAGATTGGAAACATAAAAATCTCCATTTTTTCACATTAGCACATCCATAATTGATAAAAACTCTGACATCTAACAAAACTGTTTATTTAAAATATATCAAAAATCAAATAAATAATAAATCAAGCATTTTTAAAACACAATAGGGTAGATTTTTCACATTCTCACTGAAAATTCTAAATTAGTGCTATAAAACTTTGTTTAAACTTTCAATAGTAAATCTGCATTCAAAGTGATTATTCAATTATGATCTTGATGCTGAAAGATTGAGATTTTACAAATTCCAAAGTGTTTATGTGTAGAATTTTTTAATGTGAGACCATATTTATGATTTTTTAAGAAAGGATATTTTTGAGAACAAATAAAATATTATATTTGTATAAAATATGATTAGAACAATTTCAATACATATTCCTTATTTTTTATGTATTTTCCACAAAACCAAAACTGAATATCACATTGAATGACGAATATAACAATAGCACATATATCTCTGAAAGGAAGCCCAAACAAAGATAAAATGAGTTCGAATAATTATACAACATTGAATTCGCTTCTTTTTTTGCTACTTACAATTAACGTTGTTATACTCTCTTTTATTATAACAGTCACAAAGGTAATTAAAATTAAATGTCTCTAAATAAACTTCAACAATATCGTTAAATGATTGTTTAATTTTTTTGTGGTAGACTAGACAGCTTGAACAAATTTATATTGCCCTTTACATTATTGAGATATCTTTTAGAAATAATTTACAAAATGTATCTTCTTATCATTACTTGAATACTTTGAAAGCAATTTAAATAAGAATACCCTTTTATATTGATGTTTGAATGAATAGATACACGCACACTTAATAATTTTGGGTGAGATATACTTCCCAAAGCTGCCACAACTAAATAAATACAATGGTAGGATTTTTGAACACTAGTAACTAGTTTATATATTTTTGTTGTCTTTCTTGAGTATGCAGACTTTTCATATGATAAATAAATGGTAACTGAATAGGATAAGCTAAATTTGTGTAATCAATATAAATCTACACAATATCGTTATTCATAATGGTTCGTATTTATTGGTAAACTAGGTAAACTGTAACATCAATAAAAATCCAATTAAATCGAATAATGTTCGTCAATATGGACGTGTCTGCGTGTTTCGAATGGTTTGCGGCGATTAATGATTTGTCAATCTTTGGTGCGCACACAAAGGAATTAATTTTAGCAGATATATTGACGTTCACAAGGAGCAAAGGTCGACGCTCTCAATGGTGTGCAGTTGCCGCAATCTCCTGTTCGCCAATGAGTACGCGGTTTTGAATAGTTTTTGGCACGTAGCTTGATTATGACACAAGACAATTCAGAGCACAAGGATGCGAATAAAATTTGATATTGAGTCAAAGTCAGAGAAATTAACCTCCGTTTAACTAATTGTTGGTTCAAACCTTATTGAAAATAATGAATTAATTACCCAAGTGAGAATTAAGTTGTAAAACGTCAAAGGGTTGATAGATAAAACTATCACATTCAAAATAAATACTTCTTTACAACCTTGACAAAATCATGTACTAGCCACATAGTGAAGTAATCCACCTTTCAAGGTGGTACATATTTTGCATCTTATTTGTGTGTACTATAAGATTGTACTTGTTCTAAACGAGACAATTATAATTAGACATTGTGAAGCACATCAAATGCATTTTAACATATGCTTACATTTGACCTCCAAATTTTCAAAAACTTTCAGCATATCCTATTCATATTACACAAGTGTACTATAATATTGATAGTAAAATAAATCACAAAAACCCTTGAAATATCCTGTAATTTGTATCAACATATCACTGCTTTATTGAATCTGAATAAAACCTATGCTTGGATTAATATAACACTAAATTTTCTTAGAAAGGTACATTGAATAAATTCCACTTTTCAAGAACCCTAAACATTCACAACTACTAATAGGTGGGTAGTGAAATTTAAGGAATAGTTAAACTTGATTTTACCAAAACAAAAAATATGTGTCAAAAAGAATTTTTTATTTGGGAAAATTTCTTTAGCAGAAATTTATAGGGGCTTTAATATAATTTTTTGTTCTAACCTTCTTTCCTTTCAAGTTAATGCCCTTTGAAATTGAGGACAAATTATATTATTTCGTTATTATTAAGAAGAATGAAATGTGAAAGTTAGTTACACTAATTAAATGTCACTTTTTGACATTTTTTTTAATTTCCGAAATTTCATTAAAAGAGGATGGAGAAACCAACCCTTAAAATATTTGCTTTAGATTTATTTGATGCTTCAATATTATTCAAATTAAAAAATTGATTCAAGAAGATAAATTCATTAAACAAATTTTCTGGGCCTTGGTTTTTCACCTATAATATTACCAAGTCTCTTTTCACATAAATTCATACAGACATTATAATTTGTTAAAAAAATTAAGTAGGCTGTTCCCACATGTAGTCATATTAATAAATGTCAAGTAGGTTGGTGTCAAATAACGACTTGATAAATATTTTTATCATTCAAATTTCTGTAATGTCTAGCAGGTTTCCTGAAATAATACATTGAAAAAATTCCATTATGTGATTTGGTTGAAAAAAATAATAATTCGCAAAGAATAAGAACAAACTTAAGTAGCAACAAAGCCCAAAAGTAAGAGTTGTAATAAATGTTGAAAATGGCTCCCCTGAGAAATAACGCACGACTCTACTCATCTTCTAAAAGAGTTTCATAGCCTTTGAAATAGTCCAGGCATATTCCTAATAAGGAATATGCGATGCCTTAAAACATCGATATTTTGCACAAGAGTTGAATACAATAATTTTAAGAAAACACCAAATGTATACTTAATTTTATCAACAAATTATAACATTTATGATGGTGTTGGAACGAGACTGAGCATAATTTTTTGTAATCAAACTAACAATTTTAGGAGAAAAAGTGAAAACTTATTAAATTTATCTTCTTGAATTATTTTTTTTATTTTTACACACACTCGTGATAAAATTGGAGAGTTGAAAAACTGTCAAAAAGTGACATTTAATTAGTGTTGATCACTTCCCAATTTTATATCTCTTAATTATTCCAAATAGGAATAAAAACAACATTTTTCCTCCAATTTCAAAATGCAGTAACTTGGAAGGCTTCAAACAAAAAATTATATGAAAACCCCCATTAAAGTTAAAAAACCAAATCTTAAAAATTTTTGCATTAATTCAGAAACACATTTTACAAAAGAATACAGAAGAGCATTTTCTGAGTTAGATAGAAGTGATTGTTTGCTCTTTGTATTAAAATGGGAAAGTTAATACTTTATTTTGGTGTTTTAAAAAAAAATCTCATTGAACATAGTTATTTGGACTAGTGCAGTTGAAAATGAAGTCCTAATTTTTGAATTTCTATAGATAACTGTTCAAAAACAATTTGTTCGTAGAAATAAAATAAATAAGTTCAACTATCAACCATTGTTGACTCAGGTTTATTCAAGTTGACAAAATTACAAAACGATCTAATCTAAACCAAAAAAATCAATTGAAATTTCTCTTATTTCTTGAATGAATTAATTTTTTTTCCCTCCCAAGTACAAAAATTTTTCCCTGTGTTTTAGAGGAATTTATTCTTTTTCCTAAATCATATACTACCAAGATTTTTTAGAATGTATTATCAATTACACTAACAAATACTAATTTGGTCATTACTTGGTGAAAATAAAAAAAGAATGAAACAAAAGTATCAACACTTCTTTTATAGCATAAGGTACATTTAACTCTACCTCTTTGAATTTCATCAAAGTATAAAGGGATTTGATACGCGTTTTTCTGATAGTCTTGAATTCTCTGTGGAACCCCTTTATAAGCTTGTCCAAATTAGAAGTTTACTTGTTTTCTAGTAAGGCTTTGGATGTGTCCTTATAAAATAGGAAGATAACTAAATATTTGAACCAAAAGCAAAATACTGGTCGAGACTCACTAAAATGGGGTCCCACAACTAAAAACATCTTCGATTATGGGCAGAGTGCTTTAACAACTAAGTGTCATTAACACTCTAATTATGAATTTGAATTTTAGCAATAAACATTATAATGGATCAATATATCACTTTTAAAATTAAATAATTCTTAATATCTTCTAATGAGTTTAAAATTTATATCTTTTGATGCTTTCAATATGAATTAGGAAACAAAATCATAGACTTATAATAGGCTAGAGATACTAGGATCAATACAAAGTAATACGTGATAGATAACCAAGGAATTAATTAACATTTCCTTTCAAATTAAATTGATATGGCACATAAACAAATTGTAGACCAGACTAGGAGGAGAATAGTTCTACATTTGATCCTTCATAACAATTAACCCAACTAACTCATTGCAAGTCCTGTGGGCCTTAATTTCATTTCCAAATCTGTATATTAGATATAATTCAAATACTGTCTGTAAGCTGTGAAAGCTTTAAGTACTATTGAATTAATGATATTTATTCTAGAAATGTAACAAAAAAAAAATCTTGTGTGAAATAAAACTTTTGGAAAAATCAAAAGTATGATTCCAATTTAGATATTTCACAGACTGAAGGCAGAGGTTTCAATTACTCTTTTACTTCGATAGAGTTCAAATAACCAAACGTAACCTTTTTCATCACTAATAAACATTAAGGGTTATTATTGCTGCTTTACTCTTTTGCATTACAGTGATTACCTAACAATAGCCCATTGACATTTCCATTAACTTGATTGTTATGTTTTATAGATTGTGGGATGCTTTTCCTTCATACCAAACAAACAACTCAGAAATAATCAAATAATTAAAATGTTTCTGCAAATAAAGATGAACCAATAAAAACCCAGCTATCATATCTACAGATATTTGACTGGCGTCTGCTTAGATACAATATTTTAGCAGTATGTTCTAGGATGAACAAATTCTGATCTATATTTTTTGTTCAAAAGAAAGTGGTATTGTGGATACAAGTTCACAGTATCGTTGCATTTGTTGGACATTATAGCTGGCACTGATGATGAACCCCATCATCAGATTCTAAACATTAATTATTTATGTATCACATGCCAGGCATCATTTGATATGATTACTTCAGAAAATAAGACTTGGGGTAAATATTTGATTTGCAGTGTCCTACAGATATCAATCAGATTTTGGTATCGTATTCAGCTTGGTCTCCTAAACAAAAATTGTGACAGCGGATTTAATTGAGTGTTTTTATAGTAAAAAGTAATGGCTTGAAGATGGACCATTTTTAGAACTTTGTGGGCCCATAACTTCTAAACTAGAACTCCGCATGTTGATTTCACATTTTTTGTTCAGGATTCAGGACACAATGATACTAAAATCTGATTGATATCTGTTCGACATCGAAATTCAGATATTTACCCCTGCAAAAAATTTTATTTTCTGAATATATCCAAAAGTAGAGGCCCAACCAAGATGTTTAAGAACCTAATGAGTTTCCTTGTACCTGTGGAATTTTGGATCAAAAACGTAGATATTTACGCATACTTGGTAACAAGAGATATAGTCCAGTCTAAACCTTTAACTTACCAAAATTCAAATAGAGCTGAAAATTGGTATAGACGTTAAATAAACCATTACAATGTCGAAAATCTCCTTCGAACCTACTTCTGCAAGAAAATTTATTCAAGGTTAAAGGTGAAAATTTGACAAAAATTTTTCAATTAAAAATGGGTTAGACAAAAGTTGTAGATCATACAATTCAGTTATTTTTTTTTAATGAATCACCATTCGCGAGATACTGCGGTCTTAATAGTTGAAAAATTCATATTCTACATAATATGCCCACATTTCTGAACCACCTCTGAGGTAATGTACTTGGCGCATTGTTTTTAACGTGGATTTTCCAATATGCATATTCACGATCTACTGTAATAAGAAAATTTTATCACAGTATCCTATTGATTGAAAGAATGGTTCTATTGCTAATTTCTTGTTAAGCTTTTTTATTTTCATACCAAGCTTTATTGAGACTATCTTGTTGATTGTGAATAAAACAGATAATTGTTAAACTCCCTCGTTTGTCAGTTATAATAATTTAATTACCATACTTTAATGTTAATCTTCTGTTAATTGTTTTATTACCCATAGTTGGATTTTTGCAGATTTCTTTCAATTCTTCCAACAAAAATTGACAATCATCATTATTTTCAATGTATTCAAATATTTCCTCCATCGCCAAGTCAACTGAATCATCTTCGGGACTACCAACTTTATGCCCTGTAGTGGGCCTCAGAAAGGCATTGTAACAGTTTTTGTGGTACTTAGCTTCAGCAGCAACTAAGTCAAACTCATACTCAGTGCAGGTAATAACAGCTTTTGCTACGTAATCATAACGAGTACGTGGTATAGCAATTGTTAGCTCTCGCATTTTGGCCAACTTCTTTTTTGTATTTTGACTGGACCAAATGGAATTTTAGGTGACATAGTGATTTTTTTATGGCGATATCATCGCATTTACTGGATTCTGACAACTACAACTTTCAGAATTGACTGAGCAGAATTGTTCATAAGCAATCATCCACTACTTAACAGTGCCAATTAATGACGCATTAAACTGAAAAGCTATTATAGCATATTTAACTTTTCAACAAGTAGGTTTGTTCTATTCAGGAAATTTTTCTATATGATAATGATTTAAATTCATTGATTTAGTTGCTCCAGTTTATAAAAATAATATAAGCATACATGAAATGTTCCAATGGGCTATTTCAACATCATAGTGTTATATCCAAGGATAAGATAATTTTGTTAGTTCGCCAATTACAAAGGGGGTAATCTACAACATGCTAAGGATCTACAAGATAAATATTACGGTTTTTTCATAAGTAAAAACGTCAGTTGGATGAAAGTAAGGAAATTGTTTTACAATTCATTTGCAGTATATAAGCTCGGAAGCCCCACATATTCTAAGTTTCATTTTTCTGCCATTAGTTACTTAATGGATATACACCTACTAAAATAATCATTCTTCCAAATTAAACTCGGGAATCGAGGTATATTAACTCATGGGCTATTATAGCTACTATTTCGTTTTCTTTTGAACACAAGTGCAAATATACTCCTTAATCTCCACCACTTACTATGCTTATGAGGTTTGCGGTTATTGCTACTGAATCCATATTTCTCTCTTTCTCGTGCTCTTATTTCTCGTACTAAGGTATGGAAAGCATCGTCGACATATGTTCGAAAAGCTGCTGAAGTTTCATAGAATGGGCAACCCAACTGCCTGGCTAAGGATCTCCCTTCTTCAGTCGTTACCTTTCTTTGCATCTGAAGATCAAACTTATTTCCAACTAGAACTAAGGGAGTATCTTCGGATGCTCGAACTTTCTGTATAAGTTTTCTATACTCCAAGGCTTCTTGAAAACTATGCCGGTCAGTCACACTGTAGCATATTAAGAATCCTTCTCCACATCTCATGTACTGGTCCCTCATGGCAGTGAACTCCACCTTTCAGAGGAGAAAATTATTAGAATTTTTTTTACATTTGTATGAGAAATAGAATAAATCATGTGACATTATACAAATAAAATTTAAGGGGTAAAATCTTAAAGTGAAATAAGAAATATTTTGTCCGAAAAGCAATAACCGTTGTTGAAAAACTTGTGAAATAAATCTATCTTATTGTGCTTAATCAATTTTTTCACAGTATTATTGTATGAACAAATGAATCAAGAAATTAGAATTTGTAGAATAATAAGAAGAAATTCATGTATTGTGATGGGTAAATGATCATTGATATCAAATGTTAACAAACATTATGATATACAATTAATTAAATCTAACTCGCACAAGCTGAAAAAGCTTCCGAGAGATCTTCACAGAAGATCTAGGAGTATCAGGATAATAATAATAATAGAGTTAAAAACCTAATTGGAAAAGAATATATAAAAATATTACTTGTCACTTTACTCAAAGCATCCTTGGAACATTCCAAAATTAAAGATATTATTTTAGTTAGTTAATATACATTATAATTTATGGGCCCTTCCAAATATGTAATTAAGAATTAATAGGTCAAAATTTTTATTTTTTAGTTTTCACAACACTTTAAGAATAGTTATCAAAAACTATAATGTTAACATCATAAAATCAAGATACCTTGATTCATAACTGAGTACTTGGTACTTATTTCTAATGATTCAAATAAAATATACAAAACTAGTTTTCTTTTTAAGTATAGGATGGCAGTTAATTTAAGACTTCTGATTAGATGAAGCATATTCTACCAATAGAAAGTTTTGCTTAAAAATCTAGTACACTTTTGAAATAAGATCTATCAACACAAGATAAAAAATTATGAGAGTTAAAAAGTACACAATACTTGATAAAGTATTTAATAACCGATGATTTTTTTAATGCTAAATATTTTTAAGCCAAACTTGTTTTCGATTACACTTCAAATTTATTTTAGTATACACTTTTTTTTAGCGATTGATGAACATTTTTCAAAAAGATTGTGCAAAAGAATTCTAAATATTCACAACCTGTGTTTTAGATACTAGATCAAAGATGAATTTTGAGAAGATCACAGATTATGAGTATATCAAATTTTGTATTTTATTATGTTAAAAATAAGCCAAGACCTAAAACTTATGGATTACCTGGCCTGCTGTGTCTAAAATATCCAACAAAGCAGGTTCTCCATCTATAACAGCTTGTTGTTGGTAAGAATCCTCTGGAATAGAGGAAACAATATAATATTAAATTTAAATATCACTTTGATTTTTCAACACACCTATTGTGGGATCATGATAATCCAAAAAACTATGACTGACAAATTGTAGTGTAACAGCTGAAAATTAGAAAATGAGGAATTTCGCTCTTCTGAATTGAATTTCCATTTTTACCTGATTTACCAACACCCCCATCTCCTAAAACAACGATTTTATAAACTCTTACACCGCTTCTAGTTTTGTCTTGATTAATACTGCTGCTAGCAGCTTGTCGATCCAAACCATTTTCTGAGTCTTTCCCAGATTTACTTGATTCCTGTCTACATAATTTGCTCCTTTTTTTCAAACTTACTTCCCCAGCCATTTCACGAGGGGGAGTTAATTCAAACTATGAACCCCGATAATAGCATATTCCCTCAACTCGCTCTCCGCCTCTCGCCCCGTCTATTTTGAATTTGGGCCATTAAAAACAACAAAAAAACATTAAAATGTCAGATTCAATATATAATCAAAGTACTGTAAAATGTCAAACTTAAGACATGACCATAGACAAACTATTAATTTAGTTTATCTATGGGGATTATCACAATCTATGATTCATAAAGAAAATTTATTTCACAGACCACATGAAGGATGTAAATTTTCTATTCTTACAAGAAAAATCTTTGTGATCATTGATTGAATACCATTACCAAAATAATGATACTTTTGAATTAATGTAACTTAAATGATAAATGTAATGAAGAATGTAATTGAAAGCCAATTTTATTCACGTTTAATACATTGAATTATTGAATTTGCAATCGATTGGTTAGTTACGAAAATTTTTGCTACAAAACGATTTAAATGACTTCAGTGACCAAATTAATTTCCACCTATTAATTGCAATTGCCCATACTGCTATCGTAATTTTTGCGGTATTCATCGAAAGTACTTAGTAGAGCCTATAGTTTTACTTGTCAAATTCAAATATTATAATTAAATACTATTATTTTATAATTATTATCCTGATACTGTTTGATCTTCTGTGAAGATCCTTCAGAAGCTTTTTCAGCTTGTGCGAGTTAGGAGTTCAGTTGTGTTCTGGGTCAATCATAGTAACAATAATAGTCAAAATCTAATGAACCGAAGTACGTACTGAGAAATTCAATTGTAGATGAAGTAACAAAAACAACTAATAATGAAGAGCCACATATTAACTGTGGAATTAGAAATCAACAATGCTGTACCTAAGATAGCGTAAAAAGGCTACAATTCAGCCTGACCACATTACAACTGATTCAATAATGAATATTTTTGCATGACATCACCAAGATGCCGATTGTCTACACGAAAAACAGAGCGTAGTTTCATTCTGTTATGTTTCTTACTGGTATTTTATGTTTATTCATCGTGTTGATTATTATGTATGATACAATCGTTATATTGGTGAGAATTATTGCCACGCAAAAATGTCTTCTTTTGTTTGGTCTGTCAAAATGATATTAGTTATTATCTGGTCAGAAGTTAGAGTACCATGGTTAGACCATAAATGTTATAACCATAGACTTATTACCCTAATATGTATATATTCGAGACTTTTTGCGAAGGGGAACTCGACCATAAAACGTTGCAAAGACGCAATTTATATAATTATCTCTTTTCAACCTCATCTCCCAATGAAAACTAAGCACGAAATAAGTGATGAATAGTCCTGAGCATAAACAAAGTACAGTAGAAATAGTTTGTCGGTGGTCCTAGGGCTCAATTCTTAATAAATAAATTTCAATAAATAAATACGATGTGTCTCACAAGTTGTGGAGAACGCCTCCAGCCTATTTTAACCAGAAATTTATGAATTAAAATATGAATTACGAATGGAACATCTGTGATTTATAAACTTGACCAAAGGAAATGGATTTTCCTCATCCTAGTTTTCCTTTATCTTTCAGTGTTTTGTATCGTTATATGGGGAACACCTTGTATGTACATTCATCCCCCTCCGAATAGTTATCAGTTAAGAATCTGAATAGTAAAGGCAAAACGACTGGTTTGTGATATAATTACAAGACCGACAATTCCTGCAGAGGTGAAATTTGATTTCACCAGTCCCTGAGCTGGGAAGGCTGTTTGTTTGATGTGTAGATGGTGATCAACCGAGCACATTGTAAAGGAAAGAAGAAATTAAGTGGATTTAACCTTCTAACATATAGAATGTCTATATTCTAAACATAGAAGATTTATGTATTGTATGGTGTAACGCGTTGTCATAGAATAAAACTCAAATGTACAATAAGAACAACAATATGGTTTCCATCAACAAAAATCGTGAAATATTATCCGGCATGTATATCCTTTAAATAGTGAATTATTTGATTCAGTGTTTATTTGTTGAATTGAAATTGGAGAATTACAATACAGAGAGGAATAAAGCATAGTCAGCATTAGCAATTTTCAATATATTCGTAGATTTTCAGAAAAACAAACCACTTATTCCGAACTGTTGATAACGAATGCCACCGGAATTTTTTATTTCGTGTGAATTAATGGATATATCATAAATTAATAAGTCATATTAATATGAAAATTTAATATAGATCCCTCTGCTATGTGACATTTTCTAGAGGTTATCTTCAAGATGAGCGCTAAAGATTCTGACGATTTCAATGTACTTCAATTTGAGAAAAAATTGACAACCCTTAAAGATTCTCAAGATAGTATTAATATTTGTTGTCAATGGTGTCTGCATAACAGACAACATCATAAAAAGATTGTTAATTCGTGGTTAAACGTCCTGAAGAGGGTTAAAGTTGAGCACAGGCTTATTCTATTTTATTTGGCTAATGATGTCATACAGTACTCAAAAAGAAAAAAATTTGAGTATGTAGAAAGCTGGGGAACAGCTTTACAGAAAGCAACAACTCTGGTCAGGTTAGTTAATAAGTTAATAACTAGAATTTAAACTGAAAATTTATAAATAGTTGAAATTGTTACAATATATTGGCAGAATACTTTGCAATAGCATTGGTAATATTGATTATATCGCAATTCTCTATTATAGGGATGACAAAGTCAAGCAAAAAATATTAAGGATCTTCAAAATTTGGGAGGACCGAAACATCTACACTGAAGATTTTATAGCAGATTTATCTGGATTGATTAGTGTAAGCCCATCAGCTCCTAAAAATGATGAACCGCATGAGTTCCAGGTAATAGTTTATTAATTAAAAAAGAAAACATAACTTATTAATGTCTCAATTTCAGTCATCTTATGTGATAAATAAAATTAGAGTCTGTTGCAACTTGGAAAATGATACAGATGTAAAACTGAAAAAATTGAATGAACTTCATCCAAAAATTCTAGAGACTGAATCGTACTATAGTTCTTTAAAAGGTGAGAATATTGGTCAAACTTTATTTTTGGTTACTTACCCCTAATTTTCAGACCGTGCCCATTTGGATGATACAGAAAAGGATTTAGACAATTATGTTAATTGTATGGAAAGTTATATTAACGCTCTTAAGGTTGAAATTAAGAATAGAATAAATCTAATAACTGTTTTGAGACACGCTGATGGTCAATTGGATGTTGATAGGAAGGATGTTAAAGTTGTGGCTAATGTAAGTATGAAAAGAAAAGTATATATTTTCATATAACTGATCCAGAATTTCATTGCCCATAAATTGTTTCAGAATGAAACACTCGTTAAAATGTAATGAGATCTTTATATATCATCACAGAAATGACATACATTTAACTTAATTATATTCTCGACAAAAATTTAAAAGAATCAAATTCACAATTGAATGGTTCAATGGTTTTATATAATTTGACATATTTCTTCAATGTTATTTCTTAAAAGACTTTTTTTCCACTTGTGGTTCAATTCTATATTTTATTTTTAGGCTTATAAAGCATACGCTACTAGAGTTAAAACGTTTCAAAAGAAATTAGAAGAGCATAAAACAACTTTATCAAGTCCTATTCCGTCACCAGACATCAATGCACCTTCACCCAATTCTGATTCTGACATTGAATTACCTGAACCACCAATAGCTGTCTCTAAAGATCAGACGTCAGAAACAGTTCAAAAAGGTAATAAATTTCATATCCATTTTATATGTTATTCATGTGTGCAATTTGTGTTAGCAATTACTATATGGTATTTATCGAAGCAGTTGAAATTTTCAATTGAAATTTTTTTTAATCGACTTTGCTCTTTGTAGAAAATTTGATTTTAAAACAGGTTTAAAGGTGTGAAAAATTGAAGCATTCTCAAACAGCTTGCAACAAAGTTCAATTTTTTTCAAAGGGTTCACATTTCCGTCAAGGATTTTTTATGAAGCTTTACTTTAGTTTTGATCTAGAACATAGTGATATCTTATTTGTTAAACTATTCATTACAAAATGCATTCATAAATTAATACTCTTTTTAAATAGAGATTGCTATTTATAGAAGAATTGTGATGAAATTTTCATATGTGTAAAACGCTAAACTCCAGTTTCAAAGAAAATAACAACAACTAGTAATTCAAATGTTATATTACCAAGATACATTCACAAAGCAGAACAAAATTTTTGACTAAAACTTTAAAACTCAAATAGAAAACCACAGAAAAGTGGCAAATTCAAATAATAATAATATCCCAGAGATAACTAATGTAGAGTATGAAGAAGATTTACACGTAAAGGACTCAGCATGTTGCTACGACAACATAACAAGGAAAATACTATGCCAATTAAATTCCGAAGTCCATGATGAAATAAGCAGGATTTACAACTACTACCTGAATACCGGATTCTTCCCAACAGAGTGGAAAAAAGGACGTATTATATCAATCCACAAACTCGACACAGACTATAACCAAGTATCTAGCTATCGGCCCATCACCCGTTTATCAATTTTATGAAAACCATTTGAAAAAATCGTGAAATTTCGTCTCGAAAATTCAATTGGCCAAAACTTGCTTCTTTGACAGTTTGGATTCAAGAAAAATCATTTGACCATCCACTCTAATGCCAAACATACAAACCACAATTAAAAAAAGGATCGCAAGTCAGCAACCATATTCATGGATGTCAAGAAAGCATTTGATAGTGTATGGTACAATGGTCTTCTGTACAAACTCCAGCAGTTGGACACTCCCTGTTTAGCTACAAAATATAGGAAACTTGTTAAGGGACATAAGTATGAGGATTAAAATCACCATGCATTTCTCTGCTTCGTTTTCTCCTCAACAAGGTGTACCACAGGGCTTTCCATTGCCACCACTTTTGTACAATATTTACATACACGATATACAAAGTAACAGAAGGACTGAAAATTTACATCCTCTAATACAATGATGACACAGCGCTCATAACACAGGAAGAATCTAAAAGATACAATGGAAAAACTACATCATTTATGTAACAAAATCATGAAAAAATGGAGAATTCTACCATTTCTGAATTAATAATATTTGGCTATAAATTATCAGAAAACTCACCATCCATCAGAATGCTGCAACATAACATAAAACTAGTCCAACACCCTAAATACCTAGGAATCACAGTGGATAATGAGACCAATTTTAAAATATATTCCAAAAATAAAAAAAAGAGAAATAATTGCTAGATCAAAACCCTTTGAATCTGTCACCTACAAAAACTGCGGCATAAACCACACAATAGCTTCAAGAATCACCAAACTACGCCATCTAGGAAATCCACTTGATAACCCACCAAATGACCTCTCTGAAAAAATGAAGATAGACCTGATTCTAAGTAGACTTCAAAGTTTAGGAAAGAAATTTGTGAGTAGACTACACAACCTTCAAATCCTCCAACCCGTTGTTCTGTAAGATCCAAACAAGAACTAAAATAAAGAAAATATCCAATGAAACCTCTAATGAATGCATTAAGGAACCCTCCTTAGACGATAGATAACACCGTCGACTTTTATTTTTTTTCAAAAGAAAACTATGTACATAAAGAAACTTCATTCTATACTGGCAGAAAGAGGCAAGGCCATTTGCTAGAGCAATAAATATCTTTTCTCTTATTTCCCACTCCAAAAAACTATTGATGCGATCAGAATGAAATTTGGTATTATGTGTATAATGATGATACACACCCATGTTCATGCAAAAATTAATGAGGATTATATCATTAAAAGATTTTTTTATAAATATTGTGAGAACAGTATTGAAGTTTGAGATTGAGTTTTAAATTGAGCATTTAGTTGTAAAATTACAACACAAAGGCTAATATAAGATTTCGTAAGGATCGTATGAGTAGAAGGTTAAAAATAGTATATTATGTAACGAACACAAAATGATGAACATTTTGCACGAGTTTGAAAGTTTGCGACACAAGCCGAAGGTTAGTGTTGAAATTCAAACTAGTGCAAAATTGCTATTTTGTGAGAGTTACATTCTATACTTTTTCTACCACAACGACCATTTTAAAAACACACAAAAGTGAATATACAAATATTTTATTTATTACTTTGACAAACTGAAGAAATTTGTCGTTAGGCGTCCTATCACAGAACTGTGTTCTGTGTTCATATTCTGTAAGCTAGCCCAGTTTTTATTATCGAAAATAGCAGATCGATTACGAAATATTTCATTTCGCATTTGTTACCTAGCAACCAGTGCAAAATAAAATTCGGTACAAAATGTAGCTAATTATGATTCAATTTACACTATCGGTATGAGCATTTTTTGATGTTTGATGTTTTGTTAGCAGAGATAACCGAGCGCTACCACTATGAGCATGAGATTGAGCTTAAATTTAGCAATATCTTAAATATGAATCAGATCAATTCTGTTAACCTCAATACAAATTCTAATTTTATAAAAAAATTTCTTTCCTAAAAATTTATAACCGATAGTTGATATGTTTTGTTTTGGGGAATTCGTGATTTCAGATTTCATTTTGTACTATTGTTTGCGTTTATTTTGATAATTTACTTTGTTATAACATAACTTTAGATTGATTCTTACCCATTAGGGAACTGGTACAAATTTAAAATTTTTAGATTTTTCAAGTAACATAGTAAGAATCGATAGGATGTTATCTCAATTTATTATTTGGTTTATCTAAGCGTTTAATTTCTCGGATTTTGTTGATTCTTATTGATTATACGATATTTTTTGTCATTAAATAGGTTTTCCTAGACAAAGTATTAATATAAATCATTTCGTAAAGATTTTTCAGAATTTCTTATTTTTAATTTGATCGTGAAATAGATCGCTCACTTTTGTTTATAAATTTCATATGTACTAATACTTTATAGGCAGATAAAATTCGTTTTTACATTCTCAATTTCTGAACTGAACAAACGTTACTTTCACTGTATCGTCACTAATTTTTTAACGTACAATTTTTCATTCTGACTTATTATCAGAGGCGTCTACAGCGGAAGGAATGACAGACACCATCGATAAGAAATTGATATCGTCTGATTACAAAATCGTCGAAAAGACAACTCCTCCAGCACATGCCTCAGGTAAAATATTAATATAGACCCAACATATAGAGTAAGGAGTTTTGATGCACTAGAACTTAATGTTCTATTGTGCCTCCTTTCTTAGTGAATAATAATCCAAAAATTATGTCTATTAATGATGAAACTGCTTACCAGGTTTACATCTAATCTTTTTAGGAGATACATTCACCATCACAAAATTAAAATATTTGAATATTTGTAGTATAAAAATTTTCTCCAATTTTTTTTTTGGATCACTTATAAAACAAGTGTTTCAAAAGTTTGGAGCTACTGCAATATTTTACAATTTTTATATTTTCCCAAAAAATATTTTTTTGATTTTAGATCTGTTAAACGCATATCCAACTCAATCTATTGGGGCCAAATAATTTTCCCATTTTATTTCAGATTCTGATTCAGAAAAAACAAAGCATCACAAAGAACTGAATTATAATTTTTCTGTTCTTGAGGAAGCCGGAAAATTTTTTGGCTGATTATTCCTTTCTTCATTTAACATTTGAACGATTTTGATTATCCTTTTCAGATACTTACTTTTGTTTTTCGTTTTCCAGATATAGATTTGATGAATATTCAAATCACAAACGCTAACTATTACAACCCAGTGCCAGCCCCTACAACAGAAACTACAGCTCCATTTGTGGCAAATGGCTTTACTAGTTTCATAGGATCAAATCTACCCTTCAATGTACAAGTAAGATAATTTGTAGAGATGAACTGTATAAATCTATTTTTAAAAATTCTCCAAACAAAAAATGAGATGGGTTTCACTTTGAAGAAATCTATTGTTTTGATTTACTAATCTGGAATATGTACATGAAACAGTCTCCATATCTAGAACCCACTTTCAAAATACTTTGTTCCTCGTAAAAACCATCACCAAATGCCCTTGTTTGGTATTAAATAAACTCAAATATATTCATTATTCCAAATATTTTACTGAGCCGCCCTTTATTTGATAGAAACTCATTTTAAACGATATACAAGTTGAAATTTTCACATGTTTATCTAATTAGACCAATTGTTTCGCAAAATATTCACAGGGTGTTGAGAATTCTTTTTAAAAGGAGGTAGAACTGATCAAAATAAACCATTTCACCTAAAATGTCTCCGATAAAATATTCAAGCGGACGAAATTGTTCAACCTATTAAGATGAAATCGAAATATTGCAATCGGATTTCTGTTCTTCTTTCTTGCCTTTTTGGATAATATTTTCATAGTGAAAACATAATTTTGAATGCTTCTTCCTCTCCTAAAGCTGCTATATATTTTCTCCAGCTCTGTCTTAATTTCCTGTCTAATCTTTCTATCTAATATTTTGTCTTAAAGTTTCATAGCTGTGTGGTCGATAGAGTTATACCTCGATGGTTACTATAGTGTTCTTTGTCTCCTTTTGTATATACTAGGATTTTCATTGCTGTTTGCCATAGATCTAGGATTATTTCATCGTTCCATACCCTTTCAAAAATGCCTATCATATTTCCATTCTCTTTTGTCCCAAGTTTTGGATCATTTCTGATATTATCATGTTGTTAACAGGCATATCTATTGCTTTAGCAGGAGGCTACATTGGTGCTATTTGCAAAACTGGTTCAAATCATTGACATCACCATAGAGAACAGAATAAGACAGGGACATACTTATGAACCAGGTTATTGTTATGACCAAATTCAACAAGTTAAAGTTCAATAGTTTATTCTAACACTATTCGTCAGATTAACCCTCTTCCATTTTTTTTATTTGACTTTGATTTACAGCTGGAGGATTCTCATGATAAGCAGAAACCATAGAACAATGCTGAATAAAGTATATAAACTTGGAAGTGGGCTTTGTAGAAACATTTATTTAATTATTATTAGTAGGATCTAATATTAACTCCATTTTTCTGATAATCCACATTATGATTGCCAAATTAAAAAATTATGTGGAATTTTTTTATCTTACTCATTTCTTTCTGAATTCCAGAATTTAATGATTTCACCAAGAGATTTTGAACTAGCAAATATCAGATTGTTCACTTTAACAACTTAATAAATTGAATCTTCTTTTTTACAGAATTTCAACACAACTGACTTATTCAGTTCAAATTCTACGACTACAACACCTCAAACAACAAACTCGAATTTTGGCAGTCTTACATCAATAATTCCTTCTCTAAGTCAAGCAATTCCTGATATATTGCAACCTCCTTTGCCAAAGACAGAGCACTACGCTTATCCTTCAGCTACACACTCCATTCCCCTTTTACCACCACCAATGCCGCCCTTTGGAGCAAAGGAGGAGGCAAGTTTCTCGAATAGTGGAAATTACAATACAGGATATGATAATGAAGCAGTCCCCGATTATGGTAAGTTATTGCTTAATATTCTGTTTGTAAGGGTGACCTTTTTTCGATAGGGGGGTGTAGCTCGTTGAAATAAACCGTATGACAAAAAAATATCAAAGTGCAAATTGTGATCAACAAAACCTTATCAAGTTTGTTCGAGTATGGAATTTTTATACAGATGTATGTTACGCTGTCTTGATTTGTAGACCTTTCTATTACCATAGCTCACAATCCTTATTAATGATACTTGGTACAGATCAGCCGAATTAATTTATTTAAATGTAATAGATTAATTGTGTGAGATTCAAAGCAGCACAAAAATGTCCTTTTTACAATGAGAAAGTAAGCAAACTGTATAGTTGATGTCTCTTTTAGGTCCTCCATCTTTCAGTATCAATACTTCATATGGCTCTGAATCAAATTATCCACCCTCATATAGCAACTCGGCAGCAGATTCTAGTTATGACCCAATATCAAGTTTATTCAGTTCCGAACCTACCTTTGAGACTCCAGTTGGTGCCAACCCATATCCTCCAAGCGAAGAATATAACCCAGAGGAGGAACTTCAGACATGGGAAGGTGATTTAAGTTGGACACAACCACCCCTGCTAGACAGCATGGATACACCAGAAAGCCCTCCCCCGTTCGAGAAAGAGGCTTTCGGAGATCCCATAGAATACCATGATAACATCACGGGTAGTGGAGCAACTGATGTTGATCATAGAGTATTGCCTTCAAGTCTACTGGATACAGGTTTGTACAATGTATTTTTAATCCAGCCGGAAAAAAAAAATTTAACCTAGACAATATCCGCGCAGAGCTGAAGATTTGCATAGGATTTCAAATCACCATTTTAAATGAGATGCTTTCAATTGGGCTGACATGACATCCTGTTCCTGTTTATTTATTTATGTTGTTACTTTTAATTAGATAAACAACCAAAAGCAAATAATTGCAGGTGTCAAAGTATGAAAGAGAAATATTTTTGTAAAAACTTGGGAATGGTAAAAAATATTTTATTCAAAATCATTTCCATTGCTATTCACACATTTTTCCCACTTCTCAGGCAGTTTATGAATGCGCCATTCTTTGTAAATTATTAAATTAAATTATTTATTTTTTCTTCAAGTTGACAGAATATTAGATGAGAGATATTTACACAAAATTATTTTACTGCACATTGGACCTTGCTTATTTATGGTGACATTGCATTTAATATGAGATTTGAAAGTATGTGATAATTTTCACCTTTATTGCAATTTAATACAAGTTTTAACTTTTTTGAGTATACAGGTTACGAAAATTATTTACGAAATATAGGATTTACCATGCAATAACAAATGAAGATATTGTGCCAGTCGCTCAGCACAAGAATAACTTCATTATTTGTTATAAATGATGACGAATATTCAACTGGACTACTCTTTAAATCTTTCCCTACCCTTTTGGACTGCCCAGAGTAGGGAGAATTAATTGCTGCGCACCCGCACGAGGCGACATTATTCAGATCCATGTCTAGTGTTGATTACGTAAGTCCATTACGATAATGGAAATCGTTCTTTCTTGAAAAATATACTTTTCACTGATTAGTCATTATTCAATTTGAAAAAGAAACATAAACCATCTGTTGTACGATATTGGTCCCAAGAGAGTCAGCACCGAGATATTTCCATCAAAACTCTGTACCCTAAAAAAAATTTTGTTTGGAGATTTCATCATTGGTCCCTTTTTTATCGAAACCTAAATGCTGCCAAATATTTAGAGCTTTTACAAACTCTAATTATTCCGACAGTTCGTCAACTTCTTATCAATTCTGAGGACATTTGGTTTCAACCATGACCCCCAAGTCATAATTCACTAGTTTCTCCAAACCACATTTCCTGATCAAGTAATATCTACGAATGGTCCAATTTCGTGGTCCCCGCAGATAACCAGATTTATCCCCAAATGATTTTTTCCTAGGGGAATATCTGAAAGCTTCTATCCATGGACATGATTTCCCAGAGGTTCAAGGTTGTAAACTATTCAACTTTGTGGCAACATTGAGCCAAATCTACTCAAAGGTATGAGATTATCTCTGTATGGTAGATTTGGCTATTGTTTAGCTCAACAAGATGGATTATTTGATCCCTGAATACATTGAATTTGGGAGCTTCTGTTCTGAAGTCAGTGGTCTCCTTATGATTTTAAGCATTTATTTTATTTTCAATGGCAAGAAAAATTGAAACAATTATTTTTCGGAGAAATCATTTGTTGCATTTATTGCAACAAATAAATTTCTCACATGTGGTAAAAACCTCTCAACCAGTAAGACAAATGCACACCCTCTCTCTAACATTTTCGTACTGACGATGTAGAGTCCTAGTTAAGCTTGCAGCAGAATGCTGGGCGAACGGGTGGGGGAAGATTCAAACAGCCATCCAGTTGAATATTAGTCACCACTTATAACGTAGAATGAAGTTATTGTTGTGCTGGGCGATTGGAATAGTAGCTTCTCTTGTAAATGCATGGTGAATCTTATATTCTGGAAACTATTTTCGTTACATGTACATTAAGATTATCAATCATTTGCTGCAATTCTAAGAAATTGTTTTCAGGCAAAATTCTGGGAAGAAACAAAGATGTTGATCATAGAAATCTAATAAGTCTGATAGGATCACCAGCTACAGACTCAAATTCAAATCAATTATCAATGAATGATGGATGGCTGGGTGATCAGGTAAGCATAATATAAAATTGTCTTTCATCTGCTATTGAATTTCTTAGAAAAAAATATAAAAGTTAAAAATGGTGTTCTATAGCAAAATTTACTGAGAGCTTAATTTTCACGGCAACATATTTGAAGAATTTTCGTAAAATGGATTAAAATTTGAAAATTGCAATAGTGTTGATATGGCGTGTTAGCGGGGGAATTTACCCCGACAGAAATATATTGTTTTTTTGTTTAGCCTAAATACTGAATTAATTGGTAAAATATGTCATTCAAAAATGTGTACCCCAGTGAAGAGTTAACAAACATGAGTATTTTATTCTGATTTTAATTTTTGGTAATCTCGGGTCAGCAGCTAAAAATAAGGAACTAAAATCTTAATAATCTTCAAGCGATGAGAGGTAATGCAGTAATTAACTTACTGAAAATTAAGGCGATAATTATATTAGTCCTCCTTTTATATCTTAAATGTGTATTATAAATTTTGAAAACATTTCATTATATATGGTGCCATCCGAATTACATTCCAGATACTTTCATTCATGGCATATTTGCCGAATCAGTCAAGTCCAAAAATCCTCTCTATGATAAAAAATTCTGCAAATGGAAAATTTTTTATTTTCTGCCATAGACCCTCTTAGGAAAGTAACCAAGAGGCATTGCCCTGGTTGCTTCTCAGTAGTTCCTCCTTTGACATTTTGGTCTAGTCATAAATCCATAGATCTAGAAAATTCTTCCACATGTACCTTGGTTTTTCCAAGTAATATCTAATCACCATCATCAATTTTAACTCATTATTATATCAGTCTAATTGTAATTTTGTTTTCTGAAGGATTACCGTCGTACAGGAAATTCTTCATTCATGAGAAATGAGGGTGATAAAGATTATAGACTACCTTTCGACATTGGAGAACAGCTCAAATTACCTCCTCCGCCACCACCACCAAATCCAAATGCATGTCCTATTCCTGTGGTGGCAGGTAAAAATTCTCATAAGAAAATTGCTTTATCTCAGCCACTAGATAATGTGGAGAGCATAGATATGGAACTTAGTGATGATGAACTTGCTGACGGCAAAGATAGTCATGTTTCTCAGAGAGATAATTTGAAAGTTGTGATTGATGGAATTTTTACAAGTAAGTGATAATCTTCTATGGTTATTGTAATCACTATTAATTACTGATTAATTTTCTTTTAGATTCAAATAGCAATTCTCAGTCTATAAAATCTCCTGCAGATTTAAACTCTCAGTCGAATAGTCAAGATGGTTTATCTTCATTCCCTACAAATAAAATTGATGTGCCATTAATGTTGGAACCTCCTCCACCATTGCCAGAATTTCCTGATGATGCTGAAGAAAATTTCATATTAGATCAGATGAATAATGATATAAACGAATTTTTCCCTAATTCAGTTGAAGAGTCGGAGGAAAATCTAGCAGAACCTTTCTGGAATAATGATACAAACCTTCAACCACCTCCCATGTTCCAACATATGTCTTCAATACCACCTCCTCCCATGGCACCCACAAATTGGATGGGAGATCACCCACCACCTTTCCAAGCACCTTTTAATAATGGCCCTTACCCAGGAGGGAGACACTTTAAAAGGAATAAATTTATGAATAACAGAGGTATGCCAAGGGGAAGAGGAGGTTTTATGGGTAATTTCAATGAAAATTATTCTAACCGAGGGGGTGGGAACAACTTCAGACCCAGAGGTAGAGGAAATCTTCGATTTCCAAGGGGCATGAACTTTAGAGGCAATATGAGAGGTAGAGGAGGATTTTGAAGCTCCTTGTTGTACAGAAAATTGTATGAAGGTAAGAGCCCCTCCTGTTAGGAAAAAGGGGAGATCCCATGAAACTTCATTGTGGTTAATATAACTTTTTTCTTATTTTAAGAAAGAAGCAATATTCTTGTTGAATATTATTCTTGACTTGATAAACATGTATATATTAGTTATATAATTTTTTTCTATATGATCTAGGTTTCTATATTTACAAAAATTGGATTTATTTACTGATGTTGATTGCTAACATTTGGTTTTCATAATCTGAAGAAGTTAGCATTACTCACAATTTGTTCATTAATTATAGAAGTTGCATTGAATTTTTTCTATTATTCTTTCCTATCGCCTATTAATTTGGTTGACTCACACCAATTTTCAGTGGTGAGCTGATGTTGTTTTTGCACTAGGATTTACCTCAGTTTTTCACACAAGATGAGGAAAAAGGTGCACCATTTTCTTCATCTGCATTTGATTAAATTCAGTAACGAACCATCTAGATACATAGAAAATGTATGCATATTGTATTATGCTTTCCATTGTATAATGTTATTGTTAAAAATAAATTATATTGTTTGGGTTACTATGTAACCTTTGAATATTTTATTTGGGAATATTCATAATATTTTCTCTTCTATTTCGTATTTCATTAGAATTATCCCTGGAATTAAATGATTGATTCATTGAAAGAAAATATGCATTTCCCAATTATTATGTTAAGTATTATTTATAAACGTTGCTATGATTAAAAATGATTTAACATGTGTAAGAATAAATTTGACGTATTAGCGGTTGTTGACATAAGCGTTCATAGAATAATGAAGGTTATAGAAAACATTTATCCATTTTAATTTATTTTTGTACCGTGTTTGCTACTTTTGGGTGGTAATTGGACCAATAAGTGACTTATCTAAATTGAAAAAATTAAATTTGGAGTTCCGCACATGGACGTAGAGATATGGATTGTACATCTATTCATAAAAAACGTCTAAAATATTAGAGAGATAAAGCGATATTCCGACAAGTAGTTGATATTGTCCATAATTCATAGACCCTTGCGCATCTCTTACGTTTGTTCCGCAGCTGCTGTTAAGAGGTGTTGTGTAGAGCTATTTAACTCTCAATAACCGGATCGAGGAATTCAATCGCTTTTCACCTCGGTTCCTATTAGCAATAGACTAATAATAAGTGCGACTTAAACGAAGCATAAGAACCACCGCCACATACGCGTTGGTAGAGTAACTGCAATAGCCAGAGCTCGAGAGTAACTTCTTGCACGGGGTTATTACGAGAATATTGACTGACCTTTTGCGGCGTGTGGGTGTGCTCTCTAAAAGATCGAAGAGGTGAGAGAAGTGTGCCGTCAGCGCCTTCTATTGTCGAGAAAGTGTCAACGCTGCATTATCGTAGACAGATAACGCATTTCCTATACATCTATAATGAAATAGTGGCATGCCTCTAGAATTCTGATCATAGACTTATACATACAGGTATGGAAAAGATAGTCGGAAAGATATGAACTTCAATTTTAATCAAGACTTCCAGTGGAGCAGTGGAAGAATCAAATCCTCAGCGCGATGCGATGACGAATAAACGACTGTTCTCTCTCAATGGTAGTGGGGAGTGAAAGCAGACTGCAGGGCCTTTCGATCGAAGCATGACCAATGCGCACTGCCATTGATAGAGAACGGTAATTTATTCGTCATTGCATCGTGCTGAGGTTTTGATTCTTCCACCGCTCCACTGGGCATTTTGATTAACATTGAATTTCGTATCTTTCCGACTGTCTGTTCCATACCTGTATATGTGATTTTTATTTTCCAACAGGCTTGCAGAATCTGAATTCTGTCGAAACTATTGCACGGTCGATTGAAAGAAAACGGAAGCAACGTTGATTAAAGGCAAAAATTGCTAACAGGTTCTATAAAAACATGCTGGCTGCATCGACGGACAGTACATAACATCCATTACAAAAAAAGGTTGCAAATCCGCTAGTTTTCTTCAACAAATCTGTTTTTTTTTTCGATAAATTTGCTCTTTCACGCGCTGCATAACGCTTAAGTAATATATTCTTCATTAACTGTCTCACCTTCTGACAAGAATTCGGAGTACACAATACTGCAATAATCGAAAAAAACTTCATCTCCATTTTTGATCGACATTAACGTGCATTTATAGGTTACATTTAAATGTTAGTGGTAAAGTAACTTGATTTCCATTCATTGTCTGAATTACACAGTCAACCTTAATGTTAACAAAACCGAAATCAGAAAAGTTTATTTTAATTTCGTACATTCTTTGCCTGAATTACACATAAGTATACAAGTATACCTTGTTAATAAATCCTAAAATAGAAAACTTCAAAGGAAATGACTGTGTAGAATAAAAAAGGTGAAAAACACTGACGTGCAGTCAGGAGCTTCTGCGCGCTAGTTCATGTCACCCATGATTCTCACAAAATAACTTTTTTCATCTTCCAATTATACGATCCTCACGAAATTTTGCACAAACATGCTGAATTTTAGATCGATCGAATCTGTAGTTTCAAAAATTTCAAAAAGTTTCAAATGTGGATAATTACGAAACTATTAATTAATAAATTTAGCCGCGGAATTTAGACCTCACCCACCTCAAGGCTCTAACTCTTTCGAGAGTTTGCGTGTTTAGAGCCCGTCAAAAATACTTTCGACCTAGATTTCTTCATCAATGAGTCCAACCTAGTCCTTTTACGACCATTTTAGGCGCAAAAATCACGAAATGAAATAGAAAAAATGTCACAAATGTTGGATTATGTCCCGTAACAGAAACAAGAATAGATTGAATCTAACAGATTAAATCTGTTTTGATATTCAAAGATTGAATCTGACCTCAGAAAATATTTTTTTTTTGTAATAATGAAATTCATATTTTCTGGCGTTAGACCAATATATAATAATTGTTTTTGTTTCAGGATATGTTCCAACAGTTTCTTCTATTCCATTTCATATTTTTTTTATTCTAATCCATAATTTTCTTTGATCTTTTATCTGTTTGAGGTTTTTTTCACATTAGGTATAGTTTACAAAAAATCAGGCAATGAATATCCGAAATAAAAATAATTTTCAGGGTTTCCGCACACTAAATTTCACTTGAGATAAACTATTGAGCATTGTTAACGATCTAATTGACAGATAACGCTCAAACTCAGCGTGAGTAGAGGACAGTCGTGCAACCTCGGCGACTAAAAGAATTTCAACAATCTCTTTAGGCGGTTTTTTTAAATGAGAAATACCCGTTACTTTCTGGAATGAATGTTTATCGATGGGACTTCGCCACTTTTTGCACAAATGCACATCAATACTTGGACTTTGGATTTTAATATTTTCAAGATGAAAAACGAACATAACTACATATTGGAAAGAAAAGAGGAAGGTAGATAAAAATGTTTTTCTTCCTTCTTTTGTGGATTATGATTTGATTCATGAGAACATCCACAAAAATAGATTTTTGATTATGAAAGATGCTTAATTAAAGCATTATTTGATGTATGTATTGTATGAATATAGCTTCTATGGCTTCAATGTCACGCTACATGATTGAAAGCTTTCTCATTTTAGATTTTTTTAACCAATAGAAAAATTTCGAGAAACTTCAGACAGTTGACAATGATATAACGTCCAACCATAGATATTAATGAACGATCGTCCTAAAGTACGTCAAGTAGGTGCCTTTATAAATGTTTTTTAAGAAATTCACAAAGAAATTTTTAGTGTTATCAATGTAAAAAATTTTATTCCTTTTCATTTCAAAATTAACTAACTATTTGACTTCCGTAATGTTCGACTGGGAATCTAAATCCACATCTGCACTAGTATCACTGGCCGAACTATATATGGAAAAATTCCCTTTACGAGTCTTATCATCATGTGAGGTTATGCCTTCTTCTTTGGCACTTTGAGTTAAAGAACGTTCCATCATATCAAATAGACTTTCTGTGGTTTTCCTGCTATTTTCCGTTGCTTTTTTGTTATTATCTGCGATATTAGTACCCGAGTTGGCGCTTTTCAAGTGATCTCTAATAAGACTGATGCTTTTGGCTAAACTTGTTGTCGACATCTTCGAGGCTACGCTGCATTCTAAGAGAGTAGTGAGTGATTTGAGGCAGTGTCTCAGTTCATTTTCGTGTATTTTTTTCTCTTTGTCCTTCTTTATATAATCACTTGGAGATACGGAAAGAATCTGATCTATTTTTTCATATTTTTCTTCTTCAACCGTTGTGGGTATCCAGTTGTAATCCGAAGTTTGCATTTCGGGTATTTTTGTCAATTTCTTAGTGGTATAGTTGGGTGGTATTAAGGGAGAATGATTTTCGTAATACTTCCGGAGATGGTGTTGCATCTTCACATGAGTATCCCCACTTTGAAGAGATATTAATGAACTTGGCTTACTGTCATCTGAAAAGGAAACATTGATTTAAGGAAAATTACAAAATCAATCTTCAACTACATAAGTTTAGAAAAATACTAAATTTGGTTAATTATACATCAATGGGAATATTTAGTTGGCAGCATTTTATTGATCATAACCTTAAAACGTCAGTACTGCGATCTAGAAGACTTCTTAGAATTTCTCTGCTAACTCCTCGCCATCAAGTCACTCGTTTGCAATCATAGACATATAAGGATAGTAAGTGTATGGTTGGCACAATGGATAATACAATTTTTATAGATGAGACGTGGTTTGGTCTCGTGAGTGATGATTACCGTGTAAGTGTTTGGAGGCAACCAGGACGTCCTAAGAGATTATAAAATGATATTTAAGTTACTTCCCACCACAGTGGATAATAAACTGTTCAACCTAAGAACATAATTTATTCATGTAAGAAAGACAATGATGGGTGAATATTACTTTGAAAACATTATCAATCCCATTAATATTCCCCGGCTCGATGGATAGGAAGAATGATTCATCTTTATGGGTGATAATGAAAGGCCGCATAGCAATAGAGCTGTCCAACAAGCCTTGGAACATCAAACTGGCCGCCATGAATCCTGATCAACATGTATGGTATGATGTATCAATAGAAATTTTCAGGTGAAATAACCTAGCAATAAAATCTCAAGAATTCATCATTACTGCAGTAAAGAAGTGGAGGAATATACATACCTCAAGAAACATATTGATTTAATTATATATGCATAGGGGAGTTGTTTGTTATCTGTGCTTTTTTTCTTAAGACAGATTATTTTTTAAACGGTTTTCTTTCTTCTTTTTTACTTGATTATTGAAGTAAATAAAATTGTTAGACCTGAAATATCATTGTTTTACAAATGTTCTTTCGCCGTACATTATTAAGGGGGATGCAAGACTTTTGAATGTGAATATATATGCGGACCAAGTGATAAATACGGAATTATTTATAATTTCTGGCCCGTAAAAATACTGATCAATCGAATCAAAGTGATTAGTACTCATTTCAACTTCATTTTCATCACAGTGTAGAGGCATTATGAATATTTATACATTTCTCTACAACCCTGGGTAGGAGAGGAAGTGTTGGCTCAAAAATTAAAAGTGATGTTCCGAAGGAGGCGTAAGGACACAGTAACAAAGTCTAACCAGAACACAACTGACTCCTAACTTGTACAAGCTACAGCTTCTAAGGACCTTCACAGAAGATCTAGCAGTATCAGGATAATATCATCGCAATACTGATAGTTGGCCAATTTGATCATTTTGTTTAAGCGGCAGGGTGCGAGATACGTTAACACATCCATCAATAAGTCTCATTATGCTTTAAACTGGAATCATTTTCTTTTTTGTACCGTTCATTTTATAATTCCCTTATTAAAAATAAAACACTTCGGTTCTTCGGTTCTTGCTCATTAGAGTCATAAGTTTTTTTATATTTTCTTTATCATATAATAATAAAATAATTGAATAAGGCAAACTTTCTTTATTTTTTATTATCATTTTTTGACTGTCCTGTGATTTATTCATATTGTCTGGCCAGTTTGATTATATCAATACTTATTTTCCTATTGATCACTTATATTGGATATTTTTCAAAATGTCCAGGCATTATGAATAATGTCCTATTAGTCGCTTGGTCCATAACATATATATTGATGCCTCTAATAACTCAGGATGCCCGAATCTTACAATAAATCACATTACACACATCGTCAAAAGTCTTGGCCTCCCTATCAACTCTCAACTTGTTGAATGTAAGATGACAATTTTTTGTGGAATCTTCACTATCTTATCACTTAAATGAAAACAATAAACCAGCAAGAAATGTTTCTTGTTTGGGAGAATACAGGTGTATTCGAAGTTAATCAGTTTTCAGCGAATAAAGAGAGTTGTAATATTGGGAATATTCCATGGAAAATGCCGGGACATCCAATTACTCAGTTTGGCCGGGCAGAAATAGTAGGCCCTCATCAAAAAGCTTTGTCGAACCACCAGATTGCGCAACGTTTGAATATTCCACGGACTTCAGTAAGGCGCATAGTGGCCCTTTTCCTGGAAGACCATTATATCGCAAATTTTACTCGAAGGAATCGAACGGTATTTGTAACAATCCTTCGAAGTCATTTTTTGAGGATCTATAGACGGGTAGTCGCAACCAGTACCATAAGGAGACGGTTGCATTCCTCAAATTTAAGACCAAGACGACCTTTAAGAGTACCTCGGCTATCACCTGGACATAGAGCTACCCGTCGGCAATGAGCAGAACACCACCAAGACTGGCTTTTACCACAATGGCGCAACGTACTTTTTTCGGACTAGTCACGATTCAGATAGTCGACGAGAAAGGGTTTGGAGAGGTCCAGGAAGACTAGAGCGACTCAGTTTCGCCCGAGAAGTTGTGCCCTTTCAAGGCGGATCAATAATATGCTGGGGAGGTATAATGTTCGGTCGCCGTACCCCTCTTATTATCGTTGAACGAACAATTACTGGTGCCATCTACGTAGAAAACATCATTTAACCAATCATTGTTTCTCTGCGCAAGGAATTTGGGGATAATTCCATTTATCGGGATGATAACGCCGCGCCACACCGCACACGAAGGGTTCAAAACAATCTTCAAGAGAACAATATCCAGAGAATGAACGGGCCAGCAAACTCGCCAGACATGAATCCAATTGAGCACGTATGGGATTACTTAGAGAGAGCAATATCGAATCGCCAAAACCCACCTTCAACTTTTCAGGAATTGAGTTTAGCCCTTCAGAAAGAATGGAACGATATGCCTGAAAATTTCATTAATGACTTGATTCGTGCTATGCCCAGGCGTATTGGGCTGTTGATTGAAAGAAGAGGATTATTGAATTTGGTTTCAGTTGTGGATTAACTATAAATAATCGATAAATTTAGATTTTTTCCTATTTTGTCTCATCCTGCATAAAGCAAAGAGTAACAAACAAAGATTTTCTATTAAATATATTGCAGTTGAAATAGAGGAAAATATTCATCTCATTTCCACAACATATCCAAGACATTTGACGATGTGTGCATATGGTATTCTTCGTATACTGTTATTGGCTGGGATAACATTAGCTACCAATTTGTGTAAATTTTTTTATTTATTGTGATGATAGTATAAAGCTGAAGCAAGTAAATTTTGAAGACTATCCACAATTCATTTCACTTTCAAAAGTGCTGACATTTTATGGAGAAAAAACTAGGTTTTGCATGTTTGTACCAGAGCATCTATCATTTTATTCAAATAACTGTATTCTGCAAATTTAGACTCGGACATTGCGCGAAATATTTCATCAAACTCGTTGATTTCGCGCTCAAATTTAGTTGCACCAATTCGGAGTTCCGTTTCAATCACGATTACTGTTGAAAGAAATAATTTTTGAAATTAGAGGGGATGATTTTTGAGTCTAAATAAGAATATCAAGTTCATGAATGAGCAATATCCATCTAACATAATTCATTAGAAGAAGTGCATCAGGAAGGTAGGTATAAAGGTATGGTTCTTTGCTGATTATAATGTCATTTATTATAATTATCACTTAATATAAACAATTAAACGTCACTTGCCAGCAAGCTCGGTAATCGGATTAGAAGAGAAGTTTTAATCTGAAGGTCGAGTGTTCCATTCCGCAGTTAACTTTTTTATTTTTCGACCAGTTGTACAAGCCAGGGGAACGTCAGACGACAGTCATTGATATGTAGCTACAATGTACATGCCCCGTCCTCGTCCAGAATTCTACTACGCTCTGCTGCAGTTTCCAGGCGTAGAATATAGAGGACGCTACCGCTTTCTGAATACCGGGTTCCCGTCCTCGCCTGGTTCAAGTAGAGCAGAGTACAAGCGTTCGACAACCAAGTTCCGACGTGGAACAAGAAATTTTGAGGCGAAGAGTGACTGCTTGTATCGAAAAATATTGAACTTCTACTTTAATTTGCTTTCTGTTCCAACTTCTTTCATTTTTCAATGAAAGTATTAAATGAAGATTTGCTTTTTGCCTACTTGTTCCAGGGACTAGCGTGCTATCGTTTTACCCAAATGTCAGCAATTTTTCAATGTTCGCTAATTTTCGAACGGAAGGAGCTTGAGCCTTGAAACTTTCAGGGAAGAAAGTTCTGGGTCTTAATGTCCTGGATAAGTTCAATAGGCGAAATCGGTTCAATAGTTTCGCAGTAGTTCACGTTTGAAAATTTTCCATATTTTTCGCAATATTCTCGAAGCACAGATTCGAACGATTTGAAATTCTGCATTTAGAAGTAGAGTAATATGGCATATGTTCTTGCAGAATTTCGTGAGGATAGTTTTAGTAGAAGACCAAAAAATATATTGGGAGGATCTTTTGAAAATTTGTCATATTTTCCCAATATTTTCAAAACTATAGATTCGATCGATCTGAAATTCAGCATTTAGAAGAAGAGTAATAACAAAATTTGAGTAATAAGGCGAATGTTCGTGCAAACTTTCGTGAGCGTCGTATAATCAGAAAGCCTTTCGACCATGTGGATTCAAACATGTGAAAAAATCAATGAAATGAAGGGCATAAACTATCGGCAAGAAATAAAGAAGCTAACAAGATACAATACAAAAGCCAACATGAGTCAACTTACGAAAAACGGAAAAACAAACAACACAGATGAAGAAATAGTCTTAGCATTTAAAAAATGTTACTAAGATACATTCACCGCAAAGAACAACACAATTTTTGAACAAAACTTTAAAACTCAACTGGCAAACCACAGAAAAGCGGTATATTGAGATAATATAGACCCAGTCCCAGAGATAACAGATGTAGAGTATGAAGAAGATGGAAAGAACAGAGCACCTGATTAAGACAACAGGAAAAGGAAAATTCTACGCCAATTAAGTTCCGAAGCTCATGATGAAATAAGGAGGATTTACAACCACTAACTGAATACCGGATACTTCCAAACAGAGTAGAAAAAAGGAACTATTATAACAATCCACAAACACGACCCAGATTATAACCAAGTGTCTAACTATCGGTTCATCATCCTGTTACCAACTTAAGGAAAAAACATTTGAAAAAATCGTGAAAATTCGTCTTGACAGTTAGACAAAAATCCCTTTTTCAAAGTTTCGATTCAAGAAAAATCATTCAATCATGCACTCATTAGTAGCTCTAATATCGAACGTACAAACCACAATTCAGAAACCAAATTCATGGACATCAAGAAAGCATTCGATAGTGTATGGCATAAACGTCTTCTGCATAAACTCCAGCAATTGGTCACCCCAGCTTACCTACAAAATATGATAGGAAATTTTTTAAGGGACAAAAGCATGAGCTTTACAATCAACAAATATTTCTCCGCATCGTTGTCTCCTCAAGAAGATGTAGCACAAGGTTCTTCATTGTCACCACTTCTATACAACATTAACATACACGATATCTGCAAAGTAAGAGAAGAACTGAAAAGTTACATCCTCCAATATGCTGATGACACAGCACTCATAACACACAGCAATAACCTGAAAGACAATGGAAAAAGTACAAAATTTATGTGACAATATCATGAAATTGATGAAAAAATGGAGAATTCTACCAAACCCTGACAAATCTAAATTAATAATATTCAGCTATAAATAATCAGAAAATTCACCATCCATCAGAATTCTGCAACGTAATATAATAGCAGTCCAACACGCTAAATAACTAGGAATCACACTAAGACTAATTTTAAAATAATTCCTATCATAAAAAAGAGGAATAATTGCAAGATCAAAACACTTTCGATCCCTCACCTACTCGAAGGAGGATCGAAAATTCCGCAAATTGCCTTGGGGACCACGATGATACTCGAGTTGTGTTGACTGTTTAACTTGGCCGGAATACTGCCATGCCCCCAGATACCTTATGTTCCGTTAACTGATTTCCGCTACTTTTTTGTCACAGAAGTCATTTTAATATTTCTTATCTGATAAAATTTTATGAATGAGAACTTACCTCTCATAATCCGTTGTCTTCTCAATTTAGCTATAGATTTTTCCGTTATATGAGAAACAAGAGAATTAACTTCCACTATCAGTAGTATATGAATAACACATATTAAAGAGGTGATGAAACTTTCTATTGAAAAATTTGGCAGCGAATAAACATGAACGACTATGTTGTGCGCTAGTATTTTCGTAATTGAATGGAAAAGTTCCTCCATTTTACGGCAATTTTGACAAACTGCGACAAAAACTGTGACGGCCTCATTTGTTCATAAGTAAATTTGGCATTTTGTCGTTTAGATCAAAAATCCTTGATCTGTCTTTACAGTTTCCTATTCAGTTCTCTTTACTTAGATTCCATCCTTTTGACATGCTCGTAGGTACATTGCGAAATATATGATAGGCCTGTAGATTTTTTGGGATTTATTGTAACTCATTCTGCATGGATAGTACTTACACATATATAAAAAAGCAGCTTCGTACCATAAATGTAAATCACAAAAATTTTGACCTAAAATGGAGAATTTGCGTTCGAGTGAGACTTGAATTTTCAACTGTAAATTATACAACTTAATAAGACAATTCCTTAATTTCTGGGTACCTAACTTATAAACTGTGCTTGACTTTAATCTTCTGATTTTGATCGGCTCTTTCTGAATTTTAATGTTGCCACCTTTCATCTTTGCCGCACGCGCCGCTATATTGAAAAAAATGGCGCCTAAAAGCACTAGCTTTAAATATGATATATCCCAATGCAAAAGAAAATTTTGAATACATTTCCCTTTAAAATATACTAAAGGTATATCGGTATATGTAAAATTTGAATTATTCCTTGCCCAAGAAACCACAGAATAGTTAAGATCACCCACTATTAGAATAACACTTCCATCAATCGAATTTATAATGTCATCAAGCTTTGAGACAAAATACATCATTGAAGCGGGGTCGTTCGGCGGACAACCAAGAAAAACACATCCTGTAATAAGCCACCTCTTTGTGGGAGGTGGTTGGATGGAAAATATTACTAGATTGACCTATTTACGAATGGGGTGCAAACCATTCCTAGTCGAGCGGTCTTAGGTAGGGTACGGCCTTCGTGAAAATGGAAGGTCTTTGATGTTGATAAATTTTCTCTGTGATAATGAAAATGGTAACGAAACTCAATTATAGATTTTAAGAAGTATAATGATAAAGTGTGCCAAAATACAATAGTTTTATCAATCCTATACTCAATAAAATTTAAATAAAGATGACACACTGAATAATTAAGGAGGGGGCGATGCGGATCCCTCAAGCACTACGAATCATTTATATAATTCTTAATTCTGTTTAAATTCTTAATTTCTGACTTTACTTTAATAAGACAATTTCAACCTGAATAATATACCAACATTTTTATATACTTCTTACCCCAAGACTCCAAGAACATAGATTCAAAACAAAACTGGACACGCCCGATTTTCTACAAGAAACGGCCTATTTAACATGAACAATAAACGATAAAGAGCATCTACCGGTACTCCTTGGTCCCGTAACTTAGCACTATTTTAAATTTCTCTAATACTTCTGACTCGGTTCTTAGACTTTCAAAAATAATCACTAATATCTCTCAATATATTATAGTTATAATGATGAAAATTCTGAGACCAATTCGAGCAATTGGCGTTCTTTTCTCGGCAATCTTACTAGTTTTTCCAGCGTGTTAAGACTCCCTGACAAACTCTCTTTTAGACCTTTTAATACCTCTCTTCCAAATTTTTAGTTCATTCACCCGCTCAAAATTCCAACTTAGCACTTTTCTAAAGCTCAACTCCTTGTCGAGGACACGTGTTAATGTCGACGTCAGCGTTTTCCGCGGAAACTTTCCGTTCCTTGAAACATCTGAAGGAATATGTTTACGTTTCCTACAATCAGCTATTATGAATTTTTTAATCTGTAGTTTATCACAATATATAGGCCAGAGTAAAAGAATTTCCTTTCATGAAGCCGGCGTTCGTGCGTGCCACGAAAGCGAATTCCTAAGTTTAACATTGACTGGTCTAGAGATTAAAATAAACAAATCAGTTCAGGGGCATTGAACCTAGCGTTGAATTTGCTATTGTCCACTGAATTAATCCCTGTATCATTACAGCCCTTTCATGAATTTTAAATCTTGTTCGTTCACCACAATCCATTGATTGTGAACTGAATCAATATATCCTCTGCACCACTAAGGAACTCGGGAATAGTATAATAGATTGGGGAAAAAATCCATTATTTTTTTGATAGATTGCTGTAGTAATCGATATCTAGTAAAGTATTCACCATATAGTCCGGACCTGGCACCATGCGATTGCCATCTTTTTCTCGCATTGCCAAACTTCCTGAGTGATAATGAATTGGCATCAAGAGAATATTGTGAAAATCGATTACTAGAGTTTTTCGCCAATAAGGACTTCTTTGAGAGAGGCATTATGAAGCTACCTTTAAATTGGTAACAAATTATAGAACAAAACGACGCATATTTAACCCAAATTGGACTATGGCGACGTGAACCCGCTCCTTCCGCTGAACTCTGTTTTGCTCTGCTGCAGCTTCCCGTATAACATAGAGCACGCTATCGCTTTCCGAATACCGAGCTCACCGTCCTCGCCGAGTTCAAGTAGAGCAGAATACAAGCGTTCGACAACCGATGTTCCAACTCGGAACAAGGTCACTGGCGTCATAGGCAGACTTGCACCCTACGCCTATCTGAAGAGTTCAAGGGACAACTTGGAATCGGCACCTCTCGAATTGAGAGGTTGAAGCTCTCTCATAACACCCGTTTCACTATAGAACTTCAGGATAATCCGAAACATGTTAAGAAAGGTCTTGAATGAAGTTCACGCAAAAATAATGGATTTTTCCCTAACCTATTATAAAATGTGCATTTCTGTTGACATTTTGAAATCCTTTCATAAATAACATTATTTTTATTCTTACTACTTGACACTTCAGCTTATTTGTTTTCTTATTATTATATATGGCCTTAGAAAACATGGAAAGTCTTTCAGAGCATTTTGATATATTTATGCCTGTTAATTTCGACGCCACAGCATTCAGAATGTTAAACTGATTCTATCCTATCTACTAGCATTGATCTCATTATTTTTCTATAACCAATAAAAAGGTTTATTTCACTCATTCAGCCAACCTACAAATTGACCTTCCAATCAATTTCGTTGATTTCATTCTTTTTGTTAGAATGGATGCATTGATCACCTCTAACGTTCAGTCTTTGAATAGACTGTATAATCATTATCATTCGGGTAGTCAAACTTGTCGTATATAGCCTTTGCTACATTAAGCACTGTCTCCGGATAGTCAAACTCGTCGCTTCTGACATTTCGGTCCAAGCTATCGTTGTTATTATTGTTGATATAGCAATCTAGTCGATTGCCAAAGTATTGGCAAATTCATTACATTTGTTTTTAGTGACTTTTGACTTGGTTTATATACAGTAAACCATGATAATTCGTTGTTATTTTAGTTCATCATCGAGATAACTACATACAAGTGCCCTTGATGTAAAACTCTTCGCTAAACTACGTCAAAATTCAGTCCACTAAACTCATCGAAATTAATCATCGAGATTAATTAATTTGCAATTGCCTGTTATTTCAAAATACTGAAGTAATAGTCAAAATAGTGCGGTAAACTAACCGTGGTACGAAACATTTGGTCCTTCGGGCCGGATATTCGATACATAGACATTTTTCTTCTTTGAAGGCTGATTTAAATAAATACTAGTGAATTGTTTTATTATGAAAGCTTGGAATCGAGCTCAGCTGTTAAAGATAGCCGGGAACTAGGGAATTGCCGTTTCAGATTTTGAATTTATAGCTGAAAATGCAAAAGCCAATCCGGTTGCAAATTCTCAAAAAAGACTTAAAAACCATATCTTCAAAACTACGCTAAACTGTGTAACATACTACTCTGTCAAGAAAGTACCGGGAATTTTCAATTAAAACAACATTTTTACATTTAATCGTCAAAATTTATTGGGTCGCCTTCAAAATAGGCTCCATTTGCTCCAATACATCTATGCCAACGGTACTTCCAATTATCGAAACATTTTTTATAGGCGCTTTCCAAGATGGACTTTAGCTCTCGCGCCGAATTTTGTTTTATGGCTTCAAGCGACTCAAAACGGGTGCCACGAAGGAGCAATTTTAGTTTTGGGAAGAGGAAAAAGTCGCAGGGAGCCAAATCCGGCGAATACGGTGGTTGCTGAAGCACGTTTGTTGAGTATTTGGCGAGAAAGTCAGTCACAATCGTAGCTCAGTGAGAAGGCGCGTTATCGTCATGCAAAATCCATGAGTTGTTCGCCCACAAATTTGGCCGCTTCTTACGAATACGCTCACGCAAACGTTTCATAACGCCTAGGTAATACTCCTTGTTTACCGTCTGACCCTCTGGAACGAATTCGTAGTGCACCACGCCACGGATATCGAAGAAAACAATGAGCATCACCTTCATTTTCGAGCGGCTTTGGCGTGGTTTTTTCGGTTTCGGCTCATTTTTTGTCACCCATTCCGATGATTGCTGGCTTGTTTGCATATCGTACTCGTAGACCCAGGTCTCATCACCAGTTATAATGCGTTCCATTAATGTAGAATCGGAATTACAGCGATCCAGCATGTCTGAAGCAACCTGTTCGCGATGACGTTTTTGAAGAAAATTCAGGTCTTTCGGTACGAGTCGTGCGGCCACCTTTCTCATGCCCAAAATATCAATCAAAATCGTACGTGCGGACTCGTGGGATATCTTAAGATCATGTGCTATCTCTCTCAAGCTGGTACGACGGTTTTCCAGCACCCTTTCCTTAATTTTATCGACGTTATCTTCGATCGAAGCCGTCGATGGGCGACCACTTCACGACCGTCCTTGAAGGCTCTGTACCACTGATATGCACGAGTTTTCGATAGAGCATTATCACCAAAGGCCTTTTGCAACATTTTCAATGCATCGGCACACGAAGATTCATTTGCAACACAAAACTTTAAACAAATTCTTTACTCAACGTAATCACCCATAGTAAAAATCGGCACGCACTCTGACATCGACTGACTTAATCAGCTGTTGCAAACACACTAGTTGACAGATCCCGCTCAAGCTTGGCATAGTAATTAAGGACAGTGGTACCAACCTAGGAAAAAAAAATTTTACCTGCCTCATTGCCCCGCCAGATTTAAATCGATAATTCCCGGTACTTTCTTGACAGAATGTATAACTCTATCTCTGGACTAATGTTTATCCGTACTTTCTGTAATACCTTATATACGAGTAGCCCGAGAGTATACCTTTGTAAACATTTTCGTGTACAAGACTTCGAAAAATAATAAAGTCTTTAAAAGTTAAATACTGTTTTTATCAGCTTTTTGTGCAAAACTTAAAAGACAAAATAATAGCCTCGCCCAATAACATTCACGACTTGTACCATAATGGTCGTCTTTATGATATATATTATATACTATAATAGACACGTGGTACAATTGACTTATCGATTATAGATAACCTTTTCTTCGATTCGTTAAAATTATCTTGAATTTTTCAATATGAAATACTGACAGTTCCATATTTATTTTCAGTTATCTAGAAGTTTCGCATATTTTACAATATAAATAGCAAGATTGTGAATACAATTTGAAGTTTTTCATTTCGGTGCTTCTGTCAAAGGATCCTTAAAACTTGTAAAATATGCCGAAAAATTCAATAATTCTTCAAAATGGTGCCGAAATGCCACTTATTGGATTAGGAACTTGGCAGGTACGTGCTAGAGAATTTATGGTGTATAAAACCGAATAAAAAATTTACTCTTTTAGGCTAATGATCCATTACAGCTGAGAGACGCTATGAAGGCGGCGTTTCAAAATGGTTATCGCCATTTCGACACTGCATATTCGTACAAGAACGAAAATATTGTTGGAAAAGTTATTGAAGAATGGATTAGAAAAGGCTTAGTTAGGAGAGAAGAACTATTTATAACAACAAAACTACCCATAGCTGGAGTACATCCCGATAGGTAAATTATCAGTTCATACCGACTACGTTTGTTTACAGATATTTGATTTAAATTTCAATCATGAATCGTTTCACGTTGCCCCAACGCTTGGAAATCATATAAACTTTCTATAAAAGTTCGAGCATTTTCTTGCTGCTTAAAGAGAATCCCGTGCAGAGGTGCAAAAGATGGGCGTCATTTTACTTCTTTTTAGCGGATTTAAAATTGAGATAAAACGCATCAGTATATTTTAGCAAATAATAGGCTGGAAAAAAAATATTATTATCTCTGCGTGAACTTCAAGACTTTATTTAACATGTTTCGCATTGTCCGATTTGGGTCAAATATGCACCGTTCTGTCCTATGATTTGTTGTTTTTTCAAAGGTAGCTTCATAATGCCTCATTCATAGAAGTCTTGATCCTTATTGGCGAAAAACTCTAGTAAACGATTTTCACAATCACTCAGGAAGTTTTGCAATGCGAGAAAAAGATGGTAATCGCTTGGTGCCAGGTCCGGGCTATATGATGGATGCATTAAAACTTACCAACCAAGCTCCCGGAGTTCCTGACGAGTTACTACAGACCAACGTGTATGGCCTGGCGTTGTCATGATAGAACACAACACCTCTTCTGTTGGTCAATTCTGGCCGTTTCTTGTCAATCGCTGTCTTCAAACGGTCCAGTTATTGTCAGTAGAAATACGAATTTAGTGTTTGGCCATATAGAACAACTCCTAATAAATTATTCGTTCCCAGTCCCACCAAATGCACAGTAGAATCTTCTTGGCCTGGTGGCTTGGTAGGGCTGCCGTTTGAGCTGCTGTGGTAAACCAACAAGGTTTAGAATTCACGAAAGGGCTGTAATGATACAGGGATTAATTCAGTGGACAAAAGCAAATTCAACGCGAGGTTTAATGCTCCTGAATTAATTTGTTTATTCTAATCTCCAGACCAGTGAATGTTAAACTTAGGAATTCGCTTTCGAGGCATACACGAACACGGCGGCTTTATGAAAGGAAATTCTTTTACTCTGGCCTATATATTATCCTAACAAACTATAGATTGAAAAGTTTATAAGATTTGATTGTACGAAACGTAAACATATTCCTTCAGATGAGTTTACGAACAGAAAGATTCAGAGAAAATCGCTGACGTCGAAATTAACACGTGTGGCTCGACAAAGAGCTGAAATTTTGAAAAGTGCTCAGTTGCAATTTTGAGCGGATGAACGGATCAAAAATTTGGAAGGAGAAAACTGATACGTGCGGAGAATTGAATCGCCTAGAGGAGGGTTTGTTGGGGAGTCTTAACACGTCGGAAAAAGATCGCGGTGCGAGGCTCGAATTGGTCTCAGAATTTAGCATTATTATAATTATATTGAGTGATATTAGTAATTTTTTTTATGTTTAAGAATTAAGTCAGAAGAATTAGAGAAATTGAATATAGTGCTAAGTTCTGGGACCAAGGAATTAAAAGAGTACCGGTAGTCGTTCTTTATCGTTTATTGTTTGTGTTGAATAGATCGTTTTTTGTAGAAAATTCCGTGTGCCCAGTTTTGTTTTGAATCTATGGTCTTTGAGTCTAGGGGTAAGAAGTATCTGAAAATTTTGGTATATTATTCAGGTTGAAATTATTATCTAATTAAAGTAGAGTCAAAAATTGAGAAGTAGGTTGACATATCTCTTCGTAATTATTATGTTTGAAGAATTTAAACAGAATTAAGAATTATATAAATGATTCGTAGTGCTTGAGGGGTCCGCATCGCTCTCTCCTGAATTATTCAGTGTGTCATCTTTATTTAAATTTAATTGAGTTTAGGATTGATAAAACTATTGTATTTTGGCACACTTTATCATTATATCGGGTGATTTTTTTTTAGAGTGATAGAACTTTCGATAGGGATAGATGTGATTTGACAGAAGTTGGAAGCTATGTTGTTTTGACGTTTTTGTTCAGTAAGCATTGACAAATTATCATGGAAATACTCACGCCGCAACAACGTTTACAAATTCTTGAAATTTATTTTCAAAATCAGTCTTCTATTCGCCAAACTCATGGAGCACTTCGTGAAATTTATGGTTTACTTAATCGTCCATCAGAGCAGCTTATTCGTTGAACTATCGATAGATTTCGGATAACTTTTTTCTTCACTCGATGCAACAACAAGAAGAGAAAGAACTGTACGTACAGAAGAAAATATCGCTGCTGTAAGTCATAGTGTTAATGATGATCCAGATTTGTCTATTCGTCGACGTTCACAACAAGTTGGACTCTGTGTATCCACCATATGGAAAATTTTGCGTAAAGATCTTGGTCTACACCCATACAAGATCCAACTGGTTCAAGAACTAAAGCCACTTGACCATAATAAGCGTTGTTTGTTTGCTGATTGGGCCCTGGACGAGCTTGAAGTTGATCCACTTTTTTATCGTAAAATTGTGTTTAGTGATGAAACCCATTTCTGGTTGAACGGCTATGTAAACAAGCAAAATTGCCGTATATGGAGTGAAAACAATCCTCAAGAATATCTGCAGATTCCATTGCATCCTGAAAAATGCACTGTATGGTGTACTCTACAGGCTGGAGGCATTATCGGTCCATATTTCTTTAAAAACTAATCTGGAGCTAATGTTACAGTGAATGGTGCTCGTAACAGATCGATGATCAATGATTATTTGTTTCAAAATTTGAATGGTATCGACCCAGAAGGGTTTTGGTTCCAACAAGATGGTGCTACACCTCAATCTGCTACCGTTACAATTGATTTATTGAAAGAAATATTTGGCGATAACATTATTTCGAGAAATGATCCAATTAATCGGCCTCCAAGATCATGCGACATAACTCCACTGGATTATTTTCTTGAGGGTTATGTCAAGTCATTGGTTCATGCTGATAAACCAGAAACAATAGACGCTTATTACACTGCTTCACCACCGTTTTTACCATTGCACAATATTGTCTTATGGGACGTTTAAGAAATGGGTAAAAAAATACAGGTGAATTTGACTATATAACAGTTTCCCAACCATTCCAAAAATCGCCATATTTTAAACTTATTGCGCACAGTCATAATTCTTTTTTAACCATCCCCGCCATAGGTACAAACAGAGGTTCTCAGCAAAGTTCTTCTTGGGTTCTGCGGAGTAGTTTTGCAGGGCGCCAAGATGATTCCATCTTCTGTGTATGCATTCCATCATCGGCTGAAAAACTATAGATTGTTATCTTTAAATTTTAGTAAGACAAAGTGTGTGGGATTTCATCGGTTTTCTTCATTCGTTTGAAAGGCATATCGATGCCATTATGTATGGAATATAATATCTTGTAAAAATATGAACTGATGATGCTGCCAGACCAAAATCCACACCAAACAGTGACTTCCAAATAATACACTTACGCCAACGACTAATCCAATCATCAAAACATTTTTTAAACGCATTTGAAAGGATCTACTTCAGTACCCACCGCAAATTCTTTTTTATGTAATCTATAGACTGAAAATGAGTGTGATAATGGTTTTATTCAGATATAGGTGATACGGTAGTTGTTTTTGGTCAGAAATTAGTGCACAATAATATCCTTGTGAATTTCTTTTGGTAACAGTCAAGCAACAACAAGTTGCATGTCCAAACAATCGTTTAAAATGGTATGCATTGATTCACAGAAATGTCTACGGCTATACCATAAGTGGGCATTTTTCTTTTCATAAGAACAGCGACACAGAATTGCATGAATTCGTTCTATTTCAACAGTATACATGAGTAATTTTTTTAATTTTTGCTTTCAACAGAGTTGAGATGTTCCTGGACAAATCCCTAAAGAATTTAGGATTGGATTATGTTGATCTGTATCTGGTACACTTTCCAGTTTGCGGAAAGTATCATGAAACAATCGATTTGCCAGTGAATGAAGCTGGCGAGCTACAGACTGAACCTTCTGATCATATTGCAGTTTGGAAGGTAAAGAGTGGCTAAATTGGTTTAGAATATTTGAGTGATAAACTTACTGCTTCTTATACTTAAGACATAGGCGACAGCGAGCCAATCACATCTCTTAAATTTAATTTTCTCGTTGGTATTTAGATTACATTTTGTTCAGAACTTCTGTCGGTTTTAGTAGAACTTTTATTTTCATATTGAAGATGGTGTCGTTAAATAAATATCATCCATACTATTTTTTGACAGCTAAAGTTCTATACAAGTAATGGCTTTTATATATTTTTTGTAAATATGTGTTTTCCTAAATTTCTTTCAAATTCTAGAGTGTGTTTTAATTTGTACATTCTAAATTTATTAGAGAGGTTTTATTATAACATTATCAGTGAGCAAGTTTATCAAAAATTTTGGACATTAGCGGAAATAACAAATTTTCAATATATAAAACCTGCTCCTAGATTACCCAACAAGTAAAGAAAATATTACAAGAATATTAAAATTAATTATTTAATATAAATAAAAATCATAAAGGTTAAACAAGCGGCTTATTTATTGACCTTAAAAAAAATCAGACTCAATTAATTTCGATAACGATTATGAGCATGGTAAATAGGTAGTTTTTCGAATCGGGACAGTGCAACATACATATGTGTTATATCGGGTGTTTTTTTTTAAGTGATATAACTATCGATATATCAACTGTGATTTGATAGAAGGTAGAAGCCATGTTGTTTTGACGTTTATGTGCAGTAAGCATTGACAAATTATCATGGAAAGACTCACGCCGCAACAACGTTTACAAATTGTTGAAATTTATTTTCAAAATCAGTGTTCTATTCGCCAAACTTATAGAGCACTTCGTGAAATTTATGGTTTACATAATTGTCTATCAGAGCAGCTTATTCGTCAAACTATCGATAGATTTCGGACAACATTTTCTCTACTCGACAGCAACAACAAGATAAAAAACTGTACGCTGCTGTAAGTCATAGTGTTAATGATGATCCAGATTTGTCTGTTCGTCGCCGTTTACACAAGTTGGACTCTGTGCATCCACCACGTGAAAAATGTTGCGTAAAGATCTTGGTCTACACCCAAACAAAATCCAACTGGTTCAAGAACTAAAGCCAGTTGACCATAATAAGTGTCGTTTGTTTGCTGATTGGGCCCTAGAAGAGCTTGAAGTTGATTCACTTTTTTATCGTAAAATTGTGTTTAGTGATGAAGCTCATTTCTGGTTGAACGGCTATGTAAACAAGCAAAATTGCCGTATATGGAGTGAAAACAATTCTCAAGAAGTTCTGCAGGTTCCATTGCATCCTGGTTTTTGCTTTACACGCTGGAGGCATCATCGGTCCATATTTCTTTAAAAACTAATCTGGAGCTAATGTTACAATGAATGGTGCTCGTTACAGATCGATGATCAACGATTATTTGTTTCAAAATTTGAATGGTATCGACCCAGAAGTGTTTTGACTCCAACAAGATGGTGCTACACCTCATGCTGCTACCGTAACAATTGATTTATTGAAAGAAAGATTTGGCGATAACATTATTTCGAGAAGTGGTCCAATTAATTGGCCTCCAAGGTCATGCGATATAACTCCACTGGATTATTTTCTTTGGGGTTATGTCAAGTCATTGGTTTATGCTGATAAACCAGAAACAATAGACAATTAGAGATAAATGTCATAAAATTATATTTCAAATAAAAAAAATTGGCTTCAATCTTAATTTAAATGTGTTTTATTTCAATTTAAAGTTCTATCACTCTAAAAAAAACACCCGATAGTTCAAAACTTAAATAAAGTCGAATAAGTTTTATTGATCGTCGGGCATAAGCAGCAAACATGCACGTTTCATAGCTATTTGGCTATTCATCAGTGTATTGCTCTAATGTGAATGAATGCAACACGGCCACGCACCTATACTCGCCCTGCATAGCGACCCTTCTATTTCACCAATCAACAGCGCCATCTAATGCACGCGAATACACATATGCAGCATACAACCCCAGGCAAAGTCAAGAATCGAACTGCATTCCCAATTACTTCTAGCGTCACAGATGAAGAAACCTTCCGTATGCTCAAATAATATCCAGTTAAGTTGCTATGCCAATAGTTAGCATTTCTCTCCAAATGAATTAATTGAATCGGCTGATATTTATTGAGAATATGAGCATGGTAAATAGGAAGTTTTTCGAATCAGGACAGTGCAACATGCATTTGTTTTATTGTTCCAAACATAAATAAAAGCCGATTAGGTTTTGTTGATCGTAGCGCTCAAGAAGCAGACATGCATGTTTCCAATCTGACAAACACGTAGCCCCAAAAATACAAAAATATTCAGAACAATGGAAAAAACAATTTCACAGGTTGATATAAAATCGCTTTTTGATGGAGAAAAAGACCGTTGAAACAAAAGTTTGGTTTGATAAGTGTTCTCCGGACTTTGCATCAGGAAAATCGATCATTTTTTTTTGTTTAAACCTGGTCGTACGAATATTGAATATGTACCACCCCTGATCACCTTAAGAGATGGTTACATCGGAAATCATTAAATAAGTCCACAAAATCATTCCGGCAAACCGTAAAATGAAAAAGAAGCTGAAACTATTAAAGATATCGAAGAAATGTGTAGTATTTGTTTTGCATGAACATTTGTCTATGAGAAAGGTGGCCTCGAAATGGATGCCGCGTTTGCTAACAGTGGACCAAAAACAACAACGAGTCTAGAGGCTGCATGAACCTGATCTGATGTTAATCATGTATGTGTTGGGCGTTTTATAAATCTCAAATGAAACCGTTTTATGATAGTTTCAGTAACAACACTCTGATACTCTGCCTGAATCATTGATGCCTGTTGCATTTTGCCGTCAGGACTATTAAAGGGTGTTGTGGGTGTATCATCTATCAGACAACTTCCATTTGATTTGATTTTTCTTCTTTTTATTCGTAAGCCATAATTGAGATTGAAGTTTTTTGACGCTTGAAACAATATTCCTTATAGACTCATATTCAACCTGAAAATGTTTTTTCAGAAAATGGAAGATATGGTAGATTTGGGCAAAACTAGAGCTATCGGACTGTCGAACTTCAACAAGGATCAAATCTTCAGAATTTTGGAGAAGGCAACGATTAAACCAGTTAATCTACAAGTTGAAGTACATTTGTATTTTCAAAACACTGATCTTGTCGAATTTTGCAAACGAAATGGAATATCTGTAGTTGCTTATTCGCCTTTGGGATCACCAGGAATTCACGGTTTTCATGAACAGATGGGCTTTCCGTAAGTTAATCTAACCATCAAGGGGTATTCCAGGGAACTGTCATCATCATCTTGGTGGTACAGTTTTTTTGTTTGTATATCCTAATATTTTTCGAAGCCATATTAACTTTGCTGATTTGTATTTTGGGCTGAGCATTAGGAGGGTCGTAGAAGAGTGGTACTAAAAGTTTGGTTTGCCACCTTGTCAGCATCCGATGTAGTGGACTGGTGAGCAGCGTTCGTTTGCCGTTAAAGTGTTTTTTTCGAACATTATCGCAACTTTCACACCCAATTCAATGTTCGACTTGGATGTCAGATTCCCGGCCGGCAATCGATTGTTCAATGGGTGGACAGATTTAGGGGGTTTTCAATGTGGTACTAAGCGCACGAATACATCAGAGGACTGCCAGAACACCCGTTAACGTTGAAGCAGTGAGGCAGTCATCATCAACTAACGAGTCTTTTCTGTTATGATCCGAAAGCCAGTTACTAAAGCCTGACGTGCTTAAATAATGAAGAAGTTCACTATTTCTGTGGTAACAATTCTTGTATGCCATCCAAATGCATTAGTTAATCCTTTTTTTACATTAGTGTCCTTTGGTGTAACAGACAGTAGGTATTGACGAGATCTTTATTTTATGAAAATAATTATTTATATTGACAGAAACAATATATTTCATCAATATTTGCAGGTTTATCCAAAAACACTATTTAAAAGACCAGTTTTATCTTCTTATCATTTTCAATGTTAGAAATAATCTAGTATGATAAGGAGGGCATTGTTTTACTCTAATTGACTGTCGAGTGTTTCTATATTGAAATTTTCATGATGTTGGTTGACGCATTTGCTGGAAGTTTTTCACAAAAGTGAGAAAGTATTGGAATGACTCAGAAATTATTTTTAAACGATATGCATATATTCTAAAGAATACCGTAAATTGATCATTTAAAAAGCCCCCCTTAAAGGAATTGTGGGAATTTTCGGCACAACTGTTCTTTATACTCACGCAGAATTTGAGCATCATCTATTGTTTAGTTTGTGAATCCAGAAAATCATATAGGAAAATTCTATACACCTGATTGTAATGATATACTTGCAGTAGAAAGGATCTTCCGAATATAATGGCAGACGAAATCGTTATTTCAATTGCTAAGAAACATTCTAGAAGTCCAGTTCAAGTTATGCTACGATTTCTAATTCAAAATGGTATAGCTGCAATCCCAAAAAGTGTAAATCCCAGTAGAATAAAGGAAAATATAGACATTTTAAATTTTGAATTAGATGAAAATGATATGGCTCTGCTGAGAAACCTAGACAAAGGGGAATCTGGCAGAGTGTTCGACTTCAAAGAGTAATTTATGCAATAATTCCGATGAACTCTAATGTGAAGTTATTTTTTTTTCAGATTCAAAGTTTCCAACCATCCAGAATTCCCTTTAAAATAAAATAATTTATTCTCTTCAATAAAATTATAAAGAACATATTTTTGTTTTTTTTTTCTAAGACAAGAATGGTCTCAAAAGATTATCATCCCGACCTATTGATAAAAAATTTATAGATATATTTTATTCAGCCCAGCCATTTAAGCGAAAAAACTCCAGAAAATTCACTTAAAAATATAATATTTATAGTATAGCTTATAGTTCACCACGTTCCACTATCTTGAGTGGATACAGGATGATCGGAAGATAATATAGAATAAGAACATTATAGAAGTTTATCAAATGATGTGACATCAGTAGGGGTATTGGATAATGGAAGTTTTCGAGCTAGTAGGTAGAGTAAACATTTTAAAGTGTTACATAATAAAAGTAATAGATTGAAATGAACCTATTTCATAAATATGAAAACAACAACCACTAGAATTTTCTACAAATTTAATTACAAGAAATTATACTGTACATTATATTACAAATTTATTAACAAAAGAACACAGAATGTTCAAATAGCAATCTTTTAGTATCACAACCAGAAGTAATAATTCCTTTCAGTTGCTCACTTCTAAGATAAAATATCTTTCAACAAATAAAAAATATTTAACTTTTTAACAATCATACCAAAAAATGTAGACTTGAGTTTACTAGTCCAAAATTTATTTATAAGATTATGCATTTCCGTCGAAACAATGCAAAAATATTTTTTAGGAAGTTTTTATAATGGGGAAATTCATTGAAATTTTTCGTTATTCTGAAATTGTTCTAAACTAAATGTAATAGATTAGATTTTTAAGAAATAACTTCCCATATATAAAACTGTTTTTTCTATAACTATTATTTCTCGCTGCCTTACTAAAACATCGAAATATGTATATATACATATATTTTATATGTGTAAATTAATCAGTTCCTGCACTTTTCCCAATAGTCTTAGGCATTTTCTTATTGGTAGAATCTTCGATTTCTTCTGGTTTGAAATAATGTGGTGCTATTTCTACAAGCCACTTGCTCTTAATTTCAATCACCTGCCTCATATACTCTTTACTTGTGAAAACAAGTTCATGATACAACACCCATCTAGGCAAATCTTCAAACAACGCACTATTGGGATGAATGGTTACACTCTATAAAAAAAATTAAATTTTTACCATAATATCTCAATTTGAAAACAATAATTTTTTGTATATTAGGGGTACCGGAAAGTAATTTCACTTTCTTAAATTAAATTCAACCAAATAAAATATTTTTAGTTTTTATTTTTAATCAATAATGTGATCACCTTCAACAACCTTTTGCCATCTAATGTACAAATTTTTAATGCCGGACCGATAAAAATCAATTAGTTTTTGAGTAAAATATCTCGAGATGGCATTTTAGACATCAATCAAATTTTTAAATTTTGTGCCACTAACAAAAATGTTGTAGCGATTGGAATAAATGGAAATCCGAGGGTGCGATATCGGGCGAGTGTGGTGGGTGAGGCAGTACTTCCCACCTCAATTCATTAATTTTTTCCAAGACTCGTCTTGCACAGTGAGATCTTGCATTGTCGCGTAGCAGAATAACGCCTTTTCTGTTGAAAATCGCCGGATACTTTACGATTAGAGATTGGTTCACTCAGCCAATTGTTTACAATAAAGATCTGCGTTAACAGTTCATCCTTGTTGTGGAACTTCAAAATGAACAATTCCGCGAATACTCCACCAAACACACAGAAGCGCAGTACTTCATGGTGACTCATTTGGAGAGAACCACTGTCTTTTGCGTTTTGGATTATCATATAGGACCCATTTTTCGTCTCCAGTGATCAAGCAATGAAAAAACGGTTCTGTATGATACCGTTGAAGCAATTTGTTGCATGTGATGGATCGGTTGACTTTGTTCTTTTCAGACAGATTATGGGGGACCCAAACACCTGCTGCAAATGGTCTTGGATGGTCAACCAAGGTTACATTACTTTCCGGTCCCCTTATTATTTTAATAATCCCATAAGACAAAGTATAATTGCTCTTGGCTTGCACAACTTGGTAAAAAAAAAGGCATGCATATCAGATGCATAATGGTCTAGGCGGTCCTATAAAAGCATAGCAATATCATAAGAAAATTGTCGAAAAGGTAAAGGCTGGAATTAAGTGCGTCAGAGTATACCGAATTTGAATAACTCTGAACATATCTGACTCAAGCATATGTAGTCGCATACTCAAATATGAACTTAAAGTTCTATCAATACAAAAAAGAAGCATGAACAAATGTTTTGAGAATCAAAAGACTCCAGATGTGTAAAATAAATACCTGATTATGTTTAACTGTTTTATAACTTCCTTGTTTTGACAGTCTGGCAATATGGTAGAAATAACCAGCAGTAATAGACTTCTTTATATTATCTATTTCTGTAGGGTCAGAAACCATTTCAATTTCTACTCTCTGCATCAAGTTAACTAATTGTTCTCTAACATCACGGGCTCTTCTCAAAGATCTGTAAAGTGAAAATTATACATCAATAAAAAGTTTGAAGTACCTAGTATGATTTAAATCAATATTAAATAAGTAGAATGGTCTTCAGTTATAACAATAATGAAGGGACTACAGCTACATCAGAAACTACCGGCTACAGAAGTAATAACGAGGAACTAGATAACTATAACCAAAAAGTAGTTAGTTTTGAGACCTTTATAAAAAAATGAAATACACTGTATCAATTGGTGCAAAACAAAATTGTTACCTATATTGTATAAAGTTATCATAGCACCACTGAGTAGAATACTCTGAATCACGCCACTGATTATACACATTGAGCAAACTCAAATGATCGCCTCCACTGTGGTTAAAACTCTTTCTTGCCGTATCTGCGTGTATACTCTTGTCCTTAGGCCGATAAAATAGTGCTCCATTCACCGATAACATAGCTGCTATAGTAACGATTTCTTCTGAACATTTGTACCTGTAAGAAAAAAGGTAAACATTACCATAACATACTCTTATAAATATTATGAACGATGTGGTTTATCTTTATTTAATTTGCTATCTTGAACTCAAATTCGACAAACTCTGGGCTCTGTCCTACCTCAAGATAAGAATATGTTCAATCTTCAACTTTTTATGTGCGATTGTTTTATTATTTTCATCAAAATATTAATAAAAAAAATGAGGAAAGCACTGACGTGAGCTTGTTCAGTAATTAAATTCCCCTGAAAATTTTTTATTTGTGAATAGCTGTATATGAGGAATAAAAACACAGAATTATGTGCTCTGTCATCGGATAGTAAAGCTGATTTCTTGCAATTTTATAACTGTTCTCTTGAAGAAATGGAAAATCTCATGAAAATGACTAACACATGGTAAAAAGGCTCCATCTTTCTCCCTTCCATCTGCATCGTTACATAATAGCTAGAAAGAGTGAAAAAAAAAAATTTCATATTCTTTTTATATATACTACCAGCCAAAATCAGATAAGATAAAAATTGGGAAAATTCTCGTAATTTATCTTCGACAAAATCTCAGTCGACATTTCGATCTAAATGTTAAATTTAGTGGACTGTTGCTATTGTTTCGGTAGCGCTCAAGGGTGGTCCACTAACAAAATATTTATTTTTGTTTTGAATACATTAATCAAACAACCCATCACAAAGTTTCGCTTGTATACGTCCTTTAGCATTCTACCTTCTAAATGCTGAATTTTAGATCGATCGGATCTGTAGTTCAAAAAATATTGAGAATAATATCTGAGCATGTTAGCATGTTTACAGACAAATCGAACAAACAGAATTACTTTTGAGCTTGAATTCTTCATTAATGGTCGTTGGAGAGCATTTGTGACTGAAATTTCGAAAATTACAGATATTTGGGCAAAACTATAGCTCGCTGTTTCCCGAAACAAACGCTCAAAACGGTAACTTACTTCTCTGACGCCAATAACATTTTGGCCATCATCGGATCCACAGGGAATTCGGACATCCGTCTACCCAGTTTAGTCAACTGACCGTGATGATTCAATGCTGCCAATGCATAAAGCTGTTCCAAAGCTAGAGCCAAAGTCTCGTGAGGAGGATGATCCAAAAAATCAAACTGCAGCAGGTCATTTATCCCTAAAGCTTTCAACATGAGTACGGCGTTACCCAAATTTGTTCTTTGAATTTCAGGTATTGTATTGTCCTCCAATTCGTGTTTGTATGACCATGCGGTATACAACCGGAAACATTTGCCGGCCGCCACACGACCAGCCCTACCTGCTCTTTGATTCGCAGATGCTTTAGATATTGGAACGACAATTAAACTTTCCATCCTCGTCCTTGGATTGAAATGATTCTGCTTAGAGAATCCCGGATCAATTACATAAATTATGTTATCTATGGTGACTGAAGTTTCGGCTATATTAGTAGCCAGGATAACTTTTCTAGCCCCAGGAGGTGTAGGTTCAAAAATCTTGGCTTGCATGTCGCTTGGCAAATTGGCATATATAGGCAACACGATCAGTTCCTTCACTTTGGATCCCAGCCTCCTTATTCTATCTGTTAATAATTCCTGACAGAGTTCGATCTCCTCCTGACCAGTCAGAAACACCAAGACGTCTCCTAGAGGTTGGGTAGCGTGTATTTGAAGGACAGATATTACGCAAGCGTCGACATAATCCGCCTCCGGTGCTTTCGTGTAGTAAATATCCACAGGGAACCTTCGACCTGGTATCCTAAAAATGGGAGCATCGTCAAAGAACTCAGAAAATTTCTGTGCATCAAGGGTGGCGCTCGAAATCAATAATTTCAAATCGGGACGAAATCGGGCAATGTCTTTCACCAGGCCGAATAAGATATCTGTGTGAAGCGTTCTCTCGTGGGCTTCGTCGATTATCATAACACTGTATGATTGTAAATCGGGTTCCGACAGGAATTCTCGATGAAGGGTACCGTCAGTCATGTATTTTATGACAGTTCTTTCCGAAGTACAATCTTCAAAACGAATAGCGTAACCCACTTCGTTGCCTAGTTTAACGTTCATTTCTTGAGCTACTCTGGCAGCTACTGACATTGCTGCTACTCTTCTGGGTTGAGTACAACCAATTTTTTTACCTGAAATGTGAAAAAGATGTAATTGGAAAAAATATTAAGATGCGGAAAATATGCATTTTCAGTATCCTCATCTTTTAACGAGCAAGTTATTTGAGATTGGATCTTTCACATTAAATCTGCTGTGAATTTTATTTTTGATTGGATACTGTTGAGAAATTTCAAAAACTAATAGACAAATTTATCCAATTTTATACCAATATTAATATGGATTTTATTTACTTACCATCATTTGTAAAGCCTGCTTCATGCAGGTACTGTGGAATTTGTGTTGTTTTACCAGATCCAGTTTCACCCTCGATAATCAAAACTTGATGTTCCCTAACAGCTTGTATCAGATCCTCTCTAAATGGGAAAACCGGCAAACTTTTTTTAGTCTCCTCGATATCTAATCTCTTCTTCTGATATTCCGTTTGTTCTGGTTCCTTCTTGTCTGTCTTTGTTCCTAAAAAAATGAGAGACTGTAATTAACTTATGACCTTGACAGTAATGAGTAATTCCTTCATTTAAATTTTTAAAATCCTACAAATTTCAGACGAAGCTGTTGTTACTCCTCAATAAAAATAAACTAACATTTTTAACAAAGTCTTCATAAAAAGCTGATAACTTCAACTAGATTGTTTACATTAAGGGGAAGTCAAAATACTTTTTTTGCTAAATTGGAACAACTGTCCTCTATACTCACAAAGAATTTGAGCTTTATCTGTCATTCATTTTGTTAACAGTTGTTGGTTCATCTCAAATGTGTTTTGTGATTTTTACAATAAATGAAAATATCAAACGAATAATTTTTCTTAAATTTTGAATTGGAAATGAACCTTCATGTGTAGAAATGATGAAAATGTTACATAAGGTGAATCGGTGGTGAATTGACGTCTTTAACTGAACTCAACATTGTTTGAAAAAAGAAAAGGGTGGCTGAAACTTCTGGGTCTCACGAATCATTCTTGAATAATCACTACAAGTCAAAAGAGAATACTGAAGTCGACATCTGGAACTGTACAAAGTTTTTGGATGATTGGATTATTCTTTGGCGTTAGTATATTATTTTGGAAGAGGCTTATTTTGAGAGCAATATAATAAATATGAATGAATAATACATATTTTGTGTTTCATTAACCGATTCCCAATAAATTTTTAACTTTGTAGTATATATGTAAAAAAAAATCTAACCCGGCAATTTCAATGCTTGTATAAATTCAATCTGGTCCTCTAGAAGGAGCTCGTATTCATCTTTCTTTACTGCATCTCTAGCTCCAAATTTAAATACTGCTGAAGACATTTGGTCTTTTTCCCACTTTTTCTGTTCAGAAAGAGGCATTTTCTCGAGTTCATCAACTTCCACATATTCTGAACTGACCATGTCTTTAGGCATATGATACCGTTGTATCCTTTCCAATTCTCTTGCCTTTTCATGTTCTTGAGCCAACTTTAATAGTTCTTTCTTATGTTGTCTATCTTTACGCTCCCTCTCTGTTAAACTACAAAAGAGAAAAATAATGATGTTTTAAAATTTTTACAAAATAATATGCTGTATTATAAAAAACTCATGAAGTGACAAATATATTAAAATGTTATTAGAAAGCAGCTCAGCAAGTAAAATTGCATAAATATCTGAAATACTTTTATAATCATTTTGCAAAACTATTGTGAGGTTCGAAAAACAAGCATTTATCTGCAACTTACATTTCTTCTTCAAACAGATATTCATCATCTGCTATATCAGCCTCAAGTTCCATAATTTTATCCTCCTTACGTTTTTCCAAATACTTTCTCCTGGATCTGATTCGCAATGATGGTATAATCTTATCTCGGTCTTCATGTTCCAACTTGAGACGTTTAGCAGCTTCTTCATAAGCATATTTCTCCGAAGCCTGTACAATTTTTCTCGTTTTCTGTTCATCGCGCTTTTTTAAACGGTCAGCAAATTCGTCTCTTTCCCTCAGATCTTTACGAAGTGCCTCTTCTGCACTATCAATGCTATCGGAATCAGAGCTACTTTCATAGCGCTTTTTCTTACGCTTTCCGTCACCACTCATATTTCAAATTTTATTATATTTCGAAAAAACTTATACTTCAACTCTCGATACCAAATAACTGAAATAGTAGGATAGTACAAAATGATATTGTAACTCTAAATTACAAAATAATTTGAAAAATAATTATCCCGTATTGAGAAGTATTTTTTTCAGACACCTGAACACTCATCAATAATCATAAAGTAAGAAGTAACTCTTATGTATTCTTTGCCAATAATTGTAGTAACTGTTTACGTTAACCTAATAGATAATTTTTAATGAAACTGTCAAAGAGAAAAGTCAAGTTGTCAATGTACACTGAAATGCTATCATTCTCATAACTTTTCCTAAAATATTAGTATAATAAGTCAGGGAATATTTTCTTTGTAGGAAAAAATCGAGGAGGGAAAATAAAGTCCAGGATATCGTTTTTTATTGCTTATATTTTTGGTACCCGAAAGAGAAAAGGTCAGTTTATTTTTTCTACTCTCTACTCAAAATTGGCACCACTGGTACCAGAATGCACGAAAATATCATTATTGTTTGAACAATATTGTCACATATCGTCGGTTCTAATTGCATTGACCTTAATGGTAATGAATCTTTGAATAAGGAAAGAATTAATTTAAAATGCTCAACATCACTTAGACGGGTTCAGGTGCAGACCTCCCAGAGATTCAGGATTTTTAGGTGGTATTGGAACAAGCCTATCAACTCGATTCTATGACAATCCATAGAGGCTAGCTCAGAATTAGAAGGTCTTGAATTTTGGATTTGTCAACATTACAGTAGAAATGGAAAAGTTAGAAACCAGCTTAAATATAGTGAATTTGGTACAAGTTATATTCAATGGAAGTTCATATCTGAAATTGAGAAAGTTCAAACGTGTTGTTTGATAATCCCTGCTTTCCAAAAATATTTTTTCCAAATTTCAATTTGGTGAGTCATTAGGCATTGACGCAGGTGTGTCCTCTGGTGGTGCTGTTGCAAGGTTTCAGTTGGGTACACGTGAATTTCAATAATCTTTTTCTCTGGGTAGTACTCCATTCTGCATCTTGATAATGGAGTCTTGGGGTAAATATTTCAAGTTTTTTTCTTTGAAAAAGAAAAAAAATTGGTTTTTGTTCCAGATGATGATAATTTTGAACCTCCAGAAATCACTCCTGTTGTAAATCCAGTTGTGAATAAATGGGCAGGAGAAGATGAGGAGGAAGATATTAAAGTAAGCTTTTGCGTTACTCCCAAAAACTAAAAGAGTAAATTCAATGTAAATTTTACTTTGAAATGGCATTTTTTTCTTATAATTCGAATATAACCTAAATTCTAGAATATTCTCCAATTTCATGAACATATGTGATGTGAAAGTGGATTTAACAATTTACTTCTCAGCCAAAACTTTTTAATTTTAAATAAACTTTGGTGGATAATTTTTATTCCTATGCCTGTAGCATATTCTAACTTCTACCATATGTTGCAGTTTCACTTGCATTTATTTGCCACTTCAAGATGAGGTGGAATTTTCTTTCCTTTATTCTTCATAAAATTTAATAATGACTGCTTTGCAATTATTATGTTATTTATGTAAGTGATTACCTGTTTTCTCAGGATAATTGGGAAGATGAAGATGAGGAGAAAAAAGAAGACTTAAAAGTTTCTGAACCAGTTAAAAAATCTAAAAAGAAAATACTTAGTGAAAAAATTGCTGAAAAAGAGGTAAGGGTATAGAATATACAATTTTGAATATTTCAAATTGTGGTGATACAACTTTATCTGTACATTTAACAATTATAAGCAAAAATAGGATTCACTTGGGTAATAATCATTAGTTCTAAGAAATATATATATATATATTAATATAGTTTTAAATATCATACAGATTTATTCTGTTAACCTCCTACAAATTTTAATTCAAAAACTTTTAGAACTATATAAAATAAATTAACACACTGTGTTAATTTAGTAGACATATAGAATTAAACACTTATTACACAGTACCAAAGGAAATATAAGAATTCAAAGAAATATAAATTATCAATTGAATCTAGTAAATAAATACTTGAGGGGTACGAAATTTTGTTTCCTACCTTGTTTATTTAAGACCAAATTCCTTTCCAAAAATGCAAAACATAACCTCAAGAACTTCTTAAAAAACAACTTGCTCGAAATAAGTTCCTTCAAAAAAATTCCTAAAACATGCAGAACATCTTCAAAAAGTAATTTAGAATTATCAAAACGGAAACTCTTCACCGTCCCTGACAATGTAGTCTATGAGGGGTATGATGAAAAATTTATATATTTTGAGAATCCTAAGATCAGAAGGGTATAATCTATTATGAAATGCTAAGATCTGGCAAACACTGATCGCTACCAACAGCACATGATAAATTTAAGTTGAGCATCAAGTGAAAAACGACAGTCATATGGAAAGAAGCAACTTAGAGTTATTTTGTTCCATGATAATGCTCCATCACACCAAAATAGGCCAGGGAAATTATCGGGGCGTTCAGTTGGGAAATATTAACGTATGCGGCTCATTCTTCAGACTTAGGTCTGTACGATTATCATCTATTCACACAACTGGAACAGGCTCTCGCTGAACAATGCTTCAATTCATATGAAAATTGTTCGATAATAGGCTCCCTTCAAAAGAACTGCTCTTTTGGCGTGACATTCAACAACTGCAGGAGAGGTTGAAAATGTATAAATAGCAACGATGCGTAATTTTGACGAAATAATTCCGAAATCTCTATAACTATATCAAAAAAATTTTTTATTCAAAAAACTTTTAGAATTAAATTAATGTCTAAAACAAGCACCGCTTACATTTAATAGACGTATATAATCAAAACTCAATATATAATGTCAAATGAAATAAATAAACCAACAGATATACGAAAGTCATTAAAATTAATAAATAAATATTTAAAGGAGACAAAATTTTGTTTCTGGTCTTACCTTTAAGAACACCAATTGCCTTTTAAAAACATGAACACACTTAAAGGACTTCTCAAAGAATATAATTTATTTGGAATATTCAATATATTTAAATATTCGAATAAGTTAATTCAGAATGAATTAACTTATTATTATTATTATTAATTTTGCCTCCTTTAAATATTTATTTATTAATTTTAATGACTTTCGTATATCTGTTGGTTTATTTATTCCATTTGACATTATACATTCTGTCAAGAAAGTACCGGGAATCATCGATTTAAATCTGGCGGGGCAATGAGGCAGGTAAAAATTTTTTTTCCTAGGTTGGTACCTCTGTCCTTAATTACTATGCCAAGCTTGAGCGGGATCTGTCAACTAGTGTGTTTGCAACAGCTGATTAAGTCAGTCGATGTCAGAGTGCATGCCGATTTTTACTATGGGTGATTACGTTGAGCAAAGAATTTGTTTAAAGTTTTGTGTTGCAAATGAATTTTCGTGTGCCGATGCATTGAAAATGTTGCAAAAGGCCTTTGGTGATAATGCTCTATCGAAAACTCGTGCATATCAGTGGTACATAGCCTTCAAGGACGGTCGTGAAGTGGTCGCCCATCGACGGCTTCGATCGAAGATAACGTCGATAAAATTAAGGAAAGGGTGCTAGAAAACCGTCGTACCAGCTTGAGAGAGATAGCACATGATCTTAAGATATCCCACGAGTCCGCACGTACGATTTTGATTGATATTTTGGGCATGAGAAAGGTGGCCGCACGACTCGTACCGAAAGACCTGAATTTTCTTCAAAAACGTCGCGAACAGGTTGCTTCAGACATGCTGGATCGCTGTAATTCCGATTCTACATTCATGGAACGCATTATAACTGGTGATGAGACCTGGGTCTACGAGTACGATATGCAAACAAGCCAGCAATCATCGGAATGGGTGGCAAAAAATGAGCCGAAACCGAAAAAACCACGCCAAAGCCGCTCGAAAATGAAGGTGATGCTCATTGTTTTCTTCGATATCCGTGGCGTGGTGCACTACGAATTCGTTCCAGAGGGTCAGACGGTAAACAAGGAGTATTACCTAGGCGTTATGAAACGTTTGCGTGAGCGTATCCGTAAGAAGCGGCCAAATTTGTGGGTGAACAACTCATGGATTTTGCATGACGATAACGCGCCTTCTCACCGAGCTACGATTGTGACTGACTTTCTCGCCAAAAACTCAACAAACGTGCTTCAGCAACCACCGTATTCGCCGGATTTGGCTCCCTGCGACTTTTTCCTCTTCCCAAAACTAAAATTGCCCCTTCGTGGCACCCGTTTTGAGTCGATTGAAGCCATAAAACAAAATTCGGCGCGAGAGCTAAAGTCCATCCCGGAAAGCGCCTATAAAAAATGTTTCGATAATTGGAAGTGCCGTTGGCATAGATGTATTGGAGCAAATGGAGCCTATTTTGAAGGCGACCCAATAAATTTTGACGATTAAATGTAAAAATGTTGTTTTAATTGAAAGTTCCCGGTACTTTCTTGACAGAGTAGTATATTGAGTTTTGATTATATACGTCTATTAAATGTAAGCGGTGCTTGTTTTAGACATTAATTTAATTCTAAAAGTTTTTTGAATAAAAAATTTTTTTTGAAATTAAAATTGTAGAAGATAAAACATATTTCAATTTGTTTTAATATTCAAATTTTGAAATAATTCCGGTTACATACTCCTATACCTGGTAAAAACTTGCTTTACCTATATGTGAATAAAGTTGTAAGCACTGTTTAGCTGTTTTATGGATGTGTGTCAATCTAATTGTCGGATACATATATGATTTTTTTTATTCAAGCTATAATTCTAAATGTTTTATATTGAAAGAATGAAATTATCTTTAATTTGGTTTATCAGTTAATATTTGAAAATAAATTTATCAACTGTCGTAGTTATTTAAAGTTGAGAGTGTATTTGGAACAACCATGATTTTCAGACACTTTAGAAAATCAAGCAAAAGACAAAAACATAGACTATTTTTCCTGTCCTGTTGAAATAAGTCCGTCAAGATGTTGAAATAGATTTAGTCACATACTATTAAAAACCATTAATGTTAAGTTATAGGATGAATTATACCCAAGATTTAACAAAAACTACCAAATATCACAATGATAGGAGATTAAGTGAAGGTGCATCCGCTACTAATCACTTTTTAAATCTTTCAGAAGAAGAAAGATGACGAAAAGTGCATCAGAGAATATGAAGATGATGAGGAATTAACCCCCGAAGAAAAATTACGCATGCAGAAAGAATCAGATTTGAATTTGGCACTGGAAACCACATTTTCAACGGGAGATTCTTTAGGAGATTTACCCACCAACAAGAACGATATACTAGAATTTGGCGATAATCTTTCAAAGAAACTTTTGTTGATGTCCAAAAATGCTGAATTCGTAAATTTTGCAGATAATCTCATAAGGAATATATGTGCAGGATGTGAGTATTAATTAATATGATTTTTCAGATGTAATTCGTTCTGAACTGGTGGAGGTGCAAAAAAAAATTATTACAACAATATCATATAAAAATGTATATATTTTTCTGAATATACTTGTCTTTCAGTTCTTAATTTTAGTGAATGAACTGAAAATTTTCAACGGTGGCTCGAGCAAAGTCACTGTTTATATTCTATTTCTCTCATCATTAATTACAGAATAAGTTCTGAACGAGATATAGCATAAACTGGGTTCATAACTGAAAAAAGATATAGGATATATATATATCTAAAATTTTATTCAGAGGTAATTTCTAAAACTTAGATTTTTAGTGCCCTCCCATGAAATTAGGAAAATTAAAAATAGCTTAGATAACTTGTATCTAGAGAAACAGAAAATTGAAAAAGGAGATAAAGCAAAGAAAAATAAGGGAAAAGGCAAGGTGAAGCTAAAAGTTGACGATGCAAATGTAAGTAATAACATTTACCCATTCTTCCTCTTCATTAGTAATAACTCTAGGATTTTTATATTATATCCTTATTTTTTTTCAGCCTCTATCTGCATACGTCAACGATTATGATGATTTTAACGATTTTATGTAGCGAACAAAATACGTAGTTAGGATTTCAAATGATTTGAATAAATTGTTATAATGTTCGAAGATGTTTTTTTCCTGGTATATTATGGAAAAGTTGGTATTTTTTACTGTCCTTAGTTTTAGGTTTTTATTTTATTTTAATATTCGATTTAATGCCCTTCTATATTTTTCAATGAGAATTTACAATTGAAGTGATCAATAACCCTGGATAATATTGGGTAATTTTGCTGTTCTGTGAGCAGGGTCGCAATGTACTGAAATTATTTTCGAATTATTAATGAGAAAGTGTTTGTACATAACGAATGTCGATTTAAACATTATTGTTGTGAATAAAAACAATTTCTAAGATATTCTTAACTTATTTTTAATACCCCACATTTCCCTTGCTGCAAGAACTGAATGTGAAAATTTAATGGATTTAGGTAAGGTTTAGAGATCAGATTTTAATCTTTGCATTGGCGAAGTGTAGTCGTTAACATAAATTAGTATTCATTATGTGTGATATTGGCTTACTCATCTACAGTTTAAGCTTTAGTAAACTGTTCCACAAGAAACTTTTAACATCTCTTCTAGTAACTTAGAATGCAACACTGCTCCAATCAACTAACTCTCTGTCAAATTGTGAGCAAGCTGCTTCATTTAGTTTGCACTTGACACCAATTGAAATCAGGCAATCCCATGAATTTTGATTTTAAAAAGTGAATTATCTGACCTCGTCAAGCAGGGACAGTTTTTACACATATGTTGCAAAATTATCAATTTTTTGTTACAAAATAGGTTTCCTTTCTGGAAAACAGTGGATTATTTAACTATGTTCATATTTTTAAAGTCGCCTGTAGTTCTGTGTATGAACAACTTTCGCCGCTTCAGCAGTCCATCAAAACTGCTCTCTTGGATCAATACAATATTCAATATGAAGGTTACTCATTGTCAACTCACCTCAGGAACATCAGTGTTCTGGAGAACCTACAAACACCCCCGCCATTCACCTGTGCGCCTAAAAACTAAATATATGGTGACTAATGTGAGATTTAAGCTGCAATATGCAGTGCTTTAATGTTTTAGTCTTAATTGAAACACAATAGATTGGAGTTACTATGTATTTACTACCAAGGTTTTTTATTATTTTTGGTTCACATGTTACCGCGGTTTCGAACGATGACCGTTCATCTTCATTCATTCCCATCAATTGAAAATCTGAAAATCCTCCATCTTGCATCAAAATGGAGAAAATTAAATTATCTAGAATCAATTGAAATATTCAAAGCGCTGCATAATGATGATATCGATATAATGAACGACCAGACTGATCTGTGTAAATCAAAAATATTTAATGTTTTTAAGTAACCGAAATAGCTTCAAAAGGTACCGACATTTGCAGATAATTATTTTCTGCTATTTCTTTACTTGCTACCTGTTGAAAAAAGGAATTGTTCATGTACCATCATAAAAAACCCATAACACCTCTGTAATCCTTGTTATTGCTTTTCACTGGAAATATTTATTCTGAATAATTTGTAACATCTGTTATACAGTTTTTGTACCAAATGGAACATTCCTTCAAAACTGAATCTGTAACTAGTGCTTTAGTCCTCTGTTACGTCTGAAGATGAACGGTCATCGTTCGAAACCGCGGTAACATGTGAACCAAAAATAATAAAAAACCTTGGTAGTAAATACATAGTAACTCCAATCTATTGTGTTTCAATTATGATCAACTACCAAATAGTAACGGCTGAAGCAATTCACTATTTATTTTAGTCTTAGATGAGTTTTGTTTTTTGAGCGTGTCGGGTATGTTGATGTAACTTTCGTTTATTGTCGATTTGATCGGGACATTTTGGATTGATTAAAAATGTTCAAAATTTTACGTGTGTAGTGAAAAAGTAACATTGAAACAGAAAGGTATATCTCTTGCAGACATTAATTTAGAAGATTCCAGCCTAAATTGGGGAAAATCTTATAAAATACAATTTAATCGGGAAATATATTCGCGAAACGAGTTGATTTGTGAGAGCAGCAAAAGGAACGCTTTATATTGATTTATCTGTGTACTTATTAATGGTAAAAAATTGTGGTTGTTGATGGGTGTTACTGACATAGTGAGTAACAAAATAAAAGACATGAGACAAGACTCATATGTACAACCAAATGGAATTTGCATTGATGATTGAAGTAAAACAATTTGCACTATTAGGAAAAGTCAATATCTTATTCATCGTATTGGCTTGATATTCAGGAAGACAATGAAAAAGTAACACGAAATAGGTACGTCCTTTCAAAAAGGCTATAAAATTTTGTGGTGCTTTCGAATTGGCTTTTTGCGGCCACAATGAAAGCGACTCGTCTAAAAATCCTGGAATTTTTCTGGCAATCTGTCTCGCTCCTCGCCCAGAATTTTACTCTGCTCTCTTCCTGGCATAGCATATAGAGGACGCTACCGCTTGCCGAATACCGAGCTCATCATCCTCGACCGGTTCAAGTAGAGCAGAGTGCGAGCCTTCCGACAGCCGACGTTTCAACGTGGAATCAGGTCACTGGCGTCATAGGCAGACTTGCACCCCACGCCTATCTGAAGAGTGCAAGTAGGAACGAAACGCCACCTCCCGAATTAAGAGGTTGGAGCTCCCTCACATAACACCCCATTCACCTAAGAGCTTCAAAACTATAGTACACTGTTCCCTAGAATAAGCACATAAAAAATACTACTACAAGAGTTTTTCCGATTTAAAAAAGTCTTCCGCTTACTTCACGTACATAATTCTGTAAAATTTGCACGTGAGAATAAGTTAATCAGAACGAAAAATTTGCCGGCCCAAAACGCCATATGGTATTGTAGTTTACATCCCTTTTTTTCATAAATTTTTGTATCCTATTAAAATATATAATAAACCAAAGAGAAATGTTTTCTGAATATAATTGTTATGGTTTTATTGTTGGGTAGTGTATGCACATTATTTTTATAAGCAAGTATAATGACACAATTTAAATAACATCATTTAGAACATTAAGATAATTTCTATTAAAACGTGAGCAACAATTCCATAATTACATGAATAGGCAAATATTGATACAAAACTTTTTCCTTCAAAAAGATTATTTTTTATGATGCGGAAGATAAGAGATTACAATCCTCCGATTTCGCTTCCAAGGCACTATTTCACAGTGAACTGAAGAGTGGAAAAATATGACTAACAGGGAAAATATAGTGGAAGGATTAATTCCTCTTGTTCCTCTGCCAGATGTCTCTTTTGGAGAACTAATTTATAAACATTTTCTAAAACATGGAGACGATGATGTAGCACTTGTAAGTGGGATTCTTTTCTTTTATAATGTATTTAAATCGATTTTAGATCATTTATTCCACTTGTTTGAATCGGTCTTCACCTGGAGGAAAATTATTTAAATATAAACTGTAGAAATCTTTCTCATGCTCAAGTCTTATCCTATTAATTTCGGTATAATATACTTGTCCATGAGGAAGGCTTACACAGCTACTGTAGAAGTAATCGGGAGTAAAGTTTATTGCTTGAGTTAGCTGAATTAGTGAGGTAAATGTGTATGTGTATTCACCTGCATAGATGGTGCTTGTATTTAATAAAAACTTTGGCATTCATATGTGGGGTGAATACAGGTGCATTGCTAAGTTAAATTCTTTGGGCATTAGAGCATTGCACGAAGCCAACCAAGCTTCGAAATATGCATTTCTACTGCTTATGCTCCGATGATCGACAAAACCTATTCGGCAGTATTTCAACTACTAAGCGCCAAATTTCAGATCGATCGAATCTGAAGTTTAGAAAATATTGAGAAAAAAGAAGAAAATTTATAATGTGAATAACTGAAAAACTATTAAACCGATATTGCTCATTAACCAAATCGACCGAGATATTTAGGCCCCAAATCCACCCTGAAAGTTTAAAGTCTATATCTCTTTCCATTCGAATATTTAAGGTAGCATTCAACACTGCTCGGCTTGTGGTAAACCAACAAGGTTTAGAATTCATGAAAAGGCTGTAATTATACAGGGATTATTTCACTGGACAAAAAAAAATTCAACGCGAGATTCAATGCCCCTAAATTAATTTGTTTATTCTAATCTCCAGGCAAGTTAATGTTAAACTTAGGAATTCGCTTTCGAGGTACGCACGAACGGCGGCTTCATGAAAGGAAATAATTTTACTCTAGCCTTATTATAATAACAATCTATAGATTAAAAAGTTCATAAGAGCTGATTGTACGAAACGTAAACATATTCCTTCAGATGATTTTAGGAACGGAAACTTTCAGAGAAAAACGCTGACGTCGAAATTAAAACGTGTGACTCGACAAAGAGCTGAAATTTTGAAAAGTGCTAAGTCTCTTCGTAATTATTAGGTTCGAAGAATTTAAACAGAATTAAGAATTATATAAATGATTCGTAGTGCTCAAGGGATCCGTATCGCCCTCTCCATAATTATTCAGTGTGTCATCTTCATTTAAATTTTATTGAGTTTAGGATTGATAAAACTATTGTATTTTGGCACACTTTATCATTATACTTCTTAAAATCCATAATTGAGTTTCAGTACCATTTTCATTATCACAGAGAAAGTTTATTAACATCAAAGACCTTCCTTTTTGCGAAGGCCGTACCCTTCCTAGGACAGCTCGACAAGGATTGGTTCGCACCCCATTCGTAAATAAGTCAATTTAGTAATATTTTCCATCCAACCATCTCCCACAAAGAGATGGCTTATTACACGCTCACAATTTTTTCTTTAACTTCTGATCGTTCTTAGCATTCTTCCACATTTTTAAAAACATCTGAAAAAAACGTAAAAATTTTTCTCGAAAATTCAACTGGACAAAACAGCCCTCACAGTTAGAATCCAAGAAAATCATTCAACCATCAACCCATCTGTAGCACGATGATCTTCTGCATAAACTTCAGCAATTGGAAACCCCAGTTTACCCACAAAAAGTTACAGGAAACTTCTTAAGGGTTAAAATAAACAAGTATTTCTCTGCATCATTTTCTCCTCAACAAGGTGTACCACAAGGCTCTCCATTGTCACCACTTCTATACAATATTTACGTACATGAAATCTACAAAGTAATAGAATAACTAAAAAGTTACATCCTCCAATACGCTGATGACACAGCGCTTATAACTGCGAAACCATTTGACCGATTTTGCTCATTAATGAACTCGACCGAGATATTTAGGCAGCAGCCTGATCCCGCTACACACTATGCATACTTACTATAAATTGTATGTAAGGTAATAAGAAATCGTTAACATATCATAAATCTTGCATTAGGTACTTGTCTGATAGCTTATTTTCATATTAATATTTTTTTTTAGTTAGATGGCTATTCAAGAAGGAAAGTGACTTATTATGAAATGATCAGGCAAACGTGTTCACTTGCTGAGGCGCTTCGAAGTCACGGATATGGAAAAAATACAATTATTGCCGTATGTAGTAAAAATAATCTGCAATTCCTATATCCAGCAATATCTGCAATGTATATTGGAGCTATTTCAACTTTATTGAATTTCGATTATACCAAAGAAGAATTGGAGAGTAATTTAAATCTTTCTAAACCCAAAATAGTATTTTGCTCCGAAGCGTTGCTTGACAAGTTCTACGAGCTGAAAAATAAGTTAGTTTTTATTGAGAAAATCATTGTTATTGATTCTGGAGAGAGCTCAAATAAAGCTCAGTGTTTAAAAGATTTTATCGAAGAGAGTTTGGATGGAGCTTGGACATCGAGTATAGTTACTACGCCAGTGGATGTGAAAGAACAACTGGCACTTATTATGAACTCTTCTGGTACAACTGGAATGTCTAAGGGCGTAATGGTGACACATAATAATATGAATGCATTATTCACTCATTTCAAGTAAGTAAAATACAGAATATATCACAAATTTTAGTCAAACCGAGTGATGAAAGAGTTATCAAAAAACCAGAAAAAGCATCAAAATTATAAACATTATGAAAATCGAGAAATTTGACACCCTGTGATAGTATTTGAAGTACTGTGGTGGCAAATTTTTCTATTATTTTTTTATATTGTAATCGTGATTAAACATCCGTATATTTTAGTCTAAATTAAAAACCTTACTACCCCAGCTAAATGAAATATTAGGCGAGGAGATCCTGTCCATCTTTTGTTATGTTAAATACTATCAAGTTTTCTGGTTCGACATAAACGTTTAATAGGCGCTCATCTCGTAAAAAAACGCCTATAAAGTATATCGTATACCCTCGATTTCACTTCTGACATGTGGCCACAATCAGCAATGCATCACTGAAGCCGTTCTTGGAAGTTGGCTGCCACTCTCTCCAGCATCGCTCTCACTAAACTGTAACTTTTGGGCTATGCAGCGGGCTTTTGTGTAATTCTCTCGGATTTTCTTATGCTCAATAAGGGAGTTATTCTGATGCACCCTGCCGTTCAGATGGAAATTTTCATTTTCATTTAGATCAATGAAAGCTTCCATCTCACGAGGATTAGTCGTTGTACGTAATCTTCTAGCTCTAACTGTTGAACAACTGCCAATTTGTAAGGGTGTAAATACAAGTTAAAGTGTAAAATACGCCGTCCGTTCTCAAATGAAGTTCAGCGGAATGGTTTCGAGCAGTTCAACCTGGACAGCGCAGAAGGACTTGTTCAACATTTCCTGGAGTTCAAGCCGTTTGTGGAGCCCTTGGATGATTTTTATTCTTCAAAGCACTACGTGTACGAAGTGCTTGAACCCAACAAAGAACGTACGCGAATACACAATGTTCCAACAACTACAGCTCTATGCCTCCATGGCCATGACTGATAAATATGTGCTAAGACCCTACGAACCTAACGATAGCTCCACCTCGATCGGTCCTTCGAGGGAAGTATTAGTAGTTTCAAAAACGTCCGCTTCCACTCTGTATTTATACCACGTACCAGTACCAAGTAACAATTGCTAATGATAACTTTGTTCGTGTGTACTTAATAACAAAGAAAATTTGTATATATAATGAAATAATAAACATAGTTGTAGAATTATTAGCATTTTTGAAATCAAATAATTCTTTTAATTCAATCGACAAGTGCACAAGCGGAATTGATCCATAAATTCCATTAGTTGACGCAAAAATAGCCAAAGTACCCAAAAAAATTGCGCCCAATTTCATCCCATGGTTACAGTAAAAACCCATTATAATTTTTTTTAGAGATCCAAGAATATATGACCAAGAAAGTGTTACCATGTGCGTTGCTCCACTGTTTCATGCTTATGGATTTTGCATTACTCTAATGAGTGTGATAATTTATGGTTCGATGATTATTTTCTCAGAGTTCGAGGTACACGCTTTTTTGAAGGCTGTAGAAACTTACAAGGTGAAAAGATTGTTCCTGGTGCCCCCTTTGGCTGTTTTTCTGTCCAAAACAGACTTGGTGGAAGATTACGATTTATCCTCCATGCGCGAGATAATATCTGCAGCAGCTCCTTTGAAGGAGTCAACTGAAAGGGAGATTAAAAAGAGGTAAGTTTATGAGAATGGAATTTTTAGAATGGTTATGATCTCTGGCGTATCAATGTTTAATTGAAGTGTGCTGATCTTTTCGAGCGTTCGTCTCTGAAAACATTGTTGTTTTTATCAGATGTAGCTTGTTCACGACTATCTGTCTTGAGAAGGCCGTGCTCAAACCTAACAGCAAAATTCTTCACATAACTACAACCAAGCATGAAGATGTTCTGATTTTCTTAACATATTCATATGTCTAATTACAATGCCATTTTTATTGAAGGTTAAATTTGAAAACGATAAGACAAGCCTATGGTTTAACTGAAACAACCTTTGCTGTGTCAATATGCGACAAAGAAGGAAAATGGAAACCTGGATGCTCGGGAAAAATAAGCCCCCACGTGCAATTTGTCATTAGAGATCCACACACTGGAAATTTTTTAGGTCCATACGAAAGTGGCGAACTATGTTTTAAGGGTGAATTGGTTATGAAAGGCTACTATAACAATCCAGAAGCTACGGCAAAGACCTTCGCCGAGGATGGTTGGTTTTTAACAGGAGATGTTGGATATTATGATGATGATCAGGATATATATATTACAGATCGCATAAAAGAACTTATAAAATTCAATGGATTTCAGGTAAAATTTTCCAAAACGGCATCATTAAGTTATACGAATTGACATTAAAATAAGAACATCCAGTACCTAATTATTTTACTTAAAAAAGCATTCGGTTTATATATTTCAGTTTCGGTTGAATCTTTTTACATCTTCTACCGGATACAATAGTACTTTAAAATTACAGAGACTACAATTTATCTACATTTTATATATCTGTTTTTGTCTATTTGCTCAATCGTTGGCAGTGATTCATAAAAATTCGAAAAAATTGTTTGATAATCATTCCAAAAATGGGGAAAACTGCAAAAATCATAGCAAAGAGACTAAATCACAACTAAAAACTGATTCTAGTAATTCTAGGTCTGCCTGCATTAATTTTTATAATTGAAAAAGATCCAGTTTCTGAAAGACACCTGTTAATATTAGACTTTTAAAAATACATGACTGGTTTTATCTGTCAAAACTAATAATACTTAATCCAAATATTTCCGAGTCCACTGAATTGAATAATGAGTATAGTTATATGAAATTATTATATTTCATTGCACTTCATTCATTACTGGATGTTCCTAATTCAATTTCACTTATCATATTAACTTTAATTTTCATTTTGTAGGTTCCACCAGCAGAACTGGAAGCTCTCCTGTTATCGCACCCAGAGATTCAGGACAGTGGAGTCGTAGGTCTACCAGATGAAAGAGCTGGAGAACTACCCTTAGCCTTTGTAGTTAAAAAACAAGGATCTTCGTTGAAAGAAGTAGAAGTACAAGATTTTGTGAGAAGTATGTATTAGATGTGAAGTCAGAAAGAAGCACTCATATAAATATCACGAGGTTTAGGGCGTTTCAATATTAATAATAATTTCATTGATTCATTATACCTTAAACTAGCTCCAATCAGTCAATAGTTCCAGACGAAAAGAATGATTTAGTCATAACACATCAAATTGGCTGATTTCGAATCAATCACAAATTTAAGTGGGAACTGAAAAGAAGTGAAAACTGCAAATTCACTTCTTCAGGGCTAGAACTTGTTATTATTTAATTGACTACTATATGCCTAGTCATCCAGTTGAAAATCCGAAATCAACACTGAGTCTTAGCCTCCAAATATCCAAGAATGTTCCTTCCACATCCCACTTTTTCCAGCATAAAAACAAATATTCAAGGGTCTAGTGAATACAGAGGTTTGGGAATGACCGATCAAATAGTAGGTCTACTATTTGCAAATCCTCAATCAAAATCTGCCGGCGTGAGCTTCAACTCATGCCTGTCTCTTTTGAAATTTGGTCGATCGTGAAATAATAATACTCGTTGGTGTTTTGGCGGATTTTTAAACGTTTTCGTTGTTTCGAGATGCCAAAAATTAACATGGCCTTCAACACTCATCATGCTTAATGCGTCCAAACCACTCAAAATCTTATGTGCGTCTCATAGCATCCTCCAAAGAGCTTTTTGAAACATTCGGTAAGCTTCAAATGCCGATTTTTCAAAGAAACCTTTTGTTATTTTAAATTTGTAATAACGGCTTTGCAGACGGAACACAACAGTAAAATAACTACTACAGTATGTCACGTATTATTGATCAAAAGACTTATTGAGAGAGTTTATTTTAGTTACTATGTCCAAATGTTTTATAAGATATTTCTTTTTTCTAGGCAAATTGTCCCCTCAAAAATGGTTGAGGGGAGGTGTTATATTCGCAAATGAGATACCTAAAACTGGAAGTGGGAAAATTTTAAGAAGAAAATTGAGATTACTAGCACAAGAATTATTGCAAACAAAAAGATAATAATATTGGACAAATCAGCTCTTGGACCATATGTTATTTGTGGCTGATTATACTATTAAGTGAGCCTTTTAAATAGTATTTATGTGAAAATCGTGGAGTAGCTAGCACTCTCTGGTAGTACTTTGTGCAGATATTAATGTCACCTTAGGAATGAAAACTGCCACAATTAATAAAAATTCTATAAACAAGAACTATTATTTTATTCAAATGAGTCAAATAAGCCTTTAATTATTAAATTGAATCGTTCTATTATACCTGTGTTTCTTTTAAAATGAAACAATCCCATATACAGACTTTTCAAATAAGGTTAGGTAAATGTTGAAGCGGATTTTAAAAAGCTGAGGTATTAACGAATTTTTCTATTTGAAAGATATGTGTGTGTCATGTAGACCAATGACATCGCTAGCAAAATTATCACTAAACAGCAACTTTTTGTAGATGCTGATAGTTACCGGACAGCAACTTTTTGTAGACGCATAACCACCGGGCGGTTATACAGGTATGGAAAAGACAGTAGGAAACAATGGAAATTCAATGTTAATCTAGAGGACCACGAGAGTCCACTGGTGCAGTGGAAGAATCAAAACCTCGATGCGATGACGAATAAACGACCGTTCTCTCTCAATGGTAGTGGGGGAATGCTTCAATCAAAACGAGGCTCTGCACATCCTGAGATATTGTGTCACTCTTGCGTTGTGACTTGGACAGCCATCCTGTTGAAACCAGACATCATCGAAATTAATTGGTAGCTCTCGAACTGTTACCATCGATAAAAATTGGCCGTATGATGTAATTCCCCAGTATTCCTGTCCCAACATTAAGTTTTTGGAGATACTGGGTACGCACAGGAATGTTATGTTATTTATGGCGAGCGGGCGTCTATCCACCCTACCACTGCGTCCGCACGGACTATTGTTGTTCACCCCTAATTTATATCTCCCCGACGAGATCCAGTTTTTGAATAAAAACGATAATCTTGTTCAGGGGTAATTTTTTCAGTTCGGTATGGGATATAAAAGCCTGGCCAAAGACCTCGAATCTGATGCGACTCACCGCTGGGCACTCTGAGACGATGTGCATGGCTGTTTCAGTGTCCTCAAGACACAGCCTGCATTCATCGTCTTCAGCCAGACCGATTTTGTGCGAATGCGCTTTCAGTCTGCAGTGACCTGTCATAATTCCGACAAGTGTTCTTAGTTTGGCCCTATCCAGACCTAGCTCTAGGTTCGCCATCTTTTTGTTCGAAGCTGTTCCAAGGAACAACTTCGAATATTTCAGGCCAGAATGGCTCCACCAGAAAGACTCTAGCCTTAAATTCATTCTGCCTGTTATCGCCTCGTTAGCCACGTCATGTGGTATTCCCAGGAATGGTTCCGGTCCTACCAGAGGCAGCGCAGCTCCAGCAAACGCCAGCCGATCTGCCTCCTCGTTACCCAAATAGTTTGAGTGGCTCGGTATCCAAACCAGAGTGACTCCGTTATACATACCGAGCCTGTTTAAAGCCGTGCGGCAACTCCAGACTGTTCTTGAGGTACAAGAACTGGATTCCAAAGCTTTCAGTACTGACCGACTATCAGTAAATATTTTGATTTTACCGTGGTGGATTTGCCGTTTTATCAGCAGTTCTGCCGCGGTCTCAATGGCAAATAGTTCTGCCTAGAATATGGTTGCGTTTTGACCAAGACTCAATGAGATGTTAATTCTCGGTTTACTCCCATAGACTCCCGCTCTTGTTCCATTCGTCGTTCGCGAGCCGTCTGTGAACAAGCCAAGGTCGGTTCTCAATAGAACCTCAGCATGCTGGGTTCATTTATCCCGGCTGGGGACGATTACATTGAAATTCCGTTCCTGGCTAGTGATTTTTGACATTAGATCCGAGGGCATCCATAAGATACTGTTCGCCTCCCATCACTATTGCCTCTGGCCTGTCAATATAGTTTGTATGTGGTCCGTTCCGCCTCCCTCTGCACGAGTAGGTGCAGGGGTGGTAGATTTAGTAGGACGTCCATGGCTGCCATGGGTGTGGTGCGAAACGCACCTGTAATTGCAAGGCAAGCCTGTCTATGTAGTAGGGTGAGCTTTTGTTCGCCAACCGTTTGTTGGCCTTTCTTCTACCACGCTACAGCGCCATACACTATCCGTGGTCTAATTACCATAGTGTATAGCCAATACATCTGCCTGGGCTTTAGGCCCCAGGTTTTACCACAGATCCGCCTGCAAGTCCAGAAACCCATTCTGGCTTCATGACACACTTTATCTAGGTGTGCACTCCAGCTGAGGGTCTTGTCCAGGACTATTCCCAGGTATTTTGCCTCAAATGAGAATTGTATTATTTCACCACGGATAGTCGGCGGTTCTAAACCATTCAACTTCCGTTTTTTAGTGAATGGTACTATAACTACCTTTTGCGGGTTAAAAGACATGTCTTCCCTTATACACCATTTGTCAATAGTGTTCAGTATCTCTTGTAGGACGGCCGATATCGTCACTTCCAATTTACCTTTCACTATGATTGCCAGATCATCAGCAAATGCTTGAACGTCGACTCCCCACAGCGAAATGATCGCTAGCAGGTCATCAATGAGAAGGGTCCACAGTAAGGGTGAGAGAATACCTCCCTGCGGACAGCCCTTCGCAGCCTCGAACTCGAAGACCTCATCCTGGTATGAGGTCGTTATTGTTCTGCCGCATAGCATTGCCTATATCCATCTACAGATTAGCGGGTTGATTCCTCTCGCAGCGATAGAAGCCGGCAGCGTATTGTTAAAAGCACCTTCAATGTCCAGAAACGCTGTTAGTATAGCACTAACTCTCAATTATCGAGAGATTGGTTTAATTTTCCGACCAGATTATGCAATGCAAGTTCTGCCGGTTTGCCAGCCTGGTAGACGTATTGATGAGCGCTAGGGGGACTATCAATTGGTACCTTCCCCTTGACGCACAGAAATACCCAGATGCTTATTCTTCCTAAACCAATATCTTACTACTAATAGATTATGTTTTATATTCGAGGAAAACGATGACTCAGTAGTGAATAAGATATTCTTAAGGAATGAACTATTTTCATTTACTTTTTCCATCATAGTTTCACAAAACTCCATTCGTTTGATATGGTCTTCCTGAAAAATTTTTTAGTTTGTTTGAACCTTATAACATCGGTAACCATTCCTTTTCAAAATATTCCAAACACTTCTATCGCTCATATCGACTTGTTCAGCAATTTGTTTACTCGAACAAGGTGCATTGGTTTCAACAGCAGCACCCACATCTACTTCTTTTTTCAGACGACTAATGGTTTATCAATCTTGCAATGCCTGCATGTTTGTAAACACCCACATTTCTCGAGTTTTTAAAATTATTTTAAGAGTAGCCAAACTTGAAGGAATCAGCCTATATTCAAATAAATGAATTTATTGTCCCTTGAATTGATTGACCACCAAAGTACCATTTAATGATCTGAATTTTTTCGTCTTCACTGAACATTTCGATTTACTTAATTTTTCAACCGATATGGACTAACGCATACCATGTTTGAAGTGCGAATGATTCTGATTGCTGAAAGTAGTGCTGAGCCTCGTTTCGATGGAAGCATCCCCCCACTGCCATTGAGAGAGAACAGTCGTTTATTCGTCATCGTATCGCGCTGAGGTTTTCATTCTTCTTCCACTGCTCCAGTGGACCTTCGTGGTCTTCTAGATTAACATTGGATTTCCTATGTTTCCAACTATCTTTTGGCAATTGTACTTCTTAACATAGCCATTCATTCAAAAGTGCGCCTTGTTAGAAAAGACGATATCGGCGCTAGTAATTCCCAACTGAACGCTTCAATCGTTTCCCTGACCTGTTTTGATGTGTGTGATGGGGAATTATCAAAGCAAAATGGCTTTTTGTTACCTTTTCCGTATTCCGTCGTTTTCACTTACTGGTTGATTTAAATCCATCATTTGCTGTTGTTAGCGTGGTAATAGACCAGATTTGTGGAAACAAATCCAACGAATTTTCCACTATTACCACTTGTCGATTGAAGACATAAAACTGAATTCACAGCGGTACTGTGGTCGATTCCTGAAAATGCATTTAAAAATGCTTTGATTATTTGTTGGTATAAGTGTATTATTATTTTTGAAGGTGATACAAAAAATTTGGGAGAATACACATTTTGTGTTTCATTGGTCCACAGCTAGTATTTTTTTGACAGTGGAGTATATTTACCAAATTTAGAATTAAATATATTCAATGATATTCTCACAAAATTGTTTCTTCTTTCACAGTCGAATATCAAGTATGTAGTACTTGGGATATTCCACCTCCAACAGCTACGCCTCTGTATAAGGGTGTTTTATGCAGAATATTACTGAATTTCTGAAATTTCCATTTTTTAAAAGGATCGAGGAAACATTAAACAACAAAATAAAACATGGATAACATATATTATGACCAACATACTTTTTCTTTCATTATATTCTTAAATCTAATTTGTGCGTGTTTATTTAAGGATTTTACACTTATTATAGATAATTAAATTTTTCAGATATCACATTAAACCTGAATCCAACTTGAAATATTTTTGATTTATATTCTAAGAGTTATATTTCAATAAGTTATTAATTTGAAGATTTTCAGTGGTTTCTACTGGAAAAAAAATGAATCTATGCATTCTATTCAATGCAATAAAATTGAATTGAAAATGAACCTTTGAATTCAGGATTTTGTAATTTTCTTAGTTCATGAATGTCTAATTTTCTTAACTAAACATCCAGTCTGAAATATATGGAATGTAATTCTGATATTGCAGAAATGCTCAACTTAGAATTCCTAAGATAGATCGCATACATTAACATTTGTTTCTTATGATTTGGGAAATCTGATTTCAAATTACTGTTTTAAGATAGGGCATTCAAGACTACTTCAGGAATTTTTTTTAACAAACTCCTGTGATCTATTCCTTTAGCAGTGGCAAACACTCCTTTCTTATTTGGAAATTCGACATTTTTACTATAATCATAAGACTCTCCAAACATGTTGGTCAATTTTCCACCACAAGCAGTTAAAACGGCTTCAGGAGCACAAGTATCCCATTTCTTGCAACCTTTACTTGCAAAAACGTAGGCATGAGCTCTGCCTTCAATAAGTAACATAACCTGAAAATTAAGTTAAAGAGAAACAGCTTTCTATTGATATCAAATATATAAAATAAGTGTTGATTCTATATAGGAGGAATACTCCTTTAGCGTAGAGTTAAATATGCGAAAAGAAAAAAATTGAGAAAAGAGAATTAGGCAAACAGACAATGAATCAATATCTAGAATCAAATAAAATCTGCTAAAATATTTTCCTGACTTTGTAATTGTAGTGATCAGGAAAAATAATCTGGTTTATAACCAGATTATTATCATTGAAAAAATTATGATTTTCTATCCAATGCTATACAAAACTGGTAGATTTTAAGCTTTGCAAGATATATATGCAGTGTTCCTTGATTATATTCTGTAAATAATAGCCTTCTTCTTCTTCTTCTAGACCTTAAGGTCTGTTCACTGTGAAGGTCTCCCCCTTAGGAAGCGGCTTCCTGGGAGATTGAACTCCAGCTATCCTTCCATCGTTTGGGTGGTCTTCCTAATGGCCTTCTGCTTGCAGGTTTTCCGTCCTTAGCGATGTATGCTAGTCTATTGTGGTCCATTCTTTCTACGTGGTCTCGCCAATATCTTCTCCTCTTCCTTCCCCATCTCACTATATCTTTCAACTTTACAGAGAGATCTTATATCGCTGTTTCTAACTCTGTCTCTTAATGTTTTTCCTGCGATGGTTCTGAGAGTTTTCATCTCCGCTGTTCTTCGTCTTATTCGTGTCAGCTCGAGTCTCGATACCATAGGTCAGGACCGGCCTAACACAGGATTTATATATTCGCACTTTTCCATCGACATGCATATGCTTGTTTGCCCAAACAACTTCTCTTAGACAGCCGGATATTACTGAGGCCTTGTTGACCTGTGACTTGATGTCCTCTATCGGATTATGATTGCTGGCTATGTCCGCTCCTAGGTAACAGAACTTCATCACTTGTTCCACTATCTTACATCTATAACTATTTTACATCTTGATGGTTCCTTCGAAAATGTCATACATTTCGTTTTTTCAATAGATATGGACATGTTGTAATTTCTGCTGATCTGATAAAACTTTTGTATTTGTCTTTGTTAAATAATAGCCCTTATGCCTTATTTAGCCAAGATGTTGGTGAACAATGAAAAAGGAACCTTCACATTTCTGAATATATGGGGTAGACAAGTTAATTACATGATAGAATCATAGAAAAAAGAATGCCAAAAATCTACCAGTTTTGCAGAGCATTGGATACAGAAAAATAATTTTTTCAATAAAAAAGATGTCATTTTATGAAGGCTAAATTGATGGATTATTTGGCAATTTTATCAATAAAAAAATCAAATGAGAATTAAAGAAAATAAAACCAGTTCACAAACATGTTCGAAATATAAATAAATAGAAACTTTGGTAAGTTTAAGTTTACTATTTATATCCCTTTGAAGGAGAATAAGCAGCATGGCTTCATTTATATTTCTTTTTTCTTAATAATTAACCTGAATTTATTTGATTAACTCAACATCAAGATTTAAGTTTCACAAATCAGTAAATTTGATCTAACTTTTGATATTTTTATATGAACAATATACAATAGTTCTTGTAAAGAGACATTTTGAAGTAATCAATATTCAAATGAAACATTTTCCAAATATTCGTATGAAGAACGTAAGAATTGAAAGCAAAAAAGTAGCAAAGGTCAGTCTATTCTTACCTTGTGACCTGCTCCACCAACTCTCATAATTTCATCCGGATTCAGAGCCTCTAATGCTTTCTGGACAGTTTCATCTGAATGAGATCGTGTAGTGGTCACTATAAACTTGTCTGAGGGTGGACAAGGAGAGTTGAAACCTCCAATACCAAGCCCAACCAGTCCCCAAATTGTTCGCCCATTTGTATCTTTTTGAAGTTGATAGTTATAGTAGGGCTGGTGAATCACACCTCCCACAGCTTTACCCTTAACACTCACACCAACCAAGACAGTGACATGGTCCAAAAGACCCTTCAAAGAGAAGAATTTTGTTGTCCTTTTGAAATTCTATAATTTTAATTTTACCCACTGACAGATATAAAAAATTTCATGGTGTGCTCATCGGTAGTTTGTGACCATCCCCTAGATAATCCATTGGGTTTAGGAATGTGTGTTCTTTTATAGTTAATAAATGAAAACCAAATGCCAAACTTAAGTGACATAAATTTATTTGAATCAGTGCTTCAAGTTTTATCCTCAGGTGACGAGCAAGAGAAAACACACCCCAAAATTTTCCTGATATCTGCTAGTGTATAATTAACAGGAATGACTTTGTAAATCTATAGAATTAGAAGCAATCAAAGTAAGTTACTTACAACACATCAATTAAATTTATGGATTAAAGAAGAAGATATAATGACAGCTCACAGGAAACAATAGTTTATAACAGAGAAGCTATTATACATTCTGTCAAGAAAGTACCGGGAATTATCGATTTAAATCTGGCGGGGCAATGAGGCAGGTAAAATTTTTTTTTCCTAGGTTGGTACCACTGTCCTTAATTACTATGCCAAGCTTGAGCGGGATCTGTCAACTAGTGTGTTTGCAACAGCTGATTAAGTCAGTCGATGTCAGAGTGCGTGCCGATTTTTACTATGGGTGATTACGTTAAGCAAAGAATTTGTTTAAAGTTTTGTGTTGCAAATGAATTTTCGTGTGCCGATGCATTGAAAATGTTGCAAAAGGCCTTTGGTGATAATGCTCTATCGAAAACTCGTGCATATCAGTGGTACAGAGCCTTCAAGGACGGTCGTGAAGTGGTCGCCCATCGACGGCTTCGATCGAAGATAACGTCGATAAAATTAAGGAAAGGGTGCTGGAAAACCGTCGTACCAGCTTGAGAGAGATAGCACATGATCTTAAGATATCCCACGAGTCCGCACGTACGATTTTGATTGATATTTTGGGCATGAGAAAGGCGGCCGCACGACTCGTACCGAAAGACCTGAATTTTCTTCAAAAACGTCATCGCGAACAGGTTGCTTCAGACATGCTGGATCGCTGTAATTCCGATTCTACATTCATGGAACGCATTATAACTGGTGATGAGACCTGGGTCTACGAGTACGATATGCAAACAAGCCAGCAATCATCGGAATGGGTGGTAAAAAATGAGCCGAAACCGAAAAAACCACGCCAAAGCCGCTCGAAAATGAAGGTGATGCTCATTGTTTTCTTCGATATCCGTGGCGTAGTGCACTACGAATTCGTTCCAGAGGGTCAGACGGTAACAAGGAGTATTACCTAGGGGTTATGAAACGTTTGCGTGAGCGTATCCGTAAGAAGCGGCCAAATTTGTGGGCGAACAACTCATGGATTTTGTATGACGATAACGCGCCTTCTCACCGAGCTACGATTGTGACTGACTTTCTCGCCAAAAACTCAACAAACGTGCTTCAGCAACCACCGTATTCGCCGGATTTGGCTCCCTGCGACTTTTTCCTCTTCCCAAAACTAAAATTGCCCCTTCGTGGCACCCGTTTTGAGTCGATTGAAGCCATAAAACAAAATTCGGCGCGAGAGCTAAAGTCCATCCCGGAAAGCGCCTATAAAAAATGTTCCGATAATTGGAAGTGCCGTTGGCATAGATGTATTGGAGCAAATGGAGCCTATTTTGAAGGCGACCCAATAAATTGTGACGATTAAATGTAAAAATGTTGTTTTAATTGAAAATTCCTGGTACTTTCTTGACAGAGTAGTATATTTGAAATATCCTTTTTGGTATTGCTTTTAAAGAATCTCATAAAAAAATTTAGTTTTGTACAAAGCCTTTTAACTTCACAGTGAATAGTTTTTTTGACTTTTTCTAATTCCTTAGATAATATATTTCAACTGAATGAAATTTGGGTAAAATTGCATATCATATTTATTTCTGACTAGTTTAAATCTCAACCTGAGCATATTCCGATGTTCCATCCAGTGGATCTACCCAAACAACGACATCTTTATCAGATACCTCCAAGTATTCATTGGGACATCTCTTAGATAGTATTTCTTGGTCCAGATCAGTAACAATCCAATCACTTGGCACCTATATCGAATCAATTTGAACTAGGATAAGATAAAGTATAAGTAATATGTTACCTCACACTGATTTGGCTCTTCTTCTCCTATGATAGTTAAACTGGGAAACTGCTGGGACAAAGATGCTATGATACATCTTTGGGCTGAACGATCGGCTTCTGTTTGTAAATCATTTTTCCCCTAAAAATCCATTCATCCAAGACTTATACAAAATTGTCCAAGTTTCGGTAGTAACTTACTTTTGTAACGATTCCCAATTCTCCTCTGCTCATGATATCTCTGATAATTTTACCAGCTCTTCCAGCTGCCACAGCAGAAGAAGCAAGCAATCGCAATATTAAAGGATGACTTTGTGCCATTTTGGTAACCTATAATCAGATTTGATTAAATTTGTAACGAAATATCAACCTTTTTTTGGAATTTATATCAGCTAAAAGGCCTTGATCTCTTAATTATTTAGATAAATATTTGAAATAGCTGCGACTATTTGATTAGGCGATAACGTATACAAAAATATTGTACCTTCAAGTAATCTTTTAAATTCGAGATTTTGTTTCTGCAATAAGGTATACTGATATATTCACATGAGTTATAGTGAATACTTTCCTTAAGATTCTAAATTGATTTCCTTTTCCTTATGTTACATTTTATTACTATTTATTACGTACAAAAGAAAAACCGACTGTTATTACAATTTTGCCAACTCATAAACGTTTGTTTTGTAATGTATTTTCGTTTTAACGGAAGTTTTGTAACCATGAAACCAAATCACAGATTACGGATAGGTAGAATCAACTAATATCCTAATCTGTGGACTGTAGATTTCAGTATATCCTTGTAGTCTATAATATTTTGGAGAGCCACTTTCGTTTTAATTTGAGGTTAGGGTAAAGAAGGTGGTAAAATTCAAACCTGTTTCAATTCCAAAAAACGAAAAATTTAGTGAAAGATCAAAATGATGTTTGGAAAATTCCGGCAGCCTCCTAATATTAATCGAATTACCAATGAACTATATAAATCTATCCGTTTCCTTACAAATTCTCCAGAAGTTGAAATTCCTTTTTCAAATGGGTTCGTATGATAATTTGCGTTGCCTGCATTGATTGTTGTTCTCATTATTTATTATTTCAGAAAAAATATCAAAATTTCCACGGGACAATATGCTAGACTAGCTGATGGTTGTGCTGTTGCAACTTTTGGTGATACATCAGTGATGGTCACTGCTGTATCGAAGTCAAAGCCATCGCAAAGCAATTTTCTCCCACTAGTAGTGGATTACAGACAAAAGTCTGCTGCAGCTGGAAGAATACCAACAAATTTTTTTCGAAGGGAGTTAGGAGCATCAGAGAAAGAGATATTGACATCAAGATTAATAGACAGAAGTTTAAGGCCACTTTTTCCAGAAAATTTTAATTATGAAACACAAATTATATGTAACATGCTTGCAATTGATGGTGTAAATAATCCTGATGTTTTATCAATTAATGCTGCTTCAGCAGCACTAGCCTTAAGTGATATTCCTTGGAATGGACCTGTTGGTGCTGTTAGGATAGGTTATTCAGATAATGAATTATTTATAAATCCTACAAGGAGAGAATTGCAGAAGTCTGATTTGAATTTAATAATATCTGCAACTAAGAGGAATTTAGTAGTCATGTTAGAAGGAAATGCAAAGAATATATTGATGCAGGATTTATTAAAAGCTATAAAAGCTGGAACTAAAGAAGCTCAAAATATTGTTAATTCTATTGAAAATTTGCAAAAAAAGTGTGGCAAACCAAAAAGGTCTTTGGAACCAAAAATTGGAGTATCAGAAGAAGTTGTGGAAGCCCTCCGATTATTATCTGAGATGAGAATAAAAGAAGTACTACAAAATTTTTCTTTGGATAAGCTAGGAAGGGACAATGTTCTGACAGAGATTCGAACTGATGTTATTGAAAAAATTAGGGTCAATTTCCCTGATCTTGATCCCAACTTATTAGGAGAAGCATATAATCAGATCGTTAAAAGTATGTTTCGTAATCTTATATTTGATACGAATATCAGATGTGACGGTAGGAATTTAGATGAATTGCGTAACATTGAGTGTCAGGTGGATTTATATAAACCATTACATGGTAGTGCTATGTTTAGAAGGGGGCAAACACAAGTTTTTTGTACTGTAACTCTTGACTCTACTGATAGTGCTTTGAAATTGGACACTTTATCAATGCTAACTAGGTAAGACCATGTAAGTATATTTCAATCGATATATTGAAATATTTATCATTCTCTATATTCTATTTTTCATAATTTTTATGATCAGTTAAAAGTTAAGGATATTAATTAATGTTTTTTGAAGATGCATATTTTCTGTATCATCTTAATGTAATTTTTCAATTACATAAACTTATGATTGTAGAAATGTCTTTTGGTTCATCGTGAAGCAAGTTTAAATATGTTTAGTCCATATATGTGAGAAATGCACATTTTCATGATTTTCTCTTCAGTCTATAATTTGTTTTCAATAAGATCGAACAGAAACACTCTGCATATACATATTTCAAAAGGAAATAGGGTTTTTCTAGAGAGAAAACACAAGGTAATTCAATATCATGAGTCAATTTGCTTGAATGTTAGGATAATGATCTTCTGTTATAAAAGAATTATGAGGTTTATATTTAATTATTATCGTATATTATTATCATTTAATTGTATTTAAAACTCTAGGCTCTCTTTTTTTTATACTCCTAAGCTCTATTTGATAATAAAAACAGTAACTTCATTTACAAAATATAGATCATAATAAAGATAATAATAAAACCATATTTAATTTCATATTTTTGAATATTTTCATTATTTCTAGTGGTATAAAAGAGAAGAATTTCTTTCTTCATTATGAATTTCCTCCATTCGCAACCAAAGAAGTTGGTAGAGTTGGTCCAATAGGAAGAAGGGAAATGGGGCATGGGGCTCTAGCTGAAAAAGGTCTATCTCCAATTTTACCATATGATTTTCCATTTACTGTGAGGCTAACCTCTGAAGTACTCGAATCCAATGGTAAGTAAATTGTATTATATCATTTCTAGAAAAAACTCTTCAAGATAGTTTATATTCGGTGACCAAAAAAATTCGTGCTGTTTTTTCATTGTGCTATGAATATTTTTTAAATACTGAACGGTTTTAGCGGTTACTATTTGGTAGTGGATCATAATTAAAACAAGTTGTAGAAATTACTATGTTTTACTACCAATAAATTGATATTTTACACATTTAATTGTGACTCGAGTTTCGGGAATTAAAAAAGTAATATATCAATTTATTGGTAGTAAAACATAGTAATTTCTACAACTTGTTTTAATATTTTTTAAGTTCTTTATGGATAGAATTGGTTGATTTTCTGTCCGAATTCTTTTGTCTAACACATGTACTCTTGAAAGTCCTACATTGAAAAATTTAAAATGCCAAAGAGTGAAAATTCTATTTCAATTCCTTAACTATTGGAGAGACATTTATGAATACTGGTCACAAAATTAGTAGATTTGAATGAAGAATTGATAAATTTGAATGGCAAAATAATACACTCGGTTATGTTTCATATGAGACGTCCTTATTTGTGCTGGAAAGTAATGTCCTTGTTCTGTGTGTTTGGACCCAGTAGACATTTAAATCTTTGTATTTTATCTTGTAAAATGACATTTTCAATCTATCGGGTGAATCTCTTGTTCTCCTTTGTTTGCATTGTGAAAACCCCATGTGCATGCCTTTTAGAAAAAGTGCGAAACAAACTGAAAGACAGAGATCCTTTCCATTGGTTGGCAGATTTAGTGCAAGAGTATAATATTTAAAAGGGGACGGACTTGTAAAATATAAGAACCTTCATTGTTCAAAGTGTTGGTGAATTAATACTATTATTGTTAGTGTAACTAAGAAACTTTTAGCTTGATGCCTATACTCAAGAAATACTTTTTGTTTTTACGTTTTTTGTTATAAATGTTTGAACTTTTCTTCACTTCCTCATCATCTGCATGGTTTATCTTATTCCTTGATAAAAAAGGAAATCTAGTTAATCATCGTGACAACTACTCACACTACTACTTCGATTCAGTCCTCACCAACGGTGCAATTAATAATTTTGCTCTTAATTAATTAACATGGCGGATATTTATTCCGAAATATAATGAGCATGAGAAAGTTTTTAGAATCAGCAAAGTGTAACTTTCATCTGTGTAACAATTCAAAACTTAAAAACAGGCAAGTAGGTTTTGTATTCGAGTTTTGAAAACAGATGCAAGGTACACTGTCCGAGAAACTTTCTTTCTGACATAGCTTATACTCCTTATTAAATTTGGTTCTTGTTTGTGATTTGACATATTGGAACAATAAATAAAATATTGCAGTAAACTAACTACGGTAGGAAACAAACTTTTATATGAAATATGCATTTTTTTCCATATTATGACTGAATCTGGTTTTCTTCCCGTCTTCATAGCTATAAATATTAAAATTTGACAGGTTCAAGTTCAATGGCTAGTGTTTGCGGTGGAAGCTTAGCACTTATGGATGCTGGTGTTCCAGTTACAACTCCTGCAGCTGGTGTAGCAATTGGTTTGGTGACAAAATATGACAAAGATAATAAAGAAATTGAGGATTACAGAATATTAACGGATCTCTTGGTAACATTTTGAACTTACTGACTTGATTTGATAATATGGTATTAAATGTTTGCAGTTCATAATAAGTACAGTTATTTTAGGGTATTGAGGATTATATGGGTGATATGGACTTCAAAATAGCTGGAACGAAAAAAGGAATTACAGCCCTTCAAGCCGATATTAAAATACCAGGTCTACCATTGAAAATCGTGATGGAATCAATTCAAAAAGCTGTAGACGCTAAGGGAAAGATATTACAGATTATGCATAACTGTATGGCAACCCCAAGGTCGTTGCTTTATGAACTAGGATTGAATTTGTTTCTAAAAATTATTCTCTCATTTTTAGATCAGAGAAAAAGGAGAATTGGCCTGTTTGTGACCAAATGGAGGTGGAACCACACAAAAGGTCCAAGTTGATTGGTGTAGGAGGGGTGAATTTGAAGAGATTGTTTGTTGAAACAGGTGTTCAGGTATGAATTTTGTCATATATTTGAATTGGTGTTACTTTACGAAGGTGTAATTAAAAACAGAGAGTGAGAAATAATCAAAGAGAGATATCTGCAAACTGATTTATACATCAAGGCCATCTAGTAGCAGTTTTTGATCTGCTATGGCTATGCTGATTTGCTCTTAGCTACACTATGCCAGTGAAGGGAAATGCATTATTCATAATCAGTTAAGATTTCATTCAATTCATCATTGTTGAAAACATGATTAATAGTGTACAGATATGTATGATATTAATCATGTGGAAACATACATAGAATTATCTAGTAAACTGTCACAGAGAAAATAAATCTAGGATGCAAAATGTCATTATTTTTGCCCTTTTGCAAGAAGTGACATTTTACAAATTTCTGTTAATCAAAATAAATTGTTATCAATCCATATTGATTAATGATGAAAAATATAGAAGCGTAATAACTCAACTTAAACTCAAAAGGCTATCCAACTGATACACAGGGAATTTTGTTGCCTGTAGAGAACTGAATGACACATTACAGTTATGTATGTTTCAATCTTAATGGTCATAAAGCCTAGGTCAATTTTCTGGCTTAATTTGATGAAAAGGAGAATAAAGCTAAAAACAAATAAAATATAGAAGGGTATACAAAATAGTTAACAATCCTCAAGAATTTCAAAATGTTATTAAATTAAAAAATATGAAGCAGTGAGGATTTATTCAAGTCTTTTCGATCGTTCAATAGAATTTGTTTTTTATTTTATCTATTGATTTCTAGGGTTTCTAACAGATTAAGTCGATGAATTTTATTTTCAATGTGCAATAATTTATAGTTATTATCAAAATTAAGTCTTGTTTCTAGTATGTGATTTCCCTATGTTGACCTTTGTTTTTATTAATGTAACATTTTTCAAGTTCCCTAATTTTTGTTCGGAATGAACGTCCAATCTGCCCAATATATATATAATACATACTGGTAAATACCACAGATTAACTTATAAACCCTCGATCTCCTGTGTTTTGTAATGAAATATTTTCTTATTGAATTGCCTAACAAATAATTAGTATTATATTTACATATATATGCTAACGAACATGTTCCGGCAAAATTTCATGAGGATTAGAAGATTCAAAACAAGGACAAAAATTTTGTGAGCGGAGCAGCATTCGGCGCTAAAGAAACTATAGTAACAGTTGAAATTTAAATTTATAATTTAAATGTAAAATAACGACAAGAAGGCTAATACAAAATTTTGTGAAGATCGTATAATTAGAAGACCAAAAACAAATTATTTTGTGAATATTGTAGGTGACATCAACTAGTGTACAATAGCTCTTGACATCACGTCAGTGCTTTTTTTATCTGTGAATTTTAACATTAATTTTCATCAAGTAAAATCTGAAAATATCAGACACCTGTAAAAAATGTTTTTATCCAGAATTTCACCCATTCTCAAACTGAAGTTTTGCCTTTGAAATTAATTATTTTTGAAATGAGTCAACTCAAATAGTTGAGAAAAGGCCTCAATGATCATTTGTGAACTAAAGTGTGGACTGAATATCTTCATGCTGGAAAAATGGACATGAATATGGAGCATTCTTAAACTTTGGGGATCTATGACTTCCAAATTAAGAAAGAGCGGCCTGGTTTGAGTTCAGACTTATGTTCAGGAAAGTTATTTAAGTTTGTATGGAACCAAATTTTCCGTAATATGTGGTGGATTTTGACATTTACGAAAATATTAATGTAGATGTACTACGTCCGGTCATGTTTGTAAACATAACTTTCCAAAGAAATAACTTGAAATTTATAGGGTTTGTTTTAAACCAAATTGAAATAATAAGATTTGTTGAAGTCCTAAATTCACCCATTAGAAATTTTACTTCATCAATATCTTAAGAAAGAAAGATTTAACAAAATTGAAATTGCAGACTTAGATGTAAAATGAGTTAAATGTATTTGCTAAATTTTTTGAGAATGGCTTTAATAAATTTTAATTATCTAGAAAACATTAACTAGAATCCATCGTTTCAGGTTAACTATGTAGAGGACAATAAATTTGAAATATTTGCTCCAAGCCAAAGTGCTATGGAGGAAGCCAAAGAAATTATCATGAATCTCTTACACACAGAAAAAGTACCAGATTTGGAATTTGGGGGAATATATCCAGCAACTATAGTTGAAATTAGGGATATTGGAGTAATGGTGAAATTATATCCTGAAATGCCTCCAGCACTTTTACATAATAATCAGCTTGACCAAAGAAAGGTAAAGAATATATTTCAATTTTTTTTCAGAATTGAGAGTTGTTTAATTGTTTGAATAAAATGATTAATATTGAAGTTAACACACAAACAAATGGATTGTTAATAGTAAGTAGCTGAACTCTATTGATTACAAGGGATCAAAAAAATAATTGAGTTTTAAGAAAGAGCATGGTGTTAAATTCATATCCTTTTTATTACATTCAATTGAGAGTTGATTTAAGTTATGCAATAAAACAATCTTAAAGTTTATCACTTGATAATACATATCATTATTAAAAAAAGACGTTCGTAATCTTCTATAAAATAATCTTGATATGAATTTCAGATTGCACATCCTTCAGCTTTAGATTTGAAAGTTGGACAAGAATTACAAGTGAAATACTTTGGAAGAGATCCTGTCTCTGGACTTATGAGACTATCAAGAAAAGTTCTTCAGGTTACTCCAAAATAATATGCTTTTATTAATGTATATACACTATTAAATTTTTACATTAGTCCATTTTTTTATTCTCACTTGATGATCACAAATCTTTGCGAAATTCATCAGAAACATGGTTAGATGAGAAAAGTCGCTGATTAATTTTACAGATAGTGCTTTGAAATTTTGTATCTGAAATAGGTGACACTAAATTATTTTGTAATAGTCTTGATGATTGAGTTTCTTCTAGTTTAGAAATTTGACAATGTGGGTATAAGATTAACAATTGGAAGAAAGTTTTACATTTCATAAGCTTTATACCTGAGCTCAAGCATTCTATCCCAATATCTATGAGCAACCATAACAGAAATAAACTTAAGTTGGAATGCCTAATAAGTAAGTGCTCTGATTGTAGTCCAGTTAAAATAGACAGATAATGTTATATCTTAGTCTAAATTCGCATAGGGCTGAAAATTAGTATAGACGTTAAGTGAACTATTACAAATAAAATGTCAAAAATACCTTTCGATCCTACTTCTTTAAAAAAATTATCCAAGGTCAAAGGTAAAAAATTCATGTTTAATCCACTTTTCTCCGAAACGGTAAGTTTTATCGTAAAATTGGATCAGACAAAAGTTGTAGATCATACAATTCTCTACAAAAATTGTTCGTGACCTTGAGCAACATCGGCCAGCTACGTAATTGTTCGAGTGTAGAGAGTCGCATACCTGCCTATTTTTGAAGGACGTAAACAAAATAAATGTATGCTATTAGTTTTGAAAGTTTCTTTGCAGTGAGCAGACATGCTTTTTGGTAATATTTTCAATCTCAATTTGGTCTGCTACATAATTTTAACAAAATGTCAGAAGTTTATTTTCTTTGTGATAAAACTTTGAAAGGAAGTAAAGTTGTTGTTGATCATGGACTTTAATTGATGCACGTGTTGAAAGAAATGATAAGTTTTTTGAATACTTGAAGGACAATTAATATGTGACAGTCCATGTGCAGTGTCGTAAAATGTACACTCGGAAGAGTAGTATTGCTGCAGCTAAAAGATCGCGCGGGACAGAACAAGGTACTACATCCAAGATAAGTCCACCTAAAATTAAACTTCGTACTAGAGCACGAGTAAGTTAGTCATATTTCTGTTTTAAAAGATATTGCTTTAAAGGTATTTTTTTTTAAATATTACAGATGATAACTGGATCAATTCTCCGAAACCTCCACAAAAGTTTGGAGTCGTTGAAGCCCATTGACGAAAATTTCAAGAAGCGTCCGACACTATCTATCGCCGTAAAGGAAGCCACTTCGAAACCGCTTAAATATATCATTACCAAATGTCCTAAACTCAATAAAATATAAAAATAAAAATCTGAATAATTAAGGAGAGGGCGATGGGGATCCCTCAAGCACTACGAATCATTTATATAATTCTTAAATCTGTCTAAACGCTTCAAATATAATATTTACGATGAGATACGTCAACTTACCACGTACTTCTTAATTTCTGATTAACATTGATTAGACAATTTCAACTTGAATAATATACCAAAATTTTTAGATACTTCTAAACCCTAGACTCCAAGACCATACATTCAAACCAAAACTGGGCGCACGCTATTTTCTACGAGAAACAGTCTATTTTACACGAACAATAACGATAAAGAACGACAACCGGTACTCTTAATTCCTTGATTCCGGAACTTAGCACTATCTGTTCAATTTCTCTAATTCTTCTGACTCAATTCTTAAACTTCAAAAAAAAATTACTAATATCACTCAATATAATTAGAATAATGCTAAATTCTGAGACCAATTCGAGCCTCGCACCACGATCTTTTCTCGATGATCTTACTAGTTTTTCCTCTCCGACAAACTCTCTTTTGGCCCTTTTAATACCTCGTACGAGTCGGTTTTCTCCTTCCAAATTTTTAGTTCGTTCACCCGCTCAAAATTATTATTTAGCAGTTTTTCGAAAGCTTCGGCTCCTTGTCGAGCCACACGTGTTAATTCCGACGTCAGCGTTTGCGCTGAAACTTTCCGTTCATCAACTCATCTGAAGGAATATATTTACGTTTTGTACAATCGGCTCATATGAATTTTTTCATCTGTACTTTGTTATTACAATTTATAGGCCAGAGTAAAAGAATTTCCTTTCATGAAGCGTGCCTCGAAAGCAAATTCCTGAGTTTAACATTAACTGGTCTGGAGATTAGTATAAACAAATCAATTCAGGGGCATTGAACCTCGCGTTGAATTTGCTATTGTACACTGAATTAATCCCTGTATCATTACAGCCCTTTCATCAATTCTATATCTTGTTGGTTTACCACAGATGTCCCATACTTTTTCGACACTGTGTTATATCAGTATTCAGTTCTACGTCCTTCGGTCTATTCCAATCACGAAGAAAATTAATTGGAATCCATCCATAATTTACAACTTCAACTAGCCAAATCGATTTCATCCCAATGTGCATCGAGCTTCACGTATTTTACGAGATACCTTACAATCTCCCAGTACGATCCTGCACTTTTTCAGGACCATAAATCTCGAGTTCACGAAATTAAAGTGTTCCTGGCGTCGGTGGCTCCTGAGAAACGTCGAATTTTATGAGGGGACCTCGTCCTTTCATAAAAATGCCTGGAGGTGTCGTTACACTATGTACCTGCCTACGTGCCATCATAAGGTACATTGTTATTTGGGGCTATTTTCGCCCTTACCACCACTGATATACGATATGATATATATCACCACATGTTCGAAAATTTCGTAACTGCGACATAGGTGAAATATATGCCGAAAAAATAGGATAACTTGGTTTTATATGGGAGTCATATGAATCCACTGTTGTTCACTGGCATAATTAGGTAGCACTGAATGCAACTGTTATTTCACCGAAAAGAAGTTAAAAATGGAATGAAATAAGAAATTACCTTGTTTTCTATCACTTTTTATTAACTGAATATACAAGGACCCGAGTTTTGTAAGGCTTAAGACATTTTCAAACTGAATAAAAACAAATTGTATCTTAACTATTATATAGGTGTCCCATAATTAGACCGACAAGCTTCTAGTGGATGTCGGTCTAGATATTATTTTAGATACTTTAGACCCAAATCATATAATGCAAAAACGCTTCGTTAAGGAGCTAGAGCCATTTAAAGATGACGTCTAGGCAACACTTTTTGTTACATATCTCCAAAACGGCGTCACCTAAAGCGTTCAAATTTTTTACATTGGCTAATATCAAAAATACGCACCGAATGGTTTGAGTGCATTTTCATGTTAAATATAAACGTATCATTTTGGGGAGGCGAAGGGTATTTTTAGTGACAACTCCTTTACCTTTCCTTATTTTACAATTTATACATCTAGTTCATAAACTTTGATATTTTTTCTTGAATAAAGGTGCCCTTGTGTGATATCGCCCACTTGCACCGGTTTTCAGAAAAATTTATTTGACTTTTTCGCTCCGTTCACTACTCAATGCTCGTTATCTAAAGAATCATAATAAAGTAAGTGAAATATCAATTTTTTGTACTTGAAAGCTTCACCTTATAAAACAATTAATACGAAATTATTTAATTTACTTCATGTGTTGGCTGGACGTCATCTTCAGAGAGCTCCATAGCTCCTTAACGAAGCATTTATGCATTATATTATTTGGGTCGAAAGCGTCTAAAATAATATCCACTAGAAGCTTGTTGGTCTAATTATTGGACATCCTATATATACGTTGAAGGCTTTGGCTGGTGCAAAACTTCGAGAAGTGGGTGTGCCAAAGGTCTGTGAGCACATTTATTAGTTTTATTGTTGAAATGTGATGTTTGTGTTTAAATATTTCGAGAGATTCCAGGATGTCTAGGTTCTTCTTTTTGCACCCAGGTGCAATATTTCATGATTGTCCAATTCTGGGAAGATATAATGGATGATTAATTGTAAAACAACTTAATTTCCGTTAATTCATTTAATGTTATTAGCGGAAATTAACTTGTTTTACTTTTAATCATCAAGATGTAATTCTGACAAGTAAAGACCGACACAATCAAACATAATATATGATTGGTTTCGAAAAAATGTTTCGCAAAATAAGAGTTATTTTTCCGGTTCTTAAACGAAGATTGTTCTTTGAAACTTTCTTGGAAAGATCTACCGATTTGTCCTACTTTTAAAAGGGCCAAACTTCAAGGGAAGATCATACAAGTTATTTGCAACAAAAAATGTTATATATAGTCTAGTCAACAAGTGCCTTTTGGGTCATTTTTTTTCAGCAGTCTCCGAAAATTATGATCAAGGTGTCATTCGATTCGCAATGGCATCTAGATGATTTTTGAAAAAAATGAAGTTCCGCTTGCAAAAATTGCAAAAGTTAACAATAATAAACTAAAAAGAAAGAGGGTTTAGTTTTTTGTGAATATCTCAAAAACTAATGAAGATTTTTGAAATAAAAAAAAAGATTCAAAAAGAGGAGGAAATTTCCTAAAAAAAGTGTCGACTCCCGGAATTGTAGTCCCAATATTAATAATTTTCCCAGAGGGATGAAAATACGGCCGAAAACGGGTACTCTGGCTTTCGTAAGCGACGGCTACTTTGGACACTTTATTAATAAAAATTATTTTAACAGATTAAATATGAAATTTAATAAATGAAAAAATTCAGAGGCATACTGGATAGATGAATGAACAATAATCCGCCAAAAAAAAATTTTTATCTCAATTTTTCAATTAGTTATGCAATAGTTAATTAATAATTTTTTTTTGCTTGGACATGAACATTGCAAGTGTGATAATTGTTAAACTATTAACTTGAGATTTTTTCCTCTCCTTGAGCAATTTTTGGAAGACTTCAGAATAGATCCCCGTTGGAAAAATTTAAAAAGGTTTATTTTTCAGTTTTTTATTAACAATTTTCTTTGTTGCAAAATTAAAAACTTAGATTAATTATCGAAAAAATTTTTTTTTTCAAAATATTATTAATGGTCCGTTTTTATGTTGTAGGAAGCTACATAGAAATATTTTTTTTTAATTTTTATCTCTTATTGTTTAAAAATTTGTTATTAACAAATGCATTGTTTATAAAATAATTGAAAATTTTTTTAAGGAATATCAATCTTTGATGCAAATAATGATTAAAAAAAAATTTTTCCTCAAAAAAATTTTTTTATTACTTAAAAACGCGTTTGTTAATTAACAATTGTTTTCTCCCACTTCTAACTAATAATAAGGAACCATTTTTCCTTTAAAAATCATGATTTACTTTTCTTTTCCATATAAAAAAAAATTAATAAATAACTGAAAAATAAACATTTTAAAATTTTTCCAACGGGGATCTATTCTGAAGTCTCCCAAAAATTGCTCAAAGAGAGGAAAAAAATCTCAAGGTAATAGTTTAACAATTATCACACTTGCAATGTTCATGTCCAAGCAGAAAAAAATTATTAATTAACTATTGCATAACTAATTGAAAAATTGAGATAAATTTTTTTTGGCGGATTATTGTTCATTCATCTATCCAGTATGCCCCTGAATTTTTTCATTTATTAAATTTCATATTTAATCTGTAAAAATAATTTTTATTAATAAAGTGTCCAAAGTAGGCGTCGCTTACGAAAGCCAGAGTACCCGTTTTCGGCCGTATTTTCATCCCTCTGGGAAAATTATTAATATTGGGACTACAATTCCGGGAGTCGACACTTTTCTTAGGAAATTTCCTCCTCTTTTTGAATTTTTTTTTTATTTCAAAAATCTTTATTAGTTTTTGAGATATTTACAAAAAACTAAACCCTCTTTTTTTTAGTCAATTGTTAATTACTTTTGCAATTTTTGCAAGCGGAACCTCATTTTTTTTCAAAAATCATCTAGATGCCATTCCGAATCGAATGACACCTTGACCATAATTTTCGGAGACTGCTGAAAAAAGTTGACCCAAAAGGCACTTGTTGACTAGACTAATAACACAGGTCGAAATGTTGATGGTTATTCTTCAATTTAGCATTTCTTGATTACATGAAATATTGAAATTTTTTCCATAAAATCAATTATACTTCAGTTATTCTTATAGCCTCATCAAATTTGACCACATATATATGGAAACGGCATTAAATTTTCTACAAGATAAGAAGTTCTGTGTGTTTCTTATCGCGGGCGTGGTAAGTAGATGAATTTCACGATTCTTAATTGAACAAAATCAGTCATATTTCTCTAATGGTTTTATCGATGAAAAATCATTAATTATGGACCAGTTTTCTTTTCAGCAAAAAATACCTCATTTAGTATGCTTTCGAATGACATATCAACTTTTTTGCTAGCCGCTTGTGCTCTGCCATAATATCCATTCGCAAATCCATAAATGAACAACAGATCGCGATATTCGATGTTTGAAAAAACAGGCATAATTTTCTCGATTTTTTCTAGATTAGTTATATTAACTGGAGTTAATTCGTTAGATTCAAGAAATCGTAGTAATACTCTAAATTATTAAGCGACAGAAAGCGTCAGATTTCAAAGTCCATGTTTAGTTTGATAGTCAATCACAATGAGTTTCAAGATAGAGCAAATTTAGGGTTGGAATATTTCAACTTTTCGTTGTTATCTTCTTAGCCATGATATTATGGCAGAGGACAAGCAGCTAGCACAAAAGTTGATGTGTCATTCGAAAGCACACGAAATAAGGTATTTTTTGCCGAAAAGAAAACATGTCCGTAATGGATAATTTTTCATCGATAAAACCATTGGAAAAATATGACTGATTTTATTCACTTCAGAATCGTGATATTCATCTCCTTACTACGCCCGCAATAAGAATTTCCTGGCACACAGAACTTCTTATGTTGTAGCAACTTTAATGCCGTTTCCAGACATGTGGTCAAATTTGATGAGGCTACAAGGATAACTGAAGTTCACTTGATTTTATGGAAAAACTTGAAATATTTCGTGAAATCAAGAAATTTTAAATTGAAGATTTACCATCAACATTTCGACCATGTGTTATATGACATTTTTTGTTGCAAATAACTTCTATGATCTTCCCTTGAAGTTTGACCCTTTTAAAAGTAGACACTCTGTATAAATGATTAGTTTGCACGTATTTAATCAGTAACGTAGAAACGAGTGAAAGCCCTACAGACCATTTGAGTGTTTCCACAATTGAACGTCAGCGTTCTTAACGCAATTTCAATTTCTGATTGTAAAGAAACAATTTATTATCTCGAATATTAGCTCTCATAAATCACCAAGTTCGGAATATAGAATATTATATTACAAACATGTCAATCAAAAGAGGCATCAATTTTTCATCGTATGGGCTTTTGCGCCACGACAAAGTGACCAGCCATTTAACATAAATGACCGATGAACACCCCCATGGATATTTATTACAATTCCAGCTCATTCACAATTCCAAAGAGGCGGTTTTTAATGGCCGCATAGAGCTGGTGGAAAGTTATTTTCATATTATCTCATTGATTCATTTCGGACCTGACCACATTTGGAACGAAAATCTATTTTGAATTGGGGCGGATTTTTGATTTGGAATAAGGGGGAATTAAATTCTTTTGAGCATTTTTTGAAGGCCTTTGTATAAGGTTTGGCCATTGGAACATATCATTTCTATATTTGAATAACATTGAAATTGTTATATCCAAAATAAATTATTTCTTCACCTTAATTTTTTTGGCAATGTTGTTGTAGTCTTACATCACTTTAAATTCAGAATTTTGACTTGAAACTTCTGCAATAAACAGGGTGTATATGAATATTTCCGAAAAAAATTAGGGGGGGATTGTTAAAAATAAAGTGGGTTTTTCATATAAACTTTATTCTTTTGAGCCCCCTTGCTTAGTTACAGCCCCTAAAGATAGCGCCCGGAAAACAGTTTTTAATTTCTTTATTAAAAACCAAAATACTGACAATAATAAAATGGAGCAGACATATTATGCGGGCGAGCAGGTACTGAAAAATTTTTTTGATAGTCTTCCTCTATGATTGCAAGGGGTAGAAAAACCACCCCTAAACCTTCTTTTGCAGTTTCTTGCAAATTTTCCATATTCCCACTTTACAATAAAAAAACTAATTTTGGATAGCTTGATCTATTTTTAACAAATAAGGTTTCTTGTAATTTCTTGCTAAATTTCGAGGTTTTTGAGAAAAAAAAAATTCATCAACATGACAGCGTGAGTCGTCGAGGCTGGAATTATTTCCGAACTAGAATTCATCTATACATTCTGTCAAGAAAGTACCGGGAATTATCGATTTAAATTTGGCGGGGCAATGAGGCAGGAATATTTTTTTTCCTAGGTTGGTACCACTGTCCTTAATTACTATGCCAAGCTTGAGCGGGATCTGTCAACTAGTGTGTTTGCAACAGCTGATTAAGTCAGTCGATGTCAGAGTGCGTGCCGATTTTTACTATGGGTGATTACGTTGAGCAAAGAATTTGTTTAAAGTTTTGTGTTGCAAATGAATTTTCGTGTGCTGATGCATTGAAAATGTTGCAAAAGGCCTTTGGTGATAATGCTCTATCGAAAACTCGTGCATATCAGTGGTACAGAGCCTTCAAGGACGGTCGTGAAGTGGTCGCCCATCGACGGCTTCGATCGAAGATAACGTCGATAAAATTAAGGAAAGGGTGCTGGAAAACCGTCGTACCAGCTTGAGAGAGATAGCACATGAGATCGCACGTACGATTTTGATTGATATTTTGGGCATGAGAAAGGTGGCCGCACGACTCGTACCGAAAGACCTGAATTTTCTTCAAAAACGTCATCGCGAACAGGTTGCTTCAGACATGCTGGATCGCTGTAATTCCGATTCTACATTCATGGAACGCATTATAACTGGTGATGAGACCTGGGTCTACGAGTACGATATGCAAACAAGCCAGCAATCATCGGAATGGGTGGCAAAAAATGAGCCGAAACCGAAAAAACCACGCCAAAGCCGCTCGAAAATGAAGGTGATGCTCATTGTTTTCTTCGATATCCGTGGCGTGGTGCACTACGAATTCGTTCCAGAGGGTCAGACGGTAAACAAGGAGTATTACCTAGGCGTTATGAAACGTTTGCGTGAGCGTATCCGTAAGAAGCGGCCAAATTTGTGGGTGAACAACTCATGGATTTTGCATGACGATAACGCGCCTTCTCACCGAGCTACGATTGTGACTGACTTTCTCGCCAAAAACTAAACAAACGTGCTTCAGCAACCACCGTATTCGCCGGATTTGACTCCCTGCGACTTTTTCCTCTTCCCAAAACTAAAATTGCCCCTTCGTGGCACCCGTTTTGAGTCGATTGAAGCCATAAAACAAAATTCGGCGCGAGAGCTAAAGTCCATCCCGGAAAGCGCCTATAAAAAATGTTTCGATAATTGGAAGTGCCGTTGGCATAGATGTATTGGAGCAAATGGAGCCTATTTTGAAGGCGACCCAATAAATTTTGACGATTAAATGTAAAAATGTTGTTTCAATTGAAAATTCCCGGTACTTTCTTGACTGAGTAGTATATATTTTTTGGTAGTAAAACATGGTAATTTCTACAATTTGTTTTAATTATGATCAACTACCAAATAATAACGGCTGAAACAATTCAGTATCTAGTAAGCGGATGTCATTTTGTTATGACAACTGACTGACTTTGATTCAATTACAATTTTTGCCAGTTTTTTGGTTTTTAAGAAAAAAAATTAAAAACCGTTTTTCGGGCGCCATCTTTAGGGGGCTGTAACTAAGCAGGGAAGCTCAAAAAATAAAGTTTACATGAAAGACCCACCCTATATTTTGACAAGGAATCACCCTCTAAATTTTTTTTATGTATTTTTTTGAGATTCTAGTTATTTTTGTTCTTATCATGAGGGCATTGTTTGAAAAGAATAACATCTATTATGTTTTTCTATGTTCTGAGTACATGTGAGTTTCAATTATTCTTAAAATTTATACAATTTCTGAAATTTATAAACTCTGGAATTATTAAGCCGGTTGTTTTTGTCTTTAGCATTAGAAAAGGAGTTGGAAATTTTATGAGGTTGTGGAAGCTATTTTTATGTTAGTTTATGAGATTATCTCAGTTTTTTCTGGGAAATTGTTCCAAAATATGTTGATTTTACAATTTTTTTATTATTGTTTTCTGTTTCTGGAAGTGGAGAATATTTGTTTCAGAATGATTTGTTCTTTTATTTTACTTATCAGAGAATTTATATTTTTTTTTCGGAATGATATATTATAACTTAACTAAAAATACATAAACAATTATTTGGAAACAAATATTATGATTTTTTCAATGGATAAAAATTTAAAACAACTCATTTTGAAATAAATATGTCCAACTTTCAAAACAGAAAACAATAAGAAAACATTTGTAGAATGAACAAATTATGGACCAATTTCGCAAAAATATTTCGAACACTTTCAAAAACTAACAGAGAAAAGGCTTTCACACCTCCACATAAAATTTCCAGCCACTTTTTATGCTTCAGACAAAAACAACCGACTAAATAATACAGCAGTTTATAAATGAAATCGTCATAAGTGCGGTTTGCATATATGTAGCACAAATCGAGAGATCTTTCAAAAAAAGTTTAAAAGAATATCAATCATCATTTAGAAACCAGAAAAATAATTATTATTTTGTAAAACATTTTTTCGGAACAATTAATGTCTCCCCAGAATAAGACAATCTTGAAATACTACATCTGGAAGTGAAATGCAAAAGAACCAGACATCCTGGAATTGATAGAAATATTCCAGAATAAGCAAGCTTTAGAAATGAAAATATTAAACGAGCAGACGGACCTTTGACACCTCATTTTTCGAAGTTTTGCATGAGCCCAAGTCTTCAATAACGAAATAACGAAATTCGAGTTACTCTATTTTCAGTAATGAAAAAGTGGTAGAAACCAAAATAATTTCTTATTTCGTTGCATTATATTATACATATTATATTATATAATATAATATAATATATTATATTATATCATATTATATTATATTATATTATATTTATATTATATTATATTATATTATATTATATTATATTATATTATATTATATTATATTATATTATATTATATTATATTATATTATATTATATTATATTATATTATATTATATTATATTATATTGATAATTCGGTCAAGTTAGCAGAATAGTCTGCGCTTTCTCAATATTAATAATATTTCAGCCATTCTCCTTCATTTCATTATCGAAGAATAATGTGGGTGTGGTGGGTTTCTTGAAGGCTCCTGAACGTCGGGAGCAACAACGACACACGAGGTGCGTGGCTGGCAACGGCGTCACGTCGTCGGGGCGCACTATTGTCATGGACGTCCACCGTGGCGCTTAAGATCACAAGCATAACTGTGGGATTCCTCCCTCGATGTGCTGCAAGGGATGCTCTCGGGGTGGCTATCATCTACATAGCCTACTACCGTTCGTGAATGATTTATCTCTCTTTTATTAAATTCTTGTTATACGGTAATAAATATTTTATTTCCATGGGTCTTGGAATCATTTTCATAAGTCCGGAAATTACGAAAAAATTATTATTGGATCGAATTCCTCTGGGTTATTACTTGATGGAAACTCGTTTTAATCGAGCTATTGAATAAATTATTTTATATTTCAACATCTGTATTTAAATATTGTATACTCATTCAAATCTGAAATAGATTTAATTATGGAAAATCCTATTAGTCCTTATTATTATTCACAGACCATATTGAATATAAAATCTATTAATATTTTGTAATGAAAAATTGTCTGAATAATTTATATGGTGATTTTATTATTATTTATATGGTAATTTGTATGGTGATTGACAGCTTTGATATGTTCAAAGACAGCTGATCTGTCTGATCTGTCGTCAGATGCTTCTTCAATCTTGTTCCAAAGTTCCTACCTGTTCGATCCACATAAGTTGCGTTGCAATGATTACAATTGATTTCCCGAAAAAAAAAATTTACTACATCCTCACCTAAATATTCCATCAAGAATTCCACATAATTAGTAGCGAAATTATCAAAAACTAATAATGTATAAACCTAAAATTAGTTCAATTTGATTTGAAAACCATTCCAACAAAAGAATGCATACTTCTAATAAACTTCCAGAGGAACATAAGATCCATCCACTTATAGTTTCAGAACTGCAAAGTTTTTTCTATATTTGACTCGCACAGTAGTATTTCGAATTCAAATCTAAAATCTTTCTCTGAAAATCTGGCTTACCAATGAAGACAACTCCAAGTGCTCTTCGATCAGACATTTTTCTTATGTATAACTTGGATAATAATATAGTTTCAAAAAATTAATTGAATAAAAAAAATTGGTTTTTCATATAGATACGTAGATGATATAATAATCCCAAAATCAAATGCATGGTTAAAATTAAAACAAATAATAAGTTAAATTTCTCACACCTAAAAATCTCTTGAAATGATAACCTATTAAATTTTAACATCTTTAGAAAAAGTAAATTCACATATACAATCATTCCTCAATATTCTCATAGTCCAAGTAGTAATAAATTTCATGCTCTCAATTCCATGAATCACAGGAAATTCATAATACCTGTTTCAAGAAAACTTATCTACAGAAATTTCTATAATGAGTCATATAACTAAAAATAATAAATTTTCTTTATATATGGCGATTATAACGATATCAAAGAAAATAAGCATACTAATAACAAGCTAAATCCTTATTTCGAAAAAAATAATAATAATAAAATGTCGTTTATATATTTTTGTATCAGGTGTTTCAGGATTATACATGATATACCAATAGCTTTATATTATCAAGGCATCTACATGAATGTACGAGTATTACGATTGATCTATTCGAGATTCCTGTAATTTAGTACAGGTAGCTCGATAGCGATAAGAGGTGGCGCTGTATCTGTTTGCTTCTGCATACATTCCAACAACAAATCATAAGTAGCTTCAAATTAACTTCTACTGCTATTCATTATGATTTAAAAACTTTTTATCGTTAATTTATCTCGCACGGAAGAAGGGTTCCTTCTTCCGACTAAACAAATAAAAAGTCAATTTACGTGTCTATACATACTTATGTAATGTTTGTTGATTGTTTCAGTCTCTACTTGCCTGATATTCACTTTAAGTCAGATATAAATTTATGCTTGTTGAGAGAAGTGGTGGTGACTATATTATGGTTTATTACTTATTCAAATAGTATAAATAGTTGCCTGGGTTGAAAATATATATGGCACATTTTAATGTGCCATATATCTCATAATTCCTTCGTCAACTATTTATTATAAATTTTATTGTTGATCTATCTGTGTTTATTGTGTTGATTACTATTTATTTTCTCCTTGTTTCGTTGACGGTTCGTTAAGTTTAGAATATTGTGATTATTTTTAATTTTATTTCCTAAATTTTCTATTAACTCCACTTCAGACACCTACTTTCGACATGTGAAATACCGACATTATTTAATATGATTACTATATATATATAGTTAAGTTTTTAGGGTAGAAAACCAAGTTTTAAAAAAAAACTATTTATTTTCGAAAAACAAGAATACAATGGTACGTCTGAACAAGTCTAACTCTAGTCTATCGCTGTTGAAACAAACAGATTCATTTCCCTTTATGGGTTTCCTTATCGGAATAGATGCTGACAGTAATATGATTCAAGAATGGGAATAACAAATATGATGCAATAGAAAAATGCAGAATTGGCAAAATAATACATTGCAATATACAGGTCTTACGGCGTATAGGAAAAAATACATTTAATTAGTAAGGGTTGAGATTATGTAATTATATATGAATTATGTATATATTACATAAAAACTTGAAATTGGGATTTCCGGCTATCTTTTAAGAATACACCAAAATCCGAAAACCGAAACCTCAACAAATTTAATTTAAAACAAATGATTAAAAACTTTTTAGAATTAAATTAAATGAAATGTCTCAAAAAATTTTAAAAAATCAGTTACATACTATATATATCTACATACTCCTAACTCGCACAAGCTGAAAAAGCTTCTGAGGGATCTTCATAGAAGATCTAGGAGTATCAGGATAATAAAATAATAGAAAGAGGCTTTTTACTTGATAGAAGGAATATAACAGATTTAATCTGTCAGTCTTCTACAATATCAGTATCAGGATAATATACTGAATTGTTTTAGCCGTTACTATTTGGTAGTTGATCATAATTAAAACAAATTGTAGAAATTACTATGTTTTACTACCAAAAACGTGATAAAAAACCATTCTTTAGAAAAAAATAATTCCTTTCGACAAAAGAAAATATTAAGAAAATTTTACATGTAGATCAAAAGAAAAGAACTTGATTATTGAAATTCTCAAATTCGTTCATAATAAAAATAATGTAAAAAATAATGAATGACTGTATGGAGCTTTGTAAATCCAAATATTTGATATATACAACAAAATAATTTAAAAGTAATGAATGACTGTACGGAGCTATGTAATCCAAAAAATTATTTAAGATATTTAAATGGGTACCATCTGTTTAACAACCTTCTTTGTCGATTGCCGACATTCCGATATCTGTTAGAAGGCCCCTCTTTTTAACCCGGTTTTTTATCACGTTCCGATTGTAAACCTCTGTACCACTATTAGGTTTTGTTAGTAAACCAGTAATTTCTACAATTTGTTTTAATCAGGATAATATAAAAAATAAATTTATAAATATAAATACCTTCATTCATCTATTTGAAAGCGAATTTTAATGAATGTGGTAAACTAGTTGAGCACTATTTAAAAAAAATTGACTATTCAACGCGAGAACACAGAATTCTGTGTGTTTATTCATCATATGTATATCTTTAAGAATTACTTCACAGAGTTGAAATCTTACATATATAAATTGTAATGTTGAGTAAATTCTTCTTACTTTTGAAAATGGGTTGAAATTCATAACATATATAACACATAAATTAAATTTTTGTGAAATTTAAGCCAAGTGTATTTGTCTACCTTATCAATATAATCTAAAGTTACTTTGAACATTTGTCCAGCAAAATGCAAAATTTTTTCAATAAACTCAACTCAAAAATAGCCCCCTCAGTTTTTCATTATCAAGGAAATATTTTATTTAACGCAAAACAAAAACAAAATTATTCAAAAAACTCAGATATCAACAGAATCAATCATAATGACTGCAATGCAATTTATATCGACATAACAGTGAAATGGTGGCCAACACCCGTCCAACTAGAAAATTTCTTTCCCATCTGAACAGGATTCGAACCCCCGACCTTCCGGTTACGAGTCCTATGCTCTACCACTGAGCTGTCAGCACTCATGTCGGAAAGTATTAAATAAGAATTTATTACATTGCTTGAAAATAAAAAAGTCCATGAAGATTTCTATCTTCAAATATTGAACATTTTATTAGAAATAAATCATTCCCCACTCCTCAGCCTGTATCTTCACTCTTCCCAATAAAAAATAATAATTGTTAGAATAAATATTGAAATAATTATGGGCATTCAAAAATTCTTCTTCTATATAATAATGAGAAACGCCAAGGAATTACGGAATAAATATCGATATATAATACAAGAAATTGCGACTTCTATTTATATTCAAAACAGAGTTCATAATTAAATTATTCAATATCACAAAGTTTGAATATCAAAACAGATTTAATCTGTTAGTCTCCTATAATTTTAATTTAAAAAAATTTTATTCAAAAACTTTTAGAATTAAATTAATGTCTTATAAGCACGGCTTACTTTTAATAGACATTTAAACTCAAAACTCATTATATAATATCAAATGGAATAAAAAACGCAAAAAATATAAATTGTCGATCAAAATTAATAAACAAATATTTGAACGAGACAAAATTTTTTTTCTGATCTTATAATGATGAAAACTAAATTCTTTTCAAAAATACAAAAAAATATTTTCAGATCTTCTCAAAAAAATAATTTATTTGAAATATTCAATATATTTAAATATTTAAATAAGTTACTTAAAAAATCTCTCAAAAGATGTATCACATCCTCGAAAAACCATTAGAATTCAGATAAGGTCTTTATCGGTCGAATTTCACATTCAAAAAATAAAATCAATTAACAATAAATAACTTACCTCGTTTGAACACACTAACTTTTAAATCCAAGGTATTCTATGTTCATCGTAAAAATCACATAAAGATTGTAAGGTATGTTATTGTCTTAGTTAAACCACATGATATTTATATAATGGAATTTTGTTTTTTTATAAAACCTATAGATAATCATATATTATATATAAAATGAAATAATAAGTAGAGGTTTTCTACTTGATAGAAGGATTATTACAAAGTTTGAATATTAAAACAGATCTAATCTGTTTTGATATTCAAATAAATATTAAAATAAAAATAAAATATTAAAGCTTCAAGTGTAAATTTTACATGAAATTTAATTATTTTACTATGACAATCCGATAATATCCGATATTTTTGAAATTGAATGCTTCAAAACATAAACTGTGTTTTTATTTGATCCCAAAGATTTATTATTTAAGAATGACACGTTTAAACAAAATGGCGAAGACAGAATTGAAAACCAGTAACTGTTCTAATTGCAAAATGGCGAATGCTCAATTGCAAAATGGCGAAAGCTACAATTTTGGAGGATGCTAGTGTGCGCTCTTAAGTTAATTCTCTGATTGGTTATTTTGATGATCAATTATTCATACCTATAGCATCTAGTTCTACAGCTCGTTAAGCTTTTTCATTAAGTTAAGTCCGACTGGGCCAAGCATGATTTCGAAAAAAACAACTGGGAAAATATGCCTATATACGTAACGAAAATAATTTTCGGAATATAGGATTCATCAGGTATTTACAAGAGGAGCAATAATTCCAGTCGCCCATCACTAAAATAACTTCATTCTACGTTATAAAAATTGTGACTAATATTCAACTGGATGTCTGTTTGAATCGTCTCCCACCCATTCGCACTGACTAGCATTCTGTTGCAAGCTTAACTATCTTAACATCGTTAGTATGAAAATGTTAGAACGAGAGTATGTGTCTGTTTTACTGGTTGAGAGGCTGTTTACGACATTTATTATCATGTGAGAGCTTTATTTGTTGAAATGAATGCAACAAATGTTTTCTCTTCTGAAAATAATTGTTTCAATATTTTGTGCCCTAACGACTTTGAAAATAAAATGAATTCCATGAACATAAAATGAAAATCATAAGAAAACCACTGACTTCAGAACAGAAGCTCACAAATTTAATGTATTAAGCGTTCAAATAATCCACCTTCTTGAGCTAAACAATAGCTTAAACTATTATACAAAGTAATCTCATATCTTCGAGTAGATTTGTCTCAATGTTGTCATAAAGTTGAATAATTTTCAACCTTAATTCATCAAGATTTGATGCTCTGCCGAAGTCATGTCCATAGATGTGTGCTTTCACATATCTCCATAGCAAAAAATCATTTGGGAAGAAATCTGGTGATGTAGGGGGCCACGAAATTATACTATTTGTTGATATTACTCGATCATGAAACGTGTTTTGCAAATGCTCTGTCACTTCTCGTGAGTTACGACTTCATAGCTCAGTAGCAGAATCCATCCACCGTAACAGTTGCACGGGCCTCATTTTGAATAAGTAAGGTCACACCGCTATCTCAAAAACCGCACCAAACAGTGACACTTTGAGAATGAACAGGCTTTTCAACAATCATTCTTGGATTTTCTGCTTATTAACGCAACCTCCGAGGCGAAAGTGAGCTTCATCACTGAAGATGATGTTTAGATATAAATTCAGATGATTTTGATGCATTTCAAGGACCCAATCAGCAGATACGACGTTGCTGGTGATCGACCGGCATAAGTTCTTGTGTTAACTGCACTTTAAAAGCCTTAACACCTAAGTCTTCATCCAAAATACGGTGTAACATCGTTTGTGGAATGTCTAATTCCAAAGATCGACGACCAACCGACAAACCTAGGTTTTCGTCAATATTACGGGTTACAGCAGCAATATTCTCAATTGTTCTTCGGTTTCGATTCTTCATGTTACTTACTTGTTTCAACAACTCAAATTTTTCTAGCAGTTTCACTATTGCCGGCCGAGAAGATGCTTCACGACAACCCTTAAGTGCTTTAGTTTGGAGAACCGTGACTGCAAAATTTTCGCCATTTTTGTGGTGGATTTTAACAATTTCAATACGTTTTTGAAGCACGTATCGTTCCATTTTTATTATTGGCATAGTTTTAACTTGTCAAATGTCAAAAGATTACGGCTTCAAAAGTGACAGCTGCTCAGATAACGGGCTAATCAAAATGAAACCTCCTATTGGAAAACCCTTTAAATGGTAAAATATAAATAGAGTCTGAAATAATTAAACAATGCTGCGATGATACGTGCCGTGAGTACAGACAGAACAAGGCAAATGAGGTGTTCAACTATCGCCGAATGCTTAACACCAACGCTGTTCGCGATTCCTCCAACCCCCAAAGATCTCCGCTTGCCAACTTCCTTCAGCTCCGTTCGGCGGGTGGGTTTGCCTCTGGCCGGCTAAAGTCATCAGTTTCGGCCTGACAGCTCGTCGAGTGCGTGGCATGCGGACTCTATTCCCCTCGCGCGACTCTCGGTGAACGCTATGGCGGGAGGCGCCAGCAACTCCACCATCCGCTGCGAGGACGGCTTGATGTTGCCTTGCTGGCAGCCCCTCGAGGAAGTGCTCCTTCTGGATAGGGTAGGGCGGGGAATTGTTTACTTCTTCATCCTGGCTTACCTCTTCATCGGCGTGTCCATCATCTCCGATCGCTTCATGGCAGCTATCGAGGTTAGTAGAGATGTCATCTGACTTAAGCTTACTCGAGTAGAACAGAGATGAAAGTACCACTGAACATAGGAATCTTAGAGACGAATAAGACGCTGATAAAGATATTTTCTTATCGCCCATATCAGTTTTCCATTTTAAACCTTTCAACAAACCAGCGAAAGAATGTAAATTGATAAAATGATGTATAGAGATTAAGTGCAATTCGAAAGAAGTAAGCTAAGTGGCATCTTGAGACTGATAGTTGTGATCTTTCATATAAATACAAGAAATTATAATACGTACATTTTATTTTAAATTCGAAAATATTCAGTTATATCTATAAGTAATACTATAATCAATGTGAAAAACTCATACATCGAAACCACACTGTAACTTTGTAGAATGAGATAACCTAAAAACTATAAGCAATTCATCTAAATACATAGAGCCGAGTTAACCACAGAAATAAGTTATAATATTCGGTTGAGAGTTTAAATATACACGTCTGAAGTTTCTGAAACAATATAATACCTGATTTGCGTGTAAAAAAATCGAATAAAATTGAATTTTGTATGAGTTTTCTTGGAAAAGGTGGGGTATTGTTTACTTCTTCATCCTGACTTACCTCTCATCTCTGATCGTTTCATGGCAGCTATCGGTTAGTAGAGATGTCATCTGACTGAAGTTTTCTCGAGTAGAACAGAGATGAAAGCGCCACTGAACATAGGAATCTTAGAGAAGAATAAGACGCTAACAAAAATATTTTCTTATCGCTCATATCAGTTGTGCCATTTTTAACTTTTCAACAAACCAACGAAAGAATGTAAATTGATAAAATGATGTATAGAGATTAAGTGCAAATCGAAAGAAGCTGAGTGGTATCTTTGAGACTGATAGTTGTGATCTTTTCATATAAAAACAAGAAATTATAATACGTACATTTTATTTTAAATTCGGAAATATTCAGTTAATTATTGTGCAAAACTCATACATCGCAATCACACTGTAACTTTGTTGAATGAGATAACCTAAAAAATATAAGTAATTCATCTAAGTACATATAGCAGAGTTCACCACAGAAATAAGTTATAAAATTTGGTTTAAAGTTGAAATAGACTCGTTACATACTTACTTCCTAAGAAAATTTGAATATCAAAACAAATTAAAATATGTTTGTCTTCTACAATTTTAATTTCAAAAAAAATTTTATTCAAAAAACTTTTAGAATTAAATTAATGTCTAAAACAAGCACCGCTTACTTTTAATAGACGTATATAATCAAAACTCAATATATAATGTCAAATGGAATAAATAAACCAACAGATATACGAAAGTCATTAAAATTAATAAATAAATATTTAAAGGAGACAAAATTTTGTTTCTGGTCTTACCTTTAAGAACACCAATTGCCTTTTAAAAACATGAACACACCTTAAGGACTTCTCAAAGAATATTATTTATTTGAAATATTCAATATATTCAAATATTCGAATAAGTTAATTCAGAAATCCCTCAAAACATGCACTATATCTTCAAAAAACAAATATAATTCTAAGTAATGTCTTCTTCGGTCCTAGATAATATTCCAAATATCAAAATCAAAAAAAACCTATATCAACAACCCACACGTGCAAAGAAATGAATGTTTCGAAACCAGATCAACTTTATAATTCAAGATTGATCTATGTTCTAACAAAATCAAAGAACAGTGTAAGTTATTTTTAAGATATAGTGCATGTTTTGAGAGATTTCTGAATTAACTTATTCGAATATTTAAATATATTAAATATTTCAAATAAATTATATTCTTTGAGTGTGTTCATGTTTTTAAAAGGCAATTGGTGTTCTTGAAGGAAAGACCAGAAACAAAATTTTGTCTCCTTTAAATATTTATTTATTAATTTTAATGACTTTCGTATATCTGTTGGTTTATTTATTCCATTTGACATTATATATTGAGTTTTGATTATATACGTCTATTAAAAGTAAGCGGTGCTTATTTTAGACATTAATTTAATTCTAAAAGTTTTTTGAATAAAAATTTTTTTGAAATTAAAATTGTAGAAGACAAAAATTTTTTAAGTCGTTTTGATATTCAAATTTTGTTATTTTTCTTCTATCAAGTAAAAAGCCTTTCTATTTTACTACCTAAGACTAAAGTTTCTGTAACAATATAATAGCTGATTTGTGACTTGTAGAAAATTGCATTAAATTGTATTTTGAGTGATTTTGATCATAGAAATCTTAGAGATGTATAGGACGCTAATAATAAGAGAACCTACAAACTGCAAGCAATTCATCTAAATACATAGAGCAGAGTTGACCACAGAAATGAGTTATAATACGGTTTAAAGTTGAAAGAGACTCGTCAAATACTTCCTAAAACTTTGTGAAGTTTCTGAAACAATATAATAGCTAATTGAATTTTGAATGAGTATTATTAGAAAATGCTTACAATTGAATGAAAATAAGAGGGAACAGAACTTCTGTATATTTTAACATACCGATATTTAAAATAACTTCATTTTATATAGTTTAAGCATTCTATGCTTTAAACTGAAGGACAAAATAATTATTTAAAATTCAATCCATGCTACACTTTCAGAATCGAATAATTCAAGGAATAACTTAAAATAATAAACGTGATATAAAAAACATTATAATACGTATATTTCCTTCTAGAATTGGAAATCATCAGTTATATCTGTGACTCATACCATAATCACTGTAACAAACTTAACATCGCAATCATCTTACAACTTTGTAGAATGAGATAACCTAAAAACTGTAAGCAATTCATCTAAGTACATAGAGCAGAGTTCACTACAGAAATAAGTTATAACATTTGGTTTAAAGTTGAATTAGACTCGTCAAATACTTACTTCCTAAGACTAAAGTTTCTTTAACAATATAATAGCTGATTTGTGACTTGAAGAAAATTGCATTAAATTTTATTTTGAGTTAGTCTTCTTGGAAAAGACAGGGAATTGTTTACTTCTTCATCCTGGCTTGTCTCTTCATCGGCGTGCCTATCATCTCTGATCGCTTCATGGCAGCTATCGAGATTAGTTGAGATGTTATTCGACTGAAGCTTGATCGGGATAAACTGGGATAAAAGTGCCATTGAACATAGGAATCTTAGAGATGAATAACACGCTAATAAGAAGATAACCTTAAAACTGTAAGCAATTCACCTAAATACATAGAGCAGAATTGACCACAGAAATAAGTTATAATATACGGTTTAAAGTTGAAAGAGACTCGTCAAACACTTCTTTGTGAAGTTTCTGAAACAATATAATAGCTAATTGAATTTTGAGCGATTCTTCTTAAAAAATCCTTAGAATTGAATAAAAATATGAGGGAACAGAAATTCGGTTCATCTTAACATATCGATATTTAAAATAACTTCATTTTATATAGTTTATGCATTCTATGCATTAAACTGAAGGACAAAATAATTATTTTAAATTCAATCCATCAAATACTCTCAAAGCCGAATAATTCAAGGAATAACTTAAAACAATAAATGTGATATAAAAAACATTTTAATACGTATATTTCATTCCAGAATTAGAAATCATCAGTTATATCTGTGAGTCATACCATAATCACTGTAACAAACTTGTACATCGCAATCACCTTGCAACTTTGTAGAATGAGAAAACCTAAAACTATAAGCAATTTTCCTAAGCACACAGAAAAGAAGTGACCAGAGAAATAAGTATAATTGAACAAGATTCATCGGAAGTTTACGTAAAAATATCCCAGCCGAAATTTCAAGATATTTTCTATTTCCTGAAACAGCGATGCAGTTTGATACTTATTATAAAGTAAAATAAAAAATGTCAAAGATTTTGGATAGCTTGATTGGGTGTTTTAATACTATTGATAATAATATTTATAATGCAAGGTTCGAATTGTAGATTGCATAAATCATTTTATCGTAATTTTTTCAAGTGAAAATCAAGAATCTCGATACGACAATTGGTGAAGTTTTCTGTAGAAATTCAAGGAAATATGACCAATGAAATCGCTTTTATTACAATAAAGAAATCGAATGATATTAAAATAAAGAAGCAGCGAAAAGAATTCGTTGAAAAATTTACTTTTACTTTGATTACAGGGTTCTTTAAGAAGCGTATATTCTTTCACCCCTTGCCAACAAAATGAGTGAGGATGAAATTATAGCCTTTTTCCCAGATGATTGAGGTATATAATAAAAAACCTTCCAGAGAAAGATTTGAAGGAGAAGGGTCTTTAGGGAATCACACAGCGTCTTTATTGCATTGAAAAAAATAAATGGCACGAAATTAAGTTCCTGAAGAAAAGCAGCTAATAACTGGAGCTTGCGAAGCCCAAATTTGTAAGAAATAGAAGATCGTTTATCATGGTGGTGTTTTTTTCATTCAGTAGGAAAATTCACGTACCTCCAAAATAATTCTTCAACTTTTTTTATGACTGAAATAACACCAATAGTAAGTCGAATTTTAGACTCTGAAAACGGTAAATATTACTAGGAAAATAGTATGAAAATAATTCTATATCGGGTGTTTTTTTATATAACTTTCGATAGGTATAACTGTGATTTGACAGAAGCTTTGTTGTTTTGACATTTCTGTTCAGTAAGCATTGACAAATTATCATGGAAAGACTCACACCGCAACAACGTTTATAAATTGTTGAAATTTATTTTCAAAATCAGTGTTCTATTCGCCAAACTCATAGAGCACTTCGTGAAATTTATGGTTTACATAATCGTCCATCAGAGCAGCTTATTCGTCGAACTATTGATAGATTTCGGACAACATTTTCTCTACTCGATGCAACAACAACAACAAGACAAAGAACTGTACCTACAGAAGAGAATATCGTTGCTGTAAGTCATAGTGTTAATGATGATCCAGATTTGTCTATTCGTCGACTTTCACAACAAGTTGGACTCTGTGCATCCATCACATGGAAAATTTTGCGTGAAGGTCTTGGTTTACACCCATACGAGATCCAACTGGTTCAAGAACTAAAGCCACTTGACCATATTAAGCGTCGTTTGTTTGCTGATTGGGCCCTAGAACACCTTGAAGTTGATTCACTTTTTTATCGCAAAATTGTGTTTAGTGATGAAGCTCATTTCTGGTTGAACGGATATGGAAACAAGCAAAATTGCCATACATGGAGTGCCATATATGGAGTGAAAATAATCCTCAAAAGTTTCGCAGGTTCCATTGCATCCTGAAAAATGTACTCTATTGTGTGCTTTACACGCTGGAGGTATCGTCGGTCCATATTTTTTTAAAAACGATGCTGGAGCTAATGTTACAGTGAATGATGCTCGTTACAAATCAATAATTATTTGTTTTAAATTTGAATGGTATCGACCCAAAAGTTTTGCTTTCAACAACATGCTGTTACTGTAACAATTGATTCATTGAAAGAAAGGTTTGGTGATAACATTATTTCGATAAATGGTCCAATTAATTGGACCATTGATGAGACTGCAAAGATAACTGAAGTATAATTGATTTTATGGAAAAACTTGAAATATTTCGTGAAATCAATAAATGTTAAATTGAAAAATAACCATCAATATTCCGACTATGTGCTATATGACATTTTTTGTTGCAAATAACTTGTATGATCTCCCCTTGAAGTTTGGGCCTTTTAAAAGTAGACAGCCTGTATATGATCTAGGATATGATTACGCGAAAGCTATAGTAGATAGGAATAGACAAGCAGACATTTCTTATAGAAACGAAACTGTTGTATTCGTTTTTCAAAGAGAAGGTTGAAAAAGTCTGATGAGAAGTCGGAAGCTATTCTGATTATCAGTTTATAAACAATTTTCATCAAAAATTTAATTTTTATATACAAATGAATTATATTGTGGATAATATTCGAACTAACCTTGTCTTTAGCCAGAAACTCTTCAGCCGTCGGTTGAAAATTGTATTCCTGTCAAAAGCAAAGGGGAACCGTATAGTCGGTTAATTAAGCAAGGTAACATTCATGTATTTTGAGAAGCGAATAATAAGCTTTCGTTTGCATTTTCCGCATTGTTTCTTCTGAAACATCCTATTATACGCCTTAAGCATAAATCCCCCATTCATTTTTCACAATCGTAACTCACAAATTGTTTGCTTTGCAGGTTATAACTTCGCAAGAACGAGAAGTATCCGTCCGAAAACCAAATGGTGATACTCAAATCGTCGTCGTTCGTGTATGGAACGAAACAGTCGCCAATTTAACCCTCATGGCACTTGGTTCTTCCGCTCCAGAAATTCTCCTTTCAATCATCGAAATCTGGGCTAAGAAATTCCAGGCTGGCGACTTAGGTCCAAGCACCATTGTAGGCTCTGCCGCTTATAACTTATTTGTCATTATAGCTTTATGTGTAAGTGTTATACCCAACGATGAAGTGAGACAAATCAAACATTTAGGAGTGTTTCTTGTCACCGCGAGTTGGTCAGTATTCGCATATGTTTGGCTGTACCTAATCTTAGCCGTTTTTTCTCCTTCTGTTGTTGAAATTTGGGAGGGTCTGTTGACCTTCTGCTTCTTCCCTGCAACGGTTCTAACAGCTTATATGGCAGATAGAAAGATTTACAAGTACATCAAGAAAGACTACAGGATGAACAGAAGAGGTGTAATAGTACAAGCAGAAGGCGATTTAGAGCTAGCAAATCCTGATTTTTCAGGGCTTGATGGAGACCACGACGACTTGAAACATGAATACATTATAACCTTGAAAGAGTTAAGACAACAACATCCTCAAGCCGATCTAGGCGCCCTAGAAAGAATGGCTCACGAGATGGTGCTCAACAAGGGACCCAAATCTAGAGCTTTCTATAGAATCCAAGCAACGAGAAAATTAATGGGAAGTGGTGACCTCCTACGTAGAATCTCAGAGAGGGCACAGAGTGATTTGAGCGAAGTAAAGGCTGAATTACAGAGAGAATCGGGAAATGCCGAGTACAATCCAAGCGGCTGCAAGGTTTTCTTCGAACCTGCTAAATATACAGTTCTGGAAAACTGCGGACAGTTTGAAGTGACGGTAGCTCGTGTTGGAGATCTAGATACAGCAGTAAGGGTAGAATATACGACAGAAGACGGTACAGCTACAGCGTACAGCGATTACATTCCAGCCAAGGGATGTCTTCACTTCGAGCCTGGCGACAAAGAAAAACGGATGACTTTGGAGGTGATCGACGATGACGTCTTCGAAGCAGATGAACATTTTTATGTGAGGCTATGTAGCGCAAAGCCAGCCGGTGCGTTGGGGTCGCCAAACCTGGCCACCGTTGTTATTTTGGACGACGATCATGGAGGTATGTTTCGCTTCGAGCAGCAGAATCACGAGTTGGTTGAAAGTGTTGGGATTTACGAACTGAAGGTGGTAAGGTGTTCTGGAGCTCGAGGCAGGGTGATCTTGCCTTACTGGACCGAGGATGGAACTGCGAAGGCTGGAAAGGACTACGAGAAATGTGAAGGTCAAATCGTTTTTGAAAACAACGAGTCTGAGTGAGTACTTTGTAATTTTTTTATTGAATTTTTGCGAACTATTTAGATTAATCGTTCAAGATTTGATGTAACTGGCCAGAGTGAAAGTCATCATCCTTATACATATTGTGTTTGGCTTTCAGAACATTATTTTTCACTCTATTTCGGTTACACAGGGCGTTTAAAAAAAATGTGATCCCGTCTCTAGGATAGGTCGCAAACTGAAAAACAATTGGCGTTTACTTAGTGCCATAGTAGAAGTTAAAGATTGTAAATAAGTTGTTCTTAGTATATATCGACCTTGTCCAGGTAAATTTGCATCTTTTGTTAAGCATTTATCTTTCACATTGAATCATTTATTTAAATCCGGCAACATAATACTTGTTTGCGGAGATCTGAATGTGAAGATTTTGAAGGATGAATGTCCTAATCGAATTTTATTTTTAGACTTACTTGAATGCTACAATTTATATATTTCATCAGTTAATCCCACAAGGGTTTTTAGAAATGTTAAAGACCACATATCCATGTCTAAGATTGATTACATCTTGACCAGTGTAAATTTTCCCAAATTTATTGTTGAGGTTTATGAGGATCATGCTGGGACCATAGAGTTCTTTCACTCAAGTTTCCAGTGAGTTTCACTCCGAAACAAACTATTTCTCATAAATTGGTTTGAGTCCTAAAAATTTTGACAATTTTAGCATTTTCATCAATAATTGTGATTTTTGCTTTGTTTATTGTTTTCATGATGTTGATGAATGCTTTGAAGTGTTCATGTCTTTTATTGAGGATGGTTTCCAAAAATTTTGTCCGTTAATTCAATCTTCTAATCATGCTAAATATGACAAGCGATGGATCACTCGCTATTCATTCGGCAAAGCGAAATCTGAATAATTTTTATTGGATGTATACTAACATGAAATGCTAGTACTCGTGACAATTATAGGAGAGCGAAATCCTCATACAACTTGATAATTAAGGTAGCAAAATTTAGATATTTCAGTAACCTGATTGAAACCTCTGACAGTAGACACAAAACAGTGTGGAGTATCGTGAATTCCCAAACTGGCCGAACGTTAAAACAATATATAAGCCTATTGAGTTGATTGTTGATGGAAAATCATTTTTTTCCCTAAAAATCTGGCGGTTATATTTGCTGAATATTTCTCCTCAGTAACAAAGAATGCACTGTTCGAATATTATAATTCTAACTTGTCCAATGTCTGCACGACCTCTTCAAATTTGAATGTCAACTTCTTTTTTCAACCAGTTTTGTACAACGAGGTGATTTGAAAAACAAGAGTTCGGGCATTGATCATATTTCGGCGCGTATCCTAAAAATATTGGAGCTGCAATCGCACCTCATTTCGCCCATTTAATTAATTTGTTAATAAGCTCAGGCGTATTTCCTAATTTGAATATCAAAACAGATTTAATCTGTTAGTCTTCTACAATTTTAATTTCAAAAAAATTTTTATTCAAAAAACTTTTAGAATTAAATTAATGTCTACAATAAGCACCTATTATATTTAATAGACGTATATAATCAAAACTAAATATTTAATGTCAAATGGAATAAATAAACCAAACAATATAAAAGAGGCAATTAAAATTAATAAATAAATATTTGAAGGAGACAAAATTTTGTTTCTGATCTTACCGTAATGAAACCAATTCCTTTTCAAAAACATAAAACACAACTTAAGGATTTGTCAAAAAATATAATTTATTTGAAATATTCAATATATTTAAATATTCAAATAAGTTAATTCAAAAATCTTTCAAAACATGCAATATATCTTCAAAAAACAATTAGAATACGGATAATCTCTTCATCGGCCCTAGATAACATTTAAAATATCAAAATCAACCAACAATCAGTATATCATACCTTAGAGTGTAACACGGAACTTGTTTGAAACAGACTAACTTTAAAAATCCAGGTAGTCTGTTCGTCACAAACTGCTTATTGCTTATTGAAGACATTAATTTAATTCTAAAAGTTTTTTGAAATGAACATGAATATCAAAACAGATTAAATCTGTTTTGATATTCAAATTTTGTTATATTTCTTTTATCAAGTAAAAACCCTTTTCTATTGTATTTCCTAATCTTATGAAAAAAGCCATAGTTTTGCCTATTTATACAAAAAAGATGTACATGATGTTGCTAATTACAGACCTATCTCTATCCTCAGTGTCTTCTTCAAGGTATTTGAAAGAATTGTTTACAATCGAATGATGAACTATATAGATAAGTACAACATATTGGACACTGCACAGCATGGTCTCAGGTCATGTCGTTCAACTCACACGGCAGCTTTATCTTTCGTTGAGTTTGTGCATGATTGCCTTGATAAAGACTTGTTCGTCGCGGGGTTATTTTTTGATTTATCACGAGCTTTTGATAGCCTCTCCTATGGGTTCCTTATCGATAAATGTTTCAACATTTCTAATATGGATTCAAAGTTATCTAGAGAGTAGAACTATACTTGTAAAGGTTGATAACTCTTTCTCGCCAGAAGAGAATATTAATTTGGGCGTACCTCAGGGTTCTGTACTGGGACCACTTCTTTTCCCTTTGTTCATTAACGACTTACCTGTAAATTTGAAGAACATGCTTTTTCTGTCATCCGGTTACACTGATTTTAATATTCTCATGCACATGTTGAGATTGGTCTTGTTTGCTGATGATACCTCAGAGGTGATTAGCGCCAAGACGTTTGATGAATTGCAGACTTTATGTCAACTCTTGTTACAGTGTTTTGTGGACTGGTGTTGTCAAAATAACTTAATGATCAATATCAGCAAAACAGAATGCATTCACTTTAAAAATAGGAATGGCGATTCCAATATATTAACGTTACGGTATTTGGATTTTATTATAGAAGCTCAGCAAAATGCAAGATTTCTGGGAATATACCTCGACCAGAAATTAAAGTGGTGTTCGCATGTCCATTCTGTATGCAAAAAACTAAATAGCTCCTTCTATGCTATAAGTAGAGTTAGAAATACGATTCCCCTACAGTAATTTATGAATTTTTACTACAGTCTTGTGTACAGCCACATCTCTTATAATATTATGTTATGGGGAAACTCATCCGATGTTGGTAGTGTATTCATAGCACAAAAACGGATTCTGCGAATGATGTGAAACATTGAACTTCACGCAGACCTTTTTTCAAGAACAATAATATTTTGACAGTTGCATCAATATTTATACTCAGATGCCTTTTGTATGCCAAAGAGAATGAAAACAATATAGCGAAGCTCTCAGTACTTCATACACTAGAAATGAAAGAATTATGTCTATACCGAACCACAGAACTACTAAGTTTGAAAAGTCCCCCTTATATCAATGTATGAAGCTTTTTAATCATCTTCCAAGAAGTATACAATCACTTAGTCTCAAGGAGTTTAGAAATGTAGTTAAGGATTAACTTTTAGAAAAATGTTTTTACTCGGTTAGCAAATATTTTTCAGCTAAATTGTGATTGTTCACATATTATATGACTTGTCCTATACATGCAAAATGTCTTACATGATGAATAAAATTATTATTATTATTAGTGAAAAAATTTCGTAACATCATCCTATATCAAGATAAAGGGCGTTAAAGAAAAAAAATTGAACACATTTTTCACGATTTTGCCGAAACTACTGCCAACATTGTAATGAAATTTTATACGAATATGTTTTAGAAGCTGATACTTCCCATGAATTTGTTTTTAAACCTGATTCTCAAAGGGGGCGCTAGTTATACGGTTCGTACCAAGTAGTACCGAACATAACTTTTTTAAGGTTATATTTAACGATCAAAATTTCAACTTAAACATCATTCAATTTTACACCAAAAAGGTACTTTTGGTAAAACTCGATACTGTGTACCGTTCTCGGAATCTTTTGATTTGAAAATTATGAAGTAGTAACCGATACTGGTATAAATTAATGATAAAGTTATTGATTAAACAAAAAATCACAAGAAGAAAATTAAAATAAAGACTAAGTACATAAGATAAAATTCAATTAGAGTAAGAGTTTGAAATGTTCTCCATTTTCACGAATATACAAGTCTACCCTCTTTTCTAAAGAATCCATTAATCTTCTAAACGATTGGGGATCAGCTATGAGGTCATTAAAGTGACGTTGAATTCTCTCTTGTCTTCCAATTCTTGACGTGAATTTACCTCTGCAGCATAGACTTTTTCCTTAAGATTCGACCAAACTGTGTAGTCCAATAGTCCGAAGGATTTAAATCGCATGACCGAGGAGGCAATGAATCGGAGCTTTTGCACCTCTACCAATCCATCGATTCGGAAAATAGTTACGATACCTTCTATCAAAGTGCGGTGGAGCTCCATTGTGCATAAAAATAGAGATCTTCACTCGTTTAGCGTTACATCTTCTGATATTTCGAATAATTGATTATTTAAAAAATCCAGGTACATATCATCATTTAAATTTCCAGGTAGAATGTGATAACCTATTAATTTGTTACCTAAAGTTTCTACCCAAACATTAACTTTAAATAAGTTTTGGTAATGTGTTAACCTATCGACTTCTTGATTCTCATCACACCAGTAGTGTGCATTATGGAATTTAAACAAAGCAGTAAAAAGAATACATTTTGAAAAAATTTGGATTGAGGGCTGTCCTTTCTTGTAATGTTTGACAAAAATCCGCTCCAACCAGTAGATCGCCTGGCAAGAGCTCTTGGACTTTTGTCTGTAATGATAAGGCTGTAGCTGCTGCTCTTTAAGTATCCTCCAAGTACTTGAAGAAGACGTATTTGTTTGTCTTGCCATATACCTTACGCTAGCTGTTGTTGATCAATTAAATTTGAAATAATATTTTCTTTATTAATGGTTCTTATTTTTCTTGGCCTAACAGAATTTATTTTTTTTGGTCTCACATTCCCAGTTCCTCGACACCGTCATTCAATGATTCTAAATGTATTTTTACTAAAGTAAGTTTCTTCGAGGAAACTTTTTTGCATAACGCGTAACAGCTGCAGTTTTCTAAACACTCGTCTAAGGTTAATAATATGTCGGTATATTCAAAATTTGAGTACCTTTTTGATCAACAATATATGATTGTATAAATAACAAGGTTTCAAAAATCTAATTATTGTTAACTTATCGTCATAACTATCAATAAATGACAGTTTTCCATGGAAAACTTAGAGAAAATCAAGATATACCGACTAGAATGGATTATTGTCACAAGTTACAAAAAGAAAAGCCTTCAATCCCAATTTTTTAACTTGTATTGTTTTGTCGATGAGGTATCATTTACGAGACAAAAAAATTTTAATTCACATAATGCATACTAATTAATAATAATGATAATAATTATTAACTTTATCATTACCTTATAATGGCATTGATTATTACTTCATAATTTTCAAATCAAAATATTCCGAAAACGGTACACATAATCATTTTTTACCGAAAGTACCTTTTTGGTGTAAAATTGAATGATGTTTAAGTTCAATTGAAGTTTTGATTAATAAATCTAACCTAAAAAAGTTATGCAAATATTACTTGGTACGAACCGTGTAACTAGCGCCCTCTATGAGAGACAGATATAAAAACAAATTCATGGGATGTATCACTTTCCAAAACATATTCGTATAAAATTTCATTACAATGTTGCCAGTAGTTTCAGCAAAATCGTAAAAAATGTGTATAATTTTTTTCTTTAACGCCCTTTATCTTGATTTAGGATGATGTTACGAAATTTTTTCACTATAATAATAATAATTTTATTCATCCTGTAAGACATTTTACATGTATAGGACAAGTCATATAATATGTGAACAATCACAATTTAGCTGAAAAATATCTTGAATTCGCCAATTATTTTTCGGTTTTCTATCTATCCTAGAGACGGAGTCACCTTTTTTGAAACACCCTGTATATCCTTGACTTATTGAGAATGTTAAGATGAAAATGAAAGTGAACATCTGATATAAAGGCATTATTGGATGTGACTCGAGTCGACTAAGCTTTCTCTTTTTCTTCTAATTGTTAAAAAAATTAGTAATAATTTCGAAAAACTACGGAAGTGAGTGATCTTTCCGAAAAAATGTAATTTTTGTGGGAGATTTTCTGGATTCAAAAGCAGATTTTTTGTGGCATCAGTATACGGGATAGAATAGTGAATGCTTTTCGGAGCATTACTCTACCCATGCTGACCACGCTTAGTGGATTGCTTTGTGTTCGAGAGAAGGCGAACGACACTTTGAACATCTCGTGGATCATTGAAATAAGGATATATATATATATACTAGCTTTTTACCCGCGGCTTCGCCCGCAGTGGAGTCATTAAATAAGTATGAAAGATAAAGGGTAAGGGTATAATAATAGTAAAACTTCATTACTGAAGTAGCTAAATTTGACGATTTTTTGACAAACAATTGTTTTATCTTTCGTAAAAAATTTTTTTTTTTTTAAATATAAAGTACCCTATGTTACTTCTAATACCTTCAAGAGTATATGTACAAAGTTTCATGATGATCGGTTCAGTAGTTTTTGCGTGAAAGCGTAACAAACAAACTTACATTCGCATTTATAATATTAAAGTAGGGATTAAGTAGGGATATATATATATATTATATATATATATTTCAAATTAAATTTTGATTTGTGATGATTATTTTTTGTGTCTGCTGAACGGAGAAGTGGAAATAGCCCTACGGTTACTTCTGAGTAAGGATTTCAATTATCTACATCATAGTGAAAAATACAGGACGTTTCATTTCAAAAAATCGATTACTAACAATTTGTTGTTCTTCATATTTAGCCATTAATATCGGACACACTGTATATGAAGGTTGATAAATAAGAAAATAATTTTCTGAGATGCCGAAATGAAAGTACAAGGAGCCTGCCTTCGAACGAAATTTCTAAGATATCTGGTTCGGCAGCTATTGCAGAACCCTGTATATCATTCCTTATATACAGTGTGATCCAACGAAATCTTAACACCTCGATTTTCCGGTTTCAAAATGAAAATGTGGAAAATCGCTAGGACCCGTCAATTTCTGATTCGAGGGGGAACAAATTTTCCGCTCTTCGCATCCCCGTAACGGGGGTGAGTACAACCCCTTGATTTTTAATAGGGATGAGGGGTGTTGCGATACCTCATTTTGAAGATCTTATCGAGTTCTATCTGATTCCAAAATTTCGCTTCAAAATTTCCATCGATAATGAAATGTTAAATAGTGGAAGGGTACTAACTTTTGTGATTAGTTTATGAAATGCTGTAAATGGGCATCATTCACTTCCATTCAGTAATCTAAGTTTTGCTGAAAGCGTTCACGTACGTTACTCAAGATTTATGGTGTAATTTGACGGCATTCATTAATGATCCGAGTTCGCAAATCACCCAGTGACTCAGGCTGGGTAGTGTAAATCTTGGATATCAGGTGACCCCATAGAAAAAAGTCCAGTGAAGCCAGATCAGGTGATCTGGGTGGCCACTCAATATGTCCCCTTCTTCCAATCTAGGCGTGAGAAAAAATTTAATATTTGGGGACGCTGAGTATGCACCTCACGAAATAATCTTGGATTTTCATATGACCAATACCGACAGTTATGTCGGTTTACAATGCCGTTAAGGTAAAATGAAGACTTGTCCAAAAGAGAGATATCGAACATGTAGTTTTGATTACCGTTAATCATTTCACTGACCACTTCACAGAACTGGATACGAATAATATTCTCGAGATAAATTCCACATAGCCTCTTTCACTATTTTCGCTGTTATTTTATTATCGAGGGATATTTTGAAGCGAATTTTAGGGTCAGATAGTACCCAATACGATCCTCCAAGTTAGTTATCGCAACATCCCTCAAGAGGTTACACGGATGAAAAAAGCGGAAAAATTGTTTCCCCTTGAATCAGAAATTGATGGGCCCGAGCGATTTCCTACTTTTTCATTTTAAAATCGGAAAATCGAGGTCTTAAGTTTTCGTTGGACCACCCTGTATGTTTGAATGAATGAAGGATTTTTTCTATAGAGTTTTAAAATAACGAACAATAATTAATTTTTTTTGTCTTGACTGAATGTCAGCTGCTTTTTTCCCGAAGTTTCTTTCATGAAATGAACAAAAATAAGAAACTGAGGAATTACAAGTTATTATGATTGATGATGAAGTCAATGCTTTCAAAAATACCGTCTGAAGTTATACTGAGACTCTTTACAAACAGTTTCTTCAATTAAAAATTAAACACACTGGCCTAGGATGAAAATCTTCTTATAGCTTAGATATAAATATAATACATACTGCAAAAAATAAAATCATCGTTTCTATTTTCACAAGTATTTTTCCTCTTCAGTTCTCTTTTTCTTGTATCCAAAAAGCATATCTTGATCTCCAAAGTATGTGGCTCCTAATCCAATTGCCGTTCCCAAGAATAATATGGAACTTGTTATGCTCGAGGTTAATCCAATATTATCTAGCTTCAAAATACTTTTTGGGTGATTCAAGCACAATTTGAACAATTTGGTTATATTATCCATTAGGAAATAGGAAAGATTTGTTCGTCGAAAAATTGTATAAATACGTGTGACACTTAGAAAAATTGAACTATGTTGATGTGTGGGTACTAGATTATAATTATCACAAATTCGGTATAATCACAGACTATAGATTGTGACTATAGATACAATGACAAGAATAGAAAAACATATGTCATAATGAAGAATGCAACAATTTCTTTTCTCTATTTCACTTGTTCAAATCTCAAATACGTTGTTACTCCAATTAAATTCAATGGATTTCAACTATTATATAGTACGTCTTGAAAGTATCCGAAAAAAGAGAGCTCAATCGTAATTATTTAGTATATATTTTTAATTCTTGAATTAGAAAATTATAACAAATTATTCATCTTATTTACTTATATAACCTCCGTTTAACTGTAAACACTTGACTTAACGTCAAGGTACATCCGAAGCTAAATCACCTCCATAATTTTCGGTGATGGTAGTCCAGAACTGTAAAACTGACTGAATTAAATCATCTTTATTTCGTAGCACTGCTCGTTCAACTTCAATCTTCATTAGTCCCCATATGTTCTCAATGGGACTAGGATCTGGTAAAGCTGCTGGCCATGGTGTTCTTGCTTCCAAGCTTGAGTATAAGCCGAAGTGTGCATTCTTGCATTATCCTGCTGAAAACGCCACCCCTTTGGATATGAAGCATGCGCCATTTCAAGGAGAAAATCGTTTAGAATGCCACAATACTTTTCACTATTAATGGAACCATCAACTGTAGCACCACGGTGAGATATTGCTCCCCAAACCATTATTTTGGTGTGAAATTTGGTAACTTGAACGGTAACAGGTTGTTTTGATAGGATTTTTAAGTGATTTCCACAAGTTGGAAACAATTTTCATCAGATATAAAGATATTATTAAAATTATCTTCTTGAAAACGTTGACAAATTTCTATCCTTCGTTCCTTTTGTAAAGATAACATTAAAGAGATTTTTTTCGTTGATTTCCAAATCTGTTTGCCAATTTGTAAAACTCCAGGCGCGGATTGTGTCCTCCTTAGGCCAATAAAGCGTTTAAATTGTTTCCTTTAATCTTACGCGGTCTTCTTGAAACTGGTCTATGCCTCATATCCATGCCATTTTTTATCCTCTTTATTGTCTCATATACAGCAGTTTTTCCTAGTTCAGTCAACTTTTTAACGTTTCGAAAAACTTTTCTATACAAATATTCTACCTGTTTCTTTTTTCCAGTTGCGACATTATTTCATTAATTGTATATCTGTTGACAATCAACAATATTTGACAAATAGTGTTGCCTTGCAACTTTGGCCATAACCGACTATCTGTACAACGTATTTTATACATTACTTTTGTCTTAGAATGTCACAACAAGTATATTAAAATTATGATAAATAATACATTCCGGATACTTTCTAGACATATTAAGATTTTAAATTCTATATTGAGAATGTATTAGATATCCTAGGAACATCTGAAAGAGGACTGAATATTTAAAATTATTTATTTGTATTATCTTTAGCAGATATTTACTTCCTTCGTTAATTGCTCCGACCTTCATTTCTGTAATAAAATATTGCATTTTATTTTTTTCATTTTGATAACCTTTAAAATAACAACAAATTATGAAAAAAAAAAACGGTGCATATTGGATGTTGATTAAAGTCTTGAAGTTCACGAAAAAATATTGGATTTTTTCCCCAAATTATTATTTTAAAAATGAAATTTCAAACGAGAGTCACACAGAAACCATTGAAACGATTTTGTCCATTTTTTAACATAACTCCAGACTCCAAACTTTTTCAGAGAATCAACTACTAAAAATTTCACAACATATCGGTTGTTTTTTTTAGAGTGATAGAACTTTCGATAGGGATAACTGTGATTTGACAGAAGGTAGCCATGTTGATTTGACATTTCTGTTCGGTAAGCGTTGACAAATTATCATGGAAAGACTCACGCCGCAACAACGTTTACAAATTGCTGAAATTTATTTTCAAAATCAGTGTTCTAATCGCCAAACTTATAGAGCACTTCGTGACATTTATGGTTTACATAATCGTCCATCAGAGCAGCTTATTCGTCGAACTATCGATAGATTTCGGACAACGTTTTCTATACTTGATGCAACAACAACAACAACAAGACAAAGAACTGTACGTACAGCAGAAAATATCGCTGCTGTAAGTCATAGTGTTAACGATGATCCAGATTTGTCTATTCTTCGACGTTCACAACAAATTGGACTCTGTGCATCCAGCACATGGAAATTTTTGCGTAAAGATCTTGGTCTACACCCATACAAGATCCAACTGGTTCAAGAACTAAAGCCACTTGACCATAATAAGCGTCGTTTGTTTGCTGATTGGGCCCTAGAACAGTTGATCCACTTTTTTATTGTAAAATTGTGTTTAGTGATGAAGCTCATTTCTGGTTGAACGGCTATGTAAACAAACAAAATTGCCGTATATGGAGTGAAAACAATCCTCAAGAAGTTCTGTAGGTTCCATTGCATCCTGAAAAATGCACTGAGTGGTTTGCTTTACACGCTGGAGGCATGATCGGTCCATATTTCTTTAAAAACGATGCTGTAGCTAATGTTACAGTGAATGCTGCTCGTTACAGATCGATGATCAATCAATCATTGGTTTATGCTGATAAACCAGAAACAATAGACGCTTTGGAAGCCAACATAACTCGTGTTATTGATGAAATAAAGACTGAGTTACTCGAAAAAGTGGTTCAAAATTGGTCTGGTCGAATGGGGTTCCTCAGAGCTAGTCGTGGTGGACATATGCCAAAAATTATTTTCATAACTAAAATGTCATAAAATTATCTTTCAAATAAAAAAAAATTGTCTTCAAGTTTAATTCAAGTGTGTTTCATTTCAATTTAAAGTTCTATCACTCTAAAAAAACACCCGATACATAGGAATGATTTGGAAATTTACTTTTACTTTTGATCATCTCTTCCCAGCTGCTCTGTATATGTCATTTCTGTGTTAAACTTGGAGGTATATCCAGAACAATGAGCTATATTTATACACGTAAACCAGTTTCACCTCAAATAGTAACGTTCTTCAATCGAACTCACTTGTAAGGTTTTATTTAATACGGGCTTAATTCAAGGATCAATATGGCGTGGGTGTCGACTTATCGGACTCATTTTAGCGGTTTGATGTTTTCTGCATTAATTTTAAACTCCCAGGTAGCACTTGCCTGATACTGGTATGACTGACGTAGACAATGTTCCTGTTGATAATTGATTACAAAATTGGCTAATAGGTGAGGTTCGAGAAACTTTATACCTCATCGACTGGTATCAGGTGGAAAATTATAGACAATTATGAAGTATTGATAGTTTTTCCTAATTAACATATTCGAATAAAAATAAATATGCAGTATCAAGGAAATGGAAAAGAGGGGTATCTGTGAACTGTATGACATAATACACTACTCAAAAATTAATGTGGATATTCGAGGGAAAACTGACATTTTGCACATCAATGAAATTTTCAGGATTTGCATGTTCATACCATGTGGAGAGGGGTATGTTTGCGTATTACACACACATAAAATATAGTCCCCATGACTGAATTACAAAAATTCTAAAAAACTCATTTCTTGTAGGCTTCTTTTTTTGTGGTGCATATATGCCATAATGTGCAATTGCAATCACTCTGGTATTGTGTAGTATCAGTTGTGGATTCATTGCCACGAGTTTAAAATGCATTTAGAAGCTGTCCAACTTGAACAATTAGTGTATTGGTTAAACGAAGGTTTAACTCAATAAGAAGTTGCTTATCGTCTTTGGGTTTCGCACAGTATAGTTAGTAGAGCGTGGAATTGCTATCGTATTATTGGAAGTGCTTCATATATCTGGTGGTTTTTTTAATAGTGATATAACTTTAAATTGAAATAAGACACATTTAAATTAAGATTGAAGCCAAATTGTTTTGTATTTGAAAGATCATTTCATGATATTTATGTTTTAAAAATAATTTCCGGAAAATGTCCACCACGAACAGCTCTGAGGAACCGCATTCGACCAGACCAATTTTGGACCACCTTTTCGAGTAATTCAGGCCTTATTTCATCAATATCCATTAGGCGCATGTCAAGTTCACATTTTCATTGAGATCTGGTACAAATATTAAATAAATGTGACAAAATAAACTATTTTATACTTTTCACAAATTAAATATCATATTAAATAGGTGGAAGGTACACGCTGAAAGGCCAAATGCGATACATCATAAATAGCTAGGAAGAAAATATTCATCGATTATAACCAACAAATTTGTTGATTTCTATCGATCAATATTTTCTTTCTTGATATTTGCTATCATATTAAATATTCAAAGTGTCCACCTTCAGCGGTTACACAAGAGTCTAGACGTCGGCGCATAGATTGGGTTACTCGGTCAAAAAATCGGGAAGTATTTTGAATGACCCTATATGAAAGAACAATGTGGTTCCTTAACTCTTCCACATCTTGGACGGGAGTCTTGTAAGCCAATGTTTTTAAATGGCTCTAAAAATAGAATCCACAAGATTTAAATCTAGTGATCGGGAGGCCAGAACTGAGGTCCACCTCGTCCTATACATAGATTTGAATATTTGTGATTATGATGACATGTGCGGGGGTTCTATCATGCATAAACTACTTTGTCCTTCGGAATATTTTGAAGAAGTACAGGAAGTTTTTCTTCTAGAAATTGAACGAATGTAGTTCGATTGAATCTAGGTGGGAGAAATTTTGGACCAATTAACTGATCCCAACATATCCAAGCCCGACATTCAGAGAAAATTGTTCTTGGTGGTGAGCTACACTAATAGCGTGAGGGTTCTCTTCGGCCCATATGTGGTTATTATAAAAATTAGTTATTTGATCTCTAGAAAAATTAGCCTCGTCTATGAATAGGACCTTTTTAAAAATTGAGAATATTGTTCAATCATTCCCAACATCCAAGTGGAGAATTAGAGACGATTAGGAAAATCTCGTGTTAAGAGAGCCTGCACACGTTGAATAGGATATGGATATGAAAGTTGTGCCTTTAATATCGCAAATACCGTCATATGGTGAATTTGTAATTGCTGGGCAATTTTCCTAGTACTGATATCAGGTTGCTCGTCGACAAGATTTAGTATTGCTTCTTCTATTGCTGGAATTCTAATTTTGCGCTGGCGACCACAATCATTTTTATTTATTTTTAAATGTACTACTTTCTCGTAGTTGTTGTTGGATGAGTGTAAATAGAGTGTGATGTGGAGCCACAACATTTCTGCATATCTTCTGGAAGCTTTCATAGAATTACCACCAGAAAGACCGTAAACAAAATGCATATCGGTCATTTCTGTGTTTGTGTACACCGCCATATTAATGGGTATGTAACAAAAATCTCAAACTGATAAGCTAGATCAAAAAATAAATGTAACTGAATCAAAACTAGTCAGTTGTGATAACAAGATAACATCCGCTAACTAGATAAATTCTAGTTCGTAAATAATTACAGCCTGTAAGACTCACGCTATCATGTTGATAAATTATTTTTTTTCTCAGGAACCTCGAATTTCAGCAAGAAATTACAAGAGACCTTATTTATTAAGAATGGATGAAGCTATCCAAAATAAATTTTTTTATTGTAAAATAGGATGATTTCTTGCGAAAGAAGGTTTAGGGGTGGCTTGCAATCATAAATGAACACAACCAAAAATTTTTTTGAGTGCCTTCTCGCCCGCATAAAATGTCTGGTTAAGTTTATATGAAAGACCCACCCTATTTTTTCACAAGAAATCACTCCCTGAATTTTTTCGCAACTATTCATAAACCTGTGTATTTTAACAAAACTAGTTTTATTCAAATTAATTTATGGAAATTTTGATTCATTTTGAATACCCTCGATTTCAACAAATTTTGAATTTCTGGAATAATAGCGTTGAATTTCAATGAATATTAAAATCTATCGGGTGTATTTTAGAGTGATAGAACTTTAAATTGAAATAAAACACATTCAAATTAAGACTGAAGCCAATTTTTTTTATTTGGAGGATAATTTTATGATATTTATGTTTTGAAAATAATTTCCGGCATTAGTCCACCACGACTAACTTTGAGGAACTGCATTCGATCAGACCAATTTTGGACCACTTTTTCGAGTAATTCAAGCCTTATTTCATCAATAACACGAGTTATGTTGACTTCCAAAGCGTCTATTGTTTCTGCTTTATCAGTATAAACCAATGACTTGACATAACAACGAAAATAATCCAGTGGAGTTATATCGCTTGATTTTGGAGGCTAATTAATTGGACCATTTCTCTAAATAATATTATCGCCAAATCTTTCATTCAATTAATCAATTGTTACGGTAGCAGCATGAGGTGTAGCACCATCTTGTTCGAACCAAAACACTTCTGGGTCGATACCATTCAAATTTTGAAACAAATAATCATTGCTCATCTATCTGTAACGAGCACCATTCACTGTAACATTAGCTCCAGCATCGTTTTTAAAGAAATTTGGACCGATGATGCCTCCAGCGTATAAAGCACACCATACAGTGCATTTTTTTGGATGCAATGGAATCTGTAGAACTTACTGAGGATTTTTTTCACTCCATACACGGCAATTTTGCTTGTTTACATAGCCGTTAAATCAGAAATGAGCTTCATCACTAAACACAATTTTACGATAAAAAAGTGGATCAACTTCAAGCTGTTCTAGGGCCCAATCAGCAAACAAACGACGCTTATTATGGTCAAGTGGCTCCAGTTCTTGAACCAGTTGGATCTTGTATGGGTGTAGACCAAGATCTTTGCGCAAAATTTGCATGTGGTGGATGCACAGAGTACAAATTGTTGTGAACGTAGACGAATAGACAAATCATTTACACTATGACTTACAGCAACGATATTTTCTTCTGAACGTACAGTTTTTTGTCTTGTTGATGTTGTTGCATCGAGTAGAGAAAATGTTGTCCGAAATCTATGGATAGTTCGACGAATAAGCTGCTCTGATGGACGATTATGTCAACAATAAATTTCACGAAGTGCTCCATAAGTTTGGCGAATAGAACACTGATTTCGAAAATAAATTTCAATAATTTGTAAACGTTGTTGCGACGTGAGTCTTTCTACCTTCTGTCAAATCACAGTTATCCCTATCGAAAGTTCTATCACGCTAAAAAAACACCCGATATATTAATTATATATCGTATGATACAATTTCTATATTTTAGTTTATATATTTTAATATATACATATTGTAGAAGTTCCCAAAAAAAATTCTGAATTTAATTTCTATAAAAGTTAGTTAACTTTCCAGAGGCAGGTTGGTTTGAGTCGCATCGATGTCTTCAGGCACTTCGAAAATATTGCAAAAAAAAACGAGTTAATTTTCTCAACTTTCACACCCTGTATCTCGGAAGTGAAAAAATCAGGACCTATGTTTGCAGGTGATTTGTTAATTTGTTCATATTTTTATTTCTACGAGTACTATCTACCCTGCCAGTTTTTTACGCCTACTCTGGAACAGCTGTATAGTGTAAGGGTTATTTGAATATACTATCTTCTTAATAATACTAAAGACATTTTTTTGTGTTTTATATCATTTCAAAATTGTTCAAACATCCTTTATAAATTTTGGAATCCAGATTTTTAGCTTCCTCAACGAGCTAATTATTTTTTATATTTCAGAAGTTGAAGGGATCTTCCAAATAATCCCTGGACGCTCCGTCATTATCCTTGACAATTCTCCTCCTTCATATTTCTCAGAAAAAGGTTGAATATTTCACATAAAGCCCGGTTGTCTCTCATAAAGTAAGACAAACATCGTATTTTACGGAATTCGTTAGAACAAAATCCCGCTCTGAAAGAAGCTTACATAAATAAACAACAATTTTTCAGAAGATTAACCATTCAGAAGCGGTTTAGAGTATTGATCTTTTGTGTGCAATTTTCCAAATATGAAAATATATGTAAATAAGATCGCTGTCTACACGCTAACGGGAAGCATCTGCGGAGGGATTTTGAATAAAGTTCAGTGGAATTTGATGACATGCTGCAAGCTTAAAGCAATTCCTGGAATAATTTTGAGTTATAATGATGTCAGGAATCCAGATTAAGTTAAATGTTGTAACCAACATCTGTATATATTCTTAGGCACAAAGATGTGCATACAAAAATATCGGACCTTTCTTTTTCGAGATGTTATTAAATGTATTTATTTATAGCTTATTTCTATATTCCTTAATCAAACTTCATGAAATAAAATATCCGATAAAACCATTAGTTTTATATATCACAGTACCACCAAAAAACACAGACACAATATTAATGTAATCATTAATCGAGTAAATATTTATCAGAATATGCGGAATTGAGGATTATTTAAAAAATTTATTGTACCCTTTTTTCACTGCATCCATTTAAATATTGTACCAACTTTTTTACTAGTTATTTAAAAAAAATCGGAAGAAACTACAATTTGGTGAAACGGGTCATGAGTTCATCTTCTAATGATATCATATCAACATACCGTGTGGTGCAATGAAAATATAACACCTCAATTTTTCGGCTTTAAAATGAAAATGTGAAAAATCGCTTGGAAACCTCAATTTCTGATTCGAGGAGGAACAGCTTTTCCACTTTTTTCATCCCCGTAACTTCAACCCCCTAACGGGGGTCAGCACAACTTCTTGATTTTAAGTGGGGGTGAGTTGTCTTGCGATAACTAATTTTGAAGATCATAACGAGTACTATATAAGAAAAACAAATGTTAACTTCCGCTATTTTATTGATTTTCACAACAATTGTTCCGTCATACCATGACTTCATCAGGTGAGTATTTAAACTCCTGACAAAAAATCAGGAGTTTACAAGTTAACATGTAGTGATTGCTTATGCGTATATGTGGGACACACGTTCATTCCAAACAAGGATACGAGAACATGAAAAATGTTACGTTAATAATAAACCGAATTTAACTTATGCCAACCATTTGTTAGAGACTGGCCATAATTTTAATATGAACTATGAAATATTACATATTGAAAACAAAAGTCAGAAACTAAATCTGTTAGAAACTTTAGAAATCAATAGATATAATAAAAGACAAATTTTATTGAATGATCAAATAGATTTAAATAGATCCCCCCTACTTAATATTTTTCATTAATTGTATACCTCTCTTTCCACCCTTATATTTTTTGTACCAGAGCTGTGTATTTAAGGTCATGTTTTGCATTGTATACCTCAGTTCAAATACTCACCTGATGAAGTCATGGTATGACGAAACAATTGTTGTGAAAATCAATAAAATAGCGGAAGTTAACATTTGTTTTTCTTATATTGAAGATGAATTTCCGTCAAGTAAAGACCGAGACAATCAAAAATAATGAGTACTATCTAACCCTGAAATTTCGCTTCAATATATCCATTGATAATGAAATAACACCGAAGATAGTGAAAGAGGCAATGTGGAATTTATCTCGAGAATATTATTCATATCCGACACATTTCAAAGGTATTTAGTAATTATTGTTCAAATTTACTTTGAACAAAGAAATTTTAATTCACTTTGCAGGTACGTAACAATTACGTCCCCAGACTTCAACAATTTAGGCCTTTCAAATATGAATCATTTAATTCCTAGAAACCTAAACGGGCCTAAACATCAGTTAGGAAACGAAGATATTTGTCTCTTAGATTATTCCTAGAAACCCATTAGAACCATTTCAGCCGTTTCAATACGATTGTCGTATCGGAATTATCTGGGCTACCTTTTCGAACCCAAATCCACTCTCTCTTTCGCCAGTTAGCAGAAAGGTAGAGTTGAACAAATCCCATGCGCCAGGCAGGTCACGCGAACTCACCCTGTATAAAAAGTCAGTAAAGAAAGTTCAGTTGAAGACAAGTTCTGATCTTACGCACATTCCCTTGAAGTAAGCTTTCGTAACTTGTAAAAACTTTTTATCTCTACGCTCAAATTATTTTATTTTCGCAATTTTCACTTTAAACTTCCAAGGAACTCTCTCTCTCTCTCTCTCAGTTGCTCCTAACGCACTAAAGGCCTGGAAGTGAATGTATTATCTACATTATTCATTTGTAATTAGATATAAAGTTGTGAAAAGTGAACTCAAAAGTGAAACCAATAAAACTGAAGTCTGTGTCGTGAACAACAATAGAAAAAACCCAAGAAAGAACTGTTCCAGGATCAAGATAGTGTATTCACCTCAATCTGGGACAACAACTCAAAATTGTACACTTGTATTATATGTAATTCTGCTGACAATTCTCTACATGGTCCCTACGAGCTGGATTACATTCCACATCTGGTCACGAAACATCTCCCTCAATTTGGGTAAAATAATTCAACTCTCTGAACTTTTATTATATGTATTTTAGGCTGTGAATAAAGCATTAAAGTCTAATATACATCCCTCTTTCACCCCCATTTGAAGTATGCTTAACCAAGAATTTGCATACTAATTGGTTAACGTTTAATCAATTACTTTTGAAGAATTCAAAAAGGTATCTCTACATATCAATCAATTCTTTAAAGTTATGTGGTTAATTTTTTATCCAAAAAAGTATTAATTTCTTGTCCAAAAAAGTTGACGGACCATGAGTTTGATTTACCTTAGTCTATCGTGAATTTTTAAGAACGTTACAAGTGTATCAAAGCGATTGTAAATTTGTAATAGAATTAAAATGGTGTATTCCGTAGAAGAAAGGGTAGAAATGATAAAATTATTTCTTAGAAATAACGACTCTGAGCGAACAACAGCGGCTTCATTCAACGAAGAACATCCTGGAAAAAATGTATCCGCTGCTTACGTTGTGCAACTGGTTGCCAAATTTGACGCTACTGGTTCAGTCGGAAACAAAAGGAGGATGCATGAAAAAGGCGAAGCGAAGGACGTGGCTGTTTAGGTCATGTAGCAATGAATCCGACTTTAAGTACTAGAAATTGTTCTATGTATCTGGTGTTTCACGCACAACAATGATCAGAATCCTGAACAACATAAATTCCATCCTTATAAAATACGATTGAGGATGATCCTGATGGAACTGAATGAGGATGATCCCGATCGTCGACTTCAATGAAATGATTAACGGTAATCAAAACTACATGTTCGATATCTGTTTCGGACGAGTGTTTATTTTACCTTAACGGCATTGTAAACCGGCATAACTGTCGGTATCGGTCAGATGAAAATCCAAGATTATTTCGTGAGGTGTATACTCAGCGTCAGAAAAATAAAATGTTTGGGCGGGTACTTATGGAAATCACATAATCGGCCCTTTTTTATACCTGGCAATCTCACTGGCAGAATTTATTTAGACATATTGGAGAACGCTATTTATCCAGCCCTCGTGCAAGTATTGGGGAATGCAGAAGACCATCAAACGATCATTTTCCAACAAGATGGTACACCACCTCATTTCGTTCAGTTCTTAGATGGAAATTTTCCTCACGCCTGGATTTTAAAAAGGGTATATATTGAGTGGCCACCTAGATCACCTGATCTGGCTCCACTGGACTTTTTCTGTGGGGTCACCTGAAATCCAAGATGTAGGCTACCCATCCTGAGTTACTGGAAGATTATTCTAACGATTAATTCCCAAAATAATTTAATGCGATAAAATATTCGTGGTACGAGCATTGACCCATCGAGTCGGACATTGATCTTTCTTGCATCGAATAGAATCAGAGCACATTGAACCGTTTGTATCACCATGAATTAATCATAATAAATACAATGTGAGAATAGTGTGAAGTCAATAGAAATAGAAATAGAATAGAAAATTTCAAATCTGTTAATAATTTCTTGAAGAAACTACATATGATGGATATAAACGTACAATTCTGTATTCTGTCACTAAGAATCGACTAAAAGTGATTTTTAGAACTATTCTTTTGAAGAAATGGAAAATTCCAAGAAAATGAAAAATACACGGTTAAAATTCTCCACCTTTCTTCCTTAGATCTGCATCTGACATATAGTCAAGTAACAATAGAAAAAAAATATATTGAGCAAAACTCCATATATTTTTCATACAAATAAAAAGCATTTATTTAGAAATGTGAGTGTAAACATTATGAAAGACTCTTTCTTGAGGATCTTGATCGATTAATTCGATTATTCTGTTATTTTCTTGGTTGATGAATATTTTTCGACGTAGCTTGATTGGAATGCATTGGATCGTGTCAGTTTCTACTTGAATGAAGCTCATTCGAAACGATATATTACACAATATAATTCAAAATGTCCCCATATTTATTTAGATTGTTTGTATGTATGTTCTTTACACAGAATCACAAATACTCTTATATTTTTGGTGGTGTTCCTTTATGATTGTATAAACCTCGTTTCATAAGAAATTTTTTATCCTATTCATATTTCCCAATAAAAAAATTTGTTTTGGATGGCTTTATCCATTCTTAACAAATAAGGTCTCTGGTCATTTCACGCTAGATTCACAGTTTTTGAGGTAAAAATTATTTATCAACAGATAATACGCCAGAGTTGTACAGGCTGGAATTATTTTGGACCTTGAATTTATCCATTAGGCGGATTTCAAGTTGACATTTTTATTGAGAACTGGTACAAATATTAAGTAAATGTAACAAAACAAACTATTTTATACTTTTCACAAATTAAATATCATATTAAATAGGTAGAAGGTAAACGCTGAAAGGCCAAATGCGATACATCATAAATAGCTAGGAAGAAAATATTCATCGATTATAACCAACAAATTTGTTGATTTCTATCGATCAATATATTCTTTCTTGATATTTGCGATCACATTAAATATTCAAAGTGTCCACCTTCAGCGGTTACACAAGAGTCTAGACGTCGGCCCATAGATTGGGTTACTCGGTCAAAAAATCCGGGAGTATTTTGAATAACCCTATATGAAAGAACAATGAGGTTCCTTAACTCTTCCACACCTTGGACGGGAATCTTGTAAGCCAATGTTTTTAAATGGCCCCAAAAAATAGAATCCACAGGATTTATATCTAGTGATCGGGCAGGCCAGAACTGAGGTCCACCTCGCCCTATACATCGATTTGAATATTTGTGATTATGATGACATGTGCGGGGTTTCTATCATGCATAAACTACTTTGTCCTTCGGAATATTTTGAAGAAGTACAGGAAGTTCTTCTTCTAGAAATTGAACGTATGTATTTCGATTGAATCTAGGTGGGAGAAATTTTGGACCAATTAACTGATCCCAACATATCCAAGCCAGGCATTCAGAAAAAATTGTTCTTGGTGGTGAGCTACACTAATAGCGTGAGGGTTCTCTTCGGCCCATATGTGGTTATTATAAAAATTAGTTATTTGATCTCTAGAAAAATTAGCCTCGTCTATGAATAGGACCTTTTTAAAAATTGAGGATATTGTTCAATCATTCCCAACATCCAAGTGGAGAATTAGAGACGATAAGGAAAATCCCGTGTTGAGAGAGTCTGCACACGTTGAATATGATATGGATATGAAAGTTGTGCCTTTAATATCGCAAATACCGTCATATGGTGAATTTGTAATTGCTGGACAATTTTCCTAGTACTGATATCAGGTTGCTCGTCGACAAGATTTAGTATTGCTTCTTCTATTGCTGGAATTCTAATTTTGCGCTGGCGACCACAATCATTTTTATTTATTTTTAAATGTACTACTTTCTCGTAGTCGTTGTTGAATGAGTGTAAATAGAGTGTCATGTGGAGCCACAACATTTCTGCATATCTTCTCGATGCTTTCATAGAATTACCACCAGAAAAACCGTAAACAAAATGCATATCGGTTATTTCTGTGTTTGTGTACACCGCCATATTAATGGGTATGTAACAAAAATCTCAATCTGATAAGCTAGATCAAAAAATAAATGTAACTGAATCAAAACTAGTCAGTTGTGATAACAAAATAACATCCGCTAACTAGATAAATTCTAATTCGTAAATAATTACAGCCTGTAAGACTCACGCTATCATGTTGATGAATTATTTTTTTTCTCAGGAACCTCGAATTTCAGCAAGAAATTACAAGAGACCTTATTTATTAAGAATAGATTAAGCTATCCAAAATTAATTTTTTTATTTTAAAATAGGATGATTTCTTGCGAAAGAAGGTTTAGGGGGGGCTTGCTATCATAAATGAACACAACCAAAAATTTTTTTGAGTGCCTTCTCGCCCGCATAAAATGTCTGGTTAAGTTTATATGAAAGACCCACCCTATTTTTTCACAAGAAATCACTCCCTGAATTTTTTCGCAACTATTCATAAACCTGTGTATTTTAACAAAACTAGTTTTATTCAAATTAATTTATGGAAATTTTGATTCATTTTGAATACCCTCGATTTCAACAAATTTTGAATTTCTGGAATAATAGCGTTGAATTTCAATGAATTTTAGAATCTATCGGGTGTATTTTAGAGTGATAGAACTTTAAATTGAAATAAAACACATTCAAATTAAGACTGAAGCCAATTTTTTTTATTTGGAAGATAATTTTATGATATTTATATTTTGAAAATAATTTCCGGCTTATGTCCACCACGACTAACTCTGAGGAACCGCATTCGATCAGACCAATTTTGGACCACTTTTTCGAGTAATTCAAGCCTTATTTCATCAATAACACGAGTTATGTTGACTTCCAAAGCGTCTATTGTTTCTGGTTTATCAGTATAAACCAATGACTTGACATAACCCTAACGAAAATAATCCAGTGGAGTTATATCGCATGATTTTGGAGGCTAATTAATTGGACCATTTCTCGAAATAATATTATCGCCAAATCTTTCTTTCAATTAATCAATTGTTATGGTAGCAGCAAGAGGTGTAGCACCATCTTGTTGGAACCAAAACACTTCTGGGTCGATACCATTCAAATTTTGAAACAAATAATCATTGCTCATCTATCTGTAACGAGCACCATTCACTGTAACATTAGCTCCAGCATCGTTTTTAAAGAAATATGGACCGATGATGCCTTCAGCGTGTAAAGCACACCATACAGTGCATTTTTCAGGATGAAATGGAACCTTCAGAACTTATTGAGGATTGTTTTCACTCCATACACGGCAATTTTGCTTGTTTACATAGCCGTTAAATCAGAAATGAGCTTCATCACTGAACACAATTTTACGATAAAAAAGTGGATCAACTTCAAGCTATTCTAGCGCCCAATCAGCAAACAAACGACGCTCATTATGGTCAAGTGGCTTTAGTTCTTGAACCAGTTGGATCTTGTATGGGTGTAGACCAAGATCTTCACGCAAAATTTTCCATGTGGTGGATGCACAGAGTCTTACTTGTTGTGAACGTCGACGAATAGACAAATCTGGATCATCATTAATACTATGACTTACAGCAGCGATGTTTTCTTCTGTACGTACAATACTTTGTCTTGTTGTTGTTGTAGCATCGAGTAGAGAAAATGTTGTCCGAAATCTATCGATAGTTCGACGAAAAAGCTGCTCTGATGGATGATTATGAAAACCATAAATTTCACGAAGTGCTCTATAAGTTTGGCAAATATAACACTGAATTTGAAAATAAATTTCAACAATTTGTAAACGTTGTTGCGAAGTGAGTCTTCCCATGATAATTTGTCAATGCTTACTGAACAGAAATGTCAAATTAACATGGCTTCTACCTTCTGTCAAATCACAGTTGTCCCTATCGAAAGTTCTATCACTCTAAAAAAAAGACCCGATAGAAGAAAGCCATTCAAAGAATGGATAATCTTCGAGTTCTCGGATAATGGCGACGGCAGGTTATGAAAAATAATTTTCTTAAAATGATAGAGATTCAAGTCATTACGTAGGAATGGTGCGACCCTTAATTCTCCCTTCGAATCGAACTCTCGGTTTCAATTGGCCATTTCCCTTTGAAACGATAATTCGAAAGGTTAATGGCCGTGATTTTGGTTAATAGCGCGTGGCCTAAACGAAAATCATAATAAATGAGAAGGTACAATGAGATCGAAAAAGCTCCCCTCAAAGAAATGGAATGATCGAAATTTCAACGATGGAAGGGGAGATACTGTACAGGGTTGGTTGGATAAGTGGAAAGAACACGAAAAATTTCGGAAATGAAAACGTTGATATGCATCGCTGCGTGACGAGATATCTAATGATACATCTGATAAAATTTTTGTTATTTCAGATACTGAACTGTTTCAGCCATTCATTTAGCTTCAGAAATTCTTGAAAAAACTTATGTAAATCCCGTGATACACAGTGATTTCATCGCCCACAATTTTTTGGTACAATTTTTTGCTTTCTTCAAATTTTATTTTTCCTATGTTACCCCGAGCAGTGCTTCTTCAGTACAGTCAATTGAAGTTGGGCGAAATTTTCATTTTGAATAGTTGGTTCGGCAAAAAGTGACATTATTTTCCAAGCTGGAGCAATTGGCTTAGAACTGAAGATTACAGGTTACAGAAGCACTATTCGGGATAACACATTCTGTTACCTGATTCCGGCATTGAGTAGATTTCTTTTGGCACCTGAATTACGATAAGTCTATTGCTTGCCCAATTATATGTTGGCGGAGGTGTTGTTCATCCGAAGTAAAAATTAGATGAAAAAAGTGGACTTTTGCGGAGGGTGAAAAATATATCAGTAGATAGACAGACAGACCTAAGTGACGCAAAGAAGAGTCGATAGACGTGAGCGACCTAAGACGGAGTAAATAGACATTAAAAATGCAAACTAGAACGTGGAAGATAAAAAAGAAACGACGTTAAAGACGGAGTTTCCGAGAGCAAAGTTCTTGAAATTCAGTTATCGCACAACTGATTATATTCGAAAGTTACTATTTGTATGAATAATAGTTATAGAGTACATCAGGTGTATAAATTAGTACAACCTAGAATTGAGACGTTTTACAATCGTCAACCGTAAGAGAATTGATAAAAAAGTTTTGATTGTATCGGTCTTTACTTGACGGAAATTCATGTTCATTATAAGAACAACAAATATTAACTCCACTATTTTACTGATTCTCATAACAATTGTTTCGTCGTACCATAACTTCATCAGGAGAGTATTTAAACTGAGGTATACAATACTAAACATGTCCTTAAATACACAGCTCTGGTACAAAAAATAGAAGGGCGTCAAGGGGTGGTTTACAATCATTGAAAAATTTTAAGTAGGGGGATCTGTTTAAGTTTATTTTATCATTTATAAAAATTTGTCTTTTATTACATCTATTGATCTCTAAAGTTTCTAATAAATTAAGTTTATGACTTTTATTTTCAATATGTAATATTTCATAGTTAATATTAAAGGTATGACCTTTCTCTAACAAATGGTTAAATTTAACTTATACAAACCATTTGTTAGAGAAAGGTCATCTCTAACAAATGGTTTGTATAAGTTGAATTTAGATTTTTATTAATGTAACATTTTTCATGTTTCTGTATCCTTGTTTGAAAAGAACTTTCTGTCTGTCCCACGTATACATATGGGCAATCACTACATGTTAACTTGTAAACTCCTAATTTTTTTGTTTTCAGAAATGACGTCTTTATTATTTTTTATTAAACTGCCGAATGAAAAAAAAATAATAAAGACGTCATTTCTAAACACAAAATATTAGGAGTTTACAAGTTAACATGTAGTGATTGCCCATTTGTATATGTGGGACAGACAGGAAGTTTTTTTCAAACAAGGATACAGAAACATGAGAAAGGTCACATTAATAAAAAACAAAATTAAACTTATGCCAAACCATTTCTAAAAACAAAAAGAATAGAATAAAATAAATAGAGGTTAATTCTTGATAGAAGGTATATAAAATTATTTAAATATTTTAATACATATTTAATATCAAAAAATTATATTTAATAATTATAACTTCTGAAAATAAATTGAAATAATGTCATATAAGTACCACTTATATCAAATGACATATAAAATAAACATTCATTATAAGACATCCAAATGGTATAACAAAATCCGATACATAAAAATTGTTAACCAAAATCCTATAAATTAAATATTTTGAATAGACAAAATTTTGTTTCTGCTGATCAATCTTATGAAAACAAATATCTTTCAAAATTGTCTAACATAATCTTAAGAATTTCATCATAAAACTATCTTATTTAGAATATTCAATATTATTGGATATCTAACTAAGTTATTTCATATAAAAACTCAAGATATTTAAAAACATTACTGAAAAACTAAGTTTAAGAGAGACTTTGCTTCGTCAGTATTCAAATAATTCATATTCAATAAATATAACATCAATCAACAACAAATATTTACTCACCCTTCAACAATTTAGAAAACTTCTGGTAAACTGCAAAATTTTTGAATGTAGTGTAACGGTTAACTATAGATAAATATTTCTGTGGTTTACCCTTGATCTGAAAGATTGAAAGACAATTTAACGGCCTCTGTTATAGCACAAGGACTATCTGTATAAAGAATGTTAAGGAAACCAAATAATTATATATTATGAATAAAATAACATGAATAGAGGTTACATATGTAACACATTCTTGATAGAAGGCATATAAAATTATTTAAATATTTTAATATTAGCCCTCTAAATATTTAATTTCAAAAAATTATATTTAATAATTATATACTAACTTCTGAAAATAAATTAAAATAATGTCATATAAGTACCACTTATATCAAATGACATATAAAATAAACATTCATTAAATGACATCCAAATGTTATAACAAAATCCAATAAATAAAAATTGTTAACCAAAATCCTATAAATTAAATATTTTGAATAGACAAAATTTTGTTTCTGCTGATCAATCTTATGAAAACAAATATCTTTCAAAAATGTCTAACATAATCCCAAGAATTTCATCATAAAACTATCTTACTTAGAATATTCAATATTATTGGATATCTAACTAAGTTACTTTATATTGAAAGATATTTGTTTTCATAAGATTGATCAGCAGAAACAAAATTTTGTCTATTCAAAATATATAATTTATAGGATTTTGGTTAACAATTTTTATTTATTGGATTTTGTTATACCATTTGGATGTCTTATAATGAATGCTTATTTTATATGTAATTTGATATAAGTGGTACTTATATGAAATTATTTTAATTTATTTTCAGAAGTTTTAATTATTAAATATAATTTTTTGAAATTAAATATATAGAAGGCTATTATTAAAATATTTAAATAAAAAGAATAGGAGTTTACAAGTTAACATATAGTGATTGCCCATATGTATATGTGGGACAGACAGGGTGTTCTTTCCAAACAAGGATACGGGAACATGAAAAATGTTACATTGATAAAAAACAAAATTCAGCTTATGCCGACCATTTGTTAGAGACAGGTCATACTTTTAATATTAACTATTAAATATTACATATTGAAAATAAAAGTCATAAGCTCAATTTGTTAGGAACTTTAGAGATCTGTAGATATAATAAAAGACAAATTTTATTAAATGATCAAATAGATTTAAACAGATCCTCCTTACTTAACTTTTTTCAATGATTGTAAACCACCTCCTGTCAACCTTCCATTTTTTGTACCAGAGCTGTGTATTTAGGCACATGTTTTGCATAGTATCTCAGTTTAAATACTCACCTGATGAAGTCATGGTATGACAAAACAATTGTTGTGAAAATCAATTAGATAGCGAAAGTTAATATTTGTTTTTCTTAGGTTGATAGAAAAACCTACATACGTATATGAAAATTTCCAGTTGAATCTAGCGAATTATTCTCGGCATATTCAAAATGTGTTGAAAGACTTTTATGTGCTTCTGAAACATCGATTAAAACGGATTTTGGCACATACATTTGCCCAAAGCTGGATTCAAAACGAAGCTGTAATGTTAAAAAACGCTCCAATGTTGATTTCAATTACAATCGCTAAACAATGCTTCAATTATGTGATTTCAGACCATTAAGAAGTTTGGAGTTGCCGCAATGAAGGTCGACGTTGTTATCGCATGCGCTGTAGAGTAGCATTGTTTTCAAGAAGGGTAGAATTTCTCAGATTTTTTCTTTCGTATTGTGGGGTTACACGAATACACACATTGTGATATTTTTATCAAATTGACCTTATGTTTCTCATAAGACGTCTAGTTAAAAGGTGTCTTAGTACCGGAGATCTATGTACCGGAGATTCCTAGTACCGGTTTAGAGTATCTGATTACCGCACCATCTTGGTTCTGGACCCTCTAATGGTCATTTGAAACAATTTGAGAATGAACACCTGCTGATTATATGCAGAATAGGAACTATTCTTTGAGAAAGTTCCATCATACCGACACCTTGGAGGACATAACCTCAAAGATAAGTCTTTACGTAAATAACGGACCTCAGGCTTATTGTAAAACTGTATTTTATTGTAAATAAGAGCCACCATTTTAATTGTAAAGTTGAAATAAATAGAAAGGGAGTAAGAGTTTGCATTTTCACTATCAGGTTGACAATTTGGGATTCATTCGGGAATGACAAGTTTAATTTATCGTTTCATTGGCGCACTATGAGGCATATTACGAAGTAGGATGTTTCAAGTGCGGACGGACAAAATCGCTAACTCAAGCTAGAGCGTTTTAGTTTAATTTCCTTTTATCTTCTTATCATAAACTTCGCTGTGGTGGGTTGGCGATTTTGGTTTCATCACACCGATTAACCCCAACAAACATGATGGATCGAATAAAATAAATAGAGGTTTATACATGTATATAAAATTATTTAAATATTTTATTATTAGCCTTCTACATATTTAATTTCATAAATTATATTTAATAATTATAACTTCAGGAATTAAATTAAAATAATATCATATAAGTACCACCTATATCAAACGACATATAAAATACATTCATTATAAGACATCCAAATGATATAACAAAATCCAATAAATATAAATTGTTAACCAGAATCCTATAAATTAAATATTTTGAGTAGACAAAATTTTATTTCTGCTTCTCAATCTTATGAAAACAGATATCTTTCAAAAATCTTTAACATAATCTTAAGAATTTCATCATAAAACTATCTTACTTATTCAATATTATTGGATATCTAAGTTACTTTTTATAAAATCTCAAGATATGTAAAAACATTTCTAAAAAACAAGTTTTAAGAGAGACTTTGCTTCGTCAGTACTTATTATATTGATATTCAATAAAATATAACAATCCATCAAAAAAAATATTTTCTCCCTTTCAACAATTCAAGAAGCTTCTGGTAAATGAATACTGAAAATTTAAATGGAGTGTAATGTTAACTCAAATAAATAATTCCGTGGTTTACCATTGATCTAAAAGATTGAACCAAATAATTATATATTATAATTTGAATAAAATAAATAGAGTTTATACTTGATAGAAGGTATATAAAATTATTTAAATATTTTAATATTAGCCTTCTACATATTTAATTTCCAAAAATTATATTTAATAATTATAACTTCAGAAATTAAATTGAATTAATGTCATATAAGTACCACCTATATCAAACGACATATAAAATACATTCATTATAAGACAGTCTTAAGAAGACAGTACAATGTAACACCTGAAGAAGCCACATCGTGGTGAAACAATTGTTGTAGTAGTACAAACATTTTTGTGGAAATAAATTACTGTCTCATATATATTTTTTCAATTAAAATGAGTTTCCACCAGGTAAAGACCGAATCAATCAAATATTTATAATTATTTGGTATGAGGGATCAACATTCTTTATACAGATAGTCCTTGTGCTATAACATATGCCGTTAAATTGCCTTTCAATCTTTTAGATCAATGGTAAACCACAGAATTATTTTTTTGAGTTTACATTACACTCCATTTAAATTTTCAGTATTCATTTAACAGAAGCTTTCTGAATTGTTAAAAGGTGAGAAAATATTTTTTGTTCATTGATATTATATTTTATTGAATATGAACATAAATGAGTACTGTCGAAACAAAGTCTCTCTTAAAACTTGTTTTTTAGTAATGTTTTTACACATCTTGAGATTTTTTAAAAAGTAACTTAGTTAGATATCCAATAATATTGAATATTCTAAGTAAGATAGTTTTATGATGAAATTTTTAAGGTTATGTTGAACATTTTTGAAAAATATTTGAATATATCATAAGATTGATCAGCAGAAACAAAATTTTGTCTACGCAAAATATTTTATTTATAGGATTTTGGTTAACAATTTTTATTTAATGGATTGTGTTATATCACTGGTCTTAGGATGAATATATTTTATATGTCGTTTGATAAGTCGTTTGATATATGACATTAATTTAATTTAATTCCTGAAGTTATAATTACTAAATATAATATTTTGAAATTAAATATGTAGAAGGCAAATATTAAAATATTTGAATTTTCGAATTATCATTTACGAAGCCTTGGCAGAACGCAATGAAATCGGTCCATTTCTTGAATGAATGTTGACTGGGGTTGATAAATGGGTCACATGCGACAATTTGTGTGAAACCCATTCTGGTCAAAGCTCTGAAAAGCAGCTCAAACGGTGGCCAAACCAGGATGGTGGCCAGAAAGTTGTGGGACTGAAAAGGAACCATTTATTATGAGCTGTTTCCATATGGCTAAACACTGAATTGCTATCTCCACTGTCATCAACTGGACCGTTTGAAGCTAGCGATTCATCACAAACGGCCAGAATTGACCAATAGAAGAGGTGTTGTGTTCCATCAGGGCAACGCCAGGTAGTAGTAGCGATTCGCCAGAAACTCCGGGAGCTTGGTTGAGATGTTTTAATGGATCCATCATACAGTCCGGACCAGGCACCAAGCTGTTACCATCTTCTTTTCGGATTGAAAAACTTTTTGAGTGATAAGACATTTGCATCAAGAGAAGATTATGAAAATTGATTACTAGAGTTTTTCGCCAATAAGATTTCCATGAGAGAGGAATCATGAAGCTACCCTTAAAATCGCAACAAATTATGGAACAAATATAGCGTTGAGTTCACGCAAAAATAATGAATTTCTTGTCCCCACTCTATCATTCGTTTTGGGTTTAAAATCAACACTGTAAATATCTCTTTCTCTTCTATTTTTTTTACTGTTATGATTATAAACAGACTGATATAAAGAATTGAACTTGACCCAAAATCTGAATTAGTTTCCTGTAAAGATACGAGGGTGGTTCAAATATGATCGAGGCAAACTCTGTAGATGGCGCGCATGTATGTTTCGAAGGTCGTGGCTTGAGAATGTGATAGCTGGGTCTCTTACGAACAGTGAGCATTTGTTTTCATCGGAGCACGTGTGTCACGCGTGTTCTACGACAATGAGAGAATGTCAACTACCGATTGCCAATGCGCAACGTATTATCATTCGTTGTTTAGTGGGAGAAGACGTTGAAAACACGGACATTTTGAGCGTTTGCAGAAGTAGTTCGGTATTGAGTGCCCGAGTAGGGACGCCGTGTTTAAATGGGCCAAAGCATTCAAGGATGGCCTCGAAACCGTCGAGAATGAGCCGCATGACCGTCAAAAGCGAACCAGCGTCACACCAGACAACATTCGCCGCGTAGAACAACTCATTTTGGAGGACCGTAGGATGAATGTCGGCATCAGTATTGGTAGTGTAGAGTCTATCATCCATGAAAACCTTCAATATCGCAAAATAACGGCGCGATGGGTTCCTAAACTGTTGAACTTTGGGCAAAAATTACCGCGGTTGGAAGTTTGTCGCCGCTTACTGACGCGATACGAGGCGGAGGGGGGCGGTTTTTTAACGCGAATCTTCACTACAGACGAAACATGGGTACACTATTACACTCCCGAAACCAAGGTGTCAAGTAAAGCGTGGAGGAAGAATGAGGAAAGGGCGCCAGTCAAAGCGAAGACAACCTGGTCCGCGGGTAAGGTGATGTGCACTGTGTTCTGAGACCGGCAGGGCGTGCGGTACGTCGATTTCCTACGCACCCAACGTACCATCAATGCTGCATACTACTCTAACCTTCTGAAAACACACGTGAAACCCGCTTATCGCTCGAAACGGAGGAGCATTCCAGCACGAAGTGCGATTCTTCTCCAGGATAACGCGCGCTCTCATAGCGCGCGTCTCACGCTCGATACATTATCGGAATTGGGGTGGAAGGTACTGGAACACCCCCCTACAGTCCGGATTTATCGCCCTTGGCTACTACATGTTTGGACCACTGAAAGAGGCCCTCGGAGGTCAAAAGTTCAACACCGACGACGAGGTAGAGGAGTTCGTGCGCACATGGCTATCCGAGTTGCCCAAGGAATTTTTGTATACCGGCATAAAAAAACTTGCGGAAAGGTGGACAAAATGTGTAAATAGTGAGGGGAATTACCTAGAAAAAATGTGATTTTTGTAAATTTTTCGATAATAAATAAACGTGTTAGAGTATTTGTCTCGATCATATTTGAACCAGCCTCGTATATCGGACCAAAATGCTGCGTGCTGAGGTTCGGAATGAATTCCCGAATGATCAGTTCACTTTGGACAATTTTCCCGTTTCTACGCTGAAAGCAGAACATTGAAAATTCGTTCAAGTGTCGTTTTCATGGAGTGGATGGAGAGTAGAATGAATCGGGAATGGACTAATATTATCCCGTTGCCACTGATCAACGCATAAACTGACCGTTAACGCTTTCATTGCCAATTTGGGCTGCCTTATAGACCATCGGAGACTCACGGACAAAATCGATTTTAGAGTATGCGTCTACCGTAAACAGCTTTTATTGCTTCCATACCATCCAGTGTATAACGTTTTCTGGACTAATACGGACATTATTCAATTTAACGGTCAGTTTGCATTCGCAAGCATATAATTGGTTTTTTTTAGGAATTGGAACACTGCAAGTTTCAGCTGAAAATTAATTTCAACTCACGAGATTTTTACGTAGGCTTATCAACAAAAGAAAAACAATTGTTGTGGGTATGTTAAATATTACAAAGTTTATATTACTAGATTTTGGTGTTCCAAAAGCGCCTAATATTCGGTCAGCCTACCAAAGTAGGTCCTGATGTTATCCTAAATATTTTCCTGCGTAATTAAGTGAAGATAAATGAATAAATTCATTCTAATACATTGAATCACTTTATAAATTAATTTCATATATATATATATATATATATATTATATATATATATATTTATATATATATATATATATATATATACATACATATATATATATATATATATATATATATATATATATATATATATAATTTAATCAATTCTTATTTTTATAATTGAAGAAATACGATTTGGTGTCATGATTCTGGAATATTTTATTTTCTTTAGTTTGAAATATAACAGAATAACATACACAAAATAAAATAATAACATACAAAGAAATAAAAAAAAATAGCTTACTAACCTGGAAGAAATGAAAAACAATTCTATTTCCTCGGGTTTCTCAACTCACATTTCTAATAGCTAACTAAATATAACATGTCACAGTTTTAGGTTAAAATCTTAGACATAGAACATAGAAGGTACAAAGTTGTTTTCCCTAAAAATAACAGTTTTATTTTTACATCCCCCCACACAAAGTATGCACCCCTCATTACATGTTTGCGTTTTCACATGGGAGCAACTTAGTTACATGAAAATAGTTATTGTCCTTTCTTTTATTTCCAATATCTATCTCATATATGGTGTTAGAACTTTTTTTCACTATTGGAAAAGGTCCTATTCTTATTTCATCAAGTTTTTTTCTATTCAATTTTGATTTATTTTCAACGTAAACATAGTCTCCAATTTTAAAATCATAATGTTTCCTATCCTTGTCGATCAGTCTTTTATTGTATTCATGATAGCGTAAAAAATTTTTATAGGCTATTTCCTTATCTTTTGGTAAATTTCTCTCTTCAGTAAGTTCTTCTGGAGCAATGGGATCAGTTCTGCCACAAAATAAATATTCTGGGCTATATCCAGTTGTAGAATGATCTGTTCTATTGTATTCTTCAATACATTCATCGGCTATTTTCGTCCATGCCCTAGTTTTCTTTCCGTTTTGTTCACTAATGTCTGATTTAGTCGTTAATTCAGACCATTAGAAAAAGGACAATCTACTGTTGTGAAAATCAATTGTATATTCAAACTTCTCATATGTTGTCTGAATTTTTCCGAATTTATTCCTGGGTAGTGATCTGTTAATAGTTAATTTTCATTGGTCGTTTATCTTGAGTTTTATTAATTAACTTGATGAAATCTTAGGTTGTTGGTGTTTTGAAGTACTCGCAAATGCATATCGAGTAAAATGATCCACTAGGAGATGAAGGTATCTTTTTGAAGAGCGGTTTCCAGCAAAACCTACAATTGCGTCTAATGACATTATTTCAAATGGTTCCTTTGCTGGGCCCAATCGAGAAAGGAGACCATACCATTGCCCTACTCTCGTTTTATTTTTACAATATATGTCACATGATCCACAAACTTCTTTTGTCAGTGAATCCATATTCCATATTTTCTGAATGTAATAAAACTTCCTGCTTTTATTATTTATCTTACAAGCACAAATATGGCCATAATGATTGTGCACTTTTCTGATTAAATCTTTTCCGAAATTATTGGATAAAATTATTTTTTTGTTATTTTTGTGCAATTTGTAATGGATCTCTTTCTGTACACCAGTTTTTTTCATATTATTTATCTGTAAGAGATTATTCTGTTGATCGTTTTTTATTTCATTTAATTTCACCAAATTAACTGTCCTTATACATTCGTCCAAAAGGTAAAAAATAAAAAATTTCCATTGCCAGTGACCATTCTGTGTCACAAAAGCAGTCTTATATCTATCTTGGATATGAATAGGAATCGACCAAAAGGCAGAATTTACATCTAATTTTGCATTTCGGGTCTTGGCTAAGATTTCATCAATTAATGGGAAAGGCTGTGGTTCGGGAGCAATTAATTTATTGAGTTCACGAAAATCGACACATAATCTGGTTCTAGACCCTTCACCTCTCTTATATGCTAAAGTGACTGGTGATGCAAAAGGTGAGGAGGACTCCTCAATCAGATTCGCTTTCAACAATCTTCCTATTTGGAATTCTATCTCTTTTTGATCCTCCATTGAGCAGCTGTATGGTTTTTTTGCTATAAATTTGTGCTCTAAAAGTTTTATATGTGCCTCATTATTTTGCACCTGACCAATATCAAACCTGCGTTTTGCAAAATATGGTCATATTTATTTATTAAAACTTCAATTTTATTTCTCTGATTCGTTTCCAAATGGTCTAATTTTGCTTCGAAAAGATCTGTTGGTATCCCTTCATTGAAATTTATGGTGTAATCATTGTTATTATTATTATTATTATTATGGACACAATCGATCTTATTATCGGCTTGAATTCCAAATGGTCTTTTTACAGATGTGCTGCATGTTTTTGGAGTGTTTTTTTGAAGGTGCTTCTAAAATAGAGTTATTTTCGAAAAAATCCTTGAGGTTGTGTTGAGCATTTTTGGAGGGGAATTTGGTTTTCATAATAGCGTTATGAAACACACGTTTATATCCTTCAACTGTTTTATTTAATTATTTTAAAAAATTTGAATATCAAAACAGAATTAATCTGTTAGTTTCCTATAATTTAAATTTAAAAAAATTCTATTCAAAAATTTTGGAATTAAATTAATGTCTTATAAGTACAGCTTACATATAATAGACGGATAAAATCATAACTCAATATACGATATCAAATGGACTAAATAACCCAAAAAATATAAATTGTCAATTAAAATTAATAAATAAATATTTGAAGGAGACAACATTTTGTTTCTGATCTTACAATTATGAAAACAAATTCCTTTTCATAAATACAAAACATAATTTAAGGACTTATTTGAAATATTTAATGTCTTTCAATATTTAAATGAGTAACTTCAAAAATCTCACAAAACATGTATTATATCTTCAAAAAACAATTAAAATTTCGATAAAGTCTGCATTGGTCCTACTTTACATTTAAAAAATGAAATTAATGAACAACAAATATATCTCACCTCACAAACCTAGTGATATCCTGGTTTTGTACACGCAAATTTTAAAATCCAAAATATTCTATGTTCGTCACAAAAATCACAGAAAGCTGTAAGGTATTATCTGGTTTTATTTATACCAATTCATATTCCATAATGAGTTTTATTCAAACCTTAGTATAATTATATATTATATATTGAATAATATAATAAGAAGAGGTTTTTTACTTGATAGAAGGAATGTTACAAAAATTGAATATCAGAACAGATTTAATATGTTAGTCTCCTATAATTTTAATTTCAAAAAATTTTATTCAAAAATTTTAAAATTAAATTAATGTCGTATAAGCACAGTTTATATACAATAGACGTATAAAATCAAAACTCAATGTACAATATCAAATGGAATAAATAACCCAACAAAAATAAATTGTCAATTAGTTATTCTATATTGAGTTTTGATTTTATACGTCTATCATATGTATTATGTGCTTATAAGACATTAATTTAATTCTAAAATTTTTGAATAAAATTTTTTGAAATTAAAATTATAGGAGACTAACAGATTAAATCTGTTTTGATATTAAAATTTTGTAATATTCCTTCTTTCAAGTAAAAAACCTCTTCTTATTATTTCAATTAATATTCTATATTTTCCTTAGATACTTTTTGATTTTGTGTAATGAGTTTTCATTCTATATGTCTACTAAATTAAAATTGTGTTTTCTAAGACATTAATTTATTTTAATTTTAAAAGATTTCTGAGAAGAATTTTTTCTAAAATTTAAATGTGTAGTGAGGTTAGCAGAAATTTGTTTCATATTTGAGATATTGTGAAAGCCTTCTATCAAGTAGAAAAACCCTCTTTTCATTATTTCATATTTTTATATATACGAGTTTGTTGATCTCGTATGTCATATCAGTGCTTTCAATTTTTTTTTCAACATAGTTCGAAACAGGAATGATGAATATTTCATCGATGTCAAAATAATGTTTGCTTTATTTAGTATTGAAAAATAATAATCTTCTATTATTTTCCTGACGTTTCATTCCAATACAACCGCACCGAAACATCAAAGTCGGAATAAGCAGATTCGAGCATCATAAATCTGGCTTTGGTTCGGATCGCTCGAAATTCGAAACAAAGTTACGTAGCCGCAGAAAAGATAGCCGGCCCAAAGAACATTGTAAATCACCGCGATAAAATGTACAGCAAGTCTCCTCTCTAAATGGCCTGAGTTATATCGGGAAAACTTTTCACGACATCCAGCTTCTTCGCCACAATGCTGCCTTCTGGAAAATTTTGATGCAGCGATTAAAAGTTATTCCTCCGAACATATTTAGATTCCAAAGAAGGCTATTTGTATTTTTCATTTTGTGACTTTTCATGAGAAGTATATGAATACCATAGAGTTATCATAAGGGGGTATCTCTCCATAAATAAAGCGCTGCGAATTTTATTCAAATGTTCATCATATGAAGGGTTTTCCAATATTAGGTTTCATTTGAATAACCCGGTATCAGGGCAGCTATCACTTTTGAAGCTGTCACCTTTGACATTTGACAACTAAAGATTACAACTTTCGATAGGGATAACTGTGATTTGACAGAAGGTAGAAGCCATATTGTTTTGACATTTATGTTCAGTAAGCATTGACAAATTATCATGAAAAGACTCACGCTGCAACAACGTTCATTATTATTAATTCCCAACAATTGTTTCGCTAACACTGTGGCTTCATGTTGACATTTTGAACTGATTACTAAATTGTGAAAATATTTTTTATTATTTTATTTTATTCAAAAGAATTTCCATCACATTAGGACCGATTCAATTAAATTCATTTTCCAAGTGCTGAGAGGCTGTTTTCTCACCGAAAGAGTTTAAAAAAGGTCTCCTAGTGGCGTCGTAGCACGTAATTTAGTACTTCTCGATCTTTGACTAACACTTTATTCAAATGAAACAAAATATATTTATTCAATTTATCTGGGACAGAATTGAAAGGAATGTGTAAAATGGTAAAATCTTGGAAAAACATACTGACCTTAAAACTGTAAACATTTCTGTCCAGTAAGCATTGAAAAATTATCATGAAAAGACTCACGCCGCAACAACGTTTACAAATTGTTGAAATTTATTTTCAAAATCAGTGTTCTATTCGCCAAACTTATAGAGAGAGCACTTCGTGAAATTTATGGTTTTCATAATCGCGGTCTTTTTTTCATATTGGAGTAATGAAGTAAGACTTCCTCAAAAACACATAATTTGGTACAAAAGTTGACTTTTTAGAGCTCATACAAACTTTATTATTTACACTTTAGCGAAATGAAAAATATTGAAACAAAAAAAACTTGCATTGTTCCCAATATTTAATGGAAAAATAAAAACGTTATAACGGCTGTTTTTTTAGAGTGATAGAACTTTCGATAGGGATAACTGTGATTTGACAGAAGGAAAAGCCATATTGTTTTGACATTTCTGTTCAGTAAGCATTGACAAATTATCATGGAAAGATTCATGCCGCAACAACGTTTACAAATTGTAAAACTTATAAAGCACTTTGTGAAATTTATGGTTTACATAATAGTCCAACAGAGCACCTTATTCGTCGAACTATCGAAAGATTTCGGACAACATTTTCTCTACTCGATGCAACAACAACAAGACAAAGAACTGTTCGTACAGAAGAAAATATCGCTGCTGTAAGTCATAGTATTAATGATGGATCCAGATTTGTCTATTCGTCGACGTTCACAACAAGTTGGACTCTGTGCATCCACCACATGAAAAAAATTTTGCGTAAAGATGTTGGTCTACACTCATACAAGATCCAACTGGTTCAAGAATTAAAGCCTCTTGACCATAATAAGCTTCGTTTGTTTGCAGATTGGGCCCTAGAACAGCTTGAAGTTGATACACTTTTTTATCGTAAAATTGTGTTTAGTGATGAAGCTCATTTCTGGTTGAACGGCTATGTAAACAAGCAAAATTGCCGTATATGGAGTGAAAACAATCCTTAAAAAGTTCTGCAGGTTCCATTGCATCCTGAAAAATGCACTGTATGGTGTGCTTTACACGCTGGAGGCATCATTGCTCCAAATTTCTTTGAAAACGATGCTGGAGTTAATGTTACAGTGAATGGTTCTCGTTACAGAGTTTTGATTCCAACAGGATGATGCTACACCTCATTCTGCTACCGTAACAATTGATTTATTGAAAGAAAGATTTGGCGATAACATTATTTCGAGAAATGGTCCAATTAATTGGCCTCCAAGATCATGCGACATAACTCCACTGGATTATTTTTTTTTGGGGTTATGTCAAGTCATTGGTTTATGCTGATAAACCAGAAACAATAAACACTTTAGAAGCCAATATAACTCGTGTTATTGATGAAATAAGGCCTGGGTTACTCGAAAAAGTGGTCCAAAATTGGTCTGGTCGAATGCGGTTCCTCAGAGCTAGTCGTTGTGGAGATATGCCGCAAATTATTTTCAAAACATAATTGTCATAAAATTATCTTTCAAATAAAAAAAATTCGTCTTCAATATTAATTTAAATGTGTTTTATTTCAATTCAAAGTTTTACTCTCTGAAAAAAACACCCGATACATTTAAGTCGTCGTAAAATAGCTTCTTAGCCGGCAACAGTGAAACTGCCGATACAGTTAATTCATTTGAAGAAAAGAGCCGATATTGGTAGTGGCTCAATTGGATATTACTTGAGTATATGGAAGATTTCTTTGTCTGTGACATTAGATATAGTTGGGAGTACAATTCGCTTCTTGATTGACTCGGAATTATATAAATTTTAAATATCACACAGATTTATTCTGTAAACATCCTACAAATTTTGATTCCAAAATATTTTAAAATTCGGAAACTTTTAGAATTAAACAAGATAAATGTTTTTAGATACACTGTGTCAATTTAGTAGACATATAGAATTAATACTTATTACACAGTACCAAAGGATATTAAAGAAATACAAAGAAATATAAATTATAAACTAAAAAGTATTAAATAAATATCTGGTGTTTTTTAGAGTGATAGACCTTTAAATTGAAATAAAACACATTTAAATTGAGATTGGAGCCAATTTTTTTTATTTGAAAGTTAATATGACATTTATGTTTTAGAATAAATTCCGGCATATGTCCACCACGACTAGCTCTGAGGAACCGCATTTGACCGGACCAATTTTGGACCACTTTTTAGAGTTATTTCATCAATAACACGAGTTATGTTGGCTTCCAAAGCATCTATTGTTTCTGGTTTATCAGCATAAACCAATGACTTGACATAACCCCAAGGAAAATAATCCAGTGGAGTTATGTCGCATGATCTTGGAGGCCAATTAATTGTACCATTTCTCGAAATAATGTTATCGCCAAATCTTTCTTTAAATAAATCTATTGTTACGGTAGCAGCATGGGGTGTAGCACCATCTTGTTGGAACCAAAACACTTTTGGGTCGATACCATTCAAATTTTGAAACAAATAATCATTGATCATCGATCTGTAACGAATACCATTCACTGTAACATTAGCTTCAGCATCGTTTTTAAAGAAATATGGACCGATGATGCCTCCAGTGTGTAAAGCACACCATAGAGTGCAGGGATGCAATGGAACCTGCAGAACTTTTTGAGGATTGTTTTCACTCCATATACGGCAATTTTGCTTGTTTACTTAGCCGTTCAACCAGAAATGAGCTTCATCACTAAATACAATTTTACGATAAAAAAGTGGATCAACTTCAAGCTGTTCTAGGGCCCAATCAGCAAACAAACGACGCTAATTATGGTCAAGTGGCTTCAGTTCTTGAAGCAGTTGGATCTTGTATGGGTGTAGACCAAGATATTCACGCAACATGTTGTGAACGTTGACGAATAGACAAATCTGGATCATCATACTTGAAGAGTACAAAATTTTGTTTCGTTTCTTGTTTTATGCAAGTTTCATTTGAAAAATTTCTGGAGGTTATGGTTTGCATTTTTCGAAAGGTATTTAGTTTTTTTAAAACAAGGAATGACACAAAATTTTGTACTCTTCAAGTATTTATTTAAAAATTTCTAGTTTCCAATTTATATTTCTTTGATTTTTCTTTCATTTCCTTTGGTACTGTGTAATAAGTATTAATTCTGTATGTCTACTAAATTGACACAGTGTATTCTGAAGACATTTATTTAATTCAATGCTAAAAGTTTTTGAATAAAACATTTTTTCGAAAATTAAAATTTGTAGGAGGTTTACAGAATAAATCTGTATGATATTTAAAATTTTGTAATAATCAAGAAGAAACCTCTCTTTATTATTTTATTATATATATAATAATTGTATATTTTATTTTACACTTATTACATATTATCATTTGGTTTTAAAGGAGTCCATACAACACCTTGCAAACTTTATGCAATTTCTGTGACGAACATAGAATACGTAGGATGTTTATAGTTCACTTCATTCTAGTGTTTGTGCAGTAAACAGAATTCAGTTGGTTTGGTAAGATATCTTCTGATAATTATTTTTATTTTTTAAATATGAAGTTGAGTTGATGAGTTACCGTTGTAATAATTCTAAATTGTTTTTTAAAGATGTTCTGCATGTTTTAGGAATTTTTTGAAGGAACTTATTATGAGCAAGTTTTTTTGATGCAGTTTTTGAGATTATGTTTTGCGTTTTTCGAAAGGAATTTAGTTTTCATAAAACAAGGAACGAAACAAAATTTTCTACCCTTCATGTATTTATTTAATGATTTTTAGTTCACAATTTATATTCCTTTGAATTTCTTTCATTCCCTTTGATACTGTGTAATAAGTATTAATTCTATATGTCTACTTAATTGACACAATGTGTTTTAAAGACATTTATTTTATTTTATTCTGAAAAGTTTTTGAATAACATTTTTTTTAAAATTTAAATTTGTTGGAGATTTACAGAATAAATCTGTATGATATTTAAATTTTTGTAATAATCTTTCTATCAAGAAAAACCTCTTTTTATTCGTTTATTCGTTCCATGTTTTATCTTATTTTGGTAAGTTGAATTCTGATCTTGTCATATATTTGAATCTGAATTCAATACATTTCTGATGAAGCCATATAGGCCGAAATAGCTTTCAAATGTTCCGAGTTCTCGTTCAATTATTTTTATTTGATCCTTTATTTTGATAATTTTAGATAATTTTGGAATAGTGGATTTTCTTGTATTTGTATGTTAATATACATACTTATATAGTTTTTGTTAATACATTTGTATTAATACATTTCAAGTCGGGATGTAAAAAGGTTTTTTCCGAGACATTGAAAAATATTTTTTATTGATTATATATAAGGATATCAATTTGATAGTTTTTGTATATAGTTTCAATATATAATGTAGAAGTTAGAATATATAATTCTGAATTCAAAGTCACTCTTTTTATTATTTAATTTCGGGGTTATATTATAAAAGCTCAAATAAGTGTTGACATTTAAATTGCAATGATGTAAACATCGAAAAGAAACGCTTCGTGTACCACATTCTAAGTGAATAAACTGTGAAAATTTGATGAAATATAGTGTTTCATTCTACGATACATGTACAATGGATTTTCATACAATAAATAAGTCATCAGTATTATATATCAATCATTAAGCTTTCCAACGAACTTGAACGTGTACAAATAATTTAGACTTATTACTAGATAAAATAGCAAGTTATCAGATTCGAATTCTGTGAATGGTTTATTTTTCTAATTTTTCCTTTCAAATATTCATCGATTTAATTTGAAGTCTGACAAATTTAATAGAATCAGTTAACAATTGACATGGAAACTCGTGAAATCTTCTGATATTTTATAAGCAGTTTCTACCCATGTGCTGCAGAAGCACCAAATTTCTTTTACGAAGTAATTTTCTGTGAAACAGTGAAAAAAATGTTAATCCAGTCAAAATAGCTTGCAACCTTCTGTGTGTGGATAACTTTAACCCCTTTAGTATCGCGCAAGACTAGCAAACAAATATGGTATTTAATATGACGGCATGTTTAGTAATCACAACTTATTTGAGGACTATTGGTTATCTGCATAGCCTACAAACAGCCTTGCCATTCCCCGCTCATTCCTTTACCTAAAAGCTACATATACAGTTGCTTATGGGAAATTTGAGTTGCCAATATGTGCAGCGCTTTAACGTTTTAATCTCAGAAGAGTGTTGATTTTTGAGTATCGTGTGTGTTGATGTGACTTTCGTTTAAAGCTGATTCCGGCATATTTGGAACATTAAAAAATGAATATTGACGACAATATAAGTGAGCAATGGAAGAATCAAAAGTGGTGGAGATGCTTTGAGCAGTGCAGAGCCTCGAGGGTCTGCACTGCTCGTTTCGATCATAGATAAATAAGAATATAATTAATTAATATATTTAATTCTTATTTATCTATGGTTTCGATCGAAGCATGTCCACTAGAGAGAACATGTAATAAGCCACCTCTTGTTAGGATGGAAAAATATTACTAAAGTGACTTATTTACGAATGGGGGCGAACCAATCCTCGTCGAGTGGTCCTAGGAAGGGTACGGCCTTCGCGAAAATGGAAGGCCTTTGATGTTAATAAATTTTCTCTGAGATAATGAAAATGGCAATGAAACTCAATTAGAGATTTTGAGAAGTATAATGATAAAGTGTGCCGAAATACAATAGATTCATCAATCCTAAACTCAATAAAATTTAAATAAATAATCACGAATCATTTATATAATTCTTGATTCTGTCTAAATTCTTCAAACATAATAATTACGATGAGATATGTCACCTTTCTCCTTAATTTCCGACTCTACTTTAATTAGACAATTTCAGCCTGAATAATATACCAAAATTTTTAGATACTTCTTACCCCCAGACTCCAAGACCATAGATTCAAAACAAAACTGGACACAAGCGATTTTCTACAAGAAACGACCTATTTAACACGAACAATAAACGATATAGAACGACTACTGGTACTCTTTAATTGCTTGGTCCCAGAACTTAGCACTATATTCAATTTTTCTAATTCATCTGACCCAATTCTTAAACTTAAAAAAAATTACTAATATCACTCAATATAATTATAATAATGCTAAATTCTGAGACCAATTCGAGCCTCGCACAGCGATCTTTTCTCGACGATCTTACTAGTTTTTCCGACGTGTCAAGACTCCCCAACAAACTCTTTTTTGGCCTTATAATACCTCGTACGTGTCGGTTTTCTCCTTCTAAATTTTTGATCCATTCACCCGCTAAGAATTGCAGCTTAGTACTTTTCAAAATTTCAGCTTTTTATCGAGCCACACGTGTTAATTTCGTCACCGTTTTTCTCTGAAACTTTCCGTTCCAAAACTCATCTGAAGGAATATGTTCACGTTTCCTACAATCAGCTTATGAACTTTTTAATGTGTAGTTTGTTATTATAATATATAGGCCAGAGCAAAATAATTTCCTTTCTTGAAGCCGCCATACGTACGTGCCTCGAAAGAAAATTGCTGAGTTTAATATTAAGGGTCTGGAGATAAGAATAAACAAATTAATTAAGGGGCATTGAACCCTTGAATTTGCTCTTGTCCACTGAATTAATACCTGTATCATTACAGGCCTTTCATGAATTCTAAACCTTGTTGCTTTACCAAAAACAGTCGTTTGTTCGTCTTCGCATTGCGCTGAGGTTTTGATTGTTCCACTGCTCCCCTGGTTATTCCTGCTTCTCTAGATTAACATTAAATTTCCTATGTTTCCGACTGTCTTTTCCATACCAGTATGCAAGTTTAATATTGTGTACTTTCAGACTTGAAAATTACTCTGTACCTTTATTTTTCAGAGGTTTTCCATTTGGATTTAGTGAACTAAAATCATCTATAACATTGCTTTTAAGAAAAGGTTTCTTGCTCGAAACGATGGAAAAATGTATCGAATGAATTTCAGACGGAAGAGAACGAATAGGGAATAAATAACAGGATCATTTTCGTTCACGCATAGGAATCGTGAAGCACATAATTCGACAAATCCATTTATACCCACTCGGGAGATCTATTGCTGAGTAAAAATATGAATTTGATCCTTTTAGATAACTCCATTCGCTTATACAGCTGATAGCGCGAGATTCTTCCGTTATGAAAGGATTTTATGATTTACGAGCACGTTTCGGATGTATAGAATTCTCGAGGAGGAAAAGGAGTGTGCGAACATAAAATTTCGAAAACATATTCGATTTCATTTGGATGATAGGTAATCTCACAGGTTGCATAACAGTTTTTGAAGGACCTGGAATCTCAATTAAGCCCCCAATCACTGACCTCCTCAAAAATGTAATTTGGAAAATATATCAGCTCTTCGGGCGTTAATCGGTCCCATTCCCGGCGCAGGAATTGCTTCAGCGACCCCAAACTTTTGTGGTGCTTAGCACACGCCCTGAACTCCAACATCGGCCACACGCTGTGGTCCATTGGGTTGAGATCCGGCGAGTAGAGCGGCCATTCTGCAGATGTGATGAAACCCAGAAAATGGGTCTCACTCCATTCTTCATTCTTCCGTCATTTTTGCTTTATGAGACGGAGAGGAGTCCTCTTGAAAGGTTAAATGCGTGTTGCTGAAGTGCTGCTGATCCGGTGAGTAGGGCGGCCATTCTGCAGGTGTGATGAAACCCGGAAGATGGGTCTTATACCATTCTTGTGTCATTTGCGCTTTGTGAGCCGGTGGGGAGTCCTGTTGAAAGGTCCAATACGTGTCGCCCAAGTTCTGCTGGGCCCACGAAAGTACTACGGCCTCGAGAATGTCGCAGCGGTAGACTTCTTGATTGATTTTGACCTCTTGATCCACGAAAACCAAAGGTGTTCTGTCGCTGGTGCAAATTGCGCCCCAAACCATGACAAATTGCGGATTTTGACATTGGTCGACGATGGCTGACGTACCGGGAGCCTCTGGGGACCAGACTCTGTCGGTTTGGTGGTTGTGGGATTGTTCTACGGCGAAAAACTTCTCGTCTGGAGTGAGGAATTGAACTTGTCATCCGTGAGGAATTGAACTTTTTGGAGCTTGTATGGCTTGAGGTTGAGCTCCTGTTTGGACATTCGACGAATGGATTCACGGTTGATACCGATCTCACGTTCTTTTTTCCTAATGGAGACCCTCGGATTTCGATTGATTCGCATCTTGACGGTGTTGCAATTGCTAGGCCTATTGACAGGCGTTTTCTCCCACTTCCTGGACGACGATCATCATGGCAAAGCTTCTTGAAATGGGAAATTTCATCGGACACGGTTTGTGGAGGCACATTGAGCAAACGAACAATTTCGCATTGTCGCTTTCCTTGACGAAACAGCTCCAAAATTGCACTACGTTTGTTTGATCTTCTAACAGTCTGCAAAATAAAGTGTAATTAGAGCTCAATTTTCCAACTTCAGCAAATATGTCATAACGCGCTGGCAATCTATTTCATCTTTAGTGGAGGAAATAAACGAAGTATATCGTCCTACATCCTGAATATTTAAAACACATCAAGAGGGGATGATACCTTAATGTCAAACTAATGACATCCAAAAGTGAGCACAGGGTTCATCGCTATCTACGCTTGACAGCGTTTAAAATCCATAGTTATACCTCGTCGTCATCTTGAATCAGATAACAAAAATGAGGAAAAACGTACAAATGCACAAGCTAAAAATAGCCGAAAAAAATACAGAGAAGGAAATGCATCTTTCAAATCCGTCGAGTTTTTTACGAGCCTCGTAAACTGAAAAGTTTTTCACTTTGCGAGGGGAAAAGAAAGGAATTCTCCTTTCCCATTAGTGCGATGAAGATGTAATACATACCCTGAACATTTTACAGCATTTTAGTAGAGAAATATGACATAAAACGGCAACCAATGTATATCCATAAACCTGTCCCGGGGAAAGAATTAATGAATAATACTGGTGATATAAAATTCCAACAAGTCTGTTATAATTTTATAACAGATTATCCATTTCGTGGTCCGGATTTCAAAGCCCTGTTTCAATAATATATGTCAATCAGAACTATAATCCGAAGCCTTATATGTTTTGTTGAAGGTTAGCCATTCAATAATATGGATCATCTTCGTGTGAAAATTGGGAAAACTTATTACAAAAACAATGATTCTGTAGTAAGTACGTATCATGCAATACGGGCAGATTATGGTCGTATAACACAGTGAAAAAATTCAAAGAGACTGGATCTGCTACTGATACTGAATTGTTTCAGCCGTTACTATTTGGTAGTTGATCATAATTAAAAAAATTGTAGAAATCACTATGTCTTACTACCAATAAAATATATATTACACATTTTCTTGTGACTCGAGTTTCGGGAAATGAACTATTCCATCATCAGACAACTGAAGACCTAACAGTGGTATAAAGGTATTTTAACAAAAGTGATAAATATTTTGAATATTTCAATAGATTCTAGATAACACCTAATAGTGGTACAGAGGTTTACAAGCGGAAAATGTGTAATATATATTTTTATTGGTAGTAAAAAATAGTAATTTTTACAATTTGTTTTAATTCTGCTACTGATGTTTTAAGGCCAATATATCATCGAAACTCACGCTCGACCGAAAATATTTTTACTGTAAGTGAAAGTGTTAAAGAAGATTCAACCTTATCGGCGCGCACAACATTTGGGCCTGGCTATGGCGTATTTTATATCTGGCTTTGCATCTCCATCCTTATGAGGTTCAGTTGACACAAGAACTAAAGTCAGCTGACCATAGAACGCGTAGCACATATGCCGATTAGGTGATTAGGTGAAGAACAACCATAAAAAATATAACAACTTCAACAAGATCTGAAAGAATATTCCATAAATTCCTTAATCGAATATGGTTCTACATCTACAATAATTTTAGTTATTTCGATTTGGAATTTTCTTAAATAAGATACATTGATGAACTCCCTAGTACATTGAACAACCTTATATACATATTATATATTTTGTGTTTCTTTCAGTAGGTGTCAAGGAATGCCTCGGAAAGTGGTATGGAACAGTACGTCTTGTGTTGTTTCCATTCAACAGATCATTTAAATATTGGGGACGTTTTCTCACAAATAGCAGACATTCCAAAACATATAGTCCCGGAAGTGTGAGCATGGAATTATTTCCATGCTCTTTATATTTCAATCCTATTATTGCCCTCAAGGCAGAATTAATAATCTATTTAAATTACTGCTTCCACCCCAAATGACAAGCCCGTACCTCAGAAGTGAAACAAAATTTGCATGATAACTGTTTTTAAAAATTCCATGTCCACTATCCGTGACAATACTCTGGTTATTGACTAGGATACGTTTTTTTAGACTGAATCGTTCTAAAAATCACACACTCAGTCTTACTGACATTGGGAAGTAACTCATTTTGAGTGTAATGAATCGAAGGCTAATCTAGTTTATTCAATACTCGAATTAAGATTCTTCCGCTACGCAGCAAAGCACTCGCATCGTCAACAAACAATAAGAGGTCGAGTTCATTGATATATCAGAAATAAAAAGGGTCTCAGGTTACTTCCTTGGGGAATTTCTACGTTGACATATTTATCCTTTGGCATAAAAACTAGTCCTTCACTATCAATGCAAACCCTCTGAACTCGATCAGACAAGTAGCTCCTGAGCAACCAACTCCAGTTGACAATCACGAATACCACATAAAGAGAGTTTCTTCAAAAAGCATTCATGATTCACGCTTTCGAATGCCTTAGATCAATCTAGAAAAAGCCCAATCGGCACTTCATCACTTTCCAAAGCATCAGCAATATCACATACTAATTCATACATCGCTGTAGTACTGCTTCTGTTTTTTAGATAGCCATGTTGTTTCTCAGAGAAAATTTTGAACTTATACATAAATGAGCAAATCCTACCGACCAAAAGTTTCTTGAATATTTTTGCGAAAGAACTGAGTAAACTAATTGTCGGAAATTATTGACATCATGTAGATTTCCTTTCTTAAGCAGGGGTTTGTTTAAAGCTATTTTGAGGGCAGATGGAAATATCCCTTCAGTGAAAGAGCGATTCATAATATGAGCCAACAGCCCCGCTAGCACCGGTATATAGTACTTTTAATAACAGTTGACTATCTGAAAGCCAACATCCGTCAAGTTATTGGTGAGATATTGCCCGAAAATTGCCTCACAAGGATCTAGTCCTGTAAAGATCACACGGAGGACATTTAAATGATGTTGTATTCCACAAACAGTGGCAAGATCCAAGCAGTGTATTGAAATAAAAAATTGATCAATATACTGAAGGAAAGAGTGTTTTATTTATGTTTATTTTCGAAAGTACACAATGGATAACTCTGTTATTTAAGTATTTTAATATTAGCCTTCTACATATTTAATTTCCAAAAATTATATTTAATAATTATAACTTCAGGATTTAAATTAAATTAATGTCCCATAAGTACCACTTACTACTCTGTCAAGAAAGTATCGGGAATTTTCAATTAAAACAACATTTTTACATTAAATCGTCAAAATTTATTGGGTCGCCTTTAAAATAGGCTCCATTTGCTCCAATACATCTATGCCAATGGCACTTCCAATTATCGAAACATTTTTTATAGGCGCTTTCCGGGATGGACTTTAGCTCTCGCGCCGAATTTTGTTTTATGGCTTCAATCGACTCAAAACGGGTGCCACGAAGGGGCAATTTTAGTTTTGGAAAGAGGAAAAAGTCGCAGGGAGCCAAATCCGGCGAATACGGTGGTTGCTGAAGCACGTTTGTTGAGTTTTTGGCGAGAAAGTCAGTCACAATCGTAGCTCGGTGAGAAGGCGCGTTATCGTCAATTTGTTTAAAGTTTTGTGTTGCAAATGAATTTTCGTGTGCCGATGCATTGAAAATGTTGCAAAAGGCCTTTGGTGATAATGCTCTATCGAAAACTCGTGCATATCAGTGGTACAGAGCCTTCAGGACGGTCGTGAAGTGGTCGCCCATCGACGGCTTCGATCGAAGATAACTTCGATAAAATTAAGGAAAGGATGCTGGAAAACCGTCGTACCAGCTTGAGAGAGATAGCACATGATCTTAAGATATCCCACGAGTCCGCACGTACGATTTTGATTGATATTTTGGGCATGAGAAAGGTGGCCGCACGACTCGTACCGAAAGACCTGAATTTTCTTCAAAAACGTCATCTCGAACAGGTTGCTTCAGACATGCTGGATCGCTGTAATTCCGATTCTACATTCATGGAACGCATTATAACTGGTGATGAGACCTGGGTCTACGAGTACGATATGCAAACAAGCCAGCAATCATCGGAATGGTTGGCAAAAAATGAGCCGAAACCGAAAAAACCACGCCAAAGCCGCTCGAAAATGAAGGTGATGCTCATTGTTTTCTTCGATATCCGTGGCGTGGTGCACTACGAATTCGTTCCAGAGGGTCAGACGGTAAACAAGGAGTATTACCTAGGCGTTATGAAACGTTTGCGTGAGCGTATCCGTAAGAAGCGGCCAAATTTGTGGCCGAACAACTCATGGATTTTGCATGACAATAACGCGCCGTCTCACCGAGCTACGATTGTGACTGACTTTCTCGCCAAAAACTCAACAAACGTGCTTCAGCAACCACCGTATTCGCCGGATTTGGCTCCCTGCGACTTTTTCCTCTTCCCAAAACTAAAATTGCCCCTTCGTGGCACCCGTTTTGAGTCGATTGAAGCCATAAAACAAAATTCGGCGCGAGAGCTAAAGTCCATCCCGGAAAGCGCCTATAAAAAATGTTTCGATAATTGGAAGTGCCGTTGGCATAGATGTATAGGAGCAAATGGAGCCTATTTTGAAGGCGACCCAATAAATTTTGACCATTAAATGTAAAAATGTTGTTTTAATTGAAAATTCCCGGTACCTTCTTGACAGAGTAGTATAAAATAAACTTTCATTTTAAGCCATCCAAATGATATAACAAAATCCAATAAATAAAAATTGTTAACCAAAATCCAATAAATTAAATATTTCGAGTAGACAAAATTTTGTTTCTGCTGATCAATCTTATGAAAACAAATACCTTTCAAAAATGTTTAATATAGCAAAGTCTCTCTCAAAACTTGTTTTTCAGTAATGTTTATACATATCTTGAGATTTCATAGAAAGTAACTTAGTTAGGTATCCAATAATATTGAATATTCTAAGTAAGATAGTTTTATGATGAAATTCTTAAGATTATGTTAAACATTTTGGAAAGATATCTGTTTTCATAATATTGATGTCGTTTGATATAAGTGGTACTTATAGGAAATTAATTTAATTCAATTCCTGAAGGTATAATTATTAAATATAATTTTTTGAAATTGAATATGTAGAAGGCTAATATTAAAATATTTAAATAATTTATATACCTTCTATCGAGTATTAACCTCTCTTTATGTTATATGGATAACTCTGTATATAGTGAATATAAATTTTCATTGAAATTCCTGAATACCGGTATAGCTAACCGAAGGAATTTCTTGTAGAAATGCTTGAAATATCTATAAAAGCCTTTTGAAAAACAGTTTAATAAGTAAACGTAGGTTATTCGAGTGAATGTCTGTATCACTAGACTATAGAACACAATAAGTTGAAGCATTAATATCCTCATACCATACAGAATGAATAAAAAACGATGAAATCAGTTGGATCTATTGTTTCAAAAATGTTGTGAAAGGAGTATTTCTTTTTGACCTCTCTATTTTTTACTGGCTCTTCTATTTTAAAATTTTTTTTTTGGCTGAACTCGGAACTAGATTAATTTCACAGAAAAAATGCGGAACAAAGGATATCCTGGAATGCTTGGAAATGAACACAATCTTATTGAATAAATTGATATTGATAAATTATAGTGTTTTGTTCTGCAGTAGATAATGGATTTTCATAAAATGTGAAAGTAATCTATATAGAGTATGGTCCAACGAAAACTTAACACCTCGATTTTCCGGCTTTAAATTAAAAATGAGGAAAATCGCTCGGACCCGTCAATTTTTAATTCAAGGGGGGAACAACTTTTCCGCTTCTCGCATCCCCGTAACTGCAACCCCCTAACGGGGGTGAGTACAACTCCTTGATTTTTAATAGGGATGAGGGGTATTGCGATAACTCATTTTGAAGATCTTATCGAGTACTATCTGATCCTGAAATTTCGTTTCAAAATTTCCATCGATAACAAAATGACAGGTAAAATAGTGGAAGAGTACCTACTTTTGTGATTAGTTTATTAAATGCTGGAAATGGGTACCATTCACTTCCCTGCAGTAAACGTTCACGCACGTTAGTCAAGATTTCTGGTGTTCTGTCGGCATTCATTAATAATTCGAGTTCGCAAATCATCCAGTGACTCAGGCTGTGTAGCGTGAATCTTGAGTTTCAGGTGATCCCATAGAAAAAAGTCCAGTGGGGCCAGATCAGGTGATCTGGGTGGCCACTCAATATATCCCCTTCTTCCAATCCAGGCGTATGGAAAATTTTCATCTAAGAACTGACCCACCGGTTGAACGAAATGAGGTGTTGCGCCATCCTATTGGAAAATGATCGTTTGGTGGTCTTCTGGATTCTACTATACTTGCACGAGGGCCGGATAAATAGCGTTCTTCAATAGATCTAAATAAATTTGGCCAGTGAGAATACGGGGTATAAAAAAAGAGCGGAAAAAAGTCGGATTCATTGCTACATGTCCCTTTCGTCTCTTTCATGTATCCTCTTTTTGTTTCCGACTGAACCAGGAGCGTCAAATTTGGCAACCAGTTGTACAACGTAAGCAGCGGATACATTTTTTCCAGGATGTCGTTCGTTAGATGAAGCCGCTGTTGTTCGCGCAGAGTCGTTATTTCTAAGAAATAATTTCATCATTTCCACCCTTTCTTCTACGGAAAACATAATTTTAATTTCTACTACAAATTTACAATCGATTTGACACACTTCAACGTCTTAAATATTCTCGAGATAAATTCCATTTTGCCTCTTTCTATTTTGAAGCTAAATTTTAGGGTCAGATAGTACTCGATACGATCTTCGAAATAAGTTATCGCTACACCCCCTCATGCTTACTCAAAATCAAAGGGTTGTGCTCACCCCCGTTAGAGGGTTGAAGTAACGGGCAAGAAAAAAGCGGAAAAGTTGTTCATCTTCGAATCAGAAATTGACAGGTCCGAGCGATTTTCCACATTTTCATTTAAAAGTCAGAAAATCGAGGTGTTGAGTTTTCGTTGGACCACCTTGTATATGTTGAAATTGTTATTCGTGACTTCTTCATTTCAATATATTTTGTTTAAATCTGAATATGTATTGAAAACATGCTCACAATAGGAAATGTTTCCATACGAATATACTATACAAATAGCTCTCATTAAACGAGATTAGTTCCGAGAAGAAAAATGCTGATGGACCGAGATACACTACATTATCATCTGCCTCCGCGAATTTTCCTCAGAAATCTGAGCTCCCGGAATATCGAATGAAATGAGTTTCCGATTCAATTAATGGTAACATCCCTAAAGGCTATTTGAAGAGAAGAGGATATCCCTTCTGAATTCATTCTCGAATAACCTATATTTTCCTCTTCCATCATTGCTTCAGAAATATGTACATATTTCCGTTTCCAATCTGTTGTTTTATTTCTATTGTTCCGTTGAGAATTGTTTTCGGTTAGTTCTATAAGATATATAACATCCCCATAAAAGTTTGAGCACTTTCCAGCGATATTCTTGATGGGAAAATTTTTATGCATTTATTTATATTGGGATATGAAATGTCCAGAAACAAACTTTTTTCGCTTAACAATATAAAACGTATTAACACAACATACATATACAGAAAAATCTAATATTTCAAAATTATATAAAACTCTCGAAATGAAGGATAGAATAATAATAGTTGAACCAGAACCTTAACATTTGACAAGTATATAACTGTTTAGTCATAACTGGCCTCTTCAGATATATATCGGCTGTTTTTTTTTAGAGTGATAGAACTTCAAATTGAAATAAACCACATTTAAATTAAGATTGAAGGCAGTTTGTTTTATTTGAAAGATAATTTTATGACATTTATGTTTCAAAAATAATTTCCGGCATTGGTCCACTACTACTAACTCAGAGAACCACATTCGACCAAACCAGTTTTGGACCACTTTTTCGATTAATTCAGGCCTTATTTCATCAATAACACGAGTTATGTTGGCTTACAAAGCGTCTATTTTTTCTGGTCAGCATAAACCAATTACTTGACATAACACCAAAGAAAATAATCCAGTGAAGTTATGTCGCATGATCTTAATTAATTCGACCATTTCTCGAATCGCCAAATCTTTCTTTCAATAAATCAATTGTTACGGTAGAACCATGAGGTGTAGCACCATCTTGTTGGAACTGAAACACAAAACTGGGTCGATATCATTCAAATTTTGAAACAAATAATCATTGATAATCGATCTGTAACGAGCACCATTCACTGCAACATTAGCTCCAGCGTCGTTTTTAAAGAAATATGGACCGATGATGCCTCCATCGTGTAAAGCACACCATACAGTGCATTTTTCAGGATGCAATGGAACCTGCAGAAATTCTTGAGGATTGTTTTCACTCCATATACGGCAATTTTGCTTGTTTACATAACCGTTCAACCAGAAATTAGCTTTATCACTAAACACAATTTTACGATAAAAAAGTGGATCAACTTCAAGCTGTTCTAGGGCCCAATCAGCAAACAAACAACGCTTATTATGGTCAAGTGGCTTTAGTTCTTGAACCAGTTGGATAGGTGTAGACCAAGATCTTTATGCAAAATTTTCCATGTGGTGGATGCACAGAGTCCAACTTCTTGTGAACGTCGACGAATAAACAAATCTGGATCATCATTAACACTATAACTTACAGCAGCATTATTTTCTTCTGTACGTACAGTTCTTTGTCTTGTTATTGTTGTTGCATCGAGTAGAGAAAATGTTGTCCGAAATCTATCGATAGTTCGACGAATAAGCTGCTCTGATGGACGATTAGGTAAACCGTAAATTTCACGAAGTGCTCTATAAATTTGGCGAATAGAACACTGATTTTGAAAATAAATTTCAACAATTTGTAATCGTTGTTGCGGCGTGAGTCTTTCCATGATAATTTGTCAATGCTTACTGAACAGAAATGTCAAAACAACATGGCTTGTACCTTCTGTCAAATTACAGTTATCCCTATCGAAAGTTCTATCACTCCAAAAAGAAAAACACCCGATTCTTAATTCAGATTCAAATAAATCATGAAATAAATTTTCAACTTACCAGAAATATGAAACTCGGAAATAAATCAACTCTAAATTTTTTAATGTATTGGAGACACCAGAGAAATGAATTGTGAAAATAAACAAAACTCACGTGTACTCAGAACACCGAAAAATATAATGAATGTTATTCTTCCCAAATAATGTCATCTGATAAGAACAAAAAAACCAGCATTCCAAAAATAATACATACTTAAAGAAATCATTCATCTATATATGTTGTAAACTTTGAATATCAAAACAGATTTAATCTGTTAGTCTCCTATAATTTTAATTTCAAGAAATTTTGCTCAAAAACTTTTAGAATTAAATTAATGTCTTATAAGCACAGCTAATATTCAATAGACATATAAAATCAAAACTTATTGTATGATATCAAATGGAATAAAGAACCCAACAAATATAAATTGTCAAATAAAATTAATGAGTAAATGAGTAGAGGTTTGAATGTTTCGTTCCAAGGAAGCGTACTGAACTCTTCAGACAGGCGGACAAAATGTTTTGTTTTCTGATACATAATTTTAAAATTATGTTGTATATTTTTGAAGAACATTTAGTTTTGATAAATGTAAGATCAGAAAACAAAACAATTTGTCACAGGCAAAGCTGCGTTACTGCCTGTCTGAAGAGTTCAGTATGCATGCTTGGAACGAAACATTCAAACATTTATTTATTCATTAATTTTAATTGACGTTTAATAAATATAAGCAATGCTTACACGATATTTATTCAATTCTAAAAGTTTTTGAAATTAAAATTGTAGGAGACTAACAGATTAAAACTCTTTTGATATTCAAAATTTGTAATAATCCTTTCATCAAGTAAAAAACCGCTTCTTATTATTTTATTTTATATATGTTGTGTTGATACATTTGTGTTAATATATTTGATGTTTTGTGCGTGTCCCTAGATGTTGAAAAATATTTTATATTGCTTATACAGGGTGTCCCAACAAAAATTTGACCCCCCTAGAACTGAGAAACGAAGAATTTTAGCAGATTAAGAAAAAACAGGTCAATTTCTTTTTTGAGGGGGACGAATTTTCATCATGAGTTTGTTTCGAAAAAACCACCCCATGAAGGTGGTATCAACTCCTAACATTTTTTGAATAGGGAAGAGATATCTAGTGGTGGTTAGTTTGAAAGTTATTTCTATTATGTACACAACGCAGTTGAAATTTTCAAAATCAGTTCGTTTTTCACGAAGAAGAATCAAAAAATAATTTTCAGGTTCTATATTAGGGAGAAAGAATTCCTATGACGACATTATTCCGAAAAAACCACCTGAATATGGCAACAACCCCCAACAATTTTTGAATTGGGAGGAGATGTTGAATGTGGTTTTGTTGAAAAGTTTTTTCTGTTCTATAAACATCGCAGTTGAAATTTTCAAATTTGTTTATTAAATGGCAGTACAATTTGAGTGTTTGAATGTTTTTACTTAAGAAAAATTCGATTTTCTTATCTTATTATGATGAGAAAATGTGTGTAACGCATGAAATTCATTACAATGTATACTATTTTTTTGAAGATTCTTTCTCGAATGAATTTCAGTCTTTCGTTTCTGCATCATAATTGGATTTGAGACTTTGGATGTTCCCTATTATTACTTACAGATGCGGTGTATTTTAATGTATTGGGTTCTGTTTGAGTTACTCTTCTGATAATGTTCAATATCATATTGCTTAAAAAAATCACTGAATTGGAAGATTTCAACTAGATGTTCAGAGGACAAAAAAAGCTTTTTAATTAAATCACATCCGCCATCCCTTTCCTATTGAAAAAATAGGAACAGGTACTTTTTTCGAAACAATGGGGAATAGGAATTTTTTCTTCCTCATACAGAATTTGGAAATTATTTTTGGATTCTTCAAAACTCTTAGTTTCTTGAGTTTGGGCGATTCAACCTTTTGACGGTAATTCAATATTACAGTATTTCATGAATAGTGAACTGATTTTGAAAATTTTAACTGGGTTGTGCACAGAACATAAATAACTTTCAAACTAACCAACATTCGATATCTCTTCCCTATTCAAAAAATGTTGGGGGTTGATGCCACCTTCATGGGGGTAGTGTTTTCGGAACAAACTCATGATGGAAATTCGTCTCATTCAAAATAGAAGTTGGCCTGTTTTTAAAAAGCTTCGAAAGTTCTTCGTTTCTGAGTTTTGGGGAGGTCAAATTTTCGTTGTATTGTGATATGATTATAATATTTCAGTATATAATTTTCAATATATATTGTTGAAGTTTCAATTTATAATTATTTTAATTACTTCCATCTAGTATCGACACGCATTTTAATTTATATTGTACAAAAAACCCCTTTCAAAGGTGTGAGGTAAGAAATATTTGGTCACTCAAAAATGCCATTAATTTAATTTTATATAGTAATATTATAAAAAACCGAATCTATCAAATATTAATTTTAGCCTAAGATTTTGAGAACATTTACCGGATGTGCTGTTTTTTATTTGTTTCCAAACGAACTTCTATTGTTACCGTGGTTACTTTATTTTTAAACAACAGCTAAAAATATTGATTTCTCATAAATCACTTAGTGAAACATTTTTAATTAATAAAGTGAGGAAAAACACTTGACTTAAGTTTCACTGTTCACTAGTAGAGGCCTTGTATTTTTATGAAACTCAGTACAAATACTGGAATTTTTTTTGAACACCTATCACTGGAAGATCACAAATGATATGTAACCCTATCGATCATTCTTATTGAAATAATTCTCTGTAGGAGATGACGTTCAAAAACGCACGAAAATGTGTGCCTCTCAAAATTCTACGAGTTTATGCTTTTCTGTGAAAAAATTTTTTTCTTGTAAATTGATTCTTTCATCTAAAATTCGCGCTATTGAAATAAATTCCAAGGAAGAACTTGAATGCATGCACATCCTATATCAAGAATAGTGTAGAGGATGAGAAACAATAAGCAGACGTAGGTTACAAATGGTTACCCTTGTCCTCCATATGAAAACTTTGGGGATAAATTGGATTCTTTACGTTTGACAGGCCTTCCGTTTGTAAGTGCAATTACTTTTGGGGAATAAGTAGCTTGAAGACTTGAAATGTACAGGGTAGGTTTCATGTTTGAATAGGAAAATCAATAATAATACCTTGAGTATCATGAAGACTTTAGAGCAAAGAACTATACTCTTTTGGGAACAAATTATTGAGAATGCTTCCGTTTCGTCTAAAGCCTGGTTTTCACAGGGGCAGTTGCTGGCCGCCAAGTGGTCAGAAACTATCCATTGTGCATATTACTGATACTTTCCTGAAGTGTTCTCACTACTGGTTTGGGTAGGAGACAGACCTAGACAGTAACTGTGTTTCCAGTACAGACGATGAACGCGTTTTAATTCGTGCGAATAATCAAATATAAGCTTTACTTTAAAACATTTGAGGAGCACTCTCGAAAGCCGTCTTCAAATGCTGAAAGGGAGATTTCAAAAATCTGGCACTGTCCAAACATGAACTCCGTTTATACTGATCGGTCACAATCTAGTTGGGTTCACATGGAGCGAGTGTTAGCCCAGTAGCTATCCTGGTAGGAGTGGAGAAGGTCAATGGACATCGTGAATTCTACTGGTTAGGAACTGCCATGTGAGCGTGGCTCTGTCACTAGGTGACTACTCAGCAGTCTCCACAATCTGCCCAGGAAGCAGATAGTGAGATGAGGATACGCCTTAACAACGCGAATTAGCGAGAACCACTCCGAAGAGTTGAACCCACCAAGCTTCCAGTTTCAGCTTCAGTCCGAAAACCTACACCCTGACTGGTAGCACTGAAGCACTATCCAACCTATACTGGCTCTGCAGTGTCAGTACCCGGGTTTTTTTGTGACGCAAGTCACTCGCCGAAGGGGCTTCTCATCCACCAACCCGAACGCAGTATCATGAATCAAGATAGGCTCAAGAATTGATATATCAATTGCTCCTGGTACGAGCACCGTCAATCCATCCTGTACGTCAAGATCCACGAACCATTGTGAAGTCTTTTAATTGATCTTGGCTTCAAGAACCAACGGTCTAGCCGTATCGTCGAGATCCACAAACCCCAGAAACGTCTCGCAAACGATCGACAAGGCCTGCTAAACCCTGAAGCATTTCTCAAGATATCCTGAACATGAGTTTCTGCGAACAGATAGATGGAATACCCTTTTAGTCCAGCATGCGGACTTTCAACCACTGCCTCCTCGAGCCCAACACCAATTGGGTGGCTTGGTTGTACGTATACTTCCCGAGGGCCTCCCCCTTCCCGAGGTAACGCAGTATGCTACATAACGCACTCGGCTATTGGACAGAAAAATTCGGAGATTTACTGCAATAGGGTAGAGTATGTTAGTTTTAAGGGTGGAGCCCTGTGCTGGGACAGAGAGTGACATTGCTTTAGGCATCAAGACTCAATCCTCTATTTCACCGAGATCAAACTAGGATCTTAGTTAAGACAAGCGTCAAGTTACAATATCATGGGCGGCGAAGGTCAATGGACAGTAGAATCAACATATTTTTAAGTAGATTGTCGATAGTTGCAGGCCTACAATAACGAGTCCAACTTAGTTTTCACGTAGTTCACTAACTGTCGAATTGCCCTTCACTCTCTGATAGTTATTGGTCCTGTGAAAACCAGGATATACGTGCATCGTATATCACAATATACGATGCACGTTTCGAGACTGACGTTCGCTTCTTCAAGAGATACATTAAGCCATCAAAACATCGGGAATTGATAATTTCAAAAGCCGGCTTTAAGCGTTTGTCCTAAATTTTTGTTGTTGTGTAGTTTGCACAATTTTCTATATTAATGCGTAATTTGAATGTTATCTGTTATTAAATTTGTTTACAGACCTCCATTTTCTTTATCTCAAGTGTGTTTTGCATTTTCATGAAGAATCTGTCTTTAATTTTTTTATGTTTGATCGCCCGAGGAAAATCTATGTCACCTAATTGGTGCCCAGAGCGGAAAGTTTTGTCCTATTCACTCCTGTCTTGAACTGTTGGAGATTATACACTGAAGGAAATACATCAGCTGGAAGCGTGCTCCATAACTGGTCAGTTTGATGGAAGAATATAAACAGAAGTTGTTGGAATTTTTAAATCAATTACTCGTTGCGCAGCCCTAGTGCCACGTGGAAATCTGGCGGCAGCTGTCATAATTTCCTTCCGTTGCGTGGAGCATCGACCGTGATAACATCTATAGAACAAGCACAAATGGGCAACTCTCCTTCTATGTTCCAACGACTGCAAACTAGTTGGGTACCCAATCAATTGTACCGCTCTTTTCTGGATGGAATTCAAAAGTTGTAATGAATGCTTTGGTGCTGAGTTCCAAATATGATAGAAGTATTCTAGTCTTGGACTTATCTGGGCTTTATAGATTAGAAGGACCTGATCTGGAGGTAAATTTCTAGCTTTGAACAAACCCCATCCTATTTGCAGCAGACTTTGTAATATCAATCACCGAAAAGTTGACAGTCACGTTAAGAAGATGCATAGAATCACTTGGCTGAAACACCATCAAGAAGTCAGAAGTCACGAACTGGGTTTTCCGAGAAAAGCTTGTTGTTTGGGTCTCCGAGGCATTGAATGGTACCAGAATCCGTTGACCCCATTCGTTCACCTTTTTGAGATCTCCGTTCGGGAAATCGATTTGCTGGCATCTATCTAGGTGAGACTCAAGGGTGCTTAAAGTTTTGTCATGAGTGAAAGAAGATATCAGCGTGCTATCACCAGCGAAGCTCACAATGTAGTTTCCGAAGATCGTTAATGTGGATCAGGAAGAGGGTGGGCGACAAAACTGAGCCTTGGGGCACTCCACTGTTAAACCACGGGAAAAGACACTATTGACGACATATGATGGTGAGAATACTCTCCATCCAATCGCAAAGACTCCTAGAAAAACCATACGAAAACAGCTTATTCAGAAGAGCCTAATTACAGACACGATCGAAACCCTGGATATGTCCAGAGTAACTGACCTTAATTCTCACACTTGCGTCACATGGCTTTTAATCGATGTTTGCGAAAACCATATTGTCCATCACTGATAACACCTTTGCTTTACAGCTATCTAACCATTTCGAAATTGATAGCTGTTTCCATGACTTTTAACAAATGGATATTATCGCTATTGGGCAGTAGTTTGATAGAAATTTGCACCGCTAATGGAATTTCGTATATGAAAGTGTTAAAAATGTAACCCATGGATTACGGCGAATTGAGTTAATTAAAAACACGTGCACATGAGTAATACAGGGTATTCCAAAGTGATCGGCGAGATGCGGTGGGAGCTTTTCATCGCTTTGGCCGGCAATAATCATTTTCGTCTGAATCTAATATCGCTTAAGTGAGGAAAGTAATGATTGAAAATCGTCGTTTGAGTCAAAAGATAGCCGATGAAATTTCTGTGTTTAACGAATCATTTCGTGGTATTTTAAATAATTTTTTTGGGCATGAAACGCGTAGCGCTCTGCTAGTGAATTCGCGATTAGGATACCTGAAAATTCATGAAATTATCGGAACTTTGGGAGGCTTTACAATAAATTAAGATAGATAAAACATATTGTTTGTCTTTCATTGACCAATTTCAGATACGTTCTTGACACTTTGTATATTATTATGAAAAAAAAAAATCATTTCATTATCTCCTGAGCATATATTAATAACATAACAAAAATAATTTAGTTTCAATAATTTTTGTCATGTGTTAAATTAGGGAAGAATTTAATGAAAATCCATTATCTAAACAATTTCATTGCCGAAGAGAAAAGAAAGTGGATCCACGATGCTGTTTCATTCTCAACTGGAACTCAAATATTTATCTTTTATGTGTTGCACGCCTTTCTATGCTATCATCACAATCGGGGCGTGGGTGTTTCCTGAAACAACTTTCGGCATCATAGAAGAGTCCATTACCCTGAGCCCTGAGATTCCATGCACCTGAAGCAGGTGATCTACGACTGCCATAGGGTCTGAAGCCGGTCCCATCTTGCTAGATCCAGAATGGTGGTTTTCGTTTCCCGTCAAGTATCGAACTGCACAATCCCAGAATGCGTCCGAATCATATCTGAAAGATTATAATACTGTTGAATATGAGAAAAGAAGAGTTAAAAATCAGAAAATTTTGAGAACTTTTGGTTATTTTTAATATTATAGGTTTTCTAACAATAATCTAAGGTTATGATTGATTTCTCTCCTTTTATTTCGTTTTTATAGTCGCTTCTATCAATTAAAACATCTGATCTACCTCATACAGTTATATTTACAGGTATTTACAACTACTTATTCAATCGTTGCATACAATATCGATCAGCTACTGAGTTTCCATATACGTATATATGTAATTCACTGTACTTTAGCATTTCAGCCTCAATAGTCTACACTTATCGCCTTGAATATTAAGTAGTCTCGTCTAAGGTACCTAGTGAACTGAGTAAATGCCTCGTCTTCAACCGTCTAACTGCGTAGCTCTATTCCTAACCTCTTAGAGTTGTGTGCTCTGGATCTCTCTTCGAATTGTGTATTCTGTAACTCTCTTGGAACTATGTGCTCCAAGAGACCTCCAGGAGACTCTGGAGTCTCCCGGTCTATACCATCGTCTGAAAATGTCACTCTTCTGCTGTGTCACGTTGCATCCCTTTCCTTTTCTTCAATAAACGACCTATTTAACTTGAACAATAAACGATAAAGAACGACTACCGGTACTCTTTAATTCCTTGGTCCCGGAACTTAGCACTATATTGAATTTCTCTAATTCATCTGACTCAATCCTTAGACCTTCAAAAATAATTAGTAATATCTCTCAATATAATTATGATAATGCTGAATTCTGAAACCAATTCGAGCCTTGCACCACAATCTTTTCTCGACGATCTTTCTAGTTTTTTCGGCATGTCAAGACTCCCCTATAAACTCTCTTTTGGCCCTTATAATACCTCGTGCGCGTCGGTTTTCTCCTTTCAAATTTTTGATCCGTTCATCAGCTCAAAATTGCAACTTGGCACTTTTCAAAATTTCAGCTCTTTGTCGAACCACACGTGTTAATTTCGACGTCAGCGTTTTTCTCTGGAAATTTCCGTTCCTAAACTCATCTGAAGGAGTATGTTTACGTTTCGTACAATCAGCTCTTATGAACTTTTTAATCTGTAGTTTGTTATTATAATATATAGGCCAAAGTAAAAGAATTTCTTTTCATGAAGCCGCCGTTCGTACGTGCCTCGAAAGCGAATTCCTATGTTAAACATTAACTGGTCTGGAGATTAGAATAAACAAATTATTTCAGGGGCATTGAACCTCGCGTTGAATTTGCTATTATCCACTGAATTAATCCCTGTATCATTACAGCCCTTTCATGAATTCTAAACCTTGTTGGTTTGCCACATTTTCATGAAGTAACACATAAGAGGAACTTTTCTGTGAAAGACTTAAGGTAGTCCCTAGCGTGAGTTGATTATCGTAGCACATGTGCTGTCATATCAGTGATCAGCGAACATCTTTCCCTATCGGGGAATGGGATTGGTAGAATCACGAAAACATTTTTGCGCAATCTCAGAAGAGGATATAGAGCAGACATATTGTTACATCATCATATGATCATGAATACTTGGTTCAGACAAAATAAGAGACGACGACTGCGTACATGGGGGAGACCGGGATATGATTCACTTCACAGGGTGAGGAATCAAATTGACGATATACTGGTATACAAAACATTCAAAAATTGGTGTTAAAAGTATCCTGGAGCATATGTTGGATCGAATCATAATCCTGATAGCTGATATAAAGATCAAACTCAAAAAAGTGGAAAAGTGACCTAAGACTTCAAGGCCAAATATCTCAGAGATCAAAAGATCGCAGATAGAAGAAGAACTAAGTTACGAATTTCGTAACGTTAAGCATGAAGTCAACAGTGTTGATATTGGGAATACTTTTAGGGATCTTGTTTCGAAAATAATCTAAAAAGATATCTTAAAAAGTGAAAAATGCAAAAGGTAACAATGTATGACGGAAGAAATATTAGAGTTGATGCAGCAAAGAAGGCAGCTCAAGAACAAAAAGGAAGAATATAAGAAAAAGTAGAGGATTATAAGGCAAAAGATAAGGAATAAAGAAAGAATAAAGGAGAAAGTATCCCCCAATTATTCATTGAGTAGACCAAACAATAAGTCTGGGCTGTACGGCGGTTGCTTATTATATTCTATAAAATTTCTCAAATTTTTCTTGGTGCAAAACCGCTGCGTGGGGTCGAGCGTTGACATGAAGAACTACACTTCTGATGGATGTGTGTCATCTTTTTTTTCGATGAGCTAGCTTCACCTCATCACCTTCATGAAGGAAATCAATAATCAGTACGCCTTTGCTATCCAACAAAACAGTTGCAAGAACTTTTCCCGCAGACAGACTGCTGCTGCATGGCCACATAAATTTTTTGTGCCGTTCATAGACTCCTCCCAACAAAAAGCAGATCACCACGTGGGTCACTTCACGCAGCGACCGGTAAAAAAAGTCCAGTTTAATGTTTTATCCACTCTCGTATAGGGTGGAATTTTTCAGATTTCTGATATTAATTTTTAATTATACATAAGATACTGCTCACAGTAATGTTTTGTAGCGACCATCTTCTTCGCTCCTCGTCCAGAATCCTGCCTTGTTCTGTTACAGCTTGACCGGCGTATTATATAGAGGACACGACTAGTCTTAAAAATCCTGACTGACCGTCCACGCCGAGTTTAAGTAGGGCAAGGCATACAGGCAGAGATGCTCACCACGCATGTCCGAAGGGTTCAGATGCGCAGGCTCGGAACGAAACGCCGTCTCCCTAATTAAGGCGTAGAAGCTTCCTCATAAGAATCCGCATTCCTAGAGAGCTTCAGTTTATACTATACAAGTAATATCTTGAACGTTTCTGGAAAGTGAAATAGAACTTATACTCACTTGTGGAGTTCCTCGCAGTCCCCATATTCGTCTTTTCTCAACTCTATACCATACCGCTCCCTCAGAATGGTGGTGTTCGAGAGTTTTTGCACAATCCTGATTTCCTCTATCAAAGCAGCAGCATCCTGGGGCTCCTTTAGATAATTTACTTTTATTGAGGGAGCGTCTAGAGGATTGCTGGATCAATTTTGCCTATTTCCGATTTTCAGGATTTTCATATGCTCCCACCTTGCCGGTATTGGAGCAGCTGGCCATGAAACCGTCGAAGAACAATTGAATGTCGGGGAATAAACCGCTTGGATCGGCATATTTCGTGTTCAGCCTTGCGGTTAGTTAGCCCTGAAAAAATGAGATTTTGTATTTCTTCGTACAGAGGTTGTGGAATGCGTAAAGAGACGATATTCTGTTATGAACCTGTTATGAATTTGTGGGTTCAGGATAACAGTACATATCTTCATTTTTATAGGGGATCTTATGGAAGTATGTATTGGTGAATTTCCAATAACAGACAACTGTAGCGTTGTACTGAGTGTAACGATTTACACTGCTCAAAAATTGAACTGGAGAATTTGCGTACATAAAGGGTCTTTCCCTGGGAACGCCCCATTTTTAAATTAACATAACTCACGCATAGCAGCCATTGTTCATTTGTGACATTGAAAGTTGTATTTGTCAATGTCTACCATTTAATCGTTGAAATTGATTCTCCTATATCGAAATTTTTTTGCATTTAACTACTCTAATGAATTGAAACGGCTCATATTCCGTCTAAAATAGGATAAAGTGTATGAGCTAAGGTAAACAGGAAGTTTGTGACGCTAGAAATAATCGAGAACGCAGTTCAATTCTTGACTTAGCCTGGTGCGGTAAGCTACAATGTGTATTTGCATGCATTAGATGGCGTTGTTGTTGGAAAAACACTAGTGTCCCTATGCAGGTCGAATATAGGTGCCAGCATTACAGGATTGCACGTTAGAGTAGCCAAAAAGCTATGAATCATGCATGTTTGCTGTTTATGTTCGACGATCAACAAAACCTATTCGGTTGTATTTGAGTTTTGAACTGTAATATACAGGGTAACAAGAAAAATCTCGGAAAAACTTTTTTCATTTAACTTTATTAAACAAAAGAAATTAAACAAAAAACAACGAATAATAATAACATAAACATTTGGTAATAATTTATTTAAGCGGTTTCGAAGTGGCTTCCTTTGGCGGCGATACATAACCTCAGACGGTTCTTGAAATTTTTGGCAATGGGCTACAGCTCTTCGGGCGTTAATCGGCCCCATTCCAGGCGCAGGGATTGCTTCAGCGACTCCAAACTTTTGTGGTGTTTAGCACACGCCCTGAGCTCCAACATCGACCACACGCTGTAGTCCATTGGGTTGAGATCCGGCGAGTTGGGCGGCTATTCTGCAGATGTGATGAAACCCAGAAAATGGGTCTTTCACCATTTTTGCGTCATTTTCACTTTGTGAGCCGGAGAGAAGTCCTGTTGAAAGGTCTAATGCGTCTCGACGTACCGTGAGCCTCTGCGGACCAGACTCTTTGGTGGTTGTGGGATTGTTCTACGGTGAAACCACCATTTACGATTCAAATTCCGCAAAATACAAACGGAATGATACTGCCCTGTTAAATAATAATGAATACAATGATGCACTCACTAATTATAACTGCCCACTTATCTCCAATCAACTATAAATTTTTAGATAATATTTTTTAAGATACTTTAATCATAATATTTGGTTGTTCGGAAAGTAATTTCGTTTTTTTTAGGAAAATGAAAGACAATTTTCGTATAATAAATAAATATTATATTTAATTATATATTGGCCATTCTGGTCCAACACCTTTTGCCATCTTTCTGCTAGAAGCATGATTCAACGCTCATAAAATTTTTGATCTTTACTGGCACAACATTAATCCAGGTGATCTTCATTCGAAGTAAAGGCTTTACCGTGTCAATGACAGAAACAAATAATAATCCATAGACGCTAGATCTGAAGAAAATTGTGGGTGTGGCAGTGTATCCCATTTAAGCTATAAAAGTTTTTGGCGAGTGACCAAACTTGTATGAAGTGTCCAATTATCTTGGTGGAACACTACACTTTTTCTGCCGATTAATTCTGGCCTTTTCTGTTGAAGTGCATCTTTCAGTTTGTCTAGCTGAAGACAGTAGACTTCCGAATGAATTGTTCTTCCGGTTGAAGCTAAAAAAAGATTTCTCTAAAATCTCACCAAACAGACAGCATCACTCTTTTTTGATGGATATTGGTTTTCGAAATGCTTTTAGCCGGTTCATCTTTTTCGCTACATGATCTCTTGCGTTTGACATTGTTATATACAACCTATTTTTCGTCCCCAATAATGATGGTCTTCCAAAATGGATCATTTTCGCAGCATTCAAGAAGCGAAATACAGACGCCAACACAAATTTCTCTCCATGAGAACATGGGGAACCCATATATCGAGCTTCGAGGTTGCACTCAGGCCTTTCAAGTGGTCATAAACAGTTGAATTCGATAAATTTAACCTCTCACCGATGTCATGTATTGTTATTCGCCGATTTTCATCAACTAATGCCTTTATCATGTCTTTATCAGCTTCAAACGGCCTTTCGGAACGTGGTGCATCTTCGACATCAAAATTGCCGGATCGAAATTTTGCCAACCAGTTCTGACACTCGTACTATCAACACATCTTCTTATTTCTCTCCATATTTAAAAGGGCACCAAGCAAAAACTACTGCGTAGGATTGATTGAACTTTTCAAACATTAGCCTTGCTATATCAGCTCTCAAAATATATAATAATTATGCAGCTTAAGTGTGTAGTTGGGTTTGATACAATTAAATCCGCTGTCGGGAAAAAACTAAATTACTTTCTGGACAAACCTTATAATAAATAAATGATCAGTGCGGACAGTTCAGTAGTATTGGGCTCGTGACCGGAAGGTCCGGGTTCGAATCCTGTTCAGGTGGAAAAATAATTTCTAGGTGGACGGGTGTCGGATACCATTTCACTGTTAGGTCAAAAATTAACAATGCTGTGACCAAAAGTGGCGCAAGATCGCAGTAACAAAGCCTACCAAGAACACAACTGAACTCCTTACTCGCACAAGATGAAAAAGCTTCTGAGGGAACACAGAAGATCTAAGAGTACCAGGATAATGATAGTTACACACCTGTTGATGACATTGGTCCTTTTCTGTACAGCAAATAATTAACAACTGCCAACCAATCTAAATCCTTGATAGCGTGATCTTTGGTAAGGAAATAGTATAGATGAAACGAAACATGATTGTGGAAGTTTTTGCCAACTCCAGGAAGGTCATGAACAACCTAAACTCCAACTTTCTCTAGTTCCTCCTTGGGGCCCACTCCAGAAAGCAAGAGTAGTTGAGGGGAGTTTACAGCTCCTCCGGAAGTTATGACTTTTTTGCGAACATTTACTATGTATTTAATATTTTGGTGAATGGATTCAACACCGGTAACCTTTTTAGCTTCGTTTATTATGACTCTAGTAGCAGTTGAATTGAGCATGACTTGTAGATTAGAGCGGTCTCTGTTGGTTTTCAAGAAACTCTTAGCACTGCTTAAACGCACTCCTTCCCTGCAAATATGAAGCAACAATTTCGAACATGACTGTAATAAGAAAAGAACTGCTACAATAGTCCAGATTAACTGGATTTTCATGACAATTTGGATTTTTCTGAGAGTTTCGAGAGAATGGTTCAAAATTTTTTTCTTGAAATCGGTAAAAGATACGACAAAACTACAAGAGGCCATAAAGTTCAGAATGACAACAAAGCTCCTTTTTACAATTCTTCAAACTAACAGTGTTCCAGCAAAAATATCACCTTGTAGATTTGCGATCAAAATTTACATGTTATTAATACATGGTGTAGACTCTAAATTGTGATAACTACGCCAGATTTCAGTTGAATATTTTGTGAAATGTAGATACTATGAGAAAAAACTTGAAAAAAATTGAAACTTTAATATCCTGTATCTCTGAAACGAAACGTTCGCGATCCCATGTTCATGGGACCTTTTTTTTCTTAAAATTATTCAAGGCTCCCCTTCGTTTGTACCTCCAATTAAGAAATACCCTGTATACTCACCTGATAGTTGCTTGTGCTATGGAAAAGATGAGTTGAGATTCAATTTGTTTAATTCAATTTGAAAATGTAGTTAACACTTCGAAACTCGAGTCACTGTGTATTCAGTAATGAAAAGTGATAGAAAATGAAGTTATTTCCTATTCAATTCCATTTGAAATTGAACAATCACAAAGTAGCGGACCACTCCATTCAATATCATTTTCAAAAGTCTATTTCTTTTTTTTCATTTGCCAGATTAGGTCAAACCACAACCATTCTTATATGAACGCCTAAATTTATTATTCACCTGTGATCCTACGAGTTCATCGTTGCCGGCTTCCAGAAGTAACAGCTTCCAGTTATCAACTTCCGCCTAACGACCAGCTGCAGTCGCCCCACCACTTCCCCCTCCAATTACAACGAAGTCGTACTCTTCGTCCGGGACAATTTTCGGAGTCACCCTCTGACAAATGTCGGATATGTGTCATTTGTTTCTCAGAACGTTATCTAGGACTGCCATGAAGAGGACGAAGGTCCCACCGGCACAAGAATTCCCGAGGGAGAGTCCCACAAAATCCATCTCACAACCGCAATCCATCTTAAGATTTGCAAGTGTTCGAAAGATTCAGATTTGTCTGTGAAAATGTTTTATATGGGGAACAACAAGTGGTGATTTCATCGGTTCGCGTCTTATTTAAATCCTTTCAGGAACTGATCATATTTCCTCTAAAAATTGTCCTGTAGGATAATTTGAATATAATAATATATAGCAGATATCAATTTTGAGTATATACTCTTAATTGATATCTGCAGCGTAGGCATTTTTTGTATAACGTAACTATCATTTCAGTTACGTTGTTTTCAGCTTATCACAGTAACGACTAGATATATTTCATACGTTCAAATTGACAAAACTATAAACTCAGTAACATCAGAAGTTCGAATTGTGGTGGCGTTTACTAGATAGAAGTCCATTGTACACCTAGTTACCTACTATACAACATATACATTCTGTCAAGAAAGTACCGGGAATTATCGATTTAAATCTGGCGGGGCAATGAGGCAGGTAAAAATTTTTTTTCTTAGGTTGGTACCACTGTCCTTAATTACTATGCCAAGCTTGAGCAGGATCTGTCAACTAGTGTGTTTGCAACAGCTGATTATGTCAGTCGATGTCAGAATGCGTGCCGATTTTTACTATGGGTGATTACGTTGAGCAAAGAATTTGTTTAAAGTTTTGTGTTGCAAATGAATTTTCGTGTGCCGATGCATTGAAAATGTTGCAAAAGGCCTTTGGTGATAATGCTCTATCGAAAACTCGTGCATATCAGTGGTACAGAGCCTTCAAGGACGGTCGTGAAGTGGACGGCTTCGATCGAAGATAACGTCGATAAAATTAAGGAAAGGGTGCTGGAAAACCATCGTACCAGCTTGAGAGAGATAGCACATGATCTTAAGATATCCCACGAGTCCGCACGTACGATTTTGATTGATATTTTGGGCATGAGAAAGGTGGCCGCACGACTCGTGCCGAAAGACCTGAATTTTCTTCAAAAACGTCATCGCGAACAGGTTGCTTCAGACATGCTGGATCGCTGTAATTCCGATTCTACATTCATGGAACGCATTATAACTGGTGATGAGACCTGGGTCTACGAGTACGATATGCAAACAAGCCAGCAATCATCGGAATGGGGGGCAAAAAAAGAGCCGAAACCGAAAAAACCACGCCAAAGCCGTTCGAAAATGAAGGTGATGCTCATTGTTTTCTTCGATATCCGTGGCGTGGTGCACTACGAATTCGTTCCAGAGGGCCAGACGGTAAACAAGGAGTATTACCTAGGCGTTATGAAACGTTTGCGTGAGCGTATCCGTAAGAAGCGGCCAAATTTGTGGGCGAACAACTCATGGATTTTGCATGACGATAACGCGCCTTCTCACCGAGCTACGATTGTGACTGACTTTCTCGCCAAAAACTCAACAAACGTGCTTCAGCAACCACCGTATTCGCCGGATTTGGCTCCCTGCGACTTTTTCCTCTTCCCAAAACTAAAATTGCCCCTTCGTGGCACCCGTTTTGAGTCGATTGAAGCCATAAAACAAAATTCGGCGCGAGAGCTAAAGTCCATCCCGGAAAGCGCCTATAAAAAATGTTTCGATAATTGGAAGTGCCGTTGGCATAGATGTATTGGAGCAAATGGAGCCTATTTTGAAGGCGACCCAATAAATTTTGACGATTAAATGTAAAAATGTTGTTTTAATTGAAAATTCCCGGTACTTTCTTGACAGAGTAGTATATGTTGATTTCCTTTTATTATTATAAGTTTATTATAATAACATGAAAGGAGTATGCGGTTGGCTCTAGGTGAAACATTATAACAATTTTATTTGAAAAATTCACACAGTATTTATATTTCACAGTTTATTCAGAATCCTGACACGTCTTTTGTTCTTTCGACCATCTTCAAAGGAGTACAGAAGTGACTAAACTTAAAATTGAAATAAGGTTGTTTCATTACACTTTGGACATCCGTGCATTTTTATGACGCATGGAAATAACAGCATCCAAAATAGGGGTGTTCCCAAAGATATTTGGGAATTCGTTGAATTCTCCTCTTTTTCAATGGATTTTTCGATAAATAGAATCTCCAAATAGTCCTTCAATTTACCTTTTTTAACATTATGTAGTGAAGTGACATGTTTATCATTGAAAAATAAGATTATTTTCTATATATGTTCTGCAAAACTTGATTTCTGGTTTTTGAAATACACATTCTATCGGGTGTTTTTTTAGAGTGATAGAACTTTCGATAGGGATAACTATGATTTTACAGAAGGTAGAAGTCATGTTGTTTTGATATTTCTATTCAGTAAGCATTGACAAATTATCATGGAAAGACTCAAGCCGCAACAATATTAACGTTCTATTCGCCAAACTTATAGAGCACTTCGTGAAATTTATGGTTTACATAATCGTCCATCAGAGCAACTTATTGGTTGAACTATCGATAGTTTTCGGACAACATTTTCTATACTAGATGCAACAACAACAACAAGACAAAGAACTGTACGTACAGAAGAAAATATCGTTGCTGTAAGTCATAGTGTTGATGATGATCCAGATTTGTCTATTCGTCGACGTTCACAACAAGTTGGACTCTGTGCATCCATCACATGGAAAATTTTGCGTAAAGATCTTGGTCTATACCCATACAAGATCCAATTGGTCAAGAACTAAAGCCACTTGACCATAATAAGCGTCGTTTGTTTGCTGATTGGTCCCTAGAATAGCTTGAAGTTGATCCACTTTTTTATCGTAAAATTGTGTTTAGTAATGAAGCTCATTTCTGGTTGAACGGCTATGTAAACAAGCAAAATTGCCGTATATGGAGTGAAAACAATCTTCAAGAAGTTCTGCAGGTTCCATTTCATCCTGAAAAATGCACCGTATAATGTGCTTTACAAGCTGGAGGCATCATCGGTCCATATTTCTTTAAAAACGATGCTGGAGCTAATGTTACAGTGAATGGTGCTCGTTACAGATCGATGATCAATGATCATTTGTTCCAAAATTTGAATGGTATCGACCCAGAAGTGTTTTGATTCCAACAAGATGATGCTTCACCTCATGCTGCTACCGTAACTATTGATTTATTGAAAGAAAGTTTTGGCGATAACATTAATTCGAGAAATGGTCCAATTAATTGGCCTCTTAGATCATGAAACAGTACCTCTCAATGGATTATTTTCTTTGGGGTTATGTCAAGTCATTGGTTTAAGCTGATAAAACAGAAACAATAGACGCTTTGGAAGCCAACATAACTCGTGTTATTGATGAAATAAGGCCGGAATTACTCGAAAAATTGGTCTGGTCGAATGCGGTTCCTCAGAGCTAGTCGTGGTGGACATATGCCGAAAATTATAAATGTCATAAAATTATCTTTCAAATAAAAAAAAATTTGGCTTCAATCTTAATTCAAATGTGTTTTATTTCAATTTAAAGTTCTATCACTATAAAAAACACCCGATATGTTTTTTGATTCTATGTTGTAAACATCGGCCTGTCTGCCCTATACATGTAGCATTGCAATCATCACATTTAATTTGATGAATCTCCCTTTCAGACAAGTTGGGCTTCCTTTCTTTATTGTTCACCAACATCTTGGCTAAATTATTTCCATTTACTGCTAAAGAATTAAGTCCCATTTTATGAAGAGAATCCTACTGCTGAAACCTTTCATATAAGCCATTGAAAACCATATTTTCTTTTCTTCATAAGGATCTTTCAAATTGAAATAAAATTGTTTTCAAATATTGTGGTAAGTTTTCTTTTTAATAATATATCATCAATTATTTCAGTAATTAATGATTTCAGTTCTATAGTCATTGTTCACAGCTACAGTTTTAATTATATCGATTTATTTTCGGAAATTTACTTCATTCAACGGGATACTCAAAAGTCTATGAATGAAACTATGGAATGTTGATATTTTAATTTGCCATGACTGATTGGATTTTGAATGGATTATGGTTTTACTAGTGGTAGGTTTTCTAAATATGTGAAATTCAAACTTATTGTTACTATGACTTATATTAAGATCTAAGAAGTTGATCCAAGAATTTTCTTCTATTTCTATTATGAATGAAATATTTTCATCAATGAACAGTCGGACATTTAAAGTTAATGATGATTGCAATGCTACATATATAGAACAGACAGGCGGATGTTTACGTAGAATTAAAGAACATAAGATGTCTATTTTGAAAAACCAGAAATCAAACGGTTTTGCAGAACATTGTATAGAAAATAATACTTTTTTTAATGATAAAGATGTCACTTTACTATATAATGTTAAAAAGGGTAAATTGATTGACTATTTGGAGATTCTATAAATAAAAAAATCCATTGAAAAAAAAGGGAATTTAACAAATTCCCTAATTTTCTTCGATTACACTCCTTTATTTCAATGCGCCATAAAAATGAACAGATGTCCAAAGTGTATTAAAAGAACTTTTTTTCAATTTCAAGTTCAGTTACTTTCTGTACCCTTTGAATATGGTCGATACACGTGTCAGGATTCTGAATAAACTGTGAAATATAAAAACTGTGTGAATTTTTTAAATAAAACAGTTGATTATGGGTTCTTTGAAAGTAACAAAACCTTCATTGTACTCTTATCACCATACTGAATCCATTTAAATATTGTATGTTGTTTAAAAGCGAATAGAAATTCGAAGATGCTACAATGTAGCGAAAGTGTTCAACTGATAATAATATTATAGGAAGAAATCATCAAAAATGTATTAGAAATAAGGTCGTATGGTTTTAATAACAGATGTCGCTACTAGCTGATCACTTCATTGTTATATTACTTTTTAATTGAAATGAATTTCCATCAAGTAAGGACCGATTCAATTAAATTTTTTCTGAATCACTTTGACCACTTCATAAGTGGGTCCAATCTAACGTTTAAGAATAGCTCGGCCTTTTTGGTGCAAAAAGATTCGCTGGTAATGCTTTTTCATGATTTTTTTTTCGTTATATTGGTATCTTCACTTAATAACTTTCATTCTAGGAAGAGCCTTAAAAAATAAGAGCTTCCTAAATATGAATTGAAAATCACTTGAAAGGATTTTTCAAATATTTCATACATAAGATCAATTCTCAGAAATCTCCACAAACTGAATCTAAAAAACGTCTGAAAAACTTCTCGAAATTTTTTATTTAATATTCAAATACTTCCGAGTGATGAGAAAATGGGTAAGAGTTTCAAATGCTTTTTCTGGAGAATGGGCCATATATTTTATGGAAAGGTATTATAATAAAACTTTTTTTTTTCAAACTCCATGTAGAAAAACTTTTAAAAATGTAATTTGTTACATGAATGGAGTGTAGGGTTGGTTCTAGGTGAAACATTCTAACAATTTTATTTAGAAGAATTCGCACAGTTTTTATGTTTCACAATTTATTCAGAATCCTGACACGTGTTTCGGTCTTTCGACCATCTTCAAAGGAGTACAAAAAAGAACTGTTCCTTATTGTACTCCTTTCAAGATGGTCGAAAGACCGAAACACTTGTCAGGATTCTGAATAAATCGTGAAACAAAAACTTTGTGAATTATTTTAAATAAAAATGTAATTTGTTATTTAAATGAAAGTCTGTCCCGGATATTGTTTTCTAGATGTTCACGGTCAATATTCTGTATTTTCTTTTGATCCTTTATTGCTTAACAGCAAATATGTGTTGATAATTCTATATGTCTATAAAAAAAAACTGTGTCTCCCAGATATTTCATTTAATGTAATCAAGAACTTTTTAAGAGATTTTTCAGATTAAATTTGTAGAAGTTTCGGAGAATTAATCTAGTTAATGTATGAAAACTTCTCATCAAATTGATACCTTTAAGGACCCATCAGTCATGAATATGGCAAATTTATCACATTTATTGACAGGTATCTGAAATTCGTTTTTCAGGAATCAAATTAGGTTTTGACGCAGAAAAAACATTTTACCAGCGTTCGCTTCACTACGTATGGAAATTTTAAAGCCTGTAGAACCTGCATAATGACGTGAACATGGAAAAGCTCTAAACACCAAATCGTTAAATTCTAATTTGCGGTTTTTTTCCTCTCAGATTGATAAATCCAATTATTATTCTAGTTACTTAAAATTGCAATCGTCAAATGCCTATATACTCATAAGGAATGAAGTTTATTTTTACCTGATTCACAGAGCGATAGAATTGCTGACGTTTTTTCACAAATTTGATATCCCTAATTCAAATGTGACATCAGTTTTTATCTAAGAGGTCGAATTTAAAAGATTTTACATTTTGAAGAAATATTCGTTACACTAGAATGAATCTATAGATTGAATAAAAATACCAAAATTACAGTCAAGATTTATGAAAACTGTCACTTTAGATATAGAAAAAAAAATTGTATTTGAGTAATATGAAATTAATATAGTACAAGATCCGAACCTAAATCGACCTTCACCGAGCTGATAATAGAATAAAACTTATTTTACAATAAATTAAGTATATTAGAAAATATATTAAAAATGGGTTTTCAAAGAAAATCCTGGACAAAATATTTTTAATCATTTTTTTCAAAAATGATTTTTCATTATATGTTGGAACATCAAGATAATAAGAAAATTTTATACTGGACTTGAAGTATAAAACATATAGAATGTGCTAACATAGGGTTGTCTATAATTTTCCTGGACAAACTGCTAGGCTGTCAGGTATAAACAGGTATGGCGATGCTAGCTACTTTCACTTGTTATGAAAATAAAAAAATTTTTATATTAGCATGAGCGCTGTTTTATTACGAACACGTTGATATAGGGTTGTCTGCAAAAAATTTGGTCCTAATAGGGTTTTGCGAATTTCAAAGATTTTAATTTCAACGCGTGTAAAAATGAGTGACAGAGAGATTCGAGGTAACTATAATGTGTAATAATAAAGGACCGAACATCGCAGTCGTTTCTGATGGGGCATGGAATATATAAAAGTGCGCATGCTCGGCACGTAAACTATGGTAGGTACTTTTTTATATTCAATGCCCCATCAGAAACGACTGCGATGTTCGGTCCTTTATTATCACACATTATACTTACCTCGGATTTCTCTGTCACTTATTTCCACACGCGTTGGAATTAAAATCTTTAAAATGCGCAAACCCCTATAAGGACTAAATTTTTTGCAGACAACCCTATATCAACGTGTTCGTAATAAAACAGCGCTTATGCTGATATAATTTTTTTTCTATTATCATAACAAGTGAAAGTAACTAGCATTGTCATACCTGTTTATACCTGACAGCCTAGCAGTTTGTCCAGGTAAATTATAGACAACCCTAAGTGAGCACATTCTATATGTTTTATACTTTAAGTCCAGTATAAAATTTTCTTATTATCGTGATGTTGCAACATATAATGAAAAATGATTTTTAAAAAAATAATTAAAATATTTTGTCCAGGATTTTTTTTTGGAAACCCATTTTTATATTTTCTAATATACTAAATTTATTATAAAATAGGTTTTATTCTATTATCAGCTCGGTGAAGGTCGATTTAGGTTCGGATCTTAGACTAATAGCTGTCCAATAAAATATTTATTCCTCATTTATGATATGTTTACGAAAATTTATCCAAAGGTGTAAAAACCCAAAAAATGAGAAAATACTTAATTCGAATTATACGTATTTCATGTTTCTCAATAATTTACAGATAGCCTAATATTCAAAATCAACATATCAAGATTTCAAAAAATTACAATTCAATATTTCCAAGAAAAACTGAAAGCAGTTTTTACCTGTAAGCATGTGCAACACCTGACACTAACAACGAAATCAAACCACCGAATTTAATTTCAAGGTTACTAACAGATGCGTCGTAAGTCATACGAGGGGCGTTCAATGTCATCCTGGTATAGGCATGAAAAAAAAATTTGGAAAAATTCTATTTCTCAATGTAGTATCCTAGAACTTCAATACGTTTGTTACATCGACAATTATTTCTTCCATGGAGTCAAGATGGCGGAGAGTGAAGGAGAGTTGTCCGATCGCTCTGTTAAATCTGGCAAAGAAATGAGTAGAAGTGAAGTAATTTGTGCCCACTGTACCAGGAAAGTGGTTGATTTCGTGACGTGCATAAAGTGTATAAAACATTTTCATCCTGGATGTATGACATCGTCGTCCAACAAAAAATCGGCGTTGTGTATGCATGAAGCAGTAAAAATCATCTCTGATGATCAACAAACAGAAATGCTCATGATCAAAATACGAAACGAGTTTCTAGAAAAGCTTATCATCGAGGTCCAAAGTAAAAATGATATTCTATTACAGAATAATCAGTTACTTATTGAGAAAATGAAGGTTATGGAGATGAATAATTTAGATAAGGAAAGAGAAATAAACAAACGACAACAAGGTACAAAAAATTCAAATATGAATAAACATCATAAAGCAGATGGTTCGCATGCGCAAACCGCAAATCAAGCAGTCCATCAGAGAAATGTTAATCAAGAAAGTCAGGTTACATTACCCAGAACATTCAGTTCTGTGGTTCACAATGAAAATAAAGTAACCTCAAACCCTACCGATGTCAATCCGCAATTAGTTGATTGTAAACAAATGGAATCAACAACAACTATAACTGGGATCTCAAACAATACACAGGAATGGATTGAAGTAAAAGCAAGGAAAAACACGAGGAATCGTAGAAAGGGGACTATTTGTAGTGGATCGGCAACTGAAAATGCCTTGTTCTCGGGAGTTCCTCCTAAGAAATGGATTTATCTGGGTCGAGTTGTTGGTGCGGATGTAGAGGAAGACACAATCAAGAATTTTGTTAACAGTGCTTTAAAATCACATAATGTGGAAGTAAAGAAACTCATCTCAAAAGGTAAAAATTCAGCTTTCAGTATTGGGGTACCAACAGGAAATTATGAACAAGTAATGGACAAGAACTTCTGGCCAGAGGGTGTGCTGATACGTGATTTTAACTTTCGAGGTTTTTTTCAGAGAGGCCAGAATATATTGAAGCCGCCAATATTGACACAGTGAAAACAAATAAAGCCTGCAATCAAGCATATTGTTTCTTACATCAGAATTTAAGATCTATAAGTTCTGCTTTTAGCAGAATTCAGTATGCTGTTGATGAACATTTTGTTGACTTTTTAGCTGTGACAGAACATTGGCGGACTGAAGAACAATTGAAACATTATAATATCTCAGGTTTTAATCTGGCATCCAGCTTTTGTAGAAATGAAGATGAACATGGAGGCAGTGCATTATTTTTCAGAGCTGATATTCCATTCAAGACTAGACTTGATATCAATAACTACAGTGTTCCATTCATTATCGAATGTTGTGCGGCTCAGGTATGTCTGAATGGGAGAAATATAGTAATGATATGTATTTATAGACCTGATTCCTCGACCTCAAATTTTAATATTTTTTTGGAAAAACTTTCACAGATTTTATCTCTTTGTTTGAAAGGAAAAAATGAACTTATTCTTGCAGGCGATTTTAACATTGATTTGTTGGTAGATACTTCAGCTACTAGAATGTTTGGATCTCTGATAGAGAGTTTTGGATATCTTATAACCGTTAATGTACCAACTAGAATTTCTAGAACATCTGCTACATGCATTGACAATATTGTGACCAACATAGTGGGTACTGCTCAGGTTATTGAAGAACATATATCTGATCACTCAGCCCAAAAATTTGTCTTCTCTGGAAACAAACCCAAGAATAGAACAGTTGAGAAAAAGCAAATCAGAATTTTTAACCAGCATAACAAAAAGAAGTTCGTAGAATATATGTCAAACCAACTTTGGACTGACATAGTTGATGACTCACATGCTGATGCGAATTCACTGTGGGAATCCTTCTTTGGGAGATTTAATGGTGTGTTTTCTTCCTGCTTTCCCATAAAAACAGTACGTTTCACTAACAAGACTAACCATAAAGAGACAACTAACAACATCAAAGATCATAAGAAATTACTTGATTACCTATTCATTTTATCTAGGACATCTGACCAACATTTATCAGCATATAAAGAAATGAAAAGTAAATACGATTCTTTAATGAAAAGGGAAAGAATAAAACTTAACCGAAACACAATCGAGAAGTCAAGTAATAAATCGAAAGTAGTATGGAAAATTGTGAATGAATCATTGGGGAAAAAATGTAAGCATTCTAGCCCAATTAAGGATGAGAAGGAACCGCAAAAACTGGTCGACAAGTTCAACAATTTTTTTGTTAATGTTCATTCAGCATTTAACGTGGATGATGGGTCTGACAGGGCTGATTGTGGTTTAATACCATGTAATGAGAAATCCTTTTTTCTTTTTGACATCACTGAAGAGGAAATCATTCATACAGCAAAAAAGATGAAAAATTCCAGATCAACAGGATGGGACGACGTTCCTCAAGATATATTAAAGGAAACGATACACCTCTTTGCTGAGCCCTTGGCTAAAATAATGAATAGATCTTTTAAAGATGGGTTGTTTCCAGAAGCCTTAAAAATAGCCGTAATAAAGCCAATACTTAAAAAAGGAGACATTAAAGAACCAGGAAGCTATCGCCCGATCAGTATCTTATCTAGCTTTGCGAAAATTTTCGAAAAGGTTCTGAGTGGAAGACTTTCGAATTTCTTCAAAAAATTCGGAATTCTTTCTCCCAGTCAGCATGGATATATTCAAGGAAAAGGAACTGAGACGGCTATATTCGAATTATATAACTCTCTCTTAACAGCATTGGATGGGAAGGAATTACCAATTGGATTATTTTTAGATTTATCCAAAGCGTTTGATTGCGTTGATAAAGAGATATTGCTGGGAAAACTGTGGAAATATGGCATTAGAGACAATCAACTGAAACTCATGAGGAGCTATTTGAGTAATAGACCTCAAACTGTCAAAATGGTATTGAATAACTGTGAATATCAGTCTGCACTGGAAGTAAGCAACACCGGTGTACCTCAGGGTAGTATTCTAGGTCCATTGCTATTCCTAGTTTACATTAATGATCTTCCATCGTTCCTGTACAACAAAATTATCGAGACAATTATTGTAGAACTTATATCATTTGCAGATGACACTAATATTATTTTGAGATCTCCTAATTTTGGACTAACTGTAGAAATGGTACAGAAAATCTTAGACGAGATAAACAATTGGTGCAAAAACAATCGCCTAGTGCTGAATGTAGCGAAGACTGAATGTGTAGTATTCAGTACAGATAGATCTTCTGCCGTTATCCCACAGCATATTAATGAACAGGTTGTGGTGTCCACCTCTACCAAATTTCTGGGCGTTTTTCTGGATAATCACCTAAAATGGAACTGTCATATCGACCAACTAACAAGGAAGCTGAACTCGGTCATATATTCAACATTTGTGCTCAAGAGTAGAGTGGATAATCATACATTAAAGACTGTATATTTCGCTAATTTTCAATCTTTGTTGTCTTACGGTATAATTTTTTGGGGGGTAAGCTCACTATCTGAATAAGTCTTTTTAAGACAAAAATCGATGTTAAGAACTATATTAGGACTAAAATTTAGGGAGTCATGTAGGGGACATTTCAGGGAACAAAATATTTTAACACTGTGTGGTCTTTATATATATAAGGTATTAATTTTCATGAAACTTCATCCACAGTATTTTGAGAAATTCAAAAATGTTAATCAAACCAGAAGAAAAGAACCATTTTTCTATCCTTATCATTCCTTAGCGAAGACCGAGTGTTCTCCTCTGTATTTTGGGATAAAATTATTTAATGCTCTTCCTGATAAATTAAGAATGTTGGGTAATGTGGGGATTTTCAAGAGCAGTTTGTATAAATTTATTGTTGTTGGTGAACCGTATACATGCTCAGAATTTTTTGATTTGTGTAGAGGGTAATGATATGAGTTTGACGAATTTCAATTTTATTGTGTATACAATAATTCATGAATGAAATATTATTATTATTATTATTATTATTATTATTATTAATCTTGAAAAAAATATTCTTCCGGGTTCTCCTCAAAATAGGTACCTTCAGTTCTTCATGGTCGGAAAATCGCCTTCCACAAAGATATTTTTTCACATTTAGGAATAGTTAGTAGTCTCTGGGGGCCAAGTCTGGACTTGGATGTGAGGATGAATAATTTCTTAGGAGCCACAGCCTTCGCCAAGCGGGCCTTCTGATCCGGCGCGTTATCGTGAAGCAGGAACACCCGCGCTGTGAGTTTTCCTGGCCTTTTCCTTTAATTGCTTCCCTTAACTTATGCAAAGTGAATGCGTATGATGCTGCTGTGATGCTTTCACCTTTTTGAGTGTATTCTATCAATAAAATACCTTCAAAATCCCAAACGACCGTAGCCATTATCTTTCCAGTGGATGGGGTGACTTTAAACTTCTTTGGGGGCTATGCACCTTTTGCAATCCACCACTTTTGTTTACTCTCAGGGTCATAGTGATGAATCCAGATCTCACCTCCAGTAACCAGCCGGTTGAAAATAGTCGATGGGCTCTAAAAACACCTTACAGCACTCGACTCGCACTTGCTTCTGAGGTGCGGAAAGCCTTTTCGGAACCCATCTTGCACTGACCTTTGAGAGGTTAAGATGGTCATGAAAGATAGCATGTATGGTACCCACGGATAGGTTTGTCACCTCTGTTAACATCTTGATTTTTATTCTGGCATCTTCAAGTACCAGCTTTTCTACTTTTTTCACATTTTCTTCTGTGGTGCCTTTAACGGGCCCGCCCGAGCGAGGGTCGTCTTCAATGCTTTCTCTGCCTCTTTTGAATTCACTTGACCACTTTTGAACGGTGGATAAAATACATTGAACGCACCTTGTAGAAGCATTTAAATACTTCCCACAAACAATTCAAAATAATTTCCTATAGTCTTTAGAAGGTCTCAATAAAAACAAACCAAAGAATAAAGGATACAGAAAGCGATCGCAAACTTCTTTCAAATAATCATATGAATTACTAGTTTGGGTCTGCTTTGTAACAGTCAGATTGAAAATTAAAATTAGAAGGATATTTTTGTTTTCCGTAGATGCATATTTGTTGCATTGTCTTAACTTTTTCAATTACATAATCTTTTAACGATTATAAAAACACCTTCTGGTTCATCGTGAAGCAAGTTTTTACTGTGTACAATCAGTTTTAGTCCATTTGTGTCATAAATGTATATTTGAATGATTTTTTTTTCAGTTTGTAAGTGGTTTTCAATAAGATCAAACAGTTCTTCGCAGTTAAAATCGAATTTTCATCATGCCAAGACAGTTTTACCCGAAGACAATACAAACATATATATCCCTTGGAATGCTTCAGGCTGATCAAACACAAGTATAAACGGACAATTTCTTCAAGGTTAACCAACGGCTAAGAAGGTCTTACTGTGCATTTGGTAGGATTGGAAAGGAATAATTCCTTATGAGTTGCTCTCATATGGCCAGATACTAAATTGCAGAAGATGGCTCGAAAAATTTTAAGTAGGTGATTTCGATCTCTCTGATAAGCCACGCTTTGGGCGATCATCTTTGATCGACGACGATACTGTCAAGATCCTGTCAGAGCAAGATCCTGTCAGAGCAAGATCCTTTTTTGACAACATCAGAGGTTGCGGAAAGGCTTCAGCTCAACAAACCATTTACGAACATATTCGGAAACTAGGGGAAGAAGTATTCGAGATGGGTGCCACATAAGTTAAGCGAGAATAATTTAACTGATCGAATCATCATATGCACATCTCTGCAACAAAATCGAACACTTCTTGGACCAGATCATAACTGGGGAGAAAGGTAGTTTACCTATGAAAACATCATAAGGAAAAGGGCGTATGTGAACCCGGAAAACCTGCTCCTTCCACCTCTAAACGGAGACTAAACAAGATAATGTTATGTAGATGGTGGGACATTCGAGGACCAATACATTTTGAGCTGTTGAAAACAAATAAAAGGCTTAATTCGAAGAGGTACTGTCAAAAATTGGATAAATTAAAAACAGCACTCCAAGAAAAGAGGCCGGCGATGTTCATGTGAATTCTACCATTTAGTGTATTGGCATGTGAGTGTAGCTCTTTCACCAAGTGACTGGTCAGCAGTCTCCACAAACTGCTCCGGGAGGCAGAAATTGTGATAAGAGTTACTCCTTATCATCGCGTATGGCAAGAAGCGTTCCGAAGAGCTGAACCCCTCAGCTTCCAGTTTGCACTTCAGTTCGAGAACCTACAACCGTATGACTGGTGGCAGCGAAGCACTATCCAACCTCTACTGGCTCTGCAGGTCAGTACTCGAGTTGGTTGTGACGCAACTCACTCGCCGGAGGGGCTTTTTATCCAAGCACCTGAACGCAGTTCCATGAACCAAGATAGTCTCAAAATTGATGCCTCCATTGATCTTGGTACGAGCAGCGTCAATTCGGCCTGTAAGTCAAGACCCACGAACCCTTGTGAAGTCTTTCAATTGATCCTGGCTTCAAGCACGAATGGACTAGCCGTATCTTCGAGATCCACAAACCCCAGAAACGTCTCGCAATCGATCCGGGTTCAGGATGAGGCTGATCGAACCGTCAAGTCCCTCTAAAGTCTGAAGCATTTCTCGAGATAAACGAAATACCCGTCTAGTCCAGCATGAGGACTGTCAACCACTACCCCTTCGAGTCCAACACCAATTGGGTGGCCAGGTTTTACGAATACTTCCCGAGGGCTCCCCCATTCCGGAGGTAACGCATTATGCACTCGGTCATTGGACAGAAAAATTCGGAGATTTTGTGCAATAGGGTAGAGTACGTTAGTTTCAAGGGAAAGGCCCTGTGCTGTGATGGATCCCTTGTCACTGAGTTGATCAACGAGGTTCAGCTCTCAATTCCACCTTCACGGTGAAACTAAGACTCCATTCGGTCGATCTTCCACCACACGGATCTAGTGACTGACTCAAATGGCATTACTTTAGGCATCAAGACTTAACACTCCATTTTAACGGGATGGAACTAGGGTCCTAGTCAAGACAATTGCTCCAGCGCGACAAGCTCAAATGCCATGGGGGCGCCGGCGATGTTCAACAGAAAGGACATCATACTGCTTCATGACAATGCCAAGCTACATACTGGTCAGAAAGTTGCAGAGCTAGGCTGGTAAATTCTGTCGCATCCACCATACTCCCCGGACCTAGCACCTTCCGATTATCACTTGTTTCTGTCCCTACAAAATTTCTTGGAGGGCTAACAATTCAAAAAGGAAGAAGATATCAGACAAGTTCAGTTTTTGGCCTCTAGGAGTAAGACATTTTTTAATAATGGAATATACAAATTTCCATCACGCTGGCAAGAAGTCATGAATAATAATTGCAGTTATATTATTCAAAGTATAAAAATTTGATTCTTTTGTTTCATTTCGTCTATGGTGTTAACGGATGGAGCAGCCAAACAGACATACTCTTGACCTCAAATTCTTCATCAGTGATTTCAACCTAGACGTTTGAGATCATTTTTGGCTTGAAATTCGAAAATCCAGACAGTTGGGCAAAACTCTGGCACTGTTCCATGAAACATGTGCGCTTAAATAATGTTAGTGTAACTGCCTTTTTCCAACTCCAAGTGGCAACTAGACATGGTCAAATAACGATTTTATAGAGTTATGAAATTCAATAACATGGCGAAACAGGATGAATTATATCTCATTAAAATATATCCAGTCGCTTCCTGATAACATTGGTTGGGTAAATTGAGTTTTGGGTTACGAATTATAACTAGCCAACGATCAATTTTAATTATGAAGGACCGAAGGCATCCCAGGGGATTCAAGTGAAGCGCGTACTCCTAAAACAACACTCAGAACAAATTTGATGATTGATTTTAATATTGGAGCAAGTTCTCGAGGTAGAAATATCTGTTTACAGAATTTGGTTGAAGCGTAATTGGATTATTTTCGGGTTTATTCGATTTGTGAATGAACTTTATTAATTTGTTTATTTGAATTAACGTGTCTCGACGAATAAGGCCATTTGACACGTGGAACAGTTTGTAATAATGAACAACTGTGATTAAATGAACAGAACGTGTAATTAATACGTTAATGCGTAAATATGGATTCGGATATGAAAGTTGTACAAAAAAGGTCATAAATGTGAAGCTCTGAAGGAATTAGGGCTTTATGAGGAAGCCTCTTAATTCGGAGGCGGCGTCCATTTCGAGCATGCTCATAGGCGTGGTAAACATGTCTGCCTCCGACGCCAGTAACCTTGTTCCACGTTGGAACTTCAGTCGTAGAGCGCTTATACTCTGCTCTACTTATACCCGGCAAGGACGGTGATTTAGGTATTATCTGAGACCTGTCGCGTCCCCTATATGCTACGCCGGAAAGCTGCAGAAGTGCAGAGTAGAATCCTTGTCAAGGACTTGGCACGCCACTAATGAAAGGGAATTTAAAAGTTGAATCGAGTCATGAAAGATTGCTTATAAAATGGCCAATCTAGAATTTGAATTTTGGAGTAGTGCTTATTCAGAGTTTGGCAACAGTTCTGTCCATAGCGTTTTGACAGAAAGTTAGATTCATATTTGACATTAATGAAATGAGTCGATTTACGCTGGCACAAAACTGGAAAATATTGAAAACTTATTTCCGAAGTCCTGATTATTCTATCCAAGCTCTTAGAAAATTCAATAGAAATGAAATTCCCTCTAGGTACCTTTGTAACGTTAAAAAACGCTCCACTGTTGATTTGAATTCCAATCGCTAAAAAATGATCAAATAATGTGATTAAACTAAGACCAGCAAGAAGTTAGGAGTTTCCGCAATGAAAGTCGATGCTGTTATCGCATGCGCTGTAGGGTTGCATTGTTTTGAAGAAGCTTAGAATTCCAAGATTTCTTTCTTTTCGTGAGGTTACACGAAGACACACATAGTGGTATTTTAATCGAATTAACGTACCTAATCCATGAAGACCGTGGAATATTGAATTTTTGTTGTTTCTATAAGTCGCCTGTCTAATCATAAGTAACGAACCATGTTAGTACCGGATGATCTTAGAACTGAACAATCTTGCTGGAGTGTTTTTTTGGTTGGATTATCTTAATACCAGACAATCTTCCTTGTGCTGCATTTAGAGTATCTTATTACCAAACAATCTTAGTTGCGGATGCTCTACTGGTTATTTTAAACAATTTGAAACTGAAGACCTAGTGTTTATATGTAGAACTATTCTTGGAGAAAGCACTATAATTCCGATACCTTGGAAAGCAATATTCCAGAAGAACCTCAAAGATAAGTCCTTATGTAAATCTCGGACATCAAGCTAACTGTAAAACTGTATTATATTGTAAAGAGTCACTATTTTAATTGTAAAGTTGAAATAAATAGATAGGGAGTAAGTGTACGCGAAGACCGTGAAGTGAAGATTCGTCGCCGTTCTCAACAGCTTGGCCTGTCATATTCAACAACTTGGCGTATTTTACGCAAGGTGTTTCTTTAAAAGCTTAAAAAATTTAACTAGTGCAAGAACTGAAACCGACCGACCTTCCGAATCGTTTCCATTTTAGTGTATGGGCTATTGACAAGGTTGCCCGATAAACATTCCTCGTAGAAATAATATTGAAATTCAATATTCCTCGTAGAACGCGCATTTTCGTTATAACGTTGAACAACTTGTAGACGCTGTGCCGGGCTAAGTCTTTCCATTATGAATTGTCAAACACTACTGAACAGAAATGGCACTTCAGTTAACACGAGGCATGCGCAATCTGAAATTAAATCCCCACCATAAAAAGTACCTCTAAATGAATCACCCTTTATTAACATCAAGTCGTCATCGTGCTCAAAAACTGAAAATTTCTCGAACTTCTCAAGGGAGAATTACAAAATTAAACTATTGCAAGAAGTGAAGCCATCTCTTGATCATTGCTGTTATTTTTTTTGCTCGGTGTAGTTAAAAGTACTCCATTTTATCATCCCATTACCATAAAATTCAGGAATGAATTGTGAGTTGTGATAGATATTACATATCTGTCGTTTCAAATTCGAAGTGACTAATGGATGGAATTATGGTTGAATATTTCATTTAATTGGAAATGGAGTCTTATCTTGAATATTAATCTTCCATTTTCTCCTTGTTTCGAACGATATCGTAACTAATTATTCCGAATGGTAAATTTCATGTCAGTAAAATTATAATTGGCAGTTTTCGGTCGTTTCAACTAGAACTTGGGGTACAATTAGGTTAAGTTGAAAAAAGCTAGATGGAAGCTGAACGCATTGAATGCGTCACAGATTTTTTTTATCCTCCACGATCTGAGCAGGCTTAATACAATTAGTCGGAAGGAATGGATCGAATTTTATGACTGTATTACATTGTATATAATTTCTTCCGTATCATCTTAATATCTTAAAATGAATGGAGGTTTATACTTGATAGAAGGTATATAAAATTATTTAAATATTTTAATATTTACAGATATTTTCTGTTATCCTTGTACATATTTAATTTCAAAATTTGAATATCAAAACAAATTAAATATGTTAGTCTTCTACAATTCTAATTTCAAAAAAAATTTATTCAAAAAACTTTTAGAATTAAATTAATGTCTAAAATAAGCACCGGTTACGTTTAATAGACGTATACAATCAAAACTCAATATATAATGTCAAATGGAATAAATAAACCAACAGATATAAGAAAGTCATTAAAATTAATAAATAAATATTTAAAGGAGACAAAATTTTGTTTCTGATCTTACCTTTAAGAACACCAATTGCCTTTTAAAACATGAACACACCTTAAGGAAACATTCAGGGAAGCAAGGAAGCATTCATTCTTAGCACGTGTGCGTTGTGATATAGTTGTAGTTTTTTGATTTTGATATTTGGAATATTATCTAGGACGGAAGAAGGGATTACTTAGAATTATATTTGTTTTTTGAAGATATAGTGCATGTTTTGAGAGATTTCTGAATTAACTTATTCGAATATTTAAATATATCAAATATTTCAAATAAATTATATTCTTTGAGAAGTCCTTAAGGTGTGTTCATGTTTTTGAAAGGCAATTGGTGTTCTTAAAGGTAAGATCAGAAACAAAATAATGTCTCCTTTAAATATTTATTTATTAATTTTAATGACTTTCTTATATCTGTTGGTTTATTTATTCCATTTGACATTATATATTGTATTTTGATTATATACGTCTATTACTCGTAAGCGGTGCTTATTTCAGATATTAATTTAATTCTAAAAGTTTTTGGAATAAAATAAAATTTTTTTGAAATTAAAATTGTAGAAGACTAACCTATTTAATTTGTTTCGATACTCAAATTTTGTTGTATTTCTTCTATCAAGTAAAAAGCCTTTTCCTATTTTATTTTATATTTAATTTCAAAAAATTATTTTCAATATTATAACTTCAGCAATTAAATAAATGTCATATATGTACTACTTTCATCAAACGACAAATAGAATGAACATTCATTATAAGACATCCAAATGATATAACAAAATCCAATAAACATAAGCTGTTAACAAAAATCTTATAAATTGAATATTTTGAGTAGACAAAATTTTGTTTCTGCTCATTCCTCTTATGAAAACAGATATCTTTCAAAAATGTTTAACATAATCTTAAGAATTTCATCATAAAACTCAAATCAATTGCCTTTCAATCTTTAAGATCAATGGTAAACCACAGAACTATTTATTTGGAGTTAACAGTACACTCCATTTAAATTTTCAGTATTCGTTCACCAAGAAGCTTTTTGAATTGTTAAAGGTGAGAAAATATCTTTTGTTGATTGATGTTTTATTTTATTGAGTACTGACGAAGCAAAGTCTCTCTTAAAACTTGTTTTTTAGTATTATTTTTATATATCTTGAGATTTTCTAAAAAGTAACTTAGTTAGATATCCAATAATATTGAATATTCTAAGTAAGATAGTTTTATGATGAAATTCTTAAGGTTATGTTATACATTTTTGAAATATATCTGTTTTCATAAGAGGAATGATCAGAAACAAAATTTTGTCTACTTAAGATATTTAATTTATGAGATTTTTGTTAACAATTTATATTTATTGGATTTTGTTATATCATTTGGATGTCTTATAATGAATGTTTATTTTGTTTGTCGTTTGATATAAGTAGTACTTATATGACATTCATTTAATTCCTGAAGTTATAATATTAAATATAATTTTTGAAATTAAATATGTACAAGGCTAACAGTATAAATATGTAAACATTAAAATAATATTAATATTTTCTTTCTAAGGGTTAAGCCATTTAAAATTTGCATTTTTGATCGGCTATAATTAAAAAATAAATGAATATTTTTTTAAAATTGTGATTTTATTAGAAAGCTGAAACTTGATATTTACTATTGAAAAACAATATCATTCAAATGACCGTGACGACTGGATACAGAGGCCCAACAGATCAACATAATTTCTCAGAACATTGTCGATTATTTGAGGTTCAATCTCATCAATGGAAACTTCGATTTCACGTTTCAAAGCATCATCCTAAATTCTACCGTTGTGAGAAACTGGCATATGAGCGTGGCTCTTTGTTTGATAAGGGTACGCCCTATCATCGCGTAAAGCGAGAACCAGTCCGAAGAGTTGAACCGCTTGCAGTTTCAGATTCAGTTCGAAAACCTGATAGCAGAGAAGCACTATCCAACCGCTACTGGCTCTGCAGTGTCAGTACCTGAACAAGACCTAAGAAACAGGAAAATCCCAAGAACAGATGCTTCAATTGATCTTGGTACGAAAACCGTCAATCCGGCCCTTACGTCAAGAACCATGAGCCTCTTTGAATTGATCCTAGTATCAAGCACCATTGGTATAAGCAATATCGTCGAGATCAACAAACCACGGAAACGCCTTGATGACTAGAGAACAGAGCCAGAAATCCTTCAACAGCTCCGAGATCTTTTGCGACAACTTTGCCGACAAATTGATCAACATATTCTCAATAACTTTGTATTGAGTATGAATTTTTGACAAGGAGTCTTGAAATTTTATAATTTTTATATATTGAATTTTTGTTATTGTGAATACTTCTTTAAGATCTCATTATGCTCATCTGAAATATTCTATTAAAACATATTGAAATAGGGTTTTTCCGAAGAGAAATCATTAATTCATTCAATACACTTAACTTTGACGAGGTTATTTTTCAAATGGTGATTCTCTTCTAGACAATAGTATACATTTTTAGAATTAATCATTTGGTATAGGTGTGAATTTCATCCAGAAATCTTCAAATAGTAAATATATAAAGCATTTGAATTCACATCCATTTTATTTGTATGGAAGTAGGAGTATATCCAAGTTTCAGTTCAATGAGTGCGAAAGCAGAATGGTAATAAACAAAGAAACAAACAAACTCACTCTCAGGTTTATAATATTGACAATCAGTCAACTCGGTGCTCATTTAGTTGAGATGAAATTTAATATTTGTTGAACGAAACTCATACAGATTTGCGGAGAGGACGGAAGTCAGATTGATGCCCACAGAAAGGCTGAATAATTTGACAGTTGATCCCCGAGCCTGATCCTTCGACTTATCTGCGTATCACGAAAATGGTTTCGCTGGAATGTAAACAGCACAGGCTTCGAATATTCCGTGTGATGTGGAATTTCGATGGAGAAGGCGATGTACCAGAGGGCACTTCTTCTTATAGTCTTTCAGCTATATTAATCACGCAACAATTTTTTTCACTACAACTAATACTGGAGTTGACTTTCATTATTTTTCCAGTAATAATAAACAAGGTCCGCTAGATGAGATCAACTTCAGAAAGAACTGCAGTGTCTGCGGATATGTTATCCGAACACTTGGAGAGTTCGGGTAAATGCTTTCGATTCGAGTAGTGCACCTTATATTTGTGTAACAGTTTAGTACTCAAATAGACTCGAACAGGTACCGCAAATCATCGATACACAAGCTGCAGACATGCATGCTTCGAAGCTTGTAAGCTTTAATATCAAAATCCGCTCTAAGGCTCAGAGAATACAACGCAGTCACGCACCTATATCCTCTCCGAATAGAAACGCTATAACTTCAGCAAATATAAGCGCCACTTCATGCACTTGAATACGCAGTATGAGAGTGGTTCTCTACAGTTGGTAACTATGGAACTCATTGCTTGCATTAGCTTCGTGGAGCAGTCTGTGGATGTATATTCACGTGTTCCTTGATGGACCTACATCGTTGTACAACATAGTTGATCATCTTTATTCACACAGAGAAACTGTGATGTAAAACATCAGTTTTAATGAGCGTTTATTTGAAGCAGTCGAAGCCGGTGCTGATGATTGCCAACTTTCATAGCGAATATGTTATCCGAACATCTGCAGATTTTGAGCTATAGTAACAGAGGATTCTTCGATTCGGGGCAGTGCACCTAATATTTATGTTTATAACTTAAATCAACTCGAACAGGTATTGTCAGTCATTGCTACATAAGCAGTAGATATACATGCTTCGGAGCTTGTTAGCTTCATCATAAATACCAGTTCTAATGAGCAAAGAATACTACGCAACCACGCACTTATATCTACTCCGCATAAAAACGCTAAAGTTTTAGCAAAGAAGCGCCACTTGAATACACAGCATGAGGAAGGTTGTCTATAGTTGGTAAATATGGAAGTAACCGGGAGTACAACTCACTGATTGAATTAGCTTTGTGGAGTAGGCAGTGAATTTGTATTCACGTGTTCCTTAAAGGGGTCTCAGGTGTCTCAGATGTCATGCATAGTTCGAAGCTTGTTAGTTTCATCATCAATACCAGCTCCAATACCCAAAAATGCAACGCAGCCACGCACCGTTATCCACCTTGCATAGGAAGACTATAGTTTTAGCAAATATTAGCGCCACTTCATACATTTGAATACACAACATGGGAAGGTTCTCCACAGTTTTAATCGAGAGTATTGCTTGAATTAACTTTGTGGAATAAGCTTACCACAGACCGTCTAACATGGTTCAACATGGTTCGTCATCTTTCTCTATAGACGGAGAGACTATGTTGAAGAACATCAGTTTGAATGATCTTTTGGTTTGTCTAAGGAATCTAAGCTGATGCTGATGATTGCCAATCTTCATAGCGAATATGTTGTCCGAACATCTGAAGAGTTTGAGCTGTGGTAACCGAAAATTCTTCGATTCGAGACAGTGAACAATATATTTGTCTAACTGTTTAGAACTCAGAGCCAGCAAGCCTTAAAAAGAAGAAAAAGCCGGCCCTCTAGATATTGTGCATATTATTATGGATAAGGAGTTGCTATTGTTAGAAAATATTTGTGCTGCCTGAGTTTCTTGCTGAGAACGAGCAAGGACTAAATTTTGCAAATAACACCGCAACAGACAGTCAAACATGGTTGTACGAATTGAGCTTCTTACTCTAAATATCAAACAAAGTATGATTTTCACACCCAAATCGAGAGCAAACGCCAACTTTACCCACAGACGTACAATATCATCTCCAACGTCTGTTGTGTGTTTTATAAAACTTTAACGTTCCTATGCATGGACGATAAAAGTGCGTGCCTGCATTCGTTATGCATTCGGCTAGTACAGATGATGAACTCTTTCGGCCGTTACTAATTTATAGAAATCATATTAATTTCTGAAAAGTTTTGATAAATAATTATGCAGTTTATCAGCTTCAGAACATGCATGTCTGCTCCTTATATCCCAACGATCGATGATACATATTCGAATAGACCTCAACCTCTCTTCATTCCCTACACATTATTGAGCCCTGTAGTTTCATCGATAAAATTAAGATTACAGAGATGGACCACCTTCTAATATCCTAACATAGTCAGTTTGCAAAGAAAAATGACCTTTTGGTTGGGCATCCTCCATTTAATTAATGGTATTGTTGTTCAGGACTGTCTTATTTCGACATAGACCGGAACGCAGGGTCTGTCTATTCTTTGATTATGGATCCACATTTCTCTAAACACTCTGAATTCCCAAACAAAGTTTCATTGTTAACCATCTCTAGATTCAAATAAACGGAATGAAGATAAGGGCGCTTTCATGTATTAAATATGTTAAATGGTCAATTTAGATTAAAGTAGAATAATTCAGTAATGAATATAGAATATCTGATACAACTGAACGTTAGTGAATTCAACACAGTACAAACTCTCTATATCCTAGACCACCTCGGTGGCTACTCTTAGTCTACTGAAAAATGAACAATGGATATCAACAACTATCAACTATGGCGTTCTGTTTCTAACAAAGGAAAACTGATACTTCAGGTGGCATTCTGTATGTAACTAAAATTAGAAGCTATTCTCTTCGGTGTTATGTTTACACCAAGCAAGTCTACGAAGGGACAAAAGACCTTTGACGTTGACAATGACAAGTGGGAAAAATTTCTTATGTGGTTTGTTCTGCTCACTTTTCCCCCATTAAAACATTTGGATTTTTTTCAACATGTTGGAAATACCTGTAACTCAGTGAACACCACTGTTGGAAGAAATATTCAGATTGGAGCATTTTTACTCCATATATTAAATACAATGCTTATATTCAAGGATATATTGGAATATTATAAATTCACGAAAACTGCAAACTCGAAAACTTTATGTTCTGAAAAGTACCCTCTCATAATGCCATTATCTTCATCTCACTGAAATTCCCGTGGGAAACGTCCTTCAACTCTCCAGACTAGAGTGAAAAGTGTTACCAACTATGTACTTAGGGACTTTGAATATTGTCACAAAGTCGCCATTTTTCCAGAAAGGAGAGAATTCCCGTTTGCATTATAGTTTACGGTTTATATTCGATTTATGATGTTTTGAATGAAGTGACTTACATCCACAACGTGCAAAACTAAACCTGAGAAACTTTTTTGGAGATTCTGAGCTCTCCACTTTTAGTGGAGAGTTAGTTATTAGAAAATTTTGAGGAAATTTTTTCGTTTGAGGGACCACTCCTAGGTATGTGCGTTTGATAATATCGATTCATCGTAAGCTTAATGTAACTGTGCCCTTCTGCACAAAAACTTTAATTTCAATTCCAGAATTCAAGCAAATTCTTTGTTCACTGACATGAATTGACAAAATGGATGTTTGGATTCATATTTTGTTCTCGATTTATTCGGCAATTAATTCAAGATGACATTTTCATCTGCATTTACTAACTATACCTAGGCACCATCGTCATTGTCTATTTTAAATAATAGGTTGGGACAAATTTAATTATTTTTGCGTGAAGTTCAAGACTTTATCCAACATGTTTAGAGTTGTCTGAAATGAGTAGAATAATAACCGTTTTGTTCTGCAATTTGTTGCCATTTTGAAGGTAGCTCCATAATGCCTCTTTCATAGAAGTTTTGGTCCTTAGTGGTGAAAAACTCTGGTAATTGATGTCAATTTCTTATCAATGAGGAAGTTTTGCAATGCGAGTAGGAGATGGTAATAGCTTGGTGTCCGGACTATATGGTGGATGCAATAAAGCTTCCCAACCAAGCTCCCGGAGTTTCTGGCGAGTCACTACAGACGTTTGTGGCCTGGCGTTATACTGATGGAACTCTTCTGTTGGCCAACTATGGCCGTTTGTGGTGAATCGCTAGCTTCAAACGGTCCAGTTGTTGACATTAAAGATATGAATATAGTAAAATAATAATAAACGGTTTTTTACTTGATAGAAGGATTATTACAAAATTTGAATATCAAAACAGATTTAATCTGTTAGTCTTCTACAATTTTGATTTCAAAAAATTTATTCAAGAAACTTCGAGAAATAAATTAATGTCTTTATAAGCACTGGTCATATTTAATAGACGTATAAAATCGAAATTTATTATACAATATCAAATAGAATTAAGAAAACCCAACGGATATAAATTGTCCATTAAAATTAATATTAATAAATAAATATTTTTTGTTTCGATCGAGGCATGCGTACTGAATGAACTCTTCAGACAAACGTACGAAGCCCTGTTTGTTACAAAATGTATTGTTTTCTGATCTTATATTTATGAAGACTAAATCTGTCATAAAAATATACAAAATAATTTCAAGAACTTCTCAAAAACCAATTTATTTGAAATATTTAAATAAATTGCTTCAAAAACTCTCAAAACATGTAGCACATCTTCAATAATTAGAATTCAGATAAGACCAGTTCAACTTTACATCCAAAAAATAATAATAATAAAATCAATTAACAATAAATAGACTTACCAAATGCTCCCTCTGGAAATATGTGATCTGATGAAACATTCAACTAGGTATGCTAATATCCAAGGTACTCTATGTTCAATGCTCACAACAAAATTACAAAAACTATATAAGGCACTTGAATGGTCTCAGTTAAAAACATTCAACACTGTATAATAAATATCTTTATTTAAAACCTAAGCTAATTATATATTATATATGAAATAAAATGATAAAAAACGGTTTTTTACTTGATAGAAGGATTATTGCAAAATTTGAATATCAAAACAGATTTAATCTGTTAGTTTTTTACAATTTTTATTTCAAAAAATTCATTCAAGAATCTTTAAGAATTAAATTAATGTCTTTATGAGCACTGCTCATATTTAATAGACGTATAAAATCGAAATTCATTATACAATATCAAAAGGAATTAGGAACACCCAACGAATATAAATTGCCAATTAAAATTAATATTAATAAATAAATATTTTTTGTTTCGTTCCAGGCATGCGTACTGAACTCTTCAGACAAACGTACGAAGCCCTGTTTGTTACAAAATGTATTGTTTTCTGATCTTATATTTATGAAGACTAAATCTGTCACAAAAATATACAAAATAATTTTAAGAACTTCTCAAAAACCAATTTATTTGAAATATTCAATATATTTAAATAAATTGCTTCAAAAACTCCCAAAACATGTAGCATATTTTCAATAATTGGAATTCAGATAAGACCAGTTCAACTCTACATATAAAAAATAATAATAATAAAATCGATTTACAATAAATAGACTTACCAAATGACCTCTCTGGAAATATGTGATCTGATGATACATTCAACTAGGTATACTAATATCCAAGGTACTGTATGTTCTATGCTAACAACAAAATCACACAAAGTTTATAAGGCACTTTAATGGTCTTAGTTAAAAACATTTAACACTGTATAATAAATTTCTTTATTTAAAAACCTAATATAATTATATATTATATATTAAATAAAATAATTAGAAACGGTTTTTTACTTGATAGAAGGATTATTACAAAATTTGAATATCAAAAACAGATTTAATCTGTTAGTCTTCTACAATTTTTATTTCAAAAAATGTATTCAAGAAACTTTAAGAATTAAATTGAAGTCTTTATGAGCACTGCTCATATTTAATAGACGTATAAAATCGAAATTCATTATACAATATCAAATGGAATTAAGAAAACCCAACGAATATAAATTGTCAATTAAAATTAATATTAATAAACAAATATTCTTTGTTTCATTCCAGGCATGCGTACTGAAGTCTTCAGACAAACGTAGGAAGCCCTGTTTGTTACAAAATTTATTGTTTTCTGATCTTTTATTTATGAAGACTAAATCTGTCACAAAAATATACAAAATAATTTAAAGAACTTCTCGAAAACAAAAACAAAAATTCATTTGAAATATTTAATATATTTAAATAAATTGCTTCGAAAACTCTCAAAACATATATTTTTGAGAAAGATTTAGTTTTCATTAATATAAGATCAGAAAACTAAACAATTTTTATGAATGTGAAGTTGAACTGGTCTTATCTGAATTCTAATTATTGAAGATGTGCTACATGTTTTGAGAGTTTTTGAAGCAATTTATTTAAATATATCAAATATTTCGAATAAATTGATTTTTGAGAAGTTCTTAAAATTATTTTGTTTATTTAGAATATCATATAAACCCTAAGGATTTCTTTTCACCAAATTTTGAATATTTTTAGCGAGAAGTATCGGGTGTTTTTTTAGACTGATAGGGGTAACTGTGATTTGGAAGAAGGTAGAAGCCATGTTGTTTTGACATTTCTGTTCAGTAAGCATTGACAAATTATCATGGAAAGACTCACGCCGCGGCAACGTTTACAAATTCTTGAAATTTATTTTCAAAATCTGTGTTCTATTCGCCAAACTTATAGAGCACCTCGTGAAATTTATGGTTTACATAATAGTCCATCAGAGCAGCTTATTCGGCGAGCTATCGATAGATTTCGGACAACATTTCCTCTACTCGATGCAACAACAACAATACAAAGAACTGTACGTACAGAAGAAAATATCGCTACTGTCAATCATAGTGTATTAATGATGACCCATATTTGTCTATTCGTCGACGTTCACAACAATTTGGACTCTGTGCATCCACCCCATGGAAAATTTTGCGTAAAGATCTTGGTCTACACCCATACAAGATCCAACTGGTTCAAGAACTAAAGCCACTTGACCATAATAAGCTTAGTTTGTTTGCTGATTAAGTCCTAAAACAGCTTGAAGTTAATCCTCTTTTTTATCGTGAAATTGTGTGTAGTGATGAAGCTGGTTCAAGAACTAAAGCCACATAAATGTCATAAATTCATCTTTCAAATAAAAAAAATTGGCTTCAAGATTAATTTAAATGTGTTTTATTTCAATTTAAAGTTCTATCGCTCTAAAAAAAAACATCCAATAGATACTGAAACGACATAAGTGGTGAATCTCTGATTTTTGCCACAATAAACAACCTGAGTTATTCTTAGACCATATTCTCGATTCATCTTCTTGTTCTGCCTTGTCGTGAGAGGCAAGCTCCTTCCTCTATTGAAGCCGTCAATATCGTAATATTTCGCCAAATGCCGCTGTATCAATACGCGAATAAATTGATCGCTGAAGTGTAACAAGGAAAAGTGATTAATGGAAAATTCAGGAACGGCCTTTATTGGAAGAGATAGATCCGCCGAGCGTTAATATTGGAACAATTAATTGCGTTTCCCTATGACAAGCATTTTCAGTCCATTATCGGTTTCGGATATCTGGCTCAGTCGTTCACAGACCTCACAATTCGGATTCTGTCCAATTTGCGTCCTATTTCGGCATGTCTGGAAACGTTTCACATATTGGGTCAAGGATTACCACAGACAGTTACCGTTTTCCCGGAGCTTCGCAGTCGGGCGCCCTATGGTGATGCTCAACTGGAATGGAAATTCAACATGGGAATCCAGACAGGACGTCACGATTTTGATACTGATACTGAAATAAACAACTTGGTGTTAAGAGATCGCTCGACTAGGGTAACTTTCGAATGTCTGAGCGCTTTCCTTAAAGTATAGTTTAGGTAATATGAACGCTGAGTGATTATTGAGAAATATTTTTAAAGGAATTAATGCGACAGAAACTTTAATGCCGTCGTCCATAGTATTAGGAATAGAAATAAGTTCCTTTGAAAACAGATGTCGCTAATAGTTTATTATTCCATTCTTCCATCTAGCAACACCTTTACTACGCTTTCTTATCAATATCTGTCATTTCGCAGAAATGTAAACAAAATAGGTTCAGTTGCTCTGAAAATGTCACTTCATGTACCGAATAATGTATTTTTGCGGGGAGATTCTTTAATATGAAGAAAAGTCATCGTATTTTGGAACCAAAATCGCTAAACCATCACAGCGAAGGCTATGATGAAAAGATAAAAGAAAGTGAGACTAAAACGCTCTAGCTTGCCCTAGCGATTTTGTGTGTCCGCACATGAAACATCCTGCTTCGTAAAATGCCTTATAGTGCGCAAATAAAAAGATAAATAATACTTGTCTTTCCCGAATGAATCCCATATTGTCAATCGGATACTGAAAATGCAAATTCTTACTCCCAATCCATTTATTTTAATTTTACAATTAAAATAGTGACTCTTAATATAATACAGTTTTACAGTTAGCTTGCGATCCGAGATTTACATAAGGACTTATCTTAGAGGTTCTCGTAGAATATTTTTTTGCAAGGTGTCGGAGTGATAGTGCTTTCACCAACGATAGTTACTATTCTGCATATAATCAGTAAGTCTTCAGCTTCAAATTGTTCCAAATGACCAGTAAAGCATCCGGAACTAGGATGGTTCGGTAATAAGATACTCCAAATCCGGCACAAGGAAGATTGTCTGGTATTAAGATAATCCAACCAAAAAGGCATCCCAGCAAAAGTGGCAATTTTGATTCGGAAGACGAAGAACGACCAGAAGGATTATCAAAGTTCAAGGATGATGATTTAGAAGTCTCGACGAAGTTCCATCAAAACTCAGGAGGAACGCGCAAAAACATTTGTAGCCATTTTCCATCGTTTAAAAGCAATTGGAATGATCCGGCAGTTTAGAAATTCGGTGCCGTATAAACTGAAGCCAAGAGACGTCGAACTCGGTTTTTTCACCTGTGAATATCCTCTACGACGGCAGAAAAGAGAGGTTTTTATGCATCGAAATGTGACTTACAATGAAAAGTAGGTTCATTACGATAATCCAAAATGTCGAGCAACGTATGGATGCCTTATCATCAACTGTCAAGCCGAATATTCATGGCGAGAAGTATTTGGTGGGACCAGCTAGGTGTGGTGCATTATGAGCAGGAGAGGTCGAATGATGACAAATTATGCGTTTGAGCCAGAAAAAGAGCCACAATACGTCGCCAGAGACGGCAAACTTATTGACAATGATGATGATGATATATTATTCTGATACTCTTAGATCTTCTGTGAAGATTTTCAACTTGTGTAAGTTAGGAGTTAAGTTGTGTTATGGTAACGCTTTGATACTGGTTCCTTACGCCACTGTAAATTTTTGACCCAACAGAGAAATGATGGCCGGAACCCGTCCAACTAGAAAATTCTTCTTCTACCCGAGCCGCCGTTGTTAAGGCAACTATAATGATCTTCCCATTGAAATAATTTAAATACCAGCTGTGTGATCGGTGAACTTCTTGTTGATCAGTATACCCACTCCTGCATGCGCTCTTCTTGTTTTATACACTCCCTTGTAAAACAACACGTTTTTCCCATCCTGGTGGTTCCAGCGCCCTTTTTCTACGTCTTACAAATAGCACATAATGCTCGTCCAACTCTGTTAACAGCTCCTGATCTTTGCCATTCCAAGATGTTACATTCCACTTTGCGATCCTTGAAATATTTCCTCTTCCTACTGGTGTCGTCGCCTTTAAATCCGTCCGTTTCCGAGGCCTATTTAAATGTTTCTGAGCATTTCAAGTTTTGCAACGAGTAGGCTGTTAATCTTACTCGTCAAACATCCTCCTTTGTACGGCCTTGGGACTGGCAGTGACAACAACGTAGGCTACTCAATCAACCCTCCCGTACCACTGATCTTTCTTAGCTTTTAAATTTTATGAGTCGATTTTATCCGAAACATTTTAATCTGATTAGTTATACTCCCCAAGAAAAAATCTCAAATTGTGAGTTTTTAATCTTCTTATTATGTTTGATTACAAATATTAGGGCTACCTCAAGATTGTACAAAATTATTGAACACGTATAATATCTCCCTGTGAACGTTTTCAGCTTGTGCGAGTTAGAAGTTCGATTGTGTTCTGATAAGTCTTTGTTACTGTGTCTTTACGCGACATTAGATTTTAATTTTCGACTCAAGAGTGCAATATTTCATTGAGGCATGTTTAGTCCAATTGCCATATTTTGATCCAAGTAACCTGTCCGTAATCCCAATAGTTATGATTCTGCTCCTATGCCAATAATGAATATGTCAAGAAGAAAAAACTTAATTTCAAGGTCACTAAAACCTGGTTAATGACGCTTTTTGTACCTTTAAAATAAAAAAAAAATGATATATTCTAAGTGAGTGTACTAAATTGACCAAGGACTATATTCACAAAATTTTTACTTGTTAGAATCAGATAGATGACTCTGCAAGTTGTATTCGATATATGATGCTTGCTATTGTTGTGAAAATGGTTCTTTCTGCCTACAGAACCGACAAGAAATATGTTTCCAAAGAATACCCCTATTCAAATGAAGAGATAAATGTCGCTATATACCTGATACAAATGTAGCTTCGTCAGAGAACCCTAAAACACGACAATGAATCACACAGACCTCGCTTTCCGGGAAAAATCTGCAATTTCTGCTTTATGCTCCTTGAGTATTTAGTTACGACTGGAAATCGTTAGAACTTCCGCGAGGAACTGGGAAAAAATTTGAGGAAGGTTACGAAGGATGAATCTGTATGCTGCTCGTGACGTAGTTTGGGCGTGCAACTGGATTACAAATGTGCTGCGGATTTCGAAGATATTTATCTTCCTGAAATATGGGAGCTGGATGCGGAGATGGTTCGTTTATTCCGTCTCCATCTTTGCTGTAAACAGAGTAAGATGAACAGGTATCGATTTGTCCGGAACGTGTTTTGGTGTCGCGATTCAGCTAAATGGACTTAACTAACCGTGTCCTTTTAGTTTGAAAAATAAAGCTGTGATTTCGCCAGTTGCACAGAAATATCGGAATTTTTTGCTTCCTTATACGAAGGGCAAATGAAACTGATCGAATTCTCTAGCTCTTAAGATAAACTGAAACAAAACTTTCAGGTCATCAAGTGAAGATATAGACACCAGTTACAAGTATTTATTCAATTTAAGCAGGTAAAACTCACATAAATATAAATTCACAATAATAGGTCCAGTGGCTATTAATTATTAATATCCAAGTACTGTTGAGCGTTTGGTGATATAGGTAGTCATGGAAATGTTGTTCCTACTATTAGTAGCATGGCTCTAAGTCTTTAACAATATGGTTTTCGGTATGTCCGTTACACTCTTTTGGATGACGAACTTTCAGGATATTTTTCAGTTCCTTAAAAAGAAAAGCCAAAGGGACTGAGGTCAGGTGAAAAGAGGACTGGGGAAGCACAGGAGGGCTTTTTGAGGTAAAATATTATGTTATGGAGAGGGCAGTGTGACATGGGGCGAGGTCATGATGGAGCATCCAATTGTGCCTTTCAAGGATGTCTTTATAAAAAAACTTGGTTAATGGTTTATCCTTGAGGAACAAATTATTTGTGGACGATTTCCCTTCTGTCAAAAGAAGAAATCAGCATTAATTTGATCTTCGATTTGCTCACTCCAGATTTCTTCTGTGGAGAAGAGCTTGCTCCTCATTTTGCCTCTTTGTCTCAGAATCGTATTCAAAAATTCATGATTAATCACTTGTAATCACACGACTAAAGAAATCTTGCTCACTAGCTATTCTGCCAAGAGACAAAGAACTTGATTGTGAGGTGTTAATATTGTAACATAAATAGAGGTTAATACCTGATAGAAGGTATATAAAATTATTTAAATATTTTGATATTAGCCTTCTACATATTTAATTTAAAAAAATTTGAGTACTGACGAAGCAAAGTCTCTCTTAAAACTTGTTTTTCAGTAATGTTTTTACATATCTTGAGATTTTATAGAAAGTAACTTAGTTAGATATCCAATAATATTGAATATTCTAAGTAAGATAGTTTAATGATGAAATTCTTAAGGTTATGTTAAACAATTTTTATAAGATTGATCAGCAAAAACAAAATTTTGTCTACTCAAAATATTTAATTTATAGGATTTTGGTTAACAATTTTTATTTATTGGATTTTGTTATATCATTTGGATGTCCCATAATGAATGTATATTTTATATGTCGTTTGATATAAGTGGTACTTATATAACTTTATTTTAATTTAATTCCTGAAGTTATAATTATTAAATATAATTTTTTCAAATTAAATATGTAGAAGGCTAATATTAAAATATTTAAATAATTTTATATAATTTCTATCAAGTATTAACCTCTATTTATGTTATTTTATTCATAATATATAATTATTGGATTTTCTTAACATTCTTTATACAGATAGTCCTTGTGCCATAACAGAGGCCGTTAAATTGTCTTTCAATCTTTCAGATCAAGGGTAAACCACAGAATTGTTTATTTGTAGTTAACCTCACACTCTATTTAAATTTTTCAGTGTTCATTTACCAGAAGTTTTCTAAATTCTTGAAGGGTGCGTAGATATTTGTTGTTGATTGATGTTATATTTTATTGAATATGATTTATTTGAGTAATGACGAAGCAAAGTCTCTCTTAAAACTTGTTTTTCAGTAATGTTTTTACATATCTTGAAATTGTATAGAAAGTAACTTAGTTAGATATCCAATAATATTGACTATTCTAAGTGAGATAGTTTTATGATGAAATTCTTAAGGTTATGTTAACCATTTTTGAAAGATATTTGTTTTCATAAGATTGATCAGCAGAACCAAAATTTTGTCCACTCAAAATATTTAATTTATAGGATATTGGTTAACAATTTTTCTTTATTGGATTTTGTTATATCATTTGGATGTCTTATAACGAATGTTTATTTTATATGTCGTTTGATATAAGTGGTACTTATATGACATTATTTTAATTTAATTCCTGAAGTTATAATTATTAAATATAATTTTTTGAAATTAAATATGTAGAGGGCTAATATTAAAATATTTAAATAGTTTTATATACCTTCTATCAGATATTAACCTCTATTTATGTAATTTTATTCATAATATATAATTATTGGGTTTCCTTAACTTTCTTTATACAGATACTCCTTGTGCCATAACAGAGGCCGTTAAATTGTCTTTTAATCTTTCATATCAAGGGTAAACCACAGAATTATTCATTTGTAGTTAATCTCACAATGTCGTTTTATATAAATGGTACTTATATGACATTATTTTAATTTAATTCCTGAAGTTATAATTATTAAATATAATTTTTCGAAATTAAATATGTAGAAGGCTAATATTGAAATATTTAAATAATGTTAATATTGTTATTTTATTGGTATTTTTTATTATTATCATTATCCTGATACTCCCAGATCTTCTGTGAAGATCCCTCAGAAACTTTTTCAGCTTGTGCGAGTTACGAGTTTGTTTGTGTTCTGGATAGGCTTTGTTACTCGGATCTTGCTCCACTTTAGGTCACAGCACTGATAATTTTCAACCCAACAGTGAAATGGTGGCCGGCACCCATCCACCTAGAAATTTCTTTTCCACCTAAACAGGATTCGAACCAGGACCTTCCGGTCACGAGCCCTATGCTCTACCACTGAGCTGTCCGCGCTCATGTTCTGGCATTATTCTGGCAAAGACCTTTCCTCTACTATTTTTTAATCAAAATTCGATGAGCAGTAAATCTGTTCAAATTTAATTGTTCACCGAACATTGTCAATGTTAAACGACGATCTAATCTGACAAGAGTATTCACACGTTCGATGTTTTCGATGATTTTCGAAGTTGAAGGCCTCCCTGAACGTTGTTCATCTTCAACCTTTCTGCCTTTCAAAAATGATTTGTGTCAGCGAAAAACTTGAGCTCGGGATAAATAATGTTCCCCATAGGTCTGTTTCAACTTTTCAAATGTCACACTGGACGATTCTCCAAGCTTATCGTAAAATTTAATGGCACAACTTTGCTTCAAATTCCGCACAACCAGCACACAATTCCACTAATAGCAGTCACAAAATTCACGTAGTTAACGGAAAGGGTTCAAACTTGCACTGAGCTATGGTTGGGTACTGATACATATACATGTGCTCTATCAAGGACAATCGCGCAGCATTGCCAGATAGTTTTGAGTAATACCGGTCTCATTACTCTCATTTTCTCGAAAACCTTATTGACATTTTGAGAGAATTGAATATTCATTCAAGTATGTTGTTAGTCTTAAATGAATTAATTTTTCCAATAACTTACCTAGGTGTGCAATTTTTGAGCTGGAAAAGCGAAGCGAATTAATTTGTAATCCCAATATACTGAGAAAAGTAAGAGCTCGAATTCTAGACGGTAAGTTAGCTCAGTGCTTCCAACTTGCAGAAAAATGGATTATTGAATTAAGAAATCCCTTCACTTTCCAAAGAAAGTAGTACTCATCATTTTCCATTGAAAATTCCGCCATCCATAGGCCAAGAACGACAAAAGTAGGCAAAGTCAATCAAAACTTTAGGATGGGTTACAGAGCCCAATAACAAAATTTAAACTTTCAATAAGTACGCGCCCTCATAATATATTCATACGTTTTTTATTCGCCGATCGCGCACTTCCTAAAGTTACTCATCAATAATTCCCGTGGGTGCCCCTAGAGAACAACACGTTTCACGCCTCTGGAGCGGTGGATTGAATCGGTTACCACCAAGGATAACTTTGATGCGTGAGGGAATATTAATGAATATAGGTCACTCCCTTACGTGCGTCGTGTCACAAAAATTTCAAAACATTTTATCTTATAAAAGACAGTGACTTCTTATAAAGAAAAACACTATGCTTGCGTGTTTCACTATTCATTCATATTGTTGACATATGTTTCGGGTTTTACGACAGTATCAAAACTGAAGGGAGTACACTTAACAATATAATTTATACCTAAAAAATCAGATGAAACTGAGAAAAAGGGTAAAAGATAATGGATGGGACTTAATCATTCAAATCAGGTAGATTTAATCTTTTACAGATAATTAAGTTGAATTAATTTCTAACTGGTTGTGCGTTATCGGTAAATGTCTTCTAAGTGTGGAAGAAATACCAACTTTTTTCAATAGGTCTAGTCTTTTGCATTCATTTTCTAACGCTAAATTTGTTTCCTGCAGTGTTGTGAATCTATTTTCTTGTATATCAACATTGAATTGAAAACATAATCAAGAATTATAACATAAGAACCTCCTAAATCATACCAGAAAAAAACTGATTTTGCTCCAAATATGCCCCAAACAAAACTATTTAAATCTAAATAATAAGTTATCTTGGAAAGAAGGCATTTTCTTCGCAAAATATTCTAATTAAAAAAGTTGTGTATTGAAAACATCAGCTGATATTCTAGTTTTCATAAAGGACGTTTGTAGTAACATATCCAATTAAAGACCAACATCTAATCTGAGTGTGTTCTCTAAGGTCTTCGAAAGGATTGTTCTCAATCGTGTGATGGCCTACCTAACTAGATTCAAACTTGTGACCAACTGACAACATGATTTCAAGCAAGGTAAATTCACACAGCAGCCTTCTCTTACATTTTCTCCTTTATAAAAATATTGATGATGGTCTGTCTGTAACAGGCCCTTTCTTCGATTTTTACACAGCCTTTGATAGCCTTATCTTTGATTTTATATTTACTAAACTGTACAATAATGGAATAAGAGATATATTTTTGGACCTTTCAAATAGAACATTTAGTGTTAATGTGAAAGATGCTTAATTCAGTGATAATGATGCAACCTTTGGAGTTCCTCAGTGGTCCGTTCTGAGGCCCTTGATTTTTCTTCATTAATGATCCACCAGAATATATAAAATCTGAAGTTATCATTTTTGTTGATGATCCTTCATTTGATGTCACAGCGCGAAGTCCTGAGGAACTTGCAAGGGCATGTAAAAATATTGTAACCTCCTTTAATTGTTGGTGTCATGACAATGCTTTAATTTTGAATTTTCATTAAATGGACTGTCTATACTTTGGTCTCGAGGGTATTGATAAAATTCTCCAAAGTAAACACCATACTCACCTGATAAAGTCATATATATTTTCATGACTGAACTAATGTGAAATTCAACAAATTAGCGAAAATTAAGTTGATTTACTTTTAACTTACGTTCGTACATAGAATATCTTGGATTTTAAAGTTTGTGTGTTCAAAACGAAGGATATCACTGGTTTTGTGAGATGAGTTATATTTGTTGTTAATTGAATTTATTTTTTAAATGTGATGAAGACCTTATCGGAATTCTAATTGTTTTTTGAAGCATAATACATATTTTGAGAGATTTTTGAAGTACCTTCTTTAAATATATTAAATATTTCAAATAAAATATATTTTCTGAGAAGTCCTTAAATTATGTTTTGTATTTTTGAAATGGAATTACAAAATTTTGTCTCCTTCAAATATTTTTTTATTAATTTTAATTGACAATTTATGTTTGTTGGGTTATTTATTCCATTTGATATTGTATATTGAGTTTTCATTTTATACGTCTATTGAATATGAGCTGTGCTTATAAGACATTAATTTAATTCTGAAAAGTTTTGAATAGAATTTTTTGAAATTAAAATTATAGGAGATTAACTGATTAAATCTGGTTTGATATTTAAATTTCCATTATTATTATAGTCTCAAATATAGTCCTTCCGTTCCCAGAAAATCAAGTTGAACGATTTATTCCTTCTGTTTGTAACACTTCTGATGTAACTGAGTAAATTTGCAACATTAGAACGTTCCGTAGGTTGAAATATAATGGCTGAAGCTATTTGTAGATAATCATTCTGTGTCGTTGAAATGTCATTACCATCTACCCATATGTCACGCTCCCCATTCTTTTCGAGGATTTCGCTTCTAAGAAAATCGTTCGTCCTCATGGTAGAGCTGAAGCAATAAACAACTTTATTAAAATTAAATCCATTGACATCGTTGAATATTAAAAGCTAATTGCTCTTTGAAAGACGTTTATCATCACACAAAATAGAAACTTTTTGTCCACACGCTTCATAAATCATCTGCTGAAGGGCTTTCAGCTCCATATATCCCCTTCAAGTATTAATTAATTTTCCCGAATGCAAACAGGGAAAATAATAACGAATAGCTCTTTAAGCCAATCCATCGCTAATATTTTCATTCGTGACCGACAGAGCGGAAAAATTCAGGGTATTATAATACCACCATTATCTCCAACGAAAACAATTATCCAGCGATGAGAAATATCAAATACACCATTGTTTTACTATGCTTTTGGGCAAAATTTGTCATTAGTTTTTGATTGACAGTGATCAACTGTACAAAGATTTATTATTTTTATATGAAATACATATATACTTTTTCTAATTATGTAAATCCAGTGACTATCTATATAAATTACGAAATTTGATATCTTAAATTTCAAGAAGATGAATTCTGTTAAACATTACTACAAATTTCAATTTTAGAAAATTTCTTGAAATTTTAGAAAAATAAAATAAAATGAGATGTCTTCACTTTCAAATCAAAAATTATAAGAAAGGATTATATGAAATGAAAACAATAATTGTTTAATTTACACTTTTATTGAGTAACTGATGACGCGTTTTATTATTTTCTTTTGTTTTTAGAAAAATTAAATCAGTTGCTTTATCTAATTCTTTTTTATTTAACAATTTCATTATTAACTCCGGTGCATAGCCATTGTTAATTACGATTTGTTCAATGATATTAAGTTTTCTCTCAAAGTTTTCATTTGATAATGGAATACTAATGAGTCTATGTATCATACTATGGAACGCGGCTTATTTATGATTATAACGGTGATGAGCAGAATTATGAATAATTATATCGTATATAATATAATTAATCATAATAATAATTATAATCATAATTCTTCTCATCACCCATATAATCATAAATTAGCCGCGTTCCATAGTATGATACATAGACTCATTAGTATTCCATTATCAAATGAAAACTTTGAGAGAGAACTTAATATTAATAAACAAATCGCAATTGACAATGGCTATGCTCCGGAGTCAATAATGAAATTGTTAAATAAAAAACAATTAGATGAAGCAACTGATTAAATTTTTACAAAAACAAGAGAATATAATAAAAAATACAATAGCCTAATATATTTTGGTAAAATAAGTCATAATTTGAAAAACTACTACAGAAGCAACAATTCAATATTTCATGGAGGACATAAAATAATTTAGCGAAATTCATCAAAAACAATAAAACAAAATTAAAAAGAGAAAATAAATCGTGTGTTTATCAATTGAATTGCGGTAGTTGTGATAAGATATATATAGGTAGAACTAGTAGATCTTTCACTACAAGAATTAAAGAACATTTAAATAGTTTCTTGCACAATAAGAATAATTCAAACTATGCTCATCATTTATTATCCGAAAATAATATATTCGATCAGGATTTTAAGATAATACATGAAGTAGATAAAATTTTACAATTAAATTATTGGGAAAAGGTAGGAATAAATAGAGAGAAGCATAAAGGAGTTTTATTAAATGATCAATTAGATCTAAATAATTCGCCTTTACTCAATCTGTTCAAGTAACCGATTTCTTGGTAATTTTATGTTAATTATTTTATTAGGCATTAGTATAATACTGGGAATTTCAACATTCGGGATTTTGCTCATATCTTAACTGGGGTATAATGGTATGTTAATTATTTTAGTTGGTAATTGATGAGATAAGAAACATTTAGATAATAAGTTTGTTCAGAAGTCAGTAGTCTGAACGATCTGAAGAAGTTACAATGTAACGAAACGCGTCATAAGATACTCAATAAAAGTGTAAATTAAAGAATTATTGTTTTCATTTCATTTGAATTGGATTTACACCAAGTAAAAGCCACCAATATTCAATTTTAGAAACGGGAAATAATATTTGCGAAGAATTTAAATATCAATTAGTGTTTTCGACCATCGTATGCTGATTGCAATCAAACTCGCGAGATAACTCAAAGAAAAACTCCCATTACAACAACAAATTATCCATATTTTATGCCAACTTCATATTTTCATTTCTAGAAAAACGATCACTACTTCTACAATTTTTTCTTAACCTTAGGAATGTGTTAGGAACAAAATTATTTCGAATATAAAAATAGAAATTTCAAAAAGATCAATGATCTACCTATGATGAGGTCAAACTTTCAGGTGAGGTAAACTCTGAAAACTCAAAATTTACTGTTGGCGAATTGAAAATATCCCCTCGTGTAATTTGAGTTGCTTCCATTTTGTACTTACCTACACACATCGTCAAAAGTCTTGCTCCCCTAGAGAGAAATAAACAATCTGTTCTGGAAATGAGAAGAATATTTTCCTCTATTTCAACTGCAATATATTTGATAGAAAATCTTTTTTTATTATGCTTTATGCAGGATGAGATTAAATAGGAAAAATGAAAAGAAATCTAAATTTATCGATTATTTATTTTTGATTAAGTATAGTTATTTCACAATTGAATCAAAATTCAATAGTCCGTATCACCACCTCATCTTCCAATGAACTGCCCAATACGCCTGGGCATTCCACGAATCAAGTCATTAATGAAATTTTCAGGAGTATCATATCATATCGTTCCATTTTTTCTGAAGGCCTAAACTCAATTCCTGAAGAGAAAAAGGTGAGTTTTGGCGGTTGGATATTGCTCTTCTTAAGTAATCCCATACGTGCTCAATGGGATTCATGTCAGGTGAGTTTGCTGGCCAGTTCATTCTCTGGACATTGTTCTCTTGGAGAATGTTTTGAACCCTTCGTGTGCAGTGTGGTGGGGCGTTATCATCCTGATAAATAAAATTATCCCCAAATCCGTTGCGCAAAGAAAGAACGATTGGTTCAATGATGTTTTCTACGTAGATGGCACCAGCCATTGTTCGTTCAACGATAATAAGGGGGGTCCTTATGGTATTGGTTGAGACTACCCGTCTATAGGTCCTCAAAAAAATGATTTCGAAGGGCTGTTACAGATACCGTTCCATTCCTTCGAGTAAAATTTGCGATATAATGGTCTTTTCTTGCAGATGTTACTCTGGGTCGACCAGGTACCGGTCTTCGAGCAACGCTGCCGATTTCCAGGAAAAGGGCCGCTATGCGCCTCACTGAAGTCAAACGTTGCGCAATCTGGTGATTCGACAGAGCTTCTTGATGAAGGGCTACTATTCTTGCCCGGTCAAATTGAGAAATTGAATATCCTGGCTTTTTCCAAGGAATATTCTCAATATTTCAACTCTCATTATTCGCTGAATACTGATCAACTTCGAATACACCTAGATTCTCCCGAACAAGAAACATTTTTTGCTGGTTTATTGTTTTCATTCAAGTGGTAAGATAGTGAAGATTCCACACACAAAAAATTATCATGTTACATTCAACAAGTTGAGAGTTGATAGAGGGGACTTTTGACGATGTGTGTAGATAATTTTTCTACCGTGGCTTTCCCCACGATGTTATTAAAGAAGAATAACACTATTTTCTGTGATGTCAAAATTTAACCCATCTGCTCTAAACAAGGTAGTAAGTCCTCCTTTACGTTTAATGGTTAACTGTTCAAAAAGGTCTATAAATCCAATTAGGGTGAAATTGATAATCAAACGAATCCTCAACTCTCCATATGTTACATTTAAAATTTCAAAAAATGACATATGTTTCAGGTTTATGAATAAGTTATGGAACATACAAACCGTGTGTTTTTCTAAGTAAAATAAATAGGGAAATATGCAGAATGATTGAATTCCACTGAAAGTTCAGAAAAACTTCCAGTTTTTCTTCAGAATTCTCATTAATTAGCTTTATCGCTAATATTTTCAATATACATATTTCAGCTCATAAAGTTCGATGAAAATTAAGCTGTTCAGAACAAATTGAAATTCATATGCCAATATACCACACAAGCTCGACGCTATTATCTTTAGATAAAAGCTTATTCACGTGAGAAAAAAATGTTTTGTTTGAGCATACACTTTCCCAAAAAGCCCACATCAGGTAAATATTGCTCCATTAGACTGCTGCGTTCGTGTTTACAAGAAGCAGAGGAGCTCCCGCCAAACTGTTTCATTATTCATTCGACAAACAAATCTGGAACATGTTGTTATACTTCTTCTGCATTAGTAGTTTTAAACGATAAGGCCAATAATATCTGAAATGCGGGACAAAATTAGACTCCATAATTATGCAGTGTGTCAATTTTGAAAGTTGCCATTGACTGCTTCTGAATTTTTATTTCATTTTGCATCCTCAAGGTTGACTGAAAAAGTTAAGGTTGATTTTCAAATGTTTATCCGAAAATTACTGGGAGTATAAGTGAGTTCGTGCGTTTTTTGTAGAAAATTGAAGGTTTATTGTGAAAAATTGGTTGAACAGTTGGAGTTCAGAATATTGTCCGTCTCTAGCCTCTACTTTTTTCCTTGTTTTCTTTGGCCGCTATTCATGCATCGATTTTTTGACTCCGGAAAGAACAAAGCTCAATTGTAATAATTTTGTATATATTTTTAATTCTTGAATTAAAAAATTATAACAAGATATTCATCTCATTTACTTATATAACCCCCATTTTATTGTAAACACTTGACTAAACGACGAGGTACACTTGGAACTAGGTCACCTGCATAATTTCCGGTGATGGTAATCCAGGATTGTAAAACTGACTGAATTGAATCATCTTTATTTCATAGCGCTGCTCGTTCAACTTCAATCTTCATTAGTTCCCATATGTTTTCAATAGGACGGAGATCTGGTGAAGCTGCTGGCCATGAAATGGTTGTGTTCTTACATCCAAGCTTGAATTATGGCTTCTTGCATTATCCTGCTGAAAACGCCACCCCTCTGGATATGAATCATGCGCCGTTTCAAGGAGAAAATCGTTAAGAATGCCACAATAATTTTCACTATTAATGGTATCATCAACTATACAGAGAGGCACCACGAGATATTGCTCCCATTACCATTATTTTGGTGGGAAATTTAAACGGTAACAGGTTATTTTGATGGGATTTTTAAGTGATTTTCACCAAGTCGAAAACAACTTTCATCAGATATAAATACATTATCAAAATTATTTTCTTGAAAACGTTAACAAAATTATTTCTTTCGTTCCGTTTGTGAAGGTGTCATTATAGGTATTTTTTTGGTTTCCTTGGTATATAGCCTTGTATTTTCAGTGACATACGGACCGTTTCTGGACATACTTTTATATTTCGTTGATCTCCAAATCTGTTATCCAATTTGCGAAACTCCAGGCGCGAATTGTGTCATCCACCAATAAAGCGTTTGAATTGTCTTCTTTAATCTTTCGCGGTCTTCCTGAAACTGATCCATGCCATTTTTTATCCTCTTTATTGTCTCGTATGCAGCACTTTTTCACAGTTCAGTCAATTGCACTAATTTTCAATGTTTCTAAAACCTTTTCTATACAAATATTCTACATGTTTTCTTTTTCTAGTTGTCATCCACCAATAAAGCGTTTGAATTGTCTTCTTTAATCTTACGCGGTCTTCCTGAAACTGATCCATGCCTTATATCCATGCCATTTTTTATCCTCTTTATTGTCTCGTATGCAGCACTTTTTCACAGTTCAGTCAATTGCACTAATTTTCAACGTTTCTAAAACCTTTTCTATACAAATATTCTACATGTTTTCTTTTTCTAGTTGCGACATTATTTCATAAATTGTATACCTGTTGACAATCAACAATATTTGACAAATAGTGTTGCCTTGCAACTTTGGCCGTAGTCGACTATCTGCACAACCTATTTTATACATTACTTTTGTCTTAGTATGTTACAAAAAAGAAGTATTTTAAAATTATGAAAAATAATAAATTCCGGATACTTTCTAGACGAACTGTATTAATATAGGATCTCATGGTTTTTTATTTTCCTTCATGTTTCTTCATTCCATTTGGCAACTAAAATAGAAACTTGATTTGAATTTTCAAAACTGAATGAATTAGTTGAATAATTATCGAATAATTCTGTTTTTATATTGAAATATTATTATTATTATTATATTCATATTTGAAACATAAATAAAGAAAAGGATCAGAAAATAATGAATTACTTCAGTTATAATGAGTGAAATAAATAAAAACCTAAATATGTACAATGAAGTCAAAAATACAAAATGGAAAAGTGAATATTCTAAATATAGACACAAATTGCGTTAATTAATACCTGATGTCAAAGAATATTATTTGCAAACGTGCGCAAAAAAGGGAAGGTGATTCTACAGTATTATGGGACTGTGTGATGATACTACGAAAACATGTAAACCAGAAACCAATATCAAATACGAAGGTGGTTCAAATATGATCGAGACAAATACCTACTCTAACACGTTTATTTATTATCGAAAATTTACAAAAAATCACATTTTTTCTGGGTAATTCTCCTCACTATTTACACATTTTGTCCACCTTTCTGGAAGTTTTTTGATGCCGGTATCGAAAAATTCCTTGGGCAACTCGGACAGTTATGTGCGCACGAACCCCTCTACGTCGTCGTCGGTGTTGATCTTTTGACCTCCGAGGGCCTCTTTCAGTGGTCCAAACATGTGGTAGTCGCAGGGCGATAAATCCGAACTGTAGGGGGGATGTTCCAGTACCTTCCACCCCAATTCCGATATTGTATGGAATTCTCCTCCGTTTCGAGCGATAAGCGGGTTTCACGTGTGTTTTCAGAAGGTTAGAGTAGTATGCAGCATTGATGGTACGTTGGGTGCGTAGGAAATCGACGTACCGCACGCCCTGCCGGTCCCAGAACACAGTATACATTACCTTACCCGCGGACCAGGTTGTCTTCGCTTTGACTGGCGCCCCTTCCTCCTTCTTCCTCCACGCTTTACTTGACACCTTGGTTTCGGGAGTGTAATAGTGTACCCATGTTTCGTCTGTAGTGAAGATTCGCATTAAAAAACCGTCCCATTCCGCCTCGTATGGCGTCAGTAAGAGGCGACAAACTTCCAACCGCGTTAATTTTTGCTCAAAGTTCAACAGTTTAGGAACCCATCGCGCCGTTATTTTTCGATATTGAAGGTATTCGTAGATGATAGACTCTACACTACCAATACTGATGTTGACTTCAGCCGTAATGTCTCGAACATTCATCCTACGGTCCCCCAAAATGAGTTTTTCTACGCGGCGAATGTTGTCTGATGTGACACTGGTTCGCAGTCGACGATCATGCGGCTGATTCTCGACGGTTTCGCGGTCATCCTTGAATGCTTTGGCCCATTTAAACATGGCAGCCTTACTCAGGCACTCACTACCGAACTGCTTTTGCAAACGCACAAAAATATCATATTTTAACGTTTTTTCCCACTAAAAAACGAATGATAATACGTTGCGCAACGGCAGTCGGCACTTGACGTTCACTCATGGTCGTAGCACACGCGTGAAACTCATGCTCCGAGAAAACAAATGCCACACTGTTCGTAAGAGACCCAACTATCACATAAAATAATAAGAGAGAATTCCACCTAAAATTGCTACATATTCTTTGGAGCATTTTCCAACAGTGACATCATTTTACCATTATTCGAGAAGTGATGTAAATTGAATAAATTCCGACGGTTTCCGACAGTACACTCATAAGAAAATCATCTTGCTTGACGCTGAAACAATAAAGCAAAACGTCGAGCCAAACAGATACGTCAGAACGTGACTGTGATATTCAAATGGGAAGATCACAAGATATATTGTTTGAGACAGTTGAATGGGAGCGAATTAGACTGCGTGATCCAAACAAGCACCTGAAAGCAAATCTACATAACTGATCGTAGATCTTGGTTCGTTACAATGAAGTTAAACCCAATTAGCCATGTATTACGTTTAGAATGTAATTCATTACGTATATGTGTTATGAGGGGTGAAATTTCGACGTTTCAGCCTTGTAGTTAAGCGCGAACTGAAAGCCTGGTTATAATTGAAGACTTCATCAATTCCACGACTCGTTTTCAGATTTTATGATTGTGAGGTCGAATGAACTATTGGGAGGCATATTTTTGGACTATCTTAAGAGCCAGAATTCGAGTATTCGATTGATTATACAGGCTTATGAGAAGGGTAGAACTCATCAAAATAAATTATTCCATAAAAAATCGCTTACATAAAATTGTACCACAGGAATCTGTCGATTCCTGTGGTTTTTACGCGGATTGTTTCTTCTTTTATAAATTGTATTGCTACTCGGTTCAAAAGCGTCCGTCTTCACTCCCTCACTTTGTAGAAGTCCTATAAATCGAAGTCTATCGTATAGACTTCTGATTGTAGATGAAAAAAGATTAAGAACCGTATTCAGCAGAGGAATTCCTTGATAGCTGTCTGGCTTCTCTTTCCTTTTGTGTACTGGAATAATGTAGCTGCTTTTCCAATATTCTAGAATTTTCTTTGTGTCTAACACCCGGGAAAACAACTTATGTATGCACTCAACCATACAATCAGCACCATATTTGAAAAACTCATTACATACGCCATCAGGTGCAGGAGATCTTCAGCTTTATTATGGAATCTCTCACTGTATCCCTACATAATTTTTCAGTGTTTCTGTTGTGCCATTCTCATTTAATTTCTCTTAAGTTTTCCTCCTACTGTCTGTATAGCTCACTAAAGTATTCATACCATTTTCTGCTTTCAATTGATGGTATTTGAACCTATTCTGTTATTTCCTTTTCTGAGTTCGTTGTTTTCCAGATATTTCTTTGGAGTCCATATAAATCGTTGTCTATGTCTTTAATATACTTTTCCTAGTGGCCTTCTTTGATTTTTCTAATTGATTGATTGTTACAATTTCGGTTACTTTGTAGGCTGCATATTCTTATGGTGTTGGGTCCTTCTTATATTGTAAAAATGCCTGTTTGTTTTCTCGTGCCAATGTTCTAACTCTTTCATCAAACCAAGGCGTTTTGTTCTTTTTACCGACAGTACAAGTAGTTCTCCACTCGTCATCTACTTCCCGATTGTCATGGTTTCCCTCCTGAAGCCTTCTAGATAGTCTAAAAGCATATTTATGTTGTTGCATCATCAATCTTCTCAATGCACAGTTTCTCAATTTTTGTAAGAACCGCCCTTTTCCGTGCAAGATCCAGATTTAGTTTGCATAGTACCAGCCCATGGTCTGAACCAATATTGGCTGGTGTAAGGGTTCTAACATCCCGAATTTCTTTTGGGTCGATTTCTCTGCTGGTGAGAATGAAGTCAATCATGGATGGTTGCCCTGTTGTGTTACTCCACATGATTTTCGCTGCAATCGATTATCGAAAAAGGCGTTAATTATTCTGAGCTGGTTTAAACAACAGAACTCTATTATATATTCTTCACTTTTATTAAGCGTTGTCTCGTTGAACTTCTGCATCTTTCCTGCAATGGCATTATCGCCAACCCGAGCATCCCAGTCACCCATTAGTAGTATGTTTTCTTCCGGGTATATCCTATTCAATACTTTCTGTAATTCTTTGTAGAACTTCTTCCTTTCCTCATTCGACATATTATTGTCGGGCGCGTATACGGAAATTATCTTAATTTTTGTGGCCGCCGTTTTAAGAGCCACCATAATTATCTTTCCATTAACATAATTAATATCAGCTATATGATGGCTGAACTTCTTGTTGATCAGTATGCATGCCCTCTTCCTATTTTTTCAACTCCTTGGTAAACCAACATGTAGTTTTCCATCCTGGCAATTCCAGCGCCCTTTTTCTTCGTCTCACAAAAAGCACATCTTTCTTTATTATGCTCGTCCAACTCTGTCAGCAATTCCTGATCTTTGCCATTCCACGTTGCGATCCTTAATACATTTCTTCTTCCTGCTGGTATCGCCAGCTTTGAATCCGTCCGTTTCCGAGGCCTATTTAAATGCTTCCGAGCATTTCAGGTTTTACAACGAGTAGGCTGTTAACCTTGCTCATCAACCCTCTCCCTCAAGGTAAAATCTCGAAGTGTGAGTTTTTTAATCTTCTTATTATGTTTGATTACAAATATTAGGGCTACCTCAAAAAAATTAAATACGTAGAATAGCCCATATTTCGAATTAAGTATTTTTACCATGTAGTCTTTCTTGGGTTTTTTCATATACATGATATGATAAATAATTTTATTGTGATAGACCTAGATCTTCTGTGAATATCCCTGTAAACATTTTTCAGCTTGAGCGATTTAGAACTTCAATTGTGTTCTGGTTGGTCTCTGTTACTGCGTAACAAAGCGACATTAGATTTTAATTTTCGACCCAAGAGTGACGTGGTGGGGAAACTCGCCTTACCGGAAAATTTCTCTCCTACTTAAATGAATTGAATTTAGGACCTTTGGGTTCCGAGCTCAAGACTCTGACCACTGAGTATTGGCACTCATATATGTATTTCGAATTAATTTCAAAAAATATGGGGAACAAAATCAATCATTCTTACGTAACATTATTTAACATATATCGCATTTGGGTCAAACAGTTTTGTTGTATAATTTGTTGTCATTTTAAAGTTAGCATCATATTGTCTCTCTCATATATTTGAAGTCTTGATCCTTATTGATGAAAAGCTCGAGCAATCGATTTTCACAATCCCCTCTTGATGTAATTTTTTTATCAGTCGGGAATTTTTCCAAATGCGAGAAAAAATGGTAATCGCTTAGTGCCAGGTCCGACATCCATCATGTTTTTGGGTGTTAATTGGTGTGGCACCCAAACATCGAGCTTCTTTTTGAATCCAGATTTACGCAAATAGTTAAAAACTGTTTCTAGGTCGACTTACAGTACCTGGGCGATGCAACTACTACTAACATGCCGGTCAACTTCGATTATTACCGTAATTTCATCGACATTTTTGACGACAGGCCTGCCTGTGCGAGGAGTATCTTTAACATCAAAAATACTCGAACGGAAGCGACGAAACCAAAATTGCACTCAATCAGCTGCAACAGTATCTGGACCATAATCAACATTTCAGCCGATTCAATCGTATTTTCGCCTTTATAAAGGAAAAAAAATTAAAATGAACCGAATTTTCTCTTTGTTGACTTCAATTTTTAACACCCTGGAACTCACAACTGCTAAACAAAAAACAGCAAAATAATTTGTTTAGAGTAAAATGTCACCTTGACAAATTGTTTGATCGATACTCCACGAGATATCGATCACTACCGAAAACATGATGGTTTTCTTTTTTCCCAACCAAATTTAACATTCGATTTGACTAAGTCGAAAGAGCAATATTGAGACAGTTTAAAGTTATCTTTATCTGCTCTATTTATGTTTATCACTATGAGGTTTGACTCTTGTAATTGGTGTTGCCTTTTTCTCGTTTTTTCAGTTTGTATAGATCTTGGAACTCCTCAAAACTTTTGCAAAATAACGAAATGTATTTTCTAAATGATCTAAATTTGAGTGGGCTTTTCACCAATTTAAAATGGCAATGATAAATTGGGAATTCGGTGTTCGGGCACAGTTAGTTCAGTTGCATTATTTCCACAACCCAGAAACTCCCTATTATTTTTGCTCCCAATTACCTGAATCAAAAAGCATGTTACCCGACAATTCTCCCCCATAATTCCACTGAAAATAATAATTGCTAATTCAACCCAACCCACATTGTACCCAATGTCGTATAATTTATTCCTGATTTGATAGTAATAACATCTACGTTCTCGATAGCGTACATTCTCGTGTAACAATTTTCACACACGTGATCATGCGATCACTGCTCATGCAATTTGATTAAATCTGAGCCACGTGGCAAGTGGAATTTTAGGTTTTTTCGGAATCAAGTCACCCTCAAATTACGTTGCACATGCCCGTAATGTTCGAAATGAGGAAATTTGAAAAAACGTGAAGCTACCGCTGGGTTTCATAAAGATTCGGTGATCGCCGGATCAATAGATACTCTTGTCAAATTTGACAAACTGTTCAACGGAATGAACAATACATGTTACTTCACCTATTTAATGAAGATCTTGATTCACCAAAATCTCCTTGATCTGTGATTATTTTTAAAACATAAATGTCATAAAATTATGTTTCAAATAAAAAAATTTGGCTTCAATCTTAATTTGAATATGTTTCATTTCAATTTAAAGTTCTATCACTCTAAAAAAACTCCCGATATAACCCATTTTTCACAATAAAGCTTCAATTCAAATTTTCGACAAAAAACCAAATTTAATTACTTTCCTAATGGTTGAAATAATTTAAACTCAATTTAATTATTTATTCGAAATTATAAGGAAATATATGATTATTAAATAGATACTTTGGAAATAAACTTTGTATACATCCGTGCTAAAAAATTAATTCATTTATAATATCGTCCCCTCTTTCAAATTTCAAAGCTGGATTTTCGAATTGGAAATGGATTAATAACGAACTGTCATTATAAAATAAAACACTCGTTTACATTTTCTACTTTATTTTTGGTATTGACGTACGTTTCGTCTTTGCTAGAAAGACTTCATCAGAATACGAAGTAACAGTTGTTGTACAATGAATTTATAAGATTTTTTACAGAAGGTGTACATGTGTTTTTAATTGTTCGTCGGGTTGGTTTTCTCAAAGAGTATTCCCTTCAGAATCGTGTTCACTCGATCCCTTGTAAATATTGAATAGAGTTGTTAACAATACAAAATTGATTTCGTGGGATGTTAAAAACCTTTTTCCTAGTGTCCCCCCAATGGAAACATTAAAACTGATAGAAGAACTTTTAAATTATAACAAAGTAAACCCCGTCATAAAATCAGAAATAATACACTTATTAAATATTTGTATAAACCAAAATTTCTTCAAATTTAACAATACTTTATATACTAGCGAAGAAGGTTTAATCATGGGAAATCCACTAAGCTCTTTACTCGCGGAAATCTTCATGGATTTCCTAGAAAACAAAATTCATAGACATCCGTTCAAAAAATACATCCTTTATTGGTATAGGTATGTGGATGATATAATTGCATGTTTCGTAGGTACTAACAGACAAATATCAACATTTGAGAATTTTATAAATAATCTCCACCCAAAAATAGTTTTCACTTCAGAAATAGAACATAATGAATCCATCAACTTTCTTGACCTCACGATAACTAGAGAAAACAATAAACATAACTTCGCAATTTATCATAAACCATCACAAACAGATACCATTATACACCGTAATTCTTTTCATCCATTCCAACACAAACTAGTAGCTCTCCATAGTATGATATACCGTTTATTGAACATTCCACTAAACCAAGTCAATTTCCAAAAAGAAAAATGTATAATTAAACAAATAGCTTACAACAATGGATATAATACATCACTAATAGATAATTTAATTAACCAACGTATACACAAAAACACAATAAAAGAAATTTATCCAGTAACATCTGATCTATCTGAACACAAATACGTTAGCCTCACATATCTCGGAAACATTAGTATTCAACTAAAAAACCTACTCAAAAAAGAAAATATTAAAGTCTCTTTCAAGACAAACAATCCTATTAGCAAATACATCAAAAACAATAAAAACAGTATGGATAAACTTCAATTATCAGGTGTATACAAACTCACTTGCCCAGATTGCCCAAAGATTTATATTGGAAGAACAGGTAGAAATTTCGGTACACGCCTAACAGAACATAAAAGAAGTTTCGATTAAAAATAAAAAAGATTCACATTATGCTAAACACCTTCTTGAAAATAACCATTCTTTCACAAAAGAAATAGAAATTCTACATGTTGAAAATAGAGGTCTAAAATTGAACTTATGGGAAATTTACGAAATAAATAAACATAAAAACAGCAATAACCTAGTAAATGAACAAATAGATTTTTATTACACCCCTCTATTCAATATTTACAAGGGATCGAGTGAACACGATTCTGAAGGGAATATTCTTTGAGAAAACCAACCCGACGAACAATTAAAAACACATGTACACCTTCTGTAAAAAATCTTATAAATTCATTGTACAACAACTGTTACTTCGTATTCTGATGAAGTCTTTCTAGCAAAGACGAAACGTACGTCAATACCAAAAATAAAGTAGAAAATGTAAACAAGTGTTTTATTTTATAATGACAATTACAACTGATTTCTACCAAGCAACGGCACAATCTATCATAAATAATAACGACCTGTTGAAGTAGCTCATATATTGTTGCAACGTTGCTGATAGGTCTATTAATCGTGGATTTCACCTTGCTCAACAATTCGATGTAATGAAAGGTTTAGTGGATATTGCTGGCAAAGGGCAATTATATCAGTACTGAAACTATTCTGGCTCAATACAAGCGGGAGGCAGAGCGAAAAGTTATTGTTCATACCAGGCAGAACAGGTTATAGGCCTAAAATTTCATTACATGGATAGGTTAGTGGATAGTGGCGTAAGTTGGTGGTAAAGATTGATTATTCTCTGAGTAAGTTTTTTATTTCTTATTTACATTATCTATTTTTTTATATTTCTAACTCAATTTTCATTCTTAATTTACGTTTAATTGCGGAGAATATCGAAGATGACAGAATAGAATAAAGGTTGTTGAAAAAGTTCCTCAGAAATAATTGTTTTGAATTAAAAACCTAATTAACGTAACATATTCCGGGTGGTCCAAATAAAACAGTCCAGCTGGGTATTTCCGTGAGTATAAATTTTTCCGGGAAACGACGAGAAAAGTTGATTTTTTTTGGAGAGAGCCGGGTGAGAAGTATCTGGTGTTATTTCAACTTTAAATTGAACTAAAACACACCAAAAAATAATCCAGTGGAGTTATGTCGCATGATTTTGGAGGCCAATTAATTGGACCATTTATAGAAATAATGTTATCGCCAAATCTTTCTTTCATGAATCAATTGTTACGTTAGTAGCAGCGTGAGGTGTAGCACTATCTTGTTGGAACCAAAACACTTCTGGGTCGACACCATTCAAATTTTGAAACAATTAATCATTGATCATCGATCTGTAACGAGCACCATTCACTATAACATTAGCTCCAGCATTGTTTTTAAAGAAATAAAGATGATGCTTCCAGCGTGTAAAGCACACCATATAGTGCATTTTTCAGGATACAATGGAACCTGCAGAACTTCTTGAGGATGGTTTTCACTCCATATAAGGCAATTCTGCTTGTTTACATAGCTAAACACAATTTTACGATAAAAAACTGGATTAACTTCAAGCTGTTCTAGGGCCCAATCAGCATGGACATACGACGCTTATTATGGTCGAGTGGCTTTAGTTCTTGAACCAGTTGGATTTTGTATGGATGTAGACCAAGATATTCACGCAAAATTTTCCATGTGGTGGATGCACAGAGTCCAACTTGTTGTGAACGTTGACGAATAGACGAATCTGGGTCATCATTTACACTATGACTTACAACAGCGATATTTTTTCTGTACGTACAGTTATTTGCCTTGTTGTTGTTGTTGCATCGAGTAGAGAAAATGTTGTCCGAAATCTATCGATAGCTCGACGAATAAGCTGTTCTGAATGACGATTATATCAACCATAAATTTCACGAAGTGCTCTATAAGTTTGGCGAATAGAATACTGATTTTGAAACAAAATTTCAACAATTTGTAAACGTTGTTGCGGCGTAAGTCTTTCCATGATAATTTGTCAATGCTTACGGAACAGAAATGTCAAAACAACAGGGCTTCTACCTTCTGTCAAACTACAGTTATCCCTATCGAAAGTTCTATCACTCTAAAAAGGACACTTGATACCTCATAAATCTCAAATAATAATGAGGATCATGAAACCCTAAGAAATCTGAAGGAATCTATAGAAAATATAGAATATGAACTGAAAATACATAACTCACTTAGCATGTTGATGTTTCTTATGAACCTTTTAAATAGCAAATCTTTCCCAAAAAAAAGTACTCTATATAAACTTAAAAATACAGCACATTCTTCAGAATAGCGTTTGAAACTCCCGTTCATAATCGTCAATCGACTGTTTTAAATAATAAATGAAAACAATCAATAAAAATAGCGCAAAGTTTTGAGTAAACGAAATTGTTTCAACCTTCATTCAGAACAACGGAAATTTAGGTAAGCTCACTATAAGGAAAGGTTTTTCAATAAGAGGTTTAATTCTGTATATCCCGCTATCTGGGCAGCTGTCACATTTAAAGCTGTCATCTTTTGATATTTGACGAGTAATAACTACGCCATTACAAAAAATGTAACCATACACGCTTCAACAATGTATTGCAATTGTTGAAATACATTAAAAAATAGTGAACATTTTGCAGTCACAGTTCGCAAAAATAAAACACTTTTGGATCGTCCTAAAGCACGTTCTCGGCTGGCAATAGTATTGACGAAAACCCAGGTTTGCCAATTCCTCGTCGATCTTTAGAATTAGGCATTCCAAAAACGACCGTACACTGTATTTTACGTAAAGACCTAGGTCTTAAGGTTTTTAAAGTTCACTTACCACGAGAACTCATCTCGGTCGATCACCAGCAGAAATGTATCTTCGCTGATTGGGTTCTTGAAATGCATCAAAATGATCCGAATTCTGATTGAAAAATCCAGTTCATAATGAAGCCCATTTTCACCTCGGAGGCTTCGTTTATAAGCAGAATTTTCGCATTTGAGGCTCGGAAACTCCCAGAATAATTATTGAAAAACCTCTTCATCCTCAACATGTAACTATTTGGTGCGATTTTTAGGCTGGCGGTGTGACTGGATCTTACTTATAAAGAATGGGGCTGGTGCAACTGTTAAGGTTAATGGATTGCGTTATTGAGATATGATTAATGATTTTTTATGGCCGTAATTGGAAGATATTGATACGGACGTTGTATTTGCAACAAGACGGCGCTACATGCCATATAAGCAACGAAACAATCGCAATTTTGCATGAAAAGTTTGCTGGCCGTGTTAAGATGGAATTCGTTGAAGTTATCGAAGACATACCGCCGCAAATGTGCGAATTGGTCATGGAAAACTTCATGAGAAGGATATGATGCTGGAACCCTAGCAGTGGCGGCCATGTGGCTGATCGTTTTTCATTGTTGATGGTATACATTCCTCTTCACAATGGAAAAACATCTATTGATTTTTCTCAAAATATACTCTTTTTTTTTTAATATCAAAATGAATTCAACTTGCATTGTAACACGTTAGTTTGACTTCAGAGAAAGTTCTAACCTAGCTCGACAAGCTACGTAGTCTCGTTACATAGAAAAACATACAAATCCATTTTCTTTTAGGGAGTAATGGACCTGTCTTGATGGCCTCAATACAATATTCTGCCATTAACCAGTGAAAATACGATTGTCTACTCGGCGTTAACAATTAGCACGAATTAAACCTTATCAATAAAGTAAGTTTCGAGAACTACAAAACCCTTGTTTGGGCGCTTTGTATGGAGACATTTCCACAACCTCAATATCGCCTTCCTTTTTTAATTTGTTAATGCGAAATTGCAGATAATGAGGGACCTGCGAGGACCCTATGGAATCAAGTTAATGGAAATAACAGAGAGTGGTCTGGTGGAGTTGAGCAAATGGATTAAGTGAAACTACATGATGAGATTTTCGTTGAATAACAATTCCAAATCTGCATGCAGCTGTACCCGCACGTCCTGTTTAAGTGCTTGTATGTATATTAGCATCGAGTTAACAGAAAAAATCCTAATATCACATAAAATGAATTGAAGGACACTTTGTGCTATCTTTCTCTTCGAATACATTAGGAATCGTGAAATATAAATTGTGAAGCATTAATTAGACTGTGGCCAAAAATATTTCCTAAGGATGATGGGGTATCGCTTAATTTCTAAATTACTGAATAAAAACCTAGCAACTAAAATCAATTTTCAGACAATTATTGTATGATGGGGTAACACCTAGAAACTACAGTTGGAAAAAATGTTTAAAATTCAAATATTTTGTTATTTCATGATCCAGCTCGAAGGATCATGGAATGACGTAATTGACTTGAATGCGTCAAAAGAACGTGTAATTGAGATCTAACTGATTGTAGTTATTTCCCTCGAAATGGTGAATATAAAAATTTTACTTCAGATTTCTTGCTTAAAACAAATATGGGAACACTTCTCAACAATTTCTACCTATTTAGAAAATTGCCTGATTCGCACACATAAGATACTGAACTGTTTCAGCCGTTACTATTTGGTAGTTGATCATGATTAAAACAAGTTGTAGAAACTACTATGTTTCATTATTTAAATAACTTATTATTACGTATTTAATTTCAAAAATTATATTTAATAATTATAATATAAATAGAGGTTAATACTTGATAGAAGGTCTATAAAATTATTTAAATATTTTGATATAAGCCTTCTACATATTTAAATTCAAAAAATTATATTTAATAATTATACCTTCAGAAATTAAATCAAATTAATGTCATATAAGTACCACTTATATCAAACGACAAATAAAATGAATATTCTAAGTGAGATAGTTTTATGATGAAATTCTTAAACATTTTTGAAGGATATGATTTCTTAAGATTGATCAGCAGAAACAAAATTTTGTCTACTCAAAATATTTAACTTATAGGATTTTGGTTAACAATTTTTATTTATTGTATTTTGTTATATCATTTGGATGTCTTATAATGAATGTTTATTTTATATGTCGTTTGATATAAGTGGTATTTATATGACATTAATTTGATTTAATTCCTGAAGTTATAATTATTAAATATATTATAATTTTATATACCTTATATCAAGTATTAACCTCTATTCATGTTATTCTACTATGTTTTACTACCAATAAATTGATATTTTACACATTTAATTGTGACTCGAGTTTCGAGAATTAAGTTGTCTGAAGATGAAATAGTTAATTCCCGAAACTCGAGTCGCAATTAAATGTGTAAAATATCAATTTATTGGTAGTAAAACAGTAATTTCTACAACTTGTTTTAATCACATATAATATATTAAGCTATTTACCTGTCGGCATCTAATTGTTGCAATACGCAGATATTGAATAGATGAAATTATTTATATTTTATTCACAACAGAAGTTTAGATTAGGCTTATATAATATATTAAACTTATATTGTAAAATACGTGGACTTTCAACCAGGGCGAGTAAGACAGAGACAAAAAACTGAGGTAGACTCGCCTAACTGGTCAGGCTACCTAGTCTCGATACAGAGTATTCCTCAGAGCAATGGACCCTTCATGGATAGTGACCTCAACACAATATTCTGCCATTAACCAGCCTTTGAATACAATTATTTTTAATTTTTTTCAGGAATCAATTTTCACGTTATCTCGTATTTGGAGTTGCTCTTTAAAAAAATTAATTTTAGAATTCGAGGTTATGGTGAATAAACATTATGTTGTCTTTCTGTTGTTTTTAAAATCATTGCACTCGACAATTTTTATATACAGGATGTTTTCAAAGTTGAGACTTTTTTAACAGGAGTTAAAACTCATCATTAAAATCCATTTCACCAAAAATTGTCCATTTGAACTATTCAAGGGAACAAAGTTAATGGAATGAAATAAGGAATTACTTTGTTTTCTATCACTTTTTATTATAACTGATATACAGTGACTCGAGTTTCGTAGTGTTTACTACATTTTCAAACTGAACGAACAAATTAGATCTCAACTATTATATATGGGGATTGTAGGCTTCGGCAGAGCTTCGAAGAGAGGGGTTTTCCAAAGTTCCGTCTGTTCGTTAAGTAGTTTTATTATTGGTACGTGCTTTTTATATTTTTCAATTTCTATGGATTCCAGGATGTCAAGTTTTTTCCCTTTCGCTTCCACGTGCAAGATAACAAGGTTGTTCAATTCTGGGAAGGTGTGATCTGTAGTGAAGAAATGGTTCGCAAAATTGGAATTATTCTTCCGGTTCCTAAAAGCAGATTCATGCTCTTTGTACCTTTTATGGAAAGGTCGGCCCGTTTGACCTATATACACACTATTACACTCTTGACAACTTAAAACAAAGTTAGTCATACTGTTGCAGTTCAATTCGAAAATTTCAAATGTCAGAAAATTTCAAGTCTGTTTCTGTTACCTAGAACTTTAAAGCGAGTATATGTTATATCTATGTTTCAAATTCCTTTATGATCGGATATAAGGGTGTTTCAATAAGAGTGCAAGATTTCAGTGTTCAATAAAACATGGTGTTCTGTAGCAATTTATTGAAATATTTATTGATTTAGAAAATATACATTTGGGAATTATGTATGAAACAAAATATCTTGTAAATGGCCACCAAGGCTTTGCTGGCATATGCGTAGCCTTTGGAGGAAATTTTCAATAACGTTATTGAATACATGTTGGGGTATTTCATTGATGCAGCGTCTAATTTCGGCTTTCAATGCTTCAATAGGTGCAGGCTTATTGGTATGTATAAACCTGTAACTTCAGATAACCCCACAGCCAGAAGTCTTATGGCGTTAAATCGCCAGTGCGTGGAGGCCAAATTTGTTTGCAAAATCAGCAGGTTGCTCAAGGATCCAATTGGTGAATTCTCTGCACTGCGCATGGTCTACTGGCAGAAGTTGTTGAGTCAGTTGGATTTTGTAGGCATGAAGCTGTAAATATTTAGTGAGAATTCGCTGAAGAGTGCCTGCTGAAATGTCCAATTCTTGTGCCCGATGGCGAATTGACGTCTCTGGCCCTTCTGTCACACTCTCGCGAACTGCCGTTATGTTTTGTTCTGAACGACCGCTACGAGCTCGTATCGTATCTTTCACATCACTAACCGAACCAGTAATTTCGAATTTTCTGATTTTTATTTTCACAGTAGATGAATCAAGCATATTATTTCCACCGAATATTGAACGCACTTTACGAATAGTGGCAATTAAATTTTCACCATTTTTATATTTTTACGCGTTGTTCTACCGGGTAATGCTACATGTTTACTAACTCCCATCGGTCAAATTTTGATCTGTCACTTCATAATCATGTCACATTATGACTGTCAAACATGGCGCGCATTCAAATCTTGTGCTCTTATTGAAATACGCTTTATTATGTTTAACGTCAGTTCAGTTGTACTAATAACTGTTTAGGAGTGCAGATATGAATACTTTAAACAACGTATGTCTATGAATTCGAACTTCATTATTTTCAATTTTTATACCGGTGTTTTCAGAGCTCACTTTTTTCAGTCATCAACAGGTATAACTTCCCTCGCAGTTTCGTTTTCTACGCCCTTCCTCTGCAACAATATTGTAGCTTCCGTAGAAATCTGGTCGCCAAACCAGTTTTCAGAAATTCTGCCAGTTTCAATAGAAATTCTAATCCGACAAAAGTCACCCTAAAATCAGTAAGACAATTAACGTTGCCTAAATCAGTCACCTCAACTGAGTTGAATACATACATCCTGCACTAAAACAAAACATTTCGCTGCAGTCACTACGTCGCTCAATTTCAAATTCAAATAACATTTTCGTTCAGGCTCTCATGATAGTACAAATATCGCAACTAAAAATCTATAATTTTTACATTTGCAACTAAGATATTGAATTTGTGAAGTGAACTCAAGTGAACAACAGTGGAAAAGTCCATCGATTCATCCTTTTACGGACAATGCTGTGTTTTCAGCGTAACGATCGATAAACTCCACCCAAAATTGTATGATTTTCTGTATAAAATATAGACTGTACATAAATGAGTTCTAATCTATTATTATCTCTCCATAAGTACGCCCATCTGGGAATTTGTATACTATTTGATTTCACGTTCAGTATTCAGTATTCTTCAATATTATTGAAAATTTGTGATACTTTGAATAATATAGAACAGAGAATGTGATATCGACAATATCCAGTTTCTTATCCAAGTTATTTGGATAAACACCAGGAGTTGGTTCCAGTTCATCGACTTTTTGGCCACGACTTACATAAATAACTATTGCATGTCTCGCTGAATGAGGGTTTACGTGCCCTCACATTTCCGCCAATGTCTTCATCCTTGAAGGGCGAATCGGGGCTCAATCATTCGGAATAACACCTTGGACAACGGTAAGGGAGTCTCGCTGGGAACGACGACGTCCCTTAGGAATGGGAGCAATAGAGCGAATATGAGATATTTCCACATTCACTCCTTGAAATCACATCGTCGGATATGAGTTAGGGGAAAAGCGAAGGTTAGTTGGTACACCGTCTACGAAACTATTGGAAAACTTTCCGCTACCACTTTCAGGCGTACTAAATTATGGGCTATTGATTAGAAAATTTTTGCATGGAATTCTGAGATTTGAAACTTGGGCATTCTTTGAGAGTCTGATCGTTGGTGCCGCCCTGGCTAAGTTTATATATAGGATAAAAAGTTTTCCGTTTAGATTAGAAACTGCGTCGAATTATTCCCACGTGTATTGAATTTCTCACAAGTAAAATGCAATTATTGAAACATTACAAAAGCACTATGATAATTGGTTAGGGATATTACAAACCTGTCAATGGCAATAGTTCAATAATGATGTATTTCATCTGTACGGTTCTTGTTAGGGTATTTTTCTTTTTTTTTAGTCTCAGTATATTTCAATGCACTGTTTACTTTTTTATCCTTTCCCGTCTTTATCTAACTGATCATATGAGAGATATGGGATTTTTGACATTCACCGTCTCGAGTCCGAGATCAACGTATGCGAACGCTGGTAATTATTATAAGCATTTTTTTCTATTTTTCACCGTGGAAATTCTCACCGAGAGTTTCCAAAAGAACGAACGATATTGTGTGTGTGTGCATGGAAATACCGTTCCTGCTGGAAAGTAAGAAAATTATCATCAACGAAAGAAGTTTTCATCAAGTGATCATTGGTCAGTTTTTCCAATTTCCTTTGAGGACCTTCTCATTTCCAATTTCCATGTGCATTGAAAAGAATAACTGATATTTAATAGAAAATCAATCATTATTGAAGATTCAAACATCATCTATAATCCTATATAATACGCATGCGCTGAACTGTCATTTGAAAACTCTTCTGTGCTCCTATGTTAATTCAAGTCAGTTGAAAGATGCTGGTCAGGCAGTTGTTAGAGTACGCTCGTATTGTTACTTGTAAAGTCTTTTTACAATCTTTCCATTTTCTCATTAAGCATTATTTTGAAGCAGTTGCTTATTATTTCCACATAACTTAAACATCACCCTGGTGACACAAGAAATACAGAAAATGTCTCATAAACTTCTTAAAGTGGAAAAATGTCGCAATTTTGTGAGTGCTCCATACGTCCTCTCGAGGAAAATATATCGAGTGTTTTTTTTAGAGTGATAGAACTTTAAACTGAAATAAAACACATTTAATTAAGATTGAAGCCATTTTTTTTTTTTATTTGAAAGATAATTTTATTATATTTGTTTCAAAAAAAATTCCGGCATATGTCCACCACGACTAGCTCTGAGGAACCCCATTCGACCAGACCAATTTTGGACGACTTTTTCGAGTAATTCAGGCCTTATTTGATCAATAACACGAGTTATGTTGGCTTCCAAAGCGTCTATCGTTCATATTTATCAGCCTAAACCAATGACTCGACATAACCCCAAAGAAAATAATCCAGTGGAGTTATGTCGCATGATCTTGAAGACCAATTAATTGGACTATTTCTCGAAATAATGTTATCGCCAAATGTTCCTTTCAATAAATCAATTGTTACGTTAGCAGCATGAGGTGTAGCACCATCTTGTTAGAACCAAAACACTTTTGGATCAATACCGTTCAAATTTTCAAACAAATAATCATTGATCATCGATCTGTAACGAGCTCAATTCACTGTAACATTAACTCCAGCATCGTTTTTAAACAAATATGGACCGATGATGCCTCCAGCGTGTAGAGCACACCTTACAGAGCATTTTCAGGATGCAATGGAACCTGCAGAACTTTTTGAGAATTGTGTTTACTCCATATATGGCAATTTTGCTTGTTTACGTAGCCGTTCAACCAGGAATGTGCTTCATGACTACACACAGTTTAACGATAAAAAAGTGTATCAACTTCAAGCTGTTCTAGGGCCCAATCAGCAAACAAACGACGCTTATTATGGTCAAGTGGCTTTAGTTCTTGAACCTGTTGGATCTTGTATGACTGTAGACCAAGATCTTTACGCAAAATTTCCCATGTGTTGGATGAACAAAGTCCAACTTGTTGTGAACGTCCACGAACAGACAAATCTGGATCATCATTAACACTATGACTTGCAGCAGTCATATTTTTTTCTGTACGTACAGTTTTTTGTCTTGTTGTTGTTGCTGCCTCGAATAGAGAAAATGTTGTCCGAAATCTATCGATAGTTCGACAAATAAGCTTCTCTAATGGACGATTTGTAAATCATAAATTTCGCAAGGTGCTCTATAAGTTTGGCGAATAGAACACTGATTTTGAAAATAAATTTCAATAATTTGTATACGTTGTTGCGGATTGAGTCTTTCCATGATAATATGTCAAAGCTTACTGAACAGAAATGTCAAAACAACATGTCTTCTACCTTCTGTCAATTCACAGTTATTCCTATCGAAACTTTTATCACTTTAACACCCGATAGTTGAAAGTAAACCAAAAAATACCAAATCGAACAGGCAGTATATGTGGCGACAGTTCATAGATTCTTGTGAGGCCTAAAGACATTTCCTGGACAGCGAGACATCCATAAGTATTTTGGTGAAAATATAAACGGACTAAGCAAAACATACACCCAAGCAGTGTGGAATAAGGGGTGGTCAATCTAGAGTTTGCATTTTGAAGTAGTGATTATTTCGAGTGTGACAACATTTGTGTCATTGGTGTTTTGACAGAAAGTTATTTTAATAATCGACATTAATGAAATGGGTCGATCTAAAACAAAAAAATTTGGAAATATCGAAAACTTATTTGTAAAGTGTTGTATCTTCTATAAATTCAATGGAAATTAAATTTGTGGATCAATTTGTGAAGTGAGTTCGTGAATCTGGATTGTTATTTGATAGAACAACCCATTCACCTTCTCTTCCAGTAAACACACCTGAAAATATTGCTGCTGTAGCGTAGAATGTAGCTATACATTCATCAAAAATAACTCGTGATTGTGCTCAAGAACTGAACATTTCTCGGACTCCTCTGAGTAGAGTTTTGCATAAAGAGCTCACCCCTTTAAGGACTTTACAGTAACAATCTGGAATGTGACCCTGATAGAAAAAAATTAGAGGGTGTTTGGTATAATTTTTAATCCGTTTATCGATACTGAATTCAAATCAGCAAGGGACGTTAAACAAAATGAGAGAAAACTCGAAACCGAATGACCACGTTATTTCACATTCAATAAAATTTCGTTGGGAATAATATTTTTCAGTGATAAAATATCCATCCTGAAAAAACCAACAACATGGTTCCATAAACACAGAATTTTTAAAATTCAATGAATTTAAAATGAGTTAGAAATGGGATATTCGTCGAACTTCACATTTGGATCGCGTCCAAAAAATATTGTGTCACTCAAGATAAATACAGAAACTAGATAAGGGAATTATAAAAACAGGACAAATATGAGGATATTTGGAAACTATGTCATAGAAGTGCGAAAAATGTCCAGTTTTTGAGCACGATGACGAGTTGATGTTGATGGATGTTCAGCACTTAGGAAGAGAATTCAGTGAGATCATGAATAAAACTAGATGATTCTTAGAGCTAATTCTTTGGGGATGTATGATGGTGGGGTAAGCATGAGAAGACGTTATCATTTTGACACAGAGCGCCGTGTCCAACGTGGTCGTTTAAGTAGGTATCACGTGTTTTTTTTTTTCGAATGATAAAATTTCAAATTGAAATAAAACACATTTAAATTAAGATTGAAGCCAATTTTTTTTTATTTGAAATATAATTTTATAACATTTATGTTTTAAAAATAATTTCTGGCATATGTCCACCACGACTAGCTCTGAGGAACTGCATTCGACCAGACCAATTTGGGACCACTTTTTCGTGTAATTCAGGCCTTATTTCATCAATAACACGATTTATGTTGGCTCCCATTGTTTCTGGTTTATCAGCATAAACCAATTGCTTGACATAATCCAAAGAAAACAATCCAAGTAGAGTTATGTCGCATGATCTTGGAGGCCAATTAATTTAACCATTTCTCGAAATAATGTTATCGCCAAATCTTTATTTCAACAAATCAATTGTTACGGTAGCACCATGAGGTGTAGCACCATCTTGTTGGAACCAAAACACTTCTGGGTCGATACCATTCAAATTTTGAAACAAATAATCATTGATCATCGATCTGACATTAGCTCCAGCATCATTTTTAAAGAAATATGGACCGATGATGCCTCCAGCGTGTAAAGCACACCATACAGTGCATTTTTCAGGATTCAACGGAACCTGCAGAACTTCTTGAGGATTGTTTTTACTCCATATACGGCAATTTTGCTTGTTTACATAGGCGTTCAACCAGAAATGAGCTTAATCACTAAACACAATTTCACAATAAAAAGCGGATAGATTTCAAGCTCATTATGGTCAAGTGGCTTTGGTTTTTGAACCAGTTGGATCTTGTATGGGTGTAGACCAAGATCTTCACGCAAAATGTTTCAGCAAACAAACGACGCTCATTATGGTCAACTGGCTTTAGTTCTTGAACCAGTTGGATCTTGTATGGGTGTAGACAAAGATCTTTACGCAAAAGTTTCCATGTGGCGGATGCACAGAGTCCAACTTATTGTGAACGTCGACGCAAAGACAAATCTGGATTATCATTAACACTATGACTTACAGCAGCGATATTTTCTTTTGTACGTACAGTTCTTTGTCTTGTTGTTGTTGTTGCATCGAGTATAGAAAATGTTGTCCGAAATCTATCGATAGTTCGACGAATAAGCTGCTCTGATGGGCGATTTTGTAAACCATAAATTTCACGAAAAGCTCTGTAAGTTTGGCGAATAGAACACTGATTTTGAAAATAAATTTCAACAATTTGTAAAGGTTGTTGCGGCGTGAGTCTTTTCATGATAATTTGTCTAAGCTTACTGAACAGAAATGTCAAAACAACATGGCTTCTACCTTCTGTCAAATCACCGTTATCCCTATCGAAAGTTCTATCACTCTAAAAAAACACCCGATATGAGGTTCTACTGAATATGGTATTAGATCACCACAAGAACTTGATATCGAATCAAATATACACACATCCTCAAGAGTCTTGGCCTCCCTAGGTTTCTCAAGAAATAAAGATTCTATATTCTGGAATTGAGATGAATATTTTCCTCTATTTCAACTGCAATATATACTTGATAGAAAATCTTTGTTTGTTACTCTTTGCTTAAGGTAGGATGAGACAAAATAGGAAAAATGAGAAAAATTCTAAATTTATCGATTATTTATTTTTGATTAATGATAGTTATTCCACAACTGAATCCAAATTCAATAGTACGTATTACCACCTCTTTTTTCAATCAACTGCCGAATACGCCTAGGCATCTCACGAATCAAGTCATCAAGAAATTTTCAGTCATATCGTTCCATTCTTCCTGAAGGACTAAACTCAATTCCTGAAAAGTTGAAGGTGAGTTTTGGCGATTGGATATTGCTCTCCCTAAGTAATCCCATACGTGCTCAATTGGATTAATGTCTGGCCAGTTCATTCTCAGGATATTGTTCTCTTGAAGAATATTTTGAATCCTTCATGTTGTGGGGCGTTATCATCCTGATAAATGAAATTATCCCCAAATTCGTTGCGCAGAGAAACAATGGTTGGTTCAATGATGTTTTCTACGTATATGGCACCACTCATTCATCGTCCAACGATAATAAAAGGGGTACGACGACCAAACATTATACCCGTTCAGCACATTATTGATCCGCCTTGAAAGGGCACAACTTCCCGGGCGAAATTGAGTCGCTCTAGTTTGCCTGGACCTCTCCAAACTCTTTCTCGTCGACTGCCACTTTGTAAACCGAATCGTGACTCGTCCGAAAAAAATACGTTGCGCCATTGTGGTAAAAGCCAGTCTTGGTGGTGTTCTGCCCATTGCCGACGGGTAGCTCTATATCCAGGTTATAGCTCTCAAAGGTCTTCTTGCCCTTAAATTTGAGGAATACAACGGTCTGCTTATAGTACTGGTTGAGACTATCCGTCTATAGGTTCTCAAAAAATTACTTCGAAGGGCTGTTACACATACCGTTCGATTCCTTTGAGTAAACTTTGCGGTATATTGCAGATATCACTCTGGGTCGACCAGGCACCGATCTCCGGGCAACGCTGCCGGTTTCCAGGAAATGGGCCACTATGCGCCTCACTGAAGTTCGTGGAATATTCAACCATTGCGCAGTCTGGTGGTTCCACGAAGCTTCTTGATGTAGGGCTACTATTCTTGCCCGGTCAAATTAAGAAATTGGATGTCCCGGCATTTTTCACGGAATATTCTCAATAATACAACTCTCGTTATTCGCTGAAAACTGATTAACTTCGAATGCACCTGTATTCTACCGAACAAGAAACATTTTTTGCTGGTTTATTGTTTTCATTTAAGTGATAAGATAGTGAAAATTCCACACACAAAAAATTTGTCAGGTTACATTCAACAAGTTGAGGGTTGATAGGGGGGGCCAAGACTTTTGACGATGTGTGTAAATCCATGCCTTCACAATATCCAAAACGCTATGTTCCAACAATATAATGCAAGACCGCATGTTGCTAGATAAACAATAGGATCAACACCACATCAAGCATTTTTCGCGTCCAATATCACCTCATCTGCTTCCGATTGAACATTTCTGGGTAATAATTGGTCGCAGGCTCCACAAGCTTCAACAGCCCTTTCTCATGAAGCTAGATACTCCATGAATACATTAACTGCTTCATCAAAACCGAGACTAGATGTCTCAATTAATGCATAATATATCGTAAGTGGTGAACACACTATTGAACCAGTTTTATTACTAGGGTGTTAAATGAAGTCCACAGCTAAAAAAATCAAATATATTTTCCAACATACAGCATAAAACATTCCTCAGAGAAAAATTCAAGTAATTTCATCGAACCCCGTTGTTCACTCATATCAAGTAAGACTTCTTTTGTTCACTCAGTTCTCAAGAAGGCAAGGTGCGAAGTTATTTCGTACTAGATATCACCTCGCGAAATTACGTTCTTCGACGCATTTCTTGCGAAGTAATCACGAATTCCTGTCTATTGAAGCAATCTCATTACAACCGCTAATTGGAAAATATTTCGTATCGCTTCTCTGTTCACATGTATCTTGATGAAAGACGGCCTATTCGAGATCGTTCCAATTCCCCTTCAGATCTTTTGTAGCTTTGCCAGTTCCCCTTGTTATCGCAGATTTTGAGGGTGCTGATGCGATGGATTTTATTAACAATGACAATTGGGGCTCTTCATTTATTCCTTCTTGAGGCGGCATTGTTACGCATTTCAAAAATGCAAATTTTCAATGGCTCACCCAAATTCATTTGAACGAATATTCTATTCCTAAGAAATATTTTGAGAATAATATAAGGCATTAAATTAAATAAGAAAGAGGCTTTTTCTTATATAAGGATCTTTACAAATTTAAAATAACATACAGATTTCTTCTGCAAAGCTTCTACAAATTTTAATTTCGAACAAATTTTTTATTCAAAAATTTTTTAAATTAAATTAAATAAATGTCTTTAGAACACACCGTGTCAATTTAGTAGACATAAAGAGTTAATACTTATAACACAGTACCAAAGGTAATGAATGAAATTCAATTAATACAAATTGTCGATTAAAAATTATTAAATGAATACCTGAAGAGAAAAAAATTTTGTTTCATTCCTTGGTTTTATGAAAACTGAATTCCCTTTCAAAATGCAATACATAATCTCAAGAATTTCTTCAAAAATAACTTGCTGAAAATAAGTTCCTTAAAAAAATTCCTGAAACATATATCGGGTGTTTTTCTCAGATCGATAGAACTTAACATTTATATAAAACACATTTAAATTACGATTGAAGCCAATTTTTTTTTGTTTGAAAGATAATTTCCGGGATATATCCACCACGACTAGCTCTGTGGAACCGCATTCGACCAGACCAATTTTGGACAACCTTTTCGAGTAATTCAGGCCTTATTTCATCAATAACACGAGTTATGTTGGCCTCCAAAGCGTCTATTGTTTCTGGTTTATCAGCATAAACCAATGACTTGACATAACCCCAAAGAAAAAAATCCAGTGGAGTTATGTCGCATGATGTTGGAATCTAATTAATTGGACCATTTCTCGAAATAATGTTATCGCCAAATCTTTCTTTCAATAAATCAATTGTTACGGTAGGAGCATGAGGTGTAGCACCATCCTGTTGGAACCAAAACACTTCTGGATCGATGCCATTCAAATTTTTAAAGAAATAATCATTGATCATCGATCTGTAAGGAGCACCATTTACTGTAACATAGGCTCCAGCATCGTTTTTAAATAAATATGGACCGATTATGCCTCCAGCGTGTAAAGCACAACATACAGTGCATTTTTCAGGGTGCAATAGAACCTGCATATATGGCAATTTTGCTTGTTTACATAGCCGTTCAACCAGAAATGAGCTTCAGCACTAAACACAATTTTCACAATTTTACAATAAAAAGTGGATCAACTTAAAGACGTTCTAGGGCCGAATCAGCAAACAAACGACACTAATTATGTTCAAGTGGCTTTAGTTCTTGATCCAGTTGGATCTTGTATGGGTGTAGACCAAGATCTTTACGCAAAATTTTTCATGTGGTGGATGCACAGAGTCGAACTTGTTGTGAACGTCGACGAATAGACAAAGCTGGATCATTATTAACACTATGACTTACAGCAGCAATATTTTCTTCTTCACCTACAGTTCTTTGTCTTGCTGTTGTTGTTGCATCGGGTAGAGAAAATGTTGTCCGAAATCTATCGATAGTTCGACGAATAAGCTGCTCTGATGAACGATCATGTAAACCATAAATTTCACGAAGTGTTCTATAAGTTTGGCGAATAGAACACTGATTTTGAGAATAAATTTCAAAATTTTTTAATCGTTGTTGCGGCGTGAGTCTTTCCATGTTAATTTGTCAATGTCAAAACAATATGGCTTCTGTCAAATCACATTTATTCCTATGGAAAGTTCTATGAATCTAAAAGAAACACCCGATAGAACATCCTAAAAAACCATTTAGAAAACATAATTAACAAAGATATCTTACCGAACCCACTGTATGTTGTTCACTCCACAAACATCAGAATACAGTGAACTTATAAACATCATAAATACATCACAGAAACAACATAAAGTTTGCAAAGTATTTTATTGACTCCTTTAAAACCAAATGTAATATGTGTAATAAGTGTAAACCAAAATATACAGTTATTATATATACAATAAATTAAATAAAAAGAGGTTTTTTCTTGATTTTTAAATATGAAGTCGAGCTTAAGATTTCCGTTGTTATAATTTTAAATTGTTTTTTAGGGATATTCTACATGTTTGAGGAATTTTTTTTTAGGGAACTTATCTTGAGCAATTATTTAAATATTTTAATATTAGCCTTCTACATATTTAATTTTAAAAAATTCTATTTAATAATTATAACTCCTGAAAATAAATTAAAATAATGTCATATAAGTACCACTTATATCAAATGACATATAAAATAAACATTCATTATAAGACATTCAAATGGTATAACAAAATCCAATAAATAAAAATTGTTAACCAAAATCCTATAAATTAAATATTTTGAATAGACAAAATTTTGTTTCTGCTGATCAATCAAGCACAAGGAGTATCTGTATAAAGAATGTTAATGAGAACAAATAATTATATATTATGAATAAAATAACATAAATAGAGGTTAATACTTGATAGAAGGTATATAAAATTATTTAAATAATTTAATATTAGCCTTCTACATATTTAATTTCAAAAAATTATATTTAATAATTATAATTTCAGGAATTAAGTAGAAGGCTAATATTAAAATATTTAAATAATTTTATATACCTTCTATCAAGTATTAACCTCTATTTATGTTATTTCATTCATAATATATAATCAGTTGATTTCCTTAACATTCTTTATACAGATAGTCCTTGTGCTATAACAGAGGCCGTTAAATTGTCTTGCAATCTTTTACATCAAGGGTAAACCACACAATTATTTATTTGTAGTTAACCTTACGCTCCATTTGAATTTTTCAGTATTCATTTACCAGAAGTTTTCTAAATTGTTGAAGGGTGAGTAAATATTTGTTGTTGATTGATGTTATATTTTATTGAATATGATTTATTTGAATACTGACGAAGCAAAGTCTCTCTTAAAACTTGTTTTTCAGTAATGTTTTTACATATCTTGAGATTTTAGAGAAAGTAACTTAGTTAGATATCCAATAATATTGAATATTCTAAGTAAGATAGTTTTATGATGAAATTCTTAAGATTATGTTAAACATTTTTGAAAGATATTTGTTTTCATAAGATTGATCAGCAGAAACAAAATTTTGTCTATTCGAAATATTTAATTTATAGTATTTTGGTTAACAGTTTTTATTTATTGTATTTTGTTATATCATTGATCTTATGATGAATGTATTCTATATGTCGTTCATTGCAAATATAAGTCATTTATTGAAGTTATGTGTTCCACCTTATATTCAAATGGTAACTGTAAATACCTAAATCCTAGAATCTAGAAAATTTAATTCGTCCCTTAACATTACGCCCGATCAGTAACCTAAATTTTGAACAGAACTGAAAATGAAACGTTAATCAATATCGTGATAACAAATTTTCGGTGAAAAATAATATCGAATGTGTAAGCAGGAGCGGCTTCAGAAATTTAGTTTTGGTAACATTCATTCATTGAAAAATTTAAACACGTCCAAGACTGTCATAGCAATGGAACAGAGAAGAGTGGAACAGAGAAAACGTAGAATTGGTCGTTCATTGTATGTCACTAAAAAGCGATTTCAAAAGATATTAAAATACATCAGTTCTTCAGTTGCTCGAAAGGCAAAGAGCAATGGATTTGTTAATTGATTCTTTGATTGGAGATATACGCTAATACTTCAGCATCGAAATCCAAGCTGATTCATCTCAAAATTCAGACAATATCTGAAATAGATTACTTTTGCTCACTTGTTCCAGGGAACAGCGTGCTATCGTTTTGCTCAAATGTCTGCAATTTTCGAATTTTTAGCAGAAAATGGTCTTAGTCGACTAGGTTGGACTCACATCTTCTCCAGGTTCAGTAATTGAATGATATGTGAATATGTAACGTTAAAAAATGCTCCACTGTTTATTTGAACTACAATCGCTAAAAAATGCTCCGATAATGTGAACAAACTAAGACCATTAAGAAGTTTCCGCAAGGAAAGGCGACGCTGTTATCGCATGCGCTGTAGAGTTCCATTGTTTTCAAAAAGAGTAGAATTTCCCAGATTTTTTTTTCGTATTGTGTTACACAAAGTTACACGACGACACACATTGTGGTATTTTTATGGAATCAACGTACCTATTCCATGAAAATCGTGGATTATTGAATTTGAATGATCTCAGTACCGGAGATCTTAGTACCGGAGATCTTAGTACCGGAGATCTTAGTACCGGAGATCTTAGTACCGGATGATCTTAGTAGCGAAAGATCTTAGAACTGAACAATCTGCTGGAGTGCCTTTTTGCTTGGATTATTTTAATACCAGACAGTCTTCCTTGTGCCGAATTTGGAGTATCTTATTACCGAATCATCTTAGTTCCGTGAGTTCTACTGCTCATTTGGAACAATTTGAAGCTGAGCCTACTGATTATATGAAGAATAGTAACTAACTATCCTTGGAGAAAACACTACCACTCCGACAACTTGGAAAACAATATTCCAGGAGAACCTCAGGACAAAATCGCTAGCGCAAGTTAGAGTGTTTTAGTTTCACTTCCTTTTATCTCTTTATCATAGCCTTTGCTGTGGTGGATTCGAGATTTTGGTTTCAAACACTTCTTAACAATTTGTATGTATGTAGAAATTGGCCGGTTCGCTAAATATAAATATTATATAATATTAACGGTATCTAATTGTTACAATACACAAATGTTGAATAGACGATAATACTTGAAACTTTTATTCACAGCAATAGCCGTTCCGGTAAACCTGATATATAAACGAAACTTTACATTTAACTCACATTGTAAAACACGTGGACTTTTAGCCCGCGGCGACTGGTGAAACCGATAACACCACTTAAGACGATAAGACGCATGTTGGGACCATCTCTCAGAGCAGTGGATCTTTTTTGCAGGCTGGTCTTAGCACAATATTCTGCTATTAACCCGTCAAAAGAAGAAAGCTTATTAACGCCAATACCGGCATTGATAACCAAACCAGGTTAGGTTTGGGGTTTAAATATCTCGGTTGACTTCATTAATGAGTAAAGATCCAATGTTTTCGCAGTTTTTCATATTTAAAATTTTCTCATATTTTATCAATATTTAAACTACAAATCTGATCGATCTGAAATTTGATATTTGAAAAAAGCATAGTAACATGGATGTTCATGCAAAATTTCTTGAGGGTCGTATGATTGATTAAAATCATTAACAAAAATTTTAGCGTTGAGCGCTACCTTAAATATTACACTCTAACCATTGAACGGAAAGAGACTTAAAACTTTCAGGGTGCATTTTCAAAGTAATTCAAAGATTTGAAATTTTCAGGTGATTAAAAGCTTCTGACTTATGACGTTAATACTAATCTTTAATTTTTATACTTCTCGAGATAACGAAAGGAATAACATGTCACGGATATGTAGACCCCTCCTTAATCCGCCTGCTAAACGCTTGTGAAAGAGTCAGATGCATAAATTTTTTTCGAACGTGTTGGAGCGTAACATACAAAAGGATATTAATTGCTTCGTACACAGTGATTGAATTGTTTTGTTGCATTAGCCGATATTTGATTTATTCGAAAATCAAAGTGTGTTTATGTTTAATTCACAACCAGATCGGCTATGTTACATGGCGTTTCGGCTTCAATTTCAACGGAATGAAAACGGGGTGGTCAAATAATTACAGAGCGGGAATTATTGAAATGATCTCCATTTCTAATAGTTTGTTGTTGGTTCTAATAACTAATTCAATCAACAGTCCAATCGGAAACGTTGGATTTATTATATCCATTCGATTAATGAGGTGAAACACAAATACGAGGGAGTCTTCAAGAAAAACGCTTAATATTTGCTCTGAATTATAGATATGATAATTTTTACTATTTCTTATCTAGTACTTTAGGAATATATATTGAACAAAATAATAAGAAGAAGTTTTTTACTTAATAGAAGGATTATTACAAAATTTGAATATCTAAACAGATTTAATCTGTTAGCCTCCTATATTTTTAATTTCAAAAAATTTCAATTTCAACTTTTAGAATTAAATCTGTTTTGATATTCAAATTTTGTAATAATCCTTGTATCGAGTAAAAACACTCTTCTTATAATTTTATTTTATATATATAATTATATTTAGGTTTTAAGTTTCATTAAATGAATATCATGTGGTTTAACTAAGACCATATAACCTTACAAGCTTTGTGTGACTTAGGTGATGAGTATAGAACACATAATACCTTGGATTGTCAAGTTCTCTAATTTTAGTGTTTCTTCAAACAATGATACCACGAGGTCTTAGGGGTGAGTTATTTATTGTTAATTGATTTTATTTTTTTAAATGTGAAGTTGGACTGAAGAAGACCTTATCTGAATTCTAATTGTTTTTTTAGGATGTGCTACATTTTTCGAGAGATTTTTGAAGTAATTTATTTAAATATTTGAACATATTAAATATTTCAAATGAATTAGTTCTGGAGAAGTTCTTGAAATTATGTTTCGTATTTTTGAAAAAGATTTAGTTTTCATAAATATAAGATCAGAAACAAAAAATTTTCTTTCTTTCAAATATTTATTCATTAATATTGATTGACAATTTAGATTTGTTGGTTTCTTTTATTTCACTTGATTTTATATAATGAGTTTTGATTTTATATGTCTAGTATAAGCAGTGCTCATAAAGCATTAATTTAATTCTAAAAGTTTTTGAATAAAATTTTTTTAAATAAAAATTATAGGAGGCTAACAGATTAAATATGTTTTGATATTAAAATTTTGTAATATACATTGAATGAATGAAGGAACAGAGTGAGGTCGAAGACGACACAGCGTTTAAGACGCGTCATATTCGTCGGATTATTTTAAACCTTGCGTTCATTTTTATAGACATGGATGTATATATTGAGAGTACATATTAATTCGGTCCGTACTTTCAGCTAAAAATGCATTTTTTTAGAAATTCAAATGTAGAGCATACTTTATTCCAAAATATTTACGTTTTACCCAGATAGTATTCTTGTTGTATGGTCTTCTTTTGAATCCCGATGGCCATGAAAGCACATACGAAATGCCTTGCAAGAGCTCTGAATGCTTTCAATCTGAAGTAGTCGAATAGAAGAGGTTGTCAGCTCAATGTCAATAATTTATGGGGAAATGCGTAAGGATGTAGGCAGTGTCAACATTTCCCTTTGGATTCACGCGGATTCAGGTTAATGAGGTCGTTAAGCCATCATTGTCTGATTAGAAATGATGACTTTATGCATATACGACGAACGTCGGCTCGAAGGTCGTTGATGTATCTGAAAAGGAGCGAGTGAAAGGGATTTTTCTGGAACGAAATTTAAGGGATGATTTTAGTTCGAATAAAGGACTTGATTTTCTTAAGTTTGTACTGAGTCGATTTTGTAACCTCCTTTCTTGAGCTTACTAAGGTATATCTAAAGTTACAGATCCTTATCTAAAGTTACAGATCCTTATCTAAAGGGTTTTCCGATAAGAGATTTCATTTTGAATAGCCCACTATGTGGGCAGCTGTCATCTTTTGACATTTGACAAGTAAAAACTACAACATTACTAAAAATGGAACGATTCAACAACGCATTGAAATTGTCAAAATTCACTACAAAAATGGTCGAAAACTAAATAATTTCTGTGTTGCCGTGAAGCAACTTTTCGGTAATAATGAAACTGTTGGAAAAATTTGAGCTGTTAGGACAAGTTAGGGATTTGAAGAATCGAAAATGCGTACGTCGCTCAAGAACACACGAGAATATTACTGTTGTAGCCTGCAGACTTGACGAAAACCCCGATTTGTCGATTCCTTGTCGATCTTTGGAATTGGGCATACCACAAACGACATTAACACGTATTTTGCATGAAAACTAAGATCTTAAGGGTTTTAAAGTTCAGTTAACACGATGACTCAAATCTGTCGACTATCAGTATCGTCCTGCCTTCGCTGATTAGATCCTTGAAATGATCCAGATTTTCATCGAAAAACCATTTTCAGTATTGAGGCCCATTTTTACCTCGGAGGCTACGTAAATAAGCAGAATTGTGGCATTTGAAACTCGGAAAATCTAAGAATGATTGTTGAAAAGCCTCTCCATCCTCAACGTGTCACTGTTTTTTTTTGGGCTGGCAGTGTGATTGGACCTTACTTATTCGAAAATCTAGCTGGTGATCGAGCTATGATTAATGATTTTTATGGACGATATGAACGACATTTATTTTCAACAAGACAGCGCTAAGTGCAACACAAGCACCGAAACAATCGTAATTTTGCCAGAAAAGTTTTCCAACCGTGTTATTTGTTGAAGAGGTGATCACAATTGGCCACCGAGAACTTGTGATTTAATACCTTTAGATTTTTTCTTTTGGGCCACTTAACAGATGGTCTAAAATCGATTCAAAACCTTAATGATGAAATTCGTGAAGTTAACAAGGACGTTGAGCTATCCCGTACATTACAAAGTACTCTAAAAAGGGATATTACGGAGTACTCTAAGATATCTGGGATTATACGGAGTACCCTAAAAGAATGCTAACCTTTTTATCGTGATCATCTAGTGGCGGGAGAAAAGGACGTTACGTTGTAAACATAACCCAAGTTATACTTGAACGGGAACGAAGAAATAGTGACGGGAAGTTCAGAATACATAGTTGAGTAAAAATAGAATATTTGTTTGCGGAAGGCAGGGTCCCGCACCTGATGTATGAGAGCGAGGTTCTACTTTAGGACAGAAAAAAGAGTCAGGGATAAAAACCTGACCGCTCTTCTGCTCCCATACATTCTTCAACCTTGTCATTCCCTTTATTCATAACATTAAGGCTCCAGAAACCGCCAACATTTCTAATATCCTAAAACATAATGAGTGTGCAAGCAAAGGTAAATACAGCAAATATATTGAGTGAACACATGGCAACAGAAACATGGAACAATGATCTTCGAGGTAGTTTAACAATAACCCTTTGGTCAGGAATTCCCCATTCACCTACCTACTATCTAATTAGATTATTTTAATTTGGACGCATAATATCGTTGTTCAGGCATTCTGAAGACACATGGGTTGTGGTGTCTGTTATTTAACTACCTATTCATTATAATATTTTTATCTAATAACATAGTTGTTCAGGAATGCTTTGTTGCGGCCTTCTGAAGACACAGAGTTGTTGTGTCAGTATCCAATTGTGGATCCACATTTAATTCACTCTAGACACTCTGAATTCCCAAACAAAGTACTATTGTTAACCACCTCTTAGATACCAATAAACTAAATGAAGATAAAGACTCTTACATGTATGAAATATGTTAAACGGTCAATTCAGATTAAATTGAACAGGTCGCCCCTAGCTGGAGCAACAATTTAGTAAAATTCACAAATGAATAAAGAATACATGACACAAATAACACTCACTCAATACAATACAATAACTTTACATGCGAGAGCAGCTTAGTCTACTTCCCTTTGTGTCTAACCTTCACTTTTTATGAACAATGGCGTTCAATTTCTAACAAAGGAAAATTGGTCTCTCTGAAGGCGGCGTTCAGTCGTCGAAGATTATCACAACTCTTCTTGAGAGAACAGACGCTTCCCTCTCGGGGTTATGTTTACATTTTCACACGCACACAAGTTTACGAAGTGACCATACACTCTTACTCCGGGCATCGACAGTGACAAGTAGGCATAAATTTTCCTAGGCGGTTCTTCCCGCCTAATCTTCCTTTATGAAAATATGTGAATCTCTTCAAAATACAGCCGCAAATGTGCGAATTGATAATGAAAAGAATATGGTGCTGCAACCATCGCCGTGTTGGGTATTTGGCTGATACCGTTTTTTCATTTTTAATGGCATATCTTCCTCTTCACAATGAAATAAACATCCATTGATTTCTCTCAAACATACTTGTTTTTTCTTCAATATCAAAATGAAACCTCTTATTGGAAAACCTCTTAGTTCAAAAACTCCAGCAGCTCTGATGACTTCAAGGAAATTTTTTCGTCTAATGCCCAAGGTATGATTTTTATCCATCTCTTTACATAATTTCATTATTTTTCAGCTGAACCTTATCTTCACTCAAAGCCGTCAGAGACAACAATACCCCGTAAAAACATGAAATGATGTAGCTGGTTCTCGTTGAAAAAATATGATTTCTCAGTGCTAAAGAAACTTGTCGGAGTGCCCAAATCAGAAGTATCCCGCTCTTTCTGCTCTTTCATTTTTCCCCTTTCTGAAGGATCACCAAAAAGTTTATCTCCTAAAAAGACAGAGCTACTGTCTTCTTAGTTGTTGGCTTTCTCAATGCGTCAATTCCTGAGTGTCCTAGAGTACAGACTGAGGAAACTCTTCCATATTTGCCTAGTTCACTGGGTTTACTCAGGATTTTAATGCCAACCTGTGAAAAACTTAGTACTTTGACAAACGAGTCTACTATTCTGTGTTGAGTTTTCAGTAAGCTGTATTCTATTCATCAATCCACACTTTTTACAGATTTTCATTTAAAATTTCAACTGCATCAGTTGGAATACTGAACATAGCTTCAGTGACGCTTAAATAAGTAAGCATAAATAAAGTTTTTGTCATTTTTGTTGTCACTGAAAAGACAAGGCTACATATAAAGGAAACCAAAAAAAATCCCTATAATGACACCTTTACAAAAGGAACGGAGGATAGAATTTTGTCAACGTTTTCAAGAAGATAACTTCAATAATGTCTCTATATCTGATGAAAGTTGTTTCTAACTTGGTGAAAATCACTTAAAAATCCTATCAAAACAATGATGCTACGCCTCTCTTTATAGTTGACGGTACCATAAATAGAGGAAAATATTGAGGTATTCTAAACGATTTTCTCCTTGAAACGGCGCATGTTTTATATCCAGAGGGGTGGTGTTATCAGCAGGAAAATGCAAGATGCCATACTTCGGCATATACTCAAGATTGGATGCACGAACACCAAGTGACAACCATTTCATAGCCAGCAGCTTCATCAGATCTTAGTCATATTGAAAGCATATAGGTATTTATGAAGATTGAAGTTGAACGAGCAGCGCCACAACATAAGGATGATTTAATTCAGTCAGTTTTACACTCCTGGACTACAATCACCAAAAATTATGGGGGTGATCTAGGTTCGGGTGTACCTCGACGTATGGTCGAGTGTTTACAGTTAAATGGAGGTTATATAAGTAAATAAGAAGAATATTTTGTTGTAATTTTCTAAATCTGAGAATTAAAATTAAATACTAAATAATACGATTGAGTTTTGTTTTTTCTGGATACACTCTAGAGGAACTATATAATAATACAGCCTCATCTCGTCAGCATTTGGATGACTTTAAATTCCCTTAAGAATGATATAATATAACTCCTTACGCCGACGTTCACTTCTTTAAGTATGCAACGAGAGTTCTCTCCACTTAACGGTATGTCGAACCACACTGGGAAAGAAAACACAATTTCGCTGCCGACAAAACTTTAATGGTTGAAGACGGTCTATCAAGAGAGATTTCACGTAGATTAGGTTTTACTCTTTTCCATTATTTAAAAGAATCCTTTCCGCTGAAAGAAAAACACTCTCTTTTTGTTTCTTCGAATTGAATCAATTAATAGATATGTCTATCTCGTACCGTTCATTTAAGTGTAGTGTGAATGTTTTATTATTATTATTTCATTAATTTAAAACTGTTTTACCAAGTGATATGCGAGAAATCAATATCAGTATATCAGATAATTTCAACCAGATTACCTTTTATTTTAACTCTTAATATAGGGTGTTTTTATTAGAATGATAGAACTTTCGATAGGGCTAACTGTGATTTGACAGAAGGTAGAAGCTATATTGTTTTGACATTTCTGTTCAGTAAGCATTGACAAATTATCATGGAAAGACTCATGCCGCAACAACGTTTACTAATTCTTGAAATTTATTTTCAAAAAGTGTTCTATTCGCCAAACTTATAGACCACTTCGTGAAATTTATGGTTTACATAATGGACTCTGTGCATCCACCACATGGAAAATTTTGCGTAAATATCTTGGTCTACACCCATACAAGATCCAACTGGTCCAACCCATACAAGATCCAACCATAACCAACTGGTTATGGTCAACACTTGACCATAATAAGCATCGTTTGTTTGCTTATTGGGCCCTAGAACAGCTTGAAGTTGATCCACTTTTTTATCGTAAAATTGTGTCTAGTGATGAAGCTCATTTCTGGTTGAACGGCTATATAAAAAAGTAAAATTACCGTATATGGAGTGAAAACAATCCTCAAGAAGTTCTGCAGTACCCATTGCATCCTAAAAATTGTTTTGTATGGTGTGGTTTACACGCTGGAGGCATCACCGGTCCATATTTCTTCAAAAACGACGCTGGAGCTAATGTTGCAGTGAATGGTGCTCTTTACAGATTGATGATCAATGATTATTTGTTTCAGAATTTGAATGGTATCGACCCAGAAGTATTTTGGTTTCAACAAAACGGTTCTACACCTCATGCTGCTACCGTAACAATTGATTTAATGAAAGAAAGATTTGGCAATAACATTATTTCGAAAAATTGTCCAATTAATTGGCCCCCAAGATCCTGCGACATAACTCCACTGGATTATTTTCTTTGAGGTTATATCAAATCATTGGTTTATTCTGATAAACCAGAAACACTTTGGAAGCAAACATAACTCGTGTTATTGATGAAATAACGCCTGAATTACTTGAAAAAGTGGTCGAAAATTGGTCTGGTCGAATGCGGTTTTTCAGAGCTAGTCGTGGTGGGCATATGCCGGAAATTATTTTTAAAACATAAATGTCATAAAATTATCTTTAAAAAAAATTGGCTTCAATCTTAATTTAAATGTGTTTTATTTCAATTTAAATCACTCGCTTCTATGAATTTAATTGAAATTATTTTATTTAACCTACTACTGAAGATAAGAGAATTACTCAATATGATTTCCATGTGAGAAGAGGTAGCACGGTATAAACGCTAAAAATAAAGATTCCCGAATTTTCCTGCTGAATGTGTATTCTTAGATATGGGACTGTATACGTAAACTCTCTATTGAAGTCGAAGGAAACTTCGAATCGATTTTACATATATGATCGTGGTGGAGAATTTAACACGTGTGAAGTTTGTATGAAAGTCAATCCCTCAGGTGTTTTAAAACTAAGAATATATCCTTTGAAGACCCGGTAAGGAGAATGAGGTCGTATTTGAAAGGAAATACAGAAACCTAAAAAGCTGACTTGAAAATTACTCACAGCTTACAGAATTTCGATCTCTAAAGAACATTAGATTAATGAAATGAATAATTTTGAATGAATTATTACAAAATTTAGTGATATGAATAACAAACTACAATCCTACTCAAGAACAGGACATTTCTCATACTACTCTGACGATAATTTTACATGAAGAAGAACTTCGAAGAAATATTTATTAGTTTTATATTCCTGCCTCAACAGTTGTTGAGTGCAGGATTCCTGCCAACTAGAAGACTCAAACAAGGATGCTGCCTATCACCGTTTTTGTTCAAGATTTATCTTGCACAATCACTGAAGGAGTAGAAGGATAAAAATATAACTTTGGGTCTACCACTTGATGATGGCAATCTCTATACTCAGAGCTTTACGGAAGATCAGGTAGTGATATCTCAGGACCACAAGGATATTGAGTATATGACACGGAAACTTATAGAATAATGCGATAATTGCGGTCTTGGGGTGAACCTCGAAAAAACAGAACACATGTGCATTGGAGTATCGAGAACAGTCTGGAGTTGCCGCATGGCTTTGAAAAGGCTCGGTATGCATAACAGAATCATTTTTGTTTGGATACCGAGCCACTCAAACTATTTGTATAATGAAGAGGCATCTCTGGGAATACCACATGACGTGGCTAAGCGTACGTTAACAGGCAGAATGAACTCAAGACTAGAATCTTTCTGGCTGAGCCATCCTGGCCTGAAACATTCGAAGGCGTTCCTTGGAACGGCTTCGAACCAGAAGATGGCACACCTAGCGCTAGATTTGGACAAGGCCAAACTCAGAATACTTGTCAGAATTATGACAGGTTACTGCAGGCTGAAAGTGCATTTGCACAAAATTGGTCTGGCTTAAGACGATGAATGCAGGCTGTGCCTTGAGGACACTGACACAGCCATGCACATCTTCTCAGTCAGACTATTATAGCCCACTGCGATTTGAAAAAATTACCCCCAAACAAGATTATCGGTTTTATCCAAAAACTGGATCTCGTCAGGGAAATATAAATCAGCGGTGAACCACAATAGTCCCCGCGGACCCAGTGGTAGGGTGGAGAAACGCCTGCTCACTATAAATAATAATATTAATAATAATTGGAGGAGAACAAAGGTACCTATTGCTATATAGCGGACAAAATATCAAAAAGTGTAGTCAAAACAAATATTTGGGAATTAAACTGACCAAAGACGGCTCATTGAATGAATATTGAATTGAATCAGTCCTTACTTGGTGAAAACTCATATTAAATAATATTTAAATAAGGTTATTCTGATTTTCACAAATTTTTATTGTTATGTTTACAACAATCGTTTCGCTATCACAGTAGCATCATGCAAGATTACATTTTGAATAACTAAGCTTGTTTCCGAAAATATATTACAGTAAGTACAATAAATTAATTAATCTTTTGAATAAGGGATTCAAATATAATATTGATTCAAATAACAAAAAAGACTTAGAATATGTAGCAATAAGTTCAGAACTAGCACTTAAAAATTACAAGAACACAAATATCGACAAACATATCATTACCAGTATGATTACAAACCATCCTAAATTACCTAATAGAAATTTCGGAATGAAAGAAGAATATAGAACTATTAAAACTATAAATCCGAAAATCACTGAAAATAATTTAATTTTCACCCGAGCCGATAAAGGTAACACTATTATTGCTTTAACGGAAAGTGATTATATTAGCAAATCAGTTACTTTCCTAGAATTAAATAATTTTCAATTAATCAAACACGATCCAACGACAATTTTTCAAAATCAAATTAAATCCCTAATAACCCCGGAATCCAGCCTCCTTCGGAACACCCCAAAATATGAATTAATTTTAATGAATCCACAACCTCCAAAAATGTATTCTTTGTATAAATAACACAAAGAAGATTATCCTATTAGACCGGTTGTTTCGTTCGTTAGTGCACCTTCATTTAGACTTTCGAAAGAACTTATTCAGATTATTTTAAAAGAAACTAAGTTCCAAGCTAAATACTCGGTAAAAAATTCACTACAGCTAATAAATAAAATAAAGAATATCCACTTACCACATAATGCTAAATTCATTTCATTTGACGTACAAAATTTATTTCCAAGTATACCACCAAACGAAACAATTAAACTAGTAGATAATCTATTAATCAACAACAGATGTAATACAATTATCAAAGAAGATATTTTAGAATGTCTAGATATTTGCTCTAAACAAAATTATTTTCAATTCAAAAATAAAATTTATACATCTGAAAACGGTTTGATTATGGGAAATCCCTTAAGTCCTTTATTTGCAGAAATATTCATGGACAATATTGAAACTAAAATTCAACAAAATCCCATTAAGAAATACTTTTTATATTGGTATAGATATGTAGACGATATTTTCTGTTGCTTCACAGGTACAGACAGACTTTTGAAAAAATCCTTTTTATTCATCAATGAAATACATCCTTCAATTAAATTCACTATGGAAACCGAACATAATAATTCTATTAATTTTCTTGATTTAACTGTTACTCGAATAAATAATTCACATGATTTTTTAATATTTCACAAACCACCCTATACGGATTCTATTATACACAATAAATCAAATCATCCTTCAAATCAAAAATTATCAGCATTTAATTGTATGATCCATAGATTAGTTAATATTCCCATGAATCGAAAAATTCTATTTCAGATTTTAACATAACTAAACAAATAGCTATTAATAATGACTATGATCCGAAGTTGATAGACAAATTGTTGATGAATAAAAATAATAGAATAGCTTTAAATATGGTGTTTCCTAATATAAAAGAAACTTTTAGAAACATTTCCTTAAAATACACTAAAGGTATTTCTCAGAAAATTGCTACATACCTCAAATAAATATAATTTAAGAACTTCATTCAAAACCAATTCAAACTTGAGTAAATTTATTGAAAATAATAAAGACTGTACACATAAAGATGATAAATCGAGGGTTATAAGTTAACCTGCGGTGATTGCCCTAAAGTTTACATAGGATAGACTGGAAGAACTTTCCGACATAGAATCTGTGAACATTTGAAGAGTTTTCTCAATAATAAAAATAATTCTACATATTCCAACCATTTGTTAGAAACAGGATATACTTTCAACCATAATTTTGAAATTCTACATATAGAAAGCAAAATATATGCCTTGAATCTGTTAGAATCCCTAGAAATAAATAAACATATAATTATAAAATTGGAATATTACTTAACGAACGAATAGATTTAAATAACTCACCTCTGTTAAATATATTCAGATAAGCTGGAATTTGCAGAGACCACTTTTTGGGTTTTAGTGCTCAATAAAAATTTATTGTACTTACTGTTATATAAATAGCAACGGATTTCGGAAACAAGCTTAGTTATTCAAAATGTAATCTTGCCTGATGATGCTACTGTGATAGCGAAACGATTGTTGTAAACATAACAATAAAAATTTGTGGAAATCAGAATAACCTTATTTAAATATCATTGGATGAAGAAAAGATCGAAATGCTCAAGGAAGGAAAGCAGTGACGCTGCTCAACAGTATACTCTGAGACAAGAACATGAGCAGAACAAATAGAACAAGGATTTATAACACTATTGTGAAAAATATCTATAACCATAGCTCAGAGATATGGCGATTAAAGTTAAAAAATGAGTGAATGCTGAAAACTACTGAAATGAACTTCTGAAGGAGAACAGAAGGAATGAGAGAGTTAGGGAGATCATGAGTGTCCAAGATACAATAATTGAGGACATCAAAGACAAACAACTTTTATGGTTCGGACATGTGTAGAGAATGGAGGATAAAAGACTGCCAAAATAGGTAATGAAGTGGAAACCAGGAGAAAGGAGAAAACTCGAAGACCAAGGAGAATCTGGATGAGAAAAGATGGATAAAGGAAATAGTACTTGAGGATACAGACTGGAATGATAGAGTCGGCTGGAGATCAGGCATCCGAAAACATAAAACCTTATGAAACCGATTTTGGATAGATAGTTTTATCATTAATAAGGAGTATAAGCTATGGTAATAGAAAGTTCTACAAATGGAGACAGTGTAACAGACATCTGTGTACCAATTCCATATTCAAACAAACTCGATAAGGTTCTGTTGATCAAAGGGGCAACATGTGAAAGTTGTAAACTAGTTGGTTCTCATCAGTACAATATATGCCAGTGACTACAAATCTGTATTTGCTATACCAGAGACACTTAGATATTAATCATACACTAGCGCCATCTAGAGTATGCAAACATACATACAAGACATACCTTTACGAGCTTATTCAAGAAAGAAATGTATTCTCGATATTTTCATGTTACAAACGCAGAAAAAACTTTTCTCACGCTTAAGTCACACCATAATATGCCGTAATGCTCATAAGTAGCGTATTCATATTCAGATAAATTAATTCGGCTGATCCGTACCAAATCTCATTAATAATGAGTGTGAGCTATGGTACTAGAAAGTTTTTCAAATCGAGACAGTGTAACATACATGTGTATAACAATTCCATACTCAAAAAAATTCGATAAGGTTTTGTTGATCAAAAAGGCGAATTGCAGATATGCGCACGTTTTAAACTGGTTGGTTTTCATCAGTACAATGTATGTCAGCGACTGTAATCTGTCAAGTATCTATATTCGCTGTACACAGATACACTAAAGTATTAATCGTGCACTAGCGCCATCTAGAGTATGCAAACATACATACAAGACATACCTTTTCAACTCGGATTCTTCAGTGCTTGCAGTGTAGAATAACTAGTGGGTGTTTCAATAAGAGCGCAAGATTTCAGTGTTCAATAAAACATAGTTCTCTGTAGCAGAGTATTTGAAATATTTATTGATTTAGAAAATATACATTTGGGAATTATGTATGAAACAAAATATCTTGTAAATGACCGCCACGGCTTAGCTGGCATATGCATACCCTATTGACAAAATTTTCAATAACGTTATTGAATACATGTGGTGGTATTTCATTAATACAGCGTCTAATTTCGGCTTTCAATGCTTCGTTGGTTGCAGGCTTATTGGCATAAACCTGTGACTTCATATAACTCCACAGCCAAAAGTCTAAGGTCGTGAAATCGTAGGAGCGTGGAGGTCAATTCTGAATACCAAATCGGGAAATGACACGACCAGGGGCAAAATCGTGCAAGATCGTCAATGTTTCATGAGGCACAAGAAACTGTGTTATCATAGCACGATAACGTTCGCCATTCACCGTTACTGCAGGTGAGTATTTAAATACTCACCTGATGAAGTCATGGTATGACGAAACAATTGTCGTGTAAATCAATAAAATAGCGGAAGTTAACATTTGTTTCTCTTATATTGAAGATGAATTTCCGTCAAGTAAAGACCGAGACAATAAAAAAAAATAAGTTGTTGAGTCAGTTGAATTTTGTAGGCATGCAGCTGTAAATATTTAGTGAGAATTCGCTGAAGAGTGCGTGTTGAAATGTCCAATTCTTGTACCCGATGGCGAATTGACGTCTCTGACCTTTCTGTCACACTCTCGCGAACTGCCATGAAATTTTATTCTGAACGACCTCTACGAGCTCGTATCGTATGTTTCACATCACTAACCGAACCAGTACTTTCAAAATTTCTGATTATTTTTTTTCACAGTAGATGAATTAGGCACAATATTTCGACCGAACATTGGACGCACTTTACGAATATTGGCAATTTAGCTTTCATTTTGATAATAATTTTTGACAATCAGGACGCAATGTTTTACCGTGTAATGCTCCATGTTTACCAACTCCCATATGTCAACTTTCGATCTGTTACGTCTCAATCATGTGACATTATGACTGTCAAACATGGCGCGCATTTCAAATTTTGCGCCCTTATTGAACCATTTAGAACATTTTCGGCTCAAAAATTAAAGATACAGAGATTTCGGTCAACAATATGCCTTAAACAAGTATGGAAAAACACTATTTCCATGGATCGTTTCAAAACCTCTATCGTCTTCTTTTTCAATTTTAGAATTGTGAAAGAATACTACTACTGGAAAACTCGACTCAAAACTAATTCTCCATACGAATTCAATTCTTTGTTTCGGGCGCTTTTTTATTTTCACTGGAGAAGTTTGTGAAACTCCAGCGCATTGTTGATGTTTCAATAATTACATTCTGTGTGTCTAGACGGGCAACGAGGCACAAACTAACTACTTAATGGGGCAGATACTAAGGACAGTTGGGAATGTAAACTTTCCAGATTGATGAAATGAATGTGCCATAAGAGTTAACCATTTCGTTTTACGTTACAAACAAGCCTGTGACCTTTTGGAATGAGGACTCTATCTAGAGACATCTTTTTACGTTCAAAGTACCTCATGTAAATGTTTCATATGAATTATTTCGAGGCTTTATGTTTACCTCGTTCTTTTAATTCAATTTCATTGTTAGAGTTAAGAATGCGGCATGGAGTTCCTGTTTAATCAAAAGAATTGTGCGTTTTGTTTTTTTTTTCTCATTAACAGGAAGTTCTGAAAACTATGAACTCTTCAACTTATAAATATAAAATCTATCTGAGTTCAAATAAACTGCTCGCCTAAGGTTAAGAATAATGAATAAATTTGTCTTTTCTCTTCAGAAAAAACAATTCCTTTTGATATATCTATATGTAGAGTGATTCAGATTAGAATAAAAATATTTCAATGGAATAATACAAAATACAATATTTTAAAAATTCAAAATTTTGCTAGGAACTGACATTTTGAGAATTTCAAAAATTTATACTTTTATTTACCCTTAATACAAAGTATGACCACCACGTGCATAAATAACTGCTTAGCATCTTCTCTGCATGCTTTCTACCAAGTTCTTACCATAGCCGCATGAAACTGTGTAACTACTATTAATTTCATAAACATATGTTTGAGACATCATGCTTCTTGGAAGTACTAATAAGTAAGTTCTGCCATCGAAACAAACTGCCAAATAATAATTGTATCTTTTCGATAAGGATTTTTTATTTTTTTTTTTTTTATTATTATTATCCTGATACTCCTAGATCTTCTGTGAAGATCCCTCAGAAGCTTTTTCAGCTTGTACGAGTTAGGAGTTCAGTTGTGTTCTGTGTAGGCTTTGTTACTGCGATCTTGCGCCACTTTAGGTCACAGCACTGTTAATTTTTGACCCAACAGTGAAATGGTGGCAGATACCCGTCCAACTAGAAAATTTCTTTTCTACCTGAATAGGATTCGAACCCTGGACCTCCCGGTCACGAGTCCGATGCTCTCCCGCTGAGCTATCCACACTCATGGACTTGAACAGTGGCGATTCCTTCGTTTGAGTGAACGTGTCCACAGCCGTACTCGTTGACTATCATATTGTCAGTAAAGAGTACATATAGCCATTCATTGCGCCAGTGTACCCTCCATTGCCCACTCTAATCTTAGACCTCCCAATTTATCATTTTTATAATAAATGTAATGTCTTTATTATTTTTAATGAATTTACTAAGGTTTGAATAGGTTTTGAAAAAATTTCTTGAATCATATTTATTTTTAAGGTATATAGCAATTTCCTCAGAAACAACTCCAATATAATTAAGAGAAATGTATTTAAAATTTTTTTTTGTATTCGGATATATCGGGTGTTTTTTTAGAGTGATAGCACTTTAAATTTGAATAAAAGATATTTGAATTCAGACTGAAGCCAAATTTTTCTATTTGAAAAATAATTTTATGACAATTATGTTTCAAAAATAATTTCCGGCATATATCCACCACGACGAGCTCTGAGGAACCGCATTCGACCAGACCAATTTTGGACCACCTTTTCGAGTAATTCAGGCCTTATTTCATCAATAACACGACTTATATTGGCTTCCAAAGCGTCAATTGTTTCTGGTTTATCAGCATAAACCAATGACTTGACATAACCTCAAAGAAAATAATCTAGTGGAGTTATGTCGCATGATCTTGGAGGCCAATTAATTAGACCATTTCGCGAAATAATGTTATCGCCAAATCTTTCTCTCAATGAATCAATTGTTACGTTAGCAGCATGGGAAGTAGCATCATCTTGTTGGAACCAAAACACTTCTGAGTCGATACCATTTAAATTTTGAAACAAATAATCATTGATCATCGATTTGTAACGAGCACCATTCACTGTAACATTAGCTCCAGCATCGTTTTTAAAGAAATATGGAGCGATGACGCCTCCAGTGTGTAAAGCACACCATACAGTGTATGTTTCAGGATGCAATGGAACCTGCAGAACTTCTTGAGGATTGTTTTCACTCCATATACGGCAATTTTGCTTGTTTACATAGCCGTTCAACCAGAAATGCGCTTCATCACTAAACACAACTTTACGATAAAAGTAATGAAGTAATTGAAGATCAACTTCAAGCTGTTCTAGGGCCCAATCAGCAAAAAAACGACGCTTATTATGGTCAAGTGGCTTTAGTTCTTGAATCAGTTGGATCTTGTAAGGGTGTAGACCAAGATCTTTACGCAAAATTTTTGGTGAATGCACAGAGTCCAACTTGTTGTGAACGTCGACGAATAGACAAATTTGGATCATCATTAACACTATGAATTACAGCAGCCATATTTTCTTCTGTACGTACAGTTTCTCGCCTTGTTGTTGCATCGAGTATAGAAAATTTTGTCAGAAATCTACCGATAGTTCGACGAATAAGCTGCTCTGATGGACGATTATGTAAACTATTATGAGTACAAATAAGTTTCCGCCGTTTTATTGTAGATGGCGCGGCACGGATTTTCGGTAAGCTTTCGCAGATGATAACCGGCTTAAAAAATAGTTTGGACATTCAAGAACAACATAACCTATTAATATCATTGATTTTATATTGGTAAAATATAATTTTTATAAGTTGAAAATGTCAAAATTTGAGCCAAGTAAGCGTCATTTGTGGGAAATATTAGTTTACTTCTTTAATTTAAAGAAATCTGCTGCTGAGGCGCATCAGTTGCGCGTACAAGCGGTGAGGGTGCTTTGAGTGAGAGAACGTGTCGAGAGTGGTTTCAAAAGTTTAAAAACGGTGATTTCGACGTAGAAGACAAAGATCGCAGTGGAAGGCCAAAAATTTAGGAGGATGCAGAATTGGAGGAATTATTGGAGGAAGATTCATCTCAAACACAAAATGAACTTGCTCTAACATTAGAAGTCACTCAGCAAGCAGTCTCACATCGTTTAAAACCGTTCTTCTATAATAAATATTTAATTTGTGTTAAAAAACGGCGGAAACTTATTTGTACTCCTAATAAAAAATATATATGAGACAGTAATTTATTTCCACAAAAATGTTTGTACTACTACGCAATTATGTAAACCATAAATTTCACGAAATGCTCTATAAGTTTGTCGAATAGAACACTGATTTTGAAAAAAAAAATATCAACAATTTGTAAACGTTGTTGCGGCGTGAGTCTTTCCATGATAATTTGTCAAAGCTTACTGAACAGAAATGTCAAAACGACATGTCACATCACAGTTATCCCTATCGAAAGTTCTATCACTCTAAAAAAACACCCGACACCATATTTAAAGCTATTTCATTATTTTATCCATCAACAACTCATCTATTAGTATAGTAGTCATTATTAATAGCTAAATTTGAAAATCAAAACAGATTTAATCTGTTGTCTTCTACAATTTTAATTTCAAAAATTCTTTGAAGAAACTTTAAGAATTAAATTAATGTCTTTATAAGCACTGCTCATATTTAATAGACGTCAAAATTCATCATACAATTGTTATATTTTTGAGAAAGAGTTATTTTTCATTCATACGGGATCGGAAAACAATGCATTTTGTATTTGTAACAAACAGGGCTTCATAAGTTTGTCTGAAGAGTTCATTACGCATGCCTGGAACGAAACAAAAAATGTTTGCTTATTTATATTTTAATTTTAATTGACAGTTCATATTCGTTGGTTTTTCTTAATTCCGTTTGATATTGTATGATGAATTTTGACGTCTATTAAATATGAGCAGTGCTTATAAAGACATTAATTTAATTCTTAAAGTTTCTTCAAAGAATTTTTGAAATTAAAATTGTAGAAGACAACAGATTAAATCTGTTTTGATTTTCAAATTTTGTAATAATCCTTCTATCAAGTAAAAAACCGTTCCTTCTTATTTTATTTTATATATAATATATAATTATATTAGGTTTTTTAAATAAAGAAATTCATTATACAGTGTTGAACGGTTTTAACTGAGGCCAAGTGCCTTATAAGCTTTGTATGATTTCTGCGAACGTGGAACATAAGTACCTTGGATTTATAAACGTGTTTACTTTTATTTCTATTGAGGACCGTGTATTCCTAAGATTCACTGAGTAAGTCTATACATTGTTTAATTGATTTTATTATTTTTTATATGTAATGTTGAACTGATGTTATCGTAACTTTAATTATTTCTTGAGAATGTGCTACATGTTTTGAGATTTTTTGAAGTAATTTATTTAAATATATTGAATATTTCAAATAAATTAGTTTTTGAGAAGTTCTTGAAATTATGTTTTATATTTTTGAGAAAGAGTTATTTTTCATTCATATGGGATCGGAAAACAATGCATTTTGTATTTGTAACAAACAGGGCTTCATAAGTTTGTCTGAAGAGTTCATTACGCATGCCTGAAACGAAACAAAAAATGTTTGCTTATTTATATTTTAATTTTAATTGACAGTTCATATTCGTTGGTTTTTCTTAATTCCGTTTGATATTGTATGATGAATTTTGACGTCTATTAAATATGAGCAGTGCTTATAAAGACATTAATTTAATTCTTAAAGTTTCTTCAAAGAATTTTTGAAATTAAAATTGTAGAAGACAACAGATTAAATCTGTTTTGATTTTCAAATTTTGTAATAATCCTTCTATCAAGTAAAAAACCGTTCCTTCTCATTTTATTATTAATAGCTATTTGTTTAATGCTGTTGAGCTCTAAAATATAATTTTCTCTCGATTCACAAGTGAGTTAACTAATCTGTGGATCAAACATTTAAATGCTGATAATTTTTGGTTAATTGGATGATTTGATTTATTGTAATGGTATCTGCATATGATGGTTTATGAATAATTTTTGTAGAGTTATGCTCTGTTTCCATGGTGAATAATATTTACGGATTTACTCCGTTGATAAACAAGAGAAATTTTTGTTTTAGTTTGTCTGTACCTATGAAGCAGCAGAAAATATCGTTGACATATCTACAATATAATATACCAATATAAATATTATTTCATAAGGGGATTTTGATTAATTTAAGTTTCAATATTGTTCATGAATATGTCGGCTAATAAAGGACTTGGAAGATTTCGATAATCAAACCTTTTTCAGATTTATTTATTCAATTTTTCAATTTCAAAGTAATTTTGTCTGGTGCAAATTTAAAGGCATTCTAAAGTATCCTCTTTGATGATTTTATTGCATCCGGATTGGTAAAAACTTCAATTGCAATTTCACATGTTTATGATTGAAGAAAGTAATGAACCAAAAAACTATTTAGTTTTCCAGAGTCGGTTTAAAAAGCCTTCCATTTCGTTTTTAGTGATGCCGCCAGCGAAAAAACCGTTCCTTCAATCTTCCGAAAGTCTATACCAGTATGAAAAGCCGCAATGAATTCTCAACCAATTATCTCGGCGGCTTACAGCAGCAGGCAGCGTTCTGGATTACTCCATTCACCCAGGAAGGATCACAGGAAAAAGGACATTTTGGGACATTCTGCCTCCCATTAGCGTTTTTACCCAATATTTTCATTCCCGGTTCGCTTTCCGCGTTTCTTTGTATTTCCCGGAGCTCAAACTCCGGATTCCGTCACGTTCAGCATTAAATTTTAATCTCTCGGGAAGAGTCACCGAATTTTCCCTCAGAGAGTGACACAAAGGGTTCTGTATTTCTGTATGGAGATACTTGGGCGTGAAAAATGATTCTGAACCGGAGATAAGCTTGTATCAGTGGTATGGCGTGAATTTAACTCGGATCGCGGGATAATACGATTTCGGTAGAGTATATATCATGTTAAAACGGACATTTTTCGAAGTATTGTACGATTGTTTTGTTACACTTGCTCCGGATTTGAAGTCGTATATAATTGAGTTTTTTTTTTAATTTCAATGGAATAGAAAGGAAATTAACAAAATAGCAGTCACATTGTGGATTATATTCAAAATAATCTTCTCCTTTGGACACGTCCATTCAAATAACTATCGGGTGTATTTTTAGAGGGATAAAACTTTCGATTAACATTATTATCATTAACAAATTATCATGGAAAGACTCACGCCGCAAAAACGTTCACAAATTGTTGAAATTTATTTTCAAAATCAGTGTTCTATTCGCCAAACTTATAGAGCACTTCGTGAAATTCATGGTTTACATAATCGTCCATCAGAGCAGCTTATTCCTTGAACTATCGATAGATTTCGGACAACATTTCCTCTACTTGATACAACACCAACAACAAGACAAAGAACTGTACGTACAGAAAAAAAATATCGCTGCTGTGAGTCATAGTAGTAATGATGATCCAGATTTGTTTATTCGTCGACGTTCACAACAAGTTGGACTCTCCATCCACTACATGGAAAATTTTGCGTAAAGATCTTGGTCTAAACCTATACAAGATTATTTTATGATATGTGCTTCTATTATTTGGTCACGTACCTAAAAATGTATATAAACTCGGTTACACTCAATACCATCAGACAGTACAATGTAATACCTGAAGAAGCCACATAGTGGTGAAACAATTGTTGTATTAGTACAAACATTTTTGTGGAAATAAATTACTGTCTTATATACATTTTTTTAATTAAAATGAGTTTCCACCAAGTAAAGACCGAATCTATCAAATATATACAAGATCCAACTGGTTCAAGAACTAAAGCCACTTGACCATAATAAGCGTCGCTTGTTTGCTGATTCCATCCTATAACAGCTTGAAGTTGATCCAATTTTTTATTGTAAAATTGTGTTTAGTGATGAAGCTCATTTCTGGTTGAACGGCTATGTAAACAAGCAAAATTGGCATATATGGAGTGAAAACAATCCTCAAGAAGTTCTGCAGGTTCCATTGCATCCTCAAAAATGCACTATATGGTCTGCTTTACACGCTGGAAGCGTCATAGGTCCATATTTCTTCAAAAACGATGCTGGAGCTAATGTTACAGTAAATGGTGCTCGTTACAGAACGATAATCAATGATTATTTGTTTCAAAATTTGAATGGTATTGACCCAGAAGTGTCTTGGTTCCAACAAGATGATGCTTCTTCCCATGCTGCTACCGTAACAATTGATTTATTGAAAGAAAGATTTGGCGATAACATTATTTCGAGGAATGGTCCAATTAATTGGCCTCCAAGATCATGCGACATAACTCCACTGGATTATTTTCTTTGGGGTTATGTCAAGTCATTGGTTTATGCTGATAAACCAGAAACAATAGATGCTTTGGAAGCCAACATTATTCGTGTTATTGATGAAATAAGGCCTCGAATTACTCGAAATAGTGGTCCAAAATTGGTCTGGTCGAATGCAGTTCCTCAGAGCTAGTCGTGGTGGATATATCCCGGAAATTATTTTTAAAGCATGAGTGTCATAAAATTATTTTTCAAATAAAAAAAATTTGACTTCAATCTCAATTCAAAAGTTTTTTATTTCAATTTAAAATTCTATCACTCTAAACAGAAACACCCGATATTTTGGGATATTACAGATTACAGATGGATTAATTCACCGAAACTTTAATCTAAAGATTAAATCTAAAAAATCTCTTAAAAACTTTTAAGAATTAAATTGAACAAAATGCCTCAGGAACACTTTTTCACTTTATAGACAAAAACGTAAAATTATCAACACATATAAGAGGCAGCAGAAAACTTATAGAGATTCAAAAGAAAACATAGAATACTGACTATAATCATCCAAGGTAAATTTGTTTCGAGTGGATATTCAGGAATAATAAATTCCACCACCAAAAAATGTTCCACATAAAATTCAAAGATGTCTTTTTTATTTCCCTCTTTAGTAAATGGATAGCACATTCTCCAGAAATTCTAACCCATATTCTCCTCGGTTGGGGGTTATTTGAATATTCAAATGAATTAATTCGGGTGATCTGTATCAAATATCATTAGTAAGGAGATTAAGCTATGGTCATAAAATGTTCTACAAATCGAGACAGTGTAACGTACATCGGTATAAAAATTTTTAACGCATACAAGCCCGACAAGGTTTTCCAGATCACTGGGACATAAATATAGGATGTTTTTTTTAGTGTTATCGAACTTTAAATTGAAATAAAACACATTTAAATTAAGACTGAAACAATTTTTTTTTATTTGAAACATACTTTATGTTTTAAAAATAATTTCCGGCATATGTTCACCACGACTAGCTCTGAGGAACCGCATTCGACCAGACCAATTTTGGACCACTTTTTCAAGTAATTCAGGCCTCATTTCATCAATAACACGAGTTATGTTGGCTTCCAAAGCGTCTATTGTTTCTGGTTTATCAGCATGAACCAATAACTTGACATAACCCCAAAGAAAATAATCCAGTGGAGTTATGTCGCATGATCTTGGAGACCAATTAATTAGACCATTCCTCGAAATAATGTTATCGCCAAATCTTTCTTTCAACAAATCAAATGTTACCGTAGCAGCATGAGGTGTAGCACCATCTTGTTGAAACCAAAACACTTCTGGGTCGATACCATTCAAATTTTGAAACAAATAATCATTGATCATCAATCTGTAACGAGCACCATTCACTGTAACTTTAGCTCCAGCATCATTTTTGAAGAAATATGGACCTATGATGCCCCCAGCGTGTAAAGCACACCATACAGCGCATTTTTTAGGATGCAATGGAACCTGCAGAACTTCTTGAGGATTGTTTTCACTCCATATACGGCAATTTTGCTTGTTTACAAAGCCGTTCAACTAGAAATGAGCTTCATCACTAAACACAATTTTACGATAAAAAAGTGGATCAACTTCAAGCTGTTGTATGGCCCAATCAGCAAACAAACGACCAATATTATGGACAAGTGGCTTTAGTTCTTGAACCCATTGAATCTTGTATGGGTTTAGACCAAGATATTTACCCAAATTTTCCATGTGGTGGATGCACAGTCCAACTTGTTGTGAACGTCGACGAATAAACAAATCTGAATCATCATCCAAACTATGACTTACAGCAGCGATATTTTCTTCGGTACGTACAGTTCTTTGTTTTGTTGTTGTTGATGCATCGAGTAGAGAAAATGTTATCGAAATCTATCGATAGTTCAACGAATAAGCTGCTCTGATGGACGATTATGTAAACCATAAATTTCACGAAGTGCTCTATAAGTTTGGCGAATAGAACACTGATTTTGAAAATAAAATTCAACAATTTGTGAACGTTGTTGCGGCGTGAGTCTTTCCATGATAATTTGTCTAAACTTACTGAACAGAAATGTTAAAACATCATGGCTTCTATCTTCTGTCAAATCACAGTTATCCCTATAGAAATTTCCTTCAATCTAAAAAAACACCCGATATAAAAGTATCCAAGACACAACAACTAACGAAACGGGGAAAATTGGCGGGTAGTTTAAATATAGGAAGAAATAGAAACATATTATTTGAACTCTAAGCTGAAGTCGCTAGCTCTCGGCTATTACAGAATTGACAAAAAAAGTCAGCGATAAAATCTCTCTCTTCTATCTTTAATACCCTCTTCTGACTCCGTCGCTTTTTATTGGATCGAATGAACGTTAAATCACAATTTGTTATTTTGAGATTATTATGGAACTATTTATTCACTTTGTATTGAAATTCTCGAGTTATATGTAGAACGTGTCGAGGACTTAGTTATTTTCAGATAATACATAAGATCTGAGTTTAAATGAATGCAAAAAGGAATCTTGAAGTTCATTCGGCAAACAAACTTGAAATATTCGTTTGCCAAGGTCATTACTTGACGAAAATTTGTATTGACTTTAAAAAACGAGAAAAAAATTTCAATTTCGACTATTTTTTCATTTTTACAAAAATTGTTTATAAACAGAAGATTTTAGAGTTGTCAATTCAACTGCATACGGATGTGAACGTTGTGCAGCTTTTGTTCCACGTGCGAATCTAGCGGCAGCTGGCATCATTTCCCTTTGTTGCGTGGAGCATCGACGATAATATCTATAAAACAAGCACAAGTCGACAACTTTCCTTCTTCTTTCCAACGACTGCAAATTGGGTGTTATAGTTAGGCAGTCAATCAGTCGTACTCATTTTTCTTGGATGGAATCTAAAAGTTGTAATGAAAGCTTGGGTGCTGAGCTTCAAACATGAGTATTCGAGTCCTGGAATGAGGTAGGCTTTATACGGTCGAAGAACCTAATTTGCAGAGAAATATTTCTTAGCCTTGAATAAATATCCCAGCTTTTTGCAGAAGACTTTGCAATGTGAGTCACATGTTCTCCCCAACAGACAAAAGAGTTGACAGTCACGCCAAGAAGATGCATGGAATCCCTTTGCTAAAGCACCTGGTTTTCCATCATCAAGTCAGAAGTCACGAACTGAGTTTTTCGAAAAAAAGCTGTTGTTCGAGTCTTCGAGGTATTGAATTAAACCAGATTCCATTGGGCCCATTCGATTATCTTTCTGGGATCTTCGTTCAGAGAATCGGTTTGGCGTTAAGGTGAGACTCAATCTATCACAAATGGAAGGGGAACACGCAGAAACACTTGGAGTCACTCAACAGCTCAAAAGCAACGGAAATCATCCGAAAAGTAGGAAACTGTATGCCGTATGAACTGAAGACAAGAAATGTCGAACGTCGTTTTTTCACATGTGAGCAACTGCTCAAACGGCAAAAAAGGAAACGGTTTTTGCATCGAATTATGACTATCGATGGAAAGTGGGTCCACTCAATCATCAAAAACGTGGGGAAACGTATGGATCATCAACTTTCAAGCCTAACATTCATGGTGATAAGATCATGCTGTGTATATTATGAGCTGCTACAATCGAACGAATGGTTGACAGGAGATGTCTACCAACGAAAATTGATGCAATAAGCCAACAGACACAACAAAGTTATTGGAAATACATGACAATGCACGGTCACATGTTACCTCACATGTACTGAGAAACGCTCAAATGGAAAGTCTCGAAATTTTTCATGCATACTTCAACTTGTATGAAACGAAAACTGTGTTATTCCTAATTCCATTAATCTACATAGAAATCGAGACAATAGCTATTGATCACTAGGTTGGAGGCTAATTTTCCGTTTGTTGTCGTCTTTATTTTTGCTAAATGGTAGGCATTTCGACGACAAAAGTACAGTTATATACCCAATTCCGTCCACGGAATCGTTTATTTGATCTGCCTAATTGTTCTGGGAGTTGGTTCCCCCAAGTCTCCAATTCCGAACACGCATGCTGTCGGTCGTTTCTGTGTTAGTTCTCAACTAGGAGGATTATGAATTGGAGGGAAGTTTTGCTAGATGGAAACTCATAACTTCGTATCTCTGAATAAATAAGTTGAAGGTCCATCGAGTCGGATCATTTCAAGTTGAATAGAGTTTCATGTGTTTCTGAATAATGATAAATCAGGATATAAAGCAGTGCAAATTACTCAAGATGGAGGTATTCAGGTTAACAGAATTTATAATGACTCGCAATATCGAAACTGTTCATAAAGTCCTATGTATACATTCGCTGATTGTTCCTGATTTCAAGTGCAAGTTGTTCGTAGCTGACATAAATCTATTTTCATTCTTACTTTCGAACGGAAAAATATAGCATTGAAATTTTCGGAATAAAAGAACATAACAACCTGCGAAACTTCGTCAGGATCGTTTATTAAGAAGATATAAAAAATACATTTTCTGAGCAGAGCAGCGTTGGCACTAATTATTTTAGTATTTATGGAATTTAGTATTTAGATGTAAATTAACGGAAGAAAAGGTGAGTGAGTGAGTAATTAACTAAATAATAAAAAACTGTTTTTAGATATTCCGATCACAAGAAATGTTAATTCCCTTGAATTTGACATATTTAGAAAATCCACGTACACAGATTCATTAATACACAATAACAGTTCCCATCCTCATAGAATAAAGATGTCTGCTTTTCACGCCTTTGTACATAGAGCACCAGCAACCCCTCTATCAATAGAAAACTTCAACAAAGAAATATTGAAGTTTTGAAGTCATTAGCGTCGAACATTGGTCACAATACGAACGTAATCGATAAATTAATTTTTGAAAAACAGCATAAGAACCCGTAGCTTCTCTTTACCCTATTTTTCAGGACAAAGAAAGAGAAAAATTCAATAGGATAAATTTCATAACACAAATAACTAATAAAATTTGCAGTAGACTAAAACAGGATAATATTAATATTATTTGTACAAATAATAACAACTTAGGTTCACTCTTAGTCAATAGCAAAGGCTGTCGTGAAGCATGTGAAAAAAGCAGTATATACAAATTATATTTTAATAAATGCCCTGCATTTCACTTAGTCAGACAGGACGATCTATAAACATAAGGGTAAAAGAACATAAAAAAGTATATTACATAATAAATGACATCTAGTTTTTCGGAACATAACAACCATTTCATAAATTGCAGTAGAACAGATTTTACACGAAGGTAATAAAAACAGAAGAATGGACCTTTTAGAAAGTTTGGAAATTTGTTTAGCACATGGTATGAAGCTGCGAATTACAAATGACAACTTCAATTTAATTTATCACCATTGCTCTTATCTGTAAAAGATTAGGACCCAACTAACACCATATTTTCACACTGTTCAAAATTGTACCTGTGATCTACCCTACCATTATAAATAGGATTTTAAGTTTTGTTCTCTTCAGTTTTGAAAATGGGCTAAAAACCCAAATAAACAGTGAAACTTAAGCCAAGTTGTTTTCATTTACTTTATTAATTTAAAAATGATTCACCAAGTGATATGCGAGAAATTAATATCATTTAACGGTGACCATTTGGAAATATATGAAAATTATCATTAATAAGGAGTATAAGCTATGGTAATAGAAAGTTATACAAATCGAGACAGTGTAACATACATCTGTATAACAAAGTTATACTCAAACAAACCCGACAAGGTTTCGTTGATATCTGCAATTTGCATCTGTGATCAACAAAACCTTATCGAGTTTGTTTGAGTATAGAATTATTATACAGATGTATGCAACACTGTCTCGATTTGTAGAACTTTCTATTAGCATAGCAATTCTATACTCAAACAAACTCGACAAGGTTTTGTTGATCACGGAGGCAAATTGCAAACATCAACAAAACCTTGTCCAGTTTGTTTGAGTATAGAATTGTTATACAGATATATGTTACACTGTCTCGATTTGTAGAACTTTCTATTACCATAGCTAATACTCCTTATTAGTGGTTATTATTATATAATTATTCATCACCCTCGTTACTCACAGTATGCAATCTCGAATCAACTCAGGTCTTAAAATGTCTGCCGGACAATTATAAAAAAATTCCATCGAGTTTCACAGATGAATGGAAATTTCCACAATGGGAGAACTCAGGCACATTATTGAGACGAATGGTGAATGCTCATTTCCCGCCTTCCGTCAAGGGAAATTCATTAATCAATACTGCCTTGGAAGAAGCATCCAACATTTTTGCGCGGATAAAAACAGTGTCGACGATAAATCTTTCGCAGTCGTCACTCAATTTAACTCCAAACAATTAGGACTGGGGATGAAGAACTTGGATTGAATAGGTTATGGATTAGACGAATTCAGCTTCACGTGATTGGTCTGGAGGAAAAAGTTGAAAGCTATTTCGATGTTGTCATTCGAATGTAGTGAAACTGTAGTCAGTTTAATGTTGAAGTGAAGCTAGGGGACAAAATAAACTGGGTTACTTGAAATACATTTGTTTGGCTTTAAATTCAGAATTATATCGGGTGTTTCTTAGAGTGTTAGAACTTTCGATAGGGATAAATGTGATTTGACAGAAAGTAGAAGCCATGTTGTTTTGACATTTCTGTTCAGTAGGCATTTGCAAATTATCATGGAAAGACTCACGCCGCAACAACGTTTACAAATTGTTGAAATTTATTGTCAAAATCAGTGTTCTATTCGCCAAACTCATAGAGCACTTCGTGAAATGTATGGTTTACATAAACGTCTATCAGAGGAGCCTATTCCTCGAACTATCGATAGATTTCGGACAACATTTTCTCTACTCGATGCAGCAACAACAACAAGACAAAGAACTGTACGTACAGAAGAAAATATCGCTGCTGTAAGTCATAGTGTTAATGATGATCCAGATTTGTCTATTCGTCGACGTTCACAACAAGTTGGACTCTGTGCATCCACCACATGGTGAATTTTGCGTAAAGATCTTGGTCTACACCCAAACAAGATTCAACTGGTTCAAGAACTGAAGCCACCTGACCATAATAAGCCTCCTTTTTTTGCTGATTGAAACAGCTTGAAGTTGATCCATTTTTTTATCGTAAAATTGTGTTAAGTGATGAAGCTCATTTCTGGTTGAACGGCTATGTAAACAAGCAAAATTACCGTATATGGAGTGAAAACAATCCTCAAGAAGTCCTGCAGGTTCCATTGCATCCTGAAAAATGCACTGTGTGGTGTGCTTTACACGCTGGAGGCATCATCGGTCCATATTTCTTTAAAAACGATGCTAGAGCTAATGTTACAGTGAATGGTGCTCGTTACAGATTCAATTCAATTCAATTCAATTTATTCATCAAAAAAAATACACCAAAATAAAAGATAAACAATTTCGTTCACAGAAATATGACAGTCTAAGCCAAGCTTGTATACTGTCATATTCTGTACATACTAACGATGAAAACTCCTTTCTAATGTGATCGAATAACAAATAAGTTTGCATACTTGAGAAGGTGAACAGCATAAAGAAAAAAAAATAACTCCGAATGGAAAACAAAATCAAGCAGAAAGAATGGTCGCGAATCTACTAAAATTCAACATAATGTATTTCCGGAGACGATCTTTGCATACTTTACTCTTTACATTGAAAGATACCTTCAGCTCATAAGGAAGAAGATTATAAAATTTGGGACCATAGTACAACCTACTTTCTTGCAGATGTTTTCTAAGGAACCGCGGAATGACAAGATTTATATTCAGAACCTGTCTTGTTAGGAATGCATGCTGCACCAATTCTTTTCTCCCTTTTATTTGATTCAACAGTACTTCATAAATATAAAGCTGTTTGATATTCAGTCGGTCAGATTCCATATACAACCTTTCAGATCCGAACCTTTTACTCAACTTCAAGATTATCTTCAATATGGTCTCATGTACTTACATTGATAGATGATCAATGATTATTTGTTTCAAAATTTGAATGGTATCGACTCAGAAGTGTTTTGGTTCCAATAAGATGGTGCTACACCTCGTGCTGCTACCGTAACAACTGATTTATTGAAAGAAAGATTTGGCGATAACATTATTTCGAGAAATGGTCCAATTAATTGGCCTCTAAGATCATGTCACATAACTCCACCGGATTATTTTCTTTGGTGTTATGTTAGGTAATTGGTTTATGCTGAGAAACCAGAAACAATAGACGCTTTGGAAGCCAACAAACTCGTGTTATTGATTAAAGGCCTGAATTACTAGAAAAAGTGGTCCAAAATTGGTCTGGTCGAATGCGGTTGCTCAGAGCTAGTCATGATGGACATATGCCGGAAATTATTTTTAAAACAAAAATTTCATAAAATTATTTTTCAAATAAAAAAAATTGGCTTCAGTCTTGATTTAAATGTGTTTTATTCCAATTTAAAGTTCTATCACTGTAAAAAGAACCCGATATTTGGCTGTTTAACTCACATTATTTTGCTTCTCCTCAATTATTATATAACAATAGCCTGGATATAGTTTCTTTTTTATCTTTCTCAGTTAGTTTTGCCATATAAATTTCCATTCATTTTTTGTTGCTGATATTTTTGAGTTGATATTTGGTTGAAGATAAATGAGTTGGTATTCAGGGAAAAAATTTAAAAATGACTTTTCAGTTACGAGAATGTTTATATATTTCGATACTACGTTTATAGAAATCACTTTGTAGGTATTAATGATTTTTTTGTGTTACCATTTCCTCAGACGACTGAAAATTTTCCATTCACCCAATTAAAACCTTTCCCTATCAATAAAAAACTTGTGAACTTCCACAAAAATTCTCTGCATTACGACAGGAAGTGACCATAATGGAAAAGTTGACGACAGTGCTGAAAAGTTTCACAAGGACTTATACCCCAAAATAATCAGCGATGATGAAAGTTACCCGGGTGTAATAGATTTAGAAGTTGATGAGATTAATGGAAGTTTGAAGGTGTTGTGGGACTTCGAATTACACTTGGGCTTCCTGTTATTGTCACGAACAAAACTGTTCTATGAATTATCCGGTGGGAACGATTGTTTACCAAGGTACAGAATAAAAATTCATGAGTTATTTCAATAATAAATTCAGTGAAACAAGAATCAGGAATGAATCGCTCAAAAAGATTGCTTAAAGGGATTTTCGAAAATATTTTTGTCGCTAAGCTGACATAACCACCTCTATACTCGCGCAGACATTGAGCGTCATCTATCATTTAATTTCCTTACACAGCTGTCAGTTCATTTCGAGTTCGTTTTATGATTTTCATATAATCTGTCTTCTGCGAAAATTCAGTCGCTTAAAGACCACTCAAAGAATAAATCGATTCAAACCCCATGAAAAACATTAGTTTCACTAGTTTGACTTGCAAACAAGCCAACAAGCTTTGGAATGGCGTCTTGAAACTGACTCGAAACTGTCAATGTTGATCGAAAGTGAAGGTGATGTTGACGTTTTTTTCGATTATCTCTGTGTTATACACTCAGAATTTTTACAAAATAAACAATATTATCTGAGCGTTAAATGTCGTTTGTACAATTTCGTCAAAAAAGATCAGATTTTTTAAAAGAGAACTAGTGAATTTTATATTTTTTTATATTTTAATATCAACAGTCATATTCTGAAAGCCTACATATTTAATTTGAAATAATTATATTTAAAATTTTAACTTCAGGAATTAAATTAATGTCATATAAGCACCGCTTATATCAAACGACATATAAAATAAACATTCATTATAAGACATCCAAGTGAGATGAAAAAATCCAATTAATATAAATTGTTAACAAAAATCCTATAAATTAAATATTTTGAGTAGACAAAATTTAGTTTCTGCTCATTCCTCTTATGAAAACAAATATCTTTCAAAAATATTTAACATAATCCTAAGAATTTCATCATAAAACTATATTACTTGGAAGAATATTCAATATTATTGAATATCTGAGTTACTTTTTAGAAAATCTCAAGGTATGTAAAAACATTACTAAAAAACACGTTTTAAGAGAGACTTTGCTTGTCAGTACCCAATCACCTTTATAAAATATAACATCAATCAACAAAAAATATTTACTCACCTTAACAATCTAGAAACATCTTGGCAAATGAATACTGAACATTCAAAAAGTGTCCCATGTGACCTCCAACAATTAGTTCTGTGGTTTACCATAGATCTTAAAGATTGACCTTCAATTTAAGGGCCTCTGTTATAGCACTAGGACATCTGTATAAAGAATGTTAAGGAAACCTAATAATTATATATTAGCTCTATGGTAAACCACAGAACTATTTGTTGAAGGTCACATGGGACACCATTTAAATGTTCAGTATTTATTTGCCAAGATGTTTCTAGATTGTTAAAGTTAGTAAATATTTTTTGTTGATTGATGTTATATTTTTTAAATGTGATTGGGTACTGACGAGCGAAGTCTCTCTTAAAAAGTGTTTTTTAGTAATGTTTTTATAAATCTGAGATTTTCTAAAAAGTAACTTAGTTTGATATTCAATAATATTGAATATTCCAAGTAAGATAGTTTTATCATGAAATTCTTAGGATTATGGTAAACATTTCTGAAAGATATCTGTTTTCATAAGAGGAATGAGCAGAAACAAAATTTTGTCTACTCAAAATATTTAATTAATAGGATTTTTGTTAAAAATTTATATTTATTGGATTTTGTTATATCATTTGGATGTCTTATAATGAATGTTTATTTTACATGTCGTTTGATATAAGCCATTAATTTAATTCCTGAAGTTATAATATTAAATATAATTTTTTGAAATTAAATATGTAGAAGGCTCACAGAATATATCTGTTAATATTAAAATATTTAAAAAAAATTTAAACCTTCTATCAAGTATAAACCTCCATTTATTTCAAATCTTATACAGTTTATTCATTTTGCGCTTCCGGAAGTAAACGTAAATAAAACACTTTTTCATTCAGAATATCCATCAAATTTTCATTTCAATATAATGCTTGAACCTTGCCATTATGTCTGGAATACATCATTTAAATGTCCTTCGTGTAATCTCTTACAGAACTCGATCCTTATGAGGTAATTTTCGATGAATCGCCGGCACATTTCGCGCAATATCTCACCGATAACTTGATTGATGTTTGTTTTCAGATCGTCAATAGTCTGAGGATTATAGGAATGAATACGACACTTCGCATAATACCACAAGAAAAATCCGAAGGTGATAAATCACAAGATCTTGGTGGCCAATTCAAATCGTCGAAACGAGAATTTACGCGTCCTGGGAATTTTTCCTGCAATAATGCCAAAACAAGTCGTGTTTGTGGCTTGTGCATCATCTTGCATGAACCACATCTCTTCCAATTCCGTATCATTAATTCCAGAGCAAAAAAAACGGTAATCATTTGGCTAGATCGATGAGAATTGACGGTTTGAGTGACACCTTCTTCATTTGCAAAGAAGTACGGGCCAATCACTCCACCAGACCAAATTACACACCAAACAAAGACTTTTTGTCCATGTAATGGTCTCTCAGCAGTTACCTGAGGATTTTCACTGCTCCAGATGCGGCAATTTTCCTTGTTTACATAGCCACTGAGTGAAAAATGTGCTTCGTCGTTGAAGAAAATTCGATGCAAAAAATCGTCATTCATACGTTGTTGTTCAAGCACCCAATCGGCATATGTTCTAGGCATTCTATGGTCAGCTGGCTTAAGCTCTTGTGTCAACTGAACCTTATAAGGATGGAGATCCAAATACAAATGCAAAATACGCTATAGCGTTCCGTAAAAAATGACACAAATGTTGTGCTCGCCGATGAATTGATAAATTTGGATCATCTTCAACATTTTCACTTACAGCAGAAATATTTCCGGTCGAGCGTGCATTGCAATGATGTATGGGCCTTAAGACATCAGCAACAGATCTAGCTTCTTCGAATTTTTTCACTGTGTTACCAATTGTACGCTCAGATGGACGATTATGTCGACCATAATCTGCCCATAATACACGAAACGTTCTTATACAGATTCATTGTTTTTGAAGTAAGTTTTCACATGTTCAGTAGTAAATAAACGATCCATATTGTTAAATGGCTGATCTTCTATGAGGCTTCGGATCATAGTTCTGTCCAACGAAAACTTAACACCTCGATTTTCCAGCTTTAAAATGAAAATGTTGAAAATCGCTAGGATAGGTCAATTTCTGATTCGAGGGAAAACAACTTTTCCGCTCTTCGCATCCCCGTAACTGCAACCCTCTAACGGGGGTGAGTACGACCCCTTGATTTTGAATAGGGATAAGGGATATTACGATACCTCATTGCGAAGATCTTATCGAGTACTATTTGATCCCGAAATTTCGCTTCAAAATTTCCATAGATAACGAAATGACATGTAAAATAGTGGAAAAGAACTTACTTTTGTGATTTGTTTATTAAATGATGGATGGGCACCATTCACTTCCAGGCAGTAATGTAAGTTTTGCTGAAAACGTTCACGTATGTTACTCAAGATTTCTGGTGCAATTTGACGGTATTCATTAATGATCCGAGTTCGCAAATCATCATAACTCAGACTCAAGGTAGCGTAAATCTTGGATTTCAGGTGACCTCATAGAAAAAAGTCCAGTGGAGCCAGATCAGGTGATCGGAGTGGCCACTCAATATGTCCTCTTGTTCCAATTCAGACGTGAGGAAATTATTCATCTAAGAACTCATGCACTGGTTGAACGAAATGAGGTGGTGTGCCATATTCTTGGAAAATGATCGTTTGATGGTCTTCTGCATTCTCCAATACTTGCACGAGGGCTGGATAAATGGCTTTCTCCAATAGATCTAAATAAATTTGGCCAGTGAGATTACCGGGTATAAAAAATGTCGATTATGTGATCTCCATAAAAACCGGCGCAGACATTTAATTTTTGGGGAAGCTGAGTATACACCTCATGAAATAATCTTGGATTTTCAACTGACCAATAACGACAGTTATGCCGTTAAGGTAAAATGAACACTCGTCCGAAAAACAGACATCGAACATGTAGTTTTGATTACCGTTAATCATTTCACAGAACTGAAGTTGGCGATCAGGATCATCCTCATTCAGTTCCTGAACGAATCGTATCTTAAAAGGATGGAATTTATATTGTTTCAGAATTCTCATGATTGTTGTGCGTGAAACACCAGATACATTGTACAATTTCGTAGTACTCAAGGTCGGATCCATTGCTACATGACCTAAGAGATCCACATCCCTCGCTTTTATGCACCCTCTTTTTGTTTCCGACTGAACTAGTAGCATCAAATTTGGCAACCAGTTGCAGTAAGCAGCGAATACATTTTTTCCAGGATGTCGTTCTTTAAATAAAGCCGCCGTTGTTCGCGCAGAGTCGTTATTTCTAAGAAATAATTTTATCAGTTCTACCCTTTCTTCTACCGAATAAACCCAATTTACAATCGCTTTGACGCACTTGTAACGTCCTTAAAAATTCACGATAGACTAAGGTAAATCAAAAACATGGTCCGTCTACGTTTTTTGACAAAAAATTAGCAATATAACTACTAAATACCTTTAAAATGTTAAGGATTAAGGACCTAAGGACCTCAAGGCTACCTTGAGGAGCCGTGGCTGCCTTAAGGAGCCGTGGCTACCTTAAGGAGCCGTGGATGCCTTAAGGAGCCGTGGCTACCTTAAGTAGCCGTGGCTCCTTAAGCCTACTAAGGACCTAAGGACCCTAAGCCTACTAAGGACCTTAAGGTCCTTAAGGTGGCTCCTCAAGTTAGCCACGGAGCCACCTCAAGGACCTCAAGGCTACCTTGAGGAGCCGTGGCTGCCTTAAGGAGCCATGGCTACCTTAAGGAGCCATGGCTACCTTAAGGAGCCACCTAAGGACCTTAAGGTCCTTCCTACTAAGGACCTAAGGAAGGAGCCGTGGCTACCTTGAGGAGCCGTGGCTACCTTAAGGAGCCACCTTAAGGACCTCAAGGCTACCTTGAGGAGCCGTGGCTACCTTAAGGAGCCGTGGCTACCTTAAGGAGCCGTGGCGACCTTGAGGAGCCGTGGCGACCTTAAGGACCTTAAGGAGGAGCCACATTAAGGACCTTGAGGTCCTTAAGGTCCACGGCTCCTTAAGGTAGCTACGGCTCCTTCCTAAGGTCCTTAGTAGGAAGGACCTTAAGGTCCTCAGGTGGCTCCTCAAGGTAGCCACGGCTCCTTAAGGTAGCCACGGCTCTTTAAGGTAGCCACGGCTCCTTGAGGTAGCCACCTAAAGGTCCTTAAGATCCTTAGTAGGAAGGACCTTAAGGTCCTTAGTAGGAAGGAGCCGTGGCTCCTTCTATATTCTATATTCCTATATTCTCAAGATAAATTTCACATTGCCTCTTTCACTATTTTTGCTGTCATTTCATTATCGATTGATATTTTGAGGCGAAATTTTAGGATAGGAGGGTACTCAATACGATCTTCAAAATTAGTTATCGCAACACCCCTCATGCCTCTTTAAAATCGAAGGTTTGTGCTCACCCCTGTTAGGGGGTTGAAGTTACGGGGATGAAAAAAGTGAAAAAGTTGTTACTCCTTGAATCAGACATTGACGGGTCCGAGCGATTTTACGAATTTTTATTTTCAAGTCGAGAATCGGAAGTTAAGTTTTCGTTAGATCACCTTGTACATTATTTAAACAGGGCTGTGGAATCCGGACCACGAAATGGATAACCCGTTGGAACAATCACTATATTTTCCAGATATGGCAGCTATTGACTTTTTTCCCTGTCCAATACTCAAATGACCAATTTTTACGCCCGTTCTCAATCGAAAGAGACAAAATTTATATTTGGATTATTCATTGAAGTTAATATTATTAATGGAGAAGAATTTGGCAACAATGAAAGATAGTGAGCAGAGTATAGATACAATTCCTGAAATATTCAATTAATATCTAAGCTGAAGAGGAATAACAAACACCACTTCGCGTTCAGATTGTATTTTCTTGTTTGTAAAATCACTAAGGAATGAATAACTCTTCTTTTCGTTCCAGGAAAATAATTCCCTTGAACATCATCGAGGAGGACAGGTACGAAAAAGATGTTCTGATGTACGTACAACTAGGAGAGCCGCAAATGTCAGGCGGTAAGAAAATATATCTTGATTTTTTCATGTCTTCAAGTCCGTTTTTCTTTCATATACTCTTCCGCACGCTCTCTATCTGCTCCAACACACACTGCATGATCGCTAAAGTAAGTATCAATGTCTTCGTGAGATCAATCAACATTAGGTTCCAGTTAAATGTTTAGAATAGCTTTATGTACCACATTAGCTAATTCCCATAGCTCTTTGCAAAACCATACATGAACATAATTTACTTTCTTGATACCCGATTTCGCCCTGAATTGGAATTCATTAAACATTACCTATCTAATTTTCCCCAAAAAAGAAGGAGGACAGCCCAGTTAAAAAAGACCAAAAAAAGTTACAAATTGACCAAAATCCGCGTAGAACTGAAATTTGGTATAGACGTTACATAAATCATTACTAATAAAATTTCAAGAATCCCCTTCAATCATATTGGGTGTTTTTTTTTAAATGATAGAACTTTGAATTCAAATAAAACACATTTAAATCAAGATTGAAGCCAATTTTTTTTATTTGAAAGATAATTTTATGACATTTACGTTTCAAGAATAATTTCTGGAATATGTCCACCACTACTAGCTCTTAGGAACCGCATTCGACTAGACCAACTTTGGCCCACTTTTTCAAGTAATTCAGGCCTTATTTCATCAATAACACGAGTTATAATGGCTTCCAAAGCGTTTATTGTTTCTGGTTTATCAGCAAACACCAATGACTTAACAAAACTCCAAAGAAAATAATCCAGTGGAGTTATGTCGCATGATCTTAGAGGTCAATTAATTGGATCATTTCTCGAAATAATGTTATCGCCAAATATTTCTTTCAATAAATCAATTGTTACGGTAGCAGCTTGAGGTGTAGCATCATCTTGTTGGAACCAAAACACTTCTGGGTCGATACCATTCAAATTTTGAAACAGATAATCATTGATCATCAAAGTGTAGCGAGCACTATTCACTGTAACATTAGCTCCATTATCGTTTTTAAAGAAATATGGACCGATGATGTTTTCAGCGTGTAAAGCACACCATAAAGTGCATTTTTCAGCATGAAATAGAACCTGCAGAACTTCTTCAGGATTGTTTTCACTCCATATACAGCAATTTTGCTTGTTTACATAGCCGTTCAACCAGATATGAGCTTCATCACTAAACACAATTTTACGATAAAAAAGTGGATCAACTTCGAGCTGTTCTAAGGCCCAATCAGCAAACAAACGACGCTTATTATGTTCAAGTGGCTTTAGTTCTTGAACCAGTTGGATATTGTATGGGTATAAACCAAGATCTTTACGCAAAATTCTCCATGTGGTGGATGCACAGAGTCCAACTTGTTGTGAACGTCGACGAATAGACAAATGTAGATCATCATTAACACTATGACTCACAGCAGCGATATTTTCTTCTGTACTTACAGTTCTTTGTCTTGTTGTTGTTGCATCTAATAGAGAAAATGTCCGAAATCTATGGATAGTTCGACGAATAACCTGCTCTGATGGATGATTAAGTAAACTATAAATTTCACGAAGTGCTCTATAAGTTTGACGAATAGAACACTGATTTTGAAAATAAATTTCAACAATTTGTAAACGTTGTTGCGGCGTGAGTCTTCACATGATAATTTGTCAATGCCTACTGAACAGAAATTTCAGAACAACATGGCTTCTACCTTCTGTGAAATCACAGTTATCTCTATCGAAATTTCTACCACTCTAAAAAAAACACCCGATACATATGATAAGTGGTCGTCTAGTGTTAGTACGAGACCACAAAAACGCCCAATTGTCCTTAAAAACTTTTCACATATAAAATGGTATCACCCATAAGAATACACCCGATATTTCTGCGAAAGATGTAGGTCAAAGGTGAAAATTTCAGCTTTTTTTCATTTTCCCTTAAACGGTAAGTTTTATCGAAAAAATAGGTCAGACAAAATTTGTAGAACAAACAACTCTCAACAAAAACTGTATTGATCCTTTTTACATACGAATCGCCAGTCGTGAGATATCGGTTTTAAAAGTTGAAAAATTCATATTCTACATAATATGCTGCACTTATATGCAGCCTATTTTTCTATGACCCAGCCACATGGACAACAATTTAGTCCACCATACGCTACTCTCTACACACTCTAAAGCACACTTTCCAAACGACTGCCACGAATCTGCAGAAAATAGTCAAACCGACAGTATCACAAAGAAGAAATCAGCAACTTTTATATACACCCGGTGCTAAAAAACAACGTTTCAATATTTTGGGAGCTAATTTGAGACCTCAAAATATGTAAAAAGTTTCATAGTTAAAAGATATTTCTTTCGAGACTCCCGAAAACAAACAACAAATGGTTTCTAATGCAAAATTATTCAATATATTAAACCTGAATATTAGATCAATAAAATTTGAATATTAAAACAGATTTAATCTGTTGTCTTCTACAATTTTAATGTCAAAAAATTTTGAAATTGACAGTTTATATTTGTTGGTTTTTCTTAATTCCGTTTGATATTGTATGATGAATTTTGACGTCTATTAAATATGAGCAGTGCTTATAAAGACATTCATTTAATTCTTAAAGTTTCTTCAAAGAATTTTTTGAAATTAAAATTGTAGAAGACAACAGATTAAATCTGTTTTAATATTCAAATTTTGTGATAATCCTTCTATCAAGTAAAAAACCATTCCTTCTTATTTTATTTTATATATAATATATAATTATATTAGGTTTTTTAAATAAAGAAATTCATTATACAGTGTTGAATGGTTTTAACTAAGGCCAAGTGCCTTATAAGCTTTGTATGATTTTCTGTGAACATAGAACTTAGAGTACCTTGGATATAAAGGTGCCTATTTATATGTCTGTTGAGGATCGTGCAGTTCTGAGATGGCACTGAGTAAGTCTATACATTGTTTGATTGATTTTATTATTTTTATATGTAAAGTTGAACTGATCTTATCGTAACTTTAATCATTTCTTGAGGATGTGCTACATGTTTCGAGATTTTTTGAAGTAATTTGTTTAAATATATTGAATATTTCAAATAAATTAGTTTTTGAGAAGTTCTTGAAATTATGTTTTATATTTTTGAGAAAGAGTTATTTTTCATTAATATAGGATCAGAAAACAATACATTTTGTAACAAACAGGGCTTCGTAAGTTTGTCTGAAGAGTTCATTACGCATGCCTGGAACGAAACAAAATATGGTTGCTTATTTATATTTTAATTTCAATTGACAGTTTATATTTGTTGGTTTTTCTTAATTCCGTTTGATATTGTATGATGAATTTTGACGTCTATTAAATATGATCAGTGCTTATAAAGACATTAATTTAATTCTTAAAGTTTCTTCAAAGAATTTTTTGAAATTAAAATTGTAGAAGACAACACATTAAATCTGCTTTAATATTCAAATTTTGTAATAATCCTTCTATCAAGTAAAAAACCGTTCCTTCTTATTTTATTAGATCAATAAAAGATAAGACTGAGCTTCTTGAAGAAGTATTGGGTGAAAAAGCTATTAATACTGCTATTATAACAGAACATTGGATGCCAAGTACCAAAGTGAGTCAGTTGAGGGTACAGGGATACAATTTGATAAGCAACTTTTCTAGAAAAAAATGATATGGTGGTGTGCTGTTGATCGCTAAGGAGGATTCTAAAGGTGTATGTTTCCCAGACTTTGCACAATTTTCTCTTTTAAATGTCATCGAGATGGCTGGTATGTGGAATGACCATGGTAAACAAATAATATTGGGTGTTTATAGACCACCACAGGGACCAATTGAAATTTTTTTGAACCAATTAAGGCACTGTTTAGACTGAGTTATTTAATGCTAACCAAACTATTCATCTATATTTGTAGGTGGAGATTTTAACATAAATTTACTAAGAAATACTACAAGTAGAGAAAATGTTGTCCGAAATATATCGATAGTTAGACGAATGAGCTATTCTGATGGACGATTATGTAAACCATAAATTTCACGAGGTGCTCTATAAGTTTGGCGAATAGAACACTTATTTTGAAAATAAATTTCAACAATTTGTTGTTGCGGCGTGAGTCTTTCCATGATAATATGTCAATGCTTACTGAACAGAAATGTCAAAACAACATGGCTTCTACCTTCTGTCAAATCACAGTTATCCCAATCGAAAGTTCTATCACTCTGATAGTTAATTTGAAAACCGAAAATCGCCAAAACGGCTCATTTTTTGCTACCATGTTTTTATGAAATTTTTTACTTATTAAAAGGTCTATAATGAGCTGCCAAAATGTTGAAACTCTGCTTTTTACCACCCAGTATATTTGTACTTTGTGGCACATATTTTTATACATCAAATATATTTTTTATACTAGTTCAAGTGTAGTATACATTTAATCCTTTACACCAGGTACATATATTTCAAAAACAGTCCACTTCATCTCTAATCTCTGTCACCAGGTTTTCACATGCTACTCTATTTATTTTGGTTATATCTTAAGGAATGCAATGTAACGTTGATTCCGAAATACTTCAATATATTGGCAATATTTCTTGCCAGCTCTCTAATCTCTAGGCAATTTTGATCCCGTTGAAAACTATTTGCAATAAACTGATTGCAAATTTACAATCTGATCAGACTTCCTTTATCACAATAGATCGTGGAATATTTTTACTGGGGAAAGAGAATGCGGCAAGTACCTACATTACCTTATAGGTGGTATGGAAATGTGTGCATATTATGTTGAATATAAGTCCTTCAACTTTTAAAACCATACGGAATAAAAACCTTTGAAAATGTACGCAATATTCTCATTCATCTGCAGAAACTACCTGCAATATTCCGAAATATGAATAATTATTCGAGTTCCAAAGTTCTCACTTCGAACGAAACGACATATAAATACAATGTCCCTTGGAAATACATGAACATGCCAACTGTTTCCGCTCGTTAACTGCGCGTCTTCAATTTCCTGTCGTTAATTAACGTTCTTGTGACGGAAAATGTCACATCTCGCGCACTCGAGAGATGTTATTAGCTGGCAATCCTTGTCCGTTTTTCCCAGGTTAGGGATCTAAAATCTTGTTTGTGATATTTTTCGCAATTAGGAATTTTTACACACATAGGACGCTGTTTTGGGTGGTTTGTTTTTAGGGTACTTCAGTTTAACCGTTGCCGAATTAAGCACAAGTATCTCCAATTGCAAATAATAATATATAATAGGTTATTATATAATATATTATCCATTATTTTTGGGTGAATTTCAAGACTTTATTCAACATAATTTGAATTGTCCGATTTGAGTCAAATATGCAATAATTTGTTTTATAATTTGTTGCCATTCTAAAGGTAGCTTCATAATGCCTCTCGCATAGAAGTCTTTGTCCTTATTGGCGAAAAGCTCTAGTAATCGATTTTCACAATCCTCTCTTGATGCTAATTTCTTATCACTCAGGAAGTTTTGCAATGCGAGAAAAAGATTGTAATCGTCTGGTGCCAGGCCTGGACTATACAGGTGACTTTAAATTCAGAATTATATATTCTAACTTCTACAATATATATTGAAACTATATACAAAAACTATCAAATTGATATCCTTATATATAATCAATATAAAATATTTTTCAATGTCTCGGAAAAAAACCTTTTTACATCCCGACTTGAAATGTATAAATACAAATGTATTAACAAAAACTATATAAGTATGTATATTAACATACAAATACAAGAAAATTCACTATTCCAAAATTATCTGAAATTATCAAAATAAAGGATCCAATAAAAACTTGAACGGGAACTCGAACATTTGATAGCTATTTCGGCCTATCTGACCTCATCAGAAATGTATTGAATTCAGATTCAAATATATAACAAGATCAAAATTGAACTTACCAAAATAAGATAAAACATGGAACGAATAAACTTGAAGTACATTCTGTCAAGAAAGTACCGGGAATTATCGATTTAACTCTGGCGGGGCAATGAGACAGGTAAAATTTTTTTTTCCTAGGTTGGTACCACTGTTCTTAATTACTATGCCAAGCTTGAGCGGGATCTGTCAACTAGTGTGTTTGCAACAGCTGATTAAGTCAGTCGATGTCAGAGTGCGTGCCGATTTTTACTATGGGTGATTACGTTGAACAAAGAATTTGTTTAAAGTTTTGTGTTGCAAATCGAATCGTTGCTTCGATCGAAGATAACGTCGATAAAATTAAGGAAAGGGTGCTGGAAAACCGTCGTACCACCTTGAGAGAGATAGCACATGATCTTAAGATATCCCACGAGTCCGCACATACGATTTTGATTGATATTTTGGGCATGAGAAAGGTGGCCGCACGACTCGTACCGAAAGACCTGAATTTTCTTCAAAAACGTCATCGCGAACAGGTTGCTTCAGACATACTGGATCGTTGTAATTCCGATTCTACATTCATGGAACGCATTATAACTGGTGATGAGACCTGGGTCTACGAGTACGATATGCAAACAAGCCAGCAATCATCGGAATGGGTGGCAAATAATGAGCCGAAACCGAAAAAACCACGCCAAAGCCGCTCGAAAATGAAGGTGATGCTCATTGTTTTCTTCGATATCCGTGGCGTGGTGCACTACGAATTCGTTCCAGAGGGTCAGACGGTAAACAAGGAGTATTACCTAGGCGTTATGAAACGTTTGCGTGAGCGTATCCGTAAGAAGCGGGCAAATTTGTGGGCGAACAACTCATGGATTTTGCATGACGATAACGCGCCTTCTCACCGAGCTACGATTGTGACTGACTTTCTCGCCAAAAACTCAACAAACGTGCTTCAGCAACCACCGTATTCGCCGGATTTGGCTCCCTGCGACTTTTTCCTCTTCCCAAAACTAAAATTGCCCCTTCGTTGCACCCGTTTTGAGTCGATTGAAGCCATAAAACAAAATTCGGCGCGAGAGCTAAAGTCCATCCTGGAAAGCGCCTATAAAAAATGTTTCGATAATTGGAAGTGCCGTTGGCATAGATGTATTGGAGCAAATGGAGCCTATTTTGAAGGCGACCCAATAAATTTTGACGATTAAATGTAAAAATGTTGTTTTAATTGAAAATTCCCCGAGTAGTAAGCTTTAAAGTATCCAAAATAAAACAGAAATGATCAACGTATTGTTACGTATAACCTATAACTATCTGTACTCGAAACACAGAAAAACAATATCAAAACTTATTCACCCCAAATAATGTCCCATGATAAGAAAAATAACCAGAATTTCAAGAATGATAAATAATTGAGGAATATATTATTTCATAATTTAAAAAACCAATTGAAGTAGCTGAACTTCGGAAGAGAATTAGGGAAGCAATGCATTTCGTCAATAACGTAAGATTCGGCCGCCTGATATCCCGGCCTTTTCTAAGAAGATGTCGTGCATGTATTGCGGCTGAAAGAGGGCAGTTTGAACATCTTTTGTGAATAAGATTTAATAATCTTGTCATAAAACGAAACTGAATTTCATTAAAAAAAACGTTATTTTGCCCAATATAAAAAAGAAAGTAGTTAGTGTTATAGCATTTTAGAATCCCTATTAAATGTGCTAACTTTTGATGTAACTTGCCAAACTAATGTAGTACTTTTTTTCAGTACATTCAATCGAAGTTGGGCGAAATTTTAATTTTGAGTATTTTACAAGCTGGAAGAATTGGCTTAGAATTGAAGATTACAGGTTACAGAAACGCTATTCGGGATGTTATAGGAAAAATTAAATTTGAAAAGAGAAAAATATTGTAGCAACAGGAGTTCAAAAATCACAACAAGGTGTGCATTTTATTGGATAAAAGAAAGTCCAACATAACTGGAAAAATACAGGACTTGGATTTTCTTTTATATTTTTCTGATGACTTAATCTGTTATCTGATTCCAGCTAGACGTCGACTTCTGGAACACACTGTATACTCTTCGATAGAGTCATTCATTTCATGGAAGTTGGCGTTTGGTATAAACCGAGCGGTTTAGATATAATTAAGAATAATTCTCTGAAACCTCCACAAATTTTGATCTTAAAATCCCTTAAAAAATGTTTTAATTAAATCAATAATAATATTTTAGAAACGCTGTTTTTATAAATAAATATAAATTGAAAATTACTTGAATTTGATTTTTCAAATATATTTCAGACATCAACTGGATTAGTTCACCGAAATCTCTAAAAATTCAACCTAACAAGTTTCTTAAAAACTTTTTAAAATTAAATCGAATAAAATGTAGAAGAAACATTGTTTCTTTTCGTAGATATATACAGGTCCTGCAATAGTGCACTTTCATAGCTGCAGAAACAAACATCTTAGAAATTTCGTTTTCTGAATAAGCATCACATATCATTCACAAGTATATTCAACCAATACTGTGTTTTATCGGCATTCCAAAAATCGATTATCAAGTTATTGCTCTTTAGAGCTCAAAATTACTTTTGAATCAAATAAATCAGAATGAATTTTGGAAAGAATGAAATGATTGATATTATTTTAATGTTGGGGCAGTCAAAAAGTGTTGAGAATACGATGATTTTGACGTGGTTCAGTATATAACTCGCTCATACGATGGCATCGTGTGCTGAAACAATTGTCAGCTTCATAAAGACTGATTATACAGGGTGTCACAAGAAATTAATTCTCCCTAATACAGAACTTGAAAATTATTTTTGAATTCTTCAAGTCTTAAGTTTTTGAGTTTGTCTGTTCAACATCACCTTTTGACGGTAAGATCAATATTAATTATTTCGTGAATAGCGAACCGATTTTGAAAATTTTGAATGAACAGAACATAAATAACTTCGAACTAACAAACACTCGATATCTCTTCCCTATTCAAAAAATGTTAGGGGTTGATGGGGATGGTTTTCTCGGAACAAACTCATGATGAAAATTCAACCTCCACAAAACCCCTTTTTAAAATCTTCGAGAATTCTTCGTTTCTGAGTTCTAGGGGGGTCAAATTTTCATTGTACTAAATATGTAGTATATATAAATTGTGAATTATAGTTTATTTGCTACCTATACTACTCTGTCAAGAAAGTACCGGGAATTTTCAATTAAAACAACATTTTTACATTTAATCGTCAAAATTTATTGGGTCGCCTTCAAAATAGGCTCCATTTGCTCCAATACATCTATGCCAACGGCACCTCCAATTATCTAAACATTTTTTATAGGCGCTTTCCGGGATGGACTTTAGCTCTCGCCCGAATTTTGTTTTATGGCTTCAATCGACTCAAAACGGGTGCCACGAAGGGGCAATTTTAGTTTTGGGAAGAGGAAAAAGTCGCAGGGAGCCAAATCCGGCGAATACGGTGGTTGCTGAAGCACGTTTGTTGAGTTTTTGGCGAGAAAGTCAGTCACAATCGTAGCTCGGTAAGAAGGCGCGTTATCGTCATGCAAAATCCATGAGTTGTTCGCCCATAAATTTGGCCGCTTCTTACGGATACGCTCACGCAAACGTTTCATAACGCCTAGGTAATACTCCTTGTTTACCGTCTGACCCTCTGGAACGAATTCGTAGTGCATCACGCCACGGATATCGAAGAAAACAATGAGCATCACCTTCATTCTCGAGCGGCTTTGGCGTGGTTTTTTCGGTTTCGGCTCATTTTTTGCCACCCATTCCGATGATTGCTGGCTTGTTTGCATATCGTACTCGTAGACCCATGTCTCATCACCAGTTATAATGCGTTCCATGAATGTAGAATCGGAATTACAGCGATCCAGCATGTCTGAAGCAACCTGTTCGCGATGACGTTTTTGAAGAAAATTCAGGTCTTTCGGTACGAGTCGTGCGGCCACCTTTTTCATGCCCAAAATATCGAAATATCAAAATCGTACGTGCGGACTCGTGGGATATCTTAAGATCATGTGCTATCTCTCTCAAGCTGATACGACGGTTTTCCAGCACCCTTTCCTTAATTTTATTAGGCAAGTCTTCGACCACTTCACGACCGTCCTTGAAGGCTCTGTACCACTGATAAGCACGAGTTTTCGATAGAGCATTATCACCAAAGGCCTTTTGCAACATTTTCAATGCATCGGCACACGAAAATTCATTTGCAACACAAAACTTTAAACAAATTCTTTGCTCAACGAAATCACCCATAGTAAAAATCGGCACGCACTCTGACATCGACTGACTTAATCAGCTGTTGCAAACACACTAGTTGACAGATCCCGTTCAAGCTTGGCATAGTAATTAAGGACAGTGGTACCAACCTAGGAAAAAAAAAATTTACCTGACTCATTGCCCCGCCAGATTTAAATCGATAATTCCCGGTACTTTCTTGACAGAATGTATATCATTCACCATGAGTTTACTTGTATTAATGCCAAAACTATAGTAAAAAAATCATTGTCCCCTGGTAATTTACATAATATATTTTGTTGATAAAGTTTCGAATTTTTCATTTAAAAAGTCATGCAAGAAATAGTTGTTAATTATGGTCCAATGTGTGCTCCATTACTGTGAGATTTTTTTATCTGTCTTATAAACATATTTCAATATTTCCCGTTACCAACTTCAATATATACTTTGGCACAAGTTAGCAACCCAGTCTGATGGAATTACTCGAAAAAGCTAATTCAAACTTTCGTAATAATTTCGTAAAGAAGAAGCGTAAAACCTCAACTTTTATGTGATATGATAAAAAGTTCAGTATTATTTCTGAACTGAAAATACGATTAAAAAAGAAGTTATCCATAAACTCTAATTGGTATCGAGAGTTGGAGCAGCCATCAAATTAATATTATAATATTATATATTATGTATGATATGGAACGTTTACACGAGTTTTCGATTTAAGTTAACGACAAAACCTTTCAAAATTTTATTGAGAAACTGGAACGCTATTCTAGACATCATTCGTAAGGCAAACATTGATTCATATACGGATGCTTTAAAGAAATCAATTACGTCATCGTATTTTATTTTGAATTCACTTGACAGAACTTGATAGAAGGATTATTTGAAAATTTCAAATATCATACAGATTTATTCTTAAAATTAAAACAAATTGTAGAAATTACTATGTTTCACTACCAAAAAAAAATATATATATTACACATTTTCTGTGACTCGAGTTTCGGGAAATGAACTATCCCATCATCATTGTCTGATGATATATATATATATATATATATATATATATATATATCTTTATTGTTATTCAAAAATTTTTAGAATTGAATTAAATGAATATCTAAGAAAACACTGTGTCAATTTAGTAGACATATAGAATTGAACACTTATAATACATTACCAAAGGGAATAAAAGAATTTAAATTAATATAAATTATCAATTAAATCTACCGAATAAATACTTCAAGTATTTATTCAGTATATATATTCAGTATTATATTTGTTTGAATTCTTTTATTCCCTTTGGTAATGTGTTATAAGTGTTTAATTCTTTATGTCTACTGAATTGACACAGTGTGTCGTTAGACGTTTATTTAATTTAATTCTAAAAGTTTTTGAATCAAAATATTTTGAAATTAAAATTTGTAGGAGGTTAACAAAATAAATCTGTATGATATTTAAAATTATTAGATAAATAATAACTAAGTAAAATAAAAGGAATATTTTTATAATTTATTAATCCACAACAAATGTTTCATCGAGTTCACATTTTCAACTGGTTAGTTTTTAAATTAATTATTCACGATTTTCAAGAAATTTTGCATTATCCCATTTCGAATATCAAAACAGATTTAATCTGTTAGTCTTCTTCAATTTTAATTTCAAAAAAATTTTCTTTAAAAAAACTTTTAGAATTAAATTAATGTCTACAATAAGCACCGCTTATATTTAATAGACGAATATATTCAAAACTCAATATACAATTTCAAAAGGAATAAATAAACCAACCAATATAAAAAAGACATTTAAAATTAATAAATAAATATTTGAAGGAGACAAAATTTTGTTTCTGATCTTACCATAGTGAAACCAATTCCTTTTCAAAAACATAAAACACAACTTAAGGATTTCTCCAAAAATATAATTTATTTGAAATATTTAATCTATTTAAATATTCAAATAAGTTAATTCAAAAATCTCTCAAAACATGTAATATATCTTCAAAAAGCAATTAGAATACGGATAATCTCTTCATCGGCTCTAGATAACATTTAAATATCAAAATCAACTAACCATCACTATATCATACCTTAGAACTTAACACGTGACTTGTTTGAAAGAGACTAACTTTAAAAAACCAGGTGGTCTTCTTTACACCATTGACATTCCATAATGAGAATTATTATATAAATATAATTATATATTATGTAAAAATTAAAATAGAAAAGGACTTTTTACTTATAAAATAGAAAGGCCTTTTACTTGATAGAAGAAATATAACTAAGTTTGAATATTGAAACAAATTAATATATGTTTATCTTCTACAATTTTAATTTAAAAAATTTTTATTCAAAAAAAAAAAACTTTTAGAATTAAATTAATGTCTAAAACAAGCACCGCTTATATTTAATAGACGTATATAATCTAAACTCAATATACAATGTCAAATGGAATAAATAAACCAAAAGATACACGAAAGTCCCTAAAATTAATAAATAAATATTTAAAGGAGACAAATTTTGTTTCTGGTCTTGTTCTCAAAACGCCATTTGTACCTTGAAAACATGAACACACTTAAAGGACCTCTCAAAGAATATAATTTATTTGAAATATTTAATATATTTAAATATTCGAATAAGTAAATTCAGAAATCTCTCAAAGCATGCACTATATCTTCAAAAAACAAATATAGTTTAAAACAATTCCGTCTTCAGTCCTGAAATATATTCAAAATATCAAAATCAAAAACTAACCTGTACCAAATCACTCAACACGTGTAAATGAAAAATGTTTCGAGACATAGATCATCTTTATAATTCAAGATTTATCTATGCTCTAACAGAATCAAAGAACAGTGTGAGTTATCTTTAAGGTTTACCATTCATTGACACTGTATAATGAAATTTATTGAAGCCAAGATATAATTATATATTATATATAAAATAAAATAGAAAGGCCTTTTACTTGATAGAAGAAATATAACTAAGTTTGAATATTGAAACAAATTAATATATGTTTATCTTCTACAATTTTAATTTAAAAAATTTTTATTCAAAAAAAAAAACTTTTAGAATTAAATTAATGTCTAAAACAAGCACCGCTTATATTTAATAGACGTATATAATCTAAACTCAATATACAATGTCAAATGGAATAAATAAACCAAAAGATACACGAAAGTCCCTAAAATTAATAAATAAATATTTAAAGGAGACAAATTTTGTTTCTGGTCTTGTTCTCAAAACGCCATTTGTACCTTGAAAACATGAACACACTTAAAGGACCTCTCAAAGAATATAATTTATTTGAAATATTTAATATATTTAAATATTCGAATAAGTAAATTCAGAAATCTCTCAAAGCATGCACTATATCTTCAAAAAACAAATATAGTTTAAAACAATTCCGTCTTCAGTCCTGAAATATATTCAAAATATCAAAATCAAAAACTAACCTGTACCAAATCACTCAACACGTGTAAATGAAAAATGTTTCGAGACATAGATCATCTTTATAATTCAAGATTTATCTATGCTCTAACAGAATCAAAGAACAGTGTGAGTTATCTTTAAGGTTTACCATTCATTGACACTGTATAATGAAATTTATTGAAGCCAAGATATAATTATATATTATATATAAAATAAAATAGAAAGGCCTTTTACTTGATAGAAGAAATATAACTAAGTTTGAATATTGAAACAAATTAATATATGTTTATCTTCTACAATTTTAATTTAAAAAATTTTTTTATTCAAAAAAAAAAAACTTTTAGAATTAAATTAATGTCTAAAACAAGCACCGCTTATATTTAATAGACGTATATAATCTAAACTCAATATACAATGTCAAATGGAATAAATAAACCAAAAGATACACGAAAGTCCCTAAAATTAATAAATAAATATTTAAAGGAGACAAATTTTGTTTCTGGTCTTGTTCTCAAAACGCCATTTGTACCTTGAAAACATGAACACACTTAAAGGACCTCTCAAAGAATATAATTTATTTGAAATATTTAATATATTTAAATATTCGAATAAGTAAATTCAGAAATCTCTCAAAGCATGCACTATATCTTCAAAAAACAAATATAGTTTAAAACAATTCCGTCTTCAGTCCTGAAATATATTCAAAATATCAAAATCAAAAACTAACCTGTACCAAATCACTCAACACGTGTAAATGAAAAATGTTTCGAGACATAGATCATCTTTATAATTCAAGATTTATCTATGCTCTAACAGAATCAAAGAACAGTGTGAGTTATCTTTAAGGTTTACCATTCATTGACACTGTATAATGAAATTTATTGAAGCCAAGATATAATTATATATTATATATAAAATAAAATAGAAAGGCCTTTTACTTGATAGAAGAAATATAACTAAGTTTGAATATTGAAACAAATTAATATATGTTTATCTTCTACAATTTTAATTTAAAAAATTTTTATTCAAAAAAAAAAAACTTTTAGAATTAAATTAATGTCTAAAACAAGCACCGCTTATATTTAATAGACGTATATAATCTAACCTCAATATACAATGTCAAATGGAATAAATAAACCAAAAGATACACGAAAGTCCCTAAAATTAATAAATAAATATTTAAAGGAGACAAATTTTGTTTCTGGTCTTGTTCTCAAAACGCCATTTGTACCTTGAAAACATGAACACACTTAAAGGACCTCTCAAAGAATATAATTTATTTGAAATATTTAATATATTTAAATATTCGAATAAGTAAATTCAGAAATCTCTCAAAGCATGCACTATATCTTCAAAAAACAAATATAGTTTAAAACAATTCCGTCTTCAGTCCTGAAATATATTCAAAATATCAAAATCAAAAACTAACCTGTACCAAATCACTCAACACGTGTAAATGAAAAATGTTTCGAGACATAGATCATCTTTATAATTCAAGATTTATCTATGCTCTAACAGAATCAAAGAACAGTGTGAGTTATCTTTAAGGTTTACCATTCATTGACACTGTATAATGAAATTTATTGAAGCCAAGATATAATTATATATTATATATAAAATAAAATAGAAAGGCCTTTTACTTGATAGAAGAAATATAACTAAGTTTGAATATTGAAACAAATTAATATATGTTTATCTTCTACAATTTTAATTTAAAAAATTTTTATTCAAAAAAAAAACTTTTAGAATTAAATTAATGTCTAAAACAAGCACCGCTTATATTTAATAGACGTATATAATCTAAACTCAATATACAATGTCAAATGGAATAAATAAACCAAAAGATACACGAAAGTCCCTAAAATTAATAAATAAATATTTAAAGGAGACAAATTTTGTTTCTGGTCTTGTTCTCAAAACGCCATTTGTACCTTGAAAACATGAACACACTTAAAGGACCTCTCAAAGAATATAATTTATTTGAAATATTTAATATATTTAAATATTCGAATAAGTAAATTCAGAAATCTCTCAAAGCATGCACTATATCTTCAAAAAACAAATATAGTTTAAAACAATTCCGTCTTCAGTCCTGAAATATATTCAAAATATCAAAATCAAAAACTAACCTGTACCAAATCACTCAACACGTGTAAATGAAAAATGTTTCGAGACATAGATCATCTTTATAATTCAAGATTTATCTATGCTCTAACAGAATCAAAGAACAGTGTGAGTTATCTTTAAGGTTTACCATTCATTGACACTGTATAATGAAATTTATTGAAGCCAAGATATAATTATATATTATATATAAAATAAAATAGAAAGGCCTTTTACTTGATAGAAGAAATATAACTAAGTTTGAATATTGAAACAAATTAATATATGTTTATCTTCTACAATTTTAATTTAAAAAATTTTTTTATTCAAAAAAAAAAAACTTTTAGAATTAAATTAATGTCTAAAACAAGCACCGCTTATATTTAATAGACGTATATAATCTAAACTCAATATACAATGTCAAATGGAATAAATAAACCAAAAGATACACGAAAGTCCCTAAAATTAATAAATAAATATTTAAAGGAGACAAATTTTGTTTCTGGTCTTGTTCTCAAAACGCCATTTGTACCTTGAAAACATGAACACACTTAAAGGACCTCTCAAAGAATATAATTTATTTGAAATATTTAATATATTTAAATATTCGAATAAGTAAATTCAGAAATCTCTCAAAGCATGCACTATATCTTCAAAAAACAAATATAGTTTAAAACAATTCCGTCTTCAGTCCTGAAATATATTCAAAATATCAAAATCAAAAACTAACCTGTACCAAATCACTCAACACGTGTAAATGAAAAATGTTTCGAGACATAGATCATCTTTATAATTCAAGATTTATCTATGCTCTAACAGAATCAAAGAACAGTGTGAGTTATCTTTAAGGTTTACCATTCATTGACACTGTATAATGAAATTTATTGAAGCCAAGATATAATTATATATTATATATAAAATAAAATAGAAAGGCCTTTTACTTGATAGAAGAAATATAACTAAGTTTGAATATTGAAACAAATTAATATATGTTTATCTTCTACAATTTTAATTTAAAAAATTTTTATTCAAAAAAAAAAAAAAAAAAAAAAAAAAAACTTTTAGAATTAAATTAATGTCTAAAACAAGCACCGCTTATATTTAATAGACGTATATAATCTAACCTCAATATACAATGTCAAATGGAATAAATAAACCAAAAGATACACGAAAGTCCCTAAAATTAATAAATAAATATTTAAAGGAGACAAATTTTGTTTCTGGTCTTGTTCTCAAAACGCCATTTGTACCTTGAAAACATGAACACACTTAAAGGACCTCTCAAAGAATATAATTTATTTGAAATATTTAATATATTTAAATATTCGAATAAGTAAATTCAGAAATCTCTCAAAGCATGCACTATATCTTCAAAAAACAAATATAGTTTAAAACAATTCCGTCTTCAGTCCTGAAATATATTCAAAATATCAAAATCAAAAACTAACCTGTACCAAATCACTCAACACGTGTAAATGAAAAATGTTTCGAGACATAGATCATCTTTATAATTCAAGATTTATCTATGCTCTAACAGAATCAAAGAACAGTGTGAGTTATCTTTAAGGTTTACCATTCATTGACACTGTATAATGAAATTTATTGAAGCCAAGATATAATTATATATTATATATAAAATAAAATAGAAAGGCCTTTTACTTGATAGAAGAAATATAACTAAGTTTGAATATTGAAACAAATTAATATATGTTTATCTTCTACAATTTTAATTTAAAAAATTTTTATTCAAAAAAAAAAAACTTTTAGAATTAAATTAATGTCTAAAACAAGCACCGCTTATATTTAATAGACGTATATAATCTAAACTCAATATACAATGTCAAATGGAATAAATAAACCAAAAGATACACGAAAGTCCCTAAAATTAATAAATAAATATTTAAAGGAGACAAATTTTGTTTCTGGTCTTGTTCTCAAAACGCCATTTGTACCTTGAAAACATGAACACACTTAAAGGACCTCTCAAAGAATATAATTTATTTGAAATATTTAATATATTTAAATATTCGAATAAGTAAATTCAGAAATCTCTCAAAGCATGCACTATATCTTCAAAAAACAAATATAGTTTAAAACAATTCCGTCTTCAGTCCTGAAATATATTCAAAATATCAAAATCAAAAACTAACCTGTACCAAATCACTCAACACGTGTAAATGAAAAATGTTTCGAGACATAGATCATCTTTATAATTCAAGATTTATCTATGCTCTAACAGAATCAAAGAACAGTGTGAGTTATCTTTAAGGTTTACCATTCATTGACACTGTATAATGAAATTTATTGAAGCCAAGATATAATTATATATTATATATAAAATAAAATAGAAAGGCCTTTTACTTGATAGAAGAAATATAACTAAGTTTGAATATTGAAACAAATTAATATATGTTTATCTTCTACAATTTTAATTTAAAAAATTTTTATTCAAAAAAAAAACTTTTAGAATTAAATTAATGTCTAAAACAAGCACCGCTTATATTTAATAGACGTATATAATCTAAACTCAATATACAATGTCAAATGGAATAAATAAACCAAAAGATACACGAAAGTCCCTAAAATTAATAAATAAATATTTAAAGGAGACAAATTTTGTTTCTGGTCTTGTTCTCAAAACGCCATTTGTACCTTGAAAACATGAACACACTTAAAGGACCTCTCAAAGAATATAATTTATTTGAAATATTTAATATATTTAAATATTCGAATAAGTAAATTCAGAAATCTCTCAAAGCATGCACTATATCTTCAAAAAACAAATATAGTTTAAAAAAAGTAAAAGGCCTTTCTATTTTATTTTATATATAATATATAATTATATCTTGGCTTCAATAAATTTCATTATACAGTGTCAATGAATGGTAAACCTTAAAGATAACTCACACTGTTCTTTGATTCTGTTAGAGCATAGATAAATCTTGAATTATAAAGATGATCTATGTCTCGAAACATTTTTCATTTACACGTGTTGAGTGATTTGGTACAGGTTAGTTTTTGATTTTGATATTTTGAATATATTTCAGGACTGAAGACGGAATTGTTTTAAACTATATTTGTTTTTTGAAGATATAGTGCATGCTTTGAGAGATTTCTGAATTTACTTATTCGAATATTTAAATATATTAAATATTTCAAATAAATTATATTCTTTGAGAGGTCCTTTAAGTGTGTTCATGTTTTCAAGGTACAAATGGCGTTTTGAGAACAAGACCAGAAACAAAATTTGTCTCCTTTAAATATTTATTTATTAATTTTAGGGACTTTCGTGTATCTTTTGGTTTATTTATTCCATTTGACATTGTATATTGAGTTTAGATTATATACGTCTATTAAATATAAGCGGTGCTTGTTTTAGACATTAATTTAATTCTAAAAGTTTTTTTTTTGAATAAAAATTTTTTAAATTAAAATTGTAGAAGATAAACATATATTAATTTGTTTCAATATTCAAACTTAGTTATATTTCTTCTATCAAGTAAAAGGCCTTTCTATTTTATTTTATATATAATATATAATTATATCTTGGCTTCAATAAATTTCATTATACAGTGTCAATGAATGGTAAACCTTAAAGATAACTCACACTGTTCTTTGATTCTGTTAGAGCATAGATAAATCTTGAATTATAAAGATGATCTATGTCTCGAAACATTTTTCATTTACACGTGTTGAGTGATTTGGTACAGGTTAGTTTTTGATTTTGATATTTTGAATATATTTCAGGACTGAAGACGGAATTGTTTTAAACTATATTTGTTTTTTGAAGATATAGTGCATGCTTTGAGAGATTTCTGAATTTACTTATTCGAATATTTAAATATATTAAATATTTCAAATAAATTATATTCTTTGAGAGGTCCTTTAAGTGTGTTCATGTTTTCAAGGTACAAATGGCGTTTTGAGAACAAGACCAGAAACAAAATTTGTCTCCTTTAAATATTTATTTATTAATTTTAGGGACTTTCGTGTATCTTTTGGTTTATTTATTCCATTTGACATTGTATATTGAGTTTAGATTATATACGTCTATTAAATATAAGCGGTGCTTGTTTTAGACATTAATTTAATTCTAAAAGTTTTTTTTTTGAATAAAAATTTTTTAAATTAAAATTGTAGAAGATAAACATATATTAATTTGTTTCAATATTCAAACTTAGACTTTTTACTTGATAGAAGAAATATAACAAAATTTGAATATCAAAACAGATTTAATCTGTTAGTCTTCTATTCTGTTTTTGAAAAGGAATTGGTTTCACTATGGTAAGATCAGAAACAAAATTTTGTCTCCTTCAAATATTTATTCATTAATTTTAATTGCCTTTTTTATATTGGTTGGTTTATTTATTCCATTTGACATTGTATATTGAGTTTTGAATATATACGTCTATTAAATATAAGCAGTGCTTATTGTAGACACTAATTTAATTCTAAAAGTTTTTTGAATAAAAATTTTTTTGAAATTAAAATTGTAGAAGACTAACAGATTAAATCTATTTTGATATTCAAATTTTGTTATATTTGTTCTATCAAGTAAAAAGCCTTTTTCTTTTTCATTTTTTACATAATATATAATTATATTTAGGCTTGAATAATTCTCAGTATGGAATGTCAATGGTGTAAAGAAGACCATAGAATGCCTTACAGTTTTCTGCGATTTTGTGACGAACTGACTACCTGGTTTTTTAAAGTTAGTCTCTTTCAAACAAGTCATGTGTTAAGTTCTAAGGTATGATATAGTGATGGTTAGTTGATTTTGATATTTAAATGTTATCTAGGGCCGATGAAGAGATTATCCGTATTCTAATTGTTTTTTGAAGATATATTACATGTTTTGAGAGATTTTTGAATTAACTTATTTGAACATTTAAATATATTAAATATTTCAAATAAGTTATATTTTTGGAGAAATCCTTAAGTTGTGTTTTATGTTTTTGAAAAGGAATTGGTTTCACTATGGTAAGATCAGAAATAAAATTTTGTCTCCTTCAAATATTTATTTATCAATTTTAAATGTCTTGTTTATATTGGTTGGTTTATTTATTCCATTTGACATTGTATATTGAGTTTTGAATATATACGTCTATTAAATATAAGCAGTGCTTATTGTACACATTAATTTAATTCTAAAAGTTTTTTAAATAAAAATCTTTTTGAAATTAAAATTGTAGAAGACTAACAGATTAAATCTGTTTTGATATTCAAATTTTGTTATATTTCTTCTATCAAGTAAAAAGTCTTTTTCTATTTTATTATCCCATTTCGTTAATATCAAATATCAAAACCTGAATGACAGTGTTGAAATAACCACTACTTAAAAATGCAAACTCTAGATTGCCCACTCTTCAAATATGTAGTGAGTAACCATACTCACCCGAAGAATTCTTCTTAACATGACGAAACAATTGTTGTAAAATTAAATAATTTACCTAAATCAAACATCAAACTATTTCAACATGTTTCCCCTGTATTCGCCCTGTTTATTACTAAAGGTCAATATCTACGTTCAAATACGATATTTGGACATAAAATTAACCAAAATCCTGAATCTATAGATGTTTTTCGCCTTGAAAATAAATTCTCTTGAAATATGGTGAAAAGTGCTTAATTCACTTGAGACATGAATATTTGCATGTCAGATAGAAATTTATCAGAGGTCTATCCCAATAATATTCTCCGATCTTCTGTGATTATGTGTCTCCAGAACATTTGCTTGATTACTGGGTGGTTTTTATGAATAATATATTTCTAGCGGATCCAACAATGGAACCCGGTCGTTCCCAATCGAACAAATTGAACTGATCGAAGTTACGGAAAAAGGAAGAATTGTTGATATCTTACTCTTTTATTAGTGCATTTGTATTGCTTTATACAGGGTGCCCCGACAAAAATTTGACCGCCTCAGAACTCAGAAACGAAGATTTTAAAAAAACAGGTCAAGTTCTGTTTTGAAGGGGACGAATTTCTATCATGAGTTTGTTCCGAAAAAACAACCCCATGATGGTGGGTGGCATCAACCCCTAACATTTTCTGAATAGAAAAGAGATGTCGAGTGTTGGTTAGTTTGAAAGTTATTTATATTCTGTGCACAATCCAGTTAAAATGTTTCAAAATTGGTTCCCTATTCACGAAATAATCTAATTTGAACTTACCGTCAAACGGTGATGTTGAACAGACAATTGGACCGCCCAAACTCAAGAACCTAAGAGTTTTGAAGAATCCAAAAATAATTTTCAAGTTCTGTATTAGGTAGAAAGAATTCCTATGACAACATTGTTCCATAAGACCACCTGAGGGCGGCAACAATCTCCAATTTTTTTTGATGTATTGAATATCTTTTGATACGTCTATGATATTCATGCCTGCTGAATACAACATTTTTCTTCCATCAGATTTTAACATATGAAATAGCTAATATAATAAAAACATTAAGAAATAAAAAGAGCACAGGTGCGGATTAAATTTTCGCTAGAATTTTAAAATTGATAAATTCAAATATATGTGAACACTTTGCTTACTGCATTAACCTGCTTGTGAGTTCAGGCGTGTTTTCTTCACTCCTCAAAAGAGCCTCAGTCTGTCCAGTTTCCAAAAAAAATTATAAACCAAGTATCACAAATTATAGGCCAATTTCTTCTTTTAAGTGATGTTTCGAAGGTATTCAGGAAAGTTGTGTTATTAAGTATTAAGTTATATTCATCATACTTGATACTGCCCAGCATGACTTTCGTTCTGACCACTCAACTCAAACGGCAGCAATTCACTTTGTCGAGTACGTTTATGAATGCCTTGACAACGGCTTATTGAAGGTTATTTTCGATATTTCACGTGCTTTTGATAGTTTGTCCTTCAAATTCATAATTAATAAATGTTACAACTTGGGCTTCCGTTTTTGGTTTGGTCCTCAGCTATCTTGCAGGTAGATCCATATTTGTCAAAAATCAATACTCTATCTGCTGAGTACGATATAACTTTGGGAGTACCACAAGGGTCCGTCCTTAGGCCACTTCTATTTCTACTTTTGGAACGAAGTTCCTTATCGCGCGTTGCGAAAGGGGGCTAGACGGAAAAAATTAAGACCAGAAGTTGTAACGACACTTTTCGCTATAGTTTCAAGCCGTGCGGCGTGCACGTGTTTCTCTCTGTCTCTCTCTCTCTCATAGAAACCAAGCCAGTTATTTTCGTTTTGTCTTTCTATTTCGCATTAAACAGTGTGGTGTCGTGACGATTATTTTTGTTGAGTGTATACAGGTTTTTTGTACATAACAAATTGAAAATTGAAAGGTGTCAAGGGACGAAATTCCTTTCGATTAATTAGTGAAGGAATTGTAATAAAATTTTATTTTTTTTAAGTTATCATAATATTTTTTTTATTATTAAAAAATATAATGTAATATAAACTTAATTAGTAGGCTCAATTTTAGTAATAATTGGCTTGTGGTAACTGAAATAAATCATCTGTAGCAACAGTTTACATACCAACGATATACCCAACAGAACGTCAGAGAATAAGAAAAACTTTAAAAGAGCTAAGTGATTTAGATGATGACTGTACAAATATATGGAAGGAAAATTGGTTCGATAAGTACGAAAAAAGGCCTGAAATTCTTGAAAATGTAACATTAGCTCAATTTGTTGCTAATTAGTATGAGAAAACACGGAGAGTACTACAAAAATAAATGTCTAGAGTTATTAGATACCGTAACTATGATATGGCTAACAATTTCAACGATTATAGAAGAGAAATGGTGTTACTACACATTCCTTTTAGAAGTGAAGATATTGAAGTTCTTAGTGAAAATAAATTCATTCAAATTTATGAAGATAATAAAAGCTTGATTTCAGAACGCAAAAAAGAGTTTGAATGTAATTTAGAACAAGAAAAAACACTTGAAATTTGTAGACAGTCAGGTAGATATGATGACAATGAAGACGAACAGTTGCGAAACGAAGCTAAGGTCATATTCGAGAAAAAACTATATGCAAGATAACTACAGGATGTTGATTCTGTCGTAAATCCTGATATACGAAATGCCACATTCAGTAAACTTGATGCTATTGCAAAAAAAAGAGAAAATATAATGGATACTCAACAATTCTACGTATTAATGAGGTCGGCTAACAGTGAACAAAAAGAACTCAAAATCAGCAATCAGCAATTTTTTTACTGGTCCAGCAGGCAGTGGCAAGACTTTTGTTATTAAACTTATAATGATAATCTGCAATACTGACAATGATGGCTACTGTAATTCGTATATAGCTTGCGCATCTACTGGTAAAGCTGCTGTGGCAATTGAACTACGGTTCATACTGCTCTTAAAATTTCGATTTCTAAACTATTACCATTATCATCTGAAATGTTACATTTGTACAGATCTCTTTTTAGATACGTCAAAGTATTGATTATTGATGAAATCAGCCTGATCAGTGCAGGACTGTTAGCCAAAATTGATTTACGCTTAAAACAAATTACTGCAAATCATAATGTTGATTTTGGCGGCATTGACGTTATTTTAATTGGTGATTTACGCCAGGCGTCACCAGTAAGGCCAGCGTTGATATATAAACCTATTAAAACGACAATGGTTGGTCCACATTTATGGCGAAGTCTTAAATTTTTTGAACTAACCCAAGTCATGAGACAGACTAATGCTGCATTTTCATTGATACTTACAAAGATTGGCAATGGTGAAGTTTTGGAACAGTTTTAATTAGAAATCATTGAATCAAGATTTTTCAAAAAAGAAGAACCTCAACAATTAAGTCATCATGATGTTTGTTTATTTTATACTAATGTCGCTGTAGACAGTTTCAACCATTCAATTTTGCAAGAAGCTCCAGATAAAGTCATCTCAATAGCAAAGGATATAATAACTGCATCTAAAAATCAAGAACAAGAAGCTTCTTTTAGATTACAACTACACAAAAAATCTGTCATCGATACTGGGGGATTACCTTACCAAATCACTTTTGTAAAAGGAAAGTATTACCTTATCACAACAAACATCGATGTAAGTGATAAATTAGTTAATGGTGCCGTTTGTAAATTAATTCACCTAGACTTAAGTGACAACGTAGTTTGCAGAGTTTGGCTCGAATTCTGTGGATCACCAAAGGTTGGGCAAAAAGCAAGAAAAAAAGCTGCTTTACTAACTGTTCAAAGCAAAGTACATAATGCTGCTGTACCTATTGAATGACGAACATCCAACATTACCATGACAAAAAATAAAGCAGTTACTGTTAAACGTTAACAGTTTCCCATAATTTCTGCTTGTGCTATGACTATTCATAAGTCACAAGGTGGAACATTTGATCAAACTGTTTACGAGTATGACAAAATACATCCACAACAACTTGTTTATGTTGCTCTCTCTCTCGTGTAACGTGCATCGAAGGTTTATTTATCGTTACATTTGATGATGATGAAACTAAATTTCGATTTCATCATAATGTAGTAAAAGCTTCATCAACAATATCTCTAGTACAAGAGTTTCAGAGATTGTCATTAAATAAGCTTGAAACGAAGGCAAAATCAGTCATTGATTTAATTACTAGAGATAAAGGCATTTCATTGTATACGTTCAACGTCCAAAGCCTTCGTAAACATTCAGTTGATTTAATCGACTCTGTTACAGAAAATACCCAACATTTTGTTATTATCAGGAACATGGTTGGACAATCAAGAAGAATGTGATATACCGAATTTTAATTGTATCACTTTAAACGTGATTTTGTTCATTCAGGTGGAGTTACGATTATCACAACACACATGATACGACTAATCTTGTAACACCATATTTGTCGGTCATCAGGAACAATATTCAGGACTTGCACGTAAGACGTACAAGTGTTGCAGATTTATGTGCAGCAGAGTGTGTAATGGAAAACGGCGTTACTTTAATCATGGCATATACATTCTGTCAAGAAAGTACCGGGAATTATCGATTTAAATCTGGCGGAGCAATGAGGCAGGTAAAATTTTTTTTCCTAGGTTGGTACCACTGTCTTTAATTACTATGCCAAGCTTGAGCGGGATCTGTGAACTAGTGTGTTTGCAACAGCTGATTAAGTCAGTCGATGTCAGAGTGCGTGCCGATTTTCACTATGGGTGATTACGTTGAGCAAAGAATTTGTTTAAAGTTTTGTGTTGCAAATGAATTTTCGTGTGCCGATGCATTGAAAATGTTGCAAAAGGCTGGTGATAATGTTCTATCGAACACTCGTGCATATCAGTGGTACAGAGCCTTCAAGGACGGTCGTGAAGTGGTCGAAGATAACGTCGATAAAATTAAGGAAAGGGTGCTGGAAAACCGTCGTACCAGCTTGAGAGAGATAGCACATGATCTTAAGATATCCCACGAGTCCGCACGTACGATTTTGATTGATATTTTGGGCATGAGAAAGGTGGCCGCACGACTCGTACCGAAAGACCTGAATTTTCTTCAAAAACGTCATCGCGAACAGGTTGCTTCAGACATGCTGGATCGCTGTAATTCCGATTCTACATTCATGGAACGCATTATAACTGGTGATGAGACCTGGGTCTACGAGTACGATATGCAAACAAGCCAGCAATCATCGGAATGGGTGGCAAAAAATGAGCCGAAACCGAAAAAACCACGCCAAAGCCGCTTGAAAATGAAGGTGATGCTCATTGTTTTCTTCGATATCCGTGGCGTGGTGCACTACGAATTCGTTCCAGAGGGTCAGACGGTAAACAAGGAGTATTACCTAGGCGTTATGAAACGTTTGCGTGAGCGTATCCGTAAGAAGCGGCCAAATTTGTGGGCGAACAACTCATGGATTTTGCATGACGATAACGCTCCTTCTCACCGAGCTACGATTGTGACTGACTTTCTCGCCAAAAACTCAACAAACGTGCTTCAGCAACCACCGTATTCTCCGGATTTGGCTCCCTGCGACTTTTTCCTCTTCCCAAAACTAAAATTGCCCCTTCGTGGCACCCGTTTTGAGTCGATTGAAGCCATAAAACAAAATTCGGCGCGAGAGCTAAAGTCCATCCCGGAAAGCGCCTATAAAAAATGTTTCGATAATTGGAAGTGCCGTTGGCATAGATGTATTGGAGCAAATGGAGCCTATTTTGAAGGCGACCCAATAAATTTTGACGATTAAATGTAAAAATGTTGTTTTAATTGGAAATTCCCGGTACTTTCTTGACAGAGTAGTATGTCTCACCAAATAACAAATTAATAGATATTCAGGAGTTCATTTATCGAGCACTGCTAGAGTATTCTAAAGATGTATCTCAAACGCTTAGCAGATACAACAGAAATTTAGATTAACGTCCACTCATTTTGGCCGGTGATTTTAACATCAACTTCAGTAATGAAAAATCAAAACCATTGCTACAGTTTCTGGAAGAATAATTTGATTTAAGAATAAACAATAATACAGCAGAATCAACAACAAAAAATAATACTATCATCGATGGAGTTTTTTCAAGACATTAAAATAAAATAGAATCCCAAACATATGTTTCCTACTTCAGTTACCACAAGCCAATTATTACTAAAATTGAGCCTACTAGTTAAGTTTATATTACATTATATTTGATAATAATAAAAAAAATATTATTATAACTTACAAAAAATAAAATTTCATTACAATTCCTTCACTAATTAATCGAAAGGAACTTCGTTTCATCCGGGTGTCCCTTGACACCTCTCAATTTTTTATTAATGATTTTCCCGATAATTTGCGACGAATGTTCATCAATTTGTGTAACTGTCTGGGATGTCATAATATCACTTCCAAAATAGTTATTGATAAAACTGAATGTATTCATTTCACAATTGGCCATAATGATCGTAGAGTTGTCATTCGCTATTCAGATACTGTCAGCCCATCTACGGATAGTACCAAGTTTCTTGGTATCTATTTAGATAAAAATTTGAAGTGGTCTATGCATATTGAATATTTGTGTAAGAAATTGTATAGTAAATATTATGTTATTAATAGAGTGAAACATTTACTCCCTATAGAATCTCTTGTTAATATATATATTATAGCTTAGTCTATAGTCATCTCTCATATAATGTTTTACAGTGGAGAAACTCTTCAGAAGTTGGCAGGATTTTCATATTACAGAAACGGATCTAACGCATGGTATTCAACGATATTTTAACGTTGTCCTCTATTTTCATTTTGAAATGTCTTTTATATGTAGAGGAAAATGAAAAAACCTTGTTGAGTTATCCAGCTTTCATGGCTATAATACCAGAAGTGAGGGAACATACTACTCTGTCAACAAAGTACCGGGAATTTTCAATTAAAACAACATTTTTACATTTAATCGTCAAAATTTATTGGGTCGCCTTCAAAATAGGCTCCATTTGCTCCAATATATCTATGCCAACGGCACTTCCAATCATCGAAACATTTTTTATAGGCGCTTTCCGGGATGGACTTTAGCTCTCGCGCCGAATTTTGTTTTATGGCTTCAATCGACTCAAAACGGGTGCAACGTAGGGGCAATTTTAGTTTTGGGAAGAGGAAAAAGTCGCAGGGAGCCAAATCCGGCGAATACGGTGGTTGCTGAAGCACGTTTGTTGAGTTTTTGGCGAGAAAGTCAGTCACAATCGTAGCTCGGTGAGAAGGCGCGTTATCGTCATGCAAAATCAATGACGCCCACAAATTTGGCCGCTTCTTACGGATACGCTCACGCAAACGTTTCATAACGCCTAGGTAATACTCCTTGTTTACCGTCTGACCCTCTGGAATGAATTCGTAGTGCACCACGCCACGGATATCGAAGAAAACAATGAGCATCACCTTCATTTTCGAGCGGCTTTGGCGTGGTTTTTTCGGTTTCGGCTCAAGCTCTCTCAAGCTGGTACGACGGTTTTCCAGCACCCTTTCCTTAATTTTATCGACGGTATCTTCGATCGAAGCCGTCGATGGTCGACCACTTCACGACCGTCCTTGAAGGCTCTGTACCATTGATATGCACGAGTTTCCGATAGAGCATTATCACCAAAGGCCTTTTGCAACATTTTCAATGCATCGGCACACGAAAATTCATTTGCAACACAAAACTTTAAACAAATTCTTTGCTCAACGTAATGACCCATAGTAAAAATCGGCACGCACTCTGACATCGACTGACTTAATCAGCTGTTGCAAACACACTAGTTGACAGATCTCGCTCAAGCTTGGCATAGTAATTAAGGACAGTGGTACCAACCTAGGAAAAAAAAAATTTACCTGCCTCATTGCTCCGCCAGATTTAAATCGATAATTCCCGATACTTTCTTGACAGAATGTATATCCCAAAACACAATACAGCCAAGTTTGAGATGTCCCCTATGTATCAATGCATTAAACCTTATAACCATTTGCCGCATGGTCTCTAACTCTTAATTTCAAGGAATTTAATAAAACTGTCGAAGGTATATTGTTGCCTAAATGTTATTACTCAGCGAAGGATTATCTTTCTGACATATTAGTGAGTAGTTGACTTTGTACGCTTATATTTTTTTACTTTGCTTATGACCTCTTCATTTAATTGTCGAAAAGCAATCAATAAATTATTATTATTACAATTAACATCAATCCGTCATCGTGCTTAAGAACTGTACATGTCTCGCACTTCTCCGAGCAGAAATTTACATAAATACCTCGTTGGAAGGCGAACAAAGTTCAACTAGTGCAAGAAGTGAAGTCTCGTAACCATCCGATGCATTTCCACTTCGCTCAATGAACTAAGGATCGCCGTAGATGAGTATTTTCACAGAAAAATCATCTTTAGCGATGAAGCTCATTTTCACCTCGGAAGATAATTTTTTGCGGGGGTCCGTTAAGGATAAGTATTAGGCTGAACATCCAGAAACGACGGATGCTTTTAAACACGAAATCGAATTTACAATTCATGAGATTGAGCCTCACACAATCGACAATGTGCTGTTGTTTATCAGATGGAGAACTGTAGCCAGTTGTCGCGGTCATTTGAATGAAATTTTTTCATTCGTAAATTTCAAGGTTCAAGCTTTCTTATAAACTCATAAATTCGCAAAAATATTCATAAGTTTTTCATGTACAGCCCATCAAAAATGCAAATGTTGAATACGAATTCATTTGAAACTAATCACATATCACTCACTGATTTGATTATTCAATAATTGCATCATCGGAATAATGAAAATTTTACCAAATTTCTTCAGTCTTAGTTGAGACCTCAGTTGAGAAACTGATTAATCTTGATTACAGAAAAAACCGCCTAATTGCAGTTTAAAAGAACACGATTCTGCCGGTATATCGGGTTTTCCCCTCCTCCAGATAAAACGCTCTTCGAACTTTTTTCCCAAGGGTGGGTTCGTTTAAGCGTCAGTTTGATGGAAGGTATCAAATTCCTCCAGAGGAAAGTCTGCGAACGTCGTCCAATATCAAACCTCATTTTCTGTAACGATGACATGAAAGTAATCTTCGTAGAAATTAGATTTAATCACTGAGACACCTCCTGAAACGGCAGTTTGAGGAACTTGTATTCAATTGGTTGAATGTCCAACCTCAGCATGACTTTCTCGACCATTTCCGTTCATTGAAGCATATTAGAAAGCGATATAATTATTAACATGTGAACATGATGAACCTCAATTATACAGGGTTAAGCACAGAACTTGTCCCAAACTTCTCTCCGTTGTCACTTTTGACAGACATGAGATATGACTTTATTCTTGAATGAAAACTCAACTAGTGAGATAATGAAGGAGCTGAAACGTTTAAAGTTTAACAGAAAATGCTCAATCGAATGTGATCGTGGATTCAGCAAGTCATGAACAAACAAGACGTTCGTGTGTACTTGAGTGATCGTTCTTCTCTCAATCGAGCCATTTGCGATCATATCAAAAGCATTAGGTAATGGTTTGAGCAGCAATCACACGAAATGGACGTTCTCCTCTGTTCATACAAATTATTGCTCTACGTTATGGACAGTTTGTGTTGGAAGATTCCTTGAAACCTTGGTCAAGTAAACAATTCAAATCAGAACAATGGGGGTTCCGTCATGACTTTGCTACAGCTCACAGAGTGCAAAACACCGGCCAGTAGCTTCAAAGCAACGTACCAGCCTTCATTTCACCAAGACTGTTACGTACCACGGTTAGTTTACCGCAGTATTTTGCCTATTAATTTCACTATTTTAAAATAACAGACAAATGCAAATTAATTAATCTCGATGATTAATTTCGATGAGTTTAGGTGGACTGTATTTTGACGTAGATTAGCGAATAGTTTTACTCCAAGGGCACTTGTATGTAGTTATCTCGATGATGAACTAGCTTTGTTTATCCAATAAGATAAACCAACGAAGATTGTAAGGAATTAAAGTAAAACACTCGTAATACACTATGATAACAACGAACTATAATTCTTGGTTTACTGTATATAAACCAAGTTAAAAATATGATTATTACACAAAAAACAAATATCATGAATTTGCCAATACTTTGGCAATCGACTGGATTAGTATATTAACAATAATAACCGCGATAGCTTGGACCGAAATGTCACAAGCTACGTACAACAAATTTGACTATCCGAATGATAGTGCCTGATGTGGCAAAGGCTACACGGACAAGTCGAACTATTACTCGAATAATAATGATTTTACAGTCTGTTCAAAAGACTGAACGTTAGAGGTGCTCGATGCATCCCTTCTAACAAAAAGAGAGAAATTAACGTAATTGATTGGAAACTCCATTAGGAGGTGGACTGAATGAAGGAAATGAAACGACTTATTGGTTACATAAAAATAATGAGATCAATGCAAGTAAAGAAGGATAGAGTCAGTTTAGTATAATTCCGAATGCTGTGTCATGTGAAATTAACAGGCATAAATATATCAAAATCTCTAAATGACTCCATGTTTTCTAAGGCCATATATAATCATTAAAAAGCAAATAATCAAGTGTAAACAATTCCAACAGCAATTCCCAAAACTGCTAGATCGAAGTATCAACGTAAAATACCCAAGTGTCGATGACAAACTAATTTCGAACGACAGGGCCGTCTGTAAAGAGACGGAACAAAGACAATGGTCTCCATATTTTCCAAACGATCTTCAGTGCTCTAGATGAAGATCTACCTGAGAATAACTATTGTATATTTGTTTACATGCGAGAATATCCCTATCAAACAATGGTAGCTGTACAAAGATGTCACATTCAATTATTTTATTTCTGATACATCATTCTGTCCTGAGTAGTTTGCGGACCATTGAAGAACTATTAAAGGTACCATCCCATACAACAAAACAATATCGCATTAACGACTAAACTAAAAATATCTGTGTAGGAATATGGAGAAATCTAATTTCTTATTGTATATAGTTCAAATCAAATCTGGTGGTGCATAGAAGCCATTAAGAAAAGCAAAGTTGGAAGGAGGTTCAGTGGCGATAAATCTTGAAAGTCTATAAACGTTCGAATATCGTTTGGTTTCACATCTGACTCTCAGATGTTGGTTATCTGATTCCAGCTTGTTTTGTTACACTTCTTTTGGGTTGATAGGTTGGATCGTTCTTTTCAGATTAAAATGTTATTTATGGTATGAGCTAATTGACCCGAACATGAATCTTCACGATTTCAAACATTTGAGAGTAGATTCTTATTGGTCTCTAAATTTTGCTAAGTTAGTTGTTGTCCAGTTAGACATTAGAGGGACGTTGTTTACCCTCATTAGAACTGGGCTTGGAAATCGCGGACTTTGCCAAAGGGTGAGAAAGAAACTAGTCAGTGGGGAGTTAAGATAGAGACATGAACGGGGTCGATCAGCGGTCAGTGAAAGAATGAGACAAAAAACGGCGTTTCTACTGGTAGAAGCGAGAAGTAAGAAGAAGTGTTCAACAATATATTAACCCTAAGATGATTGATAAAAAGCCTAGATTCATATGATCATAAAACTTTTTCTGGGGAGAATATCCTTGAGATTAAATTGCTCATTGAAAACTACGTCTTCAACTTCACTTCTGAAAGATGGTACTGATAAATATTCCAGAGAACTACATTTGTTGTATAATTTGTATATAGAAGAACTGAAGGATCTCTCAAAAATAGACAATTTATAAGGATAATGGGTTATGAGCCCTATACTTCAGGTGTCAAGACTATAAAACTAAGTCCTGAATGTTATTTTTCGATAGAGATACGATGGTTTCCAAGATATGACGGTGATAAAAAACAACAACTGCTGCCAAAAATCTATTCCGCATGTTTAACCATCATGTTGAATCTGTCATCAATCTGTGACATATACTGTCAAATTTACGAACACCAAAGATGAATCTCAGATATTTTGAACTTTTTGTACTGGATTAAAGGTTGCCTTATCTAAGCATGAAAAACACCTGTGAGCAATAATTAAAATTGGGCAACACCAAAGTATCACAAACTTTTTTTTCAAGCTCAACTGGCAAGATACTGCGGTGTAGATAGATAAGGCATGCAGATAACGTTCAATGCAACTTGCTATGTATAATCTGTAATGAAATGAGTTTTCCATTATTGAACCAAGGTTAGGCACATTCTTCACAACTGTTATCTCATCCTATGCAAATAAACTATTATTATTATTATGCAATGAAGAACTGAACCATTTTACTTAACATATCGCATACTGACTGATTACCGACAAGATTGCACGAGATTCACATTATCTAAATGGTCGCAAGATCCCGATTTATTTTCAAGACTCCCTTTTCAACATTATCAGCAATAAAACTTAAGTAAAACTGTATATCATCGGCATGAAAATGAACCTTACAGATTAACAGAAATTTCCAGAATTTGTGAGAATAAATAATGGACAATAGAGGATCCAGAAGCGAACCCAACGGTACACCTACTGATATAGGTCAAGGGTACGAGAGAGTGACATTGATTTTACAAGCTGGGTTCTGAGAGAAGGGTAACTTCTAAGCAAAGATGTTGCATTATCAGAGAATCCCACAATAATTGATGATAAATATCCAGAAGGAATTCATAATCCTATCAAGGGCCTTGGTGTAGTCAAGTAAAATGAGTGACCACTATCCGACTTCACCAAAACATTATCTGTTATCTTGAAAGGGGAAGTTGCATAACAGTGGCTACTACGAAAACTTTATTGACAAACTGGGAGTATTCCAAATTCATATAGATATTTTATGCTTTGGTGATATAGAACTGTCTTGAATGCCTTAGGTACAGCAGGATGCTGAAAGAACCTAAATCACCGAATTGTTCTACATTTCGTCTATTTGACGAATTAGAGCATCCTTCTAGGCTGCAGGATAATACCCACTTAGGATGCAGCTATTCGTTACATTTAAGAGATACTTTTATATGAAAGGGCAACAGAGTTTCATCAGTTAAATGCTCAAGCTATCAAAACCAGCAGCATCCGACTTGATATCATGCAAATATTTATTAATCAATGCTTCATCAACCAATGGGAAGAATCTTGCTTCTTCGAAATCACAGAAAGTATTAGAAGAATAAAAATTATGCAGATAAATTGTTGTGATTCAACGGTATGGAGTTAACAGAAAAATCATTCAATCTGTTTGGATCAGTTCAGGAGGAATCTCAAATCTTGGCTTACTTCCTACATTGATATATTTGAGTTTCTTCCATAGTCTCTCCTTACTGTGAGCTCGAAATAATATTTCAGTGTGGTCAGATTGCGCATTTCCTTATATCTTATCCAGTCCCATTTACCGTCTCGACTTTCTGAAATTGCCCTTAGCTTTATCCCCAGACTTCATGATATCTTTAAAATCAGCAGACCAAGGGGGCTGAAGGTTTAGTTATGCGACGTGAAACAACTGTAGCGTACTTATCGAACAAAATAATCAGAACACCATTGAGGAAGTCTCAGCAGCAACAATCAGGCAATAGTAAATCTGAGTATATCATGATCGCTAGAATGATAATCAACAACTTTTATGTATTCATATTATATGATATTGAAAATTCAAACTGTTTCCTATTAGTGTCCAACAAAGAATTAGTCATATTAACTTCAAAATAATTGTTTGCATATTATTGCCGCCTTACCCTTCATCCCAAGAAACTCTAGAATTTATACATACTAATATGAAAATTTGCAAGAAGCTATAAATCTCATTTGTTCATTTTGCTTTCTGATCATCATTTATTCATTAGTCGAAAGACGGAACCGCCAACTCTGATATCACAAACGCCTAATCTCAATTTCCAAATTTTCAATCATACCCCGTCAGCCATCGCTTCTAGATACCCCAAACTTAGCTTATCATCTTCCCCACCCCATCCCGAAGCGGGAAATTCAATTAAGCAGCTCGAAATAATCAGAATTGTATTTTATGTGTTCTTCAGACGATGAAACAGCTAGCCTCGCCGCATCTGCCGAGAAGAAAAAACCAGAGGAAAGGACCGAACAGGAGAAGGTGGCAATAATGGGTAGACCCAGACTCGGAGATATTTCCAGGGCACAAATTAGAATCAAGGAGAGCAAGGAATTCAAGGTAAGACATCCCTAGTTTATTAATTCGGAAGATGAGCTGTAGACTGAGACGGATTTAGGGTTTCTTGCTGCGTGATTTATTCGCAGACGTTCGGCTCGAATTTGGAATGAAAGATGGATGATACTGTAAGAGACGTGCATTTCCTTTGTGAGGCTACTTTTTAGATATAACTCTTTCGAGAAATTTGTTGTTCTTGACAAGTTTTGAGTTGGTTGAATATCAAACCATAGTAATTTCAACCTTTTAGACTACCAACGAGTTATCCTGTTTATTTACTCAAAGAGATCTGTTCTGGGAAGTTCTTTGGGCAAATCGTGAAGTCAAATCTCAAAAAGGTGCCTTCAAATGCATTCCATGCTAATGTCTCATGTCGTGTATCGCTAAATGCTGGCTCAGGCCTTAGACGTACGTTAAGGATGCATTCAAATTTCACTTGGAGGGATAGAAAAGACGAAAGCGATACCTGATTGGTCAAGTAGTAGATGATTTACGCGATAGCCAATCCTGCTTAAGGAAAGGAACATGAGACAGCAGAATAGGGATACAATTCGCGGACGATGGCATAAAACGGGAGACTTCAAAGTTACACGCCACACAGTTCGAAGAGGTTACAAACAGAGCTACGAAGTTTCAGGGTTGGAGACGAGGCATTTACTGAGTACTTTAGACGAGGATACTTAATATTTCAGACGATAAATATTATTATTTAACTATCCCGATTTATATGGAGTACTCTAAAATATCTGGGATTTTACGTAGTACTCTAAGATATCTGGGATTATACAGAGTACTCTAAAGAACGCTAACCTTGTTTTATCGGGATCGTCTAGTGGTGGGAGAATAGGGCGTTACGTTGTGAAGACAACCCAAATTACACCTAACGAGAGCAAGGAAACAGAGACGGTAAGTTCAAATATTCAAAACACTGTAGCATCAGAATTATAGATTTATATTAGTAATATTGAAAAGCAACAACCCTCCATGGATAGACACAAGGATTTATTAACCTGTTGTTAAATCTATTCTACTCACTGCTTCGTAAAGCTCTACAGTGAGCCTAATAGCGTCCCGGGTCTAAATGAATTATTTCTACATATCGTTGGGTCGGTAACTCGCTCAAATCGGATATCATTCTTATTCAGCGGAAAGGGTTACAGAGGATAGGATAAAGCCAGCATGCACCTTCAACTGCACTTCCAGTGCAGAACCTAACAACTACAAGGGATAAGTTTGAATGGACAGTAAGATAAGGGTAACTGTGGTATGCCCAGGAGATCTCCTTAAAGAGGGGATCTAGCATAATGCGAGTCGACCGGAAAAGTTACTATCAAATGGACTGAATCTGGCTTCCTCGGGGTGGCCAAGGCCCAGGAAAGCTTAGATATTACTGAAGAACGAACCGAATCCTACCTGAAGGGTCACGCAAACTAACCCTGGGGATATCACAATACCTCGCAACAATGATCTAGCAATCACCCACACATTCTCACAGTAGCTTTGGATATCCGGGGCTATTTACTGTCTCTATACGATACGTCGTCCTCTACCAGGACTACTCAATGATTTACCCTAAAGAACACCACCGGTTCACAAGGAATACAATCTCTAAAAGTAAGCAAGCGCATACATGTGGCAAATATGTAACACAAACTAACTAGGACATTATGGAATAGATACAGTATCCCATCACTTGGGCGTGTTAATGAACGTTACAAAAAGGCAAACAAAGAAATAGGTAACCGCGGAATCACACAAAAGTACATGCAAATCAGTTACATATCAGGCTCGGCGAATACCATGAACAGTGCAAATAAAGTACCACTATTAATAAATACAACAAACAGCAGCCAGACACCAAGAGAAAGTATACAATACAAATAGATAACTTGTGATTGTAATGCATTTTAGTTCAAACATTCCGATCGGATTGAATAACACTGAAATAAAAATGAAAGAATAAAAAGCGATGAATGGAAGTACAACGAACGAGCATCCAATCACTAATTTCACATTGAAACTAAGGTGATATCCAAAAATGTTAAGCATGCAATTAATCAGAAGCATTTGAAAAAAGTTTACTTACTAAGAGTTACCAAGGGGGACTTATAAGTACTATTATCTCGAGTATGTTTCTAAGTCGCTCAGGAGGTTTATTTCCAAGAACCTTCCTCTCTGCCGCTCCAAAATACAATGGGAATGTCGTAAAGATTATTTTTGTTATTGTCACCAATCGCATACGTGTCAAGTTATAGTGCCACTGAATATTTTACACATAAATAAGGCGGGTAAATACCGTGATGTAATAATGTAATTTATATAATTTATGAGGGATTCTGTCACTCGTATGATACTTAGAGAACACGGATCTCTTCACTATAGACGCTAAAATGACAACGTACAGGGAATTATACGGAAACTCAGTAGCTGGTAGATATTGTGTGCAATGATGAAATAGTTGTTAATACTTCTTCTGGAGGGTCCATCCAGAATTTTCATATTGAAGTAGTTGTTATTTCAAGTCTGGCAACACTCGGTCATTCATGTTTAACAAGGAGTTAGTTTAATATTTGACATTAATTAAATGGTTTGATTTACGTTTGAACAAAACTGGAAAATATCAAAAATTTATTTACAAAGTTGTTTATTTCCAAAGTAGTGTTCTATTCAAACTATCAGAAATTTACGTGGAAAACTCAATAGAAATGAAATTCTCCCACTTTGTGGATAAATTTGTGAAGCGAGTTCGTGAAACTGTATCGTAATTTGATAATACAACCCTTTCACGTTCTCATCCAGTGAATACACCTGAAAATATTGCTACTGTAGCCCCAAATATGGCTGAACATTCATCAACATTAATTCTTCATCATGCGCAAGAACTGAACATTTCTCTGAGGATAATTTTGCGTAAAGACGAAGGCTTACAAAGTTTTTATTTATTGCCGATTACAAATGCAAATTTTAAATACTTATAACTGTGTAAAGTACATCAGATGTTTTAATTGATAGAAACGAGTATTAAAATGAAACGCTAGGCGATAAATCAATCATAACCTCAGACAAGTGGTAAAAAACCATACATTTTTTTTATTTTTGAAATGAATTGACAAAAATATCCATGATAGATTTCATAGAAGAAATGTCTGGTTTGAACCATTACCCTTTTCTGAAACGCCTTACGAATTGTACGTAAATCAAAAAAACTTATAAAAGCACTTAACGTTAGGACATTCAACAAATTAATTTTAAAGTTAACTGATATGCCGATTTTAAGTCCACTAAACTAAGCTTAACAGGAAAGCATTGTTCACAGAAATGAACAAATGAGCGATACCAGATTCGATATATTCCGATCCCACACCTGACAACAAATCAAATTTATGAAAATTATTACGAAGCAATTACATTTCATTTTCTGGCTCATCTATCTTTCATTCATGTGCATCACAATATGAGACTTAAACTGCTCATTAAAAGTTGATGATATTTATATTCTTCGAAGATGCATATTTTTCGTATCTTATTATTATGTTTTTTGGATTACACGAACTTATAGCGATTATAGGAACGTCTTCTGGTTCATCGTCAGGCTAAATTTTATCCAGTTCAATCAGTTTTTGTCCATGTGTATGAGAAATGCCCATTTTAATGATTTCCTTTTCAGTCTGTGTTTCGTTTTCAATAAGATCAAACGGTTCTACACAATTCAAAGTCGAATTTTCATTATGCCGGCACAAGTTTAATCCGAGGACGATATCCTTGGGATGCTTAGGCAAGTGGCCAATTTCTTCAATTTTATCTTAAGTGTGATATAACTTTTACTGGCACGGTACTTCGTCACTAGAACTGGTCGTTAATAACCCCAGAAGTAGAAGACAACGCTACAACGCTAGTAGAAGACCGCCCTTGAATTCTTTCGGTGAGAAAACAGCCTCTCAGCACTTGCAGAATGTAACCAACGCCTTCGAGATGCCACAGGTACTTCAGTTTCCCTAAGCACAGTCAAAGGACTGTTTCCATTAAGTCAATCTAACATCGCTTGTTCAGAAGAGTTCCATTCACTCGTGAACACGAGCGTCACACTTAGAGCGTGCAATGGAGGTACACTGGCGAGATGAATTGCTATACATACCTTTTATTGACAAGTCCAGATATAGATGTGTACGTCAACTTGTGGAAGGAAACTACTTGCTGTGTTCAATAAGTTCATCTTTTTCGAGGAAGCACAATTATAGCTTGGTATGTTGTTTGTTTTGATGGCAGAACTGATATTAGTACTTCTAAGAACCATGAAGTCTCAGACATATTATATTATTATATTATCCTGATACACCTAGATCTTCTGTGAAGATCCCTCAGAAGCTTTTTCACAGCTTATGCGAGTTAGGAGTTCACTTGTGTTCTGGGTAGGTTTTGTTACGGCAATCTTACGTCACTTTAGATCACAGCACTGTTAATTTTCTGCCTAACAGTGAAATGGTGGCCGACACCCGTCCAACTAGAAAATCTCTTCCACTTAAACAGGATTTGAACCCACGATCTTTCGGTTACGAGTCCAGAGCTGTTACCACTGAGCGAACGACACTCATTCGATGAAGTTATCAACGCGACAGTTCCACAATTTTACGCAGCTCTCGGCGAAAATTTGTTTTTTTTTGGGTGATAACGCACTGCCAAACAGATCCCACCAGGTGTTTACTCTTAGAGAAAACCATAGTATTCCACATCTAGCATTACCTCCAAGTTCCCCTGACCTAAATCAAATTGAGCACGCTTGAAACAAATTACAAAAACCCTTGACGCCCACAGGCAACTTCCGGAAACGCTTCAATAGCTCCAAGATCTTTTGCCACAACTATGGCAACAAATTGAGCAGGCTACGCTCAATCACTTCATATGCCGACAAGATAAAGCAGTCATTGATGCACGTGGTGGTCATACTTTGTACTGAGGGTGAATAAAACTATGAATTTTCTAAATATTCACAATTTCGGCTTTCGTGAAATACTCTTAACTTTTGAACTATTCAGTATAGTCAATTGATACTTGGACCGTAAGATTTACTTCCATAGGTTAATCGATTCGTATCCAAACCAATAAGAAAATCTGAGTCTGTTTTAGATAAATATGGGTCAAGCTTTATATTGAAATTGGGAAATTTGATTGGAATGGAAAATTTTCAGTGAAGAGGACCAGATTTAATTATCGTTTTTCTCATCGGAAATTGCGGGGAAATATTCAATTCAATACTGACATTCCACGAATTCCTCAGAAAAATCGTACAATGAGATTAAACTGGTATATTTTTTCATTTCACTGATCGAACATTTGTTTTCGCACTATTCTGACGGATTATTTCAAACATCGTTCAAAAATAGAATTGTAGGTATTTAATTTATACTATATCTCACTTCTTTAGGTACCTTTCAGCTTTTTATGTTTGAACTGATCCATTTCCACTATCATTTTCATTCGATGATGAATTATTAATTAATCTCCATTCTCCGTTTTGAAAAGGATTCTATATGTGTAGCACATGGTAGATAATGAATTTCCTTTAACTCTTAAGGAACCCAAATATCGAGTTTTTATGTTGAAGCTTTTTAACGTGCGGTATTATGAAAGAGCTTCTAACCTCTTAATTTCGGGAGGTATGCGTTTCGTTCCAACTTGCCCCCTGAACTCTTCAGATTAGCGTGGGGTGCAAGTCTGCCAATGAAACCTGTGACCTTGTTCGACGTCGGAACTACTCTACTCGAAGCCGGTGAAGACGGTGAGCTCGGTATTATCGGAAAGCGATAACGTCCCCTATAGGATACGCCGGGAAGCTGTAGCAGAGCAAAATTCTGGGCAAAGAGTGGGCACGCCACACACTAGTAAGGAATTGGCAAGGAGCAGTCCTTCGCTGAACTGGGACCATTGCCATCTCAAGTGAGGGTTACTATGGAACGATAAAAGGAATATTGGATAGGATCGGGATCGTCAATGAGGGGATCATCGGGTGGTCGAATCACGTAGGGGTCACCAATGAAGCTCTTCAGAGTGCCGTGTTATGAGCTAGCTTCTAACCTCTTCGTTAAAATAAAGTTTACTTTTGGCAGCTCTAACTCGCCAGGGAGTTTTTATGGAGACCCGTTAGGGATAACCATCCAGATACGATTGATCCCTTGAAACTGAAAATCGAAGTTGCCATTCATGAGATTGAGCCCCAAACAATCGACAATGTACTGGAAATATTGGGTTGATAGGATGGGGTACGGAAGCCAGTTGTGGGGCTCATTTGAATAAAATCGTTTTTCATTCGTAAATTTCAAGGTTCAACCTTTTTAATAAGCTCACAAGTTGGAAAAAATTAGTTTTTTATTTATAGCCAATCGAAAATGCAAATTTTGAATGGTGCACCTCTTTCGAAAATTTCTCGTATTCTAACCTAGAGGTTAGAATACGAGAAAATTTCTAGAGAATCGGGTATTTGAATATACTGACGTTAAATCCGGCCATCTTCTATATTCAAAGTTACTAATTGGTGAATTAACGTGCAAACATTTACAAACATAAAACGTAAAAATCTTTTTCTATTTTATAAAACGTATTTGTCCAAGCGTAATACGAAATTTTTCAGCTGAACTCTTTACTACCCAATGAAAAGAATGGACCCCCTTGAGAAAAATATATTTTCAACTAAAATTCGAAGTGGAAAACCTCAAAGTTCTGTTTAGCTCTTTAAATGTCATGAAATATAGACTATAAAATTCCTTGAAAGGTTTCCACATCAAAATCCTTTATAGCCAACACCATAACGTGTTCGTTCCATTCAGATCATTACCCCCCATCAAAATAGAGCCATTGTAGCTCTAAACAAAATGGAATGTTTTCATATTGTACTGGCTGGTTTGCTATAAAGATGGTCTAAACCTTTACCCCACCTATCTTCAATCGCCTATTAAAAATATATCTGATATAAACTTACATTTTCTCACTATAGTAAAGGATTATGATAAGAAACCAGTTTCTCCATTTGCCGCCGCACATTCCCTGTTCCTCTAGATTTTTAACCCTCTCATACTTTCGAAGAAGTCTACAAGTCCATTAGCAATGCAGATGTTTTTTTATATCATGAATATTCATAATAGATGAAAAACAAAGTCTGATTTCCACACAATTTTTTTTAATAAGTTTTTTTATGAACATATCTAAATTGAAAATTTACTTCGAAGCATTTCCTTGGAATATTACAGATAATTTCAAATATCATACAGATTAATTCTGTTAACCTCCTACAAATTTTGATTTCAAAAATTTTTCATTTAGAACCTTGTAGAATTAAATTAATTTCTTTAGAACACACTGTGCCAATTTTGTAGACATATAGAATTAAGACAGTAGCAAAAGGAAATAAAAGAATTCAAAAAAATATAAATTGTCAGTTGAAAAATTATTGAGTACATACTTGAAGATAAAATAATAAGAAACCGGTTTTTCACTTGATAGAAGGAATATTACAAAATTTGAATATCAAAACAGATTCAATTTGTTAGTCTTCTACAATTTTAATTTCAAAAAATTTTCATTCAAGAAACTTTAAGAATTAAATGAATGTCTAATAAGCAATGCTTATATTTAATAGACGTATAAAATAGAAACTCATTATACAATATCAGATGGAATTAAGAAAAAACCAACGAATATAAATTGTCAATTAAAATTAATAAATAAATGAATGTTTTTTTTTTCGTTCCTAGCATGTGCACTGAACTCTTCAGACAAGCGTACGCAGCTCTGCTTGTTACAAAATGTTTAGTTTTCTGATCTTGTATTTATGGAAACTAAATATTACTCAAAACCATACAACATAATTTTAAGAACTTCTCAAAAACTAATTTATTTGAAATATTAAATATATTTGAATAAATTACTTCAAAAACTCTCAAAATATATAGCGAATCCTCAAAAAATAATTAGTTTTTGAGAAGTTCGTAAAATTATGTTGTATATTTTTGAGTATGATCTAGTTTTCATGAAAATGAGATCAGAAAACTAAACATTTTGTATCAAGCAGAGCTCCGTACGCTTGTCTGAAGAGTTCAGTGCGCATGCTTGGAACGAAACAAAAAACATTTATTCATTTATTAATTTTAATTGACAATTTATATTCGTTGGTTTTTTCTTAATTCCATTTGATATTGTATAATGAGTTTCGATTTTATACGTCTATTAAATATTAGCATTGCTCATTAGACATTCATTCAATTCTTAAATTTTCTTGAATAAAAATTTTTTTAGATTAAAATTGTAGAAGACTAACAGATTAAATCTGTTTTGATATTAAAATTTTGTAATATTCCTTATCCTATCAAGTAAAAAACCGCTTTCTTATTATTTGATTTTATATATATTACAATTATATTAGGTTTTTAAATAAAGGAATTTATTATACAGTGTTGGATGTTTTAACTAAGATCATTAAAGTGCCTTATGAACTTTGTGTGATTTTGTTGTGGGCATAGAACATAGTACCTTGGATATTAGATATACCTAGTTTTAAATGTTCAAACAAACACATATTCCTAAAGATGGTACTGAGTAAGTTTATTTATTGGTTATTTGATTTAATTTTTTGAATGTGAAGTTGAATTAGTCTTATCTGAATTCTAATTATTTTTTGAGGATGTGCTACATGTTTTAAGAGTTTTTGAAGTAAGTTATTTAAATATATTAAATATATCAAATAAATTAGTTTTTGGAAGTTCTTGAAATTATTCATAAATATAAGATCAGAAAACTAAACATTTTGTATGAATGTGAAGTTGAAATGGTCTTATCTGAATTTTAATTATTTTTTGGGGATTTGTTGTATGTTTTGAGAGTTTTTGAAGTAATTTATTTGAATATATTAAATATTTTAAATAAGCAATTTATTTGAATATATTAAATATTTCAAATAAATAAGTTTTTGAGAAGTTCTTAAAATTATGTTGTATATTCTTGAGTAAGATTTAGTTGTTATAAATATAAGATCAGAAAACTATACATTTTGTAATAGCAGAGCTGCGTACGCTTGTCTGAAGAGTTCAGTGCGCATGCTTGGACGAAACAAAAAAATTTATTTATTTATTAATTTTAATTGACAATTTATATTCGTTGGTTTTCTCTTAATTCCATTTGATACTGTATAATAAGTTTCGATTTTATACGTCTATTAAATATAAGTATTGCTTATTAGACACTCATTTAATTCTTAAAGTTTCTTGAATAACAATTTTTTTAAATTAAAATTGTAGAAGACTAACAGATTAAATCTGTTTTGATATTCAAATACTTGAAGAGTACAAAACATAAGCTCAAGAACTTCTCCAAAAATAACTTGCTCAAAATATACTCCTTTCAAAAAAATTTATAAAAAATGCAAAACATCTTCAAAAACCAATTCAGAATTATTACAACGGAAACTCATCAGCTCTACTTAATATTTAAAAAATAAAAATAATTAACAAAACATATCTTAACATTCAAAACTGAATCTAGACGAACACTAGAATTAAGTGAACTTTTAAAAATCCTACATATTCTATTTTCGTTACATAAACTGCATAAAGTTTGCAAGATATTTTATGGACTTTTTAAAAACAAATGATAATGTGCAATAAGTGTGAACCAAAATATATAATTATTATATATACGATAAAATAATAGAATAAGGCTTTTTCTTGATAGAAGGGTTATTACAAAATTTTAAATATCATACAGATTCATTCTGTTAACCTCCTAAAAATTTTTATGCCAAATTTTTTAGAACCGAATTAAATGATTTTTTAGTTGACAATTTATATTTCTTTGAATTCTTTTACTCCCTTTTGGTACTGTATAATAAGTGTTATTAATCGATTATCAAATGGATAATTCCATAGTTATTATAATTATGTCCCAATTCTTTCAAAACTTTCTTATGCTCATGTATTCTGTTTTCGAATGATCTGCTTTGACCATTATAAACTAATGGGCAGTCAGTACAAGCTAATTTATAAACTGCTGATTCATTATCTTGGGATGAACATAAGATAATGCCTCTTTTTTCTGGTTGCTAATGCTCATTTTATGTCCATAGAATTTCCTAAAGGTTGAAGTGGAAATTTGTTATTTACCATTACTTCTCCATAAAGAAACTATACTTGGAGTATTCCCAAAGTAAAATTTAAACAACCAATAATGCTCCCTACAGAAAACTACACCTGGAGGACCCACAAAGTATGGTTTCGCCAAACCCAAATTCTCATTTTCAAGAAAACAGCCCATATAGCACAAGTGGGAGTCTGGAATAGCTTTTCCTAAAGTAAAGTTTGTTCAGACACTAGAAATAAGAGGACCGAAGGACTACTCATGCGAAATCTCGAAAGTCAATAAACGAAGACGCCATCAAATATTTGGTTACTTCAATAGAAGATTAATTTCGGGACCCCAAAAATTGAATTCGGCATTTGCCTCGACTGTTTGCTCGACACGTCGAAATTGGAAATGTAATTGTGAAGTATTGGAATTTTGACGTTATATTACTTTCAATTCAAGGCTTTGTTAGCTCATTTAGGAATATTGGAAACGTTCAGTAGAATCGGTGACATTTCGGAATTCAAAAGTTGACTGCCTCTGACAGGAAAAATATGCTGCAAAATTTCACTGAAAGTGGAATGAAATAAGGAATAATTTTATATCACTTTTTATGAACTGAATATACAGTGTCTTGAGTTTAGTTATGTTTACTACATTCTCAAATTTTATCTAAACTATCATTATCCGTCATAAGCACAATGTTCATATCGAAAAATAATAAAAAATATAATAGAGGAAGAGTATGGGCCCCTAAAGATAGAACAACAGAAAGGATTCCGCGCTGGCAGATGGTGTATCAACCACATTTCACGATGGTACAGCTTAATAAGAAGATGGTGACAAGAAACCATAAAGTACACCTTCTATTCTATTCGTGGAAGGCTTAGGACACTTTACCAATACAGAAACTTCGACAAGTCCTAGAAAACACCACTATAAGAGCTATACAATAACTATACGAACACTTCGCTTCAAGAGTTAAGATAAGATCTTCTTTCTCAGATACCTTTGAACTCACAAAGGGCCTAAGCAAGGATGCTGCCTCTACCCCACACTTCCTTAAATATATTTGAATGAAGTATTGAAGAACTGGCATAAATCAAGAAACAGAATGGGAGTACCACCGAATGAAGGCACAACCCTATAACTATATACAATTCATTTTGCACATGATCGGGTAGTTATTACTCAGAATAAGGAAGATTTGGAGTTCATGGTCTGTATACCCTTCAAACACTATTCAAATAAGGTTATTCTGATTTTCACAAATTTTTATTGTTATGTTTACAAGAATCGTTTCGCTATCACAGTAGCATCATCAGGCAAGATTACATTTTGAATAACTACTCAAAATGTTGTAAGCATAACAATAAAAATTTGTGAAAATCAGAATAGTCTTATTTAAATATTATTTAATATGCATTTTCACCAAGTAAGGACTGATTCAATTCAATACTCTTCAAACGGTATGAAGAATGGAGCCAATCAGTTAATAAAGCGAAAAGTAAGTATCTTCGTTTAGAAGGAGATAAAATTGATGCTCTGAATTTGATCAACAAGAGACCACAGATGCCTGAAATGAATTGATTGATGAAGAAGGACGAACACAGAAATGAATTAAGTATCAAATTATCAAAGGAATACAAGTAATCGACTGTCTGAACTCTATTCTTTGGTCTAAATGATATCCCGTGAACAAAAACACCTCTTTTACATCACTTTAATTTCAGAATTATATATTCTAACTTCTAAAATATACTACTCTGTCAAGAAAGTACCGGGAATTTTCAATTAAAACAACATTTTTACATTTAATCGTCAAAATTTATTGGGTCGCCTTCAAAATAGGCTCCATTTGCTCCAATACATCTATTCCAACGGCACTTCCAATTATCGAAACATTTTTTATAGGCGCTTTCCGGGATGGACTTTAGCTCTCGCGCCGAATTTTGTTTTATGGCTTCAATCGACTCAAAACGGGTGCCACGAAGGGGCAATTTTAGTTTTGGGAAGAGGAAAAAGTCGTAGGGAGCCAAATCCGGCGAATACGGTGGTTGCTGAAGCACGTTTGTTGAGTTTTTGGCGAGAAAGTCAGTCGCAATCGTAGCTCGGTGAGAAGGCGCGTTATCGTCATGCAAAATCCATGAGTTGTTCGCCCACAAATTTGGCTGTTTCTTACGGATACGCTCACGCAAACGTTTCATAACGCCTAGGTAATACTCCTTGTTTACCGTCTGACCCTCTGGAACGAATTCGTAGTGCACCACGCCACGGATATCGAAGAAAACAATGAGCATCACCTTCATTTTCGAGCGGCTTTGGCGTGGTTTTTTCGGTTTCGGCTCATTTTTTGCCACCCATTCCGATGATTGCTGGCTTGTTTGCATATCGTACTCGTAGACCCAGGTCTCATCACCAGTTATAATGCGTTCCATGAATGTAGAATCGGAATTACAGCGATCCAGCATGTCTGAAGCAAGCTGTTCGCGATGACGTTTTTGAAGAAAATTCAGGTCTTTCGGTACGAGTCGTGCAGCCACCTTTCTCATGCCCAAAATATCAATCAAAATCTTACGTGCGGACTCGTGGGATATCTTAAGATCATGTGCTATCTCTCTCAAGCTGGTACGACGGTTTTCCAGCACCCTTTCCTTAATTTTATCGACGTTATCTTCGATCGAAGCCGTCGATGGGCGTCCACTTCACGACCGTCCTTGAAGGCTCTGTACCACTGATATGCACGAGTTTTCGATAGAGCATTATCACCAAAGGCCTTTTGCAACATTTTCAATGCATCGGCACACGAAAATTCATTTGCAACACAAAACTTTAAACAAATTCTTTGCTCAACGTAATCACCCATAGTAAAAATCGGCACGCACTCTGACATCGACTGACTTAATCAGCTGTTGCAAACACACTAGTTGACAGATCCCGCTCAAGCTTGGCATAGTAATTAAGGACAGTGGTACCAACCTAGGAAAAAAAAATTTTACCTGCCTCATTGCCCCGCCAGATTTAAATCGATAATTCCCGGTACTTTCTTGACAGAATGTATATTGAAAGTATATACAAAAACTATCAAAATGATATCCTTATATGTAATCAATATAATATTCTGATTATTTTTTTTATCATGGGACATTATTTGGGGTGAATAATTGTTGTTACGTTTTTCTGTGTTTCGAGTACCAATGGTTATAGGTTAATGGTAACAACAGGTTGAGCGTTTCTGTTTCATTTTGGATACTTTAAAGCTTACTTCGAGTTTATTCCTCCAGGTTTTATCTTATTTGTTGAGAGACAGAAATAACTATCAAATGTTGAAATTCTCATTCAATCATTTTTATTGGCTCCTTTATTTTGAGAATTTTAGATAAATTGGGAATAGTGGATTTTCATGTATTTTTATGTTAATATACATACTTATATAGTTTCTGTTAATACAATTGTATTGATACGTTTCATGTCAGGATGTGAAAAGGTTTTTTCCGAGACATTGAAAAATATTTTGTATTGATTATACATCGGGTGTTTTTTTAGGGTGATAGAACTTTAAGTTGGAATGGAACACATTTGAATTAAGATTGAAGCCAAATTTTTTTTTATTTGAAAGATAATTTTATGACATTTATATTTTAGAAATAATTTCTGGCATATGCTCACCACGACTAGCTCTGAGGATTTGCATTCGACCAGACCAATTTTCGACCACTTTTTCGAGTAATTCAGGCCTTATTTCATCAATAACACGAGTTATGTTGGCTTCCAAAGCGTCTATTGTTTCTGGTTTGTCAGCATAAACCAATGACTTGATAACCCCAAAAAAAATAATCCAGTGGAGTTATGTCGCATGATCTTGAAGACCAATTAATTAGACCATTTCTCGGAATAATGTTATCGCCAAATTTTTCCTTCAATAAATCAATTGTTAGGGTAGCAGCATGAGGTGTAGCACCATCTTGTTGGAACCAAATCGACTGGGTCAATACAATTCAAATTTTGAAACAAATAATCATTGACCATCGATCTGTAACGAGTATCATTCACTGTAACATTAGCTCCAGCATCGTTTTTAAAAAAATATGGACCGATGATGCTTCCAGCGTGTAAAGAACTCCATACAGTGCATTTTTCAGGATGCAATGAAACCTGCAGAACTTCTTGATGATTGTTTTCACTCCATATACGGCAATTTTGCTTGTTTACATAGCCGTTCAACCAGAAATGTGCTTCATCACTAAACGCAATTTTACGATACAAAAGTGAATCAATTTCAAGCTGTTCTAGGGCCCAAGCATCAAACAAACTTATTATGGTCAAGTGGCTTTAGTTCTTGAACCAGTTAGATCTTGTATGGGTGTAGACCAAGATCTTTACGCAAAATTTTCCATGTGGTGGATACACAGAGTCCAACTTGTTGTGAACGTCGACGAATCGACAAATCTGGATCATCATTAACACTATGACTTACAGCAGTAATATTTTTTTCTGTACGTACAGTTCTTTGTCTTGTTGTTGTTGCATCGAGTAGCGAAAATTTGGTCAGAAATCTATCGATAGTTCGAAGAATAAGCTGCTCTGATGAACGATTATGTAAACCATAAATTTCACGAAGTGCTCTATAAGTTTGGCGAATAGAACACTGATTTTGAAAATGAATTTCAACAATTTGTAAACATTGATCTGCCGTGAGTTTTTCCATGCTAATTTGTCAATACTTACTGAACAGAAATGTCAAAACAACATGGTTTCTACCTTCTGTCAAATCACAGTTATCCCTAGAGAAAGTTTTATCACTCTAAAAAATATAATATAAAGATATAAAGATATCATTTTGATAGTTTTTGTATATAGTTTCAATATATATTGTAGAAGTGAGAATATATAATTCTGAATTTAAAGTCATTTAAATTTTACTTCTATCAAGTATTGACAGTCATTCATATTGACCTCCATTACAATACAGTATTCTTGAGTATGACCCCATATGGATGCGAAACACGGCAGATTAACAAAACCCTGGAACGTCGACTATCAGCACAAGAAATGGATTTCTGGCGAAGATCTGCCGGAAACTTTTTAGAGGAAATACAAAAACGACAACTGAAATGGTATGGACATGTCGAAAGAATGGGCGAAGGGCGTATTCCCCCAAAAAGAAATTCTTTATATTGTCGTGAAAAAATGAGGATGTTACATTTGAAAAAATCAAGGAAAGCCAATTTGAGTTCTGCACATTTAATCATTAATAACGAACATCCTATGTATCACAAATTGACGTCATTTAGAAATGATGACTAGACAAATCTTTTAGTTAAAAAAATTTCTGATCAAATTCTTGTTACAATTACTTCTGGCAATCGGTAGAGGACTTTTAGCGGACTATTGTTCCCTCAACTTATTGCAGTTTTCTTTAATATTTTGCGTCATGATATATTGAAGGCCATTGAAAATATACGGGGGGAACCATTTGAAAAATCACCCATTTGTTGAATTCTTTTTAGGAAAGCCCTATATATTCGAAAATTAACTCCTGAGATGCAGGAATGAAAATACAAGGAACCTGATTTCGAACCAAATTCCTAACATGTCTGGCTTGGTGGATATGGAAGAGCAACGCACTACTGCATTACCGATTTTTGGTGAAATAGTTTATTTCAATGAGCTCGTTGAAAAAAAGATCCATCTCTGGAAATACCCTCTGTATTTCAGGGTCAGAAAATTCAGAAACATGTTTTTTCGAAGTGGAAAGATAGAAGCGTAAAAATAAATTAATAATCATTTTTATTTTACTACGCTGAAGCTCCTGTTGCTACTTCAGTACTCTAATTTGATTTAATTCAAATGTATCGTCCGTCTTCTGTATCTACTAACGTAGGCTATGGAAAAGAGAGTTTCTCTACTCGATTTCATAAGTTTATCGTTTGTGAATGGTGAACCAATATTCAAAGGTATATTCCTTCCAACACTCCAAATGAAGCCCATTGAGTAAATGCTCTATTTCGTTCGGAACTACCGATGGATTCCAGTAAATTTCAATTCCGTCTACTATATTTCATACCTTCTTAGAGTATGCACGTTTGACTCGCCATAAATTTGCTTCCGAAAGAATAATTCACCACATTCTACTGGAATCTTGAAGGTCCTAAGTCTCGCACTGTAGGTTCGACGTGAAAAACGAACACGAATGGATCAATAGATGAATGTTTAAACGTGTAATGGCAAAGGAAAACACGACATATGTGTAGCTTAACGTGATATATGCGTAGAAAATAATTTCTCTCAGCCTGGTGGTCCTTTATTTGGCCTCTTCAAAAATTGATGGATATACCTCTGAAATAACATTGATGGATATACCTAAAAATGTAACTATATGTTTATGCAGCCGGTGTTTTCACAAATTAACTATTTTCAGCGGAAGGTTTCACCAAAAATACCTATATGAAATATTGGATTAATCCGTCACTTTATTATAGTTCATTTCAAAAGGAATAAGAAAATCACTTTTTATTTAAGATATACACTGTAACTCGAGTTTCGAATCACTTATGTTTCATTTATTTGCAACTTTTAATTCACAGATTGAAATTGAAAGTACGAAACCATTTTTGCAGTATTACTTGAAGCATATGAACAATAAAATCTGTGTGTATTCTAGTGCTACACGTGTTTTGCCTCTCGTTTTCAATGAGTTTCAATAAATACCCAGTCACTGTGTACCCATTCGATAAAACGTGTAAAAATCGAAGCATTTTCTTTTTTCACTTATATAAAAGCTTCAAACGAATAGATTTCACAAAATTACCAAAGGGAAAAATATCTTTACCATACGTTTTTGCTGCATCTGGGTTTCGTGTATGCAGGTAGACGAACTTTATCACTGCGTTTGATGGAATGTCATTGTTTCAAATACTAGAGCAACAAAAAATACCAGACTAAGTGAAATGCGTCTTATTATTAAAGGGTTTTATCAACATAAAATTAAATCAAATGAATTACTACGTAATACCTTTAGTAAATTTCTTACGATATTTTTATAAATGATTGCTTTATTCGGTCTTTACTTGGTGGAAACTCATTTTAATTAAAATATCTGTATGTGTGGGTTTGTGAAAAATACTAAAATCATATAAATTATCCAGTCTTGTTATTGTGAGGTCAAGAACCACAGTATCAATTTTCTTGACCTCACAATAACAAGACTAGATAATTCACATGATTTTAGTATTTTTCACAAACCCACACATACATATATTATAATACATGAAACTTCAAATCACCCTACCAATCAAAAGATGTCAGCATATAATAGTTTCATTTATAGACTATTGAATGTCCCTCTGAATTCAGCAGATAACTTTTTAAAAGAATTAAATATTATTAAACAGATAGCTTCAAACAACGGTTTCAACTCCTTTCTTATAGACAAAATGGTATCCATTAAACAAAAGAACATGGCATTAAATCTCGTGTACCCAATCATAAAAGAGGACAACACACAGAAATACCTTTCGTTATCTTATTTTAATGGATTATCTGAAAATATTGCTAAATATTTCAAAAATAGTTTCAATTACAACGCTGCTTTTAAAACCATTAATAACCTTAGTACTTACATAAAAAACAATAAGGATCGAACAAATAAAGAAAATAAATCTGGAGTTTACAAGTTGACTTGCAACGATTGTCCTTTAGTATATATTGATCAGACAGGTAGATCATTCAAGAAAAGAATACAAGAACACCAAAAGGATCCATACCTTCAACATATGCTAATCATCTTAAGGAATTCAGGCATAATTTCCACAATAAATATGAAATTATCCACGTCGAAAGCAAAAGTCCCAGATTAACACTGTTAGAATTTCTTGAAATCAATGAGTACGATGCCCGTAAAATCCCTTTGAACGAACAAACAGATGTTGACAAGTGTCCATAACTGAATATCTTTCCTAATGGCATTTTTTAGCGAAAAACTCCAATAAACACCTTAAGTTTTTATTTGTACTTCCATCATTTGGCACGTATCTAACACTGTATTTAAACTCAGTTATACTGGACACCATTAGCCAGTAGAATGTAGATACCTAAAGAAGCCACATCGTGGTGAAACAATTGTTGTATTATAAACATTTTTGTTCAAATATAAATTCTTTCTCTTATATATTTTTTGATATTTTTATATCTTACGATACACATTTTGTCAAGGAAGCAATGCTCTAAAAATTTTTATTTTTGATATATTTTTCACTAAAGGTATTACATAGTAATTCATTTTATTTAATTTTATGTTAATAAAAGCCTTCAATAGTAAGACTCATTTAACTTTAATATTGAATGGCATAAGCTACTGAACACAAATGACATGGGAAATTTCAAAAATAATATACAGTGTTACCACTATAACCATTTTAAATTGTATAGTTCCTATTGGAAAACCCGTTACTTAATAGAAACGGGTTCTTTGGGTCTTTTTGTTAATACAAAAAGACTATAGAAGTCCTCAGTGATGTCACTCATAGGAAACCCACAACTGGACATTTCGAACAGTTTTTCCCTCCGAGGGTACTCTCAAGGTTACCTTGAATCGAAGAACATCTGCAGTAAGTGTCTCTGGTGCAAAATATTAGATAAGTATTGATATTATCACTCATATCTAACATCTCAAAAATTTCTCTTCAAGGCCTTCGATTCTGACTCTCACGAAAAATTATTAATGAAATTGTGGTCATACGGAATTAGAGGACGTGCATTAGAGCTCCTTGAAGGTTACCTTACTAATAGAAGACAAAGAGTGGATATTGGGGTGTCGTCAACGAATGGAGAAATGTCAATTACGGGGTTTCCACGAGGAACAGTCCTGGGTTCTATACTTTTCACAATTTATATGAATGACCTGCTCCGGTTGAATACCAAGAGTAGTGTTCTCAGTTTTGCTGACGATATGGCTATATTTTATAAAGGTAAATCATTGGAAATCCTGAAAGATGAAGCTGAGTGTGATATGAGGCAGATAAAGAAAATGAAAATTTCTCCTCTTATGTCACCAACTTACTGAACCTAGTTCCATTAGTCTTGAGTGATATAGAAACTATCCCAGAATGTCGATAAAGTACTTGGGCATTATGTTCGACAGACATATGCGCTGGGATGTTCATATAAATAGTTTAGTTACCAAAATAAGAAGCTTAATCACTAGATTCAACATTTTGAAGGAGGCCCTGGACACTGGTCATTTAAGAATTGTCTACTATGCATTAGTACAAAGTTTATTGTCTTATAGTATCTTAGGATGGGGTGAAGTTGCGGTGAAGTGAACATTGTTCAAGAGTGGATACTGAAGATAATTTTTGGAAAGCATATTAAATACCCAAGCGAAGCATTATATGGGAAAATCTGAAGATAATTTTTGGAAAGCATATTAAATACCCAAGCGAAGCATTATATGGGAAAATCGTATATATGACGCAAGACAGTTGTTTGCAATGAAGATTCTACTGGGTATCCATAAGGGAAGAATACGGATTCAAAGGATCAACCACACATGCTATGATACACGAAATAAAGAGTATTGAACGGTTTTGAGTAAAAATGAAAAAACAATAGGTCAACATAGTTGCGAGTACATATAAATATGGATTATAGATAGTTTTTTGAGAAGTTCATGCAACGCCACATACAAGTTGATACCAAGATATCAGTTTCTGTGGATTTGAATGGTTTATTTACATGTTATATTGGTTTTACTCATGTTATATCATAATATAGGTAATAAACATTATTATTATTATTTTAATGTGAACTTGTAAGTATCAGAACTTCTTCACATTGTGTGAGTTACTAATGGCAATCCGAAATGAGAATTACTTTAGGATATTTTCCCTTCGTTAGTTTTGCTGATAAAAATTCGAAGCTCAGGGAAGGTCGATTCTGTCAACAGCTATCAGAGTAGAGATAGCTGAAAACAATCCATCACGTGACCGGTGGCGTGTCGCTAATTGAGCCGATAAATCAATGGGCCCTTGATGGTTTCGTTATTGGATGTTGAATCCGATAATGTTAGGGAAAAATCTGAGTGGCAAAAAACTCAGGATGGGTTAAATTATAGAATGATGGACAGACAAGAACGAATTGTACTCGATTGGAATTTTCGCCATGGGAATATCAATGCCCGATGATAATCAATACCGGGAATTGTTCATTACTATTTTTTTGCTTTTCGCGATGAGCGTCCATCAGTCTTTTCTAGTAAACCAAACGGATGATCTGAATCTTTGGTGGTATGCATGGCTGCACATGATCTACTCACCTGAAATATTTTTGATAATGCAGCCTTACAAATTCAACCAGAAAGTAGCAGCAACTCTATTTCTTCTGTAATATTCAATTACTACAAATCTGTCACGTACCTACATTCGGCCTGCACACGAACACTAACGTACTGATCATACACTAGCGCCATCTAGTGCACGCGAACACACATACACGACATACCCTAGCGAGCCAATTAACCAAATGAAGAATTTTTTTCATAATTATCTTCAACGTTACAAATGCAGAAAACCTTCATCATGCTCAAGTCAGGTCTTATTGCTCCGTAATGCTCATAATTAGCATATTTATATTGAAAAAAATCAATTCGGCTGATCTGTACCAAATATAATTAGTATAAACTTGCTGTTTGTGCATCTTTTTTCCTATATCGTTTACCCAAACAGAATGGCACAAGGGCGTACCCAGGATCAGGAGGGGGGGGCAAACTTTAATCAATCAATCAATTTATCACATTTTTTTTTCGAAGGTGAATGAAACCAAAATTTTTAGAAAAATATGTAAAATTATAACAGTGCTTCATCAACTTAGTTATTACAATTATTTGCTTGAAAAAAAAATGTATTTTAGTTATATACATGCATTATTCTATAATTACTTTTCTTCGATTTGTAGAAAACTTGTTCAAAACTCTTGTTTCAATCCAGTCTTGATTTTCCTTAAATACTTTACGATGGACGATCATCAAACTCGACCCAGTCAATCTGTCCTCTCCCATTGAACTTCTCAGCCAGGTTTTTACCCTTCGAAGGGTAGTGAAAAATCGTTCAACAGTAACCGTAGTGGATGGAAAAGCACAAAATGAGGAGTGCATGCCTTGTTGCAGGAAAAAAAAATATTAGCCTCCTCCAAAAGTGCAGCCACTTTAATATCCTTCAATTTATCCCCTGCTTAATCTTTTTTTTCCACATAAATCTAATTTTGCAGAGATATCACCCAACTCAAAAAATTCCATGAAAGATTTTGCGTTTTTTTCCAAATCTTTTGAAGTACTTTTTAGCATTCAATGATAAGGTTAAAGAGTCAAGATAAGGGATAATCAACGATCGTCTCCAGTATTCAATCGCAGGCTCAGATGGTGGATTACTTCTGTGTATTTGCTTTTACACAATTCGTGGAACTGTTAACTCAACGCCGATTTTCTCAGCGAATAAATGTGATTTTTCAAGCACTTCCTCACAAACAATTTCAATTTCTTGTCGATCCTTGATGACATCAAGGATTTCATCAATGCGTTCGTCACCATAATCAAATCCATATTTTCACCTTATAGAATGTTCAAAGCGGGTTCAAAAATCGCAGAGTACTTTGCAATCATGAAAAACCTATAATGCAATTGATATGCAAATTTCATTGTAGCATAGTTTCCTTCGATCGAGAGATGTTCTAGCGCATTGACGATTTCATGAAAGCTGTTTGAAAACTTTCTGATGCTCTTGTATTTCTCAGACCATCTGGTCTCACAGAGCCTTGATAAATTAGGAGCCGAAGTCCTATGGGTTGTTGACTCACGAAAGAAGGATATTGTATCCTTAACAGTTGCCATCAAGTTTCTTATTTCCGGTACTTTGCTAGCACCATTGACCACAAGATTTAATTTGTGGCTTGAGCAATGAAAACATGAAGATTTATTGTACTTTTTCCTCAAAATGGCCTGTACACACCTTCTTTACCATCGTAGAACATCCATCAAATCCCAATCCAACATAATTCCCTGCTGAAAGAATTTGATCAGCTAAAAAACTCTGAATTACACTATCGATTGTAGGGGCATCTTGAGATTTCAGCTCAACAAAGCCAACAAATTCCTCTCTGATTTTTTGTTGATTCTCATCATGAAACCGCAATTCGATAGAAAGCTGTTCATTTTCTGCGATATCTGCTGTTTCATCGGCCATTCAAGCGTAAGCTTCTGCTTATTTACAGTCATCAATAATTCTTTCTTAGATAACTTCACCACATAATAATATAATTCTGAATTTTTGGTGAAGTGTAGACTGCATTCTTTCGACATCTTGGATATATGTCGAAAGAATGCAGTCTACAGTCTGAAGCTAAAGTATCACTTGGATAGTGATGCTTTAGCTTCAGATCACCACAGTCAATTCTCAAATTTAAAAGGCCAAAGAAAACCCCCTCATCTCCTTTCTTTCCTCTAAGTAGTGGCAAATCAGGAGTTCCACAAAACATGATACAAGAAATAATTGATGACAATATTTGTTTGTTTTCTTCAATCATCTTTTGTTGACCACTTTGCAACTGTACATCAACTGGAACATTTTCAAGGAATGCTTTTGCAGCAGCTGTTGAAGTTTTGTGGTAATGACTGCCGACTTGTTTACCACAATCTTCATGTATATCTTTAAACTTAGTGTATGACCTTACCATGAATGACCCCAAAACTCCTTTAACTGTAACAATACTAGAAGGAAAAATAACACATTGTATACATAAAGCACCTTTCGAACGACTTGAGTAGACCAACCAACAAGTATATTGATCTAACCAGCAGCGGTTAAATTTTCTTTTCAAATGGATGGCGCTAGCATCAGAAATGGTGGGACCCAGTGATTTGTAAGGAAATCCTTTGTTTTTTCTGATGGCAATTTAAGGACATGACCAACATAACAACCAATGTCGTATAGGTAAATATGATGCAGGTACAAGGGATCTTGGGAATTCCAGCAATAAATGTTTAAATATTGGATAGAGTAGTCCGTTACTTTGTGATAGATCATTTTAATTAGAATGTTTGAGGTACAGAAAGATATTTGAAAGCAGCGAATTGTTGAATTAGCCGTTGAAGGATATTCCAATTATTTTATTGTGTCTATTTATTTCCAGAACTTTTAGGAAGATTGAGTCCTAACTTTATTTTATTTTTTTATATGTCGTTTTCAACTGAATCTGGTCACGCTAAATCAGGATTTTCAACCAATGAAACTACTGAACTAGAGTATAATATGTTTCGAGTGCTCGAAATCATAATGCAAAATATAAAAAAATCTCGAATTTGATACTCTAAAAATAAATATCGAATATCGTCTATCGAAGGTATTGGTATTAAAAATATCGAATATCGATAGTATCGGAATTGAAAATATCAACAATATTTATTAATTATTTTCTGAAAAAATATCGATAATTCGATATATTACTATAGAAAATAACTGAGTACGATTGTACGATAATTTCGATCGACAATAAAATAACGATAAATTACCCTAATTTCATAATTTTCAATATTGTAAGCAATCTTTTTTTATAGAATTATCGAAACCAGATACAGAAAACATCTAGTCGCCTTTAAATACAGGAGAGACAAGTCCAATTTTGCTAGCCATTTCTTTGAAATGAACCATACATTCATTCCCTGGAATAAAAGATATGGAAATTCTTTATCTTGCGACAGAGGGCAATAAAATTAATATTTTCGAAGCTCTAGAAGTTCATAAACACCAAAATGACCCGGCAGTAAATCTATTGGACGTGCAGACTATAACCTATAAAGAAAAAAATACGCAACTGAATCTTTCAGTTTGAAAATGTAGTTATACTACGAAACACGAGTAACTGTAATCAAATAAAGCTAGTGATAGTAAACAAAGTAATTTCGTTTTTTCAACTAAAATGATCTATCGCAAAGTAACGGACTACTCTATCCAATATTTTTTTATTATTACAATGGTTATTTCAAGAATTGTAATGTATTCCAGCAACAAAATTTAATAACGATAAATTTTTTTGCTTCCAAAGGGGGGGCAGCTGCCCCTCGGGGGATACGCCCATGGAATGGCAGTTAGTTGATTAATTAGACAGGCTCCCAAGTAGTATTAATCCAGAACCCCACAACTCACGGTCCTACCCTGAGGCCACCGTTATTCTCACTTATCACCGTTTCATCGGGAAATCCATTTTTCCTAATGCACCTCAGTCATGGCCACGGCGATTTTTCACGTTGTCTTCGCTCAGAGATCCATAGATTTCCGCATCCAAGCTGGGACGTTTTTCTTGGCCACGAATTGAATTCCAAATGTCCTTATTTGAATAATTCATTCCGGTGAATATTTTCGCGCTTGAAATTGCACTTCATCGAATAAAATGAATGCCAAATGCGCTATGGAGAGTAGGTTATTCGAGAAAAATTTTTTTTAAATTGCGTTTAAATGGATCAAGTTGTAACAGGTTCAAAATTCGTTGCAGCACCTAAATTTCTTGAGAAAGATTCAACTTACACCAGCGCCATCTGTGCAAGTGAATACACAGGAAACTTTTCCTGCAGAGACACATATTTTACGGCTGATAACTTCAAAAAATTTCCAAATTATCTGTATATATTCTCTTATACCGAAATGCAATGTTGTGTTATTTTTAGTTTCTTCTTAATAAAAACAATCACAAATAATCATAATAAATACTTTCTATAACCTCATATACTGGCTTCAGAGCTGGGACCGAAAGACAGATCCTCTTCAAATCTCTTTTAGATCTGCTGGCCATTTTCATTTCAGTCGCCGATCGTTTTGCACACTATTTTCCAGCCTCGCTTCTTTCTTTGTTGACGTCTTTCAAGTATGGTACCTTCAGATCTTCGTACCACGGTGCGTTTGTTATAATTTTGGACTGGCCTCTTTGAATTATTTTCAAGTTTGACTTACTGATGCATACCCAGAGCTCAATTCTGTTTTTCCAGATTGGCTTTATAATAGGTTTGTAGATGAGAAGCTTATTGTCCAAACTTAATTTTGATTTCCCGCCAATGAGCTAGTGCAATTCCCTAACTTTTAGGTCTATTTATTCACGCTTCTTAGTAACATGCTCTTTCCATGTTAGTTTTTTGTCCATGTCCATGCCCAGGTATTTAAAAGTGGAGATACAGGTATTGGACCTTGGTTTATGTGTACTGAAAGACATTCGCCCTTTCGTGGTCTAAAGTTAACTTGTACAGATTTGGTCTTATTGATCTTCATTCTCCATTTCTATAACCATATTTGTATCTGATTCAGGTGATTCTACTTCTACTGGCTCCTTGTCGCTAGCTAAAACAGCCGTGTCGTCCGCAAATGTAACCATTGTCGTGCGTGGATTGGAAGGTAGATCTGCTATGTATAGTAGCTACAGTAGCTGGCCTAAAACACTTCCTTGTGGTACTCCATATGTTATCGGAAAATTAGCGGTTGTTTTGTCATTTACTCTCACTCTAAACTTTCTGCCATCCAGATAGGATCTTAAGAGTTTGAAATATGTTCAGGTCACAATTGTTCTTTTATTTTATACGGTAATTCTTCAATTACGTCAAGAAATACGGACGTTCAGTATTTTTTCTGTTCCAGTGCGTGATTCACCATATGACTTATTCTATTGGTTTGCTGTGCAGTAGAGTGGGCTGCTCGAAATCCAAACTGCTGGTGTGGTCTTCATTGCTGTGTTTTTAGATTATGGTTCATTCTTCGCAAGACGAGTCTTTCTAGGATTTTCGATGTGATCAAGACCAAACTAATTGGAAGCTCTTTGCATGCTTTTTGAATAAGGATTACCTCTGCTATCTTGATCTGCTGCGGCCAGTAGTTATGCTTCAGTATGGCATTGTAAATGTACTCTAGTAAAGTTACCCACGTTTCTGGCAACTCCTCAATCATTTTTCCCGTTATCCTGTCAATTCCTGCAGCTTTTCTTGTCTTGAGGTGATTTCTTTCATTTTGAGTTTCAACTGTTTTGAAGTATTCGATGGGTGATGTGTTGACAGGTATATCCAGAAGTTCCCTCTCTGTCAGGTTTATAGCGTTGTTGATTGGCACAAATACTTTAGCAAGATGTTTGACAAACTTAGGCCTCTAAGCCTAGTTAATGAATGCTATATAATTCGATGTCTAGGTTTCTTTTTAGTCTGCTTCAAACCGGATCCATTGAATAGAAAGTATGTTGATATATTTTTTATTGATTGATATATAGACTAGAACTCGTTTATTTACACTCTATATATTATATAGTACATTGTGCAATTTGGGTTATTTTCCAAAAATTAAAGAAGCTATTGCAGTGGAATTTTTATCTTCAGTTATGGTGAAAGCACTATCTTACTCGTAGAAATGTAGATCGATGGGATTTCCATTGTTGTTTACTTAGATTCACTGAGTTCACTTCTCAAATTTACTTACCTTAATTACAAGTGTAAATATAATACATTAACTTCCAGGGATTTAGGCTGCGAATTTGTATTATCACGAGAGGATAAACGAAAATATTCTTTGAGATGGATTTTGAGAAGTTACAAATGATTGCGAATAGAGTTCTTTCTTTGAGTGTGTAATTGAACTTTTTCGTGTACTTCCTTAACTGAACAGGAGCGTGTTTTCTAATAATGCGCTAGGACTTATGTGACTTAACCACCGATATTTATAATTGGATTTGAGGTTAGATGCTTTTTTAATTTGTTTGCAATCGATTTGAAACGATTGAAACTGATTGAGTATCTACACAAGAATGAATTTCCATAAGAAATTACTTCAAATCATCAACAGTGTCTGTTTAACTAATTCATCATGGTTTGCCACCCTGTGATAATTTTCTACAAAGTACACGCAGCGGCCTCACGGAATGTCCTAATTATACCAAAATCCCGAAAGACTTCATTAGTATGTGTACTTGAAATGTTTTCGTTTGATGCAGAAAGATTCCAATTATTCCACATCACACATCACGTGACAAACAAGTAACAGGTAATGATAACGTCAATGCAAATTATGAAGTTTTTGGGGGGGCTTTTTACTCGCAATTTATTTTTTCTAGGAAGTTAGAACATGCCCAATAAAACTCTATAGAAGTTTGAGAAGAAATGAAAACTACTGAAAGAAAATATTGTTAAAATTGGGTCAACTGAAATGTATGAATGTATTTTAATCCTACAGAATCTTCATCAAATTGAATAAAATTAAAGAGTGTATTCTTGATGAAGAATTTCATTTAATTTAAAACATAAAATCCAAAAGTTGCAACGAATGCCTGGGTGCTGAGGTCCAAATATGAGAGCCTTGTTCGCGACTGAGTAAGATCTGGGCTACAGTAGAAGAACTTGTCTGCACAGAAATATTTCCTAGCCTTGAACAAATATCCCAGCTCATTTGCAGCAGACTTCTCTATGTCATTCATATGTTTTCCCCTATCAGACCAAAGAGTTAACAGCCATCCTAAGGAGATTCATAGAATCACTTGGCTGAAGCACCTGCTTTTCATCATCAAGTCAAAAATCACCATCTGAGTGTTTCGAGAAAAAGTTATTGTTTGGATCTTCGACGCATTCAATTGCTCCAAATTCCCTTCACGACATTCGTTTATCTTTTTGAGATCTTGATTGAGCGAATCGATTTGCTGGTATCTATGGAGGTAAGACTCAATGGTGCTCAAAGGTTTGTCACTTATGAGATCTTGGCCCTCCAGATATTCAACCATTTCGAGATTGATAGCTGCTTCCATGACAAAATGGATATTATTGCTACAGGGCGGTAATTTGATGGAAAACACTTCCTCCCCTTCTTTGGTGTAGGCTGCTTTGATGCACTGTTGAATTTCATTCAATTATTTTTCAGTCTGAGTATTTTGTTAATTATAACCATTTTATTTTCGACCAATTTTTGCACGCATGGCAGATTCTTGTCCTCGGAGATATGGTCGATGTATAACTTAAATCAAGGTACAAAAACCAGATGCCCAAACTAGAAATATCTTACCAATAGCCTGGTTTCCTCTTTATACACAATAAACCTATAACAACTACGTACGAGTATCTTTAAGACATCAAAACACTTCAAATGACTAGTAGATTGACTGCTTTTCGTATATCTAAGTGATATTCATAAGAGAAGCTAATTGTTTCACATTTTGGTTTCGTTTACCGTAACAAAGGTTTCATATTTTATCTGAAAATAGTTGACACCATTACATGCCTGAGTATAATTTAAGAATTTTCGTCTCCATATGAACTTGTTTCTACATCAAGTGAAAAGATTTGAGAAAATTCATAAAGTTATGTTTAGTGTTATGTTTAGTTTTGTAAGGTTCTTTCCCTCTCATGAAATTTGCACTAAATTGCAAAATATACTCTTTCAGTTTATGTGAATGGATTAAATTAGATTAGTTATGGTCGTCTAGCTCAGTGACAGCCGTTCTGCACAGCGTTTTTTGTACGTTATGATACTGCTATGTTTTTCTGGAAGATTATCTTTTTTAATCAACTTGATTATTTCCTAGGAAGACTTGGCTCTTGAGAGTCATGCTATCCAGTAGGGTTAGTCAGGTTTGCGCCAGTGCTTTGCATTAACATAGTATGGTTTCTATTACCGACCCACAAAAGCTATAGATATATGAGTTTTCTTTACCGATCTGATGATAGCTCACGACCCAGTGACCAGTAGGAAGCCTAGAAAGTAACCTCAGCTCGTTCTTTGATGTCTCTGTATGTAACTTGAGTTGACGTTTTTCTCAGTCCACCAGACGATAGAAACGACTCGTCCATGTGTGGAGAGTATGGTTATAGAGTTCGATAGAAGAATTTCCTTTTCAACTGCATTTTGGGGTGTGCAAATAATATTTTCATTTATTAATGATATTTGGAATAAGAGACACAAACAATTTCCAGATTTATAATGAATACCATTTTTCATATCAGATATTCCTTTCAGAATACAGTAGACAAGTTGGTGCAAAGAGCCAACGCCTCAATTTTAATAGGTACCTCATCATGGAAAGAGCAATTCGTCGAAGCCATGACTGTTAGTTCTAGTGATGAAGAAGATCAAAAAGAACCCTCCAGTATTGATTACGTGCTGCATTCTCTCACCCTCTTCTGGAAGCTCATATTCGCTTTCGTTCCACCCACAGGTAAGAATAGCATACTCAAATATTTTACTTTTTTTTCGAAAATCTTTTAGTTGCGCATATGCTATATGTCTATATGTCACAATTATATCATAAAAATGCAAGTTTTAATTTAGCAAGAATATAGTGATACTCGATTTTAAAAATATATTAAATTGAGTGAAAATCATTAAACTGTTTCTGAATATAACTCCTTCAACCGATTTTTTGAGTATTTCACTTTGTGAGTTGTGATATAGATGATTCTTTAATACTCTACAGGTTGGTTTTAATATGACAGACAGTTTTTCTGCGATTTTCAGAAATTATGGGTTCGCTCTTCAGTTTCTTTTTGAAGAAAATAATGAAAGGACATCCTGTTTATGAGGAATATTAATCATTTGCGAAATTGTGAGTTTTGCGAAGGCAGAAAAGCCTGTCTGCTGTCCAAATTGTGACAAGGACAGTTTGATGAATCATTGACTTTTTGAAGTAGTTTTAAATGCAACACTCCTCTTGTCAACTACAATTGGCTTTAAATTTGAGTAAGCTGCGTCATTTATTTTGTTTACAACACCTATTAGACAATCTTGTGGATTAAAACGAAAATGGAATGAATTAATTGCAATGTGAGCTCAACAAATCATCGTAAAAATCACCGAAACCAAGAAACTACTAATGAAATTCTGTGGTAGCAATTTCAATAGCTGAAAAGTGGTTTACCCAATCATGTTTACGTTGTATCATCAGAAATGATGTCAAACGTTTAGGTCGAACAAAAGAGGTCGTTACGTTTACGGACGATGGAAGAATTGAAGTACTTGAATTATCTGTGACATCTCAACGGCGAGTACATTGTGTTTAACATGAATATTTGAGCGGGGAAAGGCTATCAGCTCGATACCGGAATTGCTCACACTCGACCATACTGGCAGCACATGACAACTTCACGGTGTTTGGCAATCTTCAAACGCAATCCGAAGAATTTTTTACGTTTCGTTACCGTGGACGAAACATAAACCCATTACAATATACCGGAGCTAAGGAACAGTCAAAGCAGTGGACTTCTCCGAGAGTCAAGGTGATTCTGTCGACCAGCAAAGTTATGTTAACAACAGGTTTTTGTTATATACGCCATGTCATTCACATTAACCTCCTTGAAAAGGGAAAACAATCACTGGTGAATACTATTTGGAGCTATTGGACAGATTTGAAGCAAAACCGATGTAATTTGGTTAGAAAAAAGTATTCTTCTACAAGGAGGCACATTGCCGTGGAAGCGATTTATAAAATGGGCTACGAACTACTACCTCATCCAGCATACTTTTCCGATTTAGATCTTGTATCTCTTTCCTGTTTCCAAACTTGAAGACATGGCTTGACGGAACGAAATTGAGTTGAATAAAGAGGTAATTACTGAAACAAACTGCCATTTAAAAAACTTCGAACAATTCTATTACTTTAAAGGAATGAAAAAGTTGGACAAACCTTGTATCAAGCTAAAAGGAATTATGTTTAGAAAAGAAATGCCTTTTAACCGAAAAATTATCCTTCATCCAAAATGCCACAGAATTACCAAACTATCCTCGTAACGAGGGTGTATAGAATGTTGTCAATTAATTGGGAAATATATTTGAATCACTTAAAATTCCCTAAGATAATTTCTTTCTTTTTTCCCTTGTCGCAAACCAAAATTTAATTCAGATACTCAATATCGGAATACATGTCCTTTCTCGTGTTTCGGTGAATTTTCTTGGCTTTGGTCCTCCGTTCCGGATAGCTCGAATGGGATGGTGGAAAATTGCTTTATTAAGTTTGTCTGATGAAGTTTGGGACCTTCCGTTATCCACTTTGTGAAGGAAAACGTAGCTTGGGACTGAAAGAACTGAAATATATTCCCCGGATTCTTATGTATCTCCCTTTCTTTTGTGAAGATATTCAGGGTGATGAAAATCCTTTTTCTTGGAATGGTCCCAAAAATAGGATAAACGCAAACACTTAATGAATATGGCATTCTAGCTGACTACTCTCCATGCATGTGATGAAGGCAAAAAAATCATTATATTTTATTCAATCGATATACAGGGTGTCCTAGGGTAAATGAGAAAAACTTATAAGGTAAACACCATTAAGTTGAAATAAATAACTCCTTTTTTTGCAAAATCTCATAATGGCTGAAGGTGCTTCGATGCGAATCAAAATGGGCGCACTGCTTGTTGGAAGTTAACTTCTACTACTTCTTGCATGTTTCAACAATTTCAGTGGCTTAGATAAAAAGGTTATTTGATATTACAATGTCCCAAAATTGAACGTCAACGGCAAAAAACAGAAAACTTTAGGAAGTTGGAACCAAAAACGAATCAAAATAAATGTTTGATATAACCACTATTATTTCGATCCAAGCATTCACTTTTCCCCTCAAATTTCTATTGCCATCCTTTTTGAATACGTTCAAGAAAATCTTCACAATTTCCAATTATCACCGAATAAACAAAGTCGTTTAGGCATCCCATGCCAAAAGTCCTAGGGATTAAGATCTGGGCACCGTGGTAGCCTAGATACTGGACTTCCTCGTCCTATCCAGCAACGGCCTCAAATAACATTCAGGTACTGTCAAATGTTAAGTGGAAAATAAGCTGGTGCTTCATCGTGTAAAAACCAAAAATTTCCGCTCTCATCTAAAGGCATGTCTTCTAGATGAAAAGGCAAAAAATCCGTTGAAAACTGAAGATAGTCATTGTCATTGAGTCTGTCAGAGAAGTATGTTGTATAAAAAACCACATACATAGGGAGAATTTCATTGAATAAATATCTGTTGGGGGAATTACAGGACCAAACAGTCGAATATCATGTGTTCCCATCAAATGTTCATCGACAATATGTTTTGATGTCTGATGTCTTGGTCAGTTAAAAGAGTACGTATATAATTGAATTGGAATCCGTATCGATATTCCTAGAGTGCGTAGAATTCACTTAGAAACTTTGAGTAGGATTGGGCGAAGCCGGTTGTTCCGTAAAAGGAGAAGAATTCCAGAAGGACTAGTCGATTCTTACGCTCTATTCTGCAGTGTGAACGAGCTTAGAGACAAGAAGGTCATCGACACATAGCAAGAGGCTGTTGACATCCCAGGGAACGAATCTGGAGAGAGAATTCAATTAGATCAGGATTAGAATCAGATGATCTTTAGTGGCGAGTCTCTCTTTAGTCTGAGAATGCATGATGGTAGAGCACGTAGTAAACGACGTGATCCACTATTTGACAGAGAGTCAAATCCACCACATTTGTTATGTGTGCAAGCTTTCTGCCTTTTGGCATCAACTATATTCCTTGCTTGCAACTTCATCATCAGCTGCAGCCTTTTGTTTTGCGGGTGGTCAATACACTTGGTACCAGTTTTTTCAGTAACCTATCTAATAAAACAAAAATTCTAATCATTCACTAAGCAAGAGATACTAAATATGTCTACCAAAACTTATTTTTATTGGATAAGCATGAGTGTTTACCATTTACCCTATATAAGGATGCAAATGTAGGCGTTATATCTAATTGTTGTTTAATTTTCAGATATGTTCAAGGGCTACCTGTGCTTTGTAGTGTCAATTTTCTGCATAGGTGTCGTAACTGCCATTATAGGTGATATTGCATCGCATTTTGGTGCTACACTCGGCATCAAGGACTCTGTGACTGCCATTGTCTTTGTTGCTCTAGGAACCAGTATACCTGGTAAGTTAGTAGTAAGTGAATTAAAAGCTTCCATACCTAAATCTGGGGGCTAACAAGCTAGAGCTTCAACGATATAATCAATATTATCAACAAAGTCAGTGGTCGTAAGCAATGAACCGAAACGGTGCAAACTTGTCTTTGCAGATCAACCTATAGAACATATTTGGCCAATTATCTCGGCGTTCAGATATCTTCGAACCAAGATACAACAAACAAAGTTCGCAATCAGGGTGATAAAGCATACAAAGTGGCCAGCGTACTTCGCGACGTGATATTTAACAACAAATATATGAGAGCAAACAATCAAAAACTAGGATCTACAAAACGTGTGTTCGACCCATCATCGCATACGCCATAAGAACTCGAGCGGATAACGAAAGAACTAAGTCCATCGTAAAAACTATCGAAATTAAGATACTAAGAACTATATCTGGATACACGCTGAGGAATAGGAAGAACACAGAAATTCGAGAGGAATATCATATTCAGCTGAATCTGAATTCTGTCTAGAATAGCTAAGATTGCCCAAACACTAGAAGACCAAGTGGCAGCCCCAAACGCGCGCCCATGGTATTAGAGTTTGGCGCGCTGGGGACGCTTGTTAAGACTAGGACCTTACTTTCATCCCGGTGAAATGGAGAGTTAAGTCTTGATGCCTAACGTAATGCTACTTTGCGCCAATCACTGGACCCGTGTGGTGAAAGATCTTCTGAATGGGGCCCTAGTTTTGCCGTAATGGTAGAATGAAGGGCTGAGCCGATTGATTAACTCAGTGACACTCCGTCGCAACACAGGGTCTCTCCCTTAAAACAAGCGTACTCTACCATATTGCAGTGAATCTCCGGATTTTTCTGTCCAATGGCAGGGTCCGTTATGTAGCATACTGTATTACCTCGGAAGGGTGGATGTCCACAGGTGGTTCTTGTATCACCTGGCCACCCGATTGGTGTTGGACTCGAGGGGGTAGTGGTCGAAAGTCCGCATGCTGGACTAGGGAGATATTTCATTTATCTGTTCGCAGACCCCGGGATATTCTCATGAAATGACTCGGGGTTTAGCGGGAATTGACGGTTCGACCGGCCTCCTCCTGAAGCTGGATCTATTGTGTAACGTTTCAGAGTTTGTGGATCTCCACGAAACGGCTAGTTCGTGGAGATCGAAAGACCTCACATGGGTTCGTGGGTCTTGACTTACAGGCCATGTTGACGGTGCTCGTACCAGGATGAATTGAGGCCTCAATCTTGGGATTATCTTAGTTCATGAAGCTGCGTTTGGGTGGATGGATAAGAAGCCCTTCCGGCGTGTGAGTTGCGTCCCAAACAACTTGGGTACGGATAATGCATAGCCAGTAGAGGTTTTATAGTGCTTCGCTACTACCAGTCAGACAGTTGTAGGTTTTCGAACTGAAACCCAAACTGGAAGCTGGTGGGTTCATCTCTTCGGAGGAGTTCTCGCTTTGCGCGATGATATAGTGTAATCCTTATCATACATTCTGCCTCTGGGGGCAGGCTGTGGAGACTGCTGAGTAGTCACTATGTGAAAGAGCTACGCTCACATGCTAATACAACTATGATGGTAGAATTTACCCCCCAAACGCTGGAAAGACTTCTGGGTGTCTACATCCACCAAGGATTAAAGTGAAATACAAGCTCTAGGCTTAAAATGAGATGAAGAAGACAAAGAACAACTTCTCAAACGGCAAAAATGAAACGGGTTTTTGCATCGAATTGTGACTGGCAATTAAAAGTGAATCCTTTACGATAATCCAAAACGTCGGGCAACGTGTGAATACTTCAACATCAAGCCTAATATTCATGGCGAAAAGATTATTGTGTATTTGATGGGACCAGCTGGGTTTGGTGCAACAATCGAACTAAAGGATCACAGGGGAGTTTTACCGACGATAATTGATGCGTTTGAGCCGACCATCGCTAAAGAACGGCCGCAATAAGTCGGAAAAAATTACCAAATTATGAACAATGCATGGCAATGCACGGCCACGTGTTGCGTCGCCTGTTAAAACGTACTTAGCAACGCTCAAATGGGAAGTCCCACCCCACTCGCTGTACACTCCTGACATTGTTCTTTCCGATTACCATCTCTTCCGACTGATGCAAAATAGCCTACAACTTCTCCAATTACGATGAAGTCGAAAAATAAACCGATGCATGGATAGCGGCCAAAGATCCGGCCTTTTTTCACGATGGTATACGTCAGTTGGAAGAAAAATGGGAAAAAGTTATGTGTAGCTACGGACAGTACTTGGAACTTTGAAGGTATAACCAAATTTTTACAATAGAGCTTCAATTTTCGACAAAAAACCGCACCAACTTATTTATATCTACTCCTAATGATAACGTCGAAGTGGTGAAGAAAAGATTGTCTTCAAACCAAAAACCTCTATGATTAAATAATGATTAGTTGTTTTCCAGTAGCGAATTATACATTTCTTTATGCAAGGGTGGCAACAAAAAATAAAAAAGAAACATCTCTCATTCAAATACATTTTAGAAATGCAGGATTGTTGTTTGACTGAAAATTTCCAATAATTATTCGAGACGATTTGAGTTGTGAACTGTTACACAGATGTAAGTTGCACTGTCCCAATTCAAAAAACTAACCCTTAATCGTTCTCTTCGAATGTTTAGATAACATATCTGCGGATACTACAATTCATCAACATTTTAATATCCTATGAATTTTTTCTTGAAAATAAAGACGTACTGTACATTTCTCCTTACAGTTATATATTTTATCCGTTACACAGTGGAACGTAGCCAAAACAAATCTGGGAAAATGGAAAGGAAAACATCCACTGTTTCTTATTTACTTTTGTCAGAGGCTGCAGATTGCAGATAGCATCACTATATATCCTTGTCTTTGTCAGCTCTCGTTTTTTTCAATTTGAAATTGTTGGAACTGTAAAAACCGAGCAGTGACAGTTAAAGATTGGTCATCAAGATATTTGAAAGAAAAAGAAGGAAATATATTGGATTTCGAACACTGGAAAGTAGAACAGAGGATGTAGAAAATGCCAATTCATTTCGTGAGCCAAAAGCTATATCTGTCCCATCTTTATCGTGTTTGTTTCTTTGAGGGGACTTGAAAATACATAAATAGTTCCAGTTTTCATCTCGCTTCTAAAACTTAGCACAAGAACTGCAGTTTGCTTAAAGAGGTCATGGCTAGAGGTTCTATTGAAGATTAAAAGCTATTATCCAGCGTGTTTCCTGAGTGCCATAATTTCAAGGGGATGATTCTGTGGCAAATAACAAGACTACTTCATGTAGAGGTGCGCTCTAAATTAACCCCTTCCAACGCAATTCTCGCGTAAACTTAAGGATTGAAATTTATATTTTAATTAGTATGTTTCACTACTAAAAAACCTTTATGTTTAATTATGTTCATCAGGATTTACATTTAATGTGATAGTTTTAATTATGATCAAATACTAATGGTTATAATTCTTCAATATCTACATTTTTTTCTGAAAAACTAATGCAACAAAACTTGGTTTGACGCATTACTTCCCTGAAACGACACTTTATCACATTTTTTCGATTTCTGTTTTGTTTGGAGATGAGCTACTTCAATGACCAGCAAAAAATTTTACTTCAAACATGTGTCTCTTTTTCTTCAACTAAGTTATACTCTCAGGATAATAAACTACTTGGAAGAGTTCTTCAAAGTTTCAATATATTCCATCCTATCTATCTGAAATGCCTTTTCTAGATAGAGTTTCGAAAAAAATCTCTTATGTGAGCCAAATAATATATGATGTATGATATATGATAATAATATTATGATTGATTTTGTTCCACCAGTCTTTTCAGAAGAACACTTGTATAACTAAAGGGATCACTCTTTTTCTGACAGCTTTCTAAGTGTTTCTTTAGTCCACAAAAATTATAGCCTCATATTTTTCACTCAATATTGTTGCATGGTGGCAGATATCATCTAGCGAAAAATTTTCTTTCCTATGGAAACGGAATTTGACCCGAGAAAGATTCATTCCATTCACATTTGTACTAATGGACCAGTGACGCTTATTATTGGAAAAAAGTGAAGCTCTGAAGTGAATGCGGATGAGGGAGCTTCAACCTCTTGATTCGGATGCGGCGTTTCGTTCCGAAGATGCGCACCTGAACTCTTCAGATAGGCGTAGTACGCATGTCGAAAAATTGGTATATATCAGAAATGAACATGTCCCTGTCTTTCACAGAAACACTACGTTTTTTCTTAATTCTAATTGAAATTTTTTGTTGGAAAACCTTTCATAATAATATTGGATGGAGTAGTCCGTTACTTTGTGATAGTTCATTTTAATGGAATGAAATAAGAAATTACTTTGTTTTCTATCACTTTTAATTATAACTGATATACAGTGACTCGAGTTTCGTAGTGTTTACTACATTTTCAAACTGAATGAACAAATTAGATCTCAACTATTATATATTCTGATTGTAGGCTCCGGCAGAGCTTCGAAGAGAGGGGTTTTCCAAAGTTCCGTCTGTTCGTTAAGTAGGTTCATTATTGGTACGTGCCTCTTATGTTTTTCAATTTCTATGGATTCCAGGATGTCAAGTTTTTTCCCTTGTTATCTTACACGTGGAAGCGAAAGGAAAAAACTTGACGTCCTGGAATCCATAAAAATTGAAAAACATAAGAGGCATGTACCAATAATAAACCTACTTAACGAACAGACGGAACTTTGGAAAACCCCTCTCTTCGAAGCTCTGCCGGAGCCTACAATCAGAATATATAATAGTTGAGATCTAATTTGTTCATTCAGTTTGAAAATGTAGTAAACACTACGAAACTCGAGTCACTGTATATCAGTTATAATTAAAAGTGATAGAAAACAAAGTAATTTCTTATTTCATTCCATTTTCATAATAATGATTCATGTTCTTTTCAGACACTTTCGCCAGCAAAGTAGCAGCCATTCACGACAAACATGCTGACGCTAGTGTAGGAAATGTTACAGGCAGCAACGCTGTAAATGTTTTTCTGGGTATAGGTGTAGCTTGGTCAATTGCAGCCGTCTACCATTCCTGTAAAGGACAGGAGTTCATAGTGCCACCAGGAAAGTAAGTAATCGCTTATTCTAATGTAGTATAACCTTTAAGATTTCATTCGAAATCCCTGAACACGATTAGAGAATCTAACAATGACAACATTTCACATAACCTTCAGAATTGTGTGCAAATTATGAGCATTACAGTATATTATGGTCTCACTTAAGCATGAGGAAAGTTTTTTCTGCGTTCGTAACGTGAAAATATGGAGAATACATTTCTTCACTTGAATTAGCTTGCAAAGGTATGTCTTGTATGTAAAGCCATGGTTTCACGGGCTGTACGGCAAGTGACGCCATCTTCTTGGAACCAAATTTTGTCGAAACCACGGGCTTCAATTTGTGGCATCAAATAGTTTATTATCATTGCGCGATAACGGTCACCATTCACAGTAACATTTCGGCCGGCCTCTGTTTTGAAGAAATATGCACCGAGTATTCCACCGGCCCATAGACCACACCAAACAGTTGTTTTTCTGGATTCAGTTTCAGCTCTTGAACCTTTCAGGGTTGTTCATCGCCTCAAATACGCGCATTTTGTTTATTCACGAACCCATTAAGCCAAAAATGAGCCTCATCGGTGAACAAAATTTTTGTCGAAAACAGTAGATCTTCTGCAAGCTTGTCAAGAGTTCAACAACTGAAACGGAAACATTTCGGAAGGTCGGTCGGCTTCAGTTCTTGCACTAGTTGAATTTTGTAAGCCTTTAAAGAAGGATCCTTACGTAAAATACGCCAAGTTATTGAATATGACAGGCCAAGCTGTTGAGAACGGCGACGAATCGACACTTCAGTTTACACTGCAATTAAATCTCCATCACAAAAAGTACCTCTAAATGAGTGACCCTTTAAAACATTCTATTACCATAGTTCATTCTCCTTATTAATGATATTTTGTACAGATCTACCGAATTTCATCAGTTTTTTAATCATAGCCGATTAAAATGCAAATTTCAAATGGCCCACTCCTAAATTATACTTTTAATTTGATAGCGTATAGAGTGACGATACCAAACTACATTTGTTATTGTTAAGTTATCGTTCAAGTTTTCTTCACTTCGCCATCGAGATTGTGGTTTATCGTATTATTAGGCAGTGAGAGCTATTTTAATCATCGGGATAATTCTACTCAAAGTACTTCTTAAAGTTGAACACCGTTACAGTACATCAATTACGTTCAGTGTAAATTCATTACGATCAATAAATTTGCTATTCTTTGTCGTTTCAAATACAACAATAAACAAATTGCGGCTTTAAACTAATCGTAATACAATACAATTCCTAACTTTTAATTTAGGCTAAAAATTCTTTCTGTAACCAAGTCAGTACTTTTGAATTATTTCCTGCTTGAGCGTTTTAGACTCAATTTTTATGTTTCCCTTAAGTAGACCGTTGCGGAGTTCACATTCAACTCTTGATGTTTTTGTTGTCGAAATATATGTATTACATTTCGTATTCATAAGCATAAAGCAGACATGTTATTTCAAGGTTTTATTATAGGTTCTTTTAATATTATCATATTTCCGAGAAGAATTGGAGTTACTTTAAGCGGTTTCCGTTTCTCATAACCAGGCCATATTTTCCAATTTTTCTTAGGATGCCATTATTTTTTATTTCCCAGTTTCGTGTTGAAATAGCTCTCTGAAGTGATAGGGGATAAAACGAATTCGTGAGTTAGGAATGAAAGCGCATAATAACCCTCACAATTTGCATTTTGCCAAGAAACATTCCGGCAACGCTATCAATCATACTGACAAAGAAACTGCAACAGCCAGAAGGAGCGGTTTCAATTTTAAATTTTTTTTGGTAAGAAGTAAATGATTAAAATTTGGAGAAAAAATCGCTTTTCTCATGTAAACATTTTTTGTTACTTAAATATGTACTCGTTTTTTGCAAATTTTTTAAATTTTTCAACAAACCAGCTAGCTGTTCGAGGAGATCCAAAGTCGATGTTCAGTTGTTAAAATGACTAGAGCACGTTTACGCGGAATTTATCGCCAGCTAAGTGAATTTGTCATTTCGAGAAATCGCTAACCGTACGAACAGAAATCCAACTACTGTTATGAGATGTCGTCAAGCGTGGTTTAATAATGCCCAAAATCGAAGAAGAGTAAGCACCGGGCGTCGAAGGGGCAGAAATAAAGTTCAAGGTCGACGTCAAAGACCTATGGCTATTAGAGACCGATTTGCGACAACTCGATATTTGGTTGATGAGTGGTTAGGAGAACAAGGCCATCCTGTAACGTGAATTCTACCAGGTTTTTGTATTGGCATACGAGCATAGCTCTTTCACCAAATGACTACTCAGCAGTCTCCACGGTCCACCCCTAGAGGTAGAAAGTATGATAAGGATTACACCATATCATCGCGCGAAGCGAGAACCCCTCCGAAGAGATGAACCCACCAGCTTCCAGTTTGGGCCCCGACTCGAAAGCCAGAACCGTCTGACTGGTAGCAGCGAAGCACTATCCAACCTCTACTGGCTCTGCAGGTCCGTACCCTAGTTGGTTTTAGATGCAACTCACCCGCCGGAGGGGAATTCTTAGCCATCCATCCGAACGCAGTCCCATGAACTATGATAAACCCAAGATTGACGACTACAATTCATCCTAGTACGAGCACCGTCTAGCGGCCTGTACGTCCTGACTCAACGAACCCATGTGAAGTCATTTGATTGATCCTGGCGTCAAGCACTAATTGCAGAGCCATTTCGTCGAGATCGACAAACCCTAAATTGTTAAATTAAAACGCAGTTTTAAGGGAGGAGCCCTGTGCTGCGACAGACTCCCTGTCACTGAGTTAATCAACCGGCTCAGCCCTCCATTTCACCAGAATGGCAAAACTAGGGCCCTGTTCGGAGATCTTCCACTATACAGGTCCAGTGACTGGCGCGAATGGCATTACGTTAGGCACCAAGACTTAACCCTCCATTTCGCCAGGACGAAACTAAGGTCCTAGTCATGACAAGCGCCCCCATCCCGTCAAGATCTAATGCCTGGGGGACGCCATCCTGTAACGTGAATTCTACCAGAATAGTTATTGACTATTTGAGGGAGACCTCTTTTCCAAGTGACTACCAAGCAGTCTCCACAGTCCACCCCTAGAGGTAGAAAGTGTGATAAGGATTACGCCATATCATCGCGTGTGGTGAGAACCCCTCCGAAGAGATGAACCCACCAGCTTCCAGTTTGGGCCCCGACTCGAAAGCCAGAACCGTCTGACTGGTAGCAGCGAAGCACTATCCAACCCCTACTGGCTCAGTAGATCAGTACCCGAGTTGGTTTGAGACGCAACTCACCCGCCGGAGGGAATTCTTATCCATCCACCCGAACGCAGTCCCATGAACTAAGATAAACTCAAGATTGACGACTACAATTTATCCTGGTACGAGCACCGTCTAGCGGCCTGTACGTCCTGACTCACCGAACCCATGTGAGGTCATTTGATTGATCCTGGCGTCAAGCACTAATGGCGGAGCCATTTCGTCGAGATCCACAAACCCTAAATTGTTACGCACAGATCCAGGGGCCAGGACAGGCCGGTCGAACCGTCAAGTCCCGTTAAACCCCGAGTCGTTTCATGAGAATATCCCGAACATGAGAGTCTGCGAACAGATAAATGAAATACCCCCCTAGTCGAGAATGCGGACTTTCAACCATTGCCCCCTCGAGTCCAACACCAATGTGGTGGCCAGGTGGTACAAGTAACACCTGTGGGCAAACCACCCCCCCGAGGTAACGCAGTATGCTACATAACGCACTCGGCCATTACACAGAATCCGGAGATTCATACTGCGATAGGGTAGTTTTAAGGGAAAAGCCCTGTGCTGCGACAGACTCCCTTGTCACTGAGTTAATCAACCGTCTCAGCCCCCCAATTTCACCAGAGCGGCAAAACTAGGGCCCCATTCGGAGATCTTCCACCATACAGGTCAGGTGACTGGCGCGAATTGCAGTAATACTTCCCGATCGTCTCAACGTTGAAGAATTCATTACATTAATCCAAAGCGGCTTAACGTACATATTGGATGAAATGCCCCTGGTTAGCAGACAAAATGTCTGGTTTCAAATGGATGGCTGCCCAGCTCATAAGAGCCAAAATGTACGGCACCAAATGAATGAATATTTTGGGGTGCAATGGATTGGAAGGTACGGGCCGGAAAGATTTCCACCCAGAAGACTCGACCTTTCGCCTGGATTTTTATGTCTAGAACACCTTGAAAAAAAGATCATATCAAATTCGCGTGTTGTGTTGTGTTGTGTACAAATGAGTCAAAAACGTTGTGAACTTCGCAGTGTTGTGCGAAAACGATGTGTGAAATGTATTAAACAAGGCGGTGGACATTTCGAACAATTGTTAAAAGCAATAGTAGTCTGTTTTCTTTACCTTTTTTCATAAAATTTGTTTTATTGAAATTTAGTTTATTCGTTTGAATTATTTTTATTCGACAGATAAATTCATGATTTCCATGAAAAATACTTTAACATTCAATCATGAAGAGCTTCAAGATAGAGCAAATTTATGTTTGGAATATTTCAACTTATCGTTCTTATCTTCTTAGCCGTGATATTATGGCAGAGGACAAGCACCTAGCACAAAAGTTAATATGTCATTCGAAAGCCCACTAAATGAGGTATTTTAACTGAAAAGAAAACAAGTCCATCATTAATAATTCTTCATCGATAAAACCATTGGAGAAATATGACTGATTTTGTTCACTTCAAAATCATATCCTCTCCCTCCTTCCTCTCCTTACCACGCCCGCAATAGGGATTTTTTGGCACACGAAACTTCTTATATTGTAGCAAATTTAATGCCGTTTCCAGGTATGTGGTCAAATTTGATGAGGCTGCAAGGATAACTGAAGTATAATTGATTTTATGGAAAAACTCAAAATATTTCGTGAAATCGAGAAATGTTAAATTGAAGAATAACCCTCAACATTTCGACCATGTTTATATGACATTTTTTGTTGCAAATAACCTGTATGATCAGCCCTTGAAGTTTAGCCCTTTCAAAAGTACACACCCTGTATAAAAGATATTAGACTATTACTTTAACCTTTATTCACAACAACTCAAGGAACACAGGTAGTATAGGACTGCCGACCACGATTAAGATTTATGGGAAGACTCGTATCACTTGTACATGGTATAATAACATAAAAAATTCATATAAATTCACAATATTCTAGAGAGTAGTGAGCCCTTCCTGAATGATGATCTCAACAGAATATTTTGCCATTAACCAGCTAATATGCGTTTGCTTACTAACGCCAAATCTTTTTTTTTTTATTAAATTTGAATATTAAAACATATTGAAATATGTTTGTCTTCTACAATTTTAATTTCAAAAAATTTTTATTCAAAAACTCTTAGAATTAAATGTATGTCTACAACAAGCACTGCTTACATTTAATAGACGTATATAATCAAAACTCAATATATAATGTCAAATGGAATAAATAACCCAACAGATATACGAAAGTAATTAAAATTAATAAATAAATATTTAAAGGAGACAAAATTTTGTTTCTGGTCTTACCTTTAAGAACACCAATTGCCTTTTAAAAACATGAACACACTTAAAGGACTTCTCAAAGAATATAATTTATTTGAAATATTTAATATATTTAAATATTCGAATAAATTATTTCAAAAATCTCTAAAAAATGTGCACTATATCTTCAAAAAACAAATATAATTCTAAGCAATCCCGTCTTCAGTCCTCATTTAATATTCCAAATATCAAAATCAAAAAACTAACCTATATCTCTCACGTGTTAAAAGACTTAAGCTTCGAAACACAGATCAACTATATAATTCAATATTGATCTATGTTCTAAAAAAATCAAAGAACAGTGTGAGGTTTATTTAAATTCATTGACATTCCATAATGAGATTTATTGAAGTCAAATTATAATTATATATTATATGTAAAATAAAATAGAATAGAAAGGCCTTTTACTTGATAGAAGAAATATAACAAAATTTGAATATTAAAACATATTGAAATATGTTTGTCTTCTACAATTTTAATTTCAAAAAATTTTTATTCAAAAACTTTTAGAATTAAATTTATATCTACAACAAGCACTGCTTACATTTAATAGACGTATATAATCAAAACTCAATATATAATGTCAAATGGAATAAATAATGTGTTTTAATATTCAAATTTTGTTATATTTCTTCTATCAAGCAAAAGGCCTTTCTATTCTATTTTATTAACGCCAAATCGGCGGCAGCACAATGGTCCAACGAAAAACAAAAATTAGGTTGTTATTGTTATTTATGGCGAGCGGGCGTCTGTCCACCCTACCACTGCGTCCGCACGAAGTATTGTGGTTCACCCCTAATTTATATCTCCCCGACGAGCTCCAGTTTTTGGATAAAACCGATAATCTTGTTCAGGGGTAATTTTTTCAGCTCGAATCTGATACGACTCACCGCTGGGCACTCTGAGACGATGTGCATGGCTGTTTCGGTGTCCTCAAGACACAGCCTGCATTCATCGTCTTCAGCCAAACCGATTTTGTGCGAATGCGCTTTCAGTCTGCAGTGACCTGTCATAATTCCGACAAGTGTTCTTAGTTTGGCCCTATCCAGACCTAGCGCTAGGTTCGCCATCTTTTTGTTCGAAGCTGTTCCAACGAACAACTTCGAATGTTTCAGGCCAGAATGGCTCCGCCAGAAAGACTCTAGCCTTGAGTTCATTCTGCCTGTTATCGCCTCGTTAGCCACGTCATGTGGTATTTCCAGGAATGGTTCCGGTCCTACCAGAGGCAGCGCAGCTCCAGCAAATGCCAGCCGATCTGCCTCCTCGTTACCCAAATAGTTTGAACGGCTCGGTATCCAAACCAGAGTGACTCCGTTATACATACCGAGCCTGTTTAAAGCCGTGCGGCAACTTCAGACTGTTCTTGAGGTACAAGAGCTGGATTCCAAAGCTTTAAGTACTGACTGACTATCAGTAAATATTTTGATTTTACCGTGGTGGATTTGCCGTTTTATCGGCAGTTCAGCCGCGGTCTCAATGGCAAATAGTTCTGCCTGGAATATGGTTGCGTTTTGACCGAGACTCAATGAGATGTTAATTCTCGGTTTGCTCCCATAGACTCCCGCTCCTGTTCCGTTCGTCGTTCGCGAGCCGTCTGTGAACAAGCCAAGGTCGGTTCTCAATAGAACCTCAGCATGCTGGGTCCATTCGTCCCGGCTGGGGACGCTTACATTGAAATTCCGTTCTTGGCTCGTGACTTTTGACATCAGATCCGAGGGCATCAATAGGATACTGTTCGTTAAAAGCTCGTCCAGCAGTCCTGAGCCTCCCATTGCTATTGCCTCTGGCCTGTCAATCGCCAGTTGATATAGTTTATATGTGGACCGTTCCGCCTCCCTCTGCACGAGGAGGTGCAGGGGTGGTAGATTTAGTAGAACCTCCATGGCTGCCGTGGGTGTGGTGCGAAAGGCACCTGTAATTGCAAGGCAAGCCTGTCTCTGTAGTCGGGTGAGCTTTTGTTCGCCAACCGTTTGTTGGCCTTTCTTTCACCACGCTACAGCGCCATACACTATCCGTGGTCTAATTACCATAGTGTATAGCTAGTACATCTGCCTGGGCTTTAGGCCCCAGATTTTACCACAGATCCGCCTGCAAGTCCAGAAATCCATTTTATGACACGCTTTATCTAGGTATGCACTCCAGCTGAGGGTCTTGTCCAGGACTATTCCCAGGTATTTTGCTTCAAATGAGAATTGTATTATTTTACCACGGATAGTCGGCGGTTCTAAACCATTCAACTTCCGTTTTTTAGTGAATAGTCCTATAACTACCTTTTGCAGGTTAAGAGACATGTCTTCCCTTATACACCATTTGTCAATAGTATTCAGTATCTCTTGAAGGACGGCCGATATCGTCACCTCCGATTTACCTCTCACTATGATTGCCAGGTCATCAACAAATGCTTGAACGCGACTCCCCATAGCGAAATGATCGCTAGCAGGTCATCAACGAGAAGAGTCCACAGTAAGGGTGAGAGAATACCTCCCTGCGGACAGCCCTTCGCAGCGTTGAACTCGAAGACCTCATCCTGGTATGAGGTCGTTATTGTTCTGCCGCATAGCATTGCCTGTATCCATCTGCAGATTAGCGGGTGGATTCCTCTCGCAGCGATAGCCTCAGCGAGAGAAGCCGGCAGCGTACTGTTAAAAGCACCTTCAATGTCCAGAAACGCTGTTAGTGCTATCTCTCGATTATCGAGAGATGGTTTGATTTTCCGACCAGATTATGCAATGCAAGTTCTGCCGATTTGCCAGCGTGGCTAGCACTCGAACCAATGAAAATAGAAAATTTATTGATGAAAAAGATGTACAGATTTAGTATAAAGCGGGCTTAATCCGATGGACAATCTGCACCAAGTTCGACTCTCTGCTCCTATCTTGGTTTCAGACATCTCTGTGCCATTTTATTGCACTCAATTCTAGATCACGAATGTTTAATCACCTATAATACCACAAGAGTTTCAAAATTATCGGGTATTTCCCGATAGGTTCGTTGCAAACAAATGAAGGAGTCAAGTTTTTCAGGTTAAAAAATCACGAGCGCGAAGCGCGAGTGATTTTTCCTGAAAAACTTGACGACTTTATTTGTTTGCAGGGAACCTTGAGGGAAATGCCAGATAATTTTGAAGCTCGTGTGGTATTCGGGGGATTATTTTTTCGTCCCAAATGTCGGCCAATAGAATTGCACCATGAGATGAAATGAACAGTTAACAAATAAGAATTTCATAATGAATAAAACAACATTTAATTAAGATTCAGGCTAGTGCAATTAAAAATACAATTGTTGTAAACATTGGTGCATGTTTTCTTCAAGTCAGAGTTATCGCTAATGGTCCCAGAAGAGGTAGATGGCATGAGGTTTATGCTGTTGATGGCATTTTCTGCAGTAGGCTCACTCCTTCGCAGTTTCTTGACAATTAATTCGTGGTGTTCCTGGTCGAGTTGGAGATACGGCTTGATGGAGTTACTGTTGGCATGTCCAGTTATTTTGATTATCTGCTGCTCTCCCAGGCCCGATTTCGCTAGATTGGAGACGGCTGTTGCACGACTGGAGTGATTGGTGATTTTTTTGTTACCAAGGTCAAGCCCAGCTTTTTGTGCTGACTCCTTAACCCACTTTGAAATCGTGTTTTGGCCTACTGGGGAATCCTTGTACCACCTAGCGCCTGGAACTTTATTCCAGAATGGATTTTGGGTCAGGAATAGTCTGTCGCTCTTGATATTGGCATCTCTCTTCTTTCTCAATTTCTGGAACAGTCTCACTGGGCACTTGTCAGGGATTTCCCGATTCTCCACCAGCCACTTGCTGTCTGATAATTTTTTATCACCACCTTGTGTGGTCTTGCTGAAAATTGGATTGTATTCAATTCTCCCAGTTGTTTCCCCGTCATTTCGCTGTTCTGCCTTGAAGTGATGTATTGACGCCATGCTGCCCTCACCACCTCTCCAAGCCAATTCCACTGATATTATCATGAATAATTTTTTCTGGAGGCCATCAGGAGTTTCCTCGTCCCAAACAGTGGTCATTGCATCCCAATCTTTTTCCTCCAACGCTGTTGCACTTGCCCTCCGTTTTTCCGGAATAGATTGTAAAGCCTTACGCTTGGCATCACGAGCTCCTCGAGCGGTCTTGAATGCAGCATCCGAAAATGGGTTGATTTTGATGTCGAAATCGTTCAAATACTTTTCTTGAAGTGATTTGGCAGTCTGATTCCACATTGTTTTTATTGTACCTTCCTTATAGTCTTCTCCATCCATTTTCTTCATATTGTAAGCGTAATCTTTCATAATGTTTGCCAATTGCGCTTCACTCGTTTCAGCACTCAATGTGTATTCCCTCTCAGTACAAAAAGTAGTAAATTGGTTCCAAACTGTTTTTTTTGCCTTCTCCGTATTAATGGGAACATTTCCTTTGACTTTTTTATCGATGGTGGACAGAGAACAAACTCCAAATCGACTCATTTTCATGCAAAATCTCCAATTTTCACAATTGAATTCAACCTGTCAGTTTGACGTGTGGTTAATTTGACTGGATCATGTTTTGTTTTTTATATATAGCAACTACCAGAGAAAATAATCAAAAAATTATCAGTATAATACCATGTAGGTTGTACCACGTGACGTCGAATGGTGCAATTCTATTGGTCGATATTTGGGTCGGAAAAATAATCAGAGAAAATCAAGCTATCGCATTTCCGTTCGCCTCTTTCGTACATTATGTCAGTGCAAATGTTTGATTTGTATTAATATTCGAAACCTGTCTTCTCCAAAATCGCTTCCCCATAATTTTATGTATTCGCATTATATCCAATATTCGGTTGATATCCCGCAATTCTCCCCTGGCACCACATTCATATCCGATTTCGACAAGAGCAGTCGTGTAGTGACAGTTTCCGCAAATTGAAACATTTCAAGTTGCTCCTCTGCAACGAGATACACCATATTGCGCCCTTTGATATTGAACTAAATTGAACGGAATAAATCCGTGGAGTTGGGACCTTACCAGATTGGATTAAAATGACCGTGAAATGTTTCTAGTCAGTTAATATTTTACGCCGAGTCTTTCCTCGCTCATTTGAATTTCTGTCGTTTCGTAACACTCGAAGGTGTTTCAGGATTAGCTGCAAGCCTGCTCTGCCTACATGACGATGAAAATATTAGATGATCTCGAAACGTTCATGTAATAGGTTGGGGAAAATCCATTATTTTCGCGTGAACATCAAGACTTTATTCAACATGTTCTTCATTGTCCAATTCGTTCAAATGTGCACCTTTTTATTCTTCAATTTGTTGTCATTTTAAAGGTAGCTTAAATGGTGGCCAAACCAGAACTAACGACCAGGAAGATTTTACTGACCATTTAGTGAGACTGGAAAGAAATCATTTATTATGAGTCTCTCTACTGTTGACAACTGAAGAGTTCAAAGCTACTGACTAGAAACGGCCAGAATTGACCAACAAAAGAGGTGTTGTGTTCCATTAGGACAACGCCAGGCCACACACATCTGTAGTGACTTTCCAGAAAGTCCGGGAGCTTGACTGGGAAGTTATAAGGTTGCTTTATGATCTGACTGTGAGTTTCTTGAGTCCGTTCAAACATGGTGCAAAAGAATTCCATTTTCCTCCTTCTCTCGACCTTGACTATCAGGAAAGATTGGAGTTTTTTAGACTGACCAACTTCGAGGCTCACCGTGCCAGGGGCGGTGACATGATTATGGTTTCGGGGCAATGCCGGGATTCTTCGGTGTGGTTATTCAGCATTTATTCCTTTTGAATGGAAATTATCTTCACGGACACAATTTCAAATAAGCCAAGGAAGCATTTAGAACCTCCTGCAAAGGTTTTGATGCTTGATATCTTCTTCCATGTGATGAATGGAGCTGCCAACAATAAATTAAAGAACTTGTATTATCTATTGAGGAGTGCTTTTTCAATGTACTACTCTGTCAAGAAAGTACCGGGAATTTTCAATTAAAACAACATTTTTACATTTAATCGTCAAAATTTATTGGGTCGCCTTCAAAATAGGCTCCATTTGCTCCAATACATCTATGCCAACGGCACTTCCAATTATCGAAACATTTTTTATAGGCGCTTTCCGGGATGGACTTTAGCTCTCGCGCCGAATTTTGTTTTATGGCTTCAATCGACTCAAAACGGGTGCCACGAAGGGGCAATTTTAGTTTTGGGAAAGTCGCAGGAAGCCAAATCCGGCGAATACGGTGGTTGCTGAAGCACGTTTGTTGAGTTTTTGGCGAGAAAGTCAATCACAATCGTAGCTCGGTGAGAAGGCGCGTTATCGTCATGCAAAATCCATGAGTTGTTCGCCCACAAATTTGGCCGCTTCTTACGGATACGCTCACGCAAACGTTTCATAACGCCTAGGTAATACTCCTTGTTTACCGTCTGACCCTCTGGAACGAATTCGTAGTGCACCACGCCACGGATATCGAAGAAAACAATGAGCATCACCTTCATTTTCGAGCGGCTTTGGCGTGGTTTTTTCGATTTCGGCTCATTTTTTGCCACCCATTCCGATGATTGCTGGCTTGTTTGCATATCGTACTCGTAGACCCAGGTCTCATCACCAGTTATAATGCGTTCCATGAATGTAGAATCGGAATTACAGCGATCCAGCATGTCTGAAGCAACCTGTTCGCGATGACGTTTTTGAAGAAAATACAGGTCTTTCGGTACGAGTCGTGCGGCCACCTTTCTCATGCCCAAAATATCAATCAAAATCGTACGTGCGGACTCGTGGGATATCTTAAGATCATGTGCTATCTCTCTCAAGCTGGTACGACGGTTTTCCAGCACCCTTTCTTTAATTTTATCGACGTTATCTTCGATCGAAGCCGAAAAACGAGGCAAGTCTTCGACCACTTCACGACCGTCCTTGAAGGCTCTGTACCACTGATATGCACGAGTTTTCGATAGAGCATTATCACCAAAGGCCTTTTGCAACATTTTCAATGCATCGGCACACGAAAATTCATTTGCAACACAAAACTTTAAACAAATTCTTTGCTCAACGTAATCACCCATAGTAAAAATCGGCACGCACTCTGACATCGACTGACTTAATCAGCTGTTGCAAACACACTAGTTGACAGATCCCGCTCAAGCTTGGCATAGTAATTAAGGACAGTGGTACCAACCTAGGAAAAAAAATTTTTACCTGCCTCATTGCCCCGCCAGATTTAAATCGATAATTCCCGGTACTTTCTTGATAGAATGTATAAATAGATTGGATAGTACCAAAATACTTTTTCACTTTTTTAAGTGCATTGGTATACCTTCCACCCTCATTGGTGGTTTAATAATAATAAAAAAAATGTTAGAGTTGTTATTCCAGATATACAGGCCCGAAAATATGAAAATGTCATGATCAATAAAGTCGTTGAGCACATTTGAACGATATAATTATCAAACGTTTATTGTACTTCGTTGGTCTTTTGAATGAAGCAAAAACATTTTCGCTGGGCAGCAATTATTTTGTTTAATTTCACTTTAAATTCCTCAACGTCGGCATTAAGTGAGGAATCTGGATGTAATATTTGATACAAAAATGTTGTTTGATTCAAACATCGATTATGTAGCCATTTCCTGGGATTTGTGATGAGATCTTGTAGAGATTTCACTTCCACTAAGGCCTTGAAGGTGCCTTCATTTACACTAGGTTGTCTTAAACATCGGTTGTTTGGTCGCCAAATATGAGGTCTACAAGCACAAATTGGAGATGGTGCAGAATAAATTTCTGAGATATTTAGATTATAAGGTTACAGGTAATTACAGGAGTATGACTGGCCTTAGAAAAAATTATGGGTTCGTCTCATTGGAAAATTGTCGGGAACATAGCGATGTTACGTTTTTCTATAAATTGTTGAGAGTTACGGTGACTCTCCAGCTTTGCTGTCCTACGTGAGCATTAATGTTCCATCTAAACCGTTAAGAGGTTATGCTCTTTTTGAAGCAAGACAAATTTGAAAAAGCAATCTCCGGTCAACAGAACCATGAAAGTACTCGTATATAATTCTAAGTATAAGGTGAATTTTTGAATATCAAAACAGATTTAATCTGTAAGTCTTCTACAATTTTAATTTCAAAAAATTTTTATTCGAAAAACTTTAAGAATTAAATTAATGTCTACAATAAGCACCGCTAATATTTAATAGACGTATATAATCAAAACTCAACATATAATGTCAAATGGAATAAATAAACCAACAGATATAAAAAAAGTCATTAAAATTAGTAAATAAATATTTAAAGGAGACAAAATTTTGTTTCTGCTCTTACCTTTAAGAACACCAATTGCCTTTTAAAAACATGAAACATGATACGTCTATTGAATATGAGCGGTGCTTATTGTAGACATTAATTTAATTCTAAAAGTTTTTTGAAAGATTAAATCTGTTTTGATGTTCAAATTTTGTTATATTTTTTCTATCAAGTAAAAAGCCTTTTTCTATTTTATTTTATAAGGTGAATGATATATTTTTCCTGTCAATTAACTGATTCAAGAGGAAAATTAAGCTGTTAAATTAAGTTTTTATATATTATTAAATTTCTTACGTATTATAAGTTTGATTTTCTTAAATTGATGGGATGTGTAGATTTGGGGTTGATCTGATATGCACATATTGTAAAAGTTTTGTATTTTGCCGTGGATGTCCTTTTGGGCTTATGCCTGTTGATATCCTATTCGACCAATAAATAAATGAATAAATAAATAAATAAGGCGGCAATTTAATCAATCTTCATGAAAGGTACCAATTTAGTATATTAGGTATAGACGTAATGGAAGTTTCATAAAATGGATATGAAATTAATTCAGAATAATAATGGGTGTTTTTTAAGAGTGTTAAATTGAAATAAAACACATTTAAATTAAGATTGAAGCCAATTGTTTTTTTATTTGAAAGGTAATTTTATTATTTATTTATAATTTATGTTTTAAAAATAATTTCCGGCATATGTCCACCACGACTAGCTCTGAGGTACCGCATTCGACCAGACCAATTTTGGACCACTTTTTCGAGTAATTCAGTTATGTTGGCTTCCAAAGCGTCTATTGTTTCTGGTTTATCAGCATAAACCAATGACTTGACACAACCCCAAAGAAAATACCCAGTGGAATTTGTCGCATGATCTTGGAGGCCAATTAATTGGACCATTTCTCGAAATAATGTTATCGACAAATCTCTTTCAATAAATCAATTGTTACGGTAGCAGCATAAGGTGTAGCACCATCTTGTTGGAACCAAAACAATTCTGGGTCGATACCATTCAAATTTTGAAACAAATAATCATTGATCATCGATCTGTAACGAGTACCATTCACTGTAACATTAGCTCCAGCATCGTTTTCAAAGAAATATGGACCGGTGATGCCTCCAGCATGTAATGCACACCATACAGTGCATTTTTCAGGATGCAATGGAACCTGCAGAACTTCTTGAGGATTGTTTTCGCTCCATATACGGCAATTTTGCTGTTCAGTTTGCCGTTGAACAAGAAATGAGCTTCATCACTAAACACAATTTTACGATAAAAAAGTGAATCAAATTCAAGCTGTTCTAGGGCCCAATCAGCAAACAGACGACGCTTATAAGGGTCAAGTGGCATTAGTTCTTGAACCAGTTGGATCTTGTATGGGTGTAAACCAAGATCTTTACACAAAATTTTCCATGTGATGGATGCACAGAGTCCAACTTGTTGTGGTGTCGACGAATAGACAAATCTGGATCATCATTAACACTTTGACTTACAGCAGCGATATTTTTTTCTGTACGTACAGTTCTTTGTCTTGTTGTTTTTGTTGCATCGAGTAGAGAAAATGTCGGAAATCTATCGATAGTTCGACGAATAAGCTGCTCTGGTGGACGATTATGTAAACCATAAATTTCACGAAGTGATCTATAAGTTTGGCGAATAGAACACTGATTTTGAAAATAAATTTCAACAATTTGTAAACGTTGTTGCGGCGTGAGTCTTTCCATGATTATTTGACAATGCTTACTGAACAGAAATGTCAAAACAATATGGAGTCTAACTCCTGTCAAATCACAGTTATCCCTATCGAAAGTTATATCACTCTGAAAAAACACCCGATATATACTAAATGATTACAATTGAGCTTTGTTTTTTCTGGATACTTTCTAGACGGACTATAATTATCAAAAGTGTATTGTACTCAGTTGGTCTTTTAAATGAAACAATCATTCCGTTTAATTTCACTTTAAATTCCTTAAGCGTCAATTGAATCACTCTTTATGAAAAATACCAATTTCATCTAGTGGTCTAGTAGTCATGGAATTTTCATAAAATTGATATAAAATTAATTCAGAATAATACAGACATTTAAGATATGGTAAGTGGTCGTCTAGTGTTATTACGAGAGCACAAAAACGGCCAATTGTCCTTAAAAACTTCTCACATATAAAATGGTATCACCCATGAGAATACTGTAAGATAATTTCCCTACTTCCCTCTATCTAACCGGCAAGTCTCGAGAACTGGAGGATGCACAAAAGTTTTTCTAAAAATTGAATAAAAGAAGTTCGAGAGCTTGGACCCCTCACCTACATAAACTGATAATTCTCTAGCGGTTATAAATTGAATTGTTCCAATAAAATAAATAACTGGAGTAAACGTTACGAGCAGACGTTACTCCCATTAAAATATATCACATCGATTTCATTCGCATCTATAATGCAGAGGCTCTTGATAATTCAATAAGCCCGCACAGGGCAATTTGTGTAGAATACGTGATATTCCTTCTTATTGAATTAATTTTTTTTCCAGCCTGGCCTTCTCTGTAACCCTGTTCTGTACGGAGGCTTTCATCACCATTCTGGTCCTTCTGCTTCGCCGATCGAAGTTGGTTGGAGGCGAACTTGGAGGTCCCACCTCTATAAAATACGCCACGTCGGCCTTTCTTATATTTTTATGGTTATTTTACCTAGTTATGTCCACGCTGGAAGTGTACGACGTTATTGAAGGGTTCTAAGTGGAAGGGGGTAAATGGGATGTTCGAGAAGAATTTCGTTTGAAAGAAAAGCCCTGGAAGAGTTAAGACACAATAATTCTCTTCGAATAGGTATTTAAAGTCGTTTACAGGTTTACAAGAATGATTCAAAAAGCCATGTCAATATTGATAATATGTGGTCATATCATTCAAAATGTCAAAAATGGAGAAGCTTTGCCACATCTTTGGGGTCTATTACCACCAATTATAATTTGATTTTTTCAGTTCGTAATCCTAAATAACTCTGGTATCCTAGTAGTCACCAATAAAACAAAGAAATGTGTTCGATTGGATCGAGAGATAGTTGAATTGAGGTATGAATTGACTGATACTTCAATTTAAAAAAGTACTACATTACCATTTCAAAAAGCGGCCTGTTTAAACAAGATTTCAACATAATGCAACACTTGCTACTTTTTTTCATAAAGAATATTATTGCTCATTTTCTGCAAGAACACTTTAAAAGCTACTAGTAATCTGACTTTATCATAGCATGAGCTAGATGTGCTAATGTGAAAGAGTAAGTACTTCCACTGAAGTTACTGGCTTATGAGCAAGGCTCTTCACCAGGTGACCACGTCAGTAGTCACCACGTTTACCAAAAGAGGTTGTATGATAAGGGATTATAATCGCGCAAATGGGATAGTACCCCCATGCTTTCAGTTCTAGGAACTTAGGTTGTGATTGACAGCAGCGAAGCTCTACCGAACCTCTACTGGCTATGCATGTCAATACCCGAGTTCTCAAATGTTGGGAACGAAACTTACACACCGGAGAGATTAGTTTTTACCACTTACTGGCAAATTCAAAATCAACAAACTGTTGACAATAGATGTATCCACTGATCCTACGTCTGATAAACCTCTCAGTTAATCCAGGTTTCAGCACCAAAGGTCTTGAACTGTATGGGCAAGATCCAAAAACTACTGAGAAGACTCTCAATTGATCCTCATTCGAGGACCTTCGGTCAATCCTATCGTGAAAACCCACTTAACCACTTAGACAAATCTCGATCAATACTGGCTTAAAATTTAGTCACCACCAGACGAATGAAATAACCATCGCACCTAGCATGCAGACTTTCAACCACAAGTTCAACACCAATTTGGTGGCCAGGAGTAGGTACTAATACTAATAATATCCTATAGGATATCTACCTTTCCGTAGCCATCTTACCATACGGAACTTTGAAAGCTTCCGGTCGCCAAGAAGAGTTGAACTCAATGCTAGAAGCAACGAGATCAAGGAATCTAATCTCTGCAATTATCTCCCGCCCCTATAGAAAACCTCTACATCATAATGTAGATAGGAATGGCGAACTAAATGATATTAAAACCAGTTTTGAAATATTGTAGCAAATCTGGTAACATTTTAAAATATTGACTAAATTAGATTTCTCTCGAAATTACTGGCCTATGGATGTGTAGTATTTTTATTGTAAAGTGGAATATAGAGTTAGTTGCCTTAATTTTTCAAACCATACTTGAACTATCTATGTCCTTATATATGCCATTTCCATTAATCTTATGTTTTTCCCATGGTCGTTATTTCCAAAACGAATTTAAATATTTGATTTCTGAAAAGTTGCGTAGAATTGGATTGGATTATATTAAATCTAGCTTTAAGCTGTAAGCCATTTTGTTTTACCATGCGAATATGATTTGTACCGGAAAATTATCTTTTTACAATTATGATATTCTCGATGAGACACTTGCTTTTAATATCTAAAGGTATCAAAGTTGGTCTCATTATCAAACAAGTCTAATTTGTTATAAGTTACCTTTTGAAGGTAAATTAGCACCCATTGGCTTACCTGTGCCCTAATATACTATTGCAGTGAATCTTCTGAGTTTCTATTCACTTATTGGTCTTTAAAAATGTAAAAATGAGGATTGTCAAATTCAAAAAAATTCAGCTTCAACGCTGGGAAGGGTACATGTTTCATTAAATGACGGAAGACATTGGGGAGGTTCAAGAACACCCGCATATCAATTATCAAAGCTCAGTCTCTTTCGATATTATCATTCAAAAGGTTTCATTCAATTCAGAATTGCATATCAAAGAAGACCATGATGAAATTACGAGACGAAAAACTGATCCATGATCGCATATTCATTACGTTTCCAGATCACTGAGAATATCACCCTATATCATGATGAGGAAATTATTGCTAAGCTTTGACTAAATGGATATGATATCAATAATTACGATGTCTTCTTTCTACGATCAAAGGGTACAACTTTCCTTGAAGAAGGCACTAAGATATCTCTTTACCTATGATTAGTATGGAATAAATAATATTACATACACCTATTTCCGAAATACAAATATGAATCTTCTTCACAAATATTTGAAAAGTAATGAGATATTATTCCTTCAGAAGGACAAGAGTTTGATATTGAAGACTAGTCTAATTGCTTGTATGATTTAGGTGATTAGTTGTGCTCTGATTAGGATTTATTACTGTATCCTTTCGTCAGCTTAATGACTGCTCATTTTTGGAACCAACAGTGAAAAGATGACTGGTCATCATTGAGAAATTTCCTACCAGGACACGAACCCGTAATCGAAGGGAATCTTAAATTACAAGACTGGGTAAAGGTATTCTTCTCGAACTCCCAAACAATTAAAAATACTCAACGATTAAATCAATTTCAAGTGATTGACTGATTTTACATTTTAGTTCAGCTGAGAATGAATTGTTTTTTCCATCAAACTATTGATTTTACGAGATGTACTTAGATCATAGCATTAAAAAATGTATTATATTTTTTCATAGATTGTTATCAGTAATCATGTTCATGTTGAATATAGTTCATGAAGATGCAGTGTGGAAAAGTCAAATAGAATAGTTTCTTCTTATCTTGATAACTGAAGTGAGAATACTGAAAGATGTCTCTTATTGGAACCTCTTGGAATAAATGGTATAATTGTGGTGATTAATAGTGAAGTGACAATTTTCCTTAGCTTTGCATGTAGATCACTAATTAATGTATGAACAGAATATAAATTATAATAGCTCATTAACCTTCAATTAAGACAAAATTTCGATCAATACAGTTATTCGCTGATCAAATTATATCCGATGATGCTTCCAAAAATGAACGGAAATAATTTGATTCTCATAATCTAAATTCCAGAGCAATTAAAGTCTTATTAAAAACACCGTGAGATCATCAGGTTTTAGTCAATATGATAATGTTGTAACAAGAAAGTGTATCATCTTATTCGTGAATTAATATTTTGCTGTACCTTGACTGTCAATAACGTCAGATGTATAAGACTAAGAGGGTTCCTAAAATAGCCTCTGAGTTCCTGAATTTACGCCATTAGACTTGTACTCATGGAAATTTCGGAGATCTGCTACACTAAATTTGATTAGTTTTCCATTTTAGAAATTAGAAACCAAAAATATTCTCAGGATCAGAAGGTACAAACCTTCATAATTATGATTTTGAAAACTCAAAAATCTATAAAAATGGATAAAATATACTTCGATGAAATTTTGTGGTTGCAGTTTATTCTAAATTAATCAGAACTTATGTGATTTGATTTATCTTAGTGGTGTTTTGTCTTTATGAAGAGGTTGATTCTAATCCATTTGGCTTTTCCACTCTGTATACTGTCAATGCTGATCGCATGCTGTCCCAAGTGACTTATTTCAACGCTGACGATAATCAATACAAATAATGATAATGACAAGAAATAAGGAAATTTTTTATTGAATGTATTTGGTTGGTTTGTTGACATACTAGAGTTATGTCTCCATTTTCAAATTTAATTATCATAAAGTTTTATGCAATTTTAAATTCATGATTTTCTCGAAATATTATAATATTGAGTAAATTTTGATTATTTATACTAATTTTGTAGTATTTTCAATGCGTTTAGAATAGTAATCTCATCAGAAAATAAACGAGTTATAAAAACAAAATATGTAAGACTTCAATTTAAGAGCGAGTCCACGTATTGGATAAAATTTCTTTCTTTGATTTTTCAGAAAAAACATTATTGGTTGTTTCTTTTCATAAGGGATTACCTTAGAATAATGGATCTCAAATTTGGAATTACCCTGCATTACTCAAGAACTCGTCAAAAATAGAGGATATTGAATTAATTTGTGTTTTGTCCTCAGAAAACCCCAATTTAATGTTGAAATTTGTATATGCAGAGTGCTTCAGGTTAGAATAATAAGATTTCAAAGAAATAGTGTAAAAAATTCTGTTAGTTCGTTCAGAAGATCATTGTTGCTTTTATGTCTAGTGATTTTATTTTAACATCAAAAGAAGTTACTTTTGATCTTATCACCTAATTTTAAATTAATCATTAATTAATCCAGAAGTTAGAACAGAAGGAACTCCATGAATTTTACCATAATGTGATTTCAGCTAAAAAAGCGATAAAATCAAAATATACAGTGATGAATCAGCATTGACATATCTCCAATTGATTGTTACTCATTGTTAAATAGAATTTGTCACATCGCGGTATTCTAGTTAAACAGAATTTTGTGCCATCCCATCGTCGTTTCTTCAACATCTTGAATTTTCCCTTTCTCTTGAACTTTCAATATTTTTGTACATTTTCCTCTTGGATCTAATCCTATACTATCCTCGTAAGCATTTTGAGATATTTGTACTGTATTTCATCTTCGTTACTTGTATAGAGAATCGTATATCCAGTGGCGTATGTAGATGTTAGTGTACAAATTCTTCCGAAAGATTCAGTTTGACCATGAAGAAATGGGAAAATAGTACCGATTTCAATTCAATACTCTTGAATCAAAGATGATACAAGTATGAAGGCAATATTATGGGTGACGAAAGATTAATTCACAATTCGTTTACCTACACAACCTCACAAAATAGTATAACGTAAACAATTCACATTATTATTTAATTAAAAAATTATTTTAATCAAAAAAAAAAACTTTTTTAAAAATGCTATTTTCACTGCCTCAAAATTATTTTCGTTTTCATCTGAGAGTTAAGTGGAAAAGCTCAGTTTTTTATTAACCGATCAAAAGCAACTGGTAGAGCTGATGACAGAAATAATTTTTTCAATATGATTCAAATAATTTTTTTACTTATTAACGCAGGGCATAGTTCTTTTTTTCTATAATTGGCCTAAAACAAGACTATATACGCCACTAGTTTTAGTACCTAATCAACTATCTACCTATTTCATGTTATACATACTATGTATTATTATGAGCTGTATATTTGTGAAGCTTTATGTCATAAAATGGAAAGTGTGCACTTAGAGTTTGTGTGAACACACAAATCGAAATATTGTTAATAAACGTCTTCCTTTTACCAAAATGCAATGCTACATAAAGCTGGATGTATTCAACTGAAAGGATTCCTCTAATCAATTTATATTGCAGCTGTAGTAACCTAGTTCAATTTTAATACATAAACTATCATCTTGATTTGTTATCATGCATATACAGTTCATCGATTTTTATTTGTAGTTTAGTGAACATATCTAGGCACCATGTGCTGGCCAAAAATGAACCAACTAGAACAAGATTAATTGTTGATAGATTTGTTGTAAAATTATTCCATTATAATTATAAAATTAAAAAATATGATGTAGTTAGAGTTATTGATGATCCAAATAAAAATATATTAAGTTGATCCTCCTGTACTGTTCATTAAAGTGCAAGCTGATTAGATGCTGGCTTTGAAGAAAAATATTTGTGCTCTATTTTCGAGATACAGGATTTTAAGAATTATATTCTGAGAAAAATATCACTGGTATCTCTGAAACTATTCAACATATTTATCCGCTTTTTTTTATTTATATTTATATATTTACTTTATATTATAGCAGCATCGGTTATTACTTCATAATTTTCAAATCAAAATATTCCGAAAATGATACACAGAATCGAGTTTTACCAAGATTACCTTGTGGTTGTAATATTGAATTATTTTTAAATCCACTTGAAGTTTTTATTGATAAATCTTAACTTAAAAAAGTTATGTTTAATACTACTACTTGGTACGATCCGTGTAACTAGCACTTTATATGAGAGTCATAAAAACATATTCAAGAGGTGTATCAGCTTCCAAAACATATTCGTATAAAATTTCATTACAATGTTGCCAGTAGTTTCGACAAAATCATAAAAAATGTGTATAATTTTTTTTCTTCGGCGCCCTTTATCTTGAATACGGATGGCATAACGAAAATTTTTTAGTGAGCAAACCCCAATTATTTTTCAGTTTCCTACCTATCCTAGAGACGAGGTCACCTTTTTTTGAAACACTGTACATTTTTAGAATTTTAAGTCTAAAATATTCAATTACTTCAGACACACTGTTGAAGAATTGTTTCAACACCGGTTCGGCCCTTTGAAAGCATTTATGTGATGAAGTTTTCAACAAAATTAGAGACAGTTTTAATTTTTTATAATTCATTCTGCAAAATAGTTTAGAGAATTAAAAGACCTTTCAAATAAGATATCACATGACCTTGAGGTTAATCATTTATAGGCAAATATTTCAGTTAAAAAAATATCTGATCAAATTTGTGTTATGATTGCTTCTGGTAATCGGTAGAAGACTTTAAGCGAACTACTTACTGTTCCCTTTTGCAGTTTTCTCTGAATAAGGTCTGTACCGCTAGAAAAATATCTCTAATATTTTGCGTCATGATAGAGATATTGAAGGCCATTGAAAATATACGGGATGATCCATTTAAAAAGTACAAGGAACCTGCTTTCGAACAAAATTTCTAAGACGTCTGGTTCGGCAGCTATGGATGCGCAAAGCATTATGCAGGGCCTGTAGATTCACATTTTGTGAAAACAAAATATATTTGCCCACTGTTCATAGATTCTGTACACCCGTGTATCAATTGAATATTTCGTACGCCATTTCGTCATTTACAAAAGATTAAGCACTTTTTCGTGTCGGTGAACTTTATGAACATATTTATGTATCTGAAATGAACTGATTAAATTTCCTTGCAGTTTTTGAACGAAACATCTTCATGAATTCTTATCGGTATAATTAAAACAAATGGTATGGAAAACAGGTTGTTCGGTAGATTTGGGCTATTGTAATCGGTGTAAGACTGTCATATAAGAATTAATAAAAATAAAGATAACATCGCTTCGCGAAATAAATTTGACCATTCCTATATATAGGTGAGAGCATTTACATAGCGATATTACAGTTCAAATATGTTGTTCAAAGTGATTTTTATTGCCTTCTCCTGTCATTTCGGTAAGTACTGATTAAACATATACAAACCTTTACTTCAATTATAAATTTAATAACTATGAACAATGATATAAATATAAATAGGCAGGATATACATTTTTTTATATTATTTCCTACAAAATCTGAAACTGCTAATTTTTATGAATGTTTATTTAGAGAATTATATTAAGTGAAGACCCTTTAACACAACTTTTTATTCGCAGTTTGAGTGTTAATATTATAGTTTGAGTAGGAATATCTCGGAACTAGGATCATTCCTCAATAAAAGTGAGGTCGAAATCATTAAAATCTTCAGAATTAATATATCAGTTGAATTCTACTCATGGCGTAGATTATGACCCAGCCATAATAGAAAATATTAGAAATATTTATATTAGATAAATATTTCTCATTTCTACAAATAAAACTTGATTTAAGAAGAATATATCTGCTAAAATTAACGTTTATTCACAGAAACAGATTGATTTTTCAGAAATCATCTAAAGTTTGCATATTGCACTAATGGTTATTTCGAGTCTGGTAACACTTATGTTATTCGTAATTTGACAGAAAATAGGTTTAATATTTGACATTAACGAAATGAGACGATTTATGCTTGAACAGAAGAGTGAAATATGAAAAACTTATTTCCAAAGTAGAGAATCTTCTATTCAAACTTTAGAAATTTACATGAAAAATTCAATCGAAATAAAATGTCCTTACGGCAATTTAGGGATCAGTTTGTTCGTGAAAACTGGATGGTTATATAATAAAATACGTTCACGTCCAGTGAATGCCCCTAAAAACAACGGTGCCCAGAATGTGACCGAACTGTGACTGACTCGTCAGTGAGCACTTTACTACTATGTCATAAATCTTTCAATATCGCATAGTAAATTTCTCTATATTCTTAAGGAATTCATTGTTATGGTACATAAGAGCGGCAACCTGGATGAGATAACACAATATCGTCCCATTTCATTATTGAACATTTTATCGAAAGTTTTCGAAAGAATGGCATTTTTTAGTATGTTCAATTCTCTTGAAGATATGAAGTGAATGGGGTTCTTATGAGGGAGCTTCTACCTCTTAATTCGGAGGCGGCGTTTCGTCTCGAATTTGCGCACCTGAACTCATTAGATAGGAGTGGTGCACAAGTTTGCCTATGATGACAATGACCTTGTTCCACGTTGGAACTCGATTCTCAAACGCTTGTACTCCACTCTACTTGAACCGGGCGGGGAAGGTGAGCTCGGTATTCAGAAAGCGGTAGCGTCCTCTATATGCTACGCCGGGAAGCTGCAGCAGAGTGGAGTAGAATACTGGACGAGTACATGGCACGTCGCCACACTCTAAATAAATACAAAGTACTTAGCATGACTTTAAAAGTGATCGATGAACACCGACCATGACTTAGATGTTGCTGGCTTGTTTTTTATTTTTCTTGAGCCTTCTACACACTTTCATTCGAATTCATGTTAAACAAATGCTACAACTTAGCGTTCAGGGAAATTATCTCGATTTGTTGCGAAACTATTTTAAACAGTGAACTATGCGTGTAAAGTTGGATCCACTTATTCGGCTCAATTTCGTATCGATTGTAGGGTTCCTCAAGGCTCTGTGCTGGGACCACTATTATTTTTACTATTCATAAATGATTTACTCATTCAGTTGGCTCTCTTTCTGCTTGAGCTTTTTAACGATGATATCTCGGTTGTGATCAAGGCTCGAAGTTGCGAGGAACTTCGCTACGCTTGCGATGCAATTCTAAGCCAGTTCATGACTCGATGGCAGTGTTTCAGAAGTAATCCCACCAACATCTTGAAATTAGATTATTCAAACTCCTAAGTAACATCTGTGCTGACAATAGTAAATTTTTGGGTGTATAGATTGATAGGAATTTGAATTGGTCCACGCATATAGATATGCATTGCAAAAAACTTAATAGTTTTTGTCATCAATGGAGTAAGGGATATGCTACCTCTCAGTTCATTAATTTAGGTCTATTATAGCATTTTTTCCGCAGTTGTGATCTTCCTGCCATAGAGCCTATGATCACCGCCCCCATGGGCGCGGGACTGGACTACGCCCAATCAGCACGCAAAAATAAACAGTAGGCCCCCTTTGCTTGCACTATAGATTAGTAGCCACTCAACCTCTACTGGCTATGCAGTTTCAGTGCACGAGTTCTTCGACCGCTCAAGGCCCAGACTCGCCATGGTCACCCCAGTCGATCCGGGTTCAAGCCCAGCATAAAGCGTGGTCTAGAACCGTAAACCTCCGGGCGAGTCCCGGTTATCCAGGCGCAAAAACTACGCCGAAAGGGGCTTCATGCCTCCACAGTCCATTAGACCGCTCGAGGCCCGGACTCGCCGTAGAGACTTCAGCCATCCGAGTTCAAGCCCAGCATAAAGCATGGTAGAGACCCCTAAACCTCCGGGCCAGTCCCGATTATCCAGGCGCAAGAACTACTACCCTGCACAGCTGAGTACCCTTCTAGCCTAGTATTCAGACTCTCAACCACTGCCCCTACAAGTCCAACACCAATTAGGGTGGCCAGAAGTACGAACACCCACCAAATCACCCACCTGCCTTGTTTCCAAAAGGAGCCCTTGAACGGTCGCCAAGAAGAGTCTAACTCGATGCCAGAATCAACAAACTCGAGGAAACTAACACGTCATAGTATTCCTCCCCTTAAAGCTAGCACAGATCTATTTATGACGCATTCGGACAGAAAACCTGCAATCGGGTAGAATAACGCCAGTTCCATGGGTGAGCGCCCTGTCTTGCAACACCCACCCCGCATTTGTTTATAGTAATATTTCCTACAACATCCTACTATGGAGTAACTGTGCTGACTTCAACAGAGTTTTCATCACTCAAAAGTGTATCATTTTCAATTTAGGTACTCGCACATCTTGTAGACCAACTTTAATTGCAAATAATTTACGGTATATAGATACGCATACGTAAATGTTTGCTATTTGCTAAAGAAAATTAATGGACCAGGTTCAGTAACCATATGAATATAGTACTAGAAATCAAGATATTTCACTAGTACCTAAACATAGAACACGTATATTTGAAAATCTCCAATGTACCAGAGTGTAAAAATGTATAATCGTCTTTCTAACTTTCTCAATTTTGTAGGGATTGCCTTCTAATTGTTCATCATGGTTGATATGTTTCGTTCACTTGACTTGTCCTATACAATGAGGTGTCGTAAGGGATTAAATAAATTATTATTATTATCTGATTATTTTACAGGTCTCTTTGTGACGGCGCAGCAATGTGAAATAGAAGAATCAGCGCGGGCTTGCCTCCCAACATGTGAATTTTTGTATCCACCTTGCTACAATAAACAAGTAGAATCTGAGAAACCATGTCAGTGCGAAGACGGATATGCTTTACTGAATTATAAAAACACAACATGTGTACCTGTTGAACAATGCCCAAGTAAGTAATTCAGAATACAAAGATGCACATTAGTGTCTAAATATAATAAAACCAGTTCAACGAATCAAGTTTTTGATAGGTTGGTTTTTCTGTGTGGTACGTTTTTGACTACCAAAGTCATTAGCGGAGGTTTCTTTTTGCGTGCTTGTTCTAGGGAACAGCGTTTTATTCTGCCCAAATGTAATATTCATTTCGAGCCGAAAATGGTCTTAAACGACTATGTTGCACTCACTGACGAAGAATCCAAGGTCAAACGTAATTCTGTCGTAAATGCTATAAGTTTCCAACTGAAAGAGCTAAAGACTTGAAACTTTTAGACAAGGCCTGATTATCTAGGTTCAGTTCGTTGATGGGCAAAATTTGTCCAATGGTTGGAGAGTTATTCATGTTTTTTGAACAAATATCACTAATATTCGAAATATTTTTAATTTTCATTAAAATATTGTTTTTCCTAACAAGAACGCTTTGCCTCTAATGAAGTTTTAGAAAGTAGGTATCAAAATGATAGAATTTAAAAATATATATTTTAAAATAAAATATAGTGAACCCTTTGCTTTATTTCAAAAAGTTTAATCATTATCCCGTTATATTTTCAGGCAAATGCAGTGATCCTAATCTTTTCTGGAACGACTGTGGGTCTAAATGTCCCAAGACATGCTCAAAACCGAATCCACAAGCTTGTACGAAAATTTGCGTTCCAGGTTGTTTCTGCAAAGAAGGACTCATCTTAAATGATGCAACTATGGAATGTATCGAACCAGAAAACTGCCCTAAGTAGAACGAAGAACTTCAGTTGAAGAATATTATCATTTGAAATGGAATAAAAATATTAACAATCTCAAATTTTTTTGTTATTCTCTTGTATAAACCTTGTTGTCACGACTCAAAATTATAATACTGACTATAAAAATACGAAAATTTATTTAGACTTCGACAGATTCATTCAGCAAACCAAGTTCAACTCATCCTCTAGGAACTGTTCTAGTTGTGATTCTGTAAAATCCTCTATTTCATTTTCTTTTATCTAAAATAAAACAGAATTCCATTGTATTATTTTGAACTATAATTAATTTGTGTTAAAAAAATTTGATATATAAGGATGTATTGATTTCTAGTTAGCATAGACCAGATGCATGGATAGACAAAGTATTGCAATATCATAGCAATAACTTAATTGAAGTGTTAATGCTATATTTCACCCCAAAAATTCAACCTAGTGCTATGCAATAATATTTGAAAATAAATATATTGATAGAAACGTGAAAATCGAAAAATTGAAGTATCGAGCCATGATTAACAGGTGTTGAAGTATGAAACTAGATTTTTTTTGTAAAAATGTTGAAAAATATTTCATGCAAAATAACCTCACCTTACCGGCAGATTATGACTGCCACGCTAAAAAAAAAACAATTTTTCTTTAGAAGTGAACCAGTTATAGAGCTTTTTTCGTGCATTTTCATACGAATTGAAGTGTTGTTTAGTGAGAGTGTATTCCAATGATGCGAATAGATGATAATCGGATGGAGCCAAATTTAGAGAATAAGTCGTATATGCTAGTGTTTCTCAACTTAATGCCTCGATCGTTTCACTGATACGTTATGCTCTGATGGAGCATCCTCCTTGACCAAAATGACTTTATGTTGGCTTTTTCCATATCTGGTCGTTTTTCATGTAATGATCGATTTAAATCGAGTATTGACTATTGATGGCTTGCAGATTTATTGTTACAAATCTGTCCAATTAGTATGTTCAATAATAAAATATTCTGATTTTCACATTTTGTTTGATTTTAGAGTAGTTTAAGAATTTATCAATACATCCTTGTATATCAAAAAAAAAAAATTAAAACTGTTCATATATTATTTTTCCAACAAAACCTCAAGTAAAATAGTTACCACGATAAGAGCTTCCTCACAACCATCTAATATTCTTAATTTCGTTTGCATAAGACCACTGGGCCTTCCATTGCTGTTTATGGAGGTTGTAAAATGGTCCAACAGCTCAATATGAACACTTTTATAAATATTCTTCTTATAACCTATTATACCAAGAATGTTCATATGAGGAATCTGATAACTGACTTCAAACCTCATCTTAAGTTTCTTTCCGATAGTGTTTAAAGCTCTAAACGTATTTTGTAGACAAGGTCGATCCTTCAAATGCTGAGAAAGAATGAAATTTGATGTTCCTCTTGGTTTTAGATTGAGTTTGTTGAAGAGAGGGCGATTCTCATGATAAATACAGACCAGCAGTTGATTAAGTCTCTGCCTAGTATTAGTTTTTTCTGGTACTAAAACAGATCAATACGGTTCATTCCAAAATAATACTTTCCTCTTTATGCTATTTGATTAATTAGAATGTATTTAATAGAATCGGTCTTATTAATTTTATAGTACCTAGAAACTATGATTAAATATCAAAATCTTTGATTTAGTTTTATATAATCTCTATGTCAACTGAAAATAAAGTAACAGTTTAGTTCGTTAGTTTATCAATTACAATTTGATGAAGAGGTGAAATTATAGATAATACTTATGAAAGTGGGAGTATTCAACATTTTTGTACTATTTCAAATAAATCTATAATTATGATTAATTGAATCCATGTACTTAGAAAATCATAATGTGCAAATATATATTCAATCATGAACAAACAAAATATGAATATGAAAACTGGAAGAAAATAAACCTTTCTTTTTCCAGATTATCTTTCAATCAGTTGATAGTGATCAATAAAACATATGAATAAGTGCATTACTTACTTTGATCCAAAAGATTTCTTCGCTCTATAAGATAAGGCACTAATCTGTCACATTTATGATGTAATATCCATAAGTACCAAAATATATCCAGTACTGCATTCAGATCTAACTCTGATGATTCTATAAACTTTATGACTCTTGAAATAATAATATCAAAATCTTCTTTTTGCAAAAAGTTACTATTAAGATTACTCATTCCCCAAAGAAACCTAACTACATCCTTACTTCTTATTTTCTCATTTCCAGTCTTTTGGGTTGAGTAACATTTTATCTCTTCCATACATTTATTTGTTATAAATTCTAGTAAGTTAGCATCATAGTATAAATTGTCTGAATATAGAGCCAATAGATGGCAATAAGTCTGAAATGTGTAAAACTCAAAAGATTTATTAAAAAACAAAGCACATGAAATAGTTGCGAGCAGTTCTTCATCACAAAAACGATTGTGTCTCAAACATTTAATTAAAGTTACAAAAATTGCAGGATCCTTAAGGAGCATCAAATTGTGATTCAAATAATTCTTTATTTTATTCAATATATTTTTGTTACTTATCTTTGTACTTGTTCTGAAAGCAGAATTTGCAATAATACACAAGTCTTCTGAAGATAACTCATTAATGTCTTCTTCTTTTAAAATAGATAACATTTTTCTCAGTACTTTTTGGCTTTTAACATTTTTTTTCATTAAGGACACATAAAATAAAAATTTCATATATTCTTTACCTTTCAAGTTATCTTTCAGAAAAAATAATTGATCTATTGCTTTATTGTAAAATTTCAACTTAGTAATTCTGTGTGGTACCAATTCCATGTAAGCATCCAGATAATTCAATATCTCTTTGCTATCAAGGCTCTCTTGACGAGAACAACATTCTTCATCCACCAATTTCAGAATCTTAAAAAACTCTCTATTGCTTTGGACTAAGTTTTCATCTTCTAAGGAACTGATAAAAGATGCCAAACTAGTATTGGAAACATTTACTTCGTCCAATCTTTTGTGCTTTATTAAAGTGAGCAATTCATCAGCTTTGAATGTTTCAGTCTTGGGGATCAACTCAGTCGTTTCTGGCTTAAGATAAGTAATTAATCTTCCCGTCAGTGTATTATCATCTAGATTAATGATATTATCGTTGGCTATGAATCTGGCATAGTTTCTTACATTTTTATTGAAAGGATATGACTTAATGATAGTCGAGAGAATAGAAAGTAACTTTCCTCTCATTTTTGTTGTAAAAAAATTCAATATCACCCAAATATTATAGTAACAAAGTAGTGAGCACGAAAATGCTTCTGAAAATTCATCATAGAAATACTACTGTCCTTTAACTTATTAAAAAGTCAATTGCTTATTCACTCAAGATTACGTATGATACATTCGAATTTCAAATATGTTGGATGTTCGGAAGTAAGGTTATTCGGATATTCATAGATTTTCGTAATATCTTCTTTATTCATAGCACCAAAGATATCTTATTTTATGGATTAAATATAAACTAAACTATACGAGGTCGTAATTATTACTTTAATTCTTACAATCAAAGTTTGTTTGTAAAAGTTTTATTCAAATTGCTTGAATTAAACGACTGTTTTTTTCAGGCGTTGTATATATATAACGTGTATTTCCTGCAGGATATCAAAAGTTTCTAAAATTGTAAAATATTTGCTTGAGAAAATTGCCGCCTCAATCAGGGTATATTCTTGTGAAATTGCATAAAAATAAGAACTATTCACCTGTTAAATGTTGATTTTTATTCAAAACTATGGAACCCGTAAGCCATGTATTTATTTAAAAAACACAACCACAGAGATGTCCTACAACCATGGAAATATATTATATATAATGTTTATGGTCACAATGCATAAATTGATTCACTGGAGAGCGCCATCTCTCATTGATATATGAAACTTTAGACATTGGGTAGAAAGTATACTGAGGAAGTTCTATTTCTTCAAAATAATTCTAATAAATGGATATTGAGAGCTAATGATAAATGCACATAGATTACTAACTAGCACTTGTTTATCTATGGATAAATGTGAGTGAGGTTTTACGCACTGTTTCAGTTTGTCAATTGTATTTCAATTAATTTATCCAATATTCTTGTGAGGCAGGAGATGATTCCTTTAATTAAGTAAAGGTGTGTTCCATGAATTTTTCCTATCTTAATCACATGTTACTTGTTTACTGGTTTGGTTGAAATACGTCTTAAGGATCAGGTTGTATATAGTTCCTCCAATAATTTTTCATGTATATTATTGTACATTTGATGGTAGCCTTTATTATAAGAAAAGAATTGTTAAAATTTTTGAACTGTCCTAAACTTTCCATTTGAAATTATTGTTGGGGAAGCAGCTACTCTAACCTAACATATTTTTTACAATGAATATATTTAGATGCCGAATAGGTATTCAATAGTCAGTTCTTCAAAATATTATTTTATTTATTTATTAATCACAAAACCGGGATTTAGGAATATGATTTTCATTGAATCTAACTTTCGTATTTAATTTAATTGAATCAGTCTTTACTTGATGAAAATCCATATTAAGTAAGGTTATTCTGATTTTCACAAATTTTTATTGTTATTTAATACAACAATTGTTTCGCTATCATAATAGCATCTTCAGGCATTTTGAATATTCAAAATTTAAACCTACCTATGCTCATGCATAAGGGAAAAGTATGTAATCATAGACATAGGATAATTATAAGTCTATATATTTTTCATTTTCTTACGTAGCGCTTTTCTCGAATTTTTTAACATATAGGGTGAAGGTTTGCAGAATTCTGATATTTTAAATTAAACCTCTACCGAGTAGACTCGAAATTCATATTTTCTATAATTATAATATACGCAGTCACAGAATTTTGTGCTAAGTAAATCTAATCATAGATTTGTGACTACTGTGTCGAATAGCACTGGGAATCGGTCAATTGAATACGAAATATGTATACCTAATGCATCAAAATTTATTTTATCGCCTTCGAATTAGGCTCCTTCCGAAAGTGATAACCATAGATCGACAAGACTATATTATTGTTAATCTATGGTGATAAGTTAAGTTTTGGAAAGAGAAAAATTCTACAAAAGTTACATCAGGATAATACAGCAGTTGTTTGAATTTTTGGCCAGAAATTCGTTTATAATGATAGCCTCGTGACTCAAGTCTTTCGGCACTAGTGGTGAAGACATCAACAATAACGAAGATGAAGTTCAATATTTCTGCTCTACATTGCAAGAATGGAACATTTCTTCTAGTAAAATTGTCGTCTGGTTCTAAAAGAATTTCACTATATCTGCATGATTTGGAGTGGAAGTTGGGAATCAGCCTGATCAAAAATAATTGTTGAAATTATTGACAACGATATATCCATGGTTTCCTTCGAAGAAGTACTTATTTTGAAAGATTTCTTCATTTTAATTTTTTAATGATATTTTGAACCTGTAAAAAAATTGTTTTCATTGTATAAATAAATAATATGTAATAAGAGTTTGATCAATCTTACCCAGCATCATACAAGTTCTTTTGAAAAAATCGGAAAAATTGCTTGAGCAAATATACCGGCAGTGAAGCTGATTACTTTCAACCAAAAGAAATATTGTCTCATGCTCTAAAATAGGTATGGTCGATCTCATCCCATTTGTAGTCTAGTATTGATCACACTGTTTTTATAAAACAAGTGGATTTTCTTAAAATTTATATTAAAACTACTCTTAATCTTTGGCCCTTAATATATTATTAATATATAGTGTTAACTACTAGAAGTGCTTTGAGATGACAAAAAATGAAAAACCGTTTGAAATATGACAAAAAGAAAGTTCCCCACTTTATAGTACCTTTCTCTTTCCATTTTCTTTGTTCAGTAAGTAAAGAAATCATTTATATCATAATTCAATTTGAATTGCATCTAATTCTAGGTTAATTTGACATAAATGGAATCTTTAAACAACATTAGCTACTGTACTTATCTCTTATCAGTCAGATAGTAAATTCAAAGTATAAATGAAATTAACATATATTTAAATGCTCAATTTCAGTCCAGATATCATCATGACAGACGATCAACAAGTTATACTTGTTACTGGTTTCGGCCCGTTTGGTGTTCATCAAGTCAACGCAAGTTGGGAAGCAGTCAAATTGTTGCCTGATAAATTTGGGAATTATAAACTTGAGAAATATCAAATACCAGTATGCTACAAGGATGTAGACGAGAAAATTCCTAATTTGTGGGACTCACTCAAGCCGAAGGTAATATTTCCTATGAGTTGTACACCTAGTTTGAACAAGTACTGGATCTTCTCTTTTATATAAATACTTTTTTTCTTCTTCAATATTTGTCTGCATTGAAAATATAGGCAGTAACTGAAATGATTAAAAGATTTTTGGAGAACTCTTATATTTTAAGGAGTTATAGTCCGTCTATAAATTATCCGTACAAAACAAAGCTCAATTGCAATAATTTAGTATATATTTTTCATTCTTGAATTTGAAAATCATAACAAAATATTCATCTTATTTGCTTATACAACCTCCATTTAACTGTAAACACTTGACTAAACGTCGAGCTACACCCGAAACTAGATCACCTCCATAATTTTCGGTGTAGTCCAAGACTGTAAAACAGACTGAATTAAATCATCTTCATTTCGTGGCGCTGCTAGTTCAACTTCAATCTTCATTAGTCCCCATATGTTTTCAATGTGACTAAAATCGGGTGAAGCTGCTGGCCATGAAATGGTTGTCACTTGGTGTTCTTGCATCCAAGCTTGAGTAAAGGCCGAAGTATGGCATCTTGCATTATCCTGCTGAAAACGTCACCCCTCTGGATATAAAGCATGCGCCGTTTCAAGGAGAAAATAGTTTAGAATGTCACAATACTTTTCACTATTAATGGTACCATCAACTATACAGAGAGGCGTAGCACCACGCTGAGATATTGCTTCCCAAACTATTATTTTGGAGGGGAATTTGGAAAATTGAACGGTACCAGGTTGTTTTGATAGGATTTCCACCAAGTTGGAAACAACTTTCATATAAAGACATTATTAAAATTATCTTTTTGAAAACGTTGACAAAATTCTATCCTTCGTTCCTTTTGTAAAGGTGTCATTATAAGGATTTTTTGGTTTCCTTGTTATGTAGCCTTGTCTTTTCAGTGAGATACGGACGGTTTCTGGACATACTTTTATATTTTGTTGATTTACAAATCTGTTAAAAAAATTTAAGGTTATATTTTGATGGGAATACTTTTATTCTAACTTGTTGTAATGGATGCATATTATCATTGTTTGTCTTGGTATTGATTATTGTTTGATTTGTTCAGTTAGTCATTCATGTAGGGGTTTCCAGTGAAGCCAGGAAAATAACCATTGAAAAGGTTGCACACCGACGTGGATATAAGGAAATTGATTGTTATGGTAATAAGCATACGACAGGAAGCGTATGCCCATCAGATTTAGGTGAAAACTGCATAAACACCACCATTAATGTACCACAAATGTGTGAAGATCTTAACACTGATGACAATTTCATCCAATACTGTCCCTCAGAAAACGCTGGAAGGTAAGCGATTTTGCAATGACGTGTATGTAAAAGTTGAGAGATGATAACGTATCCCAAACAAGGCCAAATATGTTCAATAGAAGGCATTTTTATAAATGGGAATTTTATGGTGTTGTCTTTCGACTTACGGCTGTGTGACTTTTCAACTTTCTTGGACAATAAAATTAATATGCACATTTCAAAAATTTTAAAAAGTATTGACGTGAAGCTTTTGCGCGTTTGCTCAACACTCCATTTTTCCCGAAAATTCCAAATCTGTGAATTAATTCTTAAAGGACCTATATATGCTGGAAAAACACAATTCTCTTTTCTGTCTTCCATAATTAAATAAACGTCATTTTTTGCAACCTTAGAACTGCTGCTCTGAAGATACAGCAAATCTCATGAAAATGAAAAATACATGGTTAAAAGGCTCCATCCTTCTCCCTTCGATCTGCACCGTTATATATTAGCAAGAAAGAGTGGATAAACAATATTTTGATCGAAACTTCATAAACTTTTCATATGAAGTTCTGAGAGTAGTGGTGTTTTGAGGAATCTTTCAAACTTTTCAATTGCGTTTTAAATGAGGTAAGCGTTTCTTTCGCACCAGCTTGTACTATGATCTCTTCAGTTATTTTGTGTACTCTGCTCTACTTGACGCCGGAGAGTACAGTGAATTGGGAATTTGAGAGCGGTCGCGTCCTCTGTGCGAAACGCCGGGAAGCTGCAGCAGAGCAGAGTGGACTTCTGGATAAAGCCGAAGGAGTTGTACTTTCGAAAATATTTGAAAAATAAAACTCCAAATGAGAATAACTCAGGAAACCATGAGCCGATTTTGTCCATTTTGTAACATGACTGATATAGATAATGAGACTTTAAACCAACCTTGAAATAAACAGGTCAACTTGTTCCTAGAAATGTTCAAAAAGTAACACATCGGTTTGATACGTTCCCGACTTAATGAAGAAAACACAACTTTTTTTATCAAATTCAACTTTATTCATCAACATACTCTCTTTCAAAAGCATTACAATCATTCTAGTGCTTCTCTAAACTTTCGATACCTTTCTTGAAGAACGATTTATCTTTGACATTAAAATAGACATTTATTTAGGCGATCACTTTCTTATTCGAATAAAATCTCCTTTCGGCGAGCATTTTTTAGGTCTGTGAACAGATAAAAGTCACTGGGAGCCGAGTGTGGAGCAATTCGAAGTGAAATGCGTGCAATTTGCCATCTTATCCAATGACTTGTAAACGGTAGTGCAAAAATTACTTTTTTCTTTAGATGTTAACATTTCTTCTGAATTTGCCCGTTTAATCGATTCGGTTGTGCCAAGCAGCAATGGCTATTGGTTGTTTTGCCCTCTTTAAGGTAGTCGATATACAAAATACCCCACGTATACCAAATGCGACCGTCATAATTTTGCCAGAAGTCTGTTACGAAGATCAAGTTAACTGGTTAAATGACGATGACTAATAGAAATTTGATTGTTTTAATATCTCAAAATTCAAAGACATAACCATATTGAAATCGAGAAAATAGAGTAATGTTTATAATTTATGATTATATTTACAGATACTTATGTGAATACATATATTATACATCATTGAGACAAGACAGGAATAGATGTATTTTCATACATGTGCCACCTTTGAACTCACCATATACTGCAAAACAATTAAGCGATGGTATATTGCAAATTATTGAATGCTTAATTAAACAAGGCGTTCTTGAAGAACGGTGCCTTTGTAAAAATGCTTAATTTTCACCTCGACTATGAAGAAAATATTGAAAAAAACGTAGACTGTATATTTGTATGTAATTATTTTAAAAATATTAATAAAAATATATTTTCAAATAACTTAAGTATATTCTATTTTGAACATTTTTTTTTGCACCTAGATATATATTTGTTTTATGCATCAAATAATTGATTTACAATGAAGAAGCAAAATATTTATGCATATGCATAAATATATATATATATATATATATATATATATATATATATATATATATATATATATATATAGCATATGCTATATTTTATATAATTCTGTGACTTCATGTCAATGTTGTGTTGTGATTATCAACAATAGGACAACAATACATTTAACCTCTAAAAGAAAGTTATTCAACTCTCAATTCCAAATCAAATATACTCTACAGGTATTGAATTTTATTCAAATTTGAAATCTTTCTTATTCATAATGACGTAATACAGAAGTAGATTTATCAACTATAACTCCCATTGTTCAGACAAAGACTTTATTTCTAAAACAAGCTGATAACGGTGTGTTATTGCGTTGTTGCTATCGTTGTTATCAGTATCAATTGAAACCAGGTATTTCTAGTACAGAATAGCTAGTGAATATGCGTTTGAATTAATTCCTGACTTAAATTCTTTCCAGGAACAGTTTAAATTTTCTCTGATTCATCAATAACTACAGACTTCATGAGGTAAGATGGTTATTGAACAGCTCTAGATTTTAATCATTAAATGTGCATAAAGACTGACTTTAAGTACCCACTGAAGGAAACTTGGTATTGTAGCATATATTTGGTTAAGATGAAGATGATACCTTTCTTATGAAGTATTCATATTAACTATTATTTCTTCATAGAAATGTGTATTTTACTATAATTTTTCAACTACTTGTCTATCAAAATACTCTCAACAAGCATTATTACCCTCCTCAAATTGAAGCATAATTATCATGTAGTTGAAAGTAGCACCAATAAGCTGAAAGGTTTATATTATAACATATTCATTAAAGAATAAATTTAGAAAATTTACCATATAAAATAATGTGCCATCAACAGGAAAGAATCCGCAAGCATAATATTCCAAATTTGCATTCAATACTTGATTAGAGAATAATACCATCTGAAATATGATGCTATATAACAGAATGTTCAAAATTTTTTATTGATGCTCACCTTCTCTGATAATGTAGAACCTATATCTTCTAAGAGAAATTTGTGAAGTATAACTCCTGTTCTCTTGGCCTAGCAAAAAAATCAATTGTTTTTGTTGAAAGTACATTTTAAATATACATTTATGTTTTTGAGTCATGGCCTTCCATCAAACATCACCAGTATATTAAATTTCACCTTGAAATATGTAAAATTTCTATTTTTCTTTAAGTGAACTCTTTTTTTTTATTGAATTATTTGTGTTTGATTGAGTCGGTCTTTACTTGGTGGAAACTCATTTTAATTAGAAAAATTTATATGAGACGGTAATTTAGTTAAGACAGTACAATGTAATACCTGAAGAAGCCACATCGTGGTGAAACAATTGTTGTAGTAGTACAAACATTTTTGTGGAAATAAATTACCGTCTCATATACATTTTTTTAATGAATTATTTGTGTTGTGACCATTTTTGTATACAAATACTTCATCATATCTGTATTCAAGAAGGGTGATTTATCTGAGGTAGATAATTATAGACCTATTTCTGTTCTATCTAATTTTGCACAGATATAATATAGATATGAAGAAATATTTACCACAATATTAAACTACATTTGTTTACGGGTTAACATGGTTTCATATGAAGTAGGTCTACTGTGACTAATATGGCAACAGTATCTCAAGTCACTGCTGAATTTCTAGGTGATGGAGGTTAGGTAGATATTTTCTACACAGATTTGTTACGTGCATTTGAAACCGTTGATTACGATTTGCTGTTGAATAAACTTGAAACCTTTGGTATCCCTCCATCTTATGTATGATTATTAAGATCATTTTTGAGAGAAAAAATGAATTATGTATTTTATAATTGATTCAGATCCTTCAGATATAAGCTCAAATCTGGTATACTACAGGGATTATATCTAGAGCCATTGCTTTTTATAATTTTCATAAACAATCTTCTGTGCTCTCTTAGATGTAAAGCATTGAATGGCCTCGTTTTGAATTTGGAGAACTATTTTGAAATTACATTCAGGAAATTGCAGTCACTTCAATTAAATTATTTCATCGAAGATCGCTTTCGTGATCAGGGGGTCTAGTTTGATAGTGAATTGAGTCTTTCGCCACTGTCACTAGATCTTAGGGCTTTGTTTTTAGATGCTTTAGGAACAATGATGAAATTTATAAGTTCTCAGGACTATTTACTTCTGTCTGGTTGTCAGTAAGTTGGAGTATGCTAACTTGTTCTGGTTCCCAAATCTCACTACATTGATATTCCGTTTAATAGTAGAATGTGGTAAAAAAGAAATTTTATTAAATGTTGAATATGTAAAGGTTGTCTGAATATTTTCAAATAATATAGTTTCAGATTTTGTGATTTATTTTTTGAACTTGAGAAGTAAATAGATATATTTTGGAAAAACATTTAAAACAATGATTTCTAAAAAAGTGGTATGAAATCATCAAATATCTAATATTTCTTATTACTATTATTATTCTTTGTCTCTATTGGATGTCTATGTTTATATCTTGCATGGCTTCTAAAAAAAATGTTATGAAATCATCAAATATCTAATATTTCTTATTAGTACTATTATTCTTTGTCTCTATTGGATGTCTACATTTATATCTTGCATGGGTTCCTACCTCACTCACTGTCAAATGACAAGTGAAACAACATTCTGCAAATCCGATCCAAACTAATACAGTCCACTGGAACCAGTTTAATGCTGAGTAAACGTTTTCTTTAATCTGTAATAGACATTTTTGCAGATCAGTTTTTCAAATAATAACACTTACATAATATTCATAATAAGCATTGAACAGCGTACAGATATTGATTAAGAATAAACCAGCACATAAAGCCAAAAATCGCATTTGATTGATATCCTTCAGTTTATCAACAGCATTGTTCAGATAAAAGTATATTTCTAAAAAACTTTCAATTCTCGATACTAAAAACTTCGGATTTTTCTGTATTGAGGAAACATCTGAAAAACAAATAATAGAAAATTGACAAGGTGAAAAGTATTTATCTAAAGTATTGTGTTTTTTAACTCATTATTTTTTTAATAATGATAATTAATGATAATCAAGCAATTAGGAGCTTTTCTAAACCAGAGAATTTCTACGAAGCTATTGAAAATGATTTATCAATTTGGTAGATTTATTATTTATTCAAACTTTTCAGATTATCATTTAAAATTAAGGTTTGAAATGAAAAAAATTTCTCAAAATTTGTTATTAGGCTTCAGTTAAAATCTTTTTTCACGATCAATCAGTTCACAGCTTATGAAGATGGTGGTGAAAATGTAGAGAAATGGTGTTCCCCTAGTGCATTTTATTACTTCAAGTAGTGATATCTTGAATCACTACCGACTGAAAAGCTCTGTTCGAGTTTTATACACATGGTTCACTTTTTGCGCGCTAGTTCCAGGGAACAGCGTGCTAACTTTCGAATGGAATAGATAAAATTCATATAATAGTTTGTCTATGGGTTGAAGAGTTAGGTGGTTCTTCTACGAACATTTTTAAGAAGAGATTAGATGAATTGTCAAGTTTATTTTTGTGTTAGAATTTTGTAGTTTTATTTTCAGTCTAAACGGAACTTTGTCCTCTGTCTTTAATTATATTTTATTATAATGAAATATTTCATTACGCTATAAAAAATAAGATAATCCTCACTAACCGATTGAATTCAATTCTCTATTTAAAACCCAGTATCTTTTCAATAAGAGTGTCATTAACATGCAAAATCTGAAACCATAGACCATCATCATGAAGATAGCGTAAAACAACAGGAATATTGTAGTAGGCGATGAGGAAAGTTTGTCAATATTTCCAGTGGCGGCGCTTCCAACTACGATCAGTACCACATACAGAAGTCCACCGATTATTCCAAACATTTCTCCGAGAAAATGTGTCTTATGTTCTAATTTAACGTCAGACTTCTGCATCATGCCATCTACGAAATAAATATCCTCGAGGATGACCTTTAGTTTCCTTGACGTTTCAAAGGTAGAGATGAAATTCAAGAAAATTTGTCCTATTAAAGTCCATTTAGTTATAGTTACCATAAAACCAGCCAAACCTTCGTAGTAACCTTCTTTGCTTTCGTATTGAAGCAAAGAAGATATTAGTAAAATGACCATAAGGTAGAACCAAAAGATGTGAGTCAATTTAAACGCGATGTTTTCTGAGGGAAACCATTTTCCATATTTTTGCCGGGGACAAACCGTGGATATACCAAATAATACACAGAAGAAGAACGATGGAAGTATAGAGTGATAAAGTGTATCTATTTTCATTATTAGGTAATAGTTCAGAAATATATTGTGTAGTCTTGCGAGCTCGTGATTCAATATTGGTTCATTGGAAGTTTATCGACACACTTACCGATATTGTGAAAATTATCCCCAAGGGATTTTGAATTTGATATCTTCAATCTATGTAATTCATACATAGGGTCATAAATTTTGTGGTTCTGAAAGTAAATTTTAATAAAACACTTTTATGATTTAGATTTCGATCAAATTTTTCTTTCAATATTCTACAATGTCGAAAAGTTGCATGAAGTCGCTCAGTGAAACACAAGATATATGTTATTCGTCCGAATTTATTGTATCGCCTTTGAAGTAGTTCATTTCCGAAATAATTACGCCAACGGATAATCGAATTCTCAGAACTTTTTTCAAACGCATTTTCGGGAATCGACCTCTGTATTGATTTGGGGAAAAAAGTCAGACGGAGACGTACCAGAGTAATACAGTGGTTGTTTAATGGGATTTATTAATTATTATTGGTCAGAAAATGTTGACAATAGCCTCGTGAGATATGCGTTATCGTGACGCGAAGTCTATGAGCTTTCTTTCCACAAATCTGTTTGTTGTGCGCTTTCTCTAGGAGAAAGCGTGCTATAGTTTTGGCCAGATGTCTGTAATTTCAGAATTTTGAGCCGAAAATGGCCACAAACGACTAGGTTGGACCCACTTATGAAGAATTTGAGGTCAAAAATAATTCTCTAGCTTTCAATCGGAAAGAACTAGTGACTTGAAACTTTCAGAGTAGGCATTAAATATATCGGTTAAGTTCGTTAATGGACAAAATTGGTCCGAGAGTTCTGATTTCAGGGAGGCTCATAATATAAAATTGACTAGCCTACTTGTTTTATTAAATTACTCAAAACCGTTTGATACTGTTGATTATGGTTTGTTCATTTCTAAGCTCAGACATTACAAGTTTTGGAGACTGTTTGCAAAGTAATGAGGTCATATCTGATAGGTCGTTTCCAAGTAACTTTTATAAGTATATTCTTCTCAGATGAGTAGTTCAACTGGTGTGCCTCAGGGATCTATCTTGGTCCCGCTACTCTTTATCATATATACTGCGGATATTCTCAGGCATATTCTGATGATGTCTACTTACATTTTGATCCCGATGGTGTTGATTCTGCGAACGAACGTTTAAACGATCATTTTTGGCTGATATATAAGAAATATCCAGCGACGTGCTTTCAATCTAAATGCGGAGAAGTCATTGCTTTTGTGCCCTTCGAGTGTGAGTATTTTCACTGAGGTTAGATTGAATTCCAAAGAATTTGCAAGGATCTTGGAAATAGATTTGGACATTATTCTGAAATTTAGTCAAAACGTGAAGAACGTGATGATAAAGAGTTATACCAAATTGAAGCTCTTCTATAATAACAGATGTATGTTGAATCAGTGTTTGAAAAAAGTATTTTATGACCTTCTTGTTCTGTCTCGTTCCAATTATTGTGTTTTCCTGTATAGAGCCTGCTGATGTTAGGTTGAAAACGATTGATGGAATTCAATTTCCACAAACTTTTTATTGCTGATTGTAGAGAATTGCTTGTTATGTAGAGATACCTTTTTAGAGATATCTTTTTTTAGAGATACCTTTTACTTTCTTCGAAAGTAATTAATTAAACGTCAACCAATTAGTATGCAAATTCTTGGTTAAGCATACTTCAAATGGGGTTGAAAGAGGGATGTATATTAGACTTTAATGCTTTATTCACAGCCTAAAATACATATAATACAACTTTAGAGAGTTGAATTATTTTACCCAAATTGAGGGAGTTGTTTCGTGACCAGATGTGGAATGTAATCCAGCTCGTAGGGACTATGTAGAGAATTGTCAGCAGAAGTACATATAATACAAGTGTACAATTTTGAGTTGTTGACCCAGATTGAGGTGGATACACTATCTTGATCCTGGAACAGTTGTTCCTTGAGTTTTTTCTATTGTTGTTCACGACACAGACTTCAATTTTATTGGTTTTACTTTACACAACTTAATATCTAATTACAAATGAATAATGTAGATAATACATTCACTTCCAGGAGAGAGAGAGAGAGAGAGAGAATCAAGCGTAGAGATAAAAATGTTTCACAAGTTAAGAGAGCTTACTTCAAGGGAATGTGCGTGTGATCAGAGTTTGTCTTCAACTGAGTTTTTTTAACTGACTGTTTATACAGGGTGACTATCGCGTGACCTGTCTGGCCCAGAGAATGTGTTCAACTGGTGCCTTTTTGCTAACTGGCGAATGAGAGAGTGGGTTTCGGTCCGAAAAGGTACCCCAGGTAATTGCGATACGACAATCGTCTTGAAACGACTAAAACGGTTCTAATGGGTTTCTAAGAATAATCTTCGTTTCTTAATTGGTGTTTAGGCCCGTTTAGGTTTCTGGGAATTAAATGATTCATATTTGAAAGGCCTAAATTGTTGAACTCTGGGGACATAATTGTTACGTACCTACTAAGTGAATTAAAAATTCTTTGTTCAAAGTAAATTTGAACAATAATTGTTTCACTTGATCTCAATAACTTTCATCAATATGTTCAAATTCTTTTATCTTCTTCACGTAGTTTGGAATACCAGTGATAAACCCTAATTAAGCCCCTTTTCCTGTAGTACATATAACATATAAGATGCTAAGTAACTGGTGGGCTACAGTTTGCATTTTGAAGTAATGGTTATTTCGAGTCTGGTGACAGATCTGTCCTTCGTGTTTTGACAGAATGTTAGTTAAATATTTGACATTAACGAAATGGGTCGATTTAAGCTTACAAAGTTTAACTAATCGTATCGTATCGTGACCATCCGATGCGTTTCCACTTCGCTCACTGAGCATGGCTGAAGGTGAGCATTTTTCCAGAAAAATCATCTCTAGCGATGAAGCTCATTTCCTCCTCGGAAGAATATTTATTGTGGGGATCCGTTAAGGAATAGTGTTACGCTAACCACACAAAAACGATTGATGCCTTGAAACACGAAATCGAAGTTGCTATTCATGGGATTGAACCCCAAACAATCGATAATGTACTCAAAAATTGGGTTGATCGGATGAATGTTTAAAGGTAGTTTTGCTACGTTTGAGTCGAGCCATAAATCATAAAACTTGAGATAAATTCGCAATAATATTTTTTTAAAATGATTTCAATCCAAAAACTTGATTGATATTAGTTTCCGGGATTTCCTAGCTTTGAGTAATTCGATACTAATAAAATCAAAGCAATATCTATGATTGTTTCGGTCTTTACTTGACCAAAATTCATCTTGAAATTATGAATAAAAAACAATTATTCTATTTCCGCTAATTTAATGAAAACTGATACCAGTTTTTTGGTCTTATGGTAATACAAGCTGTTATTACGATGCAGAATAACCACCCAGAATATTTGGTTTCTTGCCAAATCCCCAAGTATATAAAACTAAAAACATATTAGCGGAAATAGAATATTGTTTTTTATTCATAATTTCAAAGCAATATCAATAGTTATAAAATGAACAAATTAAACATTTAAAATTTCCACTAGTATTTATTTATGGATTTGGGATACTTTTGAAGTAAATGATAAAATCCTCCATTTTCCAGAATTTGAAAGGCAAGATGGACTATACTGTAGAAAGGGTACTTCCACAACCTGTCCGATTGGAACCGCTAATATATGTAAGATATTTCAATACAAAACAATTGAAGTTGAGTTTGAATATTTCGGCATTGTGTAAATAAGATCCTTTCATTTAGAATTTTTTGATATTAAAATAAAAAATCGATAGTGATTTTATCTAATCCTGTATTCATTAATTCATAGACAGGTTTGATTTTTGCACCTGTTCCTTTTATTTCTTTCATTATTATGCTCGTTTCAGAACAATTTACTTGAAATTTAACCTCCTTTTCGATCTACTATGAGCTTGAGAAAAATCTGGAATATGAATCACTACTTTCACAACAATCAATTCATTGAATATATTTTCGTATAATAAAATATCATTAAAAAATATATAGTTGATCTTCCGCCGTATTTTTTCATAAATATGCATCAAAATTGGTACATGGAATTAATTTCATTATGGACAGTGTACATATATTTTTTATTATTTGTTACAAACTTTCAGTATTTTAAAATTTCAAATCTAATTCATCATTTTATGGGAATCTTTCCAGAAATTTTCTAATCCCTTCTTGAGGAAACTGGAAGAACAGTTTCATCAAGCCTTGACATACGAACATCAAGGAGCTCTTGAAAATGCAAAGAGAATCATTCCCATGAGAACTTTACTTAATAGGGTGTTGCAGAAAAGTAGAAATATGCATAGGGCGGCTAAAAAAGGTATGTAAGATCTGGATATAACAGATGAATGATGACACTTCAAAATGAATGTGTTGCTAGATGAATGGAATGAACTAGTAGTGACATACGTTATCAAAACTACAAAATACATAATTAAATTATTGATAGAGTAATTCTGCATCTCCGAAAATCCTCATTTTTTCACTATTCAAGTCTTCAACAAGTAAATCAATGTTACTGAAACACTGAAAATAAATTAAGAATTTTCAGCGAAAATAAACAAAATCCTTTCACCCAATAGGGGTTAATATTTCAGAGAAGAAAACTTATGACTGATTGCAAAAAAGTTGTTTTGAGTAGTTTAATGCTAAATTAATTTCACCAAGGAACGACAAAAAATTATTTTCACGACCAATACATCGTACACTTTTTTTTAATTTCAGGTCTGGATGTCGGTAAAATATATATCGAAGATTTGTTACTCGTAGAATTACTCAATTGGTTCAAAGAAGAATTCTTCCAATGGGTTGACTGTCCTGATTGCGACTACTGTAAAAATAAAACAATTTTTTCTCATGTTATAGACGATCCTTCCAACAAATATGCAAAAAGAACAGAAGTGAGTAATGAAACTGAAAGAAATCTAGGAACAACCTAAATCATTCATGAACTGTCAATCGTACCAAGATAAAAAAATGAAAGTTTTTGTTTTATTATTCCTTTTAATTGCAGATTTTCAAATGCGGGGCTTGTAAAAAAGAAACTTCATTCATGAACTGTCAATCGTACCCAAGATAAAAAAATGAAAGTTTTTGTTTTATTATTCCTTTTAATTGCAGATTTTCAAATGCGGGGCTTGTAAAAAAGAAACTTCATTCCCCAGATACACAGACGTGAATATTCTACTTGAAACCAGAAAAGGAAGATGTGGGGAATGGGCTAATGCATTCACACTCATCTGTTGGGCTTGCAATTTCGAGGCACGATTGGTGGTCGATGAAACAGATCACGTTTGGACAGAAGTGAGTATACACGCTGTTCACTATCTTGTTTAAAAGGAGGTAAGACCCATACGAATAAATCATTTTGCAAAGGATGGAAATGGCCCGAACTAGGTCAGTAAGGATCACAGGTCCTTATCTTCTCAGATAATTGTTTATTAATTGAACGTTGAATGACTAATGCTATTTCATTCTGTGTTTTAATTCTCATTCTTTACAGAGCTTTTTATTTTTCAATTTTGCTGATCAACTGGATATTTTGATTCCAGGCATATTCTGTATGTCAGAAGAGATGGTTACATTGTGACCCTTGTGAGAATGTATGTGATACCCCTTTGATGTACGAGCATGGATGGAAGAAAAAGTTGTCTTATGTAATTGCTTATTCCCCTCTTGAAATTCAGGATGTTACATGGAGGTATACTAGCAGGTACAAAGATGTTCTCAAGAGACGCTCAAAATGTTCCGAAAGTCAATTAGTAGCAGCAATTATTCAACTGAGGAATGAAAGACTGATGAAATGTAGTAAAGCAAAATGTGACTACATTCAGAACAGAAGTATTATCGAATTAGCTGATTTTCTGACAGAAAGGTAAATAGTTTCATCTGACATTGATGACCGATGACCTTGGTGGATATAAGGAGTGGGCCATTTAAAATTTGCAAGTTTGATCGGCTATAAAAAAACTTATGAATATTTTTTCAAAGTTATGAGTCTATTAGAAAGGTTGAACCTTGACATTTACAAAAATCATTCAAATGACTGCCTACATCCGATCAACTCAATTTTTCAGTACATTTTCGATTGTTTGGGGCTCAATCTAATGAATACCAGTCGAAACGTGTCGCGCATAACATTTTTAGTGAATGAATTGTGAATATTTGATAAAATATTATCAATTGAATTGTAGTTAGTAGCTGAATTTATTTGTGGATGAGACTGTAGCTACTTGCTTTGGGTTAGTACTTCCATTGTTTTTAGTCTAAAAATATTTCACCATAGAATCTTAGTCTTCATCCAGTTAAAATGATGGCTCTGATGTCTTATTTCAGACAACCTGGTGATGAACTGTATGGAGGTAGAACATCTGGATCCTTGGACTGGAGAACAGCACGTGGTGATATCTCAGAATTGCCAACAGTATCTTACTCTTTCAAAATAACATTCCCAGAACTTTCAAAATTGGAATATTCAATGAAATATTCTTGCTCTTTGGATAGGTATTGTTATGGAACCGACCTTCAAATGAATCAGTGGGATCAAGGGACATACCAGTACGTAGATATGATGAGAAAGGAAGAAAATGATTGGAATAAAGTCTATCTTTGCAGGAAAGGTAAATATAATCTTTATTGATTGGCTTCTGGAAAATAAAATCAGGAAAACCAGTTTCATTGGTCGGAAAAGAAAAATTTTTCATGAAGACAATGCACCAAACAATCCATTACTGTAATGGTTTATGTCAATGTATTAGCTTTTATTATTGAGGATATAATGACCCCACTTTCTTAGTTTTACTACATTTTCAAATTAGTGTATAACAAACTCTATTTTGAAGGTTTCATATATTCATGGAAGGCTTCGGTTTGTGTAGAACTTTAATTACAGTTAAAATGGATTTTATGCAAATTATTTACCCAATTTAGCCGTCTTGAATATTTTATGTTTTGAATCTTGAAAAAATTGCTCAGCGATTGCAATGTTATGTACTGCAAATATCTCTATAAGAGATATAGCTTCTATGGTATATTTAAAAAGTTTGAAGATTTTCTTTCTAAAGTTTTACATAAATTCTTTGCAACTTTGGGTACCATTGAGACTATCATTTTACCATTTACTTGTCAAAGTTAATCAATGTCATATATTAAAAGTAGGCCTTGTGCAGTACCAACCAAATACAGGGCATAATGAAGCAAATTATTTTTGGATGAAGTAATCAGATACCTTGTGATAGTTCATTTCAAAAATAGAATAAGTAAGAAATTACTTCGCTTTCTATCACTTTTTTTTATTGAGGATACTTTCAAACTGGTGTATAACAAGTTATATTTCGAAAGTTTTATATATTCATGGAAGGTTTCGGTTTGTATAGAACTTTACTGACTTACCTATAATGGATTTTATATATGCAAATAATTGTATAATTTTATTTCTTTTAGAGGGAACTGAGAAAGGATGCATCGTTTGGATGTTTCATTTGTTGGATGCGAGTATGAAAATCAATTCTGCGTACATAAAAATGGAGAGTCAAACATATGAAAATGGAAAAGTCGAAATTGCAGTCATTGGTGATAGTGCAGATATGAATCCAGTTACAGTTCAATTATCTACAGGTTTGTTGACTCACAAACTCACTCACTCACAAATGAATAAATTTCCTTTCATTTTGACAAACTAATAACTGATTTTATATGAATTGAATCTGTGCAGTAAAAATTTTTTCAGTACTTGAAATCACGAATATAAAATTTGTAATGAAAATTGAATTAATTATTAAATCGTCTAATTTGTTATAATTAGACACGAGAGATGAATGATCGATATTTGTATTCAAATGAGGATGATGCATTTGCACGAAAAATTTAATGAAATTTACTATTGCTTCACAGAATGGAAAGCTGCCAAATTATAATTATATTGTGAAATTTCTTTACACAATGAAAAGTTGCTTCTATTCTAAATGCTTTTCCTTACCGCAGGTAATGAAATAAGTACAGTAGCTTTCCGTGGATGCACTTGTCTAAGGATAAAAGCTGTACTTTCAGGAGGTGTAGGTTCAACTGGATGGCAGCATGCTCAGCTCTTCAGGCAAGATAGGAAATGTGAAACACCATATTATCCATTTGAAGTATTTTTAACATTTGATAAATGATCATTCAATGAAAATTCTAAAAGGATTGCATAACTCAGATAGGTTTTCGATTCATTTTTATATTCCGCAATCTCAATGGTGAGCATTTTTATATGTGTATTATACATAATATAAAATAACTATTATATCTTATTATTCATTTGTTTTTATAGTAGATGAGAAAATTATTTCAAACTTAATTAAATAATTAAATATGGAAGAAATAGAAAATAACCTTTAAGAAGTATCGTTAAAGATTTACAAGAATAGATATAGTGAAATAAGAATATCTGGATATATAAATTGTTTCAATTACCTAATCTAGGTTTACTGGATAATCGATACATTTGAAATTTTATATCGTCCTGATACTTCTTGATCTTCCGTGAAAATCCCTCAGAAACTTTATATAGCTTGTGCAAGTTAGTCTTTGTTACTCTGTCCTTATGCCACCTTGAGAAGTTGAATTGGTGGGATTTTGTTCTCATAAATTGAAAACCTTCATGAAATTAATTAACCAAATACTAAAACGGTTCGAAGAAGTTGAGGTTTTTATGGATTTAATGTGATTCCATATGTTAGTACACATATTTCAATGACAGACCTATCCACATATAGATTTCCCTGTAGTATTTATTCATTAAAGTACGTGGCTTCGGTAAAAGCTAACTTTTTAAGCATATTATTGCAATGATGATTCAATAGTGGCTTCGCAATGTTTGTCTCGTGCGGAGTATCGTACACGTCATGTACCAAGTGACGTCAGCATTAGAAAATGAATCCGGATGTTCGAGAATACAGGTGCGACGGTAAAAATTCAATCACTCTGGCCGCCCTCGTTCAATCCGCGACGAAGAAACGATTCGAGAATTGGAGGCGTCAGTTTGTCAAAATCCGTCTTTATCCATCCGAAAGCGAGGCCATTCATTAAACATCAAAAAATCGTCCTTGCATTTCATTTTAAAGAAATATTTGCATTTAAAAGTTGATAGAATTCAATTTTTAAGAATTTAAGAATACAGACTATGCTAATCGATTGAATTTTGCCAAAAAAATTTTACAGCGGTTCAACAATTTTGATAACACCCTCTTCAGTGATGAAGCAAACTTTCATCTGAATAGTCATTGTCGGTACTGGGCAGAAGAAAATCCGAGACGAAAGCATGAACGACCCCTGCACAGCCCTAAGGTTGTTGCTTGGGCCGCTATGTCTGCTAGAGGCATAATTGGTCCTTATTTTCATGAAGATCAACGAGGGCGACCACTCAATGTGAATAGTGACTGTTATTGCGATATGCTGCGAAACTTTTTAGGTCCAAGGTAACAGGAATTTCAAGGTTTCAACTCAAGAAAGTGGTTTCAACAAGATGAAGCCACTTGCCATACATTAAATCAAGCAATGGAAGATGTTAACGAATTATTCCCTAATAAGGTCATTTCGCGTAGGGGTAACATCAAATGGCGTCCCAGAAGCCCCGACCTTAGTCCACTTGACTATTTTGTCACCTTAAAAGTAAGGTACATATAATAACATAATTGTTTATTTGCCCATAATCAATATACAAATATAAAGTATATAAATTATTATTCAAAAAAAAAAACCTGACGCAATTGAAGCAAAACATCAGGTCAGAAATGGCAGCAATATCGAGAGCTATGTGTCATCGTGTGATTGCCAATCTTTGTTCCCGATTAGAAGAGTGCCAGTAGCGAAACGGCCACCATTTAGATAACATCATCTTTTTCAAATAATTTTCTACTTTATATTGTAATAATTAACAATAAACTTTTTTTTAATTGTAAGTAGTTTTTGTTTTATCGAAGAAATAAATAGCTGATACTCTTTTTGGACACCTTGTATTATGTTTCAAGGCAATGTACTATTACTGCAATCTTTATTCAAACCTTGTTGAAATTGATATGTAACTATTAAGTACATAGTAGCTGCTGCTATGATCTGAAAAAAGACAGTTCAACTAAATATTGAAGAAAATGTCTCCTTATATACAATAAGTTTTAATCAATAGTTGCGGATGATCTAAAATTTTTGAAATATTAAGCTTAGTGTGCATCAATTTGCTTAAATGAACAAAGTTTTAATCGAAGACAGTTTTAGAGTTTTTGTTTTGTGTATTTTTTCTTTATCTTTTCACAGTCTCTTAGATGACGTTAATCTTCTCCAAGGACGATCAATGCGAAAATTTTCGTATCACATATATATATATATATATATAAAGTTTAAAAAATTAAATGTGTGAGTTTATAAGGAGTAAAAATTAATTCGTAGCCCAAAAAATGCATCTAATTCAAAAGATGAATTAATCAATCAGTCCAAATATCATCCATCACTGCTTTACTAATTTTTCCCACCTCAAGCAATTTCCGAATTCCATCTTGGAAAATCTTCTTGTCTTCTGAGAATCCAATTTAGAAGCCAATTTTTTGATTTTTTCGATAGAAGTGAAGCGGTAACCTGCCAAATCTTATTGCATCTGTCGAAACAGCCAGTGGTCAAAAGGCACAATGTCCAGAGAATACAGCGAGAGTAAGTAACATATCCCATTTAAAAGTTTCTAAATATTTTTTGACAACTTTTGCTCAAAAGAAAATAATCGCCTTTCCAGATCTCTTGGTTCAATTCATAAGGAACCGAATTGCCTTGCCTTCGAATTTGGCCCATAGTTTTCAAACATATAAACGCTGCTTGTTGGCTCACTCCCAACGTAAGTGCAAACTCTTCATCGAGTAATGTCTGCAATTCATCGTCTTCGAATTTTTTTGGCTGTCCCTAGCGAGGTCTATCTTTAACTCTGAAATCACCCCTTTTGAAGCGCTGAAACCATTCTCTACATGACTTGTCAGTTGGAGCATTGTCAGCATAAACTTTCACAAGCATACGATGAGCTTCAGCTGCACTTTCTTTCCATTTGAAACAAAAACTTAAAATTTCTCAGAAATGCTGTTTTAGTTTTCATCATATTCCATAAACTTTGAACAAAACAACAAAATCTTCTTGTTATTCAAGCATCATGACATAATCATCGCATAAATTTAGTATGTAACAACTGAAAAAATCCGAAAAAAGCAAAAGATTTCCAAAATAAATGTAAAATGTGACATGAGCCTAATTTCGTCGGCATTGTATATGATATTAACTTTACTTACAGTGAATACCAATGTACCATCAATAGCAAACAGTCCACATGCTGTACATTGTACTTTGCAGTGGCTAAGCTGTAGTGCGAATATATTGAGCTGAAAAAGTATTTTTAGTATACCATTAAACAAATACTAATAAAGACAGAAATATCATAAATTCATTATTACTGCAGTCTTCATACTTGATCTTCCAACTTGATAAAAGATTATAAAAGTCGAAAAAATCAAGATATTGACGCTGTAATATTGAAATTAAAGGAATTTATAAAAAAAATCCACAATAAATACAGGGTTATTTTGTCCATGCCATTGTCGATAATTGAATTTACATTACAAATGTAACATTAGCTTTAAAGAATTAAATTTTATGTGTGTATCTGATGCAACTAAATATTATTTACATTAAAAATTTTTCTCAAGTGTTTTATTTGTATTTCAACTATTCTTTCTTCTCTCTCAAATATCAGATTGAAAATTTTGATATTTGTTTTGGAATCATTCACCTAAATTAGACAAAAATTTCTATTGGGGTGAATATATCAGTATTGTAATAAAATCCTATTTTTTAGTCTGGTAGGTCAATTTTCTGTTCCACTTTTCAAAACACCCTGTATTCATTTGTGTTTTAGTGTCATCATATACTGTGAATAACTGTGGATAACTCTTTAGTCCAGTCAAATAAGACATTGAAGTTACAAAAATTCCCATAGAGAATATTTGGTATGTATGTTCAGAATACATAATATTGTGAAAAGTCACCATCGATCCCCCTTGTGCAAAAAATATTATTGATGGTGAAAGTTTGTAAAAATGGTTTTAAATATCATACAGATTTATTCTGTTAACCTCCTATAAATTTTAATTTCAAAAAAATTAAAATAGAAAAAGGCTTTTTACTTGATAGAAGAAATATATTATAACAAAATTTGAATATCAAAACAAATTAAATATGTTAGTCTTCTACAATTTTAATTTCAAAAAAATTTTATTCAAAAAACTTTGGTCTGTTTTCGAAGCATTCATTCTTAGCACGTGTGCGTTGTGATATAGGTGTAGTTTTTTGATTTTGATATTTGGAATATTATCTAGGACCGATGAAGGGATTACTCAGAATTATATTTGTTTTTTGAAGATATAGAGCATGTTTTGAGAGATTTCTGAATTAACTTATTTGAATATTTAAATATATTAAATATTTCAAATAAATTATATTCTTTGAGAAGTCCTTAATTCATGTTCATGTTCTTAAAAGGCAATTGGTGTTCTTAAAGGTAAGATCAGAAACAAAATTTTGTCTCCTTTAAATACTTATTTATTAATTTTAATGACTTTCGTATATCTGTTGGTTTATTTATTCCATTTGACATTTTATATTGAGTTTTGATTATATACGTCTATTAAACGTAAGCGGTGCTTATTTTAGACATTAATTTAATTCTAAAAGTTTTTTGAATAAAATTTTTTTGAAATTAAAATTGTAGAAGACTAACATATTTAATTTGTTTTGATATTCAAATTTCAAAAAAATTTTATTCAAAAACTTCTAAATTGTTTTTTAAAGATGTTCCGCATTTTTTAGAAATTTTTTGAAAAAACTTATTTTGAGCAAGGTGTTTTTGAAGAAGTTCTTGAGGTTATGTTTGCATTTTTGGAAAGGAATTTAGTTTTCATAAAACAGAAACAAAATTTTGTACCCTTCAAGTATTTATTTAGTAATTTCTAATTGACAATTTATAATTCTTTGGATTTCTTTCATTTCCTTTGGTACTGTATAATAAGTATTAATTCTATAAAATAAGAAGGAATGGTTTTTTACTTGATAGAAGGATTATTACAAATATGAAAATCAAAACAGATTTAATCTGTTGTCTTCTACAATTTTAATTTCAAAAAATTCTTTGAAGAGACTTTAAGAATTAAATTAATGTCTTTATAAGCACTGCTCATATTTAATAGACGTCAAAATTCATCATACAATATCAAACGGAATTAAGAAAAACCAACGAATACAAACTGTCAATTAAAATTAAAATATAAATAAGCAAACATTTTTTGTTTCGTTCCAGGCACGCGTAATGAACTCTTCAGACAAACTTACGAAGCCCTGTTTGTTACAAAATGTTGTTTTCCGATCCCATATGAATGAAAAATAACCCTTTCTCAAAAATATAAAACATAATTTCAAGAACTTCTCAAAAACTAATTTATTTGAAATATTCAATATATTTAAATAAATTACTTCAAAAAATCTCAAAACATGTAGCACATTCTCAAGAAATAATTAAAGTTACGATAAGATCAGTTCAACATTACATATAAAAAATATAATAAAATCAAATAAACAATGTATAGACTTACTCGGTGAATCTTAGGAATTCACGGCCCTCAATAGAAAATAAAAGTAAACACTTTCATAGATCCAAGGTACTTATGTTCCGCGTTCACAGAATCATACAAAGTTTATAAGGCACTTGGCCTCAGTTAAAACCGTGCAACACTGTATAATGAATTTCTTTATTTAAAAAACCTAATATAATTATATATTATATATAAAATAAAATAAGAAGGAATGGTTTTTTACTTGATAGAAGGATTATTACAAATATGAAAATCAAAACAGATTTAATCTGTTGTCTTCTACAATTTTAATTTCAAAAAATTCTTTGAAGAGACTTTAAGAATTAAATTAATGTCTTTATAAGCACTGCTCATATTTAATAGACGTCAAAATTCATCATACAATATCAAACGGAATTAAGAAAAACCAACGAATACAAACTGTCAATTAAAATTAAAATATAAATAAGCAAACATTTTTTGTTTCGTTCCAGGCATGCGTAATGAACTCTTCAGACAAACTTACGAAGCCCTGTTTGTTACAAAATGTTGTTTTCCGATCCCATATGAATGAAAAATAACCCTTTCTCAAAAATATAAAACATAATTTCAAGAACTTCTCAAAAACTAATTTATTTGAAATATTCAATATATTTAAATAAATTACTTCAAAAAATCTCAAAACATGTAGCACATTCTCAAGAAATAATTAAAGTTACGATAAGATCAGTTCAACATTACATATAAAAAATATAATAAAATCAAATAAACAATGTATAGACTTACTCGGTGAATCTTAGGAATACACGGCCCTCAATAGAAAATAAAAGTAAACACTTTCATAGATCCAAGGTACTTATGTTCCGCGTTCACAGAATCATACAAAGTTTATAAGGCACTTGGCCTCAGTTAAAACCGTGCAACACTGTATAATGAATTTCTTTATTTAAAAAACCTAATATAATTATATATTATATATAAAATAAAATAAGAAGGAATGGTTTTTTACTTGATAGAAGGATTATTACAAATATGAAAATCAAAACAGATTTAATCTGTTGTCTTCTACAATTTTAATTTCAAAAAATTCTTTGAAGAGACTTTAAGAATTAATTCTATGTCTACTAAATTGACACAGTGTGTTCTAAAGACATTTAGTTAATATAATTCCAAAAGTTTTTGAATAAAATTTTTTTGAAATTTAAATTTGTAGGAGGTTAACAGAATAAATCTGTATCTTATTTAAAAGTTTGTAATAATCCTTCTATCAAGAAAAAACCTATCTTTATTATTATATTAAATAAGGATTTTCACAAATTTTTATTTGTTATAAATATATATATATAAAAGTACAGTAATGTGCATATTACGATGAAAATGATTTTTTAAATTGTTTGAATCGCCATATCCGGAAAGTGGCGATACTAAGGAAAAAAGTGCGGAGACATTTTTTGTAGAGAATTGTTGTCTACAATTTTTGTCTGAATTATTTTTGTTGAATATCTTACCGTTTAGTTGGAAAAGGCGAACTTTCACAATCAATAAAATTTTTTGCACAAGGGGTACTTTTCACAATTAACTTATAATAGTATTCTGAAAATTCATACCAATTTTTAGCTCTATGAGATTTTCTGTAACCTTATCCCTATTTTTAGGACTTACTTGACTGGACTATTTTAATACTTAATCAGCCGGAAGTTCAGCAGAAGTCTAGGAAATTAAGATATATTTGTCATCTGTTTATTCTCACCCTTCGAGTAATTTTTGAACGCCAAGGGAGCATCATCAGTTTGTGGACGAAGTAAATACATTTATTTGCCTAAAAAAATATTTGAATATTATTAATTCGCTGGGGAAGTTACTATTCGTGCTAATTCATCTCTTTGCGATCACTCAATTGTTCAAATGATATCCTTATATATAATAACATACTTCTCCTCTTAAAAGATGAACTATGTAAGCTTTTCTTACAAGCTCGTATATTCTTAACAGTCCCCACAGTAACCAAACTATTGAAGCAACTGGTTTGGTTGTGAACTGTAATAAATTATACCTTATATTAATAAAAAAAATTCAGTGAAAATTATTAAGTATATGAGCAACGGACTATCTATCTTGATCTTAATTTTCTTAGTTCCCCAATAACTAATTCATTATATTTTTATATGAAGTGTACTTTCAAAAAAATTCAATTTCATTCAGGCTGAAGCTTGGAAGAACAAATTCTTATAAAATTTTATTTTTGTCTCATAAGGTTCAGTTAATAAGTCTGAGAATTATTTTTCATTTCAACCTTCAGTTCCTATTCATTACAGTGAATCTATCTGGCTCAGAAGCTCAAAGTATTGATGTTAGGTAATAATTGATTTCTGACCTAGTTTAAAACCAGTCGATAAGATTCTGAGTCTTATCTTCCAACAGGCTTGAAAGTTCAGAAAGCTAATTTCGTCTCATAATCAATTTCTATAAAGTCCTTTTGTAGCAAATTTAATTTTTTTCCTTTTTGAAATCTATGTAATTCAAAATGTAAACACTTTACGTTCAATATTACTTTTTTTGTTAATAGTTATCATTTAGAAGAACTAAATATCCCAGTAAGAATTTATAATATGCTTACCCTATAGTAGCAGAAACAAATGGCAAATGCTATAGTGGTAAACTGTATCAATGCAGAAAATGTTAAAATGACTCCAAAAACGTTGCTTGTTCTGGCAGTAGTTCTGTACAATAAATATTGAGCCTTCATGCAACAATAAATTACATATTCGTCAGATACTTTGGGATCTATTGTGAAATGGTAAAATTTGCTCATAATGCCTGCAAAAAAGTAATTATTACTTCAGTGAATCGTTAAGTATGTGCAATCAGAAAGGAAGCTAGTCAGATACATTAGATGAAATTTATTCAGCTTTTCACACGTGAGGAGCTGAGGAATTCACGGCAAGCTTCCAGCCACTTGAACGATTGCAAAATATCCAGAGAGAACAAGTTTTTGGGTAGGTCTATTTAATTTAATCCCAATGAAACAAACTTGAAGAGACTTTTCTATTTGAGTAAGATGTCTCATCTTTATACTAGCTGTAAACTAGCCACACATTTCTTGGAAATGAAAAAGAGACTGAGAGACAGTCTTGTTTCTCAATTCTAATCCCACTGAAATATTTGGTGAGAATAAGAGAAAGAGTTCGTAAACACAATCGGGGAAGACACAACAACAGATCTTGAAGAATAACGTCCCTGAGAGTAAAATTGCCAGTCTTATAAAAAGTACAAAATCTTGCTTATATTGAGGCAAGAGGTAAAAATCCAGGTTGTTAAAAAAGCCCTAAACTGACATTATTTTGTTAGAATTTTGGATGAAACATTGCGTTGAGTGTCCATACAACACCACTTAGAAGTGATGTTGGTCCATTTCAGATATCCTGTGCATCTTGTCCTTAAATAACACTGGTCTACAAGATTTCTCTAACAAAAGCAGATTTTTATTTTTTTTTTGGAGGAAATACACTTCTTCTCTTGAGTTTCTAAGGGAGTGGTTCCCCGTGTGTAGATAAGAAAGTATTTTAAGGACGACAATGTCCAGACAGACGCGCCGCAGTTGCAAAATCCCTCCTGACAAATTTTGTCATATTTGTGGAGAATTTATGGTGTAATCACAAGCCAGGCCATTTTCTGAAAGTGCTAAGGAAGCTTACTTTCAATATTTTTGTGTTTTAATTAGAGATCAAGACAAGTGGGCTCCCCATGTGTGTTTTGCCTGGCAAAGGTTATTTCAAAAAGGGAAAAACACAAGATCGACTATCCAGATTTGCATTCTGCAATACGACCTGTTCCTCATACTGTAATAAAGGGCCTATGTTTTACTTAGAAATAGGGAAATAAATTTTGATCCAAAGAATTCTATTATAATAAAACTCGGGGAGTTGAGAGGATCGCGGCTGATAAGAGACATTAATAGTTGCATAAACAACGGATGAGAATCTTAAAGCAACAATGTATTGATCAAATAGATCGATTCATTTAAATTTCAACGAGGAGGTTTTGGGAACGGAAGTTCGCGTTTATGATTTTAGTGCAGACGACACAAAGGACTTCAAGGCTAATATTGGGAATTCTTAGTGAAGTCGAGATAAGAAATCAACAAGTCAAAAGATCTGGATGGTCTAGACGTGTGTAGGCGTTGAAACGATGGAACTTAGAAAAAGCCGACTTAGTAAAATTTCGGTAGGAGGATAGAAGCCAACGTTTTGGATGTTCGAAAAAAAAAAGAGAGTGGTCGTCGTCAGGCATTGGTGACAGACAGTCACTAATCGGTTCGTGATCGGGATAGTTTAGTTTAATTCAGGGTGAAAAATAAAGGGCTAAATTACAGTGTTGGTTCCTGAAGGGGTGTTGTGCCTTTGGGCTAAGGCCAACACCCCTGCGTAGAGGGTTCAGCTATTGAACATGGTATCTGGTTTTGTGGACCGGTGTCCCGAAAAAGGTAGGTTTTTTTTGTAACGTCACTAACATCTCTATTGGTTTTCAATATAAATTGTTTATAACTGAGAATGAAAGTATGACTTATTAAAATTGACTGTCCAGGGTCCTGAAGTCTTCCAAAAATTGATTCAAACAATTACTATAAATTGATTTTAGAATATCGTTTTACATCAATTGCTTTTCAAAAGACTGAAAATTTGTAAATATTGAAATTTCTATTGATTGACACCATAACAGTTCATTATATGTGATATCTCATTTAAATGTGTTATTTTTGCTCTATCCATCTCCTCAGAAAATACTTTTAAAACAAAAGACTTGTCCTTCGTGCGACGAGCACGAACCCAAGTTCTTTCCAAAAAGAGAGTTTAGTAAAGTAAGTATATGATTTGATATATTTTCGAGTTGGGAACGAGATTCAGGAATTATGAGTAGAATGTAGATAGTAAATGGTGACAGTGGTAAGGGTTAATAGCCAGAAAAAAGGTTTATATTAGGTATTATATTATTTCGTTTTTTCCTTGTCTCATTATTTAAAAATTGGAATTAACTTTATTTTTATTGAAAGTAGGAAATATAAAAAGTTCCACACATATTACCCTTTTTATAATGAGATAAACACATTATATATTAAGGGAAATGACCCTGAGTGGGTTAGAGATAAAGTGGTGTATTACAATACTGCAGATTTACCAGTGCCGATCGCACCTTTAGATCCGCAAAATGTTGTTTAGGAAGATATTGGAGACAACGCTTCATCAGGCAGCTTCGAAGAACAGTGCACCGATCCTACTTTTACTCGAGGTCCCAATTGCGGCGAGCCACATTTAATTGTTTAAAGTGAGTTATATGATTTAGTACGTTGGGGTTACCAAAGCAACAGTCAGAATTTCTTGGTTCCCGCCTTAAGGCAACAGCAAAACAAAAATTACGAATTTTAGAAAAAGAAATGCTCCGTTTTCTGCATTCTACAATATGGAGAATTCGTTGTGTGAGTGTACTGATATTGATAGTTTAATGCAGGAACTCGATATTGAGCATTCTCTCTCTGAGTGGCGTTTATTTATAGATTCGTCTTAATACAGTTTAAAAGCTGTGTTATTGCATAATAGAAACTTACAACCCTCTATTCCAGTTGCCCATTCAGTGATGATGAAAGAAAGTTATGAAAATAAGCGCATTCTTTTGAATAAAATAAACTACAACATGTATAAATGGCAGAAATTTGAGAGAAGTTATAGGAATTTTAGTGGGACTTCAGAGAGGATTTACACTATATTACTTTTTTGTTTGCCTATAGGACAGTCGTGCAGTATATCAACATTATATAATATATATATATATATATATATATATATATATATATATATATATTTTTATATATATATATATATATATATATATCAATATATATATATATATATATATATATATATATATATATTGATTGATATTGATATTGAAACAAAAATTTGGCCAGAAATAAGTGTATTTCAACCGGGATCTCAAAATGTTAAATTTAGACCTCTTGTAGACCCCAAAAATGTCCTGCTGCCTCCTCTTCACATTGAACTTTCGTATTTGGATATGTCAATTCTACCATAATATGCTATTCAGCTTTATGTTAGAACCAAAAACAGTTTTTTTGTGGGCCAGTTTGATAATTAACTTACTTGGAGGTTCCTTCAAGTACTCCTTTCCCTTTTTATTAATGAACAGAGTTTCCATTATCAAGTTTACAGCGAAGAATCTCGTATAAAACAGCATGTTCGAAAGAATGAAAAAGCTTTCAACCAAATGAATCAAAAATTGTGGCCAGTTAATAACTATCGATTCAAAAACTGACGATTTTCCGATATTTTCCCTCGGAGCATTCCAAAGTTCCAAGCCGATTATGAAACCGATGAAGAACATTCCAGAACATATGACCATTATATTGATGAGTAAACCAGTTACGTATTTGAATCTGTATCCAATCCTCTCGATAAGAAGATCTACTTTTCTGATGGTTTCAAGGAAATTTAGTATTTTAGGCGTGGCAAAAAGGGTCATGCCGTATTGTAGATATGTTACCATCGTTTCTGGAATAAAAATCGAATTAAAGAGATCAATAATATAGTGAGCGTTGCTGAATCAGAATGACGCACAGAGAATTACGGACAATGCCATATAACTTGGCGATAAAACCTACATATACTCAGTGACATATTATATATTATCCTAGATCTTCTGCGAAGATCCCTCAGAAGCTGTTAGGAGTTCAGTTGTGTTCTGGGTAGGCTTTGTTAGTGCGATCTTAGACCAGTTTGGATCACATCACTATTAATTTTTGACCCAACAGTGAAATGGTGGCCGAAACCCGTCCAACTAGAAAATTTCTTTCACATCTGAACAAGACTTGAACCCGCGACCTTGCGGTTACGAGCCCTGTGCTCTTACCACCGGCTTATCGCCACACATTGGGGACATTGGGAAGTGTTACATTCACACAAAAGAAATAATTTATTCAACTTTATTTTTTGGTAATAGAATGACAATATCATCGTTCTACCTGTGATAATTTTTTCGAAGACCATCTATTATCCCTTAGTTTTTTTTTGTAAAAAAAGGTTTATCAGAGCTGATTAAGATAGTTAAATTTAATTATTACTTCTCCAACTGGTGTTAAACGTAAGGAAATGCTAAGAGTTCGAAGACGTCAAAATGACCACCATGTTAGCGACCTTGACTAGAGTAGAATTGTTGCCTACTGAGATGTTTGTTTGTCCAATAACGGAATTGGTCACTATGTTAATTGTACTGCAGTGATGGTGACATGTGTGTGTCGTGTATGGACAAAAAATTTAAAGGAAAACGAATAAAACTAACTGGTCAACCCAGGCCTAGCACAGAACGCCAAGAAGATAGGCGCTTTAAGATATGGTTTCGCTCGTGTCTGATGGTTGAATCTGGACTGTGCCGCAGGCTGCAAATCTCCGATCAAATGACATTTAGCAACTTGGTATCATCTGCTTAATTCACTTCAGTTATCCTATTAATTTTTGTCGTTCTACCTACTTCAAAGGCATTCAGGTACAGTATGAAGAATACTGAGCAGGAAATGCTCCTTTCATATTGCTTGTTAGTAGCACTGGTTTACAGTAGGCCTTATTTTAGAGATACTTGGCAGGATATTCGTAGGCCTATAATTCCTCTAGTCATTGATATTACCTTCTTTATGTATCGGCTTTTCAATTTTTATCTTCAACTTTTCTGGAAAAATGCCATATTTTAGTGAGTCATTGATGACGTGATTTGAAGTTACAGTTATTTTCTCAGTAGTTTGTCCCATTATATTATTATATATCATTATTGCAATCTCTCTTCACTTCTGCAATATCAACATTTTTGTTAGAGTTGGTTCATCATTTATGAAGGAATCATTTGGAGTTTTTATTGGGTCTCCTATTAATTCAATTTTTTGCGAGGTAATCAATCACAGTTTCACATTATTTTGCCTTTTATTTTCTTAGTAGATGATCATATTGAATTTTAGTCTCACGATATTTTCATTAAGGGTGCTCAGTACTAGTAATCTATCTAATCTGTTTTCATGTGTTTATTTTACTCTTTCTGTTGGTCAAGATCTTTTTCAACGAGACAATATTGAGACATATTTTATTAGTTCTGCATCTGCGCTCGATGAAAGAAATTTGAAATCAAGGTCACTGCTACGATGAACGAAAATTTGATCGAGACAGTGAGGAAATGTAATGCAATTTATGATCCCAAGCAACGTAATTATCATGACTTGTCCATTAAAGGTACAATATGGGAGAAGGTTCGTGTTGACCTTTTTTGAAGGTCTTCTGAGGCACAGCACAAGGAAACACTGCGTAACGTTTAGTCTGAAAAAAAGCTTTGAACTTAGCATCATTCCTTATCACGTGATTGTTCATCAAAATATTATGATAGACCCTTTCTGAAGATATCGTGAGTGTTTTGGAGTTTCTTCTTCCCCATCAACCAGTAAAAGAGCCGCTAATGAGTGTTTTTTTTTTGTTTTTCAACGACCAAGCAGAAAACTGAGAATATTTCAGACGCCAAACGCGTTAAATTGAACTATACAACCTCACTGCCATGTGTTGCAAGCAGCAGCTTCATCCGGATGGAACTGATAGACATACAAGCGAAAGCAAACGTTCAGACAACTAGTTCTGTGAGACCGTTTTGCTGACTAATGGTTTGGACAAGAAGGTAGACTCTGTTAGTGCTTCTGTTGGTTGCGGACTACTGTCGTTAACGTTTGAAATGATGCATTGTGAGGCAGCATGGCATAATGAATTCGATGACGAATCGCGATTTGGTCTAGGTTTGCACGATAGCCGTAAAAATGAATGGCGCTGTCGTGGGGAGCGACGTGGTATTGAGATTGGTGTTTAGAGGCTTGTACAAAGAACTGTCGGTGTATTGCGTTATCTAGACGACCGTCCACACGTTTTTTTCCTGCAAGGTGACGCATATTCTCATATTAGTCATCGTTAAAGTTTTGTTGTGGCAACCCGCGGATTTGAATCGTATCTAACATATTTTGGATCTGATGAGGAGGAGACTTTCCACTTTGCACTATCCTCCATAGAGTCCGATACAGTAAATCTAGCAAATTCAAATTGACTGTAATGAGGTGACATCGAGCAAATCATTTTGTGGATCCCTAGGAATTGCACGTCAATATTTTTTTTTTCATTTTTTTTGAATTTTGAAGAAATTGTTCCTTTTGAGTGTAACACTTTAAATGTCACTGAGTATAATTTGCAAATGGTATCGACCATCAAATTTGTAAGTTACGGCTTACGATGGACGTAGGTGATATACGAACTGATACAGGCAACGCCTAGTTGCGCCGGCCTTTGCCAAGTTATATGGCAGTAATAATTTTTAATTTGTTTCTGCCACTACTTATTTCTCGGTCACATTAATTAGTATCTTTGAATTTGGTATTTCAAACTCGAAATCTTAACCATAGAAAACGTGCATTAATTTTGATTTAACCGAATTCTGGAAAAGATGTAAGAGTGTCAAGTTATAGAATCTTCCTCATCGAATAATGGGATTTTTTATCCTCTTTTAATCCGACATAGAGAAAACCAGATTTCTCACTATACCTATCGGCAAAAATGAGAAGCAAAGGTAACAGTAGTGAACCATTTTCCTCTTAGGAAATATTTCGTTCTCTGTGCTCCCACTTGTTATTTTAATTACCTGTAGCGACAGTTACTACGTATAATAGATAGGCGATTCTGTTGAAGTCATATTCCTTCTTTGACGTAATGCTGTTTTCTCCACCTGAAGCAGTAGAATTATACAGATAAACATTTTTACTCAACACTTACAATGGGATTCCCAGTAGGGATGATATGTTCTTAAAATTAAATTGGATATGAAATTAATTTTATTTTGAATACAGAATATTATCTACCATTCACAGTATCTTGGTAAACAGATTAAATTTCATATTGTACTTTGTGTTCTCATTTACTATATGTCTAAAAATTCATCAATTTCATAGGTTAACTCAACACTTGAGGACATTCATGTGACTACAAATCGATCCATATTGTTGTTAGGTGTGTTTTTCAACAGTTATAATATTTATGCACGTTTTACCGAAGACTCCCACTTAAAAGAAGTTATTTTTCAATTATATTTATATTGTATCTATGCTTTGGTATTTTTATTCTTTAATTTTTTTCAGATTCATGATTATGCACTGGCGAGCAAAAAAAACAAGTCATTAAGATTTTACAATATTTTTCCAATAGACTCACGTGTTCAACTTGATTCAATAATATTTTGTTCATCATCTATCTTTCATTAGAAAATAATCTGAATAAGCGCCGAATGTAGACATATCGGCTGAAAAACTTGATAAAGGAAACCATCTTCGAACAATTCTTCACGATAAATCCATCGTTTATCAGTTGCGTTCAACATTGGTCATTGAAAAGTTTCTTTTACACTTTCTGAAAGAAGCTATTTCATGAAATGAGTTTACCAATTGAAGATTGTGCGAGAATAGTGGCACTTATTGAAAATAGGCTGAGCCAGAAATCTGTTGTTAGAAGAATGAATGTTATCCTATCTAGAGTCCAAAGAATATTGACGGGACAACAGATTCATGGTTTTCACAAGTCTTCGAAATCGCCATCTTACTGCTGTTGAAGTTCGGAATCGATTGATGGAGGTACGTCAGGTAAACGTAAGTAAATAGACCGTAAGACGACGTCTCTCAGAATCGAATTCACAACCAGAACTTCTCAGAAAGCATCGAATTGCGCGTCTTCAATTTGCACGAGATCACATAAACTGGTTAGAAGCTCAGTGGGCTCAGGTACTTTTCTCTGATGAATCCAGATTCAGCATTCTAGGATCTGATGGTCATAGACGCGTTTATAGACGTCCAGGAGAAAGATACGCCGATGCCTGTATAGAGGAGCGAGTTCCATTCGGTGGAGAATCTGTTATGGTCTGGGAAGTTGTGTCTTTAAAGAGCCGCATAGAGATGGTTTTTATAAATGGATCTTCCACAGTATTAAGGTACATAGAGGAAATTCTTATGGGCCATGTTGTACCTTATTCTGGGCGAGCAGGGAATTTTTATGCATGTCAATGCACGCCCACTTACTGCTCGAATAGTGACAGCGTACTTGAATGAGGATGGAATTTCGAGATTCAACTTTGCTATCACCAAGTCCTGACTTGAATCCCATCGAACATCTATGGAACCAACTGGGAAGGCGAGTCAGAACTATGGTTGCATCCCTCAATAATTTACTAGAGCTCCGTGAAGCCCTTAGTCATGAATGGGATAATATTCCACAAGAGATTATTTGAAGGCTCATCACGAGTATGTGAAGACGCTTGGAAGCTGTAATCAGAGCTAGGGGAGGTCACACGTCAAACTGATACTGAAAATTTCACAGTTATGATACTTTTTTCAATTTCGAAGTTTTTGATTTATTAAAAAAAAATTATTATTTTTATAGAAATCGAATTAAAAGTTTCATTTATTTTTGGGCAATTCTCTTTTCCTTTTTCAGAAATTTCATGATTCTCGTAAAAAATTTTGATTTAGAAAGGTATTTGAACAGTAATGATCAAGTAACCCGTTTTTCCTGCTCGCCAGTGTATTATATGATTCTCAATATGTCACTAACAGAAACTGAGTTTCTAAGGTATAATATTAATTGAATATTAATAAAAAAGTACAGCTTATAACGATTCTGTTTTAAGTAACACTTATTTTTTTGTTAAATTCGATTTGATGAACACAATTTTTGGTGACCAATTCTGGAGATTAAAAACTCTAGCCTAGGTACGGTCGTCCGAAAACGAAAAATACGTATCTGCGTTTCTATTTTGTGAATTTTTTAATGAAAAAGGTCTTCTCAAACGCCGACGATGTGAAGTAACGATAAAATATTTACCTTCTCAGAACTTCTTGAGGCTGAAAGAGCACAAAGCACAAAGTGTATGATGCTTCGGGAAGAATCAGTTAGAATATGGGGGACATGCCAATTGAGGAATGAAAGCTAAATAAAAACATTTATGTTTACATTTATGCCTTTTCTAAATCTGGATTAGGCTCAGATGATGTGTACCAACCAATTAGGCGATATCAGTCAAAGGTTTTTGGGGTTCACGTATATTTTCAAGACACATATTTATACAAATTAACAAGACAAAGCGCTGTGGCTGCAATTTCGTCGTCCGCCATGGCAAAACTTGATCGCGAGAGAAGTCGATACTGCCGCAGAAGTTTTCTGGAAAGCTTTGGGCCACGCCAAAAAACAGTTCTTCTATTTAAACGAATGAGTTATTGAGCCACTTACGTACATTCGCATGCGCTAGTATTTGCCAAATGAACGCATCGATCGTTTCCCTGGCGCATTTTGCAGTATGTGATGGAGCATTATGACTTTGGAGTAAAATGACTTTGTTTTGCCTTTTTTCATATTCCTCTCATTTTTCACGTAATGCTCGATTTGAACACTTTTCTAATCCTATTAAACACAAATCATTGTCTTCTTTCTACGGCGATTTGCTCTTGCAGTGGATTTCGATGGTCCACCTGGATTTACCCTTGATTCTCAAAATATAGTCCTAGAAAGTATCCGGAATTTATTATTTTTTATAATTTTAATATACTTTTTTTTGTAACATTTTAAGACAAACATAATGTACAAAATAGATCGTGCAGGTTGTCGGCTATGGCCAAAGTTGTATGGCAACACTATTTGTCAAATATTGTTGATTCTCAACAGGTATACAATTTATGCAATAATGTCGCAACTAGAAAAAGAAAACAGGTAGAATATTTGTATAGAAAAGGTTTTCAAAACGTTAAAAAATTAGTGCAATTGACTGAACTGGGAAAAAGTGCTGTATGTAAGACAATATAGAGGATAAAAAATGGCATGGATATGAGACCTAGACCAGTTTCAGGAAGACCGGGTAAGATAAAAGGAAAAAATGTAAACACTGGGGTTTCGTGAATTGGCTAACAGATTTGGAAATCAACGAGATATAAAAGTATGTCCAGAAACCGTCCGTATGTCACTGAAAAGACAAGGCTACATCAAGGAAACCAAAAAAAATCCCTATAAGGACACCTTTACAAAAGGAACGAAGGGTAGAATTTTGTCAACGTCAATCGCTCAAAAATCCTATCAAAACAACCTGTTCTCGTGCAAATTTCCCACCAAAATAATTGTTTGGGGAGCAATATCTCAACGTGGTGCTACGCCTTTCTGTATAGTTGATGATATCATTAATAGAGAAAGGTATTGTGGCATTCTCAACGATTTTCTCCTTGAAACGGCTGTTGCTTCATATTCAGAGAGCTGGCGTTTTCAGGAGGATAATACAAGATGCCATACTTCGGCCTATACTCAAGCTTGGATGCAAGAAAACCAAGTGACAACCATTTCATGGCCAGCAGCTCAACCAGATCTTAGTCCCATTGAAAACATATGGGGAGTAATGAAGATTGAAGTTGAACGAGCAGCGCCACGAAATAAAGATGATTTCATTCAGTCAGTTTTACAGTCTTGGACTATTATCACCGAAAACTATGGAGGTTATCTAGTTTCGGATGAACCTCGACGTTTAGTCAAGTGTTCACAGTTGAATGGAGGTTGTATAAGTAAATAGGATGAATATTTTGTTATAATTTTCTAATTCAAGAATTAAAAATATATACTAAATAATTACGATTGAGCTTTGTTTTTTCCGGATACTTTCTAGACAGACTATATAACCATTTTTCCTCCCCTGTCACAATTTGATGGAGAAATGACTTTCTTTTCTTTCTGTCGAGAAGCATTTCATAAGTGGTTTTTTATTTTCTTGCTGCCTTCATAAGGAATTCCTTTTCCCAAATTTTGAATCTTTTCTACAGCTTTCAAACAATTGGAGGCGGTTTTTTTGCGCCACATTCAATTCATCCATGAGTTCTTGTTGGATTTGAGTATTATCTTCATCCAATAAGCATGTTTACCGTAAACTTCAATGCGATTCTGCAGCGGTTTTCTTGAAATGATAACAGAAAACCACTGCTTTCCGTAAATCTTAGTTGGTATGCAAAAAACTCGATATGTTTAAGGTTTCATGAAAAATACACAAGTGTTGTGTGTTGAAAACCTTCCTCAGCTGTTAGAGGGAGATGATGGCGCTCTAGAAGCTGTGTGGCATATAAAATTTGCATTTATGATCGGATAATGAATCTTTTTTCGAAGTTACGACTTTATTAGAAAGTTTGAACCTTGATATTTACGAATGAGAAACAATATAATTCAAATAACCGCCACGACTGGCCATACAGTACCCCATCCCAGGTTTTCAATACATTGTTGATTGTATGGGGCTCAATCTCATTAATGGCAACTTCGATTCCATGTTTTTGAGTGGTCAACGTAACACTTATCCTAAACCGATCCTACAAGAAATAGTCCAACGAAGTCAAATCACAGCTTCATCGCTAAAGATGATTTTTCTCTTCTGCCATGCGATCATTAGCCCAATGAGCGAAGTGGAAACGCATCTAATAGTCACGAGACTTCACTTCTTGCACTAATTGAAGTTAAGCCTTCATACCGAGCTCTTTATGCAATATTCCCTCAGAGAAGTGCGAGAAATGTTCTTGAGCACGATGACGAGTTGATTTTGATGGGTGTTCAGCCAAATTCTGGGCTACACTAGCAATGTTTTCAGGTGTGCCAAAGGTATTTCATCAATTCAAAAATTTTAAACAAAATGTCCAGTATTAGCAGTCATTAGACTTCACGCAATTTTGATTTCATGAAATGTAGAAGTTATAATAATTAGATTGAAATGGTTTATTTTTATGTGCTATTCATTTGCTTCTAACTTAAGTAGTTTAGGAGATCCAAGTACTTAATCTCTAATTTGACTCTTGAGTGTTTATTAAAAATTAATAGGTCGTTCGAATGATTTTTCATCAATTAAAGCCAATTTTCTGAAATATTTTAAAATATCTGGCGAAGAATTTGTTCTCTCGATTTTTTTGTACGCAGTTAAGTTATTTTCAATAACATTGTATACTTGCGGATTTGACGTTTTGTAAATTTATGAAGATTTATTTTAGATATGCCTCATTTTGTAGTGTTACCCAGATAACAGTACAATAATTATAATAATTAAAATCCTCTAGTGTATAAGGTGAACTGGAAAGTAATGTCGCTTTTTTGAATTAAATGCAAACGAATGAATTATTGACAAGTTTTCATTTTCAATCAATAATGACCTTCGCTATCAACAACCTTTGCCATTTAGTGTGCAAATTTTCAATGCCGGGCGGATAAAAATCAAATGGTTTTTGAGCAAAATATCTCGAGATGGCATTTTGGACATCATCCAAATTTTTTGCCAATAAGAAAATGTTGTGGGGATCGGAATAAATGGAAATCCAAGGGTGCGATATCGGGCCAGTGAGATGGGTGAGGCAGTACCTCCACCCCAATTCAAAATTTTTTCCAAGGTTCGTTTTGCACAGTACTTTCTTGCATTGTCGTGTTGCAGAATAACGCCTTTTCTGTTGACAATCGCCAGTGCTTTTCGATTAAAGATTGGTTCACTCAATCCAATGGTTCACAAAAAAGATTTGCGTTAACAGTTTGTCCAGGTTTCAGCACTTCAATATGAACAATTCCGCGTATACTCCACCAAATACAAAGAAGTGCCGTTTTGGGGTATACACCCGGCTTCGCAATACTTCGTTGTGATTCATTTGAAGAGAGCCACTGCCTTTTGCGTTCTGGATTAACATATAGGACCCATTTTTCGTCTTCAATGATCAAGTGATCAAAAAATGATTCTGTATGGTGCCGTTGAAGCAATACGGCGCATGTGATAGATCGTTTGGTTTTGTTCTCTTCGGACAGATTATGGGGGACCCAAACACCTGCTTATTTTTCCAAACTGCTGCAAATGTTCTTGGATTGTCGACCAAGGTTGGTTAAGGGTGTTACAGAGTTCCTCGTCTGTGTGACATGGATTTGCTTACACTAATGCCCTTAGCATGTCGTTGTCTAATGTTGTTGGGAGCCAGAGAGATCAACATTACTGGATCTGAACCTAGAGAACCGTCTTTGGAATTTACAAACGTCTAATGCACTTGGATAAACATCGCGAATGTTTTTGGTCGCAACTGTTGTGTTACTACCCTTGCGAAATTTAAAAAGCATACACTGCCGGATATGCTGTTTTGGTTTTTGGCTGGCCATTTCACCCTAAATTGCAAAAAAAATTTAATATTTAATTATTTAGAAGTGAACAAGTCACAATTACCTTAAAATGTCTTTGAAGCGACTTCGAAGTACACAATGAGCTGACAAATGACAATCAAATAGCGCAGAAACGACATTAATTTCCGGTCGCCCTTTTATATCAGCAGATTTTTTATCTCTTTCGTATTCATATACGAACATTTCAATTTCAAGTACGAAACTTATCTTTAAAATGGCATAACAATATTTCCAAACCAAACAGATCTCACCATTTGCTACAATCAAGCAGTAAGTGTAAATGGCAATATAAAAGGATGGAACCCCATAAGTGAGAAAATAATTTAGTTTTGCTTTGCGAATTCCATTTTTTTCCACACTTGTTGTTGGATGAACAGACATGACGGAGCTGAAGAGTGTTATAATAGAAATAGTGCTATAAACATTTTTTTGTGGAGTTTCTTTTTTCTTCACAGTGTACGTATTCATGATCAAACAACTAAATTCACTGATTCAGTCAAATCCAAGAATACATTAAACAACAAATAGGCCATCTTGCGCAATTAAAGTGCAATTTTCCTGAACGATGAATCATTAAATCAAATGATTCCTCTGGGAGCCAGCGACTTAATTCGTGAATAATTCATGGGAACAATATTGTGAAATATTTTCTTCATAATCGAAATAGTGTGGGATTTGAGTTATTGTCTTGCTTTAGAAACATTGTTTTAAGGAAAATCAATAATTCCATTTTATGATTACTTATGCTTATCGCTCTCCTAAACTAACGACGCAATTTGAAATATTTATAGCAGACAAAATCATTTCATTGTGAGTCAAACTTCCAACGCCCGGTGTACACTCTGGAAAATTCTAGAAATTACGCAGTAGTTCCACGGCATGACGAACCTAACTATCTACACGTCACACAATGCTTAAAACTAATCGATTGAAATGAGATGGACATAAGCAATGTTGCCATTGTACGAATTGTCCATATTGCTAAATGTTTGTGGGATGAATATACACATATTAGCATAAGTCAAAAGGATATTATTTTAAAATATTCCCTAAAGAATTATTCAAATTGGATTTGTTTTAAAGTTATTTCACTAATTCATAAATAATTACTAAATGTATTATTTTCGTGCAACTTTGTTGCAAGAATCGGGAATTAGCCTGCATTGAATTCTAAATTATCTACCGTATCGTATATAATGAAATTGAATTTGCATGAATGCAAATTAAATTAATTGCTGGGCGAACTCTAGAGAGGAATGTAAAATGCGGCTAATTTTATAAGGGGGCAGAATAATCTGGAAGTGTTTAGAGTTAAAAAACAAAATATAATAGTTCAGTAGCTTTAAAGAACTAAAGGCAATTGTGGCAACACCGCGCATGAAGACGTGAAGGAACAAATACTTAAACCATGGATCAATACCAAGCGCTAACTACAAGTACGCATGTCTTTCTAGAACTTTTTCATAGGGGTAGGGGGAATACTTTATAAAGCAGCCTAACTCCCACTTTGTTCATTTCTAGTTTGGACAGTGATCAGTGAACTTGTGGAAGTTGTGAGTGCCTAGTCAAGAGGATCCACAGTTGAGGTGTGGCGACGCCATATTTGGTGGTATATAGTTGGAATTGGTAATCTGTATCTTTTGTTTGATATTTTACTAATGTCGTAGAATTATTATTATCGAATTTTAACTTGCTAAAGTTTCCGATAATTTAAATTTCAAAATTAACGAATTGGTGATCTTATCTGAACATTGTTATTGCAGTAGTAATCTTAAATATGTTTATTTGAACTGGCCATTCAGATAGACTCATTTAATGATTAAATTTTCGAGAAATACTATTTTTAAATATTATATATCAAGTCGCTCAGTCTTAAAATTTAGCAAGTATTATAAATGATCATATATTCGTACCAAAAAGTGTTTCAATTTCAGACATAAACCGACGTACGCCGTTTTATAACTGCGTTTCCAATATGGCGGCTTGGGCGCGACAGTCACATGCCTTGTTCCTAATAAGTAGCGGTCTCTAGAGGTTGAAAATAATAGTGAGAAAAAGTCAACGCTATATCTATTTGTTCGAAGAGTTTTATGGTATTTAGGAGTTGTTTTGCCAATCCAATATGGCCGGTTCGAACATACTTTGAACTTATAGACCAACACTACCAGAACTGAGGTTGAATTCAATAAGCTATTGACGTAATGAGCTGTGGTAAACTTTTCGTTTTAGTGGAAGGTTATTTTTAGGTTCTTCCCTGTGGATCTCGAATTTTATTTATTTGCAACTAACGTTTATCGATACTTGTTCATCTAACATAGTTGAAGTTGTTATTTCATCGATATTATAAACTTAGATATAAATTTTTGACCATATCTCTATATATATATATAAATATATCTGGTGACATTGTTTCGTTTTACCGATTACCAAGATGGTAAAATGGCGTTTGTATCGAAATAGAACTCTAAATAAAGTATAATAGAACATTGGAAACAATACTCAATAGATTATTTTTATGATTTGTATACCATTTATCCCACAATTTTTTTTCGAATTTAATACACATCCCCTTCTAGATATACATGTAGTGGGAAACATACCTAAGGGTATCATCAGATTAGAAAATGTATTGCAGTAAGTACAGTATTTCTTAATATTTTTATTATAATTTGTTCTGGTCGCTGACATATTGTGTGGTACTAACTAAAATCAGAGCAAAAATCTTCAAACGTGATAGTTTGAAGTAATATTATTAATCAGGTTGTGCTTAACGGTTATACTTTGAGGCGCCCGAAATTACTAATTGACAGAAGGCGTAAATTTTCTCCTTGAAATATTGGCATTGGGAATAATGCAGTAATATATATTAATCGTTAAAAACTATATTGAAATAAGTAGTGAAACAAATAAGCAGCAAAATTCAATACCAGAATATTTTCAAAGATCCCTATGATAAAATATGAAATGGAACGCGAACTTTCATATACAGATCCATAGTTGCCAAATTCTCTCTTGAATTGGTCCCCCAGTACTACACCACAAAAAAAAATTTAAAATATAAAACCCAATTTTCTAGTCTTCGACTCCATTTGCTTACCAAGCTGGTTGTGTATTACGAACCAACTGCTAGTGGAAGTAAGAAAGTGTTGAGCTTTACTCGTGTAAATCAAGACTAGAAATTATAACGTAGTATGCGGAACAGCAAGTTTTGCATATGGAAAGAAACCGAATGAAAATTTGAAAAGATGTTCAGAATAGAAAAATCGCATAAAAATTAAAAAAAAAATCATAGTTCATCTGCGGGTACTCATTTGATCTGTTTTTGACTAGTATTTGAAATGCGTAGTAAACTAATTGAAACTTTGCTTTTCGTATACTGATGGATTCCAATTATGGTACCTAGAAGTTACATGAGAATATTTATTTCCTATTAAAAGAAAAATTATAGCGACAATTGGCATGAAAAATTTATAATTAGTCTTGTATTTTTCTGACAGATTGTGTGGTACTAATTAAAATGCGTGCAAAAAATTCAAATTACATTGAAAATATCAATATCAGATTTATGGTGTGCTGAACGATTTTATACTTTGAGCGCCTAATAAAACATGTTGAACGTTATAAACGATTGAAATAAGTAGCAAAATTCAATACAAGAATATTTTCACAGATCCCTATGTTAAAATATAAAATGAGACTAATATTATTTGATCTGGTTTTATACTGGCTATTGAAATGCGAACATAAATACATCGAACTTACATATACAGATCCATAGTTCATATGCGGGTACTCATTTGATCTGTTTTTGATTAGTATCTGAAATGCGAACATAAAACACAGTAAACTAATTGAAACTTTGCTTTCCGTATATTGATTGATTCCAATTATGGTACCTAGAAGTTTTAGGAGAATATTTATTTTTCTATTAACAGAAAAATTATAGCGACAATTGGCATGAAAAATTTAGTCTAGTATTTTGCTGACAGTTTGTGGTACTAACTGAAATGCGAGCAAAAAATTAAAATGTCTTGAAAATATCAATATCAGGTTTATGGTAGGCTGAACGATTTTATACTTTGAGCGCCTTAAAATTATTAATTGATATATTGCGTAATTTTCTCGTTAAAATATTGGCATTGATAATAAAACATGTTGAACGTTATAAACGATTGAAATAAGTAGCAAAATTCAATACAAGAATATTTTCACAGATCCCTATGTTAAAATATAAAATGAGACTCTAATATTATCTGATCTGGTTTTATACTGGCGATTGAAATGCGAACATAAATACAGCGAACTTTCATATACAGATCCATAGTTCATATGCGTACTCATTTGATCTGTTTTTGATTAGTATCTGAAATACTAACAAAACACAGTAAACTAATTGAAACTTTGCTTTTCGTATACTGATTGATTCCAATTATGGTTCCTAGAAGTTGTAGAATATTTATTTTCTACTAACAGAAAAATTATAGCGACAATTGGCATGAAAATTTTATAATTAGTGTAGTATGTTGCTGACAGATTGTGTGGTACTAACGATAATGCGAGCAAAACATAAATATTGCATTGAAAATACCAATATCGGGTTTATGGTGTGCTGAACGATTTTATAATTTGAGCGCCTAAAAATTACTAATCGATATATTGCGTAATTTTCTAGTTAAAATATTGGCATTGATAATAAAACATGTTGAACGTTATAAACGATTGAAATAAGTAGTGGAACAACTAAGTAGCAAAATTCAATATAAGAATATTTTCACAGATCCCTATTTTGAAATATAAAATGAGACTCTAATATTATTTGATCTGGTTTTATACTGGCGATTGAAATGCGAACATAAATACAGCGAATTTTCATATACAGATCCATAGTTCATATGCGGGTACTCATTTGATCTGTTTTTGATTGGTATCTGAAATGCGAACATAAAACAGTAAACTAATTGAAACTTTGCTTTCCGTATATTGATTGATTCCAATTATGGTACCTACAAGTTTTAGGAGAATATTTATTTTCTATTAACAGAAAAATTATAGCGACAATTGGCATGAAAAATTTAGTCTAGTATTTTGCTGACAGATTGTGTGGTACTAACTGAAATGCGAGCAAAAAATTAAAATGTCTTGAAAATATCAATATCAGGTTTATGGTAGGCTGAACGATTTTATACTTTAAGCGCCTAAAAATTACTAATTGATATATTGCGTTTTTTCGTTAAAATATTGGCATTGATAATAAAACATGTTGAACGTTATAAACGATTGAAATAAGTAGCAAAATTCAATACAAGAATATTTCCACAGATCCCTATGTTAAAATATAAAATGAGACTCTAATATTATCTGATTTGGTTTTGTACTGGCGATTGAAATGCGAACATAAATACAGCGAACTTTCATATACAGATCCATAGTTCATATGCGGGTACTCATTTGATCTGTTTTTGACTAGTATTTGAAATGCGTAGCAAACTAATTGAAACTTTGCTTTTCGTATACTGATTGATTCCAATTATGGTACCTAGAAGTTGTAGAATATTTATTTTCTACTAACAGAAAAATTATAGCGACAATTGGCATGAAAATTTTATAATTAGTGTAGTATGTTGCTGACAGATTGTGTGGTACTAACGATAATGCGAGCAAAACATTAATATTGCATTGAAAATACCAATATCGGGTTTATGGTGTGCTGAACGATTTTATAATTTGAGCGCCTAAAAATTACTAATCGATATATTGCGTAATTTTCTAGTTAAAATATTGGCATTGATAATAAAACATGTTGAACGTTATAAACGATTGAAATAAGTGGTGGAACAACTAAGTAGCAAAATTCAATATAAGAATATTTTCACAGATCCCTATGTTGAAATATAAAATGAGACTCTAATATAATTTGATCTGGTTTTATACTGGCGATTGAAATGCGAACATAACTACAGCGAACTTTCATATACAGATCCATAGTTCATATGCGGGTACTCATTTGATCTGTTTTTGATTAGTATCTGAAATGCGAACATAAAACACAGTAAACTAATTGAAACTTTGCTTTTCGTATACTGATTGATTCCAGTTATGGTACCTAGAAGTTATAGAATATTTATTTTCTATTAACAGAAAAATTAAAGCGACAATTGGCATGAGAAATTTATAATTAGTATTTTGCTGACAGATTGTGTGGTACTTACTAAAATGCGAGCAAAAAATTGAAATGCATTGAAAATATCAATATCAGGTTTATGGTGTGCTGAACGATTTTATACTTTGAGCACCTTAAAATTACTAATTGATAGATGACTTTATAATATTGGCATTGAAAATAATGAATTAAGACCTATTGATCGCTATAAACTACGTTCAAATAAGTAGCAAAATTCAAAACATATTTTCAAAGATCCCTATGTTGAATTATAAAATGAAACACCAATATATATATATATATATATATATATTGATGTGTTGGAACTTGGAATTGATCTGGTTTGTTACTGTTTACTGAAATACGAACTTATTTAAAATTTTCATATACCGATTGATTCAAACCATGGTACCTACTATAGGGTATAATTAAACGGAAAGGGTCGCGAAAAACAGTATTTAATTTTATCAGGATTTATTCTGGTTGCTAACAGATTGTATATTACTAGCTAAAATGTGAGTTATGGTATGGTAATATTGAATTTCGATATAATAACATTGTTATTTGTACAAATATAAGTGATGATTGAAAAGTACTAATTATCATAGGGTATCAAAATATCTAGAATGACATTAAGCTCATGAAATTTGGTAATTTACAAATGAAAATTTTATAAGGGACGCTCTTTGTGGAACCGTTCGTTTAGGTGACGATTATATATATTCATATGTGGGTACCTAATTTGGTTTTTCAACTCTATTGAAATGCGAACATAAACACAAGAAAACTTATCAAATTATTGCTTTTCATAGAGCGATTGATTCAATCTCTGGTACCTAGAATTTATAGGAGAATATTTATTAAATGGCTGTTCAAACACTGATTAGCCCACACAAAAATATTGGGGGTGGTACTAATGTAGCCCATACGTTTTCATATGTGGGTACTTATTTGATCTGTTTTTCGACTGGTAACTAAAATACGGACATAAAACACAGTAAACTAACAGAAATCAAATAGCGAAAGGAATTTTCAGAAATGAAAAACAGTTTTTCTTAATATTTTTTATCATGAATTGTAGTCGCTGACAGATTGTGTGGTGCTAATTAAACTACTAGCAAAAAATTTAAATGTAAATATTAATATTCGGTTAATGGTTTTTATACTTTGAGCGCTTAAAAATTACTAATTGATAGATGGCTTGATTTTCTGGTTAAAATATTGGCACTGAAAATAATTAAGACATCTAACGTTATAAACTAGGTTAAAATAAGTTAACGAACAAATAAGTAGCAACATTCATTTCAAGTTTATTTTTAACAATTCGTATGTTAGAATAGAAAATAAAACGCTAATCTCATATGTATATATACTTTTTCTTTAATGGCTGATCAACCTACAAAACGAAGGTGTACTTCGAGTGGTACTATTGCAGTCCATACATATTCATATGTGGGTACTCGTTTAATTGGTTTTTTTGAGTAGTAACTGAAATGTGAACATAAAACACTGTTAACTAATCAAAATTTTGCTTTTCATATATTGATTGATTCAACCTATGGTACCTAGAATTTATAGGGTCATATTTATTTTCAATAAACAAAAAAATACAGAATTTTCAGAAATGATTGAAGAATAGGTCGCGGATAACTCAGTTTTTCTTGATATTTTCCTCATGATTTGTTATTGTTGTTGTAGTAACTAATATGGGAGTGAAGAAATTAAAATTTCAAAGAAATTTTTAGTATCATGTTTATGGTGTGTTTGACGGTTTTATATATTTTTTTTTATAGCTGATTGAACACTGATTGTGTGGTACTAACTAAAAATTTAAATTACAATGGAAATATTAATTATGGTGTGCTTAACTGTTTTATACTTTGAGCGCCTAGAAATTGCTAATTGACAGATGGCGTTATTTTCTCGTTGAAAAATTCGCATGGAAAATAAGGCAGTAGGACGTAATAGGAAGTATTAGAGAATATTTATTTTCTATTAAAAGGAAAATTATAGCGAAAGTAGGGATGAAAATTTTATAATCCGTCTAGTATTTGTTTCGTACTAAAATTTTTCATATAACTGCTTTGATGTAATAGCTTTCTTCGACTTTTGAATGTTAGTCTCTGAAAATTTAGGAATCAATAAACAAAAATGCATTATTTGAATTTTGAATGAGTTAGGGGGAGTAAACATATCTAATGGATAATCTATAAATCGAAGCTTTAGAGAATGCGACAAGAGTAGTTGTTCAACTAAATGTACTTTTCTGATGAATATCTACATTCATATTGGATCACTATCAGGTCAACATTTCTTGGCATAGTTTTTAGTACTTGACGCCTAATGAGTAAATTCCTATAATTGTACAAGACTTTCACGCGTACGAAATCAATTATTCGAATTTAAAAACGAAAAGCGTCGCAATCGTAGCATATATGAATTAAGGAACATTTAAATTAATACAATAATAACAACGGGTTATAATCAAGCAATACAATGCTTTATTTTTTAGGGTTTGTGACCACGTGATTCGATTCATCTATTTTTACAGTTCGAGTCTAGTTTAGTGTACATAGGATAATTCCGTTTTGTTCTCTTGAAAGACGATTGTGAACCTCAAAAGAAATATATGTTTCGCCACAGAAAAGTCTGGTAGTTTTTGGATGCGTTAATACTGTGTTCCTCCAAGTTTGGAAACGAGTGGTCTTTTAGTTCTTCACATCAGTTACAATAAAGTTACTAGTTATCTATACTCAAAATTTCTCATTTGATTTGTTCCAATATTATTAATAGACAATTTTGGAAATCGAGCATGGAGTATTTTTCATATTTGAAATTTCATTAACTCGTATTGTCTTCCTTCAATTTTTTATCCGTCACAATTAGGATTATTCTAGAGATATGTTATGAGCTAATATGGAAGTATAATATAGATTAAGATGCAGCAGAAGAAGCAATAATACAAAACAGTTAGTCCGAGGTAACGCGATTAGACGGTGATAAACAAGATTAAAAAAAAAATGCAGTTGCGGAAACTCAAGGCAGCAAAAAAACGCGTTTATTTTATTGTATCCAGCTCATTCTTATACTCTGAGTGAACCTTTTTGTTAGGATTTTATCGAATCAGTTGGATGTCATTGACGGAATATTTAAGTTGAGCATATTCTTTCGATTTCGTCTCATATTTTGAGTTCACTGCTCGATTTTCTACTTTTAGCATTGTGTTCTTCCGATGTTGACATTTGACGAAATGAGAAATTATTTTATTTTCGAGGATTAGTAAAGAAATTAAAAATTTTCTCATGTTCAGTTAAATATAGCAATAAATTCACAACACAAAAGCTTCTTCAGATATCACATTCTGTCTATCAATTGTTACTTTGAAATTATGATATTTAATATATCGTTTGAAATAAATTTTAAGGTAAAAGCCTACTTGGTCCAAAACTTTATTTTCTGTGGCAGATTCATTTAGACTGTTATTCTTTAGTATTAGCGTTAGTTTTGGTATTTCTAAATGAACATTTATTTATACGTGAACCATAACTTCTATTAAGGTTTGGAAAATTTGAGAGCGTTCTGATGACGATTTCAAGACTGATGAAATTGAAATGAATTCTGCTATTAAATTCAGGATAATTACCAAATTTATGATATATTTTGGTGAACAAGAAACAGCAATGACATTCGTTTTTATATGTGATTTCAAGGAGAATAATCCCATCTAAAATGAGACAAATAATCGTATGTAAAATAGAATTAAGGAACAGTAAAATCTTCTTTTTTATGTATAAACATAAGAAAAAACTTGACGTATGGTTATAAATGACTATAAAATGTAAGATACAAATGCTCGGATAAAAACATCAGCTAAAAATGATACCAAAAGAAAGTACAATTATTCCGACTATTGAATTCATGAAAATGATCCCTTGTAAAAAAAAAAATTTCATTGAATGAAAATTAACAGAGAAATATTTTTTACTCATGTGAATACACGATTTAAATGTTTCAACTTGAAAGTGAAATTTTGTTCGTTATTGAATTCATAGAAACAATAGCATGAAAAGAGTTGATGATAAAATTGCGTTCAAGTTTATTAAACCAAAAGTAAGATGGACAAGTAAAGCACAAGATATTTTTTGTACATAGGAAATGAAAACGTAATAATGAAGTTGCCTACTGAAATAAATTTATTTCTACAGAATAATCGTTGCACAATGTTGAAGGATTCATAAAATCCAATTGAATTTTTACATTATTGCCCACTTTTGTTTTCTTCAATAGATTCCTTTGATGTGTCTCTTTTAGTAGGAGCGTAGTGTATTTAGTTTTTATTGTAGCTGTTTACTTGACCAAATTGGTCGATATGCCATAATTAATTAACAGTTTTCATTTCATTCTAGATACGATATTTCCGATTCAATTCTAAGTTCGATCCTAAGTTATATTCGATAGAATATGAATTTTGTCAATTGAATGTTTTAATTTCTAATCCAGTAAATAATTTTCGTGACGTATGTAAAATTTTTCTTCAAATTACAGTTGATATTATAAAATTGATTTCATTTCAAGCTTTTTCGATTTTAAATTGATGGATCTCATTTTTTTTCATGAAACACATGATTAAAATCTGTTTTATGTTATCCCAATAAATAAGTTTAAAATGCAAAAATTCATCAAACATAATTGGTGATTTCAATCGACGATACGATATTGGAAAAAGTCGAATAACTTTCATTCATCAGGTTTCCAGAGGTCGCCTAGACCATTAAAAGTATTTAGTACGAACGAATATTGCTGAAATGGAAGAGTTAGACCGAAAACTTCGCGATTAGGCGGATATAAATGCTGAGGAAAAAAATGAACATATTCAAACTGTCAAATAGGATCAACACAACCGTCATATTATCTCTTTATTTTTATTCATACAGTTTTTTCTGGTGACTGTTGGATGTAATAAGTGGGACTTCTTCCAAGGATCCAAATTATATCGTTGATTGAATTTTTAATTTCATTTTCGATATTCGTATTTTTTTTCGTATTAGAAGATCTGATTTTGAATATAGTAATTTTTTTTCCAATGATTGAAAATTAATGAGTTCATCAATTTTTCTAAATTTTGCAGAGTATTTGCAGCAAACCATATCGACCCAAATTATACTCCTATACTTGCCGTAGACATATCTGATTATTTACAGTTCATTTAATTATATTTCTACTAATATTCAATTTTTATCTGAAACGAATTTTTCTAATAGCAAGTCTGATTTAAATAAAATTTCCTTTAATACGAATGAAATTTATAAGTGAAGAACTTAAAATCGGCACGATGTAATTTTGAGCATATGAAATAAAAACGATTCCGCCCGCTTAAAATTCAGGAATATACAATCTTGCGAAAGAAATATGTCTAATTGTGTTGGGCAAATATTGGGATGAATAGAGGTTTTTATATCGATATGAGAATTCATGTGTACATACTGTGTGATTTGTTGGTCATTGAACCCTGGGAAAATATTTCTATGATGAAGAGTCACAAGTTGTGAAACAAATGAGAAACGGCACTATGTTCCTTATCGCTTATTTGATAATATGAATTTTTTCGCTATTGAATTCAAGGAATTACAAATATTAAAATAAATGACTAGATGAGTCTAAATTTGTGCAAACAACACTTGGGTTCATGAAGGAAATACAAGTTTTTCGTGGATGAAAAGTATTTATTTCAGTAAAAAAATCCTCAAAGAATATCGAACTGATTTGAGATTACTAAGCCTTAAAAATCAGGTTAAGAAAGAGTCCGCTTTATGGTTTATTTTATCTCTATAGCATTTAGAAAAAATAATTCTATGGTAAAAAATAACATGGTTATTAAATGAAATTCGAATATGTGTGAAAAAGTTTTTCTACAGGGATTTGTTTGCCTATTTGTTAAAATGTATGAATGTTATCTATAAACTGAGAATAATTCTGTTCGTTATTGAATAAAGAAAATATCACCACAGAATAATAGTGGAAATACAGTTGAATAGTGATAGTACAAGGTTTTTTGATTATTAGAAAATCCTTCGAAAGAATGAAGATCGGTGTGTAAAACAATTATATGAATGAATTTTGAACTATGGGTTCAGGTTAACAATGACGTAATGTGAAGACAATTATGTTCGTTATTAAATTCTGTTAAAATATTCTTGAGAGAATCGCAAATTATGAAAAAAGAAACATTATATTTTTATTGTGTGTTTTATTACATTATATTATCACCATTTTATTTAAGGAATAATGGTATAGTTAGAATGTTTGAATAGTACGTACTAATTTCGCTCGCAAAATAAACGTTTAAAATAAAATGATGATTTGAAATATAAGGAATAAATATACTCGGAATAAGGAAGGAACCAAGCTTTTTTCCATATGAAAGTTAATGGATATTAATGGACTAATCTGTCTGCGTTTAAAAGCGGGAAATATGGTGACCATAAGACTAACGAAATAAAAATTGGGAATCCAGAAATTATCAGGTTATTCCGAAAATGAAAATGTTTTCTATTGCATTTAAAAGACCCTAGAATGGAAAATAAAGGATATATGTAATACAAGGGTATATATTTCGTTGAAATATATGAATATGTTTTCACAATAATTCTGCTCCCTGTTAAATTTAGGCAAATGAACAGAATGAAGATTAGCAAATTCATGAAATGAAAATTCCGATAAACAGGGAAGCGCAAGATTATTTGTTGATAAGAAAAACGGGAAAATGAGAGTTTATCTTCTAAATAAATTGTTTTCAACAAGTCTTCCCTCATGTGCCTTTTATGTGTTCAGAACTATTCAAAATCAAAGTTTGGTGTTTTTAGTGCATATAGCTTTTTAAAGATTCTTTGATGTTACTATGCTTTTAATGAATTTTCAACTCGAAACACATTGTTGCCGTTCTTGTATTTTTCTTGGTTCTTATTCGAAAGAAAATAAACTGTGATGAATTGAGTAATTTCTTTTGTTGATTTCACAGCAAGGAATTTTTTGGAGATGGTGATGAGCTAAGAATGGAAGTTTAATAGAATAAGAGGAAGCTGAAGAAATGATAAAAATTAGTTAGACCGAGGTGACGCGATTAGACGGATATAAAGAAAGAACTTCAATGAAATGGGAAGCGATGATTTAGTTAAAAAAATGATGCGTTAATTGTTTGATCAAAGATGATATATTATGCTCATTCTTATATTCTGAGGGATTCATGCTGTGGAGATTTTTATCAAAACATCCAGCTTAACGAATTAATTTCAGTTTATTTTCTTTCGAGTTTCTCACGTGTGTGCTAAAATCACTTCTCAATTTTTTATTTCTATTAATGCATTTTCCTGCAACTTTGCAAAATATATTAATTTTTTTTCGAACATTTTTGAGCTACAAAACTACTTTTTCTGTTTTCATTTTTTTCATAATGAAACGTTGATTTCTAAAATTAGTTCAAATAAAAAAAAGGAATTTTTCAGAGCAGAGAGAGATGTTAATCAAAATTTGACTAACTCAGTCGACGATATGATCAGGGAAAATACTATAACTTGCACCTTTCAGACTTCCAGAGGTTAACTTGAATCAGTCTCATCAACTAATTAGTATGTAACGCTGATATTATGAAGAACAGTTAGACCGAACACATCGCGAATATGCGGATATAAATGATAAAAGAATACATATTCAAACTGTCAACTAGGATCAACACAACGCCCACAACTATCTCTTCTCTTTTCTTGTCTTATAGTTTCTTCTGATATCTGTTTGATGTAATTTGTACTTTCTCAGGAATATATCGTTGATTGTTTAGTGAAAAGTTTGGTTCAAATCTCATGAAATTTCGCTTCATTCCATTCTTCCAGAAGAAATCAATATATGCTGATTTTACTCTCTTCAATTTTGAATGTTTTTCCACTGAAGAAAATTCAATTATGAATGTGTGCATAAATATTTCAATAATGCTTTCATTATTTCAGGTAGCATCCTATATAATTTTTCAATATCAATTTTATTATTTGTTCATTAAACTCTCATTCAATATATCCTGAACAATCACGTTCGAGATTTTTGTAGAACGTTGCTACTTGGCTAGTGCATATTTTAATCTCTAACCGTTGTCTTTGAATGGCTGATATGCTAATTAATATGTTGTAAATAAACATTGGCACATGAGTGGGCTTCTACCAAACAATAAAAAAAGCGGATTATAAATTTTTGAGTGTGAGTTCATCAATATTTTTGTGCTATGCTTAAATTTGTTGTTTCATCAAGTACTGAACATATTAATTCGTGTCTAGCATCGACAAATTAAATCAAATTTTGATTTGTTCTTGAAAGTTTTTATTCGAGATGATAATTTATAAATGTGGTTAGAATGTCTATAAAATTGAAAATTAAAAGTTAAGATAATCGGTTTGAAAAATTTATAAAACAAAAATTTATATAAATAAAGGACAATCTAATTCGTATACTACCACCAGATTAAAATTTGCATTACTTCTATTTATTTGGAATATGAGCAGATGAAGTCAATATTTGAATATTAAAACAAATTAATATATGTTTATCTTCTACAATTTTAATTTAAAAAATTTTATTCAAAAACCTTTTAGAATTAAATTAATGTCTAAAACAAGCACCGCTTATATTTAATAGACGTATATAATCTAAACTCAATATACAATGTCAAATGGAATAAATAAACCAAAAGATACACGAAAGTCCCTAAAATTAATAAATAAATATTTAAAGGAGACAAAATTTGTTTCTGGTCTTGCCCTCAAAACGCCATTTGTATCTTAAAAACATGAACACACTTAAAGGACCTCTCAAAGAATATAATTTACTTGAAATATTTAATATATTTAAATATTCGAATAAGTAGGTCCTTTAAGTGTGTTCATGTTTTTAAGATACAAATGGCGTTTTGAGGGCAAGACCAGAAACAAATTTTGTCTCCTTTAAATATTTATTTATTAATTTTAGGGACTTTCGTGTATCTTTTGGTTTATTTATTCCATTTGACATTGTATATTGAGTTTAGATTATATACGTCTATTAAATATAAGCGGTGCTTGTTTTAGACATTAATTTAATTCTAAAAGTTTTTTGAATAAAATTTTTCAAATTAAAATTGTAGAAGATAAACATATATTAATTTGTTTTAATATTCAAATTTTGTTATATTTCTTCTATCAAGTAAAAGGCCTTTCTATTTTATTTAGATGAAGTCAAATTTTGAATTCCCGAAAATTTTGATTTCTATTTGATATTTAGATAGAAAAGATGAGGTGAAACTATAAAACAGAAATATTAGCAATATTAAAGACTGAAAAAAATATATTGATGATAAACGATTGAATAAGTTTGTTTTGCGCATGAGATTTTTGGTTAAAAATATTTTGACTAGGTAATGAAATTCTGTTGGTTACTCAAAGAGGAAAAGGAATAAATTTGGTTGAAGACCAGTATATAAGTTTATCTGGAACAAATATTCATACTTACTAACTTGCGCATAAGCCTTCTAGGTTAAAGATGGTAATTTAGGTGTGGAATTTATTGAATGAAAGAAGTAAAAACTAGTAAATGAGTTGGAATTTCGAAAAAGAAAGTTACAAATTACGTTAATAAAGAGTTCCTTTTATTACTATGTTAATAGAGAAAATCAAATTTTGGTATAGTTTAAACTATGAGTATAAATTATATATTATAAATTTTTAGCATATTTTACAAGGTTTTAGTTTTTTCACTTACTGGTTTATTGTTTGAATTTGATATAACGTGGCATTATAATTTAATTACTTATTGATATTTAGGGTAAAAATCAAGTAACTAGAATGTGTATTTGTACGCCTATTGAATTGTCTGAATATTTAGATAGGAAAAATGGCTTTAAACTAGGCAACGAAATATTAGCATTATCAAAGATTGAAGAAGTTTATTTTGTGCATAACTGCTTAACAATATTTTGACTAGGTAGTTAATTTTGTTCGTTACTGAATGAAGAAGAGTGAAAATTTTAGAAGTAAAAACTTCATAAGTAACTAGAAAATGAATTCAAATTTTTATATAAAATTTTTTTTTTGGATGAATAAAGAAAACGGGTCGTTTTTGTTGAGCATAGAGTTGTGAGTTACAAATTACGTTTATAGGGTTATCCTTTCAGTACTATATCAATTGTGAAAATGAAAATTTGGTTTAGGTTGTATTACTGAAATTAATTTTTGCACTATTTCGGATATTTTGTTTTTTTAATCATAAGTGAATCTGTATCTGGTGGTACTATATGAAAGAAAATTACTTTGAATTTTCTGAATGTAATATGGGAATTAATAGAAAAATTATGAGGTTTCCGTTTTTGCCTATGCGTGCAGCTTCAATTTGTTTTAACGAGAAAATATCCATTGAATCATAGGAAGTAAATTCTGGATGAAAAATGAGTAGATATGTTGAAATGTCTGAATCAGATATTGATATCAATAGACGTATTACAAGTTTTCTGTGTTGAACATTGTGTAAATTATTGAATGAAGGAATTGGAAAAATTATGTTGAAATTTCTGAATGAAATATTTGAATTAATAGAAAAGGTTTCCATGCGTGAAGCTTCAATTTGCTCTAAAAAAAATGTATCCATTGAATCAAAGGAACTAAATTTTCGATAAGCCATGAGTATGTTGAAATATCTTAACAGATAATGTTATTAGGAGAAATATTAGAAACATTTCTGATGCGCCCAAGTATGTTGGTTAAATATGGCGTAACTTACTAAATGAACGAATTGGAAAAATGAAAGACAAATACCCGAATAGAGTTGAAATTTCTGATAATGATTTGATATTGAAAATAAATTGCTGTTGTGACAAATTACGAATATTCACTATAAAGTGCCATTCTGTTAGCTACTACATTAATTGATGAAACAATATTTTGATATGGGTTTAAAACTAGATCAGTTAAACTTTCTGTGAGGAATTAAGATGAAGTGAAAAGTTTTCGTGGCGCAAAATAATGTTGGTTATGATTTATTCGAGAGTTAATTGATTATTCGTTCAAGTAAGATAAATACAATTGCGAAGCCGTAAGAGATGAATTGAAATTATGAAACAAACATTGGTACTGATAGAACAATTTTGTTTTTTTGCACTCAACGATTCAGGGTTAAGGATGATTTAACTATAATATCTACTCGGCTTTTTAGTGAATTTATGAAAATTATCATTTGCTACAATGAAAGTTCCATAGATGAGTGTAAATTTGCAGAACAAATCGCAGACTATGAACAAGATATTTGGTTGGCATAAATGCTTTCGTAGCGCATTACGATGTAGATTGAAATTGTAGAATTAAAAAGTGTACATAAACATTCAATGAAAGATGAGTAGATGAGTTTAAAATTCTGAAAGAAATAATCGTTATAACAATTAAGTTATGAGGTTATTGTTGTATAAATTGCTATAGTAAAACAAGAAAGTATTTTGAAAACAAGGAATGTAAAATTTCCAAAGGATTGGTAGATGCGAAAATCTGAAACATATATTTAGATGTGCAAAAAAGCAATAGCTTTTTGCTACGCAGTTGTTGTAGGATAAATATAATGTATTGTTCTGTTAGCTATTGAATAAAGGAAATTAAAATAAAATTAATTCGAGATTAAATTCCTGAAGAAAAATGTAAGCATTAATAAAGAATATAAGGGTGCGGACAGGAATATTGATGTAATTAAAAAAATTAATTGTGTTCGCTGACGACGAATTCAGGGTGGAAAGTAAAACTTTGATAAGAAAGAAGTTGATGAAAAAATGTCGAATAGATATATAATAGAAAACCTTTATGATTGAATTGAAAATGACTAACAAGTGTTTGCTATTAGATTAAGTAATGAAATTATGATAAAAAAGGCTAGGCGAGTTGAAGATTTATAAAGAAATAATTGTAGTAATAAGTTGTGAGGGTATTATGTATTTAAATAAGATGTTATTCTGTTAGTTGTAGTTGAAACTTTGAAACAAATATTAAATAGGAAACTTTCATTCTGTTCCTTTGTGAAGAAGGAAGGTAAAAATGAGTGAATAGGTTGGAATTACAGAAATCGGTATTGGTATTGCTAGAAAAAATATAATTTATCCTTTGCGCCTAAGTATATAGGTTAAATATGAAGTAATAAACAAAGTACCTATTGAAAGAAGGAAAGTGAAACTTCAATAGAAGTTGAGTAGATATGTGGAAATTACAGAAACAATTTTTGGGATTACTAGAAAAATTAGAAGGTTACTGTTGTTCATAAGTTTGTTACCGAAATATGACGTAACTAGGAAGTATAATTATGTTCGCAATTGAATGAAAGATAGAAAACTTAAATGAAAGATGACTAGCAAGTAAAAATGGTGTATATGCTAATGAAAGAAAGTAGAGCTTTGATGAAAGACGTAATTATATTGAAATTTTTGTATGAAATATTGGTATTTATGTATATAAAAAGCATAAGGTTTTCATTGCTGCGTATGTGTGTAGCTTGAATTTGTCCTAACTAGAAAGTATCCACTGAATCAAAGAAAATAAAATTAGGATAAGAAATGAATAGATATGTTGAAAAGTCTGAAACTGATGTTGTTATTAATAGAAGTATTACAAATTTTCTGTTGAAGCGAAGTATAGGTTAAATATGGTGTACATTACTGAATGAAGGAGTTGAAAAAATTATGTTGAAATTTCTGAACGATAAAATATCCATTGTGTCAAAGGAAGTTGAATTTGTAAACAATGAATAGATTTTGAAATGTCTGAAACATAATGTTATTAATAAAAATATTTGAAGTGTTCTGATGCCATCAAGTATGTGGTTTAAATATGGCATAACTTATTGAATGAACGAATTGCAAAAACGGAAGACCAATGCATAGTAGAGTTGAAATTTCTGATAAGTCCTGGTATAGCTATTGCAAATAAATTGCTTTTGTTACAAATTACGAAAAGCCACTATAAAGTGCCATTCTATTAGCTACTAAATTATTTGAAGAAGCAAAATTTTGATATGGGACTGGAACTTTTTGTTAATTAAGATGAGGTGAAAGGTTTCCGGGGCGCAAAATAATGTTAGTTATGATTTAATTCGAGAGTTGGTTGATTATCCGTTTGAGTAATATAAATAGATACAAATGCCAAGCGTTACGAGATGAGTTTGAATTAGGAAACAAACATTGGTATTGATATTATTATACAATTTTGTTTTTGCGCTCAAGATTCAGGGTTGAAGATGATGTATTAGAATATTTATGGCTTTTTTATTGAATTCACGAAAATTACCATTTGATACAATGAAAGTTCCGTAAATTTGCAGAACAAATCATAGACTATGAACAAGATATTTGGTTGGCTAAAATGCTTTTGTAGCGCATTACAATGTAGATTTAAGTTGTAGAATTAGAAAGTGTAAATAATAATTCAATGAAAGATATGTATATGAGTTTGAAATTCCGAAAGACGTAGTAGTTATAACATGAAAGTTATGAGGTTTTTATTGTGTAAATGGCAAAATGACTATAGTGCATTTAGAAAGTGTTTTGAAAATACGGAATGTAAAACATTCAAAGGAAATTGGTAGATTCGTTGAAAATCTGAAACATACATTTAGATGACCAAAAAAGCAATAGCTTTTTGCTAGTCAGTGGTTGTGGGGTAAATAAAATTTATTGTTCTGTTAGCTATTGAATGAAGGAAATTAAAAAAAAGGGTCGAGATTAAATTCCTGAAAAAAAATATGAGCATGAATAAAAAAGGTGCGGATAGGAATATTGATGTAATTAGAAAAATTAATTGTTTGCCGACGAATTCAGGGTGGAAAGTAAAACTTTGATAAGAAAGTAGTTGATGAAAAAGTTGAAATTTCTAAAATAAATTGTCGGTTGGACATATAATGGAAAACCTTTATGCTTGAATTGAAAATCACTAGCAAGTGTTTGCTATTGGATTAGGTAATAAAAGAATGATAAAGAAAGGCTAGGCGAGTTGAAGATTTATAAAGAAATAATGGTAGTAATAGATAGATAGTGAGGGCATTATGTAGTTAAATATGATGTTATTCTGTTAGTTGTAGGTGAAACTTTGAAACAAATATTAAATAAGGTGTAACTAGGAAATTTATATTCTGTTCACTTGTGAAGAAGGAAGGTAAAAATTTAGTAAAAGATGAGTATATTACTAAAACAGGTATGGGGATTGATGAAAAAAATATAATTTATCCGTTGCGCCTAAATATATTGGTAAAATATGAAGGACCTATTGAAGGAAAGAAAAGGAAACTTCAATAAAAGTTCAGTAGATATGTGGAAATTACAGAAACAATTTTTTACTAGAAAAATTATAAGGTCTGTGTTGTTCATCAGTGTGTTGATAAAATATGACGTTACTAGGAAGTAATATTATGTTCGCAATAAATTTAAGGAATGAAAACTTCCATAAAGGATGACTAGCAAATGAAACTGGTGTATCTGCTAATGAAAGAAAGTAAAGTTTTGATGAAAGGCTACTAATTGTGTTGAAATTTTGAATGAAATAGTGGTATTAATAGAGGTTTATGAGGTTTTCACTGATGCCTATGTGCGCAGCTTGAATTTGTACTAACTAGAAAATATCACTTGAATCAAAAAAGTACAACTTCGATAAGAAATGAGAAAATACTTTGAAATGTCCGAAACAAATATTATTGTTAATAATAGAGTATTTCAAGTTTTCTGTTGCAAGTATGTGGATTAAATAAGGTGAAACATTTTTGAATGAGGGCATTTGAAAAATTAGTTGAAATTTCTGAACGAAATATTGGTATTGGTAGAAAAATAAATAATAATAATAATTAATAATAAAATAAATTTTCGATAAGAAATGAGTATATAGTTTGAAATGTCTGAATCATGGTGTAGATTATAGAATGAAGGAATTGGAAAAATCATGTTCTGAATGAAATATTTGAATTAATACGAAAGGTATAAGATTTTCATTGTTGGCCATGCGTGCAGCTTCAATTTGCTCTAACGAGAAAGCATCCATTGAATCAAATGAAATAAATTTTGGATTAGAAATGAGTAGATATATTGAAATGTCGGAAACAGATAATGTTACTAATACAAATATTAGAAGTTTTCTCATGCGCCCCAGTATGTGGGTTAAATATAGCATAACGTATTGAATGAACGAATTGGAAAAATGAAAGACAAATATATAGTTGAAATATCTGATGAAAATCTTCGGAACGATATTGAAAATAAATTGCTATTGTTATAAATTACAAATAGTCACTATAAAGTGCCATTCTGTTAGCTATTAAATCATTTGAAGAAACAGAATTTTGATATGGGCCTAGATCAGTTGAACTTTTTGTTAATTAAGATGAGGTGAAAGGTTTTCGCGGCGCAAAATAATGTTAGTAATGATTTCATTCGAGAGTTAATTGATTATCCGCTGAAGTAAAATAAATACAAATGCCAAGCGGTAAGAGATGAGTACGAATTATGAAACAAACATTGGATTTGATGGAACAATTTTGTTTTTTTGCGCTCAAGATTTAGGATCGAAGATGAAATAACTAGAATATTTATGGCTCAATTATTGAATTTCCGAAAATTATCATTTGACACAATGGGAGTTCCTTAGATGAGTGTAAATATGCAGAACAAATCACAGAATACGAACAGAGATATTTGGTTGGCATAAATGCCTTTGTAGCGCACTGCAATGTACATTGAAGTTGTATAATTAGAAAGTTTACATAACCATTCAATGAAAGATGTGAGTAGACGATTTTAAAATTCTGAAAGAAATAATCGTTATAACATGAAGGTTATAAAGTTTTTGTTGTCTAAATGGCAAAGGGCCTCTAATGCAACTAGAAAGTATTTTGAAAATGCGGAAAGTAAAACTTTCAAAGGAAACTGGTAGATACGTTGAAAATCTGAAACATATATTTAAATGACCAAAAAAGTAATAGCTTTTTGCTACGCAGTGGTTGTAGGATAAATATAATGTATTGTTTTATTAGCTATCGAATAAAGGAAATTGAAAAAAAATTGAATCGAGATGAAATTCCTAAAGAAAAATATAAGCATTAATAAAGAATAAAAGGTTGCGGACAGGAATATTGATGTAACTAGGAAAATTAATTGTGTTCGCTGACAATTTCAGGGTGGAAAGTGAAACTTTGATAAAAAAGAAGTTGATAAAAAAATGTCGGATAGATATATAATGGAAAACCTTTATGATTGAATTGAGAATGACTAACAAGTGTTTGCTGTTGGATTAAGTAATGAAAATATGGTAAAAAAAGGCTAGGCGAGTTGAACTTTTATAAAGAAATAATGGTAGTAATAGATAAGTTATGAGGGCATTATGTATTTAAATATGATATTTTTCTGTTAGTTGTAGATAAAACTTTAAAACAAATATTAAGTAGGAAACATTTATTCTGTTCATTTGTGAAAAAGGTAAAAATTCAGTTAATAGTTCTTAATTACATAAATAGATATTGGGTATTGAAAGATAAAATATAATTTATCCGTTGCGCCCAAATATAAAGGTTAAATATGAAGTAATAACAAAGTACCTATTGAAAGAAGGAAAGTGAAACTTCAATAGAAGTTGAGTAGATATGTGGAAATTACAGAAACAATTTGTGGGATTGTGAGAAAAATTATAAGGTCTCTGTTGTTCATAAGTGTGTTGACGAAATATGACGTAACTAGGAAGTATAATTATGTTCGCAATTGAATGAAGCAAAAAAAATTTCGATAAAAGATGACTAGCAAGTAAAAATGGTGTATCTGCTAATGAAAGAAAGTAAAGCTTTGACGAAAGACATGTAATTATGTTGAAATTTTTGTATGAAATATTGGTATTGATATAAAGTATAAGATTTTGATTGCTGCGTATGTGTGTAGCTTGAATTTGTCCTAACTAGAAAGTATCCACTGAATCAAAGAAAATAAAATTGGGATAACAAATGAATGGATATGTTGAAAAGTCTGAAACTGATATTGTTATTAATAGAAGTATTACAAACTTCTGTTGCGGCGAAGTATAGGTTAAATATGGTGTAAATTACTGAATGAAGGAGTTGGAAAAATTATGTTGAAATTTCTGAATTAAATATTTGAATTAATAGAAAAAGTATGAGGTTTTCATTGTCGCCCATGTGTGCAGTTTCAATTCGCTCTACGAAAAAATATCCATTGTGTCAAAGTAAGTTGAATTTTGATGAGCAATGTTGAAATATCTGAAACAGATAATGTTATTAATAGAAATAGTTTTTTGCTCCCCCCAAGTATATGGTTTAAATATGGCGTAACTTATTAAATGAACGAATTGGAAAAATGAAAGACTAATACATAGCAGAGTTGAAATATCTGATAAACCCTTCTGTTAGCTACCAAATTAAATGAAAAAACAAAATTTTGATATGCGTTGAATAGTTTAGATCAGTTGAACATAATTAAGATAATTAAGATGAGGTGAAAAGTTTCGTGGTTATGATTTAATTCGAGGGTTAATTGATTATACGTACAAGTAAGATTAATTCAATTGCCAAGCCGTAAGAGATGAGTTAAAATTATTATACCAAACATTGGTATTTTTAGAACAATTTCTTAGTTTTGCGCTCAAGATTTAGGCGTGAAAGTTATGAGGTTTTTTGTTGTGTAAATGGCAAAGTGACTATAGTGCACTTAAAAAGTATTTTGAAAATACAGAATGTAAAAATTTCAAAGGAAATTACCAGATGCGTGGAAAATCTGAAACCTGTATTTAGATGACGAAAAAAGCAATAGCTTTTTGCTAGGCAGTGGTTATAGGGTAAATATAATGTATTGTTCTGTTGAAAATTACTGAAATTCCTGAAGAATGATATAAGCATTAATAAAGAGTAAAAGGGTGTGGATAGGAATAATGATGTAATTAGGAAGATTGATTGTGTTCGCTGATGAATTCAGGGTGGAAAGTAAAACTTTGATAAGAAAGTAGTTGATGAAATAGTTGAAATTTCTAAAGTACATGTTCATGCTTGAATTGAAAATGACTAGCAAGTACGCTAAGTTGCTATTGGACTAAGTAATGAAAGAATGATGAAAAAAGGCTAGGCGAGTTGAAGATTTATAAAGAAATAATGGTAGTAATAGATAAGTTGTCAGGGCATAATGTAGTTGAATATGATGTTATTCTGTTAGTTGTAGGTAAAACTTTGAAACAAATATTGAATAAGGTGCAACTAGGAAATTTATATTCTGTTCACTTGTAAAGAAAAGGGTAAACATTTAGTTGAAGATGCGTAAATATATTTGAATTTCTGAAACAGGCATTCGTATTGCCAGAAAAACTATAATTTATCCGTTGAGCCCAAATATAAAGGTTGAATATGAAGTAATACAAAGTACCTATTGAAAGAAGGAAAGTGAAACTTCAGAAAATTTGAGTAGATTGTGGAAATTACACAAACAATTTTAGGGATTATGAGAAATACTAAAAGGTCTGTTGCGTTGGTAAAATATGACGTAACTAGGAAGTATAATTATGTTTGAAATTGAATAAGGGAAAGTAAAACTTCGATAAAAATCACTAGCAAGTAAAAATGCTGTATCTACTAATAAAGGAAAGTAAAGCTTTGATGAAAGACGAGTAATTATGTTGAAATTATTGGATGAAATATTTGTATCAATACAAAAAGTATGAGGTTTTCATTACAGCCTATGTGTGCAGTTTCTTTAATTTGTCCTAATTAGCAAGTATCTATTGAATCAAAGAAAGTAAAACTTCCATGAGAAATGAGAAGATATGTTGAAATATCTGAAAGATATGGTTATTAATAGAAGTATTGCAAGTTTTCTGTTGCGCCCAATTGTGGGTTAAATATGCTTGAAATTATTGAATGAAGGAATTGGAATTTTTTTTTGCAATTTCTGAATGAAATATTGGTCATTAATAGAAAAATTATAAGTTACCAGTTATTGCCTATACGTGCAAGCTTTAATTTGTTCTAATGAGAAAATATCCATTGAACCAAAGGAAGTAAATTTTCGATAAAAAATAAGTAGATATGTTGAAATGTCTGAATGAGATATTGTTATTAATAGAAATATTACAAGTTTTCTATTGGGCCCAAGTATCTGTTGAACATTGTGTAAATTACTGAATGAAGGAGTTGGGAAAATAATGTTGAATTTCTGAATGAAATATTTTAATGAATAGAAAAAGTATTAGGTTTTCATGCGTGTAGTTTCCATTTGCTCTAAAGAGAAAGTATCTATTGAATCAAAGGAAGTAAATTCTCCATAAACAATGAGCAGATATATATTGAATGTCTGAAACTGATAATGTTATTGATAGAAATAATAGAAGTTTTCTGCTACGCCCAAGTATGTGGGTTAAATATGGCGTAACTATTGAATGAACGAATTGGAAAAATGAAAAACAAACACATAGTATAGATGAAATTTCTGATAAAAATCCTCGGATTTCTAGTGAAAATAGATTGCTATTGTTACAAATTACGAAGTCACTTTGAAGTGTCATTCTGTTAGCTACTAAATTAATTGAAGATACACAATTTCGATATGGGTTGAATAGTTTAGATTAGGTTGGTTACACTTTCTGTAACGAGTTGAGATTAGGTGAAAGGTTTTTATGGCGCAAAATAATATTAGTAATGATTAAATTCGAGAGTTACTTGATTACCCCTTGAAGTAAAATAAATACAATTACCAAGCGGTAAGAGATGAGTTCAATTACGAAACGAACATTGGTATTGATAGAACAATTCTGTTTTTTTTTGCGCTCAAGATTCAGAGTTGAAAATGATGTACTAGAATATTTATGGCTTCTTTATTGAATTCACGAAAATTATCATTACATACAATGAAGGTTTCGTAGATGAGTGTAAATTTGCAGAACATATCACAGAATGTGAACAAAATACTGGCTGGCTAATAGGCTTTTGTAGCTCACTGCAATGTAGATTGAAGTTGTAGAATTAGAAAGCGTACCTGAACGCTCAATGAAAGATAAGTAGACGAGTTTAAAATTCTGATAGAATTCTGATAGATAATAGTTAAAATATGAAAGTTATGAGGTTTTTGTTGTGTAAATGGCAAAGTAACTTTAATGCAACTAGAAAGTATTTTGAAAATGCGGAAAGCAAAACTTTCAAAGGAAATGAGTAGATGCGTTGAAAATCTGAAACATATATTTAAATGACCAAAAAAGCAATAGCTTTTTGCTGCGCAGTGGTTTTAGGGTAAATATAATGTATTATTCTGTTAGCTATTGAATGAACGAAATGAAAAAAATGATTCGGGATGAAATTTCTGAAGAAAATATAAGCATCAATAAAGAATAAAAGGGTGCAGATAGAATATCGATGTAATAAGGAAAATTAATTGTGTTCGCTGACGAATTTCGGGTGGAAAGTAAAACTTTGATAAGAAAGTAGTTGATGAAAAAGTTGAAATTTCTAAAATAAATTGTAGGATGGACATATAATGGAAAGCCTTTATGCTTGAGTTGAAAATGACTAGCAAGTGTTTGCTATTAGATTAATCAATGAAAGAATGATAAAAAAAGGCGAGATTTATAAAGAAATAATGGCAGCAATAGATAAGTTGAGAGGTCATAATGTAGTTGAATATGATCTAATTTTATTAGTTGTAGGTAAACTTTGAAACAAATATCAAATAATGTGCAACTAGGAAATTTATATTCTTTTCACTTGTGAAGAGGGAAGATGAAAATTCAGTTAAATATGCGTAAATATAACACAGGTATTTGAGTATATATGTTGAATATGTAGTAATAACTAAATACCTAAAGAAGGAAAGTGAATCTTCAATAAAAGTTGAATAGATATATGGAAATAACATGAACAATTTTTGGGATTATTGGAAAAATTATTAGGTCTCTGTTGTGTATAAGTGTGTTGATGAAATGACATAACTAGGAAATATAATTATGTTTGCAATTGAATAAACGAAAGTAAAACTTCGATAAAAAATGACTAGAAAGTGAAAATAGTGTATCTGCTAATGAAAGAAAGTAAAGCCCTGATGAAAACGAGTAACTATGTTTAAAGTTTTGGATGAAAAATGGTATTAATAGAAAAAGTATGAGGTTTTCAATGCTGCCTGTGTGCAGCTTGAATTTGTCCTAATAAGAAATAAAAGTATCCATTGAATCAAAGAAGGCAAAACTTCGATAAGAAATGAGTAGATGCGTTGAAATACCTAAAACAGATATTGTTGTTAATAGAATTATCTTCTGTTGCGTCCAAGTAACGTTCTGTTGCGTCCAAGTAATGAAATATTGGTACTAATAGATAAACTATAAGGTTTTCATAGTTGCATATGCGTGCAGCTTCAATTTGTTCTAACGAAAAAGTATCCATTGAATCAAAGGAAGTAAATTTTCCATGAGAAATGAGTAGATATGTTGAAATGTGTGAATCAGATATTATCAATAGAATTATTATAAGTTTTCTGTTGCGCCTAAGTATGAGGGTGTAAGATGGCATAACTTATTGAATGAACGAATTGGAAAAATGAAAGACAAATACCATAGGAGAATTGAAATTTCTGATAAAAATCTTCGGATTGATACTGAAAAAAAATAACTATTGCTATAAATAATAAATAGTCACTATAAAGTGCCATTCTGTTCGCTACTAAATTAATTGAAGAAACAAAATTTTGCTATGCGTTGAATAGTTTAGTACAAATGATGAAATTAATAATGGCACTATCACATGGCTTGTTTATTTACTCGCCAAGTGTATCGGTTGAAAAGTATATAACGACTAATTCGGTTACTTATTGAAATGTGGTGCAAAAAAATGGTATATAATGCGTAATTTTATGAAATACTAAGTGGATTACGAGAAAAAAGACCTATACATGATATTTAGATAGGAAAGATGGGTTGAAAGTACGTAAAGAAATATCCACATTATGAAAGACTGAAGAAGTTGTGCGCGTGAGAATATTGCTTGAAAATTTTTGACTAGTTGGTGTAATTCTGTTTGTTACTGAATGATCACAAGTGAAAATTTGGTGGAAGACGGGTAGATAAGTTTAAGTATCTGGAACAAATGTTCATTTATTTATTTATTCAATACATACGGCAGCCAATTTACAATTGAAAATCAAATGACAAATCACAAATAAAAAATATAAATTGTACCCCTTGAGGAAAATAAATTTAAAAAAATCTTTAAGATCTCAACAGAACTTAGCTTCGAAATATCTTTTGATACTAATAATTGGAATATGAAATCAATCAATCTCATAGGTGCATTGGTTGAAAATGGTTTAACGAGGCTTTGCAATTTTATTGCGTATTGAAATTTAGGTTGAAAATGAAATTACCGCTACTGAATTGACTGATTGAAATTGGACCATTTTTCCTAGATATTTAGTTACGAAAAATGAGTTTAAACTGCGCAAAAAATATTGGCATTATTAAAGATCGTAAATTTGGTATGCACATAGGGACATTGTATAGAAATGAGTTGAAAGGTAATGTAAGTTCGTTATAGAACGAGAATAAATATTTGGTAAAAGATTAGTAATAAATTTAAGGATCTGGAACAAAGATTGACATTTATGGAAACATAACTTGCGCATAAGCTCTGTAGATTAAAGATGGTGTAATTAAGGTGCGGTACCTGCAACTTTATAATTTACTAAAAAATTCGTTGAAACTTCTTGTTAGAAAGAAATCTTAGGATGAATCAAGAAAACGGCTCTCCCTTGTTAAGCATTGAATTGTGAGTTATAAAGTACGTTAATAGAAATTGTTTTTCTTCCAGTACTATATTAATAGAGAAAGTGAGATTAAGATTAAATTATGAGTATAAATTATTAAAAGAAACTTTTGCACTACTCCACATGGATATTGTTTTTTCGCTCACAGGTTTATTGGTTGAACACGATTTAACGTGGCATTTTAATTTACTTATTGAAATTTAGTGTAGAAATAAACTAAAATGTGTATTTGTACTACCGCTACTTGATTGACTGAGGAAAGTAGAACCATTTAAACTAAATGTTTAGATAGGAAAGATGGGTTGAAACTAGGCAAAAAAATATTAGTATTATTGAAGTTTGAAGAAGTTTTTTTGCGCACGAAATTATTGATTGAAAATACTTTGACTAGGTGGTGTAATTCTAGATAGAATTTTTTTTTGGACGAACAAAGAAAACTGGTCGTTTTTGTTGAGCACTGAATTGTCGGCTACAAAATACGTTTATAGAAAGAGTTTTCCTTTCAGTACTTCATTAATAGAAAAAATGAAATTTGGTGTATGTTGAATTATTAGTATAAATTGCTGAAAGAAATTTTTACACCATTTCGCATTGTTTTAGTTTTTTCACTCATAGGTGTGTTGATTGAAAATGATTTAACGTGACATAGTAATGTAACAATTACTTATTGAAATTCAGGGTTTTTTGCACTATTTTAGATAGTTTGTATATTTAATCATAAGTATCTGACAGTAATATTGGAATGAATAAAGCAAGTAACAATTTTGATACGCATTTAATTTAAGGGTATAAATAAATTCACTAGAAATAAAATTCTGTTCCCTAATACATTCAGTAAATAGTATTATATTAATAGAAAATATTCAAAAATGAATTGAAATAGTACTCGCGTATAGGTTAAAGAATTCTGCTATAGGTTAAATTTTGAGTATTATGTACTCAAAGAAATATTTGCACTATATTTTAGATGGGTTCCTTTTTTTTCACTCGTAATTGTATCGATTTATGATAGTAATATTTGGATGAACAAAAAAAGCAAAGTTTTTATTATATGAATATACTGACACTATTTAAGGTAGTAAATTGTCAATTTCTGATGAGATAATATGTATATAAAATATGAAAAAAATTATATAAATGTTAAGTTTCCCTTAAGTCTGTAGGTTGAAAATGGAGTAACTACGAAGTATCTAATACTAGAGTAAATTAAAATTTTTTATAAAATTCTAGTAGATCGTTTAAAATTCTTAATGCAACTAGTTCGATGAATAAATTAGGATACAAATTGAGTAACCTGTTTAATTCTGGAAGCCACCAAATTAACCGAGGAAAGTAAATTTAGAAATAAGATGAACAGATGCTAAAATTTACCGATAGAATATTGGCTTTTTAGCGGCTTAACACTCAAGTTCAAACAAATAAACCTAAAATTCTCGTGCAGAATTAGATAGTATATTGTCAATTTCTGATTAAATAATTTGTATATAGGAGGAATAAGTTCATTATAATGGATGAGGAGGTGGGTGGGAGCATTCGAAAAAAATAATATAATATTTAATTTTATGATAGATTGGGCCGTTGCTTCGTAGAAATCAGTTGTAATTGTCATTATAAAATAAAACACTTGTTTACATTTTATACTTTATTTTTGGTATTGACGTACGTTTCGTCTTTGCTAGAAAGACTTCATCAGAATACGAAGTAACAGTTGTTGTACAATGAATTTATAAGATTTTTTACAGAAGGTGTACATGTGTTTTTAATTGTTCGTCGGGTTGGTTTTCTCAAAGAATATTCCCTTCAGAATCGTGTTCACTCGATCCCTTGTAAATATTGAATAGAGGGGTGTAATAAAAATCTATTTGTTCATTTACTAGGTTATTGCTGTTTTTATGTTTATTTATTTCGTAAATTTCCCATAAGTTCAATTTTAGACCTCTATTTTCAACATGTAGAATTTCTATTTCTTTTGTGAAAGAATGGTTATTTTCAAGAAGGTGTTTAGCATAATGTGAATCTTTTTTATTTTTATCGAAACTTCTTTTATGTTCTGCTAGGCGTGTACCGAAATTTCTACCTGTTCTACCAATATAAATCTTTGGGCAATCTGGGCAAGTGAGTTTGTAAACAGTATGGATAAACTTCAATTACCAGGTGTATACAAACTCACTTGCCCAGATTGCCCAAAGATTTATATTGGTAGAACAGGTAGAAATTTCGGTACACGCCTAGCAGAACATAAAAGAAGTTTCGATAAAAATAAAAAAGATTCACATTATGCTAAACACCTTCTTGAAAATAACCATTCTTTCACAAAAGAAATAGAAATTCTACATGTTGAAAATAGAGGTCTAAAATTGAACTTATGGGAAATTTACGAAATAAATAAACATGAAAACAGCAATAACCTAGTAAATGAACAAATAGATTTTTATTACACCCCTCTATTCAATATTTACAAGGGATCGAGTGAACACGATTCTTGAACAAACAAACTTAAAATTCTCGTGCCGATTTAGATAGTATATTGTCAATTTCTGATGAAATAATTTGTATATAGAAGGAATAAGTTCATAATAGTGGATGAGGAGGTGGGTGGGAACATCCAAAAAAATAATATAATAGTTAATATTCGTAGAAGTGCGTAGGTTTAATATGGAGTAACTAGGAACTGCCCATTTAATAGAGTAAATTAAAGCTTTTCATAAAATCTAGTAGATCGAATGAAATTTCCAATGCAACTAGTTGGATGGATAAAGTAGGATACAAATTGAGCAACGAGTTTTACTCTGGAAGCTACTTAATTAACCGAGGAAAGTAAATTTAGGAATGAGATAAATAGATGGTAAAATTTACCAATAGAAAATTGGCTTTATAGCAGCTCAACACTCAACGTTAAACAAACAAACTTGAAATTCTCGTGCCGAATTAGATAGTATATTGTCAATTTCCGATGAAATAATTTGTATATAGAAGAAATAAGTTCATAATAGTGGATGAGGAGGTGGGTGGGAACATCCAAAAAAATAATATAATAGTTAATATTCGTAGAAGTGCGTAGGTTTAATATGGAGTAACTAGGAACTGCCCATTTAATAGAGTAAATTAAAGCTTTTCATAAAATCTAGTAGATCGAATGAAATTTCCAATGCAACTAGTTGGATGGATAAAGTAGGATACAAATTGAGCAACGAGTTTTACTCTGGAAGCTACTTAATTAACCGAGGAAAGTAAATTTAGGAATGAGATAAATAGATGGTAAAATTTACCAATAGAAAATTGGCTTTATAGCAGCTCAACACTCAACGTTAAACAAACAAACTTAAAATTCTCGTGCCGAATTAGATAGTATATTGTCAATTTCCGATGAAATAAGTTGTATATAGAAGAAATAAGTTCATAATAGTGGATGAGGAGGTGGGTGGGAACATCCGAAAAAATAATATAATAGTTAATATTCGTAGAAGTGCGTAGGTTTAATATGGAGTAACTAGGAACTGCCCATTTAATAGAGTAAATTAAAGCTTTTCATAAAATCTAGTAGATCGAATGAAATTTCCAATGCAACTAGTTGGATGGATAAAGTAGGATACAAATTGAGCAACGAGTTTTACTCTGGAAGCTACTTAATTAACCGAGGAAAGTAAATTTAGGAATGAGATAAATAGATGGTAAAATTTACCAATAGAAAATTGGCTTTATAGCAGCTCAACACTCAACGTTAAACAAACAAACTTAAAATTCTCGTGCCGAATTAGATAGTATATTGTCAATTTCCGATGAAATAATTTGTATATAGAAGAAATAAGTTCATAATAGTGGATGAGGAGGTGGGTGGGAACATCCGAAAAAATAATATAATAGTTAATATTCGTAGAAGTGCGTAGGTTTAATATGGAGTAACTAGGAACTGCCCATTTAATAGAGTAAATTAAAGCTTTTCATAAAATCTAGTAGATCGAATGAAATTTCCAATGCAACTAGTTGGATGGATAAAGTAGGATACAAATTGAGCAACGAGTTTTACTCTGGAAGCTACTTAATTAACCGAGGAAAGTAAATTTAGGAATGAGATAAATAGATGGTAAAATTTACCAATAGAAAATTGGCTTTATAGCAGCTCAACACTCAACGTAAAACAAACAAACCTAAAATTCTCGTGCCGAATTAGATAGTATATTGTCAATTTCCGATGAAATAATTTGTATATAGAAGAAATAAGTTCATAATAGTGGATGAGGAGGTGGGTGGGAACATCCAAAAAAATAATATAATAGTTAATATTCGTAGAAGTGCGTAGGTTTAATATGGAGTAACTAGGAACTGCCCATTTAATAGAGTAAATTAAAGCTTTTCATAAAATCTAGTAGATCGAATGAAATTTTCAATGCAACTAGTTGGATGGATAAAGTAGGATACAAATTGAGCAACGAGTTTTACTCTGGAAGCTACTTAATTAACCGAGGAAAGTAAATTTAGGAATGAGATAAATAGATGGTAAAATTTACCAATAGAAAATTGGCTTTATAGCAGCTCAACACTCAACGTTAAACAAACAAACTTAAAATTCTCGTGCCGAATTAGATAGTATATTGTCAATTTCTGATGAAATAATATATATATATATATATATATATATATATAGAAGGAATAAGTTCATCAACTTTAAACAAACAAACCTAAAATTCTCGTGCCGAATTAGATAGTATATTGTCAATTTCTGATGAAATAATTTATATATAGAAGGAATAAGTTCATTATAGTGGATGAGGAGGTGGGTGGGAACATCCAAAAAAATAATATAATAGTTAATATTTGTATAAGTGTGTAGGTTAAATATGGATTAACTACGAAGAATAAATTGGAATTTTTCATAAAATACTAGTAGATCGAATGAAATTATTAATGCAAATTGGATGGATAAAGTAGGATACAAATTGAGTAACGAGTTAAACTCTGGAAACCGAAATTACCCTAAATTAACCGAGGAAAGTAAATTTAGAAATAAGATGAATAAGTGAACGGTAAAATTTACCAATAGAAAATTCGCTTTATAGCAGCTTAACACTCAACTTTAAACAAACAAACCTAAAATTCTCTTGCTGAATTACATGGTATATTGTCAATTTCTGATGAAATAGTTTGTATATAGAAGGAATAAGTTCATTATAGTGGATATGGATGTGGGTTGGAGCATCCTAACAAAATTATATAATATTTAAGTTTCCTAGAAATACGTAGGTTGAATATGGAGTAACTATGAAGTCCCCATTTAATAGAATGAATTAAAATGTTTCATAAAATTCTAGTAAATTGAATGAAATCTAGTTACATGGATAAAGTAGGATACAAATTGAGCCACGAGTTTTACTCTGGACGCTACTTAATTAACCGAGAAAAGTAAATTTAGGAATGAGATGAATGGTTGGTAATATTTACCGATAGAAAATTGGCTTTATAGCAGCTTAACACTCAACTTTGAATAAACAAACCAAAAATTGTCGTGCCGAATAAGATAGTATATTGTCAATTTCTTATTAAATAATTTATATATAGAAGGAATAAGTTTATCACTGGAGGTGGGGGGAGCATCCGAAAAAATGATATAATAGTTCAGTTTCGTATAACTGTGTAGGTTAAATATGGAGTAACTATGAAGTCCCCATTTAATAGAATGAGTTAAAATGTTCCATAAAATTCTAGTTGATCGATTGAAATTATTAAAAGAACTAGTTGATTGGATAAAGTAGGATACAAATTGAGTAACGAGTTTAACTCTGGAAACCTCTAAATTGACCGAGGAAAGTAAATTCAGAAATAAGATGAATAGATGGTAAAATTTACCAATAGAAAATTGGCTTTATAGCAGCTTAACACTCAACTTTAAACAAACCAACCTAAAATTCTCTTGCAGAATTAGATAGTATATTGTCAATTTCTGATGTACTATTTCACATATTAATGGAATAATTTCATGATAGTGGATGTTGATGGGAGCATCCGAAAAAAATATAATCGTTGAGTTTCATGTGAGTGTGTAGGTTAGTTAAATGTAGAGTAATAACGAAATACCCATTTAATAGAATAAATTGAGATTCTAGTAGATCGATGGAAATTATCAATGCAACTAGTTTGATTGATAAAGTAGTGATGAGATGAATGGTTGGTGATATTTACCGATAGAAAATTGGCTTTATAGCAGCTTAACACTCAACTTTGAATAAACAAAGGAAAAATTCTCGTGCAGAATTAGATAGTATATTGTCAATTTCTGGTGAAATAATTGGTATACAAAAGGAATAAGTTTATTAAAGTAGATACGGAGGTGGGTGGGAGCATCCAAAAAAAATAATATAATATTTAAGTTTCGTATAAGTGTGTACGTTAAATATGCAGTAACTACGAAGTCCCCATTTAATAGAATGAATTAGAATGTTTCATGAAATTCTAGTAGATCGATTGAAATAATCAATACAATTAGTTGAATGGATAAAGTAGGATACAAATTGAGTAACGAGTTTAACTTCGGAAACCTCTAAATTAACCGAGGAAAGTAAATTTAGAAATAACATGAATAGATGGTAAAATTTACCAATAGAATATTGACACTATAGCAGCTTAACGTTCATCTTTAAACTAAACAGATTAAAGATTCTCGTGCAGAATAAGATAGTATATTGTTAATTTCCTTAAAAATAATTTGTATATAAAAGGAATAAGTTCTTCTGATAACCTATAATAGTTTTATTCCGTATAAGTTGTATATAGTCCAACTGCCACATTTAACAAAGATAAATGAAAAAACTACTTAAACATGGGTTGAAACTCTTAATGTTTAGGATGGATAAAGTGAGATATAAATTGAATAATTAGTTTGACGCTGCCTTTTTGTAAAATTAACTAAGGAAAGTAAAAATTTGAAGTGAGATGATGAACTTTACTGATAGGAAATTGGAGGCACTATAGCAGCTTAACACTCAACTAACAAATCAAATATTCTCATCCAGAATTAGACAGTATATTGTGAATTTCGGACAAAATAATTTCTATATAAACGGAATAGCTTCATTATAGTGGATGTGGAGGTGGGTGGGAGCATTCAAAAAATAATGTAATAATAATAATAAAATCGACTTTATTAACCCAATTCAACTAGTAAGAAAAATTAACCATACAACTTCAAGGAATCGAGAAGAATCGCCGGAGCGAAGTTTAGTCGCAAAGACTACTAATATAATAGTTAAATTTCGTAGAAGTGCGTAGGTTAAATATGGAGTAACTAGGAAGTACCCATTTAATAGAGTAAATTAAAGCTTTTCATAAAATCTAGTAGATCGAATGAAATTTCCAATGCAACTAGTTGGATGGATAAAGTAGGATACAGATTGAGTAACGAGTTTATCTCTGGAGGCCTCTGAATTAACCGAGGAAAGTAAATTTCCATCCGAAAAAAAAATATAACAGTTAAATTCCGCATGAGTTAAATATGGTGTAACTGGGCATTATCTATTTAACAAAAAATAAAATTTTTATAAAATACTTGTTGATGGTTTGAAACATTAAATGTAAATACCTGGATGGATTAAGTAAGGTACATATTGAGTAACTAATTTAACTCTTTACGCTATTAAATTTAGCAAGGAATGTGAAATTTAGAAATAAGATGGATTGATGGTAAAATTAACCGAAAAAAAATTGGTACAATAGCAGCTTAACACTCAACATTAAACTAACAAACAAAAGAGTCTCTTCAGAATAAAATAGTAATAATTGCATTCTAATGGATGTGGGGTTGTTAGAAGTATAAAAAAAATATGTATAATAGTTTAGTTTCGCATAAATATGAAGGTTCAATATGATGCCACTACTAAGAATTTATTCGATTAGGAAAATTAAGATTTTATAAAATACTGTTAGATCAGTTGAAATTTTCAATGCAATTATTTGGATGGATAAAGTAGGGTACAAATTGAGTAACTAGTTTAACTCTGTACGCTACTGAATTAACTGAGGAAAGCAAAATTTTGAAATGAAATGACCCAGAGAAAATTGGTGTAATAACAGCTCAACACCTAACGTAAAACCTAACCAAAGGTTCTGTGCAATATTTGATAGTATATTGTCAATTCCCGATAGAATAGTTTGTTCATAAAAGTAATAATTTCATTGGATGAATTATTACATTAGATGAGTATTGAGAATATCGGTTGAAAATAATTTAACTAGGAATGGTACTTCTGAATGGATGAGGAACTGAATTAATTCAGGGAAGTGTAATTTTGATATAAGATGAAAAGATGGTTAACAATAGCCAAGAAAAATTGGCACTATTGCAGATGATATAAGATATTCTGCTCTTAAAATATCGGTTGAAAATCATTTCGCTAGGAAAAGTACTTCTGCTACTTATTGAAATATAGGGTTAAAATAATGTAACCAGAATGAGTTACTGTATCAGCTACTTAATTAATTAAGGGAAGTTGAGTTTGAGATGAATAGATGGTAAAAATTACCCAACAAAAGCACTATTGCAGTTGTTCTGATCAATGCAATATCGGTTGGAATTCATTTGATTAGGAGGTGAAATTTACTTATTGATATGTAGGTTAAAAATGATGTAACTATAAGGTGAAACTGTATACCTTACTGAATTAATTGAGGTAATGTCAAATTTTGGTATAAGGTGAATAGATGGGTAACATTATCATAAAAAAGGCACAACTGGAGATCGTATAAGTTGGTTTGGTCTTTAGAATATCGTTTGAAATTATTTTAACAAGGAACTGTTTGTTTATGATTAAAACAACTGGTAAAAATAACTTAACTATAAGGCGTAGATGTATCCGTTATTCTGAATTCATTGAGGAAACTGAAATTATGGTATAAAATGAATAAATAGTAAACATTACCGAAAAGTGATTGGTCCTGTAGATGATAAATGTTGTTTTGGTGTTTGGAATATCAGTTTGAATTGATTTAAGTAGGAAGCGTAATTCTGCTACTTTACATATAGGGTTAAAATAAAAGAACTATCGGGTGTAAATGTATCCGTTACGCTCAATTCATTGAGGAATCTAAAATTATTATATGAGATGAATAGATGGCCGAAAAATGATTGGACCTATTGCAGATGATCCAAGTTGCTTTGACGTTTAGAATATCAGTTGAAATTAATTCAAGTAGAAAGCGTAATTCTGCTACATATAAAAATATATGGTAAAAATAATGCAACTATAAGGTGTAACTGTATCCGCTACTGAATTAATTGAAGAAAGTAAAATTTTTATATAAGATGAATAGCTGGTCAAAATTACCAAAAAAATTGGCACTATTGGAAATATGAGAAGTTGGTTTGCTTCTTAGAATATGGTTTGAAAATATTTTAAGAAAGAAGTGTAAATCTGACAACTATTAAAACAGGGGTAAATATAATGTAACTATAAGGTATCCGCTACTGAAATAATTGAGAACGTAAAATTGATATAAGATGAATAGATGGTGAACATTACCGAAAAATGATAACCATTATTGCAGATGTTTGATCTTTAGAATATCGGTTCAGATTAATTCAAGTAGAAAGTGTAATTCTACTACTTATTAAAATATAGGGTAAAAATAATGCAGTTATAAGGGGTACCTGTATCCGTTGCTGAATTAATTGAGGAAAGTAAGAGTTTTATATAAAATGAATCGATGGTCATAATTACCAAAAAAATTGGCACTATTAGAAATGGTAGAACTTGGTTAGCTTCCTAGAATGTGATTTTAAAATATTTTAAGAAAGAAGTGTAAATCTGATAATTATTAAAACAAAGGTTAAATATCGTGTAACTATAAGGTTTAACTGTATCCGCTACTGAAATAATTGAGGTAAAGTAAAATTGATATAAGATTAATAGATGGTAAACATTACCGAAGAATGATAGGCATTATTGCAGATGATATAAGTTGTTTTGATCTTTAGACTATCAGTTGAAATTAATTTAAGTAGGAAGTGTAATTCTACTACTTATTAAAATATAGGGTAAAAATAATGCAACTATAAGGTGTAGCTGTATTCGCTGCTGAATTAATTGAGGAAAGTAAAAGTTTTATATAAGATGAATCGATGGTTATAATTATAAAAAAAAATAGCACTATCAGAAATGGAAGAACTTGGTTAGCTCCCTAGAATATGGTTCGAAAATATTTTAAGAAAGAAGTGTAAATCTGACAATTAAAACAAGGGTTAAATATCGCGTAACTATAAGGTATAACTGTATCCGCTACTGAAATAATTGAGGTAAAGTAAAATTGATATAAGATTAATAGATGGTAAACATTACCGAAGAATGATAGGCATTATTGCAGATAATATAAGTTGTTTTGATCTTTAGACTATCAGTTGAAATTAATTTCAGTAGGAAGTGTAATTCTACTACTTATTAAAATATAGGGTAAAAATTATGCAACTATAAGGTGTAGCTGTATTCGCTGCTGAATTAATTGAGGAAAGTAAAAGTTTTATATAAGATGAATCGATGGTTATAATTACAAAAACAATTAGCACTATCAGAAATGGAAGAACTTGGTTAGCTCCCTAGAATATGGTTCGAAAATATTTTAAGAAAGAAGTGTAAATCTGACAATTAAAACAAGGGTTAAATATCGTGTAACTATCAGGTATAACTGTATCCGCTACTGAAATAATTGAGGTGAAGTAAAATTGATATAAGATTAATAGATGGTAAACATTACCGAAGAATGATAGGCATTATTGCAGATGATATAAGTTGTTTTGATCTTTAGACTATCAGTTGAAATTAATTTAAGTAGGACGTGTAATTCTACTACTTATTAAAATATAGGGTGAAAATTATGCAACTATAAGGTGTAGCTGTATTCGCTGCTGAATTATTTGAAAAAGTACAATTTTTATATAAGATGAACAGATGGTCAAAATAACCAAAAAAATTGGCACTATTAGAAATGGTAGAACTTGGTTAGCTTCCTAGAATGTGGTTTGAAAATATTTTAAGAAAGAAGTGTAAATCTGACAATTATTAAAACAAGGGTTAAATATCGTGTAACTATATGGTTTAACTGTATCCGCTACTGAAATAATTGAGGTAAAGTAAAATTGATATAAGATTAATAGATGGTAAACATTACCGAAGAATGATAGGCATTATTGCAGATGATATAAGTTGTTTTGATCTTTAGACTATCAGTTGAAATTAATTTAAGTAGGAAGTGTAATTCTACTACTTATTAAAATATAGGGTAAAAATAATCAACTATAAGGTGTAGCTGTATTCGCTGCTGAATTAATTGAGGAAAGTAAAAGTTTTATATAAGATGAATCGATGGTTATAATCACCAAAAAACTTATCACTATCAGAAATGGAAGAACTTGGTTAGCTCCCTAGAATATGGTTCGAAAATATTTTAAGAAAGAAGTGTAAATCTGACAATTGAAACAAGGGTTAAATATCGTGTGACTATAAGGTATAACTGTATCCGCTACTGAAATAATTGAGGTAAAGTAAAATTAATATAAGATTGATAGATGGTAAACATAACCGAAGAATGATAGGCATTATTGCAGATGATATAAGTTGTTTTGATCTTTAGACTATCAGTTGAAATTAATTTAAGTAGGAAGTGTAATTCTACTACTTATTAAAATATAGGGTGAAAATTATGCAACTATAAGGTGTAGCTGTATTCGCTGCTGAATTATTTGAAAAAGTACAATTTTTATATAAGATGAACAGATGGTCAAAATAACCAAAAAAATTGGCACTATTAGAAATGGTAGAACTTGGTTAGCTTCCTAGAATGTGGTTTGAAAATATTTTAAGAAAGAAGTGTAAATCTGACAATTAAAACAAGGGTTAAATATCGTGTAACTATAAGGTATAACTGTATCCGCTACTGAAATAATTGAGGTAAAGTAAAATTGATATAAGATTAATAGATGATAAACATAACCGAAGAATGATAGGCATTATTGCAGATTATATAAGTTGTTTTGATCTTTAGACTATCGGTCGAAATTAATTTAAGTAGGAAGTGTAATCTACTACTTATTAAAATATAGGGTAAAAATTATGCAACTATATAGGTGTAGCTGTATTCGCTGCTGAATTAATTGAGGAAAGTAAAAGTTTTATATAAGATGAATCGATGGTTATAATTACAAAAAAAATTAGCACTATCAGAAATGGAAGAACTTGGTTAGCTCCCTAGAATATGGTTCGAAAATATTTTAAGAAAGAAGTGTAAATCTGACAATTAAAACAAGGGTTAAATATCATGTAGCTTTAAGGTATAACTGTATCCGCTACTGAAATAATTGAGGAAAGAAAAATTGATATAAGATGAGTAGATTACCGAAAAATGATTGGCTTTATTGCAGATGATATAAGTTTTTTGATCTTTAGATTATCAGTTGAAATTAAATTAAGTAGGAAGTGTAATTCTACTTATTGAAATGTAGGGTAAAAATAATGCAACTAACTGTAAGGTGTAGCTGTATCAGCTACTGAATTAATTGAGGAAAGTAAAATTGATATAAGATGAATTGATTGTAAACATTACCGAAAAATGATAGGGATTATTGCAGAGGAGATAAGTTGTTTTGATCTTTAGATTGTATGTTGAAATTATTTCATGTAGGAAGTGTTATTTTGCTACTGACTACAATATAGGATAAAATTAATGTAATCAAAAGGTGTAACTGTATACGTACTGAATTAATTGAGAACAGTAAAATTTTGATATAAGGTGAATAAATGGTAAACATTATAAAAAAAATTGGCATTATGTGAACTGAGAAGTTGGTTGGCTACTTGGAATATGGTTTGAAAATATTTTAAGAAAGGAGTGTAGATCAGACAATTATTAAAACAAGGATTAAATATAATGTAACTATATAGTATAACTGTAACCGCTTCTGAAATAATTGAGGAAAATAAAATTGATATAAGATGAATAGATGGTAAAAAATACCGAAAAATGATTGGCATTATTGCAGATGATCTATGTTGCTTTGATCTTTAGAATATCAGTTGAAATTAATTCAAGTTGGAAGCGTTATTCTGCTTCTTATAAAAATATAGGGTAAAAATAATGCAAATATAAGGTGTAGCTAACTGTATCCTCTTTTGATATGAGATGATTAGATGGTAAATATTACCAAAAAAAAATTGCCCATATTGGAAATGGGAGAACTTTGCTTGCTCCTTAGAATATGTTTTGAAATATGGTTTGAACATACTTTAAGGAAGATGTGTAAATCTGACAATTATTAAAACAAAGAGGCAAACATAATATAACTATGAGGTATAACTGTATCCCCTACTTAAATAAATCAGGAGGGTAAAATTATGATATATGATGAATTGATGGTAAACATTACCGAAAAATTATAGGCGCTATTGCAGATCATATAAGTTATTTTGATCTTTAGAAAATCAGTTGAAATTAGTAGGAAGTATAATTCTGCTACTTATAAAATAATATGGGTAAAAATAATGCAACTATAAGGTGTAACTGCAGGCGCTTCTTTATTAATTGAGGAAAGAATAATCATGATATAAGATGAATAATAATAATAGTTTATTTGCCCATAATAAAATAATAATAGATGGTAAACCTTACCGAAAAATGATTGGCTCTATTGCATAAGGTACGAGCTGTTTTGATTTTTCGAATATAATAAGTTAAAAATAATGAAACTAGAATGAATTTATTGAGGAAAGTAAAATCTAATGAAATTAATAGAATGGCTTAAATTAATGAAAAATAAATATTGAACCTGTCGAAGTCGTTGTCCGAATAAAACTATTGGTTAAAAACAATTTGGCATGTTGTTTTAGTAATTTCACAATGGAATTGCGGAAAGTAAAAATTTGATAGAAAAGGAGTAGATGAGTTTAAGTATTTGGAACAAATATTGGCATTAATAGAAACGTTTTGAAAAGTTTGTGTAGTGTAAGAACGTTAGTTGAAGATTCAATAATAGTAATTTTCTCCATTAGTAAATTTATTAAATTAAACCTGTGTTACGAGTAACATATTCATAGATGAGTTGAAGCTTTTTTAATTAGAGTGGATGAAAAAACTATATGCATTAAAATGTAGTGTGGAAATAATTAGCAATATAGTGTTAATCAAGATTTTGAAAGCTCAATTTTTGAAACTGTTATAGTATATATACAATAAAATAATAAAAATAGGTTTTTTCTTTATAGAAGGATTATCACAAAACTTTAAATATCATACAAATTTATTCTGTCATCCTACAAATTTTAAATTAAAAAAAAGTTTTTAAAATTAAATTAAATAAATGTCCTTAGAATAAACCGTGTGAACTTAGTAGAGATATAGAATTAATACTCATTACACCAAAGGGAGTGAAAGGAATTCGAAGAAGTTTGAAAGCAAATTATAAATGGGGTAATTTAGGATAAAGAGCTCGTCAATTGTTACTAAAAGTATTATTTTCAGTTTATTTGTATACATTGTGAAGTTTCTTTTTAATTTTATGCACCATCTATTGCTTGCTCAAATCATATACCTCCTGATTCTGTTTCGTATTAGATTGCAAGGTTTGAATGTAACTGATATAATTATATAAAAGCATGGCCAATTCGTAAACCCTAAAAAACTAACGTTTTGATTATTTTATAATTAATATGATGGTATATATTTGTTTTAGAGAAATACTTCATTTTTATAATATGTATGCACGCAGAGAAATATGCAGATATGGAATGAATTTGTTTAAAGCATTGTTTCGGTTGGTTTTGTAACCCATAGAACAAATAGAATTCAGTTTTATTTTTCTACGGATATATTTTCTGGAAATATATTTTAGTATTGTTATCGAGTGTTGATCGTGAAATATAAAAGAAAATAACGGAGGTGATTATATTCCCTAGCCGAAATGTATATGTGATGAGTATTATTATTCTTGTATTCTCAATACTTCTTGTATTGAATCATTGCCATATTTTTCGATATACGACTGCAGAGATCATAAAAAATAAGCGAATCGAAATGAATGAAAATATGACTTTGGAAATGCCAAGGAATTAAATTTACATTGCAATTCGCTATTTTGTTTGAAACAATTGCCATTACTTAGACGAAAATATCTTTATCTTACAAAATAAAATTGATACGAAATATTTGGAATCCTGTAATGCTCACCTGATTAGACTAAAATAATTTCTTACTTGAAATTTGTCAGAATTATGTCTATTTATATTCATTTCATTTTGGGAAATTTATTCAAATCTGAAATGAAAGATATTTATCCACAAGTATTTTGAATGCTATTGCATGTGCATATTTGTGTCTCATGTTCACTTCATCTATTTTTGAGTGAACATCAACATCTACGTGTCGACGAAAATCAGGTTGGTACCTACTCAAAGTTAAATGTTATGTAAAGAACTAGATGGTTTGGTTTTTTGCTCTTCATTTATTCGGATTATTGCTTAAGGCATTAGCTTGCTTAGAATTACATTGGAATTTTTCCTGATTGACAACTGTGAATTTGTACTAACTTTTGTATTTTTGCTTATATTGAGATATCCGAGGATAGTTTCTTCCTGCAAATTAGATTTGCTATGACCCCAAATTGTTTGTACAGTTCTGTTTGTATTTTATTTACTGCAATAATATTTCTCATTATTACTTGGAACAAATATTGGCATAATTGCCTCATAACAAGTTTCAATTTTTAAATGGAATGACTACTCCATCAGTAGTTTCTATTCTGTTAGAATTTATTCAAATTTTTTTATTGAATTTGTTCAAATGAATTTTATATGCTTGTTTGAAATTGAATGTGAATAATATGGAATAACTAACATTAAGTAATTTATTATGATGTGAGGTAGCTTTATCAATGTTTTTCCGCAATTTGTTTTATCGGTGGAAGCCTACTTATATGAAAGATCTTATACTTTCTCACCGTTGAAAATTTGAATCTTTCTTTCGCACGATTCTGAAAAATCTTTGTGAGCTAGGCACATGTTCAATATTTTTTAATGTATTTTTGCAATCGCAGTTCCAAAAATGCAAAGATACTATTCAATGTTCACGATGAAGATTCTCTCGACTGAGGAATTCTTACGATTAATAATTAATTATGCGAACAGGAACAGAATAACAATAATACAATTTAACTCCTTTATCAAAGTATAAAATTACAACTATTTAACAAACAAGTTTTTTATAATAAGTTCTTTCACATTTTTTATTTTTTCAGAATTTTCTATCGATCTGTATATTACAATTCCCTCGTTTTACAGCTTGCTACTTCACTGAAAATAATTTCTATTCTTCTCCTCCCATATGATATACTTCCTGAAAGTTTTTTGTATAGCCTGCTAAAATTGATCTACCTAATGTCATGCAGAAACTGGCACAACAGTTTCGGTGCCAGATAAACGCAGCAAAGTTGTCCCACAGCTTAAGCATCGTGATAAAAACGAACCAATCATGCTTCTGGTGCTTTACTAGAGAGTGATTGGATATAAATGTCTCTTGCCTGCCTTCATATCCGAAAGCATAGGAGCGCAAAAAAGCTACATCACATCGAGCATGACAGTCTCCTCATACAGTAAACTATTGGAGAATGCCTGTAGCTTCCAATATAATCCTCAAAATGCACCTCTTAATCACTTTCAGCTTTCTAAAATGCTCATCATGCTCACCCCAAAAAATAATTCCATAAGTGAGGCGAGACTGAACGATTCATACAGTATGCGTTAGTGTTCAAAGCCTAGGTAATTTTTCAGATGTTAAATCTTTATATCTACCCCAAACATATTCACAATACAATCTACCTTCATTTTTCATCTGAGGTGCCGATCTCCTCAATACTTGATAATCCACTTATGTAGAAGTCCCAAATCCTCTTCAGCCACAAACTTCAATGTTACCCAGTGTTAGACTTATATAATCTAACAAAGCTGTATCATCTGCGAAACCCACAATCTCTTCCTCCGCCCCAATATCAAATAGATCATTGATGTGAATGGTGGACCCAGCACAGTACCTTGCGGCACTCCACACAACACTAATATGGGATCGCTCAAATTTCTATTAACATTTGCTCTCTATCAATCGAATAACTTTCCAATATTTCATATATTTTTCTTCTCATACCTAATCTGTCTAACTTATCTAACCGTTTCTTGTGATTCACCGTATCGAACGTTTTACAAAGAACTACAAAAACGCACAGTTCATTTTTCTCAATTGAATATTTGCCCCACAATTTTTGGGGCGTTTGGGAGTTTCAATAGTGGTCTATAATTCTTCATTTTTAATATGTTTTCACTTTTGAACATCGGTTTAACAATTCCCTTTTTCAAAGATTTGGGAGAGTATCCACCATCGAAGCATCGGCTTATTAAATGTGTAAGGTGGATTTTTATCTGACGAGCTATAGTCTTCAAATTTTTCTCTTGTGCACCATCTCTACCTCACTTCAGCTGCATTCTATGATGTCATATACTTCCTTGGTATAAGAAGGATATAGTTGCGTGGATTTCTTCACACTTCTCTCATCTTCCTTGATTTATCTGAAATTCTGAATTTATTTTCTTATATTTGTCCCAAAGTGGTGGCAAAGTATGATTTAAAACTATTACAAATTTCTTATTGTAGATTATTAGAAAAATTCAGTTGCAATTATGACTCACTAGATATCTTTAACATGTGATAACGGGATTTTCATGGTGAGCAGTTTTCAAGACGTTTTGGGTGAACAAGATGACAAATCAATTAAAAAATTTTACCTTAGGTATAGTTGCATATGATCTGTTATTCATTTAACGTATTTTCAACAAGCGCATTCACCATTTTGTAGTAAAAACTTTCTTCTTTCCAAGTCTGGAATGGTAACAACAACCTTACTATGTAAAACCTCTAAATCGTTCACAGATATTTTCACACTAATTCATTGATTATATAAGTTCTACTAAGTCAAGTCAAATGAATTAAATCATGGAAAGTACCTCGTCTGGAGATTTTTAAGTCGATAAATTTGATGTACTTTTTCTTTATGAAGATTTTTTCTTTACTTTACACATAATGAAGGGATATATTCATGTAACAACTCCACGAAATAATCAAGAGCGAACAAGAAGGTTTCTCCGACACCTTGAACTTGTTTTCTCTGTCGCCACTTACAGAACAGACTATATTCTTTTTCGTCATATAATTTAAAATTTTCTGGCCACAAATTTACTTTAGCACTGTTTGAAGGAACATCGAAATGTTCATTTAACAATTTCAATATAAAACGTTACTTTTCTTGAAGTGAATTTTATGTTCTAGGAATTATGATGAAGCTTTAAATATAACTCCAGCATTATCGATTTGAACCCTTTCAGTTGATATCAACGTCACCTAACTAAGAACCTTATAAATCGTGTAATATCTTTTTTATATTATTTTTATGACATAAACTGGAAACAAGCAAATTCGATTTGTTTCTCACGCATAAGGTCATATATGATAGCTATGAAGGCCATCAGGTATTAAAATGAGGAAAATAAACTTGATCAAAGTAGATCAATAACAACTAAATCAAATGATAAAGGAATCGTATATAAGAAACTAGTTGCGTTTATGGCGTAAGGATAGAACTGAGTACTTATGAAAAAGATGTGAATATATGTGTGGAAGAATATTTGATATTACTTTTATTTGAACCACATCAAAAACTTTTTTCCCTTAACGAAAGTTTATCCATTTGATTTTTCATTGTTTCTACTTACCAATTGAATTTATTTCTTGAATGTTGCAATTGAGCATGTGTACATGTTTTTGCTAGTTGTGCCTTTTTCAACTGTCTTTTTAAAGCTGTATCATATTAATATGTTGGAAATGGGCTTCGAAGAAAGGAAATATTTTTGAGTGAGGTGAAGCTTTGGACATTTATAATTTCGTATATCCTAACTGTATTTTTTTTAGAAACTGTTTGTGCTTTATCCACTGAAGATAATTTTATTGATACTTGATTCAATAATTTAGATTGACTGAAATATTTAGATGTGTTTGTTTCATACACTGATTTGATTCAAATGTTCAAATGATTGGTGGTGTTGATTGGCCTAGTGGTTATAATATTTTCGGAACAAAAGATTAATAATTTGATTTTGTTGGTGTGGATTGCACATGTATCATTTATTGTTCATTTTATTGCACCATAGTAACAAATTCACATTTTGTACAAAGTTTGGTATCAAATGCTTGAGGGAAAATCCGAAACTCACACGTTTTTGTGCATGTCTAGCTCATTCAAATAGAAAATTTTCATTGAATTTTCTCGGAAAACTCTTGAATAAGAACGTTTCTTTCCAGCTGCCTTGCGGCAGCTCAATGCTTGTGGGTTCTTCTATTCACTCATTATTTGACGACAATCCCTTCAAATAAGCATACTTCTTATTCATCAATATTGAATTTTTAGTTGTTTACCAGTAGTTATCTTCCGAATCTTGTGTCTATTTTGCCATACAACTGGGCGAAATCATAAGACCACGCGAGGTAACAAACCTTACATTCATTAGAATATCTGGATGAGGCTTGGGGGCTTGTTTGTCTTAGATAGGTTTTATACTTAGTAAATAATTCATCAACTTTGAATTAATAGTATAAAAGTAATCTGCAGGCTTTTCATATATGTAAATTTTAGCTTAAATATATTTTTTTGATATTCCATTATCTTGGTGAAAACTCGAGTTTGGATTCGTACATGAATGTGTTGGTAATTTAATCTCTCTAGTCTATGGTTTATGCAGTGTTGTTCTCATGTTTTAAATTTAAATACATAATAAGTTGAATTTGAATACATAATAAATGATAAAAATCACCAAATGAAAATTGACCCTATTTCAGATGGTATAAGTTGCATTAGTTTTTAGAATATCGGTTGAAAATAATTTGAATAGGAAGTGTAAATCTGTTACTTATTAAAATATAGCGTAAAAATCAAGTAACTAGTATGTGTGACCTTATCCGATACAGGATTAAATGAGGATAGTAAAATTCAGTTGAAAATACAATCATTAAGAAGTATGAGCTATGCGGGAATGAACCAGTGTAGTCTTATTCTGTTCGGTTTAGATTTTAGGAAAACAACCTAATGAATGTAAATGCGAAAAACAGTTTTTAAGTAGTATGATCACCTTTCAAATTTTATAAAATATAACTAGATAAATTGAAATTTCTGATACAAATATTTGGGTCCAAATTAGTCCGCTAGAAAGTAATTCTGTTCGCCTTTAAGTTGAGGAAAGTAAAATTTGAATACCAGATGAGTGGATGGAAAAATTACCGCAAGCATTTTGGTACTTTAGTAGACAGTATAAGTAGTTTTGCTCTTTGAAATATACTGAAATCCTGAACATGAATTAGCAGAGAAGTGTTACTTATGAAAATGTATGGTTAAATTCTAGAAATAAGCGACTGTATCCGCTTTTGAATTGATGCGAAAATATTATTCTGTAATAAAATGAACAGAAAAGTTTGAATTAGTGAAATTTCAGTTCAGTGTTGCCTGAAAGAAAGCAAAATTTTGATGGAATATGAGTAGATAAGTTTCTGAAACAAATATTAGCATTCATTGAGAATTTATAAGATTTTCTTTAGCACAAGAATGTTGCTGTAACTAGATCGTTTAAATCTCTTAGTTATTGAATTTAGGAAATTAATCCTACCATAAAATGTCAATAAATATGTTGATGAGGGTTCTTGCATAAGGGTCGATAATAAGACTATTCAAATTGAAATTTAGGGTGAAAATGATTAACAATGAAGTCTAGATCGCAATTTGCTAGTCCACTGATAAACCAGTAGCCTTATTCTGTTCGCTATTGATTTAGCAAAAACCACCCCTTTGAAAAATATTAGCATGACGTGAAATTGTTGAAAAATTATTCAAAAGTGTATAATAATGCTTGAATCATTTCATTTTGATATACTTGTGGAGGTATTTGATGATATAATGAAACAGGGAAAATAACATTTGGACGAGTAGAATGTATATGATTCACATTACTTGCATGTTTTATCGGTGCCTATAGCAGTAATAAGTTGAATCGAATGGATGTGGAGGGGGGTGGGTGCATCCAAGGAAAATGAAGTTGTTATGTTGCCCATAATTGTGTACGTTAATTATGGTATAATAGAAAATATTTTTCAAATGAAAACTTACTTTATAGAACACTAGTATATCAGTTGAAATTTCTGATACAAATATTAGGATTATTAAAGGAGGGTACAAATTAACATACTAGAAAGTGTAATTAAGTTCGCCACTAAATTAATTTCGAAAAGTAAAATTTGGCTACAAGATATATAGATGGGCAGAATTAACCGAAAAATATGCACTATTGTAGATAGTATGAGTGGAAAAATTCACTCTGTAAACACGTTGACCAATGAAATCAGGGAAAATATTTCAGCAACGGCTGTGGTCGCAAAGAAAGCAAAAGAAAGGGGATAAATTACATATGATTACTTGGTATATATAAATAAAATAAAAGGAATAACTTCAATCGATTGATGAGGAGTTTGGTGGGAGTTTAAAAAAATTAAATAGTTACGCATAAGTGTGTAGGGTTATTAAGGTATGAGTAGAAAGTATGTCGTGAATGAAAGAAAATGAAAGTTTTATAAAAGACTACTAGATCAGGTGAAATTTCTGATGAAAATACTCAGATAATTAAATTTACTTAAGCACTCTTTACTGCCTCGAAAATATTTTAAGGAATTTCAAAATGTTCAATGGTATTGATTTAAGAAATTCAATATAAAACATTACTTCTATTGACAGTGAATTTTATGTTCTAGAAATTATAATAAAGCTTTAAATATAATTCCGGAATTATTAATTTGAACCCTTTCGGACGATATCAACGTCATCTAACCAAGAATTCTATAATATTTGTGATATCTTTTTTATATTATTTTGATAAAATCCATTGAAAACAAGCAAATTCGATTTGTTTCTTCACGCATAAGTATATATGAAAGTTACGATGGCCGTAGGATTCTTTCAGATAATTTGAAATAAGGTTATTCTGATTTTCACAAATTTGTGAAAATCAGAATAACCTTATTTCAAATTATTTAATATGGATTTTCACCAAGTAAGGACTGATTCAATTCAATATTCTTTCAGATATTGAAATGAGGAAAAAAACCTGATGAAAGTAGATCAAAAATAGTTGAATCAAATGAAGGAATAGTTTATAAGAGACTAGTTGCGTTTATGGCTAAGGGTAGAACTGAGTCCATATGAAAAAGATGTGAATATATGTGTGGAAGAATATTTGATATTACTTTTATTTGAACAACATCAAAATCTTTTTTTCTTTAACGAAAATTTATCCATTTGATTGTTTTGTCATTGTTTCTACTTACCAATTAAATTTGTTTCTTGAATGTTGCAATTGGGCATGTGCACATGTTTTTGCTAGTTGTGCCTTTTTCAACTGTCTATTTATGGCTGTATCATATTAATATGTTGGAAATAGGCATCGAAGAAAGGAAATATTTTTGAGGGAGGTGAAGCTTTGAATATTTATAATTTCGTATATCCTAACTGTATTTTTTCTAGAAACTGTTTGTGCTTTATCCAATGACGATAATTTTATTGATACTTGATTCAATAATTCAGATTGACCAAAATATTTAGATGTGTTTGTTTCATACACTGATTTAATTCAAATGTTCAAATGATTGATGATGTTGATTGGCCTAGTGGTTATAATATTTTCGGAAAAAAAGATTATTAATTTCATTTTGTTTTTGTGGACTGCACATGTATCAATTATTGTTCATTTTATTGCACCATAGTAACAAATTCACATTTTGTACAAAGTTTGGTATCAAATGCTTGAGGGAAAATCCGAAACTCACACGTTCTTGTGCATGTCTAGCTCATTCAAATAGAAATTTTCATTGAATTTTCTCGGAAAACTCTTGAATAAGGACGTTTCTTTCCAGATTTAAGGCATTATGATCTGCCTTGCGGCAGCTCAATGCTTGTGGGTTCCTCTATTCACTCATTATTTGACGACAATCCCTTCACATAAGCATACTTCTTATTCATCAATATTGAATTCTTAGTTGTTTACCAGTAGTAATTTTCGGAATCTTGTGTCTATTTTGCCATACAACTGGGCGAAATCACAAGACCACGCGTGGTAATAAACAAACTTGACATTGATTAGAATATCTGGATGAAGCTTGGGGGCTTGTTTGTCTTAGATAGGTTTTATACTTAGTATATAATTCATCAACTTTGAATTAATAGTATGAAAGTAATCTGCAGGATTTTCATATATGTAAATTTTAGCTTAAATATATTTTTTCTTTCACATTCCATTATCGGTGGTGAAAAATCGAGTTTGGATTCGTACATGAATGTGTTGGTAATTTAATCTCTCAAGGTCAATGTTTTATGCAGTATTGTTCTCATGTTCTCTTGTATTAAATTTAAATAAATATGTTAAGTTAAATTTGAATACATAACGAATGATAAAAATCATCAAATGAAAATTGACACTATTTCAGATGGTATAAGTTGCATTAGTTTTTAGAATATCGGTTGAAAATAATTTGAAAAGGAAGTATAAATCTGTTACTTATTAAAATATAGCGTAAAAATCAAGTAACTAGTATGTGTGACCTTATCCGATACAGTATTAAATGAGGATAGTAAAATTCAGTTGAAAATACAATCATTAAGAAATATGAGCTATGCGGGAATGAACCAGTCTAGTCTTATTCTGTTCGGTTTAGATTTTAGGAAAACAACCTAATGAATGTAAATGCGAAAAACAGTTTTTAATTAGTATGATCACCTTTCAAATTTTATAAAATATAAGTAGATAAGTTGAAATTTCTGATACAAATATTTGGGTACAAATTAGTCCACTAGAAAGTAATTCTGTTCGCCTTTAAGTTGAGGAAAGTAAAATTTGAATACTAGATGAGTGAATGGAAAAATTACCGCAAGCGTTTTGGTACTTTAGTAGACAGTATAAGAAGTTTTGCTCTTTGAAATATACTGAAATCCTGAACATGACTTAGCAGAGAAGTGTATTCTGTTACTTATGAAAATGTATGGTCAAATTCTATAAATAAGCGACTGTATCCGCTTTTGAATTGATGCTATAAAATGAACAGAAAAGTTTAAATTAGTGAAATTTCAGTTCAGTGTTGCCTGAAAGAAAGCAAAATTTTGATGGAATATGAGTAGATAAGTTTCTGAAACAAATATTAGCATTCGTTGAAAATTTATAAGATTTTCTTTAGCACAAGAATGTTGCTGTAACTAGATCGTTTAAATCTCTTAGTTATTGAATTTAAGAAACCAATCCTACCATAAAATGTCAATAGATATGTTGATGAAGGTTCTTGCATAAGGGTCCACAATAAGACTACTCAAATTGAAATTTAGGGTGAAAATGATTAACAATGAAGTCTAGATCGCTATTTTCTAGTCCACTGATAAACCAGTAGCCTTATTCTGTTCGCTATTGATTTCCCAAAAACCACCCATTGATAAATATTAGCACGATGTGAAATTGTTGAAAAATCATTCAAAAGTGTATAAAAATGCTTGAATCATTTCATTCTGATATACTCGTGGAGGTATTTGATGATATAATAAAACATAGGAAAAATCACATAAGGACGAGCAGATTGTATATGATTCACATTATTTGCATGTTTTATTGGTACCTAGAGAAATAATATGTTGAATCGAATGAATGTGGAGGTGGGTGGGAGCATCTAAAAAAAATTTGAATACATAATGAATGATAAAAATCACCAGATGAAAATTGACGTTTTTCAGATGGTATAAGTTGTTTTGGTTTTTGAATATAGGTTGAAAATAATATAAAATAATGTAATTCTGTTACTTATTAAAATAAAGCGTAAAAATCACTTAACTAGAATGTGTGACCTTATCCGATATAGGATCAATTGAAGAAAATTCTGTTGAAAATGCAATCATTAAGAAGTATGAGCGATGCGGGAATGAACCAGAGTAGTCTTATTCTGTTCGCTATAGATTTCAGGAAAACAACCTACTGGAAAATATAACCATGAATGTAAATGCGTAAAACATGTTTTTCATAAGCATGATCACCTTGCAATTTTTGTAAAATACACGTAGATCAGTAAAAATTTCTGATACAAATATTTGGATTGTTTAAGAAAGGTACAAATTAGATCACTAGAAAGTAATTCTGTTCGTTGTTAAGTTGAGGAAAATAGATGAGTAGATGGAAAAATTACCGCAAGCATTTTGGCACTTTAAAAGACAGTATGAGTAGTTCTGCACTTTGAAATATACTGAAATACTGAAAATAATTTTACTGGGAAGTGTAATTCTGTTACTTATGAAAATGTACTGTGAAAATCTAGAATAATGCGACTGTATACGCTATTGAATTGATTGAGAAAATAATATTCTGTTATAAATAATAATGATACATAAGATTATTTTTCGAAAATATTTCTACAGGTAGAGTAATTCAGTTCAGGGTTGCCTGAAAGAAAGCAAATTTTTGATTGAATATGAGTAGATGAGTTTCTGAAACAAATATTAGCATTCATTGAAAGGTTATAAGATTTTCTTTAACACAAGAATGTTGCTGTAACTAGATCGTTTAAATCTCTTAGTTATTGAATTTAGGAAACTAATCCTACCATAAAATGTCAATAAATATGTTGATGAGGGTTCTTGCATAAGGGTCGATAATAAGACTATTCAAATTGAAATTAAGGGTCGATAATAATACTATTCGCATTGAAATTGAGGGTGAAAATGTAGCCTTATTCTGTTCGCTATTGATTTCCCGAAAGCTATCCATTGAAAAATATTAGCATGATGTAAAGTTGGTAAAAATATTTTGAAAGTGTATAATAATGCTTGAATCATTTCATTTTGATATACTCGTGAAGGTATTTGATGATATGATGAAACATAGGGAAAATGACATTTGGACGAGTAGATTGTATATGATTCACATTATTTCCATGTTTTATCGGTGTCTGTAGAAGTAATAAGTTGAATCGAATGGATGTGGAGGTGGGTGGGAGCATCCAAGAAAAATGAAGTTGTTAAGTTACGCATAATTGTGTTGGTTAATTATGGTATAACTAGAAAATATCTTTTGAATGAAAAATGACTTAATAGTACACTAGTATATCAGTTGAAATTTCTGATACAAATATTTATGTTATTAAAGGACGGAAAAAATTAACATACTAGAAAGTGTTAAACTGTTCGCTACTAAATTGATTTTGAAAAGTGAAATTTGAATACAAAATATACATATGTGGAGTATTAACTGAAAAGTTGGCACTATTGCAGATAGTATGAGTGGCAAAATTCACGCTGTAAACTCGTTGACCAATAAATTCAAGGAAAATATTTCAGCAACAGCTGTGGTCGCAAAGAAAGCAAAAGAAAGGGTATTAATAGCACATTGCGCACATGCTTACTTGGTCTATATTTAAAAGAAATATGTTCAATCGAACTGATGAGGTGGGAGTTTGAAATAGTTAAATAGTTAGGCATAAGTGTATAGGTTTATTATGGTATAAGTTGAAAGTAAATCTTCAATGAAAGAAAATGAAAGTTATATATAAGACTAAGTAGATTAGTTGACATTTCTGATAGAAATATTCAGATCGTTGAATTAGGCTATAAATTGAGTCAGTAGAAAGTGTAATTCTGTTAGCTACTTAATTAAAGAGAGAAAAGTAAAATTGGAATATGAACTGATGGTAAAAATTACCGAAAAAAAATTGGCACTATTGCAGATGTTACTAGTGGTTAAATTAACTATGTCAATTCTTTGGCTAATAAAATTGAAGTAGATATCTGAGTGGTAGCAATGGTCGAAACTTACGATCATTAAATTGGGAGGAACAGAAGAAAGCAAATGGAAAGGTAGAAATGATGACATTCATAATGATAAAAACATTTTAACGAGTAGATTGTAAATAATTCACATTACGGACAAGATTTCTTGGTTTAAATGATAGGGATGAGTTCGATTGAACGGAAGTGGAGATTGTTGGGAGCATAAATAAACCAAATTGTTGAATTACCCGTAAGTGTGTAGGTTGATTATGGTTTGAGTAGAAAGTATATCTTCAGTGAAAGAAAATGAAAGATTTATGCCAGACTTGGTATAGATCAGTGGCCATTTCTGATACAAATATTCATATGGTTGATGTAGGCTATAAATTGGGCCAGTAGAGGGTGAAATTCTATTAGATACTAAATTAATTGTGAAAATAAAAATTTGAACATAAATAAATGGTTAAAATTACCAACAAAATTGACACCTTTACAGATATTATGAGTCATGAAATTAACTATGTAAACCTGTTGGCTAATAAATTTGAAGGAAATATATAAGTGGTCAAAGCAAACGGAAAGGTAGAAAATGACGAAGTTCTTAATAATAATTAATAACAATTAAACGAGTAGATTGTAAATAATTCACATTGCGCACAAGAAAAAGTACAAATGATAGGAATGAGTTCAATTGAATGGGAGTGGAGGTTGTTAAATTACCCATAAGTGTGTAGGTTGATCAGTTTATGAGTAGAAATAATGAAACAATGAAATAAAAGAAAAGTCTTAAACAAGACTAAGTGTAGATCAGTTCACATTTCTGATACAAATATTCATATGGTTAAAGTAGGCTATAAATAGAACCAGTAGAGAGTGAAATTCTATCAACTACAAAATTAATTGGGAAAATCAAATATCCTCAATGAAAGGTATAGAAGACTAAGTGCAGATCAGTAGACATTTCTGATACAAATATTAATGGTTGAAGTAGGCTATAAATTGAGCCAGTAGAGAGTGAAATTCTATTAACAACTAAATTAATTGAGAAAAGCAAAATTCGAACATAAATAAATGGTTAAAATTACCAAAAAATTGACACTATTACAGATATTATGAGTGACAAAATTAACTATGTAAACCTGTTGGCCAATAAATTTGAAGGAAATATATAAGTGGTCAAAGCAAATGGTTAGGTAGAAAATGACGAAGTTCATAATAATAATTAATAACAATTAAACTAGTAGATTGTAAATAATTCACATTGCGCACAAGAACAAGTATAAATGATAGGAATCAGTTCAATTGAATGGAAGTGGAGGTTGTTGGGAGCATAAAAAATTAGGTTGTTGAATTACCCATAAGTGTGTAGGTTGATCAGTTTATGAGTAGAAATTATGAAACAATTAAACAAAATAAAAGTCTTAAACAAGACAAGTGTAGATCAGTTGACATTTCTGATACAAATATTCATATGGTTGAAGTAGGCTATAAATTGAGCCAGTAGAGAGTGAAATTCTATTAACTACAAAATTAATTGAGAAAATCAAAATTTGAACATAAATAAATGGTAAAAATTACCGAAAAAATTGGAACATTCGCAGATGTTATGAATGGAAAAATTAACTATGTAAATTCGTTGGTTAATAAATTTGGTGTAAATATCTGAATGGTAGGAATGGTCGAAATTTATGGTCACTAAATTGAGAAGAACGAAAGAAAGCAAATGGAAAGGTAGAAATGACGAAGTTCATAATGATAATAACATTTAAACGAGTAGATTGTAAATAATTCACATTGCGCACAAGATTTCTTGGTATAAATGATAGGAATGAGTTCGATTGAATGGAAGTGGAGGTTGTAGGTAGCATAAAAAATCTAAGTGTTAAATTACCCAAAAGAGTGTAGGTTGATGAGTAGAAAGTATATCATCGGTAAATGAAAATGGAAATTTTATTCAAGACTAAGTGTAGAAGATCAGTTGACATTTCTGATACAAATATTCAGATAGTTGAAGTAGGGTAAAAAATGGGTCAGAGGGTGTAATTCTGTTAGCTACTAAATTAATTGAGAGAAGTAAAATTTGATGGTAGAGATTACCAAAAAAATTGTCACGATCACAGATGTTATGAGTGGTAAAAGTAACACAAGTACTTGGCTAATAAATATAAAGGAAATATATGAGTGGTGGTAATGATCGAAATTTATGATATTATATAAATAATAAAGGGTAGAAATGACGAAGCTCATAATGCTAATAACATTCAAGCGAGTAGATAATAAATAATTCACATTGCGGACAAGATTTCTTGTATAAATAAGAGGAATGAGTTCAATTGAACAGAAGTGGAGGTGGGTGGGAGCATAAAGAAACCAAGTAGTTAAATTACCCATAAGTGTGTAGGTTGATTATGGTATGAGTAGAATATATATCTTCAATGAAAGAAAATGAAAGTTTTATATAAGACTAAGTAGATCAGTTGACATTTCTGATACAAATATTCAGATGGTTGAAGTAGGCTATAAATTGAGTCAGCAGAGAGTGTAATTCTGTTAGCTACTTAATAAATTGAGAAAGGTAAATTTTCAATATGAATAAATGGTAAAAATTACCGAAAAAAATTGTCTCTATTACAGATGTTATGAGTGGTAAAATTAACTATGTATATCCGTTGGCCAATAAATTTAAAGGAGATGTCTGAGTGGTAGCAATTGTCGAAATTTAATCAAAGGTAATGAATGTTTAACACTAGCGTGAGTGTCAATTAACATTTATGATACAAATAATAAGATTGTTGAAGTAGGGTTCAAATTGAGTCAGAGTGTGTAATTCTGTTATCTACTAAATTAATTGAGAGAAGTAAAATTTGATGGTAAATATTACCGAAAAAATTGTCACTATTACAGATGTTATGAGTAAAATTAATTATGTAAATACGTTGGCCAATAAATATAAAGTAAATATATGAGTGGTGGTAATGGTCGAAATTTATGATATTATATAAATAATAAAGGGTAGAAATGACGAAGCCCATAATGATAATAACATTCAAACGAGTAGATTATAAATAATTCACATTGCGGACAAGATTTCTTGGTATAAATAAGAGGAATGAGTTCAATTGAACGGAAGTGGAGGTGGGTGGGAGCATAAAGAAATTAAGTAGTTAAATTTCCCATAAGTGTAAAGGTTGAATATGGTATGAGTAGAAAATATAGCCTCAATGAAAGAAAATTTAAGTTTTATATAAGACTAAGTGGATCAGTTGACATTTATGCTACTGATATTCAGATGGTTGCAGTAGGCTATAAATTGAATCAGTAGAATATAAATCTGTTAGCTACTAAATTAATTGAGAAAAGTTAAATTTGAAGGTAGAGATTACAAAAAAAATTGTCACTATTAGAGATGTTATTAGTGGTGAAATTAACTATGTAAATCCGTTGGCTAATAAATTTAAAGGAAATGTCTGGGTGGTAGCAATTTTCGAAATTTATGATCATTAAATTGAGAAGAACAATAGAAAGCAAAGAGAAAAGGTATAAGTAAAACATTGCGCACATGATTACTTGGTATATATATATATACCAGGATATAAAAGGAATAAGTTCAATCGAACCGTGGAGGTTGGTGAGAGTTTAAAAAAATTAAATATTATAGTTACGCATAAGTGTGTAGGTTGCTTGAAATATGAGTAGAAGGTATATCTTGAATGAAAGGAATTGGTAGTTTGATGAAAGACTAAAGTAGGCTACAAAGTGAGTCGTTAGATAGCGCAATTCTGTTCGCTATTAAATTAGTTGAGAAAAGAATAATTGAATAAGAGTAGATGGTAAAAAATGGTATTATTGTAAATTGTATGAGTGGTAGAATTCATAATGTTAATCTGTTGGCTAATAAATTCAAAGAAAATATCTGACATAGTTGTGGTCGAAATTTTTTATAATGAAAATTGGAAGGTCAAAAGAAAAGAAATGGAATGGTAGAAATGAGGAAGCCCATATTGATAATAACATTGAGACGAGTCGATGATTCACATTACGCACGTGATTTAGTGGTATATGTAAAAGGTACAAGTTCAATCTGGCTGGGGAGGTCGGTGGAGCATAAAAAAGTGTTTTCATTGGTTAACGAAGCTAATATGGATGATAATAAAATCTTGACACTATCTGTATACGTTGAGTGTACACAGATACATAAACTACATAAATGTTAGAACTAACCAAGTCAAGACGGAATTAAGTCATTACTACCCTAACACTCAAACCCCGACAACAATTACACGAGTACATGATTCACATAGCGCAAATGATTTATTGGAGTATGTGAAAGAAATAAGTATTGAATTGATGGGAAGGTTGAAGGAGCATAAAAATAGTTGTAGTTGATTTGCCCATAAGTTTGTATGTATGGTATAACTAAAGAGTATGAATGAAAGATTGAATTCTATGAAAGACTAGTAGAAGGTCAAATGAAACTTTTCATACTAAAATTTAGATGCTGGAAGTTGGGTTAGATTTAATCACTAGAAAGTGTATTTATATTCGGTACTAAATTAAATAAGAAAAGTAAAAATTGAATATAATTAGATGGTAAAAATTACCGAAAAAAAATTGGTACTATTCTTTTAAATTATTCACACTGCGAACATGATTTCTTGGTATATAAAAAAGAAATAATTTCAATCGAATGTACGTTGAGGCGTTTTTTGGGATCATTAATAAAACAAATTCTGTAGAGAATTACGCATTAGGATGAAGGTATATGGTATTGCTAGAAAGTATACTTTGAATGAAGGAAAATAAAAACTTTATACGAGACTAGAAATAAAAGTTGAGTCACTTAGAAATTTAGTTCCGTTTTTTAATTGAGAAAAGTAAAATTCATGAGAATGGATGGTTGAAATAACAGAAAAAAAATTACATTGTTGCAGATGGTATAATTAGAAAAAAAACTCAGAAAACTCGTACAATTGTTAATTAGAAGGAAATATCTCGGTAAAAGTGTTGGTTGAATTTATAATCATGATATTTAGGAAAATAAAAGTAGAAATGACGAAGCTAAAATATATAATAATATTCAGAAGAGGAGATTGTAAAATATTCACTTGCGTACTCGATTTCTTGGTTTATGAAAAAGGAATAATTTCAATTAAATGGATGTGGTGGTGGGTGGGAACATCCAGAAAAGAAAAAAGAAGTAGTTCAATTGCTCATAAATATAGTATTTTTCGAAAATATATTTTGAATGGGAGAATATGAAAACCTTTTAGAAGACGAGTAAATTTGTTGAAATTTCTGATAAAGATATTCAGAATTTCTGGGTGGGAACATCCAGAAAAGAAAAAAGAAGTAGTTCAATTGCTCATAAATATGGTATTTATAGAAAATATATTTTGAATGGGAGAATATGAAAACCTTTTAGAAGATTAGTAAATCTGTTGAAATTTCTGATGAAGATATTCAGAATTTCTGGGTGGGAACATCCAGAAAAGAAAAAAGAAGTAGTTCAATTGCTCATAAATATGGTATTTATAGAAAATATATTTTGAATGGGAGAATGTGAAAACCTTTTAGAAGATTAGTAAATCTGTTGAAATTTCTGATAAACAGAATTTCTGGGTGGGAACATCCAGAAAAGAAAAAAGAAGTAGTTCAATTGCTCATAAATATGGTATTTTTCGAAAATATATTTTGCATGGGAGAATATGAAAACCTTTTAGAAGACGAGTAAATCTGTTGAAATTTCTGATAAAGATATTCAGAATTTCTGGGTGGGAACATCCAGAAAAGAAAATAGAAGTAGTTCAATTGCTCATAAATATGGTATTTTTAGAAAATATATTCTGAATGGGAGAATATGAAAACCTTTTAGAAGACGAGTAAATCTGTTGAAATTTCTGATAAAGATATTCAGAAGGTTAGAGATTAGATCAGATCAATAAAACAAATGATGTAGAAGAATTACGCATTAGGATTAAGCTTAAATATATTATTGCTAGAAAGTATATTTTGAACGAAGGAAAATAAAAACTTTGTACGAGACTAGAAACTACAGTTGAGTTACTTAGAAATTTAGTTCCGTTTGCTGGTAAATTGATTGAGGAAAGTACAATTCATAAGAATGGATGGTTGAAATTACAGAAAAAATTCACATTGTTGTAGATGGTATAATGGGAAAAAAACTCAGAAAATTCGTTCAATTATTAATTAGAAGGAAATATCTCAGTAAAAGTGATGGTTGAATTTATAATCATGATATTTAGGACAAAAGGAAGCAAAAAAAAGTAGAAATGACGAAACTAAAATATATAATAATATTCAGACGAGGAGATTGTAAAATATTCACTTGCGTACTTGATTTCTTGGTTTATGTAAAAGGAATAATTTCAATTAAATGGATGTGGTGGTGGGTGGGAACATCCAAAAAAGAAAAAAAAGTACTTCAATTACTCGTTAATATGATATTTTTAGAAAATATATTTTGAATGGGAGAATATGAAAGTCGTTTAGAAGAATAGAAAATCTGTTGAAATTTCTGATAAAGATATTCAGATGGTTGGGTTGGGTAAAAATTAAGTCATTTTGGAAATGTAGTTCTCTCCGCTACTAAATTAATTCGGAAAAGTAACATTTGAATATGAATACATGGTAAAAATTACCTAGAAAAATTGCACTATTGCAGATGGTATGAGTGGAAAATTAAACCTTGTAAATGCGTTGACTAATGAATTTAAAGAATTATCTCAGTCTTAGTGATGTTCGATATTTATGATCATGATATTTGGGACAAGAGAAAGCAAAATTATTGGAAGAAATGATAAAGCTAAAAGGGATAATAACATTTAGACGAGTAGATTTTGAATGATTTACATTACACACATGATTTCTTGGTTTTTATGAAAGGAATGAGTTCGATCGCATTGATGTGAAGGATGGTGGGAGTACCAAAAAATGATTTAGTCGAGTTGCGCATGAGTGTGTAGATTTGAAGATGGTACAAATAGAAACTACCTTTTGAAAATTGAAAATAAAACTTCATAAAGGAACGGTAGCTCAGTTGAAATTTTTGATTCAAGTATTCCGATGGTTGTAGTAAGGACAAATTTAGTAACTAGTAAGTGTATTCTGTTTGCTTCTGCATTAATCGAGAAATGTAAAATTTGAATATGAATAGATGGTGAAAATCACTGAGAAAAATTGAACCTCTTGCAGATAATGAGTGAGATAATTGACTCTGAAAATTCGTTGACTGATAAATTTAAAAGGTATACTTCAGTAATAGTTATGGTCGAAATAATGAAAGGACAAAAGAAAACGAATCAAAATTAAGAAATTATGAAACCAATATGGATGATTATATTTTGACGATTATATTGAACATGATTTACATTGCGCAAATGGTTTCTTGGTTTATATAAAGAAAATAAATCCAATTAAATGGTTGTAAAGGTAAAGGGAACGTCCAAAAATGAAATAAATTAGTTAAGTTGTGCACAGGTATGTAGGATAAATATGGTATAATAGAACATTTTGAAGACAAATTTAACTCTATAAAAGACTAGGAGTTCAGATTAAATTTTTGATACAAATATTTCGATGGTTAACGTTGGGTCAAATTTAGTAATAGATAGTGTAGTTCTGTTCTTTACTAAATTAATTGAGAAAAGTGAAATTTGAGTATGAAGGATGGTGAAACAAACCGAAAATAATGGCACTTCAGCAAATGGTAATAAGTGGAAAAATTACCGCTGTAAATATGTTGGTTAATACATTCAAAGAAAATATCTCAGTGACAGTTAAGATTTTTAATTTTGGTCTAACAAATGAAAGGAAAGGTAGAAATGACAGAGCGAAAATGGATAGTAAAAAATAGATGAGGAGATTGTAAATGTAAATTTTAAATATTGCGCACATGATTTCTTAGTATATTATTATATATACAAAGATCCAATGGATGTGGAGGTGGGTGGGAACATCCAAGAAAGAAAATTTGTTGAGTTGCGCATAAATATGTAGGTTTGTACACGGTATTTCTGGAAAAAATAAAGTAAGAATTATGGTTATGATATTTGGGACAAAAGAAAGCAAAAGGATAGGTGCAAATGACAAAAGTGAAATGAATAATGTCATTTAGAGAAGTAGATTTTGAATGATTCTGAAAATTCGTTGGCTAATAAATTGAAAAAGGTAATACTTCAGTGATAGTTATAGTCGCAATGAATGATACTGAAATAGGGAAGGACAACAGAAAACGAATGAAAAGGTAGAAATTATGAAACCAATATGGATGATAATATTTTGACGATTATATTGTACATGATTTACATTGCGCAAATGATTTCTTGGTTTATATAAAAAGAATAAATCCAATTAAATGGTTGTAAAGGTAAAGGGAACAAATTTAGTAATAGATAGTGTAGTTCTGTTCGCTACTAAACTAATTGACAAAAGTGAAATTTGAGTATGAAGGATGGTGAAACAAACCGAAAATAATGGCACAATTAGTGGAAAAATTACCTCTGAAAATATGTTCATTAATATATTTAAAAAAAATATCTCAGTGACAGTTATGATTTTTAATTTTTGGACTAACAAAAGGAAACAAAAGAAAAGGTAAAAATTAAAAGTTAAAATGGATAGAAAAAGTTAGATGAGTAGATGTAAATGTAAATTTCAAACATTGCGCACTTGATTTCTTAGTATATTATTATATAAGATCCAATGGAAGTGGAGGTGGGTGGGAACATCCAAAAAAGAAAATTAGTTGAGTTGCGCATAAATATGTAGGTTTAAATACGGTATTTCTGGAAAAATTTAAGTCACGTCGAAAATAAAGTTTTATCTGCTACTAAATAAATTGAGAAAAGGAAAATTTGAATAGGAATAGATGGTAAAAATGACCGAAAGCATTGTCTATATTACAGCTGGTATGAGTGGAAAAATTAACTGTTTGAAATCTTTGACTAATATTTTTCCAAGGAAAGATCTTAATGGTAGTGATGGTAAAAATTATGCTTATGATATTTGAGGCTAAAGAAAGCAAAAGGATAGGTGCAAATGACAAAATTTAAATGAATAATATCATTTAGACGAGTAGATTTTGAATGATTCTGAAAATTCGTTGGCTAATAAATTTAAAGGTAATACTTCAGTGATAGTTACAATCGCAATAAATGATACTGAAATTGGGAAGGACAAAAGAAAACGAATGAAAAGGTAGAAATTATGAAACCAATATGGATGTTGATATTTTGACGATTATATTGTACATGATTTACATTGCGGAAATGATTTCTTGGTTTATATAAAAGGAATAAATCCAATTAAATGGTTGTAAAGGTAAAGGGAACGTCCAAAAATGAAATAAATTAGTTGAGTTGTGCACAGGTATGTGGGTTAAACATGGTATAGTAGAACATTTTAATGACAAATTTAACTCTATAAAAGACTAGGAGAGCAGATTAAATTTTTGATACAAATATTTCGATGGTTAACGTAGGGTCAAATTTAGTAATAGGTAGTATATGTCTGTTCGCTACTAAATTAATTGACAAAAGTGAAATTTGAGTATGAAGAATGGTGAAACAAACCGAAAATAATGGCACTTTTGCAGATGGTAATTAGTGAAAAAATTACCTCTGAAAATATGTTCATTAATATATTTAAAAAAAATATCTCAGTGACAGTTATGATTTTTAATTTTTTGACTAACAAAAGAAAAGGTAAAAATTAAAAGCTAAAATGGATAGAAAAAGTTAGATGAGTAGACTGTAAATGTAAATTTTAAACATTGCGCACTTGATTTCTTAGTATATTCTTATATATACAAAGATCCAATGGAAGTGGAGGTGGGTGGGAACATCCAAAAAAGAAAATTAGTTGAGTTGCGCATAAATATGTAGGTTTAAATACGGTATTTCTGGAAAAAATTAAGTCACGTAGAAAATATAGTCTTATCTGCTACTGAATAAATTGAGAAAAGGAAAATTTGAATATGAATAGATGGTAAAAATTACCGAAAGCATTGTCTATATTGCAGCTGCTATGAGTGGAAAAATTAACTCTTTGAAATCTTTGAGTAATATTTTTCCAAGAAAAACATCTTCATGATAGTGATGGTAAAAAATTATGCTTATGATATTTGGGACAAAAGAAAGCAAAATGATAGGTGCAAATGACAGAACTGAAATGAATAATGTCATTTATACGAGTAGATTTTGAATGATTCTGAAAATTCGTTGGCTAATAAATTTAAAGGTAATACTTCAGTGATAGTTATAGTCGCAATAAATGATACTGAAATTGGGAAGGACAACAGAAAACGAATGAAAAGGTAGAAACGATGAAACCAATATGGATTATGATATTTTGACGATTATATTGTACATGATTTAAATTGCGCAAATGATTTCTTGGTTTATATAAAAAGCATAAATCCAATTAAATGGTTGTAAAGGTGGGTGGGAACGTCCAAAAATGAAATAAATTAGTTGAGTTGTGCACAGGTATGTAGGATAAATATGGTATAGTAGAACATTTTAATGACAAATTTAACTCTATAAAAGACTAGGAGATCAGATTGAATTTTTGACACAAATATTTCGATGGTTAACGTAGGGTCAAATTTAGTAATAGATAGTGTAGTTGAGTTCGCTACTAAATTAATTGACAAAAGTGAAATTTGAGTATGAAGGATGGTGAAACAAACCGAAAATAATGGCACTTTTGCAGATGGTAATTGGTGGAAAAAAAAACCTCTGTAAATATGTTCGTTAATATATTAAAAAAAAATATCTCAGTGACAGTTATGATTTTTAATTTTTTGACTTACAAAAGAAAAGGTAAAAATTAAAAGCTAAAATGGATAGAAAAAGTTAGATGAGTAGACTGTAAATGTAAATTTTAAACATTGCGCACTTGATTTCTTAGTATATTATTATATATACAAAGATCCAATGGAAGTGGAGGTGGGTGGGAACATCCAAAAAAGAAAATAAGTTGAGTTGCGCATAAATATATAGGTTTAAATACGGTGTTTCTGGAAAAAATTAAGTCACGTAGAAAATATAGTCTTATCTGCTACTGAATAAATTGAGAAAAGGAAAATTTGAATATGAATAGATGGTAAAAATTACCGAAAGCATTGTCTATATTGCAGCTGCTATGAGTGGAAAAATTAACTCTTTGAAATCTTTGAGTAATATTTTTCCAAGAAAACATCTTCATAATAGTGATGGTAAAAAATTATGCTTATGATATTTGGGACAAAAGAAAGCAAAATGATAAGTGCAAATGACAAAACTAAAATGAATAATGTCATTTAGACGAGTAGATTTTGAATGATTCTGAAAATTCGTTGGCTAATAAATTTAAAGGTAATACTTCAGTGATAGTTATAGTCGCAATAAATGATACTGAAATCGGGAAGGACAACAGAAAACGAATGAAAAGGTAGAAATGATGAAACCAATATGGATTATAATATTTTGACGATTATATTGTACATGATTTACATTGTGCAAATGATTTATTGGTTTATATAAAAGGAATAAATCCAATTAAATGGTTGTAAAGGTGGGTGGGAACGTCCAAAAATGAAATAAATTAGTTAAGTTGTGCACAGGTATGTAGGATAAATATGGTATAATAGAACATTTTAATGACAAATTTAACTCCATAAAAGACTAGGTCAGATTGAATTTTTGATACAAATATTTCGATGGTTAACGTACGGTCAAATTTAGTAATAGATAGTGTAGTTCTGTTCGCTACTAAATTAATTGACAAAATTGGAATTTTGTATGAAGGATGGTGAAACAAACCGAAAATAATGGCACTTTTGCAGATGGTAATTAGTGGAAAAATTACCTCTGTAAATATTTTCGTTAATATATTAAAAAAAAATATCTCAGTGACAGTTATGGTTTTTAATTTTGGACTAACAAAAGAAAACAAAAGGAAAGGTAGAAATTACAAAGCTAAAATGGATAGTAAAAGTTAGATGAGTAGATTGTAAATGTAAATTTTAAACATTGCGCACATGATTTCTTAGTATATTATTATATATACAAAGATCCAATGGATGTGGAGGTGGGTGGGAACATTCAAGAAAGAAAATTTGTTGAGTTGCGCATAAATATGTAGGTTTAAATACGGTACGTCTGGAAAAAATTAAGGCACGTAGAAAATATAGTTCTATCTGCTACTGCATAATTTGAGAAAAAGAAAATTTAAATATGAATAGATGGTAAAAATCACCGAAAAATTAACTCTTTGAAATCTTTGACTAATATTTTTCCAAGGAAAGATCTTCATGATAGTGATGGTAAAAATTATGCTTAAGATATTTGGGACAAAAGAAAGCAAAATGATAGGTGCAAATGAAGAAAATAAAATGAATAATGTCATTTAGACGAGTAGATTTTGAGTGATTCTGAAAATTCGTTGGCTAATAAATTTAAAGTTAATACTTCAGTGATACTTATAGTCGCAATAAATGAAACTGAAATTGGGAAGGACAAAAGAAAACAAATGTAAAGGTAGAAATGATGAAACCAATATGGATGATAATATTTTGACGATTATATTGTACATGAGTTTCATTGTGCAAATGACTTTTTGGTTTATATAAAAGAAATAAATCCAATTAAATGATTGTAAAGGTGGGTGGGAACGTCCAAAAATTGAATAAAGTAATTAAGTTGTGCACAGGTATGTAGATTGAATATGGTATAACTAAAATAGATTTTTTGAATGAAAAATTAAACTAAATTAAGACTAGATATTCTTCTTCTTAATCAACCGTCTCCATGCGAAGGTTGGCGATCCACTTGGCTATCAGAACTCTAGAATTTGCCGCCTTGTAGACATCTGTCGATGTGCACTCATACCATCTTCCAGATCTCTCAACCAAGAATACGGTCTTCTTTCAACTGATATATTGCCCTCAATTATAAATCTTAAGACCTCATATTTTTCACCTCTCATAACGTATCGTAACGAAACTGAAATATGTAATAATATTCAGACGAGGAGATTATAAATGTTTCATATTACGCACTTGATATATTGGTTTATGTGAAAGGAAAGAGTTAAATGAAATAATTGTGGTGGTGGGTGGGAAAATTCAAAAAAGGAAAGTAGTTGAGCTGCGCATAAATATGTAGCTTTAAATGTGGTATTTCTAGAAAATATATTTTGAATGGAAGAATATGAAAACTTTTTAGAAGATTTTAGTAAATAATGATAATAATAATAAATCGCCTTAATTAGTTGATAACTCAACCTAAGAACAAGTACATTAATTAAACCAAACTACTATATCGTGGAGAAGTCTAGCACAGCTATTCTTACAAAACCACGACACAGCAGAAACAAATAAAACTGCAATTGTTTTCTATTATGTTCCTCAGCAAAAAAACGAGAAAATTAAACTGCATACTGAAAACCCTCAATATCAGGTACAGGGGTGCTCACTCCTCTCAACAATCATCACTCACAATCATAAGGTTCTGTTCGCTTAGCAAATATGACCTATATTTGAATTTATTTATATTCATCTTCCTAAACTCTTCCGAAAGCGAAATGTAAAGCGATACTGCACAATAAATGAACGACCTGCAGAACATGGGCGTCCGATGACGTGGAATAAGAAATCGACCTCCGAACCTTGTATCTCAGCCGTGTCTAGAATCCACAGGAATGAACTTATCTCTGAGATAGCGGGATGAATCAGTAGACACCAATAATCGGTGGGTGAAGTTAGCCAGATGAGGTTTTCTCCTGTTGCCCATGTCGAGTCATCCTGTATCCACCATAGCACGCGATATATGATCGAATTTTCTCAACCCAAAAACCAAACGACTACAGCTGTTCTGAACTTTTTGAACACGATTTTTTTCCGTTTGCCGCAAACGTGAACCATACAAAAAATCGCAATAAGTGAAATGTGAAAGGACTAAGGTCTCACATAGCATTTTTCTCAATCCGTGGTTCAACAGATGTCTACTGCAGTAGAGCAGTTTTAGATTGCTGTAAGATCTCATCATTAAGTTTTTTATATGTTCACTAAACTTCAAATCATTATCCAAATGGAAACCCAAAACTTTTATTACACTGCTGACAGAAAGTTTGGTATCACCAATTTGAACATTCAATTCTCGGTTGTGATCGTCCCTAACCATTTTAGATAAAAAATATATAAGTTTTGATTTTTCAGCGTTAAGTTTAAGTGAATGCTGTCTAGAGATTCGTGATATGTTCACAAGTTCAGCGTTAAGGCGATCATTGACAATGTTGACATCACTAGAAATAAAACGGTACAAAGCTGGACGTCATTGGCATATACTTGGACGCTACAATAATCAACCGAATTGAGGATGTCTGCAGTATACACTAAAGTGTACGAAGCTAAAAATGATAATAACGTTTATACGAGTAAATTGCAAATGGTTCACATTGCCACATGATTTCTTAGTTTACATAAAAGTAATAAGTTCGATCGAATTGATGTGAAGGTTGGAGTACAAAAAAATGATTTAGTTGAGTTGAGCATGAGTATGTTGATTGAATATGGTATGAATAAAAGCTTCCTTTTGATTTAAAAATAAAATTCATTAAAGAGTGGAAGGTCAGTTGAAATTTTTGATTCAAGTATTTGGATGGTTAAAGTAGGGTCAAATTTAGTAACTAGAAAGTATTTTTCAGTTGTTCTGCATTAATTGAGAAATGTTAAATATGAATATGAATAGATGGTAAAAATTACTGAGAAAAATTTACACACTTGTTGATTATGCGTGGTATATTTAATAATAATTAATTCGTTGACCAATAAATTCAAAGGAAATATCTCAGTCTTAGTGATGGTCGAAATTTATGATCATGATCGTTAGGAAAAAAGGGAGCAAAAGATGGTAGAATTGACGAAGCTTAAATGGATAATAACTTTTACACGAGTAGATGTTTAGGTGAAATATGGTATGAATAGAAAGTATATTTTGAATAAAAGAAGATAATAACATTCTAAAAGCCTAGATATGTTGCTAGTTCTGAAATTTGGAAGGCCAAGGAAAAACGAATGAAAAGGTAGAAATGATGAAACCAATATGGACGATAATACTTGGACGAATACATTGTAACTGAATTACATTGCGCAAATGATTTCTTGGTTAATGTAAAAGGAATAAGTTCAATTAAACGGTGGAGATGGCGGGTGGGAACATCCAAAAATTAAATAAAGTAGTTGAGTTGTGCACAGGGTTGTAGGTTAAATATGGTATAACTAGAAAAGAACTTTCAAATGACAAATTGAACTCTATAAAAGAGTAGATCAGATTAAATTTTTGATACGAATATTTCGATTGGTGAACGTAGGACAAATTTAGTAATCGATAGAGTAGTTCTGTTCGCTACTAAATTAATTGAGAAAAGTAAAATTTGAGTATGAAGGATGGTGAACCAAACCGAAAACAAAGGCACTTTTGCATATGGTATGACTGGAAAAATTAACTCTGTAAATATGTTGGTTAAAATATTGAAAGAAAATATCTCGGTAACTGTTATGGTTCTTAATTTTGGAGGTACAAAAGAAAGCAAAAGGAGAGATAGAAATGACTAAACTAATCAGTAATGGATAGTAACAGTTAGACGAGTAAAATTTAAATTTAAAAAATTGCGCACAAGATTTCTTAATATATTATTATATTTACTAAGATCCAATGGATGTGAAGGTGGATGGGAACATCCAAAAAAGAAAATTAGTTGAGTTGGGTATAAACATGTAGGTTTAAATATAGTATTTCTGAAAAAAAATTGAGTCACGTAAAAAATGTAGTTTGATCTGCTACAGAATAAATTGAGAAAAGTAAAATTTTAATATGAATAGATGGTAAAAATCATAGAAAGCATTGGCTCTATTGCAGCTTGTATGAGTGTAAAAATTAACTCTTTAAAATCTTTGACTATTATTTTTCCAAGGAAATATCTCAATGATAGTGATGGTCGAAAATTATGATTATGACATTAGGTACAAAAGAAAGCAAAATTATAGGTGAAAATTACGAAGCCAAAAATGATAATAACGTTAAGACGAGTAAATTGCAAATGGTTCACATTGCCACATAATTTCTTGGTTTACATAAAAGGAATAAGTTAGATCGAATTGATGTGAAGGTTGGTGGGAGTACCAAAACATGATTTATTTGAGTTGCGCATGAGTGTTGATTGAATATGGTATGAATAGAAACTAATTTTTGATTTAAAAATAAAATTTCATAAAAGAGTGTTAGGTCAGTTAAAAGTTTCGATCCAAGTATTCGGATGGTTAAAGAAGGGTAAAATTTAGAAACTAGAAAGTATTTTTCAGTTGTTCTGCATTAATTGAGAAATGTTAAATATGAATATGAATAGATGGTAAAAATTACTGAGAAAAATTTACACACTTGTTGATTATGCGTGGTATATTTAATAATAATAAATTCATTGACTAATAAATTCAAAGGAAATATCTCAGTCTTAGTGATAATCGAAATTTATGATCATGATCTTTAGGACAAAACGAAGCTAAAGGAAGGTAGATATGATGAAGCTTAAATGGATAATAACTTTTACACGAGTAGATGTTTAGGTTAAATATGGTATGACTAGAAAGTATATTTTGAATAAAAGAAAATAATAACATTCTAGAAGGCTAGATTTGTTACTGGGTCTGAAATTTGGAAGGCCAAAGAAAAAACGAATGAAAAGGTAGAAATGATGAAACCAATATGGATGATAATACTTGGACGAATATATTGTAAATGATTTACATTGCGCAAATGATTTCTTGGTTAATGTAAAAGGAATAAGTTCAATTTAATGGTTGAGATGGTGAGTAGGAACATCCAAAAATTAAATAAAGTAGTTAAGTTGTGCTCAGGGTTGTAGGTTAAATATGTTATAACTAGAATAGAACTTTTAAATGACAAATAGAACTCTTCAAGTCTAGATCAGAGATTTTTAATACAAATATTTCGATTGGTGAACGTAGGGTCAAATCTAGCAATGTGTAGTTCTGTTCGCTACTTAATTGATTGAGAAAAGTAAAATTTGAGTATGAAGGATGGTGAAACAAACCGAAAACTATGGCATTTTTGCATGTGGTATGACTGGAAAAATTAACTCTGTAAATATGTTGGTTAATATATTCAAAGAAAATATCTCGGTGACTGTTATGATTTTTAATTTTGGACGAACAAAAGAAAGCAAAAGGAAAAATAGAAAGGACTAAGCTAATATGGATAGTAACAGTTAGACGAGTAAATTGTAAATGTAAGTTTAAAAGTTTGGGCACATGATTTCTTAGTATATTATTATATATACTAAGATCAAATGGATGTGGAGGTGGGTTGGAACACCCATAAAAGAAAATTAGTTGAATTGCGCATAAACATGTAGGTTTAAATATGTTATTTCTGGAAAAAATAAAGTCACGTAGAAAATATAGTTTGATCTGCTACTGAATAAATTGAGTAAAGTAAAATTTGAATTTGAATATATGGTGAAAATAACCGAAAGCATTAGCTCTATAGCAGCTGGTATGAGTTGAAAAATGAACTCTTTAAAATCTAGAAGTAATATTATACCAAGGAAATATCTTAATGATAGTGATTGTCGAAAATTAATCTGCTAAGTGGTAGACCGTACTCATTCGCGATTAGCATAGTTTAGGATGAAAACAAAGTATTTATTCCATTTTGTTGGTGCTAATTTCATGTGTATCAATTATTTTTACCTGTTATTGCTTCATAATAACGAATCCACATTTTGAAAACGTTATGCAAAGTTTGGCTACAAAAGGTAAATCTAGATATTAAACATTTTTATGCATGTCTAACTCATCCAAATAGGTATATTCTAATTTTTTTCGAGAAATTCTTGTATAGAAACGTTTCTTTTCAAATACATCAATTTCTGATCTGCTTTGCATCAGATCAAATTTCAATTCAAAATTGTAGCTATTCACTAAATGTAATAAGCATATCGCTTATTTCTCGATATTAAATTATTTCATACCAGTATTTCACTATTTTCAAAATCTTGTACCAATTCCGCGCTTCGAATTAACGACATTAGATCAAAACCACGCAAGGTAAAAATGGAATTGACATTTACAGAATACTTGGTTGAAGCTAAATATATAATTTCTCCTTGGTTGGTACGTCTTAAATACTTTTATCCTTGATGAAAGGATCGTCAACTTGGATATAACTAATTCGCCTGTTTTTCATTAATATAAATTTTATTTTAAATTAATTTTTTTCTTTGAAGATATTCCATCATTGGTGGTGAAAACTCAAGTTTCGATTATTGTATATTAAATTGTTTGTAGTTTGATTTCTCTAGGAACTCTTTTGTTTTAAGCAGTTTCTTTTCTTGATTTGCAGGCACGCAACAATTCAAATATTTCTTGGCATATACAATTCGAAATCTGAATTATTTGGATCTAAACAACTATAACGACAAGAATTATAAAGGAAGGCATTTCCATTTTGTGTCAAAATATATTGGCAATATTGATAATTTAATCTCATCATTTCAACATTGCAACGTTCTAAAAGTATTGTAGTTGAACGGGATATATATCGGTTTTATAATTGAGATATGTTTTATGTATTTGATGTTACAATATTGAAATAAGAAATAATTATGGAAACGTTTCACGATTATGAATAATTTAACCTGCGGTAAATTTGAAACAAGTCTGAAGAATTGAAGACGAATATTGATAGAAGGTATTTTTGGATAGATTTGAAAATAACAACACTAGAAAGTACAATTTAATAAAAAGTGACTAACGAGGTGAAATAAAGTTGCATAATACGGAAACAAACTCGAGGGTATTCATTATGTGTAAGGATAAATGATATAAAATATTTCAATAAAAGAAATATCTACTGAAAAGATCTAAAATTTTCAGCTAAATGAGAAATGCCCAAGATATTTCTTGAGCAGACCAAAATTGGAAGTTTAATTCAGAAAATAATTACAAACAAATTGAAAAAATGCTCAATAATACGGATTAAACTAGTAGGTATTAATGATTGTGTTGAACTGGTACGTCTTAGATACTACTATATAATATAAATCATGTCCGCATGTGTTTAATATATATGAAGAATATGAAAAATATAGTTTTTTCCCTTGATCTTTCCATGGTGGTGAAACCTCAAATAAATATTGTTATTAATGTTAAAAAGATATGAATTATTATCCGAAAATGAATATTCAGTTTCCTCAAAAAGGTACAATGTATTTATTGCGAATTTTTATATAGTAGAAACGGTTTGAATTGACTCGGTAATTTTATTAGCTAATTGATTAAGACAACATGGAAAAAGTTAGAATAATGGTTATTTATAAGGAATGAAAAAGAACACAAGTTCGCGTATTACTGGACGTTACCAAAGGACTATATTAGCACTCATTTTGTTCGCCTTTGTATTGAAAACAAAAAAATTAAATAGTAAGAGTAAAGATGTAGAATTTGTGTATTTTCCCAATATTGGGGACAGGAATAAGTTAACGATGAATATCAATCAGATATGTAATAAAAAGTTATGAAAAAAGGTATTTTCACGTAATATTATTAGGCGTAGATATTTGAATCCCATAGTGCATTTGAATTGGTTATTTTAAGTCAAGCAAATAATTGGTCGAATTATATCAAATAACTCGAAATTAATTGAACAATTTTGCACGTCTATAAAGCATATTATATGTTTTTACTTATTACCGGAAAGTGAAAATTATATAAATTAATAGAATTGTTTGCATTTAACGTTAGCATTCGAGAACATAATTTGATACTAACACTAAATGTAATAATCGCTCAATCATCAATGTTGAATCATTACATGTCAGTATTCCACTATTTTCAAAATTTTGTGCCAGTTTCGTCCTTCGAATTAACGAAATTAGATCAAAACCATGAGAGGTAAAAACACCCCTCTTCATAAGAACATCTGGTTAAAGCGAAATTCCTTAGTGAGCTGTTACGTCTTGAATACTTTTATCCTTAATGAATAAATCATCAACTTTGAATTATAACCAGGTTTTTCATTAATATATTATATAGTTTAAGTATAATTTTTCTTTGAAGATATTCCATCATTGGTGCTGAATACTCAAGTTTTGGTTTTTGTATATCCATTTGTTGGTAATTTCATTTCTCTGTGAATTCATTCCTTTTGTTTAAAGCAGTATTTTTCTTGCTATTCTAAGCATGCAAAAATTTTATTCTTTTCAATATTTTTTGGTATTCACTCTTTGAAAATCTAATTATTCCAATCTAAAAGTATAGGGAAAAATTATAAAGGAAAGGATTTAAATTTTGTATGATAATATATTAGTATTATTGATTTCCAAATATAACGGAATATATTTTAACACAATGTTAAATGCATTTGTGAAGTATAGGATGAATATCATTCATTTCAGAAAATATTTCTTCGATTCTGTTTGAAATATTCCAAATAATGTTATAAAGATATTATGCTTGAACGGAATAAAAATCGATTTTATAAATGAGCAAGGCATTGTTTTTTTAAGTTAAAATATTGAAACAAGAAATAATTATGAACACATGCAGTATAACTTACTCAATAATTTGCCCTGGGTAAATTAGAGATGAGTCGAAAAGAAAGATTCCAAGACTACAAGACGAATATTGATAGAACAAGGTATTTTTTGCATAGATTTGAGAATTGCATCAATTGAAGTTACAATTTAGGAAAAAATAATACAAGAGTTGTAATAAAATTGAATAATACGGAACATAAAAATCAAAGGTAGTAGCGATTGGATCATTTATGTAAAATATTCCAATATAAATTAGAAATAGTGTAAAAAAAGTGTACTGATTAGAAAATGCTGACTGAATAAATCTGAAAGTTTCGAATGAATGAGAAATGCACAAGATATTTGTTGTACAGCAAAAAATTAATGAATTATTTTTTAATAATTCAGGAAAAATGACAAACGAGTTGAGTTAATGCTGAATAATACAGTCCTAAAACATATAGGAACTTTGGAATTTTGTGTGGAGGATATATTATAAATTAGTCGAACGTGTTGTGAATCAACTTTATGAATATTCCAGGCATATTCTATGTATCTGATGTTGAAGCATTGTAATGTAATGAAATAATGCTGTAAATAGACATGCGAAGTATTACAAAAATGTAATATGTATATAAAACAAGGTATTTTTGTATGGATTTGGAAAATACGCAAATTGAAAGTACAATTCAGGAAAAATGATAAACGAGCTGAAATATAAATGAATAACGAATCACACTCAAAGTTAAGTGACTGCATAAGTTCATCTAAATGATGTGAAATAATTCAAATAAAGTGAAAATGAGGTTAAATCACAGTATATTACTGATTGTTCTTGGAGCACAAGGTTTTTGTTGCATAGAGAAGAAATGGTGTATATAATTATGTTCGTAGTTAAAAAATATAACCAAGTGAGATATGCATTTATGAAACAAAAATTTAAGTCACAAAGAGCACATGGTATAAAAACGACTGTATTATTCTATTTGCTGTTAACTCACGTATATTGGTTTAAATTCACGTATTTGAAATAATATTAGGAGCAAACCGTATTGGTTCCAATTATCGAAACATTTTTTATAGGCGCTTTCAGGGATGGACTTTAGCTCTCGCGCCGAATTTTGTTTTATGGCTTCAATCGACTCAAAACGGGTGCCACGAAGGGGCAATTTTAGTTTTGGGAAGAGGAAAAAGTCGCAGGGAGTCAAATCCGGCGAATACGGTTTGTTGAGTTTTTGGCGAGAAAGTCAGTCACAATCGTAGCTCGGTGAGAAGGCGCGTTATCGTCATGCAAAATCCATGAGTTGTTCGCCCACAAATTTGGCCGCTTCTTACGGATACGCTCACGCAAACGTTTCATAACGCCTAGGTAATAATCCTTGTTTACCGTCTGACCCTCTGGAACGAATTCGTATTGCACCACGCCACGGATATCGAAGAAAACAATGAGCATCACCTTCATTTTCGAGCGGCTTTGGCGTGGTTTTTTCGGTTTCGGCTCATTTTTTGCCACCCATTCCGATGATTGCTGGCTTGTTTGCATATCATACTCGTAGACCCAGGTCTCACCACCAGTTATAATGCGTTCCATGAATGTAGAATCGGAATTACAGCGATCCAGCATGTCTGAAGCAACCTGTTCGCGATGACGTTTTTGAAGAAAATTCAGCTCTTCCGGTACCAGTCGTGCGGCCACCTTTCTCATGCCCAAAATATCAATCAAAATCGTACGTGCGGACTCGTGGGATATCTTAAGATCATGTGCTATCTCTCTCAAGCTGGTACGACGGTTTTCCAGCACCCTTTCCTTAATTTTATCGACGTTATCTTCGATCGAAGCCGTCGATGGGCGACCACTTCACGACCGTCCTTGAAGGCTCTGTACCACTGATATGCACGAGTTTTTGATAGAGCATTATCACCAAAGGCCTTTTGCAACATTTTCAATGCATCGGCACACGAAAATTCATTTGCAACACAAAACTTTAAACAAATTCTTTGCTCAACGTAATCACCCATAGTAAAAATCGGCACGCACTCTGACATCGACTGACTTAATCAGCTGTTGCAAACACACTAGTTGACAGATCCCGCTCAAGCTTGGCATAGTAATTAAGGTCAGTGGTACCAACCTAGGAAGAAAAAATTTTACCTGCCTCATTGCCCCGCCAGATTTAAATCGATAATTCCCGGTACTTTCTTGACAGAATGTACATATTAAATTTGTTGAAGTTGGTAAGAGTGGAAAAATGAACTCTTTAAAATCTTTGACTAATATTTTTTTATAAAGTACTATTTGCTGCTTGCGATATAACAAAATATAGATAATAATTTCCTGACGAGTATAAAGTACATGAATTCACATAAATGTAGAGGTGGGTGTGAACATTAAAAAAAAAATTAACAATTCAAGATTCGCTATTTTTCCATCAAAATGCATAAATTCTTCTTGAAATTGAATGATATTTAAATAATTGGAATGGATTTATTACTTCTGTATTAATGAAAATTAGAAGCGGTGTGAAATGGCAGTATAATTCCGCTTTCAAATTATGGAAAAAGCAGTGAAGATTACAACACAAAAATGACAAGGATTATGGCATTATTTCTTAGTGGAACCTGGTAATATTCAAAATGTTAATAGAATAGAGATAAATCATTTTAAGTTATGTTCGAAATTTATGATCGACAAAAAATCACATAACTATTAGTTGCTGCCTATTATTGTGAGGTGGACATTACGAAGCTACTGTGTAGTGAAATAAATACCATATTAATAATAATTTAATATTGTAATAAGTGATATAATAGCTATTATTCAATGTATAATTTAAAAGTACAAATGGTTTAATTGGGTTGGTTGTTGGTTATGAAATTAATCATAAATGTAACCTAATTGTCAAAAATTTTGAGTAATATATTGTGCGGGAAGTAAATTGCACTAGTTGCGTATATTTGGGATGATCAAGTGGTGTTAAATGGTATTGTGGTTATGTTTTATTCCGAATATAGGAAATTCCTATTGATATAATCATATGCCTTCCAAAAAATTGTAATAATTAAATTACATACAAAGCTGCTTCGAATAGGTGCGATGTATTTTTTTGGTAACACTGGAAGATCAGAATTTTAGATAGAAAAAAATTTTAAATTTATGATCGTGAGATAAAAACCTAATAAAATAGATATTGTGAATGACGAAAGAAAATTTATATATAGTGAGAATTAAATCTTAAGAAAATGAATACACGGTCTTAATAAAACCACTATTCATAAGAATTATAAATAACATATGAACTCTGTTTCGTATCAAAATTAAAGAAAAACCACGTTCGAAAATGTGATAATTCAGAATCTAGGAATAACTAATCTGAATAAAAATATGGATGGAAAAAGTTTTTTGTACTTAGCAATTTGAATATAAATATAAATAGCGCAAATTTTAAGCAGATTCTAATTATATGGAATTCATAAGCAGAGCTGTTCATTATATATTTTTGGGAAAAAACGCCTTCAAAAAATATAGGCTAGACTTTGCGGATGAAATATTCCCATATATATTAAAAATGATTTATTGTCTGCGTATTATTATATTAATACTTCAGTGGCAGACTTATTCTGTTCGATTTCGACGGAAAGTTTATTGTTCATTTCAATAATATGAGATGTGTTGAAACGAAAAAAACTATTCAAATGATTCTGATTGATCGAGTGAATGTGGAGGTGGGTGGGAACATAAAAAAACAATAAAATATTAGTTAATCTGTGTTATTTTCTCATCAGAATGCCTCAATTTTTTTCTTTAAAATATGATAAACAAGTAATTAACACTAAACAAATTCGCATTGGAATAAAGATAGAACTGAATGTGTCGAAATATTCCAGACAAACATCTTATGAATAAACATAGGGACAAGTTATCTTTCGTACATTGTTGCTGAGTGAAAATGTTTTATCAATTTTGCAGAACTGTTGGCTATTAAATCCAGAGGAAATTATTCGTATTGTAAGGTAGGATTTAAATTCAGGGTACTCAAATTTGTGGGAAAAGTAAACCCATTATTAATAGTTGCATATTATTGTAAGGTAAGGTACAAATTAAGAAACTACTATCTAGTGAAATAATTATCGTAGTTGTTATGAACATTAATTATTTAAAATTGTGACATATGTTATAATATAATAGCTATTTGTCAATAAATCGTCTGAAGTACAGTGTATATTGTCGAAAATTCAAAACAAGGCATTGTATAAGAAGCAAATTGTATTAGTTGCGTATATTTTGTAGGCACAAGTGGTGTAAATTAGTATAGTGTAATTATATTCTATTCGGAAAATAGAAAAATACCTATTGAGTCAGAGAAACGCAATGTGTTTTTTATGTGTCACTGAAAAAATGTTGGAATCAAGGCTGAAGAGATTGTACATGTAGTCCACTCTTGAAAAATATGATCGTAAGATGAAAACGTGATAAAAAGGTATTAAGAATAATGAAAGAAAATTCACATATAACAAAAATTTAGTCATAATAAAAAGAATACATGGTATTAATGGAATCATTTCAATCCAGAAAAGTGAAAGTAACATTCGAATTCTGTCTTCATTAAAACGGATGAAAAAACACATTGAAAAATTATGAAAATTCAGGATCTAGGAATGAATAAAATATATGTTATTTAGTAATTTGAATAAATAAAAATTTCGCAGACTCTTATCAATGTATAATAATATGAAACTTATGAGCGGAACAGTGCAAATTTTTGAGAAATAAACTCTTCAAACAATAACTTTGTGGATGAAATATTCCCATATATTAAAAATGATTCATTGTTGACGTATTTTTTATCAATATTCCGAAATGGCAGTATTATTCTTGCTATCCACTGAAAATTTATTATTCATTTCAATAAATGACTAGATGTGTCAAAATAATAAAAACTATTGAAATTATTTTCATTGATCGAGTAAATATGGAGGTGGGTGGGAACATAAAAAAATGATCAATCTGTTTTACTTTTTCATCAAAATGCTTCAATTTTTTTTCAAATATATAATACAAATAATAAGCAGTAACCATAAATTGAAATTATCTGTTATTGAAAGGAGAGGAAGGTGTAAAAGAATGTAGTATAATTTTGTTCGTATTGGAATAAAAATAAAACTGAAAGTGTCAAAATATTTTAATCGAACCAGTCACAAACAAAACGAAGGTTTTTTTGATTTTTCAGATCTATTGGCTATTGAAGAGAGAGAAATTTAGTTGTACTTCAAGGTAGGGTTTGAATTCAGGGTACTCAAATAACAGGAAAATAAAATCAACTATTAATAGTTGCGCATTACTATCAGGTAAAAATTGAGAAGCTATTCTGAGTGAAAAAATCCTCATATTTATAATGAATATATGGAAATTCAAGATTCTAATATATAATATGATAGCTATTATTCGATAAATCGTTTAAAAGGCAAGAGATATAAATCAGCAGTATAATTTGGTTGCTTTCTGGTTACTGAATTAATCATAAAAGCAACCTAAGGGTCGAAAATTTCAAATAAGACATTATACCGGAAGAGAATTGCATTAGTTGAATATATTTTGTATCGAAAGTGGTGTTAATTAATATTGTGATTATAATCTATTCCGAAAATAAAAAAATACCATCTGAAATAAATATTTAAATAATTTATAAAATAATTATCACCTGTTCAGAGTATTTTTATGTATCCTTGTGAGATAGGAATCGTATGCCATTTCTGTCCGATATTGAAATCAGAAAAAAAAAACATTGTAAAGTGATGAAGAGGTAGTACATCTAATTTCCTAAATTAAGAAAATATTTATCCTGAGATAAAAACCCAATAAAATAGGTATTGAAAATAATGAAAGAAAAATCATATTTAATCGAAATGAAATCTCTGCTATTCAAAGAAATAATAAATAACATTCGAATTATATTCCTCATTGAAATTAAATGAAATCCATATTGAAAAATGTGAGAATTCAGAATCTAGGAAGGCAGTACATTTCTCAAAAAAAAAAAAAAAAAACGCAACTGACATTAAGAATTTTTAATATGAAAATCCATATTGAGAGTGTACGGAACCTCACCACAAATTAAGTTTTAGAGAAATTTTTTCTCGAAAAAATTTGAAAATAAAATAAAATAAATATCTCAGAAAACATATTTTCATTTAAGTAGTCATAAAGAATCATTAGAACTCATTACACAAACAATAAAAATAAAAGAATACATAGAAAATATAAATTATTAATTAAATATATATTAAATTGAATTTTGTTTCTATGTTTTATGAAAACTAAGTTCCTTTCCAAAAATGCACAACAGAAACTTGAGAATTTTTCCAAAAATAACTCTCTAAAAAGGTTCCTTCAAAAAAATTCCAAAACATGCAGCACATCTTCAAATTCTTATCTAAAATATAAAATTACATAATTTATAAAAATATACCTTACCTGACTAAAACCACATGTCTTCCTAGCAACAGAGAATATAGTTAATTTTTAAATAACAAAAATTTACGTATTCTATGTTCGTCACTGAAATTACACAAACTTTGTAAGGTATTTTTAAAGACCCAGTTATATCCGAATGATAATACTTATGTGAGTAAGAAAAACCGAAATATAATTATTGAATAAAATAAAAAGGTGATTTTTACTTTATAGAAGGCTTATTACAATATCTTTAAAAACAAATAGATTTATTCTGATAACTTCACTACAAATTTTAATTTTATAAAAATTTTTTCTCAAAAACTTTTCAAAATTTAATTGAATGAATGTCTCAGAAAACACATTTTCAATTTAGAAGACAGATTTAACTGTCATTTTACATAGTATAATAATAATAATAATAAAGTAATAAAAGAATTCAAAGAAAATATAAATTATTAATTGAAAATATTCAATAAATACTTGAAGGATACAAAATAGAAGGTATTCAAAAAGACATTGCATGGTAGAAATATAATAGAAAAAGTTTTTTATTATAATGGGAGAAATAAAACATTCAAAAATGGGAAGATTCAGAATTTATGAATGATTAAAACAAGTTGTAGAAACTACTATGTTTTATTACCAATAAAATGATATTTTATACATTTAATTGTGACTCGAGTTTCCGGAATTAACTATCCCATCTTTAGACAACTAGTTGACAGTTAATTCCCGAAACTCAAGTCACAATTGAACGTGTAAAATATCCATTTATTGGTAGCAAAACATAGTAATTTCTACAACTTGTTTTATTTATGATCAACTACCAAATAGTAAGGAGGTTCAGTATTTATGAATAATTTATTCCAAAAATGTACGATGAATAATAAATAATGTCATAAAATAATAAGAAGAGGTTTTTTACTTGATAGAAGGAATATTACAAAATTTGAATATCAAAAGAGATTATATTTAATAGACGTATACAATCAAAACTCAATAAACGATATCAAATGGAATAAATAACCCAACAAATATAAATTGTCAATTCAAATTAATCCTTCAAATATTTATTTATTAATTTTAATTGACTGTTTATACTTACTGGGTTATCTATTCCATTTGATATTGTATATTGAGTTTTGATTATATACGTCTATTAAATGTAAGCGGTGCTTATTTTAGACATTAATTTAATTTTATACGTCTATTAAATATAAACTGTGCTTATAAGACATTAATTTAATTCTAAAAATTTTTGAATAATTTTTTTTTCAAATTAAAATTATAGAAGAATAACTGATTAAATAGGCTTTGATATTCAAATAATGTCATAACGTAGCACTACTGGGCGAGCTGGCATTTTACTAGATATCGCAATAATCAATTGAAAGATGAAAATCACTGAAAATTCAAACGAAAGAATAAGCACAAGATATTAGTTGCTTTTCACTGCAACGTGAAATTTATGTGAATTTATAGATTTGTTACCCATTCAGTTGTCAAAATGATCAGTTGAAATCTGCGAAGCAAAATTTTGATGTTTTAAATTGACACTTTTATTCTAATTGCTATAAAGAAATATTATTTTTTATGTTAATAAAATGATCAAATGTATCAAAATGTTGAAAAAATTTAGATGGTGTAGATCAGTGAAATGGATGTGGAGGTGGGTGGGAACATCCAAAAAAAAAATTATTAATTAATTTGTAATTATAATCAACTTCCGAAGGAACATATTGGAATGTTTCAAACCTAAAGATTCTACCACAGTGATTCTATACGAGTTTTTTTTTTACTTTATTTTTTTTTTCATCGATGTGCATTAATTCCACAAGAAGGTTCTGGTCTCATAAAGTGTTAGCAATAATCAAAGCTAATTCATTAGCTTTGTCTTTTCTCGCTATCCCTGTAATCTTAACTTGGGCGACACTTTCGTTTTTAACTCGTTTGATGAATTTATCCAGATATCCCCATGCCATTTTTGAACTAATGACATTGATATAATATGGAGATATGAAGGATATGGTCCATAAATTTTGAGTAGTTCCCTTAGGTAAGTCTATAAATTTTTAGCAGAGGTACAAAATATTCCATTTTTTGTACTTTATGTTTTTCTTTTCGAGATGTCATTTTATTGTTTATTTCAATACACTACCTTTCCAATTATTTCTGTTTAGCATCAGTGAAGTACATTTTAGGCTCTTCATGAATAAAGTTATATTCAGTAAGAGTAGACCAAAAGATTTGACCCTCGACTTCCTAAGAACTATTTCCTTCTTTATATCTTACGAAAATAGGGACAATAATGAAATTAAGATTTAAATTCTTCTTTCTTCTCAACAAAAGCTTGAAATACCATAAGACCAAAAAGCTGGTTTCAGCTTTTAATAAATATTTGATAGAATGATGATAGAATCTATCAAATATTTATTAAAAGCTGAAACCAGCTTTTTGGTCTTATGGTATTTCAAGCTTCTGTTGAGAAGTAAGAAGAAGAATCTATCAAATATTTATTAAAAGCTGAAACCAGCTTTTTGGTGTTATGGTATTTCAAGCTTCTGTTGAGAAGTAAGAAGAATATTAAAATGAGTTTCCACCAAGTAAAGACCGAATCTATCAAATACATTTAGATTTATTTACACAGAATCCATAACGTGTTACGTTAATCTAGGAAAAATGTGTCAAATATTAAAAACTCGTTCTCTTATGATTTCAGATATTTGAAAAAAGTGTTTGGCTCTAGACAGATAGAAAAACTGTAAGAACACAGCATTAAATAGTTATGTAATTCATGAATAGAGAATGTAAATATTTTATGTTATTCCCTAATATGTTTCTAGAATAAACAAAGCTTTCTTCAAAATTAGTAAGATCAGAATCTAAATTCGTAAACTTTAATAGATCATAAATAGTAAATTTATGAAAATAAATTATTTGAAGAATATGTTATTGTTTTGTTTTCAATAAATCCTTTTCCATCATCCTAATCCATATTCCATATAAGGATAATTAAAGAATTCTCTTCAATAAGCACCTCGTTATGCAGAGATAAATTGCAACAATGTGAAGATCAATACAAAATTCTTGAGATCTGAGGCCTTCGTCCCTTAAAATATTCTTATAGATAAACTGCTCGTCAACAGTTTAGATATTGAATTAATTTGTTTTTTTTCCTCATAAAACGGCAATTTCCTTTCGAAATATATGTAGAGTAGTTCAGGTTAGAATAATAAGATTTCAAAAAAATATCTATTCACAATAACAAAAATACAATATTTGAGAAAGTATAAAATTTTACGGAAATCCTGAAAATTCCAAAAATTCATACTTGTATTCAGCCTCGATACGAAGTATCGGATATTTTTTTTAGAGTGATAAAATATTCGATAGAAGCAATGTTGTTTTGACATTTCTGTTCAGTAAGCATTGACAAATTATCATGGAAAGGCTCACGCCGCAACAAGGATAACAAATTGTTGAAATTTAGTTTCAAAATCAGTGTTCTTTTCGCCAAACTTATAGAGCACTTCGTGAAATTTATGATTTACGTATCATCCATCAGAGCAGCTTATTCGTCGAACTATCGATAGATTTCGGACAATATTTTCTCTACTCGATGCAACAACAACAATAAGACAAAGAACTGTACGTACAGAAGAACATATCGCTGCTGTGAGTCATAGTATTAATAATGATCCAGATTCTATTCGTCGACGTTCACAACAAGTTGCATCCATCACATGGAAAATTTTGCGTAAAGATCTTGGTCTACATCCATACAAGATCCAACTAGTTCAAGAACTAAAGCCACTTGACCATGATGAGCGTCGTTTGTTTGCTGATTGGGCCCTAGAACAGCTTGAAGTAGATCCACTTTTTTATCGTAAAATTGTGTTTAGTGATGAAGCTCATTTCTGGTTGAACGGCTATGTAAACAAGCAAAATTGCCGTATATGGAGTGAAAACAATCCTCAAGAAGTTCGGCAGGTTCCATCGCATCCTGAAAAATGCACTATATGGAATGCTCTACACGCTCGAGGCATCATCGGTCCATATTTCTTTAAAAACGATGCTGGAGCTAATGTTACAGTGAATGGTGCTCGTTACAGATCGTTGATCAATGATAATTTGTTTCAAAATTTGAATGGTATCGATCCAGAAATGGTTTGGTTCCAACAAGATGGTGCTACACCTCATTTTACTATCGTAACAATTGATTTATTGAAAGAAAGATAGGAAGAAAGGAGACCAATTAATTGGACCATTTCTCGAAATAATGTTTTCGCCAAAACATTATTTCGAGAAATGGTCCAATTAATTGGCCTCCAAGATCATGCGACATAACTCCACTGGATTATTTTCTTTGGGGTTATGTCAAGTCATTGGTTTATGCTGATAAACCAGAAACAATGGACGCTTTGGAAGCAAACATTACTCGTGTTATTGATGAAATGAGGCCCGAATTACTCGAAAAAGTGGTCCAAAATTGGTCTGGTCGAATGCGATTCCCCAGAGCTAGTCGTGGTGGACATATGCCGGAAATTATTTTCAAAACAAATGTCATAAAATGATCTTTCAAATAAAAAAAAAATTGGTTTCAATCTCAATTGGAATGTGTTTATTTCAATTTGAAGTTCTATCATTTAAAAAAACACCTGATAGAATCACCACGTGCATTAATAACTGCTTGCCGTCTTCTCTGCATGCTTTCCACCAAGTTATTGAGAATATCCTACTCAAAATGTTCTCAAATTTGTGACAACAGATCTCGAAACTGTTGAAGCGTTTCCTGCTATGGTATGTGGACATCAAGAGTTCTTCCTAATTGGCCCCAAGCGTACTCGGTTGGATCTTGAATTTAATACTAGATGTGATTTTCTCTAGCAGAAGTGTCTGTATGGCAGTGCATTATCAACAAAAAATCAAATTTTCGCCAATAGCAATTATTACTCTGTTGATAACTTCATCAAAATATGTTCGAGACGTCATGGTTCTTTAAAATTCAAATAAGTCAGTTCTGCAATCAAACCAAAATTGTGCCTTCTCAAAAAGGATGGACTTCTTGCACAGAGCGGCAGTTCCTTAGTATATGCGTACGTGTCCACACCCGTACTTGTTGACTATTAGGAAAACGTCCATATCTGGCTTCGTCAGTAAAGAGTATCTATCTCCATTCATCTCGCCAGTGTACCCGCTACATTGCCCACTCTAATCTTGGTCGCTTGTGTTCTCGAGTGAGTGGAACTCTTCCTAGCGAGCGTCTAGATGTTAGATTGATCTCATGGAGACGTCTTCTGACAGTGCTTAGGGCAACTCGAAGACGTTGACTTGTCATTCTGCCAGTGCTGCGAGGCTATCTTCTCACCGAAAGGTCCGAAAAAGGTATTGTAGGACGTGGTCTACTACTTCTGGGTCTTTGAGGCACAATTTCAGTGGCAAAGTACCTCGCCAGTAGATGGCTAACATTGAAGACCAGCCTGAAGCATTCCAAGGGTTCTGTTGGCGTCGTTCTTGGATGAAATCTGTCTTGGCGTAATGAAAATTCGATTTTTAACCATTAGTAAAGAGTATGAGCTATGTCAATAGGATTTTCTAATGATTCTAATGATATTTGGCACAGATCAGACGAAATAATTTATTTCGATTTTTAATTGCATATAACCGTCTTATACTTCTGGCAAAAATGATTAAACTTGATATCCACTTGCTTCACGATGAACTATAATCATTATAAGTTTATGTAATTGATAAAAAAATATTGAGATGATACGAAAATATGCATATTGGGAAAACGTCAATATCCAAAACTTTGGACAAGCAAATTATTTAGTTTAAACACTTTGAGGGGAGATTTTGATCAGAGCTAAGAAGAAAATTTGGGTACATTTTGAAGGTTAGTTTGAATGAAATCGCTGCCGTATGATATTTTCAATTTAAGTGGAACAGAAGGAATGTGGAATAGAGAAATATCGTAATGACCATAAATAAAACTTCAAGCCATACTATTAAAATTTATATTAAATACGACTGAGAAGTGGTCAGTTTGTTTTTTCTTGGATGTTTGTTAAATCTTTCATTGTCTCGGTCTTTACTTGAGGGAAATTCATCTTCAATATAAGAAAAACAAATTTTAACATCCGCCATTTTATTGATTTACACGACACGTGTATTGAAATACTCACCTGATGAAGTCATGGTATGACGAAACAATCTTCGTGTAAATCAATAAAAGCGGAAATTAATATTTGTTTTTCTCATATTGCATGTTTGTTACCTTTTCACATCTGAAGGGAGTGATAGATTGACTTGAAATTTTGTTCACGGCTAATTGGTAGTAATGGAAAGAGCGAAGACATTTTACACCATTTTAAATATCAAACAGAGTAAGTCTGTTTCATCTCGCTACAAATTTCAATTTTATAAAACTTCTTAAAAACTTTTTACAATTATAATAAATTAAATAAAAGCCTCGTAAAACACTGTTTAATTTTTAGTAGAAACACAGAATTAACATTCATTACACAGTATCAAAAGGAAATAAAAGAATCCAAAGAAAATATAGCATACTGAATTGTTTCAGCCGTTACTATTTGGTAGTTGATCATAATTAAAACAAATTGTAGAAATGACTATGTTTTACTACCAAAAATATATATTACACATTTTCTTGTGACTCGATGATCTTACTGTCACAAAAGCAGATAAATCAGATGCCACAGTTATCCTTTCTAGATCGAAGTACATAGAGAAAATGAATGATTTCATTAAAAATCAAGATATCGTAGAAACTCCCGTTGACCCGACGACTAAAATTCAAAAATCATTGAGAAAAACTTTGTCAGACATCTCCTTATTTAAATCAAATCATCATCTCATAAATATGAATCCTAGCCCACCAAAACTCTACGGTCTAATAAAAACTCACAAAGAAGATGCACCAATTCGCCCAGTCATTTCCTTTATTAGCAGCCCTACTTATAAAATAGAGAAAAAATTAAATAAAATGTTCAAAAGGCTTATTAATTTCACTCCGAAATACACAATAAAAAATTCCATAGAATTAACAACAAAATTAAAAAATTTTTCTTTACCAAATAATTCCTACCTAGTATGCCTGGATGTGAATAACATGTTTCCAAATATACCGAGAAATGATAGCATTTATTTAGCTTCAGAAATTCTTGAAAAATCACATGTAAATCCCGTGATACACGGTGATTTCATTGCCCTTTTAGAACAATGCCTGCACAAAAACTATTTTCAATTTAATAATAAAATATACGAACAATTGAACGGCCTAGCTATGGGCTCACCACTGAATCCACTCCTTGCAGACATATTCATGTCAGAAATAGAAAATAAAATCTTCAATTCGAAACTACCTGTAAATGTTCATTTCTGGTACAGATACGTAGACGATATTCTTACGTGTATCTCCGGAACATCCAGACAACTGAGCCAATTTTTGAATTTCTTAAATAATATTCACCCAAAAATTAAATTCAAATTAGAAAAAGAATCGAACAACAGTATTACATTTTTAGACCTCTCGATATCACACTCAAAGAGAAAAATAGATTTCAACGTGTTCAGAAAACCCACATCCACTGATATATGTATTCCTATTGATTTCAATCACCCATATTCATAAAAAATGTCTGCCTATCAATCGATGATCCATAGAGCCTTCGCATTACCCTTATCAAAAAATGACCGCGAAGCTGAAGTTCAAACTATAAAATCAATAGCCGCGAACAACGGTTTCAACTCCAATATAATAGATAATCTAATTCGACAGAAACTATCTAAAATAACTAAGAGCCAAATTTCTCCCATCATAAAAACCGAAGAAAATAAAAAATTCATGTCTCTGTCGTACTTTGGTAGCATAAGTCAAAAAGTGGCCAATAGTTTTTCAAAATTAGATGTCAATATTGCCTTCAAAACGCAAAACAAATTATCATCGGTATTATTTAACGCAAAGGACCCTACTCCAAACATACACAAATCAGGAGTTTATGAGTTATCTTGTTCTACGTGCAGTAATAAATATATAGGACAAACAGGACGTTTCTTCAAGACGAGGTTCAACGAACATAAAATGAGTTTCAGGAATAATAAACAAAATTATACTTTTGCCACTCATTGTCTAGAAAAAGGTCATTCCTTTCCCACAATAGATAATATTAAAATTTTACATGTAGAATCAAAAGGGAAGAAACTCGATTATCTAGAATCTGTTGAAATTTTCAAATTAGTTCACAATAACAATAATGTAAAAATAATGAATGACTGTACGGAGTTATGTAAATCGAAAATATTTGAGATATTTAAAAAGTAACATCTGTTTAAAACCTTTTTCAACGAACATAAAATGAATTTAATGAAAAGTAAACAAAAATTCAACTTTTGCCACTCATTCTTTAGAAGACAGTATTTCCTTTCGACAAAAGAAAATCTTGAGAAAAAAATTTTACATGTAGATTCAAAAGAAAAGAAACTTGATTATTGAAATTTTCAAATTCGTTCACAATAAAAATAACGAATGACTGTATGGAACTTTCTAAATCCAAATATTTGAGATATACAACAAAATAATGTAAAAATAATGAATGACTGTACGAGCTATGTAACCCCAAAAATTATTTGAGATATTTAAATGGGTACCATCTGTTTAACAACCTTCTTTGTCGATTGCCGACATTCCGATATCTGTTAGAAGGCCCCTCTTTTTTAACTCGGTTTTTTATCACGTTCCGATTGTAAACCTCTGTACGACTATAAGGTATTACCGGGAATCTGTTGAAATATTCAAAATATTTATCACTTTTGTTTAAATACCACTGTACCACTGTTAGGTCTTCAGTTGTCTGATGATGGGATAGTTCATTTCCCGAAACTCGAGTCACAAGAAAATGTGTAATATATATTTTTTGGTAGTAAAACATAGTAATTTCTACAATTTGTTTTTGAAAATATAGCATATTGATCGAACTTAAACAACAAACATTCAATGGAAACATCACTGTTTCATAACAGTATTACGAAAACCAAATTGCACTATGAAAATGCCCAACATAAACTCAAGAAATTCCACGAAAAAACCTCTGCTTAAAAAGCTTCTAAAGAATCTTTAAAAGTATGTAGCACATAAAATAAAAAAGAAAGGCTTTTTACTTGATAGAAGAAATATAACAAAATTTGAATATCAAAACAAATTGAAATTATTTAGGATCGAAGAAGGGATTGCTTAGAATTATATTTGTTTTCTGAAGATATAGTGCATGTTTTGAGAGATTTCTGAATTAACTTATTCGAATATTTAAATATATTAAATATTTCAAATAAATTATATTCTTTGAGAAATCCTTAAGGTGGGTTCATGTTTTTGAAAGGCAATTGGTGTTCTTAAAGGTAAGACCAGAAACAAAATTTTGTCTCCTTTAAATATTCATTTATTAATTTTAATGACTTTCGTATATCTGTTGGTTTATTTATTCCATTTGACATTATATATTGAGTTTTTATTATATACGTCTATTAAATGTAAGCGGTGCTTATTTTAGACATTAATTTAATTCTAAAAGTTTTTTGAATAAAAATTTTTTTGAAATTAAAATTGTAGAAGACAAACATATTTCAATTTGTTTTGATATTCAAATTTTATGTAGCACATCTTCACAAAGGTGATTTGAGATTCTCACCGATGATCTTCAGTCCATGTCATGCCAGCGAAATAAAAATAATCAATTAAAATATCTATCACACTTATACGACGTCGTGACCATAAGTGGCGCAAGATCGCAGTAATAGAGCCTACCCAGAATACAACGGAACTCCTAACTCACACTAGCAGAAAAAGCTTCTGAGGGATCTTCACAGAAGATCTAGGAGTATCAGGATAAAAATAAAGGTGTCATTATAGGAATTTTTTGGTTTCCTTGATATGTAGCCTTATCTCTTAAGTAACATATGGACGGTTTCTGGACATACTTTTATATTTCGGTGATTTCCAAATCTGTTAGCGAATTTGAACCCCCAGGCGCGGATTGTGTCGTACTAAGGCCAATAAAGGGTTTAAACTGTTTCCTTTAATCTTACACGGTCTTCCTGAAAATGGTTTATACCTCATGTCCATGCGATTTTTTATCCTCTTTATTGTCTCATATACAGCACTTTTTTCCAGTTCAATCAATTGCACTAATTTTTTAAACTTTTCGAAAATCTTTTCTATACAAATATTCCACCTGTTTTCTTTTTTCTAGTTGCGACATTATTTCAGAAATTGTATACCTGTTGACAATCGACAATACAAATAGTGTTGCCATGCATGATATATTTCAAGGACCCAATCAGCAAAGATACTGGTGGTGGGGATCGACCTGCTTGAGTTCTTGTGTTGGTTGAATTTTAAAATCCTTGAGACCTTAGCATTTGTGCAAAATACGGTGTAATATTGTTTGTGGAATGCTTAATTCCAAAGATCAACGAGGAATCGATAAACCTGGGTTTATCGATTCGTGGGTGGCCAATACTACAGGCTACAGCAGCAATATTCTCATTTGTTCTTGAGTGACGCTTACGGTTTCCATTCTTCACATCACCAACTTGTCCCAATAGCTCAAATTTTTCCACCAGTTTCATTATTGCAGGCCAAGAAGATGCTTCACGACATCCCAAAAATGCTTTAGTTTTGCAAAGTGTGACTGTAAAATTTTCACCATTTTTGTAGTGAATTTTAACAATTTCACTGCGCTGTTGAAGCCCGCATCGCTCCATTTTTAGTCATGGCGTAGTTTTCACTTGTCAAATGTCAAAAGATGATAGCTAGAAAGATAGTGGGTTTTTCAAAATGAAACCCCTCACTGGAAAACCCTTTATAAAATGAAAGAAAGTTTTTGTTATACCTACAGGTATAAGAGAATTACTCTGTTTGATATTTAAGATATTAAAGAGGCCTTCTATCAAGTAGAAAAAATCCTTTTCATCATTTCATTTTAAACCAAATCGAATATCATTGAAAGGAAGGGAGACTGATCGATCACATTATGGAATGTAAATAGAATATTGAAATAAACAACATTGTAAAGAATTGCTTGAATTCTTTTGAATTCTTCGGAAGTTCTTGATGCAATTAGTATGCAAATTATTGGTTAAGCATACTTCAAATGGGGTGAAAAAGGGGTGTATATCAGACTTTAATGCTTTATTCAAAGCCTAAATACATATATTATAACTTTACAGATTTCAATTTTATTGGTTTCACTTTCGAGTTCACTTTTCATAAATTAACATCTAATTACAAATGAATAATTTAGATAATACATTCACTTCCAGGCCTTTACTGCGTTATGGGTTACTAAAATAGAGAGTTCATCGGAAGGTTAAAGTGAAATGCGAATATAAAATAATTCAAGCGTAGAGATACATGTTTTTTTAAGTTAAGAGAAGTTACTTCTAGAGAATGTGCGTGGAATCAGAACTTAACTGCGTAGAGAGAATATTGGGTGACCGTTTGGTCGAGGGAATGGCTTAAACTGTACCTTTCTGCTAACTCGTTTATACAGGAGAGTACCGCGTGATCGTCTTGTCGAGGCAATAGATTCAACTGTATTTTCTTAACTAACTGTTTATATAGGGTGAGTATCGCGTGACCGTCTGGCCGAGAGAATAGATTCAACTGTACCTTTCTGATTAATTGGCCGAATGAGGGAGTGGATTTGGGCTCGAAATGGTAGCCCAAGTAGATTCCGATACGACATTCGACTGTTGTCGTCTTGAAACGGCTAAAACGGTTCTAATGGGTTTGTAGGAAAAATCTAAGGGACAAATATTTTCTTTTCCTAATTGGTGTTTAGGCCCGTTAAGGTTTCTAGAAATTAACTGAGACATATTTGAAAGGCCCAAATTGTTGAACTCTGGGGGTAATAATTATTATGTACCTGCATAGTGAATTGAAAATTCTTCGTTCAACGTAAATTTGAACAAACATTTTCCTCACTTAATTTTGTCATCTACTTGGGCAAAAAAAGTAGGAAAAGTAGCGGATATAGAGCACTCAAGGAATATAGTGCCACTCTATCAATCAGCTAACATTTTATTCTGCCATATTTTTTTAGAGAAAGATTATTGGGTTGTGAGTTGATTGTAAGAATTGAACATTGTCGACTGTGTTTTTAAAACCAAATTAAACCATGCATGCCCATGTTCTAGGACCGATTCAAACTCTTAAAGACAATATTAAAGTTGTCATTCCTGCAATGAAGCCAAATTACCGCCACACATTTCAACAGATTTGTTGAAAAGAATAATTGTAAGAAAATTCGTGGCGCAAATTTATTTGGACGATATAGTGATCAATTACTACATTTACAGCTTACTACTTTAGATTGAAGCAAAAATATCTATTACCTGTCGCAAAAATACAGCGTTGCCGTTTTCCTTAATTGAAAGCCACTCTTTTTAATTTTAATTATTGAAAAGGTAATTCTGTGAAATCTCCACAAAATAAAATTTAAATTTTTTTCATAAAAAAGACCTGTTACTCAATGAGTAAATGTTAAGATGTTCCTCCAACACATAAGCAGATAATTCGCAGATCTATCTACTTAGAACACTTACAATACTTAGGATTGTAGACTGTAATTTGTGCTGGGTGGTGGATACAACAAATATAACAGTTAACAGGTTCATTTGATGTGGTTGACCTTAAACTGATTAATATATGAGTCCCCATTTTTTAAATGTAAACTCGTTGCTGTACAATGACGTCACTTTGACACGAACGCCTTAAGTTGATTGACACTTACTATATTTGGGCAACTTCTGGTTTGAATTACCCGTCGTCTCGAAAACAAACTAAAATTCTTCCATAGGGAGAATTAACACGTATTGTTACAATACCTCGTAGAAACACATGTTTATAGGAGGCTTATCAAAAAAACCTTAGGAGAGATCAGACGAGACACGAATTGAAGAGTAAAGAAGAAGATTTTTGATTGTTCGATCTCTACACAGTTACCACACCCACCGGATGAAGTCAAAATCCAATTAACGAAACAATTGCTGTGTAAACAATAAATATTAGCGGAAATGGTTTCACTTCAAATCATAAAAGAAGAAGAATTTATGTTTGGTTTTTGAGACGAAGGTTGGAATTTCGACCACACAGTATGCACCAGTATAGAGTATTCACTTGTTCTTGTGCGTTAAAATGAACCAAACAAGGACGTACCCAGGATCGAATCTAGGGGGAGAAAATCATGAATATTTTATCACGGGTTTTTTTTTTAGGTGAATGAAACCAAAATTTTTAGAAAAATATGTATAATTATAACAGTGCTTTATCAACTAATTTATTACAATTATTTAATTGAAAAAAAATTTTTCTAGTTACATGCCTTATACTACTATCGTTTTTCTTGGATTTGTAGAAAACTTGTTCAAAACTCTCGTTTCAATCCAGTCCGGATTTTCCTTGAAAAATTTACGATGTACGCTCATAATATAAGACTGCCCCAAAAGTGCAGCCACTTCAATATCCTTTAATTTGTCGCCTGATAAATCCTTCTTTTTTCACATATTATACCACAAATCTAATTCTGCAGAGATATCACCCAACTCAAAAAATTCCATGAAAGATTTTGCGTTTCTTTCCACATCTTTTGAAGTACTTATTAGCATGTACACCATCGTGTAGTACTTATTAGCATCCAGCCATCGTAGAACATCCGTTAAATCCAACTCTAACACAATTCTCTGCTGAAAGATTTTGACCAACTAAAAAACTCTGAATTGTGCTAGCGATTGTAGGGGCATCTTGAGATATCAGGTCAACAAAGCCTACAAATTCCTCTCTGATTTTTTGTTGATTCTCATCATAAAAACGCGATCCGATAGAAGGCTTATCTTTTCTAGCGATATCTGCAGTTTCATCGGCCATTACAGTGTAAGATTTTGCTTGTTTACAGTCATCAATAATTCTTTCTTTGACAACTTCACCACATAATCCTATAATTTAATTCTGAATTTTTGGTGAAGTTTAAACTGCATTTTTTCGGCATCTATCCAAGTGATGCTTTAGCTTCAGATCATCACAGTCAATTCTCAAATTCAAAAGGTCAAAGAAAACCCCCTCATCTCCTTCCTTTCCTCTAAGTGGAAAATCATGAGTTCTTCAAAATATTATACAAGAAATAATTGATGACAATATTCTTTTGTTTTCTTCAATCATCTTTTGGTGGCCACTTTGCAACTGTACATCAACTGGAACATTTTCAAGGAATGCTTTTGCAGCAGCTGTTGAAGTTTTGTGGTAGTGACTGCCGACGTTTTCTACAATCTTCATGTATATCTTTAAACTTCGTGTATGACCTTACCATGAATGAACCCAAAACTCCTTTCACTGTAGTAATACAAGGAGGAAAAAGAACATAGTGTACATAAAGTACCTTTCAAACGACTTGAGTAGACCAACGAAGGAGTACGTTGATCTAACCAGCAGCGGTTAAATTTTCGTGTTTCTAACTAAAATGATATATCACAAAGAAACGGACTACTCTATCAAATATTTTTTTGATTATTAAAATAGTTATTTCAAGAATTGTAATGTATTCCAGCAACAAAATTTAATAACGATTAATTTTTTTGCTTCCAGGGAAGGGGGGCAGCTGCCCCTCGCTGGGTACCCCCATGGAACCAAATATTTTAACCATAACAATTGAAGGGTATTACTTAGTGCCAAATGGAAAAAATATTGTAGCTACTTGAAGGATTTCTATTACAAAAGTGAATATAGTAACATGCATTGTTTTTCAATTTATTTAATGCAATTTTATAATATTCTTCCAATTAACGATATGATAAAAATTGATTAATGTTGACTTTTACAATTCTATAAATTATATCAAAGCTCTGTGGTTTATTATTGGAAGCAGTAAACCAAAATTATTATAGGTGTAGAAACGAAAAGTTGGAATAACAGGCTCGCTATAAATAGATGCTATTACAGAATAATTAAGGATAATATTTATTTATCTATTTATATTCACGAAGTAGATTATGTTTATTCAGTTTCTTTGACGTCTAGTAAGTCGCTTGATTCAATAAAGGTAAAAGGTTGACAGATATGAATTACAGTCAATATATTATTGAACGTTCTTGTGGTTTGGAAAATTCCTCTATACCTAATAAGGTAAAGTACCCTCCCAAAACTTTTCAAATGATCTTATCACACAGTGTTTATTAGTGTTAGAAATTACCGAATGAAATATTGACCATATGCTGTCACAGTTCTTTGTCTTTCCATAGCCAACTTCTACTTCTATCATGTCTCACTTTGTCATATTGTTGATTTTCACCAAGCTTACCGTTTTCTGTAGTTGCTTCTTGCTTGCTGTGGAACATAGTGATAGAGCAAAGATGTTATTGATGACTATGAAGGATATAGCTGAATTAGACACATCAGTTATATTTAAATTCTGTGTTTTCATAGATATGGATGATCTTCGTATTTGTCCAGAAGAGGAGATCATTATGCATAGCATTTTCTGTCCATCATTAACATTAAGAACTGGAAAAGAATTCGAAACAATGAATCATACAATTGTATATCCCACCTACTTATTTTTCACGCTGAACACATTCGAAGATGCTTACGAGAAATTAGATTACGTGTCAACTTTGAATTTTTTCAATACAAGAATTCCAACATTCTTCCTATTGAATTTTGACGTGGAAAATGACGAGGCTCTTCAAGATTTCATGAAGCAAATGTGGAAGAAATATGCTATTTTATTCTCTGGTCTTCTTTTCCTAAGGCAAAAGGTCCAGGTGATATCCTATCAGCCTTTCAAGAAAGTCGTGGTGAATTTGACCAACTCCGGAGAATTCAAGAATTATTTTATGGATCACGAATACGCGAATCTGAACGGAAAAGTGTTCAACTTGGCGGTTTTCAACAATCCACCAAGAAACGTGAAGAAGGGAGGTGAGTGGACCGGAGAGGAGCCAAAATTCTGGGCGAACTTGATAACAAGTTTGAACGCGACCTGGACATTGATCCAAACAGAAGATTTCAGCTACGAGGATGCCATGAGAGCCGTTGGAGATGGAGATGCCGATTTTTGTCCATACCGATACTTTCCTGTCAAGGATTATACCAAAATCGAGTTTTTAACTCCATTTGCTATCGAATATTTGGTTGGGGTGGTACCTAATTCGATGAAGATGCCTCAGTACCTAAATATTTTCACTTCTTTGAGCCGAATATTATGGATCTTGACTTCAATCTCTTTCATATTACTTGTAATCGTTTTATTGATTGTAGGTAAATCAATGGGTGGACACAACAGTCAAATTACTTTGTATATATTTGGTATTTGGCTGAATCAATCGGTTAGGAAACTTTCATCATACCAAGCTATTCAAATATTTTTGATCAATCTATGGCAACTCAGTTGCCTGATCATTTCTGCAACTTTTCAAGCTTCTCTCCTTGAAAATTTGATGATTCCTAAATATGATACTCAAATAGACAAGATTCAGGACCTCATCAGATCAAACTTGACCACATATGTTTTATCTGACATGAAAGAATTGGTAGAGACATCGGTCCCAAATTTGACCTATCAGCTTGTTAGTACTTCTCATCGAGAAATGAGTGAACTAATGATGAATTATCGAGGGAATTGCGCCTTAATCTTACCTTCGCATACGGCATACATAGTCACTAAGAAATTCAGAGCCGTACGAAATTGTCATGTTATGAAACAGAATTTAGTTGCTGGCTTATCTACCTTTTTCTTCAGAAAAAATTCACCTTATATAAGTATTTTCGACGAAATGATTTCCAGACAGCTCCAATATGGTATAACATCAATTTCATACGACAACAAAGGAAATGACAGAAGCAGTAATGAATTTTCTGTTCTTTCTTTTTGTAATTTGCAAGGAATATTTTACATAATACTAGCTGCGTTATTTTTTTCATTCACTATATTTCTGCTCGAATATCTCATTCATTCCATTAAGAAAGTCGACTTTTATAAAACTATCCTATGAAATATTTTAATTTTGTGTACATACTGTAAATCTTATTCAATAAACCATTGAAATTCACCCAAAAGAATTCAAATTTATTAAATATCAATCAAATATATTCATGTTTCTTGTTACGCTGTAGAAAATGTCGGATTTCTTAATAACTAAACAGCATCGGTGGGAAGTTAAAATTTTTTTTTTACTTGAAAAAAAGTGCAGCTGAAGCTCATTGTATGCTTATGGAAGTTTACGGACACAATGCTCCAACTGACAAGTCATGTAGAGAATGGTTTCAGCGCTTCAAAGTTGGTGATTTCAGCAATGAAGATAAACTTCGCTCGGTAGAACCAAAAAAAAAAATTAAAAATCGATAAATTACAGACATTACTCGATGAAGATCTGAGTCTAATGCAAGACGAGTTCGCACTTATGTTGGGGGTGACCCAACAAGCAGTGCCTGTACGTTTGCAATCTATGGGCCTGATTCAAAAGCCAGGCAATTGGATTCTTTATGAGTTTGAATCAAGAGATCTGGAAAGGTGATAATTTTAAAGTGAGCAGCTGCTTCGAACGCAAAAAGGAAAGGGTTTTTACACCTGATATTACATGTTTTCATTGTGTATTTTCATGAGAAAATAAAATTTATGGAACTATTATCTAATTTTTTCGCATATAGATGAAATATAATAAAATTTATCAACTATAACCCACCTACCTGTTCTTTGTTTCCAATTGGATATATTCAATAAATATATTGAATATACGATGGAGTAGTGCGTTACTTTGTGATAGTTCATTTTAATTGGAATGAAATAAGGAATTACTTTCTTTCCTATCACTTTATTTACGATTATGCAGTGACTCGGGTTAATAGTTTTATTGTCGGTACGTGCTTTTTGTATTTGTGAATTTCTAAGGATGTCTAGTTTTTTTCCTTTCGCTTACACGTGCAATATTTCGAGATTATCCAATTCTGGGAAGGTATGGTCGGTTACGAAAAATATTTCGCAAAATTGGAGTTAACTTTCCGGTTCCTAAAGGCAGACTGATGTTCTTTGTACCTTTCGTGGAAAGATCTTCCGTTTGTCCTATATATACGCTACTGCACTATTGACAACTTAAATTATAGACGCCAGAATTATTCAGCCGGTTGTTTTTGTCTTTTACATTAAGAAAGGGGTTGGAAATTTTATATGAGGGTGTCGAAGCTGTTATTAAGTTAATTTTTGACGAAATTTGAGCTATTTTTTTGTGAGACTGGTCTAGAATATGTTAATTTTATGAATTTCTTGTCTATATTATCTGATATGAAAATGGGGTATATTTGCTTACAGATTAGTTGTTTTTGTTTTTTATTTATGAGAGAATTTATTATTTTAGTTTCGAATTGATTATTTGTGGCTATTTGTTTGATTGTATTCATTTTACCTCATGGTGCGAACTTTTAAGATATTCTACTGTGTTTTCTAATTCTGAATGTGTTCCGCAAAAGCAAGCCAACATATCGTCTACATACATGTACCAAAAAGTGATATGCTTTGCGTGTGTGGATTTTAGAATTTTTCTTTCGAAAAAGGACATAAAAATTTCAGCGTGAAGTGGGCTGAGAGGTGACCCCATGGCAAGTCCATCTTTCTGTTTGTAAAATTTACGATTGTATTGAAAGCAATTTTCTTCCACCCAAAGGTCGAAAAGGGTTCAAATTTCATTTTTTATGACAGGATTGATGTTATCATTTGTTAGGATATATTCAATTATATTCATACATTCAGTATTTGGTATATTCGGGAACTTATTAACTACATCAAACGATACTAAAATACTGTTAAGTGTAGGGGTAAACTTTGTCAGTTTTTTTGTGAGCTCAATTGAATTTTTTATTGAATAGGGTTAGTTGAAGTCTATTAGTTCTTTAAAAATTTTGTTTAATTTGGAGGCTAGTTTCGCAAGGGGGCTATTAATGTATGATACAACAGGGCGTATTGGTGAATATTGTTTATGGATTTTAATGAGGCCATATAGTTTGGGAGGGATAGGATGCATATTAGTCAGTTTGAATTCATCATAATCCTTTCTCTGAAAATTGTTTATTTTCGAATCATATTCTTCTTTGAATAGAATAACAATAGAGTTTCCTTTGTCGGCTTTAGTCATTATCAAATTATCATTTCTAATTTTGATTTGAACTGAGCTTTCTTTATTGTTTTGTGATTCTGTGTGGGTTAATAATAATTTTTCAATCTTTTCTTTGCTAAAGTTTTGAGTTCTATTATTCCATTATTCTATTAACTCACACAGAATCACAGAACAATAAAGAAAAATCAATAATATAAACAATTCAAAACAAAATTCGAAATGATAATTTGATAATGGCTAAAGCCGACAAAGGAAACTCTATTGTTATTCTATCCAAAGAAGAATACGATCAGAAAATGAACAATATTTCAGAGGAAGAATCCCCTATACAACTAAAAAAAGATACCTCCATAAAAATTACCTTATCGGAATATGATGAATTCAAACTTACTAATATGAATCATACCCCTCCCAAACTATATAGCCTCATTAAAATTCATAAAGAATATTCACCATTACGCCCTGTTGTATCATACATTAATAGCCCATTTGCGATACTAGCCTCCCAATTAAACCAAATTTTTAAAGAACTAACACACTTCAAATCACCCTATTTAATAAAAAATTCAATTGAGCTCACAAAAAAACTGAAAGATTTTACCCCTCCACTTAGTATTCTAGTATCGTTTGATGTAGTTAATATGTTCCCGAATTCCAAATGATGAATGCATATTCATGCATTCATAATCGAATATATCCTAACAAAAAATAACATCAATCCTGTCATAAAAAATTAAATTTCAACCCTTTTCGAACTTTGCGTGGAAGAAAATTACTTTTATAATTTTTTAAATAAGGTTATTCTGATTTTCACAAATTTTTATTGTTATGTTTACAGCAATCGTTTCGCTACCACACTAGCATCATCAGGCAAGATTACATTTTGAATAACTAAGCTTGTTTCCGAAATCCGTTGCTATTTATAATACAGTAAGTACAATAAATTTTTATTGAGCACTAAAACCCAAAAAAGGGTCTCTGCAATTTCCAGCTTATCTGAATATATTTAACAGAGGTGATTTATTTAAATTTATTTGTTCGTTAATAATTTTCAAATTTTATTATGTTTATTTATCTCTAGGGATTCTAACAGATTTAAGGCATAACTTTCACTTTCTATATGTAGAATTTCAGAATTATGGTTGAAAGTATGTCCTGTTTCTAACAAATGGGTGGAATATGTAGAATTACTTTTATTATTGAGGAAACTCTTCAAATGTTCACAAATTCTATGTCATAAAGTTCTTCCAGTCTGTCCTTTGTAAACTTTAGGGCAATCACCGCAGGTTAACTTATAAACCCCTGATTTATCATCTTTATGTGTAAAGTCTTTATTATTTTTAATAAATTTACTCAAGTTTGAATTGGTTTTAAATGAAGTTCTTAAATTATATTTATTTTTGGATACGTAGCAATTTTCTCAGAAATACCTTCAGTGTATTTCAAGGAAATGTATTTAAAATTTCCTTTTATATTAGGAAACACCATATTTAAAGCTATTTTAGTATTTTTATTCATCAACAATTTGTCTATCAACTTAGAATCATAGTCATTATTAATAGCTATTTGTTTAATTATGTTAAGTTCTGAAATATAATTTTCATGGGAATTCATGGAAATATTAACTAATCTATGGATCATACAATTAAATGCTGATAATTTTTGATTTAAAAGATGATTTGATTTGTTGTGATTAATAGAATCCGTATAGTTTGGTTTGTGAAATATTGAAAAATCATGTGAATTATTTATTCGAGTAACAGTTAAATCAAGAAAATTAATGAAATTATTATGTTCGATTTCCATAGTGAATTTAATTGAAGGATGTATTTCATTGATGAATAAAAAGAATTTTTTTAAAAGTCTGTCTGTACCTGTGAAGCAACAGAAAATATCGTCTATATATCTATAATAATATAAAAAGTATTTCTTAAGAGGATTTTGGTGAATTTTAGTTTCAATATTGTCCATGAATATTTCTGCTAATAAAGGACTTAAGGGATTTCCCATAATCAAACCGTTTTCAGATTTATAAATTTTATTTTTGAATTGAAAATAATTTTGTTTCGTGCAAATATCTAGACATTCTAAAATTTAGAGGTTGAAAAAAACGGCTAAGTTGGACACACTTAGGAAGAATCTGAGGCCAGTTTCAAAAGTTTAATGCTTTTCCTTATTTTTCCGAATAGTTTCAAAATTACTGGTCCGATAGAAATCATATTTAGATTTCACTAAGATTTATGCCAAATTTTGTGAGGATTAGTCGTCTGCGCGAAGGACTGGAGGTGAAATGCTATTTTTTGAATGAAAAGATCTAAAGATTTGAAATTCTTAAAATATATTTGGAGTATGAACTGTCAATTATGCTGTTAAAAAATTTCAGAATATGCTCAATGATTTCTGAATTATTCTCATTTGTAATTTTATTTTTCAAATATTTTCGAAAGAATAAATCCGATCAAATTCAGATATGGTATTTAGATGTGAAGTAACAACACGAAAATTCTTGCATAATGAAGGTTTATCAGGAGGATTGTTTCTAACTGACTTCGGCAAGATGTATGAAAATTATGTCAAGTTTTCTTCGTTATATTTTTTTACCTCTTTCTTACCAATATGTAACGATGCAGGGAGAAAGATAGAGCTTTTTTACTATGGTTTTTCCATGCGATTTTCTTTCTGAAGGTATATCACATGACACTATCAAAAGTTTTTCCATATCTGATGGCGGCATAAAAAAGTTTTCTCAGATATTGGAAGTAGTTTGGTTTTTATTTTACCAATTATTGAGGATTAGTTGGCTAGAACATAGCACCTTTAATCTCCCTTAATCTGAATCACTAAAATATAGGATAACCGGGAATTAAATTTATTGGATTTCCATTGAAGAGACACACTGATATTTTGGACACGCAATATAATATTTATTTCAGAAATTCATGACACAGATTGTTTTTTTTTGGAACAGAAAATTCACATTCAAATTTCAGAGGTAGTTTTCAAACTTTGAAACCTTCTTTTTCGAGTTCAGCCTTGTATTTCTGTTTGTAGGTGCCTTGTGCGTCGTATTTCTCTTCGAGTTGTTTCCATAGGTCTGGTTTGTTGACGATCAGGAAATTGATGATCTTTTTACTTCCGTCCTTGTGTTTTCTGCTACATTTTGAGCATCCCGTTTCAATTGCATCCGGAAGGATTTCTGAAATTCGACAAATATTGTTAGCTTCCTAATGTATTTGTATCAGTAGAAATACATTGTTTATTCAGGAGATCTAAATTTTGTTGAACATTGTGAATATTTTACCAAGAAGCTAACCATTGAAAGTTTTCAATTTTATAAATTTCAAATATACTTCAATCGTATAAATTGGTCTTGTCGGTAGTACCATTTTCACAAATCCAACAACTGAGTCTTTAGTACTTCTATTCTGAATTATTGTGTATACAGCAACTATTATTTCATATAGTGTTGAATTGGGGTTTATTTTTTTTTGGGGGTACCAAATAATATGAAAGTTTTTCGTATTAATGGATCTTTGGATCCAGAAATTTTCAAGTAATAATAAGCATTATATCTTTAAACCATTTGTGTAATATTAGAGAATGAGACTATTTATATTCTTTCTGTATATGTTAAGCAACCCGAACGAGGTTAGGAATTATAAAAATTATTTTATTCGTCAATTGAACATTTTCCAGTTTTATGAAAATATTCTGACTTCACATTTACATGAATTGGACTGAATAATGTAAGTTTCATATAATTCTTAGATGACTCATGTGCCCAATTAATATTTTATGTTCACCTTATCCCAAATTTCCATTTCGTAGATCGTTCAGGTACATCCTGTTATTAACAGGGTTTATTCAAAATTTATACATGTATTGCCTACCGTTTTATATCACACATAAACATTACTCATAAATTATTCAGAATTAATTGAACACAAGGTAGTCAGGGTTGCTTTATTCGCCCAGCATAATTAGAAGAAACTTAATGGGATTATCTTGAAATTTATATGTTACGCCTTGTACGGAAGTTGTTAATTGTTATTATTAATGCCCTGCAGAACAAGATGTGCTCTCTGGGGGTGTTGAGTTTTCCATTCAGACAATGATACTGTACTAATTATTTAAGTGAAGTTTTATATGAACAACATTGCAGAAAATATAAATTGCTATTAACTGGAATAAAAACTGTGTGAAATGAATTTCGTAGAAAATGATGATAAAATATTTTGGATCGAGCTCAACAGTCAATCGTATTCAAGAACATGTATCTGTAAATTTCTGTGAGTAGATATAATTTTAGCTGGATGGATATGTATTTTTGCATTTGTATCAGACTGCTATAGTTTCCTCTAAATATTTATATTTTACGATCAAAGGGATGAAAATTTTCATAAAAAAGTCATTAGAAATTAAGGGTGTTTATTGGAGTTTGTCACTAAAAAATGCCATTAGGAAAAGGTATTCAGTAATGGGAATTTATCAACATCTGTTTGTTCATTCAAAAGGATTTTACGGGCATTATTCCTGTTGATTTCAAGGTATTCTGAAAGTGTTAATCTAGAACTTTTGCTTTCGGCGTGGATGATTTCATAGTTATTGTTCAATTATGCCTGAATTCCTTAAGCTGATTAGTATATGTCGAATGTACGGAATCCGATATGTAGTTCCTTTGGTTTTCTTGGATTCTTTTCTTGAATGATCTAATTGTCTGGCCAATACTAAAGGGCAATCTTTGCAAGTCAACTTGTAGACTCCAAATTTATTTTCTTTATTTGTTCGATCCTTATTGTTTTTTATGTAAGTACTAAGGTTATTAATGGTTTTGAAAGCTGCGTTGTAATTGAAACCACTTTTGAAATATTTAGCAATATTTTCAGATAATCCATTAACATAAGGTAACGACAAGTGTTTCTGTGTATTGTCCTCTTTTATGATTGGGTACACGAGATTTAATGCCATGTTCTTTTTTTTATTGGATACCATTTTATCTATAAGAAAGGAGTTGTAATCATTGTTTGAAGCTATCTGTTTAATCATATTTAATTCTTTGGAAAAGTTATCTGAGTTCAGAGGGACATTCAATAATCTTTGAATAAAACTATTACATGCTGACATCTTTTGGGTGGTGGGGTAATTTAAAGTTTTATGTATTGTAATATCTGTATGTGTGGGTTTGTGAAAAATACTGAAATCATGTGAATTATCTTATTGCGAGGTCAAGGAAATTAATACTGTAGTTCTTTTCTTCTTCGATTGTGGATTTGATTCTTGGATGGAGTTTATTAATAAAATTCGTGAAGATATGTAGTGTCGGTCGGTGCCTTTGAAACAACAAAAATATTAACTTTATATTTATACCAATAAAGGAAATATTTGCTTATCGGTTTTGGTAGTATTTTCGATTCTGAATCATCCATGTAAATTTCAGCTAAAATTGAACTGACTGGATTTTTGCATTATTAAACCTTTGTTAGAAATATAGATTGTTCTGTTAAATTTAAAATAGTTTTGTCCAAGACATATTTCCAGGCAATTAAGTGTATCATTCATTTTGATGGGGTTGGTGCTATCTTAAATTTATATTTTTTATGATTTTATTGTTTCTAGTGGAGGGAATACACTTAATGGCGAGTTCTGAATCTATTGCTAAATAATCTAGGGATTTTTGTGAATTATTTTTTTCTAGGTTAAATTCAAATTCCTTCTTTAAGAGATTGGATTTTCTACTATTGAATTTTAGTTCAGATAAGTTGACGAACAACAAAAAAACTACTTGTTGTTATGCATTGAGTTCATATTTAAAACTGTTTTGGTTTTTGAAAAATAATCATATGACGACTTCAATAAATTGACAAAAACTGAATAGAAAATCTTTAGATTTGAAACACTGACGACATTTTATGGAAAGTATTTCAAATAGATTTAGAGTTTGAGTTCAACTTGATTCTTTAATATTCGAGTAACAAATTTGCTGATTTAGTTGGATTCATTTAATTAAGTTCCTGATGCCTAGAAATAGGGTTATTAAGACTCAAATGAGGTACGAGTATAAGAAAATTTCAAAGGGATATACTCTACCCAGGTGTTCATGCACCGATATGTACTTTATCTTTTAACTGGAGGTTTAATGCCAATTAAGTTATTTGTTCCAAAATTAATTTACCCAGGTATAAAAGTCCAGATTTTGAATTCGATCATGTATTTCTGTCAATGTGATCGTGTTAAAGTTCGCAAAATGAAGAGGTTGGACGAAATGACCAAGTTTGGCCAAGCAAAATATTATTTCTGCCTTCTGTATTTCGAGATTAATCATTTTTATGCCATAATAGAAAATGGATTCTACTTACTTCTCAATTCGGTACCATCTGGAGTACAAGCATCTCCAGTCATCAGACATTTGAAGTAGTTGTTGATTAGTCTGTCACTCTTGAGGATTTCGTCTATGTCTACGTTATCATACTTGGTAGTGTATTGGGCGTCATCTGGACGACAAACGACCAGCCCAAAGACGGCAAAGAGAACACCAACAGCAATGTATTTCATTTTCAAACCTGTTACCTGGCTTATCACGATAGGACAAGTGCGAACTGACTTCTTTATGGTACTGCCAGATATTTATACGAGTCTCGAGATGGGTCGCGAAGTCCATGGACGAAGAGGTATTCGGGTGACGTCAGAATGATGATGTCGCGGGTGGTGGACGATTGGTCAAAAAATAAGACTATTCTACAACTGACAAGTCATGTAGAGAATGGTTTCAGTGCTTCAAAAGTGGTGATTTAAGCGTTGAAGATAGACTTCGCTCGGGAGAGCTAAGAAAATTCGAACACTATGCATTACAGACATTACTCTATGAAGATTCGAGTTTATCCAAGACAAGTTTGCACTTACGTCAGTGGTGGCTCAACAAAAAGTTTCAATAAGTTTGAAATCTATGATACTGATTCAAAAGCAAGGTAATTGTGTTACTTATGAATTGAAAATAAAAGAGATCTAGAAAGGCGATTATTTTTTGTGAGCACTTGATACAAAGGCAAAAAAAGGTTTTTTTACACCGGGTAGTGACTGGTGATGAAAAGTGGATCTTCTACGACAACCCTGAGAAAAAATACTAGGCTTGGCCCGGAAAATCGTTGCCAAAGCGGAAAATTTAAGGTTTTACAGTTATGCTATGTATCTGGTGGGATCAAAAGAGCTTTATGTACTACGAGCTGCTAAAACCTGGTAACTGTATTATGGACGATCGGTACAGACTGTAGTTATTTCGGTTAAACCTTGCATTACAAGAAAAACGGCCGCAATATGAGAAAAGAAATGATAAAGTTATTCTTTTGCATCACAACGTACGGTCTCACTTTGCAAACTTTGTCAAAAAATATTCAGAAACGAACAAATGGGATCTTAGTGCACCCATCCTATCTATTCTCTTCCTGATAACTGGCTGTTTCGACAGATTCAACAAGATTTTGCAGTTCACCGCTTTACTCCTTTCGAAAAAATCGAAAATTGGATCGCCTCAAAAAAAAAGTTTTTCTGAGACAGGATTCGGAAATTGTCCAAGAAGTGGGATTAGTAATAAGCAGTGATGGACTATATTTCGATAATTTTTTCAATTCATTATCATTTGAAATAAATGCATGAATATTCATTACATACAGTTGATAAAAATATTTAAAATAAAAAAATATATAATTTCAATTGCTTCATTTATAAGTAGTTTTTTAGAATCTCTAATAACAAAACATAAGGATTGAATATATGTATAATTTTAATCAATTGAGGATATGGGAGATATAACCAAATTAAGAAATTAGTTTTATTTCCCAACGATTCACGATGAAATTTGAGGTTTAAAATGTCAGTATAGTAATGAAGATTGAAAAAACCACTCAACTAATAAATAATAGAAAAATTTTACAAAATTTATTAAGTACAACGCTTTTCGATAATACCATATCTAACATCTGGTACTAAGTTGGTGTGAAATAGGATAAGAAAATAATTATATTGGGCCCGAAAATAAGAAGACTTGCATAAGGAATTAGGTGCGACATTATTTCATGAATTGTATACCTTAGACAATCAACTATATTTGGAAAATAGTTTTGCAATGTAACTTTGGTCACTTTAGCTGATTATTTGCATAACCTATTTCAAACATAACACTTTTGTCTGAGAATGTAACAAAAAAGAATTATATTAAAATTATGAAAAATAATACTTTCCGGATAATTTCTACATGCTGTTTTTAAAGGTGAGTTCTTTATTTTAACAGGAAATACATCTTGATGATTAAAAGTAAAACAACTTGATTTGAGCTAATTTATTTAAATTCACAACAATTGTTTCGTCATGACAAGATGACTTCGTCAGATGAGTGTGGTACTAACTACATATTTGAGATTAAGTTCTATATAAATATAATGATATTATAAATATTCAAAATACACAGCAAAGAAGGTAGTGGGAATTTACAGTGATTTGTTTTTTTATTTTTTATTATTATACAAAGTTTCAGAAAAGGTTAAGTAACGGGGATTTATTGAGGTCTGTCTGGTCGTTTAGGAGAATCTGTTTTTTACTATATCTGTTGATTTCGAGGGCGTCTAGGTAGTTCAACCTGAGGTTCTTGTTTTCTAGTTGTAATATTCTGTAGTTATTGTCCAAATCATGTTCTATCTCCAAGAGATGGTCAGCATATGTTGAATTACCGTTTTTACCAAGATATGCTTCCTGGTATTCACGTATCCTAGTGCCGAAAGATCTACCTGTCTTATAGACTCCAGATGTTTTGTTTGTATGGATCAAATCTTTATTATTTTTATTAAATTTCCTAACGCAAATGTATGCTTATTTACATATGAAATTTTACACCAAGCTATTTTATGTACCTAACTACACATTTATAGGCAACATATGGATGAGACCTAATGAAAAATGTTTATTCATTGTTAAATAGTTTTCAAACACAAGGAAACTATGCAAAAACCTCGAAAATATCTCGTAAAAACACAAATAAACAATACACGAAGCCAATGTTTTGCCTTTACTTATTCTTTCCTTCACAACATCTCTCTCACAAATGTTGGCTACATAGAAAGTCATAGATCACCAATCCATATTATTATTATTATTATTATTATTATCCTGATACTCCTAGATCTTCTGTGAAGATCCCTCAGAAGCTTTTTCAGCTTGTGCGAGTTAGGAGTTCAGTTGTGTTCTGTGTAGGCTTTGTTACTGCGATCTTGCGCCACTTTAGGTCACAGCACTGTTAATTTTTGACCCAACAGTGAAATGGTGGCAGATACCCGTCCAACTAGAAAATTTCTTTTCTACCTGAATAGGATTCGAACCCTGGACCTCCCGGTCACGAGTCCGATGCTCTCCCGCTGAGCTATCCACACTCATATGTTAATACTTCTATGACTAGGAAATTAACAATACATCTCAGTAGTTCACCTGTTTTATCTTTGATTCAGAATAGCGTCTGTAAATAGAAAATGTGCGAATCAGTCAAGTTGAAACCTTCTTGCTTCAATTGTATGAAATAAAATAAAACAGTTATCTTGAATCATCTCATTTTTATTTTCTAATATTAATGGCACCTAACTTGTAAGACATACTACTCTGTCAAGAAAGTACCGGGAATTTTCAATTAAAACAACATTTTTACATTTAAACGTCAAAATTTATTGGGTCGCCTTCAAAATAGGCTCCATTCGCTCCAATACATCTATGCCAACGGCACTTCCAATTATCGAAACATTTTTTATAGGCGCTTTCCGGGATGGACTTTAGCTCTCGCGCCGAATTTTGTTTTATGGCTTCAATCGACTCAAAACGGGTGCCTCGAAGGGGCAATTTTAGTTTTGGGAAGAAGAAAAAGTCGCTGGGAGCCAAATCCGGCGAATACGGTGGTTGCTGAAGCACGTTTGTTGAGTTTTTGGCGAGAAAGTCAGTCACAATCGTAGCTCGGTGAGAAGGCGCGTTATCGTCATGCAAAATCCATGAGTTGTTCGCCCACAAATTTGGCCGCTTCTTACGGATACGCTCTCGCAAACGTTTCATAACGCCTAGGTAATACTCCTTGTTTACCGTCTAACCCTCTGGAACGAATTCGTAGTGCACCACGCCACGGATATCGAAGAAAACAATGAGCATCACCTTCATTTTCATATCGTACTCGTAGACCCAGGTCTCATCACCAGTTATAATGCGTTCCCGGTACTTTCTTGACAGAATGTATATAGTAAATTATTACTATTTTCAAGGAGTCGCGGTGTTTGTAGTTTTAGCAAAGTATGAACCTTCTCTTTCAATTAGTTGATACTTTGGAACTGAAAACTTTGAAAAAGTTGTGGGATATTTTGGCGCAAGAATTAAATAGTTTGCGTCAAACTAATCTAATTCCAAATCACGTAGAATGGATGGCGAGTTTTTGAAACGAACATACAAAGACGACCAGAATGAAACAGGCTGAGAAAAAAAATTATTTATATATTAGAAAAAGTTACAATAACCACTAACTCCAGAATGTAGATATAATGCATTGCAAAAAACTGTTCATTTAAAAACAGGACTAGTGTTCAACAGGAACCTGATCCTGGCTTACATGAAAACAAGCAGGAGAGAATATCAAAAGCATAGATTATTAATAGGAAGGAAAAAATTTGAAGTTTAAAAAAAAGGTTAAGGCCATGGAATAAAGAAGTTTATCATTGAAAGAGAGAAATGAAATTTTTTTAAAAACTTCCATCGCTTGTCACAGGATCAGCTTAATTTGGTAGTGAATTTCCTTTTTCATTAAAATGATTCCTTCTCAATTTTTATTGTTATAAAAATTGTTGAAAATTAGTATTCACTTTATTTTGGAATTTTGTATGACTGTTATAAAGTAGAATATTTTAGTAAATACTGAAAAATACATTTAAAATAATGAAATGTAATGAATAGAATTCAATAAAATATTATTTATTGACTGAGGATATTCAAAATGTTGGTTTGTTTTTCTATTTATTTCTTTCTCAAAGTATTGGCCATCTAAGTTGAAAAGATCTAGATTTGAAGGATCTCCAACAATTCAATTTCCTTGATTTCATATGATAAAACGTTAGAGTAATAAACTATGTTTATAACTGAAATTTTGAACTACCTCTCAAATATGGAAATCCTCATCATGAGCATAAATAACCCCATACGATAAATGCAAGACTACGAAAGAACTTTATAGAACCAACAACATTTTATTTAGTATTTCTCTTCGAAAGTAAAATTTATGGATCCATTATCTAATTTTTTCGCGTATAAGAGGAATATGATACAACTTATTGAGTATCACCTACCTACTTCTTCTTTGTTTTCTATTTATTGAATATTTTTCTTGAATACTAAATATTTACCCATTTTTTCCATTAACAACCATCGTCTATTCCCAAATGTGTGTAATTTTCTAAATTTTGAGCTGTAAGGGTTCTCAAACGACTAGGTTGATAAATTCCGACTTCAAAAGTTGTTGTGTCCAGCCAAACCGTCCGTAAACACTCTAACTTTCGAACGGAAAGAGCTGGAGTCTTTGCATGTTAGATGCTGTAATATCTCGATTAAATTCGTTAATGGGAAAAATCGATCCACTGGTTTCGCTGTTTTTAGCTCAATGCTTTTCTTTATTTTTCCCAATAGTTTGAACCACTGATCCGATTGAATTGAAATTTGATATTCAGATGTTTCATACCAATACGAAGATTTATGCCGAATTTCGTGAGGATTGGCCGTCCGAGCGGACGATTGAAAGTAAAATGCAAATTATCGAATGATGAGCCCTAGAGACCTTGAATTATCAGAGTATGTATGGAGACTGAATAGTCAGTTATGTTAAGAAATGTACAGCATCGGCTTAATGGTTTCTTAATTATTCTCGTTTGAATTTTTTTTCTGAAGTACAAATCACAAGGATTTTTGGATTTTTTAAAGTTTTTCTATTTGATGTCGGCAAGAAGCTTGAGAAGTATATGAAGTTTTGTTCGTCATCTTCTTTTTTCACTCTTTCTTGCTAAAATGTGAGTAAGATGTGATGAGGATCGAAGAGAAAAAAGTTGGTCTTTTTTACCATTTCTCGTTTTCATATTATCGTGTATAAAATGATACGGCTTAACAAGCTTTTCCGAAGTAATGATAGTATCGAAAGGTTTTTTCAGATTTTGGAATCAAGCCAGAGTTTTGTTTTTATTTTGTCAATTACTGTGGATAAGTTTCATCAATTCGAACACAGCACCGTTAATCTCTATAAACCTGAGTTGAGGTGAATTGTTAATATCCAATATAACATTGGATAACCTGGGATAATTCTATTTCCATTGAAGAAACACACTGATATTTTGGATATGCAATATAATATTTAATTCAGAAATTCATAACACAGATTGTTTTACTTTGGAACAGAAAATTCACATTTAAATTTCAGAGGTAGTTTTCAAACTTTGAAACCTTCTTTTTCGAGTTCAGCCTTGTATTTCTGTTTGTAGGTGCCTTGGGCGTCGTATTTTTCTTCGAGTTGTTTCCAAAGGTCTGGTTTGTTGACGATCAGGAAATTGATGATCTTTTTGCTTCCGTCCTTGTGTCTTCTGCTACATTTTGAGCATCCTGTTTCAATTGCATCAGGAAGGATTTCTGAAAATTAACAAAAAGTGTTAAGTTCCATTTGTATGAGAAGAAATACATTGTATATTCAGGAGAACCTTATGAATTTTGTTGAACATTTTGAATATTTTAAGGAGGAGATTTTGCGAAGCAGATCATTGAAAGTTTTTAATTTTATAAATTTCAAGTGCACTTCAGTCGTATCAATTTATCTTATGATAGTGATACCTTTTTCATAAATACAAAAATCGAGTCTTCAATAATTTTATCCTTAGTTGTATACAATAAGATTTTCGTATTTCGAGATCTTTTGATCAGGAAATTTTCAAGTAATAATAAAATTTATATTTTTATCCAATTTATCTAATATTAAATAATGAGATTATTTATATTCCATCTGCATTTTTATAGCTCTTGAAGGTTCTGGAAAAATTGGAATTATTTCATTCGTCAATAATAATAATAATAATAATAATAATAATATCTTTATTTATCCCTTGAGACATTCAAAATGCATAGGACAAGTCAAATACAAAAAAAAGAAAGAAATTTCCTAACTTACTCTACAACAATAAACTTATCATCTAAATATTCCTTTATACTATAATAACTTTTTTTAAGTAGAAGACATTTAACAGCTTTCCTAAAATCAATTTTATTGAGTAACTTGACATTGTTTGGCAAATGGTTGTACAATGTTATGGCCTGATAGACTGGGGAAGTCTCATACTTAGATGTTACATGAGATGGTATGGTCAGTATTGTTTCATTCCTGGTGGAGTAATTATGGAAACTTGATAATTTTACCATCGAGCACTCATGCTCTTTAACATACACTAGACATCTATACATAAATAAACAGGGAAGTGAAAAAATCTCATATTTAATAAAAAATGGCCTACAAGAATCACGTACATTCAAGTTAAAAATTAAACGTATAATCCTCTTTTGAATGATAAATACTCTCTTGGATTCAACAGAGTTACCCCATAACATCACATTATAATTCATATAACTAAACACCAAGCTATAATATACAGCCATAACAGACTGCAGTGGTAATGATTTAATTATCCTACTAATCGCATAGTAAGAACTACCCATTTTTTTACAAACAGCCTCTACATGAAAATTCCACCTGAGAAAGCTATCAAGATGTATACCCAAAAACTTTATACTATCCTTGGAAACGATATTCTGGTTGAGACATTTAATAACGAGTCGATCGTTATTTACATTCCTATTACTAAAATAAATGCATTCAGTTTTACCCACATTGACAATAAGCGCATTCGAGTGACACCACTTCAAGAAATTGAGAACCAACTGATCACAAATCTCAGTAAGCTCCTGACGGCTGCGCGCTGAGACCGCCACCGATTTATCGTCGGCAAAAATAATCATCAATTCAACAACTAAGTGATCAGGTAAATCATTTGATTTGAATTGAATCATTTCTAGTTTTATGAAACTATTCTGACTTAATATTTACATGAATCGGGTTCATCATATTGGATTCATATAATTCTTGGATGACTTATGAATCAAGTTAATGTTTTATGTTCACCTTAGCCCACTTTTCCTTTTCGCAAACCTTTCATTTACATCCTGTTATTAACAGGATTATTCAAAATTTATACATATTATCTTGTACTGTCTTTATCACAAATAAACATTACTCAGAAATTAATCTGATTTATTTGAACACGAGGCAGTCAGGGTTGCTTAGTTCGCTCAGCCTAATTAGAAGAAACTTAATAAGATGATCTTGTAATTTATGTAATACATTGCGATGTTATGTTTTATACGGAAGTTTTTTAATTGTTATTTTTAATGCACTGCAGAACAGGTGTCAAATTTTCATTCAGACAATGGTATGAGCCAAACTTGGTTTATGGTTGGAAACTTTAGTCTGTTGAGTTTGGAAACGTGTTCGTTCATAATTTTACTTGGAAAATATCTTGAAAATTGCAGATCAAATCAGGTTGAAATCGAACAGTTAGATTGAAGTTCGGCTTTATTCGTCCAAGCCAAATAAAAGAACTCATGAAGAAGCTACTGTGTAACGAAATAACTTTTTATATTTGAATGAACATGTGAAAATTTCGAATTATATTATTTTATACATCATTTGAAATTAGTTATCTAAAGAGTCGGTTACTTAACTTTTTCACCAAAACAAAATAAGATTTTTTGGAAAATACACTTCTTGATTGCTTCTAGTTAGCGTCCCAACAATAGAACTACCTGTTGTTAGGAATTTAGTTCACATTTGAAACTGTATTGAGTTTTGAAAAATAATTATATAATGACTTCAATAAATCAAGAAAAGTTGAATAAAAATCCTTAGATTTGGAATATTAACGATGTTTTCTGGAAAGTATTTTTGATAGATTTTAAGTTCGAGTTCAATTTGATTCTTTTATAGTGAACTAACGAATTTCCTGTATTAGTAAAATACATTCATCTAAGTTTATTATTTTGACTGGAAGTTTGATACAGAATTAAGTTATTTGCTCCAAAATTAAATTATCAACTCAAGAGGACGATCAAGAAAATTTTGAATTCGAGCACATATTTTTGACAATATAATCCTTTCAAGTTCGTGAAATGCAGAAATTTGGACGAAATTACCAAGTTTGACCAAGTAAAATAATATTTCTTTTTTATTTAGAGATTAATCATTCTTATGCCATAATAGGAAATGGATTCTACTTACTTCTCAATTCAGTACCATCTGGAGTACAACCATCTCCAGTCATCAGACATTTGAAGTAGTTGTTGATTAGTCTGTCACTCTTGAGGATTTCGTCTATGTCTACGTTATCATACTTGGTAGTGTATTGGGCGTCATCTGGACGACAAACGACCAACCCAAAGATGGCAAAGAGAACACCAACAGCAATGTATTTCATTTTCAAACCTTTTACCTGGCTTATCACGATGGAACAAGTGCGAACTGAATTGTTGATGATCCTGCCAGATATTTATATGGATCTCGAGATGGGTCGCGAAGTCCATGGACGAAGAGTTGTTCGCCGTAAAACGGGTGACGTCAGAATGATGATGTCGCGGGTGGTGGACGATTGGTCAAAAAATGAGACTATTCTACAACTGACAAGTCATGTAGATAATGGTTTCAGTACTTCAAGAGTGGTGATTCAAGCGTTGAAGATAGGCTTCGCTCGGGAGAGCTAAGAAAATTCGAAAGCTATGCATTACAGACATTACTCTATGAAGATTCGAGTTTATCACAGGACAAATTTGCACTTACGTTGGTGAAGGCTCAACAAGCAGTTTCAGTACGTTTGAAGTCTATGATACTGATTCAAAAGCAAGGTAATTGTGATACTTATTAATTGAAACTAAGAGATCTAGAAAGGCGATTATTTTTCTGTAAGCACCTGATACAAAAGCAAAAAAAAAAGGTTATTTTACACCGGGTAGTGACTGGTGACGAAAAGTGGATCTTTTAAGGCAAACCAAAAAAAAAATGCCATGGACCTCAACATCAATACCAAACTGTATATTTATGGTTTTGATGTTATTCTGTGTATCTGGCGGTGTCAAAGGGGCTTTGTTTACTACGAGCTACTAAAACCTGGTGACTCTATTACGGGTGATCGGTACAGACTGTAGTTACTTCGTTTAAACAGTGCATTACAAAAAAAAACGGCCGCAATATGACAAAAAATGGTAAAGTTTTTCTTTTTCACCGGTTTATTCCTTTCGAAAAAATCGAAAATTGAATCACCTCAAAAAAACAGTTTTTCTGAAACAGGATTCAGAAATTGCCCGAGAGGTTTGAAAAAGTAATAAGTAGTGATAGACTATATTTCGATATTTTTTTCAATTCATTATCATTTGAAACAAATGCATGAATATTTATTACATACACTTAATAAAAATATATAAAACAAAAAATATATAATTTCAGTTAACAAAACATAAGAATAATTGAATATATGTATAATTTCAATCAATTGAAGAGATAGGAGATAAAAACAAATTAAGAAATTAGTTTGATTTGTCAACAATTCACGATGTAATTTGAGGTTTAAAACGTCAGGATAGTAATGAAGTTTGAAAAAATCTCTCAACTAATAAATAATAGAAAAATTTTACAAGAATTTTTCGATAATACCATATCTAGTATTTTGTACTAAGTTGGTATGAAATAGAATAAGAAAATATTTATCCGAAATGAGGAGACGTGCATAAGGAACTGATAAACGTTTCGAATGTAAACTGAGGAAAAAATCCAATTGTTTAAAAAATATATAGCGCGTCCAGAAAGTATTCGGAAAAAACAGAGCTCGATTGTAATTATTTAGCATAGATTTTTAATTCTTGAATTAGAAAATCATAACAAAATATTCATCTTAGTTACTTATACAACCTCCATTTAACTGTAAACACTTTACTAAAGGTCGAGGTACACCCTAAATTAGATCACCTCCATAATTTTCGGTAATGGTAGTTTAGGACTGTAAAACTGACTAAATTAAATTAGCTATGGCCCTGTTCGTTCAACTTCAATCTTTATTAGTCTCCATAAGTTTTCAATAGGACTAAGATCTGGTGAAGCTGCTGGCCATGAAATGGTTGTCACTTGGTCTTCTTGCATCCAAACTTGAATATAGGTCGAAGTATGGTATCTTGCATTATCCTGCTGAAAACGCCACCCCTCTGGACATAAAGCATGCGCCGTTTCAAGGATAAAATCGTTTAGAATGCCACAAAACTTTTCCCTTTTAATGATACCATCAACTATACAGATAGGCGTAGCACCACGCTGAAATATTGCTCCCCAGACCATTATTTTGATGGGAAATTTGGAAATTTGAACGGTAACAGGTTGTTTTGATAGGATTTTTAAATGATTTCCAGCAAATTCGAAACAACTTTCATCAGATATAACGACATTATTAAAATTATCTTCTTGAAACCGTTGACAAAATTCGACCCTTCGTTCCTTTTGTAAAGGTTTCATTATAGGGATTTTTTTATTTCATTGATATACGGACGGTTTCAGGACATACTTTTATATTTCTTTGATTTCCAAGTCTGTTAGCCAACATGCAAATCCCTAGGCGATGATTGTGTCGTCCTAAGGTCTTATTGGACTTATCTATATCCATATCCATACCATTTTTTATCCACTTTATTGTCTCATATACAGCACTTTTTCTCAGTTCAGTCAGTTGCAGTAATTTTTCAAAGTTTCGAAAACCTTTTCTATACAAATACTCTATCTGTTTTTTTTTTCTAGTTGCGACATTATTTCATGAATTGTATACCTTAGACAATCACTAAAATTTGAAAAATATTGTTGCCATGCAACTTTGGTCATAGCTGACTATCTGCACAACCTATTTTATACATATCTTTTGTCTTAGAATGTTACAAAAAAGAAGTATATTAAAATTATGAAAAATAATAAATTCCGGATAATTTCTAGACAGACTATATATTTCAAACATGCTGTTTTAAGAGGTGAGTTCATTATTTTAACAGAAAGAATTATTCATCAAAGGAAACTATTGCATCAGAAATCATGTAAGTATTTACTTTAATCGGCAGAAAGTTTATAGTTTTTTTTTCTGATAGCAGCTACCCACTAAATTCTCATAATTTAATTCTTCGGAAAGATCTGATTACACTGAAACAAATTGTTGGTGAAATTGAGTAAGAAAAATCGCTTTATCATGCTTATTTACACGTTTAATTGTATCGGTCTTTACTTGTCGGAAATATATCTTGATGATTAAAGAGAAATCAACTTGATTTCCGCTTATTCATTTAATTTCACAATTGTTTCGTCATGCCAACATGACTTCGTTAGGTGAGTATGGTACTAACTAATATTTGAGATTGGTTTCTTTAAATATTCAAAAAATACAGAAAAGAAAGTAGTGAGACTTTACAGTAATTTGTTTTTCTTATTTTTTTTTATTATAAAAAGTTTCAGAAAAGGTTAAGTAATGGGGATTTATTGAGGTCCGCCTGGTCGTTTAGGAGCATCAGTTTTTTATTATATCTGTTAATTTCCAGGGCTTCTAGGTAGTTCAACCAGAGGTTCTTGTTTTCTGGGTGTAAGAATTTGTAGTTATTGTCAAAATCATGTCCTATCTCCAAAAGATGGTCAGCAACGTATACACATGGACAAGTACCGCAGTTTAACCTATAGACTCCAGACTTTTTGTTTTTATGGATCAAATCTTTATTATTTTTTATTAAATTTTTCTAACGCAAATTTATGCTCATTTACATATTAAACTTTACAGCAAGCCATTTTATGTACCTAACTACATATTTATAGGCTGCACATGAAGGAGAATAAAGAAAAATGTTTATTCATTGTCAAATAGTTTGTAAACACAAGGAAAGTTTGCAAAAACCTCGAAAATCTCTCGTTAAATCACAAATAAACAATACACGAAGCCAATGTTTTGCCTTTACTTACTCTATCCTTCACAACATCTCTCTCACCAATGTCGGCTGCATAGAAAGTCATAGGACAACAATCAATATGTTAATAATTCTATGACCAGGAAATTAACCTTACATCCACAGATGAACATATCAGTAGTTCACCTGTTTTATCACTGATTCGGAATGGTTTCGGTTAAACAGAAAATGTGCGAATCAGTCAAGTTGAAAACTTCTTGTTTCAATTATATGAAATAAAATGAAACAGTTATCTTGAATCATCTCATTTTTATTTTCTGATATTACTGTCACCACATTTGTAAGACATTTATAATTAATTATAACTCTTTTCAAGGTCTCGTGGTGTTTGTAGTATTAGCAAAGTATGAACCTTATGTTTCAATTAGTTGATACTTGAGAACTGAAAACTTTGAAAAAGCTGTAGGATATTTTGGTGCAAGAATTTAGTGGTTTGTGTCAAACTAATTTATCTCAACATCACGTATAATGGATGGCGAGTTTTTGGAACGAGTACACAAAGGCGACATAAGAATAAAACAGGCTGAGGAAAAAATTATTCATTTATTTCTGAAAAAGTTACAATATCCAGTAACTCCAGTATGAAGATTTGAAGCATTGCAAAAAAACTGGCCATTTAAAAACAAAAACGACTATCATGTTTAATAGGAACCTGATCCTGGCTCACATGAAAACAAACAGAAGATAATATCCAAAGCATCGATCATTAATAGAAAGGAAAAAACTTGAAGTTTTAAAAAAAGCTTAAGGCTTCATTGAAAGAGAGGAAGGAAATTCTTTACTTCTATCGCTTGTCATGAACCTGCTTAATTTGGTAGTGAATTTCCTTTTTTATAAGAATGATTCTTTCTTAGTTTTTATTGTTATAAAAATTGTAAAAGTTTAGTATTCAGTTTATTTTGGAATTTTTTATGACTGTTATAAAGTAGAATGTTGAAAAATGCTGAAAAATACATTTGAATAATTTGAAATAAAATATGTAAGGAATAGAATTCAATAAAATATTATTTATACTGAGGTTATTCACAATGTGATTTTGTTTTTCTATTATATTTATTTCAAAGTTTTGACCATCCAAGTTGAAAGAATATCAAATTGAAGCATCTTCAACAGGTTCTTGAAGTTCCTTGGTTTTATATGATAAAACCCCAGAGTAATAAACTATGTTTATACTCTGAGATTTTGAACTACCTCTTAAATATGGAAAGCCACATCATGAGCATAACCCCATACGATAAATGCAAGACTACCAAAGAACTATACAGGGTGCATAAGAATTGTTTTCAAAAAATTTAGGGGGTGATTCCTTATCAAAAAAATAGGGTGGCTCTTTCATATAAACTTTATTTTTTGAGCCCTTCTGCTTAGTTAAACCGCCATTTTAATGAGTATGTGACAAAAATCTCAAAATGATCAGCCAGATCAAGAAATAATTGTAACTGAACCAAAGTTAATCAAAACTAGCCAATTGTCATAACAAAATATCATCCGCTCACTGGATAAATTCTAGTTGGGAAATAATTCCAGCAGTCTCTATGACTCACGCTATCATGTTGATAAATAATTTTTTTCTCAAAAACCTTGAATTTTAGCAAGAAAAAACAGGAGACCTTATTTATCAAGATGGATCAAGCTATCCAAAAGTAAATATTCCATTGTTGAATAGGAATATGGAAAAAATTTTCTTACGATTACCCCTTGCAATCATAGAGGAACACCACCAAAATTTTTCTTGACTGGCTTCTCGTCTGCATAAAATCTCTGCTTAATTTTATTCTTGTGAGTTTTTTGGTTTTTAGGAAAAAAATTAGAAACTGTTTTTCGGGCGCCATCTTTAGGGGGCTGTAACTAAGCAGGGGGGCTCCAAAAAATAAAGTTTATATGAAAGATCCACTCTATTTTTTGACAAAGAAGCACCTATTCATATACACTCTGCATAGAACCCACATTTCATTGAGTATTTCTCTTCGAAAGTAAAATTTACATACCAATTATCTAATTTTTTCGTGTATAAGAGGAATATCATACAACTTGCATTGTCCTTATCCTTACACTATATATTAAAACAGTAATTTCCATGGCAACCAACCATCGATATCACGTAGTGTAACTTCCAGACGCATAGGATTCCGACGGGCAAAGCCCGTCGCCTGGATATCGGTGCGGACCGAAGGTCCGCACTTCCCTCCAGACAGTAGTACCGTTCCCGTTTCCGGATGTCCCTCCGTTCCCGAGATACGAGCGGATAAAGTTTCAAAATTTCGGGACTTTTCCCGCGCACTCCATTTGTAAACAAACAGGCCCCGCCCACCGCGAACTCGAACCGTTTCTGTGGTGTACGTATAGGGGCGATCCGCGAAGTCAAGTACGGAGACCGTCCGAAAATTTTCGGACCGTCGGAAAAAACGGATATATCTGCGACGGGCAAAGCCCGTCACGAAAATAACCGTTCGGACCGAAGGTCCGATAGACCCGCTACCCGCGAAAGCCCATATATTTCGCGGATGACTTTACGTCGCGACGAAACGAGCGGATGAAAATTTCCGGACTTTTCCCGCGCTCGCCAAACGGTCACCGCCCTACGTGTATGCCGCGTAGGGATGACCAAACGGGGGTGACCAAAGATGGAATTTGAACGAAAAGCAGATCCCACCTAAAATTATAGAAAATTATTAAAAAAAATTGACTTTTTCAAACCGGATCGATCGAAAAATATAGATCAATCGACTCTACTCGTTTCCTATTTATTGAATATTTTTCTTCAATAACAAACATGAACCCCTTTTTCCATTTTGCTGCTTTTTCTGGTGAACAACTATCGTATTTTCCCAAATGTCATAATTTTCTAAATTTTGAGCTGTAACTATTCTCAAACGACTAGGTTAGACTCACTGATGGAGAGTCCGAGGTCAAAAGTTGTTCTGTCGGGCCAGTCCCTCCGTAAACACCATAACTTTCGAACGGAAAGAGCTAGAGTCTTAAAACTTTGCAGGTTTGGTACCCTAATATCTCGGTTAAATTCGTTAATGGGTAAAATCGATCCACTAGTTTCGCTGTTTTTAGCTCAATGCTTTTCCTTATTTTTCCCAATAGTTTCTAAAGCTCTGATCCGATCAAATTAAAATTCGGTATTCAGATGTTTCATAACAATATGAAGATTTATTCCGAATTTCGTGACGATTGCCAGCCGAGCGGACGATTGGAAGTAAAATGCAAATTTTCGAATGAAAAGCCCTAGACTCTTGAATTATCGGGGTATGTTTGGAGTGTGAATTGTCATTATCTTAAGAAATGAACAGAATCGGCGTAATGGTTTTTGAGCTATTCTCGCTTAAAATGTTATTTTTCGAATATTTTCGAAAGTACCAATCACGAGGATTTTTTGATTTTTTCAAGTTTTTCTATCTGATTTCGGCAAAAAGTATGAAAAGCATATAATGTTTTGTTCGTTATCGTCTTTCTCTACTCTTCCTTGTCAATATGTTACGATGAAGATTGAAGAGAGAAAAGTTGGTCTCTTTTACCATTTTTCAATTATATAAAATTATACGGCTTCAAAAGCTTTTTCCGATCTAATAATAGTATCAAGGTTTTTTCAGATTTTGGAATCAAGCCAGAGTTTTGTTTTTTTTTTTTTTTTGGTCAATTACTGTGGATAAATATCATTTGTTCGAACACAGCACCGTTAATCTCTCTAAACCTGAGTTGATGTGAATTGACAATATCCAATATAATATTGGATAACCAGGGTTAATTCTATTTCCATTAAAGAAACACACCGATATTTTGAATATGCAATATAATATTTATTTCAGAAATTCATAACACAGATTGTTTTACTTTGGAACAGAAAATTCACATTCAAATTTCAGAGGTAGTTTTCAAACTTTGAAACCTTCTTTTTCGAGTTCAGCCTTGTATTTCTGTTTGTAGGTGCCTTGGGCGTCGTATTTTTCTTCGAGTTGTTTCCAGAGGTCTGGTTTGTTGACGATCAGGAAATTGATGATCTTTTTGCTTCCGTCCTTGTGTCTTCTGCTACATTTTGAGCATCCTGTTTCAATTGCATCAGGAAGGATTTCTAAAAATTAACAAAAAGTGTTAAGTTCCATTTGTATGAGAAGAAATACATTCTATATTCAGGAGAACCTTATGAATTTTGTTGAACATTTTGAATATTTCAAGGAGGAGATTTTGCGAAGCAGATCATTGAAAGTTTTTAATTTTATAAATTTCAAATACACTTCAGTCGTATCAATTTATCTTATGATAGTGAAACCTTTTTCATAAATACAAAAATCGAGTCTTCAATAATTTTATCCTTAGTTGTATACAATAACCAAAACATTAGATGTTTTATATATTTAATTGGTGTTTTTCAAGAAGATACCAAAAAATATAAAAGATTTTCGTATTACGAGATCTTCTGATCGGGAAATTTTCAAGTAATAATAAAATTTATATTTTTATCCAATTTATCTAATATTAAATAATGAGATTATTTATATTCCATCTGCATTTTTATAGCTCTTGAAGGTTCTGGAAAAATTGGAATTATTTCATTCGTCAATTGAATCATTTCCAGTTTTATGAAACTATTCTGACTTAATATTTACATGAATCGGGTTCATCATATTGGATTCATATAATTCTTGGATGACTTATGAATCAAGTTAATATTTTATGTTCACCTTAGCCCACTTTTCCTTTTCGCAAACCTTTCATTTACATCCTGTTATTAAAAGGATTATTCAAAATTTATATATATTATCTTGTACTGTCTCCTTTCTATATCACAAATAAACATTACTCAGAAATTAATTTGAATTAATTGAACACGAGGCAGTCAGGGTTGCTTAGTTCGCGCAGCCTAATTAGATGAAACTTAATAAGATGATCTTGCAAATTTTTAAATACATTGCTATGTTATGTTTCAGACAGAAGCTTTTTAATTGTAATTATTATTGCACTGCAGAACAAGATGTGTTCCATACACATGAATTTTCCATTCAGACAATGCTGGTATGAGCCAAACTTGGTTCATGGTCGGAAACCTTAGTCTGTTGAGTTTGGAAACGTGTTCGTTCATAATTTTACTTGAAAAATATCTTGAAAATTGCAGATCAGACCAGGTTGAAATTGAGCAGTTAGATTGAAGTCGGGCTTTATTCATTCAAGCAAAATAAAAGAACTTATGAAAATGCTACTGTGTAACGAAATAAGTTTTTATAATTGAATGAACATGTGAAAATTTCGAATTATATTATTTTATACATCATTTGAAATTAGTTATCTAAAAAGTCGGTTACTTAACTTTTTCACCATAACAAAATAAGTTTTTTTGGAAATTACACTTCTTGATTGCTTCTAGTTAGCGTCCCATTCCTGTTGTTACGAATTTAGTTCACATTTGAAACTGCATTGAGTTTTGAAAAATAATTATATAATGACTTCAATAAATCAAGAAAAGTTGAATAAAAAATCCTTAGATTTGGAATATTAACGATGTTTTCTGGAAAGTATTTTTAATAGATTTTAAGTTTGAGTTCAATTTGATTCTTTTATAGTGAACTAACGAATTTCCTGTATCAGAAAAATTCATTCATCTAAGTTCCTGATGCGTAGACAGAGGGTTTTTATGACTTAAATGAGATAGAAAACAATTTCAAAAATATATACTACATAGAATACCCGAGTGTCAAGGTACAGATATGTTTTTTATTATTTTGACTGGAAGTTTAATACAAAATTAAGTTATCTGTTTCAAAATTAACTTATTAACTCCAGAGGACGATCCTAAAAATCGTTAATTCAGGCACGTATTTTTGACAATGTAATTCTTCCAAAGTTCGCGAAATGCAGAAATTTGGATGAAATTACCAAGTTTGACCAAGTAAAATAATATTTCTGCCTTTTTTATTTAGAGATTGATCATTCTTATGCCATAATAGGAAATGGATTCTACTTACTTCTCAATTCGGTACCATCTGGAGTACAACCATCTCCAGTCATCAGACATTTGAAGTAGTTGTTGATTAGTCTGTCACTCTTGAGGATTTCGTCTATGTCTACGTTATCATACTTGGTAGTGTATTGGGCGTCATCAGGACGACAAACGACCAACCCAAAGACGGCAAAGAGAACACCAACAGCAATGTATTTCATTTTCAAACCTTTTGCCTGGCTTATCACGATAGGACAAGTGCGAACTGAATTGTTGATGGTCCTGCCAGATATTTATATGGATCTCGAGATGGGTCGCGAAGTCCATGGACGAAGAGGTATTCGCCGTAAAACGGGTGACGTCAGGATGTTGATGTCGCGGGCGATGGACGATTGGTTAAAAAATGAGAAAATCAATTATCGATACACTATATCGTGAAAAAAATTCCAAATGGAGTTTCGTCCGGTAGGAACGCTTAATTATTGTTTTGAGTTGTTTTTTTTTGTTCAGAAAATTAGATACCAATTCCGAGAAGAGTTTGAATTGAGTCAGGATCGATAACAGGTTTTTTGGAGCCTGTATTTTAACGATATACGAATCTTTTGTGAAATACGAATATCCATAGTAATTTTTTAAATTGCTTTGATTTTTCTTCGACTATAATTTTCATCATTCTGTTGATTTTATTGGTAGAGTGAAAATATTCTTCTATTTTCTTCAGGTGTTTCAATTTGATCCGTGTATTGCAGCAGTAGTGAAATTTTCCAAAAATGGAAAAAAATTCGACACCTAATTGAAAACATCATTTTGTATATTCTCATCATACGATTGTAATGAAATTTTGAAGTAACTTGAACGTTATCATTATCCCCCTAAACCCCAAGTTTCAGATCAATAGGATTTGTTAGTTGGAAAATATTGATAAAAATAAGAGAAAATTTAAAATATGAATAACTGCCACATAGTTGAACTAATTTTGGCCAATATCTTACTCAGATGAGATACTCAGGCCCCAAACATACTCCAAAAGTTTCAAGTATCTGTCTCTTTCAGTTCTAAAGTTATGTGTTTAAGAATTAAATTGAATTGGTCCTAACTTGTTGGAAATTAATTTTAATTGAATGAAATACTAAGGAATATTTCCACAATTTATTCATTAAGAACAATTGTTTCTTCAACACTGTGCTATCTTCAGGTTCACATTTAGAACTAACTCTGAAAATCACAACTCCACTTCTTATATAATAAACTTTGAAAAAATGAGAGATAGAAATAACCAACAATTCCGGAAAAATATATAAAAAAACATTTGAAAACGAGGGATACATGTAACTATCAATTTACAAAAATACCGATACAGAAAAATATGAAAAAAATGACTCAAAACTAGAATCATATAAAGGACACCAAATTCGGAACATTCATGGTGATTAAAATGATTTATGATAGATTGGGCCGTTGCTTGGTAGAAATCAGTTGTAATTGTCATTATAAAATAAAACACTTGTTTACATTTTCTACTTTATTTTTGGTATTGACGTACGTTTCGTCTTTGCTAGAAAGACTTCATCAGAATACCTTATAAAATAAAACACTTGTTTACATTTTCTACTTTATTTTTGGTATTGACGTACGTTTCGTCTTTGCTAGAAAGACTTCATCAGAATAGGGTATTCTGATGAAGTCTTTCTAGCAAAGACGAAACGTACGTCAATACCAAAAATAAAGTAGAAAATGTAAACAAGTGTTTTATTTTATAATGACGATTAAAATGATAAAAGTTAGAGAAACTTTTAATCGCAAAGCAAAATCAATATTTAGTGGACAACGGGAAAAAATCCCAACTGAAGTTTGTTAGGAAAACTTGATTGATGGTATATTTAAAAAAATTTAGATGCCAATTGCAAATTGTGGATTAATGGTAGTTACAGTATACAGAATTTGGTTGATATTTCTCGAAATATACACATTCAATTAGATACATTACAAAGAATAAATATCTCCTGTATCTTCTACGAAAGGTGAATGATTTATTTTCAAATTCTGATTTAACATTTCGTCAAAACATGAACCTTTGGAATAGTACAAAGTAATTATTTCTATTTTTTTTCAGAGTTTTAGTTTAGCTGTGAGAGGTATGAAAAATAGTCAGTTGAATTGGTCAATCGAAAGCAGAAACTCAAGAATAATCGAGAAAAAAATTGCTCAATCAATTGAATAAGGAAGATCCGATTCATTTTTCTGAATTCAGATTTTTACAGCAAAAAATTCATATGTAGTTTCTTCAGTAGGAATTGAAAATATATGTGTCATTCGGTTTTTTTCAGATAAGATTATGTCCACAATTGGATTTTTGAAGTTTGTGCCTCAGTCCCTAGAACTTCTAATTTTTGGTCTAGAATTTTCCAACTTTACATGAATAATTGATATGATATATATATATTACTATGAATGTGCTTAATTCCGGTTTAATAATTCATTTTATAGGGAACCTTTGAAATCCTACATCAGTGAAAACATTTTTCTTGATTTGATCGATGTATTATATATAAATAAATATATAAATAATTTATGAGAAATATATATCGGGTGTTTTTTTTAGTGCGATAGAACTTTCGATAGGAAAAATTTCTGGAGAATGTGCTATATATTCTCAAAAAACTAAAAAAGGCCTTTTTGAATTATATGATATGTTCAACATTTTCGGTGATGGAACTTGTGATTCTTTAACATCCAATCGAAACACATATGTATCGGTTGTTTTTTCAGAGTGATAGAACTTTCGATAGGGATAACTGTGATTTGACAGAAGGTAGAAGCCATGTTATTTTAAAATTTCTGTTCAGTAGGCATTGACAAATTATCATGGAAAGATTCACGCCGCAACAACGTTTACAAATTGTGGAAATTTATTTTCAAAATCAGTGTTCTATTCGCCAAATTCATAGAGCACTTCGTGAAATTTATGGTTTACATAATCGTCCATCAGAGCAGCTCATTCGTCGACTATCGATCGATTTCGGACAACATTTTCTCTACTCTATACAACAACAACAAGACAAAGAATTGTACGTACAGAAGAAATTATCGCTGCTGTAAGTCATAGTGTTAATGATGATCCAGATAGGTCTATTCGTCGACGTTCACAACAAGTTGGACTCTGTGCATCCACAACATGGAAAATTTTGCGTAAAGATCTTGGTCTACTCCCATTCAAGAACTAAAGCCACTTGAGGTTTGTTTGCTGATTAGGCCCTACAACAGTTTGAAGTTGATCCACTTTTTTATCGTGAAATTGTGTATAGCGATGAAGCTGATTTCTGGTTGAACGGTTATGTAAACAAGTGAAATTGCCGTATATGGAGTGAAAATAATCCTCAAGAAATTCTGCAGGTTCCATCGCATCCTGAAAAATGCACTGTATGATGTGCTTTACACCCTGGAGGTATCATCGGTCCATATTTCTTTAAAAACTATGCTGGAGCTAATGTAACACTGAATGATGCTCGTTACAGATCGATCATCAATGATTATTTGTTTCAAAATTTGAATGGTATCGAACCAGAAGTGTTTTGGTTCCAACAAGATGATGCTACACCTCATGCTGCTACCGTAACAATTGATTTATTGAAAGAAAGATTTGGCGATAACATTATTTCGATAAATGGTCCAATTAATTGGCCTCCAAGATCATGCGACGTTACTCCATTGAATAAAAAAAAACTGAATACTCAGAAAAAATTATGCTTTATATACCTCAACCTACCAGCACTAATGAATCACCAAGATCTTGTTACTTCAATGAATACAGATTTTTTAACGCAATGTGAATTGAGGAGTGAAAAAATTCAAATGACGTTTCGAGTACCTAATATTTATTTGATAGATGGATCTATTTTTCACCTTTTTTCAAGAACGTGCTGAAAGTTTTGAGTTATAACTATTAAGGAATCCAACAATTTGAGTGATTTTGAATTATTTTGCCTTATACAGATTTTCATCCCACAATGAGATTTCAGGAAAATTATAATAATTAATAATATAATAATAAATTAACATTGGCGAAATTCGAAGTGAAAATTCACTAAACTATTACCTTGATGTAAAATTAACATACCTTTTCACTCGTTACTGTCTGGAAGTTTTAAACAAGTTTCTGAGGTAACTATATTTCACTACTGGAATTGGTAATTCCATATTTGTGTCAATTATGTTGATAGAATGTGGATATGGTCTTTCCCAAAAACTTGTTTTTGTCTCAATGCAATTTAATAACTCCTGCAAAGCAGCATGATTTGACTGAAATTTTTCGTCAACACTTTCCTTTTTTTTGTTCATTACTTCTGAAACTATCTCTCAACTGTATCTAATAAATTGTATTCAATTTACCAAAAATTCAATGACACCTGTTGATACATTTAAAGGGGTATTTTATATACAATTTCCTGATTTCAACTTTAATGGGTGAGTATTTTGGTGACACTTGGAAAATATATTTAGATGAAAATATTACATGCGACCTGAGTTATTCATTTTTCTAAATGATCTTTAAAAATTCGTAAGTTTCTTCACTATCTTACAGATAAAAATATTACATATTTTTAGTGCGTTATAGAGGCATAACAAATTTTTTCTATAAAATATCTATTTTCTCCGTTCTGATTCTGAGTGCATAAACTATCAAAATATTCTGATGAGATAGTAACTGATATTTGTACTTAATTTCTAGACAGAGTAATTTTTTCAATAGTTAGCTTAAGGAATGAAGCATTTATCTACTCGTATAGATTATAAAAAATTTGCCGAATATTTCGCTTGACTAATGGATTGATTCAACATCAACCAGATTTAATTTTAAATTTGAAAACAGAACTATTCTGTAAAACCTCTACATTAAAAATTTGAATTTGAAATAATTGATCAAAATATGAATAAATCCATAAAAAATAAAGAAAATTGATAAAACCTCTACATAATTTTATTCAATTAAAAAAAATCAATCAAAATTTTTTCAAAAAACTAAATATTTTTTGTAGAGCTGTGAAATTCTCAAATTTCGTTCAATATTCTTATTTGGCACATTTCATTAGGCACATAATTAGATAGTCAAAAAATTAATTGAAATCAATATTTTATCAACTCTGTAGGTTTTTTAAAATTTATCAATTTCATTTACTTTCTATAGATTTCGTACATTTGGATATGAAATAAAAATTTCCATGTCTAAAAAAACAGAAATTTAATTTTCCGATTCAGATAAATCGCAGTGAATTTCAACAAGAAACCTTTAGTTATTCCAATTTAATCAAATGTGACCGTAGTCGACTAATATTTCTAAAAATAAAGATATTTGGACGAAATGATAGATAGTCTAGCCATGATTGAAAAAAAATCGCTGGATATTGTTCTTAAACAGCTAAAATATGATTCCCTTACCACGTATGCTGTAGATATATTTATACTTAAAATAATTCACTTAAAGCTTATATGTTTTTATTTCAAATTAATATTAAGGGGGATTTCGTGAATAATTTCCCAAAATTTCCAAAAAATTAGGAGATGCCTTTTAATTTTATTAAACTGTACTTGTAATATACCCTGAAAATTGAAATGTTTTCGAAAAACGAATTTAAAAAACTAGTTTTTCAGATTGCAGATAATGAAAACAAAAACACTGAACATTGGCAAATATGCAAAATGATTTCATGACGAATAAGAATATTTTCTAGAAAGTTCATTACACAAGGTTATATCTTTGAGCATATGGTTTTTAATTCGTCATTAAGGATGACATATTCTTAAGTTTATCATTAATAAGGTGAAGTTTTTATTGCTTCATTGTACTTGTTCGGCTGGTTATAACTGGGTTTATATCCTGCAATTACGGAACATAAATATTTTTCTGTTTGATGTAAATGAAACATATTTTTCACTTCCAATATGAGAATAATTTTAATGTCTACAAGATGGAATATTCATTATATTGTATCTTAACGGTTACCATACATCTTCAATTTTGCATATTCAGGATGATTTGATCAAACCGTTTCAAGTGGATGAAACATATTTTTGAATTTAATTACCTATTCAAGACTGAAGTGAGATAAATATTTGGATTAGGCATCAAAAAACATTTGCTTTGGCTGCTTTCCAATTTTCAAAAATTTTTTTGATTATATATTTTACTAGATATAATTTCATGATGAATTTTAACTCAAGTTGAGAATATCCTGTAACTTTAACAAAAAATAAAAGAACTACTTTCGGTTTGAATATCACGATATTTTAGCCAATTCGTACTATAGAATTTTTTCTGGTTCGGAATTAATATTATTGTATATAATTATACAACTTGAATTTACCATATGTGTTCAACAGAACCTGTATTTTCATTATTGGTATCAATTCAATATTGATAATTTTCGTGAGAGTTACAGAATATTCTTTATATTAACTTTAAATATCTGAATCAACTTCTATAAAAGTTAGTATTTTCAACTCATTTTTAACATTTTTCAAGTACATACTGGATAAATTCATTTGATTATATAGTGGAATCATTATTTTGCGTTTAAATTAACTAAAGTATAATTTTTCCAATTTTTGAAGATTCTGAACACACACTTGCTACCTTCTTATAAAACTTCAATAAGCTTCTGGGTTACTCGGTCTAAGTATAGAACATGGAATAAATTTAGTCAATTTTTCTATATTTATGTTATTGAAATTTATAAATTTAATTTTGAGAGCTTGTTGATATTATTAAACTTTATCAAGTATATATTCAATAAATTCATTTGTTTATTTGGTGAAATTCTTTCTCTTTTGAGCTTGTCAATGAACATTTCGTTGTCTAATTAACTCTGCCTGTTTATAAGCGCAGTATATTCAAATGGAAGAACACCTAATTCTACTTGGTTCAAAATACCAAAGGATATTTTTTCCAAAGGTTGCGCTAGGGCAATCGGAAAGTTATGTCGCTTTCCTAAATTAAATTCAAATGAATAAATCATCAACAAATTCTTATTTTCAATCAATAATGTAATCACCTTTGTTATCAACCTTTTACCATCTAGTTTTTGCGAATTTTCAATGCCAGATCGATCAAATTCAATTGGTTTTTGAGTACAATATGTCGAGATGGCATTTTCCAAATTTTGAATTTTTTTGCCACTAAGAAAATGTTGTAGCGATCGGAATAAAAGGAAATCTGAGGGTGCGATATCGTGCGAATATGGTGGGTGAGGTAGCTCCCACCCCAATTCATTGAATTATTAAAAAATTTTAGAATTAAATTAATGTCTTATAAGCACAGCTCATTTTTAATAGACGTATAAAATCAACTCAATAAACAATAATAAATGGAATAAATAAACCAACAAATATAAATTGCCAATTAAAATTAATAAATAAATATTTGAAGGAAACAAAATTTTGTTTCTGATCTTATGATTATGAAAATTAATTCCTTTCCAAGAATACAGAACATAATTTAAGGACTTCTCAGAAAATATAATTTATTTGATATATTTAAATAAGTAAATTCAAAAATCTCTCAACATTATATCTTCAAAAAAAAAATTAGAATTCCGATAAAGTCTTCATCAGTGCTAATTCATATTTAAAAAATAAGATAGTAGAACAATTAATTGATTTTTTGGCAGTAAATAGAAATAATTTAGCTAAGATGTTGGTGAACAATAAAGAGAGGAACCCCAACTTTTCCAAATCGGGGATTCATCAAATTAAATGTAATGATGAGTATAAAAAGTAAATATGACAGACAGGCCGATGTTTACAACATAGAATCAAGGAACATAGGATGTCCATTTTGAAAAACCAGAAATAAACCGGTTTTGCAGAACATTGTATAGAAAATAATAATTTTTTTAATGAAAAAGGTGTCACTTTACTATATAATGTTAAAAAGGGTAAATTGATAGACTACTTAGAGATTCTTTCAATCAAAAAAGCCATTGAAAAAAAAGGAAATTTAACAAATTCATTACTTTTTGCAACACCCATATATTTGATGCTGTTATTTCCATGCGCCATAAAAATACACAGATGTCCTTAGTGTAATGAAAGAACCTTTTCAATTTTAAGTTTAGTTCCTTTTTTGCTCCTTCGAAGATAAAAAAAGACCCAAAAACGTGTCAGGATTCTGAATAAAAACATAGAAACATAAAAACTGTGTGAGTTTTTTTTTTAATGAAATTAAAGGGATTAAATTTGTAGCTGCACTTGAAAAATCATTAAACTAAAAGTGCTGGCCAAATTTTCATAAATGTCGAATTATGTAAACCTGTTATGCCATGCCAATTTTGTACCATATGTTTTTACTGTTATTAGTAAGGAAGTTATAAAAAAGTGATCCAAAAGAACGGATATATTAGATGATACATAATATCGGTAATAAAATATTGTGATGAGTAAATTCTGAACTTGTGTATAAAATTTTTTTCATGTCACGTACAACTTCATGTTAATAAATCTTCATGGATAGCATGAAAGATAAAGAAGACCATAACTTTAACATATCTCTCCTTGATCGTAATAAAATGAGATGTTATTGGGTTTTATTCAAATTTTATTATTATTATTAACTTCCCAGAATTGAGGTAACCTTAAGAGTCTTCAAGATCACGAAAAAATGTGTAGCATACTCTATCTGCATTATTCAAGCTTCTTGCTGACAACACTTACAGGCATTTTAAATGATTTGCATTTCCTAGTTTAGTTTCTTGTTCATACTCTGAACTTGCTTTTGATTTACTATTTTGTTGAAGACAAATGGTAGGTCCACCAAAGTTTCGCTTTGAATTATAAGGAGCAAATTTTTAATGTTTATTGTCATTTTAGAGATTTCAATCTGAAAAAAAGAATTATATACATCAATTGAAAATTTTGTGTGTTTTGTTGTTAATAATATTTTGGAAAAATGTAAAGACGAGTTATCAGGGACTTGTGCTCTGAGTATTATGAATTCACAAAAAGACCTAGTTTCATTTATTTATTTATAAATTTATTCATTTATTGGTCAAACAGGATATCAACAGTCATGAGTCCAAAATGACATCCACAGAAAAATACCAAAACTTTTACAATATCTGCAACAGATCAACCCCAAATCTACACATCCCACCAATATAAGAAAATCAAACTTATAATACGTGAGAATCTTAATTAAATATTAAATCTTTATTTAACAGCTTAATTTTTCTCTTGAATGAACCAATTGAGAGGAAAAATATATCATTGTCTGTATACTTAGAATTATATATCGGGTGTTTTTTTTAGAGTGATAGAAATTTAAATTTAAAACACATTTAAATTAAGATTAAAACCAAATTTCTTTTCTATTTGAAAGATAATTTTATGACATCTATGTTTTAAAAATAATTTCCGACATATGCCCACCACGACTAGCTCTAAGGAACCACATTCGACCAGACCAATTTCAGACCACTTTTTCGAGTAATTCAAGCCTTATTTCATCAATAACACGAGATATATTGGCTTCCAAAGCGTCTATTGTTTCTGGTTTACCAACATAATCTAATGACTTGACATAACCCCAAAGAAAATGATCCAGTGGAGTTATGTCGCATGATATTGGAGGCCAATTAATTGGGCCATTTCTCGAAATAACATTAGTAACATTAGCTCCAACATCGTTTTCAAATAAATATGGACCGATGATGCCTCCAGCGTGTAAAACACATTATACAGTGCATTTTTCAGGATGCAATGGAACCTGCCGAACTTCTTGAGGATTGTTTTCACTCCATATAAGGTAATTTCGCTTGTTTACATAGTCGTTCAACCAGAAATGAGCTTTATCACAAATCACAATTTTACGATAAAAGTAATGAAGTAATTGAAGATCAACTTCAAGCTGTTCTAGGGCCCAATCAGCAAAAAAACGACGCTTCTTATGGTCAATTGGCTTTAGTTCTTGAACCAGTTGGATCTTGTATGGGTTTAAACCAAGTTCTTTGCGCAAAATTTTCCATGTGGTGAATGCACAGAGTCCAACTTGTTGTGAACGTCAACGAATAGACAAATCTGGGTCTTCATTAACACTATGATTTACAGCAGCGATATTTTCTTCTGCACGTACTGTTCTTTGTTTTGTTGTTGTTGTTGTTGTTGCATCGAGTAGAGAAAATGTTGTCCGAAATCTATCGATAGTTCGACGAATAAGCTGCTCTGATGGACGATTATGTAAACCATGAATTTCACGAAGTGCTCTATAAGTTTGACGAATAGAACACTGATTTTGAAAATAAATTTCAACAATTTGTAGACGTTGTTGCGGCGTGAGTCTTTCCATGATAATTCGTCAATGCTTACTGAACACAAATGTCAAAATAACATGGCTTCCACCTTCTGCCAAATCACAGTTATCCCTATTGGAAGTTCTATCACTACAAAAAAAAACACCCGATACATATTCGATCGATATGAATTTTATATTATTCCATTGTTCCATCTGGTAACACCTTCATTTTGAAGTGTCATGATTAGGCTTTCTTTTCAGTATCTATCATTTCCCTGAAGGGTACACATCATAGTTTCTATGTGCACTGAAAATGTCAAGTTTTGAACGGATAATGTGTTTTTACGAGGAGTTCGACTGCATTATTTTAACATGATGAAAACGGTAGGCTGTCGAAAGTCATAAATAGGCCATATCATTCATTACAACTATATATAAGAATTTATGGGACCTTTTTTTCTTAAAATAATGCAAGGAATCTCCCCTCTTCGTTGTATCTTCAAATTAGGAACACCCTTAGCTGCTGTATAGCATCCAAAAGTATAAAAAATCATGAAATTCAGAAGAAATATTACTGTATTCACGGATCGCATTTTTGAATAACTGGATGGTATATTTTACCTTCTCGACTATATGCAGAATACTTATACGATCAGGGATCATCGACTTTTCGAACAGCTATAAGTTATCTAAGCAAAAACTGGTCCAATTCATTTTTTTCCGTTGGAAAAAATTTTATGGCACTAAAGCGAAGAAAACGTCGGGTTTTGTTATGATAATTATAACTGTATAGACAACTAGAGCCAATGTTATAGTTAATGAAGACCATTCCTCATTATACTGGAAGTTCTGGAAACTTGTCGACAGATCATATCTAGATAAATATCTATAAAAAAGAAACCCTAGATTAACTTAACAATCTTGAATAGTCTTGATATCCTTGCCGTCATCCATATTTTCAAGGACATTTTCTGAAATATCCAAAACCATCATTCACACGCTCGTTCCAGAGAGCCTAAAGTTTCGTCATGATGTCTTTACATTTATGAAAATTATGAATGTTAATCCTTCTCCTTCTGATCTGCATCGGAATATGTATATTGGCGAAGAAAAAGTGAAAAATAACACTTATCAACATAAATCTTGTTTCCTTTATTTTTTTTCTGTTATTGGGTATTTCTATGGCCCTGACTATGATGCCACACCCCACTCCTCGAAGTTTTACACAAGCCAAAGTCTTATTGAATATATATCGGGTGTTTTTTTAGAGTGATAGAACTTTCGATAGCGATAACTGTAATTTGACAGAAGGTAGAAGCAATGTTGTTTTGACATTTCTGTTCATTAAGCATTGACAAATTATCATGGAAAGACTCACACCGCAACAACGTTTACAAATTGTTAAAATTCATTTTCAAAATCAGTGTGCTATTCGCCAAACTTATAGAGTACTTCGTGAAATTTATGGTTTACGTAATCGTCCATCAGAGCAGCTTATTCGTCGAAATATCGATAGATTTCGGACAAAATCTTCTTTACTCGATGCAACAACAACAATAAGACAAAGAACTGTACGTACAGAAGAAAATATTGCTGCTGTTAGTCATAGTGTTAATAATGATCCAGATTTGTCGATTCGTCGACGTTCACAACAAGTTGGACTTTGTGCATCCACCACATGAAAAATTTTGCGTAAAGATCTTGGTCTATACCCATACAAGATCCAACTGGTTTAAGAACTAAAGCCTTTTGACCATAATAAGCGACGTTTGTTTGCTGATTGGGCCCAAGAACAGCTTGAAGTTGATGCACTTTTTTATTGTGAAATTGTGTTCAGTGATGAAGCTCATTTCTGGTTAAATGACTATGTAAACAAGCAAAATTGCCGTATATGGAGTAAAAACAATCCTCAAGAAGTTCTGCAGGTTTCATTGCATCCTGAAAAATGCACTTTATGATGTACTTTACACACTGGAGGCATCATCGTTCCATATTTCTTTAAAAACGATGCTGGAGCTAATGTTACAGTGAATGGTGCTCGTTACAGATCGATGATCAATGATTATTTGTTTCAAAATTTGAATTTGTTTCAAAATTTGACCCAGAAGTGTTGTCGTTTCAACAAGATGGTGCTACACCTCATGCTGCTACCGTAACAATGGATTTATTGACAGAAAGATTTGGCGATAACATTATTTCGAGAAATGGCCAATTAATTGGTCTCTAAGATCATTCGACATAACTCCAGTGGATTATTTCCTTTGGGGTTATATCAAGTCATTGGTTTATGCTGATGAACCAGAAACAATAGATGCTTTGGAAGTCAACAACGTGTAATTGATGAAATAAGGCCTGAATTACTCGAAAAAGTGGTCCAAAATTGGTCTTTTCGAATGCGGTTCCTTAGAGCTAGTCATGGTGGACATATGCCGAAAATTATTTTTAAAACATAAATGTCTTAAAATTATCTTTCAAATAAAAAAAAAATTTGGCTTCAATATCAATTTAAATGTTCTATCATTCCAAAAAAAAATTTAATTTTTAATCAGTTACAGCTGATTGGCGCGGTTTTAAAAAGAGTGAACTTCTGCCGATAACATCCAGTTTGAATTTTTTTAGGTTTCATACAAAACAGTTTTTCTGCTCAATTTCTACAGGAATTGAGGAAATTTCAATTTAAAGTTCTATCACTTCAAAAAAAACACTATATATAAAATCTTTGAAATACAATTTGTTATTCAGTTCGAAAATGTAGTAAACACTGCGAAACTCAGGTGATGGAAAATGTAAAATTAATTTCTTATTTTAGTCGATTTTTGATCTTCTAATCATACGATCCACATGAAATTCTGCACAAACACGTTTGTATTAATTTATTTCTAAATATCAAATTTCAGATCGATCATATTTGTGGAAAATATTAAGAGAAAGGAAGGAAAATTTAAAGTACAGTACTGCGAAATCATTGGACAGATTCTGCCAGTTCTGGGTTATTTCAGCCTCAAACTCACCCTGAAAGTTTCAAGTCATCTACCTGATTTCTTTCGAAAGTTGGAGTGTTCAAAGTTGCGCTCAACGCTACTGTGCCACCAGAATGTTTCAGCTTCTATTCATAGGATCCACTGACAAAATATTTGTTTTTGCTTTGAATCTTGTGATCATAAAATCTTCACAAAATTTCACAGAAAAAAGTGCGTTATTATCCTACTATACTTCCAAATATCAAATTATTAGAAAATATTGAGTAAAATGAGAGAAAATTTCAGATCTGAATAACTGTGAAACCAGTCAACCGATTCTTTCCATTAACGAACCAATTTGGGACATTTTGCCCCCAAACGTACCCTGAAAGTTTCATTACTCTAGTTCTGTCCGTTCAAAAGTTATAGTGGTCAAGGTAACACTAAACCCTGATGCGCTCATAATTTTTTGAAATTTTCAAACGTGAATAACTACAAAACCATTAGACCGATTTTGCCCATTAACTAACCAACCCATAAAAACAAAAGAGAAATTACAGACATTTGGGCGAAACGATGATACGCTGGGTGGAATAAGCGCAAAATAATGATATTTATTTCTCAAAAACTACTTGAGTTTGGTGCAAAGAAGTATAAAATGATGAATTTTTCATGCAAAAACCATAAATATTGATACTGCTCAATAATAGCGCCAAGGCTGCATTCTTCATAAAAGTCTGACTTATATCATTGACCGGGTGTGACCTCTTTATACCATTGCGTATTACCATGTAATTACTTTATTAAATCTACTTTCATGTCAATTTATTATACTGCAATTATTTTCTGTGTAACTCATTTACCGAATATTAACGAATGTATTGTTACCTCATTTACATCCTCTGATTTACTGTAAATGAATATGTTTATATTTAATTTTTTCTCAGATGTGAATATGAAATTATTTCTCATTATGAAACAACTATGTCATTTTATTCAATGAAATGCAATGGCCTCTTCTATCATAATTACAGATATTTATTGCTTTACTAACTGAGTTTACAAAGTTGATATATTTCCGAATAACATAATAATTTATTATTCTTATTTATCCTAATAAGAACTTTACGCATATTCACTTCACTTAGAATGGTAGAATATTCATACATTAAGTCAAGAAAATTCCGAGCCATGTGACACATCAGTGCTTTTCTCAAATAAAGGGTCTTTCAATGGGAACGCCCCCTTTTTAAATTGACGTTACTCAGGCATTCTTTATTTGTGACATTGGCAGTTGTCTACCATTTGATCATGATACACTCCAACAACGTTTACAAATAATCGAAATTTATTATGAAAAATCGCGATCTGTTACTCTAAATTTACATGCTTTAACTCCAAATTTTTGATTAAAAGAACGATTGAGCGTTTAGTAGTCCGGTCTATTTAAGCCTAAAATCAGGAGGAAGGTTACATAAATTCCCATAAAGCTGAATATTGGCATAGTTGTTCAAAACATCATTATAAAGAAAATCTCAAAAGTCCTCATCGTTTCGAGGTGTGCTAAAAATTTGGCACGGGGTCAAAGGTCAAAAAAATGAGTTTTTTGCGATTTTTAGCAAAACGGTGAGTTTTTTCGCAAAATTACCCCAGTACAAAATTGTAGATCACGAAATTCTCTACAAAAAATATATTAATAATTTTTTTCCTAAAAGCCACCATTTTGGAGATATAACGTTCCGAAAAGTTGGATCAGTCGTAATCCCTCTATTTTGCACACGTACGCCACATATGAAAGTCACTAAAGGTGTAATAGAACTAAAATAAGTTCGCTATTATTTATTGTAACTTGCTTATGTAAAATATAAGTTAAACTACGAGAATCTCAGGTATAATGAAACCCCGTTCCTAAATTTGTACGTCAGTATAACCTTGGGATAACATCTGTCTTTTATTCTATTGTCCGCGTGGCTAGGGTCGTATACCTGCTTTATGATGGCATGCCCAATATATGAAATACATACCGTTAGTCTTGAGCGCCACTGCGTAGGGAAAACATGTGCTTATCTTAACCTATCTTTTAACCTATTTTGTGCGTTTTAGATTTTTATAAGAAAAATGTCAGAATATTGTTTTATTTGTACTCATCTTTTAACTGAAAGTGAAACTGTAACTGTTGATCGTGGTATGAAGACACTGATTAATGCAAGTGCTGAAAGAGATGATGCATACTCGGAATTTCTTAAAAAACAAAAATCTGTGACAATACATAGCAACTGTCGTAAAATTTATACGCGGAAGTGTTCTATTGCTGCTGCCATCAAAAGAAAACGCGAAGAACAAGAAGCTAACACATCTAATTTACTGCTGAGAATATATCCGTTGAACAAGCTAATGATGATGCTGATGTATTGATTATTGAAACAGCGATAAAGAAATTCAGTGTGACAAATACAACTGTTGTTGTTGGTGAGGATGTTGATTTACTCGTCTTGCTTACTGCTCGAACTCCAACTGAAAAAATTATTTATTTTTTTAAACCCGGAAAAGCCCAAAATCAATCGGAAATATATTCATCAAACAGTTTATCCAATTTTCCTAAATGTCAAAATCATGTATTGTTTCTACACGCAATAACTGGCTGCGATACGACATCTGCTTTTTACAGGAGAGGAAAAACAACAGTTATCAAAATGTTTGAAAAAAAAGATTTACTACAATGTGCTGAAGTTTTTAAAAATAGTAATTCAACTCAACAACATGTTATCACCAACGGAGTTCAATTTCTTCTTGCTATGTACGGAGCCCCCAAAAAAACCACTTGCTTAGATAAGTTGCGATACACATCTTTCGTGAAAAATACGCGTAATAAAAAACAAGTCAACTTAGCTTCTCTTCCTCCAACCTCAGTAGCTGCTCATCAACATCTGTTTCGGGTATATTACCAAGTTCAAGTGTGGCTTGGTAATCAGCTGGACCCTAAAGACTGGGGTTGGAAGTTGATCGACAATACACTAGAGCCAGTTCAAACTTTACTTCCACCAGCACCTGAGAAACTTCTCAACACAATATTTTGCAACTGCAAGAAACGTTGTAGTGCTGTCACACTGTCAAGGCCGATCATGCTCGAATGTTGAGTCACCAACTCTTGAAGATTCGTTTGATACCGATCAGGAATCGCTATTGGGGCAGTTTACGTGTGAAATAGAACAAGAAGAAGGAGAAGAACAAGAGGATGAACAGGAAGAAGAAGGAGAAGAAGATCAAGAAGAAGAAGAAACAGAAATCTTGGACAGTTATGAATCAGACGACTAACTTTTTATTTTAAGTATTTTATTTAATTACACCGCCGTTGTTTTTGCCCACTATAATATATAATATTATTTTGCAATAGTTTTAAAACATATAAAATCTCAGCAGACCCGTGGAATAGGCCTACTGGGGAAACCACGTTAAAAAAAACGCGCTTTGTACACTACCTCATAGGTGGCGTGGAAACGTGTGCAAAATAGAGGGATTACGACTGATCCAACTTTTCGGAACGTTATATCTCCAAAATGGTGGCTTTTAGGAAAAAAATTATTGATATATTTTTTGTAGAGAATTTTGTGATCTACAATTTTGTACTGGGGTAATTTTGCGAAAAAACTCACCGTTTCGCTAAAAATCGCAAAAAACTCATTTTTTTGACCTTTGACCCCGTGCCAAATTTTTAGCACACCTCGGAACGATGAGCACTTTTGAGATTTTCTTTATAATGATGTTTTGAACAACTATGCCAATATTCAGCTTTATGGGAATTTATGTAAACTTGAATGTGTAAATAGACCGGACTATAGTGAATAAGCTTGAAACAAATTTCACATTTCATAATGATACAGTGCCGGTGACACAAAGAAATGCAAGAAGTGGAGAGAATATTGCTGCCGTGCTCTTCGTGAAGACCAAAATTTATCGATTTTTCGACGTTCACAAGAACTAGGCATCTCCCAGGCGTCTTTGTGGTTTACATCCATACAAAATAGTTTTAACCCAAAAACTCAAACCAACAGATCATTTAAAGCGTCGTGTATTCAGTAATTGGCGATTAAAAAAAATCGGAAATGATGCAGATTTTCATAAGCAAATCATTCTTAGCGATGAGGCATTTCTGGTTAAACGGTTATGTTAACAAGCAGAATTGCCCTATCTAGAGTGGTGATAAACCTGAAGAATATCAAGAACTGGCATTAAATTCTGACAAACTTACTATTTGGTGCGGATTTTATGCTGGGGGAGTCATTGGACCTTATTTTTTTTAACGAAGCTCATGAGACGGTAACTGTCAATGGAAATAGTTATTGTTCAACGTTGACAGATTTGTAATGGCCTGAATGGTTCGTATTGATTTACATAACATGTGGTTTCTACAGGACGGTGCCACTTGTCATACTGCCAATGACACAAAGATTTTATTGATAACAAAATTCGGTGATACGATTAGTTCAAGAAATGGACCGATAAATTATCCGCCTCGTTCCTGCGATTTAACTCCATTGGACTTCTTTCTTTGGGGTTACATTAAGTCATTGGTTTACAACAATCATCCAGCAAATGTATATGATTTGCAGATCAATATTTAATGAGTTCCTGAGGTGGACATTTGAATGATGTTTTGTTTAATAACTAATGGTATCTATTGTACTTTATAATGAAATAAAAATTTCAATGATTTTCGAATAAATAATGTGTTTTTTTTACAAAACAAAATGGGGCGCTGTCAATGAAAGAAGCTTTAACAATAATAATAATGTTTATTGGTAAACAAACAATACACCAGCTTAGAATAAAAGATGTCAATAAGTTACAGATAAGAAAAAAAAACAAAACATCATTCACCTCTTCCAAAATTCTTTGAATTCATTCAAACTATAGGGCCCAGAATGAAACTATATAATGATTTCTTGAACTTTCAGGACACATTATGTTTCTGAATTTTCTTGGTAAGACATTCAATAAATAATAATTAAATAAAAGGTTATTCTGATTTTCAGAAATTTTTATTGTTATGTTTACAACAATCGTTTCGCTATCACAGTAGCATCATCAGGCAGGTTTACATTTTGAATAACTAAGCTTGTTTCCGAAATCCGTTGCTATTTATAATACAGTAAGTACAATAAATTTTATTGAGCACTAAATCCCAAAAAAGGGTTTCTGCAAATTCCAGCTTATCTGAATATATTTAACAGAGGTGAGTAATTCAAATCTAATTGTTCGTTAAGTAATATTCCAATTTTATTGTGTTTATTTATCTCTAGGGATTCTAGCAGGTTTAAGGCATAACTTTTACTTTCTATATTTAGAATTTCAAAATTATGGTTGAAAGTATGTCCTGTTTCTAACAAATGGTTAGAATATGTGGAATTACTTTTATTATTGAAACTCTTCAAATGTTCACAAACTCTATGTCGGAAAGTTCTTCCAGTCTGTCCCATGTAAACTTTAGGGCAATCACCGCAGGTTAACTTATAAACCTCCGATTTATCATCTTTATGTGTTCAGTCTTTATTATTTTCAATGAATTTACTCAAGTTTGAATTGGTTTTAAATGAAGTTTTTGAAGTATATTTATTTTTGAGGTATGTAGCAATTTTCTCAGAAATACCTTTAGTGTTTTTTAGGGAAAAGTATTTAAATTTTTTTTTATATTAGGATATACCATATTCAAAGCTATTTTATTATTTTTATTCATCAACAATTTAACTAAGCTATGGATCGTACAATTGAATGCTGATAATTTTTGATTCAAAGGGTGGTTTGATTTATTGTGTATAATAGAAACCGAATAGGTTGGATTGTGAAATATTGAGAAATCATATGAATTATTTATTCGAGTAACAGTTAAATCAAGAAAATTAATAGAATTATTATGTTCGGTTTCCATAGTGAATGTTATTGAAGGATGTATTTCATTGTAAAATGAAAAGAATTTTTTTTAAACGTCTCTCTATACCTGTGAGGCAACAGAAAATATCGTCTACATATCTATACCAATATAAAAGTATTCCTTAAGGGGATTTTAGTGAATTTTAGTTTGAATATTGTCCATGAATATTTCAGCTAATAAAGGACTTATGGGATTTCCCTTAATCAAACCGTTTTCAGATTCATAAGTTTTATTTTTAAATTGAAAATAATATTGTTAAGTGCAAATATCTAGACATTCTAAAATATCTTCTCTTCAATTGTTTCGTTTGGTGGGATACTTGGAAATAAATTTTGGACGTTAAATTAAATGAATTTAGCATTATGTGGTAAGTGGATATTCTTTATTTTATTTATTAGCTGATAAATCGGGGATTTATAAGTAAACCCGCGGTTATTGCCCCTAAGGTTTACTTAGGACGGACTAGAAGTACTTTCCGACATAGAATTTCTGAACATTTGAAGAGTTTCCTCAATAATAAAAGTAATTCCACATACTCTAACCATTTGATATAATTTCAACCATTATTTTGAAATTCTACATATAGAAAGTAAAAGTTATGCCTTAAACCTAGAGATAAATAAACACAATAAAATTGGAATATTACTTAACGAACAATTAGATTTAAATAACTCACCTCTGTTAAATATATTCAGATAAGCTGGAATTTGCAGACACCTTTTGGGTTTTAGTGCTCAATAAAATTTATTGTACTTACTGTAATATAAATAGCAACGGATGTCGGAAACAAGCTTAGTTATTCAAAATGTAAACCTGCCTGATGATGCTACTGTGATAGCGAAACGGTTGTTGTGAACATAACAATAAAAATTTGTGAAAGCCAGAATAACCTTATTTAAATATTATTTAATATGGATTTTCACCAAGTAAGGACTGATTCAATTCAACATTGAATAAAGTTATAGCAACACACTCCACAAATTTTCCACTCGTGACTGTATTATGTAAAGGTAGAATATAAGGATGCATTCTTCTGGTGTTAATGGAATTTTGGAAAGCTGTGAAATAATCGGCAATTTTACTATTTCATTCTAATTTTTGATTTCCACAGTTTCCAAGAAATTAGGTCACTTTCATTTTAAATTTCTAATATTCAATAAGTGTAACTAAAATTATCCTGTTTGCACTTAGTAATTTGAATATGCTGAATTAACATTTTCATTGATGTAAAATTTTTCTTGTTCGAAATGAATGTCCAGCTTGTTCAATATACAGGGTCCAGTAATAATGCGCTGCGCTTCCATAGCTGCCGAACCAGAAATCCTAGAAATTTTTTTCGAAAGCCGTCTCCTTGTACTTTCAGTTCTTCATCTCAGGAAATCATATTCTAATATACAGGTCGTTCCCAAAAGGAATTATTCAACAAAATGGGTGCTTTCTTTAAATGTATCATCTCGTATATTTTCAATAGCCTTTAATATCTCTAGCATGTTGCAAAATATAAGAGATATTTTTCGAACGATATAATTTTTATTCAAAAAAAAAAACTGCAAAAAGTTGAAGGAATACTAATTCGCTAAAAGTCCCCTACCGATTGCCAGAAGCAATCATAACACGAATTTGATTAGAAATTTTTTCAACTGAAAGATTTGACAAGTCATTGTTCCTAAATGATCAACCTGTCCGTTATTAATGGCCAAATATGATGAGAAATTGTTACTTGTCGATTTTTTCAAATATAACATCACTTCTCTTGCGATCAATTTTTGGCAATGGCGGACGACGCAATTTGTATAAATATCTAAGTGTCTTGAAAACTACGTGGGTCCCAAAAACCTTTCCACGATATCGAACGCAAACCACATTGGTTCATCTGCGCCTGATCCAGTTTTCAAAAAGTTCGGTTTCTTCTTGGGAAGAGGCCTAAATGTAGCTATAAGTGATTTTTCTCAGTTTTCAGTTCCTCAATTCGAATATCCTTCAAAGTAACTAATTCTTCTCCAAGCACTTTGTGCTTGAGTTTGCGATTTTTATCTGCTCAACAGACGTATGTATGTACCTTTTGCCCGGACATTATGATACTGACGCGCAATCAACTGTAGTGAACCGAAGTGAAGTATTTCCCTTCTTTAGACAATCCCTTCCAACACATCGCATGGCACTACACTCGTCACTTCATTCAGCGACCATTATAAAAAAAGTCCGATTTATATTTGATCCAACCTGGTATCATAAACTGCAGAACCTTCTGTGATGGTTTACTGAATCAAAATTTATTTCCTGATGATTTGAATATTCTCCAATAATAGACGGTGATAATTTTTAATTGATTTAGTACAGTAATAAATAAATGAGTTAATAGTCCTCTTCAATTTAACTGGTGTCGCCAAGGTGACCACAGGCGTCATTATAAATAATGACCTGCATGGAGTGCAGCTTAACAGTACAATGCAGCCATACTTCAACCTTTTCGCGCTTGTTCTTGGGAACAGCGCGTCATCGTTTTACCCAAAAGTCTGTGATTTTCTAATTTTAAGCCGAAAATGGTCTCACACTACTGGGTTGGACTCGCTGATGAAGTATTAGAGATTAAAAGTAATTCTGTCCGGGCGATCCGTCCGTAAACATACTAACAAATAAAAAATTAAAAAACTAGAGCCTTGAAACTTGCAGGGTAGGTTTGGGCCCTAAATATCACGGCTGAGTTCCTTAGTGGGAAAAAATGGATCAATCGTTTCGGAATAATTCAAATTTCTAATTTTTAGAAATTTTTTTTCTATATCTTGGAAACAACAGATCTGATCGATATGAAATTTGGTATCTAGAAGTAGAATGATAACGGAATGAAATAAAAAATTACTACGTTTTCTATCTCTTCACTTTTTTTGTTACGTCTTCGACTGCCAAGGTCATTAGCCGTTGTCAAGATTATTTTGATCTTAGATTAGCGGAGTACATACGAATAACGAACAGACATTAATGATGTAATCTACAGATAAAATACTATCAAACATACACACAAATGTGTAACTAGAAAATACAAGTGCACAGATAAAGTACACAAATGTGTACTTTATCTGTGTGACGATGTACACATCGTCAAAAGTTTTAGCCACCCCTATCAACTCTCAACTTGTTGAATGTAACATGACAATTTTTTTTGTGGGATCTTCACTATCTTATCACTTACATGAAAACAATAAACCAGTGTATTCGAAATTAATCAGTTTTCAGCAAATAACGAGAGTTGTTATATTCAGTATACCCCGTCGAAAATGCTGAGACATCAAGTTTCTTAGTTTTACCGGGTAAGAATAGTAGCCCTACATCAAGAAGCTTTGTTGAACTACCAGATTGCGAAAGGCGCATAGCGGCCCTTTTCCTGGAAACCGGCAGCGTTGCCCGGAGACCCAGGGTAACATCTGCAAGGCAAGACCATTATATCACAAATTTTACTGGAAGGAATCTGTAACAGTCGTCCGAAGTCATTTTTTGAGGACTTATAGACGGGTAGTCTCAACCAGTATTATAAGGAGACGGTTGCATTCCTCAAATTTAAGGGCAAGAAGACCTTTAAGAGTACCTCGGCTATCACCTGGACAGTCGGCAATGGACAGAACACCACCAAGACTGGCTTTTACCACAATGGCGCAACGTACTTTTTTCGGACGAGTTACGATTCGATTTACAAAGTGATAGTCGACGAGAAAGGATTTGAAGAAGTCCAGGCAGACTAGAGCGACTCAATTTCGCCCGAGAAGTTGTGCCCTTTCAAGGCGGATCAATAATATGCAGGGGGGTATAATGTTCGGTCGCCGTACCCTTCTTATTATCGTTGAACGAACAATTACTGGTGCCATCTAAGTAGAACTCATCATTGAACCAATCATTGTTCCTCTGCGCAAGGAATTTGGGGATAATTCCATTTATCAGAATGATAACGCCACACCACACCGCACACGAAGGGTTCAAAATAATCTTCAAGAGGAAAATATCCAGAGAATGAACTGGCCAGCAAACTCACCAGACATGAATCCAATTGAGCACGTATGGGAGTACTTAGGGAGAGCAATATCTAATCGCCAAAATCCACCTTCAACTTTTCAGGAATTGATTTTAGCCCTTCAGGAAGAATCAAACGATATGCCTGAAAACTTCATTAATGACTTGATTTGTGGGATGCCTAGGCTTATTGGGCAGTTGATTGAAAGAAGAGGTGGTAATACGGACTATTGAATTTGGATTCAGTTGTGGAATAACTATAATTAATCAACAATAAATAATCGATAAATTTAGATTTTTTCTCATTTTTCCTATTTTGCCTCATCCTGCATTAAGCAAAGAGTAACAAACAAAGATTTTCTATCAAATATATTGCAGTTGAAATATTCATCTCATTTCCAGAATATAAATTGTTTATTTTTTGAGAAACCTAAGCGACCAAGACTCTTGACGATGTGTGTAGATAAAATACAGAAATGTACAGATGAATAAAATTATAACAAATTAAATATATCAAAATAATATATGGAATAACAAGCTGTATTTCAAAGATTTATATATGAATGATGTTGCAGCGCTCGTTAAAACTTACCTGGAAACGCTCAAATAGAAAGTCCTAACCCGCCCGCCGTTACAGCCCAGACTTTGCTCCTTTGCTCACGTCTCCAATTACGATGAAGTCAAAAAAATGAATCAATGTATGGATAGCGATATGATCCGTCAGGTGACAGCTAGCGATGGATAATACTTTGAACTTTTAATGTATAACCAATTTTTCACAATAAAGCTTCGATTTTCGACTTATTTATATCCTTAATAGAAAATTCTAATTATTTCACAACGTTGTAGTTTTCAACGATCCATGTTATTTTGTAATAACCTTACCTCAAATAAAAGATTTGTCAATGTAATATAGTGATAAGTAGTTCAAATGTATAACATATTTTTGTCTATGATCAAATATAATACTACAACTCTTGTCAATGTCATGTCATGGCGATTGCACAGTTGAAAACATTGTATTACAAATTTGATCATAGACAAATATATATTGTACATTTGAACTTATTATTACTATATTAAAATCAACAAATAAATTATATTTCATTGCAAATCGCGCTTTACAATCGTGCAAGAATACTATTCCATTATCAATGCCTGACGCTTTCGACGTCATGTCAATAAAACAATTTACAAGCTTTTTTTACATTTTGCAATGATACATGTGTAAACCAATTCGAATATATTGAATATGAAATGTTCACTATCTATACTTTAGAATTCCAAAAAACCCAAATTATAAGTTCCTCAGAAGCAGGTACTGACGTATTTTAGAAAACAGATGACGTTCAATAATTTACTCAAATAATTACACTGACGGCACTAGTAATTGTTAATCTTTCAAAAAGGAAGGAGCAAAGCACTTCTAGGAATTCGCAAAAGAAGTCAAAATGAATACCCTGATCGAAATCAGACCGGTTTGGCCAAAATTTTCCATGGAAGATTCTGTTGAGAACCGGATATTTTCAATTCAGACTAGAACAATTATGTTTTATGCAAATAAATAGAGAACGCAACCATAACAGTTGCTTCGGATTATTCTGGACAGGGGACAGTTATACAGATTGTTTCACATTGACAAACTTCATAAGGTCGAATAAACAACAATATAATTTTACCGACCATATACTTGATGAAGGTGAGTAAGTAATAAATCCAAATTTAAATACAGATTATTATGTAAGATTCACGAAAATTTTGGTCGTACTTCCTGCTTCTACATTAATCAAAAACTATTGGGTATGCTTGAAATGAGTTTTTGGGGATTGTTATACCTGTATAAGAAGATTTGTGAAAAAAATATTGTTGTTATTGACTCTAGTTACTGTTGAACTAAATAATTTAAGTAGTGTTCAGTTTCTACTCCAATTGTGAACTCAATTTGATGTTTTTTGAATATCAAAATAAGTTAATTCAAAAATTTCTCAAAACATGCACTATATCTCCGAAAAATAATCAGAATTCCGATAATCTCTTCATGGACCCTAAATAATATTTAAAATATCAAAATCAACTAACAATCAGTATATCTTACCTCAAAGTGGTACCGGATAATTGCTTAAACAGACTAACTTATATCGAGATAGTCTACGTTCGTCACAAAATCACAGAAAACTGTAAGGTATTATAAGGTTTTCCTTGAACCATTGACATTCCATAATAATATTTATTCAAGCCTAAATATAATTATATATTATGTATCAAATAAAATAGAAAAAGGCTTTTTACTTAATAGAAGAAATATAACAAAATTTGAATATCAAAACAGATTTAATCTGTCAATCTTCTACAATTTTAATTTCGAAAAAATTTTTATTCAAAAAACTTTTAGAATTAAATTAATGTCTACAAAGCACCGCTCATATTTATGAGACGTATATTATCAAAACTCAATATACAATATGAAATGGAATAAATAAACCAACAAATATAAATAGTCATTTAAAATTAATAAATAAATATTTGAAGGAGACAAAATTTTGTTTCTGATCTTACCATTATGAACACTAATTCCTTTTCAAAAACATAAAACACAACTTAAGGATTTCTTTAAATATTCAAAAAAGTTAATTAAAAAATCTCTCAAAACAAGCACTATATCTTCAAAAAACAATTAGAATTCCGATAATCTCTTCATCGGCCCTAAATAATATTCAGAATATACCACTTTGAGGTAAGATATACTGATTGTTAGTTGATTTTGATATTTTAAATATTATTTAGGGCCGATGAAGAGATTATCGGAATAATGCACGTTTTGAAAGATTTTTGAATTAACTAATTTGAATATTTAAATATATTAAAAATTTCAAATAAATTATATTTTTTAAGGAGTCCTTAAGTTGTGTTTTATGTTTTTGAAAAGGAATTGGTGTTCATAATGGTAAGATCAGAAACAAAATTTTGTCTCCTTCAAATATTCATTTATTAATTTTAAATGACTAATTATATTTGTTGGTTTATTTATTCCATTTGGCATTGTATATTGAGTTTTGCTTATATACGTCTATTAAATATGAGCGGTGCTTTTGTAGACATTAATTTAATTCAAAAAGTTTTTTGAATGAAAATTTTTTGAAATTGAAATTGTAGAAAACTGACAGATTAAATCTGTTTTGATATTCAAATTTTGTTATATTTCTTCTATCAAGTAAAAAGCCTTTTTCTATGTTATTCAATTTGTTGTAATGAATTTAGGTGGTGAATACTTAAATTATTAGTACAAATAAGTTTCCGCCGTTTTTTGACACAAATTAAATATTTATTATAGAAGAACGGTGAGACAGCTTGCTGAGTGACTTCTAATGTTAGAGCAAGTTCTTTTTGTGTTTAAGATGAATCTTCCTCCAATTCTGCATCCTCGTAAATTTTTGGCCTTCCACTGCGATCTTTGTCTTCTACGTCGAAATCACAGTTTTTAAACTTTTGAAACCACTCTAGACACGTTATCTCACTCAAAGCACCCTCACCATATGCTTCTACGAGCAATTGATGCGCCTCAGCAGCAGATTTCTTTGAATTAAAGAAGTAAACGCTTACTTAGCTCAAATTTTGACATTTTCAACTCATAAAAATTATATTTTACCAATATAAAATCAATGATATTAATAGATTATGTTGTTCTTGAATGTCCAAACTATTTTTTAAGCCGGTTATATTCTGCGAAAGCTAACCGAAACTAGGTGCCGCGCCATCTACAATAAAACGGCGGAAACTTATTTGTACTCCTAATATATGGATTTAACAATAATGTGAATCAAAAAAAATTTGAATATCAAAACAGATTTAATCTGTTGTCTTCTACAATTTTAATTTCAAAAAATTTTTTGAAGAAACTTCAAGAATTAAATCAATGTCTTTATAAGCACTGCTTATATTTAATAGACGTATAAAATCGAAATTCATCATACAATATCAAATGGAATTAAGAAAATCCAACGAATATAAATTATCAATTGAAATTAAAATATAAATAAGCAAACATTTTTTTGTTTCGTTCCAGGCATGCGTACTGAATTCTTCAGACAAACGTACGAAGCCCTGTTTGTTACAAAATGTATCGTTTTCTGATCCTATATTAATGAAAAATAACTCTGTCTCAAAAATATAGAACATAATTTCAAGAACTTCTCAAAAACTAATTTATTTGAAATATTCAATATATTTAAATAAATTACTTCAAAAAATCTCAAAACATGTAGTACATCCTCAAGAAATCCATTTGATACTGTATGATGAATTTTGTTTTCATACGTCTATTAAATATAAGCAGTGCTTATAAAAACATTAATTTAATTCTTAAAGTTTCTTCAAAAAATTTTTTGAAATTAAAATTGTAGAAGACAACAGATTAAATCTGTTTTGATATTCAAATTTTGTAATAATCCTTCTATCAAGTAAAAAACTGTTCCTTCTTATTTTATTTTATATATAATATATAATTATATTAGGTTTTTCAAATAAAGAAATTCATTATACAGTGTTGAATGGTTTTAACTAAGACCAAGTGCCTTATAAGCTTTGTATGATTTTTTGTAAACATGGAACATAGAGTACCTTGGATATAAATGTACCTATTTAGATGTTTTTAAGGATCATATATTTCTGAAGATAGCTCTCGTTAAGTCTATACATTGTTTAATTGATTTTATAATTTTTATATGTAAAGTTGAACTGATCTTATCGTAATTTTAATTATTTCTTGAGGATGTACTACATGTTTTGAGATTTTTTGAAGTAATTTATTTAAATATATTGAATATTTCAAATAAATTAGTTTTTGAGAAGTTCTTGAAATTATGTTTTATATTTTTGAGGAAGAGTTATTTTTCATTAATATAGGATCAGAAAACGATAAATTTTGTAACAAACAGGGTTTCGTACGTTTGTCTGAAGAGTTCAGTACGCATGCCTGGAACGAAACAAAAAAAATATTCGCTTATTTATATTTTAAATTCAATTGACAATTTATATTCGTTGGATTTTCTTAATTCCATTTGATATTGTATAATGAATTTTGATTTTATACGTCTATTAAATATAAGCAGTGCTCATATAGACATTAATTTAATTCTTAAAGTTTCTTCAAAAAATTTTTTGAAATTAAAATTGTAGAAGACAACAGATTAAATCTGTTTTGATATTCAAATTTTGAAATAAATTATTGTCATAATTTGTCAATTAAAATCAATTAAATAAATATTTGAAGGAGACAATATTTTGTTTCTGATCAAGGAGAAGGCTTTTTACTTGATAGAAGGGATATAACAAAATTCCTGTTTCAAAAATACAAATCATAATTTAAACACTCCTCAGAAAATATAATTTATTTTAAATATTAAATATATTTAAATAGGTTAATTCAAAAATCTCTCAAAAACATGCAATATATCTTCAAAAAACAATTAAGAATTCCGGTAATCTCTTAATTTAATTCTAAAAGTTTTTGAATAAAAATTTTTTTGCAATTAAAATTGACTGACAGATTAAATCTGTTTTGATATTCAAATTTTGTTATATTCCTTCTTTCAAGTAAAAAGCCTTCTCCTACTTTATTTCATACATAATATATAATTATATTGAGGCTTGAATACAAATCTCATTATGGAATATCAATGGTTTGAAGAAAACCTTATAATACCTTACAGCTTTCTGTGATTTTTGGTGACGAAAATAGAATATCTTGATTTTAAAGTTAGATGTTCAAACGATAATACCAGGACAACTTTTAGGTAAGTGTTATTTATTGTTGGTTGATTTTATTTTTTTAAATATGATTTAGGGCCGATCAGGAGATTATCGGAATTCTAATTGTTTTTTGAAGATATAATGCATGTTTTGAGAGATTTTTGAATTAACTTATTTAAATATTCAAATATATTGAATACTTCAAATAAATTATATTTCCTGAGAAGTCCTTGTATTATGTTTGGATTTTTGATTTTAAAAAGGAATTGGTTTTCATAAAGGTAAGATCAGAAACAAAATTTTGTCTCCTTCAAATATTTATTTATTGATTTTAATTGACAATTTATATTTGTCGGTTTATTTATTCCATTTGATATTGTATATTGAGTTTTGATTTTATACGTCTATTAAATATAAGCCGTGCTTATTAGACATTAATTTCATTCTAAAAGTTTTTGAATAAAATTTTTTTTTAAATTAAGATTGTAGAAGACTGACATATTAAATCTGTTTTGATATTCAAATTTTTTAATGATATTGTTTTCCATTCGTAAATATCAAGACTCAATCTTGTTAATAAACTTTAATTAATTTAAAAAAAGTAGTTAATAGATTTTTATGAGGAGATGATCAAAATGACGAATTTCAAATGGCCCACCTGTTATATGCAATAGAACTTATGTTTATTCAGATCTCTTTATTAGGCAGTGCATGGAATAATATAAAATATCAAATCTCATCATAAAACTTGATTGATAATGAAGATTTTACTCCTTCCTTCACGCGATTGGGGAATCCATTCTCAGAACACTTTCTGGTATAAGTCTGAATATCATTTCACATCTAGGCCTTAATTAGTGGATCCCATTGTGTCCTGTAAATTTTTTTCGGATCATATTTGTCTATAACTTGTTCCCACACTTTTGGTTTCTCTCGAATGAGAAATCTGAAAACTTTGACAGCTCCTCGCCTTTGCTGATCATTGCATTTCGAACAACCTGTTTTGATTGCATCAGGCAACAGTTCTGCAAACAAAAAATGGTTGGTTACTTTTCATTTCTTATTTTTTTATATACTGAATGGCAGAAAAAAGGTAAACACTCATATGTAATAATTAATTATGTGATACATTTTTCACGTCGATGTGCCTTCCAACGAATAACAAGTTATTATATTTCCAGTTCAGGTTCATATGCATGAGAGATTTTTTCAATAAGGAATATCGTCGTATGATCAAATGCCAACTGTTAAATTACTCTAGATTGTGTTCAAGGTAGAATCATATTAAATTACAAGTATTTTAAACTGATGGATTTTTAATTAACTATGAATAATCCTATAAATTATTATTAGTTTTAAGTCTTGTTCCTGAAAGATAGATTTGAAATTAAAAATCAAAAAGAATACTTGGCATCTGCCGACAACATCCAGTTCGAATTGTTTAGTTACCTATAAAACGTTTTTTATTACACTGTTGAAAATGTCAGATTTTTTATCAGTAAACAGCATTTCTGAGAAGTTTCAATTTTTTATGTTAATTGGAAAAAAAGTGCAGCTAAGGGTGATCGTATGTTTATGAAAGTTTATTACGGTGAGAATGATAAACTGACAAATCATGAAGAAATTAGTAGTGATTTCAGCGTTGAAGACGGACCTTGCTCGGACAGTAAAATATAATCCAAGACTCTGAATAACAGATATTACTTGATGAAGATCCGAGTCTAGCGGATTCTGAGAGAAGCTTTGAATGGGGAAGGCAATGAAAAAATGTCTCAAACCTTAACCCGGTGCAATAAAAATTATATGTGAGTTTAATTAGATTGAATGAACGTTCAGTAGGTTCTGAGAGAAGCTTTGGATGAAGAAGGAATCTTAAACATCAACCTGATGACATAAAAATTATATATAAATTTAATCAGGTTGAATGGACGTTCAGTAGTTTCTGAAAAAAGCTTTGGATGGACAAGGAACTGAAATTGTCCTGGTGAAATCAAAATAATATGTGAGTTTAATCAGACTGAATGAACACTCAGTAGCTTCTGGAAGAATCTCTGGATGAAGAAGGAACTTGAAAAATGTCTTAAACCTTAACCTGGTGAAATCAAAAATATATTTTAGTTAAATCAGACTGAATTAATGTTCAGTAGTTTCTGATAAAAGCTTTGAATGGAAAAGGAACTGAAAAAATGTCTTAAGCCTTAACCTGGTGAAATGAAAACTACATGTGAGTTTAATCAGGTTGAATGAACGTTCAGTAGTATATGAAGGGAGCTTTGTATGGAGCAGGAACTGAAAAAATGTGTTAAGCCCTAACCTGATGAAATAAAAATTATCTGTGACTTAAATCAGGTTGAATAAACGTTCAATGGTTTCTGAGAGAAGATTTGGATAGAGCAGAACTGCTAAATTGTCCTGGTGAAATCAAAATAATATGTGAGTTTAATCAGACTGAATGAACGTTCAGTAGCTTCTGAGAGAATCTCTGGATGAAGAAGGAACTTGAAAAATGTCTTAAACGTTAACCTGGTGAAATCAAAAATATATGTGAGTTAAATCAGGTTGAATAAATGTTCAGTAGTTTCTGAAAGAAGTTTTGGAGAAAGAACTGAAAAAATGTCTCAAACCTTAACCCGGTGAAATCAAAATTATATGTGAATTTAATCAGGTTGAATAAACGTGAGAAAATCTTTGGATGGTGAAGGAACTGAAAAAATGTCTTAAACCTTAACCTGATGAAATGAAAGATATATGTGAGTTTTATCAGGTTGTTGTCAGCAGCTCATCGGTGACAACATACTGGAGTAGAAAAGAGAACTAGCGGTGAAAATGGTCAACTGGTGAGAATTTTTTTAGTATGGTGCAGAAATAATAAACCTTTGTATAAAAAATAAGTGTTTTCATACATTTATTTCAGTCGGTCGTGAACGGGTGATTTCATCAGACAAATGTAGAAGATGCGCATACATATATTTGCATATTAAGTAACTACTCAGAACTTGCTAATGCAAATTCGTGTTCGGTATTACCCAGAATGGTATATTTAAAGGTAATGACTTCAACTTCTACATCGAATGCCATATTCAACTACAAGTTACATTGATGATAATGTTTGTTTAAGTCATTCTACATATGAAAGTCGTGAATAACAATGACGGATATGCTGCTTGTGAGGAAACAATAACATGACGTGAAAGCATCCATTACTGGAAAAAAATAGTGGATTAGAATATTTGAATAGTGTTTTTTTTTTCTCCTGTTGATTCTCTATTTGTATTGACACGTTCATCAACGAGAATTCATTACGTTGTCGCTCCTATTTTTTACTTTTTTGAACCTTGGTGATTATGTCTTTCCTAGCTTCAAACATGGCTAAGCTAGGAAGAAATGATGACTATATCTATACTTCAACTCGATTCGTTCTTAGGGTAGATAAAAAATTCGATAGATCATTATAGTTGTGCCCCAGATGATTGATACATACAGAAACGTATTATTATTTGGGGAGACTCTCTGTCCTCGACAAGAGATGGAAATAGCCAAAGTCTCTTATTATTTCTATGAGATTCTTATTTATACCGTTTGAAGCTTTTTCTGCATATAACACATGAACTTATATATGAAGCCTTCGGTATAAAGTGAAAATGCACTTTCCCCAAAAATATACATAAAAGAGAATATTGCTGCCGTACGTGGAAGTGTTCGTGAAGACCAGAAATTATCGATTTCTCGACGTTCACGAGAACTAGGCATCTCCCAGGTGTCTTTGTGGTGAAGTTAACGAAAAGACCTTCATTTACATCCATACAAAATTGTTTTAATCCAAGAACTCAAACTGACAGATCATTTAAAGCGTCGTGTGTTCAGTAATTGGTGCTTAGAAAAAATCGGAAATGATGCAGACTTTCATGAGAAAAACATTCTCAGCGATTTAACTACATTGGACTTCTTTGTTTGGGGCTACATTAAATCATTGGTTTACAGCAATCATGAAGCAAATTCAGACGACTTATTGAACGAGTAATTGCGAAGGTAAGACCTGATTTGTGTTAGAGTCATGGAAAATTGCGTTCAACGACTTCATTCCTGCCATCGCTTTCGTGGAGCAAATTGAAATGATGTTTTATTTCATAACTAATGGTATCCATTGTTATTCATAATGAAATAAAAATTTCAATAATTTTCAAATAAATAATGTGTTTTATTCACAAAACAAAATGGTACGCTGTTAATAAAAGATCCTCCACAAAAACAATCCTAAATCTTATTTCTGCATGTAGAAACACTCTTTATATTGAGAAAATATACTTTCCAAGAATAAGCTTTCCCTCATATTATAAAATGATCTAACAAACGGTTTCGAAATTCGCATACACAAGTGATATTTTACAAATCACTTGGTGAAACATTTTCAAAATTGATGAACTAAAGGAAAACATTTGGCTTCACTATTTATTCATTTTGTTGACATACACTATATATATGTTCTATAAGCTCTATGACAAAGTATGGGAGATGGCAGGTAATTCCTATGAATATAGGTTCGTAAATATGTATTGGAAAAAAAAAATACTTTATAATCAAATAATAAAATAAATGGAGGTTTATACTTGATAATAGGTATATAAAATTATTTAAATATTTTAATATTTGCCAAGACGCTTTCTGGATTGTTAAAGATAAGTAAATATTTTTTGTTGATTGATATTATATTTTATTGAATATGATTGAGTACTGACGAGCAAAGTCAGAGTTTGAAGATTTTCCATAAGAGGGATAAGCAGAAACAAAATTTTTTGAACTCAAAATATTTCATTTATAGGATTTTTGTTAACAATTTATATTTATCGGATTTTGTTATATCATTTTGATGTCTTATAATGAATGTTTATTTTATATGTCGTTTGATATAAGCAGTGCTTATATGACATTTATTTAATTCCTGAAGTTATAATATTAAATGAATTGTTTTCAAATTAAATATGTAGAAGGTTAACAGAATATATCTGTAAATATTAAAATATTTAAATAATCGTCATATAATTTGAGAGGTTAAAGTTGGCGGAATTAAATAAGAAATTACTTAATTTTCTATCACTTTTTATAATATTTTTTTGATCTTTGCTGATTACTTCTTTTCTAGCTTCAAACATAGCCAATAATAGTTAAACTTGACATTTCCCAGTATTTTTCAAAATATGAATATTTGAAAACGAATTTATTCCATTTAGCTTAAATAAATTCCATATACATACATGTATTCAACCGTGAAATTATTTATAAATATTTATACGTCTGAAAAACGTAGTTATGATAATTATCATCGATCAATCAATCATTAATAATTACAGTAATTACTGATAATAGATATGTACAGAAGGTAGTCACTTGTTCAATGTGATTATTTTCGCTTCTCATTTAATAGAATGTGCCATATAAGTGTTAAGAGATTGCCCTCGTTTCAAAAATATTCCTTCTAATGTAGAATGAAGCATGAACTCAAAATCTATGAATAACCTAAAACATTGATCGATGTAGCAGTAAAACGAAAATTTTTGAAAGTTATAAATATTTATCATTTTATGCGTTCGTACAATGGTACGTATAATTTTGCGAATTTTCAGCTGGAAGTGATCTCAAACGATTTACTTCATGGATTCACTAACTTCCCAAAATTTTATTGTATCTTTGGTGTGGTTGAACATTTATAAACATGAAAATTCGAGAAAAACATTGACGTGAAGTCCGGAGTTTTTGCGGGCTTGTTCATATTTTACCCAAATGTCTGTACTTTTCGAATTTTGAAACGGAAATGGTCTCAAACGACTAAATTGTTGAAAAATTCGATGTCAAAGAAAGAGAGCTAGAGGCTTATAACTTTCAGAGTAGGTTTTGAGCTTCAGTACCTTGATTGAGTTTGTAAATGAGGAAAATTGATCTGATGGTTTCACAGTCATGAACATTTGATAATTTTTCTTATTTTCCGAATAGTTCCGAAACTACTGATCGGATCGTAATGAAAATATTTTGTTGTTATTCTTGTGGCAATTCAATGGTGAGTTAGAGAAGAAAAATAAAAAATTTACATCCAAATATATCAAAAACAGTTGCTTAAGTCAAATCTTTAAGGAACAAGATATTAGTGAATAGGATTTCATATTTAAAGGTAAGTACTGGGCTTTTGAGCTTCACATGTTCTGAGTTGAAGAGAATTTTGATGAAATAATATCGTAAGATTAAAGTTGTTTTAGGATACTCACTCTTCAATTCATTCCCCTCGGATGTGCAACCTTTTCCTTCTAATACGCATTTGAGATATACATTGAGCAATCTTTCGTTTTTCAATATTGCGTCGATGTCAATGTGATTGAACCTTGTTGTGTACGCATTCACGTAGTTGAAAATAACAAAGAGAAAAACGAAAATTGCTAGTTTCATGACGAAAATCAACTTTTGTTGGTATATCTTTCGAATCTGCTGAACAACTAAAAGGGGAAATTACCATGTATCCTTATATTCGTGGAATCGCCTGCAAAAATGAGGCGAGAAAAATTCAAATCAAGTTGTTTGAATTCAAGTCGTGAATGCAGAATTCCGAATGGAGCAAATAAAGCTTCTTGTTTATGAGGACGCCTTATGAATCGTCAGTGTTCACAAAGGAATAAATTGGATCCTTTGTTGACGCCAGGACAAGGGTGACCCATTTTCGAAGGTTTTGCTGGGTCGCTCTGTGACGCTGTTTTTTCAACGAGATCATTTCTCTCAATTGAACCAAATATATTACAGATAATAGCTGAATTAAATCTCCGGAGGCAACAAATTTAATCTGAAAAATCTGTTCAAAATTTTTCAGAATTAAATTGAATAAAATGCCTTAGAAACACTATTTCACTCTATAGACATATATAATGATCAACACGTGTGAGTAGCAAGTAACTGAAGCTCTGAAGGAATGCGGTGTTACAAGGGAGCTTCTACCTCTTAATTTGGAAGGCGAAAATATTAAATTCTGGGCGAATAAGGTGTTCGCTACACACTCCCCCTCCAGTGAGCGTCAATAAGGTCACGGAATAGGGCGTTGGAATCAGGCAAGGAAACAGTCCACCGCCGGACTGGCCGCGGTGCCATCACCTACGGTGTTACTGTGGAACGAAAGGAAAGTCACCTCGGAAACAGTATGAGGAAATTAGGGCCATCACGTCGGGGTCACCAATGAAGTTATGAAGAAATGCGGTGATGTCAACTATGCGCCGGGCAAAATTTAATATTTATTTTTTGAGGTTGCCGCAGAAGACCCACCATCAATCACTACCCAGTGTAAAAAATCCTTTTTTGCCTTTGAAGCAGCAGCTCGCAAGAAAATAATCACCTTTCCAGATCTATTGGTTTCAAAGGAACTTAATGGCCTTGCTTTTGAATCAGGCCCATAGATTCCAAACGTACAGACACTGCTTGAATGGCCACCCCAAAGTGAGTGGCTTGAGTTAGACCTGGATTTTCATTTTTTAGCTGTCCCAAGCAACGTCTATTCTTCACTCTGAAATCACCACTTTTGAAGCGTCGAAACCATTCTCTTTATGACTTGTCAGTTGGAGCATGGTCACCGTAAACTTCCACAAGAAGCTGCATTTTTTTCCAATCGAAACAAAAAATTAAAACTTCCCGCAAATGCTTTCCAGTTATCAAAAAATCTGACATTTACAACAGCGTAACAAAATAGTATCGGGTGTTTTTTTTAGAGTGATAGAACTTTAAATTGAAATAAAACACAGTTAAATTAAGATTGAAGCCAAATTTTTTTTATTTGTAATATAATTTTATGACATTTATGTTTTGAAGAAAATAATTTCCGGCATACCTTCACCACGACTAGCTCTGAGGGAACGCATTCGACCAGACCAATTTTGGACCAATTTTTCGAGTAATTCAGGCCTTATTTCATCAATAACACGAGTTATGTTGGCTTCCAGAGCGTCTATTGTTTCTGGTTTATCAGCATAAACCAATGAATTGACATAACCCCAAAGAAAATAATCCAGTGGAGTTATGTCGCATCATCTTGAAGGCCAATTAATTGGACCATTTCTCGAAATAATGTTATCGCCAAATCTTTCCTTTAATAAATCAATTGTTACGGTAGCAGCATGAGGTGTAGTACCATCTTGTTGGAATCAAAACACTTCTGGGTCGATACCATTCCAATTTTGAAACAAATAATCATTGATCATCGATCTGTAATAAACACCATTCACTGTAACATTAGCTCCAGCATCGTTTTTAAAGAGATATGGACCGATGATTACTCCAGCGTGTAAAGCACACCATACAGTGGTGCATTCTTCAGGATGCAATGGAACCTGCAGAACTTCTTGAGGATTATTTTCACTCCATATACGGTAATTTTGCTTGTTTACATAGCCATTCAACCAGAAATGAGCTTCATCGCTAAACACAATTTTACGATAAAAAAGTGGATCAACTTCAAACTGGTCTAGGGTCCAATCATCAAACAAACAACGCTTATTATGGTCAAGTGGCTTTAGTTCTTGAACCAGTTTTATCTTGTATGGGCATAGACCAAGATACAGTTCTTGAACCTGTTGGATCTTGTCTGGGTGTAGACCAAGATCTTTACGCAAAATTTTCCATGTGGATGCACAGAGTCCAACTTGTTGTGAACGTCGACAAATAGACAAATCTGGATCATCATTAATACTATGACTTACAGCAGTTATATTTTCTTCTGTACGTACAGTTCTTTGTCTTGTTGTTGTTGTTGCATCGAATAGAGAAAATGTTGTCCGAAATTTATCGATAGTTCGACGAATAAGCTCCCCTGATGGACGATTATGTAAACCATAAATTTCACGAAGTGCTCTATAAGTTAGACGAATAGAACACTGATTTGGAAAATATATTTCAACAATTAGTAAAGGTTGTTGCGGCGTGAGTCTTCCCATGATAATTTGTCAAAACTTACTGAACAGAAAACAAACAACAACAAACAAAACAACATGGCTTCTACCTTCTGTCAAATCACAGTTATCCCTATCAAAAGTTCTATCACTCTAAAAAAAACACCCGATATATTACATGACAAGAGTTTTAAGAAGCATATTACGCACTACTAGAAAAAGTTACTCACGATCTGCAAAGCGCCGATTGCGTTATTCTAGAAGTGCGTTATTGTCTTACAACTCGATTTGTGTACCATTCATTCCCATAAAAACTTAGGATTCCATTTAGTGACGAAACGTCAAAATTTTATCGGCTACGCGGCTTATTATTCGTTTCCGTGACAACTACTGAGGGGTCCTTCTTATTGGTTATACGCCGTGCGATTTACTTTGAAGATGTATCCGTACTGGTTGTTGATCGTGTCTCTGTTAAAGGTAAATTTAAATCGTACAGTTTTATGTTGCACGATGCTACAATAGACAGTTACATATTTGGCGAGTTGTACAAATTTCCTCATTTTCTGTAGGGGGAGTAGAAAAACTGTTTTGTATGAAACTTAAAATAATTCAAACTGTATGTTATCGGCAGAAGTCCAATATTTTAAAACCGCGCCAATCAGCTGTAACTGATTAAAAATTTAATGTTTTTAAAGCTATCTTTTGAAAACGGACCGACTTTGTACTCCCACTATGTTCACAGAATCATCTTCCATTGATATTCAATTCTGGGTTTCAATTGGGTACCCATAAACCAAGTCATTCAAGTATCCCATCTGGGGATATTTACAAGGAAAACTTCTAAGAAGATTGAAATTCAAAACAAGTATTAAATCTGATGATTTATCCTATTAGTTGGATACGTAAATGAAAAGATTTTAACAAATTTCCATTTCCTGCAGTTGTTCTGCATGGTGAATTCGAGAATTATGTTAATTCCTAGTAAAATAGATCGCTAAATTCGAAAAATAATTCTCGAGATGATTCTGATTTTCTGCGTATCTTTTGTTCATCTACATTCGAACCAAGACGTTATGATTTCCTCCAAATCTCTTTATTTTATAAATTCGTAGCGTTCTCATACAACCTTACTACCACTGATGAAAATTTCGGTGACATTCAGTTCTATGCGTCCGTCCAGCCGGACGTTAGTTAGCGATATTCGAAATGAATAACTCATAAATAACACCTCCATTTGCAAGTTAGATTTGATGCATGACTGATATGATCAAATCAATGAATGGATTAAATTCCCGCAGTGGAGATATGATCATTCGAAACTTTGTGTTCAAATTATATGAAAAAATTGCATTCAGTCAAGTTTAAATTATTTAATTGGGTGTAAAATAACAATTGGATGTATTTGCGGAATTTCCTAAGGTTGTTTAACTAGCAGTGTAGAACAATGAATTTTAACAACCTTTAGATGTCTCGAGAACATTTTGTTCGATTAAATTTGATATGTATATGAGAATTGAAATATAAAATATAAATAATATGGATTGAATTCGATTTCCACGAACTTTTCATTAAAAAACAATATTTGGATCATCACACTTTGCCTTAATCAGATTCTACATGTGAACTGCTTAGGTATGAGAACTTATGTAACATTTCATATACGAGTAGATACATTTTGCAGAAAAAGGGGCTTAATTGAGGTTTGTGACTGGTATTCCAAACTAGGTGAAGAAGATATTGGGAGTACGAATAAGTTTCCGCCGTTTTATTGTAGATGGCGCGGCACGGAGTTTCGGTTAGCTTTCGCAGGTGATAACCGGCTTAAAAAATAGTTTGGACATTCAAGAACAACATAACCTATTAATATCATTGATTTTATATTGGTAAAATATAATTTTTATAAGTTGAAAATGTCAAAATTTGAGCCAAGTAAGCGTCATTTGCGGGAAATATTAGTTTACTTCTTTAATTTAAAGAAATCTGCTGCTGAGGCGCATCAATTGCTCGTAGAAGCATATGGTGAGGGTGCTTTGAGTGAGAGAACGTGTCGAGAGTGGTTTCAAAAGTTTAAAAACGGTGATTTCGACGTAGAAGACAAAGATCGCAGTGGAAGGCCAAAAATTCACGAGGATGCAGAATTGGAGGAATTATTGGAGGAAGATTCATCTCAAACACAAAAAGAACTTGCTCTAACATTAGAAGTCACTCAGCAAGCAGTCTCACATCGTTTAAAATCATTAGGAATGATTCATAAACAAGGAAATTGGGTTCCGTACGGCGGAAACTTATTTGTACTCCTAATAAAAGAGGGTATTTGGTTATAAAGTTACTGGGGTTTGCCGCTGGTAGGAATATAAGAGAAGATGATAAAAATAATTGAAAACAGTATTAATGTTTGCGGTTTGTTCTGGTATTAATAATAGAAAGATCTGTTGTTGTCTGTTTATTCATGTGAGAATTATATTGGGTGTTTCTTTTCAGAATGATAGAACTTCAAATTGAAATAAAACACATTTGAATTAAGATTGAGGCCAATTTTTTTTATTTGAAAGATAATTTTATGACATTTATGTTTCGAAAATAATTTCCGCCATATGTCCATCACGACTACCTCTGAAAAACCGCATTCGACCAGACCAATTTTGGACCACTTTTTCGAGTAATTCAGGACTTATTTTATCAGTAACACGAGTTATGTTAGCTTTCAAAGCTTCTATTGTTTCTGGTTTATCAGCATAAACCAATGACTTAACATAACCCCAAAGAAAATAATCCAGTGGAGTTATGTCGCATGATCTTGAAGGCCAATTAATTGGACCATTTCTTGAAATAATGCTATCGCCAAATCTTTCATTCAATAAACCAATTGTTACGGTAGCAGCATGAGGTGTAGCACCATCTTGTTGGGACCAAAACACTTCTGGGTCGATACCATTCAAGTTTTGAATTAAATAATCATTGATCATTTATCTGTTACGAGCACCATTCACTGTAACATTAGCTCCAGCATCGTTTTTAAATAAATATGGACCGATGATGCCTCCAGCGTGAAAAGCACACCATACAGTGTATTTTTTAGGATGCAATGGAACCTGCAGAAATTCTTAAGGATTGTTTTCACTCCATATACGGCAACTTTGCTTGTTTACATAGCCGTTCAACCAGAAATGAGCTTCATCACTAAACACAATTTTACGATAAAGAAGTGGATCAAATTCAAACTGGTCTAGGGCTCAATCAGCAAACAAACGACGCTTATTATGGTCAAGTGGCTTTAGTTCTTGAACCAGTTGGATCTTGTATGGGTGTAGACCAAGATCTTTACTCAAAATTTTCCATGTAGTGGATGCACAGAGTCCAACTTTTTGTGAACGTCGACGAATAGCCCTATCTGGATCATCATTACCACTATGACTTACAGCAGCGATATTTTCCTCTGTACGTACAGTTCTTTGTCTTGTTGTTGTTGCATCGAGTAGAGGAAATGTTGTCCGAAATCTATCGATAGTTCGACGAATAAGCTGCTCTGATGAACGATTATGTAAACCATACATTTCACGAAGTGCTCTATAAGTTTGGCGAATAGAACACTGATTTTGAAAATGAATTTCAACAATTTGTAAACTTTGTTGCGGCGTGAGTCTTTCCATGATAATTTGTCAATGCTTACTGAGCAGAAATGTCAGAATAACATGGCTTCTACCTTCTGTCAAATCACAGTTATCTCTACAGAAAGTTCTATCACTCTAAAAAACACCCGATATCTATTGATTTCAAGGGATTCAACGATACTCTGGAAATGGCTAATTTTATGTATAGTCATTGTTAAATTTGATTCAAATGGTTGGCGTATGTTGAATGTGATGTATTTGAAGCAGTGGCGGCTCGTGGGTGTTCTGCATCCAAATCAGATAGTACTTATTCAGCATAATAGAGATAATGTCCAGAGTAAGTAGATATTGAACTGCAGATAATAATTTCAACCCTTTCAAATAATAAATAACAGTTTTTCCTTTTTTTCCGCAATTTTTATGATTGAAAAGGTGATTGCTAATAATTTATTGTTCATCAAGGTTTTCTAGCATTATTACCGATAAAATGGGACGAATTATATCTAAACAAAAAAAATTGTAAAAAATAAAGATAACTCACCAGTTTTTCCATGAGAGTTTCATTTTGTTTTTGAAAAAAAGAGTATATTTTAAAAGAAATCAATGGAAGTTTACTTCATTGTAAAGAGGAAGTTATGCAATTAAGAATGGACAACGATATCAGCCAAATGGCCGCCACGGCTTGCAGCACCTATCATTTTCATGAAATTTCCCATGACCAATTCGCACATTTGCGGCTGGAATGTATTAATTTTTATAATTTTAATATACTTCACTTTTGTAAAATTCTAAGACAAACGTAATATACAAAAGAGGTTTTGCAGACAGTCGGCTATGGCCAAGGTTGAATGGCAACACTATCTGTCAAATATTGTTGATTGTCAACAGGTATACAATTTATGAAATAATGTCGAAGCTATAAGAAAAAATATAGCTGGAATATTTGTAGAGAAAAGGATTCCGAGACGTTGAAAAATTAGTGCAATTGACTGAACTGGAGACAATGAAGAGGATAAAAAATGGCATGAACATGAGGCATTGACCAGTTTAGGATTGAAGTAAACAATTTGAACGCGTTATTTGCCATAGGACGACACAATCCGCGCCTGAGGTTTCTCAAATTTGGAAATCAACGAAGTATAAAAAGTTGTCCAGAAACCGCCCGTATGTTACTGAAAAGACTAGGCTACATATCAATCAAACCAAACAAAATCCCTATAATGACACCTTCACGAAAGAAATGAAGGATAGAATTTTGGCAACATTTTCAAGAAGATAATTTTAATAATGGTTTATATCTGATGAATGTTGTTTCCAACTTGGTGAAAATCACTTTAAAATCCTATCAAAACAACCTGTTATCGTTAAAATTCTAAATTTCCTACCAAAATAGTGGTTTGGGGAGCAATATCCCAGCGTGATGCTACGCCTCTGTGTATAGTTGATGGTTCTATTAATAGTGAAAAGTATTGTGGCATTCTTAACGATTTTCTTCTTGAAACGACGCATGCTTTATATCCAGAGGGGTGGGGGTTTCAGCAGGATAATGCAAGATGTCATACGTCGGCCTATACCCACGCTTGGATGCAAAAACACCAAGTGACAACCATTTCATGGCCAGCAGCTTCACCAGATCTTAGTCCTATTGAAAACATATGGGCACTAATGAAGATTGAAGTTGAACAAGCAGCGCCACGAAATAAAGATGATTTAATTTAGTCAGTTTTATAGTCCTGGTCTACCATCAACCGGAAATTTTGAAGGTGATCTATTATCGGGTATACCTCGACGTTTAGTCAAGTGTTAATGGAGGTTGTTTAAGTAAATGAGATGAATATTTTGTTTTAATTTTCTGATTCAAGAATTAAAAATATATACTGAATAATTACAATTCAGCTTTGTTTTATCCGGATACTTTCTAGACGGACTATATATATCTATTAAAAAGGAAACAGTATTTTCCAGTTTCGAATACCAGTGATATTCAGTATACCAAATTTGATTTCGATATGATCACTCGTTTCGAAACTATTAGGAAAATAAGAAGAAAAGATTCGAATGTGAGTAACTGCGGAACCATTTTACAGATTTTGCCCATTAACGAACTCAACTTTGGTATTCAGGATCCAAACCTACCCTGGAAGTTTCAAGTCTCTTGTTCTTTACATTCGAAAATTATAGGAGGAACTGGGCAGAATTACTTTTGATCTTGGATTCTTTATCAGTGAGTCGTTTGAGACTATTTTCGGCTCAAAATTCGAAAATTACAAACATGTGGGCAAAATGATAGTAGACTGTTCCCAGAACAAGCTCGCAAAAATTTCATTATGAAGAAAGGTGATACTCAACTCACATGTGGCATATAATATTTTTTTCTTTATTCGAAATTTTAAAGGCGGACGCCTCTGGTGTACACAGCGTTGGTATTCTGAAAGGAAATGATTTATTTGAACATTAAGCGTTATTTAATTAGTTGAGTGTCAAAGAAATTTGTAAAATATCTAATAATAGTGTTTTTCAGAATGGGATAATAATATCACCTTACATCTACTAATTATGGTATTTGGACGATTCCAAGAAAAATTAGCAATGGCTAAATTGGAATTTTTCACTTTCGGGTAGAGTATGTGACTTATTGCGCTCTCTTTTGGTTGAAGTCTGTACTAGGTTCTGGCTGAGGAGCGCATCCACCAAACCTGTTAATTAGAAGAAGCATTTCCATCATTTCGTTAAATAAGGAGTAATTTTATCTGATCTTAGATGGCACTACAGATGACGAAAACTACCAGTAAAGGAATGGTGCATCATTCTCAGGAAAAAATATAATGCAAGTATCATAAACGTACCAGAAAACGATTAATTAAACAGGATGTATATATTTTTCAATCAAATTTATAGTATCGTCTTCAAACAGTGTGCTATCGTTTTTCTTAAATGTCTATAATTTTCGAAGTTTGAGCGGAAAATTGTCTCAAATCATATCAGAAAACTACTTTCTACTCGCTGATAAAGTATCCTAGCTCAAAAATAATTCTATCCGGCCGTAAATAAACAGTTTAACTTTCCAACGGAAAGAGCTAGATTCTTGAAACTTCCAGGGTAGGTGTGAGTCGAAATATCTTAGTTGAGTGTTTTTATGAGAAAAGTCGTCTAATAGTCTCGCAGTTATTCATTTGGAGCTTTTTCTTAGTTTTCCCAATATTAAGTATCTACGTGTATCATAAGGACACGTAGATTTATGCCAAATTTCGCGAGGATCGCCGGACAGGCGACTGGAGGTAAATATTGCATACCCAAAGCTCTAGTGTTGAAAGGATCACAAAGAAGTTTGAGCTCAAACGAGATGATCCATATGTCATCACGAAAATGATATCAGCTGTCAGTTACTAGGTAGCAGCTCCAGATTTCATAGACCAACAATAAGGTGTTCATCATATCAGCGCGTTGCATCCATACCACGAGCTAGAACTAGTTCGCCAGATTCGAAATAGAAGCCAGCCCCGCAAGAAAAAATAAAGCAAGAAGTCTTCGTGATTCTTCCTAGATCACTAAGGGAGGGGGTTTCTATAACAACCCTAATTACTGCTCTAGGTGGATGGCTGAGGTCCCATGGTCAATCAAGCCCTAGATTTCGTCGAAAACACCTAACAATTTTGTTATTCAGCGCTAAATGAATAACTTTCGTTCGTTCAATTATTTCAGTCAAAGTACAAAAAAATTTCTAGAAAACAAATTTTTTGTCCACTCTTTTCCAGTTTCGATGCAAACGAAGAGCCATGTTTTCATTTTCATGATTTTTCCGTTTATTCGGGAACAGTTCTAAAATAGACTCAAATGAAATTTTATTTGGGATAACAGAACGCAGGTTCTGTGTTTTTATCAATCAAATCTAGAATCTATGAGGATTTAATGACTCATTTGATTCAGCATTGAAGATAGACCTCGCTTGAGACAGGCAAAAAATTCTAAACGATGACATTAATCGTTAAAGATCCGAGTCTAACGCAAGACGAATTTAGACTTCCGTTGGAGGTAATTTAACAAGCAGTGTCTGTATGTTTGGCATATATGGGCCTGATTCAAAAGCAAGGCAATTGGGGTCCTAATGAATTGAAACCAGGAGATCTGGAAAGGCCATTATTTTGATGTGAGCAGCTGCTTTAAAGGCAAAAGGGAAGGGTTTTTACACCCGGTAGTGACTGGTGAAGAAAAGTGGACCTTTTACAACAACCCCAAGAAAAAAAACACGCTTTGGCCGGGTCAATCGTTGTCATAGACATCAACAACAATTGGGGTCCTAATGAATTGCCTTTTTTGTGAAGGAACGTATTTTGAGCAAGTTGTTTTTGAAGAAGTTCTTGAGGTTATGTTTTGCACTTTTGGAAAGGAATTTAGTTTTCATAAAACAAGGAACGAAACAAAATTTTGTACTCTTCAAGTATTTATTCAATAATTTTTAGTTGACAATTTGTATTTTATGAATTTCTTTTATTTCCCCTGGTACTATGTAAAAATTGTTAATTCTTTATGTCTACTAAATTGACACACTGTGTTCTAAAGATATTTATTTAATTTAAGTCTAAGCGTTTTTGAATTGAACATTTTTTAAATTAAAATTTGTAGGCGGTTAACAGAATGAATTTGTATGATATTTAAAATTTTGTGATAATCCTTCTATCAAGAAAAAACCCCTTTCTATTATTTCATTGTATATATGATAATTATATATTTTGGATTATGCTTATTACATGTTATCATTTGGTTTTAAAGGACTCCATAAAATACCTAGCAAACTTCATGTGATTTCTGTGAAAAACGTAGAATACACAGGATTTTTAAAAGTTTCGTTCATTCTAGTTTTTTTGCAGTAAACAGCATAAATTGGTATGGTAAAATATTTTTTGTTAATTATTTCGTTTTTTAAATATGAAGAAAAGCTGATGAGTTTCCCTTGTATCAATTCTAAATTGCTTTTTGAAGATGTCCTGCATGTTTTAGGAATTTTTTTGAAGGAACTTATTTTGAGCAAGTTATTTTCAAAGAAGTTCTTGAGATTATGTTTTGCATTTATGGAAAGGAATTTAGTTTTCATAAAAATAGGAACGAAACAAAATTTTGTACTCTTCAAGTATTTATTTAATAATTTTTAGTTGACAATTTTTATTTCTCTCAATTCCTTTTATTCCCTTTGGTACTAAGTAATAAGTGTTAATTCTTTATGTCTACGAAGTTGACACAGTGTTTTCTAAATACTACATGTATTTAATTTAATTCTAATAGTTTTTGAATAAAAATTTTTTGAGAATAAAATTTGTAGGAGGTTAACAGAGAAAATCTGTATGATATTTAAAAAATTTTATAATACTAAAGCCGATCATTCATGGTTCGAAAGTTATGCTGTGTATGTGGTGGGACCGTAGACGTATTATTATATATTATTATTAGGATAATAAATCTATGGGTGGGACCAAGGACCAAGGAGGCGTTGTGTAATACGAATTGGTGATTATATTAAGGGTGATCGATACATACTGCAATTACTTCGTTTGAACCGTGCATTATGAGAAAAACAGCCGAAATATAAGGACAAACATGATCTAGTTATTCTTTTGCATGACAACATTCGGCCTATGATGATGGTTGTTTCGACGAATTTGCCAGGTCACTGCTTTACTTCTTGGATCACCTCAAAAGACAAGAAGTTCTTCCGAGACCGATTTCGGAAATTGCCTGAGATGTGGAAAAAAAAAGTAAGCAGTGATGGGCAATATTTTAATTGATTTGTAAATTCATTTTTTTTTGAAATAAATGCATTTTCAGAGCTCAAAAACAGACTGAATTAATTTGTACTCCTGATTATAAGAGTTAAAATAATTTTCGAATTTAGATATCATCAAAAGACGGCCCAAACGGATTTAATAAAAAAGTCTTTTTCTAAGATGGTTATATGAAACGTTTGGACCAAATCAATATTTGATTTATAGATTCTGAAAATGAAATACGCGTTTGTCTGAATCTCGAAATATTCCATTCATTCGGTAAGTTAATTCATTAATTCCAAAACTCGAAGAGGCTGAATAATTAGTTTCATAAATACTGACCATGCTAATTAACTCAATGGAAAAAAACTTCTGATCGTAATATTACATACATAAATAGTGACCTCTGACGTCAAAAGTAGGATTTACCCTGGATGATTAATTAAATCATTTTGTATAATAGAAATAAGAAATGAATATACTAATATTAATTAGGAAATAACTCATTTCGTAAAGTTATACTGTCAATTGTTTAGTAATTTTAGATGTTTTTGATCGTATCTGGGATTTATTGTTCGAATATTTGCATATTTGATTGTTTTCAAACGTGAGTCTTTCCTTAACAATGAATCATTTCATCAAAAGTCCTATACATTCATGATAATTTTTTTCAATAAATTTTTTTTTAAATGAAATATTTACTTGATGCTTGGATTGAAATACCAAATAAAAATATTGAAAATATGAAATTTTCATTTAGTTACTCGTTACTTGAAGCATGTATTACTTTTATAGTATAATTGTTATAATGGAATCACCTTAAAATTGTTTTAATAGATCAATTTGAAAGTGAGTCGATACTTGATAGAAGTAAAATTCAAATGACCTTAAATTCAGAATTATATATTCTAACTTCTATAATATATATTTTGAAACTATATACACAAACTATCAAATTGATATTCTTATATATAATTAATATAAAATATCTTTCACTATCTTGGAAAAACCTTTTTAAATCCCGACATGAAACGCATTAATACAAATTTATTATCAAAAACTATATAAGTATGGGGTGTTTTTTTTAGAGTGATAGAACTTTCGATAGGAATAACTGAACTTGACAAAAGGTAGAAACCATGTTATTTTGAAATTTCTGTTCAGTAAGCATTGACAAATCATCATGGCCGCAACAACGTTTACAAATTATTGAAAGTTATTTTCAAAATCAGTGTTCTATTCGCCAAACTTATAGAGCACTTCGTGAAATTTATGGTTTACATAATCGTTCATCGGAGCAGCTTATTCGTCGAACTATCGATAGATTTCGGACAACATTTCCTCTACTCGATGCAACAACAACAAGACAAAGAACTGTATGTACAGAAGAAAATATCGATGCTGTAAGTCATAGTGTTAATGATGATCCAGATTTGTCTAATCGTCGACGTTCACAACAAATTTGACTCTATTGGTCTATGCCCATACAAGATGAAACTGGTTCAAGAACTAAAGCCACTTGACCATAATAAGCGTCGTTTGTTCGCTGATTGGGCCCTAGAACAGCTTGAAGTTGATCCACTTTTTTATCTTAGAATTGTGTTTAGTGAAGAAGCTCATTTCTGGTTGAACGGCTATGTAAAGAAGCAAAATTGCCGTATATGGAGTGAAAACAATCATCAAGAAGTTCTACAGGTTCCATTGCATCCTGAAAAATGCACTATATGGTGTACTTTACACGCTGGAGTCATCATCGGTCCATATTTCTTTAAAAACGATGCTGGAGCTAATGTTACATTGAATGGTGCTCGTTACAGATCAATGATCAATGATTATTTGTTTCAAAATTTGAATGGTATCGACCCAGAAGTGTTTTAGTTCCAACAAGATGGTACTACACCTCATGCTACTACCGTAACAATTGATTCATTGAAAGAAAGAATTGGCGATAACTTTATTTTGAGAAATGGTCCAATTAATTGGCCTCCAAGATCATGCGATATATATATATGTCAAGTCATTGGTTTATGCTGATAAACCATAAACAAGAGACGCTTTGGAAGCCAACATAACTCGTATTATTGATGAAATAACTTCTCATTTAATAACCTTATTTCTGAAACATGCTTGTGCTTGAATATTTCTATTGATTGGGAGATGTCTAATTTTTTTCTTTCGATTGCAGGTGCGATATTTCAAGATTGTCCAATTTTGGGTAGACAGATTGGTCAGGAAAAATTTTTTTGCCAATTCTTTCGGATTCCTAAAGGAGATTGATGTTATCTGAATGATTTTTGGAAAAATCTCCCGGTTTGTCCTGAATATACGTTACTGCACTGTTGACAACTAAATTTATAAACTTAAGAATTATTCAACAGATTTTGTCTTTCGCATAAAAGAGGTTGTAAATTTTATGTGAGGGTGTAAAAGCTGTTTTTATGTTAGGTTTTGTTAATATTTGATCTATTGGTCCAAAATATGTTAGTTTCAGAAATTTTTGTTCATTATTTTCTATTCTGGGGTATATCTGTTCAAGAATAAGTTGTTTCTCTTTTTTATGAGAGAATTTTTGTGTTTTTGTTTCGAATGGATTCTTTTTGGCCATTTGTTTGATTGCATTCAGTTTCCTTCTCAACATAATATTTAAGGAATTGAAAATTCTGAATGTATCATTAATCTGTAAGCAGCGAATTTATGAGTGTTAGGATGGTTTGAAAAGTTGGATATAGTTGTATCTGTCGTTGTGGGTTATTTTGAATATGTCAAAGGAAATTTATCATTATTCTTAATTAAAGTTATGTCGAAAAAATTTATTGTGTTATCACATTGTGGTTCCATAGTGATTTTGAACTTATTGTGCAAACCATTTAGATATTTCAGTGTAAAATAATAAGACCAGAAACTGAACATGTTTTCAAATGTTTGTCAAAGGGAAAACATACGTATCATGGCCTTTCTGCCGAGTTCAGGTGCGTTTGATTGGAACGAAACATTCGATATTACTTATTTTTAATTTTAATTGGTAATTTTTTTTGGGTTTTTTTATTCCATTTGATATTGTATAGTGAATTTTGATTTTTATACGTCTATTAAATATAAGAAGTACCTATTATTAGACATTAATTTGTTCTAAAAGTTTTTTTTTTATTTTTTTTAAATTAAAATTGTAGAAGACTAACAGATTAAATCTGTTTCGATATTCAAAGTTTATATTTCGGTATGTTTTCTAGTTGTGAATGTATTCCACCGAAGTGAGCTAATATGTTGTCTGCATTTCTGTACCAAAAAATGGTGTGTGAGAATTTTGTTTCTTTAGAAAGAAGAACATAAAGATTTCAGTGAGGACTGGACTGAGAGGTGAACTCAGGGCAAGTCAATCTTTCTGTTTGTAAAAGTAATTATTGTATTGAAAGTAATTTTCCTCCACGCAGAGTTCGAAAAAGTTTAAAATTTTGTTTTTGATTGAAGTTATTTTTTGTTAGGATATTTTCGATCATATTCATACATTCTGCATTTGGTGTCCTCGAAAACATATTAATTATATTACAAACTTTTTAATTTTTTTGTAAGCCCAATTTTTAATTGAATAGGGTGAGTGGAAGTGTGTTAGTTCTTTGAAAATTTTGTTTATTTTAGAGGCTAGTTTCGCAATGGGACGACAGGGCGTGTTGGTGAATTCTCTTTGTGGATTTTAATGAGGCCATTTAATTTAGGAGGGCTTAGATTCATTTTGTCATTATTATTATTAACAACTCTCAAAGATATCCAAATAACTCTAACAGAGTGTGATGAATCTCTAGTCAGATTACTGCCTTAAGCTCTCTTTCAGATTTTTTTGTCATTCAGATACAAATGTATTCTGTTATTCTGTTGTTCTATAAATAAATGAATTATTATTATTTTTATCATTATTATTTGTCTCATAAATCAACTCAACAGGGATATTTTGATTCCAATATATATATATATATATATATATATATATATATTGAATATATTCGTTAGTTCTATTTGTTTCGGACATCTTCTTAAGGTTTTTTATTTTTTATGTCATTAAATGGCAAAAATTTTCCTCAAACGGAGCATTAATTTCATTTTAATTCAATGATGGTTTTCAGAATATAAGGATTTTTAATTGTAACACTTCATAACTGCTTCTTATTCGGCAATAACGTTGCTCTAATGCCAATTCTAACGCAAATTACGATCACATAATCTAAATATTCATTGAGGATTGCAATGAGTTTCACCACCTCAATGTCATTCTTTTCAAACATCTAGTAACAATAGAAAACAAGTGATAATTTGGCGTTTGTTTTTTTGTACAATATGAATAACATTTTTAATGGTTGGCTTAATTTGTTATCTTTCATATATGAGTGAGTTTCATTAATTCAGGAGCAATTTTTTTCGGTATTTCCCAATTAGAAATTTGGTTCCCATTAACTCTTTCAGCTTTTGTATATATATCCAGCCGGAGTATTTCATCTTCAGTGCAAGAACCTCCTCCGACTAGTGAACAATTGTAATAATAAAAATTCTGTGAACATGAAAATTGTGGTGATATGTTTTATCCTCTTTTGTGGTGCCGTTCTCGGGGATGGAGAAAAATATAGTACCAAATTTGGAAATATAAATTTGGAAGACGTCTTACATAATGAACGTTTACTGAACGGGTATTTCAAATGCTTGTTGGAAGGATCAGGATGTACTCCTGAGGGCGAGGAGCTGAGGAGTGAGTCTATCTTTCAGATGCTATAGTTAACAAATCAGCTGATAAGTTCCTGGTTTGATGAAGAAGACAAGTCTTTCGATCGAATTTGACTTTGTTCATCAACATAGTGTCTTTTAAAAAAGCGTTTCTCTAATGTTTCGATACCTTTCTTGAAGAAAGATTTATCTTTGGCCTCAAAAAAGCGCCAGTTTGGACGATCACCTCCTTGCAGTATCACAAGGAGTATTAATAAAATAACGCATCTCAAAATACGGACCTTGCCGAGCAGTCTGTTGCGCTTTTGGCGATATTGCTGTCCTTGCAGCTCACGATTTTTATCTTTAGACGTGTAGTAATGGATCAATGTTTCATCCATCGTCACATATCGACGTAAAAAATCCAGTTTATTTCGCTTTAAGCACCAAACAGCGTTCAGAATCATGGACTCGTTATTGCTTTTTGTCCACTTTCATTAAACACGGCCCTCATTTGAATACGCTTTCCCATAGACAAATATTCCTGATAAATGATATTAATTTCTCGCATATCAGTCGGTGAAATATTTTGAAATTAATAAAGTGAATAAAAACACTTGGCTTAAGTTTCACTGTTTATTTTTTGTCTGTTGACCTCAATGTTTCGGGTTCTAACCCGTTTTAAAAACTAAAGATAATAGAATTCAGAATCAAATTTATAATAGTGAGACAGATAGAATTCTAAGGAAAGTAAAAGTAAAAATAAGATGCTGAATCATTTCAATCTTTCAACAAATTAAATTCCAGTTGGTCATTTGTTATTGGTAAATGCCTTCTGTGTAGTAAAGAAATTTCCAAACTTTCTAAAAGGTCCATTCTTCTGCTCTTATTGCCTTCGTATAAGATCTCAGTTCTACTGAAATCTATGAAATGATTATACAATGTTCAGAAAAACCAGTTGTTATTTTATTATGCATTATACTTTTCTTGCGTTCTTCTACCCTTATGTTTATAAATCGTCCTGTCTGACCTATGTAAAATGCAGGACATTCATTACAATATAATTTGAATATGGCGCTTTTTTCATGACAGTCTTTGCCATTGACTAAGAATGAACCTATGTTTTCCTTATTAATACAAATAGTGTTGATATTATTTTGTTTCAGTCTATTGCAAATTTTGTTACTAATTTGTAGTATGAAATTTATGCTATGGAATTTTTCTTTTTCTTTGTCCTGAAGAGAAAGGTAATGACAAACTAGAGTTAGAGAATTAGAGAAATCTGTTGCTGAGGTGCATCAATTGCTCGTAGAAGCATATGGTGAGGGTGCTTTGAGTGAGAGAACGTGTCGAGAGTGCTTTCAAAAGTTTAAAAACGGTGATTTCGACTTACAAGACAAAGATCGCAGTGGAAGGCCAAAAATTTACGAGGATGCAGAATTGGAGGAATTATTGGAGGAAGATTCATCTCAAACATAAAAAGAACTTGCTCTAACATTAGAAGTCACTCGGCAAGCAGTCTTCTATAATAAATATTTAATTTGTGTTAAAAAACAGCGGAAACTTATTTGTACTCCTAATATAAATAACAAATACTTAGGTTCACTCTTAGTCAATGGCGAAGACCGTCGTGAACTGTATAAAAAAAGCGGCATATACAAAATTATATTGAAGGCATTTGCATTTTACATAGATCAGACAGGACGATCTATAAACATAAGGGTAGAAGAACACAAGAAAAGCATAATGCATAATAAAATAACAACTGGTTTTTCTTCACAATGTATAAATAACAATCATTTCATAGATTTCAGTAGAACTGAAATTTTACAAGAAGTTAATAAAGGCAGAAGAATGAACCTTTTAGAAAGTTTGGAAATTTCTTTAGCACACAGAAGGCAGAAGGTTTACCAATAACAAATGACCAACTGCAATTTAATTTATCACCATTGCTTTTATCTGTATAAGATTAAACCGACCCAATATCTTATTTTTACCTTCCTCAAAATTCTACCTGTTTCACTATTATAAATATGATTTTGAATTCTCTTTAGTTTTGGAAATGGTTTCAAAGCCGAAACCTATATGCCAACAGACATAAAATAAACAGTAAAACTCAAGCCAAGTATTCTGATTCACCCTATTAAAACAAATATTCATGCAAAATAGAATTTGTACGTTGCTTTTATATATTTAGAGTGACAACTACCCACTGCAGCTTCACTTTACAGTTTGCCGAAACTATTTTCGGACTTTCTTATGTCTTCCGGTGTAAACACCTTTTTTTGGCAATCAGAGCGTGGTGTTTTATCGGTGTTAGTACGCCACCTTGAAATTCAGCAGTCCAGTTATTAATAGTCGATTTTACTGGTGAAGAGTCCAGCTAACAGTTAAGTTAAGCTTCCGTTTCAACGGTTTTGTTCCTATTAAAAAACTATAATATGTTTCATAAGCACAACAAGGGTGAGCAAACAGAGTTTGCATTTTGAACTTTGTGACTTTTAGTCACGATGAAGCAGTACCCGGGAACGCATCGCGCCTTTTGCGGACGAGCGTATTATGGTAACGGTGATTCAATAGTGGCTTCTCAATGTTTCTATCGTGTGGAATATCGTGCACATCATGCACCAAGTGACGACAGCATTAGAAAATGTCCGGATGTTCGAGAATACAGGTGCGACGGTAAAAATTCAACATTCTGTCCGCCCTCGTTCAGTCTTTATCCATCCGAAAGCGAGGCAATTCTTTTAGTATCAAAGAATTATTGTTTCATTTGGTTTTAAAGAAAGATATGCATATAAAAGCCCATAAAATTCAATTGGTTCAGGAATTGAAGGATACAGACTATGCTAATCGATTAAATTTTGATAAGGAAATGTTACGGCGGTTCAACAATTTTGATAACATATGAAGCAAACTTTCATCTGAATGGTCATGTCAATAAACAGAATTGTGAGTACTAGACAGAGGAAAATCCGTGACATAAGCATGAACGACCCCCGCACAGCCCAAAGGTCGATATTTGGGCGGCTAGAGTCATAATCAGTCCTTATTTTCATGAAGATCGACGAGGCCAACCACTCAATGTCAATAGTGACCGTTACTGGATATGCTGCGAAACTTTATGGGTCCAGGGTTTCAAAAATTTCAAGGTTTCAACTCAAGAACGTGGTTTCAACCAGAAAGGAGCACTTGCCATACATTAAATCAAACAATGGAAGCTGTTAACGAATTATTCCCTAATAAGGTCATTTCGCGTAGGGGGAAACATCAACTAGCCTCCCCGAAGCCCCGACCTTAGTCCACTTGACTATTTTGCATAGGGATGGCTTGAAAGTAAGGTCTATGAGAATTATCCGACGAACCTGACGCAATTGAAGCAAAACATCAGGTCAGAAATGGCATAGTATCAAGAGCTATGTGTCAGCGTGTGATCGCCAATCTTCGTTCCCGATTAGAAGAGTTAAGGTCACCATTTAAATAACATCATGTTGTCCAAATAATTTATATCGTAATAATTAACAGCAACCTTTTTTTGCTAATTTTAAGTAGTTCTTGTTCTTTCGAAGTAACAAATACCCTAATAATCTTTTTAGGCACCTTGTATAATATGATTATATGTATTTTTTTCAGAAATTCTCCCAGATGCTGTCCAAACCGGTTGCGGAAAGTGTACGGATGAACAGAAGGATGGAACCAAAAAGGTGGCTTCTTTTCTGATAAAAGAGAAACCACAATGGTGGGAACAACTAGTTGCCAAATATGATCCTGAAAATACCTACAGAACGAAGTTCAGGGATCAACTAAAATCAGAAGGATTCGATATCTGATCACTTATCAAAGAAATTTGGACATGTTTACGCTTGTGAATGAAATTCTGAATAATTTATCTTGAAAATAATAATAAAATACTTCATCAGTTCATATTAATTTTTTTCACCTTTTGCTGAGAGTCTTTTCCAGATTGGTGTGGCAAATAGTATAAGGTTGATATGAACCTGTTTCATGAATATTTCAAATTTAATAGCAGAACTATTTCAAGTAGCAAATAAATTATTAACACATCTGCTGACAAGTTGCCGGTTCAACAGATGGAATATATCTTTTTTAATTACATGTTTCTGCAAAATAACATAAGGATTGCTTGATTTGAAGATTCAAAACCAAAAAAAAAATTTAGTGAGCAGTTCTATTACCTAGTTATAGAATATATATATATATATATATATATATATATAGTTATCCCTACTAATATTATAAATGCGAATGTAAGTTTGTTTGTTACGCTTTCACGCAAAAACTACTGAACCGATCATCATGAAACTTTGTACATATACTCTTGAAGGTATTAGAAGTAACATAGGGTACTTTATATTTAAAAAAAAAAATTTTTTTACGAAAGATAAAACAATTGTTTGTCAAAAAATCGTCAAATTTAGCTACTTCAGTAATGAAGTTTTACTATTATTATACCCTTACCCTTTATCTTTCATACTTATTTAATGACTCCACTGCGGGCGAAGCCGCGGGTAAAAAGCTAGTATAGTTATAAATTTACTATTTAAATGTGAAATGATGACAAGAAGGTTAATATAAAATTTTGTGAAGATCGTATAATTTAGAAGGCCAAAAAAATAGAAATGTCAATGGTTTGAAGAAAACCTTATAATACCTTCAGTTTTCTGTGATTTTTGTGACGAACATAGAATATCTTGATTCTAAAATTAATTGTTTAAGCAATGATCCACTCTGAGGTAAGCTATATCGATTGTCTCTTGATTTTGATTTTTAAATATGATTTAGGGCCGATCAAGAGATTATCGGAAGTATAATTGGTTTTCGAACATTTAGTACATGTTTTGAGAGATTTTTGCCTTTTTCTATATTATTTTATCCAAAAAAAAATAGTTTTTGAGGATAATATAGAATCCTAAAATTTCAAAGCTGTTTTGGGAGAGTCATAACTTTCGAAAATAATTCCTACTAATGATCAACAACGATTATAAAACATGTTCCAGTTATTAAAGTTTCAAGATGAGTAAATTTTTTTTCTCGGAAGCTCTCGAAACCGTGGAAGTAGATGGACTTCTCAAGCTCATCAAAGAACTCTACGGAGAAAATTAATCTTATATGAAAATCAGACATAGACTCTCGAACCCTATAAAGACCACAAAGGGTTTAAGACAAGGATGCAACCTCCTCTCCTTTTTCACGCCTATGTCAAAGTGCTACTGAAAGAATGTAAGACGAGATGACAGGGATGGGAGTATCTAACTCCTACGATCTGGAGTTTATGATAAAGAGACTTCATGGTGAATATAAGAAATGGGCACTATAAGTTAGTTTGAAGAAAACGGAGTAACAGTTGACAAATTCAAGTACCTGGGAGCCCCAATCAACAAGGATGGCATTGGCAAGGAGGAAATATGAACCAAAATTTAGAATAGCCAAAAGGTAATTAGATGTCTTTGGTGGGATCGAAACATATGCTCCAAACCCAAAAAAAGACTAGGCCGAACACTGGTTGAATCGGTACTGTGCTATGGTTCGGAGCTGTGAACACTTGCTGCAGACTCTAAGAGAGTCTACCTCAGAAAACGCTGGTATATCAAGTTCAAGAAGAATTAATAGCGAAATAAGACACCTTATAAAGGCGGAGGAGACTACCACTGATAGAAAATAGAAGTCCGAAATGGTTTTGTGCTTCGAATGCAAGAATATGTGGTAACAGATAAGGTAACAGTTCTGCCTGTCGCAAGGCTATGAATATCCCTATTGTCAAGTAATTCAAAAATGACCATAAATTATCAGACAATTCACTAACCAGCAGAACACTGCAACATAATATAAAACCAGTTCAACACGCTAAACATCGGTGTTCTTTTAGAGTGATAGAAATTTAAATTGAAATTAAACACATTTAAATTGAAGCCAAATTTTTTTTTATTTAAAAGATAATTATATGACATTCATGTTCTGAAAATAATTTCCGGAATGTGTCCACCATGACTAGCTCTAAGGAACCGCATTCGACCTGACCAATTTTGGACCACTTTTTCGAATAATTCAGGCCTTATTTCATCAATAACACGAGTTATGTTGGCTTCCAAAGCGTCTATTGTTTCTGGTTTATCAGCATAAACCGATGACTTGACATAACCCCAAAGAAAATAATCCAGTGGAGATATGCGCATGATCTTGGAGGCCAATTAATTGGACCATTACTCGAAATAATATTATCGCCAAATTTTTCTTTCAATAAATTAATTGTTACGGCAGCGGCGTGAGGTGTAGCACCATCTTGTTAGAACCAAAACACTTCTGAGTCTATACCATTGAAATTTTGAAACAAATGATCATTGATCATCGATCTGTAACGAGCATCATTCACTGTAACATTAGCTCCAGCAGTGGCTTCAATTCTTGAACCAGTTGGATCTTGTATGGGTGTAGACCAAGATCTTTATGCAAAATTTTCCATGTGGTGTATGTACAGAGTCCAACTTATTGTGAACGTCGACGAATAGACAAATCTAGATCATCATTAACACTATGACTTACTGCAGCGATATTTTCTTCTGTGCGTACAGTTCTTTGTCTTGTTGTTGTTATTGCATCGAGTAGAGAAAATGTTGTCCGAAATCTATCGATAGTTCGCAAATAAACTGCTCTGATGGACAATTACGTCAACCATAAATTTCACGAAGTGCTCTATAAGTTTGGCGAATAGAACACTGATTTCGAAAATAAATTTCATCAATTTGTAAACGTTGTTACGACGTGAGTCTTTCCACGATAATTTGTCAATGCTTACTGAACATAAATGTCAAAACAACATGGCTTCTACCTTCTGTCAAATTACAGTTATTCCTATCGAAAGTTCTATCACTCTAAAAAAACACCCGATACCTAGGAATCACAGTGATTATGAGATAAATTTTAAAATACATTCCTATAAAAAAAGAGAAATCATTGCTAGATCAAAACACTTTCGATGCCTCACCTATAAAAACCGCTACATCAACTAGACAACATCTTCTTGAATTTACCAAACTTTATACAGACCGATATCAGAATATAGACATCTAATGTTTAACAACTGTAAAAGACCAAGCTTTAATAATATTGACGTAGCAGAACGCATTAGTTTGAGGACTTTCAGTAAGATACGCCATCCAGGTAATCCTCTGCATAACCCACTTAATGGCCTTCTCCATGAAAAAATGAAGGTAGACCCGATTCTGGGTAGACTTCAAACCTTAGGAAAGAAATTTGTGAGCTGACCACACAACCTCCAAGTTCTCAAGCCTGTTGTTCTACAATGTCCGAACCAAGAACAAAACAAAAGAAATTAGCCAATCAAACCTCCACTGGATGCAACAAGGAACCTTTCCAGTGGAGGTGATAGATAACACCGTTGACTCATACTTTAATTTTTTTTCCCGATAATTTTGTACACTTTCTTTTCAAGAAAAATACTGATGGAAATATTGCTTGATATGTAGAAATACCTTTTTGAACTCTTCGTGTAATTAATTAGTTGAATCAATTAGTGTGCAATTTCTGGGATAAGCATACTTCGATGAAGATTCATAGATTAATTAGACTTTGTACTATGTATTTACAGCCTAAATACATATATTACGATGTACAAAATTGAGTTGTTTTACTCAAAGGTTTGTGTAATTTTTGCTGTGTGGTTTTCAACTGTACTTGTGATGAAAACACTATCTTGCTCATATAGGAGTAGATCGATGAGCTTTTTCACCGTTTTTTACTTTCACTGGCTTCACTTTTGGGTTCACTTCACACATGTATTACATAATGTACAAGAAATTAATGCAGATGATAGATTCACTTTCAGGCCTTTGAATGCGTTACGGTGTTTCACAAGAGGCTATTCCTTGAGAAGTTGAAGTAAATGTGAATATGTATTTATTCAAAAGCAGAGAGAAAGAATGTGTGATTAGCACTTACTTGTTCATAGAAAGTGTATGTGTGAGTGAATTTTGCGTGACTGTTTGGTCGAAGCACAAAGAGAGGGACTGTGTTTGTGTTTTTAGGGCCGAGTGCCAACGATATACTGTCGATGTGTCTTCAACGAGTGCTACTTGTATGTTCAGCGCGGGCCCAAGAAAAGGCCGACCTCGAGGCAGATAGAATTTCCAAACAACATTTGGCTTTTTTCGTTTCTAGTACTACCCGTGCCATTTGGATTTTAAGGAAAAAATTAGAGATTTTTAAGGGGCTCTGATTGCTGGATCCTGGAAGGTCGTTGAAATGTAATTGCCTAGTAAAGATCAATATTGTTGTTCGATATCGTAGAAATCGAACAGTATAAAAAGAATGTATTTTATACTGGCCGAAACACGCAAATCGTTAGTCATTTTCTCCTGAACAGTTTTCTTTCAGTCAAAATTGAATATAAAATCTTAAAAATATGGAGTTTATTAGCTTTATATTGTTTCATCAATATTAGTCATTTTTCTTCGTGTAGTTTGCTGACTAAATGGATTTGTTAATACCAAATATAATTATACTGTAAATATGATTTCTCTACCTTTTCGAAGAATTGAACAAATAGAACCTTGAATTTTCATTGTCAATTAAAGCACGCGAACCAATACCCACATATATAATTATCTATACTGAGACAAAGACGCAAACCACTGTAATAAATCAAAATCACTGTTGCGTCTTAAAATTATTAAGGTTACAAAATAGGAAAAAAGGATGTTAGAAACATCCAAGATCTGAACTGAGAACTGATTCCAAGAATGAGAGATCACATTTTGGCCTGTCTTCTGATGATTGCCTTCAGTTTTGGGGAAGAAACTTATTATGACACTTCTAGATTGAAGAATGTAGACTTTGACGAAATTTTAGGCCATGAACGACTGGTGAAAAACTATTTTAAATGTCTGATGGGGACAGGCAACTGCACTCCAGAAGGTGAAGACTTGAAAAGTGAGTATATTTTCTTCTTTAATTCTATTCCATAATTCTTCTATAAGATTATAGGGTATGGGTTATCTAAAATTTGCATTATTGAAGGGCTATAAATACAAAACTAATGAATATGAGTTGCGAGTTTATTAGAAAGGTTGAACCTTGACTTTTATGAATTAAAAACAATATCATTCAAATGACAGCACATTATTGATGGCAACTTCGATTTCGTGTTTCGAGTCATTAATTGTTTCTGGATGATTAACGTAACACTCATCCTTAACGGATCCCCACAAAAAATAGTCCAACGGAGTCAAATCACAGCTTCATCGCTATTGATTGTTCTGAGAAAATACTCATCTTCGGCCATGGGATCATTAGCCCATTGAACGAAGTGGAAACGCATCGGATGGTCACCAGGAGGATTCACTTCTTGAACTTTGTAAGCCTTCATACAGAGATTCTTATGCAAAATTCTCCTCAGTGAAGTGCGAGAAGCATGTTCTTTAGCACGATGACGATTTGATGTTGATGGATGTCCAGCCAAATTCTGGACTACAGCAGCAATGTTTTAAGGTGTGCTCACTGGACGAGGACGTCAACGATTCAGTTTTCACGAACAAATTGATTCACAAATTGCTGTGAGAGTCTACTATTTCTATTGAATGTTCCACGTAAATTTCTAACAGATTGGATAGAAGATTTACCACTTTGGAAATACATTTTTGATATTTTCCAAATATTAAACTAACTTTCGGGCAAAACACGAATGACAGACTCGAAATAAGCACTACTTCAAAAGGCAAACACTAGAAGGCCCATCCTTTATAAGGTTATATTATGATATAACTGCCTCTTTTACGAAGATAGATTCTACTCCAGAAATGTCCAACATAAAATTAACAAATTCTTCGAAACAGCTTATTTTTAAAGAAGTTCTCTCAAAAAACCTTTAAAACTAAGTAACACATCTTCAAAAGGGCATTTTAAAAAGCTTACCGGTGATTACCGGTAAGGCTGATGATGTGTTACATAGTTTTGAAAGATTTTTTGAAAGAATTTTTTCAAAGAGAAGTTGTTTCAATCAATTTGTTGATGATAAGTTGGACATTTTTAGAGTGGAATTTGTTTTTTCATAATACCGATATGAAACAGCGTTACCTCCACCAAATTTTTGTTGAGGAAAGTTCGATCAATATTCTGTATTTTCTTTGGATTGTTATCTCCTTTTGATATTGTGTGATTAGTGTTAAATTTTATGTCTATTGAAAAGTGAACAGTGTTCTCTAAGGCATTTATTCAATTTGATTTTAATATTTAGACGTAACTGCATGATTTTCACATGGATACTAATAAAAAGTGTAAATTTAAATAATATTACTTCATTCTATTTTCTACAAGAAATCAGATATCTCAATGTTCAGTCATAATTTAATAAATTGAAAATGAGTCCATATCATTAACACGTAATATTTTTATAGGAATTTTACCTGACGTTATACGAACAGGATGTGCCAAATGTTCAGAAGGACAAATAAAAATTGCCCAAAAAGTTGCACACAAACTTAGACAAGACTATGCAAGCATTTGGAAAGAACTTAGGGATAAGTATGATCCTGATGGATCCTATAGAATAAAATATAAAAATGAACTGATTAGAGCGGGATTTTTGGAAGAATGAACACTTCTAAAATAGGAATTTATTAAAGTTGTCCTCAAAATCTTTAGAAACGAGAACATTCTACTTATATCATCAATTTGAATTTGATCTTGTACATAATACAAAAATATTTAAAACTACAAAAAAAATAGCGGATAATATATAGTATATACTCGGGATATGGAGTAGTTTATTTTTTTTTAGATCAATAAATAATGATATTATAATAAAATTGTTTACTGTGTTTTCAACTTCATCTGTAAAGTAACAATCGATATAAATATTTTATTCATTTATTGTCTGAATATAGGATGAAATCACTTAATCCAATGATGTTACCTACCATGGTTTCGTGAAATTAATGTTTGCAGTTTTATGTATATTTTCATCAATTCTTAGAATGAAAGAAAAACTCATTTCAATAAATTTCGAATGTCTCGATTTTAATTCACAGGCTTCAACTAAAAATGTGTTTAAACGTAAAATAAGTTTTAAGTTAATATCAGAAATCTAAAAAACTTACACTATTGGACAATATATATTATAAGAATATAAAATTAATGTTTGTCTAGAGAAACATTCATTTTTCTTCTCGTGATATTGTATACGTAAATTGATTAATTTGTGGAAACACAAAAAATACTATATAAATCATAAGATAATAAATTCAAAATATAAGCTATTATATGTAATTATTATTATTTATTGCCAATCTTCAAATAGCCTAACATGTAGAATTAAACACAATAACAAAATTAGAAACTCACCCATTCAAGAAAGTTTCGAATCAAAACCCACATACTCTCATCTGTGCACGCATTTCTTACCTGGTAATAACTTTGAAAATTAAAATACTGAATTTTATTTTAAGGTATTCTACAGATATTTCACTAGTCACAGAGTATCTGAATTCTTCTTTTAACAATCTATACGTAAATTCAAAATATTTTCCATGATCATTAATAGGTTTCTCAAAGCAAATGAACTTTTAAATCTAATACGCTGTCGTTCAAATAATCATATAAAATTGAGTCTACTTGGTGAAAGCTCCAATCTATATTATTAATATAGAATTAAAAATGTTTAAGACTGTAGTTTCATTCATTGATGAAATTAAGGTTTTAGAGATCGATAGTCTATTATATCCTGAAACATAATTAGTGTACAAACAAATATAAATTAATCAGTCAAATGAGTGAATACACAAATAAGAAATAGGCAATAAGAACATGTAACGAAGGTCTTGGGTAGTTCAAATACTGACACCTTGTTCGGAATCCCCCATTAATACATCTATTATCTAATTATTTATTATAATATGTGCGCATAATACAGATGTTCAGGAATGTCTTGTTTCGACATAGATCGAGACACATGGTTGTTGTTTCGGTTATTAAATTGTGTATCCACATTTTTCTCTAAACAATCAAATAATTTTCAAACAAAGTTCCAGTGTTAAACACCTCTAGATATAAATAAATTAATATGAGGATAATGAATTTATATATGGATACATTCTTTATGTGCTTAATTTTCTATTACTGAAATATATGGATTTCTTAACTATACCTGTATACTTGTACTTCAAGAACTCAATGTCGAATGCATTTCAGTATTGAAAATTTATTTAATATTCAACTTAGATTTTCTTGAATCCTGTTATTTATAATAATGTTATTTTTTTCCAAGGATATAGGATTTCACAAACAAAACAGAAAAGTTCTATTTATATTAAAAAGACGTTTCGTCCTCGGTTGAGGACATTCTCAATTTTATTGGCAAACGAATTAAAACTCTCTCTGTCCTATGACAATTCTTAGCAGACAATTAGTATTATTTTGAAATTGAACTGTCCATTGATAGTGGGTGGTATTTAATATTGTTGCAATAAGTGTTCTATTAAAATATATGACCCTCATGGCTTGTCAGATGTATTATTGAAAATAAATAAATAAATTAATGAATATAAATATTTCATGTCACAATTAACACATTTTCTACGTTCAACAAAATTATTGCTTGCTTTTTGAGCCTTCACTCCTAGTCGACGCTAGTTCTGAAACCTTGGGCCTTCAACCAGGATGCCCATTTTCTCCTGAATATCCTATCTGGATCATATTTCTTCAGAAGGGCCCTCATTATTTCGGGCCTCTCTTTCGTTAGATAGCTTACTATTTTTCTAGCTCCTTCTAGATGCTCCTTTGTACATCTAGCACAGCCATCTGTAATAACTTCTGGAATTATTTCTGAAAAAAAATTCAGAAGATACGTCATTATAATTAAAGCTTCAGAACTTGAATGAGAATATCCAATAAGAGATTAATATAAAAAAATCAGAACACAATTATAACAATGAAATAAATGGAGTTTTATACTTGATAGAAGGTATATAAAATTATTTAAATAATTTAATATTTACAGATATATTCTGTTAGCCTTCTACATATTTAATTTCAAAAAATTATATATTAAAACAAAGGACATATAAAATAAATATTCATTATTAGACATCCAAATGATATAACAAAATCCAATAAATATAAATTGTTAACAAATATCCTATAAATTAAATATTTTGAGTAAAATTTTAATATTAAAACAAATTGAAATATGTTTATCTTCTACAATTTTAATTTCAAAAAAAATTTTTTATTCAAAAAACTTTTAGAAATAAATTTATGTCTAACAAGCACCGCTCACATTTAATAGACGTATATAATCAAAACTCAATATATAATGTCAAATGGAATAAAAAACCCAACAGATATACGAAAGTAATTAAAATTAATAAATAAATATTTAAAGGAGACAAAATTTTGTTTCTGGTCTTACCTTTAAGAACACCAATTGCCTTTTAAAAACATGAACACACTTAAAGGACTTCTCAAAGAATATAATTTATTTGAAATATTTAATATATTTAAATATTCGAATGAATTATTTCAAAAATCTCTAAAAAAAATGTGCACTATATCTTCAAAAAACAAATATAATTCTAGACAATCCTGTCTTCAGTCCTCTTTTAATATTCCAAATATCAAAATCAAAAAGATAACCCATATCACTCACGTGTTAAAAGACTTAAGCTTCGAAATACAGATCAACTATATAATTCAAGATTGATCTATGTTCTAACAAAATCAAATTTTTATTTTTCCCATTTGACATTATATATTGAGTTTTGATTATATACGTCTATTAAATGTAAGCGGTGCTTGTTAGACATAAATTTATTTCTAAAAGTTTTTTGAATAAAAAATTTTTTGAAATTAAAATTGTAGAAGATAAACATATTTCAATTTGTTTTAATATTCAAATTTTGTTATATTTCTTCTATCAAGTAAAAGGCCTATCTATTTTATATTTTGAGTAGACAAAATTTAGTTTCTGCTCATTCCTCTTATGAAAACAGATATCTTTCAAAAATGTTTAACATAATCTTAAGACTTTCATCATAAAACTATCTTACTTAGAATATTCAATATTATTGGATATCTAACTAAGTTACTTTTTAGGAAATCCCAAGATATGTAAAAACATTACTAAAAAACAAGTTTTAAGAGAGACTTTGCTTCGTCAGTACTCAATCATATTATTCAATAAAATATAACATCAATCAACAAGAAATATTTACTCACCCTTAACAATTCAGAAAGCGTCTGTGGCAAATGAATACTGAACATTTAAATGGAATCTAATATTAACTAGAAATAAATAGTTCTGTGGTTTACAATTGATCTTAAAGATTGAAAGGCAATTTAACGGCCTCTGTTTTAAGCACAAGGATCATCTGTATAAAGAATGTTAAGGAAACCAAATAATTATATATTATGAATAAAATAAAATAAATGGAGGTTTACACTTGATAGAAGATATATAAAATCATTTTAATATTTACAGATATATTCTGTTAGCCTTATACATATTTAATGTTTTTAATTGAAAGATGGGTGATGAACCGAATATTATTGAATCAATTTGAACACATGAGTCTATTAGAAAAAACAGTATACAATCTTAGTGACATCTTCAGACAACTGAAGATGGGATAGTCAATTACCGAAACTCGAGTCACAATTGAATGTGTAAAATATCAATTTATTGGCAGTAAAACATAGTAATTTCTACAACTTGTTTTAAACTTAGTTCATTAAAATTTAAAGAAAGAAGAATATTCATCAGTTTTTCTGCTATTTCAGTAGAAGAGAAAATAAGGTTCTTTTTGGAATCGCTGGAAATCAATAGGTGACATTCTTCAAACTTTTTGAACATCATGCTATACGAACGAGCTTAAGCTTCTGACAAAAGTGAATGCCTTTAGGAATTTCCGATTTAATATTGAATTATGATAAATTAAAATTCCTCTGTCGAAATGACGGATAATATTAGTTTTAAAGTGGAGTTTCAGGATAATATTAGGTTCTTTGTACCAAGTTTCATGAATACAAAAACAACCGGAGGTATTTAACCAACGATCTTAGAGAAAAAAATTAGCCAAGTGCTTACCACGAAGTAATTCGCCATCAGGAGTACAGGTCTTTCCTTTTAACAAACAATTCGTGTGAGCATTAACCAGCCTTTCGTTCCTCACCGCTACATCAAAATCTACACTATCGAACCTGGATGTATATTTTTCCACGTTTGTTGAAAAAACACTAACGATAAGAAAAAATGCCAGAAAGTACATATTTCCTGTCATCTGTATCGATATCGAATGGTAGAATTTTTCTAATTATTTCGAAAACGAAACACTTTCACTTTGAAATCAATCCATAGACTGTAAACTGAATGTTGCTATAATGTGACTAGTGAATTCCTGAATAATTCGAAGTCTTTTCGAATATTTGGTTCTAATTGGGAGGACACTTACCTATTGATGAACTGTTATATTAAGATACTAAAAAAGTTGCAAATTTTAGACAAAATTTCACAATTTCCTTCAAAAAATATGGAAGACATTGTAACTTATCTTCAAAAATAAAATGCTAAAGTTAGTAAAAATACAACAGAGACGAACCAAGTTTCGAACTCGTAACGTCTTACTCATAAATTGTTGATTTTCAATCACATTATTTCCACTAAATCTCCTTCCATTACTAGAGTTTATTTCTACCAATGAGTGAACCTCTTATAATTCTTTAGGGTTACTGAGTATTTTGAGTGAGAAAAATAAAAAAAATTTCGATTTTTAATTGGATAATTCATTGTAAATTCACGAACCAAAAGAAGAAACGCAACAACCTAATTAAACGTAGAATCGAAAATAATGGAAAAAACTGAATGATTTCCTGAATTTGATGAATTATTAAACCTTTCCAGCACAGTTTTTTCATAAATAAAACAGAAAATAAAAAAAGGTATGGATATAACATCAAAGTTGAAGAAGCAGAAGATTTCTTGATGTTCACAAGAACTAGGATTCTCCCAGATGTCTTTGTGGAGAATTTTACGGAGAGACCTTGGTTTACATCTTTACAAAATTGTTTTAACCCAAGAATTCAAACCAACAGATTATTTAAAGCTAAAAAAATGACTTTTTAAAAGAAAATTCGGTGATTCGATTATTTCAAGAAATGGACCGGTAAATTATCGGCCGCGTTCCAGCGATTCAACTCCATTGGACTTCTTTCTATTGAGTTACATTAAGTCACTGGTTTACAGCAATCGTCCAGCAGATTAAGACGATCTCGGGTGTTTTTTTTTAGAGTAATAGAACTTTCGATAGGGATAACTGTGATTTGACAGAAGGTAAAAGCCATGTTGTTTTAACATTTCTGTTCAGTAAGCATTGACAAATTATCATGGAAAGATTCACGCCGCAACAAAGTTTACAAATTGTTGAAATTAATTTTCAAAATCAGTTGTCTATTCGTCAAACTTATAGAGCACTTCGCGAAATTTATGGTTTACACAATCGTCGATCAGAGCAGCTTATTCGTCGAACTATCGATAGATTTCGGACAACATTTTCTCTACTCGAAGCAACAACAACAAGACAAAGAACTGTACGTACAGAAGAGAATATCGCTGCTGTAAGTCATAGTGTTAATGATGATCCAGATTTTACTATTCGTCGACTTTCACAACAAGTTGGACACCCACCACATGAAAAATACACCTATACAAGATCCAACTGGTTCAAGAACTAAAGCCGCTTGACCATAAAAAGCGTCGTTTGTTTGCAGATTGGGCCCTGTAACAGCTTGAAGTTGGTCCACTTTTTCATCGTAAAATTGTGTTTAGTGATGAAGCCCATTTCTGGTTGAACGGCTACGTAAACAAGCAAAATTGCCGTATATGGAGTGAAATCAATTTTCAAGAAGTTCTGCAGGTTCCACTGCATCCTGAAAAATGCACTGTATGGTGTGCTTTACACGCTGGAGGCATCATCGGTCCATATTTCTTTAAAAAAGATGCTAGAGCTAATGTTACAGTGAATGGTGCTCGTAACAGATCAATGATCAATGGTTATTTGTTTCAAAATTTAAATGGTATCGACCCAGTGTTTCGGTTCCAACAAGATGGTGCTACACCTCATGCCACCAACCAGAAACAATAGATGCTTTGGAAGCCAACATAACTGGTGTTATTGATTAAATAAGGCCTGAATTACTCGAAAAATTGGGGCCAAAAATTGGTCTGGTCGAATGCTGTTCCTCAGAGCTAGTCGTGGTGGACATTTGCCGGAAATTATTTTTATAACATAACTGTCATGAAATTATCTTTCAAATAAAAAAAAAATTGCCTTAAATCTTAATTTAAATGTGTTTTATTTCAATTTAAAGTTCTATCACTCTAAAACACCCGATATCAAGATATACTTATTTCTAAAAACCTATTTTCATAATGATGAACTGCCAAATCGTTCATTATATATCTTTAACTTAGCAGAAAACTGAAAGAATTTTTTTTTCCGTGATGGAATAAAATTTAATAAGGTTGAATATCCTGAAATTAATTGGACATTTTCTATTTAAGCAATATTTCTAACTATGAAATTGCTGGATATTAAAAATCTGAAATCTGTAAATACTGTGTACAATATTAAAAATATCATACAGATTTTTCCTTTAAACCTTCCACAAATTTAAATAAAAAAAAAAATTTTTATTCAAAATTTTTTTAGAATTGAATTAAATATGTCTTTAGAACACACCGTGTCAATTTAGTAGACATAGAATTAACATTCATTACACAGTACCAAAGGGAATGAAAGAAATTCAGAGAAATATAAATTGTCAGCTGAAAATTATCAAATTACTTGAAGAATACACAATTTTGTTTTATGGAAACTAAATTCCCTTTCAAAAATGCTTAACATATCCTCAAGAACTTCTTCAAAAATAACTTGCACAAAATAAGTTCCTTTAAAAAATTCCTAACATGCAGAAAAACTTAAAAAAACAATTTAGAATTATGACAAAGGTAAATCATCAGCTCGACTTCATATTTAAAAAATAAAAATAATTAACAAGACCGACAGCATGATGTTTACTATACAAATATTAGAATAAAGTGAACTTTATAAACATCCTAAGTATTCTATGTTCGTCACAGAAATAATATAAATTTTTCAAAGTATTTTATGGATTCCTTTAAAACCAAATATAATATGTAATAAGCGTAAGCCAAAATATATAATTATTATATATACAATAAAATACAAAATAAACTTAAAATTTTTAGAAGGTTTACATAAGAAATCTGTATGATATTTTAAACTTTGTAATAATCCTTCTATCAAGAAAAACACCTCTTTTTCTAATTTAACTGTGTACAATGCCTATTTGTTTCTATTCTCAATAAATGAATAGTCCGTACAGAAATTTCAGGAAAGTTTTGTATATTACTTATCCTCTAGAGAAAGTAGGATATTGAGTTTTATTGAATTATTCTAAAGTGTATTCTAGGAAGTACTAATAAATATCATTTTAATATCGACCGGCTCCAACAATATTATTTTTATGACAAAAGAGTGTCCTTGAAGTGTTCCAACATTAAACTTGTCATGAAATAAGTCCCAGAAATTAAAAAAAAAAACAAAAATTCTCATATAACGCCAGGAACTCAATAATTGAATAATAGAAAGTTAGAATGCTCAAGGACGGACTACTAAGTTTTCTTTTACGAAACACAAAATATTATCATTTTCATTTAAAAGTCTCCAATTTTCTTTTAATTATGAAAGAATACATTTATGGCTTCTTGAACTTAAGCAAACTTGATGAATTACTTAACGAGACTTACTCTGCTTCCAAATTGTTCATTTGAATTATTTCGGGATTCAAACAATTTTTTACATTAATGAAATATTTACTGAATGATAAATTAAATTCTGCATTGAAACAATACCAATTAAAACATAATTTTATTATAACAAATGCAACAACTCTCTCGCTCCCCGTCTAAAAAACGCCTAACGATCTTCGTGTTTGCGGAAACCTGATTCAGTCTTCATCGTAAACCTTTTTTTGAGAACCTGCTTTCAATAAACTTTTTTAAGGCAGTCCCAAGAAGAATCATTCAAAAGATTCAGATCTTCGAACCGTCTAAAAAAACTATCGTAACTTCTAGCAGAAGCATCTTACTTTGAAATCGAGCTTATGATCTAAATGGTTCAACTGATCATTTTGCAACGGAAATAAGGGAATTTCTGGATGAGAGATTCAGGGGAAATATTTTAGACAAAGTCTATAGCCAATAAGTCTATAGCAAATAAACTATTAAACTTCGATTACCAGACCTCAATCCTTTGCTTCTTTCATTTACTCTCCAGGGATATGAACCATAGTTTCTGAATTAACCTCGGCACTCTTTAACTCTTGAAAGTGATCAGATTAAATGATTGGAGTATTAGAAAAGCATTCTGTACGAATTTTTTTAGTTATGTCGAAAAGAAATGCTCACTCAATTTTTGAAAGCAACCCTCGATTTCAATTGGAAAAATTCCACAGTTGAAGCATTCCCATAGTAACTACGAAGTTACAAGTAATTAATGCTTTTAAGTTTTCTCTTGCTCAAAATTCTTGTGATTCAAGGAATATAATCAAAGAGTAATAACTATTCAAGAAGAAATCACGGACTAGTCGTGTCCCATCTCACGTATTATAGATTACAAGAAAAATCATCAAAAACCATTGAGTAGCCACTTAAGACACTAGAAATCGAAAAGTCATTAAGTAATGATCTGAACTTCTTTCGGTATATAAAGACTCACGGTGGTGATGCAGCGGCAAAAGAGTAGAAGCATCCAAGATGTTCAGAATTGCAGTGATTTTGTGCCTTGTATCTGTTGTGTTTGTATACAGCAGACCAGCTGACAAGTACACCACAAGATATGATAATATAGATTTAGATGAAATCCTCAAAAGTGACCGCATAGTCAAAAATTACTTCAACTGTTTGATGTCTGGCAGAGGATGTACTCCTGATGGCTTGGAATTAAAGAGTAAGTGTGAATTTGTTCACAATCTTTCGTTTATTTTGAGTATCTCTAACTATCGTACAAGTGTCGTAACTTTTTCGTGCTATTGTTTTGCCTAGATGTCTGTAATTTTCGAATTTTGAGCCAGAAATGTTCTCAAACTACTAGATAGGACTTAGTGATGAAGAATCTGAGGTCAAAATCAATTCTGTCTGGCCGATTCGTCCTTGAATACGCTAACTTGCGAATGGAAAGAGATAGAGCCTTAAGAGATAATAAATAATCAAGGAATTACTCAATCAGCTCCCTAGAACACTTACACATTTCACATTTCTGTTATTTTTTAAATTTTCCCCTTAGTTAAAAATTATTCACTCATTCAAAACATTTTTCTGAAAGCAACAAGAATATTCATGAAAAAAAAACCTTCCAGAAAAAATTGTTGTCTGTAAATAGACATTTTTAATCTAATTTAGTGATCTATTATAACACCCTTCTTTGGGATAATGGAAAATACAGTGTAACTTCATCTCCATCCATTTCCAAATGAACAAATATTGCACTGAGTAAATGATGAACCGAAAACACTATTATTAAAAATTTTTTCCGTCGACCTTGTGTAAACTTGTCTATTTGATGTCAATGAAATTCTACTATTATAAATAGATTTATCGATTAATGCATAATTGTCATAGTCAACTAAAACAACAATTAAGTTGTCATTCAATCAAAGCACTTTCGTGTAGTCAAATTTGTGAATTTCTGAATCTACATTCTGTCAAGAAAGTACCGGGAATTATCTATTTAAATCTGGCGGGGCAATGAGGCAGGTAAAAATTTTTTTCCTAGGTTGGTACCACTGTCCTTAAATACTATGCCAAGCTTGAGCGGGATCTGTCAACTAGTGTGTTTGCAACAGCTGATTAAGTAAGTCGATGTCAGAGTGCGTGCCGATTTTTACTATGGGTGATTACGTTGAGCAAAGAATTTGTTTAAAGTTTTGTGTTGCAAATGAATTTTCGTGTGCCGATGCATTGAAAATGTTGCAAAAGGCCTTTGGTGATAATGCTCTATCGAAAACTCGTGCATATCAGTGGTACAGAGCCTTCAAGGACGGTCGTGAAGTGGTCGCCCATCGACGGCTTCGATCGAAGATAACGTCGATAAAATTAAGGAAAGTGTGCTGGAAAACCGTCGTACCAGCTTGAGAGAGATAGCACATGATCTTAAGATATCCCACGAGTCCGCACGTACGATTTTGATTGATATTTTGGGCATGAGAAAGGTGGCCGCACGACTCGTACCGAAAGACCTGAATTTTCTTCAAAAACGTCATCGCGAACAGGTTGCTTCAGACATGCTGGATCACTGTAATTCCGATTCTACATTCATGGAACGCATTATAACTGGTGATGAGACCTGGGTCTACGAGTACGATATGCAAACAAGCCAGCAATCATCGGAATGGGTGGCAAAAAATGAGCCGAAACCGAAAAAACCACGCCAAAGCCGCTCGAAAATGAAGGTGATGCTCATTGTTTTCTTCGATATCCGTGGCGTGGTGCACTACGAATTCGTTCCAGAGGGTCAGACGGTAAACAAGGAGTATTACCTAGGCGTTATGAAACGTTTGCGTGAGCGTATCCGTAAGAAGCGGCCAAATTTGTGGGCGAACAACTCATGGATTTTGCATGACGATAACGCACCTTCTCACCGAGCTACGATTGTGACTGACTTTCTCGCCAAAAACTCAACAAACGTGCTTCAGCAACCACCGTATTCGCCGGATTTGGTTCTCTGCGACTTTTCCTCTTCCCAAATCTAAAATTGCCCCTTCGTGGCACCCGTTTTGAGTCGATTGAAGCCATAAAACAAAATTCGGCGCGAGAGCTAAAGTCCATCCCGGAAAGCGCCTATAAAAAATGTTTCGATAATCGGAAGTGCCGTTGGCATAGATGTATTGGAGCAAATGGAGCCTATTTTGAAGGCGACCCAATAAATTTTGACGATTAAATGTGAAAATGTTGTTTTAATTGAAAATTCCCGGTACTTTCTTGACAGAGTAGTAAACATAATGAACAGAAAAAGCTTATCGTCAAAATATTCAATTCCCCACTCAACTCGAAAATATTTATCTGAACAAGTATCATAAATTAATTTAATATTCTAAAGATGAAAACAAAGTGAAATAATTCAAAAAGAGTTCATCAAAAAGAATTTGGAGACTGGTTAGTAATTTTTCTATAACACATACGAGACATAAATAAACAGTAAGATTAGATCAGGCATCTATATGCATATGTATATATGAATTTCACCATATAATGAATTTGTAGCGCTTGTTCCATTGAATTTTCGAATCGACAATATCCTCATATTGTCAGAAATAGGGTCGCAGTGTAGGCGTTTCTTCACAACTATTATAAATCAATAAATTCCATTTTTGATGCTTCCACCAATATTTTTGTATTGTAGTTGAATGAAAACTTGAGATTATTCTTTTGATTTTGCAGAAAATCTCCCAGATGCCCTGAAGAATAACTGTGCCAAATGCAGCGAAAAACAGAAAGAAGGTAGCAAAAAAATAATCCGATTCATGATTCAAAATAAGAAGAACATGTGGGAGAAGATCGAAAAGAAATACGATCCCTCTGGAACTTACAGAATGAAGTACGAAGCTGAACTTAAGACTGTGAAATCGACGAAATGAAACAACGTTTAATTGACTATTATTCAACACACACTGTCACTTAGTTCTTATTAATTTGTGAAATAAAGAGATCTTAAAATTTAACGTTTTTTTGGTGTTCTAAAATTATACATGGTGTGTGGTTGAGACTGTTTTAAAGGGAGGTGGAAGTCATAATAGAAGATTTTCCAGAAATCGCTTATATAACATATTCAAGGAGACAAAGTTGTTCAACCCCTTAAGTTGAATTTGAAATTTACTTCAACGCGTTAGTGCACACACTTCGATGTAGAATATGTCATATGTCAGAAGTGATAATCGATAATTTAGTGTAAAAATAAACAACCCAGTGACAAATCTATATTTTAAGTTGATGAATTAAATATGCCGCACATTTATTTAATTATTGGACTTGTAGACATGATTCGTATCTATGGATAATGTCAGAAAAATGCGAGATGAAATCTGCGACAATACTGTTTTAATAAGAAAGTAACACTCTGGCAAATAATTATTGAAAAAATCAAAAAAATTTTTGCACATTACGCTTTGTGTAAATTCAATTGATATAATAAATATTTGTATTGTGAATTACTGGTTTATTGCAAACAAGTTTTTTATTGTGTTTCAGTATATTCGGAAAATAATAAATTTTTGATTGTCTGGGTCTTGACTTGACGGAAATTCATCTTCAATATAAGAAAAACAAATGTTAACTTCCGCTATTTTATTGATATACACAACAATTGTTTCGTCATACCATGACTTCATCAGGTGAGTATTTCAACTGTTTAAATACTCACCTGATGAGGTCATGGTATGACGAAACAATTGTTGTGTAAATCAATAAAATAGCGGAAGTAAACATTTGTTTTTTTTATATGGAAAATAATAATCTAAAGATGATATGCATCCACCATTAATCAATAACAAACCAAATTAAATGAGAATGAATTGAGGAGAGTATGCATCCACCATTTTCGTTAGTAAATGTAGTACATTTTCTCAACATTGATTCAGGTGATAATTTCGGAAGTTATAGGCATCAAACGAGTTGATAGAGTAATTTGAAGATATTTCTCATTTTTTATCTACCTTCATAAATTGTCCTGAGGAAAAACTCATCAATGAAAAAATTAATTCTTCTTGAGCAATTCTCAGTTACTAATTTCATTTAATATATTTATTCTCTTCGTTTGGCAAGAAACTATTTTCTTATCCATCCTAGTATTTGATTAATGGATTACTAGATCAAAATCATCAATAACAATCTAAAGATTCGCAAAATTCAAGAGCACACCAAATTTACTATTGAAAATTTTATAATAAATTATACAATACAAAAACAACTGGTCACATTCAGTTTCTTGGTTGTTTCACACCAGTTCTATATCTTGATGAATTATCATTGTGTCTCCTAGCACTAGATATTCGTGGTTTTGGGACGTTGCTGGTATCGCCAAATTCTCTGCAAAATGCCCTGAGTTCGTTATTCAAATGAATAGCCTTACTGTCTCCCTCTTTGAGATATTTCCTTTTTTCGTATATATTGTAATTTCGTGAATTTGATTCAATGTTCGTATCCTGTTTGGGGTTAATATCTCTTGCTCCATTCCTATCTAAAGATCGATTTCTCGAATCAGCACCTAAAAATATTCAGATAAATGATTATACATCTATAAATTCTGTAGATTGTGGATTCATTTCGTACTGGTTGATTAATCAATCAATCAGAACCCAAACTTCAATTAGAAAAAATCGGAACGAAACTTTACGCTTCATTCTAGAAATATCCATTCCCTGCATAGAAGTATGAACATTAGAAATTTAATCCTTTGCAAGTCTCATAATGCTAGTTGTTGAAAACTTGTATTAAATATAATATATAATAGACTATTGACATATGCTCAGAATATTTGTAATGCTACATGTAGTGTCCTCTAGGAATAAATAGTTCAAGTTACTGAATGTATAATTGGTTGTCTACTTCTGTGTCATCTAAATATATATATATATATATATATATATATATATATATATATATATATATATATATATATAACCATTTTCATTTTCTAAAGAATTACAGTCCTCGCTTACTTTATTTGATTCCCTCGAAAGAAGACTATAAATGCGTATTTGAGGGTCCTCAAATAGTTGATGTAGAGCCTTAAGGTATGCAAATGTTGATACATTAATAGTGTTTCCAGTTGCATATCTACTTATAATTCAGTCGGTAATGCAGAGTTTTTGTTGAAATGTCAGAAAAGAATTATAATCGGGTAAATTTTCTTACTGTAGCTGGCTGTTATTTGTAGTGAATTTTACTATGAATAAGTTTTTCACAGTCAAGTTTGGTATTTTCCATTAGAGTGATTCCAAGGTAAGTATTCATGATATTTATAGTTATTTGTAATTGTATACCAAAAAAGCTGCTCGGAAGAGTCGTTGTAGTAGAAAATCTCCAAAAACTCCTAGAACACAGCAAAGTTTGAAGAATCTGGCTCTTAAATACGGAAGGGCAAGCCAATGTGAAATCAAAAACAAATTTCAAGTGGCAAGATGTTTGCTATCTATGGCTACAATACGGAGAAATTTGTGTGGTATGGTGTTTGAATGTCAAAGACCAATAGAAAGGCCAAAATTGACACCAGTCTTGATCAAAAAGCGGCTGACAATTTGTATAAAATGTTTTCTTTTAAAGACTGGCAGACAGTAAGTGATAGAAAATAATGTTTTTCATTGAAACTTCACAATGGTTGTTGAACATCAGGTTTGCTTCAGTGACGAAGCAACTTTCCAAATAATGGATGCTAGAGATAAATTTATCCAGAGGCGACCACAAGAAAAAACTATGCAGACTGTGTAGTGAAAGAGGTATCCCATATCAGTGAGAAGGGTTTGGGAAGGCTTCATATCGTGGAGGTAACCATGCTTCAGGACCAATACCAAAAGGTTCTGCAGACCAAATGATACCACTGATCGACAAATGGTTTGGCAAAGGAAGTAAAATGTTCCTTACACTAAGAGCGAAAGAATACCTCATTTACCATGAATCGAAACCTTTCCTGACATGAACCCAATCAAGAATATCTAGGAGTGCCTAAAACGAGAATTGGTAAAAGACAAAATCACAAACGGGATGCAGTTGGTAGAGTGAATAATACACTAGTGAGCAAAAAAACAGGTCACTAATTTTTACACCGTTTTTTTCAATAGAGTCACGTGTTCAAATTCATTCAATAATATTTTGTTCATCATCTATCTTTCATTAGAAAATCAACTAAATATGCGCAAAATGTAGACATATGGGCTATAAAACTTGATAAAAGAATAATCCTTCACGATAAATTCATCGTTTATCAGTTGCGTTCAACATTGGTCATTGAAAAGTTTGTTTTCTACTCTCTGAAAGAAACAAATTCAAAAAATGAGTTTACCGATTTAAGATTGTTGGAGAATAGTGGCACTTATTGAAAATGGGCTGAGCCAGAGATCTGTTGCTAGAAGAATGAATGTTACCCTATCTACAGTCCAAAGAATATAGACTAGGCATCAGAAGACAGGCAGGCTGACTAAAAACCCTGGATCTGGAAGAAGACGGTGCACATCGTTGAGGGATAACAGATTCATGGTTTCCAAAAATCTTCGTAATCGCCATCTTACTGCTGTTGAAGTTCGAAGTCGATTGATGGAGGTACGTCAGGTAAACGTAAGTGAATGGTCGTGAAACGACGTCTTTCAGAATCGAATTCACAACCATGCAGCCCTGCTACAGGTCCAGAACTTCTCAGAGAGGATCGAATGTGCATCTTCAATTTGCACGAGATCACATAAACTGGTTAGAAATTCAGTGGACGCAGGTAATTTTCTCTGACGAATCCAGATTCAGCATTCGAGGAGCTGATGGCCCTAGAGGCGTTTATAGATGTCCAGGAGAAAGATACGCCGATAGAGCGAGTTTCATTCGGTGGAGGATCTGTTATGCCGCACAGCGTTGGTTTTTATAAATGGATCTTTAACAGCGGTAAGATACAAGAGGAAATTCTTATGGACCATGTTGTACCTTTTATACAATCGCCAGTGTATATGATTAAAATCACAATAATTAAATGAAGAAAATTTCGTTAAGCTGTATAAATAGCAGAGTGGAAACACAATTGAAGACGATAGGTGGCTTGACTAAATATTAATAATTTGATAATAATGCCATTTATGTATATATATATATATATATATATATATATATATATATATATATTTATTTATTGAATGTTTTGCAATAATAAATATTTAGAAGAGTGAAAAGTATATTTTAATGTCACTAACACACCGTTAATATCGATCATAGTACATTGGAAACCCGAAAACTAATCTTCTTTAGTGAGTCCAATAAAGTGAGCATGCATAATTTTAACCTCTGCGATAAAGTACTTACCAACAGAACTTCTGGTTCTTTCCGTTTTCAAGTTATAAATACTGGATGCTACGTTTGCCTTTCCATATTTCGTCAAGTATTCGATTTGATATTTGGGTCCGGGGCTGGGTGACTGAACATTCTGCTCGCAAAACAATCCTGGAAGTCGAACACCCATCGAAAAACTGGGACTTCGACTCTTAGAGATATCGTGATTGTTATGACCTACGGTTGAAGGAAGAAAATAGTGCGCTGGCCCAGGACCTGCAAAATTATCAGTTTTGAGTATGAGTTTTCAGTATTAAATCGTAGTACCTTCTATACATGGAAGACCTAATACTAATAAGAGCAATACAGCTGGTACAGACGATCAAACAAGATTTGTCAAAACAAAAAAATAAACAAGGGCATATACTGAAGTCATCAAAGGTGAATTAACATCAGAGTCCAATGAAAAGTGAACAAAAATATTTGAAACAAATCTCAATAGCAAAAATATGACTAAATCTAGCAATACTGCTAAGATATCACTAAATCTAGCAATACTGCTAAGATATCACTAAATTATCTGGTATTGTGAAATGGAACAAGATTAACATCTGCCATCCTCAATCTAAAATTAGAACACTCTTTAGGGAAGACTAACAAACATCGCCCAATAAGCGATGTTCGGAAAACCACACTTATTACAATTCCAGAGGGTAAAGTTTTTAGATATCAGAAAATGACGAACGAACAAAGGAAAAATATGATGAATCACATCGACGGTAAAGCAACCATGGTAAATATTTACGAAATACTATGTGAACCAAATGAAACTATCGAAAGTATTGAAGAGATCCACATATTTTTATAGAGGAAAATTAGGCGGGAAGAATTTTATGCCAACTGGTCACTGTGGATGTCAGGAGTAAGAGTCTATGATCGCTTCGCAGACTTGCGCGCGCGTGTAAACATAACCCCGAGAGAGGAGCGTCTATGCTCTCTAGAATAGTGATGGTGATCTTCGGCGACTGAATGCCGACTGTAAGAAATAGAACGTCATTGTCCATTGTTTTTTGAAAGTTAAGGATAGACACAAAGGGAAGTCGACTAAGCTGCTCTCACATGTTAAATTATTGTATTGTATTGAATTATCTGAGGTCAACGTGAGTGTTATTTGTATCACTTATTCTTTAATCATTTGTGGATTTAACTGTCCCCAGTTGCAGACGACCTGTTTACTTTAATCTGAATTGATCATTTAACATATTTCATACATCTAGGCGCTTTTAATCCATTCCATATGAGCAATATCTCAGCGTGGTGCTACGCCTCTCTGTGGTACCATTAATAGTGAAAAGTATTGTGGCATTCTTTATATCCAAAAGGGTGGCGTTTTCAGCAGGATAATGCAAGGTGGCATACTTCGACCTATACTTAACCTTGAATACAACAACACCAAGTGACAACCATTTCGTGGCCAGCAGCTTCTTCAGATCTTAGCCCCATTGAAAACATATCCAACTAATGAAGACAAAAGTTGAACAAGCAGCGCCACGAAATAAAGATGTCAGTTTTACAGTCCTGGACTATCCTCACCGAAAATTATGGAGGTGATCTAGTTTCAGGTGTACTTTGACGTTTAGTCAAGTATTTACAGTTAAATGGAGGTTGTATAAGTAAATAAGATGTTATAATTTTCTAATTCAAGAATTAAAAATATATACTAAATAATTATAATTGAGCTCTGTTTTTTTTCCAGATACTTCCTAGACGGAGTATATATACCTAAGAAATACCTGTGAAATTTTCTAAGGTGTAAAAGATTTTTCACATTACTTGATAAGAAAAAATCATAGTCGGAAATTAAAAATCACGAGAAAGGTGTTTAGAGAATAGTGACATTTCAGCCGACAAATTTCTCAGAATCGATTTTACGGTTCCCAAAAGAGTCGATCAACAAAATTGATCTTTTTTAAAGTGAAGGTATATTTCTATAGAATATATCGAATAGTCCTGAAGACCTTCTATTCATTCACCTTTCATTTGGAGTATGTCAACATACATAAATACCAAACGACTTTATTACTCAATTTCATTGGCAATCCTTCCAATTTAATTGCACTCAAATAATTTCCGAACATCATTCTAAAAAACTAGAACTAATTATTATTGAATTTATTTTTTACTCACCCTCCTTCTTTTCTGAATCATCGGACATCTTGCACGTCTAACTGTTACTTTGATGGAATGTTATTAGGGACCGTTTGGTTTCGTTTGGGTTTAGAGACATCGATATTCTTTGATGTGTTGAAATTTGAAACTGAAAGTTATATATTTGAAATGTCAGATTATTTGATCGTTGAAAGGTAGTTCTATGATATTCAGATAGAGTATTTTAGAATTACCCATAGAAATGATAAGATTCCGAGTTTTTTATAATTTTTTCGATATGAACCATTAAAGCTCTTTCAAGATGTCTAACGCCATGTTGTGTTCAGTTATTTTATATTGTATGAACTTTTTTGGGTATTTCACTAGAAGATTTTTCTTCTGAAGATAACGTTCGTTAGACACTCAATTTTTAAGAAATTTTCTGAAATTAAAACTTGTAGAGAGGTTCCACAGAATTAATCTGCTTAATATTCAAGATGTCGAGAAAAACCATCCACCAAGTAATAAACCCCCTTTAATTAGAGAGGCCATTATTACGAGATTATTAATACGATGATCTTGGGCCAACAAAGTGCTCACAAGTGACTTTAACAAGAATAATGATAATTATTCAAGGGTATTTTAAAACTTAGAAATAGGTCATAATAGATCCCTCTTAGTAAAAAAAGGAAAATAACGAAATTGATTGGAAATGTTATTTGTAAGTTGTCTAAATGAGAAAAATCAATTTTTATATAATACTTGATAGAAGTAAAATTTAAATGTCTTTATATTCAGAATTATATACTCTAACTTCTACAATATATATTGAAACTATATACAAAAACTATCAAAATGATATCCTTATATATAATCAATATAAAATATTTTTCAATGTCTCCAAAAAAACCTTTTTACACCCTAACATGAAACTTATCAATACAAATGTATTAACAAAAACTATATAAGTATGTATATTGACATGCAAATACAAGAAAATCCACTATTCCAACATTATCTAAAATTCTCAAAATAAAAGGCCAAATAAAAATAATTGAACGAAGATTCCAACATTTGATAAACATTTCGATATCTAGCCCTCTTTAGAAATGTATTCAATTCAAATATATCACAAGATCAAAATTCAACTCATCAATTGAGATAAAACCTGGAACGAATTAACTCGAAGTAAGCTTTAAAGTATCCAAAATAAAACAGAAATGATCAACGTGTCGATTTTTAAACTATGAAATAAATTCATATAGAGTCTAATATCCACAATATATTTCTTAATTATTTATTATTTTTGAAATTCTGATTATTTTTTTGTCATGGGATATTATTGGGGGTGAATTATTTTTGTTGTTTTTCTGTGTTCCTAGTACAAATGGTTATAATAGGTTAAACGTAACAACACGTTGATCATTTCTGTTTTATTAGGAGACTTTAAAGCTTACTTAGAGTTTATTCATTCGAGGTTTTATCTTATTTGGTGAGTTAAATTTTGATCTTGTAATATATTTGAATCTGAATTAATAAGGAGTATGAGTTATGAATTTGCTTGAATTGGGTCTCTGGGGTATGTCATTTATTTATATTTGCGTGCAGATGGCGTTAGTGTATGAAAAATACATTAGTGATTCTGTGCAGAGCGAATATAGGTGCATGGCAGATTTGAGGTCGTTGGAGATTAAAGGGCACTGACAATTGAAACCAACAAGTTCCGAAACATGCACATGTTTGCTACTTATGTCCCAGTGATCAACAAATGCTAATCGGTCCTGTTTGAGTTTAGAATTGTTATACAGATGTATGTTGCATTGTCTTGATTTGAAGAAGTTGCTACTACCATAGATCATACTCCTTATTAATGATAGTCATTAAACACAGAGCACAACATTAATAGGAATTAGGCAACCTTGAACAGATTCCCTCTGCTTGCTTCAAATTCGTTTTAGGAATTCCTAAATAATCGTCAAAAAATTTTTACCCCTCCATATTTTGTACATAAAGTAAGATTCTTGAGAACATATTTCTACATTATATAATCAGTAGAAATATTCACCTCAAGAAGTCATAATTTCACGAAACAGTTGCTGTGAAACAAAAAAATTGTAGAATTGGAAATTATCTTTTTCAATTCAGGAGGAATTTCGCTGAGTCAGGACCGAGACAATTGAATAACGAATTTCAGGAACGTATCAGTACTAAACCTTGTTTCAAAAATACTTCAGTTCTAAAATTAGTTCTCTGGAAATAATTTTAAATGAAGTCTCTTAACTATTGAACCATAATTAATGGCTAACTAATCTTTGCTAAACTATTCCCATGCATTATTAATCAAAACAAATGAAATAATTAGTGTTAAGTTTTCAATCCAAAACGATAATGCAAAAATTTCAAATTTAATGATATTTTCTCTATGATTCTATTAATGAACTAAAATCCTTTCGAATGCATATTCATTCAAAGTTAATGCATTCCTGTGTAATGTAAGTATCAAAAACAAAAACATATACAATTAGGCTAGTTGCATATTACCGTATTATTGAATACATAACATAATTTCTTCTAAAAATGATAGTCACTGCCTAGTTTCGACACAAGGAAACGAAAAGTTGTCGGTTTCCTTGAAATTTCGCTGCAAAACAACCGTAATTTGAAGGCAATTCCTCAAGAATTACACGATTGATTTGAGACGGAATTCTACAGTAAGCTAAAGCGTGATAAATTGATGTTTCAAAAACACCAGTACTGGATGAATTGAATAATCGGCGATTATATTATTTTAAATATGAAATGAAAATAAGCAAATTCGATTTGGATATCAAAACAGATTTTATCTGTTAGTCTTCTACAATTTTAATTTCAAAAAAAAAATTTTATTCAAAAATTTTGAAATTTAAATTGTAAAAGACTAACAGATTAAATCTGTTTTGATATCCAGATTTTGTTATATTTCTTCTATCAAGTAAAAAGCCTTTTTCTATTTTAAGAAAATTCGAGATATATTAAAATAATAAAAATGTTTTTTTCTTGATAGAAGGATTATTACAAAATTTTAAATATCGTACAGATTTATTCTGTTAACCTCCTACAAATTTCAACTTAAAAAAATTTTCATTCCAAAACTTTCAGAATTAAATGAAATAAATGCCTTTAGAACTCCTTCAAAAACAACTTGCTCAAAATAGGTTCCTAATGAAAAATTCTTAAATTTCAGGACATCTTTGAAAAACAATTATTTTTATCATTTTTTAAATATGAAGTTGAGCGGATGTTCTGCATTTTTTAAGAATTTTTTCAAAGAAACTTATTTTGAGCAAGTTGTTTTTGAAGAAGTTCTTGAGGATACGTTTTTCATTTTTGGAAAAGAATTCAGTTTTCATAAAAGAAAGAACGAAACAAAATTTTGTACTCTTCAAGGATTTATTTAATAATTATTAGTTGACAATTTATATTTCTTTGAATTTCTTTCATTCCCTTTGGTATTGTGTAATAAGTGTATGATATTTAAAATTTCAATATGATATATTCACAAAATGATTAAGGGTAGAATCAATACTTTCTTTATTATTGATTTCCATTAAAGAATCTCAAAAATTTATATTCACCCTTATATTATTCAAAATAATTTTCAAAAAATTAATGGAAAATATACAGTCTGAAAAACCTAATAAAATTGTGTTATTTTGTATTATAGTCCGGTCAGTTTAGACATTCGAAGTTACATAAATTCGAAATATCATTAAAAACAAAATTTGAAAGTTCCCCATCTTTCCCCTGTAAGGAAAAAATTTTATTCAAGGTCAAAGGTCAAAAAAATGAGTGTTTCGCGATTTTCAGCAAAACGGTAAGTTTTATCATTAAAATACTCCAGACAAAAATTGTAGATCATAAAATTATCTACAAAAAATGTTTCAATACTTTTTTTTCTACGAGCCACCGTTTTCTCGCCACCTATGAGGTAGTGTACTTAGCGCTTTTTTTAACGTGGTTTCCCCAGTAGGCCTATTCCACGAGTCAGTTTTGATCCTGTTTAATTTGAAACTATTGAAAAATAAAGGATACTAGCAGAGATTGAAAAGATAAAAGTAATTTAAGTTAAAAAAAAGTAATGAAATTTAATCGTCCGAGTCGTAACTTTCAAAATCTTCTTCTTGTTCTTGTTCGTCTTGTTCTTGTTCTTCTTGTTCTTCCTCATCTCCATCGTGAGTGCATGTAAACTGCCTTAATAGCGATGTATCGCATGTTGCCTCGTTGGAATCAAACGGATCCTCTACTGTTGGTGATTCAATATTAGAGCACACCGGCCTTGATAATGTGTACATGCCGGAGAACAGAACAGTCCGACTTTTTTACAACCACATTTAGCACTCCTTCCCTTTTTGCAGTTGCAAAAAACCGAGTTCAGCAGTTTTTCCGGCGCAGGTGGAAGTAAAGTGTGCACTGGTTCTAATGAATTGTTGACCAACTTCCAACCCCAGTCTGTAGGGTCTAGCTGATAACCAAGCCACACTTGAACTTTGTAATATACCCTAAAAAGATGTTGATGAGCAGCAACTGAGGTTGGAGGAAGACAAGCTAATTGTACTTGTTTTTTACTTTTGGTGTTTTTAACGAAACATGAATATCTATAATATACTTATCTAAGCAGGTAGTTTTTTTTGGAGCTTTGTACATAGAAAGGAGAAAGCGAATGCCGTTAGTAATAATTTCTTGTCGAATAGAATTACTATTTTTAAAAGCTTCAGCACATTCAATTAAATTTTGTTTCTCAAATAGTTATAACTTATGTGTATTTTATATTAGTAGTGTAAGTTACAATGACCGATAGAAAAATATTTTAACATATATTACAACTATAGAAATGTATATATACGTGGCGTACTCATGCATATTATGACGATTACAACTTTTACAACTTTTTGAACCGTTATATCTCAAAAACGGTGGCTCGTAGAAAAAAAAGTATTAATAAATTTTTTGTAGATAATTTTATGATCTACAATTTTTGTCTGAAGTATTTTAATGATAAAGCTTACCGTTTTGCTGAAAATCCCGAAAAACTCATTTTTTTGACCTTTGACCTTCAATAAAATTTTTTCCTTACAGGGGAAAGATGGAGAAATTTCAAATTTTTTTTTAATGATTTTCTAAACAATCTTACCGATTTTCAGCTTGGTGGGAATTTATGTAACTTTTACTTTTATTTTTGGTCTAATTTGACCGGACTATTAGATATCATCGCCATCATTATTATTATTAGATATGGACTTTTCACAAATCAAATAATTTGCGAACTGATGTAACTTCATTCACTACCTATTGAATATTTATGTCATAAGTTGAAAAAATTGTAAGGGGTCCGCCAGATTTTTTAATGTTCGTCACTACAAAAATGTTATAAAACCCTGCTCTATAGGAATTTTTGTATTTCAAATTGCCTGTAGAATCACGTGTAATTTGACCAAAGATAACTTGAGCAGCCTGTATATCTTCTGTTTCATTGATCTATTCGAGGTACGTGTTTGACACTTTGTTATCAGTTTCATACACTGAATTCCATAGTTTTTGCTGCAGTATCAGTCGGTATTCGAAGTGTAATGAAATGCTTAGTAGTAAGGAATTTGAGAAATTCACCAAGTTAAAAAATAGAAATAATTGAAATATATTTCAGCGGAAATAAAAACGTATAAAAACTGAATTTGCATTGTTTTTAATTGGATTTATTCTTGAATAACGTTCACCGTGATAAATACCTGGGGGGATTAAAACATTTATTCAGCATTCTACTTTTGATAATTGGCTTCGAAAAATCAACCAAAACTGAGCGATAGTTTGAACTTTAATATTTTATGTAGCCAAGTTGATCACGAGTAGTCTTCTGTGACCAGAACTAACAGTGAATAACAATTATTCAATAGCAATTATTATTCATAAATTATAATCAATAAAATAACCCAAGGTCTGCGGAATGTAAATGTTACTTTTACTAGCTGGTGAAGGGGATAAACGAATTCGTTCGAGCCCAGCATTCGAACCAGAACAACTTGAAGTTGTTTCCACGACCGACCAAGAACATAACTTTTTTCGATCAGATGAATAAGTTTGCAAGGAATTGTGATGAAATTATGTCACATGGCTCAAGGAATTTATATGAAATGTGTGAAATACAGCTCTGAATGCAAATACATGCATCTCAGTTATGTTAAACTGAAGAACTCAACCACTGTTGGTTATCGATTAATTCATCTTCCCCTCAAAGAGAATTAGTAATAAAATACCGTCAATTTTACTCAAAAGTTAATTAATTTCTTATCGAAATATGTCAATTATCGTTATTACTGTAACTGTTGATTTCAAGATATTCTAAAAGTATTAATCTAGAACTTTTGTTTTCGACCTGGATAATTTCATATTAAGTTATTGTTGAAATAATGCCTGAATTCCTTAAGATGATTAGCATATGTCGGATGTACGGAATCCGATATGTAATTGGTGTTCTTGGATTCTTTTCTTGAATGATCTACCTATCTGGCCAATATATACTAAAAGGTAATCGTCTACTCCAGATTTATTTTCTTTACTTGTTCGATCCTCATTGTTTTTTATTTAATTTTATAGGTTATTAATGGTTTTAAAAGCTGCGTTGTAACTGAAACTTTTTTTGAAATATTCAGCAATATTTTCAGATAATCCATTAACATAAGATAACGAAAAGTATTTCTGAGTATTGTCCTTTTTTATGATTGGGTCCGCGAGATTTAATGTCATGTTCTTTCGTTTATTGGATACCATTCTTTTGTAAGAAAGGGGTTGTAACCGTTGTTTGAAACTATCTGTTTGATAATATTTAATTCTTTCAAAAATTTATCTGAATTCAGAGGGACATTCAATAATCTATGAATAAAACTATTATATGCTGACATCTTTTGGTTTATGGGGTGATTTGAAGTTTTATGTATTGTAATATCTTTATGTGTGGATTTGTGAAAAAAACTAAAATCATGTAAATTATCTAGTCTTGTTATTGTGAAGTCAAGAAAATTAATACTGTGGTTCTTTTCTTCTTCGATTGTGCAAACTGCAATAAACACCTTAAATTCTTATGTCTTGTTCTTCCATTATTTTGTCACGTACTTAACACTGTATTCAAATTCGGTTACACTGGACACCATCAATCAGTAGAATGTAGAAGCCACATCGTAGTGAAACAATTGTTGTATTATAAACATTTTTGTGGAAATCAAAATACTGTCTCTTATATATTTTTCAAATAAAACGAGTCTCCACGAAGTAAAGTCCGAATCAATCAAACAATCAATTGGTATTTGTAGATACGATTGATTTGTTGGAATCTTTCACTGACAAAAAATTTAGTACCGGTGTGAAACAAAGGTCCAGAATGTTCAAAAACATTTTAACCAAGGCAAATGTTTAAATAATGTCTTAGACAAATTGTCTTATTTGTAAATGTAATTAGCTTAATGGAGGTTTCTCACCTTGAAGCAATTTTTTGGTATATTCATCTTCACAATTACCACAGGATTGATTGCAAAGTGCCAGAAACTGAAGAACAATTACACAAGTTCCGACTATAAATGGGTTTTCATATAAATTAAATACGGGATTTTTTATATTGTATTTCTTATCTAGTATCTCATCTCATACCCCACTAATTAGTCTCTTAGATTCGAATTGATTGAATTATTTGACGGCATTTCATTTTAAACAATAGATGTATATATAAACCCCAAACAGTTGAAATGAAATCAGTTCCTAAACCATCGCAGTAGGCTAAATAACAAAAGTAATCAAAATGAATACCGTGTTAATTGTTGTTTTTGCCAGTATTTTTGCAAATGCTTTCTGTGAGGAGGACGTGTTTACATCAAAATTTGATAATTCAGATGTTGAGGCAATTCTGAAAAATGACAGATTACTAATGAGCTACCACAAGTGTTTGATGACAGGTGCCGGTTGTACACCAGAAGGGGACGCTTTGCGAAGTGAGTATTATGAATCTAGCAAAACTTCTGAAAAGTGAACTACTGAACGCAGAATATTGTTGTAAAAACAACTGAACATAAACTATATGATTTTACAGGAATGGTGCGTAATTAACATTATTTTTCCTCAAAAAAACATAAACGAAATGCCGACTATCTGTAAGAAAACACGTGCCAATACAGGGTATTGAACCATCTCACCAAAAATCGCAGATATGAAATATTCTAGGGAACAAAGTAAAAAATAACTATTAAGTTCAATTCGAAATCTTCAAGTTTCAGAAAATTCTTAGTCCGATCCTGTTATTTAAGACTTTCAACGTTAGAGACATTATCAATATATTCTAAACGTAATTGCCATTGTATATAATATATTGTGTCAAATGTCAATTCAGTATAAAGAATCCTGTGGTAATAACAACTGTTTCGACTTTCGTGAATTCATTTATTCCAATATTGAATATTTTAAGAGGTCGTGCAAAATGCAGTAGAAAGATATCCGTTCAGAAATTCTCTATATCCGCGAGTATTTACTGTAGTGAACGACGAGATGAATATTTCAAACAAAGTGTATATAATTGAAGAGCATTCTAACTTCAGTATTTTTAATTTTGTTTTACGTGTATTTCTAGAGGTTACTTGATTCATGTCAAGAGATATAACTCACCAGAATGAAACATTTCAGAAAAATCGCCTAATACGAGCTACAAGTATTGTATAAGCAAATCCTTAAACAAGTTACAAAATAAAAAAGGTTTGAATATTAAAATTTGGAATTGGTTTTGATCCCCAGCCAAAAATGTAACAAGTCAAGACTCTGAACGAATCCATAAGACAAATTCATTTATCGCTAGATGAAATGAAATTTGTTACTCCTGATTTAACGTGAACACAGGTATGGGGTCGTATTATCTCTCTGTGAATAAAAAAAAAACTCACAAGTCTGTTGAATGTTTGCATACTTTCAATCTCAATTCAGCGTTTGAATTGATAAGTGCTGTTAATCCAGACCGCATGTTCGCTGGCATCGCTAGAACTAAAAGAATCGAACTCACATTACTGACAATCAAAGTTTACTAGAAGGGCTTTCTTCTCTGCCTTCTTGAACATTTTGAAAATTTGAAATGGTATTTTCTTGAAGAGTCGTACCTTCTATTTCAAATATTAATCAGAACAATTCTTTGGAACTTCTATTATATGAATTTAATAAAATTTTTAAATTTAATCAAATAAAATGTCTTAGAAACACTGTTTTGTTTTGTTTTATATACATATAAATTTATTGAAACATATGTGCGGCAATCAACCGATGAAAAATTAAGAGGAAACATAGAATATTGGCCATGATTACCTAGCAAACAACATCCGAGAGAGCTGTTTCGAATGTTTCCATTCCAACAAATGCTAGGTCAATTCAAGAGACAATAAATTAATTTATTGTTGCCTTTGAATATAGACCGATTGCTTCAAGTTCGGCTATTTCTAAAATAATTAGAAAATTCGAGAAATGTGGGTGTTTACGAACATACAGGCATTGCAAGATTGACAAATCATCAAAAACCATTAGTGAAAATCGTCTGAAAAAATAAGTATCGGGTGTTTTTTTAGAGTGATAGAACTTTAAATTGAAATAAAACACATTTAAATTAAGATTGAAGCCAAATATTTCTTTAATTGAAAGATAATTTTATGACATCTATGTTTTCAAAATAATTTCCGGCATATGTCCACCGCGACTAGCTCTGAGGAACCGCATTCGACCAAACCAATTTTGGACCACTTTTTCGAGTAATTCAGGCCTTATTTCATCAATAACACGAGTTATGTTGGCTTCCAAAGCGTCTATTGTTTCTGGTTTATCAGCATGAACCAATGACTTGACATAACGCCAAAAAAAATAATCCATTGCAGTTATGTCGCATGATCTTGAAGGCGAATTAATTGGACCATTTCTTGACATAATGTTATCGCCAAATGTTTCTTTCATTAAATCAATTGTTACGGTAGCAGCTTGAGGTGTAGCAACATCTTGATCACGATTAATGACACGAGTGTTTCCGACTGTCTTTTCCATACCTGTATATGTTGATCCCTTCAGTTTCCATCTCTCACAATACATCCATCCAATGGAAAATTAAACATTGGAGAAATAGTGCCCATTTTTTTAAATTCAATCAACCTTGTATATTCTATGACTTTATCATATTATGTGATGAATGAAATATTTAAAGAGGTACTGTCCTTTTCACAGAAGCGATTCCTATGGCATTAGAAACTGGGTGTGAGAAATGTACTGACAAGCAGAAGAAGATTGGAGAAAGGGTGGTGAAATTTTTGCTCAAGGAAAAGCCAACCATTTGGAAAGAATTGATTGAAAAATATGACCCTGATATGAAATTCAGAGCGAAATACGAAGATCAACTTAAGGCTGCGTCTGCGTAGTAATGGAATTAAAACTGATGGATGAATCATTTGTTTCTTGACTGTAAAAATTTACATATTAAATATTCTTCTTGTTTCTGTTATGAGTTTTATTCAGTTTCTCATGAAAAAAAGTAGGGACTTGCGTCAGGAACACAAACGTGCAAATAGTAAATTGCAATAGTATTTAAATATTTTCTCCTTTATATTAATTAACGAACAGATTAATTCTAATTTCAAAAAATTTTTATTCAAAAACTTTCAGAATTGAATAAGATAAATGTCTTTAGAACAAACTGTGTCAATTTAGTATTAATACTGATTACGCAGTACCAAATGGAATGAAGAAAATTCAAAGAAATATAAATTGTCAACTAAAAATTATTAAATAAATACTTGAAGAATACAAAATTTTGTTTAATAATTTTTATATTTCTTTGAATTTCTATCATTCCCTTTGGTACTGTGTAATGAGTGTTAATTCTATATGTCTACTAAATTGACACAGTGTGTTCTGAAGACATTTATTTAATTCAATTTTGAAACCTTCAACGAGTGGAAAAATCATGAAAATCTATCGAATCGATTAGCCTCGTAAAGGTATTGAAAGTATGATGTAAGTATTGAAAACTATGATATAATAAGTAATAAGTATTAACAGTCAAAAGAAACCTAAAAACAACAGAAGAAAACTTTCTGTATATTTATAAAAATGAAAATCATGGACAAAACGATTAATAAGGAAACTTACCACAATTTTTCGAATATCCTCATGAATTAAAGGAAATAATATGGTTTTCAATGGCTCATATTAAAGGTTTCAGCAGTAGGATCTCTAATGGTCTTCATAAAATGGGAATTAATTTTTTAGCAGTAAATAGAAATAATTTAGCTAAGATTTTTCTGAACAATAAAGAAAGGAACTCCATCTTTTCCGAATCGGGGATTTATCAAATCAATTGTGATGATTGTAATGCTATATATATATATATATATATATATATATATATATATATATATAGGACAGACAGGCCGATGTTCACAGCATAGAATGAAAGAATATAGGATGTCTATTTTAAAAAACCAGAAATCAACCGATTTTGCAGAACATTATATAGAGGATAATCATTTTTTTTAATGAGAAAGATATCACTTTACTATATAATGTTAATGAGGGTAAATTGATGGACTATTTGGAAATTCTTTCAATCAAAAAAGCCGTTGAGAAAGAGGAGAATTCGATAAATTCCCAAATAGTATTCGGCAACACCCATATATTGGATGCTGTTATTTCCATACGCCATAAAACGACACAGCATGTCCTAAGCGTAATAAGAGAACCTTTTTCAATTTTAGTTAGTTTAGTTCCTTTTTGTACTCCTTTGAAGATGGTCGAAAGACCGAAACACGTGTCAGGATTCTGAATAAATTGTGAAATATAAAAAAAGAAAAATAATAAATAGAGGTTTATACTTGATAGAAGGTATATAAAATTATTTGAATATTTTAATATTTACACATATATTCTTTTAGCATTTTACATATTTAATTTCAAAAAATTATATTTAATAATTATAACTTCAGCAATTAAATGAATGTCATATAAGTACCACTTGTATCAAACGGCATATAAAATAAACATTCATTATAAGACATCCAAACGATATAACAAAATCCAATAAATAAAAATTGTTAACAAAAATCCTATGAATTAGATATTTTGAGTAGACAAAATTTTGTTTCTGCTCATCAATCTTATGAAAATGATATCGTTCAAAAATGTTTAACATAATCTTAAGAATTTCATCCTAAAACTATCTTACTTAGAATATTCAATATTATTGGATATCTAACTAAGTTACTTTTCATAAAAGTTTTAAGAGAGACTTTGCTTCGTCAGTACTCAATTAGATTCAGATTTAATAATATATAACATCAATCAACAAAAATATTTTCGCACCTTTTAACCATTCAGAAAGTTTCTAGTAATTGAATACTGAAAATTTAAATGGAGTGTAATGTTACCTCAAATAAATAATTCTGTGGATATCTTATAATGAATGTTTATTTTAAATGTCGTTTGATATAAGTGGTAGTTATATGAAAGTAATTTAATTTAATTCCTGAAGTTATAATTATTAAATATAATTTTTTGAAATGAAATATGTAGAAGGCTAATATTAAAATATATAAATAATTTTATATACCTCTTTTTATTTTATTAATTATATATAATTATTTGGTTTCCTTAACATTCTTTATACAGTTTTCTTGTGCTATAACAGAGGCCGTTAAATTGCCTTTCAATCTTTTAGATCAATGGTAAATCACAGAATTATTTATTTGAGTTAACATTACACTCCTTTTAAATTTTCAGTATCCATTTGCCAGAAGCTTTCTGAATGGTTAAAAGGTGAGAAAATATTTTTGTTGATTGATGTTATATATTATTGAATATGAATATAATTGAGTACTGACCAAGCAAAGTCCCTCTTAAAACTTTTTTTTTAGTAAGTAATGTTTTTACATATCTTGAGATTTTATAAAAAGTAACTTAGTTAGATATCCAATAATATTGAATATTCTAAGTAAGATAGTTTTATGATGAAATTCTTAAGATTGTGTTAAACATTTTAGAAAGATATCTGTTTTCATAAGATTGATGAGCAACAACAAAATTTTGTCTTCTCGAAATATTTAATTTATAGGATTATGGTTAACAATTTGTATTTATTGGATTTTGTTATATTGTTTGGATGTCTTATAATGAATGTTTATTTTATATGTCGTTTGATATAAGTGGAACTGATTTAATTCAATTCCTGAAGTTATAATTATTAAATATAATTTTTTGAAATTAAATATGTAGAAGTCTAATATTAAAATATTTAAATAATAACGTAAAAAATGTGTTAATTATTCGAATAAAAATAAATTTCTCATAAATATTGAACTGTTTCAACCTCCTCATAAATGTTCAATATCGGATATTACCGTTACATCGCTTCGTAGACCAAAACTCAACGCAAGTACTTGCATAATAGCTGAAAAGCTAAAATGCACAGGCATGGCTTCCTAAACAGTTACATGAAGTTGCAGAAGATCGCACTTACAGGTGCCCCAGCGTGTTTCGAATATTTTTATAAAACCAAACTACTTTCCTCTTTCACACATTAAATCAAACATGTTCAGAACGAATGTTATTCCAGATTATCGTCCACTTTCGTATCGTTTGCACTTTCGTTCAAGTTTTCGTCAATGTCAATACGCCTCAAGGCTCTTATCTCCGCTATCCCTTTAATCATTTTTTCGGGGAAAGTGGTCCGATTTCGACCTTTACAAAGCGACGGCCAGGCATTCCGAGTTGAAGTTGTATACGATCGACTAACAAGAGAAAGTCGATATCGGGATACCTCCACTTCCACGAGAAATCAAGTCGCTTCCGATTCTGATGCCCATCGGCCATCCATCTCCGGTGGGTCAAGAACTCAGTTCCGAAGCCTTGACCTCGAATGGCAGGTGATTCGAACACTCGGTGAAGATGCGAAATGCATCGCTAATGCCTGATCGATCTGTCACGATGAGCGTCAGATGGTTCAATTGGTAGATGTTGCATAATGGTCTACCGTAATTGAATACTTCCGATGAGCCAGATTGGTTTAGAAATCTGATTTCTACTCCAAAGCTGGGAAGTCATGTTCTGCAACGCTGTAAATTTTTCACAAAGGTTTATTATTGCTGCTAAATAAATCTGAACATTTAAGATTCGACCAAAAATTATAATTTCGAATAACTTATAATCTAGTTCAACAGAATGAAGATGCGAAATGCATCACTAATGCCTGATCGATCTGTCACGATTAAGGTCAGTTGGATAAATTGATAGAGGTTGCATAATGGTCTCTTATAATTGAATAGTTCCTCTGAACCAGAATGGCTCTAATTTCTACTCCTTAAACTTAGAAGCTCATAGTCTTCAACACGAAACTTTCCAGAAAGGCTTATTATTGATCCTTTCAAAATCATTCTAAATTTTCAAGATTGAATCTTTCCTATAAACATAAAACATAGTTGGAGAGTTTATATAGAGAAACAGTTTGAGAATATAAAGTGTTTCTGTGGCATATTAACCTAGTAGTCTATTGTGGATACCGTCTTTGATAAGTTCAGATATATTTCAGGCATATTGAAGGGAAAAAGGACTTACCTATCTTGGTCTAGCAAGCACCAAGACACCTTCTATGGAAGAAGAGGAAGGAAAACATGCAGCACCTTCTTAGGTTGAGAAGGTACTATACAGTGAAAAAAAAGAAGTGGATGAATGGACAAAAAATTACCCGTTGGATTGATCATTCAAGATTCAATTAATTCAAGACAGGGACTAGACTAGTGCTACATAGCAATTAAATTTATTAAATTATTAACATATTCTTTTCTGTAAGATATAACATTCTTGATTATTGTATTCAAATATTCTCAAGCTCTTTAGAATATGAAGTATACTAAAACAACCAAAGGAGCCTTCAAAGACTCCTTTTGGAAACAGGGCTACCACAGGATGGAAGCTCACAGGAGTACTTGTACTCCCAGGCAACCAATTTAGGTTGGATTCGTGAGTACAGTGGTTGAAAGCCTGAATGCTAGACTAGAAGGTTATGGCATTCATCTGGCGTAGTAGTTCTTGGTCCTGGATGGTCCAGGATAGCGCTTGAAGGTTTGAGGGTCTTGAGCATGCACTAGCCTGAAACTCTGAGCGGTTCCAGGGCCTCCAACCCAACTCGGACACTGGCACTTCAGTGTCAGTGGAGGTAAGATAGTGTTTCGAAGCTACCAGTCTTTATAGAAAACAAAAGGAGCAACTTCGTTTGCACGATGTCAATTCGGCGCCCATGGGGGCAGTGACCTAATGGGTTTAGTCTCTAACTGCATTTCCATATACTGAAGCAAGGCTATGTCACATTTTCGCGGTGGGGGAGCATAGTCAGTAGCGATTGGATAGACCTTCGCTGCTACCCAGCACGGTGTAGGTTTTAGAACTGAAGTCTACACTGGAAGCGGAGTGGTTCTGGCTTTGCGCGATGATGATGCGTATCCTTATTACACAACCTACTTTCAGTGTGGAGACTACTTAGTGGTCATCTGGTGAAAGAGCCATGCTTATTAACTGCAATGGTGGTATTTACGATACCAAAGCAAGAATGCAACACACACCGAAAGCGCTTTTCTACCACCCAACTCGGGCAATGACACTGCAGAGTAGAGTAGAGGTAGGATGGTGATTCGAAGCTACCAGTCTTTACTGGAAGCAAAACGTGGAACAAGGATTGTATCATTTTGTTGTCTTCCCTTGTTTTATTCTATGTAGAATGATGATTTATTTATTTATGAGTAGTGTACAGAAAAAAATAGCAAATATTCAAATATAATTGCATCATCCTCGTATTTGTCGTATGCTGAAAGTCCTCATATACATATCGATTTCATTAATCGGGCCTGTTATGAAAATTTCAGATTTAAGAGATGAATACTTTCACCTCATTAATTTATTCTTCAATCAACTCATTGGAATTTGAGAAAATCGGAAGTAAAAAGCTGATTTCTGTTTGAATAGATTCACTTATAAGGGTACACCGGAAGTTTATTATATGCTTTGTTTCCAGATGATAATTGTAAATTATGTATATACAAATCAAGATTTTTATGAACAATGTTTCATGCGCAATATGTGAAATATAAAAGGATTCAGATTTTTTTTTATTTAGGAAATTTGCTTCAACCACAAGGTGAATTAGCGATAGAGTAATACATATTGAGTATATAAGTTTTAATTATATTTTTTTGATAAGTTGCGCACTAATTAAAAAGTTCATGCTACTTTTAACATCACACTTTTCCACCGAAATATCTTTCAACTATTTCTGCTATTTAATTGCATTTTTTCGAGCCCAACTTCACACTTAAGCCGCATAATCATTATATGTTTTTGAGTGCTGATAAAGCAAAACTTGTGAATGAAAAAATTCAATTAATTCTATGCAATAGTTTTTGGGTGGTGCTCTTTTAAATATGGAGAACAATAAGCAGCATTTCCGTCATATTCTACTTTTTAACTATAGAAAAGGCAAAAATGCTGTTCAAGCCAGAAATAAATTAACCGATGTGTATGGAAAAGATGTGTTGACAGTACGCCAATGCCAGAACTGGTTTGCAAAATTTCGATCCGGCAATTTTTTATGTCGAAGATGCAACACGTTCCGGAAGGCCGGTGGAAGCTGATAAAGATATTATAAAGACATTAGTTTATGCAAATCGGCGAATAACAACACGTGAGATCCGTGAGAGGTTTAATTTATCGAATTCAACTGTTTATGACCAATTGAAAGGCATCGGTACATGGGTACCCCATGTTGTCACGGAGAGAAAGTTGTGTCGTCGCGCTGACGTCTGTGATTCGCTTTTCAAATGTCACGAAAATGATTAATTTTTGAAGCACATCATTACTGGGAATGAAAAATAGGTTGTATATAACAATGTCAAACGCACGAGATGAACCGGCTCAAAGCATTTCGAAAGGCAAGATCCATCCAAAAAAGTTGATGCTATCTGTTTGGTGGGATTTCAAAGGAACAGTTTTTTTTTGAGCTTTTACCGGATAACACAACAATTAATTCGGAAATCTACTGTCATCAGCTGGACAAACCGAATGATGCACTACAACAGAAAAGGCCAGGATTAAACAACGAAAAAGGTGTAGTGTTCCACCAAGATAATACCAGACCAGAAATTTGGCCATTCGCCAAAAGCTTTAACAAATTGAATGGGATACACTGCCATACCCATCATATTCTCCAGATCTGGTGCCTTCGGATTATTATTTTTTCCGGTTATTACAACATTTTTTGGAGGGTAAAACCTTTACTTCAAAGGAAAAGGTCAAAAATCACCTAGATCATGCTACTACCAGAAAGATGACAAAAGGTGTTGGTCCAGAATTAATTAATTAATTTTTTTATCTATCTATCTATCAATCTATCTATCTATCTATCAGTCAATCTATCTATCTATCCATCTATCTATCTATCAGTCTATCTATCTATAAATCTATCTATCTATCTATCTATCTATAAATCTATCTATCTATCTATCTATAAATCTATCTAACTATCTATCTATCTAACTATCTATCTATCTAACTATCTATCTATCAATCTATCTATCTATCTATCATCTATCTATCTATCTCATTTATTTATTCAATCACACGGCGAAAGAATGGCCAATATATAATTTAATAAAATATTTATTCATTATACGAAAATTGTCTCTCGTTTTTCAAAAAAAAAACGGAATTACTTTCCGAACAACCCAATACTTGACCGATTATGTTAATTTTTGAACATAACTAATGTGTACAAATTAAAATTAAAGTTTGTAATTATCGTTTGGAAATTAGCAGTTTTACCTCTAATCGTCCTCTCGGACAGCCGATTTTCAGAAAATTTAGTATAAATTTTCCTGGCATTATTATATACTCCTTTGACTTCGATTGTCCCAGTACTTTCAGAACTATTGAGAAAGGTTCAATTGTGAATAAATACGGATGCTATTGGACGCTTTTTGCCCATTAACAAACTCAACCACGATATTAAAGTTCCATAAATTTTCAGGTCTCTAGTTCTTTTCGTCCGAGCGTTAGAGTGTTTACAGGTGACTAAACCGGCAGGATAGAATTACTTTCCACCATTTTCGGACCATTTGAGACTCTTTTCGGGTCAAATTTCGAAAATAACAAATTTTTGGGCAAATCGATACCACGTTATAACAAGCGCACAGCAATTAAATTTGATCACAAATTTTTCTTTTCTGTGCCCAAAGTAACAATAAAGATATATTGAACTTTACTAATCGTTCAAAACCATTTTTGGCTGAAAATTAGCAAAATATAGGGATTTAGACGGAATGCTTGGAGCAAGCAAAAAACTCAAGAGAACCGAATTCACTTTCTTTCAAACCTATAATCATTTGAAATTCCTATTAATACGATATGTTGTATAAAATACGCCCAATCTCGATTAAAGCTGATCCTTCTCTATCGCAAAATAGCAGTTCCCTCGCCTTACCACGAATCCACACCCAAGATACCTTCAACTTCTATAAGAACAATATCACTCTTGTACTAAAGACTTTCTTCAAAGTTATAGGATCGCGGCTGGTATCGACGAAGTTTGTTAAAGTAGATCGCGAGAGGCGGTGACTGGTGAGTGATGTGATATAGTGGCAGTGGTGTAGGAGTCCAGTATATACGCACTCAGATTGTGGATTAAATTCTCAAAATGGTAAATATGAGATTGAGCTGCTCTAGGTCTAGAATTTACCTCTACGATAATATAATATTCACTCGGAAGCGCAACACATTCAATTCATTACTTCTAATTAATAAATACCAGGAAAGAAATGCACCCACTATTTCAGCGCGTTTCTACCGGGTGATCCAAATACGATGTATAGTATCAGAATGTCCCTAACTTCTGAAGAAGAAAATGAAAGGGACATTCAAATTTCTTTGCTAGAGAATAAGAGAAATTGAAGGAACATAGCGAGCACTACCCTTTTATGTGCGTCCTACATACATTTTGGAAACATTTCTTCATGATCCAATTGCTACTTAACAGTTTTCTGTTCGATTTATGAACGAAAATTTAAAATTAGGCATTTTTACTGAATCAACAATATTTTTACATTTTTGGTTTTTAAGAGACGACTTAAGAAAAGAACTGCTGTGAAATTTTAATACGATCTGATGTGTACCCTGGAATTTTCATTTTGTTTCACATTTTTGGGCGATTTGAAGCTGAACAGAATCAATTTGAATGTGAGTCAATACTTGATAGAAGTAAAATTTAAATGACTGAATTCAGAATTCTATATTCTTACTTCTACAATGTATATTGAAACTATATACAAAAACTATCACATTGATATCCTTACATATAATCAATATGAAATATTTTTCAATGTCTCGGAAAAAAACCTTTTTACATTCCGACATGAAACGTATCAATACAAATGTATTAACAAAAACTACATGTATATTAACAAACAAATACAAGGAAATCCGCAGTTCAAGAATTATCGGAAATTCTCAAAATAAAGGATCAAATAATAATAATTGAATGAGAATTCCAACAGTTGATGCATATTTCGGTCTCTAGACCTCTTCAGAAATGTATTGAATTCAGATTCAAATGTATAACAAGATCAAAACTTAACTCACCAAATAAAATAAAACTTGGAACGAATAAACTCGAAGTAAGCTTTAAAGTATCCTAAATGAAACAAATGATCAACGTATAACCTATAACTATTTTTACTCAGAACACAGAAAAACATAACAAAACTCATTCACCCCAAATAATGTCCCATGAAAAATAATCAGAATTTCGAATTATTCGAAAATGATTAATAATTAAGGAATATATTGTGGATATTTATACTCTTTATGAATTTATTTCATCATTTCTGTTTTATTTTGGATACCTTTCAAAACATGCACTATATCTTCAAAAACAATTAGACTTTCGATAATCTCTTCATCGGCACTAAATCATATTTAAAAAATCAAAATCAACTAGCAATCAGTATATCTTACCTCAGTCGTAACCGGATCATTGCTTAAACGGTTATCACTCTGAGGTAAGATATTTTTGAATTAACTTATTTGAATATTTAAATATATTGAAAATTTCAAATAAATTATAATAAATATTTTGAGAAGTCCGTAAATTGTGTTTTATGTTTTTGAAAAGGAATTGGTGTTCATAATGGTAAGATCAGAAACAACATTTTGTCTTCTTCAAATATTTATTTATTAATTTTAATTGACAATTTACATTTGTTGGTTTATTTATTCCATTTGATTTTGTATATTGAGTTTTGAATATATACGTCTATTAAATATAAGTGGTGCTTATGAGACATTAATTTAATTCTAAAACTTTTGAATAAAATTTTTTTGAAATTGAAATTATAGAAGACGGACATTAAATCTGTTTTTATATTAAAAAAATTCTGTTACTGTCCTTCGTGTAGAGACGCATCAACATACAAATTTATTAAATTTTTAGCAGCTTGTGTTGTTTTTTTTTGGAAACTATGAAGTACTACACGACGAAAATAAACGCATTATAATTACCAATATTACAATATTTGATATAGTATCCCTATACTTCTAGATCTTCAGTGAAGGTTTTTTATCACAGATGCTTTATTGATTTCACTAAATTGGATTTACAAGAAAGCTAAAGTTTACAACTGATAAATGCCAAAATTATGTTATTGTAACATTGATAGGTGCCATTCAGAAGAAACGGTACTTCTCCTGGTTATTTTTATTATGCAATTTAAGGTGAATCACTCTGGAACAACTGAGAATCAACAAAATTTATTTGAATTGATTTAAACCTTACTGGAGGTTTCATATTTTCTTAAACCCTTCAGCTAAGATAAATTTCAAAGAAGTTCATCTATTTAATGATATTATACGTAACTCTTACGCTCCGTTAATTTTAATTGTGTCTCATTTATATACACTGGATATATGTATTATAATGTCATATATCAACGATTTCTTCAACAAATGGTGATTAAAATTCACAGTTTTCCTGTGTTTAATTTTCTGTCAGAATGCAATAAGTAAACTGTGTGTGACTGTTTCGGAAGTTGAAGAAAAATGGGGAAATTGTGAAATTGTAAAGAATGTAGAACTTTTATTTCTATAATTGATTGAGAATCATTATATTCAACTTATAGAGGCTGTTCTAAATGTTTGTTTCTTCATAAATGAAGAATACGACATATTCAATAACGCGGTAATTTATGGGAAGGTTTGGGATTTTGTGTAGACTCATTGATTCTATAAAAATTTCATGTATTTGGAACGTTCAGATACGTAAGTTCAGAATTTTTCATGTTGAAAAAATATTATTTAACATTAAAATGTGCTCTTATACATATAATAGAAACTCAACATTTTTCTCAAAAAGATATTTTGGGGATAATTTCCATTCTTAATCTTATTATAGCATCAAATATTCACTGCCGCTTATAAGTCACAACCACTGGTTGAATCTATCGATTTTCTAGGCTTACCCAATGCAAATTCACTTATTCTTTGCTACGGAAATTAATTAATTTAATTTATGATTATAAGCTTATAAATTCCTGACTACTTATTCATTTAATGTGTTCATTGAATAATGGTTTATCGCTCACAATGGACCAAAGCGATATATTGTTGAGAAATCTCCGGTTAGAAAGTTATAGTTTCAGAATGACATAAATTTAAAGAAATTGTATCTGCAGTTTATGTTAATATATCTCTTACCTGCCATATTCTTTGCTTTCCCGAAGATCATAGCCATCAAATTTGAATAATATTGCTGTATAATTTACATGACAGATCATGAAACACCTTCAACAATTAAAATAAATGTGGCATCTTTACGTACCAGAAAATATGTTTTCAATCACAAGCAAAATCTAACATTTGCATTTATTACGATTTAGATAACTACACTTTCAAATGGCACCAGCCTTTTATTAGAGCTTCAATCGAAAGCATTTTGAAACATATGTTCAATCATAATTCTCTGTTATGTATTCGATATATTACGAATAGAGGTGTCTTCATTGGATAATAAAACATAATGAACCATTAGGTATATCAATAATATTGAGATTAAAATAGATGTATCTGATACGTGTTACAGTGCATTAGAGATCATTGGCTGATTGATAGTGTTTCGATTTTATTAAGTTAATCAGTTGATTATATATCATTAATGAACAACAAAAATAATAGCGGTTCCTATAGGGAGTCCTGAGGAACTCCAATGGCTATATGATGTTTCACAGAATTACATTGTTCTACTCTAACAGATGTAGTTCTAACATTAAGGAAAACATTTAGTGAATACACCCCTGAAACGCAAATTATAACACTTTTCGAGTATGGATTCAAAAAAGTGATTAAAAATATGATCTCGTAAATATATTTCGTGATTCATAACTCGATTCCATAAATTGAGTGCAAGTTCTTCTGAAAGCAGAGTTCAGTATGTTGAATTTATTGAGATAACCATTCTAGTGAAAACAATTCTCTGGATCAATTTTTAAAAAGGATTGGAATTGATATGACTTGTAATTTGCTATTTCTGTTCGATCATATCGGATTCAATTTTTTTCACTGCCATTTTATAGGGATTAATAGTGAAAACTTTGCGGATTTAAAAAAAAGGCGATACTCGAATGGAATATTGTGCTGAAGAAATAATGAATCTTCATGTAAATTTCCTGTTGGATTATATCGGATCACCATCATGTTATAGTGAATAAAATTTAAATATCAAAACAGATTTAATCTGTCAGTCTTCTGAAATTAATAAATAAATATTTGAAGGAGACAAAATTTTGTTTCTGATCTTACAATTATTAAAACTAATTCCTTTTTCAAAAATATAAAACATAATTTAAGGACACAAAACATAATTAATTTGAAATATTTAATATATTTAGATAAATTACTTCAAAATTCTTTCAAACCATGCATTATATCTTCCAAAAATAATTTGAATTCCGATAAGGTCTTCATCGATCCTACCTAAATAAAATGAACCAACAATAAATATAACTCACCTCAAAGTCCTCCTGGGATCATCGCATTGAACGACTAATTTTAAAATCCAAAATATTCTATGTAGGTCACAAAAATCACAGGAAGCTCTAAGGTATTATAAGGTCTTCTTTAAACCACTTGATATTTCATAATGAGATTTTTATTCAAGCCTAAATATAATTATATATTATGTATAAAATAAAATAATGGGAAGAGGCTTTTTACTTGAAAGAAGGAATATAACAAGATTTGAATATCAAAACAGATTTAATCTGTTATTCTTCTACAATTTTAATTTCAAAAAAATTTTTACTTTTAGAATTAAATTAATGTCTTATAAGCACAGCTTATATTTAATAAACGTATAAAATCAAAACTCAATATACAATATAAAATGGAATAAATAAACCAACAAATATAAATTGTCAATTAAAATCAATAAATGAATATTTAATGAAGAACTTATAAAACCTTAGAGCTTTCTGTGATTTTTGTGACGAATATAGAATATCTTGTATTTTAAAGGAGCGATGAAGACCTTATCGGAATTCTCATTATTTTTGAAGATATAATGCATGTGTTAAGAGATTTTTGAAGTAACTTATTTAAATATATTGAATATTTCAAATAAATTATATCTTCTGAGAAATCCTTAAATTATGTTTTATATTTTTGAAAAGGAATTAGTTTTCATAACTGTAAGATCAGAAACAAAATTTTGTCTCCTTCAAATATTTATTTATTAATTTTAATTGACAATTCATATTTGTTGGTTTATTTATTCCATTTGATATTATATATTGAGTTTTGATTTTATACGTCTATTAAATATAAGCTGTGCTTATAAGACATTAATTTAATCTTAAAAGTTTTTTGAATAAAAATTTTTTTGAAGTTAAAATTGTAGAAGACTGACAGATTAAATCTGTTTTGATATTCAAATTTTGTTAAATACCTTCTGCCAAGTAAAAAGCGTCTTCCTATTATTTTATTTCATAGTGAATAATAATGAAAAATTTAAGAATTTTTAAATAGGAGAAGATACTTCAAAGAAATATTGTACTGAAGAAAGAATTGATCTTCTTGTTACGTTATTTTCCTTGAGTACCACAATTTTTGAGGTGAGATTCCATTGATCAGTCGTGATTTTCGGGGAGCAAATACAAGTGGCAGAAATTTTGAAACTCGTATTGAATTTTTCTATAGTTTTGGCATTTAATACATGTAACTTCATCATGAATGATGAAAAGGGGGGAAAATAAAATATAGTTTCTAATTTACACTATATATTCAATATAATCAGTCTTTATGAAGTTGTCAATTGTTTCAACACACAGCGCCATCATCTGAGCGAGTTATAGACTGAACTACATCAAAAATACTGTCTTCTTGAATAGTGTTTCAATGTCTATTTAGGAGTTCGAATGGCTTAACCTATTTTCTGAGAATCCATGTTCCGGGTGCATCTGGGGTTGTTTTGAATTAGATTATTCGTGATAGGCGAATTATACAAATCTACTTGATCGTTGAGAACGAGGTTTTCATCTTCATTTAAGTGTTTGCTGATTTGTAACGATTCCAATATATTTAATTTCAAATCTTCGGATATTCAAAATGTCAGGTATTTTGAATTACGTTGATTCAACCGATAGCTTCTCAAATGCTCTTCGATTCTCTGGTAGAAACTTCGGCTGGTTTGGTCTATATGTAAGGCCGTCGTCACATTTAAGTTTGTAATCTCCAGAATTTTTTTATTTCCCCCATAGGGACTCGACTATTTTTTCTATTTTATAGTGAGTGGGCGTCTGTCTAGCCTACCACTGCGTCCGCACGGACTATTGTGGTTCACCCCGACGAGATCCAGTTTTTGGATAAAATCGATAATCTTGTTCGGGGGTAATTTTTTCAGTTCGCAGTGGGCTATAAAAGCCTGACCAAAAACCTTGAATCTGATGCGACTCACCGCTGGGCACTTTGAGACGCTGTGTATGGCTCAAGACACAGCCTGCATTCATCGTCTTCAGCCAAACCGATTTTATGCAAATGCGCTTTCAGCCTGCAATGATTTGTCATAATTCCGACAAGTGTTCGTAGTTAGGCCCTATCCAGACCTACCGCTAGGTCCGCCATCTTGTTGTTCAAAGCTGCTCCAAGGAACTCCTTCGAATGTTTCAGGAGGGGTCAGCTGGAAAGCCTCTAGCCTTGAGTTCAATCTTCCTGTTATCGTCCGCTTAGCCACGTCATGTGGTATTCCCAGGAATGGTTCTGGGCCTACCAGAGGCAGCGCAGCTCCAGCAAACGCCAGCCGATCTGCCTCTTCTTTACCCAAATAGTTTGGGTTGCTCGGTGTCCAAACAAGAGTGATTCTGTTATACCTACCGAGCCTATTTAAAGCCGTCCGGCAACTCCAGACTGTCTTCGATACGGACTAGACTATAATTTGCGTGTGAGGGTTTTATTTTATATTTTAGGGGTGTTTATTTCTTGCCAACTTCGAGAAGTGCTGGTCTATCAGTGTTTTAGGAGATTTATTGCCGCATAATAGGTGTATTTGAAAATATCCATTGATTTCAAGGTGCTTAGTTTTTTGGCTTTCGTTTACAGATGAAGGATTTCCAGATTATCTCGTTCTGGAAAAATGAGAGATCTCTTTCTGGTGTTTCTTTCAAAGCTCTTCCCGTTTGGTCTTTATTTCTTCCTGTTTGGCATATAACAAACAAATAGATTTGAAAACCTGGTGCAAAATTCTATGTGAAAATGTTTCACATAATGATAGACCATGGATGTCACTTCTATCGCATCACTGCTTCAGAATCCTTTTGAAACGGCACAAAGTAAAAGTCCATCCGGTCTCTCGTCAAAGAAAAGAATCGTTCAACTGAAATACGACGGATGCATCATTATCCAATTTGCACTAGCATCAAATTAAATTTTTGCAACACGTATCGGTAACCTAACAAGATTCCTTTGTATTTAATCACAATTTTTTCCATTTTCTACTTTCCACACTCGGAATAATAAGGATAATTACTCACGATACCAACCATTTTCATACCTCGGCTTAACTTGCGTCAAGTTTCTATACGTTTTAGTTGAACGAGTTCATAGAGTCCGAACCGCATTAGCACTCTTGATTTTTCACGGTCTAATTGAGCTCTATGTCCGTATGAACCAAATGTTAAAAGCTCGCTGGATAGCTGGCGAAAGGGATATCGACCAGCGGAGTGAAAAATGTTATCGTCGAAGAGATTTGCGCAACATGCATTAATTTAATTTCTCCACTCGGTCACCACTTATACGCATCAATAATTACATTTTGAGACGGATAAACATCTATTAGAAGTAACAAAATATAACTTAATTGTTGCGGTTTTAAGATGCTTTGAACCGGAAGACGTATTTTTCTGTTTTTTTTTTTAACTCTGTTCGGATTCAGTTGGATAACTTCATTCAATAATATTCTGTTTCATGACTGATTATAAGAGAGATCATTGTGAAGAAAATTGCAGGCAGAATTTGTGTCTGCAATGAAGAACACGAAATAATATAGAGGCAACTGGCAAACACCAATTGAAATACTGAAACTGTATGAAGAAGATTCACTGAAAATACTATAAGATCTAATATCCGGTGTTTTTCTTAGAGTTTCGATAGAAATAATTGTGATTTGACAGAAGGTAGAAACCATGTCGTTTTGACATTTCTGTTCAGTAATCATTCACAAATTATTATGGAAAGACTCACGCCGCAACAACATTCACAAATTGATGAAATTAATTTTCAAAATCGGTTGTCTATTCGCCAAACTTATGGAGCACTTCGTGAAATTTATGGTTTACATAATCGTCCATCAGAGCAGCTTACTCGTCGAACTCTCGATAGATTTCGAACATTTTCTCTACTCAATGCAACAATAACAAGACAAAGAACTATACGTACAGAAGAAAATATCGCTGCTGTAAGAATTGTTAATGATTATCCAGATTTATCTATTCGTCGACGTTCACAACAAGTCTGTGCTTCCACCACATGGAAAATTTTGCGTGAAGATCTTGGTCTACGCCCATACAAGATCCAACAGGTTCAAGAACTAAAGCCACTTGACCATAATAAGCGTCGTTTGTTTGCTAATTGGACCCTAGGACAGCTTGAAGTTGATCCACTTTTTTATCCTAAAATAGTGTTTAGTTATCAAGCTCATTCTGGCTATGTAAACAAGCAAAATATGGAGTGAAAACAATCCTCAAGAAGTTCTGCAGGTTCCATTGCATCCTGAAAAATGCTCTGTATGGTGTGTTCTACACGCTGGAGGCATCATCGGTTCCTGTTTCTTTAAAAACGATGCTGGAGCTAATGTTACAGTAAATGGCGCTCGTTACAGATCGATGATCAATGATTATTTGTTCCAAAATTTGAATGGTATCGACCACGAAGTATTTGGGTTCCAACAAGATGGTGCTACACATGCTACTACCGTAACAATTGATTTATTGAAAGAAAGGTTTGGCGATAACATCATTTCGAGAGATGGTTCAATTAATTAGCCTCCAAGATCATGGGACATAACTCCACTGGATTATTTTCTTAGGGGTTATGTCAATTCATTAGTTTATGCTGATAAACCAGAAACAACAGACGCTTTGGAAGCCAACATAACTATTGTTATTGATGAAATAAGGCCTGAATTACTCGAAAAAGTGGTCCGAAATTGGTCTGGTCGAATGCGGTTTCTCAGAGCTAGTAGTGGTGGACATATGCCGGAAATTCTTGAAACATAAATGTCATAAAATTATCTTTCAAATAAAAGAAAATTTTGCCTTCAATCTTAATTTAAATGTGTTTTATTTCAATTCAAAGTTCTATCACTCTAAAAAAACACCCGACACTTATTATATAATTAACATATACTAATGTTGGAATACATCCTTCAATATTATTCACCATGGAAGCCGAACATAAACTCTATGGATTTTCTTGATTTAACATTTACCAGAATCAATAATTCACATCAATTTTCATTATATCATAAGCCAACATATACTGATACTATCGTACAAAATAAAGCAAATCATCCTATAAACCAAAAATTATCAGCATTCAATAATTGTACGATTCACAGATTAGTTAACATCCCCTTGAATCGAGAAAATTATATTTCTGAACTCAACATCATTGAACAACATCAATTAATTATGACCACGATCCTACACTGATAGATAAATTTTTGAAGAATAAAAATAATAAAATAGCTTTCCAATACAAAAAAAAATTCCCAATATAATTAAAATAAACTAAAGGTATTTCTGAGAGAATTGCTACATATGTCCACAAAAATAAATATAATTTAAGAACTTAAGAACTTCATTCAAAATTAATTCCAACCTGAATAAATTCTATAAATATTTTAAAAATTTTTAAAAAATTTAAAAAAAAAATTCAAAAATTAACCTTCTACATATTTAATTCCAAAAAATTATATTTAATGATTATAACTTCTGAAAATAAATTGAAATAATGTCGTATAAGTACCACTTATATCATGACATAAAATAAACATTCATTATAAGACATCCGAATGGTATAACAAAATCCAATAAATAAAAATTATTAACCAAAATCCTATAAATTAAATATTTTGAATAGACAAAATTTTGTTTCTGCTGATCAATCTTATGAAAACCAATATCTTTCAAGAATATCCATCATAATCCTAAGAATTTCATCACAAAACTATCTTACTTAGACTATTCAATATTATTGGATATCTAACCAAGGTACCTTATATAAAAACTCAAGATATGTAAAACATTACTGAAAAACAAGTTTTAAGATCGACTTTGCTTCGTCAGTATTCAAATAATTCATATTCAAAAAATATAACATCAATTAAATAATTCAAATAATTAAAAAATTCATTAAAAATAATAAAGACATTACACATAAAGATAATAAATCGCGAGTTTTTAAATTAGCCTAGGGTGATTGCCAAAAGGACAGGCTGGAAGAGTTTTCCAACATAGAATTTGTGAACATTTGAAGAGTTTCCTCAAAAACAAGAATAATTCCACATATTCGAATCATTTTTTAGAAACTGGACATACTCTCAACCATAATTTTGAAATTTTAATCATAGAAAGTAAAAGTTATGCCTTCAATCTTTGGGTCACTAGAGATAAATAAAAACAACAAAATTAGAATAGTACTTAACGAACAATTAAACCTAAATAACTCAATCCTCACATATTCAGATAAAATGAATTTACAGAGACCCCCTTTTTTCGGTTCTGGTACTCAATAAACATTTTTGTACCTACTCTACCATAAAAAAGGGGATTTCGAAATCAAATTTAGTTATTCACAAATACAAGATTTCGCCTACCTGAAGATGCTACTGTGATATCGAAACAATTGTTTTATAACAATAAAAATTTGTGAAAATCGGAATAACCATATTTAATATGGATTTTCATCGAGTAAAGACTGATTCAATTAAACATTATTCTGAATTGTTTCATCAAGAACATTGAAATATCAGGCAGAAATTGACATATTTGATATAAAAGTTTGAAACAATTAAACAAATATCAGAGACATTGTTAAAGTATAGTGGAATCAGTCCGATGTAAGTCCATTCATAATTTCACACATATTCCAGTTTGGAATTCGAAGAAATGTAGATATTTGAAAGTTTCTGAAGAGAAAACGGTAACCGGACATAGAAGATCCATAATTGCTCCACTTCCGACAAATCGTTTAGCCTCCAGGGATACGGATCGATAACACGTGGATTCATCTGGTTCTTGTTGATAATCGCTGTAATCACTACTTGATGAATCGCCATGCTCTCTTGGGACAATTAAGATAAGCCATTCAACATAGAATTTAGGTGCGGAGTTTTTGGTGATGCTTTTGCTATCGTTTTCGTTGGTTTCTTGAAAAACTTTCGAATTCCATAAAAAAAATTCATGATAGCGACGTAAGCAGCTTTGGTGCGCTCAATCAATAATATTAGGAGTACAAATAAGTTTCCGCCGTTTTATTGTAGATGGCGCGGCACGGAGTTTCGGTTAGCTTTCGCAGATGATAACCGGCTTAAAAAATAGTTTGGACATTCAAGAACAATATAACCTATTAATATAATTGATTTTATATTGGTAAAATATAATTTTTATAAGTTGAAAATGTCAAACTTTGAGCCAAGTAAGCGTCATTTGCGGGAAATATTAGTTTACTTCTTTAATTTAAAGAAATCTGCTGCTGAGGCGCATCAATTGCTCGTAGAAGCATATGGTGAGGGTGCTTTGAGTGAGAGAACGTGTCGAGAGTGGTTTCAAAAGTTTAAAAACGGTGATTTCGACGTAGAAGACAAAGATCGCAGTGGAAGGCCAAAAATTTACGAGAATGCAGATTTGGACGAATTATTGGAGGAAGATTCATCTCAAACACAAAAAGAACTTGCTCTAACATTAGAAGTTACTCAGCAAGCAGTCTCACGTCGTCTTCTATAATAAATATTTAATTTGTGTTAAAAAACGGCGGAAACTTATTTGTACTCCTAATACCACAATACCGTCAAGAAGCAGACTTGAAATTTTTTCAAATAAAATGTGTAAGAAACGTTTTCTCAGTTAAAAGACATATAGAATTATCAACAGATATGTGCGGCAGTTAAGCAATAAAGAATCAAATGAAAATATTGAAAAAATGAAAAATATAAAAAATTAACCGTGATCATCCAGCAAACATCATCGAAGAGAGCCTACTTTGATTGGATATTCAGAAATAACAAATTCTATCACCAAAAAATGCTCCACAAAAACTTCTTATTTCCTTTTTAAAAAAATATATAGCACATTCTTCAGAAAAAGAATTTGAAATTCTCACCCATATTCTCATCAGTTGGGTTCTAAATAAAAACAATCAATAAAAAATACATCCACATCCCTTCATTCATCAAATGTCCTGCTTTGGAGCCGAACTTAAATAAGTGTGGTCAGTTAACTGACATTATTTATAAAAATAGGCTATTCCACAGAAAAATGTTGAAAAGAAAATACGATCATAGACACAATATCTGAAAACTGACACGCTCATCTTTGCAAATAAAAATTATTTTTATTATAAACAAATATAAATTGTCAGTTCACGTGTTAAATCTAACATTCCTATCTTTATAATTACATGATTATAGGCTGCTTCGCGATGAACTGATTATATAGTCCGTCTAGAAAGGATCCGGAAAAAACAAAGCTCAATTTTAATTATTCAGTATATATTTTTTATTCTTCAATTAGAAAATTATAATAAAATATTAATCTTATTTACTTGTACAACCTCCATTTAACTGTAAACACTTGACTAAACATCGAGGTACACCCGAAACTAAATCACCTCCATACTTTTCGGTGATGTTAGTCCAGGACTGTAAAACTGACTGAATTAAATCATTTTTATTTCGTGCCGCTGCTCGTTCAACTTCAATCTTCATTAGTCCCCATATTTTTTCAATGGGACTAAGATCTGGTGGAGCTGCTGGCCATGAAATAGTTGTCACTTAATGTCACCATCAACTATACAGAGAGGCGTAGCACCACGATGAGATATTGCTCCCCAAACCATTATTTTGGTAAGAAATTTGGAAATTTGAACGTTAACAGGTTGTTTTGATAGGATTTTTAAGTGATTTTCACTAAGTTGGAAACAACTTTCATCAGATATAAAGACATTATTAAAATTATCTTCTTGAAAACGTTGACAAAATTCTATCCTTCGTTCCTTTTGTAAAGGTGTCATTATAGGGATTTTTTTTTGGTTTCCTTTATATGCATTATCTTTTCAGTGACATATGGACGGTTTCTAGACATACTTTTATATTTCGTTGGTTTCCAAATCTGTTAGCCAATTGCGAAACCCCAAGGGCGGATTGTGTCGTCCTGTGTCCAATAAACAATAAAACTCATGCTGTCTTCCTGAAACTGGTCTATGCCCCATGGAATATTTTATTCTCTTTATTGTGTCATATACAGTATTTTTTTCCAGTTCAGTCAATTGCACTATTTTTTAACGTTTCGAAAACATTCTACCTGTTTTCTTTTTCTAGTTGCGACATTATTTCATAAATGGTATACCTGTTGACAATCAACAATATTTGACAAATAGTTTTGCCATGCAACTTTGGCCATAGCCGATTATCTGCACAACCTATTCTATCCATAACATTTGTCTTAGAATGTTACAAAAAAGAAGTATATTCAAATTATGAAAAATAATAGATTCCGGATACTTTCTAGACGGTCTAATTATTATACCTAAAAGCAGAATTTCATCGTTTCATCAAAAGTCGTCAACTATAGAAATGGGATAGGAATAATTAAAAAATTCATTTCCACTCAAAAGGATAAAAAATCAACATAAAATCTATTAAGGAATCCCAGTTAAAAAGTGAAATCGCCATTCCTTTCTAAGTGGTATATTCATTGAGTGTATAAATCAATTAATGTGGAATGACAATAGAGGAAGTTCAAGACATGTACGGGAATACATGTACATTAACTATAATGCAATAATACCCCCAAAGCTGCGTTAAGAACGTAAAACCAACGTATGACGAAGAAAATAATCAGTGCACTAATGCAGCATGAAGAACAAAATGCAATATTGTTGATGTAATGTACTATATAAAATCGTTAACTTCCCTATCGTGATTATGGGTCATCAAAATTAAATTATACAACGCAAAAGGACGTACATACGAAAAAGAAATGAAACCACATGAAACATGTTTAAGTGATTCGAATTTTATTACAACTTGAAGAAAAGTTTGAATGAAATGTGTCGGATTCCACTAATTCAGTCTATTTCTCGCTTGCATCTTAGTAACACTTAATATCGGGTGTTTTTTTTAGAGTGATAGAACTTTAAATTGAATGAAACTCATTCAAATTAAGATTGAAGCCAATTTTTTTCTCTATTTGAAAGATTATTTTAGGACATTTATGTTTTAAAAATAATTTTCGGCATATGTCCACCACGACTAGCTTTGAGAAACCGCATTCGACCAGACCAATTTTGGACCACATTTTCGAGTAATTCAGGCCTTATTTCATGAATAACACGAGTTATGTTGGCTTCCAAAGCGTCTATTGTTTCTGGTTTATCAGCATAAACCGATGAATTGATATAACCCCATAGAAAATAATCCAGTGGGGTTATGTCGCATGATCTTGAAGGCCAATTAATTGGACCATTTCTCGAAATAATGTTATCGCCAAGCCTTTCTTTCAATAAATCAATTATTACAGAAGCAGCATGTGGTGTAGCACCATCTTATTGGAACCAAAATACTTCTGGGTCGATACCATTCAAATTTTGGAACAAATAATCATTGATCATCGATCTGTAACGAGCACCATTTACTGTAGCATTAATTCCAGCATCGCTTTTAAAGAAATATGGACCGATGACGCCTCCAGCGTGTGAAGCACGCCATACAGTTCATTTTTCAGGATGCAATGGAACCTGCAGAACTTCTTGAGGATTGTTTTCATTCCATATACGGCCATTTTGCTTGTTTAAATAGCCGTTCAACCAGAAATGAGCTTCATAACTAAACACAATTTCACGATAAAAATGTGGATCAACTTCAAGCTATTCTAGGGCCCAATCAGCAAACAAACGACGCATATTATGGTCAAGTGGCTTTAGTTCTTGAACCAGTTGGATCTTGTATGGGTATAGACTAAGATCTTTACGCAAAATTTTCCATGTGGTGGATGCCCAGAGTCCAACTTGTTGTGACTTACTGCAGCGATATTTTCTTCTGTACGTATAGTTCTTTGTCTTGTTGTTGTTGTTGCATCGAGTAGAGAAATTTTGGCCGAAATCTATCGATAGTTCGACGAATAAGCTGCTCTGATGGACGATTATGTAAACCATAAATTTCACGAAATGCTCTATAAGTTTAGCGCATAGAACACTGATTTTGAAAATAAATTTCAACAACTTGTAAACGTTGTTGCGGCGTGAGTCTTTCCATGATAATTTGTCAATACTTACTGAACAGAAATGTCAATACAATATGGCTTCTTCCTTCTGTCAAATCAGAGTTATCCCTGTCGAAAGTTCTATCACTCTAAAAAAACACCCGATAGTTCAGTTCTTGAGCACGATGACGAGTGGATATTGATGGATGTTCAGCCACATTCTAGACTACAGCAGCGATGTTTTCAGTGTGCTCACTGAAAGAGAACGAGAACGGGTTGTGTTATCAAATAACGATCCAGTTTGCACGAACAAATTGATCCAAAAACTGCCGTGAGGGCATTTCGTTTCTATTGAATGAGTTTTTGACTTTTGCCTGTTTTGTTCAAGCATTAATCGACCCATTTCAATAATGTCAAATATTAAACCAACTTTCTGCCAAAACACATAAACTCTAGATCAATTTAATCATGTTACTACTAGTTTTTCAGCTCGTACAGAACAAGCGAAATATGTAAGGGATGATTCCAACACTCAGGGTAGAAAGATAAAATTGGAGATATTATATCATTATGAACAGTTAATTCTGGCCAAATAAAAAAGCGTAAAGTTGTATAAACGCTTGTGACATAATGTGTGCATTTCATGGAGCAGTTTAATTCAATTTGGCTTCAATTCCTTATGACCAAGTTTTTAGCGAGGTCGGACAATGCCCGACTTTAGTGAAGTAAAAATATCGATTCAACTATCATGATTGAAGTTAATTGTATACTTGGTTCGATTCAACGTAAGAACCCGCCTACCTTCTTGTCCAACAATGAAAGTATTCATGAGTTTGTCTGGTCCGTCTTGCGTAATAACTGGTGCAATATGAGCTGTAGCAAATGCCGAGTTCAGTTCAAGACATATGTTGCTGTGCTGGAATGGCCTACAATATTTCAGTACCGGTTTATCCATACTGAATGAAAGCATTAACCGCTCGTCAAAGATATTGAATTAATTTGTGCTTTCTCTTCAGAAAACCCCTAGTTCCTTTTGAAATATGTATTAGGAGTACAAATAAGTTTCCGCCGTTTTTTAACACAAATTGAATATTTATTATAGAAGAACGGTAATATCAATTTATTTAAAATATTGCCCATCACTTGCAACCACTTTTATTGTGTTTGAGATGAATCTTCCTCCAATAATTCCTCCAATTCTGCATCCTCGTAAATTTTTGGCCTTCCACTGCGATCTTTGTCTTCTACGTCGAAATCACCGTTTTTAAACTTTTAAAACCACTCTCGACACGTTCTCTCACTCAAAGCACCCTCACCATATGCTTCTACGAGCAATTGATGCGCCTCTGCAGCAGATTTCTTTAATTTAAAGAAGTAAACTAATATTTGCCGCAAATGACGCTCACTTGGCTCAAATTTTGACATTTTCAACTTATAAAAATTATATTTCACCATAAAATCAATTATATTAATAGGTTATGTTGTTCTTGAATGTCCAAACTATTTTTTAAGCCGGTTATCATCTGCGAAAGCTAACCAAAACTCCGTGCCACGCCATCTACAATAAAACGGCGCAAACTTATTTGTACTCCTAATATAACATTTTGAAAAAATTATGTACTCACATAATACAATATTTGAAAAGGTAGAAAGTTAAATGAAAAACAGAAATTCCGAAAACTTCAAAAATTTATACTTATATTCACCCTCAATAAAAATATGACCACCACGTGCATCAATAACTGCTTGGTATCATCTTTGCATGCTTTATACCAAGTTATTGAGAATATCCTGCTCAATTTGTTACCAAATTTGTGGCAAAAGATCTCGGAGCCATTGAAGCATTTAGGGCTTTAGTTTGTGGGCATCAAGGATTCTTTGTGCTTGGTACCAAGCATGCTCGATTAGATTTAGGGTAGTGCATTATCATCCAGGAAAACTAAATTTCTGCAATAGCAGCATGGAATTATTGGAAAGCTCCGTTGGTAACTTCAACAATAAATGTCTAAGACGCATGGTTCTTGAAAGTCGGTTCTGCCATCGAAACAAACTTCACCCCAAAGCATAATTATGCCTAACCGAAAAGGACGGACTTCTTCAGAACATCGACGGTTTCTTTATAGGAGTGGACCTAACCACACCCATATTCGTCGATTATCAGAATAACGTCGCTATCAGTAAGAAGTACGAATCACCATTCATATCACCAGTGTACCCGCTCCTAGGCCCACTTTAATCTTCGACGCTTGTGTTCTCGAGCGAGTGGAACTCTTCTTAACAAGCGTCTCGATGTTTGATTGACTCATGGAGACATCTTCTGACCTTGCTTAGGGAAACTGAAGGACCTCTGGCTTCTCGAATACCAGTGCTAAGAGGCTGTTTTCTCACCGAAAGACTCCAAAAAGGTATTCTACAGGGATTGTAGCACGTGATCTACTAGTTCTGAGTCTTTAACGAACCGTTCCAGTGGCAAAGTACCCTGCCAGTAAACGTGATATTACATTTAGGAATTTAGGCTAACATTGAAGAAATCGGCTCTTGTGTTCGACCTGTCTGAAGCATCCCAAGAGTACTGTTGGCATCATCCTAAGATAAAACTTATCTTGGAAAATTTTGATATCGTAGAACCGTTTGATCCTATTGAAAACGAAATACAGACCATGAAAATGTGCATTTATGACTCATACGGATGAAAAATTATTGAACTTGATGAAAACTTGCTTCACAATGAACCAAAATACGTTTCTATGATCGTTATATGTTTATGTGATTTTAAAAAAATATATTAAAATGATACGGAAAATATGCATCTTCGAAAAACATAAATATCCTCAACTTTTGACAACCAGTTTATTTTCACTGCATATATTATACTATATATTGTATAATACACTGATCTCGTGATGAGGTACCATATGCATAAGATATTTAATTACATTTACCAAATGTAATAACAATATAATTAAAAGATCACAAGCAAATCAAAACTGAGAAATTCTAAAGGAATATTTTGTAAAATTTTAGATCTGTATTTCAGTCTTCAGGAAAAAGGACTGTAGATTCCTGTTAGAAATTTCTTGGATTTATCTGAAATATTTCGTAACAAAACCCTATCGAATGCCGAATGAACACATCTTCAGTTTATTTCAATTAAAATAATAAAGAATATTTCCATATTTCATTAATTTACAACAACTATCGGGTATTTTTTTCAAGTGATATTATTTTAAATTGAAATAAAACACATTTATATTAAGATTGAAGCCAAATTTTTTTTCATTTGAGAGATAATTTTATGACATTTCCGGCATATGTCCACCACGTCTAGCTCTGAGGAACCGCATTCGACCAGACCAATTTTGGACCACTTATTCGGGTAATTCAGGCCTTATTTCATCAATAACACCAGTTATGTTGGCTTCCAAAACGTCTATTGTTTCATGTTCATCAGCATAAACCAATGACTTGACATAACCCCAAAGAAAATAATCCAGTGGAGTTATGTCGCATGATCTTGGAGGCCAATTAATTAGACCTTTACTCGAAATAATGTTATCGCCAAATCTTTCTTTCAATAAATCAATTGTTACGGTAGCAGCATGAGGTGTAGCACCATCTTGTTGGAACCATTGATCATCGATCTGTAACGAGCACCATTCACTGTAACATTAGCTCCAATATGGTTTTTAAAGAAATATGGACCCATGATGCCTCCAGAGTGTAAGCACACGATGCAGTGCATTTTTCAGGATGCAATGGAAGCTGCAGAACTTCTTGAGGATTGTTTTCACTTGATATACGGCAATTTTGCTTGTTTACATAGCCGTTCAACCAGAAATGAGCTTCATCACTAAACACAATTTTACGTTAAAAAATTGGACCAACTTCAAGCTGTTCTAGGGCCCAATCAGCAAACAAACAACGCTATTGGCTTTAGTTCTTGAACCAGTTGAATCTTGTATGGGTGTAGACTAAGATCTTTACGCAAAATTTTCCATGTGGTGGATGCACAGAGTCCAACTTCTTGTGAACGTCGACGAATAGACAAATCTGGATCATCATTAACTCTATGACTTACAAAAGTTACAACTTCACATCTTGTATAGCTTTGATTTAGGCAAAAACCCAAATACAAATAACAATCAATTTTCGAAAATACAGAGTAACAAAAAGATACAAATAACTATAAGAAAAAGGATACAAATAACCATTAAATATAATGAGGCCAAATATTGGAACCTCACTAAGTTAAAATATTCAACAATGGAGATCTCCTTGCTCGTTAGGAAGAATTTTAAGGTTTTTATACCTGTTAATTTCTACAGCTTTTAACAGTGCTCGTCTCGTACATTTAATGTCATTATGGATAATTAGTAGTGCCTATTGAAATTACGTCCAAATTATTTTAAATAACTGGCGCATGTTGAGTGCGATGTCTGAAGTCTAACTCCTCTGGTGTTCATGAATTATTTTCCTGAAAGATCTACTCGTTTGACCAATGTACATTATAGAGTAATCATTACAAGGCAACTTATAAACTTCAGATTTATTATCTTTAATCATAAATTATTAACCATGCTAAATGCTTCATTTGAAACAAATTTCACTTGGAAATATTATACAATATTCTATTCACGTACGACATAGAAAGACATAGTGCACTAGATTGAGTGCAATTTTGTTTTTTTTTGTTTAACTTTTTTTCTATCAGTTAATAAGGCTACAGCAAAAAAAAATTAAACAAAATAAAAATGCATTGAACTAGTGTACCCTGTCATAAAAAATTTGACTAAAACATTAATTTTCTTACAATTAACAAGGAAATTAGAAGATTTCATTTCGGCAAAGAATTTCTACTTAATGTGACAATTTTGTCTCGAGAACACACAGCAATTTCTTAGTTACGATCAACTACCAAGAAAAACCAAATTAACGATCAAGGCTTTCTGCAACCAGTTTGATTATTGATATTTTACTCACCTTACCTAATATCGAACAATAGTTTTCGTGTCATTATCTAACACTTTCATCTTTGGTTAGATACAATCTTCTCAAGAATCCGAAAACAGATTTTTATATTATATCTATGATATGCGTGAATTCAATACATTTCTACATTCGTTATGCAATGACTTTTCATTTGTTACCTAGGCTTCTTAATTCACCAAATGACTGTGTACTATTAACAGAAAAGATCGGTGATTGATAAATCGATAATCAGAGTTTCAAAATTATCTCTGTTACAAAATAATTGATCGAATTCTTTTGAACAATACTATAATCAATGATTGAATTTCTCAATGTATCTGCAACAGATGCTCCAAAAACTTTCTGCAATAGAAAATATCTCATTCTTCCAAACAATATGAACAAATACATTGAAACATTTTTCATGGAACTCTAAGTTGATACATAATTAATAAAATTATTGAAGTAATGAATTATAAATAATTTGAAGCTTCATATACAGCTATAAGCTATATGACAAACTATGAAGATAATACCGATTCGTTTTCGTTTAGAAGATACAAGTATTTGAGAAATTTTAATATCAAAACAGATTAAATCTGTTAGTCTTCTATAATTATAATATAATTTCGAAAAAATTTTTTTATTCAAAACTTTTAGAATTAAATAAATGTCTTATAAGCACAGCTTATATTTAATAGAAATATAAAACCAAAACTCATTATACAACATCCAATGGAATAAATATCCCAGCAAATTAATTTCAATTGACAATTTATATTTGTTGGGTTATTTATTACATTTAATGTTGTATAATGAGTTTTTGTTTTATATGTCTATTGAATATAATCTGTGCTTATAAGACATTTATTTAATTGTAAAAGTTTTTGAATAAAATTTTTTGAAATTAAAATTATAGAAGACCAACAGATTTAATCTGTTTTGATATTCAAATTTCTCAAATACTTGTATCTTCTAAACAAAAACGAATCGGTATTATCTTCAGAGTTTGTCATATAGCTTATATGACGCTTTAAATTACTTATAACTCATTACTTCAATAATTTTATTAATAATGTATCAACTTAGAGTTCCATGAAAAATGTTTCAATGTATTTGTTCATATTGTTTGGAAGAATGAGATATTTTTTATTGCAGAAAGTTTTAGAGCATCTGTTGCAGATACATTGAGAAATTCAATCATTGATTATAGTATTGTTGAAAAAAATTCGATCAATTATTTTGTAACAGAGATAATTTTGAAACTGATTATCGATTTATCAAAAAACCAAAACTCATTATACAACATCAAATAGAATAAATAATCCAACGAATATAAATTGTCAATTGAAATTAATTTGTTGGAATATTTATTCTATTTGATGTTGTATAATAAGTTTTGATTTTATATGTCTATTAAACATAAGCTGTGCTTATAGGATATTTATTCAATTCTAAAAATTTTTGAATAAAATTTTCTGAAATTCAAATTATAGAAGACTAACAGATTAAATCTGTCTTGATATTCAAATTTTTTGATAATTCTTCTATCAAGTAAAAAGATATTTTTTAAAATGTATATATGTATATAGGATCATTTCTATTCGTTATAATTTTTATCGTTAATTGTTAAAGAAGATTGATACAATGTTCAAACTTTAAACATAGTTCTGAATTGAACAAGAAAATATATTTTTTCAAATGTTTTCAATAGAAACTGTGTTTCTGAGAAGTTTTCATCAAATATTTTTTTGTTAGACTCACATAATAATTCACATTCATTAAGATCCTTTAACAAGTTTATACCAAATGAAATTATAATTATTTGGTCATTAAAAAGATGAACATTTTTCACGGCATATTTACCCATGCACATCTGAATGTTTCGAATCTAGGTTGGGAGAATTCGAACGAACTCAGCCAAAAATATGAAGTTAATGATATTTAGTGGAATTAAGTACCATGCGAAAAGTGTTTAACTGTTTAAATACCTAATGTGTATGACATGGTCGGACTTGAGAACATTATGACGAAAGGAAGGTGAAAGATCTTTGAAATTTCCTTCGAAAGCAGGCTTCTTGCTTCTGCATCTCAAGAAAGCATTTTTTAATATACAAGCTGTTCCCAAAAAAAATTCAATGTGTTGTCTATCTTAACGTAAAATATCAGAGATATTTTTCCAACAGTGCAGAAAAAACTGCAAAAAGTTGAGGGCACAGTAGTTCGCTAAGAGTCCTCTACCGATTGACAGAATTAATCGTAACACGATTTTCCGAATAAGCATGTTAATCAGATGTATATTCAACCAATACGTCAGTGTTTTATTGGCATCCCAAAAATCGATTATCAATCAAATAATGGTTCTTTAGAGCTCAAAGTTAGTTTAGAATACAATAATTCATGAAGAATTTTGGAAACAATAAAAAGATCCATATGATTTTCATGTTGGGGCAGTGCCACAGTAATTGTTTATTAGCGAGTCTAACTTATGGTGCAGAAGACATTCAAAATATTCGAGTTTTCGGAGCCTTTTTGATCAGGTTGATAGGAGTTGACAGGAGATGTCAACTACAAAAATTAAGACAGAATAAAATCAGTCACTAACGTAGACAAAGAGCTTGAGGTTTTACTGAATGTATCATAAGATCCAAACACAAGCCAAAAGAAGCTTAGTGTAGCCTGCGGTTTAAGTGAGCCTTCAGTTCAAAGAATTCCCAAAAAGAAGTTTCATACCTAACACATTCAGATACACCATCTGATCGAGTTTTCATTTAGTATTCAGGTTTCACATACCGACACGTAAGCTCAGGTATATTTTCGTGAAGGTAAATTAAGACAATTTTTTTTAAACTTTAAATATTCAAAAAGAGACTTTTCAAAGATGCAAATTCATCTATTACTTTTAATAGCTCAGAAGGCTAATACGTCGTACTTCGTAATTTCGAACCCGTGTCCAATTCCAGGCTAAACATGATTTTTATGTATCATAGGTGAGTTTTTTAAGGAGTAATTCCACATTTAAAATTTTCATGGAAAATGGACTGTTGAACAAACGCGCAACTTCACCTCAATACTTTTCACCATTTTCTGAAATAATAACTTTGAGCACAGTAGCATGTATTCAATCTATTTCATAGACGCTCAGATCGATTGATATTCAAAGAACGAAGACTGTTATTCATCAGACGTGATACCCAACATAATGATGTGTTTGGATGTTTAGACCTTCACGTTCTGATAATGTCCAATATCGTTCATTACGAGTTAAATTTTAGGACATTAAGAACAGCTTGAGAAATTCGTTGTCATTATATAATGTACATATGTAATTGTATGCAATCAATTATTTAATGAACTGATACTAGGTCAATAGAATATAGGGCCAAATGACGAAAGATTCAAAATTTGTAAGTGTATTACATTCATTAGTATATTTCGTTAACTCTTCAATTGAATCAGTCTTCACTGATGACTTCTTGAAAATCCATACTGAATAAGGTTATTCTGATTTTCACAAATCACAAGTATTAGTAGCTAGTAGTAGTTATTGTTAATAGATATTTGTTTAATGATGACATCATAAGACAAATAATATTAATTAATATAGATTTTCATCAAGGGAATAATATAATCATATAATTATATTAAGTGAAAAATATTGATAATGACTAGGATCCTACACTTATAGATAAATTGTTGATGAATAAAAATAATAAAATCGCTTTAAATATGTTATATTCCATTACAAGCAAAAAATTTAATAAATTTCCCTAAAATATACTGAAGGTATTTCTGAGCAAATTGCTACATACCTCAAAAATAAATATGATTTCAGAACTTCATTTAAAACCTATTCAAACCTGAGTATATTCATTAAAAATAATAAAGACAATTTGTAACATTTGAATAGTTTCCTCAATAACAAAAAAAATTCCACATATTTGAACCATTTGTTAGAAAAAGGACTTACTTTCAACCATAATTTTGAAATTTTACATATAGAAAGTTGAAGTTATGCCTTAAACCTGTTAGAGTCACTAGAGGTGAATAAATACAACAAAATTGAAATAATATTTAACGATGAAAAAGACCTAAATACACCCCTGTTTAACATGTTCATATAAGATGGAATTTACAGAGGTCCCCTTTATTGGGTTTTACTGCTCAAAAAAATTTGTTTTACCTACTGCGATATAAATAGAGATACCGATTTCGAAAACAAATTTAGTTATTCAAAAATATGTTAAATACCACCTACCTAAAGATGCTACTGTGATAGCGAAACAATTGTATTATAATAGCAATGAAAATTTGTGAAAATCAGAATAACCTTATTTAATATTATTTCTGTTACTGATATTTTATTTACACAGTCATAAACTTGGTCTTAGATCACACAAAATTTCCGACAAAAGAAGATATTCCTCTCGCCTTTTCCAAGTAGATTCACTCAAAAAAAAACAAATATTATGACTCGTTGGAAAAAACTAATGCTACATTAAGCATTGAAATGTCAAGGAAAAGTCTTACCTGCGCATTGTTCGGGAGTAATTTGATCAAAATCATTTGAATGAGATCAATTCTGATAGAACTATCTATAATTTAACACATAAAAACACTTACAAGCCAAAATTTGAAAGAAAGAGCCTGTTCGGAGTACACATGAGCTTGTCGAGTGAAAATTCCTTAAACGTTAATCAAAATTCTAAAATCCTTTCAAAATTTAAATATTCACTTCACAATTATTCAGTGTTAAAATAGACCTATTCTGAAACTATCAAAGAAAATAATTGAAAACTTTGTTATAATCATGTTAATTCAACCAACGTATAATAATTTTAGTGAAATTATTAACAATATGCAAGCTAATTCACATCTAACTTATCAGAGCAATTAAATTCTGCCAAAAATAACCAAAATTCAACTAATTTGAGGAAGACATGTGACGTACAATAAATAAGTTGAAAATTGTATGAGGAATATGTAAGCTAAGATACTTTTATGATGGATATATTTTTAATAAGATATAAACAAAAGAAATGTAATAATTTCTATAGGCAATTGTTGGTAATTATTGAGTTAGAAGCATTAGGTTGAAATCCTTGGAAACTTTTGATACTCAAAAGAATTTTCATAAATATTGTAATTAAAACTGAACCGAATGAAGTGAAACTTGTACCAAAATGTAGTTGAAAATTCGGAATAATGTTCTAGAATATTATCAGACCAGGAAATATTGTAGTTTTCATATTACTGGCATAAGCATTATTTTTCAAGTATTTTGATAAACTCAAGTAAGCTTTGGAAATTTAATTTTCAGGAAGCTATAAAAAGAGATCCAAATAAAACGTCATTCAGTATAAAAATCTCCAGAGTCGAGACCACGTCAGTCCTTCTAAATAACTCCAACAAATAATTTATTTTCTATAATCTAAAAAAAGATGAGTTTTTTTATATTGTAAAAATGCCTATTTCTCGTGCCAATGTTCTTACTCTTTCATCAAACCAAGGAGTTCTGCCGACAGTACAAGTAGTTCTCTTTCTTAGCACCTCCTCTGCTGTTATCAACATACCATTTTTGAGCTCACTCCACTCGTCATCCACTTTCCGATTGTCATAATTTCCCTCCTGAAGTCTTTGTGATAGTCTTCACACATACATTGGATAATCAATCTTCTCAATGCACCGTTTCTCAACTTTTGTATGAACTGTCCCTTTGCGTGCAAGATCCAGATTTAGTTTGCATAGTACCAGTCCATGGTCTGAACCAATATTGGCAGGTGGGTTCTAACATCCAGAATTTGTTTCGGGTGTTGGTGAGAATGAAGTCAATCATAGGTGTTCACCCTCTGTCGTTACTCCACGCGATTTTTTGCTGCAAGCGATGATCGAAAAAGGGGTTATTTATTCTGAGCTGGTTTGAACAAAAGAACTACATTAAATCTTCTACACTTTCATTAAGCGTTGTTTCGTTAAGCTTCTGCTTCACTCCTGCAATGAGATTATCGCCAAACCGAGAATTCCAGTCGCCCATAAGTAGTATCTTTTCTTTCGGGATTATCCCATTCAATACCTTCAGTAATTCTTCGTAGAATTTTCCTCTTTAGACTTACAAGTGTCAGGCGCGTATACGGAAATTATCTTGATTTTTGTGGTTGCCGTTGTTAGAGCAACCATAATTATCCTCTCATGAGTGTGGATAGCTCAGCGGGAGAGCATCGGACTCGTGACCAGGAGGTCCAGGGTTCGAATCCTATTCAGGTAGAAAAGAAATTTTCTAGTTGGACGGGTATCTGCCACCATTTCACTGTTGGGTCAAAAATTAACAGTGCTGTGACCTAAAGTGGCGCAAGATCGCAGTAACAAAGCCTACACAGAACACAACTGAACTCCTAACTCGTACAAGCTGAAAAAGCTTCTGAGGGATCTTCACAGAAGATCTAGGAGTATCAGGATAATAATAATAATAAATAATAATTAACATGATTAATATCAGCTATGTGATCGCTTAACTTCTTGTTGACTAGTGTAACAACCCCTGTATGCGATTTCTTTATTGTATCAACCAACAGGTAGTTTTCCATCCTGGTTGTAACTGCGTTCTTTTTCTTCGTCTCGCAAATAGCGAATCTATCTATATTATGCTCGTCCAACTCTGTTAACAATTTCTTTTGGGTTTGGGACCGGCAGTGACAACAACGTAGGCTACTCAATCCACCCTCTCGTACCACTGGCGAAGTTAAATATTTCCTAATCGGATAAAAACAACATTTTCCGTGACAGCAATAGTTTGTGGTCATGCTGCAACAACCATGAAATAGTTTAGGAAGATTACAATTGAACATTGGAAGTTGATAATATTGTTTAATGGACCGTCCATCCATACAATTTAGCGAATTATATAATAGAAAATAGAAATATTATTCCGTAAGGTGAAAACCTCAAGAATCTTTCAGGGTATCCTCAGTTGAACAAAAACCTTATTAAATGAATTCAACTCAATCAACCGGATAAATGCTGATTATTCTCTCTGCGCTTTCCAATTTTCTTAAATAAAGTCATAATAAAAAAAAAATTTTATAATTTTACTTTTTCAGTAAATTACTCTTTTGAATCAAACTTTCTTACACTTATTTTCAATAATAAACATATTGAAAATATTCAATACCGCTTGAAATAGGTTAATTAACTAAAAGGTTTTTTGATAAGAGGTTTCATTTTGAATATACCTTTATCTGATCAGCTGTCATATTTGAAGCTGCCATCTTTTGATATTTGACGGGTAAAAACGTCATCACTAAAAATAGAACGATACACGGTTTGTTGATAAAAGATGATTTAAAGTAAAGTGCCGAATATTACTGATATTGTAACATCTATTTGGAAAACGTCATTTCCAATCGATTACAAACAATTTTATTCATAAAAGTTGTTTCAATAAACAACGTTCGTAACAGACAAATGACTTCATTTTTTGAACGAAGTGAATCTTAGATGAATATAAATCCAAATAATAAATAAATATAAATAAATAAAATAAATCTTCTCTCAAAATTTCCCAAGTTGTAATCCTTCAAAAACCACGTTTAGAATGAAATAGAATTTTTCTATTTCATTTTATATATGATATATAATTATTTAAATATTTCAATATTAGCCTTCTACATATTTAATTTCAAAAAATTATATTTAATAATTATAACTTCAGGAATTAAATTAATGTCATATAAGTACCACTTATATCAAACGACACATAAAATAAATATTCATTTAAAGACATCCAAATGATATAACAAAATCCAATAAATAAAAATTGTTAACCAAATCCTATAAATTGAATATTTTGAGTAGACAAAATGTTTAATTTATAGGATATTGGTTAACAATTTTTATTTATTGGATTTTGTTATATCATTTGGATGTCTAATAATGAATGTTTATTTTATGTGTCGTTTGATATAAGTGGTACTTATATGACATTAATTTCATTCCTGAAGTTATAATTATTAAATATAATTTTTCTACATTAAATATGTAGAAGGCTAATATTAAAATATTTAAATAATTATATATCATAAATAAAATAGAAAAATTCTATTTTATTCTAAACGTGGTTTTTCAAGGATTACAACTTGGGAAATTTTGAGAGAAGATTTATTTTATCTATTTATATTTATTTATTATTTGGATTTATTTCATCTTAGATTACGAACGTTGATTATTGAAACAACTTTTATGACTAAAATTATTTGTAATCGATTTGAAATGACGTTTTCCAAATAGATGTTACAATATCAGTAATATTCGGCACCTTACTTTAAATCATCTTTTATCAACAAAGTTTTGCGAACTGTGACTGCAACATTTTCACCATACTTGTAATGAATTTTAATAATTTCAGTGTATTGTTGAAGCGTGTATCGTTCTATTTTTAGTGATGACGTTTTTACCCGTCAAATATCAAAAGATGACAGCTACAAATATGACAGCTAATCAGATAGCGGTATATTCAAAATGAAACCTCTCACCAAAAAACCTTGTGTTAAAAAACGGCGGAAACTTATTTGTACTCCTAATAATTTTATATACCTTCTATCAATTATTAACCTCTATTTATGTTATGATATGTAATTATATTTAGGCTTGAATAAATCTCATTATGGAATGTCAATGGTTTAAAGAAAATCTTATAATACCTTACAGTTTTCTGTGATTTTGTGGCGAACATAGACTATCTGGATTTTTAAAGTTAGTCTGTTTAAACAAGCTCCGGTTTACACTTTAAGGTAAGATACATTCTGTCAAGAAAGTACCGGGAATTATCGATTTAAATCTGGCGGGGCAATGAGGCAGGTCAAATTTTTTTTTCCTAGGTTGGTACCACTGTCCTCAATTACTATGCCAAGCTTGAGCAGGATCTGTCAACTAGTGTGTTTGCAACAGCTGATTAAGTCAGTCGATGTCAGAGTGCGTGCCGATTTTTACTATGGGTGATTACGTTGAGCAAAGAATTTGTTTAAAGTTTTGTGTTGCAAATAAATTTTCGTGTGCCGATGCATTGAAAATGTTGCAAAAGGCCTTTGGTGATAATGCTCTATCGAAAACTCGTGCATATCAGTGGTACAGAGCCTTCAAGGACGGTCGTGAAGTGGTGGCCCATCGACGGCTTCGATCGAAGATAACGTCGATAAAATTAAGGAAAGGGTGCTGGAAAACCGTCGTATCAGCTTGAGAGAGATAGCACATGATCTTAAGATATCCCACGAGTCCGCACGTACGATTTTGATTGATATTTTGGGCATGAGAAAGGTGGCCGCACGACTCGTACCGAAAGACCTGAATTTTCTTCAAAAACGTCATCGCGAACAGGTTGCTTCAGACATGCTGGATCGCTGTAATTCCGATTCTATATTCATGGAACGCATTATAACTGGCTCCCTGCGACTTTTTCCTCTTCCCAAAACTAAAATTGCCCCTTCGTGGCACCCGTTTTGAGTCGATTGAAGCCATAAAACAAAATTCGGCGCGAGAGCTAAAGTCCATCCCGGGAAGCGCCTATAAAAAATGTTTCGATAATTGGAAGTGCCGTTGGCATAGATGTATTGGAGCAAATGGAGCCTATTTTGAAGGCGACCCAATAAATTTTGACGATTAAATGTAAAAATGTTGTTTTAATTGAACTTTCTTGACAGAGTAGTATACTGATTGTTAGTTGATTTTGATATTTTAAATATTATCTAGGGCCGACGGAGAGATTATCGGAATTCTTATTGTTCTTTGAAGATATAGTGCATGTTTTGAGAGGTTTTTGAATTAACTTATTTGAATATTTGAATATATTAAATATTTCAAATAAATTATATCTTATGAGAAGTCCTCAAATTGTGTTTTATGTTTTTGAAAACGAATTGGTTGTTCATAATCATAAGATCAGAAACAAATTTTGTCTCCTTCAAATATTTATTTATTAATTTTTAATGACCTTTTTTTATATTCGTTGGTTTATTTATTTCATTTGACATTATATATGTATATTGTATATTGAGTTTTGATTATATACTTCTATTAAATATAAGCGGTACTTATTTAGACATTAATTTAATTCTAAAAGTTTTTTGAATAAAAATTTTTTTGAAATTAAAATTGTAGAAGACTGACAGATTAAATCTGTTTTGATATTCAAAGTGTAAAAAATCTGTATTTCCATGAAATTTTGATAATCTTACTAAAATGAATTGTCAAACTGTTTTCAACATAAATAACAGATTGTGACATGTCTACCAATTTGAATATGTAAAATGTGTAAAACCATGGTTTTGCTTAGGACTTATGACAGGATATCACTAGTTTTTCTTCTTCTGAAGGTGGCGCTTGTTGAACAATTGAGTCCATTTTGGAAGCATCAGTGTAAATTTATTTGCCTTGCTTTTCGTTGTTCATTATTTCGGTAGAGAAGTTTTTATTACTTTGTCCAGTGTTGTGCATTTTTCATATCTATTCAACGAGATTTCAATTGTTAGCTGATATCCGGACCAGGCAGTATATTCAGAGTCCGTGTAAATGAAACTCTGTATAAATAGCAACATATGTTCCATTTATAATGCCAAACATCCATAGCTATACAAAGATCAAAAAATTCTGTGACATGCAAATTTGAATGCACTGTCTTTATTATTCTAATTTTCACAATTTTAGGGAACTTTGATGTTTGACATGTACATTTATTTAATTATCTGAAAAAAGTGGTTGGATCTATTCTGGTTAATTATTCTGATAATTGATATTAGAAATCCAGCAGTAATTTGGAAAGTGAACAGACCTTTGTATCAATATCAACCTTCGAATAATACTGGTTTCCAGATTTTGACTAAATATGGTCATTTTCAATGTTATATTTCACTAAGATCAGTTGTCTGTTGATACTCATATTAATTAAGAAATAGATGTCAACTTCATTTAATATTCATTAATTCTTTCCAGATTGACATGAATGCAAACTATAAAAATGTTTAATTAATGCCATGAATAGTATTTTAATAGGATATTTCTATAGTTTCTTCACACTTGTAAGGAGAAAATTCCGATAATGATGATATTGATTGTTCTGTTTGGTTCTTAACTTTTTTTTCATTTATTCAAATGAATGTAGAAGTTTCGCAAGTATTTTATTATAAGCGTCCAAGAAGGTTCGAATGTATTCCGAGATTCAATTATTCAATATAATATTTTCAAGTATCGAGAAAATAATAATTAATGAAGGTTGTAAGAGAAACATAGATATGAAATATTTCCGTTATTCAAGGCTCGTGTCGACGTCAAGAAAAATGGACACGATCACTAAGAGTAACTCAACATACAATTTCAAAATTTCTTGAAGGCATAGGAATTCAGGAACAGAGAAATTCGGTGTCAAACAAGTCAAATTCAAATGATGTTGAAAAGCAAAAATTTTTTATTGGTGAAGACGAAGAAGCCATGGGGAATTCCAGGCTATGCATCCACGTCAAGGTCAATATTCATGATTCAAAGGTCATTATCTGTATTTGGTGGAACTAACTCGAAGTATATATAATGAAATCTGCAAAATGAATAATCATATCCGAATTTTATTGACAACAATTGATGTTTTTGAGTCGAGCATTGAAAAGCAAATGGTAACATTACAACATAAGTCATAATAAAGTCATTTAACAATAAGAAAATATTGGACCCCGCTCTCAAAATTAGTTGAAAATATTTAGAAACGTTCAAATGGCAATGAGCTACTTCGTCATATCCTGTCACATACGGTTTCAGAGTTTTAAATATCACCGGCTACACTAGTTACAAATAGGCGCCGCGCCACCTTCTTCATGCAGGATGTCAAGATGTGGAAGATTCACAATTTGAAAAAGGAAATATATAAGGGGAAGAGGAAATGATTGTGTGCTCTTTAGAGTACACAATTGCGGACTAGGCGATAATATATGATGATTTTCTCTTATTTCAAATCAGATGATCTATTAAAAATATGCAGTAAGCAAATAATAAAAAAAAAGATCCCAGATATCTGTTCACATAAATCAACTGAATCAAGTATGCAATAGCTATTACATATCATCTAGACTTCAATGTACTGGTCAAAAGTCAAAAATACACTCACTTTGTGCTGTCCTTGAGATTAAATTGTCAAATAATCAAATCTTTTACTGCTTGAATTATACCAATTCAATAAACTGATTGTCAACTTATAAGCGATGTGTTCGAATCCCTCCTCTTCACTAATGGGGGCCCAAAGCTGTATCTTAAAATTCTAAGCCTACTTTTATTCAAGGCACGTCGTCTTATGAGTACCAGTTTCCAATTTCTTCAATGGAAATATTACGAATTATGTTTTCAAACTGCATCAAATGGTAGATCCAATGATAACTTATATGATCGATGTCATCGATAAGAAAATGATAATCACGCAGTAACTCGTTGTAAGCCAACGTTTCGAATGGATTTTCAGATAGAACAAATTCAATCACCAAAAAATGGTCCACATAGAAATTGAAATCATTTTTTTATTCCCGGTTCTGAAAAATAGCTAGCACATTCTACAGAAAATAAAAACTTAATTCTTATCCATATTTTTCTCAGTTGGTTGCTAAATAAAAACAATCATTAAAATATATCTACATACCTTCATTTACCAAATATCCTGTTTGAAAGCAAAATAAACATGGGCAACTAACTGAGCTTTCAGACAGGATATTTGATGAGTAAAGGTATATTTCATTGATTGTTTTTATGTAGCATTCATATTACTTCCAACTGAGAACAATATGGGTAATAATTTCAGATTATTTTTCTAGAAACGTCTACACGTTCTCTACCAGGACTACTCAGTGATTCACCCTAAAGAACGCCACCGATTCACAAGGAATACAATCTCTCAGAGTAGGCGGGCTCATGCATATGGCAAATATGTAACACAAATTGACTAGGACATTATGAAATAGATAGAGTAACCCATCATCTAGGCGTGTTAATGGACGTTACAACAAAAACAAACAAAGAAATAGGTAACCGGAGGATCACACAAGAGTACATGCAAATCAGTTACATATCAGGCTCTGTGAATACCATGAACAGTACAAATAAAAAACCAATATTAATAAATACAACAAACAACAACCAGGCACCGAGAAAAAGTATACAATACAAATAGATAACTTGTGAGGGTCGTACTGCTTTAGTTATATACAAAGCCATTCTAGTTAAAACATTCCGGTCGGATTAAATAACACTGCAGCAAAAATACCAGAATGAAAAGCGATGAGTGGAAGTACAATGAACGAGCGTGCAATCACTAATTTTACATTAAAACTAAGGTGGTCTTGAAAGCGTAAAGCATGCAAGTAATCAGTGGAATTCAAAAGAAGTTACTAAGAGTTACCAAGAGGGACTGCTATAAGTACTATTTTTTCGAGTATGTTTGTGAGTCGCTCAGGAGGTTTGTTTCCAAGAACCTTTCTCTCTGCCGCTTCAAAATATAATGGGAACGCCATAAGGAATAACTCTTTGATATTGTCACGCATTACATACGTGTCAAGTTACAGTGCCAGAGAATATTTGACACATAAATAACGCGGGTAAATACCGTGATGTAATGATGTAATTTATATAATCTATGAGGGATTCTGTCACTCGTATGATCCTTAAAGAATACGGATCTCTTCACTATGTACACTATATAACACAGGCTGTATATAATTGCAATCATAGAGAAACACCACCAAAATTTTTTTAGCGCCCGCATAAAATGTCTGCTTAATTTTATTCTTGTCAATTTTTGGGTTTTTGAGAAAGAAATTAAAAACTGTTTTCATCTTTAAGGAGCTGTAACTAAACAGGGGGGACTCAAACAAATAAAGTTTATATAAAAGATCCTCTCTATTTTTTGACAAGGAATCATTCCCATAATTTTTTCTCAACTATTCATATACACCGTGTATATGTTAACACTGTAACTTATCAAATTATCGAAATATTTCAAACCCGTTGGAATGAAATTGAAAGAAACAACGTGATGTAAAAGGCTCATAAATTATGGACTTATTATTTATAATAAGGAAATCCTCATCAATCCGAGAATACATATGTTATCATATTGTTTTGCAAGAAATTTAAAATTTAGAGAATATCACTTTCTTCCTTTACATAATTCCGATTGATAAACAAAGGAATTAAAAGAGTGAAAACCAGTCCATTAACGACTAAAAGCGTAAAATATTCGTCATTCAAACGAAACCACTTTCCATCATTTTAATAAATACGTACATTAAATCAGTGTGTCCCACACGACAAACATGATTGGAGATTTTTTTCACCGCAACGTTTTGAGCTAGAACTGCAAACCCAATTCCATCTATTAATAAGCGCGTGAATGATGAAGGCTGATACTAGCTTGTAGCGAAGTGGCGAAAGAAAGTCAAGCCGGATATAATGACTTTAACTTATCCTTCGAACCGAGACGAGAACGAGAATGTCAATTCCAGGCTGGTAAATGCTATTAAAACTTGTTCTGATGGTGAAATCCAATTATTCACATTATCGTTCACTTCGAATAATGCAAAATATCGAACTAATTCAGTCCGTGCTTACTTCATTAGATTCACTCTGAAAAACACTGTTTTTCTATATGTGAGGGTGCATAAATAAATGATATTGATCTTTACGTGTATACAAATGTCAATACATTATTCAATTGTTCAACTGAATCAGTCTTCACTTGATGTAAATCCATAATGAATTGAAATTCTTAAGAAATTGCGGGTTCTTATGAGAGAGCTTCGACCTCTTAATTTGGGAGGCGGCGTTTCATTGTGAGCGTGCGTACCTGAACTCTTCAGACAGGCGTGGTACGCATCTCTGCCTGTGACGCCAGTGATCATGTGTTCCACTTTGGAACGGTCGTTGAACGCTGTGTGCCTTGCCCTCCTTAAATTCGGCGATGACGGTCAGTCAGGAACTTTAAGACTAGTCGTGTCCTATATTTCAATATTCAGTATTTTTGGAACATTTTATCATTGAAAAAGTTTCAAAGATTTTCTGAATGACGCTGTTAAATTCTTTTGGAGAACCATAAACATAATAGTGAACATTCAAATCCCGAAAATTTCATTCAGATAAAATGATATCTATAGATTGACGGTAATTAATTTTCTCATTTTTTTTTCAGATACTTTTCAAGTCGTGGTTGATGGGCATAATCCTCTGGATTTTACTCCCTTTAGCAGTATTCGAAGACACTGGTCCTACTTATGACACCAGTGATTGGATACCAATAGTACCGGAGGAAACCAACTCTTCCAATAGAGAGAGCAAATCATCCGATAGAATACTCAATGTTGGAATAACTGGGGAAAAATTTATAGGCGAAGAGAAATTGCCAGCAAAGAAAACCCACTTCACCCAACATAGACCAAGGAAAAACCCGCACATTAAAAGATCCCCAAACCACAGACCACGAATAAAATTGGAACAACCATATCGATTTGAAAATATTCTTTCGCCGCCACCAAAACAACAATTGAGGGGATTTCAACAGAAAGCCCAATATCAACAATCATTCAACATACAGCCACAGTATCAATTCAACTCACCACAGCAAGGACAAATTTTAACTGAAGAAGCCTACCGTCAATTTCCAATAGGTTCGAATCCCTCAGTCTATAACTTGAATAATCTTCAAGTTAACGGAAACATACCCAACTATTCTCCTGTACAACTAGGAATTCAGTATCAACAACCAGGAATAGTTCATCAAGTTGCCCCTATTAATAACACCATTTTCAAACATTCTGGTTCCATAAATCAAGGTTTAACTGAAAATATAAGACACCAGAATGTTGAACAAAAAGTTCAATTGCCTGCCCCAGCAAATGCAGAGGATAAAGACACTGTTCAGTTATTGTATGTTCCTCTGGAACAGCTCCAGAAACAACAAGGACTCTTAGATGAAGCTTTCGAATCACTGCAACAACAAAAATTAGCAGCTCCACCTCCAGGACCTGACTCAGTATTGAAACAACCGATCTCACAACCACTGACTTCTCAGCAGAATATACAAGGCTTTTCTCAGCAAGAAGTTAACCAACAGAAACATCAAATCCAAGAAAATCAATCGATATTAAAAGAACAACCACAGACCTACTATAGTCTTCAAAATTCTGGAAAAGAACCAGAGAAACCAACTCAATATTATGTTCTTCAAAATACACCTCTAAAGAATGAAGAGCAACAACCAAGGTACTATGAATTGGTGTCGAAAAATCGTGGAGAACTAATTCTCCAGAATAACCCTAAAACTGTGGAGGTATCCAACAAACAGGAATATCAAGTGCAGGCAGAAAAGCAGCAAATCATTGAACTTACCACGCCACAGCCACAACCGAATCATCAACTACAATACAATACAAGATTTGAACACCAGGAACAACAAACGTCTCAAGACCGGGTCAAACCAGCTAGATTCCAAGATACAAGAAGCAAATTTCTGAAAAAGGAACCTCAAGTTGAACAATCCTACGTTGTTCAGAACCAGATATCCCAACCCCTTTCTGTAGAATCTCCAAAGCTTCAACATTCATACATAGTTCAAAATCAACCTGAACAATCGTTCAGGCAAAACTATTTCCCAGATGATTTCAAGACAACGGATCAAAAAACAAGACTTCAAAACATTCAAAAGGATATTCTCCAACAGACTTTACAGGTGGAAAAATTACAAAAGCAGATTCAACAGGGAAAATCTCTCGATTTCCAAGAAAAGAATACTTCACAACCCCCAAAAAAACGAAAACCTCATCAGCCTCCATTAGCTGTCTATATGGGAGGCAACCAACCTGGCGATGTAGAAAATGTACTGGAGTTACTCAAAAATGCAAAGTCTATAGCTGTTCAAGATCAAATTGGACCGAATTCACCACAAGTTTTCATAGGACCTTCGAATCTCAATGTACCCGAAGGCTTCGCAAAATTCCCTCTGCCATATCTCTCGAGTCTAGACAACAACCGAATACAGAGGAAGGCTCAACAATTTCCGTTCTTCGTTGCGCCTATTAATTACAAAGAACCTGAAGGTTATTCCAAGATTCCTCTGCCTTCTCCACATGTAGGTTCTGTTGTGGTATCGCAATTCAAACAAGCACAAATCCCCAATCTGAACGATAACTTCCAAGAGAGTAATAGACCAGTAGCGATAACAAATTATAAATTTGTTAACCCCTCATTTGGATCTGCCGTGGATAACTCACACTTCGATGAGAATTTGAACGCTTATAGCTTGGAAAGTCACATTCCAAGGGATAATACGAATAGGCAGCTCAAAGAACAAACTTTACTCCAACAGATAACTGGGTTCTCTGGATTCAATTATCCTCAAAATCAGTATTTTGCCGAGCAAAGACCTAATGTATTCAATCAAGTGGAAGAAACAGTTTCTTCAACACCCCAAATAAATCAAAACCATTATCTAGAAGAAGTGAGGCCTAAACCTCAAGAAGAAGAACGTCAAGAAATTCCTTCCAGAACAGTCTCTACCCCGCCTAGTAGACAAAGAAGCCGAGGAGAAAAAGTAAGGGGACATAAAAAAGGTAATAGTGTACCAAAAGAAGCGAATGTTGTAAAAGAAGTAGAAAAAACAACAGAGGCCAATATACCAAGGTCTGAAATTAAGGTTCCGGAAGTTCCCACGCCCAATATCGTTCAAGCTCCAGAAAAAGTAGAAATATCATCTCAAAATCCATTAACTCAAGATTTCCTCAACCGATTCTCTTCAAACAATAATTTCAATTTCAATTATGTGTCTTCCACTCCTGGTTATGCTATCCCAACTCAAAGTACAGCAGAAGAACTACCAGCAAATATAAGGAAACTCAATATTAATCAAAGCCCTGATATTTCGAATGTAAGAAATCCGTCTATTATTGATACTCAATTCGAGCAAACTATCGAAAATTTGCAAAGCTCAAAGCAGAAATTTAGTCCTCCCAAGGAAGAAAAGAAAGTGCATGTATACAATGCATACGAAGAGTATGAGCTACCTGCACAGTTTACAGATATAAATCCAAATTTACCAGGTCTTATAAACGAATTACAGCAACCTCAGTATACTACCCCCAAATTCGAAACAGATCCACCAATACCTTCAACAACGTTAAGTACAACTCAATTCACCATTAGGACAACCGAGGCAACAACAACCACCACGACAAGAAAATCAAGAGGTAGAGGAAGAAGCAGATTCAATATGAGAACAACCACCTCTTCTCCTCATAGAAAAACTTCCGGTGAAAGAAGAAGGCCTAGCAAGACTACCCTCTCGCCAACCACTGAAACACCTTATGAAAATTCCTTCAACTCAAACAGGTATACTACGATTGACAACGAAAGACCCAGACCACGACCAAGATTGCAAAATTCGTTGACTGAAAGAGTTGCTGAAGGAAGTATTGAATCAACATCGCCTGTTCAGCAGTTATTGCAGCCCATCACAAGAGTTATGGAAATTTCTCAAAATCAACCAGATTATTATGTCCAATTTCAGAGCGCTGTAGCTAACGAGAGACCTGTTCTGAGAGATTATGTTGAAGAACCAAAAACAGAAGGTGTTAAAGTTGTTGAGCAGTATCATTCCCAGAAAGTGACAACAGCTGAAGAACTAGCTTCTCAAGAAAAGGGATTTTCACCACTCCGTCAAATTTCTGTAAGTAGTTTTGATGTGCTTAATTTGAAAACTATAGTCATAAATTATTCATTTCTGAATATGAAATAAGAGTTGGCTAAAACAGGATAATAAGAGTTAAATCACAAATAACTTTTCAAATATCGTATTGGGGTCAATCATTTTCTTTATATAAATTATACAGTTTTAACCCTTTTATGTTAATTCAAATCTCATCAGTTTTAATGCTAATCAAAAGTTATGTTTTCAAGCTAAAATAGTAGCATCAAGTTTTTAAGAAAATCTTATGGGAAGCCTCTGGTTGACTCAAGATATCAAATTGCCTGCTTGACAAACAACGATGCTGATTAGAATCATCCAAACTATTATTAAAATCACAGAATTTGCAAAGACTAATTTTTCAAATTTTCAGGTCATACAGCAAGACAGATCGGAACTAGTCAGGCCAACTGTCACACAAAATCCCCTAGAAATCGAAGCCACGACAAGAAGGAGAGTCAAAGTACGTGGAAGACCAAAGAACAAATATTCTTCAACAACCATGGCACCAAGAGTTGCATCTACGCAAGGAAACGAGCAAACTGAATTCTACGGATTCATCAGGCAACCAAACTTCTCACAGAGCTCTCAGATAAGCAGCAATAGTAGAAATCAGGAAGAAGACATACATATTTACGCACCCACTCAGCAGAAATCCCCCATTTACCATTCGCGAAATAATGAACAAACAGGTCCGTCGAGTCCTCGTTCGGACACAGAACCAGCCCGCTTCTTGGGTGAATTAAGACCAAAATACGCCTCCCCGCCTAGAGTGACCACTACGCAGCCACCAGAAACAACCCAAAAGAGCAGAATACGTGGTAGGGTACGAGTTCCTGGTAAAACATACGAAAGCAGGGCCAAAGCATCAGATAATTTCTCAACTGAAAAAAGTTTAAGAGGAAGAACTAGAGGTAGGAGTCATTTTACTCCACCCAGAAATGTTAGACAAGAATCAGACAATGAAGAAACTGAAAATTACCCTGCACCTTACTTAAAGAACAGGGAAGCTGCAACTACACCGAGTAGCTCTGAGTTTAAGATAACTGTGAGTACGGACGATGAGGAAGGTGTTCAAATTCCCAATTCTTCAGTTAGCAAACCTGAAAATAGAGGAGAGTCTACGACAGAAGTTCCTTCAAATCCTCCAAGTTTGAGTGTGGTTCAGGACGGAACAAAAAACGTAATATACAAAGATGACTATGAAATACCAGATGACAAGATGGAAATAGTATCATTCAGGCATGAGAATGCGAAAGGGGAAGGTTTTAGAGTGGTAAACGTAGATCAGTTTGATACTGCTGAATCTCAAAATTATAGAACCGTTTTCAATAGTCTGGACACTCCCGATAAGGTTAACCAGTTGAAATCAGTAGAAGTGGAAGAAATATCTACAGAACATTCAACGAATATACCTGAAAAAATTGAAGCTCCAACTACTACTGGAATTCCAGACACACAAAAAACTTCTGATGATGATCTCCTGAACACAACAATTTTGGAATCTGTAAGAGAAACCATAGGAAATGCCACAGTCCCATCTTTTTCCACGACAGAAATCTTAGAAACCACAGTAGCAACAACGACAACAGAAGACTCGATAAAAGAAATTCAAAACACTACCAGTCCACAATCAACGGATACTGCGGAATTGATATCAACTACACCTCCAGAGGAAGAACAAACGAATCCTACGACCGAAGCGAAATTGCCGGAGCAGACGCCTCTAGATCTTCTGCTGCTCAAAACGTCGACATCTACAGAAATATCACACGAAACTGAAATATGCTTCAAGGGAAGATGTGTCAAATCTAAAAACAAAAAATTCAGAAAAAGACTTCTTCGTAAAAAAGTTAACGAGACGAACAATTGAAGTGTGTACAATTCTTCCGATGTTGTGATGTGATATAGAGGACTTTTGGAGTATTATATTAAATGAATGTATTGAGGAGATCAATACTGTGAGGTTTTCGTTAAGTTTCTATGTGAGGATTAATATTTATTGTATCGATTATTTGTATATGCGGAATGCCAAATAAATTATTAGTTTCTTATATTTGAAGAGCTTAATTGACACAATAGCTTGAATGGGATGAAAACACTGAAAACGCACGAATTCCTCATCTTATCTATCTACATCTACTATTTACCATGCATTTCCACCCAAATTTTTAATAACTAGAGAACTCTGACCATTATCATCAAACATGTTTTGATAACCACAGAAGCATGATAAATTTGTCATTGGATATCAGAATATAGTACATTTCATAATATTCAATATCAAAGACTGAATAATATTCTTTAAATACGTTAATATCTGAAGTAAAATAAGTCTAATGTTGGGTGTATGATACTGAAGCTCTCGGAGAAAAACATCTGCCTCAATTTCAATGCAACCAAGCATGGTATAAAATATTGTGTGCTGATTTGGAGTTTTCTGTCCATTCAAAATAATGCCTTACCGCATCCTAGCAAAGTAGCAAAAAATTCTTGTGTGAAGAAGAGTGTGAAAGTAATAGACTGCTCTACTTGTTTTTCTCATTCTGGTTTGTGGGATAAGAAGGGTAAAAGATCATCAAGAAATCCAGAGAACACAGTACACTAGTCCTCCCTTCTTAGAGAGTAGTCACTGAAATCCTGGCTGATTCGTTATGATCATCTAGTTGATGTGTGGATAACTTGAATTAATTTCCAAAAAAAAAGATGAGGAAACGTTGAGATATGAAATCCAGAAATGTGGGGGAAATAAGTGCACAATATTTGCTACTGAAGCTCTCGGAGAAAAAGATCTGCCTCAATTTCAATGCAACCAAGCATGGTATAAAATATTGTGTGCTGATTTGGAGTTTTCTGTCTATTCAAAATAATGCCCTACCGCATCCTAGCAAAGTAGCAAAAAATTCTTGTGTGAAGAAGAGTGTGAAAGTAATAGACTACTCTACTTGTTTCTCATTCTGGTTTGTGGGATAAGAAGGGTAAAATATCATCAAGAAATCCAGAGAACACAGTACACTAGTCCTCCCTTCTTAGAGAGTAGTCACTGAAAATCCTGGCTGATTCGTTATGATCATCTAGTTGATGTGTGGATAACTTGAATTAACTCCCAAAAAAAAAGATGAGGAAACGTTGATATGAAATCCAGAAATGTGGGGGAAATAAGTGCATAATATTTGCTACTGAAGCTCTCAGAGAAAAAGATCTGCCTCAATTTCAATGCAACCAAGCATGGTATAAAATATTGTGTGCTGATTTGGAGTTTTCTGTCTATTCAAAATAATGCCCTACCGCATCCTAGCAAAGTAGCAAAAAATTCTTGTGTGAAGAAGAGTGTGAAAGTAATAGACTGCTCTACTTGTTTCTCATTCTGGTTTGTGGGATAAGAAGGGTAAAAGATCATCAAGAAATCAAGAGAACACAGTACACTAGTCCTCCCTTCTTACTGAGTAGTCACTGAAAATCCTGGCTGATTCGTTATGATCATCTAGTTGATGTGTGGATAACTTGAATTAACTCCCAAAAAAAGATGAAGGAACGCTGATATGAAATTCAGAAATGTGGGGGAAATAAGTGCACAATATTTGGTCTTACTGGCTCATTTATTGGAAAAACAAGAAGAGCCGGCGAGAAAACATTCATCTTTTTGATCTTCAACATTTTCCACAATACTGTACTTCTCTTCATCTGATAAAATTAACGTAATACACATCAACAATCTCCAATAAAATAAAAAAAAAAACAAAATTCTTCGAGGTTGTTTAGATAAAGTTCTTTCAGGAATCCTTACAATCACCCTAACTGTTATATAATCACAAGTTTATTGTGATCTTGGCAAATAATAATATTATTTAAATATTTCAATATTTACAGATATATTCTGTTAGCCGTTTACATATTTAATATTATAACTTCAGGAATTAAATTAATGTCATATAAGTACTACTTATATCAAACGATATATAAAATAAACATTCATTATAAGACATCAAAATGAGATAACAAAATCCAATAAATATAAATTGTTAACATTAATCTTGTAAATTAAATATTTTGAGTAGACAAAATTTTGTTTCTGCTTATTTCCTCTCATGAAAACAGATATTTTTCAAAAATGTTTTACATAATCTTAACATTAATTTAATTCCTGAAGTAATAATATTAAATATAATTTTTTGAAATTAAATGTGTAGAAGGTTAACTAAATATATCTGTGAATATTAAAATATCTAAATAATTTTATATATCTTCTATCAAGTATAAACCTCTATTTATTTTATTCATAAATAATAATATTATTCGGGTCGGGAATGTCTAGTTCTGACCTATTCTTGAGCACTTAGTTGCTGTGCTCTTATTAATCATGGATCCACATTTCGTTCACACAAATCGCATTAAAATCAGGTGATGAAACTCATTTGTTAACTCTAGATTCAAATGAATTGAGTTATTATAAGGAGTTCTTGATATTAAATTGTTAATATAAATTAACAGAACTCGCATATCCTGACATACCTAGAGTGAAAATCAACAATTAAAAAGAAACAATACATAAAAGGTCACTTAGATTAATGTGATTTCATCTTCGGGTTGAATTTCGAGTGATATAATGTTCAAATAGCTATTTTAGACTGGTCAATTTTGTTGCTACTCAAGAACTAAAGACAATAAAATATCCGGCCCGAAAGACCAAATGTTTTGCTCCACAGTATTTTTCGAGTGAGGCATGGATTAATAAATCAAATCGGCCGACAATCTGTACCAAATATCATTAATATCAATTATGGATTAATATTGACTATTAATCCGGGAGCTTTGCGCAAATCGTTAATGTTTAAATGGAATGAAATATTGTTCTGAAAAATAATTCTTTTTTGATCACAATATTTCCACAATTTATCGATTTACAGTATTTGTGCAAGTGTATATAGAGATCATTTCAAGAAGTCCACATTCTACTTAAATTTTCATTAAATATTTTAATATTAACAGATATATTCTGTAAGCCTTCTGCATATTCAATTTCAAAAAATTATATTTAATAGACAAAATTTTGTTTCTGCTCATCCCTCTTATGAAAACAGATATCTTTCAAAAATGTTTAACATAATCCTAAGAATTTCATCATAAAACTATCTTACTTGGAATCTTCAATGTTATTGAATATTCAACTAAGTTACTTTTTAGAAAATCTCAAGATACATATCTTGAGATGTATATAAAAACATTACTAAAAAATTCGTTTTAAGAGAGACTTTGCTCGTCAGTACCCAATCACATTTAAAAAAATATATAACATCGATCTACAAAAAATATTTACTCACCTTTTCAATCATAAACATTTTGGCAAATGAATACTGAACATTTAAATAGTGTCCTATGTGAACTCCAACAAATAGTTCTATGGTTTACCATAGATCTTAAAGACTGACCGGTAATTTAACGGCCTCTGCACAAAATTTCAAAAAATTATATTTAATATTATAACTTCAGGAATTAAATTAATGTCATATAAGCACCGGTTATATCAAACGACATATAAAATAAACATTCATTATAAGACATCCAAATGCAATAACCACTGATTGATAAGGTGAGTAAATATTTTTTGTTGATTGATGTTATATATTTTTTTAAATGTGATTGGGTACTGACGAGCAAAGTCTCTCATTAAAGGTATTTTTTAGTAATATTTTTACATATCTTGACATTTTCTAAAAAGTAACTTAGTTGGATATTCGATAACATTGAATATTCCAAGTAAGAGTTTTATCATGAAATTCTTATGATTATGTTAAACATTTTTGAAAGATATCTATTTTCATAAGAGGGATGAACACAAACAAAACTTTGTCTACTTAAAATATTCAATTTATGGGGTTTTCGTTAACAATTTATATTTATTGGATTTTGTTATCTCATTTGGATGTCTTATAATGAATGTTAACTTTATATGTCGTTTGATATAAGCGGTGCTTATATGACACCAATTTAATTCCTGAAGTTATAATATTAAATATAATTTTTTGAAATTAAATATGTAGAAGGCTAACAGGTTAATATTAAAATATTCAATAAATTTTAAAATTTGAATATTAAAACAAATTGAAATATGTTTATCTTCTACAATTATAATTTCAAAAAAATTTTTATTCAAAAAACTTTCAGAAATAAATTTATGTCTACAACAAGCACCGCTTACATTTAATAGACGTATATAATCAAAACTCAATATATAATGTCAAATGGAATAAATAACCTAACAGATATACGAAAGTAATTAAAATTAATAAATAAATATTTAAAGGAGACAAAATTTTGTTTCTGGTCTTACCTTTAAGAACACCAATTGCCGTTTAAAAACATGAACACACTTAAAGGACTTCTCAAAGAATATAATTTATTCGAAATATTTAAATATTCGAATAAATTATTTCAAAAATCTCTAAAAAATGTGCACTATATCTTCAAAAAACAAATATAATTCTAGACAATCCCGTCTTCAGTCCTCATTTGATATTCCAAATATCAAAATCAAAAACTTAACCTATATCTCTCACGTATTAAAAGACTCAAGCTTCGAAATACAGATCAATAATATAATTCAAGATTGATCTATGTTCTAACAAAATCAAAGAACAGTGTGAGTTATTTTAAGGTTTATTTAAATTCATTGACATTCTATAATGAGATTTATTGAAGCCAAAATATAATTATATATTATATATAAAATAAAATAGAAATGTAAGCGGTGCTTATGTAGACATAAATTTATTTCCAAAAGTTTTTTGAATAAAAATTTTTTTGAAATTAAAATTGTAGAAGATAAACATATTTCAATTTGTTTTAATATTCAAATTTTGTTATATTTCTTCTATCAAGTAAAAGGCCTTTCTATTTTATTTAATAAATTTTATATACCTTCTATCAAGTATAAACCTCCATTTATTTTATTTATTCTACTTAAATTTTTCTATTGAAGGGTCGGCCATCTAGAGTTTGCATTTTGAACAAAACTGGGAAATATAACTTATTTCCACAGTGCTGAATCTTCTATCCAAACTGTTACGTGGAAAATTCAACAGATATGAAATGCCCTCACGGCAATTTGTGGATCAATTTGTGAAGCGAGTTCGTCGAAATGGATCGTTATTTGATAAATCAACCCGTTCATGATCTCGTCCAATGAGCACACCCAAAAACATTATGGTAAAAGATGCATTTGTAAAATATGTTTCAATGAAATATTGTTCGATAACCAGTAACATTACCATCATGAATAATTTCCTTTCGGTTACCTATAAATTATAAACTTTTTTCATGAAAGAATGGTATCAAGTTATACACCGTATAGCAATGCATCAAATAAATTCTTGAAATGTGAACTCGCGTTTTTTATACAGGTATACCTACTTATCAAATGATAGCAAAATCCAAATATTTACTCCAAACTGAGTTGATCTCATTTTGTCAGTATGGAACAAGAATCTTACTGTTAATTATTCGTTTTCATCTCACAACTTGATGATTCGTTTTCATAATTCCTCCATTCAGTGATAACAATAGTGTTACCATGTCAGCGAGAATAGATGATCATTCTTCATTTCTATCAGCTTCTAGAAGGTAATATGTAAATATTTACACAAATTAGAAATCAGTAAATGATGGAAATATTCACAAAATGATCAGTCATTAATGAATATTATTGTAACGTTTTCCATCTAATGACGACAAGTAAACTGCTCCACAAAACTTAAGGAAGTTCATAAACTCTTAATCCATGTCGAACGTTATATAGTATTGTTGGCCGAATATTAGTATGTGATAAATGTTTACTTTCTAATCCGAGTTTTTTGCGCGATTGTTCTAGTAAATAGTGTGCTATAATTTTGCTCAAACGTCTGTACCTTTCGAATTTTGAGCAAAAAATGTTTGGATTTACTGAAGAATCCAAGGTCCAAGTTTTTCAAGATTTTCAAGAAGCATCGGGTGTTTTTTTAGAGTGATTGAAATTTAAATTGAAATAAAACTCATTCAAATCAAGATTGAAGCCAATTTTTTTTTATTTGGAAGATAATTTTATGACATTTATGTTTTAAAAATAATTTCCGGCATATGTCCTCTACAACTAGCTCTGAGGAACCGCATTCCACCAGACCAATTTTGGACCACTTTTTCTAGTAATTGAGGCCTTACTTCATAAATAGCAGGACTTATGTTGGCTTATAAAGCACCTATTGTTTCTGGTTTATCAGCATAAACCAATGACTTGACATAACCCCAAAGAAAATAATCCAGTGGAGTTATGTCGCATGATCTTGGAGGCCAATTAATTGGACCATTTCTCGAAATAATGTTATCGCCAAATCTTCCTTTCAATAAATCAATTGTTACAGTAGCAGCATGAGGTGTAGCACCATCTTGTTGGAACCAAAACACTTCGGGGTCGATACCATTCAAATTTTGAAACAAATAATCATTGATCATCGATCTGTAACGAGCACCATTCACTGTAACATTAGCTCATGCATTGCTTTCAAAGAAATATGGTCCGATGATGCCTCCAGAGTGTAAAGCACACCATACAGTGCATTTTTCAGGATGCAATAGAACCTGCAGAACTTTTTGAGGATTGTTTTCACTCCATATACGGCAATTTTGCTTGTTTACATAGCCGTTCAACCAGAAATGAGCAGCAAACAAACGACGCTTATTATGGTCAAGTGGCTCTAGTTGGATCTTGTATGGGTGTAGACCAAGATCTTTACGCAAAATTTTCCATGTGGTGCATGCACCACAGTCCAACTTGTTGTGAACGTAGACGAATAGACAAATCTGGATCATCATTAACACTATGAGTTACAGCAGCGATATTTTCTTCTGTACGTACAGTTATTTGTCTTGTTGTTGTAGAGTAGAGAAAATGTTGTCCGAAATCTATCGATAGTTCGACGAATAAGCTGCTCTGATGGACGATTATGTAAACCATAAATTTCACGAAGTGCTCTATAAGTTTGGCGAATGGAACACCGATTTTGAAAATAAATTTCAACAATTTGTAAACGTTGTTGCGGCGTGAGTCTTTCCATGATAATTTGTCAATGCTTACTGAACAGAAATGTTAAAACGACATGGCTTCTACCTTCTGTCAAATCACAGTTATCCCTATCGAAAGTTCTATCACTCTAAAAAAGACTCCCGACATTAAATTTTACTAGACATTCTAAGGATGGCCTCATGAGGCAATCACTAGATGAAGAGGTATGAGATCAGTGATGACCTCAACTTAAACGATCGGGTTTGAATTGAATCTGAAGCACGGTTGATAACAAAACTCTTCTCGAATACAACTTGACAATTTCAATCTTGTTAAAATTTTGAAATTCAAATTACTTTACAATGGCATATATGACTATAAATTGAAAAATATTTCAACCTATTGGTAAGCAGGATACTTCTTGCTAATTTAAAATATTCAATCTGTTTCAGTTCGCTAAGGAAATCTCACCGATCTGAAGGAAGAAGGCTGGTCAGAAAAAATGGAAAATCGGAATGTATCCTGATAGAACCCACTGATCTTGACATGAAATATGAAAAGAGGACGGATCTTGTACACTCTCTAATTGATGCCAAATGGGAATGGACTTTCGCAGTTCTTATAGTGACTTTCATTGGTAAGTGCTATAAATTCAGAAAAAATTGTTTCAGTTTCCTCTAAGATTTGAATGAAATTTTGGGAGTATTAATTCAACCAATATTACCGACAAGCTCGAAGATGTTCTATAGGAGCCATCCTGTCTGAAATAAACAGTCGAGAAGATAAGTCTCTGAGACCTTTATTACCACTATTAGTAATTTATATTATACATTCTGTCAAGAAAGTACCGGGAATTATCGATTTAAATCTGGCGGAGCAATGAGGCAGGTAAAAAAATTTTTTCCTAGGTTGGTACCACTGTCCTTAATTACTATGCCAAGCTTGAGCTAGATCTGTCAACTAGTGTGTTTGCAACAGCTGATTAAGTCAGTCGATGTCAGAGTGCGTGCCGATTTTTACTATGGGTGATTACGTTGAGCAAAGAATTTGTTTAAAGTTTTGTGTTGCAAATGAATTTTCGTGTGCCGATGCATTGAAAATGTTGCAAAAGGCCTTTGGTGATAATGCTCTATCGAAAACTCGTGCATATCAGTGGTACAGAGCCTTCAAGGACGGTCGTGAAGTGGTCGCCCATCGAAGGCTTCGATCGAAGATAACGTCGATAAAATTAAGGAAAGGGTGCTGGAAAACCGTCGTACCAGCTTGAGAGAGATAGCACATGATCTTAAGATATCCCACGAGTCCGCACGTACGATTTTGATTGATATTTTGGGCATGAGAAAGGTGGCCGCACGACTCGTACCGAAAGACCTGAATTTTCTTCAAAAACGTCATCGCGAACAGGTTGCTTCAGACATGCTGGATCGCTGTAATTCCGATTCTACATTCATGGAACGCATTATAACTGGTGATGAGACCTGGGTCTACGAGTACGATATGCAAACAAGCCAGCAATCATCGGAATGGGTGGCAAAAAATGAGCCGAAACCGAAAAAACCACGCCAAAGCCGCTCGAAAATGAAGGTGATGCTCATTGTTTTCTTCGATATCCGTGGCGTGGTGCACTACGAATTCGTTCCAGAGGGTCAGACGGTAAACAAGGAGTATTACCTAGGCGTTATGAAGCGTTTGCGTGAGCGTATCCGTAAGAAGCGGCCAAATTTGTAGGCGAACAACTCATGGATTTTGCATGACGATAACGCGCCTTCTCACCGAGCTACGATTGTGACTGACTTTCTCGCCAAAAACTCAACAAACGTGCTTCATCAACCACCGTATTCGCCGGATTTGGCTCCCTGCGACTTTTTCCTCTTCCCAAAACTAACACTGCCCCTTCGTGGCACCCGTTTTGAGTCGATTGAAGTCATAAAACAAAATTCGGCGCGAGAGCTAAAGTCCATCCCGGAAAGCGCCTATAAAAAATGTTTCGATAATTGGAAGTGCCGTTGGCATAGATGTATTGGAGCAAATGGAGCCTATTTTGAAGGCGACCCAATAAATTTTGACGATTAAATGTAAAAATGTTGTTTTAATTGAAAATTCCCGGTACTTTCTTGACAGAGTAGTATAACATTATCTGGGAGTTATTTGAGGGTAAAGAGAACCAACTATGATTTGGGGGACAGCCAAGGAATGGCAAGTCCGGTAGATATTGAAGGGGAAACACAAAAAAAACACTAAAAAACCTACCCACGTCGGAAAGTCAGCAACGAAGACAGATACACAGAAAAACTCAAATATTGCTTGAAGTCAACAAATTTTGCGCGCATGTTCATATCACCTTTCTTCGAAGGTAGGACAATTAGTAGCTCTCAAAGATGCTCTACCCACATTTTTTTATCTTCACGAAATTTCGCAGGAATAGGCACGTAGTTATTCTTCTCCGGAATAGCAAATTTAATTTCGCTGGGATCAATAGTTTCGAAAATATTGGAATAAATAAGAAAATCCTCCAACTGAAAATTATTCCGAAAGCACAAGATGAATTTAGCGCATCAACGTACTCAACTGAGATATTTTCGTACGAAAACGAGTGTTTAAGGGCGAACCGACTGGACAGAATTACTTTTCTTCGTATTCTTCATCAGTGAGTCCATCCCAATCATTTGAGATCATTTTGGGCTCAAAATTCTAAATTTACAGACGTAGTAGCAAAGCCTAACCAGGATACAACTGATTTCCACAAGCTATACAAACGCTTCTTAATAAGAGATCTAGGAGTATCAGTATAATACCAAAATATAAAGGATTAAGCTATCGAAAAATTTATTGTCTACCGACTGATAAAATATTGTATATCAAAAGTTTCACACAATGTGTCGCTTAACCATCCATTGCACCATTGCACTTTCCAACTTAAAGTAATTTCAATGCTTTTTTCCTAGTCACATGGTTATTCTTTGCCGTTCTGTGGATGGCTATTGGCATCTCGAGTAGAGATGAAGAAGAACCTATCTACTCCCAATGCTTAATGGGTATATCTAACTTTTCTGGTTATGTCTTGTTCAGCATTGAAACTCAAACTAGCATTGGATACGGAAGCAGATCTATAACCCAGAATTGCTTCGGTGCTGTGATTCTCGTATGTTGTCAAATCTTGATTGGAATGGGACTAGGAGGAAGCATGGTGAGCATTGTTTATGCGAAAATGATCAGCCCTAAAACTCAGCACTCAGATCGTTGCTTCACCAAAAATGCTGTGGTAAGAAAAATGTCTACACTTTTGTATATAATACAAGGTTTTTGTTGAACATACGGCAAAAATTAAAGGTTTTATCACCTATCTTCACAATAGAGGGTGGAATACCAAGATAACGAAAAAAATTAGTTGGTTTGACTCAGTACAATTCAACCAAGATAATGAAAGTACTAAGCAGAAAAGATTTCAAGAAATCATGTTCACCAGAGTAAACTGAGTAAATATGATAGTTTCGAATTACGAGTACCTGAATTCATTTAAAAATAAAACAGTTAGGAAAAGTATAAACTTGGCTTTAGCAAATATGAACCAGAAGGAATCAAAGTGAAGAAGCGGTAGAAGCTGAACCAGAGCCTCCTATGAGATAAGCTAGACCATGCATAGTGATAGAACTTTCGAAAGGGATAACTGTGATTTGACAGAAGGTAGAAGCCATGTTGTTTTGAAATTTCTGTTCAGTAAGCATTGACAAATTATCATGGAAAGACTCATGCCGCAATAACGTTTGAATTGTTGAAATTTATTTTCAAAATCAGTGTTCTATTCGCCAAACTTATAGAGAGCACTTCGTGAAATTTATGGTTTACATAATCGTCCATCAGAGCAGCTTATTCGTCGAACTATCGATAGATTTCGGACAACTTTTTCTCTACTCGATGCAACAACAACAACAAGACAAAAAACTGTGCGTACAGAAGAAAATATCGCTGCTGTAAGTCATTGTATTAATGATGATCCAGATTTGTCTATTTAGTCGACATTCACAACAAGTTGGACTCTGTGCATCCACAACATGAAAAAATTGGTCTACACCCATACAAGATCCAACTGGTTCAAGAACTTAAGCCAATTGACCATAATAAGCGTCGTTTGTTTGCTGATTGGGCCCTAGAACAGCTTGAAGTTGATACACTTTTTATCGTAAAATTATGTTTAGTGATGAAGCTAATTTCTGGTTGAACGGCTATGTAAACAAGCAAAATTTCCGTATATGGAGTGAAAACAATCCTTAAGAAGTTCTGCAGGTTCCATTGCATCCTGAAAAATGCAGTGGAGGCATCATCGCTCCATATTTCTTTGAAAACGATGCTGGAGCTAATGTTACAGTGAATGCTTCTCGTTACAGATCGATAATTACTTGTTTCAAAATTTGAATGGTATCGACCCAGAAGTGTTTTGGTTCCAACAAGATGATGCTACATCTCATGCTGCTACCGTAACAATTGATTTATTGAAAGAAAGATTTGGCGATATGGATTATTTTCTTTGGGGTTATGTCAAGTCATTGGTTTATGCTGATAAACCAAAAACAATAGACGCTTTGGAAGTCAACATAACTAGTATTATTGATGAAATAAGGGTTGAATTACTCGAAAAGGTGGTCCAAAATTGGTCTGGTCGAATGCGGTTCCTCAGAGCTAGTGGTGTACATATGCCGGAAATGATTTTCAAAACATAAATAACATGAAATTATCTTTCAAATAAAAAAAATTGGCCTCAATCTTAACTTAAATGTGTTTTATTTCAATTTAAAGTTCTATTACTCTAAAAAAAACACTCGATGTTTGTTGAAAATCTCGAAAAACTTTGGATTCTGCAGTAATTCCAACACCGGAAATAAATATCGCAGTAAACAATGAAATAACGTGAATATAAATAGAGATGTTGCCTTGTTTTTTACTCTTATTTTCCACCTTGCCTTCAATTTGGCTTCAATCTTAATTTAAATGTGTTTTATTTCAATTTCAAGTTCTATCACTCTAAAATAAACACCCGATACTTGTAGCATCTGTTGTATGTTGTAACAAAGCATGTTATCATCTAGATAGGTTTCGCCAATAGAAGAAAGCTCATAATTTTGAGGTGGAAAAGTTGAATATGTTGTCCTCAGTAGGGCATTATTATCTACACATATCATCATCAGATTTTTGGAATTTTGAGATTGGAATTAAACATTTTTCATTCAATAATCCCTTCCAGTTGAAGTCTGGTCACTGTCGACTTAAATAAATTTAATTATCTAAGGAGATGTTCTTGTCTATCTAACTTCGTAGTATCAACAACATCTTTCCTTGATCCATCAATGATTAAGCTCTTCTGAATCCTCGCATTTTCACGCTGCTATGTAATCAAGACTTCAATTTCAGATTTGTCAAAGAGATGGTGAACTCTGCCTTATATTCAGAACCAGAGATCCCTCAAGAAAGTATGAGTTTCAGAACTCAATCAGAGCGTTCTTGATCAAGATGAAAAATGGAGATTATTCACTGAAGACTCTGAAGCTGGAACCTATGGGAATAGTGATATGGCCAACGGAAGTAGTTCATAAGATAACCGAATCGAGCCCTTTCTGGGATCTTTCTGCTAAAGATCTTGTATCTAGAAAGTAAGTATTTTTTCCCAGTTACAGCAATTTTGGAAAATAAGGTGAATTAAATCGAAATATTTTTACGTAGTGGGTAAATCAGTATCAATAGGATATTGCTACTATAACGTGTTTTAAAACTGCATTGATACATACACTGAACTTATTTTGACGAGGATGTATTGGAAAAGTCTCAGCCTACTCTCCTCTTATTTGAATTCATTCATCACAACGAATCTGCCTCGCTTCTAGCCCTATCGAAAAGCTCTGCGAACCAGATCTCCACAGCTTCTGTGGCCTCTTCGTTGGAATAAATGGACGCCATTTTAATTTTTTTAGGCAAGAGAGTCAGATCAGATGAATTAGGGGGCTGTTGAAGTAATTCAAACATTCAATCACGAATTGTTTGCATGGCAACATGTGATGTGAGCAGGGGCATTGTCTTCCAAAAACAAAACACTGTTTTGCGTTTTTTCTTCATTATTATTTTTTGTTGAGTGGTCAGTAACATCTAAGAGTAATTCTATGTTATTCAGATAACATCAATCATGATTACTGCGTGGCAATCCCAAAGAATTGAAGCAAGAAGTTACTCAGAAGATTTTTGAACACGTAACTGCAATTACGCGTTTTAAGAAGTTGCCATCTTTTCAAAACGAGCACAGATCGAACGCGAACTACTTTTGCACGATTCTTGTTAATATTCAAACATTTGGGAATCCATTTTGCCGAAATTTATTCCATCTCCAAATCAACGTGAACTACAGTGTGGGTCATCTAGAGTTTCAATTTTGAAGTAATGGTCATTTCGAGTGTTTTGACAAAAAGTTAACTCAATATTGAATGAAAATGAGCTTCATCGCTAAAACTGATTTATCTGGGAAAATCCTCATCTTCGACCATGCAACCATTAGCCCATTGAGCGAAGTGAAAAAGCATAGGATGGTTACAAGGCTTCGCTAGTTGAACTGTGCAAGCCAAAAATGACGTTAATTTAACTTTCGGATGAAATAATATGTGTTGTCGTTCATTATACTATATGTAGCTTCTTTGAGAAATAATTCACAGATTTGAAATCTTCAAGGTGAAAATGCCTGTTAAAAAAAGAACATTCTGAAGCATTAATTAGTTGCAATTTCTATTTCAGATTCGAGATAGTGGTCGTTATCGAGGGCACTTCCTTGTCCACAAATCAACCTTCTAGAACAGTAACGTCATACCTGAGCAATGAAATTTTTTGGGGTAACACTTTCAAATCTTGTGTGAAATACGACAAGGAAAAAAAGAGTTACAGAGTATCCCACAAACGGTTCAACACAACTACAGAAGTTCACACGCCTTTGTGTAGTGCCAAAAAATTGGCTGAAATTTATACTGAGATCATCAACTGCAACTACGACTCAGATACCAATATAACAATGGAAAGTCCTGATTACAGTAGTCAAAGAACAAGCGTGTCTCCAGAAAGTGGCATAGTTGTTTCGCCTGTTTTTAATAGGACCGAAGAGTATCGAATTGAAGAATACGAGAGTTCAGAATTTTCTTCTGCAGAATCTTCTGATGAGGAACAAGAAAGAAGTCGAATAAGTAGATTTCAAATAAGGAAACGGTCGTCTATCATCGTGTCCTCCCTTCTGGAAAGTTTACAGAAGTATGTTAGCAACGATGGTACGAAAAGCTACAGTACTTCAGGAGTAGGCTCACCACTTGAGACCTCACTATAGAAAGAGAGATGTAGATCACTGGAGGTTATCAACTTAATGTGACCATTCGTCAAACCATGGGAATACTGTAAATTGGTATGGAGTGAGGTTTTAAATAGCTGTGATATTTAGTGATGTCCTGAATCATATCAACGGTATTAAGTATGCATTTATCAATAGACTTAATATCCTAAAGAAACGAAACATTGCTCTGTTGAAATATTACTTGTTCTAAGGCCAACATTCATATTGTTTGGATAAAGACGAATATAGCAGAAATAACGCTTGCGACAAGGATGAATAAATCTGATAGTATGTCGCTGGCAACGCTGTAATGAATACAATAATCTTCAAATTCATAACACCACAGGCGTATAATAAGTGTTTCTTACCTGTAATAGGATATCTGATGATGACAAATTTGTCACCCGCAAAAGTTCTGGTTCGACTATTTTCCATTCTATCCTGCATTTCAAGATTTTTTATATAGTTTTGAAATATAAATTGAAAATTACTTTTGGAGGGTTTTTTCAAATATTTCATATATTTATTAATACGTTTCATGTCGTGAAGTAAAAAAGTTTTTTCCGAGACATTAAAAATTATTTTATATTGATTATATATTGGGATATCATTTTGATAGTTTTTGTATTTAATGTTCAATATATATTGTAGAAGTTCGAAAATATAATACTGAATTTAAAGGTGTTTTAATTTCTTCTTTCTATTATTGACTCACATTTTAATTTATTTCTCAAATTCTCAATAAAATTCATATGGACTCAAGGATCCATAAAATATTCCTTAATCATGTATTATTTGTGAAATTCTGGTTATTTTTCTTGTCATGGGACATTGAGACGAATAATATCTGTTGTGTTTTTCTGTATTCCAAGTATACATGCATTTCTCTAATACTTTAGATACCTCAGAAATTTACTTTGAGATGATTCATTCCAAGTTTTATCTTTTTTGATGAGTTAAATGCAGACTCGAAATAACTACTAGTTCAAAATGTGAACTCTAGATGGCCCAACCTCTCTTTGACATCGATACTAGAAAAATACTATTTTACATATAAATATAATTTTATTCATATGATAAAGTGTTTTACACCTTGCGATTCTTAATATTTTATTTTTCATCATTATACAAGAAAAACTAATTTAGTAACTAAATGAACCTAGAGAATTAAGATTCTTCAATATGGTCCATCTTTTCAACAACCTTCTTCGATTCCAAATATTTATTTCTGTAGCTTTGTGTTGGATCATACTTTTCTTGCAGACGATTCCAATAATCAGGTTTATTATCTATCAAATACTGCATCATGAAATCAGCTCCTTCCTTCTGTTTTTCAGTACATTTCTTGCAATCATTCTCGATAGCGTCAGGTAGGTTGTCTAAAATATTGAATAATATAATTAATTCGTTTCTGAAACAAGATGAAATTATCAATACCAATCAATACATCCACAGAAAGAGGCTCTAAAATGTGATGGGAGTGATTCCCTTAGACAGATTTTAATATTTTAGGAGTTTGTTATTTTTATTTGAATTGGCTTGGCGAGAAATAATTATATCTATGACCAGAAAAACTTTATTCAATTTTTTTATTCGTAATTGAGGTAATATTTCCTATGAACTAGTTAATAGGAGAATGTCTCCACATTACCTAGGAGCATCGAATTCGATCTGCGCTCTTGTTGAAGAAGATACAGACTTCTTAAATCATCTTGTTACTATGCTTAAAGCTCGGGTACACTTCTATGACCCAGAAACAAAACAGCTATCGATTGAATTGAGGCACTTTGGTTTTCAAGAAGTTTAAGTTTAAGAAGTTTCATGCTTGAAAATCTGCTGGAAAGGATTTTAGTTCAAAATTTGGCCAGTTCAGTGGAAGAAGGATTTCTATAAATCAGAAGTTATCGGAGTTGTCAATTCAACTGCATAGGTATGTGCTAGTTGCACCGCCCTAGTGTCGCATGTTAATCTGGTGGCAGCTGGCTTGATTTTCTGTGGAGCATCGACCGTGATAATATTTGTAGAACCAGTGCAAGTTGACAGCTCTCCTCCTATGTTCCAACTAAATCTGGCTGTTATAGTTGGGCAGTTAATCAGTCCTATCGTTTTTTCCCAAAGTTGTAAGGAATGTTTGAGTACTGAGCTTCAAAGATGAGAGCATTATTCTAGTTCTAGTCTGATCTGGGCTTTATACAGTCGAAAAACCTGATCTACAGAGAGACATTCCCTAGCTTTGAAGAAATATCCCAGCTTATTTGCAGCAGATATCGCAAGGTCAGCCACATGTTCCCCACAACATATCGAAAAGCTGACATTCACGCCAATAAGATGCATGGAATCACTTGGTTTTACATCATCAAGTAGTCAGAAGTCACGACTGAGTTTTTTGAAAAAAAGTTGTTGTCGTAGATACGATGCATTGAATTACACCAGATTCCGTTAATCCCTTTTAACAGTGCACAAAGGTTTGTCATAGGTGAAAGAAGACATCAGCGTGCAATCATCTGCGAAACTCACATGTGGTTCTCGGTTGTACTAAGTTTATGTGGATGAGGAAGAGGATGGGCGCGAAAACTGAGCCTTGGGGCACTCCACCGTTCATGATGTAATCAGGAGAACGGACACAATCCACGATCACATGAATTTCCCTGTTGGTGAAGAAACTCTTCATTCAATCGCAGAGATTCCCAGGAAAACCTTATAGTTTATTCAGAAGAGCCTCATGTCAAACACGATCAAAAGCCCCAGCAACTGCATAGCGCTCAATAGCCCTTATCCACACATGCATCACATAGCTAAGGAGGTAACCTCATAACCAGTGTTTGCAAAAACCATTTTGGTAGGTTTTGAATAATAAAACCTTTTCACTTTCAATTTTTGTTTGCCTCCATAATAGGCTAAGACTCTTTCAATTCATCCTTGTGTACTCAAATTATCAACCAAATTCGGGGAATTATCCTCGATATGTTCAAAATGTAATGAAATACGTTTTTCCACATCCTGATTCTTATGTCATATTTTTCATTTCGGAGGGCTCGTGACAAATGCTTACATTTTACGAAGTTCGAGCCTAAAGCGTCAAAGGATTGGATTAGAATTCCCCAAATGTAACCAGACGTCTTTGAGACTTCAGGAAGAAATTATTTATGGTAAGCAAGCCACCACCTCTTCACTTGTGGCGCGAAATACTGCAAATCGCAACGTAAGTTTGCCGCGACTAATTTGCGAGTGTAGAGACGGCATTAGAGATTTAAAATGGGCTGACTTAAAATGACTTAAGACAAATGGAAAAGACAATATGTGAATGAGCAAAATCTACAAAATCTACACATACAGTCCAGTTGTAGGTCCATTAGGAAGTCTGTTTTTGCAATATCTCAAATAATAAAGATCCAGTAAGTTTGAAATATCATTAAATACTTACTCCTTAGTTCGGCACCATCAGGCGTACATCTTCCTTCATCCAACAGACAATTCACATAACTCTTCAGTAGCCTTTCATTTTGCACAACTTCATGTAAATCGATATTGTCATACATTGATGTATATTTTGTCGGCTCTTCCGAAAATACAACATGCAAAAACATCCAGAGGAAAATAGAAATAACTTTGTCCATGTTGGAACTTATATACAATGAAATTCTTCAGCTGATATTGATTAAGTTTTAACAAATTCTCTTCTTGTACCGTGAGGACGAAGTCTCATATATATATACAAAACTATGAGAAAGTTAAATTTGTATTTCGTGCAGAAAATTTCCTCAATTTTGTACTTATGTTATTGTTTGTACGAAAATAATCGAGGTAAAATGAAATGTCTTGCAAATTAAGATAATTTTATTCAACTAATAGATTGTGATCATGTCAATGTTCATTTCATTTCGCAAACTCAAATATGTTATTTGATGGAACTGTTATAGTTCAAGTTAGTTAATTCAAATATTCTTCGATAAAACAAAAAATACCTCATATGTGTTGTATCCATCAAAGAATATACGTCTCATAAGCAAATTTTGAAGATGATGTGATTTTTGAGAGTTTTTTTATAAAGTTGATAAAGGATTATTTGGTTATTTACATTTCTCTGTAATATTGTTGACATACCTTCTGTCAAGAAAGTACCGGGAATTATCGATTTAAATCTGGCGGGGCAATGAGGCAGGTAAAAACTTTTTTTCCTAGGTTGGTACCACTGTCCTTAATTACTATGCCAAGCTTGAGCGGGATCTGTCAACTAGTGTGTTTGCAACAGCTGATTAAGTCAGTCGATGTCAGAGTGCGTGCCGATTTTTACTATGGGTGATTACGTTGAGCAAAGAATTTGTTTAAAGTTTTGTGTTGCAAATGAATTTTCGTGTGCCGATGCATTGAAAATGTTGCAAAAGGCCTTTGGTGATAATGGTCTATCGAAAACTCGTGCATATCAGTAGTACAGAGCCTTCAAGGACGGTCGTGAAGTGGTCGCCCATCGACGGCTTCGATCGAAGATAACGTCGATAAAATTAAGGAAAGGGTGCTGGAAAACCGTCGTACCAGCTTGAGAGAGATAGCACATGATCTTAAGATATCCCACGAGTCCGCACGTACGATTTTGATTGATATTTTGGGCATGAGAAAGGTGGCCGCACGACTCGTACCGAAAGACCTGAATTTTCTTCAAAAACGTCATCGCGAACAGGTTGCTTCAGACATGCTGGATCGCTGTAATTCCGATTCTACATTCATGGAACGCATTATAACTGGTGATGAGACCTGGGTCTACGAGTACAATATGCAAACAAGCCAGCAATCATCGAAATCGCTCGAAAATGAAGGTGATGCTCATTGTTTTCTTCGATATCCGTGGCGTGGTGCACTACGAATTCGTTCCAGAGGGTCAGACGGTAAACAAGGAGTATTATCTAGGCGTTATGAAACGTTTGCGTGAGCGTATCCGTAAGAAGCGGCCAAATTTGTGGGCGAATAACTCATGGATTTTGCATGACGATAACGCGCCTTCTCACCGAGCTACGATTGTGACTGACTTTCTCGCCAAAAACTCAACAAACGTGCTTCAGCAACCACCGTATTCGCCGGATTTGGCTCTCTGCGACTTTTTCCTCTTCCCAAAACTAAAATTGCCCCTTCGTGGCACCCGTTTTGAGTCGATTGAAGCCATAAAATAAAATTCGGCGCGAGAGCTAAAGTCCATCCCGGAAAGCGCCTATAAAAAATGTTTCGATAATTGGAAGTGCCGTTGGCATAGATGTATTGGAGCCAATGGAGCCTATTTTGAAGGCGACCCAATAAATTTTGACGATTAAATGTGAAAATGTTGTTTTAATTGAAAATTCCCGGTACTTTCTTGACAGAGTAGTATGTGCTGGACTAGAGAAACTTGGTAACTATTTAGAATATATTTTATTGAGGCTGTTAATGCTTGCTTTGTTTTCATATGCAGAAAGGATATAATAATAATAATGTTTATTTCTATGATAGATTGGGCCGTTGCTTGGTAGAAATCAGTTGTAATTGTCATTATAAAATAAAACACTTGTTTACATTTTCTACTTTATTTTTGGTATTGACGTACGTTTCGTCTTTGCTTGAAAGACTTCATCAGAATACGAAGTAACAGTTGTTGTACAATGAATTTATAAGATTCACACCTTCTGTAAAAAATCTTATAAATTCATTGTACAACAACTGTTACTTCGTATTCTGATGAAGTCTTTCAAGCAAAGACGAAACGTACGTCAATACCAAAAATAAAGTAGAAAATGTAAACAAGTGTTTTATTTTATAATGACAATGTTTATTTCCCAAAAATACATAAATGAAAGAGTTCTCACAATTAATATAAAAATAATAACAACAGTAATGTGATTTACTTCAAAATAAATTTAGAAAAATTTTATAATAAATTATAACAATGTAAATTAATATTAATACAATAAAAAATATATTTGGACAAATACTTACATAAAGCAATATGATCCAAAAAAAAATAAATAATAATAATAACAAACAAGATCCACGTGTTGAAAACAAGCAACTTTCACCACTCCAATGCGTCTTCAAGTAGAAACCGCGGCCACCCTGTCAATTTCATCTAGAAGCAAATTCTTCAACCAGATTTTCAACTTTTTTTTGTATGAATGAAAGCTGTTCATAGTTCTAATATTAGGAGGAACTTGAGAGTAGATTCTTGGAGCTGTATAATAAAACGATCTCTGACCCACCGCTTTAGCTGCCCTTTCTGTGACATACTCGCAATCTCTCGTGCCTTGTGTTGTGATTATGTTTTATAAACAACAGTTCTCCCCTGTTTCTGTATTGTAGGCAAAGAACCCTATAATAGTAAAGTTTTTCCATGTTGAACATTGTTACCTCGTCGAAAAGTTTTTGTGTGGGATAAGTTCGTTCTTTGTTATAAATAATTTTCAGGAAGGTTTTTTGCATAATTTTCAATTGTATTTTATGACATTTGTGCGTTCCGCCCCAACCTGATATTCCGTGTTGTAAATGTGTTTCAAGAAGTGCGTGATAGAGAATTTTGAGAAAACCATCTTCCATAAGCTTTTTTAGGCGTTTGAAAGTAAACAACAAAGATCTAAGTTTCTTGGTCACTTTGACAATGTGAACGTCCCATCTCAGGTGAGGGTCGATCTCGACTCCAAGGTAAGTTTTCGATGATACACATTCAATAAAATCACCAGAATTGTTATTTCTCAGTACCAGATGGTCAATTTTGGGTAGGCTTGATATTTTATTAGAGAAAACCATGCATTTCGTCTTCTCCATATTGAGTATCAGGTCCATCTCATCCAGCCAATCTTTTATTCTTTCCATGTTGTACTCCGCCCTATTCACAACTTCTTCCCAAGTAGAGCCGGTAAAGAGAACTACTGTATCATCCGCGAAAGATGACACATCGGCATCCACCTTCAAAGACAGCAATCCATCGATATACATCAAAAACAGCACTGGCCCTAGTACCGTTCCCTGAGGTACGCCGGTTAAGACTGTTTGTAATTCACTGATGTCTTCGTTAACCTGCACGCATTGTGTTCTATTTTCAAGGTATGATCGAAACAAATCACCTGCGATTCCTCTTATACCAAGGTCCATCATAACGTCTAACAATTCTTGATGATTAACAGTGTCAAATGCCTTGGCTAAGTCCAGAAAGACCCCTAATGTGAATTTGCCCTCATCAAGTGCCCGACAAATATCATTCGTCAGACAAACCATAGCATCCTCAGTTGATCTTTTCGGTCTGAAACCAAACTGTCTTCCGGACATATAGATAAATAAATTTAGTTTCATCATAATGGTTTTCCGAATAAACATCATATGTGTATTCAACCAAAGCATCAGTTTATATACTACAAAAAATTAGGATTCATATTATATGATTTTTATGTTGGGGGTATGCCACAGAAACTGTTTATTAGCGAGTCGACCTTATACTGTAGAATATCCAAAGTGAAGACATCCAAAAGAAGCGAATTTTCGAAGTCTTTTGAACATATTGGTAGAGACAGGAGATGTCAAGTTTAAAAAAGTAGAAAGGATAAAATCAGTTATTAACGAAGACAAGAAACTTGAGTTTTTACTGAATATAACAGAAGATCCACACACAAGCCAATAGAAGCTTAGTGTAGCCTGTGGTATAAGTGAGCGTTCAGTTAAAAGAATGTTCAAAAAGCACAAGTTTCACCTCTACCACATTCAGATGCATCAGGTGCCTGCCCATAATGACACGGAAACCGTGTCGACCATCAACAGACGTGTTCATTAATTGTCTGAGGAGCAGTTATCGGCACTCAAATAGTAAGTCCTCATTTTTTCGAAGGAAATTTCGACAGTACTGCACATTTGATTTTCCTTCAGAACATTCTTCTTGGATTATTAGCAGTGTCACTTACGTAAATAATTAATGAGATGTGGTTTCAGTTTGATGGAGCACCCTCTCATTATTCTCGTCCTGTGAGAGATTTTCTGAATCACCAATTTCCAAATAGACTGATTGATAGGAGCGGATCCACAAGATGACCTGCTAGATCACCGAATCTCACCTAACCAGATATATGCCAATACAGTTTTTCACTTGCAGTTATCAAAGCAGTAAAAATAGAAACTGTTATACTCTACTTCGAAATAAAACCTCTCATTGAGAAACCTTTCGGTTAATTAACCTTATTCAAGCGGTATATTTTCAATATTTTTATTATTGAAAACAACTGCAAGCAGATTTCGACTCAAAACTGTAGTCGACTGAAAAAGTAAAATTCTAATGATTATTTCTCATTCTGACTTCATTTAAGAAAATGGGAAACGCAGAGATAATATTCAGCATTTATCTGGTTGATTGAGTTGGATTTATTTAATAAGGTGTTTGTTCAACTGAGGATATCCTGAAGAAATAAGATTCTTACCCATGGATCTTTTTATTTCCTATTATATAATTCGCTAATTTCTAGGGATGGACGCTCCATTAAACAATATAATCCACATAATGTTTTCCACTGCTCAATTGTGATCTTCCTAAACTATTTCATAGTTCATAGCAGCATCACCACAAACTATTGCTGTCAAGGAAAATGTTCTTTTTGTCCGATTAGGAAATATTCAACTCCGCCAGTGGCTCGAGAGGGTGGGTTGAGTAGCTAACGTTGTTGTCACTGTTGGTCCCAAGCACGGATAAAGGAAAAGGGTTGGTGAGCAAGGTTAGCAGCTTAATCGCTGTAAAACCTAAAATACTCAGAATGATTTAAATAGGCCTCGGAAACGGACGGATTTAGAGGCAACGACTCCAGCAGGAAGAGGAAATGTATTAAGGATCACAACGTGGAATATTACATCTTGGAATGGCAAAGATCAGGAATTGTTAACAGAGTTGAACGAGCATAATATAGATATATTCGCTATTTGGAGACAAAGAAGACCATGGACTGGTACTATGCAAACTAAATCTGGATTATGCACGCAAAAGGACGGCTCATAAAAAAATTTAAAAAGGGTGCATTGAGAAGATTGATGATCCAACAACTAAACATCTATATGCATAAAGATCATCGCAAAGTCTTCAGGAGAAAAACTATGACAATTGGGAAGTGGATGACGAGTGGAGTGAGGTCAAGAACGGTATGTTGATAACAGCAGAGGGGGTGCTAATAAAGAAAACAACTGGTACTGTCGGCAAATATTACAAGAATATGCAGCCTACCAAGTAATCAGAAATCGAAACAATCAATCGATTAGAAAAATCAAAGGAGACCACTGGAAAAAATATGTTAAAGACATACAGCACGATTTACATGAAATCCAAAGAAATATATGAATAACATTACTTAGGGTTTTGAATCGATTGTGGAACATTGGCATAGACCTTATTTGCCACGTGGCCCAAAAGAAAATAATCTAAAGGTAATAAATCACAAGATCTCAGTGACCAATTGTGATTTCTCTTCGAGAAATAGCACAAAAAAATTTTCATGCAAAATTGCGATTGTTTCGTTGCTTGTGTGGCAAGTAGCGCAGTCTTGTTGAAAATTAACGTTGTCCACATCAATATCTTCCAATTCCGGCCATGAAAAATCAGTAATCATAGCTCAATCAATTCACTGTAACAGTTGCACCCTCATTTTCGAATGAGTAATTGAAATGAATTTCCGATGGAAATCCGGATCATTTTGATTCATTTCAAGGACCCCATCAGCAAAGATACGACGTTGCTGGTAATCGACGGGCTTGAGTTCTTGTGTTAACTGAACTTAAGACCTAAGTCTTTATGCAAAATATGGTGGAATATCGCTTGTGGAATACCTAATTGCAAATATCGGCGAGGAATCGACAAACCTGGGTTTTCGTCAACAGTAAGGGCTACAGCAGCAATATTCTCAGTTATTCTTGAGCGACGCAGACGGTTTCGATTCTTCACATCACTCAACAACTTAAATTTTTCCACCAGTTTCACTATTTGCGGCCGACCCAAAAGTGCTTCAGTTTTGCGAACTGTGACTGCAAAGTTTTCACCATTTTTGTAGTGAATTTTAACTATTTCATTGCATTGTTGAAGCGTGTATCGTTCAATTTTTAGTAATGACGTAGTTTTTACTTGTCAAATGTCAAAATATGACAGTTTCAAAAGCTGCTTAAATAGCGGGCTCTTCAAAATGAAACCTCTTATTGTAAAACCTTTATATCATTACACCTAGAAAGCGCGAAAGGTCTGGTATTGAGATGAAAAAAAGATCTCTGAAAACTGACAAAAACTAATGAAATCTATGATAAAATGGTAAAAGCACTTTTTGAAGTCAAAGACGGACAAATTTTCTATTAGTTAGGGTAATGGTATTATATAATTTCCTAATAATATTATTTCACAAGCAAGTTTTTAGAAATTACTATGTTTTGCTACCAAAAAATCTAAGTTTACATATTTTGGGTGGCTGAAGTTTTGAGGTATTACTACCCCATCTTCAGGTAACATTTTAAGTTCTAAAAATTTAAAATAGAAAAAGGCTTTTTACTCGATAGAAGAAATATAACAAAATTTGAATATTAAAACAGATTTAATCTGTCAGTCTTCTACAATTTTAATTTCAAAAAAAATTTTATTCAAAAAACTTTCAGAATTAAATTAATGTCTACATAAGCACCGCTCATATTTAATAAACGTATATAATCAAAACTCAATATACAATGTCAAATGGAATAAATAAACCAACAAATATAAATAGTCATTTGAAATTAATAAATAAATATTTGAAGGAGATTATATACGTCTATTAAGTATGAGCGGTGCTTATGTAGACATTAATTTAATTCTAAAAGTTATTTGAATAAAATTTTTTTCAAATTAAAATTGACATATTAAATCTGTTTTGATATTCAAATTTTGTTATATTTCTTCTATCAAGTAAAAAACCTTTTTCTATTTTATTTTAAACATAATATCTAAATATATTTAGGATTGAATAAATCTCATTATGGAATGTCAATGGTTTAAAGAAAACCTTATAATACCTTACAGTTTTCTGTGATTTTGTGACGAACGTAGACTATCTTGATTTTTAAAGTTAGTCTCTTTAAGCAATTATCCGGTACCACTTTGAGGTAAGATATACTGTTGTTAGTTGATTTCGATATATTAAATATTATTTAGGGCCGATGAAGAGATTATCGGAATTCTAATTGTTTTTTTGAAGATATAGTGCATGTTTTGAGAGAGTTTTGAATTTACTTATTTGAATATATTAAATATTTCAAATAAATTATATTTTTTGAGAAGTCCTGAAGTTGTGTTTTATGTTTTTGAAAAGGAATTGGTGTTCATAATGGTAAGATCAGAAACAAAATTTTTTCTCCTTCAAAAATTCTTTTATTAATTTTAAATGACTATTTATATTTGTTGGTTTATTTATTCCATTTGACATTGTATATTGAGTTTTGATTATATACGTCTATTAAATATGATGCTTATGTAGACATTAATTTAATTCTAAAAGTTTTTCGAATAAAAATTTTTTGGAATTGAAATTGTAGACTGACAGATGAAATCTATTCAAATCTATTCAAAATTTTTTTCTAAAAACTTCTTTTAATTCTCGTATGACGAACTACAAACTAATGACAACCGAAACGGTTCAATATTTCACAAGCAATATAAGGCCTTAGCATAACAATTTCTTATCCAGAATACTGTTGTCCTGTGAGAACTCAACATTATTATTACAAAGTGTTTCAACAAAATGAACCCGTGTATAAAGTAAACGTACGAAAAATTTAGTCCTCTCTTGAACTGAACAAGTTTGTTCTTTTTGAAACGCATAAGTATTTTGATCTTGAACATTATCACTGATCCAAATCTTAATGTTAAAACAATGAGTAATCAGAGACATAAACGAGAAATATTGTTCTAGGAACGCTCACGCGAATAGGATCGTTTTCTGCGACAAACGTGAAATAGCTCGAGTTGAAGCAGGAATCCTTCGAATCTGTTTTGTGTTACTTAATAAGTAGCTTCCTGGCATTTCCTTGAGCCTACGCAACGCCTTCATTACAAAGTAGATCATTTGCAGATTCGAATGTTAATGAAACAGGTCGAACTGAGGACTTATTATGAAGACTTCGATTTGAAGGAGAAATATTATTGGGTGCTATTATGGTCCAGATTACTCGATCGAATTCGACAAAAATCGGAAACAATCAGATACGAACTTTTGTGTTGGCATTCTTGTCGTTATTTTACTTTTAAATGTGGTACACCAATCATAACTTTCTAAGGACAACTTCTGAAGTCGTCAATTTGCACATATTGTACCGGATTTTTCGCTGTAATTTTATCCCCCCTTTTAACTTTGTTACAAATGGAGATACAAAAATAGTTATTCACAACAGTTGTACGAAATCAACTGAATTTTTCCGAAATTATTTCACGAAATGGAAAATATGCAGACTGGATAAGATACTGACCGCAACTTAATTTTTTCAGATGGATCGCCCTGTATTGTTTCTTAGTTTTGGTTAGCTCTTTCTCTTCTGATTACGAATAAATATATGTGTCGGTCTATCTCTTTTATTTTGATAACTACAGTCTCAAATTCGAAGAACCACCTAGCACACTCATTAATCGGTTGTTTAGTGATAGGCTGTGATGAATCAACAAACGACTTTGGTAGCATGTGACGCACGTTGACATGCAATAAAATTATTTCTGAAATATGCATTATACAGAAGCGGAAAAATTTGAAATATTTTCACTTAATGTGAAGAAAAATAAAAGCAAAAAAGCTGCAAGGAGGGAATATCCAGGTGATCCAATTCCGAGTGATAATATCGGTTGTTATAGAGTTATAGAACTTTCGATAGGGATAACTGTGGTTTGACAGAAGGTAGAAGCCATGTTATTATGACATTTCTGTTCAGTAAGCGTTGACAAATTATCATGGAAAGACTCACGTCGCAACAACGTTTACAAATCGTTGAAATTTATTTTCAAAATCAGTGTTTTTATTCGACAAACTTATAGAGCACTTCGTGAAATTTATGGTTTACATAATCGTCCATCAGAGCAGCTTATTCATCGAACTATCGATAGATTTCGGATAACATTTTCTTTAATCGATCCAACAACAACTACAAGACAAAGAACTGAACGTACAGAAGAAAATATCGCTGCTGCAAGTCATAGTGTTAATGAATCCAGATTCGTCGACGTTCACAACAAGTTGGACTCTGTGCATCCACCACATGGAAAATTTTGCGTGAAGAACTTGGTCTACACCCATACAAGATCCAACTGGTTCAAAAACTAAAGCCACTTGACCATAATAAGCGTCGTTTGTTTGCTGATTGTGCTCTGTGCATCCACCACATTGAAAATTTTGCGTAAAGATCTTGGTCTACACCCATAGAAGATCCAACTGGTTCAAAAACTAAAGCCACTTGACCATAATAAGCGTCGTTTGTTTGCTGACTGGGCCCTAGAACAGCTCGAAGTTGATCCACTTTGTTATCGTAAAATTGTGTTTAGTGATGAAGCTCATGTCTGGTTGAACGGCTATGTAAACAAGCAAAATTGCCGTATATGGAGTGAAAACAATCCTCAAGAATTTCTACAGGTTCCATCGCATCCTGAAAAATGCACTTGCATGGTGTGCTTAATACACTGGAGGCCTGATCGGTCCATATTTCTTTAAAAACAATGCTGGAGCTAATGTTACAGTTAATGGTGCTCGTTTCAGATCGATGATCAATGATTATCTCATGCTGCTACCGTAACAATTGATTTATTGAAAGAAAGATTTGGCGATAACATTATTTCGAGAAATGGTCCAATTGATTGGCCTCCAAGATCATGCGACATAACTCCACTGGATTATTTTCTTTGGGGTTATGTCAAGTCATTGGTTTATGCTGATAAACTAGAAACAATAGACGCTTTGGAAGCCAACATAAGTCGTGTTATTGATGATATAAGGCCCGAATTACTCGAAAAAGTGCTCCAAAATTGGTCTGGTCGAATGCGGTTCCTCAGAGCTAGTCGTGGTAGACATATGCCGGAAATTATTTTTAAAATATAAATGTCCTAAAATTATCTTTCAAATAAAAAACAATTTGGCTTCAATCTAAATTTGAATGTGTTTTATTTCAATTTAAAGTTCTTTCACTCTAAAAAAAAAACCCCGATACATTTCCTGATACTTACAACTCTGTAAGAGATTCTAAAAGTCTTAAGAGAATGAGAATCTAGAACTCGACATTCTTAAGTATTTATGAGGGTATGAAATAGATAGTTACAACTACAGGACTAACTTGAAATGGCCTCCATTATTTAATATACATAGTTCATATCGTTTTCTCAAGCATTGTGATAGTTCTGATTGAGTTCATGAATTAATGCTTCAATTTTGTTTTTAATACACTTTCATTATTATGAGAATAAATTTTTTCTTTCAGGAACGGCCATAAAAATGTGTGTAACGGTATTAAATCCGGACTATTCGATGAAATAGGTGCACCACGATCTAGAGATCAAATTCACTACTCAAATGTTCTCGAACTTCCAAAACTCTATGCGGGGGTGCTCCGTCCTGTTACCAAATTATATGTTCCAATTCTTCAGCAAAAAACAGTCGCTCCAAAAGCTGAGCTACCTCTGGCAGTATATTTCTTAAATATGCTTCACGTGTTAATGCGTAGTCAAAAAATATAGACCCCACAATTTTATTATAATCAATTGTATACCTAACGCTAACAGACTTAATTTGAAATACTTTGCGTTGTCTTCGATTTTTGTTTCCCAAGAATGTCTATTTTTCTGTTGAAAATAATGATTCATCCATCCACATAAAATTTATTCAATTGGATAAAATAATAAGAAACGGTTTTTTACTTGATAGAAAGATTATTAAAAAATTTGAATATCAAAACAGATTTAATCTGTTAGTCTTCTACAATTTTAATTTCAAAAAATTTGCTTATATTTAATAGACGTATAAAATATATACTCACTATACAATATCAAATAGATTTAAGAAAAACCCAACTAATATAACTTGTCAATTAAAATTAATAAATAAATAAATGTTTTTTTGTTTCGTCCCAGGCATACGTACTCAACTCATCTGACAAGCGTACGAGCCCTGCTTGTAACAAAATATTTTGTTTTCTGATCTTATATTTATGAAAACTAAATCTTTCTCAAAAATATACAACATAATTTTAAGAACTTCTCAAAGACCAATTTATTTGAAATATTTAATATATTTAAATAAATTAATTAATTCAAAAACTCTCAAAACATGTAGCACATCCTCAAAAAATAATTAGAATTCAGATAAGGCCAGTTTAACTTCACATTTAAAAGATCAAATCAATTAGCAATAAATAAACTTACCGAATACGATCTCTAGTAATATGTGTTTGTTGAACATTCTTAAATATGAAGTTGAACTGGTCTTACAACTTTTGTGAAAAACTTTTTTTGTATCTCCGTTCGTAACAAAGTTGAAGGGGGGGTTAAATTATAGTGAAAAAGCCGGTACTATGTTCTCTAGGTATCATCTAAACAACTTCTTCTTATGTCAAAGTCCTCTAAAACGTTCAAAAGTTTCTGATGATTGACGGTGTCGAAGGCCTTGCCAAAGTGCAAAAATACATCTATCTGGTAATCTCCCCTATTCAATGCTCTATAAATATTGTTGGTAAGGAAAACAATTGCATCCTCAGTTGACATCCCAAATCTAAATTTGAATTGCTCTGGTGAAAGAATACCATTTTTCTCCAAAAACCCCATTAGAGTCGTTTGTTTGGCACAATTTTCAACAACTTTAAAAACAACAAGCATTAATGAAATTAGTCTATAATTTGAGATATCCTTTTCAAGCAACGGTCTCATGATATCTATTTTCAGGTTTTCTGGAAATTCGGCATTTTCTAAAATTTTATTCGTGAGGAATGTCAAATGCTTCTTGAAGAATTCACCGATCAACTTAAGGTTTTCTGATTTAGGCCATCGACTCTGGGACATTTAATAGACGTATATAATCAAAAGTCAATATATAATGTCAAATGGAATAAATAACCCAACAGATATACGAAAGTAATTGAGATTAATAAATGACTATTTAAAGGAGACAAAATTTTGTTTCTGGTCTTACCTTTAAGAACACCAATTGCCTTTTAAAAACATGAACACACTTAAAGGACTTCTCAAAAAATATAATTTATTTGAAATATTTAATATATTTAAATATTCGAATAAGTTATTTCAAAAATCTCTGAAAAATGTACACTATATCTTCAAAAAACAAATATTTTATTTTATATATAATATATAATTATATTTTGGCTTCAATAAATCTCATTATGGAATGTCAATGAATTTAAATAAACCTTAAAATAACTCACACTGTTCTTTGATTTTGTTAGAACATAGATCAATCTTGAATTATATAGTTGATCTGTGTTTCGAAGCTTTAGTCTTTTAACACGTGGAGAGATATAGGTTAGTTTTTTGATTTTGATATTTGGAATATTAAATGAGGACTGAAGACGGGATTGCTTAGAACTATATTTGTTTTTTGAAGATATAGTGCACATTTTTTAGAGATTTTTGAAATATCTTATTCGAATATTTAAATATATTAAATATTTCAAATAAATTATAATCTTTGAGAAGTCCTTTAAGTGTGTTCATTTTTTTAAAAGGCAATTGGTGTTCTTAATGGTAAGACCAGAAACAAAATTTTGTCTCCTTTAAATAGTCATTTATTAATTTTAATTACTTTCGTATATCTGTTGGGTTATTTATTCCATTTGACATTATATATTGAGTTTTGATTATATACGTCTATTAAATGTAAGCGGTGCTTGTTGTAGACATAAATTTAATTCTAAAAGTTTTTTGAATAAAAATTTTTTGAAATTAAAATTGTAGAAGATAAACATATTTCAATTTGTTTTAATATTCAAATTTTGTTATATTTCTTCTATCAAGTAAAAGGCCTTTCTATTTTATTTTATATATAATATATAATTATATTTTGGCTTCAATAAATCTCATTATGGAATGTCAATGAATTTAAATAAACCTTAAAATAACTCACACTGTTCTTTGATTTTGTTAGAACATAGATCAATCTTTAATTATATAGTTGATCTGTGTTTCAAAGCTTTAGTCTTTTAACACATGGAGAGATATAGGTTAGTTTTTTGATTTTGATATTTGGAATATTAAATGAGGACTGAAGACGGGATTGCTTAGAACTATATTTGTTTTTTGAAGATATAGTGCACATTTTTTAGTGATTTTTGAAATAACTTATTCGAATATTTAAATATATTAAATATTTCAAATAAATTATATTCTTTGAGAAGTCCTTTAAGTGTGTTCATGTTTTTAAAAGGCAATTGGTGTTCTTAAAGGTAAGACCAGAAACAAAATTTTGTCTCCTTTAAATAGTCATTTATTTTTAATTTTAATTACTTTCGTATATCTGTTGGGTTATTTATTCCATTTGACAATATATATTGAGTTTTGATTATATACGTCTATTAAATGTAAGCGGTGCTTGTTGTAGACATAAATTTAATTCTAAAAGTTTTTTGAATAAAAATTTTTTTTTAATTAAAATTGTAGAAGATAAACATATTTCAATTTGTTTTAATATTCAAATTTTGTTATATTTCTCTATTAAGTAAAAGGCCTTTCTATTTTATAAAGTAGTGCTTATTTCGGGTCTGAAAACACTTCTGTTATTAGTGTTTTGTTATTTAGTTTAATATTTGACATTAACAGGGCCGTCTTTAAACTATTTGAGGCCCTGGGCACATTAGGATCATGGGGCCCCTATGACCTTGATATCGGTTATCATTTGGTAATCTGGCAGGAACTAGGAGGCCCCATTCGATCGCGGGGCCCTGGGCACGTGCCCATAGTGCCCAGTGGGGAAGAGGGGCCTGGACATTAACCAATATACCAATTTACGCTGGAACAAAACAAGGAAGTATTAAAAACTCATTTCCCCAGAAAAATCATCAATCAAGCTCATTTTAACCTCGAAGGACTATTTTTTATGGGGATCCATTAAGGATAAATATTACGCTAAGCATCCAGAAACGATTGTTACCTTGAAAGTTGCCATTCATGAGATTTAGCCCCAAACAATCGACAATGTACTGAAAAATGGTGTTGTTCGGATGAGGTACTGTATGACCAGTCGTGGCGGTCATTTAAATGATATTTTTTCCATTCTTAAATTTCAAGGCTCAACCTTTCTAATAAACTCACAACTTCAAAAATATATCCATTAGTTTTTTATTTAGAGTCGATCAAAAATTTCAAATGGTCCACCAGCTACAATATTAGCAACATTTTATGTTGAAAAGCGAAAACTCATGCAAGCATGACATAAAAACTCTGGTATAAAAGATGACAACAAATAATACAGTGGTGGAAATATATACGTTCCTTCTTTCGAAGTCAATAAAAAAAAATACATTTTATCATATATGTATTACAATGTGCATTACAAAACTTACTGCTAATATATCAAGAAATTTTATTTTATTCAATCTTACGTATAAAATTCCAAATGACTCATCGATTATTTCAATTCATTATTATTAAAATTGGTATAAAAATTTACCAAAACCCGGATGAATAACCACCAGGTGGTACACGATTTCTTCTAGAGGGAGTGGCACAATCTTTTTCATCCGTATTAGTTATATTATTCACTACTTTTTGGGTTGATTTTGAAGATTCCTCAACGATTTCATTTTCTTTCAAATTATCGTTTGAAATTTCATCATTCGTCACTTCCACGGATGTGATAAGTTGCGTTTGTCTGATTTCTTTTATCTTCTCCATCATTTCAGCAGAGTCTGGTTCAAGCGACAGTAGAGCTACAAGAGGACAGATGTTCTCATCTCTTATCTTCTTTTCTGTATGGCCATTATTTTCATTGTTGGTCTTTTCTGATTCATTCTGAAGTTTGCCGTTGTTTTTGTCCTTGACAGTAGGGGCTTCAGAATAAGAATTGAAAATGTCGGACATGCCACCAGGAGGTCCTCTGGTTTGGTTTTTCCTGACCTTGTCGGTGATTCCTACGGTTATCTGGGACATCTGAAAGAAAATGTGAGACTTAGTAATGGCTAAGCTGAATTAAAAAAGCTCGATGTTTGGATGCCACGCCAATTAATACCAAAAAACATGATGGATCGAATTTCCATCTGCGAAGCCTTAGCCAAACGGAATGAAATCGATTGATCTTGGACTGATGTTGGCTGAGGATGATAAATGAGTCACATACGACATTATTGTGCGAAAACGATAGTGGTCAAGGAGTGGTGAAGCATATCAAACGGTAGCCAAACCAAGACTAACGGTCTGGAAGGGTTCTACTGTTGATTTGGTGGGACTGGAAAGGAATCATTTATTATGAGTTGCTTCCACATGACCAAACACTAAATTGTCATTTCTACTGTCAACAATTGGACCATTTGAAGTAAGCGATTGACCAGAAACGGCCAGAATTGACCAACAGAAGAGGTTTTGTGTTACATAAAGACAAGGCCAGGCCACAAACGTCTGTAGTGACTCGCCAGAAGTTTTACTGCATCCTATATAGTCCGAACCTGGTACCAAGCGATAACCGTCTTTTCCTCGCATTGCAAAACTTCCTGAATGATAAGAAATTGTCATCAAGAAAAGATTGTGAAAGCCTATTACTAGAGTTTTTCGCCAACATGTACCGAGAGTTCTATGATATAATCATCATGAAGCTATCTTTAAAATGGCAACAAATTATAGAACAAAACTGTGCATATTTGACCCAAATTGGACAATCCAATACATTTTATAAGGTTGTTCGGAAAGCGATTTTGTTTTTTTCCCGACAGAGGATTTAATTGTATTTTTTAGAACCCAACTTCACACTTAAGCCGCATAATCATTATGTTTTTAGAGCGGATATAGAAAGGCTTGTGTGTGAAAAAGTTGAATTAATTCTCGCAGTAGTTTTTGGTTTACCATTTTAAATGTGTAGAGCAATAAACAGCATTTTCGTCATATTTTACTTTTTTACTGAAGAAAAGGTAAAAATGCTGTTCAAGCCAGAAAGAATTAACCGATGTGTATGGAAAACATGTGTTGACAGTACGCCAGTGTCAGAACTGGCATGCAAAATTTCGATCCGGCAATTTTGATGTCGAATTGATGTGATTCGCTCCTAAAATGTCACGAAAATCATCCATTTTTGAATCGCATCATTATTGGGGATGAAAAATGGGTTGTATATAACAATGCAAGAGATCATGGAGCAAAAAAAAATGAACCGGCTCAAAGCATTTCGAAAGCCAATATCCATCAAAAAAGCTGATGCTGTCTGTTTGTTGGGATTTTAAAGGAATCGTTTTTTTTTAGATTTAACCGGATAACAACAATTAAGTCTGTCATACTGATATCATCTCGACAAACTGAATGATGCACTTCAACAAAAGGGCTAGAATTAATCAACAGAAAAGGTGTAGCGTTTCACCACGATAATACGAAACCTCATAGAAGTTTGGTCACTCGCCAAAAGCTTTAACAGCTTGAATGGGATACACTGCCAGACCCACCATATTCCCCAGATCTGGCACCTTCGGATTATTATTTGTTCTTGTCATCGAAAAAATTTTTTGGACGTTAAAGCCATTAATTCAAATGAAGAGGTCAAAAATCACCTGGATCAGTTTTTTGCCAGCAAAGAACAAAAATTTTATGAGCGTGGAATCATGCTACCACTAAAAAAGTGGCAAAAGGTGTTGGACTGGAATGGCCAATATATACTTTAATAAAATATTCATTCATTATAAGAAAATTGTCTTTCATTTTCCCAAAAAAAAAACGAAATTTCTTTCCGAAAAACCCAATAAATCAAGTCTTGAAGTTCACGTAAAAATAACGGATTTTTTGCCCAATCTATTACTTCAGAACGAATAATATCAGATTTTGATAAAATCTTTAAAAAGGAAAATATCTCTGAAATGATAAATTATTTAAATAATTTTTTCATCAAGAATTTTGAAACGTATAGGTACTACGATAATTGAGTAGCGGAAAGCTCAGTAAGTCCAATAAGGAAACTTTATTTTTGGAAGATTTTTGGGAATCAAAAAAAAAAGAAATTAATTGAATCTGTCCTTACTTGATGAAAATTCATTTAAGTTAAATAAAATTATGAAGAATATATAAGTTACCTTGCAATGTTTGATCTCTGATGTATATTGGTCAAACAGGTAGATTCTTTAATAAAAGAATTCATGAACACCAGAGAAATTATACGTCGGACATATTTAATCCACATATGCCAGTCATTTGAAATCAGCAATAAATATGAAATTATCCATAATGAAATTAAAAGTACCAGATTCAAACTTTTGGAAGCGATAGAAATAATTAGGTACGAGAACCTTAAAATTTTTCTCAACGACCAAACAAATGTTACCAGATCTCCTTTGTTGCATATTTCGACTTGCTTTGGTATTTCCGATAATAAGCCCCAATATATTTTATTTTTTTGCCTATGTTTTTTATATCGGCTGTTTTTTTAGAGTGATAGAACTTTAAATTGAAATGAAACACATTTAAACTAAGATTGAAGCCAAAGTTGTTTTTATTTGAAAGATAATTTCATGGAATTTATGTTTTGAAAATAATTCCCGGCGACTAGTTCTGAAGAACCGCATTCGACCAGACCAATTTTGGACCACTTTTTCGAGTAATTCAGACCTTATTTCATCAATAACACGAGTTATTCTTCCTAAACGTCTATTGTTTCTGGTTTGTCAGCATAAACCAATGATTTGACATAACCCCAAAGAAAATAATCCAGTGGAGTTATGTCGCATGATCTTGGAGGCCAATTAATTGGACCATTTCTCGAAATTATGTTATCGCGAAATCTTTCTTTCAATAAATCAATTCTTACGGTAGCAACATGAAATCTTGTTGGGACCAAAACACTTCTGGGTCGATACGCTTCAAATTTTGAAACAAATAATAATTGATCATCGATCTGTAACGAGCACCATTCACTGTAACATTAACTCCAGCATCATTTTTAAAGAAATATGGATCGATGATGCCTCCAGCGTGTAAAGCAAACTATACAGTGCATTTTTCAGGAGGCAATGGAACCTACAGAGCTTCTTCAGGATTGTTTTGACTCCATATACGGCAATTTTGCTTGTTTACATATCCGTTCAACCAGAAATGAGCTTCATCACTAACACAATTCCACGATAAAAAAGTGGATCAACTTCAAGCTGTTCTAGGACCCAATCAGCAAACAAACGACGCTTATTATGGTCAAGTGACTTTAGTTCATGAACCAATTGGATCTTGTATGGGTGTAGATACCTTTACGCAAAATTTTACATGTGGTGAATGCACAGATTCCAACTTGTTGTGAACGTCGACGAATAGACAAATCTGGATCATCATTAACATTATGACTTACAACAGCGATATTTTCTTCTGTACGTACAGTTCTTTGTCTTGTTGTTGTTGTTGCATCGAGCAAAGAAAATTTTGTCCGAAATCGATCGATACTTCGACTAATAAGCTGCTCTGATGGATGATTATGTAAACCATAAATTTCACAAAGTGCTCTATAAGTTTGGCGAATAGAACACTGATTTTGAAAATAAATTTCAACAATTTGTAAACGTTGTTGCGGCGAGAGTCTTTCCATGATAATTTGTCAATACTTACTGAACAGAAATGTGAAAACAACATGGCTTCTACCTTCTGTCAAATCACAGTTATCCCTATCGAAAGTTCTATCACTCTAAAAAAACACCCGATACATATATTAAGAAATCAAAATGAAAAAATCTGTCCAAAACTGAAACTATTAAAAATTCGTTAAACCTGATACAAGATTAGGATGTTGTCGAAACTTTCCGGATCAATTCACTCTAAAGTTTTGGAAAATAATAGATACAAATTATAAAAAAATTACTACCCAATTTCTTATTGTAAAATAATATTTTGTGAAAAATTTGTAGCATTTCTCGAACATGACCTGAAAATTTCAGGCAAGTCAAATTTGTGTTATTTAAGAAAATAAGAGATAATGAAAATCAAATATTGATAGCAAGTTCGACAACCTCTCAATTGTTAATAAATGGTAATATACATATCACGTACACCACGTCTCGATCACCAAGTGGTGATAAATTTGTTTACAGGCAGAAGCACTCTGAACGTAGCTTCTTCGAACACTTTAACATTCATAAATTCTGATAAGTACACAGTTGATTGTTCCTTCCAATATAGATTGTTTATGAATAATTGATACTTGGAAGATGTGACAAAGACTTATTCCACTGGGTTTAGTAAAAGCGTGACGCATGAAGGCATTTCCTGTCGCCTAATTGTTCATTTGTTTATGCAGTCTCCTAACCTACCTTAAAAAAAATGATTTCACACCTAATATGATAGCTGAAAAAGACCTCTATCGCCAAGGTTAGACGGAATTAGGTGTCAGTAATTCACTCCACACAAAAGGTTTTGCATTTCAAACGTATCATATAAATTTGTTCCTACAAAATGAGTAACTTCATGATTAGATTAGAAATTGGAAGTTCTGAATGGAACTTCTAATTTCTTACTAGCTTACTCGACGAGGTCGAAGGTCTTTGTGATAATACAGTATGAGTCAGCGTTCTGAATACAAAAGAGACCATTATATTTGGGGAAAGTTAAGTTGGTCGCGTCGTCTGCCCATATAAGTAGAAATTACGAGTTACGGATTAATGATCTTGTTCGTATTGAAACGACTACATTTTCAGTAATTTTGGGACCAAATTTCATGTTTGGTTGAAGATCACGTGGGTATTAGTTGAATAATAAGTAAACCTTCGCAGCGCGAATATTTTTCTAGCTACCCTGATATTTTCAGTCCCTAACTTTCGATTAATATGTGATAGATTCCAAAATTATAAAATCATGCTTATAAGGCAGTATATTAAATATCAAACAAAGTAAATCTGTGATACCTCCCTACAAATTTCAATTTCATAACATTTCTGCAAAACTTTTTGAAATTCAATTCTTTAATTTAACTTTCGAATGAAAAGAGATTGAGACCTGAAGTTTTCGAGGTGAGTTTGGGACCTGAATATCTCGGTTAATTTTGTTACATGGCCAAATCAGTCCAATGGTTCCACAGTTATTCTCATTTGAAATTTTTCCCAATATTTTCCAAACTGCAAATTCCATCGACTTGAAATTTTATAATTGGAATTAAAGTATTTTAAATAAAATTGATAATGTGAGCGAAGCATAGCAGTCAAACGCACTTGTTTAGATCGCTCAGATTCATAATAGGAGATTAAAATGAAAAAAACGAATGTGCTCTAAAACGTATTCAAAATATTTATCAACGAACAGTTTCTGGAATTTTTCGATATATCTGTTCTGATGAAATAGTAATTATCTTTAAAATGGGAAAAATACTTTGATACCCATATCGTATTCACATCTATTTTGCTCCAAAATAAAGTTTTCGAATAACAAACCTGGGGTTGAAATTAATTTGAAAATACCAAAAAATATTTTAACAATGATAAAAGAGGTTATTTTTTCCAATGTTAACGCCTTTCTACGGAGAATTTTTATGAAAAATTATTAATTTTCAGAGAAAGAATCTGCGCTTTTAATTTAATCGCAGAATAAAACTAGTTTCCTATCAATTTTTTCAGACATATAGCGTCATTTGAACGATAACAGAAAGTCCTATAATATTTTAGGATTCTACCAAGAATAGCACGTGTAAACTACTCTCTTTATCCTCAACACTAAAATTTAAGACAATTAAAGCGTCACCTGGACAACGACAGAAGGTCCTATCAGATTTTGGGATTCTACCAAAAAGAGCATGTGTCAAGTTTTCAGGTACTAAATATATTAAACTCTATGCCTTAACATTCAACACATAGGTCCCTCGAATAATATCGAACAGTATTCGCCCCAAGAGGTAAAACAACTTTCAGAGGTATCTGAACCACCCTGTGTTCTTTTGTTGTTTCATGTATAGTAGTTTTTAAGTTATAATTTTTTTATAATATATCTGAAACTCAGAGTTTTGAGAATTTTAGTCCTTTTTATTTAATTAAAACAAGTTGTAGAAATTATAGTAATTTCTACAAATTGTTTTAATTATGATCAACTACCAAATAGTAACGGCTGAAACAGTTCAGTATCATTATCATTTACATACATTTCATAATAAATATTATATAATTGTTTAAATATTTTAATATTTACAGATATATTCTGATAGCCTTCTATATATTTAATTTCCAAAAAATTATATTTAATATTATAACTTCAGGAATTAAATTAATGTCATATAAGTACCACTTATATCAAACGGCATATAAAAAAACATTCATTATAAGACATCCAAATGATATAACAAAATCCAATAAATATAAATTGTTAACAAAAATCCTATAAATTAAATATTTTGAGTAGACAAAATTTTGTTTCTGCTCATCCCTCTTATGAAAACAAATATCTTTCAAAAATGTTTAACATAATCTTAAGAATTTCATCATAAAACTATCTTACTTAGAATATTGAATATTATTGGATATATAACTAAGTTAATTTTTAGAAAATCTCAAGATATATATAATTATTTGGTTTTCTTAACATTCTTTATACACATGGTCCTTGTGCTATAACAGAGGCCGTTAAATTGCCTTTCAATCTTTAAGATCAATGGTAAACACAGAACTATTTATTTCGAGTTAACATTACACTCCATTTAAATGATCAGTATTCATTTACCAAGAAGCTTTCTGAATTCAAAGGTGAGAAAATATTTTTTGTTGATTGATGTTATATTTTATGGAATAATATGATTAAGTACTGACGAAGCAAAGTCTCTCTTAAAGCTTGTTTTTTAGTAATGTTTTTACATATCTTGAGATTTTCTAAAAAGTAACTTAGATATCCAATAATATTGAATATTCTAAGTAAGATAGTTTTATGATGATATTCTTAGATTATGTTAAACATTTTTGAAAGATATCTTTTTTCCATAAAAGGGATGAGCAGAAACAAAATTTTGTCTACTCAAAATATTTGATTTATTGGATTTTGTTATATCATTTGGATGTCTTATAATGAATGTTTATTGTTTATGTCGTTTGATATATGTGGTACTTATATTACATTAATTTAATTCCTGAAGTTATAATATTAAATATAATTTTTTGGAAATTAAATATTAAGAAGGCTAACAGAAAAGATCTGTAAATATTAAAATATTTAAACAATTTCATATACCTTCTATCAAGTATACCCTTTATTTTAATTCAAATATTTTATATTATTATTATATATTATAATAATTTTTGCAGAGGTTTTAGAATAAATTTCTATGAAAAAACTTTCAAGTCATTAGTAGCCTTTATCGAATATAAAGTCATTAAATTTATTTCTTTTCATTTATTGACATACTTTGTTCCGAATCAAGATTAAAATGAAGTCAAATTCTTCTCCATTATTACAACAATGAAAATAGATTGTGAAGGTTTTGTTGATATCCTCTGTTACTTCATTTCAAGAATAAAAATTGTATAAATTATCCAACGCCTTTAAATTTTGATCAATCCTCGAAATGCGTTCTGAAGCACAAAATCAGAAATATTAGGAGGAATTGATTAAAGCTAAATAAAAATTCCCACCCTCTCGAATTCATCGATAAACCCATCAATATTAATGTCAATATGACACCAGTATCATGATTTTTCGAATTATACTTCACAAAGAATAACGTATGGAAAATTTTAAAAAAATGATAACCTAAAAAAACGCCTTAAATCCAGGGTTCGTGTGCTCGAATCAACACTTCCGCTGGATCATGTTTCCGAAGCCACAACGATTTTAGGAAAAATAGCGTGTTCAAATTTCAACCGAACTAAATATCAGTATACTTTAATTGAATAATACAGATATATGTTGATTTCTATTTATTATTGTGAGTTGCTCACATGACACATTTCGTTTACATAGTAACTACTTCAATGCTTGTAAACAACTGACCTAAAATTTGATAACATACTGTATTTAAATGGTTTCTTATTTTAGATAAGAGTACAATAATAATTTGTATTACTTTCGATAAAACCACCAGGTCCCTAAGTGAATAGATAACTCAGTTTCTTCATCGTTTTTACCAAAAATAATGAAAAATTTCACTCAAAACTGAAACCATTTAAATACAGTATGTTACCAAATTTTAGACCATTGTTTATAAGCATTTGAAAAAGTTACTATTTAAACGGAACGAGTGATTTGAGCAACTCACAATAATAAAAGAAATCATGTATATTCCTACAATGGATTTCTATCAAACAAAGGCGAACACGATTCGAAGTTTAAATATCAGTGGGTATTTAGCCCCCCAACCAAATGTCTATATTTTGCTTACTCACAAATAAAGGTTTCGTGGTTGATTTCAATTATGTGAGTCTGTCTAACCGTCAGTTTCTAAGCAAAATAAATTTCCGAACAGGGACGTAACGTGAAATTTTAGTGAATCCCAAATAGATCCAGAAATATACTTCTAAGAAATTATGCAATCAAGAAGAAATAAAAAATAGAACAATGCTCTAAATTTTTGTGCAGAATTTCGTCAAAAACGAAGCACTTGAAACATGGTAAAACTTATTTTAATAAATTTCAAAAATCACTAATTCAAAAATGATGACTCATCGAAAAATCAGATTGAAGCATATTTAGAATTAGTGATTATGTTACAGTTTTGTACTGTTTTCGATGCGAAGTCAATGCCTTTATAATTTATGAACTATATACATTCAATGAATTACATATAAATTATCAAATCACACATTCAAGGTCATAACTTAATTCATCCAATAAGAAAGCTTCGCATCCAATATTCCATATAAGGAATTGGTGAACGGTTAACAATGCCTATTTAAATCTTTTGAAAAATATCCACAGTATGAAAATAGCCTAGACCTACACAAAAAGATTGAAGCATAATGAATTTCGGTAATGGTTCATCCCACAATTTGTTTTATAGTTTTTGATATATAAATAAATATTGAGATTAGAAATTAATATATATTATGACTGTTCCGAATACTTATTTCATAAAATCTTGGAAAAATATTTACTTAATTCGATGATGATTCTTTTCAAAACCAATTAAATAAAATCTGGGAACAAATTAAAGCAATTAAAATTAAAAATATTTCAGGAAACACATAGCAAATACGTTATCAATTTTTCAAAATTTGTGAAATTAAGAGGTGAATAATCAGATTCATTCATTTCTTTGTATGTCTGATATGCTTTGGGGAATAATTTCAAAATTTCTCTAAATTCACAAAAAAAATTGGAATATTCCACTGAATATAGGGAAATACACATCACACAATTCATTTAATATGTTAGGCATCGATTCTTTGGAAAATTTATTTGGTGAAATCTGGGAATAATTTGAAGCAGTTTAAATTGAAAATATTTCAGTGAACGCATGGGAAATTTCGTTACCACCTTGTGTGAAGATTTATTAAACTAAAAGAGGAAAATGTAGATACTCACAATTATTTCTTTGGTCTTCTACGGCGCCAAGAACTTAGCAATGCAAATTATCCTGCTAGACGATGCAACTCGCACTATTATTATTGATTGAATGGGAAAACAGTGGATGACTAAGAAATCTTGCAGCTGCTGCCTATATGCCTACTCGAAATGCGAGGGCAAACCGTACTAACTTGGTACCAATCCTCTGTCCCTCGTTATTACTTTTGTTCGAGCCTATGGCTCCAGCCGCACGGATAACGCAAGGGCGGTAGTTATCAGGTCCGTAACTGACCAGTTCATACGAGATTTTACTAAACAAATACTCCATATATTTATTAATCAGAATTTTTTTTCTGAAAACCTCCACAAATTCCATATAAAAAATCTCGCAAACATTTTTTTAAATTAAATTGAAAGAAACACTGTTTCCTTTAATAGTCAAATAGAATTACCAACACTTATGTGCGGCAGTCAACCGATACAGAATCATAACTTTTTTGATATATAGTCCGTCAAGAAAGTATCCAGAATTTCCTATTTTTCAGAATTTTAAGATATTTCTTTTTTGTAACATTTTAAGACAAAAGTAATGTACAAAATAGGTTGTGCAGTTAGTCGGCTATGGCCAAAGTTGCATGTCAAAACTATTTGTCAAATATTGTTGATTGTCGACAGCTATACAATTTATGAAATAATGTCGTAACTAGAAAAAAACAGGTAGAATATTTGTATAGAAAAAGGTTTCGAATCCTTAAAAAATTACTGCAATTGACTGAACTGGGAAAAAATGCTGTATGAGGCAATAAAGAGGATAAAATATGGCATGGATATGAGACATAGACCAGTTTCAGGAAGACTGCGTAAGATTAAAGGAAACAATTTGAACGCTTTATTGGCCTTAGGACGACACAATCTGCGTTTGGGGTTTCGCAAATTGGCTAACAGATTTGGAAATCAACGAAATATAAAAGCAAGTCCAGAAACCGTCCGTATGTCACTGAAAAGACAAGGCTACATGTCAAGGAAACCGAAAATAATCCCTTTAATTACACCTTTACAAAAGGAACAAAGGATATAATTATGTCAACGTTTTCAAGAAGATAATTTCAATAATGTCCTTATATCTGATGAACATTGTTTCCAACTTGGTGGAAATCACTTATTTCCCAATTGTTATCAAAATCAGCACAGAGGCATAACTTTGGACGAGAAATATTATTCTTTATTTAACTTCACTTTTTGTTACAAGGGGCACGTTAATTATCACTGATGATGAAATTGAATGGTAGTTTTTTTGAACAAACTTGATAGTGATCTTGATTAGAAAATACGATATAAGAATCATTTTCTCGTAATATTGGTACTGTTGTTTGAACACGATAATTTCATCCGGAAAACGCATTTGAAGAGTTCGTCGAATAAAATAAAAGTAAATTGAGCATTACGTTGTAGGGTTTCTTGAACAAATATTTCAAATATTAATTAAAATTTTTTGCGAAAACCTCTACAAATTTAACCTAAAATACCTTTCAAAACTAAATAAAATTAAATGTCTTAGAAAGACTGTTTCTTTTTATACAAATGGACTTTCGTTAACAGCGCCCCATTTTGTTTTGTAAATAAAACACTTATAATTCGATTAGATACTTCATCTATACCAATTGACTTTTCATTCTTCAGTTGTTTAACTGTTTCTTTTAGTTGTTCTGTAGATATTGTAACAATCATAAAACTTTCTGGTGACGGGTGTAATGTCATGTTTTTTTATTTTCTGGTTCTGCTGAGAAGTTAAACTTGTAGCTAGATTTATAAAATAATCATTAAATTCATTTGCCATCTTCTTGGTGTCTCTGTTATATATTAACCGATTATCATATTTTCTGTTGTGTAGAAATAATAATATATAATATACAATAATAATATATAATAATAATAATATATAATAATATATAATAATACAATATACCACATGGTTTTGCTTTTATTATCTGAATTTACAATTAAGTTTTCAAAGTGCCGACCTATCCTGTGTTATACAAAGTACTCTAAAATATCCGGGATTTTACGGAGTACTACTCTAAGATATCTAGATTATAGGAAGTACTCTAATAAATAAAGAACGCTAACCTTTTTATAGTGATCATCTAGTGGTGGGAGAATAGGAAGTTATGTTGTGTATGCAACCCAAATTACACCTAACGAAAGCAAGGAAACAGTGACGGGAGGTTCAAATATTCAAAATACAGTAACGTCAGAATAATATATTTCTGTTAGTAATATCAAAAGGCAACAACCCTCAATGAATGAAAACAAACATTTATCATCCTCTGGTTAAATCAACTCTATTCAGTGATTCGCAAAGCTCCACAGTAATAGCGCCCCGGGTCTAAATGACTTATTCCTCCATATCGTTGGTCAAATCGGATATCATTCTTAAGTAGCAGAAAGAGAGAGGCAGGATACAGCCAGCATGCACCTTCAACTGCACTTCCGGTAACCAGTGCAGAACCCAACAGTTAGAAGGGGTAAGTTTGAAGGGACAGTAAGGTTAGGGTAACGTGGTATGCCCAGGAGATCTCCTTGAAAAGGGTATCCAACATAAATCGCGCCTACCCAAAAAGTTACTATCAAATGGACTGAATCTGGCCTCCTCGGGGTGGCTCAGATATTACTGAAAAACGGACCGAATACTACCTGAAGAGTCACGCAAACTAATTCTCTGAAACCTCGGAAACAATGACCTAGCAATCACTCACACATTCTCACAGTAGCATTGGATATCCGGAGCTATTTACTGTCTCTATACAATACGTCGTTCTCTACCAGGACTACTCAGTGATTTAACCTAAAGAACGCCACCGGTTCACAAGGGATAGAATCTCTCAAAGTAAGCGGGCACATACATATGGGCACATAAATATTAACACAAACTGACTAAGACATTATAAAATAAATACAGTATCCCATCTCCTGAGCGTGTTAATGAACGTTACATTGAAAGCAAACAAAGAAATATGCAACCGGGGGATCACACAAAAGTACAGGCAAATCAGTTACATATCAGGCTCTGCGAATACCATGAACAGTGCAAATAAAGAACCGCTATTAAAAAATACAACAAAGAGCAACCAGGCACCCAGAAAAAGTATACAATACAAATAGATAACTTATGAGGGTCGTGCCGCTTTAGTTATATACAAAGGCAATTCATTTTAGTTAAAACATTCCGGTCGGATTAAATAACACTGAAGCAAAATACAAAAATGAAAAAAGAAGAGGGGAAGTACAAATAAACGAACGAGCAATTACTGAGAATCTTACATTAAAACTAAGGTGGTATTCAAAGCGTAAAGCATGCAAATAATCAAAAGCATTTAAAAGAAGTTGTCTTACTAAGACTTAACAAGAGGGACTGTCATAAGTACTATTTATTATCTAGTGTGTCTTTACGTCACTCAGGAGGTTTATTTCCAAGAACCTTCCTCTCTGCCGCTCCAAAATACAATGGGAATGTCATAAGGACGTCCTTCTCTTTGTTATTGTCACCAATCGCATATGTGTCAAGTTACAGTGCCACTGAATGTTTGACACATAAATAACGCGGGTAAATACCGTGATGTAATGATGTAATAATCTATGAGGGATTCTGTCACTCGTATAATCCTTAGAGGATACGCATCTCTTCAGTGCTTTGCTTTGTTTTTTTGTGAGTAGGTTATCATATTGTTTTTTAAGCTTGTTGTATTCAGGTTTGGACTTTCATCTTTTTGAATGAGCAAGATGTCTAGTTTGTTCTTTACCTGCTGGAGCAACGGATTATTTAGTTTATATGCTTGGTATCTACTGATATTTTTATTAAAGAACAGTTGTTGTTGAAGTTTTCAATCAATATTTTCATTATTAATCTCATATAGTTCTGCGAAGATACGTCTAACCAGTTGTTTAAAGCCATTTTTGGCTCAAACTAAAAAATAACAATTGGGCGAAACGATAGCACGCTGTTCTCTGGATCTAGAGCGCAAAAATCAAACTATTTGAATATTTATAATGTTCTCATATTTCTAAATTGTCTATATCGGAAAATCCGAAGCTTTCATCTTGGAAATTGCTAAATATCTTCGTGTCTACATCTATCGGTAAGAAATAGAATTAGTCGTCATATTCGGACGAAAAAATTTTGATGAGTACCCACACCACAGGTGTTGTAGGTATCTTGGCTGTATCTCAAAAAAATAAATCTATGTTTATGACTTTGAGGGGTAGATTGAAGGTAAATTTTTAAGTTCAACGGCTAATTTGTCTACGATCTGATTTGTGAACAGATAAAAGGACGGCAACTTATAATACATCATCACGGAGTAAAAAGGATTAATTAAATATAGGATATCACTGAATAACTTCTAAAAAGCAGAACATGCGTCTAATATATGTAAATAATAATTATTGTTAATTCCATTCCTTGATGATTTTCTGTTTCAAAAACAATATATTTTTTGACACAATTTTTTCAATTTGTCATTAATAAGAAACCGTGCATTTCAAACACAAAAATTTGTAAAGATCAGAGTTAATCTGTGTTTTTTTAATGTTCAATTTCATTCTTCTTCTTCTAATTCCTATCCGTTCCGGATGTTGGCTATCATAAAGCTAGCTTCATTTTGTTATCTCCTGTTCGTGATAGCCCAATAGTATTCATATCATACCAGGTTCTGAGATTTTTCAACTATGAAATTCGTCTTCTTCCAACACCCCGTTCTCCCATCTCTTTGCCCTGCAATATCGCCTGCAACAATTGGAATCTGATTTCATTTTCAATGTGTCCGAGGTATTGGAGTTTCGGAAATTTCACAGTTTCCACCACTTCTTTGTCCTTACCCAATCTTTTGAGCACTTCATTGTTTGTTATGTGTTCGATCCACGATATTTTCAAGTTCCTCCGGTACAACCACATCTCGAATGCCTCAGTTTTTTTTGTTGTAGCTTGAGAAAGTGTCCACGATTCGACACCGTAGAACAAGACGGAGAATACATAACAACGCAGGTGTACAGTGTGGCTTTTAAACAAATTTCTCATCCTGTCGAACCCCGATCGCGCTTTCTCAATTCTGCTGCGTACTTCCCGTGAGTTATCACATTACTCAATTTAATTAAGAAACTTAATTCAATAAGACCATCTGAAATGCTATTTCACTTCAGAGTCTAAAATCAACTAACGTATGAATTTAGAAAAGAAAATTTTAGCAACGAATCGTTTTTAAAGTTGGACGCTCCTTCAAGTGTTTTATTTTATAATTTTAATCGAAGGGCTTCTATGAAGCTTCTGGTGTGATATTTTAATAATTGTTTTTTTGATAATTTTTCTGGTTCAAAAACTATATAATTCACAAATAGAAATTTGTAAAAATTACAAATATTCTGTGCTTTCTTAATAAAAAACCTCAACTTTTAAATGATTGAGGAGATGAAAATTTAAATATTTAAAACTCTGGTACGTGCATCTATACACTGAAAGCTTGGATCAAAACTGGGGCCATCTGCAAATCGTATAATTTTCAACTTTTGAGGTTATATCAAAATTGATAGGAATAAATTTAAAATATCAAATCTAAAAGAGTTATATTACCACAGATTAATCTGCAATATTAACATAATTTATTATATTCTTGATCAAGACATTTTAAAACAAACGCCATCTACGTAAGCAAAAATAATTTCTAGTCAAGTCTGCAAAAGTTTCAAACAAATCATTCTATATAGCAAGGTCTATCACCTCTTAATGAATGATGTTTAAAATAATATATTAAAAGAAAAACACAATACATAATTCAAATGAATTAATCATTATTTTAGAAATACATATTAAGGAATTCATCAAAATTTGAATTTCAATTCGGTGTAAAATGATATTGTTAGAATTAAACAAAAACAAAAATTTACTAAAGAGAATTCGAGAATTAATGTTAATAGATACAAGATATTTTCAGAGTCTTCTTGTAACAGAAGGCAGTTTGTCAAGGTAAACCATTTCACCAAAAATCAACTATATACACAAAATGGATAATTTTAACATACTTTCTCTTTGAGACAGAAAAGAATAAATGGATAACAGGTAAGCTGTCAGATAAATGACTGAAGGAGTTCTAAGTTTGTTTTGAGCTCTCAACTACTTACACAATATTTCAAGCATATTCAAAGAGGTAAAAACAATATACAATGCGTTTAGTAATCTGAAAAAACACAGCAAAGATTTTCTTCAAAAAGGGAAATATTTTAAGGATTTTGATGCCTATTGTTAAAATACTAGAACTCTATTTTCAAGAAAATCAATCATCTTTTTTAATTATGGCAATTACCTTGTGGCTGTGCCCGTTTCAAGTGTATCTTCCAAAAAAAACATTAAAAATTAATTTAAATCTGCATGCATCAGCAGAGTAAATGAATCATTTATTGTAGCAATAGAAGGGGTATATTTCAGAATAGAGGCTAGTAGTACCCTTTTTCCAGTTCCACATGAAAAACTTCACCATTTTAAAACCATTCAATAAATTGAATAAGCCCAACATTGTTGATGAACATTATTTAGTAATAATAAAAACATAAATAACATATTTGCCTTTTATTTCACTCGATTAAATATCAAGGTAAAAACTTGTCAAAAAATATGGACGTGTACAAGTCATTGAAATGTATTCAACACACATTTACTGGCAAAATGATTAATTTTAAGTACATTCATTGTCCAAATTTATGAAGCTTGAAAGAGATGAATATGAACATTTGGTTGGTATATTAACAATATCACCAATAATAGGAATATTTATAGACTGAAGTACAAACCTTCACAAGTCTTTGTTTTTCAAGCCGTGATTATATGCAATACAAAGATCTTTAAAAAGTAACTAAAAAAAATGCTTGCACCATAAGGGTTAGGTATGATTAAAACATCAGGATTTCGATTCTATATGTCTACCAGAGACCAGAAGAAAAACCACCAGGTGGAACTCTTGCTCTCCTTGCCGACTGGTCTTCAGAATTATTCACTGGTATTTCCTTATTTTCTTTTGCAGGCTTTTCTTCAGTTTTTGCATTTCGTGAATTTCCACTCTGAACAATTTCGGTGTTTGTCCCCTCTAGAATCGATGAAGCATTTCTCTTATTGTCTTCTTTCCTTACTTCTGGAACAATGGGTTCCTTGAGTCCAAAAATATCAGTGTGACCACCCCCTGGAGGACGAAGAACTCTGCTGGAGTTTTTGGCCTCTACATCAACGCCGACATTGAATTTAGTAGAAGTCATTCTAGAAAAAAAATTAAAGAAAATATTATTTCACACAAAAAATAAAACTGGTGTACCCTAAAACTAATATATGTGCGAGATAAAAAATTTTACCAAGTTTTTTCAGTAAGATTGGAACTAAACTGTAATATCCACCAAGTTATTCCGGTTCAATCCGGTTTCGAATATGTTGTCTGTTATGACTAACGGAATTGAATTGCCGGCGTACTGAATGAAAATTTAAAATGAAAAGAAGGTGCATTCAAATTTATCCTAATCACACAAACAATATGATATACTAATGCTTACTTACTTTATATCTAGTAAGAATCTCCTGGACAAAGAACCACACCAAGGCAGTGAACAATTACAAAAATTGACAATGATTCCAGCAACGGCAACAAACGAAATATGTAGCGCCGAGCAAGCAATTCTATCCCTTCTCCAACAAAATAAAACTAAAACGAATAAAATGAGAAATTCTTTAATGAATATCAACGGTTACACGCATAGAATCTGTCAAACTGCTATAAACCGCGGGTACACCCAAACCATCGAAAATTAATCCAACGATGTATCATTTGATTAGCTAAGCTCATTGTTCTATGAGTATCGTCCTTAATAGTTTTTCCAATGGAAATTTTCAAGATTTCAAGTTAAAAACAAAAACGTGCTCATTCAAGGAGAAGCTCTTTATCTTTCAATATTTCTTTACCAATAAACATGGAGCGATGTTTTGTATTTAGTATTAAGTTCTATAATTAATTAATATCTATAGTTAGTTTTACACTCATTTCAAAGTAATAAACATAATTTATTTCTTTGAAGATTCTACATTACCGGCAGTAATTTGACAGGATTTTTTATTAGTAGAGGAAATCGATAATGGAACTTGGCATTAAATTGGGGTCTTTTGATGTACCAAGCAGATGTCATAAGCTTTTGATTAAATATGCTGTTTATATAAGGTTGTTTAAATCAATAAAAACTTTTCCTGCAATATTCAACAGAAATATGTAATAAAGCACAATGTTTGAATTCCAACCAAATATGTTCGAATCCTTTTTCCTTTTTGCGCGCTATTTTCGATACTACAGACCCGATCGATCTGAAATTTGGTATTTAGATGTATAATAACGGGTTTATTCATACAAAATTTCGTTAGGATCGTATTATTAGAAAATTCTTAAAACATTGTGAGCAGAGCAGCGGAATCTTACGGTAGCATTTCAATGTTAAATAACGACACGAAGGCTGATAAAAAATTTTGTGAGGATCGTAGGACATATGAACAAGCGCGCAAAACTTCTGATTTTACGACAGTGCTTTTCTCGATTTTTTTTTATGATGGAGTTGGGATAGCAAGTTTGATCACTATAATAATATTTAATGTCCACTAACGTTTGCCATCAAATTTTATTTAAATTAAATAATTCCCATTGCACTCACTTCTTTTCAAAATAGACAAATTAGAATTACTCCTGAACCATTGCGCCAATAACGAACTTGCCAGAGATAATTACGCCCCAAACTTACTCTGAAAGTTTTAAGTCTTTAGCTTTTTCCGTTCTCGAAAGCTTGGGGAAACACACATATCTATGAAAAAATTTAACAAAAGCACTTTGTCACAATCTTGCTGGATTTGAGCACCCCATAAAGTTACTTTGAAACTTGAGCATTAAGGAATCAAAATTTGTCTTAATCTGAGCGAAAGCATGCTACATCTTCACAAATACTTCTTTGTAAGGCTTATTTATCACACACAAATTAGTTCAAGCAGAAAATGACAAATGCAGATTTTGTGTGTAGAAGAAAGAAACAACTGAAGACCTTGTGACAGAATGCCTGTTCATTGAAAGCCAATGCAAGTTCTTCCGTCCGTGAAATCATGGAAGATTTGAGTCATTTCAGCTAACCGAGCTCATTAACTCTGGAACTAGATGGAAACTTGTAGCTCAGGCAAACATTCGGAACTCATTATTACAATAGAACTTTTTTAATTATTAAGGAAACAAAATAATTGAGAATTTTTAGATTCCTTGTGTGAATTCTTGAAGTTAATCTTCCCATTGTAAAATATTCCTTGCAAATTTCAAATGTCAGTTATTTTTCTTTTAAAATAACTTTGATAGAACAAACTGGAGTTTATTTCTTTCTGTCTGGTTCACATATACATTCTACATGTTACTGTGTCTGGTCGTCGTGGGTGTCACTCAGCATACAGATTAAAACATACAGTGATGTGTCTAAAAATTCCTAAACAAAATTATTGTATAAAATTTACAAATGGATGAACAAAATTATATCTGAATAAGAAATCTTCAGCAGTAAGTCGAATTTTCATCTCAAAATTCACAAAACCTAGATATTTGGAATAAAAGAATGGAACTCCAGTACCAGAGTAAAAAAACTTCATCACATGCACTTTCCAAGAGAAAGAAAAAATATTTATGAATCTATTTTGAAAGGCAAATGAGTTTGGGTCTCTATAGTCATTAACATAGCTTAGAAAAATGTATCTTTAATCCCAATACTATATTTCCAGATGAAGAGGTTGTACTAAGAGGACAAAAAGTCATTTTTATTAAATGAGTATAATTATTTTAATACACAAATTATAAACTATTGAAATTTCACTCAATTTTAACAATGTATATATAACTCTTCAAAGATAAAATAATGAAACTAACAAAATCTACGAAACATTAGTCAAACCACTAAAAATTCAATTAAAAAAGCAGAGTTACCAATAAAATATTAATTCTACAAAGCAGGAAATATATGTCCCATTAATGTAAGAATATAAGCGGGGTACTCTAAATCAGTTAAGGGAAGCAATATGTCAATTGAATCTTGATTCAATTTTCAGTGGATCATCAAATCAGATACCTCAATATAATTTCAATAAAAAAATTCTTTTCATGGTTCATAATTATAATTTCTGACACACGACATTTCCAAAAATCACTATAACAAATTTATATAACAATCTTAATTAAATAAATAATATTACCAAAAATATCAGTTCAACTGGAAAAAATTATTATCACAGATGACCAAATTCAAGTTGATGTAAAAAGACGATAATATTAAATCGTACTTCAATTTCAGGGACTACAGCTTGCTGGTATAGGATTTTTAAAACATACTTTTAAATTTTGGTTACTGATATAATCAGTGACTATACGGAAGCATTTGGCCCAAATGAGTATGTGTTTATCTAGTTTTGCAGTACAAAAATCACGCGTTAAGTAACGAAAATGGATCAATTATATGTAGTCAGGTAGTGAATCAAGGAGGCTTGGCGATTGTTTAAATTTTAGGGGAAATATTTCGAAATAAAGCACTCTTCTTAATCTACCTGCCAAAACGGTAAATTTAAAAGGATAATTATTGGTATTATCTTTTATTTCTAGCAGAACATTGACTGTTAAAATTTTAGTGACATCAAAATTTAATTAGTATGTTTCAAAATATACCTCACAGTTTGCAACATAAAAATTTAGAACTCTCACAGAAATCATGTCGCAGATTTCACACATTATGAAATGGCTCTTGAAAATATTCACTTGCAATAATTATAATAATTAATTATGATAATTGAGATGTTTTCATTGAATTTGTAAGTTGGACTTCCCTTCTAGATGAACTGAACTTAATGTCTATAAAATATCATTAGTTTTAATATTATATGATGTCCAACTAAATAAAAATAAAACAGTATTTGAATCTTAATGATATAGAATACTGTATGTTCAATGAAATAAATACTATATAAAAATAATATTATTGTAATTATAAAGTTTTTTGATACACATTCCTCATTCTCAATTCCTTTTCAACATGAATATTGTGCAAGTGATGAGTAATTATAATTGAAGATGTTCTGGTATGCCTGCAGTCCAAAATTTGAAGACGTACGTTATTGGCGGTGATATTAGCTCCTCAAGTGTACTTATGATAGTTTAGTATAGCTAGGTGGTGAAAATTTCTTTCTAAGGAATTTAAGTATGTACAAAGGTAAACAAGATATAAGTGTAATACAAATCACTTTCCAGAAAAAGTCTGTTGTTTTAATGAATTCGGCATCTGAAAAGCAAATGACAAATTAGAAAAAGGATATATTTGAAATCAAGGCAGCTTCTTGTTGTTAATGTAATTATAGCATTTCCCATTTGAATGAAAAATTAAACAAAGTGGCAGAAAGAAGCAAATCATTACCCATTTGATAGAGCAATAAATATATGTATTTTCTCTTAAACAAAATGGATTAAATCCGAAATTCTTATTAACGTAAAGTTAATTTTTGGAGTTCGTTAGAAGACTAGTAAAATTTATTTATTATTTTTTTGATCTGAATTGATAACTGAAATTGCAGCTACAAGAGTGGATAAACAAAAAAAAATATATTCATAATCGGAAATGGCTTTAATATTTTTCAGAAGATAGTCCTTTAAGATAGTTTGAATCAATTTTCAAAGCACTTTTTCCATTCTGATAGAGGTACCTCTAAAACATGTGATTTGAGACATCAAGTTGTCGAAAAACGTTGACCTCGCAATTAATTTTTGATCTGTGAGAATAAGAAGAAATCATTGGATGCCAAACAAGGACTGTAGACCGAACAACCTATCAGTTCGATGTTTTGACTGCTCAAAAACGTTTTTGTTTGAACTGATATGTAAGCTCTATCATTGGTGAAGAATGATTAAACTTCTGCGATTGGTTTTCCTGATTTTTCCAAACACATATGGTGTATTATCAGAATTGACCGTTCTACGTCACTCTAATGCAGTGTTTCCCAAACTTTTTGTTCTCATGAATTCCTACATTGCCTACATTGGTAAGTAAAGCCAATACGATATTTTTGTTCTTTACACTCGAAAAACAACTTATGGACTCCCTTTTTTACGACACCGTGGACCCCTGGGAAACCGCGGTGCTTTCGGTACATACTCCATATTTTCTTTACAATCTTGTTATCTCTTTTTGATGCTGTACAATTTTTGTGAATTCTATATGTCTACGAAAAATAAACAGTGTTTCTAAGATATTTTATTTAATATCTAAAATTTTTAAGAAACTTTCTAAAATTTAAATTTGTAGAGATGTGACAGAATTACTCTGCTTGATATTTGAAATATTCATAACTTATTTGTTTTAATGACATTGAGATTTCTAAGCCAGTTAAAATAAATTGTTGCCAATAATTTAATAATTGGTTAAAATATTTCGGATTTGTTTTTATCAATATAACACTTTAAAATATCAAGAAAATTTCTTTGGATGATGAAAAGCAGTAGAGCAATTAAAAGTCAATCAAAATTCCTTACCAAAATAGTCGTGAAGCACAACCAAGGACAAAACGTATAAGGCAAAGGAAAAAACTTCAGCAAGTATCATGAGAATGTGCCATGTTCTTATGTTAAGAGCCACCATGATCAGTTCTGTTAATATCAAAGATGTAAAACTGATGGCTACTATATGGATGAATTCGTCCTCAAAGAGTAACAAAGCTCCATACATAATAACACCACCTAAGATAAAATTTAAATTAATTTTGGAATGTATTGTGTGCAGTATTAAAATCATTTTAAGGACAGAAATCAGTGATATTTACCCTGATAAATTGATATTAAAACCCACATAAAAAAAGTTTTGAAAGACAGGCTTCTTCCTTTGGCCAATTCCTTATATAACTCCGGGTAGGTTAGAGCAATGTCAGCACTAACATCTTGATCTAGTACTAAGCTGAACACCTGTAAGGAAGATGTGTCATTATGACTTTTGTTGTTATCAAATGTTGAGAGATTATTAAATTTTTTTAAATGGAGATTAATTCAAATATATTACAACATCTGGAAAAACTTTATGTAGATTTCTTGGGTAAAAAATATTTAATTAAATATTTTGACTTTCAAATTAACCTTAAGCTAAGAATCCTTGTATATATATGACAATTGAAATACTTCATTATCAAACTATGAAACACAATTCTTTCTTACCGGAAACATGGTATACACAGTTGCATATCCAACCATAAGGAAACCTTGATACAATGACACGGAGCTCAAATAGAACACTGTACTGAAGACAGCTTGCATGGTAGAGATGATTAATCCCCTGTGTATGACAAACTGAGCCAGAGAGGCGGATCGCTTGTAGGATCTCCTGCCGTGTACCAACAAGAGACGAGAGAGGTGTGAAAATTGAGGTATGCTGAAATCGCCCGCAAGACTAGCCTGTTTTCCCTCTCTGCCTTCAATGCCTATGCCTGCATCTGCCTGCTGTATCATGCTAACATCGTTGCCACCATCACCCACTGCTGCTGTCCTTTTACCTGTATGTTTTTGAATCAGCTGCACCTGGAAAAAGTCAAAATTTCAATTTAGCACTAATATGTGTTAAACGTTAACATAGTAAACATATATCAATGATGTGGTTTATGCAAAGTGTAAAATAACAGCTACCTCAGTTTTTTTGAGAATAAAAACTAGAAATTCTATAAGTTTGGGAAAATTGAGTTGACTGAAAGATGGCAACAGGGAATTCATCAAAATAGAAATTATATTATTGAATAAAGTTTAGTAATTATACGAACTACTCCAGTTTCATTTAGATAAAAAGAATCTGTGATATTTTGTTCCAATATTAAGCGTTCATTTGCTAAAAGTAATCATTTACTGGCATTTAAATGTCAGATACAATAAAACGCAGTGTTTTAAATGAAGAAAAAAAGCTAATTAAATAAAGGCATAGGTCAGTCAATGCTGATACAATTAATATAAAGTTGTTTAGTTTCAATAACATCTCGAAAACTTTAATCATGTGAAATTGAACAAATTTCTCGTCAATGTCCACTGAAAATTTCCAAACATGATAAATCAACTTACAACTTCAGCTTTCTGTGTTGGAGAACATCGACAGCACACCACAGCTGGAGCAGCTGTTGCCAGCTCCATAAACTCTTGCTGATAATATGACAAACAAACGTCCAGGCTCTCTCCGCTTATGACAAGAGCACAACCTTGTTTTCTCCTAAAGGCATTCAATTCTAAGTGGGCATCAGTTCTTGTTACCACTCTTTTCAGAATGTGCAACCCTGAAGATAAAAGTTTTAGTTTTATACAATTTCTTGTACAACATTCCAAACTGTAATTGAATTTGACTGAGTATTTTATAGTGATTTGCCTTGCATTAAATTCTGTTAATTTAGGATATTGCTGCGAGAAATTTTGGATTTAGTATAACAAAATTGATTATAATTCTATAATAAAAATTAAAAAATCTTCCACTCATTTACTTCAATTTTAAAGATCTTTTGTTGAAAATTTACTGAATTCATTTACCTTGTGACTTTGATACCAGCCTAGAGCTCTTAGCGATACAACAGGCAGTTTCTAATTTATCACCAGTGAGCATCCAAATCTTAATTCCTGCATTCCTCAAAAGTTCTAGGGTGGGTCTTACGTTTTCTTGTAATTTATCTTCCACTCCAGTTACACATAGAAGCTCCATCTCTCTTTCCAAAGATTCTATGACCTGCGATACCCTACTCATCCTATCAGATACTGAAAGGCGAGCAGCATTATATCGTTGCTGAAACAGATCTTTCATATTAAACACAGCTCTGTACATCCTAAAATCTTCAACGACTATTTAGTACCAAAATATTAATCTTTATTCCATATTACTAAAAAATTATCTCCATGGCAACCACAAAGTTAAAAAAAAAACGCATTTTTGTGTAGGTAAAGGCAGCATCTCCTCTGATATAAGAAAAAAATTTAAAAAGTCCCATTATTTCTGGAACTGCCGTATTGTTATTAATTATAGGAAATGAATATTTTACTTCTTCTTTTAAAACTGTTTGTTTTCATGAAATCTATTTTAATATGTGTTCAAGATTTTATCCATATAAAATAATCAAATTTATGATTACTTACTTCAAAGTCCCTATATTGTTCTTCTGTTAATGTTTTCTTTGCTACAACTAATGTTCTTAATCCATCCCTAGCCATATTCCCGACTTCTTCTTCTAGCCAATCAGTATACTGGACAATTGAAGTCATGACAACATCTGCTCCTTTCAAATAAAAGTAGATCATTCCAGTTTGTAGATCCTATAAAGAATTATGTATAAATATAACACACAGACTGAATAAAATCTAAACAGAGAAATACTAACTACTAGAGAAGATCCTACATTCCAAATTACCATTAAGTTTCACTTTGAATTACCGTGTTGACCCCAGCGTTTAAGAAGAGGTAATCAAACAATAAGTTAATCTACAGTGAATCGTTCCAAACCCTCTAACCTCACAATTTCTCACAATATACTAGGAATCTTTAAACAGATTTATATTTGAAAGCTAATATTCTAAAATGTATAGATTGAACAGAGACAATCATAACTGAAACGATAAAATGTAAAACCAACAAACCTTAACTATTATGCCCATTCTTTTAGTTTCACTAGTGAAAGGAAACACTTGTAGAATAGAATAATTAAAGAATCTTCCATCGGGTGCTTGAAGTTGAATTGAGGTTAGATCACGGTTATTTAATGTCAACCCCACACCTCTGGTCCAATTCACTAGTGCTATTTCATCTGGACTGGAAGCCTGATAAATGACATTGTCATTATCGGAAGAACGCATGTGTTGATCGGCTTCTACCTCAGTTATTACAGAACCTTGAATGAAAAATGCGATCTTGAAAATAACTTTTTCAAAAAACCAACCGTTAAGACTATGACTGACTTTATTTTGCTTTACCGCACTTTCTGAATGATATAAAAGTTACTTATTAAACATAAGCAAGCAAAAATTCAAGGAGTCCCTGGATTATTTTATCCTTTGATGTGTTTTGACAGGTTCCGAAGATACAGGGCAAAAAAAAATAACTTTTGTAGCTGAAATCAAACTATAGTGCTTTTACCAAGACAGTTATTTTAGTTAGTTATTTATAAAAGCATTTATTCGACAACTCTGTCATAAATTAAAGTATAATTAGTTACCTATCAATATTTACAATGACTATGATATTTTTATATCTCCTTAAATATAATGACTTGGCAATAGAACGGATACATTATGTACTATGCCAAATAACTTATTTACTTATTTTTAAAAGTGTTTGGACTTACTTAGCAAAAAAATGTGGATTATTCTAATATGATTATGTGGCTGTGCAATATTTATAGATATAAAAATGTCTAATATTGATACGATCACTATTAATGTTTGTAGGTAACTAATTATATATCAATTTATGACAGAGTTATCGAATAAGTGTTTCCATAGATAACTAAAATAACTATCTTGATTTCATGAAGCTAAATGTAGATGATAATAACTATAGATACAACACTGTTTCTAAATTCCTTACTCAAATCATTAGCATCTTCATCCTCATTAACATTCTTTTCATAAACTGGTGTAACGTTATGGCACAATGCAAGTGCTTGAACTGCATCTACTACCCTAGTATTTTCCATTCTTCGAAATTTGCTTCCCATAGTATTTGTCGTATTTTCTGTTGAAGAATAGGCACTTTTCAATATCATACTGATCTGAAAATTAAATGAGAATGAAAGAACTGAACTTTCAATTTGCAGCCTGAAGTAAACTTCAAAACTCCAAAGAAAGTGCTATAAATTGCAATATATGGGAACCAGGAATCATTAGGTTAACGGGAAATAATACATTTTGGTACAAGTGTACAACAAGCTGTGTTTCATAGGTTTTTATATATTTAAAGAAGGTTTCGGATTGTGTAGAACTTCAAAAGGGAATCCCACAGGACGGTCTGCCCGTTTAATAGGTTTACTGCTGGACTATTGTAATTTTTATAGTCCTCTATTGATTCTAGGATGTCTACTTTCTTGATTTGCGGTCCCAGGTGTAGTATTTAAGATTATCTAGTTCTGAGAAAATATGATTTGTCTAACAAAATTAGAGTTATCTTTCCAATGTTTGAATGATGATGTTCTTAGAACCTTTTTGTGACAGTTCTCCCGGTTTGCTATATCACACTCATGAAAACTTAATTTATAAACTTCTGAATTATTATTAAGCTGGTTATTTTTGTCTTAAGCATCAAAAAATAGATTAAAAATTTTATATGAGTGTGTGAAAGCTATTTTGATGGTAGATATTAAAATTATTCAAGCTATCTTTTGTGAAATTGGTTAAAAATATGTAAGTTTAAGAAATTCTTTGTTATTGTGATATAATAAATTTAAAAAAATTTCCTTCCATAAATATATAACACCTTTGAAATACAGTTTGTAAACACCACTTTAAAAATGTAGTAAGATACTTGGAGCACTATCTCCTACAATAAAACAAAGTGATTTCTCACTTTTGACGTCCTCTGAAATTATGACATCTAAACAGGATTTTATACAAATTTCATAAAAATTGATGATCTAAAAACCATCTATCTAAACAACTAAACTTCTTTCAGTTGAAACAAAATAAGGAAGGATAAAAAACTTACTTCATCAAATGTATCAGCTGCATAGCTTACAGTACCAAGGTGGATCCTCTTCAATACCATAGAATTCTGAGTCAACGTCCCTGTTTTATCAGAGAGCAAATAGGAAATTCTTCCCAATTCTTCCGGAATTGTGGTACACCTAACAGCCGTTCCTTTCATAGCAGGATCTTTCCCAATAGCATAAGAATAGTAAGATTTTCCCATGTCGAGGTTTACCCTCAAACTGAAAAACAACATTTTTGTCTTGGATTATGTCAAATAGTGCAATATCATAATTGTATAGGGTGAGCAAATTTGTTTGTAGTTTCATAGAACAGCAGAACTACCAAATGAATGAAGCAATTTTCCAAACACTCATTTTGACAATAAATTTTTATCATTTGGATGTGCTTCTCAATCATGTAACTTGTCATAGTTATTTGGCATCTATAACTGATAAATGAACAAAAGGCTTGACAGACGTTACCAAAATAAAATGGCCACCACAGGCTGCCAACATCGACCCAACCAAAATGAAAAACTTTTAACTCAAATTCCCAAGCATTTTATCCACATAAAAAATTAACTCACCTGATTGGTATGATGTACGAAAAGAGTAAAACAAATCGAAACATGTATCGATACCAAGGTCCACTGAATCCTTTCAAAGCCATCATGATCAGGGCCAAACCTATTACAGCCACAAAAAGGAGTTTTGTAATCGTGTTGATCTCAAGATCCAATTGACCTACTTTAGAACGAGGTTGAGAATTGTTCATCACAGACCTTGTTTCTGGTCCTAAAAATAGAAAATAAAGAGAAAATTTAAATTATTTTTCTTCGAAGTTTCTTCCAGATATTCACTCAATTGGAAATACATTTTTACCTGTGTAAATAACAACTCCAAGTGCTTGCCCGGAAGCTATGACACAGTTAGTCCATAAAGTGTTTTCAAGATCCAAACTCTCATCAGAATTTTGAGAATCCAACTAAAAATAGATTTTAAGCCATTTAAAATATCTGACATAATATATCCATGATTACCCTTGTGAACGTTCCTATAAAAGAATGAATATCTCTCTGAGGTTTTTCTGCGTATATACTAGCATCCATTTCGAACAGCTGGTGATCAGCACCTAATTTTTGAGTTTGTGGTACTGCTAGCCTTAATTTCCAATCAGTTTCGCCATCTAATTGATCGGTACGAATGAAAACTGCCCCACTCTTCTCAGTGGTACGAAGGAGTATCAGATCAGCTGGTACTCTCTCATCCTTATCAACCATTATTATATCCCCAACCTTAAATATATACGTTATGAAAAGAATAAAAAATATATTTATGTATAAAAACCTTTAATTTTGACGCTGGTACAGTTTCGAACATCTTATTTCTATCATTCAGCAGCCTTTTGCATTTCTGATTATTTACTTCTTGATCTCTTCTATGTCGTCTCAAGTCATCAATTGCTTCACGACAAATAGTAACTAGCAAAACAAAGCACTAAAAAAAGTATATTAGCATATTTGCATATTTTGAAACATTAGTTACTTACCAATGGTCCCCAATATGTATATAAATATCCAATTCTAATATCAGGAACAAATTGACTCAGTGCCATTAGTAAAAAGTATAAATTCAAAAAAAATTTGAATTGCTGGAACAGGACAAGCGGCAAGAATGTTATGATGTTGTACTTTTGGTTCCTTATAGCATTTGCTGGAAACTGTCCTTGTGTGGGTTTTCCCAGCAGGATCGTGCGAGACCGTAATTCTCTTGGGCCACAGCATCTTTTGAAAACGGAACAAAAACAGCTGCAATATTTATTAACTAATTAGCAGCAGTACGATGATGATTCTATATTTCTATACCTCCAGATAGATTTATTCGATGTTTTCAAGATCAAAGGAATATTCTCCTTAGAAGATTTTGCAATAGTGCTCTGTGAATCTGCATTTTCCATCGTAAGTAAACGAGTTGATAACTATTTACGTGAAATTATAACGTTTCAAAAATTCGAACTTATAGTACAATATCAGTTTACATTTTCAATCTGAAATTACTCCACATCTGTGTAACGTTTTGTTTTGTTTTCAACAAGAGAACCTAGTATGAATCATAATACTTTGACAGATGTCAGATGTGAAAACATGACGCTTAAAACCTACAGAAAACTGGGAGCTTATTAACTGATTTGGTATCAAAATAAATCTTGTTATAATTCAAGTTGCTGGAAGTACCTTTCAACCAGTCAGAATTTTCCGTCTCGGCAAATGAAGAAATGTACGGGGTCACCCCTTAAAAGAAGTCGCTGAAAATCAGCAAGTATTTTTTACTTGAAGGCTGCGCATTCACAAGGCGCAAGATCGATTTATAGCAATTTCCTCCTTAAAACGCAAATATTTTCAACAATAATTTTACTGGCTTTGTGAGAAAAAATACAAAAGAACCGAGAATCCATGATTTACTGAAAAGATAGTACATCTTTTTTTAATAAGTCTACCTATCACTCTCATATTTACACTCTAAAGTTGTTTACAATTAGCGAAAATATTGGTAAACGAAATTTACTTATATTTTAACATTTTTGTCGTTTTTTCGTTCTGCGGAGAAAATTATTTTATTCCGGTTTAAAACCTTTAGATTCAATGGATTAAAAGTCAATAAAAAATGCAATTTTTTTTTTTTTCATGAATTTCCTTCCAATTTCAGAGAAAAGCTATGGTCACCAAATGCATTTAATTATATTGATAATAAACCATTGTGTTCGTTAACGAAAATTTAACGTTACCATATACTTTCACCGTTTACATTTTTAAAAAATATGTAGATTTCTAAAGCGCTGCAAATTTTACACCATTTTTCTGTTATTCAGAGGGTAAAAGGTAGACTCGTCTATAAGAACACAGTGAAACTTCTCAAAATGCAGCATTTCACTAAAATCGCCTAAATAAAAAAGGATACTTAAAAAATTACTGGGAAATAGGTATTTTTTTACCATTTATGTTATGAGGTCTTCAATCAACCAAACATGAACGTAATAAGAAATTTTCACCCAGTTAAGTGTAAATGTGAATGTGGTCTTTTATGGGTGGTTTTGCGAGATATATTTATTTTGCAATTTTATATACATGAACATAAATTGGATATTACGTTCAAGGATTTTTTTAAACAAATCTTTGAAATATTAACTAAAGAATCTTTTAAAATTAAAAAAAAATCAAATGTCATTGTTTTATTTTACGTAAAGAATTATCAACACATGTGTGGCAGTCATATATACATGATTTTTGGAGAAATGGTTCATTTCGACGAGTTTTACCACTGCAGATTATGAGTCCTATAGAATTCTACATGTCGTTTTCTATTACCGATATCCATGGTAGAAAGCAACAGTTCCTGCCTTTCGTAATGCGATCCACTAGACGATCACAACGCTCACGATCTTTCCCGTTCCACTAGCTTTTGACAAGCCCGCGAACGTTCTTGTTGGCATTGCAAGTGGAACGGGTATTGTGAGTGAGATGGCGATGACAGATGAATGATAATTCGTAGGTTATGGTGTATTTCAAAAACAATGGATGTTTGTTAATTCTCTTGTGCACGTCTTGCATCCTGTCTGATTCGTCGCCATGATGGAAAATATGTAAGCAAACACTTCGACCCATCTCAGGACATGGGTCTCCGCGGGCTTGTCGCGGTCGAAATCAATGACATCCTTGATGACGTTTTAAGAACGATCGCAACGACCGTGATCTGCAAGTGACACAACGATACGAGCGTTTTGGGCGTCGCCTAGTGGAACGGACGGTTTGAGGTTACACCTATAGTGCATTCCACTAGGCGACCACGAAGCCCAAAACGCTCGTATCGTTCTGTCACTTGCAGATCACTGTCGTTGCGAGCGTTCTTAAAATGTCATCAAGGACGTCATTGATTTCGACCGCGACAAGCCTGCGGAGATGGGTCGAAGTGTTTGTTTACATATTTTCACAATACCCGTTCCACTTGCAATGCCAACAAAAACATTCGCGGGCTTGTCAAAAGCTGGTGGAACGAGAAAGACCGCGAGCGCGAGCGTTGTGGTCGTCTAGTGAAACGCACGGAAAGTAGTGCGTTCCACTAGGCGACCACGACGCCCAAAACGCTCGTATCGTTCTTCCACTTGCAGATCACGGTGCGAGTGTTCTTAAAACGTCATCAATGACGTCATTGATTTCTACTGAGACAAGCCCGTGGAGACCCATGTTTTGACGTGAGTCGAAGTGTTTGGTTACATATTTTCCATCATGACGACGCAATCAACTCTGGTTTGCTCAGAGGATGCAAGACGTGCACAAGAGGGCATATATATATATTATTTTCCCGTTTCATCCATTGTTTTTGAAATACACCATAACCTACGAATTGTCATTCATCTGTCATTATCATCCGATCACAAGACCCGTTCCACTTGGAATGCCAACAAAAACATTCGCGGGCTTGTCAAAAGCTAGTGGAACGGGAAAAGCCGTGAGCGTGAGCCGTGTGCGTTGTGGTCGTCTAGTGGAACGTACGGTAAATGACGTCAACAATAGTGACACTTCACAAAGAGTGAAACACAGATAACTGTCTTTTTCATGGTTAATCATAGAGATAATATCTATCAGGTTGACTGCAGAAAGCGACACGTGACCTCTTGTCAATGGAATTCGGCGATTCGAGACGACAATCACATTAAACAGAATGCGAGACGTGTAGAATTCTATTATAAAGGCTTTTCCAATAAGAGGATCCATTTTAATATTAAAAAAAGAGAATATTTTAAAACGCTATTTGTGGCTGTATATCCTTGATAACTTCACGAATTCCATCTTTAAGGTCTTGAATCGATCGTGGGGTATTGGAATAGACCTTATCTTTCACGTGGCCCCAAAGAAAAAAGTTTAAAGGTGGTTGATTATGATAACCTCTTCGAGAAATAGCACGGCCAGGATTGTTTCGTTGCTTGTGCGGCACGTAGCGCCGTCTTGTTGAAAATAAACGTCTTCAATCAATATAATCCAATTCCGGCAATAAAAAATCAGTGATCATAGCTCGGTAGCGCAATCCATTCAGTGTAACAGTTGCACCAGCCTCACGTTCTAATAAGTAAAGTCCAATCACACCGCCAGCCCAAAAACCGCACCAAATAGTAACGCCTTGAGAATGGAGAAGCTTTTCAACAAACATTCTTAAATTCTTCGAGCCCCAAATGCGACAATTCTGCTTCTTAAGGTAGCTTCCGGGGTGAAAAAGGGCCTCATCATTAAAGATGAATTATCCATAAAAATCCGGATCATTTGGATCCATTTCAAAGACCCAATCAGCGAAGATACGAAGTTGTTGGTGATCGACCGGCTTGAGTTCTTGTGTTAACTGAACTATAAAAGCCATAAGATGAGCCTTAAAATACGGTGTAATGTCGTTTTTGCAATGCCTAATTCCAAAGATCGACAAACCTGAGTATTAGTCAACACTACAGGCTACAGCAGCAATGTTCTCAGTTGTTGTTGAGCGACGCTCACGGTTTCGATTCTTCACATCACTAACTTGTCCCAATAGCTCAAATGTGACTGCATAATTTTCACCATTTTCGTAGTAAATTTTAACCATTTCAATGCGTTGTTGAAGCGTGTATCATTCCATTTTTAGTAATGGCGTAGTTTTTAGTTGTCAAATGTCAAAAGTGACAACTGCTGAGATGGCGGTCTATTCAAAATGAAACCCCTTACTGGAAAACCCTTTAGGAGACAGAATCCCACTGATGGATATTTTCGGAGATAGAAATAGAGTGTACTGAAGGCGAATCACTTCATTCATGTTGGTATCTTGATATGATACAGAAGGTGACACTGAAAGGAATGCAGTGGAGCCCTTCGAAGGCACTTGAGGCCACTTTGAGGCAGTACAGAAAGGAGACTTCCAAGGAATACTGAACTCATCCAAATACTCTAATCTTAGCCGAAAAGGTTGACTCATTAAAGAGGAGGAAACGGCTTTACATTAAAAACAAGTACAGGCAAAATATTCTTTGTAAACGTATTGCTACAACTGGTGCAATGACCTAGCATTTTCTATGAATTTTGAAGTAGAAGAAGGTAATAAAGACACACTTCACTTTCTTGAATCTATAGGGTAGACTTGCAACAGACAGGAATGGACACAGAAAAGAAAATAACCTAAAAGGAAAGGAAGTTCAAGAATTAACACTCCAGGTGCGATAGACGTGTACCCAGCACATATGAAACAAGGTCATGCAGCAAGCAGTAAAATAATGTAAACGGTTATTAAATTTTTTTTTTAATATTAAAGCTTTGACAGCCATAGCCATTACCTGAGATTAGAAGAAATAATACATATAATAATATTTTATTTTAAGTCATGTGACAGTTAACACCAACGATGGTTTGTAATCGAAAATACAGAATTCACTTACTTAAGAAAAGAAGATCTGTGTTTTTTGTCCAATTTTTTAAGCCACCAAAACCTTGTTCAAAGCAGAGCAAATATCATAGAAATTACTTTATTTCACAGAAGTGTATTGTATAATGTGAAATGTAAAAGTTTTGAAACCCCTTATTGTTTCTGTTTCTTTACCCAGTGATATCTTTTTGAAGGATTGTCTATATTGATGAGTACATTAGTTAGGATGTAATTACTTACAATTGCCTCGTGAAAAAAGGAAACATCATTCTTAAAACATCATCAAACATTAAATTTATTTGTGGAAAGTAGCTACTTACAGTGTTACATTTTCCTATTCACAGTGAACAACTAGATTCTCAAGCTATGTAAGAACATACTATAAGATTCACAAGCTGTTGAAAAATATGACTCAGGAAACTACACTGATTGATGGAAAATGCATATATCAGAAAAAAGTACTGCAATATTATTTACCTAATAATTCTATATTTTGCTCATGTTTTCCTACTTATCTTCAATATTTTTCAGGATCACTTTCTACCTAGTATCCATAATTTTACATTAAAGTATCCATTCTTATAACAGGAATAGGCTATTTGAAGTCAGTTCTCATGACTTTTATGAAAGATATTTTAAATATAGAAATAAAATAATACATGTCGTAAAATGTTGAGTCTTGAAAATGACATAACTATCATAATTGGAGCTGTAAGTATTCATTATAAATAAACCTGTAAAAATTTCTATAAAACCTTGTTTTTCCTCATATTGTTATAATATGCACTAAATGTGCAAAGTTGTGGTACAAATGCATTATTACCTCTACATATTGATAATATAGTTTGGGCTTTCAACTATTATCTACACAAGATTTGTATCTATCCCATCTTTGACTACATTAAAATTCATCCAAACAAACTCACCCACAACATCGGCTACCCCATGATCTCCCTGTTCTAGATCGATTATTTCTCAACAATGACTCCATTTCACCGTCATGATAATTAGAATTACCCAATAAAAAATCTGTTTCTTGGTCTCTATCGTTAAATTCCTGTAATGGATATTCCATACCAAATTGAAATCACATAAAGCTACATTGTTTCTCTATCCAAAGAATCATTGGGTGTAAAAATTATATAAATAGAAGTCTATCTATCACAGTAATATTAGTCAACAACTGTTATTTTAGATAAGCAAAATTTATGGAAGTACAAAAATTTTTTCCTCAAGAGGCCCCACTTGACAGCTCAACGTAAACTATTAATCAATTGAGGTTAGTACACACCACAGAATTAGATAATTATCCAAAATCAGAGATATATCTGTCCAAAATTCTAAATACATAATTTAATGAACTTTTACGAAATGATTTCATCGTTCAGACACAGATTAATCTGTATTATTAGTTTCTTCATGCTGAAAACAAGATCTTCAACTCAGTATTTCTAAGAACAGCATTCTACTAGATAAACTGTTCTTAGAAATACTAAGTTAAAATTTTCGCAATAGTTAATCATTTTATATATTTTGTTTGCACTAGTAAACATGCGCACCATTATTCTACATCTAAATACCAAATTTCAAATTGATCAGATATGTAATTTAATGAATATTGGAAAAAATATTAAAAGAATTCAAAGGTGAATAACTGCAGAACCATTGGAACGATATTGCTTATTAATGAACATTACCGATATATTAAGGCATCCAAACCTATCCTGAAAGTTGCAAGACTAGCTCTTTACGGACGGACTAACGGAATAGCATTACTTTTGGCCTCCTATTCTTCAACAATGGGTACAACCTAGTCGTTTGAGAACATTTTAGGCTCAAAAGCCCAAAATTACACACATTTGAGCAAAACGATAGCATGGTGTTCTTAGAACAGCAAAAAGATGCCCAAAAAGATTAGTAATATGACATTATCTATGATATAAGCCTATTAAATTTAAATAATATAAAATAAACACAATTTTTGATAATATTATTTAAATAATATTATAGAATTCAGGTTTCAATTAAGAAATGAAGTAAAATTTAAGAAATTTTAAACTGATGCAGGTAAATAATTCATTATAATTTTTCCATATTGGAATACAGTAACAAAAAGAAGAAGTCAACGTTATGACTTACATTTGTCTCTCTGATGTTTACAGAGGTTAGGATCTTTCAGGAGTTTCTTGAGTCTAGGATATCGAAAGTTTGCAGTTGCATCAACTTTTACTAAGGTAATCACTTGTGTTTATTTGGTAAATATAACCTCTATAATTAGATAACTAACGTTATAATCATTTATTAGATATATATTTGTGATTTTTTAAATTTAACAGTAAATCATTATTTATTTTCAGTTGACGAACCGACAAAATGGCAAAGTCAAAGAATCATACCAACCACAACCAAAGTAAGTTTCACATAACCAAACAATTTTAAAGTAATTTATTTATTCGGTTTACTCACGTAATGTTATTTTCCAGATAGAAAAGCCCACAGGAATGGTATCAAGAAACCCAAGCAATACAGGCACGAATCCACTTTAGGGGTAAGTAACAGATTGTCGTTTAAAATGTCCATTTTCTTGAACACTACGTTCATGTTTATCGAATAGTTGATTGCTTTCAGTATATTGCTCCATGTTGCTTGCTTTAGAAATATTATAGTTTTTCTTTCCTGGTCATTCTGTCTATTTAGCAGGACCAAGTAGTGCCTATTTGTAAATCAAAGCAAGATATATTCAACTAAAAATTTCCCCAACTGCAGTTATGGAGTAAAATTTCTTGATGTTCTTACCAGTTTCATACATTTTTATTTGATAAAATATCTAATATTAGTCAATATTATTTTTGCATGTAGTCATGCAATACTAATATAATATTGAAAACAATGAGCTGAATGCCATTCGCAACATTTTTATCATCAGTAGAATCAGCAAAAATACACTTGTTCACGATCTGCGTTTGGATCCAGAGGAAAACTTTTGTTATACGAACTTTTTCAGTATAAGAGTAGATTTGATTCAATATGGAATCTAGCGCATGTCTGAAACTGGTATTTTTATTCTTATTTGAACAGCTTCATCTTGAAGTGTGATTGTAAATAAAAAATCAAAAATTTTAGTTGGGATTTATCTAGCACTCTGATCCAGTCAACTCATTGTTAAGTTCACTTTTCAGCTTTTTTTTCGTTTAAATATTTCAATTTGGATTTGATCTTACCAAAGTTATTTCATTTGATAAAATTCTACTTGAACAGAAGGTTTAGTGTTAATAATTAATTCAAACAATTAATTTTTGTTATTACTAATTTGTTCAGGGATTATTTTTTTTAATAATTAATAAAACATTTATAAATCTGTATTTTTTATGGTGTCTTCATGTTATCTTCATCTTATTGATTCAATGCTCTACTAAACTCTGTGTTTGAACAAATTTTTTTTTGCGTTTACCAAATCTACAACAGTCATCACTGTTTATTATTAAAGCAGATGTTTCAGATCACTATCTATGAGATATGTATGTTATTTCGACGTCTGGTTAATTATCATTTCAATTTTGTTTGCTTGGTTTAGTATTTATCAAATATACTTCAATTTTCATTCATTATTGAGTTATCTTCAAAAACCACCATCAAGATAATAGTTTTCTCAGTTTTCTCTTAAGCTTCAATACTTTTTTTAAATTTTAACATTGCATTATTTTTTTCAGATGGATGCCAAATTCTTGAAGAACCAGAAATTTTCCAAGAAGCACAATCTTAGTACCAAACAACAGTTGAAGCGTGCAGCAGAACATAAAGCAGCAAGAGAAACTAAATAGATTGTTTTATAGTTATGGGACATTAAATTATATTAAGTAACCACATTGTTTTATTTCTTCATTTAGTGATTGTAACTTTAAATGATTGAACAACTTAACACAAAGGTTCTGTGGAGAAAGTTATCAAGAATAATTTTTTTCTGCTAAATATAAAACTCAAAATGTAAGGAATTTGTGGTTGGTTCTAAGTGAAACAATTTTACTTGAAAAAAATACTTTATGAACTGCATAAACGAAAATATTGAATTCACACCAGAAATAGAAAAAAAAAAATTCCATCCAACTTTTTAGAACTGTTCTCTACTGATACTAAAATCCATTCGAAGCTCAAAAAATACTGCTCGGTTGATTTAAAAGAAGTCTTTGGGAAGGGTTCAAAATCTCCCAATTGCGAATTCCAAATAGCAATGAACTATTACTACCAAGCATAAAATTAGAGTTCTGCTGTAATTTGCATTTATTTTATTTAGAATTGTTTTTTTGATCTTTTCGATAATTTACCATCTTCATGCCATGATTTTGTAATGATTTTTTTGTTCAAAGTTTATTACGATAATAAAACAGTTTATTCTGAAAGCTACAATTTTAAATGAATTACACTGAAAATTTAATGTTTTTAGATCAAACAAAAAAAATTTAAGAATGTCAATATTCTCTCCTCTAACAATATCGGCTTTCAAACAGCTATACATACTTTAGATCAGTTTTTGGGTCGCATATTGCAGTATATTGTCCCATTTCTTAACCAGTATGCCGCGAAGGTCTTTAGAATTTCTGGGAGCCAGCATGTGATTCTGTAAACCTCTTCCCATCTCATCCCAAATATGTTCTATCCAATTTAAATCTGGACTTGCAAGGCCAAATTAATCTCATGATTTGAAAGATGAGCAGTAACTATCTGCGCACTGTGGGGCTGTACATTATGCGTAAAAGTTACATCTTTTCTAAGAATAACAAACATTGATTTCTAAAAGTTCTATCAAGTACCTATGAGCAGTCAAAAGTCCTAATAATGACAACCCCCACTAATAGTTGAAATATTTTAACAATTTTTGGTATATATTTATCTTAGGCAAAATGAGAAAAAATCCCACTCTTCTGCCTTTATTAAACTCACCGAGTTAATAAAAATTTTTTCATCCTCCCACTCTAGCCATAGTGAACAGCTAAGACAAATTTTCAACAACACACTCTAACAAACCAGTGTTTTACCCACAAAACATTTGAGAGAGAAGGATATTTATTGCAAATGACTAACGACTTGTGCCTTTCTGCCAGTGTAAAATATATTTGTTTTATATACATAGCTTTTTACACGAATATATCTATATATATTCGAATATAAATATATATATATATATATATATTCGTATATAAATATATATATTCGTATATATATATATATATATAAAAATTATAATCATTAAATATAATTTTTTTGAAATTAAATATGTAGAAGGCTAATATTAAAATATTTAAACAATAAATTGATATTTTACACATTTAATTGTGACTTGAGTTTCAGAATTATCCTATCTTCAGACAACTGAAGAGTTAACAAACAGAATGTTAATGAACTCAATGGAATGTTAATGAAATAATGGAAATCTACTTATATATATAAAATAAAATAGAAAGGCCTTTTACTTGATAGAAGAAATATAACAAAATTTGAATATTAAAACAAATTGAAATATGTTTATCTTCTACAATTTTAATTTCAAAAAAATTTTTATTCAAAAAACTTTTAGAAATAAATTTATGTCTACACAAGCACTGCTTACATTGTAAGCATGTAAAAACATAATATTTCAAGTATTTATTAACAAAAGTTGAACATTATAAATAAACGGTAGTCTATGAAAGCTCCTGAATTTCTTCAAAAGGTGACGCATTGTTTATGAACAAAATGGATAATAATTTAAATTCAATTCTTTATTTTATTTTAATTCTTTAATTTTTTTGGTATAACATCAGAAAAAATCTGTATACAGTAGAAATAAATAAACAAAATAATAATATATGGAAAGCACCCCTACACATTCCTCAAAAATTGTTCCATAATACTGAAATTTTAATCAGTTACTTTGTTTTTGGATACTTAAGGTACAAGATTTCTGAGAAAAACATTTTTCACTGCAACTATCAATAATAATTCGCTAAGAAGTCCAAACTGAAGAAATATTGTTTGACATTAAAGGAGTTGGATAAGGAAAGTTTATTTTTAGTCTCCATATGAGTTATAAAAGTTGTTTCAAAAATCATTTTCATATAATAGGCAAAAATTATTTATGGATCAATCACTGATGACATGTTGGGAAATACATAAACCATGTACCATCTTCTTTTGGATACCTTAGTCAATGATACTGATCTATTTTTTCATTCAAATTTCTTCAATGAAAAAAATTATTATTCTTTGTGAGATGAGAATATAGAAGAAGTGAAAAAAGTATTCTTTTCCCCCCAAACACCTTAAAAATTGAGTAAAAAGATTGTTCAGCAACCTCAACTCGAAACGGCATGAAAAATACAAAATTAATATATATTGCATATATTCATTACAAATAACAGAAATTATATCTCTATTGTGCAAACTGATCAAATATTTTTCCATAGAATCGTCATCTGAAATGGTTTCAGTTTTATTCCGAAATTTATGTACAGCAGTTTTCGAGGAATTTGTAGAACCCTTTCTTAAAAAATCTTGTAAATTTCCATGAATTTATCACTTGGTAAAGTCTGTGATTTTTCGAGATGAAGCCAATGGTGCCAATTTTCTGAATTTTGTAGCTGGGATAGCAGAAGAGGATTTTGTTCTCTTTATTCCCGATTGAGTCGACTTTTTATCAGGAAATTTAAAATAGTCTTCTTTTACTTGACCACCCAGTCCTGTATACACTGTTTCTGAAGTTGATGGTTTTGAAGTAGTCATAGGTAGTGATGTAGATTGTGGCTTGAAGATGGACTGTAAAACATTTACTCATGAATTGAATTACACAATTCAATTGATAAATGTGAGCTATATATTCGAATATTCTTTTGAGAAACTGAGAAATACTTAATTTAACTTTCTATTTCTACAAACAGTAAGTTGACCTTATCCACGTTAATCGGTTATTTTAAACAAAGATCAGTGAATTCAGAATAAAATAATATTTACATCACATCAAAACAGAGTTATACAATTAAATGATGAGTGGCATGTGATAAATGTAGGCTTCGGGGGTGTATTTCTGAGTTGGTTCTGAAATAAAACTGTCTGTTATAACCGTTTCCTCAGAACATAAAGTAAATATGGGAGTACCGCAAGGTGCAGCTCTGGAGTCATTATTATTTTTAATATTCATTATTGACCTATTCATCAACTTGAGAAAGATGCTTACTGCAACTCTCTGGGATCTTATTTTGATCCTAAAAAAATGTACAATAACCTTGTTTAGTGTTTAGTTAATACAAAACCTTTGAGGTACTGGAGAGACTTTGTGAACTATTGTTACGGTTATTTATGGAATGATGGCATTCAAACTCAATTATCATTTATATTTAAAAGAAAATGAATGTGTTCATTCCACAATTTCTAAGGATAGTCAGAGTAAATTAACTACTTGGATAATGTCCACACATCTAAACATTGCATAAAGATTCTCAACATTCATATAGATAATTCAGGTGTAGTGTATATATGAAAAAAACTTAATAGTTTTTACTATGCAAATAGTATAGTAAAAAATAAACTATAGTTTAATTTACAGTCATGACTTCAATAAGTTTAAGAAGGTTGGTATGCTTTATTATAGCAGAAATGTTATTACTCTGTGAATAATTATTTTTGTGTGCCCTGATTTTTTGATATTAATGACTTGTTCTATGCATTATTATGTCTCACAGGATCATTAAACATAATTATAAGACAAATTACCTTTTTCAAATTGAGGTTCGTTGCATATCTTGCAGTGAATATTGAAGAATAATTAGTCTTTGTATTCAAATATGGCGAATCAGAGTCCATTATATTTAAAACATTTTCGGCCTGCAAAAATATTGAAAATAACTTGCATCTTTCTAATACCCAATCAATATTTACCACTGTAGGGGAACTTTTAACTTCAGCTTTTTCTTCTTTTAAATATTCTCTTCTTCTAGGTAAGGGAGCAGGACTTTCTGTTAATATCCTGTGTATACTATTGTCCATTTTTTGATATGTTTCATTTTTTTCTCCTTTTGCCAGTTCCTGTAGTTCTTCAATTTTTTGTTTAAGATATATTTTTTCCTCCTCCCAGGACTTTTTACTTGCTGCTAATTCCTTCCTGTAAAAGCAGAGAATTATAATGTCCTAATTCATTAATTGTATAATTCATAGTGCACTGCTAAAGTGACAGCAGGCAACAATTTTTCTTACGATTTCTTAATAAAATTTTAGTATGTTTTGACAATCAACAAAAAATGTAACCGATTTGAGCTCAACTAGAATGAAAGTTCATAAAAACTATTCATCAATCTCAAAATAAACACTAAACTAGAGACTGTTGTGAAACAATTAGTATGTAGGTTCCTCTAACTAATATTTCTCCAATTAAACTTTGTTATTTTGAATTCAAAATCATTTTAAATAAGATATTAATCCATTTATAAAAGTAAAATATTGGCAAATGATATTGATTTCTCGCTTATCACTTGGTGAAACATTTTTAAATTAATAAAGCAAATAAAAATGACTTGGCTTAAGTTTCACTGTTTATTTCATGTCTGTTGACATATATGTTTCGGGTTTTTAGCTCATTTTCAAAACTGAAGAAAACAGAATTTAAAATCCTATTTATAATAGTAGGGTACATAACAGGTACAATTTTGAAGAATGTATAAATATGGTGTTAGTTCGGTCCTAATATTTTACAGATAAGAGCAATCAATGGGGATAAATTAAATTAAAGTTGTTAATTTATGATTGGTAGCTTCTTTCCATGTACTAAACAAATTTCCAAACTTTCTAAAAGGTAACATTGTATAAATAACAACCATTTTATAGATTTCAGTAGAACTGAGATTTTACACGTAGGTAATAAAAGCAGAAGAATGAACCTTTTAGAAAGTTTGGAAATTTGTTTAGGACATGGAAAGAAGCTCAGAAATGAACAACTTAAATTTAATTTATCACCATTGCTCTTATCTGAAAAATTTTAGGAACGAACTAACACCATATTTATACATTTTTCAAAATTGTACCTGTTATGTACCCTACTATTATAAATAGGATTTTAAATTTTGTTCTCTTCAGTTTTGAAAATGGGCTAAAAACCCGAAACATATATGTCAACAGACATGAAATAAACAGTGAAACTTAACCCAAGTCATTTTTATTTGCTTTATTAAAATATTGGCATTATAAAAGCATAATATTGGCAATATTACAGTAAATTTCTTTGAAACACAGATATTTTCTTAAAAATTCCTAGCACCTACTATTTTTCAACAGCTTATTTCCACTCAGAATATTATATTAACATTCCTAGAATAATTGGCAAAATCACTCTTGAAAAAATGAAAGTCTTATCAGATGGTTAAGATACATATTCATGTTAATATTCTCTAACTGAAATTTTCATAAATAATTTCCCAATAATTTTTTGTAATCAACTTGATAACAGTGCATCCTTATAAAACAAAAATGGAATCATTATAATTGGCTGGAGAGACACTATCAGCACATACACTTTCTTTGTATTAAATTTTCAATAAATCAAAGTTCAGGAAATTTAAGCCTGAATAAAAATTATCGCATATATATATATATATATATATATATATATATATATATATATATATATATATATATATATATTAATTAATGAATTAATTAATACAAATATAATACCTGAGATCAGCACTAATTGATTCTAAATTATTCCAATCTCTCTTATATTTCATACATTCATTTTGTGAATGCCTTAGTCTATTCTGTAAAATGGTTGTTTTATTTTCTTTGTCTATCAATGATCTGAAATTGAGTTTGGTTAAAAAACATTAAATAAATATATTTTCAATGATTACTTCTTCAACGTTGCTGATAACAATGCCAACGCCTCTATATTTGTTTCATTTCTTAATATTTCGGTCACTTCAGCCCTAGTACCATAAATTGCAGTTTGAACTTTTTCTACATTACTTAATGCAGATTGTAGATCTGAAATTTTCAACCGCAGCACATCTACTTCTGATGCTCTGGTTTTATACATACTTAATTTTTCTTTTAAACCATTAATAGATGATTCATATGATCTAAAACAACAAAATGTCCTGTTAGTTTCATTTTTAACAATTATATCATATATTCACCTTATTTTTTTTTCTAATTCAGAAACCAGCTCTTTCAACTGAATATTTTGGGCTTCCTTTAAATCCGCCACTTCAGTCTTCTCCTTAAGGTCTCTATTGAGCACCTGAATCCTGAATTGAGCATTGTCTAATTTAGATTGAAGTGTTCCCACATTGTCTTTGATGTGTTCAATATTCACCAAATTAAAAAACACTCTATAAAGTGATTTTTCTGTAGATTTACGGCGGCACTGTGGACAAGTTTTCGATCTAGAAAATTAATTGCATTCCTTGAATAACCAGGTATTTCAAATTAAAATTACAACTATATTCACCTTTCTAACCATTGTATAAGACAACTGTGATGAAACATATGACCACATTGGTTTAAAACAACGTCTGAATTAGGCGTAAATAAATCACTACAAATTATACAATTTATTTCCATTTTAATAGTTTTTTGTCAAATGAAGTATGAAATTTTCACTTTTTATCTCAACGGCATTTGAATTTGTGTGTTCAATATTTGTGTATGCCATTTGATCTATCATTTGACAAATGGGAAGTTTGAACTACTATTTCTTTAAAATAAGAGGAACGGTTTTTTACTTGATAGAAGGATTATTACAAAATTTGAATATCAAAACACATAAATCTGTGGGAGCCGATATTGCCTATGTTGATCCATAGATCAACGAGAAGACTGTTTATTCAGTAATCTGTGAGCTGGTCTGCGGCAGTTAGCAAAGGCCATGTACAGATTTCTGAAGAGTATTCGTCATTTGTGGTGACCATATAAAAAGGTTACCTACATAGACAAGCTATCATCGTATAGTGGTTTCCAAGAACTTCTTGGAAACTCACTTTTTGCAAGAAATATAACAATAAAGTTGTATGCAATTTAAAATTGTTTACAATTAATTATATTAGGTGTAATGTGTTAGAAGAATGGCTGTAGGGAACACGAAAATTATCCAGGTGACTAATATTGCACCTCAAGCCACGAAAGATCAGATGCAAACTTTGTTTGGTTATCTAGGAAAGATTGAAGATATACGTTTGTACCCTACTATAAGAGATGTATCCTGCCCAGTTCAGTCTAGAATATGTTATATCAAATTTGTGGAAACGAGTACAGTTGGAATAGCTCAACATATGACAAATACCGTTTTCATTGATAGAGCTCTTATTGTTCTTCCTGTGCAAAATGGAGAAATCCCTGATGAATATTACGCATTAGAGATGACTCGAAACGGAACTATTGTTCCAGGACTTCATGTCAATGAGCCTAAGTTACCACCTCATGTAGTTAATACAGTTCAAGGAACAGGAAATGAACAAGTTATAGTCACTTCTGATCCACAGTTGGAAGCAAATGAGTTATCTCCTTATCCACCTTTACCTGTAACATATGATAGCACAAAAATTGAAGAAACCAGGAGAACTATCTGTGTCCTTAATATTGATCATTCTGCAAATCCTCAAGATATAATTACATATTTTTCCAGTGCTGGAGAAGTCAAATATTTACGAACAGGGACGAGAACTTCTACTAATGCACCTCTATACTTAATTGAATTTACAGACCAGCCTAGTGTGCTCAACGCACTGAAAATGAATGGTACAGATTTCAACGGGAATACCATAGAAGTTCAACATTCAACTCAGGCTATTGTTAAACCACAAGCAAAGAGTAATGAAGCAGCACAAAAAGAAATAGAAGAAGCTATGTCTCGTTTCAAAGAAGCACAAAACATGATCAGTGCTTCCATTGAACCAGTAATAGGAATGCTCACTAAAGATAAAAGGAGCTCTAGGAGGTCACGGTCTAGATCAAGAGGTAGAAGGCGTAGATCAAGATCTAGATCTAGAAGGAGGTCACGATCACGTAGAAGAAGATCTGGATCGAGATCACGTAGAACAAGATCTAGAGAAAGAAAAAGAAGGTCTAGATCTAGGAAACGCAGTTCATCTAGATCTAGAAGAACTCGATCTAGGTCAATATCTAGAACATCACGATCCAGAAGGTCTAGATCAAAATCATCTTCCTGGAGAAGGAAGTCAAGAGAAAGGGATTCTGCATCAAGGGCTAAATCTAAAGAAAGAAGATCTAGAGACCATTCAAGAGATAGAAGACGGTCTAGAGACAGAAAGTCTAGAGATAAGGACAGGGAAAAGTCAAAAGCCAGAGATCGATCTAAAGATAGAGAAAAGTCTAAGGATAAAGAAAGAGCAAAATCCAAGGAAAAATCTAAGGAACGGGAATGTGAAAAAACTAAAGAGGGAGAATCTAAACCACGAGAAGCCAAGGAGAAAAAGTCAGATAAAGAGAGTAGCGTTGATATAGCTGTTGAAAAAAAAAGATCACGTGATAGGTCTCGATCTAAAAGCAAATATCGTTCCAGATCGAGAGATCGTAAAAGGAAAGACCGAAGGCGTTCAAGATCTAGAGGAAGTCGAAGACGATCTCCTTCTCCTAGAAGAAAACGGAGGAGTAGTAGATCTCGAAGTCGAGACAGAAAGAGAGGAAAGTATGATAAAAAAGATAGTAAGAAGGATAGAGAGCGGGAAAGGCCAAGAGATCGATCTAGATCCCATTCTAAAGTACCTAGAAATTATGACGAAGAAGAAAAAGGTTTTGAGAGGACAGATAAAGATAAATACTTGATGGAAACTATAATTGAAAAGGATTCTTCAGAAAAGTCTGACAATATGGATATTTCTAATTCTCCATAGTTATCTGGAAATCTCATTGTTTTCCTATTTCATTTCAAAAATGTTTTTCTATAGTAGATTAATAGAACAAGATTTTTCTGGGTGTATTGATACATCATCCTAATGTTAAAATTGGGAAAAATATAATTGTTTTTGAACATGTGAATTTGCCTACTCTTCTATTGAAAAGGGCTTATAGCTGAGAAAATATTTTTAAATTATTAATTTCATATTGTAAGTAGGAACATAGCATTGAAGAAGATGAATTGTAATATTTTATTCTAGTGAACCTATTTGTTAATTTGAATGTGTATTGAAATGCAAATAAATTATAAAAACTTATTTTGTTTTCTGTCTTTTAGTTCAATTCCGATTTATATTTCATGAAGGAATATTTTTAACATGATTCATATGTTGATTTCTTATATGAAATTATCTGAAATGTGCTGCAGTTAGAGAACAGTAGCATTCTATACAGGTATCCCCAAAAATATATAACATGGTTTTCAACTTACGATTTTTTCAATGTTTTTCAGGAAATTTTCAATCTTACTAGCCTTGAAAAGTTTTCATTTAATTTGAAGAAAATGTTTTCAGGATTATGTGGCTCATTCTTTATGAATAAAATACTTTCAAACATAAATAATCAGATTTTTACCTATGGACAATTTACGTGCGGGTGAGTCAAAGTTGAATTTTCAACAATAAGTTGGCAATTCATTAGTTCCTGGGTAACTTCAAAAACTGTGGTGGTCTATGCAGCTAATTAAAATTAAAGCCTTGAATAATTTTATGCCAGAGGAAGTGTAAAATTATCCAAAGCTTTAATTGGATAATTCATATGGTAAAAAATTTAAAGTTGGATATTCAATTAGAAATAGTAGAATTCATTGATTAAATATAATATTAAGTTACCAAAATATTATAAATCCATTTTCAAAATGAACTATCATAATATTACTCCATTCAATAAATGTAAATTTATTTCTTTGCATTTCTCCTAAAGAAACAATAGACATTATAAAAAAATGATTGATAGAAGTAATGTTAGTAATATAATACAATTAGTCTAGTTTTAGCCGAAATGTTCATAGATAATTCAGAATGAAAAATTCACTTGAATCTTAGGAAACATATAAACAACTGTGCAATTTTAATGAGTTTATCAATAAAATCCACAAACCTGCGTGTATCCAATTTTAAACCATTCCATCAACCAGAAAATTGCAGCATATCAAAGTATCTATATGATCCATAGATTAGTTAACCTATGAATTGAGATTTTGTGTATCCTGTTATGAAAGATTTGACTAAATAACACATTTCTATTCCTTCTGTGAATAGTATATCGAATGACACTGCCCAGTATTAGCAGAAAAATTTGACTACAAGATAACTTTTAGAACAATTAATAATTCGGAAATTTTCATCAAAAATAACAAAGTTAAAAATAATAAAGACAATAACAGATAGGGAGTTTTTAAGTTAACTTATAGTGATTGCTCTATGGGATACAGGTAATTGGAAATTTGAGGTGATTGTTCAAAATTGATATATTAGAGGTCACTTGCAATAAATTAAGTCCAGTTAATAAGGGGTCAAAAATGGGCAAATACTGATAATGACGGTTTTTCATCTTTTTACCAAAAACAATTATATTAAAACAACCATACTGTAAACATTCATAAGATACTTTTTTGAAACCTGAAAAATAGTGAAATCAGGAGCTTTTGCGCGCTTGTTCATATAACTCACAATCCTCAGGAAATTTGTCATTAAGCTTCTTGTTATTATATTATATCAAATGCTAAATTTAAACCCAATCATAGAGTTGGTGCTATGGTTACATGCATTTCACGGTGCTCTGCTCACAAAATAATTTGTTTGGTCTTCTAATTACAAGATGGGACTGTTGCTATGGTTTCTTTAGCCTGCAACAGTGCTTTGTTCACAAATTTTTTATTTTGAATTTTCTAATCCTACGATCCTCATGAAATTTTATAGAAGTACGTGCGTCATCATTTTATTCTCAAAACCCAAATTTCAGATTAATCGGCTTTGTAGTTTGGAAAACATTGATAAAACGAGGAGAAAATTTCAAATGAGAAAAACTGCGAAACCATTGGACTGATTTTACCCAATAACAAACCAAACCGAGATATTCAGGCCCTGAATCTAAGCTGAAAATTTTAAGTCTCTATCGTTTTGTTTGGAAGTTAGACCGTTTTAGGTAGCGCTCAACGCTTATCCACACATAAAATTTTTTTTTTTTAAACTTCAAATCGAAATTTCGCACGAATATGCGCGTTATTATTCTACTTCCAAATTTTAGATCGATCGAATCTAATTTCGAAAATGTTGCGAAAAATATGGAAAATTTGAGAACGTGAACAACGACATAACTATTAAACTGTTTTTGAACATTAACGAACTTAGCCAAGATATTTAGATCCCAAACCTTCCTTGAAAGATTCAAGTCTCTAACTCCTTCTGGCCGAACATAATTACTTTTGACTTACGATTCTTTATCAGTGAGTCCGACCTAGTTGTGTAAGACTATTTCGGCTCAAAATTCTTATTTGGACGAAGCGAAAGCACAATAGCCGTTTCCTGAAACAGAAATGAGTGATCATTTTAGACAAAAATGTTTGCTCAAAGAGCACATAGATTAGATATGTTGGGTGTACCCCAAGGATCTCACCTGGGACACTTGCTTTTCTTAATATATGTGGACGATATTTACAGTTACTTTTTGCATTCTGATTATGATTCATGTGTAACTCCTACAACATGGTAGGTTGATATATTCCTGAATGAGAAACTTTGAGGTTCACATTCAAGACATTTAGAACATTCCACTTCACATTGATATTTTTATAATATTAACCGTAAATGTTGTATTTTCTTTGATACAGAGTTGTCATTGATGGATTGAAGAGAGTAAGGAAATATTTTAAATACTTGTTTCATGGATATACACAGCATTTATCCTGCGATTATTTTTATTCTAGGTGTACTCGGTAGGAACCTAAATTTTCTTGAGGCTGTAAATATATATTATTATTATAACAAAAAAACAGTGTAAATTTGTAAAATATATTTAACAAAAAAAGTATAATAAATAATTCTTAATTTTCATCTTTAGTACCATAGATAATTTTGTTTTTGAATTTTTTAGGGTTCCATCCAAAAGCCATGATTCTTGAATCTGATAATCCAAGATCAATATCTTTTTTATTTTTCTTGAATTTCTTGTTTGATTTCTGCTGATAGGTTGATTCAGAATGCTTCCTCTTTACAGGTAAAGATTTCTGTTTTTTATCCTTCTTTTTATCTTTTGAATTTGAATCTTCCAAGTTTTGCGTTATTGATGGTTGTGCTTGATTATCGATGCAACTATCATTAATATTAACCTCTTCATGTCTTTTCTTGTGTTTTTTCTTTTTCTTTGTTACTGTTTCATCACTGTTCGCAGGACTGGCTATGTTTTCCTCACTTTCATTCACATCACTCAATAAAGATGAATTTTCCTCGTTTTTATTACCCTTCTTTTTTTTCTTGGAAATTGTATTATCAATAACAGGGATTTCAAATGTTTCTTTATTATCTTGATTATTCTTTTTCTTCTTTTTTTTAGGTTGTTCATCACCATCTTTCTCAAAATTTACATCAGCAACAGACTCTTGTGAAGGAATGCTTTTTCGTTTCTTCTTCTTCTTAGGTGATTCAACTGCACTGAAACTAGTATTTGGTGCTGTTTCTGTTGCATTAACTGGTTCAACAATATTTCCATTATCCTCTTTTTCATTTGCATTAGATTCTCCAACTTTAACTTCAGCAGTATCCTCTTTTTTGTTGGTGATTCCATTAGACTCAGTATCATCTTTCACGTCGTTTTCACTATCTTTAAATAAACTGGGTAATATCTTTCTTTTCAACTGTATGTTATTGCCTTTTTTCTCATACGCTTTTTGTTCATATTTTTCCACGTGGTCATCTCTTAATGAAACTGCTTTTTTCAACGAACACCATTTATTTAGTTCTCTGTCATTGGCTAATAAAATCTGAAATTAAAAACTTTAAGAAAAACCGTTATTGGACAAAATCACAGCCTTCTTACCTCCTCAACGCTAAGGCCAAAATTATTGGGTACAACTTTCCTGTACTTGAATTTGACCGGTAAATCATCAATGATATCCTCGCATTCATATTTGTAGTATTCATCCACATATTTTTCATATTTTGTATCTAATGGATCGAATTTTGGTCGACCTTTAGAAAGCATTTCAACAAATTTAGACTTCCTCTTACGTTTCTTTTTCTTTCTTGTACTGTCCACAAGTTCTTTTTGAGTAGCCTTAGGATCATAATCTGCATCCATCTAAAAAAAAATAACTTAGGGTGATTTTAAAGTTCTTTAATAAAGTAGCTCATTCCCCCACCTAGTTCTATATAAAGTGAATAGAACAGTGATTACTATACAAAGACAACGCAAAGTTAGTTACTGAGACATTGTCGCACAAGGAAGATCAAAATTGAACTTAATATTTGTATTTTGGAAAGGGTTGCCTTTTTAAATAAACAAAATAAGTTCAAGTAGGGCAACTTCAGGCTGTGAAGCGAAGTAATCCCTTTTAAATCTACAATCTACCTACAATAACAACCTCAAAGTTTTAACCAGGATGAATTAAAGGACCTCACCAGAAATCTCAACTTGTCAAAAGAAGCTTTTAAATTATTGGCCTAGTTAATTAACAATAGTTTGTAGAAACAAGGAACCAAACGAAAATGAAGTTTTGACGTGACAACGTCTCATAAATTGGTTTGCCGGGTGACACTTCAAGAAACTGCGTTACGCTCCGCTCACGTTATGCGCTCACAATGAGAGCGAGTGAGAGGCACGCGTCCCTTCCACTCGGGCATGGTTAGCCCGCCTAAGAGCGAGAGAGACAGACATAAAAAGTGAAAGGCACGCGTCCCTTCCACTCGAGCACAGTTAGCCCGCCTAAGAGCAAGAGAGACAGAGCGAGAGAGAGAGAGAGTGAGAGAGATAGGCATACACACCGGTTCATGTCTTGCGCTTCTATTTCGCTTAGGCGCCTGCATACAAGTTTACACGTTGCCAGTTAATTGTAAAACGATTGTGTAGTGATAATGTGAAGGTAGTTTCGTCCATCGCAACAATTCAAACAGCAAAGGTAAATAATTTCAGACTGATAATATAACATGATGAAATAAATGACTAAGACATAAGTGAATAGGTTATGTTGTAGTAATCACAATGTTGTGGTAGTTTTCAATCAAAAAAGTAGTAGAAATCGTTTCTCAACCAATAATAATTTGTTAAACTTGAAAAAATGAGCGCGACTAGCTATGTAAAAAATTGAAATAACAATGTTTAACCTCCAACCTGTCAAATCGAAACTTTCAAACATTCAAACCGAGACGACTAATCACTGCGCAAGGTCGTAAGCGCGCGATTTACAAATTCAAAGATCAAATGTGAATTAGTTTTCTCCTTTTAGAAAATACACTTTGAATTAAAATCGATTGATATTAACAATTAATGTGATTTAAATAAATGTTCTAACTTTTAAATTTAGTTTTTATATTTATAACAATGTAAAACAAGTTAAATTTATTAATAACTTATAACAACTGATTGATAAATAAAATTTTGTTAATATGAAATTCAGTGCGAGATTCTTTGTATAAATTAATGTTTTAAATATAATTCTTTGTATAAATAAATGTTTTAAATTGTTACTATTATTTCATCCTTCTTCCTACTATACGAATGAATATTCACATTAAAATTATTTTACCACTCAAAGTCGTTGTCACGTAAAACTTTCGCCCGTATACCGACTTTACAGGCAACAAATTTTTTTTTAATGATTTTATCGATCTTTATCTTTCTAGAAATATTAAGTTAATATTTGTATAATACCAAGGTTGATTAAGGGTGTTTGAGAATTCCCGATTGTCTGATGTATTTGCTTCCACTGCTGGCTTTAGCATCTTATTGCCTAATGTTGTTGGTCTTCCTGATCGATAGGAGTCAGAGGGATCAAAATTACCGGATCTGAACCTAGAGAACCATCTTTAGCATTTACAAACGTCTAATGCACTTGGATAAACATGGCAAATATTTTTGGTCTCAACTGTTGCGAAAATTTCAAAATTCAAAAAGCATACAATGCCCGATATGCTCTTCTGGTATTTGGCTAGCCATTTCACTCCAAATTGCAAAAAAAGTCTAATATTTAATTCTTTAGGAGTTAACAAGTCACAATAACCTTAAAATGTCTTTGACACGACTTCGAAGTACAAAATGGGCTGATAAATGACAATCAAATATAGACATGTGCAGAACGACATCATTTTCCAGTACCCCTATTATAATATTTTAATTTAATCTAATTTACCTAACAATCGTGTTACATATATTTCATTAAAATGTCATATCTTTGAAATTCAAGCTCCTACATAAAAACCAATGCTATATTCGAATTCAACCCCAGCACCAAATCATATGTTGGCCGGTGTAATGAATTTCCGTAATTGTGTATTTCAAATTTAATTTTATTATTTTTTCAAATCCTATTCAGATTAGCCAAGTTTCCAAGAAATGATTCTACTTACATTAAAATCGTCATCTTCACAATGAGGTGCATTGGTCTCTTCCACTTCATTTGCTCCTGTCCAGTTATCATAATTTTCTGAAAAAATAAGAATATAATTTCAAGTAACTTCACAAACATTAAATCATAAATAAACGAAAAAAAAAACCAAGAAAAAAACAAATTTGAGTATCACCTGGTTGTAATTCTGCAGCATCTTCATCATCCAAGTCAATCGGTGGTTTTATATCCTCCTCTGGACCATCCTCATAATAATCGTCATTGAAGAGAGCTTGCATTCTTCTGTCATGAGCTTCTGGATCAAAATCTCCATCAATGTCCTCATCCTAAAAAATCCCAGTCAGTTTAATGTTAATGAACGAAATGTTTTCAATCATAACGACTTATAATATGGTGGTATAAAGAACTAAAAGGAGTACAAAAAATTGTTTTTCCTTTCTTTAATACACTGACTTATATTTTTTGTTATTATTACCCAAAATAAATTGTTTTGATTTTACAATAAATACTTATATGCTTTTAATACATATTAGAGATGCATGTACTTATTTTTGGCTCTTTAAAAAAAATAATTCATTACATAGGGAATAAATGGCTCTCAACTCTAGAAAGCTCGCACACTCCGGGTCTAGAGGCATTGCAGGTTCATTGTAATAAATATATACAATTAAGAGGACAGGATGGTAAATAAAATATTTTGACTTAAAAATTTTGTTTGCTTCTACAGAAGACTAAGAACTAAGAAAATTGTATTTAAAAGAAAACATAATTGAATCAAATGTGAAATGTTATTAGTGAGTGACATACATCATATCACTTGAATAAAATTAACACTGAATTATGCAAAAAGGCTCCAGTTTACTCCAGTATAGTTAAATTTAATGAACTTCCCTTCAAAGACTGTGATAACTTTTTGAAGTTTAAGAACATATTAAAAACCATCTGCGGTAGCAACTTAGATAGTTGATTTCTAGTTGTATTCTTAACAAATAATGTGCTTAGAAAATTTAACAAATTAATCAAAATCTATAATGTATAAAAAACTTACATTGAAGGCTATTTCTTGATTTCCTGTGATTTCCTTCAGTTTCTCAATTTTTTCTTCAATTTCTTTCCTTTGAATGTCTCTTAATTTTCGCAAATCCTCCATCTTCTCTTCTTTTTCTCTAGCCTTTCTTTCCTTGACCTCTTGTCTTTTCAATTTTCTTTTATTATCTTCTCTTCTTAACGATCCTTCAATTGTTCTGGGATATCTTTTAATCTAGAAAAAAATGAAAATGGGTTACTCCCAATAAGAGACAATAATGTAGAAATTACAAATGAATTTTAAATGGTACTCACAAATTCTTCGTCTGGCTCTTCAAATCTGAAATTGTATTTATGCTCAAATTCTTCTTGTTTTTCAATTTCACTTTCATCTTCCGAAAGGTCTTGAACAATTTCACCATAGGTTGGAATATAATCTTTATTGTCGTTCTCGAGATACCTGAGAAATTATGGAATAAATACATTATTTTTTTTAAAGTAATTCAATATACTACTCTGTCAAGAAAGTACCGGGAATTTTCAATTAAAACAACATTTTTACATTTAATCGTCAAAATTTATTGGGTCGCCTTCAAAATAGGCTCCATTTGCTCCAATACATCTATGCCAATGGCACTTCCAATTATCGAAACATTTTTTATAGGCGCTTTCCGGGATGGACTTTAGCTCTCGCGCCGAATTTTGTTTTATGGCTTCAATCGACTCAAAACGGGTGCCACGAAGGGGCAATTTTAGTTTTGGGAAGAGGAAAAAGTCGCAGGGAGCCAAATCCGGCGAATACGGTGGTTGCTGAAGCACGTTTGTTGAGTTTTTGGCGAGAAAGTCAGTCACAATCGTAGCTCGGTGAGAAGGCGCGTTATCGTCCCATAGTAATCACCCATAGTAAAAATCGGCACGCACTCTGACATCGACTGACTTAATCAGCTGTTGCAAACACACTAGTTGACAGATCCCGCTCAAGCTTGGCATAGTAATTAAGGAAAGTGGTACCAACCTAGGAAAAAAAATTTTTACCTGCCTCATTGCCCCGCTAGATTTAAATCGATAATTCCCGGTACTTTCTTGACAGAATGTAAAAGTACAAGGGTGTTAAAAAAGTCCTGAGAATTGGTCATTGAAATACAAAATATGTATTGCTCACCTAAATTCATTGTTTAATGCATTTCACATCAAAAAAATAGTTTAAAATGGTAAGAATTGATTCGTGACACAGAAATTCTAGCAGTTCTCTGTCTAACGACAATTTTATGTTAATACTTCTATTACCAAACTCACAAAATAGTATTGTAAATAAACTAGATGACAGTTGATATTCAAACTCCATGTAAGTATAGAGGATCATTGTGTCAACAATTTCAATAATACCTTAGGATTTTGAAACGATCAAATCCCAGTAATTTCTCGAAATATTATATAGATTTGATTGTTATAAAAAAAAATTATAAGATATTACTGCAAAAAAGAGCAATTATTACAATGATCAAATGCTTTTTTGTAATATATCAACAAATCAAATTAAAAAATTACGAAATGCAGATCATTACCTGTTGTTTAATAAATAATCTCGTAAAAACTTTTCTCCTTCTTCAAGTTTGGGATCATTCCAATAATCTCTCAAATGTTTTAAGGAAGAGGCAGTTTCCTTATCTTTTAGTTTTGCCTTTTGACCTGTTAGCCATGCCTTATAATCTGCTTCTTTCTTTTCTTTTATCTCTTTCGTTTCTTCCCTGGCTTTCAACAAGCTTCCTATATCCTCATCACTATCTTCATCCATAACTTTGAAACTTTCTTTCAATCGATTTTCTTCCTCCATTTTCCAATTTACAGGATTCTCTTTTATTTCATCATTATCGCTATCACTTAAAATACCCCCCTTTTCTAATAAGAGTTGTCTTTCATAATCTTTCAGAGACATAGTCTTCTTTTTGTCTGCTTTTACAGTAGACTTTTTGTTTTCATTTGATTCTTTGAAAAAAACTACATTTTCATCGTAAATTTTGGGATCTTTTTTCTTCAATAATGCAAGTGTTTTGTAAAAAACTTCATCTACTTCCTCAGTGAGATTAACTGCAGTTTCATCATCTTCAGATGAATCTTCATCGTCATCTTCATCTTCTAGAGCTGCTTCCCCATATCGAGCTTTGACTGTAACACAAACCATGTTAATTAATCATTATATAATTATATTTCATATTTGATTCATTTGTTCTTGAGGTAAGTACTAACATTTATTTAATTCCTCTTTTTTTCTCCACGTATCATAAGATTTAGCATACTCATTATTGGTTTTAATTTCAATTTCGGAATCCGACTCCTCGAATAACTGAGACATTTTTTATTTTTACTTATTATAATCCAGCATATTCTAGAGAACTTTCCAATACAACACGCTGCCTCTTCAGAATTTTATTGTCAGGCATAAATAAACGAGACTGTTTAGTTTTAGGTTAACTTATAGCACATATTAGCAGCATAGAAGCAAGTGATGAGTAAGAAAAAGGAAAGTTAAAAGATTAAATATTTCTAGCATTAAAACTAATAATAAATGTCCAATCCTGATTTAACGTAAATCAATGCTTTTACATATAATTTCATGTATTTATTCATAGAATAATTCTAATGCAGAAAATTCTAGGGTTTTGTTTAGGTATTCGTCATTTCAGAAGAAGAAAATTTATTTAAATTTTAAAATCAGTGAAACTTTGACGTTATTACATATATGGTCAGTGACTGGCTGCATAACCAGAGAGTTGAGGCCATAAAAGAGAATATGAATTAATGAATGTACATCTATGGTCAAATCAGAATATAAAATAAACATTTCAGATTGTATTTGTTAAAAGAATCGTTTAAAAATCGATTCTCTTTGGATTTTTATTCGACTTCGAATAATTTTAGATGCAGACTAGAGCTGAAAAATTGAGACGTTCTATTAAAATGACGGAGGAGTTGTCTGGAGTGACCTATGTTATCATTATTGGGTTGGGAGTTCTTACTTTAATACTTCTTTTCCTATTTGCTAAGCGTCAAATTATGAGATTCGCTCTTAGATCTAGGAGGTCTCCACACGTCCCCATAGGATATGGGGGACCAAAGGTTGTTTAATATGTAATTTCGAATCAAAAGTGTATCTTAATAATGTTTGTAGGCACTGAAACTAGAAATTGAACGTAGAATTGCAGCTATACCGAAAATCATATGTGAACCTAAGCTTATTACTAAGGAAGACCCAAGGTACATTGTTACTCCAGGTCAACAGATACCAATTCATTATTATAGATTGAAAGCTGTGGATGATGTAAAAACATTAGGTATGGTATTTGAAGCCCCAATCCTCATTCTTTAATAACATATATTTAAGAGGAAGCAATAAACGCAAAAAGGCATCCAAGTGAAAATTTAAGAGCCTATTTACTGACTACCCTAGCAGCTCCTTTAAATGGTAGTGGTCAAAGGTTGATCCACCAATTTTGTGATTTGTATGAACATGCTAGACATGATCCTAACCATTTTGGTGATGAGGAATATCAGCAATATAGTAGATTACTTATGAAGCTTATAGATGCGTAAGTAAAGCAGATATAAATAATATTGATTTTTAATGATCACAATTATACCTATAGAGATTATGAATTCATCTTAAGTATACACTATATGCCCTTGGTGTTACAGGCCAAATAATGTTATTCATGAAGCCTTGTGTGTTGGGAGGCTTTCTCTTGATGAAATCACTAGTCACCTATTTGCCAGTTCCAGAGTTTTTTGCACACATCCTTTCACATTAGTCTTAAAACTTCCAAATAAAAGTGCTGATTAATGTTTTGTTAGATCTTTTTAACATTTTCGAAATTTTAAGATGTTCCAAACAAGTAATGTCCTATCTCCTGAAGTTCTAAAACCACTCTCGAAAGCTTGTGTGCTTTTCATAGCACCTTTCTTAAAAGTTTGCTGAAGCATTTAATAAGCTCCTGTTGCATTTCTCAAGCAGGAAACACTCTTTGTTCATTTAAATTTTTCATAACGACTTTGCAGGTGAACACGATAACAGAAAGAGCAACTTACTACGCTCAGACGTTTACCTACAAACTCATGCCATCTGCACAGTTGTTTTGTGAAGGTCTCCAGTAACTCCATCTAGTGAAATAACTCAACCATGCCTAGAAATGGCTGCGCAGTTTCATTGTATGCTGTACATCTAAGATGTAATTACTAAAGACATCTATTTCAATGATATTGAAAAAATTATCTCTTATATTGAAATAACATATCTGCAATTAATCAAAGTATAAACATTGATAAAGATAGTTAATATATGATATATTTTTTCAGTGCAAAGTTGATTAAATTCAACAGTACAAAATCTTCGCCTAGTCGCACACCAAAGAAACAGAAACAAGAAAAAAATCGTAACCTTTTAGACCCCACAAGGTTACATCCTTTACCTCCAAATTTTACTGCTAGAGAAGACGAGATTATAAATGTCGATTCTAGACCAACGTCTTTAGCCATACCTGTATTGACCTCAGATAATGAAACTTCAGTTTGAGTTCAGTATTTATACAAATGTTACATTGAAAGATACAGAATAATTCTTAATTTTGAAGAATTAATATCAAATTTTGGTCATAAATTTTGCTCAGAATGAGGGACCATCCATAATAGCGGTTATTTCTGTCAATTTGATTGTAGTGATTCTACAAATTCAAAATATTGTCGTTTCATTATTTCAAGAGCTTCTTATTTCATATTCTTTTTATATAGAGAAGCCTCTGAAATGAAATCTAGTGAATATGCAGTTTATTGCTGCAAAAAAAACTAACTGCAGTATGCAGTCATCTTAAAATTGTATCTTAGACAAGCTTTATGAGACACTGTAAAGCCCTGTTCGAATGTCCAATGGTTTGAGCCAAATTGGTTATGTGCCTAAGAAGGACGCAGTAACAAAGCCTCACGAGAACACAACTGATCTCCTAACCTAACTTTTCCAAGCTTCTGGGGGATCTCTGAAGTATCATAAAATCAACCAATAAACTCATCATTTAACACCTGGTACACTTCATAGAGAGAAAATAACTTAATTTAAAAAGGGGGTCTCAAAGAGCTAACAACCAAGGTTTTCCTGCCCTTCTACAATTTATGTTTTACAATAAATATGTGAGTCAGTGTGTACGGTGAAAATGGAAATTGTGGAATATTAAATTAGGCTAAATATTGAAATATTGTCGTCTCCTCCGATAGCTTTTAGATCTATCCAGGTGGGGTATTTTGTTCACCAATGGTTCTATTCTGTTGTTTGATGAACTTCTTATTTAGTCTATGGATACTATCAGTTATTGGTTCCGTTTTTTGTTTGACCACCTGAGGAAAGGGAAACCTATGTCATCTAGTTGGTGTCCTGAACGGAAAGGTGTGTCCTGTTTATTCTTGTCTGTTGAAGATTATAAACACATCGGCTGGAAGCATGTTCCACAACTGGCCAGTTCCGTGGAAGGACTTTTGATAAACAGAAGTTCTCAGAGTTGTTACTTCAACTGCATAGGGATGTGCATGTTATGCAGCCCTAGCGCCACATGCGAATGTGGGGGCATCTGGCATCATTTCCTTCAGTTGTGTGGAGCATCGAGTGTGATAATATCTATAGAACAAACAGAAGTCGGCAACTCTCCTATGTTTCAGCGATTTTAAACTGGCTAACTAGCCAGTAAACTTAGTTGGGCAGTCAATTAGTCGGACTGTTCTTTTCTGGATGGAATCCAAAAATTGTAACGAATGCTTGGATGCTGAGCACCAAACATGAGAGCAGGATTGGAGTCCTGGTCTGATCTAGGCTACAGTAGAAGAAATAGAAGAATACTTCTGGGGATGTTGTCATATCCTGAGGTAGTGTTCCTTGCTATGGCTTAGGGTCTCAAAGTGTTCATTTTAAACCATTGGTAGTCGTTTTTCATTTTGCAATGTTGGGAAAATATTCATCAGTTTGTTTCCTATGGCTGCCATTGAATACTGGACCTTCATTTATTTAAAAAATCTGCCGATTTTCAATTTCTCTGCGTGCTACCAAATATTTATGAGATCGATAAATACTTATAAACTTATGAAATTCTTTATTTAGTGCAATATATTTCCTCTGCAGGTTGGGTTTGCTTCCTCATTTACTTTAACTCCATAGTCAATAACATTTGAAGTTACACCCGTCCAAAGCATCGAAGAAGCAGTTTCTTGTTTACAAAGAGTAATCAATTTTCTAAATTATTGTGTAATTTTTTCTGCAACCACAGATCAGACAAAGAATGAACTTCAAACTGTCTATAAAGTCTCTAATGCAATACAAGACTAAATTCAATTTCATAATTTTACAAAACCAAATTTCACAAATTGTGTATTTGGAAAATGGATTTTGTAATTAAAGTTTGGTATTAGAACACTATTCTGTTCATTCTTGCTATGTCAAGGTAATGCTTATTAAGTGTTTCTCAATATTATTTGCTTTATTCTGTATCTTTCTTTGTGAAGTGATGTGATAGCTTATAGTCATTCTAATCTTTGCAATGAAAGTAGTTCAAAAGTTTTTTTAACTTTTCTGACTAAAATAGCCAGCTACAATTTTGGGACAAAAATTGAACTATGTGGCATAATGACAAATTAACAAAGTCAAAACCAACTTGTACAAGGTTGTGAATGTGCGCTTTCACAGAAAACCTAACAGTATCAGAAAATAAGAAAAGATTTAATATCAAAACTATTATGAAATTAAATTTTTTATAATCATGCCTTGCTAGAACTGAATTGACTATATTTTATCTATGAATAAATATTTTCTTATCTGTGATTTGTTCTAAGATTACTCAAGTCTTGTGACATTGTTTACTTGTGACTTTGTATTATATCCTTTATTCAATACTTTTTGGTATAATAAATATTGAGCTCATTTTATGTATTCTTTCTTTGCCTGGTTTAAATTTATATACATATGACGTCAGGGCTTATGAATTAAAATATTTGTTAACATTGAAAAGCAGGAGGATTATAGCAATCCCTATTTATACATAAGCCAACACATGAAAAGCATGTTAATAGAAGAAAGCATAGAACCAAAATATTTAACTGAAGGTATACTATTAAGAAAATCAACACTAACATTTTTTTATAGTAAGATAGTGCATACGTCAAACTAAATTCCAAGGCATCAGCATGGCAAGTGAGGTGGTTTATAAATAACCACCGATAACAAAGGAATTCCATTATATTGCACATATAACAAAACCTGCATCACCTCTTGCACCAGTATTTCTGTCCCCTCACCAAATTAGAATTGATAATCATTAAATTACCCGAATCAATAAAAATATTTAAGCATATGTCCGGTGCAAGTATATCAAATTTTTTCTGCTCATTAAGCCTCTCAATTAAACTTAGGTACCAAAAATCGCACATTTAAATGACCTAACAAAAATAAACCTCTAATACACTCAAAATTTTGCCCTACTATTCTGCTTTCAAATACCAAATTACAGATCGATTGGATTTGTAGTTTGAAAAATAAAAAAGTTTCAGATGTTCATTACGCAGATTGAGCCATTTTTTAGCGTTTATATATTTAGACTTCAAATCTACCCTATTCTATTAAGTCTCTAGGTCCATTTGTCCGGAAATTAGCTTTTTTACCTTCAATCATCCGTCTGGAAGACCGAAATTGGTACAAATTTTCATGCCATTATTATATGCTTGAAAGTCAAATTTTATTTCAATTGGATCTATTGAGATAGTAAGAAAAGTTTCAAGCATGAATAACTGCGGAACCATTTGAACGATTTTGTCCATTAACGAATTCAAGCCCCAAACCTACCCTGAAAATTTCAAATCTATCTTCGCCTATTAGAGTTAGAGCCGACTGGACAGAATTAGTTTTGACCTCTTCATCACTGAGTCTAAACTAGTTTATTCCGGCTCAAAATTCGAAATTTAGGTGATACGATTCTTCCATAGGATAAGCGCGCAAAAATGGCACAAAAATGGAAATGAAACCACTTGTTTGAAGATTCAATACATTTTAGGTATCCAGTTGCTCTGGGGTGAAGCACTTTTTTAGTTTCAAAATTTTCAACTCATGTAGTTCTCTATATAATCTTCTAAATTTTGTGCATGCTACTGTTGAAAATAAGGGACCATAAATTGTAAAACTATTTATTATTATTTTAAAATAATTTGATTCATTAAATATTTTGCACAGAAATATGAGCATTCAAATATTTCATCCATTTATTGCCTTTTTTGAATTCCTTATGGTGTCTCAGGGCTTGTAATGCTTGTCCAAAAGCATTCTGATAAGTCAGAGGTATTAAGCTCTCCTTATTGAAATTTAAAAAGTAAAAACATTCGATAACCTGAAAATAAGAAAAATAAATATGCATTACTTCTAAATATTCAGTTAGAGAAATGTTCCTTGGTAGAAAATGTTACATGATTATAAATGGTTGAAAAACTGTAAGCATTGATAAGGAGAAATTAAAAAAAGGATGTTTTCATTTGAAATATGGATGTTGTATAGGTTACAAGTTACAATGAATACGTTGAATAATTTAAAACGTGAGTTAAAAACTAGTATCGAATAGAACCTCAAGTACAGCAGAAGAAAACTAATTATATTAATACGCTTGAGAATTTTTGTTTTTCACATAAAAAATGATAGTTTTGTTGAAAAAGTGTATAATATAAATACAAATTTATTATACAGAAAAATTTAATAATTTTTCAACAAGATTTAAAGTATTTCTGATTCAAAAGAAAAGAAATAAGCCACCATAAAACATTGTCCAGAAATATTATTTGGATTTACTTTAACGTTCATATCCCAAAAAATAGAATTTTATGCACCACAGTATATTCACAAACTTGATATGATTTCAGGTGACCTCCAAAAATTATTATATATTAGCTGTAAATGAAATTTAAATAGTTTTCGTGAAGGTATTAATTTTGTGTGTAAATTTTCAGTGAGAATAACATATCTTAAAGATGCATGAACGTGTGGCAAAAAAAACATTCACATTGATTTTGACCTAATCTGATCATTACTTAATACACTAATACGGTAATAAACAAAAGAAAATACATCCCTGAATGGGTCTTTCAAGATGAAAAAAAATATTCACACATAATTATTTTGAATTGAATAGACAATTAGTGCAATCTCAATGGACCCATCCTGAATATTTGTAGTTGAAGTTTTTGGATAAATAAAACAATCCAAATAATTCCCTCATACAAAGATGGAAAATCATTTCTTAGTAAAACAATCTGATCGAACTTCTCAATACAAAAATTGGGCAGTCACTTAAATATTTCTTTAGGAAATTTATCCTTTTGTATTTTCAGTTTTACACCTATAATTATTAAAATCAATATCTTACCTTTGAACTATCATTACCCCATTCTTCCATACTCAACAAGATATCTGCAGCTTGGGGTAGTAGTTTTATATACTCTCCTAAATCAAACTCTGATTTGTCAAAAATGTGGAGACCACAGAAAGCAATTAGTGAGACTACAAGCACTTCTATGAGAAAAACTATCTTCGACTGACTACTATTGTTGGCCACAGCTGCTTCAATTCTGCCTATAAGATCTACAGTCCATCGGATACACTCTATTTGATGTTTCATCTGCTTGAATATTTTGAGAAATTCCTCTAGAGTATATTTTTGCCTTGAATCATAACAATGGGAATAGTTTCAGATAATATTGAAAAAAAAAGTTTCAATAAGCATGATGACTGATTATGAAAAACTATATTCTGAAGTAAGTCCAAACGTTTACTGGTAACAGTACACAGGAAAGAAGTCTGTGTTTAGTGGTATCAGAAGGGTGTAATCTCGACAATGTTTTGTTGATCACAGAGGCAAATTGCAGACATGCGCACGTTTCGAAATGATTGGTTTTCGTCAGTGCAATATATGCTAAAGACTCCAAATCTGTCAAGTATCAATATTCGCTATACACAGAGACTCCAAGATATTAATAATACACTAGCGCCATCTAGAGTATGCAAAATATATAAACAGAGACTGTAAACTATTAATAATACACTAACGCCATTTAGAGTATGCAAAATACATACAAGACATACCTCTGCGAGTTAATTCAAGTAAAGAACTGTATTCTCGATATTTTCGCGTTACCAACGCAGAATAAACTTTCCTCATGCTCAAATCAGACCATAATTTGCCGTAATGCTTAAAAACTAGCATATTCATATTAAAATGAATTAATTTGGCTGATTTCTAGAACTTTCTAATACCATAGCTCATACTCCTTATTAATGATATTGAAAGTTATTATTATTAATTAAGTGCAGTGCATTTTTTACTATTTTCCCCATATACAATTCTTATTAAATTAAGTTCAATATTTTGAGATTATGGTGCATTTTTTAGAAGTCAACAAATCCAAATTCACAAAATATTTCCGTCGGTCCAAATTTACATAAAATATTAATAGTTCATTGTAATCGTAACAAAAAAATCTTACAGACTGTATTATTATAAAGAACTTAACTCACTTATTTTTAGTTATTTCAATTTGAGTTCTATATGTGGTCAAAAAAAGAGCATCAACTTTGGAACCACCCCAAATACATGAAAACAATATTTTATATACTCACTCAGTTTTCATACAATCCCCATCAATTAAATAATCCAGCCATTTTAATTTTTCTTTTGTATTCTGAGCAAGTTTGCATCGTATGTGTAGTAGTTTTCGATAGAGTTCTGCAGTCATATCTCCAGATGTAGGAAGCGTTGTGATATTTTTCATTAAATCGGCAGGATAACATACAACACAATTAACAAATATTTCAAAGATCTGTAAAGAATCATAAAAAAATTTAAACTGATAAAAATATGAGTGATTAGATCTCCCTTCACAATATCAATGGGCTTTGGAAAACTTTTATTGAATACTTAATTTTAGGTGAACTTGAATGGTTTTCTTCTGACTAATGGAACAATAGCATCATTGGATGGTCTTTTGATGTTCAGTTTTCCTTTTGGAAAAAATCTTCAATTCAGAAGAATACACAGTGTCAAAAATGTGCCGGGAATTGGCCAATGAAACCTGTTTCATTAACACGTTTCTTAAGTTAAACGATACCTTTAACATTTCAAGACCAAAATTTCCTCAAATACAAATCCACCTCGTAATTATCAAAGAAATTATGAAAATTTACATGTAAGCTGCCAAACAGTCACGAAGGAGGATGTAAGTTCTGGCCATATGAAATTGCGTGAAAATTGCATTCTAAAGAACGCATTTCTAATATCGATAATCACCTGACTGTGATAATGTAGAGCTGGGTAGAGCAATCGAAGTTTTCCTGGGCCCACTAACAGTTTTTCTAATCCTTTACCTCATCTGATTCTTTTATAGATGTCAGCTTTGCATCTACACAGGATACTATTCCCTTCTTACTCACATCCTGAACTGAGGGATTGACCAGCACATCTTTCAGGCAGTCAATTAACCTAATAAGAAATTGCTCATTCTTTTTTTCAGTCTTCAAATATATAGCATAGTTCAAGGTGTTATTAAAAAATGCTTCGAATATCGTGGGTTGTATACTATTAGCTAAGAACTTCAAGTTTTTGTAAATTAGAAGTACTTCATCAATCTGGAAATAAAAGAGTATAAGATTCAATAGGAACTGAATATTACTGCAAAAATATTTTGCATTAATAAAGTTGGCATACAACTTACATTTTCGAAATCTTCTGTCAAGGCATCAATATAATTCTCAATAAATCTTCTGGCAGTACCTGAGATCATGACTTGATGAGATGCTATCTTTATGCAATACATCCTCAATTTTGGTTCGTGAAATAATTGTTGGAGGAAGGACCAGTTATAAGGTGGTAGAGGTTTGCTATACTCTTGACTCAGTATTCTCATGCATTCTATGAACACATGTTCATACAGTTGTTTCCATGAACCTGCCTGAAAATTTTACATATATATTAGTTTAAATAATGTTTTGTTATTGTTTTCTGTTTTGGAAGTAGGGTATATTTGTTTTAAAATGAGTTACTGTTTCTTTTCGTTTATTAGAGAATTTATAATTTTTTTTTCAAAATAGTTATTTCTAGCTATTTGTTTGATTGTATTAGGAGGAGAAAAATTTTTTAAAAAAACTTTTAGAATTAAATGAATGTCTTAAATAAGCACTGCTTATATTTAATAGACATAAAAATCAAAATTCATTATACAATATCAAATGGAGGAAAAAAACCCAAAAAATAAATTATTAATTAAAATTAAAAATAAGTTATATTGAAGGTTTCGTTTCAAACATACGCACCTGAACTCGTCAGAAAGGCACGTGGTACGTATGTTTTGCCCTTGACAAACATTCGAAAACATGTTCAGTTTCTGGTCTTATATTTTTTTAAAATTAAAATTGTAAAAGACTAACAGATTAAATCTGTTTTGATATTCAAAAATTGTAATTATCCTTCTATCAAGTAAAAAACCACATCTTATTATTTTATTTAAAGAATCAATTATTAACAAGTTTGTAATTTTAATCAATAATGTAATCACCTTGGTTATAAACAACCTTTTCTGCTCCTAATATATCAAAGGTGATCTGTACAAAAATTCGAGATAAATCGAGTTAATCAAATCAATTTGACAAATTTATTTGATAGAGAGAGAATTTCATTTTATATTACCTGCGTACTACAATATTCAGTAATGCCTCTAACCAAGCTATGGTTAGGTAGTAGTGAGTAATTAGTGGGTTCTCTTTTCGAATTAATATGATAAACATATTTCGGAAACTCAGCAACTTCCTTTTTGATCATTTTTATGAAAAAATCACCAACTACAGTCAAATGTGGCTGATCCTTCAAAAAATCAATCCAACATGCACCTATAAAGATATTGGATATCATTAGGGGAGAAAAATTATCAAAAACACTCATTCAAGCAGCTTTAGCACGCTTGTTTATTATTGTCTATTATTGCTTAAAATATTATTTGCAATAAAAAATGATTAAAGTTAATGCCGAACATAAATTTTTAAACTTTGGGTTAACTGCATTAACAATCTAATTTATGATTGTTTCGGTCTTTACTTGACGGAAATTCGTCTTGAAATTATGAATAAAAAACAATATTAGCGGAAATATAATATTTTTTTTTATTCATGATTTCAACAATCTAATTGATACAAAGATATTAAAAACTTTTCCTTTAAGAATCATTTAATTGTCATAACTGAAATATAATTGTTTAATATAATTTTAATTCATTCTTACAGAACGGAGATGAATCTTTATGTCTACCTTCCTGTATCTTTTCTAATCTGTAATTATTTGATTATAAGGTTGTTCGTTTTTTCCTGAAAGAGGATTTCTTTGTTTTTTTTCGAACCCAACTTTACACATAAGCCGCATAATCATTATATGTTTTGAGAGCTGATATAGCAAGACTTGTTTGTCTATGAAAGAGTTTAATTAATTCTACACTGTAGTTTTTGGTTGCTGCCCTTTTAAATGTGGAGAGCAATAAGCAGCATTTTCCTTTTTTATTATAGAAAAGGTAAAAATGCTGTTCAAGCCAGAAATTAACCAATGTGTATGAAGAAGATGTACGCCAGTGTCAGAGCTCGTTTGTAAAATTTTGATCCGGAAATTTTGATGTCGAAGATACACCACGCTCCAGAAGGCCGGTTAAAACTGATGAAGGCATTAGCTGATTCAAATCGGCGAATAACAACACGAGAGAAGTTAAATTTATCGAATTCAACTATTTATGACCACCTGAAAGGCCTGGGTTTAACCTCGAGGCCTGATACATGGGTTTCCCCATGTTCTCACGGAGAGAAATTTGTGTTGTCGCGTTGACATCTGTGATTCGCTTCTCAAACGTCACGAAAATGATCCATTTTTGAAGTGCATCATTACTGGAGACGAAAAATGGGTTGTATATAACGATGTCAAACGCAAGAGATCATGGAGCAAAAAAGATGAACTGACTCAAAGCATTTCGAAAGCTAATATCCACCAAAAAAAGATGATGCTATCTGTTTGGTGGGATTTAAAAAAAACACAAAAAGGAATAAGGAGGGAATTGTTTGAAACAATAAAAAGAAGCTAATGGACATAACCCTCACAATGACCCAACCGCAGACACGTGTTTCGGGCTTTCGGCTTCCTTGTGAGAGTTATGTCCATTAGCTTCTTTCTATTGTTTAAAAAGAACAGTTTTTTTTTTCAGCCTTTACCAGATAACACAACAATGAAGTCTACAGTCATCAGATGGACAAACTGAATGATGCATATCAACAGAAAAAGCCAGAATTAATCAACAGAAAAGGTGTAGTGTTCCACCAAGATAATGCGAGACATCATAAAAGTTTGCTCACTCGTCAAAAGCTTTCACAGCTTAAATGGGATACACTGCCACACCCACCATATTCTCTGGCGCCTTCGGATTATTATAATTGCAAAATTTTTTGGACGGTTAAACCTTTACTTCAAATGAAGGGGACAATTACTAGGATCAGTAGCCAGTATTTTTATGAGCTTCGAATCATGCTTCTACCAAAAAGATGGCAAAAGGCGTTGGACCAGAATGGCCAATATATAATTCAATAAAATATTTATTTATTATACGAAAATTGTCTTTCATTTTACCAAAAGAAAAAACGAAATTACTTTCCGAACAACCCAATATAATACATTGTAATTAACATTCTTTTTGGTGCAAATTTTCAAAAATGCAAACATTATAACAAAATTATAGATGTTCTAAAAACAGTGAGCAAAATCATATACATTTAAAACTGTGAATATTTTGGACTTCATTTACCTGGAATAAGCTGAGGTGCTATATCTGATTTGTGGACAGTTTCCTGTGTCAGATATTTCTCTGGAAAATAAGGAGATATGTTTTCTAAGCCAAATTCGTGTAAAGCATTCATGGCAGCTATTTTCACTTCAATATCTGGACATTCTTTGGCATAATCCCACATCTTGCATATTACTTCTTGTTGTAAATCCTTATGATGTTCAGGATGCAACAAGTTGGATATAACTGCCGCCAAACGGCACATACTGAAAAAAAATGAGAAAATCGGGTGGTAGTGTCACATAGACATAGAGTTTTCACAATCATATTTATGCAGACACCTTTTTTGCAACATTATAATGATTGTCACTAGATACAGAGAAGGTGGAAAGCTTCCATTACTTTCATATCAAGGTTAAATTATGGGAAGTCTAAATAGTTCAATTATAGCTGAAATCTTTATCGATAATTTAGAAGAAAAAATTCACTTGATTCCTTCAGCAAATATCTTGTTTATCGGAACAGATATGTGTATAATATAATTTGTTGTATCATTTAAAGGAATAGTTAGGCAACTATGCAATATTAATGGATCTATTAATAATATCCATCTAGCTATTAAATTCATTCTTGAGAAAGAAAAGAACTGTACTCAGGTTTAGTGAATCTTAATATTTCGAAAAAATTTTTACATTACTTCAGCATTTTTCACAAACCTATGTATGCCGATATTAGTATTCATAAGAATTTAAACCATCCTATTAACCAGAAAATGGCAGCAGGTCACAGTATGATCTATAGATTAGTAACGTATGAATCAGTATAAAATTTTTATAGAATTGAAAATTATTGAACATGCAATAACGGCTATAATCCAGTAATTATAGAAAAAAATTTAACCCAAAATAAAATTGCATTGAATCTAGTGTACCCTATTACTAAAGATTTGACTGAAAAATACATTTTTTTTTCTTATAATAATGTATAAATAACAAGGAAGATTATGACTTTAAATTCAGAATTATATGCTAACATCTACAATATGTATTGAAACTATATACAAAAACTATTAATTTGATATCCTTATATATCGAGTGTTTTTTTTCGAGTGATAGAACTTTCGATAGGGATAACTGAGATTTGACAGAAGGTAGAAGCCATGTTGTTTTGACATTTCTGTTCAATATGCATTGACAAATTACCATGGAAAGACTCACGCCGCAACAAAGTTTACAACTTGTTGAAACTTATTCTCAAAATCAGTGTTCAATTCGCCAAACTTATAGAGCACTTCGTGAAATTTATGGTTTACATAATAGTTCATCAGAGCAGCTTATTAGTCGAACTATCGATAGGTTTCGGACAACATTTTCTCTACTCGATGCAACAACAACAAGACAAAGAACTGTACGTACATAAGAAAATATCGCTGCTGTAAGTCATAGTGTTAATGATGATCCAGATTTGTCTATTCTTCGACGTTCACAACTAGTTGGACTCTGTGCATCCACCACATGGAAAATTTTGGGTAAAGATCTTGGTCCACACCATACAAGATCCAACTGGTTCAAGAACTAGAGCCACTTGACCATAATAAGAGTCGTTTATTTGCTGATTGGGCCCTAGAACAGCTTGAAGTTGATCCACTTTTTTATCGTAAAATTGTGTTTAGTGATGAAGCTCATTTCTGGTTGAATGGCTATGTAAACAAGCAAAATTGGCGTATATGGAGTGGAAACAATCCTCAAGAAGTTCTGCAGGTTCCATTGCATCCTGAAAAATGCACCGTATGGTGTGCTTTACACGCTGGAGGCATCATCGGTCCATATTTCTTTAAAAACGATGCTGAAGCTAATGGTACAGTGAATAGTGCTCCTTACAGATCGACGATCAATGATTATTTGTTTCAAAATTTGAATGGTATCGACCCAGAAGTCTTTTGGTTCCAACAAGATGGTGTTACACCTCATGCTGCTACCGTAACAATTGATTTATTGAAAGGAAGATTTGGCGATAACATTATTTCTAGAAATGGACCAATTAATTGGCCTCCATGATCATGGGACATAACTCCACTAGATTATTTGCTTTGGGGTTATGTCAAGTCATTGGTTTATGCTGATAAACCAGAAACAATAGACGCTTTGGAAGCCAACATAACTCGTATTATTGATTAAATAAGGCCTGAATTAGTCAAAAAAGTGGTCCAAAATTGGTCTGGTCGAATGAGGTTCCTCAGAGCTAGTCGTGGTGAACATATGCCGGAAATTATTTTTAAAACATAAATGTCATAAAATTATCTTTCAAATAAAAAAAAAAATTGGCTTCAATCTTAATTTAAATGTGTTTTATTTCAATTTAAAGTTCTATCACTCTCACTATCATAAATAAAATGCCCCCGATATAATCAATATAAAATATTTTTCAATGTCTTATTTCGTAAATATCTTATTTCGTAAATTAACTTTCTATCTTATGATATGATATTTGAATCTATTTGAGTCAATACATTTTTGAAGAGGTCTAGAGATCGAAATAGCTATCAAATGTTGGAATTCTCGTTCAATCATTTTTATTTGATCCTTTATTTTGAGAATTTTAGATAATTTTTGAATAGTGGATTTAATTTCTTCTATTTGTATGTTATATTTACTTTTTTTGTTAATACATTTGTATGAATGCGTTTCATGTCAAGATGTAAAAAGGTTTTTTCCCAGACATTGAAAAATATTTGATAGTTTTTGTATATAGTTTTAATATATATTGTAGAAGTTAGAATATATAATTCTGAATTTAAAGTCATTTAAATTTTACTTCTATCAAGTATTGACTCACTTTCAAATTCAAAAAGGAAGATTATTTTGAATAAATTATTATTTTATCATTTTCAAACAGCAGTCGTGTAATTTCTACAAAAAGAGCCTGTTTCATTCTTCTACACCTGGTATGTAGAAATCAATCTTACCTCTCAACTGTTTTAGTTCTTTTGTCCATCAAATATGTTGGTGCTAATGTCAACCAAGTGGTTTTAATGTCTATGACACCTTCATTGCACAAAACAGATATAGCATCTAAAGCGATTGCTGATGCTAACTCTCCATTATCTTCAGAACACTTATTCAATATTCTTGACAAATGGGCCACCATCTCTTCTCCATAGAGTTTAGAACTGAAATTTTAAATTTTCTTTATACAGTATGATGCCTCTCAAGCATTTTAGGGTAGTAACCAGCAAAATATACTGACTGACAAAAGCAAAACATCCACAGTATATGCTTATCTGGTTTCAATAATTTTTGGTGGACATGTTCTGTGTCTTTTACCTAGTACAAGGATGTATTGAAAAATTCTTAGCCTGCAATAGAAGCTAACAAAATATAATAGTTTTTTATTCAACATATATTCATTTCCGAGTTAATTTTTTTTATTGAATCGGTTCTTACTTGAAGGAAATTCATTTTAATTAAACAAAAATATTTTCACAATTTATTAATTTCAATTATATTATTTCCACAATTGTGGAAATATTCTTTATTATTTTGTTTAATTAAAATGTATTTCCATCAAGTAACGACCGATTCAATTAAAAAAAAGAAGAAATCAGGTTTTTTGTAAATGATCCAAATCATAATTTATAATATCCAAAAAATATCATGGAAACATTAATTTTCCAAACCGAATTAGCATTAATTGATATACAGGCCTCGAGCTTCACTAAAGAAAATATTAAAAAATACTAATAATCTAAATAAACCATACATAATCATAGAATCATAAAGAAAAATGAAACAAAATTCGAAATAATAATTTAATAATGACTAAAGCTGACAAAGGAAATTTTATTGTAACTCCCAAAGAAGAACATGTGCAGAAAATAATCAAATTTTCAGAGAAAGAGTTCCCCATGAAATTAAAAAAGAATCCTACCTCAAAAATTCAACCAAAACTGAACACAACCCTCAAAGACATTCAAACCATTGTAACAAAGTATGATAAACTCAAACTTGTCAATATGAATTTTACACCTTCTAAATTATATGGCCTCATAAAAATCCCTAAAAAGATGTCACCAATACATCCTTAAAAGATTGTCAGATGAAGAACCAATATTAAAAAGTTCATCAAGTCAAGAAGTAGTCTACTGTAACTAGATATCAATACATCCTCGTAAATATTATATAGAATTCAGCGATATGATGCATTCTTACTTGATTTCACAAATCTGCTTTATGATATATGTCTTATTGATGTAAAACTCCCATTTATGTTTGCTTGGCTCCTCTTCGTTAAGCATCTCTTCCAGAAAAGGATACGTGTTATGATCAATCCTCCATAAATCATAAAAAAGTCTCATACAGAAAGTTTTTAAAACATTATCACAACTACTGTTCAATGCTTTCAAAGTAGTAACTACTTTCTGGTAGTTTTCACTCACACTAGCTAACTTCGGCAAAAATTTAAACAATTCAAAATGAATCTTGGAATTTAAAGTGTTTGAAAAATTGTACAATATTAAGGTAAGTACTAAATGACCGAATTGCTTGAAATGTTCAGTATAAGTACATATTATCTTAAAAGCTGCCAAGGTTATCTCAGTATCATTAGGATCACAAATGAATAACCCAAAAACGAAATGAATCACGTTTGTAACAAAATGAAAACCTGTATTTTCGAGTCTTTTCAAGAATTTCAAGATGGCTTCCTTGTTTTTCCATGATTCACATAATTTCACCAATTCAAAAGCAATAAATAATTCTCGGTTTGGTATGATCACATCTTGATATTTTTCATAAATTTCTTGGAAGTTCGAATTCAAGATTGGACCTTTTTTTGGGAGATTTTCTAAACGAACATAAATTTCACCAACTTTAGAGAAGGTATTTTTGCTCAAAGTTGATGGGTTTCCAATCCAGTGGATAAGAGAAGCTTTTATAGATTGTAAAACAAAATGATCAACATTTGGTCCGTCAATTAATAGATCACCTGAAAATAGAAAAGACTTGATTACATATTTTATTCACATAGAAACCTGTCTGCATATGTTGAAAAATCATCCAGGTGTGAGAACATTCTGATTTTAAAGCTATACACAATGATGGGAGGAAGGGTAAGTCCTCTTTAGATGGTGGGAGCTCTCTAGTAGTATCAAGTATTACTCTATTACAAGGGTTGACTTTTATATATTGAGAATGGTAAATCCAAATACTGCTTGTTGATTATTCAGGATATTTTGTTGTATATGAGCCATTTTTATTGACTATGTCAATGATACACTGCCTGTAATATGCATTTATTTTAAAAATCTTTTGTTTTTTCGGTTGTAACATGTGCTGATTTTATTGTGATTGCTTGAATAAAAAAATTGTTGTTTCGATAAGTGTTGAAATCGCTATAGATACTAAGGTTGCGGCATGAAATGTGGTAGCGGCTATAGAAGATGGCCACAGCATAGCACAACATTACAACTGAAAAAATCCGAAAGAACAATAGATTCCTAAAAATACATGCAATTACGGGATGACCCTAGTTTTATGCTCCGAAGTGTATTTTGAAGGGGGTAAAATAGATTTTGAAGAATAAATCAACGATTTTTCGTTTTTACGCCATTATATTTCTTGGAAGTGCTTCAGAAATAATAATTAATACGTTTTTATTCTCTATTTCCTAACATAAAAAACAACCCACATACAACTTGCGATGTCTTTGCAATAAATATCAGATTATTTCAATACAGAACTACTTTTCATAAAATTTAAACTAATCCACACTTACAGATTTCCAATATATCCAGCGAATGGGGACACGACGCTCTTGATATAGCTCTTGCTAAAATGAGAAGTATGGGATTCACGCAAACAACTTTATCCATTTTGCTTAACAGAAACCTAATAGCTAAACATGTGTCTCTGGGGTCATGAGCATTCGAAACCAATTTATATAGCATGTTCACTTGCAAGATCAATACGATTTCTGTATCAATTGTGCTCAGTTGACTATTTATAGTGGACAGTTCATTCAGCAAATCAGCAGAAATTAACAGGGGACCCGTCGGATCGAACTACAAAAAGCATATTTAGAGCAATATTTGAACACTCAACAATGGTATAAATAATTTGTGGAAATTTTCTAAAACACCTCAACACCACCAAAAAGGTATAAGAAAAGAAATGGCAGGCAGCCTTCAAGCGGAAGTTAAATTTAATAGAGGTTCGTCCAATTGGTTAAAGGAACAAAACAAGATTATATACAATCATTCTCAGTTTTAGTTGTGTTAGCAAACAGAATATTTAAAATGTATTCAACTATAAAAGACAAAAACTTCTGATATTTAAATATTTGATAGATTCGGTCTTTACTTGATGGAAACTCATTTTAATTAAAAAAATGTATATGAGACAGTAATTTATTTCCACAAAAATGTCTGTACTACTACAACAATTGTTTCACCACGATGTGGCTTCTTCAGGTATTACATTGTACTGTCTGATTGCATTTGGTAAAAAACCAAATATTTTGGGTATTCTTCTTACTTCTCAACAGAAGCTTGAAATACCATAAGACCAAAAAGCTGGTTTCAGCTTTCAATAAATATTTGATAGATTCGGTCTTTACTTGGTGGAAACTCATTTTAATTAAAAAAATTTATATGAGACAGTAATTTATTTCCACAAAAATGTTTGTACTACTACAACAAACATTTTTGTGGAAATAAATTACTGTCTCATATACATTTTTTTAACTTCTGATATTTAACTGAATAATCAAAGACTGAAAGTGGATATACCAATTATCAAAAATAACTAATGATAACAAGAATTCAAGCGAAGAATAAGAAAAAACGGGAATATTAAAGTTTACTCCTCCAGGGCACCAACCTTCTGTCTATTATTCTGAGATCTTGTCCCAAATATTGGACTAGAAAGAGAATTGAAATCTTAGGAATTATACTATATTCCTGTCACAAAAAAGTTGGAAACATTCAAATACTTTCTATGAATTACAATAATATTTTTGCAGTTAAATATTGAAATCCCCATTTTACATCTAATTACACAATGTCAATTGATCAGTAAAGTATTCATAAATTAAAAAAATATGTATAAGGGGGACCAGAAAGTAATGTCGCTTTCATAAATTAAATTCAAACAAATAAATTATTAACAAGTTTGTATTCTTAATCAATAATGTATTCACTTCGGTAATCAATAACCTTTTGCCATCTAGTGTACAAATTTTCAATGCCGGACCGATAAAAATCAATCGGTTTTTGAGTAAAATATTTCAAGATGGCATTTTGGACATCACCCCAAATTTTCAAATTTTTTGCCACTAAGAAAATATTGTAGCGATCGGAATAAATGGAAATCCGCGATATCGGGCGAGTATGGTGGGTGAGGCAGTACCTCCCACCTCAATTAATTAATTTTTTCCAAGGTTCGTCTTGCACAGTGGGGTCTTGCATTGTCGTGTTGCAGAATAACACCTCTTCTGTTTATTTTTTCTGTATGCTGTAAATATTCTTGTTCCTCAATTGTTTGACATGGGTTTGCTTCCACTTCTGCTCTTAGCATGTCAAAAATCGACGTGTGCAGAAACAACATTACTGTCCAGTCCCTCTATTACACAGTCGTTTGTTTGTCATCGCATCGCACTGAGGTTTTGATTCTTCCATTGCTCCACTGGACATTTGTGCTTCTCTTAATTAACATTGTTCGTTCCTTGAATGAATACATAATCTTATCTGCAGTTCTCTTTGCTGTGTTACAAATATTTAAATATTTTATTCAATTTTGTGAATTCACTAATGTATGGTAATTTTGGAGAGACAAAATGTTAATAGTAAACTGAATTTATAGTAATGGATAGTTTTTTCTTAGGATACTGCTCAAAGCCGTTGGGTCAAACGATTTTTTTTATCTTGGAGTAAGCAGCTACATAGCAAAATCAATTAAATAGGTCATTTAAATAATTCTTCTCTTCTGTTCAGATATCTGACATCCAATGTTGGATATAGGCCTCTTCTAGAACTATCTGGTGCTGTTTTCATCCATTGATTTCCGGCGATCTTCTTAAAATCATCTTGCCATCTCTTTTGCGGTCGCCCAACACATCTTTTACCTATGCGTGGTCTCCACTCTGTTTGTTACCTTTAATATCCCTCGATCCAGAGACTGGCGTGCAACATGACCAGCCCACTGCCTGATTTTATTAGGTATTTTATCTCAAAGTTTTACGCCCAGCATAGTACATTCCATGGCTATTTGGCATACACCCAGATTTTCCATACTATTTTTTGTTAGGGCCATAGTTTCTAATCCGTAAGTTCCGACTGGTTTAAATAATACCTGACATATAAAACCTAATTTCTAACTGAATATAATGAATTGTTCTTCTCATATTAAGAAGTTTTTTAAATGCTCCTAATGCTATGATCCTCATGAAATTTTACTTAAAAATTCAAATCGCTATTTGAATTTAGCTACCTAAAATTTCACTTTGCTGTTTTTTTTGAGATATCAGAAAATTTTTTAAGGAAATATATTTTTGCGAATTCTGTTCATTCATTAACTAGATATCCTTAGTTGATTTTAAACGTACCCATAGGGTACGAAAAGTTAAAAATAATTTTTGCTACTCACAGATAACCAGGCCAGTAGTTTGAAGACCAATTTACCATCATGATTTGATGATAAAAGATATGTCCAAAGCCTCATCTCATAAAACAAGGGTTCCTTATTGATTGGATTACAAAAACAATACTGATAAAAGTGATAATTCCACATATTCCACGACTGACTGAAATAATTAAAATGTACAATATTATATATTCATATCTTTATATATTTGAAGATTTTAAAGACATTCAAATTGTTCGAGTTTTGTGGTTTTGAACGACAACGTATTTCCATCATTTCCACAGTATAATACAATTGGTATTAGTATACTACTCTGTCAAGAAAGTACCAGGAATTTTCAATTAAAACAACATTTTTACATTTAATCGTCAAAATTTATTGGGTCGCCTTCAAAATAGGCTCCATTTGCTCCAAATACATCTATGCCAACGGCACTTCCAATTATCGAAACATTTTTTATAGGCGCTTTCCGGGATGGACTTTAGCTCTCGCGCCGAATTTTGTTTTATGGCTTCAATCGACTCAAAACAGATGCCACGAAGGGGCAATTTTAGTTTTGGGAAGAGGAAAAAGTCGCAGGGAGCCAAATCCGGCGAATACGGTGGTTGCTGAAGCACGTTTGTTGAGTTTGCGGCGAGAAAGTCAGTCACAATCGTAGCTCGGTGAGAAGGCGCGTTATCGTTATGCAAAATCCATGAGTTGTTCGCCCACAAATTTGGCCGCTTCTTACAGATACGCTCACGCAAACGTTTCATAACGCCTAGGTAATACTCCTTGTTTACCGTCTGACCCTCTGGAACGAATTCGTAGTGCACCACGCCACGGATATCGAAGAAAACAATGAGCATCACCTTCATTTTCGAGCGGCTTTGGCGTGGTTTTTTCGGTTTCGGTTCATTTTTTACCACCCATTCCGATGATTGCTGGCTTGTTTGCATATCGTACTCGAAGACCCAGGTCTCATCACCAGTTATAATGCGTTCCATGAATGTAGAATCGGAATTACAGCGATCCAGCATGTCTGAAGCAACCTGTTCGCGATGACGTTTTTGAAGAAAATTCAGGTCTTTCGGTACGAGTCGTACGTGCGGACTCGTGGGATATCTTAAGATCATGTGCTATCTCTCTCAAGCTGGTACGACGGTTTTCCAGCACCCTTTCCTTAATTTTATCGACGTTATCTTCGATCGAAGCCGTCGAAGGGCGACCACTTCACGACCGTCCTTGAAGGCTCTGTACCACTGATATGCACGAGTTTTCGATAGAGCATTATCACCAAAGGCCTTTTGCAACATTTTCAATGCATCGGCACACGAAAATTCATTTGCAACACAAAACTTTAAACAAATTCTTTGCTCAATGTAATCACCCATAGTAAAAATCGGCACGCACTCTGACATCGACTGACTTAATAGGCTGTTGCAAACACACTAGTTGACAGATCCCGCTCAAGCTTGGCATAAATTAAGTACAGTGGTACCAACCTAGGAAAAAAAAATTTTACCTGCCTCATTGCCCCGCCAGATTTAAATCGATAATTCCCGGTACTTTCTTGACAGAATGTAAATCAGTGTGTATGGGTATAATAAATTTTCTTAAATCCAGTATTTCATATTCAAAGATTTCTAGATTTAATAGCTGATTTAATGATATACCATAATGTTGGCTCTCCATAATACATTCAATATACATGTTTAAAAATATCCCAAATTTTCTTGAATTGCCAAAAATCATTAATAAGGAGTATGAGCTATGGTAATAGAAAGTTCTAGAAATCGAGACACTGTAACATACATCTGTATAACAATCCTATACTCGAACAAACTTGAGAAGGTTTTGTAGATTACAGAGGCAATAGAACTTTCTACTCATACTCCTTATTAATGATTTTTGGTACAGATCAGCTGGATTAATTTAATATAATATGAATTGCCAAAACACTGAAAATAAAACTTTCAGAGATTTATAATTTGTGTTTAGCAAGAATTATACTACTGTGCTGACAGAATATTTAGGATATATAGCATCGCTAAATAAACTTAGATACAATAAATGTTATTTTAGTATCGTATTGCCCAAAATCTTTTACACTCTATTACAAAGAAGTACCTAAATGATTATTTATATTTAAAATAAAGGTATTAACAAAGATCTGAATGGAAATGTATGAAAAAGATATATATAAATTGTCCTACAATTATAAATAAACTACTTACATTTCATCCTTATTTAAAGCTAATCTAACTTCTTTATAAATATGATGCAAACACTCCGGATTTGTAATAAGTAAAGTTATAAAAGGATGTTGTGGAAAATATATGTTAAATTTATATTCTGAATTCTTGCTGCTCTTAGAAAACTGGTAGTATAAAATACCACAAATTATTTTAACAACACCTTTACTTATTCTGAAAGTAAAGTTATAAGTACACTCAAGTAGCATATACATATTTGACATAAGTTACTTATTATTGGGAATAACTGTAATGAAGTCCTCCATCACTTTATTGGAATCCATTATTCCTTCTTCCAAAAGCTTCAAAATACCTTCGGCTGCTAATTCATTGATGCTATTGTCTGAACTCAAACACTTACTCCGCAAAAAAGAAAGTTGTGCAGTTTCCACATGTCCTTCTTCATATTTTTCTCTAACATGTTCAACTAATTTTGATAACAACAGAGATATTACAGTTGGGTCTTTCGATAGTAATTTTTTGTCCAGTTCTTCCATCATGTGTATTATTATAAATCTAATATTAATTATGTTATATCGCTCTATATTATCAAATAAACCATGAAAAATTTAAAGACTTAAAACATTTTAGTTGAAACTGGGTAATGTTCATTAATTTCTGTATTTTACAACCGTATTCTTCTTTCCCAATAAGAATTTTCATTTCAAATTGCATCCTTAGAGACCACAGTTACCACAGATTAGGTAAACAGGTCCTCAGTAATCTGTGACAGTGACACAGATTACGGATATTCATCATTCGTAATATGTGCTACAAAACTTAAAATTATTATCTGTAGATATACGTTATTATCACAGATGAATTAGTTATTATTATCTGTTAGTTAGTCATAATGTGGGTACAAATCTCAGAGTTATAAACATACATTTGTGTTTATTACTTTGAGATACAGACGAATGGGAGTACGATAATAAGAATGATCTGATCGAAACTTCTTAAAGCTAAATCATAGATCAACAAGGCTATTTGGTAATGTAATGCTAAAATATAGAAAATCTGTGAATAAATCCAACTGCCTTGCCTAGTATTAAACATAGAATTGATAATGACGAATCAGGAATATTTCATTTATTATTAGTACTCAAATGATATATAATACTTTCTTTGCAAATGCAATCAATTATAGCATCTCTTATAGGGTAACTGTCAAAAATTTCCTGACTGCGGATACACTGATATTCTATGATGGAATTAATTGCTGTCTGTGCTGAATGCTTACTATCTAGTTTATCTATGATATTCCACAATAAGTACTTGCATTTGGTTTATTGAAATTCAATACTTGAGGAATAAAATAATTTTTCAATATGTTCAATAAAATACCAATCTTGAAAATGATCGGAAAAAGACAAATTGAGCAAGGATCTCAGTGGTAGGTATTAAATTATTATTTATTCATTATAAATATTATATAACTATTACATTCTAGGGTATCTTCACTAATGTTATTTGGAGCAACTGCAGGCATTGGAGTTACTTATGCTACTGAATGGAAATTAATTTTACAATATTTACCTTATTATAATGGAAAATATTCAGAAGAATAAGTTATAAAGCAAAAATATGTGATTGTAGTTATTTGTTAACCTAAGAATAAACTAGTATAACATGTATCCGGACATTTTATTTCCTTGATTTTCAATTTGTGTACGACCCTTTCTAGAAATATTTTTATATATTATTGGAAAAACAGATTTTTAGTATACCCATTTTAGATAGTATATTTATCAGACCGATTCATTTGACATATGGTTTGTGTACATAACCTTATTTGATGATCAAAATTAAAGATATCTAGATATATTCTTCAATACATGAAGAATCTCAAAAGATGCAATGTATGCACATAAATATTCGAAAGGCAACGTTTATATTGATATCACTTATTATAAATTACGTAAATAATGGTATTAAATTTGTTCTATAATTTGGAATTACAATTTAAATGTATATTTTCAGCTGAAAACCTTATGGAATCAGATTATAAAAACCCAGAGAAAAATAACACATATAAAAAGCAGGAAATATTCGTCCCAAAACCTATACAGGTAATATAGAAGTTTGTTGTTTTTTCCTTATAATCAGTATTTTTTAATTATAGGAAGATTTAGTGTTAACATGTCCCTCAGATATTGCCTGCATGGATCTTGAAGTACCCTGTTTGGATTGTTATATTAAGCATAATTGTAGATATGGAAGTATTCTAAATGCCACATGTACAGCTAAACCTGTAGTTAAATGTATCGTAAGTAAACAAAGAATTACCTCAAATATTTAAATTTTGTATTAATACTATATTTCAGGGTGAAAGAAAATTCCAAAGGTCATATATTTGCAGATATTGTTATCAAACAGACCATTGGGAACACAGCTGTGAACTGAAAGCAAATTGTAATTCTGTTGCTTCTCCTAAAATTCATTACACAACAAATTGTACAGTCAATAGGGATGTAATTTGCTTAGGTAAAATAATATTTATTCATCTTGAATGAATACCTAAAAAGTATTGGATGAGCTGATTTAAACCATTAAATTGGAAAAATATAATAGAATATTATTTTTTAATATTTCTTTTACTGCTTTATGAATATTTAATCTTTCCAGAGTTTTACTGTTATTCTGGTAACTTGACAGCAGTGAAATGAAAAACAAATAATTACACTTTTTTCATATATTTTCTAGTAAATCACATTCATTACCTTTCTCTTCTAGGAAATCGTGTTTTTAATAAAAGGATACCATGTAATTGGACTGGAGGATACCGTTGGCTGACAGCCTTGGCTCTGAGTGTAACACTGGGAGGATTTGGAGCTGATAGATTTTACCTGGGCCATTGGCAAGAAGGAATAGGCAAACTTTTTAGTTTTGGGGGTCTTGGAGTTTGGACTCTCATTGACGTTATCCTTATTTCATTGCATTATCTAGGCCCTGCCGATGGTTCCCTATTTATTTGAATACATTTTTTAAGACTTTTTACATATACTTATACATATTCAATGGATATTAAAATATTTTAACTCATGTAAATACTTAAAAACAAATAAACGTTTTACTAAAATTTTTAATCTTCCTTTGGCTGGAATATATTTTCATCGCTGTCTTGCATATCGGAGCTTTCTAGCGGGTTATTGTTGGAATATGCTTCAGCATAAGCTTCGGGATATTGGGCAGAAATTTTAGTTTTAATTGATCTTATCTTCTTGAAAATATAATCCAAGTCCTTTTTCATCTCTAAAAAAGTTTGACTATGTTTTTTAAATTCAGGACCCACTGTTTTTAATCTAGAAGCACTGAGGGCATTGCAGTTGGTCAACATTTCATTAGTCTTCTCAAATCGTTGTAACCTAAAACGAAAATGAGAAATAATTTTGAATTCCTGAATAATTACGATTTACATTTGTTTTTGAGCAATAATCATTGATTTAACATCTTGTTGATCAATTATACCAGCCAACCCTTGTATAAACACTTCTGGGGCCGTATAGTTTTGAAAACATTCAATACTAAAATCACTTTCTGGTGTCCCTTTACTGTCCATGTTTATCCGTTGTCAATAGAATATAAAATTTTTTTAATTTTTTGTTTTTTTCACCTCCTAATAGATAAGATCCTAGGGACGTTGGGCTTTCTTAAGCATGTATCCAATTTTTAATATTTCTCTTAATCTACATGTAAGTTAGTCAATAATAATTCAATCTAAACTTCATATATGTTAATAAATCCTAAATAATTATTGTTTGTTATTGATCATTTCAAATATGACAACCTATCAAAATGATTTAACTTACATAGATCGAACACAGATCCATATGCATTGATGTTAGATATATATATATATATATATATATATATATATATATATATATATATATATATATATATATATATATATATATATATATATATATATATATATATCTAATCATCAATGCATATAGATCTGTATATATACAGGATGTAAAATTTCGAAGCTGATTAACATAAATGATTAATTTATTTTGAGTATGTTTTACTATTTTATCAGGAACGGGGATATTCGCATGCACTAAAATCAAAAAGAACTAATGATTGTGATCACTGATATCACAGATCTATCCTCAATTCATGCGCAGTGGTCTGAGTTTTCCGACCTGCTTCAAAGAACAATAAAAGTGAAATGACAACTAGCGTGGGACGCCATTTGTGAGCGTTCTTAATTCACAAAATATTTCCCGAAAATGATACTTCAGATGTTTTGAACAGTGATAGCGTTGATGAATTCTTACTTAGATTTGAGGTAAGAACATCTTGAGCTGTGAAATATGCATTACCTCTCCAAAATTTTGAATTTTATAATAGGTCAGATTTTGCCGCTAATTATTTGTAAACAAATACTGTAGTAATTATGTATGTTATTTACATTTTTGAATTTGAAAATATTCCCAAAACTATCGTCAAACACTCATTTGCTATTTCAGTAAATAATTTTCATTTAAAAAAAGGTGCACTAGATAATTAAATACGAAGACATGCTAAGTTTGAAAGTCCTTGGGAATATTCAATATTTCATTTAGTTATAAATTATCTAAATATAACTATAAAGTATTTCGGCTTATTTTTGTGCACTGTGGATGGTTTTTCATCAAATTTAAATAAGATGTTGCAAAAACTGGGCTTTCAAATTCTTATTAGATTTGCCTCCTATTCTAGGGATGCAGAGGTATTGAGATGTGGCTCAGGAGTGAAATACGAAGTCGAAGACTGAAACTATTTTCATCCTGCAAAATTTCTAGAATCCGTAAACTTATAAGGAAAAGCAAATGGGTCGAAAAATCTAGTTTCTGCTACAATGCAAGAGCTAAAAAAATAGGCAAGCCTCAAAAATTACTTCCAATAGAATCATCTCAGGAAGCTTCAGACAGTTGCAAAGAAATTTTAACAGAGCAGATTGTACCAGACTTGAATAATCAAGAAAATGTGCAACTTGAAGAAGTGCAGACTGTAGACATTTCAGAAAATGTACAGCTTCCCTTGAATAATAATGCAACAGATGAAGTTACTGATGGAAAATTCTACGCATATTGCTATGAGAATGAAAATTCGGAAGTGATAAATCCAGACTTATCAAAAGACATTGAATACTCGAGTATTAATCTTGAAAATAATATAGAAATTGTTTGTGAAGAAACATTAAAATGTTCAGAAGTTAATATGGTAGACAGAAATGAATTCGATAAATATGGATTTCCAGAGTTTTCCGACAAAATTTGTGATAGTATGTATTATGATTGTGGGGAAATAAGACAAGAAATAACGGATTTAAGCAATGTGTCCACTCATGATTTCTCTAATTTGCTAGATGAAGAACTTACGAAGAATATGATTGTGGAAAATGTTTACGATTATTCAAATATGTATTCTGGGAGGTATCCAACTGAGATGATAGCTAGTGTGGTGCCAGCTTGTGAAGAGAGCTTGAATTGCCAGCCGGAACATGTTGAAATTGAAGATACTTGGGAGGCTTTCGATCCATATCTGTTCATCAAGCACTTACCTCCACTCACTCTTGAAATGAGATCAAAGTGTCCTGCTTTGCCTCTGAAAACCAGATCCAGTCCTGAATTCAGTCTGGTGAGTTGAATTTTTGGAAAATAAATATTTTAAATAATTTTGACAATAGTGTAATGTATAAACTGCTATACTAAATGATATTTTTTAGAGAACATTACCATCTCTAAAGAAGAAAATTCATCAAAAAATTGTATTACAAATGTTAATTCATCATAACGATTTTAATCATTGCTACTGGTATTTCTTTCTGAATGTGACTCATACTTGATTTATATATTTGATAATAATATCAGTTAAGGTCAATTTATTGTTATTAAGAAGTATAATAATAAAACATTATTTTATTATTATACTAAAATATCTGTTGGTGGCCTCCAAACTACAATAATAATTTATATTTTTCTTATTTTATAGAGGATTATCAGACATAAAAAGTTATCCTTATCAAGTTGTCAAAGAATTAAAGAGTACTTCTAATTTATTAAGATTAAATTAATTGCAAATTATGTTCCAAATTTCATACTTGAGTTTATTAGAGAGTGATATCCTAAATAGAATAAATCATATTGAAGGTTAGTTTTGGAAAATACTATCATTATTTGAAATATATCTTCATTAGTTTTTTTGAATTAATCAGGTTAGATGTTGCATGTTTTTTTTTAAATATGTTTTCTGTAGTATATAAATATATTGCAGAAAATAAATTATGGAAAATGGCGGGCGAACTTTGAAATATATTCCCATTCATATTTATAATAAGATGTTTTCAAGTCAGTTGATTTTTCTGTAGTAATTTTGTGACGATTTCATTTCTAGTTTTGTTTTGTCTATGTAGATGGCGCCGTTGAAAAATGGCGGCAGATTTATTTTTGACATTTCAAATTTTGTCAATACTTATTTCTCAGACATTGATCTTTGCTGAATTTTCCCTATAATTTTCAAGTATTTATTTCAGTTTTTACATATCAAAATTATTCAATATTCTTAATGTGATAATTATTCCTAATCTAATAAGGAATTAGAAAAACATATATGCCAACATGAAAATGAACAATGTACATATAGTCCTGTACATCATGTAGCATCATCTGATAAATTCCTGGTTTAATTAAGAAAACACAACTTTTTTCATCAAAATTGACTTAATTCATCAATATAGCCTCAAGAGCCATACAATAATTTCAGCTCTTTTCTAACCTTTCTACCATTCTTGAAGAAGGATTTATATTTGACCTCTAATTTAAGCTGAATCTCTTTCCAGTAAGCATTTGTTTTTAGATCTGTGAACAGGTTAAAGTAACTGAAGGTTAAATCTGAAGAATAGAAATTTCGAAGAGTAATTTCTGTTTTCTTATTTTTATTCATTGTATAAATTGCAAAACACACTTGAGATGAACTGACACGAATAAAGCACTGTAAATAAACTAAATGACAGATAAAGAACAAACTCTACTTGAATATAAGGGACAGTTGTGCCAACTTAGTGCAAAAAGTATTTCCACAATCTCTTTAAGCAGGCTTTTTAAATGATCAATTCCTGGTACTTACAATGATGTGTTTTGTTTATTTGAGCTTGAAAGCTTACAGCAAAAACAAATTAAAAAATATTTTTTGAGGAGCTGTTTAGAATATTTACAATTGAAAGGCTTCTTTTAGGTACTGATATCTTTACACTTTTCGAAATAATTACTAAGAAAATAAAGATCGGACTGCCTGTATAACATGGATTACATACAAATGCCCTGAATCAAGAACAAGAATCGAAAAAAAGCTTAGGTTCAAATTTGATATTCTAGGTATTGGATTTGGATGAGACCTTGGTCCATTGCAGTCTTCAAGAACTATCTGATGCTAGCTTCAGTTTTCCAGTTCTTTTTCAAGATTGCTCGTACACTGTGTATGTTCGAACAAGACCCTTTTTCAGAGAATTCATGGAAAAGGTGTCTCAAATGTTTGAAGTGATCTTATTTACTGCATCAAAGAGAATTTACGCCGACAAACTTCTCAATTTGTTGGATCCTGAGAGAAAATGGATTAAGTATAGATTGTTCAGAGAGCACTGTGTCTGTGTTAACGGCAACTACATTAAGGATTTGACCATATTGGGCAGAGATTTATCTAAGACCATCATCATTGATAATTCACCACAAGCATTTGGTTATCATGTGAGTATTCTCTTTTGTCACAAGTATTTCTTCGCAAAATAATAAGAAGAGGTTTTTTACTTGATAGAAGGAATATTACAAAATTTGAATATCGAAACATATTTAATCTCCTACAATTTAGTCTCCTACAATTTTAATTTCAAAAAAAAATTTTTTTTTAATAAAATTAATGTCTTATAAGCACAGCTTATATTTAATAGAGGTATAAAATCAAAACTCAATATCAAATGGAATAAATACCCCAACAAATATAAATTGTCAATTAAAATTAAAAAATGAATATTTGAAGGACACAAAATTTTGTTTCTGATCTTACAATTATGAAAACTAAATCCTTTTCAAAAATACAAAACAATTTTAGGGATTTCTCTGAGAAAAGAATTTTATGTATTAAATGGGTAGTAGTTTCCCATTTACCTCATTCTTTGAACTATTCCCAATTCTTCCAAAAACTATTTTCTTTACTTTTTGTCTCCCTTTATTTTGAAGTTTAAAAGTTCAAATTTGTTGTTTTGGAGCTATAATGAAAAAATTTTGAGTTATCAGAAAAATATAGAAACTTTGTAGACTCTTAACAATAAAAAACCTGCGCAACCTCTCCTTCTGATTTCATTTGGGACAATTAATAACATTTATAATTTATTCATGAGAAATATTCATTTATATCCCTTTTTTTCAGTTGAATAATGGAATACCCATCGAGAGTTGGTTTGTAGATCAGAGTGATTCAGAATTGATGAAATTGATTCCGTTCTTGGAGAAATTGGTCAATACTGTGAGTATACTGTTTAATGAATAATTTTTTAATTTCTCTTTGATTAACTTGAACTCATATTTCAATTCTACAAGTACATTCAAATAAAAGTTCAAAACCTAATTTAAATTTTTTAAATATACAGATTTATTCTGTTAACCTCCATTAAATTTTAATTTAAAAAAAATTGTATTCAAAAACTTTTAAAATTAAATTAATTAAATGTCTCAGTAAATTACTGTTTCAATTTAGTAGACATATAGAATTAACACTTGAAGGGTACAAAATTTTGTTTTGTACTTAGTTTTCTGAAAAAACCAAATTCCTTTCCAAAAATGCAAAACATAACCTTAAGAACTTCTTCAAAAACAACTTGCTCAAAATAAGTTCCTTCAAAAAATTTCTAAAACATACAGAACATCTTCATTTGTGAATTTTTAAATGAATTCTGTCCAGCTGGCCGTTCGTCCGTAAACATGTTAACGTTCGAACGGAAATATCTAGAGCCTTGAAACTTTCAGGGAAAATTTATTATCTAAATATATCTCGGTCAAGTTGGTTAATGAGCAAAATCGGTTAAATAGTTTTGCATTTATTCACGTTTGGAAATTTTTCATATTTTTTCCACTATTTTCAAAACTACTGATTCGATCTTTATGAAATTCGACAATAAGAAGTAGAAAAATAACGCGCATATTCTTACGAAATTTAATGAGAATCGTGTGATTAGAAATTAAAAAAAATATTTTGTGAGAGGATTAGCGTTAACCGCTATCTTGAACTTTCGAACGAAAAGATTTTTTTTATTTTGCAAAATCAGTCCAATGGTTTAGCAGTTATTCACATTTGTATATTTCTCTTATTCTTATTAATCATACCCTGTGACTTCATGTCAGTGCTTTTTTTAATGTTGGTTTGAGTAGTTCAGCTATTGTTTCACCTGAAAATAAATTTTAAGATGATATAATATATTAATTCTTAGTTGTACTAAGTAGGTAAAACATTTTTTTTTAAATTCATCTTTCTTTACAGAATGAAGATGTTAGACCGCATATCCGCAACAAGTTCAAACTATTCAGTTATCTTCCTCCAGATTGAGTATAAAATATTTCTTTGTTAAAAATTCAAAACTCGAATCATCTTTGGTAAAGTACTAATTGATTATATTCGTGTTGGTACTCTACCAGAATTACAAAAAAATATATAATTACAACAGTGTGCCTTCTTAGGATTTGTTGAATCGCGTGTATAAAAAGTTTGAAAAATTAATATCACAGTGACTAATAATTCTAAGCAGTTGGCATTGTTGAAACATTTCTCAGATATGTATTCTTATGGACCAATAGTTAAGAGTATGTCCAAATTTTATCAAAGAGTAAAAAAATTTCTGGGGGTAGGTACATCTTAAAGATTTTTTGATACGGTGATATTTATTGATGTAAATAGTATAAGAATGGTTGAAAAGAGATACAGGGTATTTTAATGAAATCTAAAGTTTCCTTTAACTTTTTCTGATTTGTTGGTGCCTGAATTGGAAATAAAGTATATTTTAAAATTTTAGTGCAATAAAATGCAATAAAAAAGAATATATAAAACTGTGATTAAAAAATAACGAGAATTACTTTATAAAATGTTAAAATTTATATTTACAAATACATCATCAATTATAGCCTCTAAGGCAGCCTTTCTTCGACATAAGATAATTATTAACATTTTGTCATGCTCTTGAAACAGTTTGAGGTATTTTTTCTGGTATGCCTTCAATAATATCTAGAATAGATTAGATTTTTAGCTCTATTGTGAAGTTGAAATGGTATCTGCAGAACAGATTTGGAGTTTAGTGAAGAAACAGAAGCGTCACTATGCCAAATAAGGCGGATGTTGAAAGTTTTTTTATTTCTTTAATGTGGCTTTATCGTCATATAATGATGATTGTTCGTCTTAAACTCATTTTTGGCTTTCCTGGAAATCTTTTTACCCTTTATACATCTTACAAATATTTACTGCTAGTTTTTGCACCACAATCAGGATGTAAACAAAATTTATTAAACTGTCATTTGTATTTTAACAAAAACAATTGCAATCTCACAACACTTGAATAATACATATATCGATGCGAAACTCGATATGAATGCCGAAGGCATTTATAGGATTCATAGTACCTGCGAAGTTTATATGAAGAATTCAAATTATTTTTTGGTCGCAGTTTCACGTTACTGTAATGCTTACATGTAGATTTGAAAATTAATTCGCAGCCTACAGGATAAGATACTCTCTTACTTTACGATAACTCTGAGAATGAGCACATATTAAAATCTCTTCTTTAGCTGATTGCGAGTCCTAAAGACTATGTTTTATTTTCAAATCTGCATATCTGAATAATGTGGGTTATATTTATTTATTTCATTTTCCTGAATACAAATATAACACAAAACTATGTGTTCTGTTTTTTTTATAGATGTAATGGTAACTGAAAACCATTCCATCTTCAAGTCATTTTCCACCATAAAAAAGTATTTCGTAAATATTCATTATTTAATTTTCAGACAACTATTTGATCTGTCAGACTGAGAATTTACTAAGTAATCGGCGCAATTATGGGAACAGTTTCTCTTTGGTTGTTTTTTATCTTACAGATGGTATCCTTCCATATGGGCAATCTCCAAACATATCTGAAGATAAAATTCATTGAAAAAATTAAATTTTTGAGTCCAGTAGTTCAAATGGTTGTTAGGTAATTTGTGTATTTGTGAAAAAATATTTATCCAAAGATTACAACTTATGATTTTTGTTCAGTTGAATAATTAAAAATGAACTTCATGTGATGTAACGCTACTTTTCACTCTTGATTCACTGTTGATCTCATATAACGAACAAAACTCTTCATTCTAAATTAGATAGTGAATTAACAAAATCAGAATGAAAGTCATTAGGTTCATTAGGAGTGATCATAAAGTTTTTCAATGTTTTAATATTGGAAACAATTTTGTTTTCTCAATGTGTATCAGATAGCTAGTTGGGTATGTTAATGAAAGTAACGTATTTATTACGCGCAAATTATATGCTCACTTTGAAGACTAGTTTATTTAGGATATTTATTATGAAACTAAAGAGTGATAACAATCCAAAAATTCCGTCTAAAAACAAAAGATATATTTTTACAAGATATTCTATTATAGGTGAAGAAATGTCTTGAAGTTAACTATAATACTATTTATGTTAGATTGTGTGGTATTGAAAGAAGGAAACAATGTTGTTTAAAAATAAAGAGATAAATAACACCGTATCATTACAGTTGAAGTAATTTATGTATAAGAAGTTCGAAATCTATGTTGGAAAATTTTAAAAGAAATTCAAGTGAAAAGTTGAGTATCACTCAATTTCACTGTTTTGATTTAATTTTTCAATAATAAGTACTTAAAGAATATTGTTCGATTGAACTATTAAGAATTGACATTCAGTTATTTCATCAGAATCTTATAGGCAGCAATATCATCGAAATTAAGATAGAAATCATATATTGTTGAGTGTTATAATTTTTTTTGACTTGATTCATATACATTTGTGGGTTCAGAAGAGAAGGAAATGCTATTTATCAATTGTATTTTATACAATTGACAAACAAATATTGATGAATATTGAAATAAATATAAAAAAATTCAATTGTTACAAATATTACTTTGTTTATATGAATCCTTGCTTCTGTATTCATTGAATAATCTTAAGTTTCAAATTAACTATATAATTTATATTCTACAAATTTTGTTTGATATGTACAATTTCTCAGCTTTAAATTTTCTCTTTAACAACATTTCAAATTTTCTACTATTCTCTTGTCTCTATTCTGGTATTCAGAAATAGAGGAAATGAAAATATGATAAAATGTTACAGTAACCAATCTTAATTGAAATTAAGATCCCTCTTGCCACAGAGAATTAATGGGATTTGTAGCATGGTTCCTTCTAATTCTCAGAACATTGTATATATGTTTCCAAGTTGAATGAACAGAATGTTATTTAATATAAATAGTATAGAGATAAATCTTAGAAAAAAGCCGGAATAACAATAGGAAACTGCGAGTTTCTGAAGTTTAATCTTTGAGATCGATTTTTTTATATATTGTACGGGACTTCAGAAGTGATGATTAAAAATAAAATTTAGAAGCATTATTTAGTCATTTTGAAGCATTATTAAGTCCACATCACACTAATGTTTTTTGATTATTTGTAATTTAGAAGATAGAATTCTTTTATGATTTTTTTCACGCTGTTTAGCCTAAATCAGTTCCGATTCTTTTTCTTATTATGGGCATCTTCTTCGAAAGATAAAATTATGAAAGTACAGTTTAAAATTGTTATTTCACTGTAAATAGATGACTAATCATAATTTAAAGGAAAAAATCAATACTGACGTGAAGTGGAAATTTTAAAAGAAAATTACCTTGTAAATTACTACAAATTGCAGAATACACATTTAGACACTCCCAAAATATTTTAACTTTAGATCACTTTATGCCATCATTTGTATTTTAAGATAACAGAAATAACATTTTGTTTCCAGAATGCTGTAAATAAGTAGCTTTAAAAGAACCTCATTATGTCTACATTCAAAATATTCTTAACAGGAATTGTGCACATAATATAAACATCAATTTCTTTCGATATTGATACTAAATAGAAATTATTATAGACTTTTTGATCACCTTTAGAAACTTTCATGACTAGGCAAATCTAGCAAATACTTTAAGATGATAATGATGAATTAAATTATAACCTATCTGTATAAAAAGAATGGAAGGTGCCATGCTTTAGTGTGCAATAGATTAAACATAGTCTGTTATGAATGGAGTTTTGTTTCATTTGTTTATATGATTTGTTGTTTCTTTCACTAGATTTAATTATTGTTTTTGTCATTAATTTCATATATTTCAATCCTAGTGAAACAAACATTTTCAGATTGTGTCTGATCGATTCTGTTTTCCAATCTATGCAATATCTAAAAGGTAAAGTTTTGTTGTTATATTTTGAAACTTTCATACCCAATATATGATAAGTGTTGTATGTTTTATATTTTATTACTGAAATTGTTTAAATATTGAAGTGTTAGTTGGAGTATAGTTACTCGTTAATAAATAATTGAAGGGAATTCCGTTTGAATTTATGTTTTCAAGCTGATTTATCTTTTTAAATGTAATAATATAAAAGTAATAGGTTGTCATTAAACCATTAATAAGACAGGTTGTTTTATTTTTCTGTTATAAATAAATCGCAATGGGTAAATTAAGTGTCATAAAAAAGAACTGAAGAAATTGCAATATGACTTAACATAAAATTTTCAGTCTTTTGTTAAAATGAAATACAGTCAAAAGGGGTAATGACAATATTTTAATAATTTGTATGCATCTCAGCGTCATTGGACCGTGCATGTTACCACTAATCAGCTGATGTGGATGTTATTCTGGAACCTGTTTTGATATTAATGGTCATTTGTATTCTTTACAAAGGGATATAAATTTGTGTGGGGAGTTGTGTTTGAGGATAATATGAAATAAATTGATGGGAAAATATTTTAAGGAACTCCAACTTATTTTGTAACCTTCCTCTCCTTATTTTTTTTTCTTAGATATTGTTTACAAAATTTCTAAGCACCTATTGTATGCTGTAATATTTTTTCGTTAGGCCCTTAATATTGTATTTTTGCCTTTTGGAATGATCATAATTTGTTGATTTGATTTTTTTCCTCATTGCGGATAAATTGTAAGCAGGTATTATCCAGTTATGATCTATCATAACAAGAGTCTGTTTAAAATGTTTGCTATTTGTGCTCATTTTGTACATCAATAATTTCTTGATTTGTGTTGGAATATGGTAGAATCATTCTCACTATTTACTATCCTAGGAGTAGCTTGTTCTGCATCATATTTAATGATATGAGTAAGTTTCGTTAATTTTTCATCAATTTTATATGCACTTTTGGGAGTCACATTGAGATTTAGAATACTTTCAATTGTACATCTGTATTCGTCCCAATAAGCTTTTTGTTATGAAGTCTTGCCGCTTTTTTGAGGATAATAACACTGCTTATTATTATTATTATCCTGATATTCCTAGATCTTCTGTGAAGATCCCTCAGAAGCTTTTTCAGCTTGTTTGAGTTATGAGTTCAGTTGTGTTCTGGGTAGGCTTTGTTACTACGATCTGGCGCTACTTTAGGTCACAGCACTGTTTATTTTGACCCAACAGTGAAATGGTGGCCGACACCCGTCCAATTAGAAAATTTCTATCTGAACAGGATTCGAACCTGGACCTTCCGGTCACGGGTCTGATGCTGTACCACTGAGCTGTCCACACTCATTATTAATATGCTGGATATAATAGGACTATGGCCCCGAGATAACAGGAAAATATCCATGTATGATGTAGAAATGCCATTTCTGATGAAAAAATCAATTAAAGACCTGGAATTTTCTCTCCATGTCTGTTGGTCAGTAAATTAGTATGCCAGTGGATATCCAGTAGTTTTTTTTAATGGCATTGGCTATCTCTCAGCCTTTTGTTATAAGACATGTCCACATATTGTTTACTTTTATAATCAACACCTGCAGTAAACTTTGATCCCAATGTTTAGAATTTACTGAAGTGCTCTTTTTTATGTTATGTAGAGGTGGGCAGTAAATGAGGCTACTGGTATTTCTTAAAACTACTCTCATAACTGTTGCCTGTAAATATTCTTTCTCATATCTCGGTTAATTCTATACAGCTTATAATATATTTTATTATGAAGGAGTACCAGCAGTCTTATCTGGATGATTTGTTGAATAAGTACTATAGTGAGGTAGATATATTAATGTATGTTTGCCCTGTGAAGTGAGTTTCACTTAAGAGAAGAATGTCTACTCCATTTTTGTGTTGTATAAGCCCACTGACATTTCATTGTGTGATTTTAACAAGTTTTGCTGATAAGCGTGGTCATTAGATTTAATATCATTGTGTTCTGTTGGATCAGTTGTTGAATCATTGTCTTGAATTCTTCTAAGAATGTGCTCATTGTGTTATTCATGTCATTTAGCTGTTCTACAGGAGTAGAACAGCTATTCACTACATTTGCGTAACTTCGTGTTTTTTGCTGCTGGTTAGTTGGTGTTTGGATACTTATGAGGGTGTTACTATAATGTCGTTTTGTGGCAGTTGCCGTAAATATTGTATATTCTGGCGAATTTGCACTCTTATTATGATGAATATTTAACCTGTTGTTTGCATTATTCAAATTCAGAAGCTTGTGATAAAATTCGCATACTTTGTAATTGGCCGGGTGAGCATCTTCATAGAGGGCACATTTTGGTGATGTCTCTTTGTTTCTTGCAGCTAACTGTGTACTATATGCATCTTCACATTTGACACAAACTTATGGTCTGTTGCAATAGGTTCTGAAATGTCTGTATTGCTGGCATCTCGTACATTGCATAATTCCTTTAATTTTTCTGTGTTTCTATTTGTATTGTCCTATGCTAGAGATGCTGTATTTTGTATATTATTTTGTTGTTTTCTGTTGGTTTCTAAGTCAAAAAAGAAAATATTCAAGATTTCGTTGCTTACCCTGTGCCTGCAATTCAGGATATTCCTGACTTTGTTTTCTTGTCTAATTTTACTTATATCTATACCATGGTGAATATATTTAATCGCCGGAGGTTCAGGTATTTTTGTTGTTGTTTCCATTGTTATAATATTAATACTTATCTGTGATTTTTCATTGGTTTCTGTTAGAGCCTGTAGTCTATTGCTGTTCGAATATTCAAGTTAATTTTACCTCTTTTAACTGTTTCTGTTCTGACTGCCTGCCAAGATTTTGTTCCCAGATCATTTACATTGAAACCCATAATTTCTTCATCACTTGATGTTGGTTTGATTCCATATAAATGAATATCATTCGGCTGTTCCATGTTATTGATGTCCTGTATATTTACATTTGCTGGTTCCCATGAAACTGGTGTTGAGCTTATGTTATATTGAATGCTATCTGAGTTTATCTTATCCATCATCTGGACAGATAAGAAATATGTTTTTTTTTCTGAATTTCCATTCGGTTTCCACAAATAATTAATGGTGAAAATATTTTTTCAAAATATCCCAGCTGGAATAACCCCTTTGTGCGGCTTCTGTATTTTTAGCCATTAGCTCGATCAATCCGGGTTAGAATAGTGGTTAGATGTGATGGGTGTAATGCATTAATAACAAGTATTGAGATGTTTATCATTTGCTGTAAGGAAGTAATTAAATTTTTATTTAATGTTTTAAACAACATTTTATAGCACTTCAGGTGTGAACAAATACAAAAAATATGAAATGTTGATAAATTATTTATTTTGTGAAAACTGTATATTAGAAAATAAAACAATATATTTTATCGAAATGTTCACAATTCACTTTAATCTTCTGTATTCCTACACACTTAAAGATGATCGAAACGCACTGTGTATCATATTTTTAGTACATAAATTGTGAAAATCTCTTTTGCTGATGGGGAGGTTTCAAGGTTAAAATAGTATATTATGTAACGAACACAATATGATGCACATTTTGCACGAGTTTAGAAGTCTTCGACACGAGCCGAAGGCGAAAGTTTCAATGCAAACGAGTGCAAAATCGCTATTTTGAGTGAGTTACATTCTATACTTTTTCTACGATAACGACCATTTTAAAAACACACAAAAGTGAATATACAAAAATTTTGTTTATTACCTTGACAAACTGATGAAATTGGTCGTTCAGCGTCCTATCATAGAACTGTGTTCTGTGGTCCTATTATATAAGCTACCCCAGTTTATGTTATCGAAAATAGCAGATCGATTGCGAAATATTTCACATAGATAAACGAGACTGCCTCGTTTATCTATGATATTTCATTTCGCATTTGTTGCCTAGCAACCAGTGCAAAATGAAATTCCGTACAATATGTAGCTTACTATTATTCAATTTACACTTTCGATATGAATATTTTTCGATATTTGTCGTAGAAAAAGCATATAAACTTTGAGGTTGATGGTATCATTATACCTGCGAAAGATACATCGCGAAATCTTGGTCGGATTTTTGATAGTGAAGAGATCCGTATTCTCTATGAATCATACAAGTGACAGAATCCCTCGTGGATTATATAAATTACGGTATTTAGTCGCCTATTTCTGTGTCAAATATTCTGTGGCACTATAACTTGACGTATGTGCTCGGTGACAATTAAAAAGAAGTATTTGTATTTTGAAGCGATAGAGAGGAAGGTTCTTGGAAATAAACATACTGAGCGACATAAAAATATACTCGAGATAATAGTAATTACAACAGTCCCCCTTGATAACTGTAGGTAAGTAAACTTCTTTTAAATGCTTCTGATTAATTTCATGTTTTACGCTTTGAATACCATCTTAGTTTTAATGTAAGATTCTCAGTGATTGCACGTTAGTTCATTGTATTTCCACTCATCGATTTTCATTCTTGTACTTTTGCGTCATTGTTATTTAATCCGACCGGAATGTTTTACTAAAATGCATTGCCTTTGTATATAACTAAAGCGGCACGACCCTCGCAAGTTATCTATTTATATTGTATACTTCCCTCGATTCCTGGTTGTTGTTTGTAGTATTTATTAATAGTGGTTCTTTAAATATTTGATGGATTCAGTCTTAACTTGATGGAAATTCATTTTCAACTAGTAATAAATAAAATTCAATTTCCACAAACTTCAAATTTCAAATTTTATTTATTACTAGTGGTTCTTTGTTTGTGCTGTTCATGGTATTCGAAGTGCCTGATATGTAATTGATTTGCATGTACTCTTGTGTGATCCCCTACCTATTTCTTTGTTTGCTTTTATTGTAACGTTCATTAATACACCCAGGTGATGAGGTACTGTATCTATTTTATAATGTCCTAGTCAGTTTGTGTTACGTTTGCCATATGCATGTGCCCACTCACTTTGAGAGATTGTATTCCTTGTATACCGGTGGCGTTCTTTAGGTTAAATCACTGAGTAGTCCTAATATAGGACGTCGTATCGTATAGAGACAGTAAATAGCTCCGGGTATACAACGCTACTGTGATAATGTATGAGTGATTGCTAGATCATTGTATGTGATATCCCCAGGATTAGTTCGCGTGACCCTTCAGGTAGTGTTTGGTTTGTTCTTTAGTAATATCTGAGCCTTCCTGGGCATTGGCCACCCGGAGGAGGCCAGATATAATTCATTTGATCGTTACTTTTCCGGTCGACTCGAGATGTTTGATCCTCTCTTCAGAGTGATCTCCTGGATATACCACGTTACTCACCGTACTGTCCATTCAAATTCTTACACCTTGTATCTGTTAGGTTCTGCACAGGTTACAGGAAGTGCAGTTGTAGGTTTATACTGGCTGTATCCTGTCCTCTCTAACCCTCCCCGATGTATAAGAATGATATCCGATCCGAGCAAGTTATCGTCTTAACGATATGTAGAAATAAATCATTTAGATCCGGGTTCACTGTGTAGCTTTACGAACCACTGAGTAGAGTAAATTTAACAGCAGGCTGATAAATGTTTGTTTCCATTCATTGGGGGTTGTTGCTTTTCAGTATTAATATTACAAATATATTATTTTGACGTTACTGTGTTTTGAATATTTGAACCTCCTGTCACTGTTTCCTTGCTCTCGTTAGGTGTAGTTTGAGTTGTCTACACAACGTAACGTCCTATTTTCCCGCCACTATCAGTTTTCATACAAAGATCTGAATATTCACCCAAGTTTTGACACTAAACTCGCTTCCATACAAGCTGAGTTGTTCTATATTTTTTCCTAGACAGTTTTTACCCTCTAAATTATCATAAAATGCCTCAATTGGTGGTTGAAATTTCATTGAAATGAACATTAGAGTCATTATAATCATATGGCATTAGCCCTTTCTTTGTAAGAAGACTGGTATGTTCTTCAGATTCGTCAGGAAATTGTGATTTCAGGTTGGGGAACTCTACTAAATATAAAGTTATTTAATCCATTGAAGAAGCCATAAATCGAAAAGTATCGATGAATCGGAAATCGATTTGATGATCATCAATATATTTAGTAAAGATAAATTTTCGCTGGGAAGGATCGATTTTGTAGAAAAGAGTGAATGAGTTGACACATGTGGTTTGGTACTTTCGCTTCATGAATTTTGGTACAGATTACTCTGAGTAGCCGAGTGGAGTGGAGTGTGTGTGGCGAAACCCTATTTGTTCACCGGGAAGAATATTATTTGTTGTGGCAAAGTCAGATAAACGGGAATGAAAGTCTTACAGTTTTCCCGATAGACGACAGGAAAACTAATCGGTCGATGATTTTGTGGGAATTTATGATCTTTATCTGGTTTTGGAATGAAGATTACGGTCGTTCGTTTCCATCTCGCTGGAATGAAGACTCCGTTACAGATGTCTGCCAGAGCGGATACTGCGTTTTGCGGTAAATTCTTCAGTATCTTATTAGAAACACAATCAGGTCCTGGAGCCTTTCTTAAAGCTGGAAATTATCTTGTAGATTTCCGACAGTGTAATCGTCTCGAGGAAATCTACTTCTGCTGGTACGGATTCGATAATTTCACTTTTAGCTTCTTCGACTCTTTCCATGTGGTCTAAATCGGCATCCGTTATGTTAAGTTTACATTGAAGCTGTAAACTATCGGTAAATTCTTCGGATTTTTACTCCTCTGTATACACGATACGACCAGTAGAACTGTGTATGGATGGGAGTGACTTTCGGTCGGACTTCAGGACTCCTGAATTCCTGCACAGTGAGTTATCCTCAGTGTGAAGACCCTGAAGTTTTAGCTGCCATTGTTCTTCCCTGAACGCTTGCTAAGACTGGTACTAGACCCTCGTAGGTGTTCTCTAGGGTGCTTTCAATTTTTTTGATACAAGTTAATCCTGCTTATTGACGCTTCCGCTCTCTGAGGAGAGGAAACAGTGTGGAGCTCCACCATTTCCGTTTGTTGGGCTCCCCCAAACTCACTCGTAAGAACGAATTTGCAAAAACTCCCTAAACAGAACGGATATACCCACTAACTTCCTGTCTTCAAGCCTTTCCTTTAGCCTGGTCGGGATAAAGAGTGGCAATTGATAGTGTCTGGACGTCGGCCCCCACTAGACCGATTTTCAAGAGGAGGTTCTTGACGGATTGGACTGCAGAAGTTGTGTCTACCTTCTATCGGAGGGTTGAATTTCGCACTTTCCTTAGAACTTTAGTGGCTTAGGAGAAATCACTGATTGGTCGCTGAGGGTTCGATTGGAGTACAAGCTTTGGTCGCCTGTATTTGGACGATGAGTTATCATAGTTTCAGGGAAAAATTTCTTTAACGGTGGTAAGTTCGCCTCATGATTGAATTGGGAATTGCGAACAAACCAGGGTACGTCCAGCATGGTCTAAATATCTTTATAAACTCAATTAACGTTTTTATCGTGTGCGGAAAGAAATTCACACGAAGTGATACTTTGAAAAATCTCATATTTCCATGAAACATGATGAAATCCATAATCAAATGACAGATCACATTAGAGGAAATTATGGAAAGAGCTGGCACGGTACATATGTAAGAGGTCACTGGACACAGAAGAAGGGTATTCATCACCAAGCGCCGGATGTCTTCATAAAATCGATGACAATAAATACATCCATGATACAGTTGATGAGCTGCGCCTACGGTTTAGCAAAAAATTTGCTGTAGATACAATAGAAAAAGTACGATATTTGATGGATCATCTTCGACAGTCTGGAATTATTTATTAGGAAAAATATGATGAGAATATGTAAAATTACTGTTTTGAAATAAATATTGTAATAATTCTCGATTTTTCATTGCTAATTATCTCACATCCCCCAGTCAGAACCTAGTCATGCCCTTCATCAGAAAATAATTCAAAAATTAAATAAAATGATTTACACTATCCGTAACATGGTAGATTTTATTTTAAACACCGAGGCTCAACCAGGCGGTTCTTTAATGGCTATCCATGAAACAATTTCTTTAATAACACATATACAAGTATTGAAAAGATTGTCGGAAACGCAAGTCTGCCAATGACGCCTCTGATCTTGTTTCAAGTCGGAACGTCGGTTGTTGGAAAGCTCGCATTCTGCTCTACTTAAAGCTGACGAGGAAGGTGAGCGAGGTAGCGTCCTCTATGGGATACGCCGGGGAAGCTGTAGCATAGCAAAGTGGATTTCTGGTCAAGGACCAGAAGATTGAGATTGAGCCCCAAACAATCGACAATGTACTAAAAAATTGGGTTGACGGATGGGGTACTGTAGCCAGTCGAGGCAATCATTTGTTTTTAATTCGTAAATGTCAAGATTCAACCTTCGTAATAAACGCATAATTTTGAAAATATTATTCATAAGTTTTTTATTTATTACCTTATAATAGGAAAAGGCTTTTTACTTGATGAAAGGAATATAACAAAATTTGAATATCAAAACAGATTTAATCTGTCAGTCTTCTACAATTTTAATTTCAAAAAAATTTTTATTCAAAAAACTGTTAGAATTAAATTAATGTCTTATAAGCACAGCTTATATTTAATAGACGTATAGAATCAAAACTCAATATACAATATCAAATGGAATAAATAAATCAACAAATATAAATGGTCAATTAAAATTAATAAATAAATATTTTAAGAAGACAAAATTTTGTTTCTGATCTTACAATTATGAAAACTAATTCCTTTTCAAAAATACGAAACATAATGTAAAGACTTCTCAGAAAATATAATTTATTTGAAATATTCAATATATTTAAATAAGTTGATTGAAAAATCTCTCAAACCAGGCATTATATCTTCAAAAAACAATTAGAATTCCGATAGGGTCTTCATCTGTCCTACTTCATATTTAAAAAATAAAATCAACCAACAAATAAAACTCACCTAAAAGTCCTCCTGGGATCATCGCTTTGAACAACTAACTTTAATTAGTGGTTTAAAGAAGACCTTATAATACAATACAGCTTTCTGTGATTTTTGTGACGAACATAGAATATCTTGGATTTTAAAGTTAGTTGTTCAAAGCGATAATCCCAGGAGGACTTTTTGGTGAGTTGTATTTGTTGTTGGTTGATTTTATATTTTAAATATGAAGTAGGACAGATGAAGACCTTATCGGAATTCTAATTGTTTTTTGAAGATATAATGCATGTATTAAGAGATTTTTGAATCAACGTATTTAAATATATTAAATACAGATTTCAACTAAATTATATTTTCTTAGAAGTCCTTAAATTGTGTTATTAATTTTAATTGACAATTTATATTTGTTGGTTTATTTATTCCATTGGATATTGAGTTTTGATTTTATACGTCTATTAATTATAAGTTGTGCTTGTTACACATTAATTTAATTCTAAAAGTTTTTTGAATAAAGATTTTTTTGAAATTAAAATTGTAGAAGTCTGACAAATTAAATCTGTTTTGATATTCAAATTATATTTATTACCGATTAAAAATACAAATTTCAAATGGCTCATCCCTTATAAGTGGAATAAAGTACACACATAGGATATTTCATGCAATAAAATTTCCAATACAGTGATATATTTCTCTTTATTCATATCTTAAATTCATAATATTCTGTACAAACGTTAAGAATCTGTACAATTCCTAAGGTATATTTATTGTCTTTACACAACATTTTTAAATTTCAAAGAAATTGATAATTTGGAAATCAGAAACATGTTTATTTACAATCAATTTACATGCAGAAGTTTTGACATAAAGTCTGATCCACTATTGAACATCAGAGCGGAAAGATATGGAAGTTACAACAAAAATATTGACCATGAGTAGGAAGGCTAAAGATGAGCACACTTTTATGTACATTTCAGAAAATCTCATGATATGATCATTCTAAATCTATACAGAAGTAATGAAAGACTGTTTATGTAAAAAGGGAATAATTTATGATATATTAATAAATAAAGTGTGATGGAAGAGAAGTTTGAATGCAATCATTTATACATTCTAACATGTGTAGAAAAAAAAAATTAATTATTAATAATTATTTGTTATATGAGTCAACACCTATTTCATTCGCTATGTCTTAAGATATTTGTTGGAACATTACCTCCATAAATAACCAAAGAGTGTTCTGCATTATTTTATTTTTTATATTTTAAAATGTAGTGAGCTTGATGAAATTCAAATTCCGTAATAATTTATTTTCATGTTTTTTCAGGTTTTAGTAATTCCGATTATACAATTCGTTTAGTATCTAACTACGTGAAAATATAATCCGTCTAGAAAGTATCCAGAATTTATTATTTTTCATAATTTTTAATATACTTCTTTTTTGGATTATTCTTGGACAAAAGTAATGTATAAAATAGGTTGTGCAGATAGTCAGCTATGATGAAAGTTGCTTGGAAACACTATTTGTCAAATATTGTTGATTGTACAATTTATGAAATAATGTCGCAACTAGAAAAAAGAAAACAGGTAGAATATTTGTATAGAAAAGGTTTTCGAAACGTAAAAAAATTAGTGCAATTGACTGAAATGGAAAAAAGTGCTGTATATGAGACAATAAAGAGGATAAAAAATGGCATGGATATATGGCACAGACCAGTTTCAGGAAGACCGCGTAAAATTAAAGGAAACAATTTAAACGCTTTATTGGCCTTAGAACGGCACAATCCGCGGCTGGGGTTCCGCAAATTGGCTAACAGATTTGGAAATCAACGAAATATAAAAGTATATCCAGACACCGTCCGTATTTCAATGAAAAGAGCAGGCTACATATCAAGAAAACAAAAAAAATCCCTATAATGACACCTTTACAAAAGGAACGAAGGATAGAACGTTTTCAGGAAGATAATACTAATAATGTCTTTATATCTAATGAAAGTTGTTACCAACTTGGTGGAAATAACTTAAAAATCCTATCAAAATAACTTGTTGCCATTTAAATTTTCAAATTCCCCACCAAAATAATGATTTGGGGAGCAATATCTCAGCGTGGTACTACACCTCTCTGTTAAGTTGATGGTATCATTGATAGTGAAAGTATTGTGGCATTTTAAACGATTTTCTTCCTGAAATGGCGCATGCTTTATATCCAGAGGGGTGGCGTTTTCAGCAGGATAATGCAAGATGCCATACTTTGGCCTATACTCAATCTTGGATGCAAGAACACCAAGTGACAACCATTTCATGGCCAGCAGCTTCACCAGATCTTAGTCCCATTGAAAACATATGGGGACTAATGAAGATTTAAGTTGAACGAGCAGCGCCACAAAAAAAGGATGATTTAATTCAGCCAGTTTCACAGTCCTGGACTACTATCACCGAAAATTATGGAGTTGATTTAGTTTCGGGTATACCTTAACGTTTAATCAAGTGTTTACAGTTAAATGGAGGTTTAATGATTAATGAATAAGATGAATATTTTGTTATAATTTTCAAATTCAAGAATTTAAAATATATAATTATTCAAATATTTATAGATATATTCTGTTAGCCTTCTACATATTTAATTTCAAAAAATTATATTTAATATTATTCTTTCAGGAATTAAATTAATGTCATATAAGTACCACTTATACCAAACGACATATAAAATAAGCATTCATTATAAGACATCCAAATGATATAACAAAATCCAATAAATATAAATTGTATAAATAATCTTAAGAATTTCATCATAAAACTATGTTACTTAGAATATTAAATATTATTGGATATCTAAGTTACTTTTCAGAAAATCTCAAGATATGTAAAAACCTTACTAAAAAAACAAGTTTTAAGAGAGAGTTACCTTCGTCAGTACTCAAACATATTCATATTCAAAAAAATATAAAATAAATCAACCAAAAATATTTTCCCACCTTTTAACAATTCAGAAAAAGGTGAGAAAATATTTTTTGTTGATTGATATCATATTTTATTGAATATGATTGAGTACTGATGAAGCAAAGTCTCTCTTAAAACTTTTTTTTTAGTAATGTTTTCACATATCTTGAGATTTTCTAAAAAGTAACTTAGGTATAATAAGATTGAATATTCTAAGTAAGATAGTTTTATGATGAAATTCTTAAGATTATGTTAAACATTTTTGAAATATATCTGTTTTCATGAGAGAGATGAGCAGAAATAAAATTTTGTCTACTCAAAATAATTAATTTATAGGGTTTTTGTTAACAATTTATATTTAATGGATTTGGTTATATCTGTAAATATTAAAATATTTAAATAATTTTATATATACCTTGAATCAAGTATATCATTTATTTTATTTCATTAAAATATGTACTAAATAATTACAATTGAGCTTTGTTTTTTCCGGATACTTTCTAGACGGACTATATTTATCATTATTTAAAATAACGGCGAGAAAGGAGTATACCGATATATTGAATTGAATATCAGGTGACATGATAGTGATTTATGATAATTAACAACCTTCCAAATATATCCCATCTTAAATTCACTCTTTTCACCACTGAATTAATTCTTCAACACTTCAAATGTTTCCAAATTATCTTAACCTTTCAGCAAGCATTTAGAGCGTTTTCTAATCAGAAAAATTTAAAAAAATCGAAATTACCGGACAATCATTTGAAACTGCGAATAACAGAACATTGTATATTTGCGCTGTCACAAAATTATTTTTTATATTTTTGGCGTGAAACAATCTTGATTTGGATGATATTTATTTATATATTAATATTTCCCCTTCTTATTCTTCCTGTTGTTGAACTATCCATTTATATATTTTTCTACAGTATATTGCAAAATACCTGTCTTTTTTTAAACGGTGAATCGTGTTCCAGTTTATATCGATACACTTCTCCCATTTCATTCACATTTGACAATTAGAAAATTTTACACAGCCAAACTTTATAAAGAACTAAAAATGATTACAAATTGCTTATAATATTTCTTACATTTAATTAATACACTCATTCAAATATCTCAAAAACTTAACAACTTGATTTTATTTTTTTTGATATTTTAAAACACCCAATTATATCTATACAGCTTATATGATATAATCTCCTTTTATATTGTATCTACTTCCTCACACATACTATTGAATACTTTATATTTGTACCAACGGAGTTCCTATTCTATCTGTACATTATATGGAAGACTAGATTTCGTCCTTTAATCAACAAATTTTAAATGAATACATAATCATTAACATAAATCTTAAAGTTATTTGGATACTAGAGTATTCCTATAATTTTTAGGAAAGAGGAATCAGTGAAAGTGCTAGAATATTCACATTTTGAACAAAAAAGATGCATTGGGTTTAATGAATTTCTATAATACAAAGCTCTAAGGAGCTTTGTTCCATAACTTTAAAGCTTATCCAATGAAAGTTCAACAAAATTTAGGTGTGGAGAATTTTTCATGATGTAAAATACATTCATTAGGAAACTACTGAATTTTCTCATTTCAAAAAAAAACGTTTATTCATAATGATCCGATAATGCAGTGGCCGGCACTAAATATGGTATAATAATAATATTGTCTCCATTTCCATAATCAATATAAACTACGAAAAAGACAAAAAAAACATAATTAATTCATTGGGAAAGTGGCGAAGTCCAGATGAGTTTTCCTGATCAACTTAACGACTTAACTAAAGAAGCCTCACCCTCCAACACCGTAAACTAAAATTCATGAGAATTGTTTCATATATTACTTTACGAAGTTTCACTATCTGTGGGAGAGGGGAATGGAATGAATGATTTATTATCCTGATACTCCTAGATCTTTTCTGAAGATCCCTCAGAAGCTTTTTCAGCTTGTGCGAGTTAGGAGTTCAGTTGTGTTCTGGGTAGGCTTTGTTACTGCGATCTTACGCCTCTTTAGGTCACTCAAAGAATAACAAATTCTGAAATTAATATTCTATAGTGCGCCTTGAAAGTTGCCCTAGAAAGTCCCAGAAAAGATGCAGGCAGAGCATTGAAAAATCTTGCAATGTTGAAAGAAAAACTTCTCTCAAACATTGAAGTTCTATGAATTGGTTGAGTTATCCTTCCCTGAATCTGATATTTAAATTGTTGACATGAAAATCATTCTTCTATGTAGGTAAAGGCATTCTTGAAATGAATGTCCCGAAAAAACATACGTAATGAACTATTCCCCTCTCTTCCATAGCAAGCTATCCTGCCTCCCTAAGTTTGAGTGAAATTGGATTAAATTTGCTTTACATCATGTACTAATCTAAGACATGACTTCTGTACAAGTTGTATTCTCCCCTTATTGAAACGAGTAAGTTCCCACACACATCACAGTTGTCAAACAATGACAAGGAGTCACAGAGTATTATTTTAGTTTTACGTGAAATGATATGCCTCCTTCTATAAATGCACAGGTCTTTTACAGGTAGAATGGTACCAAGTCTTCGAACCTTCCGTCTAGGAACCATCAGCAAAAGAGAGGATTTATTTGAATTTAACAGAAGAGAATCCCTCTCAATGTCCCAATTTCTCTGCTCAATACACGTGAGCTTCCAACGACATTGTCTTCGTCAAATGACGAATACACCTGTGTGTCATCAGCATAAAACTGAGTTGAACACATTTTGTACGCCTGTGGCATTGTGATGTATACATTGCAACCGAGAATGGAACAGAACCTTGCGCATGAGATCGCCAGAGTCGGTTATCTGTAACCCAATTCTTACGCACTGGGATCTATGTGAAGTGAAAATCTAAAATAACAGTACAGAGCCATCGCCAAGTCCTATGAAAAGCAGAATCTGGGCTAGCTTTAAGGGGAGGGATACTATGACGTGTTAGCTCCTCCAGTTCGTGGGTTCTGGCATTGAGTTGAACTCTTCTTGGCGACCGTTAGTCTTCTTGGCTCCTTTTGGAAACAAGTCTACCACGTGAAGGTGGATAGGACCGCAGGAGTATTTGTATTTAGTGTTGGACTGCTGGGGGCAGTGGTGCATGCAAGGGGGATACTCTGCCGTTTTGGGTCATAGTTCTGGTGCCTGGATAACCGGGACTGGCGTAGAGGTTTAGGGGTCTCGACCACGCATTGGCTGGGCTTGAAACCGGATCGACTGGGGTGTCTACGGCGAGTCCGGGCCTCGAACGGTCGAATGGACTGTGAAGGCATGAAGCCCCTCTCTTGCGCTTGAATAACCGGGAATTTCTGGTGGTTTAGGGCTTTCGACCACGCTTTATGCTGGGCTTGAACCCGGATCGACTGGGGTGTCCATGGCGAGTCTGGGCCTCGAGCTGTCAAAGGACGGTGGATGCAAAGAAGCCCCTTCGGCGTGTGAGTTGTGTCCCAAATAATTCGCGCACTGACACTGCACAGCCGTCCCCCAGGCATTAGATCTTGACGAGATGGGGGCGCTTGTCGAGACTATGACCCTAGTTTCATTCCAATGAAATCGAGGGTTAAGTCTTGGTGCCTAACGTAATGCCATTCGTGCCAGCCACTGGACCCGTGTGGTGGAAGATCTCCGAATGCGGCCCTAGTTTTGCCGTTCTGGTGAAATGGAGGACTGAGCCGGTTGATTAACTCAGTGACAGGGAGTCTGTCGCAGCACAGGGCTTCTCCCTTAAAACTAGCGTTTTAAGGGAGTAACTCTCCGGATTTTTCTGTGTAATGGCTGAGTGCGTTATGTAGCATACTGCGTTACCTCGGGGGGGTGGATTGCCCTCAGTTGTTACTTGTACCACCTGGCCACCCCATTGGTGTTGGACTCGAGGGGGGGAGTGGTTGAAAGTCCGCATGCTGGACTGGGAGGTATTTCATTTATCTGTTGGCAGACCCCCATGTTCGGGATATTCTCATGAAATGACTCGGTGTTAAGCGGGACTTGACGGCTCGACCGGCCTTGTCCTGGCCCCGGATCAATGCGTAACTTTTTAGGGTTTAGGGATTTCGACGAAATGGCTTAGCCGTTAGTGCTTGACGACAGGATCAATCAAATGACTTCACATGGGTTCGGTGGGTCAAGTCATCAATCTTAAGATTATCTTACTTCATGGGACTGCGTTCGGGTGCTTGGATAAGAATTCCTTCCGGCGGGTGAGTTTCGTCACAAGCCAACTCGGGTACTGACTTGCAGAGCCGGTAGAGGTTAGATAGTGCTTCGCTGCTACCAGTCAGACGGTTCTGGCTTTCGAGCCGGGGCCTAAACTGGAAGCTGGTGGGTTCATCTCTTCGGAGGGGTTCTCGCTTCGCGCGATGATATGGCGTAATCCTTATCACACTTTTCACCTCTAAGGGTGGACTGTGGAGACTGCTGAGTAGTCACTTGGTGAAGAGCCATACTCACATGCTAATATGAAAACCTGGTAGAATTCACGTGACACTGCATAGCTCCCTCAGGGGCTGTTCCGTTAACGGACAGCACGGGGATCGCCAAACCCGAGGTGCCCGAGGACCTGGTGGTTCTCCATCTTGTATATACCGTCCTGACCTGGTTACGTCTTAGGATGGACGGGGAGCGTGACTTAACCGTGTTTTTCACCATTTATTATGCTTATTATTTTTTATACCTTGTCGTACAAGACATTACTGCTAACGGGGACATGGGTTTTTGAGATACATCATTGTTTATTCCTTAAATAAATGGGCAGAATACAAGTAATAAATATGAAAAACCGTACAAATTCAATGGTAATACACGGAGATTACTTGTAGCCAGCTCAATTACTGCATTTTAACCCATTGGATTATGCAATCATCAGATATATCATTAGTTAAGAATTCTTCAATGGAAAATATTCTAATGATCAAACCCATGGAACATCTGGAACGCGTTTAAAGAGTCATCTTTCTTACTTTGGAGCTTCCAAAAATGCCCTCGCCGTTTCTAGAAAACATAAAGTCCTATAAAAAGACGTAGAGCTCGGCGCACAAGTCAAGTTTTAAGTTGGTCTTAATGAATAGCCCAGTATGTTATTGGAAAGCCTGGATTTAATTTTTTTTTACCAATGTGAACTCAACGAGTATAATGGAAAACTGTTAAGCGATAATATGGTAGTTATTGCAGGTAATTGTGCAAATTATAGAAAGTAACTGATTAGGAAGTTTCCTCAATTTCATTTTGAAAGTGCTCTGGTTCACATTGTCTACTAGTGAATCCGAAATAAGGCTGAAATGAAATAAATCTATTTTATATGCACAATTTCCTCAAAAATTAAAGTAAGTACCTTTTTATAGGATTTTATGGATATTTTTGTGAGTTACACCAACAGTTAGAAAAATTACCTTTGAAAATAACTCGTGAGCAAGAATTTTCATGCTCAACTTTTTTTTCATTGCTACATCACATGATCAATCAATTAGAATGTTATATTGAATGAAGATGGAGAAATTCGGGGGATGAATTAAAACATTTACCCACCCTATCTATTAATATTTATGCGTTTCAAATTTCCTGCTCGAGTTTGTTACCCATGTTTGGAGGCATTCTAATCTCAAGATAACAGTTATATCTGTTATTTCTAAAAAGCATCTACACCAAAAATTATCTCCAAAATATCACACATACGGTTGAAGAAAGTGTTCTTCTATCTGAAATGAAAAAGTTCTGAAGAGGTTTTAGTAGGTGCAGTACCCTGTATAAATAAAAAGAGTCAACAATACAATTATTATTTCAATTTGATTGCTGATACTTTGCTAGGACTCTTGTTTTTATTTCAATATTGTATTTATAATTGTCATCGTAATTGAGTATCTGATATGTTTGAATATTGAAAAATTTTAGTTAATTTAGCGACTTGTTCTTAGATTAGTGCTGAGAAATTTCAGTTGTACTTCCAATGATTCCTTGTTTCCTTTAATATTGATTTTTTTAGAATTTGACACATAGATTCCACTCTTTGGTATTTGTTGAAATGAATAGAAATATTTTTCATTAGGATAAATCGGTATTTTTCAAAAACTAAGGTGAAAATGAGTTCACCAAAATATGATTAACAAATTTTTCATTATTGATCAACAAAAAATCGTTGACAAAAACTAAGGAAAACAAAAAAAAACTCAAAGCTTCATAACATTTATTAAATAATATAAATATTCCCAAAATTAATGAATCAGCACCTATTCAAACTCTGCGGTGTCCAGCCGACTCATCAAACATCAAAAAATTTTTAACATTAGTAAAGCAGACTCAGTTTTATCTACAATGAATTCTTACATGTTAAAATATTCTGCTCAAAGGAAAGATATTTTGATCTCAGTGTTATCGGATTAAGAAAAAACTTAAGCATTATCTAACATCAATTGAAACACCAAACACTTTTAAATTATTAAAAAATGATGTTAACGAGGTCATTTGAAAACAAAATTAACTGAGCTCGTTGGACAAAAAAGTTAGGTTAAATTGAATTAATTATTGACTCAATGCATCAGTACATTTTCCACTACATTTACATTCAGTAGGTTGAAACATCAAACATTCTTACTCGTGTAAAGCTGACCTTAGCTTAGTTCGACAGGTCACAACTGTCATTATTTGGTCATGACAGACATGACTGGCTTATCGCAATTGCAAGCTGAGCCTCCTTCTCCTTCAGAACATTTGTTGATGCACCACTGTGTCCAGTATGGACTCAACTCGTGTACCGTTCCCACCAAGAGGAAATTGGCAGTGTCGTTGTTGGGTAGCAAGTAAGACTTTTTGTCTTTCTGCAGGTTTCTGTAGACGTCGCAGGGCTGACAGCCGAAAATTCTGTAGTCGTAGTTCAGGCAGAAATGATCACAGACCTGCACGTAGTTCGGTTGTCTGAGGTTGTTTCCCCGACAATTACACAGAGGATAACCTAGGTTGTTTGCACATAGAACTGGACACGAGTCCGAGCGCGGATAACCGGCGGCTTCCGCCGTGTTCTGCGACGCATTGCCGGCAGAATCCGACTGGATGGTCACCGTTAGAGGCGAGAGGTCCACGCAGTCGTCTCCGCAGGACTCTCCTCCCAGGCCCGACATGCACAGCTCCACGCACATCCTCCTGGTCTCAGAACGGCCCATTATTGGCTCGAAAACGGCGTCGTCTCCATGGCTACGCACGGGAAATTTCCAGGGGAAGGTCCAGACAACGCCCACGAGCAGGAAAAGCGGAAATATCGATATCGGCATCCTGCGTGGAAATTCAGGAAATTAAATTGAGTTACGAGGCAATATGGCGGGTTGAGCGGTTTGATGTGGGGTGGGAGAGGGTTACATAATGGTCGTGTTTTGTTTGAAATTTGGGCCTTTTTGTGCGGGCGAAGTGGAGGAAAATTTTGCATGGCGAAGGGTGATTAGCTAATGTTGCTATGTCAGAACTTTTGTAGTTTGCGTAAATTAATTTCATACATTTGCTGGCGGAATTTTTTAAATATTTGAAGATTGTAATCGTTAGCAACATTAAATTTGGGATTACAAGTTAATATCAGAAATCTGAAATACTTTCCCTATACAGGGTGTCGGAATCGGGTAACAGGCTGAGTCATAGTAGTCATCAGAAAAATATTTGAAAAAAAATAAGTCGTGTACTTTTTAAATTATATAGCATTTTTATTATTCGAGAAAATGCACACCCTGTGTTGATTTTTGAACTCCTGTTGCTACAATATTTTACTTTCTTCAAATTTAATTTTTCGTATGTTATCTCGAATAGTGCTTCTGTAACGTGTAATCTTCAATTCTAAACTAATTACTCCAGCTTGGTAAATAATGTCAATTTTTGCCGAACCGAGTATTCAAAATTGAAATTTCGCCCAACTTTAATTGGCTGTACTGAAAAAAAATTGTATTACATCAGTTTGGCAAGTTACTTCAAAAGTTAGCACATTCAATAAGGATTCTAAAATGGTATAACACTTACTACATAGTTACTACATTTCTTAGATCGGTCACAAAAAAACGGTCTCTCTTAAAGAAACACAGTTTCGAACAATTTCTTTGAACTTTCTAAATTTGATTCTAGTGCAGCATCCAATACTTTAAGAATCTGGTTTGAATGAGATGGAGTGAGTCCTTCCATAAAGTGTTAGTGAGACAGATAGTGACGCCACTATTTGGTATTGGCACACGTAAACGCAATACAGATTAGAACGCTACGCCCCTTGGTTTACTGAGCATCATTCCGTATTTGATCGTGTTATTTGTGTACTTACAATTTTTGGCTTCGTTTATTATATATATATTTGTTTGCTTGTGAATTGGATAGTTTTGATCTCTTTACGACGAACTTTGATTTTACCTGGACATGTCTTTGTATACCACACAAGAATATGCCAACTTGCACCTCATTTATGGCGAATTCAGATGTAACGCTAGTGCAGCTTCGAGAATGTATCGCTAGAGATACCCTAATGCTGATCGTTATCTAGATCATCGAGTGTTTACGAATGTGCACCGTATACTACTATTCACAGCGGACCGACGTCCAAATAAAGTGCATGGTGAAGGAAGAATTTCCTTACCTTACGACGATATTGTGATTCAAGCAAAGATCCAAGTACTTGGCTACGTGAAATTCAGCGAAGCCACAGGAGTGCCTAAAAGTACAGCTCACCGACTATAAAAAAAAAAGGTCCACCCATATCATGTACAGCGAGTACAAGCCTTGTTACCTCGGGATTATGAACCTCGGGTTGCGTTTTGCCAAACCACGCCAAAAAACAGCCAGGAAGACCCACAATTCATAGAAAATAGTTTGTGGTCAGATGAATCAACATTTAAAAAAGATGGTTACATGAACCTACACAATTTATACTAGTGGCACGTAGAAAATCCAAATGTAATGAGACAAGATAGATCTCAATATCCTTTTAAACTGAACATGTGGAATGGAATTTTGAACGGAAGAGTCATCGGACCTTTTTAGTTGCCAGAGGTTCTGAATGCTGAAATTTATTTAGATTTTTTACGAAATCAGTTGCCTTAGTATTTTCAGAGAAATATGGTTTCAACAAGATGGCTGCCTAGCGCACTATGTCCTCTCAGTTGAGAAAATCTAAATGAAGAATATCCGGGCAGATTGATAGGGCGATCTGGTAGAATCTCATGGCCAGCCCGTTCACCTGATTTGAATCGCTCAGATTTTTTTATTAGGGAGCAGTGAAGGAAAAAATTTATTCAAAGCAAATTGAAAATGTAGCTGAGCTTCAGAAGAGAATTAGAGAAGCAATGCAATTCATCAATAATGAAAGATTCGCCCGTCTGATATCCCGATCTTTTTTAAGAAGATGTCGTGCATGTATTGCGGCTGAAGTAGGGCAGTTTGAACATCTTTTGTGAATTTATTGAATCTTGTCATAAAACGAAACTGATTTTCTTTAAGAAAAACCTTTTTTGTCCAATCAAAAAAAGAATGTAGTTAGTGTTTTAGCAATTTAGAATCCTTATTAAATATGCTGCTAACTTTTGAAGTAACTTACCAAAGTGATGTACAATTTTTTTCAGTAGAGTCAATTGAAGTTGGGCGAAATTTTAATTTTGAATAAAAGAAGTGAAAAATACAGGACTTGGATTTTCTTTCATATTTTTCTGATGACTATTACTACTTAACCTGTTAGCTGATTCCGGCTGAACGTCGACTTCTGGTACATCCTGTATAAAAATTTGGGGGAAAAGAAATCCAATATTTTTGCAGTAGAAGGCTGTAGTGATCGATATCTCGAAAGTATCGATCAAACAATTTCAGATTTATGCTCTTTGTCAAAGTGACATTTCACACTAAAAAAATTCTTCTGCTGTTTATTGTTCGGCCCATTCAGTTGTGAGTAAGAGGATGTTCAAAATTGAAATCAACAAAGAGAAAGTTTGGTACATTTTACAGTTTTTTTTTGAGAAAGGCGAAAATGCAAGCCAGACGGCTGAAATTATGAAAGGTGTCTATGGTGCCGACATGTAACAGCTAATTACGTGCAACTTTGGTTTCGTCGATTCCGTTCAGGTATTTTCGATGTTAAAAATGCACCTCGCACAGGCAGGCCCGTCGTCGAAAATGTCAATAAAATAACAGAACTGATTGTATTCGACCATAAAACAGTTTAAAACCATTTGCTCAAAGATGGATTCCAAAAGAAGCTCTGTGTTTAAGTGTCACACTAATTAACACCAAAAAACATGACGGGCTGAATTTCTATCTGCGAAGTTTTAGCCAAACAGAATGAAATTCTGTTGGTCAAAGCGAGGTGAAGCAGCTCAAACGATAGTCAAACTAGGATTAACGACCAGGAAAGTTTCATTGTGCATTTGGTGAGACCGGAAAGGAATAATTTATTATGATGCTTCCATATGGCCTAACACTAAATTCGTATTTCTTATGTCGACAACTGGACTGTTTGAAGCTAGCGATTGATCAGAAACGACTAGAATTGACGTGTTGTGTTCCATCAGGACAACGCCAGGCCACACAGGTCTGTAGTGCCTCGCCAGAAACTCCGGAAGCTTTGTTGGGCAGTTTTAATAGATCCACCATATAGTTCGGACCTGGAAGCAAGCGATTACCATCTTTTTCTCGCTTTGCAAATCTTCCTGAGTGATAAGAAGATTGTGAAAATCGATATTACTAGAATTTTTCGTCAATAAGGATCAAGACTTTTATGAGAGAGGCATTATGAAGATACCTTCAAAATGGCAATAAAATATAGAACAAAACGGTATTGGAGCCAAATCGGACAATCAAAAACATGTTGAATAAAGTCTTGAAATTCACGCAAAAATAATGGTTTTTTTCCCAACCTATTATGTTGAAATAAAGAGTGCCCTATTGTGCTTTCTTTTCAGAAAAAAACGATTTCCTTTTGAAATATGTATATGTAGAGTGTTTTAGGTTAGAATAATAAAATTTTAAAGAAATGATGTATTCACAATTCCAAAAATACAATAGTTGAAAAAGTTTAAAAGCTCAGAAAATAGCGAAATTCTGAAAATTTCATACTTACATTTACCCCCAATACAAAGTAAAACTCTCACGTGCATCAATAACATCTACTCTCAATCCTTTTCACCTTGTTATTGAGAATATCCTGATCAATTTATTGTCCAAAGTTGTGGGAGTACATTATCAGATATATTAGTGGCATCTTTCGAAGGAAGTCCAACAGTATGATTATATCAAGGAGAAATTGGAGGATCTCAAGAAGTAGCAACTTGTGTTATTACTGACTTCGAGAAATATGCTATAAACCCCAACCACATCGTACTTTATTCTGATGCATGCACAAGACGCAATAAAAACATTAAAATGACATTGACTCATTTAAGACTTGTAGAAGGTTCATAAATGAGGGAAAAAATTTTAGACCACAAATTTATGGTATCTGGTCATTCGTTTCTACCATATGGTGCTGACTTCGTTTTAATAAAAAAGTTGCATCCATCTCTTCAGAAAATACTTTTGAAACAAAAGTCCTTCGTGCGACTGTTTTTTCCAATAGTCTCACGTGTTCAAATTGATTCAAAAATGTTTTGTTCATCATCTATCTTTCATTAGAAAATGAACTAAATATGCGCCAAATGTAGTCATATGGGTTAAAAAACTTAATCTTCGAATAATTCTTCACGATAAATTTATCGTTTATCAGTTCGGTTCAACATTGGCCATTGGAGAGTTCATTTCCACTCTCTGAAAGAAACAATTTCATAAAATGAGTTTACCAATTGAAGATTGTAGAATGGTGGCACTTATTGAAAATGGGCTGAGTCAGAGATCTGTTGCTAGAAGAATGAATGTTACCCTATCTAGCGTCGAAAGAAAATTGACAAGGCATCAGAGGATAAGCAGGCTGACCAGAAGACCTGGATCAGGAAGATCAACATCGTTGAGAGATGACAGATTCATGGTTTCCACAAGTCTTCGAAATCGCTATCTTACTGGTGTTGAGGTTCGGAATCGATTGATGGAGGTACGTCAGGTAAATGTAAGGGAATGGACCGTGAGACGACGTCTCTCGGAATCGAATTTACAACCATACAGACCTGCGACAGGTCCAGAACTTCTCAGAGAACATCGAATTGCGCGTCTTCAATTTGCACGAGATCACATGAACTGGTTAGAAGCTCAGTGGGCCCAGGTACTTTTCTCTGATAAATCCAAATTCAGCATTGGAGGAGCTGATGGTTGTAGACGCGTTTATAGACGTCCAGGAGAAAGATACGCCGATGCCTGTATAGAGGAGCGAGTTAAATTCGGTGGAGGATCTGTTATAGTCTGGGAAGGTGAGCCTTTAACAGTAGTAAGGTACATAAAGGAAATTCTTATGGACCATGTTGTACCTTATATACCGTTTCTGGGAGGGCCGAGAATCTTTATACATGAAAAGGCAGGCTCACATACTCGAATAGTGACAGCGTACTTGAATGAGGTTGGAATTTCAAGGTTCAACTGGACAGCACTTGAATCCCATCGAACTTCTATGGGACCAACTGGGAAGGCGAGTCAGAACTATGGTTCTGTCGCCAAATAATTTATAAGAGCTCCGTGAAACCCTTCGTCTTGAATGGGGGAATATTCAACAAGAGAATATTCGAAGGCTCATCACGAGTATGCGGAAGCGTTTGGAAGCTGTAATCAGAGCTAGGGGAGGTCTCACGTCATACAGATACTGAAATTTTCATAGTTACGATACTCGATTTCGAAGTTTTCTATTTAAAAAAAAAAGCTTTTCATTTTTAAACAAATCGAGTAAAAAGTTTCATTTTTCTTTGGGCAATTCTCTTTTCATTACCAGTCTCGTAAAAATTTCAACTAAGAAAGGTATTTGAACAGTACTGATCAAGTGACCCGTTTTTTCTGCCCCCGTATTTTCGAGTTGGGAACTAGATCCAGGAATCATGAGTAGAATTAAGTAAATGGTGACAGTGATAAGGTTTAATAGTTAGAAAACGTTTATTTCATGGGAAAAATGTATTTATTTCTTTTTTATATCTTCCTCGAAATTTTTTAGAAAAAAATATTTCATTATTTAAAAAGTGAAATAAACAATATTTTTTTGGAAGAAGAAAATATAAAAAGTTTCACACAGTTACCTTTATTATATTGTGGGTGAATACCCTTATATAGTGAAAGGTAAACTATCCTGTGTGTTACAGGGGATTGCAGTTGAAGAAGAAAAACATCTTTAAAAAATGGTGACATTTTCACCATTATATTTTGAACATCCTTCAAGGATATCCCTTAAATTTGATACTCGAACAAAAGAATTCCTGAAGATGCCGAGTTTACATTCCTCTCGACTAGGGCGATTCCAGGACCCCTACAAAAGATTTGAAAACCAACATCCCGATTATCTGGTAGAAATGAAAAGAGTAATCCCTCATTCCAAAGGTCTGCTGATTGTGTAACCATGTGGAAAATAGCAGCAGGCCTGGCGATGACATCCGATGCACGTTTGTTTGTCGATGGGTGAGGGTTAGTCCTTCTGTGCCTGACTCCGATTTATGACGTCTAAGGGGGCCGTGATATATTTGTTTGGATGATGACACTTATTAAATCGTTTGCTCTGCTAATGCTCACAGTTAATGTCACCTCTGGTGATATTAGTTTTGTTACATTTGGGGTGGAAATAAAAAAACCCTTATTAGAGGAATATCGATAGCATTTTGAGCAATATTGGATTTCTCAAAAAATGAAATAGTACAAAAATGTCACAACAGTAATATTTAAAATGCTAGAAATGCCGTGAGTCGTCGTTGGGATATTGTTAAAAATTTTAAAATAATACATTTTTTACTCTCAACTTCAACTCTCAACTTTAACTTTGTGACGATAATGATTCACATAAAAGATTCTCTGTGTTTGCCAATGTTACTGAAAATGCATATTCTTTTTTTATCATCAAGATTTTGGCGTCTCAAGAATGAAATCTTGGCGTGTTTTGGAAAAGGATTTGGATTCATATCTCAGTAAATTTCCCAATACGTTTAAGGAATCCATCCAGTACCTAAGAGCGGCAACATGAATAGATCACAAACTATCGTCCCTTTTCATTATTGAACTATCTAAATAAATATAAAGCGATTAATTCAGCTCAGCCTGGCTTTAGAAGTGGTCGATAAGTACTGACGGCTGCACTTAATTTCATAAAATCCGTTTCCGAATGTATGACCACAACTTACATGTTGCTCGCTTGTTTTTTGATTTATCTTGTGCCTTCGGCACACTTTCGTTCGAATTAGTTTCAACTAAATGCTACAGCTTAGGGTCAGGGGAATATTTCTTGATTAGTTGCGTAGCTATCTTAACTAAAGAACTATGCGTGTAAAGATTGGATTCACTTATTCGGCTAAATTTCATATCGATTGTGGGGTTCCTCAAGGCTCTGTGCCAGGACCACTATTATTCTTACTGTTCATAACTGATTCATCCATTCACTTGGCTCTCTTTCTGCTTTTGCTTTTTACCGATGATACCTCGGTTGTGGTCAAGATTCGGAGTTTCGAGAAACTTTGAGGGTTGGTGCCTAGCCCAATGCACTAGACCCCTAAACTTACAGGCCAGTCCTGGTTGTCCAGGCACAAGAAGTACGATCCTGAACGGCAGAATACCCTTCTAGCCTAGCATGAAGACTTTCAACCAGGTCAGTACGAGTACGAATACTTCTGCGGGCCGATCCGCCCTCCCGTGGTAGCCTTTTTTCCAAAAGAAGTAATTGAAGGCTAATGGTTGCCAAGAATCGATGCCAGAATGTACGAACTCGAGGAAACTAACAGGTCATAGTATCCCTTCCCTTAAAGCTAGCACAGATATAATTCTGACGTATTCGCCCTTATGGACAGAGTACCTGCAATTGGGTAGAACCTCGTCAGTTTTATGGGTAAGCGTCCTGAGTTGCAACGCCCACCCGGTTTCCGCAGTTGTGATTAGAGCTACGACCTACCTGGCCGTTGGGTCTCTGGTCACTGCCTCCATGCGCGCCGGATTGGGATACGCCCAATCAGCACCCAAAATTAAACATTAGTCCCTCTTTTCTTTCAGTATAGACTGGTAGCTTCGAAGCACTATCCAACCTTTACTGACACGCTATGCAGTGTCAGTGCCTGAGTTGGTTCACACGCCAAAGGGGCTCCTTTGCATCCACCATCCTTCGATCGCCCAAGGCCCAAATTCGCCATGGACACCCCAGGCGATCCAGGTTCAATCCCAGCATAAAGCATGGTCCAGACCCCTAAAACTCCGAGTGAGTCCAGGTTATCCAGGCGCAAGAACCGCACCGAAGGGGGCTTCATGGCTCCACAGCCCATTCTTGAAAAATGACAAAGAGAACACGAGACCAAAAATATGATCTTCAACAATATTTAAAAAAGACTGGTATGAGGATTCATGACTGCGATTCGAAAACATTGCATTTAGAAACACAAAAGAGAGTAGTTCAAAGATTCTCTTCAGAGACAGGGAAGAGAGTAGTAAGACCTAAAAAAGGGCTGATGACATAGTCTATGAAGGAGTAGGTAAAAGTTGCCCATAAATTATGCAGGTTGGACTGAAAGAAACCGATGAAATGGTAAATATTCTGGGACACACTTTTTGGTAAACGTGTTCAAAATATGGGAGAGGTGTTAACGAAAAGATCATGGCAGTTAATTTGGTGAAAACTTTTGAAAATGATGTTTTTAAACTCCATGCAACATGCTCCACCAAGAAACTTGCATGAAATCTGCGAGTCAATCTTCAGACAAAATTCAACGACATGTCATGTTTCCAAGAAAGAAAATATCTGAAGCAATAAGGTAACAATCTTATACCATAGAAGCTTAGTATATTGACAGCAAAAAATATAGAGCAACTTTAGAAACAATCTTCACCAGATAATTTGCATGCAATCTGCTAATTAATCTTTCAAGATTCAAGGCATGTCATGTTTCCAGTAAAATATTGAAATAGTTCAAAGCAATAAGGTAACTCTTCTGGATTGGCCTAGAGATTCACCTGATCCTAATCGTATAGAGAACTGGTCTATATGTAAGATTAAATTGATCGAACTAAATTGCACGACAAAAAAATCTGTCATTCAGGTTTGGTTCTAATGCGAAAAAATTAGTTAATTGCTCGTATTCACATTAATTCGCTCAGTAGTGTACAACAGTGATGCTACTCAAGAAATTGATGATCTGAACAGAGGAGATTCTTACAAAGAAAGATTAATGAAAAATTTTTGACTGTTTTAGACTCAAAATTTGTTATTTAAATATCCTGATTCGGCATGTATTATTATTATTATTATTTGATAGGAAGTGAATGTTAGGTATAACAGTATTTTTTCAATTTTCTTCTACTTACTTCATGACTATTTATGATGAACTGGTTTAGATCTTTTTATTCACCTCACCTATCATACAATAAATATTATCGACCCTTTATAAAGCTTTAGGTACATTTACTCTATCTGATAATATTAATTGATATTGAACTTCCTAAGTATGCCTTTTATATTGTGGAAAGGTGGATAAATATGTCAAACGATAAATATTTATAGGGTGAGTATCTTTAAATACACCAGACATTATTTTACCTAACTTCAGGGATTTGAAATATTTTTAATGCAAGCACAAAATTTTTTCTCGAAATTTGCACAATATGATGTTTTAACCATCTCGGCAGCACCACATCTCTTTAAATTCCTCAGAAGTTAGAGGATTTTGGATAATTTTCCACAGGCATAGTCGACATGCGCCGTCCAATTCAATTTATTGTCCAAGATTATTCCCAAGAACGTTTCATTTGCTTGATTTTCTCTGTCCCCAAACATTAACTTGACAGTTTTATCCGAAATGAGTTTGAGCGAATTCAGATTCTGAATGGTTTCAGCCGTTACTATTTGGTAGTTGATCAAAATTAAAACAAATTGTAGAAATTACTATGTTTTACTACCAATAAAAAGATATATTACACATTTTCTTGCGACTCGAGTTTCGGGAAGTGAACTATGAGTTGTCTGATGATGGGATAGTTCACTTCCTGAAACTTGAGTCACAAGAAAATGTGTAATATATCTTTTTATGGGTAGTAGAACATAGTAATTTCTACAATTTGTTTTAATTGAGCGAATTCAGTGTAAACCATCCCTTGACATCTTCCAGGGTGAATTGTGTCTTGTGTTTATGCTTATCCTAACCGAATAGCTCCATCTGATAGAATATTTGGAAGAATACATCTTAGTTTGGATCTTTAAGACGAAAAAGGACCGGTTGTGGTATACGAAGGCAAGACTGCTAGAGAAGAAAGAGTTTTACATGAAGTAAGAGAAAGTCTACGCAGCTCAAACGTGGACTCTCAAGAAAATCAACAGAGGTTAGATCGAAGCGTTCAAAATATGGGTCTACAGAAGTATTCTGCGCGTGTCTTGGACATAATACAAAACCAACCAGCCCATCTTAGAAGAGCTCAACATAAAAGAAATATGATTAAAAAAAGTTAACCTACTTCGGTCATATAGCCAAAGAACAAGGAATTAATGATTGTCGAAGGGAAAGTAGAAGGCCGAAGACCAAGAGGAAGATATCCAATAAGATGGACAGACCAAATGACGATCCTGATGGGAAAAACGATGCGAGAAGTTGACCATCTTGCAGAGTATCGCGGCAAATGGAAACAGCTTGTGTGGGGACAAGGCGTCACCACGCCTTGTCAAGGGCTCAACGACTGAGGAGGAGGAAGAGAAAATCCTAGCACATCCGTCAGAAGAGTAGTTGCTCACATGTCAGTTTGGAGAACTTTGGATAACCAACGGCTATCCGGAAGATTTCCGAACGACATTTTCTTGCAGGTGGATCCTGAACAAGATGACAAGCGTGCATACTTTATGTAATCCATGGGTCTTATTCCTTGCTTTTGGAACAATACTCGTGTGAGTGAAGTTAAGAATCAGCCTGTATTTTCAACCTTAAATGCCGTTAACACTTCTTCGAATTAAGGAACTGTAACCATTAAAAAACTGTCACAAATATTTTCTCAACATTACGTTCGGAAAGGTGACGTTCAGGAATTTGTAATTTCAAGTGGTAGATTTGAATATTGATCCAGGAAGTCTGTGAACTGCCATTAGAACATGCGCGAGGAGTCTCCGACGCCATCGAAGACAATGAAAAGGCTTTTCCGAGAAAATCACAATCGACATTTGCAGACAAAGACTGAATGTTCCTTCGTTCAAGATGTTTGAATTTTTAAAGTATTCTCAGATTCCATATGTGTTTTCAGGAAAATGCGATATCAAATTTTATATTTCAGCGTCTATTATTAATGATTGTATATTATTTCTCTATTGAAATATAAAAATGATATCTATTCTCAGTATATCAGATGAAAATATTACAATATAAAATTGTCGAAAAAAATGTGAATAAAAATTTCAAACTATAGGACTTGTTTGTAAAGGATTTGTATGATAATATTAGAAGATCATTCAGCACTGAGAAGTCTAAGTATAATTGGATTATAATTTGGCGCCCAACATGGGGCTGATATAATTCGAATTCTTTTAACTCATTTACAATTTTAAAACGACAACTTAACTGAAGGCGGTCGTTGAGGAGAAAGAATGAATGAACAACATAAGAATTATCCAATTGTGACATGTATTTTGTTAAAATTGGAAAAAAAAACAGCTGGAAATTATACTGATCTGAAGGAATGTTTTATCAAAAATAAGAAATTATAGGAAACAAATCTGAAAGTTTAATGTATAATGAAAATGAAGACATAAGAAAAATATCAGATAAACACAGTATGTGTATTGAATCAAAAATCAAAACACTTTTCCCACAATTCCATCACATGCATTTCTAAGCATCCAACTACTAGTTATAGAATATTTGGCTAAAAACGTATTAACATCAAGAGTAAAGGCGTATAATTTGAAACTAATGCTTAGAAAGAAAAAGATACGTTCTCGTCTTTAAATTCTTGCGTTGTTGTTGTTGATATAAGGGTGATCAAAACGAATACCAAGTAAGAATTTCCCAAGCGTAGAATGCCACACAGAAAGTTGTTCAAACTTCATTGCATTATAAGAAAAAGAAGAAAAAGAAAACTTCCGCTATTTTATTGATTTACACGACAATTGTTTCGTCATACCATGACTTCATCAGGTGAGTATTCAAATACTCACCTGAAATCAAAAACTTCATTGGATTATCCAGATATTTTTTTAACTGGATCTCGGTCGTCGGATGTCTGTTAAGAATTTCGTTAGGTTTTTTTCATGTATCATTACCTATCTGTGTTGAAAATTTGTAGAATTATATTGTCTCATCTCATTTTTATTCAAGATCCTTCAATTTAAGCTTCCGAGTCATGCATTTTTTCAAACATGTTACAGAAGAAATGATTTTTTTGTAAACATTTTATTGAAGCTGATATCCTCCATTAGATGATATCAAAAATGTACAATAATAGTGTTTCTGTCGGATCAAATTGCAAACATACTCACTTTACAAGCTTCTGACAATGAAAAAGAAATTATGAAGAAAAAATATGTAGAAATAAAACTGTTATTTTTAAGGAAAACAACTTTGTAACTTCTATGTTCTATGATCTATTTTCTATGTCTAAGATTTTAACCTAAAACTGTCAAATGTCATATTTAGTTAGTTGTTACAAATGTGAATTGAGAAACCCTAAGAAAAAGCATTGTTTTTGATTTCTTCTAGGTAAGTAAGCTATTTTTTATTTCTCTTTATTTCTTTGTATGTTATTATTTTATTTTGTGTATGTTATTCTGATATATTTTAAACTAAAGAAAATAAACTCTTCCAGAATCATGACATCAAATCGTCTATTTCTTCAATTATAAAAATAAGAATTGATGACATTCTTATAAATATATATCAGAAATGATTATTATGGATTTAGACGCAAGGTACTCAGATTAATAGAGTCTTACTTTATCAATAGAACTCAGATAGTCTACCGGAATGGCGTTAGTTCCGCAGAGAAAGATGCATATCACGGGGTGCCTCAGGGATCCGTATCGGGGCCCATAATTTTTCTTATTTATATAAACGACCTGACCATCATAAAGTGTAACTAATTGTGCATATACTGTGATGACACGTCCATAATTATACATTTAAGGTGCAATGGTGATTTAATTGAGAAGACACAACTCGCCCTAGAAGAAGTTGAGGGATGGTTTGTCCTGAATTAGCTGAAACTCAATTCGGATAAAACTATCAAGTTGACGTTTGGGGGCAGAGAGAATCAATCAAGTGATATATATTCTTGAGAATAATCTTGGACAATAAATTGAATTGGGTAGCTCATGTCGACTATGCCCGTGAAAAATCATCCTTTTCTGAGAAATTTAAAGAAATGTGGTGCTACAGAGATTGTTAAAACAGCATATTTCGCATAACTTATTCAAAATGTAAACCTACCTGATGATGCTACTGTGATAGCGAAACAATTGTTGTATTAGATAACTATAAAAATCTGTGAAAATCAGAATAACCCTATTTAATATTATTTAATATGGATTTTCATCAAGTAAAAGCATGGTATACTTATTTTTCCATCCTTATTCATAAGAAAATGTTTCAATGCCAAAATAAAAACAATATGCTGAAAAGTGAAACCACTTATTTAACACCAGGCATAAAAGTGATCTCACTTTATTACATAAAAAGAAGAACACGCAAAATATCTCGAGCATTAGAATATTCAACAGGTTATCCGTTGAACTAAGGGAATTCAAAAAAGAAAGAAAGAAGATACAGGATATTTTAATGAAAGGAACATTTTATTCTTTAGAGGAATTTTTGTGTAATTTAACATGATATATGAATGTATTATATATATATAAATATTTGACGAACCATGTATATATTGATGGTGAATATATCATAATTATTCTCCTATTCTGCTTTTGAAATTGTGATCTATTTGAATTTTCCTTCAATTTAAAAATTATCCTTGAAAACACCTTCCTTTTCTTATAGGAAAAAGTTTGAAATTTGCTGCATATAATACAAATTGATGGAAATAGGCCAAACCTCTGCTAAGAATCAGTGTCAAGTACGTAATTTTCCTTCATTGACTCTGCGTGACTTCATTCATTTTTTACATTGAATCCCACATCTGTGTTTTGAAGAATGAATGTCATACAGAATAATGACCCCATTACTTCAGTTCTCTCCTGATAAATAAGTTTCGATAGAAATTCAAATTTCGCAATCAGCAGGGTAAAAATTAGCATTTAGTGGTAATTAGTAAGACGTTAAATTGATAAAATTTTTTATATCAAATTATTTCTTGAGTGAAAGATCCAGATAACAAAAACTGGTGAGTGAATAATCCTTTACTTTAGTACTTCTCTTTCCTTCATGAAATAAATAATTTAAAGGAAGGTAAAGTAGAAATTTTTATTCTGAAATATTGAGTAAGGTGCCATTTGTAAAAAAAAAATTATTATGTACTGTATTGTTGATTTCATTCACCTCAACGGTTGAAAGCCAGAAAAATATCCTTGAGAGCGTATTAACGTATCAATGCGAAATGAACATATGTCGATTATTGAGCATATAGTAAAAATTAAACAGTTTATTCCGTCGACTTTATTGAGAATTTTTGTCTTTTGATGATTTTTGAAAACCGTTTCGTACCGAAGATACATGTGGATGAAAATTTTAATATTTTTTAAATATTAATTTGGACTTAATAAAAGTGTGGTGAATGAAAATGTATGTTGCCATACATATCCAAGTACATGCTAATTTTTTTACTTAAGCTCAATAAACATATTATAATATTTCACAAGGAAAGTTCCCTCGCGTGGACAAAAGTTAAAACCTAAAGCCTATTCCAACAAAAAAAAGGAACAGCAAAGCTTACATCTTATTTATAATGTTTTTTCCATTTTCTTTCTATTGAATCTCTCACGACTCTACAATCTATCTTAATGAAATACTTTAGGAAAATTTTTTTTCGGTTTTTCGGTTGGTCCAGTCTATCTCTTTTAAGAAACAATTGTACATCCCTCCCCAGGTTATATTATCGTATAACAGTTGGCTCTGCACAAGTGCATTATAAATTACTTTCATCAGCTGGTCATTACATAATGATCTACACAACTTTATCTTTGGAATCTGCGATCTTAATTCCTGAGTGAGCTTTGCTGCATGAATATTCCATTGAAGATATCTTAGTGGATCCTCAAGTATTTTGTTGTATCCGTGACATTAATTTCTATTACTGTATTATCTAGATTCATGTTGAGCCTAATAAACCCTGGAAGTTTATGAGCAAAACTATTGAACATCATGAATTTAGTTTTTTCTTTATTTAATGTGAGTATTTTACTTTTAAAAATAGATATTATTTTTCAAAAATCGTTACCTAATACTTCAGATCTTGATAAAATACTACAGTGTCATCTGTTAAATTAGCAACATCCCCCGAAGTCAGATCGTATAGATCCTTAATATTTATGAAGAATAAGAGCTGACCGGGAAGAGTGCCCTGTGGCACACCATAATTAATTTCCTTAATTTCACTCAGGCATTTTCTTACTCGTACTGCGTGGCACCGTTTACAAAGATAGCTCTCAAAAAATTCCAATCTCGTTCCCTAAAACCCATACCCTCCAAATCTGCATGACTAACCGAGTCGACCCGATCAAAAATACAAATTTTAAATGGCTCACCTACTATATATATATTCATACATCAACCCAAATCACAACAAAAAAATTCTTTTGAAGAATAAAATGCACTTTTCACTGAAATATCCTGTATCTTCTTTTTGAAATTTCATTCTGGTGAGTGCCTTAAATCAGCGGTTAACCCGTTGGATTTTATCATGCCCCAGTAGCTCCAGATATTCTGCGTGATCTTCTTTTTATGCACTGTAATGTGTATAATGTACGTGGTGACAATGAAGAACCTTGTGGTACACGATGTTGAAGAGAAAACGATGCAGAGAAATGCTTGTTGACTTTAATTCTCATGCTTCTGTTCCTTAGGAAGTTTCCTATAATACTCGTATTTTGTAGGTAAGCTGGGGTGTCCAATTGCTGGAGTTTGTGCAAAAGAAGTGCGATATATCGGGTGTTTTTTAGAGTGATAGAACTTTCGATAGGGATAACTGTGATTTGACAGAAAGTAGAAGCCATGTAGTGTTGACATTTCTGTTCAGTAAGCATTGACAAATTATCATGGAAAGACTCACGCCGCAACAACGTTTACAAATTGTTGAAATTTATTTTCAAAATCAGTGTTCTATTCGCCAAATTTATAGAGGACTTCGTTAAATTTTTAGTTTACATAACCATCCATCAGAGCAGCTTATTCATCGAACTATCGATAGATTTCGAACAAAATTTTCTCTACTCGATGCAACAACAACAACAAGATAAAGAACTGTACGTACAGAAGAATATACCGCTGCTGCAAATCATAGTGTTAATGATGATCCAGGTTTGTCTATTCGTCGATGTTCACAAGTTGGCATCTGTGCATCAACCACATGGAAAATTTTGCGTAAAGATCTTTGTCTGCAACCATACAAGATCCAACTGGTTCAAGAACTAAAGCCACTTGACCATAATAAGCGTCGTTTGTTTACTAATTGGACCCTAGAACTGCTTAGTTGATCCACTTTTTTATCGTAAAATTGTGTTTAGTGATGGAGCTTATTTCAGGTTGAACGGTTATGTAAAAAAGCAAACTTGCCGTATATGGAGCGAAAACAATCCTCAAGAAGTTCTGCAGGTTCCATTGCATCCTGATAAATGCACTGTATGGTGTGCTTTACACGCTGGAGGCATCATCGGTCCTTATTTCTTTAAAAATGATGTTGAAGCTAATGCTACAGTGAATGGTGCTCGTTACAGATCGATGATCAATGATTATTTGTTTCAAAATTTGAATGGTATCAGCCCAGAAGTGTTTCGGTTCCAATAATATGGTGCTGCAACTCATGCTGCTACCATAACAATTGATTTATTGAAATAAAAATTTGGCGATAACATTATTTCGAGAAATGGTCCAATTAATTGACCTTCAAGATCGGGCGACATAACTCCACTGGATTATTTTCTTTGGGGTTATGTCAAGTCATTGATTTCTGCTCATAAACCAGAAACAATAGACGCTTTAGAAGGCAACATAATTCGTGTTGATGAAATAAGGCCTGAATTACTCGAAAAAGTGGTCAAAAATTGGTCTGGTGGAATGCGGTTCCTCAGAGCTAGTCGTGGTGGACATATGCCGGGAATTATTTTTAAAACATATATGTCATGAAATTATCTTTCAAATAAAGAAGAAAATTGGCTTCAATCTTAATTTAAATGTGTTTTATTTCAATTTAAAGTTCTATCAGTCTAAAAAAAAAACACCATATACTATCAAATGTTTCTTGACATTCATGAATATGGCTGTTGATTTTTGACCTTTTTTCATTGTGGTTTGTACGTTCGATATCAAAACTACTAATGGATGGGTGGGTCAATGATTTTTCTTGAATCCTAACTGTGAAAGGGGGATGTATTGAACAATAGAATTTTCTGTACACTCTAATAAATAGCAGTTAAGATTTTGTGTTTTCGGTATCTCAATTATTTCATGAGTTTTTGTTCTTGATTCTTCACGAATTTATTTACCATTTATCAACACTAGTGAAATTTTCATTCAATTCATCAGCTTGATGTTTCGAAATTATATTTTCATTTTTTCTCCTTGAATTGTCTTACCCTCGATTTATCAAACAGAATTACTTTTGACCTCAGTTTTTTCATCAGTGAGTCCAACCTAGTCGTTCAGGACCATTTTCGGCTAAAAATTCGAGAATCTTAGGACAAAAGATTGCACGCTGTCTCATGGAACTCGCGCGCAAAAGCAGGTTCAAAGTTTATTCATCAACTGAAGGGTTCTCCAATTTTTTATTTTGAATGGCCCGTTAACCGGTCAACTGTCACTTTCGATTTGTCATATTTTGACATTTGACAAGCAAAAACTACGTCATTACTAAAAAATATGGAACGATGCATACAAAAACGCATCGAATATGTTAAAATTCACTACAAAAATGGTGAAAACTTTGCAATCACAGTTCGCAAAACAGTTTTGGGTCATCGTGAAGCACCTTCTCGGCTGGTAAGAGTGAAGCTGTTGAGAAAATTTGAGTTGTTGGGATAACTTAGTGATGTGAAGAATCGAAACCGTGTGCGTCGCTCAAGAACAACTGAGAATATTGCTGCTGTCGCCTGTAGTGTTGACGAAAACCCAGGTTTGTCGGTCTTTGGAATTCGGAATTCCACAAACGACATTAAACCGTATTTTACATGAAGTCTTAAGACTTTTAAAGTTCAGTTAACACGAACTCAAGCAGCTGGATCACCAGCAACTTCGTATCTCCGCTAATTGGTTCCTTGAAATGCATCAAAATGATCCGGGTTTTCATAAAAAAAATCACCTTCAGTGATAAGGCCCATTTTCCTCTCGGAGGCTACGTTGATAAGCAGAATTTTCGCATTTGGTGCTTGGAAAATCCAAGAATGATTGTAAAAAAGCCTCTCCATCCTCAACGTGTCACTGTTTGGTGCGGTTTTTGGGCTGGCGGGGTGACTGGATCTTAGTTATTCCAAAGTGAGGCTGGTGCAACTGTTACTGTCAATGGATTACGCTACCGCATTATGATTCATTATTTCTTATGGCTATAATAGGAAGATATTGATGTGGACGACGTTTATTTTCGACAAGCCGGCGCTACGTGCCACACAAGCAACAAAACAATCGCAATTTTGCAAGAAAAGTTTCCTGGCGAAGTTATTTCTCGAAGAGGGGATCATAATAGGGCAATCTTATGATTTAACACCTTCAGACTTTTTTCTTTGAGGACACGTCTATGCCAATGCTCCACAATCGATTCAAGACTTTGAGGATACAATTCGTGAATATATCGAGAAAATAAAGCCGCAAATATGCGAATTGTTCATGGAAAATATCATGACAACGATATACTACTCCAACCGCAGCAGTATATAGTTGTTAATGGCATACCTTCCTCTTTAAAATGCAATCAACATCCAATGATTTCTCTCAAAATATACTCGTTTTTTGTATCAAAATTAAACCTCGTATTGGAAAACCCTTTATATGAAGCTGTGGAGTGATTGTTTTTAGCTTAGAAAAAGTGAAAATGGAGCATTCTGAGTTGAAGGACCATAACTTCGAAACTAAGACAGAGCACCCTGTTTTGATTTCAGATTAATCTTCGGCAGATTGATAGTGGATTATGATTCAATACTGTCTAATACTCAAATAATCTTTGAAATATATCCTCTTAATTAGGAGATACTTTAAATGAACTAGACTCAAATTTTGAATCAATATATGGTCCACTTCGAACTCTCGGGTTTGTTCATTGTACAGGTATTTTGAATGCTTCTGCCAATTTTCTTCTTCTTCCAGTAACGTGACTGGAACTGCCTTCGATATCGACCGCAGCGAACTTTCCATTTTTTCCTCTTAGAATCGCCATAACCCATTAGAAGCACGTGAACGACATCAGAATCACTCCGACGCCTCAGATTCTTCCGTCGTTTCTCAAACTTTACGCCCGCGGAAAATCTATACCGGCGTGGTCGCAGCCTCCGAGCTCGCTCCACCCCCGACGGCCTGCCTCCAACGCCCTGACGTCACGGGTGCCGCGTCGCGCAGTGCCCACCAACTGGGTCATCTCCAACGTGACCTTTCAGGACCAGCCGGAGTCCTGATCCAGAAGAGACCGAAGTGACAGTCCTCCAGAGTCTTCCGCCATGGCTTCCTCTAACAGCAGCAACTACAAGCTGAACGCGGCCATCGAGAAGCTTACTTGCACAGGTGAGTCTCTTTGATTACGCCATTTCGACATCTCCTAGTTCCTGTAGCTCTTTCTGAGATGTTAATTCTGCTATGATTCAAACTAATGAACGAAAGAGATCATTCACTGTTTCATCTGCCAGAGATGGCTTTCAACCATCCCATTCGATCTAAAATTGAAGAACTGATATTGAAGTTCAGCTACAGGTAGTGAAAACTCATAATATATAACACTTAATTGGCGAAGCAGCTTTAGATTACTTGTTCATTATTACCTATGGCTGATTGTCAAATACTTGACAGCATCCAAGATTTCTAGGAGTTGTGATATTCCACAAAAAAATTGAAATAAATGACTTTAAATTCAGAATTATATATTCTAACTTCTACAATATATATTGAAACTATATACAAAAGTTATCAAAATGATAACCTTATATATAATTAATATAAAATATTTTTCAATGTCTTATATGTATTAACAAAAACTATATAAGAATGTATATTAACATACAAATACAAGAAAATCCACTATTCCAAAATTCTCAAAAATAAAGGATCAAATAAAAATAATTGAACGAGAATTCCAACATTTGATAACTATTTCGGTCTCTAGACCTTTTCAGAAATGTATTGAATTCAGATTCAAATTTATGACCTGGAAACGAATAAACTCGAAGTAAGCTTTAAACTATCCAGAAATGATCAACGTGTTGTAACGTTTAACCTATAACCATTTGTACTAGGAACACAGAAAAATATAACAAAACTTAGGCATCCCAAGTAATGTCCCATGATGAGAAAAATAACCAGAATTTAAAAAATAATAAATAATTAAGAAACATATTGTGGATATTTAGACTTTATATGAATTCATTTCATAATGTAAAAATCAATTTGAATGAGAGTCAATACTTGATAGAAGTAAAATTTGAATTACTTTAAATTCAGAATTATATATTCTAACTTCTACAATATATATTAAAACTATATGAAAAAACTATCAAAATGATATCCTCAATGTCTCGGAAAAAACCTTTTTCACATCTCGACATGAAACATGTTGATACTTTATAAGTATATATAATAATATACAAATACAAGAAAATCAACTATTCAAAAATTATCTCCAATTTTCGAAATAAATAAAGGTTCAAATAAAAATAAGTGAAGGAGATTTTCAATATTTGATAGCTATTCTGGTCTCTAGATTTAAAGTGAATGTTACCAAATTTCAAACTATTATTTTTGAGCATTTGGAGAAGTTACTATGTTAACGATGCGCGTCATGTGAGCAACTTACGATAATAAATAGAAATCAACATTTATATGTGTATTATTTAATTAAGAGAACTAAAGATATGTTTTTCGAAAATAATACAATCAATAAAAAAAACCTCAATCGGTCAAATAACGAAGGATTTTTTTTAACCCCTGTGTTCCCTTTTCTTTCGAAAGTTATCCTGATTACCAAAGTTTGATCCGAAATAAATTATTTTGACCACTTATTTATTCATCTGTAGGTCTAATGTGAGTTTGAAGACCTTATTCGGTTTTAAATTCGAAAAATACAGGTCTTTTAACGAAATTTGCGGTAACTGTTCCATCTGCAACAATTTCCAAAAAATGTTATCAGTTTGATCAAAAAATTAAAATAAAACATTATACTCACCTTCATGTAGACTTTGTAATCTATAATTGGCTCGATTCATTGTATTTTGGAAAAAAATGAAAGTTCAAATTGATATATTTTCGGACTCCATGAATGGATTTTGACCGTTTACAAACTTACTCTTCCTATTCGAGTTTAAAATTTACTCTGCAAATTTCTGATTTCCAAGTTGTTTCTTTCAAAGGTTTTCATGCTTGCTAATGACAGAAATGATCGAATTGAACTACGAAATCTTCATAAAAACACGTGACTTAAAATAGTCACTTCGTCCAACTCAGAAGATGGTAACTCCGATGTTCTCCAACTGATGAAACAGGTAGTTATTGCCGTTTATTTTGACGATGAAAAGAAAAATTTCATCAATTTCTCTCTATAGAGTTATTTTTCTATGCGCTTTGGAAGTTGTAGTAAAGGATTTTCACTATAGCCGATTGTAACTGCCACAACTTAAAATTCTGCTTCTTCAAATGATGAAATACTCATAATGCTTCATTTACTCACGTTCTTCATATGGTGCCAGATATAAATCCAAACGGAAAGCTAGAATCGTATCATTTGTCCAGAAATTTAAGCGCCATTTTGAAACGCCATCTTGAATGCTCCAGTTTAGTATTGATCTGTCATTTGTTGAGTTTGTCAACGCGTGACTGAACATAAACATGGAATTATGTTCAGTTTTAGAGTCCAATAAAACGTAATGTTAATCGTTACAGAAGCGTAGTGTGGCTCGTTTATAAAATTAACTAGATCTAATAAATCAAGCGGTCTCATAGTTATGCCGAAATTGGTTTGAAACGATCGGTTATTTTGGGAATTGATTATCCAAAATGCCTGCTCAACGGGGAATTTTTATAGCACCATTTGGTTGGTTTACAGTGCTCCATCTCATCACTTCAGCTTCAGCTTGCTTTGCGACTTTCTAGAAAATATCGAGCGAATAATCTTAAATTTTGTTCTTGCATAGATAATTTCATGTGCGGAAGTGCTGAAAATGTTGGCTTACAGTACTTCAGAAGATTCGATTACCATGTTTTCTCTGAGTTAAGATGTAAAACTAAAGAAGATGTTCGGCCTGACTACACTTGTTACATCTCTTCAGTTGATGATGAACATAGCGATGTTATGTTTTTGTATAAATTGTTGAATGGATGACTCTTCAGCTTTACTCTTCTACGTGAGCATTCATGTTACATCTAGACCGTTAAGAGTTTATGCTATTTTTGAGGTTATGTTTCATAGAATAAATTTGAAAAGCACCCTTCGGTCAACAAAACCATGAAAGTATATAATTCTAAATATAATATAATATTTTATTAGGTTGAGCTGGATTAGGGTTAGTTTCTTATTGTTTAGTTATTTATTTATATATAAAATCTTTTAGAGTAGAAATATTAACAGTCTTATCTAATCGAATTGGGAATGTGGCTTTATTAATAGCTTTTGCTTGAATAATAAATTATGGAATATGAAATTTTTTAATTTATTCAGAATATTTTTGATTGTCTCGGTCTTTACTTGACGGACATTCATCTTCAATATAAGAAAAACAAATGTTAACTTCCGCTATTTTATTGATTTTCACAACAATTGTTTCGTCATACCATGACTTCATCAGGTGAGTATTTAAACTGAGGTATACAATGCAGAACATGACCTTAAATACACAGTTCTGGTACAAAAAATAGAGGGGTGGAAAGAGAAGTATACAATTAATGAAAAATATTAAGTAGGGGGGATCTATTTAAATCTATTTGATCATTCAATAAAATTTGTCTTTTATTATATCTATTGATTTCTAGAGTTTCTAACAGATTTAGTTTCTGGCTTTTGTTTTCAATATGTAATATTTCATAGTTCATATTAAAATTATGGCCAGTCTCTAACAAATGGTTGGCATAAGTGGAATTCGGTACAAGTGATATCACTTGTACTACTCTGTCAAGAAAGTACCGGGAATTTTCAATTAAAACAACATTTTTACATTTAATCGTCAAAATTTATTGGGTCGCCTTCAAAATAGGCTCCATTTGCACCAATACATCTATGCCAACGGCACTTCCAATTATCGAAACATTTTTTATAGGCGCTTTCCGGGATGGACTTTAGCTCTCGCGCCGAATTTTGTTTTATGGCTTCAATCGACTCAAAACGGGTGCCACGAAGGGGCAATTTTAGTTTTGGGAAGAGGAAAAAGTCGCAGGGAGCCAAATCCGGCGAAAACGGTGGTTGCTGAAGCACGTTTGTTGAGTTTTTGGCGAAAAAGTCAGTCACAATCGTAGCTCGGTGAGAAGGCGCGTTATCGTCATGCAAAATCCATGAGTTGTTCGCCCACAAATTTGGCCGCTTCTTACGGATACGCTCACGCAAACGTTTCATAACGCCTAGGTAATACTCCTTGTTTACCGTCTGACCCTCTGGAACGAATTCGTAGTGCACCACGCCACGGATATCGAAGAAAACAATGAGCATCACCTTCATTTTCGAGCGGCTTTGGCGTGGTTTTTTCGGTTTCGGCTCATTTTTTACCACCCATTCCGATGATTGCTGGCTTGTTTGCATATCGTACTCGTAGACCCAGGTCTCATCACCAGTTATAATGCGTTCCATGAATGTAGAATCGGAATTACAGCGATCCAGCATGTCTGAAGCAACCTGTTCGCGATGACGTTTTTGAAGAAAATTCAGGTCTTTCGGTACGAGTCGTGCGGCCACCTTTCTCATGCCCAAAATATCAATCAAAATCGTACGTGCGGACTCGTGGGATATCTTAAGATCATGTTCTATCTCTCTCAAGCTGGTACGACGGTTTTTCAGCACCCTTTCCTTAATTTTATCGACGTTATCTTCGATCGAAGCCGTCGATGGGCGACCACTTCACGACCGTCCTTGAAGGCTCTGTACCACTGATATGCACGAGTTTTCAATAGAGCATTATCACCAAAGGCCTTTTGCAACATTTTCAATGCATCGGCACACGAAAATTCATTTGCAATACAAAACTTTAAACAAATTCTTTGCTCAACGTAATCACCCATAGTAAAAATCGGCACGCACTCTGACATCGATTGACTTAATCAGCTGTTGCAAACACACTAGTTGACAGATCCCGCTCAAGCTTGGCATAGTAATTAAGGACAGTGGTGCCAACCTAGGAAAAAAAAAATTTTACCTGCCTCATTGCCCCGCCAGATTTAAATCGATAATTCCCAGTACTTTCTTGACAGAATGTATATCCAACACAAAATTCAAACGAAACCAAATTTATTTCATTAACTAACATAGGCCAAAAATCTGAAAAGATTGCTAGATATTTAAAGAAAAAAGAAAAATATAACATCTCTTTTAAAACTATTAATTCTTTAGGCAGCTTAATAAGAAATAATAAAGACGTCATTCCTAAAAACAAAAAATCAGGAGTTTACAAGTTAACATGAAGTGATTGCCCATGTGTATATGTGGGACAGACAGGCCGTTCATTCCAGACAAGGATACGAGAACATGAAAAATGTTACATTTATAATAAACTGAATTCAACTTATGCCAACCATTTGTTAGAGACTGGCCATAATTTTAATGTGAACTATGAAATATTATTTATTGAAAACAAAAGCCAGAAACTAAATCTGTTAGAAACTTTAGAAATCAATAGATATAATAAAAGACAAATTTTATTGAATAATCAAATAGATTTAAATAGATCCCCCCTACTTAATATTTTTCATTAATTGTATACCTCTCTATCCACCCCTCTATTTTTTGTACCAGAGCTGTGTATTTAAGGTCATGTTTTGCATTGTATACCTCAGTTTAAATACTCACCCGATGAAGTCATGGTATGACGAAACAATTGTTGTGAAAATCAATAAAATAGCGGAAGTTAATATTTGTTTTTCTTATATATTCAGAATATTATAAATTATATATAAATTTAAAACTTGTAGGATTTTTAGTTTTAATTCCTGCATTTACTAAAAGCAGCAATTGTCAATTGGTTCATTCAAGAGAAAAATTAAGGTGTTTAATTAAGATTTTATATTTTGTTAAGTTTCTTACTGATTATAAGTTTGATTTTCTTAATTGGTGTGATGTGTTGATTTGGGGTTGATCTGAAGTTGTACATGTTGTGTAAATTGTATTTTGTTGTGGATGTCATTTTGGGCTTATGCCTGTTGATATCCTATTTGACCAATAAATAAATAAAGATTTCGATCAATATTCTATATTTTCTTAGGATACTTTTATTCCCTTTTGATGCTGTGTAACGAATGTTAATTCTATATGTCTTCTGGAACAAAACAGTGTTTCTAAAGCATTTATTTAATTTGATTTCAAAAAGTTTTCAAGGAATCTTATTTTATTAAAATTTGTGCTGAGGTATAACAGAATTACTCTGTTTGATATATTGAATAACTTTCTATCAATTAAAAAAAACCCTTTTATCAGAAGATTTTTTATATAATGAAATTTGTAGTTTCAGATAATATCGAATGGTGAGTCTTAAATTTCCTAATAGTTTAATGACTGTCAGGTTAGCTAAGCTCATATAAAATATCTGAAAACGCCCCCTGACAAGCTATCTATATGGGCCCTTTGGGAAACATGAATGATTAATTTGGGCTTAAGTGGGAATTGGGGGATAAAATCTGGTTCGTCCACACCTGAGCATGTTGGTGAATTGACTATATTGAATGACTGGATTCGAATTAGGTTGTTAGATATATGACTGAAGTACTTCCGGAAGTTTCAGTCTCTTGACAGTGATTAAACTACGTGCCAAAGGGGACACAAATCAACTAGTATAGGGGCATAAACTGAATATCACTTGGAAGGCGCTTTTTTTTCCAATATTTTAAATATTAATGAGAATAATTCTCTGAAACCTCTACAAATTTCAAACCAAAAGATCTCTCAAAAGTTTTTTGAAATAAAATGTCTCACGAACACTGTTTCTGTTTAGTATACATATTGAAATCTTAAATATCATACAGATTTATTCTGTTAACCTCCTACAAATTTTAATTACAAAAAAAATTTTATTCGGAAATTTTTAGAATTAAATTAAATAAATATCTTCATAACACACTGTGTCAATTTAGTGGACATAAAGAATTAATACTTATTACACAGTACCAAAGGGAATGAAAGAAATTCAAAGAAATATAAATTGTCAACTAAAAATTATTGAATAAATACTTGAAGAGTACCAAATTTCGTTTCGTTCCTTCTTTTAGGAAAACTAAATTCCTTTCCAAAAATGCAAAACATAAGCCCAAAAAATTATTCAAAAACAAATTGCTCAAAATAAGTCCCTTTAAAATAAATTCCTAAAATATGTAGAACCTCTTTAAAAAGCAATTTAGAATTATTACAACGGTAACTCATCAGCTCAACTTCATATTTAAAAAATAAAAATAATCAATAAAAAATATCTTACCAAACCAACTCTATGCTGTTTACTGGACAAACATTAGAATGAAGTGAACTTAGAAACATCCTACGTATTCAATGTTCTATTCACCAAACTTATAGAGCACTTCGTGAAATTTATGGTTTACATGATGGTCCATCAGAGCAGCTTATTCGTCGAACTATCGAGAGATTTCGGACATTTTCTCTACTCGATGCACCGACAAAAAAAAGAACTGTACGTACAGAAGAAAATATTGCTTTTGCAAGTCATAGTGTTAATGATGATCCAGATTTGTCTATTCGTCGACGTTCACAACAAGTTCGACTCCACCAGGTGGAAAATTTTGCATAAAGATCTTTGTCCACACCCATACAGGATCCAACGGGTTCAAGAACTAAAGCCACTTGACCATAATAAGCGTCGTTTGTTTGCTGATTGGGCCCTACAACAGCTTGAAGTCGATGATTAATGATTATTTGTTTCAAAATATGAATGGTATCGACCCAGAAGTGTTTTGGTTCCAACAAGATGGTGCTACACCTCATGCTGATATTCTTTATTGAAAGAAAGATTTGGCGATAACATTATTTCGAGATATGGTCCAATTAATTGGCCTCCAAGATCATCCGACATAACTCCACTGGATTATTTTCTTTGGGGTTATGTTAAATCATTGGTTTATGCTGATAAACCAGAAACAATAGACGCTTTGGAAGCCAACATAACTCGTGTTATTGATGAAATAAGGTCTGAAGTACTAGAAAAAGTGGTCCAAAATTGGTCTGGTCGAATGTGGTTCCTCAGAGCTAGTCGTGGTGGACATATGCCGAAAATTATTTTCAAAACAAATGTCATAAAACTATCTTTCAAATAAAAAAAAAATTGGCTTCAATCTTAATTTAAATGTGTTTTATTTCACTAACTCTCTAAAAAAAACACCCAATATTTTATGGACTCCTTTAAAACCAAATGATAAATCGTAATAAGCGTAAACAAAAATATATATAATCATTATATATACAATAAAATAATAAAAAGAGATTTTTTCTTGATAGGGTTTATAACAAAATTTTTAATATCACACAGGTTAATCAAAAATTTATTCTAAAAATTTTGAATAACATTTTTTTAAATTAAAATTTGTGGGAGGTTGACAGAATAAATCTGTATGATATTTAAAATTTTGTAATAATAGATAGAAGGATTATTACAAAATTTTAAATATTATACAGATTTATTCTGTTATACTCCCACAAATTTTAATTTAAAATTTATTTTAAAAATTTTGAATAACTTTTTTTTGAAATTGAAATTTGTGGGAGGTTAACAGAATAAATCTGTATGATATTTAAAATTTTGTAATAATCCTTCTATCATGAAAGAAACCTCTTTTTATTATTACATATTGAATTATCAAACATAAGCTCGCCAATTAACCGATAAAAGAAGTTGAAAAAATTATAGAAAATTGACTGAAATCATCTTGGATACAGCTGTTTCAAAAGGACTATATGACTATCGATTTCTATTTCAAGAAATTTTTATGTTTACACTAAAAACCGCTAAACTATATCAAATAAACTCCACCAAATCTATCGTAATTGATCCTTGCGATTAATTAATTTGAAAATGTTTGTTTCACAATACTGAAATAATAAGCAACATATGGCAGTAAACAAACCTTAGTACGCTACAACCCATATAGGGCATAGAAGTTCACTGTTCATAAAACAGAATGAAGAACACAGGGTTTCTAAGAAAGCGCAAACTCTACCGGTTTTGCAAATATAACATGAAAAATAACAATTTTTCAATGAAAAGCATATTATTTCAACAGATAATGTTAAAAGCAAAAATAATTGGATTATTTTGATATTTTATTCATTGAAAAATTCCTTTGAAAATCTGGTAAATGTAACGAATTACACAAATGTTTGAGATGCAGATAAATAGATAAATAAATACCTCTGTAATTTTAAGTTCAGTTACTACTTGTATCCATTTGAAGATGGTCGTAGGAATGACCAAAACACATGTCAGGTACTAAATATATTATGAAATATATAACCCCAGTGTTTTTCAAGTAAAATTATTTCCATTCGTTTTGTTAATATTGGTCCTTGTAGATTCGAATAAAAAACTCTTTGGAAAATATTTTTCTTTTCATCAAGTTGATCTCTACTTTTTCCGATGCCAAATGACTCTCACATTTCCCGGCGACAAAAGGTCCACAAATCATTTGAAAACAATGCCCTTATGGCGGAGAATGGATTCACTGGACCTGAAATAATTTAACTCCTTTCAGAAGACCTTGATTAAAGAAGGTTTTTCCAAAGTGGATTTGCCACAAAGCCCAGGGAAAATTCAGAGGAAATATTTTTCTAACGTCTGAACTTCCAGATGACACAGGATTACGAAAAGTTTTCCGATTATGCGATAATTTAAATATTCGGCGAGATTTTCACTCATCTCAGCAGGCTTAGTTATAAATATTAATCCTTTGAGGATTTATTTCCTTTTTTTGGGAAAATCGTGATCCCAACTTGGAGTAAAAAATTATGATTTTATAAAACTTTGATTGGTTCATCAATGAAGTCATTTTACATCAAACTGGATTATTAAAGATAAATATGAGAGTTGAATATTGAGAAACCCGTTTAAGGAGATTGTCCAAATTCTTGTTGTCTCTGAGACACACTCTTATTTAATTTATTTATAGTGTTATACTTTGTCAGTTCATCTGATATTTATATTAAGATTTATACAACGGATAAAAATATTGAAAAATAAATTTGTCCTCAATTTACCATTCCAGATTGAATTTAATGTGCAGAGACACTGAAAATATTACATAAAACACATCACGGTGGAAAGGTTCTATCAAAAACACGTGGATATGACCACGGTTTCAATTTTTTTCACCAATATTCTATGGACATCACACATAGTTTATAAAATATGAAATAGTGAAAAAATAACAGGTTCAAAATATGTGGAAATGAAACATTTTCAGGAGGAAAAAAAATTTCGACTTTCATGTAAATGTTGAAGTTTACCAGGTGATACCGTTTAGTAGTTCTACAATATACATATACAACAAGGCTCCCTATATGGGATGTGTTCAATTTTTACATTCCTGAAGAGCACAAGTGCATACTGTATGATAATAAATAGCTCAAAAAGGGCCCGCGGGACGTTTAATTAAAGCTAAACTTCCCTTCGTGGTTAGAATTTCTATTATCAGGAGGGGAAATGCAGTGGCGTCTCCTGAGCATGGACTGATCATGGATTGATCATGTTAGAATACCATTACTCGTTTTGAACTTTGAATAGTCAATTTTCTGCATTTCATATTTTAATGAATTAAATAAAAACAACTTGGCTTAAGTTCCACTGTTTATTTTATGTCTGTTGACATATATGTTTCGGGTTTTTAGTCCATTTTCAAAACTGAAGAGAACAGAATTTAAAACTCTTTTTATAATAGTAGGGTAGATAACAGTCTTAATCTTTTACAGATAAGAGCAATGGTTATAAATAAAATTCAAGTTGTTTATTAGTGATTGGTAGCTTCCTTCCATGCGCTAAACAAATTTCCAAACTTTCTAAAAGGTCCATTCTTCTGCTTTTATTACCTACTGAAATCTTTAAAATGATTTTCATTTATATAACGTTCCGAAAAACCAGATGTTATTTTATTGTGCAATATACTTTTTTGTGTTCTTCTACTCTTATGATTATAGATCGTCCTGTCTGACCTATGTAAAATGCAGGGCATTCATTACAATATAATTTGTATATACCACTTTTTTCACACGTTTCACGACAGTCTTTGCTGTTGACTAAGAGCGAACCTAAGTTTTTCTTATTTGTACAAATAGTATTAATATTATTTTGTTTTGGTACACGTGTTTCGGTCTTTCGATCATCTTCAAAGGAGTACCAAAAGGAAGTTCCTTTTTGTACTCCTTTGAAGATGGTCGATTCTGAATAAACTGTGAAACATAAAAACTGTGTGAATAATTTTAAATAAAAATCTATACTCCAAAATTAAATAACTACTGTTTTTTTTGCTCGTGGCATAAAAGAAAACCTTTTCATGGACTAATAAAAAAAGTTTTTTTCTTGATAGAAGGATTATTACAAAATTTTAAATATCATACAGATTCATTATGTTAACCTATAAATTTTAATTAAAAAAAATTTCCATTCAAGAACTATTAGAATTAAATTGAATAAATGTCTTTAGAACAAAATGTGTCAACTCAGTAGACATATAGAATTAACATTTATTACACAGTACCAAAATGAAATAAAATAATTCAAATAAATATAAATTGTCAAAAAAAATGATTGAGAAAATACTTGAAGGGTACAAAATTTTGTTACGTTCCTTGTTTTATGAAAAGCCCTTCCAAAAAATGCAAAACATAACCTCAAGAACTTCTTCAAAAACAACTTGCTCAAATTTTATGTTCCTCTCAAAAAAAATTCTAAAACACGCAGAACATCTTCAAAAAGCAATTTAGAATTATTACAACGGAACCTCGTCAGCTCTACTTCATATTTAAAAAATGAAAATAATAAACAAAACATATATTACCATACAGAACTGAATACAGCTATCTAAATTGTCAATTAAAAAATTATTGAATAAATACTTGAAAAGTGCAAAATTTTGTTTCGCTCCTTGTTTCATGAAAACCGAATTATTTTTTAAAAATTGCAAAACATAACCTCAAGAAATTCTTCAAAAATAGCTTGCTTAAAATATGTTCCTTTCAAAAAAATTCCTAAAACATGCAGAACATTTTCAAAAAGCAATTTAGAATTATTACAACGGAAACTCATCAGCTCTACTTCATATTTAAAAAATAAAAATAATCAACAAAACATATCCTGCCATACTGAATGCAGCTATTTAGACAAACACTAGAATGAAGTGAACTTTTAAAAATCCTACGTATTCTATGTTCGTCACAGAAACTATATAAAGTTTGTCTAGATAGCTGCATTCAATGTTGTATGGTAAGATATGTTTTGTTAATTATTTTTATTTTTTAAATATTTAGTAGAGCTGATGAGTTTCCGTTTTTTTAATTCTAAATTGCTTTTCGAAGATGTTCTGCATGTTTTAGGAATTTTTTGGGAGGAACATATTTTGAGCTGTTTTAGAAGAAGTTCTTAAGGTTATGTTTTACACTTTTGGAAAGGAATTTGGTTTTCATAAAACAAGGAACGAAACAAAATTTTGTACTGTTCAAGTATTTATTTAATAAATTTTCAATTGACAATTTATACTTCTTTGAATTCTTTTATTCCCCTTTGGTATTGTGTAATAAGTGTTAATTCTATAAACTGATACAGTGTGTTCTAGAGACATTTATTTTATTTAATTCTCAAAATTTTTGAATAGAAATCTTTTAAATTAAAATTTGTAAAAGGTTGACAGAATAAACACTTCATAGACTTCTGTAAAACTTAAATATGACATTCAGGTAATAGAGGCAAAAAGTTGGACCTACTTGAATATCTGGAGATCTCTTCTGTCCATAAAAAAACATTTGGCGATAACAAATGATAAGTTGGAACTCCATCTATTCTCATTACTGACATCTGTTAATAACTCCTTCCCTTGAAAAATAAGCAAATATCGCCAACGGGTATAACTTACTGTTAAAAATCTCAAATTAAAAAACCCCATCACTTCCATCTGTGGTCCGAAATATATAAATTGAAATGTTAAGTAAATTCTCCTTAGTTTTGAAAATGGGTTTAAACCCGAAACATATATGTCAACAACATAAATTAAACTTTTGTGAAACTTAAGCCAAGTACACTCGTTTGCCTTATTAATAACGGTATATGTTAGCTTCAATTGACAACGTAAATAATTTGGACTCTTATAATACGTCTGTTTTGTTCACAACTTGCTGAACTGAAAAAATTTTCTCATTCGAAAACTCCAGCCATGTTGTGCGGCCCTGTCGAGTCTAACTTTTTTCTGTTTATCTCCGCCACTGGTTCATCCCGGATTCCGCAATATTTCCACCCCTCCGGTCGAACAAGCTGTGCCCATCCTGGAGCAGATGTTGCTCCACATCCCCCGTCAGTCAGCTTGAAGAAACGGGCCCGATTGAAAATTATTCACTGCCTCTGATACGTAATTGAAATACCTCTCTTGTCTGTTTTGTCATTGTCCAATGATTTATTCTTTATACGAAAGAGAAATAGAAAGTTTTTCCTACGTTATGTTATTTCGTGAGGGGGAGTCCTGAAGAAATGTAGCCAGCGGTCGTCAGATTCATCTTCATTGATAAGATGTATGAGCTATGGCAATACGAAGTTCTAGAAATAAAGACAGTGTAACATACATCTGTATAGCAATTCTATACTCAAACTCGGCAAGGTTATGTTGATCACAGAGGAAAAAATTGCAGACATGCGCATGAAGAAGGTTTTTTCTGCATTGGTAAAGTGTATACATTTTGTTAAGGCACAAACTGCCGCCACAACACGTAATCTCATGCGCAAAGTGTTTGCGCATGTACATTTTATACTATTTCAATATTGTTGTATGAAGCATAATCTTTCTACCGTGGTTGCTTCCAATTTCTCGATGAAAGAAGAATAACCACAGAAACCATAGACGAAATTTCATGTAATTCTTGATGTACCAAGTCAACTATTCGCAAAACACTATTCAGTATTCCAACACACACAGTCTCCCAGAAACTATGGACATAGCACACACAGAAGAAGTACAGTAAGTTAATTTTGTATAAATTACCATTTTATAACACATATTTTATACTTCAACATTTTTTATACTTCAATATATTTTTTTTATACTTGTAGTATTCTTTCAATCCGTGAAACCAGGTTCAAATATTTCAATACAATCATTTAATACATTCCACTTAATTCTTATCTAGTTTGTTGCTCTATATTATTAGTTATATCTAATAATAATTCCAACACTAAGTCTACACACAAACTACTTATATTGAGTATATCTTAGGGATTCAAATCCTACGTTGATTCCGAAATACACAGGCTATTTTGATATACTGGCAATATTTCTAACCAGCTACAAATCTTAGGCAATTTCGATCACACAGAAATTCCATTTGCAATAAACTCATTGCAAATTTACACATTTCTTTACTTGAATTAACTCGCAAAGGTATGTCTTGTATGTATTTTGCATACTCTAGAGGGCGCTAGTGTATTTTTAATACCGTAGAGTCTCTGTGTATAGAGAATATAGATACTTGACAGATTTGATGTCACTCTCATACATTGCACTGATGAAAACCAGTCAGTTTAAAACGTGCGTATGTCTGCAGTTTGCCTCTTTGAATCACCAAAACCTTTGCGAGTCTGTTTGAGTATAGAATTGTTATACAGATGTATGTTACACTGTCTAGATTTCTAGAACTTTCTACTACCATAGCTCATACATCTTATCAATGATTTTTGGTACATATCAGCCGAATTAATTTAATTGAAGATTCGTCTTATTCAAGTAACGACGAATTGCATTAAGATGAACCCATGTCCATATCCTCAGTCTGTATGTCATTTTCAATAATGTCAAATAGTTCTACGCAATATAAAATCGAACTTCTATTATGCCAAGTCAAGTTTCAGCCAAGGATGATACCAACATATTGCTAGAGATACTTCAGACTAATCTAAAACAAATGCAAGTGACCAATTTTTTCGGTGGCATATCACATTTACTGGCAAGGTAATTTGCCACTGGAACTGTTCGTCAAAGAAGACGTTGCAGACCACGTGCTACAACTCCAGTAGAAGACCTTCATTAACTCTTTCAGTGAGAAAAAGCATCTCAGCACTTGCAAAACGGCAATTCAACGTCTTCGAAATGCCACAGGTACTTCAGTTTTCCTAAGCACAGTTTGAAGACGTCTCCAAGAAGTCAATCTTACATTGCGATGCTTGCAAAGATGAATTGCACTCTGTCGGTAACAAAAGCTTCAAAGATTATAGTGTGCAATGGAGAAGATACACCTTGAGGATGAACGGCGATACCTTCTCTTTACTGACGAGTCCAGATATGCACGTTTTTCTGAGAATTGACGAGTACGGATGTAGATACGTCGGCTTATATGAAAAACCGCCGCTCTATTGAAGAAATCCTTTTCGAGAAGGCACAATTATGGTTTGAAGTGGAGTTTTGTTTCGATGGAAGAACTGATTTATTAGTACTTCCAAAAACCATTAGGTCTCAGACATATGTTGTTGAGTTAACAACGGAGTAGTCTCACAATTTCACGCAACTAGTGGTGAAAATTTAATTTTTTGGATGATAATGCACTGCTGCACAAATCCCACCAGGCGATTACTGCTTGAAAAAACGGGATATTCCACATCTTGCAATAGCTCCAAGATCGCCTAACCTCAATCCAATTGAGCACACTTAGAACCAATCACAAAAATCCTTGATGCTCACAGATCACTGCCGGAAAGACTTCAACAACTCAGAGATCTTTTGCCGCAACTTTCCCCAACAAATTGACGTGATGATCATATAAATATAAATTTTAGTTTTGCATAAAATTTAACCCTTCTTCAAATATTGTATTTTTGTTATTGCAGATGAATCATTTCATTAAAATCTTATTTTTCTAATCTGAACCACATTACATATTTCAAAAAAGAAAATGGGTCCTTCTGAAGAAAATTAATTAAACTTTTGACGAGCAGTTAATCTTCGTAAATCTGACCTTTTAACCTCTTCAGATATAAGTACATCATAATGGCTCGATTCTTCAATATTTCGATTTTCTAAATTTTGATCGACATCCTCTTTCTCAAATTTTATTGAGCAGCTGTGGTTTCACTTTTTGAGGTGAAATTTCACGCTGACACTTTCAAGTTATTGTTAGTTGTTATAGAATGACAGTGTTTTCTTCAACAGTGAAAGAGTTTTGGGCTAACTAAAGGGTGTTGTAATAAGAGCGCAAGATTTCAGTGTTCAATAAAACATGGTTTTCTGTAGCAAAGTATTGAAATATTTATTGATTTAGAAAATATACAATGGGGAATTATGTGTGAAACAAAATATCTTGTGAATGGCTTTGCTGGCATATGCGTACGCTTTGACGAATTTTTCAATGACGTTATTGAATACGTGTGGTGGTATTTCATTGATACAGCGTCTAATTTCGGCTTTCAATGCTTCGATGGTAGCTGGATTATTGGTACAAACCTGTGAGTTCAGAAATCGTGGAGACACGACCAGGAGAAGACTCTAGGAAGATCGTCAATGTTTCACGGGCGTTATGACATGTGGCACCGTCCTGCAGAAACCACATATCGTCAAGATCAATAGCTTCCAAATGAGGCACAAGACACAAACTGTATTATCATAGCAAGATAACATTCGCCATTTACCGTTACTGCATCACCTTCTTCGTTTTCGAAGAAACCGGTCCAATTATTCCTACAAATAATAATGCACACCATACAGTGACCCGTTGTGGATGCATTGCTTTCTGATGAATCATTCGTGGATTTTCTAAGCCCCAAATGCGACAGTTTGCCTATTAACGAAACCACCGAGGTGAAAATGGGGCTCAACACTGAAAAATGATTTTGTTTGCAAAATCAGCAGGTTGCTCAAGGATCGAATTGGTGAATAGTTTTCGCTGTTCATGGTCTACTGGAAAAAGTTGTTGAGTAAGTTGGATTTTGTAGGCATGCAGCTGTAAATCTTTAGTGAGAATTCGCTGAAGAGTGCCTGTTGAAATGTCCAATTCTTGTGCCCGATGGCGAATTGACGTCTCTGACCTTTCTGTCAAACTCTCGCGAACTGCCGTGATGTTTTGTTCTGAACGACCTCTACGAGCTCGTATTGTATGTTTCACATCACTAACCGAACCAGTAGTGTCGAATTTTTTTATTATTCTTTTCAATAGATGAATTAGTCACATTATTTCGATCGAAAATTGGACGCACTTTACGAAGAGTGGCAATTAAACTTTCACCATTTTGATAATAATTTTTGACAATCAGGACGCATTGTTCTTGCTTGCATCTGTCAATTTTCGATCTGTCACGTCATAATCATGTGACATTATGACCGTCAAACATGGCGCGCAATTAAAATCTTGCGCTCTTATTGAAACACCCTTTATTCATCGTCTGTAAAGAGCTAATGGATGTTGAACCAAGCTGAAAAAGCTGTGAAAACTCCCTTACGTATTTCCTTTCGCTTTTCACCCACTTTTTCTCCTTGATAGTCTTTCCATACTCCACTTTTTCACCATATCTGGATCCGATCCCTCATAAATTATGATCATCGTTCGAGCCTAGCTATTTTTCAATATAAAGCAGCGTCGATAAATAAGAGGTGCGATTAATCCCTGGATTGAGCAGTTGACGGATGGGCTATTAAGGAGGGCTGTAAAAGACTAAATCCGCCACAAAAAGGGCCTACTGGGAACGCCGGAATACCCTGGAGACACGAAGGGAAGAAGGCCGTTCGATTACAGACGCTACACGTACCTTTTTTCGGAGTCTCTGAAATTATTATCTTATCTACAGTTATGCCATGGTAAATAGGTATAAATCATTCGGGGTTAGAATAGGGATTATAACTTTTTCTAATAATTGAAAAAAGTTGGTATACGGGGGTTTCAGGAGAACTGCTGCGAATGTACACAAGGTTTTAATCTTTTTGAGCGCTTGTTTCAGAGAAAAGCGTGCTATCGTTTTGTCCAACTGTCATAAACTGAAATAACGAATAGGTTCTTCACTGATGAAGAAACCAAGGTCAAAAGAAATTATGCAAAATTCTCCCCATACCATACCAGAGAAGTGCGAGAAATGTTCAAATCTTGAGTCGATGTTGCAGCAATGTTTTTAGGTGTGCTTACTGGACGAGAACGTAAACGGGTTGTTTTATCAAATGAAGATCCAGTTTTTATGATCTCGCTTCACAAATTCATCCACAAATTTGTAGTTTTCAGTTTTCAATTTTTAATATTTCCCAGTTTCGTTCAAGCGTGAATTGATTCAGTTCATTATCAGTCAAATATTATATTAACTTTCTTATTACAATTTAAATTGAAATGAAGTGACAATTTACAGATCTTAGGTAATTTAGGGAAATAAAGTAATAATTTTCTTCTTCTTTATCATCAACTTCAAGGCATTCGACAGTTTCTGTTTCATTGTCATCATCTTCGTTGTATTGAATCCTTGCTTCCAGGCCTTTCAGAATTTTTGAGTTAAATGCAAGAAGAAATAAAGAAATATACAATGTTATTTCTACGAAGGTGTTCATTTACAACCGATTCGTTTCATCCACTGGTTATCTGAATAGATGACAAACAAGGATCATACAGTCCATTATGATATGGTAGTTTAGTAAAACATCAAAAATACAACGACAACCACGGCAAAAAAGAAAAATTTTATCATCTTTGGGCCGAATCCATAGAATCGGCACTTATAGATAAAACAGACTCAATATTTGCCATCCAATTCATTTACTCCACGCCTTATTTGCTCCACTTTGGGCGCCAAATCATCTTGATTTTGAATAGTTTATCAAATGATATGGTTTGAAATTTTGTTTGGAACTGGTAGTAAGTATTTTCTTGTAATAAAATACAAATGTGTTGGCTGAACTGTGATGAGGAATTTGATTTTGATTTTTCTATTTATCTGTAGTAAAACATAGTAATTTCTACAACTTGTTCTAATTGATTTTTCTTTAAAGTAATCAAAAAGTGAACAGGTTAGTTCAAAAAAGCTCCATTTTGACCATATTTAGTAAAATGCTCACTCTACTGCCAAGGATTCAGTTGATTCTGAATAATTTGTGATATAATTTTGTTGAGATTTTTACACGGAATTCAAAAATGATTTTATGAACTGAGGAGGCAAAGTATCTGCATTAAGTGTGTTGGGAATGTTTAATTAACGAATTTAATTTAAATGATTTCAAATTCAGAATTGTATATTCTAACTTCTACAATATATATTGAAACTTTATACAAAAACTATCAAATTGATATCCCTATATATAATGAATACAAAATATTTTTCAGTATCTTGGAAAAAAAATTTTTACATCCCGATATGAAAAGTTTTAATACAAATGAATTAACAAAAACCATATAAGTATGTATACTAACATACAAATACAAGAAAATCCATTATTCCAAAATTCTCAAAATAAAGGATCAAATAAAAATAATTGAACGATAATGCCAACCTTTGATAGCTATTTCAGTCTCTAAACCTCTTTAGAAATGTATTGAATTCAGATTCAAATTATAACAAGATCAAAATTTAACTCACCAAATAAGATAAAAACTGGAACTCGAAGTAAGCTTTAAAGTATCCAAAATAATTTTATCTTTTTTGGTTTGTTGAATTTTGATCATGTGATATATTTGAATCTGAATTCAATACATTTCTGAAGAGGTCTAGAGACCGAAATCGCTATCAAATGTTGGAATTCTCGTTCAATTATTTTTATTTAATCCTTTATTTTGAGAATTTCAGATAATTTTGGAATAGTGGATTTTCTTGTATTTGTTTTTGTTGATACTTATTTAAATATTTTAAAATTGACAGATATATTCTCTCAATATTTTAATATTGACAGATATATTCTGTTAGCCTTCTACATATTTAATTTCAAAAAATTATATTTAATATTATAACTCCAGGAATTAAATTAATGACAGATAAACACCGCTTATATCAAACCACATATAAAATAAACATTCATTATAAGACATCCAAATGATATAACAAAATCCAATAAATATAAATTTTTAACAAAAATCCTATAAATTAAATATTTTGAGTAGACGAAATTTTGTTTCTGCTCATCCCTCTTATGAAAACAAATATTTTTAAAAAATGTTTAACATAATCTTAAGAATTTCATCATGAAACTATCTTACTTGGAATATTCAATATTATTGGATATCTAAGTTAATTTTTAGAAAATCTCAAGATATGTAAAAACATTACTAAAAAACAAGTTTAATTTATAGGATTTTTGTCAACAATTTATATTTATTGCATTTTGTTATATCATTTGGATGTCTTATAATGCATGTTTATTTTATATGTCGTTTGATATAAGAAGTACTTATATGACATTAATTTAATTCCTGAAGTTATAATATTAAATATAATTTTTTGAAATTGAATATGTAGAGGGCTAACAGAAATATTCAAATAATTTTATATACCTTCTTTCAAGTATATACCTCCATTTATTTTATTTTGTATTAATTAATACCTTTGACATTTGTATTAATACCTTTCATGTCAGGATGTAAAAAGGTTTTTCCGAGACATTGTAAAATATTTTATAATGATTATATATAAAGATATCAATTTGATAGTTTTTGTATATAGTTTCAATAAATATTGTAGAAGTTAGAATATATAATTCTGAATTTAAAGTTATTTAAATTTTACTTTTATCAAGTATTGACTCACATTCAAATTTAATTCAATTTAGCTCTGTTATGAAATATTTAATGTAAAAAATATCAGACGCTGCCAATGATTTGATAACTAACCATAGATATTAATGAACGAACGCTTAAGCTACCTATGTTGAGTGCTTTTACAAAATTGGAAAAATGCTTCAATATAGTAATTCCTTGCAAAAAAACGATTTTTACTTTGTATTTGAAACTTCTACTGTATCACTACCAAATCGAATTCGTTCACTTTTGAATTGATATTTTCGGTGTTGTAGTAGTCAGTGGCGGATTATCCGTAAGGCAAACTAGGCACGTGCCTAGGGGCGCGTAGTTACAAGGGGCGCGCGAGCTCAGAATTTTTAAATAAATAAAAAAAATAACATACAAGGCACTGATCTACTAGTCTAGGATGTGACGATACAACGTCACCGTAATTACAAAAACAATCAGTTAAAATTAAGATGGCCATTTATGGCCGGTACAGGGGCGCCGACAAAGTTATTGCCTAGGGCGCTCTGGACCTTTAATCCGCCACTGGTAGTAGTGTATACTCGACATTTGATAGAATAATTTCCTCATTTTCCACAGATATACTGCCATATAAGTTGGAGAACACGGAAGCAACATGCGAATTCCTCAGGAAGGTGACGGAAGTTCTGTTGGATTTCGTACGGGCAACCAACAACCGAAACGAGAAAATTTTGGATTTCCACCATCCCGAGGAAATGCAAAAACTTCTCGATTTGGAAATTCCGGAAAAGGGACTCTCCTTGCAACAACTGATACATGACTGCGCAACCACTCTGAAGTACCAGGTGAAAACAGGTGAGTTCTTTTTGATAGGACCATGAATGGAAAAACGATTATTTTTCAACAAAAAAAAATTGAATGTCGAAACAGATTTAATCTTTCAGTCTCCTTCAATTTTAATTTAAAATTTTTTCTTTTAATTTTTAGAATTAAATTAATGTCTCGTAAGCTCAGCTGATATTTAGTATACGTATAAAATCAAAACTCAATATGAAATATCAAATAGAATAAATAACCCAACAAATATATATTGTCAATTAAAATTAAAAAATAAATATTTGAAGGCGACAAAATTTTGTTTCTGATCTTACAATTAGGAAAACTAATCCTTTTTCAAAAATACAAAACATAATTTTAAGGACTCCTCAGAAAATACAAATTCATTTGAAGAATTTAATATATTTAAATAAGTTACTTCAAAAATCTCCCAAAACATGTATTATTTCTTCAAAAAACAATTAGAACTCCGATAACGTCTTCACCGGTCCAATTTCACAGTTGAAAATTAAAATCAATCAACAACAAATACAACTTACCTACAGATTTCTTGTTATCCTCGTTTGAACACCCACTTTAAAATCCAAGATATTCTATGTTCGTCGCAAAAATCACAGAAAACTGTAAGGTATTATATGGTTTTCTTTAAACCACCTGAGATCCTATAATAAGTTTTATTCAAACCTATTATAATTATATATTATATATAAAATAAAATAATAAGAAGAGGTTTTTTACTTGATAGAAGGAATATTAAAAAATTTTGATATCAAAACAGATTGAATCTGTTAGTTTTCTACAATTTTAATTTCAAAATTAGAAAATTTTCTTTCTGATCTTACAATCATGAAAACTAATTCCTTTTCAAAAATACAAAACATAATTTCAAGAACTTCTCAGAAAATACAATTCATTTGAAAAATTTAATATATTTAAATAGGTTACTTCAAAAATCTCCCAAAACATGTATTATATCTTCGAAAACAATTAAAATTCCGATAAGGTCTTCATCGGTCCAACTTCACGTTTAAAAAATAAAATCAATCAACAACAAATACACCTTAACCACAGATTTCTTGTTATCCTCGTTTGAACACCAACTTTAAAATCCAAGATATTCTATGATCGTCACAAAAATCTCAGGGAGCTGTGAGGTATTATATGGTTTTCTTTAAACCACTTGATATCCCATAATAACTTTAATTCAAACCTAGTATATATATTATTCTACTCTGTCAAGAAAGTACCGGGAATTTTCAATTAAAACAACATTTTTACATTTAATCGTCAAAATTTATTGGGTAGCCTTCAAAATAGGCTCCATTTGCTCCAATACATCTATGCCAATGGCACTTCCAATTATCGAAACATTTTTTATAGGCGCTTTCCGGGATGGACTTTAGCTCTCGCGCCGAATTTTGTTTTATGGCTTCAATCGACTCAAAACAGGTGCCACGAAGGGGCAATTTTAGTTTTGGGAAGAGGAAAAAGTCGCAGGGAGCCAAATCCGGCGAATACGGTGGTTGCTGAAGCACGTTTGTTGAGTTTTTGGCGAGAAAGTCAGTCACAATCGTAGCTCGGTGAGAAGGCGCGTTATCGTCATGCAAAATCCATGAGTTGTTCGCCCACAAATTTGGCTGCTTCTTACGGATACGCTCACGCAAACGTTTCATAACGCCTAGGTAATACTCCTTGTTTACCGTCTGACCCTCTGGAACGAATTCGTAGTGCACCACGCCACGGATATCGAAGAAAACAATGAGCATCATCTTTATTTTCGAGCGGCTTTGGCGTGGTTTTTTCGGTTTCGGCTCATTTTTAGCCACCCATTCCGATGATTGCTGGCTTGTTTGCATATCGTACTCGTAGACCCAGGTCTCATCACCAGTTATAATGCGTTCCATGAATGTAGAATCGGAATTACAGCGATCCAGCATGTCTGATGCAACCTGTTCGCGATGACGTTTTTGAAGAAAATTCAGGTCTTTCGGTACGAGTCGTGCGGCCACCTTTCTCATGCCCAAAATATCAATCAAAATCGTACGTGCGGACTCGTGGGATATCTTAAGATCATGTGCTATCTCTCTCAAGCTGGTACGACGGTTTTCCAGCACCCTTTCCTTAATTTTATCGACGTTATCTTCGATCGAAGCCGTCGATGGGCGACCACTTCACGACCGTCCTTGAAGGCTCTGTACCACTGATATGCACGAGTTTTCGATAGAGCATTATCACCAAAGGCCTTTTGCAACATTTTCAATGCATCGGCACACGAAAATTCATTTGCAACACAAAACTTTAAACAAATTCTTTGCTCAACGTAATCACCCATAGTAAAAATCGGCACGCACTCTGACATCGACTGACTTAATCAGCTGTTGCAAACACACTAGTTGACAGATCCCGCTCAAGCTTGGCATAGTAATTAAGGACAGTGGTACCAACCTAGAAAAAAAAATTTTTACCTGCCTCATTGCCCCGCCAGATTTAAATCGATAATTCCTGGTACTTTCTTGACAGAATGTATATAAAATAAAATAATAAGAAGAGGTTTTTTACTTGATAGAAGGAATATTACAAAATTTGAATATCAAAAAATTTTTGGAATTGAATTAATGTCTTCTAAGCACACCTCATATTTAATAGACGTATTATATAAAATCAAAACTTAATATAAAATATCAAATGGAATTAATAACCCAACAAATACAAATTGTCAATTGAAATAAAAAACCAATATTTGAAGAAGACAAAATTTTGTTTCAAGATTATTTTTCTGACGGGCTATATCCCCTGACATTAAAAAGGTAACCTTTAAAAACACTGCTGTGAAAAAATTCAAAACAATGAAGTTCGAATAGTTTTTGGGAGATTCATTTTCTCGACAATGATGTCCTTTATCAGCAAATTCAGTGTACTCAATAATGACGAACCTGGTTCATCCCTTTGTAATCTTCGTTTGGCGAATCGATTTGCTGGCATCCATGAAAGTGAGACTCAACGGTACAGCAAGGTTTGTCACTGGCGAAAGAAGACATCAGCGTGCAAAGCTCACAATGTGGTTTTCGGTCGTACTAAGAAGATCGTTTGTGTGGATCCGGAAGAGCTGAGCCTTGGGGCACTGCAGCGTTCACTTTGAAACCACGAAAACTGAAACCCTCTACGACCACATGAATGCTCCTTTTGGTGAAGAAACTCTTCATCTGATCGCAGAGACTCTCAGGAAAACTCAGACATGATGGAAAGCCTTGAATATGTCTAGACTAACTGACCTTGATTCTCCATAGCGCTCAATAGTCCTTGTCCACAATTATTATTTTATAGTGAGCGGGCGTCTCTCCACCCTACCATTGCGTCCGAACTATTGTGGTTCACCCCTAATTTATATTTCTCCGACTAGTTTCAGTTTTTGGATAAAATCGATAATCTTGTTCGGGGGTAGTTTTTTTTTTTCCACATTGGGCTATAAAAGCCTGATCAAAGACCTCGAATCTGATGCGAACACCGCTCGGCAGTCTGAGACGATGTGCATTGCTGTTTCAGTGTCCTCAAGACACAGCCTGCATTGATCGTCTTCAGCCGGACCGGTTTTGTGCAAATGCGTTTTCAGCCTGAAGTGACCTGTCATAATTCCGACAAGTGTTCTTAGTATGGACCTATCCAGACCTAGCGCTAGTTCCGCCATCTTTTTGTTCGAAGCTGTTCCAAGAAATACCTTCGAATGTTTCAGGCCAGTATGGCTCAGCCAGAAAGACTCTAGTCTTGAGTTCATTCTGCCTTTTATCGTCCGCTTATCCACGTCATTTGGTATTCCCAGGAATGGTACTATCAGAGGCAGCGCAGCTCCAACAAACGCCAACCGATCTGCCTCTTCGTTACCCAAATAGTTTGAGTGGCTCGGTATCCAAACAAGAGTGATTCTGTTATATATATATATATATATATATATATATATATATATATATATATATATATATATATATATATATATACCGAGCCTATTTAAAACCGTGCGGCAATTACAGACTGTTTTCGATGTACAACAGCCGGATTCCAGAGCTTGCGTCACATAGCTAAGGAGGTCACCTGTTGATTGGCGTTTGCGAAAACCACAGCATCTCTTTGCTGTCCAGGTATCCAGCTATCAGGAGATTGATAGCTGCTTCCGTGAATTTCAATGAAATTAATATTATCGCTATTGCATGGTAGTTTGATGGAAAACACTTCCTCTCCTTCTTTGGTATAGGCTGCACTGGAATACTCTTCCATGAAACAGGTAAGTTCTAGTGAACACTTTTTAATAAAATGGCAGGAATCTCGTCTGGTCCAGTTTTTTTCTTAGAATTGAGTCATCCAAGCACTCGATATATGGTCTGAAGTATAATAATATCCCTCATGCTCTATGAAACAGTTGGAATTGTTGGAGGTTCCTACCAAATGTTTCGATAGTTTGCAAGTGAACTATCCTCTCTTATTAGAAGAGGAAAACTTGAATGAGAGAAGTTATTACACATTTATTCGTCTCTTCTCACTTCTTACATATTTACAAGACTGCGTAACCGACTAAAGACCAAGAAGTCGATGCTGTAATGATCAAAAGAGGCAAATGAAACTTTGTGACCGTTTTGAAGTACGTAGATTTAAAAAATCGACAAAAATTTTTATTCTCAAATAACAAACACTCGTATAAATTTTGTAGCGTGTTTTCTCTTGATTCATAAAGCTGATCATTTCACCTACAAAGATTCTTGATTTCATCTCCTAGACGAATAAATAATTTAACAACATCCACACCCCAATACTCGATAAATGGCACTGATACAACAAACTATTGATTTCCAAACTATGAAGAGGACCCAAATTATCTGAGGCCTACGGGAAGATACCGCGGTCGATGGGGGTGATAATGTCAGGCCTTGGGGATGGCATTGCAACGCGTGTCTCCCTGTTCCCTGTTCCTGGACGTGATGAGATCTTTGTTTGCTTAAATATCGCCGAAAAGCTTGTAATTCAATGATAATATGTTATCTACCCCCGAACAGATTGTGGCTGCCATAATAATCAACCGGATATATACGGGGGCGAGGAAAATTTATGCAGCGGGCTTTTTCGTAATTTCCATATCGTTTTTTCGATTAAGCGGCTTTGTGAGCATAAGGATATACAGGCTGTTAGTTATTCACCGTTGGCTGCAACCAAACTCACGAAGAATTGCTAAGTTTCACTAAAGAAACCTCTAAGTTTGGAGAAAAAGCTTATTTGACAAATTCCAGAAATGTAATTTCACATTTGCTTATGTCTCACTTACTCACTTAATTGAATACACTGTCGAGCAGGAAAAACGGGTCACTTGATCATTACTGTTCAAATACCTTTAAATTTTTACCGGAATCGTGAAATTTCTGAAATGGTAGTGAAAAGAAAATTGCCCAAAAAGATTGAACTTTTTATTCGATTTGTATAAAAATAATAAACTTATTATGAACAAATCAAAAATTTCGAAATTTAAAGAAGTATCGTAACTGTGAAAATTTCAGTATCAGTATGACTTCCCCTAGCTCTGATTACATCTTCCAAACGTTTTTCGCATGCTCGTGATGAGCCTTCGAAAATTCTCTTGTGAAATATTCTCCCATTCATTACGAAGGGCTTCACGGAGCTCTTGTAAATTATTGAGCGATGGAACCCTACTTCTGACTCGCCTTTCTAGTTGGTCCCATAGACCATTTGAACCTTGAAAATCCAATCTCATTCAAGTGCGCTGTCACTATTCGAGCAGTATGTGGGCCTGTATTGTCATGCATAAAAATTCCCTGATTTCCAACAAATGGTATATGAGGTACAACATGTTCATTGAGCATTTCCTCTATGTACTACTCTGTCAAGAAAGTACCGGAAATTTTCAATTAAAACAACATTTTTACATTTAATCGTCAAAATTTATTGGGTCGCCTTCAAAATAGGCTCCATTTGCTCCAATACATCTATGCCAATGGCACTTCCAATTATCGAAACATTTTTTATAGGCGCTTTCCGGGATGGACTTTAGCTCTCGCACCGAATTTTGTTTTATGGCTTCAATCGACTCAAAACGGGTGCCACGAAGGGGCAATTTTAGTTTTGGGAAGAGGAAAAAGTCGCAGGGAGCCAAATCCGGCGAATACGGTGGTTGCTGAAGCACGTTTGTTGAGTTTTTGGCGAGAAAGTCAGTCACAATCGTAGCTCGGTGAGAAGGCGCGTTATCGTCATGCAAAATCCATGAGTTGTTCGCCCACAAATTTGGCCGCTTCTTACGGATACGCTCACGCAAACGTTTCATAACGCCTAGGTAATACTCCCTGTTTACCGTCTGACCATCTGGAACGAATTCGTAGTGCACCACGTCACGGATATCGAAGAAAACAATGAGCATCACCTTCATTTTCGAGCGGCTTTGGCGTGGTTTGTTCGGTTTCGGCTCATTTTTTGCCATCCATTCCGATGATTGCTGGCTTGTTTGCATATCGTACTCGTAGACCCAGGTCTCATCACCAGTTATAATGCGTTCCATGAATGTAGAATCGGAATTACAGCGATCCAGCATGTCTGAAGCAACCTGTTCGCGATGACGTTTTTGAAGAAAATTCAGGTCTTTCGGTACGAGTCGTGCGGCCACCTTTCTCATGCCCAAAATAGCAATCAAAATCGTACGTGCGGACTCGTGGGATATCTTAAGATCATGTGCTATCTCTCTCAAGCTGGTACGACGGTTTTCCAGCACCCTTTCCTTAATTTTATCGACGTTATCTTCGATCGAACGAGGCAAGTCTTCGACCACTTCACGACCGTCCTTGAAGGCTCTGTACCACAGATATGCACGAGTTTTCGATAGAGCATTATCACCAAAGGCCTTTTGCAACATTTTCAATGCATCGGTACACGAAAATTCATTTGCAACACAAAACTTTAAACAAATTCTTTGCTCAACGTAATCACCCATAGTAAAAATCGGCACGCACTCTGACATCGATTGACTTAATCAGCTGTTGCAAACACACTAGTTGACAGATCCCGCTCAAGCTTGGCATAGTAATTAAGGACAGTGGTACCAACCTAGGAAAAAAAAAATTACCTGCCTCATTGCCCCGCCAGATTTAAATCGATAATTCCCGGTACTTTCTTGACAGAATGTACCTCACTGCTTTTAAAGATCCATTTATAAATACCAACTCTGTGCGACCATCTAAAGGCACACCTTCCCAGACCATCACAGATACTTCACCGAATGTAACTCGCTCCTCTATACACGTATCGGCGTATCTTTCTCCTGGACGTCTAAAAACGCGTCTACGACCATTAGCTTCCCGAATGCTGAATCTAGATTCATCAGAGAAAAGTACCTGGACCCACTGAGCTTCTTATCAGTTTATGTGATCTCGTGCAAATTGAAGACGCGCAATTCGATGCTCTCTGTGAATTTCTGGACCTGTCGTAGGTCTGTATGGTTGGATGAACAGAACATACTAAGGCATGATCTTGAAGGAAAAAGAAGAGAGTTGAACGTATGACGCGTTTCGTTGCATTTTCTCTTTTTCAAACGCTTCCAAACAACTGATAATTTGGTAAAACTCTGAATCTTAAATGAATGAATCAAAGTTATCAGGTGTTCAGCAGTTATCATATGGTACCTGCTCAAAAACCTACTCTAGACAAAGTGGAAGGTCTTTTAATACTAGAATAAATGAACATAGGCGATATTCCCTCAATAATAAGTTAGATTCTATGTATACAGAGTACCTAACCATCTAGGCACAAATAACTCCTTTTTACAAGGGTGCTGAAAGAGACATACCCGACAACTATAGACCAATATCAATCCTTCCAAGATTATAAACATGGCAGTAAAAGAATAATGAATAAAATAAAAGAATAAGTCCACAAACACAGCGATATCGAATATACTAATGGGAAAGGCAGGTGCATTCGATGGACAAAAAATGTAAGCTGACAGCACCAGATCTGAGTAACACTTTCAACTCACTAAAGCATTGATATAGAACTTGCAATACTACCGTATCAGAGCAGGGGAATCACTGGAATTAATGGAAAGCTAGGCACCAAATAAATATCATAAGGTATTTATCCAGGAGAAATTATCAAAATGGGGATGTGTGAAATATGGGGTCCCACAGGGATCAATACTGGGATCTTTATTATTTTTGTTATATGTAAACGTCCCAAATGTAAAGTGAATTCTCTTTGTTGATGAAACTCCTTCCTCCTAATTATTGTGAATATCAAGAATTCAAGAATTGTTAGTTACATATACTACCCTACTTTTCGAGTTTAAATAACTATATAAGAAATGAAGGTGTGATTTTTAGAGTTGGTTGAAAATCTAAACCTTAAGAAGTCACACTGTGGACGAAACATTTATTGGTATTAAGTAAATTGTGGAAGTATTCTTCATTATTTTATTTAATTTACATAAATTTTTATTAAGTGAGTAACGATTCAATTAAATCTTGATATTTTAAATCTGCACCATGAATTTGCAAGACATTAAGTATCGGCTGTTTTCTTTAGAGTTATTGAACTTTCGAGAGGAATACCTGTGATTTGACAGAAGGTAGAAGCCATGTTGATTTGACATTTCTGCTTAGTAAGCATTGAAACGTTTACAAATTGTTGAAATTATTTTTCAAAATCAGTGTTTTATTCGCCAAACTTATAGAGCATTTCGTGAAATTTATGGTTTACATAATCGTCCATCAGAGCAGATTATTCGTCGAACTATCGATATATTCCGGAAAACATTTTCTCTACTCGATGCAACAACAACAAGACAAAGAACTGTACGTACATAAGAAAATATCGCTGCTGTAAGTCATAGTGTTAATGATGATCCTAATTTGTCAATTCGTCGACGTTCACAACAAGTTGGATTCTGTGTATCCACCACATGGAGAATTTTGTGTAAAGATCTTGGTCTTCATCCATACAAGATCCAACGGGTTCAAGAACTAAAGCCCCTTGACCATAATAAGCGTCGTTTGTTTGCTGATTGGGACCTAGAACAGCAGAAGTTGATCCACTTTTTTATCGTAAAATTGTGTTCAGTGATGAAGCTCATTTCAGGTTCAACGCTTATGAAAGCAAGCAAAATTGCCGTATATGGAGTGAAAACAAACCTCAAGAAGTTCTGCAGATTCCATTGTATCTTGAAAAATGCACTGTATGGTGTGCTTTACACGCTGGAGGTATCTTCGGTCCATATTTCTTTAAAAACGATGCTGGAGCTAATGTTACAGTGAATGGTGCTCGTTACAGATCGATGATCAGTGATTATTGGTTTCAAAAATTGAATGGTTTCGACCAAGAAGTGTTTTGGTTCCAACAAGATGGTGCTACACCTCATGCTGCTACCGTAACAATTGATTTATTGAAAGAAAGATTTGGCGATAACATTATTTCGATAAATGATCTAATTAATTGGCCTCCAAGATCATGCGACATAACTCCACTGGATTATTTTCTTTGGGCTTATGTCAAGTCATTGGTTTATGTTGATAACCCAGAAACAATAGACGCTTTGGAAGCCAACATAACTCGTGTTATTGATTAAATAAGGCCTGAATTACTCGAAAAAGTGGTCCAAAATTGGTCTGGTTGAATGCGGTTCCTCAGAGCTAGTCGTGGTGAACATATGCCGGAAATTATTTTTAAATTATAAATGTCATAAAATTATCTTTCCAATAAAAAAAAAATTTGGCTTCAATCTTAATTTAATTGTATTTTATTTCAATTTAAAGTTCTATCACTCTAAAAAAAACACCCGGTAGTATCGGCAGAGTCACATTCCATTGTTAAAAAGATATTCTCATCATGGCTTTGTTGCCAAATCATTCGAAAAGTCTGAAAATCCATTCCAACTTCACAAATCGCTTTATTTTTGTTTCCATCCTAGGGTCCACAAACCTAAAGGAACTCAAGGAATCATCCTGAATGCTTTCTAGTAGTTCCGTACACGGATGTGAGTTTTCCATATCATCGCATCCTGCATCTAAGTTCCTCCTGGGCCCACCGTCGTAAACGGAAATAACTCCGTAGTTATCTGGGTTGGTGGCACAGGAAATGGCCCTTGGCGGAACACACAAAGTATATATCTCATCTCGCCCCACAGCGAGCGACACCCCGCTTCTTGGTGAATAGCTTGTTAACAGGGCGAGACCACAAATTCTACCACTGATTCAATTATATCTCTTTTCCGACCGTTTTTGACTGTCAACCCAGTTATAACGAATGCCTGATGCAATTATGATTGTGGAAATCTCATCGAAGGGGATATACAAGGTGCCCAAAAAGAGTATCGGGTATTTGTTACTTCGATAAAACAAAAACTACCTAAAATTTAAAAATGATTATTGTTAATTATTACAATATAAAGTGGAAAATTATTTGGAAAAGATGATGTTATCTATTTAGATAACGGTTACCATTTGGTAACCGTTACGCTGCTGGCATTCTTCTAATCTGGAACAAAGACGGGCGATCACATGCTGACACATAGCTCTCGATATTGCTGCCATTTCTGACCTGATGTTTTGCTTCAGTTCCGTCAGGTTCGTCGTATATTCCCATAGACCTCACTTTTAAGATTCCCCATGTAAAATAGTCAAGTGGACTAAGGTCGGGGATTCTGGGAGGCCAGTTGATGTTACCGCTACGCGATATAATCTTATTAGTGAATAAATCATTAACAGCTTCTATTGCTTCATTTGATCTATGGCAAGTGGCCACATCTTGTTGAAACAACGTGCTTGAGTTGAAACCTTGAAATTCCTGTAACTCTGGACCCAAAATGTTTCGCAGCATATCGCAATAACGGTCACTATTCACATTGAGTGGTCGACCTTCATGAAAATAAGGACCGATTATGCCCCAAGCAGATGTGCATTTAGGTTTCAGTCGATAAACAGGATGAAATCTCCTAGAATGCATGCCCAAACATTGAGTTTTTTAGGATACTGAGTTTTGATGGAAATACTCCGGTGCTGAGTCTCTCGGGGGCCAATATCGTACAATGATATGTTTCTTTCACAAATAAAACCATGACTCATCAGTGAAAAAAACACTTTTCAAGAACGAACTACAGTAGAATCGCGCTATTACGAACGCACGTCTGTGTGAACAACCCAATAGTGTGAACAAGAAAATATTCTTATTGTATCGGGTGTTTTTTTTAGAACGATAGAACTTTAAATTGAAATAAAACACATTTAAATTAAAATTGGAGCAATTTTTTTTATTTGAAAGATAATTTTATGACATTTATGTTTCAAAAATAATTTCCGCCATATGTCCATCACGACTAGCTCTGAGGAACCGCATTCGGCCAGACCAATTTTGGACCACTTTTTCGAGTATCAGTCAATCAATCAATAACACGAGTTACGTTGGTTTCCAAAGCGTCTATAGTTTCTGGTTTAACAGCATAAAACAATGACTTGACATAACCCCAAAGAAAAAATTCCAGTAGAGTTATATCGCATGATCTTGGAGGCCAATTAATTAGATCATTTATCGAAATAATGTAATCGCCAAATCTTTCTTTCAGTAAATAAATTGTTACTGTAGCAGCATGAGGTGTAGCACCATCTTGTTGGAACCAAAACACTTCTGGGTCGATACCATTCAAATTTTGGAACAAATAATCATTGATCTGTAACGAGCACCATTCACTGTTACATTAGCTCCAGCGTCGTTTTTAAAGAAATATGGACCGATGATGCCTCCAGCGTTTAAAGCATACCATACAGTGCATTTTTCAGGATGCAATGAAACCTCCAGAACTTCTTGAGGATTGTTTTCACTCCATATACAGCAATTTTGCTTGTTTACATAGCCGTTCAACCAGAAATGAGCTTCATCACTAAACACAATTTTATGATAAAAAGGTGTATCAACTTCAAGCTGCTCTTGGGCCCAATCAGCAAACAAACGACGCTTATTATGGTTGAGTGGCTTTAGTTCTTGAACCAGTTGGATCTTGTATGTGTGTAGACCAAGATCTTTACGCAAAATTTTTCATGTGGTGGATGCACAGAGTCCAACTTGTTTTGAATGTCGACGAATAGACAAATCTGGATCATCATTAATACTATGACTTACAGCAGGGATATTTTCTTCTGTACATGGCTTCTTCCTTCTGTCAAATCACAGTTATCCCTATCGAAAGTTCTATCACTGTAAAAAAACACCCGATATATCCAGTAGTGTGAACAATTCACTATCTCGTTAGTGTTTTGCTACTTTCCTGCTTCAACTTGTTGATAAAATAATGCGTATAGTCATTTAAATGAAAAAAATTTTATTTTTCACGAGTTAACTTCCAGCGCGAGAAGTGTCTTTTAATGTGAAATATGTAGTTAAAATGGCTACAAACAAAAAATCTTTGAGTCTGTATGAAAAATCGAAGATCTTGGAAGATCACCAGAACGGCATGAGCGTAACATTGCTTTAAAAAATTATGGAATTGCGAAATCAACTGAATGCTCGATTAAAAAAAAAAAACAGACCAAAATCATGAGTGTCGTGAACCAGAATTTTAAACCAAATAAAATTAAAAAATGCATTTTGAGGGAAGCTGAATATCCGAAAATGGAGAAAGACTTAAACAGATGATTTATTAAACAGAGGGAATTAAATTTGCCTATAACAGGAGAAATTATTAATTATAAAGCTCTTCAGCTTCATGAAACCTTGAAAAATGGAAATGAAAAATTTACCGCGGGTGATGGATGGTTGCAAAAGTTCAAGGTTCGTTATGGTCTTTGATTTCTGAAAATTTGTGGAGAAAGACTATCATGAGAAGTGCATAATATTAGCCCATTCAAAAATGAATTGGTGCAATTAATAGAGGAATTTGAGCTCACTGACGACCAGATAATGCCGATGAGACTGGATTGTATTGGAAAATTATGCCCGATAAAACCTATGTAATGAGTTCTGAAAAATGCACCCGGTCTCAAATTATCAAAGCAGCGAATTACCTTCTTGGGTTGTGCAAACGCATCAGGTTCCCACAAACTCACGCCGTTGATTATTGGCAAAGCAAATCTTCAAGACCATTCAGAAATTTCCATAATCCCTGTATCTACAAAAATACCAAAAATGCTTGGATGACAAAGGAAAATTTCAAAAACTTGCCCTTCGAATGGTCCGTACCAGAGGTAAGTGTTAATATGAAAAATGAAATGTAAGCAAATGAGAATATTTTGTAGGTAAAGCAATTTCTAAAATGTTCAAATTTTCCGGGAAAGGCAATGTTTCTTCTAGATAATGAACCCTCACATCCATCAGCAGAAGAGTCGAGAACAGAAGATGGCAAAATATTTGTGATGTTTTTGTCTTCTAATCTGACTCTCTCAATTCAGCCAATGGATTAAAATGCCAAACTGGATTACAGAAAAAAATTAGAGTTGTCTGGTGGTTCAAGGATACAACATATCAGATGGGCTCAACAACCTCATCCTCTGGTAATCGAAACGAAACAAAATTTTTGACCATAGCGACATTGATGAAGATGATCTTCTTGTGAATCTCCGAGAAATATTGATGAGTAAAAAATCGGAAATTATAGTAGAGGAAAGATATCGAGTTGCTGAACATAATTCATTCGATCAGTTGAGAAGACTTTGTAAGACTCATACTACTTTAGGCTGAGTATAACACTGAAGATGTGGAAAACTGGAATAAAGATATGCTGGAACTGAACCAGAGTCTGACTAATATTGATGATGATTCGAATGTCCTCACTGATTCCGAAAGAAGCGACTCTGATGTGGAAACTGAAGGAAATAAGAATATTTCTATTGCAGAGGTTTTGAAGGCATTAAAAGTGGTTTCTGAATGGGCCGAACAAATACTGATATAAACTTAAGTGAAATGGAAAGCTAAGAACAATTCAGAATGAAGCAGTGAATGCTCAACTATCAGCCAAGAAAGTGCAAACAAAAAAACTCCTTATTTCAAATGATAAATTTGTATTTTTTTAATTGAAATTTAACATTGAAAGCTTTGGTTTCATTTCATTTTTTAATCCTATAAACATTTAGTTCATGCCTTTTACACACCTTCCACTAGTGTGAACGGCTCGAAAATATGAAGAAGCAATTTTTTCTGTGTTCACACTAGCTCGAGTCTACTGTATTTTCATTTTGTCTTTCCAACATCGTCATGGACCTACGTCATCAACACTGGATCTGAATGATGCGAAGCGATGAATTCTCCTCCACTTTGGGCAGTCTTAAAGAGTAGGGAAAGATTCAAAGAGCAGCCCAAATGAATATTCGTAAACATTTATAACATATAATGTGATGTACGACTGGAACAATAGCTCCACTTGTTAATGCATTATAAATCCTATATTCCGCAAATGATTTTCGTAACCTTAATCAAGAACATCTCGGTAATTATCTGCGTAGCATTACAATCTTTCCTTCTAGGGCAATTCTCTAAAAACAACTTACGAGCCATTGCGTATCTCCTCGATTTCATCTCGTGCAGGAATGTCTGTGCCTTGTCATTTTCCAAACCGATGGACATAATTCCTGCCCCATTCAGACAGAGATTAGCGCAGCAGGAGAGCGCGATTCCTGCCACTCAAATCGCCCCTCTGCAAATATCCCGGGGCCCCAGCCTCGCATTTACTTTCGCATCTACTCCCAAATCCTTTCAGGGACGTATGTCTATTCGGAGCAAATCATTTCCAGCAGGATATCCCGGCTGACAGATGGGGCGAAAATATGTCCCGATTAATGCTCACTTCTGCAGATATTCCGAGGGAATTTGTCGTATATTAATTGATATAGTTTAGCAAACGATGCCAGTTTTACGCTATGGTTCATAGTGAAAATATACAAATCACTCCTATTTCTTATAGAGACTGGACCATCTAGGGTTTGCATTTAGAAGTAGTGGTCATTTCGAGTCTGGCAACGTTTCTGTCATTTGTGTTTTGACAGAATGAAATGGGTAGATTTACGTTTGAGCAGAACTGAGAAATATCAAAAACCCATTTCCAAAGTGGTGATCTTTTATCCAAACTGTTAGAGATTTACGTGGAATAGGAATGAAAAGCCCTCACGCCAATTTGTGGATTAATTTGTGAATCGAGTTCGTGAAACTGATCGTTATTATATGAAACAGCACGTTCACATCCGCTGACCACACCTGAAAATATTGCTGTAGCCCGGAACGTGCCTGAACATCGACATCAACTCTTCATCGTGCTCAAAGGCTGAACATTTCTTGCACTTCTCTGAGGGGAATTTTGCATAAAGACATCGGTATTAAAGCTTACAAAGTTCAACTATTGCAAGAAGTGAAGTCTCGTATTCATCCGATACATTTCCACTTCGCTCAATGAGTTAGGATCACATGGCCGAAGATGAGCATTCTCCCAGAAAAATCAACTTTAACGATGCAGCACATTTTTACCTCGGAGGACTATTTTTTGTGTGGATCCTTTAAGGATAAGTATTACGCTAATCATCTAGAAACGATTGATGCCTTGAAACAAGAAATCGAAGTTGCCATCCTTGAGATTGAGCTCCAAATAAAAAAACATCTAAAGCGATGAATTTCATTTAAAAAAATTCACGCAGTTTTTATGTTTCGCAGTTTATTCAGAATCCTGACACGTGTTCCGGTCTTTCGACCATCTTCGAAGGAATACATGAAGTAACTAAACTTAAAAATGAAAAATGGTTATTTTACTACACTCTGTGTATTGTTATGGCGCATGGAAATAACAGAACCCAATATAGGGGTGTTGCAAAAGAGTATTTGGGAGTTTGTTAAATGATCCTTTTTCAACATGGCTTTTTTGATTGAAAAAATCTCCAAATAGCCTATCAATTCATCCTTTCAAATATTATATAGTAAAGTGACATCTTTATCATTAAAAAAATGATTATTTTCTGCAAAACCGGTTGATTGTTGGTTTTGCAGAACATTGTATAAAAAATAATCATTTCTTTGATGAGAAGATGTCACTTTACTATATAAAGTTGAAAAGGGTAAGTTGATGGACTATTTGGAGATTCTTTCAATCAAAAAAAGCATTGAGGAAATGGAGAATTTAACAAATTCCCAAAAACTCTTTGGCAACACCCCTATATTGAATGCTGTTATTTCCATGCGCCATAAAAATACACAGATGTCCAAATTGTGACTAATCTGCTTGATTTCAAATTCAGAATTATATATTCTAACTTTTACAATATATATATTGAAACTATATACAAAAACTATCAATTGATATCCTTATATATAATCAATATAAAATATTTTTCATTGTCTCGAAGAATCCCAACATGAAATGTATTAATTAATTGATTGAATGTATCAACAAAAACTATATAAGTATGTATATTAACATAAAAATACAAGAAAATCCACTATTCCAAAATTATCTAAAATTCTCAAAATAAAGGATCAAATAAAATAATTGAACAAGAATTCCAACATTTGATAGCTTTTTCGGTCTCTAGACCTCTTCAGAAATGTATTGAAAACATATTCAAATTTATAACAAGATCAAAATTTAACTCTCCAAATAAAATGAAATCTGGATCGAATAAACTCGAAGTAAGCTTTAAGGTATCCAAAATAAAACAGAAAGGATCAACGTGGTGTTACGTATAACCTAAAACTATTTGTACTCGGAACACAGAAAAACATAACAAAACTTATTCACCCCAAATAATGTCCCATGATGAGAAAAATAACCAGAACTTCAAGAATAATAAATAATTAAGGAATATATTGTGGATATTTAGACTCTATATGAATTTATTTCATAATTTAAAAATCAATATGAATGTGAGTCAATACTTAATAGAAGTAAAATTTAAATGACTCTTATCAAGTATTGACTCACATTCAAATTGATTTTTAAATTTGATTTTCAAGAAATTTTCAGCTGTTTCTACTCTTCTCTAATAATAAACACTTCGAGTTTCTGACATTTTCCCATCCCCTGTCTTGCATCTTCTGACAAAGGCCTGTGTACGGAAATTGCCACTTGATGTTTGTCCCAATTGAAGGATTAACCATAATCCAATGGGTCACGTGTCGTTGCATGGAGGGAGATCAAGAGCCGAAGGTAATGTCTTTGTTTCAAGTCCACTGACATTCAATTATTCTGGGCAATAGCCCGAAATAAAGGAAGACTGATGTATCGAATGTCAGAGCTTTGTGGGGGACTTTTATATGCTGTTGAAAAACTATGGGATCCTGGAGTTAATACTTTGCACTTTTTCGGAGTGGAACTTTTTTCGGTAATTAGGAGTAGAAATAAATTCGTGCAGACAGATGTCGCGGCTAGTTTATTAATCCATTTTTTTATCTGGCAACACCTTCATTTTAAAGTTTCATCATGAAACTGTCAATTTGCTGAAGTGTAAACAACATAATTTCTGTGTTCTTTGAAAATGTCAACTTTTGAACCGATTAATGTATTTTGCGGAAAGTTTTACTTTATAACTTCAATCAATATTTCCATATATTCCAATTTTCATTTGGATGGGACATCTTTTTTTATTGTAAATTTGTGAGTGTACGATCATCCCCTAAGCTGGGTAGCAACCCCCTCAAGAATCTTAAATGGTAATGGGAGTCGAGTGATATCGGGTGTTTTTTTAAAGTGATAGAACTTCAAATTGAAATAAAACACATTTAAATTAAGAAGAAGCCAAATTTTTTTTTTTATTTGAAAAATAATTTTATGACATTTGTTTCAAAAATAATTTCCGGCATATGTCCACCACAACTAGCTCTGAGGAACCGCATTCGACCAGACCCATTTTGGACCACTTTTTCGAGTGTTTCAGGTCTTATTTCATCAATAAGACGAGTTATGTTGGCTTCCAAAGCGTCTATTGTTTCTGGTTTATCAGCATAAACCAATGACTTGACATAACCCCAAAGAAAATGATCCAGTGGAGTTATGTCGCATGATCTTGGAGGCCAATTAATTGGACCATTTCTTGAAATAATGTTTTCGCCAAATATTTCTTTCAATAAATCAATTGTTATGGTAACAGCATGAGGTGTAGCACCATCTTGTTGAAACCATAACACTTTTTGGTCGAAACCATTCAATTTTTGAAACCAATAATCATTGATCATCGATCTGTAACGAGCACCATTCACTGTAACATTAGCTCCAGCATCGTTTTTAAAGAAATATGGACCGAAGATGCATCCAGCGTGTAAAGCACACCATACAGTGCATTTTTCAAGAAACAATGTCACCTGCAGAACTTCTTGAGGTTTGTTTTTACTCCATTTACGGCAATTTTGCTTGCTTTCATAAGCGTTGAGCCAGAAATGAGCTTCATCACTAAACACAATTTTACGATAAAAAAGTGGATCAACTTCTGCTGTTCTAGGGCCCAATCAGCAAACAAACGACGCTTATTATGGTCAAGTGGCTTTAGTTCTTGAATCAGTTGAATCTTGTATGGGTGTAGACCAAGATCTTTATGCAAAATTTTCCATTTGGTGGATGCACAGAGTCCAACTTGTTTTGAATGTCGACGAATAGACAAATCTGGATCATCATTAACACTATGACTTACAGCAGCGATATTTTCTTCTGTATGTACAGTTTTTTGTCTTGTTGTTGTTGTTGCATCGAGTAGAGAAAATGTTGTCCGAAATCTATCAATAGTTCGACGAATAAGCTGCTGTGATGGACGATTATGAAAACCATAAATTTCACGAAGTGCTCTATAAGTTTGGCGAATAGAACACTGATTTTGAAAATAAATTTCAACAATTTGTAAACGTTGTTGCGGCGTGAATCTTTCCATGATAATTTCTCAATGATTACTGAACAGAAATGTCAAAAAAACATAGGATTCTACCTTCTGTCAAATCACAGTTATTCCTATCGAAAGTTCTATCAGTCTAAAAAAAACACCCGATATATCATCGGAATAATTTTTTTTGTAACATTCATTAAAATTTTCAGTATACTTTTAGCAAGTATGAAGTAAATGTGATGTATAGTAAAAAGGCGTATAGAAGTTATTAAACATTATTGATACTTCTTTTGAAGTCAATTGACCAAGTCCTCCGTAATCTTCTTATGTTGAACGGGTTTTCTGCCAGCTGATTCCCAATGCTGTTTCCATATTTTGGTATTATTTTCTTGAACGTTTTCTGATTTAATCACTAACGAAGGGTATCTTCAAATCATTTTGTATTGTTAAATCAGAAACATACCATGGTATATTTGTTCATGAACGTAGTATTTTGGATTGAAGTAGGTGTATAATCTGAATATTGAAAGTGTTAGCACATCCTTAGAGTTTGATACCGTATGTCCATATTGGTTTAATTATGGCTTTATAGATCAATACCTTATGTCGGAAAGATTTTCTGCCTTTTAGCCAATACATCTGTTTAGTTTTTGTATTTATTTGTGTCTTTTTAGCTTGAATGTATTATTTCCAAGTTGGTTCAAGTGAATACCCAGGTATTTTGCTTCTGTTTTAACTGGAATTTGTTTTTCATGTATTTCAACTACTTGACATATATCTCTTTTGTTGGTGAATGTAAGTTGTGCGGATTTCATTTCGTTGATGGTAAGACGCCGTTTTCGGTACCATTGTCCCAGTTCATTCAGATATTCCCCAAGGGTTTTCGGAAGCTGTTACCTCATTCACATGAGACGTCAATGTCGCTATGTTGCCTACGAAAGTGGTTAGTGTAGTGTTTTGCTTTTCTGGAATGTCGGATGTATAAATCAGATAAAGCAGTGAACCCAGTATACTTCCCTGTGGAACCCCTGCTTTAATTTCAATTGGGTTAGAGCATCGCCATATTTCATACCAAATTATTTATCGGGCGGGTATGATTTCAGAATCAGATGGTAGGGCTGTGGAAGAAAGTTTTTCAATTTGAAGAGTAATCCATTATGCCAAACTTTGTCAAGAACTTGAGATGAGTCTAGAAATACAGCAGTACAGGATTTTTTTTCTTTTAGACTTTTTGAAATGGTATTTATTACCTGGTGTATTTGATGTGTTGCTGAATGGTTTTCGTTAAATCCTAGTTGATGGTTTGGTAGAAGTTTGTGTAGATCGATATCCTTCTTCAATCTCTTGAACAGAAGTTTCTCAAACAATTTTCCTGAAATTGATAATAGGTTTATCGACCCATAGGATCTTACATCGTGTTCAGGTTCGTTTGGTTTTGGTATCATAATTATTTCTTCATACTTCCAGATATGAGAAAATAATATATACTCATCATTCGGTTGTAAAGGTTGTTTCAATAAGAGAGCAAAATTTCAGTGTGCAATAAAATATGCTTTTCTGTAGCAAAGAATTGAAATATTTATTGATTCAGAAAATATACATTTGGGAATTATGTATGAAACAAATTATCGTGTAAAAGGTTTTGCTGGCAAATGCGTACACATTTGACGAAATTTTCAATAACGTTATTGAATACATGTGGTGATGTTTCATTGATGCAGCGACTAATTTTGGCTTTCAATGCTTCGATGGTTGCAGGCCTCATCACTGAAAATGGTTTTATTTGCAAAATCAGCAGATAATTCAAGGAGCCAGAATTCTCTCCGCTGTTCATGGTCTACTGGCAGAAGTTGCTGAGTCAGTTGGATTCTGTAGGCATGCAGCAAATCTTTAGTGAGAATTCGCTACATAGTGCCCGTTAAAATGTCCAATTCTTGTGCCCGTTGGCGAATTGACGACTCTGGCCTTTCTGTCACACTCTCGCGAACTGCCGTGATGTTTTGTTCTGAACAACCTCTACGAGCTCGTATCGTATGTTTCACATCAATAACCGAACCAGTACTTTCGAATATTTTGATTATTCTTTTCACAGTAAGTGAATTAGGGACATTATTTCGACCGAACATTGGACGCACTTATGAATAGCGTCAATTAAACTTTCACCTTTTTGATAATAATTTTTGACAATCAGGACTCGTAGTTCTACCGTGTGATGCTTCATGTTCACTAACTCTCATCTGTCAACTTTCGATCTGTCACGTCATAATCATGTGACATTATGACTGTCAAACATGGCGCGCAATTCAAATATTGCGCTCTTATTGAAACACCCATTATATTGTATCGAGCAATATTATGGTTTTCTGTGGCAGTTTTTCTCAAAATCTCTGCTGCTTTTTCATTTTTCTCGATTTCGTGAAAAATTCTTGAGGTTTCAATGATTTTGTGGAAAGAAATATCTGGCAGGAGTTCAAGAATGACTCAAAAAACTTGACTTGAAAACTGAGACTAGTACAGTACATTTCAAGATATTGTACCTCCGTATACTATTGCGCCTTGAGTTCGAAGAAGTAAAATATCTCACGATTTTAGCGATATTGACAGGGATAAAATTATGGCTCATCGAGATGTTGATTGGTCCTATAGTGAATCACATAATATCGTCTGCACGATTCTTTCTAGATATGCACGGCGGTCGTAGAATGATTAAGTGCTACCTTCCTTTACCAGCAAGACTGCATACATCTCCATTCTACTCGTTGAACTCTTCTCCAAGCAGGAAGAATATTTTAAGGCAACCATTCCTATCATTAATTTTTTTCAGATTGTTATTATATATTGAAATTTTATCATTTCACCTTGGTGTAAGACTTTACCACATTGCCACAAAATCATTCATTTAAGAGTTTATTCCTTCTTTCTTGTGACATTTCTAATGTCACTGGGTATGCTTCATGAAGAAACTCAACTACAAAACTATAAAAACGAATTTGATTTATTATAGCTCTTTTTTGAGGATGCTCATTGAAATAAAGAAAGGTATTATGGTTTCTTGTCCCATTACGTACCACTATAACAGAAGAAGTAAACTGAAACTCATGAGTGGACCATATTATGAAAAACTGTAGGGCAAAGTCATTCAGGATTTATTGGACCTGAGGTGTTTCCTGCTTAAGAATCTTGTACAATATACAGATTTTGCGTTTCTTATAAAGGATAAAATTGCGTTGGTGGCCATCTGCGTATAGAATTAATTGTTGAACTTAACCCTTCATTAATGATAGTAGGGTCTTAAACCTGTTACACCCGGTATAATCGATGTATCGCATCGTTGCCTGAAAACTTTCAAACCGAAACTTCAGTCCCCGTCAAAGTACTGTAATTAAGGGCACTCAAAGCTTACCCTCCCGCTCTTTCCCGTCACCAACCTTCGTTGGATTAAAATCTACCCTCGGTAGGAGCTATTCGGGCGGAATTCGCTAGGAATTTGGGAAATGCAATTTTAAAATATCTACAGAGTGTATGTGTGTAATATCCTAAATCATAATTTTTCCCATCATGCCCTACTAGTGATAATTAATTTCTCGACTTAAGGATTGGGAAATTAAGATCCTTTTTAAATTGAAGATCTTGGAAAGGACCCAAGGTGGGATAAAAATGTGTACAATTTAAAAAGAATCTTATCTGCCTACTCTTAAAGTCTAGAATTTCATTAGCAAAGGGTGATTTAGTGATCTGTGCTTTGGGATTTAAAAATGAAATTTAACACAAAACTCTGCTGTGGACAAAATGATTCAAAAGTAGTTTATTACTAAGTAACGGTTTGTTTCAATATTGAGACGAGTTATTCTGTTATAACTCTTTACAAATTTTAATTTTGGGAAATTTCTTGAAGATTTTAAAATTTAAATAAAATAAAATTCTTGTTGTCAGCTGTATTAGCTAAAATGTGCTAGATAATTTCGATTAATATTCTATATTTTCTACAAATTCTTCTCTTTTTCATGTTGTGCGTTGTTTGTTTATGCTATACTACTCTGTCAAGAAAGTACCGGGAATTTTCAATTAAAACAACATTTTTACATTTAATCGTCAAAATTTATTGGGTCGCCTTCAAAATAGGCTCCATTTGCTCCAATACATCTATGCCAACGGCACTTCCAATTATCGAAACATTTTTTATAGGCGCTTTCCGGGATGGACTTTAGCTCTCGCGCCGAATTTTGTTTTATGGCTTCAATCGACTCAAAACGGGTGCCACGAAGGGGCAATTTTAGTTTTGGGAAGAGGAAAAAGTCGCAGGGAGCCAAATCCGGCGAATACGGTGGTTGCTGAAGCACGTTTGTTGAGTTTTTGGCGAGAAAGTCAGTCACAATCGTAGCTCGGTGAGAAGGTGCGTTATCGTCATGCAAAATCCATGAGTTGTTCGCCCACAAATTTGGCCGCTTCTTACGGATACGCTCACGCAAACGTTTCATAACGCCTAGGTAATACTCCTTGTTTACCGTCTGACCCTCTGGAACGAATTCGTAGTGCATCACGCCACGGATATCGAAGAAAACAATGAGCATCACCTTCATTTTCGAGCGACTTTGGCGTGGTTTTTTCGGTTTCGGCTCATTTTTTGCCACCCATTCCGATGATTGCTGGCTTGTTTGCATATCGTACTCGTAGACCCAGGTCTCATCACCAGTTATAATGCGTTCCATGAATGTAGAATCGGAATTACAGCGATCCAGCATGTCTGAAGCAACCTTTTCGCGATGACGTTTTTGAAGAAAATTCAGGTCTTTCGGTACGAGTCGTGCGGCCACCTTTCTCATGCCCAAAATATCAATCAAAATCGTACGTGCGGACTCGTGGGATATCTTAAGATCATGTGCTATCTCTCTCAAGCTGGTACGACGGTTTTCCAGCACCCTTATCTTCGATGGAAGCCGTCGATGGGCGACCACTTCACGACCGTCCTTGAAGGCTCTGTACCACTGATATGCACGAGTTTTCGATAGAGCATTATCACCAAAGGCCTTTTGCAACATTTTCAATGCATCGGCACACGAAAATTCATTTGCAACACAAAACTTTAAACAAATTCTTTGCTCAACGTAATCACCCATAGTAAAAATCGGCACGCACTCTGACATCGACTGACTTAATCAGCTGTTGCAAACACACTAGTTGACAGATCCCGCTCAAGCTTGGCATAGTAATTAAGGACAGTGGTACCAACCTAGGAAAAAAAATTTTTACCTGCCTCATTGCCCCGCCAGATTTAAATCGATAATTCCTGGTACTTTCTTGACAGAATGTATGTCTACTAAAATGAAACAGTGTTTCTAAGACATTTTATTCGATTTAATTCTTAAGGTTTTCAAGAAGTTTTCCAAGGTAGGGAAGTGTAACAGATTAACTTAGTATGCTTGATATGTAAGATATTGAAACAAATCTCCTACGAAGTAATAAACCCATTTTAATTATTTATTCTTCTATATTAAATAATTATATTTTGTCTGTAATATATTCCCTCTAGAAAGTCAACGGAATTTATTATTTTTCATAATTTTAATATACTTCTATTTTGTAACATTCTAAGACAAAATTTATGTATCGGGTGTTCTTTTTAGAGTGCTAGAAATTTCGATAGGGATAACTGTGGTTTGACAGAAGGTATAAGCCATGTTGTCTTGACATTTCTGTTCAGTAACCATTGACAAATTATCATGGAAAGACGAAAGACTCACGCCGCAACAACGTTTACAAATTGTTGAAATTTATTTTCAAAATCAGTGTTCTATTCGCAAACTTATAGAGCACTTCGTGAATCTTATGGTTTAAATAATCGTCCATCAGAGCAGCTTATTCGTTGAACCATCGATAGATTTCGGACAACATTTTCTCTACTCGATGCAACAACAACAAGAAAACGAACTGTACGTACAGAAGAAATTATCATTGTTGTAAGTCATAGTGTTAATGATGATCCGGGTTTGTCTATTCGTTGACGTTCACAAGTTTTCATATGGTGGACTGTGCGTCCACCATATGAAAAATTTTGCGTAAAGATCTTGGTCTACACCCATACAAGATCCAACCTGTTAGAGAACTAAATTGACTTGACCATAATAAGCGTCGTTTGTTTGCTAATTGGGCCATAGAACAGCTTGAAGTTGATGCACTTTTTTATCGTAAAATTGTATTTAGTGATGAATCTCATTTTTGTTCGAACCGATATGTAAACAAGCAAAATTGCCGTATATGGAGTGAAAACAATCCTCAAGAAGTTCTGCAGAGTGGCGTTCTCAGCAGGATAATGCAAGATGCCATACTTCGACTGCAAAAATATCAAGTGACAACCATTTCATGACCAGCAGCTTAACCAGATCTTATTCCTATTGAAAACATATGGGGGCTAATGAAGATTGAACTTGAACGAGCAGTGCCACGAAATAAAGATGATTTAATTCAGCCAGTTTTACAATCCTGGACTATCATCACTGAAAATCATGGAGGTGATCTAGTTTTGGGTGTATCTCGACGTTTAGTCAAGTGTTTACAGTTAAATAGAGATTGTATAAGTAAATAAGATGAATATTTTATAATTTCTAATTCAAGAATTAAAAATATTTACTAAATTACAATTAAGCTATATTTTTTCCAGATACTTTCAAGGCGGATTATAGTTAAAGCAATGAAACTTGCAGTAGAAATTATTCAGCTAATATTCGGTTCAGCAGTCTTTTAAACTGTGCAATATTTGTTAATTCTATGTCTATCAAAAACAGTGTTTCGAAGACATTTAATTTTATTTTTAAAATTTTTATGAAATTTTCTAAAATTAAAATTTGTAGGTAGATGTATTGGATTTACCCAATATCAATACAATATTCACCTTTTAATGAACAAATAATTATGGAATAAAATAGAAAAAGGCTTTTTACTTGATAAAAGACATATAACAAAATTTGAATATCAAAACAGATTTAATCTGTTAGTCTTCTACAATTTTAGATTAAAATTAATGTCTACAATAAGCACCGCTTATATTTAATAGACGTATATAATCGAAACTCAATATATAATGTCAAATAAATCGAATAAGTCGAATAAATAAACCAACAGATATAAAAAATTCATTAAAATTAATAAATAAATATTTAAAGGAGACAAAATTTTGTTTCTGATCTTACATTTAAGAACTCCAATTGCCTTTTAAAAAACATGAACACAACTTAAGGACTTCTCAAAAAATATAATTTATTTGAAATATTTAATATATTTAAATATTCGAATAAGTTCATTCAGAAATCTCTCAAAGCATGCACTATATCTTCAAAAAACAAATATAATTCTAGGTAATCTCTTCATCGGTCCGAAATAATATTCCAAATATCAAAATCAAATAACTATCACTATATCTCACCTCCCACGTGTTTACAGGACGATTGCTTCAAACAGACTAACTTTGAAATTGAATATGGTCTATGTTCTAACAAAATCACAGAAAAGTGTAAGGTATTTTTAAGGTTATATATAAATCATTAACATTCCATAATGAGATTTATTGAAGACTAAATATAATTATATATTATATATAAAATAAAATAGAAAAAGGCTTTTTACTTGATAGAAGAAATATAACAAAATTTGAATATCAAAACAGATTTAATCTGTTAGTTTTCTAGAATTTTAATTTCGAAAAAATTTTTATTCAAAAAACTTTTAGATTAAAATTAATGTCTACAATAAGCACCGCTTATATTTAATAGACGTATATGATCAAAACTCAATACCTAATGTCAAATAAATCGAAGAAGTCGAATAAATAAACCAACAGATATATAAAAGCCATTAAAATTAACAAATAAATATTTAAAGGAGACAAAATTTTGTTTCTGATCTTACATTTAAGAACACCAATTGCCTTTTAAAAAACATAAACACAACTTAAGGACTTCTCAAAAAATATAATTTATTTGAAATATTTAATATATTTAAATATTCGAATAAGTTAATTCAGAAATCTCTCAAAGCATGTACTATATCTTCAAAAAACAAATATAATTGTAGGTAATCTCTTCATCGGTCCAAAATAATATTCCAAATATCAAAATCAAATAACTATCACTATATCTCACCTCCCACGTGTTTACAGGACGATTGCTTCAAACAGACTAACTTTCAAATTGAAGATGGTCTATGTTCTAACAAAATCACAGAAAAGTGTAAGGTATTTTTAAGGTTACATATAAATCATTAACATTCCATAATGAGATTTATTAAAGACTAAATATAATTATATATTATATATAAAATAAAATAGAAAAAGGCTTTTTACTTGATAGAAGAAATATAACAAAATTTGAATATCAAAACAGATTTAATCTGTTAGTTTTCTACAATTTTAATTTCGAAAAAATTTTTATTCAAAAAACTTTTAGATTAAAATTAATGTCTACAATAAGCACCGCTTATATTTAATATACGTATATGATCAAAACTCAATACCTAATGTCAAATAAATCGAAGAAGTCGAATAAATAAACCAACAGATATATAAAAGCCATTAAAATTAACAAATAAATATTTAAAGGAGACAAAATTTTGTTTCTGATCTTACATTTAAGAACACCAATTGCCTTTTAAAAAACATGAACACAACTTAAGGACTTCTCAAAAAATATAATTTATTTGAAATATTTAATATATTTAAATATTCGAATAAGTTAATTCAGAAATCTCTCAAAGCATGCACTATATTTTCAAAAAACAAATATAATTGTAGGTAATCTCTTCATCGGTCCAAAATAATATTCCAAATATCAAAATCAAATAACTATCACTATATCTCACCTCCCACGTGTTTACAGGACGATTGGTTCAAACAGGCTAACTTTCAAATTGAAGATGGTCTATGTTCTAACAAAATCACAGAAAAGTGTAAGGTATTTTTAAGGTTATATATAAATCATTGACATTCCATAATGAGATTTATTAAAGCCTAAATATAATTATATATTATATATAAAATAAAATAGAAAAAGGCTTTCTACTTGGTAGAAGAAATATAACAAAATTTGAATATCAAAACAGATTCAATCTGTTAGTCTTCTACAATTTTAAATTCAAAAAAAAAATTTTTTTTTTCAAAAAACTTTTAGATTTAAATTAATGTCTACAATAAGCACCGCTTATATTTATTAGACGTATATAATCATATTTAATAGACGTATATAATCAAAACTCAATATATATTGAGGTTCGATTATATAGTATATCATCAGACAACTGTTGATGATGATGGGATAGTTCATTTCCCGAAACTCGAGTCACAAGAAAATGTGTGAAATATATTTTTATTGGTAGTAAAACATAGTAATTTCTACAATTTGTTTTAATTAAATTATATTTTTTGAGAAGTCCTTAAGTTGTATTCATGTTTTTTAAAACGCAATTGGTGTTCTTAAAGGTAAGATCAGAAACAAAATTTTGTCTCCTTTAAGTATTTATTTATTAATTTTAATGACTTTTTTATATCTATTGGTTTATTCATTCGACTCATTCGATTTATTTGACATTATATTTTGAGTTTTGATTATATACGTCTATTAAATATAAGCGGTGCTTATTGTAGACATTAATTTAAATCTAAAAGTTTTTTGAATAAAAATTTTTTTGAAATTAAAATTGTAGAAGACTAACAGATTAAATCTGTTTTGATATTAAAATAATTATGGGATTTGAATAACATATTCAAAAATGTCTTTTCTACACCATCAATAGTTTCAAGCAAAAATATAACATTACAATAACGAAAATATTCTGGAAAAACGAATGAGTACTCATCTCGATGCGAAATCAATGATTCTTCCGGGGAACGTTTTTTCCCCTCTGAAGATGAGAAAGCCTCGTAGAAAGTGAAATGTTTTTCCTGTTTTGAAGGGGGATCCCGTATTCCTGGATTACCCAGCTTACTCTGTCAGCCTTCCTAAGCTTCACAATGTGGAGACCAATTTATACCACACTTAATACCACTCGACGTTTATAGCCACAATGTAAATTCAGATTTGTTTTGGGTATACCATATTAGTTTCCAACTTGGAGTGATTCGTCCGCTTTGTTTCTCTTGGAGATAATAATTTCGGCTGAATTCTGGACAAATTTGTTGTTGTGGACTCTTCCTAGTGTTATTTTAGTTTTGAATTCAACAAAATATCCCGAAATTAGTCAAGTTTGCTGATCTGCAGCTTTGTCACATAACAGTTTTGGTCGAGCGGAAAGAGCTAGAAGAAGAAAAGCCCAAGAAAATAATTCTAGTATAAATTTTCCCGATTTTAAAGTATTGAGGAAAAATGATTTGCTTGAATTTAGTATTTTTCGTGAACCGACATATACAGATATCACAATTCATCACACATCGAATCATCCTATTAATCAGAAAATAGCTGCATTTCACACACAGTATGATCCATAGGTTGGTTAACGTATCTATATATCGCGATAATTTTTTTTTTTTTAATTAAATATGATTGGGCAATAACGGCTATAGTCCAATTATAATATAGATAATAGCTGGAATTAATTGTACAGATTTAAATCTAAATAAATCTCATGGAAACATTTAGAATTAAATATTAAAAAACATGTCCTCACTACACTGTATCACTTAATAGACACTTAATATACTTCTATTTTGTAACATTCTGAGACAAAATCTATGTATCGGGTGTTTTTTCAGAGTGATAGAACTTCCGATAGGGATAACTGTGATTTGACAGAAGGTAGAAGTCATGTAGTTTTGACATTTCTGTTCAGTAAGCATTGACAAATTATCATGGAAAGACTCACGCCTAAACAACATTTACAAATTTTTAACATTTATTTTAAAAATTAGTGTTCTATTCGCCAACCTTATAGAGCACCTCGTGAAATTTATGGTTTACATAATCGTTCATCAGAGCAGCTTATTCGTCGAACAATCGATAGATTTCGGACAACATTTTCTCTGCTCGATGCAACAACAACAACAAGACAAAGAGCTGTACGTACAGAAGAAAATATCGCTGCTGTAAGTCATAGTGTTAATGATGATTAGGTTTGTCTATTCGTCGACGTCTACAACAAGTTGGACTCTGTACATCCACCATATGGAAAATTTTGCGTAAAGATCTTGGTCTACACCCATACAAAATCCAAATGGTTTAAGAACTGAAGCCACTTGACCATAATAAGCGTCGTTTGTTTGCTGATTGGGCCCTAGAACAGATGAGCTTCATCAATAAACACATTGTGTTTAGTGATGAAGCTCATTTCTGGTTGAACGGCTATGTAAATAAGCAAAATTGCCGTATATGGAGAGAAAACAATCTTCAAGAAGTTCTGCAGGTTCTATTGTATCCTGAAAAAGGTACTGTGTGGTGTGCTTTACATATTTCTTTAAAAACGATGCTGGAGCTAATGTTGCAGTGAATGGTGCTCGTTACAGATCGATGATCAATGATTATTTGTTTCAAAATTTGAATGGTGTCGACCCAGAAGTGTTTTGGTTCCAACAAGATGGTGCTACACCTCATGCTGCTACTGTTACAATTGATTCATTGAAAGAAAATTTGACGATAACAAATTTTCGAGAAATGGTCCAATTAATTGGCCTCCAAGATCATGCGATATAACTCCACTGGATTATTTTCTTTGGGGTTATGTCAAGTCATTGGTTTATGCTGATAAACCAGAAACAAAAGACGCTTTGGAAGCCAACATAACTCGTGTTATTGATGAAATAAGGCCTGAATTACTCGAAAAAGTGGTCCAAAATTGGTCTGGTCGAATGCGGTTCCTCAGAGCTAGTCGTGCCAAAAATTATTTTTAAAACATAATTGTCATAAAATTATCTTTCAAATAAAAAAAAATTTGGCTTCAATCTAAATTTAAATGAGTTTTATTTCATTTTAAAGTTCTATCACTCTAAAAAAATACCCGATATATATTATCATCACATGTGGTGAAAATTAACTAATTAACTAAATTTTGACAAAGATTATAAAACCATTAAACAAATAGCTTTCAAAAATGATTTTTATCCGTTAATTATAGATAATTTACTTGATAAAATAAATTACAAGAAAGCAATATCCCTTATATATCCAAAATTTCAAAATTCAAACGAAACAAAATTTATTTCATTAACGTACATAGGCCAAAAATCTGGAAAGATTGCTAGATATTTAAAGAAAAAAGAAAATTATAACATCGCTTTTAAAACCATTAATTCTTCAGGCAGCTTAATAAAAAATAATAAAGATGTCATTCCTAAAAATAAAACAATCAGGACTTTACAAGTTAACATGTAGTGATTGTCCATGCGTATATGTGGGACAGACAGACCGTTCATTCCAAACAAGGATACGAGAACATGAAAAATGTTATATTAATAATAAACCAAATTTAACTTATGCCAAGCATTTGTTAGAGACTGGTCATACTTTTAATATGAACTATGAAATATTACATATCGAAAACAAAAGTCAGAAACTTAAGTGATCAATAGATATAATATAAGACAAATTTTATTCAATGATCGAATAGATTTAAACAGATCCCCCCTACTTAATATTTTTCATTGATTGTAAACCATCTCTTTCCACTGCTCTATTTTTTGTACCAAAGCTGTGTATTTAAGGTCATGTTTTGCATTGTATACCTCAGTGTTAATACTCACTCACCTGATGAAGTTATGGTATGACGAAACAATTGTCGTGTAAATCAATAAAATAGCGTTAAGTTAACACTTGTTTTTCTTATATTGAAGATGAATTTCCGTCAAGCAAAGGCCGAGACAATCAAGAAGAGAAATGTATGTTACAACATTTGCAATTTTACATCTCACAAATATTAAGACATTGTCTGCCAAGTTCTGTTGTTGCGTACCATCTGGCATCTGTTTCTTTTCTTAAAATATTCGAAAACATTGATATATTACAGTTACGTATTAATTTCTTCATTTATTATTCAGTGGAGTCTTCTGATATATTAAACTTATTCAGCTTTAACACAGTTGATGTGTTTTAACTTCTGAAAGAAGCGGTGATATCTCCCTACATCATCCGATATGGTCTAGTGGCTAGGATACCTGGCTTTCACCCAGGAGGCTCGGGTTCGATTCCCGGTATCGGAATATATTTTTGTTAGAATATTAATTTTTCAACATATGTCCAAATGAATTTTTTAGATCACTTTCATGGTTTTTCAATAACATTCCAGCAAATAAACACACCTGCAATTATTAATTTTACAACTAATATAGATCTTTCAACAGGGTGTTCGCAAAATTACCTTGTACACACGCAGTGCTTAATTAGAAATTTGCAAAAGGGGTTGATTCAATGTAGTCCTAAAGGAAAATTCAAAAGAAAAAATAAACCTAATGAAGTTTTTTGTTACAGGTCATCCTCGTTTCTTCAATCAATTATCGTGCGGTTTGGACATCATCTCCATGGCGGGAGAATGGTTAACAGCCACTGCCAACACCAACATGTTCACTTATGAGATCGCCCCCGTATTTATCCTTATGGAGAACGTCGTCATGACGCACATGAGAGAACTAATCGGTCCCAACTGGAAGAATGGAGATTCTATCTTATCCCCAGGTGAGAACATTTTTTTTCAACCACTTGCTGAATATTAATGGTAGACAAATACACTTGGCTTAGGTAAAATAAATGGAGGTATACACCTGATACAAGGTATATAAAAATATATAAAAATTTACAGATATATTCTGTTAGCCTTCTACATATTTTATTTCAAAAAATTATATTTAATATTATTTAAATATTTCAATATTAGCCTTCTTTATATTTAATTTAAAAAAATTATATTTAAAAAATTATAACTGCAGAAATTAAATTAAATTAATGTCATATAAGTACCACTTATATCAAACGACATATAAAATAAACATTCATTATAAGACATCCAAATGATATAACAAAATCCAATAAAATAAAAAATACTATAAATTACATATTTTGAGTAGACAAAATTTTGTGTCTGCTGATCAATCATATGAAAACAGATATCTCTCAAAAATGTTTAACAAAATCTTAAGAATTTCATCATAAAACTATCTTACTAAAAATATTCAATATTATTGGATATCTAACTAACTTACTTTTTATAAAATCTCAAGATATGTAAAAACATTACTGAAAAACAAGTTTTAAGGGAGACTTTGCTTCGTCAGTACTCAATTAATTCATATTCAATAAAATATAACATCAATCAACAACAAATATTTACTCACCTTTCAACAATTCAGAAAGCTGAATATGAATATGAATGAATACTGAAAAATTTAAATGCAGTATAATGTTAACTACAAATAAATAATTCTGTGGTTTACCATTGATCTAAAAGATTGAAAGGCAATTTAACGGCCTCTGTTATAGCACAAGGACTATCTGTATAAAGAATTTTAAGGAAACCAAATAATTATATATTATGAATAAAATAACATGAATATAGGTTAATACTTGATAGAAGGTATATAAAATTAATTAAAAATTTTAATATTAGCCTTCTACATATTTAATTTCAAAAAATTATATTGAATAATGATAACCTCAGGAATTAAATTAAATTAAGGTCATATAAGTACCACATATATCAAACAACATATAAAATAAACATTCGTAATAAGACATCCTAATGATTTAACAAAACCCAATAAATAAAAATTGTTAACCAAAATCCTATAAATTAAATATTTTGAGTAGAAAAAATTTTGTTTCTGTTCATCGCTCTTATGAAAACAAATATCTTTCAAAAATGTTTAACATAATCTTAAGAATTTCATCATAAAACTATTTTACTTAGAATATTCAATATTATTGGACATCTAACTAAGTTACTTTTTAGAAAATCTCAAGATATGAAAAAAACATTACTAAACAACAAGTTTTAAGAGAGGCTTTATTCGTCAGTACTCAATCATATTCAGTAAAATATAATATCAATCAACAAAAATATTTACTTACCTTTAACAATTCAGAAAACGTCGTGGCAAATGAATACTGAACATTTAAATAGAGTCCAATGTTGACTCAAAATAAATAGTTCTGTGTTTTACCATTTATCTTAAAGATTGAAAGACAATTTAACGACCTCTGTTATAGCACAAGGATCATCTATATAAAGAATGTTCAGGAAACCAAATAATTATATATTATATGCTTATATGACATTAATTTAATTCCTGAAGTTATAATATTAATATAATTTTTTGAAATTAAATATGTAGAAGGCTAACAGAATATATCTGTAAATATCAAAATATTTAAATAACTTGGCTTAAGTTTCAAAAAAATTAAATTCATGTTGTTGATATATATAATAATAAAAAGAAGTTTTTTCTTCGTAGAAGTATTATTACAAAATTTTAAATATCATACAGATTTATTCTGTTAACCTCCTACAAATTTTAATTTCAAAAACTTTTCATTCAAAAACTTTTGGAATTAAATTAAATAAATGTTTTTAGAACACACTTTGTCAATTCAATAGACATATAGAATTAATCACTTATTCATTACACAGTACCAAAGGGAATAAAAGAAATTCAGATAAATATAAATTTTCAACTAAAAATGATTAAATAAATACTTGAAGATTATAAAATTTTGTTTCATTCCTTCCTTTATGAAAACTAAATTCCTTTCCAAAAATGCAGAACATACCCTCAAGAACTTCTCCAGAAACAACTTGCTCAATATAAGTTCCTTAAAAAAAAATTCCTAAAATATGCAGAATATCTCCAGAAATCAATTTAGAATTATTACAACGGAAACTCATCGGCTCTACTTCATATTTGAAAAGAAAAATAATTAACAAAATATATCTTACCAAACCAACAGAATGCTGTTTACTCGACAAACACTAGAATGAAGTGAACTTTTAAAAATCCTACTAGTTGTTTTTGAAGAAGTTCTTGAGGTTATGTTTTGCATTTTTGGAAAATTTTTGTAGGCTTCAAGTATTTATTTAATAATTTTTAGTTGACAATTTATATTTATCTGAATTTCTTTTATTCCCTTTGGTACTGTGTAATAAGTGATTAATTCTATGTGTCTACTAAATTGACACAGTGTGTTCTAAAAACATTTATTTAATTTAATTGTAAAAGTTTTTGAATAAAAATTTTTTGAAATAAAAATTTGTTGGAGGTTAACACAATGAATCTGTATGATATTTAAAAGTTGATATATATGTTTTGAATTTCAACCCATTTTCAAAAGTAAGGAGAATTTACTCAACATTTCAATTTATATTTTCCGGATTGAAGTGACGGGTTTTTTTTTATTTGAGGTTGTTATCATTAAGTTATACCTGTTGACGATATTTGCTTTTTTCAAAGGAACCAGTTACTAACAGATGTCAGTAATAGGGATAGATGAAATGCCGTTTGTTATCGGCAAATGTTTTTTTTGAGCCTTTTTTATGAGACTGTATAGACCTTACCTGTTTACTTAATGGAAATAACTCGATTATACGTACTCATTCCGTATTCATGAATTGAAGTTCTCTCAAAAAAATTAAAACAATTAATCTCGATAATATCGTATTCACATAATTTTTTTTCGAAAGCCTAGAAAATTGATAATCGAAGATAGATATTTCAATGTGCATTAAAAAATTTGAATTCATTTCTATCTTAACAATTGGAGAAATCAGGCGCCAACGTGGGGTGAAATACAAGTTAATCCTTTAATTCTAATGTCAATAGGTGAGGGATTTAAAATGCAAATTGAAAGGGGTTCACTGGAGCATCAATCTGTTATTTCCCATGAAATTGGTTCAGAAGGGTGAGGACACACCCTTACGTTAAAAAATTTCAGGGAATAAAACTGTTAATCGAAAACTGATAGATTACATATAGAAATTTTTATTTAATTTTAAAGTACCTTTAGAGTTGCACCCTTGGAATGATCCTATAGTGGGTTAAGTATGTCTACTTTTATCCTTTAAAATTTCCTGGTAATTCTAGTGTGAACTCCTACAAATCCTTACTATTGATGTTCAAACCAAAAAATGTTCATTGAAAAAACTGTATTCAATATTCACCAATGTTCAGTGTATTTGGAAGCTTAACTGTTGAATAATAAAAAAAAGTTTTTCTTCGATAGAAGGATTATTGCAAAATTTTAAATAACTTACAGATTTATTCTGTTAACCTCCTACAAATTTTGATTTAAAAAAATTTTTATTCAAAAACTTTTAGAATTAAATAGAAATTACAATTATTACACATTACCAAAGAGAATAAACGAATTCGAAGAAATATTAATTGTCAATTAAAAAAAATATTAAATAAATACAAAATTTTGTTTCGTTCCTTGTTTTATGAAAACCAAATTCCCTTCCAAAAATGCAAAACATAACCTCAAGAACTCCTTCAAAAGCAACGTTCTCAAAATAAGTTCCTTGTAAAGAAATTCCTAAAACATGCAGAACATCTTCAAAATGCAATTTAGAATTATTACAACGGATGATAATATGATATATGATGTTCTACAGGAAAATATTTTGAAAGAAGTGTTTCTTGTGAACAACTTTTTATTTTTTTTCTTTTTCCAGGAGGATCTATTTCAAATCTGTATGCATTCTTAGCTGCTAGACATAAGATGTTTCCTAACTATAAGGAAAAAGGCATTGCAACCATTCAAGGACAGCTTGTTATGTTCACATCAGATCAGGTGGGTATAAACTGAATACATAGAAAAATATTTAGTCTATTATACCACGTCATCAAATAGTCCTACAGCATTTTGAGTAATATCACTCAATCTTCGGAAAAAAATTTACATGCTCAACGATCTTTTAAATGAGAAAATTCCAACATTAGCCAAAAAACGGTCAGGTATCACTGCTTGGTCCTTCAAGTTGAATCATATGATTTAATTACGCTGATCCTGTATTCTTCGACTAAAGTATTATAGCTGGGAATCTGTTGTGAATATGATAACATTTCCAAAATTTTCGCTTTGTAATCGAATATGTAAATATACATCCTACAATACAGGGTCCTGCAATAGTGCGTTGCGTTTCCATAGCTGACGAACCAGAAATCTTAGAAATTCCTTTCACAAGCAGGCTCCTTGTACTTTCATTTCTGCATCTCAGAAAATTATTTTCTTATAAACATTAGCAGAAGCCTTCTCAATCCTGAAAAACACCGTCTTTTAATTTTTTCAAAGGGTTAAAATAGTCCCCTGAAGCTCTATATCTGCTTTATCTGAACAGTCTCTATTAGACCGAGTCTGTACCTAACCATTTGGATACAGAACACCCATTTCTTTTACCCTTGAGCCGCCACTGGTGAGAAAGCAATTTCACACAGTATTACATCTCAAATAAATACCGGTCACAACAGAATGTGAAAGAATCAGATTTTGCACGGCTTTGTAAATATTATGTGAGAGTCTTCAGCGATTTTCTAGGCCATAAAAATGAAACGGAAATTGCTTTCCTATCTGAAAATCGACATTGGTATTATGCTCCTTCAGATTCCAGGATATGAGATCTATTGATTTCTGTTCTGAAGGGACTAACAGTAACATTCAACTGGAACATAATGATTTCAAACAAAAAGCCTCAATACACTCAACTAGGATTATATCGGGTGCTTTTTTTAGAGTGATACCATTCATTTTGAAACAAATAATCATTGATCATCGGTCTATAACGATCACTGTAATTATCTCAAGCATCATTTTTGAAGAAATATTTACCGATGATGCCTTCAACGTGTAAAGCACACCATACAGTGATTTTTCAGGATGCAATGGAACCTGCAGAACTTCTTGAGGATTGTTTTCACCCATATACGGCAATTTTGCTTTTTTATATAGGCGTTCAACCAGAAATGAGCTTCATCACTAAACGCAATTTTACGATAAATATGTGGATCAACTTCAAGCTGTTCTAGGGCCCAATCAGCAAACAAACGACGCTTATTATGGTCAAGTGGCTTTAGTTCTTGAACCAGTTGGATCTTGTATGGGTGTAGACCAAGATCTTTACGCAAAAATTTCCATAGAGTCCAACTTGTTGTGAACGTCAACGAATAGACAAACCTGGATCATCGTTAACACTATGACTTACGGCAGCGATATTTTCTTCTGTACGTACAGTTCTTTGTCTTGTTGTTCTTGCATCGAGTAGAGAATATATTGTCCAAAATCTATCGATAATTGGACGAATAAGCTGCTCTGATCGACGATTATGTAAACCATAACCTCTCACGAAGTGCTCTATAAGTTTGGCGAAGAGAACACTGATTTTGAAAATAAATTCTTAACAATTTGTAAACGTTGTTGCGGCGGGAGTCTTTCCATGATAATTTTTCTATGCTTACTGAACAGAAATGTCAAAACACATGGCTTCTACCTTCTGTCAAATCACAGTTATCCCTATCGAAAGTTCTATCACTCTAAAAAAAAACACCCGATATAAAGTCGCTTTTTCAAATTGAATTCAGACGAATATATTATTACCAAATTTTTATTTTAAATTAATAATGTAATCACCTTCGTTATCAACAACCTTTTGTCATCTTGTGTGCAAATTTTCAATACCAGACCGATAAAAATCAATTGATTTTTGAGTGAAATATCCCGAGATGGCATTTTGGACATCATCCAACTTAACAAATTTTTTTGCCACTAGGGAAATGTTATAGCGATCGGAATAAATGGAAATGCGAGGGTGCAATATCGGGCGAGTATGGTGGGTGAGGTAGTAACTCCCACTCCAACTCATTAATTTTTTCCAATAATAAAGATCTGCAAACCTGGACAAGTTTCAGCACTTCAAAATAAACACTTCTGCCTATACTGCACCAAACATACAGAAGTACAAGAAGTACTTGGTGATTCATTTGGAGAGAGCCACTGCCTTTTGCGTTTTGGATTATCATATAGGACCCATTTTTCGTCTACAGTGATTAAGCGGTCAAAAAACGTTTCTGTATGGTGCTGTTGAAGCCATACGTTGCATGTGATGGATCGATTGGCTTTGTTCCTTTCGAACAGATTATGGGAGACCCAAACACCAAGTCTGCTTACTTTCCCAATCTGCTGCAAATGTTATTGGATGGTCGACCAAGGTTGGTTGATGGTGTTTGGGAGTTCCTCGATTGTCTAACATGGATTTGCTTCCGCTTCTGCCCTTAGCATGTCGTTATCTAATTTTGTTGGTCTTCCTGATCGATAGGAGTCAGAGAGATCAAAATTACCGGATCTGAACCTAGAGAACCATCTTTGGCATTTACGAACGCCTAATGCACTTGGATAAACATCGCATATTTCAGAATAAATATACAAATTAATTTATTCATTTGGAGAGAAATGCCAATTATAGGCATAGCGGCTTAATAGGAGATTACATGAGCATGAGGAAAATTTCTTCGTCTGTGACGCTTGAAATAATCGGGAATACAGTTGAATTCTTGAATCAGCTCGATATGGTATGCTGCGTATGTATATTCGCGTGCATTAGATGGCGCTATTGTTTGGTAAAACATTACTTTTCTGGTAAAAGTGAATAATTCCAATTTAATTTTTTTTTTTCAGAGTCATTACTCCGTAAAATCCTGTGCCTCAGTTTGCGGTCTTGGTACCGACAACTGCCTAATGGTGCCATCAGACATCCAGGGTCGTATGATCCCATCGGAACTGGAGCGTTTGATCATTGAAAGACGCAATCGGGGTCATATCCCCTTTTTCGTCTGTAGCACCGCCGGAACCACAGTCTTGGGTGCCTTCGATCCCATCAATGAAATCGCTGACATATGTCATAAATATGGCCTATGGCTCCATGTAGATGTGAGTAATTTTTAGCGCATATTATTTATTCCAGATTCATAAATAGTATCACTACGTTTCAAAGAACCGTTTTTTTCAAACTTTGAATATAAAAACAGATTTAATCAGTTATAAAGTTATAGCATACAAACTTTTGACGTCTATGTTTTTTGCAGGCTGCCTGGGGCGGAGGACTTCTCCTCTCCAAGAAGTACCGCCATCCACGTCTTAGCGGAGTTGAGAGGTAAGATTCAATTCATTCTAAACTTTTCTAATCTCCACATCTCGAATCTGCTACAAACCTGTAGCCTGTCCCTGATTTATAACGCTGAACGCTATTGTTCTCAGGTTTGGGGTTTTGACTAATTGTTGTGGTGTGCTTGACAGCTTGATTTATAGGGTTGGTACAATGAAAATTAACGTTGGTAATTCGCATTAAGGATATTCTATGGAACTTCCCTGCAGCAGATCGTTGAATTAGTAGGGTATTCTACTTTGATGAAAAAGGTTTTTTGATTGAGTTTCAAAGGTAAATTGCGACATTAAACATTTATCAATTATAAACACTGCGTTTCAGCAAAATTGATCATCATAACTGTAGAAAATTGATCGCAAACAAGCAAAATACATTATTAAGATTTTCAAAGTCCATGACCCACGAAAATCCAATGAAGGAAAGTTCTTGTATATTAAAGTTTTGAGTGATGCACTGAATTGTTCCATAACCATCTGGAAAAATTTCACTATATCACGAAAACGTTTCATCCAGGAACTTTTAAAAGATTTTTCCTCGTAACCCGGAGCTATAAATAAGTTCTAAAGTGCTTAAAGTGCAGACTTCTGTCTAGCCTTTCCAGCTAGTGTAATCCCTGATTACATGGGAATCTGACAGCTGGTTGTCACCCAGAGATACAAGGCGGTATACACATCCAAATCCTGCTCTAATTCTGGGAGGACCGTTTAATCAATGCCTTTAGGGTGTTAGAACTGGAGTTCGTTAGTCTCTGATCTCTCCGGGATTGAAAACAATTCGGCCTTCACTGTTTTCCACTAAAGCAATACAAATACAGTATTATTCACCAATCCCGCATGCATAGCTATCATACTTACAATTGAGCTTGGAGTTGATGATGTTCCCTCATAAAAATTATATAAACCATTCAGTTTATAGATATAGACGTAGAAATTTCTTGAAATGAAAACGCTGCAAATTTTATAGGAACGAAATCAATAGAAATTGTTAGATGAAAGACACATTTTAAAATCATGAAAGACTTACTTTGATGATATTAAGCTGAATGGGGGTAGAAACTTCTTGAAATGAAAAGGCTGCAAATTTATAGAAACGAAATCAATAAAAGTTGTTAGATGAAACACACATTTTAAAATCATGAAAGACTTACTTTAACGATATTATATCGGGTGTTCTTTTTAGAGTGATAGAAATTTCGATAGGGATAACTGTGATTTGACAGAAGGTAGAAGCCATGTTGTTTTGACATTTCTGTTCAGTAAGCATTGACAAATTATCATGGAAAGACTCACGCCGCAACAAAGTTTACAAATTGTTGAAATTTATCTTCAAAATCAGTGTTCTCTTCGCCAAACTTATAGAGCACTTCATGAAATTTATGGTTTACAAAATCGTCCATCAGAGCAGCTTATTCGTCGAACCATCGATAGATTTCGGACAACTTTTTCTCTACTCGATGCAAGAGCAACAACAAGACGAAGAATGTACGTGCAGAAGAAAATATCGCTGCTCTAAGTCATAGTGTTAATGATGATCCAGATTTGTCTATTCGTCGACGTTCACAACAAGTTGGACTCTGTGCATCCACCACACGGAAAATTTTGTGTAAAGATCTTAGTCTACACCCATACAAGATACAACTGGTTTAAGAACTAAAGCCACTTGACCATAATTAGCGTCGTTTGCTTGCTGATTGGGCCCTAGAACAGCTTGAAGTTGATCCACTTTTTTATCCTAAAATTGTGTTTAGTGATTAAGCTCATTTCTGGTTGAATGGCTATGTAAACAAGCAAAATTGCTGTATATGGAGTGAAAACAAACCTTCTGCAGGTTCCATTGCATACTGAAAAATGCACTGTATAGTGTGCTTTACACGCTGGAGGCATCATCGGTCCATATTTCTTCAAAAACGATGCCTAAGTTAATGTTACAGTGAATGTTACTCGTTACAGTTCGATGATCAATGATTATTTGTTTCAAAATTTGAATGGTATTGACCCAGAAGTGTTTTGGTTCCAACAAGATGGTTCTACACCTCATGCTGCTACCGCAACAATTGATTTATTGAAAGAAAGATTTGGCGATAACATCATTTCGAGAAATGGTCCAATTAATTGGCCTCCAAGATCATGCGACATAACTCCACTGGATTATTTTCTTAGGGGTTATGTCAAGTCATTGGTTTATGCTGATCTAACAGAAACAATAGACGCTTTGGAAGCCAACATAACTCGTGTTATTGATGAAATGAGGAGTGAATTCCTCTAAAAAGTGGTCCAAAATTGGCCTGGTCGAATGCGGTTCCTCAGAGCTAGTCGTGGTGGACATATGCCGGAAATTATTTCTGAAACATAAATGTCATGAAATTATCTTTCAAATAAAAAAAATTGGCTTCAATCTTAATTTAAATGTGTTTTATTTCAATATAAAGTTCTATCTGTCTAAAAAAAACACCCGATACAACCCTTGTAGCCACTCATAAAATTCATTCTTATTTTTCCACAAAGCTTTAACAAAAAATATATTTCTCTCCGATTTTAAAAATTTTTATCTGAAAATAACGAACAAAACTGAACACCCAACGAAATTATCCAAGTTCACAAAGGTTCAAATTCGTTATCTCTCTCCATCCACGTAATGTTTGTTTTAATACGAAGTTATCTCGGCTTCGTATAATATAAAGTCAATTGAAAGCCCTTCACCCCAAGGGTCTCGGCCGCAAAGTGTTTTCTCACCATAAGTAGTTTTGATGCAAATTAGGGCACACTTTAGAGATTATCGGCTGTTTACGGGGTTCGAAGAGAGGGAACTGGATATTGATTTTATGGAAGAGGTGCAGCCAACGAGAATTCTCGGTCCAGAAAAAAAACCCCAGAAATCGGGGTACACTTGAAGTAACACATCTGTGTTGTCCACTAGGGGTCATTATTTATACAGGGTCACGAAACTCAACGCCAAGCAAGTGCAGGACGAGGGGACAGGTTATACCAGTTCAGTCAAAAATATGAAAAATCCATGTCAAATGGACAACAGACAACTTTTTTAAAATGCCATCACCCTTTGCCAGCCACCTCATATTTTCCCTTATTTCTACTGATAATAATAATGTTTAAAAAACACTTGCACTAAATATCGGGTGCTTTTTTTAGAGTGATAGAATTTTAAATTGGAATAAAACACATTTAAATTAAGATTGAAGCCATTTTTTTTTAATTGAAAGATAATTCTATGACATTTATGTTTTGAAAATAATTTCCGGAATATGTCCACCACGACTAGCTCTGATGAACCACATTCGACCAGACCAATTTTGGAGCACTTTTTCAAGTAATTCAGGTCTTATTTCATCAATAACACGAGTAATGTTGGCTTCCAAAGCGTCTATTGTTTCTGGTTTATCAGCATAAACCAATGACTTGACTTAACCTCAAAGAAAATAATCCAGTGGAGTTATTACGCATGATCTTGGAGGCCAATTAATTGGACCATTTCCCGATCATCTCTTTCAATAAATTAATTGTTACGGTAGCAGCATGAGGTGTAGCACCATCCCGTTGGAACCAAAACACTTCTGGGTCGATACCATTGAAATTTTGAAACGAATAATCATTGATCATCGATCTGTTACGAGCACCATTCACTGTAACATTAGCTCCAGCATCGTTTTTAAAGAAATATGGACCGATGATGCCTCCAGCGTGTAAAGCACACCATACAAGTGCATTTTTCAGGATGCAATAGAATCTGCAGAACTTCTTAAGGATTGTTTTCACTCTATATATGGCAATTTTGTTGTTAACCTAGCCGTTCAACCAGAAATGAGCTTCATCACTACACACAATTTTACGATAAAAAAGTAAATCAACTTCAAGCTGTTCTAGGGCCCAATCATCAAAGAAACCACGCTTATTATGGTCAAGTGGCTTTAGTTCTTGAACCATTTGGATCTTGTATGGGTGCAGACCAAGATCTTTACGCAAAATTTTCCATGTGGTGGATGCACAGAGTCCAACTTGTTGTGAACGTCGACGAATAGACAAATCTGGATCATCATTAACCCTATGACTTACTGCAGCGATATTTTCTTCTGGACGTACAGTTCCTTGTCTTGTTGTTGTTGCATCGAGTAGAGAAAATGTTGTCCGAAATCTATCGATAGTTCGACGAATAAGCTGCTCTGATGGACGATTATGTAAATCATAAATTTCACGAAGTGCTCTATAAGTTTGGCGTATAAAAACACTGATTTTGAAAATAAATTTCAACAATTTGTAAACGTCGTTGCGGTGTGAGTCTTTCCATAATAACTTGTCAATGCTTACTGAACAAAAATGTTAAAACAACATGGCTTCTACCTTTTGTCAAACCACAGTTATCCCTATCAAAAGTTCAATCACTCTAAAAAAACACCCGATATGTCAACAACATAAATTAAATTTTTGTGATACTTAATCCAAGTGTATTTGTCTAGCTTAGTAATATGTCTTACCTTTGAATACTTTAGATGTTATGCTAGTCATTAAATAATTTTTAAGGCGTTTTTGTTTTACTTACAGGGCAGATTCTGTAACTTGGAATCCTCACAAACTTATGGGAGCTCTACTCCAGTGTTCAACGATACATTTCAAAGAGGATGTAAGTTGGATATAACGACTATTTATGGAATGAGTCTGTGTTTTTTACAAGAATGAAAAAATTATTGAGGAAAAAAACTGAATTTACACGTGACATCGTGGAGATTCTAAAATAAATATAGCATTTACTACAGACAACTATAAAAATATTCTTTGTAATTACTCAATGACGTTATAGTGTCACGTTTAAGCGCGGTTAGAACTATTTTTTATTAAAGGCGAACAATAAATTGAAGATAATAACAAAATATCAAATACCTCTTCTCCAATCTCAGCGCAGGGTTTAAATAACAAATAACAATTTAATATTTAATCTGTTTACAAAATGAGCAAACTCTATATATTGGTGAACTCAGTAGGTATAAGCACTTTAAATTCAGTTTTTCGTCAATATAAAAATGGACTTAAGTATGCTACTTGATAGCGCAAAACAATGGTATGGGTGATTCCGATGGAAATGGAAAATATTTTTGCTAGGGCGGCGTAGGCCATGAACGTAAGGAAAAGACGACCTACCCTCTAAAATATCTTCATTTACTCTTAAGTCCGTATACAACGAAAAGTAACTAACAAAACTAGTACTTTCCAAACGATACTCCGATATTTTGATTAATTTTGTATAGATGCGTTATTCACAATAAGATGGTAAGAGGTAAGAAATTCTTGCGCCAGTGAGCCTTCCATGACCACAGCAGTGAGCGTTCCGCACTACGCAGTCCCTCGACTTCAAAAAGTTACAATATGAATGCAATTTCTGGAAAGTCGAAACATCTTTTAGTTTGGAGAGTTACATAATTATTTGAAACAAGTCAATTGACGTCATTACTTTCTCGCATTAAGTGCAGTCAGGTACTTTATCGCAATAAGTGCTTTAAAATCATACTTAACAACCCTTGAAAGGTGCGTGAAGTGTACGTACAATTGAGGAAAAAATATAATATTTTCTTGACCCATTCATATTTTTCTAGGGTTTACTGATGAGCTGTAACCAGATGTCCGCCGACTACCTCTTCATGCAGGACAAGCTGTATGACATTCGCTATGATACTGGCGATAAAGTCATTCAGTGTGGTCGACATAATGATATCTTCAAGCTGTGGCTACAATGGAGAGCTAAGGTATTTCAAACAGATATGAATCTTTCATTATGTAATCTGCCCACCTTATTTCTCTTTTCTTTTTGTACTGCTGCTATATTCCTTCAGTCACATTTTTGTCTAATTGTGGCTTCGTATTTTGTTTTACTACAGTTTAGCACACTTAGTTCAACCTAGAAGATTAACTGATCTATCTGCTATTGTCTTGGACATGATTGATCGCAGGCTGTTAACTCCCAAACTCCGCAGACTATAACCTTTCTCATAATGTTAAGGTAGCCTCAAATGAGATACCCCAAGAAGACGTGTAGCACTTATCAGTATCAAGTCTAAGTGTATCAGTGGGTCATGAGTAATCGCAGGTGATCAACCCATTGTTGGTTTTTCAATAAATTATCTAATAAAAGCCAAATTCTTATCATTCAAGAGGCACTGAGCATGTGTTCCAAAAATTATCAAAATCGGATTAGTACATATCAATATTCATCCTGTGCTCGTCGATTACCTAGGAAAAACAAACATGCAGTATTCAAAAGTTTATTTGAGTTATTTACATTTTAGAATACAATATCTGAAAATGACTCATGAATAGAAAATAATTGTAAAAATCTTATGAAACTGAATTTATTCATACAAAAATAACTTAAGTTTAATAATTTTCATTTTCTATGCACCTCCACAATTACTAATTTTTCTTAACCTTAATGTTCAGATCTATGAGTTGTTGTTTAACCGTTGGAGATATATTAACTCCTTTAAGTTTTAGCACCTCCAAATTAGGACATTTCGTGTTTATGTCAGTAATATCCAAATCTGTCAGAGGGTTATTTCCTAGATTGATTTTTTTTAGATTTTGCATTACTGGGAGATGCGCGAAGCTGAATTTCTTGATGGCGTTCAGTTGCAAATCTAGCTCCCTCAGATTGCTGAGTCCTTTCAGGGCATCCACTTGGATATTTTCGATTCCGCACTCTTCACAGGTGAATTCTTCTATTTTCGAGCATCCGGAAAACATGTTGGATTTAAGATCGCCGATCTTAGTGGTTTTTATCTTGAGCCTCTTGACGTTCAGTAGATTATTGAATGCTCTGGAATCCAGATTGTCGATTTTGGAATTTTTAATGACTAATTCTTTGAGATTGTTGCATCCGTTAAACGATCCCTGAGGCACTTCCCCAATGGTTGTTCTGTCAATCTCGATTCTCTTCAGGCTGGTCAGGGAGCTGAAGGAATTTGCGGAAATTTTCTCATAGTTGCATTGCTTGAGTTTCAATTCCTTCAAGTGAGTGTTTTGTGGGAGAAACGTGGAAGGCTGAAGTATACCTGTCTTTCGAAACAAAACAGATTCTTCTTTTTCCTCACTTGAAGAACATAGTGTGGAAATTGTGAGGCAGGACAGGATGATGAAAACTAAAATATTTTTCCTAAAAGAGAAAACATATTGTAAGCTTTCGTCTGGATTCTGTAGTCATAAAATATCCTCAGTTGAAAAATATTACGACAGCTTAGGAAGTTGTTTCAAAACATGACCTGTTAAGTCAAAATTTTCAAAAGATTACAATACTTGCAGCATTTTTTCATGAGAAATATTTCAAAAGATATACACTTGTTCCTTCAATTATTTCTGAAACGTTTGATCTATCGATGGAGTAATTTGAATATTAAAATAACAAAAGATTTTTTCATTTTTATATTCTTTCCGAAATCACTTCGAATTTTGAACAGATTCTTCCGAAAAGACCCATAACAGAGGTTTTCAATTGAATTTCTGAAACCTTCCCTTAATTTGCCGTCTTCGACCCTTTAAGACAATTATTTTTCAATGTCAGGTAAACCCTATAAAACTGACATGAACAAACCAAAAAGTAATCAAATTAAACTGAATGAACAGAAAAAAAATAAGAATTTGGCGAAATTCCAATTAGGAACGCAGATCACAAAAATTGTCTGTCAAAAGATTTCTACACTAAAACCACAAAAAATTTTTCTATCCATCTTGTCACGCAAAAAAAACAACAAAATTAGACTTTCAAAAACCTTTCAGACAACTATTCGCTCGATTTTATCCTGAATCGATCTCGTCTTTGTTCTACATTATTGTTCATTAAGATTCAGAGCTCTTTAATCATTTTCTGCAGGTCAGAGATACTTTCTTATCTTTTCTTGATGATAGGAAAGTTCTTCCAAAGGTTGAGAAATTGTTTTTTAAATTACTGTGTGATGGATGCCTTGTGGAAAATTGATTGGTTTTTCATTTATGTTAATTCAGAAATTATATTCATGAAATTATGTTGATGGAATTTCATAGGTCTTAATAAAAAATCAAATATTACAAGGCATTAATCCCGAATGACCATAAAGTGGCAAATAAGATGAAAATAAAGAAAAATTGAAAACTAGTCACTGATACTTAATGTTATTTTTCCACTTGATTTTCTGCAATTAGTGATATATTTAACGTTGACCATTCCAAGACAGAAAAACGCATTAAATCTTTAGTTATTCATTTTTTGTCGATCAACCAGAAATATTGAATGGTAATAAACTGTATGAATGCAAGAAAAAACATTTTTTTGATATTGAGGACATTATTTAATGAATACTCACATCATTTTAGCAATGAGAACAACTCGTTTCGCCTTCAATTTTGACTATATGAAAACAAATTGTACAATAACACCGATACTAAAGGAATCAATTATAAATATTTGTTTTCAGAGCGATTCGCGATAAATAATATCAATAATCCTTCGAATTCTTGGTACAACTCCTAATAACAGATTACGTTGATATATTTATCCAATGAATTGGGCATAAAAATTAATCGAAATTAAACGAATTCTTAAATTCCCAATAGTAATCGATTCCTAAAATAAAATTCTATGACGATAAATCAACCGTTCTATGCAGTCATATACGCAGGATCGCCACTCATCTCGCATCTCCCCAGTGGCGCAATTGGTTAGCGCACGGTACTTATAAGACAGTAGTCGTGAGCCATGCCGGGGTTGTGAGTTCGAGCCTCACCTGGGGAAGATTTTTTTTTCAGGAAATTTTCGTTCTATTCTACATGAAATAAATTTTTTCAGGGCGATGTTGGTTTCGAAAAACACATGGATCGTTTGATGGAACTGACTGAATATTTAGTGAGGAGAATAAAAGAACAATCAGACAAGTTTTATTTGATTATGGAACCTGAAATGGTGAACGTCTCTTTCTGGTATATTCCGACCAGACTGCGGAAAGTTGCACATTCTCCAGCTAGAGAACAGGAGCTTGGAAAGGTAGGATTATAAAATCATATATTTCTTTATTTTACTGATTTTCAGTTTAATTGTTCTTTTTGAACTAATCCCAAAGAAATTAATTTTAATTATGTAACTTATAGAAATAACGACATTATTAAAATTATTTTTTAAATTTGTATTCATAAATTGTTAGTTGTTTAAGATACCGGGTGACGCAGGAAGGTTAAATATACTAACTGACAAAGAATCTGCAACACCCAGAAGGAGAGCTGTTTAAATTTTAAATAATTTTTTTTAATAAATAACAGAAATTCAACTACTGTTATGAGATGTTGTCAAGCGTGGTTTGATAATGCCCAAAATCGAAGAAAAGTAGGCACCGGACGTCGAACGGTCGAAGGGGCACAAATGAAGTTCAAGATCGAAGTCTAAGACTTATTTATGGCTATTAGAGACCGATTTGCGACAACTCGATCTTTGGCTGATGAGTGGTTAGGAGAACAAGGCCATCCCTGTAACTGTTATTATCCAAATGATAAGTTGATAAAACTTTTGGGCTAGATATGTAGATGACGTATTTTGTATTTGGACTGGAACTTCTTAGATCTTAATATAAGTCAGAGTAATAATAAGTTCGAATTCGACATTTTTAGAAAACTTACCACTACTGATACCATAATCCATTTAAATTCCAATCAGTCATGGCAAATTATTATGTCAACATTCCATAGTTTCATTCATAGACTTTTGAGCATCCCGTTCAACGAAGTCAATTTCCGAAAAGAAGTCAATTTAATTAAGACTATAGTGGTGAACAATGGCTATAAAACTGAAATCATTAACAAAATGTTCAAAAAGAAAACTTACCACAATATTTTGAAAAATATTCATATCAATATGAATGATCTTTATGAAAAAAAGAAAATATGGCTTTTATAAAAACTGTGTGCATTTTTTTTAATAAAATTATTGTATAATATAATATAATATCTCCACACACAGGCTTTGCTTTTAGTAGATCTTCCTAGGTTTATTGGCTGGATCTTAGTTTGTTAATCACTTTTGTGAATTTTTTTTAAATAAACTTATTATTATTATTAATATTCACTCACAGCCAGAGAAAGCTTAGTAGCCTGCGGTGTAATCGAAACAGTCTGTCTCAGATGGTGTTTACTGGACGATCAAGGTCAATTTTTTATACTTAATTTCTTTTGATTTTTTATTGGAGAGTGATCCAAATGTTGTGTGAAATATTTTAAAACACCCTTCAAAGTTATTTTCAATTTACAGTTCAAACTAGTCGCGAAATCCAAATTGAAATATCTTATTGGAAGGCCCAATATAAGGAAATTAATTATTTAAATTTCTGCTGATGTTCAAGCCTTTTGACATTATGGATGTAGAAAATTATGTCATAAAAATATTGGACTTCAAATAAGAATGAAGAATAAAAAACAACAAAATAGAATCAAATTTTTGATTGTCTCGGTCTTTAATTGACGGAAATTCATCTATCTATATATATAAAAATCAATTGCTGTTCGTCAGTCTTGCTAAAACTCGAGAACGGCTAAACGGATTTTTCTTATCTTGGTCTTGAAATGATCGTGGAGGTCTAGGGAAGGTTTGAAAGGTGAGAAAAATTCGAATAATTGCCGGGAAAACCCTAAAAACAGCCCTTTTCTGTTTCCTATACAAACGTTTTCTAACGTAACTAAAGTAATTAAGAAACCATTATACCCCACTTAAGATATGAGCATAATCCCGAATATTGAAATTCCCGGTATTATTTTATTGGACATTAGTATAATACTGGGAATTTCAACATTCGGGATTTTGCCCATATCTTAAGTGGGGTATAATGGTATTATATAAGAATCAAATTCGATATTTTTGAAATCTGAATATTCATGGGTTCAATATCATTGGTGTCCAATAGTTTTTAAAGAAATTAGGGGGTTTCGTGTTTCATCAATTAAATAAATTAGTTTTAGAGAAGGAAGGGCAATAAAAATTAAAGTTAATGCTGGGAGGATAGTTCAAATTATTTCAATTAAATGACCTTCTAGTAATAAGCGATGATTATATTTATTAAAAAATAAATTAACTATAATAAAGGCAACTGCACAAGTAATTATAGTTAAAATTAATAGGGCGTGATCATGAAAAAATTTTAGTTGTTCAAATAAAAAGGAGGAACTGTCTAAAAATATTGAAGATTTTCAAGTAGCTATTTCATTTCATCTATATATATATATATATATATATAAAATCTATATATATATAAAATCTATATATATAAAAATCAATTGCTGTTCGTTAGTCTCGCTAAAACTCGAGAACGGCTAAAAGGATTTTTCTTATCTTGGTCTTGAAATGATCGTGGAGGTCTAGGGAAGGTTTGAAAGGTGAGAAAAATTCGAATAATTGCCGGGAAAACCCTAAAAACAGCCCTTTTCTGTTTCCTATACAAACGTTTTCTAACGTAACTAAAGTAATTAAGAAACCATTATACCCCACTTAACATTTTATAAAAAGTTATCAATCACATTTAAATGATAAAGTAATAGTTTTGTAATTTCAAAATGCAGTACGAAGTCTGCCGGGTCAGCTATTATTATTATATTATACAAAAGTTTAGGTCTTTTATTTATCGATTGATGCATTACGATGTCTGCCGGATCAGCTATTATTATTATATTATACAATTATTATATTTTACAAAAGTTTAGGTCTTTTATTTACCGATTGATGCAGTACTAAGTCTGCCGGGTCAGCTGTAGAAAATAATAATAAAACTTCATGCTTCATTCAAAACTGCTTTTTTATTAAATACGGATTCGTTTGTTTGTTCTAAGATTATATGAAAAAAAAATTTAGGTCTTTTATTCATCGATTGATGCAGTACGAAATCTGCCGGGTCAACAAAAGTTTAGGTCTTTTATTTATCGATTGATGCAGTAAGAAGTCTGCCGGGTCAGCTATTATTATTATATTATACAATTATTAAATTTTACAAAAGTTTAGGTCTTTCATTTATCCATTGATGCAGTACGAAGTCTGCCGGGTCAGCTAGTCTTCAATATAAGTCAGTTTTCCTCATATTGAAAATAGAATCAGTTGATTCACGTTGACTCCTCTTTTTCACAGATGTGCCCTGTGCTGAAATCCAGGATGATGCAAAGTGGAACCTTGATGGTTGGTTACCAACCAGATGATAGAAGGCCAAACTTCTTTAGGAATATCATCTCTTCGGCAGCAGTCACAGAACAGGATGTCGACTTCCTCTTAGCAGAAATGGACAGACTTGGTCACGATTTGTAAAGGCCTTCAATTAAAACGTAAATTTGAAGTATCCTTGTTACATTAGCAATCTCAAGTGTCATTTTTGTCAATTTTACGTTATATTGTTGGATCATCACAAAATTTAATCTTTAATATTTTTCCAATATGTAAGTGGAGTTGCGTTAGTGAAAAATTCTTCGATAAGGAAATGATAAGGGGAAGGTACAAAACAACCAACAATATCAAAATCGAAACATATCAAATCAAACACGCAAACTGTTTTAGATATAGTTAAACAGCTTAAAGATGCTTTTATGAAACGTTCAATGATTCTTTTTGCTGTTGAGTATGTTAAAACGTATGTATTGTCTGGAACATGCAACTGGTGATTCTATTTGAAATTTATATATCTCAGTTTTTAAAATATCGTTAATATGGTTTACCTCTGGTAAATAAATGATCACCTGTTCAAACAACCCAAAAAATGTTACATAGAATACTTTTTGGTCAATATTGTAAGTTTGGAGACATCTTTTAAATTGTGGTTAAATTTTGTGATAGCTGTGGATATTATGCTCTATGTGCTCTATATAAAAAATGTACTGTTACATGAAAATATTTCTAAAATAATAAAAAATAGATGTATCTAGCGTAACCTTACGTTATGACATGTGTAGCTGATGCAATAAATTTGTATAGGAAATTTTATTAATTTCAAGAAATATATTTATCAATATTAAGTATAAAGTGAATAATCATTCATCTGAAAAGTTCTAATGGAAATATTATTTCACTTATATTGGGATTTCAATGTCTCGACTTAAGTGATAAATTTACTAAGTTGCTGTTCCTTACCAATTTACTGATGTGTTATTTGTTAATAATTGTTAAAGCTTCCTAGAATTTTATAATATGAAATATTTGTTATTGTTAAATGTCTTCTACGAGGAACTGAATACTCGAATTATGTTTGTTTCGACGATTTAATGTGGAATATTTTTACAATGTTGTTATTTTGGAAATTTATTTCAACGTTGAAATTTTTTTTTGAATTTTTTTCAGATGCCAAGAGACGCTTTCAATGTAAATTACTAATATTGTAATGAATATATCATAATGTACAAAAAAAAAGACTGGCATCAAGGTCTTCCAACAAAATCAATGTCTTCCAAATACAATTATAATGGCACTTGTGTGTAGTTACAATATAGATGTATGTATTTTGAAATTGTGAACGTATTAAAAAATTAAATCAATAGTTAGTCAATTCGAGCATCGAAAAAAAATTAATAACTGTAAAAATAAATGTACATAAAGCACTAGTTGAAAGGGAGTTTTTCAATTCAGAACCTTGAATAATAATAAAATTAATGTTCCTAATGAAGTATTCACAAAATTTAGCAATGAAAATTGGACAGAACAATCTTGATAACATTGTTGCATTCCAAATAATTCTCAAATGGACTTGCATTAACGCTCAATTCATTTTCATCAAGTAACCTTCGCTCTGACCTTGACCATCCCATGAGTTAACCTAAAACTTCTGGAAGTTTCAGAGAATGATTTCGAAAGTAATTAAGCTGTTTTTAACAAATAAACACGTATGCTCTCATGAATATACGATTTCTCAATCAACATTTATTATCTAGCTTCAAGCAAAGCATTCTGCTTTTCTTGAAAAATTATTATCACATAAACCCAACTATCGAATAGAAAGGTTGTCGAATATGAAGTGTTTCGTAAATTACGAGAAATACTGTGATTTTCCCATAGAAAATTTGCCGTATGGAGTATTTTCTTCTCAGAATGACGTAAGTAGATTTTTACTTGCCATTTTATTTTATTTTGAATTCGGGAATTTGAAATCGTGTACCTGGCTGTAATTATTAAGCGATTATTATTGGATGCAAAATCATAAAAGTGCAAATCAGATAATTATGGAACTTTTTCTAGATATCTTTTTCAACCATGATAATTTTTATTCATATCGTAATAAAAAATTGAAATATTCATTTTGTTATTCAGAACTGCTATGGCCATCTGTTGGTGAATTCAAAATACTCACATACAAGGAAATGTTCTCTTCAAAAATAATGTATGAATAGTAGAAATTCTCAATCGATAAATATAAAATTAAATTCTTATTTGAAAAACAACACCAATATATACATGTATTTCTTGAGTGTTTCAATAGAGGATGTTACTGTATATTAAATATAGAAGATTAAATAAATGCAAATTATCACTATGTGATATGTTGTATATAGTTAGTTCACTCTTAGGTGGCGCTGATATATTTGAGGTAATGAACTAAAATATTTTTCTACTGTGTTTTTCAATGCATTGATAACGGTAACAAACAAATAGACATACAGACAAAAATTTCAAATCATTCTTCCATCGTGTTTTGATATTGAATATTGAATATTTGAAAGCTCAATTGAAGTTGATTATTCCAGCTTTCTCACAGAATAGGAGTAGCCATTGGCGATTTAATATTGGATTTGAAAGAAATATCGCATCTATTCAACGGACCAAAATTGAGGAATCAACAGGATGTTTTCAAACAGGTATTTGACGGATTTAGAATGAAAATGAAATATTAATTCAAAAACTTTTTCAAGCCTACTCTCAATGCCTTTATGGCCCTTGACAAGGAATGCTGGATAGAAGCGAGAAGAACACTTCAAGATCTTTTATCATCAGACAATCCTTCTTTGAGGGATAACACACAGCTTAAAGCTAGGTAAAAACTTACTTATTTGATCACTATTTTGATTCCCATTGTTGGAGAATCTTAAACTTCTGTTTAGTTGATAATATGGTGAGTTATGTGGGAACATGGAAAATGGAAATTTCTTCTTCTTCCGAATTTAGGTTATATGTTCTAACAATGCGCATAAACTTTTCCTCAATTACAGGGCTTTTGTCAGACAAGAAGATGCTACTATGCACTTACCTGCTAAGATAGGAGACTATACCGATTTCTACTCTTCAATTCATCACGCAACTAATGTTGGTATTATGTTCAGAAGTAAGGAAAACGCTTTATCGCCCAATTGGTGAGTTTACAGGTTGATTCGTTATAAGGGTAGGCCATTTAAAATTTGCATTTTGATCGGCCATAAATAAAAATTTATTGAATATTTTTTCAAAGTTACTAGGTAATTAAAAAGGTTGAACCATGACATTTACGAATGAAAAACGATATCAATCAAATGACCGCCACGAATTCATACCGAAGTCTTTACGCAAAATTCTTCTCAGAGAAGTTCGAGAAATGTGGAGTTCTTGAATACCATGACGACTAGATGTTGTTCAGCCACATTCAGTATTGCAGCAATGTTTTCAGGTGTGCTCACTGAATAAGAAGATGAACGAGTTGTTTTATCCAATAAAGATCTAGTTTCACGAACAAATTGATCCACAAATGCTTTGAAGGCATTTCTTTTCTATTGAATATTTCACGTAAATTTCTAACAGTTTGGATAGAAGATTCATCATTTTGGAAATAAGTTTTTGATAATTTCCAGTTTTGTTCAAGCTTAAAACGACCCATTTCGTCAATGCCAAATATTAAACTAATTTTCCATCAAAACACGAATGACAAAAGTGTTGCAAGATTCGAAATAATCACTTCTTCAAAATACAAACTCTAGATGGCCCACTCTTTATGAGGTTTTAAATTCTAAAGAAACAGTTATCGGACAGATTCACCTAGCTGATAGATCTCTATATATCCCGCAGATCTACCTAGAAGGTAGATTCTCATAGATGATAGCTCCAGCCAGCTTGTATTTTGAAAAAGCTGAGGTTTTAATAATTTGAGTTTTTCAGGAAGTATATCCCCATAGGATACCACGGCAGAGCAAGCTCAGTGGTAGTTTCTGGTACTCCTATTCACAGACCTCATGGGCAAACTCTAGTAGCTGATGGCACTCCACCTGTATTCGGTACCTCAAAACTGATGGACTTCGAGTTGGAAGTTGCCTTCTTTTTTGGAGGGAAGGCGAATAAACTTGGGCAACCGATATCTGTGAAGAATGCCCAAGAAAATATTTTTGGATTAGTGCTGATGAACGATTGGAGTGGTAAGAAAGTTTGAAAAATCGGAATTGGAAAATACGACTACAATGGAAGTATTTGTGAATGTTTACATCAGTGGCAATTCAACACAGCATTATAATATTGTTTGTTGTGAAAAATAATAACATTTTACGGAGAAATGAAATTGGGTTACCTCAACAGCTATCAAAAAAGCATCGGGAATCAGTCAAATTCATAATATCACCTTCAGAGTAGCATGGATTAAGATGATCAGTACTAAAAGATTATTAGGAGTAAAAATACGTTCGTGCGGTTTTGATAATAGATGTCACTACTAGTTTATCCATTGTTTCATTTGGCAACACCTTCATTTTGAAGTGTAATCATTAGGCTTTCTTTTCAGAATCTGCCATTTCGCTGGGGTTTGTTAGTTAGTTTCTATGTGTTCTGAAAATGTCAACTTTTTTTTACCGAAAAATGTGTTTTGCGGAAAGTTTTACTTCGTATCTTAGTGGATGTTTATGGTGACTGGTGACCATGATCGCTGAACGTGCCTGTCAGAAGTGAACGACGGGAGCGCAATCACTGGCAAGGCTCGATGAAGGCAAGGCTTGATGAGACAAAGCTCGATGAACGCAAGTGGAACTCGTAAAAACACTTGGATTCACCCAACCAGCCATCGTTCGTCATCGTTTAAAAGCAATGAGAATGATCTGAAAGGTAGGATATTGAGTGCAATGTGAACTGAAGCCAAGGGACGCTGAACGCCGTTTTTTCACGTGTGAACAACTGCTCCAAAGGCTAAAAAGAAAGCGATCCTTGCATCGAATTGTGACTGGCGGTAAAAGTGGATCCATCACGATAATCTAAAACGTCATCAACTGTTAAGCCGAATATTCATGGCGAGAAAATAATGCTGTGGATTTGGTGGGAACAGCAGCTACAATTGAACGAAAGGGGACGTCTATCGAGGATAGTTGATGCGTTTATGCCGAGCATTGCGAGAAAAACGACAGCAATATGCTGACAGACACGACAAAGTTATAGACGCTCAAATGGAAAATCATACCCCCACCCGCCGGATAGCCCAGACATTACTCTTTCCGATTACCATCTCTTCTGATTGATGCAACATGGCCTGGATGACCAGCACTTCAACAATCACGATGAAGTCAAAAAATGGATCGGTGCTTGTGTAACACACTCAGGACCGCGTCCCTTGATATACACACATCGTCAAAAGTCTTGGCCCCCCTAGGTTTCTCAAGAAATAAACAATCTATGTTCTGGAAAGGAGATGAATATTTTCCTGTATTTCAACTGCAATATATTCGATAGAAAATCTTTGTGTTACTCTTTGCTTTACGCAGGATGAGACAAAATAGGAAAAATGAGAAAAAATCTGAATTTATCGCTTATTTATTTGTGATTAATTATAGTTATTTCACAAATGAATCCAAATTCAATAGTCCGTATTACCACCTCTTCTTTCAATCAACTGCCTAATACGCCTAGGCATCCCACGAATCAAGTCATTAATGAAATTTTCATTCATATCGTTCCATTCTTCCTGAACGGCTAAACTCAATTCTTGAAAAATTGGAAGAGGGTTTTGGCGATTGAATATTGCTCTCCCTAAGTAATCCCATACATGCTCAATTGGATTCATATCTGGTGAGTTTGCTGGCCAGATAAATCTCTGGATATTATTTTCTTAAAGAATTTTTTGATCCCTTCATGTGCGGTGTGGTGGGGCGTTATCCTACTGGTAAATAAAATTATCCCCAAATTCGTTGCGCAGAGTAACAATGATTGGTTCAATGATGTTTCCTACGTAGATGGCACCAGTCATTGTAAATAAACTATGATAATAAGAGGGGTACGGCGACCGAACATTATACCCCCTCAGCACATTATTGATCCGCCTTGAAAGGGCACAACTTTCCGGGCGAAATTGAGTTGCTCTAGTCTGCCTGGACCTCTCCAAACCCTTTCTCGTCGACTTTCACTTTGTAAATCGAATCGTGACTTGCTCGAAAAAAGTACGTTGCGCCATTGTGGTAAAAGCCAGTCTTGGTGGTGTTCTTCCCATTACCGACGGGTAGCTCTATGTCCAGGTGATAGCCGAGGTACTCTTAAAGGTCTTCTTGCCCCTAAATTTGAGGAATGCAACCGTCTCCTTATGGAACTGGCTGAGACTACCTGTCTATAGGTTCTCAAAAATGTCTTCGAAGGGCTGTCACAGATACCATTCGATTCCTTCGAGTAAAATTTGCGATATAATGGTCTTCCCTTGCAGATGTTACTCTGGGTCGACTAGGTACCGGTCTCCGAGCAACGCTGCCGGTTTCCAGGAAAAGGGCCCCTATGCGCCTTACTGAAGTCTGTGGAATATTCAAACGTTGCACAATCTGGTGGTTCGAGAATCTTCTTCATGTAGGGCTACTATTCTTGCCCGGTCAAACTGAGAAATTGGATGTCCTGGCGTTTTCGCGAAATATTCTCAATCATACAACTCTCTTTATTCGCTGAAAAGATTAACTTTGAATACACCTGTATTCTCCCGAACAAGAAATATTTTTTGCTAGTTTATTGATTTCATTTAAGGGATAAGATAGTGAAGTTTCCACACACAAAAAATTGTTATGTTACATTCAACAAGTTGAGAGTTGATAGGGGGGTTAAGACTTTTGACGATGTGTGTATATAGGAGTCTTTATCTCAATATAATAAGGGTGACTGTGTGACACTTCTTATATTTCCTACCAACAAGAAAAAAAACAGTATAAACCTTTTTATAACTATAAAACCTTACCACTGTCACCATTTCTACATTCTACTCATAATTCCTGGATCTAGTTCCCAACTCGAAAATATATCAAATCACATACTTACTTTACTAAACTCTCATTTTGGAAAGTATTTGAGTTCGTACCCGTCCCACGAAGAACAGGTCTTTTGTTTCAAAAGTATTTTCTGAGGAGATGGATAGAGCAAAAATAACACATTTAAGGGAGATATCACCTATAGTGAATTAAATGTTATCAGTCGATATAAATTTCAATATTCACAATTTTTCACAGTCTTTTGAAGAGCAATTAATGTAAAACGATATTCTAAAATTAAATTTTAATTATTATTTAAATCAATTCACTTTAGGACCCTGGGCTGTTAATTTTATTAAGTCATATTGTCGTTCTTAGTTGCTAACAATTTTTATAACATAAAATAGTGGTTTTTTACTTTCCAGCAAGAGACATACAAAAATGGGAATATGTGCCCTTAGGACCTTTCACAGCTAAAAACGTGGGAACCACCATATCTCCTTGGGTTGTAACAACTCTGGCTTTAGAACCATTCATCGTTGATAATTACCCACAGGATCCTAAACCTTTCCCATATTTGGTACATGACGATAAATTCAACTTCGATATTAACCTTGAAGTAGCCCTAAAGCGTAAGTCTACGAATTATCGAATTAATTTAAAAATATAAATAATCAAATTGAATTATATTTCGAACATGGCTGTAAATTTCATATTATGATTTATTCATTTAAATTGTTTTGATTCTTTTTCTATGTATTTTTACCGTTTTTACCGTGCCATCATTTTTGTTTTTGCTTCAATGGATCTCCTAGCTAATATAGTAATTGCTTTTATATCCTATTTTCAGCGGATAATTCGAAAACTGAAACTACTGTATGCAGATCGAATTACAAATATCTGTATTGGACATCCAAACAACAATTAGCTCAGCATACCATAACCGGCTGTAACATGAATCCAGGGGATCTTCTAGCCAGTGGTACCATTAGTGGAGAGGTAAGTTCCAGCCCTTTTTGAGCTCTGGTTCCAGGGAACAGCGTGCTATCATTGCGCCCAAATGTCTGTTATTTTCCAAATTTGGGCCGAAAATCCTCTCAAACGATTAAGTTGAACTCAATGATTCAATTTAATGATACTATTTACGATTCAGATGGTCTAATTATCGAAAATCCGATTTTAGCAAAAATTTTTATGGACAATTCAGAGAAAAAAAATCACTTAAATCCCTTAGTGAATGTTTTATTCATTGGTTTCGAGCTATCCGATAATATACGGAGTACTCTAAGAACGCTAAACTTTTTATCGTAATCATCTAGTGGCCGGAGAATAGGACGTTGCGTTGTGTAGACAACCCAAATTACACCTAACGAGGGCAAGGAAACAGTGACGGGGGGTTCAAAAATTTAAAACACAGCAATGTCAAAATAATATGTTGATATTAGTAATATTGATAAGAAACAATCCTCAATGAATAGAAACAAACATTTATCAGCCTGCTGATAAGTTTACTCTACTCAGTAGTTCGCGAAGTTACGAAATGAACAGAATAGCCCTTCGGGTATAAATGATTTATTTCTACATATCGTTAGGTCGGTTACGTTCTCGTATAAGATATCATTCTTATACAGCGGAAGGGATTACAGTCAGCATGCATCCCCAAGTGCACTTCCTGCAACCAGTGCAAAACCTCTATACAGGATCCGATGAGTGAATTTGGATGGACAGAAATGTGGGTAATGTGGTATGCCCAGGAGATCATCTTGAAAAGGGGATCTAACATAACTCGAGTCCACCGGAAACGTAATTATCGAATGGACTGTATCTGGCCTCCTTGGGGTGGACAAGTCCCAGGAAGGTTCAGATATTACTATAGGAGAAACCGAACAATATCTGAAGAGTCATGCGAACTAATTCTGGGGATAACACAATACCTCGGGATAATGATCCAGCAATCAGTCACATAGCAGCGTTGGATATCCGGAGTTATTTACTGTCTCCATACGATGTGTTGTCCCCTACCAGGACTACTCGGTGATTCACCCTAAAGAACGCCCACTGGTTCACAAGGAATACAATTTCTCAAAGTAAGCGGGCGCATATATATGGCAAACAAACTGATTAGGACATTATAAAATAGATACAGTCCCTCATCACCTGGGCGTGTTAATGAACGTTGCAATAAAAGAAAACAAAGAAATAGGTAACCGGGGGATCACACAAGAGTACCTTCAAATCAGTAACATATCAGGCACTTGGAATACCAAGAAGAGCATAAATAAAGAACTACTATTAATAAAAACAACAAACAACAACCAGGCACCGATAGAAAGTATACAATATAAATAGATAACTTGTGAGGGTTGCGCGCTTTGGTTATAAACAAAGGCAATGCATTTAAGTGAACCGATCCAACCCAATTAATATCACTGAAGCAATAATACAAGAATGAAAAGTGATGAGCAGAATTACAAAAAACGAACGTGCAATAACTTGGAATCTTACATTAAAAGTAAGGCGCTATTCAAAAGCGTAAAGCATGAAATTAATCAGAAGCATTTAAAAAAAGTTTACTTATACTAAAAGTTACCAAGAGTTATAAGTGTTATTATCTCGAGTATGTTTTTGAGTCGCTCAGTAGGTTTATTTCCAAGAACCTTCCTCTCTGTCGTCATAAGGACGTCCCTCCTCTTTGTTATCGTCACAGATCTCATGCGCCATGCTACAAGTTATAATATACAAAGTTTTAAACAAAAAACAATGGTCAAACAAATGAAGACAATAAATCAGCAGTCCATAAGTTGACTTGCAATGATTGTTTTATGGTGTATATTGGTCAAACAGGAAGATCCTTTAAGAAAACAATTCACGAATACCAGCGGAGTTATATGTAAGACATCTCGACATCATTTTAACAGTAACTATGAATATTGAATTAAGTAGTCCGTTGCTTTGTGATAGTTCATTTTTGAATGGAATGAAATAAGAAATTACTTAGTTTTATATCAATTTTAATTGACTGAATATACAGTGACCCGAGTTTTGTAGTTTACTACATTTTCAAACTGAATAAAACAAATTGTATCTCAACTCTTATATATTCATTGAAGGGTTCGGCTTGTGCAAAACGAAATTCATTTTATTATCACATTATGGTGCCATAACTTTATTCCGAACACTCATAAACTCGCTGCTTACAGATCAATGAGGAATAGATTATTTTCAATTTGTTAATTCTTTATGTCTACTAAATGGAAAGTTGTTTTACTTTGCAGTATAGATTTTTTATGTTCGTCTATTCTAATGTCCATTGAACGACTTGTTTGACCTATATAAAAGGCAGGGCACTACAATGCAATTTGCATATGTCAATTTTTCTCCAATATTCAGAGAATCTTTGTTTTTAACAAAAATTGACCCTAAATTTTTCTTATTTGTATATATGGTGTTGATGTTGTTTTTTCTGAGTCTATTGCAAATGTTTCGTACCACGGTTAGTTTAGTGCAGTATTTTGCCTATTAATTTCAGCATTTTGAAATAACAGGCAAATGCAAATTAATTAATCTCGATGATTAATTTCGAAAGGTTTAGTGGACTGTATTTTTGATGTAGTTGACGAAGAGTTTTACTTCAAGGGCACTTGGATGTAGTTATCTGAATGATGAACTAGCTTTGTTCTTCCAATAAGATAAACCAACGAAAATGATAAGGAATTAAAATAAAACACTCGTAATACACTATAATAACAACGAACTATAATTCTTGGTTTACTGTATATAAACCAAGTTAAAGGTTTTATTATTACACTAACAACAAATGTAATGAATTTGGGAATACTTTGGCAATCGACTGAATTACTATATTAACAATAATAACCGCGATAGCTTGGACCAAAATGTCACAAGCTACGTACTACAAATTTGACTATCCGAATGATAGTGCTTAATGTAGCTAAGGCTATATGGGACAACTGTGACTATTACTCGAATAATAATGCATAATATTGCTACGGCTACATACGACAACTTTGACTATTACTCGAATATTAATGATTTTACAGTCTCTTCAAAGACTGAACGTTAGAGGTACTCGATGCATCCCTTCTAACAATAAGAGGGAAATTAACGTTATTGATTGAAAGGTTCATTTGGAGTTGAACTGAATGAACGAAACAGATCTTCTTATTGGTTACAGAAAAATTATGAGAATAATGCAAGTAAAGAAGAATAGAGTCAGTTTGTAAATCCGAATGCAGCGTCATGTGAAATTAACAGGCATAAATATATCAAAATCTCTAAATGACTTTCCATGTTTCCTAATGCAATATATTATTATCAGAAAACTAATCTTATTATTAATCTGAAGTGTAAACAGTTCGAACGGCAATTCTCGAAACTGCTAGATCGAAGTATCAATTTAAAAGACATAAGTATTGAATAACAAACTAATTTCGAACGACAGGGTCGTCTCTAATGAGACAGAACAGCAAATTTGGGTACTAATTTTTGGAATATAGTTGATACTGTAAAATTTTTCTTTATCTTTTTCTTGAAGAGAAATTTCTTAAACTATCAACTTTAATCCAAAAATTAATACCGAAATTTGCAATAGACTCAGAAAAAACAACATCAACACCATCCTTCGTTGAATATTTTTATTTAGCGAGGTATTTCCGATAATTGGCCCCAATATATTTTAGGGTTATTTGTATCCCTTTGTTCGCATATTTTTTTTCATTGGTATTTCTATAAATTGATGGTTAGTTGTATTTCTTTTTTGCATATATTTTCTTATCCATATTTCCGAAACTTCTTGTTAGTTATTTGTACCGGCCTCTTATTTCAAGTTTTAATAATTATATAAGAAGTGATAAGTGTTAGTTCGAAATATGAACCTGAAGTAGCCATTATGTTGGAAACAAATGATTGTTAATTAATGAAATTCTTGCAATATTCTCTATTATTTTATTCAATTAAAATGTATTTCTATCAAGTAAGAACCGATTCCATTGAAAGCCATAACTATTTCTTTTCCCAAGACATAAAAAAATGCTTTATGATATCCTCGTTCTCTTGTACTTCCATTTCTGCGATAGTATTTTTTTTAAGATGGCATGATACCGACAGCAAATTGCAACTATTCTGTATGACCTAATCGGTTTTTTGCGTTATATTGACATTGTAATAGAAAATTATAATATTCTCTTATATATGTAACAAAAAACAACAAGAAATCTATGATTGTTTCGGTCTTTACTTGACGGAAATTCATCTTGAAAATATGAATAAAAACAATATTCTCATTTCCGCTAATATTTTATTGACACTACGATCGTTACGTCATACCATGACTTCTTCAGGTGAGTATTACAAGATACTGAGTATACCGTGAACAAGAACTTCATTTTATAGTACATGGATATAACAAAAATAGAAGAGGGGGTGAAGAGAGTTTTACAATACTTTTGGGAAACTGAAAAATGGTTCAAAAAAGATTCAACAAAGGGGAGTTACTTAATTCAGTTTGGTCATTCAATAATATTTTTCTTTTGTGATATCTATTAATTTCTAAAGTTTCTAATAAGTTTAATCTAAAACTTTTGTTTTCTAAGTGTAAAATTTCAAAGTTACTATTAAAACTATGTCCTGTGTCTAGAAGGTGCTCTGCGTAGGTTGAATTTCCCTTTTTGTTACAATAGCATTTTTCATGTTCCCTGAGTCTCGTCTGGAACGATCTTCCTGTCTGACCAACATATACGAAATGGCAAGTACCGCAAGTTAACTTATAAACACCTGATTTCTTGTTCTTAGATGATTTATCTTTATTATTTTTTATTAATTTTCCTAGGGAGTTATTCGTTTTATAAGAAATTCTAAAATTGTGATTCTTCATTAAATATCTAGCTACCTTTTCTGTTTTTGGTCCCAAGTATGTCAACGAAATGTATTTACTTTCAATTGGATCATTATTAATGGGATATACTAATTTCAAGGCCAGCTTTAGTTGTATTTTTAAGAAAAGATTCTCAATAATCGGGACGTTGAAACCGTTGTTCAACGCAATCTGTTTGATGATGTTATATTCTTTGTCAAAATTCTCACGTGACATGGGTATGTTGGCTAATCTATATAACATGCTATTGTATGCTGCTAATTTTTGTGAAAAATTAGTATATCCCATTAATAATGATCCAATTGAAAGTAAATACATTTCGTTGACATACTTGGGACCAAAAACAGAAAAGGTAGCTAGATATTTAATGAAGAATCACCATTTTAGAATTTCTTATAAAACGAATAACTCCCTAGGAAAATTAATAAAAAATAATAAAGATAAATCATCTAAGAACAAGAAATCAGGTGTTTATAAGTTAACTTGCGGTACTTGCCATTTCGTATATGTTGGTCAGACAGGAAGATCGTTCCAGACGAGACTCAGGGAACATGAAAAATGCTATTGTAACAAAAAGGGAAATTCAACCTACGCAGAGCACCTTCTAGACACAGGACATAGTTTTAATAGTAACTTTGAAATTTTACACTTAGAAAACAAAAGTTTTAGATTAAACTTATTAGAATTTTTAGAAATTAATAGATATCACAAAAGAAAAATATTATTGAATGACCAAACTGAATTAAGTAACTCCCCTTTGTTGAACCTTTTTTGAACCATTTTTCAGTTTCCCAAAAGTATTGTAAAACTCTCTTCACCCCCTCTTCTATTTTTGTTATATCCATGTACTATAAAATGAAGTTCTTGTTCACGGTATACTCAGTATCTTGTAATACTCACCTGAAGAAGTCATGGTATGACGTAACGATCGTAGTGTCAATAAAATATTAGCGGAAATGAGAATATTGTTTTTATTCATATTTAACAAGAAATCTATTTTGAATAATGTTATAATATAAATTAAATCAATTCCAAGTCTCCCTGAATCGTAATAATAAATCGCAAGAACAATTCACTCATACGTTAGGATAAAGTCCACGTGAAGGAAGTCGGAGACATTGATTAACGAGAAAGTCTCGTTAATCTATGGTCTAGAGACCATTAATAATTAAAAAGGAGTGTGGGCTATGGTAATAGAAAGTTCTAATTATATTTGGTACAGATCAGCCGGATCAATTTATTGAAGTCCTCTCATCTGCTGGTCTATTGATCATGATTATACATGATAAACCTATGGCTTTACATTATCAAGAGATCTACAGGAGTGTACGAGTATTATAACGATTGATTCAGTGGAGATTTCTGTAATCTAATTCAGGTCGCTCGACGCCAACAAGAGGTGGCGCCGTACTCATTTGCTTCTGCATACATTCCAACAACAAGTCAGAAGTAGCCTAAACATAGGTTCGTTAGTTTACCGAAAAGGCTTATTAACTTTTTTTTGTTAATTTATCTCGCAACGGAAGAAGTAGTAGTACTTCTTCCGACTTCCACTAATGAATATTAAAATTTGTAAAATAACCAACATTTATGAAGCATTGTCCAGTTGGTTAGACTGCAGTTACATTTATTGTATTTCCTAAGTTGGAATCATTGATGGGTCGGTCGTCTGGATTAAATTATGGGCTACTGAAACTATCATTCGGTACTTTTTAATATGAATTAAATTGACATACTGTTATTGTGTGTATATAATAATTGGCCTGAAATTAATGAAGTGTACAATATATGTAATTAAATTTGAATATCAAAACAGATTTGATCTGTTAGTTTTCTACAATTTTAATTTCAAAAAATTTGTTTAAGAAACTTCAAGAATTAAATTAATGTGTTTATTAGCATTGCTCATATTTAATAGAGGTATAATATCGAAATTCATTATACAATATGAAATGGAATTAAGAAGAATATTCGTTGGTTTTTCTTAATTCCATTTGATATTGTATAACGAATTTCGATTTTATACGTCTATTAAATATGAGCAATGCTTATAAAGACATTAATTTAATTCTTAAAGTTTCTTGAATAAATTTTTTGAAATTAAAATTGTAGAAGACTAACAGATCAAATCTGTTTTGATATTCATATTTTGTAATAATTCTTCTATCAAGTAAAAAAACCGTTCCTTATTATTTATAACTTTTATTGTTTTATAAAAAGAATTATGTTCACACTATTCTTAAAAATATAGGAAGAAGGTGTGTTATAAAGTTCGTTAAGTTTGGAATATTGTTATTATTTTTAAGTTTGTTTATTTTCCCATATTTCTTTCCATTAACTCAACTTCAGACCTCTATTTTCGACATGTAAAATACCGTAATCATTTAATTTGATACAGGAAACAAAATGAGCAATGCATTATCATGTATATACAGTGTGGAAAAGCCAAATTGAATAAATTCATTATCTTGGTTACTGTACATATTTATGGAAAATCCTGTCAAATTAAAATTTTAAATTGTCATTCTTCTTCGTAAAAATGCGAACCCTATCGCCAACTCCCTTAGAAAGACAGGTACAACCCCCAATTTTTCGAATAGGAAGTATGGGCTTGTGATACATCGTTTGAAAGGTCGCGTCATTCTCTATTCAGAAATGTTATCATTTTCATGTTTATTGCAAAAATAAAAAACAAATAAAATCAAATGATTAGCGGTATAATATCAAAAACTGAAATGTAACAAAAAAATTATGAATGTTAATGAAGAAGATGTTCAAAGTGTTCACCACGAACGCCTTGGAAACATCGTAGTCTCAAATAAAAATTTCTTCCAACATTATTCAACATCTCAGGATCAACATCGATCTGTTAGGTCATTCAAATCAAGGGCTGGTTTAATTTTGTACACAATGCTCTTCACATATCCCCATAAAAACAAATCTAATGGGTTAAGATCAGGGGATCACACTGGCCATTCGATCGTTCCTCTCCTTTCTATCCACCGATTTCGAAATATTGTGTCGAGGTACTGCCGGACATTGCGTTGGTAATGTGGCAGTGCTCAATCCTGTTGGAACCATATCTGATTCCGTGGAACTTGAGGATTTCCTTGATCAAGATATAAATTTGCCAAAGTTGGAACGACATCATTTTGAAGTAGTGCTAATTAATTATCGCCATTCGAATGGCTCTCAATAAAAAAGGGTCCTATGATATGAGTTCGAACATTTCCTGCCCGAACATTATCCTTTTGAGGGAATTGGGTGTGTAATTCTCCCATCCTGTGAGGATTTTTAGCACGGCCGTTAGGAGAAAAAGTGCATTAAATATCTCAGTTTAGTTCGTTAATGGACAAAATCGGACCAATAGCTCCGCACTTTGAATTTTTGTCTTATTTCCGTAGTTCCGAAATTAATGATTTAATCGAAATTGAATTTGGTACCTAGATGTATAATACGAAGATTTATGGAAAATTTCGTGATTATCGAGCAGATGTCTGCAGGTAAAAATATTATACCAATTTCAGATATCCTCATTTGAAATTTTATTTTTCAAATATTTTCGAATCCGATCGAGTCCAAATTTGGCATTTGGATTAAGAAGACTCATGCATAAGTTCATGAAAATAAATGACAAGAATTTCCTAAATTTTTTTCTTATCTGATTTCGGCAAAAAGTAGTAAAATATTGAAGTTTTCTTCAATATTTTTCTCAGGAGAGCATTCTAAAATTCAAAAAATAGCTGATGCTTATTTGTCATTCGCATACAGAACAAAGAATCCTATGTTTTTATTCATCATATGTGTACCTTTAAGAATTATTTCACACATTTGAAACAGACTGTTGAAGAAGCATGATGATAACCATTTGAAATGTATCATTAGATATCATATTTATTTGCAAAGCTTAACATAATAATATTTTCCTCAGGAAAGCAGTCTATAATTCAAAAAATATCTGATGCTTATTTGTCATTCGCATGACAGAACACAGAATCCTGTGTTTTTATTCATCATATTATTTATCATTGAGAATTACTTCATACAATTGACACAGCCTGTTGAAAAAGCATGATGATAATCATTTGAAATGTATCTTACGTAATTAGATATCATATTCATTTGCACAGCTTTACAGAATAATATTTTCCTTAAGAGAGCAGTCTATAATTAAAAAAATAACGGATGTTTATTTGCATTCGCTTGACAGAACACAGAATCCTGTATTTTTATCAATCATATGAGTATAATTAAGAATTTATTCACACATTTGAAACAGACTGTTGAAAAAGCATGATGACAATCATTTGAAATGTATCTTACGTAATTAGATATCATATTTATTTGCAAAGCTTAATAGAAAAATATTTTCCTTAAGAGAGAAGTCAAAAATAACTGATGCTTATTTGTCATTCGCATGACAGAACACAGAATCCTGTGTTTTCATTCATCATATGTGAATCTTTAAGAATTACCTCACACGTTTGAAACAGAATTATAACCATTTGAAATGTATCTCACGTAATTAGATATCATATTTATTTGCAACGTTTAAGAGAATAATATGTTCCTCAGGAGAGCAGTCTATAATTAAAAAAATATCTGAGGCTTATTTGTCATTGGCATGACAGAACACAGAATTCTGTGTTTTTATTCATCATTAAGAATTACTTCACACATTTGAAACAGACTGTTGAAACAGCATGATGATAATCATTTGAAATGTATCTTACATAATTAGATATCATATTTATTGGCAAAGCTTAAAAGAATAATATTTTCCTTAAGGGAGAAGTCTACAATTCAAAAAATAACAGATGTTTATTTGTTATTCGTATTACAGAAAACGAAATCCTGTGTTTTTATTCATCATATGTGTATCATTAAGAATTTCTTCACACATTTGAAACAGACTGTTGAAGAAGAATGATAATCATTTGAAATGTATCTTACTTTATTAGATATCATATTTATTTGCAGAAGATTAACAGAATAATATTTTTCCCAGGAGAGCAATCTATAATTAAAAAAATAACGGATGCTTATTTGTCATTCGGATGACATAACATAGAATCCTGTTGAAAAAGCATGATAATCATTTGAAATGTATCTTACATAATTAGATATCATATTTATTGGCAAAGCTTAAAAGAATAATATTTTCCTTAAGGGAGAAGTCTACAATTCAAAAAATAACAGATGTTTATTTGTTATTCGTATTACAGAAAACGAAATCCTGTGTTTTTATTCATCATATGTGTATCATTAAGAATTTCTTCACACATTTGAAACAGACTGTTGAAGAAGAATGATAATCATTTGAAATGTATCTTACTTTATTAGATATCATATTTATTTGCAGAAGATTAACAGAATAATATTTTTCCCAGGAGAGCAATCTATAATTAAAAAAATAACGGATGCTTATTTGTCATTCGGATGACATAACATAGAATCCTGTTGAAAAAGCATGATAATCATTTGAAATGTATCTCACATAATTGGATATCATATTTATATGCAAAGCTTAACAGAATAATATTTTCTTCCGGAGAGCAGTCTATAATTCTGAAAATATCTGATGCTTATTTGTCATTCCTATCACAGAACACAGAATGCTGTGTTTTCATTCATCATATGTGAACCTTTAAGAATTACTTCACACGTTTGAAACAGACTGCTGAAAAAGCATGATAATCATTTGAAATGTATCTTACGTAAATGGATTTCATATTTATTTGCAAAGCTTAACAGAATAAAATTTTCCTCAGTCTATAATTCAAACGATAACTAATGCTTACCTTTCATTCGTATCACAGAATCCTGTGTTTTCATTCATCATATGTGTATCTTTAAGAATTACTTCACACATTTGAAACAGACTGTCGATGATAATCATTTGAAATGTACCTTACGTAATTAGATATAATATTTATTTGCAACGCTTAACAGAATTTTTTTTTTCAGACGTCTGATTCCTTCGGATCTCTTCTGGAATTATCGTGGAAGGGAACAAAACCCATTCCACTAAACGATGGAAGCCAAAGAAAATTTCTGCAGGATGGCGATACAGTGATAATGAAAGGAAAATGTGAAGGAGATGGTTATAACGTAGGATTTGGTACTTGCGAAGGGAAATTGTTGCCTCCAGTACAATTCTAGACAATAAATGTTTTCAAAATAGTTGTTTGATTATTGACAATGTACTTAAATGTTTCTGTGTGTACTGATCATTCCATTTTGAACGATATTGAGTAAATCTCCACATTTTTTGCGCGCTTGTTCCAAGTCACAGCGTGTTATTATTCGCCAATAAGTCTGTTATTTTAGAATTTTGAGTGTTTTCTACGACCAAGTTGATTTAATTCTTGATTGTTTCGGTCTTTACTTGACGGAAATTCATCCTATATGATTTAAAATGAAACATTTGATTTCCGCTTCTCTGTCTACTTTTGAAAGGGCAAACTTCAAGGGAAGATCATACATTATTTGCAACAAAAAATGTCATAAAATCCATGCTCGAAATGTTGATGGTTATTCTTCAATTTAACATTTCCTTATTTCAAGAAATATTTCAAGTTTTTCTATAAAATCAATTATAATTCAGTTATCCTTGTAGCCTCATCAAATTTGACCACATATCTGGAAAGGGCATTAAATTTTCTACAAGATAAGGAGTTCTGTGTGCCAAAAAATTCTTATTGCGCGCGTGGTAAGGAGATGAATATGGCGATTCTGAAGTGAACAAAATCAGTCATATTTCTCCAATGGTTTATGAATGAAAAATTATTAATTATGGGCATGTTTTCTTTTCAGAAAAAATACCTCATTTAGTGTGCCTTCAAATGACATATCAACTTTTGTGCTAGCTGCTTGTCCTCTGCCATAATATCATGGCTAAGAAGATAACAACGAAAAGTTGAAAACTTCCGAACCTACATTTGCTCTGAATTGGAGCTCCTTGTGATTGAATATCAAAGTAAACATTGAATTTAAAATCTGACAGTTTCTGTCGCTTAATAATTTTCATTGAGGGGTTTGCTTCAAGAGCAAACCAACCCATTCGTTAGGTGGCCTTAATTGCCCCCTATCCATCACTCTAGACAGTCTTTCCTTTCGTTCCACAGATCCCGGCTGGAGATGGAACCGCGACCAGCCCAGCGGCGGACTGTCTCCTTACCTGCTCCCAACGCCCTATTCCTTGACCTTTATCGACGCTCACAGGAGGGGGAGTGTGTAGCGAACAACTTCTTCACTCCTCGTCCAGAAACCTGCCTTGCTCTGTCGTAGCTTCAATGGCGTACCAATAGAGGACCCGATCAGTCTAAAGATTCGTGACTAACCGTCCCAGTCGAGTTCAAGTAGGGCAAGGCACAGCGTTGACGATCACCGTTCCAAGCCGAACACATGGTCACCGACGTCACAGGCAGAGCTGCGCATCACGCCTGTCTGATGAGTTTCAGATGCGCAGACTCGGAAACGAAACGCCGTCTCCCGAAGCAAAAGGTGGAAGCTCCCTCACAAGACCGCATTTCAGTCGAGAGCTTCAGTGCTTTAGTTTTAGGAACCGTGACTGCAAAATTTTCACAATTTTTGTAGTGTATCTTAACACTTTCAATGTGTTGTTGAAGTTTTAGTAATGGTGTAGTTTTTACTTGTCAAATGTCAAAATATGACAGCTTCAAAAGTGACAGCTGCCCAGATAGCGGGTTATTCAAAATGAAACCTCCTATTGAAAAACCCTTTATTGAAGGTGAATACAATTAGGAATTTTTGAAATTTTCATTAGTTTTACGTAAAATTTTATACTATTTCAAATATTTTATTTCTGTCATTATGAATACATCATTTCTCTGAAATCTTAATTTTCCAACCCGAAACTCTACATATACATATTTCAAAAGGAAATTGGTATTTCTGAAGAGAAAGTACAAATTAATTCAATACCCGTAACTTTAACGAAGCAATTTATTTGCGGTAACTTTGTCGAACTTCTGCAGTTCCATTGTTAGCCAGCAGGGATTCAATTCCTATTAAATTTTCACTAGGTTTTCCCATGTGCTACTGTACAGCAGGCTTGACCTATACCTGCTCGGGTACCGATGGGTTATATCCACCGAAACTAGGGCGCGATGAAATTAATGGACTATCTGAAAATGGGGGTGTAGCTTATATAGAATCGATATGTTCGAAAAGTGAAACAAACTTAAGCATTTATTTTTCCGGTTGTCTCTGAGGTACTCGTATATGTATACAATTCATGACATTTGTAGATAGTGTCAAAAAATAAACTTTGATAATGTTACCTGACCTACATACAACAAACGGTTCTGAAGAATACAAACAATATCTTTTAGTCTCACTTTGTTTACGGAATCACCTGAATATCATAGTATCTCCTTATAAAAATAACTAAGAAAAATAAAAATCTTTCTGCAATAAGAGAAAGCGAATTTTATATTGTAATAAAACACCGCAAATTTGCAAACATGTTGTAGAATGGTTTTATTATTTGGGAAATTTTTGCATCATTTATAATTCAAACAAAATATGGTTCAAATGACCTCCACGGTTTTTTTGTACCCTTCGGTCTGCTTATGTTCACGAAGAAATTTTGGTTTGCTTACATGTGTCATTTGATTTGGCAAATCATACTCTACAGAAAATGGTCTAATGGTGTTAAATCATAAGTTCTCAGTTGACTGCTATTAGGACCTTTCGTGCCCAAACTTTTCACGCAATTATTCTGTTGTAACGCCAGTACAATTTGTACTTTCTTTTTGAAAATAAGTATGGAGAGCAATAAGCAGTATTTTCGTCATATTTTACTTCTTCACTATAGAAAAGGTAAAAATGCTGTTCAAGCCAGAAAGAAATTAACCGATGTATATGGAAAAGATATGTTGACAGTACGCCCGTGTCAGAACTGGTTTGTAAAATTTCAATCCAGCAATTTTGATGTCGAAGATGTACCATGTTCCGGAAGACCGGTTGAAGCTGATAAAGATAAGAGAAAGGCATTAGTTGATGTAAATCGGCGAATAACAACACGTGAGATCGGCGAGAGGTTAAATTTATCGAATTCAACTGTTTATGACCACTTGAAAGGTCTATGTTTAACCTCGAAGCTCGATATATGGGATCCTCACTATGTTTTCACGGAGAGAAATTCGTGTCGTCGCGTTGACGTCTTGATTCGCTTCTCAAACGTCACGAAAATAATCCATTTTTAAATCGCATCATTACTGGGGACGAAAAATGGGTTGTATATAACAATTTCAAACGCAAGAGATCATGGAGCAAAAAAGATGAACCGCCTCAAAGCATTTCGAAAGCCAATACCCATAAAAAAAACACCATGCTGTCTGTTTGGTGAGATTTTAAAGGAATGGTTTTTTTGAGCTTTTATCGGATAACACAACAATCAACTCGAAAGTCTACTGTCATCAACTGGACGAACTGAGTGATGCACTTCAACAGAAAAGGTATAGTGTTTCACCAAGATAATGCGAGACTTCATACAAGTTTGGTCACTCGTCAAAAGCTTTTACAGCTTGAATGGGATACACTGCCACACCCACCTTATTCTTCAGATCTGGCGCCTACGGATTATTATTTGTTGCGGTCATTGCAAAGTTTTCTGAGCGATAAAACTTTGACTTCAAATGAAGAGGTCGAAAATCACCTGGATCAGTTTCTTGCCGGCAAAAAGACCAAAACTTCATGAAAGTGGAATTATACTACTACCAAAATGATAGAAAAATGTTTTGGACCAGAATGGCCAATATATAATTTAATAAAATATTTATGCATTACACGAAACTTCTTTCATTTTTCCAAAAAAAATGAACTTTCCGCACAACCCAATATATCATTCGAGGGTTTTACTGGCAACAAGTAGTGGAAATTTTCTTCATTTCAGTAGCCGTTCAACCAAAAATAAGCCTCTTCTGAGAAATGAGAAGCAAATGGCTAACGACTTGCTTCTTCCTACCAGTATAAAATATATTTTCCTAATATAAAGGGTGATTCATTCCGACTTAAGAGGGATTTTGTGTGGTGGGGATTTAATTGCAGATTGCGCATGCCTCGTGATAATTAAAGTGCCATTTCTATTCAGTAGCGTTTGACAATTCATAATGGAAAGACTTAGCCCGGCACAGCGTCTACAAATTATTCAACTTCATTACGAAAATGGGCGTTCTTCGAGGAATATGTATCGGGCGCTTAGAGCAACTTATGGTCCATATTATCGGCCTACCCAACGCACAATTAGCTCTACCATCCGTTAGTTTGAGACCCAATTTTCATTATTCGATAATACTCAACCAATTAGACCACGCCCAGTACGCTGTGAAGAAAATATAGGGGCGATAGCTGAGAGTACGCGAAAACCGTGAAGTGTCGATTCGTCGCCGTTCTCAACGGCTTGGCCCGTCATTTCAACAACTTGACGTATTTTACGTAAAGACCTTCCGAATCGTTTCCGTTTTAGTCGTTGGGCTCTTGACAAGCTTGCAGAAGATCCACACCAAACACTTGTTTTTTCTGGATTCAATTTCAGCTCTTGAACCTCTTCGGGTTGTTCATCACCCCAAATACGCGCAATTTGTTTACTCACGAACTCATTAAGCCAAAAATGGGCCTCATCGGTGAACAAAATTTTTATCGAAAACAGTGGATCTTCTGCAAGAGCCCAACCACTAAAACGGAAACGATTTGGAAGGTCGGTTGGCTTCAGTTCTTGCACTAGTTGAATTGTGTAAGCTTTTAAAGAAAGATCCTTACGTAAAATAAGACAAGTTGAAGAATATGACAGGCCAAGCTGTTGAGAACGGCGACGAATCGACACTTCACGGTCTTCGCGTACATTCTCCGCTACCGACCCTATATTTTCTTCACTACGTGCTGGGTGTGGTCTATTTGGTCGAGCATTATCCAATAATGAAAATTGGGCCTCAATCTTACGGATGGTAGAGCTAATGGTGCCCGATACACATTCCTCGTAGAATGCCCATTTTCGTAATAAAGTTGAAAAATTGGTCGACGCTGTACCGAGCTAAGTCTTTCCATTGTGAATTGTCAAAGAGTACAATTAAATCGCCACCACAAAAAGTACCTCTAAACGAATCACCCTTTACAGAGATTTTTTTAAAAGGAAATATTGAAAAAAATTCAAAGTGTGAATTTGACGGTGTTATCTATCGTCTTTACCTGAAAGGTTCTTTACTGCATCCTTTGAGGGTTTGATTGGGTATTTTCTTTTGTTTTGCTCTTGTTTCGGATCTTGTTGAACAATGGGCTGAAGGATTTGGAGGCTGTGTGGTCTGCTCATAAATTTTATTCCTAAGGTTTGAAAAGAGTCTGTCTTTATTTTTTCATAGAGAAGTTCATTTGGTGGGTAATGGAGTGGATTTTCTGGATGAGGTATTCTACTCAGAGTTATAGGTAGACGTCATTGAACAATTTATATAGATGTCAAGAACACAAGAAAATATGGCGTTATTATGCAATTCTGAGTCTTTGCTTTCTAGGAACTCTATCACAGATCCCAACAGATTATAAAATCGAGTCAACCAAGTACCTTTTGAAAACCTGCGCACCTCTGTGTGAAACAACAATCAGTTCAAATCTTCATCGTTGGGAAAGTAGACTAAATAATCCGTCAATTCAAAGAATTACTTCCGATTTAAGTGACACACTGATGTAAGTTGTTGAATAGTATTTAGAAACGATCAAAATCTTAACGCAATTGCCGTATTCTCTTGACATACTCCTTCTGACTACTGGCTGTTTCGACGGATGCAACACGATTTGGCAGGTCACCGCTTCACTTCTTTCGAAGAAATCGAAAATTGGGTTCAAAATTGGATCACCTCAAAAGATAAGGAGTTTTTTCGAGACTGGATTCGGAAATTGCCCGAGAGGTGGGAAAAAGTAATGTTCCGCTCACAAAATATTTTTTTTGAACTTCTAAACATACGATTTTCACGTTATTATTCTACTTCTGTATACCAAATTTCCGATCGATTGGATTTGTTATTCAGAAAATATTGTAAAAAATAATAGAAAATTTCAAATCTGTATAACTGTGAAAACAATTGGACTGATTTTGCCTAATTTTGCCCATTAACTTAACCGAGATTTTCAGAGCCCAAACTCCCCTGAAAGTTTCAAGTCTCTACCTCTTCCCGTTCGAGAGTAATCATGTTAATGGACGACCAGTCGGACAGGACTTTTTACCTCGGATCAGCGAATCCAAATACAGACATTTGAGCGATAACACGCTGTTTTCTGGAACAAGTGGCCAAAAAAAGAATACACAGTATATTTTTTTATGAGTGTCGATAGCTCAGTGGTCGGGGGTCTGGGCTGGAAACAGAAAAGTTCTAGGTTCGGACCCGTCTTGAGAGGAAAGAAGTTCTATTTAGACGGATTTCGGCCACCATTTAACTTTTGAGTTGAAAATTAATAGTGCTGTACCTAAGGTGGCGTAAGGACGCAATAACAATGCCTAACCAGAATACAGTTGAACTTCTCACTCGGACAAGCTTCTGAGGGATCTTCACAGCAAACAGTGCGCTTAAACGCAGTGATTTCCCCTCATTCATTTTTTCGTTTTTTCCAATTAAAGTGCGCGGCCGCTGACGACGATATTACCAAAGAGGGAATACTCTTGACAGGCCACGACCCACCGATCGATGGTTTACCGCACAAACATGCCAGGCACACCTGATCGTATCGATATTCGTGTCCAGAATGTCGGACAATTCGAAACCCACAAAACAGAGCGACAAGAGTGACCTTGTAGCATGCTGGAACGTGCCACTTTTCGACGGGGTGCACGTCATCGAGTTTGAGCATGGGACCACGAGCGGAAAAAGAATTATTAGGGTTGACGGAAAGGTTGGTGATGACGTTATTCACATTTTGACGCACATCATTTATTTGAATAGGTTGCACAATTTTTACACTTTCTAAAGGTGGGGATACAAATATAATCAAATTGTGGAAGAAGCAGGAGATGGCATGTGGCAGGATCTGACACGTTGTGGAAGCATTATCGAGTCAAATTGCATGCAAGGTGCTTTTTCATGGTAGAAAGTAATTTTTGTAAAGATTCACAACCTGGCACCATATTTTATGACAGAAAATTAAATTTGATTTTATACAGGATGCCCAAGTTATTTCTTGCTTAATTTCACAAGGTGATTCTGCAATTTGCAACACAATATTTCCTATAGAGTATGTTGTAAAGTTCTTCAAAATTTCACTATTTTGTAACGATCCACAATTTTTTCTAACAAAAAATGGCATAACTTGAAAACTATCGTCTTAATCAAAATTCTTCCTTAAAATTAAAGTAAAGTAGTTTCATAGAGATTTTCATAAAATACTCTTACTATAATGAAATTTTCTTCAGCCATAACCTTTGATCAGAGTTTGCTTTTAATTCCTCGTAAACCTCCATGGAAATTGTGTGCAAAAACTACCTTATTTATGAAGCTTTTCAACGACATAATACATTTTATTAAATCTCCATTTTAATTGGACAATAGATGCGAAACTGTTAAAGTACCTATAGTGAGATATACCCCATCTGAGGAAAATATTATTTATTCACATTCTTTATTATTCATAAAAGTTTAAAACTTATCACACAATATTCTGAAAAAGCCTGCCTTTTTCTCTATTGCTAAGCCTACTTCGTTTTCGGATAGAATCCAGCTTTTCGCAACTGTCCCCGTCATTGCAGCTGTTATATCGGGTGTTTTTTAGAGTGATAAAACTTTAAATTGAAATAAAACACATTTCAATTAAACTGAAAACAATGGTTTTTATTTGAAAGATATATATGTTTTAAAAATAATTCCCGGGATATGTCTACCACGACTAGCTCTGAGGAACCGCTTTCGACCAGACCAATTTTGGACCACTTTTTCGAGTAATTCAGGCCTTATTTAATCAATAACACGAATTATATTGGCTTTGAAAGCGTCTATTGTTTCTGGTTTATCAGCATAAACCAATGACTTGACATGTCACATGATCTTGGAGGTCAATTAATTGAACCATTTCTCGAAAAAACGCCAAATCTTTCTTTCAAAAAACAATTGTTACGGTAGCTCCATCTTATTGGAACAAAAACACTTTTGGGTCGATACCATTCAAATTTTGAAACAAATAATCATTGATTATCAATTTGTAAAGAGCACCATTCACTGTAACATTAGCTCCAGCATCATTTTTAAAGAAATATGGACCGATGATCAGGCCCCTCTTCCCCACTTGGCACTATGGGCACGTGCCCAGGGCCCCGCGATCGAATGGGGCCCCCTAGTTCCTGCCAGATTACCAAATGATAACCGATATTTAGGTATTACCGAAAAACATTAATTTTGAAAAATCTGATGATAATGACTTACTACAATACCTGCGCTTATTATATTACCTTTAGTTTGCCGCATGCGGATAGCTATACCTTGTACAACATAGCTTGAACTTTTTGACAGATGGGTCAGTGATGGGAAACAGAAAATATCTACTGATGTAAAAAATGTGTTGGCTAAATATGTGGCTGTATGTATGTTTTAAACTATTCACAGCGAGTTACTTTAGTAGATTATTTTTTATATTTCCTATTTTTTTATAGTAAGTAATTAAATAAAAATAAATTTAGAACCTTGTTTGTCTTTCTTTATCTATTGTAACTAAATAGTGTTCTCTCAAGGTCATAGGGGCCCCATGATCCTAATGTGCCCAGGGCCTCAAATAGTTTAAAGACGGCCCTGCCGATGATGCCTCTAGTGTGTAAAGCACACCATACAGTGCATTTTTCAGGATGCAATGGAACCTGCATAACTTCTTGAGGATTTTTTTCACTCCATTTATGCCAATTTTCCTTGTTTACATAGTCGTTCAACCAGGAATGATCTTAATCACTAAACACAATTTTACGATAAAAAAGTGGATCAACTTCAAGCTGTTCAGCAGACAAACGATGCTTATTATGGTCAAGTGGCTTTAGTTTTTGAACCAGTTGAATCTTGAATAGGTGTAAACCAAGATCTTTACACAAAATTTTCTATGTGATGGATGCACAGAGTCCAACTTGTTGTTAACGTCGACGAATAGACAAATCTGGATCATCATTAACACTACTACTCACAGCAGCGATATTTTCTTATGTACGTACAGTTCTTTGTCTTGTTGTTGCTGCATCGAGTAGAGAAAATGTTGTCCAAAATCGATCGATAGTTCGACGAATGAGCTGCTCTGATGGACGATTATGTAAACCATAAATTTCACGAAGTGCTCTTTAATCTTGGCGCATAGAAAACTGATTTTGAAAATAAATTTCAACAATTTGTAAGCGTTGTTGCGGCATGAGTCTTTTTCATGATAATTTGTCAACGCCTACTGAAATGAGAAATGTCAAATCAACATGGCTTGTACCTTCTGTCAAATGACAGTTTTCCCTATCGAAAGTTCTATTACTCTAAAAAAACACCCGATATATTCTTTCTAGCTTGTCAGGAGTATGCATTGTGGGTAGTATACACCATACCTTCAAAATGAACCTGCATCCATTCTGTAACTATTCTACTATTGTGTGCTAGACAACCGTCCGTTTAAAACCGAATTTGGTTCAGAGGCATATCTTCCAATAAAAACAAAAATTTCATTTTCCACAAGATTTCTGAAAGTGGCAGAATTCAAACGCTCTGTAATTATTATCGGCCCAAAAATTTCATATCTTGTCATGGCTAGCCATACATTAATCGTGAACTAGTATTGGTATTGGTATATGGACCCAAACATGGGAATTGTGCAAATTAATTATTCCGGAGCGTGTAACTATTTCTGGCATTATCTCGTCAATTTCTCAATAAAAGTAAAATTTTACTTCAATGTATTATACGTCGTTGATAAGCTTTTCAAATAAGGCAGTTTTTGGGTAGGAAGAGTTTAGGCACCCTGCATCTTTTAAAACGGAAATATATCCAAGAAAATAAATGGAGAAAGAAGAGAGAAGAGATATTTATTCCTTTAGCAAATGGCTAACGACTTGCGTCTTCCTGCCATTCTTTATATACATAGTATTATTCTTGAAAAGGAAGATACATAATTACTGAGAACACAAATTTATGCCCTTTCTCCACTCCGTTGAAAACTATCCGGTAATGAGGCAGTGGTTGTAAATCCTCATTATTTCATAAAAATAAATATTTTCTAACAAAATATTAATAGAGTTCATTTTTGTTTGGAAGTGTGCAGTACATTGAAGACCAAAAAGTATTTCAACAAGATGCTATTACACACAAGGTACTTCAGTATTTGAAACAGAGACCTCCGGGTGAATTGTATGAAAGAAGAGGAGCTTGGACGAGGATCGATTGAGATATTTCATAGGGGTTTGTGTATCTTGACGATACGACTGGGTGTTAGTGCTCAAACCAGGATGAATTGAGGCAATTATTCTTGATGGTTCTGGGACTTGAATTTGTGGCTGGGTGGTTGGAACAAGCCTCTTTGGCGTGTGAGTTTGTCCGAAACAACTCGGGTAATGACCTAAATAGTGGTGCTTCACTGCAACCAGACAGGGGGTAGGTTTTCGAACTGAAGCCGAAACTAGAAGTAAGGTGGATTCTCCTTTGATGGGGGTTGCATTTTGGGCGATGATGAGACACTTATCATAGAACCTCTTGGAAAGACTACTTAATGCTTACCTGGTGAAGAGCCATGTTCACATGCTAGTAACTAAAATGGTGTTACTCTGATTTTAGGTACGTTTTCACACTTCTAGACCAGAAGGTCTGTTATTTTAGAAAACTGGCTAAATGTGATGTTTCCCTAAGACAATAGCAAATGCAGGTCGTTTAATACACGGTGTTATCTACGTGCTATTGTGCAAGTTTGCAGAAGCTTTTTCTTCAACACAAGCAAAAGTAGACAAAAAATTTCATTGAATTTTTGATTGAACATTTTCCCCAAGTGAAAATAATTCAAAACCGAACTTCGATCCAATTATTTGAACTAATAATTGTATTCATAAATTCCTAGGAAATCTTACGTAGAGAGTGGATGTTCAAATTGGTGGGTGAAGAAATTTTCACTTTGGGAGCTCAAAAAGCCAGATGCGTTCTCAGAGTGGATCCTCTCCCATTATTTGCGTTTTCATACAGTCTTTTAGTAGACGGGAAATCCCTGGAAAAATTTACTGAGAAGCAAGAAGCAACAAATCGGTACTGGACGGTCCTAACAGAAAAAGGGTGCAATAAAGTAGTTCTAGGTGAGTTCAAGAACGTATAAATTGTTGACAGCAGAATGTTTCCTAATATTCAATAATAAATATTTATAATGATCTTGCGAATAATTCAAAAACGTAGTAATTTAGGCAGTTTTGAAGAGGTACAAGCAAAATAACCAGTACATTTCTAGTACTGAAGCGTAATTTTTGATATCTTTCGCAACTCTGTTCGGACGCACCCAGTTATCTTTTACATATATGAGTAAAAGCCAGAATACTACAGAGCACTCTCAGATGATCCATATGCCGGGTTCAGTTGCTTAGAATGATGTTCAACAGATAAATTCGGATTATTTTGAACTTTTTGTCACACTCCAATAATGTCAGCATTCCTCACATTTTTCAATTTCACCCAAAGAGGTCGCGACCTCTTCTTCCATCCTTAATTCCCGTCCTCTCCTGCTTCAAGTACAGCAGAGTGTAAGCTTTCTACACCGGCGTTCCGTCTGAACCCCATTTTCAATTTGAAGGGTTCAGGAGCTTGTTGCAAGCTGGAACGAAACGATTACCTCCCGAAATTTAAGAGGACAGAAAGCTTCCTCAAAACACAGCTTCGTTAGAGAGCTTCATGTGTAATAATGTTGTCTATATAAAGAGTTTTCCAATAATAGCTTTCGTTATGATATAAAAAAAGTATATTTTGAGAGAAATCAGGGATGTTTAATTCATTGTAAAGAGGAAGTTTTGCCATAACCAATGAAAAACTGTTCTATTTTTAATGGTGGCGTAGTTGTCAAATGTCAAAAGATGACAACTGCCCAGATAGTGAGCTATTCAAAATGAAACCTCTTATTGGAAAACCCTTTATATCGGGTTTTAAAAAACAACATTTCAATATTTTGGAAGCTAATTCTGGACGATAATAACAGAAGATATTCGATTTATTTTTGACTTCTATAGTGTTTTACAGAAGATGTTTTATATAACCAGCGTCGCATGAAGGAATTACGTACTCTTTCGAAAAGAACTGGTTGTGTTCGAATCGTTTGACAGAATAGTTCAATCCGATGTTGCAATTCTTCGATGTTATTCACTGATGTTGCACACACTAAACTTCTCAAATAACCGCAAATAAAAAAGTCCAAAGGATTCAAATCGGGAGATCTAGCGACCGTGGCACTGGGTCTCCTCGTCCTTACCCATCTTCTGGGAAATGTTTGATCTAAATGTTTCCTAACAGCAAGTGTCCTATTCTGTCTACTCAGGAAAAACTTTGCTCACTCATCAAAAAATATTATAAAATTTGAATATCAAAACAGATTTAATCTGTTAGTCTACTATAAATTTAATTTCAAAAAAATTTTATTCAAAATTTTTTAGAATTAAATGAATGTCTTATAAGCACAGCTTATATCTAATAGACGTATAAAATCAAAACTCTATATACAATATCGAATGGAATAAATAACCTAACAAATATAAATTATCAATTAAAATTAATAAATAAATATTTGAAGGAGACAAAATTTTGTTTCTGATCTTACAATTATAAAAACTAATTCCTCTTCTGAAATACAAAACATAATTTAGAGACCCCGCAGAAAATATAATTTATTTGAAATATTTCAATGAATTACATCAAAAATCTCACGAAACATGTATTATATCTTCAAAAAACAATAAGAATTCCGATAAAGGTCCAACTTCACATTCAAAAATTAAAATTAATCAACAACAAATATAACTCACCTGACAAATATATGATATAATACTTGTTTTGAGAGATTTTTGAAGTAACTTACTTAAATATTTGAATATATTAAATATTTCGAATAAATTATATTTTCAGAGGAGTCCTTAAATTATGTTTTGTATTTTTGAAAAGGAATTAGTTTTCATAATTGTAAGATCAGAAACAAAATTTTGTCTCCTTCAAATATTTATTTATTAATTTTAATAGACGATTTAAATTTGTTGGGTTATTTAATCCATTTGATATTGTTTATTGAGTTTCGATTTTATATGTATATTAAATACAAGCTGTGCTTATAAGACATTAATTTAATTCTAAAATTTTTAGATAAAATTTTTTTGAAATTATTGTTATAGGGGGCTAACAGATTAAATCTGTTAAATTTTGTGATATTCTTTCTATCAAGTAAAAAACCTCTTCTTATTATTTTAAAAATATTATGTTTTACTAATAATAATTGTTTACTTCCTAAAAATAATATCACATTTACCGTAGTGTTTTATGATTAAAAAAAAATACATGGCAGATTTCTTTATTGTTGCATTTTCAAATAATCCAAATAAATTAATTCGGCTGACAACCTATACCAACTTTCATTAATAAGTATGAACTATGGTAATAGAAAGTTCTACAAATCGAGATATACATGTGTAGCATGCATCTGTATGTTACACTGTATCTATCTGTACTTTACCGAGTCAATTCGAGCATGAGGAAAGTTTTCTACGTTTATTACGTTGAAAAAATCGGGAATAAATTTCTTTACTGAAATTGGCTCGGTAAGATATGTCGTGTATGTATATTTGCGTCCACTAGATCACGCTAGTGTATGATAAATAATACCTTAGTGTTTCTGTGCAGAGAGAATCTGGGTACTTGACAGATTTGTTGTCGTTGGACCTTACAGGGTACTGATGAGAAAGCAATAACTTTCGAAACGAGCGCATATCTGCTACCTATGTCCTAGCGATCAACAAAAACTAATCGGACTTGTTTGTATTTTTAATTGTTATACAAATGTATGTTGCACTGTCTCCATTTGTAGAAATTTCTATTACAATAATTTAACAATTTCTGAACGTTGAAGCGTGTATCTTTCCATGATAAAATCGCATAACCTACTAAACAAAAATGACATGGGAAATATCAAAACTAATAAACAATGTTGCCATTATTACAATTTTAAATAGTATCATTGCTATTGAAAAACTCGTTACAATGGTAAAACTTTTCCTTGAGATTTCAGTGATCTATCTAGCATTAGTATTTTTTTATTACAAGTTATAATTGGTGTGAAAGATTTCGTTATACCGGGTGTTGAAAAACAACGTCTCAAAATTTTGAGAGCTAATTCTAGACCTCAAAGTAAGTAAAAAGTTTCACATAAACATGGATCTGCAAATGAGCTGTTTTGGAGATATGAGCGATTTTCAGTTCTCAAAATATTAACTACTAGCGCAACCAAATACGATAAATCACAGAAGATTTTCGATTTATTTTTGACTTCTTGTGTTTTACAGAAGATGTTTCCTATGACCACCGTCCATTTAAATGCAGGAAGTACATCGTCGCATGAAGGAATTACGTACTCTTTCGAAAAGACCTGGTTGTGTTCGGATCGTTTGACGGGATAGTTCAATCCGATGTTGCAACTCTTCGATGTTACTCACTGAAGTTGCATACGCTAAACTTTTCAAATAACCCCAAATACAAAAGTCCAAAAGATTCAAATCGGAAGATCTAGTGGGCCATGGCACTGGGTCTCCTCGATCTCTCCATCTTCTGGAAAATGTTTGATCTGAATGTTCCCTAACAGCAAGTGTATAATGTGGGGACGCTCCATCTTGCATAAACCAAATATTCATCCACTGATTTAAAGGTACCACGTCTAGAAAATCGGGCAAGGTATTTTGAAGAAAGTTAAGGTATGCCTGTTAATTCCATGGTAAAACTACTGGTCCTAACAAACCATCTTCTAAAATACCTAGCCAGATATTTATAATGAAGCGCTGTTGATGCCTGGATTCATGAATAGCGTGTGGATTTTCTTCCACCCAAATATGGCTATTGTGAAAGTTAAAAGTTCTTTCTTTGGTAAAGCCGGCTTCGTCAGTGAAAAGGATATTAGAAGTAAAATGTGGATGTTCAGCAATCTTTGTTAAAACCCTTTGACAGAATGTCCTTCTGGCTTGATGATCAGGAGGATTAAGAGCTTGCACGCGTTGAATATGGAATGGATAGAGAAGTTGTTGATGCATAGTTCTCCGGACAAGGTGGCCACTTATTCCTACTTCCGTTGAAATTCTTCTTACACTTGTACCGGGATTTTAAGTCACAATATTTAAAATTTGCTCTTCAACTTCTGGAGTACTTACAGATCTTGGACGTCCAGTATCACGAGCGTTTTTTTTAAAGAACCTGTTTCCCTCAATTGTCTCAAACTGCACATGTGATTTAACGTCACATGAGAAGGAAGTTGACAATCAGGATAAGCCTCTGCATCAAGGCGACGTGCTTCAGGATCCATTTCGTTGGTACGGTCATACATGGAAACCCCTCATTTCAATATTAGAATAAGGCATCTCAAATTCAGGAATAATAACTTTTTCTCAACAACAATGTGGAAGAAAGTGAACAACTCGAATCGGATGCAAAAAACTCAATAAAAGTACGTAAATGTCATATGAAAACCAAATGTTTGATGCCAGCTGTAATTTTTTTTTAATGAACCGACTGAAGAACGTTTCAATTGTAAGTTCAGTAAACAAGACATCTGAAAGATGGAAATAAATCGAATATCGTATTTCGTTGCGCTAATAGTTAATTTGAAAATCTAAAATCGTTCATTCGCGGACCCATGTTTATATGAAATTTTTCACTTATTTTGAGGTCTATAATCAGCTGCCAAATTTTTGAACCTTTGTTTTTTAACACCCGGTATACATTATAATCCTAGAGAACTAGTGGAATCACTCTTAACAACATTAAACAGAAAACTATCTCTGCTGGTTGATACCAATTTTGATTGCACACATTCCAGAATTGTATCCTTATATATTCTTAATTATTGTTTCATTCACAGAGAGACATTCCCTTGATGTGTTTGTCAACGCAAATCCAGTCGAGACCGAGAATACATTTGTGGAAGATGGAACAGAAATGAAATTTGAAATGAACGGAAATATGGCTGTGATTAAGGCGTCTTACACACATAAAAAGGAAGGAGTAATACATGAACTTTTTGTCAATGGCTACAAAATAGAAGAGGACAATATCAGTTGAAAATGATATGAATCCTTTGTTTTATCATTTTCAGAAGTGTTCGAGTTTGAAATAATATATGTCATTTTGTGTTTTATTTCAATGATAAATAATTTTGAAATCTCCCAATTTGATGCTCATATCTATCAAAGTTTCTAGTGTATTCCTTCCGAAATTTATGGTGCTTATAAACATTACTTGAAGTTATCAGAAGTGGTGAGATTCGTATTCTCTAAGGATCATACGAGTGACAGAATCCCTTATAAATTATAAAAATTACATCCTTACATCACGGTATTTACTCGCGTTACTTATGTGTCAAATATTATGTGGCACTATAACTTGACGTATGCGATGAGTGACAATAACAAAGAGAAGAACGTCCTTATGGCGTTCCCATTGTATTTTTAAGCGGCCGCGAGGAAGCTTCTTGGAAATAAACCTCCTGAGCGACTTAGAAACATTCTCGAGATAATAGTACTTAAAACAGACCCCCTTGGTAACTCTTAGTAAGTAAACTTCTTTTAAATGCTTCTGATTACTTGCATGCTTTACATTTTTGAATACCACCTTAGTGTTAATGTGAAATTAGTGATTGCATGCTCGTTCATTGTACTTCCATTCTTCGCTTTTCATTCTTGTATTTTTGTTCAGTGTTATTTAATCCGACCGGAATGTTTTAACTAAAATGCATTGCCTTTGTATGTAACTAAAGCGGCACGACCCTCACAAGTTATCTATTTGTATTGAATAGTTTCTTCCAGTGCATGGTTGCTGTTTGTTGTATTTATTAATAGTGGTTCTTTGTTTGTACTATTCATGGTATTCACCGAGCCTGATATGTAACTGATTTCCATGTACTCTTGTGTGATTCCCCGGTTACCTATTTCTTTGTTTGCTTTTAGTGTAACGTTGATAAACACGTCTAGGTGATGAGTTACTGTATCTATTTTATAATGTCCTTGTCAGTTTGTGTTACATATTTGCCATATGTGCCCGCTTACCAGTGACGTTCTTTAGGGTAAATCGCTAAGTAGTCCTGGTAGAGGAGGACTCGTATAGAGACACTAAATAGCTCCGGGTATCTAACGCTACTGTGAGAATGTGTGCGTGATTGCTAGATCACTTTTCCGAGGTATTGTGATATCCGCAGGATTAGTTTTCGTGAACCTTCAGGTAGTGTTCGGTTCGTTTTTCATTAATATCTGAGCCTTCCTGGGACTTGGCCACCCCGAGGAGGTCAGATACAGTCCATTTGATAGTAGCTTTTCCGGTTGACTCGGATTATGCTAGATCCCCTCTTCAAGGAGATCTCCTGAGCATGCCACAGTTACCCTTACCTTACTTTTCATTCAAACTTACCCCTTGTAACGGTTAAGTTCTGCAGTGGTTACCGGAAGTGCAGTTGAAGATGCATGCTGGCTGTATCCTGTCCTCTCTAACCCTTTCCGCTCTATAAGAATGATATCTGATTTGAGCGAGTTACCGACCTAAGGATATGTAAGAAAAGTCATTTAGACACGGGGCGCTATTAGGTTCACTGTGGAGCTTTGCGAACCACTGAGTAGAATAGATTTAACCACAGGCTGATAAATGTTTGTTTCCATTCATTGAGGGTTGTTGCCTTTCAAAATTACTAATATAAATATATTATGCTGACGTTACTGTGTTTTGATTATTTGAACCTTCCGTCACTGTTTCCTTGCTCTCGTTAGGTGTAATTTGGGTTGTCTACACAACGTAACGTCCTATTCTCCCGCCACTAGACGATCACGATAAAAAGGTTAGCGTTCTTTAGAGTACTCCGTATAATCCCGGATATCTTAGAGTACTCCATAAAATCCCGGATATTTTAGAGTACTCTGTGTAACACAGGATAGCTCAGAAGGAATAGTCGATTTCTTCCAAAAATTCCATAAAAGCTTTTACGCGCTTGTTCATATTACCTACTATATATACCTACGGAATTATACATTAATCTTCTTGTCGTTATTTTATATCTAAATGCTAAATACAAACTCGATTGCAGAGTTCATTTATTAACAGGATAAATCCAATTCTACAAAAAGTAACAACATTCGAAGTGATGAAAAACATTTTTCTTTACAAATAGAAGCAAAAAGAAAATCGACAATTGTATAAAATTACAGCTGACATAACGTATATTAGCGGGGTAACTGTAATTATAGAAATCAGTATCTGTTCTCTACTGACCATGTGAAAATTTCGTGATATCCTGGCAATTGGCGCGTCCTGGTATAGTTGATTATTAACATTGAACAAAACAGTGATCCTTGGTGGAACATGAAAGCCGAAGAGACACAGAAGATCCAAAGATATTCCTCTTAGAAGTCGTTCAGCTGCTCTCAACGAGTACGTGAAGTAAGCAAAAGCAAAACAAATCTCACAGCAGTAACGGAAAACTCACGCGTGGAGGTCTAAAAGTGAATTTTGTTTCAAACTCTTTCAAGCCTGCTGCAGTCCTCATAAGTTTGAGGTGACCAAAGGTAAGAGGCATATCCAAGGTGAGGTAAAGGTCTCTTGAGGTATTTGCATCTTTGAAGTTGTATGAGTGCCTCAAAATGAATCCCAGCATCTTAAAATTCAAGTTAACTCTATGGTCAACGTATACGTTGAAGCACATTTTATCGTTGTGAAAGACCTTAACAATGCTTACGCAATTTGGGCAGTAATGATTTGAAAAAATGGTCTCCAGAGAAAAATGCAGCGTTTTCCGAACGTGTGTACGCTTTTGGTGGAATCCATATCCTACCCCAACACCTTGAACCCTCATCGCCAAAACGCCTGGCGGACAAGAATGAATCAGCCCCCCTTTTCGTAAAATCGATACCTCTGGCTAGCTGCCTACACAGTAGCTGCTCCAGAACCACCGTAGACTCTCGGTCTTGCATGACTGACGTTCCGTCCAACGTTAACATTAATTTTCGACGTAACACACGCTGGAATTAACCCCCTGTGCCTGGCTTCCAACACCACTCTGTTCCTTCTTGAATGTGCGACGCCTCCCGCGGTTTTTCCTGGAGCAAAACGGTGAGTTCCACTCCCGGTTAACATTTTAAATCGGACTTCAGAATTTTTTGGGGGTGTTTACATTGTAAACACCGCTATATGTCAACTTTGGAAACATGTTTCTAGTTGTTTTTGTCTGTTGCACTTTGACATTTTAGGATTCCCTAGTCCATTATTTTTCAAGGTTGGTGGGATTTAGATAACAAATTAAGAATTAGTCGAAATGTTCCCCAAGACGTGAAACCATGCGAGGATATAATTGCCAATTTAGTTTATTATATAAAACCGATTTTAAAGAATAGTAAATAAAATTGAATTTCCATAGACTTTTTAGAATAAAAACAACAATTGTTTAACAATCATATGGCTTCATCAGATTCTACATTTGAACTAGTAAGGTGTGAATACTTAAACAGCATCTTATATATCAATAGGTACTATTATGGATTTCATACCGGGTGTTAGAAATCAGAGTTTCAATATTTTGGGAGCTGATTATAGACCTCAAATAAGTAAAAAATTTCATATAAACATGGGTTCGCAAATAAGCTATTTTGGAGATATAAGCAATTTTTGGTTTTAAAATTAACTGCTAGCACAACCAAATACGATATTCGATTTATTTTAATCTTTCAGATGTCTTGTTTACTGATCTTACAATTAAAATGTTTTTCAGTCGGTTCATTGGAAAAAATCACAACTGGCATCAAACATTTGGTTTTCATATGACATTTACGTACTTTTATTGTATTTCACACAATTGTATTGTATTTTATTTATTTTGCATACGATTCGAGTTGTTCAGTTTCTTTCACATTGTTGTTAAGAAAAAGTTATTATTCCTGAATTTGAAATGCCTTATTCTATGCCCTAAAGCACGTCTTTATGCAGAGGCCTATCCCGATCGTCAACTTCCTTCTCATGTGACGTTCAATCAAGTTTTTAGACGATTGAGGGAAACTGGTTCCTTAAAAAAAAACACTCGTGATACTGGACGTCCAAGATCTGTAAGTACTCCAGAAGTTGAAGAGCAAATTTTAAATACTGTGACTTAAAATCCCGGTACAAGTATAAGAAGAATTTCAACGTAAGCAGGAATAAGTGGACCCCTTGTCTGAAGAAATATCAACAACTTTTCTATCCATTCCATATTCAACGCGTGCAAGCTCTTAATCCTCCTGATCATCAAGCCAGAAGGACATTCTGTCAATGGGTTTTAACAAAGATTGCTGAATATCCGCATTTTACTTCTAATATCCTTTTCACTGACGAAGCCGGCTTTACCAAAGATAGAATTTTTAACTTTCATAATAGCCATATTTGTTCGGATGAAAATCCACACGCTATTCATGAACCCAGGCATCAACAGCGTTTCAGTATAAATATCTGGCTAAGTATTTCAGAAGATCGTTTGTTAGGACCTTAACTTTCTTCAAAATACCTTGCCCGATTTTCTAGACGTGGTACCTTTAAATCAGTGGAAGAATATTTGGTTTATGCAAGATGGAGCGTCCCCACATTATACACTTGCATTTAGATCAAACATTTCCCAGAAGATGGATAGAACGAGGAGACCCAGTGCCATGCTCCGCTTGATCTTCCGATTTGAATCTTTTGGACTTTTGTATTTGGCATTATTTGAAAAGTTTAGCGTATGCAACGTCAGTGAACAACATCGAAGAGTTGCAATATCGGATTGAACTATCCGTCAAACGATCCGAACACAACCAGGTCCTTTCGAAAGATTACGTAATTCCTTCATGCGACCATGTACTTCCTGCATTGAAATGGACGGTGGTCATATGAAACAACTTCTGTAAAACACTAGAAGTCAAAAATAAATCTTCTTTAATTTATCGTATTTGGTTGAACTAGTAGTTAATATTTTGAAAACCGCTCATATCTCCAAAACGGCTCATTGGCGAACCGATGTTTATATGAAACATTTGACTTATTTTGAGGTCTAGAATTAGCTCCTAAAATATTGAAACGTTGTTTTTCAACACCTGGTATAACGAAATCTTTCACACCAATTATGACTCGTAATAAAAAAATACTAATGCTAGATAGAACACTGAAATCTCAAGGAAAAGTTTTACCCTTGTAACGAGTTTTTCAATAGCAATGATACTATTCAAAATTGTAATAATGGCAACATTGTTTTTTAGTTTTGATATTTCCCATGTCATTTTTGTTTAGTAGTTTATGCGATTTAATCATGGAAAGATACACGCTTCAACGTTCAGAAATTGTTAAATTATTGTAATAGAAAGTTCTACAAATGGAGACAGTGCAACATACATTTGTATAACAATTAAAAATTCAAACAAGTCCGATTAGGTTTTGTTGATCGCTAGGACATAGGTAGCAGATATGCGCTCGTTTCGAAAGTTATTGCTTTCTCATCAGTCCCTGTAAGGTCCAACGACAACAAATCTGTCAAGTACCCAGATACTCTCTGCACAGAAACACTAAGGTATTATTTATCATACACTAGCGTGATCTAGTGGACGCAAATATACATACACGACATATCTTACTGAGCCAATTTCAGTAAAGAAATGTATTCCCGATTTTTTCAACGTTATAAACGCAGAAAACTTTCCTCATGCTCGAATTGACTCGGTAAAGTACAGATAGATACAGTGTAACATGCAGATGCATGCTACACATGTATATCTAGATTTGTAGAACTTTCTATTACCATAGTTCATACTTATTAATGATGTTTGGTACAGGTTGTCTGCCGAAATAATTTATTTGAATTATTTGAAAATGCTACAATAAAAAAATCTGCGATGTATTTTTTTCAATCATAAAACACTACGGCAAATGTGATATTATTTTTAGGAAGTAAACAATTATTATTAGTAAAACATAATATTTTTAAAATAATAAGAAAGGGTTTTTTATTTGATAGAAGGAATATCACAAAATTTGATTATCAAAACAGATTTAATCTATTAGCCTCCTATAACATTAATTTAAAAAAAAATTTATCGAAGAATTTTTAGAATTGAATTGTCTTATAAGCACAGCTTGTATTTAATAGACATATAAAATTGAAACTCAATAAACAATATCAAATGGAATAAATAACCCAACCAATAAAAATTGTCAATTAAAATAAATAAATGAATATTTGAAGGAGACAAAATTTTGTTTCTGATCTTACAATTATGAAAATCAATTCCTTTTCAAAAATACAAAAAATAATTTAAGAACTCTTCAGAAAATATAATTTATTTGAAATATTCAATATATTAAAATATCAAAAATCTCTCAAAACAAGTATTATTTCATATATACGTCAGGTGAGTTTTTGATTAATTTTATTTTTTAAATGTGAAATAGGACGGATGAAGATCTTATCGGAATTCTAATTGTTTTTTGAAGATATAATACATGCTTTGAGAGATTTTTGGAGCAACTCATTTAAATATTGAAATATTTCAAATGAATTATATTTTCTGGGGAGTGCTTAAATTATTTTATTCGTTTTTGAAAAGGAATTAGTTTTCATGAGTGTAAGATCACAAACAAAATTTTGTCCTCTTCAAATATTCATTTATTAATTTTAATTGACGATTTATATTTGTTAGGATATTTATTCCATTTCATATTGTATACTGAGTTTTGATTTTATACGTCTATTAAATATAAACTGTGCTTATAAGACATTAATTTAATTCTAAAAATTTTTGAATAAAATTTTTTTGAAATTAAAATTATAGGACACTAACAGATTAAATCTGTTTTGATATTCAAATTTTATAATATTTTTATGTGTGAGCTAAGTTTTTCCTGAGTAGACAGAATACGATTTCCTTCTTTTGAGAGAGTTCTCTTTATTAAGATTTTTGGTGCTTTCCATTTCACGCTCATATAGACATTTGTTGAATACCTAAGAAGTGAAAAAGTAGAAGCGAACACTATTATGCTTCTTCCAAATGTGCCCCATCTCATTTCTTTACTGCCATTTTCATATTCGTTATAACCTTTTCCTCTGACTTGTCTAATGCTCTAGGTGCGAAAAAGATATTTTTACAAAGATATAAGAAAAACAAATGTCAACTTTCGCTATTTGATTGATTTACACGACATTTGTTTGTCATACCATGACTTCTTCAGGTGAGTATTATAACTGAGGCATACAATGCAAAACATGACCTTAAATAAACAGCTCTGGTACAAAAAATAGAGGGGTATTTGATCATTCAATAAAATTTGTCTTTTATTATATCTATTGATCTCTAAAGTTTCTGACGGATTTAGTTTCTGACTTTTGTTTTCGATATGTAATATTTCATAGTTCATATTAACATTATGACCAGTCTCTAACAAATGGATGGAATAAGATGAATTTGGTTTATTATTGATTAACTTTTTTCATGTTCTCGTATCCTTGTTTGGAATTAACGGCCTGTCTGTCCCATATATACACATGGGCAATTACTACATGTTAACTTGTAAACTCCTAATTTTTTGTTTTTCGCTATGCAGATGACATAATTTGTTTATTTAATGACAGAAATAGACAACTTTGTTCATTTTTGGAATCTATCAATAAATTATATCCAACAATGGAATTCGCACATGAAGATGAAGTAAATAATAGCGTCAATTTCTTAGATTTAAAAATCACCAAAATTAATAATAGACACCACTGTTTCATATACAGGAAACCTACACATACATATAGTACGATTCATTATACTTCAAACCATCCACTTTCACAAAAATTATCAGCTAATAATAGAATGCTTTATATAATAGATTGGTTAACATATCCATGACGAAAGAAAATTTTGACAAAGAATATAAAACCATTAAACAAATAGCTTTCAAAAATGATTTTTATCCGTAAATTATAGATGATTTACTTGATAAAATAAATTACAAGAAAGCAATATCACTTGTATATCCAAAATTTCAAAATTCAAACGAAACATAATTTATTTCATAAACTTACATAGGCCAAAAATATGAAAATATTGCTAGATATTTAAAGAAAAAAAAATTATAACATCTCTTTTAAAACCATTCCTAAAAACAAAAAATCAGGAGTTTACAAGTCAACATGAAGTGATTGCCCATGTGTATATGTGGATCAGACAGGCCGTTCATTCTAAAAGGATACGAGAACATGAAAAATGTTATATTTATAATAAACCAAATTCAACTTATGCCAACCATTTGTTAGAGACTGGTCATAATTTTAATATGAATTAAGAAATATTACATATCGAAAACAAAAGTCAGAAATTGAATCTGTTAGAAACTTTAGTGATCAATAGATATAATAAAAGACAAATTTTATTGAATAATCAAATAAATTTAAAAAGATCCCCCTACTCAATATTTTTCATTGATTGAACACTATCTCTTTCCACCTCTCTATTTTTTGTACCAGAGCTGCGTATTTAAGGTCATGTTTTGCATTGTATATCTCAGTTTTAATACTCACCTGATGAAGTCATGGTATTACGAAACAATTTTCGCGTAAATCAATGAAATAGCGGAAGTTAACATTTGATTTTCTTATATTGAAGATGAATTTCCGTCAAGTAAAGACCGAGACAATCAAAAATTTTTACAAAGAGTCTGAAATTTCAGTCTATCAGACTATCCAGTATCATTATCCTACAGAGTAAGCCACCTGTTAAGACCAGCTAGCTAAACTTCATTGAGAAGCTTACGGAGCTCTATTCAAAGGCTTCACAAGTTCTCACCACCAAACAGCTTCTTTACTTAACCGAATGTTGACATTGATAACTGGAATAGAGAGCCTTCACTGACCTCTTAACCTTTTGATTCAGATCGTAGTTTTGGGACATTTAAAATAATAAACCTTCCCTTAAAATTTGCACAGCTAATGGGCCATTTAAAGTATGCATTTTTGATCGGCTATAAATAAAAACCTAATAAATATTGTTTCTGAGTTGTGAGTTCATTAGAAAGGTTAGAAATGCATTTTAACGAGATAATTTCTTCAGGAGAAAAAGATGCAGTGAAGAAGAATAATTCGACATGTTTGGTTTAAAATGTGTGAAGATTCTGCATATCTAGTTTCTCCAGTGGAGAGTGCAAGGAATAGTATACCAGATGAAACCAGAAGACGTGAGTGTTAAGTGTTTATTAATTATTTTCTGTTTCCTTGTAGGAATAAGCAACGTTTTTTGAACTACATGTAATTTAATGACCTTAATAAGATGCAAAAAAAATGTTCGGAGGCATCCATTCCATTTCTCTGATTCAACTTTGTTTCTCTCTACTTTACAAGTCTTTCAACTCATATCATACAGACTCAATGTTTGGATCACTACATAAGAACATAGAATGCGAAAGATATTCCATGTAAAACAGTTTTCCTTCACACCTAAGCGTTCCTTCTCAACTCTTTGAACATATAATTCAAACCGTATTCTTTCATTCTAGTATCATTTGGAACCAACTTTACAAACAGGACAGGAGATGCCTTGGTGGGATTCCACGAAGATGCTTTATCTCAAGCTACAGTTGGCAGAGCCCAGGTGATGCTAGCCATCATTCTAGGCTTAGGATTAGCAGCCGATTGTGGAATAGTGTCAATTTTGGACTATATTTTACCTTTAGCAGAAGTTCATCTATGTCTTGGAGAGAACGAGAAACGATGGCTTGGTGAGTTCCAAAACTGAACTAATCATCTTTCACTAAGTAGGACTTGTTAGTTCATTATCAATATTAGTGAAGATACAGACATCAGTTACAACTATTTATATAAGCAGGTATGAGCTTTTTGTAAGTAAGTGGTGAATTAATAATATTTGGTTGACTGTTAAGCGTTTGGGTAGAGATTTCTGGGTTTGCTTGGATGCAAGTATGCAATCTTATGCAAATTTTGATTTTTTTGGTTTTTTTTTTCATTCATTCAAACTCTTTATACGCACCCCCAAAAACACTCTCTAAATTAGTTAATTTACTGAGTATACAGACAAGAAAAATTTCGGGCAAATTTTACTGTGCTCTGGAACAAATAAGTTTCATTCTTTTACATTCTCTACACTTTCTTGTACTAATATATAAATTTTCAGTTTGATATTAATTTATTTCGCAGTGTCAGAATGTCAAATAAACGTAGTGCAATTTTGAAGCTGTTTCGTCAAGGTAAGCGTTAATGCGAAATTGTTCGCATGTGCCTCGATAAACCATGTTCGATGCAATTTGCCATTTCAAGAAGCTTGGCCATGATGGTCATAGTGCAGGATGTGAGGAAAACGCACTGTCAATACTCCTAGCAATCGCAACGGCGTCAAGAAGCGAGTCAATCGAAATCCGAGGGTCTCCATGAGGAAAATAGCCCGTGAGACCGGTATCCACCGTGAATCTGTTCGTCAAATGTCCAAAAAGGAGCTTAACCTTAAACTATGCAAGCTCCAAAAAGGTCAACTCCTCACGGATGAAAACAATCACGTACTCCAAAGGTGCCCCCAACTCCTTCGTCTCGCCGGTCAGCAATGGCAGCGCATTCTCTTCACAAACGAGAAGCTTTTCACCGTAGAACAATCCCATAACCACCAAAACGACAGAGTCTGTTCCGCAGAGGCTCCCGGTACGTCGGCCATTGTCGAACATCGTCAAAACCCGGAATCCTTCATGGTCTGGGGCGGAATTTATGCCAGCGGCAAAACACCCTTGGTTTTAGTGGATCAACGGGTCAATATTAATCAAGAAGTCTACTGCTGCGACATTCTCGATGCCGTAGTACTTCCATGGGCTCAGCAGCACTTCGGTGACACGCATTGAACCTTTCAACAGGACTCCGCTCCGGCTCACAAAGCGAAAATGATGCAAGAATGGTGTAAGACCCATTTTCCGGGTTTCATCAGATCTGCAGAATAGTCGCCCTACTCGCCAGATCTCAACCCAATGGACTACAGCGTGTGGTCGATTTTGGAGCTCAGGGGGTGTGCTAAACACCACAAAATCTGTTATCGCTAAAGCAATCCTTACGCCGGGAATGGGACCGATTAACGCCTGAAGAGCTGCTGCCTATTGCCGAGCTGGTTCGCGAGTTTTTTTGTCACCCTGTAATTAATATTCTAACTCGAATGATATACCGTATTTTCCATTTTATTTGCTACAAATGATCATTTTCTTATCTTTAAGAGTCATGATCTAAAACTCATACAAAATATGAAAGAATTCTTGGATAAAAAAAGTAGAACACTTATATGTCGTTGGTGATCTAGCTGCCAGTATATAAATGGAATCTATATAATTATAGATTCCATGATATGCTTAACTTTTTTCAGAAATTAAACGTTAATGCCCACTTTCAAGTTTAAAATGTCCCCATTGAAAAAGTCTTTTCTTGGAACAATACTTCGAAAATTCTAGAAAGTTACTTATATACTGACGCTATGATATACTCTTTCAGTATCTCTGACATTCTTGGCCTTATCTGGAGGTTCCTTTTCCTGGGGAATACTTGGAGATCATCTAGGAAGAAGGAGAGCTTTAATAAGTGCTTTGTTAGTGGCAGTTCTTTTCTCTGGAGTAGCTCCAGTCATGCCGACTTACGGTACTTTCATGACAGCTTGGTAAGTTTTAATATGAAAAATAAATGTGGAAATAATGTAGCAGTTTTTTCGTTGTTTGCAATTCGAAGGGTTTGTGATTTGGAAATACTAAACTAAAATGTATTAAAATGTTGAAGATAAGTTGAGAACCCTCTTGGTTATGATCATTTTCTATTGCGATGTGGTCTAGTTTTAGTCAAAGTAGAAACTAGACCTTCGTATGGCATGTTCTTCCAGAATTGATTTTCATCAGTGGCTCAGTAATACACAAGTTTAAATATGACACCTTGGTTTTTATTTTCTTAGACTGGTATGAATAAAGGAATAAGTTCTATTATGCACAAAATATCCACGAAATATACAAAGTTATCTCTTTCAAACATTTTTGAAGTCTGTTCTAAAAAATATTTGTAGTGGATGAAGAAGTTATTTGCTCTGCTATAGAAACCTCTAGTCGGTAGAAGAGAGTTTGAACATATAAGTACCAGCTTCCTGGTGGAATCGGCGCCCTCAAACCCAAAAAGGCATAATTTAAAGGATTTACAATATTGTGAGACTATGGTTGTAAATGGAAACATTTCCAAATTAATCATCTAGCAGCAGATACTTAAGTAGTGAACCAGAAGAGATTACAATCGACTTGTTGAATGATGACAGATATAATAATATTAGCATCACAATAAAATGTAAACAATCTTTTACAATACGTCCATAGTATCAATAGTTTCATTTCTCCTTTTTCACCAGGAATGAATGTATATTAAACAATAATTACTTTCCAGGTTTTGTGCTTCATTGGGAGTTTCGGGTATCTTCCCCCTAAGCTTCAGTTATTTAGCAGAAACTTGCTCTAGAGCAACCAGATGCAGATATTCTGGATTTCTCCACTCCTTTTGGCCTCTTGGCGCCATCTACGTATCTGTTTTAGCTGATATTATCCTCCCTATGAAGGGTGTGGACATTGTACAAGACAATCAAGAACATTGGAGCTCTTGGCATAAATTTTTGATGTTCAGTATTTTACCAACGGTAGGGAGTTTATTTGGACTCTTTTCTACTTCCGAGTCCCCCAGATATCTCCTGGAGGCCTCGCGAGAGGTCGAAGCATTAGCTGTGTATCAGAGGTTGCACAAAATGAATAACATGCGGACGCAGTATGGGATGACGGAGCTGGAATTACCAGGTCGAAATGCTTACAGAGAGAAATCAAGTAGTGCCGAAAGGAGCGTATTTAAACATTACATGACCTCAGTAAGTATGTCCAATTATTGAATAGGTCGACTAATGGGTCGATTTCGACAGCTCATGGCAGGCATGTTGCCTTTAAAATATTTGATAGGGTTTCGTGTTCAGTAAAGCTTAAAATATCATCCAGAATGAGTTCCGATAACTTAATGGGTAGAGCCCTGGACTGTGTTCTAGCTAGACGGTTTCGGCCACCATTTTACTGTTAGCTCAAAAAAGAAAAGCACTGTGCGTAATTCGACGCAAAAATCTATCTTTTTTGCTGTTAGAGCAGTTCTCCACACGTGAAAAAACGGCGTTTGACGTCTTTTGGCTTTAGTTCATACGGCAACCAATTGCCTACCTTTTGGATCTTTCTCATTGCTTTTAAACGATGACAAATGGCTGGATGAGTGACTCCAAGTGTTTTTCCAAGTTACTCTTGCGTTTGTGATGGATTTTCATTGTGCCTTGCCTCTAATTCTTTATCCTTAAACGTTGGTTGCACTCCGGGTTGTTCTTCGTTTTCGAAATCAAAAGTACCACTTTTTTATCGGAAAAACCACTTCTTTCAGCAAGAATGGTCACCATAAACATCTTAAATACGATGACTTTCGGCAGCCTTTTTCTTCAAATTGGACGATTCCTGCCAATGGCGCATTTGTGTATTGCTCATAACAGTACTAAGGTACAGCGCAAGTACTGCTACGCTAATTTAGAAATCAAAAGTATCAGTGAACTGAGCGATAAGAGGATGGTTGCAACCTCCAGTAACAATGACGGTTGAACTGTTGTAATAGTAGAGTTGTGAGGTTGTTTGATTGCGCCCTCACGTGTTGGACGATTGAAAACGCGCATTAGTGAGTTGGGTCGTATGTCATCATTCTTATATGATAACGCAGAGAAGTTACACCTAGATCAGTTTCTTGCTGATCCAAATAAGATTCTAGGAGCTTGGAATAATGAAGTTGACGAAAAGAAACTAAAGGTTATCCATCAAAATGGAAATAATTAAATATAAATATATCTATTGGAAATTATGTTTCATTTTTATGCAAGAATCGTCACCAACTTTGTTTTCAACAATATTAATAGTTCACCTTTTTCAGTTTCAGGAAATCCTTCAGCGGATATCGACACCAACTCATTTCCGAGCAACTCTTCTTCTAGCCGTCCTTCATCTGATTTACGGATTCGTATACGCAGGCATATCAAGTTTTTCAGTATCACTGTTAAAAGAGTACAAAAATCAAGAGTTTTTCTCCGGAAGAACATATGTGGAACACGAATATTTCACGGACACTGTGTTCAACCGTTCTATAGAGAATATGGAGTACAAATATACAACATTCAAGAACGTCAGCTTCGACCATATCAATCTGAATCATGTTCTGTTCTCCAAATGCATCTTCGAAGATTCGGAATTTATCAATGTGAAGACGTCGAAGACCTACTTTGAACACGTCACTGTTCAGAACTGCAGGTAAGGTGATTCGTCTATAATTATGAATCAAATATTGAACTCAGCGTGGTCGTTTTCTTTGAAGTTGGTTGCAACGTTGGCAGGTTGGTTGCTTGATTTTGATGAAGGTCATTTTATGTTCGTTGAATTTTGTCATCATTGTCCTGTCTGTGTTACGTAATTGCTATTGCAAATTGAATGTTCACTTATAAATTCCCGATTTATATGTAAAGGGTGTTTAAATAAGAGCGCAAGGAATTGTGCGCCATGTTTGACAGTCATAATGTCACATGATTATGACGTGACAGATCGAAGGTTGACAGATGGGAGTTAGTAAACATGGAGCATTACACGGTAAGAATGGTGAAAGTTTAATTGTCACTATTCGTAAAGTGCGTCCAATGTTCGGTCGAAATAAGGTGCCTAATTCATCTACTGTGAAAAGAATAATAAAAAAATTCGAAAGTACAGGTTCGTTCAGTGATGTGAAACATACGATACGAGCTCGTAGATGTCGTTCAGAACAAAACATCAAGGCAGTTCGGGAGAGTGTGACAGAAAGGCTAGAGACGTCAATTCGCCATCGGGCACAAGAATTGGACATTTCAACAGGCATCCTTCAGCGAATTCTCACTAAAGATTTATAGCTGCATGCCTACAAAATCCAACTGACTCAACAACTGCTGCCAGCAGATCATGAACAGCGAAGAGAATTCACCAAGTGGATCCTTGAGCAACCTGCTGATTTTGCAAACAATCATTTTCAGTGATGAGGTCCATTTTCACCTCGATGGCTTCTTTCATAGGCAAAACTGTCGCATTTGGGGTTTAGAAAATCCACGAATGATTCATCAGAAAGCAATGCATCCACAACGGGTCACTGTATGGTGTTAATTATAGTCTGGAGGAAAAATTGGACCATTTTTCTTCGAAAACGAAGAAGGTAATGCAGTCAAGGTGAATGGTGAACGTTATCGTGCTATGATAACACAGTTTCTTATGCCTCATTAGGAAGCTATTGATCTTGACGACATGTGGTTTCGGCAGGACGGTGCCACATGTCATACCGCTCGTGAAACATTGACGATCTTGCAGAGTTTGCTCCTGGTCGTGTCATTTCCCGATTTGGTGACCATAATTGGACTCCACGCTCTTACGATTTAACGCCTTTAGACTTCTGGCTGTGGGGTTATCTGAAGTCATAAGTTTATGCCAATAAGCCTGTAATCATCGAAGCATTGAAAGCAGAAATTAGACACTGTATCAATGAAATACCACCACATGTATTCAATAACGTTATTGAAAATTTGGTCAAAAGGGTACGCATATGCCAGAAAGTTGTGGCGGTCATTTACAAGATATTTTGTTTCATACATAATTTCCAAATGTATTATATATTTTCTAAATCAATAAATATCTCAATACTTTGACTACAGAAAACCATGTTTTATAGAACACTGCAATAATACTTATTGAAACACCTTTTGTAACAAAAAATCATTTTTCTATTTAATGCAAAAGATTCAACCCCAAAAATACATAGATCGGGAGTTTTATTTACAATTATTCACAAAAACATACATGTATCACATAAAAGAGGTTATGTCAGCATGCTGCTTGGCGTCGAAGAAAGGGAGAGTCCTGCCATTTTGACCATAGAGCCCACAGACAGAATTATATGTATCATCTTATTTTCAACATCGCGCTCCTTCTTTTTGGCTGCCTCAGTCTTCAACTATCAAGAGGGTTATCTCTGAAGTACCTTGCGAGTTTTACAATGTATACCATCATTGGTTTACTGTAAAGGCTGGACTCAATTCTCTATACCAAGACATTGCCTTTGGAGAAACTCCTTTCTTCCATTTAGTTTTTAGATTATCGAATGCTTGTTGGCAATCTGAATTCCATTCGAATTTTCTCGGTTACCAATGCTGCCAAAACTTTTCACAAATTTCCGGTAATATGTACAGAGTGCAAGGAAACTTCGAATTTTGTCTTTGGTCTTCGGTTGAAGTCAATTCTCGACCACTTCAATCTTCCTAGGATTCGTTCTGATTCCTTCGCTTGAGATTACATGACCCAGAAAGTTTACTTGTTTCTGAAATAATGAGCATTTTATTAGATTCGTAATACGCCGACAGACACTGTGCTCCGTACCACGGTTAGTTTACCGCAGTATTTGCTTATTATTTCGGTATTTTGAAATAACAGGCAATTGCAATTTAATTAATATCGATGATTCATTTCGAAAGGTTTAATGGGCTGTATTTTTGATGTAGTTGACGAAGAGTTTTACTTCAAGGGCACTTGCATGTAGTTATCTCCATGATGAACTAGCTTTGTTTATCCAATAAGATAAACGAACGAAAATGATAAGGTATTAAAGTAAAACAGTCGTAATACACTATAATAAAAACGAACTATAATTCTTGGTTTACTGTATATAAACCAAGTCAAAGGTATGATTATCACACTAACAACAAATGTAATGAATTTACCAACACTTTGGCAATCAACTGGATTACTATATTAATAATAATACCCGCGATAGCTTGGATCGAAATATCACAAGCTACGTATAATACAACAAATTTGGCTATCCGAATGATAGTGCATAATGTAGCAAAGGTTACATGCGACAACTTTGACTATTACTCGAATAATAATACTTTTACAGTCTTTTCAAAGACTGAACGTTAGATGTGCTCGATGCATCCCTTCTAACAAAAAGAGGGAAATTAACGTAAATGATTGGAAGGTCCATTTGGAGGTGGACTGAATGAACGAAATAAACCTTCTTATTGGTTACAGAAAAAATATTGAATTAATGCAAGTAAAGAAGGATAGAGTCAGTTTATAATTTCGAAATATATAATAATTAGAAAACGAATAATCTGAAGTGTCGAGCAAAACTAAACAGTTCGAAACAAATCTCAAAACTGCTAGATCGCATATCAACGTAAAAGACCTAACCATCGAATGACAGAATAATTTCGAACGGCAGGGCCGTTTCTGATGAGACGGAACACACTGCTTGACCCATGTTGCGTCGCTTAGGACGTACTTAGAAACGCACAAATGGAAAGTCGTACCCCACCCGTCAGGCGTTGCTCCTTCCGATTACCATCTCCTCCGATCGATGCAACATGGCCTGGCTGACCAGCACTTCTCCAATTGCGAATAATGTCAAAAATAGTTTGATGCATGGATAGCGGCCAGAGAGCCCTAAGTTTTTTCGTGATGGGATCCGTCAATTGCCAGAATGATGGAAAGGAGTAGTGGCTAGCGACAGACAATACTTTGAACTTTGAATGTGTAACCAATTTTTCACAATAAAGCTTCAATTTTCGACAAAACTTCACGAACGTTTTTATATTCCTTATATAAAAATATTTCATGCAAATATTATCGTATCATTCTTGATTTAACCCTATTGCCAAAAAATCAAGGTGAAGAAATGATTCTTCCTGTGTGATTATTTTCAAAAGCATTTCTTTCAAGCTATTACTGAATATTTCCCTTCTTTTTCAGATTCGTAGACACGGACTTAACTGATCACCATTTCCTGGAGAGTACAATGAATAACAATACTTTTATTTCCTTAATTTTCGAATGCCCAGTAGACTTCGACTACAACACTTTTCTGCCAGACATTTATTACAACACGTTGGATTGGGCAGACCCTATGTTTCTGGCACTCTTTCTTATGGGTTTCCTCTTGGAGGCGCTAGAAAGACCAAAAGTATTACTTGGATTTAGTGCTCTAGCCGGCTTCGCCAGTATTGGGATGTTTTACATGACCACCACGTTTGCTGTCGAGACGTTGGAGTTCAGTCTGAAGATATTATTGATGTGTGCAGTTAATTCCCTCACTGTTGTTGTTATCGAGACATATCCCTGTCACATCAGGTAATCAACTATGACGTCCTACTCTTTATTACTAGGAAAAAATAAGAATGAGTTGAAATTAAATTTTTTTAGAGTGCTACATCTTTGTGAGAATGCTTCTTACATCATGAATATTAGATACTGAATTGTTTCAGCCGTTACTATTTGGTAATTGATGATAATTGAAACAAATTGTAAAAATTACTATGTTTTACTACCAATAAAAATATATAAGGAGTACAAATAAGTTTCCGCCGTTTTATTGTAGATGGCGCGGCACGGAGTTTCGGTTAGCTTTCGCAGATGATAACCGGCTCAAAAAATAGTTTGGACATTCAAGAACAACATAACCTATTAATATCATTGATTTTATATTGGTAAAATATAATTTTTATAAGTTGAAAATGTCAAAATTTGAGCCAAGTAAGCGTCATTTGCGGGAAATATTAGTTTACTTCTTTAATTTAAAGAAATCTGCTGCTGAGGCGCAGCAATTGCTCGTAGAAGCATATGGTGAGGGTGCTTTGAGTGAGAGAACGTGTCGAGAGTGGTTTCAAAAGTTTAAAAACGGTGATTTCGACGTAGAAGACAAAGATCGCAGTGGAAGGCCAAAAATTTACGAGGATGCAGAATTGGAGGAAGATTCATCTCAAACACAAAAAGAACTTGCTCTAACATTAGAAGTCACTTAGCAAGCAGTCTCACATCGTTTAAAATCATTAGGAATGATTCATAAACAAGGAAATTGGGTTCCGTACGAGAGATATTGAACGCCGATTATGCTTAAGTGAAATGCTGCTAGCTAGACATAAAAAAAGGGTTTTTTACATCGTATCGTGACTGGTGATGAGAAGTGGATACATTATGACAATCCAAAAAGAAGAAAATCATGGGGATTACCTGGCCACGCGTCAACATCAACAGCAAAACCGAATATTCACGGAAAAAAACTTATGCTGTGTATTTGGTGGGATCAACTAGGTGTAGTGTATTATGAGTTGCTTAATCCGAACGAAACAATTACTGGAGCCCTCTATCGAACACAATTGATGAGATTGAGCCGAGCTCTGAAGGAAAAACGCCCTCAATACTATTCTAGACACGAAAAAATTATTCTTCTGCATGACAATGCTCGTCCACATGTTGCGGCTTCCGTGAAAAAGTACTGGGAAACACTTGATTGGGAAGTGTTACGCCACCCGCCGTATTCACCAGACATTGCACCGTCCGATTATCACCTGTTCCGGTCCATGGCACATGCTCTGACGGCGCAGCGGTTCACATCTTATGAGGATACCAAAAATTGGGTTGATTCGTGGATAGACTCATAAGACAAGGAGTTCTTCAGACGTGGAATTCGAATGCTGCCTGAGAGATGGAAAAAAGTGGTTGCAAGTGATGGGCAATATTTTAAATAAATTTATATTACCGTTCTTCTATAATAAATATTTAATTTGTGTTAGAAAATGGCGGAAACTTATTTGTACTCCTTTGTGTTAGAAAATGGCGGAAACTTATTTGTACTCCTAACATATTATACATTTTCTTGTAACTCGAGTTTCGGGAAATGTGTAATATATATTTTTATTGGTAGTAAAACATAGTAATTTTCACAATTTGTTTTAATTATCATGAATGTTGTCTTTGTCTAGAAATATCATATAACTTTGGTAAGATTCCTAAGGGCATCTCACTTCCTCTCCTTATCTGTCAAGGCATTATTGCGAAACTGAACTCTTCAATCTGGAAGCCAAGTAAAAAGCGGAAACGTTAAACAATAACTGAGTTTAACTCATCAAGAACACAAAAAATAAAATTATCCTTAAACTAAAGAAAGTATTCAAACCTCAAGCAGAAAAAACTAAGATAGAAATAAAATATCTGAACATTTGGTAAATAGACACCGTTTGAAATACACACATCGTCAAAAGTCTTGGCACCCCTATGTTTTTCAAGAAATAAACAATCTATGTTCTGGAAATGAGATGAATATTTTCCTCTATTTCAACTGCAATATATTCGATAGAAAATCTTTGTTTGTTACTCTTTGCTTTATGCAGGATGAGGCAAAATAGGAAAAATTAGAAAAAATCTGAATTCATCGATTATTTATTTTTGACTAATTACAGTTAATTCACAACTGAATCCAAAGTCAATAGTCCATATTACCACCTCTTCTTTTAATCAACTGCCCAATACGACTAGGCATCCTACGAATTAAGTCATTCATGAAATTTTCAGGCATATCGTTTCATTCTTCCTGAAGGGCTAAACTCAATTCCTGAAAAGTTGAAGATGGGTTTTGGCGATTGGATATTACTCTCCCTAAGTAATCCCATACGTGCTCAATTGGATTCACGTCTGGTGAGTTTGCTGGCCAGTTCATTCTCTGGATATTGTTCTCTTGAAGAATGTTTTGAACCCTTCGTGTGTGGTGTGGTGGGGCGTTATCATCCTGATAAAAGAAATGATCTCCAAATTCTTTGCACAGAGGAACAATGATTGGTTCAATGATGTTTTCTACGTAGATGGGACCAGTCATTGTTCGTTCAACGATAATAAGAGGGGTACGGCGACCGAACATTATACCCCCAGCACATTATTGATCCGCCTTGAAAGGGCACAACTTCCCGGGCGAAATTGAGTCGCTCTCCAAACCCTTTCTCGTCGACTATCACTTTGTAAACCGAATCGTGACTCGTCCGAAAAGAGTACGTTGCGCCATTGTGTTAAAAGACAGTCTTGATGGTGTTGTGCCCATTGCCGACGAGTAGCTCTAAAAGGTTTTCGTGCCCTTAAATTTGGGGAATGTAATCGTCTCCTTATGGTACTGGTTGAGACCATTCATCTATAGGTCCTCAAATGACTCAAAATGACTTCGGAGGGCTCTTACAGATACCGTTCGATTCCTTCGAGTAAAATTTGCGATACAGTGGTCTTCCCTTTCAGATGTTACTCTGGGTCGACCAGACACAGGTCTCCGGATAACGCTACTGGTTTCCAGGAAAAGGGCCACTATGCGCCTTATTGAAGTTCGTGGAATATTCGAACGGACAACTAAGGAATTGGATGTCTCGGCATTTTTCACGGAATATTCTCAATATAATAACTCGCTGTTATAACAGAAATTGCCTTTCAATCTTTAAGATCAATGGTAAACCACAGAACTATTTATTTCGAGTTAACATTAGACTTCATTTAAATGTTCAGTATTCATTTGCCAAGACTCTTTCTGAATTGTTAAAGGTGAGTAAATATTTTTTGTTGATTGATGTTAAATTTTATTGAATAATATGATCGAGTACTGACGAAGCAAAGTTTTTCTTAAAACTTATTTTTAAGTAATGTTTTTACATATCTTGAGATTTTCGAAAAAGTAACTTAGTTAGATATCCAATAATATTGAATATTCTAAGTAAGATAGTTTTATGATGATTTTCTTAAGATTATGTTAAACATTTTTGAAAGATATCTGTTTTCATAAGAGGGATGAGCAGAAACAAAATTTTGTCTACTCAAAATATTTAATTCATAGGATTTTTGTTAACAATTTATATTTATTGGATTTTGTTATTTCATTTGGATGTCTTATAATGAATGTTTATTTTATATGTCATTTTATATGAGCAGTGCTTATATGACATTAATTTAATTCCTGGAGTTATAATATTGAATATAATTTTTTGAAATTAAATATGTAGAAAGCTAACAGAATATTTCTGTAAATATTAAAATATTCAAATAATATTACAACTCTCGTTATTCCCTGAAAACTGATTAACTTCGAATACACCTGTATTCTCACGAACAAGAAACATTTTTTGCTGGTTTATTATTTTCATTTAAGTAATAAGATAGTGAACACACAAAAAATTGTTATGTTACATTCAACAAGTTGAGCGTTGATAGGGGGGCCAAGGCTTTTGACGATGTGTGTATATTGCTTTTATGATTTCTTGGGATATCTTTGAGAGAAAAAAATTGAAGCATTATTAATAGGTTTTATTAGAATATTGTGAAACAATTCAATTTTTTTATTGCAGATGTACAGCACACGGATTTCTGAGATGCTTATACCACTTAGCTTCCCTTTGTGCAATCAATGTCTACGGATATTTCATTTATGTCATCTTACTCTTTCCAACGATTATTACTGTTACCCTGTTATTCGTTGCTACTTTCCTGTCTACTAAGATTCAAGACAACAGTAAGACTCTGCTCTGAACGAAGAAATACCACCATCATTAATCTATACCAGTTAGGCAGGCACATAAAGAAATTTGAATTTCGTTCAAATATACTGGCTGGCTTTTTATTTTTCATGAAAAATCATTTCCTTCTGCCATTATGATATTTAATGTTTATGACTTTGAATGTTATCTCGACGTTATAATCTCTGGTATTAATCTTAAGGCATGAAAATTCTATAAATGGGTCATTCTGTGTGTATGACAAGAAAAACTTTGGTGATCTGAGAAGACAACAAGAACTGAAGATAGTTGGTAGTAACTGCTGATGGTCATTTGAAAATTAATGATAAGCAATGGCTCTAAATCTTCCTTGTCTCTTCTTTGTCAATAAATTATACTTCTCGCTGAAAATTCGACCACCTCAAATTAATTATCATCAATAGTAAATTTTAAACATTATAAGTCATTTAATCTCCTCTAATTTATCTATATCAATACTTATCCTTATCAACAAATCAACAATTTATGAAGAGTCACTCCGGTTTGGATACCGAGCCACTCAAACTATTTGGGTAACGAGGAGGCAGATCGACGGGCGTTTGCTGGAGCTGCGCTGCCTCTGGTAGGACCGGAACCATTCCTGGGAATACCACATGACGTGGCTAACGAGGCGATAACAGGCAAAATGAACTCAAGACTAGAGTCTTTCTGGCGGAGCCATTCTGGCCTGAAACATTCGAAGATGTTCCTTGGAACAGCTTCGAACAAAAAGATGTCGAACCTAGTGTTAGGTTTGGATAGGGCTAAACTGAGACCACTTGTCGGAATTATGACAGGTCACTGCAGACTGAAAGCGCATTTGCAAATCGGTTTGGCTGAAGACGATGAATGCAGACTGTGTCTTGTACACTGAAACAGCCATGCACATCGTCTCAGAGTGCCCAGCGGTGAGTCGCATCAGATTCGAGGTCTTTGGTCAGGCTTTTATAGCTCACTGCCAACTGAAAAAATTACTCCTGAACAAGATTATCGGTTTTATCCAAAAACTGAATCTCGTCAGGGATATATAAATTAGGGGTTAACCACAATAGTACGTGTGGACGCAGTGGTAGGGTGGACAGACGCCCGCTCGCCATAAATAATAATAATAATGCATATCAATTCATTATAACAGTTCTCAAAACATCCAAATAAAACTATGAATGAATTACCAAGACAACAGTTCATTTTCTCTAAGATTGAATGAATAGTGACGAGTAAGGTCCAAACCATATTCAAAATTATGCAACACATCAAGCAATCCTCTTAAGGGTTGTAATTTTAGGATGGTTTCATAGAAGTTGATTAAGTTTTGCAAGATCAAAGGCATCAACAGCGGAATGGATCTCAGCCTTTTCTGATATCTAGGACACAGTTAGGAAAATGTTTCTAAGAGGCATTTTTTTGTACAGAGCTAAAACGCAACTATTTATTCAGTTCAATTATACACACTGAATGTCTCGTGTTATTTGTATGTATTAAAAATACCACCTACAGTTGATAAGCCAGTCTGTATTTCTGAGATGTCCGAACCTAAAACCAACCTCTTATGTCCCTTAAGTGTGCATGATCCTTTTAGGGAAATAGTGATGAAAATCATATCTAATTAATGTATAGAAGCAATAAGTATCAGGATTTGTCAGAACCAATCATTAATATGTTGAAAGAATTAAATCGAATTTTATCACCTGTAACAGTACAAGGGCAGTTTGATATTTTAATTGCTTTGAATATGAGTCAGACCAGCAGAAGAATGGAAATTGTGTTCGTTGAATATTGTGAGTCCAGAGAAATGAGATTTAATTTATTTTTACTATCCGTAAATTAGAATATCATCTATCGATTCGAAAGAGAACTAAATACGAAGGTTGCTATTTATGTATCCGGAAAAATGAATTCATGTATGATCTAAAAATATTCTACGCCATAATCTTTATTCTTTGCATAGGTTTGAGCCAAGTTTCATGACTGTCTTTCTATTCGGATTCAGTTCCTTTTGATGTCGAAAATCGCTGACCACTGCCAAGAAAAATTGGAATAATTGAGTGCCAATTCTTCTTTGATCCCATACTCCTTTCTGGATGGAATCCAAAAGTTGCAACGAATGCTTGGGCGCAGAAATATGAGAGCAGAATTCCAGTCCTTGTCTAATCTGGGCTTTATACACAAGAATCTGATCTGCAGAAACATTTCCTAGTCTTGAAAAAATATAAATATCTAATTGAGATCTTCGTTCAGGGAATCGATTTGCTGGCATATAGGAAGGTGAGATTACATAGTGGTCATAGGTTTTTTACTAGTGAAAGAGGATATCAGCATGTAATCACCCGCGAAGCTTGCAATGTGGATCTCGGGCGTACTAAGAAGATGGTTTATGTGGATCAAGAAGAGAGTGGGTGAAAAAACTGAGCCTTGGGGCACTCCAGCGTTCACGTTGAAACCACGGGAACTACCATATGAATGCTCTTGTTAGTAAGAAAACTCTTCATCCACTCGCATAGATTGCTGGAAAAAGCATAAAGATAGCTTATTCAGAAGAGCCTCATGGCCAGAGCAATTGTCTCAGATTCTCCACAGCGTCCAATAGTCCCTGTCCACACCTGCGTTACATAGTCACAGAAGTGTTGCAAGTTTCAGGATACGTGAATAGCAACTTATCATATCAAATTCGAATCGATCAATATTGTAAATGACTCACGAACACCAAAATCATTAATCAAAATTTGGAATTTCTTATTGTCGAATTAAATATCAATATAGATATTCAATAGTTTGTGGACCATAATCAATACTACAACATTTAAGTAGTTCAAATGATTTTTCACGATGTTTCGATGAAAATTTCCAATAATTTATACAGTGATGTGGATAACTTTCCATTAAATTAATATTGATTGAAATTATTGCGCAAACAAGATGAAAGAATCACATTATATGGCTGGTTTGACGTACAACTCACCAAATGGAAGAAAATTTGATTGTTCGGGTCAATATTATTCAGTTTTGTAAGAACCAACAAAATCTTAGGTTCAAAATTGTGTGAATTCTTTTGGATTAAATCTTTAATTCGTTGTATTTTTGTGACATGTGATGTTAGTTTTATAGATTTTATAATTTCATCAGATAACTCTGATCGGATGTCTTCCTTTAGGTTTGAAGTATTGTTGTACAAATATTTTATTACATATCCCACTTTCTTTACCAGTATTTGAAATGAAAATAAAACATATCACCAAGAGCGAGATGCGACAAATCAGAAATCGTCAAAATATTTGTGGTTTAACACAACAGATTTTTTATTGTTCGTATTAAACCTTTTGCTTGATAGAATCAGTGTTTTTTTCTTGAACCATGCCTCTACTTTGGAATCGAGAATGTGGATCTTAATTTATATCATTGATGTTTCATAATCACTAAGATGATAAATGGTAAATAGGACTTGTCTGAGCCGTTTCTATCTGCCAAATGATCATAATTAGAAAAAATATTTAGAAGTTCCTTTGTTTTAATTGATTCATTAATGAAACATATCATACATAATTGATCATAATTGAATGGATATTGTCCATTATCTTAGGGCATTCTTAAGGTTATTTCAAGTTGTTTAGCTCTTATTCAGAGATATATGGTAACCACTTTTATATGCTATTTGTTTTATTGGTAGTACAAATAAATTTTCGAAAGTGGCCCTAAAAACATTAAATTTTTTAAAAGTAACAGCTGATTGCCGCGATCTCAGACAGATGGGGCATTTGCCGATAACATCCAGTTTAAATTGTTTTGAGTTTCTATAAAAATGTTTTTTGTTGAAACTATGATTGTTTCGGTCTTTACTTGACGGAAATTAATCTTGAAATTATAAATTAAGTAGTTGAATTGCCAGATAATTAAACAGCATTTCCAGAAAGTTTTATGTTTTTGTTTCAATTGGAAGAAGAGTGCACTTGTAAGTATGAGTTTCTCCAGAAAACACCGAGACAAGTCAGTTTTTATTTCTTTATAATGCAGATTCCCCTAGTCAAAATTTTCTGTTTGGCGTTCATTTCGGAGTTAAAAACTCATTGTGAGTGATGTTGAAGTGCATTAAGTGGTCGGTCGAGTCTCTGAACGAATTTTAATCAATAAGACGTTCAAATTGCCTACCGTTCATTTCTTAACGGTAATAGCGTCTTGCTTAACATGTTTCCTTTAAACAATGGCATTATAGTATCTAGATATCTATAAATTTACTTAGATGTATTCAACATAAAAAATAGAAATCTTCAAAAAATCAAGTGGTCCCTCTGCACAGTTTTCTATAATTTGACTTCTATTATAGAAATCTCTAACAGATGGCCATAATCCTACTTCCTCCATTATCTGTTAGGAAGTATAGATGGCGCAAGCTGTTTCATTTCGCCTACCATCCTATCGACCGCATTTGTCGTCTACAACTTCGATCCCCTCTACCTAACATCACGTTATTAATATCATAAGGGAATAAGCTGCTTTCATTGCGCAGCCCAAAGCAATTTTCCTCGAGCCTCCCATGAGAGGAGTAAACGTTGCATAATTGTTTAATTATTGAGCATAATCGGGGAAAACGCCGGCTAAGGTTTACTCTGTAATCAAAATTTCACTTCTAGCGGCGCTCTTGATCATTAATTTCTTGATTCCAACAGTTTGACGAACTTTCAGAAGGGTTGTAATGCTCTTTTGGAGGCGTCGAGCAGGGAAAATCGATCCTCGGAAGAGTTGGAAAAATGAGATTGGAACAGGCTGTAAATTTCACACATTTGTTTGTTAAATATATTAATTTCTCTCAAATCATTTGGATATTGAAAAGGTGGATACTTGGCTTAAGTTTCGCAAAAATTTAATTCATGTTGACATATATGTTTTTTGCACTAGCGTCATCTAGTGAATGCGAATATACATACACGACTTAACCAGCCAATTGAAATAAATTATTCCCGGTTTTTTCAACGTTACAAACGCTAATGTATGATCAATACCTGTGCTCGTGTGCAGAGCGAATATATGTATACTACTCTGTCAAGAAAGTACCGGCAATTTTCAATTAAAACAACATTTTTACATTTAATCGTCAAAATTTATTGGGTCGCCTTCAAAATAGGCTCCATTTGCTCCAATACATCTATGCTAACGGCACTTCCACGGATCTCGCGCCGAATTTTGTTTTATGGCTTCAATCGACTCAAAACGGGTGCCACAAAGGGGCAATTTTAGTTTTGGGAAGAGGAAAAAGTCGCAGGGAGCCAAATCCGGCGAATACGGTGGTTGCTGAAGCACGTTTGTTGAGTTTTTGGCCAGAAAGTCAGTCACAATCGTAGCTCGGTGAGAAGGCGCGTTATCGTCATGCAAAATTCATGAGTTGTTCGCCCACAAATTTGACCGCTTCTTACGGATACGCTCACGCAAACGTTTCATAACGCCTAGGTAATACTCCTTGTTTACCGTCTGACCCTCTGGAACGAATTCGTAGTGCACCATGCCACGGATATCGAAGAAAACAATGAGCATCACCTTCATTTTCGAGCGGCTTTGGCGTGGTTTTTTCGGTTTCGGCTCATTTTTTGCCACCCAATCCGATGATTGCTGGCTTGTTTGCATATCGTACTCGTAGACCCAGGTCTCATCACCAGTTATGATGCGTTCCATGAATGTAGAATCGGAATTACAGCGATCCAGCATGTATGTATGTATATGTATGTGATAGATTTGTAGTTTTATCGATTTGAAAAATTTGTCTCGGGGTCTATTGCTATATAATAAAAGTGCTCAAAATATTTTATCGAATTGCAAGCTTACCCTTATGAGTAAACTAAATCAAAATATCGCCACAGCAATAGACAATGCGCGACAAATTGAAATGCAAAATTTTAATGCTTGAGTCAAAGAAAATTGACAAATTCTGAAAAGTCTGATAGATATAACGATGCACCTATATATGCAAGAGTTACCTTTTAGGGGGCACGATGAATATAATGAATCTTTAAATCGCGGGAATTCCAAAGAATTGGTTATTCTCGTTAGTAAATTTAACACTAATTTAAAAACCTTTTCAGAAAATGATATTAACAGTAGATCAGTTTTTCTGGCACATCTAAAACCATACAAAATGAATTAATCGATTCGGTTCCTTTTACTGTGAATAAAAAAATTGAGGACGAAATTTCAAAAACCCTCTTTTCTTCCTGGCAAGTTGATGAAGCAACTGCCATTCATAATTATCCGTCATTTTCCGTTATGTAATAAAGGACGAACATATTGAGCGATTCATGGGATTTTATGATGTAAGTTCTGGGCCTTCTGCTGAAGATTTATTTCAATTTTTATCTGCCAAATTCGGAAAGTTTGACTTGCATTCAAAATTAGTGGCTCAAACATACGATGGGGCTAGTGTAATATCGGAAAAAGTAAACGGTTTACAGGCAAAAATCAATCATCTATAGCATCCCAAGCAATGTTTACTCATTGTATGCACACATATTCAATTTGGTTTTAAGTAGTGCGTACAGTTCAATTTAAAAGGTTAAAAGTTTATTCTCAAACCTTTCAGGATTTTCAAAACATTTTTCCAAATCAACAAAGCGTACCCAAGTTAGAGCAAATTGGAGGATATCGTATACCTACAAATGTAGCAACTCTTTGAAATTTTACTTCACGTGCCGTTCTAACAGTTTTTAATAATAGAGATAAATTACTTGAAACCTTTCATTTTATTATCAATAGTAATAGTCGCAATTTTGATCAAAAATCAATTAGAGAAGCAGTAGGTTTAAAATTTTTCATAGGATGCTCAGAATATACTTTTTTCAGAAACATTTGCATTACTTTTTAATCAAACCGATACTGTTATTTTTATTTTACAAAATAGAAACAAAGATATTCTGAAGGCGAGAAATTTACTGTATACAACACTGAGTAAAATACGTGAATTTAGAAGTAACAGTACTTATTTTGATACAATTTACAAAAAAACTGGACATCGCAGATTTACACTCAAAACGTTGCAAGGGAGTTGAAATGGCAGATAAAACACAACAATTGAGACAATTTTTTTTAATTTCTAGACATTCTAGCGATTCAAATAGAGGTTAGGTCAAAACCTCTATTTGTAGTTTTTCAATGTCACAAATGACATTGAAAAACTACATTTCTTCGATCTGAAATAATTCAAAATTCTCCATTTATAAAATTTAAAATATCCTACAGATCTCTTCTGTAAACCTTCTACAAATTTTAATTCCAGAAAATTCTTTATTCAAAAATTTTTAGAATTAATTTAATAACTGTCTTTACACATCGTGTCAATTTAGTTGACATACTACTCTGTCAAGAAAGTACCGGGAATTTTCAATTAAAACAAATCCGGTGAATACGGTGGTTGCTGAAGCACGTTTGTTGAGTTTTTGGCGAGAAAGTCAGTCACAATCGTAGCTCGGTGAGAAGGCGCGTTATCGTCATGCAAAATCCATGAGTTGTTCGCCCAACAACAAATTTGGCCGCTTCTTACGGATACGCTCACGCAAACGTTTCATAACGCCTAGGTAATACTCCTTGTTTACCGTCTGACCCTCTGGAACGAATTCGTAGTGCACCACGCCACGGATATCGAAGAAAACAATGAGCATCACCTTCATTTTCGAGCGGCTTTGGCGTGGTTTTTTCGGTTTCGGCTCATTTTTTACCACCCATTCCGATGATTGCTGGCTTGTTTGCATATCGTACTCGTAGACCCAGGTCTCATCACCAGTTATAATGCGTTCCATGGATGTAGAATCGGAATTACAGCGATCCAGCATGTCTGAAGCAACCTGTTCGCGATGACGTTTTTGAAGAAAATTCAGGTCTTTCGGTACGAGTCGTGCGGCCACCTTTCTCATGCCCAAAATATCAATCAAAATCGTACGTGCGGACTCGTGGGATATCTTAAGATCATGTGCTATCTCTCTCAAGCTGGTACGACGGTTTTCCAGCATCCTTTCCTTAATTTTATCGACGTTATCTTCGATCGAAGCCGTCGATGGGCGACCACTTCACGACCGTCCTTGAAGGCTCTGTACCACTGATATGCACGAGTTTTCGATAGAGCATTATCACCAAAGGCCTTTTGCAACATTTTCAATGCATCGGCACACGAAAATTCATTTGCAACACAAAACTTTAAACAAATTCTTTGCTCAACGTAATCACCCATAGTAAAAATCGGCATGCACTCAGACATCGACTGACTTAATCAGCTGTTGCAAACACACTAGCAGACAGATCCCGCTCAAGCTTGGCATAGTAATTAAAGACAGTGGTACCAACCTAGGAAAAAAAATTTTACCTGCCTCATTGCCCCGCCAGATTTAAATCGATAATTCCCGGTACTTTCTTGATAGAATGTATAGAATTAATACTTATTACACAGTACCAAAAGAAATAAAAGAAATTCAAAGAAATGTAAATTGTCAACTAAAAATTATTAAATGAATACTTTTTTTTTCATTTTTATTTAATTTATTGTATCTGTCATAATTATATATTTTGGTTTACGCTTATTACATATTATCATTTGGTTTTAAAGGAGTCCATAAAATACCTTGAAAACTTTATCTTACTTCTGTGGCGAACTTAGAATATTTAGGATGTTTATAAGTTCACTGTATTCTAATGTTTGTGCAGTAAACAGTCGGTTCGGTAAGATATTTTTGTTGATTATGTCGAGCTGATGATTTCCGTTGTTATGATTCTAAATTGTTTTTTAGGGATGTTCTACATGTTTTAGGAGTTTTTTCAAAGGAACTTATTTCGAGCAAGTTATTTTTGATGAAGTTCTTGAGGTTATGTTTTGCATTTTTGAAAGGGAATTTAGTTCTTTATAAAACAAGAAATGAAACAAAATTCAAGTATTTATTTGATAATTTTCAGTTCACAATTTATATTTCTTTGAATTTCTTTCATTTCCTTTGGTACTGTGTAATAAGTATTAATTCTATATGTCTACTAAATTGACACGATGTGTTCTAAAAATATTTTTTCATATTAATTCTAAAAATTTTTGAATAAGGAATTTTTTCGAAATTCAAATTTGTAGAAGGTTTACATAAGAAATCTGTATGATATTTTAAATTTTGTAATAATCCTTCATCAAGGAAAAAGAATTTGCTCATGAGCTTTTGAAAGACTTGACAACGCAACATAATATTTTTGATAGAAATCAACTAAAAAGTGAATTAACTGTTCTATACGGAAGCGATATGATAGAAAATTGCACAAACCCTTATGAACTTTTTTCACGATACTGACTTGAAATTTTGTATGCCAGAACTCTTTAAATTATTATGTCTTGTTGTTGTTTTGCCAGTCACAACTGCTTCCATACAGAAAGAAGTTTCTCCGCGCTGAAAAGAATTAAAAATTATTTTAGAAATGAAACTGGACAGGCGCCGTTGAGTAATATGGCAAAAATTCAAATTGAAAAAGGATTTATAAAATCACATGATGAGAACATTTTTATAGACGAGGTTATAGATCATTTCGCTGAACAGAAGAACCGCAGAATTCCTTGGTCTATAAAAAATTCCAATTTTTAGAACTCACGATTTCAGTTTAGAACTAATAATTTTTTACAACTTTCCGATTATATCCTATATTATACGCTGAGGTCGTTTTTTTATTTTGTTAATTTAGAGTTTATTTTATTGATTTAGAGTTTATTTCTTTATTTTAGAATTTATTTCGTTAATAGTATATTGTTATTTTAAAATCTTCGATCTTCATCTAACCCGTTTTCATTTCCATCATACCCGGCAAGAATGGAATCAGGGGTGAGGCTCTTGACCTGATGAAATGTTATCTGACAAACAGGATGCACAAAACAAGCTTGGGAGACAGGTATTCTTCTTGGGAGACTGTGAGTCATGGTGTACCGCAGGGTTCTGTGTTGGGCCCCTTTTGTTTGTGATATATAAATGACTTGCCAGCTAATGTGAAATCAGATCAAACCATCCTCTTCGCTAATGACACTTCTTTTCTGAATAAAGGGATGGACAACCAGGAATTGAAAGAGAAAGACAAGAAGACACTAAAGGAGGCCCAGGTATGGTTCAGCACAAACAAAATAATGATCAACAGTGATAAAACACAGAGACTACTATGTGAACCAAAGATGTTTTCGGACAATCCAATGAGGCTACTTGGTGTCTTTTTGCAATCAAATTTCAAGTTTTCTGTCCACATTGATAAAATGATTTCTAAGTTGGCAAGAGCTACCTATGCAGTTAGGAGAATAAAGCATATAGCGGGAGTGTAAACAGCCAAGATTACTTACTTCAGCTACTTTTATAGTGTCCTTAATTTCGCTATTCTTTTCTGCGGAGATTTGTCTGAAAGTAAGAAAGAATTCATAAAAAAGAAGCGGGTACTGAGAATACTATGTGGTGTAAGTAGTAGATATAGCTGTAGAGAGCTATTCTCCAGAAAAAAAATTCTTACCGTGACGTCCATTCTTTTACTTACCTGTGTAATGTACATCCACGATAATGAGGTCATACTATTGAAAAACGACTTTAATCACAACTATGACACTAGAAACAAAAATAAATGCATCATACCATACCATCGTATAAAAGTATTACAGTTGAATGTTAGTCATCTAGCTATACAAATTTTTAACAAACTGCCGTCCAGAATGAAGGAATTGAATCGAATAGAGCTTAAGAATGAACTAAAATGTCTCCTTATGAATAAAGCATACTATCCAATACATGAATACCTGAATGATACTTTTTAAAAAAATACCTCGCATGATCTTGGAGGCAAATTCATTGGACCATTTCTCGAAATAATGTTATCGCCAAATTTTCTTTTAATAAATCAATTGTTACGGTAGCAGCATGAAGTGTAGCACAATCTTGTTGGAACCAAAACACTTCTGGGTCGATACCATTCAAATTTTGAAACGAATAATCATTGATCATCGATCTGTAACGACCACCATTCACTGTAACATTAGCTCCAGCATCGTTTTTAAAAAAATATGGACCGATGATGCCTCCAGCGTGTAAAGCACACCATACAGTGCATTTTTCAGGATGCAATGGAACCTGCAGAACTTCTTGAGGATTGTTTCCACTCCATATACGGCAATTTTGCTTGTTTACGTAGCTCTTTAAACAGAACTGAACTCTAAAAAAGCACCCGATATATCTTCTGAAAAGAAACGCTAATTTATTTAATGTAATTTTCAAAAAAGTTTCAAGACATTTCCTAAAATTAAAATTTGTGAAGAGGTGTGACAAGGTGTTTTTTTTCTGAATAGAGTCAAAAAAGGCGGATAATTATACATCAGCCCAGAAATAAGTAGAGGCATTAAATACCCTTTCGTTAAGTAACTGTTCTCATGAATGTTTCCGTCATTTTTTCGTTTTGCCCCTATCGATAGATCCACCCAAGATCGATCATGGGCCCCTCTCCAAGACCATATTGTACGGTGATACTATTCATGAATTTTAATAGACACAATCGAAGTCTCCAGCTGAGTACCTTGCGCTCGGCACCAGATTCGCAGCTCGATTTTTATCAATTATAAGCCGGATGACAAATTGTTTATTCTTTCAGGGCAATCTCTGTCGAGCTCGGATTTAGAATTTTATCGGGGCGTATTCCCAGTTGAACTATTAGCTTCGACACCCCTGCCCCGGGATGAACCTGCTGAACCTAGAGGGGTTGAATTGCTATCGGATTTCATAAATAGAATTATCTGCGACGCTTTTTCAATTGTTTTTGATGCGGTGCAAGTCAATCTTCCAAGGATGTAGGGGATCGAGATTAGGGTGTTAAAATTTTCACCCCATGTATGCGTGAAGAGTATCTGTTGAATTTTGAGTTCATGAAATGATATGCTTAATGATAGAGTGATCCGATTAAGCCTACTCTTTTATTATTCCCCTATGGAAAAAGTAATTGTCACTGTAAACAAATTACATGAACACATGTTAACCCTTAACTCATCATTCTGCGATAACAGGTTGATAGGATGTTTAGGTATAATGGACTTACTTTCAAAAGCTTGGCAAATATTTGAATTTCAAACAATATACAGGGTGTCCGGATTTAACGCTCTTATATTTCAGGGGGTGATTCTAGAGGTCAAAATATGAAGAACACTTCGTATCAACTTAGGTCCTATACTGCACCCCATGGACCTAGCGTCCTAGCTTCTTAAACATGACCAAAATCCAATGAACTAGCGATATCTTTGTCAAAATTTGGTGGATTCAAATGACATTCAGCACATGGAGGTTTTTAGATAAACTGAATCATCTGGTGATTAAAAAAACTTGCTGATTCTCATCAGTGGCGGAGATAATAGGGCGTCTTTCATAAAAGTACTTCTAATTTTTGACTGAGCGATCAAATTGAAATTTAATTTAAAGACGTAGACTCCTCATACACTTTTGAAGAAAAAAGGTTCTCTTCACTGAAAGCGTTACGGAGCACCAGTCCCGAGAAAAAAGTGATTTTGTGATGATATGCATTTTCAGCCCTGGACTGCTTATCTTGAAAAACTAAAAAATAATCTGAATTGATAATAATGTTTTTATATCAAATCAAGAAATGTGTAAGGGAATATTTGGATCAAATTCATAATCAAAGATGGACTGGCCGAGAAGGACCTGTACACTGGCCAGCTCGGTATTTGGATTTGAATCCCATAGATTTTTTATGGGATATTGAAGGAATACCTGCACTCAGCCCCAGTTCGAAATATTCAAGAATTGTAATGAATGGTTGCGAACACATTAGGAATATTCCAGGGATTTTTGCTAATGTGGGAACGTCGATGCGAAAACATAATATAAAATGTATTGAAGTTAACGGTGGGCATTTTGAACATTTACTGTGATTTATTTCATATCGTTCATGTTATATAGGTTCTGTTTTTTTATTTATTTTGTCCTTTACCCAGTTAAACCGTTGATAAGAATTATGTTCGAATAAAATAGAAAGGCCTTTTACTTGATAGAAGAAATATAACAAAATTTGAATATTAAAACAAATTGAAATATGTTTATCTTCTACAATTTTAATTTCAAACGAATTTTTATTCAAAAAACTTTTGGAAATAAATTTATGTCTACACAAGCACCGCTTACATTTAATAGACGTATATAATCAGAACTCAATATATAATGTAAAATGGAATAAATAACCCAACAGATATACGAAAGTAATTAAAATTAATAAATAAATATTTAAAGGAGACAAAATTTTGTTTCTGGTCTTACCTTTAAGAATACCAATTGCCTTTTAAAAACATGAACACACTTAAAGGACTTCTCAAAGAATATAATTTATTTGAAATATTTAATATATTTAAATATTCGAATAAATTATTTCAAAAATCTCTAAAAAATGTGCACTATATCTTCAAAAAACAAATATAATTCTAGACAATCCCGTCTTCAGTCCTCATTTAATAACAATTTGTTTTAATATTCAAATTTTGTTATATTTCTTCTATCAAGTAAAAGGCCTTTCTATTTTATTTTATATGTAATATATAATTATATTTTGGCTTCAATAAATCTCATAATAGAATGTCAATGAATTTAAATAAACCTTAAAATAACTCACACTGTTCTTTGATTTTGTTAGAACATAGATCAATCTTGAATTATATAGTTAATCTCTATTTCGAAGCTTAAGTCTTTTAACACGTGAGAGATATAGGTTAGGTTTTTGATTTTGATATCTGGAATATTTAATGAGGACTGAAGACGGGATTGTCTAGAATTATATTTGTTTTTTGAAGATATAGTGCACATTTTTTAGAGATTTTTGAAATAATTTATTCGAATATTTAAATATATAAAATATTTCAAATAACTTATATTCTTTGAGAAGTCCTTTAAGTGTGTTCATGTTTTTAAAAGGCAATTGGTGTTCTTAAAGGTAAGACCAGAAACAAAATTTTGTCTCCTTTAAATATTTATTTAGTAATTTTAATTACTTTCGTATATCTGTTGGGTTATTTATTCCATTTAACATTATATATTGAGTTTTGATTATATACGTCTATTAAATGTAAGCGGTGCTTGTGTAGACATAAATTTATTTCTAAAAGTTTTTTGAATAAAAATTCTTTTGAAATTAAAATTGTAGAAGATAAACATATTTCAATTTGTTTTAATATTCAAATTATGTTCGATTAGCATTTTTTCATCTTCTTTTGGATTATTTATCTTAAATTTATTTTTTTTAATACAATTTAGTATGGCAAAAGTCAATATGACGTTATTGCTGACGAATGTCAAAGTGACAAACATCTATTATGTTTTTCGAGGTAAGCAGTTCGTGGCTCAGTTAGAATGCATCATCACAAAATCACTTTTTTCTAGAGAATGGTGCTCTGTAACGCTTTGAATGAAGGGTCTTTTTCAAATAATAAGATGAGGTTTTTTACTTGATAAAAGGATTATTACAAAATTTGAATATCAGAAGAGATTTATTCCGTTAGTCTCCTATAATGTTAATATCAAAAAATTTCATTCAAATACTTTTAGAATTAAATTAATGTCCTATAAGTACAGCTTATATTTAATAGACAAAAAAAATTAAATTTCATTATCTAATATCAAATGGAATAAATAATCCAACAAATATAAATTGTCAATTAAAACTAATGAACGAATAATTGAGAGAGACCAAATTTTGTTTGGGATCTTACAATTATGAACACTAATACCTTTTCAAAAATCCAAAACATAATTTATTTGAAATATTTATTATATTTAAATGAGTTACTTTAAAAATCTTCCAAAACATATATCACATCCTCAAAAAACAATTACAATTCTGATAAGGTCTCCATTGGACCTACTTCACATTTAAAAATAAAATCAATTAACAATATATAACTCACCACAAAGACCTCATGGTATCCTCGTTTGAACAACTTTAAGAATGACAGAACTTTCGATAGGGATAACTATGATTTGACAGAAGGTAGAAGCCATGTTTTTTTGACATTTCTGTTCAGTAAGCATTGACAAATTATCAGGGAAAGACTCACTCCGCAACAACGTTTACAAATTATCGAAATTTATTTTCAAAATTAGTGTTCTATTCACCAAGCCTATAGAGCACGTCGTGAAATTTATGGTTTACATAATCGTCCATCAGAGCAGCTTATTCGTCGAACTATCGATATATTTCGGACAATATTTTCTCTACTCAATGCAACAACAAGACAAAGAACTGTACGTCAGAAGAAAATATCGTTGCTGTAAGTCATAGTGTTGATGATGATTCAGATTTGTCTATTTGTCGACGTTAACAACAAGTTGGACTCTGTGCATCCACCACATGGAAAATTTTGCGCAAAGATCTTGGTCTACACCCATACAAGAACCAACTGGTTCAAGAACTAATGCCACTTGACAATAACAAGCGTCGTTTGTTTGCTGATTGGGCCCTAGAACAGCTTTAAGTTGATCCAATTTTTTATCGTAACATTGTGTTTAGTGATGAAGCTCATTTTTGGTTGAACGGCTTTGCAAACAAGCAAAATTGCCGTATATGGATTGAAAACAATCGTCAAGAAGTTCTGCAGGTTCGATTGCATCCTGAAAAATGCACTGTATGGTGTGCCTTACACGTTGGAGGAATCATCGGTCTATATTTCTTTAAAAACTGGAGCTAATGTTACACTGAATGGTGCTCGTTACAGATCGATGATCAATGATTATTTGTTTCAAAATTTGAATGGTATTGACCCTGAAGTGTTTTGGTTCCAACAAGATTGTGCTACACCTCATGCTACTACCTTAACAATTGATTTAATGAAAGAAAGATTTGGCATTATTTTGAGATATGGACCAATTAATTGGCCTCTAAGATCATGCGACATAACACCACTGGATTATTTTCTTTGGGGTTATGTCAAGTCATTGGTTTATGCTGATAAACCAGAAACAATAGACGCTTTCGAAGCCAACATAACTCGTGTTATGGATGAAATAAGGCCTGAATTACTCGAAAAAGTGGTCCAAAATTGATCTGGTCGAATGCGGTTCCTCAGACATATGCCGGAAATTATTTTCAAAACATAAATGTCAAAAAATTATCTTTCAAATAGAAAAAAAATTGGCTTCAATCTTAATTTAAATGTGTTTTATTTCAATTTAAAGTTCCTTCACTCTAAAAAAAGCACCAGATACTTAAAGACGCTTAGCTTCTCTTGAATTTCCATTTGCAAAACCATACATGAAATGCCGTTTTGGAATTCGTGAAATTCGGCATGTTTTGATATTGAATTGCAACCACCTTTACTTTTCAAAACACAGGAGTTTAATTTGATGTGTCAAAACTAACAATGAATTTATTCACATCTTACTAACTGAATTTTTATGGCAATTTGAATCGTTCAAAATTTTTTTCTCGAAATCGGTAGCAGATACGATAAAACTACAAGCGAGCATAAAATTAAGTATAATAACCAAGCTTCTTTTTACAATTTTTCCAAGTAACAGTGACTCACCAAAAAAAAGTTCTGTACTCAAACAGGGGACAGTGTTCCAGAAATAGTATCATTCTGTAGATTTGCAATCAAAATTGGCATGTCACATGGTGTAAACTCTTAATTGTAATATTTATGCCAAATTGCATTTGAATATCTCGTGAAACACACCTATCAGGAGTACAAATAAGTTTATGCCGTTTTATTGTAAATGGTGCGGCACGGATTTTCGGTTAGCTTTCGCAGATGATAATCGGCTTAAAAAATAGTTTGGACATTCAAGAAGAACATAACCTATTAATGTCATTGATTTTATTTTGGTAAAATATAATTTTTACAAGTTGAAAATTTCAAAATTTGAGCCAAGTAAGCGTCATTTGCGGGAAATATTAGTTTACTTCTTTAATTCAAAGAAATCTGCTGCTGAGGCGCATCAATTGCTCGTAGAAGCATATGGTGAGGGTGCTTTGAGTGAGAGAACGTGTCGAGAGTGGTTTCAAAAGTTTAAAAACGGTGATTTCGACGTAGAAGACAAAGATCGCAGTGGAAGGCCAAAAATTTACGAGGATGCAGAATTGGAGGAATTATTGGAGGAAGATTTATCTCAAACACAAAAAGAACTTGCTCTTACATTAGAAGTCACTCAGCAAGCAGTCTCACATTAGGAATGATTCATAAATAGGGAAATTAGGTTCCGTACGGCGGAAACTAAGTAGTACTCCTAATACTATGAGAAAAAACCTGAAAAAAAATCAAACTTTAACACGGTGTATCTCGAAAACGAAACGTTTGCGGTCCTTTGTTTTTGGGACTTGTTTTTCTTAAAATTATGCAGGGAATCTCCCATCTTTGTTTGTACCTTCAATTCAGGTATGTCTATAGAAAGAAAGGGTTTCGAAGACACTTAATTAAATTCAGTTTTAAAAAGTTTTTAAGAGATTTTTTAGATTAAATTTTTAGAGGTTTCGGTGGAATGATACAGTTAATGTCTGAAACGGTGGATAATTATGCACCAGTCCAATAGTTCACTATAGGTTCAATAAATTAACTCGATTTGAATATTAAAACAAATTGAAATATGTTTATCTTCTACAATTTTAATTTCAAAAAAATTTTTTATTCAAAAAACTTTTAGAATTAAATTTATGTCTTAAACAAGCACCGCTTACATTTAATAGACGTATTTAATCAAAACTCAATATATAATGTCAAATGGAATAAATAACCCAACAGATATACGGAAGTAATTAAAATTAATAAATAAATATTTAAAGGAGACAAAATTTTGTTTCTGGTCTTACCTTTAAGAACACACAATTGCCCTTTAAAAACATGAACACACTTAAAGGACTTCTCAAAGAATATAATTTATTTGAAATATTCAATATATTTAAATATTTGAATAAGTTAATTCAAAAATCTCTAAAAAAATGCATTATATCTTCAAAAAACAAATATAATTCTAAGCAATCCCGTCTTCAGCCCTCATTAATATTCCAAATATCAAAATAAAAAAACTAACCTATATCTCTCAACACGTGTAAAAAGACTAAAACTTCGAAACACAGATCAACTATATAATTCAAGATTGATCTATGTTCTAACAAAATTAAAGAACAGTGTGAGTTATTTTAAGGTTTATTTAAATTCATTGACATTCCATAATGAGATTTATTGAAGCCAAAATATAATTTTATATTATATATAAAATAAAATAGAAAGGCCTTTTACTTGATAGAAGAAATATAACAAAATTTGAATATTAAAACAAATTGAAATATGTTTATCTTCTACAATTTTAATTTCAAAAAAATTTTTTATTCAAAAAACTTTTAGAATTAAATTTATGTCTTAAACAAGCACCGCTTACATTTAATAGACGTATTTAATCAAAACTCAATATATAATGTCAAATGGAATAAATAACCCAACAGATATACGGAAGTAATTAAAATTAATAAATAAATATTTAAAGGAGACAAAATTTTGTTTCTGGTCTTACCTTTAAGAACACCAATTGCCTTTTAAAAACATGAACACACTTAAAGGACTTCTCATTTATTCTCTCTTATTTATTAATTTTAATTACTTTCGTATATCTGTTCGTTTATTTATTCCATTTGACATTATATGTATATTGAGTTTTGATTATATACGTCTATTAAATGTGAGCGGTGCTTGTTTTAGACATAAATTTAATTCTAAAAGTTTTTTGAATAAAAAATTTTTTTGAAATTAAAATTGTAGAAGATAAACATATTTCAATTTGTTTTAATATTCAAATGTTGTTATATTTCTTCTATCAAGTAAAAGGCCTTTCTATTTTAAATTAACTCGAATTTCTTCACAAATATGTGAAGATTTTTTATACCTTTAGAAGCTCACAGAAAACCGTTATATTTTCTCCCAAAAATTCTCTCTCATAAATACAAATGAAAGTCAAATGGAACAAGCAATGAATATGAAATAATAAAAGCCATTCGTCCTTATTCTGGAATGTTATCCCGTGCCATCCAGCACGGGTTTTATGGGAACGAGGCAGCCCTTAGTACATACCATTCCGGAACGAACATTTTTATCTACCATCTAACGTTTTTCGGAGCTCACTTAATGCTTCTTTTTCCTCTCGGCGTCCCGACGAATAAAAATCCAATTAAGCTAAACGACAAAACAAGCTAAGTCTTCCGCTATAAAGTCATAATAAACACACATCTAAAGACAAACCCCGCATAAAACAGATAAAATCACACCCGCTATATTCGGATCCAATTTGGTATGGATTCACCCTATTAGAAATAGATGGACAGGGACGTATCAGATATTGGGTTGTTCGGTAAGTAATTTCTTTTTTTTAGGAAAATGAAAGATAATTTTCGTAGAATGAATAAATATTTCATTGAATTATATATTGGCCATTCTGATCCAATTCATTTTGCCATCTGATCCAAGTGATTTTTGAAGTTTTCATTTGAAGTAACCGTTCAAAAAATTGTGCAATGACCGGAACAAATGATAATCCGTAGGCGCTAGAACTGCAGAATATGGTGGGTGAGGCAGTGTATCCCATTCAAGCTGCTAAAAGCTTTTGGCCAGTGTCCAAACTTGTATAAGGTCTCGCATTATCTTGGTGGAAAACTACACCTTTTCTGTTGATTAATTCTGGCCTTTTCTGTTGAAGTGCATCATTCAGTTTGTCCAGCTGATGACAGTAGACTTCCGAATGAATTGTTGTGTTATTTGGTGAAAGCACTTCATTAAAATCTCACCAAACAGACAGCATCACCTTTTTTTTGATGGATATTGGCTTTCGAAATACTTTGAGCCAGTTTATCTTTTTTGCTCCATGATCTCTTGCGTCTGACATTGTTGTATATAACTCATTTTTCGTCCCCAGTAATGATGCGCTTCAAAAATGGATCATTTTCATGACGTTTGAGAAGCGAATCACAGACGTCAACGTGACGAAACAAATTTCTCTCCGTGAGAACTTGGGGAAGCCATATATCGAGTTTCGAGGTTAAACCCAGGTCTTTCAGGTGATCACAAAGAGTTGAATTCGATAAGTTTAACATCTCACCGATCTGATGTGTTGTTATTCGCCGATTTGCATAAGCCTTTACCGTATCTTTATCAGCTTCGACATCAAAATTGACGGATCGAAATTTTGCAAACCAGTTTAGGCATTGGCGTACTGTCAGACCATCTTCTTCATACAAATCGGTTAATTTCTTTCCGGCTTGAACAACATTTTTACCTTTTCTATAGTAAAAAAGTCAAATATGACGAAAATGCAGCTTATTGCTTTTCAATAACATAAATAGAGGTTAATTCTTGATAGAAGGTATATAAAATTATATAAATATTTTAAAAATTTTTAAAAATTAGCCTTCTACATATTTAATTCCTATTCTATTGTCTATTCAAAATATTTAATTTATAGGGTTTTGGTTAATAATTTTTATTTATTGGATTTTGTTATACCATTCGGATGTCTTATAATGAATGTTTATTTTATGTCATGATATAAGTGGTACTTATACGACATTATTTTAATTTATTTTCAGAAGTTATAATCATTAAATATAATCTTTTGGAATTAAATATGTAGAAGGCTAATTTTTAAAAATTTTTAAAATATTTATATAATTTTATATACCTTCTATCAAGAATTAACCTCTATTTATGTTATTTTATTCATAATATATAATTATTTGGTTTCCTTAACATTCTTTATACAGATAGTCCTTGTGCTATAGCAGAGGCTGTTAAATTGTCTTTCAATCTTCTAGATCAAGGGTAAACCACAGATATATTTTTGAGTGTAGTGAACCGTTATTCACCACATTTAAAGGTTTCATTTCGGTAGAACTGTCTCTAGAAGTTTGAAGGGTAAGTGAATATTTGTTGTTAATTGATGTTATATTTTTGAATATGAATTATTTGAATACTGACGAAGCAAAGTCGATCTTAAAACGTGTTTTTCAGTAATGTTTTACATATCTTGAGTTTTTATATAAGGTACCTTGGTTAGATATCCAATAATATTGAATAGTCTAAGTAAGATAGTTTTATGATGAAATTCTTAGGATTATGTTGGATATTCTTGAAAGATATTGGTTTTCATAAGATTGATCAGCAGAAACAAAATTTTGTCTATTCAAAATATTTAATTTATAGGATTTTGGTTAATAATTTTTATTTATTGGATTTAGTTATACCATTCGGATGTCTTATAATGAATGTTTATTTTATGTCATGATATAAGTGGTACTTATACGACATTATTTTAATTTATTTTCAGAAGTTATAATCATTAAATATAATCTTTTGGAATTAAATATGTAGAAGGCTAATTTTTAAAAATTTTTGAAAAATTTTTAAAATATTTATATAATTATTGCTTTTCATATCCAAAAGGGCACCGACCAAAAATTACTGCGTAAAATTAATTGAATATATATATAACCTGTATGTGATATCAACATAATAAAAAATTCTGAGAAAATACTCCATGAAAAACAATTTTAAAGAAATAAATAGAATGTCAGGAAAAAACTAAATTATCACTCATAAATAATGTTCTTGTACCGTCTCAAATTTATTTCACATTCGGTGTTTGTAGTCTCAATCAGGTAAGTATTACAGTCGTTCTTTTTGTGTATATTAGGTCATAAATTGGTAAGTAAATGTTATTCGTTTTGAAAATTCTGGTCAGTTTAATATTTTTCAATTATTGTTCATTGAGTCGGTGATCATCTTTCTATTTTTACCCTCCAACCAACGCTTTTTGAATGATCTCAGATTTTACAAATTCTTCAGTTGATCGGGAATTATATTATAAATTTTTGTTCCTGGGAAGGTGTAACTTCTTTGACCTATACTGTTATTGCATCTGAGTGGTTGGTAAGTACGATCTCTTCCTCTCGTTGTATCAGGTGTTTTTTTTAGAGTGATAGATCTTTCGATAGGGACAACGGTGATTTGACAGAAAGTAGAAGCCATGTTGTTTTGACATTTCTGATCAGTAAGCATTGACAAATTATCATAGAAAGACTCATCCACTACATGGAAAATTTTGCATAAAGATCTTGGTCTACATCCATATAAGATCCAACTGGTTCAAGAACTAAAGCCACTTAACCATAATAAGCGTCGTTTGTTTACCGATTGGGCTCTAGAACAGCTTGAAGTTGATCCACTTTTTTATGGTAAAATTGTGTTTAGTGATGAAGCTCATTTCTGGTTGAACGGCTATTTAAACAAGCAAAATTGCCGTATATGGAGTGAAAATAATCCTCAAGAAGTTCTGCAGGTTCCATTGCATCCTGAAAAATAGACTGTATGGTGTGCTTTACACGCTGGAGGCATCATCGGTCCATATTTCTTTAAAAACGATGCTGCAGCTAATGTTACAGTGAATAGTGCTCGTTACAGATAGATGATCAATGATTATTTGTTTCAAAATATGAATGGTATCGACCCAGAAGTGTTTTGGTTACAACAAGATGGTGCTACACCTCATGCTGCTACCGTAAAACTTGATTTATTGAAAGAAATTTTTGGCGATAACATTATTTAGAGAAATGGTCCAATTAATTGGCCTCCAAGATCATCCGACATAACTCCACTAGGTCATTGGTTTATGCTGATAAACCAGAAACAATAGACGCTTTGGAAGCCAATATAATTCGTGTTATTGATGAAATAAGGCCTGAATTACTCGAAAAAGTGGTCCAAAATTGGTCTGGTCGAATGCGGTTGCTCAGAGCTAGTCGTGGTGGACAAATGCCGGAAATTATTTTTAAAACATAAATGTCATAAAATTATCTTTCAAATAAAAAAAGGTTTTAAGTTCTATCACTGCAAAAAAAAACACCCAATATATTGATGTTATGTATTTACGATTGTTTTTCCTGAGATGATGTTAGTAAGTAGTTTAAGAGCACATAATTATCTCACATCCTGGACTTCTGCTATATCGAATAACTGTTGACTGGAGAAGGTACGCTTTTTCTTGTGGATGATTTTCAAAACCCATTTTGTATGACCTCCGGAGGTTTTATCTGATTCTGATAGGCACCACCTCATCCAACTATTCCATAGCTGATTTTGGATTCCACTAAGGCTTGGTAAAATACTTTCAAATGTTTCATGTCGCTATACTTTTATATTTCGTTGATTTCCAAATCTGTTAGGCAATTTGCGAAACCCCAGGCGCAGATTGTGTCGTCCTAAGGTCAATAAAGCGTTTAAATTGTTTCCTTTAATCTAGCGCGGTCTTCCTGAAACTGATCTATCCCTCATATCCGTGCCATTTTTTATCCTCTTTATTGTCTCATACACAGCACTTTTTCCCAGTTCAGTCAATTGCACTTATTTCTTAACGTTTCGAAAAACTTTTCTATACAAACCTGTTTTCTTTATTTAGTTGCGACATTATTTCATGAATTGTATACCTATTGCCAATCAACAATATTTGATAAATAGTCTGGCCATGCAACTTTGGCCATAGCCGACTATCTACACAACCTATTTTTTACATGATTTTTGTCTTAGAATGTTACATAAACGAAGTATATCAAAATTATGAAAAATAATAAATTTTCAGGATACTTTTTAGACGGACTACAATTTGAATGTAAGAGGCAATTAACTAACAGGAGATGTTTTTTTCGAAAGAAATAGGTGGTTTTTTGAAGTTTTTGCTCGATTTTTAAAGTTCATCATTTCGTAAGAATAACCCAGAAATTTCGGGGAATACAGCTCTGCAACAACCTGGCTCTGCGACATCGCCCTACCCATGTTTTGACTACTGTTGAGATTGGTTTTTAATATGACGATTGCTTCCATACGCATCAGCCACTTAGAAAGACGTTTTAAATATTATCTCGTTTATAATAGCCGTTAAAGTGACTTGATTCGGTTTTTAGAATGACATCTGGCTTCTGGGATGAGAGAGGGAAGTGCGATTATCTCGATATTGGTCGTTAATTTTCAATAACGATGTATACATGGCGATAAATTAGCGATTTATAAGTGACAAGTTAGCGCCTTGTTTAAAGAGCCGAGCGACAACATGTTTTTTTCCAAAGTGTTAAAACAGAAGCCGACGAAATTACAGATTTATTGCTGGTTGACTGGACGACGCTCGCGATGCGAAAAAGTCAAGTTGAACTGCTTCCCAAGAATTTTTGATATTTAAAAGTTTGCCAATAACACTGGTCGACAAGATTTTTGTAACTCAAAGCAGATAATAACTAGTTATTCAAAATGTAAACCTGCCTGATGATGCGACTGTGATAGCGAAACGATTGTTGTAAACATAACAATAAAAAATCAGAATAACCGTATTTAACCAATATTTAATGTGGATTTTCACCAAGTAAGGACTGACTCAATTCAATATTTAAGTAGCAAAATGTTCATTAATAATCAACTGTCTCATTTGACGAGCTGATTCAAATTAAATACATACCTTAGGTAAAATCATATGAGAATTATATGATATCTTGTCATGTTGAAGGCACAAATTGAATATGAAGGATAGTTTCACAAGTGACAAGCAAATTTATTTTCAATTATCACACAAATATAAATTGTAAATGAGCAAAATGTTCATTAATAATCGACTGTCTCACTTGACGAGCTGCATTAACATTAGTTGAATTTGTTTGAAAGTCCTCTTCCTCCTGCACATCAGGCAATCATTCATTTGGAAATATTTCGTTCATATCTACAGCTATATTTTGCAATACAGCGGTAGCAACAATAATTTTCCTTATGGTCGTTAACTTAATACTCATTCCTTTAGAAAGTATAGGAAAACGACGTTTCCAAACTCCATGCTTTCTCTCCACCACATTTCTATTTCGTATAATTGACTCCTTATATAAATTTTCAGCTGCAGTTATAGCTTCCTGTAACTTTGTCGTAAGATAATTCTGCAAAATATAACCACTACACACTATATATTTATTTCATTTGACATCGTATATTGAGTTTTGATTATATACGTCTATTAAATGTGAGCGGTGTTTGTTTTAGACATTAATTTAATTCTAAAAGTTTTTTGAATAAAAAATTCTTTTGGAAATTAAAATTGTAGAAGATAAACATATTTCAATTTGTTTTGATATTCAAATTAAAAAAAAAAAAAAAAACTAACCACTATCACCAAGTAACAAATACGGTCCAAATTTAGCATTCTGAAATTTTCTCTTCAAGACACTGTTATTAAAGATTGTTTGATCATGTGTTGAGCCAGATCATCTAGCTACAATATTTCTGATTCTCAAGTCCGAATCACAGACGGTTTGAACGTTAAGGGCAAAATAACGTTTTCAACATCGAAAGATCTCTGCATCAACACCACCCCGAGAAGTCATTTTAGTTAATGTGCAATCTACAGCATCAATGACACGTGAAAAACAAGCAATGGCATAAAACTTTTCTGCTGCTTGCCATTTCATGATCACCTTCACACATCTTTATACTACTCTGTCAAGAAAGTACCGGGAATTTTCAATTAAAACAACATTTTTACATTTAATCGTCAAAATTTATTGGGTTGCCTTCAAAATAGGCTCCATTTGCTCCAATACATCTATGCCAACGGCACTTCCAATTATCGAAACACTTTTTATAGGCGCTTTCCGGGATGGACTTTAACTCTCGCGCCGAATTTTATTTTATGGCTTCAATCGACTCAAAACGGGTGCCACGAAGGGGCAATGTTAGTTTTGGGAAGAGGAAAAAGTCGCAGGGAGCCAAATCCGGCGAATACGGTGGTTGCTGAAGCACGTTTGTTGAGTTTTTGGTGAGAAAGTCAGTCACAATCGTAGCTCGGTGAGAAGGCGCGTTATCGTCATGCAAAATCCATGAGTTGTTCGCCCACAAATTTGGCCGCTTCTTATGGATACGCTCACGCAAACGTTTCATAACGCCTAGGTAATACTCCTTGTTTACCGTCTGACCCTCTGGAACGAATTCGTAGTGCACCACGCCACGGATATCGAAGAAAACAATGAGCATCACCTTCATTTTCGAGCGGCTTTGGCCTTCATTTTCGACCGTCCTTGAAGGCTCTGTACCACTGATATGCACGAGTTTTCGATAGAGCATTATCACCAAAGGCCTTTTGCAACATTTTCAATGCATCGGCACACGAAAATTCATTTGCAACACAAAACTTTAAACAAATTCTTTGCTCAACGTAATCACCCATAGTAAAAATCGGCACGCACTCTGACATCGACTGACTTAATCAGCTGTTGCAAACACACTAGTTGACAGATGCCGCTCAAGCTTGGCATAGTAATTAAGGACAGTGGTACCAACCTAGGAAAAAGAAAATTTATCTGCCTCATTGCCCCGCCAGATTTAAATCGATAATTCCCGGTACTTTCTTGACAGAATGTATATTGTGGACACAGGGATGCGATTGCAAAAGAAAAGCTTCGAATAATCCTAGAAGCAGAAGGTTCAGAAATTCCCATGAAATCTTCGGCTACTTGTTATCAGCATATTTCCAGCTCCAGAGAGTCTCAATAGTAGTTGGTTCATCGGTTCAATACAGCTGCACCTAAAAATTGTCAATTTAATGATTTGGTATAAAGAAAATTACATCAACAAAATAATAAATCGAAATTTGTTTACTTGTTAGGTGGGAAGTACAATTGATCTGCAATTTTTTGAAAGATCCTTTTCCAGCCGTAAAGGGCCAATTTTCTCACTTTAAGATAAAGAACGCTTTTAAGTTCCCTATAACCTTAATATTTACTTATGAAACACGTTTTAGCATTAAAGGAGACTTTTTGAGAAAAATGAGGCTTAAATTTCGTTTATGAAACTGGCCGTAAGTAAATATTTATTTCAGCAATTATATTGAACTACAAATTTGGAACAAGTCAAAATTACAATATTCTCAATCACTAAAATTCACATAATCTTTAATGTCATAAGATTCACAATCTATCAAGCACTTATGAACTTCTTTTTTAAAACTCTCATATTCTATAATATTTTGTCTATAATATTTTGGCATCTTAAATGCCATTTAAAGAGGATGCTTTTCATATTTTGCAAGTGAGTGGCTAGGAAATAAGAATGGGAACATACACCTAGTATTATTCACATTTTTATAATTCACAATGTTGTTATTATATTTGTGGAAAAATAACAATAAGCGATATATGTAGGGCCCATAAACTGTCAATATTTTATTTTTCTTGAATAAAGTTCTACAGGTTTCTCTATATTTTAGGTCCAGCATTGTTCTAATTGCCAATTTTTGAATAACGAAAATTTTATCAGTACATGAGGAACCAACCCAAAAAATTATACCATAAGATGCTGCAGATTGGAAATTTGCAAAATAAATGGTTCTCAATATATCTACATCAACTTGTCTTATTTACTACATTCAAATTGTATATTACAGAGCTTGATTTTTTTCTTAGTTGTTCGACCTGATTTTTCCACAATTAAAACTCCCAAAAATGCAAGATCATTCTTTACTACAATTTTATGATTGGGAAAATTTGCTTTGATCTATCCGTAGAGAAATAAGTACAGACAGTTTTTTGTCGATTCAGAACAAGTTTGTTCTCACAGCACCAGTTGCATAGGTCTTTTAGCACTAATTTGAGGCACCCAATCGATGAAGGGACATTATCACATTCAATCAAAATATTTGCATCATCCGCAAAATTTAATTACGTGCAATTTGCTGCCAAAATAAAGTCGAGGTCGTTAATATACACAATAAATAGTAATGGTCCTAGTATGCTACCTTCTAAAATGTCCATGGTTATGTCCCCATCTTCTGATGTAACTTCTTCTCCACGTTATGATATTCTTACTCTCTGTTTTCTGTTCTGCAGGTAACTCCTCATAAAATTAAATTGTTTACCTCTAATGCCACATTTTTCCAGTTTCAATAAGAGCTGTTCATGGTCAACACAATCAAAAGCCTTAGGGAGATCCAGAAACGATCCCATAGCTACATTTCCTCTCTCCAAAGCATCCAATATAGTCAAAGTCAGCTCATATATTGCTGTTTCAGAATTTCTTTCTTTCATATATCCATGCTGACAACTTGAAATGACGTTGAACTTTTTGAAGAATTTGAGTAGACGGATAGCAACAATTTTCTCGAAAATTTTTGAAAAGGAACTCAGCAAACTTACTAGTCTATAATTTTCTAAATCATCCTCGTTCCCCCTTTTATACTAATATTGACTTAACCACCGCTACCTTCAATGCATCAGGAAAAACACCCTCTTTAAGAGCATTATTCAGTATATAGATTATTGTTGTTACTATATTACTCATGCACTTCTTCAATAGACTCATAGGAACTTCATCATAGCCGCTAGTGTTCTTATTATTGAGTTTTTTCGCCACTGACATTACTTCCGCTTCTGTTACGTCGAAAGCAAAGAAGGATTTTTTTATTTGTCTTTGCTGCCTTATATTTTTTCCAGATGGGAGATCCTTAACTAAATTTGGTTCAATGGTTGTGAAAAACTCACTGAAATCTTCAGCAAGCCGTTTAGGTTCTTCGTTCTTTATAGGTAACTCTTTGTTCATTTCCAGTTATCGACTTATCGACACCAATTTCCAAGCGGCTCTACATTTATTCTCTGCTGTTGTTATCAGATTCGCTGAGTGGCGGCCGCGTCATATTTTTCCTTTATATATTTATAAGAGTTTTTCAACTCCTGTTTTGCTGTAGATGCTACTAGCAAGTAATCCAGTATGTTTTTCATCGATTTTATGTGAGGATCCTCCTTGAATTGTTTTTTACGGTTTTTTTTATTTCTTTTTACCAATGGAAAACAGGTGTCAAATAAGGTCTTGAACTTACTCTCGAAATCATTCCATATCTCATTTACTTCATTCCCCTTCAGTACGTGATTCCTATTTAGTACGTGATTTGTGGTTATCAAAGTAACAGTCAGAACTACTCGGTTCCCGTCTTAAGGAATGGAACTTATTAGGCAACGAAACGAAAATTGCGAATTTGAGAAAAAAAATGCCCCTTTTTCTGCATTCTACACTATGGAAAATTCGTTGTGTGCGTGTACTGATATTGATGGTTTAATGCAGGAACTTGATAATGAGCATTCTCCCTCTTAGTGGAGTTTGTTTATTAATTCGTCTAAATACAGTTAAAAACCTGTGTAGGCCATGCCTAATAGAAATTTAAAACCCTCTATACCAGTTGCCCATTCAGTGACGATGAAAGAAAGTCATGAAAATATGAGCACTCTTTGGATAAAATAAACTTCAACACGTTTAAATGGCAGATATGTGGGCACTTGAAAGTTATAGAAATTTTAATGGGACTTCAGGGAGGATTTAGAAAATATTGCTGTTTTCTTTGTCTATGGGACAGTCGTACAGTAAATCAGCATTATATAACGAAAATTTGACCAGAAAGAAGTGTATTTCAACCAGTATCTCAAAATACCTCTTGTAGACCCCAAAAATGTCCTTCTGCCTCTTCGTCACATTAAACTTAGGCTGCTGAAAAACTTTGTGAATGATATGAATAAATATGTTGATGGATTCAAATACTTAAAAAAAGTAATGCCAAATTAAAGGAAGGCAATTTTATTGGACCACAAATCAGAAAATTGCTGGACAACGTTAATTTTACAGAGAAGCTTACCAGGCAGGAACTCGGAGCATGTTATGATGTTATTTATTATAATAAATAAGTAGTTTCATTTTACAATTCAATGTTTAAGACAGCCAAAGTTGTTAGAAATCAAAGTAATTTGAATTTGATACCTTTTCTGAAACTTTCTTAGGAAACGATTGAAAACTTTTTTATTATCATGAAACGTATGTTAATTTTAGTGAAAATATTGACAGTAAGTAAGCTCAGTCATATGAAACTTATCAGAGCAATGTAATTTTGCCAATTTTTACCAAAATTCCATTAATTTAAAGAAGGCTCGTGACATAAAATCAACAATTTGAAAATTTATATACACATGGTGTAATCTAAAATGTCTGGATTTTCACATTTTGAGCCAATAAATGGTCTTAAACGACTAGGTTAGGATTCATTGATGAAGAGCGTGGGGTCAAAGATAAGTCCGTAAATAAGGGCGTCTCTGGAACAAGCGCGCAGCAATTGTCTCATCGATTTCAGCTCCACCATCACCTACACAGTGAAATAATCTTCGCTCGACTTCCCTGAGACATCATCAGATATTCTATGCATCCGGGTAACAAATTTCTCACCCCAAAACACAGAGAACAATACGTGTAGTTGTCATTATTAATCATAATGAATGTTTACTCAAAAGCTGAATCTTCATCTGTTCTTTGGCTTTCTCTTTTATTTTACTCGGTTATCTCCTCACCATCACAATTCAAAACATGCGATACTGTTAAAAAGCCCTGCTTCACTAAATCGTTCAATTACGAAGTGCGTGCCGTTCTAGTACCATGCCATCCTCATTCACACCATCATCAATGCCACTGTGGCCACTCAGGGAAACTTCATGGTTTTAACTCCAATGTATGCGAGCAAGGCAAGCTGAGAGATTGCATAAAGAAAGTGGTGGTTTCGGTGAAGATGAATAATGTAGGTCCTACTAACTGCAAACAGCAGTACGTAATAGTTGATGAGGTTTATGACTGCCAAACTGACACGAAACAAAAGTTGCTCTACCCGTACGTGTTAAAGTTGAAGCAGGAACCTCTGCTTCAGACTTACAGGTTGGACCTCGAGAGTAGCGTCAAAGAAAGGTGTAGAGCGATGGAAGAAATGGAGAATGGAGGAAGAGAGGAGAGGAGTCCAGTGAAAAAACCTTGGATACCATGGGTACAAGGTGATAATCAATTAACTCATACCATTCAGAAAGTGAAGAGAGGTACTGGAGCTGATGAAAAGGGACACGAAAAATTCAAAGGAAAAGATGTAAATCCTAACCCTTATTTTCCTGGAGGTTATTTGAAAGGTGAATCTAAATCATCAAACAAAGGCAGATTTAAAGAATATATCAACTTTGAAAGAAGATTAGATGATAGCTTTGGAAAATCAAATGAAAAATGTTCCCTGAATGATATGGAGAGAGACAAAAGAATTCCTCATCACGAGAATAAAAATTACGCCCCATTTGGATTAGATGGAGAAAGGGATGTACTGAGCAGCATCGAGTTACCGATAAAATCTCCTATGAACGAGGGGTGTAACAGTTTACGTAGGTATTAGTATACAAGTTTTACTTTCACTTAATTACCCTATTATAATTGATTCTAATTTCTTTTGATTTTTATCGGTTGTTTTGGTGTGAAAAATGATTAAAATTTGTACGTTAAAATTTTAGTAATCAATATAAGGTAAATCCTCCTTGGTCCATTCTCCTATGTAAGAATTGGTGATGTCATGACGTTTGGTTTACTTTTATTGACCATTGAGAGTTATAAGTAGGTTCTGGAAGGGAAAGTCCTGTATATGTTTTGATTTAACCAGACTACAACAGCCTCTAGATCTTGGACCTTTGACTTTCTCTTCGATGGTTCGTCTTTCCATTCCTTCTTTTCTTCTGGTGACATGATCAAAATAACTCAGTATATTTCTATTTATTATTATGATGATCCTGGTGTGCACAGACTCATCCGTATGCAGTGCTGTACACGGCTTTTTAGAAATGATGCACTGAATACTGTATGAGCAGATTCGTGTCTATTTGTATGGTTCCTTCAGTATCCTAGAAATCAACATGTATGTGTATTATTTAATTAAGTGCACAATGCATTTCGTATGGTAAAGGCCATTACAATTCGAAATGATGTTCATATTTTTTGCAGGTGGATATTCATCAACAAAGTACCCTACAGTAGCAGTTCCCAAATCATGCTGTTACGAAAACTGCGCTCTTTGTAACATGAGATATTACATTTACAAACCACAAGAACCTATAGTGAAACACCACTTCTCCCTCGAGATTTTCGAAAAACACTACGATATTACCGGTAGCGTTCAGTGGAACATCATAACAGACGACAAACCCATCTTTATTGGTACCTACGACACTGAGTTTAGTGGAGGAAACGGCGCCTTTGCTGCCAGCTATAGCTCCAGAGAACCCCCTTTGAGAAACTTCGCGTTAGCTTTCGACAGCGTGAGACTGTTAATACCACAATTTCCATATCTCAGAGGTGGACCTGAGAGATTTTTACTGATACCAGAGAGCATGTTCATCAGGACGCAAGACTGTTTCGATTCTTCTGGAGTACATTATGGCGCTCACCAAAAGTATGTGACCAAGAGTAACGCCCTGAGGTACCCCCCTAAATGGTTCTGGTGTCAAGATAACAAACGTGAACAATTAGGACACAGGGGAAGTTTCTTCCTGAAGTATTTCGCTAATCTGCCACCTACCCCATTGCATAATACTACAGATTGTTTCCAGAATTTGACGTTTTTCTACGAAGGACCGCATCAGAGTTTCATAAACGTGGAAATCAAGGCCGATTTCAATATGATGTTAAAACCCCACAGCTCCGCTGTCATCACTGAGGTTTACGTGGATGCCACCCATTGTGAAAAAACAGATATAACAGTGAAAGTGACTAATACTGGTCTAGTGTACGCAATCTTCTACGTGTTTTTGACAGATTGTCCGTTGAGTCTTCCAGCTGGTTTTAGCAACATAGCTACCAGTTCAGCAGTCATTCCTCCCCAACAACAGCACATTTTTGCTATAACTGTTCTATTTCCGTTACCCAAAAGAAAATTCTACTGTTCTATAGATGTGAAAAATTATAGACACGACGTTTTGGCGTTCAGGCGAATACGTTTTCAGAAAAGTGATAGGTGCATCTGTATTTGGCATTGTTGCTGCACTTGTCTGGAGGCTGACAAGGGATTAAAATGTCATCCCCTACCAATCGACCATTATAACGCTGCGGGTTTTTATGGAGGATTGCCGATAGCATCGAATTACGTAGTGTCAACATCCTTCGTTGAAGAATACCTGATCTTAATGTTCAATTTATGTTTGACAATGACGATTTTATTATTAATGATGGGTGTTTTGAAGGCCGTTCTTGGTCTCTGCTATCCTCCGATTGGAAGGTTTGGACTGGAATGGTACTTGGGTCTGCCGAAATCGATCGACAAGTACTACGAGTCTAACTTGAGAATGAGACCGATCCAATACGATAGCTTGGGTTGGCCTATACATCCTGAGACGAAGAAACGTTGTAGAACCACTTCACTATCGACCGAGTTCACTATAAACGTAGTTTTTTTTCTGTTGTATCCTTTGGTATTATTTCACGCTATCGTTGTCAAAGTTTGTACTCCAGAATATGTGAATGAAAAGATTGACCATAGAGTTAGAGATAGAAGTGGTTCTTTCCAGCCACATAAGAGGTCTTGTCCGCTGATAACAGCTCCTCCAAAATCGTGTTTGAAGAGACCTAAATGAAAATAATTAAATTGTTATAAATAGTTGTCATTAAATATTATTTCAGTCGAATTTTATAAGTTATCATCTATTTTAGTGTGATATCAGAAATATACTTGTGATGAACCTGAAGAGAAAATTTCACTCATCGAGAGGAAGTGTAGCAATTCTTGAGGAAAGAAGAAGTGATTTCGTCAGGATCCGGTTAGCATTTCTCGTAGAGAATACTGACGAAAAAATGCTTATTTTTTTCGCAGGGCGACATAAAACTAAAAATAAACAAGAAATTGAATTAAATGTTTTTAATGTTCAAATATATCTCTTATAAGTATGTAGTAAATATAAAATCAAAATATTAACATATAAAATCTTAATAACAAGAGCAATCTGCTTCACTGCCCTGAAAGGAGTACTGAACAGAAGCATCTTTCTTTAGATCTACTGGGTAAGCATCACTTCTTCTGATCGACTTCCTATACAACCCCAAAGTTTTGAAAAGGCCAAGAGACGGGCACTCTCCAGCTTCGTGTTTCTGCCCACACAAACAACAAGGTTGTTTCTCAGATTCATCTGTTGCATCAACGAAACATATTCTTTTTACGATCACGTTGATCATCACCAAAGGATAGATCAGGAAGAATATGACGTTTATGGCGAATTCCACCACCATAGATGCATTTCTAACTCTCTTTTTTGTATCTGGATGAATTGGCCAACCACATTTATCATATATCACTTCTCTACCTTTCAAACTGTTTTCATGGTAACTCTTCATAGCTTTTGGCAAACCAAGCATGGAGCATAGACCCCATTCACCTATTGGTTTGTAGAAGAAACCAATAACTCCTTTCATAACACCCATTAAAATCAGGATGAAGGTCATTGTAAGAAACAGATGGTATAAGAGTGTCATAAGTTCTTCGATTAGAGTGAACTGGACATAATCCGCTGCCATTGGGAGCCCACCGTGAAATCCAGCCGCATTGTAATGATCAAAGGGTAGGGGTTGACATCTTAATCCACCATCTGTTTCCAAACAAGTACAAACACAGTGCCAAATGCACAAACATCGATCATTCTTCTGGAATCTAATTCTCCTGAAAGCTAATAACTCATGCTTAATGTTTTTAGCTTCAATAGAACAGTAAAATCTCCTTTCAGGTAAGGAGCACATTATTTCCACTACAAAGATATGTTGGTGTTGGGGATGTATCATAGCTGATTTTGTCTGAATGTTATTGAAACTTGCAGGCATTTCTAAGGGACAATCGGTGAGAGCTACATAGAATATACCGTATACTAAGCCGGTATTAGTTATTTTGACAGTAATAGTTGATTTAATGTAGTTTGTACTGTCGACGTATACTTCAGTGATGACTGCTGCAGCATGAGGTCTTAAGACCAAGTTATATTCTGTCTTCAACTCAATATTGATAGTGTTGAAATACGCGCTACGAAAATACATAGTCAAGTTCTGCCCACCGCCTTCCTCTGTGGTGTTACGTATTGGGCAACGAGGTAAAAACCCATAATATTTCAAGAAATACGATCCAGATTGTCCAACTTCCTCCAAACGATGATCGTGACACCAAAGGTCTTTTGGTTGGTTTCTCAAGCAAGTTCCTCGAGGCATATTACACCTATTTGGTTGTTTCACGAATGCTTCATAGCCTACGCCTACTTTGTCACATCTGCTTCCATCGTGAGTAATCATGTGATTCGGTATAACGAGCCATTCATAAGGACCTCCTCTGAGTTCAGGGAATTTACTGTCAGAGCAAGGTTCCAGTGGTTCTGGTACCAGCAATCGATGGATCTCTGGATCTAGTCCGAAGGCATGTGGAGCTGGTTCTTGGGCGACATATCCTGCCCATACTTCATCGTTTTGGTCTTTGTCTTCCAGTTTGGATGTGCCTAGAGTTAAGGGTTTACCTTTTGTTATGTCGTGCCAGATGACGTGTCCCATGAGATCCTCATGTTTTTCAAATATTTCCAGTGATAATTCATGGAAGACGCTAGGTTTTCCGATTTTATAAACAGTATACCACAATTTGGAAAATACCAAACAATGGGTACTTTGTTGGTAGCTTTCTGGATCTACATTCGGAGGACAGGTGGTATTACTACAATCTTGTCCACCTCTTGGATGTATATATGGATTTAAATAAGGATCCTGAGTTTCGCATTTTCTCAAGATGTTTTCATATTTTTCCTGGCGGCCATTATTATTTATAAGGCTTTCTGTAATGTTCTTCGATATTTTTTCGCATTCTTTCCTAAGTTTTTCTTCCAATGTTTCTCCTGTTATTTCCTCGAAGTTTTCCTGTTTATTTGACTTCGTTTTTTCCATGCAATTGATTTTTGAAAAAGTACAATCGTCGTTATCCTCCTTCGTACTTATTCCAAAACTATCTTCTTTTCCTACAATGAAAGAATTAGAGGTAGAATAATGTCATATCATATATCATAACAAAATTATCAACTTCAGGATATTGCGCTTGTATCTTCATAGTTAATTGAATTTCACTCTTTTTAAACATCTCAATTAAAGTGTATTCGAATAGGGAAAGTGTAGTTAACAATGAAACGTCAGCTATGGACTTTATAACTTATAATATTATTTATTACTAACATGAATGGAGTATGCGGTTGGCTCTAGGTAAAAGATTATAACAATTTAATTTAAAATAATTCACACAGTTTTTGTCTCACAATTTATTCAGAATCCTGACACGTGTTTCGGTCTTTCGACCATCTTCAAAGGTGTACAAAAAGGAACTTGACTAAAAATTGAAAGAGGTTCTTTTATTATACTTAGGACATCTGTGTATTTTTATGACGCATGGAAATTACAGCATCTAATATAGGAGTGTTGCCGAATAGTAGTTGGGAAATTGTTAAAGTCTCCTTTTTTTCAATGGCATTTTTTATTGAAAGAATCTCCAAATGGTCCATCAATTTACCCTTATTAACCTTATATAGTAAAAAGTCATTTTTCTCATTAAAAAAATGATTATTTTCTATACAATGTTCTGCAAAACCGGTTGGTTTCTGGTTTTTCAAAATAGACATCCTATGTTCTTTGATTCTATGCTGTAAACATCGGCCTGTCTGTCCTATATATGTAGTTTTACAATCATGATGATTTTTTTTATGAGTCAAAAATCTCACGGAAGTAAGTTTTGATAAAATAGAATTGAATGTAATAGAGGAAGGACTGAAATATTTCCCAGATAGGTATAATTTAAAAGACATAAAAACGTTAGTCTCCAAAACTGAATTAATATTGAACCTATCAAAAAAATCATTAAGCGATAAATTTTTAATAGCTCAAAATTTCATTTGAAACATATGCGTGGAACTCTGAAAATAGATAAAAAAACAGATAAAAAACAAAATTCAATTTAATGATCTAATTTAAATATTAAAACAAATTAAAATATGATTATCTTCTACAATTTTAATTTAAAAAAAAATTTTTATTCAAAAAACTTTTAGAATTAAATTTATGTCTACACAAGCACCGCTTACATTTAATAGACGTATATAATCAAAACTCAATATATAATGTCAAATGGAATAAATAACCCAACAGATATACGAAAGTAATTAAAATTAATAAATAAATATTTAAAGGAGACAAAATTTTATTTCTGGTCTTACCTTTACGAACACCAATTGCCTTTTAAAAACATGAACACACTTAAAGGACTTCTCAAAGAATATAATTTATTTGAAATATTTAATATATTTAAATATTCGAATAGATTATTTCAAAAATCTCTAAAAAATGTGCACTATACCTTCAAAAAACAAATATAATTCTAGACAATCCCGTCTTCAGTCCTCATTTAATATTCCAAATATCAAAATCAAAAAACTAACCTATATCTCTCACGTGTTAAAAGACTAAAGCTTCGAAATACAGATTGTAGAAGATAAACATATTTCAATTTGTTTTAATATTCAAATTTTGTTATATTTCTTCTATCAAGTAAAAGACCTTTCTTTTTTATTTTATATATAATATATAATTATATTTTGGCTTCAATAAATCTCATTATGGAATGTCAATGAATTTAAATAAACCTTAAAATAACTCACACTGTTCTTTGATTTTGTCAGAACATAGATCAATCTTGAATTATATAGTTGATCTGTATTTCGAAGCTTTAATCTTTTAACACGTGAGAGATATAGGTTTGTTTTTTATTTTGATATTTGGAATATTAAATGAGGACTGAAGACGGGATTGTCTAGAATTATATTTGTTTTTTGAAGATATAGTGCACATTTTTTAGAGATTTTTGAAATAATTTATTCGAGTATTTAAATATATTAAATATTTCAAATAAATTATATTCTTTGAGAAGTCCTTTAAGTGTGTTCATGTTTTTAAAAGGCAATTGGTGTTCGTAAAGGTAAGACCAGAAATAAAATTTTGTCTCCTTTAAATATTTATTTATTAGTTTCAATTACTTTCGTATATCTGTTGGGTTATTTATTCCATTTGACATTATATATTGAGTTTTGATTATATACGTCTATTAAATGTAAGCGGTGCTTGTGTAGACATAAATTTAATTCTAAAAGTTTTTTGAATGAAAATTTTTTTGAAATTAAAATTGTAGAAGATAAACATATTTCAATTTGTTTTAATATTCAAATTTTGTTATATTTCTTCTATCAAGTAAAAGGCCTTTCTATTTTATTTTAATGATCTAATTATAAGCAACGCAGATACAAGAATACCCCAACCATTATGTCAAATACAGAGTATAAAATCAAAATGAAAGACTTAATATAATACAATCAGAAAATTTAAGAGAACTTGAATCAAACCGAACAAATACTTTTCACAGATCGGTCAAAGAATTGTCTAATGATTACATGAATATTTTTAGTGTTAAAAACTCAAAAACTTTAAATGTCATGAATCCTGCAGCACCTGTTCTTTATGGAATTCCAAAATTACATAAAGAACACATTTCTTCGTGACCTGTTGTTCCATATATAAATGCACAAGCTTATAATTTACATTCTGTCAAGAAAGTACCGGGAATTATCGATTTAAATCTGGCGGGGCAATGAGGCAGGTAAAATTTTTTTTCCTAGGTTGGTACCACTGTCCTTAATTACTATGCCAAGCTTGAGCGGGATCTGTCAACTAGTGTGTTTGCAACAGCTGATTAAGTCAGTCGATGTCAGAGTGCGTGCCGATTTTTACTATGGGTGATTACTATGGAACGATAACGCGCCTTCTCACCGAGCTACGATTGTGACTGACTTTCTCGCCAAAAACTCAACAAACGTGCTTCAGCAACCACCGTATTCGCCGGATTTGGCTCCCTGCGACTTTTTCCTCTTCCCAAAACTAAAATTGCCCCTTCGTGGCACCCGTTTTGAGTCGATTGAAGCCATAAAACAAAATTCGGCGCGAGAGCTAAAGTCCATCCCGGAAAGCGCCTATAAAAAATGTTTCGATAATTGGAAGTGCCGATTAAATGTAAAAATGTTGTTTTAATTGAAAATTCCCGGTACTTTCTTGACAGAGTAGTATGTAAAGATTTGGCTACAAATCTTCCGTGCATAATAAATTGTACTTCTCCGTATACTGTTAAAAATTCTTTAGAATTAATTAAGAAATTAGAATATATTACCTTACTAAATAAGTATAACTATTACTGATGAAGTCATAACAATGTTGAAAACTTCAATTAATAACAGTCATCTATCACAAAATAGTAAATCTTTTCAAAACTTTAGAAAGTTGCTTAGAACAGAATTATTTTAAATTCAGCAATAAATTCTTTAAGCAAATCAATGGCTCACTTATCGTGAGTTATGATGAGTCCAATAAGTCCACTTTTAGGTGAATTATTTATGTCTTACTTTGAAAAATTATTATTCGCTAACACTACTAATGATATGTTGGTAAAACTCGTTCACTTTTGGGCTAGATATGTAGATGACGTATTTTGAATTTGGACTGGAACTGACAGGCTGCTATCGCAATTTTTGAATTATCTGAATAGCATAAATGAAAATATCAAATTCGCAATAGAAATGGAAAAAATTCTTGGATCAACTCCTTAAATCTTAATATAAGTCATAGTAAAAATAAGTTCGAATTCGACATTTTTTGAAAATCTACCACTACTGATACCATAATCCATTCAAAATCAAATATTTCATGACAAATAAAAATGTCAACATTCCATAGTGTCAATTTCCGGAAAGAAGTCAATATAATTAAAACTATAGCGGTGAACGATGGCTATAGACCTGAAATCATTGACAAAATGATTAATAAGAAAACTTACCATAACACTTAAAATAAAATTATATCAATATAAAGGATTCTTATGCAGAAAAGAAAATATGGTTTTCAATGGCTTATGTATAAGATTTCAGCAGGAGGATCTCTAATGGTCTTCATAAAATGGGAATTAATTCTTTAACAGTAAATAGAAATATTTAGCTGAGATTTTGGTGAACAATAATCTGTCCTATATATGTAGCATTACAATCCTCAATTAATTTAATAAATCCCCGATAGATTCTTAAAAAAAAGCCGTTGAGAATTAAACAAATTCGGCAACACCCCTATATTGGATGCTGTAATTTCCGTGCGCCATAAAAATACACAGATGTCCTAAGTATAATAAAAGGCCTTTTTTTAATTTCAACTTTAGTTTCCTTTGAAGATGGTCGAAAGACCGAAACACGTGTCAGGATTCTGAATAAATTGTGAAACATACAAATTGTGTGAATTATTTTAAATAAAATCCAGAGTAAATTCATTGAAAATAATATGGATTCTACACATAAAGATTATAAATCGGGAGTTTAAAAATTAATCTGCGGTAATTGCCCAAAAGAGCAAAAGACATTTGAAGAGTTTCCTCGATAATAAAAGTAATTATTCATTTCCGAACTATTTGTTAGAAACAGGATATGCTTTCAACCATAGTTTTGAAATTTTACATATAAAAAGTAAAACTTATGCCCTAGAGATAAATAAATACAACAAAAGTGATATATTACTTAACGAACAATTATATTTGAATAACATATTTCGATAAACTGGAATTTACAGAGATCCCTATGGTCAATAAAAATTTCTGTACCTCTAATATAACTTTGTAACTCTAATGTAAATTGAAACCAATTTAGAAAACAAATTTAGTTATTCAAAAATGTAAAATACCACCTACCTGAAGATGCTACTGTGATAGCAAAACAATTGCATTATAATAGCAATACAAATTTGTGAAAATCAGAATGATCTTATTCAATATTAACATGGAAGGAGTTTTACAGGTCAATTGTTATTTCAAGAGATTATATATTTTAATGGCTATTGAATAGATGTAGGATTATCTCCTTTCGCTAATCCTAAATATCAAATTAATACACCATTTCCAAGACATTCTAATATTATTCATCAAAATTCTTTAATTTTTCGCAATAAGTGTTAATAACTTAATGAAGAATAAGTATTCCACGAATTCTTATCCTTAAGATTCCAAGGCCATTCACTTCCACATAGTAATTAATTTTTGTTTAGTATTTTGGAGTTTACTCTGAAAAATTAATCTTTTATGACTTTTCAAGACATGAGCAATAACTGGCACATAACTTGAAGAAAATTCATTTTCAAAATGTCCATAGTTCGAAGATGAGATATATTAAAAAAATATTGCATCTCGAATCTATAAGATTCCAAAGCCATTCACTTCCAAATGATAATTCATTTTTGTTCAACATTTGGAAGTTTACCGTGACTAGGTAATCTTTGATGACTTTTTAGGATATCAAGTATAACTGGCATATAACTCGAAGGATATTCATTTTCGAATTGTCAATAGTTCGAGGATTAAATTTATAAAAATGATTTTTTGCATCTCGAATCTCTAAGATTCCAAAGCCATTCACTTCCAACCAGTAGTTTATTTTTGTTCACTCTTTTTCCTAACATTTTGAAGTTTACCCTTACAAGGTAACCCTCAATTACTTTCCAGGACATCCAGCAAGAACTGACACAACTCGAAGGAAATTCATTTTCAAATTGTCAATAATTAATTAATATTTTTTCATGAGTTTATTGGAAAGGTTGAACCATCCAATCAACCCAATTTTTCAGTATATTAACGATTGTTAGGAGCTCAATATCATGAATCTCAACTTCGATTTCGTATTTCAAGGCATCAATCGTTTCTAGATGATTAACGTAAAACTTATCCTCCGAGGTGAAAAAAAGCTTCATCTATAAAGATGATTTTTCTGGAAAATTCTCATCTTTGGCCAAGCGATCATTAGCCTAATAAGAATCGCATCGGATGGTCACGAGGCTTCACTTCTTGTTCTAGTTGAACTTTGTAAAAATTCAAACCGAGGTCTTTATGGAAAATGTTCAGCCACATTTTGGGCTACAGCAGCAATGTTTACAGGTGTGCTTACTGGAGGAGAACATGAATGGATTGTTTTATCAAATAATGATGCAATTTTCACGAACAAATTGCTGTGAGGCCATTCGAATTTTCCACGTAAATTTCTAACAGTTTAGAAAAAGATTCCCCACTTTACTTCAAAATGCAAACTCTAGATGGTCCACCTTTACATTCACTAACGGTCGGCATATTTTCTCTAAAGCGAACATTCCGAAATAGCTTAAATGCTGGGTTTCATGAAATCAAATTCCGTTTAACGAGGAAAGAATTTTTCTAATTGGACGGGTTTTGGCTAACATTTCACAGTTGGGTCGAAAATTAACCGTGCTGTGTTCCAGCCTACCCAGAACACAGCAGAACTCCTAACTCGCACAAGCTGAATATGCTTCTGAGAGATCTTCACAGAAGTATCAGAATAATACATTCTGTCAAGAAAGTACCGGGAATTATCGATTTAAATCTGGCGGGGCAATGAGGCAGGTGAAAATTTTTTTTCCTAGGTTGGTACCACTGTCCTTAATTACTATGCCAAGCTTGAGCGGGATCTGTCAACTAGTGTGTTTGCAACAGCTGATTAAGTCAGTCGATGTCAGAGTGCGTGCCGATTTTTACTATGGGTGATTACGTTGAGCAAAGAATTTGTTTGAAGTTTTGTGTTGCAAATGAATTTTCGTGTGCCGATGCACACGAAAAAAGGCCTTTGGTGATAATGCTCTATCGAAAACTCGTGCATATCAGTGGTACAGAGCCTTCAAGGACGGTCGTGAAGTGGTCGCCCATCGACGGCTTCGATCGAAGATAACGTCGATAAAATTAAGGAAAGGGTGCTGGAAAACCGTCGTACCAGCTTGAGAGAGATAGCACATGATCTTAAGATATCCCACGAGTCCGCACGTACGATTTTGATTGATATTTTGGACATGAGAAAGGTGGCCGCAGGACTCGTACCGAAAGACCTGAATTTTCTTCAAAAACGTCATCGCGAACAGGTTGCTTCAGACATGCTGGATCGCTGTAATTCCGATTCTACATTCATGGAACGCATTATAACTGGTGATGAGACCTGGGTCTACGAGTACGATATGCAAACAAGCCAGCAATCATCGGAATGGGTGGCAAAAAATGAGCCGAAACCGAAAAAACCACGCCAAAGCCGCTCGAAAATGAAGGTGATGCTCATTGTTTTCTTCGATATCCGTGGCGTGGTGCACTACGAATTCGTTCCAGAGGGTCAGACGGTAAACAAGGAGTATTACCTAGGCGTTATGAAACGTTTGCGTGAGCGTATCCGTAAGAAGCGGCCAAATTTGTGGGCGAACAACTCATGAACAACTCATGAATTTTGCATGACGATAACGCGCCTTCTCACCGAGCTACGATTGTGACTGACTTTCTCGCCAAAAACTCAACAAACGTGCTTCAACAACCACCGTATTCGCCGGATTTGGCTCCCTGCGACTTTTTCCTCTTCCCAAAACTAAAATTGCCTTCGTGGCACCCGTTTTGAGTCGATTGAAGCCATAAAACAAAATACGGCTCGAGAGCTAAAGTCCATCCCGGAAAGCGCCTATAAAAAATGTTTCGATAATTGGAAGTGCCGTTGGCATAGATGTATTGGAGCAAATGGACCAAATGGATTTTGAAGGCGACCCAATAAATTTTGACGATTAAATGTAAAAATGTTGTTTTAATTGAAAATTCCCGGTACTTTCTTGACAGAGTAGTATGTCATACCATATCATATCATAAAGATTCAATGTCACTCGATCAAGAGATACTCTTGTCAAATTTGACAAAAGGATCCACGAATTTGGGTTCCACCAAACAAGTTCCGGTAGTTGATCACGTAGATCAGTTGATCCGAGAAAAAATCGGACAACGTCGCAAATATGTCCGCTTTACCATAGAAATAGAAAGAAGGAAAATAAGAATGTATATATTTCTCTGGTAGCGCTGTTAATGTAGTGTTAGAATTTAGAAACGGAGTATTATTGGTTATATGCTTGTCCTACCACATTACTATGAACTACGTATTGCTTGTGTATGTGCAAAATGGAAGGCGAAAAGAACTTAAACAGAGGTAGAAATTACAACACAGGGGATAGCAGTTTATTAATTTCACTAATAACCATAAAATTATAGACAAACTAAAAATTGTCATCTCGCATCGATCGTTTTATTTCTTTTACCGCGTGTCTCAATTTCTGATTCAATTTTATGTAGTAATTCCATCACATTTTTGTTGAAACGGAAACGTATTTTTGAAATCAAGATCATCATACTTTGCAAAAGGATCACTCCTGGGGTCTTCGAATTTCACTAAATCTACTTTTGATGATGAGGGTGAACAGATTTCGAAAAGCATTTTGCATATCACTTGAAAGAGTAAACATTAAACAATACATTTCACTTCAACTATTTAAGGAAGAATGCGAAGATCATAACATCTGTGATTTAAGTATCGATTCTAGGTTAGATCAGAGCACAAAATGTTTTGTGGAATGCAATTTCTACTTGATCGATGATCACCAGAGGCAGAGTCATAGTTTGACACAGTGACTAAACCTGTAATCGGCACTTTGGGAACATAGAACTAACAGGTGATTTTTTAGGGTGATAGAACTTTAAATTGAAATAATACACATTTAAATTAACATTGACGCCAATTTTTTTTTATTTGAAAGATACTTTTATGACATTTATGTTCTAAAAATAATTTCCGGCATATGTTTACCACGACTACCTCTGAGAAATCGAATTCGACCAGACAAATTTTGGACCACTTTTTCGAGTAATTCAGGCCTTATTTCATCAATAACACGCTTCCAAAGCATCTATTGTTTCTGGTTTATCAACATAAACTAATGACTTGACATAACCCCAAAGAAAATAATCCAGTGGAGTTATGTCGCATGATCTTGTAGGCCAATCAATTGGACCGTTTCTCGAAATAATGTTATCGCCAAATCTTTCTTTCAATAAATCAATTTTTATGGTAGCAGCATGAAACCAAAACACTTCTGGGTCGATACCATTCAAATTTTGAAACAAATAATCATTGATCATCCATCTGCAACGAGCACCATTCACTGTAACATTAGCTCCAGCATCGTTTTTGAGGAAATATGGATCGATGATACTCTAGGTGTAAATCACACCATACAGTGCATTTTTCAGGATGCAATGGAACCTGCAGAACTCCTTGATGATTGTTTTCACCCCATATACGGCAATTTTGCTTGTTCACATGGCCGTTCAACCAGAAATGAGCTTCATCACTAAACACAATTTTACGATAAAACATTGGATCAAATTCAAACTGTTCTAGGGCTCAATCAGCAAACAAACGACGCTTATTATGGTCAAGTGGCTTTAGTTCTTGAACCAGTTGGATCTTGTATGGGTGTAGAACAAGATCTTCACGCAAAATTTTCCATGTGGTGGATGCACAGAGTCCAACTTGTTGTGAAAGTCGACGAATAGACAATTGTCTTAATAATAATAATTGTGTTCTTTGTCTTGTTGTTGTTGTTGCATCGAGTAGAGAAAATGTTGTCCGAAATCTATCGATAGTTCGACGAATAAGCTGCTCTGATGGACGATTATGTAAACCATAAATTTCACGAAGTGCTCTATAAGTTTGGCGAATAGAACACTGATTTTGGAAATAAATTTCAACAATTTGTGAACGTTGTTGAGGCGTGAGTCTTTCCATGATAATTTGTCAATGCTTACTGAACAGAAATGTCAAAACAAAATGGCTTCTGCCTTCTGTCAAATCACAGTTATCCCTATCGAACGTTCTATCACTCTAGAAAAAACCGATAGATAAATTGTGAAAGGACGTGATCAATCGGCTTGATCCGATGACTAAAGTTTTGTGAAATTCACTGAAACTGTCATTAATATGTACAGTCTGGCAGACGATCATGTCGACGATAATCTACTCAGTGCGCGATAATGTACCTACTCACATTTTTTTATAATTTAACAATTACAGAAAATGTTGAATGCTCTTGAATGGTATAGTTCTATTCAATGAGTTCCATTTTGCGGATAAGATAAGATAAAAACTTATATGCAATTGAACTTACGTCGTATATGTATCGGATTGTCTTCCGCAATTTGACCAAAATCATTCACGTCGAAAGAATTCAAAGTTTCTCTCAAGTCAACTATTTGGTTCTTCTTGTTGTTATTACTGGAAGTTGATCTGGATACATGACGACTTTCGGTAGTGGACAGGATGTTTACATTATTTTTTGTCGGTTCAATACCTCTTCTTTCTGCTTGATGTGGTTTTATTCCCTTAGATATTTTGTTATTTTGTCGTTCAAAGCCCTTCTCCAGACGTTTTTGTTCATCCTCAAACTTCGACAGTTCATGTTGTAATTCCTTATCGTCGCAAGCACAGCAGAAACCAGCGCTATATGGCACTGACTTATCTCTATATGAGACTTTTTGACAAGTTGTATCATCTCCTGTCGTTTTACATCCTTTATATCCCTTATTGTTTTTGTTTATGACCAATTCCGTTGACTTTTCGTTGACGCTGCTCTCTTTATCGAGACTGTAGGTTTGCATGATCGGTCTTTGGCTGATTTTGAGCACGTACGGGTACAGAAGTCGCTGTTTGTGTTCAGTGGATGGATCGTAGACATGGTCCAGGACGACATATTGATTCTTGCAGTGTGTTCTACCGACATTGCTCATCTTGACCGTTATTATTAATTTTTTCGTACAATTGGATAACCTACAGTTACAGTCTTCTGCCTGGTACGAAAAGTTGGGCCGTTTCGTCATCTCTGTCTGTCCTGGGACTGAGCAAGGGCAATAATTCACAGAACATGGCATCAGAACGGCTCTTATTTCGAAAGATGGGGAGTTAGAGAGACAACAATCACGTTTAACTTTATTACGGTCGTCTTTGGGTTTACTTCCATCATTGTCCCCAGCTTTTAAACACGAATTAGGCGTCGTTAATATTAATAAATAAAGCAATACACAAATTTGTAAAAGCTCAGTATATAGAAGACACATGTCAAATATCGTTGTAGGTAAAGTGACTAAAACGTGTTTCTGTGGAAAAAATAAACAATTCTTCGAAAGGTACTACTCTGACTAAACGATTGTAAAGAAGTTGTATTGGTAAACATCAGATGAGCTAAACATGTGATAATTGAACTTACAGCCCAGTTAAAAGCGGCAGATAGTCAAACCTGGCAAACAAGTGTATATATTAGTAACAACATAAAAATCTATAGAAGAGGGAAGTAATTCCGATCCTCTACAAATACCAATGTTCTGAGAACCTAACAGAATAAAGTTAAGAACTGAACAGGGTTACAGAGAAAAAAAGATATAAGTATAATATATTCAAAGGTGAAACCTTCACAGTAGTTCTGAATATTTATTGGTGATTTCATCTAGTGGCGTCCATCAGACTCTTAGAATTTTTCTAATTTCATGTAAAATTTTCTCATTTCACGTTGAAAAAAGCCATGAGACACTGATGTTATTTTTACTGACATATTACTTCAATTGATTTAATGTCATCAGTTACTTTTCATACGAATTTATCTTAAGTAATCTCCGTCAAAAATAGCCCGGAGGACTGAGGACTGGATGGTATGATGGTCAATTAACATCGTCTTTCCGTGAAATTAGCTTATTGGGAAATTATTTTTTTGCGGCTTCAGTTTGAGCACCTAAATCTTGCTTTAACTTTGTTTTTATATTGACCTTTTGAAAGGATTGCAAAGATGGAGGTAAGAAATGTATAAGAACCTATAATTCATTTGGCGTAGAGCAATCATGGTCCTACTTGATGCTTTCTACTGACCACTAACCAATTGTTTGCAATTGAACCTTAAGTGGAAAGTCGGTATGTTAAGGAAGTAAGCCTTTTCTAAATCCCGCACCAGGTGAATTCTATATAAGAATATCTAACATGCAAAAAAATTTTTGTTTTGGTTAATGCTTGACTTCTTTTCGGATTAGACTGTTCGACTCAAACAATATACAATACGGTATTTCGAATTGTAACGGTTGATACATTCAAATAATAGGTTTGGAAAAAATCCATTATTTTTGCGTGAATTTCAAGACTTTATTCGACATGTTTTGGATTGTCCAAATATGCAATGTTTTGTTCTATAATTTGTTGTAGCTTCATAATGCCTCTTCCAAAGAAGTGAAGCTCTCGAACGAAAAGCGGCGTTGCGAGGGAGCTTCCACTCCGGGAGACGGCGTTTCGTTCGGAGTCTGCGCATCTGAAACTCATCATGCAGGCGTGATGCGCAGCTCTGCCTGTGACGCCAGTGACCATGTGTTCCGCTTGGAATGGTGGTCGTCAAACGCTGTATGCCTTGCCCTATTTGAACTCGGCGGGGACGGTTAGTCATGAATCTTTACACAGGTCGTGTCCTCTATTAATACGCCGGTCAAGCTACAACAGAGCAAACCAGGTTTCTGGACGAGGAGCGAATAAGTTGTTTGCTACAGAAGTCTTGGTCCTTATTGTACTTACCAAAAACTTTAGTAATCGATTCTCACAATCTTCTCTTGATGCCGATTTCTTATAATTCAGAAAGTTTTTCAACGCGAGAAAAAAATGGTACTTGCTTGGTGCCAGGTCCGGACTAAATGGTGGAAGCCAAACCAAGCTCCCGGAGTTTCTGGCGTGTCACTACAAACGTGTGTGGCCTGGCGTGGTCCTGAAGGAACACAATACCTCTTCTGTTGGTCAGTTCTAGCCGTTTCAGATCAATCGCTAGCTTCAAACCGTCCAATTATTGACAGTAGAGATACGAATTTAGTGTTGAAGCAATTCATATTTAATTATTCATTTCCAGTCTCACCAAATCCACAATCCTGGCAGTTAGTCCTGGTTTGACCGCCAACGTTTGAGTTGCTTCACCGCGTTTTTACCAGGATCGTTTCCACATAATATTTCTTATCCCTAGTCACCATCCGTTCACGAAATGGGTAGATTTCATTCCGTTTAGCCAAGGCTTTGCAGATGGAAATTCGACCCATCATGTTTTTTGTTGTTAATTGGTGTTGCATTCAAACATTGAGCTGCTTTTTGAATACAAATTTCCGCAAATGGTTTAGAATTACTTTATAGTCGATCTTTAGCTTCTGGGCGATGCTACAACTACTAACCCGCCGGTCAACTTGTGCAAGGTGCATCTTTAACATAAAAAATACTTGAACAGATTCGACGAAACAAAAATTAGACGTAATCAGCTAATATTTTTGTAGACGAGGTGATAGATCATTTCGCTGAACACAAGAATCATAGAATTACTTTGGTCTATACAAAATTTTTAGAACTCACGATTTCAATTTAGACTTATATTTTTTTTGCATATATCCTATATTATATACTGAGGTAATTTCTTTATTTTGTTAATTTAGAGTTTATTTTATTGATTCAGAGTTTATTTCTTTATTTCAGAGTTTATTCGTTAACAGTAAATTGTTGAAGAATTGGCAAGAATGCTCTACATATCCATGTTGTTTTTTGCTGAACAGTGCCGTAATATCGATTTTCATATTTAGAGCAATGCATTATGTCTAAAAGAAGTTCAAAAATGATCTATTGTGGCATTAATACCAAATAATTTTTTTTTAAACTGAAGATAAGAACAAATTTGTCAATATACCTAACCATAATATGATAATAATTCAAATTATTAATAACACAATTTTTTATAATGATTATTATGCAGCTGACAAAGTATTAGTTCACTAGATAAACTTTGTCCGTAAAATTAAAATTATATATATATATATATATATATATATATATATATATATATATATATATATATATTACAATAATAAGCCTCACCATCTTATATTGTCACGAGCCGCCACTGCTTCTGAACGTATCAAACGATATTTTATTAAATATAAACTTGTAATTTTCCAGATACTTTTGGGGCTTGAATATATCGGTCGAGTTCATTGTCGGATAAAATCAGTCCAATGGTTGCGCAGTTATTCACATTTGATATTTTCTCTTATTTCAAAACAAATAGAGAAATTTTGTGAGTGGTGCAGCGCTAAAGAGACCATAGCGGCACGATCAAATTTAAATTTAGCATTCAAATCTAAAATAACGACAAGAAGGCTAACACGAAATTTCAAGAAGAGCGTAGATTCAGAAGACAATAAAAAACTATTTCGTGAGGATCGTGGATGATACGAACTAGCGCACATAAGCTCCTGACATCATGTCAGTGCTTTACATCTTTCTTGGTTCATCATATGTAGATTCTCCAACACTTAGATTTTGAAATTTCAAAAAAAACGAACAGAAAAGCTTGCTTCTTCACGTCAGAGCTCTTTTAGAATTTTCATTTAAAATTTTCAACTTTCACATAGGAGCTAATCCTATTATCTGTAGTTTTCAGAAGAAAAAACATTTTTCGTCATGATGCGACAACTATACAGTATAGTCGATTTACCAGAAAACTAAACTCAATTGCTTCCGAGATATTGAAATTAAGTTTTATTGGCACTTATGTTTTGATCCTTACAAAGTTTTGCATTAATATTCTAGTTTTTATACATCGCATTATGGAAATATTGAAAAAATTTGCTTAGAGTTTTAACTATCTAGAATTATGAAATCCACTGAAATAATCTTTTCCACCCTTGTTCTTAACATGAAATTTTCAAACTTTATTACAGAGTGAAACATTTTGACATCTTTTCCTGAAAATAAAAAAGCACAAGGTTAATCATCTTTTTGCGATGAAAATGATGGTATTTTCCTTTATTTTTGTGAAAATAATTGATAAGATAAATAAGCTGAGAAACAATTCTGACACAATTCAAGAACCTTTCACACCTTTAATTGATACTTCTACTAAAATTTCCGGTTTGTGTCTCTATTCTAGTATAAATGAATACATAAATCTAATTTTTTGATAAGATAAACAAGCCGAGAAGCTATCCCTTTCACACCTTTAATAGATACTTCTGGTAAAATTTCTCGTTTGTATCCCTATTCTAGAATAGGAAGTTAGAGTGTTTTAAACAAAGAATCTGTTTTTAATTTTGAATGGAAAATTGAATTTCATTTGTGAAAGCGTTGAAACTGAAACGTGTGCGAAAAAGACACGTCAATTTTTTTTACTGTAGCGGTTTTGTGAACTCGAAATTCTTCACAGAAGGTGAGACAGTTAATAAAGAATGTTCTCTAAGAGTTATACTATCATTATGAATGAATTTCTGACCCAAAACTCAAAAAAATCCCATTCGTATTCCATTAACATGGCTATAAATAAATTTTTCTAAAATTCCAATATTCTTTTTTCTGTATCTGTTTTTAATCGATGAGACATCTGGTAATTAAGTCCTGATTCCTGGTACTGATTCGTCTATATGCATTTGAGTGATTTTTGATGAATGGATTATCCCTTGGCTTAAACGGAAAGGACCTTCTTTGAAGGCCATACGATAAATTTAAATAAATATTATATTTTCTGTGTTTCATCGAGCGACTCCTGTTACAAAGGTATGGTTGTTCGATTTAAAATTGGTTGGATCTTTATTTCCATTTGTCCTTAAAACTAGCCCTGTAAATTTAAAATTTTAGAATTATTTTTTTCGGAAGTTATCGTTTTTCAAAACGACCAAGACAACATTCCTTGCTAAAAATCAGCAAATAGCACCACTACGTATAGTACGTAGTACGTAGTACGTAGTACGTATAGTACGTATAGTACTTTCCATTCAATGAATGTGTTTCCGGAAACCCTAATCTGCCTTTTGTACTTGTCTTCAAAAAGGAGGCATATTTTGATGATATGAATAAGCCGAAAATAAATACCTGACACTATTCAAGTAGGATTTGCAACTTTAAATAGTCTTGAAATCGATATATCTGGTTAACAGATTCAACTTCCATCTACCTGAAGTAATAAAATTTGGCAAAGGATTATGATGATTATCCATTGAGCAATTAGTTTAACAATGATATTGCATTGAAAAACCATTTAATGCATTAACACGATACCCCTAAGGCAACCCAACAAAAATATTCTACAAATGAAACTATCGTAAAATTTTATGGGAATATAATAAAACCCAAATTATAATATATGAAACATTAGAATGATACTAAACAGTGGTTTAATCAAGATTTATTTAATTCATTATAATAGATATCATTGTCTGTTAACATCACGATTTTTTGCACTAGTCTTTCTGTCTTTAATTCACATCTAAATGGTGAATTTAAACTCGAGATCGTAGGATTGTTGCTATGTTTCGGTAGCGGTCAACGCTAATCCGCCCATAATTTTTTTTTCAGTTCTGATCAAACGATTCTGACAAGTAAAATAGAAAAAGGCTCTTTACTTGATAGAAGGAATATAACAAAATTTGAATATCAAAACAGATCAGTCTTCTACAATTTTAATTTAAAAAAAATTTTGATTCGAAAAACTTTTAGAATTAAAATAACATAAATAGAGGTTATCTCTTGATAGAAGGTATATAAAATTATTTAAATATTTTAATATTAGCCTTCTACATATTTAATTTCAAAAAATTATATTTAATGATTATAACTTCTGATAATAAATTAAAATAATGTCATATAAGTACCACTTATATCAAATGACATATAAAATAGACATTCATTATAAGACATCCAAATGGTATAACAAAATCCAATAAATAAAAATTGTTAACCAAAATCCTATAAATTAAATATTTTGAATAGACAAAATTTTGTTTCTGCTATATATATCTATGAAATTCTTAAGATTATGTTAGACATTTTTGAAATATATTTGTTTTCATAAGATTGATCAGCAGAAACAAAATTTTGTCTACTCAAAATATTTAATTTATAGGATTTTGGTTAACAATTTTTATGTATTGGATTTTGTTATACCATTTGGATGTCTTATAATGCATATTTATTTTATATGTCATTTGATATAAGTGGTACTTATATGACATTATTTCGATTTATTTTCAGAAGTTATAATCATTAAATATAATTTTTTGAAATTAAATATGTAGAAAGCTAATATTAAAATATCTAAATAATTTCAGAATTAAATTAATGTTTTATAAGCCGTGCTTATATGACCATTTTCAGCACAAAATTTGAAAATTAAAGACATTTGGACGAAACCATATCATTCCAAACAAGAACAAGGGAACATGAATAATGTTATATTGATAAAAAACAAAATTCAACATATGCAAATCGCTTGCTAGAAACAGAACATATTCCAAGATCACAATATATTACACATAGAAACTGAACAAATTGTAGTACTTAAGAAAATTTCTGCATTTAGTTTGATGTTGAAGTCATGGTAGCACTTGACAATTGTTGTAAACAATTAAATTTAGAGGAAGTTAAAATCGTTCGTTACGTATTGTTTTGTCTCATCAAATGGGTTTTCCTTTACTACTCCTATCAAATTGAAAATTGTTAATTGTACTTGATAGAAGGCTTTTATAATATCCTAAATATCAAATAGATTAATTCTGGTAACCTCACTACAAATTTTAATTGAAAAAAGAATTAATCTGTTTGATAAGACATAGCAAATGTAATCGCAAAATCAACAATCCAATCAACAAAGTTTATATCTTTCAAGTATTTATTTAATACTTTTAATTATTTTTATGTTTTCTTTGTATTGTTTTATTCCTTTGGTGGTGTGTAATGAGTGGTATTTCTATATGTCTAATAAACTGAAAATGTGTTTTCGGGGACATTTATTTAATTTAGTTTTAAAACGTTTTTGAGAAAAAATGTTTATAAAATTAAAATTTGTAGTGAGGTTAGCGGAATAAATTTGTATGATATTTAAAATATTGTTATGAGTATGTTTAAATAAGAATTAATATGCTTGGGATTTATTGAAAGTAATACTATGGAATTTATTACAGATAATAGCTGGAAGTAATTCTCAGGGACATCTATAGATTTAAATCTAAATAAATCTCATTTAGAATTAAATTTTTAAAACATGCCCTAGATAACACTGTATCACTTAATAGACATATATATTATCATCACATGTGGTGAAAATTATTTGATAAAGAATCAAAATAAATATAACATAATGCCCGATATATGTCCCTAATGCATGTTTCGATTGGATATTAAAGTACTAGAACTTGTAATTCTTTAACATCCAATCGAAACATGTATTAGGTGATGCCTGAATAATTTCAATAAATTTATGTTTAAATCGTTTTTCAAACATGGTTCTAGTTATTTTTGTGTCTTCAATATTTTATTTAATTAATGATATAAGCCTATCACTTTACTAGGGACTATACCACTTACTTTTCTAACAGTTAAAAGCTGGAGTTAATTCTATGTTTAAATTGTCTTTTAAACATGGTTCTAGTTATTTTTGTGTTTTCAATATTTTATTTAATTAATAATATAAGCCTATCACTTTACTGGGGACTGTACCACTTAATTTTATAACAGTTAAAAGCTGGAGTTAATTCTATGTTTAAATTGTCTTTTGAACATGGTTTTAGTTATTTTTGTGTTTTCAATATTTTATTTAATTAATAATATAAGCCTATCAATTTACTGCGGACTATACCACTTAATTTTATAACAGTTAAAATCTGGAGTTAGTTCTACGGAACCTCTACAGATTTAAATCTGAACAAATCCCTTGAAAACATTTAGAATTAAATTTTTAAAAATATGCCCTAGATAACACTGAATCACTTTATAGACATATATATTATCATCGCATGTTGTGGAAATTACCGAATAAGAATCAAAATAAATATAACCGCATTAATCAGACATCACCTAATACATGTTTCGATTGGATATTGAAATAATAGAACTTGTAATTCTTTAACATCCAATCGAAACATGTATTAGGTGATGTCTAAATAATTTGTTCAATTTTTTATACTTCTTTTGATTCTTTATTAGTTTATTTCCACCACATGTGATGATAATATACATGTCTATAAATGTATACAGTGTTATCTAGGACGTGTTTTTAAAAACTTAATTTTAAATGTTTTCAAGGGATTCATTTAGATTTAAATCTAATAATAATAATAATTTAAATCAGGAACATTAATTCTAGCTATTAACTGTAATAGTATAGTAATAGGCCTACATTACCTACATTAATTAAATAAAATATTGAAGACACCAAAATAACTAGAACCATGTTTAAAAAACGATTTGAGCATAAACTTATTGAAAGTAACACCAAAAATTAAGTGATATGGTGCTTGTTAGTTAATAATAGGATTACATTATTAACTAAATAAAATAATGAAAACTATTTTCACATTTTATTAATTAGCGATCATCCAACTTCTTAAAGTTTACATTGAACCTGAAGAATCACTGTTGAAACAATTGTTGTTGATTAACCAATTGTGGAAATGGTCTTTATTGTTTTATTTAATTATATTGAATTTTCATCAAGTAGGGACCCATTCAATTAAATTTTTGTTTTACATTATTAATGATGTGGATATTTGAAATCTGTACATAGTACAAGGAAATTTAAGATGTTTCCATTCAATTCCTTTTTAATCAAGGACGTAAACATCCGTAGCTCTAAATTATCAGGAATAACGCTAAAACAACAATTTAGCCAGGGTGCAAAATATCTGAAGCGCTAAACCAGCGTTTATTGCCCCATAAAAATATAATCAATACTAAATAAGCTGTATGGCGAAGATGAACGCAGAAACCGTTATTAAGGTTTAGAATAGTAATAGGCCATATATCCCCCTAATATACTCCGACATCTAATAAGCGCCTATAAGGACCAAGTTCAGAAAATAGTCCGTAATGACAGAACGCCTAAGGTGGTGAGGCGTTCCCCTTCCATATAACTCCGGTCCAGCCAATGCCAAAAAAGCACCGCCCCTTTTAGGATTAAGTTAAAACTATCCTTGCACCGTTGATTTTATCATTCCTAGCTCAGTTGTTGTGATGAAAGAACGTTGCGACTGTTAAGTGGCAGTGAACAGTGTTAGTGACGATAATTTTTAGTGAAAACATGCACTCTAGGGATATGTACGGTCAAAATGAAAGAGGACAAATCGTTGTGGACGTACTGTCATCCTCACATTACAACATAGGATCTCACAATCAGCCAAGTCCACCACAATCTCCAAACAGTACACAATACTCCAAAGGTACGTTATTGGCATTTACTTTCGAAACTATTTACTTGGTATTTTTTAAATCATCTCTACATTTTCAAACCTCACACCATCATGCATCTTGCACTTATCACTACTGTTCCAAAACAAATGAGTGGATTGACATACCAAAGGAGTTATGGCGAACATTTCTATTTGCACATCCAAATTAGTTTATCATTTAATTTTATTCACTTTCATTCAGAAACCATTCCTTTAAGAGAAGTAAACTATCGAAGGTTCAGTATTAGATTGTTCCGTTAAAATAATTTGTACCATCGAACAAATTCACCAATGAATTAGTTACAAAGTTTTCCCTTTTGTAAATCCATATCGAATTAATACGAACTGTTATGATTTTCCTTTAGTACTTTTAGGCGTTTCGGAATTATGTAGTCTGAAGAAGTAGCTATGTTAATGCGTAACAATATTCGATAAATTTGTAGAAATTAACTGGCTGTGTTTATTTGAAATTCATTTGAAGATAGTCCGAATTAATTCTCAATAAAATTAGTAATAGATTTGCCTATGCGTTTATCTAATAAACAGACACTGCCGGAAGTAAGTCGCCCCAACATTAAGCATCAATTAGTGACCGCTCTTTGTATGCCCGATCCGACGAGAGAAGTACTTGACTCAACATATGTCAGTAAAATATACCACTTGTACAGTCTAGACATTCATTTCCTCGATCTTGTTTAGGGAAGAGATAAAAATATATTTGACCTTCGCTGATGGCTTCCATTAACTAGTGGAACATCTGCGCAAATTCAATATCCGCATAAAACTTCTTCAACATGAGTTTTTATAAATTTGTTGTTTCCTTCTAGATTGTCACAGTCCAATTCAACATGAACAGGGAAAAATGATGAATAACACTACGTTGAACAACGATCCCAACGTAAGGCGTTATAGAACGGCCTTTACAAGGGAGCAACTGGCGAGGTTAGAAAGAGAATTTAGCAGGGAAAGTTACGTTTCCAGACCAAGAAGATGCGAGTTGGCGTCCGAGTTGAACTTACCCGAAAGCACCATCAAGGTAGGCAAAGTTTCCTTGAATTTTCTAAATTTCGCAATTCAACCGATTCTCGAATTCAACATGTATTAAGAATATGCGTGAACCTCCTACCTAAATCGTAAATATTATTCCAAGTCTTGAACACCGCCTTGATCTAAGTCATTTAGCACATCGTAAACGGAACGATTTTGAGTCATTAGTCCATTAAGCTACCACAGGCCGGTTTTAACGGACCGTCAGTTTGATGTTATTAAAGTTTTTCCTTAATTGATTGCTGAAGGTTCCGAACAGCGGTCCCTTTGATCTCCTAAAAGCTCAATTAGCGTTGCCCGAGGTGCTAATTGTTGCCATAATTTGTCAGTACAGACGTGATCAGATAGAATAAAGATTCTGTTTATGATTTTTCAACCGACATTTTCGCTAAGTTTTGTTTTTGTTGCAGGTTTGGTTTCAAAACAGAAGAATGAAGGATAAGAGGAACAGGATGGCTGCGTCTTGGCCTTACGCTGCCTTGTGCACCGATCCCGCTTTCGCCGCCTCCATCTTGCAAGCGGCAGCGTCTTCTCTACCTTTACATTATATGACGCCGCCTCCAGTCTACGGGCAATATCCCAGATACTCTCCGTATTCTATAAGACTGCATCCGAACATGCCGCTGCAAACTCCGACTTACAACTTCAATCCAAGTATTGGTCTGAATCAAGGTGGAGTTCCGACATTGCCACATAATGTTCCTGTACCTCCCGTCCAACCTAATTTCGGGTTCAATCTTGGTTCGGACTATCCGCTGTTTCCCGTTAGGGGTCAAAGAGTATCTCCAACTCTTTCGCCAGTTCATTCCGACCTCAGCTCGACTCCTCCTCTTCACGACACTCTACTGATGCCTGCTAGGATCTCACCTCCACAAACTATATCGCCAACACACGTTATGTCTTCACCTCTCAGTAGATCTCCTCAAACGACATTTGAGAAGCCGAAATTGTTTCAACCTTATAAAACCGAGGTTTGAAACTTAAAAAACCAACGGTGAAAAGGATCATAAACTATAAATCAATTGAACAATTTTATTCAAAATGATAGAAAATAGTACAAGACTTGAAATATTTGTAAGAACAAATACCATAGTATTCTTGTACTTTAAATAGTACAAGACTTAAAATATTTGTAAAAACAAATATCATTGTACTCTTATACTTTAAATAGTACAAAACTTGAAATATTTGTAAGAACAAATACCATAGTACTCTTGTACTTTGTAATCTTGATCAAACTTTTTTTGTTTAGAGGGTATCACATCTACAACATAATTTTTGTAAATTTGTACAGATTTTAGGAATTAATCTTGTATATATGTATATTTTTTGTTATTTAGTTATAGTATTTATTATTTGTTGTAGTTTAATAAATGATATTTCTTTACACCAAAGTTTTGTTTTATTATTCATCAGTTTTCATAGGATTGTCTATTCACTGCTTTGAAACAATAATTAAAGCTGGATGTGCTGTAAAAGACCTCAAATAATATCGAAATATTGAAAATTATTCATTTATTCATTAGAGGAAATAGGTCTATAAAACAAGTATACTTATGTATTTTAAGAAATAAAAACTTAGTGAGTTATTATGAATATAAACATTTTGGGAATTTGTTAAATTCTCCTTTTCTCAACGGACTTTTTTGATTGAAAGAATCTCCAAGTAGTCCATCAATTTACCTTTTTTTATTTTGTGATAAATGACTGTTATTAATCGAAGTTTTTAACATTGTTTTGACTTCATGAGTTGGAATAGAAGTTAATAGGTTAATAGAATTTACATTTATTTGGTAAGGTAGTATGTTCTAATTTCTTAATTAATTCTAAAGAAATTTCAACAGTATACCGAGAAGTACAATTTATTATGGACGGTTTGTAGCCAAATCTTTACAGAAATTATAAGCTGGTGCATTTATTTATGATATATTTATTTATGTAATTTTGGTACAAATACACAGATGTCCGATGGGTAATCAATAGAACCTTTTTAATTTTAAGTTTAGTTCCTTTTTGTACTCCTTCCAAGATGGTCGAGAGGCCGAAACACGTGTCAAGATTCTGAATAAATTGTGAAACATTAAAACTGTACGAATTATTTTAAATAAAATTCCAAAATAACTGTAATACTCAAATATAAACAAAATATGAAAATAAAATCTTTAATTTTCACTTCAACTGGGGTGCGATTTCTCCAAAAATATGATATCGCATTGTGTATGCACAAAACATCGTGCATAATGACGAATTAATTGCCAAGTTTGTTCGCCTCTCGGAGGTATTAAAGCTAAGATATCCGGACAATCAAATATTAGGTGTAGAAATAAATTCGAGCAGTTTGATAACATATTTCGTTACTAGTTCCGTATTCTATTGTTTCATCTGGCAACACCTTCATTTTGAAGTGTCATCAATAGGTTTCCTTTTCAGTATCTGTCATTTCGCTGAAGTATAAACAACATTTCTCTGTGCTCTGAAAATGTCAGCTCTTATACCGAATAATGTAAGGGGCGTTTTACTTCAATCGGTAAAAATAAGGCTGCTGAAAGACATCGTATTTTATGGTGACCATGCTCTAGATGAATGAAAATGTCGGAATTGGTTAGTCCGTTTTAAAAGTGGCAATTTTGATTTGGAATACGAAGAACGAGCCAGAACGCTAGTAATGTTTAAGGATGAAGAATTAGAGGCAGGGCGCGATGAAGAAACATCATAAACAACTATCAAGCTTTTCAATATTTTTAATATTTCAATATTGCTTCACTTTAATCTATCAAAAATAATATTTTAAACTTCTAAGAACAAAAAAGCCATGAAATCAAAACAAAGATATTTACGGTTTGAGTGCAATAAATAAATTGAATATTCTAAAAAGGGTGTTTTTTTCTAGAGTGATAGAACTTTAAATTGAAATTCAAATTAAGATTGAAGCCAAATTATTTTTTTTTTCATTTGGAAGATAATTTCATGACATTTATTTAATGTTTCAAAAATAATTTTCGGCATATGTCCACCACGACTAGCTTTGAAGAACCGCAATCGACCAGACCAATTTTGGACCACTTTTTCAAGTAATTCAGGCCTTTTTTCATCAATAACACTTGTTGTTAATTGTTACGGTAGCCGCATGAGGTGTAGCACCATCTTGTTGGAACGAAAGCACTTCTGGATCGATACCATTAAAATTTTGGAACAAATAATCATTGATCATCGATTTGTAACGAGCACCATTCACTGTAACATTAGCTCAAGCATCGTTTTGAAAGAAATATGGACCGATGATGATTCCAGCGTGTAAAGCACACCCACCATACAGGGCAATTTTCAGGATGCAATGGTACCTGCGGAACTTCTTGAGGATTGTTTTTACTCCATATTCGGCAATTTTGCTTGTTTACATAGCCGTTCAACCAGAAATGAGCTTCATCACTAAACACAATTTTACGATAAGAAAATGGATCAACTTCAAGCTGTTCTAGGGCCCAATCAGCAAACAAACGACGCTTATTATGGTCAAGTGGCTTTAGTTCTTGATTCAGTTGGATCTTGTATGGGTGTAGACCAAGATCTTTACGCAAAATTTTCCATGTGGTGGATGCACAGAGTCCAACATGTTGTGAACGTCGACGAATAGACAAATCTGTATCATCTTCAACACTATGACTTATAGCAGCGATATTTTCTTCTGTACGTACAGTTATCTGAAATAGCTGCTCTGATGGACGATTATGTAAACCATAAATTTCACCAAGTGGCTATAAGTTTGGCGAATGAAACACTGATTTTGAAATAAATTTCAACAATTTGTATACGTTGTTGCGGCGTGAGTATTTCCATGATAATTTGTCAATGCTTACTGAACAGAAATCTCAACAACATAACTTCTCTCAAATCACTGTTATCCCTATCGAAAGTTCTATCACTCTAAAAAAAACACCCGATATCACAAAAATTTGTCTACCTCTTATAGACCTCAAAAATGTCCTTCTATCTCCTCTTCACATCAAACTTGGGCTGATGATAAACTTTGTAAAGGCTACGAATAAAGATGGTGATGTATTCAAATACTTAAACAAGTCTTTCTCAAGTTAAGTGATGCCAAAGTAAAGAAAGACATTTTTATTGGACCACAAATCAGAAAATTGCTGGACGACGTAAAATTTACAGAGAAGCTCACCTGGCATGGAACTTATTTGTTAGTGTGGTAAGAGGATTTTTGGGCAATAATATGGATGCAAACTACCAACAGTTAGTTAATGAACAATAAGGTTGCCATTAAAAAAAAATACAGTGTACAATGGGAACGACATATGACCATGCTGATACAAAAAAGTTGTGTTATCAACTAATAAAATATTAACGCATACAGAAACGTACTAAGATAGAATTTATGGTAGAATTACACTATTTAATTTTGATTGCTTATAATATTTTCTAGTTTGTGAAAAATTATTAAATTTGTGATATTTGTATTGAAATTAATAAATATATCACCATTTATAGTCCACACATTTTTTGGATTGGAAACTTTTCCAGTCATCATGTGAAGGGTTTTCCAATAAGAGGTTTCATTTTGATATCAAAAAAACAAATATATGTCGAAAGAAATCAGTGGATGTTTATTTCATTGTAAAGAGGAAGGTATGGCATTAACAATAGAAAACGATATCAGCCAAATAGCCGACACGGCTAAGGTTGGAGCAGCCTATCCTTTTCATGAAAATTTTCATGACCAATTCGCACATTTGCCGCTGTATGTACTCGATAACTTCACGAATTCCATCTCAAAGGTCTTGAATCGATTGTGGAGACTTGGCATAGACCTCATCTTCCATCTGGCCCCAAAGAAAAATGTCTAAAGGTGTTAAATCACAAGATCTCGTGGCCTCTTGTGATAATCTCTTCGAGAAATAACACGGCCAGGAAACTTTTTTGCAAAATTGCCATTGCTTCGTTGTTTGTGTAGCACGTAGCGTCGTCTAATTGAAAATAAACGTCGTCCACATCAATATCTTTCAATTCCGACCATATAAATCATAAATCATAGCAATCCATTAATCCTAATAATCGCACCAGCCTCTTTTCGAATAAGTTGCTTCAGGATGAACTAAAAAAGCTTAAGATTTGCGAACTGTGATCGATACGGAGACCTCTTTTCACATTCCTTCGCATATCACTTGATATTTCAAATTTTAGTGGCACCTGGGTAAATGGTTCCTAGACATAACGGAAATATTCCGAGAAGACGTCGCATACTTCCTGATATTATGACGCAGGTTTATGATTAAAATTTACATCTGGTATATTGTCTTTAGCCGAAGATACATATCTCCAGAATTATTTGAGTCATTTTGGTATCCCCCTCAGCAAGTAATATGTTTAGGTTCCCTCATTGGTCAAACGGCCTACCTAAGATTTTTGCTCAGGTGCCCATCCGTTAGGTACTGCACTTATGAGATAATAATGAAGGAAAGTGAACAAATTATTAATAGATGATTAAGATGATTTTAAAGATTCAATGAATAAGTAACCACTCATTTACTCCATAATCTATAGTTTTTAAGCGGAAAGTAGCTACAGGTAGGTTTAATATTTGACCTAAGTGCTTAAGACGGAGGTAAATCTTTTGATTCATTGAAAATAACAAATATTTAGAATCCTTAAGAAAGAAATTTTATGCCCTTGAAAATTTCATAGAGTACATCATTAACGCCGTTATTGTTCGGCATAAAGCATACCTTTAAGAATGAAGTTGTAGTCCCTCGCTTGCGATAGTTCATTTGAAATAAAAGGGCTTTCTTTGCTTCTTATCAAGTTTTGCAAATACTCAGAATTTTTATCAACAAACTTTGTCTGAGATTCATAATAAATTTAATTCTCTTGGTAATAACATAATACATTGACAAAAAAGTACCAAAAATCTGTCACTGAAACAAAAAAAATATACTTAATTAAAAACACACTTACATGTTGCTTTCTCGTTGTTATTATAAGTTGAACACTTGATGCATTTCGCTAAATTGTAGCTTCTTCAAATGCTTTTAAATAACTGGTGAAAACTTTTTGTAACACAATATTTAAATGGATTTAGGTTTGAGATAAAGGTACAATAAAATTTCAGGAATTTTTGTAAAAAGCAGCAAAGAATATACCAAACAGAGGTGAATTCAATGGATCTGTGTGGTCATTCAAGTGATTCCCAGAATTTCTTAATCAGTTTATCTCTAAACTTTCAGTTTCAAGCCTTTATTTTTCTTATCTTAGAACGCTTATCAAAATCATGTTTTTTGGTTATTCTGCATACATATAATCTAAGTTATTATTGAGGATAAGTTCATTTGCCACATGATAATTTGTAACACCTGATAACGCGTTTTATTAATTTAAGGTTTAGTTTTTATTTATTTTTCACGAAGAATTTTTGGTTCTGACGGATATATTAATGGGTCTACGTTATTAAGGAACTTCTTTATTTGCAGAAATGGTTTATCATAGTAGCTGAATCTAACTTGGAGTATACCATTATTATACTGTTTTCTGGCAAAGTTACTATCTATTTTTGATGGCGAATGTTTTTCGTCATTGTAATGTATAATTTTCATTTATTGAAAATAAACTCTTTTGTATTCAGATTCATTTATAATGACTGTTTTTGTTTGATGATGTATTACACCATTTTCGACCTTTTTCAAAGGGTCTTTGATTAAGAGCGCCACACTTAGTTTTGTTAATAAAACACATTATTTATTTGAAAATTATTGAAATCTTTATTTCATTATAAAGAACAATGGATATCATTAGTTATGAAACAAAATGAAAAATCATTTAAATGTGCCCCACGGAAACGCTGGCAGGAATGAACTCTTTGATCCTAATTTTCCATGACTCTCTCACACAAATCGTTAGCAATTACTCGTTCAAAATTGATCTGTAAATCGTCTAAATTTGCTGGATGATTGCTGTAAACCAATCACTTAATGTAACCCAAAAGAAAGAAGTCCAGTGGAGTTAAATCGCAGAAACGGGGCGGACAATTTATCGTTCCATTTCTTGAAATCATCGAATCACCGAATTTTGTTTTCAATAAAGTCATTGTGTTATTAGAGGTATGACAAATGGCACAACGATAACGATGACTCCTCTAGCATAAAATCCGCACCAGACAGTAAATTTGTCAGAATGTAATGGCAGTTCTTGATATTCTTCAAGTTTATCACCACTCCAGATACGGCAATTCTACTTGTTGACATAACCGTTTAACCAGAAATGAAACACATCGCTGAGAATGATTTTCGTTTGAAAATTTTCATCATTTACAATTTTTTCTAAGCACCAATTACTGAATACATGACGCTTTAAATGATCTGTTGGTTTGAGTTCTTGGGTTAAAACAATTTTGTATGGATACCAAGGTCTTTCGTAAATTCGCCACAAAGACGTCTGGGAGATGCCTAGTTCTTATGAACGTCGAGAAATCGATAAATTTAGATCTTCACGAACACTTTCACGTACGGCAGCAATATTCTCTTCACTTGTCACATTTTTTGTCTCACCTAAAGCACGTAAAGATCGTGATTTTTCATAATAAATTTGGATTATTTGTAAACGTTGTTGGAGTGTGTTCCTTTCCATGATTAAATGGTAGACATTGACAGATACAACCGTCAATGTCACAAATAAACAATGGCTGCCATGCATGAGTAATATCCATTTAAAAGTGGGACATTCCCATTGAAAGACCTTTTACAAAAGTTTTTGTATTTGATTTTATTTTTATCCTAATCGTTGATTATGTTTGAAGTTTATCTGGTGTAAGGTTTTGTCCACATTAAGATACAGTGTGTACTACTACTGAACTTTCGAGCCCAACGTCAAATCGACAGAAAATTTTTGAAGAAATTTTCCGAAGATTAGTAACGAAAATATTAATTTTGTATTCGAGACGCCATCTGTATGTCAATCAGGGAACTTATAAACCGACAAAAAACCATAAATATCAATGAATGACCTCGATAAGCTCTCTTCAAATTGAGTAAGTGATTTTATTTTTATTACTTACAGATGATAAACTAGAATCATGTCTGTTTCATTTCGTCCTTTCTGTTGTCCAGGGTTCTGGAATCAATTGCAGCTCTAAGGAAACGAGTCAATAGCCCCTTCATCAGAGAAAGTATTACCCAGACGAAATGAAATCATAAATGCCGCAATTTTGGAACCGGCTGTAAAACCAATTACGACGGTACCCTTGCAATCTTCAGTACTGCCGAAGAACTATTTTGCAATACTGGAGTTATTCCAAAAACTGCACGGGTTGAAAGGGTAATTGAAAGGGTGGCTACTATAAAGATATAACTCTCAAGGTGAACTGTTACAGTTTTGCCTAAAAGGGGTGTCAAATCATAACATGCCGATAACATCTTGGCGTCTAGGATAAGACTACGTTAGAAAGTTGCAATAGATGACGTGCTGTAAATCAAGATAAAGTGAAGGTACTAATTAGCATTTCTGAAGGAAGAAATATGATGGATGCAAATTTACGTTCTGTAATGGATTGAACTGAAATTGCGTTAACCAGAGCGTCAAACGCCTGAAGGCAACAATAATGTGCAAGATGTTTCTTAATAGCAGAAACTCCTGGGGTGTTTTTTCAAGTGGAAGTTTTTTTATGAGAATTGATTCAATTATTGTTATCCTTCTTGGGCACACGTTCTAGAGAGCATGATATAGCTTTTCCCAAATGTTTGTAATTTTCTAATTTTGAGCCGACAATAGTCTAGGTAAGACTGACTGATGAAGCATACGAGGTCAAGTTCTGTGCGACCGTTGTAAACACTCTAACTTTCAAATGGAAAGAGCTAGAGACTTAGAACTTTGATAGTGGATTTGGAGGCCTAAAATCTCGGTTAATTTCGATCGATCTAAAATTTGCCACTTAAAAAGAAAATAATCGTGCATATTCCTGTGGAATTTCGTGAGGTTCGTATGATCAGCAGTATAAAAAAAACTTGTGCGGATCAACGTTGAGCCCTCAACATTCAAACGGAAAAAGTTAGTCTTCAAATTTCCAGAGTACGTTTAGGGCTTTAATATCCATGCTTATTTCATCAATAAGCAAAATTGGTTCAACGATTTCACAATAATTCACATTTGAAACTTATTTTACCAATAGATCCGAAATCACTAATCCGATCCGAAATTAAATTCGTTACGTTCAATCATGACATGAAATGCCAAATTTTGTGAGGATCGGACGTCCAGAACAAATGGGGGTAAAAATGCTAATTTCTGAACGAAAATACCCAGAGACTCGAAATATTCAAGGTTGGTTTGGAGTCTGGTGCTGGGTTTCATGAATATTCGGTGATCACTTGATCAACAGATACTCTTGTTAAATTTGACAAACGGATCAACGAATTTCGGTTTCACAAAACAAGTTCAGATTGTTGATCACGTGAAAACAATCTGACAACGTCACACTTCCTAAAATTTGACTGCTACACTATAAAAAGAGAAAGAAAGAAAATGAGGATGTGTATAATTCTGTGGTATAGCGCTGTTAATGTAGGGTTAGAATTCAGAAACGGATTGTTATTGTTTATATGCTTGTCATACCATACTACTACGAACTACGTTATAAGTATTACTTGAGTGTGTGCAAAATGAAAGACGAAAAAAAATTTAACTGAGGTGAAAATTACAACATGTAGGATGGTAATTTATTAATTTCATTAATCACCAGTCGCATAAAATCGTGAACAAACTAATAATTGTAATCTTGCATCGATCGATTTATTCCTTTTACACTGCGTGGTTCAATTTTTCTCAATTCTGTCTTAGTTTTACATAGTGACCTGTTATCAGCACTTTGGGAACATAGGACTAGATGAATTGTGGGACTCCGTTATTAACAGGCTAAAGTTTTGTGCAACCCAATGTAAATATACCAGTTATGTTGAAAAATATACAGAATAAGCTCGAAGGTTCTCATTCCAAAATTTATTTTTCGAATATTTTCGAAAGTATAAATCCGATAGAGGTCAAATGTAGTATTTAGCACGCATAATTACGTGAAGATAAATTATTATTATTATTATTATCCGGACACTCCTAGATCTTCTGTGAAGATCCCTCAGAAGCTTTTTCAGCTTGTGCGAGTTAAGAGTTCTGGGTAGGTTTTTCTACTGCGATCTTGCGCCACTTTAGGTCACAGCACTGAAGGTAAATTACGAGAATGTTTTAGATTATTTTTATGCGATTTCGATGTGTGATATGAAGTTATGTTAAATTTTTTTCCACATTTTCTTGCCAAAATATAACGATGCAGATCGTTAGGCGAAGAACATAGCATTTGAACTATAAATTTTTCTTTCTCATGAGATTTTCCATTTCTTAAAAGTGCTAAAATTGCGAAAATGTTTTCATCCATTAGATGTTAATAATATAAATATTCAAGACATGAGAATAATTCGGTTTATAACTATTTTATTGGGATATTCAAATTACAATTGAACAAAAAAATGAAGGGAAAAATATCCTGATTTTAAGACGTTTCTTTTAAATTTTCTGAAGAACATATATCGGAAGGACATAAATGGTTGCAAGGATTTTCCTCTATACAGGATGCTCAAGTTAACTCTGGCCAAATTTCACAAGGTGATTGATTCTACAGGCAATTTACAATACAAAATATCCTATATCTTTCGTTGTAAAGTTAATCAAGATTCTAGACTTTCGTGACGTTTCACGATTTTTCCACATAGCATAACTTGAAAACTAACACCATTGGAAAGAGTGGAAATTCTCCTCAGACTAGGTTTGTTTCATGGAGATTTTTATGAAATACTCATTTATTTTAGGGTGGCGAAGAAATAAATGATTATAAAATTTTCTTCACCCATAATCTTTGGTCAAAGTTTACTCTAAATTTCGCCTCGTAATCTCCCATGGGAATTAGATGAAAAAATAGCCTTATTTATAAAGCCTTTCAACGACGTATAATACATTATCGAGAAATTGACGAAATAATACCAGAAACCAGGAAAAAATATTTTGCTTCTATTTAAAAGTAAGTTTTAATGTATCGGGTAGAAGGTTGTTTTGACATTTCTGTTAAGTAAGCATTGACTAATTATCATGGAAAGACTCACGCCGCAATAACGTTTACAAATTATTGAAATTCATTTTCAAAATCAGTGTTTTATTCGCCAAACTTATAGAGCACTTCGTGAAATTTATAGTTTACATAATCGTCCATCAGAGTAGCTTATTCGTCGAACTATTGATAGATTTCGGACAACATTTTCTCTACTCGATGCAACAACAACAACAACAAGACAAAGAACTGTAAGTACAGAAGAAAATATCGCTGCTGTTTTATCGTAAAAATGTGTTTAGTGATGAAGCTCATTTCTGGTTGAACGGCTATGTAAACAAACAAAATTGCCCTATAAGGAATGGAAACAATCCTCAAGAAGTTCTGCAGGTTACATTGCATTCTGAAAAAATGCACTGTATTGTGTACTTTACACGCTGGAGGCATCGTCGGTCCATATTTCTTTAAAAACGATGCTGGAACTATTATACAGTGAATGGTGCTCGTTACAGATCGATGATCAATGATTATTTGTTTCCAAATTTGAATGGTATCGACTCAAAAGTGTTTTGGTTCCAACAAGATGGTGCTACACCTCATGCTGCTACCGTAACAATTGATTTATTGAAAGAAAGATTCGGCGATAACATTATTTCGAGAAATGTTCCAATTAATTGGTCCCTAAGATCATGCGACATAACTCTACTGAATTATTTTCTTTGGGGTTATGTCTCATTGGTTTGTGCTGATAAACCAGTAACACTGGACGCTTTGGAAGCCAACATAACTCGTGTTATTGAAGAAATAAGGCCTGAATTACTCGAAAAACTGGTCCAAAATTGGTTAGGTCGAATGCGGTTTCTCAGAGCTAGTTGTGGTGGATATATTTTAAAACATAAATGTCATAAAATTACCTTTCAAATAATAAAAAAGTTTGGCTTCAATCTTAATTCAAAAGTGTTTTATTTCAATTTAAAGTTCTATCACTCTAGAAAAACACCCGATATATAATAGTAAATATATGTAGTAGTTAATTCTGAGTTTATGAGATGTTTTTAAGACGTTTTTTACTAACTTTGTCGACTACCTGACCTAATTTCTCTTTTTCACTAAAATAAGACAGTCCCTGAATCAACGCCCCCAAATTTGATTTCAAATGGACGGTTGTCTAGCACACAATGGTAGAATGGTTACATAATAATAACAATAAAAATTTGTGAAAATCAGAATAACCTTATTTAAATATGGATTTTCACCAAGTAAAGACTGATTCAATTCAATATAGAATGGTTACAGAATGAATGGAGGTTCATTTTGAAGGAAAATGTATAGGAAGATTCGAACCGATCCAATGGCCTGCTCGAATTCCTGAACTTACACTACTAGACTTCTTCCTTTGAGGTAGATATGGTCTATTCTACCCGTATTTAAAGTCGAAGGGGGCAGTTGTAAGTTTTGCATTAAAGAAGGTGGCAGACATTTTCAGAATTTTTGTGATAAGATTAAACTTGTATGAATAATAAAGAATGCTGTAAATATTAATATTTCCTCAGATGTTGTATGTCTTAGATGTTTGTACTTTCACAGTATCACATCTATTGTCTAATGAAAATAACTGTCCCGATTCGAATACCTTACCATAGCTCATACTTCTTATTTTATTTCAGAAAAATTTTCACCGATAATTTAGTTCATTTGGATGCCTTTTTCGGCCCATTCTGTATACAGAGATAAATAAAATAATCGAATCACTTGGAGTATTTTCATTTTAATGGCACTTTATATATTCGGACTATCGATTTCTCAAGTGGTCCAACAAGACTATCAAATCTGTAAACATAGTATCGAATCAAAACGAATTCCCCTTCTAAGAACAAACAGACATTTTTCATACATCGTACATTAAACTTATCCACACTCAATCTTAATGACATATTGATACATAATACAGATACTGAAAACGGGCAAATCCCTGCAATCTGAAATTATTAATAAATCAACAATAAATCAGGGGTAATTGGTATCGATTTTCTATTAAGCGAATATGGAATCTGTCCCCTTGTTCCTGTAGGAACGTGGCGAAAGAAAAGCAAGAGGATAAGTTTACCCTGTTGTCGCTTCATCAGCGGCTATCGGTAGAATTCAAGAAATCCTAGAACTTACTGGATTGATGAGAACACATTTTGAATGATATATTGATTAATATAATTTGAAATGGACATGTGTAAGAAATATCTGAATGAACTACTATGTAGCGAAACAATTGTTATATATGTGGAAAGAATGCAGAACATTTTACAGAAATTATTTTAAAATTATTAATGAAAACTCTGCTGTGTTATGAAGAAAAGAGTTGAGTCATTTAAAATTTGTATTTTTGATCAGTTATAATTAAAAACCAATGAATATTTTTCACAGTTATGAGTTTATTGAAAAGGTTGAACCTTGACAGCTACAGTACCCCATTTTGTGGTGCTCAATCTAATTAACGGCAACTTCGATTTGGTGTTTCAAGGCTTCAATAGCTTCTGTATGGTTAGCGTAACCTTATCCTTAACCACAAAAAATAGGGTCCCGAGGTGAAAATGAGCTTCATCGTTAACGGTAATTTTTCTAAGAAGATGCTCATCTTCGGGCATGGGATTATTAGTCGAGTGGAATCGCAAAAGAGTTCCTAATGAGTTGTCTGTTCCATAAGATATGTTTATATACTACTCTGTCAAGAAAGTACCGGGAATTTTCAATTAAAACAACATTTTTACATTTAATCGTCAAAATTTATTGGGTCGCCTTCAAAATAGGCTCCACTTGCTCCAATACATCTATGCCAACGGCACTTCCAATTATCGAAACATTTTTTATAGGCGCTTTCCGGGATGGACTTTAGCTCTCGCGCCGAATTTTGTTTTATGGCTTCAATCGACTCAAAACGGGTGCCACGAAGGGGCAATTTTAGTTTTGGGAAGAGGAAAAAGTCGCAGGGAGCCAAATCCGGCGAATACGGTGGTTGCTGAAGCACGTTTGTTGAGTTTTTGGCGAGAAAGTCAGTCACAATCGTAGCTCGGTGAGAAGGCGCGTTATCGTCATGCAAAATCCATGAGTTGTTCGCCCACAAATTTGGCCGCTTCTTACGGATACGCTCACGCAAACGTTTCATAACGCCTAGGTAATACTCCTTGTTTACCGTCTGACCCTCTGGAACGAATTCGTAGTGCACCACGCCACGGATATCGAAGAAAACAATGAGCATCACCTTCATTTTCGAGCGGCTTTGGCGTGGTTTTTTCGGTCATTTTTTGCCACCCATTCCGATGATTGCTGGCTTGTTTGCATATCGTACTCGTAGACCCAGGTCTCATCACCAGTTATAATGCGTTCCATGAATGTAGAATCGGAATTACATCGATCCAGCATGTCTGAAGCAACCTGTTCGCGATGACGTTTTTGAAGAAAATTCAGGTCTTTCGGTACGAGTCGTGCGGCCACCTTTCTCATGCCCAAAATATCAATCAAAATCGTACGTGCGGACTCGTGGGATATCTTAAGATCATGTGCTATCTCTCTCAAGCTGGTACGACGGTTTTCCAGCACCCTTTCCTTAATTTTATCGACGTTATCTTCGATCGAAGCCGTCGATGGGCGTCCACTTCACGACCGTCCTTGAAGGCTCTGTACGACTGATATGCACGAGTTTTCGATAGAGCATTATCACCAAACGCCTTTTGCAACATTTTCAATGCATCGGCACACGAAAATTCATTTGCAACACAAAACTTTAAACAAATTCTTTGCTCAACGTAATCACCCATAGTAAAAATCGGCACGCACTCTGACATCGACTGACTTAATCAGCTGTTGCAAACATACTAGTTGACAGATCCCGCTCAAGCTTGGCATAGTAATTAAGGACAGTGGTACCAACCTAGGAAAAAAAATTTTTACCTGCCTCATTGCCCCGCCAGATTTAAATCGATAATTCCCGGTACTTTCTTGACAGAATGTATATTATTGAGGAATTTGTTTATTCTTGGTGATGGTTTTCCATAGTTCAAAATCATCGTTTTTTCCTGGCAAATTGATGAAACAACTGACATAAGCTGCCATTCACAATTATTCGTCATTTTCCGTTATATAATAAATGACCAACTTATTCATGAGATTTTATGAAGTAAGTTCTGGGCGCTCTGCTGAAGATTTATTTAAATTTTTTTCTGTCAAATTCGGAAAATTTGACTTGCATTCAAAATTAGTGGTTCAAACATACGCTGGGGCTAGTGTAATGACGGGAGTAGTAAACGGTTTACAGACAAAAATCAAGTCTATAGCACCACAAGCAATGTTTACTCATTGCTATGCACACGTATTCAATTTGGTTTTAAGTAATGTGTGCAGTTCAATTTGACAGGTTAAATTTTCTTCTCAACCCTTTCATCATATTTTTTCAAATCAACAAAGCGTACCGAACTGCGAATTGGAGGATATCGTAAACCTACAAATGTAGCAACTCTTTGAAAATCACTTCACGTGCCGTTCTGACACTTTTTAATAATAGAGATAAATTAATCGAAACCTTTCATTTTATTATCAATAGTGATAGTCGCGATTTTGATCAAAAATCAATTAGAGAAGCAGTGGGTTTAAAAAAGTTTTTAGAGGATGCTCAGAATACATATTTTTTTAGAAATATATGTATTAATTTTAAATCAAACTGGTTTTTCTATTTTACAAAATAAAAACATTAAATTGACTGCAGACAACAATGAGTAAAATACGTGAATTTAGGAGTAAACAGTACTTATTTTGATACAATTTATAAAAAACTGGACATCGCAGATTTACACTCAGAACGTCGCAAGGGTGTTGAAATGGCGGATAAAACACAACAATTGAGGCAAATTCTTTTTAAAATTCTAGACATTATAGCGACTCAAATAGAGGTTAGGTTTTGCGACATTGAAAAACTGTATTTCTTCGATCTGTTAAATAATTCAAAATTCTCCTTTCATGAAAAAGAATATCCTCATGAGCTTTTGAAAGACTTGACAACGCAATATAATATTTTTGATATAAATCAACTAAAACGTGAATTAACTGTTCTATAGAAGATTGCACAAACCCTTATGAAATGTTAATTTTTTTTCAAGATACTGAGTTGAAATTTTGTATGCCAGAACTCTTTAAAGTATTGTGTCTTGTTGTTGTTTTGCCAATGACAACTGCGTCTACAGAAAGACGTTTCTTCGCGTTGAAAAGAATCAAAAATTATATTAGAAATACAACTGGACAGGCGCGATTGAGTAATATGGCGAAAATTTCAATTGAAATAGGGATTTATAAAATCACAGGATGAGAGCATTTTTCTAGGCGAAGTAATAGACCATTTCGCTGAACAAAAGAATCGCAAAATTCCGTTGGTGTAGAAAATTCTTATTTTTAAAACTCTCGATTTCAATTTAGAATTAATATTTTTCTACAACTTTCAAAATGTATCCTATATTATATGCTGAAGCTGTCTTTTCATTTTGTTAATTTAGATTTTATATAATTTTATTTCTTTATTTTAGAGTTTATTTCGTCAATAGTATATTTTTATTTTGAAATCTCCGTTCTTCATCTAACCCATTTTCCTTTATTTCCAAGAACCCTCTGCACAGCACGTTGATTCGTGTTGGACAGCTGCATAATAACGATTTTCATATTTAGAGCAACGCAACATGCCGAAAAAAGCTCAAAAATAATCTACTGCGGCATTAAAACCAAAACATTTTTTTAAACTGAAGATAAGAACAAATTTGTAAATATAGCCACAATATAATGAGGATTTGTTTTTGGATTCAATAATTAAAACTATTAGTAATAAAATTTTTGATAATAATTAGTATGAAACTGACAAAGTAGAGTTCACTAGATAAACTTATATTATTATATATATATATATATATATATATATATATATATATATATATATATATATTTTAAGTTTACGGACCAAGTTTATCTAGTGAACTCTACTTTGTCAGTTTCATATATATCATATATATATATATATATATATATATATATATATATATATATATATATATATATCATACATACCAGATCCAGACTAGAACCAATACTAAATATCTGGGTATCATTATTGATAGTAACTTAAAGTGGGACCTTCAAATCCTAAACTTGACTAAGAAATTAAGATCGTTATTGTATTTATTTAAACTGATGACCCACATACTAGATATAAGGAATTTAAAGATCATGTACTTTAGTTTGGTTCAATCACTCCTCAGCTATGGCATAGTGGCATGGGGTGGCGCATATTCAAATCATATAAGACCCTTAGAAATAATTCAAAAAAAAATTATTAAAATAATGTTCAATCTGCACCAGAGATTTCCATCGAACTTGCTTTTCAAGAATTCGAGGTTACTGAATGTCAGGGAACTCTTCTATAAGACTTCTTTACTGTATTTAGTAAAAAATAAATTAATAAACAGGAATGCAACGTATACACATCAAACTAGATTTCGACAAAATGCAAATATGGTTCTTCCTAGGTTATTAAGGTCAATTGGCCAGCGATGTTTCATGTACGTAGGACAGAATTTGTACAATCACTTGCCAATAAATTTAAAAGTGGAAATTTACGTAAAAAATTTCAAGGGCAGGTTAACAGATTGGCTCATCACTTCAGTTATCAATATACTAACTTAGATGTTGTGATGACAGTATATCCTGATTGAATGCGCTCATTAAAGCGTGTTTAGACTTATTTGATAAATATGTGATGGCGCGAATGCCATTGTACTTATCCTTGGATGTTCGATAATATATATTTTTTTTGTATTCCTAAATCATTGATGTATGTGACTCCTGCTGCTGTCTTTAGTCTATAGTGTTCTGGTTTTGAGGTGTTATTTAAACTTTACTGTCCATTTGGACAACATATGTAATATGTAACTTTATAAATACTGTTTTTTTAACCATTGTATTGTATAATAGTTGTCTATATGTGAATTATTGAAGTCTCGGGATGATCAAAGTTGTCACGTTTGGGAACACAGACTAGCCATTGGCTAAAGTGAACCTAAACGTAACACAATACTAGTGCCAAAATAAGATATTTTTGACTGGTCATTTTGAGATACATTATATTTATTCGTGAAATGTGGCAATTTTTGTATTGTATTATATATATATATATTACAATAATAATTTTTTTTCTGATGTGCCTCACCATCTTATACTGTCACGAGCCGCCACTGCTGGGGCTGCCTGTATAAAAAATTTATACTTTGAATTTTTGTTTTCTCACGTGAATACACAGAAAATGTTTTGACAGTACTAAAAACCACTCAGATTTAGTAATTTCATGTCAGATGAAACAATTTCACCCAATCACGTCAACATTACACTGATAATTGCATTCAGTGCAATTATTAATCACTATGAAAACAAAATTGATTGTCAAATAATTTTCCGCCGAATATCCCTCGGACACTGAAAAATGCCTCAAAATTTTATAACAAATTTTTCAAGCTCGTAGCTTAGTAACAGTTACCAAGGAACGAGTTTTCGATTGTCGTAAAATTATCTCGTCTATTACCAATCTCCTAGGGACGTTACTACCGGTAATATAATGGGGTTTTTTTTTTGAGTGATAGAACTTTAAATTGAAATGAAACACATTTAAATTAAGATTGAACCCAAATTATTTTTTTATTTGGAAGATAATTTTATGACATTTATGTTTTAAAAATAATTTCTGGCATATGTCCACCACGACTACTCTGAGGAACCGCATTCGAACAGACCAATTTTGGATCACTTTTTCGAGTATTCAGACCTCATTTCATCAATAACACGAGTTATGTTGGCTTCCAAAGCATCTATTTGGACTAGAGATAACCCCCAAAGAAAATATTCTGGAGTTATGTCGCATAATCTTGGAGGCCAATCAATTGGACCATTTATCGAAATAAGGTTTTCGCTAAATCTTTCGTTCAATAAATTAATTGTTACGGTAGCAGCATGAAGTGTAGCACCATCTTGTTGAAACCAAAACACTTCTGGGTCGATACCATTCAAATTTTAAAACAAATAATCATTGATCATCGATCTGTAACGAGCACCATTCACTGTAATTCCAGCATCCAGCTTCAGCATCGTTTTTAAAGAAATATGAACCAATGATGCCTCCAGCATGTAAAGCACACAATACAGTGCATTTTTTCAGGATGCAATGGAACCTGCAGAACTTCTTGAGGATTGTTTTCACTCCATATTTGGCAATTTTGTTTGTTTACATAGGCGTTCAACCAGAAATGAGCTTCATCACTAAACACAAATTTACGATAAAAAAGTGGATCAACTTCAAGTGTTCTAGGGCTCAATCAGCAAACAAACGACGCATATTATGGTCAAGTGGCTTTAGTTCTTAAACTAGTTGGATCTTGTATGGGTTTAGACCAAGATCTTTACGCAAAATTTTCCATGTGGTGGATGCACAGAGTCCAACATGATGTGAACGTCATTAACATTATGACTTACGGAAGCGATATTTTCTTCTGTACGTACAGTTCTTTGTCTTTTTGTTGTTGTTGATCACTAAACACAAATTTTCGATAAAAAAGTGGATCAACTTCAAGCTGTTCTACGGCCCAATCAGCAAACAAACGACGCATATTATGGTCAAGTGGCTTTAGCTCTTGAACCAGTTGGATCTTGTATGGGTTTAGACTAAGATCTTTACGAAAACTTTTCCATGTGGTGGATGCACAGAGTCCAACATGTTGTGAACGTCATTAACATTATAACTTACAGCAGCAATATTTTTTTCTGTACGTACAGTTCTTTGTCTTTTTGTTGTTGTTGATCACTAAACACAAATTTTCGATAAAAAAGTGGATCAACTTCAAGCTGTTCTAGGGCCCAATCAGCAAACAAACGACGCATATTATGGTCCAGTGGCTTTAGTTCTTGAACCAGTTGGATCTTGTATGGGTTTAGACCAAGATCTTCACGCAAAATTTTCCATGTGGTGGATGCACAGAGTCCAACATGTTGTGAACGTCATTAACATTATGACTTACGGAAGCGATATTTTCTTCTGTACGTAAAGTTCTTTGTCTTTTTGTTGTTGTTGATCACTAAACACAAATTTTCGATAAAAAAGTGGATCAACTTCAAGCTGTTCTAGGGCCCAATCAGCAAACAAACGACGCATATTATGGTCAAGTGGCTTTAGTTCTTGAACCAGTTGGATCTTGTATGGGTTTAGACCAAGATCTTCACGCAAAATTTTCCATGTGGTGGATGCACAGAGTCCAACATGTTGTGAACGTCATTAACATTATGACTTACAGCAACGATATTTTCTTCTGTAAGTACAGTTCTTTGTCTTTTTGTTGTTGTTGATCACTAAACACAAATTTTCGATAAAAAAGTGGATCAACTTCAAGCTGTTCTAGGGCTCAATCAGCAAACAAACGACGCATATTATGGTCAAGTGGCTTCAGTTCTTGAACCAGTTGGATCTTGTATGGGTGTACACCAAGATCTTTACGCAAAATTTTCCATGTGGTGGATGCACAGTGTCCAACATGTTGTGAACGTCATTAACATTATGACTTACGGCAGCGATATTTTCTTCTGTACGTACAGTTCTTTGTCTTTTTGTTGTTGTTGATCACTAAACACAAATTTTCGATGAAAAAGTGGATCAACTTCAAGCTGTTCTAGGGCCCAATCAGCAAACAAACGACGCACATTATGGTCAAGTGGCTTTAGTTCTTGAACCAGTTGGATCTTGTATAGGTTTAGACCAAGATCTTTACGCAAAATTTTCCATGTGGTGGCTGCACAGAGTCCAACATGTTGTGAACGTCATTAACATAATGACTTACAGCAGCGATATTTTCTTCTGTACGTACAGTTCTTTGTCTTTTTGTTGTTGTTGATCACTAAACACATTTTCGATAAAAAAGTGGATCAACTTCAAGCTGTTCTAGGGCCCAATCAGCAAACAAACGACGCATATTATGGTCAAGTGGCTTTAGTTCTTGAACCAGTTGGATCTTGTATGGGTTTACACCAAGATCTTTACGCAAAATTTTCCATGTGGTGGCTGCACAGAGTCCAACATGTTGTGAACGTCATTAACATTATGACTTACGGAAGCGATATTTTCTTCTGTACGTACAGTTCTTTGTCTTTTTGTTGTTTTTGATCACTAAACACAAATTTTCGATAAAAAAGTGGATCAACTTCAAGCTGTTCTACGGCCCAATCAGCAAACAAACGACGCATATTATGGTCAAGTGGCTTTAGCTCTTGAACCAGTTGGATCTTGTATGGGTTTAGACTAAGATCTTTACGAAAACTTTTCCATGTGGTGGATGCACAGAGTCCAACATGTTGTGAACGTCATTAACATTATAACTTACAGCAGCAATATTTTTTTCTGTACGTACAGTTCTTTGTCTTTTTGTTGTTGTTGATCACTAAACACAAATTTTCGATAAAGAAGTGGATCAACTTCAAGCTGTTCTAGGGCCCAATCAGCAAACAAACGACGCATATTATGGTCCAGTGGCTTTAGTTCTTGAACCAGTTGGATCTTGTATGGGTTTAGACCAAGATCTTCACGCAAAATTTTCCATGTGGTGGATGCACAGAGTCCAACATGTTGTGAACGTCATTAACATTATGACTTACGGAAGCGATATTTTCTTCTGTACGTAAAGTTCTTTGTCTTTTTGTTGTTGTTGATCACTAAACACAAATTTTCGATAAAAAAGTGGATCAACTTCAAGCTGTTCTAGGGCCCAATCAGCAAACAAACGACGCATATTATGGTCAAGTGGCTTTAGTTCTTGAACCAGTTGGATCTTGTATGGGTTTAGACCAAGATCTTCACGCAAAATTTTCCATGTGGTGGATGCACAGAGTCCAACATGTTGTGAACGTCATTAACATTATGACTTACAGCAACGATATTTTCTTCTGTAAGTACAGTTCTTTGTCTTTTTGTTGTTGTTGATCACTAAACACAAATTTTCGATAAAAAAGTGGATCAACTTCAAGCTGTTCTAGGGCTCGATCAGCAAACAAACGACGCATATTATGGTCAAGTGGCTTCAGTTCTTGAACCAGTTGGATCTTGTATGGGTGTAGACCAAGATCTTTACGCAAAATTTTCCATGTGGTGGATGCACAGAGTCCAACATGTTGTGAACGTCATTAACATTATGACTTACGGCAGCGATATTTTCTTCTGTACGTACAGTTCTTTGTCTTTTTGTTGTTGTTGATCACTAAACACAAATTTTCGATAAAAAAGTGGATCAACTTCAAGATGTTCTAGGGCCCAATCAGCAAGCAAACGACGCATATTATGGTCAAGTGGCTTTAGTTCTTGAACCAGTTGGATCTTGTATGGGTTTAGACCAAGATCTTTACGCAAAATTTTCCATGTGGTGGCTGCACAGAGTCCAACATGTTGTGAACGTCATTAACATAATGACTTACAGCAGCGATATTTTCTTCTGTACGTACAGTTTTTTGTCTTTTTGTTGTTGTTCATCACTAAACACAAATTTACGATAAAAAAGTGGATCAACTTCAAGCTGTTCTAGGGCCCAATCAGCAAACAAACGACGCATATTATGGTCAAGTGGCTTTAGTTCTTGAACCAGTTGGATCTTGTATGGGTTTAGACCAAGATCTTTACGCAAAATTTTCCATGTGATAGATGCACGGAGTCCAACTTGTTTTGAACGTCATTAACATTATGACTTACAGCAGGGATATTTTCTTGTGTATGTACAGTTCTTTGTCTTGTTGTTGCTGTTGTTGCATCCAGTAGAGAAAATGTCCGAAATCTATAGATAGTTCAACGAATAAGCTGCTCTGATGGGCGATTATGTAAACCATAAATTTCACGAAGGCTCTATAAGTTTGGTGAATAGAACACTGATTTTGAAAATAAATTTCAACAATTTGTAAACGTTGTTGTGGCGTGAATATTTCCATGATAATTTGTCAATGTGAACTGAACAGAAATGTCAAAACAACATGGCTTCTACCTTCTATGAAATCACAGTTATCTCTATCGAAAGTTCTGTCACTCTAAAAAAGACTACTTTGAACACACGCCTTACTCCCTAGTCTCGCTTTGCCGGCATTCCAGAATTGTAGACGTGGCAACGTCGACGGTGCAGATCGGCGTGTGGCAATATTTTGCCCCCTGCGATTCGGATCCGGACAGACAATCCGTGTAATCCCATCTAATCTTATATCTATTACAATGTTGACTGGTTCGGATTAATACGATGGGGAATACACACAATTTGTCACGGTTCCCATTGTTGCCGGCTGTCCCCCTTCATGATAACACATTTATCTACATTACCTACGTAAATGCGTGGGCTACGTCCGTGTCAGATGTCCCGTTTCGAAAATTTTGACCCTTTTCGTTACTGTTCCATTAATTTTATGGTTGTCGATTGGGAACCAGCAAAACGCAATTTTGATGTCGGTCAACTAACATCAAATTTTTATATCCTTGACAGGAGTTTATAGCAAACATGTACGTTATTCGTGTTCGTAAGATTAGATTCTATTAATGATTTAATTTAATATAGGGAAAATATCGGGTGTTTTTTAGATTGATAGAACTTTACATTGAATTAAAACACATTTAAATTAAGATTGAAGCCAATTTTTTTTTATTTGAAAGATAATTTTTATGACATTTATGTTTTAAAAATAATTTTCGGCATATGTCCACCACGACTAGCTCTGAGGAACCGCATTCAACCAGACCAATTTCGGACCAGTATTCAGTAATTCAGTATTTCATCAATAACACGAGTAATGTTGGCTTCCAAAGCGTCTATTGTTTCTGGTTTATCAGCATAAACCAATGACTTGACATAACCCCAAAGAAAATAATCCAGTGGAGTTATGTCGCATAATCTTGGAGGCCAATTAATTAGATCATTTATCGAAATAATGTTATCGCCAAATCTTTCTTTCAGTAAATCAATTGTTACGGTAGAAGCATGAGGTGTAGCAATATCTTGTTCGAACCAAAACACTTTTGGGTCGATACCATTCAAATTTTAAAACAAATAATCATTGATCATCGATCTGCAACGAGCACCATTCACTGTGACATTAGCTACAGCATCGTTTTTAAAGAAACATGGACCGATGATGCCTCCTTCGTTAAAGCGAACCATGTAGTGCATTTTTCAAGTTGCAATGGAACCTGTAGAACTTCTTGAGGATTGTTTTCACTCCATATACGGCAATTTTCGTTATTTACATAGCCGTTCAACCAGAAATGAACTTCATCCCTAAACACAATTTTACGATAAAAAAGTGGATCAACTTCAAGCTGTTCTAGGGCCCAATCAGAAAACGAACGACGCTTATTATGGTCAAGTGGATTTAGTTCTTGAACCAGTTGGATCTTGTATGGGTGTAGACCAAGATCTTTACTCAAAATTTTCCATGTGATGGATGCACAGAGTGCAACTTGTTGTGAACGTCGACGAACAGATAAATCTGGATCATCATTAACACTATGAAATAATATTTAAATAAGATTATTCTGATTTTCACCAATTTTTATTGTTATGTTTAAAACAATCGTTTCGCTATCACAGTAGCATCATCAGGCAAGTTTACATTTTGAATAACTAAGTTTGTTTCCGAAATCCGTTGCTATTTATATTACAGTAAGAACAAGAAATTTTCATTGTTCACTAAAACCCAAAAGAGGGTCTCTGCAAATTCCAGCTTATTTGAATATATTTAACAGAGGTGAGTTATTTAAATCTATTTGTTCGTTAAGTAATATTCCAATTTTATTATGTTTATTTATCTCTAGGGATTCTAACATATTTAAGGCATATCTTTTACTTTCTGTATGTAGAATTTCAAAATTATGATTGAAAGTATGTCCTGTTTCTAACAAATGGTTGGAATATGTAGAATTACTTTTATTATTGGGGAAACTCTCCAAATGTTCACAAATTCTATGGCGGAAAGTTCTTCCAGTCTGTCCTATGTAAACTTTAGGGCAATCACCTCAAGTTAACTTATAAACCCCCGATTTATCATCTTTATGTGTACAGTCTTTATTATTTTTAATAAATTTACTAAGTTTGAATTGGTTTTAAATGAAGTTCTTAAATTATATTATAATTAAAAACTGTATTATTAAAGACTGTACACATAAAGATGATAAATCGAGAGTTTATAAGTTTACCTGCAGACAGACTGGAAGAACTTTTCAACATAGAATTTGTGAACATTTGAAAAGTTTCCTCAATAACCTCTCTTAAATATATTCAGATAAGCTGGAATTTGCAAAGACCCTCTTTTGGGTTTTAGTGAATAATAAAAATTTATTGTTCTTACTGTAATATAAATAGATAGATTTCGGAAACAAGCTTAGTTATTCAAAATGTAAACTTGCCTGATGATGCTACTGTGATAGCGAAACGATTGTTGTAAACAACAATGAAATTTGAGAAAATCAGAATAACCTTATTTAAATATTATTTAATGTGGATTTTCACCAAGTAAGGACTGATTCAATTCAATATTAACATTATAACTTTTCATCTTTATTCTTTTTTTTTAATCTTTTTATTTGATGTTTATTGAATTTATCTTCACTCAATATTTTAATTCTGAAAATGTTGAAGCATCAACAGGTTCTAGTGATCTTTGCCCCACTCTGTTATAAAATTTACTGATTGAAAAACCTGTCAAAAAGTGACATTCAAATAGCCTTTACCAATTTTTAAATATTAATAAATTAAATATCGTACAGATTTATTCTGCTTACTTCACTGCAATTTCAATTTTAATTTTATAAAAAATTTTCCTCAAAAACTCTTCAAAATAAAATAAAATAATTATTCAATTTTCATAAAATAAAAATTTAAATTTGTAGTGAGGTTAGCAGAATAAATCTGTATTATATTTAGGATATTGTAATAATCCTTCTATCAAGAAGGAAACCCCCTTTTTATTATTTTATTTTATATATAGTAATTATATTTTCGGTTTTCACTCATATACTTAGTATCATTTGAACAAGTTATTATTATATTAATAACTGAGTCCTTAATAATACCTCACAGACTCTGTGTACGAACATAGAATACGTAGGGTTTAGATATTTAAAAATTCACTACATTTTGAATGTATTCATCGAAAGCCATGGTTTGGATTGGATGAGACATATTTTTATTAATTACTTTTATTTTTTTGATACCAAGTTGGACTAATGACTTATCGATGTGGTAATTATAAATAGTCTTTTGTAGATGTGCTGCATGTATTTTTAAAGAAATCTTTTAAATTTATTCCTTTTGGTGCTTTATAATGAGTGGATATTTCATATTTATTGAATTAAAACTGTGTTGTCTAAGAAATTTATTCGATTTGAGCCTTCTAACAAGAGGAGAACCTTTTTATTATTTTATTTTAAATTTTATTCTAAACAAGATTAGTCACTCACCAAAAGCTTTTACAGCTTGAATGTGATACACTACCATACTCACCATATTCTCCAGATCTGGTTCGTGTTATTATTTGTTCCGGTCATCGCAGAATTTTTTGGACGTGAAACCTTTACTTCAAATGAATAGGTCAAAAATCACCTCAATTAGGTTTTTGCCAGCAAAGACCAAACATTTTATCAGCGTGAAAACATGCTACTACCAGTAAGATGGCAAAAGATGTTGGATCAGAATGGACAATATATAAATCAATTAAATATTTATTCATTAAACAAAAATTATCTTTCATTTATCCAAAAAAAAAAACGAAAATACTTTCCGAACAACCCAATAGTTTTCTCACAAATGTCTCAATGAGTAATACTAATTTTAACTATCATATTTTATTCTTCCTTATTATTCCATATAGGAGATTTTCAATGAAAACAAATTTTTTCTCCAATTTCAAAGGGCAGTAACTCGGAAGAGAAGGGGCTTAGAACAAAAAATTATATGCAAGACCCTCTTAAATACTGCTGCAAAATCGCCTTTGAAATTTTTAACATCATTTTAGAAACATTTTGTATGTAACGTGCGTTTCACCACCTTAGAAATATCTGACATGAAATTTTCGCACAGTTTTTAAAAATCTACGATAATATAAAAATTTAATAATTTTGCTTTAATTTTCTGACTAGAATAAGAAAGATATAAAATATAATCTATTTCTTTTAGATTAAACGTATAAATCATATAATACGATAGTAAATGTCTATTCGACATTCCAACTATTTCTATTGAGACCAAAACAAAAATTTATAGTTTGAAAAACCAAAACACACGCTTTAATATCAAACGAAACTAAAAGTTGAGCATGAAGTTAATTCATTTTAATTTAAAGAAATAGTAGCAAAGATTGAAATAAAACTTAATTCATTAATGAAATAATTTATTTTATTGTAAAGTCGTATGGGTTGCTTGACGACAAATGTTACAAATATTTCATTGATAAGTTATGAAGATTTTTACCAAAAATATAGTGAAAAGAACCGCATGCTTCCTTATTGTAAAATTAATAACTTTATTCTTATTCTAAACTACCTACAAATTATTTAATTACAATGAAACTTTCTGCTTGGCTTTTTGAACTACAATTCATTTCATTCTTTTTATTTGCAGACTTAACATTCAGAAATAACATAATTTCGACAAAGAAAATAATATTTATTGTCGTTTTATACGTTTAACTTGTAAAACTATAATTTTTATATTGCGGTTTCAATAACGATCTAATATAGCAATAATTTGCATGCTGTGCAGTTATTAATTACTTCGGGTTACTTACAACTATTTCGGTCTAAAGGCACACAGGGCTCATCTACCTTGGTGCATAAATGTTTGTATCAAGCATATATTTCAATCATTTAGTTTATTCAAACAGTCATCACCTTTAAAAACAAATCGTCAACATGCTTAACTTCCAAATTACTCTGAATGCTTCAATAAAATTTTATAATCAAGTCAAAATTCTGCTAGTTTCTATGGCTGTAAATTATAAAAACGCTGTAAATTATAAAAACCCTTAGAATGTATTTTACCACCCTGGTAACTAGAGAGTTACGAGTATTGCAGTTGACTTCGGAATATCTTTTCAAGTCTACCCTTCAGTTTTATTTCATGCAATTGGGGCCATCATGTTCCAATATTACGACACCGTTAGATAAATACAACCCAAAATTTTGCACAGGTACCGTAGGAACGGTTTATGATTGTTCATTACGAGAGCAAATCCTTCCTCTGAACTCTTTCGGTACCGATTGAAAGTCCTTGAGAAAAAATTTAAAGAAAAAATCAGGAAAATGTTCCCGTTTCAGTTGGGTCGTAAATTATCTCTTGTTTACGTAAGTCTAGAATAACAGTAAGTGAAATACAGCTCCGCTTAAGACGAAAAATAAATTTTGATTTTGTAGTTGTAATATCAACTTTAAAATCTTATAGAATCGCTAAAATAATGTCAAATAAGCTGCACTGATTTATAACAACAAAAATTTAAGTTGATCATGGAATTTATTACAGAAAAATTTCAGAAAAGCATGAAGTCAACAGCTTTTGCGCGCTTGTTCATATCAGCCCTGATCCTCACGAAATTTTGCATTAGCCTTCTTATCGTTATTTCACATCTACACGCGGAATTTAAAATTGGTCGTAGGATTGTTGCTATGGTTCTGATAGCACTAAACTTTGATGTCCTAATGAATTATATCTCGATGACATTGTAAGCAGAGATGCGCTATGGTGGCAGGAATTGCGGGTTGAGTGTATTTGTGTACGTTAGGTGGTGGGTAATGAATAACAGCCGATGTCATAAAAAATAATAACAGGTAATATTAAAGAAGTACCGGTGGTCAAATACTAAATACCAGATAAAAAATCTGAGAATTAAGGAAATAATAATAATAATAGGCAGAAAATGCTGGTGAATCTATTGAACATAATACTCTGTCAAGAAAGTACCGGGAATTTTCAATTAAAACAACATTTTTACATTTAATCGTCAAAATTTATTGGGTCGCCTTCAAAATAGGCTCCATTTGCTCCAATACATTTATGCCAACGGCACTTCCGATTATCGAAACATTTTTTATAGGCGCTTTCCGGGATGGACTTTAGCGCTCGCGCCGAATTTTGTTTTATGGCTTCAATCGACTCAAAACGAGTGCCACGAAGGGGCAATTTTAGTTTTGGGAAGAGGAAAAAGTCGCAGGGAGCCAAATCCGGCGAATACGGTGGTTGCTGAAGCACGTTTGTTGAGTTTTTGGCGAGAAAGTCAGTCACAATCGTAGCTCGGTGAGAAGGCGCGTTATCGTCATGCAAAATCCATGAGTTGTTCGCCCACAAATTTGGCCGCTTCTTACGGATACGCTCACGCAAACGTTTCATAACGCCTAGGTAATACTCCTTGTTTACCGTCTGACCCTCTGGAACGAATTCGTAGTGCACCACGCCACGGATATCGAAGAAAACAATGAGCATCACCTTCATTTTCGAGCGGCTTTGGCGTGGTTTTTTCGGTTTCGGCTCATTTTTTGCCACCCATTCCGATGATTGCTGGCTTGTTTGCATATAGTACTCGTAGACCCAGGTCTCATCACCAGTTATAATGCGTTCCATGAATGTAGAATCGGAATTACAGCGATCCAGCATGTCTGAAGCAACCTGTACGCGATGACGTTTTTGAAGAAAATTCAGGTCTTTCGGTACGAGTCGTGCGGCCACCTTTCTCATGCCCAAAATATCAATCAAAATCGTACGTGCGGACTCGTGGGATATCTTAAGATCATGTGCTATCTCTCTCAAGCTGGTACGACGGTTTTCCAGCACCCTTTCCTTAATTTTATCGACGTTATCTTCGATCGAAGCCGTCGATGGGCGACCACTTCACGACCGTCCTTGAAGGCTCTGTACCACTGATATGCACGAGTTTTCGATAGAGCATTATCACCAAAGGCCTTTTGCAACATTTTCAATGCATCGGCACACGAAAATTCATTTGCAACACAAAACTTTAAACAAATTCTTTGCTCAACGTAATCACCCATAGTAAAAATCGGCACGCACTCTGACATCGACCGACTTAATCAGCTGTTGCAAACACACTAGTTGACAGATCCCGCTCAAGCTTGGCATAGTAATTAAGGACAGTGGTACCAACCTAGGAAAAAAAATTTTACCTGCCTCATTGCCCCGCCAGATTTAAATCGATAATTCCCGGTACTTTCTTGACAGAATGTATGTTTAGATATTCGCCAAATTATTCAGTTTCAATAACATAAATGAAGAAAACCTTTATTGTTCTTGTCATATTATTCATGTACATTTTATACTCCAGAAAGGTGGTTGTACATCACTCCTTCTCTTAATAAAGTATCCAAAGAGAATAGAATTCCCAGAATCAAATTGAAATCAGAACAAAAACCGCAACATCGTATATGTTTGGGAAACAAATTATTAGTATGTCAATTTATCAATATAATGTTCCACAAGAAATCTAGAAATTTTAGAGCTTGATTTCATGGAAAATCATTCAAACTGATTGAATTTTTCTTATCTTTCAAACTAGAATGTCACGTTATATGTTTAGATGAAGAACAAATTATTCAGTTTTCGTAACATAAATTAATAAAACCATTATTGTTCTTATCATATTATTTATTTCATGTTCCAGAAAGGTTGTTGTACATCATTCCTTCTCTTAACAAAGTATCCAAAGAGAATAGAATTCCCAGAATCAAATTGAAAGCAGAACTAAACCTCAACATCGTATCTGTTTCGGAGACAAATCATTAGATGTCAGTTATCAATATAATGTTCCACAAGAACTCTTAATTTTTAAAACTTTATTTCGTGAAAAATTCTAACTGGTTGAATTCTTCTTATCTTCCAAATTAGAATATCACGTTATATGCTTAGATAATAACAAAATTATTCAGTTTTAGTAACATAAATGAAGAAAACCATTATTGTTCTCATCATATTATTCATGTACATCTTATGCTCCAGAAAGGTTGTTGTACATCATTCCTCCTCTTAACAAAGTATCCAAGGAGAAAAGAATTCCCAGAATCAAATTGGAAGCAGAACTAAACCTCAACATCGTATCTGTTTCGGAGACAAATTGGCTTCTTCATTTCGCCCCGGTTCTGACCATTCACTGACACATAATTCGATACATAATTTCTCTACTTCCAAGAGCCAAACAATGCTAAATATGTAAACTGAACACCCCGTAGCTAAGCGATTAGTTCCGATGCCAATATTTGTACCCCAAACTGACCAGAAATGTGGTTTACAGACCGTCAACACCATTGTCTGACCGTAAACGTTCCCCTGTCAGCGAAGAAAAATTGCTCTGGGATACAATTAAGTTCTTTTATAAACCACCAATAAATATAAATTGAACCCGTTCTTCCTGGTTTTAAATTATCGGTCTGTCATCTTCGTATTGTCCCAAGAGTTCACTATGGCTAACTATTTATGAGAAATCTACGAATCAAGACTCGTCAAATGTAGAAATATCCAATAATAGTCAATATCATCATAAAAAAATCTAATTAATTTTAGGGACATATAAGAAATCCAGCAACCCTAAATTCAAATTGGAATTATCAACATGTGAGGGTTTATTCAAGGTTCTTCGTACTCTATCAACAACGCTTCAAATTCCATACAGAGCTCATGATTTAAAATAGAAAATTCGATAACAAGTCCACTTTATGTACCAAGTTTCACACCATTCTTTCCCATAGTTTCGAGAGATTTCCTTTGATATATTAGGAAAACCCACAACGACAAATACAACTATTTCCAACATAGCATTGCATCAAAAAGAGAACTAAATAATTATAAATAATCATTTCAAAACAAAAGTTATAAATTTTTTCATTAACAAACAGAAGAAACAACTCATTCTGAAATAAATTTATCCCTCTTCTAAAACAGAAAATAATAAAAACAAATTATGAAGTTACCATATTTTGGACCAATTTTACAGGAGATAGCTCAAATGATTTAAAAAACTACCATAAAAATAGCTTTCACTCACTCATATAAAAAAACTTTCTGTTAACATGGCTCATATTTCTTACTATCCATATATAATTTTCAACTTTTTTTGAATATTGAAGACAAAAATAAACGGCTTTATAATTCAGGAAATTATGAATTTAGTTGTCATGAGTGCAGTTGCCAATATGGGAAAACATTCAGAAAAAGGTTCAAAGAACATCAAGCATATGATATATATATATATGATATTTTTTCGAAAGTTATTTCTAATAATAACAATCTTGAAAAATTACATCTGGAAACAGAATAAAAACTTGACATCCTGGAATGAAGTGAGGTTTACAAAAATAATCACGATCCTGAAATTAAACATAATGCTAAAATTTTTCAAATATCATACAGATTTATTCTATTAACCTCTTTCAAATTTTAATTTCAAAAAATTTCCATTCAAAAACTTTTAGAATTGAACTAAATGAATGTCTAAGAACACACTGTGTCACTTTAGTAGACATATAGAATTAAACACTCATCACACAGTACCAAAGGGAATAAAAGAAATATAAATTATCAATTAAATCAACCAAATAAATATTCGAAGGGAACAAAATTTTGTTTCGTTCCTTGTTTTATCAAAACAAAATTCCCTTCCAAAAATGCAAAACATAATCTGAAGAACTTCTAAAAAAACAACTTGCTATAAATAAGTTCCTTCAAAAAAAACTTCTAAAACATGCAGAACATATTCAAAAAGCTATTTAGAATTATTACAACAAAAAAATAAAAATAATTAACAATATATATCTTAACATACAAACTGAATGCAGCTATCTTAACAAACACTAGAATGAAGTGAACTTTAAAAACTCTTACGTAATCTGTGTTCGCCACTGTTTTAACAAAACAAGGAACCAAACAAAATTTTGTACCCTTCAAGTATTTATTTAGTGAATTTAATTCATAATCTATATTTCGTTGAATACTTTTATTCCCTTTTTTTGAAATTAAAATTTATATCAAGTAAAAAAACCTCTTTTTATTAAATCATATGCTATATATATAGCAGACGGACCTACGGTATTCCCTACTTCTCGAAGTTTACCAAAAACAGAATTCTTCCATAAATATACAAAACTTTCGATTTACAAATGGTTATACACCAGTTTGAAAATGTAGCAAAAACTACAAAACTCGAGTCACTTAATCCTCAGTAATAAAAAAGTGAACTAATTCTTATTTATTCCAGTTCAAATTTGTGAAAACTTGAAAGTAAGAATAAAGTTATTAACAAAACGCGTATGTTTATTGTGAGAAAACATGGAGTACTTTATATTTGCATAATAATTTTTTCTCCTATAAATGATTACCAATGAATAAATACTTTATGTCAAGCACCCCACGTTTTCATATAATGTAATGATTAATTTTGTTAATAACTTAATTATTCTTTTGAACTTTCATATAACAATTATTATTAAATTAAATTAATAAGAAAGCATTATATCACCAATAAAAATCAAATGGAATAAGAAAATTACTTTCACTTTTTGAAGAAATTGGTGAAAACAAAATGATTTTCTTATTCCAATTGAAATGCATCATCAAATAACGGATTACTCTGTCGAAAACACTTCACACTGAATAATTATTTTCAGTTTTTTCAAAACAGAATTTTTTAATTTTTAATTTGAAGTATAAATTGTGGCATTTATATTTGATATTAAAGGATCTTAAATTCTTGAGAAATATATTTTTAAGTGCAACCTTCAATTTTCAATACCTAGGCTGAATTGATTTGGCCAAAAAGCTTTCAAGATAATTGCTGGACACAATTTCTATAATGAGTTTCAAAAGTTTTTATTTAATTGGAGGAAGGCCATTTTATTCGATTTCTGAAATGTATACTTCAAAACGTAAACTGTGAAATTTGAGGGAAATATTTTTTTTTATTCAATCGGGTTTATTATTTTGTCAAACAACAAACTTAAATCGGGTTAGATTCTAAATCTTAAGCATAAGTAATATTTATAATAATTTGTAAATATGAAGAGTTTGATCTATATGGATAGAACGCTAATATTAATGTAGATTAATATCGGGTGTTTTTTTAGAGTGATAGATTTTCGGTAGAGATAACTGTGATTTGACAGAAACTAGAAGCCATGTTGTTTTGACATTTCTGTTCAGTAAGCATTGACAAATTGTCATGGAAAGACTCACGCCGCAACAACGTTTACAAACTGTTGAAATTTATTTTCAAAATCAGTGTTCAATTCGCCAAACTTATAGAGCACTTCGTGAAATTTATTGTTTGCATAATCATCCATCAGAGCAGCTTATTCGTCGAACTATCGATAGATTTTGGGACAACATTTTCTCTACTTGATGCAACAACAACAACAACAAGACAAAGAACTGAACGTACGGAAGAAAATATCGCTGCTGTAAGTCATAGTGTTAATGATGATCCAGATTTGTCTATTCGTCGACGTTCACAACAAGTTGGTCTCTGTGCATCCACCACATAGAAAATTTTGCGTAAAGATCTTGGTCACACCCATACAAGATCCAACTGGTTCTAGAACTAAAGCCACTTGACCATAATAAGCGTCGTTTGTTTGCTGATTGGGCCCTAGAAAAGCTTGAAGTTGATCAACTTTTTTATCGTAAAATTGTGTTCAGTGATAAAGCTGATTTCTGGTTGAACGGCTATGTAAACAAGCAAAATTGCCGTATATGGAGTGAAATAATCCTCAAGAAGTTCTGCAGGTTCCATTGCATCCTGAAAAATGCGCTGTATGGTGTGCTTTACACGCTGGAAGTATCATCGGTCCATATTTCTTTAAAACGATGCTGGAGCTAATGTTACAGTGAATGGTGCTCGTTACAGATCGATGATCAATGATTATTTGTTCCAAAATTTGAATGGTATCGATCCAGAAGTGTTTTGGTTCCAACAAGATGGTGCTACGCCTCATGCTGCTACCGTAATAATTGATTTATTGAAAGAAAGACTTGGAGATAATATTATTTTGAGAAATGGTCCAATTAATTGGCCTCCAAAATCATGCGACATAACTACACTGCATTATTCTCTTTGGGGTTATGTCAAGTCATTGATTTAGGGTCATTGTAAAGAAACAATAGACGCTTTTGAAGCCAACATAACTCGTGTTATTGATGAAATAAGGCCTCAATTACTCGAAAAAGTGGTCCAAAATTGGTCTGGTCAAATGCGGTTCCTCAGAGATAGTTGTGGTGGACATATGCCGGAAATTATTTTTAAAACATAAATGTCATAAAATTTTCTTTCAAATAAAAAAAATGGCTTCAATCTTAATTTAAATGTGTTTTATTTCAATTTGAATAATATTCATTAAAATTGAATAATTTGTAAAATACGCTTCGGGTGCTTTCTTAGCTTTTCGTCAAGTTCACTCTAAGAGAAGAAATTAGAAAATTTATACTCAAAAAGATCAGTTTGAAAAATTAGGAAGAACCTAGGAATGAATCAATCAAAAATACATCACATCACTGCTCTATTCAATATAATTTTTGTTGTTGATGAATTGTCATAACTGCCCTCTATATCAATTGACCACATTCAAATTTCGCTTATAACTTAAAACGAGAATATAATCCTCAAAGTAAAATATCTTGAATTTGCACGAAATTTCTTAAAACCCTGGAAACTACAACATGACTACTTTTGACACGAAAAACCGATTTTGAAAACATGTCGTAAAATCTATTCCATTATACCATTAAATGATCCCAAAACCAACTATAACAATAAGCGAAAACTTGCCGCAAAGATGTTAACTTGCGGCAAAAATGGCAAAATGTGTATTTTATGAATTTATAACACCCAATTTGCCGATTTCCCATAAGACCCAAAAAACGTCGGTTCTTTCACTTTTACGGGGGTTACACCATTTTATGGCGATTCGAAAAAAAACCATCAATTTTTGGGACCTTGGCTAAAAATTGCAACAACTTGCGAAATACAATGACAAAGATTTCTGCTCTGATTACGGTCTAAATGGTGCAATAGTACCGAAGTTTTTTACTTTAGTACCTGAAATTTGCATATTATTGCCTCAAAAAGTCAGAAAGTTCTACAAATTTACGACTAGAAAGCGGCAGTTATATTTTTTCTGGATATACTCACAAATTGTAAATTTATTTAAAATTGTTTGGGTCAACTGAAAACTGTTTTTTATATCATCACAACAGCAGATATAAAGTGGATAATTCTTATATTACTTTTGACAAAACATTTCAAGAACTGTCGTTTTTTAATCAAACATTGTGACTTCAAGTACTTTCGCACTTTGCTTATCGAATAAATGCAGGGCAAGGAGTAGATTGCATAGAATTGATTTAAAATTAACTTCATAATGAAGAACATGTTCAAATATTTGATGAAGTCCGTTAAGCATGGACGAAACGTGTTCCATTAATAAGTCAAGTGGTAGATTATTTACGTAGATTTTACACAAAATTCGAAAATTTGTTGGAATTTGATTTCCATGAATTTATAGATGCTATATTTCTGGATCGATGAGAAAAATGTTGAATCCATTTTTTTATCGTAAAATTGTGATTAGTGATGAAGCTCATTTCTGGTTGAACGGCTATGTAAACAAGCAAAATTGCCATATATGGAGTGAAAACAATCCTCAAGAAGTTATGCAGGTTCCATTGGATCCTGAAAAATGCACTGTATGGGGAGCTTTACACACTGGAGGCATCATCGGTCCATATTTCTTTAAAAACGATCCTGGAGCTAATGTAACATTGAATGATGCTCGTTACAGATCGATGATCAATGATTATTTGTTTTAAAATTTGAATGGTATCGACCCAGAAGTGTTTTGGTTCCAACAAGATGGTGCTACACCTCATGCTGCTACCGCAACAATTGATTCATTGAAAGAAAGTCTTGGCGACAACATTATTTCCAGAAAGGGTCCAATTAATTGGCCTCCAAGATCATGCGACATAACTCTACTGGATTGTTTTCTTTGGGGTTATGTCAAGTCATTGGTTTATGCTGATAAACCAAAAACAATAAACGCTTTGGAAGCCAACATAACTCGTGTTATTGATGAAATAAGTCCTGAATTACTCGAAAAAGTGGTCCAAAATTGGTCTGGTCGAATGCGGTTCCTCACAGCTAGTCGTGGTGGACATATGCCAGAAATTATTTTTAAAACATAAATTTCATAAAATTATCTTACAAATAAAAAAAATGGCTTCAAGTTTCAATTTAAAATTCTATCACTCTAAAAAAACCCCCGATAAAAATTTCATGAACATTACAGTCCTTTAATACAAAGTCATCATATTACAAAATAAAAGTTGGAATTAGTTTTCCAGATCCTACAGATTTTAATCTAAATGAATCTCATGAAAACATTTAGATTAATTTTTAAAACATGTCCGAAATACACTGTATCTCTTTATAGACATATATATTATCATCACATGTGGTGGAAATTAACTAATAAAGAATCGAGAGAAACATAGAATAATGAACAAATTATTTAGATTCACTTAATACATATATATGTTTCGATGTTCAACATATATACAACAATATATAGTACATTCTCTTCTTTCTGATAAATTCGGACCCAAAATCTCTTCAATAAGGAGTTATTTGAATAAACTCAATTTTGGGATAAGCATGACCTATACGAAAATTAGGTTACATCACAGAAATAGACAATGAAAGAAGATACGACTTAGACTTTGCATTATATAACATGTGATGTAATATAAAGAAATTTCTCATTTATTAAAATATATAAATTGCAACTTACTATCAATTTATATATTTTAATAACAAAGTCATCGTAATCTTTTGTTAATTATCATGAAAAAATATTATTCAACTAAGAATCAGACATTTAAATAGGTATATAAGAGAAAATTATTTTTTGGGTATTATTTACAGACTTTTAACGCACTATTCATCGTGTAATGGTTAGCAGAAATATTTTTTGGGTGGTACCTGCGTCATAAATTAACACAAATCATAAAAAAAAATTATGCAAATATCACTTGCCTTTTATAGAATGTATAAATTCATAGAATAAGTTTTCAGCTAAGTTACAGATGTAAATAAACGTTTACGGTCGACTTCAATAAGTATGTAGGTACTTATTCAGTTTTGGGTTGGGGGTTTTATTGATAATATTGTATATTATCATATTATTTAGCCGAAAAGCCTTTTTGAAAAAAATTCTTGAATCATTATTTTGAAGACGTATTGGATATATATATATATATATATCTATATATATATATATATATATATATATATAAAATAATAATAATAATAATATAATTACCATTTGAATTTACGTGGTTTGTCAATCATATATGCATACAAATTTATATTTATCTGATGCCAAATTACACCAAAAAAAAAATCAATTACAATTAAGGACATATCATCACAGTGAAAAAACATAGGCAATTACTGTTTTTATGTTCAGGTCGTTGGTCATTGATGTAAATCAGAAAAAGTATGGGCCTTAATATGGATCCTTGAGGTACCCCATAACATACATTTTTTTTCTGAGGAAGTAACCTAATTCCATTAAACTCTGACTTATATTGCCTAAATAAGAATCTATAAACTTGAATACACTGTCCTTGAAAACATAAGCGTGAAGTTTCTTCAGTAGCACTGCATGTGAAACTAAATCAAAAGTTTTGCTCAAGTTGGAATTAAGCATCTCCACAAATTCGCTGTTAGTGCAGCATTCAAGTTTCCCTAATTTATTTCTGAAATTGCGCATATATGCACCACTCATCTTTCAGATGACACTGTGCGCATGCGAGAGACTTCTTCTTCGACCAGAATCTTAATGATCACGGATCGACATTACGTTCGATATTTTTCCGGCTTATGAGTTTTTTAATTCTTTCAAAGCAAAAAGTGTTCAGAATTTCTTATTACAAGAACGATAGTTCAACAAGGTGTTGGTGTCAGAGTTCCAGACAAGGGGATCCCCAACTAACCAGGAATTCAGTGGATGAGGGTGAGTGTCCATCTGAGATTTGTGGTGTATTTCTAATCATTATCAAATTTACACATACAGTCTGCTAATTTTCTACCGAAGTGCTAACATTTTGGTCCATTCGAACCGGTTGACTAGTGATTTCTTGTTTTCTTTCTTTTCATTTCGAGATTTCCACGTGGGTCACCATCAAGTTATTATTAATTTTCATTCATATCGATTGTAGGAAATCGATAAATCCGTACAAACAGTATACGCTTATCGCTTCATACAAAAAAACCATATGTTCAACTTAGGTTCACTTCAATCGATATAAACATATTCTTTCATTCCGCATATTTCTTCTTTCAATTCATATTGGAAAATAATTAAAACTCAAATACGATTACAACTTCCAAAGTTTTCGTTGACACCCTTTCTGTTCTAATAAACTTTCTTTATATTATCTTTTCTTCGCATAATTTGGTTCTTTACATATATCACTTTATATTTACATTCATTCAATAAAATATTTCACAAAAAATGAGTAACATCAAAAGATTTGAAAGCAAACGTAAAATATACGTTAGTCGAATTTCGGAATTTTACATTATTGCAAAGCAAAGCTTAACTGATACGTCGAAAAGAGGGCAATTAAAGGCTAGGTATGATGATATTAAAAAATTATTTGAGCGGTTTTCAGAATGTCATAATGAGATTATAATGCTGATTGAGGATGAGGCGGAATTTGATACACATGAGAAAATAAGAAGGGAGACTGAAAACTTTTATTATGAAGGTTTGTCTATTTATCATAACATGAGTAAAAATGATACTTCTAATTCGTCGTCGGTTAGTGTTGAAGCTTCTGCAAAACTCCCACCTCTTAATATACCCACTTTTGACGGTGATCCAAAAATTTGGTCAACTTTTCATGATCTGTTCGAGAAATTAATTCATGATAATTCCAATCTTTCAAATGTTGAAAAGTTCAGATATTTATTTTCCTTCCTAAAAGACGAGCCTTTGAAATTACTAAATGGTATCGCCATAAATAACGACAATTATAACACCGCTTTCAAAAAACTTATTGACAGATATCAAAATAAAAGACTTATAGCTTCGAATGCATTAGATTCAATTTTTTTCATTTCACTAAAAGGCAATACTGCAAAAGATTTTCGTATTCTACTCAATACCTTTTCCGAATCATTGGCAGTTCTTAATGCTTTAAATTTCAATACAGATCAGTGGGATTTTTTACTTTTCTATATACTTCTAGGGAAACTAGATATTGAGACTCGAACTAATTTTGAAATTCAAACTGATTCTAGCAAAATTCCAGAATATAAGGAACTTTATAATTTTGTTGAAATTAAATGCAAGGCCCTAGAATCCGTTCAACATTTGACTACTTCTAAAAATAAAGTATTTGCAGTAAGCAAAGAGAAGTGTAATAATAAATATAATTCCAAGACCAGCAATAGTTTTTCATTACAAACAAAAAATACTCATTATAATTCCAATGTTAAGTGTTACCTTTGCAAAGGTTCACATGGATTATCGAAATGCTCTGATTTCTTGTCAAAATCTCCGAATGATCGTTTTTCTTTCGTCAAACAAAATAAACTGTGTTTGAATTGCTTACATCATTCGCATAATCTAAATAATTGTCTTTCGTCGTACAAATGTCGCACTTGTAATAACCGTCATCACTCTCTGATCCATATTAATAGTTCAACTATCATAGAAAATATTCCACATTCTTCAACTGTATCAGGTAACACCTTTTCCGAACAAAATACAGTATTATTGGCTACTGCGGCGGTAGATATCCGTGATAGATATGGCACATTTCAACGTGTTCGCATTCTTATTGATTCAGGAAGTCAATCAAATTTCATAAGCGAAAAATGTTTTCGTAATCTTGGGTTACAGAGACATCAATTTTCTACAACTATTTTTGGTTTGAACGAAATGACTTCATTTTCTTCAAAAGGTATTACTGCATGCGATATCAAACCTACAAATTCCGACAGCCCTGTACTTTCTTTCGATGCTATTGTTGTTCCAAAATTATGTTCTAATATACCTGCTTTTTCTATTAAAAAAGGACAATGGGACCATTTACAGGGTTTACCTCTCGCAGATGAAAATTATTTTCTCTCAAGTCCAATAGACATTCTGATTGGTGCTGAGCTTTTCACTCATATTTTACTGAATGGACGTATCGTTGGAAAATTAGGCCAGCCTACCGCCCTTGAAACTATTTTCGGTTGGGTTCTTTTGGGTAAAGTTAACAATCCGTCTACAAGTTCAGAAACAAAAACTTTTCTTCTTCAATCCGATGTTCGTGTCGACATCTGTATTCCTAAGTTCTGGGAATTAGAGCAAATTCCTGATAAGCATTTTTACTCCGTCGAAGATGAAAAGTGTGAGACCTTTTTCAAAGAAACGACCACTCGTGATTCCACCGGTCGATTCATAGTTTCGCTTCCTTTCAGAAATTCGAAACCATTTCTAGGAGATACTTATACTCAAGCTTATCGTAGATTTTTCTTACTTGAAAAACGTTTATTAAAAAATCCATCTTTGTATTCTTCTTATTCCGATTTCATGAAAGAATATCTTGACAGTGGACATATGTCTTTAGCCACATCGGAAGCTATACCCAATGATAATTTTTGTTACTTACCCCATCATTGTGTTCTGAAGCCTGAGAGCGTAAGCACAAAACTTCGTGTAGTTTGGGATGGATCGGCAAAAGGCTCGAGAGGTGTGAGCTTAAATGACACTTTACTTCCTGGTCCAAAATTACAAAAGGATATAGTTTCTTTACTTTTACTTTTCCGTTTAGACGCAGTGGTATTCATAGCTGATATAAAGCAAATGTTCCGACAAATTTTAATATCTCCTTCTGATAGAAATTTCCAAAGAATTCTATGGCGTTTTAATCCAAACGATTCACTTTCAGAGTATACCTTAAATACAGTTACTTTCGGACTCAATTGTAGCCCGTATTTGGCAATGCGTACCGTTCGTGAGCTAGCTCTCCTAGAGAGAGAAAACTTTCCAATGGCTAGTAAGATACTAGAGGATCAAACTTATATTGATGATGTGCTGGGTAGTGCATCATCTGATTCTGAAGCTTTGTCTCTTCAAAAGGATTTAATCGATCTGCTTAGTCGCGGAGGTTTTATGTTGAGGAAGTGGGCTAGTAATTCTCCAGCATTGCTTTCTTCCTTAGACCATTCTGACTGTCAGATTCCTTTGTCCTTTGATAAGGATGAACCACCATTTCTGAAGGTTCTAGGTCTTCAGTGGTACCCTTCTCTCGATATATTTTCTTACAAGTGCCAAAATATATCAAAAGACCTCACAAAACGAGGCATCTTGTCCGATATAGGTCGGATTTTCGATCCATTGGGTTTTCTGTGTCCCATTCTTTTAAAGGCAAAATACATTATGCAATGTATTTGGTCCTTGAAAAAGGATTGGGACGAAGAACTTCCCGAGTCCATTAAAAATTCATGGACACAATTGAAGTGTGAACTTTCAGAACTCTCTGGATTACGTCTCCCTAGGCGAATCACCTTTGATCAATATGAGAGATGTGAGTTACATGGATTTTGTGACGCTTCAAGCATAGGTTACGCAGCGGTAATTTACCTCAGATTACAGAGAGGCGATTCTATTCACGTATTTCTAATCTGTTCTAAAGGGAGAGTTGCCCCCTTAAAAACAATTACTCTTCCTAAACTTGAGCTGACTGCTGCAAAGCTTTTGGCTGATTTGGTCAAATTTGTGACTGACACATTTTCTAGTCGACTCTTATTCGATCAAATCACTTGCTGGACTGATTCACAGGTAGTTCTTTCTTGGCTCAATGCTTCACCGAGCCGTTGGAAAACTTTTGTTGCCAATCGAGTACACCATATTCAGGAACTGGTATCTCCCGATTCATGGATGTATATTCCTTCATCTCTAAATGCTGCCGATTGTGCATCTAGAGGAATGAACCCATTGCAATTGATTCGTTTCGAAATGTGGTGGAATGGACCGGAATTCCTATCCAGCCCAAAAACCGAGTGGCCAAATTTTTCTGCTCAAACTTCAGAACTTAATAATGATGTAGTCTCTGCCGAAGAAAAAAGTATATCTTTATATGTAGATATTCCAATGGACGATTTAGATAACCTTTTAAATAAATTTTCCTCTCTTGAAAAAATAAAAAGAATTTTAAGTTACTGTTTACGATTTTCGAAAATTTCAAAACCCGGTTCCCTTAAACAAACAGGCATTTTAACAATTCATGAGTTGAATGAATCGTTGATGTGTTTAATAAAACATACGCAATATTCGGTATTTTCTGATATCATAGAAATTATTAACAAAAACAAAATTTTACCTAAACCCTTTCGGAAACTTTCACTCTTTCTAGATTCTCTAGGTTTTCTCAGGGTGGGCGGCCGCTTAAAGAAATCCAGTTATATTGAATATGCCGCAAAACACCCTCTTTTGATGCCTAGCTCACATAAATTAACGATTTTGATTGTAGAGTCGGTTCACAAGCAATATTTACATCCCGGTTCAAAAACGTTACATAATTTACTTCTTCAAAAATATTGGATACTATCAGCTCGTCGAACAATAAGAAAAGTTATTTCTAATTGTTTTCAATGTTTTCGTGCCCGTCAAAATACTTACAAACCACCTGAAATGGCTGATCTTCCAAGTTTCAGAATTTCTAAATTAAAGCCATTTTCTCACGTTGCTATTGATTTCTGCGGACCTTTCTTCGTAACTATGCATCGCATAAAGGGTGCAAAATATTTAAAATCTTATATATGCGTTTTTGTGTGCACTACAACCAAAGCTATTCACTTAGAATTAACGCAGGAGCTTTCTACGTGTAGTTTTATCGCGGCATTCCGTCGATTCATTTCTCGACGTGGCATGATTCATGCGTGCTACTCCGATAACGGTCGGAATTTCATTGGAGCTCAAAATGAATTTTTGAAGTTAGCTCAAGAAACTTCTGGAACTCTAAGTTTCCAGTGGCATTTCAATCCCCCTACGGGTGCACATTTTAATGGCCTTGCCGAAGCGGGTGTAAAAATGGTTAAATCTCATTTACTACGAGTGGTAGGAGATCAGCGACTATCCTATGAAGAATTTACAACTTTGATTTGTCAAATCGAAGCTGTTCTGAATTCGAGGCCATTATGTTCTCAGAGCTCAGATCCTAATGATTTAATTCCGCTCACACCAGGGCATTTTCTCACTTTAGAACCCTTGAATTCAACAATTCCTGATGTTGATGTTTCTCATTTGAAATTAAACAGACTGTCTAGATGGCAGCTTATACAGAAAATGCAGCGAGATTTTTGGAAAAGGTACTTCGCGGAATATGTTAATACACTTCAGCAGCGTTTCAAGTGGGCTGAGCCGGCCAAAGAAATTGAGCTCGACGATCTTGTTTTGATCAAAAGCGATGTCGTTTCGCCTTTTAAATGGCCGGTTGGTCGCATTGTGGAATTATTTCCGGGAGAGGATGGACACAATAGGGTAGCTGCGGTGAAAACAGCTAATGGTATTTTCCGTAGACCCGTTGTGAAGCTTTGTCCACTTCCGAGAAATTGATTTTCAAATTATTTTCCTTTATAAAAATAATGTATTTCTATATTTGTTATTATTTTTCTTTTCTGTTATTTAAATTTAATTTTCTGGTGACTTACGTGGTGTTCTCTTTAAAAGGAGGAAACTTTTTTTTTTCTGTTTTCTTTAGAAAAACCCATAGGGGTTTTTGTGGGCGGCTATGTTAGTGCAGCATTCAAGTTTCCCTAATTTATTTCTGAAATTGCGCATATATGCACCACTCATCTTTCAGATGACACTGTGCGCATGCGAGAGACTTCTTCTTCGACCAGAATCTTAATGATCACGGATCGACATTACGTTCGATATTTTTCCGGCTTATGAGTTTTTTAATTCTTTCAAAGCAAAAAGTGTTCAGAATTTCTTATTACAAGAACGATAGTTCAACAAGGTGTTGGTGTCAGAGTTCCAGACAAGGGGATCCCCAACTAACCAGGAATTCAGTGGATGAGGGTGAGTGTCCATCTGAGATTTGTGGTGTATTTCTAATCATTATCAAATTTACACATACAGTCTGCTAATTTTCTACCGAAGTGCTAACATTCGCTATTATCCATAGCCTCAAGAATTTCGTTCAAGGCATTGTTGTGGTATTAACTATATCCATATTGTTATTTGGTGAAATATTTTCTCTTCTCCATCAAGTTTAACATTCTATTCTTTATAAATGTTTCAAATATCTTCTACAAGCTTGGGAAAATAGCAATCAGTCTGTAATTATCACAGTTATTTTTATCTCCCTTTCCTTTATAAATGGGAATTATTTTAGCAGTTTTCAGCTAATCAGAAAAACAACCCTCAGTAAAACATTTGTTCATTATCAATTCATTTTGAATAATTTTTGTAGACGCTACAGAATATGCTTAATTTAAGCTCAAATCAATCATTTATCCTAATTAAATATACTACTCTGTCAAGAAAGTACCGGGAATTTTCAATTAAAACAACATTTTTATATTTAATCGTCAAAATTTATTGGGTCGCCTTCAAAATAGGCTCCATTTGCTCCAATACATCTATGCCAACGGCACTTCCAATTATCGAAACATTTTTTATAGGCGCTTTCCGGGATGGACTTTAGCTCTCGCGCCGAATTTTATTTTATGGCTTCAATCGACTCAAAACGGGTGCCACGAAGGGGCAATTTTAGTTTTGGGAAGAGGAAAAAGTCGCAGGGAGCCAAATCCGGCGAATACGGTGGTTGCTGAAGCACGTTTGTTGAGTTTTTGGCGAGAAAGTCAGTCACAATCGTAGCTCGGTGAGAAGGCGCGTTATCGTCATGCAAAATCCATGAGTTATTCGCCCACAAATTTGGCCGCTTCTTACGGATACGCTCACGCAAACGTTTCATAACGCCTAGGTAATACTCCTTGTTTACCGTCTGACCCTCTGGAACGAATTCGTAGTGCACCACGCCACGGATATCGAAGAAAACAATGAGCATCACCTTCATTTTCGAGCGGCTTTGGCGTGGTTTTTTCGGTTTCGGCTCATTTTTTGCCACCCATTCCGATGATTGCTGGCTTGTTTGCATATCGTACTCGTAGACCCAGGTCTCATCACTAGTTATAATGCGTTCCATGAATGTAGAATCGGAATTACAGCGATCCAGCATGTCTGAAGCAACCTGTTCGCGATGACGTTTTTTGAAGAAAATTCAGGTCTTTCGGTACGAGTCGTGCGGCCACCTTTCTCATGCCCAAAATATCAATCAAAATCGTACGTGCGGACTCGTGGGATATCTTAAGATCATGTGCTATCTCTCTCAAGCTGGTACGACGGTTTTCCAGCACCCTTTCCTTAATTTTATCGACGTTATCTTCGATCGAAGCCGTCGATGGGCGACCACTTCACGACCGTCCTTGAAGGCTCTGTACCACTGATATGCACGAGTTTTCGATAGAGCATTATCACCAAAGGCCTTTTGCAACATTTTCAATGCATCGGCACACGAAAATTCATTTGCAACACAAAACTTTAAACAAATTCTTTGCTCAACGTAATCACCCATAGTAAAAATCGGCACGCACTCTGACATCGACTGACTTAATCAGCTGTTGCAAACACACTAGTTGACAGATCCCGCTCAAGCTTGGCAACCTAGGAAAAAAAAATTTTACCTGCCTCATTGCCCCGCCAGATTTAAATCGATAATTCCCGGTACTTTCTTGACAGAATGTATAATCAATCAAATTATTGTTATTTATTTAGTGAAATGGTTTAACATATGAATTCAATTCAGCATTTAATGAGGGTTCTGGAATAAAATTAACGTACATAGGCTTTTTTGCTGATTAACACATAATTCAACCGTGTATCAATTATAATTTATGAATTATTTTCACACCAAAAACCACAATTTATTTTCTTGATAAAGTTATGCATTGAGAATAATCTGAAAAGTTGCTTTTTTCAAAACATCAAGATCAATTTCAAGTTTCTCTAGAACACAATCTGCAAATATATGGTGCTTTAGATGGTCAAGTGGCTTTACATTTTGTGTAAACATACTCTAGTGCGGATGTAAACACTTTTATTTTCAAAAGTAGCCAAGTTGTTGTAGTTGGAATGTCTTTGCTTTGAAAACATCTATTAACTGACGAGTTTGCAACTTTTGGCACTTGTTGAATAAATTTTACAACTTATTAGTGTTTTGGTGCAAAGCCAAAGCAAAAAAAGTACTGAAAAACGACAGACTTCAATGGTCATAAAACGTTCAAGCGCCATCTCATCTAACAGTCTCTTCTTAAAAATGTTTGATGATCTTAATAGTGAATTAGCCATGTCATCGATTGTTGGATCCCCTTTGTGAAATTTTCAAAATGGCGGCTCCCATCTCACCTTCCAAAATCACCCTCTGTAGTTTTTCTTGTTTCTGCTACAATCCACTCAAAATATATTGAATATTTCATCATTCCAACCAACCAGAGGGTCGTGAAATAATTATGGCTTCTCAGGGTTCAACATATAAAAACATAGTCATTGCGAAGATTCTGGAACACGTCCTAGGGTACAGAATTTAAAATTTAACTCTATGGTACAGTCGGCCAGATCTGTTGTCTTCATAGAAAAAGGGAAATGATTCTATAACTGTCAGGAATTAGAACCAGGTTAATTTGAATAGATAATTTTTCATATACGCGGTATAAAAATATCGGGAATGTTGAATTTGGCGATTTTGAAGCAAAGCAAAAGTTTTGACGTTTACGAAGACCGAACTGTGCGACTGAATGGAAAGCGTCGCCAACTGGATTCGTTTTTAAATCGAACTTTATGAAGCCTTTGGGAAATCAGGAAGGCTTTGACATTGCATCCGAGCGAGGCACAGAAGACCTCGGCTATCAAGCCAACGTGATCCTTATGTTCGACTGGTCGGAAATATTTATAATCAGCGAGAAATAATGGCGAAACCTTTTCCTGTTCGAAATAAAACACGTGAAGAGTCCAAATTGCTTTGTACTGGTGAAATAGGAAGGGCGCGTTAGAAAAAAAAACATTCATAAAAGTGTTCACTTTGCGACAGGAGCTTTAGGTCGCTCGTACGTAAATGGTCAAATAAATCTTATTTATGCTATATGCACTATACTTATTTTCAATAACAGAAGCTAATTAAATTTCATCTGAATATTCATTGAATTTGTTAGTTGACATTTTAAATCTATATATGGTATCGTGTGAAGTGAAATTTATTTTGAATTTTTCGAAATGATCTTATCATTTCTCTTTTAAAAGTGCGAAATTTTAATTTCATAAACATTATTTGAAACAACAAACAATAAAAATAAATCGGTCAATGACTGGGAGAAAAATAATGGATAATAAGTCAGTCCCTTTCGCTCATTGTTGATGGCGTTTCTTTTTTCGAACACAATTTTACACTCAAGTAGGGGAAAAAATTCAATTAATTCTACGCAGTAGTTTTTGGTTGGTGCCCTTTTAAATATGGCAGCATTTCGTCATATTTCACTCTTTCACTATAGAAAAGATAAAAATACTGTCCAAGGCAGTGCCAGATCTGGTTTGTAGCATTTCGGTCCGTCAATTTTGATGTCGAAGATACAGCACGTTCCGGAAGACCGATTGAAGCTAATAAAGACACGATATAGGCATAAGTTGATGCAAATTGGCGAATAACAACACTTGAGATCGGTAAGAGGTTAAATTTATCGAATTCAACTGTTTATGACCATTTTAAAGGGCTGGGTTCAACCTCGAAGCTCGATATATGGGTTCCCCATGTTCTAACGGAGAGAAATTTGTGTCGTCGCTTTGACGTATGTGATTCGCTTATTAAACGTCATGAAAATGATCTATTTTTGAAGCGCATCATTACTAGGGGCTGTAATGGGTTGTATATAACAACGTCAAACGCAAGAGATGATGGCGCAAAAAAGATGAACCGGCTCAAAGCATTTCGAAAACCAATATCCATAAAAAAATGTGATGCTTTCTGTTTGGTGGGATTTTGAAGGAATCGTTTTTTTTTGAGCTTTTACCGGATAACACAACAATTAATTCGGAAGTCAGGTCATCAGCTGGACAAACTGAACTGAATTACGCACTTCAACAGAATAGGCCAGAATTAATCAACACAAAACGTGTAGTGTTCCACCAAGATAATGCGAAACCTCATACAAGTTTGGTCACTTACCAAAAGCTTTTATAGCTTTAATGGGATACACTGCCACTCCCACCATATTCTCCAGATCTGGCGCCTTCGGATTATTACTTGTTCCGGCCATAGCAAAATTTTTTCGACGGCAAAATCTTTACTTCAAATAAAGAGGTTAAAAACCACCTGGATCAGTGTTTTGCTAGCAAAGACCAAAAATTTTATGAGCGTGGAATCATGCGACTATCAGAAAGATGGCAAAAAGTTTTGGATCTGAATGGTCAATATATAATTTAATAAAATATTTATTCATTATACAAAGTTATCTTTCCTTTTCCAAAAAAGAAACAGCCCAATATATAAAAGTAGGAGTAGCGTCAGCTGGACTTCGCCTTGTTAAAACTATGATAGGAATTTTACTATCAATAACGGCATTATTATTATTTACAGTATATAAAGAAATAGTTGACTTTTTGGCGGAAACTAGTTAACGTTCCCACAGTCAAAACCATATTTATCGGTACGTGAAGACCTTGCAAAAACTAATTTCAAAATATTAGCCATTTATTACCCAAAACATTTGAAGGGTTGTAACCCCCTAATAAGAGACCGTCGTAAAGAACGCCGCTGCAATAATTTCTCTGAATTCTCCGCCATAATGTACAACAAATTTCAGGCATATCCAAAATCTTATACAGATTTTACGATATGGTCAAAAATCCCAAAAGCAATCTGTACCTCTCCTGCATTGTAAAACCATATTTTTCGGCCTTGGAATCAGACTTTGCGGTAATGTCTAATAATCGTGGCAGGTTCGGAGCCTTTGAACACGATGTAATAATCGTAAAATGTTAAAATTCAAGGCCTGGTCATTCCGGCGGACAAAGATGATAATAACGTCATTAATTCCCTTCATGTGAATGTTTATCATTTCCATCATGTTTTTATTGCGTAATTATAAATGTAAATAACCAGAAAAAAGTGTGAAAATGCCTTGGCAGGCGATATAAGACTCGCGGTGACAGACGCTGTAATATTCTGAGATGTAGATGCTAAAAAGATTTGTTAATTGCTGATTTCGTCAATAAATGGGTATATGATTTGTCGTTCTTCGAATTAAATACATCACAGTTCATTGTCAATAATCTTTGAAACCACAGAACGTGTAGAAATTAGCATGAATAGAATAGCTTGATTCGTCTTTTTACGTTTGTTTAAGTTGGTCTTGGATTCGTTTACAATTAACTTATTCATTGCAAACCATTCACTTCACAAGCTACATATTCAGTATTTTCAACAATTTCATTTAAGACGTTTGCTTCAACCAGAACATAAGTATCATGAACGAAGTTCGTGGTGAGATATTTATCCAACGCTACTGGAAGGTCATTTAAGTATACCAAAAATAAAATTGGACCTGACCAATACCTAAAACCTCACATTCCCTTGTTGCTTTCTATTTGACAAATCTGATCTTATCCAATCAATACCTTTTCCCCTTATAACTCTGGGTTATCCATTTCGCGGTCCGGATTTCACAGCCCTGTTTCAAGGACATAGGTCGAACAGAACTGTGATCCGCAGCCTCATATGTTTAGTTGAAGGTTAGCCATTTAACAATACGGATCGCTTATCTACTGCTGAAAATTGTGAAAACTTACTACAAAAACAATTTTCCTGTAGATTATGGTCGACGTAATCGTCCATCTGAGCGTACATTTGATACACCAGTGACAAATTCGAAAAGGCTGGATCTCTTACTGATGTCTTAAAGCCCATACATCATCGAAATGCACGCTTGAACAAAAATATTTCTACTGTATGTGAAAGTGTTGAAGATGATCCAAATTTATCAATTCAAGGGCGTGCACAACATTTGAGACACGCTAAGGCGTATTTTGCATCTCCATCCTTATAAGGTTCCGTTGACACGTTTGGATGACGATTTTCGCATCGAATTTTCTTCAGCGACCAAGCACATTTTTAACTCGGTGGTTATGTAAACAAGCAAAATTGTCGCATCTGGGGCAGCGAAAATCCTCATGTAACTGCTGAGAGACCATCACATCCACAGAAAGTCACTGTATGGTGTGCAATTTGGTCTGGTGGAGTGATTAGCCCGTACTTCTTTGAAAATGAAGAAGGTGTCCCTCAAACCATCGATACTTATCTATTTGGCTATAGCCAAATGATTATCGATTTATTTTTGGCCTGAAATGAATGATATGTAATTGTAAGAGATTTGGTTCCATCAAGATGATGCAACAAGCCACACAACGCAACCCGTTTTGGCGTCATTGCAAGACAAATTCCCAGAACGAGTAATTTCTTGTTTCGGCGATGTGAATTGGCTACCAACATCTTATGATTTGTCACCTTTGGTGTTACGCGAAGGATCGTGTTTATGCCGATTATCCTCTGTCTCTATGCCATGTCGTGGTGGGGAGCTTGTCATAACGAGTGTCCTAGTTTCATTTATGAAATGGAGGATATGGTTATGATGCCTAGAGCAGATGACTCGCTATCCAAACTTCCTTACTTTGTTTCTTTCCAGCATGCCATTCCATCATGTTGTCCCACTCCATCCTTTTCCTTCCGCAAGACTTGGAATCGTACGGGGAAGCTGGCTCTGATTGACGACCAGAATCTGCGTCCCTGCGATCGATTAGAGTTTTGTAATCCATTCACGAGCGAAGACGATACCCTGCTGAATCTCAGTGTGGGTTTTCCAACCTTCGTCTACTTATCCGCTGAGGGATCTTAAATGGTTGCTAAAGGAAAAAGGGTGACTACGACGTTTCGACCGGGGTGAGATCTCGGAAGATTCGCTCTGCTCGCCCCCAAACTTGGCTCCATCTTTAGATCCTTAAGCTTCCGCTGCGGGGTCCTGATTGCCTGGATGGAGGAAAAAGGGAGACTACGACGTTTCGACCAGGTTTGGAGCTCCTGGAAGACTCATTCTGCTCGCCACCAACTTCAACCCCATTCGTGGATCCTTAAGCTTATCTTATCTGCTGCGGGGTCGGAAGTGGTCCGTTAGAGGAAAAGGGACTACGACGTTTCGACGAGGTTTGAGGGTTCTGGAAAATACGCTCTGCTCTCCCCCAACTCTGACGCCCTTTTTGATCCTAAAGCCCATCCTCCTCGTTGCTTCGGAGCCTCGCTTTTAGCAGTCGAACAGCAACAGCGGTCCTTTGAGCGGGGAGTCCATGCGGGAAAACTGTTATTTGTGTTGATTCGTTGCTTCAATCTTTCATAACCATAGAGACACTCTGCTCAAATGACTGAGTGTTGGTATCGACAATGAGATCCTTCTTTTGAGAGGGGGGAGGTGACTTGTGAAGGTTTCTCACCTAGTTTTGCTGGCGCAAAGTTCTCTATAAACTTTCTTCAAAATTCCTATGTTTCTCTTTCAGCTTATCGGGATTCTGCTGGAGTGTCAAAACTTGAGCAGAAACCCGGGACAACAATGATGACAATGGTACTTTAATGTTATTCGAGAGATCTGCTCGCACGTTAACTTGTACAATTCTGAGTAATCGACCCCAATCGCATTAGAGCGTGGCGCGCTGGAGGCGCTTGTCAAGACTAGGACCCTAGTTTCATCCCGGTGAAATGGAGGATTAAGTCTTGGTGCCTAACGTAATGCCACTTTGCGTCAGTCACTGGATCCGTGTGGTGGAATATCTTCCGAATACGGCCATAGTTTTGCCGTTATGGTGGAAGAGAGGGCTGAGCCGGTTGATTAACTCAGTAACAGGGAGTCCGTCGCAGCATAGAGCCTCTCCCTTAAAACTAGCGTACTCCACCCTATTGCAGTAAATCTCCAGATTTTTCTGTCCAATGGCCGAGTACGTTATGTAGCATACTGCATTACCTCAGGAGGATGGATGCACACAGGTGGTACTTGTATTACCTGGCCACCCGATTGGTGTTGGACTCGAGGGGGTAGTGGTTGAAAGTCCGCATGCTAGACTAGGGAGGTATTTCATTTATCTGTTCACAGACTCCCATGTTCGGGATATTCTCATGAAATGACTCAGGGGTTGGTGTGACTTGACAGTTCAACCGGCCTCGTCCTGAACCTGGATCTATTGTGTAACGTTTCAGGGCTTGTGGAACGACGAAACGGCTAGTCCGTTGGTGCTTGACGCCAGGATCAATCGAAAGACTTCACATGGGTTCGTGGGTCATGACGTACAGGCCGTGCTCGTACCAAGATCCTTTGAGGCATCAATCTTGGGATTATCATAGTTCATGAGACTGCGTTCGGCGTGTGAGTTGCGTCCCAAAAACTCGGGTACTGACAATGCATAGCCAGTAGAGGTTGGATAGTGCTTCGCTGCTACCAGTTAGATGGTTGTAGGTTTTCGAACTGAAGCCCAAACTGGAAGCTGGTGGGTTCATCTCTTCGGACGGGTTCTCGCTTCGCGCGATGATATGGCGTAACTCTTGTTACACTTTCTGCCTCTGGGGGCAGAGTGTGGAGATTGCTGACTAGTCACTTGGTTAAAGAGCCACGCTTACATGCCAATACAACTATGATGGTAGAATTCACTTCCTTGAAGATCTGAAAACCAACATCCGTCAAGTAATTGGTGACGTACTTCTCGAAATGTTTCGGTGAGTCATCGAAAATTACCTCACAAGGATCGAGTCCTGTGAGAGGGGACATTTAAATTATGGTGTATTCCACACATAATGGCAAGGTTCAAGCATTATATTGAAATAAAAATTTGATCGATATTCTACATGAAAGAGTGTTTTATTTGCGTTTACTTTCGGAAGCACAAAAGGGTAACCCTGTACCATAATGAATTAATTTCAAAAGTAGAAGTTCATGGTCCATACAGTCAAATGCCTTCCTCAAATCTATGAAAACACCCAATGTTCCTTTGTTGTTATTCAGTTTTTTTGTTATGATTAATTTTAGAGTTTTACGTTTCTTGAAGATATACATTTTTTGTGATGATTATCGAATCTTTATAAATCATGGCTAGAGATCGGAAAAAATAAACATAAAAACTAATAATGGATTAAAAAAATATATATAAGTCAGTATTTTATTGCCACAAAAATGTTTGTACTACTACAACAATTGTTTCACCACTATTTTTTCACTTAAAATGAGTTTCCACCAAGTAAAGACCGAATCAATTGAATATTTAATAATAAATTTATTCACGGCAACTTACTAACTGGACTTTTATGACAATTTGAATTTTTCTGAGGATTTCAAGAGAATGGTTCATAATTTTTTTCTCGAAATCGGTTGCAGATACGACAAAGCTATTAGAGATCATAAAGTTTAGTCTAACAACAAAGCTTCTTTTTACAATTTTTCAAACTAACAGTGGCTCACCAGAAAAAAATGCTGGAGTAAAACAGAGGACAGTGTTGCAGAAAAAATATCACTCTGTAGATTGTTAATCGATTTGGCATGTCACATGGTGTAAACTCTGAATTTTAATAACTATGTCAAATTTCAGTTGAATATCTTGTAAAATGCAGATACTATGAGAAAACAAAACGTTTGGGGCTTTTTTTTCTCAAAATTATTCGTTTGTACCTCCATCCTATACAGGGTGTCCCAACGAAAATGTGACCCCCTCAGGACTCATAAACGAAGAATTTTCGAAGATTAAAAAAAAACAGGTCAACTTCTGTTTTGAGGGGGACGAATTTCCATCATGAGTTTGTTCCGAAGAAAACATCCCCATGGAGGTGGCATCAACCCCCAACACTTTTTGAATAAAGAAGGGATGTCGAGTGTTGGTTAGTTTGAAAGTTATTTAAAAACATTCGATTATCTTATCGTTCATGATGGGAAAATACGTGAAACGCATGAAATTCATTACATTGTATACTATTTTTTTGAAGATTCTTTCTCAAATGTGTTTCAGTCTTTCGTTTCGGCATCATAATTGGCTTTGAGACTTACTTACGTGGATTTGGATTCAATATAAGAAAAACAAATGTTAACTTCCGCTATTTTATTGATTGTTGTGAAAATCAATAAAATAGCGGAAGTTAACATTTGTTTTTCTTATATTGAAGATGAATTTCCGTCAAGTAAAGACCGAGACAATAAAAAAAAAAAAGGATTTGGATTCTTCAAAACTGTTAGGTTTTTAATTTGGGCGGTTCAACTGTTTGTTCAACATCACCTTTTGACGGTAAGTTCAATATTACATTAATTAAATGTAAAATATATAAGAGACAGTATTTTAATTTCTACAAAAATGTTTATGATACAATAATTATTTCACCACGATGTGGCTTTTTCAGGTATCTACATTTTATTGGCTAAGCCAGTAGAATGTAGATACCTGCAATTGTTTGTATTATTTCACATTTTTGTGGAAATAAAAATACTGCCACTCATATATTTTTTAATTTAAATGATGTTTGATTGACCGAGTCAATCAAACAAATATTACATTATTTCGTGAATAGTGAACCGATTTTGAAAATTTTAACTGTGTTGTGCACAGAACATAAATAACTTTCAAACTAAACAAAACGCGACATCTCTTCCCTATTCAAAAAATATTAGGATTAATGCCACCTTAAAGAGGGTGGTTTTTTCTGAACAAACTCATGATGGAAATTCGTCCCCCTCAAAGCAGTAGTTGGCCTGTTTTCTTTAAAATCTTCGAAAATTCTTCGATTATGGGTTCTGAGGGGCTCAAATTTTCGTTGAAACACCCTGTATATCTAAAGTGAAACTCTTTGTAAGGCATTTTGATCAATTTTATTTTAAAAAGTTTTCAATAAATGTTTTAGATTGAATCTGTAGAAGTTTCGGAGAATTCATCCAGTTACAGCTATTATGAGGCATATGAAAATATGCCTCATGTTTATTTACATAGTAAAGTCTTGTTATATTGTAATATTTTGTGTGAATAAACGATGATGATGGTGAATTAACAGTTAATTATAGAACAAGAAGTAAAGTAAGAGTAACTCCTAAATTATTATCCGTTCTCAATGGCCTAACATGAAGTTAACAAACAGTTCTGGGAGCTTCATATTCAGCCATCATTATCATCTTCAGCCCAGTCGGTCACGGTAATAAGCCGAAATCGAGGAGATGCCTAGCTCGTAAAGTATACAACCCCACAATCGTTTAGTACAGGCAAATAACTGAAGCGAAAATCATAAATTCATAAAAATAGTTCAGCGAACCCGTTTCAATGAGGGAGTTTTATAGATTTATATGGGTGCGCACAATGGGGCGATGAGTTTTCCGTCAGCTACCGTACCCTGAAATTGGTCTCGGGACACTGCGGCATCTTTGACGGGCGTCTATGACGATTCACGGTACCATCGACGGAACGAATTGAAGGACGAAAAATTGCTCTGGGACCGATTTTTTAGGGACTTCCTGGAGGCATATGATCGAATACCTGTTTTAGTTCCTTGTTGAACCATTTAATAATGTTTTGAAATATTATTCGTAATATTGTTCTGAAAAATCACAAGGAATTACGAAAATACATTGATATTTATTTCAAAAATTAATTATTAGTAGTGTTGCAACAGAACTCTGCTTCCGCTTCCGCAACTGCAGAAGTTCCGCATGTTTTTTCACTTCCGTTTCTGCTTCTGGTTCCGCAAACTTTATAACAGAACTCTGAACGGAAGATTTGTGCAATTAATGCAGCCATTTGAAGAAATAACAAGAAATCTAAGTAGTTCTCAAATCAGTATTTCATCAGTCATACCATTAATTCAAGTTCTTAAGACCACATTACAACAAGAAGAGACGAAACCTAATACTTCAGAACAATTCATAAATTTTATAACAAAATTACGCGATGAATTGAATTCAAGTGTAAGATTTGGAAACTTGGTCGAAGACGATAAATACACTATTGCGAGGTATTTGGATCCGCGATACAAATCGCATTTTTTCACCAGCGTCATTGCAGAGCAGGTTGAATCTAAATTACTTAATATGACGATTAACACTATTAGAACCAGACAATCCAATTCCATCCAAGATGATGACTGCAAACCTTCCCCCAAAAGAAGCCGAACTCAAATTGCAATTGAAGACATTGAAGTGCAGCCTTCTACTTCCAAATCATCAGCATCATTGCAAATATTGGAATCGATGTCAAGTGTAAATGAAGACCAGGAGGAGGACTCTTCTACAGCTGACGATGGTGACAATTTACTTTTAAAGATACAGTCACACCTTCGGGAGTACAAGAAAGAAAAAAGACTATCTCTTCATGAGGATCCCCTTATGTGGTGGAATGGAAATGCGCACAAATACCCCCATATTTTGCCAATAGTTCGCCAATACTTATCAGCTCCCCCCAGCAGTGTAGCCAGTGAGCAATTATTTAGCGGAGCTGGTTTAATATATGAAGAACATCGAAATAGGTTGAAAGGTGAAAAAGCGGCCAAGTTACTCTTTATTAAATATAACTTGCCGCTGTTTAATTTTGACTACTAAAATACAAATTTAATGAAAAAAGTTTTAAATGTACAATTGTGCTTTTTTTTCATAGTGTTAACGCTTCCGTTTCCGCTTCCGTTAAGATTTACTTTTGACATCTGTTTCCGTTTCTGCTTCCGTTATGCCAGTTCCGTTGCATCACTAATTATTAGCAGTATAGCTAAGTTCGTGCTTTTTTTTCGAAAATTGAAGCTTTATTGCGAAAAATTGGTTATAATGGGTCTTTCAATGGAAACGCCCCATTTAACAAATAATCCAAATTTATTGTGAAAAATCGCGATCTGTTACTCTAATTTAACGTGCTTTAACTCTAACTTGATCGTTAAAACCGTCCGGATAAAAGAACAGTTGAACGCTTAGTGAATAAGTTCGAAATAAATTTTACTCTTCATGGTGTTACAGTGCCAGTGAGACAAAGAGATGCAAGAAGTGAAGAGAATACTGCTGCCGTGCGCGAAAGTCTTCACAAAAACTAGGCATCTCCCAGGCATCTTTGTGGTGAATTTTACGAAAAGACCTTGGTTTACATCCATAACAACTTGTTTTAACTCAAGAACTCAAACCAACAGATCATTTAAAACGTCGTGTATTCAGTAATTGGTGCTTAGAAAAAATCGGAAATTATGAAAATTTTCATAAGAAAATCATTCTCAGCGATGTGTTTCATTTCTGGTTAAACGGTTATGTCAACAAGTAGAATTGCCATATCTGGAGTGGTGATAAACCTGAATAATATCAAGAATTGCCATTACATTCCGACAAACTTACTGTTTAGTGAGAATTTTGGGCTGGAGGAGTCAATGGACAACGAAGCTCATGAGGTGGTAACTGTCAATGGAAATCGTTATCGTTCAATGTTGACTGATTTTTTATGGCCTCAATTGGTTCGTCTTGATTGGCAGATAATGTGGTTTCAACAGGACGGTGCCAGTTGTCATACTGCTAATGACACAATGACTTTATTGAAAACAAATTTGCCGCTTTTTTCATCATCGTAATTTCAACCCCCAACGGGGTTGAGCACAACCCCTTGATTTTGAATAGGGCCGAGGGGTGTTGCGATAACTTATTCTGAAGATCGTATCGAGTACTATCTGACCCTATAATTTCGCTTCAAAATATCCATTGATAATGAAATAACAGCGAAAGAGGCAATGTGGAATTTATCTGGAGAATATTATTCGTATCCGATACATTTCAAAGGTATTTAGTAGTTATGTTGTTAAGTTTTTGTCCAAAAAGTATTAAATTCTTGTCCAAAAATTAAATGTTTTGGCGGGTATTTATGGAAATCACATAACCGGCCCTTTTTATACCCGGGAATCTCACTAGCCAAATTTGATTAGATCTATTGGAGAATGCTATTTATCCAGCCCTCGTGCAAGTATATTTTCCAAGATGGCGCACCACCTCATTTCGTTCAACCCGTGCGTCAGTTCTTAGATGAAAATTTTGCTCACGCCTCGATTGGAAGAAGGGAACGTATTGAGTGGCCACCCAGATCACCTGATCTGGCACCACCAGACTTTTTTCTATGGCCTCAAATCCAAGATTTACGCTACCCAGCCTGAGTCACTGGATGATTTGCGAACTAGGATAATAAATCAATGCTATCAAATTACACCAGAAATCTTGAGTATCGTAGGTGAACGTTTTCAGCACAATATACATTACTGCCTGGAAGTGAAGGGAGCCCACTTCCAGGATTTAATAAATTAATTACAAAAGTAAGTACTCTTCCACTATTTTACCTGTCATTTCGTTATTGATGGAAATTTTGAAGCGAAATTTCAGAATCAGATAGTACTCGATAAGATCCGCAAAATGAGGTATCGCAACACCCCCCCGATAGGGGGTTGCATTTACGGGGATGCGAAGAGCGAAAAGTTGTTCCCCCTCGAATCAGAAATTGACAGGTCCCAGCTTTTTTCCACATTCTGATTTTAAAGCCGGAAAATCGAGGTGTTGAATTTTTTTTGGATCACACCGTATAAGGCTATTTATATTTATAATTTCATCATATCATTATCTATTTTATATTATTTATATATTTTATTATTATTCATCAACAATTTACCTATCATTGTAGGATCGTAGTTATTATTAATAGCTATTTGCTCAATAATGTTGAGACATATAATTTTCTTGATTCATGGGGATGTTAACTAATCCGTGGATCATACAATTAAATGCGGATAATTTTTGGCTGAATTGATTTATTGTGTATAATTAATAGTATCAGTATATGTTGGTTTATGAAAACTTGAAAATTCATTTGAATTATTGATTCTGGTAACTGTCAAATCAAGAAAATTGATAGAGATATTTGTGTAACATCTGTTTATGATTAGTAAATTTTCTACTGGTTCAATTGTTTCATAAGGGGAATAGACTATAAGATAACCTGCAGTGATTGTCCAAAAGTTTACATAGAACCGACTGGAAGAATTTTCCGGCATAGAATTTGTGAACATTTGAAGAGTTTCCTATTGAGGAAGTAATTCCACATATTCGAAGCGTTTGTTAGAAACAGGACATAATTTCAACGATAATTTTGAAATTTTACATAAAGTGAAAGTTATGCCTTAAACCTGTTAGGGTCACTTACGATAAATGAATACAACAAAATCGGAATATTATCGGGTGTATTTTAGAGTGATAGAACTTTCGATAGGGTAACTGTGATTTGACAGAAGATAGAAGCCATGTCGTTTTGAAATTTCTGTTCAATAAGTATTGACAAATTATCATGAAAAGACTCACGCCGCAACAACGTTTACAAATTGATGAAATTTATTTTCAATATCAGTATTCTATTCGCCAAACTTATAGAGCACTTCGTGAAATTTATGTATAAACGTCCATCAGAGCAGCTTATTCGTCGAACTATCAATAGATTTCGGACAACATTTTCGCTACTCGGTGCAACAATAACAACAAGACAAAGAACTTACGTACAGAAGAAAATATCGTTGCTGTAAGTCATAGTGTTAATGATGATCCAGAACGTCGACATTCAAACCAAGTTGGACTCTGTGCATTCACCACATGGAAAATTTTGCGTAAAGATCTTTGTCTACACCCATACAAGATCCAACTGGTTCAAGAACTAAAGCCACTTGACCATAATAAGCGTCGTATGTTTGCTGATTGGACCCTAGAACAGCTTGAAATTGTATTCAGTGATGAAGCTCATTTCTGGTTGAACGGCTATGTAAACAAACAAATGTGCCGTATATGGAGTGAAAATAATCCTCAAGAAGTTCTGCAGGTTCCATTGCATCCTGAAAAATGCTCTGTATGGTGTGCTTTACAGGCTGGAGGTATCATGGGTCCATGTTTCTTTAAAAACGATACTGGAGCTAATTTTACAGTGTATGTTGCTCGTTACAGATCGATGATCAATGATTATTTGTTTTAAAATTTTAATAGTATCTACCCAGAAGTGTTTTGGTTCCAACAAGATGATGCTACCTTATGCTGCTACCGTAACAATTGATTTATTGAAAGGAAGATTTGGCGATAACATTATTTCGAGAAATGGTACAATTAATTGGCCTCCAAGATCATGCGACATAACTCCACTGGATTATTTCCCTTGGGGTTATGTCAAGTCATTGGTTTATGCTGATAAACCAGAAACAATAGACGCTTTGGAAGCCAACATAACTCGTATTATTGATGAAATAAGGCCTGAATTACTCGAAAAAGTGATCGAAAATTGGTCTGGTCGAATGCGGTTCCTCAGAGCTAGTCGTGGTGGATATATTTTAAAACATAAATGTCATAAAATTACCTTTCAAATAATAAAAAAGTTTGGCTTCAATCTTAATTTAAATGTGTTTTATTTCAATTTAAAGTTCTGTCTCTCTAATAAAAACACCAGATATAAACTGCAATTTACATAAAATTCGAAAACAAATTTAGTTATCCAAAAATTTAATATACCACCTACAGAAGATGCTGCTGTGTTAGCGAAACAATTGTTATATTATAATAACAATAAAAATTTCTGAAAATCAGAATAACCTTATTCATTATTAGATATAAAATAAAAAAATAAATTAAATATATAGAATCCGCAATAAAATGTTCTGACGAAATAACAACCCCTTGTTTGAATTTTACACGGTGTTTCAGTTAATTTAACATTTCAGAAAGTAAATTCGCCTTCAAATCTCAACTGCACGTTTGTAATTGAACAATCTATGGTGAATGGTCATCGATACCGCAATTCGTTATTTGAGGTCGCACCTTGCTAGTCCAAATCGACGCTCGGCCATTCAGACTGCCGCAAACTAAACAATCGCCAATAATACAGAATGACAGATGCGGTAGCGTTTCACAGCCACCCACTATACTGATGCGATAAATTGCCCCATTAAGGCCGTTCCGGGCTGCGTGTATCTACATGTGATGTGTTACTCATGCCCAATTTACTTTATTTGACAGCTATTTGGTCGGTTTAATTCCCCGCTTTTCTATTTAGCGGGTTTGATTGATTCTCGGCCATTTAGTTGGTGATTTCGTGCCGGTTTCTATGCGCCCGTTGTTCTGGGAATACGACGTAGGGCTTAAGGTGCTGAATTAGAGAAGATTGCGGTTTTAACACTGTCGATGGTTTTCCCGCGTAGACTCAGAGATATGGACAGCGAATTCCCTATACATCTGCCAAGAAATAGTGGAATAAAATATGCAAGAGATGAAGCGATATCACTGCATCTCTCTATCTGAAGAGTGGGCCATCTAGAGTTTGCATTTTGAACTGTCATTCGTGTTTTGACAGTTTAATATTTGACATTAACGAAATGTGTCGATTTACGCTTGAACAAAACTGGGAAATATTATTAACTTATTTCCAAATTGGTTATTATTATTATTATTATTTATGGCGAGCGGGCGTCTGTCCACCCTACCACTGCGTCCGCACGGACTATTGTGGTTCACCCCTAATTTATATCTCCCCGACGAGATCCAGTTTTTGGATAAAACCGATAATCTTGTTCAGGGGTAATTTTTTCAGTTCGCTGTGGACTATAAAAGCCTGGCCAAAGACCTTGAATCTGATGCGACTTACCGCTGGGCACTCTGAGACGATGTGCATGGCTGTTTCAGTGTCCTCAAGACACAGCCTGCATTCACTGTCTTCAGCCAGACCGATTTTGTGCAAATGCGCTTTCAGTCTGCAGTGACCTGTCATAATTCCGACAAGTGTTCTTAGTTTAGCCCTATCCAGACCTAGCGCTAGGTTCGCCATCTTTTTGTTCGAAGCTGTTCCAACGAACAACTTCGAGTGTTTCAGGCCAGAATGGCTCCGCCAGAAAGACTCTAGCCTTGAGTTCATTCTGCCTGTTATCGCCTCGTTAGCCACGTCATGTGGTATTCCCAGGAATGGTTCCAGTCCTACCAGAGGCAGCGCAGCTCCAGCAAGTGCCAGCCGATCCGCCTCCTCGTTACCCAAATAGTTTGAGTGGTTAATAAAGTGGTTAATCTTCTATCCAAACTGAGAAACTTACGAGGAAAATTCAATGAAAATTAATGCCCTCACGGCAATTTGTGGATCAATTTTTTCGCGAAAACTGGATCGTTGTTTCATAAAACAACCCTTTCACGTTCTCGTCCAGTGAGCACACCTGAAAACATTGCTGCTGTTGCCCAGAATGTAGCTGAACATCCATCAACATCAGCTTGTCATCATGCTCAAGAATTAAACATTTCTTGCACTTCTCTGAGGAGAATTTTGCGTAAAGACTTCGGTATGAAGAAGTACAAAGTTCAACTAGAGCAAGAAGTTAAGTCTCTTGACCATCTGATGCGGTTTTTACTTTGCTCAATGGGTTGATGATGGTTGAATGATGGTTGATGAACATGACCGAAGATGAGCATTTTCCCAGAAATATCATCTTTCACGATGAAACTCATTTTCACTTCGAAATATAATTTTTTATGGGGATTCAATTTGGATATGATACCAAATATACAGTGTAGTCCAACGAAAATTTAATACCTCAATTTTCCGGCTTTAAAATGAAAATGTGGAAAATCGCTCGGACCCGTCAATTTTTGATTCGGGTGGAACAACTTTTCCGCTCTACGCATACCCGTAACTGAGTACAACCCCTAGATTTTAAACAGAGATGAGGGGTGCTCATTTTGAAGATCTTATCGAGTACTATCTGATCCTGATTTGCTTCAAAATTTCCATCCATAACGAAATGACAGCTAAAATAGTGGTACTTACTTTTGTGATTAGTTCACTAAATGCTGCAAATGGGCACCATTCACTTCCATGCAGTAATGTAAGTTTTGCTGAAAACGCTCACGCACGTTGCTCAAGATTTCTGGTGTAATTTTACGGCATTCATTAATGATCCAAGTTCTCAAATCATCCAGTGACACAGGCTGGGAAGCGTAAATCTTGGATTTTAGGTGACCCCATAGAAAAAAGTCCAGTGGAGCCAAATCAGGTGATCTGGGTGGCCACTCAATATGTCCCCTTCTTCCAATCCAGGCGTGAGGAAAATTTTCATCTAAGAACTGACGCACCGGTTGAACTAAATGAGGTAGTGCTCCATCTTGTTCGAAAATGATCGTTTCATGGTCTTCTGCATTCTTCAATACTTGCACGAGGGCTAGATAAATAGTGTTCTCCAATAGATCTAAATAAATTTGGCCAGTGAGATAACCGGGTATAAAAAATGCTGATTATGTGATTTCCATACATACTCTCCCAAACATTTAATTTTTGGTGACGCTGTGTTTAATGTTTAATCGAGCATTTGCCAGGGCTCTTGAATGACGGAAGCAATATTCCAAGAGGAATGAATTTCCAATGATGCAGCTCTGGCACATTTTACCCGTGAAATTGTTTATAAGATACATTTTATATTTTTATTATTAAGTCCATTTAATAATAGTCCAATTGAATGTTTAATGTTATTCGACTTTTCGGCTAAATTTTGTTTTGTAAAAGAATATTTGATGTTGCCCCTACATTCATGTATTGGATGGAATAAGATGCAGCCACAATACCTAAATTCATGTTATTGAGAATTTCAATCGATTCAATATGAATAGACGCATTATTCGGAGATTCACAGGTCCGTGTTTACTATAAATTGATAATTCCTAATATTCAATGGTTCATAAAATGATGATGCGATGTGTGCCATTGATCCTAATAGGCTTGTTTGAAAGAGTATTTATTGTAGATTCTGAAGAGAATTTCAATTTTTGAAAATTGGACATACAGGGTTTTTTACAAGATGTGGTATAAAGAATGTACTTTTCTCAGTTCAAACCTGTGCTATCGATAAGTCCTTATGGACAAATATTTGGCATTGGCCTATACTCATTCTCACAAGTTTTCATGAGTATCCATGCAGGCGTTCAAGAGTTACACCGATTGAAAGTTTTTGATGAAATACATAAAACAACCTGTATCCCTTAAACTAATATTGTAAGGACATATTTCGAGCACTGATTTAGACTCACCAAAATGTCCAGCATCTGCACTGAAAGCCTGTACAATCATTCGTGAAACAGCCTGTATATAATCAATATAAAATATTTTTCAATGTCTCGGAAAAATCCTTTTTACATGAAACGTATCAATAAAAATGTATTAACAAAACATGTAAGTATGTAGTTAAACATACAAATTTTATATTGATTAGATATATGGATAATATTTTGATAATTTTTGGATATACTATGTATGAATAATAGTTTCAATATGAAGGGTCTTTCAATGGGATCGCCCCATTTTTAAATTAACATTACTCACGCATGGCAGCCACTGTTCATTTGTGACATTGATAGTTGTATTTATAAATCTCTACCATTTAATCATGGAAAGGTACGCACTCCAAAAACGTTAACAAATAATCCAAATTTATAATGAAAAATCTCAATCTGTTACTCAAACTTTACGTGCTTTAACTCCAATTTTTGGTCGTTATAATCGTCCAGATAAAAGAACAGTAGAAGGATTTTCCGCTTTTTTCATAACTGTAACTTCATCCCCTAACGGGAATGAGCACAACCCCTTGATTTTGAATAGTTTACTTCTTGTAAATATGATGATGGCAAGATAAAAAGTATAGATTCAATTGAAAGCTTGGTTGAAAACAAGTCATAAATGTTTTTTAGTTACATTTTATTTTCGTAACCACAAAATGGATAACCACGTCCTCCATCTTGATTTATGATTTATGACAAATAACTATAAATAAAGTTGCTCTAATCAAGTAATTAAATAAATATTAATATTAATCTATGGATTTATAACCGAGAACGATATTTTAAATAAATAAAAATAATAAATAAATCTGTAGTGTAAACTTGTCAAAGATCAGATATGCAAACCCATTTACTTCTACAGAAATTAATGGAATGAAATAAGGAATTACTTTGTTTTTTATCACTTTTTAAAAAGTTATAGAAAACAAAGTAATTCTTTATCATTCCATTAAAATGAACTATCACAAAGTAACGGACTACTCCATCCAATATCTAGAGAAATTGTTGGATCCGCCACTGCTCACGGTCTCTTAGTGACAAAAGGTGAAAGAAACCCTTTCAGTTTTCACTTAACACTATTACCAATGTAATATTGAAGGAACACTGCAATATATAAGATAAACAGCCTCAAATGTTTGCCTTTCCACCTTGCTTAGTGTGTTCGACTTTGTCGGAACCTTTTGAAGTGGCCCGACATCCTAATCTTCAACTAAGATTTGTTGACAAATTTCATCAAAAGGGGTAATACGGGTAGCTAATAGATCCATTCAGAGGATTAAATTTCAGTAATAGATTATGCGTCATTACCCTCTCAAGATTCGTTTAAATAAACAGTAAAACGTTTAAAAACCAATTGATTCTGAATCACAACTTTGCACGCATCTATGGCTTTAGGTAATGAGTTTTCTATGACCACTTATTTCCGTCCGTATCCATTACGGTAACAATTAGTATACATTATTTCGAGAAGGTACCGAAAACTAATCGGTTCGGAAGTGTATTAAAACGGATAAGCAAAATTCCTGTAGTTGTAGAAATTACTAAGAGGACGCTTAACAACTATTAAAACGTCGGCACGTCAAAGAAGATTGGTAAACAGATCGTACTCACTTAAATATCTAAAAAATTTTGGATTACATAGATCCGTACATCCGTCATTCATTATTTTTACATTATTTTTATTGTGAACTAATTTGAAAATTTCAATAGATTCTAAATAGTCAAGTTTCTTTCCTTTTGATTCTACATGTAAAATTTTAAAATAAAATAGAAAAAGGCTTTTTACTTGATAGAAGAAATATAACAAAATTTGAAAATCAAAACAAATTAAATATGTTAGTCTTCTACAATTTTAATTTAAAAAAAATTTTATTCAAAAAACTTTTAAGATTAAATTAATGTCTAAAATAAGCACCGCTTACGTTTAATAGACGTATATAATCAAAACTCAATATATAATGTAAAATGGAATAAACAAACCAACACATATACGAAAGTCATTAAAACTAATAAATAAATATTTAAAGGAGACAACATTTTGTTTCTGATCTTACCTTTAAGAACACCAATTACCTTTTAGAAACAAACCTTAAGGTGTGTTCATGTTTTTAAAAAGCAATTGGTGTTTTTAAAGGTAAGATCAGGAACAAAATTTTGTCTCCTTTGAATATTTATTTATTAATTTTAATGACTTTCGTATATCTGTTGGTTCATTTATTCCATTTGACATTATATATTGAGTTTTGATTATATACGTCTATTAAACGTAAGCGGTGCTTATTTTAGACATTAATTTAATTCTAAAAGTTTTTTGAATAAAATTTTTTTGAAATTAAAATTGTAGATTGTATTTAATTTGTTTTGATATTCAAATTTTGTGAAATTTTAAGTTTATCTATTGTCGGAAAAGAGCAATATTAACATCTAATTTTGAAAAACTATTAGCCACTTTTTGACTCATGCTATCGAAGTACGATAAAGAAATGAATTTTTTGTTTTGTCCATTTTTTATTATGAGATAAATTTCGTTTATAGCTATTTCAGATTGTTTCAGTCGAATTAGATTATCTATTATATTGAGGTTGAAACCGTTGATCGCGGCTATTGATTTAACAGTTTGGACTTCAGCTTCGCGGTTATTTAATTATTTAAATATTTTAATATTATTAAGTTATAATCATTAAATATAATTTTTTGAAATTAAATATGTAGAAGGCTAATATTAAAGTATTTAAATAATTTTATATACCTTCTATCAAGAATTAACCTCTATTTATGTTATCGCGGTTATTTTTTAATAAGGGGAATGCGAAAGCTCTATGGATCATCAATTGATATGCTGACATTTTCTGTGAATATAGGTGATTGGAGTCAATGGGAATACATACATCAGTGGATGTGGGTTTTTCGAACACGTTGAATTCAAATATACTATTCGAGTGTGATATCGAAAGGTCTAAAAATTTTTTTCACGCGTAGTTTGAGCGACCTGTGTCATTCAGTTTGTGACAGTGTTCCATTTTGTCATTTGACGTTTGTTCGGTGATTTTTATAATGGATAAAAATATTGCGAAATGAGTGTCTTAAACTTCTACATTAACGGTAGATCGAGTTGCATCGTTGTAAGATATAGTCTTCAACCGAATTTAACATCGCAAAAGTGAAATTAATGGTGACCTAAAATAGTCTTTTAACTCAGAGAGATTTGACCGCTGAAAAATTTCTGCATCTCATGAATCAATTTGTACCATGATAAATGGCGGGGAAAATAAAATATGAAACCTTTTTTGGGAAGATCTTCCGAATGATCCTACCCAGATCGTCAAAAGTCTTGGCCCCCAATCAACTCTCAACTTGTTGAATGTAATTGGACAATTTTTTGTGTGTGGAATCTTCACTATCTTATCACTTAAATGAAAACAATAAACCAGCAAAAAATGTTTCTTGTTCGGGAGAATAGGTGTATTCGAAGTTAATCAATTTTCAGCGAATAACGAGAGTTGTAATATTGAGAATATTCCGTGGAAAATGCCGCAACATTCAATTTTTCAGTTTGACCGGGCAAGAACAGTAGCCCTATATAAAGAAGCTTTGTTGAACCACCAGATTGCGCAACGTTTGAATATTCCACGGACTTCTCTAAGGCGCATAGTGGCCCTTTTCCTGGAAACCGGCAGCGTTGTCGAACAGTAGCTGTAACAGCCCTTCGAAGTCCTTTTTTGGGGACCTATAGACGAGTAGTCTCAACCAGTACCATAAGGAGACGGTTGCATTCCTCAAATTTAAGGGCAAGAAGACCTTTAAGAGTACCTCGGCTATCACCTAGACTTAGAGCTACCAGTCGGCAATGGGCAGAACACCATCATATATATATATATATATATATATATATATATATATATATATATGTGTATATATCCTGTACTGTTGACAACTTAATTTATAGACCACAGAATTATTCAGCCAGTTGTTTTTGTCTTTTGTATTAAAAAGAGGTTAGAAATTTTATGTGAGGGTGTGGAAGCTGTTTTTATTTTATTAAAATTTTTTTTCTCAAGAACTTTTTCAAATTAAATTAAATAAATGTCTTACAAAACACACTTTCAATTCAGGACACATAGAATTAACACTCATTACACAGCACCGAAAGAAATAAAAGAATACGAAGAAAATATAGAATATCAATTAAATATATTAAATAAATACTACAAGGATACAAACTTTCATTCGTAACGACGTATCATGAAAACCAAATTCCTTCCTAAAAATGCGCAACACAACCTCAAGATATTTGATAGATTCGGTCTTTACTTGGTGGAAACTCATTTTACTTAAAAAAATGTATATGAGACAGTAATTTATTTCCACAAAAATGTTTGTACTACTACAACAATTGTTTCACCTCGATGTGGCTTCTTCAGGTATTACATTGTACTGTCTGATGGTATTCAGTGTAACCGAGTTTAAATACATTTTTAGGTACGTGACCAAATAATGGAAGCACAAGTCATAAAAACTCTAGGTGTTTATTGGAGTTTGCCGCTAAAAATGCCATTAAGGAAAAATATTCAGTAATGGAGAATGATCGACATCTGTTTGTTCGTTCAAAAGGATTTTACGGGCATTATACCTGTTGATTTCAAGAAATTCTAAAAGTGTTAATCTGGAACTTTTGCTTTCAACGTGGATAATTTCATAATTATTGTTGAAATTATGCCTGAATTCCTTAAGATGATTAGCATATGTCGAATGTACAGAATTGGATATATAACCCCTTTGGTGTTCTTGGAGACGTTTCTTGAATGATCTACCAGTCTGGCCAATGTATACTAAAGGGCAATCTTTGCAAGTCAACTTGTAGACTCCGGATTTATTTTCTTTATTTGTACGATCTTTATTGTTTTTTTATGTAGGTACTAAGGTTATTAATTGTCCTAAAAGCCGCGTTATAATTGAAACAACTTTTGAAATATTTAGCAATATTTTCAGATAATCCATTGACATAAGATAACGAAAAATATTTCTGTGTATTGTCCCCTTTTATGATTGGGTACACGAGATTTAATGCCATTTTCTTTTGTTTATTGGATACCATTTTGTCTATAAGAAAGAGATTGTAACCGTTGTTTGACGCTATTTGTTTAATAATATTTAATTCTTTCATAAAGTTTTCTGAATTTAAAGGGACATTCAATAAACTATGAATAAAACTATTATATGCTGACATCTTTTGGTTGGTGGGGTGGTTTGAAGTTTTATGTATTGTGATGTCTGTATGTGTTGGTTTGTGAAAAATACTAAAATCATGTAACCTTAGTACCTACATAAAAAACAATAAAGATCGTACAAATAAAGAAAATAAATCCGGAGTCTACAAGTTGACTTGCAAAGATTGCCCTTTAGTATACATTGGCCAGACTGGTAGATCATTCAAGAAACGTGTCCAAGAACACCAAAGGGGTTATATATCCAATTCTGTACATTCGACATATGCTTATCATCTCAAGGAATTCAGGCATAATTTCAACAATAATTATGAAATTATCCACATTGAAAGCAAAAGTTCTAGATTAACACTTTTAGAATTTCTTGAAATCAACAGGTATAATGCCCGTAAAATCCTTTTGAACGAACAAACAGATGTCGATCATTCTCCATTACTGAATATTTTTCCTTAATGGCATTTTTAGCGCCAAACTCCAATAAACACCTAGAGTTTTTATGACTTGTGCTTCCATTATTTGGTCACGTACCTAAAAATGTATTTAAACTCGGTTACACTGAATACCATCAGACAGTACAATGTAATACCTGAAGAAGCCACATCGTGGTGAAACAATTGTTGTATTAGTACAAACATTTTCGTGGAAATAAATTACTGTCTCATATACATTTTTTTAACAACCTCAAGAATTTCTTCAAAAATAACTCTCTCCAAAAAAGTACTTTAAAAATAAACTGTTATAACCAGAATTATATTCATTAATCAAATGTACTCCGATGAAGTCAGTTCAAGTTATGGACGAAACGTACGTTAAAAGCATCAAATAAAATGACAAAAAGAAACATGCGCTTCATTAATAAATCAATGAATATCATTTATAAACGCATGATTCAAATCCAGACGTCTCGCTATTTCTCGTTTGCCGGCATACAGCTATATTCTGCAAAATTCTATAGTACCGTCACAAAAGGCGATTAACACGTTTGTTGGACCAAGGACCATCTTTCAAAGTGTTTGCTTTCACCCGTCAACGTTTGGTTAATCCCGACTGAGCTTAAATGGAAACGGTGAGTCTCAACATTTCAATACAAGACGAATAGATGTACAACAAGAGGCAGTTCTTTTTGTTTGGAACGTCATAATATTGTTCACTGTTTTGTGCTTGTATTGTTTATCGAGTAGAACTAACGTGAGTCGTTTCAGTTTGATCAAATTGTCTTACAAAGAACGAATTGCATTCTAAGAGAGGCATCATTTTCAACTTAGCTAATGGGAGGTTGCTGAAAAGAAGACGCTTATTAAAGCAAGTTAATTTTTTAATTTTTTTTTACCAATCACACTGAAGCCCATATTTGGTGTGTAAATATTGACGCTTTTCGCCCTTGGCTTATGCGTTATTTATCCCTCCAATTCCAGAGATTTATTATTCCTGAATAATAAACCAGAAATGAGATGAGGTTAGTTTCGAATATTCTCATGAGATATTTAATTTGATACAGTGAAAATGAACCCTAATTACTTTCGCACAATGCGAAGCTTTCGAAAGTGCTGGAAGATCTAGGTGGAAAACCTGGGAAATAATTAAACCCGGCTTTGTAGTTATGACGAATAAAACTTCTTCAATACCAGGAACGAGATCGTTAATAGTGGGTGCGCGGATATCCTGATGAAGGACAGACAGTGGCGTACCTAGACATGAGCCTTGGAGGGGGATAAAAAAATCATAAACGAAAAAAAAATTGTTTATTCGGAGGATATACTTTTATAAAACAAAATCTAGTCGACTAGGTCTTTTTGAAAGTTCATCTTCGGAATTAGGCAACTGCCTATGACATTGCTACGACGTTGAGCCTGTTCTGAAAAGTAGAATTTCGGAGATAGTTCTTTATTCTTTTCAATGTTGAGAATGATCTCTCTGGAGTGGCTGTAAAAACTGGTATTGCACAGAATATTAGTAATAGTAGATTGTACACATTAGGAAAACTTGTGGATTACATATTTCCAGATGAGCCAAAGCTGGACTATTACTTTTGATATCTGGATGAGTACTGAGATGAATGTGCCACAATTTAATTTCAGTTTTTGAAATATATCTAGGTACATCAGGTAAGTTCGTCAAACTCGTTGAGATCAGTTGTTTTTTCTCCTATCAGCAGATACATAAAGCTCTTGAATATTTGTTTATGGTTTGCAAATCTTTCCTCTAAGTGGCTGATGAAATAATCAATGAATGGAATGTAAATGGTAACCCTGAGATAGTCCACTGCTGGTGCTTCTGAATCTTGTTAAATGATTACTTTTGATATCTGGATGAGTACTCAGATGAATGTGCCACAATTTAATTTCAGTTTTTGAAATACATCTAGGTACATCAGGTAAGTTCGTCAAACTCGTTGAGATCAGTTGTTTTTTCTCCTATCAGCAGATACATAAAGCTCTTGAATATTTGTTTATGGTTTGCAAATCTTTCCTCTAAGTGGCTGATGAAATAATCAATGAATGGAATGTAAATGGTAACCCTGAGATAGTCCACTGCTGGTGCTTCTGAATTCTGTTAAATGATTACTTTTGATATCTGAATGAGTACTCAGATGAATGTGCCACAATTTAATTTCAGTTTTTGAAATACATCTAGGTACATCAGGTAAGTTCGTCAAACTCGTTGAGATCAGTTGTTTTTTCTCCTGTCAGCACATACATAAAGCTCTTGAAAACTTGTTTATGGTTTGAAAATCTTTCCTCTAAGTGGCTGATGAAATAATCAATGAATGGAATGTAAATGGTAACCCTGAGATAGTCCACTGCTGGTGCTTCTGAATCTTGTTAAATGACTACTTTTGATATCTGGATGAGTACTCAGATGAATGTGCCCCAATTTAATTTCAGTTTTTGAAATACATCTAGGTACATCAGGTAAGTTCGTCAAACTCGTTGAGATCAGTTGTTTTTTCTCCTATCAGCAGATACATAAAGCTCTTGAAAATTTGTTTATGGTTTGCAAATCTTTCCTCTAAGTGGCTGATGAAATAATCAATGAATGGAATGTAAATGGTAACCCTGAGATAGTCCACTGCTGGTGCTTCTGAATTCTGTTAAATGATTACTTTTGATATGTGAATGAGTACTCAGATGAATGTGCCACAATTTAATTTCAGTTTTTGAAATACATCTAGGTACATCAGGTAAGTTCGTCAAACTCGTTGAGATCAGTTGTTTTTTCTCCTGTCAGCACATACATAAAGCTCTTGAAAACTTGTTTATGGTTTGAAAATCTTTCCTCTAAGTGGCTGATGAAATAATCAATGAATGGAATGTAAATGGTAACCCTGAGATAGTCCACTGCTGGTGCTTCTGAATCTTGTTAAATGATTACTTTTGATATCTGAATGAGTACTCAGATGAATGTGCCACAATTTAATTTCAATTTTTGAAATACATCTAGGTACATCAGGTAAGTTCGTCAAACTCGTTGAGATCAGTTGTTTTTTCTCCTATCAGCAGATACATAAAGCTCTTGAAAATTTGTTTATGGTTTGCAAATCTTTCCTCTAAGTGGCTGATGAAATAATCAATGAATGGAATGTAAATGGTAACCCTGAGATAGTCCACTGCTGGTGCTTCTGAATCTTGTTAAATGATAGGATTTGCCCTATTTTTTTGGCGTGAAACAATTCTTTTTACCTTAATGTTGGTTCCAATACTTAAGGCAAGAGACTGAAATATGCAAGCAAATAAAAAACTGACAAACACATTTTATATTCTAACTTTTACCTGAGCTTTATTGAATATCGAGTCGAAATGTGCTTTGGCATCTTGACGTATGATTTTCAGGCAAGAAATAGTATTTTCCATCATAGTTACAACTTCTCTGAGGTCGATTCCAGATTTTTATAGGAATCGGCAAATGGGTAAGGAGATAACAAAATATTTGATTCATGACTTGAAGTGCGACCAGATAGTCGGAATCATTCAACATATTCGCATCTCTAGAATCTTCCCAGTTTGATATCTCCTCTAAACTTTCAACGACGTAATCAAATAATTCCAAAAAATCTTGTACTACTTCGTACTTAGATGTCCACCGAGTTGCACATAATCTTTTGAGAGTTTTTGCGGAAATACTTTCATTAGACTCATCAATATTTTTCAGAAGAACAGTTTGTCTCTATGGAGTGTTGAAGAAATCATACAATTTTATCACTATTTTCAGAAGAACAGTTTGTGTCTATGGAGTGTTGAAGAAATCATACAATTTTTCTATGGTATTGAGGGAGTTTCTAATTTGTGAAATTTCGCAAGCTTTTGATATGGCCAAATTCAAAGAATGAGCAGCACAGTGCACATAAATCGCCTTATGGTAGTTACGATGAATAATCGCTTGAACGCCATTGAATTTACCCGACATATTACTTGCACCATCATACCCTTGCCCGACAAGATTCTTGAGTTCTGTTGCAAATTTTTCCAAACTATTTAATATTAAATTAGATATACTTTCGGCGGTTATCTTTCTGCTGGGACGAACTGTAAGAAATCCTCGTGGATTTTGTTTGAATTGACATATTATACATATAGTAACTTGCTCAATTGTCGATATATCAATTGTTTCACCTACTAGAATACAAAACGCTTCTGCCTCATTAAGTCTTGATACCAATTTATTCAGCATGATAGTATATATACAGCTAATAATTTCATTTTGTATTCTTGGGCTTCTATAAGTCTCCCTTTTACTCGATTTTTCAAGAGTCTCCCTTAGCTTAGTGTCACCCCTAGCTCTATATTTCAATATTGCACGAAATTTTCTCTCATTTACGGAATTATCATCTATTTTTAGTTCTCCAGAAAGTGACATTTTCTCTCAACCGCGTACTAATACAGCTTCTATAATAGGTTTAATTCTAGCTCTATTTTCTGATACCTGTCTTTTTCGATTTTCGTCTATCAAGTCTATTATACTCTCTTGAACTTCCGTTTTTATTTTAACTAAATTATCGTTTGCACATATGGATTCTTTATGAAATTGAGTATTCTGATGTAAATTGAGTATCTACAAAAATGAATCATAGCTTATCTTACAGTTATAAAATAAAATTTAATGAAAATTTACCTCTTTTTCCTTTTTCCAGTTATCCATTTTGGTTTCACCAAAGCACCTAACGTCTGGGCTATTAGACCGCCTGTTGTGGCGAAAATACACAAAATTTGCATAACGCTCCGTATTCTTTTGCTGAGTATGAGAGCCAATTAATCTTTACGAGCTACTTATGTTGAAAACGAAGTTTAACTCTTTTATCACTGTATTTTTCGAGTAAAGGAAACTTGTATGTCGGTGGTGGAACCCAAAGTGAACTAATCACATATTTTATATCGCTGACATGTTGACCCACAAAGTTTCCAATGTCCTTTGAATTTACAGACACTTCTTGAGATTTATTTTCATCTGTCGAAGTTCTACCTCAAACAGAATATACTGAAGAACTAAACCTACTGACCTATCGTCCTATCTTTGTGAGTGAAAATGTTGACGCAATAAGTAAAGGAATCGCATACTGGGACAACATATATTGCAACACACCACGTTAAGTGAAGAACAACAGGGTTTCCGCAAAAATCGTTCCACGGTCGACGCTGTATTCGTTGTCGGACAAGTAATAGAGAAAGCCATTGAATATGACAAACCTGCGTACATGTCCTTCATAGACTTGAGTAAGGCATTCGACAGAATACAACTGACGGATGTTGTGGACGAACTGAAGCACAGAGGAATACACCCAAACATTGTAGAGACGATCAAACAACTAAACACAGGCAACACTACCACAGTCAAGACAAGAGCAACCACAACCGATAAAGTAAAGATCAACCTAGGGGTGAGTCAGGGAGATAGTCTTAGCCCACTGTTATTTAATCTGATAATGGACAGGATAATACGAAAAGTGAACCAAGGATACAGAATGGGGAACGAACTGTTGAAGATCTTGTGTTACGCAGATGACGCAACATTATTTGCGGATAGCGAAGACAGGCTGCAATGGTTGATGCAGGCATTTCACAGGGAGGCTCTGAAATTCAACATGATAATATCGATCCCCAAAACTAAGAGCATGGTAATTGCCAGGGAACCCCGCCAATGTAAGCTGGAGATAAATAACAACATCATCGAACAAGTATTCTGCTTTAACTATCTAGGCGTAACGATATCGCCATATGGGAGCTTAAAAGATAGTGTAAGACATCAGATGAATAAGGCAGCCAGAATAGCGTGAGCCCTAAGGAATATCATCTGGAAGAACAACTGCATGACAACAACCAGTAAAGTGAGAATTTACAAAGCGTGCGTCAGACCCGTGATGACATACTCGGCGGAAACAAGAGCAGATACAGCTGAAACTAAAAGAATGGCACGGACAAACGAGATGCGAGTTTTGAGGGCAATAACGGGGAACACATTGAGAGACCAGAGAAGGAGCGACGAGATCAGAAGGGAATGCCAGACATAGGACGTAGTTAGATGGACCCGCGCGAGGAGAAGGTTCTGGAATGAACATGCCTCACGTATGACAGACGACAGAATAGCAAAAATCGCTAGAAACGGAATACCAGCATCCAAACGACCCGTAGGAAGACCGCCAAAGAGGTGGAAGGACAGCTGGACCTCAACATCTCAAGAACGAGAGTAGGAAAATGGGTGAAACAAGCTAGCAAGCTTTCGTAAAGAAGAAGAAGACAAAACGGCATATATCCTACATTATGAGAGAGATGCGAGTTTTGTCGTTGGTCGGAAGACACGAACACCAGGGTGCTAGGTTCGCCCAGAGGTTGCTGAGGGATCGCATCTACTTCTGTTACTTGCTGTCGACAATAAACGTTATTGTTCCAAGAATGGCTGCTAGGTTTGTTTCTATTTTTTGTCTGCCGACACCTCGTACAAACATGTTGGAGCAGGCAATATATTTGTTTGAACGCGGAAATTACATGTTACCGGTTTCGGATTGTTTTTTTCTGTTAACTCTCGTAGAAATGGAAGAATATTACCCTGTAGTACGAAATTTTCTTGTGAATAAAGTTATAGTATTATTATATCCCTAGATTTTGAGCAGGTGTTTATTGAAGTACCTTGCGCCATTCCTCTTTACAACCATTATCAATCCAAAATGAGGAAACGATGGTATCGATTCATACTTCGAGACGTCCCAGTGCCTATACATCATGCTCCAACCGCCTCATTATCAAGTCCGGTTACGCTACTGCCTATTAATAACTGACAGAGAAAACATGCAGCAAGTAGAGATGCCATCACTTGGATTTATGAAGGGAATCAGTCTGAGCAGCCAGCGCCGCTATCATGGCTGATAATGGAGCCGGAGTATTTTTATCGACGTTTCCAGGTCGCTTATTGGCCGGTCGCCGGAGCGACGTAGTCTCCCATTGGCTCACGTAAATTGCTAGGGGAAAAACTCCTATAAAATATCAAACGATCCGGGATGTAGAGAAGTGTTGGGACACAGGTTCGTACTTAGGAAGATAGTAGAAGGAGAGTTGGATATAGGTTATAGGATATAGGACCGTAAACTGGGGCTACTCTGCCTGAAGGGGTAAATTTTCCTTGAGATTCGTTCACGATAAAATTAACATCTTCACGAAAACGTGGCACATCAAACAACAAAAAAGCCTGGCATGCCTTAATTTATGCATTTGGACAATCAAGAAGGACTAAAAATTCTGTTTGATTGATTCGGTCTTTACTTGGTGCAAACTCAGTTCGTTCAATTGAAAAATATATAAGAGACAGTATTTTGATTTCCACAAAAATGTTTATAATACAACAATTGTTTCACCTTGATGTGGATGATCTAGAATCAAAAATACACCTAAATCCGATAAGCAAATACTTCCTCAAAATGAAATAGGAAAAGGGTTTTACTTGATAGAAGGGATACACCAAAGTTTGAATATCAAACAGATTTAATCTATCAGTCTTCTACAATTTTAATTTAAAAAAAAAAATTTATTCAAAAAACTTTTAGAATGAAATTGATGTCGTATAAGCATGATTTATATTTAATAGACGTATAAAACCAAAACTCAATATACAATATCAAATGGAATAAATAAACCAACAAATATGATTTGTCAATTAAAATTAATAAATAAATATTTGAAGGAGACAAAATTTTGTTCCTGATCTTACCATTTTGAATACCAATTCCCTTTCAAAATATAAAACATAACTTGAGGACTTCTTAAAAAAAATAATTCATTTGAAATATTCAATATATTTGAATATTTATATAAGTTAATTCAAAAATCTCTCAAAACATGCAATTTATCTTCAAAAAACAATTAGAATTCCGGGAATCTCTACATCGACCCTTAAGCACATTTAAAAATCAAAATCAACCAACAATAAACATAGCTTATTTAAAGGTGGTGACTGGATGATTGCTTGAAACAACTTACGAAAAAATTAAGATATTCTATGTTCGACACAAAAATCACAGAAAACTGTAAGGTATTATAAGGTTTTCTTTAAACCATTGATATTCCATAATGAGATTTTATTCAAGCCTAAATATAATCATATATTATGTATAAAATAAAATAGGAAAAGGCTTTTTACTTGATGAAAGGGACTTCTTTTATTGATATAGATGTGTAGATGATATTTTTTGTTGTTTAAGTTTATTGATAAACTCCATCCAAGAATCAAATTCACAATCGAAAAAGAAAAGAACCACAGTATTAATTTTCTTGGCCTCACAATAACAAAACTTGATAATTCACATGATTTCAGTATTTTTCACAAACCCACGCTTACAGACATTACAATATATAAAACTTAAAATCACCCCAGCAACCAAAAGATGTCAGCATATAGTAGTTTCATTTATAGAATGATCCTTTGAATTCAGATAACTTTTTGAAAGATTTAAATATTATTAAACAGATAGCGCCAAACAACAGTTACAACCTCTTTCTCATAGACAAAATGGTATCCAATAAACAAAAGAACATGGCATCAAATCTGTGTACCCAGTCACAAAAAAGGACAATACACAGAAACACTTTTCGTTATCATATGTTAATGGATTATTTGAAAATATTACTACATATTTCAAAAATAGTTTCAAATACAACGCAGCTATTAAAACCTTTAATAACCTTAGTACTTACGTAAAAAACAATAAGGATAGAACAAATAAAGGAAATAAATCTGGAGTCTACAAAATGATTTGCAACGATTGCCCTTTAGTAGATATATATTGGCCAGACAGGTAGACCATTGAAAAAAATAATCAAGGAACACCAAAGGAGTTACATATTGGATTCAGTACATTCAACATATGTTAATCATCTTAAGGAATTCAGGCATAATTTCAACAATAACTATGAAATTATCCACGTCGAAAGCAAAAGTTCTAGATTAACACTTTTGGAATTTCTTGAAACCAACAGGTACAATGCCCGTAGAATCCTTTTGCATGAACAAACAGATGTTGACAAGTCTCCATTACTAAATATCTTTCCCTAATGGCATTTTTTAGCGGCGAACTTCAATAAACACCTTAAGTTTTTATGGTTTGTTCTTCCATCATTTGTCACGTACTTTATATTGTATTTAAACTCGGTTACACTGGACACCATCAGTGGTGAAACAATTGTTATATTATAAACATTTTTATGTAAAATAAAATATTGTCTCTTATATATTTTTTAACTAAAAATGCTGTTCACTTATGAAGAAGTTTTTTGAATATTATAGATAATAGCTGGACTAATTCTCCAGAAACACTTCAGATTTTAATCTAAATCAATCTCTTCAAAACATTTATAATTAATTTTAAACATGACCTAGATAATACTGTATCTCTTTATAGACATATATATTATCGATACATGGTGAAAATCAACTGATAAAAATCAAAGAAAATATAAAATATCGACCAAATTATATAAACATGACCTAATACATTTAATTCTAAATACTTTCAAGAGATTTATTTAGATTAAAATCTGTAGAGGTTCTGAAGAAATAATCCAGCTATTATCTGTAATATTCAAAAAACTTCTTGATAGTAAATTTTCATCATATAAATTGTTTCAGAAATTCTTTGTATTATCACACATACGCGTGGCGGTTTTCTAATGCTGAGTCTATGTCGTATCTTCTTTCATTATATATTTCTGTGGTATAACCTAATTTTTGAATAATTTATTTTCCACAGAAATATATAATGAAAGAAGATACGACATAGACTCAGCATTAGAAAACCGCCACGCGCATGTGTGATAATGAAAAATTTTCTCAAACATATAATGATATAATGAAAATTTACTATGAAGAAGTTTTTTGAATATTAAAGATAATAGACAGACATTATGAAGCTACCTTTAAAATGGCAAAAAATTATACACAGAACGACCCATATGTTGAATAAAGTATTGAAGTTCACGCAAAATTGATGGATTTTTTCCCTAACCTATTAAAGAATCAAAGTTTCAAACCAAAAAAAGGTGTTGTTCAAGTTACTGTTTTATTTAGTTCAGATACTTTAAAGTTCGCACCATAACTTTTCTATTTTCAATGATAGCTTTCTTTGTTTTACGCAAAAAAAAAAATTATACGCTGAAGCGAAATTTACCTTCTTGAATTTGTTATATAGAAATGTTACCCCAAACTTGAGGTAACTTTGTCAACTTTCTAATTAAAAAAATCAACACAATACATTATTAAAGGGTTTTAAAAATTAAACCACTTATAGAAAACGTACTACAATATTATGCATTAATAAGAAGAATTGAGTTTGCGGTTGGTTCTAGGTGAAACATTATAATATTTATATTAAAAATAACACTCGGTTTATATTTCACAGTTTATTCAGAAATCTGACACGTGTTTCGGTATTTCAACCATCTTCAGAGGAGTACAAAAAGTAACTAAACTTAAAATCACAGAGGTTCATTTTTATTACAATTACAACATCTGTTGCTTTTTATGGCACATTTTTACAACAGAATCCAATACAGGCGTACTAGGAAAGAGTATTTGGGAATTGGTCAAATTTTCTTTATTCTCTAAAGATTTTTTGATTGAAAGAATCTCCAAATAGTCCATCACTTTACCCTTATCAACATTGTATAATAAACTAACATCCTTTTCGTTGAAAAAGTGATTATTCTCTATACAATGTTCTGCAAAACCGGTTGATTTATGGTTTTTTAGAATTGATACCCTATGTTCTTTCACTCGAAGTTGTAAACACCGACCTGTTTGTCCAATATATATAGCATCACAATCATCACATTTTAGTTGGTAAATTCCCGTATTAGTCATATTAGGGTTCCTTTCTTTATTATTCCCTAAGAGTTTGGCTAGATTATTTTTATTGACTGTTATCGAACTAATTCCCATTTTCCGGAAACCATTACAAATTTTGTAACTAATACCTTTTATATACGGTATAGAGTACCACATTAAATCTCGGTTATAATCCTTTGAATTTATATAAAAATTTTTTAAAATATATTTAAATGCTTTCTTTTTAATCATTTTGTCAATAAGGTCCGTTCTATAGCCATTATTCAAAGCTATGGTTTTAATTATATTAACTTCTTTTTTGTAATTAGTTTCATTCAACGGGATATTCAAGAGTCTATGTATGAAGCTATGGAATGATGACATTTTAATCTGCCATGACTGATTGGATTTGGAATGTATGGTGGTGTCTGTCGTAGTCGGTTTTCTGAAAATATCGAATTCAAATTTGTTATCTAAATGAGAGATTTTGAGATCTAAAAAGCTAATCGACGAGTTTTGTTCAATTTCTATGGTAAATTCGATATTTTCATTCAAGTCATTGAGAAAATTCAAGAATTGTTTCAGCTGTCTGTCGGTTCCGGTCCAAATGCAAAAGACATCATCTACATATCTAGCCCTAGGCCTAGATATGTAGATGATGTCTTTTGCATTTGGACCGGAACCGACAGACAGCTGAAACAATTCTTGAATTTTCTCAATGACTTGAATGAAAATATCGAATTTACCATAGAAATTGAACAAAACTCGTCGATTAGCTTTTTAGATCTCAAAATCTCTCATTTAGATAACAAATTTGAATTCGATATTTTCAGAAAACCGACTACGACAGACACCACCATACATTCCAAATCCAATCAGTCATGGCAGATTAAAATGTCATCATTCCATAGCTTCATACATAGACTCTTGAATATCCCGTTGAATGAAACTAATTACAAAAAAGAAGTTAATATAATTAAAACCATAGCTTTGAATAATGGCTATAGAACGGACCTTATTGACAAAATGATTAAAAAGAAAGCATTTAAATATATTTTAAAAAATTTTTATATAAATTCAAAGGATTATAACCGAGATTTAATGTGGTACTCTATACCGTATATAAAAGGTATTAGTTACAAAATTTGTAATGGTTTCCGGAAAATGGGAATTAGTTCGATAACAGTCAATAAAAATAATCTAGCCAAACTCTTAGGGAATAATAAAGAAAGGAACCCTAATATGACTAATACGGGAATTTACCAACTAAAATGTGATGATTGTGATGCTATATATATTGGACAAACAGGTCGGTGTTTACAACTTCGAGTGAAAGAACATAGGGTATCAATTCTAAAAAACCATAAATCAACCGGTTTTGCAGAACATTGTATAGAGAATAATCACTTTTTCAACGAAAAGGATGTTAGTTTATTATACAATGTTAATAAGGGTAAAGTGATGGACTATTTGGAGATTCTTTCAATCAAAAAATCTTTAGAGAATAAAGAAAATTTGACCAATTCCCAAATACTCTTTCCTAGTACGCCTGTATTGGATTCTGTTGTAAAAATGTGCCATAAAAAGCAACAGATGTTGTAATTGTAATAAAAATGAACCTCTGTGATTTTAAGTTTAGTTACTTTTTGTACTCCTCTGAAGATGGTTGAAATACCGAAACACGTGTCAGATTTCTGAATAAACTGTGAAATATAAACCGAGTGTTATTTTTAATATAAATATTATGCATTAGTTACAGCAGTTCAAACATTTTGAGATATCAAAAAAAACTCTTAAAAACTGAACTTTACATAACAGGTCAACACAGGATTTGATCCTGGAGTATTTGGTTTGATTGATTGAATACAAATGTGATGCCCTTAGTTAGAATTTGTTATTAGTTTTTATCTGAAATTTCAAAGAGATGACATTTGATGGCAGATGATTCAAATATAGTAATAGGAGGATCAAATAAGGAAGAAATAAACATAAGAGAACAACACATGTTGTTGATAGCGAAATGGTGAATGGATGAAAATGAACTTATATTAAATGAAGAGAAAAAAAATGGCAATTTTTGATACCAAAACATCTGAAAAGACAAATCCTAATGAGATCATTTTTGGTGAAAATGATTTTGAGGTATCTGTAAAGTTTCTTAGTTTATATATTGAATAATAACTGAGCTTTGAATAAGATCTGTTTTGCTACTAGAATTGATGCTTAATATATGAATGTTGAAACAATACCCAAATTATGAATCTGTTATGTGATATGGAATTATTTTTTGGAGTACGCATCAAAAAGAGTAGGTATTTATTGCACAAGAGAGAGTGATTCGAACAATGTTCAAAATGGGATTAAGGAATCTTGTAGGGGTGTCTTCGAATTAAAATGTATATTTTCAGTTTATGTTTTGAAGCGGATGTGCCATTTAAAATTTGTTATAAATAAAAAACTATTGAATATTTTTTCAAAATTATAAGTTTATTAGAAATGATTCAGTTTTAGTGAACAAATTAATCCCCACCAAAAAAATGGTTTGGGAGCAATATCTCAGTTGGTGCTACGCCTCTCTGTTAAGTTGATGGTACCATTGATAGTGAAAGTATTGTGGCATTCTAAACGATTTTCTTCCTGAAATGGCTCATGCTTTATATCCAGAGGGGTGGCGTTTTCAGCAGGATAATGCAAGATGCCATACTTTGGCCTATACTTAAGCTTGGATGCAAGAACAACAAGTGACAACCATTTCATGGCCAGCAGCTTCACCAGATCTTAGTCCCATTGAAAACATATGGGAAGTATCGAAGATTGAAGTTGAACGAGCTGCGCCACGAAGTTGAGTTTTACACAAGTGAGCTTTGTTTTTTTCGGATACTTTCTAGACGGACTATATTTCTTCATATAGGTACTTCATATACTTCTCCATCAATTCTCTGCTTGCAGAAGTTTGATGTGTTTTCGAGCAATTTCTTCTAAATCGAAACTAGTAGTATCCTATCCGGTCCTCCACGTTTAAGACATCCAAAATCAAACTTATTCCTGACTTCATCCCTGTTGAAGCGTTCTCTTTCTTCCCCTTCGGTAACCCTTGGAAACGGGCATATTTTGTCTATTATATTCGTTTGCCAACGTGAAGGGTAGATTATTCCCATATTACACTGAAAATTTTATCCGTATTTCTCCAGATTCGGATGTCAGAAGGGGTACATATATTCTAATCGATTTCTTCGGTTAATAAAAGATCGAATTGCAATCTAAGATATAATCTTTTAATAAATGCGCCTTGGATCATATTCGGAATTGAAAAATCCTTGAATGTCTGTTAGTGTAAATATTCGAACATTATAAAATGCAACAGAACGTAAATTTTGTCGCATAAAAATTAGAAAATTTTATGAAAATTTCAGAACGAAAAGTTCATGATAAGTCATCTTTAGAGAAATTCATATTAAAATATTATATAATTTTCGAAATGAAAAAAACATTCAAGAAAATAGTATTGAAATAAATAGATTTCAAAGATACCATAATACTGGACTTAGTTTCCTTTTCTTTTGAACAATTCGGCAGTATCCTTCATTTCAAAGAATAACCATACACATTTAATCAAATGATTAAATAATAAAAATTTAGCAATAATATATTTTGATTTCTACTTATTTTTTAAAAGTTAAGCACATGACGTGTTATGTTACATGTAAAGGTTATTTGCGATAACACAAAGAAGTTTCAATTTCTTTTGAAAGTTAACGGAAACAAAATATGTATATCAGGTAGGAAAAACGACATGCTCAGACAGTTTTTCCTAAGTTAAAATATTGTAACGTATCACAGTTAGTTTACCACAGTATTTTGCCCATTATTTCAGTATTTTGAAACAACATACAAGTGCAATGATTATTTACGAAAGGTTTAGTGGACTGTATTTGACGTAGTGTAGTGTAGCTAAGAATTTAACTTCAAAAGCTCTTGTATCGGGTGTTTTTTTTTAAGTGACAGAGCTTTCGATAGGGATAACTGTGATTTGACAGAAGGTAGAAACCATGTTGTTTTGATATTTCTGTTCAGTAAGCATTCACAAATAATCATGGCCGCAACAACGTTTACAAATTGTTGAAATTTATTTTCAAAATCAGTGCTCTCTTCGCCAAATTTATAGAGCACTTCGTGAAATTTATGGTCTCCTTAATCGTCCATCAGAGCAGCTTATTCGTCGAACTATCGATAGATTTCGGACAACATTTTCTCTAGTGGATGCAACAACAACAAGAAAAATAACTGTGCGTAGAGAAGAAAATATCGCTTCTGTAAGTAATAGTGTTAATGATGATCCAGATTTGTCTATTCGTCGACGTTTACAACAAGTTGGACTCTGTGCATCCACCACATGGAAAATTTAGGGTAAAGTTCTTAGTCTACACCCATACAAGATCAAACTGGTTCAAGAACTAAATCCACTTGAACATAATAAGCGTATTTTGTTTGCTGATTGGGCCCTAGAACAGCTGGAAGCTGATCCACTTTTTTATTGTAAAATTGTGTTTACTGATGAAGCTCATTTCTGGTTGAACGGCTATGTAAACAAGCAAAATTATCGTATATGGAGTGAAAACAATCCTCAAGAAGTTCTGCAGGTTCCATTGCATCCTGAAAAATGCACTGTAGGGTGTGCTTTACACGCTGGAGGCATCGTGGGTCCATATTTCTTTAAAAACGATGCTGGAGCTAATGTTACAGTGAATTGTGCCTAGTTACAGATTGATGATTATTTGTTTCAAAATTTGAATGGTATCGACCCAGAAGTATTTTGGTTTCAACAAGATTGGGCTACACCTCATGCTGCTACCAATTGATTTATTGAAAGGAAGATTTGGCGATAACATTATTTCGAGAAATGGTCCAATTAATTGGCCTCCAAGATCATACGACATAACTCCACTGGATTATTTTTTTGGGGTTATGTCAACTCATTTGTTTCGTTTGAATTTTGAAATTTTGGATATAAAAGTGATATTGCCTTCTTGTAATTTATTTTATCAAGTAAATTATCTTCAATTAATTATTCAAATTATAAAATAAATTACAAGAAGGCAATATCACTTGTATATCCAAAATTTCAAAATTCAAACGAAACAAAATTTATTTCATTAACTTACATAGGCCAAAAATCTGAAAAGAATGCTAGATATTTAAAGAAAAATATAACATCTCTATTAAAACCATTAATTCTTCAGGCAGCTTAATAAAAAGTAATAAAGACGTCATTCCTAAAAACAAAAAATCAGGAGTTTACAAGTTAACATGAAGTGATTGCCCATGTGTATATGTGGGACAGACAGGCTCATTCCAAACAAGGATATGAGAACATGAAAAATGTTATATTAATAATAAACCGAATTCAACTTATGCCAACCATTTGTTAGAGACTGGTCATAATTTTAATATGAACTATCAAATATTACATATCGAAAACAAAAGTCAGAAACTAAATCTGTCAGAAACTTTAGAGATCAATAGATATAATGAAAGACAAATTTTATTGAATGATCAAATAGATTTAAGCAGATCCCCCCTACTCAATATTTTTCATTAATTGTAAACCAACTCTTTCCACCCCTCTATTTTTTGTACCAGAGCTGTATATTTAAGGTCATGTTTTGCATTGTATATCTCAGTTTAAATACTCACCTGATGAAGTCATGGTATGACGAAACAATTGTCGTGTAAATCAATAAAATAGCGGAAGTTAACATTTGTTTTTCTTATATTGCTTTATTTCCTCGAATGTTCTGCAACATTACCCCCTATGTAGCAAGCACCCAGAATTTATAACGATTAGTTCAAGTTCTAATTGACTATTTCACTACCTTTTACTTTCAATTATCAACTCTCAATGTTCCAATAGCCTATTCATCCTAGCTGTTTCATGGCCATCGCATCCCTTTTCTGCAGTAATCACCATTATAATAGCTACAAATACTTTCTTTTCACGTGAAGTACAAAAACTAGGCCAATATTTCTGTCTACCGTCGAGAATTGGAACGTGGCCCAATTTTTCAAATGACCGTGAAGGTTTCTCCGAGAATGTTTTAAAATATTTTGACAGAAAAGACATTTTGTCATCCTGACAGAAAAGAAATAATGACCTAATAAAGTTTACAGCTTTGCATTGATCTATTTTCGGGGAATTTGTGAAAACAAGAATAGGTCATGGTGCTGAAGAAGGAGGCTAAAGTGTGTCATAAACGCATAAACGGTAGCTATTCGAGGGCTACTCTAGTTATTATTGAAATTCATGACACAAAAATATTGAATTGAATCAGTCCTTACTTGGTGAAAATCCATATTAAATAATATTTAAATAAGGATATTATGATTTTCACAAATTTTTATCGTTATGTTTACAACAATCGTTGAAGGATATAATTTTCTTGATTTAACTGTTACTCGAATAAATAATTCACATGATATTTCAATATTTCACAAACCAACCTATACGGATTCTATTATATAATAATAGAATAAATAAATAAATCAAACCATCCTTTAAATAAAAAATTATCAGCATTTAATTGTATGATCCATAGATTAGTTAATATTCCCATGAATCGAGAAAATTATATTTCAGAACTTAACATAATTAAACAAATAGCTATTAATAATGACTATGATCCTTAGTTGATAGACAAATTGTTGATGAATAAAAATAATAAAATAGCTTCAAATATGGTATATCCTAATATAATAGAAAATTTTAAATACATTTCCTTAAAATACACTAAAGGTATTTCTGAGAAAATTGCTACATACCTCAAAATTAAATCTAATTTAAAAACTTCATTTAAAATCAATTCAAACTTGAGTAAATTCATTAAAAATGATAGAGACTACAGTCTCTATTATTTCTTAATAATAATATAATTTAAGAACTTCATTTAAAACCAATTCAAACTTATTAAAAATTATAAAGACTGTATACATATACATGTATAAATCTGGGGTTTATAAGTTAACCTACGGTGATTGCCCTAAAGTTTACATAGGACAGACTGGAAGAACTTTCCGGCATAGAATTTGTGAACATTTGAAGAGTTCCCCCAATAATAAAAGTAATTCCACATATTAAATCCATTTATTGAATTGTATCAGTCCTTACTTGGTGAAAATCCATATTAAATAATATTGAAATAAGGTTATTCTGATTTTCACAAATTTTTATTGTTAAATTCACAACAATTGTTTCGCTATCACAGTAGCCTCATCAGGCAAGATATCATTTTGAATAACTAAGCTTGTTTCCGAAATCCGTTGCTATTTATATTACAGTAAGTACAATAAATTTTTATTGAGCACTAAAGCCCAAAAAAGGGTCCCTGCAGATTCCAGCTTATCTGAATATATTTAACAGAGGTGAGTTATTTAAATCTATTTGTTCGTTAAGTAATATTCCAATTTTAATATGTTTATTTATCTCTAGGGATTCTAACAGATTTAAGGCATAACTTTTGCTTTCTATATGTAGAATTTCAAAGTTATGGTTGAAAGTATGTCCTGTTTCTAACAAATGGTTGAAATATGTAGAATTGCTTTTATAATTGAGGAAACTCTTCAAATGTTCACACATTCTATGACAGAAAGTTCTTCCAGTCTGACCTATGAAAGTTTTTTAGTCCTATGGTATTATAAGCTCCTAATAAGGTGCAATATTAATACACAAAACATTTGGTTCTATACCAAATGTTTGAAACTAAATGTGTTCCCGAAATACATAATATTAAAAACGAAGAATAAAAGTACTACCGCTGACAAGGGACGAATATATGGAATGAAGATCTGGTTAAAAGGAGACATGAAGAGAGAATATGCCAAACGAGATGCCCACAACGTATATCTTAAGGTAATACACTCAGAATTAACTTATAGACTCCATAATATCATCTTTGATTATATAGATCAAAATGCAAGAGAAAAAGTCGCTAATATTATATATAAAAAATTCTTGATTCAGAAGAAGAAAATAACCAAATTAGTATCAGATAAAATTCAGAAAAACAAAAAAATTGCAACAAAATCAAAAAAATTTTCAAAAATCTTTCCGGAAAATAATTTAATGAAACAGAAATTAATCTTTTGAATAAAGGATTCAAATATAATATAATATTAATTTAAATAACAAAAAAGACTTAGAATATGTAGCAATAGGTTCAGAACTAGCACTTAAAAATTACAAGAACACAAATATCGACAAACATATCATTACCAATATGATTACAAACCATCATAAATTACCTAATAAAAATTTCAGAATGAAAGAAGAATATAAAACTATTAAAACTATAAATCAGAAAATCACTGAAAATAATTTAATTTTCACCCGAGCCGATAAAGGTAACACTATTATTGCTTTAACGGAAAGTGATTATATTACCAAATCAGTTACTTTCCTAGAATTAAATAATTTTCAATTAATCAAACACAATCCAACGACAATTTTCCAAAATCAAATTAAATCTCTAATAACCCCCGGAATCCAGCCTCTTTCGGAATACCCCAAAAAATAAATTAATTTTAATGAATCCACAACCTCCAAAAATGTATTCTTTGATTGAATTACACAAGGGAGATTATCCTATTAGACCGGTTGTTTCGTTCGTTAGTGCACCTTCATTTAAACTTTCGAAAGAACTTATTCAGATTATTTTAAAAGAAACTAAATTCCAAGCTAAATACTCGATAAAAAGTTCATTACAGCTAATAAATGAAATAAAAAATATCCACTTACCACATAATGCTAAATTCATTTCATTTGACGTACAAAATTTATTTCCAAGTATACCACCAAACGAAACAATTAAACTAGTAGATAATCTATTAATCAACAACAGTTGCAATACAATTATCAAAGAAGATATTTTAGAATGTCTAGATATTTGCACTAAACAAAATTATTTTCAATTTAAAAATAAAATTTATAAATCTGAAAACGGTTTGATTATGGGAAATCCCTTAAGTCCTTTATTAGCAGAAATATTCATGGACAATATTGAAACTAAAATTCACCAAAATCCCCTCAAGAAATACTTTTTATATTGGTATAGATATGTAGACGATATTTTCTGTTGCTTCACAGGTACAGACAGACTTTTGAAAAAATTCTTTTTATTCATCAATGAAATACATCCTTCAATTAAATTCACCAAGGAAACCGAACTTAATAATTCTATTAATTTTCTTAATTTAACTGATACTCGAATAAATAATTCACATGATTTTTCAAACTTGAGTAAATTTATTAAAAATAATAAAGACTGCATACATAAAGATGATAAATCTGGGGTTTATAAGTTAACCTGCGGTGATTGCCCTAAAGTTTACATAGGTCAGACTGGAAGATCTTTCCGTCATAGAATGTGTGAACATTTGAAGAGTTTTCTCAATAATAAAAGCAATTCTACATATTCCAACCATTTGTTAGAAACAGGACATACTTTCAACCATAACTTTGAAATTCTACATATAGAAAGCAAAAGTTATGCCTTAAATCTGTTAGAATCCCTAGAGATAAATAAACATAATTAAATTGGAATATTACTTAACGAACAAATAGATTTAAATAACTCACCTGTGTTAAATATATTCAGATAAGCTGGAATTTGCAGGGACCCTTTTTTGGGTTTTAGTGCTCAATAAAAATTTATTGTACTTACTGTAATATAAATAGCAACGGATTTCGGAAACAATCTTTGTTATTCAAAATGTGATCTTGCCTGATGATGCTACTGTGATAGCGAAACAATTGTTGTGAATTTAACAATAAAAATTTGTGAAAATCAGAATAACCTTATTTCAATATTATTTTATAACCATTTGTTGGAAACAGGACATACTTTCAACCATAATTTTGAAATTTTACGTATAGAAAGTAGAAGTTACGCCTTAAACCTGTTAGAATCCCTAGAGATAAATAAACGCAATAAAATTGGAATATTACTAACCGAACAATTAGATTTAAATAACTCAACTCTGTTGAATATATTCAGTTAAGCTGGAATTTGCAGAGACCCCCTTTTTGGGTTTTAGTGGTTAATAAAAATTTATTGTACTTGCTTTAATATAAATAACAACGGATTTCGGAAACAAGCTTAGTTATTCAAAATGTAAACCTGCCTGATGATGCTTCTGTGATAGCGAAACGATTTTTGTAAACACATCAATAAAAATTTGTAAAAATCAGAATAACCTTATTTAAATATTATTCAGGACACAATTATGAACAACGAGTTTACATTGTTGAAAATTGTTCAAAAATAATAAAGTTTGATAGCAACGGTTCTGAAATTTCATACAGAATATAGTTGGAGTGTGAAATACTCGGAATCTAAACTCGCATTTCAATTAAGGGACTGCAATATTGCGCGCACATTTTCGAAAACTGAAATGAATTTTTTGCCGTAATGGAGCAGTAATCCGAAACCCCAGGCTCCAACCCCTAATGAAAAACTCAATTGTTTCCCGTTTCGTACACCCGAATTTTCATTCGTTCAAACACGATGGAGTGCTGCAATTTATTACAGCTATTTATTTCATGAACTAGATTACATGCATATAAACGCTGCCGAGCGATTTTCACCCCCAATTTCCAACAATTTTCTCCAGTGTTTCCATGGAATTGTAATTCAGTATTCAGCATTTCCTCCCTCCTATTCAAGCACATCGTAGTGACCCATCTGTAGAGGATCTCTCGATAGATATGATTCTCATTTCTGGGGTGCAAAACAGAGATTTCGATGGTGAAGTTTCTATATTTCTATAGTCCGTCTAGAAAGTATCCGGAATTTACTATTTTTCGTAATTTTAATATACTTCTTTTTTGTAACATTCTAAGACAAAAGTAATGTATAAATAAGGTGATGCAGATAGTCGGCTATGGCAGAAGTTGCATGACAACACTATTTGTTATATATTGTTGATTGTGAACAGGTGTACAATTTATGAAATAATATCGCAACTAGAAAAAAACGGATAGAATATTTGTATAGAAAGGGTTTTCGAAACGCTAAAAAATTAGAGCAGTTGACTGAACTGAGAAAAAGTGCTGTATATGAAACAATAAAGAGGTTAAAAAGGTATGGATATGAGGCACAGACCAGTTTCAAGAAGGCAGCGTAAGATTAAAGGAAACAATTTAAACGCTTTATTGGACTTAGGACGACACAATCCGCGCCTGGCGTTTCGAAAATTAGTTAACAGATTTGGAAATCAACGAAATATTAAAATATGTCGAGAAACCGTCCGTATGTCACTGAAAAGACAAGGCTACATGTCAAGGAAATCAAAAAAAACCCTATAATGACCCTTTACAAAAGGAACGAAGGATAGAATTTTCAAGAAGAAAATTTTAATAATGTCTTTATATGATGAGAGTTGTTTCACTCAAAGGTAGAAATCACTGAAAAATCTTATCAAAACATCCAGTTACCGTTCAAATTTTTCACCAACATTTTTTGTGGTTTCTGTATAGTGGGTAACATTAATAGTGAAAAGTATTGTCATTCTAAACGATTTTCTCCTTGAAACGGCGCATGCTTCATATCCAGAGGGGTGGCGTTTTCAGCAGGATAATGCAAGATGCCATACTTCGGCCTATACTCAAGCTTGGATGAAGGAACACCAAGTGACAACAATATCATGGCCAGCAGCTTCACCAGATATTAGTCCCATTGAAAACATATGGGGACTGAAGATTGAAGTTGAACGAGCAGCGCCATGAAATAAAGATGATTTAATTCAGTCAGTTTTACAGTCCTGGACACCTGGAGGCCATCACCGAAAATGATGGAGGTGATCTAGTTTCGGGTGTATCTCGACGTTTAGTCAAGTGTTTACAGTTAAATGGAAGTTGTATAAGTAAATAAAATCAATATTTTTTCATAATTTTCTAATGCAAGAATTAAAAATATATACTAAATAATTACAATTGAGCTTTGTCTTTTCCGGATACTTTGTAGACGGACTATATATTTGACTTGAGATCGAAATAATTCAAAAAGTTTCAGCCGATTTCATTAAATAATATCTTTATTTTCCTGATTTTTTTTAGATTTCTCACTTAACGCATCGGCTGATAACTTTGTTTGGATATTTCCAGTAGTATTAGGAGTACAAATAAGTTTCCGCCGTTTTTTAACACAAATTAAATATTTATTATAGAAGAATGATTTTAAACGATGTGAGACTGCTTGCAGAGTGACTTCCAATGCTAGAGCAAGTTCTTTTTTTGTTTGAGATGAATCTTCCTACAATAATTCCTCCAATTCTGCATCGTCGTAAATTTTTGGCCTTCCACTGCGATCTTTGTCTTCTACGTCGAAATCACCGTTTTTAAACTTTTAAAACCACTCTCGACACGTTCTCTCACTCAAAGCACCCTCACCAAAGGCTTCTACGAGCAATTGATGCGCCTCAACAGCAAATTTCTTTAAATTAAAGAAGTAAACTAATATTTCCCGCAAATGACGCTTACTTGGCTCAAATTTTGACATTTTCAACTTATAAAAATTATATTTTACCAATATAAAATCAATGATATTAATAGGTTATGTTGTTCTTGAATGTCCAAACTATTTTTTAAGCCGGTTATCATCTGCGAAAGCTAACCGAAACTCCGTGCCGCGCCATCTACAATAAAACGGCGGAAACTTATTTGTACTCCTAATAGATTTTCATCAATGTTTACTGGATATTGTGCTTAATTTATATTCACGAACTTCCTTGTTATATGTGCTATAGATAAGAAGAACAGAGTCTACAGATGAAATTTTGGTGATATCAGTCTGTCTTAGTGTTTCCGTCAAGTATTCGGGCCCCAATCCTAGTGTGGACATTACGATAGGTAAGATGTAGACTTCATTTGCATTCCAGAGCGCTTTAATCTCATACGATAATTTCTGGTACTTCTATTTCTGCATTCTGGTTTTCTCCATGTTGTGCAGTTTACTTACTACTAGGAAATCTATCAAGTAAATATTCCCTTCCTTTTTCTTCTACAGTATAACATCTGGTCGGTTACTAATGGTGGTCCGGTCAGTGAGCACGTATCTATCCCAGTAGAGGGAGTGGCGATTTAGATGATCTTGCAGCACTGGTTTTGGTATGTACTGAAATTCCGGAGGTATTGGCTCATTTATGAGGTTTAGCTGTTTTGCTATTTCCAAATGTATTTTTCCCATTCTGTCATGCCTGTCTTTGTTTTATTATTCTTATTCAAGATCTACACGCATCTTTTGTGGTCTGTCCGGCTAGTTCCACAAGTCAACTGAATAAATTATCTGTATGGCAGGTATTTATGATTACAGCCTTCTGCATTTTGTTCAGTACTTCTGGCTTCAGCTGTAGTAAAGCCAGGTTCTCTCTCAGATTCTTGGGAATGAGACCGATATTGGATAACAGAATAAGGACTATCCGTACACTGTTTAGTTTCCACATTGTTTTTATCTCTGCTGCAAGCTCGAGTGTTTGGAAATCTACTCGTGAATAGTTCTTGTCATCTTGTGGTTTAGCGGAATGGCAACGTCAATCAATATGGCGGATTTTGTTCTTTTGTCAATCACAGTAATCTCTGGTCTGTTATGTTCTCAGGTGCGCCTGTGTGAATAGTTCTATCTTATTATATCATCAAGTGTTCGTTCTCTAAAATAGGTTCTGGAGAATAACAGTAATAACAGTCTGTGCTTTCTGACAGTTGATAGTATTGAAGTAGTTCTAGATGTATTGTTTTTACCACATTGTTGTGTCTTTTGAGGTAGTCACTTTGAGTAAGAGTTGGACTTGCTATGGTCTATTGTTTCTCCTGGTAACTCATATCTCCTGCAGCGATCTTCTGGTGCATTTGGATCTTTAATTACATGCTTCATATAATTCCGGTTTGCAATGACTTCGTCTTATCGCCAGTAGAAATCATTCCGTCTCGGCAAAGAGTCCACCAGTCATCAACCATCCGTTTGACAATTCTTGTTCAACATTTATGTGGTTAAGGGAGTGGTGATATCTGTCGTGAAGGATTTTTTGTGCTTTCTTTCTCATGAATCGTAAGACCAGAGGGTTGAAATTCCTCAAAGCTAAGGTTTAAAGGTGTCAGTCGCTGATCAGCTTCCACTATTGCTTTAATGAGATTTGATGTTTCTGACTTGCCAGTGAAATAGTTTCTAAGACTATGCCTGTCATATAGTAGCTGAAAGTCAAGCAATCCTCTGCCGCCTTGCCTACGTGGCAGTGTCATTCTCTCGATACAAGATTTTGGGTGATGGACGTTTTACTTAGTCCTATTGATTCTTGGCCAACTCTTGAGGTCGGTTTGCGTCCATTTTATGATTCCAAAACTGTAAGTTATAACTGAAGTGGCAAAAGTATTTACAGCTTTTATCAGATTTTTTCCACTGAGTTTGGATTTTAAAAGTTTATGTAGGCGTGTGCTTTTTGTCTACTCTGCATCATTCCAAGGTATTTATAGAGCTCGTCAGTTTTCATTCCTTGTATTGACATAGGTTTCGGTCCTGTTTGGTTCATAATTTTACTAGCTTGAATTCCAAGTGTCCTGCATTTTTCTATCCCGAACTTCATCTTTATATCGTTGCTAAACTTGGCTACAATGCGAATAAGTTCTTCAAGTTGGCCTCTATTCGCAGCGTAGACTTTAAGATCGCCCATGTATATCAGATGATTTATTCTAAAGATTGGTTTTCTGTTTGATCTTATGTAGAATCCAATATTTGTTGTTCTCAGTAGATAGCTTATAGGATTTACTGCCATACAGAATTATAACGCACCCAGACAATCACCTTGAAAAATTCCCTTTTTAATTGATGTAGGGTTGGTTCTAGATGTTCTAAGGGTACTTCTTGTAGACGAAGTTTGGTTCGTTGTAGTAGGTGGGTGTCCCCTATGATTCAACTGTATTATAGTCTGCCAGTTCTTCGTTATGAATGTGAGGAAGTTTTAATAGCCGGGCTTGTATATGGACAGGACTTTTAGGAGCCATGAATGAAGAAGCGAATCGAAGCATCTTTCGTAATCGATGTAGCAGGCATGGAGATTTCTTGAATTCTTAGTTCCCTGTTCAAGTATCACCTGATCTATTGTTAACTGTTCTTTGCATCCCTTTGCGTTTCTGGTACACCCTTTCTGTTCTTCTGCTATTATATTATGCGATCGTATATGGCGTTGCTTATACATGATATCATCAGTTTATATATGGTGTTCAAACATGTAATTGGCCGCCTCTTGGATGGAACACCATTAAATGTTTTATTTTTTGGCAAAAGATATGTTATGCCAAGAGATAAATGCGCGGGGAAAGCTCCGAGCATTGTACACACTGGCTAAACAATTCAGCCATTTTTAATGGGTACACGTGAGACGTTTATACCAAAAGTTCTGGATTCTATCGGGTCCAGGAGCCTTCCAAGTTGTGTGATTTTTTTAGTGCATTTGTTAGCCGTTGGGTGCTTATTTCAGTGAAAAGCATCTCAGGTAACTTTTTGTGGTTTGCTTCTTCGTCTTTCATCCATTGGGCATTAGTATGGTTCTGTCCAGTAGACCATACAGAGGACCAATACTCTTCTACTCGTTTTATAGATGGATGTTCTTGAGAGTCGGTGTCATTATTATTATTATTAATTTTTACCACTTAGTTTTCTCAGGATTAATTTTCTTTACAGAGCAACACCGTGTGTATCTAAGGTGTTGCTTCTGCGTCCGGATGTCAAGTAAGTGTTAAAGTACTTTGCGTACCATATGAGCAGTACTCAGGACCAATGCCTCTTGCATTTGTAGAAGATCACTATATTTTTAAGTTTTTGAGTATCGAATGTCTTACATAAATCAATAAATATACATAGAAACGGATTTATTTTATCCAAGCAGTCATATAATCTCCCAGTTACTTCTTTTATTGCATCTTCTGTGGATTCACCTTCAATAAATCCATCTGATACTTCACTAGGTACTTCACTAACAGGATTTTCATTGAATTTTCAATTATCTTTGCCAGGATCGATACCATCTAGAGGGTTTTTCAATGGAAACGTACTATTTTTAAATTGACATGATTCGCGCATGGCAGTGATTGTTTATTTGTGACGTTGACAGTTGTATTTGTCAATGTCTACTATTTAATCATGAAAAGGTACACACTTCAACAAGGTTCACAAATAATCCAAAGTTATGATGAAAAATCTCGATCTGTTACTCTAACTTTACGTGCTTTAACTCCTATTTTTGGTCGTTATATTCATCCTGATAAAGGAACAGTTGTAGTGAAGAAGTTTGAAACAAAATTTACCCTTCATGATGTTACAGTGCCAGTGAGATAAAGAAATGCAAGAAGTGAAGAGAATATTACTGCCGTGCGTGAAAGTGTTCGTAAAGACCAAAATGTATCGATTTCTCCAAGTTCATAAGAACTAGGCATGTCCCAGACGTTTAACGTTTTTAGAATCATCTCCCAACAGTACAATTAAACTCAAAATTTAAATGATTTCAAGAAATAAATAGAAAACAATTTATCGATATACCTAATAAATATTAATAATGAATTAAATATTTCAAAGAAAATAATTCTTATACATTATTGATTAATGATCAATGAATTAATTTCTACAAAAAAGTTAATATTTAACATTTTTTTGAATTCTACATAAACTGTTGAATTTTCAGGAGGTTTGGGTAAAGACTTTTTCTTTTACTTTTTGGAAACAATAAACCAATGGGAATTTCATGCTAATTATAACTTTCGCCGATTCTAGAGGGTGTTATTCATTTTGCGCGCTTCGTGGGAAACCCTTCCCTTTCGGCACTGCCTCAAATGAGTCGTTTGGACATGCCCATCAGACACGCTATACTCCAAACCAAATTTTCATTTTCCCAATATTTGCCTCAGTTGTTCTGGTTGACGAATGATTATAAAGTAGCAAATGTTAAATATTTTACGGCTTGACAAAAGTATACAGCCAGAAAGTAGCACCGGCCTTATTGCGCTATAAAACTAGAGTGCATCGTAAAAATACAAAATCATTTCAACTTTCGCATTCGTGCCTTACCATTTTTATGGTAGAACTAATTCATAGCTTACCTAGTACTATCTGTAACGTCAAGATTCATCATTGACACTTTATTGCCCCCATTAGTACCGCAATTTTCGTGGAATTTCAGCCGTTTAGGGTTTTTGGGATCGGCCGATTTTTGGAGTTTTAGAGGTATATTCCGAAAGTAAACCAGCTGATTTATATATTGATTTGAAGCATAAGCGGAGTCATTGTCGACTGATAATAACAGTTTGGGGAAAAAGAAATACATTATTTTGTCGACAGATGGCTGTAGTGATCGATATCTCGTAAAATATCGATCTAACAATTTCAGATTTATGCACGTTGTCAAGGTGACATTTCACACTAAAAAAATTACTTTGCTGTTTTTTGTTTGGTCCATTCACTTGTGAGTTACAGGGCGTTAAAAATGGAAGTCAACAAAGAGAAAATTTGGTAAATTTTACAGTTTTTCTTTGATAAAGACGAAAATGGAGGCGGCTGAGAATGGTGGTGAATGGTCCTGATACTATAACAACATGTTACGTGCAATTTTGGTTTCATCGATTCCGTTCAGATATTAAAGGTTAAAGATGCACTTCGCACAGACAGATCCGTCGCCAAAATTACCGATAAAATCACAGAAATAATCGAAGTTGACTGAAATGTTAGTAGTCGCAGCATCGTCCAGAAGCTGATTGACTATAAAAGAGTTATAACCCATTTGCGCAAAGCTGGATCTAAAGGATGCTCGATGTTTGGATTCCACACCAATTAACACCAAAAAACCTGAGGAATCAAATTTTCTTCTGCGAAGCCTTGACCAAACGGAATGAAATCGACCCATTCCTTAAAGGGATGGTGACTAGGGATGAAACATAAGTCACATACGAAAATATTGTGCGAAAACCATCGTGGTCAAAGCACAGGGAAGCAGTTCAAACAGTGGCCAAACCAGGACTAACGGCCAGGAAGGTTCTACTGTACATTTGGTTCGGCTAAAAAGGAATAATTTATTATAAGTTGGTTCCATATGGCCAAACACTAAATTCGTATATGAACTGTCAACAACTGGACTGATTCAAGCCAGCGATTATCGGCCAGAATTGAGCAACAGAAAAGATCTAGCGTTCCATCGAGAGAACGCCAGGCAACACACGTCTGTATTGACTCGCCAGAAATTTCAGGATCTTGGTTGGGAAGTATTAATACATCCACCATATAGTCCGGACCTGGCACCAAGCCATCTTTTTCTCGCATTGCAAAACTTCCTGAATGATGAGAAATTTGGCAATTGACGGATCCCATTGCGAAAAAAGGCCGCTATCCCTGCATCGATCCAGTTTTTGAGTTACTCCTAATTAAAGAAGAGTCTGGCAATGTTGCATCGATCAGAAGAGATGGTAATCGGAAGGAGCAATGTCTGGGCGGTACGGCCGGTGGGGTAGGACTTTCCATTTGAGCATTTCTAAGTACGTTTTAACGGGCAACGCAACACGTGGCCGTGCAGTGTCATGTACTGTCAATAACTTGTGAACCGGCAAGTTGTCGTGAGATTTCCTCGCCTTTTTCTTTTAATTGCTTCGTTTTAATTACGCAAAGGGGTTGCGTATGATGCTGCTGGGATGCTTTCACCCTTTTTAGTGTATTCCATCAACAAAATACTTTTAGAATTTCAAATGTACGCAGCCATTATTTTTCCAGCGGATGGGGTGACTTTAAACTTCTTTGGTGGCTGTGCACCCTTTTCGGTCCATTGCATGGACTCTTGGTTACTCTCAGGGTCATAATGATGAACTCACGTCTCATCCTCAGTAACCAGCCGGTTGAAAATAGTCGAAAGGTCTTCTCCACAGACCTCTTAAAACTCCCTACAACATTGAAATCGCACATGCTTCTGAGATGCGGTGAGCATTTTCGTGCACCATCTTGCACTGACCTTTGAGAGGTCAAAATGAAGGATAGCATGGTACCCACGGATAGGTTTGTCATCTCTGCTAACATCTTGATTTTTATTCTGGCATCTTCACGTACAGTTTACCACCCTTTCCAAAATTTTCTTCAGTGGTGCCACTAACGGGCCCGTCCGAGCGAGTGTCGTTTTCAATGCTTTCTCTGGGCCTTTTGGATCCACCTGACCACTTTTGAACGGTGGATAACGACAGGACATAGTCTTGGTAAGCAATCAACTCTTCATCAATGATTCTTTGACTTTTTCCCTGCTTAGTGGGAAACTTTATAACGGCGCGATGCTCAGTATAAATTTCAATTTTATAAATATTCTTCCTCAAAAACTCATTACACAGAACTAAAAGAAATAAACGAATCCAATGAAGATATAGAATCGTAGTAAAGGGTCTTTCAATAGGCACGCTCTATTTTAAATTGACATTACTCACGCATGGCAGCCATTGTTCATTTGTGACAGAGACAGTTGTATTTGTCAGTGTCTACCATTCAATCATGGAAAGGTACACACTGCAACAACGTTTACAAGTAATCCAAATTTATTATGAAAAATCGCGATCTCTTACTCTAATTTTACGTGCTTCAACTCCAGTTTTTGGTCATTGTAATCGTCCAGATAAAAGTAGAACGATATTTTCCGCTTTTTTCATCCCTGTAACTTCATCCCCCTAACGGGGATGAGCACAACCCCTTAATTTTGAATAGGAATGAGGGTTGTTGCGATAACTAATTTTGAAGATCGTATCGAGTACTATCTGACCCAAAAATTTCGATTCGAAATATCCATCGATAATGAAATAACAGCGAAAATAGTGAAAGAGGCAATGTGTAATTTGTCTCAAGAATATTATTCGTATCCGACACATTTCAAAGGTATTTAATAGATGATTTGTTAATTTTTTGTCCAAAAAAGTATTAATTTCTTATCCAAAAATGTAGACGGACCATGTTTTTGATTTACCTTAATCTGTCGTGAATTTTTAAGAACATTACAAGTGTGTCAAAGCGATTGTAAATTGGTAGTAGAATCAAAATGATGTATTCCGTAGAAGAAAGGGTGGAAATGATAAAATTATTTCTTAGAAATAACAACTCTGTGCGAACATCAGCGGCTTTATTTAACGAACGACATTCTGGAAAAAATGTATCCGCTGCTTACGTTGTGCAACTGGTTGCCAAATTTGATGCTAGTGGTTTAGTCGGAAACAAAAAGAGGGTGCATGAAAGAGAAGAAGAGAGGGACGTGGCTGTCTTAGGTCATGTAGCAATGGATCCGACCTTGAGTACTAGGAAATTGTCCGATGTATCTGGTGTTTCACGCACAAAAATCATGAGGATCCTGAAAGAACATAAATTCCATCCGTATAAGATACGATTGGTTCAGGAACTGAATGAGGATGATCCAGATCGCCGACTCCAGTTCTGTGAAATGATTAACGGTAATCAAAACTACATGTTAAATATATGTTTTTCGAACGAGTCTTCATTTTACCTTAACGGAATTGTAAACCGGCATAACTATCGGTATTGGTCAGATGAAAATCCAAGATTATTTCGTGAGGTGCATATTCAGCGTCCCAAAAATTAAATGTTTAAATCCAAATGTATGGAAATCACATAATCGGCCCTTTTTATACCCGGTAATCTCACTGTCAAATTCATTTAGATCTATTGGAGAACGCTATTTATCCAGCCCTCGTGCAAGTATTGGAAAATGCAGAAGACCATCAAACGATCATTTTCCAACAAGATGGCGCACCACCTCATTTCGTTCAACCGGTGTGTCAGTTCGTGGATGAAAATTTTAAAGCCGGAAAATCGAGGTGTTAAGTTTTCGTTGGACCACACTATATGTGTGATATCGTTTAAGCTTTCTATCAAGTGAAAATCTTTTTTATTATTTTATTTCCATAAAATACTGGATGATTCCATGCACGTGGTGATGATACGAAAGTCCCAGCAGAAAAAAGAAAAACGACGAAGGATCCTTTTTCCAGATAATTAGCCGAGAAAAGCGATGGCGTCGATACATCATTGTCGCGCTGAAAGTTGGGGGTTTAACTCGGTCTTCGGCAGTTTTCTCAATATAAACCGGCCAGCATGAGAGTTATTTACAGCTCAATAAGGGAGATCGCTCTGCCAGCGACTTGCTAAATTAGCTGATGGTCCGATTTATTGGGTCTAAAGTAACGGCCAATAAGTCTATCAGCAGACGGAGTTGCCTTGGTAACGCGTCTGTAATTCTCCCGCAAAAGGACCGTCTAGGACGTTCGGGAGTGACTGCTCTGCGTTCCCTACTGGAATTTCCAGGTTTAGTGGGAAATCATTCCGTGCAGGACCGGTAAGAGGAGGCTGCATCGTGTAATTTTACATATTGGTTCATTATTTTCACATAAGACGTTACCAATTCTCTTCTACTCCCTCTATTTTTGCTGTTTTTGCGTGTGTGTACCAAGGAGTCAAGATCGATAGAAGCGAAAGGGTCTTTCAATAGGAACGCCCCATTTGTAAATTGACACTACTCACGCATGGCAGCCATTGTTCATTTGTGACATTGACATTCGTATTTGTCAATGTCTACATTTGATCATGAAAAGGTACACACTACAATAACGTTTACAAATAATCCAAATTTATTATGAAAAATTGCGATCTGTTACTCTTACTTTACGTGCTTTAACTCCAATTGTTGGTCGTTATAATCGTCCTGTAAAAGAGCAGGTGAACGTTTAGTGAAGAAGTTTGAAACAAAGTTTACACTTCATGATGTTACAGTACCAATGAGACAAAGGAATGCAAGAAGTGAAGAGAATATTACTGCCGTACGTGAAACTGTTCTTGAAGACCAAAATTTATCGATTCATGGACGTTCACAAGAACTAGGCATCTCCCAGACGTCTTTGTGGTGAATTTTACCAAGATACCTTTGTTTACATCCACGCAAAATTGTTTGAACCCAAGAACTCAAACCAACAGGTCATCATTGAAAAAATTTCGATTATTTATTATTTTATCCGCCTCGTTCCTACGATTCAACTCCATTATCCAGCAGATTTATATTCGATTCACAGATCGATATTGAACGAGTAATTGCTAACATACGACCTGATTTGTGTGTGAGAATCATGGAAAATTGTGTTCAACGACTTCATTCCTGCCAGCTTTTCCATGGTGTACATTTAAATGATGTTTTATTTCATAACTAATGGTATCCATTGTACTTTATAATGAAATTAAAATTTCAGGAATTTTCAAATAAATAATGTGTTTTATTTGCAAAACAAAATGGGGCGCTGTTAATGAAAGAACCTTTACGAAGGATCAACCGGGCCCCCAACTCAAGGTGACCCGGTCGTTTTTTTAACGAGTTTGGCAACGATTTCACGATGACAATGCAATGTAATTCTGCCAGCACTGCGTTTGGTGAAATGTTTTCAAAATTCATAACACAGAATTGTAACGTTTTATTTCAACTTCATTTACTTCCTGTTAATTAAGAGTGCAACGCGTTATGAAAATCACATGGAATTACATAATTTTCTGTAAGTTCTCTGTATATGTTCTCTGAAGTTAAGCCGTGAGTCAACCTCTATGCCAAAGAAATGGACTGATTCTTCACCATCTTGAAAAAAGTTAAAGACTATATTTTTGCACTATTCAGTTTGAGTTTGTTTCCTGCAAACTACTCTTACGCATTCTCTAGAGCGTATCTCTTCTTCTACAGAGTTTCCCGATTTTCATCTATGTCAATGACGTACGTATCCCTTGGATATGGACGTCATTGACATATATGAAAAGCGGGCTCAGTACAGACCCCTGAGACACTTCATACTCGCTATTCAACCCAGCCCATATGCTGCCCTGCCAATAAACTAGCGAATTTCTTCCAATCAGATATAACTCCAGTAGCCTCAAACATACCCCTCTTTCTTCTTTGAGCCTTGCCTCTAATTCTTCATCCTTTAATTTTGGAGGTGCATCTTCCAAATGAAAATTGCCACAATTGAATCGAGCAAACCACTTCTGACACGTAAGTTCAGCTAGAGAATGGCCTACAAATTGAAGTAATACTCCCCGAAGAATACATTAATCGGTAGAAAAGTTGACAGTTGACTGAAAAAAAGCCTAATGATGACACTTGAAATTGAAGGATATTGCCGAATGAAACAATGGATAAACTAGTTTCAACATTTGTTATCAAAACTACGCGAGATTATTTCTACACCTAAAAGTTGAAGTCCATAATAAAAATGATGAATTACCACACTGATCTATGTAAATACGAAATATTTATAATCTTTAATCTGAAAATGATGAATTACCATACGGATCTATGTAAATACGAAATATTTATAATCTTTAAATAACATATTTGGTTGTTCCAAAAGTAATTTCGGTTTTTCTTAAATGAAAGACAATTTTCGTATAATGAATAAATATTTTACTGAATTATACATTGTCCATTCTCGTCCAACTCCTTTTGCCATCTTTCTAATAGTAGCATGATTCCATGGTCATAAAATGTTTGGTCTTTGCTGGCAAAAAACTGATCCAGGTGATTGTTTACCTCTTCAATTGAAGTAAAGGTTTCACCGTCCAAAAAATTTTGCAATGACCGGAACAAGTAATAATCCGAAGGCGCCGGATCTGGAGATTATAGTGGATGTGGCAGTGTATTCCATTCAAAAATAATTATCTTCAGTGCGCCGACATTCTATAACACTTGAATCATTGCATAAATACTCTTTACTTTGAAGTCTTTGGTTTTCTAAAGATGAAATAAAACTTCGAAACAGTCACCAAAAATGTATATGAATAGTTGCGAAAAGATTTAGGGGGTGATTCTTTGTCAAAAAATAGGGTGGTTCTTTCATATAAAGTTTATTTTTTCGAGCCCCCCTTGCTTAATTACGACCCTAAATATGGCGCTCGAAAAACAGTTTTTAATTTTTTTTTAAAACCAAAAAACTGACAAGAATAAAATTAAGCGGAAGTTTTATGCGGGCGAGAAAGAACCAAACAAAACTTTTGGTGGTGTTTCTCTATGATTTCAAAGGGTAGAAAAAGCCACCCCTAAACCTCCTTTCGCAAGAAACTTTTTTCCATTACAATGAAAAAATTAATTTGCGATAGCTTGATCCATTCTTAACAAGTGAGATCTCTTGTAATTTCTTGCTAAAATCCAAAGTTTTTGGGAAGAAAAAAAATTATCAACATGATAGCGTGAGTCGTAGAGGATGTAATTATTTCCGAACTAGAATTTATCTAGTAAGCGGATGTCATTTTGTTATGACAACTGACTAGTTTTGATTAACTTCGATTCAGTTACAATTAATGTCAGTTTTTTGGTTTTAAAAAAAATTATAAACTGTTTTCGGGTGCCAATTTCGGGGGGCTGTAACTAAGCAGGGGGGGCTCAAAAAAGTAAAGTTTATATGAAAGATCCACCCTATTTTTTGACAAGAAATCACCCCCTAAGTTTTTCGCAACTATTATATTATATATACCCTGTATATCTCAATTCTATGGTAGTGAAACAGAGTAATTTCTAGAAACTTGTTTCAATTATTTGCCGGTATTTGTTTTTTAATCAATCAACTAGTGAAATGTCAATCTAAATGGTTCCATACGGTAAAATAAATTATTGTCATTATTATTTTGATTATAAATTGTAAACCCCGACGATAATACGTAGTTGGTCCAAATGAATGTATGATGTTACAACCTACTGATCGTTGCTAATAAACCGTTGGACATGACAAATGGTCTCTGGTGATGACAGATTTACGGTTGTAGGTCTTGGTGTCGGCAAATTGAATCAGTTCTCGACAAAAAGAGATCTTCGTATCTCGCTCTTGTCTCTTTTGAAAATAGTGCTACGAAATCCCAATTTGTTACAGTAGCTACTCATTTCTGTTTCCAGGGCTACTTTTCAGAAGCAATAAACGCTCGTATCCTAAATATTTGTATTTAACAGTAGGGCGAGACGAAATCATGATTTCATACTGAACGACGTTAACAGACTTATTTGCAATTTTCACAGCGGGAAAGACCACGATTGGTACAATAAACAGAAAATAAAGGACTTTACAAAAAGCAGAGTATTCCTATTTTACATAGAAGTGAGTCTCGGCACCTAAAAATTATGTAGAAGAAAAAATTTCTTTACGCAAATGGAAAAGAAACTTGAAACTGGAATCTAATAATTGAAAGTACAAATTGCTAAAAATTATATAGGAGAAAATATTTATTTAAGGAAATAGGAGTCTTTCATGCTGTGAATTTGGAATAATAGTCTAATAATTAAATATTAAGATTCCAGTTCTTTTAAAAATTTTATACGAGAAAATATTTCCTTGCGCAAATGGAATAGAAACTTACAACTGGAATCTAATAATGTTTCTTTACGCAAATGCAATAATAATGTTTTAGTTCTGAACTTACAGTTGGAATCTGATATTTAAAAGCTAAAGTTGCAGCTCTATTGAATATTATATATAAGAAAATATTTCTTTACGCAAATGGAATAGAAACTCAAAAGTGGAATCTTATAATTGAAACTTCAGATTGTAGTCCTCCTAAAACTTATACAAGAAAATATTTCTTTAAGGTGATGGGGTAGTAGTGTTTTATGTTCTAAATTTGGAATAAGAGTCTATTAATTAAATGCTCAGATTGCAGATTTTTTGAAAATTTTATATGAGAAATATTTCTTTGCGCAAATGGAATAGAAACTTACAACTGTAATCTAATAATTGAAATTTCAATTTAAAAATTGAATAAATACAAGAACATGTTGCTTCATGCAAATGGAATACAAATGTTTTATTGTCTGAACTTACAATTGGAATCCCATATTTAAAAACTAAGGTTGCAGGAATGTTTAATCTTCTGAATATAGAGTTGAAGTCTAATTATTAAATGCTCAGATTTTAGTTCTTTTAGAAATTATATATGAGAAAGTATTTCTTTGCCTAAATGGAAACTTACTACTGGAATCTAATAATTGAGAGCTCAATGTACAGTTCTTCTGAAAATTAAATAGTAGAAAATGTTTCTTTACGCAAATAGAATAGGAATGTTTTTTTGTTTTTAACCTGCAATTAGAGTCTGATGATTGAAAACTGAAATGGCAGTTCCTCTAAAAATTATATTAGGAGTACAAATAAGTTTCCGCCGTTTTATTGTAGATGGCGCGGCACGGAGTTTCGGTTAGCTTTCGCAGATGATAACCGGCTTAAAAAATAGTTTGGACATTCAAGAACAACATATTCTATTGATATCATTGATTTTATATTGGTAAAATATAATTTTTATAAGTTGAAAATGTCAAAATTTGAGCCAAGTAAGCGTCATTTGCGGGAAATATTAGTTTACTTCTTTAATTTAAAGAAATCTGCTGCTGAGGCGCATCAATTGCTCGTAGAAGCATATGGTGAGGGTGATTTGAGTGAGAGAACGTGTCGAGAGTGGTTTCAAAAGTTTAAAAACGGTGATTTCGACGTAGAAGACAAAGATCGCAGTGGAAGGCCAAAAATTTACGAGGATGCAGAATTGGAGGAATTATTGGAGAGGGATTCATCTCAAACACAAAAAGAACTTGCTCTAACATTAGAAGTCTCTCAGCAAGCAGTCTCACATCGTTCAAAATCATTAGGAATGATTCATATTCAATTTGTGTTAAAAAACGGCGGAAACTTATTTGTACTCCTAATATATTATATAAGAACATATTTATTTACGGAGATGGAGTAGGATTGTTTTATGTTCTGAATTTAGAATTAAAATTTTTATAATTAAACGCTCATATTATAGTTCTTTTAAACATTTAAGATGAAAAATATCTCTTTGCGGAAATGGAAAAGAAACTTGCAACCGGAATCTAATAATTGAATTTAGAGTTCTTCTAAAAATTAAATACAAGAAAATGTTTCTTTATGTAAATAATAACAAGAAAATATTTCATTACTTAATAGAATTCGAATATTTCACGTTCTGAATTTACAAATGTACTCTAATAATTAATCTATGAGCTCAGGTTGAGTCCTTCTACAAATTATATCAAGAAAATATATATTTTAAATATAAAAATCTAAATAATAATAATCTTCATCAAGTATAAGCTGAATGAATGTATTTTTTATTTGTTAAGAAAATGAAATGAAATAGTAATGTTTCATATTCTGAACGTAGAATTGAAGTCTAATAATTGGAAGCTCAGATTGCAGTTTTTCTGAAAATTATAAACAAGAAAATATTGCTTTAAGCAAATGAAACAGAAATAGTTCTTGCTTTGGAATTACAATTAAATTATAAAATATAATATTATAAACAGAAAAAATATTTCTTCACTCAAATGGAATAGAAATGTTTCATGTTCTGAACATACAATTGATATCTAATAATCAAAAGCTCAGATAAGATATATTTCATTAACTTGTCTCTAACGGATATTTCATAAATAATCACCAAAGTACGGATAGGAATCATAAATAATTGGAATAATCCAATACTCCTTGATTATTCATTCAAATATTTTTGGTTTGAATTATTCATTCATTTGAATTTCTAGATTGTATAGATATCTTTCTATTCCCTTAGAACAACAAATGATATCATCTAGATTTCTTAACCAATAAAGAAAACATTTATTTACTCAGCACCTTCAACATTTCCATCATTCAGTGAAATTTGACTGTTTTAAGAACTTCGAATTTAGACAAAACGCTGTTCTCTATAATAAACGAACAAAATATGTATTATTTTACAGGTGTGTAATTGACAGCTTGCGCCATCTATGTATGTTCTCTCGAGGACAATAAAGAAATCTGTCATCATTTGGACTAACCTTAAAGAATACTACTTCAATTTGTTTTCCATGTTTATCCTTGAGTCGAGTTCTTCTTTGAGTATTTATCTATATCCCATAGATGGCCCTCAGCAAATGTTAAGTCATTATTTACAGAGAACTTTAAACAATCTTTAGATCATTCATGAAGAATACTTCAATCGTGTTCAAGATCTATTTGAAAGCTTTTTACTATCAACCTCGTTTTTACACAATTGCATCAGAGTTTCAATATATATATCAAATTGAAAAGACTATTACGTGTACCATTACTTAAATTTTTCCAATTTCTTTGAATTTTGCCTATACCTTATGATTTTTTGTTGCTCTAAAAACATTGCCAACATTAATTAATCAATTTTATGTATAAATACTACATGAGTACTAATATCAAATATCTCTTGTGGAAAAATTATACTCTGAATTCAAGCTTTTGTTAAATACAACGACGCAAATTTTTATGGATGTCAAAATACATAAACTAATACTAACAATAAACTGAATTTAAGAATGTGGAATAACTGAAAAAAAGATTGATATTCTTTCTTATCTGCTAATAAGTTTATTTTACGTAACAAAAACCTTTTCATAGAACATTGGAGAGATTTAAAGAACCCTTCACTTCAATAAATAATCTCGTTCATCATTACTTTACAATGGCAGGAATAGATGGCGCCTCTAACACGAATTTCAAAATATCGAAATAATCCTTTTTAATTTTAATCATCATTCTCGTTCATAGATGCTGAGCTATATAATTTCCTGTATCAAGAATAGATGGCGCCTCAAGCGCAAATTTGAAAATATCAGAGGACAGGAAATTGACATTTAAGCTATGAAAACGATCGGATATCGTGTCTGTGTCTCCATGGAGACACAGGCAAGAAACGTGCCCGATAAACAAAAACACAATACTGAACGATTTCGTCCTATTAATGACCAAACAAACGATGGTTTTTTCAACGACAAAATCAATGCATAGTTACCGAGAAGACACAATCCCCAACAACTTCTCATTCTTAGTTCGCGAACGAACGAAGAAAGTCTGTGACAATAATTAAATATTAAAGACTGAGTAAATGGGTGAAGAATACAGAGAATGACAATGAACTAAAAAGAACTAGATCAAGGATATCCTATGATAATTGGAGAACGTTTAGTTGTCACAGTGACACCATATCGATAGTTAAAAATATGCCATTTTCTGGATGAATTTATCTTTAATTTTATAACAACTATTCCGAGATGCCACAAGCGAAGGAGAGCCTCAATTCCGACAAAATGTCAGAAATCGACGAGCACATAACGAGGGTCTATGAGATCCAGAAACGTCTGGGAAAAGGAGCATATGGAATAGTGTGGAAAGCGAAAAACAGGAAGACAAGAGAGATCGTAGCCGTGAAAAAAATATTCGACGCTTTCAGGAATCAGACTGACGCCCAGCGCACTTTCAGGGAAATTATTTTTTTAAAAACCTTTAGGGGGCATCCTAATATTATAGATTTACATAGTATACATAGGTGAGTGAAAAAATTTGTATTTTGTGGAAGTCGAGACGAAAGTGATCTTTTCTTGATTTGAAAGAGCCACGTTTGATAACAGAATGTACTTTTTGCGCCCGACTAATGGCAGGTTTCTGAGTTTAATGTAACTGTAGTTTATGTATCCGATAAATTAAACCGATCGATAACCTTCGAAATCGGTTTCTATCATTGAACGATAAACAACCGATAAACTCAATTTAAGTTAACCCGTCAATTGCGACAGTTTATCTGTTCGATATATGACGTGCCGTTGATACAAGCTAACCTCAATATTTAAAAATTGTCGTTTCTCATGGGAAGTGCTTTCTTATTTTCAATTATGAAATTAGCAGAAAAATGATTTCCAAGTTTTTCATCAGATAAAGAAATTCTTGAATTTATTAACAGTATTTCTATACCTAGACAAATAAGTCTCCGATGGAAATGTGTACAGACCATAGACTTATTATCTTAATACGTCTATGGTACCGACGAAAAGTTTCAACAGAGATTTATGCGAAGAATTGTACACATTTTTGTCGCCGATATCTCAAAGAAAAGTGGCTATGTCTGTTTTATGACAACTTTTCTGCTATTGAACGCCACGCCGGTTTTTTCTTTGGGCTACAGTACAAGAATCTGTTTTTTGTTATCTACAATTTTAATACGGCTCTTCATCATTTGCAATAGCAACATTTTTCATGTCCATTTTCAGTTGAAGTTTTTACCCTACAACGAAATAATTTTTTTAAATTCAAAAGTTCTCTTTGGACACAGAATAATGTGCAAATCATTTTATTTCGATGGTTTTAAGTTTCTCAGCAAATGTCACAATTACATTTCAAATAGTTTATTGAATACTATTTTCAAATGATAGAATTATAAGATAATTATGTTTATATTGAAGTTGTGGATTAGTTTTTGATTTAAATTCCATTAAATATTCAATAAAAATATTATATTGCTTAAGTGACATCTATTAAGAAATGTTTGAACTAATTATACTGTGGATATTGGTAGTCATCGGATCGATAGCTAACCAAAGTTAAAAAGCGACTTCAGAAACGCATCGATAGGTGCGTTACCTTTATTGGATGGATAACTGAAGGAAGTTTAAATGACGAGCTCAGAAACCGGCCATTAAACGACTAAGAAGTAGCTTTGTCTGTTTTATGACAACTTTTCTGCCATTTTTTCCAGAGCTGCCAACGACCGCGACATATATTTGGGTTTTGAATATATGGAGACAGACTTGCATAATATAATCAAAAAGGGAAACATCTTGAAAGACATTCACAAAAAGTACATCATGTATCAACTGTTGAAAGCCATTAAATATATCCATTCTGGTAATGTTATTCACAGGGATTTGAAGCCGAGTAATGTTCTGCTGGATAGTTCTTGCAGGTAGGAATATAAACCAAAATTATAGAAAAAATATTTGTAAATGTCTTAATTTCGGGTTCTATCAGATATTGCCCAAAAATTGGTTCCAAACAACCCTGATTAATCTCCTGAACATGAATCTGAAATCAAAACTGGGAACTCCTTCTTAGTTTGGATGTTATGGGCTCCCAAAATTTAAGAATCTGCAGGTCACTTTTTCCACCATGAAAACATTCACTCCATACATTTACGAGGGTAGATCAAATATAAACCAGACTTTTTTTAATCGTTCGTTGCGTGAAGTGCTATGCGATTAATTTCCTTAGAAATTTATCATAAATTTCGACCAATCATGTAACGTTAAACGTAGACGGTGGATTTGAATTTGAAATTTGATAGTGATATTTGGAAAAAATTAAAAGGTATCTACCAATTAAATTGAACTACCGGTTTCATTGATCTACCGGCGAATAGATCTACCCGTTTAGTAGTTTCTCTACTATTATTTTCCAAATTGCTTGATACATCAACACAATAAGATCTACTCATAGGATCATTTTCTAGGTGTAAAATAGCCGATTTCGGATTGGCCCGATCCATCACTGATAATGCCGATGGTAGCATAGGAGGCACAGGAGATCCCACCTTGACTGATTATGTTGCCACAAGATGGTACAGAGCACCGGAAATACTCATAGCTAACCGAAGGTGAGAGGAACAGAGCCCCTTAAATCTTAAACTGCAGTATGATAGGCTATTTGAGTAGTTCCTGAAAAACCATCTCCAATTATTTAATGGTGTTTATTGAACGGACAAGAAATGATAATTTTTAATCCTCATAAAAATTTATTCATAAAATTTAGACGATAAAAGTACAGAAAAGTTCGCCGAAACACAAATTTGCATTTGTAACGTCACATTAAAGTCATCAATTAAGTTTCGTACACTAGATCTACTGGGAGTACAAATTAATTCGGTTCTGGCTATAAAAACATTAAATTTTTAAATAGTAATAGCTGATTTCAGGCAGATTGAACATTTGCCGATAACATCCAGTTTTAATTGTTTTGAGTTTCATACAAAACGTTTTTGTTACGCTGTTAAGAATGTTTTTTCATAACTAAACAGCATTTTCGGAAGATTGTAATTGGTGAACTATCCCGTATTATCCGGAGTACTCTCAAATATCCGGTATTATAAAGAACGCGCTAACCTTTTTTATCGTGATCATCTAGTGGCGGGTGAATATGAATAGGACCTTACGTTGTATAGACAACCCAAATTACACCGAACGAGAGCAAAGAAACAGTGACGGGAGGTTTAAATATTCAAAATACAGTAGTGTCAGAATAATATATTTATATTAGTAATACTGAAAAGCAACAACCCTCAATGAACGGAAACAAACCTTTATCAGCCTACTGTTAAATTTACTCTACTCAGTGGTTCGTAAAGCTACACAGTGAACCGAATAGCGCCCCGGATCTAAATGACTTATTTCTACATATCATTAGGTCGGTAAGTTGCTCGAAACGGATATCATTCTTATACAGCGGGGAGGGTTAGAGAGGAAGAGATACAGCCAGTATGCACCTTCAGCTGCACTCCCTGTAACCAGTGCAGAACCTAACAGTTACAAGGGGTAAGAATTTGAATGGACAGTAAGGTGAGAAACGTGGTATGATCAGGAGATCACCCTGAAGAGAGGATATAACATAATTCGAGTCGACCGGAAAAGTAACTATCAAATGTACTGTATCTTGCCTCCTCGTGGTGGCCAGGACCCAGGAAGGTTCAGATATTACTAAACAACAAACCGAACACTATCTGAAGGGTCACACGAACTAATCCTGGGGATATCACAATACCTCGGAACAATGATCTAGCAACCACTCACACATTCTCACAGAAGCGTTGGATATCCGAAGCTATTTACTGTCTCTATACGATACGTCGTCCTTTACCCGGACGACCCAGTGATTTACCCTAAAGAACGCCACCGATTCACAAAGAATATGGCAAATATATAACACAAACTGACTAGGACATTATAAAATAGATACAGTACCCCATCACCTGCGTGTTAATGAACGTTACAATAAAAGAAAACAAAGAAATAGGTAACCGGGGGATCACACAAGATTACATGCAAATCAGTTACATATCAGGCACATCGAATACCATGAACAGCACAAATAAAAAACCACTATTAATAAATACAACAAATAACCAGGCATCGTGCTTTAGTTATTTACAAATGGAAATGTATTTTAGTAAACTAATCCAGTCTAATTAATATCACAGCAGCAAAATTACAAGACTGAAAAGCGAGTGGAAGTACAATGGACGAGCGTGCAATAACTGAGAATCTTACATTAAAACTCAGGTGGTATTCAAAGCGTGAAGCATGCAATTAATCAGAAGCATTTAAAAAAAGTTTACTTACTAAGAATTACCAAGGGGGGAATGTGATAAGTACTATTATTTCGAATGTGTTTTACATCGCTCAGGAGGTTTATGTCCAAGAACCTTCACCTCTCCTGTTTCAAAATACAATAGGGACGTCATAAGGTCGTACCTCCTTTTTGTTATTGTCACCGAGCACATGAGTCAAGTTACAGTGCTACAGACTATTTGACACAGTAACGGGTAAATATCGTTATGTAGTAATATATATATATATATATATATATATATATAATCTATGAACGTTTTAAATCTATGGGCCTGATTCAAAAACAAGGCAATTGGGTTCCTTTTGAATTGAAACCAAGAGATCATTTTCTTGCGAGCAGCTTTTTCAAAGGCAAAAAAGAAAGGGGTTTTTACACCGGATAGTGGAAACTGGTGACGAAAAGTGGATCTTCTACGACAACCCCAAGAAAAAAAAACTACGGTTTACTCGGCCAATCGATGCCATCGATCTCAACGTCAACACCAAAGCCGTGGGTTGGAAAGTTATACTGTGTATCTAGTGAAACCAAGTTGTGTGCTACAAGCTGCCAAAACCTAGTGATTTTATTACGGGTTATTCTGAAGAGTTTCGTGGATGCATTCATTCGTTTGAATGCTTGAGAACATGATTTTCACATCGAATAAAACTAATTTCAAGTTTTCACATTATTATTTTTTTATAATTTCCCTATTTATTCTGTGGAATTCTTGATAAAATATTCCGGTGAGAACTTAGTCTATTCTGATATAGAAATCCAGAAAGTCCATCTAACCGAGAGTTAATATAAGAAACTGATCTGATCGGATTTCCTTCTTCATTTAAAAGGATTAGTCCGCATTTCAGAGAGTTGTGGATTCACGTAGATAACTTTTTTGGCATCGATCGGTATTGGAAATGGTGAATTGGAATCTATAAAAAAATGTTTATTCTCCAATGCAAAATGGATTTTTATAAAATGAATAAGTCATCAATATTATATATCACTGCGATTCTCCTAAAACAAATAGAACGTAATAATTTTGAAGGATACTTGAAGTTTACTTTTGATTTCAGGTACACAAAAGGTATCGATATGTGGAGTCTAGGGTGTATTTTAGCAGAAATGCTGGCTGGGAAACCTATATTTCCTGGTACTTCAACTGTGAATCAAGTAGAAAAAATCATGGCCATTATTCCTACCCCATCACAGAGAGGTCTGTACTTTATATCTAGTGCATATAAAAACCCTAGATTTAAGGAAATGGACTATGCAATTAGACAAAAAAAATAACAGCTCTTTAGACGGCAACTTTGCTGAGTTGCTTCCTGAAAAGAGATGGCTATATAGAGTTTACAAGTACTTTGGAGTTTAAAATATCACAGACCTTTCTCTTAAAGTTTTTCCTATTTAACTAGGCTTAGTTGCAGCTACACGAGTGCTGAATATTGGGTTGATGTATAATTATTCGCCGTTTCGCACGTTTTGCATCAGTAATAATCGGCATTTCGATTATTTATTTTATTGAAACCAGTTTTCTCTACTCCTTTCAGAAAATTCCTGTCGAAACAATTAACGAGAGACAGTATCGGGAGACGTTAGCTCTTTTTAAATCTGACAATACCAGATTAGAATCCAGGAAGGTGTCGACAATCGGCATCGAGAAGCAGGCCCTGAAACTCGAATACTGACTAAAAACTTCAGTTTCGACTACTCAACGATAGTGTGTAGTCTCAAACAACTCTGAAAGGTACAAGATTTGGCTGGATGGGCCCCCTCAAGAACTTTCCGACGACAACAAGGCAAATTTTCTCCGATTTGCTTCAAAAAAAGCAAGCTGTGGCGTGCCCACTCCTCTCGTAGAATTCTACTCTGTTCTCCTGTAGCTTCCCGATGTAGCATATAAAGGCCGCGACTGGTGGCAGACAATAGCTTACTCATCCGTCCTCGCCGAGGTTAAGTAGGGTAGAATACAAGCGTTCAATGGCTGACATTCCAACGAGAATTGGGTTATTGGCGTCACAGGCAGAGATGCGCATCACGCCTGTCCGAAGAGTTCAAGTGCGCATGCTCGGAACGAAACGCTGCCTCCCAAATTAAAAGGTAGAAGCTCCCTCATAACACCCGCATTTCCTTAAGAGCTTCAAAGCAAACACTTCTTGTAACTAACGATTAATCGAGGTTGCTTTCAAAAATGTCAAACGAAAGAAGTTTCGCCACGTGAAAAATCGAAAAAAAAATACTGATAGTTGTCCAATGTAAATAGGCTACGTGGTATGTCAGGTAGGACTGAAGCGGAAGCGTTCAGTGGGAAATGGCATTTGTTATTAGTGAAATGACGATGATGAGAGTCAATTTTCTGGATCCGTACAAAATCGGCATGCGGTAATTCAACATCAACAGCGACGTCTACCTGGGTTAACTCTAACGACTACACGCAGCAATCGACATGTAAAGATCGCGCAAAAAGAACCATACAAAACCATGCACGTCCGCATGTATAGCTTCATATCATCTAATTCAGCGATAATAATGGATGGAATCTGCTATCATATTAGCCATAGGAGTTGGATGCCTTGATGACCCATGTTAAAGCGTGGATTGTTCGTAAGAACAGCAACTTCGGGCGTTAAAAGTTTTGTGGTATTTAGCACACGCCTTGAGCTCCAAAATCGACCATACGCTGTAGTCCATTGGGTTGAGATCCGACGAGTAGGGCGGTCATTCTGCAGATGTGATGAAACCCGGAAAATGGGTCTTACACCATTCTTGCGTCATTTTCGCTTTGTGAGCCGGAGCGGAGTCCTGTTGAAAGGTCCAATGTGTGTCGCCGAAGTGCTGCCGGGCCTACGAAAGTACTACGGCTTCGAGAATGTCGCAGCGGTAGACTTCCTGATCTATTTTGACCCCTTGATCCACGAAATCCAAGGGTGTTTTGCCACTGGCGCAAATTCCGCCCCAGACCATGACGGATCGCGGATTTTGACGATGTTCGACGGGAGCCTCTGCTGACCAGACTCTATCGTTTTAGTGGTTGTGGGATTGTTCTACGGTGAAAAGTCTCCCGTCTGTGAAGAGAATGTGCTCCTATTGCTGACCGGCGGCGAGACGACGGAGTTGGCAGCACCTTTGGAGTCGTACCAGCTTGTTTTCATCCGTGAGGAGTTGGACTTTTTGGAGCTTGTGTGGCTTGAGGTTGAGCTCATTTTTAGGCATTTGACGAACGGATTCACGGTTAATACCAGTCTCACGGACTATTTTCCTCCTGGAGATCCTCGGATTTCAATTGACTCGCTTCTTGACTATGGTATGATTGCTAGGCGTATGGACAGGGCTCAGCAGTGCTTGATGATACCTAAGCAGAGCTCTTCATCATCCTAACACAAAGAACATCATTGCCCTTCCTGACCTGAATGGTCAAGTTATATAGAACGCCGCGAATTAAGGCGCCGTATCACACCGGCAGAGAGAGCAGACAGCCCGGCAAAGCCAGACCGCGATGACAAGATGTCGGAGGAGGAAACCGACTGGTTCTCAGCGGGAATGTGACCCGAAATTACCTGCAAGGAGGAGTTCGAGGCCGTCCGGCATGCATGAGTCACAAACAACAGAAAGTGCCTCTGGGCCGATATCAGCACTCTTCGGACATGAACAGGTGAATTCTACCAGAATAGTTATTGGCTATTTGAGGAAGGCCTCTTTTCCAAGTGACTACCAAGCAGTCTCCACAGTCCACCCAGAGGTAGAAAGTGTGATAAGGATTACGCCATATCATCGCGCTCGGCGAGAACCCCTCCGAAGAGATGAACCCACCAGCTTCCAGTTTGGGCCCCGACTCGAAAGCCAGAACCGTCTGACTGGTAGCAGCGAAGCACTATCCAACCTCTACTGGCTCAGCAGGTCAGTACCCGAGTTGGTTTGAGACGCAACTCACCCGCCGGAGGGAATTCTTATCCATCCACCCGAACGCAGTCCCATAAACTAAGATAAACTCAAGATTGACGACTACAATTGATCCTGGTACGAGCACCGTCTAGCTGACTATACGTCCTGACCCACCGAACCCATGTGAAGTCATTTGATTGATCCTGGCGTCAAGCACTAATGGCGGAGCCATTTCGTCGAGATCCACAAACCCTAAATAGTTACGCACAGATCCAGGGGCCAGGACAGGCCGGTCGAACCGTCAAGTCCCGTTAAACCCCGAGTCGTTTCATGAGAATATCCCGAAAATGGGGGTCTGCGAACAGATAAATGAAATACCCCCCTAGTCCAGCATGCGGACTTTCAACCACTGCCCCCTCGAGTCCAACACCAATTGGGGTGGCCAGGTGGTACAAGTAACACCTGAGGGCAAGCCCACCCCCCCGAGGTAACGCAGTATGCTACATAACGCACTCGGCCATTACACAGAATCCGGAGATTTATACTGCGATAGGGTAGAGTACGCCAGTTTTAAGGGAGAAGCCCTGTGCTGCGACAGACTCCCTTGTCACTGAGTTAATCAACCGGCTCAGCCCTCCATTTCACCTGAGTAAAACTAGGGCCCCATTCGGAGATCTTCCACCATACAGGTCCAGTGACTGGCGCGAAATGGCATTACGTTAGACACCAAGACTTAACCCTCCAATTCGCCGGGACGAATCTAGGGTCCTAGTCAAGAGAGCGCCCCCATCACGTCAAGATCTAATGCCTGGGGGGCGCTTCGGACATGAACAGTGGCCACGCGGGAATACCAGACAGAAGCGCAATATGATGCGATAGGCAGAAATATAGCCTTATAGAAAATATCGAAAGATTTCCGCGAGCCACCGCCAACTGGACGACTAAGCCGAGGCTAGGCGTATGGACAGTGCATTTTTCTCCCATTTCCTGGACAAATAAAGTAAAATTCGCATATTAGTACAATCAAGGGTAGAGAATATAATAGAATAAAAATTATTAGGCTGCGCTAAAATACTTTTGTTCCAGAACACAGTAAAATGCGTACGAAGTTTTTCTTGTCACCCTGTATTTGGGCCGCATGGCTTTTAGAATGACAAAATGATAAAATTTAAAAAACGGCGGATATTTATGCACCACCCCAAAATAATACATATGAAATGACCAGTCATTACAACATTATTTGATTTATGTATAAAATCCTTATCGATTGGTTACATAAAATATGTCGATTTTTTCAGATATAAACACTGTGTGCATATCAGGAGTGGGCTCCTCTATGATCAAGAACGCGTCTTCTGTGCATAAAACTCCTATCGAAACTATATTGGGACCAAATATCGACCAAAATGCCCTAAATCTTGTGTCACAACTGCTCGTTTTTAATCCACACAACCGTTTAACCGCCAAAGAAGCCCTGGAACAAGCATATATAGCAAAATTTCATGATTCCTCCGAGGAAATAACTATGAAGTCTCACGCGGTGATCCCGTTTAGTGATGACGTTAGATTGTCTGTGGATGACTATAGAAATAAACTGTATGAACTTATGTCATCGCCTAGACAAAAGAATGTCAAAGTTTCTCACCTGACAGCATCATCAGCGGCACCTCGTACAGATGTCAGTTACAGGTTGGCAAGAAGTACCGAAAGATACCTGAAAGGGCATTTATATAGAGAAGTAAATAAGTCTTATGTTTCACAGTCGGAACCCAAAATGTCTAATTTTCCCAAGCAATCTGAGCACCATATTGGAAACATCAAATCAGACTCTAAAGTTTTGACAAAGTGTAATATTCGTTTCCCAAGAGAACTTTGTAAGTTGCAAGCTGGAGGTGACAACAATAGCCGCATAAAACTGAATTCAAGAAGTGAACTGATGAACAGAAACAACAAGAAATTAGATTCGACAAAAGTTCTTTACAATGGTTTCAACAGTTACAACAGAACTCACGGTATTATTAGCCAGAGCGCTTTGATGGAACTGAAAGCAGCAGGACTGAGATAATAATTTTATATCTACCATCAGGATTTTAACTCTTTTTAGATCACTTTTTGGTCATATATATCTGAGTTTTACATATTTTTGCACTTGTGTAAGATTTGCCAATAAAACCGGTGGAAAATATAGTTTCGTTGATTACAAAGAAATAATAAAGCCGATTATATAAGTCATGTTTCAAAGAACCAATAAAATCCGTGAATTTTCCATAGTTACGGCGTATTGATAAGTAAATATACCCTTGACGACGTGGTATAATCGTTTTGGTGATTCACCTCCTGCCATATTGTGATCGTTTCCATAGTAACGTTCTTGGACTTTCGGCAAATAAAATAAAAGTCAAGCTCAAAGAAATGATACGGTAATCTCAGGATTTTCGGTTGGCCTCCATCATATCGAGGTCATCAATGAAGCTCTGAAGGAAATGCGGTGTTGTGAAAGAGCTTCAACCTCTGAATTCGGAGGCAGCGTTTCGTTCTGAGCGTGCGCACCTAAATTCTTCAGATGAGCGTGGTGCGCATGTCTGCCTGTGACCTTGTGTTCCACGTCGGAACGGCCGTCAAGCGCTGTGTGCCTTGCCCTACCTAGACTAGGCGGGGACGATCAGTCAGGAATTTTAAGACTAGTCTCTATATGATACGCCGGCAAGCTGCAGCAAAGCAAAGCAGGATTTTGGACGAGGAGCGAAGAAGATGGTTGATACAATTGGTTTTATTTTGTTGATTCGTTCCTAAACTAAAAGTAAAAGATTTTGAGTATACAAAGCCAATTTTTAAACTGATTGGTCGAAGAGTTTCGTTAAAATATGCAAAAAAAAAGAGGAATTTCAAATTACCATCCCTTCCTCTATTGATATTATTGTAGAAATACGATCCGTGTGTTTAATTAGTGTTAATTCTATAGACATATTATCCTAATATGTCTATGCAAACATAACAATTATATTTGGTCAAACCATTCTTTTCTCGTTCGCAAATAAGGCACTTTTTTCTCTTATAACAGAGGAGCTTTGTTGTAGATTCTTTTATTTTTGGCGCTCTTGTTTCAGAGAACAGCGAGCTATCGTTTCTCCTGAATTTTGTTCCGAAAATGGAAACACATTTATAAGCCTGTGGTTAAAATTACTCTACGCAGTGGTTCACAAAGCGCCCTAGTGAACCTAATAGCGCCCCGGGACTTATAACTACATTTCGATAGGTCGGTAACTAGCTCAAATCAGATATCATTCTTATGCAGCGGAAGGGGTTAGAAGGAAAAAGGGACAGACAGGCTTGATGCGCAGGCTCTGCCTGTGACGCCGGTGACCATGCGTCCGCTTGGAACGCTGATCGTCAAACGCCGTGCCTTACTCTATTTGAACCTTGTGGGGACGGCTAGTCACGAATCTGTTGACTGGTCGAGTCCTCTATCGGTACGCCGGTCAAACTACGACGACTGCGATAGAGCAAGGCAGGTTTCTGGACGAGGAGCGAAGAAGTTGTTCGCTACACACTCCCCCTTCAGTGAGCGTCGATAAGGTCACGAATGGGGCGTTGGGAGCAGGCAAGGAGACAGTCCGCCGCTGGGCTGGTCGCGGTGCCATCTCCAGCGGGAATCTGCAGAACGAAACGAAAAGGCCATCTTGGAAATATGCTTAGGGGGCAATTAGGGCCACCTAATGAATGGGTTGGTTCGCTCTTGAAGCAAATCCTCCCAATCACTTCGGGGTCACCAATGAAACTCTCGAGTGGAATGTGGCCTTGTGAGGGAGCTTCCACCTCTTAGTTCGGGAGACGGCGTTTCGTTTCCGAGCATGCGCATCTGAAACTCGTCAGACAGTCGTGATGCGCATGCTCTGCCTGTAACGCCGGTGACCATGCGTCCGCTTGGAACGCTGATTTTCAAACGCAGTGCCTTACTCTATTTGAACCTGGCGGGGACGGTTAGTCACGAATATGTTGACTGGTCGGGTCCTCTATCGGTACGCCGGTCAAACTACGATAGAGCAAGGCAGGTTTCTGGACCAGGAGCGAAGAAGTTGTTCGCTACAATTTTATTTTCTATTTCTGACATGAATATGTCTGCAAGGAGTGGACTCAGTAGTGAGCCCATAGCTAGGCCGTTTAATTGTTCGGATATTTTATCATTAAATTGAAAATAGTTTTTGAGCAGGCATTGTTCTAAAAGGGCAATGAAATCTCCGTGTATCACGGAGATTTAGATTGTGATTTTTCATGAATTTCTGAAGCTAAATGAATGCTATCATTTCTCGGTATATTTGGAAACATATTATCCACATCCAAGCATACTAGGTAGGAATTATTTGGTAAAGAAAAATTTTTTAATTTCGTTCTTAATTCTATCGAATTTTTCATTGTGTATTTCGCAGTGAAATTAGTAGGTCTTTTAAACATTTCATTTAATTTTTTCTCTATTTTATAGGTAGGGCTGCTAATAAAGGAAACGACTGGGCTAATTGGTGCATCTTCTTTGTGAGTCCATCTTCCTTTTTCACAGCGCGCATGTTTCATATTTCGACATCATAGAAAAAGCACTCGGGCTTCGTCATAGGCTGGTGTATACCGTGTCTAATGTTGTCATGCGGTATCAGACATTCGCTCCAGAGTCATCCTCATCATCCTTAGAGGATGCAGATCTCTTCACTTGTCCAGTTTGTTTGAGTATGGAATTGTTATACAGACGTATGTTACACTGACTCGATTTCTAGAACTTTCTATTACCATAGCTCATACTCCTTATTAATGATTTTTGGTACAGATCAACTGAATTAATTTATTTTGACATTTTTATATCTTACGATATACATTTTGTCAAGGAAGCACTGTTCTAAACATGTCAAATTTCAAATATATTACGTAGTAATTAATTTTATTTAAGTTTATGTTAATAAAAGCCTTCAATAGTAAGATTCATTTCACTTAAATATTTTCAATCAATATATTAATGCCAATGGAGAAAACATGGATATTTAAGTTCAAGAATAAATAAATAAATAAATAGATGAATGAATAAATGAGTAAACAAATAAATGAATAAACAGAATTCTATAATCGTATGATGAAGTGACCTAATATTCTATGTTTCCAACCGTTAAAATCTATGTCAAAATTTGACATTTGCAGATGCTTGATATGACAGTACGTACGAAGTGAAATCAGTAGGAACAAAATGTCGACGCAAGATAGTAAAGCTCCTCATAGATCAGTAAAAAAAGTGCAGTTTGGTATACTAAGTCCCGATGAAATTGTGAGTACTGTCAACATGTATCGTTTTCCTATTATGAAAGCAATTAATAAGACTGGTACGACCTGAGGGGAATATTGTTCCTCCCGAATTCATTTCACAGCAGTGATCATGGCTGTTGCAAAGTGTACACATTGATTCTGCGTACATTGAGGATATCAATTTTTGTTTATTATTATTGTAGTTGGAGCATTCCTTGGAAATATTGTTGTATTTTAAAAAATAACCTAGTAGAACACTGATGTTGAAACATGTCCACAATAATCTTCCCCGTTTTATTATTAAATATAACCAAAATTTGCTAGTAGTTGACAAATTTTTGTTAGTGCATACCTATTTCCTTAAATTTATTTGGGATTCGGAATGAACTTGAGATCGATTCTACTGCTATGATACTAATGATTGTTTTGCCTCGAAATTGTTTTAGTCCATTTTATAAACTTGAATTTAACCAAGCCCTCTTATGAAATTCTGAAAGATCTTCTCAGGATATCTAGAGAATGGGGATAATAAATTGAGTGTAAAAGGGATGAAATTATAGATTAGCTACAATTCATCCATGTGAAATTGATATTGTGTACTAATAATGCCTCTTCTTTCAGCGCCGTACGTCAGTTACAGAAGGGGGCATCCGCTTCCCTGAAACAATGGAAGCGGGTCGCCCAAAATTGGGTGGACTTATGGATCCCCGACAAGGTGTTCTAGATAGGACATCTAGGTGTCAGACATGTGCTGGTAATCACACAGAATGCCCTGGACATTTTGGGCATATAGATTTAGCAAAGCCCGTATTTCATGTTGGATTCCTCACAAAAACCATAAAGATAATGAGATGTGTTTGTTTTTACTGCAGTAAACTATTAGTCAGTCCGGTAAGTATGAAACTTTACGCAGAGCGATATTAAAATAATAATAAGGAATAATTACAAGTAATTATAAAGTAGCAAAAACATCAAAAACTACAATGTTGTTCACAAATTATAAGCAAAATCAGTCTAAATATCAAATTTGAATATTAGAGGTTATGCAGTATATTTCCTGTCATTACATTTCTTTTAATCTAGTAATTAATGTTCTTACAGCATAATCCAAAAATCAAAGAAGTTATTATGAAGTCAAAAGGTCAACCCAGAAAGAGGTTGGCTTTTGTATATGATTTATGTAAAGGTAAAAATATATGTGATGGTGGCGATGAAATGGATGTTGGCAAAGAAGATGATCAAAATCCAAGTAAGTAATCTATGGGTTAACCTACTTTTTTTTGAAAAAAATGTGCTAAAAGCGTCATTGGTGTTTAAAAACATTTGATTCCATTTTCAGATAAAAAACAAGGTCATGGAGGATGCGGGAGATACCAACCTATGATCAGACGTCAAGGACTAGATTTAACGGTTGAATGGAAACATGGAAACGAAGACTCACAAGAGAAAAAACAACCACTAACAGCAGAAAGGGCATGGGAAATATTAAAACATATCACAGGTGACTAAAAATTAAAATTTGATGCAAACTTTTATACCTTTAGGTTTTAATTACATCGTTGGGTGGTCTAATTCTGAACCAGTTCAAGTACGTGCTTGTGGGTGAAAATATTCATAAATTGTGTAGTAACTGGTCTGCATTTATTCAATTCTGAACTGATGCTTACTGTTCCAGGATTATTGTTAAAAGGAATTTTTTTTTTTACTTATTTTTTATACGCAATATAATGACCATACCAACCGTAGACATTTGGATGATATTATTTTCCATTGTTTATGGCATACCTTCCTCTTAACAATGAAATGAACATCCATTGATTTCTCTTAAAATGTTAAATATTATATTATTTTTTTTTTATCTAAGATCATGCATGTGAGGCATGAATACCACAAATACAAGCTATCACATGCTTAGGTGTTACTCTGCTTCTAATGTTGGTATCTTGATGATACTGTTATGATATATATATATATATATATATATATATATATATATATATATATATATGTTTGAGTAAGTGTGGTCTCATTAATTAATTGATTTTGGTTTAATTTAGTGCAGTTTTAATTTTTGTTTTAATGAATTATTTTATCAATATGAAATATGATCAATAGTTTGAAGTTTAACAAACTGACTAATGAGCAAGGATCAAAGTGAATTTTTTTAATACAGTAGAAGTATTGTAACAAAATGTTTAAAGCATATAGAAATGTCGGTTTTATCTTTGGTAATAAAAAAATATATATTTATTTCTTGTGAAGAAACTGGTTCATGAAAGCTAATTAGTACAGATATTTTTAGTTATTGCACCTTCATCTACTGGTGATGAATGGAGACAAAATATCTCGAGTTCGATTACTTCAAAATTATCAGCATATTAGCAATTTTGATAGGAGTAGAATTTTTGGTGTGTTCTGTCATGAAATTCTCCGCCGTAATTGTACCCAATGACAGTAAGGCCACACATGTCATTTCATTGAACAAGTGATGGTTTTCTATGCAGTGCGCTGTAAAATATGAAGATTTCTGGCTTTCCAAAATAGTCTTCTTTGATTATAATTTGTAAACCACCGCTTGCTTGTCTGCCCTATTTAGTTCGGTTCACGCAATAATTGCCAAAATATCTCCAACCCCCCAAATTTGTACAAAGGGGGGTTAGATTTTTTCGAACTTATTTACCTGCTGAAAACAAAGCATATCTGAATTAGAAAAATAGTGGACATTAAAAATCTTCTTCTATATCAAATTCATGACGAATATATTATTCTATTACCTGTCAAGAAGTAAATTTTAATTAATAATCCACCTTTTCTTTTTTCTTCAGATGAAGAATGCTTCATTCTGGGAATGGACCCCAAATTTGCCCGTCCCGATTGGATGATAGTTACATGTCTACCTGTTCCACCACTAGCTGTCCGACCGGCTGTAGTTATGCATGGCACCGCAAAAAATCAAGACGATTTGACACACAAACTTGCAGACATTATAAAAGCAAACAACGAGCTGATGAAAAACGAAGCTGCTGGTACAGCAGCACATGTTATCAGTGAAAATATCAAAATGCTTCAGTTCCACGTTGCCACCTTTGTAGATAATGATATGCCTGGTATGCCAAGGTAAGAAATAAAGGTGTCAAAATTGAAAACTTTTTGACATAATTTCATCTGTTTGATAATTTCGGACCGAAAATGGTCTGAATGGGCTTGCGGATGAAAACGAAAAATAGTCTAAATCAAGCACTTAAATAGTATAGTCCGTCTAGAAAGTATCCGGAAAAAACAAAGCTCAATTGTAATTATTTAGTATACATTTTTAATTCTTGAATTAGAAAATTATAACAAAATATTCACTTTATTTACTTATACAACCGCCATTTAACTGTAAACACTTGACTAAATGTCGAACCCGAAACTAGATCACCTCCATAATTTTCGGTAATGGTAGTCAAGGACTGTAAAACTGACTGAATTAAATTATCTTTATTTCGAGACACTGCTTGTTCAACTTCAATCTTCAATAGTCCCCATTTGTTTTCAATGGGACTAAGATCTGGCCATGAAATGGTTGTCACTTGGTGTTCTCCCATTCAAACTTGAGTATAAGCCGAAGTACGGCATCTTGCATTATCCTGCTGAAAACGCCACCCCTCTGGATATAACGCATCTGCTTCAAGGAGAAAATCATTTAGAATGCCACAATACTTTTCACCATTAATGGTACCATCAACTATACAAAGAGACGTAGAACCACGCTGAGATATTGCTCCCCAAACCATTAATTTGGTGGGAAATTTGAACGGTAACAGGCTGTTTTGATAGGATTTTCAAGTGATTTCCACCAAGTTGGAAACAAGTTTCATCAGATATAAAGACATTATTCAAATTATCTTCTTGAAAATATTGACAAAATTCTATCCTTCGTTCCTTAATAATAATAATAATAATAATAATAATAAGTTTATTTTTTCGAAAATTTACAAAACAAAATTTAATTCATTTTATATACCTACATGTTCATCAAAGAAAAAAAAAATAAACGTCCGTCACTGAAGTAGACTAGCTACTTGTATGTGACCTAGTGTGCTAACTCTAACATCTCTATGACATGCGATCCGGATGATACCAAAATACACAGATTTCACATCACAAACAGCAATGAGAAAAAGAACAAGAGAGATCAACATTTTCTATACCCGTGGATCAAGGAATTTACTTGTTGTTAATCAAGTTATGAATTATTCCCCGTTCTGTGTTCTGAAGCCACTTCTTCATTCTTGCTTTAAAATTCCTCCCATAAAGATTACGTTTCTCTTCCTCTGGTAGAATGTTGAATATTTTGGGCGCAAGGTATTGTGCGCTCCTCTGCCCGACTGTCTTGAGAGTTCTCGGCACGGCTACACAATCTTCCCTCGTTCTCGTATCGTGCTGATGTTTGATACGGTTTAATTTGATCTTTCTCCTACTTACGTTCATCAGAAGGTTCAGTGCGTAGAGTTGTCTTACATCCAATATCCCGGTCTCTGTATAAAGTTGGTCAGTTGGGTATCTGATTTCCTTATTGAAGATGATTAAAGGTGTTATTACAGGGATTTTTTTGGCTTCCTTGATATGTAGCCTTGTCTTTTCAGTGACATACGGACGATATCTGGACATATTTTTATATTTCGTTGATTTCCAAATCTGTTGGTAAATTTGCGAAACCCCAGGTGCGGATTGTGTCGTCTTAAGGCCAATAAAGCGTTAAAATTGTTTCCTTTAATCTTACGCGGTCTTCCTGAAACTGGTCTATGCCTCATGTCCATGCCATTTTTTATCCTCTTGTCTCATATACAGAACTGTTTCCCAGTTCAGTCAATTACACTAATTTTTCAATGTTTCGAAAACCTTTTCTATACAAATATTCTAGTTGCGACATTATTTCTTAAATTGTATACCTGTTGACAATCAACAATATTTGACAAATAGTAAATAGACTTTGGCCATAGCCGACTATCTGCACAACCTATTTTATACATTACTTTTGTCTTAGAATGTTAAAAAAAAGAAGTTATATTAAAATTATGTAAAATAATGAATTCCGGATACTTTCTAGATGGACTATAATAGTAGTAAAATATGTTCCTAATAAAATTTGTGTAATTTTTATAATGTATTTGAATCTTGCATGATTCCAAACTAGCTAACTATTCTATCAATAACATACCTTTAGAACCCAAAAAGATCGTAGCCATTATTTTTTCAGCCGATAATGTGACTTTAAACTGTTTTGGGAACTGTGGACTCTTTTCAATCCACTGCATTGACTTTTGTTTAATCTCAGGGTCATAGTGATATGAAACCAGTCGGTTGAAAATAGACTATGGATCTTCTCCACAGAGCTCTAAAAACTCCTTACAGCACTCGACTCGCACTTGCTTCTGAGGTGCGGTGAGCATTCTCGGTACCCATTGCACTGACCATAGAGTGGTTAAGATAGTCATGAAGGACGGCATATATGGTAACCACGGATAGGTTTGTGATCTTTGCTAACATCTTGATTTTTATTCTGGCATCTTCAAGTACCAGCTTTTTCACATTTTCTTCAGTGGTGCCGTTAATGGGCCCGCCCAAGCGAGGATCGTCTGCAATGCTTTCTCTGCCTCTTTTGAATTTACTTGACCACTTTTGAACGGCGGATACAATGGGGCACAGTATTGGTAAACAGCAACCGTCTCTTCATGAATGATTTTTTGACTTTTTCCCTGCTTAGTGAGGAACATTATAACGGCGCGATGCTCGAATTTCTTCATCATTGTGGCTTTGGTCACTCTGGTCGTCTTTCACTGAGGATACCAAATCACCCCGTTACCTAGAATACATTAAACACCCCTCTTAATGTACTTGCACTTTTTTGCAGATTCTGTGAGAAAAAGCTCTTTCAACTTGCAAAGAAAGCATTTTTGGCGTTTTTCTTTTATGATTCTAATTCTTTTTTTATTATTTAATAATAAAATATACTGTGATGATTCAGATTGCAGATAATCAGGTTCAAGTATTAGGTCTTCTTAATTTTAAAAAGTTTGAATTCTTGTTTGATTCAACAGCAATCTAGACATAAATCAATATCATGCAATCAGAAACTATTAATACTTGAGTGTGCTTAAGTTACTGATGATTTTATTATTATTTTTTGATTTCATTAATTTCCTGAAATCTACTGTAAGAGATTGAAATTTGTTAAATACTAATGTTTTATTATTTTTAGAGCTATGCAAAAATCTGGAAAACCTTTAAAAGCAGTAAAGGCCAGATTAAAAGGTAAAGAAGGTAGAATTCGAGGTAATCTCATGGGTAAAAGAGTGGATTTTTCGGCAAGAACTGTCATCACCCCAGATCCAAATCTGAGAATTGATCAAGTCGGCGTACCTAGAAGTATAGCACAAAACTTGACTTTTCCAGAACTCGTAACCCCATTCAATTTTGAACAGTAAGTATATAATGTCAATCTAACATATTTTATTGTTTGAATATTTAAACAAATTGAAATATGTTTATCTTCTACAATTTTAATTTCAAAAAAATTTTTTATTCAAAAAACTTTTAGAATTAAATTAATGTCTAAAACAAGCACCGCTTACATTTAATAGACCTATATAATCAAAACTCAATATATAATGTCAAATGGAATAAATAAACCCAACAGAAATTTTTTTGAAATTAAAATTGTAGAAGATAAACATATATCAATTTGTTTTAATATTCAAATTTTGTTATATTTCTTCAAGTAAAAAGCCTTTCTATTTTATTTTATTGTGTTGAATATGCCGTGTTGTGTGAATTATTGTGAACATAAGAAAAAACATGTTAAATATACCGTTTATTTTTGAAAAAAGTTATATTACGAATTTATAAGTGTTACTCAATAAGCAGTATGACCCTCTTTAGTCTTATATAATTGCTTCAATCGGTATTCTTCCTAATTTTTTCATCTCTAAGCCCTATCATAATTGCATCTATCTTTTGTAGTGCGATTCAGTTTAAACCATCTAGCCTCACAAATCTAGAAAAGCATGTGAACTGGCAAAATAACTGACATTGAACATTTACTCAACACATATTAAGAGGTTATGTTTTCTATAGAATTGTCAAATTCTTCATATCAGTGTCACCATGTTAATAAAATGCAGAAATACACATTAATTTGCACAATACTGTATCTCTCTCAAGTGAGAGTGATCTTACCTGCTGAAGACTGGCTGGTGCCATAAGTCAAAGAGATATTTCATTCAATTCAATGTACATTAATTGGTTAAAGATACATGAGCATTTTATAAAAACTTAATTGTTTTAATTTAACGTGAGCAGAAATGTTTGACTCTGGATTTTTTTTTACAGAATGCAAGAGCTGGTCCATCGAGGTAACTCCCAGTATCCTGGAGCAAAATATATCATACGAGACAACGGAGAGAGAATAGATCTTCGGTTTCATCCTAAATCTTCAGATCTCCATTTGCAGTGTGGATACAAGTGCGTTAAATAATTTCTCTGCTTTTTCATTACATTGAATCGTTATTTACCATTTCCAGGGTTGAAAGACATATTCGTGATGGTGATTTAGTCATTTTCAATCGTCAACCTACCCTGCACAAGATGAGTATGATGGGACACAGAGTTAAAGTATTGCCTTGGTCCACATTTCGAATGAACTTGTCCTGTACCTCTCCTTACAATGCTGATTTTGATGGTGATGAAATGAATTTACATGTTCCTCAAAGTATGGAAACCAGGGCAGAAGTAGAAAATTTACACATAACGCCAAGACAGATCATCACACCTCAGGTAATTAAATAGCTTGTGATTTACATATTCATTTGATTATATTGATCAGTCGACTATATTAATAAGGATTAAAAATAATATTCTAGATTGTAATATGCAAATGTTCTGTTTTCAGTGTAACAAACCCGTCATGGGTATTGTACAAGATACGTTATGCGCTGTCCGTAAGATGACAAAGAGGGATGTGTTCATTGAATTGGATCAGATGATGAACATTCTTATGTTCTTACCCATTTGGGATGGGAAAATGCCAAAACCGGCTATTCTCAAACCAAAACCGTTATGGACGGGCAAACAAATTTTCTCCCTGATCATTCCTGGTAATGTAAATATGATACGAACACATTCCACCCATCCTGATGATGAAGACGACGGTCCCTATAAATGGATATCTCCCGGAGATACCAAAGTAATGGTAGAACATGGAGAACTTATTATGGGTATTTTGTGCAAGAAAACTCTTGGTGCTTCAGCTGGTTCACTATTGCACATCTGCATGTTGGAGTTAGGACACCAAGTGTGCGGAAGGTTTTACGGTAACATCCAAACGGTGATAAACAACTGGCTTCTCCTGGAAGGTAGGTACCAGTATCAAAATTTGGAAAACTGACTCTCAGCTGTTGTTTTTCCTGTCCATCAACATAATACTACTCTGTCAAGAAAGTACCGGAAATTTTCAATTAAAACAACATTTTTACATTTAATCGTCAAAATTTATTGGGTCGCCTTCAAAATAGGCTCCATTTGCTCCAATACATCTATGCCAACGGCACTTCCAATTATCGAAACATTTTTTATAGGCGCTTTCCGGGATGGACTTTAGCTCTCGCGCCGAATTTTGTTTTATGGCTTCAATCGACTCAAAACGGGTGCCACAAAGGGGCAATTTTAGTTTTGGGAAGAGGAAAAAGTCGCAGGGAGCCAAATCCGGCGAATACGGTGGTTGCTGAAGCACGTTTGTTGAGTTTTTGGCGAGAAAGTCAGTCACAATTGTAGCTCGGTGAGAAGGCGCGTTATCGTCATGCAAAATCCATGAGTTGTTCGCCCACAAATTTGGCCGCTTCTTACGGATACGCTCACGCAAACGTTTCATAACGCCTAGGTAATACTCCTTGTTTACCGTCTGACCCTCTGGAACGAATTCGTAGTGCACCACGCCACGGATATCGAAGAAAACAATGAGCATCACCTTCATTTTCGAGCGGCTTTGGCGTGGTTTTTTCGGTTTCGGCTCATTTTTTGCCACCCATTCCGATGATTGCTGGCTTGTTTGCATATCGTACTCGTAGACCCAGGTCTCATCACCAGTTATAATGCGTTCCATGAATGTAGAATCGGAATTACAGCGATCCAGCATGTCTGAAGCAACCTGTTCGCGATGACGTTTTTGAAGAAAATTCAGGTCTTTCGGTACGAGTCGTGCGGCCACCTTTCTCATGCCAAAAATATCAATCAAAATCGTACGTGCGGACTCGTGGGATATCTTAAGATCATGTGCTATCTCTCTCAAGCTGGTACGACGGTTTTCCAGCACCCTTTCCTTAATTTTATCGACGTTATCTTCGATCGAAGCCGTCGATGGGCGACCACTTCACGACCGTCCTTGAAGGCTCTGTACCACTGATATGCACGAGTTTTCGATAGAGCATTATCACCAAAGGCCTTTTGCAACATTTTCTATGCATCGGCACACGAAAATTCATTTGCAACACAAAACTTTAAACAAATTGTTTGCTCAACGTAATCACCCATAGTAAAAATCGGCACGCACTCTGACATCGACTGACTTAATCAGCTGTTGCAAACACACTAGTTGACAGAATCCCGCTCAAGCTTGGCATAGTAATTAAGGACAGTGGTACCAACCTAGGAAAAAAATTTTTACCTGCCTCATTGCCCCGCCAGATTTAAATCGATAATTCCCGGTACTTTCTTGACAGAATGTATATTTTCCTAATACGTATTCTCTGTTCTATATCTCAATATTTACCTGGTTGCAAAAAATGTCTGATGACAATATTTGTTGCATGAAAAGCAATACAATTGGAAAAAGCCATTTTTTCAATCCACCAGACTAAACATATGTAAGACAATACTAACCATGATGATCAAATAATTTTTTTTTTTTAATTTACAGTAGAATCCCGATTATCCCAGCTCGCCGGAACCGAACCTTTGCTGGATAATCGAAAAATTCGGTTTAATTTTTTGTAACAACAATAACTGTACTATGTTATAAGGAGAAAATAAGGGTTATACTACAAACCTACATTCATTTATAAATGATAAAGAAAAATACATACATAGGTGGAGAAAATCACCTGTAAAATCAATTCAAAAATCAATCATTAGTTTCTGTACTACATCTCCTGCTTCTCGATGACATGTTTTCATGATACAATTATTTTCATTGTCTTCGCCACTTTTGTCAAAACTTTCGGCTGAGGACTGATTATTTACATAATCATCCATAATTTGTTGAAAGTCTTCTTTGTTATCACATTCTATCCATTCCTGTATTAATTTGTTCTCTATTCTTTCCAAACCTCTGATTTGAGAGGCTATTGACGCTATATTTTCGATCGTTAACTTACATTCATCCTAATTGTTATTGTCTTAAGTACCGTCTTCATCTTCTAAGGTCATTAATTTTTAAAATGCGTTTTTAATATTTGTCTCTTTCACTTCACTCCAAATGCGAGCTGAAGCATATATTGCATCTTTTAAATTGAGACGTTTCCAAAACCGCAAAAAGTCACATTTTCCCAAGAGTTGAGAAGCATAAGGTCCCTGCTATAAAACCTTTTCAGGGTCTCTATAACACCTTGATCCAGGGGCTGGGTAGTGGATGTTACATTTGGAGGAAAATATACCGCAAATATGTTCCCATCTGCTGATCTCAGTTGCTCTATACCAGAATGAGATGACGCATTATCCAGTAATAGTACAGCCTTACATGGAAGATAATTTTCTTCCAGATAATGTGGTAACTTGAGGTACAAAGTTTTCGAAAAACTATGTTTTTAAAATAACGTGATCCATCCAAGCTGCGTTCTGATTATAATAATCAACAAGTAGCGCTTTTACATTTTTAAAAGCTCTGGAATATTTGGATTTTCCTATGACAGCCAACTTAGGTTTATGAGTTCCTGATGTATTAGCAGAGCATAAAACATAATGTTTACCTGAAGCTAACCTGGTCCACTATTTTCTGAACCTGCATTGCTTTCCAATAAAGTCCAGTTTAGTCTCCATTATACACTTGCTCAGGTTTTAGATTGTATTCTCTAAATCGTAGCAAAATTCTACCATAGCTGCATCATCAGCACTTAATTTCTCTCCTTGAATAGCTAAATCACGTATTCTATTACTTTTTTTGAATCTGTATAGACAACCAGAAGGTGCTGAAAAGTTTCCATTAATTTTCAAGTGCTTGTGAAACTTTTGGGCTTGTCTAGCACACATAGGTCCTGATATATATAGGAACCCCTTCTGATTTTTTCTGTGAAAACCACCTGGTCATAGCATCGTCCAGTTCTCGAAACGTAAACCCTTTCAGAGATAGCTCTTGCACTATCAGCTTTATATACAAAGCTCTCTAATTCGGCTTTTTTCTTCATAATATCACGAACTGTTTGCTTTCCAATATTGTATGTTACAGCCAACATGGCAACGCTTTTGTTATTTTCAAATTGTTTTACTATTTTTATTTTTTGTTCAATAATTAGAACATTGCGCTTTAATTTTTCAATAGCACTGGTATGCTGCATTATGTCTGCGTCTGTTCGCATTATTTCAACTAACGAGTTTGTCGGCAGTTGGCGAGGATAAGCACATAATCATTACTCAAATGTTGCTGGGGATTCTCCGAGATGAACGTCTGCACGGTTGGTTCAGCGTTTTTGTGCGCCAACCCCTGATCTAACCACCTAACACAGATAATCCGCGCACTGCTGATCAATATAAAATGCTGCATGGATAAAGCGCACATGGATAATCGTGCAGTAAAGTTATAATAGGTATCTTATTGTCTCTTTCAGGTCACAGTATTGGTATTGGAGATACAATTGCTGATCCACAAACCTACTTAGAAATTCAGAAAGCAATTAAAAAGGCTAAAGAAGATGTAATAGAAGTTATTCAGAAGGCTCACAATATGGAATTGGAGCCCACTCCAGGTAACACTTTGAGGCAAACTTTCGAAAATCAAGTAAACAGAATTCTAAACGATGCTCGTGACAAGACTGGTGGTTCCGCCAAGAAATCATTGACAGAATATAACAACTTAAAGGCTATGGTCGTTTCCGGTTCCAAGGGATCTAACATTAACATTTCTCAGGTATTGCACGACATAAGATAATGAATAATTAAGCAAAAATTGGGAATTTATATCTTTATCACGTCGAACTCCATCTCCTTATTACTGATAAAGTTGTTATTCGGAAATAATTGGAAGGTTTAAATCTTGAGAAGAGAGACATTATTTCATAAAAAGATAAAGCAGCTCTTTAAAACAAATGTACTTTCCAAACAGAAAACAGTAACAACCGATTTGTAAAACTAACATTATTTGAATCAATTTCACATAAAGATAAAAATTTAATTTAATTGGTCCTTCATGGAAATTCATTTTAATTAAGATAATATATTATATTTATAAATTATATATTATTTTATTTTAATCACAAAAAATAGCTGAAATAATTTCAACAACTAACATTAAACTAGCTTTCACATCTGCATATAAAATTTCTAACCTATTTTTTAATCTTAAAGACAAAAACAACCGGCTTAATAATTCAGGAGTTTTCATAATTCGAAAGATAAAATCCCTTTCAAGTGATTGAAACCTATTTAGTAATACGATATAATTAATCTTAATGCATAAAATGCACACTCCCTATTTTGGCAAGTTGTTCATTAATACTTTTTCTTATTTTTGTAGGTTATTGCCTGTGTGGGTCAACAGAACGTAGAAGGTAAACGTATTCCATTTGGTTTCCGAAAGAGAACCTTACCACATTTCATAAAAGACGATTATGGTCCAGAGTCCAGAGGGTTCGTCGAAAACTCCTACCTTGCCGGTCTTACTCCGTCTGAATTTTATTTCCACGCCATGGGAGGTCGTGAAGGTCTTATTGATACAGCCGTAAAAACTGCAGAAACTGGTTACATCCAGAGACGTCTCATAAAGGCTATGGAATCTGTGATGGTAAATTATGATGGTACCGTCAGAAATTCAGTTGGTCAACTTATTCAGTTACGTTACGGAGAGGACGGGCTATGCGGGGAGATGGTAGAGTTCCAGAGTCTTCCTACCATTAAATTGAGTAATAGGGTGAGTAATTCATTTTTGGAACCAAAAGTGGGAATCAAATTGCTGCAAACATAGCACCACTTTGTTTTGTAGAACATCATTGAAGTTTACATCAGTTTTATTAAAAATGTGTTACCATGTAGCACTGGTGAACAGAGGTTATAATCGAGGTAGTAAATTTGAGCAAATATGTACTGTCAAGAAAATACCAGGAATTGATCATTTAAAAAGAGATTTTCAAAATTCTTTTTGTCATTAAGTTGCTACAACTGTGCTCTATACTCATGCTGAGTTTAAGCATCCATTTGTCATTTAGTTTGTTGCATTTGTCAGTTCATCTTTAGCGCGCTTTGCAATTTTTTTATTAATGCAAATGAGATTTCATTTGTGGAGGTGATGAAAATGTTACATAAGATTTACAGGGTGATACATTCCATTTAAAAGCAATTGATGTGCTGGTAGATTTTGCCTCACTCTGGCCATCCATTAACCTCTTCAACTGAACTTATCACTAACAAGTGGTGACTGTAAATGTTGTTTAAGTCACTGTGAGATAGCCAATGAAATTTCTGTATCTCGAAAGTCAATTCGTACCATTTTAAAAGATTGAAAGTGCCCCTGGGCTACTGCTAAAAGATCTGGATTTTCTGCAAAAACTCATTCTTGTAAAGGTCTTTGATTACATGCTAAAAGAGTCAATTATCACCAGCATTATGAGACATGGGTTTATTAAAATTTCCATTTTCAGTCACTAGTTGATATAAAAAAGAATTAGTAATGAAGTTGATTAAACGCATTTAAAACATGTTTGATGATTGAATTAAATAATACATATTTAGTGTTTCATTGACCAATTTTCCTGGTGTTTTTTTGACATTACAGTATATCTTTCAAGTACCAATACAGCTCTTTGTTTGATTCTTTCGCGTTAATTTTCGATTATTCTATTTAACATTTTTGTTGGTGCTGCAAATCTTGACTTCAAGTTCACTAAGCGTTTTGGATTTGTTTGCATAAACTTAGGAGTACAAATAAGTTTCCGCCGTTTTTTAACACAAATTAAATATTTATTATAGAAGAACGGTAGAAGACTGCTTGCTGAGTGACTTCTAATGTTAGAGCAAGTTCTTTTTGTGTTTGAGATTAATCTTCCTCCAATTCTGCATCCTCGTAAATCTTTGGCCTTCCACTGCGATCTTTGTCTTCTACGTCGAAATCACCGTTTTTAAACTTTTGAAACCATTCTCGACACATTCTCTCACTCAAAGCACCCTCACCATATGCTTCTACGAGCAATTGATGCGCCTCAGCAGCAGATTTTAAATTAAAGAAGTAAACTAATATTTCCCGCAAATGACGCTTACTTGGCTCAAATTTTGACATTTTCAACTTATAAAAATTATATTTTACCAATATAAGATCAATGATATTAATAGGTTATGTTGTTCTTGAATGTCCAAACTATTTTTTAAGCCGATTATCATCTGCGAAAGCTAACCGAAACTCCGTGCTGCGCCATCTACAATAAAACGGCGGAAACTTATTTGTACTTCTAATACAATAGCACAGAAAAAAGTCATGTGTTAGTAGAAAGTCTATTTGATACCTTAAGTTCTCAGAATTTGTATCCAAAATATTTTCTATGAGAAAAGCAATAATAATTTCTATATTTTCAGGCTTTCGAGAAGAAATACAAATTCGATCCTACTAACGAAAGATATCTTCGAAGAGTATTCAATGAAGATGTCATTAAACAGCTGATGGGTTCTGGCGAGGTTATTGCTGAGCTTGAATTGGAATGGGAGCAACTACAGAAAGATAGAGAAGCACTAAGACAGATCTTTCCTAATGGTGATCCAAATGTTGTATTGCCATGCAACCTCCAGCGTATGATTTGGAATGTGCAAAAGATTTTCCACATCAATAAGAGAGTGCCTACCGATTTATCACCTCTAAAAGTAATTCAGGGTGTTAGAAAACTGCTCAAGAAGTGTGTGATAGTGGTCGGAGAGGACAGATTGTCGATACAAGCTAATGAGAACGCCACATTGTTGTTCCAATGTCTCGTCAGATCAACTCTATGTACTAAATGTGTATCTGAAGAGTTCCGTCTAAGTACAGAAGCCTTTGAGTGGCTAATTGGAGAAATTGAAACTAGATTCCAACAAGCGCAGGTACAAAACTTCATTAAGTATTTATTTATAGCAAGTCCTAGATTAAAATACAAAACACAATATAGTTTGTTTTAGACAATATAGACCAATAATACCTCGTACTAGCATCTAGAATAAAATAAAAATTAGATAAAGAATTACTGAATTCACAGCTTCAAGGCACTGCTTCTACAAGGGACGTTCAATGCATGAAAGAAAATTTTAGAAACATTCTATTTTTCATTGCAGAAATAAGCTTCTCTTAGCCTTGTAAAAAATATTCTTCCAACTTCTCAGAATAGGTATTAATTGCCACCTTTAGTTCTTCATTGTTGGGAAATCGCTTTCCACAAAGATATGTTTTTACATATGGGAATAGGTAGTAGTCACTAAGGGCCAAGTCTGGACTGTATGGAGTATGAGTAATTTCTTCGAAGCAGCATTCCCGCACAGTAGATTCACCCTTTTTAGTGACTAGCCATTATTTTTCCAGCGTATGGGGTGACTTTAAACTTCTTTGGGGGTTGTGCACCCTTTTTAATCCACTGCATGGACTCTTGTTTACTCTCAGGCTCATAGTGATGAATTCACGTCTCATCCCCAGTAACCAGCTGGTTGAAAATAGTCGATGGGTCTTCTCCACAGAGCTCTAAAAACTCCTTACAGCACTCGACTCGCACTTGCTTCTGAGGTACGATGAGCATTCTCGGTACCTATCTTGCACTGACATTTGAGAGGTTACGATGATCATGAAAGGTAGCATGTATGGTACCCACGGATAAGCTTGTCATCTCTGCTAACATCTTGATTTTTTTTGGAGTCTTTAAGTACTAGCTTTTCCGCTTTTTTCACATTTTCTTCAGTGGTGCCGCTAACAGGTCCGCCCAAGCAAGGGCATCTTCTATGCTAGGTCTCTGAAGGACTGGCCTTTAGTTCTTTCGTCTCATTTTTTTATGGCTCTAACAACTCAAATTTCCGTCTACAAACTTGAGCCTGGCGAAAACAGTGGCTTGTTCGAGGCTATGGACGCCGTTATCAAGCTGCAAAATTCAGTTGTCTTCGGCTCACGAATCTGTAATGCTTCATCACTCCTAGATAATATTCCTTATTAACTGATGGGGCGTCAAGTGCACGACACCAGGATCATCAAAGCAAACAATTTCCCGGTATTTTTTGATCATAGCATGTATGGTTATTTCATGAAAAATTAGTAATTATTCAATTATCCTGATACCGCATTCTTAAAACCCGGGACAGGTTGAGCCTTCTACGATTTGTACTTTTAACAAACCCCATTCTTTTCAAACAACCTTTATATATCAGGTCATCAGATTTTACTTGTGCATTAGTTTTCTTAACTTTTCTGTCCATTTTCAGGCCAATCCAGGTGAGATGGTAGGAGCTCTGGCAGCACAGTCTCTTGGTGAACCTGCCACACAGATGACACTGAACACTTTCCATTTTGCCGGTGTGTCATCCAAGAATGTAACCCTTGGTGTGCCTCGTCTGAAGGAAATTATAAATATCTCTAAAAAACCGAAAGCCCCTTCTTTAACTGTTTTCTTGACTGGAGCGGCTGCCCGTGATGCCGAGAAGGCCAAGAATGTTCTATGTAGATTAGAACACACTACACTCAGAAAAGTGACTGCAAACACAGCCATCTATTATGATCCGGATCCTCAGAATACAGTCATTTCAGAAGATCAAGAGTTTGTCAATGTTTACTACGAAATGCCTGATTTTGACCCCACAAGAATATCTCCCTGGCTTCTACGTATAGAGTTGGATAGAAAGAGAATGACCGATAAAAAATTAACTATGGAACAAATCGCCGAGAAAATCAATGCCGGTTTTGGCGATGATCTTAACTGTATATTCAATGACGACAATGCTGAGAAATTAGTACTTCGCATTCGTATTATGAATAGCGATGATGGAAAGTTTGGAGAAGCGGCAGACGAAGAAGTTGACAAAATGGATGATGATATGTTCCTGAGATGTATCGAAGCAAATATGTTGAGTGACATGACATTGCAAGGTATCGAAGCCATATCTAAGGTATATATGCATTTGCCACAAACAGATTCAAAGAAGAGAATTGTTATCACTGAGACCGGTGAATTTAAAGCAATCGCCGAATGGTTATTGGAAACTGATGGAACCAGTATGATGAAGGTTCTCTCTGAGCGGGATGTAGATCCTGTGAGGACATACTCAAACGATATTTGTGAAATATTCTCAGTACTTGGAATAGAAGCTGTCCGAAAATCAGTAGAGAAAGAAATGAATGCAGTGTTGCAGTTTTATGGGCTCTACGTAAACTACCGTCATCTTGCTTTACTTTGTGACGTTATGACGGCCAAGGGTCATCTTATGGCCATTACACGTCATGGTATCAATCGTCAGGACACTGGTGCTTTAATGAGATGCTCCTTCGAAGAAACTGTGGACGTTTTGATGGACGCGGCTTCGCACGCAGAAGTGGATCCGATGAGAGGGGTGTCCGAAAATATAATCTTGGGACAATTGCCTAGGATGGGTACTGGATGTTTTGACCTATTGCTAGATGCTGAAAAGTGTAAATATGGTATACCAATACCTCAGGCTCAAGGAGGAGATGTTATGGCCTCTTCTATGTTCTTCGATTCGGCTGCTACTCCCAGTATGAGTCCTGGAGTAGCTATGACACCTTGGAATCAAGGAGCCACACCTTACAGCGGTAGCAGTTGGTCACCACATAGTGAGTTTTTCTTTTATTTATTTACCATTTCTCTGTTTCTTTTTGAAGGTTTTAAAATTCAATATGGTAGATATTTCGGTGTTCTACAGATATTAATCAGATTCTAGTGTTGTTATAATCAGCTTGGTCTCTTGAAAAGAAACATGTACCCCTCTGTCTTGATTTAGAAGTTATGGGCAACTAAAATTCCAAAAATTTTCCGCTATAATAATACTTAATACTCTTATTCAGTTCACAAATTATCTTTGAACATTTGCACAACCATTTTTTTTTTAATATTCAATAGTAAATGAAAAAAAAAAAATATGAAAATTCTGTAGCATAATCATAAACCAATTAAATTTAAATTAAATATATTGGCATATTAATTTTGGGATCTGTCAAAAACATTATGGGGTCTTCTATAAAGTAACTCAGCGAAAATTTGGTGATTGTTAGCAGGTGTAAAAATATGAAACTGTAATTTTATTGTGAAAATTACACATCTGTTGAATAAAATAATGAAGAATATTTCCACAATTTATTAATTTACAACAATTTTTTCGCCAACACTGATTCTTCATGATCTGGATCAATTTTTTTTACTTATTCCTGTTTTCTCTATTATTGCCCATATAATTTTCTGTTCCGTCTTGGTTTTTCGAATAATATCTTTATAGTGAAAACATGATCTTGAATGCCTCTTCCTCTTCTGAGGCTTCTATGCCATTCCTCTAGTATTGTCACAGTTTTCTGTCTGATCTTTCTATCTTATATTTTTTCATAACGTTTCATAGCTATGCTCAATACAGATATACCTCGGTAATTACTACAGTTTTGTTTGACTCCTGTATACTGAGACTATCAATGCTGTTTGGCAGTCTTCTGAGATTATTTTATGGTTCCATACCTTTTCTAAAATGGCTAGCAAAGTTTTCATCCCTTTTTTCCCCACTTTTCAGTGTGGCCATAGACTGTTTTAGTTCCTCCACAGTTATTCTGCCATCCCAATTTTCAGGTTGTTCAAATATTTTTTCTGTTTCACTCTGCCCATCACCCAGAAGTTCTGAAAATATTCTCTCTATCGAGCATTATATGAAAAACAACCGGAATTGTAAAAAGGCAACACAAAGTCATTTTACACAATATGATAATGCCCCATAACTTACAGCAAAAAGAGTTTATCAACTTTATCAAACCACATGTATATGCGGGATACAGTGAACTTGAATGCAATCAAGAAGTGTAGTTTCTCAAGCAGCGCCGAAAGATCTGAATTTTCTGCAAAAACTCAGTTGCTTACGTCGCTGAAGACATTTTAGAAAGAATCAATTCTGACCATAAAACATTGTAATATTTACATTGTCTCATACACTAATTTGATCATTTCCTTACAGATCTTATGGGAAGTGGAATGACGCCAGGAGGTCCTTCATTCTCTCCTTCAGCTGCATCTGATGCTTCTGGAATGTCTCCTGGATATGGATCGTGGTCACCTTCTTCTGGTGGTCAATCACCAGCCATGTCTCCTTTCTTAACCTCTCCTCGTGGCCAGTCTCCATCCTACAGTCCTGCCAGTCCAGCTTACCAAACTATGTCACCATCACTGACAATTGCTTCGCCCGGATATTCACCCAATTCATATTCACCAACTAGTCCAAACTATAGCCCTACAAGTCCAAATTATTCCCCCACGTCTCCAAATTATTCACCAACATCTCCCAGCAGCTATACTCCCACTTCTCCAAGTTATTCACCAACTTCGCCATCTTATTCACCTACATCTCCAAATTATTCAGCTACATCTCCGTCATATTCTCCTACATCTCCATCATTTTCTCCAACATCTCAAAATTATTCGCCGACATCACCTTCATATTCACCAAATTCTCCTTCGTATTCACCAACTTCTCCAGCTTACTCGCTTACAATTCCTGGATATTCCCCCACATCGCCAGCCTATTCTCATAATTCGTATTCGGGTACATCCCCTTCGTATTCAGGTAACTCACCTAATTATTCTCCAACTTCCCCAGGTTATTCACCTGCTTCACCAAGCTATTCTCCTTCGTCACCAAGATACACCCCACCTCCACAAAGTTATTCTCCTACGTCACCAAGTTACTCTCCTGCTTCCCCCAGTTTTTCCACTACTTCTTCCAAATATTCACCGTCATCACCCAACTATTCTCCGACATCTCCATCTTTCCCAGGTGATAGTCAGTATTCTCCAACTTCTCCAAATTATTCACCATCATCCCCACGCTATTCCCCATCCAGTCCTCAACACACACCTGCTGCAAGTTCAAGTTATTCTCCTTCATCTCCAAATTACTCTCCAAGTTCACCGGGTTTATCCCCGACATCTCTTCACAGTACAAAATATTCTCCCACTTCTCCAACCTATACTCCAACATCTCCTAGTTTTTCTCCTGCTTCACCTCGTTACTCCCCACCTGCTCCAAGGTATTCACCATCTTCACCGAATTATTCGCCAACCAGCCCTGGACAAGATAATGATTAAGCATTGTTATCAGTAAATTATAATAGTTTTTATTAGTCAAGTTATGAATTGTCTACTTTAAAGTTATTAAGACTGTATTTTTATAATGAAAAAAAAATTGTTTTTTGTACTGTATATACTTTTAACTAATTCAGTGTAAATTGGAAATTTATCAATAAAGTACTTGATATTTTCACTTCTTTTATTAGAAGTGGGAGAATGCTAATCATCTAAAATATGTTATGATACTATTAGGGGTAATTTTTGTTCCACTTGTGAGTGAAGTTAGGGCTGTTATCTGTACATTTATTATTATATTACAAAAGTAACTCAAAAAATGATTCTTTTTTGGGTCAAAAGGATTTTTTTTCCCTCAGAGCTTTCAAAACCAGTACAGATACAAGTCGAAAGACTGATTTAACTAACAAAAGCATTTTCACCCCAGTATAATTTTCCATTTATTTGCTCCAAACGAATGAAAATGTGAAATTTCTCAATTTTGCCTGATTTTCGGATATCACAGACATATCCTCTCACCTTAAATGTCGTACCGGTTTATTTGACCTACCGGCTTATTGAACTACCGGATAAAATTTAATCCAATCATATAATCAATCGACTGCACTAGTGTTGTCAAAGGTAGAATTTATCAAATTAAATCGTTTCACAAAAAATTCTCTTTATAAACAATGAGATGAAGTTGAGATCCAAAACATTTCAGATAAAACTCGTCCTATTGTGGATCTTTTCTAATAACATGATTATAAAGAAAATTAATTGCATCATTTGTAAATTCTGTAATTGATACTGGACTTCATCAGAACAGGCCACCGAAATCGTGCGATTTGACCACGTTAGACTTTTTTTTTGTGGGGTTATCATAAGTCGCAGGTCTATACACATAAGCTACAAACACAGCGGCTCTCAAAGCCAACAAACCATGCGATGGCAAATTAAGCCTGATTTATGCGCTAAAGTACTGGAAAATTGGATACTTAGGATGCCCGTCACACAGCAGAGCCGCGGCGGACATTTGAAAGATGTTATATTCCATGCGTAATTGTATAGATAGGACTTTCAATCGCCCTTCGTTTGATTAAAATTTAAAAATAGGATATGCTTATGAAAGATCCTTTATATATTTTTCATTAATTTACATATAGGTATCACATTCAAGGAAGTATAATAAACCAACAGTCACCGTACTGTAGGATCAAAATGGTGAAAAGTAGAGGAATCATCAGAAGAAAAATTTGGCATTTAATGTGTGGAAATGGCTAAGTAATGTTGCTTAAATTCCTCCATTAGAACGCCCATCATCTTTTGGCATACAGTTTTCTTTCTTTAGGGATATCATGGATATACGGTAATAAACTCATGAGAAACTGATAATCTCCATCTTGAGTACGTGTTCCAAGTATTTAACTTCTTTAGTTTCAAGTTCAAGTTGTTTTTCATCAAAGTTTGACAGTTCGCTGACCAAACTCTTATCATCAGTTTCAAGGGATGGAACACTACTTTTCATTCTTTTTGGTTTGATTGTGTCTGCCAAAAATAAAAGTTGGCTGAAAAAGGGCCATGAAGGCATCTGCAACATTGTCAGTTTTGTTTTTCATCTGTTTCATGAATTCCTTTCGAGACGTGTGTCGTAGGCACCTCCATTTCTTCCTAAGTTCTTCCTCTGAAACACAAAATTTGAAATTCAATGTAAGTAACTATTAAGCATAGATTTATTATTTAATACGTCTATGCTATTAAGTAATTTGTAACCTATTATACACATAAAGGCTGGGCCATCTAAATTTTGCATTTTGAAGTAGTGGTTATTTTGAGTCTGTCAATCATATTCTGACAGAAAAATAGTTTAATAATTGACATTAACGAAATGGGTCGATTTATGCTTGAACAAAGTTGGGAAGTATTAAAAAATTATTTCCAAAGTGGTGAATCTTCTATTCAAGCTGTTACAGTAACGTGGAAAATTCAATGGAAATGAAATGCCCTCAGGACAATTTGTGGATCAATTTGTTTGTGAAAACTGGATCGTTATTTGATAAAACTCGTTCACGTTCTTATCCAGTGAGCACACTTGAAAACTTTGCTGTTTTAGCCCAGAACGTGGCAGAAGATCCATCAATATCAAATCGTCATTGTGCTCAAGAACTGAACATTTCTTGCATATCACTGAGTAGAATTTTGCATAAAGATTTCGCTGTGAATGAATATTCATTAGTTTCTTATTTATAGTCAATCAAACATGCCAATTTTAAATGGTACAGCCCTTATATCACTATAGTTTTCTGATATTCTATTATTTCGTTTTTGCATACTATCATTTTGCCTAAATGATGAACACATTTTCGACAAACGTTTTCGAGAGAAACTGAAGAACGTGAATTTGGTATCATTAGCAATTCATGGCGAATACTTCAAAAAACAATAGAGGTGATTCCAGCCCGAGCAGATATGTAAAATATATCACAGATTACTGATAATAGTAATCAGTAGGCAGTAGGTTGAAGATCTTAAGGAATGCGGGTTCTTATGAGGGAGCTTCTTTCTACCTCTTAATTGGTGACGTTTCGTTTCGAGCATGCGTACCTGAACTCATCAGACAGGCGCGGTGCGCATCTCTGCCTGTGACGCCAGTGACCCTGTTCCTCGTTGGAACGTCAGTCATCGAACGCTTGTACTCTGAACTACTTAACCCCGGCGAGGACGGATGAGTAGGGTATTATCTGCTACCAGTCGCGTCCTCTTATATGCTACATCGGGAAGCTGCAGCAGCGCAGAGTAGAATTCTGCGAGAGGAGCGGGAACGCCACTAGGTAATCTGTGAAATGTATTAATGTATAATACATTATTGCATAAAATAGAGAAGGGTAACCCACGTGAAGTTGGTTGACTGCGCTTGCTGTCAAAAGTTCCGAAGATATCCGATCGACCAGTGGATTCCGAACTTGACGTATTTTCTCGGTTTTTCAATTTACTACTCCTTAATATAAATAATAAAATATGTATCTACCTGATAATTTCATTTCAGTCTAAACCTCTGAGCTATCCCGTATTATACAGAGTACTCTAAAATATTCGGGATTTTACGGAGTACTCTAAGTAATCTGGGATTATACGGAATATTCTAAAGAGCCCTAATAGTCCGAGAGCCAGGTGAAAATTTGGTTAATTATTTCTTCTCGAGAGATAATTGGTGATACGCATCAGACAATAGTATCATGAAGCCTTATGACCGTCAGCTGTGGCACGGTGGGGGGGGGATGAGCAGTTATAACCTCCCACGCTCGAAGAAAAAAAAAATACATTCACTCATTTCCTGTGGGCTAAATATTTATCAAATTATAGCTCACCCAATATCTCAACAAAAAAAAATCAGCTGACTACATAGTGTATTGTACGTCAGCTGATGTCTCGATCAGATGTTTATGTAAATTCTGCATATGATAGTTCGTTTCCCGTTGGTCCCATAGATATTTCCTGTTCTACACAAGCAAAATTGACTTTTCATAGTCCATTTTCACCCTCTCGTTTCGCACTCGTACCTAACTAAATACCAGTAGAAGGGAATCGATTCGCACTTCGTTCCTTCGAAAACTCTACCGAGTCACGTATTTGGATCGTTTGCGAATTCGGACGAATTAGGTTTCGCAGCTTTCTGTTTAGTTTGAGATTATCTCACTTTATGATATGCATGATTGGGTGATACTTTTGTGGTAATATAAGTGCTTTTTGATGATTCTTCTGTTGGAGAAATGATATCAGTTACTGAAAATTCTTTTTAAATTTTGTCTATGAATTGAAAGGACCATTTAACCACAAATGCGATTATTATTTTACCACAACACCACAGAAAATTTCTCCTGTAATCTGTGTACAGCAGTAAAGCACTGACGATCTGTGATTTAACCTAGAAATTTGTTGGACGAAGAGAAACCGCAAAGGTGTGTTTATTCCTCCTGAATCAGCGCCACTTAAAATTTTCGAAATGGGCAAGAGAAAAACTGGATTCCGTAAAGGCATGCATAAAGCCAAAAAACAAGTATGACAAGTATTTCTATTCAAAACTGCATTTTTCATTATTTTAATTTCAGCCTCAAAATCTGGATGAAAGAAAACCCTATAATGATATAATCAAAGAAAACGAGAAATTTGTCACCTATTACAAGGTATGGATATTATTTGTGAGGATTTGCATTATATATAAACTTTTCCTTTCAGACTCAGAAAGTATGTAAAGATGAGGAGTTTGATACATTTATAACTTTCATGAAAACTGATTTACCAGCAACATTCAGAATTACAGGTTCCAAAGGAGAAGCAAAAAAAATGTTGGAAATTGTTCAGGGTCAATTCATAAAAAGTTGTGCTGGCCAGGATGACCAAGAGCAAAAATCTCTAGAAATATTTCCTCTGCCATGGTAGGCAAAATTGATTTAAATTCTTTTCTGTTTAGGTTAATTAATTTTTCACTGTATTTCAGGTATCCAGATAAGCTTGCTTGGCAGATGGAATTGACTAGAAAAGATATCAGAAGATGTGAAGCTTATTATAAGCTTCATAACTTTTTAATATCAGAGACTGAACATGGTACAATTTCTCGACAAGAGACTGTCAGTATGATTCCTCCTTTGGTATTGGATGTTCAGCCACATCACAAGGTTAGTTATTTTTTTTTTATAAAAGAAAGCCCGAGTTTGAAAATTTTATTCTGATCAGAGTAGTACTTGAGCTGAGTCAAGCAAAAGGTTTAAATTAATGAGAATCATAAAAGGGTCAAGAAAAGGTTGCAGACCTCAAAAAAATGCTTGCCTGAAAGAGATTTGGTTTGAATGGGGAGGTGATTGTTGAAACAGATGCCTATTTTGAGGCAAATGATAAATCATTTAGGAAGAGTATCTAAAGGTCATAGCAGCGCTGAAATGGTTGCATTTTTCTTGAAGAAAACTATGTTATTGAATAATTTTATCATAAAAAGTTGTATTTTCTTCATGTAATTGGGAACTTGTTAGCTGATGTGTTATATAATTGGTAACTAAGCAATGAAACCACTATAATAAACTACCATGACATAAAATAATAGAGCTCTTTTTTTCAGATTTTAGATATGTGTGCTGCTCCTGGTTCTAAGACAGCACAGTTATTAGAATTATTACATGCAAAAGATGATCCTATACCTCAAGGTTATGTTATAGCAAATGATGTGGATAATAAGAGATGTTATATGTTGGTGCATCAGGCAAAGAGACTTAATTCTCCTTGTGTTGCAGTTATCAATCACGATAGTGCTGTTTTGCCAAATATGCTGGAATCTCTACCTGATGGGTCAACACAGCAGGTAAATGATGTTGTTTATAGTTAATGTTTTTCAAGAGAAAGTAGAAAAAATTCTAAAACTTATTGATTGATTTATTGAAGTATTGAACAATTTCAATGGATAATTGTTATGTTAATTGAATTGGCTCAGCCAGTACTATTTGTTGGATGGAGTAGTCCTTTACTTTATGATAGTTCATTTTAATAATGGAATAAATGAAATTACTTTGTTTACTATCAACCAATAGTAATAGTAAACAAAGTAATTTTATTTATTCCATCATTACTATTTGGTTCATCATCATGAAAGATTAACAGTTTTATAGCTAGTTTGCTATTTGGATTTTTAGCTTTTCTTTTTAAGTCATAATATAATGTCTTTCATTATTTGCCTGATGTATGGAAGTGGAGGTCTTCGTAACACATTTTTTCTTCCATCCTTTCCTCCATTACTATTGCTGGTAGTTCTTGGTGTCTCAATAGGTACCAACTGAGTTTGCCCTTCCTTTCTTTAGTGTTTTTAATAATGATTATTGTTTTTCTGCTTTCCTAATTACTTCCTCGTTTGTTACATGTTCTACCCAGATCATTCTCAGCATCTACTTCCAAGACCATGTTTCAAAAGCCAGTGTCTCTTCTTGTTAAAAGCACTTTTGGTTTGCATGATTCTACTTCTTATTTCTTTTTTGCTGGTTCTATTGCTAGTTATTAAACTTCGTAGATATTTATATTAGAATTGTATTGGCCTTTACTGGTTAGAAGTCCATTGTACTCTAATTAAATAATACACATACAGGTATAAAAAAGACAGTTGGAAAGATATAAAATTCAATGTTACTCAAGACGTCCAGTGGATCAGTGGAAGAATCAAAACGTCAGTGCAATGTGATGACGAATAAACGACTGTTCCCTCTCAATTGTAGTGGGGAGTGAAAGCAGGCTGCAGAACCTTTCAATCGAAGCATAACCACTCTGCACTGCCATTGAGAGAGAACAGTCATTTATTCGTCATCGTATCTTGCTGAGGTTTTGATTCTTCCACTGCTCCACTGAACATCTTAATTAACATTGAATTTATTATCTTTCCAACTGTCTTTTCCATACCTGTATATGTTGATTTCTATTTATTATGAATTGAACACATGACATATTTCAATACAATATTAAAATGGATTCACTTTGTAGATAAGGGTACAATAAAGTTTTTATTGCTTTTGAAAAAACCACCCGCTTCCGACTAAAATATACCTAATATAAATAGAGATGGACTAGATAACATGGTCTGCTCATTCAGTAAGTCTCAGAATTTCTTAATCAGTTAATTTCCAAACATTCCGAGAAGTTCAGGCCTTTATTTTTTTAAGCAAAATCTCAAAACGCTCATCAAAAATTTGATTTCTTGTTGTCAGATGTTTTGGATATTTAGAATCTAACTCATTATTGAGGAAAGGTCGCCTGTACGTATTCTAATTCAGTTGATCCAGTATAAGTTTTTGTACAGGTATCATATGATACTTGTAAACACTTGATAGCCCTCGGTGCCTCAAACTGGATATTTGAGTTTTGGAAAGAGAAAAAAGTCTGCCAGAGCAATATCAGGTGATTGTTCAATACGTTTTGTTGAGTTTTTGGCCAGAAATCCGTTCACAATAATAGCCTTTTGACTCAGGTTTTAGGCACTAAACGAGCCGCAAGGTTTTTAATTCCCAAACAATCCTTCAAAATTGTACGAATTGATTCGTGAGACACAGAAATTTCAGCGGTTATCTCAGAGTTAAACAACGGTTTTCAGTAATCATTTCCTTTACTTTAGTGATGGTATCTTCAGTTGAAAACGTTGATCGCCGACCAGACCAATCCAAAACTCCGATAGCTTTTGAATGCACTGTACCACTCATATTCACGTGTTTCTAATAAAGTGGATTCACGTAAGTCTTATGTAACATTTAAGCATTTCCGCCTATTTCTATTTACAATGCAAAATTTTGGACAGCTCTTTTATCCATTGTAAAAACTGCAAAGTATACGTGAGATAAACTGACAAAATGCAAAAAAATTATTTAATTAAACAAATTAAATGACAAGATGATGCTCAAATCCGACAATTGTCAACTGGAAAAAAGAAATATTGATTTAAGCAAGGTTTTTAAACAAACAGTTCCCTATACTTCCTTGTTTGTATGTGTACAAGCCCTAACGTTTAATTTATTTTAATGTGTCTTCTGAATGAAAATATTGTTTTTTTCAGGTTTTATTCGATAGGATATTGTGCGATGTGCCCTGTTCTGGTGATGGAACCCTAAGGAAGAATCCTGACATTTGGTTGAAATGGACACCGGCAAATGCTTTGAATCTTCATGGGTAATATCATTAGATATTTCTTATTGTCTAATCCTAATGCCACTTACAGTATATAATATTTATAATGTTATAAAAAAAAACCATACTGGTAGAAAATGGTTGAACTGAATTCTGCAACACATATTATGCTTAATTCACAAATTAACCAGTGATAGTTATTGTTGAATGTTGGCACTCAAGTAGCAGACAAATGTTTTACACATTATTTGGTTCTTATTAGAAAATGATGACATTTTTTTCCATCCTTATTTGCATAGGAAACCATTAACTCAGATGTAGTAATTTAAATCCTGACAAAAAAAGGTCTGCAGCCTAAATTCCTAAAAACCATTATCAGTTTCAGTGTCTGTCTATTGTCTATTGAAAAATTTTTGATTGAGTTATGTAGCTATTGTAAGTGTTGAAATGGCTATAAATACTATTGTTGTCCCTATTGCAGTTCCTAAGTTTTTTTTTTGTTTGACCTAATAAAATTTTTAGTTTTCATAATTTTCAATAAAATTTGCACTAAACAACAAAACTTTTCATTATTCAAGCAATCACGACAAAATCATCATATGAAGTTAGTAAACTATGTTAAAAAAATATTTCTAAAATCAATACAAATTATAGTATACTACTCTGTCAAGAAAGTACCGGGAATTTTCAATTAAAACAACATTTTTACATTTAATCGTCAAAATTTATTGGGTCGCCTTCAAAATAGGCTCCATTTGCTCCAATACATCTATGCCAACGGCACTTCCAATTATCGAAACATTTTTTATTGGCGCTTTCCGGGATGGACTTTAGCTCTCGCGCCGAATTTTGTTTTATGGCTTCAATCGACTTAAAACGGGTGCCACGAAGGGGCAATTTTAGTTTTGGGAAGAGGAAAAAGTCGCAGGGAGCCAAATCCGGCGAATACGGTGGTTGCTGAAGCACGTTTGTTGAGTTTTTGGCGAGAAAGTCAGTCACAATCGTAGCTCGGTGAGAAGGCGCGTTATCGTCATGCAAAATCTATGAGTTGTTCGCCCACAAATTTGGCCGCTTCTTACGGATACGCTCACGCAAACGTTTCATAACGCCTAGGTAATACTCCTTGTTTACCGTCTGACCCTCTGGAACGAATTCGTAGTGCACCACGCCACGGATATCGAAGAAAACAATGAGCATCACCTTCATTTTCGAGCGGCTTTGGCGTGGTTTTTTCGGTTTCGGCTCATTTTTTGCCACCCATTCCGATGATTGCTGGCTTGTTTGCATATCGTACTCGTAGACCCAGGTCTCATCACCAGTTATAATGCGTTCCATGAATGTAGAATCGGAATTACAGCGATCCAGCATGTCTGAAGCAACCTGTTCGCGATGACGTTTTTGAAGAAAATTCAGGTCTTTCGGTACGAGTCGTGCGGCCACCTTTCTCATGCCCAAAATATCAATCAAAATCGTACGTGCGGACTCGTGGGATATGTTAAGATCATGTGCTATCTCTCTCAAGCTGGTACGACGGTCTTCCAGCACCCTTTCCTTAATTTTATCGACGTTATCTTCGATCGAAGCCGTCGATGGGCGACCACTTTACGACCGTCCTTGAAGGCTCTGTACCACTGATATGCACGAGTTTTCGATAGAGCATTATCACCAAAGGCCTTTTGCAACATTTTCAATGCATCGGCACACGAAAATTCATTTGCAACACAAAACTTTAAAGAAATTCTTTGCTCAACGTAATCACCCATAATAAAAATCGGCACGCACTCTGACATCGACTGACTTAATCAGCTGTTGCAAACACACTAGTTGACAGATCCCGCTCAAGCTTGGCATAGTAATTAAGGACAGTGGTACCAACCTAGGAAAAAATTTTTTTACCTGCCCCATTGCCCCGCCAGATTTAAATCGATAATTCCCGGTACTTTCTTGACAGAATGTATAGAGGGTATAATTATTACTGTTTTTGGGTTAATGCCATATGCGTTAAACGTTATTCCTTCAAATAAATGAAACTTTTAATTTCAGAATTCAGTACAGAATACTAAAAAGAGGAGTTGAACTTCTGAAAACTGGAGGAAGAATCGTCTATTCAACTTGTTCCATAAATCCTGTTGAAAATGAGTCTGTCATTCACAGACTTTTGGCTGAAGCAAATGGTTCTGTTCAACTTGTCGATCCAAAGGATATGTTACCCGGATTGAAATATTCTCCAGGTAAGTAATTTTTTTGTAGATAATCAAATTTTTTGTTTTGCTCATATTACTGACCCTTATGTTTTGCAATATATTGAATGGTTGAGATTGTTTCTTTAAGAAGAAAATATCACAAACATGTTTTATATTCTATTGGGTTGTTCAGAAAGTAATCTTGTTTTTTTTTGGAAAATGTAAGAAAATTTTTGTATAATGATTATATATTGGCCATTCTGGTCCAACATCTTTTGCCAAGTTTCTGTTAGTAGCATGATTCCATGGTCATAAAATTTTTGGTTAAATTTCTTAAATATTCATGAGTTTTGCAGTTGTTTCTATACCAGTTTAAAATTGATGCATATTTTTCCAAATATTACTCATCAAATGGCCTATAAAAAGTTTTTTATTGTCAGTAACAAGAACTAACATGTTTTTCAACTTGTCTGTCTGGCCATCATCAAAACTCGTTTAGTTACTTCCTGAGAATTTTAAATTAAAATTTAGATGTGAAATGAGGGAACTTTACACTGCTGCAACTTTTACAATTATTGCTAATATTAGTTACAGTTAATTATACTTGGTATTAATAAAATACAAAAAAATCAATTCTAGTTACATTCTTGTCTTAGTGATACTAAGATTTTAACATGATTTAAGATGTAATCTTATCCCGAACAATGGAAAATATCTTAAATTGTACCTCAGGTGAATTAATGTTGCTATGATACTTAATTTCACATATGATTATGAAAGTGAACTCATTGTGTAAATTTTTTTCCGCAGGAATGGAAAAATGGTTGGTAGGTAGTAGAAATTTAGAATTTTACGAATCTTTTGATGCTGTTGATGAAAAATGGAAGACTACAATTAGACCGCAAATGTTCCCACCAAAAGAAGAGGATTTATCTAAATTTAATTTGAACAGATGGTAAGTTACAACACTTACAACAAAAAAGCATAACTTTTAGAAATATACTAAAATCGTCTAACAACTACTTCCTTACTGCATATGAATTTTTATTTAGGGGTATCTTCCTAGAAATTCACCAAAGTCAAAATCAAACACACTCAGGCTAACGCAAAAGTCATTGCCCTGATTGTTTACTTTCAAGTGTATAGTGAATTTGTAATCTCAATTCTGTTTTTGAATTATGGACATGTGGTCTATGCTTGAAATTTCACAACATTGAATTAGACTTTAGGGATTATATCTTTGAATATTTTATATAGGTGACTTTTGGTAGAATGGTTTATTTTGATGAGTCCTACCTTTTGTTAAAAAAAGACTCACCTTTGAAAACATCCTGTATTAAATAACAAGATAAAAGTACAATATTATGAAAGCTGTGTTATTCAAAATGTAAAGGCATACATATTGATGAATTTCTTGGTTGATTTGAAATTAAATGATATAGGATTTGGCATAAAAGTGGTAATTAGATATGTGGGTAATAAGACTTTAAATTAAGATATTATATATACAAATTATGACTATACATGTTCTATATATATTCAAGTGTCTGATCTCTCTTTTAAAGTATCGATTTGGATTTGAAAAAGACTATATTCATAGTTATCATAGTCTATATATTAAAACTTTACTATGAAGAAGTTTTTTAAATACTACAGATAATAGCTGGAATTAATTCTCCGGAACCCCTACAGATTTAAATCTAAATCTGTGCAGATTTAAATCTGAATAAAAAATTAAATTTTTAAACGTACCCTAGATAACACTGTATCACTTTATAGACATATATATTATCATCACATGTTGTGGATACTAACTAATAAAGAATCAAAAGAAATATAAAATCATTTAAACATCACCTAATGGTAATAATAAAATAATAATAATTATTTTATAATTATTAGTATATTATCCTGATACTCTTAGATCTTCTGTGAAGATCCCTCAGAAGCTTTTTTAGCTTGTGCGAGTTAGGAGTTCAGTTGTGTTTTGGGTAGGCTTTGTTACTGCGATCTTACGCCACCTTAGGTCACAACACTGTTGATTTTCGACCCAACAGTGGAATGGTGACCAAAACCCGTCGAACTAGAAAATTTCTGCCCCACTTGAACAACCAAATCATTTAAACATAACCTAATGGTGATGTGTAAATGATTTAGTCATTATTTTTTTATATTTCTTTTGATTCTTTATTAATTAATTTCCACCACATTTGATGATAATATACAGGTATGGAAAACACAGTCGGAAACATAGGAAATTCACTGTTAATCTAGAGGAGCACGAATGTCCAGTGCAGCAGTGGAAGAACCAAAACCTCAGCGCAATGCGATGGCGAAAAAACGACTGTTCTCTCTCAATGGCAGTAGCTAGTGGGGGGATGCTTCGATCGAAACGAGGCACTGCACTGCTTTCAGTTCAGCAATCAGAATCATTCGCACTTCAAACGTGGGATTCGTTTATTCATATTGGTTGAAAATAAAGTAAATCGAAATGTTCAGTGTAAAAGAAAAAATTCAGATCATAAAATGGTACTTTGATGGTCTATCAATTCAAGAGACAATAAATTCATGTATTGTTGCCTTTGAAGATAGGCCGATTCCTTCAAGTTGGCCTATTTATAAAATAATTAAAAAATTCCAGAAATGTAGGTGTTTACGAACATGCAGGCATTGCAACATTGATAAACCACCAAAAACCATTAATAAAAATCGTCTGAAAAAAGAAGTAGATGCTGTTGAAACCAGTGCACTTTGATCAAATAAACAAATTGCTGAACAAGTTGATATAAGTGATAGAAGTGTTCGGATATTTTGAATAGGAATGATTACCGATGTTATAATGTTCAAACAAACCACTAAATTTTTCCAGAAGAGCATATTAAACAAATGGAATTTTGTGAAACTATGATGGAAAAAGTAAATGGAAATAGTTCATTCCTTAAAAATATCTTATTCACTAATGAGTCATCGTTTTCCTTGAATAGAAAACATAACCCATCAGTAGTAAGTTATTGGTCTAGGAAGAATAGACATCTGAATATTCCTGTGCGTACTCTGCATCCCCAAAAACTTAATGTTTGGACAGGAATATTGGGGAATTACATCATAGGGCCATTTTTTATCGATGGTAACCTAAATGCTGCCAAATATCTGGAGCTTTTAGAGAATCAAATTATTATTTAAATAGTATTTTATACTTTTTGCAGACTTCATTTCTTTTGTCTCTCTTAGTAACTGTATGTATAGAGGTGATATGAGATAAAGGAGTTTATTATTATTATGACCTACGTATTTAGTAGTGTACAGTTTTAAAAAAACTTACAGTGGATCCAAGTAATCTGTTTAATTCTTTGTATTTTTTAGTATTCGAATATTGCCACACCAACAAAATACTGGGGCATTTTTTGTTGCCGTTCTTGAGAAGGTTGCCCCGTTAAATGTCAAAGAGAAATCTCCAAAAACTGAACAGGAATCAAAAGAGAAAAATGAGGATGACTCCAAAAAAAGAATTAACGAAGATAATTTACCTCAAAACCAACGAAAAAGGCGAAGGAAAGATGGATATAGGGAAGATCCTTTTGTTTTTTTCCAAGATGATGAGAAAGTTTGGGATGACATAAAATCATTTTACGAGATTAATCCCTCTTTTGATTCAACATGCTTGTTGACCCGTTGTCATGTTGGAAAGAAGAAGAATATATATTTGACCTCGAATGGAGTGAGGGATTTGGTTTTGCAGAACCAAGGCAATATAAAATTCATAAATACAGGTGTGAAAGCATTTGTTAGATGCGATAATAAGAATATGAAATGTGCCTTTAGGTAAGAATTTTCAATAGTCTTATATGTAGTCGTAGCAAAAAAAGGTGACACCAATAATTTTGTCGCATTTGTTTATCCATTTGTTGAATTCTCAAATGTTAACAAGAAACCTCTATTACAGGATAGCTAATGATGGACTGGAAAGTATATATCCTTTCATTGGTGAAGATAGAAAAATCGATATTCCAAGAGATGATTTAATCACACTTCTTATGAACAATGATCCTATGAACTCACCTCCAATAAAGACATTATCAGAAAGTATACAGAATCAAGTTGCTGATTTAAGTAAGTGAATTTTCATCGAAAACATTGAAAAATCATTCAGAAAACAGCTATGATAATAGAGAAATAATTCTTTATTAGCTGTCATACAGGCAAGAGGCATCCATCTTTGGTACTTGAACTTTTACTACCAATTATGTATCATATTTAAAAAAGTTGGTGAAGTCAGGAGCTTTAGCGCACTTGTTCATATCACCAACGATCCAGACGAAATTTTTCATTAGCCTTTTCAGTATCATATAATGATAATCAATTTTTTACATGTTCATGAATTCACTGAGAGCATAACTAAACATACCAAAGGAAATATATGGATAAAGAAATTCCCTTTAAACAAGCTGCAATAAATTTCTATCTATCTGCATGCACTATTACTAAAATCGGAATCAATTGTTTCAGGTCCTGGAAGTTGTGTTTTAGTGTACACTGAAAAGAAAGAGGGCGCTGAAGAGCCCTTTGTTTTGCATTTAAGCGGATGGAGAGGTACCACTTCATTACGTTGTTATACTACACAGCATAGTACAGTGCATCTTCTTCGGCTGTTGGGTGGAGATATCTCCAAATATGGTAAGTTTACTTCATAAAAGAATAAAGTAAAAGTAAAGGCAAATAATAATTGTGTTTTGCAGCGTTTTTCTTTTCAAAATATGAAATTCTTCAAATTTCAATTCATTATATATACACTGGTGAGCAGAAAAAACGGGTCACTTGATTACTGTTCATATACCTTTCTTAGTTAAAATTTTTACGAGAATCATGAAATATTACAAATGGTAGGGAAAAGAGAATTGCCCAAAGAAAAATTGAACTTTTTATTCGATTTGTATAAAAATAAGCTTTCTTTGAAAAAATAAAAAACTTCGAAGTTGAAAAAATATCGTAACTGTGAAAATTTCAGTATCAGTATGACTTGTGACCTCCCCTAGCTCTGATTACAACATCCAAACGTCTTCGCATGTGTTTCGTACCACGGTTAGTTTACCGTAGTATTTGCTTATTATTTCAGTATTTTAAAATAATAGACAATTGCAAATTAATTAATCTCGATGATTAATTCCAATGGCTTCTAGTGGACTGTATTTTGATTATTAGCGGTGATTTTGACTTGTTCAAAGAACACTTTATGTGCGGTGGTCTACAGCTTCCTTTATCTAATAATGATAAACCACAACGATGATGGGGAACTGAAGTAAAACACGTATAACAAAACAAACTAATATATTTTGGTATCACTGTATATGATACCAAGCTAATGTGATGACAATTACACTACAAACAAGTGTAAGGTGGATTGCTACGTTTACAGCAATCGCGTTAAGCTTGTACAATTACAAATGAACAACTTGACTATTCGGAGAATAATGCATAATGTAGCTACGGCTACATGCGACAACTTTGACTATTACTCGAATAATAATGCATGATGTAGCAAGGGCTACATGCGAACACTTCGATTATCACGAATAATAATGCATGATGTAGCAAGGGCTACATGCGAACACTTCAATTATCACGAATAATAATGCATGATGTAGCAAGGGCTACATGCGAATACTTCGATTATCACTAATAATAATGATTTAACAGTCTTCTCAAAGACTGAACGCTAGAGGTGCTCGATGCACCAAAAGAGGGAAATTAATGTAATTGATTGAAAGGTCCGTTTGGAGGTGGACTGAATGAACAAACCAAATCTTCTTATTGGTTACAGAAAAATCATGAGAATAATGCAAGTAAAGAAGGATAGAGTCAGATTGTGATTCCGAATGCTGCGTCATGTGAAATTAACAGTCATAAATATATCCAAATCTCCAAATAACTTTCCATGTTTTCTAATGCCATATATAATCATTAAAAAAACAATAATCTGAAGTGTAAACAGTTCCAACCACAATTCTAAAACTGCTAGATCGAAGTATCAACTTAAAACACATAAGTATCGAATGACAAACTAATTTCGAATGACAGGGCCGTCTCTAATGAGACGGAACAGCATGATTGTGATGAGCCTTCGAATATTCTCTTGTGGAATATTCTCCTATTTATGACGAACGGCTTCACAGAACTCTTGTAAATTATTGGTCGATGGAACCACAATTTTGACTCGCCTTCACAGTTGGTCCCATAGATGTTCGATAGGACTTCAGGACTTCGTGCTGGCCAGTTGAAACTTGAAATTCCAACCTCATTCAAGTACGCTGTCACTATTCGAGCAGTATGTGGGCATGCATTGCAATGCATAAAAATTCCCTGTTCTTCCAGAAAATGTTATATAAGGTACAACATGGTCCATAAGAATTTCCTCTATATACCTTACTGCTGTTAAAAATCCATTTATAAAAACCAACTTTGTGCGGCTCTCTAAAGACACCTCCCCAGACCATAACAGATCTTCAGCGAATGGAACTTGCTCCTTTATACAGGCATCGGCGTATATTTCTCTTGGACGTCTACAAAGGCATCTACGACCATCAGCTCCCGAATGCTGAATCTGGATTCATCAGATAAAAGTACCTGGGCCCACTGAACTTCTAACCAGTTTATGTGATCTCGTGCAAATTGAAGACGCGCAATTCGATGCTCCCTGAGAATTTCTGGACCTGTTGCAGGTCTGTATGGTTGTAAATTCGATTATGAGAAACATCGTCTCACTCTCCACTTCATTCACGTTTACCTGACGTACCTCGATCAATCGATTTCAAACTTCAACAGCAGTAAGATGGCGATTTCGAAGACTTGTGAAAACCGTGAATCTGTTATCCCTCAACGATGTGCACGGTCTTCTTCCAGATCCAGATCTTCTGGTCAGCCTGCCTGTCACCTGATGCCTTGTCAATATTCTTTTCAATATTTATAGGATAACATTTATTCTTCTAGCAACAGATCTCTAGCTCTGCCCATTTTCAATAAGTGCAAAGATTCTCACACAATCTTCAATTGGGAAACTCATTTTATGAAATAGTTTCTTTCGGAGAGTGGAAAATAAACTTTTCAATGACCAATGTTGAACGTAACTGATCAACGATGAATTTATCTTGAAGAATTATTCCAAGATGGTATCTTTTACAAAGTTTTGTAGCCCATATATCTATATTTAGCGAATATTTAGTTGAAACAGTGTCAAATCTTAGTTACCCGTGGCTTTGTTTCATGCATCTGTATCTTTTCTTCTTCTATTCTTATCAATTTTAATCTACATGTCCTGAAATGGTCAACGATTAGAATTCTTACCACTATTACAATTTTTGAAACATACTTTATTTTGATTGTATCTATTTTTTTTCAGATATCAACAAATTTAAAAAAATTGAAGAAACTGAAGAAAAAGAAGAAACTGAAGAAAAAGAAGAAACTAAAGAACATGAAGAAACTAAAGAACAAGAAGAAAACGATGAGGATGGTGGAGAAGTGGTAAATGATGAAAACAACATTGAATAATATGGATCAAAGTGAGTTTAATTTAAATTGTGAAAGAATTATGCATGTTGTAACAATCATTTTTTTATATGTAATATACATAATTTAATATCAAAAAGTATTTGAATTAATTTTCCCAAACAAATATCTAAAGGGACAGTCTTCACAAATATAGTAAACTTGTAGATCAAATTAATTAAAAACAGAAATGACTTGAAGATTTTGATTGTAACAAAGTGTTGTAAGGGATAACGACAAACTTTTTGTACAAAATTGATAATACCCTACTACTTCTAATTTTTCAAAACTGCATAAACATAACAATATTGCATAAAAACATAACGTTGAGATCTAAGATTCAGCAGTAAAAATGTAGTTTTTCTGTAGTGTTTCACTTGGACGAATCAAAATACTTAATTGCCTAAAAATTCTGGATGTATATTCAGGACGGTAAAAAATAGAGCCATATCTTGTATGTTAGATTAAAGAAGCTCATTTGTGTTGAAACAATTTTTTTTAAGTGTTTTCTTCAACAGAGATATCACTCATTGCTGTGCTTAAAATTAGTCAAGGAATCTTCTCATTGTTTGATATTTTACACTAAATTTGTATTTTCACTTGCTTAGGGTTTTGGTGTTTAGTTGTTTTATTGTTGTTAGGACAGGGGTGTTCCCCCATAAGGTGTTTTTTCCAGCATAATTCTTCATCTTCCAAATTACTATGACACAAGGGACATCTTACACTGCCAGTTGTTAATTCTGAAAAATTATTTATACCACTGAAAATACGTTATTGATATCTGTCACATGTTGTTAGTTACAATGCCAAAATTGCACAAATTAAACTTCTGACCCCTTCCTATTCTCAAACGCTTATTTTCAGGCTAAAGATAAATCGATATCAAGAAAAGTATGGAAGTGTTTGAGAAATGCTAGAATGATTATATCAGTATCGACGGAGGCTACGTTGATGAATAAAGTCAAATTTGATGACTTCTTCATTAAACCGGTAACCAATGTGTAATTATATTGAAGTTTTCAGTGGTTTTTGAACACCATATCGATTGAAAATATAGTTTACTATGTTAGATTTAATATTCAGTTAAAAATGAAATCCCACAGTTCAGATTGTGATTTCATGGGAAGCACATGTCAGTGAATTTGATCAGTGTGAAATTTCGGAAACGCGATAAATTAAAATTTCGCGATCAAACTCATACGGTGCCACAGAATTCGAGAAATTTTTCTCAAAAATGATTTCGGATGAAAAAAGTTCAGAAGAATCTACAGACGATCCATCGTTCAAGAAACCTTCTAATAGGAAACGTAAGAAGAAAGGATTATCTAAAAACAAAAACAAAAAAGTCAACGATAACAAAACTCCCGAGACAGAAATTAGCCAACCGCATCTGGAACCACAAAAAAACAACCAAGATAACAGTATCGCTATGGAAACAGACATCCCATCTCATTCTTCCACACAAAACATTTCAACTACTAAAGGAACCCATACACAGCAAGACAAAACTGAAGTACAACCACAAACAAATCCCAACAACAAGACTACCTTTAGGAATTATTCAGCAAGAATGAACGAAATAAACAAAACGGAATACAAACAACTATTTTATCTAACAGCAAATGAAAACTTAATAACAGACAGAATTAAAATGGCAGATGAATGGAACAAGAAATTTATAGAATCTACAGATATTGTGATAAAAACCAAAATCGGCTATCTTATCAAATCCAACAATGAGAAAGAAAAAATCGTTAATGCTTTAGAAGAAATGAAAACCCAGAAAATCATCACCCAATTTAAACAGACAATACCTTACATCCAAGGAAAGGAAAGACTAGAACCACAGCAAACTTTCTCAGTAGTAATAACCGGAGTGGAAAAATCTATCCAAGATGAAGAAATTAGTGAACATCTTAATAAATTGAATTTGAAGCACAGATTTTGCCGAAGAATTATATCTAGGAATTACAATACGCCCACAACTTACATAAGAATTATCACAGGAGAAGCTACAACATCCGAAAGATTACTCAATGAGGGAATGTTCTTCAAAAATAGGCACTATCTAGTTTATGCAAGTCATCCTCCTGAACCCATACCAATTCCATGCAACAAGTGCCAACAATTCGATCATATAACGGAAAACTGCACTCAACAAGCAAAATGCAACAAATGCCAAGGCGCCCACAAAACATCACAGTGCAGAACTAATCTACCACCTAAGTGCAGTGCCTGCGGTTCTGAAGAACATCAGGCATGGTCAGGCAAATGTCCAAAACATCCTAAAAAACCCATCGAAGGTATTCCGAATGCAACCATAAGACGTCTTAATAAAATGACCAGGGAAATAGAAGACTTACATAAGAAGAATAACAGAATACATGCACCTATAACTATACACGACGAAATTGTAAATACCTATATGAGAAAACTGAACAAGCCCAAATACATAAACAGGGAGGAACTACTGCAGAAACTAAAGAGAAGATTCCTGACACAATTTAAAGTTGATACAACTGCAGTTTTTTCAGGAAACCGAGTATATATCCTCATGTTCGATGTGGAAGATCAGAATGAACCGTCACCAACAGAACCTATCGACAACAATATTAACCGCCAAGTTCAACTCTAAAATTAAAATTCTCTACAACAATATCAATAGTTATCTACCAAAAAAATATTTGATCAACAACTTCATTGAAGAGAATGAGATACAATTAGCCATGTTCGTAGAAGCCAAAACCAAAAAGGAACACAACATCTCCTACAGAGATTGGGATATTATACATAGGCTAGGACATACAATTATCAATACACGAGGCGGGAGTATAGTACAGTGCCACCCCAACCTGAAAATGGGTAAGGACAATTCACCTAGTATTAATAACAACCTCAATGAAGCAACACATTTCACAATCCCTTTTAAAGATGACAAACTGCACATCATTTTGATATATATACACCCTCATTCCAAAATCGACGAAACTATATTCACAAAAGCAGCCTTATATAAATATTCTATAATCATTGGCGACTTCAATCCCAATCGAACAAAAAATAGACAAATTAACAAATTTCTCCAGAGCGGTTCCTTCAAAAAATATATGACACCTCCAACATTCTTGATGGATAATAACCCTGATAGTACTCCTGATTTGTTGATATACTCCACAAATTTAGAAAGTAACATCACAGATATAGAGCTTGTGCCTGACCTGGGTTCCGATCACCTAGGAATGGTTATTACATTGGACATGAATACACAGCCAAAAGAAACTCAAAAGAAAAAAACGTTTCAATTCGACAAATGCAAGGTCAATAAAGTGAATGAGGAGATGGCCAAGTTCATTCACTCTCATAGAAAATCAAATATGGACGAGGACTACATCACAGCATTCAATAATAGACTATCTGAATGTATTCGAAAATATACACCTACTGTAACACATCACCCATTCCTTCATGAATTACCACCCTTCATAATTTCAATGATCAAGAACAAACGGAAAATGTACAGAGAATATCGCCGCTCCCACAACCCACATGTTAAAACCCAAATAAATGAATATAACTCTGCTATTCATAAAATGATCCAGCAGTATAGAATCCATAGATGGAATGAAGCCTGCAAATCAATTAGCAAAACCAAAGGAAGAACATTTTATCAGCAAATCAAAAAGCTTTCCAAGTACAAACAATTCCATAAGATTCCCACTATCATAGAAAACAATAAAGAATATAAGACAGATTCCGAAAAGGCAGAAATATTTGCAGAGCACTACAAACAAGTATTTCAATATGGCAAGGATAGGAATTTTGACGTTGAAACAGAGACAATGGTTGAGGGCTGGTACAGGGAATTTTTTAACAACCCACCTGTGAACACTGATTCAATCGAAATAGAAGAAGCCACCTACTATGAAATGCTACATAACACCAAGAACAGTTCACCAGGATCAGATAATATACCGTGGAATATCGTTAAAAAACTACAGCAGAGCATACATGAACATATAACAAAATTATTCAAATGGTGTCTCAATAACCAGTCCTTTCCGGAAGTATGGAAAACAGGAACAATCACCCTCATAGCAAAACAGAACAAGGATCACAAAAAAACAGAAAATTACAGACCCATAACGTTGCTACCTGTACTTGGAAAGCTTTTTGAAAAAATAATTAAAAAGAAACTTGAAGAACATTTCCACGAATTAATTCCTAACTATCAGTTCGGCTTCCGCAAGAAAAAGGCTACTGTTCACCCACTGACTATCTTCATATCCAACTTACAAAATGCACAATTAAACAATAAAAGAACAGCAGTAGTTTGCATTGACAACAATAAAGCATTTGACAGTGTGTGGATAAAAGGATTACTATATAAAATGTTTAAGAAAGACACACCTGCATATTTGATACATATAGTAAGAGCATATCTGGAGAACAGAAAACTAAAAATTAAAATCAATGAAGCAATATCCACCATCTTCACCCCTATGCAAGGAACACCTCAAGGATCTCCTCTATCGCCCCTGATATACAACATCTATTGCAGTGACATGGGCACAATACACAACCAAAAACAATACATACTACAATATGCGGATGACACTACAATAATATCACATGAGAAATCATTGAAAAGCTGCATTGATAATCTACAAGAGTACATAACTACATTGACAATATGGTTTTCCAAGTGGAGGTTGAAGATTAACCCAGAAAAATCCCAACTGATAATTTTCAACCATAAAATTAATCATCAGTCCCCCATCATTTCAATAAACAATAAATCAGTCAAACCAACACCTTCAATAAAATATCTCGGAATTCAAATTGATAATAAAGCAACCCTTAAAATACACGCAAATAATACAAAGAAGAAAATTATCAGCAGAGCCAAGCACTTTAGAAAATTGACATACAGGAACGAAGGAATCAACATGAAAACAGCATCCATCATCTATAAATCCATATGCAGACCATTAATTGAATATGGACATCCCCTTTATGCAAACTGCAAAGAATCTGTGATGAAAATTTTAAAGGTGGCAGAGACAACATCCCTAAGAGACATTACCAAAATGAGACACCCAAAGAACAGACTGTACAACCCTCCCAACGATCTCCTTTATCAGATAACCAGGATAGAACCCATAGAAGACAGAATTAAGAAACTGAACACAAAATTCAAGCAGCGCCTTTACGAACTGGAAGATATAAAGACTCTCATGCACAATGATCCAGTAGAACGCCCCCGAAGAAAATTCCCAACCCAAACGCTAATGCAGAGACTGAACACCTATCAAAACTAAGATATTGTAAAATTGTATAAATAATGACCTTTTTTTTTTTTTTTGTAAACTTGCTCTAAGATTTTGTTAATATAACTTGGGCTGAAGGACCTCGGTCGATTGCCGGTTGATAACTTGTTATCAATAAAGATCAGTTATTATTATTATTATTATTATTATTGAAATCCCAACTTCGAGATCATCGCCCTAAGAATACCTTCAAGTTTGAATTAACGGATTTTTATATTTACCTATGCAATTAGTGTTGTCTGAATAAATATCTTTGATTTTTGCAGCATTTTACTGGTTTTTGAAATTATTTTGGATTCTATTTATCGCTTGACAATATAGTTTACTCTAATATTTTTGGTAGTCAGTTAAAAATGAATTCCCAATTTTGAAATTCCCATAACAATTCAAAAAGTTTTCTTATCATTAAAATGAATCTCCTTCTACTGTAAATTAATGTATATTTTTCATATTTACCTATGCAATTAGTGTTGTGTAAATGGATATCTTTGATTTTTACAGCCTCCGAACATTGGGGACATTGAGTGTAATATTCTCTCTGCTCACATTCAAGTATCAGATGTTCTGTCAAGGTTGACACTTCAACAACTTGGCTGCATTCCTTGCATCTCACTAACATAGGGCATGTCCTCCAATAGTGGGAATTCATGGAATTGCTTACTGCCAAAATGCTCCTTTCAGGTTGGTTGCAAAAAATACATTTTCTGGAAAAAATAAATATTATATTGTTGACGATTGGTAAGAATAAAATGAATAAATTTTATTGGCTCTAGTAATCCTGTGTATTCAATGAAACCAAATATGAGACATGATAAAGTATAGTGACTACACATGTTGTTTGAAGCAATATTGTATCATTATCACATAATGCGAGTTGAATTTTTTCCAGTGTTGCATGACTAATAAAATATAGAAAACTTCAACCTTGACTTAATCTTAAATGTTTCATGATAACCTTCATTTATTATTGCAACAAGTGTTTTAAAATAAATTTCATGAAGACACATTGGTGAAAGCTTTAAATAAAAGAAGAAAGATCAAAAGTTCAATTATTTGTATAATCAGTCGATTTCTACTTTTGTATAGAAACTTCATCCAAAATTTTGTGTAAATTGAACAAATTTATTTTCTAATAAAAATTACGCAAATTATAAAAGAATCTGATAATGGTAGCTATATGTAATGCTCCTGATGTACAGTGTGTCCAAGTGGTCTTTTGTATCCTAATTGGAGATATTCCTTACTTTTCATCTCTCAACGAATCGTTGCTTGGGGTTGATATGCCACTTGCAGAACCGGAGCTTTGTTTTTCATTCTCATTATGATTGCCATTAGTTTGTTGAGTTATATTTCCACCACTGATGCTTTTGGACAAAGTGAATCCCTTAGTGTGCTGGTGATCGTAGGAGAATAAATTCGCCATCGAGTGTATGTTTGAGGCACTAGGGTATTTGTTAAGTTCTCTCTGTGTCTCTTCATTGGCGAAGTCAGGACTGAAACATTGGTTTGTGTTTGTGAGGGTGGGCATTTTGCTTTTTTCTAACAGAAGGTCCTTTTTGCGCTGAAACGAAAGACCATTTGTTATATCTGTATTTGTGTTGGTTTCTGATACTCAGGTTAGTCAAATTTTTAGAAACTAACAAAGCTTGCCATCTGAGGCTATACCAAGGACATTGTTATAATAGCTAAGTAAAGAAATGAAAAGTTTTTGTATGGAATACAATCGAGTTTCCCTTATAACCGGATTTAAAATTGAAATGAAGCACATTAAATTTTAGCATATATCTAGGAATTCAACTTTTAGGGCGTAGAAATTGAGTTTCTACTTCGTAAATAATATATAGATAATTTATAGATAAAACTTTACGTGTATGGGTTACTTAAGCCAGGGATATTTAAGTACTAGGGTGGTCAAATTAGCCTTCTACATATTTAATTCCAAAAGATTATATTTAATGATTATAACTTCTGAAAATAAATTAAAATAATGTCGTATAAGTACCACTTATATCATGACATATAAAATAAACATTCATTATAAGACATCCGAATGGTATAACAAAATCCAATAAATAAAAATTATTAACCAAAATCCTATAAATTAAATATTTTGAATAGACAAAATTTTGTTTCTGCTGATCAATCTTATGAAAACCAATATCTTTCAAGAATATCCAACATAATCTTAAGAATTTCATCATAAAACTATCTTACTTAGACTATTCAATATTCTTGGATATCTAACCAAGGTACTTTATATAAAAACTCAAGATATGTAAAACATTACTGAAAAACAAGTTTTAAGATCAACTTTGCTTCTTCAGTATTCAAATAATTCATATTAAAAAAATATAACATCAATTAACAACAAATATTCACTTACCCATTTCGGTAGAACTATTTCTAGAAGATTGAAGGGTAAGTGAATATTTGTTGTTAATTGATGTTATATTTTTTGAATATGAATTATTTGAATACTGAAGAAGCAAAGTTGATCTTAAAACTTGTTTTTCAGTAATGTTTTACATATCTTGAGTTTTTATATAAAGTACCTTGGTTAGATATCCAATAATATTGAATAGTCTAAGTGAGATAGTTTTATGATGAAATTCTTAAGATTATGTTGGATATTCTTGAAAAATATTGGTTTTCATAAGATTGATCAGCAGAAACAAAATTTTGTCTATTCAAAATATTTAATTTAGGAGATTTGAGCTGCAATATATGCAGAACTGCAACGTTTTAATCTCAGATGTGATTTATTTTTTGAGCGAGTCGTAAGTGTTGATGTAACTTTCGCTTATTGTCGATTTGTCCGGGAAATTTTGAACTTTTTAAAACTGAGTATTGATGTTGATGATTATGGATGTAATCTATAATCTCATTAATATCAAAAATTTTTACGAGTATTCGTTTAATTCAAAGTAATATCGAAAGAAAAGTGTTTACCTCTTGCAGCCATTAAATTTGAAGCTTCCCGCTTAGATCGGGGAAAAACTTAGAAAAGACAATTTAATCGGGAAATATATTCGAGAAATGAGTCGACTTGTGAGTGTAGTGAAAAGAAAATTTTATAGTGTTTTGCATGTGTTTTTTTTAATGGTGAGAAAGTTTTGAAAATGAAGAACAAATATGTCAACAACATGAATAAATAGTGAAACTTAAGCTCCAAACTCTAAAACCTATCCTCCAGAATGGAAACATTATTGAAGTGAAATTGGATGTTGAAAACTACATATGGATACACAGGGATTGTCTAAATCGAAAATTTTTTATCGCTAAGTTGGCACAACTATCCTCTACACCCACGCGGAGTTTGAGCGTCTTCTGTTATTTGACCTGCTCACAGTGCTCATTTTATCATTTCATATAAAATGTGTTTTACGATTTTACAACGTATGAAAATATAGTACAATGAATATATCTTAAATTTTGCATTGCAAGTGGAAATTTGAAAATACTCACTTGTAAATCGATCTTGTCAAACTCGTGAAACAACTGTCGATAAAGAAGATTTCTCCTGGTAATGTCATCATCTGGCGGTAATTGTTTCCGCACCATCCTTGGATTGACTTTATAGACTAGGACGAGTATTCTCTCAGCGACTTTTCTTACGGATTCGGCAGGATGATGAAGACCACTTGTTCCAAATTCGGAAAGGATTCTACAAGTTAATCCACTGTAATTAAGACGACTTATATTCATTTGATATAAGGGAAGAGTGAAATGTATTATGTATTCTTTATACAATGCTACTGCTATATACAGATACTTGTGGGCGTTTTAGAACACATTCTTACAATGAAAAGGTCACTGATTCCATGATAAAGATTTTGCTAGATTTCTAATAGGTTGGGTGCTTTAAATGTAGTGAGATTAGTGCTGAGAACCATGCCCGTTCTTGGCTCCCTTCATCATCTCGAAACGATGAAAACTTTAAAATATTCCGCCATGAAATCGATTAAATTCCAGAAGGGACAGACAATGATTGGAGCCTGTGCTAACCAAACTTTTTAGCTAAAGCCGTTTTTTTCTGTTCTCGAGAATGAAAGAAAATATAAAAGTTTGATGGTGTGACGGTGAAATCAGCTTCGCAGAGGGATGATATGGAAGTTGAAGGGTTGCAGAGATGTTTCAAACAGTGGGAAAAAGTGCAAGGCTAATGGACAGTACTTGGAAGGTAACTGAGGGAATTTTGTAAAAGTTTATAAATAAATATGTTCTAATAAAAATCCGGGTTTTTCGGTCCTATTATGTTAATCGTTTGTCAACTTGATAGAAGGAAGTTATACAATTTATAACAGTGACATCAGTTTTATTACAAATATATTCTAGCTCAAGCATTTTTTTTAATGCAACATTTCGCATTTCAAATAGAAACTTCTGAAAACTTGAAACACAATAGCAATCGCCTGGAACTTATGGAATTGGTTAAGTAAGTAGTAAGGTAATGATACTAAAGCTACACCTTCAGTGATTAAAAGTGTGGTTATATACTGTGAAGTTGTAATAATTAGTGTTTTAACAAAAAAAGGGAGTGCTGAAGATGTGAGGTAGCAGGATGGAAATTAACATTAGATTTTTCATTTCTGAAAGTGAATCAGGAAGTTATGGTCATACATACACACAATACACTCTTTATTTCAACCCACCATTGCCATCTGGGTTCAGTGTATTCAAGGTTATGTGCCTCGTTATTTGTTTTAGAACTCCTCGAGGATTTAAACCTGTGGATTCTTTAAAAATTTGATTTAATACTTTGGTCGTAATTTTATATAATAAAAAATAAGAATTTTGACAAATTAAAAGTTTTGGGTAATTTAAATAAAGCCCACCATCTTCAAGAAATTCATAACTATTTTCTATTTACCGATTATCAGCACCTTGGTAGATCCAATTAATTAAAAGGGTTTTTAAATAGATGAGGAACAGCTACTTAATCTAAGTAAACCAAAACAAGAATAGCAACAAGCCCTTAATGTTGTACTGATGAACAAAAATTAAAAAGCTCTTAAGTAATAGTATATGTGGCACTAATTTACATAAACTAGATTAGGTTAGGTTAGCATCACGGAATTCAGACTCATCTACAGATAATTGAACAAATACTTCTTGAAGCGCTCTTTATACGTTCCATTATCTACTACAATACACTAACCTCTGCTTCTCTGTTGAAATGCCATGATTTAGGATGAGCTGCTCCACCATTTCCGCTCTACTTAGCGCTAATCTAGGATGAGTACTGCTACCTAGAGTTCTACTCAAATGGACGGGAATTATATGTAGATCTCTACAATGAAAAAACTAGATGAATGAAAGAACATATGGTTTCTTCTAGACCATAAAGGTAACATGCTATAGATCTACGTGTCTGCTTTATATAGACATCATTTGATGATATGGTTATTCCGAAATGTATAGTTACTTGATCTAAGGCAGCATCATTGCTACTAGGCATTATTGTGAAGGGTTTTTCAATATGGGTGATAGTTTTTCAAATACTATGTCACGGTTCCTAGAAGTTCTAATAAGTCAGTTCTGTCATCGAAACAAACTCCACTCCAAATCCTGATTGTGTCTTGTCGAGAAGGATGGACTTCTTGATCAGAGTGGCGGTTCCTTCGACTTTGGACGTGTCCACACCCGTACTATCGACTATCACAAAAACGGCCATATCTGGACCCGTCTGTAAAGAGTACGTATCGCCATTCATAACGCTAGTGTACCCGTTCCATTGTCCACTCTAATATTTGACGCTAGTGTTTGCGAGTGGGTAGATCTCTTTTTAACAAGCGCCTTGATGTTAGATTGACTTCATGGAGATTTCTCCTGACTGAGCTTAAGGAAGCTGAAGTACTTGTGGCATGTCGAAGACGTTAACTTGCCCTTCTGCAAGTGCTCAGAGGCTGTCTTCTCACCGAAATAGTTAGAAAATGGTCTTATACTGGCGTTGTAGCACGTGGTCTACCAGTTCTGGGTTTTTGACGAACAGTCTCAGTGGCAAAGTACCGTGCCAGTAAACGTGATAACAAACTTTCGCTAATATTGAAGAAATTAACCACTTGCACTTGTGTTCGACCAGCCTGAAGCAACCCAAATGCTCTATTGTAATCGTTATCGGATAAAACTTGTCTTGGCATAATTTTTAATTGCGTAGAAACGTTTGATCTTATTGAAAACTAAATACGGAGTGAAAAGTAAATCTTTTAAATGTGCATTTCTGACACATTGACAAAAAATTATTTAACTTTATAAAAACTTGCTTCACGATTAATCACAAGACGTTTTAAAATCGTTATTAGTTTATATTATTGAACCATAAAGATGATACGGAAAATATGCATCTTCGAAAACATATAACTTTTGACTGGTTTAAACAATGAATTGATGGATCATTCGCCTCACAGTCTTAACTTGGCACCCAGTGATTATGTTTGTTCTTTCCTATCCATGAAGAGTAGGTGAGCCACTGTGTAATGAATATATTTTGCCTTTCAGAAGAAAGGATTGATGCATTCAATATGTTTTGGAAGATATATGATTGGTTATGAGAAAGTTTGTCGATCACCACAAGGAAAATTTTGAAATACAATAAAAACGTTTTCCAAGACAAATATTTGTTTTTATTCATCATATCTGTTGCATAAATAACAACCTATGTGGAAACCACAGTAAATTAACCTTAGTATCCGGATTGTAGTTATTGTGGCAATAAATGAGGCGGATTATGATTTTCAACTTGAATATTCATACGAGCTTCTGTTTTAAAAGGGTGGAGTTTCATTTTATATCGAAAAATCATTGGAGATCGAATCATACCTTACACTTTTACAATCTGCCATCGTTAAAATTGTGTGTACTGCCATATGATGAATCCTTGCGCTAGAATCTCCAGATTTCGTCAACAATTCGGGCAGGAGTTTGTCAACACTTCTCTCAACTTCCGCTGAAGATACCCTTGAAAAGTTTTAAGTAATCCTTATCAAATATTTGGATATTAAAACGTTCAAAATGATTCTAAATAATATTTAAATACTATACAAGTCTTATATAAGTGGATAATATGAAGTAAAATAGAACTTAATTACAACATGCATGAAAATACTCTCATCTAAAATGACATTATAACACTCAAGTAATGTTGATCTATTCCTTCAATATTCTGTGATGCTTCATGAAGGCTACGGTATGGTATATTAGAAGACATACTGGGCTTGATATATACATATATATATATATATATATATATATATATATATATATATATATTGTGTTTTGGTGATTAATATAACTTCACTTAATTGTTATACAGCCAACGACAAAAATAAAAAAGATACATCAATTTTCGCATTACTCTCTACTCATCCTGCATGCATAACTTCTACTTACCTCGATGGTACAAACTGGACGAAAAATAACCTTATCACTTCATTTGATAAACTATAGACGGAGAAGACCTTATCCCTGAGGGCCCGGTGCAACAAGAAAATGGCCGCTCTTGCTGTCTTGTTCGCAGTGTGCATTTTTGTGCTGTCGTAGGCAAGCAGCTCCTCTTTTAATTTGTGTAGGCCTTCTTCTTTATCACAGTAATGTTTCGAATATATTTTCTCAACTATGTCGTTGCCAAACACCAAAATTGGCAGAGAGGCTTGTTTCTTTTCCCGCTCTGTCAATTTCGATGAAGTCTTGATATCTGGGTCTAACTGGCATTCTCGTAGGAACTCGTTGGTATGACTACTAGAAGTAAATGTTTTAATGATAAAATGTTTGGTTTCGTACTAAGTTTCGACATTTTGAAAGTTCACTGTATGATGTGAATGGAAGATTCAATTCGGATACTTAGAACATTAAAAAAAGCTCAAATACCTCTCTATCGAATTGTAATTGATTGGTTTATTTTGTACGTGTTCTCATTTATATTCAGTTTAAGACTCGTGCCGCCTATAAGACGTGGATGGAGCAATTTGAGTGAAGAACTCGAAATTACAAGTTAATATTCACTGTACAGAAACGTAAAGAGCTTAATGAAATCGAAAGGAATCGGATATCGCAAACCCTTGCAAAACGTCATTCAGCTAATTATCTTGCAAGTTTCAAACGAGCTGCTTTCAGTTACGATCCTACAATTGAATACAATGCCTACCAATGAGCTGCCAACTCAGTTTCACCATAAGTCATTGATGTACAAAAATGAAGCTGCTAGATTGTTCCGCAAATGGCTAAGAGAAATACTTTTTACAAATTAGTTGTGGTCGTTTGGCTCAGCGACGTCCCTCTGAACTCCGACCAATAACGTCTTTTGTGCGTTACCAAAGTATTGAGTTTTTTCCAGGAAAAGTTGATTATGAGTCTGGTTTACTCTACTGAGTCTGGTTTACTCTACTGAGTCTGGTTTACTCTACTGAGTCTGGTTTACTCTACTGAGTCTGGTTTGCTCTACCACTTTGCATATAACCTACAGATATCAGTTTTCTTTACTGATCTTGGGTAGGTGGTAAGCTAAGCAGCCTCAGCTCGTTCTTTGATAGCGATGGGGCTAATTGGGGTTTTTTCTTAGAGAGCGTATGAACGCATTGGCTTGTCATTGCCCTGGGGTGTTAATCTATTGAGAAGTCTTCCCCTTTTTTCCCATTCATCGACATTTTTGCAATGGCGTCTTATTTCCCTCAATGCCCCGGCAAGCTGGCACCTAAACTGGAATTAGTTTGCTGCTTTTCGCCAGTGATATCAGGGATTTTTTACAGCTCCAAATGGTCCTTGATTTACACTCAACGGCCATTAGTTGCTTCAGTGCCGTCTGACTATCTGAGGCAATACAGATTCTATTTCCTTTGGCAGGCAGACTCAGGCACATCTCTCTATAGCCAGAATTTCAGTTTGAAGCGTTGTTATAAGCTTTTTCAGAGGCAGTGGTTCCCTATACTTGGGAACATATATGTCTATGTCTGCTCCTTGCTCCTTCAGTTTACAAGATGAGATGATTTTTCCGAAGTTGAATTAACCTTTCCATACTTTCTTAGTAGTCAACTATTATCACTTCATAGTTGTCCTCAACTATTCATAGAATCTCTCGGGAACGCAGAAAGTCCAGCCCTTGCTGTCCCCTTTTAAGCCTTATATGTATATATGTCCCATTCTATAGGCCAGACTTTATTTTTTCACATACATATGCAGCGGGATAAGATCCAATAAAATATATATTGCTGCTGTGGGAGTTGCATATGCAGCTCTTGTGGTGCGTAGACAAGAACGTCTTTGAAGCTTGTACAACCTCTGCAAGCTTGTCCTTTCCCCATTTTTGATCCACAAGACTAGAAGAGCGTAATAATAATAGTATGGATAATAATAGTATAGATAATAGTATGGAAACACCATACTATATATCCAATTGATCATTCTCAAGAACTAATTATTGATGCAATAGAGAAATGGAAGAATATACCCCGAAATAAATAAATGATTTATTTATACATAAGACACATGAGTGCGGATATCTCAGTGGTAGAGCATAGGGCTCGTGAATATTGTTCAGGTGGAGAATTGAATTTTCTAGTTGGACGGGTGTCGGCCACCATTTCACTGTTGGGTCAAAAATTAACAGTGCTGTGACCTAAAGTGGCGCAAGATAGCAGTAACAAAGCCTACCCAGAACACAACTGAACTTCTAACTCACACAAGCTGAAAAAGCTTCTGAGGGATCTTCATAGAAGATCTAGGAGTATCAGGATAATAATAATAAACATAGGCGAGTTGCAGCAGTCATAGAAAATAGAAGGTCTAACACGGATTAATTTTTCATTATCTGTGCCCATACGCTTTTATCTATAGACAGGTTATTTTTAATTTTTTCTATAAGACCAAACATATTTATGTTTTGAAAAAGTTTTTTCGACCCATAGTGTTAGAAAGAGCTGCGGGATATTGGAAATTTAGTGAATTTCCAGATTTGTATATTTTAAATGATATGTACCCAAAAAATACTCACTGCCTTAAAGCTGGTAAAGGTTTTTCCTCATACATTTCGTAGGTGGTTTTTCCAATAGAACCGGCTGATTTATTCCTTCTTCTGAAAGAGCCTCTCGTTTGTATATTTGTTGGACTTCCAGTACTGGGAGAACCCCACTTAGGGCTAACCTGTCTGGCTCTATGTAAGGGAGACATATTTGAGTGTGTACCGATGAGAGGAGAGGAAGATCTCTTGCCATCTGGTAATTTGATTGTTGTAGGTGACAAGGCTTTCGGTGTTGGCTCATCGTTTTTTGGGCAAACCTGAATGTGACATTATCATAATAACTTTAACTAAATATGACAAAATCGGATTATTTTCGAAAATTTTTTTTCAGGAATTGTTAGATTTTAATTAGCACTGCAATATCTAATTTGAAAAGTCTCCTCTAATCACATGGGCATGGTGTGAATACTCAGATAAGTCTGAAAAATCTGATTAAGGATGTAACCCTTGAGGAAAATTTAATAAAGCGATTATATGAATCGAAATATTCCCTAAAAACTTCTCTAAATGTACAAAAAGTTATAACACTCTTACACTACTTATATTTTTACACTAGAATTGATTGTTTCTGTTAGTTTTCAATCTAAAAAAATGTTGAATCATCAAAAAAATTAAACATAAATACAAAAATTTGTATTTTGTTGAAAATCGAAAGTTATCCGTTTTTTTCACATCGAAAATTTCTCTTAATATCTTCTTTAGAAAAATAAAAAACATTTTGGAGAATTAAATAATAAAGTTTGAAGTCTTAATATTTAATTATGGAGGTTCTTTCAATATGGATGATAGTTTTTTAAATAAAGATTTCTCGGTTTCTAAAACATTTTTGTTATTTCCAGGGTTCTAATTCACCAAGCAACTTAACAGCTTGATGATATTATTATAAAAGATCATATTTATTATTTTTTCTCAGTATTCAGTAATTTCTAGCCAAGGTCATCATGTTCTAACATTCCAAATAATTAACTCATCTTGTTAGTGCATATGACAAATGACTGATATATCGAGACTGATTCTCGACCATTGAAAAAACCTGCAATTATATCACGTGAATAAAAATCGATTAGTCTTACCCCATTTGTTTCCATAAGTTGATCTAAATTGATTTCTTTGTAGGCAGTACTTCTGAATTCTTCTATTTGATCTTTTTTATGTCTTGCTTTCTCATAATCCTCTTGTTCTATTGCATGTCTCTTCTCTAATTCGTATTTTCCTAACTTTTCTCCAGCTTCTCTGAGTGTCTCCATAGCTTCCTTTAATTTTCTAGCGTATTCGAACCTTTCATCTGAAAATTAAATATGTAATTGTATGAATAAAATACGTCATTATCGCATATCAAATCATTATGTAATATCGATGAGTTTCTATTCTATGAAAATCCATTTTATATTGTAGAATAAAACACCATATTTTATAGAATTCTTTCACTGAGAATGTGAAATAAGTAAAATTCAGAAAGATCCCTATCTTCAGATATTAAACAACCAATTAGAAATAAATGATTCCCCACTCCTCAACATGTATCCCCACCCTACGAATCCGCAACTTGTAACCACGCCCACTCCCTCCATAATATATATATATATATATATATATATATATCTGCAATCCTATACTTTTCACAATGTCTTTATGGCTGAAATGTGTCGTGTCTCACATTCTTAATGAATAATTTGTGAAAATTTGATGAGATATGGTGTTTTATTCTCTAATTTATCACATTATTATCAGAATATGCAGCATAAATTAGCTTTTTTGCTGGCATAACACAAGATGAACCACTATTAGGTTGTTCGGAAAGTAATTTCGTTTTTTTTTTTGAGAAAATGAAAGACAATTTTTGTATAATGAATAAATATTTTCTTGAATTATATATTGGACATTCTGGCCCAAGACCTTTTGCTATATTTCTGGTAGTATAATTCCACGCGTATAAAATTTTTGGTCTTTGCTGGCAAAAAACTGATCCAGGTGATCTTTGAACTTTTCATTTGAAGTAAAGGTTTTACCGTCCAAAATTTTCTGCAATGACCGGAACAAATAATAATCCGAAGACGCCAGATCTGGAGAATATGGTGGTTGTGGCAGTATATCCCATTCAAGCTGCAAAAGTTTTTCGCTAGTGACCAAACTTGTAGGAGGTCTCGCATTTTCTTGGTGGAACAATACATCTGTTCGGTTGAAGTGCATAATTCAGTTTGTCCAGCTGATGACAGTAGTGTCCCGAATTAATTGTTGTGTTATCCGGTAAAAGCTCAGAAAAAAAAGATTCCTTTAAATTCCCACCAAACAGACAGCATCACCTTTCTTTTGAAATGCTTTTTTGCTCCATTATCTCTTGCGTTAGACTTTACATACAACCCATTTTTCGACCCCAGTGATGATGCGCTTCAAAAATGGATCATTTTCGTGACGTTTGAGAAGCGAATCACAGACGTCAACAAATTTCTTTCCGTGATAACATGGGGAACCCATATATTGAGCTTAGAGTTTAAACCCAGGCCTTTCAAGTGATCATAAACAGTTGAATTCGATAAATTTAACCTCTCACTGATCTCACGTGTTGTTATTCGACGATTTGCACCAACTTATGCCTTTATCGTGTCTTTATCAGCTTCAATCGACCTTCCGGAACGTGGTGCATCTTCGACATCAAAATTGCCGGATCGAAATTTTGCAAACCAGTTCTGGCACCGACGTACTGTCGTCACATCTTCTCCATACACATCGGTTAATTTCTTTCTGGCTTGAACAGCATTTCTACCTTTTCTATAGTAAAAAAGTAAAATATGACGATAATGCTGCTTATTGCTCTCCATATTTAAGGGCATGAACCAAAAATTACTGCGTAGAATTAATTGAACTCTTTCACACAGAAACCTTGCTATATTAGCTCTCAAAACATATAATGATTTAAGTGTGAAGTTGGGTTTGAAAAAATACAATTAAATCCTCTGTCAGGAAAAAACGAAATTACTTTCCTAACAACCTTATATATTCCCCAACTCACTTATCACAGCCAAATGTTTCTTAACCTCCATATCCTTTATTATTTTGGCAACTTCTGAATCCACGTACATGACGAAAGCTAAGTCGTCATAGGGAGACATGTAATCAGGATCATCGAAAATATTCTGTGATGCCTCAACATCTCCATCAAGGCATCCTACTCCTAAAATATTCACAGCTATCACACTCACCTGAAACATCAAATAAATAAAAATTTCTGTAATGTTTTCTAATTAGACATTTTAAATCCAAAATTTTGTAAACAAATACTTAATCTTGTCTATGATCTGTGTTGTGAAAAGTCTGTCCGGTTAATTTTTTCATATAAATATTGCATTGAAGACTACAACGTTCGGTTGTTTCCGGCATCTTGAACATTTTGGGTGCGTACGCAATCTTAAGTTAGTTATAAACACTCACGCAAGAAACAAACGAAACTTTTTATACATTTTATTTTAATTTCAAAAAGTTTTTAAGAGTTTTTTATATTAAATTTGTGGAGGTTTCAGAGAATTGATCCAGTTAATGTCTGAAATATATTTTATATTTGTTTGAAATAATTATAATTTGGATTTTCACACAAGCGCGTGGTAGTTTTCAGATATTGAGTCTATGATCATATCTTCTTTTCAAGATTTTACTGTGGAGCCTAGTTTTATAAATGCTGCTCAGCTGAGCATAATGATTTAAGTTCCGACTGTGTGCTTTATACACTGGCGAGCAGAAAAAACGGGTTTTTACACTGTTTTTCCCAATAGACTCACGTGTTCAAATTGATTCAATAATATTTTGTTCATCATCTATCGTTCATTAGAATGCTTGCCAGTGTATTTTTTAAAAAGGAAATAAAAAACACCTTTTTAAATTTTATGTGGAGCATTTTTTTGAGAATGATACTTGTTAATCTATGATTTTTGCTAAATGATCGCGGTAAATATATTATATTTTCTTTTGATTCTTTATTGGTTAACTGCCCCACATATGTGTTGATAATCCTATATGTCTAAAAATAGAGAATGATTTTAGTTAATTTAATTTCAAAAAGTTTTCAAGAGATTTTTTGATATTAAATTTGTAGAGATTTCAGAGCATTGGTGCAGTTAATGTCTGAAAAATAATATAATGTTTTTTTTTCTTTATTGTTTCATTACTGGAAGGCCTAAGAGTTTCACTGATGTGTTCTATTTGCATCATTTAATTTTATATGGAATCATTGTTTACATTTTGTTTTTGTGTATTTTATATGGCAATACATTATTATGAAAAGCATATACCGAGTGGGATGATTTTTTATACGGTATTCAAAATTGACGTATAAAACATTTTTGTTTCAATTTTTTCTGATCCTAACTGTTTAGAATTAGAAAATTATCTACCAAAATTAATGTAAGAACTAAGAGCTCAAATATTTGTCAGAACTTTTTGCCAACATAATCTCATAGATAAACAAATAAATGCTCTACTTACTTGATTGTTGTTATTGTGCGAATTGGTATGATTTTTGCCCAGTCTGATTTTAACAAAAGTTGCTTCACATACAGGAACATTTGCACTCTTCAATTCTCTACTTTTGAACCCTGTGCTTTGATTATCAGAGAGCGTGATGTAACCTAAGTAATCCCACTTGATATCTGTAACATTCTCATAGTTGATACCACTTATTGCTTCATTACTAGAATAAAGTTCAACTCTTGAAGCTGCAAAAAAAGATTGATTGAAATCCGCGTTTACTGAAATGATTTAAACAAATTACGTATCAAATACTGATGGGTTAAAAGTTGAATTTTTCTCAATGAACAACGTTTCGCCAATTGCAGTGTAATTTCTTGAGGGTAGCTGCAGTTTTTTTCTGACTGCCATCCTTTCACAGTTGATCCATGTGTGTTCAGTTCCACTGAGCGATATTTACAATCTTCACCTAAAAACAAACAGAATTCACATTCGAACTTAGCTCCACCAGTTTCTAAGGTAGTCTTACTTGTCGCATAAACCACGGAAAATTCAATTTTTCTTGGCATTTCTCAACTGATTATCATCGTGGAAAGTGTAATTCAGTAATTCATTTATGAAATATTTTATGTATCAGACCTCTAACCTTGCCCTGAAAGATATATAGTGAAAATATTGATTTTTCCTATTTTCATTCTTGCGCGCGGACACCTGCGCATTTCCTGAATCTGGGAAAACCGCTAAATTTGACTGCGACAGAAATTGTTGAAGTCTCTGATAGGCGCAGATATTTATTCTCCTGATTGAATCAAATGGAATAATTTTTCTCCTGATTGAATCAAATACACACATCGTCAAAAGTCTTGAGCCCCCCTATCAACTATGAACTTGTTGAATATAACATGACAATTTTTTGTGTGTGGAATCTTCACTACCTTAGCACTTAAATGAAAACAATAAACCAGCAAAAAATGTTTTTTGTTCGGGAGAATACAGGTGTATTCGAAGTTGTTCAGTTTTCAGCGAATAACGAGAGTTGTAATATTGAGAATATTCCATGGAAAATGCCGGGACATCCAATTTCTCAGTTTGAAAAATAGTAGCTCTACATCAAGAAGTTTTATCGAATCACCAGACATCTGCAAGGGAAGACCATTATATCGCAAATTTATTCTAAGGAATCGAACGGTATCTGTAACAGCCCTTCGAAGTCATTTTTTGAGGTCCTATAGACGGGTAGTCTCAACCCTTACTATAAGGAGGTTGCATTCCTCAAATTTAAGGACAAGAAGACCTTTAAGAGTAGCTCGACTATCACCTGGGCATAGAAGCTACCCGTCGGCAATGGGCAGAGCACCACCAAGACTGGCTTTTACCACAATGGCGCAACGTACTTTTTTCGGACTAGTCACATTTCGGTTTATAAAGTAATAGTCGACGAGAAAGGGTTTAGAATTTACCGGAAAACGCAGTATCCGCCCTGACAGACATCTGTAATGCAGTATTTAAACTACGCCATTTCCCTGCCAGATGAAAGCAAGCGATCTTCATTCCGAAACCAGGTAAAGATCTAAAATTCCCACAAAATCATCGAACCATTAGTCTACTGTCGTCTATAGGGAAAATTATCGAAAGACTCATCCATTCCCGCTTATCTGACTTCGCCATCAGTAATAATATTCTTCCCGATGAACAATTCGGGTTTCGACCTCGACATTCCACCACCTTACAACTACTCAGAGTCGTAGAACACGCCCAAACTAGTTTCGAATGGAAACAAGTAACCGGTGCAGTATTTCTCGATATCTCTAAAGCGTTTGACACAGTTTGGCACGACGGCCTCGTCTTCAAACTCCACGAAGCGAAAGTACCAAATCAGCTGTGTCAACTCATCCATTCATATCTACAAAATCGCTCCTTCCAAGCGAAAATTTCGAACGCGATCTCTCAACCTAGAGATCTCGAAGCCGGGGTGCCCCAGGGCAGTGTTCTCTCCCCACTTCTATACGCTCTTTACACAGCGGACATTCCCAAAACCGACCGCTCTTCGCTGGCAGTCTTCGCAGACGACACAACAATACTTGTTCGATCCAAAAAGCCAGAGCTAGCTACCAAATATCTCCAGGAAGTCGTCGACAAACTGGAAGAATGGTGCTGTAAATGGCTTATCAAAGTCAACCCCGAAAAAAGTTCCGCTATGCTCATGGCACGCAGAACAGCACCACCGTCAGGACACGTCGAAATGTTCGGCGAAAATATCCCCTGGGAGTCGCAAGTCAAATACTTAGGTGTAATTCTTGACAAACGACTCTCATTCAATCAGCACCTGGACCACGTCGTCCGAAAGGGAAAAATGGTGTTATCAAAACTATCTCCGCTGCTTTGCCGTCGCAGCAAAATGTCCATCCCCAATAAATTGAGCCTCTATAAAACCATAATCAGACCCACAGTAACTTACGCTTCCGCATGCTGGATCCACGGACCCTCTGCGTCGAAGCTCCAACAGTTACAAATTTTCCAAAATAAAATACTCAGGACCATATTCAACGTACCCTGGTGTGTTCGCAATTCCCAACTCCACCGCGAGGCGAACTTACCACCGTTAAAAGAATTTCTCCATGAAACCGCCCTGAAAACACTCGCTAAAGCAGCGAGCCATACCAATCCACTAGTCAGACAAGCCGTCGACTATGATAACTCATCGTCCAGATACAGGCGTCCCAAGCTTGTACTCCAACTCAACCCCAATGACAATCACTAAATCAGTGTTTCTCCTAAATCAGCACCAAGTGCAAATACTCCCAAGGAAAACCCGATAAACAACCAATCGATGGAAGGTTGACACACCTTTCACAGCCCCAACACCTCCTCTGGATAATCGCTCTAGAGGAGGTAGACGTCCAAGCCATCATCATTGCCACTCTCATATCCCGATAAAGTTAAAGGAGTCTATGACTCGTATAGCTCGAAACAGGACTTTTAGCTGGTAGACTCCCTCTTTTTGCGGAGTTTTTGAAACCTAGCTCACTGGGCTAGTTTGGGAGAGCCCAGGAAACTGAGATGTAGTGAACCCAGCACTGTTTCCACTCCTTATCAGCGGGGTGGATTCGTCCATAGGGAGGATTCGACCTGTATAAAAAAAGGGTTTAGAGAGGTCCAGCCAGACTAGAGTGACACAATTTCAACCGGGAAGTTGTGCCCGTTCAAGGCGGATCAATAAATGTGCTGGGGGGGTTAATGTTCGGTGGCCGTACTATGACTGGTACCATCAGCGTAGAAAACATCATTGAACCAATCGTTGTTCCTCTGCGCAACGAATTTGGGGATAATTTCATTTATCATGATGATAACGCCTCACCACACACGAAGGGTTCGAAACATTCTTCAAGGGAACAATATCTAGAGAATGAACTGGTTAGCAAACTCACCAGACATGAATTCAATTGAACACGTATGGGATTACTTAGGGAGAGCAATATCCAATCGCCAAAACCCACCTTTAACTTTTCAGGAATTGAGTTTAGTCCTTCAGGAAGAATGGGACGATATGCCTGAGAATTTCGTTAATGACTTGATTCGTGGGATGCCTAGGCGTATTGGGCAGTTGATTGAAAGAAGAGGTGGTAATAAGGACTATTGAATTTGGACTCAGTTGTGGAATAACTATAATTAATCAAAAATAAATAATCGATAAATTTAGATTTTTTCCCATTTTTCATATTTTATCTCATCCTGTATAAAGCAAAGAGTAACAAACAAAGATTTTCTATCAAATATATTGCAGTTGAAATAGAGGAAAATATTCATCTCATTTCCAGAACCAAGGTTTTTGAGCATGTGTGCATTTTGGACTTTCAATTGAATCGGTCCTTAATTGATGGAAATTCATTTTGATAACATTACATAATTGAAACGAATATCAAGTAAGGAACGATTCAATTAAATTGTTAGAAACTGAAACCAGCTTGTCGTTCCAGTGGATTTTAAACTTCTTTTGAGAAGTGAATTAAATACACAGAATATTGGGTTTTAGATAAGATGCCTACGTTTGAACTTAATTCTGAAGTACATCAAATTTAAAACAAACCCAACAAGCATAAAGGGACAACAATGTGGCTAAAAGGTGATATGAATCAAGATATCAATAATGTTTACGTAAAGGTGATTCATTCTGAGTTTACTTATTGTCTATACAAAAAATATTCAATACAGAATATGAAACTACAAAATCTAATTTATTACCAGAAAAATTAAAAACCGAAAAATAAATAACAGTCTTGTTCAGGTCATCAAATCTATCCGAAATTATTTATTCTTTCTAATGTTAAATTGAATGAAATGAACCTTTTAGAAAAATTATTTCAATGTAATTTAAATAGTGAATACTAAGTAGTTGCAATTAAACATATTTTAATACTGATAAAGGAAATAGTAATTTAGCTATCCCAAGAAAACAATAATCAATTAAGAAATTCACTGACTCATCAAAATCCGGTAAATTCACAATTATCACTAAAAAAACTAATTAATCAATTCGAAAACATTTTTCAAAATATTCCAATGCATAAGATCAATTTAATCAACCCTCAGACTCCAAAACTTTATTCTCTGATAGAACTCCACAAAGAAGATAATCCAGTAAGACAAGTTGTTTCTTAGATTTATTACTTCTTCAAGCGTTAAATTGTCCAAAACTATAATTTCAATCATCCCCCAGAAACAGAATTTCTTGCCCTTATTCAATTTGAAATAGTTTTTGAACTTAAAGATGAATTTAAAAATATTAAATTACCAAAAAAATCTAAATTCATTTCAAGTACCGATTGAAAGAATATATGCTTTAGGACTCACTTTAAAAATATTGTATTGGATATTTCCCCTACCTGATAGTTTTTAGGTTCAATAAACACTCTTCTTTAAAAAACAATTTATTCACAATATATACTGAAAATTAAACTATTAAACACAAATTTGATTAATGAGATTTCTGATTTCGTATAAACATTAATACGTATAAGCAGTAAATATTAAACAACAAATTCAACGAAGTCGTTTTATGATTGAACACAAATTCAGTACAAAAATTAAGATTCATATTGCAAACATAGCTACACAAAATTAAGAAATGCGTATAAATCAGAGACATATTAGGATATAAGTCTATGGTATAAATACAGGTTTCCTACATAAAATAGTCGTCATAGAAAGTTTGAAATTATCAAACATTCAAACAACACAATATTACTGAAAATTCTTGATTGATTAAAACTAACGTAAGTACTGCTAGTAAGATGGCTGATAGGGACCTTTTCATCAAATATTGCATCTATTTATTAGGGGAGCCTTATTAGAATTCTGTTATCACAGAGGCGTGGTTTTACAAAGGAAAAGCATCAATATAGCCCACTATTAACTGATAAATGCTTGTTGAAAACGAATGGAAAGGTAAGATAATATAAAACAAAACATAACAGAAGATATTTGTGCCTTAACTGGCGAGATGTAATATCTTTTACATTCCTTCGGATCACACAGTGAAGGGCACATTTCCATCAACAAGAAGCTAAAGACCATAATTTCAAGAAAGGTAGGACTATAGAGGAAGAACTCTACATCGCCAAAAAGGAAGGAATCCTAAATTACCTGGACCACATACACTGAATTGGTCATAGTCTTCTCCTAGTGATCTCGAAAAATAGATGAGCTTAAATGGATGAAATGCGACCAACCAAAATTATTTTCAGAGCCCAAGCAACTAAGAAGGGGTCCATTGAAAAGATTAATCAATGAAAATTGATATATTTTGTAATGAGAGACAGCTGCAGAATCCCTATAGATTCTAAAAAAGGAGCAGGCAATAGTCCAACTCTAAAAACTGATGCAAACCAGCAATATCCGATTAACTACACAGGGTAAATATCTTTATGCTGGGTACTTGACCTTAAATTATTCTTTTACATAAAGCTGAGTAGGACAGTCTATTTGTATGAGAGTTTTAGCAAACCATTTAAAAATGAATCAGTAAAGATATATCAAATGGGTAAGAAAGTTTCTTCTGTTTGTAGTTTATCTGAATAAGAAGTTAAACCACTGAGCAATTATTTGTAGGTCGGAATCGCTCATTTGGAAGAAATGTCCCTTACATCCACAGATATACGAGGCATGACTCCCAGTGAATCATGAAGTTTGGTAACGCACCCAAAATTTAATTGGCGAGAGATTCGATTTTCCTGATGCTGATCCTTATGTAATATAAAGAATGTGACGCTTTAATAAAATGTAATATTTTCTCTCAATTGATATTGAATTATCTGCGAACTTTATCGCTTTCAAACTCCAGAGCCAAAACCTTAAAGTCGGATTCTTGGAATCATTTTCATTGTTTTAAAACCAAAACAGTGATTGCTTGTATAGTGAAAAATTGGTACTTTTTCGTTCGTTTAAGTACAGTAAGTTATTTATGTTCCAAATGATCGTACATATTGTTGTTTGCAATGGTATCCTCGAAAGGAAGGGATTCATAAGCATGTTCTTCTAGGTTTAAATTATTAGTTCTTGGTTTTTTTGTATTTCGACTCCTTCTGCAGAACCTGAAAAGAAGGAAGAAAAAGTTGTCATAAAGGATATAATTATTGGGTTTCCCATTAAGTATGATATGTTTATACAATCACATAAAATTCAAAATATCCTAGATGATAACCAACGATTGCCTGATACATGGAAACCTTTGACTTGTCACCTTCCCCCGCCAACAGTTTTCCCATCCACAACGATTTTCCTCACCAGCCAGGTTTTACTTATGAGATGAGGTTTAAGATCTTCGACGGGGTATATAAATTCGAAAGACGGCAGTGCGGTTAACTTATTGGCGAAAGTTGGATATCATTTTTGGCAGGCCTTTGAGCTGCAACTACCACCTTCGCTCCTCGCCCAGAATTCTGTTTTGCTCTGCTGCAGCTTGCCGGCGTATCATAGAGGACACGACTAGTCTAAACAATACCTGACTGACCGTCCCCACCGAGTTCGAGTAGAGCAAGGCACACAAGTTTGAACAAAAAAACGAAAACCAATACTTATCATTCAGCTCGTGTTGAACATGGCACAAATTACTTACCAAACTATTAAAAACCCTATGAGTATCAGAATTATGATGACTATAAGAACAATCACAAATAGGTTTGGTCCGGAAGCAGATTGAAGTGGTGGTGGTTGAGTATGGGGTGGCGTTGTCAGCTTTTCATAATATACATTTATTTGTGATGAATTTTTGTAAACATTTTCCATTATAAACGTAACGCAATATTCTGTAGCTGGTTTCAATGATTTTCCTGAAGGGTCTGCCTTACCAACCGTTATTCTCTTGGTTGAAGTAGAAATCTGAAACAATTCATAAATTTAGATTGAAATTTTACATATACATTATATAGATTACGAAGAAGATGAGGTTTTCTGGAACAGATTTTTGTATTTGCCGAAGAAATGATTTTTTTTAATATTTCGCTTCGGTTCTTGACTAACTGAACTTTGCTGTTAAAAATCGCCGATAAAGCTGGATAGGACTGGGCCCAATCTAATACTTCTAAGAATTCGAGAATATCGTGCACTTTTCAGTATCGAATCCGAAACGCTGCACTGCTTTCTTACCTTAACAGTCTGTGAAATCCAAGTGTCTCCATATTCGTTGCACAAATTATCAGCCAGTTCTACCTGATTTGCTATTTCTTCATCGACTGCCTTATTATCATCGAAATCTTGTACTATTACTGTAAGTGTTGTGGACAGTCTTGGTTCTGCAGGTTTCAGTTCGAATTCCAGAGCATCTTCTAGAGTTTTCACCAAGTTAGGCGTCTGATCTATTTCATCCCCAAGATCTGCTGTATGTACAACGGTCAAGGTTGTGAACGGACTGCGCAATTGGTCGTTTAAGGATTGAATATAAAGGTTGTATTTCCTGCTGAAAGGAATTTTCTTTATCTGAAAAGAAAAAAAGGATCTAGAGACTGCAGTAACCAACTGAAAATAAGAAAGGAATACCAAACCAATGATATCGATGCCAATGCCTGTCTTTACATATTTAGATACCTATCAATACGTCGACCATTTTTGGTATAATTGCACCAGGCTATCGGCCATTTCTCTAAATCTGTCATACCGATCGCGTGCAACGATCATTAAAACAATTCTCTTTGTTATTTAAATGACAATTTGAGAAATCTAGTCACCACTGACTGGACTGATATTCCAGTTATTCCTGCGTGCTTTTACCAGAGTATGTCTGAATTTTGAAAACATTGGTCTCAGATTAAGTCACTGGAATTATCGGCTGTTTTTTTTAGAGTGATAGAACTTTAAATTGAAATAAAACACATTTAAATTAAGATTGAAGCAAAATTTTTTTTTATTTGAATGATAATTTTATGACATTAATGTTTTAAAAATAATTTCCGGCATATGTTCACCACGACTAGCTCTGAGGAACCGCATTCGACCAGACTAATTTTGGACCACTTTTTCGAGTAATTCAGACCTTATTTAATCAATAACACGAGTTATGTTGGCTTCTAAAGCGTCTATTGTTTCTGGTTTATCAGCATAAACCAATGACTTGACATAACCCCAAAGAAAATAATCCAGTGGAGTTATGTCGCATGATCTTGGAGGCCAATTAATTGGACCATTCCTCGAAATAATGTTATCGCCAAATCTTTCTTTCAATAAATCAATTGTTACGGAAGCAGCATGAGGTGTAGCACCATCTTGTTGGAACCATTCAAATTTTGAAACAAATAATCATTGATCATCGATCTGTAACGAGCACCATTCACTGTAACATTAGCTCCAGCATCGTTTTAAAATAAATATGGACCAATGATGCCTCCAGGGTGTAAAGCACACCATACAGTGCATTTTTCAGGATGCAATGGAACCTGCAGAACTTCTTGAGGACTGTTTTCACTCCATATAAGGCAATTTTGCTTGTTTACATAGCTGTTCAACCAGAAATGAGCTTCATCACTAAACACAATTTTACGACAAAAAAGTGGATCAACTTCAAGCTGTTCTAGAGCCCAATCAGCAAACAAACGATGCTTATTATGGTCAAGTAGCTTTAGTTCTTGAACCAGTTGGATCTTGTATGGGTGACGATCTTTACGCAAAATTTTCCATGTGGTGAATGCACAGAGTCCAACTTGTTGTCGACGACGAATAGACAAATCTCGATCATCACTCACGCTATGACTTACAGCAGCGATATTTTCTTCTGTACGTACAGTTCTTTGACTTGCTGTTGTTGTTACATTGAGTAGAGAAAATGTTGTCCGAAATCTATCGATAGTTCGACGAATAAGCTGCTCTGATGGACGATTATGTAAACCTTAAATTTCACGAAGTGCTCTATAAGTTTGTCGAATAGAACACTGATTTTGAAAATAAATTTCAACAATTTGTAAACTTTGTTGCGGCGTGAGTCTTTCCATGATAATTTGTCGATGCTTACTGAACAGAAATGACAAACTAACATGGCTTCTACCTTCTGTCAAATCACAGTTATCTCTATTGAAAGTTCTATCACTCTAAAAAAAACACCCGATATCTCGAAAAGGAACAATGTTTTGTATTTTTCTGTATTTTTACAAGTTTGTACTCAAATATACTTTAGCTATGATTTATGATTGTATTAAACTGTATAAATTTTACATTCTTTCAGAAAAAGTTTACAAAAATTTTATTCTTATATTAATGTCCTTAAAATAACTGAAAATAATCACTTGAACCATTAGAACTTACCTGATAAGTGTATTTCGTCGCATAATTCTTTTCTGTTATCTTCATCACTATTTTGAAAGTTCCGTCGCCGTCACTAACTTCATTTTCAGTACTATTTAGAAGAATGTTGAAGCCGGTTATGGTGCCATTTTGATCATAGGGATGAAGCCAACTTATATTCAAGTTGCAAAATTCAAACTTGAGTGAGCAGTCTACTATTCGGTAAGTAATATTGGTTGGTTGTCCAGGTGCTATAAAATACGTAGAAAATAAAGAAAAAGCTATCTACTTCACTCATTTATCTTCTATAATATTCCCGATGCCATAATACGAAAATTGTCTTTCATATTTTTATCATTCAATGACTGAGAAAAAATTTTAATCACCCTTAACAATAACAATTACAAGTAATCAGGGGTTATCACAAATCAATAATTGACCTTTTCCTAAAAAGTTTAATGCTGGATTAACGAATAATATTTTAAGACATGTAAGGTTCTTTATTTTAGTTCATATTTCATATTATGGAGACATTGAAGGTAAAACTCGAAATAATTTTCCTTATTACAGATTACAAATAAGACCTGACTCACTTCTTTCCTCGGTGTATCCTTCAACAATTGATTCTTTTCCAAAGGTATGAGTTCCCTGGTTCTTCAAACTGACCCTCAACACCTGCCTTTGATGAGGAACCATATTATTAATTTCTAAGCAGTATTTTCCCAAAAAGAATTTGCAGGGCGTCACAGGTAGAAGAAAAGTCTTACACTTCTTCAGCGTCAAAGGATTACATCTTGTCACATGAACTTCTACTGGAAGACCTTCTGAAGCATCTGGTAGGTTGTACCTTAAGTATATAGCAGAGGTGGAAGCAGCATATATTTCGAGATTTCTGGGTGGAGATGCCACTAGAATGATAACATATTTTTTATATTATAAATCGTAAACTGTAATTCTGTTCTTTAGGAGCCGCCTGACAAGTAAGCTTAGGCATATTGATATTTTCCATTGAAACTTTAGTCCGTCTAGAAAGTAGCCGGAAAAAACAAAGCTCAATTGTAATTATTCAGTATATATTTTTAATTTGGGGAATTAGAAAATTATAACAAAAGATTAATCTTTTTCGCTTATACAAACTCCATTTAACTGTTAACACTTGATTAAACGTCTAGGTACACCCGAAACTAGATCACCTCCATAATTTTCTGTGATGGTAGTCCAGGACTGTAAAACTGACTGAATTAAATCTTCTTTATTGGCACTGCTCGTTCAACTTCAATCTTCATTAGTCTCCATATGTTTTCAGTGGGACTAAGATCTGGTGAAGCTGCTGGCCATGAAATGGTTATCACTTGGTGTTTCTGCGTCCAAGCTTGAGTATAGGCCGAAGTATGGCATCTTGCATTATCCTGCTGAAAACGCCACCCCTCTGGATATAAAGCATGCGCCGTTTCAAGGAGAAAATCGTTCAGAATGCCACAATACTTTTCATTATTAATGGTACCATCAACTATACAGAGAGGTGTAGCACCACGCTGAGATATTGCTTCCCAAAGCAATATTTTGGTGGTGAATTTTGAAATTTGAACGGTAACAGGTTGTTTTGAAGGATTTTTGAAACAAATTTCATCAGATATAAAGACATTATTGAAATTATCTTCTTTGGAAACGTTGACAAAATTCTATCTTTCGTTTTTTTTGTAAAGGTGTCATTATAGGTTTTTTTTGGTCTCCTTGATATGTAGCCTTGTCTTTTCAGTGTCATACGGACAGTTTCTGGACATACTTTTATATTTCGTTGATTTGCAAATCTGCCTAAGAATGTTACAAAAAAGAAGTATATTAAAATTATGGAAAATAATAAATTCCGGATACTTTCTAGACGGACCACTTCAAGGTGAAAGAAAGGATAGCAATAAAAGGTCCAAAAAGTGTCAAAAAAAATCTATGCTAACAGTTTCACAGAATTTTGAAGGGTCATTGTTTGAACTTCCTCGAAGATCTTTGCTACATATTTCTATTGCTAAGTTATTTGTGTATTCATTGCTGTATTTACGTTTGATTGCACACTATGTTTTTTTGTATATTTGAAGGTTGTTGATCTCTGTAACCTTCGCTGATTAGTGGAACTTGACGTCATGTTCTTCTGGAATGCGATTGAAAAAATTCTTTTTACGGACATTTTCGAAAACTATGCGTCTTTTCTTTTATTCAGTTGCAGCTGCAAAAAACAGTAAAAGAGCTGCACACATAGACGCCCGCTTAATAGGAATCGAATTTAACATCTCACAAGGAGAAAAGAATTAACGCTTATAGGGTACGTACGAAAAGCAACGCGCTTCGTTACACCCTCTTTTGTGTTCACTGACGTATATCTTGATGCGTCAATAATTTTTTGTTATATTTCTTCAAGAGGCCATTAATTTTGAATTTGGACTGATATTCACAGTAACGAGGGGCGTTCAATATATTCTCGGTATAGGCATAAAAGAAAACTCAGAAAATTTTGAAAAACTTCCATTTCTGAATGTAGTCCTCTGGAACTTCAATACATCTGTTAGATCGAGAAATAAGAAAATAGGTATTAATTGCTATCTTCATTTCTTCATCGTCGGATAATCGCTTTGCACGACGATGTTTTTTTATATTTGGGAATTGGTAGTAGTCACTGGAGGCCAAGTCTGACCTGTACGGAGGATGAGTAATTTCTTCGAAGCTACACCCCCGCTGTGAGTTTTCCCTGCCTTTTTCCTTTAATTGCTTCTCTTAAATCACGCCAAGTGGTTGCGTATGATGCTACTCTGATGCTTTCACATCATAGAACACTTTTTAGTGTATTCTATCAATAAAATACAAAAGACCGTAGACATCATTTTTCCAGCGAATGACTTCAGTCTTCTTTGGGGGCTGTGCACCGTTTTCTACTGCATCTACTGCATGGACTCTTGTTTACTTTCTGGGTCATAGTGATGAACTCACGTCTCATCCCCAATAACCTGCCGGTTAAAAATAGTTGAAGGGTCTTCTCCACAGAGTTCTAAAAACTTCTTACAGCACTCGACTCGCACTTGCTTCTGAGGTGCGGCGAGTATTCTCGGTACACATCTTGCACTGACCTTTGAGGGCTTAAGACGGTCATGAAGGATATTATATATGGTACCCACGGATAGGTTTGTCATCTCTACTAACATCTTGATTTTTATTCTGGAGTCTTCAAGTACTAGATTTTCCACTTTTTTCACATTTTCTTCAGTGGTGCCGTTAACGAGCTCGCCCGAGCGAGGGTCGTCTTCATTGATTTCTCTGCCTCTTTTGATTTCATTTGACCACTTTTGAACGGTGGATAACGACGGGGCACAGTCTTGGTAAAGAGCAACCATCTCTTCGTGGATGATTTTTTAACTTTTTTCGTGCTTAGTGAGGAACTTCATAACAGCGCGATGCTCGATTTTCTTCATCATTGTGGCGTCAATCATTCTGGTCGCCTTTCACCGAGGATACTCAGAAAACTTATCGTAAATTAGTGAAATTTTATATTTATACCCTCAGATAGTGCCATTAGTAAATGAGATAATTAGATTACTCACATTATTAGCAAATCACCACGATACCGAGAATAAATTGAACGCCCCTCGTAGCATAGATATAATTTGACACTGGAGAGATTTTTGATTTACCATATTTCAAAAAAAATATATATATATATATATATATAAGTAGGCAAGAAAACTTACAGCCAGCTTTCGTTTTGAAGAACATCCTCGTGACGAACTTTTTATTCTTTTCCTGTTCCTTAATAATACCCCTTGAAGTCGTAATACTTAGCGTGTAATTCGTAAATGGGCGTAAGTCAGTCAAAATTCTCATATTTTCTGTCTGGGCTCCATAATGAGTCACGTTATGTCTCCCCTCGTCTATCAGCTCCAAAGTGTAAAAGATATGACCACGGACATCCTTGCAATCGACTTGGTTCCAGGCCACCTTTGCTGTAGTTTCAGCTACGTCCTTAACGCGAACGCTGTTAGGTAACTCGTCGAGACCAATATAGGAAGATTCTTCAGTATTCACTATCACTTGCTTTTCCTTGAGATGTAGCATGGATGAAAATGTCACGTTATAAGTGGTGTAAGGAATGAGATCCTTCAAATAGAGGATGTTCGATCTGGTCACGACAAATCCGTTCGATTTACTCCTTTTGGTCTGCATCGTTCGATCTATACATATGTCATTTGCCTGTAAAAATAAATAATATTTATTCTACACACAACCGAACTTAAACGAAATCAGCCAGTATTTCAAATGAACATTTGTTATGTATAATAAATAAATCAAGTAAAAATGTATGGATTCGTAAAAAACTAACTAAGGGGATTTGCCGAACTCCTTCGGCATTTCCCAGAAGGCTGTTCAGCTCCGCCGCAACTTCAACACGGAGGACGCGACCCCACCGTCCTCTTCGGTTCCAAGTAGAGCACCTTCGTTTCCAACTGGAACAAGGTTAACAGGGGTATGTCAAGTGCTAACCCAATAGTCAATCTAGGTTGCAAGCTCCAACGAAACGCCTACCTCCCACAATTAAGACATCTGAAGCTCCCCTTAAAACACCGCTTCGTCAAAATCGTCATTGGTGACCCCGACGTGATTAGAGAAGGAGCCTTTAAAAGGCTTGCAAGAGAATCCCAGGTATCTAGAGTAGCTATCCGAAATCTGGTTCGCCATGGCTGAGGAAAGTTTTTCCAGTTGCGAAATCACCGGAGACCGAACAAGATTTGATCACATATTCGGAACCCTACCGACAAAATTTGCGCTGGAAGTCAAGGACATCACTGTGAAGCCACAACCAGCCGTAGCCTACGAACTAATCAAGCATTCGACGATTGAGTCTTCACAAAAAAAGAAAACCCACCGCATATTGGAACGTGGAACAATTGGGTACCATCCCAATTCCTGTGCCACTTGAAGGATCTTACCGCTTTGCACGAGGCTTTGGTGAAGAAGAAACTATGACTTGGACTAAAAAGACACAACCATTTAGCGTTGATCATCGTGAAGGACAATCCCTTACAATAACTGGCAGTACATGCGGACAACTTCGCTGAGGACCCACAGATTGCTGAGATGACTTCAGCCTGAACCATGAAAGTCATGATGAATCCCTAAATGGCACACCTGACCCTTGGGCCGGACCAAGAAATAGCAGCACTGCGAGCAGAAGTCATGGCACCTAGCTTGACGAAACCAAACACGAACAAGAGATGACAGCAGAAAGATGAGAAATTATTATTATTTTCGAATATGAAATATAAGATGGTTGGTGGTTGCAAGGAAACTTAGAAATAACAAACTGAAATCTATCGAAATAATCCTATAATTTAACGTTTCAACAAAATTATTACCTGTTTACCTGATAACTTATGAAATAATCTAAATCATCTCCAGTCTTCTGGGCCCATGTAAGATTAATAGATGTCGAATCACTTTCGCTTTCTATAGTAGGAAATTCTGAAAAAAAGTTTTACATACCTATAGTACTTTTTGACATTACACGTCGATAAATGGTACAAACAAAGTTGGCCCATTCTAAATCCTTTATATACTTATATTATGTCGGCTGATAAGTTTCTTGTGAGACATAAATGGCGCCACAAATACAAACTTAATTATTTTTGTTGAAAAGTAGTAATCTTCCAAAGATAACTGTAATAATTTCCTGATTATTTGACGTTAAGTTAAAAGTTACACCAGTGAGAAAACTTTCATTATTCTCAAAACAGCAAAAAAGTTTCGTTTGTTGATAAAATATTGCTTTTTGATGGGAAAAAACACTGTTGAAATGAAAGCTTGGCTTGAAAATTATTATCTGGATCCCAATATAGGAAAAAAGTACATTTTTGACCGTATTAACACCGCAAATGCACCATGCTCTAGTCACCCATAAAAGGCGAAAAACATAGAATAAGTTCACAAAATCGTTTTGGCAGAAAAAAGCTCACATTGTGTCGGAATATTTTTCGACAAAAAAGAGGTTTCGAAGTGGAAAAAGCGTTTGCCAACAGTTGGCCAAAAACAAAAACCGGTCGATAATTTCGAGCGCTATTTGGAGCCGTTTCAGCGGAATAAACAGGATTTTTTCATGTTACATGACGATCTTGCAATATTAATTCACGCACAGCATCGGTATTTTCTGGGCACAAAAGTCGATTTTGGACGACTTTCACAAAATTCGTCCTGTAAGCGGAATTCAATTGAATTCGGTGGCTCGAGATGATCTTTCGACCCCAAAAATGAAAGTGGGTTATCGACATACTGCTTTTGCTTAAATTCACGTCGAAAGTCATAGAAAATCATCGCACGACAATGTGGGCGATTTAATTCCATTAATAGTCTGAGATTAATGTTCCAAGTATCTATAAACAGCACATATAGCACTCATATAAGCTCTGAGTACATTCACCATTAAAAAACTTTACGATGACAATGTCATATTTCACATCAGTGTTGCCATATCTCAAAATTTATATACCAATCCTTGTATATGCGTGTTAGTCAGTATACTTGGAGTAGTAATTAAACTATATATTAATTGAGTTACCTTCAATGCTATCTACCACTTTTTTGGTTGGTCTCAAGTTAGGTTTCTCCACAATATGGCATGACACTTTACTATCGTTTTCGTTGAGATTCCTGAGCGACTTCAGATTACTTATCTTGACTTCTACAAAAATATAAGATTTCATTTGTGGTAATGTTTATAATTGTGAATAAAATTACTCACCGTCCTTATGACAAACTCTGATATCATCTATAGCCCAAAAACCATTTTTATGTTCAACATTTCCTTTGTGCAACGTTTGCATGAATATGTTAACATAGTCCAAGGACAGTTGTTCCTTAGTCAATCTGATAAGAGACCACTCTCCACTCTGAAAATTTCTCGTTAAGGCTTGTGTATATGATATTTTCAATGGTCTAATACCTTTCTCAATTCCTGTTGATCGATTAATGTTTTGGTGCCGTTTTGGATCATAAAGAAAATGGTAGAACAGTTTTCACATGAGCTAATGTAAAGATTAACACAAAGATCATTAGAGTTAAGCTTCAAACTTGGTCCTAATCTTGATATTTGTGAAGTCTTGGTGTAAAAGAATTCATCTGAAAGTTTTCATTGGTTCAGTGGCTAGTTACAGAACTAGAAGAATTCATCAGACGCTTGGTTAAAGGATTAAATTGAATGATGAAGAATTATTTCCAGAACTTAATCAATAAACAACAGTTGTTTCGCCAAAACTATAGCTTCTTCAGGTTAACAATTAGACCTAACTTTAAGAGAAAGATTATCACATCCTAAATAAGTACTGATGCTGTAGATGTGCTGACGTCTTGCAAACAGGAGCAAACTGATTATGTGCTGCATTTTGTTAAAATTTCTTCGGCATAAAATGAACATCAATTAAACGTCGATATCGTGCGCTTTAAAACCATTTGCCTGTTTTATTTGGGACTTTCGTGACTAAGTCACTAAATGCTCCAGCAACAGTAAGGTAAGGGACAAACTTTATAGATTCAAATAACAAATAAACGAGACATTTATGTGAAAGCGTGATAAATGAAATTTCAGTAAAATATTACAGTCTAACAATTTGAATTCATTTCATTTTTATAGAAAAAGGTTAAAATCGATTGAAATGTAATTTTTTTAGATACTCTGTATTATTTTCAGCTGGTTCGGAATTTAAACCAGCGGTCTACCGATTTCTATAATGATTCTAGAATAAATGAATATAAGCATCATTTAACTGGCTCATGCGATGAAACAAACTTTATGATTCTTTCTTACTTCGGTGTATTTTCCATAGAGACGGTTGTTGACTCTTGAAAAAAAGATAGGCTGGCCTTAATGGATGTTCGTCCTTCTTTTCGATCAATGTCCGGTTTAGATTCATGTCTTTCAATGATATTTGTTTATTTTCATCCATTCCTATTTCGAAATTTCTCCATTCGTCTTCGGAAATTATATTCGAGAACGCCTGAAATCAGGTAAACTCTCTGTTAACATCGAGGGAGTAGGAAGGTTAGACAGACCAAGTAAGACAGGCTTGCAATAAGTAAGATGTATTAGATATATTTTCTTTTTTTCGCCTAATTTCTGGTTGTAAATCCGAATTAATTGTTCAATTTAACTTTTTACAGGGTTTACTCCCTATATGATATTCTGAATTGTGTAATATTTCGGTCAATAAACTCTTTTTTATTATTATTATAAGAAACAATATGGCTGTCAAGAGGCAAATTCATTACATTTATTGTTAGTTTAATAATCATACTACTTGGCTTATATACAGTAAACCAAGAAATACATTTGTTATCGTTAGTGTTCGAGTTTTTTCACCTCGTCATTTTTGTTGTGGTCTTTCTCATTGTATAAACGAAGCATCGCGATAACCACATACAAAGTGCTTCTTAAAGTTAAATACCTTCACAGTATTTTGATTCAGTCTAGAACAACCCATGTTAATTAATCAATGCGATTAATTAATTTGCATTTGTTTGTTGTTTCAGAATACTGGAACAATAAAGAAAATACGGCGATAAACTATCGCGGTACAATATACAAAATCAAATAATGGAAAATAAAAGCATATAATTTATGACTATTCTTTCAATAACAATTACAAATTATTAGATCAGTTCTATTTGGGTTGAAATAAACCACCAAGGAAAAGCATAGTAATTTTTGACTCAACTGTAACTGTTATTTACTTACGAGTCGAAAGCTAAAATAATGACGCTACCAACTTTTATATAAATTATTACAAGTTTTCGTCAATTGATCCATCAAAATTTTTATAAATCTTGCTACATCTACATTCAGTCAAGAAAGTACCGGGAATTATCGATTTAAATCTGGCGGGGCAATGAGGCAGGTAAAATTTTTTTTCCTAGGTTGGAACCACTGTCCTTAATTACTATGCCAAGCTTGAGCGGGATCTATCAACTAGTGTGTTTGCAACAGCTGATTAAGTCAGTCGATGTCAGAGTGCGTGCCGATTTTTACTATGGGTGATTACTATGGGACGATAACGCGCCTTCTCACCGAGCTACGATTGTGACTGACTTTCTCGCCAAAAACTCAACAAACGCGCTTCAGCAACCACCGTATTCGCCGGATTTGGCTCCCTGCGACTTTTTCCTCTTCCCAAAACTAAAATTGCCCCTTCGTGGCACCCGTTTTGAGTCGATTGAAGCCATAAAACAAAATTCGGCGCGAGAGCTAAAGTCCATCCCGGAATGCGCCTATAATGTTTCGATAATTGGAAGTGCCGTTGGCATAGATGTATTGGAGCAAATGGAGCCTATTTTAAAGGCGACCCAATAAATTTTGACGATTAAATGTAAAAATGTTGTTTCAATTGAAAATTCCCGGTACTTTCTTGACAGAGTAGTATATCATTTCAAACCTTGTAAGATTCCAAAATGTGGACAGCGTCTATGTCGTTCTCAGACTTAAGTGCATGCTTGCTGGTTCGGATCTCTTTGGTCGTAATGTTGAAATGATAACAAGGGTACTCTCTTGGATTCCATCCTTCGCAAATGAACAGCTCTATTTGATCCGATGCTCTCACGGAAAATCCCAGTTTGAAGATATTTGGTATCTCAACTCTGTCTTCAGACTCTTTGGTTGCGTTTGAAACATAAAGTGTTGGAAATTCTACAAAAAAGAAAAAGTAAAAGACCTACCTCGATTTGTTCTGTCCAAACCTCATTTTGTTCGATGTTATGTAAGCTGTATTTTTTCAAGATAATATCATTATGTTTTGAATAATATCGGGTGTTTTTTTTACAGTGAAAGAACTTTAAATTGAAATAAAACACATTTAAATTAAGATTGAAGCCAAATTTTGTTCTTATCTGAAAGATAATTTTATGACATTTATGTTTTGAAAATAATTTCCGGCATATGTCTACCACGACTAGCTCTGAGAAACCGCATTCGACCAGACCAATTTAAGACCACTTTTTAGAGTAATTCAGGCCTTATTTCATCAATAACACGAGTTATGTTGGCCATTTCTCGAAATAATGTTATCGCCAAATCTTTCTTTCAATAAATCAATTGTTATGGTATCAGCATGAGGTGTAGCACGATCTTGTTGGAATCAATACACTTCTGGGTCGATACCATTCAAATTTTGAAACAAATTGATCATCGGTCTGTAACGAGCACCATTCACTGTAACATTAGTTCCAGCATCGTTTTTAAAGAAATATGGACCGATGATGCCTCCAGCTTGTAAAGCACACCATACAGTGCATTTTTCAGGATGCAATGGAACCTGCAGAACATCTTGAAGATTGTTTTCACTCCATATACGGCAATTTTGGTTTTTTACATAGCCTTTCAACCAGAAATGAGCATCACTGAACACAATTTTACGATAAAAAAGTGGATCAACTTCAAGTTGTTCTAGAGCCCAATTAGCAAACAAACGACGCTTATTATGGTCAAGTGGCTTCAGTTCTTGAACCAGTTGGATCTTGTATGGGTGTAGACAAAGATCTTTACGCAAAATTTTCCATGTGGTGGATGCACAAAGTCTAACGAATAGACAAATTTGGATCATCATTAACACTATGACTCCAGCAGCGTATTTTCTTCTGTACGTACAGGTCTTTGTCTTGTTGTTGTTGCATCGAGTAGAGTAAATGTCCGAAATCTATCGAAAGTTCGACGAATAAGCTGCTCTGATGAACGATTATGTAAACCATAAATTTCACGAAGTGCTCGATGAGTTTGGCGAATAGAACACTGATTTTGAAAATAAATTTCAACAATTTGTAAACGTTGTTGCGGCGTGAGTCTTTCCATGATTATTTGTCAATGCTTACTGAACAGAAATGTCAAAACAACATGGCTTCTACCTTCTGTCAGATCACAGTTATCCCTATCGAAAGTTCTATCACTCTAAAAAAAAACATCCGATACGTATCAATATGGGAATGCCGGTCAATTAATATAATATATAATACATCGGCTCCTAAGTTTCTGGTTTAATGAAGAAAAATCAATTTTTTTGATCAAATTTGACTGTATTCATCAACATAGTCCGCTTCAAGAGCGATACAATCATTTAAGAGCAAACATACGGTTATTCAATCGAATATTTGAACAAATAATAAGATACAACAGTATGCAATGCTATTTAAGCACACAGACTTGGACCTACCTCAATTAGAAAGGTGAAAAATCCTCAAATTTTATTATACTACTCAGTCAAGAAAGTACCGGGAATTTTCAATTGAAACAACATTTTTACATTTAATCGTCAAAATTTATTGGGTCGCCTTTAAAATAGGCTCCATTTGCTCCAATACATCTATGCCAACGGCACTTCCAATTATCGAAACATTATAGGCGCATTCCGGGATGGACTTTAGCTCTCGCGCCGAATTTTGTTTTATGGCTTCAATCGACTCAAAACGGGTGCCACGAAGGGGCAATTTTAGTTTTGGGAAGAGGAAAAAGTCGCAGGGAGCCAAATCCGGCGAATACGGTGGTTGCTGAAGCGCGTTTGTTGAGTTTTTGGCGAGAAAGTCAGTCACAATCGTAGCTCGGTGAAAAGGCGCGTTATCGTCATGCAAAATCCATGAGTTGTTCGCCCACAAACTTGGCCGCTTCTTACGGATACGCTCACGCAAACGTTTCATAACGCCTAGGTAATAGTCCTTGTTTACCGTCTGACCCTCTGGAACGAATTCGTAGTGCACCACACCACGGATATCGAAGAAAACAATGAGCATCACCTTCATTTTCGAGCGGCTTTGGCGTGGTTTTTTCGGTTTCGGCTCATTTTTTGCCACCCATTCCGATGATTGCTGGCTTGTTTGCATATCGTACTCGTAGACCCAGGTCTCATCACCAGTTATAATGGGTTCCATGAATGTAGAATCGGAATTACAGCGATCCAGCATCTCTGAAGCAACCTGTTCGCGATGACGTTTTTGAAGAAAATTCAGGTCTTTCGGTACGAGTCGTGCGGCCACCTTTCTCATGCCCAAAATATCAATCAAAATCGTACGTGAGGACTCGTGGGATATCTTAAGATCATGTGCTATCTCTCTCAAGCTGGTACGACGGTTTTCCAGCACCCTTTCCTTAATTTTATCGACGTTATCTTCGATCGAAGCCGTCGATGGGCGACCACTTCACGACCGTCCTTGAAGGCTCTGTACCACTGATATGCACGAGTTTTCGATAGAGCATTATCACCAAAGGCCTTTTGCAACATTTTCAATGCATCGGCACACGAAAATTCATTTGCAACACAAAACTTTAAACAAATTCTTTGCTCAACGTAATCACCCATAGTAAAAATCGGCACGCACTCTGACATCGACTGACTTAATCAGCGGTTGCAAACACACTAGTTGATAGATCCCGCTCAAGCTTGGCATAGTAATTAAGGAAAGTGGTACCAACCTAGGAAAAAAAAATTTTACCTGCCTCATTGCCCCGCCAGATTTAAATCGATAATTCCCGGTACTTTCTTGACAGAATGTATACCGATTTCGAAGCATCTTGACGTGAACTTGGAATAGACTTCTAAAAAACGTGAAAAGATAGAAATACCTTAAATTATCTCAGGTTGAGATTTTGAAGTTTTGCGAGATATTTAAGTCTGGTTGTTTTTTATGAAAAATGTTTTTCTTTTTCAGAATTGTATATTTGATTTACTTTGTTCAAAACTACCCTCTTAAGGATTTTTTCTGTTGTATAAAATAAGATAATATTATTATATGCTGAGTATGATATTTAGGAATTTAAGTGGGATGTCTTTTTTGTCAAAGGACAACTTTTTTTATTGAAACAACCATAGATCGTAATCTAAGTTACAACTGAAAAATACATGGTTTCTAAAATAACTGACCCTAATTTTAAACTCAGCAGTGTATTTCTACTTTTCTTCGACATTATGTTGAATATGTATTTTCTCTTCATTTGAAAAACGTTTTTGAAAAAAATGAAAGTATGCTAAATAATCCAAATCAATGGTAAAAAAACTGTGTCATTTATGACCATCAGAATATTTTTTGAAGCGTATCAATTGAATAGAATAATATTAAATTCTCTTTCTACGATTTGCATGTGTCCTCTGAATGTATAATTAAAAAGAACTTGAAATGGATACTATAAATATTTAAACGTTTGTTTACTCGTTTGATATTTGGGTTAGATATTGAAAGGCTTCTGAATCATATTCATTGGTTTTATATTTGGAACATCAAATGGCGCTTTCCTTCCAATTGAAATGAGTTATTTATAGCAACAAATATGTTCTCATAGTTGAGCGTTGCATTGATGGCATGGTATTTGAAATAAACGATGATCACTCAAGTACCCACATCATACAGATGTTTATAAAATTCGGAATTATTCAATTGAGTTTATATCATTGGGGAATTTAATTTGTAAAACTTGAGAAATGCAGGTGAAACTACAGTATAGTTCAAGCCCTTACTTATTTTACACCTTTCGATATCCTTCAGAAGAAATTAAAAAATCGGCTCACCTTCCCATCTTTCATCAGAAATGAAGTCGAATCTTCTTGTCGTATTAGAGTCTATTTCCCAATTTTTCATAGACCATACTTTGCTGCAGTGTTCGTTGTATGAGAATTTGCAATTGTAATCATTCTTTATGGTCGGCAAGTAATAGTGCTCTGAAATTTAAAATATAGCTATTAAATAACACTTCGTACCATGTTTATTTTATCGCTCTAAATATTTGTTTTGGTTCAATACTCAGAAACAATGGTTGTTAAATTTAGAGCGATCAGTAAATTGATCCTTGTATAAACTGATGAAGACACAACAGATGATACATCAGCGTTTGTATTTAAACATCGAGGGTTGATAATCTTACAGATTATACTTCACTTTGTAATCCGTTACTAGGTAAGCAACCAAAAAGGGACAACAGTTTATAATGCGTCAGTCATAACGAGATGTATATTTTTTGGTACATACACTTAAAAAAACAGACAAGAAATAGACTGAATAAGTAAACTCACTTTTAACAGTCTTGCACCTATGACAATAGAAGAGTTATCGCATCATCAAATAGCTAGTATATTGTGCTTTGTTATTAGAACATATGAAAGGACTGGAGAAGTGGCTAGCAGATAAAGAAGTGACCGTACTCTTTCTTGTACTATAGTACAAAGACAGGTATTATAATTCCCCTAATTTCCGTAACCAAGCTCGTTTGCAGTCACATCTAAAATGGTTGTTGACACAATGTAGAAATATTCTTTTTACAATTGGGACGCGTTTTGATCTTGTAAGTGATAAATTGAAGTTTAGAGTGAATCAGTACGTCCTAGTAGACGACTAAATGCTATTCAAATTGATCCTTACTGCGGTGACAAAATAATGTAATATTCGACCGAAGAACTGAATTGATTCATATTCTAAAAACCAAAAAGATTCTGCTATAGGTATGCAAAGGCAAGTTGAAGATAAGTAGATTGGATCAGCACCTTGACGCGGTGTGAGGGCTTATAGTAACTGCGATGAATCTTAAATCCTAGCGACTATAACTCCGGTTCCTATTAGACTGACCGGCTTTCCACATGATAAGATCAAAACCCAATATTGTCATTCCTCCAATCCAAAAGCGGTAGAAATACTGATCCCATGTTTCTCCTTCGATGCTTTTAGGTTAACCGAGGACAAGGAGGTCATCCAAAGAACTTTACCTCTCCTTTTTGTTGAAGGGTAATACGGTGAAGACTATAGCAAGGATTAGGACCGGGGATATTTGCGTTGTAATGTCCAAAGCACCTTTTATGACAACACCAGTAAATAGTTTACGGTGTAGAGACTGGATACCCCTGCACCGGTTAAGGGAGGTGAACGCGCAGGCCAAGTTCGAACGTCAACTATCGACTGCGTAGCTCCTCAAGCAAATCTTCAGGCTGAGGAAGTTTTTACAGCGACTTGAAAGAAGAATGAAGGTGAACAGTTTACGTCGTTTTTTTGATCTTCAGTAGGAATTCTGAACTCAGAAGAACACCTTCGGACTGATAGACATGTCTCCTGAGCATCAGACAGTGATTTAGTCAGACCCGTAAGAGAAGGTATATTAGAGCCAGAAAGGGAGGAAAAAGATGAAGAATACAAAGAAAAGAAGGAGGAATAGAGTAGAGGGGAGAAGATGCGGCTGGGAATGATCGCTGATGCAAGGAATGGCTATTAGAAGAACTAGAGGAAAACCTGTGGGGAAAGTCGTACAAAATAGTATGTAATGGGGGTTTAATCAATCAATTATCTGTTACCCAGCTGTATGCTGGCACGAAGCTTTTAGTTCAAGAAGCACACATTTTTATGCTTTTTGAAACTAAAAGCTGGTGCCAGCATGGAGCTGGAAATAGTTCAAAGAAACATCGGACTCCGTATAATACGAGGATATCGTACGGTGTCTAAGGAAGCGGTGAACGTACTGGGCGGAAACATCCCCATGCATAAAATGGTAGAGGAGAAGGCAAGGACCTTGGAACAGTGGCAGGCAAAGTGGAGCACGACTGATAATGGTGGGTGGACAAGGTAAATTCTAACCTCCGAGTATAGCTGAGTAGAAAATTCAGCGAAATAGATCAGCATCTGACTCAGTTCTTGACCGGACACGGGGAGTTCCATTTTTCTGCAAAAGAGAGGTTGTATTCTAGAGAAGAGGGGTTTAGTGGGTGAGAGCCCACACGAACCCACAGCATTGCACCGCCCAGCTGTGGAGAGGGTGTTAGAGCTTACCTACCTCTTGGGAGAAAAAAATGGGTTCTAACACGGAATATTGATTTGTCATTATCTGTGTCCATTCGCTTTTTTCTTCAGGCAAATTATTTCAAATCTATACAATTTTTCATTTGATTATTGTGAATAAATTGTTTGATTTCATATTTATATCTTAATTCCTTTTATTTATTAGATATAAAAATCAATACTTTAAAAACGCAATTTCTATTTTCAGTCTTAGGGAGAATGCACGACTATGATTCAACAGAAACTACAAAAAAGCTCGTTTACTGTTTTAAAAGCTATGCTTAAAGTCGACTATAATAACTGTTTTTCTACTTCGAAAAAAAATTGTGGATGGGTGTTGCCTCATCTAGGAGAATCAATTAATTATATTCTGTGAATGTTAACGCCACCTTATGCAGAGCACCGTTAATTTTTTATCTAATATTATATGTTCTTACTCCTCTCGAAGAGTATCCTATTTCGAATTTGCAATGCAAAAGCAATATTCTGTTTTCCGACAAATAATTTTAAGATTCCCGATTCCAATCATTACCTGGATATAATAAACAGAAATAATAAAGAATTAACTGAATTTCGAATTCAAAATAATTTACTGACTTTACCGACTGAGAACTTTATGCTTGTTAGAAAACGTATTCAACTGAATATTATTACAGAAAAATGTTCAGAATGACGCATTTCAGATAACAAGATTGGTTCATTACATACCTCAATCCAATGACATAACTTTACGAATTCTTTCTGTGCAATATAACCGAATATTTGAAATAATTGAGGTTTAAATGTACTAAATATGAATTTTTTTTTTATTTGAATGTCTTTCTATTGAATATAAGAGACAAAATTTGATAATGGAAGAGTCTTGTATGGCAACCTCCGGGAAAACTTGTCATTAACTCTCGAAATTAAATTTTCGGGGTACACTCGAAACTAGATCAGCTCCATAATTTTTGGTAATGGTAGTCCAGGACTGTAAAACTGACTTAATTAAATCATCTTTATTTCGAGACGCTGCTCATTCAACTTCAATCTTCATTAGTACCCATTTGTTTTCAATGGGACTAAAATCTGGTGAAGCTGCTGGCCATGAAATGGTTGTCACTTGGTGATCTTGCATCTAAGCTTGAGTATAGGCCGAAGTATGGCATCTTGTATTATCCGCCACCTCAAGCATGCGCCGTTTCAAGTAGAAAATCGTTTAGAAGGCCACAATACTTTTCACTATTAATGATACCATCAACTATGCAGGGAGGCATAGCACCACGCTAAGATACTGCTTCCCAAACCATTAATTTGGTGGGAAATTTGAACGGTAACAGGTTGTTTTGATAGGATTTTCAAGTGATTTCCACCAAGTTGGAAACAAGTTTCATCAGATATAAAGACGTTATTCAAATTATCTTCTTGAAAACATTGACAAAATTTTATTCTTCGTTCCTTTTGTAAAGTTGTCATTATAGAGATTTTTTTTTGGTTTCCTTGATATGTAGCCTTGTCTTTTCAGTGACATATGGACGGTTTCTGGACATAATTTAATATTTCGTTGATTCCCAAATCTGTTAGTCAATTTGCGAAACCCCAGGTGCGGATTGTGGCGTTTCAAGGCCAATAAAACCCTGTTTCCTTTAATCGTACGCGGTCTTCCTGAAACTGATATATGCCGCATATCCATACCATTTTTATCCTTTTTATTGTCTCATATACAGCACTTTTTCCCAGTTCAGTCAATTTCACTAAATTTTTAACGTTTCGAAAACCTTTTTATACAAATATTCCACCTGTCTTATTTTTTCTAGTTGCGACATTATTTCATAAATCGTATACCTGTGGACAATGAACAATATTTGACAAATAGTGTTGCCATGCAATTTTGGCCATAGCCGACTATCTGCACAACCTATTTTATATATCTTAGAATGTTGCAAAAAAGAAGTATATTAAAATTATGAAAAAATAATGAATTCCGGATACTTTCTAGACAAATTATATATAAATACTTATTATTTTTATTTGAAAATTCAAACTGTTAATGTTTTTATAACATTCGAGATGGGTTATTTATAATTTACATTCTTGGTGGGCTATAGGTAAAAAACTAATGACATTTACTTATGAAAAACATTATCATTCAAATGATCGCCATGACTGGCTACAGTACCCCATCCGATCAACCGAATTTTTCAGTACATTGTCGATTGTTTGGTGCTGAATTTCATAAATGGCTCATCCTCGGCCATGCGATCATTAGCCATTGAGCACAGTGAAAACGCATCGGATGCTCACGAGGCTTCACATCTTTGTAAGCCTTCATACCGAGGCCTTTATGCAAAATTCTCCCTAGCGAAGTGCAAGAAATGTTCAGTTCTTGAGCATTAATGACAAGTTGATGTTGATGGATGTTGCCAGACTTCGGCATTCGGAAAAAATCAAATTAATTGTGGTGATTGTAATGCTACATATATAGAACAGACAGACCGATGTTTACAACATAGAATCAAATAACATAGGATATCTATTTTGAAAAACCAGAAATCAACCGGTTTTGCGGAACATTGTATAGAAAATAATCATTTTTTGAATGTGAAAGAAGTCACTTTACTATATAATTTTAATAAGGATAAATTGATGGACTATTTGGAGATTCTTTCAAGAAAAAAAGCCATTGAGAAAAAAAGAATATAACATATTTCCAAAAACTCTTTGGAAACACCCCCTATATTGGATACTGTTATTTCCATGCGCCATAAAATTACACAGACATCCTTAGTGTAATAAAAAAACCTTTTCAATTTTAAATTTAGTTCCTTTTTGTAGTCCTCTGAAGATGGTAGAAAGACCTAAACAAGTGTCAGGATTCTAAATAAATTATGAAACAAAAACTGTGTGAATTTTTTTAAAATAAAATTGTTATATTGTTCCACCTAAAACCAACCGCATATTCCATTCATGTCATGATAGAAAAGTAATCTGCATTTCATTGAAGGTACCATAATCAAACCTCAGTTCGTCCAAGTAGGCTTCAATCATTATCTTTTTATTCTAAAATAATGAATCTTTGTAAAATTTGCAGCGTCTTTTTAAATTTTCATATTTAGTTTTCAAGGCTTTAAACGGTAAAAGTTCAGGTGATGGGAGGTTTTGAGGCTGTACGATTTCTGACTCTTATGTTTCTATAAAAAATTAAGAAATATTCTGGAAAAAAGAGTATCATCTCACCTTCACGAGCCAAAATCCCATCCCCTGGCAAAGGGTACGTCCAAGCAATTCCTTCATATCGATCAGCCCCCTCTCCTACACAAATGGGCATTAACCTCTGCCCCTCCTTCCTCAATATATACGTCAACCTAGTACCATCAACACTGTCTCTCGCAAAAAACAGCACAAACATCAACAAACATAGCACCAACATTTTCACTCGTCTAAAACACAGGGAAAAACGGGAAAATCAGCATTTCATCCTTAAGCTCACTCAACACTGTCTGTTTAATGACCGGCTAGAATATTTTTTATGACCCCTTGGCGTGAGATAATGATTAGATTGTTTACATTGGCATTGATAAAGCTCGCAGATGCTATGAGATGTTTACAGAGCGAAGAATTTGTGATCAATTCGAGTTATTATATAATGAAATTGTAACCGACCGCTGTTTGTCACGGTCGTACTCACTTCTGCTGCACCAATTCAGAGAATGATTTCATTTATGAAAGCTTGCACATTCATTTTATTGATAACTCGACTTCGTTTGCCGGTCGTTATTATTAGCTGAGAAAGCCTTGGATGTGTCCATTGTTGCGTTGAAATCTACACTACGTATGTAAGACCGAACCATCAGGGATTCCAACCAAACTTCTGCCTTCTCTGTTTTCGTTGAATTTGCATCCACAGGTTGTTCCCCCTCAAGTTGGGTTCCGAATCTGAAGGTACTCACGGCGTTGACCCCCACGCTTGCATTGTTATTGGTCAACGACCATGCTGGGAGTTTCAATCTATTCGCGTAACAAAAATAGGCTATGTGTAATAGGTGACATAATTAGCCAAACGGGAATTCGATGATATAATTGTATGTTAAACGAACTGTATAAACAAAGAATTCGGACGTTGTTGAAGGCAGAGGCGGATTGAGGAGGAATTATGAGAGTAACTCAAGCTGAGGATGCTGAAAAACGTCTACTTTCTATTTCCGCACTTCATAAATTATCGAAAATAATGCATTGAAGAATTCTTAGCCTATTATAGAAGCAAACAAAATTTGAGAATCAAAATATATTATTATTCAAGATACTCCCCACTTAATTGTATACATTCATTACTACGAACCTGAAACGCCTCTAGACCTATCAAAAACAACTTTTTCTTATCTTGCTCTTGCAAATCAGGTGGCAATATTTTGGTAAAGAGTGAAACTCTGAGAAATGCGGGTGTTATGAGGGAGCTTCAACCTCTTAGTCCGGGAGGCGGCATTTCGTTCCTAGTTACACCACCTGAACTCATCAGATAGGCAATGGGATGCCACTGCCTATGACGCCACGTTGGGACTATGCTGTCGGAACGCTCGCACTCTACTCTACTTGAATTCGGCGAGGACGGTGAGCTCGGTATTCGGAAAGCGGTAGCGTCCTCTATGGGATACGCCGGGAAGCTGTAGCAGAGTTCTGCGGAAGGAGCGGGGGCACGTCACCCCAGGAGAAAACTTTTTTCCATTTGTGGAAAGAGGTGGTTAGTCGGCCGGTTCCACATCAAGCGAATAAGAGGGGTGTTGGAGTAATTGAAATTTTAAATTATGAATTGTATCTGTAGAAACATGCGATTTATGTACATTGTCCAGCAAAACAAACACCTCTGGATAATGTTCCTCGTCTTCTCCCCATAATCATTTCTCATAGAATGGTCAATAAGGAAGAATAGCAACTCCCTGTTGTTGTTCCTTCACCCAGATAATCCCGCAAAAATGAAGCAGCAGATTTTTTAATACGAAACTTCTTGGGTCTTCATGCAGATATAAAATGGAAGTTGGAAGTTAAATATCTAGGAATAACCCTTGACAGCTTCTATGGAACAATTATGTTGGAACTACTGCCGGTAAAGCAGTAAGCAGAAGTCTAGCTGGTAAGACTTGGGGCTGTAACCTTACTATGGCCATGATTGTGAGAGCTATCATTACATATGGGCAAATAGTGTGGCATACTAATGCAATTCTTAACAGTATTAGGAAAACCTACGATAAAGTAGGTACCCGTGTGTACATCACTGGAGCTATGAGTACATCCTGATCCTCTCTTACCAAATACATTTCATCATCAAATCTTTCCTGTGACACATTGATAAAGAAATTTAGCATCGAAAAGAACTTTATTACGATGCTGAACAGATGGGAAAGAGAATCCACCACCCAAGTATCAAAGTGCACCATCAAATGGTACACACACGGTTCAAATACCACCACAAGAGTGTCTGGGCCAGGCACTAAATACTCACTATCATTAGTCTCGTGTCCAAGCGTCTTTCAGGGAGAAATACGTGCAACTGAAGATGCGTGGAAATGAATTTAAAAAGAAACTATCAGAAATTTGATATAGCTATCCACTCCTGATAGTCAAGCTCCCATGTCATTGATTTAAAACCGATATGGGAGTGCCGAAGAAAACTTAATCAAGTAAGCAAAAATAATAGGGGTCTGGGTTTAAGGCCATACCATTACGAGGATCAGAGGAAATGAGGGGGCCAATATACTTGCCAGAAAAGGACCATAGTTGCCCTTCAATGACACGAGACCCTTCTGTGGTATAGGACAATGCACCTAAAAGTAAGAGTTTTCAAAGAAGGAAATAATAACACTCTGGCGAAATCTTTGAGGAGTGGATCACTCAAAAAACTTTTTTGGGAACTTCGATACTGCAAAATATTACGAATACCTGGATCTGAGTAAGAATGAAGCTCTCGGAGGAAAATGCGGTGTTGCAAAGGAGCTTCCACCTCTTAGTTCGGGAGACGGCGTTTCGTTTCCGAGCATGCGCATCTAAAATTCATCAGACAAGGCGTGATGCGCAGCTCTGCCTGTGACGCCGGTGACCATGCGTCCGCTTGGAACGCTGATCTTCAAACGCAGTGCCTTGCTCTATTTGAACCTGGCGGGGACGATTAGTCACGAATCTGTTGACTGGTCGGGTCCTCTATCGGTACGCCGGTCAAACTACGACAGAGCAAGGCAGGTTTCTGGACGAGGAGCGAAGAAGTTGTTCGTTACACACTCCCCCTCCAGTGAGCGTCGATATGGTCACGGAATAGGGCGTTGAGAGCAGGCAAGGATACAGTCCGCCGCTGGGCTGGTCGCGGTGCCATCTCCAGCAGGGATCTGTGGAACGAAAGGAAAGGGCTATCTCGGAATGATGGATAGGGGCAATTAGGGCCACTTTATGAATGGGTTGGTTCGCTCTTAAAGCAAACCCTCCCAATCACGTCGGGGTCACCAATGAAGCTCTCGAGTGGTCGAGAGCTGTGCCTTGCTCTATTCGAACCTGGCGGGGACGGTTAGTCACGAATCTGTTGACTGGTCGGGTCCTCCATCGGTACGCCGATGCGACAGAGCAAGGCAGGTTTCTGGACGAGGAGCTAAGAAGTTATTCGCTACAATAATATGCTTCACATCCTCGCTGGCTTCCTTATTAGGCATTGCAGCCTTAGGAAGTACAGATTACCAAATTATAAGCCTTATTTATCTATGCTCAGGAAACATTTGATGATCATTGGTTTAGCAGACTGACGAGTGCAGATTCTGTGGGAAGGAGGAACTAACCCCAGATTACCTAGTTGTAGAATGCCTCGCTGTTACAAGCCAACGCAAAAAATGCTTTGGACAAGAAATCTGTAGGAACCAGGATATTACCTCGCTTAAGCCACCCCAGATAATGGAGTTCATCAGAACTCAAACTCCAAGGCGAGCTGTAGTGTAGCTTTGATAGGGGGGCATAATAGATCTTAAGATCGTAGCGCAAACTAACCCCATTCAACGATAACTCTCAATGGGATAATACGTACTACGCGCTGTCATCCTCCGACACGTGAGGGCGCGCTAAGCATCCCCCAGAATCCTACTCTGCTACAACGTCCCGATATTCCACACAGAGGGCGCTGCCCCTCTTCATGTCTTTCAGTCCTCGCACTTTGCTCTAACCAAAATGGCGTTGTGAAATCACGCTAATAAAGCGTGTTGCTCTTTTTGCTTCACCAGAAAATCCATATTCAGTTTGAATATTCTTAATACTATAATATCAAGAAAAAAGTGTAACTTTACAGCAGAGGCTAGTTATCATAATTTCCAATTCTCGAAATATAAAATGCAACTCCTGTATTCTTAAAATGTTTTGCAAAAATGAAATGATAAAATAAAACATGACGATTAAACTTTTTTATTAGCAAAAAGCATGGAAATACATTATCGGTCATTAAATTATTTGTAGATGTGAGAAATTGACAACATAAATGCCAAATTAAGAACAATTATTAAAATAACACTTTTGATCAGCTTATTCTTGAGGTCCTCCTTGAGCAGGCTGGCCACCCGCTCCCTTCTTTTTTGATCCAGAAACAATATCGTCAATTCTCAAAAGAAGCACAGCAGTTTCTACAGCTGTTTTGTAGGTTTGAAGTTTAACAGCTAGTGGTTCCCATAGTTCGTTTTTGGTTTGCTCAACCAATTCTCCTGTTTCTCCGTTAATTCCCCAAGTGCAAGGTACATTTTCATCATTGTGGTTGGCATGTTTTGCTCTCAAGGCAGTGAGAGTTCTGATGGTGTTTGCTCCACAGTTTTGAGCGATAGTTTTTGGGATGATTTCTAAAAAACAATGATTTTATTTCAAAAAACTATCTATTTCATTGATTCAGTCTTTTCTTGACGCAAAATCATTTTAAAATAACCCTTTATTGTATAATTCACCATACTGAGGCTTTGTAAGAATACATTTTGTACTGCTATACTACTTAGTAACTGATATTTACTCTATTTAAAAGAAGCTCAGAATATAAGATGATAAAGCCACAATTGGGCGAAAGAATTGTTATATTTACACTAAAATTTTTTGTGAAAATTGACGTTTATCATTATTTTTATTTCAGACTCTGGATATATTTGGTCCTTACTTGATGAAAATTCATTACAATTGAATAATATCATAAAGAATAATTTCCACGAATTTATTAATAAATGATAATGTTTTTTGAGGTTTACTTTTGGAATTACCTCTAAAAGAATTCAGTACATCAAATGATAAATGTTTTGTGTTGAGGAGACCAAATCATATTTGAATTATATCTTTGCAATTTCCTTTGTTATATAGAATATTTTCAGGTTCAAAAGACTGCATGATATTGAATGTTTAAAAAATTATCATTATTTTAATATTAATAATCTTTTGTTAAGGTTGTATTCAATTTGAAACATTCTAATAATATAAAGGTTCAAAAATTGCTGGGTAGATTTTAAGCTCAAATAAAAAGAACCAGCTTGTGATTTTTCTTATAGATTTATATCTCTACCAAAATCTTCTATTGAGTTTACAAAATGCTATACATTTTTTATGGAAATTATAGTGCAGACATTTTTGAAGTTGTCAACTAATGAATTTTCTAAATATTCATTGGAACTTTGGTGGTAAGTATAACAAATTAGTAAGAGCGATTTTTCCATTACTATACGAACTACTAAAGCTTCTGATTCATTCAATGAGTTTTTTAAATATATTTTTTCAATTGATCTCAAAAATTTCAATACAGAATTTATTGTTTACAATCTACGGATGATAATTGTTGAGGATAAAGCAATTAGTGACCCATGATGTTCAGAAAAAACTTACCTAATGCATGTGCTAGAGCCCTGTAAGGACCATGCGTTGCTTTCTGAATTAAACGTTGTGCTACAGCCATCTCAATAGCTCCACCACCAGGTACTAACCTAGGGTTCAAGAGAATATTCCTAGCAACTTGAAGAGCATCTTGAAGATTTCTTTCAATTTCGTTCAAGATATCTTTGCTGGCTCCTCTCAAAAGAATTGTACAGGCCTACGAATAAAATTAGCTTACCAGAAAACAGTAAAATTTCGAAACTGCTAAAAAATTACTACTCCAAACAATGGGCTATTTGACAGTGTGAAAGTTATTGACTTATTTATTGACATCCGCATAAACCAGAGGTTTTAAAATAGATGCAGTAATGTGGAAAAAAAAAAAAACCATTTTATTAAACATGCAAAAAATCACTAAAAATTTAATTTATTCTTATCTGTTGTCAAACATAATCTATATTGGCTGAATGCTCAATAACATCGCAATGAAGTAAAGGACATGTCAGCCATTGTCGTTCCTTTGCATTCTTGATTTCTTATTGGGAATTGCAATATTTTCAACTATTTCTTGTATTCATTGATACTGTTAGTTTTGCATTCCCCATTAGATCTTTATGTATCTACCAGATCCTGGATGGTTAATTTTTTTTAAAGCAGAAAGTCGTCTTGAGTTGAGTTCATTATGGTTGGAGTTTATTTTAAAAGTTGCCCCAAATTTTATGCTGCAGAGTCTTGGAATATGAATATTTTTTGGGCTTCTCCGTACACTTACAATTAGTTTTTCCAGTGTCAATATTTGTGCACCCTGGCACTAAATAGCATTTGTACATTTTCTCTATTGGATAACTGTCAAAATACGAAATAATAAATAGTGTAGTCGATTGATAAAATTATTTCGGGTAATTCAATAAGCGGGTAGGTTAAATGAACCAATCAAGAGTGTGTATTTATTATCCTGTGGTTAACAAAAATCAGGTAGACATTTTCTTTCGTTCATAGCAAATAAATGCAAAATCGTACAGGAATGAAAATGCGGTTATCACTCAGATCAGTATTTCTAAATTTAACCACTACCCACCGGAAGAGAGTCTTCAGACTTACATGAACTGTACATTATTAATTGCAGTTTTTTTGGAGAAACCCTTATAGAGATTAAAAATGAAATGAAAATAATTTAGGTTGGTTTTCAGAAATTAGTCAAAAAGCCTATTAATACATAAACTCATCAATACACAATTTTTCAAAAATATAGCTCTGGTTAAAGAAATAGAAATCAGTAACGAGTTTGAAACATTTGCATTTCACCTGGTGGCACGCAAGAAATTACTAAATATTAAAAAAAAATATAAAACTAGCTTTCAAAACATCCAGGACAACAAAACAAATAATTCAAATAATCAGGAACTCTTAAATCTAAAAAAGAAAAAACTTACCTTAGGATCTTTGCACTCGGTAATGAAGCAGAAGTATTCGTCTCCTATTTTTTTAACTTCGAAGAGACCTGCGCCTGTTCCTATATCAGACTCTTGCAATTCATCGGTCCTGCTTACAACAGTGGCACCACACGCCCTAGCAACTCTATTGTTGTCACTTTTACGGAGTCGCCTGATGACTGTAATGTTAGCCTTAACCATGTAATGTTGAGCTAGATCTGATACTCCTTTTTCTGTGAATACTAAGTCAGGTTTCAGAGCAATGATTTCTTCACATTGGCGCTTGACATGTTCTTCTTCCAATTCCAGAAGTTTTGTGAAATCTTCCTCTTTTGTAATTTCTACATTGGTTTGAGATTCTCCCTTCTTGTATTCTAGTGGACAATCCAGCAATAAAATTCTAGGATTCTTGATATATCTTTTCATCTTAGGATGTGTTACATCTTTATTCAACATAACACCATTGAGGATTGTTGAATCATCTATGTTACCACCAGGTATCTTCTCTATCTTTGCGTATCGTTTAATATCAATCTCTCTGTGACCATTTTCTTCAATTAATACGGTATTGACGGCGTCCAGAGCAATATTCACTGCCAGTTCTTCCCAACGACTGATGAATTTTGTGCCTATACAACCTTTCACCTGAAATAAAAATCGTCTTATTGGATTTTGGTGGCTGCAAAAAACTGCTCACAAATTACAGAGAAATACATCTGCTACTCACTGCTCTAGAACTGATTCTAAAGATTATAGCGAACTTAGTAAAGAAACACACTATCCTTATGGAGGTTAGGAGGATTTAGAACTAGCAGGTCATGCACAGATGCTTCCTTTATGATCAGACCAATAGCAGAGAAATCAACTGAATATAAAAAACTAGTATTCATGTTTCATTGATCTGAAGAAGGTTTTTGATAGGATATGTCTAGTACATTTTCTACATGATAGACAAATACCAGATGTCATCAAAACAATAGAGAACATCCACACGAACAAAGTCTAGGCAAAAATGTCTATCAATGGAAACATTGATAGACACTCCAACAACGTTTACAAATAATCCAAATTTATTATGAAAATCGCGATCTGTTACTATGATTTTACGTGCTTTAACTCCAATTTTCGTTGGTTATAATCATCCGCATAAAAGAACAGTTGAACTTTTAGTGAAGAAATTTGAAACAAATTTTACACTTCATGTCACACTGCCAGTGAGACAAAGAAATGCAAGAAGTGAAGAGACTATTGCTGTTGTACATGAAAGTGTTCGTTAATATCAAAATGAATCGATTTCGTGACTTTCACAAGAACTAGGCATCTCCCAGACGTTTTTGTGGCAAATTTAACGAAAAGACCTTGGTTTGCATCCATACAAAATTGTTTTTACCCAAGAACTCAAACCAAAAGATTGTTTAAGTGTCGTGTATTCAGTAATTGGTGCTTAGAAAAAATCGAAAATGATATAGATTTTCGTAAGAAATTCATTCTCAGGGATGAGGCTCATTTCTGGAATTCTTTCTTTGGGGTTACAGCAATCGTTCAGCAAATTTAGACGATTTACAGATCGTCTAAATGTGAAACTATTTGACCAATTTTCCCCATTAACGAACCTACCCGCCATATTTAGACTCCAAATCTTCCCTGAAAGTTTCAAAGCTCTAGGTTTTTCCATTCGCAAGTTTGCATCTTTACAGACAGAATAATTTTTTACCTCGGATTCTTAATCACCAAGTTCAACCTAGTGGTTTAAGACCGTTTTAGGCTCAAAATTTGAAAATTTCAGACATTTGGGTGAAACAATGGCACTCCGTTCCTGGAAGTAGCACGCAAACACAGAATTATTCTGCATGACAACATTGAGTTGACAATTTGTTATAAGTTAAACTACTTACATTTCAGTTTTTCAGAGTTACAGATGATGTTTTATTCTGATGTAATGATATATTTTTCTTGGTAGATTTTACTTTTCATTCTGAAATTCGACCGATGCTTTTGGATGAAACTTTGAAACGATGTTCTGAAGAATGTGTTATATTTTAATTTTATGGTACAGCCTTTGTTATATTCACATGAAACAGTAAACTATATCAGCTATGTAAGAGTAAGTTATTTATTTTCTATAGATTTCTTTAAGTTTTGGAAGGCTGTAAGAAATTTGAAACTTTGGAAGAGAACATTTCAAATTTATATGTAAATATAATATATATTTTTCTTGGTAGATTTTACTTTTCATTCTGAAATTTGACCGATGCTTTTGGATGAAACTTTGAAACGATGTTCTGAAGAATGTGTTATATTTTAATTTTATGGTACAGACTTTGTTATATTCACATGAAACAGTAAACTATATCAGCTATGTAAGAGTATGTTATTTATTTTCTATAGATTTTTTTAAGTTTTGGAAGGCTGTAAGAAATTTGAAACTTTGGAAGAGAACATTTCAAATTTATATGTAACATTTAAAATTTCCATCATGGTAGTCTAAATGAAATAGTGATAGGTATGGTACTAAAGATGTTAACCAAAAATTTTCACTGATACTATTGTCGACTATACACTTGTATAGTTTCCATAAAACATATAAATATCTATTCTTGTAATGAAAATAATCTTGAATAACAAGACCACTGATGTAAAAATTTCCAAACAAATCTTGGCACCATAAAAGTGCATAAAAGTACTTACCACATTAGCCAATGCAGCTTTATTATTTCTGTCAATTGGAATACTCAATGGTCCTTCAAGTAGTGTAATCATCTCATCTAAAGCACGCTTATAATCACGAATTATGAGTGTTGGATGCATCTGTTGTTCCAGGAATTGCTGAGCTGCGGCCAACATTTCACCAGCAAGTACGATGACGGATGTTGTACCATCACCCACCTCCTCATCTTGAGTCCTTGCTATTTCGATCATACTTTTAGCTGCCGGATGCTGGACTGTAATTTCACGGAGGATTGCATTTCCATCGTTTGTCATTACGATACCTCCCATTGGATCCATCAACATTTTTAACATAGCTTGAGGACCAAGACATGTTCTTACTACGTCTGCGACTTGCTAAAATGTAATTTTCATAAATAAGATTCGTTCGTAATAAGAATTATCTGAAATTAATTCATAGTGATGAAATAATAAAACACACCTTTCCGGCATTTATGTTCTCCAGCTGAACTTTTCTGCCCGACTCACGTTTTGTGTTTTGGCCTACAGAAGAAGTAATTGGTAAATTGTCATAATATACAAAGAAAATATCATTTTTACTCACTCAAAACCAATATTGGTGCTCTACCTCCTCCGTACATTTTGCTTTGCTTTATAAATTTTTGTCTCTCAAGTTAACCAAACGTGACAATTCAGAACAAAGTTGCATGCAAAGGTTCATAGAATATAAAACTAGCTCTATGAAGCACGTTTTAGGAGTATCTTCAGGTTGACCAACCTTCTGAAAAAACGAATCATTACTTACCATTTTGATATTAATTGAAATCTTATTATGAAATTTATACTCCAATAATTGAAATATTTCAAGTGACGAAGGACTAAAATTTCATAAATGACTTTGGCAGGGACGTTTCACTTGAACATAATAAAAAAAAAGTCATTACGGATATTCTGTAATCTGTGCATTTGACAGACAAAGGAACTTGAATGACGTGAATTTCTTCTTTCGATGAAAAAGACGAAAAACCCTGCTAAAATCTTAAAGCCTTTTGAAATGGAATATTTTTATCATATAATTATCAGGATAAAATCTCTATTTGAGGATTTCCAATTGTGTTGACGTTTTATTGATAGAAATCCATTGTATACATAATTAACTAATACACATATACATTCTGTCAGGAAAGTACCGGGAATTATCGATTTAAATCTGGCGGGGCAATGAGGCAGGTAAAAATTTTTTTCCTAGGTTGGTACCACTGTCCTTAATTACTATGCCAAGCTTGAGCGGGATCTGTCAACTAGTGTGTTTGCAACAGCTGATTAAGTCAGTCGATGTCAGAGTGCGTGCCGATTTTTACTATGGGTGATTACGTTGAGCAAAGAATTTGTTTAAAGTTTTGTGTTGCAAATGAATTTTCGTGTGCCGATGCATTGAAAATGTTGCAAAAGGCCTTTGGTGATAATGCTCTATCGAAAACTCGTGCATATCAGTGGTACAGAGCCTTCAAGGACGGTCGTGAAGTGGTCGCCTATCGACGGCTTCGATCGAAGATAACGTCGATAAAATTAAGGAAAGGGTGCTGGAAAACCGTCGTACCAGCTTGAGAGAGATAGCACATGATCTTAAGATATCCCACGAGTCCGCACGTACGATTTTGATTGATATTTTGGGCATGAGAAAGGTGGCCGCACGACTCGTACCGAAAGACCTGAATTTTCTTCAAAAACGTCATCGCGAACAGGTTGCTTCAGGCATTCTGGATCGCTGTAATTCCGATTCTACATTCATGGAACGCATTATAACTGGTGGTGAGACCTGGGTCTACGAGTACGATATGCAAACAAGCCAGCAATCATCGGAATGGGTGGCAATAAAAATGAGCCGAAACCGAAAAAACCCCGCCAAAGCCGCTCGAAAATGAAGGTGATGCTCATTGTTTTCTTCGATATCCGTGGCGTGGTGCACTACGAATTCGTTCCAGAGGGTCAGACGGTAAACAAGGAGTATTACCTAGGCGTTATGAAACGTTTGCGTGAGCGTATCCGTAAGAAGCGGCCAAATTTGTGGGCGAACAACTCATGGATTTTGCATGACGATAACGCGCCTTCTCACCGAGCTACGATTGTGACTGACTTTCTCGCCAAAAACGCAACAAACGTGCTTCAGCAACCACCGTATTCGCCGGATATGGCTCCCTGCGACTTTTTCCTCTTCCCAAAACTAAAATTGCCCCTTCGTGGCACCCGTTTTGAGTCGATTGAAGCCATAAAACAAAATTCGGCGCGAGAGCTAAAGTCTATCCCGGAAAGCGCCTATAAAGAATGTTTCGATAATTGGAAGTGCCGTTGGCATAGATGTATTGGAGCAAATGGAGCCTATTTTGAAGGCGACCCAATAAATTTTGATGATTAAATGTAAAAATGTTGTTTTAATTGAAAATTCCCGGTACTTTCTTGGCAGTATTACAAGTATCTTGTAATACTCACCTGAAGAAGTCATGGTATGACGTAACGATCGTAGTGTTAATAAAACATTAGCGGAAATTAGAATATTGTTTTTATTCATATAATAAGATAGTATTTACTGAAAATTTGTTTAGATCAAAATTATTTTAGTTTTGATGGTGAATTCTACAGCAGCAGAGATGACTTAATTATGGAGAGCCCCTTGTGCCTACTTTAAGCTGAAATTTTCATGGATAAATTTGGAATGAACTACATACTTCATATCATTAAATAATTTCACCATACATTAAGATATCCCCAGAAAGGATTGTATTATTGTTAATATTGGTTATCATTCCATATTGTTTGGGTTTTTGTCTACATGAGAAAATAATTTCATTGTTTTGTTCCTTCGAATCAGTAGACAGATGATAAGGTGATAAAAATTAGAGCTTCAAGTCGAAGGAATTCAACACTTAACGCTATTAAATTTTATTGGTTTCAAGTACCAAAGGATCTTGTTTAGATGAGAACCCTCTGTGATTTTTTCAAAAACCAGAACCATATGCCTCTAATAGCTTTTCAGAGGGAATTTGCAATAAACTGAAATAGATTTATCGTTATTTTGAAACATACTTTTAGTTATTATGTATAGCACCTTCCATTCCTTTTTTCTTGATTAGCATCTATTTCAAAGGTTAAATCTTGAAATTTCTTTAAAATCGATCTCTAGAAAAAATATGACTTACAACTTCTTCCAACATACTCTTAATTTTGATATATTCTCTCCTTTTTGTCAGGAAGAATGAATTGATTTACACCATTTATTGTAATGTTTTAAATAACCCGTTTCAGTTATAAAACTCATTATTTTTGTTTTAGTAATTAGGTGAATTGATAATCACTAGAATTCGGACGAAACTAAGGTGTTTCTAATAACCTCTGTATGTAATAAGATGGTTTATCAGAAACTGAACTTCATTTGCTACTACTGTACACAAATTTCGGGAAAATATTCGTTGATTTCTTGACATATTCAATTGGATATTTTGACCTGCCTATAAAGATATTCTTCTTACTTGAATGAGGATATTAGCTTGTCAATAAAATTCACCAAGGTATCGAATCATACATTTAGCTTTAAAAAATGATGAAAAGCACCGACATGAAGTCGGAAACTTTTGCACACTTGTTCGATAAGTCGTTGAAATTTCAAATTTGTGAATTATTTCTTGAAAAAGCTACATGTGATGAATGGAAACAGGATTCGGTGTTGTCATCCGAAAGCCAAATATACATCTTTTTTTGCAAATTTAGAACTGTTCTCGAGAAATGGAAAATAATCATAAACTTCTGAAAAATATATCTATTAACAAAATAAATTATTTATATTTACATACATTTTTACAATATGAATATAAAAAATATCACACTTCAATCACTATCGCTATCCATGATCCTTATTCTTCTTCTTTTGATCCTTTTATTATCATCGTCCGATCCTCTTCGTTTTTTTTTCTTCTTTTCCAATTTTCTTTCCAGAATTTCTAGATCTGATAAATCATGAGATTCTTCTACTATCTCTTCAGTGTTGACACAAAAAGAATCCTAAAAAAGCACAATCGTTAATATCTTGAATCAATATATAAAATTGAAGTAATTATTATTTGAATTGAGATTACAACAAATAATTTTGCTTCATGATAAAAGTACTATTTCTGATACTTATTATAACTCATGTTTGGACATAAAACAATGAAGAAGAAATATTTATAATTTTGAAGAATTCTCAGTTCATATTTGATAGATTCGGTCTTCACTTGGTGGAAACTCATTTTAATTAAAAAAATGTATATATGACAGTAATTTATTTCCACAAAAATGTTTGTACAAACATTTTTGTGGAAATAAATTACTGTCATATATACATTTTTTTAATCCTCAGTTCTATAAAATATGTAAATGAAATAATAAGAAGTACTTTTGTTACTATAGCTAATACTCCTTATTATATTGGGAAAAATCCATTTATTTTCTATGCAAATTAATTTGGAATTTCTTGGTCGAAATTTCCTTAATCTTAAGTAATACATAGATACAAAAAAAATTTTTGTACACAAAACAAAATTTTTTGTACACAAAATAAAATTACTTTATGGAATAAGAAAATATTACTTTGTTTATTACATTTACCATTTTTAACTGAAAAGTATACAAATGGACTGATATTATTTTGTTAAAAACTCAAGAAATGGGGAATTCCACAGGTTTATTCATTCAGGATTTTGAAATTCTGAAATACATGAGTTGTTTCAGAAGAAACGTATAGCAAAAAAAAATATCTTATCGATGCTTAAATGACGTATTTTACGGTTTTGTGTTATATTTGAGGTTTGTTTCATTTTCTTTAAAACATCAAGAAGTGGGCGATTTCACAAGTACATTTTTTCATTAAGAAGTGCTAGCTTGGTTATTGCTGTGTATAATAAAATAAAACCTCCTTCAAATAAATAGATCATTGAACACAACTTGTAATTCGCAAGTGTGAAATTGTGTACAGCATTTCAGTAAAAAGTGATAGTATTTCTTATTACATTTTAAATTAACTCTATTCAATATTTGGAATTTTTTTACAAAATAGTGTCATAACAATGAGGAAAACTTACCACCTCATATACATTTAATTCATCTCGATCTGCTGGTTGTGAAAAAATATCATCTGTAATGGGTCTCAATGTTCTTGGAAATTTAAACTTATGTCTTGTACTGGGGCTTCTATAAATAAAAGGAAGATATACTTTTAAAGACTGATTCAAACTGGATGATAAACTAGACCTTTTTGATGGTCCAGCTAGGTTATGAATCATTTGTAAATTGAAATGAGTGAAAATTGAAACTTTCTCTAGCCAACTAACATGTTTACAAAAGTGAGATATTAGTAAAGGGCCTTTCAATGGGAACGCCCCATTTTTAAATTGACATTACACACTCCAACAACGTTTACAAATAATTCAAATTTATTAAGAAAAATCGTGATCTGTTAATCTAACTTTACGTGTTTTAACTCCGGATAAAAAAACAGTTGAACGTTTAGTGAAGAAGTTTGAAAAAAATTTTACACTTAATGATGTTACAGTGTCAGTGGGACAAAGAAATGCAAGAAGTGAAGAGAATGTTGCTGCCGTACGTGAAAGTGTTCGTGAAGACCAAAATTTTTCGATTTCTCGATGTTCCCAAGAACTAGGCATCTTCCAGACATCTTTGTGACGAATTTTACGAAAAGACCTTGGTTTACATCCATACAAAACCCAGGAACTCAAACTAACAGATCATTTAGAGCATCGTGTATTCATTAATTGGTGCTTAGAAAAAATTGGAAATGATGCAGAGGCTCACTTCTGGTTAAACGGTTATGTTAACAAGCAGAATTGCTGTATCTGGAGTGGTGATAAACCTGAACAATATCAAGAACTGCCATAACATTCTGACTTACTGTTTGGTGCGAATTTTATGCTGGAGGAGTCATTGGACCTTTTTTTTTTAACGATACTCATGAGGCGGTAAATGTTAATGGAAATCGTTATCGTTCATTGTTGACTGATTTTTTATGGTCTGAATTGGTTCGTCTTGATTTTCAGAACATGTGGTTTCAACAGGACGGTGCCACTTGTCATACTGCCAATAACGCAATGACTTTATTGAAATAAAATTCGGTGATTCGATTATTTGAAGAAATGGACCGATAAATTATCCGCCTCGTCCCTGCGATTTAACTCCATTGGACTTCTTTTTTTGGGGTTCCATTAAGTCATTAGTTTACAGCAATCATCCAGCAAATTAAGATGATTTACAGATCAATATTGAACGAGTAATTGCTAATATACGACCTGATTAGTGTGAGAGAGTCGTGGGAAATTGTGTTCAACGACTTCATTGCTGCCAGCGTTTCCGTAGTGGACATATAAATGATGTTTTGTTTCAGAACTAATGGTATCTATTGTAATTTATAATGAAATAAAAATTTCAATAATTTTTAAATAAATAATGTGTTTTATTTACAAAACAAAATGGGGCGCTGTTAATGAAAGACCCTTTACTTCTATTAAAAAGTAGTACAACTTTAATACATCAAATGGAACATTCTATATACCCATTTGTTACCATTTTCATATTAAATGATCTTCGAGTTTAGTGATAGTATGACACTTAAATTTGGATTGTAGGTAGCTAATATTTGGAAGCTTTCAATACTTTAACGAAACAGTGGCCTAAGATAGGCTCCATCTTGCTGAAGCAAGTTGATCGGCACACTGCTGTTGGTTTAATCCACACAGAAAGTCAAATGAAATTATCGCACGAAAATTTTCACGATTTAATTCCATGTTCAAGTATCTTAAAACTACACAAATATCACTTGAATACCAACAAGTTCCGTTAAAAATGTTAAATTTTATGATGATAATGTAAGATTCGTCACGTTCACCTAAGTGCAGCTGTATAAATTATATCTTAAAATTTTAGTAGCAATCTTTACGCTGAGCAAAGTTGTACAATTTGATGTGGAACAAAATTCCGTTTTGAAATATGAAACATTCTGAATACTTTAGGAGATAACCGGCAAAATACAAAATTTCATGAAATCTTTCACATGGTTTTTTATACTTATTTGAATTTATCAAAATGAATGACATACTTCATCATGGCCACTCTCTCTCACATACAAAAATACAAAATCATACAGAAAAACATGAATCAGGTTTTCAATGTCTTTGAAATATTTGAACTTTCTCAAATTTCAAAATGGCATTCTGTTCCACATCGAACTTTTCCATAATTTAACGAATACTGTACATTTCACCATTCCAAAATACCAAGGAACTTCATGTACATCAACCATGAATCATGCTTTTCAAAAAAAAAAAAAGAATTTTTACCTTATAGATTTCAGATAATTTGCGTGCATCTGGGTATCATTTGCAAAATTCTGGGTATCATTATCATCAACAAAGCTCTCGTCGAAAGATCCATCGACATCACTTTCGTCATCCGATATAGAACCTCCATCGATCGAAACTTCAGCTTCTTCATCAATGAAATCGAATGTTCTCTGTAAAAACGGAACAGATGGTGAGGATCAAAACAGAAATAGGAATAAAATATAGGCCATGAAAATTCTTCTTTCAATTTTAGAATTATTGGCAGGGGGTTAAAAAAAAATTAAGCAGAACCTGGACTGTCTAATTTTTTGATTCTGAAGAGCTAAAAACCATTACATAAATAAAATGACAAACACTAAAGAATACATGTTACAATTTCCATACTAGCTGTTATCATACCACGGTTAGTTTACCGCCGTAGTTGCTTATTGTTCAAAACTTAAAAACAACAAACATGAGCAAATTGATTAACCCCAATGATTAATTACACTGTGTTGATGTGAACTGTATTGAAGTACTGTGATGTAGTCATCTCGATGAAAAACTAGCTTTGTTTATCTAATAAGATGAACCAACAAAGGGGAGAAAGTGAAGTAAATTCAAACATTTATAACAACAACAATCATATTTTGGTATCACTGTATATAATAAAATAAATAATTATGTTCTAACGCAGCCAGGGCCGCCCCTAAATGCTAACATAAGGCATGAATTGGAAAATTATAATATTTATATTGATTTCTACATTTATAAAATAAAATTAAAACAAGTTTTTAAATTAATATGAAAAAAAAATTCAAGAAAAAGAGGAATCATTCTCTAATGCAAACTATCGCACATCAGCTCAAAGAAAAACGTCCAAAAGAGTTCAATTTCTACCTATCACTGAAAAATAAGACTCATGAATTACTTTTTAAAAACGATTTTCAAGACACTTACCGTTTTTTTCCTAACTTTTTTCTTAGTTACTGGAGAACTCGAATTATTGGTCTTCTTTTGTAAGCATTGGTTTTTATTATGTGTGGTACTAGGATAAATTGTTGTTTCAAATTCATCATCGCTATTACTATTGAAAATTGAACTACTCAACTTTAAACCTATAGAATTATTAATATCTTCACTACTGATGTTACTGTTCAAACTTATACATGATGTACTAGGCTTGTCTGGTGAATAAGAGTTTTTTCGTTGTTTTTTCAATTTATTTACACTTGCATTACTGGTATTTGGTTTTTTGAATACTGGTGAACATTCGTTCAAATTCAGTGAATCATTGAACTCATCAAAGTTCCTCAAATCATCTAATAAACTTGTGTTACCAATTTTTTTGTATTCTCGTAATGGTGATTTTAATTGATTCTGGCAATTTCTATAATCATCTGAATTAGTAACTACATTTGAACTCAAATTATTCTTCTTGGTTTCATGCTGCGATTTAGTAACAGGTAATTTAGATTGCTCAGATATTGATTGTGTAGACTTCTCTGCCAAACTGAGAATCTGGGTGATTGACATTTGAGACAAAATTTTTCGTTTTGGGGGCCGTTTATTCCATACTTCAGTATTTTGAGTAAGATCTATGAAATTGTCTTTAGAGGGGCTTTCGTCAATAATTATAATATCCGAGTCATCATTATTTTTATCTGTTGTGACATGATTTTGACTTGAATTTTTGTTTTCAATTTTTTCTTGCCTTTGGTTATCAATTGTTTTTATTTGTCTGGATATTTGTTTACCATCAAATGATTTGAAATTATCGATTGAATGTTTGTTTTGTGTTGAGATGTATTTGGTACCCGTATCAAACTGAATGATTTTATTTGATTCAGTCACTTCACATCTACTGTTTTGATTTGTCTGATTAAGCTTTTGATTTTTATCCATTTCTTCATCATATTGTGTTAATCCAAATATTGACAAATCACAAAAATCTTCTATTTCTAATACTGAAGAATCTATTTCTTGATATTTTGACTGATGTTTTTCCTGATTAGGCGTATTCATTTGATTTTGTTTCAGTTTCTTTTCATTTTTATTAATCTCACAATTGTCTTCTGGAAGTTCCTTCATATAGTCTCTTTCTATTCTAGTAGATTCAGCACCAACAAACTTTGAAAAATCATGTAACTCATCATTCTTCATGTAGTTAGAAGTATTCCCCACATTTTCCTTTTCTTCAGATTCTATCTGTGATAATCTATTGACTCCATTTCTAACATCATCAATCGTTAAACCAAAAGACCATAAATCAAAGATATCTTCAATACTTAAAGGTTTCTTATCGAATTTCGAAACATTCGTAGTTATGGTTTTCTTTTTTGTACTAAAAAATCCCAATAAATTTTCTTCGTCTGAATTGAATGATTTTTCACGTATAAAATCAGGTTTGTTAATATTCCTTGCTAAGCATTTTTTTTCTAAAATTATTCCTTTTTTCTTCTGAGAGAAATTTTTAGGAAGTGTTAAAACATTTTCATCAATTGATGTATCGATTATATCCAAGCTTGACCTTCTCTTGAATGATATGTCCTTTTGCGATCGACATAAAATAGATGAATCTAAAACTGGAGAACTTGGTTTCTCCAAACTGGTTACTTTTTTGTTTGTGATAATCTTTCTTTTTTGAGTAACCTGTGTACTTAAAACAGGTGATGATTCTTTTTCAAATTCCAGATGGTTTGCTACATCGTTATCAATAATGGTTTTATCTGAGTCAACTGATACATCATCCAACTCAAAAATATCTTCAATCTTATCTAACTTGAAAAAGGATAACACTGGATCTAGATTTTCATCTTTGTTCGATTCATCTACAGTGTCCTTTTGTTTTGAAGTAATATTTCCTTTTACTTCAAGATTAGAATATGATGATTTTGAGACTTTAACATGCAATAAATCGTCTTGTTTTGCGCTGCTACTTCTATCAGTATTTTTTTCCAGATTCTGACTCGGTAATGTGGACGAAATATTATATTTATCTATCAAATTCCCAAAATTTTTCGGTGCATCAAAATCGAAAGATTTTTCTTTCACGACTTTTTCATCAATTTTCCCATCAGGAAATAAATCTGACAAATCGCCGTCTAGTAATTCTAAAACAGAATCTTCAACATCTTCATTCTCATGTAAATCAATACCACCATCATTGTCTATTATTTCGACCTTACAGTTGTCTTTTAATTTTGATTTTTTATAAGCTTCCAAATCTTCAACTGTTATTTTTTGAATGAAACTGAAGTCAGTAGGAGGCACCCAATATTTTAGAGTTTCTAAAAATGTTGAATCCTTCTTCACTCTATACTTTGGACACTTATATACTTTTTCACAGAACATGCAAGTATCAGGTGTCTTTTCTCCAATTGAAAGGTAGATGGATATTTCTTCATGAAGTTTATTACGAAATTTTTTATCTTCAATTTCTTGGCTACTTAATTCTTTTTGAGTTGGCAATGAATATGTTTGTGAGCTAAAATTACCTAAAAATAAACAGGAACTTTATATAGTACATAGGATAATTTTTAAATAAGAAAACTATAGATTACATTTAAACAGAGAAATGTTGCATCGATTTCTTTACATGCTGAAGATGCCCCACAACGGTTAGAATTCTGTCGATGGTTACTTCAACAACAAGCACAAAATAATAGATTTATTTTCCTTGTCATGTGCTCTGACAAGGCTTATTTTACTTGGGACAGTATAAACAAAAATCATAACAAACATGTGTGGGCATTGTAAAACCCATATGCCATTAGATCAAGACGATTTTTGCAACTTATTAGTGTCAACTTTAACAATGATTTGATGCTAATACATGTTGTAATAAATGATCTTTCGAATGCAAATTTGTATAGAAATTTTTTGGAACACAACTTCTTTGAGTTCACTGGTGACGTAGAGCTCAAGATTGTTGGAAATATGTGGCATCGGCACGAAGCCACATAGAAAGAGACAACTAGTTGCTTGGTTAAATGAACATTTTCTAAGTAGAAGGATAGGTTACGGTTACAAAGCACCTTGCCTTACATGTAGAAATCACATCTCATCAACAATTAATTGATAGAATTCAAGATGCAGCTAGCCAGATAAGAAACGACCAAAACCTCATTCGTCAACAGCATCTTTAGTTTGTCGATGTGAGGTTTGCATTCAAGCCAAAGCTGGATATTTCCAACAATTTCTATAATGTTAGGATTTAGTATTTTCATTCATCATAATTTTCCCACTTAATTGTTAAAGAAGATTAATAGAAGGTTTAAACAAAGTTATGACCTAAATAAGAAAATTTATTTTATCAAATGCTTGTATTTTTAAATGAAAACAAATTGGATCTATCTTCATAGGAAAAAATGTTCAAAATAGGCACAGTTGTCATCTACCAAGAGTTCTTCATAGAGCTTATAGAACAACTCTATATCGTTGGGAGATTGTGGTAGTGGTGAAATGAATAGATCATAAAATTAATTGAATTTGCAACTAGCCCGATGCTCTCCCACTCATATATAGCTTTTAGAAATCAGGAATCAAAAGAATAAATAATGTAATTTACTGTTATTTGCATCCTTTTGTCAAGCTTCCATCTAAATTATACCTACATAAGATTTGATGTTACTTTTTTAGAGTTAGTCCAAAGTGTGAATCCGAAGAAGTCATAGTGATTGCGGAACAAATACTGTTTATTTAATTTTAACCGGATATTGTGCAAACTATTGTTTCACAATGTTTGTCCTTCCATTAAAGAAAAATCTTTAAAAAATGCTCTATCGGAAATTGGATATTCATAGAAAATGTGTATTTTATTAACAAGTGGATGCTTACCTTGAGAAGGTGTAGTGTTATTTTTGGCACCAATATTGAACATATTTCTAATGTCTCCCTGCCTGAGATTTTTAGTGGGATCTGAAAAATTATGAATCCATCAGATAAATGTGAATAGTGAAGATAAGAAAACAGTTAATATATAGCATTTTCTTTATTTTACTACAACATAAGGAAGTAAAAGTTTAGATAAAGATAGTATTTACAAGAAAAACTTTTGCTATACAAGAAATATAAAGAATTAGTAAACAAATGCAACATATTTCTAGTCTTCAAAAAACAACTATTATTTTCATACCCAGATTAGATCCAAAAATGATGAAAAAACTTATGTTCTCAATAATTAATTAATTATTTTAGTTTTTTTACTAGTTAACATTCAAGAAGTTCTACACAGCTTGATGTAAAAAAATCACAAGTAAAAAAAAATAAATTAATAAATTAGCTAATGTTTACGCTGGCTATTAATGTAATTTTAATATTTTACCTTTAAGATCTACATTTCATTAACTTACTTGATCCTTGAGTGAGTGGAATATTGAACCTTTTAGAATCTGCGAATTTCATCAGACTCACAAATAGATTTGATGCATCAGAAGATTTAATTTGTGAACTATGCTGTGAAATCCTTTGATGCTCTATGTAATCACTTAAAAACGGTTTCAAATCAAAATCCTTTATGTGCGAAAGAGCTGAAATGACCATTAATCAATAAAGGCATCAAAATAAGAAAAGGATTTATTACATTTATCAAATAGGGAAATTTGACTTGGTATTCTTTCTTCTATTTCAATTATTTCTACATCCTCTGATACTGTTGAAGCTGATCCACTCGACATCTTTCTGATCAAATTCTGAAAAAAAATTCTTCAATACATATATCAAGGTAGAAGTATCAATGTTGAAAATTAATTTATTTCAACGTTTGTATGAGCTAATAGAGAAAATATTTGTCTACATCAAGACACTGACTTCATAAAGGGTCTTTCATTAACAGTGCCCCATTTTGTTTTGTAAATAAAACAATTATTTATTTGATAATTATTGAAATTTTTATTTCATTATAAAGTACAATGGATACCATAAGTTATGAAACAAAACATGTCCACCTCAGAAAGGCTGGCAGGAATGAAGCAGTAGAACCCAATTTTCCATGACTCTCTCACACAAATCAGGTCTTATGTAAGCAATTACTCGTGCAATATTGATCTGTAAATCATGTAAATTTGCTGGATGATTGCTATAAACCAATGACTTAATGTAACCCCAAAGAAAGAAGTCCAATGGAGTTAAATCCCTGAGAATGATTTTCTTATGCATCAGTTCTGATTTTTTCTAAGCACCAATTACAGAATACACGACGCTTTAAATTATCTGTTGGTTTGAGTTCTTGGATTAAAGCAATTTTGTATCGATGTAAACCAAGATCTTTTCGTAAAATTCGCCACAAAGACGTATGGGAGATGCCTAATTGTAGTAAACGTTCAGAAATCCATAAATTTTAGTCTTCACAAACACTTTTACGTACGGCAGCAATAATCTCTTCACTTCTTGCATTTCTTTGTCTCACTGGCACTGTAATATCGTGAAGTGTAAAATTTGTTTCAAACTTCTTGACTAAACATTCAACTATTCTTTTATCCAGATGATTATAACGACCAAATATTGGAGTTAAAGCATGTAATGTAACAGAGTAACAGATCATGATTTTTCATAATAAATTTGGATTATTTGTAAACGTTGTTGAAGTGTGTACCTTTTCATAATTACATGGCAGACATTGACAAATACAACTGTCAAGGTCAATGGGGCGTTCCCATTGAAAGACCCTTTATATGCATGTTAACAAAATATCCTTTCCTATTAATTGTTTTTTCAATTTAAAGCATCAAAAATTATTCTTGCTGGTGTAAGTGTACAAAAACCGTACAAACTTGAAATATTGCTGTATAAATGTACAATTTTGAGAAGCAGCCAATTAACTTCAAGATAAAATGAAATTGCACCACATAAGAAGTGTTTGTTAATTCTTTCAAACTTGAAATATTGCTGTATCAATGTACAATTTTGAGAAGCAGCCAATTAACTTCAAGATAAAATGAAATTGCACTACATAAGAAGTGTTTGTTAATTCCATTAAAATTACTTACTTTTAAGGAACCATTTTTCATGACAGTTGGCTTCGTAACAGTAATTTGCATCTTCATACATCGCGGCATAATTTCCATGGGTACCATCCTTGGCGATTGTACGAAAAACTTTCTCATGATCTCTGTAGAACCCGCCCAACTCTTCATATTATTTTTATGAAACAAACAATCATTCAAGGTTTGCTGTTCTCGTCCTTCGGTCACTAAAATAACCACTTGCCCTTCTCTTTTCCTACCTGTTCTTCCCATTCTCTGTACCATCCTGATGGGGGACTTATTCGAGATATCGAAACAGATGATAAGGTTAACCTCTCCAACATCAAGACCTTCTTCGCCTATAGAAGTGGAGAGCAATGTATTGCAATCGCCGTCTCTGAACGTTTTTATAACCTTGAACAAAATTGTTGTTGATAAGTAGAAGCATTGAAGTTACACCATTAATGTATTGTGCAACTAAACAGAGTTTTTCAGCCATTTCCCATTAGTACATTGTTTTTGATACATTGCCACAATCATGCCAGGTTTGAATAAGTAACTTCAACATAAATAAAGTTGGATATTTTTTATTTTTACACATCATTACTGCTTAAGACGATAGACTGACCAAGTTTCTGCAATTTATTTGATCCCAAAAAGTTTTATTCGTCAAAACAGCTGAAATCTGCAGAGACAATACCAATTTGGATTTAGAATAGAACATTCCACCATACAGTAAAACCATCGAATAACATATCAAATCAGCCAAGCCTTGGAACACAAAGAGTACTGTCCATTTATATTTCTGGACGTTACTCAGGCGTTTGATAAGATCTGGCATTCAGATTTGCTGTTTAAAATTAAAAAGTTTCTCTCCATTGCTACTTTTCAACTTCTGAAGTCGTATCTGAGTGATAGAGATAAATGACAAAGTATCTGGAAAGTACCTGATAACATCTAGAGTGCATTTCTCTATCTAATTTATAAAGCAGATCTCCCTACAAATAGGTACACCATCATGGGAACATTTACTTAGGGTACAGCTATTCTTGGCAAACATACAGATCCAGTATTAGCATCTCGCCACCTACAAGATCATCTAAATGAAATTGAAAAATGGCTACAGAAGTAGAGAATCAAAATTAATGACATTAAGTCTACAAAAGTGGACTTCACACTGAGAAGAGGTCAGTGCCCACCTGCGTTCATTAACAATATACGGATACCGGAGTCTTCATCTACCAATCACTTGGGAATACATTTCGACAGGAAACTCACCTGTAAAGAGTTTGTTTGCAAAAAAAGGAATCAGATTGATCTGAGAGTGAAAGATCCATATTGGATAATAAGAAAAAAGTCAAATTTATCGCTGGAGAGCAAAATTTTAATATAAAAAACTGTCATCAAACCAATATGGGTATATGGAATAGAATTGTGGGGCTGCACAAGCAACTCAAACATGGCTATCGTACAGAGAAGCCAGTCAAAGATACTACATATGATAGCAAATGCTCTATGGTATATTACTAATAAGACCTTACACGAAGACCTGAAGGTGCCATATGTGAAGAACATCATCAAAGAAAAACCATCTAGATAAGGCAGTAAAGAGGTTTGTAGGACATCATCAAGATAACAAGCAATTGGAAGCTTTAATTTGCATGAACATATGTCTATGATTCCAAGTGCTGTGTGGAGCTGTTCAAGCAGAATAAAGAGGATTTTTCCATCGATATGTGATAATGGATGAGACATGAATTCATCACTATAAGTCTGAATCAAAAAGATCGTTAGCTGAGTGGACAGCAGCCAGTGAACTATGCCCAAAAGGCCTAAAGGGACTGCTGGAAATATTATAACGTCTGTATTTTGTGATGCGTACATTATTTGACTTATCGACTACCTTGAAAGGTATGAAGCGATCGCTACATGTTAAAATTAGATTGACTGAACAAGGAAATTTTGAAGAAACATATGCATTGACTACGGTTTAATTATTACACTGTGTCCCTGAATCTTGCATTTTTAGTATCTACAATTAAAACATACATTTTTGTTATCACTCCAAAACTAAATTACAAAAATTTTTATTCATTTACGATTAATAAATAAAAAACCGAACATTATAAAATATTTGCTAAAGCATTGAAAATTTATATTACAGAAACAGGTACCGATCTTTTCTTACTTCAATTTTAATTACATAGTTCTTTCACCGCCTGAAAATTGCATCAAACATGACTTAGAAACTAAAAACCCAAAAACCGTGTGATATTATTTGACATCAATAAAAGGAAAATCTTTATTTACTTACTCTAAGTTGCATTTTTTGGGTTACTACTCCGGACCTTTGACCAACAAACATCTCAGGTCTGATTATTGGTCTCGCTTGCAGAAGAATCAGAAAAGCTTCCTTAACAGATTCACGATATTCAAAGAACACAATAACTTTGGTCTCATCCTCACTGTTGTTAAAATGTGATATGAGGATGTCTCGTAACTTGTAGAATTTTGGGTGACCATATATAGTATTTGATGGTACCTGTAAAATTGAAACTTTATTATACTAATTTAGAAAGTAGTTTACTGAAGTTATCGAATTTTATATAGTAAAACAGGATTATTCTGTAGAACCACTACATAATTTATTTAATTAAAAAAAAATAAATCAGAATGTCTCAGAAAAACTAAGTTTTTATTTTAGTAGAAAGGTGGAAGTCTCAAAATTCGTAAAAATTCCAAAATTTAATGATTATACAGAAAATAAAGAAAATTGATAGAAAATAAAAAACAAACATGGTTGATACAATACTGTGTGGTTTATGCCGCAGTTTTTGTAGATGACGGATCGAAAGTGCTTTTATCTAGCAATTATGATAATTTTTGGTCATTAATTTAGCTATTTTGAGAAAACTTGACTAAAACAGAGATGTTCATAAAACTACATCAGCTGATAAGTTTCCAGTTTGACACACAAATGGCGCTACAAATACTAAATTAAGATAAATGATAAATCGTTCTTCAAGAAAGGTATCAAATATTAGAGAAGCAATGGGATAATATTATCACTTTTGGAAGAGACTATGTTGAATAATAAAGTCAAAATTGATAAAAAAAGTTGTTTCCTTCATTAAATTGGGAACTTATCAGCTGATGTGTTGTATGTCAGAATGATTACTTCTGGGACTATTTTACTTTATATTATTGTTCACAAAACACTCTTCTTACATCAGGATATGTTCCATCGGGTAATTTCTCTATATCAGGCATTGGACCTAAAAAACTTCTTACATCTTCCATAATTCTTACCAACGCAGTATTATTTCTCAAAAGAGGATTGTTGATATGTTCTAAAAGTGAAAGTTCTTACAGAATGGACAAATACCAAAACTAAAAACAAACCTTCAAAATAATTCAAAAATCCACGTAATCCATGTCTGATTAACAATTCACTGGCATGGAATAAACTCATGCAAATATTTAAGGTGAGCATAACTTCATTGTAATGGGGATCTCTAGAAAAAAATTTCATGTTATGTACTGTAAATAATTAATTTTTTTTATTAAGCCTTGTATCTCTATCGGCAATCAGAGTACATATTCTATGAGTTTTAGATAACTAAACATTTTTATGAAGAACAAATGACGTGTAAAACACCTTGAACTATTTCAAACTTACCTATGGCTTCTTTCTTGATATTCCTTCTTAATTCTGAAGATTGCTCCTTTAGTTAAAGTGCTACAATTTCCCTGTACTACTTTGTATTTCAATAAGGTTCTGGTATATTTTTCAAGAATCTAAAAATTTTAAAACAAATATATATTAACACATTAACCAATATTAACAATATAGTATACCTCTAAATAATCATTTCTCACTTGTTCCAACTTTTTATCTAAAGGAACCACAACCGTGTCTAGTTTTCTATGAAACACATAAGGTTTAACATCTTCACTTTCCTCAGTCCTGTATTCTAAATGTGATATCATCAGAGTTTTTATCACCTAAAAAGATCAAGCACAACATTATTCTCATAAGATTATTGAGTAAATCGCGTTTGAATTAAAATAAAAGACTAAATTAAGATGATAGTAAAAGTTTACTCAACGACTGTTTCAAAGTAAATATTGGAAAACTTGATAGTACCTCTCCTACATCATTTATGTTATTTCCTGGTGTAGCACTCAGAGCTAGCACTCTAAAATATTTTGCTTGTGCTTTCAGCTTCTTCATTACTTCACAATAAGCATAATTTCCTCTGGCTTTATGAGCTTCATCAAAAACAATACATTTAATTAATAAGGCCAATTCAGGACATCTATCCAAATCATTTTGTAAAATTTGAGGTGTAATGAAAAACACCCTTTTATTCATCCATATTTCATTTCTTATGGAATTCTTATTTGTACCAGTTAACTCCACAGTTACATCCTTTGGTATTGCCATAATATCATAACATGCGTCTACCTGTTGTTTGACTAATGGCCTGGTAGGAGCCATAAAAACAATCTTACCGGTGGGATACCATCTATAATAATTATACATAACAACTGCAGCAATGAAGGTTTTTCCAAGTCCGGTCGGTAAATTGACCTGAAAAATTATACATAAAAATTTTTGATAGATCATAGTGAGATACTCACTAATGTGTTTTTGAAAAGAGCCTGTTCGATGATATTGTACTGGTAATCTCTTACGGGATAATTTGTAGGATAAATCCAGGACAACCCTGCTTGAACATCAAATCCCTCTGTTCCTTCACAGTTTTCTTGATTTATCCTACAAAACAGTATATCATTTGGAAAGTTTATTTGGGATGTGTGATAAAATTTCTACTCACTCCATTACCGATTTTCACGGAGAGTTTTAATTTTGTAAAATTTTTCCTTCTTATGTTTACATTTTTCTATTCTTTTGAATTTATTTCAGTATTTCCGCCAAATGTCAGTTTATCTGACAGTTTTCTTATTTTTGATTGTAAGTTGCATCCCTAGTTAAATATTTTTTTGAATATTTAAGAATATTTCAACTTTTGATGGAACAAAGTCTCAAAAGGATTCGAGCATAAATAAATACGATGTTATTTATAATAAAACTTATAGAAATTTGTCGCAGAATAATTTGGAATTGATCCTCATTTTATGTTTTAGGAAATGACATTTTGTTAGACGCATAGTACAAACTGTGGTTATATGTGAAGTCGAAGCAAAAAATTCGATTCAATATACCGAACAACTGATAGCAGAGAACAAAAATAGTTAAAATTACTAGTTTAAGATGGCAGAAGACAAAACTTCTCAAACAAATGACTTATTGAATTATTATCTGACTATGAATATGAATAATATATGCAGAGTTTGTTTAGAAAAAGGAAAACTTTTGCCAATATTTGATCCCATTAAGCCCGCTCATTTTTCCGTTTTGCTTATGTCTTGTGCTCAGGTTCAGGTAGGCATAATTTTAGATTAAAATATTAAGGGATCTGTTATGAAATAATTATGAGTTTTAGGTGGAAGCAGGCGATGGCTTGTCACCTTATATATGCCAAAAATGTGTAGTAAAGCTCAATATAGCTTTTCAATTTAAAGTTCAGTGTGAGGCATCAGATGCTAGACTTAGGAGTTGTTTCGATAATATTCAACATATTTCTTCGGAAGAAATTCATATTTCTGGAGCAGGATATGTTTCTGATATAAAGGCTGAAAAGGCAGATTCTGAACTTTCTAACTCAAGTATATCAATCACATTCACAAGTGATGGAAGGATAAACAATAATACGCTGCAAATACAAGATATTCAAGAAGTTAATAACATAAATGAAACTAGTCATATTCAGACTCGAGAAACACTACAAAGTCAACCTGTGTTTAATCAACTTAGCACTTTGCAAAATGTTTCACCTCTTTGTGAATTAGAAAAAGTTACTCTGACTGAATTGAAATTAGATTTTGAAGGGCTTAAGTCAAATGATACCAACTTGAAAGTTGGGGAACTGAACTTAGATTTAGATAGCAGCTCTCCAGTAAAAAGTACCAAACCAAAAAAAGTAGAAAATCATCAGTGTGGAACTTGTGGGAAAGTCTTCAGAACAAAGCCAAGTAAGTTCATAGTTTCTCAAAATTTGTTTTTTATGTTTATTGAGCATGATATGTTTTTATTTGTTTAGAGCAGTTTATATGGAGTATTCATGAAAATCTGGAATAGCTTCACATATTTTTTGAGGAAGGTTATGTATTACTAGTGTCTTATAATAAAAGTTGGTTACAATTAAAGTTTCTGAAAAATGTCTCATTTGTAATCACACATTTGCATACAATTATAAACGTAATTATCTTCCAATTATTGATTTTGTCTCTAAAATATTTACAAAATTTTAAGGTTCTTATACCCATTAATTTCTACTGCTTCCAAAAGTGTGAGTCGAGTACTTTTAATTTCATTGTTATTGTTGAAACTATGACCAAATTCTTTTAAATGATAGGCATATGTTGATTATGAGATGTATGATGTGTAACTTGGCTGGTGTTCGTAAATTCTTTTCTTAAAGGATCTATCTGTTTGACCAATATTGACTACAAGGCAATCATTGCAAGTCAACTTATAGACTCCAGATTTATTGTCTTTATTTGTTTGGCAATAAGAGTCTAATGCAAGACTAGGTTTGATGTCACAATCATTCGTGTTTTTGTTTCCAGGTTTAGTACATCACATAAGAATTCATACTGGCGAAAGACCATATGTCTGTCATCTCTGCGATAAAAGATTTATAAATGGGGGACACCTTCATACCCATATGAAGTCCCACACAGGTGAGAAGAATCATGTCTGTGCAGCTTGCCATAAAGCCTTCACGACGGCTCAACAGTTAACCAAGCATACAATAGCAATACATACCTCAGAGCGACCTTACGCTTGTACCTATTGCACCAAGAAGTTTGCCAGCTCCAGCAACCTGAGAACACACGTTCGTATCCATACGGGTGAGAAGAATTTCAGATGTGACCAATGTGGTAAAGCTTTCTGCACCAAGGGACAGCTTGAGCAGCATATGTTGACTCACACAGGAGAGAGAGCTTTCCTTTGTGAATATTGCAACAAGAGGTTCTCCCAGAAATGCCACCTGCTACGTCATTTGAAGACTCATCGGGTAACGTAGCAGTACTTTAAGATTATTAGGGTTTAGTCTCATTGTAAAGCACTAATATAATTACCAAAATGGAAATAAGGTTGACAGGGTGAAAATTCTGTTTTGAGGTATAAATATGATGTTTGTTAGCCATTCAGTGCAAATTGAGCATAATCTTGATCATGGTTTTTATTTGCATGTTAATTCAATTTTATTTTTGTCTTAAAATCCAGGTGTTTCATGCGTGACTAACTTTTGATGGATTTTGCTTTCAAAACACAAAACAAATTATCATCCGTATTATTTAACGCCAAACATACATAAATCGGGAGTTTTGTTGCGATATTCTGAAGACACACAGGTTGTTGTGTCAGTTATTCAATTGTGGATCCACATTCAATCGAAACACTTTGAATTCTCAAAGTTCCATTTTTAACCACATAGATTCAAATAAAAGAAATGAAGATAAAGGCGCTTACATTTATGAAATATGTTAAATGGTCAATTCAGATTTAAGTAAACAGGTCGCCTCCCAACTGGAGCATCAATATGGTAAAATTCACCAATGAATAAAGAATATATGATACATATAACACTGACGTTGACATCAGGTAAATCAATATAATACAATGACTTTACATCTTAACCCTTTCAGGACGGAATTATTAAAATTATTATACGAAAAGTTTTTTTTCTGGAAATTACTGATTTATTCAATCATAAGGACAAGAAATATGGAAAAAAACAAAGGTTGGTTTCTTGGAAGAAAAAAAAAATGGTGGTCATCTTGTCTATCCACTAGTCCATGGAATGCGTTCTGTGGAAATCGTGGAAGCAGTTCCTAGTATCCTTCAAACACAATCCCACATTACATGTCGTTCATTTTCATAAAGTGCGATGTGGTTCCTTACTGCAGCTACGCGGAGCGCATCTAAGTGAAAAATTGTTTTGAATTTATTTGTAGGTCTTTTTGTACTTTTTCGACCTCATTTCATCTGTTCTGGATTTGCTCCAACTAAGCCACTTATCACAGAAAGTCGGAATATGTTGAGAAGTATATAATTCAATGGAACGTGATTTATTTAATAAAACTTGATAACAACTTTAAATATTATTTATTATAACCAAATTAGAATATTCCATTCGTTTTACATTCAATACTCGCTATCATTGTCAACTATTCTAGGTTAGAACACAGAATGCCACAGAAATAAAAATTATCATAAAAACATAAACTAATCTTCCTTATGCTACTCTTAACAATTGCATATCAAAGTCATATTGTTTGGCATTCTTGATTCGAAAATTATGTAAGAATTTATTAGTGCTGTATCCACAAAGTACCAAAAAATTCTGTGCCATCAGAATGACTTTAGCATCTCAAACTTATGGGCATACCCCATATGACTGTTATAATAATTTACCAGAGATGGACATACCACATATTCTTTAGAGCCATCTTTTTTTTTTCTCGAGGCAATTTCTGAGTTGGCAGGATTGTGAAAATTCGAAATGAATAGAATGCTTTTTCCGTCCATTCATTTCAATGCTACGATTCCATCAAACTTGAGGCTCATGTAGATAACATACTACATCCAATAATCCAACCTTTGAACTGTAGAAGACTTAAAAAGAGCTGGCCAATAGACCCGAAGTAGGGTGAAAGGGGTACTCTCAATGGAGAAGACCTTTGTAAGTTCCTTAAGGGCACAATGCTCCTATAGATAGCAGATTAGTTCATAGAAATATTATATTTTTGATTACTAATAAATAATGAATAAAAAAAAAAAATCGATAGTTTGAATCTCCTCTTTTCAAAAGCTTATCGTCACAAAACTCATTTTGAATATTTTTTCTCGCTGTCCTACATGCATAAATTCCAGTAAGCTAGTTTGCATCTGATATGTGTTGAAAAAATTATAAGTTATTATGTTATTTATGGCGAGCGGGCGTCTGTCCATCCTACCACTGCGTCCGCACGAACTATTGTGGTTCACCCCTAATTTATATCTCCCCGACGAGATCTAGTTTTTGGATAAAACCGATAACCTTGTTCAGGGGTAATTTTTTCAGTTCGCAGTGGGCTATAAAAGCCTGGACAAAGACCTCGAATCTGATGCGACTCACCGCTGGGCACTCTGAGACGATGTGCATGGCTGTTTCAGTGTCTTCAAGACACAGCCTGCATTCATTGTCTTCAGCCAGACCGATTTTGTGCAAATGCTCTTTCAGTCTGCAGTGAGTCGATCATAGGACTGTTGCTACTGATCCGGCACTGCTCACAAAAGACACCCTTTATAAAGGATGATTCATTTAGAGGTACTTTTTGTGGTGGGGATTTAATTGCAGATTGCGCATGCCTCGTGTTAACTGAAGTGCCATTTCTGTTCAGTAGTGTTTGACAATTCATAATGGAAAGACTTAGCCCGGCACATAAATTATAAGACTTATTTAGAGATAAGTCTTTTATTTATTCAAGGACTTTTCGGTAAGATTACAACTTTTCCGGTATTAATTTGAAACTGTGACATGTATGCTGTTTCATCACATCTTACCCATACCTTATATCCCCGTTTTATAGGTTTTATGGACATATATTTTTGAATGCTACTTCTTTCTTTGAAACGTATCATTGACTCATTGGTGTTCATTTGGTCTAAATGAATTTTGATAAGAATCTGACAATTCATCAAGAAGTGGACGAATTTTATAAAGCTTGTCAAAATTGCCTTTTTGCTTTTTCGATTGATTTGCATTGTTATTCAACATTAAGACCACTATTTGCTAGATAGATTTCATCTACATCCGTTGTGTGGTGTATGTTTTTTATCACTATCCTGAAAGCTTTATCATCTTTGAGTTGATCAGTATGATGAATAATATTATCATTATGCATAAATTTTATAAATTTCCTGTAAGTTATTTCTCAAAATTATAGATTCAAATAAAGTTTTCACATAAAGTAGGGGAAACTGTTGTAACTCGGACAGTTTTTTAGATATCTTTTTTTCTTGTGATTTGATGTATTGTACACAACTCATACTTACATATTTATAAAGGTGAATTATTTGAGTATTCACCACCAAAATATCAGAAATGTATCTTTCATGCTTACATGTTTTCTAGAACTTAAAAAAAAATGGTAATTAAGGCCAAGGTACAACACACCCCATGTACCTAGGCCTGTATTACGGTGTACCCAGGACACAACGAGGATTTGGGGGTAATTTGAATAAATTTTTAACTTTTCTTAACCAAAATCATTTTAATGGGTCTAGTGACATATTTAACAAAAAATAACTAATAAATTCTGCACAAAATCAAAATCAAACTTTTTGTTTACTTATGAAACAAAAATAAATTAGGTACTTCCAATCACTCTTTTGTAAATTTAACTTGTAAGTTTAAAATAAGTCGGTATACGTAGTCCCAAATACAGAGTTAAACATATTACATAATATATATAGCAAATCAACATATAACCAAGCACACAACTAATAGGAAATAAAATATTTAAACAATCAACTCTATAAATTATTAAGTATTTCTCTCTCAACTTTAAAACAATCATTAGGACTAGCTTTCGTTGGAACATTAGTATTAATTAATTTATTAATTAATATTATTCAGGTTCAAACCTTTAGGAAATCCCAGTACTTCTGCATCTCTGGAACATAATAAGTTTCTCTGTTTTCGTTAATTTTTTGTGGGGTTTTAATTTTTTCTGTAATGTCACTTATCAGGTAAAGATTCAAATCCTCTTTTTCAGGCCATTTCCAGTTTTTAAGTGATTTTTGCATCGATTTCAGAAATACACCCTCTTCAGATATTGATTCTACCTTTCCAACAAAATAGGAATGTCAATTGATATAAGTGGTACTTATATGACATTATTTTAATATATTTTCAGAAGTTATAATCATTAAATATAATTTTTTGAATTTAAATATGTAGAAGGCTAATATTAAAATATTTAAATAAAATAGGAACCTTCGTATACCAATTTAACTTAGTCTCCAATACTGTAATTTTCCTTTATCAACTTATTCAACCTGTTGGTTCTCAACCTCGCTGTCATTATCGGAGACATCTTCAGATGAGCCACTCGGTGAGAAGTTGATAGAATCTTCAGCGGTTTCTGTTTCTGATAGAATTCTTCTTTTTTCATTATAGAATCTGTTTTTATTCACCAACCTATTTTTTTCCACAACATTTATGGACTTCGCTTGATTGGATTTAATTGAAACATGTTTTCTAGCCTTTATATTTTCAATTTCTTGCTTTTCTGGTGTATTGGTCAAAATTCTGGATCTTCCTTTTTGTCTTTCTTTTCGTGTCTCTTTAAGCGGTTCGGCTTTTGGTATCAAAGTTGGAGATTTTCCGTGTATAACTTCGAACTCTGAATTAGATAGCTGACTTAAAGGCTCCTGATCAATTCTGGTAGGTGATTTTTCAACAAATGGGCGATCAGAATAGGATGCAGACATAAAATCAGCATCTGTATAGATGTTTTCATTTAAAGGATGGAAACCAGTTCATCTGAAACTTTTACAAATATTATTTGGTGTAAAGGCAAGAGGAAAAGCTTTTCCCATCAAGCCAGCAATGTCATAAATAGTTAATGGTTCTCCCACATGACCTGGAGACATTAGTAACTCGTTAACCGCTGTATTAAAACAGGTCTTGAAAGGCCCAAATACTGACTTGTCTAATGGCTGCATATGGTTACTGGTATGTGGATGTAGTGTTATAAGCTTTACACCATTATCTTTGGCCATTTGTATTGCCAGTACTGATATATGACTTTCATGATTGTCTATTGAGAGAATGGCAGGTTGTTCTTTAGGAGGCTTTGCATATTTGGGGAAACATTGGAGGAATACCACAAACATCGACTCGTTTGACCAACCAGATGGATTGGCTCCTCCAATTGTGCCTTCTGGAGCTCTAATTAACATAAAATCCTTGAAGCTTACACGGGGGTATATCAGCATGGGTGGAATAAAACCACCACCTGTATAATATATATTGTTACGTTTTCAGCTAATTAAATTGTTTAATTGTCCAATATACCAATTTATTGTCCACTATACAACAGAAATATTCACACAGTTATTTTACAGAATTTATTTCTACACAAAATATATTTTTACTGCACTACATTACTAGAAGCTTTGGTTTTTCCCCATTTCTTACGGAATGGCCTAGTTACGCTTTCGTTTTCAGTGACCTAACCCCCTACTATGAAGGTGACATAGAAAATACCGTACAGATAGTTGTTGACACTATTGGTAATCTAATTGTGAAAATTTGATTAAATATGATGCTTTATTTTCGAAATGTACAATGAACTTTTATAAAATAAAAAAGTGATCAATATTCTCGAATAAATTTTTATTGATAATCCTTGGTCATAGTTTATTAGTTATATAATTTTCCCACGCAAATTTTGTATTGTTTTTTATTAATTTTCACTGATTATAAGTTAGCCGAGATCGTTTTGGGATGAATTCTGAAAAATTTTTGGGAGCTCAATAATTTTTTCATTCAGCACAGCATAAATGGATAACATGCTTCTATTTTATTTTTGCTTAACTTTAACAGAAGAGTTCACCCTAATATTTTTCCTATATAAAAAATAATAACTACAGTTCAACCTTTTCAATGGCAATTAAATTTGTGCCTCGCATTTAAATTGTAAGATAACCCCATTTATACAAAAAAATAGTAGGTATGAGAAATTCATTGTAAATAGCTTTCTGCGGCAAATTATTGATCACTATGAATTAATTTTAACAATTAATAATTCATTGAATCGTTGAAAAATAATTTTATTCAAATATTTTCAATATACAAACTTGGAGATTATTATAGAAATTAGTTGTTATCTTATGTTTAATTCGAATATATTTCGAATTTGAAAGAATATTTGTATGCCAAAACAATGCTTTCTAAGTACCATTATTCAATAAAGATCACTTTATTAAATCAATTAAAATATTTTTCAGTATTATCTTTCACTTTTCCTGATGGAATAATTTTCGAACAGATTCACAAATGAAGTTAAGAATGATTAATTAAAAAATTTGCTGTTGAATAATGAACAATTATTGATGAATATGTTCCTTTTTTTATATTTTCTCTACTAGTCATAAAATAAAACACAATTGAAATTTTTGTGTATCAAAAAAATTTGGATTACATATTCAATTATGAGCAGATTACAGCAATAAATAAATAAGAAGTGTAATTTATTTTTTTAGTATGATTCGTGGTAATCATGGAATTCTAAAAATATTCCGATTACACTTCTTCATATTTTTATTATTTTTTATGACTTTTGTTATCGCGAACTCATATTGCACTAGATTTAATTCACAGTTTATATTAAACTGTATATGTCAGTATTACTTAGATTCTAGTTATTATATTTTAAGTGATTGTAAGTATGTATAATTTTTATGTATAAATACATTGAATGGATTATTGAGATATAAAGATTTTTCAAAACCTTATTCATCATTTTTTTTGTTGTTAATTTTTCCAGCTCGATCCTAAAACTAAATATTATTTATCAAAATACTTGCTTATTTGATAGCTTATATTTGGTAGCGTAAGGAGAGAAGAAATAAAGTTGCGACCTTATGTCAACTAAGTTGTTTAAGGATTTATAATGTAGGTGTATCGGAACTTACCATCTTCGTTGTTCTATATAATTTTTTGACGGTCAACTATTATATAAGGAATATTCTTGAACCTGTGGTGCTTCTGTATAGGAGTTCTGTGGGACAGGTATTTGTTTCGTGCATGATAATGCTCACACACCATGAATCACGTCTTGGAAGAACATAAATCCCAGTTTCAGAGCGGCCCCCTCAATCGCCGGATCTAAATCCCCTAGAACATGTGTGGAATATGCTTCAGAGATGTGTTCATGTGGATCAAAATCGTGAATAACTTTTTTAAACACTTCATTAATCCTGGAAAGAAATTATCTCATAGTTCTTGTTCCGATTAAAAGTGCTCACCTCAACACGAGATTATATTATAGTTTTTTTTATTTTTTTTAGTTTGAAAATAGCTGCACCATTTTCAGTAGCCTTAGATTTTGGGCATGTATGTAGTGGTCGAAATAAATAAATCGGAGATATCATACAGTAACCTTGGGCATCGGTTAACCCAACCCTATATGGCAATTTGTGCCTGCATAATATAGTTATCGATTGAAAAACAGTTGATGAGCCGAAATTGTCTTCATCTGGAGGTTTCAGTTTTCTGCTTCAATATAATTGAGTTTCATAGAATGCTACAAATACTTGTGTTGTGGCGGTTATTATGTAGTATTTCACGCAGAAGGGGCATACTTATAGCTTAGTACACCGATCCGTCCAGTTTCAAGTAGAAGCAGTACCTTCCTTCCTAACTGGAACAAGGCAAATCTGCGTTTGGCAGGCTTTAATCATATAGTCAATCTGAACTGTGCATGGTATAGGCGGGACGTCTCTACTTCCCTCAAACAAGAGGTCTGTAAACTCTTATCATAACACGCCATCTCAAAAGAGCTCCAAGGTTACAGAAAAATATACCAGTGTATGGAACTTAGGTTGTTGTGTGTTAAAAATCTTTGTCAGTTGCTAGAGAGAGATGATGCTGCTGCAGAAGCGGCCTTACAGTCCCTAAACTAATGGTTGGCACCATCTATAGGGAAATTCCGGTTTCATACTTCTACATCTGGTATACATTCTGTCAAGAAAGTACCAGGAATTATCGATTTAAATCTGGCGGGGCAATGAGGCAGGTAAAATTTTTTTTTCCTAGGTTGGTACCACTGTCCTTAATTACTATGCCAAGCTTGAGCGGGATCTGTCAACTAGTGTGTTTGCAACAGCTGATTAAGTCAGTCGATGTCAGAGTGCGTGCCGATTTTTACTATGGGTGATTACGTTGAGCAAAGAATTTGTTTAAAGTTTTGTGTTGCAAATGAATTTTCGTGTGCCGATGCATTGAAAATGTTGCAAAAGGTCTTTGGTGATAATGCTCTATCGAAAACTCGTGCATATCAGTGGTATAGAGCCTTCAAGGACGGTCGTGAAGTGGACGCCCATCGACGGCTTCGATCGAAGATAACGTCGATAAAATTAAGGAAAGGGTGCTGGAAAACCGTCGTACCAGCTTGAGAGAAATAGCACATGATCTTAAGATATCCCACGAGTCCGCACGTACGATTTTGATTGATATTTTGGGCATGAGAAAGGTGGCCGCACGACTCGTACCGAAAGACCTGAATTTTCTTCAAAAACGTCATCGCGAACAGGTTGCTTCAGACATTCTGGATCGCTGTAATTCCGATTCTACATTCATGGAACGCATTATAACTGGTGATGAGACCTGGGTCTACGAGTACGATATGCAAACAAGCCAGCAATCATCGGAATGGGTGGCAAAAAATGAGCCGAAACCGAAAAAACCACGCCAAAGCCGCTCGAAAATGAAGGTGATGCTCATTGTTTTCTTCGATATCCGTGGCGTGGTGCACTACGAATTCGTTCCAGAGGGTCAGACGGTAAACAAGGAGTATTACCTAGGCGTTATGAAACGTTTGTGAGCGTATCCGTAAGAAGCGGCCAAATTTGTGGGCTAACAACTCATGGATTTTGCATGACGATAACGCGCCTTCTCACCGAGCTACGATTGTGACTGACTTTCTCGCCAAAAACTCAACAAACGTGCTTCAGCAACCACCGTATTCGCCGGATTTGGCTCCCTGCGACTTTTTCCTCTTCCCAAAACTAAAATTGCCCCTTCGTGGCACCCGTTTTGAGTCGATTGAAGCCATAAAACAAAATTCGGCGCGAGAGCTAAAGTCCATCCCGGAAAGCGCCTATAAAAAATGTTTCGATAATTGGAAGTGCCGTTGGCATAGATGTATTAGAGCAAATGGAGCTTATTTTGAAGGCGACCCAATAAATTTTGACGATTAAATGTAAAAATGTTGTTTTAATTGAAAATTCCCGGTACTTTCTTGACAGAGTAGTATATGAAAAAAACAGAAACATACTAGTACACCTAATATTATTGAAGACTTTTGTTAATATGACATCAGATCAAAATTCATAATGAAGATTTCTTTGAGAATCCATTTTTCTATTCTAGGTATAAATAACACAGATAATTAAAAGTTTTCTTCTAAATAAGACATATTTATTACAGATCATTTAGTTTTACATATTTTCATATAATTTCATATTTAATTTATTTATATATTTATATACAAGAGATCCATCGCAGGCAGTCATTGAGCAACTGTCACCGACATGAACCTCTTGCGTTCACATTTACAATATTGGCAAAAAATAGAGTAATAGAATACTGCTTAGATCAGCTCACAACATTTAGTTTACCAGTCATACAGCTGACACATTCTTCCAGTTTATCCACATCACTCTTACACTTAATTGCTTCAATATGGTTGTGCAATATACCGGCCTAACGGACCTCTGAACTTGATTGTCACTCATACAAGATCATTTTTCACAATCCAAAACTTAGAAAGGTTTTATTATAAAGAACACCATACTGTGGTAGTAATTATCATCAACTAGTCACTCTGGTTTGAAAAATAAATTCATATTTTTCTTATAAAAATAATATTTTGAAGAATAATAGAAATAAGATGTTGGTTTTCAAATTCGTAAACAATTATTTTAGAATTGTAATATTATGAAATATTCGTCACTGCTTCACTCACGGTCCATGGTACGTTGGACGTTTACCAAGGACAAGACATTCATATTTGAAAAAAAGTGCGAAAAGTAGCGGCAACTTTGATACTTTAAATTAGATATTTTGTATATCATTCCATTTTTTGCTTCTTTATTGCCATTGATTATGTTAGTGTACTAATTTTCTATAACTATCTCCAGGAGTTTTAGAAAAAATATATAATTAATTATATGATATAACATTAATTAATTGATTATATTATATAATATTATTATAATTATATCATAGAAAATAGAATTAGCTAGTTAGATAACTGACCTAACGCTACTTGACTTATACTTGTGGAGTAATTGGAAAAGAAAATTTTATATAATATCGGTGGACACCAAACAGGAGCTATGCTAACAAGTGATCAATAAGTGAAGCATTGATAAGCTAGATGCCAATGAGATTAAAAGGGTTATAAATTGTTCTACAAGTATCCGGATTTTTTTAACAACTTCATCATTTGGAATAATTGTTGAAGCACTAATTATGAAATTTCCATAAAGACATATTTTATGATATTCATTCAATAGATACCTAATACAAAATATGACAAATTAGTCTGAATGTTCTAGAAACTTCCTTTTATTTTGGAAACCACACTATTGTATAAGAACATGATATATCATTTGAAAGGAATTTCAATTTTCTTTTGGGATATTTATATACGGGGTATTCTATTTGAGGTACACATTTTTCACCATGTTTGTATCTATCAGTAAAATCACAAATTTGGAATGACCCTGTATTATGGGAAATAAAATCCCTTGTACATAACTAATATGCTAGACGATTTCAAAATTTCAATAGATATAGAGAAGTATTATATAAAAATAATCAGAAAGCAATAGCAAAGTGAAAAATTAATATTTAAAACATTACTGTTGTTGCTACTTTTCGATATGAGCAACAATCCCGCAGCCCTGAAAACATTTTAGATTGATAGAGAAGAAGTTATCATCCCGGTAACCAAACATAATCCAACAAATCATTTTCCGTAAACGTCTGACATACCGTGGATCGTTAGTGACCCTGTATAATTTTACTCTTACTTTCGTGTAAAAGTTAGAAGAAAAATGTATATATTTTATATGGGGGACAATCATTTGAAGTGAAGGTATAAGGGCCAAGACAGTGTTCATATCAGCATATTACCTCATTACTGAAATTTATTTATTCATTAATACGTTCAAAACAAATGGAAAAAAATGTTAAAACATGATTTCAGGAATATGCAGATATAATCTGTCAATATGTCAATTCAATATTATGCATCAGGCAGAAAATAAACTCGCAATCAAAAAATTCATCAAACTGTTCAATACCCATAAAAAGTACTAGTACTTCCTTATCTTAATTGTGAAGTATCTCTTTATTCACGAATTGTACCAACAATATCTAAACATAAGATTGCTTACCTGTCATTCATAAAAAAAGGTTACAAGGTTCAGGTAAACTGTTTTCAAAAACATGCAATGTTCACTTAGATATTTATCATTGAGCAATGTTTTATGTAATTCACAGGACTCCGGAAAAAATATTACAATCAAAAAGCGTAAATTCAAGAAAATTGATATATATATATATAAATATAGAAAAGTTATTAAAGGATAGAAGGTAAAATATTTGTGCAATCAGCGAGTTTATCCTCTGACCAAACACATAACGGTACAGAGATATAAATATTTATAATTTATTAACAAATATAACATTCAGTTAAACTTTATTCGGACTATAACTGTTCAACTACCATTGAAAGGATAGTTTTACAGTTTAGTTTCTTCGACTAGCGGCACATATATATATATTCATTATTAATTAGTCACTACCGAACTAATAAAAGCATGAATTTAACCAGAGTGATACAATCTTGCCTAAAAGAATTTATTGGAAGTTCAAAATAAACTCATACATGTAAACAAATTTCAAGTCGACCCAGTGCAGAATGGAACAACCCTTTTGGCTTAATCATTTACTGAATACTCCAAAACAACTTCAAGATTCAGAGAAATAATTGAGCCATTTATGACAATCTTACAAACCCTTGTGAATACTTCCCAATTTCAACATTTTTCTGTAAATAATCAATATTGCCTGCTTTGATCTATTAATTCAATTTTCAGTCGATAAATAAAAAAATTATTTATTTTTTAATTTTATTGATATAAATAGATATTTATCCTCAAGTTGTTTTGAACTAAACAGGATGCAATCACATGAACATCTGTCCAAGTGATATGTATGAAAAAAGAAAAGAAAGGTATAATTTAAAACATTGAATGATCTAAAGTGATGTATTCATTATTACACTAGTTGCATACCTTAATTTACAAGTTGGTTTTGGACATTTAGCTAGACTCACACTCTTTTTTGTGCATCTACAGATTGTAATAATAAAAAGTCTCCAGAGCTTACACTATATATAAAATATTAATAAAACCTAAATAAGACGAGTTCAGATTTCAAATGATTCAAAATATTTCTAAGGTATTCGTAGGAGGATACCAATGCGATATTACAAATTTTATAAAGATGAACAGTTTATAATATTTCAAAAAAAACCTTTTGTTTAGTATCAAATGAAGAATTCACAATCTATGGAGTCTAGTTGGGTGGAACCGAGTGAATTTTATTTCTGAAGCTGCCTTTATCCAGTTTTGCACTGATATAATCCCACAGAGCTACAAATTTAAGTACCAAATTTTTAGGTGAGGAAGGTCTTGAGGAAAACAAAATAAAAATAAAACAACTCTAAAGAGTTCAAGTAATTAACTAATCGGTAAAAATATTTAACATTTCAAACTCAACAAAAATAAATATAAAACTGTTTTGTAAATATAGATTAACATATATAAAAATAGAAATAGTTGTTAAATGCTCATTTTTGTTTTAAGAACAAGATTGCACATAATTCTTTCCTATTACCAAGTTTAGATATCACAATCGATGCCAAAATTTTGAAACAAAAATTTAACAGTATAAAATTTGAAATGACAAAAACAGAACTTCTTCTTTTGAAGTAGGTTAAAAACAGTTAAGATTAAATACGTACATATTCAAATGAATACGAAAATGCTGTTCAATATTTGTGGAGAAAAAAATTATGCATTTAAATTTCTAATAAATATGTCTCTTCAGTATATACATGTACGATTTTCTTTTACATTTTACAATTCGCATAGTTCCGACATCTATTTTTCTCCAAAGCAAATCCTATTCTTCAAACTTATGTATTTCAACAATCTTGTTTGGTCCCACTTACTATGTTTGAAAGAAAATCAACACATGTACATACTTTGACATTATCTCAGAAAAATTCATAGAGGAAAGCAAAGGATTATGGGATTGTCAAAATGAATTTCAGGATTCTTCAAAGAATATTGGGGCATGCGAGAAATATCCATAGGAACATCTTCAAAATGAAGGGAAGAGGCAGAAACATACTTAGCTCTTCACAACTCCATTACCTCTATACTGCAAGACATCAATATTATATCTTCATAAGAAATGTTAAGACCTACTTCGAGTTGTACAAAACATGTTCCTACAGCCTAAAAGATAAGTTGTTTTCAATACACAAATACAACATTCAATTTAAAGATTACTTGAAATAAATCAGATAATCTCTTCCTACAATTTAGATATAGACTTTACTATGAAGCTTCAGTTTCAGATATCTTCAAGTATCTAGATAATCCTAACAAAAAGACAAATATGTCTTTTACCAAATTGGTGTTCTAAGTATGAATGAAAACACTCAGATAAGATAAAAGAAAGATAGTTCCACAAGTTTTTCAGACAAATTTCATGGGAGTTAAATTTTTTTGACAATTGACATTGTAGCTTATGATTATTTTTTCTAATTTTTTGTAACATTCAAATAGGATAAAACTATTTGAATTAAGCTTGAGGATGAAATTTTTTGTATTATTCCTGGTAGAGCTGAAATGTTCTTTAAGACAGAGGGAACATTTTTTCAACGAATTATGTGAATATTATAAGAAAGATTGGATTAAATTTATGGAATAAGCTTTTCAAGTTGATGAATCTCGTATTCAAGTATTCATAAACAACAACACAAGCTTATTTGTCAGAGAGTCGTCATAATTAATTTTTTTGTTAGATCACTATACAAGAAATAGATTATGTTAGTGAATAACGAGTGCTTCAAGTTGTGAAATATTTTCATTGGGTATGTGCACCAACATCCAAAACTAACATACTTTTTTCATCAATACCAGGAACACACTTTTGGAAGCTCTGCAAAATAAATCACACTTGTATGTATTTTTTATTCAGGAAAGGGTAATATTTGAGAATTTCTCTATCGAAAATACCGATTTATCTCTCATTTATGCTTTTCCAAAATATCAAATGGTTAACACACTTTTTGCTCTTCTCCATTATAACAATTCAAAACAGACCAACTTTTGCTCTCAACTTCCTTGCATTTTCATTTGTTTAATTTTTTAAATCATGAACTTGAATCAAATAAAATGGTCATAAAACGAAATATCCATATAGATTTTTAGTAACCAATTTCTTGATGAATATCATTTGAACATTAACATGCCAAAATCATCTATGAACAAGTAAAATAAATCCTGAATATATGAAAGCGCCTCTTCATCCATATAAGCAGAATATATACTTATGGAACACCTTTAAGTTTACATATGTATATAAAATAATCAAATGAATTACACAACAAAATATATAAACATTCATCCACAGGAAGAAAACATTTTTGTTGGTGTTGGTTGTTGACAAATAATTTCCAAGGAATAACTGTTGCGTTGTAAATACTTGGTCCTACTTACTTTTAAGTCTAAAAAACTTGATACGGCATTTTGTACTCGACCTATGCAATGCAATTCTCTGGGAATCTCTTCACTGCAGAAATAGTCAGAACGTCGAAGTACAACGAATAATGTTCTGAATTACAATATAATTTGCTAGCTTATTTGGATGACGAAGTCTATTACTACTGAATCAAGAATTAAAGTTTGGATTGTTATTCACTGACATTATTGCAATCATAAGAGTTATGACAAGTCGAAATCAATTTAAAAATACTTCGAAATTCTATGATAAAACAACATGTTTACATATAAAACAAATAATGTGCATTTCTGTTAACGAATAATGTAGATCATGGACTTTATGGGATATTTGTGTACCCAGAAAAAGTGTATCAAAAGTATAATTTGATTTGGGTAAGTTCCACTTATCCAATTTTTCTACAAATAACCATATATTTCATAGGGTCCCTATTGAAGCAAATATAAAATTTTCGGTTGTTTTCCGTGAATATTCAGGTTGAAATTTCAAGTAACCACTGTTTCTTCCACCCTACTTATAGATTCCTTACTGTCAGCCAAAAAATCTCTAAATAGGAAAGAAAAAGCAATTTATCGTGTAAAATGTAATCCTGGAGGAACGGCAGAGTGATGAAATAATGGTTGTTATTTTATTAATCAATTTGTCAAGTAAAGACTGAATAAAATACAAACAATGAAAAATGGCCGAAATTTTTGAATCTTGGAAGATATGCGAATTCAGATTCAGTTTTCTGTATTAAGGTAGAACTTGAGAATATGAACATTACCACAAAAAACAGTGTGCTTCAAAATGACAGAAGATTAAAAAGTAAGATTTTCCTTCAATGTAATATATGGGATGTCCCAAGGGAAATGTGACAAACAGAAACCACAAATTGAGGCTATCTATGTGTACGCATATCGAGAAATTTTAATCGCCTGGGGGTATTAGCTTCCGATATATGGGGTGATTTTCCGATATTGAGTGAAATTTTAAAGTTCAATAAATCTTGACCCAACCAACTGACTGATTTCAAACTTTGAAGATTAATCACCTTTTTTGACTGCTTTTGTTTACTGTTTCTGCAATTTGAAAATCAAGACCGGGTTAACTGAGTCCACCCTGTATAATAAATGCCGAAAATTTTCTCCACCTTTATGAACGTAGATAAGTAATTTAACAAAAAAAATTCAAAGAAATTGCTTGACACTATCGTACAGCTTGATTAATAAATTACGAGTACAACTTCTCGATTGTTTTGATTTTTTATTGAGTTGCTGCGATTTTTTTTCCCAATATCATTTATTACGATTAAAAACTCGTTGAGTCCATGTACTGCATTAACTTGATTTCAAGAAAGAGTGCATCTCATTGTGCGAATTCCATGTCAACTTATGCCGAAATTAGGAAACAATTTTTGAAAATTATCAGAGTACAAGCAGTATGACTGAAAGATATTTGTTTGGATTTTCTGAATCAGCATCAGAATGAAAAAAAACTCACATAATCTAGGGCAGTATTGATTTTCCTTATTAAAATTATTTTGCAATTTTTAATAGATTGGTTTTTGTGAAATGAAAATATCAACTGTGAATTCACAGGGTTTTACTCGACATTTTTTCCTGGCTAAATCGTAACAAATTTCAACTAATGAATGATAATAAAGCATAGTTTGCAACAGCTCCATGTTAGAAAAATTAGCTAATCAAACTTCTCTAATCAAGAGCTATACACCAAAAATACGTTTTCCATCATGGATATATCATTCTATCCATATTTGTCCTTTTAAAAGGTAAAAACTCTTTTAGGGTAGATGCAAAATCTCCGATGGATTCTATAACAACCAGTCATATAAGATTTTGTTATATTATTGTTACTTGTATCACTGATTATTGAAGCTTATCAAGAACACATAAATAAAAACCACATATTCTCTATAAAATAATTTTACAGTCAATGTTGCATGATGCTTCTAGGACTGAAATTCAGTGGACTGTGAACTTGATTTTTTCAGTTGAGCATTTGAAAAGGAATAATTCAGTTGAAATAAAGCTCGGTGAAATAACTTGTGAAATAAAATCTAGGATGATCGATTCAAGATAAAATCTGTGGGATATTCTGTGTCCAAAAAGTACGGCACAGCGTTTTGCTTGGGCGTTTTTGGTGTTGATGTTGTCCTCCTGGTTTTTCTAGTTTTAATTGTGACCTCACTTTGAAATAATAAGAGAAAATCCTCTTGACTAGTTTAACAAAACCACAAGCTAAACTCCCTCTGTCTGGTTTATATTCATTCATGTCATTAAATATAATATGTCGGTAGTATTAAAAATCTACTATGTCTCGTTTTAAAAATGCCAATTACCATTGTATTGAAAACATATTGTTTCCGCATAGAAATGAATTTGCGATAAGATCAGAGAATAAAAACTTTCTTGGAAACAAGATCCGCACAACTCTGAACCCTTGAGCTATGCAAACCTAAATATAATAACCGATCTTACCAGACTGAAATAAAAAGTGGTAATTTATCAGTATCAACGTTCCGTGGCAGTCTGCAGGCCGTGATTTTCGGAAAGAAATCAGCCTTGTACCCGTCTGGGCCGGCAACGTTGTGTTGTTCCTTTTTCGTCGGTTAGTAAGAAGCGCTGGAGACACGAAACGAAGCTATGGGGAAAGATCGTACTGGGCGGTTATAAGAGTTCGTATTGGCGAAGATGCATACGCTGTATGATGTCTCGGCAGTCGTTGAACACTCTCTTGATATTCTCCGTGTCGACGGCGCAAGTAAAATGCGGATAGCAGTAGTGTTTACCTTCGCCCGAGGCTGTACTTATGCGCTGGAAAAGAGATTACACCTTTATTATTGGTTCATTTATGTATTCACAGCAAGATTAGGTGTTTGAAAACAACATTCATTAATATTAATGATCAGTTATATTAGTGTCTAACTTTAAAGGCACTTGTATGAAGGTGGATCAAATATAATAGGGGAACTGGAAAGTAATGTTGTTTATGCGCATGTCGATATTTGATTGTCATTTGTCAGCTCGATGTTATGTCAAAGATATTTTAAGGTTATTGTGACTTGTTCACTTCTAAATAATTAAATATTAGACTTTTTTTGCAATTTGAGATGAAATGGCCAGCCAAATACCAGAAGAGCATATCTGACATTGTATACTCCTAGAGTTTCGTAAAGGTAGTAATGCAACAGTTGCGACCAAAAACATTTGCGATGTTTATCCATGTGAATTAGACTTTCGTAAATGCCAAAGACGGATCAGGAAGACCACCAACATTAGACAACGACATGATAAGAGCAGAAGTGGAAGTAAATCCATGTCAGACAGTCCAGGAACTCTCGAACACCCTCAACCAACCGTGGTTGACCATCCAAGAACATTTGCAGCAGAGTAAAAATAAGCAGAGCAAGTGTTTGGATCCTCCATAATCTGTCTGAAGATAACACAGCCAACCATCACCTGCAACATATTGCTTCAACGGCACCATACAGAACCATTGTTTGATCGCTTGATCACTGGAGACGAAAACCGGGTCCCATATGATAATCCAAAATGCAAAAGGCAGTGACTCTCTCCAAATGAATCACAACGAAGTAATGCGAAGCCGGGTTCGCATTCCAAAAAGCCACTTCTGTATGTTTGGTGGAGTATACGCGGAAATGTTCATTTTGAAGTGCTGAAACCTGGACACCTGTTAAAGCAGATCTTTATTGTGAACAATTGGATAGAGTGAACCAATCTTTAATCGAAAACTATCCAGCGATTGTCAACAGAAAAAGCGTTATTCTGTAACATGACAATGCAAGATTGCACTGTGCAAGACGAACTGGAGTGGGAGGTACTACCTCACCCATCATACTCACCCGATATCGTATCCTCGGATTTCCATTTATTCAGATCGCTATAACATTTTCTTAGTGGCAAAAAATTTGAAAATTTGGATGATGTCCAAAATGCCATCTCAAGATATTTTACTCAAAAGTCAATTGATTTTTATCAGTCTGGCATTGAAAATTTGCACACTAGATGTCAAAAGGTTGTTGATAAAGAGGGCGATTAGATTATTGATTAAAAATAAAACCTTGTTAATAACTTATTCCTTTGAATTTAATTTAAAAAAGCGATATTAATTTCCGGTTCACCTTATATATTAAAAATTTACTGCGAAGAGTTTTTTTGAAATATTACAAATAATAGCTGGATTAATTCTCCGAAATTACAGATTTAACCTAAACAATCTCATGAAGCATTTTAGAATTTAATTAAATGAAATGCCTTAGGTAATTTCTCATTTCACTCCATATTGAATTTAAATCTTATGAGACAAATGGGATTATTCACGAGACATTTGTTTTGAATGTAATTTTACTATTTTGAGATTTAGAATGTGCTTTCCTATACATAAACATTTTGACTTCCGAGGACGAATTTCTTGTTGTGATTACGGTTAAGGTTGCTTACCAAAAATTCATCCCTGATGAAGTACTTGGCTCGAAACACTTCTTGTGGATCATTGGTGTCATTAACCACTTCAAGTGGCGGCTGATACCTTGTGAAATCGGCGAAATATTCTTCTAGTTTACTTTTCCCTAAAAACATGAAATAATTTCAATACTTCTGCTGTATAAATTACATAGTACAGATTTTATGTCGTTATTTTTATGGTAAATAAAATAATTTCGATGTGAAAATTTTTTCAACCCTTAGTGGTTCAAAATTTCTCCACTTTCCGTATTAGTAATTCATACACATAGGCACAACATTTTCTCTATATCTTATGGCAATATGATCGTCACATTATTATAGGATCCTTATTATTATTGAGTTAACTTCTCACAACTAAATCATCGTATGGAATAGAAAAATAAACTTTCAACTTCATTGAAGTATGGGTAAGGTACACTCTAGAAAGTATCGAGCTATGGTGATAGGAGATTCCTCGAATTGGGATAGTGTAACATAATGTGTATGCAGAGTGTCCCAGAAAGAATGTGACACAGATTTGAAAGTTTGCAGTTATGTATTTACCCTAAAAAATATTTCTCAACAAAGAAATTCACAAATTCATAACTGAATATAAGTCGACCAAATGGATGAAATGAAGGGCAAGAAGAAATAAAGAAGCAAACATTAGGCGGCAAATTCAAATAATTAGACCCAGTCCCAGAAATAACTGATGTAGAGTATGAAGAAAATTTACATTGAAAGAACACAGCACCTTGTTACGACAACGTTGCAAGGAAAATACTACACCTATTAAGTTCTGAAGTACCTGATGAAATAAGGAGAATTTACAACCACTGCCTGAATACGAATACTTCCCAACGTAGTGGAAAAAGGGAACTATTATAACAAATCCACAAGCATGGCACAGACTATAAACAAGTGTCTAACTGTCAGCCTATCCCCTTTTACCAATTTTAGGAAAAACATTTAAAAAAATCGTGAAAATTGGTCTGGAAAATTCAATTAGACAAAACATCCCTCTTTCACAGTTTGGATTCAAGAAAAATAGATAATTATTGCTAGAGCATTAAATATCTTTTCTTTCTCTAAAAATATTTGATACTGAACTGTTTCAGTCGTTACTATCTGGTAGTTGATCATAATTAAAACAAGTTAATAAGTTCATCATCTTAAGTTCAGTTGTCTAAAGATGGGATAGTTAATTCCCGAAACTCGAGTCACAAATAAATTTGTAAAATATCAATTTATTGGTAGCAAAACATAGTAATTTCTACAACTTGTATTAATAAAAATATTTGATTTGGATGATAACAATTTGTGCAAGTTTTCGCGTACCTGCCATAATTTTTTCCGCCAGGAGATCCTGTTTATTGAGGAAAAGAATGACGGAGATGGTGCGTAGCCATCTATTGTTCCATATAGACTTGAACAAGTCAAGACTCTCCCTGAGCCGGTTCTGAGTGGGATCCTCCCTGAGAACCATGTTGTATGAACTACATGCGGTGACGAAAATGATTGCAGTTACATCATTGAAACATTGTATCCATTTACGTCGTTCGTCCCTCTGTCCACCTACGTCGAACATGCTATAAAAAAATTTCAACAGAATTAACTATAACTTCAACAGTAAATGCACCATTGTATTATTAAAATTCGAACTCATCATTGATTATTCCGAAACAGTTACAGATATAGTGCTGGTTATGTTTATATACCACGAATAGTTTACCCTCGTAATTTTTCGTGGTTCCAATGTTTTGAAACAACAGCAATTCATTAATTGTAATAGTTAATTGCATTGGTCAACAAGATTTTTGTAACACAAAGTAGATCTTTATTTTTTTTATGAATACCCTTCTTATTATAGGAATTTATTCATAAAACTAACCCGTTACCACTTTTCAATAGCTGAATAAGACCATTTTACATTAGCAAGTAGTCAATTTTATGAGAGGATGGTTAAAATAGATGCATTTTATAACAGGAAAAATACCTAAACTGTGTTGTTTACAATATTAGACATGAAATTAAGATTAAAAATCAATATTCTATTGAGTTTAGAAGCGAGTGGTTCCCTGTGTGTAGATATGAAAGTGTTTTAAGGACAAACGCAGTTGCTAAATCTCTCCTGACAAATTTTGTTATATTTGTGGAGAATTTGTGGTGAAATCACAAGCTTGGAAATGTTAAAAAAGCCTACTTCCAATATTTTGATGTTTTAATTGGATATCAAGACAAGGAGTGGGCTTCCTATGTGTGCTGTGTTAGTCGTAGCGTATCATTGGTGCAGTGGATGAATGGGAATACAAAAAGCATGCCTTTTGCAGTCCCTACGTTATGGCGAGAAGCCACGAATCATTTAGATGATTGCTATTTTTGCCTGACAAAGACTGAAGGTAATTCCAAAAAGGGAAAGCACAAAATTGACTATCCAAATTTAGTCTGCAATACGACCTATTTACCAGTACCGATCGCACCTTTAGATCCGCAAAATGTTGTTTTGTAGAAGAAATGCCCTTTTTCTGCATTATACAGTATGGAAAATTCGTTGTGTGCATGTACTGATATTGATAGTTTAATGTAGGAATTTGATACTGAGCATTCCTCCTCTGAGTGGCGTTTATTTAAACATTCGCCTAAATACAGTTTAAAAGCTGTGTTATTGCCTAATGAAAATTTAAAACCCTCTATACCAGTTGCTCATTCAGTGACGATGAAAGTGAGTTATGAAAATATGCGCACACTGACTTAAAAGTTGTAGGAATTTTAGTGGGGCTTCAGGGGAATTACAAAATATTGGTGTTTCCTTTGTCTATGGGACAGTTGTACAGTAAATCAGGATTACATAACAAAAATTTGGCCAGAAAGAAGTGCATTTCACCCGGGATCTCAAAATGTAAATTTAGACCTCTTGTAGACCCCAAAAATGTCCTCCTGCCTCCTCTTCACATTAAACATGCGCTGTTGAAAAACTTTGTGAAGGCTATGAATAAAGATGGTGATGGATTCAAATACTTAAAACAAGTCTTTCCCAATTTAAGTAATGCCAAATTAAAGGAAGGCATTCTTATTGGACTACAGATCACAAAATTGCTGGATAAATTTAATTTTACAAAGAAGCTTACCAGGCATGGAACTTATTTGTTAGTGTAGTAAGAGAATTTTTAGACAACAATATGGATGCAAACTATCAAAAATTAGTTGATGAACTATTAGATGCCTACAAATCCCTTGGTGCCCTAATATCATTAAAAATTAATTTCTTCCATTTACATCTGTCATTTTTTCCTGAAAATTTGAGTGACTACAGGGTGAAAGATTCCACCAAGATATTAGGACAATGGAAATTCGCTATCAAGGACGATGGGGCCCAGCAATGCTGGTTTTTGAAGAGAGATGATATGACCCCTCATAAAAGGAAAAAACAGAATTTAATTAGCATTTCAAGTCATATGTATGTAAAACTAAATAAAGACGATATACACGGTTAAAAATTTCTTAAAACTTTTTTTTTTTTCACTGCACATCAGATATTGCAACATTAAATGTGGTTCTATAAATTTAACAAGAAAACCTTAAGAGTTACAACTTTTTTCCTCATTTTCGTATTTGGATACGCCCATTCTACGATAATATGCTATTCAGCTTTATGTTTCAACCAAAAAAAATTTTTTGTCAGCCAGTGTTACGTTTGTCCGCTGATAAATGAATCAAGACAGTATTGTTGATGTTTGTAACTTTAAAAACCCCTTGGAATTATCCTGATTATTAACTGATTATTTGTCTAAGAAATAGACAAAATGAAGAGGATAGGGAAGTGGTGGAAAACTCAATTTTAACGAAAACAAAATATATTTCTTGAGTCACTGTACATGACACCAAGCTAATTTATCTGATTCTCCACAGACTTTGGTACACTCATCGTAATGAGGGAGGAAACTGTTTGCCTCATAAGACGTGACAATGAGTGAATAACGTATCATATTATAATAATAATAACGTTTATCAAAAAATAATTCCGACAAATTCGTTAATAAATATTCGAGGACCGCAAAAGTGCCAGGCACTTGACCCTGGTAAGTATTTATTTCATTTAACTATTTACAGGCATGGAGGTGAGCATATTAGATAAGTATTATTTTCTGCAAGAACAAGATTAATAATTATCAAATGAAATTGTTTTTATTCAAGAAAACAATCAAAAAGATTCGGTGTTGGCGTTCTATCCAGTGTCTTATATGGTTATTGTAGTTGGAATGAGACCTGATGTCCCTTAGATGCCCTGGTAGTAAAGAAGTGGAGGCGAGGTATATTAAAGTTCTAAGAGTACTGGTTTCATTTAATTTAGGCAGGTTTATGAATTTATTTCTCAACATATTGTTGATTTTTCTTGGATTCTGATTACAAAATTTTTGATCCTTTACTTATCTTGCAACGTAAAAGCATTCCACAGGTCAGATTCTACAAGCTAAGGCCGTTTTGAAGGTTAAATGCGTTGAAATGTCAACGCTTTTCTCTCGATGTCTTCTGTGATTGATTGACAGAAATCTTTGTTTATGTGCGAGTTCAAAAAACTTCACTTCTGTAATGTCAAGTTTCACGTTGATTTTAGATAATATTTTTCAGTATAATCCTTGCAATAACGATTCGAATCATAACATATTCTGTACAGGTTACACATTTATAATAATTTGAGCATTTATCATTACATTATGTTGAATTTGTTGTTTTCCTGTTCTCATGTATATGGTTGAATTATGGATCTTATTCCATTGTTCAGGATATTTTATCTCTGACCTTATTGTCTGTATGTAAATTTTAATATGTATCTAGAAACATTTGTAGTAAGGTCAAGTAAATAAGCGCAAACTAAAATAATGTTGTCTTTTGCACTTTTTTCACAAGACAACTCCTTTATCTGGACATAATTTTTCTTCAGACTTTACTCATATGGACATTCTTTTTGTCACCGCCATTTTCTATATCTTTTCTGGATACTTTGATGAAGGCCTTTTCGCTAAAGTATTTGTTGAATATCCTTCTGATAAATTATCATCATTTGGAGTCCTTAATGTAGCCAGATCATTAACACACTGGATAACATATTGCAGAGGACCTCAATCTGGTAAAGAAGATTCTAAGAGAACAATCAATACCAGAGAACAATATAAACTTTAAGATAATTAAGATGATGTTTCACATCATTTACATTTCCTTTAAATTTTTATTCCGTTTCAATTTTAGCCTAAGAAACATGTAGTACTCTGTCAAGAAAGTACCGGGAATTTTCAATTAAAACAACATTTTTACATTTAATCGTCAAAATTTATTGGGTCGCCTTCAAAATAGGCTCCATTTGCTCCAATACATCTATGCCAACGGCACTTCCAATTATCGGAACATTTTTTATAGGCGCTTTCCGGGATGGACTTTAGCTCTCGCGCCGAATTTTGTTTTATGGCTTCAATCGACTCAAAACGGGAGCCACGAAGGGGCAATTTTAGTTTTGGGAAGAGGAAAAAGTCGCAGGGAGCCAAATCCGGCGAATACGGTGGTTGCTGAAGCACGTTTGTTGAGTTTTTGGCGAGAAAGTCAGTCACAATCGTAGCTCGGTGAGAAGGCGCGTTATCGTCATGCAAAATCCATGAGTTGTTCGCCCACAAATTTGGCCGCTTCTTACGGATACGCTCACGCAAACGTTTCATAACGCCTAGGTAATACTCCTTGTTTACCGTCTGACCCTCTGGAACGAATTCGTAGTGCACCACGCCACGGATATCGAAGAAAACAATGAGCATCACCTTCATTTTCGAGCGGCTTTGGCGTGGTTTTTTCGGGCTCTGTACCACTGATATGCACGAGTTTTCGATAGAGCATTATCACCAAAGGCCTTTTGCAACATTTTCAATGCATCGGCACACGAAAATTTATTTGCAACACAAAACTTTAAACAAATTCTTTGCTCAACGTAATCACCCATAGTAAAAATCGGCACGCACTCTGACATCGACTGACTTAATCAGCTGTTGCAAACACACTAGTTGACAGATCCAGCTCAAGCTTGGCATAGTAAGTGAGGACAGTGGTACCAACCTAGGAAAAAAAATTTTACCTGCCTCATTGCCCCGCCAGATTTAAATCGATAATTCTCGGTACTTTCTTGACAGAATGTATATCAAATATTCGATGAATTTTCAATTTTGTTGATATTTCTTTTTACTTACTGAAAGTTGACTTTGTCGACTTGGAAGGATGTTTCAAAGATGCCGCTGGTAAGTACACGACATCTCAGGATATCCTGTTCTGTAGGCGTGTAGTCGGGCTGCTTAATTATGCTAACCTGATCGAGGAAGTATTTCGCACAATCGATGAGCTGATATTCGTTACTTCTCTCGTAAGTTTGCTGGAAAAATAATTAAATTTCTACTTAATAATGGATTCGAACTTTAGGGTTATGGGTTATTTTACTGGTCTAATGATCGCTATCAATAATTTTTCATCGCTATCCTGCAAACTTAGTATAGATGGCTCTTTTCAGATTTTCGTACTGAGCCATGTAGGATAGTTTAGATTATGATGTAACAAATGTGGGTTACACGAATGAATTAATAATAATTAATTTGTGTGATACTTAACATATTAAAGCCTTCTATCAAGTAAAAACCCTTTTGTTTTCACTAATACACCTGCTATCATTTAGATATAACCGAGTCCTTAAAAATATTTTACAAAATTTGTGTAATTTCTATGGACGAACATGGAATATGTTGGGTTTGCTATTTAGAAAAATCACTACAGTTCTATGTTTGTTTGTCAAAGGACATGAAGTTGGTCAGGTGAGATATATTTTTATTAATTATTTTTCTATTTTGGGACTGAAGAGATCGACGTGGGAATTCTAAATGGCCTTTTTTAAGAAGTGCTGCATGTTTTTGGAGTTTTTTTGAAGGAACTTTTTTAAAGAGTTATTTTCGAAGTAATTCTTGAGGTCATGTGCATTTTTGGAGAGGAATTTGATTTTCATAAGACATCGTTACGAAACAAACTTTTCTATCCTCCAAGTATTTATTTAATATTTTTGAATAATATTCTATATTTTCTTTGGATTCTTTTATTCCTTATTCCTGTGTAATGATTGTTAATTATATATGTCTACTAATTGGAAGTGTGTTTTCTAAAACATTTATTTAATTTAATTTTGAAAAGTGTTTGAGAAAAAAAATTTTAAATTGAAATCTGTAGTGAGGTTAGTAGAATTAACCTATGCGATATTTAAGAAATCATTCCAATATAGTCAGCTTATAGTAAAGGGAAGTACTGCTCCTTATGGCGGGCTTTACATGAAACTCCCGTGCTAAACCATCATAACGTAACAAATGTGGTATGCAAAAATGAGGGAAATCCCTTTAAGATATCTGGCTGCTTGAGCATAAAGTTGATTATTTAATTCAAAAATTTATCCAATTCCACAATTAATGAAGCCTCTTCTATTTAAATTATTCATGTAATTGTACCAGTAGATTCTGTATATATAATGGGTTGTTCGGAAAGTAATTTAGTTTTTTTTTTTGGGAAAATGAAAAACAATCTTCGTATAATGAATGAATATTTCATTAAATTATATATTAGCTATTCTGGTCCAACACCTCTTGCCACTATCTTTATCGTAGGCACCAAGCAAAAACTACTGCGTAGAATTAATTGAACTTTTTCACACACAAGCCTTGCTATATCAGCTCTCAAAACATATCAATGATCATGTAGCTTAAGTGTGACGTTGGGTTCGAAAAAATACAATTAAATCCTCTGTCGGGAAAATACGAAATTAGTTTCCGAACCTTATAAAGGATGATTCATTTAGAGGTACTTTTTGTGGTGGGGATTTAATTGCAGATTGCGCATGCCTCGTGTTAACTGAAGTGCCATTTCTGTTCAGTAGTGTTTGACAATTCATAATGGAAAAACTTAGCCCGGCACAGCGTCAACAAATTGTTCAACTTTATTACGAAAATGGGCGTTCTACGAGGAATATGTATCGGGCGCTTAGAGCAACTTATGGTCCACATAATCGGCCTACCGAATGCACAAGTAGCTCTACCATCCGTAAGTTTGAGACCCAATTTTCATTATTGGAATAATCGACCAAATAGACCACACCCAGCACGTAGTGAAGAAACTATAGGGGCGGTAGCGCAGAGTGTACGCGAAGACCGTGAAGTGTCGATTCGTCGCCGTTCTCAACAGCTTGGCCTGTCATATTCAACAACTTGGCAAATTTTACGTAAGGATTTTTCTTTGAAAGCTTACAAAATTCAACTAGTGCAAGAACTGAAGCCGACCGAACTTCCGAATCGTTTCCGTTTAAGTTGTTGGGCTCTTGACAAGCTTGCAGAAGATCCACACAAATATTTCGTTTACCGATGAGGCCCATTTTTTGTTTAATGGGTTCGTGAATAAACAAAATGCGTGTATTTGGGGTGATGAACAACCCGAAGAGGTTCAAGAGCTGAAATTGAATCCAGAAAAAACAACTGTTTGGTGTGGTTTATGGGAAATAATCGGTCCATATCTCTTCAAAACAGAGACCGGCCGGAATGTTACTGTGAATGGTTACCGGTATCGCGCAATGATAACAGACTATTTGATGCCAGAAATTGAAAAAAATACCTCTAAATTAATCACCTGATATAAGGAAGGAAATTACGTTTTCATACTTCTACACCCGGTATTTCCGTTTCAAAACGGAATTCTGTATTACATTAAAAAAATTCTACAACTTTGTCACCTCCTCCCCGTTTCCTAAATACCAACGACGAGCCTCAAATTTGAACCATTCTGTACATTAACACGAAGACTCTATGGAGTTTCTTATCAAATAAAACTGAATAGACTCGAATGACTAAACAAATAAAATTACGAGACGATTCGCAAGCGGAAACCATGAGACAATTTAATTACACGTTGAAACAGCGTACATTTGCATAAATTGCATCAACATCCTCAATGAAGAAGGTGCCCGAGACACCTGGTATAGATCCGAACAAACTGATAGCAAGCTTTTAAACATTATCTCATTCTAGCTCCATTGATAAACACTATCGTTAAGAGTAGATTGACATATTTATTGATATTTAATTTGATGAACGTGAACCATGAATGAAAGATACTCCCAATCAAATTGTCCCCCCGTCGTTTTGTCCCGTTCGGTATTTCCAATAATAGATTCTAGAATTTTTGGAATTGTTTTTCGATTATATATCAACGCTAGCTGACGCCCGCGATTTTGTTCACGTAGCAACAGGATATTAGCTTTAACAGACAACAATTTAAATTATTATTTTGTTGTTTCTTATCCTACTTTGATTAATCCCTTTCATTTTCCAGCAAATAAGGGGTTTTCCAATTAGAGGTTTCATTATGAATAGCCCGCTATCTGGGCAGCTGTCATCTTTTGACATTTGACAAGTAGAGACTACGCCATTACTTAAAATGGAACGATACATGCTTTAACCACGCAGTGAAATTGTTAAAATTCACCAGAAATATGGTGAAAATTTTGCAGTCACAGTTAGCAACACTAAAGCACTTTTGTGTCGTCGTGGAACACCTTCTCGGCTAGCAATAGAGAAACTGGTGGAAAAATTTGAGTTAGTGATATAACGAATCGAAACCATCTGCGTCGCTCAAGAAAAACTGAGAATATTGCTGCTGTAACCCGTAGCGTTGACGAAAACCCAGATTTGTCGATTTCTCGACTATCTTTGGAATTGGGCATTCCACAAACGGCATCACACCGTATTTTGAATAAAGACTTAGGTCATAAGGCTTTTAAAGTTCGGTTAACCCAAGAACTTAAGCCGGTCAATCACTAGCAACGTCGTATCTTCGCTGATTGGGTCCTTGAAATGTATCCAAATGATCCTGATTTGCATCTAAAAATCATTTTTAGTGATGACACCCATTTTCATTTCGGACGCTACGTTAATAAGCAGAATTGTCACATTTGGGGATCGGAAAATCGAAGAATGCTTGTTGAAAAGCCTCTACGTCCTCAACGTGTCACTGTTTGGTGCGGTTTTTGGGCTGGCGGTGTGATTGGACCTTATGTATTCAAAAATTAGGCTAGGGCAACTGTTATGGTGAATGGATTGCGCTGACTAGCTATGATTAATGATTCTTTATGGCCGGAATTGAAATATTGATGTGGACGACGTTTATGTTCAACAAGACGGAGCTACGTGTCACACAAGCAACAAACAATGGCAATTTTGCAAGAAAAGTTTCCTGGACATGTTATCTCGAAGAGGTAATCACAATTGGCCACCGAGATCTGTCCCCGATAACATTATACCTTGACGCGCTGGGGGCGCTTGTCTTGACTAAGATTTTAGTTTCATCAAGGTGAAATGGAGGATTAAGTCTTGATGCCTAAAGCAATGTTACTCGCGCCAGTCACACAGTTTTTATGTTTCACATGTTTATTCAGAATCCTGACATGTCTTTCGACCATCTTCAAAGGAGTACAAAAAGTAAGTAAACTTAAAATTGAAAAGGTTCTTCTATTCCACTTAGGACATCTGTGTATTTTTATGACGCATAGAAATAACAGCATCCAATACAGGGGTGTTCCCAAATAGTATTTGGGAATTAGTTAAATTCACCTTTTTCTCAATGGCTTTTTGATTGAAAAAATCTTCAAATAGTCCATCAATTTACCCTTATTACTTATTAACATTATATAGTAAAGTGATATCTTTCTCATTAAAAAAATTGTTATTTTCTATACGAAATTCTGCAAAACCGGTTGATTTCTGGTTTTTCAGAATAGACATTCAATGTTCTTTGATTCCATGTTGTGAACATCGGCCTGTACGTCCTATATATGTAGCATTAAAATCATCACAATTAATTTCCGATTCGAAAAAGTTGGGGTTCCTTTCGTTATTGTTCCCCAAATTCTTAGCTAAATTATTTTTATTTACTTCTTAAGAATGAATTCCTATTTTTGAAGACCATTAGAGATCCTACTGCTGAAACCTTTTACATAAGCCATTGAAAACCATATTGTCCTCTCTTCATAAGGATCATTTATATATATATATATATATATATATATATATATATATATATATATATATATATATATATATATATCTATATACATATATACATTCTGTCAAGAAAGAAGAAAGTACCGGGAATTATCGATTTAAATCTGGCGGGGCAATGAGGCAGGTAAAAATTATCCTTTTCCTTTCTTTCCTAGGTTGGTACCACTGTCCTTAATTACTATGCCAAGCTTGAGCGGGATCTGTCAACTAGTGTGTTTGCAACAGCTGATTAAGTCAGTCGATGTCAGAGTGCGTGCCGATTTTTACTATGGGTGAATAAGTTGAGCAACGAATTTGTTTAAAGTTTTGTGTTGCAAATGAATTTTCGTGTGCCGATGCATTGAAAATGTTGCAAAAGGCCTTTGGTGATAATGCTCTATCGAAAACTCGTGCATATCAGTGGTACAGAGCCTTCAAGGACGGTCGTGAAGTGGTCGCCCATCGACGGCTTCGATCGAAGATAACGTCGATAAAATTAAGGAAAGGGTGCTGGAAAACCGTCGTACCAGCTTGAGAGAGATAGCACATGATCTTAAGCCAGCAATCATCGGAATGGGTGGCAAAAAATGAGCCGAAACCGAAAAAACCACGCCAAAGCCGCTCGAAAATGAAGGTGATGCTCATTGTTTTCTTCGATATCTGTGGCGTGGTGCACTACGAATTCGTTCCAGAGGTTCAGACGGTAAACAAGGAGTATTAGCTAGGCGTTATGAAACGTTTGCGTGAGCGTATCCGTGAGAAGCGGCCAAATTTGTGGGCGAACAACTCATGGATTTTGCATGACGATAATGCGCCTTCTCACCGAGCTACGATTGTGACTGACTTTCTCGCCAAAAACTCAACAAACGTGCTTCAGCAACCACCGCATTCGCCGGATTTGGCTCTCTGCGACTCTTTCCTCTTCCCAAAACTAAAATTGCCCCTTCGTGGCACCCGTTTTGAGTCATAAGCCATAAAACAAAATTCTTCGCGAGAGCTAAAGTCCATCCCAGAAAGCGCCTATAAAAAATGTTTCGATAATTGGAAGTGCCGTTGGCATAGATGTATTGGAACAAATTGAGCCTATTTTGAAGGCGACCCAATAAATTTTGACGATTAAATGTAAAAATGTTGTTTTAATTGAAAATTCCCGGTATTTTCTTGACAGAGTAGTATATATTTTTTTATTGTGGTAAGTTTTCTTATTAATCATTTTGTCAATGATTTCAGTTCTAGAGCCATTATTCACCGATATAGTTTTAATTATATTGACTTCTTTTAGGAAATTGACTTCGTTCAACGGGATGCTCAAAAGTCTATGAATGAAACTATAAAATGTTTACATTTTAATTTGCCACGACTAAAATTTTTAGAAAACCTACCACTACTGAGACCAGAATCCATTCAAAATCCAATCAGTAATGGCAAATTAAAATGTCAACATTCCATAGTTTCCTTCATACACTTTTGAAGAAGTCAATATAATTAAAACTATAGCGATGAACAATGGCTATAGAACTGAAATCATTAACAAAATGATTAATAAGAAAACTTACACAATATTAAAAAAAAATTATATCTATATAAATGATTCTTATAAAGAAAAGAAAATATGATTTCATTGGCTTATATAAAAGGTTTCAGCAATAGGATCTCTAATGATCTTCATAAAATGGGAATTAATTCTTTGGCAGTATGTAGAAATAATTCAGCTAAGATTTTGGTGATCAATAAAGAAAGGAACCCCGAATCGGGCATTTATCAAATTAACTTTGATGATTGTAATGCTACATATATAGGACAGGTCGATGTTTACAACATGGAATCAAAGAACATATAATGTCTATTTTGAAAAAGAAGAAATCAACCGGTTTTGCAGAGGACTATTTTTTTGTGGGTATCCGCTAAGGATAAGTGTTACGCTAACCATCCAGAAACGATTGATGACTTGAAACACGAAATCGAAGTTGCGATTCATGAGATTGAACCCCAAACAATCGACAATGTACTGAAAAATTGGGTTGATCCGATTGGGTACTGTAGCCAGTCGTGGCGGTCATTTGAATAATATTGTTTTTCATCCGTAAATGTAAAGGTTCAACCTTTCTAATGAACTCATAACTTTGAAAAAATATTGATTAGTTCTTCATTTATAGCCGATCAAAAATACAAATTTTAAAGGCCCATCCATTATTGGCATCATATTCTCAATTCCAATTCTCACCTGAACACCTTTGTCTTTCCAGAGAGCCTCTGTGTGTTCATAGAACTCTGAAGGGTAGTCGAAATCTGGACCACTTGCACAGTCCTGTATCCAGTCCACGCGAACCTGATTTTCCGGCTTTTCGAGTTGCACAGGCGGCGTTAGTGTCGACATTGCACCGCTTATGGTCTGAAAAACAAAAATTTCGATTTAATTCACGGGATGATATTCATACTGTTATAAACTGGATGTGCTAGAATTCACAGCTCTGGGCCAATAGAAGTAAAATTGAAATTTATTAACACATTACATAATATTCTATATTTGAAACAATTTCTTAAGAACCTTGAAAAAGTTAAGACTAATACCATACTAACAATTAAAGCGGGAATCGTTCGTAAACCACAGAAGGCTAACCTCGAAAACAATTTTTGTCGAGTCCAAAATAATTTTTTTAACGGGGCATGCAAAAAAGTGTTGGTACAGGTCGAATGTCGAAAGACCGATTCTACTCATAATAGCATTTTCATTTCCATACGATTTACCGTTTATATGCTGCGGAAGAAATAAAATGTGACTTTTCTCAATTTTGCACGATTTCAAGATCACAGACAACAATTAGACATTCCCACTCACTGTTAATGTCATACCGTTCCTTTTGAGCTACCGGCCCATTGAACTATCCCTAAACATTTCATCATTCGATTATATTGATTACCTAGATGGTTAATTACTAATATCAAAAAATTATAATAAGTCTTACTAAAGAAGGATTGAATTATCTATGTTCAACACATATCTGAAATACACCTTCGTCCATAGGTTATTTTAATTCGAAATGCTGTATAATTTACCATATGTCTTCAAATAGAAACAGTATTTCTAAGTCATTGTTATTAATTGATATTGATAATTGTTGTAAAGGTTTCAGAATTACTTCCTTTAAAATTTTAAGATTACTGTAGGTATTTTTATGTTGCCAATTGCTTATAGAATCACCTTGTGAAATTTGGCCAGAGATTACTTGGGCATCTGTATAGTAGGCAAAACCAACTAATCTATCTCTTACAATTTCATTCAAGTTTTTTAAATGGTTAGAAACTATTCCATCGAGCCGATAATAAATGCGCATAAATTAAGATGATATGCCCCTATGATCAATCAGTCCGATAACACGGAAAGTGTTACATGCGCTCTTCAGATTGCGCCATCAAACTTATTCCAATTCGTTGGCCGTTGCGTGTGATGGCAAACGCTTAATTATTTCAATTTGGATTATATAGGCCCCCCCTGGGTCACGTTGCACTGATTTGAATTCCATCAAAGATTTCAAAACAATGACACATACTTTTTATTGGAACATAACTTAAATTGCACATAAAAAGCCTTGTGAAGTCATAACTTTCCAACTCGAATTCATTACGATGCACAATAATCAAACAGTTGAAATTTTATGTGGGTTTTGTTAAGGGTTATTTGATTGTTGATAGAATTTCTTGATTCCATGTCAATACCGCGTTTAGCCCTAATGGTTTTTATCCTTTTTTCAATTTGTCGAAAATAAGCTCATTCTTTCTACTTAATCCAGTCAGTTTTATTCTAATATTCTAAAATTAAATATCTCGTTGGAATACCCATTATTATAATTAAAAATTGTGTCGGAAGCTTTTGCTTGCTGGTTCAACAGTACATTTCCCCAGAAAATTTAAAATCGGTGAATTACTTCTCAAAAAAAAAACTACATATGACGAAAATAAGCGCAGACTCATATGTTCTATCATCCTAAAGTCAAATAATCGTAATTTTTTGCAATTTTGAAACTGCTCTACTGTAGAAACGGAAAATCTCATAAAAATGAAGAACATATGGTTGAAAAACGCTCCATCCTTCTCCCTTAGATCTAGATCGTTTTATATTGGCAAGAAATAATGTAAAAGGAATATATCGAACGAAACTTCATAATCTTTTCTAGGATACTTCAAGGGGATATAAAAATTCAATCATAGACTAATTCGTTCATTTACAGTCTAAATATAACTTAATATATTGTACAATTTTACGTTGTTTCGCCCTAAATTAGTGCGATGGTGAAAACGCTATATTGCTCGTAGAAGAGTAGAGCGATGCTTTTTCACCATTATTCACTCTCATTTGGATTCACCGAGTTATTATTATTATTCTGATACTCCTAGATCTTCTGTGAAGCTCCCTCAGAAGCTTTTTCAGCTTGTGCGAGTTAGGAATTCAATTGTGTTCTGGATAGGCTTTGTTACTGCGATCTTGCGCCACTTAAGGTCACAGCACTGTTTATTTTCGACCCAACAGTGAAATGGTGGCCAACACCCGTCCAACTAGAAAATTTCTTTTCCACCTGAACAGGATTAGAACCCGGACCTCCCAGTCACGAGTCCTATGCTCTACCACTGAGCTGTGCGCTCTCATTCACAGTTTACTTCACAAAATGACTAACCTAAATCACAAGTAATTATTATAGAAAATATATTCTCATTTCAGGCTTTTTAATTACGATAATGTATTATTACGAGAGAGTAACCGAGAATGTTCCTTGAGATTAAATTTGTGAAGTTACAAATGAGTGCGAGTGAAGCTCTTTCTTTGAATGCGTTATAAACTCTATAGTATTTTAGCGAGAGAGATGAATTTCAAGTGTTACTTGGGCGATGAGCTGAGAGTTAATGTAAGACTTGGGTCAAAAGTGATGGAAAACGAAAGTAATTTCTTCTTTCAATCTATCATTTTACTTTTGTGGGGCAGTATATAATATACATAATACCAAACAGAACATGATTTTCCTAGAAAATAATTTTGAACAAGCTATGCTTACAAATGAACTACAACATTAAATAGGTCTTACGCTCCTTGGTTTTTATTTCGGGGTTTTGGAAGAACTTGTTCTACATAGACCTCAGAAGAACTGACGGGAATCGCCGAACATATGCTATGGAATAGCGTCAAAATAATTCAGATTGTTTAACTGTGTATTGAAGTACATGGGCAACAATTCGATAATCCACTTTTGAAATTCATCTTTTTGGAATAAATTATGGTAAAGGTGGAAAAATAATCTAATAAACGGTTCGTAGTTTGATCATTTAACCGGGAACCCATCAGAATATGTGATAGATTTCGATTTTGGCCAGCAAAAATTTGACTAAAATATAGCCTTTACTTAACGAAAATTAATTTTAAATTTGAAGTAAAATAATTTAAGCAACGGAAATGTAGATTTTTACGGGCTTGTTCTAGGGGACAGCATGCTATCGTTTTGTCCAAACGTTTGCGCGAGTCTGTTGGACTCACTGTTGAAGAATCATAGACCAAAAAGTAATACTGTCCGGCCGGTCCGTCCGTAAAGACTAAAACGCTCGAACGAAAAGAGTTAGAAACTTAAAACTTTCAGGTTATGTTTGAGACCCAAATATCTCGATTGAGTTCGTTAATGGGCAAAAACGATACAATGGTCCCCCAGTTATTCACTCTGAAAATTTTATTTTCCCAAGAGTTCCGAAACTAACGATCCGATCGAAATGAAATTTGGTATGTAGAAGTATGATTACACGAAGGTTTCCGCCATATTTCGTGGGGACCAGCAGACGACTGGAGGTAAAAATATGAATTTCCGAACGAAAAGACCTATAGACTCGAAACTTTCAGGGTTGCTTAGGGATCTAAATGTTTCAGTTATGTTCTAAAATGGATAGAATCTGCATGGTTCCTAAGTTATTCTTATTTGAAAAGTTATTTTTTAACTCATGCATAATTTCATGAAGGTAACGAGAATTTTTGAAAACTTTTTCTTATCTGATTCGGACAAAAAGTTATGTTCAATATATTCTTTTTCCACGCTTCCTTGTATACAGATCGAAGGGAGAATGATGAAGCCTTTTAACCATGTGTTCTTTATTTTCATAGGTTTCTTCAAGATAATAGTTCTAAAATTGCGAAAAAATGATGCTTATTTGATTTTCGGATGACAGGACACAGAATTTCATGTTTTTAGTCATAGTATGAAGCTTCTTTAAAAAATAATTTACAGATTTACAATTTTCAAAAGAAATGGACAAGCGCGCAAAAGCTTTGGACGTTAGTGCTTTTCACAATTTTTTATTTTGAACGAAAGCACTTAAAAGATCCTCAGTATTCATAGTATGTCATTATTGCATGATATTACAAATCCTGTTGAAATCCGAGAAATATATGAAACAATAGTTGCGAGATAGAAAATAGGTGATATTTATCAAATAATGAACAAGGGATTATGAAGATAACACAATCGCTCATATACCCAAGGCGCTACATTTTTTAATAATATATAATAAGGTTATTCTGATTTTCACTAATTTTTGTTGTTATTTAATACAACAACTGTTTCGCTATCACAGTTGCATCTTCAGGTAGATTTACATATTGAATAACTAAATTTGTTTTCGAAATCGGTTGCTATTTATATTACAGTAGGTGCAAAAATTTTTATTGAGCCCTAAAATCCAAAATAAGGTCTCTGAGTTTTTTAAATATTTTAATATTCACAGATATATTCTGTTAGCCTTCTCCATATTTAATTTCAAAAAATTATATTTAATATTATAACTTCAGGGATTAAATTAATGTCATATAAGCACCGCTTATACCAAACGACATATAAAATAAACATTCATTATAAGACATCCAAATGAGATAACAAAATCCAATAAATATAAATTGTTAGCAAAAATCCTATAAATTAAATATTTTGAGTAGACAAAATTTTATTTATGCTCATCCCTCTTATGAAAACAGATATCTTTCAAAAATGTTTTACATAATCCCAAGAATTTCATCATAAAACTATCTTACTTAGAATATTCAATATTAATGAACATCTAACCACGTTACTTTTTAGAAAATCTCAAGATATGTAAACACATGACTAAAAATTACATTTTAAGAGAGACTTTGCTCGTCAGTACCCAATCACATTTAAAAAAAAATAACATCAATCAACAAAAAATATTTACTCACCTTAACAATCCAGAAAGCATCTTGGCAAATGAATACTGAACATTTAAATGGTATCCCATGTTACATTAAATAACAATGAAAATTTGTCAAAATCAGAATAACTTTATTTAATATGGATTTCCATCAAGTAAAGACTAATTCAATGAAACATTCGATACATCTTTCAATGAAAATATCTAAATTAAGTCTTCATTCTTGTTATTGTCGAAAAATCAAATTTCGCATCGTTCTCTCAATTAGGAAATATGCAGAATGACTAATTAAATTCAATCAGGTTACCAATTTTCTCTACAATATTTCAAAAATTGGAACTGTATTATGAAGTAGAGATAAGCGTGATATAAATAAATACAAGGTGATTTCTCATTGTAAGGTTAAACAACCTGCTAATAACTTGACTCTCCACAAGATTTTCGAGTATTGATATCATAACTAGAATAAATCATTCAATATTTATTGTGTAATAATGTCTTCTGAATATGAGTAAAATTGATGTAGAGGGTAGTTTTAATTTATACACCGGCTGATACTGAAACAGCTAAATACAATTTTGGTTTCGTCGATTTGTCTTCGAAAATGTCGATAAAATCACAGAAATAATCGAAGTTGATTGGCATATTAGTAGTCGTAGAATCGCCCAGGAGCTAAAAATCGACCATAAAACAGTTTTGAACCATTTGCGCAAACTGGATTAAAAAAGAAGCGTTTGGGTGCCACACCAATTAACATCAAAAACATGATGGATCGAATTTCCACCTGCAAAGCCTTGGCCAAACGGAATGAAATCGAAGCATTTCTTAAATGGATGGTAACTGGGATGGAAGTTTTTCCGAAATGAATGCATTAAAATACGGAGCAAATAAATTTGTACCCCAACACAATTTTCAGCTGTTTTCCCAATCTTGCACGATTTTCGCAGATCACAGACAGAAATTATACACGCCCTCTCGCCACAAGTTTCATACAGTTCAATTGATCTACCAGTTCATTGAACTACTTGAAGATTTATCAATCTCTTTATTGATCAATCGACTAAGCTAGTCGAATTAAATTTTTTTTTCTTCATACTATGGTTTGGTACACTTTTGGTTTATTTGAATAAATACAAAACATAATAGACATGAAAGACAATGAAACTAAAGTCGATTTAAGGGTGTCTAGCCATCGATTCACTTGATCGTTTCATTGCTCAAATCGATATTTATGAGCCCAAAAAATCGATTCTAAGATTAATGCCATAGATAGTACCAAAAATGGTGTTTTGAGGATAAAGTATTTACAGAAATGCTGTATATTATTTTTCATTTTAAGCATTATTGTGGTATTATTGAAATAAATTATCAATCGATCTCAAATTCCCTTGAATTGCCGGCTAAGAACAGTTTGAATGGAAAAAAGAAAAACGTCCGGGCAATTTTTCTCCTCATACGAACCAACAGATACTTTAAAAACAATTAGCCGAATTGGTCCAGCCGTTTTTGAATTTTGCGCTCAGAAAAATGTTTAGGTATTTATATTTATTTATATACTATCAAACTACCAATTTGATAGGAAGCAAAAACTCCAATAATAAAAATTAAAATACAGTTTGATGCGCGTATATTTATAATAGGTTAGGGAAAAATCCATTATTTTTGCGTGACTTTCAAGACTATTAAACATGTTTCGCATTGTTCGATTTGAGTCAAATATGCATCGTTTTGTTCTATAATTTGTTGCCATTTTAAGGATAGCTTTATAATGCCTCTCCAATAGAAGTCTTGGTCTTTACCGACAATGCGAGAAAAAGATGGTGATCACTTGATGCCAGGTCCGAGCTATATGGTGGATGGATTAATAATTCCCATCCAAGCTCCTGGAGTTTCTGGCAAGTTACTACAGACCTGTCTGGTTGGCGTTGTCTTGAGGGAACACAACACCTCTTCTGTTGGTCAATCTGGCCGTTTATAGTCAATCGCTTCAAATGGTTCAGTTGTTGACAGTAGAGATACGAATTTAGTGTTTGGCCATATGGAAGCAATTCATAATACAATGGCGAGCAGAAACACAGGTCACTTGATCATTACTGTTCAAATATCTTTCTTAGTTGAAATTTTTGCTAGAGTCATGAAATTTCTGAAATGGTAGGGAAAAGAGAATTGTCTAAAGAAAAATTAAACTTTTTATTCGATTTGTATAAAAGTAAGCTCTTTTTGAAAAATCAAAAACTTCGAAATTGAAAAAAGTATCCTAACTCTGAAAATTTCAGTATCAGTATGACGTGTTACCTCCCCTAGCTCTGATTACAGCTTCCAAACGTTTTCACATGCTCGTGATGGACCTTAGAATATTCGCTTGTGGAATATTCTCCCCTTCATGACGAAGGGCTTCACGGAGCCTTTACAAATTATTGGGCGATGGAACCATAGTTTTGACCCGCAGTTGGTTACATAGATGTTCGATAGGGTTCAAGTCAGGACTTCGTGTTGACCAGTTGAACCTTGAAATTACAACCTCATTCAAGTACGCTGTCACTATTCGAGCGGTATGTGGGCGTGCATTGTTATGCATAAAAATTCCCTGCCCTCCCAGAAATGGTATATAAGGTACAAGATGGTCCATAAGAATTTCCTCTATGTACCTTACTGCTGTTAAAGATCCATTTATAAGAACCAACTCTGTGCCTCCCTCTAAAGACACAACTTCCCAGGCCATAACAAATCCTCCACCGAATGGAACAAGCTCCTCCATACAGGCATCGGCGTATCTTTCTCCTGGACGTCTATAAACGCTTCTACGACCATCCTCGAATGCTGAATCTGGATTCATAAGAGAAAAATACCTGGGCCCACTGAGCTTCTAACCAGTTTATGTGATCTCGTGAAAATTGAAGACGCGCCATTCGATGTTCTCTGAGAATTTCTGGACCTGTCGCAGGTCTGTATGCTTGTAAATTCGATTCTGAGAGACGTCGTTTCACCATTTTCACTTATGTTTACCTGACGTATCTCCATCATACTCAGAGTCGTACAAGTCGGTATATGAGCAGAGCTCTTCACTGACGTTAAAGTATCATTGTCATCATTGCGCCAGTACAACCAAGGAGGAACCAGCACAGGTCACCCCCCTTCCTAAAGGGATCGCCGTGTCGATCCCAACACTGCTGCATGTGCAGAGTGTTTCTATTTAGTGGTTGTGAAAGATCTAAGCATCGTACCGACATAAATAACAGCTTCATAGTATGGATCCCTCCCCCGAAAGAACGCTGCTGCTGTTCAACTGTTTAGAGCGAGGCTAAAAAGCATCGTAGAAGATTGGCTTAAGGATCTAAAATTGAGGCCGAAGTTGGGGGCGAGCAGAGCGAGTCTTCCGAGATCCCACCCCGGTCAAAACGTCTTAATCTCCCTTTTTCCTCCAGCGGACCATTTCCGACCCCGCAGAGGATAAGTAGCTTAAGGATCCACGAATAGAGCCGAAGTTGGGGGTGAGCAGAGCAAGTCTTCCGAGATCCCACCCCGGTCGAAACGTCATAGTCTCCCTTTTCCTCCAGCGGACCAATCAGAACCCCGCAGTGGGAGTTTAAGGATCTAAAGATGGGACCAAAGTTGAGGGCGAGCAGAGCGAGTCTTCCGAGATCCCACCCCGGTCCAAACGTCGTAGTCTCCCTTTTTCCTCTAGCGGGCCATTTCAGATCCCTCAACGGATAAGTGACGAAGGTTGGAAAGCCCACGCTGAGATTCAGCAGGGTTTCGTCTTCGCCCGTGTATGGATTACAAAACTCTAATCGATCACGGGGTCGCGTGACTCCGTCGTCAACCAGAGCCGCAACCACCCCGTACGGTTGTAGGATATGGATGGTTGTGGGATAACATGAAGGATATGGACGGTTGTGGGATAACATGATGAAACGGTATGCAAGAAAGAAACAAGGTAAGGAAGTTGGATCGAGAGTCTCTGCTTTAGGCATCATAACCATATCCTCCATTTCATAATGAAACTAGGATACCCCCACCACGACAAGGTACAGAGACAGTTGGGGGGGTTCGTATCTCCATCAATCGATTTCGAACCTCAACAGCAGTAAGATGACGATTTCGAAGACTTGTGAAAAACATGAGTCTGTTATCCCTCAACGATGTGCGTCTTCTTCCAAATCCAAGTCTTCTGGTCAGCCTGCCTGTCTCCTGATGCTTTATCAATATTCTTCGGACTATATATAGGGTAACATTAATTCTTCTAGCAACAGATCTCTGGCTCAGCCCATTTTCAATAAGTGTCACAATCTTCAATTGGTAAACTCATTTTATAAAATTGTTTCTTCCAGAGAGTGGTAAACAAACTTTTCAATGACCAACGATGAACGCAACTGATAAACGATTAATTTAATCGTGAAGAATTATTCAAAGATAGTTTCTTTTATCAAGTTTTTTAGTCCATATGTCTACATTTTTCGCATATTTAGTTGATTTACTAATTAAAGATAGATGATAAACAAAATACTATTGAATCAATTTGAACACGTGAGTCTATTGGAAAAAACAGTGTACAATCTTAGTGACCCGTTTTTTTGCTCGTCAGTGTATATTATTCTTTTCCAATTCCACCAAATGCACATTAGAACCTTCTTGGTCGTTAGTCCTGGTTTGGCCACCGTTTGAGCTGCTTCACTGCTCTTCCACCACAATCCTTTTCGCACAATATTGTCGTATGTGATCCCCACTCACCATGGAAACTCAATCCATCATGTATTTTGGTGTTATTTGGTGTGGCACCCAAACATCGAGCTTCTCTTTGAGTCCAGTTTTGCGCAAATGGTTTAAAACTTTTTTATGGTCTTTTCTTACCAAATATCGATATCTACAGCCATCTATCGAAAAATAATGGAATTTTACTCCAACCCATTATTAACAACAAGGTAAGGTAAACAGAAATGTATGAAATGTCTTACAAGATTAAATTAGAGTAAACAGAATAATAAAACACCGTTTTAATTAACATCTTGATCGAAACAGGGATCAAAATAATAATCCACATCCGAATACACAAATAAAAATAGCGTACACCTGTTATTATTCTATTTTAAGAATCTGTTCACAACAAATTAACAAAGCTGTGTGATGGGAATTCACAAACATGCGGATAGACAGAAAAAATGTTAAAACCGGAATTAGTTCATTTATATTGTTTTTAAACCAATAATTTATTGTTGTAGAATGAAAACATTAGGAAACGCATTACTAAGAGCTCAATTGAAACTAATTGAAATATCAATTTGAATGTGAGTCAATATTTGATAGAAGTAAAATTTAAATGACTTTAATTCAGAATTATATATTCCTTTTCCACAATACATATTGACAAAAACTGTCAAGATGATATCCTTACATATAATCAATATAAAATATTTTTCAATGTCCCGGAAAAACCTTTTTACATCCCGACATGAAACGTATTAATACAAATGTATTAACAGAGATTATGCAAGTATGTATATTAACAAACAAATACAAGAAAATCTATTCCAAAATTATCTAAAATTCTCAAAATAAAGGATCAAATAAAAATAATTGAATGAGAATTCCAACATTTGATAGCTATTTCGGTCTCTAAACCTCTTCAGAAATGTATGGAATTCAGATTCAAATATATCAAAATTTAACTCACCAAATAAGATAAAACCTGGAACGAATAAACTCGAAGTAAGCTTCAAAGTATCCAAAATAAAACAGAAATGTTCAACGTGTTGTTACATTCAAATTGGTTTTTAAATAATGAAATAAATTCATATAGAGTTTAAATGTCCACAATCCTTAATTATTTTTGAAATTCTGAATATTTTTTTCATAATGGGACATTATTTGGGGTGAATAAGTTTTGTTATGTTTTTCTGTCTTCCGAGTACAAATGGTTGTAGGTTAAACGTAAAAACACGTTGATCATTTCTGTTTTATTTTGGATATTTTAAAGCTTACTTCGAGTTTATAGGTTCCAGGTTTTATCTTATTTGGTGAGTTAAATTTTAATCTTGCGATATATTTGAATGTGTATCGTTCCATTTTTAGTAATAGCGTAGTTACTACTTGTCAAATGTCAAAAGATGACAGCATCCTAAGTGCCAGCTGCCCAGATAGCGGGCTATTCAAAATAAAACCTCTTATTGGAAAACCCTTCATAAAGAACAACACAGGACCAAGCACCGATCCATGTGGTACTCCACTTGTAATAGTTCCCTGCATCCACTCTCTTCTCACGTCTTCAGTAATATTGTCGAAGGCTTTCTGCAAATCTACCAATATGCCTATGGCGGGGATGTTATTACAAATGGTACCAGAAGAACCACTAGTCTAGCAATTTCTTCTTGTGTAGATTTTTTTCTTTGAAATCCGTCTTGTATACGCGTTAATAGATAGTATTCTGTCAAGAAGTCAACTATTCGTGTCCTCTGAAACCTCTCTAAAATCTTCGCAAAAGTGGATGTCAGGGAAGCAGATCCATAATATTTCAGTTCAGTTATTGGACTTATAAATGGCTATAACTATTGCCTTTTTTAAAATTGTCGGAAAGGTGCCAGTGGAAATTACAATTAATATTTGCTCTTTGATGGTTTTCATTATACATATTTTCATTGGTATTTGTGGTTGGGCAATTTCCAATAGATTCTACCGAGTTTTTCTGGTTGTCTTACACGAGGAGCGTTCAATGTATTCTTGGCATCAGGTGCGATTTGCTAATAATGTAATTATCTCATTTACTAATGACACTATCTGAGGGTATAAATATAAAATTTCACTAACTTACGATCATTAGTTTTCTAGGTATCCTCAGTGGAAGACGACCAGAATGACTGACGCCACAATGATGAAGAAAATCGAGCATCACGCCGTCATAAAGTTCCTCACTAAAGTAAAAAAATCATTCATCAAGAGAGTGTTGCTGTTTACCAAGACTGTTCCCCAACGTTATCCACCGTTCAAAAGTGGTCAAGTGAATTCAAAAGAGACAGTGAAAGCATTGAAGATGACCCTCGCTCGGGCGGGCCCGTTAGCGGCATCACTGAAGAAAATGTGAAAAAAGTGGAAAAGCTGGTACTTGAAGATGCCAGAATAAAAAGCAAGATGTTAGAAGATAAGACAAGAGTTACCATACATGCTACCCTTCGTGATAATCTTAACCTCTCAAAGGTCAGTGCAAGATGGGTAGCGAGAATGCTGACCGCACCTCAAAAGCAATTGCGAGTCGAGTCCTGTGAGGAGTTTTTAGAGCTCTGTGGAGATGACCCATCAACTAATTTCCACCTTTCAACTAAGAATGAGACGTGAGTTCATCGGTATGACCTTGAGAGTAAACAAGAGTCCCTGCAGTGGATTGAAAAGAGTGCAGAGTCCACAAACAAGTTTAAAATCATCCCATCCGCTGAAAAAAAAAACGGCTACGGTTTTTTGGGATTCTAAAGGTATTTTATTGATAGAATACACTAAAAAGGGTGAAAACATCACAGCAGCATCAAACGCAACCACTTTGCGCAATTTAAGAGAAGCAATTAAAGGAATAAGGCGAGGAAAACTCACAGCTGGGTGTTGCAGCTTCTCGACAATGCGCCGGTTCACAAGGCCCACGTGGCGAAGGCTGCTGTTCGGAAATATGGCTTCGAATAAATTACTCATCCTTCGTACAGTCAAGACTTGGACCCCAGTGACTACTAAATATTCCTAAATGTGAATAAATATCTTCGTGAAAGCGATTTTTCGACGATGAAGAACTGAAGGTAATTAATACCTACTTTGAGGAGAAGCCGGAAGAATATTTTTTACAAGGTTTAGAGAAGCTTATTATTTATTATTATTTTTTAGTGAGCGGGCGTTTGTTCACCCTACCACTGCGCCCGCACGGACTATTGTGGTTCAACCCTAATTTATATCTCACCGACGAGATCCAGTTTTTGGATAAAACCGATAATCTTGTTCAGGGGTAATTTTTTCAGTTCGCAGTGGGCTATAGAAGCCTGACCAAAGACCTCGAATCTGATGCGACTCACCGCTGGGCACCCTGAGACGATGTGCATGGCTGTTTCAGTGTCTTCAAGACATAGCCTGCATTCATCGTCTTCAGCCAGACCGATTTTCTGCAAATGCGCTTTCAGTCTGCAGTGACCTGTCATAACTCCGACAAGTGTTCTGAGTTTGGCCCTATCCAGGCCTAGCGCTAGGTCGGCCATCCTTTGGTTCGAAGCTGTTCCAAGGAACGCCTTCGAATGTTTGAAGCCAGGATGGCTCGGCCAGAAAGACTCTGGTCTTGAATTCATTCTTCCTGTTATCGTACTCTTAGCCACGTTATGTGGTTTCCCAAGAATGGTTCCGGGCCTACCAGAGACAGCGCAGCTCCAACAAACACCAGCCGATCTGCCTCTTCGTTACCCAAATAGTTTGTTTGGCTCGGTATCCAAACAAGAGTGATTCTGTTATACATACCGAGCCTGTTTAAAGCCCTGCGAGAACTCCAGACTGTTCTCGATGTACAACAGCTGGATTCCAGAGCTTTTAGTACTGACTGAGTATCTGTAAATATTTCGATTTTGCCGTTTTATCAGCAGATCTGCCGCGGTCTCAATGGCAAATAGTTCTGCTTGGAATATGGTTGCGTTTTGACCGAGACTCAATGAGATGTTGATTCTTGGTTTGCTCCTATAGACTCCCGCTCCGTTGGTCGTTCGTGAGCCATTTGTGAACAAGCTGAGGTCGGTCCTCAATAGAACCCCAGCATGCTGGGGACGATTACACTGAAATGCCGTGACTTTTGACATTAGATCCAAGGGCATCGATAGGGTGCTGTTCGTTAAAAGCTCGTCCAGAAGTTAAAAGCCTTCCATCACTACTGCCTCTGGTCTGTCGATCGCTAGTTGATTAGAGAAGCTTATTTCTCGATCGAACAAATGTATTGAAGTTCCGAGAGACTTCATTGAAAAATAGAATTTTCCCTAAATTTTCTTTCATGCCTATACCGAGAATACATTGAACGCCTCTCGTATGTTCGGTATATATTGTTGTTTTAGAAAGTTAGAAAACATATCCACTTTTTCTTTATTTGTTACTGAGTTTTACTTCCTTACGTCAGTTTTAATTTATTTTATTTTTAGATTTCTTCCCGTTTATTGCTGACTTCATTTTTCAGAGGGATTGGTTTTCTGTTTCTTCTAACCTTTTGTCCCATTCGTCCATGAATAATTCTCAAACTCTGGTTTTGACTTCGTTATTCTATTGAGTATAAGTTTGTCATCGGAAAATATCTCAATCACGCAATAATTGAATCAGTTAATCGAAAGATGGAAAACTAGAAGAAGCATTAGTAATCTGAAAATGTTAGAAGGATGCAGTTTAATTCCTGGTATATTGTCGCGTCCCAAAGATTAGATTTTCGGAAGAAGCATAATCCTCATTTCAGCGTTATTTCATTTTTGATCATAAACTCACGGACAGATTAGATTATCAACCGATAGACGAAAAGAGATGGACAATACTCGACAATAAGAGTGCCGACGTCTTGAAAAATACAAATAAATGGGGATTATTGCATTTATCGCCGTTGCAACTCGAAATTTACTCGTTAATTTGCTACAAACAATTTACGACATTCGTTCGTTAATGTCCTCACACATTTATCCCAGCTATAAAAAGTTAGATTAATAGTTTTGTCTGTTGATTGATTATTAAGAGCATAAGCCAGTTTTGTGGAGATAGTGGAAACTCTCGGACTTTGGATTTGATATAGGAAGGCAGTTTTAAAATTAGTAACTTTTTTAATTTCCTCCCTAGTAGGTTAACCAGCTGTAGAAGTATGAAAGCAAAATTTTTTGTAAAAATTACTAATTACTTGAAAATTGTGAAAAATATTTTATTACAAATCATCTCAGCTGATACTGATTAATTTCTTCCATCTCTCTGGCAGATCAAAAATATATTGGTTTGGGTAAAAATCCAATATTTTTGCGTGAACTTCAAGAATTCATTCAAAATATTTTGCATTGTCTGATTTGGATCAAATATGCACCGTCTTGTTACATAATTTGTTGCCATTTTAAAGGTGGCTTTATAATGCCTCTCCCTTAGAAGTGTTGGTCCTTATTGGCGAAAAACTCTAGTAATCGATTTTCACAATCTTCTCTTGATGTCGTTTTCAGATCACTCAGGAAGTTTTACAATGCGACAAAAAGATGATAATCGCTTGGTACCAGATACGGACTATATGGTGGATGCATTAAAACTTTCCAACCACGCTACGGAGTTTCTGGCGAGTCACTACAAACATGTATGGTCTGGCGTTGTTCTGAGGGAACACAACACAGTAGGTCAATTCTAGCTGTTTCTGATCAATCTCTAGCAAAAACGGTCCAGTTGTTGACTGTAGAGATAAGAATTTAATGTCTGACCATATGGAAGCACCTCACACTAAATTATTTCCTTTTTCCGTCTTACAGTATGTGATAGGACATTATCATGGAACGGTCGTTTTTCTCGAAATGTTCGATTTAAATCGATCATTTACTCTTGGTAGCGATCAGTGTTAACAGTTCCACCAGATTTAAGCAACTCAAAATAGATTAGACCCTTCTGAACCCACCAAACATAGAGCATTGTCTTCTTTCCAAAGAGATTTGGCTCTGCAGTGGTTGTCTATGGTTTAACCAATGATTTACGACGCTTAAGAGTCTTAAAACACATACATTTTTTATCATCTGTCAAGATTCGATCGAGAAATTAATGTCTTTTGTGCCTGTTGAGCAGCATTTCACAAGTAGGTTTTTGACTTTGTTGTTGCCTTCGTTTAGATCATGTGGTACCCTTTTTTCCACTTTCTGAATCTTTCCCATAGTTTTCGAACGAATGGAGACGGCTTTCTGTGTCATATTCACTTGATGCAGGAGTTCTTTTTGAGTTTGAGCATCATCTTCATCCAATAAGGCTTGCAATTCTTTGTCTGCTAACTTTTTCGGTGTTTTTCCAAGCTCTTGGTTTCTAACGTCAAAATCGCCACTTTTGAATTTTTTGAACCACGCAAAACACTACGTTTTACCAAGAGCAGTTCACCGTAAGTTTCGACAAGTATTGGATGCGATTCTCTAACAGTTTCCTTCAAATGATAACAGAAAACCAATGCTGTTTATAGGTACAAAACTCGACATGTTTAAGGTAATAGAAAAATATACCGGTGTATGGAACTTGGGTTGTTGTGTGTTGAAAATCTTCGTCAACTGTTACAGGGAGATAGTTATCACAATCCACATGGAAATTTCTTTTTCATATTTCTGTACCTGGTAAATGCAATAATTAATAATAATAATAGACTTCTCTCAAATTTTGAGAAAGCTATGTCATTTAATTTGTGTTCGACAGGCACTGAAAGCTGACAAGTGTGTGCATTTCGATCGCACTCATCAAGATTATATTTTGCGTGAAAATGTCATCGCAGGATCAGAAGCGACTCTTACAGTGTATGATTTGCTTTAGCGATCGATTTTAACTAATTTTTTGGTCCTTAAGGGTTTTCCAATAAGAGGTTTTATTTTGAATGGCCCGCTATCTGGGCATCTATCACTTTTGAAGCTGTCATCTTTTGACAGTTGCTCCAGGGAACAGCTTCCTATCGTAAGCTGTTCCCTGGAGCAAGCCAAACTCAGCAACTCAAATTATGTTGCAAGACTGGTGTTTCAGTAACAAAAAAGACATCACAAGAGAACCATTTGCACATCTAATCAGTAAATTTATTTATCTAGTTGTCAGTTCTGATAATACAATGATATCCTTTCAAGATCAGAAAGTACTTGCACAAGTAATTTTTCCTTGGAAAATTTTTATTTCCACTGAATTTAATGTCACAATCAAGTATGTTAGATAAATAAGATCGATAAAATATGTAGCTTATCTTTTATTGGACTTGCATTGACTACTTATATTCTGACAATTTAGTCGTTTAATATTTGCTGAAATCTTTAATAAAATGGAAATTTTAAAAACGATGAAAAATTTCCTAAAATATTCAATAAATAAGCAAAATCGGTCAATTTAGGTTCTCGTACGTCATTCTATGAATTTTTAGATGACTTATGGGTCTCCATCATAGAAATGTACACACCACAGAAAATTCTTCATCAAAAATGAAGAAAGTATAACGGTAGTCATTACCATATAGCTAAATGAAAAAAAAATTCTTCCGATCTCTAATTCAAGATTTGATTTCAATAGGACGGTGTTCCTTCTGCCTTAAAACTTTTTTGCCTTTACTGCAAGAAATTTCACGTTATGGTGTATGGCGACCAAGATGATTTATCGTCATTGATTTTTTCTTGTTAAGCTAAGCAAAAAAAGGTGTTGATGCACAACATCCCCACACAAAAGATTAATTTTCGTCTTCAATTGGATTTAACATCACTAAAGTAAATGGTGACTGAACATCGCCGCTAAGTCTGAAATTTTTGTGCCTTGTGAAAAAATTCGTTGGTGTAATGTATTATTTTGGAGGACCTACTTTGAACGCAATACAATAAATTTGGTTGAATAATACGTATTTTGTATTTCATTGATAGATTCCAGAGACTTTTCATACAAGCATTTAAATTTAGTTTGGGAAGTACAATATAGTACTTTCTATAAAAGTAAAATTCCCGTTTCCATACTAAAAATTATTTGTAATCTGAAAGGACAAATTAAAAGTTGAAGAATTGTGTTAACCACTCTGGTATTTTCCCAGCTGAAGACAGTATATGAAGAACATATAATAATTATTTTCATACAAAATGGGCTGCAAACAATTAAAACATATTTATCATCACTTACGTCTGTGGATGGACAAAATAGCTTAAATATGATCTCATATTCTAATTCAAGACAAGGAAATATAGAGATTTATAATCTTTCATTAAAGGGGGCTGATGCACTAATTAACCGATGAAGATTTGTTGGTCTTTTCAAATTTATGGTTGATTATATGAATTAATAAAATAGGGATATAAATATACAGAGGTCTTATTGATCAAATAATTGAAAAGCAAATCCAACTCATCCTAGTGCAACTTTTCCGTTATCCTTAATTTTTGAACAGAATATTATAGTTTCAATTAGATGGAAAAAATTCTTGGGAAAAATATTAAATCTACACATTAAGGATTATCTCAAAAATGTCATGAGTGCTTTGAATTCTATCCAAGTAATTTTAAAATAATGTCACAAAAATTATTTTTGTCTAAATCTTATTTGAATCAGGTATGTAATCTAAAAGATCATCTCACTTTTATGAATCGTTAGTATCCATAATGAAAGAATCTATAAATATTACACCTGACAAAAACCAATAAGAGGTACTTGATAATAAGTGAAGAATATTAATTAACAGACGATTTAATATGACAGGATTTCATCAACATCCTTAATTATTACAAATTTAATTTCACTTTCATCTGAAATTCTTCATGTAAATCGAATATAATTTCAACTTTCTGGATACCCAATTTACAAAACGACATTATTCTATAGGGCCTGAATTAATTTATGTACCAAACTATGAAAGTACTCACTTCAAAAGGCAAAGTTTTCACAAAACTCTGATATGTAAGACTGAACAAATAGCTCAATTATGTTCCACACCTCGCTCAAAAAAACAAAATGGGCAAAATCCTAAGGAGATGTGAATACCAAAAATAAATAAGAGAATGAAACCAGAAGAATAATAATGATAGTTCTTCAGCCTACTATTTTGATTTTATTTGTGTTTGTTTATGAAGTTCTTTATTTTTGTTTTGATTAATAGGAGTTTCCTCTGCTCCCAATGTGTTCTCTAAATCATCTTACACAATTTTTATGTGTTACACTATCATCCGTACTAAAATTTATAAAGCCAAGGAATCAAATGCCAGATGTTGATTTGAGTAGTACTGATTTGAATCATTTTTGTATGGTAAGCATTGTTGATATACAGCAGACTGTGCAAGTAAACACTAATTGACAGATATTAGTAATCAACATTTTTCAAGATTTCCAAGGTTCCAAAAATAAAAACTTTTTGTATTTCCAAATAAAGTGTCAACATTAATGTGTATTTCCAAACAATAGGCTCTTAGAGAAATTTAATTGGGGATTTTATCTTGCTTAAAAGAAGTTTTGATAAAATAAATGATAACTTACAATAATGGCATCTCGAATATTCTTCTTAATGTCTTCTATTTTCTGCTTTTTCTCTCGTTCACTGAATCCATCTACGTGAAGTATCCTCATCTGCTTCACAATGGTGGATTTTCCACTCTCACCAGCCCCCAATAACAATAATCGGTGGGTTGCTCTGTAAACTTGCTTTTCTTTGGCTAACTGCCTGTTTATTTGGTCACTTATTCGTTTCTGAGTCCTCATATCATCTGATGCTTGGGCAGCATCCCGGTTGCCAAAGCAGCCCATGGCCGCCAGTGGGGACCACCAACAATCAGCCCCCTTGTCGGCGGCCACTGGGCCACAATCCGGGCCTGAAGCCACCGTGGCTGTTCTATAACACTTCTTCAAGTTCGCGATTAACGTCAACTAACCCCTGGTGTTCTTATTCATCACTGCTGATTGCAATGCACTTTTTCTCACAAACAGAACACATCAACACAACACTGAGGTTAGAAATTCGAGTGATTTTTTTATTCATCCATAAAAATATCGCAGAAATGGCTCCGCAACATACCTATCTTTAAGGTCTCACAGACACCGCAGTTATTTTTAATTTGCGAATTTCAAAAATAGCTCGTCCACTGTGGAAAATTCACTTTAATGATGTACAATGCAAAACTACATTTAAAAATAGAACCTGGCAAATTTTTTAGTGTTTAATCGTGTGTTCCTCTGTCGGTGTTCTCAAAAACTACACGATACACCCTGGCTAAAATGAGAAATCGACTTTTTTCAAATTACACACTGAAGACTCTGTTTCACTAACATAAATCAACTAGGATAGATGAGGTTGAGCACGAAATAACTCGTTATCACTGAAGTCTAGTTTATCAAATCCTTTTTCAGCAAGTTTAAGTGACAGTACATAGGTGAATATAACATGTCGGACGATCAAAGTCGGGGAATAATTTTTTTTCTGATTGAAGGCGCCACAATCGTTTCGCTACATGCGCAGATATCCATGACCCACCCGTTCAGGGAATTCAAAATAGGTACACATTAATAAATTAAAAATTTCCCAATAATTATCCAACAACTATTGCTTCACCTAAAGACACTGAGCAGATAAAAAAAATTAATTAACCAAAAGAAACAACCATAAAGAACTCAGTTTTCGTTATAATATATATTCCCATGTTTGAGGTTACTTATGGAATCGTAAAAATGTTGAGTGATTAAAATGTTTTATCTTATTTATATATTATACTTTCATTGATAGTATACGCGATGCAAATTATTTTTTGGTTAAAAAATGACATATTAATGTATTTTTACATGAATAAAGTCAGTAGCAATTGAAGCCCCCCACTTTTAATTATCTAGTCGTGTTGACATTGAATGCCAAAATCATTTTTCACAAATCCCGATCTTTATTCAACTATTGGCAGAAAAAAAACAGATCCAAAACAGATCGAACAAAACACAGAATGAATTTAATTAAAGTAGATCACAGAAATGCAAATCAAATGTCAAACAAGAGATTGTTGTCAACAATAAACTCAGCTGATCTCGTTGACTGAGAAATTTTCAGGAAATAAAATCTAAATAAAATAAATTTCCTCGTCAAAAATGGGTTTAGGAGATTGCATGGAAAATCTCAACATTCCTCCCTGTGTGTGGTTCGAAGGGGATAGAAGAAATGCTTATGCAGCTATGATATCAGGATTTTTGGTGAGTCTTTCCCATCCTTTTATTCGGAAAATGGTACCGATCAGGAATTTTTTCAGTTTTCCGTTGGTTGGTGGATAATAATTGATGCTACATGCGTTTATCCTGGATCGATTTCCTTTGGTTATCAGCTATGCGGAGTTCTAGGAACTCTGTCTCTGATTATGGTCAACTCTGTTACAAACGCACAGGTAGGTAAATAAATTTCACGAGGTGATACAAATTTCGTTAACATATTGCCAGTTTTTCTTTTAAACAGTAATAGTACAAACACACCAAATAATTAAACTTCATGTTCCATACCACGTAATGTCAGAACTTGAAACAACCGAAGCCCTAAGTTTTAAAATTGAAAAAAATCTTGTTCAGTTGTAAATGTACTAAGTAATTTTAGTCACTTTCTTTCGAACATCCTTTATGTTTATAGTATGAGAAATCTTAATTATTTTTTTTTACTTTAGTTCAGAGGGGACGCTTATGAAGGTGGATGTTTGGGATCCAGAGGAGCTACACTTTGGCTGTTCCTAGGATTTGTGATGGGTTTTGCATCTGTGATTGCATCTTGTTGGATTTTATTTGCAGTTTATATTTCCGCACCTCAAAAATTGAATAATTTACCAGTATCTAATGAAACTACTACAACTATAGCTCCACCCCATCCTCTTACCCCAGGTTCATGGCCTGGAGTAGCGTTGTTTTTGGAAAATGCATTCATATTCATTGCATCACTTATTTATAAATTTGGACGATCTGAAGATATGTGGAATTAGACATATAATTATATTTTGTATTTCAGTTGTTATAATTGAGTATTTAATACTTCGAAACTAAGTTAATTTTGTAATAGTCGTAATGCAATTTATTTAAACTTCAACTATCCAGATATGTTAGTTATATTCCACAAGACTCGAGGAGAATAATTCAGAGTAGATAATAGTTGAGGAGCAATATTTGTGTTTTAATTTATATTGTAAAATTATGAATAAAAAACAATTGTGAAATAAATATTAGCGGAAACAATATTGTTTTTTATTCATAATTTCAAGATGAATTGCTGTCAAGTAAAGATCGAAATATTCAGATTATATTGTAAATAAAATAATTTGCTTTTTTAACTTGCTGAACTCTGACTTCGTGTATTTACACATTCCCTTTTGATCTATTCGAAATAAGTGTAAGATTTGAATACAATGAATCTAAAAAAATCATACAAATTTTACAAAAAGTTTTTTTTACCTTGTCTTCAATATGTGGAAAATTGCACATAAAACTCCAAGAGATGCACAATAAGATTGTGGTTTGATAGTCAATAAAGACAACCTGGATCAAAAATTTTTCACTTGAAAAGGAATAATGAATACTGAGAACAATTTAGTCGGATGAGCTTGGTGAAGTGGTCCTTCATTGATAACTTGACTTTCACATATTTCTGTCCTGAGATATAAAGAATGCATAAGAGAGATGAAACCAAAACAAAGTTGCAGATATAAAAATTTTTAGACTAAATATTATCTGTTGTTTTAACCTATTGATATCTGAAAAAAATTATTTTTTCAAGTGGTATTTGAGATATTGTTATTGAAAAAAGAAGTCACAAAAATAATGCCGCCATTTTCGTTTAATAACGAGAATGTTGCAGAAATTCGCATAATTTCAGAAAAATAAATTTAATTAATCCTAGAGATTTGATTACAATTTATATTCACCGATATTGCTTTGCTTACATGTGGAGCCCAATACCAAGTATACTGGGTATTAGAAGTACCTAGTCTGATATATAGATGGCAGTTTTTTGAAAAGAACGACATAAAAAGTACCAACCGCATAGTCAGTTTTCATTTTATGATACAAAACATTCATGGCCTCATACAAACAATACCCAAGAGGAGCTAGCTGGCAAAAAAAATTAAATTAAATAGTATAGGATGGATGATAGCTGATAATGAAAGTAGCCAGCTAACAGTTATCTTTTCACACAGTGGATCCACATAATATGATGTCTGAAGACAAAATATACTTCTTTATGACAAAAAGGGCAAATTTAACTTCTGCCAAACTACCCCAAGGAACCTTCCTAATGTATTACTCAAATGTATACTTGAGCCAAACAAAGAAAATTTCAACAACTTACAAATCAAAAAAGTGAAAAGCACTGATGTGAAGTCATAAAGAAGCTTTTGCGAGCTGATTCATGTTACTCACCATCCTCACGAAATATTGCATTAGCCTTGTAATTATTTTATATCTAAATGCTGAATTTAAACTCGAATGTAGGACTGCTGTTCTGATATTGCTCAACGCTACTCTACACACAAAATATATATTTTCCAATCTTATAATTACACGAACAGGCATGTCATTATTCTACCCCTAACCAAATTCAGATTGAACGAGTCTAAAGTTTCGAAAATATTGGAAAAAATAATAAAAAGTTTCAAGTATAAATAACTGTGGAACCTGTATATTCTGACTAATGCTCGGTGGCATTGTTTAAATGCTTGATGAACCATATGCGGTTTACACCATATTCGGTTATTCCACTTTGAAGGAAAGTTATCGATAAATGCCCACCCAACCTCGCGCCAACGCGTGGAACCATTGGACTGATTTTGTCAATGAATAATTTTGATTGACGTACTTAGGAATCAATCCTACCTTGAAAGTTTAAAGTCTCTAGCATTCAATGTATTCTCGGTACAGGCATGAAAGAAAAATTTTTGAAAAATTTTTCAATGTAGCCCCTAGAACTTCATTACATTTGTTAGATCGAAAAATAAGCTTCTCTTAACCCTGTAAAAAATATTCTTCTCAAAATAAGTAATTATTGCTACCTTCAGTTCTTCATCGTCGGAAAATCGCTTTCCACAAATATATTTTTTCACATTTGGGAATAGGTAGTAGTTACTGAGGCTTAAGTCTGGTCTGTACAGAGGATGAGTAATTTCTTCGAAGTCACATTCCCGCACAGCAGCCTTCGCCACGCGGGCCTTGTGAACCGGCGCGTTGTTGTGAAGCAGCAACACCCCCGCTGTGACTTTTCTTCGCCTTTATCACTTAATTGCTTCTCTTAAATTAGGCAAAGTGGTTGCGTATGATGCTTTCACCCTTTTTAGTGTATTATTTCAATAAAATAGTTAGAATCCCAAAATAACGCAGCCATTATTTTTCCAGCAGATGGGATGATTTTAAATTTCTTTGGGGACTGTGCCCTTTTTTCAATCCATTCCATGGACTCTTTTTTAATCCCAGTGTCATAGTGATGAACCCAGGTCTCATCTCCAGTACCCCACCAGTTGAAAATAGTCTATGGGTCTTCTCAACAGAGCTCTAAAAACTCCTTACAGCACTCGACTCGCACTTGCTTCTGAGGTTATTATTAGCAAATCACAGTTCCTTTATCATGAGAACCAAAATCAATTAATCAAAATTCACATAACTCTATTAGCTAGATATAGCTCTCTTAGATTATTTTCTATATTCAAACTTGAAGAAATCGGTGTTATAACATTTGAAAACAAAATTGAGCCTAAGATTCTACGATTCAAAGCTACTGCACATTTCCAATAAAAGTGTGACTAGCTAAAAGGAGTCGATGCAGAGCAAATCATGATATTAAAAAAGGTAAAAAGCATTGACGTGAAGTCAGGAGATTGTTCATAAAACCTACGATTCTTACGAGATTTTGTATTAGCCTTCTTCTTGTTATACTATGTTTAAATGCGATCGTGGGACTCACAAAATTTTTGTCTTTGTTTTGAATCTTCTAATCGTACGATCCTCATGAAATTTTGCAGGAACATGTGCGTTGTCATTAACCCCAAATTTCACATCAAGTGAAAGAACCTGAGGTCAAATCTGAGGTAATTCTGTCCGGCCGCTCCATCCATAAACTCTCATAACTTTCGAAAACCAGAAAACTTGAAACTTTCAGAGTAGGTTTAGGGCCTGAATATGTCAGTTAAGTTCATTAATGGGAAAAATCGATCCAATGGTTTCGGGGTTTTATTTTACCATAAATTCCAGAACTACTGATTTTATTGAAATAAAATTTGGTATATGGGCGTATAATAGCAAAAAATTTATGCTGAATTTTGTGAGGATCGGTCATCTGGGGGTATGACTGGACATAAAAAAGTTAATTTCTAAACGTGAAGACCTAATTCTGAAATTTTCAGGGTAGAATTGGTGTATCAATGTATGAGTTATGTTTGAAAAGGAACTGAATCCGTTCAATGGTTTCTAAGTCATTCTCGTTTGCAATTTTATTTTTAAAATTTTTTCGAAAGTACAAATTTAGTATTTAGATGTGAAATAATGACATGATGATTATTATTATTTATAGTGAGCGTGCGTCTGAACACCCTTCCACTGCGTCCGCGCGGACTATTGTGGTTCACCTCTGATTTTTAGTGCCCCGACGAGATCGAGTTATTAGATAAATCCGATAAACTTGTTCGGGGGTAATTTTTTCAGATCGCAGTGGGCTATAATAGCCTAACCAAAGACCTAGAAAATGACGCGACTCACCGCTGGGCATTCTGAGACGATGTGCATGACTGTTTCAGTGTCCTCAAGGCACAGCCTGCATTCATCGTCTTCAGCTAGACCGATTTTGTGGAAATGCACTTTCAGCCTGCAGTGACCTGTCATAATTCCGACAAGTTTTCTGAGTTTGGCCTTGTCCAGACCTAGCGCTAGGTCTGACATTATTATTATTATTATCCTGATACTCCTAGATCTTCCGCGAAGATCACTCAGAAGCTTTTTCAGCTTGTGCGAGTTAGGAGTTCCGTTGTGTTCTGGGTAGGCTTTGTTACTGCGATCTTGCGCCACTTTAGGTCACAGCACTGTTAACTTTCGACCCAACAGTAAAATGGTAGCCGACACTCATCCAGCTAGAAAATTTCTTTCCTATCCGAACAGGATTCGAACCCGTGACCTTACGGTTATGAGCCTAAACTCTACCACTGAGCTGCCGGCCTATATCAAGTCTCATGTATAATTGCACGCAGGTATCAACAAGAATTTTCAAGTTTTTTCCTTATCTCATTTTGGCAAAAAGAATATGAAGTTTTAGTCATTACAGTGAGATTTTTAATAATCTGTTTATGTTGAAATTCAATAATTGAATTTTTTAAAATATTTTTTATTAAAACAAAAATTCAAGGATACAAAACATGCATCTTACAAACTAACCTCCTAATCTGATCTTATTCCTTTCTTAATTCTTATCGAAGTCTTACCAAGAACAGTTATTAAACCTTCCTGTTCCAAGTCATAAAGAGCATCTTCATACTGCTCTCTTGTAATCTGAATATCTGAATTTTCCTTCAATTCACTGAATAGTTTAGAATAATCTATATTGGCAGCGTCTTTCTTACTCATTATAGCTTTCTTCACAAATTGAGCCAATTCCATTCTCTTCTTTCGGGCCGAGCTACTTATACCAGTAGTTAAGATACTAACATCTATTTTACCAGATAAGGGATCTGTGGCACTTTGCTTCAATGCTTCACGATGAAGTCTCCATGCTTCATCGACATCTTCTACTTCAACCACCTGCGAAAATCTCAATTTTGCATGAGCTTCGGCAAGTCTAATCAACGATTCTAGCTGCCTTGGATAGGCAGAAATTTGTCCTCTGCCTCCACCAATTTTCCTCATATCAACATACGATTGGATCAGTTTTTGCGAGGCCTCCTCACTGAGTTTTGGATGTATGTGTTCTTTGGCATATGCGATGTAATCCCTCATTACAGACATATCTAAAACCTCATCTAAATCCTGTTCTGGTCTTTTATAATAAAGGGAAATCAAATGGCGGGCTAACCTTTTATCGAAAAGCTCATTCTGGGGATCAAGAATCAAAAATATGAGGTCGAATCTGGACAAGAGAGTGTGGGGTAATTCAACATTTTCAATTATAGTCTTATATTTACTCCATTGTGATCCTGATGGATTTGCAGCCGCTAAAATTGAAGTTCTAGCATTGAGTTGGCAAATTATACCAGCTTTAGCGATACTTAGAGTTTGTTGTTCCATAACTTCATGAAGTACACTTCTAGTAGAATCATCCATCTTATCGAACTCATCTATGCAGCAGATACCATTATCGGCAAGTACAAGAGCTCCGGTTTGTAGAACGAGCTGCCTAGTTTCAGTATCTTTTGTAACATATGCTGTTAAACCTACTGCCGAGGAACCTTTCCCAGAGGTATATTGACTTCTAGGTACCAAATTGAAGACGTATTGGAGCAGTTGGGATTTTGATGTACCAGGATCTCCACAAAGTAGAATGTTTATTTCAGCTCTGAAATGGTCACGCCCAGAGGCAACAAATGTTTTCTTAGTACCACCAAATAATTGAAGCAATATTCCCTTCTTAACATCCAAATTTTCGTAAATTGATGGAGCAATCGCTCTTGCTAACCGATCGTAAATATCTGGTTTTTCTGATAAAAGATGTAATAATTCAACTCTTTCAGGAGGAAACCTATGATCTTTTCCACTTTCTTCCTCATATAATCTCTTATTATCAATTTTTCTGAAATGTACAACATCGATATGTGTTTTATATACCGATTTAATATTTTGCATTCTGGGGTTGACTGGCAGGGCTTGTGCCCTGTAAATTCCTGTTACTGTAACACGATCTCCAGGTTGTACTGCATCTACAAGGTCATTATGTGTGAATAACACCACAGTATGGGGCGTTTGACCAGCAGGCATATCATCTGGAGATTCCTGAAGTTTGATCATTTGCTTATCTGTGAATTGAGATCGGTTGTGGACCAAAGAAAAGCAATGATTCGTATTACAGCTAGAACAAAGTGTGGGTTCTGTTATTCGACCTCTATCTATTTCCACTGTTGTTGTAAATGAACATACGATACATTTGAAGAATGCTTCACGCATTTCTGGCATTATATTTGAACATCTTATTACCATTCCACTAATAGTGATTAACTGATCTATATCTTCAGGATTTAAAGAGCGCATATTTTTGGTTTTCTCAGCATTGTATGGACGTACCTGAATCTGATGTTCGAGTACTGCTGCAGGATACCTTTCATAAAACATTTCATTAACAGTCATATCAAAAGTAGGAATTAGTTCTTGAGGATAACAGATCAATTGTTTATATAAATTAGCATCAAAAGTTTCTATATGCATGCAATTAACGTTGAGAAAAGGCTCCTCCAATGTGTGAATTTCATCTAGCTTCTGCATGTATAATGGTTCATTGATATTCATATCGCCAGTTCTTTCATCTTCTTCAGCATTTGGATCAATAAATCTCATAATAAACTGTTTAAATTTCTCCTTACACTCAGCTACAGATACGTTAGTACCCCAAATGACCAAATTCGGTGCAGTTGAGTTTGTTTCTTGGCTGGATTCAGGGATAGTCTCAAGATCACCCACATTCACTTGACGAATCCTTTTATCTGACCTTATAAAAAAACAGTAAATGAATTTCTTTCTAACATAAAAGCAGTATTTCTTACCTAACATCTGGTCGTATTCTAACAGGTGTTCCTCGAATTCCAGATCTAGGTGTTCTTACTGATCCTAGAGAACTTGGTGTGCCATAGTTCAAAGGTGAACTTAAATCAATTTCACTCATGAGTCCCATACCAGGGCTGGTTGGTGCGTAGCTATGAGCAGGAGAAGGCGGAACTTCTCCCTCTACACCATCTTGATTAGCTGCACCCCATCTCAAAGGAGTTTCTTCAACTTCACTATTATGAGCTGGAGTACGTCTAGGGGTACGATTGCCAAAATCTCTCATTGGAGTATCAGGAATTTCTTCCCGACCTATAATGTATACAACTTTTCGTACCAGTGTCTACTGGAAAATATATATTTACCTACCTGGGGTTTGTGAACCATGTCTAGGGGTTTGTGCACCCCTCCTTGGAGTTTGAGAGCCATGCCTAGGCGTCCTAGATCCCGCAGGACGAGAAGGACCAGCTCTGGGTGTTTGTGATCTTGTAGATGCAGATCCATGAACGGATCTTGGAGTTTCGTTTCCCAAATTCCTTCGAGACCTCCTAGGAGTAGATGGTTCATCTCCATTCGCAGCAGGCGGTGAAGACATATCTTTTGATTAAATGGTTGAAATTTTTGATACAATTCTTATTGAATTACAATACGTTAACGTCCAAATTCCCACTTTACAAGTTGAATTGTTTACAAAATTGGCGGGAACATTAGAGAACATGCATTAGAACTACTATTTTCTATGATCATATGAGTATTAATTGTTACGATTTCTAAAACTTTGTGAGTGGATATAATTATGTATTTTATGTATATATGGTTTAATCTTTTCATTCAAATAAACTTTTGAACAAAAAACAAAAGCTATTTCTCTTTTTAATCAATCCGCACTAGGATGATTTGGATATTTTAAGCATATTTCGCCAATAAAAATTCAAAATTAAGTCCACTTGGAAAAAAGCTATATTCATAACCATTTACACTTGAATAACAATTGTATATTGTGCGGTAGAACAGAATTAACAGATAAAAACCGCAGATAGTTCTGACAGAACATATATGTATTACAGATTACTGAAGCCTACTTACTTAATATCGTAATCTGTAAATGTCACCTTGAAAGGTCGACAAAATTAAATAAGAGGTATATTTCATTTAGCGTCGTTCCCGTATTTCAGGTATTATTTTTTGTTGCAATAAGAAAATACTGTCACTATGGGAGACGCCGGAACTGTAGATATAATCATGGTTAGGCATGGAGAATCTGAGTGGAATTTGAAAAACTTATTTTGCGGATGGTTTGATGCAGATCTTAGCGAAGCTGGATTAAAAGAAGCCAAATCTGCGGGCGATTATTTAAAAAACAGCCCGTATAAATTCGATATTGCTTATACTTCTATGTTGAAGAGAGCTCAAAACACCTTGAGCAATATATTGGAACGTTCTGGACAAACCAATGTTCCTGTAGAAAAGACTTGGAGATTGAATGAAAGACACTATGGAGCACTGACTGGTTTGAATAAAGTCGAGACCGTTGAGAAGTATGGGGCTGAACAAGTCGCTATCTGGAGACGTAGTTTTGATACTCCCCCACCAGAAATGCCTGAAGATCACCCATATTACGACAGTATCAGGAATAATCCAGCACTTAAGGAAGATGGACCAAAGCCAGATGAGTTTCCTAAAACGGAGTCCTTAAAATTGACAATTGAACGTACTCTTCCTTTTTGGAACACTGTTATTGTTCCAAAACTCAAGGAAAAAACCCGTATTTTGATTGTAGCTCATGGAAACAGTTTGAGGGGTATCGTTAAACATTTAGACAATATCAGTGATGAAGATATAACCAATTTAAATTTGCCAACTGGTATCCCATTTTTGTACACTTTAGATGCAAATTTGAAACCTGTAGTGAGCATGAAATTCTTAGGAGATCCAGATGTTGTTGCTGCAGCTATCGAAAAAGTTGCCAATCAAACTAAAAAGAAATGAAAGAATGAAGGATTAGAGTAATAAGAATGTCAAGTTATTGAATTTATTTAGTAATAATATCTTTTTTTGATTTTGGATTGTGTGTTGAAAATAGAATTATAAAAGTATTAAATAAAATAACTGAGATAACCTTTATTATTTTGTTTATGTAAAAACAACATTTTATTACAAATACTTTATCCACCATGCAATGTTGATATGAATGTTATCCTATCGTTAGGTTGAATTTTGTAATTTATTGTATCGTGCAGCTCCCAGTCGACATCATTGACTAGTACTAAAATTCCAGGTCTCACTGATTCACTCTGTATAAATAACTCTGGTCTTTCAGCTAACAAGTGTTCTTCCATCCACTTTAGAAGAATTTTTATATTTAATCCTTCTTCTCCAGTTGCTATGCTGATTTCATGTGTTTTCTTATTATTGAATAATAATTCTGCTCCACCAGAGAACTGAAGTGTCATTGGAACCACAGCCATTTTAAATATGACACTTATTCAGGACAAAATTCAGCAATACTTTGGAAAAAGTAATATTTTGTATATGGCAATAACAAACTAACCTCTTTTAAGTTATCAACACCTGTCAAACGTGCTTCTAACTTCTAACATTATAATAAGCATAGATTCTTCTTCTTCTCTTTTATTTGTGTTTGGATAAGCATAGATATGAAATACAATAAAGTATATGCTTACTCATTAATACACGATATTTAACCATAGATAAACGAGTCTCTTTTTAGTGTTTTTTGACACTTCATAAGAACACATGACGGATAAGACGATTGTAGTTCAAAGACTGTCATCTGTGCTTCATAAAGGATGACACCACGGAATTGGGCCAATCATAGACTTATTATCCTAATTTTAATATTTCTATGGGGTCAATACTTACCTCCATAGATCAAAGGATGCTTACCTCAGGGAAGAGCATACTGACTGGAGCCGCAAACTGAATTCAGTCTGTAAATGTAGTAAACACTACCAAATTCGAGTCACTGTACATTCAGTTAATAAAAAGTGATAGAAAATTAAGTAATATCATTAATATTATACATTCTGTTGTATTAATAAATCATTAGTAAAAAAAGAATAGGTATTCTTTACTCAAAGTAAAAAATAACCTAACCTAACTCCTATTCGCTCGCTCATTTCGTGCGCCCATCATTGCGTTAGGATTTCTGTATTTTTCGAATTTTGAAATAGGATGCCATTTTCTCTCTAGAAAAAAGGGTGATATACACCTTTGGTAATGGTTCGGGAAGAAAGAGAATTAATTACATTCCCACACTAATCAAGCAGTCCGTAGAAATTAAGGCGACAAAAATGTACACCATTTATGCGAAATATCAGTTTAATTAAGAAAAGACCAAAATAATCCAGTCAGTTTTTGAAAAATTTAAGTTTTAAGTGACAGTGAAGAATGTTATGATTATTCCAATAAATAATATTTATTTATATAAATAGATATTCCAATGATTTCATAAATTCATATACTATAGTATAGGAGAGATACAATTCAGAATAATACACACTATAAAATTCCACCAACCGACCTAGCATCAAAGTTAGTTCCAGTTGAATTTTCCATAATGGCATAAGAAGCCAGATTTTATATAAGCAAAGAAATTATAAGAATTTGGAATATAAAAGGAAAAAAATTTGGACTCCATAATTTTACTAACAGTCTCTAAGGAACCAGCAAAATTACAGGATGATTACCTATTGGAAAACTATTCATACCTACTTCACACCAACTGAACTAAGAGGAAGAATGCATTTTTCTGCAAAAAAATTCCTGAAGATATTAAATAGAATAATAAAGAATATTTTGTGGAAATATTCTTTATTTTTTTATTTAAGTAAATTAATAAAACTTAACAGTGACAAAAGTAAAAAACAAGTTAAAGCTAGATATCAATATTTAATACATTCCAAATATAATAATATACAATAATTTCAACAGCGACAGTTATTATACTCTTTGTGCGCTTAAAAGTTGTGCAAAAATAATTCTATCTATGAGGTAAGGCTGTTAAGTCACATCATTGTAGTAAAAATTCAAAGATTCTATAACATTATTTGGCATTCGAAATTTAATGGCAGTGATGATTTCTAAAATTTCACAGGGTTTATTAAAATTATATTATGATGTCAAATATTCAATTGAAATGTAAGTTCATAAGTTAAACAAAGTGTTTATCAGAAAAACAATAACATTGTTTAATTAAAAGGACTCAAATATATTATGGAATATTCAAGTAACAGCCGATATTCTCAACGAATTATCTCTTTAACCTTTCGAATGTTTCAATATCTACTAATTCAACACAACAATATTCATTTTATTGTTATTGTTAACACCACTGAGTCAAGGTAGGAATATCACAGGAACATCGTTTTAGTTCACTTAATTGCTCCGCAATCTTTAGAATACGATTGTTAACAAAATTAAATTACACTTTTGGATTTCACTTGGGATTCCATTCTCCTATTTTTAATGCCGATATTTTATTCAATAGAAATATGAAAATTACCCTCCAAATATTCTTTGAACTGAAAAAACAAAATTAATCCATTTACGTAACAAGTTCAGAAAATATTTGTATTAAATCAATATAAATGAAATATGTCCGTGAAATAAAAATAATTTTAACATAAACTGAACAACCTCTCATCATTAAAATCTCATCCTGAAGATGATTATGAGTCAACAAATCATAAAATAAAATATTTATTTATAATACAAGAAATTTCATGTAGTCACTAGAATAAAGTAAAATGTGTTGCTTTTGGAAAGTATATAAACTTCATTAACCTAGCTATAGATAAAAATATATTCATAAAATGAATTTTTCGTCCCATATAAGAAAAAGTTCAATACATTATTTATACTTGATCAATAGATCATAATCGCTTTGTGCTGTCCGATATCTTACAATATTTCATATTTTTGACGAATCCTAGACTGTTCAAAAAATATTTACAGTTACAATTTAAATACTGAAATAAAATATAATATACAAAAACTAACGAATTATAAAAATTGTTTGCAATCGCATCATCCAAATAAATATATTAATATAAAATGTCCACAAAATATGACACTTGTTGATTTTATTGGCACCAGTCTGTTTCCTGCAATGAATTTAAAAAAATTAATGATTGAAAAATTAGACAAAGACACAACCTTCACATAAAGAAGATAATCTTTTAGAAAAGGTTTGAGAAAACTTGCCAAGCTTTGAAAAATACGAAATCTTTGCTTTTTTGAATCTTTACTTAGTAGTAAAGCCTACCTTTATAAGTATAAGATGAATGTTGTAAAATGAATGAAAAAGACTTACTCTGTGATGGTTTATTTCAAATGAATTACGAAATGAATAACTCTGTTTACTATCACTTTTTTATAGAAAAGGTTTACAATGACCGGAGTTTTATAATACTTATATTTTCAAACAGATTGATCACAAGTTCTTTTTTTATGGTTTTATATATTTGAGGGATGTTTCATTTAGTTTTATAATACTTATATTTTCAAACAGATTGATCACAAGTTCTTTTTTTATGGTTTTATATATTTGAGGGATGTTTCATTTAGTTGAGAACTTCAAAAATTTAAGAAATTTTTGCTTGTTTAAAAATCTCCAGTTATTTCAAGATGTTTAATTCTTTGCCTTCTGTTTCCAGGGGTAGGATTCTGAGATCATCTACTTCTGGAAAACATTATTTATCTGTGGGAATTTTTAGCTAATTTGTGTTATCTGTCTTATATTTGACTGAAGTCTACCATTTCTAGAATCTTTATATGAAAGTTCCTCCTGTTTAACCTATATACAGGCATGGAAAAGACAGTCAGAAACATGGGAAATTCAGTGTTAATCAATACGATGCTTTGAATTAAACGAGGCTCTGCTAGGTTCGTTTCGATCGAAGCATCTCCCCATTGCCATTGAGACAGAACAGAGTCGTTTATTCGTCATCGCATCATGCTGAGGTTTTGATTCTTCCACTGCTCGTCCCGATTAACAATTTTCTATGTTTCCGTCTGTCTGTTTTTGTTATATATTTTATTTGCTTTATGAAAAGCTGCTTTTTGTTTTTATTTATAGGCTAATTTCGAAAGGGAAATTATTACATCACATATAAGAATAGTAATATACACTTTTAGAGTATTTTCGGTCATATGGGTAATTTGAACATATATTAAATACTCATTTTCTTGATTCAACGTTCTTGGTAATTTTATTAATCTGATTCAATTCTACTTTTCTCTGTGGCCTGACAGTCAATAGTTTCAAATAAGTATCTGTGGGGTTCATTTGTGAGGAAAAAAACACCCACTGATTATCTCGATCAGGTCAAAATTCGAACTTCAGCATGGCCAGGGTACAGTCCTGATCTCAATCCTATAGAACACATATTGGACAATCTCAAAAACGACTTCGATTATAATACCAGCTCCAACGACTACAGGAAACCTTGCAGCAGCTGCGGAAGAGGAATGGCACAATATTGTTGTAGTTGGATATTCAAAACGTAATGAATGGATTACCAAATAGACTTCAAAAAGTCTGAGGTGCTAATACACATTATTAGATATCAAAATAATAATAATAATGAACAGGTATTCTTCATTTGTAATAATACAAAAAACTGTTTTGAAATAAGCACTTGTTTTTTATGCATTAACTTCGATCAATTAATATGAGAACCAATAAGAACAATTTTTTTGATATACAAAGCATACATCCATCCATACAACCCTATTAAACAGTGTTAGTTCTACTAATGATTAGGGATAGCACAATTATCTGCGATATAATTTCACATTCAGAGCATCAATGATACTTTTACCAGTAACTAATATGGGATGTCCATCACAATATTCATCATTAGGCACACTATAACCATAGGTGAATTTGACAAATTCAACTACAAACAATATAAATAGCGCTTATATGTCAAAACACTCTCAGCAAGCATATCAACAAAAATGACAAATTTTATGAAAGGTATACTAGTTGTCATCACTATTCTCTTTTCACAAAATTCAGAAAAGCAAGCTTTGTATAAAGAAAAACAATCATTGTCATTGTGAAGAAAAATATTTCAAGATTATAACTTTTTTCCCATAAAATTATCTGAAAAGCCTAAGGTTATAATATCATGTGGACTTACTTTGTATGTGGTTGCATAGCCCCCTTTACTCCTCATTTGATTTTGTAGAGCTCTTAAATGATCATTTGGCATTTCAATATCACCGCTTCCAACATGACCAGTATGTTGAAAATTTGTTGGATTACCAATCATCGATCTGAAAATTAAATAATCCAAATCAGCTGACTGATATTACAACAATGCAAGCCTTTTGAGTGAAATTAACATTGAATTATATGTTGTAGATAACCTTAGTTTAATTATTCAACGAAAGGTAGCAATCAGAATAGTCAATCAAGGGTGAGGTCAATTCCATATATGGCCATTGCAAATTGTATCAGTTACTAACCTATCTATCCTATGTCTTCGTTTTTGGGGTTGAGCTACACAACAACTAAACCAAGAAACCCATAAGTCCCCAACTGCGGCCATTCTGAAACAATGAAAATTCGCAAATTTCTTACACATTTTGCAGTCTATTTTAAGATTAGCGAGTATATTTTGGTACATAAAAAATATTCGGGGTTCTGCGCAAATAACCATCAACATCACAAAAAAACATCCGAAGAATACACATATTATTTTCAGATAAGATAATGAAAATCAACAGGAAAATCCAAAAAAGACTAGATAACAAATGAAGGATTAATGTGTAAATGTATTTGTGGTTAGTCTCAACATATTTAGCTTACATTTTGTGAAAAGGAATATGGCAAATTGTAGGATTTCCAGAAATTATAATTTGCAATAAAAATTAATAATAAAGAAACATTGAATTTGGAACTTTGTCAACTTAACATTCGTCGGGTTTGTCGTTACTTGTACGGATTTGACAGCTCATGTAGCTTCATAGAATTTTGTTAAATTGTTAACTCAGTCCTCTATGCACAAATGCAAAGTGTTCTTTTTTTTTTAATGGACATCAGTCTCTGAAAAAAGCTTCCTTATTTTTAATTTATACTGTAAATCTGCAACCTGAATTAAAAACGAGTATTCATTAATAAAAATTTATTACTAATACACATAGTAAGTATTATTAAATAACTATTTGGGATCAAAGATGGTGGTTGGAACTGAATAAGCAGGTATAATGATATCAAATATTATTCCTAAAAGAACTACCAATATATTTTATTGGTTTCAATTATCGACAAATTTACAATAAGAGATATCAATTTATTTTTTCCATTCATTCTTCTCATAGTCCCATTTAGAGGCGAGACCTTGAATGGGATTGACTTGAAGATCAATCATACGCCTGAGTTGGGCTCTTCTGTTCTCTTCATTGAAACTCTCTGGAAGTGGTGGGTACACTAAAAAAAAAATGAATAATTGCTTTAATAGGAACATGAAATTATCTTTTAATCGAAAGGGAGGTAAAAGGTTTTCATTTATTTTTGGTAATATTTGACAAAATAATATTCAAATATCAGGTGTTGTGTTCAAGGCTGCTGTTACGCCAAATTTAAAAGAATAAAAAATTGTTTCCTGCTTGAAATCGGCAGCAGAAGTATTGTCAAATTGAACATTCTCTTGTTATAAATGTTCACTTCCATCTCTTTTTCATTAAAAAATGATAAAGAAATAAAGATATTGAAACAGTTCAATATCTGAAATATTTGTATATAAGAAGCAAGCATATTCAGAAATGTTTACTCCTTTTTCTGTCTGACATCAATCAATTTCTTACCAAATTCTACGATTCCATAAAATAACCATAGGGCAGCCGAGATTGATAGTAACACTATTCCTGTAATCTGTTTCCACTCTGGACTTTTAGCCTTGAATTCGGCAAAAGTCTGGCAGAAGGAGTACCTATACAAAGCTTTCTTCTCTTCTATACTTAGTTTTTTCCAGTCACCCTTCTCTTTTTCTCTAAGAGCCTGTAAATCACCTCATCATTAATATTAATTTCTGAATAATGTTTGAAATGGAAGATGCAAACAAACATTTTGATAAAAATGTAATCATATACAGAGGTCCCAAAGCTTAATGTTAAGTAAGTACCAAATGACAGAACACATCAGTCATACTGGTAACAGCGAAAATTAAAAAAAATTGTCAGTTAAGTAGTAGACTCATTTGTTCGAAAATATCGAAGAACGACACTCTTCCTGGTTGTAGGATGGACTCGCTGATGAATCCACAAACAGAAAGAGCTAGAGATTTTAAACTTTCAAGGTTCACATTTCTAATAATTAAAAAACTAATAATAAATGTTTATTAACCTTATATACTATCTACATTCAATCAAAATTAAATTTGGTGTTTAGGTGTATAATAACACAATAAAAATTCAAGTCAATTTTCATCAGTGAAGTAAAAATACTAATTTCCGAACAAAAAAATACCTAGAAGTTTGAAATTTTTAAAGTAGGTTTGGAATCTAAATGTCCCAGTTATGTTCAAATATGGACAGAATTGGTGTAATGGTTCCCGAGTTTTTCTCATTTGAAAATTTGTTCTTCAAATACTTTCAGCCGTACAAATGAAATCAAGTTAAAATTTAATATTTAGATGTGATAACCACACAAAGCCTCATGAATAATTTTGTTGAGATAAATTACATGAATTTTCTTAACTTTAAAGTCTTTAAAAAGAGGATGTTTGAAAGCTCAAAAATATCTTTAAAGAAACGGACAAATTCTAATAGCTCAGGTGGCTAACACATGGTACTTTTAAATTTGGAATCATTATCCGAATTCAGGCAGAACATAATTTTTTTTTTAATTTTTTATTATTCGATTTCAGCAAAAAGTATGAAAAGTATATAAAGTTTTGTTCAATATATTCTCTTTCTACTCTTTATTTTTCAATTTGTTGAAAGTAAAAAGAAAGAAATTTTCAGTTTCTTCAGAACATTTTTAAAATTGCAGAAAATGACATTTATTTTATTTTCGTATGACAGAGCACAAAATTCTTCCACATGGGAGGATTCAAAAGTTAGAATCTCCTCTTAAATGCTTATGAACCTATTAAAATTAAAAACACATTGTAATAAATAGGAACAAAATATGCAAGTTGTTATTTTTTCTTAATCTCGATGAATCATCGCAATTGAAGATACTCCCTATAAACAAGTTCTAGATTCATTGCTCTGAAAAATTCAAAATATAGAAATATTAATGTTAGTTGATGTGACCTATAATAAAGTTTTTAAAAATATTCATTATGTTATAACTTGTTTACTTCTGGATTTCCGAATATGATAGTTATTTTGATGTTTTACATATATACTAAATAATACATTTTCCCTGTAATGTTTATTTTGTAATATTCATTTAGCTTTTCACCCAAGTCAATGGATTTTCAAGTAGTATAAATTAAGATGACTAATATTCACCTTTCAGCATATTCCATGTTAAATATTACAGAAGAATAGCAAAAAAATTTTGAGAACAAAATTTTCACTATGAGATTCAAGTAATTAAGATAAAATTTCAATATAAGTAATTTGTATTATATATCTCATAAACATTATGTACATCTACAAGCCTTCAAATGACAGTTCCTCTTACCATAATGTCAGGAGTTGGTTCCTGCCATCTAATAGCAGGCAGTGGAAAAGAACAACAGTCCTTGTAAACTGGGTTGCCATTGACACCATAGCCTACTACCTCTCGATTACCAATTTCTTTCAAATAATCAGGTGCCCCACTACTAGTACCATGTCCGCTCATTGACATAGCCCCAACAGGAACCTTAGAGGGGCGAATAGCTCTAACACCCAAAATAGCTAAACGACCTGCCATGATCTAGTACAAAACAAAGAAGCAATAAGAATTGATTGAGTACTTATGTTTTAAGGTTATGATGTTATATAACAACTGCATTGATTATTAAGTAACAAGCATCATCAAATACAACATATACTTTGAAGAAAATTAAAACTTAAAATATTAGATATAATTTATTGAGTAAAACACTTGAAATTATAGAATGGATTTTCAATACCAAGCCAACTATTACAACATCGAGCTGTGATAAAAGGAAAATTTTATTATTTATCCATGAGTAATTATTAAGGTTACGGTAAACCAGGTTTCAAATCAGTGAGATTCAACTTTTCCAAATACACACCTTTTACAATTCTTTAAAATGAACAACACTAAATAGATGGAAAATCGGGAAATGGTACTTGGAAATGATACCAATTCCAATACCATAGAATATTCACCTTAGGACTTTACACTCGTCTGACAATTGGCAGCTAAATGAAGTAAGGTATGAATCAATGAAAATGTATTTGCAGTCTCAGCTTCAATTTTATAAAATTAAAAAGTTGAGTACTTACGTCTTCGATTAAACTAATCTAAATAATTCCAAAAATTTTCATTGAATTAATAAAAATAGAAAGTATGAGACCGAAATTATAATCAGCCGCACAAGGATCCATTATTAGACCATTTTTTAAAAATTCCGATCGAAGGAGATGAATGAAGCAAGTCGTAGAAAAAACTTAAAAGATTCAAGATCTTAGAAAATTCATATTAAAGTCTAAAATGTTGCGGTTTCTATAGGTGACTAGAGGTTATAAGGGATATAAGTCTTGCGGATATGAAATCAGTCGACATAAAGAACAATCAGTAATTTCTAATGAAATGGGTTATCAAAAACTGTCGCCAAGTCCCCGTCTAGTAACGGAAAATCACAAACCACACCGTTTTGATGTGTGTGAAAGGCTTTTAATGCGATATCGAGAAGAAAGTGGTGGTTTCTTAAGTTACATTCTCATCTGTGATGAGACTTGAGTGTATCATTACACTCCAGGATTTAAACAAGCAAAACATGGAGAGGAGACAACTTGGAGAAACTGTACCTCGAAAAACCAAATCCCATCCGCCTGCGGAAAAAGTTTTTTCAACTGTTTCTTGGTATAGCAAAGTGTACTGTCTATTTATTCCCTTCATGAATAACGTACGATCAATGCCGAATATTATAGTAAGCTCCTTGATGAGGTGATGAGGTTTATCGAAAAAAAGGACGAGCCACATCCATCAGAAGTGTGATTATTCTTCATGACAACGATTGGCCACACAAAGCAGCTTTGACCCCGAGAAAAATTGGAGAAATTCCATTGAGAAATACTCGAGCATCCGCCCTATAGCCCAGACTGGTCCCCGTGTGACTGTCACATATTTGGTCCACTCAAAGAAGAATTGGGAGTACGCCGTTTCACGATGACCAAGGAGTGGAATCATTCGTGAAGAGGTGACCGAATACATTCTTCGATAATGGATTAAAAAAGCTTCCTATTGGCTCGGGAAAATGTATTGATAGAAGCAGAGACAATGTACAAAAATAAAATATATCAAATTTTTTTATAATATATATTTTTTATCCCAAGGCCGGTTTATTTTAATCCACCCTCGTAACTAGAATCGATCGAGGAGAAAACTACCAGGAGGACTAACTATATCCTGAGTATCTGACTTCGTCGGGTTGACCAGGGCCGATAAAGGTTTAGTGAATATTACTATGAAAAATAAAAGGTACCTGAAAGAATCACAGTACGCAGTATGGGCATGCAAATTAATTATATATAATACACCACGAATGGAATAAACATCCCAAATCAAATAGGTAATTATCATTAATCAAACAACAAAGAAGCAATGCGTTAATAATAGTTTAATCTATGAGGGATTCTCTTCTCGGTTGCACGTATGGACGTATGATTCTTAGAAAATGCGAATCTCTTCAATTCCTTTATTACATTAATTCCTGTTTTATAAAAACTGCAAATAGCTATGACCTTACATACAAGAAAAGCTTAAGTTAATTCTATTCTGTGATTCGATATATGGAAATTATAAAAAAATAGTGTTATCTCTATGATTCAAACTCTAACCTAACATAACCTGAGAGATTGAACGAAAATAGTGAACTAAAACTTTCAACATGGATAATTTTTCTCCCATCACAGGTAAGTTTCTTAATAATCGTTATTTATAAAGCTGTTATCACCTATACTCTAAAACAGTTTATTTCATAAGACTACTAATGACTATCATTAATATGAGTAAAATTGATAGACAGCTTTATGAAAAATAATGGCTATATTAAGAGTTTGTTTGAATTTTAAGTTTTTCCATCTACTTCAAAACAATGTTTCATTTTCACAGGTTCATCTTTTTACTTTCCAAGTTTTTGTCATAAGTTGCCAAGCAAGAATATGTCATGAGTCTTGAGGTCACTGTGGACAGGAAACTATAACACAGAGAGTAGCTACAGTCTGATCCACAAATAAATAAGAATAGCTGCTCCCTATGTTATCATGAACGTCTTGATAATTAATATCTTTAACCTACTTGACTATATTTATCTCCTAAATATCTAATGAATTTCATTTTGCAGTCAAACGAAGTCCTGCAGTTTCCACACCTGGTAAAAATTTAACGGGCCTTCCTAGGACTATTTCGGATACTGTTGCAGACATTCATAACTTTATTCAGAAATGGAATACCTGTCATCTCAGAGGAATTGAAATTTCCAGAGAACTCATTAGTTTTATACCTACAGATTCTAACATTGATATGATGGTGGAGAATGACTTACATAATTTAACTTTAGAGTTGCATAATTTATTTATTAGCTGTTCTGAAGTTGTCAACAACATTGAATCATCTTGTGAGCGTATAGTAGCCATGGCTAAATTATATAACCAAGAAGTTATACCATTTTCTTCAATGCCATTGTGCAAAATTGACAAAATCGCTAGATTTATTCATGAGGCTTATGAAAAGGAATTGAAGGTATTTGTAATTTTCTTATCATTCAAAAATTTCAGTGCCGTATTAATAAAATTATAAATTTCAGAATAAGAAACTGGTGGTGGAAAATATTGCATTTTCTAAAACTGAAAGTGAAACAATATTTTTTGGTTGTCTTTGGAAATACCAAATGAATATAGATGAAATGGTCAATATGAATTTAGAGATTCTTCTTACAGAGACTGGACACAGGAAAATTACATGATTCTCTTGCATATTAGGATATTTCTCAATGATTTGAAAATTTCCAAGTAAGAGTATGTAAGAGACTAATATCGTTCAATGGAAAGTTGAAGATAATTTTGGATCCACACAAAAATGACATTGTTTTTAGAAATAATCCAACCAAATGGGATAGACGTATTTGTTAAATGAGAATTTGTTAGAGAGAATAAAATCTAATTCTGAGATAATTTTGAAGAGTCATGGTTTTTATGAAATTTTAAAATGATTACTGTTTACCCTATACCATACTAAAGTCCTACTGATTTGAAACGGTAATAGTGTTCAAGTAACCAAAAGTAATAAATTATCAAGTAAAAATTAATGCTTATATGTATTGAACTTAAAATTGGAGAAAAGAGAAAGTATGTTTTGAAGGAACAGCTTTGTTTGAAATTAGTGGTGGTTTGCTTAATTTTTTCTAACAATATTGCTTTAAAATAAAAATACAAAATATTTAAGTAATCCCAGAATTAAGTTTGGAATTCTTGAATGTAAATGTTGGAAATTGAAATTAATTTTTTTAACACTAGAACTAAGTGCATAAAAGATAAAACTGTGTGTCATTCAAATGAAATGAGGTATTCTGCATAATTACGAATTTTTCTTTAAACCACATATAATTTGGGGTAACTTTTATTTGAAATATTATGTTTTTAAATGCCAAACAGATTTATTGGAAACTTTGGTTAAAGATTAATGTAATTAATCCCAATGATTTGGTTATCACTTAGCAAAATTTAATGTTCTGAAATTACTACTTGACAATTTCATACAAATTGGTTACAGGAGTCAGAATCTTAATAGAAATACTTAGACGCTTGTGAAAAATCTTTCTGAACTTCTATCTGAGAAATATTAAAAATAAAACTTTAAAACCAATGAAACAATAAATAAGGTCCAATAAATCATTTATTAACGTCTTCCAAAATTTCCACTGTTAAAATCCTTTGTCACAATATAGAGGCCATTCTGTTACATGAATGGAAATAACAAATGTTTCGACTACATAATTTTATATTATATCAAGATTTTAGGCCAACTTCGAAAATTTTACAACAATATATATATTTTTGTATTATGTCTACAAATTCAGTGAATATTTAGCAATATATACTTGAATTTTCTAAATTGAGTGAAATTTATTTCCAGGCATTACTGTTTCATACATAGGGATGATATAGTTTCAGAAAATAGACTGAATTACTTCTTTTAAATTACAATGGTTATTTAGTTTTCACGGAAAAAAGCTGAAAAATACGGTTAATAATTTTCATCAAAAATTTTTAATGCACATTGAATGATATTGGGCCATGCAGAACTTATATTTTCCCATAAAATGTGAAGAAGGGAAATAAAGTTTGACTGTGCACAGAAAATGAGTGCAATGAATCTTATATAAAAAGTGTTAGATGATGAGTTTGCTTCTTTGTTCTTCATTTCCTTGCAGTTTTGATTGAATTCAAACAATTGCTCTTGATTAGGAAAATCAAAATACTTCTGCTCAACTTTTTTTCACATATTACAAGCACAATTTCCATTGTATCTTTTGCACATGGGAAATATATTCTTAAGAAAAGGTACGGTGAAATATGTAACATAATAGACTTTAACCAAGCTAATAAGTTGGTCCAATGGATATAAGTTTTAAAAAATTCTATATTTAAAGATAAATAGATAGAAAAATCTTACAATTATCAGCATATCACATATAAATATTTTCTCAATTGTTGACAACATCAAAAATCATCAATCTCTTTCTAGCTACGGATAACTAATATTTAAACTTGTATAAAAACAATCTAGGTAACATTACTGTAATATAATAATATATATTCATATATTCAAATCTAAGCAACACTAAAAAAAATATCACATTTAAAAAAAATGGTCCGTGAATAGACATAACGATTATTCGAAGATATAAGTATGATATATTCAAATTTGTCATTGTTTTATGCTATTATTCATTTAGAGTTCTGGAAAAGTTGGAGTAAATTTTTCGAAATTACTGTTGAAAGCTCAGTTTGTGCTGCACAAATGAGCTCAAATCATATAATTTTTTTCAATATAGAGTGTTTCAAAGAAGAGAATCCCCAATTTATACATAATGTGGAATATACCAGATATCTCAGCTAACACTTTGAACTTTCTGATTAAATGTCATTATACTTTAAACTGTACTTTAATTTGAAATTAAAATTCATGATGAAAATATACCGAGCTGATGATCGAAGATTAATTTTTCATTAATTCAATAATTATATAACTGTAAACACGAAATTTGTATATATTTAAGGCTATATCAGGCTGAAATTTCGCACAATTAAAATTGAAAGCAAAAGTGGTAAACATATCTTTCTCATTTTGCAAAATCATACTGGTTTTTGAAGTTGTCATTTTTTTAAAGTCAAATTGAACCATTTCACAATCAAACACTGAAATAAAAATTGCAAAATGAAAAAGATATATCTATCAGTGTTGTTTTCAATTTTAATTGTGAATTTTTTTTAACACAGAATATTTTGTAACATTTACAAATTTGATTTAATGTTTAATATGTCAATTAGGGAAACAATGTTTCTAAAACAATTCAAATAATTTCATACAGGTGACAGAAAATTCTGCGTTAAAATAAATATATTATCAGCCTTTATCAAGTAACATTCCGTTAAATTATAATTTAATTCTGAATTTAAAGCACTTAGGTTTTTGATGCAGCTATCGAAATGTTTTTTTTTGTCGTATAATATGCTTTAAGGAAACATTTGATATCTCTTAGTGTTTGATAGCTTTCTGATAAATACTGAAAAATACCTCGGTTTTGAAAAAAATATTCAATATCTACAATTACAGAGAAGAATATATAAAAACGTCTATTAGAACAAAAACAGATAAGTGTGTAACGGTACAGCAGAACAGTAATAAGTACAAGGTAATTTTATCCACAATTGTTACAAACTCAATATAATTTCTCAAGAATAGAATTTAGTCCTGAATTAGTCTCAAAACAAATAAAATTTATGCAATTAATCACACTGTAGGAATTTCATTTATAGCAAAAATTTAGGCAGATTTTTTCCAACTTGAATTTGAGAACTTTAAAATTTTGAATTACTTCAAATGTATTAATCAATTGTATATTTGGAACATTCAAACAACCTGTTGGTGTTGAGATTTTTTTTTATGAAGAATTGATGTTTCAACTTTTAACTTTAATCATTTCAATTTCTGAAGAAATGGATATTTTTCATTGAGTTGGTGGCCTGCATACAAATTAGTTGATGCAGAATTTTCAGGTATTTTTTAATTATTGATAATGTTGAGACCTGAGCTTAACCTATTTTTCTTAATTAAAATTTGTAATATCTTGGGGCTCATTAAGTGCAATGTGAAAATTTGACTTTTCTCACAAAACGATTATTGAAAAAAGACATAATTTTCATGGAAGTAAAGTACACTTTGGGAAGGACAATAATCAGTACTTTAAACACACCACAACAACCAGAACTGATTAAAAATTAACCATTCATATATGAACTTCACATCAAAAATACCAACCTTTGAAAGATACAAACACAAAAAAGTGACTGATATACAGTCCACAGGAAAAATTCCTGAATAAGATGAAAACATTTGGATTTAATTCATCATGGAATAAACATTGAACACACTACAACAATTATTAGTGAGAATCAAACCATTTACAGCCAGATCCCATATTGCATACTGAAAAATACCAACCTTTGCAGAATACCATCACACAAAAAGTGATAATTTTCTAACAAAAATTCCTGAATAGATGGATAATATTGAAAATATCTTTAATCGTTGCATGCCAAGCTTTCAGAAAGCAATGGCCAGGAATATAGGCTTCTGAGTTTCGCAAAGACTTAAGCGTATATTAGCCAATTGACTTGGTTCCTCTTTGGATGTTCATTTCAATTGTTTATGTTGCAGGTTTGTAGAATCTTTGAACAAATTGAGTTAGGCTGAGGACTTCACCAGGTCCCTTGGAGGAATCCATTTGAATGAACTCTTCTAAATTATGAGGATTACCTGTAAAGTCCAGAAATATTGTTAAGAAAATTCCCAAAAAATACTAATTGAAACAAGTTTTTAGAAATCATTATGTTTTACTTGAAAACGTCAAAGTTTACACAAACTTTCAAATAATAACTGCCGAAAGAGTTGGAAGTTTCTGGGAGGCTGTTCAACAGTCCATTTCCCTTGAAAATTTTGACTGTGAATTACTTTTTAAAGAAGCTATATATGATGAAAAGAAAACCAGAATTCTGTGTTGTTTCATCCGAAAGTAAAACATAAGTAAGTAAACATAATTTTTGCAAGTTTAGAACTATTTTCTCTGTTTCATGAAAATTACATGATTAAAAGGTTGTAGAGACATAAGTAGCAGACATTCATGTTCGGAATCTTGTTGGATTCTTCATCAGTGCCAGCTCTAATGCCCAACAAACACAAGGAAGTGTGCATATATTCATTCGTATAGGAAAGCTAGAGGTTTTTCCAAACGCTACTTGAATACACATCACAATATTCGTCACTGAGCTGATTCAAGCAGTGTACTCTCCATTATTTCTACAATTACTAACTGTAGAAAACTTCTGAATGCTCAAGTCATACCATATGAAATGAGTAGAGCAGATTTTTTAAACGAATACTTATTTTCGCGAAGCTTATCTATCTTGATGAAAATTATCTCCTTAGTGATACCCATGCTCAAGAAGTATGTTCATAAATGTTTTAGGTTGTCTGTTGCATTGTCATTGAGAATGACAGCTTTATAGATGACTATCAAGTCCGTATAACGTTCTTTCATTAGCAAATGCACTTCTTCGAAAGTAGAAATCATAGGTCTTGAATGAGTCTAATACGGTGAATTCTTGAAGGTTAAAATGCGGTTTTTATTGGATAATTAGTCAAAAGTGCCCACCGCAACAATAGTGACTTTCTTCTTTATGATATTCGAATCAAAGCATTGAAGAACAGGAGTTTTGTAGTGACAGCAGATAACTAAAAACAACAAAGTAAATCATTTGCAAGTCAACTGCAATTTGAACTACTTATGATCTTGGGAATCCAAAAGATGAGGTGGTATAGCAAATGAAGAATATTTTCTACCTGTATTGGTGATAGGCGCATAGCTTGGTGGGGGTTTGATCCAAGTACCATCAGGTCTCTTCATGTGTCTTCTGTCTGAAGAAAAATCGTTCAGAAATTCTTTGGCTGGAACAACTCTGAAAAATCTGAATACACAAAATTAAAATGATGAAAATAAATGGGTAACAGAAAAAGCACAATAGATTTTTCAAGAAGAATCTTCTTTTTGTTCAAAAAAAGATAGGACTCATCAGAACTGAAAAACCCTTGGAAATTATCTATATTATGTTATTTAATTAAAATGATTTTCCATCAAGTGAGGACTGATTCAATTGAAAAACTGTATCAATTGTACTTTGACGAAGTTCTTCAAGATTGTCGAAACGTTAGTCCAATTAATCAAAGTAGAAATAGAAACATGTGTTTCATTAATAAATCAATTATAAATAATTTCCACCAAGCATCGGCTAATTGAAACCAAATTTTACAGAAAATTGTTCCAATACAAAAAAAAAAACTACAAAACAAGAATGAAATTCATGGAATACTTTTCAATATTAGAACAAGGATAAAATTGTCTTACCGGAAATAATCAGATTTTAATATTTGATCGGTACGGAATGTTTCAGTGATGTACTTGTGCACATAGGTCGGAAATGGTAGGTCGGAATCTAGATCATAGACCAGACATTTCTGCGGTTCTGGATGGTAGAGAAATATCACGTGATAGTCCTGTGCAAAATTGAAGAAATATTAATAATAATATAAGTATAATATAACAAAAATAATAATATAAATATAATACAATGATGACAATAATTGTAATACAAATATAACAAATATAATATAATAACAATAATAATGAAAATCATAGCGGTTAACGAATTAATTGAATCGGCGGATATTTATTTCGAATTATGAATAATGAGTATAAGCCTAGTAAACAGGAAGTTTTTCGAATCGGGACAGTGCAACTTGCTCGAATCTCAAATACAATCGAATGTTGGTCGTCTAAATCGGCTAAAAGCGAAGAAAAAGAAATCTGTTTCTCTAAGGTAGGATCTCTCTCATATCAAGTGCATGCTCGTTGATATAAGAACAACAATATCCGGCTTGTTCACATTATGGGAACTGTTCATATTTGTCGATATCACAAGATATCAGACATAGCAAGAGTAAACTGAGTCCACTTTTACTCATTCGATGAAAAATTACTCAAACTTAAAAAGCTTTAATATAGATTCAAGCTATCTAAGAGGATCTAAGAATCTAGGTCAGTTGCTCTGGACATATCTAAGGCTTTCGACCGTGTCTAGCAGAAGTCTTTTGAATAAGCTATCTTCGTATGCTTTTCCCTTGACTCTCTGCAATTGGATGAAGATACTGAATTGTTTCAGCCGTTACTATTTGGTAGTTGATCATAATTAAAACAAATTGTAGAAATTACTATGTTTTACTACCAATAAAAATATATTTTACACATTTTCTTGTGTCAGACAACTAGTTGTCTGATGATGGGATAGTTCATTTCCCGAAACTCGAGTCACAAGAAAATGTGTAAAATATATTTTTATTGGTAGTAAAACATAGTAATTTCTACAATTTGGATGAAGAGTTTTCTCACCAACTGGAACATTCATGTGGTCGTGGATAGTGTCGGTTCCCGCGGTTGCAATGTGAACACCGGAATGCCCCAAGGCTCAGTTTTGTTGCCCGCCGTCTACCTGATCCACATCCATCTTCTTAGTATGACCGAGAATCACTTTTTAAGTTTCACGGATGATAACACGCTGATATCTTCTTTCAACACTGACAAACTTTTGAGCACCTCCATAGATGCCAGTAAATCGATATCCTGAATGAAGAACTCAAAGAGATAAATGAATAGGGTTAACGGAATCCGGTGCAATTCAATGCTTCTGAGACCAAACAATATTTCCTGGAAAAACTCAGTTGGTGACTTCTGACTTGATGGTAGAAAACCAGGTGCTTCAGCCTAGGGGTTCCATGCATCTTCTTGGCGTAACTGTCAATTCTTCTGTCTGTTGGGGAAATATGTGATTGACATTGCGAAGTCTGATGCAAACAAGCTGGGACATTAGTTCAAGACTAGGAAATATATCTCTGCAAATCAAGTTCTTCTACTGTATAAAGCCCAGATCAGATCAGAACTCATATACTGCTCCCATGTTTGGAGCAAGCATTTGTTACAACTTTCAGTTTCCATCTAAAAAAGAGTAGTACGACTGATTGACTGCCCAACTAAAAAAGTCTAAAGATGTTAAATCACAAGATCTCGCTAGCCAATTGTGATCACCTCTTGGAGAAATAAACGTCGTACACATCAATATCTTCCAAATCAGGCCATAAAAATCATTAATCATAGCTGGTTAGCGCCATCCATTCATCGTAACAGTTGCGCCAGCCTCATTTTCGAATAAGTAAGGTCCAATCATACTGCCCGCCCAAACAGTGACACGTGGAGGATGGAGTGGCTTCTGAACAATCATCAAATCAAATCAAATTCTTGGATTTTCCGAGCCCCAAATACGACAATTCTGCTATTAACGTAGCCTCCGAGGTGAAAATGGGCCTCATCACTGAAGATGATTTTTCATTGAAAATCCGGATCATTATGATGCATTTCAAGGACTCAATCAGCGAAGATACGACTTTGCTGGTGATTGATCGGCTTGAGTTCATGTGTTAACTGAACTTTAAAAGCATTAAGACCTAAGTCTTTATGCAAAAAACGGTATAATGTCGTTTGTGGAATGCCTAATTCCAAAGATCGACGAGGAATCGACAAACCTCTAATAGCTACAGCAGCAATAATCTCAGTTGTTCTTGAGCGACCCACAAGGTTCTTCACATCATTAACTTGTCCCAACAGTTCAAATTTTTCCACCACTTTCACTATTGCCGGCCGAGAAGGTGCTTCAAGACGACCCAAAAATGCCTTAATTTTTCGCGAACTGTGACAGCAAGTTTTCACCATTTTTGTAGCGAATTTTAACAATTTCAATGCGTTTTTGAAGCGTGTATCCTTCCATTTTTAATAATGGCTAGTTTTTACTTGTCAAATGTCAAGAGATGACAGCTCCCGAAATAGCGGGCTATTCAAACCTCTTATTGGGCAACTCTTTACATTATTTTTTATTAGTTACTTTGGCGCGAAACTTGAAACGTCAAAGTTTGAATGGTTTCTTCTAGAACTTACCCAAATAACCAGTTTTTCCTCATCCTTCCCCGCCCTCTGCTTCCACAGGGGCACCTTCCTCCTAGCGTTCGACACGAAAACGACGGAACAATTCTGCAGCTCGCCTGGATACCTCCTGGTCACATCCTCGCACAACTTGTACACGTTTTCCTCGCTGAAACAAAACATACACCTGTAGAATACGACGAGAACGCCAACATCGCTCGGTTCCTTACTCCTGTTTGGAAAAGGTCGCGAATCTTTCCATAATTCGACAGCCAACTAGCCGTGTCGCACTCCAAACGTGCGATCGTACACTGATTATGAAAAATATTGAGTTATTCTACATAATTTAGAATGCCTTTTAAACATGCATGTTGCCGGTGTTGTGGTCCGAGAAAAATCGATATCCGGACAAACTGGAAAAACTGTACGTTTCTAGAAAATTCCGCGGCTACGTAGTTAGGCGAAGTTTGTCGCATTTGGAAATGAAATAGTCTAGGATGAAAACTTATTCGAGGTAAATTATTCCCGATTTCTCTTCGTAATATAACAATGTGAAGACACTGAAGTGGAATTCTTTAGATTATGAGTATTAGAGCGGTTTTCTGTCGTTTTTTTAAAAGTTTTATGTAATATTATTATTAATTATATGTTTTTACAATTTCCATTCCCATGTTCCGCATCTTAACAACCACCTCGTTCTGGCATTCCAGTCCCCCTCGTTAAGGTTTCTTCTTTCCATAGCCTCCTCAATATCGTCTCGCCAATGTCTTCTAGGCCTTCCCCTCCTTCTTCCTCGGTTTAGATACCTTTAGATAGTCCAAAACCTTCATTGGTCACCTTTCGGGGTCCATGCGCCCCACATGTCCGTACCATCTGAGTCCTTTTGCATCTATGGTGTCGAGTATATTCGCTGAGCTACCCACCATTTCTCTAATTTTTTCATTTCTTATTCGGTCCCTGATTGTAACTCTACAAGCTCGTCTCCAAAATGTCATTTCAGTTGCCAAAAGCCTTTTCTTTGAGCCCCATGTATTGCTCTCTACTATAACTTTATAAATTCTTATTGTTATTGGTTTAGTTATATTCGTACTCCATAGTACCCAGTTAAGCTGTCTAATTGCAGATCTTCCTTGGGCAATTCTTTGGCGCAAGTTCCACATTGATTGATTGTAGCCCCGAGATATTTGTTCGTGTTTGTGTTCTTAACAATTCCTGTTTTTAAGTCTATATCATTATATCGCAGATGATCAGGTGATCATTGCTGAAGATTATGATGACATCAGGTACATGTTAATAAAACTGCATGATGAATATGAATGGTGGGGCCTTCCAATAAATACCTGTAAAACGAATTTAACGGATCCCACCGCAAAAAAGGGCACGCTCTTTTTTTACTTCATCCTAATTGGAGAAGTGCTGGTCAGCCAGGTCATGTTGAATCTTCTCGCCATAAATATTTGGCCTGACAGTGGACGATGAGGCATCTATTCCTTGCCCGAAGTTTTGAATTATCGTAATGGACCCCACTTTGCATAGCCAGTCACAATTCGATGGAAAAAACCCCTTTATTTGCCGGTGGAGCAGTTGTTCACAAGTGTAAAAAAATGGCGTTCGGCGTCTCTTAGCTTTAGTTCATACTGCACTCAATTTCTTACCTTTCGGATCATTCCCAGTGCTTTTAAACGATAGCAAATGGTTGAATGACGCCAGGTGTTTTTGCGAGTTCCTCTTGGATTCGTGATGATTCTTCACTGAGCCTTGCCTTTAATTCTTCATCTTTAAAATTTGGTGGCGTTCCGGATCGTTATTCGTCTTCTAAATCAAATTTGCCACTTTAAAATCGGGCAAACAACTTCTGACACGTTCATTCAGCTAAAGCATGGTCAACATAAATACACTAAAATACGATGACTTAGGCAGCCTTCTTTTCATATTGAAGTTGAAATCCCAGCAAGAACAAATTATTCGGTACAAAATTTGACATTTTGAGACCATATCGTGAATTCTACCGGATAGGTTACTGGCATATGAGCATAGTTCTTTCACTAGATGACACTCAGCAGTCTCCACAATCTGCCCAGGAAGCAAAAAGTGTGATGAGGGTACGCCTTATCATCGCGTATTAGCGAGAACCACTTAGAAGAGTTGAACCCACCAAGCTTCCAGTTTCGGCTTCAGTCCGAGAACCTACACCGTGACTGGTAGTAGCGAAGCACTATTCAACCTCTACTGGCTCTGCAGTGTCAGTACCGAGTTGTTCTGTGACGCAACTCACTCGCCGAAGGGGCTTCTTATCCACCCACCCAAACGCAGTCCCATGAACCAAGGTAGTCTCAAGATTGATGCCTCAATTGATCCTGGTACGAGCACCGTCAATCCGGCCTGTACGTTAAGACCCACGGTCCCTTATGAAGTCTTTAAATTGAACCTGGTTTCAAGCACCAACGGTCTAGCCGTATCGTCGAGACCCACAAACCCCAGAAACGTCTCGCAATCGATCCTGGTTCAGGAGGAGGCCGGTCGAACCGTCAAGTCCCGCTAAACCCTTCTAGTTAAACATGCAGACATTCAACCACTGCTTTCCAGAGGGCCTCCACCCTGCCGAGGTAACGCAGTATGCTACATAACGCACTTGGCCATTGGACAGAAATATCCGGAGATTTACAGCAATAGGATACAGTATGTTAGTTTTAAGGGTGAAACCCTGTGCTGCGACAGATACCCTTGTCACTGAGTTGAACAACGCGGCTCAGCCCTCCATTTCATCTTTACGGTAAAACTAAGGCCTCATTCGGTCGAACATCCACCACGGGTCCAGTGACTGGCGCGAATCACATGGCTTTAGGCATCAATACTTAATCCTTCATTTCACCGGGATGAAACAAGGATCTTAGTCAAGATGAGCGCCCCTAGCGCGTCAAGCTACAATGTCATTGGGGCACGTGAATTCTACCAGTTAGTGTATACGCATGTGAGCGTAGCTCTTTCACTAGTTGACTAGTTAGCAGTCTCCACAATCTGCCCCAAGAGGTAGAAAGTGTGATAAGGGTTACGCCTTATCATCGCGCGTGGCGAGAACCCCTCCGAAGAGATGAACCCACCCGCTTCCAGTTTAGGTTCAGTTCGAAAACCTACAACCGTACGACTGGTATTAGCGAAGCACTATCCAACCTCTACTGTCTCTGCATTGTCAGTACCCGAGTTTTTTGGGACGCAACTCACACGCCGAAGGGGCTTCTTATCCATCCACCCGAACGCAGTCCAATGAAGTAAGATAATCTCAAGATTGATGCCTCAATTGATTCTGGTACGAGCACCGTCAATCCAGCCTGTACGTCAAGACCCACGAACCCTTGTAAAGTCGTTCATTTGATCCTGGTGTCAAGCACCAACGGACTAGCAGTATCGTCGAGATCCACAAACCCCAGAAACGTCTCACAATCGATCCAGGTTTAGGACGAGGCCGGTCGAACCGTCAAGTTCCGCTAAACCCTGAAGCATTTCTCAAGAATATCTCGAACATGAGTGTCTGCGAACGTATAAAAGGAATACCCTACTAGTCCAGCATGCGGACTGTCAACCACTGCCTCCTCAAGTCCAACACAAAATGGGTGGCCAGGTCGTACGAATACTTCCCGAGGGCCTCCACCCTTCCGAGATAACGCAGTATGCTACATAATAAGACAAGCGCCCCCAACGCGACAAGCTCTAATGTCATGGAGGGGCGTCTTAACGGATGAGTCTAGATTTCGTCTGTATCAGTCCGAATGGCGAATTTTGGTGTGGCAATGGTATAATGAACATTTCATGACGCTAACAACTCTTTTCGGTAGCGGTTCAGTGTGCGTTTTGTGGAGGCATTTGTTTTAATGGGAGCACAGATCTTATTATCCTCATTAACGCAAACATGACAAGAACTGGTAAAGTATTGTGATTTGATTGTAGAACCAATTTTTGTTCCCTTTGTGACAGCCATTGGCGACAATTTCACGTTAATCGACGATAATGCTCATCCACACCGGGCAAGAATTATCAACGACCGCATAGAAATGCAGGACATGACCGAATATTAGCCCGCTGTCTCTCTAGACAAAAATTGTATTGAACATGTCTGGTCTACAGAGTCGCAGCAATTACACCGTTTATCTGACCCACCTCAGATATAACAACACCTCGCCAATGCTTTGACGGACATTGGTACTTTGCCACTAGAACTGTTCGACTTAGAAGTGGTAGACCACGTGCTACAACCCCAGTAGAAGACCGTTTTTTAACTCTTTCGGCGAGAAGATAGTCTTTCAGGACATGCAGAATGACAAGTCAACGTCTTCAAGATGCCACAGATACTTTTGTTTCCCTAAGCACAGTCAGATGACGTCACTATGAAGTCAATCTAACATCTAGACACTAGTTAAGAAGGGTTCTTCACACGCGAACACAATCGTGAAATATTCGAATGGGCAATGGAGCGAGTACACTGGCAAGATGAATGGCGAATGTACTCTTTACTGAAGAGTCCACATATGGACGTTTTTCTGATAGTCGAGTAGAGTACGGGTATGAATACGTCCACTCATACAAATATATAAGGAATTCCTTATACAATGCTTGTAATTTTCATCAGTCAATGTTTTCAAAATGTTTCATTCTGATGAGTTATACCCCCTGATATGAAAAGGAGTAACCTTTGAAAACATCCGTATCAAAAATTTGAAAATAAGGAAGTTTGAATACTCTCCAATTTTTACGTTGTTTGAGTATTCATCTCTGCACTCATTTTAAACCAAACACTCGTGGATATCAAGGATTTTTCAAAGAATATGTTTCTGCTGAATTTTGCTTGAACTCTTCAGATATCTAATATTTCAATAAATTAAGGAAAGTCTGGATAGTTGTAATTACTACTTTATTGGTTGTTTACTCACATTTGAAATGTCAAAGCACGATCGTAAAGAGAGATAATATCTTATGTATCCTAAAGTAACCTAAGGTATAGGACCAGACTTGAAAATTTCCGAAACTTGAATATCTCGAATTGAAGTTAACATTTTGGAGAACATTTCTATTGAAATGCTTTATTTTCAAAACAGCCTGTACATATTTGAATAACATATTTAATGTTCAGAAGTGGAATATAAGAACTCTGTATAAAATGAGGATCATTCAGAAATCTTTTCAAGAAAAATAACTTTTGATCCGTTTTTATTTATATTTTTCTCCCTCAAAATATCCTTCACACATAGTGCGAGTTTGAATCTGTTCAAAAATTGAATGTTTTTTATTTATTCACTCTATTTAAACTTTTACGGTACATTATTTTTTTGCTGTTGCCAAGTTGGGATTAATAGAAATTTTACATGGAGATGGATCGAAGTGGACCTTATTTGATTCATCAGATATTTTAACATATCTTAAAGATCCCTCAGAAGCTGTGGCTTATGCGAGTTAGGAGGTTGGATATAGAAGTATAGAAACATATGTATGTCAGTCGTGTCTTCAGCCAATTGCTTACGAATAATTACACTCTTTGGTCTTCGTGAAAACAGCGTCCTTCCAATTATTCTTGGAGTGGACCAAACATGTTATAGTCAGACAGGGATAGGTTTGAGCTGAAGGGTTGGATGCTGAAGTATTTCCCAATGAAATTTCTCCAATTTTTCTTGGGTCAAAGCCGCTGTGTGTGGTCGAGTGTTGTCATAAAAAAGAATTACACTTCAGAATGGGCCTTGTCTTTTTCTTTGATAAGCCAGCTCCGCCTCATCAAGAGCTTGCATTAATATTCAGCGATGGTCATACATTGTCCATGAAGGAAAACAATTACCAGTACGTCCTTGCTGTCTGAAAAACAATTGCAAGAACTTTTCCCGCAGACAGACCGGTTTTAGTTTCCCAAAGTGAGGCTTCTTTAAGTTGTCTCCATTCCATGCTTGCTTGTTTATATTCTGAAGTTTAATGATGCCCCTGTCTCATCACAGGTGACATAAGAAATTTTTAATTGAATCGGTCCTTACTTGATGAAAATTCATTTCAATTAAATAAAATAATATCGATTATTTCCACAATTTACTAAGTTAACGACAATTGTTTCGCAAACACTGTGACTTGTCAAGGTTACATTTTGAAGTTCAAAATATAAATTATACAGATAACATTTTCATGAAGGCTAAATTTTGAATAGAATATAGTTTTCAAGAAAAGAATCTTCCGATTGCTTGAATAAACTTTATCTAATACTAAGTCAGTTAAACATATTAAAAACTATTACCTACTGCAAGAGTTAAGGTTCAGTCTAAGCATTTTTATAAGTATTTTGGTATATTATTAGTATATCGTCATAATCAAACATTAATTTTTTAATGTTCATAGAGTTATTCCAAATCAACAATGTAATTTCTAATTTTAAAATTAAAATTTATTGTGAAATAAGAACATAATAAAAAATTCTATCAGCTCCTTGTATGTCCTGATCCAATATGAATCAGTCTGATTTTGAATGAACACTTTTTTATAATTCCTAAAAACTTATTTTAGGATGGCTGATTGTTCTACAGGTAGACTGCTCCATTAACAGATATGGAACCCGATAACATACTCTAAATGTCAGTAACTCATAGAAATAACTACATTTCTATGTATTCATATTTCATAAACTAAAAATATATAAAAAACGCAAAAACGTGAATGGTGCAGATCAGATAAAACAAAATGATTTCCAAGTTAACACTTGAACTTAACTGCAACAGGAAAAACAAAAAAACAGCAAAGAACGTGCCTAACACAGAATTATCCACAACCTAAAGATCTAATTGATTTATAACCACTCTAGTGTGTCAGGATATTAGTCCCAGAAGAAGAAATTATTTCTTCAATGATTTAATCTTTCGTAATATTAGATAGGTAACATGTTACGAACTTCTCAGTAGATGGTTTTAATTTAATTTTTTTGAGTAATTGAACTATTATTCTATAATATCTGAAGATAAATTACAATATTTCATGCCAAAATTCGATATCCAATAAATATTTAAATCAATGATATTCTCTCTCAAGAGCCATTGTACAAATTCCATGCCCACAGAAAATTTTTATTTCGCATCACAAACTCTGAAGTTGTTATAGTTATCTGATAGTCATAACCACTCAAAATCAACATGCACACTAAAATAGGTTACTTGATTTGCAATTTCCAGTGCACTGATGTAATTTGATGGCTACTATAAAATAAATCATATGTGAGTATATTACACAAGGGGTGATATCAATATGAAGACTTTACACAAAGTTCAGAATTATTCATTTTGATGAAAGTATAGGAACTCAGTAACTACAAATTGAATTGTTATTCAAAAGAAAAACTTAGACGAATGATTTAAAGATTTCGATTATTTGTAATTATACACTGGTTTAATTATATTTTGAATCAACTGATATTCAACCTGCATTTGTTTCAATTTCTACTAATTGAAACAATTCATGCGACTTATATTTTGATTTCTGTAGGACACTTACCAATAACAAGAAACGTATGAGCAATCTGCTGATTTTGGGAATAAATTTATTATATTCTTAGAATTTGCCTTATTTTCAGAAGTAATCGATGCCATGATAAATGTTTACTGCGGTAATATGACAAAAATGTCATAATAAAGTAGATTGCCATAGAACTAAATAATTTCAACATTTATTCGGTGGGCATCAAAATGACCAATGGAAATTTTTAAATAAATAATACGAAATGATAGGTAAATTAGGAGGAATGAGATCTCCCCAAATTTGTCCTTAGAAAATAGTAAAGATTTACTAGACTACAGATAGAATGTATCAGAAATCAATGAAGTGATTCAATTTCGGTCTGTCGCAGAATTCGTTGTACAGATAGCTTTACGATCACAGAATACTATTGAACTCTGGTTGGAAAATTGGAGGTTGTAGGGTGGGGATAGATGTGTCAGTGTGAAAATGTTTATGTCAAAGTTGTATCTCCAACTTTGTACGTTTACTGAATATATGTGTAGGTTTTATATGAGTTGTAATGTTAAAAGTTGTGTTGGAAATGTGTAGTTTCTAATAAACGTTTTTAATTATGATAGTTATTAAGTGATCAATATGGCTTCTGGTGATACAATAGAAACTATAACTGAAGTGTATGAGACTTCTTTTAACAACTTAAAGGATAAGGATAATATAGTAAACAATGAGCATTCAGTGGATACAAGGGGTAGGTCGAAGAGAATTGTTTTTCTTAGATATAGATTCAAAAGGTTTCATAGATTTCAGTCAAAAAAATTATTAGGTCACTCCAATTATGCACAGTTGAATAGCAAGATTTTCCACTCAAAATCACTTATTTTCGAAGATGTCTTGGAGTACAATTTATTGAAAAAGTAAAAATAGCAGATAATTATCATAATTTATGATGATCTTAGATATCTACATCTACGAATGTTGATCTTGTCACTGTCATATTGCTGTTTGTAATGTTGAATACTTGGATTTTCCAATGCTTTTTACCACAGCTTGTGGGAAAACGAAGTAAATTCAGGCTTATTTAAAACTATTGAAACTTGGATGTATAAGGATTTTTGGAATTGATACTGGAAAGGTAATAAAAGCTTTTTCATATTCTACAAAGAAATCTGCTATATTTGAAAGACAGAAAACAGAATTCTTTGAATTTTTGTACTATCTAATCATTCATCTGAATTTTCAATGTAGTATTTAAGTTATGATAGCGTCTGTGATTAAAATCAAATTGATCTAATTATACTTATCTGTTATATTATGTTTGATTTGACCATGCATAATCACTTTCTAATTGAAGTACCTCAGTTTCAAGATTATTCTTTCCCTGAATAATTTAAAGTCCGACTTTTATCTCTTTTTAGTCTTTGGCCAAATTATGGAGGGCTTAATTTTTTGAACTACTTCAAAAAAATTTTTTTTTTATTATTATGCATTTCAAACTCTGCATAAAGGTTTTTCTGGATTTATTCATCAATGTAAAACGTATGATTTTCAGCAATTTGGTGAAATTATAAAATAACCAATGAAAAAATTGAAAACAGAATATCCTGTTACTTTTACAAAGTTATTGATACATATTTAAATGAATGTTATGTGTCAGAAACATTGTTTCTCCTTGTGACACACTGAATTTCATCAGATAATATGAAAAATTAGTAACAGGAACAGTGTCACTAAGATCTAATATTAGTATTGTATATAATAATCAATATATGTAGTACGTATTTCTAAATTCGTATTTCCACATTTTCATATAACAATTGGTACATTGTTTCTCTCCCCAGAATGTATTATCTGAAGGAGCAATTGGTTGGCGAAACAATTGTTATACTTGAATAAATATGTGGAAATTTTGAATATTACTCAATATATCGTTCAAAATGAGCTGTTATATATTTTATTGAGTTTCTAGAGAATATTATTGGGACCATTAATTAATTTGGAAGATGGATCTAAAAACATTAAATTTTTGAATAGTAACAGCTGATTTCCGCGATTTTAGAAAGATTGGACAACTGCCGATAATATTCAGTTTCAATTGTTTTGAATATCATACAAAACCTTTTTTGTTACGCTGTTGTAAATGTCAGATTTTTCAATAACTAAACAGCATTGGCGGAAATTTTAAATTTAATTGGAAAAAAAGTGCAGATGTAGCTCATCGTATTTTTGTGAAAGTTTACGGTGACAATGCTCTAACTGACTAATTGAAAATATTTTATTGTACCCTTATCTAAAAACAGGAAATATTTATATACTGCATGTTACAAAATTTCAGACTAGTTGTTTGCATCTGAAGAAGTTAACTATGTTAACAAAACGTGTCATGTGAACCACTCAGGATAATAAATAAAAATACACATATATCGGGTGTTGTTTTTAGAGTGATAGAACTTTAAATTGAAGTAAAACACATTAAAATTAAGATTGAAGCCAATTTTTTTCATTTGAAAGATAATTTTATAACACTTCTGCTTTAAAAATAATTTCCGGCATATGTCCATCACGATTAGATCTGAGGAACCGCTTTCGACCAGACCAATTTTGGACCACTTTTTCGAGTAATTCAGTCCTTAACACGCTTCCAAAGCGTCTATTGTTTCTGGTTTATCAGCATAAACCAATGACTTGACATAACCCCAAAGAAAATAATCTAGTGGAGTTATGTCGCATGATCTGGGAGGCCAATTAATTGGACCATTTCTCGAAATAATGTTATCGCCAAATCTTTCTTTCAATAAATAAATTGTTACGGTACACTTCTGGGTCGATACCATTCAAATTTTGAAACAAATAATCATTGATCATCGATCTGTAACGAGCACCATTCACTGTAACATTAGCTCCAGCATCGTTTTTAAAGAAATATGGACCGATGATGCCTCCAGCGTGTAAAGCACACCATACAGTGCAATTTTCAGGATGCAATGGAACCTGCAGAACTTCTTGAGGATTGTTTTCACTCCATATACGGCAATTTTGCTTGTTTACATAGCCGTTCAACCAGAAATGAGCATCACTAAACACAATTTTACGATAAAAAAGTGGATCAGCTTTAAGCTGTTCTAGGGCTCAGTCAGCAAACAAACGACGCTTATTATGGTCAAGTGGGGTTAGTTCTTGAACCAGTTGGATCTTGTTTGGGTGTAGTACAAGATCTTTACGCAAACTTTTTCATGTTGTGGATGCACAGAGTCCAACATGTTGTGTAAATCGACGAATAGACAAATCTGGATCATCATTAACACTATGACTTACAGCAGCGATATTTTCTTCTGTACGTACAGTTCTTTGTCTTGTTGATGATGTTGCATAGAGTAGAGAAAATGTTGTCCGAAATCTATGGATAGTTCGACGAATAAGCTGCTCTGATGGACGATTATGTAAACCATAAATTTCACGAAGTGCTCTATAAATGTGGCGAATAGAATACTCTTTTTGAAAATACATTTCAACAATTTGTAAACGTTGTTGCGGCGTGAGTCTTTCCATGATAATTTGTCAATGCTTACTGAACAGAAATGTCAAAATAACGCGGCTTCTACCTTCTGTCAAATCACAGTTATCCCTATCGAAAATTCTATCACAAAAAAAACACCCGATATATGTATTTCATTTAACTAAAGTGTCCAAATTCTTTGTTCTATATTTTGATTTGCTGTAAAAATCCCTGTAAACGCGCCTTTTGATTGACCAATTCTCGGTTTTTTCTTGACTGAATATAGGTATACTTGTGGTAGGAAAAATGATGGATTTTGTCTTAATTTTTCCATCGAACGGACACGGAACGACTAACAATCTGCATTAATTTTTGTTTTCGATCCTCGATCTGAGCAAGCTAACGGTGACGATCAAGGTGATTCAGACTTCAGACGACCTCATAAAATGTTAATGCTTATTTCATGTAACTTTGTATGATAATGCCTTAATTATCCTTCGTTAATTTTCTTGTTTCAGAAAAGGACAACACTCTGAACGCCAAAACAACATTTCACGATGTGAGTATCCCTGGAAAATTTGAACTTTGAATTTATGATCCGATACTGTAAACATTTTGTTTTATCATGCTCTCGCGCCAAAAAGAATGTATGTTTTTAAGAAATTTGAGAGACCCACCCATAAAAAATTTGAGAATTTCATAAAAAATAAAACTTATAGTTACAGGGTAGGTCTCAAACTCAACAGGGAAATCCATAATGATCCCCAGATTACTATGAATAGGACGCTGCGACACAGCGGGTAGCTAGCTACTCTCTTATTCACAAATTAATATAGCGTCGGAGAATACGTCTATAGTTGACCGTTTGTCGCTTTATCGCGGCAGACTAGCGAAGGAAAATGTACGAAGAAATACACGCACGCGAATGAACATATTGCACTTGCAAACCTGCTTCAACGTTCTCTATATGCTACGCCGGGAAGCTGCATCAGAGCAGATTAGAATTCTGGGCGAGGAAAGTCGCTATAAACTCCCCCTCCAGTGAGTGTCGATAGGGTCACGGAATTGGGCATTGGAATGTGGCAGGAAACATTCTGCCGCTGGACTGGACGCGGTGCCATCACCAGCGGGGTTACTGTGGAACGGAAATAGGAAAGGTACCTCGAATCGGATCGTCTGGGGTCGCCAATGAAGCTCTTAACTGAATGGGGTATTATGAGGGAGCTCCAACCTCTCAATTCGGAGGTAGCGTTTCTTTCCGACCATGGGCACCTGTACTCTTCAGATAGACGTGGTGCGGATGTCTGCCTATGACGCCAGTGACCTTGTTCCACGTCGAAACGCCGGTTGTCGGAACGCTCTCACTCTGCTCTACTTGAACCGTGCGAGGACGGTGAGCTCGGCATTCAGAAAGCAGTAGCTTCCTCTATATGCTACTCCGGGAAGCTGCAGAGTAGAATTCTGGGCGAGGAAGGTCGCTACAATATGTAGTATATACAATATTGGGGTGGGCCATCCAGCGTTTGCACTTTGAAGTAGTGGTTATTTCGAGTATGGCAACATTTTGTCATTCGTGTTTTAACAGAAAGTTAGTTTTATATTCGACATTAACGAAATGGGTCGTCTTACGCTTTAACAAAACTGGAGAAATTGATTCCAGAACTGATTTCCACGTGGTGAATGTTCTAACCAAACTGTTACGTGGAAAATTGAATAGAAATGAAATGCTGTCACGGCAATTTGTGGATCGTTATTTGATAAAACAACCCCTGTATTTTTAGGAAAACTATGTATAATTGCGAAACTAATGAACAGTTTTTGCCCATTAACGAACTCGGCCGAGGCATTTAAACCCCAAACCTGCCCTGGCCTCTAGCTTTATCCGTTCGAAAGTTTTACGTACGGATGGGCTGGATAGCATTGTTTTTGACCTCGGATTCTTCACCAGTGAGTCCAACCTATTCCTTTAAGACCATTTTCGTTTCAAAATTCGAAAATTACAAACCTTTTGGCGAAACGATAGCACGCTGTTGCCTGAAACAAGCGCGCAAAACATCTAACACGTTTTTAAGCATACTAGGATCAATTATTTTGATAATAACGACGAAAGGAGAAATCAAAGGAACTATTTTTTCACGCCTCCTTCCGGCGACCGATTAATATTAAATATTATTACGATGAAAATTCAATTCGCGAATTACGGGGTAGAAGCCGCCTATCGATTTCTGTCTAATCTTCCGTTAGCACGACATTAATTCATCAATTTATTTCCGTAATTGGGTAGCGGTGCCGCCTGTGATTGAAATGAGATTACGCCAATTAGTCGGTATTATTTTTCTAATAAGTTTTAGAATTCAGTACACGCCACGGTTTACGACTTCAGTTCGACGCGTATCGAATCTTTGCCGATTGACGCAGTTTCTCTATGGTTCGGTGCTTCGGCGTCAATGAATCGGTCGACAATAAGCGCTTCTGCCAAAATTGAGAAAACTAAATAAGGAAAACCACTTGATTTGTATCATTTTTAGTAGCCCAGATAGGGGGCTATTCAAAATGAAACCTATTATTGGAAAACCCTTTACTTGGAAACAATAAAAAGGAGTATTTTATAGTATCAAAAATTTTTCACTCAACAAAATTTTTGACCATTCCGCCATCGCATGTAAATATCTCAAGTGTTACGCAAACAAGTTGTTTGATGCGTTGTTCGGTTTCTTATCTGTACTGAAACTGACCACCAGCGATAATACAAAGGATATCGCGCTTGAGGAATTCGAAACTTTTTGTTCACTCGATAAGAGTTAAAGGTCTAATTACTATTTGTAGCGTTTTGTGCCGAAGCAAAACTTTTTTACGATGACCTTCAGTATTTAAGTTGGCTTTAAGTTTGCCTTCTTGGATAAAACTTGTATGAAGATGTATTAAAAAATTCTCGACCCACAATTTAGGGTATTCTATAAGATCTATGATAAACTCTGGCAGATGATAGCTGTGCTAATTCTTAACATGAACATAGGTCCGATTCGTTTTCGTTTAGAAGGTACAAGCATTGAAAAAAATTGCATGTTTGAGTTGAAAGAAGGCTAACAAACGAAAACACCAGTTGATATGGCAACTTGCGTTATTTTAATTATTCATTTGACACTTGGCGTACATTCTGAATGAACAATGCACACTCTATCAACTCAGGAGTATGCAGGTATTGTGTTCGTATGTGGCAGTTTTAATGGAAACTCCAAAAAACCAGCTCGAGAATACCGAAGAATCCAGCCTGTAGACGCTATGTTTCCAAACATGTACATTATAAACACTTATTTTAACCACTTTTGACTACCTTAACGACTTTGGACTACCTTAAAGACTTTCGACACCTTAACGACTTTTGACGTCCTTAACGACTTTCGACTAAATTAATGACTTTTAACTAACTTAGCGGCTTTTGACTACCTTAAAGACCTTCGATATCTGTCATCTATCGTGTATATGCATCATCAGGAACGATTCACGTGGCGCCCCCTATAACAAAGGGTGAAATAATGCATAAAATAATATTCCTCGTCCAAAATTATGCCTCTTTGTTGATTTTGATAACAATTGAGAATAGCAAAAACACTTTAACGCCATTTATCTTTTTTCAGAGCCATATTTTATTAAGTCATATTTGGTCCAATCGCTGTATTTTGGTCCAAATAACCTGTCCTTAACCTATGTCCTTATAGTTATGATTCACCATGTATATGAACTACTGATCAACTGTGTTCGAAACTCAAACCCTTGATTTTCGAATATTGATGATATCTCTAGATTTTGAGCACGTTCTTGTATGCAAAGACATAAAAGACATCCTTCGTATGTAGGCAAAATAGTCGTTTAGGATAGTACTGGGCAAGGATCGTTATATATAAGCCGAGAAAGCAATTACATTTCCATTTATAGTGGCAACCAAGAACCAACCGATCGTGGTCGGTCGAAGGTGCAGTGAACTGTCGAAATGGCGCAATTGATTGTATTCAACACGTTGCCGCTTTCGCATTCAGCGATGCGCGAATCTCTGTGTCGCCGTGCCCAATATGGAATACCTGGGGATTTACACGTGTGTTGTGGCCCGTAACGATCATGTACGCACGATAATACTTAAATTGATTCCTATATCGGATATTTTTGGGTTGCTAAACAGCTTTTGTACGTTATTGTTATAAAGGATGTTGAGAAATTACGCCAAATTTAGCAGGCGCATCACGGACACACAATTAGGTCAAACATATTGCTCCCTTTAATTATCCTTGTAGGAGGGCCGATCTTCCTTGTTTTTTTTATGTTTCACCGCCCAAGGAAAGCGAAACCTATATCACCTAGTTGATGAACAGAAAGTTGTGTTCTATTTACTCTCGTCTTGAGCTGTTGAAGGTTATACACCGAAGGAAACACATCAGCTGGAAGCGTGTTTCACAACAGTGGAGTAAGTACTTCTGATAAACAGAAGTTCTCGAAGTTGTTAATTCCACTGCATAGGGATGTACACGTTGCGCAGCAACGATTGCAAAATGCAAAATGTTTTAGTTGGGCAGGTCAATCAGGTGTACTACTCTTTTCTGAATGGAATCCAAAAGTTGATACGAATGCTGGGCGCTGAGCTCCAAACATGAGAGCAATATTGGATTCTTGATCTGATTTGGACAGGTAAATTATAACATCTACAGAGAAATATTTCCTTGCCTTGAACAAATATCCTATCTTATTTGCTGCAGACTTCGAAATGTCAGTTACATGTTGCCCCAACAGACCAAAGAATTGCAGAAGATGCGTGGAAACCCTTGGTTAAAGTACCTGGTTTTTATCATCAAGTTGGAAATCACGAACGCAGTTCTTCGAAAAAATGTTTGTTGTTTAGGTCTTCGAAGCATTGAATTGCAAATTCCGTTGACTCCATTCGTTTATCGTTTAAGATCGTCGTTCAGGTAATCGATTTGCATCTACGCCCGCTCGACGTTGTGTCATTGGTGAAAGAAGACATCAGGGTGCTATAATTCGCAAAGCTCACCATGTAGTTCTCGGTCGGACTAAGCAGGACAGGAAGATTAAGTGCATCAGGATTTAGTGGATCAGGAAGGGGGCCTTTGGGCTCTCCAGCGTTCCAGCGTTTGGGAACCCCAGCGTTCACGTTGGAAGCACGGGATACCATCCACGACTATATGAATGTTTCCGTTGGTGAGGAAATTCCAAATTCAATCGCAGAGACTCCCGGGAAAACCATACGAAGATAGCTTATTCAGAAGAGCCTTACGCCAAACTCGGTTGAAAGCCTTGGATATGTCCAAAGCAACTGAACCAGATTCTCTGTAGCGCTCAATAGCCCTTGTCCACACTTGTGTCACACAGTTAAGATCATCGATTGATCGGTGTTTGCGACCTTTGCTCTCCAGGTATCTAACCATTTCGAGATTGAATGCTTCCATGACAACCGACAAAATGGATCACTACTTGATGGAAAGCATTCCTTCCCTTTTTTGGTATAAGATGCACTCGTGCACTCTTCCATAAATCAGGGAAAATCCCTTCTCTATATGACACAGTGAAGAGGTGAATACTCTGGTGAACACTTCTTGAATACAATGGCACGAATCTCGTCTGGCCCTGGTGCTTTCTTTGAATCAAGTCCACCAAGCATTCGACAAATGATCCGTGGTCTGAAGTATATATCTCTCATTCTAGATTAAATAATTGAAATTGTTGGGCCAAATTTTCCGATAGTCGAGAAAGCAGCGAATTTCAAAGCGAAGATATCGGCTTTAGCCGTAGTTGTGTAGTTGCAAGTGAACCATACTCTTCTATCAGAGGGAGAAAACTTGAAAGAGAGAAGTTGTTTTCCATTTTCTTCGCCATCGACCAAAACTGGCGTGATCCACTAAGATGGCCTATGAGCTTGTTGGTTATTCGTGAATTATACGCTTCTTTGGCTTTATGTATGGTCTGATTGGATGAATTTCATCGGTGGGCTCAATCTTTACTAGTTGTGGTCCGTCTGCAGTCGCTTCCAAAGCATGGCTTGCTGTTTAAGGGTCGTTAGACTGTATTTAGAAGAAACATGTTAATTCCAAAAAGAATCGCATCTGTAACACAAGTTTTTGGAGCTAGGAGCGATACTTTCATGAGGTAATGATCGGAATTGTCCAATGGTGCTCAAAAGACAACCTTGTAGCGCTCTGCTCCACTTGTCAAAAAATGATCCAGTGTATTTGCCGCATCTAGTGGATGATCAGGAGAGTTCCTGCTTGTTGGCTCGTCGCCTGCATGCCAGCCTCATCAGTTTTGTTTGAGTGTTTGTCCCATCCATTACTTGCATTGAAGTTACCCAGTACGATAACTTCGGCATTTGGGTGGTTGATTTGATTCCAGTTGACCTTGCTGGAAAGGTTTTCTAAGAATTTGCTGCGTTCTTATCATTCGGATATCGATGGACGCAACACACAAAAATTGTGATACCACATAGCATGAATCTGATCTACATGATATACAGGTTGCTGGGTTCCATCACTTCCTCTCTCTGACAAGCCAGATCTGAGCGTGAATATATACTTTTGCGCCTTTGAATCGAAATCTTGGATGTAGCTCGTATCCCTGTAAATACGTATTGTTTATAGTTGGTTTTATCTGGGTTTCGATAGGGATGAGTATATTGGTTTTGTTGATTTGCAGATGTTGCATACTGTTGAAGCCCTGGCTTCTTATATTGCACCTTACTCTTGGAGTTCTAAAAGAATGTCACGGAAAAGGAATTTCCTAAGTTAATAATGAGTATTTAGTTTATAGATAAGTTTTTTTTTTATCTTTCTATACATGTTACATTAATATTTATGTAATGATAATATTGAAACAATGTGTTGGCCTGTGTAACCATAGACATGATTGTACGGGCGCTCCAAAGCTCCTTTCTTCAAGTTAACTTTTGGATAAATGTATCGTTTCGATAAAATCTACTTTCTTTAAAAAAAATCGTTCATATTGTACGCCCCCTGTATATTTAAATAAGAAAGCGAATTATACATGAGGTATGATGAATTTTTGAGAACTGTAATTTATTATCGATTATGCTCCAGCATTCTTGCCCTCAGCGACGATAGAAATTAGATAAAACTCTTGGTGAACATCTAATATCAATTTTCGTTCCGTAACCTACTCATTATCGCGAATAAAATGGCGAGGAAACCCATCTGGCCTCTCCTAAGCAACGACGACGGTGCTAATTTTTCTGCAAACGTTACAATTAGAAAAAAAAATTGGCATAACGATCCGCTCGCGTAAGCGAAGTAATTTCGAAAAAACTATTGGGAAGACCCAGCCACGTGCGAAAATCGATTCGTAAAAAGGAGACATTCGCCTTCTAGCAGTTGCGAAATTGAGGCTTCACAGGTGTCTAACAATCTCCGCAAGAGGTTGAACTTGTTAGTGGTTATAGTAGTAGCTAATGTGAAAATATTGGTTCGTTTTTTAACTTCCATTTATTTGTACGTGCAGGTAGTAAACACCCAGGTGAGAAATAATTGGATATATTGCTTTATCTACGATAAACAGTGTGTTTTCGACGGTGAGTCTCATTAAACAGGAGATACAACTCATTAAGGTACAACATTTCCTGAAAATCGTAACACACACACATCGAAATGATCAAGGAAACAAGAATTGAATTTCATATAACTTTTTAGTTCTTGTAAAGGGTTTCTCATAAGATATTTTTTTATTATTATTATCCTGATACTCCTACATTTTCTGTCAAGATCCCTCAGATGCTTTTTCAGCTTGTGCGAGTTAGGAGTTCAGTTGTGTTCTGGGTAGGCTTTGTTACTGCGATCTTGCGTCACTTTATATATCAGCAATGTTAGCTTTTGACCAACAGTCTACACTCATAAGATATTGAAAGAAAAACGAGTTTATTTTAAGGGAAATCAATGGGTGTTTATTTCATTGCCATTAAAAATGGAAAACGATATCAGCCAAATGGCCGCCATGGCTACAGTAACAGCACCGTATCCTTTTCATGAATATTTTCTTGACCAATTCGCACATTTTTTTCTGCGAAATGGCGATTGTTTCGTTGCTTGTGTGACCGTCTTGTTCAAAATAAACTTCGTCCACATCTCCCAATTCCGGCCATAAAAATTATTAATCATAGCTCGGTAGCGCAATCCATTCACTTTAACAGTTTCACTAGCCTCATTTTATTTATTGGTCCCAGAGATATATCGTGAATTCTACCGGTTAGGTTACTGGCAGGTGAGCGTGGCTCTTCCACCAGGTGACTACCCAGCAGTCTCTACAATCTGCCCAGGAAACAGATAATACGATAAGGATACGCCTTATCATCGCGCATTAGCGAGAACCACCCCGAAGAGTTGAACCCACTAAGCCTCCAGTTTCGGCTTCAGTCCGAAAACCTACACCGTGACTGGTTGCAGCGAAGCACTATCCAGCCTCTACTGGCTCTGCAATGTCAGTACCCTAGTTGTTTTGGGACGCAACGCACACGCCGAAGGGGCTTCTTATCCACCCTCCCGAACGCAGTTCCATGAACCAGGGTAATCTCAAGAATTGATGCTTCGATTGATCCTGGTACGAGCCTGCCTCACAAACCCTACAAACTCTTGCGATGTACTTCAATCGATCCTGTCCCGAGGATCAACAGGCTACTGTATCGTCAAGGTCCACAAACCCCAGAAATGTCTCGCAATCGATCCTTGTTCAGGAGGAGGCTGGTCGAACCGTCAAGTCCCACTAAACCCTGAAGCATTTCTGAAGATATCTTTAACATGAGTTTCTTCGAACAGATAGATGGAATACTCTTTTAGTCCAGCAAGCAGACATTCAACCACTTCCCCCTCGAGTCCAACATCAATTGGGTGGCCAGGTTGTACGAAATTTCCCGAGGGCCTCCACCCTTCCGAGGTAACGCATTATGTTACATAACGCACGCGGCCATTGGACAGAGAAAGAATTACTGCAATAGGGTAGACATACGTTATTTTAAGGGTGAAGCCCTGTGTAGCGATGACACCCTTGTCACTGAGCTGGCTCAGCCCTCCATTTCACCTTTACGGTGAAACTAAGGCCCCATTCGGTTGAACTTCCACCACAAGGGCCCAGTGATCAGCGCAAATGATGCTTTAGGCATTAAGACTTAATCCTCTATTTCACCGGCATGAAACTAGGATCTTAGTCAAGACAAGCGTCCCCAGAGCGTTGAGCTTGGGGGCGGTCCCAGGGATACAGGCAGACAAAAGTTCCCTATACACATCAGGTTTCTGTTACTGTTTCCTCACGCCATTTTAGGAACAGCGCTGTTAATTGTTTATCCAACAGCGAATGGTTGGATGGTCCCCCGAAAGCAGAAAATTTCCTTCCCGCGGTTCGAACTCGCAACCTCACGATTATGAGTCCGATGTCTAAGCCACAAGGCTACCGCAGCGATATTTCGATTAAGTAATTTCGAATCTCACCGGCAGTCCAAAAACCGCAAGAAACAGTGACACGTGAAGGATGGGAAGGCTTTTCAACAATCATTCTTGGATTTTCCGAGACCCAAATGCGACAATTCTGCTTATTAGCGTAGCCTCCAATGTGAAAATGGGCCTCATCACTGAAGATGATTTTTCGATGAAAATCCGCATCATTTTGATGCATTTCAATCTGCGAAGATACGACGTTGCAGGTTATCGACCGGCTTGAGTTCTTGTGTTAACTTACTTTAAAAGCCTTAAGACCTAAGTCTTCATGCAAATTACGACGTAATGTCGTTTGTGGAATGACAATTCCAAAGATGGATGAAGAATCGACAAACCTGGGTTCTCGTCAACACCACGGGCAACAGCAGCAATATTCTCAGTTGAATGTAGGTGGCTTTTACTTGGTGTAAATCCATATCAAATGAAATGTAAACAATAATTGATTAATTTACCTTTTTATTGAGTAACTGATGACGCGTTTCGTTACATTGTTACTTCTTCCGATTATACAGTCTACTGATTTCTAAACAAACTGTCTTGCCTTTAAATACATTTATCAACTTTTTATACAAATATTTAAACAAAACGGGGAGAATTTTTTAATTTACAACACTATTACTTAATCATTTAAATGTAATTGAAAACTCATTATAATATATTTCTTATCTCCTCAATTACCAACTAAAGTAATTAAGATACCATTATACCCCACTTAAGACATGAGCAAAATCACGACTGTTGAAGTTCCCAGTATTATGGTATAAAGCCACAATAAAATAATTAACATAAAATTACCAAGAAATCGGTTACTTAAACATATTGAGTAAAGGTGAATTATTTAGATCTAATTGATCATTTAATAAAACTCCTTTATACTTCTCTCTATTTATTTCTACCGTTTCCCAATAATTTAATTGTAAACTTTCATCTACTTCATGTATTATCTTAAAATCATAATCGAACATATGATTTTCGGATAATAAATGATGAGCATAGTTTGAATTATTCTTATTGTGTAAGAAACTATTTAAATGTTTTTTAATTCTGGAAGTGAAACATCTACTAGTTCTACTTATATATATATACCTTATCACAACTACCGCAATTCAATTGATACGCACCCGATTTGGTTTTTCTTTTTATTTTTGTTTTATTGTTTCTGATGAATTTTGCTAAATTATTTTGTGTCTTCCATGAGATATTAAATTGTTGCTTCTGTAGTAAATTTGTCATATTATGGCTTATTTTACCAAAATTTGTAAGGCTGTTGTATTTTTTATTATTTTCTTATGTTTTTGGAAAATTTAAATCAGTTGCTTTATCTTATTGTTTTTTATTTAACAATTTCATCATTAACTCTGGTGCATAGCCATTGTTAATTGCGATTTGTTTAATGATATTAAGTTCTCTCAAAGTTTTCAATTGATAATGGAATACTAATAAATCTATGTATCATACTATGGAACGCGGCTAATTTATGATTATATGGGTGATGAGAAGAATTATGAATAATTATATCTGTATATGTTGGTTTACGGTAAATAGCAAATTCATGTTTACCATTTGTTCTTTCAATCGTGAGATCAAGAAAATTTATAGAATCATTACTCTCCATTTCGATAGAAAACTTAATTTTAGGATGAATACCATTAACAAAATCAATGAATTTTGTTAGTTAAAGGTTAGTCCCAGTAAAGCATATAATATCATCAACATATCTGAACCAATACAAGAATTTATTGAAGATGCAATTAGATGATATTGTGTATTCCAAATCATCCATAAAAAGTTCAGCCAATAATGGACTCAAAAGGATTGCCCATTATAAATCCTTCCCTACTCGAATAAATTTTATCATTAAAACTAAAATAATTTTGGGATAAGCAATTTTCCAAAAATTAGATTATTTCAGAATGAATGACTATGTTTACCTTGTTCTTTATCAATAAGTTATTAACTATTTTAATTGTCTCTCCAGGAGGAATACTCGGAAAAAGATTAACGTCAAAGGATAATAGTTTTGAATTATGTGGTAAACTAACGTTTTGAATTTTTCCAACTAATTCAAATGTATTTGTAATCGAAAATTTTGGGTTGAAATTTGTATGGCTTTTAATAAGTTCTATTAAATATTTTAAAATTTTTACTGATGGTGCGGTAATATAGGAAACTACTGGTCTTATTGTTTGATCTGGTTTATGAAGTTAAATAAAAGCATATAATTGAGGAACTTGTGAATTAGATAGAACTTGTTTGGATTTCGTTCCATCATCTACCACAACATCTGCATGTTTAAGAGTTGTTTTGGCTTTTCTTTGAAAACTTATGGTTGGATCCAAATCTAGAAGAGTGTAATTTTGAGATACGATAAATTTTTCCGTTTTTGAAATAGAGTCATCTTTGTTTAAGGCTATGACTGTATTTCATTTTTACTAAAGCAGATAAAGGAAATACAGTCATGTCAAATGTCAAGAGATGTCTGCTTCAAAAGTGACATCTGCCCAGATAGCAGGCTATTCAAAATTAAACCTCTTATTGGAAAGCTCTCCATAATACTGAGAATTTATCTAATTTTCAAGAGCCCAACGATATCTTACAGTCCGGTGGTCCTTACTCAATTGTGGATGCCTGGCGGATCTTCTTGCCCTCAAATTGAAATTGTGCAGTCTATTCCGGATTGTTTGACCAAAAATTCTTGTATTGCTTGTAGCTTGAACTATTCATTAAGGATGCTATGAAGAAGGGATTTCGTCGTGCAGTTTTAGCCGATCTTGTTCGACGGTTGTAGCTCTTGTTCTTTCATGAATATATTCAGCACTTTAACTAATACGATTGCGATTCCACGCTCTTCTTTGCGAAAACCCGGGACGTTTAGCAACTTCTTGTTGAGTTAAACCTTCGTTATTATTAATATTATCCTGATACTCCTAGATCTTCTGTGAAGATCCCTCAGAAGCTTTTTTCAGCCTGTGCGAGTTAGGAGTTCAGTTGGGATCTGGGTAGGCTTTTTTACTGCGATAGTGCGCCACTTTAGGTCACAGCACTGTTAATTTTTGACCCAACAGTGAAATGGTGGCCGACACCCGTCCAACTAAAAAATTTCTTTTCCACCTGAACGGGATACAAACCCGGACCTTTCGGTCACGAGCCCGATGCTCTACCACTGAGCTGTCCGCGCTCATAACCAACACGTTTAACTAACACACTAATTGTTCAAGGTGAACGCTTCTTAACGCATGTTAAACTCGTGACAATTAATCCACAACTGATAGTACACAACAGATCGTCGATTGCAGTAGCACAATATCGCATCCACGGACCAAAAAAAATCATATACCTACAAGAAATGGATGGTTTTTTGTAATTTTTTCTGATAAAGGCATTCATTGTAATATTTTGTGTGTGTGTGTGTGTGTGTGTGTGTGTAATACGCAAACAACCGCCTCGTGACCATCGATTTCACTCACCGCTGAATAAATAACTTTTGTTTGTTCGATTATTTCAAAGTACCCGAAACTTCCTAACATAGAATACAAATATAACTAACTGGCTTTTGAGCATAAGAACAAGCAGCTTACGAAATCCCACTGAAATATTTTCGAGATTTCAGTGTTAAGTGACATAATTTGGAACAGCCGGTTATTTAAAATGCTCTTTTTTGGGCGTTCATTTCCATGGAATATTGCAAGTGTTGAATTAAATGCGGAAAATGGATTCATAAGCGCCGTTTGATGAACCGCTCAATTTCAGATGAGGCAATTCCCGCAGGTACAATGCCTTCTGTGATGTTCGTGCATAAAATTGCATCATTTTATTTCTCTCAGAATTCTGCATCGCGTTGGGAAAATGAAGCGTGTGTCGTAATGAAGGACATTTATTATGTAGATTCATAAAATGCCTGCCTATTGTTTGCACTTCTCAGAATTGTTTTCAGTCTTTAATATGGCTTATTTTCCGATATTATCACATACAGAGTGTCGTCAAGTGTGAGTCTTTCAACCTGAGGTTGAAACATCAATATATACGATTTCATGTAAATCCTTCAAACAAAAGTTGTAGACTAAGGTCGTATTTTTCCTTCGGAGTTTCGTTCCGCATTTTTCCTAATCTCGTCATATATGTGCCGCCATATTTCATTGAACGATAAAACTTGCGTCCAACATTGAATGTCTAATGAATGCTATGTTTTTCCAAATATTTTATTAGGTTTGGGTAGATTTGCTTAACATTCCCGAGGATATTCGCATAGCGTGTTTCAAGTGACGATAAGTCAATGGTTATCTCCTAGCAACAGAATTTTGGACATGTATCAACTTCAGACTAATGAAAATTTTATAAAATCTCTTTTGATCACAGATCCAGTCACATTAACACTTTGTTGGGTGAGATTTTTCTCGCATTTCACGTTTGGTTGTTAGAAAAACTGAAGAAAGGGCAATCATTGAAAATTATAACGAAATATTCATCTTACCCTAAACTAGATCACCTCCTTAATTTTTGGTGATGGTAGTCCAGGATTGTACTGACTGAATTGAATCATCTTTATTTCGTGGCCCTGCTCGTTCAACTTCAATCTTCATTAGTCCCCATATGTTATTAATGGGATTAAGATCTGGTGAAGCTGCTGGCCATTAAATGGTGTTCTTGTATCCAAGCTTGAGTATAGGCCGAAGTGTGGCATCTTGTATTAGCCTGTTGAAAACGCCACCCCTCTGGATAAAAAACGTGCACCGTTTCAAGGAGAAAATCACTTAGGATGCCAGAATACTAGTCACTATTAATGGAACCATCAACTATACAGAGAGGCGTAGCACCACTCTGAGTTATTGCTCCCCAAACCATTATTTTGGTGGGAAATTTGGAAGGTAACAGGTTGTTTTGATAGGATTTCTATACACTCCCCAACACGTCTTGGCATTGATGCAATAAGATGGTCTATTTCTTCTTGAGAGATACTATCCCAAGCTACCCGTTGTAGTTCATGTCTCAGAGCCGCCAAAGTCAGTGGGGGATGGGGTCAATTTCCAAGCCTTCTACCCATGATGTCCCAAACATGCTCTATGGGCGAAATATCGGAGGATCTGGGCGGCCATGGTAAAAGATTCATATGGGTCGCTTCAAAAAGGTTTAAACTAACTCTGACAACATGAGGTCAAGCATTATCTTGCTGAAATATTGGATTCTCGAGCCGGTTAAGGTAAGGGAGAACATATGGTTCCATTATTTCTTGAAGATAACGCAGCGCTGTCATGTTACCTCGAATAAAGACTAAAGGCTACTTGCATGTGTACCCCATACCATAAAGCATGCTGTCCGGTGTACACGACGCTCAATATCACACTGAGGTTCACGTCTTTCTCCCCGACGTCGTCTAACACTTCTTCAGCCATCATGTGCACCCAAGGAGAATCGAGATTCATCAGAACAGACGACCTGATGCCATTCCACATTCCAATGTGGATCTATGTAATCGTTGTCGACGTCAGGGGTAACACAAGATGGGGTCGATAATGCTGCAGACCTTAACCGGCGGTAAGCCGTTCGGACAGTTACAGGATGGCCTTGTTCTCCTAACCACTCATCAGACAAAGATCGAGTTGTCGCAAATTAGTCTCTAATAGCCATAAGTCAATCTTGAACCTCATTTGTGCCCCTTCGACGTCCGGTGCCTACTCTTCTTCGATTTTGGGCATTATCAAACCACGCTTGACAAAATCTGATAACAGTAGTTTGATTTCTGTTCGTATGGTTAGCGATTTCTCGAAATGACAACCCCGCCTCCCGTAGACCAACAATTCGATTCAAATTCACAAGCTGGCGATAAATCCTACGTACACGTGCTCAAGGCATTTTAGCAACAAATAAACATTGACTTGGGATCTCCTCGAACAGGTGGTTTGTTGTAAAATTCAAAAAATTTGCAAAAAACGACTACACATTCAAGTAACAAAAAATGTTCACATGAAAAGACCTTCTCGTTGTTTTTTCTCTAAATTTTAATTATTTAGTCCTTGCTATACTGTCTATGTTTTACCGAAAAAAATTTAAAATTTAAACAGCTCCTTCTTGGTGTTGCAGTTTCTTTGTCAGTTAATATATTTCAAATGGACTATAGTGGTATAATACTGTTGATAAATTCCATAATATCCTTCAGTTTCTGAAAGCTAATATACAATTTCCAGTACTAAAGTTATCTATTCGATGTTTAAAGGAAAATCCTCATCTTATGCAAAAGCGCTCATAAAAGTTTTTTAAATTTATGTTTGAAGCCATTCAGTAATAACAGTCATAAAATTAAGCTTCATAGAAAGGGAGTGTCCAGCATGAGAAATTCACATGTTGAGAGTTTAAATCTTCGTCAAATGTAAAAAGTGTTTCAAGTTTCAAACAGAATGAAATTTGAGTTCGGAGCAAGTTGTCCAGGTCCACACAAATTTTTCTAATTTTTATTGGTTAAAATGGAGTTCAATTTGTGCTCTGGAGTTATAGGAATAAGGACCCCTCTCAGAAGCTTTTTCAGCTTGTGCGAGTTAGGAGCTCAGTTGTGTTCTGGTTAGGCTTTGTTACTGCGATCTTACGCCGCTCTAGGCCACATCACTTAATTTTCAACAGTAAAATGGTTGCCGAAACCCGTCCAACTAAAAAATTTCTCTTGTACTTGATGGGACTTGAACACGGGACCCTTTGGGTTCCCAGCCTGAAGCTCTTACCACTGAGCTATCGACACACTTATATGTAATATGCAAAAAACTCTTCCGAGTGAATATTTCTGTTATTGGAAAAAACGTTGGCCTATATCTATAGCTTCGAATTGGGAATACTTTTAGGACCATAAAATGGACTATTGTGGAATTTAACGTAAAATTTGCTTTATTCAACATTTCTCATTACTTTTCGACTGAAGTTGAACCCATACCATTTCCTCAATATTCTCAACTTTTTCCGAAGTACGGAGGGGAATGATTATAATGGCTTAATCACCTGACCGTACTTTGATTCAGGAAGTCGGTACGTCACCCTAACGATTCCTGCATTTAATCTTGCTTCTAATAGCGCAATCAAGATTATTTATGGTCTGTTTACACGACTTCGAATCTTTCATGTACGATTGACGCAAGTCCTTAGAGAAACTGTTACTATGTTTCATCTGATATATGTAGGTGAATGTGAAGGTTGTTCGATGGAAATTGTGGGGTAATTGAGCACAAAGAATTTCGAAAATACCCAGAGAAGATCAGTGATGATGCAAGAAACGTCTTGTACAAAAAGAGCGTTAAAATAAGTCATTTGACAGTGTGATAAATATTCTTATTTGCTTGTATACGCATAAACTTTGGGGTTTGAGAGCGATATGCAGTAATCCTACGTATTCAGAAAATTGTCTCGTTCACTAAAAAGGAATATTAAGCTATTTATAAGTACCTACAGCTCAGTGCTAGAGCTTAGGGCTCGTAACCGTAAGGTTGCGGGTTCGAGTCCTGTTCAGGCGGGAAAGACATTTCCTAGCTGGACGGCTGTCGACTACCGTTTCACTGTTGGGTCGAAAATTAACAGTGCTGTTACATAAAGTGACGCAAGATCGCAGCTAAAGTTTACATAGGACAACTGGAAGAACTTTCCGACATAGAATTTGTGAACATTTGAAGAGTGTCCTCAATAATAAAAGTAATTCCACATATTCTCCCCATTTGTTAGAAACAGGACATACTTTAAATCACAATTTTGAAATTCTACATATAGAAAGTAAAAGTTATTCCTCAAACCTGTTAGAATCCCTAGAGATAAATGAACACAATAAAATTGGAATATTACTTAACGAACAATTAAATTTAAATAACTCACCTTTGTTGAATATATTCAGATAAGCTGGAATTTGCAGAGACCCTCTTTTGGGTTTTAGTGCTCAATAAAAATTATTGTACTTTTTGTAATATAAATAGCAACGGATTTCGGAAACAAGCTTAGTTATTCAAAATGTAAACCTCACTGATGATGACACTGTGATAGCGAAACGATTGTTGTAAACATAACAATAAAAATTTTTGAAAATCAGAATAACCTTATTTAAATAATATATAATTATTTATTTTCCTTAACATTCTTTATACAGATGGTCCTTGTGCTATAACAGAGGCCATTAAATTGCTGGTCAATCTTTAAGATCTATGGTAAACCACATAACTATTTATTTAAGTTCACATTGGACATCATTTAAATGTTTAGTATTCATTTGCCAAGATGTTTTTTGAATTGTTTTTCGAGGTAAGTATATATTTTTTGTTGCTGGATATTATATTTTATTAATTGCGATTGGAGGGTACTGACGATCAAAATCTCTTTTAAAACTTCTTTTTTAGTAATGTTTTTACATATCTTGAGATTTTCTAAAAAGTAACTTAGTTAAATATTCAATAATAATGAATCTTAGGATTATGTTAAACATTTTTGAAAGATATCTGTTTTCATAAGAGGAAATCTTTGTCTACTCAAAATATTTAATTTATAGGATTTTTGTTAACAATTTATATTTATTGGTTTTTGTTATCTCATTTGGATGTCTTATAATGAATGTTTATTTTATATGTCGTTTGATATAAGGAGTGCTTATATGACATAAATTTAGTTCCTGAAGTTATAATATAAAATATAATTTTTTAAAATTAAATATGTAGAAGGTTAACAGAATACATCTGGAAATATTAAAATATTTAAATGATTTCCATCAAATTGGAAACAAATATAAAGGCATTATCAAAATTCTCTTCTTGAAAACGTTTACAAAATTCTATCCTTCGTTCCTTTTGTAAAGGGATTTTTTTCCCAGTTCAGTCAATTGCACTAATTTTTTTAACGTTTAGAAAACTTTTTCTAAAGAAATGTTCTACGTGTTTTTTTTTAGTTGCGAAATTATTTCATATATTTGACAAATAGTGTTGCCATGCAACTTTGGCATAGCCGACTATCTGCACAAACTATTTTATACATTACTTTTGTTTTAGAATGTTACAAAATATTAAAATTATGAAAAATGATAAATTCCGGATACTTTCTAGACACGGACTATATATTATTTTATTAAATCCAATTATCGCCTGAAGTGTTCGAAGAAAAAATCTTTTGAAGTAATTTTCAATTCATATTTGTTTATAATACATATTTCGTGTTTCGGTGATCGATTTCTGTTCGTTTTTGATACTGCGGTGTATCCTCATTTAATTCCTCTTTATATCTACAAAAGTATATTTAAATATAAATTAAATATACTCGACTAAGTCGGGAGAAAGTTTTGAATATGTCATCATTTAAATCCTAAATTATTCGAACAAATCACCTACAAACGTCATTATTATTCATATTTGCCCGCAGATAATAAAGCACAAATAGAAACCGATAACTTTGAAAATAAAACTGTTTAAATATAATAGGTGTAGTTGAGGATTATTCAGTTTTCAGAATCTGCATTTATATATACAGCATTATCCAACTGTTATGTTAAGTTTTATTTATGATAATGAGTACTCCCTATGTTTCTATGTTTCTCGTTATTTCACTTCTCATCTTTTTAATTAAGAGGAGAGATGATAAATAAATATGGGTGCATTGACATTTACTCCGAGAAGCGGTAGTCTTTGTTCTTTGAAAAGCTGTAATCTGTACTGATGAATCATACGGGTGCATTAAAACAATATTATGTGTTCAGAATTATTTCTATTCCATGACTGAATGAATTTCATTCAATAAAAATTTCATGAACGAAGGTTATTTGTCTTTTCCTTGCCGGAATACTGATCTGATTCAATCGTTTCTATTTTGTAGTTGATTTGAACTTTTTCACTCATGTCATAGAAATACAATAAAGAAATGAACTGAAACAATTAAAAAGATTCAATTCTTTATCGTACCTCGGCGACATAAGTGAAAAAGACCTGTTGACATATATCATTTCGGGTTTTTAGCCCATTTTCAAAACTGAGGAGAACAAAACTTAAAATCCTATTTATAATAGTAGGGTAGATCACAGGTACAATTTTGAACAGTATAAAATATGGTGTTAGTTGGGTCCTAATCTTTTCCGGATAAGGGCAATGGTGATAAATTAAATGTAAGTTGTTCATTTGTAATTGGTAGCTTCTTAATTTGTTTAGCACATGGTAAGAAGCTACCAATTACAAATGAACAACTTACATTTAATTTATCACCATATCTGGAAAAGATTAGGACCCAACTAACACCATATTTTTACATTGTTCAAAATTGTACCTGTGATCTACCCTACCATTATAAATAGGATTTTAAGTTTTGTTCTCTTCAGTTTTGAAAATAGGCTAAAAACCCGAAACATATTTGTCAACAGACATGAAATAAGCAGTGAAACTTAAGCCAAGTTGTTTTTGTTTACTTAATTAATATTAAATGAATGTATGCTTAACATTGCCTTCGAAGAACCATGTTAACCGGAATAAATAAATCACACTATAGTTATATAAATAATGAGTATCACCCTGATTTTTATAAGCCTTTAAGGTATTTTTTGGGTTTTGCAAACACAGCTCTATTCAGATGAGTGTCGCCTTGTTCGCATGTTATACCTGAACATCACAAACGCTTGGCCATCAAAAATTAGCATTTTTGATCGACTATAAGTGAAAAAACTAATGAATATTTTTTCAAAGTTATGAGTTTCTTAGAAAGGTTGAACCTTGACATTTACGAATGAAAAACAATAGCATTCAAATGACCCCAACGACTGGCTACAGTAACCCAACCGAATTTTTGTCGATTGTTTGCGGCTTAATCTCATGAATTGATTTTCGATGATAACCTGCTTCAGTACAACCGAGAAGGAACCAGCAGGGATCCCGCTCCTCCTAAAGGGATCGCCGTGTCGATCCCAGCACTCAGCTGCACGTGCAAAGTGTCCTTATTTGGTGGTTATGAAAGTCCGAAGCACAGAAACAACACAAATAACAGCTTTCCAGCAGGGATCATCCTCCCAAATATGACCGCTGTTGCTGTTCGACTATTAAAAGCGAGGCCCCGAATCATCGTAGAGGAGTGGCTTAAGGATCCAAAAATGGGGGCGAGCAAAGGGCGAGTCTTCCCAGATGGAAAGAGTCCTAAGTCTCCCTTGTCCTCTAGCCAGAGCGCACCGTCCCTAGGTCAAGAATGGGAGAACAACGGAGTCCGCTACCACAAAGAGTTGAAAATATCTTTGTTCCTCCCCAAACGTAGACCATTCAAGAGATGAAACGGGGGTGGTATAGAGTTGGGGGCGAATAAAGAGCGAATCCAGCCGGGTCGAAACGTCGTAAGTCACCCTCCAGCCGACCATTTCGGACCCTGCTGCGGATAAGTGACGAAGGTTGGAAAGCCCGTGCCGAAATTCAGCAGGGTTTCATCTTCGCCCGTGAAGTGAGAGTTTTGCTTCTAGTTCGCACAATGAGACAGGAGAAAATGACGGTCCCAACCGTGATTCTCCGACCTTATGCACGTTCCAGGAGCGACAAGTATGGATTACAAAACTCTAATCTGTCGCAGGATAGCACGACTCTGCCCTCCATTCAGAGCCACAACTACCCTCTACGATTCCAAGCTTTGTTTAAGGATAGGTAATGGTTGTGGGACGACATGATTGATGGTATGCAATGAAAAAATAGAAAGAAAGGAAAAATAGGAAGTCTCTGCTTTAGGCATCATGATTTAATCCTCCATTTCACCGGGATGAAACTAGGATCTTAGTCATGACAAGCACTCCCATCACGTCAAAGTACAGAGACATTTGGGTGGTGATTTCAAGACATCAATCGTATCTGGATGGTTGTAGTAACACTTATCCTTAACGGATCCCCACAAGAAATATTCCCCTGAAGTGAAAATAAGCTTCATCGCTAAAGATGATTTTTCTGGAAAAATGCTCATCTTTGGCCATGCAATCCCTAGCCATTGAGCGAAGTGGAAGCGCATCAGCCTTCATGCCGGAGTCTTTATACACAATGCTCCTCAGAGAAGTGCCTGAAATGTTGCATACGATGACCAGTTGATATGGATGGATGTTCAACCACATTCTGGGCCACAGCAGCAATGTTTTCAGGCGTATTAACTGGAAGAGAACGTGAACGGTTTGCTTTATCGAATAACGATCCAATTGATCCACAAATTGCCGTGAGGGCATTTAATTTCTATTGATATTTCCACGTTAATTTCTATTTCTTGATTATTTCGGTCTCTTCTTGACGGAAATTCATTCTATATGATTTGAAGTAAAACACTTTATTTCCGCTTATATTTATTATTCATAACAATTTTTTCGTCAATTACATATTGACTTCATCTGGTGAGTATGGTAACTAATTATTTCTACAAAATCTTTCTCCTTAAATACAAGTTTGACTAACAAAATACGTGATAAAATAGAGATTTTTTTAGGGATATTTCAGAAGTCAATGAAAAAGGTTCAATAACGGAGATCGGTTCACATCTGTTTGATCGTTCAGCAAATTATTCTTTTTATGGTGCCGGTTGATTTCCAGTGCTTCAAAAAGGTCCAGTCTATTGCATTTGTTCTCGATATGGAGAACATCAAAATTATTGTCAAAATCGTGTGCTGATTCTTGGAGATGCCTGGCATAAGTAGAATTTGATTTATTCTTAACCAATGAATTCTGATGTTCATGAATCCTACTCTTGAAAGATCTACTAGTTTGGCCAATGTATACATATGTTTAGATTTTTGTCCTATATACGGTAAGCAAATAAACCTTTCATTTTTTATTCTGATTTGTGGGTTAACTAATGGTATAGATTGCTTTAGTTTGATTTTATTCAATAGTTTGTCAATTATTGATGGGTTATACCCATTATTTACTGTAATTTGTTTTATTATATTTAATTCTATTTCAAAATTCTTCTGTGACATAGGTACATTAACTAATCTATATAACATTCTATTGTATGATGCAAATTTTTGGGACAAGGGATGATTTGAAGAAGAATGTATTGTGCAGTCTGTGTGTATTGGTTTACGGTAAATCGAAAAATTATGTCTATTGTTGATTTTAGTTATTTTCAAGTCTAAAAAATTTATGCTATTATTTTGTTCTTCCTGAGTAAATTTTATCGGGGTATACCTGGTTGATAAATTCTAAGAATAATGAAAGTTGTCTAGACGTACCGACAAATAGGTAGATAGTAAGGTCAACGAAACGGTACTAATAAATGAAATACTTGAAAATGAGGTGTTCTTTTATTTTGTTTCTAGGAAGTCCATAAATATTTCAGCTAATATAGGACTTGGTGGATTTCCCATCGTAAGGCTTTCGTATCCTTAAAATATTCCATTAAATAAGAAATAGTTTTGTGCAATGCATACATTAAGAATATCCATTATTTCTTGTTTAATTACCGGGTTTGTATGATTTTTATGGATAGTCGCATTTCTACTAATTTTATTGTTTGTTTTACAGGTACGCTAGGAAACAGGTTTTTTACGTTAAAAAAGATTAATTTAGCATTGTTTGGAATCGGTATATTTTTTATTTTATCTATTAGCTGATATGAATTTTTTATTGATAATTTTGCCTGAAAGTTGGTTTCTATTTGAATAATTTTTATCAATTCTTTAGACAATTTATATGATGGAGCTGTGACAAAGGAAACTACTGGTCTTATTGGTTTGTTTTCTTTATGTTACTTAATAAGTGAATGCAGAATTGGTGGTTGAGAGTTCATTTGCAATAATTTATAATTTATAGTTTTGCCAAATAGCGCTGATGAATTTTTTATTACTGTTTTCACTTGGTTTTGGTATTTTGTAGTAGGATCTTTCTAAGTAATTTTGTATTTATTAGGATCTGAAAATGAGGTTGGTTTGTTTATATATTCATTTATATTGATTGCAATCACTGTATTTCCTTTGTCAGCTCTAGTAAAAAGTATATTATTTTCTGAAGTTTTTTTCCGTATTGTTACTACCGTAGTGTTATTTGTGTTTTTATATGGCGTTGTTCTATTTTTCAAGATACTCGTTATAGTATACCTATCTATATCTGAATTTTGATAATATTTTAATGCATTTTCTGAATCTACAGCTAGAAATTCGAAGAATAATTTGATTTCATGAAATCAAATTATTGGAAAAAGGTTATAAATTCAATTTAAATAGTAACAAACATAAATTCCACGAATATCTAGCTTTAGATTCAGAAAATGCATTAAAAGATTATCAAAATTCAGATATAGATAGGTATACTTTAACAAGTATCTTGAAAAATAGAACAACGCCATATAAAAACACATATAACACTACGGTAGTAACAATACGGAAAAAAACTTTAGAAAATAATGTAGTTTTTACTAGAGTTGACAAAGGCAATACGGTGATTGCAATCAATAGAAATGAATATATAAACAAAACAACCTCATTTTAAGATCCAAATAAATACAAAATTATTAAGAAAGATCCTACTACAAAATACCGTAACCAAGTGAAAACAGTAATAAAAAATTCATCAGCGCTATTTGGCAAAACTATAAATGATAAATTATTGCAAATGAATTCTCAACCACCAATTCTGCATTCACTTATTAAGTAACATAAAGAAAACAAACCAATAAGACCAGTAGTTTTCTTTGTCACAGCTCCATCATATAAATTATCTAAGGAATTGATAAAAATTATTGAAATAGAAACCAACTTTCACGCAAAATTATAAAATGAAAAATTTACCGATTCCGAATAATGCTAAATTAATCTCTTTTGACATAAAAAACCTGTTTCCTAGCGTACCTGTAAAACAAACAATAAAATTAGTAGAAATGCTACTATTGAAAAATCATACAAACCCGGTAATTAAACAAGAAATAATGGATATTCTTAATGTATGCATTGCACAGAACTATTTCTTGTTTAATGGAATATTTTAAGGATAACGAAAACCTTACGATGGGAAATCCACCAAGTCCTATATTAGCTGAAATATTTATGGACTTCCTAGAAAACAAAATAAAAGAACACCCCATTTTCAAGTATTTCATTTATTAGTACCGTTTCGTTGACCTTATTATTTACGTATTTGTCGGTACGTCTAGACAACTTTCATTATTCTTAGAATTTAGCAACCAGGTATATCCCGATAAAATTTACCCAGGAAGAAGAACAAAATAATAGCATAAATTTTTTAGACTTGAAAATAACTAAAATTAACAATAGACATAATTTTTCGATATACCGTAAACCAACACACACAGACAATACATTCTTCTTCCAATCGTCCCTTATCCCAAAAATTAGCATCATACAATAGTATGTTATATAGATTAGTTAATGTACCTATGTCACAGGAGAATTTCGAAATAGAATTAGATATAATAAAACAAATTACAGTAAATAATGGGTATAACCCATCAATAATTGACAAACTATTGAATAAAATCAAACTAAAGCAATGTACATTCTGTCAAGAAAGTACCGGGAATTATGGATTTAAATCTGGCGGGGCAATGAGGCAGGTAAAAATTTTTTTTCCTAGGTTGGTACCACTGTCCTTAATTACTATGCCAAGCTTGAGCGGGATCTGTCAACTAGTGTGTTTGCAACAGCTGATTAAGTCAGTCGATGTCAGAGTGCGTGCCGATTTTTACTATGGGTGATTACGTTGAGCAAAGAATTTGTTTAAAGTTTTGTGTTGCAAATGAATTTTCGTGTGCCGATGCATTGAAAATATTGCAAAAGGCCTTTGGTGATAATGCTCTATCGAAAACTCGTGCATATCAGTGGTACAGAGCCTTCAAGGACGGTCGTGAAGTGGTCGCCCATCGACGGATTCGATCGAAGATAACGTCGATAAAATTGAGGAAAAGGTGCTGGAAAACCGTCGTACCAGCTTGAGAGAGATAGCACATGATCTTAAGATATCCCACGAGTCCGCACGTACGATTTTGATTGATATTTTGGGCATGAGAAAGGTGGCCGCACGACTCGTACCGAAAGACCTGAATTTTCTTCAAAAACGTCATCGCGAACAGGTTGCTTCAGACATGCTGGATCGCTGTAATTCCGATTCTACATTCAAGGAACGCATTATAACTGGTGATGAGACCTGGGTCTACGAGTACGATATGCAAACAAGCCAGCAATCATCGGAATGGGTGGCAAAAAATGAGCCGAAACCGAAAAAACCACGCCAAAGCCGCTCGAAAATGAAGGTGATGCTCATTGTTTTCTCCGATATCCGTGGCGTGGTGCACTACGAATTCGTTCCAGAGGGTCAGACGGTAAACAAGGAGTATTACCTAGGCGTTATGAAACGTTTGCGTGAGCGTATCCGTAAGAAGCGGCCAAATTTGTGGGCGAACAACTCATGGATTTTGGATTTGAAATGGAGCCTATTTTGAAGGCGACCCAATAAATTTTGACGATTAAATGTAAAAATGTTGTTTTAATTGAAAATTCCCGGTACTTTCTTGACAGAGTAGTATATCATTAGTTTACCTACAAATCAGAATAAAAAATGAAAGGTTCATTTGATTACCGTACATAGGACAAAAATCTAAACTGATAACTAGATATTTGAAGAAAAATGAAAATCTTAATATTTCATTAAGAACAATAAATCTTTAGGTAAATCAATAAAAAATAATGAAGATTTAGTCAATAAGAACAAGAATTCAGCCGTATATAGTTTAACTAGTGATACATGCTCATATGTATACATTGGCCAAACTAGTAGATCTTTAGAGAGTAGGATTCATGAACATCAGAATTCATTGGTTAAGAATACTACTCTGTCAAGAAAGTACCGGGAATTTTCAATTAAAACAACATTTTTACATTTAATCGTCAAAATTTATTGGGTCGCCTTCAAAATAGGCTCCATTTGCTCCAATACATCTATGCCAACGGCACTTCCAATTATCGAAACATTTTTTATAGGCGCTTTCCGGGATGGACTTTAGCTCTCGCGCCGAATTTTGTTTTATGGCTTCATTCGACTCAAACGGGTGCCACGAAGGGGCAATTTTAGTTTTGGGAAGAGGAAAAAGTCGCAGGGAGCCAAATCCGGTGAATACGGTGGTTGCTGAAGCACGTTTGTTGAGTTTTTGGCGAGAAAGTCAGTCACAATCGTAGCTCTGTGAGAAGGCGCGTTATCGTCATGCAAAATCCATGAGTTGTTCGCCCACAAATTTGGCCGCTTCTTACGGATACGCTAACGCAAACGTTTCATAACGCCTAGGTAATACTCCTTGTTTACCGTCTGACCCTCTGAAACGAATTCGTAGTACACCACGCCACGGATATCGAAGAAAACAATGAGCATCACCTTCATTTTGGAGCGGCTTTGGCGTGGTTTTTTCGGTTTCGGCTCATTTTTTGCCACCCATTCCGATGATTGCTGGCTTGTTTGCATATCGTACTCTAACTGGTCTCATCACCAGTTATAACGCATTCCATGAATGTAGAATCGGAATTACAGCGATCTAGCATGTCTGAAGCAACCTGTTCGCGATGACGTTTTTGAAGAAAATTTAGGTCTTTCGGTACGAGTCGTGCGGCCACCTTTCTCATGCCCAAAATATCAATCAAAATCGTACGTGCGGACTCGTGGGATATCTTAAGATCATGTGCTATATCTCTCAAGCTGGTACGACGGTTTTCCAGCACCCTTTCCTTAATTTTATCGACGTTATCTTCGATCGAAGCCGTCGATGGGCGTCCGCTTCACGACCGTCCTTCAAGGCTCTGTACCACTGATATGCACGAGTTTTCGATAGAGCATTATCACCAAAGGCCTTTTGCAACATTTTCAATGCATCGGCGCACGAAAATTCATTTGCAACACAAAACTTTAAACAAATTCTTTGCTCAACGTAATCACCCATAGTAAAAATCGGCACGCACTCTGACATCGACTGACCTAATCAGTCTAGTGTGTTGCAAACACACTAGTTGACAGATCCCGCTCAAGCTTGGCATAGTAATTAAGGACAGTGGTACCAACCTAGGAAAAAAAAATTTACCTGCCTCATTGCCTCGCCAGATTTAAATCGATAATTCCCGGTACTTTCTTGACAGAATGTAAATCAAATTTTACTTATGCCAGGCATCCCCAAGAATCGGGACACGATTTTCACAATAATTTTGATGTTCTCCATATCGAGAACAAATGACTAAGAATATTTTGCTGAACGACCAGACAGATGTGAACCGAACTCCGTTATTGAACCTTTTTTAATAACTTCTGAAAATTCCCCAAAAAATCTCTATTTTATCACGTATTTTGTTAGTCAAACTTGTATTTAAGGATAAAGATTTTGTAGAAACTTTAGTTACCATACTCACCCGATGAAGTCAATATGTAATTGACGGAACAATTGTTGTGAACAATAAATATAAACGGAAATAAAGTGTTTTACTTCAAATCATATATAAATTTCTAACAGTTTGGATAGAAAATTCATCAATTTGGAAATGTGTTTTCAATATTTCTCAGTTTCGTTCAAGCGCAAATCAACCAATTTTCTGTCGAAACACCAATGACAGAAGTGTTGCCATACTCTAGTTGGACCACCCTTTACGTATTCAATCTATTGATTGTATGACCAACCTCAAAAATAGAGATATTGATTTGTCATTTGGCTTCAAAAGTGGCATCGCGATAAATGAAAATTTTCAAGTTATTTCGAAACTTCTTCAATTATGCGTTTATTTTTGTTCAATTTATCGTCTTTAAAGAGAAAAATTTGTATTCTCTCAAAGACCCAGATTGTTTTAATTGTTTATAGTGTTATCCTTTTTTTTATTGTCAATAACATTTTTGTTACAGGCGGGCCAAAGAGTTCTCGCAAATGTGGCGAAGTCGAAGGCGGAGAGGGAGAAGGAGAGGGAGAGAAAAATTGGACACAGGAGGGTAGGGGTGGGTGGAGAGATCACTTACAAGAAGATCCAAACCAGTACTATCATGGGATCTATACAATTAGGTAAGTTAATCTTGAAATGCAAGCATCGTTAATCTCATACCTATTGTCTTGTCTCTCGAAGGACCAATTTTTTTTAAATAATTACATGACGGTATTTATAATTTTTCTCGATTTTATCAATGACGTCATAGTCTCTACTAAGCATTCCGCAGATGAAGATCTACATAATTTACTTTCAATTGATAATTCAAGATACATACGAAATTTCACATTTATCAGCTGAAACGAAAGTGTCCTGCATGAAATTTGAATGAACAAAGAGAAGGAAGGTCAGGAGAAAGACATTGGTAATAATATTTCGCGTTTAGGCAAGGTCGGACAAGTGTAATATCTATGTGAAATTCTCATTCAGAGCCAAAGCCATTGAGTGGGACACGTATGAGTCAATATACCAATAAAGCATCGCAAGAATCGTTTCATGGTTAAGATTGAGTACACATACACACATCGTCAAAAGTCCTGTCCAGGTGGAAAAGAAATGTTTTAGTAGGACGGGTGTCTGCCACCATTTAGCTGTTGGGTTAAAAATTAACAGTACTGTGACCTAAAGTGGCGCAAGATCGCAGTAACAAAGCCTACCCAGAACAAAACTGAACTCCTAACTCGCTCAAGCTGAAAAAAGTTTGGAGAGATCTGCACAGAAGATCTAGGAGTATCAGGATAATAAATAATAAAAATGTGCGATATAATGGTCTTTCCTTGTAGATGTTAACCTAAAACCAAAGTCGCTAACCTGCCACAGCGAAGGCTTTAATAAAAAGATATGAAACTAAAGCACTCTAATTTGCTCTAGCGATTTTACTTCGCAAAATGCCTCATAGTGCGCCGAGGAAAAGATAAATTAAACTTGTCTTTCCTGAATGAATCTCAAATCGACAACTCTTACTCCCTATCTATTTATTTCAACTTTACAATTAAAATAGTGGCTCTTATTTACAATATAATACAGTTTTATAATAAGCCTGAGTTCAGAGATTCTCGTAGGGACTTATCTTTGAGATTATCCTGGAATATTGTTCTCCAAGGTATCGAAATGATAGTGCTTTCTCCAAAAATAGTTCCTATTCTGCATATAATATAAAGGTGTACAGCCTCAAATTGTTCCAAATGACCATTAGAGTGTCCGGAACCAAGATAGTGCAGTAATAAGATACTCTAAACCGGCACAAGGAAGATTGTCTGGTATTCAGATAATCTAAGCAAAAAGGCGCTCCAGTAAGATTGTTCAGTTCTAAGAATATCAGGTACCAAGGTCTCCGGTATTAAGATCTCCTATACAAAGATCTCCGGTACTAAGATGCTATTTGATTAGACGTCTTATAAGAAACAATAAAAATTTAATATTCCACGATTTTCATGGATTAGGTAGGTTAATTTGATGAAAATATCACAATGTGTGTCGAAAGAAAGAAATTTGGCAAATTCTACGCTTCTTGAAAACAATACAATACTAGAGCGCATGCGATAACAACGTCGACTTTCATTACGGAAACTTCAAACCTCTTAATGGTCTTAGTGAAATCACATAATTGAAGCATTTTTTAGCGATTGTAATTCAAATCAACAGTGAAGCGTTTTTAACGTTACAGACCAGGCACCGGTCTCCGGGCAACGCTGCCGATTTTCAGGAAAAGGGCCAGTATGCGCCCTATTGAAGTTAGTGGAATATTCAAACGTTGAGCAATCTGGTGGTTCGACAAAGCTTCTTGTTGTAGGGTTACTATTCCTGCCCGGTCAAACTGAGAAATTGGACGTCCCGACATTTTCCACGAAATATTTAGTCCAGGAGGAATCGGCGCATGAGTACCGAAAACTATTCCACCTCAATTTTTTTATGCGATGCCCTTCAAATTACCCTACTAATTATATAAATGCATGTTGTCATGGGGCAACCCCGTGCCATATTGTTTAAACCGAAATTGTTTAAACAATTACAAGGAATTGCTATTTTTCAACCGGACAAATTTTTTTTGTATTCTTTGTTGAAATACAATTAAAAAAAGTCCTATGGCTTATTACGATAAAGTTATTATTTTTCGAGATATGAATTTTTAAAGGTCGATGAAATCTCAAATTTGGATACTTTTGACCCATGAAAAATATATTAAAAAATAAAATAAAATATAAATTATATTTTTTTTTTATTCTTTATATGATAGTTAACAATATCCTTAATTATGATTTCAAGAAATTTAATTGTTTACAACTGTTTTTTAATCGTTAATTCCGCGCGCTCAAAAGTTTACTCGCTTACCTATAAGTATCGCCGTCTCTCTCTGACTCATACGCTGCGTCGGCCTCTCGGTGTCCTGAATTATTATTTATCATTTATCTTTTAAACTATCAATTTTATAAGAATATTTTAAGAGAGCAATATTATCAATAATTAAATGCTCTACAATTTGTTATTAATAAATTTTTTTCTAAAATCAGATTTTAAAAAGTTATTTAAGGATGAAGGGGAATAGATAATTAAAATTTCTTTTTATGGGTTTATATTGCTTTTTGTCATTAAAATAGAAAGTACTTACCTTCTATAACTTCTTCAAACAAAGGTTATACATGCAGAAGTATAAAATAATGTAAGAAGATTTAAAAACAAGTATTTATTTATTTTCTATATTATATTTTCACATTCTACTGAATCACAACCACATAAAAGTATGCAACTAATATTATTTTTTTTACAATAACATGCTTTGGTTTTACAAGCTTTCTTACAATTACGCGGTTTCTTAAGATCAGTTGGAAACGAGCTTTTGTTCATAAATAGAGGTAGCAAAGTATCATTTTCTTTTTTGTAACCGAACTGAGTAAAATCTAATAATTCATATTGGGGATTTAAAGCTCGTTTCCAAACGTATGTTTGAGCTGAAGCCCTAAGTGCATGCAAATGCAAGGAATCTGAGGTACAAGGGATTTTTGATAAATTAATATTACTGCCAAAACTACGTGTAAAAATTATTTGTCTGGCTGCATCCGCGGTATTACCTTTTTTAACCAAAATATTTAAATATACAGCTTCTAGATCTTTTAACTGATTAGTACTTAATTCTAAGCCATTGCCAAGAGGGACTAGAGCATCACGATTTTCTTTAATTTTTATTAATTCTTAAGCTTTTTTTTTGTGCCAATCTTACTAGTCGTATCACAACCCGTAAATGCGTGTAAAGCAGGTAAGATTTCACAAACTGGATACGTCAGAGAATCAGCTGCTTTGTGACAGGAAAGAAATCGTGATTTTTTCTTTTCTTGGGAATAACTAAAAATGACATGGCACTCACGATAATTGCAACGAAAAATCACTAATATTGAAAGTATATTCATTTAACACCAAGAGGCCGACGCAGCGTATGAGTCAGAGAGAGACGGCGATACTTATAGGTAAGCGAGTAAACTTTTGAGCGCGCGGAATTAACGATTAAAAAACAGTTGTAAACAATTAAATTTCTTGAAATCGTAATTGAGGATATTGTTAACTATCATATAAAGAATAAAAAAAAATATAATTTATATTTTATTTTATTTTTTAATATATTTTTCATGGGTCAAAAGTATCCAAATTTGAGATTTCATCGACCTTTAAAAATTCATATCTCGAAAAATAATAACTTTATCGTAATAAGCCTTTTTTTAATTGTATTTCAACAAAGAATACAAAAAAAATTTGTCCGGTTGAAAAATAACAATTCCTTGTAATTGTTTAAACAATTTCGGTTTAAACAATATGGCACGGGGTTGCCCCATGGCAACATGCATTTATATAATTAGTAGGGTAATTTGAAGGGCATCGCATAAAAAAATTGAGGTGGAATAGTTTTCGGTACTCATACGCCGATTCCTCCTGGACTTATTCTCAATATTACAACTATTGTTATTCGCTGAAAACTGATTAATTTCGAATACACCTGTATTCTCCCAAACAAGAAACATTTTTTGCTGGTTTATAGTTTTCATTTAAGCGATAAGATAGTGAAGATTCCACACACAAAAAATTGTTATGTTATATTCAACAAGTTGAGAGTTAATAGGAGAGGCCAAGTCTTTTGACGATGTATGTATATAATAGTTGAGATATAATTTGTTCATTCAGTTTAAAAATTTAGTAAACACTACGAAACTCGAGTCACTGTATATTCAGTGAATAAAAAGTGATAGAAAACAAAGCAATTTCTCATTTATTTCCAATTAATCTGTTTGTATTAACCTTCGTGTTCCGATTATGTTCATGACTCAAGTCGATTTCTTGAAATTCAGACGTAACGGTACCGAGAACGGAAAAAAATATGCAGAGTTAAATATTCCTTTTGCCTTCCGGGACCCTGGACAAGATAACGCTGACCATCGTATAGCCATCTGAATATTTTAACACTGACATTGTGACTCATGCAAATTTCAAGTTCTCGGGGTTTATCTCCAACCCAGGTCTAAGTAAATATTGAAAGGAGATCGAAATGAATAATTTATATTCAGTTTCTGAAGGCAGGAAGCGGTCAGAAAGGTTTCTCTTTCGATAAAAAATATCCAAATGTTTGTGAAAAATTTCTCCACTGCTGTTTTGGAGAGTTCGTATTCCAAGACTAAAAATGATGAATTATTTTCCGACACAGCGTGCTGGAATGTAGCATCAATGTCTGATCATTCTCGATATATTTAGAGAGAATGCTTTTGTCTACTTCTCTATGCCTTAAGTGTGGATAATTTAGAAATGATGCCTTTAATTATATTAAGTTTTACAGCTCAGTCCCATCTCACGATTGGATCATTTTCATTTTGAAATTAACGACTAGCAACTTCGATGTTGTCACTTTATTGATTTGTTGAATAAACTTCACTTCTGTTTACTTTCCGGTTACGTCTACTGTCTATTCAAATAAAGCGATCTGAACTTAAACTGTTTATTTTAATCCAGTCTAACACGGGTTCATGATTTCATTTGGTCAATTCAAATTTAAATGAAAATGAATTCAATATGAGAATTATTACATTAAAATAAATTAATTCGGCTGATCTGTACAAAAAATCATTAATAAGGGGTATTAGCTATGGTAATAGAAAGTTCTAGAAATCGAGACAGTGTAACATACATCTGTATCACAAATCTATACTCTAACAAACTCGACAAGGTTTTGTAGATCAGAGAGGCAAATTGCGCACGTTTTAAACTGATTGGTTTTCGTCAGTGCAATGTATGCTAGTGATTCCAAATTTGTCAAGTATCTTTATTCACTATACACAGAGACTCCAAGATATTAATAATACACTAACGCCATCTGCAAAATAAATACAAGACTAACCTTTGCGAGTTAATTCAAGTAAAGAAATGTATTCTCGATATTTTCACGTTACCGACGCAGAATAAACTTTCCTCATGCTCAAAAGAATACATTTCTTTACTTGAATTAACTCGCAAAGGTATGTCTTGAATATATTTTGCACAGTCTAGATGACGCTAGTGTATAATTAATATCTTGGAGTCCCTGTGTATAGCGAATATAGATACTTGACAGATTTGGAGTCACAAGCATACATTGCACTGACGGAAACCATGTTTGAAACGTGCGCATGTCTGCAATTTGCCTCTGTGATCTACAAAACCTTCTCGAGTTTGTTTGAATATAGAATTTTTATACAGATGTATGTTACATTGCCTTTATGGGCTATCGAAACTTTCATGCAACTCAGATGAGTTATTCTGAAGGAACTTCTAAAAATATTAAGCTGACCATGGTGCAAGAAAGATTCGCACAGCGAAATTTTTTTGTTGGAAATGTATTCTTCTAAAGATTATGACTTTTGTTAAATTATCATTGTTTATGATTTAGTTAGGATCACAGACAAAATTCAATTGTTTGAATATATAACTGCGTTTATAACTCAATAATTATCGAAAAGGCTTAGGTTAAAATTACCTTGTATTTATTGTATTATTTCCGAAATTCCTAGTTTCAACAATTTTAACAGGTTTACACTTTTTTCTCAGGATGGTATTTGATACTAATTACAATTTTTTCGTCCAACAAATGAGATTAGAAAATTGGAGAAAATAGATAACCGAAATTAACGTTTAATTTTTTTTATCCTAGATAAAGCATATAAGTGTCAAATACCTTAAAACTAGTACCTTAGAGTAATGAGATAGGAAAAAAAAATTTGACAAGTGCAGTGGCGTGGATTACTGTTTCTTAATGTTGGTGAATGTTATAAAAATCGATATTAAATATTATTAATAAAATACAAGACACAAAAGAATATGAATGAATTATTATATTTCAAAAAATTGAGAGGTGTCAAGGGACACCCGGATGGAACAAAGTTCCTTTCGATTAATTAGTGGAGGAATTGTGATATTTTATTTTTTTTAAGTTATGATAATATTTTTTTTATTATTAACAAATATAATGTAGTATAAACTTAATCAGTAGGCTCAATTTTAGTAATAATTGGCTTGTGGTAACTGAAGTAGGAAAGAAGAAGATAGGGATTCTATTTTATTTAAATGTCTTAAAAAAACTGCATCGATGGTTGTATTATATTTTGTTGTTGATTCTGCTGGATTATTGTTTATTCTTAAATCAAATCCTTCCTCTAGAAACTGTAGCAATGGTTTTGATTTTTCATTACTGAAGTTGATGTTAAAATCATCGGCCAAAATGAGTGGACGTTTATCTAAATTTCTGTTGTATCTGCTAAGCGTTTGAGATACATCTTTAGAATACTCTAGCAGTGCTCGATGAATGAACTCCTAAATATCTATTATTTTGTTATTTGGTGAGACATACATTCTGTCAAGAAAGTACCGGGAATTATCGATTTAAATCTGGCGGGGCAATGAGGCAGGTAAATTTTTTTTCCTAGCTTGGTACCACTGTCCTTAATTACTATGCCAAGCTTGAGCGGGATCTGTCAACTAGTGTGTTTGCAACAGCTGATTAAGTCAGTCGATGTCAGAGTGCGTGCCGATTTTTACTATGGGTGATTACGTTGAGCAAAGAATTTGTTTAAAGTTTTGTGTTGCAAATGAATTTTCGTGTGCCGATGCATTGAAAATGTTGCAAAAGGCCTTTGGTGATAATGCTCTATCGAAAACTCGTGCATATCAGTGGTACAGAGCCTTCAAGGACGGTCGTCAAGTGGTCGCCCATCGACGGCTTCGATCGAAGATAAGGTCGATAAAATTAAGGAAATGGTGCTGGAAAACCGTCGTACCAGCTTGAGAGAGATAGCACATGATCTTAAGATATCCCACGAGTCCGCACGTACGATTTTGATTGATATTTTGGACATGAGAAAGGTGGCCGCACGACTCGTACCGAATGACCAGAATTTTCTTCAAAAACGTCATCGCGAACAGGTTGCTTCAGACATGCTGGATCGCTGTAATTCCGATTCTACATTCATGGAACGCATTATAACTGGTGATGAGACCTGGGTCTACGAGTACGATATGCAAACAAGCCAGCAATCATCGGAATGGGTGGCAAAAAATGAGCCGAAACCGAAAAAACCACGCCAAAGCCGCTCGAAAATGAAGGTGATGCTCATTGTTTTCTTTGATATCCGTGGTGCGTGGTGCTTTACGAATTCGTTCCAGAGGGTCAGACGGTAAACAAGGAGTATTACCTAGGCGTTATGAAACGTTTGCGTGAGCGTATCCGTAAGAAGCGGCCAAATTTGTGGGCGAACAACTCATGGATTTTGCATGACGATAACGCGCCTTCTCACCGAGCTACGATTGTGACTGACTTTCTCGCCAAAAACTCAACAAACGTGCTTCAGCAACCACCGTATTCGCCGGATTTGGCTCCCTGCGACTTTTTCCTCTTCCCAAAACTAAAATTGCCCCTTCGTGGCACCCGTTTTGAGTCGATTGAAGCCATAAAACAAAATTCGGCGCGAGAGCTAAAGTCCATCCCGGAAAGCGCCTATAAAAAATGTTTCGATAATTGGAAGTGCCGTTGGCATAGATGTATTGGAGCAAATCGTGCCTATTTTGAAGGCGACCCAATAAATTTTGACGATTAAATGTAAAAATGTTGTTTTAATTGAAAATTCCCGGTACTTTCTTGACAGAGTAGTATATGACTGCCATGATTAAAGTAACGCCGTTTTCCATTTCACACTCTGCTGCACATAAATCTGCAACACTTGTACGTCTTACGTGCAAGTCCTGAATATTGTTCATAATGACCGACGTATTTGGTGTTACAAGATTGGTCGTATCATTTGTGTTGTGATAAATCGCAACTCCACCTGAACGAACAAAATCACGTTTGAAGTGAGCTACAATTAAAATTCTTCTTGATTGTCCAACCATGTCTCTGATAATACCAAAATGTTCTTTTTTTCTGTAACAGAGTCAATTAAATCAACTGAATGTTTACGGCTTGAAACTATAGCAAAAAGTGTCGTTACAACTTTTGGTCTTAATATTTTCCGTCTAGCCCCCTTTCGCAACGCTCGATAAGGAACTTCGTTCCAATAAAATATATTCCTAAAAACCACTAAACTTTTACAAAATAATGTAACTAATAGACCTAGAAAAATATAACAACCACCAAACAGTGTTGCCAAATTAACAGAATATCCTTCATTTACGGAATTGACATCAGTGCCACAGAAAGAAGGAAGCTTTACGTCTCTCTCTGAAGTGTTGATGAATGGAAATGTTACAGTGATGTTAACAAATGCTTTAAAGCATTTTTGTGTTCACCTATTTCTCTGAGACCAATTTTTCTGAATCTCAGCCTTGACAATAATTTAAATCGTATAGATGTTCTGTGAAGTAGATACTAAGCTTATACTTATTTCGGGGGTAGATCGGAAACATTTTTTCAATCACAATGTACCATATCGAATTCAATGCGATATTCTATCAAGTGTTGCGAGCTGCGTCGTCTACTCAAGTTACAGGAAGTTCGGGATTGATTGAGATTTCCGCCTTATGTTCGGCTCCATCATTGGAGAAATTGACACTTATTGTAGTCGATGAAGAGGCAAGTAAAAGGAGTAGGAATTGGGGAAATTACAGAGGAAGTGTATCCTACAGATATAATTGTAATGACACAGCCACGGTTTGATTGAATTCTCAAGTTTCCATGAGTAAATGGCAAAATACAAGAAATGCGGCAGATTTAATCCAAACAAAGATTTTTCATTATTCTTTCACCGATATCGATGAATCGGATAATTAACGGACCATCAAATTATAATATGATAATATTCCAATTTCTTGAAACAAAATTTTCAAAAAGTTCAATAGCTATGAATATTTGAATGCTTGGTCTTCAACTGCAGAAATGACATTAGGTTCATCGAAATCTAACGATCTGTTGTGCCACCATTTCTTAAGCTGAGTGCCAAAAAAGTACTGGAAATCGCTAAATGAAACGAAATATGTTCGTTCACCGATTGCATCGTGTCCACAAAAGGCCAATTAGGAAATAATACCCGTAGTCCAAAGAATAATCCAATCAAAATTTTTTTAAACGCATTTTCAACACCGTGTTACTGTGTGGAGCTGTAAATCAGTTTGCACGAGTTGAATCTTCACCTCAGAGCCCTTCGTGTTCCTCCATTGTCTAGGGACAGTCGCGGACTAAGACCAGAAACATCTAAACTAGATACATCAAGAATGACCTACATTTTCTATGAAATATTAAGTTCCACAAATGCTCAGTTTAGCCCAATTCGATGACCTGATCAAATCATTTCATGAACTGCATCGATATTTCCGGAAACCGACACAGAAAATGGCTTCCTTGATTGATTTTTTCTTTGATGGAAAATTCATCTCTTTTGAAGCTTGCTGTTGGGTTTATTACTGTCGCATACGAGGACATTGATGGCCAAGGATATCAAGAGTAGATTCGTAAATTAGCTTACCTTTTAACTTGAGCTGGTCGATCACCAGTAACGTCGTATCTTCGCTGGTTGGGTCATTGAAATGCATCAAATTGATCTGGATTTTCATCGAAAAATCATCTTCAGTGATGTGACCCAGGCAACGTTAATAAGAAGAATTGTCGCATTTGGAGCTCGGAAGGTCCAAGAATGATTCTTGAAGAGCCTAACCATCTTCAACGTGTCACTGTTTGGTGCGGTATTTGCGCTAGCGGTGTGATTGGACCTTACTTATTCGAAAATGAGACTGGAGCAAGTATTACGGGGCTACGTGCACACAAGCAACAAAACAATTACAATTTTGCAGGAAAAGTTTCATGTCCGTGTTATTTCTCGAAGAGGTGATCATTGATCATCTATTGCGCTCCCCATGACATTGTAGCTTGACGCGCAGGGGGCGCTTATCTTGACTACGTTCCTAGTTTCATCCAGGTGAAATGGAGGATTAAGTCCTGATGACTAAAGCAATGTCACTCGCGCCAGTCACTGGACCCGTGTGGTGGATGATCGACTGAATGGGCTCTAGTTTCACCGTCGATCAACTCAGTGACAAGGGTGTCTGTCGCAGCACAGGGCTTCACCCTTAAAACTCACGTACTCTACCCGATTACATTAAATCTCCGGATTTTTCTGTCCAATGACCGAGTGCGTTATGTAGCATAATGCGTTACCTCGGGAAGGTGGAGGCTCTCGGGAATTATTCGTACGACCTGACCACCCAATTGGTGTTGCATTTGAGGGGGCAGTGGTTGAAAGTCCGCATGCTGGACTAGAAGAGTATTCCATCTATCTGTTCGCAGCAACTTATGTTCAGGATATCTCGAGAAATGCTTCAGGGTCTAGCGGCACTTGTTAGTTGTCAAGACCGGCCTCGTCCTGAATCAGAATCGATTGCGAGACGTTTCTGTAGTTTGTGGATCTCGAGGATACGGCTAGACCGTTAGTGCTTGAAGCCAGGATTAATTGAAAGAGTTCAAAAGGGTTCGTGGGTCTTGACGTACAGACCGGATTGACGGTGCTCATACCAGCATCAATTGAGGCATGAAATTTTGAGATTATCTTAATTCATGAGACTGCGTTCGGGTGGGTGGTTTAAGAAGCCTCTTCGTGAGTGAGTTGCGTACTGAAACAACTCGGGTACTGACACTGTAGATCCAGTAGAGGTTGGATAGTGCTTCGCTGCTACCATTCACGGTGTAGGTTCACGGACCGAAGCCGAAACTGGAAGCTTGGTGGGTTCAACTCTTTGGAGTGGTTATCGCTATTCGTGAAGATAAGGCGTAACACTTTCTGCTTCCTGGGCAGATTGTGGAGACCGTTAAGCAGTCACCTGGTGAAAGAGTTATGCTCACATGCCAGTAACGTAACCTGAAGAATTCACGGTGATCATCCATTGGTTTCTTTTAAAATATACTCCTTTTTTCCATTATTAAAATGGAATATCTTACGTGAGATATCTCAGAAGTTATAAGAAAGTTTTTCACCATCTTATCTTCATTTGTATATTTATTTACGATCATATAAGATAGTGCTTAACTATTCAGTAGTAGAAATCGTAGGTCCGAGATATCCTGTTTATTAAACATTGAACTGATTCGCGAAAACCTTGGAAGCAACAAATTGAACAAGCTGTATAGAGATGACTAGTACCATTCATTCGATAAACAGTACCGAACCGATACCTTAACGATTTCGTTTTGCGCATTTAATTTATCGGGATCATTATCATTCTTCGTGGTTCCCCGTCCACATCAAGGGTACGTTTGAAACTAGCCTAGTTTCACCAGCCGGCCGACCGTGGTAGGTCGTAGGAGTGTGTAAAAGTGCTGTGTGCTAGGTCGTCGAAATTGCGCGTGATACCGACGACGTGCCATGTAAACGACACCCAACCCGGATATTTATGCTTACTAGGATTCTCCTTGTAACGAATCTTCTCTAGAACCCGTGCCTCATTTTCGATATTCGTACCGGTGTTATCTTATCGACGATATGTTGGAGGTTGGTAGCGTGCGATATCGGCCTGAGGAAGTAGCGGTGTGAAGTGTTCCCGTGTGTTGTGATGTGATTTTGTGGATAGTGGGTGAGAATGTCGATTTCCTGCATCAACGTGGGAGAGACATGTTTCGGCAAGGCAATACAGACTGGTTAGTATTTTCCCGTATTTTCCGAGGTGTCGCTTTGGCGCGGTTGAACGGATTTGTCGTATTCAAGGCAAATAAGAAATGACTACATCCACACTAAATGATTGTTACATGGGTGACTCAAATGAAGTGTTACAATGTCGAAACGTTGCAATTTATTGAACCAAAGCCAAACTATATCAGCGGTTTCCGATTTGCCCACCTTAGGCCTGGATTGTAAAGGCTCGTTCATTGGTAGGATTATAATTTGGAATAATTGACATATCAACTCAATTCGTCCTCGGAGTAACATATCCGACATCGACACGGACAATCGCTTCAACTTTTGACCACCCTATGCAATAATTCCGGCAGTTTTTCGTCAATAACTGGACTAATATTATATGCCAAGTGATCCAAAGTCTGTGGCATTTTGGTACAAACTTTTGTTTTCTTGAAGCTCCAAAAGAAAATAATCCAAAGGTGTCATATCTCTCAAAACATCAAACGGTACAGAGACGGTTCAAAAACCATCGCAGGAGCTGCGCCTGAGTGTCTGGGTCAGCCACCAAACACTCACTATAGTTAGGCTCCTATCTGAGTGTCATTTAGGTAGAAATACTTGCAGTTGCATGATGCTTGGAACCTAGGAACGAACCATCAGAAATGTCATATAGCTATCCACTCTGATAGTCAAGCTGCTATTACAAATCTTCTGGTGAAGCTGCTGGCCATGAAATGGTTGTCAGTTGATTCTTGAATTAGAAAATTATAACAATTCATCTTATTTACTTATACAACCTCCATTTAACTGTAAACACATGAATAAACGTCGAGGTACACCAGAAACTAGATCTCCTCCATAATTTTCGGTCATGTAAAACTGATTGAATTAAATAATCTCTATTTCGTGGCGCTGATCGTTCAACTTCAATCTTCATTAGTCTCCATATATTTTTAATGGGACTAAGATCTGGTGAAGTTGCTGGCCATAAAATGGTTGTCACTTGGTGTTCTTGCATCCAAGCTTGAGTATAGGCTGAAGTATGGCATCTTGCATTATCCTGCTGAAAACGCCACCTCTCTGGACATAATGCATGCGCCGTTTAAAGGAAAAAATCGTTTAAAATGTCACAATACTTTTCATTATTAATGATACCATCAAATATACAGAGAGGCGTAGCACCACGCTGAGATATTGCTTCACAAAGCAATATTTTGGTGGGAAATTTTGAAATTTGAACGGTAACAGGTCGTTTTGATAGGATTTTTAAGTGATTTCCACCAAGTTGGAAACAACTTTCATCAGATAGTAAGACATTATTAAAATTATCTTCTTGAAAAGGTTAACAAAATTCTATCCTTCGATGTCATTATAGAGTTTTTTGGTTTGCTTGTTATGTAGCTTTGTCTTTTCAGTGACATACGGACGGGTTTTGGACATACTTTTATATTTCGTTGATTTCCAAATCTGTTAGCCAATTTGCGAATTCCCAGGCGCGGATTGTGTCGTCCTTAAGGCCAATAAAGCGTTCAAATTATTTCCTTTAATCTTGCACGGTCTTCCTGGTCTATGCTTCAAGTTCAAACCATTTTTTAAATCTCTTTATGGTCTCATATACAGCACTTTTTCCCATTTCAGTCAATGGCAAATTTTTAAACGTTTCGAAAACCTTTTATATACAAATATCCTCCTGTTTTCATTTTTCTAGTAACGACATTATTTCATAAATTGTATACCTGTTGACAATCAACAATATTCGACAAATAGTGTTGCCGTGCAACTTTAGCCACAGCCGACTATCTGCACAACCTATTTTATACATAAGTTTTGTCTTAGAATGTTACAAAAAAGAAGTATATTAAAATTATGAAAAATAATAAATTCCGAATATTTTCTAGACAAGCTATACATAAAAATTTTGAACTCACTCTTTTCTTCTGGTAGTGGAGCTAACTCCTCAAACTGTCCATCAGATACAGAGGTAAAGAAGACCATATACACAGATAAGGATGAGTTAGTTATTGGTACTATTTGAATTTTTATTGTCTCAGCTAAAATTACTTTTTTCAAGGTTACAAAAACCATAGTGTTGTTCACTCACCACTTTTATATGTACGTTGTATTTTTCGCATTATTTAATACGTTTTCCCACACTCGGAATAAATTCTTTGAGATGTTTATGATACTGGACCAATTTATTGAAGGGATATCGTACGCCGTAACAATTACTATTTTTTGCAAATACTAAAATGTAAACATACGGCAGTCACCAATGAAACATTGGAAATATAAACCTTGGGGCTTTCACGGAGGTTGTGTCAACAATGTCTATTGTTTATATCGGGTGTTTTTTTTTTAGAATGATAGAACTTTCGATAGGGATAACTGTGATTTGACAGAAGATAGAAGCCATGTTGTTTTGACATTTCTGTTCAGTAAGCATTGACAAATTATCATGGAAAGACTAACGCCGCAACAAAGTTTACAAATTGTTGAAACAACGTTGAAATTTATTTTCAAAATCAGTGTTCTATTCGCCAAACTTATAGAGCACTTCGTGAAATTTATGGTTTATTCATCATCGAGATAGCTATTATATATACAAGTGCCCTTGGAGTAAAATTCTTCGTCAACTTAGTCAAAATACAGTCCACTCAAACCTTTCGTAATTAATCATTGTAATTAATTAATTGCAACCGCCTGTTATTTCAAAATACTGAAATAATACTGCGGTAAACTAACCGTGGTACGTTACAGTCAAATTGATTTCATGGAGATATCTTCTGACTATGTTTAGGAAAACTGAAGTTAACGAAGACGTTAACTTGCTATTGTTCAAGGACTAAGGCTGTCTTCTCACCGAGGGAATAAAAAAACGGTTTTCTACTGGCGTTGGAGCACGTGGCGTGCAACTTCTGGGACTTTGATGAATTGTTATCATAGTCCTCGGATAAAACTCGTCTTGCTATAATGAAAATTTGATTTTCAATTGCGAAGAAAAAATCATTAAAATGTGTATTTCTGACACACGTGAGCAAAAAAGATTTTTGTTGATAAACGAGGAACCATAAGACGTTTCTTTGACCTTTATATGTAATTGAAAAAAACATCAATCAATAATGAGGAGTGTAAGCCACGGTGATAGAAATTTCTACAAATCGAGACAGTGTAACATACAACTGTATAACAATTCTATACTCAAACAAACCCGATAAGATTTTGTTGATCACTGGAGCATAATTGCAGACATGCGCGCGTTTCGAACTTGTTGGTTTTCGTCAGTGCAATGAAGCCAGGTACTACAAATCTGTCAAGTATCTATACATACATAGCTATACATACAAGACACAATACATACCTTTGCTAGCTTATTCAAGTAGAGAAATGTATTTCCGATATTTTAACGTTACAAACGCAGAAAACACTTTCCTCATGGTCAAGTCAGATCATATTAAGCTTCGTAATGCTCATAATTAGCGTATTAATATCCAAATGAATTCATTCTGCTGATCTGCACCAAATATCATTAATAGGAAGCGTGACATACATCTGTATAACAATCCGAAACTCAATATATATAATAACCGATAAGGTTTTGTTGATCACTAGGGCATAATTGCAGACATGCGCACGTTTCGAGCTTGTTGGTTCTCGTCAGTGCAATTAAACATTAAGATACGAAAGATATGCATTTGGAAAACATCGATATTTTTCGCATATAACCTATTCACCGCTGCATTGGAACATCGAAATTTTTCCATCCAATTGGCCAATATATGTTCGGATATGTTATATCGAGGTGTATTAATCCGCCTGTTATCGATTTGCCCTGCGATTTCTGGTTCGTTAAATCGGTTTCCGTAATGAAATTAGTCGACAACTCCCGCCGATTTTCATCACCTGCACCACACGCTCGTAGTCTGCACGCCATAAAACTTTTGACAGTCGAGTACGTTCAGTGAGCGTCTATTTAATTTTATCTCGAAATGGAATTAGATCGTACACGAGCCAACGTTGACCAGAAGTGGCCTCGGAACGGGGTTAATTGAGCCACACTGGTCCTTGTACTTTATGCCCAGCGTCTTGGTTGTAGGGAATCTTGAAAGTTTCAACTGTATAACTGTGGTTAAATGAAAAACATATATAAAGGATTTTCCAATGACAGGTTTCATTTTGATATCAAAAGGAGATGAGTATATTTTAAGAGAAATCAATGGATGTTTAATTCATTGTAAAGAGGAAGGTATGCAATGGAAAACGATATCAACCAAATGGCCGTTACGGCTACGTTTGCAGCACCACATACTTTTCAAGAAATTTCCATGACTAATTCGCGCATTCGTGGCTATGTGTCCTCGATAACGAATTCCATCTTTGAGGTTTTGAAAATATTGAAGAGCATTGGCATAGACCTTATCGTTCACGTGGCCCTAAAGAAAAAAGTCTCAAGGTGTTAAATCACAAGATCTCGAACTGTGATCACCTCTCCGAAAAATAACACGACCAGGAAACTTTTCTCGCAAAATTGCGATTATTTTATTTAAGAACTAGTCCTTTGTTCAGCAGTGATTACAGCTTGCAAACGACTTGGCATGTCTTGGATCAGATTTTGTATCACGGAATATTATCCAAATCCTAGACAAGAATGGCGCGAAGCTGTCAAGAATTTCCGGTAGCCTGCAAATGTTTCCGTAAACATCTCCTTATCTTATCCCATTGATTCATCAGATTAAAATTTATACTTCGAGCAGTATATATGATCCTCGTCAAGATAAGCAGCAATTACACGAACAGTGAATTATCATAAAGGTTCCGTCTTCTCCTAGAATAACCATGAGCGGTCCAACATTAAAGAATCTCTGTCTGATATCTATGAGCAGTCAAAGCCTTATTTCGGATAAAGACTAACTCTTTGCAGGCTTCAAAAGATATGTCTCCCTATACCGTGACTGACGTTTGACACCTTGTGGTTTCCACACGCTTACACGTCTGTCTGAGCCTATAAAACAATCACGGCTCATTGGAAAACAATACGCGACTTCAATTCTCTATTGTCCAAGCCAAGTGTTCTCGTGCTAAATTTTACCTTGCAAACGGATGTTCACGAGAAAGTGGAGGTCCTACTTCGAGAAGATAATCTAGCAAGATAAAGTCGTCTGAACTGTTCACTACGTTTTAGACACACGTTTACGTTTATAACTTCCAGGAGATGATGATTTCGAAGGGAAACTGACGTGACCATCTGGTTTCTCAGAGCAGTAGAAAGGAGAAAGCGGTCGTATCTAGCAATTGAAGTTGTTGAACCAGGTCTTCTAGTCAGCAGACCAGTCTCTTCAAAACGTTGAAATACTTACGGACATTAGGGAGACACCAAACAGTCTCGAAGTTTCGTGCTGACCATCTTCTATAGCCATCACAATTCCGAAACAACAATATCTATAGCCACTCCAATAATAGTAACACAACAAAATCAAAAATTTGCAATTGACAGATAAAACCACCAAACAAAATACTGATAATGGTTTTTAGGAATTTAGTTGGGAGAACCTTTTTTGACAGACACTTACAGAAATGAAAACAATTTTTTCATTCAAGCAATCGCGACAAGATTTGTAAGATAAAGTCAAATTACGGTACGACCCTAATTTTATTGAGACCGTTGGTGCACGAACAAGGAAGGGTTCATGGGTCTTGGTGCTACGAACGGTTATTAGTGCTCGAACCAAGATCGATTGAAGCATCTGTTCTTGTTTCTTGAATTGGTGGAAATCAAGCCCTTTCGGCGTGTGAGTTGTATCCAAAACAACTCGGAAACTGACCTGCAGAGACAGTAGGCGGGATGGGTTCAACTACATTGGAGGGGTTCTCCCTTTGCGCGAGAAGGCATATCGCTATCACAGTAGCAGGTAGGCTTTGAATAACTATAAACACTTGACTAAATGTCGAGGTACACCCTAAACTAGATCACCTCCATAATTTTCGTTGATGATAGTCCAGGACTGTGAAACTGACTGAATTAAATCATCTTTATTTCGTTTCACTGCCCATTCAATTAAATTTCATTAGTCCCCATATGTTTTCAATGAGACTAAGATATGGTGAATGCTGGCCATGAAATGGTTGGACACTTAGTGTTCTTACATCCAAGCTTAAGTATAGGCCGAAATGACATCTTGCGTTATCCTGCTGAAACCGGCACCCTCTGGATATAAAGCATGCACCGTTTCAAGGAGAAAATCGTTTAGAATGCCACAATACTTTTCACTATTATTTATTTATTATTCATAGTTTCAACTATGCAGAGAGGCGTAGGACCACGCTGAGATATTGCTCCCGAAACAATTATTTCGGTGGGAAATTTGAACGGTAACAGGTTGTTTTGATAGAATTTTTAAGTGATTTCCACCAAGTTGGAAACAACTTTCATCAGAAATAAAGACATTATTAATATTATCCTCTTGAAATCGTTGACAAAATACTATCCTTCAGTCCTTTCGTAAAGGGTCATTATAGGGTGTTTTTGGTTTCCTTGGTATGAAAGTTAAGGTTAAGAATATTTTCAGTAGGAAATATGTTACGTCTAGAGGGCCCTAGGGCTCTGTCCTCGGTCAACTTTTATTCATACTTTTTATTAATGATTTACAAGAATACCATAAATCAGTACTGGTGCTTATTTTCACAGATGATTTTTCTGTTGCCATTACTGCCTCGAATGTTACTCAACATGTTGATGCCTGTAAATTTCTCATTCAAAATTTCATAGATTGGCGCCAGAAAAATGCACTTTTGTTGAATGTTGAGAAAACTAAATGTATTTATTTCGGCAACAAAAGCATTGGGCATGACCCTTTGACTGTTCTAATCATTCAATAAAATCTGAAGAATGTATCAAGTTTTCATGTATATATATTGACGAATACCTTAGTTGGAGTTATCTCATCGACATACTGAGTAAGGAATTAAATTCACCCTATTATGCAATACACAGAGTTAAAAACTATTTTTCTACTGAACGTATACTTAATTTGTACTACTGTTTGGTTTACACTCATATATCATATAACATTTTACTGTGGGGTAATTCCACTGATGTGAATAGAATCTTTGTTGCTAAAAAGTGGGTCCTCCGCTTGATCTTCGGTATTGACTCGAGGTCCTCATGCAGGCCTTTCTTTGTTAGAAATAAAATTTTAACAGTTCCATGTGTACATATTTTCAAGTCACTGCTCTTGATCAGACATAATTTAGAAACACTGGAGAAATTGTCTAGTAATCACTCTCATAGAACGCGAAATGCAGAAATCCTGTCACTGCTTAAACATCTAACTACTAAATTCGAATATTCACCTATTTACCAAGGTATTAAAATATACAATAAGTTACCAGAATGTTTTAAAACCATGAATTTTCAGTGACAATCCAGGCGCGGATTGTGTCGTCCTAAGGCCAATAAAGCCCTTTAAATTGTTTCCTTTAATCTTACGCGATCTTCCTTAAACTTGTCTAAGCCTCATATCCATGCTAATTTTTATCCTCTTTATTGTCTCATATACAGCACTTTTTCTCAGTTCATTCAATTGCAATAATTTATTATCGTTTCGAAAACTTTTTCTTTACAAGTATTCTACCTATTTTCTTTTTTCCAGTTGCGACATTATTCCACAAATTGTATACCTGTTGACAATCGACAATATTTGACAAAAAGTGTTGCCATGCATTTTTGGCCATAGCCGACTATGTGCACAACCTATTTAATACATTACTTTTGTCTTAGAATGTTACAAAAAAAAAGTATATTAAAATTAGGAAAAATCATAAATTCTGGATTTTTTCTAGACGAACTATAGGTATTTTCACAGACATATGGGTCATTTCCGTTCAAATGAAATCCATACAACCGACTATTTCAATGTCTGTTTAATTGTTGAAACGTCGTTTATCTAATAGAAAACTCTAAGGATTGTTGAAAGCTCTATTGAGAAATTCTAGAAAGCAGCGCGTAAAAGAACGATTAGTGAAAACGTCCAGTTCCAAATGTAGTCCTGAAACGCCCATTCCGTTCCTACTACACACGCATAAACTCTCTAGTTAATTAAGTTTCACCGAAAGGATAAATTGATAATGCGCTCCCAGAGCGACGGCTAGAACGGCACATGGAAAATGGGTCGGAAGAGACGAACTGGAGTGTGTTCCTAATAGGCACGATGGAAAGTGGCCAGACGGCGAGGAGGTCGTATCGAGATTTCCACTCTGCTCGTGGTGCTGCGGCGTCCTTGGCTTTTGTCCCTCCGCGATATCGATTACGTACCAGGAACAAGTGAACGACGGGAAGAAGAGCAAGTCCGTTGCGTCGAAAAATATGCATATCGAGTATTTTGGTCCGGTATCGCTCAACAATACTAAACTGCTCGTCAAAAGTAAAGGATTTGGAATTAATTAGGGTTTCCCTCCAAGAAAATCCAATTTCCATTTGGAATACGTGAAGGGTGGGCCATCTACAGTTTGTATTTTGAAGTAGTGGTTGTTTCGAGACTGGCAAAGCTTCTGTCATTCGTGTTTTGACAGTTAGTTAGTTTTGACATTTGACATAAACGAGATGGATCGATTTACACTTGAACAAAACTGCTAAATATTGAAAACCTATCCGGTATTTTTTTTAGAGTGATAGAACTTTAAATTGAAATAAAACACATTTAAATTAAGATTGAAACCAAATTTTTCTTTTATTCGAAAGATAATTTTAAGACATTTATATTTTAAAAATAATTTCCGCCATATATTCACCACGACTAGTTCTGAGGAACGGCATTCGACCAGACCAATTTTGTACCACTTTTTCGAGTAATTCAGGCCTCATTTGATCAAAAACGCTAGTTATGTTGGCTTCCAAAGCGTCTATTGTTTCTGGTTTATCAGCATAAACCAGTGACTTGACATAACATCAAAGAAAATAATCCAGTGGAGTTATGTCGCATGATCTTGGAGACCAATAATAATAAATAACGTTATCGCCAAATCTTTCTTTCAATGAATAAATTGTTACGGTAGCAGCATGAGGTGTAGCACCATCTTGTTGGAACCAAAACAAATCATTGATCATCGATCTGTAACGAGCACCATTCACTGTAACATTAGCTCCAACATCGTTTTTAATGAAATATGGACCGATGATGCCTCCAGCGTGTAAAGCACACCCTACAGTGCATTTTTCAGGATGCAATTGAATCTGCAGAACTTCTTGAGGATTGTTTTCACTCCATATATGGCAATTTTGCTTGTTTACATAGCCGTTCAAATAGAAATGAACTTCATCACTAAACACAATTTTACGATAAAAAAGTGGATCAACTTCAAGCTGTTCTAGGGCCCAATCAGCAAACAAACGACGCTTATTATGGTCAAGTGGCTTTACTTGCTGAACCAGTTGGATATTGTATTGGTGTAGACCAAGATTTCTACGCAAAATTTTCCATGTGGTGGACGCACAGAGTCCAACTTGTTGTGAACGTCGACGAATAGACAAATCTGGATCATCTTTAACACTATGACTTACAGCAGCGATATTTTCTTCTGTACGTACAGTCCTTTATCTTGTTGTTGCATCGAGTAGAGAAAATGTCCGAAATCTATCGATAGTTCGACGAATAAGCTGCTCTGCTGGACGATTATGTAAACCATAAATTTCACGAAGTGCTCTATAAGTTTGGCGAATAGAACACTGATTTTGAAAATAAATTTCAACAATTTGTAAACGTTGTTGCGGCGTGAGTCTTTTCATGATAATTTGTCAATGTTTACTGAACAAAACAACATGGCTTCTACCTTCTGTCAAATCACAGTTATCCCCATCGAAAATTCTATCACTCTAAAAAACACCCGATAGCTCTGATTGTGTTCATGGGGACGATCATATTCCTTTCTTTTTTTTTATTTCTTGTAAATAATTTATCGATTCATTGGCGTTCTCCATCATTAATTCTATACGCTGACATCAAGCCGGATTCTAGTCTCGGAGAGATTTACTGATAAGTGTTCAATTACATGTAAGTCGGTTATTAAAAATCGGAAAAACAAGTCGTCCTTACATCATTAGATATTCGTACTTTGTACGCCAATTTACGTTCGGTTTTAAGGTCGAAACGTGCTTCCTATACGGAATCGAATGGTTTTAATCGAAGTTTCCATGATGATTTCGCATATACTACCTGACATAAAGCCTGTGAATACGAATCAAATCTCATTCAGAGAACTGTACAGGTAGTAATTCTGCCTTCAATCTGCCTCGTATTCTCTCAATTTATTTCCACAAAATTAGGCAAAACTTGAACTCAATTTAATCTATACTTTCGAAAAATAAAATTTCAAACTTAGGAACCATTGAAATAATGCTGACCACCACTATTTTCAAACATAATCGAAATATTCAAACTCCGGACCTTTCCTGAAAATTTCAAGTCCTTTAGTATTTTCGTTCGGAAATTTGCATGTTTACCTCTAGTTGTCTGCCCGAACGGAAGATCCTCACGAAATTTGGCATAAATACCAAATAACATATGTAAATATGAAATATTTGAGAAGAACAATACAGAATATCTATAAATTCGAGCCGAAAATGGTCTTTAACAACTAGGTTGGTTTCACTGATGGTAATCCGTCCGATTGGCCGGCCGCAAACACGCTTACTTTCGAACGAAAAGAGCTAGAGTCTTGAAGTTTTCTTGGAAGGTTTGTAGTTCTCAATTAGTTGATGGGCAAAATCGGTTCAATGGTTTCGCAGTTAAAAAATTTACCATATTTTTCCCAATATTTTCGAAACTACAAATTCGATCGATATATCGTTTTGGAAGTAGAATAATAATGTTCGTGCAAATTTCGTGAGGATCGTACAGTTAAAAGACCAGTCTCGATTTATTTAGAAAGATATAGAAGTTATTAGGGAATAGATCATATTTATACTTTAAAAATAATATCGGTCTCAGTATAGAACCATGTGGAATACCAATATTCAAATCTTTAGGTTCAGATATTTCATTTTTCTACACAACCGTCTATCTTCGTGTAAAGCAGGGTCTGAACAAGTTTTTGGCTTTCCCTTCTATTCCATAGTAGTGGAGCTTTTCCAACAAGATTTCGTAGTTCACTGGTATTAGTGGAATTAGTGGTAGGTTCCCCACGAATTCAATGTAATGGTTATTAAGAATTATTTCAAGTATTATATTTTTGATAGGACTGGTAGTAGAGATATGGGTCTATAGTTCATCTGCGTGACAAGGTTCTTCAAGTGAGGCGTTTGCTTGTTTCTCTGCAGCAATTCGAAATAAATTCGGACACCATTGGGACATTAATACTGTCAGAGAGTTCGTCAGAGACTCTTCCAGCCAATTCCCACACCTATCCGAATTTTTTGAGACAACGCAGGATCGTTGAAGTTTTCAGCTAGCATTCAGATTGCCAGGTCTTCCACGGCATGTTTGTGGAAACCCGATGGTGGACGTCTTCCTGGACTGACCATCAAGCTAATATAACCTGATTTGAAACATGCAGATCAATTCCGACATTGTATTTCGCTTACTGTCCATTCACCAAAAGATTTTTTGATATTGCGGAAATGCAAACTCTTACACCCTATCTATTTTTTCAACTTTGCAATTAAAATAGTGGCTATTATCTACAATATAATACAGTTTTACAATAAGGACTTATCTTTGAGGTTATCCTGGGTGTTTGTTCTTCAAGGTGTTGGAATGATAGTGCTTTCTTCAAGAATGGTTCCTATTCTGCATATAATCAGCAGGTGTTCAGTCTCAAATTGTTCCAAATAACCATTAGAGTGTCCGGAATCAAGATGATGTGCTAATAAGATACTTAGAGTATCTTATTAGCACAAGGAAGCACAAGGCACAAGGAAGACTGTTTGGCATCTAGATAATCCAAGCAAAAAGGCAATCCAGTAAGATTGTTCAGTTCTAAGGACATTAGGTATAAAATCTCTGGTACAAAGATCTCCGGTACTAAGATCTCCGGTACTAAGATCTTCGGTACTAAGATCTCCGGTACTAAGATCTCCGGTACAAAGACGCCTTTTGATTAGACGTCTTATAAGAAACAATAAAAATTTAATATTCCACGATTTTCATGGAGGTAGGTTAATTTGATAAAAATATGACAATGTGTGTATTCTTTTAACCCCACAATACGAAAGAAAGAAATCTGGGAAATTCTACGCTTCTTGAAAACAATGCTACTCTACAACGCATGCGATAACATCGTCTTTCATTGCGGCAACTCCAAACTTCTTAATTTGAAATGATGTGGAATCACATCATTGGAGCATTGGAGCAATATCTTTTTCGAAAACTATAAATTTAGTAACTCAAACTATATATCTTATACTACGATGGAGTTCACCACTGTAGAAAAAACTTTGTGATTATTTATTGTTTATACTACATTTATTTTTTTGCGAACGTCAAAACAGTGGTATTGAATGAAAGATATTGAAATTATGAATAAAAAACAATATTCTATTTCCGCTAATATTTTATTTCACTATAATCGTTTCGCCATACCTTGACTTCAGGTGAGTATTATTGCATACAGTATCCAATAATACTCACCTGAAGAAGTTATGGTATGGCGAAACGATTGTAGGGAAATAAAATAGAAGCGGAAATAGAATATTGTTTTTTATTTATAATTTCAAGATAGTCCGGTCTATTTAATCCTAAAATCAGGAGGAAGGTTACATCAATTCCCATAAAGCTGAATATTGGCATAGTTGTTCAAAACATCATTATAAAGAAAATCTTCAGCTTTATGGGAATTTATATAAACTTGAATGTGTAAATAGACCGGACTAAGATGAATTTCCGTCCAGTAAAGACCGAAACAATCATAGAAAGATATTGAGTAGTGGAATATTTTCCGAAAATAAATCAACGATAAGCGGAAAATCTTTCATCCATTATTTAGTCCATCCAAGAGCTGAACTCGCATTATCGAATCAATAAAATTATTAATTTGTATTTTTTCGAAGAATTAATAAACATTAATGTACAATTTACACCGTTTTAACATCGATTTGGTTTAAGTGAGTGGTTGAATAGGACATTGTATTGAAACGATATTGAGTCGTGTTGGAATTTATCAACCATCCATTGTTCTCCATAGAAAGTAACAGTATTCCATTATGATCAGCATTTTGAAGGTCTCGACTAGGATTAACGCCAACAATTTTGTATTGCATAAGTTGAAAAGAATATGCATGGTTACAAATGGCGAGGGATTGTCTGCAAATCGTTTATTTGCAATTATTTTGTGAAAATTCGTTTTTTGTTAATCCATGAGCAGAGTGATTCTCATATTGGTGTCTGGGAATTGACAGTTGCTGAAATAACTGAAGGGTCTTTCATTAACAGCGCCCCATTTTGTTTTGTAAATAAAACGCTTTATTCAATTGAAAATTATTGAAATTTTTATTTCTTTATAAAGAACAATGGATACCATTAGTTATGAAACAAATCATCATTTAAATGTGCACCACGGAAACGCTGGCTGGGATGAAGTCGTTCAACCCAATTTTCCATGACTCCAACACAAATGAGGTCGTAACCCCCAAATAAAGAAGTTCGTTTAACCACAAATGAGTCTCATCGCTGAGAATGATTTTCTTACGAAAATCTGCATCATTTCTCATTTTTTTCTAAGCGCCAGTTACTTAATACACGACGCTTTTGTATGGATGTGAACTAAGGTCATTTCGGAAAATTCGCCACAAATACGTCTGGGAAATGCCTAGTTCTTGTGAACGTCGAGAAATCGATGAATTTTGGTCTTCACGAACACTTTCACGTACGACAGCAATATTCTCTTCACTTCTTGCATTTCTTTGTCTCACTGGTACTAAAGCATCATGAATCGTAAAATTTGTTTCAAACTTCTTCACTAAACGTTCAAGTGTTCTTTTATCCGAACGGTTATAACGACCAAAAATTGGAGTTAAAGCACGTAATGTTAGTGTAACAGATCGCGATTTTTCATAATGAATTTGGATTATTTGTAAACGTTGTTGGAGTATGTACCTTTCCATGATTAAATAGTAGACATTGACAAATAAACTGTCACAAATAAACAATAGCTGCCATGCGCGACTAATGTCAATTCAAAAATGGGGCGTTCCCATTGAAACACCCTTTAGTTGAAAGTTGAGTCTTTAGAATGACTCTGTCAAGACTAAAATCTTGTTTTTTCTATGCCGGTTGATACACGTAACATATCAAAGGGATCGTTTTTGGTTAATATTGATTCATGGTTATGTGAATCGTTGAAAATGGAATAAATAAGGAATATCTTCGTTTTATATTGCTTTTTTATTATTAAGGATACAGTGTTTCGTAGTCTTTCTACATTTTCAAACTGATTTATCGGGTGTTTTTAAGGGTGATAGAACTTTAAATTGAAATAAAACACATTTGAATTTAGATTGAAGCAAAATTTTTTTTTATTTGAAAGATAATTTTATGACATTTATGTTTTAATAATAAATTTCCGGCATATGTCCACCACGACTAGTTCTGAGGAACTAGTTTGGCGAATAGAACACCGATTTTTAAAATAAATTTCGACAATTTGTAAACGTTGTTGCGGCATGAGTCTTTCCTTGATAATTTGTCAATGCTTACTGAACAGAAATGTTAAAACAACATGGCTTCTTCCTTCTGTCAAATCACAGTTATCCCTATCGAAAGTTCTATCACTCTAAAAAGAACACCCGATATAAGAAGTTGTGTTTTGAAGGTTCATATAAAAAGGGTGGGCCATTTAGAGTTTGGATTTTGAAGAAGTGGTTATTTCGAGTCTGACAACACTTCTGTTGTGTTTTGACAGAAAGTTAGTTTGACATAAACGAAATGGGTTGATTTACGCTTGAACAAAACTTATTTCTGTAGTGGTGAATTTTCTATCAAAACTGAAATTTACATGGAAAATTCAATACAGGGTGTCCCAACGAAAATTTGATCTCACCAAAACTCAGAAACGAAGAATTTGCAAAAGCAGCTCCTTCTGTTTTGGGAGGGTAGAATTTCCATCATGAGTTTGTTCCGAAAAACCATCCCCATGAAGGTGGCATGAATCCCCAACATACTTTGAAGAAAATCGGTTCACTATTCACGAAATAATGTAATATTGAACTTACCGACAAAAGGTGATGTTGAACCGCCCAAACTCAAGAATCTAAGAGTTTTGAAGAATCTACAAATAATTTTCAAGTTATGTATTAGGGAGAAAGAATTCCTATGAGAGCAGTATTCCGAAAAACGACCTGAGGGTGGCAACAATCCCCATTTTTTTTTAACAGGAAAAATATGGCGGATGTGTTTCAGTTAAAAAGCTTTTTTTGTTCTCTAAGCATCCCAGTTCCAATTTTCAAATTCGTTGCTTTTTTTTAAGCAATTTGATATTGAAAATTATCAGAAGGGTACCTCAAGCAGAATCCAATACATTCAAATACACCAGATCTGAAAGTAATATTAGGGAACAGTTTTTTCCTATCATTACACTGCGTTTTTCTTCTAATTTAAAATGAAACCTCTTATCATCTCGTAGCAGTTAGCATAATGTTAGGATCATTTTTCTCAGTGAGTGCATGAACCTTTAAAACTTTTCTATGGTCGAGTTGGTTCTCATCTGCGCGTTGAATTGTGTTAAGTATCATACATATAATTTTTGTCATATCGGCCACCTTTGAAGTAGATGATATTGGAGGAATGCATGGTCTCTGTTATCGTATTAACCTTGAACCGATTTGTTCACTAATTATAGCTTTATATTATTTGTGAATTCTATAGAAATAGCTTAGTCATTCGATTACCGCGAAATTCCTTAGCTACCTGTGTGATTTGAACCCGTATCAGGACTTCGGAATGTTTTCAAGTATCCGTATTTTATAGACGAAACCACCGGGTCTATAAATATTATTTTAAATTTGAAATTCGTTTATACTAATGGTTAAAATGGGACTTTTAAAATAAATTTAAAAATTTTAATTGACATTAGTTAACTGGTAAATTGCCAGCCTGTTATTAGCTTGCGAATAATTTCTATTCAGAACAGAATTCAAACTACATGAGAAGTGAATATAAGGTTTTAATTGCTGTGTTAATTCTCATATTTTCATATATCTTATCTTTATGTAAAGGGTTTTCTAATAAGGGGTTTAATTTTAAATATCCCGCTATCTGCAGCTGTCACATTTGAAGCATAATCTTCTGACATTTGACAAGTAAAAACTACGCCATTACTAAAAATGGAACTATGCACGCTAAAATGGTGAAAATTTTGAAGTCACACTTCGCAAAACTAAAGCACCCAGGCCTTTCAAGTGGTCATAAACAGTTTAAATCGATAAAAACCGATCTCACATGTTGTTATTCGCCGATTTGTGTTACTAAAAATGGAACTATGCACGCTAAAATGGTGAAAATTTTGAAGTCACACTTCGCAAAACTAAAGCATCCAGGCCTTTCAAGTGGTCATAAACAGTTTGAATCGATAAAAACCGATCTCACATGTTGTAATTCGCCGATTTGCGTCAACTAATGCCTTTATCGTGTCTTTATCAGCTTCAACCGACCTTCCGGAACGTGGTGCATCTTCGACATCAAAATTGCCGGATCGAAATTTCGCAAATCACTTCTGGCACTGGCGTACTATCAACACATGTCCATACACATCGGTTAATTTCTTTCTGGCTTGAACAGCATTTTTACCTTTTCTATAGTGAAAAAGTAAAATATGACAAAAATGCTTCTTATTGCTCTCCATATTTAAAAGGGCACCAACCAAAAACTATCGCGTAGAACTAATTGAACTTTTTCACATCCAAACCTTGCTATATCAACTCACAAAACATATAATGATTATGCGGCTTAAGTGTGAAGTTGGATTCGAAAAGAATACAATTATATCCTCTATGGGGAAAAAACGAAATTACTTTCCGAACAATATTATATTTATTGTCAGTCGTTCTAACTTGGATCATTTTTATCTACTTAGTGTCTTCGTTTAATAATTTTTTTATGTACACTTCTTGATTGATCTGTAGGCATTTTTTATCTCATATCTTCTGATTGACATTGTCTTATTTCCTTGAAATACAGCAAACTCACTAAAATTATTGCTTTCTTCCATATGCTCTTAATATTTATACTCCGTGGAAAAAGTTTTCTTGGCAGTTTTTCTTGCTTATATTTTCAAAATTCTTGCTATTTTGTTGTTTCTTGTTCGTGCGGAATTTCGTGAGAATCGTGTAATTAAAAGACCAAAAAAAATTGTGTGAGGATCGTAGATGATGTGAACTAGCACGCGGAAGCTCCTGATTTCACGTCAGTGTTTTTCACCTTTTGTCACCTATGGCCCTTATTAAAAATTTATTAAGTTAGCCTATATTTCAAAAACTAGAAGTGATAAATAAAATCAGATGGAATTTTTTTAAATTGAAAAGTTACTAATTCAGTTTTCTATTATAAAATATTTTGTTGATCTGTAACATTTGTTTAATAAAGTGTGGGTCATCTAGCGTTTGCATTTTGTAGTGGTTTTTCGACTCTGGCACACTTCTGTCATTCGTGTTTTGACAGTTTAATATTTAACATTAACGAAATGGGTCGCTTTACGCTTGAACAAAACTGGAAATGTTGAAAACTCATTTCCAAAGTATTGAATCTTCTATCTAAACTGTTATTTTATTTATGGCAAGCGGGCGTCTGACCTCCCTACCACTGCGACCGCACGAACTATTGTGGTTCACCCCTAATTTATATCTTCCCGACGAGATCCAGTTTTTGGATAAAATGATATCTTGTTCGGGGGTAATTTTTTAAGTTCGCAGTGGGCTATAAAAGCCTGGCCAAAGACCTCGAATCTGATGCGACTCACCGCTGTGCACTCTGAGACGATGTGCATGGATGTTCAGTGTCTTCAAGACACAGCCTGCATTCATCGTCTTCAGCCAGACTGATTTTGAGCAAATGCGCTTTCAGTCTGCAGTGACCTGTCATAATTCCTACAAGGGTTCTTAGTTTGACCCTATCCAGACCTAGCGTTAGGTTCGCCATCTTTTTGTTCGAAGCTGTTCCAAGGAACAACTTCGAATGTTTTAGGCCAGAATGGCTCCGCCAGAAAGACTCTAGCCTTGAATTCATTCTGCCTGTTATCGCCTTGTTAGCCACGTCATGTGTGTTCCCAGGAATGGTTCCGGTCCTACCAGAGGCAGCGCAGCTGCAGCAAACGCCAGCCAATCTGCCGCCTCGTTACCCAAATAGTTTGAGTGGCTCAGTATACAAACCAGAGTGACTCCGTTATACATACCGAGCCTGTTATGACTCCGTTCTACATACCGAGCACGACTTTTTAAAGTCGTGCGGCAACTCCAGACTGTTCTCAAGGTACAAGAGCTTGATTCCAAAGCTTTCAGTACTGACTATCAGTAAATATTTTCATTTTACCGTGGTGGATTTGCCGATTTATCAGCAGTTCTGCCGCGGTCTCAATGGCAAATAGTTCTGCCTGGAATATGGTTGCGTTTTGACCAAGACTCAATGAGATGTTAATTCTCAGTTTGCTTCCATAGACTCCCGCTCCTGTTTTGTTCGTCGTTCGCAAGCCGTTTGTGAATAAGCCAAGGTCGGTCCTCAATAGAACCCTAGCATGCTGGGTCCATTCGTCCCGGCTGGGGACGATTACATTGAAATGCCGTTCTTGGCTCGTGACTTTTGACATTAGATTCACTATGCCTCTGACCTGTCAATCGCCAGTTGATATTATTTGTATGTGGTTCGTTATGCCTCCCTCTGCACTAGTAGGTGCAGGGGTGGTAGATTTAGTAGGACCTCTATGGCTGCCGTGGGTGTGGTGCGAAATGCACCTGTAATTGCACGGTAAGCCTGTCTCTGTAGTCGGGTGAGCTTATATTGACCAACCGTTTGTTGGCCTTTCTTCCACCACGCTACAGCGCCATACACTATCCGTGGTCTAATTACCATAGTGCATAGCCAGTACATCTGCCTGGGCTTTAGGCCCCAGGTTTTACCACATATCCGCCTGTAAGTCCAGAAACCCTTTCGGATTTATGACACACTTTATCTAGGTGTGCATTCCAACTGAGAGTTTTGTCCTGGACTATTCCCAGGTATTTCAAATGAATGTATCTCAAATGAGAATTGTATTATTTCACCATGGATAGTCAGCGGTTCTAAACCTTTCAACTTCCGTTTTTTAGTGAATGGTACTATAACTACCTTTTGCGGGTTAAGAGACATGTCTTCCCTTATACACCAGCCCTTCGCAGCTTTAAACTCGAAGACCTCATCCTGGTACGAGATCGTTATTATTCTGCCGCATAGCATTGCCTGTATCTATCTACAAATTAGCGGGTCGATTCCTCTCGCAGAGACAGCCTCAGCGAGAGAAGCCGCCAGCGAATTTTTGAAAGCACCTTCAATGTCCACAAACGCTGTTAGTGCTATCTCTCGATTATCGAGAGATTGGTTTAATTTTCCGACCAGATTATGTAATGCAAGTTCTGCCGATTTGCTGGCCTGGTAGGCGTATTGATGAGGGCTAGGGGGACTGTCAGTTAGCACTTTCCCCATCTAAACTTTTAGAAACATTACAGTAGTTTTTTATTTATAACCGATCAAAAATGCAAATTTCAAAACGCCCACCCCTCACATCTCACAGAATGCAACAACACCATGGGTATATGACAAGCGGAATACGATACGAAGAGACACTTTTACTTCATCCTGTCTTATGCAAGATGGCAACTTAATCGACAAATCATTCACAATCTTCTCTTTTTCCAGGCATCCAACACGCAGTAGGAGGATTGGCGTCGAAGCCCGAAAGAGATCTGTTGATGCAGGACTTCATGACTGTCGAGACGACAAATTTTCCGAGCGAGGGATCTAATCACACCCCTGCCCACCACTATTCGGAATTCAAGTTCAAGAACTACGCCCCAATAGCGTTCAGATACTTCAGAGATTTGTTTGGTATTCAGCCTGATGACTTTCTTGTAAGTAAATACTGAGAATCTCGTTAATTTGTACTTCAAATTAGAAATCAGGAGAATGGAAGATTGCTTGATGTTCTCGTGCGTTGATTAAATCAGAAAGGCCATGGGATTATACTTCAGTGATTGATAGATTGAAGATTGATGGTCGACGCCTGTGCTGTGCTAAAAAATATGCGCTATCTTTCCCAAATTTTCTTACACTTCGGGACTATCTAGATGCACGGTAGTGCTTCAGCCATGCCGAGCAGACAACTCAGCCTGACCATCCTTTTTCTATTAATGTTGTGGACAAAGCTAGAATTTTCAAATTTCATGTGCTAGAAGAAATATTGTAACTCGCTATATTCCCGAAGTATACGAACTATAGCCGGTCGAGTTCTTCGATTTTAATTAATTAAGATAAGACCTACGTATACAACAATTCAATATAAGAAAAACAAATGTTAACTTCCGCTATTTTATTGATTTACACGACAATTGTTTAGTCATGCCATGACTTCATCAGGTGAGTATTGAAACTGAGGTATACAATGCAAAACATGACCTTTAATACACAGCTCTGGTACAAAAAATAGAGGGGTGGAAAGAGATAGTTTACAATCAATGAAAATATTAAGTAGGGGGATCTGTTTAAATCTATTTGACCATTTAATAAAATTTGTCTTTTATTATATCTATTGATCTCTAAAGTTTCTAACAGATTTAGTTTCTGACTTTTATTTCCGATATGTAATATTTCAAAGTTCATATTAAAATTATGACCAGTCTCTAACAAATGGTTGGCATAAGTTGAATTTGGTTTATTATCAATATAACATTTTTCATGTTCTCGTATCCTTGTTTGGCCTGTCCCATATATACACATGGGCAATCACTACATGTTAACTTGTAAACTCCTGATTTTTTGTTTTTAGGAATGACGTCTTTATAATTTTTTATTAAGTTGCCTAAAGAATTAATGGTTTTAAAAGACATGTTATAATTTTCTTTTTTCTTCAAATATCTAGCAATCTTTTCAGATTTTTGGCCTATGTAAGTTAATGAAATAAATTTTGCTTCGTTTGAATTCTTTAAATTTTGGATATACAAGTTATATATATTTTATATTCTTTGTCAAAATTTTCATTCATCATGGGTATTTTAACCAATCTATAAAGCATACTATTATAAACTGATAATTTTTGTGAAAATGGATGGTTTGAAGTATAAAAAATCGTACCATCTGTAGGTGTAGGTTTCCTGTATATGGAAAAGTCGTGTCTATAATTAATTTTGGTAATTTTTAAATCTGAGGAATTGAAGGTATTATTTACTTCATCTTCATGTGTGAATTCAATTGTTGGATATAATAAGTTGGATATAAAGTAAATAATAGCATCAATTTCTTAGATTTAAAAATTACCAAAATTAATAATAGACACGACTTTTCCATGTAGAGGGAACCTACACATACATATGGTACGATTCATTATACTTCAAACCATCCATTTCCACAAAAATGATCAGCTTATAATAGTATGCTTTATAGATTGGTTAACATACCCATGACGAAAGAAAATTTTGACAAAGAATATAAAACCATTGAAATAATAGCTTTTAATAATGATTTTAATCCATTAATTAAAGATAATTTACTTGACAAAATAAATTACAAGAAAGCAATATCACTTGTATATCCAAAATTTCAAAATTCAAACGAAACAAAATTTATTTCATTAACTTACATAGGCCAAAAATGTGAAAAGATTAATAAAAAATAATAAGGACGTCATTCCTAAAAACAAAAAATCAAGAGTACAAATTAACATGTAGTGATTGCCCGTGTATATGTGGGACAGACAGGCTGTTCATTCCAAACAAGGATACGAGAACATGAAAAATGTTATATTAATAATAAACCATATGCAACCTATGTCAACCATTTGTTAGAGATTGGTCATAATTTTAATATGAACTATGAAATATTACATATCGAAAACAAAAGACAGAAACTAAATCTGTTGAAAAAATTTAGAGATCAATAGATATAATAAAAGACAAATTTTATTGAATGATCAATTAGATTTAAACAGATCCCCCCTACTTAATATTTTTCATTGATTGTAAACCATCTCTTTCCACCTCTCTATTTTTTGTACCAGAGCTGTGTATTTAAGGTCATGTTTTGCATTGTATACCTCAGTTTTAATACTCACCTGATGAAGTCATGGTATGACGAAACAATTGTCGTATAAATCAATAAAAAAGCGGAAGTTGACATTTGTTTTTCTTGCATTGAAGGTGAATTTCCGTCAAGTAAAGACCGAGACAATCAAAAATTTACAACAATTCTATAATTCTTTAACAGGTTCTAGGTTCACGGTAAGATAATACCAACTCTCTTTCGACAGTCTCCCATGCGGCCAGTAGTTGTCATTTCCAAAATTTTACATTTTCCATACGACAAAAACCAAACGAGGTAGAAATAGCCCTGATGAATATTTTGTAATAAAATCGAAACTAGTTGGCCTTTTTCTTAAAAGGTTCGATCTGGACCTGTTAAAGAATTATTGAATTGTTCTTCGATTTTGTCAGCGACTCACCGATCATCAAAATTCTAAGATATTTCTAGTAGATATACAAACTTCAAATTTTGAATTTAGTCAGTGTTCAAGCTAAAAAGCAAAAAAAATCAAACATTCCTAATTTTCAATACTATTTAATATTTAGAGGTTCAATGGTTTGCAACACTGATCATCCTATATTCATCATAATCAATATTATCGATCTATAGTTATAAAGGTTTGTCCATCTCGAGTTTTTATTTTGAAGCAGTGATTATTTCGACTATAGTCGAAATATTAATATTAGTTAGTTTAATATTTGACATTAACGAAATGAGTCGATTTTGGCCTATAACAAAACTAGGAAATGTTAAAAACTCATTTCCAAAGTGGTGAATGTCCTATCCAAACTTTTAGAAATTTACGTGGAAAATTCAGTAGAAATAAAATGCCCTCACGACAATTGGTTGATCGATTTGTTCTTGAAATGTGTATCGTTATTTGATAAAACAATGAATTTTGCATAAAAACCTCGGTATGAAGATTTAAAAACGAGTGCAATAAGTGACCATCTGATAGATTACTATTATACTTTGTAATGGACTAATGATAGAATTGAAGCTCTGAAGTGAACCGGGTGTTATGTGAAGGAGCTTAAACCTCTTAATTCGGAAGGTGGCATTTCGTTCTGACTTGCCCCTTGAACTCTTCAGATTGGCGTGGGATGCAGATATGCCTATGACGCCAGTGACCTTGTTCCACGTCGGAACGTCCTTTGTCGAACGCTTGTACTCTGCTCTAGTTGAACCCAGTGAGGACGGTGACTTAAGTATTATCGAAAACAGGTGACGTCCTCTATGTGATATGCCGGGAAGCTGCAGCAAAGCAAAGCAGAATTCTGGTCCAGGAGCGGGATTGCCACAGAATAACAAAGCGCATATTCTTGCCAAATTTCTTGAGGATCGTATGATTGATTTAAAAAAAAATTGTGAGCGGATCAGCGTTGAGCGCTATTTTAAACACTATAACTTTCGAACGGAAGGGAATAGAGACTTGAAACTTTCGGGGTCTGTTTGGGACATAAATCTCTCGACTGAGTTCGTTATTGGACAGAATCAGCCCAGTGGTTTCGCAGTTATTCAAATTTGAAATTCTCTCCCATTTCTATTTTCCCAACTACAGATCTGATTAATCTGAAAGTTGGGGTTCGGAAAGACAATGCTAACGCACATGTTTCTCCAAATTTCATAAAAATAGTGTGATTCAGAAGATACAAACCAAAGATAAAAACTTTTGTAAAATGATCAAAACAAGGCTAATACAAAATTTTAGAAGATCCTATAATTAGAAGACAAAAAAATATTTTCTTAGGATCGTGGGTAATATGAAGTAACGTACAAAACCCGGAAAAGCTTCCGATTTCACGTCAGTGCTTTTCACCTTCACCATTTTACAAATATGCAAACAATCTTCTCAAATTTGAAACAAACACTTTCTTTGATGTAGGTTAGGGTTGGACTCGTTTGTCTGTGGCCCAGTGATAAATTACAGATGACATCTGTAATTTGAAATGCTCGAATGCCTGAAATACCGATCGAAAAGGCCGACAAACGACTTTACTCTGATGATATGCTTGTCTTGATTTCTAAATATGAAATATGAATGAATAAATGAAAATCATAATTTCAATTTAGTTGAAGATGTACTTTTTCACCTTTTTCAAAGAAATATATAGCTAAATTGATAGTTTTCATTAGGAACTGGGTTGTTGTCCAAGAAAAATCTCGGAATATAACTTTTTTTCATTCAACTTTATTAAACAAAGGAAAATTGAACAAAACAACGAAAAATAATAACATAAACATTTGGTAATAATATATTTAAGCGGTTTCGAAGTGGCTTCCTTTGGCGGCGATACACAGCTTCAGACGCTTCTTGAAATTTTTGGCAATGGGCCGCAGCTCTTCGGGCGTTAATCGGTCCCATTCCCGGCGCAGCGACTCCAACTTTTGTGGTATTTAGCACACGCACTGAGCTCCAAAATCGACCACACGCTGTAGTCCATTGGGTTGAGATCCGGCGAGTAGGGCGGTCATTATGCAGATGTGATGAAACGTGAATTCTACCAGGTTTTCATATTGGCATGTGCCATTTGCCAGATGTGATGAAACCCGGAAAATGGGTCTTACACCATTCTTGCGTCATTTTCGCTTTGTGAGCCGGAGCGGAGTCCTGTTGAAAGGTCCAATGCGTGTGGTCGAAGTGCTGCTGGGCCCACGGAAGTATTTCGTCCTAACGCTACATAAGAAATAAGACCTGTTAATTTTCCCCTAAGCACGATTAGGTTCTCAAGGTTTTATCTTTTTTTCCAGATGTCGATGTGTGATACTCCTCTACGAGAATTGTCTAATCCTGGGGCCAGTGGTTCTATATTTTATCTAACTAGCGACGATGAGTTCATTATAAAGACTGTCCAACACAAGGAGGGAGAATTTTTGCAGAAGTTACTGCCTGGTCAGTTAATGGTTATCCTTATAATCTTGCTTCTTAATTCTATTGTAATTTTTTTTCTAGGGTATTATATGAATCTCAATCAGAATCCTAGGACATTGTTACCGAAGTTTTTCGGTCTGTATTGTTATCAATGTAATAGTAAGAATATAAGGATGGTGGTGATGAATAATCTGCTACCTACGTCCATTCATATGCACCAGAAATACGATCTCAAAGGAAGCACCTACAAAAGAAAGGTAATTATAATGTTTAAGTTTAAATTGAAATTTGTATATTGAGTTATAAAATCAGGAGAAAATATAGCTCAATACTTATGCCGACAGGACAGATATAATTTTTTTTTCAGTATGAATGTATTCAACTATAAAATTTCAAAACAAAAGAAATTTCTTGTCAAAGATAAAGAAATACTCTGTTCAATTCAGTGTTCGTCCCATAGACTCATTATCCTATTCCTCTGTCGAAATCTTATCTGTTGTGAGGCCAACATTCAGATTATTTGGATAAAGACGAATATAGCAGAACTAGCGAAAAGGGTGAGCAAATCTGATAGTTCTGCGCTGGCAACGTTGTAAGAAATTTAATATTATTCAAATTCATACCACGGGCGTATAATAAGTGTGTCTTACCCGTAATAGGATAAATCAGGATGTAAATTCTGATTATTCCCACATATTTCACATTGACGAACCATGTTGTCATAAATTATGACCAAATTAACTCTGAATAGCTAAAAACTCCAAATAACTATTTAAACTCGGGAATGTATGTAAGAATTGAAGAAACAAAAGGTGAACCATTCTTGACAACGTGGTCTATGAGTGGGATACAAACTCACGTCCCTTATTTTGCATGGTTGTCACCTTCTACAAGAAATTTCTTGTAAACGGTTTTATCATGGAAGAAAAATGTTCATTATTTTTCTTGGTTAATATAACTTCAGTTTATAAAATATCAATATGCAGCTATAACTGTAAGAAACTTATGAATAAAGCAAAGAATATATAGGATTAATAATATTGTAAAACTTTAATGCTAATGACGGTTTTAAAAGAAAACATATTCTCGAATGAGTAGTTTGGCAACACATGACTTTATAGTATTTACATTGGACCAGCGATACAATGTTAGCCTCAGGAGAGAACGTGAATATTTAGGTCTCTTAATATGTCTATGGTCCCACCAGCTTGTCTATGCTATAGCTGGTAAATTCTAGTCAGTTTATTAATTATTGGAAAGTTCTGTGCTAGAGAGACAACGCACTGATCGAAGTACCGCAAATATCGCATCCTTAAGTATTTCAGTTCAAAAGGAGTCAAATCAGTCGATTGCAGGTTCTTGAGAGTCGAAAGACCGATCGATCTAATTGATGAATGCATTTTCATTTCCGTTTATTTGCTACGAACGAAATAAATTGTGACTTTTTTTAATTGTTTACGCTTTAGGGAGATCACAGATAACAATTAGAGACGCCTTCTCGCTGTGAATGTCGTACCGGTTCATTTGACCCGTTGAACTACCCGAAACAAATTTATCAATCGATTTTATTGGTCAATCATTTACACTACCAATGTTTATTTTAACTTTTCCTTGCAGGCGTCGAAAGCAGAGTGCCAAAAGAGGACTCCTACTTACAAAGACTTGGACTTCATGGAGCACCATCCAGAGGGTATTTTAATGGAGGCAGATACATATAACGCATTGGTCAAGACGATACAGAGGGATTGCCGAGTGTTGGAGAGTTTTAAAATTATGGACTACAGTCTTCTGCTCACAATACATAACTTGGATCTTGCACAAAAGGAAAGAGCTGTAAGTTTTCCTATTGTTTTTCGCGAAATTAAAATATTCTGTGAAGTATACTAACTGACAAAAAAACTGAAATACCCAGAAGGAGCCGTTTAAATTTTAAATTCTTTTCGGTGAAACATAGATATTATAGCAAGGAGTAAATGATTAAAATTTGCAGAAAAAATCGTAATCATGTAAACATTTTTTGTTATTTAAATATGTAGTCGTTTTTTGCAAATTTTTTTAATTTTACAACAAATCAGTTGTTCGGGGAGATCCAAAGTCGATATTTATTTGTTAAACTGCCTAGAGCACGTGTACGCGATATTTATCGCCAGCTAAGTGAATTTGAAAGAAATCGAATTATTGGTCTACGGGAGGCGGGGTTGTCATTTCGAGAACTCGCCGTACGAATAGAAATCCAACTACTGTTTGAGATGTTGTCAAGCGTGGTTTGATAATGCCCAAAATCGAAGAAGGGTAGGCACCAGACGTCGAAGGGACCCAAATGAAGTTCAAGATCGACGTCTAAGACTTATGGCTATTAGAGACCGGTTTGCGACAACTCGATTTTTGGCTGATGAGTGGTTAGGAGAACAAGGCTATCCTGTAACTATCCGAACGGTTTACCGCCGGTTAAGGTCTTTTGGACTACACATTATCGACCCCATCTTGTGTTACCTCTGACGGTTGAGCATCGCCTGCAACGATTGCAGTGGTGCAGAGAACGTCAACATTGGAATGTGGGATGGCATCAGGTAGTCCTTTCTGATGAATCTCGATTCTCCTTGGGTGCACATGATGGCTGAAGAAGGGTTAGACCACGTCGGAGATAAAAACGTGAACCTCAGTTTGATATTGAGCGTCATCTACGTCGGACAGTAGGCTTTATGGTATGGGGTGTTATTGCGTATGCAAGTAGATCACCTTTAGTCTTTATTCGAGGTAACATGACAGCGCTGCGTTACCTTCAAGAAATAGTGGAGCCATATGTACTCCTCTACCTTAACCGGCTCGAGAAATTATTATAATATTTTTTTTAGAAAGTTCTAACATTCAAAAGGTAGCTGTGAATGTTTCCTGACGATCTGACGTTTGGTTCAAAAGTTCAATGATTTTGTGATTTCAATGGACACAAAAGTTCGTTTACTGAAAAAATATTGGTTTTTGATGGAAAAAAATTGCGTTGAAACGAAAGCTTGACTTGATAAGTGTCCGATTTCTACAGCAGGAAAATTAATCATTATTGCCTGGTTTGCTGAATTTTAACGTGGTTGTACGAACACCGTCCACAAACTCATTTTGGCCCGAAGTGAAAGTGTAGAAGATATCTCTAAAAAAAAATTAAAGGAGCATCTAGAGCCTTTTCTGAACCTTTGTTCCGAAATTCCCGATTTTCATCCCACTTTCAGGGTGACAACGCCTCCTTTAACATCCAATTGAACAAGCAATAGACTGAGCGTAATTGAGGAATCTACTCTCAAATGTTTGAAATCTTGGGAAACATTTTGTTATTCATGCTCGGATTAATTAGTTCCCATCGTAAATAACCTTTTAGTCTAAAAAGCGTCTTTCAATTGTCAACCCAGAAGAAGTGTGACAAAATGAATTGGAACCAGCCATTCGACATTTGTAAGTCAGAAGTAAACCAGACGATATTCGATTGTTTATGTGACATCTAGATTTATTGCCCTTAGATGTCGATCAAACGATACAAGTTGAAGTTACGAAGGTTTCAGGAGGTTCAATTTACGTGATCCAATTCCCATATTTTTATTATTATAAACTTTTTGTATCTTTTTTCGCATCATTATTATTGAAATTCATACACTTATTAGGAAATAAAATTTAAGAAAACTTGAAAAACTCACATTCTTAACATTCACAAATATTAACAGTTCCTGTAATATGGACAAGGCAGCATATTAACGAGTTTTAACTTTTTTTCGTCAGGTTATTTTTGTATGTTCACAGGAGAGGCGATCACAGATGAACTTGGACGATTTGCCAGACGAAGGAGCGCCTGCCGACCCTTCAGTCGCCTTCATTCATGGCGAGAAAGCCCGTGAAAGAGAGGACAGAATGGCGGTGGTTGCCCTCAATCGGAGCAAATCGATCAACAGGCAACGGCTGGTCGCCCATTCCACCGCTATGGAGAGCATCCAGGCTGAAAGCGAGCCGATCGACGAGGATGAGGGAGTCCCGTAAGTAATCCCCTTTTTTTAAGATACGCGTTGCACCAATTTTGCCGTCAGTTAAGAACAACGGAGTGAGGTCCGTAGAAGCAAGGCAAGCATCGCTTCCACTGAGATTATCAACCGAACAAAAATTGTTTTTCATTCAATTCGTAACCTTCTACATAATGTATGGGATTGTCTGGTCTGTGGAAATATAAGGTGACAAGATAAACCTCGGACAATTTTTTTTCATTCAACTTTATCGAACAAAACAACAACGAATAATAATAACATGAACATTCGGTAATAATATATTTAAGCGGTTTCGATACATAGCGATACATAGCTTCAGACGCTTCTTGAAAATTTCGGCAATGGTCCGCAGCACTTCGGGCGTTATAGGTCCCATTCCCAGCGCAGGGATTGCTTCAGCGACTCCAAACTTTTGTAGTGTAGCACACGCCCTGAGCTCCAAAATCGACCACACGCTGTAGTCCATTGGATTGAGATTCGACGAGTAGGGCGGCCATTCTGCAGATGTGATGAAACGTGAATTCTATCAGGTTTTCGTAGTGGCATACGAGCATAGCTCTTTCACCAAGTGACTACTCTGCAGTCTCTACAGTCCACCCCAAGAGATAGAAAGTGTGATAAGGATCAAGCCATATCTTCGCGCGAAGCGAGAACCCCTCCGAAGGGATGAACCCACCAGCTTCCAGTTTGGGCCCCGACTCGAAAGCCAGAACCATCTGACTGGTAGCAGCGAAGCACTATTCAACCTCTACTGGCTCTGCAGGTCAGTACCCGAGTTGGTTTGTGACGCAACTCACCCGCCGGAAGGAATTTTTATCGAAGCGTCCAAACGTAGTCCCATGAACTAAGATAATCTCAAGATTGATGACTCCTTGTACGAGGACCGTCTAACGCCCTATACGTCCTGACCCACCGAACCCATATGAAGTCATTTGATCGTTCCTGACGTCAAGCACTAACGGCTAAGCCATTTCGTCGAGATTCGCAAACTCTAAAAAGTTACGCATTGATCCGGGGCCATGACAAACCGGTCTAATCGTCAAGTCCCGTTAAACCCCGAGTCATTTCATGAGAATATCCCGAACATGGGGGTCTGCGAACATGAAGTACCTCCCTAGTCCAGCATGCGGACTTTCAACCACTGCCCCTTCGAGTCCAACACCAATGGGGTGGCCAGGTGGTACAAGTAACACCTGAGGCAAACCAGCCTCCTGAGGTAACGCAGTATGCTACATAACGCACTCGGCGATTACACAGAATCCGGAGATTTATACTGCGATAGGGTGAGTACGCTAGTTTTTAGGGAGAAGCCCTGTGCTGTGACAGACTCCCTGTCATAGAGTTAATCAACCGGCTCAGCTCTCCATTTCACCAGAACGGCAAAACTAGGGCCCCATTCGGAGATTTTCCACCAGGTCCAGTGACTGGCGCGTAATAGCATTACGTTAGACACCAAGACTTAACCCTCCATTTCGCCGGGATGAAACTAGGGTCCTAGTCAAGGCAAGCACCCCCCCAAGGGTGTTTTGCCGCTGGTACAAATTTCGCCCCAGGCCCTGACGGATTGCGGATTTTGACGATCTTCGACAATGGCCGACGTACCGGGAGCCTCTGCGGACCAGACTCTGTCGTTTTGGTGGTTGGTGGATTGTTCTACGGTGAAAATCTTCTCATCTGTGAAAATAATTCGCTCCCATTGCTGACCGGCGGCGAGGCAAAGGAGTTGGCGGCACTTTTGGAGTCGTACGCGCTTGTTTTCATCCGTGAGGAGTTGAGCTTTTTGGAGCTTGTATGGCTTGACCAACAGATTCACGGACGATACCGGTCTCACGGGCTATTTTCCTCATGGAGACCCTCGGATTTCGATTAACTCGCTTCTTGACGATGTTGCGTTTACTAGGCGTATTGAAAGTGCGTTTTCTCCCACTTCCTGGACGACGACCATCATGACCAAGTTCCATGAAACGGCAAATTGCATCGGACACGGTTTGTCGAGGCACATTGAGGAAACGAACAATTTCTCATTGACACTTAGCTTGACGAAACTGCTCCAAAATTGCACTACGTTTGTAGGTCTGGACATACTAACACTGCAGAATAAAGTAATATCAAACTAAAAATTCACATATTAGTACAAGAAAGTGTAGAGCATGTAATAGAATAAAAATTATTTGGCAGCGCTAAAATATTTTTGTTCCAGAACACAGCAAAACTTGTTTTGCTTGTCACCCTGTAAAACAAGAATCTGTGGAAACATAAACTGTCACAATATTTATGAAATAAAATATAAATTCATTAGGATGCATTTGAGTTCGTCATCGCCAGGCCCACGGTGTAATTCCTCTAGTAGATGGGTCCGGTCACACGTGCATACTGGATTATCAAATAGGCACTTCTTCGTTCTCATTAGCTGTGATATGAACTTGTATATTTTCTCCTCGTTCTCCATCATTATTTCCACAAGGTGTTTTGTTTCAGAGAGTGATCCCATCATCCTGTCAGTCCTCCTTTCTGCCCTTTCCATCTCTCGCATTCATATAGGACATGGACATGTCTCTCACTTGGCACGTAAAACGTAGGTCCTCGGGCGTCTTTTGGATTTTGTTGGTGGACGTGCCAAATAAGCCAAGCCCCGTCGGAAACTGTGTGAAGTGATAATTCGTCTTTCTTTGGTCACACTCTACTCATTGTTTTTTGTCTCTAGTAAGCCACCTAGTACATTCGTATTTTCCTTCAGTGTTTATCCATCTAGCTTGCCATTTTTCCAATATTCGTTTTCTTCCTATTTATTGATAGTCTGCTCCCTATTCAATAGAGGAAACGGGCTTTCGACAGCATCCGAGGCAGCCCGCGATGACCGTTCTAAATGCTGATGTTATTCTTAGTAAACCTTCACCATGCCGTCACATCAGTGCCTGCACGTTTCTCTGCACCCTCATGGCTTCCTGCCATACCTTGGTTATGATGCCCTGTATCATTTCACACAGTATTTGTCTCTTGGGCGCTGTTTGATGATTTGGCATCGACTTTACAGTAACAGCCATCTTTCTGACGCCTTCTTTACTGTCTCCTGAATGTGTACCGAAAAGTTGAGGCTTTTCAGGAATACGACAACCACGTACTTCAGGTTTTTCACATGTCTGATCTGTTGGTTCTTAATTCTTACTGAAAAATTATCTGTTTCTAGGTCCTTTCACTATCAACACCTCTGTGATCTACACTAAAACTTCTAGTTTTCTGCTCTTCATCGATTCCACAATTAGTTTCAAAGATGTTTCTAACCCTTCTTTCACCTCCCGTTCGTTTTTGTCGTCCATTGTTAGGAGCAAATCATTCGCATACGCTACTGGCAATATGCCTCTTCTGTAGAGGAGTACCACAGTTTTGGATCCGGCTACCGATTCCTGCGACATCTCCATGTCTATGTCTTATGATGCCACCTTCGACATATCTGTCTCGAAACTAAGTTTCTACGCATCTCCCACTGTTTCATTACATCCAGAATTTTTTGCTAGCTTACAGTGTTCGAGGCATTATACACGTCTATGATTACCATGACGAATCAACTTTTCTCTGACTTCTCCACTTGCTCTTTTAGTGCCATCATAGTCGTTGTTGCAGATTTCCCCTCCCCAAAGCCGTGCAGTCTATTCGAAATTGCACCTTTTTCTACTAGTTCGACGTTTATTCCTGTAATAAGGAGCTGCTTTTACAACTTCCTTAGTGTATTCAGCGGGCATACAGGTCTATAACTTGAGAATAGTGTCGGGTATCTTCTCGCATCGGCGTTTCACTTGACACCTTATGGTCGCTGCATAAGTAAACCTCTCCGTATTTCAAACGTAAGGATATCGGCGCCGGCTATTAAAAATTCTAGTGAACCCAAACAATTATTTACTGTATAAGAAAAACAAATGTTAACTTCCGCTATTTTATTGATTTACACGACAATTGTTTGGTCATACCATGACTTCATCAGGTGAGAATTAAAACTGAGGTATAAAATGCAAAACATGACCTTAAATACACAGCTTTGGTACAAAAAATACAGGAGTGGAAAGAGATGGTTTACAATCAATGAAAAATATTTAGTAGGGGGGATCTGTTTAAATCTATTTAATCATTCAATAAAATTTGACTTTTATTGTATCTATTGATCTCTAAAGACAGATTTAGTTCCTGACTTTTGTTTTCGATATGTAATATTTCATAGTTCATATTAAAATTATGACCAGTCTCTAACAAATGGTTGGCATAAGTTGAATTTGGTTTATTATTAATATAACATTTTTCATGTTCTCGTTTGTTTGGAATGAACGGCCTGTCTGTCCCACATATACATATGCGCAATCACTACATGTTAACTTGTAAACTTCTGATTTTTTGTTTTTAGGAATGACATCTTTATTATTTTTATTGAGTTGCCTAAAGAATTAATGGTTTTAAAAGAGATGTTATAATTTCCTTTTTTCTTTAAATATTTAGCAATCTTTTCAGATTTTTATCCTATGTAAGTTAATGAAATAAATTTATTTTCGTTCGAATTTTGAAATTTTGGATATACAAGTGATATTGCTTTCTTGTAAATTATATTATCAAGTAAATTATCTATAATTAACAGGTTAAAATCATTATTGAAAGCTATTTGTTTAATGATTTTATATTCTTTGTCAAAATTTTCTTTCGTCATGGTTATGTTAACCAATCTATAAAGCATACTATTAACAGCTGATAATTTTTGTGAAAATGAATGGTTTGAATTATAATGAATCGTACCATCTGTATGTGTAGGTTTCCTGTATATGGAAAAGTCGCGTCTATTATTAATTTTGGTAATTTTTAAATCTAAGAAATTGATGCTATTATTTACTTCATCTTCATGTGTGAATTCAATTGTTGGATATAATAAGTTGGATATAAAGTAAATAATAGCATCAATTTCTTCGATTTAAAAATTACCGAAATTATTAATAGACACGACTTTTCCATATACAGGGAACCTACACATACAGATGGTACGATTCATTATACTTCAAACCATCCATTTCCACAAAAATTATCAGCTTATAATAGTATGCTTTATAGATTGGTTAACATACCCATGTCGAAAGAAAATTTTAAAGATTATAAAACCATTAAACAAATAACTTTCAATAATGCTTTTAATCCGTTAATTATAGATAATTTACTTGATAAAATAAATTACAAGAAAGCAATATCACTTGTATATCCAAAATTTCAAAATTCAAACGAAACAAAATTTATTTCATTAACTTACATAGGCCAAAAATCTGAAAAGATTGCTAGATATTTAAAGAAAAAAGAAAATTATAACATCTCTTTTAAAACCATTAAATCTTTAGGCAGCTTAATAAAAAATAATAAAGACGTCATTCCTAGAAACAAAAAATCAGCAGTTTACAAGTTAACATATATTGATTGTCCATGTGTATATGTGGGACAGACAGGCTGTTCATTCCAAACAAGGATACGAGAACATGAAAAATGTTATATTAATACTAAACCCAATTTAACTTATGTCAACCATTTGTTAGAAATTGGTCATAATTTTAATATGAACTATGAAATATTACATATCGAAAACAAAAGTCAGAAACTAAATCTGTTAGAAATTTTAGAGGTCAATAGATATAATAAAAGGCAAATTTTATTGAATATCATATAGATTTAAACAGATCCCCCCTACTTAATATTTTTCACTGATTGTAAACCATCTCTTTCCACCCCTCTTTTTTTTGTACCAGAGCTGTGTATTTAAGGTAATGTTTTGCATTGTATACCACAGTTTTAATACTCACCTGATGTCATGGTATGACGAAACAATTATAGTGTAAATCAATAAAGTAGCGGAAGTTAACATTTGTTTTTCTCATATTGAAGTCAAGTAAAGACCGAGACAATCAAGAATTATTTACTGCATTTTTGAAAATAAGGATTGTTTTTTTCATTATATGTAGTGAACTGAATTTTTTATATTCAATATTTTTTATTTCTTCGTTGTGTTGATCACTTCTGGTACTATTCTACTAGTGGTAGAGCATTTTACTTAATAACCCTTTTTTTCTGCAGTAATGCTTTCAACAATTTTGTGTGTTTTTCAGGCCCGGAGGTATACCAGCAAGAAATTCGAAAGGTGAACGACTGTTGTTGTTTGTTGGTATCATCGACATACTGCAGAGTTATAGATTGAAGAAAAAATTAGAACATACGTGGAAAAGTATGATACACGACGGAGTAAGTTCTGAATGAATTCTTGAATGTTTAGAGTATTATTTCATGCGTATATTTCTTTCCCCAGGATACAGTATCAGTACACAGACCTAGTTTTTATGCAAGTAGATTTCTTAAATTTATGGCCGAGAATGTATTTAAGAAGATTCCATCACGTAAGTATATTAGATGTTTCACAATATATATCTGTGTCACCATCCCCCTACCTTTTCCTATGTGTTATAAGGAATAATCATGATTTATGTTGAAACAGTCGTTTGTCAAAGCTCTCTGTTGCAAAAATACAATATGAGATCGCTTAATTATTGATTATGAGAAAATTTAAGTTGTTAGACTGCCTAATATAAAATCATATCAGATATCTAACTTGGGCTTAAACGGGACCCGAAGTATCAAAATTAATAACAATAATGAAACCGAAGGAGTTAATTGTATTATATATGCTGCCATTTATAAGTTGCAAACAGCGAGGAGCCACACTTTAATCCACAAACTTTAGCGTCTGGGGCACGTATCGAGAACGATGTTTCCTTCTTCAGTGAAAATGCTACTAGCTAAAAAAAAAACCTTTTGCTGATATAGTGGCTGTGTTTTAAAAATTATTATAGAATGTCGTTAATTTCACTTCACTACTTTCTTATTTCTGTGTTCAGCCTATTATGTCAAAATACTCTCTTTTTGTTTAAACATGTCATGTTGTTAAAAGTCTTGTAATATTGTAATTCATAGCTCAGATATAGAACACAAAATAATTTTTTGTATCAAATACTCCTTTAAATTTAATAAATGAGGTATATCTCATTCAGTTTTTAAAGATGATAATGATTATTCCTTAGCATCTTGGATAATTGTGTCTTCCTGATCTGTATCAAAAGTAGTTTTTGTGTCTATCCGTCCAAATATATATCTCTCTTAACTCAGGTGCAGTTGTGGTTAATGCTAGAAGAACGAAAGGTAACTTGACAGAAGGCCAGTTCTTTTCGAGCTTTGCTTTTTAGTAATAAGTCGATACGCGATCTCGAAGTGTTTGACAAGCGTGACTTTTGAAACTATATAGAATTATTTTGTTCTTACACTTGCAGAACTTGATACATATATCAGTTACATTTGTAAGAAAATTTATAGTAACAAACATGGCAGTGATTAAATTTCCCTCATTCTGCAAGTATTGGACGCAATTTTAAAATTAACCAGAAAAGGAGTGTTTCAAATTTAGGTCTCTTCTTTAAAAGGGGTACAACTTATCAAAACAAACTATTGCACCAAAAATTTCTTGTATGAAATATTCAAGGGGACAAACTTCAGCTTAAAAAGTTGAATCCGAAATCTTTAAATATCAGAAATTTTCAAGTCTGGCTATGTTACTTAAGTTACATAGTTACAAGTTCATAGAGATGTTATTGAAAGACGCCGCATATTTATCCAAATATTGAATATTTGAACAGTTCAAGCAAAATTCAACACATAGAATCCTCTGAAAGGATTGTATAAGAAATTCCTGATAAAATGTAGACAAGAATGATTTAAATAACCAAATTTTCCAATAATGATTGATTTCCAATCAGAAATCGAACAATATTCCAAATCATATGGCGGATTCATTTATCGCGCGGTAAGATTGAATATGTTAGTCCTGATTTTATTTCGACAAGAGTATAAGATAGTATTACTTCCGGGTATTTAAAAGAAAATGCATTGAATTTACGTCAAAAAACTAACAAGTTCGTTGAATATTTACGTCGAAATTGTAATATCGATTCAGCGTATCAGTAAATTGAGACCGCTGGTTCGCTGGCGTTGCCAGAACTAACATATCCTAACTTAAATTACACAGAATCGAGTTTGAATAAAAAGGCTTCTTTCAATCTTTGTCCCCTTGAAGATTTTATATGACAAATTTTGTTTAAAATGTTTATTTTAACGTGTTTGAGTTTAAAAAAAGGGAAATTTGAAAATATCCTCTAAATACTAAAAAACTAATGTTTTTCAAATTTTTGCGTTTTGTTTGGTTGGAAGTTACCTGTGAAACTACTCTCGTATCTCGTATGTAAAAACGATGAGGTTTGTATTTAGTATAGAACATTTTTCAATTAATCTAGGATTTGTTCATTTTATTATCTTTTCGCTTTTAAGCACAGTGAAATATGGATTATTGATGATTAATTTTTTTCAGTTTATCAACTATCAATTTGTTGAAACTCTTTCAAGTCCGCTTTATAATTGAAGTAATGTTATCTCTACATTACTCTCACATTTGTTCCATTCTAGTCAGTTGATATCTTTCGGAAAAATTTGTTGAAAAAAATTCTATAGAACATTAACCATCTGTTAGTGCTGTTTCAACTAGTATGATTAAATCTTGTAGTTTAAAATTCGGAAATGTATGTACTGATATTTGAAGAAAAAAAGTGGACCGTCCTTGACAACGTGTTCTATGAAAGGGATACAAACTCAAATGAGTAGTTTGGCAACACAGGAATTAGTAGTATTTGCATTGGATCAGATGAATAATGAGCGATATAATATAATATATAAATAATTGGAACAAATTGTAGAAATTACTATGTTTTACTACCAATAAAAAGATATATTACACATTTTCTTGTGACTCGAGTTTCGGGAAATGAACTATCCCATCATCAGACAACTGAAGACCTAACAGTGGTACAGAGGTATTTAAACAAAAGTGATAAATATTTTTAATATTTCAATAGATTCTAACACCTAATAGTGGTACAGAGGTTTACAAGCGGAACGTGATAAAAACCCAGTTAAAAAAGAGGGGTCTTCTAACAGATATCGGAATGTCGGTAATCGACAAAGATGGTTATTAAACAGATGGTACCCATTTAAATATCTCAAATAATTTTTGGGGTTACATAGCTCCGTACAGTCATTCATTATTTTTACGTTATTTTGTTGTACATCTCAAATATTTCGATTTACATAGCTCCATACAGTCATTCATTATTTTTTAAATTATTTTTATTGTGAACGAATTTGAAAATTTCAATAATCAAATTTCTTTTCATTTGAATGTACATGTAAAATTTTCTTAAGATTTTCTTTTGTCGAAAGGAATAACTGTTTTCTAAAGAATGAGTGGCTAAAGTTGAATTTTTGTTTACTTTTCATTAAATTCATTTTATGTTCGTTGAAAAAGGTTTTAAACAGATGTTACTTTTTGAATATCTCAAATATTTTCGATTTACATAGCTCCGTACAGTCATTCATTATTTTTATATTATTGTACAAAAATAATGAATGACTATGGAGCTATGTAAATCCAAATATTTGAGATGTACAACAAAATAACGTAAAAATAATTAATGACAGTACAGAGCTATGTAAATCGAAAATATTTGAGATATTCAAAAAGTAACATCCGTTTAAAACCTCTTTCAACGAACATAAAATGAATTTAATGAAAAGTAAACAAAAATTCAACTTTAGTCACTCATTCTTTAGAAAACAGTAATTCCTTTCGACAAAAGAAAATCTTAAGAAAATTTTACATGTACATTCAAATGAAAAGAAACTTGATTATTGAAATTTTCAAATTCGTTCACAATAAAAATAATTTAAAAAATAATGAATGACTGTATGGAGCTATGTATATCCAAATATTTGAGATGTACAACAAAATAACGTAAAAATAATGAATGACTGTACGGAGCTATATAACCCCAAAATTATTTGAGATATTTAAATGGGTACCATCTGTTTAATAACCTTCTTTGTCGATTACCGACATTCCGATATCTGTTAGAAGGCCCCTCTTTTTTAACTGTGTTTTTATCACGTTTCGCTTGTAAACCTCTGTACCACTATTAGGTGTTAGAATCTATTGAAATATTCAAAATATTTATCACTTTTGATTAAATACCTCTGTACCACTGTTAGGTCTTCAGTTGTCTGATGATGGGATAGTTCATTTCCCGAAACTCGAGTCACAAGAAAATGTGTAAAATATATTTTTATTGGTAGTAAAATATAGTAATTTCTACAATTTGTTTTAATTATGATCAACTACCAAATAGTAACGGCTGAAACAATTCAGTAACTTAAATAATTGGGTCTCTTTCAATACGCCTATGTATTAACCACTTCTTTCTACAGTAGCGATAACTTATAACAGTTTGGCGTTTGTTGTATCTGAATCGGCATAAATACTCTGTACCTTATGTTAAGTTTCTAATTGTCTGGAGATAAAGTAATATCTCGTGCCTGCAGTTATAAAAATTATCGTCTCAATTTTTTCTGCAGTAAAACTTATTACTTTATAGAAACTTATTTTAATTATGATCAACAACCAAATAATGAAGGCTGAAACAGTTCTATAGACAGTTATGTCCTGAGAGTAATTTTTTTTATATATTTTGATGATATATGCCCATATAATGATTATCCTCAGAAAATAATTATTATAGTACTTACACTTCGAAAAAAAAAACTACTGGTTACAGTTTTTCGAAATTTCTTTTAGTGTAGGAAAGTTATTGATTTTTTAATATGTTTTCCCTGAAATATAATTAATCCATAATTCAAACATGATTTTACCGCACCGCCAAGCTCGACATGCACGCCTGTATGCCGAAAAGCATTAACCATTTCTGCAAGCTGCAGTGAAAAGTAGTAAATGCCCGTAGTTTTGTTGGATTCTGACTTGTCTGTGTTTCAAAAATGCTTCATGTAGTGGACTTGCCCGAGATTAAAGGCAATCACCGCAAGTTTCGAAATCTGGTAACCAGCTATATAGGTAATGAAGATAATCTAACTCAGTTTTGTATTTTTTTTTCGTCCGAAATAGGTAGATTCCGACAGCTAATGTGTTTTGTTGCGCTTTTAACAGGTTGCTGTGTTTTGTTTGCAGTTCTCCTAACTTACACATAACACATCGCTTATTTTGATATTATTTTTGTATTTCCTCGAAGTGGGGCTAGGGTGAAAGTGATAACCTTTGGGAATCGTCATTTTGGTTCTTCCAGTTATGATGAAAGAGGAGCTGATGTCAAATTAGTGAATGAAGATGTTTCTAAAACCCTCTTGTGTCCACTTATTCCTAAAAAATTCTTAACAAAATAAGCGATATCCGCCTTCTTCATTAGGAAAGAGTACTTCAAATTAAGATGACGCTTACATCGTTTCTGAGAGAGCTTCTCAAAAGAGAGATGCTTCAAAATCGATTAATGTTTTGTTATTGTGAAGTTCTAGAATTTCAAAAACAATCTGTTTTAAGTTAAGGTTTAATTTTTTTCAATTGGAAAAAGTACAGCTGAATCTCATAGTATGCATTTCGGACTGAAATAATTTGTAAACCCAGTATATCATAAAATATTTTGCATAAAATTATGTACTTTTTATTGGTCTTATTTCATCTTTATTATTTTAGACGTAATTTTATCATAGAAAATTTTGAAGCGAAATTATAGAATCAGATAGAACTCGATGGAATCTTTGAAATGATGATCATGCTTCACCCCCCATAGAGGGTTTAAATTACGGGGATGAAAAAATCAGACAAGTTGCTCTCCCTAGAACGAAAATCAGCTTATAAATAAAAAAAAAAGATAATAACTAAAACACGCCATAAAGAATTGGAAGAATTTTGGTTCATCATTTCTGAATGATGATTCAGATTTGGTATTTGCAACTTCAGAACTTCACAATACCAAAACACGAATTGATTCTGATTTAACTTCAAAATTAGCTGTTGACTGCAATCTACAAAACGATCTGAAAACAATAAAGAATTATGTGATCGGAAACTGAAATTATGGTATTTCTCTTCATCAAGTAGGAGAAGTAATATTAGTCGAACTATTCACACCCTAGGGTGTTAGACATCTCAAGTGAAGGACGATTTTCAACGAAATAGATCAACTAGATTTTTCGGGAGAGTTGAAAATTTTCAATTTGAAGGCTTCCGTTTCAAAACTGGTCAGTAACTCGCACAAGCTACCTCAATATTTCGAGGGGTCTTGTAGTAGATCTAGGAGTTTCAGGATATTATCAATATAGTATTATCCTTACTCCTCACGTTTTTTCTATTCTATCGATTTGCCCAGGAAAAATATTGATATCCCATCCAATAAATTTCTGCAAACCATCTTTAACAAAAGGTAACGTGTCTCTGTTGTTTGCTGTTCACTGTTTTTCGTGTAGACTGTAATGTCCACTTGTTTCGAAGACCCAAACTGACTCACTATTTGTGTGAATGGTTGATTTTTATGATTATGATTTGCTATCCAAACATATTTTATTTTATCATTCCTCTGACGTTGTGAATATTATAACAGGGAAAATATTTAGAATAATATAGAATTTACTCAACTCACTGTTTTGAGGAAATATTAAAAAATGCAAAAGCGAAATATCTCAAGAATGCATATTTTCCACCTCTTTTATTTCCCTACTTCAGTCTCAAAATAGTGATACGTCATTTTCGATATGCCCATATATTATTCATCATTAAAAATGTAGGTGTTGTCATCTGGTATATCAAAATTTGAAAGGTTGGTATAGATGTATTCCTTGTAGTGCTATATTAATTATAGATGCTGTTTACTTTCAATAACCACGAGTATGTGACTATCTAAATAATTTACAGACGACTCGTTTATTATTCTATCTAGAATTTTTAATCTGTTATCAAGGGTTGTAGATTTCAAATACCAAAAACCCAACACTTGTTTTTCGTATTTGTATACACAGGGTGATTCTGTAAGTTGTACATTAATTTTGATCTTATCAAATAAAACCCTTTTTTTATGCTTTTTCCATATTCGGCTCAGTTTTTCCTTTTACCTTCGACATGGTAATTCTGACTGAGATGGTGTTCTCTATAACTGTGATACATATTCCCTAATTATCAATTTTTTCCAACTTCCACTGGTTCCCTAGATATAGACCCTCTGATTTATAAATTAGCTTAAAGAGAACAGATAGTTCATTTTAAACCATGAGAATTTTCAATAATTCCAGAAAATTGAAATTATTCTTCGTCATTTCTCTTGAACAGTTTTTTAAGTTACGCAACGTTTAATGTTATAAAATCTCATGAAAATTTGAAAAATTGCACAATTTTTGTGAGTCCGAGGCTGAACCACAAGAGGCTTCGAATCAAGCTGTACCCACGTTGCTGCACTTGCTTCTCTTTTAGAATTAGAATCAGTCATAGATGTACTCTCTACAAGGAACATATGCCAAAGCCTCGAATATAGTTTGACAATTCTTGACATAATCCAGAAAATTCATAAAGTTCTATTAATGTGGTCACAGTGTTTTCATATAACTCTTTTATAAATTTTCATTTATGGAATTTTCAACATGAGGATGGGCCATGATCAAATTGTGTATAATCTTATAATTTCATATTGAATCAAGCAGAAATTCGTTTATTTACTATCACTATTTATATAGTAATAAGTAGTAGTAAACAAAGTAATTTCATTTATTCCATTATTAAAATGAACTACAAAGTAACGGACTACTCCATCCAAGTAAAATAAATTCAATAAGAAGTTTTAAATGTGCAAAAAAGGGGTTTGTTAGAACATTGTGAAATATTTAAACGCCTATAACTTTTTACCTGAGCCGAACCTGGAAAAATGACTATAGAAAAAGTGTTTCATTTAATGAAACACGCTTAAAACTAATGTACAACTTACAGACTGATCGTGTAATTAAAGGGTCTTTCATTAACATCGCCCCATTTTGTTTTGTAGATAAAACACATTATTTATTTGAAAATTATTGAAATTTTCATTTCATTATAAAGTACAATGTTATGAAACAAAACATCATTTAAATGTCCACCACTGAAACGCTGGCAGGAATGAAATCGTTTAACCCAATTTTCCATGACTCTTACACAAATCAGGTCGTATGTTAGCAATCACTCGTTCAATATTGATCTATAAATCGTCTAAATTTGATGGATGGTTGCTGTAAACCAATGAGTTAATTTAACCCCAAAGAAAGAAGTTAAATCGCAGGAACGAGGCGGATAATTTATAGGCCCATTTCTTGAAATGGGCCGAATTTTGTTTTCACTGAAGTCATTGTGTCATTGGAAGTTTGAGTTCTTGGTTTAAAACAATTTTATGTGGATGTAAACCGAGTTCTTACCGTTAAATTCGTCACAAAGACGTCTGGGAGATGCCTAGTTCTTGTGAACGTCAAGAAATCGATAAATTTTGGTCTTCACGAAGACTTTCACGTACTGCAGCAATATTCTCTTCACTTCTTGCATTTTTTTATTGCACTGGCGCTGTAACATCATAAAATGTAAAATTTGTTTCAAACTTCTTCACTAAACCTTCAACTGTTCTTTTATCCGCACGATTATAACGACAAAATATTTGAGTTGAAGCACGTAAAATTAGAGTAACGGTTCGCGATTTTTCATAATAATTTTGGATTATTTGTAAACGTTGTTTGAGTGTGTACCCTCCGAGATTAAATGGTAGACATTGACAAATACAACTGTCAATGTCACAAATAAACAATGGCTGCCATGCGTGAGTAATGTCGATTTAAAAATGGGGCTTTCCTATTGAAAGACACTTTATAATTACGGACGGTTATAAAATGATTCCATATCGAAAAGCAAAAGAATGTTCAATGATCCATTTCTAAGATTCGGAAAATTATTTCGCTTTCAAAACATCTGTCAGGTGATCCATAAAATAAATATATAATGACAAAATGTATAGAAAATCTGTTGAATGTCGTACATCAGGCTAGCTTGAACCAAGACTCTCATAACCTTTTTTATTTCCTGGCTGTAGTCGATTAGAATGAGCTCAAATTTCGTCAGCATAGCTCAGAAAATCTGATCTTTAACACTATGAGATTGTTAAACGTAATATACAGGTATGGAAAAGACAGTCGGAAACATAGGATATTCAATGTAAATCTATAACCAACGTCGGCCCAGTGGAGCAGTGGAGGAATCAAAACCTCAGCTCGATGCGATGACGAATAAACAACTGCCATTGTGAAATGAAGATTTATCGATCGAAAGGCTGTGCAGTCTGATTTCAACACCACCGAATCATTTGCACTTTCCATCGAAGTATCCCCTCCTCACAATGACATTGAGAGAGAACAGGTTTATTCGTCAGCGCATCGCGCTGAGGTTTTGATTCTTCTACTGCTCCACTGGACCGAAGTTGTTTAAAGATTCACATTGAATTTCCTATGTTTCCAACTGTCTCTTCCATACCTGTATTAAGGTTTACGTAGTTAAACCTTCCAACAGAGAAAAATTTGGTAGAGTTTTTCTGCATGGACTTTAAACGTGGACCCTAGCGGCTTCTATCGTCTCAGGGCTTTCGAAATGTGGCTACATCGAAGGATGTTAAGGATTTCTTAGGTCATCAGAAAACCAACAAAGATCTTGCGAAAAGATTATTGTGAGTGCAAATTGGTTAATGTAGACAACTACTCGCTTCTCTAAATAATAAAGGAAAAATCGACCAAGTGAGGAAAAAAGCAGCTAGCTTCGTAATGTGCGACTGAGATTAGGCTGTAGTCAAAATAGTTGAGGATCTGTTTAGAGTATCAACATCTTTTATGGTACTTCAAGGAGTGATGAGCAACACGTAAAGGAAACTCTTCATAAGGAATACTCTTAATCTAGAAAAATTGAATATTAAAACAAATTGAAATATTTATCTCAATTTCTTCTATCAAGTAAAAGGCCTTTCTATGTTATTTCTTCTATCAAGTAAAAGGCCTTTCTATTTTATCTTAATCTAGAGTTGAGAACCTAAGTCGTCATGAAGTTTCTTTTGTTCCATTATACTGAAACAAAGAAGTCATCATTTACCTGTTTCTTGAATGCATGACGTCTGATTTCGCCGCTTGAAAAGTTTACTAACATAAACAAATCCATTTACTGTTTCATTATAACAATAGTTAATTTGGCGTTTATCATACGATAATTTAACCTTCGAATAATGGAAATATAATATTCTCGCCAGATCAGAGGAGTGACGTTCATACATCACTTAATTTTCTTTGGTTTAATTTTTTTTCAATCCAACATGCAACAGTTTTATTCGGGCTTTGATTGTTTCATAATGAAATTGTTTTTCAGCTCTTAAGCATTCCCCATCTAAGAGAAAATCACTCTCGAGGCCCCTACGCTCCAACGAGGACGACATTAACAGTGAGTAAAAAAAGACCTGCATTTTTCTGTCTATTCTAAATTTCACCTCTGCTTACGAGCGCCATGTCATGTCATGCATATATATCATTTTTGTCGATCTTTACGCATCATTTTCTCTGATATGTCGTATAAACCAATGTTAATCGATATGGTGTTGGGTTATGCAGCATCATCTCAGACGCAGGGCAATTCTAGTCAGCAAAACGGAAACAAGACTGGTGAGTGGTAAACATGTTCATTATTTTTGTTACTTTGTTGTGAAGTGTTTTGGCGTGCGAGGATTATCTTCATGCGGCTTTATTACCTGTGGAATAACTTTTTGTGTGCTTACGGTGTCTTATGAATATGTTTCATTCCGTTCTATGGGGGCTGAAGATTAGCCTACGTTTAAATTTGATGATAATTATAAAGGTATATTAAACGATAAAATAGAATCTATGAATCCATGTTGCGGTTTCAGTTGAAACAGTGCGTCAAAGTCTTCATGAGATCATCTGATGTCAGGATGACAGTTAAGAGGTGTTTCACTCACGCATGCTCAAAGACGGGTTAGATTGACGTAAGCAATAGAGCACGTGAATTGGAATGAGGAATGGAATTACGTCTTATCCACAGATGACAGAAGATATGGACGGTTTTCGCATAGTCGACCTGTCGGAATATGGACTCTTCCTCTGTTACCCAGAAACCATTCGTTCCGAGGTGGTACAATTGCTGCTAGGGGTCCAATTGTTTTGGACGTGCAGAAATGTTGGTGCTTGAGAAGAACACCAGATTTACATCCACCAAGTCAGTTACAATATTGTACGCCTGTTTCATGATACTATTGGGAGAAACTTTCTTCTCTTAGGCGATAATGCTCACTCTTATACTACCAGAATTTTCAATGATGCCATAGAACATAATGATGGTATCCTACACTTGTTACTACCGCCGCTATCGCACGACTTCGATCCGATCATGCATGCTCTGAACCAGCTACAACGAGCGTTAAATTAACATCAATACAGACTCCATAAGATTTTACCGCAGTTTTGGAGAGAAATTAATCAAGGCCTCTTTAACAACCTGTATGGCTGTAATTGACGTTCTAGGAAGTTATACATCTTATTCATTTTGGTTTATTAGAGTCTTGTAACAAAAAGTAAATTTCACTTGACACATTGGAAATTGAATTTTGTTTATAACTGACAATTTTTAGGAAGAGGTGAAATACTCATATGGAAAAGCCTCAAAATGTGTGGATTTCCTTAACTTTTGTGAAGCAGTTCAGTAGTTTGGGATATATTAATTGAAAGAAAGGAAACCCAGTAATAGATGGAATATTTTAATATACCGACACATATTCAGTGCCTTTCACATAGTGAAAGTAAATGATTAAAATTTGGGATATATTAGACACTATACTAGAAAACCTGGTTCAAAAGTGTGTTGATCACTCCCGATTTGTTATGCATTCATTAATACGCCTAGGCTCGGTTCTGATGAGAAGATCGACGTCTTCTTAGGAATTTCATTTCTATCTCCATAAGAAAGGGCTGCTAAAATCTATGGAGGGTGCTGCAAAGTCAACAGCAATCATGTCCCAGACATATTCAATGGGAGAGATCAGATGATCTTGGGGGCTAAGTTGAACAGTTGATTCATATGATGTCGATCCTGATAACATGGGATGTGTCATACGCTTGTTGAAACAGCGTTTTAGATGGTATAAAAGTATAGAATGACATATGGTTCGATTTTTCCCTGAATGTAGCGCTACTGAAAACTAGCAGTGATCTGCTTCCATATGCAATAGAACCCCGTGGTGCTCTAGGTCAAATTGTGAATGACACCACGTTGCATTTCCACCCTTGCCCTATCATCATTTATGAGCAGGACACTAAAGATCATTCGATTCCATTCCGGGTCCCACTGAACTCTCTTCCAGCAGAGCAAACGGTAATAACGATGCCCAATTGTGAGAGATAGTACCCAGTGCGGAAGATAAGAAAATAGACCAAACCTTCGTATTCGGCGATATACGCATACCCAACCATTTTATCGTGCTCTTCAAATTACTAGTCTCCGATATCCCTCGTATATAAAGATCGTTGTTTGATGAAAGAAACCTTTTCCTTGAACAACAGCTCAAAGAGGACCTTTGAAATATTGTGTCCGCCTGAAACTAATTCATCATTTGGTGTTTCCATTTTTGGTCCCATTAACTGCATGATGCTTTTAACTTTCAGAGTTCAGCAGAATTAGTTTTAATTAAATACTTAATGTTTTCATTGATGTTTAATTCGTATCAAATCTTCACTTGAGAAGAAACTCTAATTCTGATGAACTGTTTAGTAAATAACCCCACCAGTATACAGGGTGTCTCATATAAGCGTGGATCTTTTTCATGCCTCCTCATCTGCTTGCGGATGCATCTGTCTCGTTCCAAACGGAACCCAGTAGCCAGCCCCATGGATTCCTCGGTACCTACGAAAGCCTCCCCTCCGAGCCATTACCCTCCCCTCACGGCCTCGACCCCGCACACACCCCTCACGTCCCCGCCCGCCTCTTCCTATCCGGCTATCCTGGTCGGGAGACCGACTGCGGAGAACAAGCCAAAAGTGCCGCCTCCGGTGCCTCCCAGAGGAACCCCCAAAACGAAAAGGGGTGGGATTACTGGAAAAGGTTTGCACCCACGTTGCTTCGGTCATGCCAGGCATGCCAGCGCTCCTGTTGCCGCTATAAATGCCTCTAATTTGTGTAGTAGCCAGAGTTTCAGTTCCTCATCCTCGAAGAAGGTTTCTACCTTACCGACTAATCTTAAGGTCGACAGGTTAAAGGCCGAATTGGTGGCGCGAACGGGTAGAAATTCAAATGATTCGTACGGTCGTATCGGGGCGACAGGTAGAGGTAAATTTTTCAAAGACTTGATCGAAGCTCGAAACGAAATTTTGGGTAAGAATTACGAGGATATCAAAGAGGAGAGAGTGATTTATCCCACAAATTTAAAGAGACAGGTAATATACGACTCTAATATTTCTTTACACGAGATTGATGGTAAGGTTTATTATGAGATGGAGGATTATGTATGACGATTTCTTATTGTCTTAATATACAGGATGAGTCGTGTAACAGGCCAGGAGTACATTTTATACCTGAAAACAATGTAAGAAACATGAATGTTTTGTCCGATTTTCATTCGTTCTACAGACATATCGCATTTAGCGTTTTGGTTATCTGAGGTTTTTTATCTACTAAGAGCGAGTGTTCCTCTCCTGATTGAATCATATCTTTGTTGAAAATCATGTAACATTTTTAACACGTTGAATTGATTCTGCCCAGATGATCACTTTTAATGTATACACTTCAAACCAATCATATAAACAATAAAATCTATTATTATGAGGTCTGCTTACCTCTAAGGTCAATTAACAAGGTCACCGCGTTCAAATTTTGCTTGACTAACGAGCGAAATGTTTTGATGCTCCATTATACTCTAATCATTCATGGTTTTGATTTTTTTTAAATATTTTGAGCAATTTAGCCTCTGTAAAGCGATTCTACAACATTAAAGGGTTGATTAAATGACCATAAACGATACCAAATTCATCTAAAAATTATGTTGAAAAGTGCTTTCGTCCCTTGTATTGGGATTTTCTTCTGATCATACATGACAGCTGAGTATATTCTTGATACAATCTGGACTAAATGTCTGCAATTCTTTCTGCTACCTTTTTACTTCTTCCAAATCTTATCCGAGTAGCTCAGATATTGAATTTGGAGAACTTTCCAATCCTATGTAGCTTGTTGAAATCTACGTATTAGGGTGTCTGCGATATGAATCTCGTTGACTATAATCTTCAAGAGCAGCTGTAATATTTTCGTTTCAAATGTCATAAGCAAATATAAAATTAGTATGTCCTTATTAGTGTCTGGCCTTTTATACTTTAATAGTACAAATTCAAAAGAGAAGGTTAACTTACAATACTCCTAACATACTCATTAGAACAACAAAGTGTGCAAAAATAGGGTCCACAATAAAAAAAGATTGTCAAATGTTAAGTTTCGAATATAGCATGCTATATTGGAGTTTTTAATTATCCTATTACTTAAAAAAACGTAGAAATTTGATGACGACATTTGACTTTTTTTACATTATTTTCACGATTACAAAACACTCCTACAGTTTTGTTTTTTCCAACTTAATCTGTATTTCATTTGCATATATTTTTGAATTAATTTCGAATTATTGAATGATAATAATTGCGTACAATTCATGATACATTTCTAATGGTTGAAATTTTTTGAAGTATCAGGCGTGTTTTTGGCATTTGGCAATGAATTTTTGAGCCCTATCTTCGAAAAAGATCTTACTACTTGACTTACAATATACAAATATACTCTTATGGCTAAAAGATTTTAGTTTTTTAAAAGCACAATAAAACGAAGAAAGGCTTTAAATATTAAAGGTAGAAATTGTTTTCAATGTAGGTCAACGAGGAACTGAACTCTCCTTTGCGCAGCTTTCCAGTAATGCTTGCTCTTTTTAGCAAAATCCTGTTTTTCAGTTTTTTCACTCGTCACATAGTTTAAGAATAGACATTTACTTCATTTTTTCCCTAACAGGTCCTCCTTATGGCCCAATTTCAGAGGACATGAATGGCTTTGCTTGTTCTCTTTTGTAGATAACTTGTTAACAGTCTTTCTTCTCACCGATTGTTTTGTTTTTACTAAAAGGATTTTTGAATTATTGACGTGTTATAGATTCTGAACTATCCCCGAATATTAATTACGTTAGTAGTTTTTTTGGGAAATTATAATTGAAGTTTTGATTTCTGTAAAATATTCTAGGATTGTTCAAATTTATATTCTGATTTTAAATTTAATATTGGATATTGAGGTACAAACCATCCGTTACTGGTACAGGAAAGGATTGGAATGAAAACTTCTTCAACAGTTCGGTGAATGCCTTAAGTGGATTTCTAGTAAATTGTTTAAAACGAATGCGGACATGTTATTCATATCGCTGTGGTATCCTATTTTTTTAAAATAACATTAATGGCATTTCAAGCTTTTCGATTTATTCAGCGGGGCAATCCATTCAGTTAATATCACGCTTTTTTATCCGGCCGTTGATATGTTCTCGCCACACCAACATTGGCCCTTCAGACTGATACAGACGAAATCTGGACTCATCCGTGAACACCCAGGATCTGCTTCTGTGCACGTTCCAGTAGTCATGTTCAAGAGCCCAATGATATTTTACAGCCTGGTGCTCCCTACTTCATCTCGGGTGCAACCTATTCCTGAATATTTGACTAGAAACTATTCTACCGGTAGCTTGCCGAAATGAGCTATTAATGCTGTGAAGAAGGGATTTCGTCGTGCAGTTAACCGTATTATCCGATCTTGTGCAATTACTCTTCCAGCCCCATGAGTATATGCAGCACTTCCACTAATAAGAGTACCATGGCAATTCCACGCTCTACTAACTATAGTTTGCGAAAATTTATAGTCGTTAATTTAATATGTGTAAACAAGATGTTATGGATTCGTCACAGTTAGTGGCTTGTCAAATTACTCTAGCCAAAATGAATTTCAACTCGGACCTTGCGTTCTTATAAGGATATCTAATATAATGTAATATACTGATAAGAGTACGCTGAAGAAGTTTTCATTTCGAATATGAGGGAGTAGTGCCATCTAATCCTGTGTCGGTTTGTATCTAATGTCTGTCCTGCTCACATAGTGTTTTGTTGAGTTTAGTTTCGCCAACTCACCCTGTCGAGCAGATAAAGAAGTAATCGCTAGATTTGTAGTGCCGCATGTCCATACAGGTATAGCGCAAAGCTGCTGCAGCACGCCGCCCCCTACCTTCGACGAGGTTCTGGAGCAGCGCGCCTCTGAGCCTCACGAGTCCACTGGAGCGACCCCGGCCAGGAGGCATCATCACTATCACCACGGGAGTCACGGCTCGCACTCTGTTCATCAAAGCCATTACCATGCATCTGTAAGAACCTACAGAGAGGATGCGGTCAGGTAAGTTCAGCTATGAGTAAAACCCATAGACTTATTATCCTGATCAATGCGGATTTTTCAAAGGACGTTCAAATGAAACCAACTTCATGGAATATCTCTTATAAAGGTACTCAAATTGACGCTATATGCACAGATTTCAACAAGACTTTTTAAGCGAGCATTCACTTGCTAATCACTAGATTTCGTGAGTGCGCGGTTCACTCCTAAGTTGGTTTCAGTTATACCTGAAAAAAGATAAGAATTTGTTTCACTGGAAGGATTTAAATCACGATACTTTTCATCAACTTCTGGTGTACCTCAAGGCTCCCATTTGGGGGCCTTGTTCTGTATTAGACAGAAACAATTACAATAACGGCATTGTTCCGAAAAAACACCTGAGAGTGGCAACAACCCCCAATTTTTGTTTGAATAGGAAAGAGATGGCGGATTTGTTTTAGTTAAAAAGCTTTTTCTGTTCCCTAAACATCTCAGTTGAAATTTTCAAACTGGGTGATTTTTTTTAAGCAATTTGATATTATTGCTTAAAAAAATCACCGAATTTGAGAATTTGAAATATGACATAAACAAGCCAGATGCTTTTGTATTCATGTTAACGATCTTACACTGTTCTCGATTCTCCACTGAGACAATTAACTTTTCCAGCATAAACGACATAAAACTGGAGTCTCGTGCCGAAACCAAATCGTCTCTAAGTGTGGAATCCGGTAGTTCGAGCGGTGCCGGCCACTCTAGCCATTCTAGGGGTGGCCTCACATGGACGCCTCCAGCCTCCGTAGAAGGATCAACGCCCACCTGGACTGAAGGTACACCTTCATTCACAGAATCTTCCAGTAGCGGAGATATGGGTGAGTAGGATGTTTTCTGCATGTGGGGATGGTTCTGTTCTGCACTGAAGTTCCGACTCGAAGACAGATCGACAAATATGTGAATATTTCGCTACCACGAAGTTTTATGCAAATTTTGAATGGATCAACCCTCATTTCTTTTATTATCGAATTGTGGGAACAGATAGCAAATGTTTCGAAGTTTTTCTTATGTTAACAATTCTATGTATTTGAATTATAGTTCTGAATTTTTATTAACCTAAAATTAACATGAAGAATTTGAATTGGAATTTATTGAAGATAATAAATTATTTATGAACAAAATTAGTAAAATAATTATTGACTCAGCTGAATTTATGAGATGAGAATTAGTAGCAACAACAACTTATTATGGGCTAAGGTTTCTCCAGTTACTATATCAACAATTATTAATGAAATAACCTCTATATGTAGAGAACAAAATTCATGAATGATGCCCACGTTTTGTCTGTATATTGAGAACTATCCGAGACTACACAGAAAAACAATAATCAGTAAGTAATGTATAAATAAAATATATAGTCCGTTTAGAAAGTATCCGAAATTTATTATTTTTCAAAATTTTAATATATTTCTTTTTTGTAACATTCTGAGACAAAAGAAGTGTATAAAATAGGTTGTGCAGATAGCGGAGTATGGCCAAAGTTGCATGAAAACACTATTTGTCAAATATTATTGATAATAATAATGTCGCAACTACAAAAAAGAAAAAAGGTAGAAAATTTGTATAGAAAAGTTTTTCGAAACTTTAAAAAATTAGTGCAATTGACTGAATTGACTGAATTGGGAAAAATTGTATATGAGACAATGAAGAGGATAAAAAATGGCATGGATATGAGGCATAGACCAGTTTCAGGAAGACCGCCTAAAATTAAAGGAAACAATTTAAACGCTTGGCGTTAGGACGACAAAATTCGCACCTAAACTTTCGCAAATTGGTTAACAGATTTGGGAATCAACGAAATATAAAAGTATGTCCAAAAACCGTCTGTATGTCACTGAAAAGACAAGGCTACATAAAAAAATCCCTATAATGACACCTTTACAAAAGGAACGAAGGAGAGAATTTTGTCAACGTTTTCTAGAGGATAATTTTAATAATGTCTTTATATTTGATGAAAATGATCGCCAAAATAATGGTTTCGGGAGTAATATCTCAGCATGGTGCTACGCCTCTCTGTATAGTTAATGGTACCATTAATAGTGAAAAGTATTGTGGCATTCTAAACGATTTTGAAACGGCGCATGCTTTATACCCAGAGGAGTGGCGTTTTCAGCAGGATAATGTAAGATGCCATACTTAAGCTTGGATGCAAGAAAACCAAGTGACAACCATTTCATAGCCAGCAGCTTCACCAGGTCTCAGTCCCATTGAAAACATATGGGGACTAATGAAAATTTAAGTTGAACGAGCAGCGCCATGAAATAAAGATGATTTAATTCAGTCATTAAATGGAGGTTGTATAAGTAAATAAGATATTTTGTTATAATTTTCTAATTCAATAATTAAATATATATACTATATAATTACAATAGTGGTTTGTTTTTCCGGATACTTTCTAGAGGTAGATCTTTCGGCACTAGGATACGTGAACACGTGAAAGCATATCTTGGAAAAAACGGAAATTCAACATATACTCACCATCTTTTGGAGACAGGACATGATTTTGACAATAACTTCAAAATCTTACGCTTAGAAAAAAAGAACCTCAGGTTGAACTACCTAGAAGCCCTCGAAATTAACAGATACAATAAAAAATAGATTCTCCTAAAGGACCAGACGGACCTCAATAAATCCCCCCCTACTTAACCTTTTCTGAAACTTTGTGTAATAATAAAAGAACAAATTACTGTTAATTCCCACTACCCTCTTTTCTGTACATTTTGAATATTTAAAGAACTCAATATCAATATGTAGTTAGTACCATACTCACCTGACGAAGTCATGTTGTCATGACGAAACAATTGTTGTGAAATTAAATAAATTAGCGGAAATTAAGTTGTTTTACTTTAATCATCTAGATGTATTTCCGACAAGTAGAGACCGATACAATCAAACTTTCTAGACGGTCTATATTTCAAACATTGGATATATTTGCAATCGCGAAATGAATTCTTATAGCTTATAAAGCGTTTTCCGGAAACCCTTAAGTGGAGAGAACAATGGACAGAAAGATAAGAATATAGTAGATTGGGTAAATAATTCACTGTCAAATATTTTTGCACTAGAGACTTACCGCAAATGCTCTTCTGTTCGATATTATCTTGAGTTTTGAATGTCTAGTTGATTTTTCTGTGTAGAATCACTGAGGACTTCTAAAGTCTTTGTTAATTGAGCTGTATACAAGCTGTAGATTGTCTAAGAACTTTGTTCTTCAAATAAAAAACCCATTCAAAAAAATGCAAATAAACTCGAATTAAAATTTTGTCCAGTTCCATCAATTCACTGAAGCAAACGTCTTGCGTGCGTGTATAGCTTATTAGAGTCTTAATTGAGAAAATTGCGTGTATAGCTTGTTAGAGTCTTTATTGAATATATTGCGTGTATACTAAATAATTGCGAATTGCTTATGTTTCTAGCATGAGCGTTTATAAGTTACTTAATGCGCGCACATTCACTAAGTGCCGAAAACACCCGATGACCCGGTGCAATCTTTACACCAAACAATTAATTAGACTTTCCACGACAATTTGCTTCCGTTAATTCCAAATGTGTAGAAATTTTTTACAAAGTTTTCTTGCTGGCGAACATACAGCCTGATAAAATTAAATATTATAAGTCTAATCAATCATTTAAAACCATTTTCTCCTCAAAATGATCGAAATATATATTCGATATTTTGGCGAAATAGCGCAAACGTGGAAAACGTTTCTTAATTTTAATTGAAGATGGCTTTGAATAAGTGGAAAACTGCAGTACAGAACTTTTCCATAGCACGTTTAACCCTTTCTATTAGATTAGATTATTGATTATTCCATCCCAACTTTTGCACCGTTCTGTTTCTCTCTACTCCATTTTTCATGTTGAAATATTTGAGTATTTACATCAATCGACGAAAAAGAGGTTTAAAATCAGTCAGTTATTTGTAATAATCAATAAGGCTAATCGTGTAAAACAATAAGATTTTCTGTTTTTACTGAATATACTTATTTTTTTCATCTCATTAAGTTTTTTATGTTTTTGAAGTTGCTATGTATTAAAAACGAGTGTAGTAAATAAGTAAGAATTGTTATTTCTCATTTCGGTCGTTGATATAATTCGTCTCAGCTTTTATTCATTTTTTGCAAATTGAAGGCACTTTTCTAGCTTGGTATAAAAGTTACGTTTCATACTTTAAATATTAAAATAGAATAATTCTTTGAAATCTCTACAAATTCAGAGGGAGCGTGTCCCAGTGATACGAATATATGATAATCGTATGGAGCTAAGTATATCCCAACTTAACGTCTCTATTATTCCCTTGTTTCGTTTTGCTTTCTGTGAATGGGCATTATCATGGAGCAAAATGTCTTTCTGTTGCCTTTTTCCATATTCCGGTCGTTTTTCACGTAATGCTCGTTGAAAAACGATCATTTGCTATAGTTAGCGATCAGTGTTGATGGTTTCACCAGGTTTTAGCAGCACATAATAGATAACACCCTTCTGATCCCACAAAACACAAGGCAAGTCTCCTTTCCAAAGCGATTTGGTTTTGCAATGGACGTCGATGATTCGCCTGGATTCACCCATGATTTACGTCGCTTACAATTCTCAAAATATGTCCATTTTTCATTATCTGTCACGATTAGATGGAGAAATCGCTTTCTTTTGTGTCTCTCGAATAGCATTTCACGAGAACTTTTTCGATTTTCTTGCTGCCTTTCATTCAGTTCATGCGGAAACCATTTTATCAATATTTTCAATAACTTTCAAACGAATGAAGATAGCTTTTTGCGCCATATTTAGTTGATCCGCTAGTTTTTGTTGAGTTTGAGTATTATCTTCATCAAATAAGGTCTGCATCGTTGTCTGCGGTTTCCCACACTCTTCGTTTCTTACATCAAAACCAAGGCTTTTGAATATTTCGAACCACTCGAAACACTGCGTTCACCAAGAGCATGTTTACCGTAATCTTCGATAAGCATTCGATGCGAATCTTCAGCGATTTTCGTTAAATGATAACAGAAAACAAAGTTGTCCGCAAATCGTAGTTCGTAGGCTTAAAACTCGATATGTTCCAGGTTATAGAAAAATACCATACCCATGTGGGAACTTGGGTTGTGGGTTGAAGATCTTCGTCAGCTTGTTAATGGGAAATAAGAATGCTGCAGAAGCGTTCTTATAGTCCCTATACTAGCTAGCACCATCTATAGGAAAATTTCGGTTTCATATTTCTATACCTGATAGGCACAGCACTTTTTATTTACTCATCAGTGAAATAATTCCGCTATGCTAGAGAGAAATTTCTTCCTTCGCCAAAAAGCGAAGCTAAACTCGAAGAGGATTTTCCGCTTACAAGTCTAGTGTTTAAACCACTACACCACCGACGCACATCGAGTATCTTTGATATCTTCTCAGTGTCAACTGCCTTCTGCATCTTCGCTTTACGGCTTGGTAAAACAGTTTGTGGACTTTCTGATATTTTGCATTGTAACCACATATTTTGGTCGACATAGGCTATCGTACTACCACGTTTATATTCAGCGAACCTGTCAAAAATGGTCGATTTTCTTGGTGCAGAGTCAGTCATTAAACCAAGCTTTCGTTTAAACGGTGTTTTTCCCATCAGAAAGCTATGTTATCAACGCACGAAATTTTTTCCCTCCATTCTTTTGAAAATCACAAAAGTTGTTTCAGGAAATTTTCACAGCTATCTTTTGAAGGTTAGTGCTTCCTAACAACTAGCTTTGTCTTTAACATAGCGTCTTTTTCATCTTCAACGTGTATTTACTGTATACCGTTGTTCACGTCTCTAGCATCGCTCAAGTTTAGCTACTTGCTACCTGACTGTTTCTTATCTTTTGGCAAAAATCTGCAATTTCCACCCCACCTCTACTTAGGCTTAATAACTTTTCTAACGATTGGACAAGCATTAGACATAGTATAATTCATACTTTCGAGCATTTGGAATAATGATTTCAACAGTTTCCTATGAAAAGCCTCTTCCACACTGTCAACCGAAAAAGAGTGCAGCAAAATTATTTGGAACCATATGTTTCATTCCCGGCAGAAAGGTATGAACTAAACAAAACTTAAAACTTTATTTATAGCACTTTAACCTCATTCAAATTCTTCGTTTTTCAAAGGGATTCATGCACCACCCTTCTCAATTTAAACCATATACAAGCAGAAATCAGGTTTGTCCACACAAGAAATCCAATTCCTACATACACACATCGTCAAAAGTTCCCCCAAGAAATAAACAATCTGTTCTGCAAATGAGATGAATATTTTTCTCTATTTCAACTGCAATATATTTGATAGAAAATCTTTGTTACTCTTTGCTTCATGAAGGAAAAATGAGAAGAAATCTAAATTTATCGATTATTTATTTTTAATTAATTATAGTTATTCCACAACTGAATCCAAATTCAATAGTCCGTATTACCACTTCTTCTTTTAATCAACTGCCCATTACGCCTAGGCATCCCACGAATCAAGTCATTAATAAAATTTTCAGACATATCGTTCCATTCTTCCTGAATAGCTAAACTCAATTCCTGAAAAGTTGAAGGTGGGTTTTGGCTATTGGATATTGCTCTCCCTAAATAATCCTATACGTGCTCAATTGGATTCATGTCTGATGAGTTTGCTGGCCAGTTCATTCTCTGGATATTGTTCTCTTGAAAAATGTTTTGTACCCTTCGTGTGCGGTGTGGTGGGTGGGGTGTTATCATCCTGAAGAATGAAATTATCCCCAAATTCGATGCGCAGAGGAACAATAATTGGTTGAATCATGTTTTCTACTTAGATGGCACCAGTCATTGTTCGTTCAACGATAATAAGAGGGGTACGACGACCGAACATTATACCCAGCACATTATTGATCCGCCTTGAAAGGGCACTTCCCGGGCGAAATTGAGTTGCTCTAGTCTGCCTGGACATCTCCAAATCTTTTCTCGTCGAATATCACTTTGCAAACCGAATCGTGACTCGCCGACAAAATTACGTTGCGCCATTGTGGTAAAAGCCAATCTTGATGGTGTTCTGCCCATTGCCGACGGGTAGCTTTATGTCCAGGTGATAGCCGAGGTACTCTTGAAGGTCTTCTTGCCCTTAAATTTTAGGAATGGGACCGTCTCCTTGGTATTGGTTGAGACTACCCGTCTATAGGTCCTCAAAAAATGACTTCAAAAGGCTGTTACAGATACCGTTAGATTTCTTCGAAAAAAAATTTTGCGATATAATGGTCTTTCCTTGCACATGTTACTCTGGGTAGACCAGACACCGGTCTTCGTGTAACGCTGCCAGGAAAAGGTCCACTATGCGCCTTACTGAAGTCCGTGGAATATTCAAACGTTGCGCAATCTGGTGGTTCGACAGAGCTTCTTGATGTAGGTCTACTATTCTTGCCCGGTCAAACTGAGAAATCGGATGTCCCGGCATTTTCCACGGAATATTCTCAATATCACAACTCTCGTTAATCGCTGAAAACTGATTAACTTCGAATACATCTGTATTCTTCCGAACTAGAAACATTTTTTGCTGGTTTATTGTTTTCATTTAAGTGATAAGATAGTGAAGAATACTTGAGAAAAAACATGGCCCCGATTACTTCCCAAAATCCGATCGTCTTTATTGGAAACCATCATAAGTCTTCTATGAATAGATATCACCAAGAAGTGAAGTGCCTTCAGATCTTCAAAAGCAAAATTGAAAGAAGCTGTCTGCTCCTGATTTCCCATTGTAACTAACCACCTCAGCCAATATCCCTCCTCTTGTCTAATCAGATCCACGTCGCTCTTGAGTCATCTCAGGCGGTGGAATAATGAATAGAGTAATTGTAAGTAAAAGGATGAAATGGATGTGCCATAGGGTGTCCAACTACGCCATTGCGCCAGAGCTCCAACAGCCCATCGACGTCTGCCTCCCATCACAAGAAGACGGTGGAACATGCCATCACCTGTCTCACCTCAGAAATGGTGAGTCGCAAATGAAATGAGCAATCGCCTTGTTTTCACTATATCGATAAATATGGTTTGAAGTGTGATATTTTAGTTTATGCAGTTGTTGTTGTGCTGTCCCTAAACGTAACTCAAGTTTTTAAAAAGAAAATGAATGAGTAGAAGTACAATGTTTACCTGAACTCTTGATATCATCATTGTGTGCATCATTATCTTAATTTGAATTTATGTAATTTCAATATATAAAATTAGACAGAAAGGAGGGTACGAATATACAAAATATGAAGATTGAATTAAAACAATAACCTCAAAACAGACTTGCATCATCTCAAAATAATTAATCTTAATGTAAAAATTAAAATCTCTCAAGGAAATGGAAATAGTATACTATTTCAGCAACAGTCACGTTCGATTGTAAATATTCAATAAACTGCTACATAATGAATTAAGTGTTTGTTATCATTACACACATTATAGAAGTTGAGGGATGGTTTTGAAAGTACTTTTTATTTTATATTCATTAAAGAAATCACATATTTTCTTCTGTAAACGTATACCAACGGATTCATAAAATTGAAGAAATTAAAACATTTTTACTCATCCAAATATACTCCAGACAAAAATTGTAAACATTTTCTTCAAAATCCTCATTTACCTCTACTGAAATTCATTATTTAAATAAAAAAAGGATAGTTTTGGCTAACCTAGACAGCTTCAAATTAGCATCGGACGTAAATCGCCAACCTGGAATATTTAACATTAACCTATAACTTTATGTCACTTGCATAGGCAACCATAAACCATATGACAACGTTAAATTCCAAAACACGGTTTCTTTCCAAGTTAAATCTTGGCAATCGCAATAGTTCTAAAAGTTTAAAAAATTTCACTATGAATTTATGATATTTTACTCATATGAAATATATTTTTCAAATGATATTGATCTCTCGCATATCACTTGGTGAAACATTTTTAAATTAATAAAGTAAATAAAAACAACCTGGCTTAAGTTTCACTGTATATTTGATGTCTGTTGACATATATATTTCGGGCTTTTAGCCCATTTTCAAAACTGAAGAGAACAAAACTTAAAATCCTATTTATAATGGTAGGGTAGATCACAAGTACAATTTTGAACAGTGTAAAAATATGGTGTTAGTTGAGTCCTAATCTTTTACATATAAGAGTAATGGTGATAAATTAAATTGAAGTTGTTCATTTGTAATTGGTAGCTTCTTACCATGGGCTAAACAAATTTCAAACTATCTAAAAGGTCTATTCTTCTGCCTTTATTACCTACGTGTAAAATCTCAGTTCTACTGAAATCTATGAAATGGTTGTTATTAATGTTCCGAAAAACCACATGTTATTTTATTATGTAGTATACTTTTTTATGTTCTTCTACCCTTATGTTTATAGATCGTCCTGTCCGATTTATGTAAAATGCAGGGCATTCATTACAATATAATTTGTATACACTGCTTTTTTCACACGTTTTACGTCAGTCTTTTGCTGTTGACTAAAAGTGAAGCTAAGTTTTTCTTATTTGTACAAATAATATTAATATTATTCTGTTTTGGTCTATTGCAAATTTTGTTACTTACTTGTGGTATGAAATTTATGCTAGAAAAAGAAAAATTCCATAGCATAAATTTCATACCACTAATGAGTAACAAAATTTGCAATAGACTAAAATAGAATAATATTAATATTATTTGTACAAATAAGAAAAACTCAGGTTTACTCTTAGCCGAGAGCAAAGACTGTCGTGAACATGTGAAAAAAGCGGTATATACAAATTATATTGTAATGAATGCCCTGTATTTTACATAGTTCAGACAGGAGGATCTATAAACATAAGAGTAGAACATAAAAAAAGTATATTACATAATAAAATAACATCTGGTTTTTCGGAACTTTGTATAAATAACAACCATTTCATAGATTTCAGTAGAACTGAGATTTTACACGTACGTAATAAAAGCAGAAAAATGGACCTTTTAGAAAGTTTGAAATTTGTTTAGCACATGGTAAGAAGCTACCAATTACAAATGAACAACTTCAATTTAATTTATCACCATTGCTCTTATCTGTAGAAGATTAGTACCCAACTAACATAATTTTTACACTGTTCAAAATTGTACCTGTGATCTACCCCACCATTATAAATAGGATTTTAAGTTTTGTTCCCTTCAGTTTTGAAAATGGGCTAAAACCCGAAACATATATGTCAACAGACATCAAATAAACAGTAAAACTTGAGCCAAGTTGTTTTTATTTACTTTATTAAAATATTTTTCACTTTAGATGTTCACTATTATTTTCATGAATTTTAGAAGTGTTAACGTTGGCATATGGTTCCATGATTACCTTTTTTACATTTCAAGCATTTTATCAAGAATTATTATATATAAAAACGATATGGTATACGAACCCCTACTTATCGATATGAAAACACTAAAATTTAGGCAATGAACAATATATAAATAACACTAATGTTTTCCAGATATCCTTAGATTTTTGAAAATTTGTATTGATAGTTCGATTTAAAGTAATATAGTTCTTGTCACTCAGATAGCTTTTCTCATAATTAATTTCTCTGTCTAAATTTTTTGTCAATAAAAAATTCCATGATACTTGGGAAGAGTTACGCAAATTTGTATCAAAAGTTCATTGGAGTGCCAATTCAAAAATTTTCTTGTACAAGACAAATAATACGTCATATATATCATTGTAACCAACTCTGTTAAAATTATTTTTAAGTTATATTACACTTCTGAATATTCAATCTGAATGGTGTACACAATGATATATCTTGAATTCGTATGGTTCATCTAACTTAGTGCAACGTTTAGGGACATCTTTAATCGATAAATCAAAATGAAAATTGGTGTTGGTGTAGCTTAGCTGTGTTTTTATTGGGTGCAGGAGGCGTGTGGTCCTTAGTAAATAATATATGCAAAAATTAAGAGGAACAGGTTACCGATCACTACTTGGTTCAAGATCAAATCATTAATTAGTCATTTTCCTACAGAATATTTTGATTATTATATTAAAATGCCGTAAAACACATGAAAACAACTGGTTGTAGCCCAGAACACTTTCAAATCGAAGAGAAATTGAACTGTTTCAGCCGTTACTATTTGGTAGTTGATCATAATTAAAACAAATTTTTATTACTATGTTTTACTACCAACAATTTTCAGATGTTTTAGAATATGTAAGGTTTACATTTTTGTAACTAGTTTCGAACTGACCCCTAAGCACATGGTACAGGGTATTTTATGTAGTTAAAACAAATTGTAGAAATTACTATGTTAATAATTTCTACAATTTGTTTTAATTATGATCCACTACCAAATAGTAACGGCTGAAACAATTCAATATTGTATGTAGATTCAGGTACAACGTAGTGTACCTTACACGTAGTGTAATAAAAAGTGAGAGTTACAGGAATTTTGTCTCGACAGGATGTTGGAAATTTTTTTTTTGGGTTATTATGAGGGTAGGATGTTATTTGAATGCATTAAAAATTTGGGAATTACATAGATCAGTTTGATCATTCATTATGTCTGCACCAATTTATAAACTTCAATGGACTCCAGATAGTTGAGTGGGAATATGTTGCCATTCTCGATGCAATGTGTTGCGACGGTGGAGCTTCTTTTATTTTTGGAGAAATCCATTCGATGTTCATTATATCTTGTATAAAATGAACGTCCTATCTGACCTATATATTTTTTATTGCAAGTTGAACTTGTTAACTCTTAAACTCCTGATTTTAGTAAATTTGAGGTTGAATCCTTCGCATTGAATAACAGAGACGACAATTTAGAGTGATTGCCTGTGTTCTTTTTTTTACTTCCTAGAAAAAGATTCTACAGGATCGAAATTGCGGCGCAAATTATTTTCGAGAAGAATGTTTTATTGCGTACATGAAGGCTCAAGCTTCGTTTGAAAAATCTCAGTGTAAGTTCGATATACGACAAAATATTTCGGTAAGAAACGCTGGTTAAATTTCAGCCAATTTCATTAGGCTTCTTAAGATTTCGGAGAAGTAATCATCATTCATACTTCTTTGGGTCGAAAGTTGCTACTTGTAACACGTTCCCAATAAATAAACTCACTCAACTCGAATAAAAAGTTTTCCATTGAATTCAGTAGGTTTCTGGAGGCAGCGGATTCGCATATTTATGCTAAATTTATGCTCTGTAACTCTTCAAAATTAGTAAGTGATACATAACACATATGAACAGGTAAATATTTTTACGGATGCTGAATCTAAGTCATCTAAAACGTATGTAGTAATTTTTTTCGAAAATTAGGCAAAATGCGAATCACTGAGGTTGCAGATGAAATTTAATACACAACATCTGTTTGCGTTCAACTGAATAACTCACATGATACTTAAAAGTTCGCTGTCTAATTTTTTTCATAGAGGCTGTTTTTAAAGATCTCTTTTAACAGGAGGGGTACATCCCATTAAAATAATATTGAGTTATCTCAAATACTGTTTGGTAGTTGATCATAATCAAAATATTTTTTTCGAAATAACTATGTATCAATAACAAAAATTGAGGAATTTTTATTGTGTTTTAAATAATACTTCGAAACTGAATAAAAACAATACCCCATGTTAACTTCCCAGTTTTTAAAACCAAAACAAAAACTCATTTTAATCATCATAATAAGCCATTTCACCAAAAATACGCCTCGATATAAGTTATATATTGAGAAATCGTGGAATTTGGTGTTATTAAGAGAAAAACGGGATTTCTGCTAAATTATAGCGAAGAATCTGCAAAAAATCTTACATTCATTGTGGAAGATTATGAATCTATTGTTTGGTTGAATTTTCAGGTTTAATTGAATCAGTTTTCACTTAATGAAAATCCACATTATATAATATTAAATAAGGTTTTTCTGATTTTCACAAATTTTTATTATTATTATAATACAACAATTGTTTCGCTATCATAGTAGCATCTTCAGATAGGTGGTCACTTTGTAGGACACTTGTTTTCGAAATCTGTTTCAATTTATATTAGAGTAGGTACAACAAGTTTTATTGAGCACTAAAACCCAAAAAGGGTATCTGTAAATTCCAGTTTATATGAATATGTTAGGGCTGAGTTATTTAGGTCTTATTGTTCGTCTTATTCTAATTTTGTTGTATTTTTTCACCTGTAGTGATTCTAACAGGTTTAAGGTATAACTTTTACTTTCTATTTGTAAAATTTCAAAATTATGGTTGAAAGTATGTCCTCTTTCTAACAAACAATTATACCTAAATAACTCAACCCTGTTAAACATATTCAGATAAACTGAAATTTACAGGGACTTCCTTTTTGTGTTTTAGGGCTCAATAAAAATTTTAGTATCTACTCTAATATAAATAGAAACCTATTTTGAAAACGAATTTAGTTGAACCTACCTGTAGATGCTACTGTGACAGCGAAACAATTTTTGTATTATAATAACATTTGTGAAAATCAGAATAATATTATTTAATTTATTAGGAGCTTCCGAATAATAACGATTAGTTGAGTTATTTTGCCGAAAAGTACAATTAAACAAGATTATATTTTTTCATCATAGTGTGAAAAATTGTAAAAATTCTTGTACAACCAGTAGATCGATCGAGGTAACCACAGTACTACTAAAATAGAATTTCAATTGATAGCAACATAGCCTTCACACCATTTTTAACAAATGTAATAACAGTATTTGATATATGAAAAGAACAGCTTTCATTTTTATGTTCACTTCACTACATTAATAATCCCGTATCATACTGCTTACTGTCTGTAAGTCAGTGGTTATTACAACACTTTGCCGATATTTTTATCAACATACACCGCCTCCAGATCGGTGTATTTTGACGAAAATCGGGTATCACCTAAATTCACCTCGTCTGTGTACACAGTAGCTTTGGGTGCTTTTTCGAGATATATTAGGCGCTTGCAGATTTTCATTTTCACTTAATACACCCCCGCACTTCCAATACTAAGCTTTTTATAATACCATTTGGCTTACCTTTCAGTTATTTTTCAAACATATCTGAGGAACATCTCTAACGATTCAATATTTTCAATTTATTTGCATTTTTATCTAACAGAATTTTTCGTTCATATCAAAAATTCATTTTATCCCAATCCAAATTGATTTTTAATTTATTTTTTCATTCGAAGCATGTTATTCTGATTTCCATTAGATTTTTATGTAGTTTTCCCCTGAATGCATGTCAACTTAGTGATTAGTTTATTTTTCGGAATTTTCGATATCACAACAAACTGTTTGAAAGCAACGGCATAGGTTCAATGAGGATACTTTCACATGTAATCGTAAAATTTTATTTTCTTTTCAATTACTATATATTCTCATTCCCTTTTGATCTCAACTACCTACTTCAAATGTGATAAAGTATACTCTAAATACTTATTTCTATTCACATTAGAAATATATATAGTAAAATAAAAGGAAGAGGCTTTTTACTTGATAGAAGGAAACAGATTAAATCTGTTTTGATATTCAAATTTAGAAATACATAAGTTATTAAAAAAAGGACTGTGAAAACATTCAAATTTTAAAAATAATCATGCTGTTTATCACTGGAATGCCCAAAATATACATAGCGTTCAAAATAAAAAAAAAGAAATAATACGCCACTTGGTATTTGATGGACTCGGTCGTTACTTCTCAGAATATAAAATTTCTTCAAAGGGCAGTCAAAAAAGTACAATTCAAATAGTTTGTCAAAACGCTACTTTGCCCAGCACGGCATTGATGACGTCACATTGAAGTAATCAATAAAGTGTCATAACAAATTGAGTTGGCATTTATTTTTCATATTATTGACTATAAGTATTACCTGAGACATAAAATTAACAAATGGTGACTAGTGCCAGATTGCGCAAATATTACTATAAAGTTACCAGAAAAAAGTGTTCTGAAAAAGTCGAAAATCTTAATGATAGTGGATGATACAACTGTTTTTTGTGTGAAGATCATTTTTATGTTAGTAAACAGATGATTATTTATGACTATTTCATTATAAATATTCTTTACGGGTGTTTATACCAATCTAAGGTTGAAATTCATTGTTGGTGTTGTTTTTCAGTAGAACTGAATGACCTTTTTTTTTAAGTAAACTCCAACCAAAATGACATCGACTTTGGACAAAGTTATTCTCCATAATCAGTATGTTATATAAAGACGTAATGAGGAATTTAAAAATAGCAAGATACAAGAATTTTAAATAGTTAAAAATATTGCCATTTAACAAGACACCAAGAACACAAGAAAACAGCACTGACAGACGTGTTGTTTACTTCAGTGTGACGTCAACGTAAGTACGTTCACAAATCCAGATTGTTTTCGATCATGTGTGCATATTACTTTTAAAACCTCTAGCGTCTGTGGAAAATGAAACGATATTTTCCACACTGTCAAATAGCCCATAGTATGGATAAAAATACTCTTGTTATTGACTCACTCAACCTTTTCTTCTTTAATTCGATTTTAACAGGGGTATTTGAATATTTTACTAGTATCTGTTGCATTATATCACATCACTTCCTTAAGCATTTTTCATTACATTGACAGAATAATGGCCTAAAGAAGCTGAGACACTGGGAGGAAAATTAATTGATAAAGATAACTTATTTCTAGAACGGCATGCGGACTGGACATGCGATTTCAGATCGGAGATTAAAATTGAGGCAACTTTGAGTGGCCCTATCAATTTTATTTTGCAAACTTAATTTTGTTGAATGGTTCAATTCCTATTGTTAAAAGAACACTTGCTTTTGAACACATACTGCGTATACAAACCGATTGGAGAAGTAACTTCATAGCTCTGATGTTATTTTTTATTCTATTCTATGGTCTATTGTGATATCGAAAACCACTGAATGTACTTTTTATCGGATTTTTTGTTATTTGTGTTTAATTCGATTCAGCTTATCGATCCATTTTATCCCATTAACTTTTCCTGTGTACACCGACGTAAAACACTGAAATTTAACATGCTCACATCTTCTGGATTTCATCAGGAACAACTGAAGACTCGTGTGGATGACGATTACAAGTGAGAAAACACAGAGTGTAATAGCGCACTGATCCCGCATATCATCATTGTTGTTTGTGCTTTCTTGTGAAAGACTGTGCATCACATTTCCGAGATTCCTACATACTAGCGATCTGTTTCTTGTGATATGGAGTTTCGTCTTGCTTGGGAGCTGGGAAAGAGGAAATCTAGAGGTGTCCGACAATACGAAATTATTTTTTGTAAAAAAAAATTATCCGAAAACGATTATAGGTTTTTAACAGGCATAGGACAAAATAAGAAACTTCAACATTTGTAATACATTATCATTATCATGATATTCTCATTCTGTATTTATTTATCCGATCTATTTTCTACACACAAATATCTTTTTTCCTCTTTCTTCGCCTCGAACGATTTGGTTTTTATCTTTTTAACTCCGAGTTAATGCTGCGCTTGTTAAACATGTACAATTAATTTCAACGTTGATTTTTCATATTTTAGAGTATTCGGAAAACAATTTTCGTTGCTAAATGGAGAGATTGGCATTTTAAGCCAAGTTGAACTACTCGTCAGTTTTATTTAGTAAATCCAAAAATTATAATAGTTGGACCCAGGAATTTGTTGGCTTCAGTTCAGCATAGTATATTTAGTCGAATTAAAAATATGGTTTAATTTAACCTTGTTGGCTTGATGAAATGAGTTCTGGAATTTCACATTAGCTTGAATTTGATATAAGTTCGTTTGTAAACATTCCAGTTGCAATAATGTGTTGCAATAAATTCCTTATGTAATTTACCGATTAAGAATATTGAGATATGGGCCATTTATGATTATTTTAACTTAATGAGTTCATCAGGTTTTAAGATTTCTTTTAGTTTTTGTATTAATTTTTTATATTAATATTATGCTTTAGAAAGACTTATGTGTCTAGTCTAAATATTTATTTTATTCCTATCAATTTATTTATATTATATTCTTATCAGTATTATGAATTGATATAACATAACTCAGTGTTTCCACCTATTCTTCCTGGATATTAAGAGCTTGAATATTGAATGTTAACAGTGTACATTTTATAGAATTTTATATTATGTACTTACCAGGAATGGGTTTTGCGAAAATAATATTATTCCAAACGTGGTGAAGTAGATAGATTTTTTCATTGAATAACGTATTATGGATGATCTTCATAGGAATCATATTCATTATTAAAATACCATTAATAATACTATAAAATTTTAGATTATTATTTATTATCATGAATGTTCTTCAACTGTTAGATTGCTTTTATATAAGCAATGCATGTTAATAATATCTTATGTGAAATTGTAAATTGTATGTTCGACTCGTATATTTTTTAATGCAGTGAAAAAAATAGAATATCAATGCTTAAAATACACAAAAGTGACTATTAATATTAGATTTGTTATACCAAATATTACATAAGGATAAAATAAAATAAAAGGAGGTTCATACTTGATAGAAGGCATATACAATTATTTTAATATTTACAGATATATTCTGTTAGCCTTCTACATATTTAATTTCAAAAAATTATATTTAATATTATAACTTCAGGAATTAAATTAATGTCATATAAGTACCACTTATATCAAATAAGGCTAACAGAATATATCTGTAAATATTAAAATATTCAAATAATTACATAAGTATATAAAAAATATTGATAAATAAGTGTCAAAAATTAAAGAATATTATAATGTGACCAATAACTGTTTTCCGTAAAGAATTATGTGATACTGTTCGGTTTCATATTCATACACTGACCAGATGTTAACTTGAGTTTGTCCTGAAAAAACCTTGTCCATGTGGTTATTTTATCTGGCTAAAAAAGACCTGCATTATTTTTACAACATTTGAATCTGGTTCCTATGAACTCCATAAATTGTGGCTCAGGTTTGAATATTGTGTATATCTGTAAATGTGATCAAATAAGTAGCGACATCTTTTGTAGCAGTTGTAGATTAAGATTGTTCGCTAGTGTTGGGATAAAACGAATTTTTTATATGAATTGTTATCATTCTTGTGATCTGACAAAAATCTTATTGTTTCTGAAATGCTTAGTGGAGTTTCGCTTCTACAATATAAATATTTCAACATGATTGATATCTATTCTTTCGGAATATTCCCATTTTTGCCTTCCAAGTGAATAAAGAAAAAAATTAAAACTTCACTTAGAACAGAGAGGGATGTTTTTCAGGTAAGTTTTTTAAAAGTACTATGGCATGTTTATACATAGTGAACTTGCTTGTCACATTCACTTAACTAATTTGTATGTTGGTGTACCTTGTATATAATGTTCATGACCTGAACGTCACAAAATTTTAGAATATTGAAGTGCGCACAGGTAATAGAACTTGGAAAAGAAAACAACTAACTTAAAGTAGATGTCTACATTTTGTTTGTATATTTAGTTTTTTTTTTATAGGAAAAGTTGAAAAATCATGAATGATACAAAAAGGCAAATTTAAGTAGATTGGATACAATGTATAAGTCGAATTTATTTCAAACATCTTATAAGTTAGTTAATTCAACAAAGACAGAAATTTGGAAGAAATTAGTCCATGAACACTAATAAATTGAAAAAGTGCAAAAACCGGGATTCATCAACTTTGGTTCCCACCAATTTACATTATAAAAGGTTATATTTATTTAATTTGATGGCTTATAGGCTGAAATAAAAAAGTAGAATTCGTTGATAAAATAATTGAAGATTATTTCGAATCAGATATTTAAACTATTCTAAATATTATCAAGTTTCTGCTTCAATTTCCTAATTGAAATCACCAAGCTTTGCTTTGTAATTTGATTGAAATTACATGTAGTGAATTTTTATATTATACAGGGTGCCCAAGTTATCTAAATTTCACAAGATGATCAAGCAGGAAATTTGCAACACCAAAGTTCTTATAGAGTATGGTACAATTTTCTTTCTTTGTGAAGGTATTGTAAAGTATATGCTAAAAACATAGCATAACTTGAAAACTATCATTTTAATCAAAATTCAGTGTACACCATTGAAAAGAGCGAAAAATGCTTCTTAGACTATGGTAGTTTTATGAAGATTTTTATAAAGTAATTATTATTATTATTATTATACCATGATGAGAGTTGAGGCAAATCCTATAAACTCACAAAAAAATTTACAAGATATTGAAAAACAAAAAGTGCTCCGAAGAGAAAAAGAACAGAAAAAAAAGGTGTTATTCACAAGTGGTAAAAAAGTGACAGACCGCCGCGATCACAACAATTATAGGGTGGTTAAGGAAATAATGATTATAAAATTTTCTTCTGCTCAAAGTTTACTTTAAATTCCTCCTCCACAAGTTACAAAATGGTAAAAACTTTAATAACTTTACAACGAAAGATAATTGGACCATACTCGATAGAAACTATTTTGGAAATTGCCTGTACATTTACGTTGTGAAATTTGGCCAGAGATAACTTGGGCACTAATATATAATGCTTATTTTTATCACTGTGAATGTTCTATTGTAATGAATTATGCATTGAAATTTTGTTCTTTTAATAAAACATTCTGATTAATTTTTTATATAGACGCATCTGTGAGGAGAGCTAAACATTGAAAGAATACTGCCAACATAAACCTTAGGAAATGATGGAAAAGAAGTTTTTCTACATTTTAGAAATTGGAGCGTTATTATCATTGTAAATTACCACCTATCTATTTTCTAAAAATAATGAATTGAAGTTAATGTTACTTATATAATTCCTATTTATGTTATGATTGTAGCATAATTTCAGGAGATATCCGAACAACAATGTACCACCTTATTTGATTATAAGGTATTAATACCACTTGTTGTTAATGATGACAGATGATTAGGAAATCTGTTGTAAATTGAAAATTCCAGTTGTAAAAAATATGTTCTATAAATAATGTAAAATATTGTATGAATCTAAGGTTTTCCTCTAGTCTTGAGATAATTCTTTTTTTTTGTTATAAAAAAATTGTATTCCTATTCCCAATTGATCTGAAATTAGTAATATCGTTCAACAATTAATTTTTAATAAATTTCACAATCTCTACCAAAGAGATAATCCAGTTTACTGTACTGATGTAAGCCAAATGTTGTTTGAATATGAAGGGGACACATTGTCTCTTTATATGTTTATTATTAAAATTTAACATTTTATTTAGTAATTGTTTGCTATATAGCTAATTTTATTTTTTCATGATTAATTTTTATATTTAGAAGATTGGATAATACTTCAGTTATTTTATTCAAGAAATTGTTTTGATATTTGAAAATATATCTTGTAAAGTTTTTGGGGTTCTAGTCTACAAAAAAAAAAAACATAATCTTCCTAGTAGTCGTTTCAAAAAATGAGGAATGGAAATTATGAACCATAAAAAATTATTATTGAAAAATGGCACTTCATACCTTCTTATATCACAAGTGGAGGAAGATATGCAATGCTTAGCACACAAAATTAAAAATGTATTATTTTTATTATAAAAAATATTTAAACTTTTAAATGATTCTGTAGTTAATTTGAAAAAAGTATTAAAAGTTGTTGAATAAAAATCCTCATTATAACCACTGTGTTCATTTGATATATAGTAATTCAATTTTATAATATTTAAAGTGAACATTTTGGGACGCTCTAGTAATATTCTGACTGACAGATAATGAAGCTGATCAAATCTCATTACAAAATAAAGTAAATATAACATTTTTATGTTTACCGAATAAACTATATTTTCATTTACATATGTGTCCTTATCTATTAAAGTATTGTTTTTCTTCAGATATCAAACTATCGAAAATATTAAATGATTTAGATATAATCGAAAAGTTTTTTCAAACCTGTATTTCCTTCATTTTTAAGAAACCGAAGGTAAAACTTGTTTTTTGAGAGATTGTAGTGTGTTCTATACAGGCCAATTTAGTTTTCTAGTCTAGTTTTTCAGCTAAATTAATTTAAACAATTATTAAATATTTTGATGATACTTCAACGAACACATTGATGGCAGAGTCCTATGTTGTCATTTTCTAAAGGTGGTAAATTTTGTATGGCATATACAATTTCATGGGACTAATTTTTAGTCAATATGTCCAAATACAATTCAAATATGCTGAGTATCATAATGGTGATAAAATTTAATGATTTCTGAGCTTTCCTCCCTGTAACTGTAACAGTTCAAAAGCTCAGAAATATTGTCAAAGGAATATTTTGGTCATAATATACAATAAATAATAAACAGAGAAATATTTATGGTGCACGTACAAACCGAATGATCCTTAAAATGAGATTTGGGATCTGTTTGTTATATAGCTTATTGTCTATATAACAATTGCAATTGATCAATGATCATTTCAATGATTTTTTAATTGATTTAACAATGAGTGTAAATTGAAGATGAAAGTCGACCGTATTTAACCGTTAGTGCTTTCTACAGATTTCGATAGGTAATAAGCTCGAGAAAACAGCCAATTTTCTACAAAATCCTTTCGTGAATTTCTCACCAATAGAACTCCTATACTCATTAAGTACGAGTTCTTGCCGCAGCAGCATCACCTCTGATGGCAAATACTTCCGTTTCTATTTCAAGTATTGAAAATGTAGAATATGGACAGGATTAATATTATCTGATGTATAACAAAGAGATAAAAGTACATATTTCCAGTGTTTCCCTCTTTAGAATAGAGATATATTTTAAAAGACCATGTTAATGTCCATGGCAATGGCAAATGTGGAAACTATGATTATTTAAAATGTTAAGTCTTAATTCTGAAAATGTTGAGTGATAAATATAGGACAAATGAGTAGAGCAAAGTCGATAATGTGCTCCTTTTTACCCATTTCGAAAAATTCAATACAAAAATATCTTAGGAAAGCTTGAACAAACAGACAAGAAAAACTTTCAAACAAGAGCATTTCAAGAAACGTGTACGAAGTCGATGTTAACCTATGATTATCAAGAGTAGGATAAAAGGCAAATTCAGGAATATATGAAGATTTAAGCAGTCAATTTTATATCTAATGCAGCCTGTTTTCACATTTTTATATATTTTGAAAATCATGTCAAATTTTCTTTCTTATCTGATATGAAACCTGACTGCATTAGCATTCAACTGATGGAATAGCTCGAGTGCACATTTACAAAGGTGGCCAGGCTCCGAGCAGCTGTACTCAGCAGACTCAGTGCAGCTGCACGAACTTTTGAATAGTTGGATGATTGATTAGAGTATTTTCTTTTGCAAAGATTTTCGATAAATCCAAGTTAAAGTTCAAAATTTATAACATACAAATTAACACAGTTTCATTTCGAGGAAAGCAGCTTTGTGGAAGATAACCTAATACGATTATGTAGAATTTAACTTTCCTTTATTGGAAAAAATGCTTATATTGTCACCTGGAAATGATTATTCATATTTTAACTTTTCTTTATCTGCTAGATGGATCTACACGTAAACAAACTATATTATCATGTATTATGAATATATGAACGATAACCACCCAAACAAAAGATTGTTTAGGTGGTGTTGGATGAACTACCAACTAGGTGTATTTACCACCATAGACTTATTATTGTAATATGTCTATGGTACGTACCATTTAAATTGATCTACCAGCTGGTAAATCTATCCGTTCAGTAGTCCTCTAGATAAGTGAACTTGGTATTCCTTGTAAGCTAGCAATATTACACTATTACACTATATATATACACTATTACATTATTACAAACTGCTGAAAGTTGTACCACAGTCATGGACATGCGCATATACAAAAAGTTTTGGCGCTTAGAAAATTAACGGCTGATATGCTGATAATACTTGTTGCATGTGGTCCAGTGTTAGTTTTAGCTCAATTTAATTGTCATTTTATTTGTTCAGCAAATTAAACTCTCTATAAAGATATACATAATTAATTTACAAATCACGTACAATAAAAGTTGATCTGTATTGTAGGCGAAAGAACTTGAATGTTCTTTTACCACTATTGTTGTTGGAACTTATGTGAATTGCAAGTTGGATAAATTCATGTTATAGTATCTTGGAAATAGATTTAAATTGTCCAAATGGTTCTTCGACAACGATTACGTTCTTCATATGGACGGTATGTATTCTTATATGATATGTCATTTATGAAATTTGGTTACATTGTTTTCTAAAAATTTTACTGTTCTCGTGGTTAAAACTTGATCATTTCTTTACTAAAGTACTGAAGAGTTTTGGGATAGAGCGAATTTGCTGTACTGCCAAACCGACAACATTAATTTGAACCTTTTGTTAAAGTTTTCAAATCATTCAAATTTATATGTTTGAACAATTTTTATGAGTAGTGAATTTATGATTTGATATTTTGACATTCAGAAAAATGGTTAATTAATTGATTAAAACTTAAGAAAGCAATTTTTATGGTACTATTATTATAAAAAATGAAAACCATAACAGTGTGTACATGTCTTAATGTAATAATAATTTTGACATGTATTACATATTCTGGAAGTACCTTACAAAAGTCAGTTAATTGTTTTTGATATTTTGACTCAAAATCTTTTTTTTCAGCAATATTTTTCAGTTTGAAAAGTAACTGAACTTGATTGTTTGGATGCAAATATTAAAGGCTTTTTATTGAATCTTGGTGATTTACTTTTAGTAGTGGCTGATCTTTCATTACTGTGCACTATACAAATTGAAATATGTAACACGGTGAAGTCCAACAAGTGAAAATGTTGAGTATCTTGAAAATACATCTAGACAGAAGCAAACATTTTACCAGCGGTGACATCACTAAGTCTTTGAATTAAACTGCTAACTGTGTTCTATATTAATGGGTGATAATGGATTATTTACAAATACTCTCTATTTCAGTGAACAGCCTGTAGAAGATGAGGAATTCCAAGAAAGCAGTAGAGCTGTAGAAACTGTTAATGGAAATACAGTTCGTAAAAGACATAAAAAATGTAAAGTTGAAGTATCTCCTCGAAGAAGTGAGGCTAAGGATGAAAATATTGAACCTGTTGCAAATAAAGTTCGAAAGAAACCTAAGAAAAGTCAAGATGATGTATCATATCAAAGAAGTGAAGCCAAGGTTGAAAATAAAGTCTCGAAAAAACATCTAGAGGATAAAGTGTCCTGTGATAGTAGTGAAGCTGTTGAAAATTCAAAAACTATAGATGCAAATAAAGTTCGAAAAGAACCTAAAAAAAGTCAAGATGATGTATCATGTCAAAGGAGTAAAGCCGAGATTGTAAATAAACTCCTAAATAAACGTAAAAAATATCTAGAGGATGAAGTAACCTGTGAGAGTATCGAAGTTGATAGGTCTCATCAAAAAAGTGAAACTGAGGTTGAAAATATTGGAGTCCGCAAAAAACGTAAGAAACATTTGGAGAATGAAGTGTCCTGTGAGAGTGGTACAGGTAATGTTGAACATGCGGAAAGTGTGAAAGCAAGTAAAGTTCAGAAGAGACTCCCAGATGATGAAGTAACCTGTGAAAGCATTGAGGTTAAGGTTGAAGAAACTGTTAATACAAAAGAAGTTCAGGGAAGTACTAAGAAAAGCCAAAAAAGTGGAATCAATGTTGAATGTATTGCAAAGAGACTCCGGAAAAAACATAAGAAAGTTAATATTGAAAATGCTGAAACTGTGGATGCAAACGAAGAGTATCCATGTCATTTATGTGAATATGTTTCAGAACGTCCGGATGTTCTCAAAAGACATATAAGATCTGTTCATCAAAAACTGAAACCATACGAATGTCGTTTATGTGATTTCGCTGCAAGTCGCAAAGATACTTTAATCACACACTTAGGTTCTATTCATCTTGATTTGAAACCATACAAATGTGACAATTGTGATTATGCTGCAAATCATCAAGCTGATCTCAAAAGACATGTGGACAAAGTTCATAATGATTCCAAACAATATGCATGCCAGATATGCGATTACGTTACAAGTCTGAAAAAAAGTCTCAAAAATCATGTCGATACCGTGCATTTAAATTTGAGGAAACACAAGTGCGAATTTTGTGATTATGCTGCAAGTCGAAAAGATTACCTCAAAAAACACGTAGATTCGACTCATTTAGGTTTGAAAAAAGAATGCAGCTTATGTAATTATGTGACAGATAGGGAAAGTGATCTCAAACGTCACATAAATTCTATGCACGTGAATATTAAGCCATTTGAGTGTGACTCGTGCGATTATACTACATACCAGATGATTAATATGAAAGGACACATAGAATCTGTTCATTTTAATATAAAAAGATTTATGTGCCAACACTGTGATTACAAGGCTAATCGAAAAGCCGACCTTCAGGTGCATATAGATTCTCGTCATTTGAATGTGAACAAATTTTTGTGCGAACAATGTGATTACACAACTAATAGAAAAGTTGATCTTAAAACTCATATCCGGTTTACCCATCTGAAAATAGAGCAACATAATTGTTGCTTGTGCGATTATTCCACCAATCGGAAAATTAATCTCGGTAAACATATCGATAATGTTCATTTCAAATTGAAGGAACATAAGTGTGAACTATGTGATTATGCTGCCAACCAAAAAGTCCATCTTATAGCACATATTAACTCCAAACATTTGAACTTGAAGGAACACCAATGTGAGTTATGCGGGTATGCTACAAATCAGAAAACGAATCTCAAAAGACATATAGGCTTGATGCATTTTGGTAAAGTGAAAATTGAGGGGAAGAAGAGAGAAAAAAACATCCAAGATTCACATACAGAATAATTTATTTTTTTTTGAAAGTTTGAATATTAAAACAAATTGAAATATGTTTATCTTCTACAATTTTAATTTCAAAAAAATTTTTATTCAAAAAACTTTTAGAAATAAATTTATGTCTTATGACTTAAGCTTTGAACTACAGATCAACTATATAATTCAAGATTGATCTATGTTCTAACAAAATCAAAGAACAGTGTGAGTTATTTTAAGGTTCATTTAAATTCATTGACATTCCATAATGAGATTTATTGAAGCCAAAATATAATTATATATTATATATAAAATAAAATAGAAAGGCCTTTTACTTGATAGAAGAAATATAACAAAATTTGAATATTAAAACAAATTGAAATATGTTTTTTTGAAATTAAAATTGTAGAAGATAAACATATTTCAATTAAAAAAAAAAAAAAATTTGAATATCAAAACAAATTGAAATATGTTTATCTTCTACAATTTTAATTTCCAAAAGAATTTTTTATTCAAGAAACTTTTAGAATTAAATTAATGTCTAAAACAAGCACCGCTCACATTTAATAGACGTTTATAAACAAAACTCAATATACAATGTCAAATGAAATAAATAACCCAATAGATATACGAAAGTAATTAAAATTAATAAATAAATATTCAAAGGAGACAAAATTTTGTTTCTGGTCTTAACTTTAAAAAATACTACTTGCCTTATAAAAACATGAACACACTTAAAGGACTTCCCAAAGAATATAATTTATTTGAAATATTTAATATATTTAAATATTCGAACAAATTATTTCAAAAATCTCTAAAAAATGTGCACTATATCTTCAAAAAACAAATATAGTTCAAGATAATCCCTTCATCAGCCCTTTGTTTTCAATATTACAAATATCAAAATCAAAAACATAACCTACATCACTCACGTGTTAAAAGACTTCAGCTTCGAACTACAGATCAGCTATATATTCAAGATTGATCTATGTTCTAACAAAATCAAAGAACAAAGTGAGTTATTTTAAGTTTACTTAAAATCATTGACATTCTATAATGAGATTTATTGAAGCCAAAATATAGTTATATATTATATATAAAATAAAATAGAAAGGCTTTTTACTTGATAGAAGAAATATAACAAAATTTGAATATCAAAACAAATTGAAATATGTTTATCTTCTACAATTTTAATTTCCAAAAGAATTTTTTATTCAAGAAACTTTTAGAATTAAATTAATGTCTAAAACAAGCACCGCTCACATTTAATAGACGTTTATAAACAAAACTCAATATACAATGTCAAATGAAATAAATAACCCAATAGATATACGAAAGTAATTAAAATTAATAAATAAATATTCAAAGGAGACAAAATTTTGTTTCTGGTCTTAACTTTAAAAAATACTACTTGCCTTATAAAAACATGAACACACTTAAAGGACTTCCCAAAGAATATAATTTATTTGAAATATTTAATATATTTAAATATTCGAACAAATTATTTCAAAAATCTCTAAAAAATGTGCACTATATCTTCAAAAAACAAATATAGTTCTAGATAATCCCTTCATCAGCCCTTTGTTTTCAATATTACAAATATCAAAATCAAAAACATAACCTACATCACTCACGTGTTAAAAGACTTCAGCTTCGAACTACAGATCAGCTATATATTCAAGATTGATCTATGTTCTAACAAAATCAAAGAACAAAGTGAGTTATTTTAAGTTTACTTAAAATCATTGACATTCTATAATGAGATTTATTGAAGCCAAAATATAGTTATATATTATATATAAAATAAAATAGAAAGGCTTTTTACTTGATAGAAGAAATATAACAAAATTTGAATATCAAAACAAATTGAAATATGTTTATCTTCTACAATTTTAATTTCCAAAAGAATTTTTTATTCAAGAAACTTTTAGAATTAAATTAATGTCTAAAACAAGCACCGCTCACATTTAATAGACGTTTATAAACAAAACTCAATATACAATGTCAAATGAAATAAATAACCCAATAGATATACGAAAGTAATTAAAATTAATAAATAAATATTCAAAGGAGACAAAATTTTGTTTCTGGTCTTAACTTTAAAAAATACTACTTGCCTTATAAAAACATGAACACACTTAAAGGACTTCCCAAAGAATATAATTTATTTGAAATATTTAATATATTTAAATATTCGAACAAATTATTTCAAAAATCTCTAAAAAATGTGCACTATATCTTCAAAAAACAAATATAGTTCTAGATAATCCCTTCATCAGCCCTTTGTTTTCAATATTACAAATATCAAAATCAAAAACATAACCTACATCACTCACGTGTTAAAAGACTTCAGCTTCGAACTACAGATCAGCTATATATTCAAGATTGATCTATGTTCTAACAAAATCAAAGAACAAAGTGAGTTATTTTAAGTTTACTTAAAATCATTGACATTCTATAATGAGATTTATTGAAGCCAAAATATAGTTATATATTATATATAAAATAAAATAGAAAGGCTTTTTACTTGATAGAAGAAATATAACAAAATTTGAATATCAAAACAAATTGAAATATGTTTATCTTCTACAATTTTAATTTCCAAAAGAATTTTTTATTCAAGAAACTTTTAGAATTAAATTAATGTCTAAAACAAGCACCGCTCACATTTAATAGACGTTTATAAACAAAACTCAATATACAATGTCAAATGAAATAAATAACCCAATAGATATACGAAAGTAATTAAAATTAATAAATAAATATTCAAAGGAGACAAAATTTTGTTTCTGGTCTTAACTTTAAAAAATACTACTTGCCTTATAAAAACATGAACACACTTAAAGGACTTCCCAAAGAATATAATTTATTTGAAATATTTAATATATTTAAATATTCGAACAAATTATTTCAAAAATCTCTAAAAAATGTGCACTATATCTTCAAAAAACAAATATAGTTCTAGATAATCCCTTCATCAGCCCTTTGTTTTCAATATTACAAATATCAAAATCAAAAACATAACCTACATCACTCACGTGTTAAAAGACTTCAGCTTCGAACTACAGATCAGCTATATATTCAAGATTGATCTATGTTCTAACAAAATCAAAGAACAAAGTGAGTTATTTTAAGTTTACTTAAAATCATTGACATTCTATAATGAGATTTATTGAAGCCAAAATATAGTTATATATTATATATAAAATAAAATAGAAAGGCTTTTTACTTGATAGAAGAAATATAACAAAATTTGAATATCAAAACAAATTGAAATATGTTTATCTTCTACAATTTTAATTTCCAAAAGAATTTTTTATTCAAGAAACTTTTAGAATTAAATTAATGTCTAAAACAAGCACCGCTCACATTTAATAGACGTTTATAAACAAAACTCAATATACAATGTCAAATGAAATAAATAACCCAATAGATATACGAAAGTAATTAAAATTAATAAATAAATATTCAAAGGAGACAAAATTTTGTTTCTGGTCTTAACTTTAAAAAATACTACTTGCCTTATAAAAACATGAACACACTTAAAGGACTTCCCAAAGAATATAATTTATTTGAAATATTTAATATATTTAAATATTCGAACAAATTATTTCAAAAATCTCTAAAAAATGTGCACTATATCTTCAAAAAACAAATATAGTTCTAGATAATCCCTTCATCAGCCCTTTGTTTTCAATATTACAAATATCAAAATCAAAAACATAACCTACATCACTCACGTGTTAAAAGACTTCAGCTTCGAACTACAGATCAGCTATATATTCAAGATTGATCTATGTTCTAACAAAATCAAAGAACAAAGTGAGTTATTTTAAGTTTACTTAAAATCATTGACATTCTATAATGAGATTTATTGAAGCCAAAATATAGTTATATATTATATATAAAATAAAATAGAAAGGCTTTTTACTTGATAGAAGAAATATAACAAAATTTGAATATCAAAACAAATTGAAATATGTTTATCTTCTACAATTTTAATTTCCAAAAGAATTTTTTATTCAAGAAACTTTTAGAATTAAATTAATGTCTAAAACAAGCACCGCTCACATTTAATAGACGTTTATAAACAAAACTCAATATACAATGTCAAATGAAATAAATAACCCAATAGATATACGAAAGTAATTAAAATTAATAAATAAATATTCAAAGGAGACAAAATTTTGTTTCTGGTCTTAACTTTAAAAAATACTACTTGCCTTATAAAAACATGAACACACTTAAAGGACTTCCCAAAGAATATAATTTATTTGAAATATTTAATATATTTAAATATTCGAACAAATTATTTCAAAAATCTCTAAAAAATGTGCACTATATCTTCAAAAAACAAATATAGTTCTAGATAATCCCTTCATCAGCCCTTTGTTTTCAATATTACAAATATCAAAATCAAAAACATAACCTACATCACTCACGTGTTAAAAGACTTCAGCTTCGAACTACAGATCAGCTATATATTCAAGATTGATCTATGTTCTAACAAAATCAAAGAACAAAGTGAGTTATTTTAAGTTTACTTAAAATCATTGACATTCTATAATGAGATTTATTGAAGCCAAAATATAGTTATATATTATATATAAAATAAAATAGAAAGGCTTTTTACTTGATAGAAGAAATATAACAAAATTTGAATATCAAAACAAATTGAAATATGTTTATCTTCTACAATTTTAATTTCCAAAAGAATTTTTTATTCAAGAAACTTTTAGAATTAAATTAATGTCTAAAACAAGCACCGCTCACATTTAATAGACGTTTATAAACAAAACTCAATATACAATGTCAAATGAAATAAATAACCCAATAGATATACGAAAGTAATTAAAATTAATAAATAAATATTCAAAGGAGACAAAATTTTGTTTCTGGTCTTAACTTTAAAAAATACTACTTGCCTTATAAAAACATGAACACACTTAAAGGACTTCCCAAAGAATATAATTTATTTGAAATATTTAATATATTTAAATATTCGAACAAATTATTTCAAAAATCTCTAAAAAATGTGCACTATATCTTCAAAAAACAAATATAGTTCTAGATAATCCCTTCATCAGCCCTTTGTTTTCAATATTACAAATATCAAAATCAAAAACATAACCTACATCACTCACGTGTTAAAAGACTTCAGCTTCGAACTACAGATCAGCTATATATTCAAGATTGATCTATGTTCTAACAAAATCAAAGAACAAAGTGAGTTATTTTAAGTTTACTTAAAATCATTGACATTCTATAATGAGATTTATTGAAGCCAAAATATAGTTATATATTATATATAAAATAAAATAGAAAGGCTTTTTACTTGATAGAAGAAATATAACAAAATTTGAATATCAAAACAAATTGAAATATGTTTATCTTCTACAATTTTAATTTCCAAAAGAATTTTTTATTCAAGAAACTTTTAGAATTAAATTAATGTCTAAAACAAGCACCGCTCACATTTAATAGACGTTTATAAACAAAACTCAATATACAATGTCAAATGAAATAAATAACCCAATAGATATACGAAAGTAATTAAAATTAATAAATAAATATTCAAAGGAGACAAAATTTTGTTTCTGGTCTTAACTTTAAAAAATACTACTTGCCTTATAAAAACATGAACACACTTAAAGGACTTCCCAAAGAATATAATTTATTTGAAATATTTAATATATTTAAATATTCGAACAAATTATTTCAAAAATCTCTAAAAAATGTGCACTATATCTTCAAAAAACAAATATAGTTCTAGATAATCCCTTCATCAGCCCTTTGTTTTCAATATTACAAATATCAAAATCAAAAACATAACCTACATCACTCACGTGTTAAAAGACTTCAGCTTCGAACTACAGATCAGCTATATATTCAAGATTGATCTATGTTCTAACAAAATCAAAGAACAAAGTGAGTTATTTTAAGTTTACTTAAAATCATTGACATTCTATAATGAGATTTATTGAAGCCAAAATATAGTTATATATTATATATAAAATAAAATAGAAAGGCTTTTTACTTGATAGAAGAAATATAACAAAATTTGAATATCAAAACAAATTGAAATATGTTTATCTTCTACAATTTTAATTTCCAAAAGAATTTTTTATTCAAGAAACTTTTAGAATTAAATTAATGTCTAAAACAAGCACCGCTCACATTTAATAGACGTTTATAAACAAAACTCAATATACAATGTCAAATGAAATAAATAACCCAATAGATATACGAAAGTAATTAAAATTAATAAATAAATATTCAAAGGAGACAAAATTTTGTTTCTGGTCTTAACTTTAAAAAATACTACTTGCCTTATAAAAACATGAACACACTTAAAGGACTTCCCAAAGAATATAATTTATTTGAAATATTTAATATATTTAAATATTCGAACAAATTATTTCAAAAATCTCTAAAAAATGTGCACTATATCTTCAAAAAACAAATATAGTTCTAGATAATCCCTTCATCAGCCCTTTGTTTTCAATATTACAAATATCAAAATCAAAAAACATAACCTACATCACTCACGTGTTAAAAGACTTCAGCTTCGAACTACAGATCAGCTATATATTCAAGATTGATCTATGTTCTAACAAAATCAAAGAACAAAGTGAGTTATTTTAAGTTTACTTAAAATCATTGACATTCTATAATGAGATTTATTGAAGCCAAAATATAGTTATATATTATATATAAAATAAAATAGAAAGGCTTTTTACTTGATAGAAGAAATATAACAAAATTTGAATATCAAAACAAATTGAAATATGTTTATCTTCTACAATTTTAATTTCCAAAAGAATTTTTTATTCAAGAAACTTTTAGAATTAAATTAATGTCTAAAACAAGCACCGCTCACATTTAATAGACGTTTATAAACAAAACTCAATATACAATGTCAAATGAAATAAATAACCCAATAGATATACGAAAGTAATTAAAATTAATAAATAAATATTCAAAGGAGACAAAATTTTGTTTCTGGTCTTAACTTTAAAAAATACTACTTGCCTTATAAAAACATGAACACACTTAAAGGACTTCCCAAAGAATATAATTTATTTGAAATATTTAATATATTTAAATATTCGAACAAATTATTTCAAAAATCTCTAAAAAATGTGCACTATATCTTCAAAAAACAAATATAGTTCTAGATAATCCCTTCATCAGCCCTTTGTTTTCAATATTACAAATATCAAAATCAAAAACATAACCTACATCACTCACGTGTTAAAAGACTTCAGCTTCGAACTACAGATCAGCTATATATTCAAGATTGATCTATGTTCTAACAAAATCAAAGAACAAAGTGAGTTATTTTAAGTTTACTTAAAATCATTGACATTCTATAATGAGATTTATTGAAGCCAAAATATAGTTATATATTATATATAAAATAAAATAGAAAGGCTTTTTACTTGATAGAAGAAATATAACAAAATTTGAATATCAAAACAAATTGAAATATGTTTATCTTCTACAATTTTAATTTCCAAAAGAATTTTTTATTCAAGAAACTTTTAGAATTAAATTAATGTCTAAAACAAGCACCGCTCACATTTAATAGACGTTTATAAACAAAACTCAATATACAATGTCAAATGAAATAAATAACCCAATAGATATACGAAAGTAATTAAAATTAATAAATAAATATTCAAAGGAGACAAAATTTTGTTTCTGGTCTTAACTTTAAAAAATACTACTTGCCTTATAAAAACATGAACACACTTAAAGGACTTCCCAAAGAATATAATTTATTTGAAATATTTAATATATTTAAATATTCGAACAAATTATTTCAAAAATCTCTAAAAAATGTGCACTATATCTTCAAAAAACAAATATAGTTCTAGATAATCCCTTCATCAGCCCTTTGTTTTCAATATTACAAATATCAAAATCAAAAACATAACCTACATCACTCACGTGTTAAAAGACTTCAGCTTCGAACTACAGATCAGCTATATATTCAAGATTGATCTATGTTCTAACAAAATCAAAGAACAAAGTGAGTTATTTTAAGTTTACTTAAAATCATTGACATTCTATAATGAGATTTATTGAAGCCAAAATATAGTTATATATTATATATAAAATAAAATAGAAAGGCTTTTTACTTGATAGAAGAAATATAACAAAATTTGAATATCAAAACAAATTGAAATATGTTTATCTTCTACAATTTTAATTTCCAAAAGAATTTTTTATTCAAGAAACTTTTAGAATTAAATTAATGTCTAAAACAAGCACCGCTCACATTTAATAGACGTTTATAAACAAAACTCAATATACAATGTCAAATGAAATAAATAACCCAATAGATATACGAAAGTAATTAAAATTAATAAATAAATATTCAAAGGAGACAAAATTTTGTTTCTGGTCTTAACTTTAAAAAATACTACTTGCCTTATAAAAACATGAACACACTTAAAGGACTTCCCAAAGAATATAATTTATTTGAAATATTTAATATATTTAAATATTCGAACAAATTATTTCAAAAATCTCTAAAAAATGTGCACTATATCTTCAAAAAACAAATATAGTTCTAGATAATCCCTTCATCAGCCCTTTGTTTTCAATATTACAAATATCAAAATCAAAAACATAACCTACATCACTCACGTGTTAAAAGACTTCAGCTTCGAACTACAGATCAGCTATATATTCAAGATTGATCTATGTTCTAACAAAATCAAAGAACAAAGTGAGTTATTTTAAGTTTACTTAAAATCATTGACATTCTATAATGAGATTTATTGAAGCCAAAATATAGTTATATATTATATATAAAATAAAATAGAAAGGCTTTTTACTTGATAGAAGAAATATAACAAAATTTGAATATCAAAACAAATTGAAATATGTTTATCTTCTACAATTTTAATTTCCAAAAGAATTTTTTATTCAAGAAACTTTTAGAATTAAATTAATGTCTAAAACAAGCACCGCTCACATTTAATAGACGTTTATAAACAAAACTCAATATACAATGTCAAATGAAATAAATAACCCAATAGATATACGAAAGTAATTAAAATTAATAAATAAATATTCAAAGGAGACAAAATTTTGTTTCTGGTCTTAACTTTAAAAAATACTACTTGCCTTATAAAAACATGAACACACTTAAAGGACTTCCCAAAGAATATAATTTATTTGAAATATTTAATATATTTAAATATTCGAACAAATTATTTCAAAAATCTCTAAAAAATGTGCACTATATCTTCAAAAAACAAATATAGTTCTAGATAATCCCTTCATCAGCCCTTTGTTTTCAATATTACAAATATCAAAATCAAAAACATAACCTACATCACTCACGTGTTAAAAGACTTCAGCTTCGAACTACAGATCAGCTATATATTCAAGATTGATCTATGTTCTAACAAAATCAAAGAACAAAGTGAGTTATTTTAAGTTTACTTAAAATCATTGACATTCTATAATGAGATTTATTGAAGCCAAAATATAGTTATATATTATATATAAAATAAAATAGAAAGGCTTTTTACTTGATAGAAGAAATATAACAAAATTTGAATATCAAAACAAATTGAAATATGTTTATCTTCTACAATTTTAATTTCCAAAAGAATTTTTTATTCAAGAAACTTTTAGAATTAAATTAATGTCTAAAACAAGCACCGCTCACATTTAATAGACGTTTATAAACAAAACTCAATATACAATGTCAAATGAAATAAATAACCCAATAGATATACGAAAGTAATTAAAATTAATAAATAAATATTCAAAGGAGACAAAATTTTGTTTCTGGTCTTAACTTTAAAAAATACTACTTGCCTTATAAAAACATGAACACACTTAAAGGACTTCCCAAAGAATATAATTTATTTGAAATATTTAATATATTTAAATATTCGAACAAATTATTTCAAAAATCTCTAAAAAATGTGCACTATATCTTCAAAAAACAAATATAGTTCTAGATAATCCCTTCATCAGCCCTTTGTTTTCAATATTACAAATATCAAAATCAAAAACATAACCTACATCACTCACGTGTTAAAAGACTTCAGCTTCGAACTACAGATCAGCTATATATTCAAGATTGATCTATGTTCTAACATTATATTCTTTGGGAAGTCCTTTAAGTGTGTTCATGTTTTTATAAGGCAAGTAGTATTTTTTAAAGTTAAGACCAGAAACAAAATTTTGTCTCCTTTGAATATTTATTTATTAATTTTAATTACTTTCGTATATCTATTGGGTTATTTATTTCATTTGACATTGTATATTGAGTTTTGTTTATAAACGTCTATTAAATGTGAGCGGTGCTTGTTTTAGACATTAATTTAATTCTAAAAGTTTCTTGAATAAAAAATTCTTTTGGAAATTAAAATTGTAGAAGATAAACATATTTCAATTTGTTTTGATATTCAAATTTTGTTATATTTCTTCTATCAAGTAAAAAGCCTTTCTATTTTATTTTATATATAATATATAACTATATTTTGGCTTCAATAAATCTCATTATAGAATGTCAATGATTTTAAGTAAACTTAAAATAACTCACTTTGTTCTTTGATTTTGTTAGAACATAGATCAATCTTGAATATATAGCTGATCTGTAGTTCGAAGCTGAAGTCTTTTAACACGTGAGTGATGTAGGTTATGTTTTTGATTTTGATATTTGTAATATTGAAAACAAAGGGCTGATGAAGGGATTATCTAGAACTATATTTGTTTTTTGAAGATATAGTGCACATTTTTTAGAGATTTTTGAAATAATTTGTTCGAATATTTAAATATATTAAATATTTCAAATAAATTATATTCTTTGGGAAGTCCTTTAAGTGTGTTCATGTTTTTATAAGGCAAGTAGTATTTTTTAAAGTTAAGACCAGAAACAAAATTTTGTCTCCTTTGAATATTTATTTATTAATTTTAATTACTTTCGTATATCTATTGGGTTATTTATTTCATTTGACATTGTATATTGAGTTTTGTTTATAAACGTCTATTAAATGTGAGCGGTGCTTGTTTTAGACATTAATTTAATTCTAAAAGTTTCTTGAATAAAAAATTCTTTTGGAAATTAAAATTGTAGAAGATAAACATATTTCAATTTGTTTTGATATTCAAATTTTGTTATATTTCTTCTATCAAGTAAAAAGCCTTTCTATTTTATTTTATATATAATATATAACTATATTTTGGCTTCAATAAATCTCATTATAGAATGTCAATGATTTTAAGTAAACTTAAAATAACTCACTTTGTTCTTTGATTTTGTTAGAACATAGATCAATCTTGAATATATAGCTGATCTGTAGTTCGAAGCTGAAGTCTTTTAACACGTGAGTGATGTAGGTTATGTTTTTGATTTTGATATTTGTAATATTGAAAACAAAGGGCTGATGAAGGGATTATCTAGAACTATATTTGTTTTTTGAAGATATAGTGCACATTTTTTAGAGATTTTTGAAATAATTTGTTCGAATATTTAAATATATTAAATATTTCAAATAAATTATATTCTTTGGGAAGTCCTTTAAGTGTGTTCATGTTTTTATAAGGCAAGTAGTATTTTTTAAAGTTAAGACCAGAAACAAAATTTTGTCTCCTTTGAATATTTATTTATTAATTTTAATTACTTTCGTATATCTATTGGGTTATTTATTTCATTTGACATTGTATATTGAGTTTTGTTTATAAACGTCTATTAAATGTGAGCGGTGCTTGTTTTAGACATTAATTTAATTCTAAAAGTTTCTTGAATAAAAAATTCTTTTGGAAATTAAAATTGTAGAAGATAAACATATTTCAATTTGTTTTGATATTCAAATTTTGTTATATTTCTTCTATCAAGTAAAAAGCCTTTCTATTTTATTTTATATATAATATATAACTATATTTTGGCTTCAATAAATCTCATTATAGAATGTCAATGATTTTAAGTAAACTTAAAATAACTCACTTTGTTCTTTGATTTTGTTAGAACATAGATCAATCTTGAATATATAGCTGATCTGTAGTTCGAAGCTGAAGTCTTTTAACACGTGAGTGATGTAGGTTATGTTTTTGATTTTGATATTTGTAATATTGAAAACAAAGGGCTGATGAAGGGATTATCTAGAACTATATTTGTTTTTTGAAGATATAGTGCACATTTTTTAGAGATTTTTGAAATAATTTGTTCGAATATTTAAATATATTAAATATTTCAAATAAATTATATTCTTTGGGAAGTCCTTTAAGTGTGTTCATGTTTTTATAAGGCAAGTAGTATTTTTTAAAGTTAAGACCAGAAACAAAATTTTGTCTCCTTTGAATATTTATTTATTAATTTTAATTACTTTCGTATATCTATTGGGTTATTTATTTCATTTGACATTGTATATTGAGTTTTGTTTATAAACGTCTATTAAATGTGAGCGGTGCTTGTTTTAGACATTAATTTAATTCTAAAAGTTTCTTGAATAAAAAATTCTTTTGGAAATTAAAATTGTAGAAGATAAACATATTTCAATTTGTTTTGATATTCAAATTTTGTTATATTTCTTCTATCAAGTAAAAAGCCTTTCTATTTTATTTTATATATAATATATAACTATATTTTGGCTTCAATAAATCTCATTATAGAATGTCAATGATTTTAAGTAAACTTAAAATAACTCACTTTGTTCTTTGATTTTGTTAGAACATAGATCAATCTTGAATATATAGCTGATCTGTAGTTCGAAGCTGAAGTCTTTTAACACGTGAGTGATGTAGGTTATGTTTTTGATTTTGATATTTGTAATATTGAAAACAAAGGGCTGATGAAGGGATTATCTAGAACTATATTTGTTTTTTGAAGATATAGTGCACATTTTTTAGAGATTTTTGAAATAATTTGTTCGAATATTTAAATATATTAAATATTTCAAATAAATTATATTCTTTGGGAAGTCCTTTAAGTGTGTTCATGTTTTTATAAGGCAAGTAGTATTTTTTAAAGTTAAGACCAGAAACAAAATTTTGTCTCCTTTGAATATTTATTTATTAATTTTAATTACTTTCGTATATCTATTGGGTTATTTATTTCATTTGACATTGTATATTGAGTTTTGTTTATAAACGTCTATTAAATGTGAGCGGTGCTTGTTTTAGACATTAATTTAATTCTAAAAGTTTCTTGAATAAAAAATTCTTTTGGAAATTAAAATTGTAGAAGATAAACATATTTCAATTTGTTTTGATATTCAAATTTTGTTATATTTCTTCTATCAAGTAAAAAGCCTTTCTATTTTATTTTATATATAATATATAACTATATTTTGGCTTCAATAAATCTCATTATAGAATGTCAATGATTTTAAGTAAACTTAAAATAACTCACTTTGTTCTTTGATTTTGTTAGAACATAGATCAATCTTGAATATATAGCTGATCTGTAGTTCGAAGCTGAAGTCTTTTAACACGTGAGTGATGTAGGTTATGTTTTTGATTTTGATATTTGTAATATTGAAAACAAAGGGCTGATGAAGGGATTATCTAGAACTATATTTGTTTTTTGAAGATATAGTGCACATTTTTTAGAGATTTTTGAAATAATTTGTTCGAATATTTAAATATATTAAATATTTCAAATAAATTATATTCTTTGGGAAGTCCTTTAAGTGTGTTCATGTTTTTATAAGGCAAGTAGTATTTTTTAAAGTTAAGACCAGAAACAAAATTTTGTCTCCTTTGAATATTTATTTATTAATTTTAATTACTTTCGTATATCTATTGGGTTATTTATTTCATTTGACATTGTATATTGAGTTTTGTTTATAAACGTCTATTAAATGTGAGCGGTGCTTGTTTTAGACATTAATTTAATTCTAAAAGTTTCTTGAATAAAAAATTCTTTTGGAAATTAAAATTGTAGAAGATAAACATATTTCAATTTGTTTTGATATTCAAATTTTGTTATATTTCTTCTATCAAGTAAAAAGCCTTTCTATTTTATTTTATATATAATATATAACTATATTTTGGCTTCAATAAATCTCATTATAGAATGTCAATGATTTTAAGTAAACTTAAAATAACTCACTTTGTTCTTTGATTTTGTTAGAACATAGATCAATCTTGAATATATAGCTGATCTGTAGTTCGAAGCTGAAGTCTTTTAACACGTGAGTGATGTAGGTTATGTTTTTGATTTTGATATTTGTAATATTGAAAACAAAGGGCTGATGAAGGGATTATCTAGAACTATATTTGTTTTTTGAAGATATAGTGCACATTTTTTAGAGATTTTTGAAATAATTTGTTCGAATATTTAAATATATTAAATATTTCAAATAAATTATATTCTTTGGGAAGTCCTTTAAGTGTGTTCATGTTTTTATAAGGCAAGTAGTATTTTTTAAAGTTAAGACCAGAAACAAAATTTTGTCTCCTTTGAATATTTATTTATTAATTTTAATTACTTTCGTATATCTATTGGGTTATTTATTTCATTTGACATTGTATATTGAGTTTTGTTTATAAACGTCTATTAAATGTGAGCGGTGCTTGTTTTAGACATTAATTTAATTCTAAAAGTTTCTTGAATAAAAAATTCTTTTGGAAATTAAAATTGTAGAAGATAAACATATTTCAATTTGTTTTGATATTCAAATTTTGTTATATTTCTTCTATCAAGTAAAAAGCCTTTCTATTTTATTTTATATATAATATATAACTATATTTTGGCTTCAATAAATCTCATTATAGAATGTCAATGATTTTAAGTAAACTTAAAATAACTCACTTTGTTCTTTGATTTTGTTAGAACATAGATCAATCTTGAATATATAGCTGATCTGTAGTTCGAAGCTGAAGTCTTTTAACACGTGAGTGATGTAGGTTATGTTTTTGATTTTGATATTTGTAATATTGAAAACAAAGGGCTGATGAAGGGATTATCTAGAACTATATTTGTTTTTTGAAGATATAGTGCACATTTTTTAGAGATTTTTGAAATAATTTGTTCGAATATTTAAATATATTAAATATTTCAAATAAATTATATTCTTTGGGAAGTCCTTTAAGTGTGTTCATGTTTTTATAAGGCAAGTAGTATTTTTTAAAGTTAAGACCAGAAACAAAATTTTGTCTCCTTTGAATATTTATTTATTAATTTTAATTACTTTCGTATATCTATTGGGTTATTTATTTCATTTGACATTGTATATTGAGTTTTGTTTATAAACGTCTATTAAATGTGAGCGGTGCTTGTTTTAGACATTAATTTAATTCTAAAAGTTTCTTGAATAAAAAATTCTTTTGGAAATTAAAATTGTAGAAGATAAACATATTTCAATTTGTTTTGATATTCAAATTTTGTTATATTTCTTCTATCAAGTAAAAAGCCTTTCTATTTTATTTTATATATAATATATAACTATATTTTGGCTTCAATAAATCTCATTATAGAATGTCAATGATTTTAAGTAAACTTAAAATAACTCACTTTGTTCTTTGATTTTGTTAGAACATAGATCAATCTTGAATATATAGCTGATCTGTAGTTCGAAGCTGAAGTCTTTTAACACGTGAGTGATGTAGGTTATGTTTTTGATTTTGATATTTGTAATATTGAAAACAAAGGGCTGATGAAGGGATTATCTAGAACTATATTTGTTTTTTGAAGATATAGTGCACATTTTTTAGAGATTTTTGAAATAATTTGTTCGAATATTTAAATATATTAAATATTTCAAATAAATTATATTCTTTGGGAAGTCCTTTAAGTGTGTTCATGTTTTTATAAGGCAAGTAGTATTTTTTAAAGTTAAGACCAGAAACAAAATTTTGTCTCCTTTGAATATTTATTTATTAATTTTAATTACTTTCGTATATCTATTGGGTTATTTATTTCATTTGACATTGTATATTGAGTTTTGTTTATAAACGTCTATTAAATGTGAGCGGTGCTTGTTTTAGACATTAATTTAATTCTAAAAGTTTCTTGAATAAAAAATTCTTTTGGAAATTAAAATTGTAGAAGATAAACATATTTCAATTTGTTTTGATATTCAAATTTTGTTATATTTCTTCTATCAAGTAAAAAGCCTTTCTATTTTATTTTATATATAATATATAACTATATTTTGGCTTCAATAAATCTCATTATAGAATGTCAATGATTTTAAGTAAACTTAAAATAACTCACTTTGTTCTTTGATTTTGTTAGAACATAGATCAATCTTGAATATATAGCTGATCTGTAGTTCGAAGCTGAAGTCTTTTAACACGTGAGTGATGTAGGTTATGTTTTTGATTTTGATATTTGTAATATTGAAAACAAAGGGCTGATGAAGGGATTATCTAGAACTATATTTGTTTTTTGAAGATATAGTGCACATTTTTTAGAGATTTTTGAAATAATTTGTTCGAATATTTAAATATATTAAATATTTCAAATAAATTATATTCTTTGGGAAGTCCTTTAAGTGTGTTCATGTTTTTATAAGGCAAGTAGTATTTTTTAAAGTTAAGACCAGAAACAAAATTTTGTCTCCTTTGAATATTTATTTATTAATTTTAATTACTTTCGTATATCTATTGGGTTATTTATTTCATTTGACATTGTATATTGAGTTTTGTTTATAAACGTCTATTAAATGTGAGCGGTGCTTGTTTTAGACATTAATTTAATTCTAAAAGTTTCTTGAATAAAAAATTCTTTTGGAAATTAAAATTGTAGAAGATAAACATATTTCAATTTGTTTTGATATTCAAATTTTGTTATATTTCTTCTATCAAGTAAAAAGCCTTTCTATTTTATTTTATATATAATATATAACTATATTTTGGCTTCAATAAATCTCATTATAGAATGTCAATGATTTTAAGTAAACTTAAAATAACTCACTTTGTTCTTTGATTTTGTTAGAACATAGATCAATCTTGAATATATAGCTGATCTGTAGTTCGAAGCTGAAGTCTTTTAACACGTGAGTGATGTAGGTTATGTTTTTGATTTTGATATTTGTAATATTGAAAACAAAGGGCTGATGAAGGGATTATCTAGAACTATATTTGTTTTTTGAAGATATAGTGCACATTTTTTAGAGATTTTTGAAATAATTTGTTCGAATATTTAAATATATTAAATATTTCAAATAAATTATATTCTTTGGGAAGTCCTTTAAGTGTGTTCATGTTTTTATAAGGCAAGTAGTATTTTTTAAAGTTAAGACCAGAAACAAAATTTTGTCTCCTTTGAATATTTATTTATTAATTTTAATTACTTTCGTATATCTATTGGGTTATTTATTTCATTTGACATTGTATATTGAGTTTTGTTTATAAACGTCTATTAAATGTGAGCGGTGCTTGTTTTAGACATTAATTTAATTCTAAAAGTTTCTTGAATAAAAAATTCTTTTGGAAATTAAAATTGTAGAAGATAAACATATTTCAATTTGTTTTGATATTCAAATTTTGTTATATTTCTTCTATCAAGTAAAAAGCCTTTCTATTTTATTTTATATATAATATATAACTATATTTTGGCTTCAATAAATCTCATTATAGAATGTCAATGATTTTAAGTAAACTTAAAATAACTCACTTTGTTCTTTGATTTTGTTAGAACATAGATCAATCTTGAATATATAGCTGATCTGTAGTTCGAAGCTGAAGTCTTTTAACACGTGAGTGATGTAGGTTATGTTTTTGATTTTGATATTTGTAATATTGAAAACAAAGGGCTGATGAAGGGATTATCTAGAACTATATTTGTTTTTTGAAGATATAGTGCACATTTTTTAGAGATTTTTGAAATAATTTGTTCGAATATTTAAATATATTAAATATTTCAAATAAATTATATTCTTTGGGAAGTCCTTTAAGTGTGTTCATGTTTTTATAAGGCAAGTAGTATTTTTTAAAGTTAAGACCAGAAACAAAATTTTGTCTCCTTTGAATATTTATTTATTAATTTTAATTACTTTCGTATATCTATTGGGTTATTTATTTCATTTGACATTGTATATTGAGTTTTGTTTATAAACGTCTATTAAATGTGAGCGGTGCTTGTTTTAGACATTAATTTAATTCTAAAAGTTTCTTGAATAAAAAATTCTTTTGGAAATTAAAATTGTAGAAGATAAACATATTTCAATTTGTTTTGATATTCAAATTTTGTTATATTTCTTCTATCAAGTAAAAAGCCTTTCTATTTTATTTTATATATAATATATAACTATATTTTGGCTTCAATAAATCTCATTATAGAATGTCAATGATTTTAAGTAAACTTAAAATAACTCACTTTGTTCTTTGATTTTGTTAGAACATAGATCAATCTTGAATATATAGCTGATCTGTAGTTCGAAGCTGAAGTCTTTTAACACGTGAGTGATGTAGGTTATGTTTTTGATTTTGATATTTGTAATATTGAAAACAAAGGGCTGATGAAGGGATTATCTAGAACTATATTTGTTTTTTGAAGATATAGTGCACATTTTTTAGAGATTTTTGAAATAATTTGTTCGAATATTTAAATATATTAAATATTTCAAATAAATTATATTCTTTGGGAAGTCCTTTAAGTGTGTTCATGTTTTTATAAGGCAAGTAGTATTTTTTAAAGTTAAGACCAGAAACAAAATTTTGTCTCCTTTGAATATTTATTTATTAATTTTAATTACTTTCGTATATCTATTGGGTTATTTATTTCATTTGACATTGTATATTGAGTTTTGTTTATAAACGTCTATTAAATGTGAGCGGTGCTTGTTTTAGACATTAATTTAATTCTAAAAGTTTCTTGAATAAAAAATTCTTTTGGAAATTAAAATTGTAGAAGATAAACATATTTCAATTTGTTTTGATATTCAAATTTTGTTATATTTCTTCTATCAAGTAAAAAGCCTTTCTATTTTATTTTATATATAATATATAACTATATTTTGGCTTCATTAAATCTCATTATAGAATGTCAATGATTTTAAGTAAACTTAAAATAACTCACTTTGTTCTTTGATTTTGTTAGAACATAGATCAATCTTGAATATATAGCTGATCTGTAGTTCGAAGCTGAAGTCTTTTAACACGTGAGTGATGTAGGTTATGTTTTTGATTTTGATATTTGTAATATTGAAAACAAAGGGCTGATGAAGGGATTATCTAGAACTATATTTGTTTTTTGAAGATATAGTGCACATTTTTTAGAGATTTTTGAAATAATTTGTTCGAATATTTAAATATATTAAATATTTCAAATAAATTATATTCTTTGGGAAGTCCTTTAAGTGTGTTCATGTTTTTATAAGGCAAGTAGTATTTTTTAAAGTTAAGACCAGAAACAAAATTTTGTCTCCTTTGAATATTTATTTATTAATTTTAATTACTTTCGTATATCTATTGGGTTATTTATTTCATTTGACATTGTATATTGAGTTTTGTTTATAAACGTCTATTAAATGTGAGCGGTGCTTGTTTTAGACATTAATTTAATTCTAAAAGTTTCTTGAATAAAAAATTCTTTTGGAAATTAAAATTGTAGAAGATAAACATATTTCAATTTGTTTTGATATTCAAATTTTGTTATATTTCTTCTATCAAGTAAAAAGCCTTTCTATTTTATTTTATATATAATATATAACTATATTTTGGCTTCAATAAATCTCATTATAGAATGTCAATGATTTTAAGTAAACTTAAAATAACTCACTTTGTTCTTTGATTTTGTTAGAACATAGATCAATCTTGAATATATAGCTGATCTGTAGTTCGAAGCTGAAGTCTTTTAACACGTGAGTGATGTAGGTTATGTTTTTGATTTTGATATTTGTAATATTGAAAACAAAGGGCTGATGAAGGGATTATCTAGAACTATATTTGTTTTTTGAAGATATAGTGCACATTTTTTAGAGATTTTTGAAATAATTTGTTCGAATATTTAAATATATTAAATATTTCAAATAAATTATATTCTTTGGGAAGTCCTTTAAGTGTGTTCATGTTTTTATAAGGCAAGTAGTATTTTTTAAAGTTAAGACCAGAAACAAAATTTTGTCTCCTTTGAATATTTATTTATTAATTTTAATTACTTTCGTATATCTATTGGGTTATTTATTTCATTTGACATTGTATATTGAGTTTTGTTTATAAACGTCTATTAAATGTGAGCGGTGCTTGTTTTAGACATTAATTTAATTCTAAAAGTTTCTTGAATAAAAAATTCTTTTGGAAATTAAAATTGTAGAAGATAAACATATTTCAATTTGTTTTGATATTCAAATTTTGTTATATTTCTTCTATCAAGTAAAAAGCCTTTCTATTTTATTTCATATTTCAATTTGTTTTAATATTCAAATTTTGTTATATTTCTTCTATCAAGTAAAAGGCCTTTCTATTTTATTTTATATATAATATATAATTATATTTTGGTTTCAATAAATCTCATTATGGAATGTCAATGAATTTATATCAACCTTAAAATAACTCACACTGTTCTTTGATTTTGTTAGAACATAGATCAATCTTGAATTATATAGTTGATCTGTAGTTCAAAGCTTAAGTCATAAGACATAAATTTATTTCTAAAAGTTTTTTGAATAAAAATTTTTTTGAAATTAAAATTGTTGACGATAAACATATTTCAATTTGTTTTAATATTCAAATTTTGTTATATTTCTTCTATCAAGTGAAAGACCTTTCTATTTTATTTTATATATAATATATAATTATATTTTGGCTTCAATAAATCTCATTATGGAATGTCAATGAATTTAAATAAACCTTAAAATAACTCACACTGTTCTTTGATTTTGTTAGAACATAGATCAATCTTGAATTATATAGTTGATCTGTAGTTCAAAGCTTAAGTCATAAGACATAAATTTATTTCTAAAAGTTTTTTGAATAAAATTTTTTTTGAAATTCAAATTGTTGAAGATAAACATATTTCAATTTGTTTTAATATTCAAATTTTGTTATATTTCTTCTATCAAGTAAAAGACCTTTCTATTTTATTTTATATATAATATATAATTATATTTTGGTTTCAATAAATCTCATTATGGAATGTCAATGAATTTAAATAAACCTTAAAATAACTCACACTGTTCTTTGATTTTGTTAGAACATAGATCAATCTTGAATTATATAGTTGATCTGTAGTTCAAAGCTTATATCTTTTAACACGTGACTGATGTAGGTTATGTTTTTGATTTTGATATTTGGAATGTTGAAAAAGGGCTGAAGACGGGATTATCTAGAATTATATTTGTTTTTTGAAGATATAGTGCACATTTTTTAGAGATTTTTGAAATAATTTGTTCGAATATTTAAATATATTAAATATTTCAAATAAATTATATTCTTTGAGAAGTCCTTGAAGTGTGTTCATGTTTTTATAAGGCAAGTAGTATTTCTCAAAGGTAAAACCAGAAACAAAATTTTGTCTCCTTTGAATATTTATTTATTAATTTTAATTACTTTCGTACATCTATTGGGTTATTTATTTCATTTGACATTATATATTGAGTTTTGATTATATACGTCTATTAAATGTAAGCAGTGCTTGTTAGACATAAATTTATTTCTAAAAGTTTTTTGAATAAAAATTTTTTTGAAATTAAAATTGTTGAAGATAAACATATTTCAATTTGTTTTAATATTCAAATTTTGTTATATTTCTTCTATCAAGTGAAAGACCTTTCTATTTTATTTTATATATAATATATAATTATATTTTGGCTTCAATAAATCTCATTATGGAATGTCAATGAATTTAAATAAACCTTAAAATAACTCACACTGTTCTTTGATTTTGTTAGAACATAGATCAATCTTGAATTATATAGTTGATCTGTAGTTCAAAGCTTAAGTCATAAGACATAAATTTATTTCTAAAAGTTTTTTGAATAAAATTTTTTTTGAAATTCAAATTGTTGAAGATAAACATATTTCAATTTGTTTTAATATTCAAATTTTGTTATATTTCTTCTATCAAGTAAAAGACCTTTCTATTTTATTTTATATATAATATATAATTATATTTTGGTTTCAATAAATCTCATTATGGAATGTCAATGAATTTAAATAAACCTTAAAATAACTCACACTGTTCTTTGATTTTGTTAGAACATAAATCAATCTTGAATTATATAGTTGATCTGTAGTTCAAAGCTTATATCTTTTAACACGTGACTGATGTAGGTTATGTTTTTGATTTTGATATTTGGAATGTTGAAAAAGGGCTGAAGACGGGATTATCTAGAATTATATTTGTTTTTTGAAGATTTCGAATATTTAAATATATTAAATATTTCAAATAAATTATATTCTTTGAGAAGTCCTTGAAGTGTGTTCATGTTTTTATAAGGCAAGTAGTATTTCTCAAAGGTAAAACCAGAAACAAAATTTTGTCTCCTTTGAATATTTATTTATTAATTTTAATTACTTTCGTACATCTATTGGGTTATTTATTTCATTTGACATTATATATTGAGTTTTGATTATATACGTCTATTAAATGTAAGCAGTGCTTGTTAGACATAAATTTATTTCTAAAAGTTTTTTGAATAAAAATTTTTTTGAAATTAAAATTGTTGAAGATAAACATATTTCAATTTGTTTTAATATTCAAATTTTGTTATATTTCTTCTATCAAGTGAAAGACCTTTCTATTTTATTTTATATATAATATATAATTATATTTTGGCTTCAATAAATCTCATTATGGAATGTCAATGAATTTAAATAAACCTTAAAATAACTCACACTGTTCTTTGATTTTGTTAGAACATAGATCAATCTTGAATTATATAGTTGATCTGTAGTTCAAAGCTTAAGTCATAAGACATAAATTTATTTCTAAAAGTTTTTTGAATAAAATTTTTTTTGAAATTCAAATTGTTGAAGATAAACATATTTCAATTTGTTTTAATATTCAAATTTTGTTATATTTCTTCTATCAAGTAAAAGACCTTTCTATTTTATTTTATATATAATATATAATTATATTTTGGTTTCAATAAATCTCATTATGGAATGTCAATGAATTTAAATAAACCTTAAAATAACTCACACTGTTCTTTGATTTTGTTAGAACATAGATCAATCTTGAATTATATAGTTGATCTGTAGTTCAAAGCTTATATCTTTTAACACGTGACTGATGTAGGTTATGTTTTTGATTTTGATATTTGGAATGTTGAAAAAGGGCTGAAGACGGGATTATCTAGAATTATATTTGTTTTTTGAAGATTTCGAATATTTAAATATATTAAATATTTCAAATAAATTATATTCTTTGAGAAGTCCTTGAAGTGTGTTCATGTTTTTATAAGGCAAGTAGTATTTCTCAAAGGTAAAACCAGAAACAAAATTTTGTCTCCTTTGAATATTTATTTATTAATTTTAATTACTTTCGTACATCTATTGGGTTATTTATTTCATTTGACATTATATATTGAGTTTTGATTATATACGTCTATTAAATGTAAGCAGTGCTTGTTAGACATAAATTTATTTCTAAAAGTTTTTTGAATAAAAATTTTTTTGAAATTAAAATTGTAGAAGATAAACATATTTCAATTTGTTTTAATATTCAAATTTTATTATATTTCTGCTATCAAGTAAAAGGCCCTTCTATTTTATTTTACAGAATAATTTAGGTGCAATATCCATTAAGAATGCCAGATTCTTAATGGATCTTGCATTACAATTAATAGTAAGGGCCGTTTAGAATTTGCATTTTTTATCGGCGATAAATAAAAAGCTAATGAATATTTTTTCATAGTCATGAATTAATGATTAAACCTGAACATTTACAAACGAAAAACAATATCCATATTGTGTTGTCCTCCACACTTGATCAAATTCCATTGTACACTTTTGTTAAATTAAACACAAATATATGATTTCTATTTATTATCTTGAGTTGTTCACATGACGTGTTTCATTAACATAGTTATCTTCTTCAAATGCTTACAAACAATTTCATGGGACTAATTTTTAGTCAATATGTCCAAGTACAATTCAAATATGCTGAGTATCATAATGGTGATAAAATTTAATGATTTCTGAGCTTTCCTCCCTGTAACTGTAGCAGTTCAAAAGCTCAGAAATATTGTCAAAGGAATATTTTGGTCATATACAATAAATAATAAACAGAGAAATATTTATGGTGCACGTACAAACGGAATGATCCTTAAAATGAGATTTGGGATCTGTTTGCTATATAGCTTATTGTCTATATAACAATTGCAATTGATCAATGATCATTTTAATGATTTTTTAATTGAGTTAACAATGAGTGTAAATTGAAGATGAAAGTCGACCGTATTTAACCGTTAGTGCTTTCTACAGATTTCGATAGGTAATAAGCTCGAGAAAACAGCCAATTTTCTACAAAATCCTTTCGTAAATTTCTCACCAATAGAACTCCTATACTCATTAAGTACGAGTTCTTGCCGCAGCAGCATCAGCTCTGATGGCAAATACTTCCGTTTCTATTTCAAGTATTGAAAATGTAGAATATTGACAGGATTAATATTATCTAATGTATAACAAAGAGATAAAAGTACATATTTCCAGTGTTTCCCTCTTTAGAATAGAGATACAGTTGACTCTCGTTAATTCAAACCTCTATAATTCAAAGTTATCACGAGTTCCCTGCTAAATCTCTTTATATTTCGAACTAATTCAATACATTTTCATACACTTGGTAATTCGAACGAAAAAATCATTGCTATTTAACAAAACGACGCGTTAATTCGAACTCATCAGCGTCCAACACTCGACAATTCAAAGTTGCAAAGAGAAGAGGCGGAAAGATTGTAAGTACATTTTGCGACAAGTTCAAACTTGTATCAAGATACACGAGCCTTTGTTTTTGTTATGATTAGTTTGACTATTTGACGCACACACTTCTTACGAATTGGTTTGTTTAGTTATTCAGTTACTGTTACTCTTTCCAGCAATAGAACCATTAGTTGACATCAGCGGTGTGAGTTTTTCTGATTTTGTTCAAGTGGATGAAAATGTTGCTCTCTCAGGTTCACTAACCGATGGCGAAATTTTATCTGCGACAGATACGCAAAGCAACGATAAAGATGAGGACGATACATCGGAACCTTTGGCAGAGGTGTCAGTTAAGGAAGCAAGATCCTCATTTGATACCTTACAAAGCTTCTGTCTACAAAACGAAAGTGATGAAAAAGCATTTCAGGCACTTTTTTTCTTAAAAAAAGTTATTGAGCAGTGTGAGCAGCGGAATTGTGCTTTAAAGCAAACCAGTATAACAAAGTTCTTTCGAAAAATTAATTAATTCACATTACGAATACATGTATGTACACGAATGTACCTCTTAATTCTTGTCATTTTTATATTAATAAATAAAAATTAACCAACACTTAATAATTCGAAGTTTTATTTATTTTCTCTCACAAATTTCATACCATTTGATATTTCAAACACTCGATAATTCGTAATATTTCAAGAGTCCCTCGAGTTTCGAATTAACGAGAGCCGACCTTCAGGTGCATATAGATTCTCGTCATTTGAATGTGAAAAAATTTTTGTGCGAACAATGTGATTACACAACTAATAGAAAAGTTGATCTTAAAACTCATATCCGGTTTATCTATCTGAAAATAGAGCAACATAATTGTTGCTTGTGCGATTATTCCACCAATCGGAAAATTAATCTCGGTAAACATATCGATAATGTTCATTTCAAATTGAAGGAACATAAGTGTGAACTATGTGATTATGCTGCCAACCAAAAAGTCCATCTTATAGCACATATTAACTCCAAACATTTGAACTTGAAGGAACACCAATGTGAGTTATGCGGGTATGCTACAAATCAGAAAACGAATCTCAAAAGACATATAGGCTTGATGCATTTTGGTAAAGTGAAAATTGAGGGGAAGAAGAGAGAAAAAAACATCCAAGATTCACATACAGAATAATTTATTTTTTTTTGAAAGTTTGAATATTAAAACAAATTGAAATATGTTTATTTTCTACAATTTTAATTTCAAAAAAATTTTTATTCAAAAAACTTTTAGAAATAAATTTATGTCTTATGACTTAAGCTTTGAACTACAGATCAACTATATAATTCAAGATTGATCTATGTTCTAACAAAATCAAAGAACAGTGTTAGTTATTTTTAAGGCTTATTTAAATTCATTGACATTCCATAATGAGATTTATTGAAGCCAAAATATAATTATATATTATATATAAAATGAAATAGAAAGGCCTTTTACTTGATAGAAGAAATATAACAAAATTTGAATATTAAAACAAATTGAAATATGTTTTTTTGAAATTAAAATTGTAGAAGATAAACATATTTCAATTTGTTTTAATATTCAAATTTTGTTATATTTCTTCTATCAAGTAAAAGGCCTTTCTATTTTATTTTATATATAATATATAATTATATTTTGGCTTCAATAAATCTCATTATGGAATGTCAATGAATTTAAATGAACCTTAAAATAACTCACACTGTTTTTTGATTTTGTTAGAACATAGATCAATCTTGAATTATATAGTTGATCTGTAGTTCAAAGCTTAAGTCATAAGACATAAATTTATTTCTAAAAGTTTTTTGAATAAAAATTTTTTTGAAATTAAAATTGTTGAAGATAAACATATTTCAATTTGTTTTAATATTCAAATTTTGTTATATTTCTTCTATCAAGTGAAAGACCTTTCTATTTTATTTTATATATAATATATAATTATATTTTGGCTTCAATAAATCTCATTATGGAATGTCAATGAATTTAAATAAACCTTAAAATAACTCACACTGTTCTTTGATTTTGTTAGAACATAGATCAATCTTGAATTATATAGTTGATCTGTAGTTCAAAGCTTAAGTCATAAGACATAAATTTATTTCTAAAAGTTTTTTGAATAAAAATTTTTTTGAAATTCAAATTGTTGAAGATAAACATATTTCAATTTGTTTTAATATTCAAATTTTGTTATATTTCTTCTATCAAGTAAAAGACCTTTCTATTTTATTTTATATATAATATATAATTATATTTTGGTTTCAATAAATCTCATTATGGAATGTCAATGAATTTAAATAAACCTTAAAATAACTCACACTGTTCTTTGATTTTGTTAGAACATAGATCAATCTTGAATTATATAGTTGATCTGTAGTTCAAAGCTTATATCTTTTAACACGTGACTGATGTAGGTTATGTTTTTGATTTTGATATTTGGAATGTTGAAAAAGGGCTGAAGACGGGATTATCTAGAATTATATTTGTTTTTTGAAGATATAGTGCACATTTTTTAGAGATTTTTGAAATAATTTGTTCGAATATTTAAATATATTAAATATTTCAAATAAATTGTATTCTTTGAGAAGTCCTTGAAGTGTGTTCATGTTTTTATAAGGCAAGTAGTATTTCTCAAAGGTAAAACCAGAAACAAAATTTTGTCTCCTTTGAATATTTATTTATTAATTTTAATTACTTTCGTACATGTGTTGGGTTATTTATTTCATTTGACATTATATATTGAGTTTTGATTATATACGTCTATTAAATGTAAGCAGTGCTTGTTAGACATAAATTTATTTCTAAAAGTTTTTTGAATAAAAATTTTTTTGAAATTAAAATTGTAGAAGATAAACATATTTCAATTTGTTTTAATATTCAAATTTTGTTATATTTCTTCTATCAAGTAAAAGGCCTTTCTATTTTATTTTACAGAATAATTTAGGTGCAATATCCATTAAGAATGCCAGATTCTTAATGGATCTTGCATTACAATTAATAGTAAGGGCCGTTTAGAATTTGCATTTTTTATCGGCGATAAATAAAAAGCTAATGAATATTTTTTCATAGTCATGAGTTAATGATTAAACCTTAACATTTACGAACGAAAAACAATATCCATATTGTGTTGTCCTCTACACTTGATCAAATTCCATTGTACACTTTTGTTAAATTAAACACAAATATATGATTTCTATTTATTATCTTGAGTTGTTCACATGACGTGTTTCATTAACATAGTTATCTTCTTCAGATGCTTACAAACAATTTCATGGGACTAATTTTTAGTCAATATGTCCAAGTACAATTCAAATATGCTGAGTATCATAATGGTGATAAAATTTAATGATTTCTGAGCTTTCCTCCCTGTAACTGTAGCAGTTCAAAAGCTCAGAAATATTGTCAAAGGAATATTTTGGTCATATACAATAAATAATAAACAGAGAAATATTTATGGTGCACGTACAAACGGAATGATCCTTAAAATGAGATTTGGGATCTGTTTGCTATATAGCTTATTGTCTATATAACAATTGCAATTGATCAATGATCATTTTAATGATTTTTTAATTGAGTTAACAATGAGTGTAAATTGAAGATGAAAGTCGACCGTATTTAACCGTTAGTGCTTTCTACAGATTTCGATAGGTAATAAGCTCGAGAAAACAGCCAATTTTCTACAAAATCCTTTCGTGAATTTCTCACCAATAGAACTCCTATACTCATTAAGTACGAGTTCTTGCCGCAGCAGCATCACCTCTGATGGCAAATACTTCCGTTTCTATTTCAAGTATTGAAAATGTAGAATATTGACAGGATTAATATTATCTAATGTATAACAAAGAGATAAAAGTACATATTTCCAGTGTTTCCCTCTTTAGAATAGAGATACAGTTGACTCTCGTTAATTCAAACCTGCGATAATTCGAACCTCTATAATTCAAAGTTATCACGAGTTCCCTGCTAAATCTCTTTATATTTCGAACTAATTCAATACATTTTCATACACTTGGTAATTCGAACGAAAAAATCATTGCTATTTAACAAAACGACGCGTTAATTCGAACTCATCACCGTCCAACACTCGACAATTCAAAGTTGCAAAGAGAAGAGGCGGAAAGATTGTAAGTACATTTTGCGACAAGTTCAAACTTGTATCAAGATACACGAGCCTTTGTTTTTGTTATGATTAGTTTGACTATTTGACGCACACACTTCTTACGAATTGGTTTGTTTAGTTATTCAGTTACTGTTACTCTTTCCAGCAATAGAACCATTAGTTGACATCAGCGGTGTGAGTTTTTCTGATTTTGTTCAAGTGGATGAAAATGTTGCTCTCTCAGGTTCACTAACCGATGGCGAAATTTTATCTGCGACAGATACGCAAAGCAACGATGAAGATGAGGACGATACATCGGAACCTTTGGCAGAGGTGTCAGTTAAGGAAGCAAGATCCTCATTTGACACTTAATAATTCGAAGTTTTATTTATTTTCTCTCACAAATTTCAAACCATTTGATATTTCAAACACTCGATAATTCGTAATATTTCAAGAGTCCCTCGAGTTTCGAATTAACGAGAGCCGACCTTCAGGTGCATATAGATTCTCGTCATTTGAATGTGAAAAAATTTTTGTGCGAACACTGTGATTACACAACTAATAGAAAAGTTGATCTTAAAACTCATATCCGGTTTACCCATCTGAAAATAGAGCAACATAATTGTTGCTTGTGCGATTATTCCACCAATCGGAAAATTAATCTCGGTAAACATATCGATAATGTTCATTTCAAATTGAAGGAACATAAGTGTGAACTATGTGATTATGCTGCCAACCAAAAAGTCCATCTTATAGCACATATTAACTCCAAACATTTGAACTTGAAGGAACACCAATGTGAGTTATGCGGGTATGCTACAAATCAGAAAACGAATCTCAAAAGACATATAGGCTTGATGCATTTTGGTAAAGTGAAAATTGAGGGGAAGAAGAGAGAAAAAAACATCCAAAATTCACATACAGAATAATTTAGGTGCAATATCCATTAAGAATGCCAGATTCTTAATGGATCTTGCATTACAATTAATAGTAAGGGCCGTTCAGAATTTGCATTTTTTATCGGCGATAAATAAAATGCTAATGAATATTTTTTCATAGTCATGAGTTAATGATTAAACCTTAACATTTACGAACGAAAAACAATATCCATATTGTGTTGTCCTCTACACTTGATCAAATTCCATTGTACACTTTTGTTATATTAAACACAAATATATGATTTCTATTTATTATCTTGAGTTGTTCACATGACGTGTTTCATTAACATAGTTATCTTCTTCAGATGCTTACAAACAATTTCATGGGACTAATTTTTAGTCAATATGTCCAAGTACAATTCAAATATGCTGAGTATCATAATGGTGATAAAATTTAATGATTTCTGAGCTTTCCTCCCTGTAACTGTAACAGTTCAAAAGCTCAGAAATATTATCAAAGGAATATTTTGGTCATATACAATAAATAATAAACAGAGAACGTACAAACGGAATGATCCTTAAAATGAGATTTGGGATCTGTTTGCTATATAGCTTATTGTCTATATAACAATTGCAATTGATCAATGATCATTTTAATGATTTTTTAATTGAGTTAACAATGAGTGTAAACTGAAGATGAAAGTCGACCGTATTTAACTGTTAGTGCTTTCTACAGATTTCGATAGGTAATAAGCTCGAGAAAACAGCCAATTTTCTACAAAATCCTTTCGTGAATTTCTCACCAATAGAACTCCTATACTCATTAAGTACGAGTTCTTGCCGCAGCAGCATCACCTCTGATGGCAAATACTTCCGTTTCTATTTCAAGTATTGAAAATGTAGAATATTGACAGGATTAATATTATCTAATGTATAACAAAGAGATAAAAGTACATATTTCCAGTGTTTCCCTCTTTAGAATAGAGATACAGTTGACTCTCGTTAATTCAAACCTGCGATAATTCGAACCTCTATAATTCAAAGTTATCACGAGTTCCCTACTAAATCTCTTTATATTTCGCACTAACTCAATACATTTTCATACACTTGGTAATTCGAAAGAAAAAATCATTGCTATTTAACAAAACGACGCGTTAATTCGAACTCATCAGCGTCCAACACTCGACAATTCAAAGTTGCAAAGAGAAGAGGCGGAAAGATTGTAAGTACATTTTGCGACAAGTTCAAACTTGTATCAAGATACACGAGCCTTTGTTTTTGTTGTGATTAGTTTGACTATTTGACGCACACACTTCTTACGAATTGGTTTGTTTAGTTATTCAGTTACTGTTACTCTTTCCAGCAATAGAACCATTAGTTGACATCAGCGGTGTGAGTTTTTCTGATTTTGTTCAAGTGGATGAAAATGTTGCTCTCTCAGGTTCACTAACCGATGGCGAAATTTTATCTGCGACAGATACGCAAAGCAACTATGAAGATGAGGACGATACATCGGAACCTTTGGCAGAGGTGTCAGTTAAGGAAGCAAGATCCTCATTTGATACCTTACAAAGCTTCTGTCTACAAAACGAAAGTGATGAAAAAGCATTTCAGGCACTTTTTCTCTTAAAAAAAGTTATTGAGCAGTGTGAGAAGCAGAACTGTGCTTTAAAGCAAACCAGTATAACAAAGTTCTTTCGAAAGATTAATTAATTCACATTACGAATACATGTATGTACACGAATGTACCTCTTAATTCTTAATAAAAATTAACCAACACTTAATAATTCGAAGTTTTATTTATTTTCTCTCACAAATTTCAAACCATTTGATATTTCAAACACTCGATAATTCGTTATATTTCAAGAGTCCCTCGAGTTTCGAATTAACGAGAGTCGACTGTATATATATATATAGTTATCCTGCTTGATTACACGGGTCAACATGAAATTTGATTGTGATTGCAAAGCATTAAATTTCGGTACTTTAGGTCGTAATAAGACGGAAAAAAAATATATGGCATGAAAAACTTTGCTTTTGTGCTTAGAAGTCTAATTGAACGAAATTTTTAAAAATCTCGGATTTTAATTTTTGATTGAAAATAAAACTATTGAAATAAAAATGTTTATTATTTTTATTAAGTTCTACTATCAAATTAGCTTACAGAAAAGTGGAAAATAACCTAAAAGTGCACACTTTTACTTTTTCTTTTATGTTCATAGCTACTTTCTCTCAATAAACCCCAAATATAGTCGCCCATCATGTTTTCATTGTATTGGCCTTGATAGCGTTGTTCAAAATTCATGATGTCCTGATGGAAACGTTCTCCTTGCTCTTCGGAATAGGCTCCCATATTGTTTTTAAATTTATCCAAATGAGCATGCAGCATATGTACTTTTAATGACATCCTGCAACCCATGGCCTTAAAATTTGTAAGCATATCCTCAACCAACTTTTCGTAGTTTTCAGCTTTATTATTTCCTAAAAATCCAGAAACTACTGCTTTAAAACTGTTCCAACTTGCTTTTTGAGTACGATTCAGCAACGTTGGAAATTTTTCATCGGCGAAAATCTGTCTTATTTGCGGACCAACAAAAACCCCAGCTTTAACCTTTGCTTCCGATAACTTCGGAAAAAGGTTTTTTAAGTATCCAAAAGCTTCTGAAGTTTCATCCAGTTTCTTAACAAATTGTTTCATCAACCCTAACTTAATGTGCAAAGGCGGCATTAACACTTTTTCCGCTTCAACAATCGGCTCAAATTTGACGTTCTGTTTTCCGACACACAATTCCGTTCTTACAGGCCATGACCATTGAATATAGTGTTTAGAATCCGCTCTGCTATCCCACAAGCACAAATAACACGGATACTTTGTATATCCACGCTGTAGCCCCATTAAAAATCCCACCATTTTAAAATCTCCAATCAGCTCCCAGTTATACTCACGATACTTTACAGATTCAAGCAAAATTTTGACACTTTCATAATTTTCTTTAAGATGTACTGAGTGAGCAATTGGAAGAGACGGAAATTTATTTCCGTTGTGCAATAGAACTGCTTTTAAACTTTTTGTAGAGCTGTCAATGAATAAACGCAATTCGCTAGGGACACAGGGTATGCCAATTGCTTCAAACATACCTTTAATGTCATTACAAAAACAAAGTCCATCCTCCTTCGTGAAAAACGTTGCAAACATTTCATGCCTAGTCCGCTGATCCGTGATCTTAACATCATCAATCAAATTCCACTGTTTTAACCGAGAGCCTAGAAGCTCTGCTTTATTTTTTGGCAAATTTAAATCTCTAATTAGATCGTTAAAATCTTCTGAAGTAATGAGATAGTGTTTTGGTTGTTCAGGTGTAGGCAAAAACTCCTTATCGGAATTACTTTTATAAGAACTAAAAGATGAGCTACTTTTCTGCGATAATTTTTTTGGTGGCTCAGGTACTGGTCGTGTCAGGTCGTGAGCAATTGGAGCAGAAGAAGATTCGAGGTCAGGATATTCAATAGGTTTTGCATTTTTACCTCTACGTCTTTTACTCGGATTCACCATACAAAAGTAGCAGTCAGTAATATGGTCTTTTGGTTCTCGCCAAATCCTTGGTATTGCAAATTTCATAGACCTTTTCTCACCTCGATACCAACCTAAAAATATAAAAATAAAAATTAATATGTCTATTATTTTGGATTCATCGCTTGATTAAATAAAAATTGCTTACCTTCCAAACACCTTTTACAATAACTACAAGCAACATGTGGAGCCCATGGCTTATCTTGATTCCGTACAGGACAGTCAAAATATGCTTCATAGGCTTCACAGAGAACGTGAGATGTCTGTAGTTCATATTTCACGTCTCGAACTTTAATAAATTGACTACATATAAAACAAAAAGCATCAGCATCGTATTTGCACTTTCGTGACGACATTTTAAGTTATTCTGGGCTTGTAAACAACACCTGATGGTTGTTTATCACTCGGGTGCCATCTAGCGGCACAGTGTTAACGTTAATACCCCACTCTCACCGCGCGGTCTTTTTAAAAATATTAAAATCAATTAAAATTTATGAAAAAATTGAAAAATGAGTATTATTATTATAACTATCACAAAAGCAAACTTTATACCGAAAAAAGGTATTTTCTTTTCGTTTTTGTGCATAACTAACTGGAAAATAATAGTATAAACTTTAGGACAAAGAACGAAAATTTTTTTGTAGAGTCGTGTTATTTATTATCTTGAGTTGTTCACATGACGTGTTCCATTAACATAGTTATCTTCTTCAGATGCTTACAAACAACTTCTGAAATTTGTCAACATGCAGTATATAAATATTTTCGGTTTTGAGATAAGGATACAATAAATTATTTTTTTTTACTTTTGACATAACTACCAGATCCCTTACTGAATAGATCCAATAAAGGTGAATTAGATAACTCATTTAGTTCATTCAGTGAATTTGTAAATCAGTTTATTTCCATACTTTCCAACAGGTTCAATTTTAGATCCTTATTTCTTAATGCAAAATCTTAAAATGTTCGGTTTTACCAAAAGTAACGACATATTTTATTGAACCCTTATTTCAACACCGAAAATATTTATATACTGTATGTTACTAGTTGTTTGTAAGCATCTGGAGAAGTTAACTATGTTAATGGAACACGGAACAATTCAAATTAATAAATAGTGTTTGATTTCGAATTTCGAGATAAGGACTTGAGAGGATTTGCGGCAATATTTCCATCTCTTCCGGATTCCTTCTTTTCCTCACCCCTCCACCTTCTTAACACACTTGGTCTTCGCATCCCGAGAAGAACACACAATTTTAACGGTTCATCGCATTCTCACGGGGAAAATTCGCACGATATTCATCGAAAATCCACAAAAGACTTTCAAGTTCTGTACAAGAAACTTTAATATTTAGGTTAAAGTTAAGTGTTAGTTTTAAGTAGAAGAAGACAATTCAGTTGGCGAATTCTCAAATATCACCACTGCCCATGTGGTGTAAAACCCAGAAGACAGTGAAACCAGGTGAGTCCCTTTCCTTCACTTCTTTCTTTACTTGTTTCACTTATTTTCCATCCCCAGCATTTTCTCTCAAGTCTCGGGTATTTGATACTTATTTATTGTGTGGAGGTTTAGTCCAAATTTCGCCCTTTAAATAAATACAGTCCACTAAAAAAAGATCTATAGTTAACAGCAAGAAATTGAAATTTGGTTTAATCCCCTACATAAATGGTCCTTCGGGCCGGATATAAAAAATTCGGAGTTTCAAAATTCACATTAGGTTTATTTCATACATTTTTTCAGAAATAATCAGTCAGCGCCATATGCAAATTTTTAGTTTTATTTACGCATTGCACATAAGGGTATCTGCGCGTTAGATATTAACCTCGCACAGATTATTGGTTTCTTTGTTATTCTGCATAAAATATTTAAATTTTCAGGGGAATTTCGGTGTTATAATAATCGATATTTAAAATTCATTTCGGTGTACTGTTAGATCGCATCTGCAAGTTGATGATTAGTGGTTTAATCATCCTAATTAAAAGGGTAATACTTTCTCCAATTCTATAATATTTTCTTGTTATTTTGAGTTTCCTTTTGAAAATGGGAAATGAAACGGATCCGTCTAAAGCTAAGGCTCCCAGTGCGGATGATTTGCGTGCAATCACTAAGATGAAGGGTAAAGCAGATAGGTTGTGGTTAAAGCTTCAGCAAGCTTATGATCTCATTGAAAGTATTCCTTCATCGTTGAATTCTTTTATGATTCGGTCTGCTCAAGTTGAAAAGATAGCAGAGGAATACGAGGTGGTGCTCTCTGAATTGGATGTTTTGGGGTCACGGAATAAAGAGTTAAGTTTAGATACTATGAAATTAGCGAGTGCATTTAATGACTTATTCTATAAAATTCTAGAGGTCAGAGAACAACATAAATCGAAAGTTAACGATAGGTCAGCAGAATCAGTTGGCAGTTTAGATTCGTTCAAATCATCTCTTGGTTTTATGCCACATATTCAAATACCAAGATTTAGTGGCGATCTGGAAGGATTTCCAGGATTTATAGCTTTGTACGACAAAGTAATTCATAATAATTCTAGACTTTCAGATGTTGAGAAATTCGCTTATTTACTTTCATACTTAGATGGTAGGGCTTTGAGTCTTGCGCAAACAGTAGCTTTTGATCCCAACAATTATGAGACAGTATATGAATTACTCAAAAATGAATTCTCTAATGTTCGGGTAGTGGCATCTCATTATCTGAATCAAATTTTTTCGTTGAATCAAATAAAAGCGAATAATAGAAATGCACTGAAGGAACTATGTGACTCACTGCAGGCAAATGTAAATTGTCTGAATAAACTCGACATCCCTGATTTGGGACAATTCATTCTTTTGTTTTGGAGTTCGAAACTTTTGGATCACCACACACGTCGAGATTTCGAAACGAAGTTTTTGAAAAAAGATTTTCCTGATTTTTCTGATTTGATTAATTTCCTTCGAGATCGTTGTGCCATAAATGAATTGAGTGCAAGTGCTTCTACTAGTAGATCTACCGAGCAAATCATCAGTCATACGCAGGGCCAGATTTCAAGAATACCGTTCAATAAAAAGGTGCTTGTTACGACTAGGGATGATTCTGCGGTTCTGATGAAAGAAAAACTCGAGGTATTGTGTCAATGTTGCAAAGGTTCACATAAATTCTCGCGGTGTCCACGGTTCCTTAATTCTTCGATTGATGAAAGGAAAAGACTAGTACAAACTCACAAACGGTGTTACTCATGCTTAGGACGGCATTCAATTGCCTCTTGTCAATCAAATAACCGTTGTCGTAAATGTGGTAGTAAAAAGCATAACACTTTAATTTGCTATACACAAAGGGAATCTAGTGGATCCTCCTTTTCTGATAGTGTTGCACAGGAAAGTGGTTCACCACAGAAGGATGCTTCCTCTACAAAAGAGGTTAAGATAGTTAACACTTGTTCACTTCTCTCTTCGGATGTTACCTGTATTTTAGGAACAGCTTGTGCTAAAATTCGGGATTTTAAGGGGGTTTGGCGCAATTGCAGACTTGTATTAGATCCTGGCAGTCAAGTAAATTTCATTACTGCACAATTTGCATCACGTCTGGGCATACCTAAAAGAAAATATGGAATTGCAATCTCGGGTGTTGGAAGTACTCAGCTTTCCTCTGTGAAGGGAAAAATATCCTGTTCTCTAACTTCGTCATCGGATGGGGACATCTTTCATTTGGATGCGGCTATTGTGAATAAGATAAGAACTTCAGATTTGCCTACCATAAATTTACCGCCGGCTTTACGAAAAAGATTTTCAATGCTTTCGCTCGCTGATCCTAATTTTGATCGGGCTTCATCAATTGATATGTTACTTGGGGTACAGTCCTACCTGGACCTTTTACCGGACAATCCACAACACATTAAGGGTCAACCATCTGCTATTTTAACCAGACTGGGATGGGTGATCATGGGTACGGTTCCTTCGAAGGAATCTCAGGTTATCGGATCTCTTTTCACTATTGTAGAGGCGGAATCACTCAACGACACATTAAAAAAGTTTTGGGAGGTAGAGGAAGTGATACTTCCGCTGGAGAGACGATCTCCTGACGAAATTTTCTGTGAAGAATATTTTTCGTCAACGACTTCACGGGATTTGACCGGAAGGTATATCACTAGATTACCTTTCAGGGATAATTCTCGTCCTGATTTGGGTTCGAATCGTCAAAGATCCCTGAATCGTCTTTATAAGTTGGAGGCCAGATTTAGACGTGATCCCCAATATCATGAACTTTATGTGGAAAATTTGAAGGATTATTTGGAGAAAGGCCATATGATTCCTGCTCCTCAACAAGCGGATTATATAATGACTCATCACGGAGTTCTGAAAACTAATTCGGAACAGAGCAAATTGAGAGTGGTGTTTTCGCCCGCTGAAAAGGGTTCTTCGGGAAAAAGTCTTAATGAAACACTGTTAGTGGGACCTAAATTGCAGAGTGATATTGGTATCGTGGTCACACAGTTTCGGTTATTTCCAGTCGCGGTTACCTGTGATATTAAACAGATGTATCGAGCTATAATTCTTCATCCGGAGGATTGTAAGTATCAGCATATATTTTGGCGGTTTTCAATGGATGATCCCGTCTTGGAGTGGGAATTGAGAACCGTAACTTTTGGCGTTTCAAGCAGTCCGTATTTGGCGCAAAGAACAATTAAACAACTCATTTTGGATGAGGGTGACAGATATCCAAGAGCAGCTGAGATTTTGAGCTCTAATTGTTTTATGGACGATCTGTTGTTTGGTGCTTTCAGTGAAATCGAGGCATCGGAGTTGTGTAAGGAGTTGGTAGCTCTGCTTCGGTTGGGAGGCTTTGAGCTGGGTAAGTGGGCGAGTTCTCATCCTTCCGTTTCGGAAGACTGTTCACTTGAACCTAAAGAATTTGGTTTCTCGGATTCTTCGGCTGTAAAGGTGTTGGGATTGATATGGGATCCTTCCGAGGACGATTTTAGATTTGTTGTAGATACAACGCCCACTGTTCTCACAAAAAGGGGCATTTTGTCTCGTGTGGCGCGCATTTACGATTATAATGGTTACTTAAGTCCGGTTACTTTCGCGATGAAGGTTATTCTCCAGCGCCTTTGGTTGCTCAGAATTGACTGGGATGAGCCGTTGCCATCAGAGATAATGGAATTATGGAACCCCTTAGAGGAGGAATTCCAAATATTGAAGAATATTGCTATTCCACGTTGCATAATCCCTAGTACTCCGTCTAAAATTCAACTTGTTGGGTTTTGCGATGCAAGTATTCTGGGTATGGCTGCAGTCGTATACTTACGTATTGAGTGTGAGGATGATATTGTTTGTAATTTGCTTTGTTCAAAGACGAAGGTCGCTCCTCTGAAAGGTTGGACTGTCAATCGCTTGGAGTTGGGCTCTGCAGTTCTGTTGAGCAAACTTGTCCGTTCTCTGCTTCCAATTGTTAGTGTTCTTCGAGATTTCAAAATTTTGTGCTTTTCTGATTCAAGTACTACTCTTGCTTGGATCAGAACACCTGTCTACAAGCTCAAGACTTTCGTAGCCAATCGTGTTACACAGATTTTGGAGGCGTGTCCTGAGGCAATCTGGAATTATATACCGGGTGAGCAAAATATCGCTGATCCGGCTAGTCGCGGTCTTAAGCCATCACAACTGTGGCGTAACGAATGTTGGTGGACCGGTCCTGATTTTTTGAAAAATCCATACTGTGAGTGGCCTCGATGGTCATTTCCTTTCAATGGAGAAATACCTGAAACAAAGGTCATACCCCAAGTTAGTTATGTGGTTTCCGTCGAACCTAATTTCTTCATGGCCATTATGGAACGCTTCTCCTCATTGAGTAGAGCACAACGGGTATTTTCTTATATATTTCGTTTTTTAAGCGCTCTTAAATCGAAGATTCGTCAGGATTCTTCCTGTTCTGTTACTTCAGGCCCCATTTCGGTAAAGGAATATCGGGAGGCTATGAAGTTTTTCATTCGAATTACTCAGAATCGATATTTGCAAAAGGAAATAGTGCTACTTAACATGGGGAAAATGTGCTCACCTAAATTTCGATCGCTTTGTCCTTTTCTGGACTCTTCGGGTTTTCTGCTGGTGGGGGGCAGACTGAAAAATTCTGAACTTCCTTATCACTCGAAACATCCTTATGTGATTCCCCGTGAATCTCATTTGGCATCGTTACTCTGCGATCATTTCCATCTGTTTTCTGGTCATGGGGGTCCAAAATTGGTTCAATCGCTTTTGCAAAAAGCATATTACATTCCGTCAGCAAGAAGTCTAATAAGACAGAGGATTTTTCATTGCCTACAGTGTTATAGATTCCAAGCGGCTCCTCTTCAGCCCCCTATGGCTGATCTTCCCTCCTCTCGTGTGCAACCTTCGAGGAGCTTTACTATTTGTGGTGTGGATGTCGGTGGTCCCTTCTGGACCAAATTTAATTCCAGGCGAAATTCAAATCAGGAAAAAACGTACATATCCTTGTTCGTGTGTTTTTTCTCACTTAGCTGCACTCGATCGTTTTATAGCTCGTAGGGGAATGCCATCACATATATATTCGGATCAAGGTAGAAACTTCCGAGGCGCAGCTCGTGAAATTTCAGAAATTAGTAGGTTCCTTCAGGCTCAGAACAGGGATATAGGGGGTTATTTAGCAGCTCGGGAAATTCAATGGATTTTTAACCCACCCTATGCACCGAATTTTGGTGGGATTTGGGAGGCCGGTATAAAGAGTGTCAAGTATCATTTGAAGAGGGTGGTTGGATCTCAGGTCTTAACGATGGAAGAATTCCAAACGGTGTGCATCCGGATTGAGGCCATTTTGAATTCTCGCCCAATTGGTGTTCTATCTAGCTCACCGAACGATTTTCAAGCGCTGACTCCGGGTCATTTTTTGATTGGTTCGGAGCTTCTTTGTCGTCCAGAGGCTGATATTATGGAAATTCCCATGGGAGTGTTAGATAGATGGCAATTAACCCAAGAAATAGTTCAAGGGTTCTGGAAGCAATGGAGTCGCGAATGCATTGATCAGAATCTCAAACGATCAAAGTGGACTAAAACGATGCCGCCAATAAATGTTGGTGACGTCGTTTTGTGGTACGAACCTGGAGTTTCTCCGGCCGAATGGCCGCTTGGAATTATCCAGGAATTGTGTAAGGGCCCAGATGAAGTAGTAAGAGTTCTTAAAATTCATACTCGTAAAGGTATCGTTACGAGGCCTACTAGCAAGGTGGTTTTACTGCCGTTTAATAATTGATGATGTCACACACGGTGCATTAAATTTTTCTCGTTTATTCTTTTTTTTTTTGCTTTATTTTTCGGAAAAAAAAATTTTTTTTTTTTTTCAATTGAATTGGAGAGCGTATACCTCGGTTCGATCGCAAAATAATTATTTTGGGTGGGGGGTATGTTTGATTTCGAATTTCGAGATAAGGACTTGAGAGGATTTGCGGCAATATTTCCATCTCTTCCGGATTCCTTCTTTTCCTCACCCCTCCACCTTCTTAACACACTTGGTCTTCGCATCCCGAGAAGAACACACAATTTTAACGGTTCATCGCATTCTCACGGGGAAAATTCGCACGATATTCATCGAAAATCCACAAAAGACTTTCAAGTTCTGTACAAGAAACTTTAGTATTTAGGTTTAAGTTAAGTGTAAGTTTTAAGTAGAAGAAGACAATTCAGTTGGCGAATTCTCAAATATCACCACTGCCCATGTGGTGTAAAACCCAGAAGACAGTGAAACCAGGTGAGTCCCTTTCCTTCACATCTTTCTTTACTTGTTTCACTTATTTTCCATCCCCAGCATTTTCTCTCAAGTCTCGGGTATTTGATACTTATTTATTGTGTGGAGGTTTAGTCCAAATTTCGCCCTTTAAATAAATACAGTCCACTAAAAAAAGATTTATAGTTAACAGCAAGAAATTGAAATTTGGTTTAATCCCCTACAAATAGAAATATGTGTTTCATTCAACTAAACGAAAAAACAATATTCAAACGTAATTTTCTGTCTAACACGAATAACAGAAGTAATGCCAAAGTCGAAATAACGACTACTTCAAAATGCAGACTCCGGATGGCCCACCTTTTAAATCTTAAAGATATTTGGATCAAATGGGCCTTAAGCTGCTAATGCACAGTATAAGTCTTACTAATATGATCATATCTTGATCTTGACTAATGGATTCTGTAAAAATTCTAATGCTAATACCAAGAATTGTCTCAAAAAAAACAAATAAAAAGCACTATAATAAATATCACTAATGTGATCTTAATTCATTGGTCCATTAATTTTGATTGTATCGCAAATAGCTAAACTTGTCTCAAAATATTTCATCAAAATAAAAAAAAATAGTTTTTTGGAGGATCAAAATTGTCGCTATGTTCTTTTCTGGAGATTTTTGTATATGTTTCGTACCACGGTTAGTTTACCGTAGTATTTGCCTATTATTTCAGTATTTTAAAATAATAGACAATTGCAAATTAATTAATCTCGATGATTAATTCCAATTGCTTCTAGTGGACTGCATTTTTGATTATTAGCGGTGATCTTGACTTCAAAGAACACTCTATGTCCGGTGGTCTACGGCTTTCTTTATCTAATAATGATAAACCATAACGATGATGAGGAACTGAAGTAAAATACTTATAAAAAAACAAACTAATATATTTTGGTATCACTGTATATGATACCAAGCTAATGTGATGACAAATACACTACAAACAACTGTAAGGTGTATTGCTACGTTTACAGCAATCGCGTTAAGCTTGTGTACAATTACAAACGAACAACTTGACTATTCAGAGAATAATGCATAATGTAGCTACAGCTACATGCGACAACTTTGACTATTACTCAAATAATAATGATTTTACAGTCTTCTTAGAGATTGAACGTTAGAGGTGCTTGATGCACCTCTTCTAACCAAAAGAGGGAAATTAACGTAATTGGAAGGTCTATTTGGAGGTAGACTGAATGAACGAAACAAATTTTATTGGTTACAGAAAAATTATGAAAATAATGCAAGTAAAGAAGGATAGATTCAGTTCGTAATTCCGAATGCTGCGTCTTGAAATTAACAGACATAAATATATCCAAATCTCTAATTGACTTTCCATGTTTTCTAAGGGCATATATAATAATTAGAAAACCAATAATCTGAAGTGTCGAGTAAAAATAAACAGTTTGAAACAATCTCAAAACTGCTAGATCGCATATCAACGTAAAAGACATAAGTATCGAATGACAAACTAATTTCGAACGACAGGGCCCTCTCTAATGAGACGGAACAGTATACATGATTTTGTTTTATATCATATCGTTTCCGTATGTTTTCTATGACATTAGTGCAATATCCAGAGTATCCACGAGGAAAGCAACAAACTTAATATGAGGTTAGAGTGTATATATAGGAGAATTCGAATAACCTAAATGTTAGGGTCTTTTGTCTTTCCTTTAGGAAATATAGGGTGATGTATCGAAATGTGCCAAACTTACTTATATGTCCTCATATCAAGTTTGTCTCCCTCTTCGTGCAACCCTGCAGATATGTTGAATGTGGCACTAAATTGATTCTGATCCATAAGAGAAGTTTTAGAATATTTTTGTTCTCTGAGCAACACAGTTGAAGAATTGTTGTTTTAAGGTTGAAGTGTCCTTATCTTATTACCAGGAGTAGAAATATGAAACCAGAATTTTTGTAAAAATTACACGTCTGTTTGAAAATTATAAAAAATGTTTTATTAATAAGGAGTATGAGCTATGGTTAGAAAGTTCTATAAATCGAGACCGTTTAACATATATCTGTATAACAATTCTATACTCGAACAAACTCGACAAGGTTTTGTAGATGCCATAGCTCATACTCCTTATTAATGATTTTTGGTACAGATCAGCCGGATTAATTTATTTTAATATGAATATGCTAATTTTTGAGCATTACGGCAATTTATGGTCTGATTTGACCATGAGGAAAGTTTATTCTGCGTTCGTAATGTGAAAATATCGACAATACATTTCTTCCGTTAAAAAGATATATTACACATTTTCTTGTGACTCGAGTTTCGGGAAATGAACTATCCCAATTGTTATACAGATGTATGTTACATTGTCTCAATTTCTAGAACTTTCTATTACCATAGCTCATATTCCTTATTAATGATTTTTGCTACAGATCAGCCAGATTAATTTATTTAAAAAAATGTTTTATTCAAAGTATTCTCCATTGTTATTTATACAGGGTGAATCATAACTATTGGGCTACGAACAGATTATTTGGACTAAATTATGATGATAAGGCCAAATAGGCCCCAGTAAAGTATTACTTTTTCATTTTTTGCTAATAAGTTTACTGTTTATTTCTCAGTTGTTATCAAAATCGGCGCAGAGGCATAACTTTGAACTAGAGATATCATTTTATGTATTTTTTAATTGGAGAAACAGTCATTACTGGAAAGAAAAAACCTGGAGGCTGTTAAAGAAAGACATTTTCAGCAAGAGTTCAAATTGAATATTTGAGGTTGCGTTATAGGCGACCTACTGCTAGAGCCATATGTTCTTATTTATATTATTTATATTTTGGATAATAAAATAAAGCTTCACCCTACTCCCGATTAATATTTAGAAATCATTTAAGTGACTTATTTCCTCATCAATAGATTGGCATAGTAAGTGATTTGAAATGGTCAGCAAGGAGTCTTTGTCTCATACATTTTTTCATGTCTGATTAGACCAATAAATGTTTTATTTATTATTAGCTCAGTGGAAGAGCATAGGGCTCGTGACGGGAAGGTCCGTGTTCGAATCCTGTTCTGGTGGAAAAGTAATTTTCTAGTTGGATGGGTGTCTGCCACCATTTCACTGTTGGGTCAGGACTTAAGAGTTCTATGACCTAAAGTGGCGCAAGATCGCAGTAACAAAGCCTACCCGGAACACCACTGAACTCCTAACTCGCACAAGCTGAAAAAGCTTCTGGGGGATCTTCACAGAAGATCTAGGAGTATCAGGATAATAATAATTTATAACCCTCTTGATTTTTATGTTTGGGGACATATGAAGTCCTTAGTTTATGCCCATAAATGCGAGACGAACTCTAGAGAACAATAATTTTATAAGTAGACAGAATAATATTTTTTTTGACATCTGGCAGTCTTTTATTACCAGAATTAAAAAAAGCATAGAATTCGAAGGATGCCACGTAGAACATTTGATTTTTTTGTTTCTAATTGTTTTTGATTAATTTTTTCTCTTGAAACAAAAGTCTTACGTTTCAAGTTTCTTTATTGTCTGTTATTTGAAATTCCCTTCTGAGACAATCAACTCTTCAATTGCGTTTTCCTCAAAATCGGGTGAAATTATCATATTCAAACAATTCAACCAATATTACGTAAAAATAATTTCACATCGTATTTTATAATCAAAATCACCATCAAGTTTAGTCAAAAAAGCTACCACTAAATTTTATTGTCAGGAATTATTCATATGGCACTATCAAGTTTAGTCAAAAAAAGGAATGATTCACGTGACGACAAAAACTGAAGTAATACATAGAATAATATTCCTCGTTCAAAGTTATGCCCCTGTGCCGATTTTGATAAAAATTGAGAAAAAAACCAGTGAAATTATTAGCAAAACATGAAAAAAAATTCAACTTTAACCCTGTATCTTTTTCTACCGCAATACTTTATTAAGGTATATTTGATCAATCATTATGTTTCAGTCCCAATAACCTATCCTTAACCTATGTCCCAACAGTTATGAGTCACCTTTTCTGACTTTTTGTATCTGTGGAGTAGTATTTCAAAGGTTGTGAGTTGTGAGTAAACATCCATCAACTAGTCATCGTGCTCAAGAAATGAATATTTCTCGCACTTCTTTGAGGATAATTTTGCATAATGACCGAAGGCTTACAAAGTTCAACTATTGCAAGAAGTAAAGCCTCGTGACTATTGATAGCATGGCCGAAGATGAGCATTTGTCAGAAAAATCATCTTTAGCGATGAAGCTCATTTTCATCTCAGAGGATATATGCCAAACTCTCGCATTTGGGGATTAGAGAATCGAAACGGTATTGTGGAAAAGCCGATGCACCCACAACGAGTAACTGTTTGGTCCTGTTGCATCATTGGGCCATTTTTCTTCGCAAATTAGCAAGGAGCGTTACCGTGTTATGTTCAACCAATTTCTGTTTACCAAAATGTTCTGTTGAAATCAAATGTCGCTCACTCCTTAGGAAGGAGTGAACGACATTTGATTTCAACAGAACAGGGCGACCTTTTGCGCACCGTTTTTGAAAATCGAATAATCAATCGAAATGCTGATGCCAATTGACCATCTCGGAGCTGTGTTTCGAATCCGTTGGACAATTTTTTGTGGGGATCCGTGAAGGATAACGAATTACGCTAACCATCCAGAAACGATTGATGCCTTGAAACACGAAATCGAAGTTGCTATTCAAGAGATTGTACCTCAAACGATCGGCATTATTATTATATTATACTGATACTCCTAGATTTTCTGTGAAGATCCCTCAGAAGCTTTTTTCAGCTTGTGCGAGTTAGGAGTTCAGTTGTGTTCTGGGTAGGCTTTGTTACTGCGATCTTGCGCCACTTAAGGTCACAGCACTGTTAATTTTTGACCCAAAAGTGAAATGGTGGCAAACACCCGTCCAACTAGAAAATTTTTTTTCCACCCGAACAGGTTTCGAACCCGGACCTTCCGGTCACGACCCCGATGCTCGAGAGAGCATCGGGGTCAAAGCATGATACTAAAAAATTGTGTTAATCGGATGGGGTTGTGTATGGCCAGTCGTGGCGGTCATTTGAATGATATTGTTTTTCATTCGTAAATGTCAAGATTCAACCTTTCTAATAAACTCATAAATTTGAAAAAATATTCATTAGATTTTTATTTATAGCCGATCAAAAATGCAAATTATAAATAACCCACCTGCGATCATAAAAAATAAAATCCGTTTTTAGAACAACTTCATTTGCTTTCCCATTTTCTTGTAGTTAAATAGAGTTTCGCTAATAATTTCAAAAATTAACCATTCACAGTTTATTATTGAAAATTATAGTATGACATTTCACTCAATAGAAGATAATGTTTATCACAAATTGATTATTATTGAAAAGATATTTTGGTAACCATGGCAAGATAAATCGTGAGTTAAAATTATTCAATGTATTAGTGAAACTAGAGTTTCTTCAGTTAAAAACGCAGACATTCGGTGCATTGCCTGTACATTTCAAATATGGATTATCGTTCGGAATCTTCACACTTGACGGATCATTAACATCGGCGTAGTATGTGTAGGTAGGTTTTCCACCCAGATTTCCACACATCTTTTGGAAATCTTCCTCAGTTATAAGAAGGTAAGGTTCGTTATCCACCGTAGAGCATGATACTTTCCCATTTACGACGCTGGCCGACACCCCTTGACTGCTACTGCTGAAACATAAATAGTTGTTGACTCTCACATTCGGATAAACGTAACAGTAGCTTTCATTCTTAGTGAAGTCTAATGGTGTTAGGGAACCTCCACATTCTCCTTGGTTGTTCACTTGTCCGCTACACTCGTAGATTTTACCATATTTGGAAACCAACACCTTTCCTGAAACGAATAAAATATTACAGAAAGATTGACCGAATAAGTGCGTTGTAATTTTATAGTGACATATAGGCAACACTGCAACATGTGACAAATGAATTATTTTCATAGACATATTAAATTTTAATCAAAACAAATTGTAGAAATTACTATGTTTTACTACCAAAAAATATATATTACACATTTTCTTTTGACTCGAGTTTCGGGAAATGAACTATCCCATCATCAGACAACTGAAGACCTAACAGTGGTACAGTGGTATTTAAACAAAAGTGATAAATATTTTTAATATTTCAAGAGATTCTCGGTAACACCTAATAATGGTACAGAGGTTTACAATCGGAACGTGATAAAAAACCGGGTTAAAAAAGAGGGGCCCTCTAACAGATATCGGAATGTCGGCAATCGACAAAGAACGTTGTTAAACAGATGGTACCCATTTAAATATCTCAAATAATTTTTGGGGTTACATAGCTCCGTACAGTCATTCATTATTTTTACATTATTTTGTTGTATATCTCAAATATTTGGATTTACATACAGTCATTCATTATTTTTTACATTATTTTTATTGTGAACGAATTTGAAAATTTCAATAATAATGTTTCTTTTCTTTTGAATCTACATGTAAAATTTTCTTAAGATTTTCTTTTGTCGAAAGGAATAACTGTTTTCTAAAAAATGAGTGGCAAAAGTTGTATTTTTGTTTATTTTTCATTAAATTCATTTTATGTTCGTTGAAAAAGGTTTTAAACAGATGTTACTTTTTAAATATCTCAGATATTTTCAATTTACATAGCTCCGTACAGTCAATTATTATTTTTACATTATTGTTATTGTGAACTGATTTGAAAATTTCAACAGATTCTAGATAATCGAGTTTCTTCCCTTTTGATTCTACATGTAAAATTTTAAGATTATCTATTGTGGGAAAGGAATGACCGTTTTCTAGACAATGAGTGCCCGTGCACGTGCCCATAGTGCCCAGTGGGGAAGAGGGGCCTGGGTAGTATAACGGCCTTTTCAGATTGTTAGCTGAATCTTCATCAATCCTGACCATCTTGTTGAAGTCAGATACAATCATCATAGTTCAGCACTCGATCGACTCCAGTTGTGTGCCCCTTAAAGACGACCTCCTAGACATACCTCCTCGTGCTTTTAAATTGAAGATTGAAGCACTTGCTCAAAGAAGTTACGGCTGTAGGTTGAGCACTAACTGTGAGATTCCCGTCTCTGTGCTCTGTCCACCCAGCGTCTACTTAAAGACTAGGCCGGAAAACTCCTTGATCACGAACATCAATAGGAAATATACTTCACTCACCTATTCGAAGATACGAACCAAGGAATCGTGACACATATTGTCTTTGAGAATGAGATAGATAAATGTCGATTCTTGTGGAACATTGTGACTAATGTTAAAACTTGATTTACTACTCTGTCAAGAAAGTACCGGGAATTTTCAATTAAAACAACATTTTTACATTTAATCGTCAAAATTTATTGGGTCGCCTTCAAAATAGGCTCCATTTGCTCCAATACATCTATGCCAACGGCACTTCCAATTATCGAAACATTTTAGTTTTGGGAAGAGGAAAAAGTCGCAGGGAGCCAAATCCGGCGAATACGGTGGTTGCTGAAGCACGTTTGTTGAGTTTTTGGCGAGAAAGTCAGTCACAATCGTAGCTCGGTGAGAAGTCGCGTTATCGTCATGCAAAATCCATGAGGTGTTCGCCCACAAATTTGGCCGCTTCTTACGGATACGCTCACGCAAACGTTTCATAACGCCTAGGTAATACGCCTTGTTTACCGTCTGACCCTCTGGAACGAATTCGTAGTGCACCACGCCACGGATATCGAAGAAAACAATGAGCATCACCTTCATTTTTGAGCGGCTTTGGCGTGGTTTTTTCGGTTTCGGCTCATTTTTTGCCACCCATTCCGATGATTGCTGGCTTGTTTGCATATCGTACTCGTAGACCCAGGTCTCATCACCAGTTATAATGCGTTCCATGAATGTAGAATCGGAATTACAGCGATCCAGCATGTCTGAAGCAACCTGTTCGCGATGACGTTTTTGAAGAAAATTCAGGTCTTTCGGTACGAGTCGTGCGGCCACCTTTCTCATGTCCAAAATATCAATCAAAATCGTACGTGCGGACTCGTGGGATATCTTAAGATCATGTGCTATCTCTCTCAAGCTGGTACGACGGTTTTCCAGCACCCTTTCCTTAATTTTATCGACGTTATCTTCGATCGAAGCCGTCGATGGGCGACCACCTCACGACCGTCATTGAAGGCTCTGTACCACTGATATGCACGAGTTTTCGATAGAGCATTATCACCAAAGGCCTTTTGCAACATTTTCAATGCATCGGCACACGAAAATTCATTTGCAACACAAAACTTCAAACAAATTCTTTGCTCAACGTAGTTACCCATAGTAAAAATCGGCATGCACTCTGACATCGACTGACTTAATCAGCTGTTGCAAACACACTAGTTGACAGATTCCGCTCAAGCTTGGCATAGTAATTAAGGACAGTGGTACCAACCTTAGAAAAAAAAATTTTACCTGCCTCATTGCCCCGCCAGATTTAAATCGATAATTCCCGGTACTTTCTTGACAGAATGTATTTCCAATACCGTCTAAAAACCAAGCCCCAAAAGTCAGAATGGAAGCACACGAATGTCCCTATTCGAATATCTTTTCTTTTGAAGAAGTTATCAAGACAGTGGTAATTACTTTCGAGGAGAATAAATTTTAAAGATAATCTAGCTAGATGGTTAAATATGTATTTGATCTCTTTGGGTGTTGCGTACTCAATCAGAAATTGCAAAGAAGCAACTCGGCGCTTTTTGAACAATAACGCATGATCGACACATATGACTAATTTCTTGGCAAAACTACATTTTGTCGATTAACCGCTCGCTGAATACGCCTGACTTAATATCGTGTGATTTCTCATCATCCTAAAGGATTTCTCCGATATTCTCATGAACATTGTAATCCTTGTTTCTTGGCCGTTCACTGCGAGTAAGATCAACTTCAGTTCACCTTTGAACTAACTAAACGGTAACATTTAGTCCTTCGGTAATTCCTTATATAGTTTTTAAACATGCCAAAAAAACAAACAAAAAATTCTATAATTGAAACATACCATTTGGAAAAGATGTAACAGTCTTTCCACCGACTCCATTTATCATTTGCAACCTCAAGGTCATCGCTTTTATAGGAAGCAATCCTTGTTCCACCTCCTCATTGATTCTCGATCCAAGATTTTCGATGTCTCCCAATCTTGATTCTATGGTTTGTTGAATTTGTGGCCCCAGGTTATTGAATGGAAACATTTGTCGCTGGATCCTGCTACCTAAATCGTCCAAATGAGCTAAATTCCTTCGAACGTTTTCCTGAATTACGTTTCCTAAATCGTAATAATCTACAAAAAACAAGAACCGGACAGAAATTAAAGTAATGAATAACGTGAAAAACATTCTTCAAGAACAATGGTTTCATGAACGTATGACAATTATCAATCCTTGACGTGAAATATATCTTAATTTTTTTTTCGTCTAGACTTGGGAAGAACATTTGCCTGAATGTTTCCGCCAATATTCATTGTTTCCACAACAATTGTTTCGTCAATTACACTTTGACTTCATCAGGTGAGTATGATAACTAACAAATCTACAACATCCATCTCCTTGAATATAAGTTTGAGCAAAAAGAAACGTGATAGAAGGTTTGTTTTGGGATTTTTCAGAATTTATTCATAAAGGTTCAGTAACGGAAATCAGTTTAAATCTGTCTGGTCGTTAAGTAAAATGTGTTTTTTATGATGCCGGTTTATTTATAGTGCTTCTAAAAGGTCCAGTCTATTACATTTATTCTCTACTTGGAGGACTTCGAAATTATGGTCAAAATATTTCTTGAAAGTGGTTGGCATAGGTAGAATTTGATTTATTTTTAACGAATTAATTCTGGTGTTCTTTCATTGATAATCTGAAGGTTTGTTTTGGAAATGTTCAGAATTCATTTAAAAAGGTTCAGCAACAAGTATCGGTTTAAATCTGTCTGATCGTTAGGTAAAATGTGTTTTTTATGATGCACGTTTATTTTTGCTCAAACTTGTGAAGAGATCCACATATTTTTCTAAAGGAAAATTAGGCGGGAAGAACCACCTAGGGAATTTTATGCCTACTGACGTAAGAATCTATGGTCGCTTCGTATACTTGCGCGCATGTGTAACTGTAAACATAACCCCGGGAGACCATCGTTTTGTTCTCTGCAGAAGATTGGTGGTAATCGTTGGCGACTGAACGCTGGCTTTAGAGAGTCCAGTATTCCTTTGTTAGAAATAGAACGCCATTGTTCATTAAAAGTGAAGGTTAGACACAAAGGAAAGTCGACTAAGTTGCTCTCACATGTAAAGTTACTGTATTGTATTGAATTACCTGAGGTCAACGTGAGTGTTATTTGTATCATGTATTCTTTATTATTTAGTGGATTTTACTGTATTGGTGCTCCAGCTAGGGGCGACCTGTTTACTTTAATCTGAATTGACCATTTAACATATTTCGTACAAGTAAGCGTCCTTATCTTCATTTCATTTATTGGAATCTAAGGGGTGGTTAACAATGGTACTTTGTTTGAGAATTCGGAGTGTTTAGAGTGAATGCAATGTGGATCCACAATTAGATACTGACGCAACAACCCTGTGTCTTTCAGAGGGCCGTAACAAGGCCTTTCTGATCAAGTATTATTAGATATAAATATTATAATGAATAGGTAGTTAAACAACAGACACCACAACCTGTGTCTTCAGAATGCCGCAAGAAGACATTCCTGAACAACGATATTATGCGCCCAGATTATAATAATCTAATTAAATAGTAGATGTGTGAATGGGGAATTCCCGACCAAAGGGTTATTGTTAAACTACCTCGAAGATCTTTGTTACATGTTCATATTGCCAGATTATCTGTGTTCACTCGAACTGATTGCTGTATTTACCTTTGCTTGCACACTAAATATATTTTAGGATATTAGGAAGGTTTGTCGATCTCTGGAACCTTAATTTTATGAATAAAGGGAAGGACAGGGTTGAAGAATGTATGGGAGCTGAAGAGTGAGCACAGGTTTTCTCCCTGACTCTTTTTCCCTAAAGCCGAACTTCGCTTACATACACAGAGTCAGGTGCGGGACCCTGCCTTTCCGCAAACAAATATTGTAATTTTACTTAACCTTGTGTTCAGAACTTCCCGTCACTGTTTTCTCGTTTTCGTTCAAGTGTAACTTGGGTTGTCTACACAACGTAACGTCCTATTCTCCCGCCACTAGATGATCACGATAAAAAGGTCAGCGTTCTTTAGAGTACTCCGTATAATCCCAGATATCTTAGAGTACTCCGTAAAGTCCCGGATATCTTAGAGTACTCTGTAAAGTAAGGGATAGCTCACTTGTATTTAAGGACCCGGATTTTATAAAATTAATTATACCATACTCACCTGATGAAGCCAAAATATAATAGACGAAACAATTCTTATATAAACAATAAATATTAGCGGAAATAAAGGGTTTTACTTGAAATCATTTATGATGCATTTCCGTCAAGTAAAGACTGAAACAATCAAGAAAATAGTTGAACCTGTGATAGAATATTGCTGAGCAGTACTAGAAAAACGAAAAGTTTGTCAAATATCAACTACTATATATATATATATATATATATATATATTGTTATGGAATTATATTAAAGAATTTTGTGAATGAATACTAATTAGATCACCCTTGTATGTATGTGATGTATTCTATGTTTCCGGCTAGCTCTTAAGATTATAATTTTGAATAATTGAAATTAAAATATTATTAAATCTGATTTGATATTTGAGGGAGGGTTCAATTTGAATTTTTAAAAGATTGAATTTTTAAATTATATTTTATGAAAGTAATTTGAAATATTATAATCAGTGATCAATAACCTAAATTTAATTCTATGTTAACCTAACCTTATCTAAATAACCTAACGTAATTCTAATGTAAACAATGATTGCTATTTCTCAACTTCTTTGTGGAAAGATTAACAGTATTAAATTTTAATACCTTTGGTAAGTTTGTTCTTCAATTTATGATTGTTCTTTTTTTTTTGTCCCTTCTTCGTTTCAGGAGTAACACTGGTTTCGTTGGAAACAACACTTCTAGAACTTCTGAAATTCACAGGCTACTTTGTTGATTTTCTTCAATATATCCAATTCGTTTGAAACTTGATTTCTATGTGATAATTTTCCATTCACATTCAGGTAATGTATTTTTTGGATTCAATTTCCATTCACAATAACCAAATAATCTTCTTTTTTCAGATGATGATACTTTTTTGGCACTTTTTAAATTATGGACCGACAAGGATTCTACTCTGCATATAATTGGAGACTGCCGACTTTTTCTGTGTCTGCCCTATTTATAGTTTTCAAGAAAAGTTGAATTTCAAAGCTTACTAGCTTCTGTCAAAATTATATAAAAATGATGCATTTGATGATTTTACAAAATTTACAATATTTCCTGGTTTGAAATTACTTTTGAAAATTAGCTTATTTTTTAAACTACATTTTGATGTATGTTTCATGTTAAACAGAACAGTGAAAGTCTTGCTTTTCGTTCGTAAAGTATTTCAAGTGTCAAAATTTAACAAATTTTAACTTCTAATGCTTATAACTCATAAAATACTTAATATTACTTATGAAATTGATTAAATTTCTTTAGCTTAGATGCTATTACAATTCTATTGATGCCTAAACATTTTCAAGGATATCTCTTACATTAATCATTTGAAAATATCTGACGTAGATGCTATCTTTCATTGAATTAAGTGAATTTTGATCAAATTTGTCCTATTTACATCATTCTGGTGAGTTATATTTAATTTAGCTTGTTCTTTGTCAACAATTTCACTAAAGTTTATATGTGATTCTTGATAATAACAAATCTTTTCAACAAATTCTTCATCAATTTCAAATGGTATATCTAAATTCAAATTACTTCTATTTATTGCAACTTTGGCTGGTTTTATATTGAATAATTGTAAATTGAAATCTCCCTGTGAATTCTATTTATAAACTGTCAACAAAATTACTGTGTTTTGATTATCGTTCGAAGAATTTTAATTTGAGTAGTCGTTATGTATCCTGAATATGCTTTTTCTTCATAATTTTTAGCTTGTGAGTGTTTTTACGAATTGAATTATTAATATTTCTGTCAGAATGGATATTATTTAATGAATTTTGCTCTACTTATACTCTAACGAGTCAACTTATATACAAAGGTGAGTCTTTTCCTTAATATATTTATGTAATTATTTATTTTAATTGTAAATACTATGACAAATATATATATATATATATATATATATATATATATATGACATTTATGTTTTAAAAATTATTTCCGGCATATGTCCACCACAACTAGCTCTGAGGAACCGCATTCGACCAGACCAATTTTGGACCACTTTTTCGAGTAATTCAGGCCTTATTTCATCAATAACACGAGTTATGTTGGCTTCCAAACCATCTATTGTTTCTGGTTTATCAGCATAAAAACCAATGACTTAACATAACCCCAAAGAAAATAATCCAGTGGAGTTATATCGCATGATCTTGGAGGCCAATTAATTGGACCATTTTTCAAAATATTTCAAAATCTTTCTTTCAATAAATAAATTGGTGCGGTAGCAGCATGAGATGTAGCACCATCTTGTTGGAACCAAAACATTTTTGGGTCGATACCATTCAAATTTTGGAACAAATAATCATTGATCATCGGTCTGTAACGAGCATTCACTGTAACATTAGCTCCAGCATCGTTTTTGAAGAAACATGAACCGATGATGCCTCCAGCCTGTAAAGCACACTACACAGTGTATTTTCAGGATGCAATGGAACCTGCAGAACTACTTCAGGATTGTTTCCACTCCATATAAGGCAATTTTGCTTGTTTACATAGCTCTTCAATGAGAAATGAGCTTCATCACTAAACACAATTTTACGATAAAAAAGTGGATCAACTTTAAGCTGTTCTAGGGCCCAATCAGCAAACAAACGACGCTTATTATGGTCAAGTGGCTTTAGTTCTTGAACCAGTTGAATCTTGTATGGGTGTAACCAAGATCTTTATGCAAAATTCAACTTGTCCAATTTGTTGTGAACGTCGACGAATAGACAAATCTGGATCATCATTAACACTATGATTTACAGCAGTGATATTTTCTTCTGTACGTACAGTTCTTTGTCTTGTTGTTGTTGTTGCATCGAGTAGAGAAAATGTTGTCCAAAATCTATCGATAGTTCGACGAATAAGCTGCTCTGATGGACTATTATGTAAACCATAAATTTAACGGTTGCTCTATAAGTTTGGTGAATAGAACGCTGATTTTGAAAATAAATTTCAACAATTTTGAAACGTTGTTGCGGCGTGAGTATTTCCATGATTATTTGTCAATGCTTACTGAAGAGAAATGCCAAAACAACAGGGCTTCTAGCTTCTGTCGAATCGCAGTTATCCCTATCGAAAGTTCCTTCACTTTAAAAAAAGACACTTGTTTCGCAAAATGTATCACTAACAGAAACAGATTTTTTATTACATATTATTAATTTAATAGGGGAAAAAGTGGAAATGTCGTCCTTTTTCCTCTATATGGTGTATACTAGTAATTTTGTAAAGATAATATACACTTTATGCTTTCTTTATGGAAAATAAGTTATTATTTATTTATTAATTTATATAAAATATCCATAGTTTTCTATTGTTGGAATTACTTTGATACAAAAATTATTAAAATTTCAGGGAGAGTTTCAAAAATTTTCTCGATGTCCGACTTTCATTGTATTCATTGTATTCTTAAAGGGTTTTCCAATAAAATGTTTCATTTTGAATAGCCAGCTATCTGGGCAGCTGTCACTTTTGAAGCTGTCATGTTTTGACATTTGACAAGTAAAAACTACGCCATTACTAAAAATGGAACGATACACGCTTCAACAACGCAATGAAATTGTTAAAATTCACTACAAAACTGGTGGAAATTTTGCAGTCACAGTTTGCAAAACTGAAGCACTTTTGGGTGGTCTTGAAGCAGCTTCTCGGCCGGCAATAGTGGATGACTTTGAGCTGTTAAGACAAGATAGTGATGTGGAGAATCGAAACTGTGCGCGATGCTCAAGAATAACTGAAAATATTGCTCCTATAGCCAGTAGTGTTGACGAAAACTCAGATTTGTCGATTCCTCGTCGATTTTTGGAATTAGGCATTCCAGAAACGACATTACACCGTATTTTGCATAAAAACTTAGCATGATTGGGTCTTTGAAATGCATTAAAATGATCCGGATTTTCATCGAGAAATCATTTTCAGTGATGAGGCCCATTTTCACCTCAAAGGCTACGAAAATAGGCAGAATTGTTGCATTTGGGGCTCGAAAAATCGAAGAATGATTGTTAAAAAGCCTCTCCATCTGCAACGTGTCACTGTTCGATGCGGTTTCTGGGCTGGCGGTCTCATTGGACCTTTCTTATTCGAAATTGAGGCTGGTTCAGGTGTTATGGGGATTGGATTACGCCACCAAGCTATGATTTATGATTTTTTGTGGCCGGAATTGGATGATATTGATGTGGACGACGTTTATTTCCAACAAGACGGCGCTACGTTGCATACAAGAAATGAAACAATTTTGCCAGAAAAGTTTCCTGGTGTTGTTTTTCGAAGAGGTAATCACAATTGGCCATCGAGATCTTGTGATTTAAGACCTCTACACTTTTTTTTTGGGACCACGTGAAAGATAAGGCCTCTGCGAATGCTCTTTAATCGATTCAAGACCATAAAGATGAAGTTCGTGAAGTTATCGAGGACATATAGCCGCAAATGGGTGAATTGGTCATGGAAAATTTCATGAGAAGTATATGGTGCTGCAACTGTACAATGAAATAAATATCCATTGATTTCTCCCGATATATATATATATATTTTTTTTTTTCAATATCGAAATGAAACCTCTTATTGAAAAACCCTTTAATTGAGTGTCATAAAGTGAAACGTATCGAAATACCTTATTCATGAAGATAATACTTACCAGCACCATGAACCTGCAAATAAATCAAATCAAATTATTGAATTTCAAATTGACCAAGATGAATACTGTGGAATACTCCTCGAAGCATGAGATAATAGAGAAATAACCTATACTTTTCTTTCATTACCACTATTATAAGATTGTTCGGAAAGTAATTTCGTTTTTTCCCGACATAGGATTTAATTGTATTTTTTCGAACCAAACTTCAAACCTAAGCCGCATGTTTTGACAGCTGATATAGCAAGGCTTGCGTGTGAAAAAGTTCAATTATTTCTACGCTGTAGTTTTTGGTTGGTGCCCTTTTAAATATGCAGAACAATAGGCAGCATTTTCGTCAAATTTAATTTTTTTACTATAGAAAAGGTAAAAAATGCTGTTCAAGCTAGCAAGAAATTAATCGATGTGTATGGAGAAGAGGTGTTGACAGTTCGCCAGGACTGGTTTGCAAAATTTCGATCCGGCAATTTTGATGTAAAGCCGGTTGAAACTTGTCGATAAAAGCATTGGTTGATGCAAATCGGTGAATAACAACACGTGAGATCGGTGAGAGTTTAAAGTTATCGAATTCAACTGTTTATGAGCACTTGAAATGCCTGAGTTTAACCTAGAAGCTCGATATATGGGTTACTCACGTTTTCACGGAAAGAAATGATCTTAGACTGTGTTTGGGGTATATGAAGAAGTTATTTCTTGTGTTGTAAGATCTTGTCTGCTTGAATTTTTCAAGGTATTCATCATGCATCTGTAGATATATAAAGCAGGCAGTGTTAGAATGCCATTTCCCTTAAAAACACCACGACAATTCTCTTGAAATTTTAGACCAAATATGCATCCGACTGCAAGCTTCTGGATTTTAAACACAGAATTCGCATGCTAACTACTCGCCCATATAATCACTCCATATGACAAGAGAGATTGGAAGTTTGAGAAACAAATTGTTCTTAAAAACTCTATAGTCAGTTCCGCTTTAAGCACTCTCAGTGTATGCAAGGTTTTATTGAGTTTTCTGCACAGTTGTGTTATGTGCTCTGCCCATTCGGGATTCCGGTCTATTATCACCTCCAAGAATCTTGTACATTGCTCTAGATTAACTTCCTCATTGTATAATCTTATACTCTCCTCTAAATTTACTATTCTTAATTTATGCGTAAAAAGTACCAATTTAGTTTTTTGTGTATTCAACTCCAGATTATGCTACAGACACCGCGATTTCATATTTTCAGCCACTGTATTTAAAAGATTCTGCACACATTGCTGGCTTTTTGCACGTGGAAGAACATTAGTGTCGTCAACATAATAGATGAAGAAATCACAGAGTTGAGGAATGATATTGGGCATATCATTTATATATATATATATATATATATATATATATATATATATATATATATATATATATCTATATATATATAAGGAAAAGTAGCGGCCCAAAACAACTACCTTGACAAACACCCTCAGTTACATCTAACATCATTGAAATGTAATCAGTAGCGTCTATAATCAGGAAAACAAATTGTTTACGGTTCTGTAGATAACTCCTTACCAAGCCCAATTTAGTACCCCTTACACCGTACGCCTCAAGTTTTCGTAGCAAAAGGACATGGTTGACCGAGTCGAAAGGCCTAGACAAATCCAAGAAGAGACCCAAAATTAAGTAGTCTTCTTCGAGACCTTGGTGGGATTTTAAAGGAATCGTTTTTTGAGCTTTAACCGGATAAGACAACAATTAATTCGGAAGTCTACTGTCATCAGCTGGACAAACTGAATGATGCACTTCAAGAGAAAAGGCCAGAATTATTCAACAGAAAAGATGTAGTGTTCCACCAAGATAATGGGAGAACTCATACAAGTTTGGTCACTCGCCAAAAGCTTTAACAGCTTGAATGGGATACACTGCCGGACCCACCATCTTCTCCAGATCTGACGCTTTCGAATTATTATTTATTCCGGTCATTGCAAAATTTTTTGAATGGTAAAACCTTTACTTCAAATGAAGAGGTCAAAATTCACCTGGATCAGTTTTTGCCAGCAAAGACCAAAGCTTTTATGAGCTTGGAATCATGCTACTACCAGAAAGATGGCAAAAGGTATTGGACTAGGATGACCAATATATAATTTAATGAAATATTTATTCATTTTACAAAAATAGTCTTCCATTTTACAAAAAACAAAAAGAAATTACTTTCCGAACAACCCAATAACTTCTGTGTCTGTGAACATAAAATGGACAATGTTTTCTTCTTCATAAAACTAAAGAGTATGTACCCGTAAATCCAATTTTCATTTCAGTTGATATTATTTAAAGATGATTGAAGAAAATATCAGGTTAGATTGTTAGGAAAAACTAGAATTGTTAGGAATTTTGAGAAATTATTGGAAAATCATCATTGACCACTCAGTTTATAATCTTAATTTATAACAAATTTTTCGGCGATTTATTTTATTGTTTAACTATTCTGATTATCAGTTAAACTTAAATTTCTGGAACTGAATTAATTAATCGGCGGACATTTATTACGAAATTTGATAAGGCTTTTGAGCTGTGGTAAACAGGAAGGTTTTCGAATCGGGACAGTGCAACTTGCATCTGTGTTGCGATTTACATTAATATATTAATAATACCCAAACCCGCCTAATCAATTATTTTTGATCACTTTTTGTTATCATTCTTTTGTACCTACATAAATACTTTGTCCTGGTATTAAGCTTTCAATTGTTTGAAGATTAAATTGTGGCGACGTGCCTCGCCCAGAATTCCGCTTTGTTCTGCTACAGCTTCCCGGCGCATCATATAGAGGACGCTACTGCTTTGGATAATACCCAGCTCACCCATGCCAATACGAAAACCTGGTAGAATTCACAAAATACCTAGCTCAGCGCCTTCGCCGGATTCAAATAAAGCATAGTACGAGTGTTCAGACAACCAACATTACGATGTGGACCAAGGTCACAGGTGTTGAATGAAATTCTTGAATCATAAAGGGGCTTTCAATGTCAACGCCCCATTTTTAAATTGACGTTACACACGCATGGCAGCCACTGTTTATTTGTGACATTGACAGTTGTATTTGTCAGTGTCTGCCATTTAATCAGAAAAGTACATACTCTAACAATGTTTACAAATAATTCAAATTCATTATGAAAAACCGCGATCTGTTACTCTGTACTGTACTGTTAACTTTACGTGTTATAACTCTCCTTCGGATAAAAGAACAGTTGAACGTTTAGTGAAGAAGTTTGGAACAAATTTTACACTTCATGATGTTACAGTGCCAGTGAGACAAAGAAATGCAAGAAGTGAAGAGAAAATTGCTGCGTACGTGAAAGTGTTCCTAGATTTCTCTACCTTCATAAGAACTAGGCTTTTCCTAGACGTCTTTATGGCGAATTTTATGAAAAGACCTTGGTTTACATCTATACAAGAACTCGAACCAACAGATAATTTAAAGCGTCGTGTATTCAGTAATTGGTGCTTAGAAAAAATCGGAAATGATGCAGATTTTGATAAGAAAATCATTTTCAGCGATGAGGTCATTACTGGTGAAACTGTCATGTTCACAAGCAGAATTGCCGTATCTAGAGTGGTGGTAAACCTCAAGAATATCAAGAACTGCCATTATATTTTGACAAACTTATTGTTTGGTGCGAATTTTATGCTGGAGGAATCGATGACTTTACTGAAAATAAAATTCGGCGATTCGATTATTTCAAGAAATGGACCGATAAATTATACATCTTGTTCCTACGGTTTGACTTCATTCGACTTCTTTCTTTGGGGTTACATTAAGTCATTGGTTTACAGCAACCATCCAGCAAGTTTAAACGATTTACAGATCAATGTGAACGAATAATTGCTAACATATGATCTGATTTGTGTGAGAGAAAATTGGGTTCAACCACTTCATGTCAGCGTACATTCAAATGATGTTTTGTTTCATAACTGATTGTATCCATTATACCTTATAACGAAATAAAAATTTCAATAATTTTCAAATGAATAATGTGTTTTATTTACAAAACAAAACAGGGCGCTGTTAATGAAAGACCCTCTATTTATTTTTGAAATATGTAGCAATTTTCTCAGAAATACTTTTAGTATATTTTAGGGAAATGTATTCAAAATTTTCCTTTGAATTGGGATAAACCATATTTAAAGCTACATTATGATTCTTATTTATGAACAATTTATCTATCAGTGTCATAGTCATTATTAATAACTATTTGTTTAATGATGTTGAGTTCAGAAATATAATTTTTTCGATTCATGGAGATATTATTAAATCTGTGGATCATGAAATATTGAAAATTCATGTGAATTATTGATTCTGGTAACTGCGATATCAAGAAAATTAATGGAGTTATTATGTTCAGTTTCCATGGTGAATAATATTGAAGGATGTATTTCGTTGATAAACAAAAAGAATTTTTTTAATAGTCTGTCTGTACCAGTGAATCAACAGAAAATATATTTTCATATGAACACCAATGTAAAGAATATTTCATAAGGGAATTTTTGATGATTTTAGATTCAATATTGTTCATGAATATTTCTGCTGATAATGGACTTGAAGGATTCCCCATAATCAAATCTTTTTCAGAATTATATATTTGATTTTTAAATTGAGAATAATTTTGTTCAGTGTTTAATATTTAGGCATTCTAAAATATCTATTTTGATAATTGTATTACATATGTTGTTGATTAGTAGATTATCTACTAGCTGTTTCGTTAGGTGGAATATTCGGAAATAAATTTAGAATTTTCATTAACACATTGTATGCTAGATAATTTCAAGTTGTGATTTGTCTTTAAATTTTAAGAAGAAACGTAAAAATTATGAATACATTGACGCATTGATTCTGATAGAGAGTGCACTATGTAGATAACCCTTCACCTTATCTTGGAACTCCTCGATTCACCTTTTATAAATAGAACGCACCTGAATATTTGTACAACTGATTCACTATCTGACAATGCCTACCTTTGATTTCATGAAATATAACAAGTTGTCTAAACAGTTAATTGTGAGGAGAAAATAGTATAATAACTAAAATGATATTTAATTGATTTTCAATAAGCGTTATGACCTTCTTTGGTGTTTTAATGATATTAAATAAGATTGTTTTCATTTTCACACATTTTTATTGTTTCGATATCATAGTAGTATCTTCAGGTAGATATTACCTTACATTTATGAATAACTAAATTTGTTTTCAAAATCGGTACAAAAATTTATATTGAGCACTAAAACCCAAAAAAAAACGGGGTCTCTGTAAATTCCAGTTTATCTGAATATGTTTGACAGGGTTGGGTTATTTAGGTCTAATATTTCGTTAAGTACTATTCAAAATTTGTTGTATTTATTTATCTCTAGTGACTCTCATAGCTTTGAGGCATAACTTTTACTTTCTATATATAAAATTTCAAAATTATGGTTGAAAGTACGTCCTATTTCTAACAAATGGTTCGAATATGTGAAATTATTTTTGTTATTGAGGAAACTTTTCGAATGTTCACAAATTCTACGCCTGAAAGTTCTTCCAGTCTGTCCTCTGTAAACTTTTGGGCAATCACCTGAGGTTAATTCATAAACTTCCGATTTATCATCTTTATGTTTAACGTCTTTATTATGTTCAATGAATTTACTCAGGTTTGAATAAGTTTTGAATGATGTTCTTAAATCATATTTTTATTTTCAGAAATACCATCAGTAAATTGGAAGGAAATTTATTTAAATTTTTTTTTTTTTTGTATTGGGATATATCATGTTTAAAGCTATTTTATTATTCTTATTCATCAATAATTTATCTATCTGCGTAGGATCATAGTAAATTATTTTAGCTATTTGTTTAATGATTTTGAGTTCAGAAATATAATTTTCTAGATTCATGGGGATATTAATTAATCTGTGGATCATACAATTAAATGTTGATAATTTTTGGTTTATAGGATGATTCAATTTATTGTGTATAATAGTATCAGTATATGTTGGTTCATGGAATATTGAAAATTCATGTGAATTAGTGATTCTGGTAAATGTGAAATCAAGAAAATTAAAATTAATAGAGTTATTATTTTCAATTTCCATGGAGAATAATATTGAAGGATGTATTTAGTTGATAAACAAAAAGAATTTTTTTAATAGTCTGTCTGTACCAGTGAATCAACAGAAAATATATTTACATATCAACACCAATGTAAAAAATATTTCATAAGGGAATTTTTGATAATTTCAGATTCAATATTGTTCATGAATATTTCTGCTAATAAAAGACTTGAAGGATTCCCCATAATCAAACCTTTTTTCAGATTTACATATTTGATTTTTAAATTGAAAATAATTTTGTTTAGTGCTAATATTTAGTCATTCTAAAATATCTAATTTGATAATTGTATTACATCTGTTGTTGATTAGTAGATTATCCACTAGTTGTTTCGTTAGGTGAAATACTCGGAAATAAATTTAGAATTTTCATTAACACATTGCATGATAGATAATTTCAAGTTGTCATTTGTCTTTAAATTTTAAGAAAAAACATAAAAATTATAAATAGAACGCACCTGAATATTAGAACAATTGATTCACTATCTGACAATGCTTAACTTTGATTTCATGAAATATAATTTTCGAGTACTTTATTCGGTAAAGACGAACTGTTGTACATAATTAAGTTTAGCGGGAACGACCCTAAAAACACCTAATCAAACGATTAAATAATCTGTTTACTTACCAGGGCACAAAAATAAGCACATAGAAGTGTTAAAATTCTCATTGCAATGCCGGTATACACGAAATAATACGAGTACAAATATATCCTCTTGTCTAAAACAGTGGATGGACTGCGAGTAAATATATAATACAACAAAATTGGTGTTCATATTACGACTTCAGATTTCGCGATCCCATAATTTCAAGGACAAAAGGTGGTTTGCCAAGAATCCCCCCGCTTTGTTTGCAATTGCAGTTATCGAAGCGACCGGGTGATCCACACTATTTTTTCCGAAATATTTTCCCATAATAGGTCTTATCGACATGATTCTGAATTATAAACCTCCTGAATCGAAAAGCAAATAAAATATTAATTTCTGTTAAATTTTAATAGTTTATAATTCAAAGTACAGTATGTTATCAATTGATTTGACCACGTGTAGAAACAAATCAAATTCAAACGAATAAATTATTAACAAGTTTTTAATTTTTAATCAATAATGTAATCACCTTCGTATCAACAACCTTCTGCAAATTTTTAATGCCGTACCGATGAAAATCAATTGGATTTTGAGTGGCAATTTGGACATCATCCAAATTTTCAATTTTTTTGCCACTAAGAAAATGTTGTAGCTATCGGAATAAATGGAAATCCGAGGATGCGATATAGGGCGAGTATGGCTAATTTATTAATTTTTCTGTTGACAACCGCCGGATACTTTTCGATTAAAGATTGGTTCAGTCGATCCAATTGCTCACAGTAAAGATCTGCATTAACAGTTTGTCCAGGTTTCAGCACTTCAAAAAGAACAATTCAGCGTATACTCCACCAAACATACCGAAGCGCCTTTTTGGGATGTAAACCCGGCTTCGTCCTACTTCGTGGTGATTCATTTGAAGACAGCCACTTCATTTTGCGTTTTAGATTATCATATAGAACTTATTTTTCGTCTCCAGTGATTAAGCGATTAAAAAATGTTTCTGTATGGTGCCGTTGAAGCAATACGTTCAAAGGCGGATACAGCGTTCAATTCAGAGGGGGGTCATATACATATACTACAATTATAGCATATATATATATATATTTAAATATAAATATATATATAAATGAATATATATATATATATATGTAAGAATGTAATCAATTCTTATTTTTTCAATTGAAGGAATAGACGATTTGATGTCATGATTCTGGAAGAATTTATTTTCTTTAGTTTAAAATATACCGGAATAATATACACAAAATAAAATAATGAGATACAAAGAAATAAAAAAATAGCTTACTAACCTGGAAGAAATCAAAAACAATGCTATTTCTTCGGGTTTCTCAATTCACATTTCTAACAGCTAACTAAATATGACATGTGACAGTTTTAGGTTAAAATCTTTTACATAGATCATAGAACATAGAAGTTACAAAGTTGTTATCAAGAAAAATAACAGTTTTATTTTTAAATCCCCCTACACAAAGTATGTACCCCTCATTACATGTTTGCGTGTTCACATGGGAGCAACTTAGTTACATGAAAATAGTTATTGTCCTTTCTTTTATTTCCAATATCTATCTCATATATAGTGTTAGAAATTTTTTTCACTATTGGAAAAGGTCCTATTCCTATTTCATCAAGTTTTTTTCTATTCAATTTTGATTTATTTTCAACGTAAACACAGTCTGCAATTTTAAAATCATAATATTCTTTTCGATCAGTCTTTTATTGTATTCATGACATCGTAAAGAATTTATATGCTATTTCCTTATCTTTTGGTAAATTTCTCTCTTCAATAAGTTCTTCTGGAGCAATGGGATCAGTTCATCCACAAAATAAATATTCTGGGCTATATCCAGTTATAGAATGGTCTGTTCTATTGTATTCTTCAATACATTCATCGGCTATTTTCGTCCACGCCCCAGTTTTCTTTTCGTTTGGTTTGCACCTTATTCTGTTCACTAATGTCTGATTTAGTCGTTCATTCAGACCGTTAGAAAAAGGACAATCTACTGTTGTGAAAATCAATTGAATATTCAAACTTCTCATATGTTGTCTGAATTTTTCCGAATTCCTGGGTATTGATCTGTTCATAGTGTTTTCATTGGCCGTTTATCTTGAATTTTATTGATTAATTTGATGAAATCTTCGGTTGTTTGGTGTTTTGAAGTGCTCGCAAATGCATATCGAGTAAAATGATCCACTAGGAGATGAAGGTATCTTTTTGAAGAGCGGTTTCCAGCAAAACCTGCAATTGTGTCTAATGACATTATTTCAAATGGTTTCTTTGCTGGGCCCAATTGAGAAAGAAGACCATACTTTAAGCCTACTCTCCTTTTATTTTTACAACATATGTCACATGATCCACAAACTTCTTTTGTCAGTGAATCCATATTCTGAATGTAATGAAACTTCCTGATTTTATTATTTATCTTACTAGCACAAATATGGCCATAATGCTTGTGCACTTTTCTGATTAAATCATTTCCGAAATCATTGGATAAAATTATCTTTTCGTTACTTTTGTAAAATTTGTAATGTATCTCTTTCTGTACAACAGTTCTTCTCATATTATTTATCTTCAAATGATTATTCTGTTGATCGTTTTTGTTTCATTTAATTCCATCAAATTATCTGTTCCTATACATTCGTCCATATTCTCCGTTTCTTCCAGAACTGGGTTTCTAGAAAGGCAATCTGCTTTTACATTTCTTTTTCCTCGTTCATATCTAATCTCAAAATAGAATTGTGATAGAAAATTCATCATGTCATCCAGCTCTTCATCTGGTCTTGTACGGAATCCTTTCCCTTCTAATGGCTTATGGTCAGTAACAACGATAAATTTATGTCGTATTAGCCAATATTTCAAAAATTTAATTGCCACTTTAATTGCCAGACATTCTAGGAATATTGCTTTCTTGTTTTTTTGATATTTATTTAGTTTAGAAAAATACGCTACGGGTTTCATTTCACCATTAATCTGTTTTTATTTAAGAATAGCTCCTACTCCTTGAATACTGGCATCAGTATATACATTCTGTCAAGAAAGTACCGGGAATTATCGATTTAAATCTGGCGGGGCAATGAGGCAGGTAAAAATTTTTTTTCCTAGGTTGGTACCACTGTCCTTAATTACTATGCCAAGCTTGAGCGGGATCTGTCAACTAGTGGGACGATAACGCGCCTTCTCACCGAGCTACGATTGTGACTGACTTTCTCGCCAAAAACTCAACAAACGTGCTTCAGCAACCACCGTATTCGCCGGATTTGGCTCCCTGCGACTTTTTCCTCTTCCCAAAACTAAAATTGCCCCTTCGTGGCACCCGTTTTGAGTCGATTGAAGCCATAAAACAAAATTCGGCGCGAGAGCTAAAGTCCATCCCGGAAAGCGCCTATAAAAAATGTTTCGATAATTGGAAGTGCCGTTGGCATAGATGTATTGGAGCAAATGGAGCCTATTTTGAAGGTGACCCAATAAATTTTGACGATTAAATGTAAAAATGTTGTTTTAATTGAAAATTCCCGGTACTTTCTTGACAGAGTAGTATAGTAGTATAGGCACTTGGGTCGAAAATTGCAAGAATTGGCTCAGAACAAAGGATGTCCTTAACCCTATTAAAAGCTTCCTGACAAGCCAATGACCAATTGAATTTTACATCTTTTCTCAGTAAATTATGCAACGGTTCTAATAATCTAGCTGAATCTTTTATATATTTGTGATAAAAATTAACTTTACCCAAAAATTGCCTTATCTTCTTCCGAGTATCTGGTGGAGAAAAATTCCTAATGGAAATTAAATTGTCATTTATAGGTCGTACTGTATTGTTTCCTACAATATGTCCTAAATATTTGACTTCTTCTGCAAAATTACACTTGATAAATTTAAGTCTGAATCCTTCATTACATATTGCTTTCAAGAGACTCTCCAAATGTTCTATATGTTGGTCAAATGTTGAAGAAAATATTAGAATATCATCTATATAATTTAGGCAGAATAAATTCAGATTATATTTTCTGATAATATTATTCAATACACGTTGAAATATGGCCGGGGATGTTTTAAGTCCAAAAGATAAACATTTCCATTGCCAGTGACCATTCTGTGTCACAAAAGCAGTCTTATATCTATCTTTGATACGAATAGTAATCGACCAAAAGGCAGAATTTACATCAGTATTTGATGCTTCCAAAGCGATGCAAATTTTCATGGATGTCGTCATTATAGCTTGCGTTTTTGATTTATAGGAATGTTATCAATTCTTATTTTTATAATCGAAGAAATAGACGATTTGATGTCATGATTCTGAAAGAGTTTATTTACTTTAGTTTAAAATATAACATAATAACATATACAAAAAAATAATAACATACATAAAAATAAAAAGAAAGAAAATAAAAAGAAATATACAAATAAATAAAAAGGTATATATATATATATATATATATATATATATATATACATATATATATATATATATACATATATATATATATATATATATATATATATATACATATATATATATATATATATATGTGCGAATCCAGTTAGGCGGCCTTCTACCATTGCAGCTCAAAGCCAAGTTTTGAGCCTCCTAAGAGTGGAAAAGGACCTTTATGTTGTGGCTACACAACAGACTGCTAACTGGTAGTGTAGCAAGAATACATAAAAATTCTCTTACATAAGGATACATTTCAGTATCACAATTTTCTATTTTCTAAGATGAGTAATCGACTGCGGTATATTCTGATTCTGCTGCTATTTCGCCTTCTACAGCCGATATTCGGTTATATTTACTGAAACTGGAGTATTGTCTATTAGCAGTTTATAGTCGTTAGCAAGCTGTTTAACTGTTCCATTGTCTTCATCTTCATTAGTAATCCACTTTTGGAATAAAAACGCCTAGTTGAAATAAATTTAGTACTTCTGGAGACAGACGGATCTCTAAGTCATTTATTACAGAATCTGAAAGAGAAATGTATACAGCCCTGCGTAATACTCTTCAACAGATTGAGCAAGATGGTTATTGGCCTGTGTGTTTGTCGTGAAACTATTTTGGGGCATTTAATTTCTGTATTTAGTTGCTCAGCTACTTCTTTTGCCTCCTCAAAAAGCTGTCGGAAAATTGTGTCAGCCTTTTCACTTTTATTTCGTAGGACAGTCATTGTATCATTTATGGCGTCCGTAGCTCTTTTCAAATCAATTGACCTCGTTTGCAATACTCTGCTTAAGGCTACTGTTGTACCTGAAAAAAATTAAGTTATATTTAAATTGCGGTGTGGTTCTTTACGTGATATAAACAGTAATTTGAACTGCCTTTGCTGAAATGCTCAAAAGTTACTAATCAAATAAATTATTCTGATCTTACATTCATGCACATTAATATCAAAGATAAAAAACAAAATATTTAGGTACCTAAAACATCACTCGAGCAGATAGATAATATGATGAAGTCCGAACTGTGCAACGATTGCTGTAAGCAATGCGTGCCATTGGCAGTTTTGTGGTCTTGCCAAGTAGAAATCTTTTCCAGAGCGCTACAAATTTTCACTGAGTTGTCTCCTTGAAACTGTAGATAACCATCGTTCCTCTCGACCCAGCGTGTCCTACAGATACTTTGTATTGTAACTCCAAGTTCTTATTTAAAAATTTCTCTCTTAGCGAATGCATTGGCAAATGCCACAACTTTTCTCATCATTCCCAAGGTGTTGCGGCAAGAAATAACTTTGGATGACGTAGCTAACGTAATATTGAGAACGTGATTGCTGCATGAGCAACGTTTGGCATATACAGCATTTTTGACAACTCCTGTACAGCACCCCTTGTATCTGAGGCCATAACTGAGCAGCTGTCAGTCCCAATACCCACACACCATGTTAAAGCTATATTAAATTTGAGACAGAGATTTTCAACGATTTTCGCCAGTGCTACACCTGTCGACCGAGGCTCTATAACGCCTTTATTGTTATCCACTTCATCATATCTAAAAGTATCTTATGCATCACAGAAAGTCACAAAACCTTCCTTTATGATACCATTGTGAAGATATCTAAATGATGGGCTCATCTGTGAGATATGTGAGACATCTGTTGCTTCATCGAATAAAATTGAAGAATATTAAGCTTTCTTCACTTTCTGTAATATTGTTTCCTGAATGATTTCCTTGCAAACATCAATCAACTCATTTTGCACAGTTTTGCTGATTATGTTGCATTAGATTTAGAAGTTTAATCAATAAGAGAAAAATTATCACTAGTCGACCTAGATCCAGCCCAGAGGGGGGTCATGGAGTTCATGACCCCCATTGACCTTTCCCCCCTGGTACCGCGCTTGAATACGTTGCATATTATGGATAGGTTGATTTTGTTCTCTTCGGACAGACTATGAGGGATCCAAACACCTGCTCTGCCTTTTTTTTCCAATCTGCTGAAAATATTCTTGGTTGGTCGTCTAAGGTTGGTTGACATGGATTGCTCTAGCAAATGGCTAATCACTTGCGTCTTTCTTCTAGTATAAAATACATTTTCATATATTATATAATACATACCATTTTTCTTGAAACGAAAGTGTACATAATTATTGTGAAAAAAAAATTGTAAGTGTAAAGTCAACGGTGTTATCTATCGCCTTCACCGGGAAGGTTATTTCTTGTATCCATTGCGATTTGATTAGGTATTTTTGTTGTCTTCTTCATTGTAGAACAACGGGCTGGGGGGTTTGAAGGTTGTGTGGTCTGCTCACAAATTTATTTCCTAAGGTTTGAAGTTCACTCAGAATCGGGTCTATCTTCATTTTTTCATAAAGAAGTTCATTTGCTGGGTTATGAAGTGAATTTTTTGGCTGGCGTATCCTAAAAGTCGTCAAAGTACTTCATACTGCTACTTCGATATTATCAAGGGCCTTTTACAGTTATTATATATTAGATGCATTATTCTAATATATGTATATGCCGCTGCTTTTGTAAATGAGGGATTCAAAATATTTTGATTATTTCTCTATTTATTATTATCATTACATTATTACTTCGTATCGTGCTGGCCTTTTCATTATATGAATGCATTTTAAAATTGGTCTTATTATCCACTATGATTCCTAGGTTATTTAGCGTGTTGGGCAGGTATTATTATTATAAAACATAATATTCTATGTTATTGAGACCATTTTCGTCTCAAAATTCGAAAATTACGGACATTAGGGCAAAACGATAGCACGCAGTTGAGTTGAAAAAGCAAGTGAAAAGTCTAAATAAATTTACGTTATCGAAAGATTTCCAAGAAACAAACTAATTTTACAAAATCGCGAAGGGAATTCATGGAATCAAAAGATTTTTAATCCATAGTAATTATATCTTTCGTAATTATATGTCTGCTTATTGAGTCCTGCGGTTTCAACGAAAATTTCATTTTATTTGTGGTAAAACAGCTGTTGATAATTTTTGCGGTTACTCATCTTATCGTATCCTCATATGGTTATGCAAGTTTCACCTGATGAATTGTTATCGAGATATTAAATATTAATCCAAATGCATTTTAAGAAGCTCTGGTCCTCCGATTCTGGCTGAATTTTATACATTGAAATCGGGTTCCTTCAATGGAAACGCCCCATTTTTAAAATAAAATAGAAAAAGGCTTTTTACTTGGTAGAAAAAATATAACAAAGTTTGAATATCAAAACAGATTCAATCTGTTAGTCTTCTACAACTTTAATTTAAAAAAAAATTTTTTTCAAAAAACTTTTAGAATTAAATTAATGTCTACAATAAGCACCGCTTATATTTAATAGACATATATAATCAAAACTCAATATACAATGTCCAATGGAATAAATAAACCAACCAATATAAAAAAGACAATTAAAATTAATAAATAAATATTTGAAGGAGACAAAATTTTGTTTCTGATCTAACCATCATGAAACCAATTCCTTTTCAAAAACATAAAACATAAATTAAGGATTTCTCAAAAAATATAATCTATTTGAAATATTCAATATATTTAAATATTCAAATAAGTTAATTCAAAAATCTCTCAAAACATGCACTATATCTTCAAAAAACAGTTAGAATACGGATAATCTCTTCATCGGCTCTAGGTAATATTTAAAATATCAAAATCACTAACAATCAGTATATTATACCTTAGAGTGCAACTGGCACTTGTTTAAAACAGACTTACTTTGAAAATGATTGATTTCGTGACGAACTGACTACCTGGATTTTCAAAGTTAGTCTGTTTTAAACAAGTGCCGGTTACACTCTAAGGTATGATATACTGATTGTTAGTTGATTTTGATATTTTAAATATTATCTAGGGCCGATGAAGAGATTATCCCGATTTTAATTGTTTTTTGAAGAATTGTGCATGTTTTGAGAGATTTAACTTATTTGAATATTTGAATATATTAAATATTTCAAATAAATTATATTTTTTGAGAAATCCTTAAGTTGTGTTTCATGTTTTTGAGAAGGAATTGGTTTCATTATGCTAAGATCAGAAACAGAATTTTGTCTCCTTCAAATATTTATTTATTGATTTTAATTGCCTTTTTTATATTTGTTGGTTCATTTATTCCATTTGCCATTGTATATTGAGTTTTTATTATATACGTCTATTAAATATAAGCGGTGCTTATTGTAGACATTATTTAATTCTAAAAGTTTTTTGAATGAAAATTTTTTTGAAATTAAAATTGTAGAAGACTAACAGATTGAATCTGTTTTGATATTCAAATTTTGCCCCATTTTTAAATTACTCACGCATGGCAGTCATTGTTTATTTGTGACATTGACAGTCAATGTTAACCAATGGAAAAAGGTACACACTCCAACAGCGTTTACAAATAATCCAAATTTATTATGAATAATCGCTCTAAATTTAGGTGCTTTAACTCCAATATCAGAGTTGGAGTCCGGATGAAAGAACAGTTGAAAGTTTAGTGAAGAAGTTTGAAACAAATTTTACACTTCATGATGTTACAGTGCCAGTGAGATAAAGAAATAGAAGAAGTAAAGAGAATATTGCTGCCGTACGTGAAAGTGTTCGTGAATATTCATCGATTTCTAGACGTTCACAAGAACTAGGTATCTCCCAGACGTCTTTGTGGTGAATTTTACGAAAAGACCTTGGTTTAATTCCATACAAAATTGTTTTAACCCAAGAACCCAAACCAACAGATCATTTGAAATATGTATTCAGTATTTGGTGCTTAGAAAACATCGGAAATGATGCAGATTTTCATAAGAAAATCATTCTTAGCGATGAGTCTCATTTCTGGTTAAACGGTTATGTTAACAAGCAGAATTGCCGTATCTGGAGTGGTGATAAACCTGGAGAATATCAAGAACTACCATCACATTCTGACAAACTTACTGTTTGGTGCAGCTTTTATGCTAGAGGACCCACTGGACCTTTTTTTTTCAACGAAGTTCATGAGGCGGTAACTGTCAATGGAAATCATTATCGTTGAATGTTGTCTGAGTTTTTATGGCCTGAATTGGTTCGTCTTTATTTGTAGAACATTTGGTTTCAACAAGACGGTGCCACTTGTCATCATTCCAATGACACAATGACTTTATTGAAAACAAAATTCGGTGGTTCGATTATTGCAAGAAATGGACCGACAAATTATCCGCTTCGTTCCTGCGATTTAACTCCATTGGACTTCTTTCTTTGGGATTACATTGAATCATTGGTTTACAGCAACCATACAGTAAATTAAGATGATATATAGATCAATATTGAACTAGTAGTTGCTAACCTGATTTGTGTGAGGGAGTCATGGAAAATTGGGTTCAACGACTTCATTCCTGCCAGCGTTTCTGTGGTGGACATTTAGATCATGTTTCGTTTCATAACTAATGTATTTTATAATGAAATAAAAATTTCAATCATTTTCGAATAAATAAGGTGTTTTATTCACAAAACGAAATGGGGCGGTGTTAATGAAAGATCCGTTACATCGTTATGAAACAAACGATTAAATCCTTCAAGTATTTATTTTATAATTTAATCAATATTGGGTTTTAATTCCATACGTCTAATGAATTTAAACTGTGTTTTCTAAGACATTAATTTAATTTTATTTCAAAAAAGTTTTGGAAATTTTTTTCATAAAATTAAAATTTGTATTGAGATTAGCAGAATTAATCTGTGTGATATTTAAGACATTGTTAAAGCCTTTTATCAAGTAAGAACCCCCTTTTTTATTATTTCACGTTTTGAAGTTCAAAATGTAAACCTCAATTTGATTGGATGAGTTTTATTTGAGATATTGAGATAAAAATTTCATATACGCACGTGTTCATTCTAATGGGCGGATATCGTGTATTCATGAACTTTTTTTCCAATTGTACTCGAAATCTACCCTGATACTATGGTCATGTCTTGAACAATGGTTTTAAGAAATGGCCAAATGTAGAAAACTGAATTTGACCATTCTAGCAGAACAGTTTACAACCTGATTTGAAACTCGAAAATTACTTAAAGTTGGGAGGCAGTGAACTAACGCAGAAGATTTTTAACATCACACCAGTAAATCTGATAATTGAGACTCCTCTTAATTTAAAGAACAGCGTAATATTTCTATTACTTTAATTGCGGGAAAAACCAGATTTATATTGAACAAGGAGTAGATCCGGATTATGAAACTAGGAAGAAGTGGCGTAACCAGTAATGGGTCACGAGTGATATTGAAATGTCAAACCTGTATACGCGATATACATGAAGTACTTATTTCATCTTAAATGTTTCTCACAACATCTTCAAAAGTTACCTTATGATATTGTTTTATTATAGATTGATTTCATCACACTGATTCATTTTGTATCATTTTAAAAATTTTGTGCCATTTAAAATTTGAATTTTTGATGAAACTTATGCATATATTTTCATAATTATGAATTTATTAGAAAGGATGAATTTTCTGTTGAATTTTCCACGTAAATTTCTGACAGTTTTGTTGAAAGATTCACTACTTATAATAATTTTTAATATTTCCCGGTTTCGTTTAAGCGTTAATCGACCCATTTTGTTAATGTCAAATATTAAACTAACTTTCTGTCAAAGCACGAATGACAGAAGAGTTACCAGACTCGAAATAACCTCAACTTCAAAAATGCAAACTCTAGATACCCTACCCCTTATATTATGGGTCTTTCATTAATAGCGCCCCATTTTGTTTTGTAAATAAAACACATTATTTTTAAAAACATAAACACACTTAAAGGACTTCTAAAAAAATGTGCACTATATCTTCAAAAAACAAATTTAGAGATTTTTGAAATAACTTATTCGACTATTCAAATATATTAAATATTTCAAATAAATTATATTCTTTGAGAAGTCCTTTAAGTGTGTTCATGTTTTTGAAAGGCAATTGGTGTTCTTAAAGGTAAGACCAGAAACAAAATTTTGTCTCCTTTAAATATTTATTTATTAATTTTAATTACTTTCGTATATCTGTTGGGTTATTTATTCCATTTGACATTATATTAAATGTAAGCGGTGCTTGTTGTAGACAAAAATTTAGTTCTAAAAGTTTTTTGAATAAAAATTTTTTTGAAATTAAAATTGTAGAAGATAAACATATTTCAATTTGTTTTAATATTCATATTTAAAAATTGTTTTTTTTTCTCTGGCAGTATTCTAAATCAAAATTTATACGGAAATTTAAAATTTGTTTATCTTAAAAGTAATAAGGGTTACGTATTAAAAAAAGCAATTATTGAAATAAAAAATCGCAGAACCAGGTTTATAAAAATATAATAACTCTCCAGTAGTACAATTATTTCAAGTATAAAAAAATTAGAAATAAATTCTATTCATTTCACATCAGATATAAATTAACATTCTTCGTCTGTGGATTCTTCATCAGAAGTAACGAAATCTGCGAAAAATTTAATTTTTTAATTAATCACAGAAATTTTAATGCAGCAGTTGTTAAAAATAAACCATTTATTCTCACCTCCAGTATGATTTTCATCATAGTTATTATTACTTTCCTCGTCAACAACAGCGTCGAATACCAATTGCGGCATACAGTCTCCGTCAAACCAGTGTCTATAGCATAGGCTCGTACCCATTCATTATTTGTTTGATCACCTGGTAGGTAGAAAGCCCCACCGAAATGATCTGTCTTTTTGGGAATCTTATTTTTTAGTTTTAAATAACACTCCATTAAAATTTCAAGCTGCCTCAAAAACATTTTTCATAATTTTTTGCAAAATATTTTTGCACGCGTCTGGCAATGTTAAAACCCCGATTAAATTATCTGGTTTATTTTTCTTCGTATTCATTAAGTATTACACTGCAACATATATAAATTGCGTAGTGCCTCAAATATATATTTTGGGAAAAAAAATAATATTTTTAAAAATTTTGCGGTTGATTTAGCCCCGCTAGTCACCAGTCAGGTCTGCAATTCCGAGTTGGGATATAATAGGAGAGGTATCTGACAAGTTTTCAGCTTGCCTCAAATACGTACCCAAAAATTCGTGCCAGCTCTCCTACTAAATGATCTGCTGATTTGAGTTCTTGGGTTAAAACAATTTTGTATGGACGTAAACCAAGGTCTTTTCGTAAAATTCGCCACTGGTAGATGTCTAGTTCTTGTATACGTCGGGAAATCGATAATCTTTGGTCTTCACGAACACTTTAACGTACGGCAGCAATATTCTCTTCACTTCGTGCATTTCTTTGTCTCCCTGGCATGGCATTGTAACGTCATGTACGATTTGTTTCAAATTTCTTTACTATACGTTCAACTGTTTTTTTATCCGGACGATTATAGCCACCAAAAATTGGAGTTAAAGCACGTAAAATTAGAGCAACAGATCGCGATTTTCACTGTGTTGGTAGTTAATGACTGCAGAAATGTTCACTAAATACTTAACTTTGGTACAAGAATGTGAATCAAAAATATTACCTTTAAACCGTTCAACACAATTTGTTTTTTATTGTATGTTATACAATAAAACTAATATGAATTAAAAAAATCCCCACTGCCTAATAATTTTAAACAATATTTTCAAATTTCCCTGATGATTGTGAACTATTATCTTCATACCTCTGTTTTCTCCCTCCATATTTTTTGTAATAGAATTTAGTACCTAAGAATCATTTCTGCTATTCTTCCCTCAGTTCCAATACCTACCTAATGAAGACACAGTATGACGAAACAATTGTTTTGTGAACAAGAAAATTAATGTTGTCGAATGGGAAGGAATTATGCGGAACAGATAACTGTGCCTGAAGATTTTGTAGATGAAGTTTGTAATTTCCTTATACCTACTGATGCCAAAGATATTGATAGGTGATTTGAAGATTAAAGAGGCACCTGGTATAGACGAAATACGATCAGATACACCTAATAATATAAGGACCAACATATCTACGTCTTTAGCTCACATTAATGAATGTTTCATTTTCGGATGCTCTCGAAATACTTTTAAAACAGATGTTATTAAGCCCATACACAAGAGTGGTGATAAGTCAAAAATGTCCAATTAAAGGCTATTACTTGAATTTTAAATATAGCCAAAATTTTAGAAAAAGTAATAGAAAATAGAGTGCTAGTATTCTCAACAAAGAATAAAATAATTTCTGAAGGGCAATATGGTTTTCGAGAGGGGATGTCGACTGAGGAAGCTATAAGAGATTTAACGAAACTTATTAATGATGGACTAGACAAAAAAGTACCTCTTCTTTGCGTTTTCCTAGATTTATCTAAAGCATTCGATACCGTAAACCACGAAATATTATTAGATAATCTGCACAAATACGGTATAAGAGGAATTGCCTTAGAATTATTCAAAAGCTACTTAAAAGATAGAGAGCAGATAATACAAATTTAGGAAATGACTAGTATAAAGGAGGCTGTAACCTATGGAGTTCTCCAAGGTACGATATTAGGTCCACTCGTGTTCATTATCTATGATATGTTGTACATGAATGTGTCTGGGAGGATCATAAGTTTTGTTGATGATATAGCTGTGATCTGCAAGGACAGGTTGTGGGGAAACCTAAAGGTCGGTGTTGAAAAAGACTTGAAGAATCTTTTGGATTGGCTAAGAAAGAATAAACTGACATTAAACATTAATAATTCATTTCATCTACCATTTACATCATAAGAATCGGGACTTTTTAATCTGTGACCCCTCAAAGTCGATAACCAGAACTCTATTCTTGAGCATCCAGAAGGACACATTAAGTGTCTTGGTATTCATATTGGCAGAGATATGCGTTGGGATCATCACTGTGATTAGGTAGCGAAAAAATTCCGCGGTCTTCTTCATATATTCAGACACCTAAAAAAAGAAATGAATATTGCTCAGTTACTGAAGGCGTATTTTGCATTAGTTCACTTTCACTTGTCTTATGGTAACATTGGTTGGGGTGCAGCTCATAGAGCTCATGTGGAGATACTCAACATCGGTCAAAGACTACTCAAGATAATACTTAAAAAGAGCCTTCTCTTCCCCCTGATGAACTTTTTAGGATATCAAGAGTGCTGGATGTAAACAGTTATACTTCTCAGAAATTATTGCTCAGGAAGAGACTTACTCCAACCTCTAGATCATACACATTCGACAAGATATAAACTTACCATTTTTCAGACACATCGAGTCCTCAAAATGGCAGGACAAAGGTGGTGGTTGTTGCTAGCACCAAGAATGTTTGCTTTCTTACCATTGGAACTTAGACCAGTAATCAACAACGGATCATTCATGATGAAAATTAATGTGTGGCTTCTTAATACTGATAGAAAACGAATACATGATACTGAATTGTTTCAGCCGTTACTATTTGGTAGTTGATCATAATTAAAACAAATTGTAGAAATTACTATGTTTTACTACCAAAAAATATATACCACTAGCAGTTGTCTGATGATGGGATAGTTCATTTCCCGAAACCCGAGTCACAAGAAAATGTGTAATATATATATTTTTGGTAGTAAAACATAGTAATTTCTACAATTTGTTTTAATGACGAATACATGAGTTAATGAATAGTGGCATATAAAAAATATTCTTACCTGGTGATTCTGTAATTGGACCAAAATAAGAAGTTTCAAGTGCTTGCTTGATCCATGCTTTTCCGGATTTGACAATTGTGCCGAGTGCTGTAAACCGTTTCAAGACATTTATTATCTAAGTGCTTCCCCAAAAATTGACGATAGTTTTCCCGAAATTGATTATTATTTTAAACCGATTATGATACTTTGTCCTCAAGATTGGATGATGCAGGCTGCACCTCTCTTATATTGTGAGTGAAATTGTTTGGTTTCCTTGGATGTCTGGTCATCCTGCTTCGCTATATGTAGATATATATTCTTTGTTAATTCTTCTCCATTTTTGGGACGACTAATAAAATGCTTTAGGTTTCTTTGTGTTAGAACTAACAGGCGGACAGTTCATTAGTGAGCCTCTGTTCATCAATTTGTTTGTTTGCCATGTCATTTATTTATTTAGATAAAATTCTCATGTGGAAATATTTTTCCTTTTATTCTTTATATTTGTATATTAAATATACGAATGAACTATTATTATTATTAAAGATCGACGGGGAAACCTGGGTTTTCGTCAACACAGCAGCAATATTCTCATTTGTTCTTGAGCAACGCACACGGTTTCGATTCTTCACATCACTAACTTGTCCCAACAGCTCAAATTTTTCTACCAGTTTCACTATTGCCGGACGAAAAGGTGCTTCACAACGATCCAAAAGTGCTATATTTTTGCGAACTGTGACTGCAAAATTTTCACCATTTTTGTAGTGAATTTTAACAATTTCAGTGCGTTGTTGAAGCGTGTATCGTTTCATTTTTAGTAATGGCGTAATTTTTACTTGTCGAATGTCAGAAGATGACAGCTTCAAATGTGACAGATGCCCTATTCAAAATGAAACCTCTTATTGGAAAATCCTTCAAAAATTGCTGTGTTTCCATTTTCTTGACAAGAATAGCATATCAATTATGTTATATTTTGTACAGGAAATTTAAACTGCGGTTTGTTTGTGAATATCACTCATTTTTTAATTCAATAATCCGTCCTTAGAAATTTTTTCCGTCTAGGAAATATTATAGATAACCTTCTTCCTCGATTTTATTTGAACAATTCGTGTACATTACATCTACTTCTACTTCTTAATATTCCAATCCTTTTGTTGATCATTCTGGATGTCATAATTTTGTTTACAAACATTGGATACTTCCATAAACGGCTAAACATTATCTTGTACTATGAGGATAAGAGTATGAAGCATATATTATTCTTTAATATGACATTAATAAAATATTTCGGTTTTTTTCCATGGAATTGATACTTCATTGTACGAGATAAAATTTATTGAATGTGGAAATGTTATGAACCAAATCATACTTAACGGCAAATTCCTTTATGCGATTATTCGTGTGAGCGAAATGGAAACTTTTCATTTTATGAGGCATATTTTGAGGGGGCAAATGACATTTGTTTAACAGGGTTGGTCATTTGAGGTCAACTGTAAAAGATAATAAAATAAATTCGAGAAAAGCACTAACGATCCTCACAATAAAAGTTTTTTGATATTCTAATTATACGATCTTGACCAAATTTTGTATTAGACTTCTTGTCGTTATATAACATTTAAATGTTAAATTTAAATTCGATCGTGGGACATTTGCTATGGTTTCTTTAGCACTAAACGCTGCTCCAATAAAAAAATTTGTTTTTGTTTCGAATCTTCTGATCATATGATCATCATGAAATTGTGAAGGAACATGTGAGTTAGCATTGTTCCATTGACATTGTAGCTTGACGCATGAGAGCGCTTGTCTTGACCAAGATCCTAGTTTCATCCCGGTGAAATGGAGGATTAAGTCTTGATGTCTGAAGCAATGTCACTCGCGCAGGTCACTGGGCCCGTGTGATAGAAGTTAAATCGAAGGGTGCCCTAGTTTTACCGTGAAGGTTAAATGGAGGGCTGAGCCGCGTTCTCCAAGGGATGTCTGTTGCAGCACAGGTTTTCACCCTCAAAACTAACGTATTCTACCCTATTGCAGTAAATCTCCGGATTTTTCTATCCAATGGCCGAGTGCGTTACGTAGCATACTGCGTTACCTTGGGAGGGTGGAGGCCGTCAGGAAGTATTCGTACAAGCTGGCCACCCAATTGGTGTTGGACTCGAGGGGGCAGTGGTTGAAAGTCCGCATGCTGGACTAGAAGGGTATTCCATCTAACTGTTGGCATAAAATTCATGGTCAGGATATCTGGAGAAATCCTTCAGGGTTAAGCATGACTTGACGGTTCGACCAGCTTCGTCCTGAACCAGGATCGTTTGCAAGACGTTTCTGGGGTTTATGGATCTCGACGATACGGCTTAGACTTCGTGGTCTTGACGTACAGGCCGGATTGACAGCGCTCGTACCAGGATCAATTGAGGCATCAATTCTTTACTGACTATCTTGGTTCATTGGACTGCGTTCGAGTGTGTGGCAAAAAAGCCCCTTCGGCGTGTGAGTTGCGTCCCCGAAGAACTCGGGTACTGACTCTGCAGAGACAGTAGAGGTTAGATAGTGCTTTGTTGCTACCAGCCACGGTGTAGGTTTGCGGACTGAAGCCGACACTGGAAGCTTAGTGGGTTCAACTCTTCGGATTGGTTCTCACTGATGCACGATGATAGGGAGTATCCTTATCACACTATCTGCTTCCTGGGCAGATTGTGGAGACTGCTGAGTCACCTGGTGAAAGAGCTACGCTCACATGCCAGAACCTAACCAGTATAATTCACGATGTCCTTCTAAACCTCAAATTCAAGATCGATCGGATTAGCAGTTTGGAAAATATGGTCAAAAATAAGAGAAAAGTTCAAATGTAGATAACTGCGAAACCATGCGTTCGATTTCACTCAGTAACAAAATTAACCGAGTTTTTCAGGTCGCAAACCTACCCGTCTTTTTCTCTATCGTTCGAAAGTTTAGGTGTTTAAGGTTATCACACGAACTTATTTACCTTAAATCGGGTTGTTTTTTCAGAGTGATATAACTTTCCATAGGGATAACTGTGATTGGACATTTCTGTTTAGTCAGCATTGACAAATTATTATGGAAAGACTCACGAAGCAACAACGTTTACAAATTGTTGAAATTTATTTTCAAAATCAGTGTTCTATTCGCCAAACTTATAGAGAACTTCGTGAAATTTATGGTTTACATAATCATCCATCGGAGCAGCTTATTTCGAACTATCGATAGATTTCAGATAACATTTTCCCTGCTCGATGCAATAACAACGACAAGTCAAAGAACTGTACGTACAGAAGAAAATATCGCTGCTGTAAGTCATATTGTTAATGATGATCAAGATTTGTTTCTTCGTCGACGTTCACAAAAGTTGGTCTCTGTGCATCCACCACATGGAAAATTTTGCGTGAAGATCTTGGTCTACACCCATATAGAATCCAACTGGTTCAAGAACTAAAGCCACTTGACCATAATAAGCGTCGTTGGTTTGCTGATTGAGCCCTAGACAAGCTTGAAGTTGATCCACTTTTTTATCGTAAAATTGTGTTTAGTAATGAAGCTCATTTCTGGTTGATCGGCTAAGTAAACAAGCAAAATTGCCGTATATGGAGTGAAAACAATCCTCAATAAGTTCTGCAGATTCCATTACTTTCTGAAAAATGCACTGTATGGAGGCATTATATATATATTTCTTTAAAAACGATACTGGAGCTAATGTTACAGTGAATGGTGGTCGTTACAGTTCGATGATCAATGATTATTTGTTTCAAAATTTGAATGGTATCGTGTTTTGGTTCCAACAAGATGGTGCTACACCTCATGCTGCTACCGCAACAACTGATTTATTGAAAGAAAGATTTGGCGATAACATTATTTCAAGATCATGCGACATAACTCCACTGGATTATTTTCTTTGGTGTTATGTCAAGTCATTGGTTTATGCTGATAAACCAGAAACAATAGACGCTTTGGAAGCCAACATAACTCGTGTTATTGATGAAAGAAGGCCTGAATTACTCGAAAAAGTGTTCCAAAATTGGTCTGGTCGAATGCGGTTCCTCAGAACTAATCGTGGTGGACATATGCCGGAAATTATTTTCAAAACATAAATGTCATAAAATTATCTTTCAAATGAGAAAAAATTGGCTTCAATCTTAATCTAAATGTGTTTTATTTCAATTTAAAGTTCTATTAATCTAAAAAAAAACACCCGATACATATTTTGTGTTTCATTGACCGATTCTCGGTATTTTTTGACAGTATTATAATATATTCTTCTTGAATGTATCCGGAAAAAACAAAGCTCAGTTGTAATTATTTAGTATAAATTTTTAATTCTTGAATTAGAAACCTATAACAAAATATTCATCTTATTCACTTGTACAACCTCCATGTAACTGTAAACACTTTACTAAATGTCGAGGTACACCCGAAACTAGATCACCTCCATAATTTTCATTATGGTAGTCCATGACTGAAAAACTGACTGAATTAAATCATCTTTATTTCGTGGCGCTGCTCATTCAAGTTCAATCTTCATTAGTCCCCATATGTTTTCAATGGGACTAAGAACAGGTGAAGTTGGTGGCCATGAAATGCTTGTAACTTGTATCCAAGCTTGAGTATAAGCTAAAGTATAGCATCTGGCATTATTATGCTGAAAACACCACCCCTCTGGATATAAGGCATGCGCCGTTTCAAGGAGAAAATCGATTAGAATGCCACAATACTTTCACTATTAGTGGTACCATCAACTATGCAGAAAGGCATTTCACCACGCTTAGATATTGTTCACCAAGCCATTATTTTGGTGGAAAATTTGGAAATCTGAACGGTAACAGGTCGTTTTGATAGGATTTTTAAGTGATTTCAACCAAGTTCAAAACAACTTTCTTCAATTATAAAGACATTATCAAAATGATCATCTTGCCAACGTTGACAAGAATTTTTTTTGGTTTCATTGATATGTAGCCTTGTCTTTTCAGTGACATACGGTCGGTTTCTGGACATTCTTGTATATTTCGTTGATTTTCAAATCTGTTAGCCAATTTGCGAAACCCCAGGGCGGATTGTGTCATCTATGCCTCTTGTCCATGCCATTCTTCATCCTTTTTATGGTCTCATATACTGCACTTTTTCCCAGTTCAGGCAATTTTACTGATTTTTTTAACGTTTCGAGAATCTTTTCTATACAAATATTCTACCTGTTTCCTTTTTTCTACTTGCGATTTTTTATTACCTATTTTATACATTACTTCTGTCTTAGAATGTTACAAAAAAGAAGTACATACTACTCTGTCAAGAAAGTACCGGGAATTTTCAATTCAAACAACATTTTTACATTTAATCGTCAAAATTTATTGGGTCGCCTTCAAAATAGGGTCCATTTGCTCCAACAGATCTATGCCAACGGCACTTCCAATTATCGAAACATTTTTTATAGGCGCTTTCCGGGATGGACTTTAGCTCTCGCGCCGAATTTTGTTTTATGGCTTCAATCGACTCAAAACGGGTGCCACGAAGGGGCAATTTTAGTTTTGGGAAGAGGAAAAAGTCGCAGGGAGCCAAATCCGGCGAATACGGTGAATACGTTTGTTGAGTTTTTGGCGAGAAAGTCAGTCACAATCGTAGCTCGGTGAGAAGGCGCGTTATCGTCATGCAAAATCCATGAGTTGTTCGCCCACAAATTTGGCCGCTTCTTACGGATACGCTCACGCAAACGTTTCATAACGCCTAGGTAATACTCCTTGTTTACCGTCTGACCCTCTGGAACGAATTCGTAGTGCACCACGCCACGGATATCGAAGAAAACAATGAGCATCACCTTCATTTTCGAGCTGCTTTGGCGTGGTTTTTTCGGTTTCGGCTCATTTTTTGCCACCCATTCCGATGATTGCTGGCTTGTTTGCACGTCGTACTCGTACACCCAGGTCTCATCACCAGTTATAATGCGTTCCATGAATGTAGAATCGGAATTACAGCGATCCAGCTTGTCTGAAGCAACCTGTTCGCGATGACGTTTTTGAAGAAAATTCAGGACTTTCGGTACGAGTCGTGCGGCCACCTTTCTCATGCCCAAAATATCAATCAAAATCGTACGTGCGGACTCGTGGGATATCTTAAGATCATGTGCTATCTCTCTCAAGCTGGTACGACGGTTTTCCAGCACCCTTTCCTTAATTTTATCGACGTTATCTTCGATCGAAGCCGTCGATGGGCGACCACTTCACAACCATCCTTGAAAGCTCTGTACCACTGATATGCACGAGTTTTCGATAGAGCATTATCACCAAAGGCCTTTTGCAACATTTTCAATGCATCGGCACACGAAAATTCATTTGCAACACAAAACTTCAAACAAATTCTTTGCTCAACGTAATCACCCATAGTAAAAATCGGCACGCACTCTGACATCGACTGACTTAATCAGCTGTTGCAAACACACTAGTTGACAGATCCCGCTCAAGCTTGGCATAGTAATTGAGGACAGTGGTACCAACCTAGGAAAAAAAATTTTTACCTGCCTCATTGCCCCGCCAGATTTAAATCGATAATTCCCGGTACTTTCTTGACAGAATGTATATTAAAATTATGAAAAATAATAAATTCGAATACTTCCTAGACGGACTATGAAAAGTGTCATGTCGAACCTCTCAACATATATAACGAAAAAATTGTCTGAGTAACAAAGAATTTCAATAAACCTGCAAATAATATTTTCAAACAAAGCTATATACCCAGATCTGCAACCTTGATCTTGACGCTAAATCCCAAAACATCCCACTGAGTTTATGTTTTGTTCAAACAGTCAGGTAGGTAGGTACACACGTATACAGCGTGGTTCAAATCTTCAAATATTGATTATCTCCCACCTCCTTCTACAGCACTGACCTAGGCTCCACAGCCGGCCGATAAAACGTCGAAAAATCGCTCTATGAACGTCTAACCATTCGACAGACACACCACTTCAGTCCTAGAGTCATAAGAATGAAATCAGAAAAGAAATTCGAAATTTTCCGCGGTAATATCGTGCACTGTGTTAGTCCATCAGACGTCGAGCTCATAGAAAATGGATTCATCATAGTTGGCGCAGCAAAGGTCAGTCGTTGTTTTTATTAGGTGCATGTTTTAATCTTCTCCGGATTTTACCAATTTTTATGTTATCCATTGTTTAGCGATGACGAAGTAATAAGCGGAAGTCATTAGATGGAATCGTTCGATTAGTCACTCACGTTTCGCGATTTTTTCAACGCTGTTGATGCTTTCAATTTAATGCTATTTCCCGGATCTTCTTTATCGGTACATGCTTTTCGTTTTAGCGCGATGACTTAATGTGTGCTTCGCAATGCGTTTTCTTATCTATACGCGTTATAAAAATTATATATTACAGATTATTCACGTGTTCGAAATTGCTTATCGTTTCGATGAATGAATGCATTTCTTTCAATGCACGTCATTTGAGGTAAATTTGGAATATGAGTAACACCTTTATTGTGTGACAGAAATACCAGGTGATATCAAGTTATATTTCCGATGCGTCAATACAAAACGAATGTTTATCTGTGTCGATAAAATTGTTGACTATTATTAAAAAGGTTTAGGAATTTGTTTTTCGTGCTTTTACCACAGTATCTATTCGGGCGTACCAGAAGTCGACCTTTTAATGTATTTTCGGTATAGGCATGAACGAAAAAAAGCTTCTCTAAACCTTGTCAAAAATATTATTCCGGCTTCCTCTCAAAAAACGTATTACTTGCTACCTTCAGTTCTTCATAGTCGGAAAATCGTTTCCCACGAAGATATTTTTTCACATTTGGGAATAGATAGTAATCACTAGGGGCCAAGTCTGGACTGTACGGAGGATGAGTAATTTCTTCAAATCCAAATTTCCGCACAGCAGTCTACGGCACGCGGGCCTTGTGAACCGGCGCGTTGTCGTTAAGTAGCAACACCCCCGCTGTGAGTTATCCTCACCTTTTTCCTTTAATTGTTTCTCTTAAATTACTCTAAGTGGTTGCGTATGATGCTACTGTGATGTTTTTACCCTTTTTAGTGTATTCTATCCTTAAAATATCTTCAGAATCACAAAAGACCGTAGTCATTATTTTTCCAGCGGATGGGGTGATTTTAAACTTTTTTGAAGGCTGTGCACCCTTTTCAATCCACTTCATGGATTCTTGTTTACTCTCAGGGTCATAGTGGTGAACCCAGTCGGTTGAAAATAGTCGACGGGTCTTCTCCAAAGAGCTCTAAAAACTCCTTACACCACCCGACTCATACTTGCTTTTGAGGTGCGGTGAGCATTCTCGGTACCCATCTTGCACTGACCTAGGAGAGGTTAAAATGGTCATGAAGAATAGCATGTATGATACCAACGGATAGGTTTGTCATCTCTGCTAACATCTTGACCTCTATTCTGGTATCTTCAAGTACCAGCTTTTCCACTTTTTTCATATTTTCTTCAGAAGTGCCGCTAACGGGCCCGCCCGAGCGAGGATCGTCTTCAATGCTTTCTCTGACTCTTTTGAATTACCTTGACCACTTTTGAATGATGAATAACGACACAGTACACATCAACCATTTCTTCATGAATGATTTTTTGCCTTTTTTCCCGCTTAGTGAGGAATTTTATAACGGCGCGATGCTCGATTTTCTTCATCATTGTGGCGTTAGTGATTCTGGTCGTCTTTCACTGGGGATACCTAGAAAACTAATAATCGTAAATTAATGAAATTTTATATTTATACCCTCAGGAAGTGTCATGAGATAATTAGATCACTCACATCTTTAGCAAATCACCCCGATACCGACAAAACATTGAACACTCCTCGTATTAAATATAAAACGTTCCAGCCGACTTACCACTTTTCAAAAGTGAAATTCCAGGTAGCGGGTTTCAGAAACAGAAGACATTGAAGCGAATTTCTGTCGAATACTGAAGCCGTTCCTAAAAATGCGTTCTTGAAATGTTTTGATGATTGATTTATTCGTCGACGTGAGTTTTTCATTTCGAAAGGAAGCTTCTTTGAAGGCGATAAAATAATTTGGATGAATAATAATATGCATACAGTATAGTCCAACGAAAACTTAATACCTCGATTTTCCGGCTTTGAAATGAAAATGTGGAAAATCGCTCGGACCCGTCAATTTATGATTCGAGGGCGAAGAACTTTCCCGCTCTTCGCGTCCCCGTAACTGCAACCCCCAACGGAGGTGAGTACAACCCCTTGATTTTGAATAGGGATGAGGGGAGTTGCGATATCTCATTTTGAAGATCTTATCGAGTACTATCTGATCCTGAAATTTCGCTGCAAAATCTCCATGGATAACGAAATAACAGGTAAAATAGTGGAAGAGTATTTACTTCTGTGATTAGTTTATTGAATGCTGGAAATGGGCACCATTTACTTCCATGCTACTGCATACATTACTATGTAAGTTTTGCTGAAAACGTTACTCAAGATTTCTGGTGTAATTTGACGGCATTCATTAATGATCCGAGTTAGCGTAAATCTTGGATTTCAGGTGACCCCATAGAAAAAAGTCCAGTGGAGCCAGAATTTTCTTCTACGAACTGAACGAAATGAGCTGATGCGCCATCTTGTTGGAAAATGATCGTTTGATGGTCTTCTGCATTATCCAATACTAGCACGAGGGCTGGATAACCGTTGGATAGCGTTCTCCAATAGATCTAAATAAATTTGGCCAGTGAGATTACCGGGTATAAAAAAGGGCCGATTATGTGATTTCCATAAATACCCGTCCAAACATTCAATTTTTGTGGAAGCTGAGTATGCACTTCACGAAATAATCGTGGATTTTCATCTGACCAATACCGACAGTTATGCCTATTTACAAACATGTAGTTTTGATTACCGTTAATCATTTTACTGACCATTTCACAGAACCGATCGGGATTATCCTCATTTAGTTCCTGAACCAATTTATGTTATTTCAGGATTCTCATGATTGTTGTGCATGAAACACCAGATACATCAGGCAATTTCCTAGATTTTACACATTTTCATTTTAAAGTCGGAAAATCGAGGTGTTAAGTTATCGTTGAACCACCCTGTATTTTGTACTTTATTGACAGATTTCCGACAAATTTTGATACTTTGTATAATGAAAGGGAGTCTTATTAAAAATTCTATTTTAAACACAGGACACATTTGCTCCATTTTATCAAAATTTTTGAATTGAATTTTCTATCCAGATAATTGCAATTGGACCCTGCGACATCCTAGAAACTACTAAAGACAACCTGAAAATAAGCAGCTATAACGAGACCAAACTGAAACCGTCTCAACTTCTTATACCTGGATTCATTGATACCCACATTCACGCTGTACAATATCCAAACTGTGGTTTGGGATATGATAAACCTTTATTAGAGTGGTTGAATGACTATACATATCCCTTGGAAAAACGAATGAAGAATGAGGATTTTGCTGAGAGAGTTTTCGATGCTGTAGTGGTGAGTAATACTTAAATATGTGTTAAAATTTGTTTGGGTTTATAGAGAGTGTTTTTTGAAGATGTGACGTAGCCGTGAACAAGTGCAATTCCTGTTATTTATTAAAAAATACATAGGAGACACTATTTTATTTCCACAAAAATGTTTGTATTACTACAACAATTGTTTCACCACGATGTGGCTTCTTCAGGTTTTACATTGTACTGGCTGATGGTATTCAGTGTAACCGAGTTTAAATACATTGTTAGGTAAGTGACTAAATAATGGTAGCACAAGTCATAAAAACTCAAGCTGTTTATTGGAGTTTGCCGCTAAAAATGCCATTAAAGCAAGATATTCAGTAATGGAGACTTATCAAAATCTGTTTGTTCGTTCAAAAGGATTTTACGGGCATTGTACCTATTGATTTCAAGAAATTCTAAAATTGTTAATCTAGAACTTTTGCTTTCAACGTGGATAATTTCATAATTATGGTTGAAATTATGCCTGAATTCCTTAAGATGATTAGCATATGTCGAATGTACAGAATCGGATATATAACTCCTTTGACGTTCTTGGACACATTTCTTGAATGATCTACCTGACCAATGTATCCTAAAGGACAATCTTTGCAAGTCAACTTGTAGACTCCGGATTTATTTTCTTTATTTGTTCGATCTTTTTTGTTTTTTATGTAGGTACTAAGGTTATTAATGGTCTTAAAAGCCGTGTTATAATTGAAACAATTTTTGAAATATTTAGCAATATTTTCAGATAATCCATTGACATAAGATAACGAAAAATATTCCTGTGTATTGTCCTCTTTTATGATTAACGAGATTTGATGCCATTTTCTTTTGTTTATTGGATACCATTTTGTCTATAAGAAAGGGATTGTAACCGTTGTTTGACGCTATTTGTTTAATAATATTTAATTCTTTCAAAAAGTTATCTGAATTCAAAGGGGCATTCAATAATCTTTAAATAAAACTATTATTATTATTATTATGCTGACATCTTTTGGTTGGTGGGGTGATTTGAAGATTTATGTATTGTGATGTCTGTATTTGTTGGTTTGGAAAAATACTTAAATCATGTAAATTGTCTAGTCTTGTTATTGTGAGGTCAAGAAAATTAATACTTTGGTTCTTTTCTTCTTCGATTGTGAATTTGATTTTTGGGTGGAGTTCAGTAATGAAATTCGTGAAGATATGTAGTTGTCGGTCGGTGCCTTTGAAACAACAAAAAATATCATCTACATATCTATAGCAATAAAGGAAATATTTGCTTATCAGATTTAGATATATTTTTGATTCTAGATCATCCATAAATATTTCAGCTAAAATTGAATTGAGTGGATTTCCCATTATTAAACCATCGTTAGAAATATAGATAGTTCCGTTAAATTGAAAGTAATTTCGTTCAAGACTTCTAGCCAATTAAGAATATCATTCATTTTGTTGGGTTTGGTATTAGTTTTAATTAATAGTTTTTTACAATTTGTATTGTTTCAATTGGAGGTATACTAGGAAATAAATTTTTTATATCAAAAGAAATTAATCTACAATTTTTGGGCAATTGGACGGATTGAATATAATAGACCAATCTGTTAGGTTTTTCAATAACTTCCCAAAAAAACGTTCGCTCACTTAAATGACTCCACAAATCCCAAAATTATATTAATTAATAAAACTTCCTTAAGAAAATAATTGAATTAGAACAGTAGTTTCATTCATCACAAGCATAAAATTATCTAGAGTTTTAATTTATATTATTCAAACCGAGAGAAACTTTTTAGCTAAATTCGCTTTTAAAAATAGCATCCAACTTATAGACAATATTCAATTCGTCCAATTGAAACAATACAAATTGTAAAAAAACTATTAATTAAAAATAATACTAATCCCAACAGAATGAATGATATTCTTAATTGCCTGGAAATATGCCTTAAACAAAACTACTTTCAATACAATTTAATAAAATATTTATTCATTATACGAAAATAGTCTTTCATTTAAAAAAAAAAAACAAAACGGAAACTTAAGTGTAACTTGTCCGATGAATGGGTTCTTGATAATGATAATGTTCTACTAGCATAGCAGGTAGTCTAGTAACATGGAAAAAACATACAACAGTGAAATTTTCGTGGACTTTGGGCTCATCAATATTCTGCTATTAACCAGCTGAAATGAGATTCCAAACTAATGTCAATATCGCCGTTAATAGCTACCAAAAAAGTGAGATATTACACTGTAGTTATTTAAAGATAAACTTGTTGGTAAAAAGCATAATTCTGAAAAATATCAATCCGTAACACACAAAAATGTCTTAATTTTTGGTAGTACAACGACGCAGAACAAAACTTGTTCTGCTTCTGATCAACTACTGAAACATTCAATATTTGAAACCATATAGATACCTAAAAATGATTCTTATCAAGTTACAATATTTGATTGCACATTTTATAACAACTGAAACGACTCAAATGTTTGATGATTAAAAGTAAAACAACGTAATTTCCAGTTATTTGTTTTGGTTGTTTTGGTGTATTGAAACGACTCATGATAGAATATTATTTCTGAGGAAATTTCGAAGAGATTTGTTAATTCATATTAATGTTTGTAATTTTTTTTGTTGCAGAAAAAAACCTTGAATAATGGAACAACCACTGCTATGTACTTTGCTTCGTTATACGAACACATTTCTCTATTATTAGTTGAATCTGTGATAAAACATGGCCAGAGAGCTTTGGTCGGTAAAATCAACATGACGGTTATGGCACCTTCAGATTATATGGAAAGTGAGAATGATTCTATAAAGAAAACCCTACAGTTCGTCAATAAAGTCAAGAAATTAGATGTAAGTATCACTTTTAAAAATTAGTACTTCGTGAACTCATTGAAAGATGCCGCGTATTTTTTGAGGGGGACGAATTTCCATCATGAGTTTAATCCTAAAACACCACCCCATGAAGGTGGCATCAACCCCCAACAGTTTTTGAATAGGAAAGAGATGTCGAGTGTTGGTTAGTTTGAAAGTTATTTATGGTCTGTACACAAACCAGTTAAAATTTTCAAAATAGTTTCATTATTCACGAAATAATGTAATATTGAACTTACAGTCAAAAGGTGATGTTGAACGGCCCAAACTCAAGAACCTAAGAGTTTTGAAGAATCTAAAAATAATTTTCAAGTTATGTATGTGTGGTTTAGTTGAGAAGTTTTTTCCGTTCTCTAAACACGACAGTTGAAATTTTCAAATTTGTTTATTTAATGGCAGGACAATTTGAGTTTTTGAAGGTTTTTACTTTAAAAACATTCGATTTTCTTATCGTTCATGATGGGAAAAAGTGTGAAACGAATGAAATTCATTACAAAGTCTATGATTACAATGTATCGGGTGTTTTTTTTTAGGATGATAGAACTTTCGATAGGGATAACTGTTGACAGAAGGTATAAGCAATGTTGTTTTGACATTTCTGTTCAGTAAGCATTGACAAATTATGATGTAAAGACTCATGCCGCAACAACGTTTACAAATTGTTGAAATTTATTTTCAAAATCAGTATTCTATTCGCCAAACTTATAGAACACTTCGTGAATTTTATGGTTTACATAATCGTCCATCAGGGCAACTTATTCGTCGAACTATCGATAGATTTCGGACAACATTTTCTGTATTCGATGCAATAACAACAACAGGACAGAGAACTGTACGTACAGAAGAAAATATCGCTGCTATAAGTCATAGTGTGAATGATGATCCAGATTTGTCTTTTCTTCGACGTTCACAAGTTGTACCCTGTGCATCCATCACATGGAAAATTTTGCGCAAAGATCTTGGTCTACACCCATACAAAATCCAACTGGTTCAAGTACTAAAGTCACTTGACCGTAATAAGCGTCGTTTGTTTGCTGATTGGGCCCTAGAACAGTTTGAAGTTGATCCACTTTTTTATCGTAAAATTGTGTTTAGTGATGAAGCTAATTTCTGGTTGCTGGAGCTAATGTTACAGTGAATAGTGCTCGTTACAGATCGATGATCAATGATTATTTGTTTCAAAATTTGAATAGTATCGACCCAAAAGTGTTTTGGTTCCAACAAGATGGTGCTACACCTGCTGCTACCGTAACAATTGATTTATTGAAAGAAAGATTTGGCGATAACATCATTTCGAGAAATGGTCCGATTAATTGGCCTCCAAGATTATTTTCTTTAGGGTTACGTCAAATCATTGGTTTATGCTGATGAACCAGAAACAATAGACCTTTTGGAAGCCAAAATAATTCATGTTATTGACGAAATAAGGCCTGAATCACTCGAAAAATCTTGATAATGTTCATTATCAAATTGCTTAAAAAAACCAAATGAAAATTCCAGCTAAGATGTTTAAAGAAGAAGAAAAGCTTTTAACTAAAACACATCCGCCATCTCTTTCCTATTAAAAAAAAATGGGATTTGTTACCACCCTCAGGTGTTTTTTTTCAACAATGGAATTCTTCCTCCCTAATACAGAACTTGAAAATTATTTTTGGATTCTTAAAAACTCTTAGGTTCTTGAGTTTGGGCGTTTCAACATCACCTTTTGTCGGTAAGTTCAATATTTCAGTATTTCGTAAATAATTAACCAATTTTGAAAATTTTAACTGTGTTGTGTACATAACATAAATAATTTTCAAACTAACCCACACTCGACATCTCTTTCCTATTCAAAAAATGTTGGGAGTTGATGCCAGCTTCGGAACAAACTCATGATGGAAATTTGTCCCCCTCAAAACAGAAGTTGACCTATTTTTTTAAATCTTCGAAAATTCTTCGTTTCTGAGTTCTGGGGGGGTTAAATTTTCGTTGGGATACCTGTTTATTATAAACAGCAATTCCGTTTTTATCTTAGTGCACTTATCACTAAGGAAAATCTGGTAAGTTGATCATTTAATACCATTCTAAATAGTAACACCGAAACGAGCATTTATTTGCAAGTATGTAAATAATAATTTACCCCTGCGTGCGCTATATGCACACAAACATTTCTTGAAATTTCTCTGTATAATTTGTATTTCTTTAAGGATTAAAATTATATTTTATAATTTATATTTCCTCAAGCATTAAAATTATCTCTGAATTGCACTGTTTGATGAATAATGGATAATGATAACTTCTGTCGTTAAAATCTCAGGATATTCATTTTTGAGACATTTGTTTAATCTTTGTTGATTGGGCTTTCATTTAGTTATCTCTAATAGGTTCTTGAAAAATCTGGATTTTACTCCAGAAACTTCAGATTTAATTTCTATTTTGTAATATCATGAGTATGTCTGTGAGATATAATCATTAAAACACATTCATTTCATTGACTTATTTCAGTTTATGAGTACAATTTTATGATTTAGTTGTTAAACCGATTGTTGAGATTCAGATATCGGGTGTTTTTTTAGAGTGATAGAACTTTAAATTGAAATAAAACACATTTAAATTATTATTATTTGAAAGATAATTTTATGTTTTAAAAATAATTTCCGGCATATGTCCACCACGACTAGCTCTTAGGAACCGCATTCGACCAGACCAATTTTGGTCCACTTTTTCGAGTAATTCAGGCCTTATTTCATCAATAACACGGCTTATGTTGGCTTCCAAAGCATCTATTGTTTCTGGTTTATCAGCATAAACCAATCACTCGACATAATCCCAAATAAAATAATGCAGTGGAGTTATGTCACGTGATCTTGGAGGCCAATTAATTGGACCATTTCTCGAAATAATGTCATCGCCAAATCTTTCTTTCAATAAATCAATTGTTACGGTAACAGCATGAAATAAAATAGAAAGGCCTTTTACTTGATAAAAGAAATATAACAAAATTTGAATATCAAAACAAATTGAAATATGTTCATCTTCTAAAATTTTAATTTCAAAAAATTTTATATTCAAAAAGCTTTTAGAATTAAATTGATGTCTAAAACAAGAACCGCTTACATTTAATAGACGTAAATAATCAAAACTCAATATATAATGTCAAATGGAACGAATAAACCAACAGATATACGAAATTCATTAAAATTAATAAATAAATATTTAAAGGAGACAAAATTTTGTTTCTGGTCTTACCTTTAACAGCACCAATTGCCTTTTAAAAACATGAACACACTCAAAGGACTTCTCAAAGAATATAATTTATTTGAAATATTTAATATATTCATATATATATTTATATATATATATATATATATATATATATAATATATTTCAAAATTTGAATGGTATCGACCACCCAGAAGTGTTTCGATTCCAACAAGATGGTGATATACCTCATGCTGCTACCGTAACAATTGATTTATTGATAGAAAAAATTGGCGATAACATTATTTCGAGAAATGGTCCAATTAATTGGCCTCCAAGATCATGCGACATAACTCCACTGGATTATTTTCTTTGGGGTTATGTCAAGTCATTGGTTTATGCTGATAAGCCAGAAACAATAGACGCTTTGGAAGCCAACATAAGTCGTGTTATTGATGAAATAAAGCCTGAATCACTCGAAAAAGTGGTCCAAAACTGGTCTGATCGAATGCGGTTCCTCAGAGCTAGTCGTGGTGGACATATGCCGGAAATTATTTTTAAAACATAAATGTCATAAAATTATCTTTAAAATAAAAAAAAATTGGCTTCAATCTTAATTTGAATGTGTTTTATTTCAATTTACAGTTCTATCACTCTAAAAAAAAGACCCGATATATTCTTTCAAAAACATTGTACTTCAGAATGTAGCCACTACTTGAAGCTTGAAAAGTAGCGGTTGTTCTTCCAGAGCAATATTAATTATTTAGGAAAGGTGTATCGACAATTTCAGCACGTTAATTGAAACTGCCTTCTTTACTTTCCAATCATTTTTCTATCGGCAAATCCTCATAGTTGCCTAGATGGGAAGCGAACCCAGAACTTCTGTGTACTAAGTCGGGTACGTAACCAAACCTACCATCGACCTTGTAGTTAGAGCACGAATCATTCTATGGGTTGATCTACCATCTACCTCTATTTTAATGTATATTCGAGAAAGTACCTGATACTCCAGGATCCAGGGTCTATTTTTACCTTACTTTATGTGCATCTTTTTCAAAAGTGTGAGACTACTAAGGAGTGCTTGTTCTAGCCTTTCAATATTTCCAACTATGGGAACTTTAGAAATATGAGGATTTACCAATGAGGCACGTATTTTCAGGGATCGTTTTCATTTCCCACCCTCCGTATTCGCTAAACCTAGCCCTTAGCCAATATTTTTGGGCGGTGAACACAGTTAATTGTACTTTGGGGTGCTGCCACCACTTGAAGCTTGAAAAGTAGAGGGGTTTCCCCCAGAGCAATATATTTGAGTTTACTGTCCAAAAATTCTGTACTTTGAGTAGAAACCACTACTTGTAGTTTGCAAAGTAGAGGGTTTTGCCCATTAGCATTTATATGGGAAAGGTTTTTTACAATTTCAGCAATGATATATATGAAACTGTTTTTAACACTTTCCATTCATTTTCGATATTTTTGCGAAATATTCTCAAACGTTACCGAACCTCCATGGGTACTTACGTGGGAAGCGAACCCGGGGCTTACAGGTTCAAAGTCAGATAGTTAACCATCCCCACGTCAGCGCTATGAAATGACATATTATATTCGAGAATTATGAATATACGAATATGATAGTGCTTTAGGTTTGAAAAAAAACCATCTTAATATGTCAACTGTATAATCAAAGAGAAGTAAATCATATAATGTAGAATGTATTTCAGGTTTGCTTATATACAGGGTATTTCACGAATGATTGTACAGGCTTTCAGGGCAGATGCAGGACATTTTGGTGAGTCTGGATCAGTGCTCGAAATATGTCCTAACTATATTAGTTTAAGAGATACAGGATGTTTTATGTATTTTATCAAAAACTTTCAATAGGCATAACTCTTCATCTCTTCATGAAAATTTGAGAGAATGAGTATAGGCCAATGCCTAATATTTGTACCTAATAACTTGTCGATAGCGCAGGTCCGGACTACCACTGTCCTCAATTACTATGCCAAGCTTGAGCGGGATCTGTCAACTAGTGTGTTTGCAACAGCTGATTAAGTCAGTCGATGTCAGAGTGCGTGCCGATTTTCACTATGGGTGATTACGTTGAGCAAAGATTTTGTTTAAAGTTTTGTGTTGCAAATGAATTTTTGTGTGCCGATGCATTGAAAATGTTGCAAAAGGCCTTTGGTGATAACGCTCTATCGAAAACTCGTGCATATCAGTGGTACAGAGCTTTCAAGGACGGTCTTGAAGTGGTCGCCCATCGACGGCTTCGATCGAAGATAACGTCGATAAAATTAAGGAAAGGGTGCTGGAAAACCGTCGTACCAGCTTGAGAGAGATAGCACATGATCTTAAGATATCCCACGAGTCCGCACGTACGATTTTGATTGATATTTTGGGCATGAGAAAGGTGGCCGCACGACTCGTACCGAAAGACCTGAATTTTCTTCAAAAACGTCATCGCGAACAGGTTGCTTCAGACATGCTGGATCGCTGTAATTCCGATTCTACATTCATGGAACGCATTATAACTGGTGATGAGACCTGGGTCTACGAGTACGATATGCAAACAAGCCAGCAATCATCGGAATGGGTGGCAAAAAATGAGCCGAAACCGAAAAAACCACGCCAAAGCCGCTCGAAAATGAAGGTGATGCTCATTGTTTTTTTCGATATCCGTGGCGTGGTGCACTACGAATTCGTTCCAGAGGGTCAGACGGTAAACAAGGAGTATTACCTAGGCGTTATGAAACGTTTGCGTGAGCGTATCCGTAAGAAGCGGCCAAATTTGTGGGCGAACAACTCATGGATTTTGCATGACGATAACGCGCCTTCTCACCGAGCTACGATTGTGACTGACTTTCTCGCCAAAATCTCAACAAACGTGCTTCAGCAACCACCGTATTCGCCGGATTTGGCTCCCTGCGACTTTTTCCTCTTCCCAAAACTAAAATTGCCCCTTCGTGGCACCCGTTTTGAGTCGATTGAAGCCATAAAACAAAATTCGGCGCGAGAGCTAAAGTCCATCCCGGAAAGCGCCTATAAAAAATGTTTCGATAATTGGAAGTGCCGTTGGCATAGATGTATTGGAGCAAATGGAGCCTATTTTGAAGGCGACCCAATAAATGTTGACGATTAAATGTAAAAATGTTGTTTTAATTGAAAATTCCCGGTACTTTATTGACAGAGTAGTATGTGTATGTATGTCTCTGTCCAGCTTTTCCAATATAATCCACGGTATATTGTCATCTCCTGGAGTGCTGTTTTTTGTTCTATTCAATAGTTCATAATAATACTTTTATATTTCGTTGATTTCCAAATCTGTTAGCCATTTGCGATACCCCATGCGCGGATTGTGTCGTCCTAAGGCCAATAAAGCGTTTTAATTGTTTCCTTTAATATGTCCATATGTCCATGCTATTTTTCATCCTCATATACAGCACTTTTTCCCAGATAAGTCGATTGCTCTAATTTTTAAACGTTTCGAATACCTTTTCTATACAAACATTCTACCTGTTTTCTTTTTTCTAGCTGCAACATTATTTCATGAATTGTGTACCTGTTGAGAATCAACAATATTTGACAGATAGTGTTATCATGCAACTATGGCCATCGCCGACTATCTGCACAACCTATTTTATACATTACTTTTGTCTTAGAATGTTACAAAAAAGAAGTATATCAAAATTATTAAATATAATAAATTCCAGATACTTTCTAGACTGACTATATTTACATTCCAACAGTTGAATAATGAGCGATATAATATAAGCCTCAGTAGAAAATGTTTTCTTCTTCTAATTAAAAATATGTATATGAGACAGTAATTTATTTCCACAAAAATGTTTGTACTACTAAAACAATTGTTTCACAACGATGTGGCTTCTTCAGGTATCACATTGTACTGTCTGATGGTATTTAGTGTAACCGAGTTTAAATACATTGTTAGGTACGTGACCAAATAATGGAAGCACATGTCATAAAAACTCTCGGTGTTTATTGGAGTTTGCCGCTAAAAAAAACCATTAAGGAAAGATATTCAGTAATGGAGACTTATGAACATCTGTTTGTTCGTTAAAAAGGATTTTACGGGCATTATACCTGTTGATTTCAAGAAATTCTAAAAGTGTTAATCTAGAACTTTTGCTTTCAATGTGGATAATTTCATAATTATTGTTGAAATTATGCCTGAATTCCTTAAGATGAATAGCATATGTCGAATGTACCCAATTTGATATATAACCCCTTTGGTGTTCTTGAACACGTTTCTTGAATGATCTACCAGTCTGGCCAATGTATACTAAAGACTAATCTTTGCAAGTCAACTTGTAGACTCCGGATTTATTTTCTTTATTTGTTCGATAAAAAACAATAAAGATCGAACCAATAAAGAAAATAAATCCGGAGTATACAAGTTGACTTGCAAAGATTGGCCTTTAGTATAATACATTGGCCAGACTGGTACATCATTCAAGAAACGTGTTCAAGAACACCAAAGGGGTTATATATCCAATTCGGTACATTCGACATATGCTAATCATCTTAAGGAATTCAGGCATAATTTCAACAATAATTATGAAATTATCCACGTTGAAAGCAAAAGTTCTAGTTTAACACTTAGAATTTCTTGAAATCAACAGGTATTATGCCCGTAAAATCCTTTAGAACGAACAAACAGATGTTCATAAGTCTCCATTACTGAATATCCTTCCTTAATGGTATTTTTAGCGGCAAACTCCAATAAACACCTAGAGTTTTTATGACATGTGCTTCCATTATTTAGTCACGTACCTAACAATGTATTTCAACTCGGTTACACTGAATACCATCAGACAGTACACTGTAATACCTGAAGAAGCCACATCGTGGTGAAACAATTGTTGTAGTAGTACAAACATTTTTGTGGAAATAAATTACTGTCTCATATACATTTATCCTTTCGCCTATATGTCTGTAATTTTCGAATTTTGAGCCTGAAATGATCTTAAAGGACTAAGTTAGACTCACTGAAGAAGAATACGAATTGTCCGGTCGGTAAGCACGCCAACTTTCGAACGGAAAATGTTCGTTAATGGAAAAAACCGGATCAATAGTTAACACTTGATAATTTGTCATATTTTTTCCAATATTATTGAATCTACGGATTCGATCGATCTGAAATTTGGTTCTTAGAAGGAGAATAATAACGTGCGTTATTTCCTGGAAATCGTTTCATAAGAAGTTCAAAAAAATTGTGAACGAAGCTTTCTATCAAGGTCTTATTTCAGAGCCCATTGGTTTATCCAGTCATTACTCCAAGGTTCGCATTGAGTGTTGATATGCCCATGATGAAAACGCTAGGCAAAATAGCACGTGAAGAGGACTTACACATTCAGGTGAATTTTCAATTCCTATTAAATTGATCATTTTTAATATTTACATTGTTATTTTTAGACCCATATATCAGAGAATCCAAGTGAAGTTGAACTTGTCGAACAAATTTTCGGCAAGAAATATGCTGAAGTTTACGACGAAGCAGGACTTTTGACTCCAAAAGTGAGTAGCTATTTATTTCTTTGAATATATACATAAAAGCGAGAACACCAAGGAATAACGTGTATTCATATTTAATAGATATAGAAAAGGAAAAGAATAACAATTGGGGAGAACTTTGTGAAAATTGCCATTATGGGATATCCAACATTTTCACGGATTTTAGCTTTTGTTTGATACCTCCGGCGTCATTTCTCGGATGAATATCAAACTCTGTCGTTACGTTGATAGAATTTTAAATATCATAAGGATTTATTCTGCTAACCTCTCTACAAATTTTAATTTTGACATAAAAGAAATTTTTTCAAAAAATTTTTAAAATTAAATCAAATAAATGTCTTAGAACACAGCACCAAGAGGAATAAAAGAATACAGAGAAAATATAAATTATTGATTAAAAATTTTAAATAAATACTTGAAGGATACAAAATATTGTTTCGTATCAATGTATTATGAAAACTAAATTTCTTCCCAAAAATGCACAACATAACCTCAAGAATTTCTATGAAAATAACTCTCTTTAAAAAAGTTCCTTCAAAAAAAATTCCAGAAACATGCACCACATCTTTAAAAAGGCCATCGATAGCTCCTCAGACCAACTTCTTATTCAAAAAATAAAAGTAATTAATAAAAATATATCTTACCCGACTGAAACCAAATGTCTATCAACAAACGTAGAATATAGTGAATTTTTAAATATAAAAACCCAACGTGTTCTATGTTCGCCATAGAAATTACACAAAGTTTGTAAGGCATTTTCAAGGACTCAGTTATATCCGAATGAAATTATGTATGTGAGTGAGAAAAACCAAAATATAATTATTATATATAAAATAATATAATAAAAAGGTTTGTTTTTACTTGATAGAAGGCTTATTACAATTTCTTAAATATCATACAGATTTATTCTGCTAACCCCACTACAAATTTTGATTTTATGAAAATTTTTTCTCAAAAGCTTTTTAAAATTAAATAAAATAAAGTCTTAGTAAACACAATTGCGATTCAGTAGACATACAGAATTAACACTCATTAGTTACACAGCACCAAAAGGAATAAAAGTATACAAAGAAAATATAATTTATTAATTAAAAATATTAAATAAATACTTGAAAGTGTACTCACTGGACGAGAACGAGAACGGGTTGTTTTATCAAATAAGGTCCTGTTTTCACGAACAAATTGATCCATAAATTGCCGTGAGAGCATTTTATTTCTATGGAATTTCCCAGGTAAATTTCTTACAGTTTGGATTCAAGCGTTAATCGACCCATTTCGATAATGTCAAATATTAAAGTAATTTTCTGCCAAAACACGAATGACGAAAGTATTGCTAGACTCGAAATAACCACTACTTCAAAATGTAACCTCTGTATGCCCCTATATGGCATGTTGTCGATGGTGGGTTTTCTGAAAATGTCGAATTCCAACTATTTATTGTTGTGTTTTTAGAAAACACCATCGTATTGGATGTTATTATGACAATTTGGTACAAAATTTTACAGATGGAATGAAATAAGATATTATCTAATTGAATCAGTCTTTACTTGATGAAAATCCATATTGAATTATATCAAATAAGGTTATTCTGATTTGTGAAAATCAGAATCACATTACTAAATAATAAGAAAAGGTTTTTTTACTTGATAGAAGGATTATTACAAAATTTGCATATCAAAACAGATTTAATCTGTTAGTCTCCTATAATTTCAATTTCCAAAAATTTTATTTAAAAACTTTTGGAATTAACTTAATGTCTTATAAGCACATATAAAATCAAAACTCATTATATAATATGGAATAAATAACCCAACAAATATAAATTGTCAATTAAAATTAATAAATAAATATTTGAAGGAGACAATATTTTGTTTCTAGTCTTACAATTATGAAAACTAATTCCTTTTCAAAAATACAAAACATAATTTTGAGAACTTCTCAAAGAATAATTCATTTGAAATATTTAATATATTTAAATATTAAATATTATTTATTCCATTTGATATTATATAATGAGTTTTGATTTTATATGTCTACTAAATATAAGCTGTGCTTATAAGACATTAATTTAATTGTAAAAGTTTTTGAATAAAATTTTTTGAAATTAAAATTATAGGAGACTAACAGATTAAATCTGTTTTGATATTCAAATATCGGAATAACATTATTTAATAGTATTAAATAAGAAAATACTTTGTTTTCTATCACTTTTATAGAAGTACTTTTTTATTTCATTCCATTTAAAAATGAACTATTGCATAGTGACGGAGTACTCAATCCAAAATTTAAAATATCATACAGATTCATTCTGTTAACCTCCTACAAATTTTAATTTCAAAAAAATTCTGTATTAAAAAATTTTTAGAACTAAATTAAATAAATAACTTTAAAACACACTGTGTCAATTTAGGAGATGTATAGAATTAATACTTATTACACAGTAGTAGAGGGAATGAAAGAAATTCAAAGAAATATAAAATGTCAACTAAAAATTATTGAATAAATACTTGAAGAGTACAAAATTTTGTTGTGTTTCTTTATTTATGAAAACTGGATTCCTTTCCAAAAATGCAAAACATAACCTAAAGATCTTCTTCTTTTGCATTTTTGGAAAGGAATTTAGTTTTCATGAAAGAAGGAACGAAACAAAATTTTGTACTCAGTAAGTATTTTTAGGTGACAATTATTATTTCTTTGAATTTCTTTCATTCCCTTTGGCATTGTGTAATAAGTATTAATTCTATATGTCTACTAAATGGACACAGTGTGTTCCAAAAATTCTAAAAATTTCTGAATAAAGATTTTTTAAAATAAAAATATGTAAGAGGTTAACAGAATGAATCTGTATGATATTTAAAATTTTGTAATAATCCTTTTATCAAGAAAAACCTCTTTTTATTATTTTATTCAATCCAACATTTTACAGATGTCTAATATATAGATTAATAAGAGACTTTGTCATTTAATGTTTATTTCCATTTGTTTCTTTCTAACAATGACCGGAAAATACGTGTAAGGATAAAGCAAATAGTTCCAAACTCAATCTGAGCATTCAGTAGACACATAAAATTGTTTATAGACTAACAGGTTGTTAAGCAGATGACTGCCGAAGACATTCGATTCGAGTGTTTATATTTTCCTTTCATTTTACATTTTTATCAGATTAAAATAGAACATTTTCATCTGTAGACGATCCTGGCTCATGGAGTACATCTTACTGACGAAGAGATGGAGCTGCTGTCAGAACGAGGAGTCAGCATTTCTCATTGCCCAGAATCAAACTGCCTTCTAAGATCAGGTATATGCAAAGTGAAGAAACTTATGAGTAAAGGAGTCAATATAAGCTTAGGAACAGGTAAGTATTTACTCTTCAATTCTTGAGACTTACTTAAATTTACCTTAACAATGGTGGCAACACTAATTTTTTGTGTCAGCTATGGTTACGAAGTGACAGAAATCATGTATTTGATTATACTCCAAAAAAGTCAATGGTAGCAAATTTTCTTTTGAGAGTAAAAACTGATTTGATCTTCTTTCAAAGATGATTGACGCAGTTTTAGGCAGACTGGACATCTGCCGATGACATCCAGTTTGAATTGTTTTGAGTTTCATACAAAACGTTGTTGAAAATGTCAGATTTTTTGATAACTAAACAGCATTTGCGGGAAGTTTTAATTTTTCATTCTATTTGGAAAAAAAATTCAGCTGAAGCTCATCGTATGCTTGTGGAAGTTCACGGTGATAATGCTCCAACTGACAAGTCATGTAGAGAATGTATTCGGCGGTTCTAAAGCAGTGATTACAGCGTTGAAGATAGACCTTGCCCAGGACAGCCAAAAATGTTCGAACACGATGAGTTGCAGACATTACTGGATGAAAATTTGAGTCTAACGCAAGACGAGTTTGCACTTATGTTCAAGGTGACCCAATAAGCAATGTCTGTACTTTGAAATCTATGAGCTTGATTTAAAAGCAAGGCAATTGGGTTCCTTATGAATTGAAACCAAGACATCTGGAAAGGTGATTATTTTCTTGCGAGCAGCTGGTTCAAATGCAAAAAAGGTTTTTTTACTCCGGGTAGTGGAACCGGATCTTCAAGGACAACCCAAAGAATAGAAATTACTACGAATTGACAAACCAATCGTTGCCATCGACCTCAGTATCAACACCTGAACATTCATGGCTCGAAAGTTTTGCTGTTCATCTGCTGGGGCCAAGGGGGCGCTATTTAGTAGCTGCTGAAACCTGGTGATGATTCCATTACGGGTGATCGGTACAAACTGCAATTACTTCGTTTGTGTATCACAAGAAAAACGTCCGGAATATGAGGACATATATAACAAAGTTATACAAGGTGTCCAAAAAGAGTATTGGGTATTTGTTACTTCGATAACACTAAAACAAATTTAAATAAAAAAAAAGTTTATTGTTAATTATTACAATATGAGGTGGAAAATTATTTGGAAAAGATAATGTTATCTAAATGGTGACTGTTTCGTTGCTGGCACTCCAATCGGGAACGTAGATTGGCGATCACTCCCTGACACATAGCTCTCGATATTGCTGCCATTTCTGACCTGACGTTCTGCTTTTGCAATTGCGTCGGATTATTCTCATAGAACTTATTTTTAAGGTAACCCCATGCAAAATAGTCAAGTGGACTAAGGTCAGGGCTTCTGGGAGGCCAGTTGAGGTTACCCCTACGCGGAATGACCTTATTAGGCAAAAATTCGTTAACAGCTTCCATTGCTTGATTTGATTTATGGCAAGTGGCCCCATCTTGTTGAAACCACGTTCTCGAGTTGAAACCATGAAATTTCTATAACTGTGAACCCTAAAAGTTTCGCAGCATATCGCAATAACGGTCACTATTCACATTAAGTGGTCGGTCTCGTCGATCTTCAAGAAAATAAGGATCGATTATGCGTCTAGTAGACTTAGCGGCCCAAACAATGACCTTTGGTCTGTGTAGGGGTCGTTCATGTCTCGGATTTTTCTCTACCAACAATTCTGTTTATTGACATGACCATTCATGAAAGTTTGCTTCATCACTGAATAGTATGTTATCAAAATTGTTGAACCGCCGTAACGTTTTGTTGGCAAAATTAAATCGATTAGCATAGTCTCTATCCTTCAATTCTTAAACAATTGAATTTTATAGGTTTTCAAATGCAAATCTTTCTTTAAAATCAAATGCAAGGACGATTTTTTGATGTTCAATGATTGGCCTCGCTTTCGGATGCATAAAGACAGATTTTGACGAACTGACGCCTCCGCTTCTCGAATCGTTCCTTAGTTGCGGAATGAACGAGGGCGGCCAGAGTGTTGAATTTTACCGTCGCACCTGTATTCTCGAACATTCGGATCCATTGTCTAAAGCTGTCATCATTTAGTGCATGGCGTATACGATATTATTCCGCACGATACAAATGTTGAGAAGCCACTATTGAATCACCGTTGCGATAATACAGTCGTACGCTAAAAGCGCGATGCGTTCCCGGGTACTACTCCATCGTGACTAAAACTCCACAAAATGGCGGACACCATGATCCCCTCCCCAATCACGCCCTTCGCTCAGTTTCAAATGCAGCGCCAAAACAAATACCCGATACTATTTTTGGACACGCTGTACTTTTAACCTATATTGAAATTTTTTTGGCGAACGAATACATTTTATATTTCAGATATTTCTGGTGGTGCATCACCCTCTATAGTTAATGCCATGAGAGCTGCAATATGTTCATCAATTAATTCATCGTTTAACTCAACTGAAAAATGTGAATGTTTGAATTGGAAAGAAGCGTTTTATTTGGCAACGTTGGGAGGAGCGCAAGGTAAGTTTATTAAGGGGTTGGCCTCAAGTTGCAAAAAAAATGTAATATTTAATTATTTAAAAGTGAACAAGTCACAATAACCTTAAAATGTCTTTGACACTACTTCGAAGTACAAATGACAATCAAATATCGACAAAAACCGACATTACTTTCCGATTCCTCCTTCCAATTGAAACACGAAAAAGTAATGCTCGAGATGATTTGCGAATACAAACTCGGTTATAAAAAAAAAATATTCATTTAATTTCTTTTCAACGTCATCTGCCAGAAACAATAAAGCAAGGAATGAGTAATATCTTTCGGGATATGCACTTATTCTATTTGAAATGCCGAAATGCCATTAAAACTTTTTAGTCATGGAATGTATGATACTCTACCGCAATTAAGTATCAAGAATGTATGGGGTATTTTTTTAGAGTGGAAGAAGTTTAAATTGAAATAAAACACATTTAAATTAAGATTGAAGCCATTTTTTTTTATTTGAAAGATAATTTTATGATATTTATGTTTTAAAAATAATTTCCGGCATATGTCCACCACGACATGGTCGAACCGCATTCGACCAGATCAATTTTTGACCACCTTTTCGAGTAATTCATGCCTTATTTTATCAATAACACGAGTAATGTTGTCTTCCAAATTGTTTCTGGTTTATCAGCATAAACCAATGACTTGACACAACCCTAAAGAAAATAATCCAATGGAGTTATTTCGTATGATCTTGGAAGCCAATTAATTGGACCATTTCTCGAAATAATGTTATCGCCAAATTTTTCTTTCAATAAATCAATTGTTACGGTAGCAGCATGAGGTGTAGCACCATTTTGTTGGAACCAAAACACATCTGGGTGGATTTTGAATTTTGAAACAAATAATCATTGATCATCGATCTGTAATGAGCACCATTCACTGTAACATTAGTTCCAGCATCGTTTTCAAAGAAATATGGACCAATAAAGCATCCAGCGTGTAAAACACACAATACAGTGAGTGCATTTTTCAGGATGAAATGGAACCTGCAGAACTTCTTGAGGATTGTTTTCACTTTATATACGGCAATTTTGCTTGTTTACATAGCCGTTTAACCAGAAATGAGCTTCATCACTAAACACAATTTTACGATAAAAAAGTGGATCAACTTTAAGCTGATCTAGGGCCCAATCAGCAAGCAAACGACGCTTATTATGGTCAAGTGGCTTTAGTTCTTGAACCAGTTGGATCTAGTATGGGTGTAGATCAAGATCTTTACGCAAAATTTTCCATGTGGTTGATGCACAGAGTCCAACTTATTGTGAACCTCGACGAATAGTCAAATCCGGATCATCATTAACACTATGACTTACAGCAGCGATATTTTCTTCTGTACGTACAGTTCTTTGACTTGTTGTTGCATCGAATAGAGAAAATGCTGTCCGAAATCCATCGATAGTTCGACGAATAAGCTGCTCTGATGAACGATTATGTAAATCATAAATTTTACGAAGTGCTCTATAAGTTTGGCGAATAGAACACTGATTTTGAAAATAAATTTCAACAATTTGTGAACGTTGTTGCGGCGTGAGTTTTTCCATGGTAATTTGTCAATGCTTACTGAATAGAAATGTCAAATCAACATGGCTTCTATCTTCTGTCAAATCACAGCTATCCCTATCGAAATTCTATCACTCTAAAAAAACACCCGATACCACTATTTTGTTAGCTGGTATGTTTTCTTCTAGATGGCACTTCTAATAAACCACAGAAAAAGAAAGTTAATGGTCACAGATATAGATAATTAATTAATGCTTGTTTTTGTATGAAACCAATTCCATCATCTTTCAGCATTGAGAATGGATCACAAAATCGGAAACTTCAGAAGAGGAAAAGAATTCGATGCGCTCATCGTGGATCTTGATGTGGAAAATTCTGCATGCGATTATTTGTTAGCTGTCTCACCTATGGAGAATCTTCAAAAATTTATTTACACAGCAGATGACAGAAATATTTTGAATGTTTATGTTGGTGGCAAAAAAGTGAAATGAGATTCATTTTGAATTAGTTTTTATTTTTTTGTACTTAAACAATGTTTGATTTTCTTCAATGTTCTTCGAAAATATTGAACAAAATTCGGAAAAAAATTCCAGAAATTCAAATATTTTACCTCAGACTAATTCTGGTAATTGAAGTATTGAGGAATTCAACAATTACGATCTTATTAAGAAATATTTTGGATTTCAAGTGAGTAAACAATCTATTATATAATTTTTTATGGGATTTTTATGCATTCCTACCTACAGAAGAATGTTAAAATATTATATATCAAATAAATTATTGACTTTTATACGAACGAAATTATTAGAAGAAAAAGCATAAACGACCAAAACTGAATCATCTTCAGAAAAAATAAACAAATAAATAAATGAAATTAGGGATACGTAGACACAATGACACACTTTATATTGTGAATTTGTTTTTGATTCAGCAGTACAAAATTCATAAATGATGGAATTGCGACTCGTTTTTGCTCCGAATAAAACTCAAAATCTATAAAGATAACAGAATAGAACAAATAATGCAAAAAAATTATTTAAAAAATGAGTAGACTATACTCTCTTTTTCTAATTATAAGCGTCAAAGCGAAGTTTTCCTGCAAAATAACGATAAATATTATTGTGTCTGAGTGTATCGTCAAAAAGGTGAAAGGCACTGATGTGAAGTCAGGAGCTTTTCTCACTAGTTCCTATCACCCATGATCCTTACAAAATAATTTTTTTTGCCTTCTAATTATACGATTCTCCCAAAATTTTGCACGAACATGAGCGTTATTATTTTTCTTTCAAATGCTGAATTTCAGATCAATCGTATGTGTAGTTTCGGAAATATTGGGGAAGATATGAAAAATTTTTAAACGTGAATAACTGCGAAACTATTGATAACTGCGATTATGCCCATTAAGGAACTTAGCCAAGATATTTATATCCCAAACTTTTCCTGAAAGTTTCAAGACTTTAGTTCTTTCCGTTCGAAAGTTTATGGCCAGATAATATTACTTTTGCCTCAGATTCTTCATCAGTGAATCCATTTTGGGCTTAAAATTCAGACATTTGAGCGAAACGATAGCGCGCTGTTCCTTGGAACTAGCGCCCAAAATCTGAAGAGTTGTATTTTGTCAAGGACGTGAAAAATTATGCTTAAATCTGGTCTTCTACCACATATTTTTATGGTTAAATTTTCCTTGATTGAATTTCAAGCTATAAGCGCAACAAATGAAGGATTTATAGAAAATGGAAGTCACGCGAAATTGCAAATTAATACATCGATTTATTAAGCGTATCAAATGGTAATATTTACCCAGAAATATATTTTAATATCTCGCACACATTCACAAAATTTTGATTCGTACATAAATTCCTTAATTTCAAATCAAATTCGATGGTGCAGTTTAAACTGATATCGAACACAGAATAGTTACATTTAAAGCCATCAAACTTGTGGGACTTCAGTCTTGAAATATCAGCATTTTTATCTTCAAATTTAGAAGAAAATATTTATTTTGCAATATTTCTTTTTACGAAACCGGTACAACTCTAGATGATTTTTCGAACTTGTCTTTTAATCCTTACAACGAGGTGTTGTTTTTACATTGAAAATGGAATTGTCCAAGAAATGCCTCATTTGCAGCATCCTATACTATTTAAAGTGAGTGGAACGAAACGACCAGAAGATGGAGATAATCCACTGGATCTGTGTGATATTTATTTCACCGATCTAAGCTACAGGGAATGGCATCATAATTTACTACCCTACGGTTTAAAATTAAGGAATTTGTATTATTGAATTTCCAATACAAATAGCTAAATTTGTTGTGATGAAAGAAGAGAAAATGATGAAATAATTGAACATGACTAATTAATCATTATTTAATAATGCTTAGCTATCTTTCAAAATAAAAAATTCATGAATATAGCGTATTTGCTTTATTATATTATATAATTTTTGATTTTGGTTTCAGTGTGATTTGTTTACTTTTTTATTTTGTTTTGAAGGGATCCATATATTTCACAAATATAAAATTTGGCGGATCTAACAAGAGATATACCAGGGTTGAACAAGGTGTTGGGATCAAGTGAAGTTTCCTCGTTGATTCTATTCTTCATCCCCCAACATGAGTCAATCTAGAAATATATTTTAATCTGTATTAATGCTCCAACTTACGGAACTTAATGTTGCGATCACAGATTATAGATGTACTATTATCCGTGATCTGTGAATAATCACAGATCATATTCAAATAAAATCATAAGATTTTATTTGAATATGTGAACCGTCACTGTTTTCTGTCCTGGTTCAGGTGTAACATTGGTTGCCTACTCAATATAGAGTTCTTTACAACTGGATGATTATAATCACGGCTTCTTTTAGAGACGCTAAAAAAGATCATTTAGTTATATGAGATGCATTTTCGTGGCCATAAATAATTATCTATGTTATAGTCATTACGAATATATCATGCGATATAATTATCGTTTGAACAATGATATATTATATATTGTACACCATTAGCGCCATCTATCAAGGGTAACCCGAATCTATTCTCGGAGTCTCCTCTTCTGCACTTCATATTTATATTTATATTTCGAAATAGTTTTCTGTAATGGAATGTCACATCAAAATATAAAACGACTAGTGATTGTACAACTATTACTTTCATCGGATCTTCATCTCAAATTATTCGAACTAGATAATTCCTGATCGAAGTATCCTCTTACTATAGAATCCTTGAATTTTTCCTCTTTCGAATTTGTACTTTTATTGATTTTCGATAGATGGCCACAGATGCCATTCTCTACGCGACTATTATAGTTTTCTTTTTTAGAAGGATGATCTAATTCCTAAATTCTGCAAAAGCTTTATAGATGTCACAACATTTATTATTTAAAATTTCTCAACAGTAGCATGACTTTTTAGTGTTTTCTGTTCAATCAAGAATGTTTCCCATAGGATAATATAGTTTCCTTTTTAGAAGGAGGGTCTAATGCCTAAGTTTTGTAAAGGTTTTATAGATGTCACAACCTTTACGATCAAAAACTTCTCAACAGTACACTCTAGTATTTTCTGTTCCATCAAGAATGTTTTCTATATGATATTATAGTTTCCTTTTTTGGAGGAGAGTCTTCTTCTTCTCTTTCCTCTTACGTTAGGACTAAGGTCCTGTGTCAGGAGAGTCTAATTCTTAAATTCAGCAAATGTTTTATAGATGTCCCAACATTTACTATTTAAAATTTCTCAACAGTAACATTACTTCTTAGTGTTTTCTGTTTTATCAAGAATGTTTCCTATATGATATTATAATTTCCTTTTTAGGAGGAGTCTGATTCCTAAATTCTGCAGAGGTTTTATAGATGTCACAACAATTACTATTTAAAACGTCCCAATAGTAGCATGACTTTTTAGTATTTTCTAGAATATCTACCCTGATTAATACCACGCAGTGTTGAGCTCCATTGGTATTCCCTCAATTGCGTTCAATGTAATGGAGTGACAGTTAATTTTGTTGGTATATTGGACAATAAATTCCAAAAACCAATTATTTACTTAGATAATTTATTTTACGTGAATTGCTAGTTAATACAGAAATAACAATAATATAAGATTAACTAATGAGAGGCCTTGGTGGTCAAATTCATCGTCCATGATAATTTCAGAGACTTAAAATTTACTCCCTAGATTTTAATCGTATTTTTTGGGGAAATGCGTTCTGTCTGCATTTTTAGTTCAGATTTTATTTTATATCATTCACGTTTGTTTTCTATGAATGAGTTCCACTCTATGGTATAACCTAGATGTCTGAAATATGCCTGTTAGATTGTGTTATTTTACTTTCGAGGACATGATGAATTTCACATTTGAATTATTTATATTTCTAAGTAATGCAGAGCGTTTAGAGCTAAATGATTGTTCGTGCTTTTCGGGTTTTAAATTTAATCTTTACCGAGTGAGATTCATAAAGTTTTTGGTTGGTGTTTATAAACTTTAATAAGGAGTTACTGATTAACTAATACTCCTTGATTTTCTGTGACGCTCCCTCAGAAGTTTAAGTGTAGTGTGTGGGAATCAGGATATCAGTTGTCAGGTAGGCTAATGTGTCTTTATTTTCTTAAAGATGGTGGATGTTATGTTATATTTTATAACACAAAATTGGTAGGTGAGACCTGGGCATGTATAAGTACTTATGGCTTTAGACGTAATCTTGATATTGTGACTATTTTTGAAAATTCTTCTCTTCTTTCCATATTTGTAGTCTATTCATTCTTACATATTTTTATAATTCTTCCATCTATATTGATTTATTTTGCTGTGATAGGGTTGACAAGCCTTTCTGAATTTTTCTCTGTTCTATATTAAGTACTCATTATTTATTCTGTCTTAAGTCAGTGTATATATATTATTATTACTATTTCTTTAAATCTTTAGAGTTAAAGTCCAAGGAAAACAAACCCGGTGACATTACATATATCCATCGGCACCAGCAGATTATGACTATCGAATTCACGTTGGATATACTCGACACGCCAAGTACCCAGTAGTCTTGAAATGTGGTTGGACATTCAATCCATCATTATCTTAGCATAAAAAAAAAACTTTCGAATTTCAATCGTGAAAATCAATGGCAAGGAATAACTCCAGTGAAGCCTAACAATTGCTAATATGATTAAATGCTTGAACATTCTTTTAAGGCAAACGTCTCAGGAAAACCTGGTTCTAAGTTTTTCAATTATATTTAAAACAGTCGAACTCGAGTTCGACTTGAAAACAATTTAAATTAATATAATTAAACGGAATACTTAACTCCGTTGATAGTGCAGCACTTGTTGGTGGACATATATATTTTCTGAGCACCTCGTGAATGGAAATTATGATGATCACTGAAATTGGGGCTTGATTATGTTGTCTATTGCTCATACAAGCTTTATGTACCAGACAGTAATAGCGTACTTTGGTAAGGTTCTTCAGGTATATATATAGCAAATAATTTGACTTCTGTAAATTATTTAATTTCAGACAAGGTATAGAAGGATTTATTAATCCCAAATAAGAGAATAATTCTTTTTCAATCCCTGATAAGATCTGATAGATCTTCCAATCACCAGAATAAATATGGATCAGCAATCTAATTAATATCAGATGTTGAGGTAATAAATAGAATGAATCTATTAACATGATAGTAAGAATTATCCCGATCTAATTCATTCTGGTTTCTAGGAACACAAAATGAAAAGCACGCAAGTCGGTATTCTCGACGTTTGCGCACAGAGTAATGACGCGTAGAAGAAAATTCAGTGGCATAGAGAATGAAAGAGAATATGATACAAATACTTTACTGCATTTCTGGATTTATATAATGTGGGTGTTTATTTGAAAGAGTTATTCTGCATATGTTGGAAATCCTGGTTTATTTATTTTAACAGACCTGCACGCCCCATATACGGATGTGAAATATTAACTTTGGGAGTTTCGGGAGAGGGGCTCAATTATTTCCTCTTTTCGATATCACATTCAGTAATATGAAGAAACCCATTTTGAAAGAATGCACCCTGGGTGTTGTACATTAAATAAGTACAACAAAATACTTTTCACCACCTCATGAAGTGTTCACAATGCGCCCAAGCTTGTATTCATCTTTCGCGAAATCTGATCCTTAATTAGAAAATAATTTCCATCTCCGCTGAGCCGCCTAGTTCGTTTAGGTAATAAATAAATCTGAAACCGATACTGCGGGTTAATGAAAAACGCAAATTGAAATCTCATCCGTATAACATGGGAACGGGTCTGCAGGTAATTCAATTACATATCTCAACGGTATACCTGACGATTTGCACAAACCCTGCATTAGATATCATCCTTCCGAGCATGAACGGATAGGCGTATTGATTGGATTCAATTAGCTTAGCCATTATTCAATTAAGCTCATACGATACGGGTGGATATACGGGGACAATCCGCGAAGTATACCGGAAAAAACACGTCAAATTTGCATAATTTATTCACTGAGAATATAAAACGACCGGTTTGGATCATTACATCATTGTCAAGTGTGAAGGAATACAGGATGCATTGAAATACACATATCGTCAAAAGTCTTGGCTTCCCTAAGTTTTTCAAGAAATAAACAATCTATGTTCTGGAAATGAGATGAATATTTTCCTTTATTTCAACTGCAATATATTTGATAGAAAATCTTTGTTTGTTACACTTTGTTTTATGCAGGATGAGACAAATTAGGAAAAATGAGGAAAATCTAAATTTATCGATTATTTATTTTTGATTAATTATAGTTATTTCAAAACTGAATCCAAATTCAATAATCCGTATTACCACCTCTTCTTTCAATCAGCAACCCACTACGCCTAGGCATCCCACGAATCTAGTCATTAATGAAATTTTTAGGCATATCGTTCCATTCTTCCTGAAGGGCTAAACTCAATTCCTGAAAAGTTGAAGGTGAGTTTTGGCGATTGGATATTGCTCTCCCTAAGTAATCTCATACGTACTCAATTGAATTCATATCTGGTTAGTTTGCTGGCCAATTCATTCCCTGGATATTGTTCTCTTGAAGAATGTTTTAAACCCTTCGTGTGCGGTATGGTTGAGCGTTACATCCTGATAAATGAAATTATCCCCAAATTCGTTGCGCAGAGGAACAATGATTGGATCAATGATGTTTTCTACGTAGATGGCACCGGTCATTGTTCGTTCATCGATAATAAGAGGAGTACGGCGACCGAACATTATACCCCCCCAGCACATTATTGATCCACCTTGAAAAGGCACAACTTCCCGGGCGAAATTGAGTCGCTTTAGTCTGCCTGACCTCTCCAAACCCTTTCTCGTCGACTATCACTTTGTAAACCGAATCGTGACTCGTCCGAAAAAAGTGCCTTGCGCCATTCTGGTAAAAGCCAGTCTTGGTGGTGTTCTGCCCATTGCCGTCGGGTAGCTCTACGTCCAGGTGATAGCCAAGGTACTCTTAAAGGTCTTCTCGACCTTAAATTTGGGGAATGCAACCGTCTCCTTATGGTACTGGTTGAGACTACCCGTCTATAGGTCCTCAAAAAATGACTTCGAAAGGCTGTTACAGATACCGTTCGATTAATTCAAGTAAAATTTGCCATATAATGGTATTCCCTTGCAGATGTTACTCTGGGTCTCTGCGCAACGCTGCCGGTTTTCAGGAAAAGGGCCACTATGCGCCTTACTGAAGTCCGTGGAATATTCAAACGTTACGCAACCTGGTGGTTCGACAAAGCTTCTTGATGCAGGGCTACTATTCTTGCCCGGTTAAACTGATGAATTGGATGTCCCGGTATTTTCCACGGAATATTCTCAATATTACAACTCTCGTTATTTGCTGAAAACTGATTAACTTCGAATACACCTGTATTCTCCCGAACATTTTTTGCTGGTTTATTGTTTTCATTTAAGGGATAAGATGGTGAAGATTCCAAACACAAAAAAATGTCATGTTACATTCAATAAGTTGAGAGTTGATAGGGGGGGCCAAAACTTTTGACGATGTGTGTATATGAGGTATCATTTCATGGTGAAGGGAAGATTTTACGTAGTTGGAATTGGGGATCAGTTTATTTCTAATGTGTCCTACACATTGTTCAAAGATTTTTTCTATAGTTTATAGCTCAGAATCTTCTATAATAGTTGAATTTTCTTTATTGTCTTCAAATAGGGATGTTATTTTATTGTTATTAATGATAATAATAATTTTTCTAGAGGTTTCACAATTGATTTCTATAATATTTCAAGAATAGTTTTACAACTATTGGAGTACAAATTAATTCGCTCTGTTTCTTGAAAATATCAAATTGCTCGGCCAGTCGTGGTTTCTGTAGGGTGTACTGAAGGGTCTTTCTGTGGGAAAGACCCATTTTCAAATTGACATTTCTCTCGCATGGCAGCCATTGTTTATTTGTGACGTTGGCAGTTCTATTTGTCAATGTCTACAATTTAATCTTGGAAAAATACACACTCCAACAACGTTTACAAATAATTCAAATTCATATGAAAAAACGCAATATGTTTCCCTAACATTAGCTCCAATTTTTGGCCGTTAAAGTCGTCCGGATAAAAAAAACGTTTAGTGAAGAAGTTTGAAAGAAATTTTACACTTCATTATGCAAGAAGTGAGACGAATATTGCTGGCGTACGAAAAGGCCTTGGTTTACATCCATACGAAATTGTTACGCCCTGTATCTTTTTCAACAGCAATATTTTATTGAGGCATATCTTATATAAATCTTATTTTTTGTGAGGCCAATATTCAGATTGTTTAAATAAAGACAGTTAAATCAGAACTAACGAGTGTGATAAGGATGAACAAATCTAATAGTGCTACCCTGGTAAGTGTTTCTTAACTGTAAAAGGATAAATCAGAATGGGAATTCTGATTATTTTTACATATTCCACATTGTTCTTCATGAATTATAACCAAATTCCCTCTAAATAGCTCAAAACTCCAAATAAATATGTAAAATCAGGAATGTATGTACTGATATTTGAAGAAAGAAAAGGTGAACCGTCTTTGACAACGTGGTCTATAAGAGGGATAAAAACTCATGTGATTGGTTCTCTTAATTCGCAGGGTTGCCAACTTATACATAAATTTGTACACGGTATTATCATAGGATAAAAATGTTCATTGTTTCTATTGGTTTTGTATGATTCTACAGTCTTAGACGTGGTATTTAACAAGGATCAAAAAGGAAAAAAGAGCTCGGAATATTTGATACATTTTCAAGGCGCGAATTCCTCTTGGGATAGATGCGTTAATGAAGAATTTGTTTTAAAAGACAACCCTGAAAATAGGCAGTTGCAATGGGATCTGGCTGAAAAGTCACAATTGCAACTGGGAGCCTATTTATATAGAAAAGATAGAAAAAAGCCTGAGAAAAAACCGAATGAGGGTACAGCAGCACAGTCTTCTGAGGATGGTAGTTCAGGTAGTCCAGCCAGAATGGATGAAGGTCAGGCATCAAGCAGTTTTGAAGTTGAATCTTTTACCTATGGTGAATATATTCCCATAAAAATCACTCCAAACTTAAAGGAATTGTTGAAAAATGACTATTTCAAAATCAGTCACCATGGCATGTTGCACAAATTGCCCTGTGAACCGAATGTTGTGAGCATTCTGGAAATGTATTTCAAATATTTCACGAATCTCCAAATGTGCAACAATAGTGAAAAGAGCGGCTCCAGACAGAGAAATAATCCACCTTCTAGACTTACTCTTGCCGACATACATAAAACTTTATTAGCATATAGGGAATTCTTGGATGGAGTAGTAATATATTTCGATAATTATGTGAACGATTTGGTGTTGTATAAAGAAGAGAAAGGTCAAAATATATTTCCAACCTCTCAAGCAGTTTATCCGTCACTATGAATCGAACATCGCAAGAGAATAAAGCACCGTCAGACGAAAATAAGAAACTGCAAACTTACTCAGAGAATGAAGTTCAAAAAAAATCTGCAGAACAAGAGAACGTCGGTACTTCGAGAAGGAAATCGTTGAAATCTTATGCGAATCAGGAGAATCAACAAACTTCAAGTGGTACCATAAGCACGGCAGAAGCTGTTGATACTTCCAACAACAGCAACAAACCTTGTTCGAGTATTGCAAGTAGCAATTCGGCAGAAGCCTCTACAGCTCCTGCTGTGTATACTCAACATCCTCTACCACCATGTGTGGTTTATGGAGCTACACATCTGACCAGACTTATGGTTAAAATACCAGAAATATTGGCTGCATCTGCAATTTCCCAAGAAAAACTTGTGTTCTCAGAATCAAGCCAGATTTTGTATATTTCCTTTTCTAGTCTGTAATTGAAAACTACCTGCAGTAACAAATTCAGTGTTGTATAGCATTCAAGTAGAAGTTGCCGTACGGAGCATATCTATGTGTTTAATTTTTCAAGCCCACCTTAAGGTCAAATAGTTTTTAACTGTAAATAATAAAATATTGTCTTACATCTTTCATTTCAACGTTGCAGAAAAAAGTTCATTTAAAAGCCTCAGTAGAAAACGTGAATGATTGGGCCTCTTTTAATACGTCTATGTTTTTGAACGTACAAATTGGCTTTCGTTAAATGAAAATTGGTTAAGGCGTCAACAGTAGCATTAGGACTTCGTTACAATATTATGGAAATTGGAGATTCTGGAATCCAGTCGATCATTTTCAGCGTACCCCGGTAATCACGGCGTCCACGTCCGAAGTCTAATGATATAATTTAACGTATATGTCATCAGCGGTGCGCAACTTGGGTGGTCTGCGAGTCCAATTGGCAAAGTTGTACAAGCGAACTGTACGATCTCGGGCAATATCTCCGCAAGGTACCTCGTTCTGGACGACTATGTCCTACAGGCGAACACCCATTAAAATGGCAAAAAAGTGTGCTGCCATAATTATATTTCAGGAGTTCTTTGAGAATCTGCGAACTTTATAATCGGTACACTAATAAGTTGTAATCAGCCGTGGCGAATATAAGAATGTGAAGAAGTAATGCGGTGGTATTCGCTTATGGCTGGATTATAATTCTAGACGGAAATTATTGTTCCTTCTGCTTGTTTTTTTCCCCAGTTTACTGATTATACGGCGCTCGTTATTCTAAGAGATGGTTTTTTTTTATATTAGACTAGTTTAGTCGGTTAATGATCGATATAATCGATTTATGAAATTTTTTGAGTAGTTAAATAAGCCGGTAGGTCAAATGAATCGGTATGTCATTTGCGGCGAGAGCACGTGTGATTGTTGTCTGTGATCTCAAATAATCGTGCTAAATTGACAAATGTCACTCGTTCGTAACAAATGGACGGAAAATCGTACGGGAACGAAAAAGCTTTTATTAGTTAGATGGGTCTTCCGGCATTTTTTTGCAGACCCTGCCGGAAAAAAGCCTTTCGACTCGCAAAAGATGCTTTTGTGAGGTTAGTCTTCTGTGGCCCGTGTCCATATTCCGAACAGTTTTATCACTCATATTAACTTGTTCAGCAATTTGAGTACTAGAACAAGGCGTACTGGTTTCAACAGCAGCACACACATCTATTCCTTTATTTAGACGATTTTCACTCATGGAGTTTGGTGGTTTACCAATCTTGCAATTTTTAAATGTTTGTGAACACCTACATTTCTCAAACTTTTTAATATAATGAAAAATAGTGGAACTTGGAGGAATTGGCCGATCTTTAAATGCAACAATAAATATATGTACTGTTTCTTCAATTGAGTGACCATCAATGTACCATCTTATAATTTGAATTCTTTCTTCTACAGTAAATATTTCTATTTACGAAGAGTCTATTTAACTTTCAACTGTTATGGACTTACACATCAGCACTTCTGAGTTCTATGCAGCAACTGAATTTGAGGATTATCCGGAACGAAATGAAGTGTCCAGCTCCCCACAAGGGTTATTTCTGTGAGAAAACAGCATTCTTTTCGAGTTAAACACTGGATTATTCATTATCATAACGCGCATATCTTTCGATTATTGCAATGTTCGACTGAACGGTCGGAGTTCTCTTTCTTGTGCATCCTAACCGTTCAACGTGATTTTCCTAACCTGTATATTCATAATATCAAAAATACAATATTTGAAAATGTATTTCTTTTTTGTAACATTCTAAGACAAAAGTGACGTATAAAAAAGATCGTGCAGATAGTCGGCTATGGCCAAAATTGCATGTCAACACTATTTATCAATTATTGTTGATGGTCGACAGGTATACAATTAGTGAAATAATATCGCAACTAGAAAAAAGAAAACGGGTAGAATATTTGTATGAAAGAGGTTTTCGAAACTTTAGAAAATTTGTGCAATTGACTGAACTGGGCAAAAGTGCTGTTTATGAGACAATGAAGAGGATAAGAAATGACATTGATATGAGGCATAGACCAGTTTCAGGAAGACCGCGTAAGATTAAAGGAAACAATTTAAACGCTTTATTGGTTTCAGGACGATAGAATCCGCGCCTGGGATTTCGCAAATTCCGTATGGCCTGAACATTCGAAGGTGTTCCTTGGAACAGCTTCGAACACAAAATGGCGAACCTAGCGCTAGGTCTGGATAGGGCCACACTAAGAACACTTGTCGGAATTATGACAGGTCACTGCAGACTGAAAGCGCCTTTGCATAAAATCGGTCTGGCTGAAGACGATGAATGCAGGCTGTGTCTTGAGGACACTGAAACAGCTATGCACATCGTCTCAGAATGCTCAGCGGGCAGTCGCATCTAATTCGAGGTCTTTGGTCAGGCTTTTATAGCCCATTGTGGACTGAAAAAAATACCCCTGAACAAGATTATCTGTTTTATCGAAAAACTGGATCTCGTCGGGGAGATATAAATTAAGGAAGAGCCACAATATTCCGTGCGGATGCAGCGGTAGGGTGGACAGACGCCCGCTCGCCATAAATAATAATAATAATAATAGATTGACTTCATAGACTTCTTCTGACTGTGCATAGGGAAACTGAAGTATCTGTGGCAACTCGAATACTTGGCATTCTGCAATTGCTGAGAAGATGTCTCTCATCGAAAGTTATATAACGGTCCTCTACTCGCCTTGTAGCACGTGGTCTATATAGAAAAGTTCCAGTGGTAAAGTAGCATGTCAGTAAACATGATATCACACTTTGGCTAACATTGAAGAAATTGATTTCGACCAGCCTGAAGCATCCCAACAGCTTTGTTGGCATCATCCTCGGACAAAACTTGTCTTGGCACAATAAGAATTCGATTTTTAATTGCGCAGAACTGTTTGATCTTATTGAAAACAGATACGTACTGAAGAGTCTACTCCTAATACAAGAAATATTAGTTCAGTCAATGGGTAGAAAATATTAGAAGGAATAAAAAAAGCTCCAGACTACGTCAGTGCTTTTGTACTGTTTTACTCTATTTTCCTCATTAACTAAAACTATTACCTTTCCAAAAAGCAAAAATAGTACTCACAGTGATAATAACCCCTCCAGTGTCCGTACACCTTCGAAGAATCAATTACTGGGTGAGTTTGCTTGGAAACTGGTTCAGGTGAAGAGATGCGCCAAGTGAGTTTACGATCTAGTGAGCGAATTATCGGGATGATTTATTTGCGCAGGCTAATTACAGACGGATGGATTGGATAATGTATGAACACGAAACAATATGTCATGTCTGGAAAGCAATAAATTACGTTATGTGTACAGAAAATTGATACGGTTATTATGAAGAGCTTGTAGGGAAACGGGAAAATTATGTAGGTATAGCAATGAGCACGACTGGAAAGTATCTTTTTGTATTTACAACAAATTACTCTGGAGACTTCCTCTTCTTGTAAATGATGAGTTGAGGAGTGGTAATTAACATTCAAACTCAGATATGAAGGTAGGATTTTTGCCATAATTATTGAGGACTGAACTGGAAGTCATTCTCATAATTTGTCAGGAATTTTGATATATTTATTAATTGAAATATCAGGTTTGTCGAGTTCTCAACGCCTAGTGGTAATACGTTTCCTTCTTTTGAACTAACATGTTCAGTAACCATCCTGACGTATAGATGGCGACTGTTGTTTGATTCTGTTCGAAAAACTCTAGGTAGAGAGAAAAAACCACATTTATTGATAAACCAGGTGTTGAAAAACAAAGTTTCAATATTTTGGGAGCTGATTATTGACTTCAGAATAAGTGAAAAATTTCATATAAACATGGGCAAATGAGCCGTTTTTGAGATATAAGCGGGATTTTCGGTTTTCAAATTAACAACTACCGCAACCAAATACGATATTCGATTTATTTTCATCTTTTGGATGTCTTGTTTACAGAACTTACAACTTTTCAGTAGGTTCATTGAAAAAATCACAGCTGCATCAAGTATTTGGTTTTCATATGACATTTACGTACTTTTATTTAGTATTTTGCATCCGATTTGAGTTGTTTATTTTCTTCCACTTTGTTAAGAAAAAGTTATTATTCCTGAATTTGAACTGTCGTGCCAACGGAAGTGGTTCTGAAGCCTTTATGCAGAGGCTTATCCCGATCGTCAATTTCCTTCTCATGTGACGTTCAATCAAGTTTTAAGATGATTGAGGGAAACTGGTTCCTTAAAAAAACGCTCGTGATACTGGACGTCCAAGGTCTGTAAGTACTCCAGAAGTTGAAGAGCAAATTTTTAATATTGTGACTGAAAATCCTGGTATAAGAGTAAGAAGAATTTTTGCGGAAGTAGGAATAATATAATAATTTGTCTGGAGAATATATGCATCAACATCTTCTCTATCCATTCCATATTCAATGCGTCCAAGGTCTTGATCCTCCTGATCATCAAGCCAGAAGGGCATTCTGTCAATAGGTTTTAACAAAGATTGCTGAACATCCGCATTTTATTACTAATATCCTTTTCACTGTTGAAGCCGGCTTTACTGAAGATAAAATTTTTAAGTGTCATAATAGCCATATTTGGGCGGATGAAAATCCACACGCCATTCATGAATCCAGGCATCAACAGCGTTTCAGTATAAATATCTGGCTAGATATTTTAGGAGATCGTTTGTTAGGACCAGTAGTTTTACCACGGAATTTAACAGTTGCCGCATACCTTTACTTTCTTCAAAATACCTTGCCCGATTTTCTAGACGTGGTACCTTTATATCAGTGGATGAATATTTGGTTTATGCAGAATGAAGCGCCCCCACATTATACACTTGCTGTTAGGTAACATTTAGATCCAACATTTCCCAGAAGATGGATAGGACGAGGAGGCCCGGATTTGAATCCTTTGAACTTTTCTATTTGGGGTTATTTGAAAAGTTTAGTGTATGCAACGTCAGTGAATAATATCGAAGAGTTGCAACATCGGATTGAACCATCTTGTCACACGATCTGAACACAACCAGGTCTTTTCGAAAGAGTACGTAATTCCTTCATGCGACGATGTACTTTCTGCATTGAAATGGACGGTCGTCGTATGGAATATCTTATGTAAAACACTAGAAGTCAAAAATAAATCGTATATCTTCTGTAATTTATCGTATTTGGTTGGTATGTTTTAAAAATAATTTCCGGCATATGTACACCACGACTAGCTCTAAGGAACCGCATTCGACCAGACCAATTCTGGACCAGTTTCTCGAGTAATTTAGGCCTTATTTCATCAATAACACGAGTTATGTTGGCTTCCAAAGCGTCTATTGTTTCTGGTTTATCAGCATAAACCAATGACTTGACATAACCCCAAAAAAAATTATCCAATGGATTTATGTCGCATGATCTTGGAGGCCAATTAATTGGACCATTTTTCGAAATAATGTTATCGCCAAATATTTCTTTCAATAAATCAATTGTTACGGTAGCAGTATGAGGTGGAGCACCATCTTGTTGGAACCAAAACACTTCTGGGTCGATACCTTTCAAATTTTGAAACGAATATTCATTGTTCATCGATCTGTAAGGAGCACCGTTCACTGTAACATGTAACAGAAATATGGACCGATGATGCCTCCAACGTGTAAAGCACACCATACAGTGCACTTTCAGAATGCAATGGAACCTGCAGAACTTCTTGAGGATTGTTTTCACTCCATATACGACAATTTTGCTCGTTTACATAGCCGTTCAATCAGAAATAAGCTTCATTACTGAACACAATTTCACAATAAAAAAGTGGATCAACTTCAAGCTGTTCTAGGGCCCAATCAGAAAACAAACGACGCTTATTATGGTCAAGTGGCTTCAGTTCTTGAACCAGTTGGATCTTGTATGAGTGTAGACCAAGATCTTTACGCAAAATTTTTCATGTGGTGGATGCACAAAGTCCAACTTGTGAACGTCGACGAATAGACAAATCTGGATTATCATTAACACTAAGACTTATAGCAGCGATATTTTCTTCTGTATTTACAGTTCTTTGTCTTGTTGTTGTTGCATCGAGTAAAGAAAATTTTGTCCGAAATTTATTTATAGTTCGACAAATAAGCTGCTCTGTTGGACGATTATGCGAACCATAAATTTCACGAAGTGCTCTATAAGTTTGGCGAATAGAACACTGATTTTGAAAATAAATTTCAACAATTTGTAAACGTTGTTGCGGCGTGAGTCTTTCCATGATAATTTGTCAATGCTTACTGAACAGAAATGTCAAAAGAACATGGCTTCTACCTTCTGTCAAATGACAGTATCCTTATCGAAAGTTCTATCACTCTAAAAAAAAGACCCGATAGTAATATTTCGAAAACCGAAAATTGCTCATATCTTCAAAACTGCTCGTTTGCGGACCTTTGTTTATATGAAACTTTTTACTTATTTTGAGGACTAGTATTAGCTTCCAAAATATTGAAACGTTGTTTTTAAACACCCGATATGTATTCCCATAAACTCTAAAAAATCATATTTACAAAAAATTCAAGAATATCAATCGATGATAGACAGAGCTTTCTTATTACCCTTGTATCGTTCCAAGGTTTGTTTACCGCCTTATCTTGTTTATTATTCCAGCATTTTGAAAAAACAATTTGTTCAATCGTGTAACATCTCATGGTTATTTGGTATCTGTAACTGAAAAATAAATAACCTGCTCAAAAAAATGATTCTGGAATGTCTACACTATACGTATTACGAAAATCATTCATGGACTATAGAATTTACAATGCATAAACAAGTGAAGCTATAGTGCCAGTCGCTCAGTACGAATAGATGACGAATAGTCAACTGCATTGCTCTTTGAATTTTTCCCTACCCTTTCCGACTCCTCAGACTGGGGAAGAATTCATCGCTTTGCACCGGCGCAGCGACTTCATTCAGATCCACGACTAGTGTTGATATCATAGGTCCATGGCGATAATAGAAGAGACAAAATGAGAATAGTTCTTTCTTGAAAAAGGACTTTTCACTGGTCATCAATCTATTTGAAAAAGAAACATAATCCACCCATTATACGATATTAGTTTCGAGAGAATCGGTACCATCAAAACACGTTTCTTCATCGAGTAAGATGCATTTATTGCAACAAATAAATTTCTCACAGAGACTGCCGTAAATAGCCTTTCAACTAATAAGACAGACACACATACTCGCTCTAATATTTTCGTATTGACGTGTAAAGTCCGAGTTAAGCTTGCAGCAGAATGCCAGTCATTGAGAAAGGGTGGAGGAAGATTCAAAAATCCATCCAGTTGAATATTAGTCACCATTTAGTACGCAGAATGAAGTTATTCTTGCGCTGGGCGACTGGCTAATAGCTCCTCTTGTAAATGCATGGTGAATCCTATATTCCGAGAATTATTTTCGTTTCTTGTAGGTATATCCTCCAAAATGCTCAATTATTCCATAATATACCTAAGTTATCCAAAACTCCTGCAGACGGTTCTGACAATTCAATATTTCATAATGCTCTTCAGTTTCATATTCGATTGGAGAATTTTCTATTGCATTTCACCATTTAAAACAGAGTTCACAACTAATCGAATTATGATGCGAATAATAGAAAATTTATAGGTTTTTAAGTATGTTTTAATGTGTATCTGATGAGTCAAAAAACCTGCATTTCGAAGAAAAAGCTGGAGAATGTCGACAGATGTTCTTGAATGAACAAAGATATCCATGTATATGTTTATTTCCTCGAAAGCGGCAAATGAGTTTTAATAACGAAGTATTTTGAGAAGGGTCTTCAATTAATCGAATACAGACTTACTTCACTCTTCTTAATTAGCTGGTGGTTCCATTAAGGTTAATCAACTCGTGATAAGGAAATGAAGATTTCCTGAAATGTTCTATGAAAATTATTTTTTGGGCGCGTGTACTAAACTGTAAATCTCTTCGTTCGAATGTCTATGTTTTGCGGATTTTAGTCCGATCAAATGATTATACAGGGTGTCCCAACGAAATTTTAACCCCCGCAGAATTCAGAAACGAGGTATTTTCGAAGATTTAAAAAAACAGGTCAACTTCTGTTTTGAGGGGGACGAATTTCCATCTTGAGTTTGTTCCGAAAAAACCTCCCTCATGAAGGTGGCATCAACCCTCAACATTTTTTGAATAGGGAAGAGATATCGAGTGTCGGTTAGTTTGAAAGTTATTTATGTTCTGTATACAACCCAGTTGAAATTTTCAAAATCGGGTCACGAAATTATGTAATATCGAACTTACCGTCGAAAGGTGATGTTGAACCGCACAAACTCAAGAACCTAAAACCGCAGTGAAATTTTCACATTTGTTTATTTAATGGCAGGACAATTTGAGTTTTTGAATGTTTTTACTTTACCCCAAAAATTAATGGTTTGGGTAGGAATATTAGGAAACCATATTGTTGGACCAATTTTTATCGATGAGAATCTTGACGGACGTTGAATGAACGTTATTCAGGACTTTGGATTGGCAGGAGGGATCCTATAGAGTGGCCAGCAAGATCATCCGATCTATCGCCATTAGATTTTTTTGTGGAGACATTTGTAGTCCAAAGTCCATGCGACCCCACCAGAAAATCTTGCAAGACTGCGAAAAAGAATCATCACAAATTTTAAATTTTTATCATGAAATATAGTAATCGAAATAAAAAGTTGACGAAGTAATTGAACATTACACATATAATTCAAAAAAATATTTTGTATGTCCATATTTCATTTTTTATAAAACACTTCAGAAATATCCAATCTAAACTATGACTATTATAACAAATATTTATATTTACATGTTCTTTCTTTGAAAGCAAATCAGATAATGAACGTGAATTACATGACAGTTGATTTTGACCCGTTTTTTTACATAAAATATAATCACTATTAAAGTGAAATGAGTCTTACTATAAACGGGCTTTTATGGCATAAAATTAAATAAAATGAATTCCTGCGTAATACCTTTAGTGAAAGTATTAGGTAGTTATATTTAATTTTATGTTAATAAAAGCCTTTAATAGTAAGACTTATTTTACTTCAACCTTTTTTTAATTCTAATAATATCTTACTTATCGAACATTCTATTGGGTGTTTTTTAAGAGTGATAGAACTTTCGATAGGGATAACTGTGATTTGACAGAAGGTAGAAGCCATGTTGTTTTGACATTTCTGTTCAGTTAGCATTGACAAATTATCATGAAAAGACTCACGAAGCCGCAATAACGTTTACAAGCTGTTGAACCAAATTTATAGAGCACTTGGTGAAATTTATGGTTTACATAATCGTCCATCAGAGCAGCTTATTCGTCAAACTATCAATAGATTTCGGACAACATTTTCTCTACTCGATGCAACAACAACAACAAGACAAAGAACTGTCGAAGTTCACAACAAGTTGGACTCTGCGCATCTACCACATGGAAAATTTTGCGTAAAGATATTGGTCTATACCCATACAAGATCCAACTGGTTCAAGAACTAAAGCCATTTGACCATAATAAGCGTCGCTTGTTTGCTGATTGGGTCCTAGAACAGCTTGACGTTGATCCACTTTTTTATCGTAAAATTGTGTTTAGTGATGAAGCTCATTTCAGGTTGAAAGGCTATGTGAATAAGCAAAATTGCCGTATATGGACTGAAAACAATCCTCAAGAAGTTCTGCAGGTTCTATTGCATCCTGAAAAATGCACTGTATGGTGTGCTTTACACGCTGGAGGCATCATCGGTCTATATTTCTTTGAAAACGATGCATGAGCTAATGTAACAGTGAATGATAATCGTTAGGGATCGATGATCAATGATTATTTGTTTCAAAATTTGAATGGTATCGACCCAGAAGTGTTTTGGTTCCAACAAGATGGTGCTACACCTCATGCTGCTACCCTAACATTTGATTCATTGAAAGAAAGATATGGCGATAACATTACTTCGAGGAATGGTCCAATTAATTTGCCTCCAAGATCATGCAACATAACTCGACTGGATTATTTTCTGGGGTTATGTCAAGTTATTGGTTTATGCTGATAAACCAGAAACAATAAACGCTTTAGAAGCCAACATAACTCGTGTTATTGATGAAATAACACGAGAGCTAGTCGTGGTGGACATATGCCGGAATTTATTAAAAAAAAAATAAATTTCATAATATTATCTTTCAAGTAAAAAAAAATTGGCTTCAATCTTAATTTAAATGTGTTTTATTTCAATTTAAACTTTTATCACTCTAAAAAAAACACCCGATATCTTAGAAAAAAGTATTCTTAAACATACGTAAGTTAACATAAACGTGGTCATCTTATTACAATAACAGACGCGGCCTATGACTTGCCTCTCAAAAAAGCCATACATCACGTTAAACAGAGTTCAGCCCTTTAGGTGAGGTATCTAATATATTCCTTTCTAAAAATATGAATAATAACCTATAATTTATAATCATGTACTTCAAGTAATGCGAGAAGACTGTTCATAGGTCGACTTTGCATGTTCATCGGACGTATGAAGAAATATGGTAAGTGTGATCGAAATTATAAGGCCTGGAGGGAGTTCGAGAAGTTTTTTCCACATAAGTATACAAGCGTATGAATAATAATTTAATTATGAGAACTGGTTGGAGTTCATTTTCTCCTTGTTAATTTTAAAGCAGAGAAGCGATTTAGCTGGTATAGGCTAGGAAAATACCTCATTATGGAAATACAGAATGATTATAGTGAAAAGCATTATTTGAAATTTAAGTGTTGTCATATATGAGATATCAATCCAATATTAGTTTCTCATGTTTTATTTTTGTATATTTATGTGAAAAATGACATGAATGAGCCATATGAAAAATTAAGATGACACAACTTGTCCAAAAAGCGTACCGGGTATTTCTTTTGGCGCTGCATGTAAAACTGAGTGACGGAGGGGAGTGAAGTTTCAGCCACGATGGAGCAGTACCCGGAAACGCATCGTGGTTTTTGTGTACAAGCGTATTATCGCAACGGTGATTCAATAGTGGCTTCTCAACGTTTGTATCGTGCGGTATATCGTATACGCCATGCACCAAGTGACAACAGTATTAGAAAATGGATCCGGATGTTAGAGAATACAGGTGCGACGGTAAAATTCAACATTCTGGCCGCCCTCGTTCATTCCGCGACGAAGGAACGATTCGAGAAGCGGAGGCGTCAGTTCATCAAAATCCGTCTTTATGCATCCGAAAGCGAGGCCAATCATTGAACATCAAAAAATCGTCCTTGCATTTGATTTTAAAGAAAGATTTGCATTTGAAAGCCTATAAATTCAATTGTTTAAGAATTGAAGGATAGAGACTATGCTAATCGATTGAATTTTGTCAACGAAATGTACGACGGTTGAACAATTTTGATAACATATTTTTCAGTGATGAGGCAAACTTTCATCTGAATGGTCATGTCAATAAACAGGATTGTCGGTACTGGGTAAAGGAAAATCCGAGACGAAAGCATGAACGACCCGGGTCTGCACAGCTCAAACGTCGTTGCTTGGACCGCTATGTCTGTATAGAGGCATAATCGGTCCTTATTTTCATGAAGATCGACGCAGCCGACCACTCAATGTGAATAGTGACCGTTATTGCGATATGTTCCGAAACTTTTTGGACCCAGAGGTACAGAAATTTCAAGGTTTCAACTCAAGAATTTAGTTTCAAGAAGATGGGGCCACTTTTCATACATCAAATCAAGCAATGGAAGCTGTTAACGAATTATTCCCTAATAAGGTCATTTCGTGTAAGGTAACATCAACTGGCCTCCCAGAAGCCCCGTCCTTAGTCCACTTGACTATTTTGCATGGGGATACCTTGAAAGTAAAGCCTATGAGAACAATCCGACGAACTTGACACAATTGAAGCAAGACATCAGGTCATATTGTAATAATTAACATTAAACTTTATTTTTAATTTCAAGTAGTTTTTGATTTATCGTAGTAACAAATACCCTGAGCTATCCCGTTACATACGGGGTACTCTAAAAGATCCGGGATTTTACGGAGTACTCTAAAAGATCTGGGGGTTTATGGAGTACTCTAAAAGATCTGGGGGTTTAAGGAGTACTCTTAAAGATCTGGGGGTTCGAGGAGTAGACTAAAAGATATGGGGGTTTAAGGAGTACTAGTAAAGATCTGGAATTATATGGAGTAATCAGAAGAGCGCTAACCTTTTTATCGTGATCGTCTAGTGGCGGGCGAATAGGACGTTACGTTGTGTAGACAACCCAAATTACACCTAACAAGTGTAAGGAAATAGTGACGGGAGGTTTAAATATTCAACACAGTATCGCCAGAATAATATATTCCTATTAGTAATATTAGTAAGCAACGACCTCAATGAATGGAAACAAGCATTTATCAGCTTGTGGTTAAATCTATTCTATGCAGTGGTTCGCAAAGATCGACAGTGAACCTAAAAGCACCCCGGGTCTAAATGACTTATAACTACATATCATTAGGTCGGTAACTCGCTCCAATCAGATATCATTCTTATGCAGCGGAAGGGGTTAGAAGGAAAAATGATACAGTCAGCATTCACACCTTCAACTGTACTTCCGGTAACCAGTGCTGAACCTTCCGTTACAACTGGTAAGTTTAAATGGACAGTAAGGTACGGGTAACTGTGGTACTAGATCTCCTTGAAGAGGGGATCTAATATAATTCGAGTCGACCAGAAAAGTTACTATCAAATGGACTGTATCTGGCCTCCTCGGGGTGGTCAAGGCCCAGGAAGGCTCAGATATTACTGAAGAACGAACCGAACACTACCTGGAGGGTCACGCAATAATCCCTAGGGATATCACAATACCTCGAAACAATAATCTAGCAATCACTCACACATTCTCACAGTAGCGTTGGATATCCGGAGCAATTTACTGTCTCTATACGATATGTCGTCTTCTACCAGGACTACCCAGCAATTTACCCTGAAGAACGCCACTGGTTCACAAGGAATACAATCTCTAAAAGTAAGCGGACACTTTCGCATATGGCAAATATGCACACAAACTGACTAGGACATTATAAGTACGTTACAATCAAAGCAAACAAAGAAATAGGTATCCAGGGGATCACACAAGAGTACATGCAAATCAGTTATATATCAAGCACCGCAATTAGTAAGAAGAGATAATAAAAATCCCTATTAGCAAGTATTATGCAGATAAAGAACCACTATTTACAAATACAGCAAAAAGCAATCAGGCACCGAGAAAAAGTATACAATACAAACAGATAACATGTGAGGGTCGGTTTAGTTATATACAAAGGCAATGCAATTCAGTTAAAACATTCCGGTCGGATTAAATAAGAGTGAAGCAGAAATACAAGAATGAAAAGCGATGAATGGAAGTACAATGAACGAGCGTGCAATCACTAATTTCACATTAACACTAAGGTGGTATTCAAAAATGTAAAGCATGCAATTAATCAGAAGCATTTAAAAGAAGTTTACTTACTAAGAGTTACCAAGTGGGGCTGTTATAAGTACTATATATCTCGAGTATGTTACTAAGTTGCTCAGAAGGTTTATTTCCAAGAACCTTCCTCTCGGCTGATTCTAAAATACAATGGGGATGCTATAAGGACATTGTTCTCCTTTGTTACTGTCACTAATCACATATGTGTCCAGTTACAGCGCAACAGAGTATTTGACACAGAAATAACGCCGGTAAATACAATGACATAATGGTGGAATTTATATAATTTATTACGGACTCAGTGACTCGTATGATCCTTAGAGGATCCGGATCCCTTCAACCCGATACTTTTTTTGAACATCTGGTATAATAATTTCTTGATATTTGTTCATTTTTATTCATTATAAAACTTGAGATATATTATTCTTAATGATCATAACTCAATCTGACTTTATGTTTAGAAATTTTCGGTTTAAAATTCGCAAAATAGAGTAATTTAGAAAAACGCTCGAGAAAGCTAAGAAGGGCGGGTATGTATGCCTTCAAATGAAGAAAGCGAACCTTAGTGAAAAATTTTCGTAATAAAATCTCATCAAATTCTACGATAGCTCACGCATAAACAGTGCACCCAGGAAGTGGCTGTTTTCGCTGCGTATTTTTGAACACGAACACAAGATAAACTCGAGGACGTCGTTACGAAATACAATGGAGCTAACATGCATCTTCCTTTTGTTGGGTACGTGGACACCTTGCTGGCCGGGTACATTCTTATGATTAATACGTTTTTACATCTAGCCCGGGGACAAAACTGTTATGATCAAAAACGTAATGTACTCTGTACAAAGGAGCATAGACAGTGATGGATCTATCCGTTTTTTAGGCTGAATCACCATGAAGTTTTCCACAGGTGATGGCGGAGAATTGGTGCTGCAGTTGGTACATTATTTCGATGGGTATCCTTATCCAGGCGATACAACACTTTCGAAGTCGGGTAACCTAAACAAAGTAGTTTTTAAATAGTGGAATACAAATTATTATTATATAAAGGGAGAAGACTGTTTTTTTAATTTTCATGAGATTTTCCGTTTCTTGTTGAAATTGCACAAAATGGCTTCTTTTCAATTTTAGAATGACAAAACACAGAATTTTGTGTTCTTATTCATTATAGGTAGCTTCAGTGAGAAGTATTTCTCAGTTTTGCAATTTTCGGCAAAAGCTTTCGACTTCAGCTTAGTGCTTTTCATCATTTCTCATAGTAATTGAAAATATTATTTGAGGCTCGATATTTGCGAAGACATTAATCGAAACAATGATGTATTGTTATTATTATGCAGAAATTTTCGTTACTCCAAACGAAACCATTCCTTTCCACACCCTGTATTATATATACAATCAAATAATAAAAAGAGTTTTTTTCTTGATAGAAGGATTATTACAAAATTTCAAAAGTCATACAGATTCGTTCTACTAACCTCCTATAAATTTTAATTAAAAAAAAATCATATTCAAAAACTTTTAAAATTGAATTAAATATATGTCTTAAAAAACAATGTTTCAATTTCGTAGACATACAGAATAAACACTTATTACACAGTACCAAAAGGAAATAAGAGAAATCAAAGAAATATAAATTATTAATTAAAATTACTAAATAAATACTTGAAGGGTACAAAATTTTGTTTCGTATCTTGTTTTATGAAGACCAAATTCCTTTCCAAAAATGCAAAACATAACCTCAAAAACTTCTTCAAAATCAACTTGCTCAAAATAAATTCCTTCAAAATAAATTCCTAAAATATGCAGAACATCTGAAGTGAACTTTTAAAATCCTATGTAATCTATGTTCGTCACAGAAATGACACAAAGTCCGTAAGGTATTTTATGGACTTCTTTAAAACCAAATGATTATGTTATAAGTGTAAACCAAAATATATAATTATTATATATATCGGGTGTTTTTTTCAGAGTGAAAGAACTTCAAATCGAAATAAAACACATTTAAATTAAGATTGAACCTATTTTTTTCATTTGAAAGATAATTTTATAACTTTTGTTTTAGAAATAATTTCCGGCATATGTCCACCACGACTAGCTCTGAGAAACCGCATTCGACCAGACCAATTTTGGACACTTTTTCGAGTAATTCAGCCCTTATTTCATAAAAAACAAGAGTTATGTTGGCTTCCAAAGCGTCTATTGTTTCTGGTTTATCAGCATAAACCAATGACTTGACATAACCCCAATGAAAATAATCCAGTGAAGTTATGTCGCTTGATCTTGGTGGCCAATTAATTGGACTATTTCTCGAAATAATGTTATCGCCAAATCTTTCTTTCAATAAATTAATTATTACGGTAGCAGCATGAATCGATACCATTCAAATTTTGAAACAAATAATCATTGATTATCGATCTGTAACGAGCACCATTCACAGTAACATTAACTCCAGCATCGTTTTTAAAGAAATATGGACCGATGATGCCTCCAGCGTTTAAAGCACACCATACAGTGCATTTTTCAGGATGCAATGGAACCTGCAGAATTTCTTGAGGATTGTTTACACTCCATATACGGCAATTCTGCTTGTTTACATAGCCGTTCAACCAGAAATGAACTTCATCACTGAACACAATTTTACGATAAAAAAGTTCAAACTGTTCTAGGGTCGAATCAGTAAACAAACGACGCTTATTATGGTCAAGTGGCTTTAGTTCTTGAACCAGTTGGATCTTGTATGGGTGTAGACCAAAATCTTTAGGCAAAATGTTGCATGTGGTGGATGCACAGAGTCCAACTTGTTGTGAATGTCGAAGAATAGGTAAATCATCATTAACACTATGACTTACAGCAGCGATATTTTCTTCTGTACGTTCAGTTCCTTGTCTTGTTGTTGTTGCTTCGAGTAGAGAAAATGCTGTCCGAAATCTATCGATAGTTCGACGAATAAGCTGCTCTGATGGACGATTATGTAAACCAGAAATTTCACGTAGTGCTCTATGAGTTTGACGAATAGAACACTGATTTTAAAAATAAATTTCAAAAATTTGTGAACGTTGTTGCGGCGTAAATCTTACCGTGATAAGTTGTCAATGCTTACTGAACAAAAATGTCAAAACAACATGGCTTCTACCCTCTGTCAAATCACTATCGAAAGTTCTATCACTAAAAAAAACACCCGATACAATAAAATAATGAGAAGAGGTTTTTTATTTATAGAGTGATAATTAAAAAATTTACAGATTTTTCTTCTGTTAACCTCAAACAAATTTTAATTCAATTCTAAAAATTAAAAGTAACAGAATAAAACCGTATGATTTTTAAAATTATGTAATAATCCTTCTATCAAGAAAAACACTCTTTTTATTATTTTATGGTATATATAATAATTATATATTTTGGTTTACACTTATAACATATTCTCATTTGATTTTAAAGGTGTCCATAAAATATCTTGCAAACTTTGTGTAATTTTTGTGACGAACATAGATTTTGCATGTTTAAGGAATTTTTTATCGAAGGAACTCATTTTGAGTAAGTCGTTTTTGAAGAAGTTCTTGAGGTTACGTTTTGCATTTTTGGAAAGGAGTTTGGTTTTCATAAAACGAGCTACGAAATTTTGAATTGAATTCTTTTATTAAGTAATAAGTGTTAATTCTATGTGTCCATTAAATTGACACAGTGTGTTCTAAGACATTTATTTAATTTAATTCTAAAAGTTTTTGAATAAGAGTTTTTTTGATATTAAAATTTGTAGGAGGTTAATAGAATAAATCTGTATGTTATTTAAAATTTTGTATTTGATAAATTTTTGACATTCATTGAAACAATAATGTATTATTATCATTATGCATAAATAGCAGAAATTTTCATCATTCCAAATAAAACTATTCCTTTCCACACCCCGTATTATAAATACACTTTTCACACCCCGTAAAAAAGTCTTGTACAGATCGCGGATAGATTGAGCATCGTTACGAGAAATATTCTGGGTAGAAAAATGTTATACAGTTTTAACACCAGGTAAGTTTGAACGCCAAGAAATTACCGCTTAACGCCATCGAAACTTTCAAGGCACACCATATCGGGATCTGGTGATTATAGCTGTTTGTGTTTACCTGGAGCATTATTGCTTCATTTTAAGATCCTGGGACGTGATGATCAAGATATGACAATAAGCGTGTTCATATTTTTCCCATAACGATTATTTCCTGCTCGTACTTAAAATGCCCGATACCGAGATATACTATCCCATTTTTGATCGGAACACCTTCGTTATATTATAATTCAATATAGTTTAAAAGTGTGGGACCATGTGCCGATCAGGCGTTATGTTTTCTGAAGGGTAGAATAAATTTCCCACCTTGAAAGAGATTGTGCAGATATAATAATTCGTGATTATGGGAGAGATGTGAACGTCGACGAAAAATAAAAATTTATGAAAGCAAAAACATGACGTAACGGTGCTAGCCAAGAGCTAAATAAATTTTAATCATTTGAGGTATAACTGGTGAATGCCGAATCAATCAACAATTCAGGGTGAAAAAAAAGAGAACTCTCTTATGTCTTCGAAGGAATTTTGTGAAATATTACAGACATAACTGAAGCGATTTCCTGAAACCTTTATAGGTGTAATCTGGACATTTCTCAATTTTTTTTTAAATTTAATGAATCAAATGACTTTGAAACACTGTTTCTAAGATATATACATATGTAGAAATATTAACACATATGTAGAATTATTAACACATATGTGCGGCAGTCAATCGATAAAGAATTATAAGAAAACATAAAAATTTACCGTGATCTTCCAGCAAACATTATCTAAGACACCCTGTTTCGATTGGATATAAATAAAAAACAAATTCCATCGGCAAAAAATGCCCCCCATAGAATTGATGATGTTCGCTGGATGATCACGGTTAATTTTTCAAGTTTTCTTCTAATTCTTTATTGGTTAACTGCCACATATATGTGTTGATAATTCTACAGGGTGTTTCACGAATGATTGTACAGTCTTTCAGGGCTGATGTAGGACATCTTGGTGAGTCTGAATCAGTGCTCGAAATATGTCCTAACTAAATTCGTTTAAAAGATACAGGAGGCATACCTCTTGATTGCCTGCATGGATCTTCAAAACTTGAGGGAATGAGTATAGGTCAGTGCCATAGATTTGCTCATAATGACTTATCGATAGCACTGGTCCGGACTGAGAAAAATACATTCTTTATCCCACATCTTGTAAAACACCATATACATCCAATATTCAAAAAGCGAAATTCTCTTCAGAATCTACAATAAATACTCTTTCAAACAAGCCTATTAGGATCATTGGCAATGGACCAATTTATAGTAAACACGGACCTGTGAATCTCCGAATAATGCCTATTCATATTGAATCGATTGAAATTCGCTGTAACATGACTTAGGTATTGTGCTGCATCTTATTCCATCCATATATGAAAGTAAGGGCAACATCAAATATTTTTTGCAAAACTAAATTTAACCAAAAACTCGAATTAACATTGAACATTTAATTGGACTATTATAAAATGGACTTAATAATGAAAATGTGTAATGTATCTCATAAACATGTGAGAAACTGAAAAAAATTGACAATAAATAAGAGAAAAAATTATAACTTGTTTTCGAAATTACCCCCTCTCTCTTCTAAACATTTTCTAGCTCTTGTGATCAAATGAGCTACAGCTTCCTTCAAAATTTCCGGTCGATTTCTTATTGCTTGACATGTAGCTTGAATACTAATTATCAGATGCCCCCTGTCTATGATTTCTTCAGAGTAAACTTCATTTTTTAAGTGCCCCCAGAGAAAATCCAAGCATGTAAGATCTAGGGATCTTGCAGGCCAGTCATGAGATCCCCCTCTATCAAAGCAATGATCTGGATGAACTTCATTCAAATGCGCTACAATTTCACGGGTAAAATGTACCGGAGTTTCATCATGTTGGAAGTACATTCCTCTTGGAATATTGCTACCATCATTCAAGAGCCCTGGCAAACACTCGATTGAAAATTGTAGATATGTCACTCCATTCAGCCTCTGTGGAAGAATATACATTCTGTCAAGAAAGTACCGGGAATTATCGATTTAAATCTGGCGGGGCAATGAGGCAGGTGAAAATTTTTTTTCCTAGGTTGGTACCACTGTCCTTAATTACTATGCCAAGCTTGAGCGGGATCTGTCAACTAGTGTGTTTGCAACAGCTGATTAAGTCAGTCGATGTCAGAGTGCGTGCCGATTTTTACTATGGGTGATTACGTTGAGACGATAACGCGCCTTCTCACCGAGCTACGATTGTGACTGACTTTCTCGCCAAAAACTCAACAAACGTGCTTCAGCAACCACCGTATTCGCCGGATTTGGCTCCCTGCGACTTTTTCCTCTTCCCAAAACTAAAATTGCCCCTTCGTGGCACCCGTTTTGAGTCGATTGAAGCCATAAAACAAAATTCGGCGCGAAAGCTAAAGTCCATCCCGGAAAGCGCCTATAAAAAATGTTTCGATAATTGGCCGTTGGCATAGATGTATTGGAGCAAATAGAGCCTATTTTGAAGGCGACCCAATAAATTTTGACGATTAAATGTAAAAATGTTGTTTTAATTGAAAATTCCCGGTACTTTCTTGACAGAGTAGTATGGTCCAATTAGGCGATTATTGTAAATTCCACACCAAATACTGACTGAAAAACGATGTTGTGAATTGAGTTTCCTAGTCTTTTTTGAACTTCGCTTCATCAGTAAAAAGCGTTCTGAAGATAGCTCACTGGTTCCGCAAAACCCATCTGTAAAATCGCATCCTCGGTAGTTCATCGCCTGGCTCCAAGGTTTGGACGAATTGTAAAAGAAATGGATGCCACTTTTCAGTGTGCAGAACTCGCCAGACCTGACAATGTGGCAAACCTAAAACTGAACCAAGACGCCGAATGCTGGTTGAATGATTTTCTATTATCTCTTCATGGTTTACCATCGAACTTGTTCTTTCTCGTTTATCTACTGACGGAAAGAGTCCAGTTTCACGAAGTGAGCGATTAACATGTTAGAATGTTTGGTGGTTAGGAATTCGACGATCCGGATATAGCCTTCGATATTCCCTACCAGCTTCACGACCATTGCACTTACAAAATACATAAACTAACAACATATCAGTATACTTAGTAATCGTAAATGACTGCATATCGATAATTCTCTTAATGGAAATATTATGAAACACAACAATCTACCACTTGCGCATTTTTCTATTTCAATAATGACCCGACATTGGTTTGAAATATTGAATTGAATCAGTCCTTACTTGGTGAAAATCCATATTAAATAATATTTAAATAAGGTTATTCTGATTTTCACAAATTTTTATTGTTATGTTTACAACAATCGTTTGTAAAAAAAATAAATGGTTTGAAATGTCAAAATTCTTAGCATGAGCCACTTAGATTTCGAAATGGGTTGAATTCATAGTGGACGAATTTCCTCTGTGATCTTGCACATAGCATTGAAAATAAATGATATCTTAAGCTTCAGAGAGAATTAGAAATGAGAAGATAAATAGTGGACCAGAAAGAAAGGCTAATGAAAGCTGCAGAACATTCAATACAAGAGCTAGCTGGAGTCAAAAAGAAATGGGGAAATTTTCGAAAACAAATCACATACGAAAATGGATGGGGGAAGGGGTATAAAAGAATTTATTTGCGAAAGTGTGAACAAGATGTCGAAAAGTATTTCGTTTCGTATGCGTGTGCCTATGAATCGAAAATTCCAGATATTCAATAGCTCATAAAAAATTGATGCGAAGTGTGCCATTATTTCAAATGAGCTTGTTTGAAAGAGTATTCATTGTAGATTCTGAGGAGATATTCGCTTTTCGAAAATTCGATGTACAGGGTGTTTTACAAGATGTGGGATAAAGAATTTAATTTTCTCAGTCCAGACCTGTGCTATCGACAAGTAAGGCATTGGTCTATACTCATTCCCTCTAATTTTCATGAAGATCCATGCAGGCGTTCAAGAGTTATGCCGATGGAAAGTTCTTGATAAAATACATAAAACATCCTGTATCTCTTAAACTAAAATAGTTAGGACATATTTCGAGCACTGATCCAGACCCACCAAAATGTCCTGCATCTACCCTGAAAGTCTGTACAATCATTCGTGAAACACCCTGTATATGTCTGAAGTGAAACAATGCTTCACAGACATTTTATTCAATTTTAAAACATGTTTAATAGATTTCTCAGATTGAATTTTTGCAGGTTTTTAGAAGTTATGCATTAGACACTCAGCATGTGTCATCCGTTTGGAAAAAATTGGACTCAATATCAATATTTATGAAATTATGCATAATGAAATTAAAACTACCAGATTCGCACTGTTGGACGCAGTCGAAATCAACAGGTACAAAACATATCCCCCTTGTTAAATATTTTTGCTCAGTTAGGTATTTCCGATACTTGGCTCTACAGGGGGACAAGAAAAACCTGGGACAAACTTTTTTCATTAACTTCATTAAACAAAAAATATTAAACAAGACAACAACGAATAATAATAACATAAACATTTGGTAATAATATATTTAAGCCGTTTTGAAGTGGCTTCCTTTGGCTGCGATATATAGCTTCAGACTCTTCGGGCGTTAATCGGTCCCATTTCCGGTGCAGGGATTGCATTAGCGACTCCAAACTTTTGTGGTGTTTAGCACACGTCTTGATCTCCAAAATCGACCAGACTCTGTAGTCCATCGGGTTGAGATCCGGCGAGTAGGGCGGCCATTCTGCAGATGTGATGAAATCAGGGAAATGGGTCTTACATGGTGTAAGACCCATTTACGGCGAAAAATTGTTGTTATTGATACATTGTGGAAATATTCTTTTATATGTTATTTGAATGATAAAAAATTATTTTTTATAATATTTAATTATTTAAAAGATATTCTCTTGATGAAAGCCCTTTCATTTCAATAATAATTCGTAATATATTCTAACTGACAAAGAAACTGCAACACCCAGAAGGAACTGTTTAAATTTTAAATTTTTTTTGGTAAAACATAGATATTATAGCAAGAGTAAATGATTAAAATTTGGAGAAAAAATCGTGAAGGTCTTTTCATGTAAACATTTTTTGTTACTTAAATATGTAGTCGTTTTTTGCAAATTTTTTAAATCTTACAACAAACCAGTCGCTGTTTAGTTGTTGTTTAAATGCCTAGAGCACGTGTACGCGGAATTTATCGCCTGCTAAGTGAATTTGAAAGAGGTCGAATTACTGATCTACGGGAGGCGGTGTTGTCATTTCGAGAAATCGAAGAAGAGTAGCCAGCGGACGTCGAAGGTGCACAAATGAAGTTCAAGATCGACGTCTAAGATTTATGGCTATTAGAGACCGATTTGCTACAACTCGATCTTTGGCTGATGAGTGGTTAGGAGAACAAATCCATCCTGTAACTGTCCGAACGGTTTACCACCGGATAAGGTCTTTTGGACTGCAGCATTATCGACCCCATCTTGTGTTACCTTTGACGGTTGAGCATCGCCGTCAACGATTGGAGTGGTGCAGAGAACGTCAACATTGGAATATGAAAAGGCATCAGGTCGTCGTTTCTGATGAATCTCGATTCTCCTTGGGTGCACATGATGGCCGAAGAAGGGTTAGACGACGTCCGGGGGAAAGACCTCAGTTTGATATTGAGCATCATGTACACCGGACAGTAGGCGTTATGGTATGGGGTGCTATTGCCCATGCAAGTAGGTCACTTTTAGTCTTTATTCGATGTAACATGACAGCGCTGCGTTACCTCCAAGAAATAGTGGAGCCATATGTCCTCCCTTACCTTAACCGGCTCGAGAATCCAATGTTTCAGCAAGATAATGCTCAACCTCATGTTGCCAGAGTTAGTTTAAACTTTTTTGGAGCGACCCATTTGAATCTTTTGCTATGGCCGCCCAGATCCCCCGATCTTTCGCCCATAGAGCATGTTTGGGACATCATGGGTAGAAGGCCTGGAAATTTACCCCAGCCCCCACGGACTTTGGCGGCTCTGAGTCATGAACTACAGCTAGCTTGGGGTAGTATCCCTCAAGAAGAAATAGACCAATGCCAAGACGTGTTGGGGAGTGTATAGATAATCGCGGTAGACAAACACATTATTAACAAATTTATTTAAAAAAATTGTGAACCCTTCGTTTTTTTTCTTCAAATTTCAATCATTCGCTCCTTGCTATAATCTATGTTTTACAAAAAAAAAAAATTAGAGTTTAAACAGCTCCTTCTGGGTGTTGCAGTTTCTTTGTCAGTTAGTAAACTTTTGGTCACCTCAGGAAATGTTCAATTCCCTCACTCAATTGAGATTTATGATAATAACAACAATTCTTTTGTTTTTGTCCTTGATGAATTATAACTCAGGTGATATTCACATAGAAAGTTATCATACTATCGGTGACAAAAACAGATAAATCATCTATGTCCTGATTTATTTTTATTGTAAAAGACCGATACGATCTTACATGTAATTATCATACACAGCTCTATCGATCTCAGCTAGATAACATAATAAGAGATATTCTGTAATAATTAACTTCCCAATCTAATAATCTCAAATTTCTAAGGCCAGGTGGGCCCATAAATCTTTTCAACTTCTAACCTCAATAATATCTACCTGAATCCTATAAGGTTCTAATTTCATTCGTTCCATGAGCTTAATACGGTATCTTATTGGATAAGATGGTGGAGTCTATAAGCTTCATAAAAAGCGGGAATTTTACAACACACAGAATCATTTTTGTTCGTCATAGCCCTATGGGAATTGTTTCCTTTTATGGAATATTTCGGATAAAATAAAACAAATGTTTTACTACAAAGAGAAGATTTTTTATTACCGATGAAAATTGAAACAAGTTTTCACAAATTACTGTGTTGTTACCAAAAAACTGAGATATTCACGTGTTAATTAAGGGTTCACATTTTTGTGACAGCAATTACGAAGTATTACTTCATCTTTAGACAACCGGAAACTTAACAAGAAGTTATTTTGGTTCAGGTGCAAAAGAATGTTAAATTAAATTCAAGTGTTTTAAAATGTCACCACAGTATCGAGAAGCTTAAGTGTGTAAAATATTACACTAGATGTCCAACTTCCCCACTGAGTATATCACTTTGTGAAAGATCGATTTGAAATAAAAATTGAAAAATCTCTGAAATAACACTAATATTTGAAATTAAACTCAATAAAATTTTTGGGAAACTCAGAATTCGAGAATGTTTTGAACAAAAACCAAACAGTTTATCCATAAGCACCTGTAACATCTGACAGCAACTTCGAAATGAAACCATCGAATTTCAAGGTTACCAACCGAGCCATAGAAACATTTAAAATCTTATTCCAAACAGTCTCTACGTGAATTTGAAATCTTTTTCCAACAGATTTAATCTGTTAGTCTCCTACAATTTTAATTTAAAAAATATTATTCAAAAATTTTTAATTAAATTAATATCTTACATTTTATATTTAATAGACGTATAAAATCAAAACTCAATATACAATAAATAAATGGAATAAATAACCCAACGGATATAAATTGCCATTTAAAATTAAACAATAAATATTTGAAGGAGACAAAATTTAGTTTCTGATCTTACAATTATGAAAACTAAATTCTTTTCAAAAATACAAAACATAATTTTAAAGACTTCTCAGAAAATATAATTTATTTGAAATATTTCATATATTTAAATATTTGAATAAGTTACTTCAAAAATATCTCAAAAACTGTATTGTATCCGCAAAAAACAATTAGAATTCCGATAAGGTTTTTATCGGTCCTACTTCACATTAAAAAAATAAAATCAATAAATAACAAATATAACTCACCTACAGACCTCGTGGTATCCTCGTTTGAACAAAGTAGCTTTAAAATCCAAGATATTCTATGTTGGTCACAAAAATCACAGAAAGCTGTAACGTATTATATGGCTTTCTTTAAACCACTTGATACTTCATAATGAGATTTTTTATTCAGACCTAAGTATAATTATATATAATGTATAAGGTAAAAAAATAAGAATAGGTTTTTTATTTGATAGAAGGATTTTTGTGACGAACATACAATATCTTGGATTTTAAAGTTAGTTTGTTCAAACGAGGATGTTACGAGGTGAGTTATCTTTGTTGTTAATTGATTTTATTTTTTAAATGTGAAGTAGGATCGATGAAGACCTTATAGGAATTCTAATTGATTTTTGAAGATATAATACCTGTTTTGAGAGATTTTTGAACTAACTTATTCAATTATTTGAATATTATAAATATTTCAAATGAATTATATTTTCTGAGAAGTCCTTAAAATTATGTTTTGTATTTTTGAAAAGGATTTAGTTTTCATGATTGTAAGATCAGAAACAAAATTTCGTCTCCTTCAAATATTAATTTTTTAATTTTAATTGACAAGTTATATTTGTTGGGTTATTTATTCCCTTTGATAGTGTATATTGAGTTTTGATTTTATACGTCTATTAAATATAAGCTACACGCTTATAAGACATTAATTTAATTCTAAAAATTTCTGAATAAAATTTTTTGAGATTAAATTTGTAGGAGACTAACAGATAAAATCTGTTTTGATATTCAAATTTTGTAATATTCCTCCTATCAAATAAAAAACCTCTTCTTATTATTTTATTTTTGTAGTAGATTTTAACTGCATTGTTGAAGCGTGTATTGTTCCATTTTTAGTAATGGCGTAGTGTTTGCTTGTCGAATGTCAAAAGATAGCGGGCAATTCAAAATGGAAAACTTTCGATGCAGATGAATCCCTTTTTAATCATTATAACTACTAATGCCAGAACGAACTGAAACTCCCGGCTCTACGTCAGTGGTTCCATTATTTTTTATACTGATGTTTCCGATGGTGAGAACTCAATAGATTTATTCCCAGAACACGAATATTGAAACCGTGGACGTGTTAATCATCCATCATAATAAAAAAACCAAATTAGGGATCACTCAATTATTAAAATCTGAATTAGTCAGCCATCTTCGAAAGACCCACAGAAGAACCTTATATTAACAATCAGGCCATTAGATATGGCCTCTAACCGAATATACCCAAAGATTCGATGCTAATATAACGTTAGAAATTTTTTCTTCGATTCTCAGTCGACATTCACCTCAAATAATTACCGTGGTTATGGATGATGGACCGAAATAACCGAACGTAATAGAAAAAAGTATGTCTCAAAACCGAACATTATTCAGCTTTCTATGACCGTCCGATAGGTTAGAAATGATCAAGGTGCGCGGGTCGTGAACCATAAAAAACCCGAATTTGGTCTCCATTAGAATGGCCGTGTTGATTATTATGGCTGGATTGAAATTGGTTTTTGAATTGCGCAGAGGAGAAAGGAAGAGGCCAATTTTCGGTATGGAAAGAACTAGATAATGCCATGTGAATACACTGTTTCGCTAATAATGAGAGGGTTAGGTTAGGTAATGAAGGAATACGTGATTTCAATTTTGATAGACAAGTTTGTGATTGGTTATAGAGTCTATCGTTGAGAAATAACATAATGATGTTGTTCGGAAACTAATTTCGTTTTTATTTTATAAAATAAAGACAATTTTCGTATAATGAATAAATATTTTATCAAATTGAATATTGGCTACTCTGGTCCAACACCTTTTGCCATCTTTCTGGTAATAGTATGATTCCACGCTCATAAAATGTTTGGTCTTTGCTGGAAAAAAATGGATACAAGTGATTTTTGACCTCTTCACATGAAGTGAAGGTTATGGAATGACCGGAACAAATAATAATCCAAAGGCTCTAGATCTGGTGAATATTGTGAGTGTGACAGTGTATTCCATTCGAACTGTTAAAGCTTTTGGCGAGTGACCAAACTTGTATGAGGTCTCGCATTATCTTCATTAACTTCAATAAATGCTGAATGACTGAATACTCATAGTAGAGAAGCTGAACTAACGATAAATGAAACTTACACTAAAGTGATGACAAACACTGAAGAAAAAGAAATGAAAATGATTGATAAAACAATTGACTATGTTCAGGAATATTGTTATCTTGGGGGCAGGTCGTTTCTTTTACAAATCATCAAAACAAAGAGATTAAGAGAAGAATAGAAAACGCTTGGAATCAGTACTGGTCACTTGCGTTTATCTCGAAGGGTGACTTTTCCATGAATATCAAGAAGGAAGTGATGCCTGTTCTATCATATGGCGTTGAAACTTGGTCCCTGACTGAAAAACAAACCCAAAAGTTGAAAGTATGTCAAAGAAGAAAGGAAAGAAGTTTATTAGGGATAAAATTAAAAGACCGAATAAGAAATGTAGCTATCAAAAGAAAAACACAACTTGGGCTGGCCATGCAGCAAAGATGTCAATTGGAAAATGAACCAAGTAATGGTATCCAAGAGATGGTAGAAGAAGCTGTGGTCGTCCAGCAACAAGATGGCAGGATTCTATTAAGGAAAAAAAAGGAATATTATGGACACAAATCGTTCAAAATAGGGAACAGTTGAAGAAATTTGTTCCGGATGGGGATTGTACGGGCTCATGATGATGATGAACCCTTAGTTTCCCAGACAATCGCTTATTTGGTATTGGAATAAACTCGTCATTCGCGCGAACAAATTCTTCAATCTTTCTAGAAGTGAATGTGTTCCACTAGTGCAAAATGCATGAAAATGCACCAAATGGTCATGTTCATACAAACACACGAGGGAAGTCAGTACATAGTGCTTAATCGCCACCGAATCTCATCAAAATTCTCCACAGATCAAAGCAAGCCGAGTGGATCCTATTCAGCTGACAACGGTTCTCACCCCCTCCGTTCATAACGCTCGCTCGTAAATGATATTATCGAGGGGCGTGGCCCAGATTGCCATAATATTTGTCATAATCCTTGAAGGGAAGCTGCGTCCCTAGAAAGGGGAAAGAGATGTGGTCTCGCATTTAGGCAAAGGTGTTGCGAACACGTGTCTGTTCACAGAGGGGACGTAAAACCGCCCTTGGGCGACAAATGAAAAATAAAGTCCCATGGGAACGCGACAAGAATGTATCAATTGATGTAAATGCATTATTCTCCTCCCTGCGGGATAAGTATGGCGATTTTCCTAATGGACAATTCATGGTGTTATATTTATTCTACATCGCGTTTAATGAGGACAACAGAATAGTTAGGAACATATAACGGATTTCCCAATGGAAAGTATTTGATTATAAAATCAAATGAAACAGATAAAACAATTTTTGACTATGAAGTCAGGGGTGGATAATTTAAAATTTACATTTTTGATCGGCTATAAATAAAAAAACAAAACACGAATTTTCAATATATGATTTCAGTTTTTAATTTTAAATTCACCGAATAGACTCAAAATTAATAGTTCATATACTATTCAAATATAGAATTCATAATCGTATCTTCTCTCCAACATTTTTTCTGTGAAATAGTCTATCTATCTATCTATCTATCTATCTATCTATCTATCTATCTATCTATCTATCTATCTATCTATCTATCTATCTATCTATCTATCTATCTATCTATCTATCTATCTATCTATCTATCTATCTATCTATCTATCTATCTATCTATCTATCTATCTATCTATCTATCTATCTATCTATCTATCTATCTATCTATCTATCTATCTATCTATCTATCTATCTATCTATCTATCTATCTATCTATCTATCTATCTATCTATCTATCTATCTATCTATCTATCTATCTATCTATCTATCTATCTATCTATCTATCTATCTATCTATCTATCTATCTATCTATCTATCTATCTATCTATCTATCTATCTATCTATCTATCTATCTATCTATCTATCTATCTATCTATCTATCTATCTATCTATCTATCTATCTATCTATCTATCTATCTATCTATCTATCTATCTATCTATCTATCTATCTATCTATCTATCTATCTATCTATCTATCTATCTATCTATCTATCTATCTATCTATCTATCTATCTATCTATCTATCTATCTATCTATCTATCTATCTATCTATCTATCTATCTATCTATCTATCTATCTATCTATCTATCTATCTATCTATCTATCTATCTATCTATCTATCTATCTATCTATCTATCTATCTATCTATCTATCTATCTATCTATCTATCTATCTATCTATCTATCTATCTATCTATCTATCTATCTATCTATCTATCTATCTATCTATCTATCTATCTATCTATCTATCTATCTATCTATCTATCTATCTATCTATCTATCTATCTATCTATCTATCTATCTATCTATCTATCTATCTATCTATCTATCTATCTATCTATCTATCTATCTATCTATCTATCTATCTATCTATCTATCTATCTATCTATCTATCTATCTATCTATCTATCTATCTATCTATCTATCTATCTATCTATCTATCTATCTATCTATCTATCTATCTATCTATCTATCTATCTATCTATCTATCTATCTATCTATCTATCTATCTATCTATCTATCTATCTATCTATCTATCTATCTATCTATCTATCTATCTATCTATCTATCTATCTATCTATCTATCTATCTATCTATCTATCTATCTATCTATCTATCTATCTATCTATCTATCTATCTATCTATCATCTTCATCTCTTCTGTTTATTTATTTAGCATCAAAATAACTCTCAACTGATGTGAAAATGGCTTAGAATTTCAGTTCCTTTTTCTTGAACATTTTCTATCAATTTTCAAAAGGGAAATAAAGATGGCCTTTGTCAAATCTATGTGAAACATATTTTAGTGATTGATTTTGTGATTCCTTAATATCTAATCGAAGCAAATTTATCTTTGGTGATGGATTTAGTTAATTTTGCTCAATACTTTGTTTTCTTTTGATCCTTTGTTGATTAGCTGCCGCTCATATGTGTTGATAATCTATATATTCATAAAATTGAACAGTGTTTTCTAAGGCATTTTATCAAATTTATTCAGGAAAGTTTTGAAGAGATTTTTTAAATTGAATCCTCAAAGATTTCGGAGAATTCATCCAGCCATTGTCTGTAATCTTCAAAATTATGTTGAATACTTATATAATTTTTTCACAATAAAGTGCATAAGTTTTTTCACTATAATTCACACAATACTCCACATGCGACAAATGACTGGTAGATTGGATATTAAAATAACAAGCTTTCCCAAGATTCATTCGCCATATTATTAACTTAATCGGAACAACCAACGAGACCTTATAAATCCAATCGTCCAATATCCATTTCTAGCATAACAAATATCATTAAAAGACAATAAAACTTATACTTTTCCATTCATATTTGATGGAAAGGAGTGACCACCATATTTTACTATCGTTTTAATCGCCATTGAAAGATTTACGATAGACAATAACGAAGTCTCTGTCGATATTTTATCTCCTAAGTACATTGTTCATTCTAACAATAAAATCTTACGAAAAAATACAATGATCTCATAATGTATTCCTATCGCGGAGCGATAAGGGTAATTTGTTCGGAACACAATTAAAGTATCAGTGCCTCAAATGGCACCGAGGGATCGTAATCATAATGGCATGGTTAATAATAATAATTCAATAACACCCACTTGGTGGGGCTGTGATAATGCTCGATATGAAGATAAAGAGTTCCGAAGACTGAAGGTTGATTATGCAAGGCATTCAGTCATGTTGCGGAAGTGGTTACAGTCTTGTACCTGGAATATAATACGTGTGATCTATCTTTAGACCTGCAATTTCTGAGGTGGGTTCAGGGAATAGTTCAACTTAATTCGATATACGAGATGTGTCCGAAAAGTATCCGACCTGAGTTCATGTCTTCGCTCCAGAGCGTTGGAGTGGTCTCTCCTGCACTCTCTGAATACTGTAGTTATCGACCAGACGCCTTGGGTAGAACCATAGACGTATTAAAAGAGACTCAATTATTGTATTATATCCACTTACATATTTGTTATAAGGAGGATGAGAGATGTAGCTGATGCAGATACTGTTAAACTTGCATACTATTCTGGTTTTCACAATACGGCGATTTATGGAATAATTCTGTGAGGACAGAGTAGAGATGCCGGAAGAGTCCTTTTACAACAAAAGAAACCCATAAGAGCGATGTTTGGCTTGAAATCGACTGATTCCTGTAGGGAAATATTCAAAAGGGCAAAAATACTCATTATAACATCTGTGTTTATACTCACCTGCCTCAAATATGCCCACAATCATAAGGATATATTCAAGACCAGCAAAGACTTCCATACCCACAACACACGTCGAAAAGATGATTATGTTCTACCTTGTACTACGAATTAATAAAGGGCAGCAAGGGCCAAATTTCATATGCTTGAATCTCTATAATAAGCTACCCCAGAAATTTAAAAAAATGAATGCGATTCAGTTTGAGAGGGAAGTGAAAAGACTGCTACTTGAGTAGACGGTTTATTGCACTGACGAGTTTGATTTAACTTTTGACATGTAGTTTGTTCTTTGTTGAAGTGGTATCGTCTTATATAAATCAATGTTAGTTTATTCGTTATTGTGTATATAATCTGATATGAACATTATGTTATGTTTCTATTTTTTTGACATGTCATGTAATAATTGATGACAAAACTTTATACATGTATTTTGGTTGTGAATTCTTCTATAAGTGTGGGAAAGTTATAATAAGGGTCAATATAAAAAAAGACACTTTTTTGCGTGAAATATGAACAAAACTAAAACGGTTATTATGTGAGTGTTCCTAGGAATTTAAAAAGATTTCTATCTGGAAATTCTGAGATTTCATTCAGTAAGTGTTCGCTTTGTTTGTTTTTCAGAATTTCATATTGTTCAAGGAGTAATAGTCTCCGATAGTTATCTTCTCTGTGCAGGATTCTTAAATTTTCGATTGTGGTCTTATGATTCAGTTCCATCAAATGATTTCCCAATGCTGAATTTGGTCGATTTTTTACGTGCTCATTGAATCTTTTATTTGCTGAACGGGTGGTCATGCCTACATAAAAAAAAGGGCGGCCAGCACAAGTTATTTTTTATATGCCACTATATTGAACGTTGTTCATTTTCTTCTTGTTATTAATCAAGATGCTTTCTAGGATCTGGTGTTGTTTGTTAATTATTGTGTAGTTTTCTGAAAGTTGCATTGATTTTTTCATTAAATCCTTTATAAAATGGAAGAGAAATGTATCGCTGATTGATAGATCGGTGTGGGTATATTTTATTGATGAGCAGTTTATCTTTTATAGATTTCAAATTATTGTCCATGTATGATATCGAGTATTGATTATTTTTCCCAATTTGGTATGTGGTGTTTAATTCTTTAATATAATTTTCTTTAGATAGAGGTATGCTCAGAAGAAGGTTGAACAAAAATCTAAAAGCTGCTCTTTTGATTGGGGCGGAATGATAAGAATGAAAGGGGATGATTGTGTCTGCTTGAGTCTGTTTTCTGTAGACGTCGAATGAAAAATTATTATTATCTTCGAGCTCAATCTTCAGATCAAAAAAATTTATAGAATTATTGATGGATTTTTCCAGAGTGAAGTGAATTTTGAAATTTGTATTCAAGCTATTAAAAAATGTTGTGAGTTCATCCTCAGTTCCAGCCTATATACAAAATATGTCAGCTACGTATCTTCTCCAAAGTCTTATATATTTTCCAAACGGTAGTTGCATTATTTGTCGTTCAATATAATTGACATAAAATATATACTGAATAATTACAATTGAGCTTGGTTTTTTTCCGGATACTTCCTAGAGGAACAATACTACCATGTCCTGTATTGCCAAAATGATCATTTGAGAATATGCTTCCTTTTGAAACCATCATTAGCATTCAAGTCTCACAATATTATTAATCCTATAAACCCTTAATGCCTTATGCTATCAATAGTTTCCTCTCTCACAGTCAAATAAGGAAAGCTCATAGATTCGTTATTTCGAAATTCGATTCAACTGAACCAATTATTCCGACGCAGATCCCCATCTATTAATCGGTACTAAGACGCGAAAGTGAAAACCACCAACCGTCACCAGATGGAAATGGTAAAGATAGAGATATAAAAACGATAAAATTGAATTTTTTACCTCGCGGAGAACTTCATTTAATCATCATTCATTACGTGACTACCATCGGTACCTCGGAAAAAACCCTAAATCGCATCACCCAAGGCCTTTCTCAATATGGTGTCTACGAACCACCGCAAACAAGCGCTTGATTGGTCCATGGAAAATATAACAGCTGCACATCGGACCCATTAATGGGAATCATCAAGGCACGCTGGGAGACCGATATTATGGTTAATGTGTTCCCCTTACCTGGCCTAGTCGTGAGGGGTCCTCGGCCCCTCCCCCCCTTATGTCCCCTCGCAGCCGAGCCATTTATACGGTTTTCAAAAGAAAATAATTAGTTGAAGCATCTTTCTCTCTGATCGTGGCGGGCAATCAGCTGCGGTCTAGGGTTAGGATGGCTACGTGTGTTCCCCTTAAATATACGAGATGATTACGTTTTCGAATTTGGTATGCCTGTGGACGTCAACGTTGATAAATATACAACTTTCGTGTATTAATTATGGGACATTATAAATAATACTTGAGAACCGTGCGGTTCTCATAGGAAGGATATGAATTTTATACAGGCTGTCTTCTGAACGGTGTCCGACTACAGCGGTGAGAAAAAAAATTCAGATAACAAAGATTGCTAAACATCCGCATTTTACTTCTAATAAACTTTTCACTGATGAAGCCAGCGGCTTTACCAAAGATGCAATTTTTAACTTTCATAATAGGGCGGATGAAAATCTACACGCCTTTCATGAGTCCAGGCTTCATCAGAGTTTCACTGTAAATATCTGGCTATAGGTATTTTAGGAGATTGTTTGTTAGTACCAGCAGTTTTACTAAGGAATTTAACAGGAGCCGCATACCTTAACTTTCGTCAAAACACCTTGCGCGATTTTCAAGACGTGGTACCTTTAAATCAGTGGATGAATATTTGGTTTATGCAAGATGGAGCATTTACATCAAACATTTCCCAGATTATTTGAAAGAAAATGTTATGACCTTTATGTTTTCAAAATAAATTCTGGCACATGTCCACAACGAACCCCATTCAACCAGACCAATTTTGGACCACTTTTTCGAGTAATTCAGGCCCTATTTCATCAATAACACGAGTTATGTTGGCTTTCAAAGCGTCTATTGTTTCTGGTTTATCAGCATAAACCAATGAGTTGACATAATCCCAAAGAAAATAATCCAGTGGATTTATGTCGCATGATCTTGGAGGCCAAATAATGGACCATTTCTGGAAATAATGTTATCGCCAAATCTTTCTTTCAATAAATCAATTGTTACGGTAGCAGCATGAGGTGTAGCCTCATTTTGTTGGAACCAAAACACTTCTGGGTCGATACCATTCAAATTTTGAAACAAATAATCGATTATCGATCTGTAACGAGCACCATTCAGTGCAACATTAGCTCGAGAATCGTTTTTGAAGAAATATGGACCGATGATGCCTCCAGCGTGTAAAGCACACCATACAGTGCATTTTCAGGATGCCATGGAACCTGCAGAACTTCTTGAGGATTGTTTTCACTCCATATACGGAAATTTTGCTTGTTTACATAGCCGTTTAACCAGAAATGAGCATCATCACTTAAAACAATTTTACGATAAAAAAGTGGATCAACTTCAAGCTGTTCTAGGGACTAATCAGCAAACAAACGATGCTTATTATGGTCAAGTGGCTTTAGTTCTTGAACCAGTTGGATCTTGTATAGGTGTAGACCAAGATCTTTACGCAAAATCTTCCATGTGGTGGATGCACAGAGTCCAACTTGTTGTGAACGTCGATGAATAGACAAATCTGGATCATCATCAACTCTATGACTTACAGCAGCGATATTTTCTTCTGTACGTACAGTTCTTTGTCTTGTTGTTGTTGCATCGAAAGAGAAAATGTTGTCCGAAATCTATCGATAGTTCGACGAATAAGCTCTGATGGACGTTTCTGTCAAACCATAAATTTCACGAAGTGCTCTATAAGTTTGGCGAATAGAATACTGATTTTGAAAATAAATTTCAACAATTTGTAAACGTTGTTGCAGCTTGAGTCTTTCCATGATAATTTGTCAATGCTTACTGAACAGAAATGTCAAAACAAGATGGCTTCTACCTTCTGTCAAATCACAATTAGTTCTATGACTCTAAAGAAAACACCCGATAGAATAAAAAATTAAAAAGTTATATTTTACTTGATAGAAAGCTTATTACAATATCTCAAATATCATACAGATTTATTCTGTTAACCTCGCTACAATGTTTAATTTTAATTTTATGAGAAAATTATATTATTTTATTGTACATACAATAATTATATTTTGAAGTTTTCTAAGTAATCGCAGTCAATATTTTATATTTATATTCTAAATCGGTTAACTACCACACATGTGTTGATAATTCCGCTTGTCTAAAGAAGAAAAAAGAGTGTGTCTGAGGAATTTTATTTAATTTTGTTGTAGAAAAATTTCAGACAATTTTTCTGATTCAAATTTGTAGATGTCTCATATGTTTCTAATTATTATTTCAAATCTTTATAAAAACTCTTCGAATTCATGTTTATTCAAAATAAACTTAACTTAGCTTTTTCAACCATGTAGATGGCCATTGTTAAATATTAAATCAGTAATCATGTCTTCTTCTCAAGATTTTTCTATGGTAGCTCAGTTCAATAGATGCAGTATAGTTCGCTTTACACATTTCTTTCAGTCTGCTTCAAGACAGATCTGTTGAATAGAGGGTTTGTAGATATATTTTTAATTCAAAGTTTTTACTTAACATCAAAATAACTTTCGACTGATGAGAAAATGGATAAGCATTTTGAAAGCTTCTTCTGGAGAATGTGTTATAGTTTTTAAAGAAATAATAAGAGAAAAGTGGGTCATCAAGAGTTTGCATTTTGAAGTAGCGGTTATTTGGAATCTGGCAACGCTTCTGTCATTCGTGTTTTGACATGACATGACATGAAATGGGACGATTTTGAATAAATTTGGGAAATATTAAAAAATTTTTCAAATTCGCGAATCTTCTATCCAAACTGTTAGAAATTAACGTGGATAATTCAATAGAAACGAAATGCCCTCAGTAGTTTGTGGATACATGTGTTCCTTAAAAAAGGATCGTTATTTGATGGAACAACCCGTACAGGTTCTCATCAAGTGAACACACCTGAAAACCTGGCTGCAGTAACCCAGGATGTGGAGGAACAACATCAACTCGTCATCGTGCTCAAGAACTAAACATTTCTCGCACTCCGCTGCATAAAGACGTCGGTATGAAGACTTACGAAGCTCAACTAGTGCAAGAAGTGAAGGCTCGTTTTCACTGCGCTTAATGGGCATCACATGAAAGAGAGTATTTTTCCACAAAAATCATCTTTAGCGACGAATCTGATTTAAACCACGGAGGAATGAAGAATAAATGTTACCCTACAAGAAATCGAAATAGCCATTCATGAGATTGAGTCCCAATCTACGCTACAAGAAACACCGACATAGACCGGAAATGAACAGGCGTTACGCCTTTTTGAGGAAGAAGATGTTACCAAGCTTAAGGTCCTCTGAATCAAAGTTACCCCATTCACGCGTAATTCGGAAATGTTTCTAGACAGAAAACAATAAAAATACATTTGTACAATGGCGTAAAACGGCATTTGTTTCACGCTGAAACCATTCTACCAGACTACAGGCATTGTCGCTGTTCTACCCAATGCTACTTTCTCTTCCCGAGACGCTCGATCTAGAAGACGATAAATTGCAATTTGTCCGTTGACATCAGCACCGACAAGCTGCGTTCCTTATCCCGGAAGTCCAGTTGTCCCCTCGGAGCGATGCCAGGCACCCAGGCAACATCAATTCTTCGGAACGTCGATCAAACCATCATGTTTGCCGGATATGGAATCGCTGCAATCGACATATCGCTCATGCCTCGGATCATCCATAGTCGTACCGCGGTACCAGAACATAGAGGACAGGCATCGCAGGCATTGACAGTCGAACAAATGGTTGTCCCGCCAATCAGAATATATCAAGCCGTTAACATCTGCCGGTGCGGACTTGTAAGGCCGGTGATGGGGAGGCAGTTGATTCGAAGGGGGACAAGAGATGTAATGATGTGGGGTGTCGGTGAGGAAGTTGCTTCAAATATTTGTTATATAATAATAATGTTAAAAATTATTGATTCTGTGGACACCGTAGCGCGGACTCAACAGTAATCAAATAATATTCTAGAAATTCATGATTGTTTCGGTCTCTACTTGACGGAAATTCATCGTATAGTCCATCTACAAAATATCCTGAAAAAACAAAGCTCAATTGTAATTATCTAGTATATATTTTTAATTCTTGAATTCGAAAATAATAATAAAATATTCATCTTATTTACTTATACAATCTCCATTTAACTGTAAACACTCAACTAAACGTCGAGGTACACCCGAAACTAGATCACCTTCATAATTTTCGGTGATGATACTGCTCGTTCAACTTTAATCTTCATTAGTCCCCATATGTTTTCAATGGGACTAAGATTTGGTGAAACTGTTGGACATGAAATTGTTGTCACTTGGTGTTTTCGCGTCCAAGCTTCAGTAAAGGCCGAAGTATGGCACCTTGCAGTATCCTGCTGAAAACGCCACCCCTCTGGATATGAAGGATGCGTTGTTTCAAAGAGAAAATCGTTTAGAATGCCACAGTACTTTTCACTATTAATGGTACCATCAACTATACAGAGAGGGGTAGCACCACGCTGATATATTGCTCCCCAAACCATTATTTTGGTGGGAAATTTGGAAATTTAAACGGTAACAGGTTATTTTGAGTTATTTCCATCAAGTTGAAAACGTTGGCAAAATTTTCTCCTTCGTTCCTTTTGTAAAGGTGTCATTATAGGGATCTTTTTTGGTTTCCTTGATATGTACCCTTGTCTTTTCAGTGACATACGGACGGTTTCTGGATATATTTTTATATTTCGTTCATTTCCAAATCTGTTAGCCAATTTGCAAACACCAAGCACGGATTGTGTCGTCCTGATAATAAAGCGTTTAAATTGTTTCCTTCTTGAAACTGGTCTATGCCTCATATCCATGCCATTTTATTTTCTTTATTGTCTCATATATAGAACTTTTTCCTAGTTCAGTTAATTGCACTAATTTTGTAACGTTTCGAAAACCTTTTCTGACATGATTTTGACCATAATTTTGAAGTTCTCCATATCGGAAACAAATGCAATAGACTGGAGAAATCATAAAAACACATTTTACTTAATGACCAGAAAAATCCCCGTTATTGAACCTTTGTGAATAAATTCTGAAAATTCCCAAAACAAGCCTTCATTTTATCAGGTTTCTTTTTGCTCAGATTGGTATTTAAGGAGACCGATTTTTATAAAAGAAGATAGTTACCATAGTCACCTGATGAAGTCAAAATATAATTGACGAAACAATTGTGTAAGCAATAAATATTAGCGGAAATAAAGTGTTTTACTTTAAATCGTATATTCTGAAAACCTTCACAAAATGATTGATATCAAAATAACCACTACTACAAAGTCAGAAAAGTACCGGGATTCGGTAACAGAAAGGCAATAATAATAATAGAGTTTATTGAGTATTAAATAACAATCAAGGCAAATAAACACAAAACTGTGAAGTTTTTCATTATAGAGGAGGTGAAAACTATGTAGAGCTGTTTATTCAAATTGAAGTTTCATTCTTAACGGCAGAATAAACTCGATACACTTTTAATTAAAAAAAAAATTTCATTCAAAAAACTTTTAGAATTAAATTAATGTCTAGAAAATTTTGTCTCCTTCAAATATTTTTTTATTAATTTTAAATGACTATTTATATTTGTTGGTTTATTTATTCTATTTGACATTGTATATTGAGTTTTGATTATATACATACATCTATTAAATATGAGCGGTGCTTATGTAGACATTAATTTAATTCTAAAAGTCTTTTGAATAAAAATTTTTTGAAATTAAAATTGCAGAAGACTGACAGATTAAATCTGTTTTGATATTCAAATTTTGTTATATTTCTTCTATCAAGTAAGAAGCCTCTTTCTATTTTATTCAATACACTGCTTAAAAATTGAATGAACATATAAACATATATAAACATATAATAATATATAAAGGTAAATAGAAAAGCGTTTTGCATATGAAAATATGAATAAAAACAATATTCTCATTTCCGCTAATATTTTATTGACACTACGATCGTTACGTCATACCATGACTTCTTCAGGTGAGTATTACAAGATACTGAGTGTACCGTGAACAAAAACTTCATTTTATAGTACATGGATATAACAACAATAGAAGAGGGGGTGAAGAGAGTTTTACAATACTTTTGGGAAACTGAAAAATGGTTCAAAAAAGATATATTCAGTTTCCCAAAAGTATTGTAAAACTCTCTTCACCCCCTCTTCTATTGTTGTTATATCCATGTACTATAAAATGAAGTTTTTGTTCACGGTACACTCAGTATCTTGTAATACTCACCTGAAGAAGTCATGGTATGACGTAACGATCGTAGTGTCAATAAAATATTAGCGGAAATGAGAATATTGTTTTTATTCATATTTTCAAGATGAATTTCCGTCAAGTAAAGACCGAAACAATCATAGTTTTGCATATGTACTGAACTATTAAGTTAGGTGTCTACATGTCTGAAATGGCAAAAGTGAGCAAGACTGCTTTAAAGCGACAACATAGCATAAATAAAATGATTCTGACTTAGTGGAGTCTGCAGGCTTAAAAAAGGTTTTTTCTGTTAGAAACATCTTGAAATCACGGTTTAATACCTCTAGCACTTCGTAGTGCTTTTACTCTGTTTGGTAGTGAGGTTATCGATGAAAGCTTGTCCGCCAAAGCATTGGCGAACTGTTGTAATGCTCTGACATTGCGGACCAGACACGTTCAATATAATTTAGGTCTGGATAGACAGCGGGCCAATCAATTCGGCTAATGACTTGCATTTCTATGCGGTCGTTGACAATTTTTGCTCGGTGTGGACGAGCATGATCGTCGATTAACCTAAAATCGTCTACAGTGGCTGTCGCAAACGGAACATTAATTGGTTTGATAATAACAAGAAAAGAAGATCATACACCTACAAGAAATGGGTTCCTCGTTATTTTTTTTTTTGTAATTAAGCCATTCAGTGTCATACGCCTCTCCTCATGGTATGTACACTTACCTGAAAATTTGATTCAAGTCAAAAAGTTAGTTTTCTCTGAAATAATCTACTCCAGTTTCAGTTGGTGTTTTTGTAGTGATAGAACTCTTAATTAAAATAAAACACATTTAAATTAAGATTGAAGCCAATTCTTTTTTATTTGAAAGATAATTTTATGAAAAATAATTTCCGGCATATGTCCAACACGACTAGCTCTGAGGAACCGCATTCGACCAAACCAATTTTGGACCACTTTTTCGTGTAATTCTGGCCTTATTTCATGAATAACACGAGTTATGTTGGCTTCCAGAGCGTCTATTGTTTCTGGTTTATCAGCATAAACCAATGACTTGACATTGGTTTATGCCAAAGAAAACAATCCAGTGGAGTTATGTCGCATGATCTTAGAGGCCAATTAATTGGACCATTTCTCGAAATAATGTTATCGCCAAATCTTTCTTTCAAAGAATCAATTGTTACGGTAGCAGCATGAGGTGTAGCACCATCTTGCTTTCAAATTTTGAATAAAATAATCATTGATCATCGATCTGTAACGAGCACCATTTACTGTAACATTACCTATAGCATCGTTTTTAAAGAAATATGGACCGATGATGCCTCCAGCGTGTAAAGCACACCATACAGTGCATTTTTCAGGATGCAATGGAACCTGCAGAACTTCTTGAGGATTGTTTTCACTCCATATACGGCAATTTTGCTTGTTTACTTAGCCATTCAACCAGAAATGAGCTTCATCACTAAACACAATTTTACGATAAAAAATTGGATCAAATTCAAGCTGTTCTTGGGCCCAAACAGCGAATAAATGACGCTTATTATAGTCAAGTGGCTTCAGTTCTTGAACTAGTTGGATCTTGTATGGGTATAGACCAAGATCTTCACGCAACATTTTCCGTGTGGTGGATGCACAGAGTCCAACTTGTTGTGAACGTCGACGAATAGACAAATCTGGATCATCATTAACACTATGAGTTACAGCAGCGATATTTTCTTCTGTACGTACAGTTCTTTGTCTGGTTGTTGTTGTTGTTGCATCGAGTAGAGAAAACGTTGTCCGAAATCTATCGATAGTTCGAAGAATAAGCAGCTCTGATGGACGATTATGTAAACCATAAATTTCACGAAGTGATCTATAAGTTTGGCGAATATAAGACAGATTTTGAAAATAAATTTTAACAATTTATAAACATTATTGCGGCGCGAGTCTTTCCATGATAATTTGGCAATGCTTACTGAACAGAAATGTCAAAACAATATGGCTTCTATCTTTTATCAAATTACAGTTATCCCTATGAAAGTTCCATCACACTAAAAAAAACGCTCGATACATATCCTTATGTCACTAATAATGTCACTGATAAATTGCGTCTTTATCGTTAGTATTTCACTTGTGTGTTAATTCACCTAAAGATATTCTATATTGAGTAATTAAATCCGCCATTAATTCTAACAGTGATAATAGATGAGACTTCGTCCCCATCTGTATTATTTCAGCTTTTCTGGAAATCATATAAACATGTTGAATTCTCAATATTTGGGATTCATTTTCGGAAATTGTCTGTCTAAATCGAGAATTTCAAGGTGATATTCGTGGTTATTTTAAATTCATTGAATAATTTTCATTCTCAAGAAGAATTTTCCATTTTATGGATAATGGTTCAATTTTCTTCAAATAACAATTATTACAGCTTCATTTTGAATTTATTTCGATTTTTTTTAATCTTGCTGGTACATTTGGGTGTAATATTGATGCGATAAATGTACAGCGTCTCTGTTTTTTTTGCTCTAGGCCTTTCGTATTTATTTTGTTTTGCTTCCGTATAATATTTGAGTTCTCTTGAAATAACTGATATTTTTATTACTTTTTGAGCATATAATTGTCGTATATCTAGTATTTTAGACATCTATAACAGTACTTCACTGATAGATAAAGAATGGGCCATCTAAAAATTGCATTTTTAAGACAGAAAGTTGGTTTATTATTTGACACGCAATGGATCGATTTACGATTGAACAAAACTGGAAAATATTGAAAATTCATTTCCAAAGTTGTGAATCTTCTATCCAAACTGTTTGAAATTTACGTGGAAAATTCAATTGAAATGAAATGCCCTCACGGCAATCTGTGGATCCATTTGTTCGTGAAAACTGGGTTGTTATTTGATGAAACAAACTATTCATGTTCTTATCCAATGAGTATACCTGAATACAAAGTACTTGAATTTTTTCGACCAAAATTACAGAAATTGTAACTTTAACTGTATCAAACACTATTTTTCTATACATAAGTTGAAAAAATACTCTTTCAATCAACTTTATTTGACAAGATTACCCTTCTCTACAAGTACTCGATTCAACACCCCAGCTGGCTGAAATATCACCAGATCCATTTCCCCAAGCTACTCGATAGGCAACGAACAATGAAAAAATGAATAAATCAAGGTAGTACCGAAGTAAAAGACAAGATAACCATTAGAAAACAAAACATATTATACGGTCCGAACATAAAGGATGAAAGACTTGAACGCCAGACAAGATGCCCCCCAGGTTAGAGAGATCTATCAGTTACATTAGGCCCACCTTGTTATTTACCGACAAACGAACCGCCCTTTTGACCCAAAAGTCAAAATATACGTCCAGCAGTACGGGAGGCATCCAGAAACACAATGGTTGCTGGATACTAACACGGATTTTCTATTTGTGAAGAAAAGCGGAAACTTTAAATGCCACACGAAATTAGCGGTTCTACTTTGTGCCTTTGTGACGTCCTAAGGAGATTAGTTTGCTTTGACAGTTTGTGGTGAACAAGGTTAAGTAATTGTTAGGCGAGCTGTGTAAACATATATCACTTCTTTGTTGGCAGGGAAGATGACCAGATCTACAAAGGGAATGCCAGTTTGCCATTTGTGTACGGTTTCGAAAAGGTGGCCTTTTGATCCAGATTCGCTGTTTTGTATATATTGAATTAGGAGTTGAATGAGCTTTTGAGCGCGTTATAAAGTTGATTGGGTAAGAATCAAAGTCGAGCTTGTTGGGGAATGATTTTTGAAGAGGTTCGACGATGTTAGTTGATGCGAAAAACGCGTGTATGAGAGGGTATTCATCATGCTCAATGATGAGAAAACAAAATCGATATTTTTTGTGTGTATACGATAAGAGTGGGAATCATGCATGGATGGTTTACTTGTCGAATATTCCTGACAAATCATGAATTTATGAATAGGTTTCGAACGTTTATTCATGACTAGTTTTAAAAAAGTCGTTTGAATGACTAAATTATCCAACCTTTAACAAAAATAAGAAAATACATAAGAGACAGTATTTTAATTTACACAAAAATGTTTACAATATAAAAATTGTTTCACCAGATGTGGCTTCTTTAGGTATCTACATTCTACTGATTGGTTGTGTCTAGTATAACACATTAAAACAAGTTATAGAAATTACTATGTTTTACTACCAATAAATTGATATTTTACACATTTAATTGTGAATCAAGTTTCGGGAATTAACTATCCCATCTTCAGACAACTGAAGACTTAACAAACAGAACAGGGCATTTATGCATATATAGAGGTAGAAGAGGTGATAAAAACAGGTGAAAAAAGGTTTTGAAATGAGAGAACGCCGAACAACTATTAGAATTTCGGCAAAGAAGATTGGTAAACAGATATTACTTATTTAAATATGTCAAAAATTTTGGATTCACATAGATCCGTACAGTCATTCATAATTTTACATTATTTTTATTGTGACTTAATTTGAAATTTTCAACAGATTCTAAATAATCAAGTTTGTTTCCTTTTGATTCTATATGTAAAATTTTAAGTTTATTTATTTTCGAAAAAGGATCGCCGTTTTCTAAGCAATGAGTGGCAAAAGTAGAGGTTTATTTTATTTTTCATGAAATTCATTTTATGTTCGTTGAACCTCGTCTTGAAGGAACGTCCCATATATTTATTACGTCGAACAGGATAACTCATAAACTCCAGATTTATGTATATTTCGAGTTGGGTCCTTTGCGTTAAATAATAAGGATGATAATTTATTTTGTGTTTTAAAGCAACATTAACATTTAATTTTGAAAAACTATTGACCACTCTTTGACTTATGCTACCGAAGTACGATAAGGAAATGAATTTTTTGTTTTCTTTAGTTTTTATTATGGGATAAATTTGGTTTCTAGCTATTTTAGATTGTTTCTGTCGAATTTGATTATCTATTATATTGGGGTTGAAACCGTTGTTCGCGGCCATTGATTTTATAGTTTGGACTTCACCTTCGCGGTTATTTTTTGATAAAGGTATGCGAAAGCTCTATGAATCATCGATTGATACGCTGACTTTTTTTGTGAATATGTGTAATTAGAGTCAATAGGAACACATATATCAGTGGATGCGGGTTTTCTGAACACGTTAAATTCTATTTCACTATTCGAGTCTGATATCGAGAGGTCTGAAAATGTAATTTCATTGTTTGATTCTTTTTCTAATTTGAATTTAATTTTTGGGGGAATATTATTTAAGATATTAAAAAATTGACTCAGTTGTCTGGATGTTCCGGAAGTACACGAGTATATCGTCTAAGTATCTGTACCAGAAATGAATATTCACGGGTAATTTTTAATAGAAGAATTTATTTTCTATTTCGAACATAAATATATCTGCAAGGAGTGGACTTATTGGTGAACCCATAGCTAGGCCGTTTAATTGTTCATATATTTTATTGTTAAATTGAAAATATATTTTAAGCAGGCATTGTTCTAAAACGGCGATAAAATCACTGTGTATCACGGGGTTTACCTGTGATTTTCAAGAATTTCTTAAGCTAAATGAATGGTATCATTTCTAGGTATATTTGGAAACATAATATCTACATCCAGGCATACTAGGTAGGAATTATTTGTTAATGTAAATTTTTTCAATTTTGTTGTTAATTCTATGAAATTTTTCATTGTGTATTTCGGAGTGAAATTAGAAAGTTCTTTAAAAATTCCATTTAATTCTTTCTCTATTTTATATAATAGCTAGGGCTACTAATAAAGGAAACAACTGGGCGAATTGGTGCATCTTCTTTGTGAGTTTTTATTAGACCGAAGAGTTTTGGTGGTGATGATCTAATTTGAACAAAGAGATGTCTGACAGAGTTTTTCTCAATGACTTTTAGTCGTCGGGTCAACGGGGATTTCTACGATATCTTGATTTTCAATGAAATCATTCATTTTATCTATGAATCGGGTATTTTTTTTAGAATGATAGAACTTTCGATAGGGATAACTATGATTTGACAGAAGGTAGAAGCCATGTTGTTTTGACATTTCTGTTCAGTAAGCATTGACAAATTATCATGGAAAGACTCACTAACTAACTAACTAACTAAAGCCACTTGACCATAAAAAGAGTCGTTTGTTTGCTGATTGGGCCCTAGAACAGCTTGAAGTTGATCCACTTTTTTATCGTAAAATTGTGTTGAAGAATGAAGCTCATTTCTGGTTGAACGGCTATGTAAACAAGCAAATTTGCCTTATATGGACTGAAAACAATCCTCAAGAAGTTCTGCAGGTTCCATTGCATCCTGAAAAATGCACTGTATGGTGTGCTTTACACGCTGGAGACATCATTGGTCCATATTCCTTTAAAAACGATGCTGGAGCTAATGTTACAGTGAAGAGTGCTCGTTACAGATCGATGATTATTTGTTTAAAAATTTAAATGGTATCGACCCAAAAGTGTTCTGGTTCCAACAAGATGGTGCTACACCTCATGCTGATACCGTAACAATTGATTTATTGAAAGAAAGATTTGGCGATAACATTATTTCTAGAAATGGTCCAATTAATTGGCCTCATAATCATGCGACATAATTCCACTGGATTATTTTCTTTGGGGTTATGTCAAGTCATTGGTTTATGCTGATGAACCAGAAACAATAGACGCTTTGGAAGCCAACATAACTCGTGTTATTGATGAAATAAGGCCCGAATTACTCGAAAAAGTGGTCCAAAATTGGTCTGGTCGAATGAGGTTCCTCAATTATTCTTCAAATAAAAAAAAATTGGCTTCAATCTTAACTTAAATATGTTTTATTTCAATTTCTATCACTTAAAAAAAACACCCGATACTTCGATCTAGAAAGGATAACTGTGGCATCTGATTTATCTGCTTTGGTCACAGTAAGATCGGCAGATTTTTTTCTTTTATGGATTTAGTTCTATTCAAAGTATTTTTCTTAGTTGTATTTCTGTTGTTTCTAAGGGTTTTCGAAATTTTTGAGGTACTTTTATCCGCATCATCCGAATATTTGAGTGTAATTGTGGACTATATAGTAATAATTTCTTTTACTTTTTTATTTTTTATTGTTGGGACAAATTTATGACCTTTTTCGAGTAAGTTCAGTTCGTTATCTGAAAATTGTGTTTCTGAGATGTTATTTATATATTATATTTTCTCTTCTTTTAATAGATTGGGGAGTTTTTTCTAATGAATTCAGTTTTTTCAGCTGTTTAATATATTTAAGAAAAATGAAGTTAGTAATTTTGTCTCTAATTTTATCATCAAAAACATCAAATTCTACCGGATGTAGTTTATGAATCGGTTCTGCATGCAGTATCTTGACATAATGTTGTACAGTATCTCGCTTCTGGTAGATTGATTTAGTTTCTTCCTTCATCCAGATTTTTTCTGCGTATTTTGTCGCCGTCTTGGCTTAATAGGAACAGAAGCTTGTTTCAACTTGCACTTAATTTGGAAGCATTCTTAGTTAAACCATATGTTAGGCATACCGTATGTTTTATGGTGGTAAAACATAGTAATTTCTACAACATGTTTTAATTATTACCAACTACCAAATAGTAACGGCTGAAACTGTTCAGTATCTATTATAACAGAGTTTAAATACAGTTAAGTAAGTGATAAAATAGTGGTAAAAACTTAGGCTGTTTATGGAAGTTCGCCGCTAAAAAATGCTATTAGGGAAAGATATTCAGTAAAGAGGATCTGTCAATATCTGTTTGTTCATTCAAAAGGATTTTACGGTGATTGTACCTGTTAATTTCCAACGACTCTAAAAGTGTTAATCAAGTACTTTTGCTTTCGACGGGGATAATTTCATAATTATTGTTGAAATTATGCCTGAGTTCCTAAATATGATTAGAATATGTCGAATGTACGGAATCCGATATGTAACTTCTTTGGTGTTCTTGGATTCTTTTCTTGAATGATTTACCTGTCTGGCCAATCTATACTAAAGTGCAATCGTTGCAAGTTAACTTGTAGATTCAAGATTTATTTTCTTTAGTTGTTCTATCCTTATTGTTTTTTATGTAGGTACTACGGTTATTGATGGTTTTAAAAGCAACTATTTTTGAAATGTTTAGCAATATTTTCAGATAATCCATTAACATAAGATAACGAAAAGTATTTCTTATTATTATTATTATATTAAAAATGGTTGAAACAATAAAATCTACTGTATGAATTATTCAGATCATATTCGGTATATATTTTTACATTTGAATGATCAACGAGATGCTCGAAGTTTTGTCCTCGTCTCAAACATAAAACAATCCGAATGTGGAATCACCTATTAACCTCGGTAAGTATGGCTGAAGTAATGCTGCGAAAAACATTCACTATTCTCTCTTTCATTTTGATTGAAATTTTATTACCAAACAATGCTGCCTTTAAACAGTATAATCCTGATAATTCTGATAAGCTCATTTCTGGTTGGACAGCTATGTGAACAAGCAAATTTGCCGTATATGGAGTGAAAACAATCCTCAAGAAGTTCTGCAGGTTCCATTGCACCCTGAAAAATGATCTGTATGGTGTTCTTTACACGCTGGAGGCATCTTCGGTCCATATTTCTTTAAAAACGATGCTGGAGCTAATGTTACAGTGAATGGTGCTCGTTACGGATCGATGATAAATGATTATTTGTTTCAAATTTTGAATGGTATCAACCCAGAAATGTTTTGGTTCCAACAAGATGGTACTACACCTCCTGCTGCTACCGTAACAATTGATTCATCGAAGAAAAGATTTGGCGATAACATTATTTCGAGAAATGGTCCAATTAATTGGCCTCCAAGATCATGCGACTTAACTCCACTGGATTATTTTCTTTGGGGTTATGTCAAGTCATTGGTTTATGCTGATAAACCAGAAACAATAGATTTATTACTCCAAAAACGAACTAATCCTGATAATTCTCACGGAAGTCGTATTATGTATGTTTCACCAAGACATACACCTGGTTAATCCATTTGCTAATCGCCATCAAAAACGACATCTTAAGACGAAATGGAACAAAACGCAGTAGTTCTTCCCATGCAATCATAATTGGATACATATCTGTTTATAGTGTAACCTCTTCATCAGACTACCAAATGAACTTATAATGGCCACCATTATCCCGTAATAAGTTCATTATAAAACCCGGTCTTTCCGCAGGTAGTAAGGGTCGCTGCAAATGATGAAATCCAAGATGGCAACCGACGGAAGATATAAATTTCGTAAGAACCCCGAAACTTTTGTTTGGCAGTAATTCGGTGCGATAGCCAGGGGCCCCACCCATTTAATGGGGTCTAATTTGGGTGTGCTGGGCTGTGGTACGCACACAGACCAACAATTTTCTTTTTCGAAAGCCCGAACGTTGTGACTCGTAGCGCATAAGTACGTTTTTGAAGATGAGATTATAATGTACAGCGTTAAAAAATATATATGCGTCAAACTACAATATTTATAGGAAAAAAGCATTGGCAGAAACTTTAGCGTACTCGTATGTTTATAATCAAATAAATTTCACTGATCTGTGCAAATTACTACTAATAAGATGACATTTATAGATTGTTAATCAAATTTTAATACACCAGGAGGTAAAAAATAAAGTTTCAATATTTTGCGAGCTGATTATAGAACTCAAAATAAGTATAAAAACTCATATAAACACGGGTCCGAAAATGGGCCGTTTTGGAGATATAAGCGATTTTAGGTTTTCAAATTAACTACTAGCGCAAACAAATACGATATTCCATTTATTTTCATCTTTCAGAAGATGTCTTGTTTACTGAGCTTACAATTAAAATGTTTTTCAGTCGGTTCAAAACACAGGCATCAAACATTTGATTTTCATAATGACATTTACTTACTTTTATTGAGTATTTTCCATCCGATTTGAATTGTTTACTTTCTTTCACTTTGTTGTTAAGAAAAAGTTATTATTCCTGAATTTGAAATGCCTATTATTCTATTATTGAAATGAGTGAAATGGTTTTCATGTATGGCCGGAAGCAGTTCCGAAGCACGTCGTCTTTATGCAGAGGCTTATCCTGATCATCAACTTCCTTCTCATGTGACTTTCAATCAAGTTTTTATACTGAGGGATACTGATTCTTTAAAAAAAAAACGCTCGTGATACTAGAAGTCTAAGATCTGTAAGTTCTTCAGACATTGAGGAGCAAATTTCAAATATTGTAACTGGAAATCCCGGTAAAAGTGTAAGAAGAATTTCAGCGGAAGTAGGAATTAGTGGCACCCTTGCTTGGAGAACTATGCATCAACAACTTCTCTATCCATTCCATTTTCAACGCGTCCAAGCTCTTACTTTTCACTGATGAAGCCGGCTTTATCAAAGATGGAGTTTTTAACCTTCATAATACCCATTTTTGGGCGGATGAAAATCCACACGCCTTTCATGAATCCAGGCTTCACTTCAACGGCGTTTCAGTATAAATATCTGGCTAGGCATTTTAGGACATCGTTTGTTAGCACCAGTAGTTTTACTACGGAATTTAGCAGGAGCTGCATACCTTACTTTCTTCATAATACCTTGCCTGACTTTCTAGACGTGGTACCTTTAAATCAGTGGATGAATAGTTGGTTTATGCAAGATGGGGCGCCCCTAAATTTTACACTTGCTGTTAGGGAACATTTAGATCAAACATTTCCCAGAAGATGGATAAGACGAGGAGACACAGTGGCATGGCCTGCTAGATCTCCCGATTTGAATTCTTCGGACTTTTGAATTTGGGGTTATTTGAAATGTTTAGTGAATGCAACGTCAGTGAATAACATCGAAGAGTTGCAACATCTGATTGAACTATCCTGTCAAACGATCAGAACACAACCAGGCCTTTTCGAAAGAGGACATAATTCCTTCATGCGACGATGTACATCCTGCATTGAAATAGACGGTGGTCATATGGAACATCTTCTGTAGTACACGAGAAGTCATAAATAAATCGAATATCTTCTGTAATTCATCATATTTGTTTGCGCTAGTTTTGACTTATTCTGAGGTCTAGAATTAGCTCTCAAAATATTGAAACGTTGTTTTTTAACACCCGGTATAACCAGTGTTCTCGATGTGAGACAACTCTTCTGTTTGAATATGCTGGTTAATATGAAGAAAACAAAAATCAATATTTATCCTTTTGTTCTATGTTACAACAAGAGAAATGGGATAAACTATTTGAGCGTATCTTTTGTCAGGTACTATACGCCAACGTCACTGATTTTCTAGGACCAAAATTCTGCAGCCATCATTCTTCGACATGAAAAGAATCAACACTATCAACTTATTCAACAAACAAAGACAAAAAAGGGAATACTCTCTTACGGAATAATTTCGTAAACCAAAAATAGAGGTTATATGTTAAGATAGGATAGACAGAAAGAAGGGAAAAATAAACGAATAGAATGAATTCAAGGAAAAATCCAAATAAAAAAAAATTATATATGTATATGTTATGAAAAAACCGAGAAAAATTATGTTCTGTTTGTTAAGAAAATATTGCTTGGTCCCCATTATAATTTTCTAAAAATAATTAAGCTAATGACATCACGTACACAGTGGCTATGTTAACAAACAAAATTGTCCCATCTGGGCCAGTAAAAATTCTCATGTAACTGCTAAGAGACCATTACATCTACAAAAAGTTACTGTATGGTGTGCAATAGGGTCTGGTGGAGTGTTTGTCCCGTACTTCTTTGAAAATGAAGAAAAACCGTCAAGTCTCATCGCTATAACCAAATTTTTACCGATTTTTTTCGGCCTGAAATTAATGATATGGAATTGGAAGAGATATGGTTCCAGCAAGATAGTGCAACAAGCCACACAACACCACACGTTTTGGCTTTATTGCAAGAAAAATTCCCAGGACACGTAATTTCTCTTTTCGGCGATGTGTATTGGCCACCAAGATCTTGTGATTTATCCCCTTTGGATTTTTTTTTGTGGGGTTATATAAAGATCGTATTTATGCCAATAATTCTCTGACAATCTGAAAACCAACATCCGTCAAGTAATTGGTGAGATATTGCCCGGAGTGTCATCGAAAATTACTTCGCAAGGATCGAGTCTTGTAAGAGATCGAGCGGAGGACATTTAAATGATGTTGTTTTCCACACATAATGGCAAGGTCCAAGCATCATCTTGTAATAAAAATATTATCGATATCTAAATGAAAAGTGTTTAATTTACCTATGTAGAAGATATGTAGATATGTAACGGTTTTTTTTAGAGTGATAGAACTTTTGATAGGGATAACTGTGATTTGACAGAAGGTAGAAGCTATGTTGTTTTGACATTTCAGTTTAGTAAGCATTGACAAATTATCATGGAAAGACTCATGCCTCAACAACGTTTACAAATTGTTGAAATTTATTTTCAAAATCAGTGTTCTATTCGCCAAACTTATAGAGCACTTCGTGAAATTTTTGGTTTACATAATCGTTCATCAGAGCAGCTTATTCGTCGAACTATCGATAGATTTCGGACAACATTTTCTCTACTCGATGCAAGAACAACAAGACAAAGAACTGTACGTACAGAAGAAAATATCGCTGCTGTGAGTCATAGTGTTAATGATGATCCAGATGTATTTATTCGTAGACGTTCACAATAAGTTGGACTCTGCGCATCTACCACATGGAAAATTTTGCGTAAAGATCTTGGTCTACATCCATACAAGATCCAACTGGTTCAAGAACTAAAGCCACTTGACCATAATAAGCGTCATTTGTTTGCTGATTGGACCCTAGAACAGCTTGAAGTTGATCCACTTTCTTATCGTAAAATTGTGTTTAGTTATGAAGCTCATTTCTGGTTGAACGGCTATGTAAACAAGCAAAATTGCCGTATATGGAGTGAAAACAATCCTCAAGAATTTCTGCAGGTTCCATTGCATCCTGAAAAATGCAGTGCTTTACACACTGGAGGCATCATCAGTCCATATTTCTTTAAAAACCATGCTGGAGCTGATGTTACAGTGAATGGTGCTTGGTACAGATCGATGATCAATGATTATTTGTTTCAAAATTTGAATGGTATTGACTTAGAAGTGTTTTGGTTCCAACAAGATGCTGCTACACCTCATGCTGCTACCGTAACAATTAATTTATTGAAAGATTTGGAGATAACATTATTTCGACAAATGTTCCACTCAATTGGCCTCCAAGATCATGCGACATAACTCCACTGGATTATTTTCTTTGGGGTTATGTCAAGCCCTTTGTTTATGCTGATAAACCAGAAACAATAGATTTATTACTTCAAAAAAGAACGAATCCTGTTGTAAAAAAAGAAATAGTAGACGCTTTGAACGTTTGCCTAGATCAAAATTACTTTATGTTCAACGGCACGTTTTATCTACACGAAGAAAGTCTAACAATGGGTAACCCATTAAGCCCCTTGTTATCAGAAATATTCATGGATAACGTAGAAACCAATATCCAAAAACTCCCATATTTTAAAAAAATCGTTTATTGGTACCGCTATGTAGATGACATAATTTGTTTATTTAATGGCTAAAATAGACAACTTTGTTCATTTTTGGAATCTATCAATAAATTCTATCCAACAATTGAATTCACACATGAAGAAGAAGTAAATAATAACATCAATTTCTTAGATTTAAAAATTATAGATAATTTACTTGATAAAATGAATTACAAAAAAAGCAATATCACTTGTACATCCAAAATTTATTTCATTAACTCACATAGGCCAAAAATCTGAGAAGATTTCAAGATATTTAAAGAAAAAAGAAAATTATAACATCTCTTGTGAATCCATTATTTCTCCAGGCAGCTTAATGAAAAATAATAAAGACTTCATTCCTAAAAACAAAAAATCAGAAGTTTATAAGTTAATAAGTAGTGATTGCCCATGTGTATATGTGGGACAGACAGGCCGTTCATTCCAAACAAGGATGAGAACATGAAAAATGTTATATTAATAATAAACCAAATCCAACTTACGCCAACCATTTGTTAGAGACTAGTCATAATTTTAATATGAACTATGAAATATTACACATCGAAAACAAAAGTCAGAAACTAAATCTGTTAGAAACCTTAAAGTTCAATAGATATAATAAAAGACAAATTTTTTTGAATGATCAAATAGATTTAAATAGATCCCCCCTACTTAATATTTTTCATTTATTGTAAACCATCTCTTTCCACCTATTTTTTTTGTATCAGAGCTGTGTATTTAAGGTCATGTTTTGCATTGTATACATCAGTTTCAATACTCATGATGAAGTCATGGTATGGCCAAACAATTGTCGTGTAAATCAATAAAATAGCGGAAGGTAACATTTGTTTTTCTTATAATTAACAATAGACGCTTTGAAAGCCAACATAACTCGTGTTATAGATGAAATAAGGCCTGAATTACTCGAAAAAGTGGTCCAAAATTGGTCTGGTGGAATGCGGTTCTTCAGAGCTAGTCGTGGTGGACATATGCCGGAAATTATTTTCAAAACATAAATGTCATAAGATTATCTTTCAAATAAAAAAAAATTTGACTTCAATCTTAATTTAAATGTGTTTTATTTAATTTAAGGTTTTATCACTTTAAAAAAAACAACGGTAGATGACTTAATGGTTTGATTCTGTGGAACATATTCAAAACTAGAAAACATATGGAAATATCATAATGGTTTGCACTAAATTTATTATAGAAATATATTCCAATAATTGAATAAATTATCTGTACAATAACTTCAATCAAGAATAATGATGAGATTTCCTCTGTTACATTTAGAAAACTCATAACGACATATTTCTAACCATCACCAACTCAAACCATCCGAAATCTCATAAATTCGCAATGATACATAAATCATATTCATATACTAGCGGACTTGTACACATCTTGAATTCAAACATTCCAAATTAAAAAATTAATTATTATTATATAAGCTTCCGAAAATATAACGGACATATTGAGGGCCAAAATTCTTCTTCTTCATATGGCTTTAGTTCTGTGAATGAAGATTGAGGGAGAAACGCGTTTGTTGCATGGAATGTTTGTTACTGTGTGAATGTATTAATTAAAATAAAAATCTTGTTATCAATTTTGCAATCGTACTTATGCAGATACAGAAGATCCCTTTCTTGAACTAAGTTAAAAAAAAAGAACCAAATATATTCTCACTAAAAAGCTTCACAGCTGTTCCTTTTGGCGCGAACATAATTGACAACACTGTGTAGCTACTCACTTCCATTTTGTTCACTGACCATTCTTTTCCTTATATTCAACACAAATTTGGCATGATGATCTCCAATTTGTTTCTCGGTCAATTTGCTCGTGTCTTCCTTTGTGCAGAGGCGCCAAGGAACTTTCGCGTCTGCCAAATGATCTTACCAACGAAAAGAAGTCGTGCGGAATTATCGTAGTGGACGGCATATGGCCTTTTTGTTCAGAAATTTGCGGTTTAAAATTAGGGCAATTTTCATATCAGCTGTGCATACGTGCAGCCTTAAAATGTTTTGTATTGTGGCAAGAATCGATTACGACAAATTGGTAAAATGCAGTTTTAAGAAACATCGATTACTTCATTCTCCATCTGTGACTACTGAATCGATTATAGAAGTATTTTTTGGAGGCAAACTAGTAGCCAGCTCGTGTGTGCTTTTTGATTCCCGCTGTGTTAATTGGTTTAGGAATTAAAAATTGTTGTTTTAAATATTTCAATTAGTTCAGATATTTGTTTCCTTTTAGATTATTTTAGGTGGGGTTTGAAGAAAGCTTGTAATCGCAGTTATCAGACAATTAATGAATGCTCAATTAGTAACCTTACCTTGAATACATCAATAAATGATTTCTACCGCAGGTTTCATTGTTTCAACTGTTTTTATTACCCGTTAGTTCATTACTCAAATAATATTTTCAGTTGCGATGTCATTTTTCGTGTCTGTTGAACGCAGAAGTCGAAATACCCCAAAGGTTACTTCTGAGAAAAAGTTTGGAATTCAATTATCTATATTATTGTGAAAAAATACAAGAATTTGAAAAATCTTAGGAATAAAAATTTGAAGTTCGCCATATTTGACCATTAATAATGGACCCTGTATATGACAAGTTGATTATTTAGGACTGATGACTATGCAAATCTCATTTCATTAAATTCTCAAAACTTTTTGAAATTATATAAATTAAAAGTCTTTGAATACAGTTTCAATTTAGAAAACAATTTACAGCACCAAAAGGAATACAAGGGTACCAAGAGAATATAAATTATTAATTAAAAATATTTGTAGGTACAAATTTGTTTCGAATCAATGTATTATGAAAACCAAATTCCTTTTTCAAAATGCACAACATAACCCCATGAATTCCTTCAGAAATATCTCTCTTTAAAAGAGTTCCTTCAAAAACACTCCAAAAACATGCAGCACATATTCAAAAACGTCATTTGGAATTACCACATCGATAACTCCTCAGTCAACTTTCGTCTCCAAAAAATTGAAGTAATTAAGAAAAATATATATCAACCGAACAAAACCATATGTTTCTCGATAAACAAATTTAGAATGTAATGAATTTAAAAAAATCAAAGCCCTACGTATTCTATGTTCGTCTACAGAAATTACACAAAGTTTGTAAGGTATTTTTAAGGACTCAGTTATAACCAAATGATACTACGTATATGAGTGAAAAACGGAAGTATAATTATTATATATGAAACAAAATAATAAAAGAAAATTTTTTTGCTTGATAAAAGGCTTATTACAATATTTTAAATATCATACAGATTTATTCCGCAAACCTCACTACAAATGTTATCAATTTTAATTTTATAAGAATTTTTTCTCAAAAACTTTTTAAAATAAAATTGAATAAATGTCTACGAGGAAAATATAAATTATTTATTAAAAATATTAAATAAATACTGGAAGGATACAAATTTGTTTCGTATAAGTGTACTATGAAAACAACATTCATTTCCTTCAAATATAACTCTCTAATAAATTAAAAAAAAACACAAAAAGCATGCAGCACATCTTCAAATAGGCAATTTGGAATCACCACATCGATAACTCGTCAGTCCAGCTTCGTATCCAAAAAATAAAAGTTATTAATAAAAATATATTTCACCCGACCCAATCCACATAACTCATTATTTAAAATTAAAATCCACAAAATTTGTAGTCAAGCTTTATGATATTTATGATATTGTAATTAGTCTTCTATCAAGTTTAAAACCCCTCCTCCCTTTTAATATTTTATTTTAGAAACAATTGACCTAACTACCTAATAAATTATGGAAATAATCAATATTATTTTATTCAACTATATAAATAAGGTATAACAACATTCCTTCAAGATCACAGCATTTCATTTGTAACGTACCATGGTAAGTTTACCGCTGTATTTTACCTATTATTGCATTATTTACAAATAACAGGCAATTGCAATTTAATTAATTAATTTGGATGATTAATTTCGATGGGTTTAAGTGGACTGTATTTTAACGTATTTGTCGAAGAGTTTTACTTTAAGTGCACTTGTATATAGTACCTCGATGATGAACTAGCTTTATTTATCTAATAAGATAAAACAACGAAAATGATAAGGAATTAAAGTAAGACACTCGTAATACATTATGATATCAACAAATTATAATTCTTGGTTTACTGTATAAAAACCAAGTCAAAAGGTATAACACTAAAAACAAATGTAATGAATTTGCCAATACTTTGACAATCGACTGGATTACTATATTAACAATAATAACCGCGATAGCTTGGACCGAAATGTCACAAGCAACGTACAACAAATTTGACTAACCGAATGATAGTCCATAATGTAGCAAAGGCTACATGCAACAAGTTTGACTATTACTAGAATAATGATTTTACAGTATTTTCAAGGACTCAACGTTAGAAGTGCTCGATGAATCTCCTCTAACAAAAAGATGGAAATTAACGAAATTGGAGGTGGACTACGTTCAACAACCTAATTAATTATAGAAATAATCTATATTATTTTATTTAACTATATAAATAAGTTATAACAACATTCCTTTCAGATCACATCATATCATTTTTAAAAGCAATATTTTCGACAGAGGCCCCTTGTTTTCATGGTATATTTCGTGAGACATTGAGGGGCTTTATAAAGTGTTTTAAAAAGTTCAATCCTTTTACTGGCTATAGTCTAAGTTTCATTGAGCTAAAAAAGATGCAACAGCAACTTTATAAAACCCAACCTATCGCACCCTACTTTATGATTTCCAAGAATTAATCATACAAATTAAGCTGCTCGATATACCCTCCAGGGAGTAACTAATAGGTAAATAACCCTACGCGTACGCTAACCATCAATTTATTTATATGCCCATCTCTGAAACATGTGTAATATTTACACCATCAAAATGTGATTACAAATTACGTGTCTTCAATGGGGCAGGACCGCTGTGTTATTATTGTGGCCGACGAGGAGCAGCTTGTGGCAATTAAAAGTCTCAGGCTGGCCGAACTGATGAAGAATTCGGTCGTAGTTTGGACAGACAGATGGTTTTTAATTGAAATCAGATGAGTAATTGAGGACTGTCAGGAAAATGCTTCGGAAGCTTTCTCTTACAGGAAATTCATTCATTATTACAAGAAATTAAATACTCATAATCATGCAACAATAACACATTCTACTAACGTAACAAAAAATATTGAAAAAGGTTTTTCTCACTCGATAGAAGGCTTTTTCAAATATCTTAAATATCATACAGATTATTTATTCTGATGACTACTACAAATTTTAATTTTGTAGAAAATTTTTCTGAAAAAAAATTTGAAATTAAATAAATGTCTTAAAAAATACAGTTTCAAATTAGTAGACGTATATAATTAACACTCAATGTATTGAAATTCAAGGTGACTACATTGAAAAATAGAATTTTTATTCTTTCACGCCTATACCGAGAATATATTGAACACCCCTCGTAAACGGAAAGACAAGATGATTCTCACTGAGTATACTTTTTATTCAGTGGATGAATTTATGACGTTCCAGTTCTACTCATCAATGAATTTTTGCAATTGTTTATACGTATGTCCAATAATCTATTTTACTTTGAATTTTATTAATTCAAATTTGACCTGATATCAGTTTTTAAATATCATACAGATTTATTCTGTTAATCTTCCTACAAATTTTAATTTCAAAAAAATTTTTATTCGAAAACTTTCAGAATTAGATTAAATAAATGTCTTTAGAACACACCGTGTCAATTTATTAGACCTATAGAATTAAAACTTATTGCATGGTACTGAAGTAAATGAAAAAAACATTTTTTTCAATTTAAATTTCTAGGATTAACAGAATAAATTATATATTTGAAATTTTTAAATAATCCTTCTATAGAGAAAAGCCTCTTTTTATTATTTTATTGTATATATAATTATAAGATATTATGGTTTACACTTATTACATTATACAATTTGGTTTTAAAGGAGTCTATAAAATATCGGCTGTTTTTTTGGAGTGACAGAACTTTCGTAGGGATAACTGTGATTTGACAGAAGGTAGCAGCCATGTTGTTTTGACATTTCTGTTCAGTAGGCATTGACAAATTATCATGAAAATTTATTTTCAAAATCAGTGTTCTATTCAAACTTATAGAGAGCACTTCGTGAAATTTATGGTTTGACAGAAACGTCCATCGGAGCTTATTCGTCAAACTATCGATATATTTCGGACAACATTTTCTCTACTCGATACAACAAGACACAGGACTATACGTACAGAAGAAAATATCGCTGCTGTAAGTCATAGTGTGAATGATGATCCAGATTTATCTATTCGTCAACGTTCACAACAAGTTGGACTCTGTGCATCTACCACATGGAAAATTTTGCGTAAAGATCTTGGTCTACATCCATACAAGATCCAACTGGTTCAAGAACTTAAGCCACTTGACCATAATAAGCGTCGTTTGTTTGCTGATTGGACCCTAGAACAGCTTGAAGTTGATCCACTTTCTTATCGTAAAATTGTGTTTAGTTATGAAGCTCATTTCTGGTTGAACAGCTATGTAAACAAGCAAAATTGCCGTATATAGAGTGAAAGCAATCCTCAAGAAGTTCTGCAGGTTCCATTGTATCCTGGAAAATGCACTGTATGGTGTGCTTTACAGGCTGGAGGCATCATCGGTCCATATTTCTTTAAAAACGTTGCTGGAGCTAATGTTGCAGTGAACGGTGCTCGTTACAGATCGATGATCAATGATTATTTGTTTCAAAATTTGAATTGTATTGACGCAGAAGTGTTTTGGTTCCAACAAGATACCTCATGCTGTTACCGTAACAATTGATTTATTGAAAGAAATATTTGGCGATAACATTATTTCGAGAAATGGTCCAATTAATTGGCGTCCAAGATCATGCGACATACTCCACAGGACTATTTTCTTTGGAGTTATGTCAAGTCATTGGTTTATGCTGATAAACCAGAAACAATAGACGCTTTGGAAGCCAACAAAACTCGTGTTATTGATGAAATCAGGCCTGAATTACTCGAAAAAGTGGTCCAAAATTGGTCGGGTTGAATGGGGTTCGTGGTGGACATGTGCCGGAATTTATTTTGAAAACATAAAGGTCATAAAATTTTCTTTCAAATAAAAAAAAATTGGCTTCAATCTTAATTCGAATGTGTTTTATTTCAATTTAAAGTTCTGTCACTCTAAAACGAACACCCGATTCCTTGCAAACTTTATGTAATTTCTGTGACGAACATAGAAGACGTAGGATGTTTATAAGTTCACTTAATTCTAGTGTTTATGCAGTAAACAGCATTCAGTTAGTTTGGTAAGATATCTTTTGCTAATTATTTTCATTTTTCAAATATGATTAGCTACCGTTGTAATTATTTTAAATTGTTTCTTGAAGATGTTCGGATTTTTTTTAAAAGAACTTATTTTGAACAAGTTATTTCTGGAGAAGTTCTTGAGGTTACGTTTTGCATTTTTGGAAAAAAATTAGGTTTTCAAAAAACAAGGAACGAAACAAAATTTTGTTCTCTTCAAGTATTTATTTAATAAATTTTAGTTGACACTTTATATTTCTTTGAATGTGTTTCATTCCCTTTGGTACTTTGCAATAAGTATTAATTCTGTATGTCTACTAAAATGACACAGTGTGTTCTAAAGACATTTATTTTATTTAATTCTAAAAGTTTTTGAATAAAAATTTTGAAGGTAATTAATGAATAAGCATTATTATTATTGAAGTAGTGAAGTAAAACTCATCGCAAAAACACAATATTCGGTGCAAAAATTGACATTTTGACAGCACTCCGAAACTATGTTGACACTTCAGAGAAATGACAGAGAATGAAAAGGAAGCCTAATAATGATACTTCAAAAAGAAGGTGTTGCCAGATAAAAGAATTGAATGATAAACTAGTAGCGCCATATGTTATCGAAACCGCACGATTTTTTTGACTCCTTATATTACAATTAAATTTTTTATTTGTGCGATTGCGAAGGTTTATTATTTGGTTATTATGAACAATTTTTCAGATTTAATCAAAGTGATAAATTTCCATCAATTCTCACCGAAACAATTATTTAATTCAATTTTCCGGTATCAAAGAATCTCCAGCTCAAATTACCCTTTGAATAGTATACATTTCATCAAATCTCCGTAAAATAACTAATTAGGCTCCTTCCTTGTGCTCCTGTCTCATCAAACAGCCATAAACATCAGCGATACCCATCTCTGGAGAAGAAAGATAGTAGTAGTCTCTAGATAATTTTCCGACTAATCGTAAGTATTGTTCTACCTGCACCAATTCTCCTTGCCGGTTTGTTTAAAATTAACTAGGCCGAACGTGCCTCTTGTTGATTACGCAATGAACTGTGCTCTATCTTAATTAGGTTTTTTAATTAGGCTCATGAAATACGGACGTTCCAAGAGGCTAATTGCGACGGTGATGTAAATTGGATAGTTAACTTGGGGCTTTATTGGGACATGAATTCAGTCTTTCGTAGCAAAATTTGGTAAGGTTGGCGTACTTAAGCTCGTTGAACTTTCCTGCTCTGTATATTCTTTAAAATTCTATTTTTTAAATATACTGATTTCTCGCAAACCATTTGATGAAACATTTTGGATATGAATAACTTAGACAAATACATTTGGCTTAATTTTCCCAAAAATTAATTTATATTGTTGACATATATATATATATATATATATATATATATATATATATATATATCTATCTATCTATCTATCTATTTATCTATCTATTTATCTATCTATCTATCTATCTATCTATCTATCTATCTATCTATCTATCTATCTATCTATCTATCTATCTATCTATCTATCTATCTATCTATCTATCTATCTATCTATCTATCTATCTATCTATCTATCTATCTATCTATCTATCTATCTATCTATCTATCTATCTATCTATCTATCTATCTATCTATCTATCTATCTATCTATCTATCTATCTATCTATCTATCTATCTATCTATCTATCTATCTATATATCTATCTTCTATCTATCTATCTATCTATCTATCTATCTATCTATCTATCTATCTATCTATCTATCTATCTATCTATCTATCTATCTATCTACAAATTTTTTTTAATTAAAATTTGTAGTAGGTTCACAAAATAAATCTGTATGATATTTAAAATTTGGTTATAACCCTTCTATCAATAAAAAACCTCATTTTATTATTTTATTCATCCATTCATCGTTTCTCCTATTTATCTCTTCATTTATTTATTTATTTATTTTGGACAACAGATGGAAGTGACGGGTTTTTTCATTTGAGGTTGTTAACAGTAAGTTTTCAAAGGAACTAGTTATCAACAGATGTCAGTTATGTAGATAGATGAAATTCTAACTGATCGTTTGTTATTGTTTCGATGAGCCGAAGAGATCTTCAGATATTCGAGTAGGTTCAACTTTTTGCTTGGATAATTTGTGTAACTATAATAATATATAGAGGGAAATAAAAAAACAATTTTATATATGTACTGATGTATTGAGTAAGGTGTCTACATACGGTTAACCCTCCTGAAAGGACAACTGTAATCAAGATTGCCTCACAGCGACAACAAAGTAGAGAAATAAACAAAATGAAGATTCTGACTTGGTGGAGTTTCATATCTATAGAAGTTCTTCACCGCAGATATCACCGAAAATGATAATTGTGGGTTGAAAGCACGGTAAACTTTTTCCCAGAACCCCGCAATATGCGCCAAAAGATCCATCAATTCCGAATAAGAAAAATCTGGCACGATTTTGCCATTCCTTCGAGATGAGAAAACTCTTTCAGATGTTGCAGCTGTCTCTTCAGGAGAGCTCGGTTGGCACAAAACATGTGTACCAACACCATCACTTAACTTTTCTGCTCATCATCATCCCTTATAAAATGGAAGCGTTCCATCGCCAGTGGCGTGGAGCAAGATTTCCGACTGCATTTAGTGAAACATTGCATCAGATAGGTACGGTAAAATGAATATCAGGCAGATATGTGTTTATTATTTAACAAAATGCTGAATATTTTATTTTTTTCATTTATCAATTCTTTTGACAAATAAAATATCAACAGGCGATAGCCCAAAATAACATTCACAACTAAATATTACAATTGTAAAAAGAAATATGTGCAGTATCCGAAGATAAATACGCCTAATATTAAATAATTTCCAATATTTCAATCTAATAAATACTGAAATCAAAGCCATCTCATCATTTCAACATGTTGCTTGAGAATAAATATCAATTTCACGATATCTGAATTCAATTTTTCTTTACTTCAAAAGATTCAGAATAAGTTGAAATGTTAAGTGAGAAATTAAGTGAAAACTTTGAAATTAAAGATTTAGGTTATTTGAAACAGTATTCAGCCATGAGTGTGAATATAGACAGAATAAATTATGTTGTGACATTAGATCAGAGCGAGTATATTGAGCAGATTTCAAGAAAATTCAATATTTTGAATATCATACAGATTTATTCTGTTAACCTCCTAAAAATTTTAATTTGAAAAACATTTTCATTCAAAAACTTTTAGAATTAAATCAAATGAATGTCTTCAGAACACACTGTGTCAATTTAGTAGACATATAGAATTAATATTTATTACTTAGTACCAAAGGAAACGGAAGAAATTCAAAGAAATATAAATTGTCAACTAAAAAATTATAAAATAAATACTTGAAGGGTACAAAATTTTGATTCGTTCCTTGTTTTATAAAAACTAAATTCTTTTCCAAAAATGTAATTCAAAAACAACTTGCTCAAAAAAAGTTCCTTTAAAAAAATCCTAAAACATGTAGAATATTAAAAAAAAAAATTTAGAATTATTACAAAGGTTACTTATCAGCTCAACTTCATATTTGAAAAATAAAAATAATTAACAGAAGATATCTTACCAAACCAATTCAATGCAGTTTACTGGACAAACACTAGAATGAAGTGAACTTATAAACATCCTGCGTATTCTATGTTCGTCACAGAAATTACATAAAGTTTGCAAGGTATTTTATGAAGTTCTTTATAAGTTCACTTCATCCTAGTGCTGTGTCTACTAAATTGAAACTGTATTATCTAAGGCATTTATTTAATTCAATTATAAAAGGTTTTTGAGAAAATTTTTTTTATGAAATTAAAATTTATAGTGAAGTTATCGAAATAAGTCTTTTCTGTACACTGGATGTGTTCGTGTGCAAATTTTTGTTAGCAATATATCGGGTGTTTTTTTTTTGAGTGATAGAACTTTAAATTGACACATTCAAATTAAGATTGAAGCCAAATTTGTTTTATTGAAGATAATTTTATGACATTTATGTTTTAAAAATAATTTCCGGCATATGTCCACCACGACTAGCTTTGAGAATCCGCATTCGACCAGACCAATTTTGGACCACTTTTTCGAGTAATTCAGGCCTTGATTCATCAATAACACGAGTTATGTTGGCTTCCAAAGCGTCTATTTTTTCTGGTTTATCAGCATCACCCAATGACTTGACACAACCCCAAAGAAAATAATCCAGTGGAGTTATGTCGCATAATATTGGACGCCAATTAATTGAACCATTTCTCGAAATAATGTTATCGCCAAATCTTTCTTTCAATAAATCAATTGTTATGGTAGCAGCATCTTGTTGGAACCAAAACACTTCTGGGTCGATACCATTCAAATTTTGAAACAAATAATCATTGATCATCGATCTGTAACGAGCACCATTCACTGTAACATTAGCTCCAGCATCGTTTTTGAAGAAATATGGACCGATGATGCCTCCAGCCTGTAAAGCACACCATTCAGTGCATTTTTCAGAATGCAATGGAACCTGCAGAACTTCTTGGAGATTGTTTTCACACCATATACGGCAATTTTGCTTGTTTACATAGCGGTTCAACCAGAAATGAGCTTCATCACTAAACACAGTTTTACGATGAAAAAGTGGATCAACTTCAAGCTGTTCTACGGCCCAATCAGCAAACAAACGACTCTTATTATGGTCTAGTGGCTTTAGTTCTTGAACCAGTTGGATCTTGTATAGGTGTAGACCAAGATCTTTACGCAAAATTTTCCATGTGGTGGTTGCACAGAGTCCAACTTGTTGTGAACGTCGACGAATAGACGAGTCTGGATCATCATTAACACTATGAATTACAGCAGCGATATTTTCTTCTGTACGTACAGTTCTTTGTCTTGTTGTTGTTGCATCGAGTAGAGAAAATGTTGTCCGAAACCTATCGATAGTTCGACGAATAAGCTTCTCTGATGGACGATTATGTAAACCATAAATTTCACGATGTGCTCTATAAGTTAGGCGAATAGAACACTGATTTTGAAAATAAATTTCAACAATTTGTAAACGTTGTCGCAGCGTGAGTCTTTCCATGATAATTTGTCAATGCTTACTGAACAGAAATGTCAAAACAACATGGCTTCTACCTTCTGTAAAATCACAGTTATCCCTATCGAAAGTTTTGTCACTCTAAAAAAAAACCGATATTTTTTCGTCAATGTTTTCATTTATGAATAAGCGGCCATGTCGTATCGCCGGCACTGCTGTATACCTATCTCGCGAAGCGGAACAAGGTGTCAGTGGCAGCTAATCTGTATCTTTTGGAAAGGTAGCATCATATATTGTGAAGATGACATTGTATTCACTTTTGCACAATGAGGGCATTACTGGCTGCCATGGAAGCTTGCCATGGGAATTGTGCCATCGGCATCGGGATTATTACCATCAATATAATTTATCTTTTGCAAACATCGCTTCTGAATGAGCGAGCATCGGTCTTCACAAGTGTTACCAGATGGCAAACGGAATTGGTCTCTTTGTATGCATACACGTGAATCGCTGTGTAATTTGGCTTTTTTTCTTCCCTATTCTTCGAAAAACTGGGGGTAATATTTGAATTGGCTTTCCTAACGTTTCCACTTGATTTTAATAATCGAATTACGTAATTTCTGATGGAGCTAAAAGGTTAAAAGTATAGTTCTGACCACTTTCATTCATCCTATCAAAATTGCTTCTGCAGAGACTTTCAGTGGACAGTCTCTGACTCTCATTAATATATTTCAGGAAATTTCAGTTATCAAGAAACTCAGTTGAGTAAAAATCTCTATCTATCTGGTTTGTACACTTACTACCTCTATACCTCTAAAAGTCTAAGTCAAAACGAGTAGAATAAGCATTCAGTTAAAATATTGCCATAATTTCTGGTGAATCCATTTGTTTTTCTATTTTTTTATAGTAATCATATCGCATTTACCGTATTCTTCCAATTGCTTTTGAGGCTACATTATAATGAATGCATATTTTGGTATCAAGAAGTTAACATTACAAAAACTACCGAAATATAATATATATTTTTCTTTATCTCCAAATGATAGTTTGTCAATATAGTTCCAGTTTTTTGACGATCTTTTATTGAAATTAATTTATTGAATGATATTTGACATATACGAATACTAATGTTGTTTTTTATTTTTTTACCTGTTATAGATTGATTCACAATGATCAGTAGTTTTTATACTTGCACACAGAATATTTTGTAACCTCTACCGAGTTTATAAATATCAAATTAATTATTATGACCCGCACACACCGTTTCTATTAAGACATACGAAAAACATTCTGTAGAACAAAATGACGAAGATATAATTTAAAGTGTTTCTCTCATCCAAAACATCCTTTGGAAACGCCGAATTGAATTATACAGGGTTTCCCAACGAAAATTTAACCCCCCAGAACGAAGATTTTAAAAACGTAGGTCAACTTCTGCTTTGAGGGGGACGAATTTCCATCATGAGTTTGTTCCGAAAAAACCACCCCCTTGAAGGTGGCATCAACCCCCAACATTCTTTAAATAGGGAAGAGATGTCGACTGTCGGTTAGTTTGAAAGTTATTTATGTTCTGTACACAACCCATATAAAATTTTCAAAATCGGTTCTTTATTAGCGAAATAATGAAATATTGAACTTACCGTCAAAAAGTGGTGTTGAACAGACATTTGAACCGCTCAAACTCAAGAACCTTAGAGTTTTGAAGGTCCAAAAATAATTTATAGTATTTTTGTTATTTTGATTTTTCATCCTGATAATCCTAGATATTTTGTGAAAATCTCTCAGAAGCTGTAATGTCTCAGGAACACCTTTTCTACTGAAACGCATATGAAAAATATAACTATTATTCAATAATCTGAAGCAAAAAAATCCTTGTAACAAAATGACAAAGATATGATGAAATATTAACACTTTGTGAATATGAAATAAATTCAAAGTGTATAAACAAAAAAAGAGACGTTCGGGAATTATAGGAAAATTCACAAGGAATTCTAAAATACTGAGAACAAAATTGTTCTTGAAAATAGAAATGAATTAACTGAGTTTATACTTAATAAAGGTTGATATTCAATTAAAATATAAAAATGAATATTTCTGCTGAATTAAACTGATTTTTTAGTTGACACCTTACTTTTCAAATGCAAACGCTGATTATTTCAAGGTACTTCCCAAAAAATGTGTTGAATTTTAATTTTTCTGACAAAAAAAATTTTTTCAGACAAAAATTTTTAATGAAATTTTTTTTTCAGCAAACAGTATTGTCCTGACCAAAAAGTAAGTTATATTTTCTACTAATTTCTTTATTCTATATATTCTTTCATATTTTTAAGAATTTTGTGAAAAATTTGAAGAATTCGATAAGCTATCAAAATAAAATCTTTGTTTTTTCTAAAACATTATCAATTCAATATTGTTCTCTATTCAACATATCAAAACAACAGATTCAAAATTATATGAAATCATTAGATTTATTTTCAGGCAGAAATATCGGGTGTTTTTTTTAGACTGATGGAACTTTCGATAGGGATAACTGTGATTTGACAGAAGGTAGAAGCCATGTTGTTTTGACATTTCTGTTCAGTAAGCATTGACAAATTATCATGGAAGGACTCACGCCGCAACAACGTTTACAAATCGTTGAAATTTATTTTCAAAATCAGTGTTCTATTCGCCAAACTTATAGAGTATTATATTTCACTTCGTGAAATTTATGGTTTACATAATCGTCCATTAGAGCAGCTTATTCATCGTACTATCGATAGATTTCGGACAACATTTTCTCTACTCGATGCAACAACAACAAGACAAACGACTGTACGTACAGAAGAAAATAGCACTGCTGTAAATCATAGTGTTAATGATGATCCAGATTTGTCTATTCGTCGACGGTCACAACAATGTGCATCCACCACATGAAAAAGTTTACGTAAAGATCTTGGTCGACACCCATACAAGATCCAACTGCTTCAAGAACTAAAGCCACTTGACTATAATAAGCCTCGTTTACTGATTGGGCCCTCGAACAGCTTGAAGTTGATCCACTTTATTATCGTAAAATTGTATCTAGTGATCAAGCTCATTTCTGGTTGAACGGCTATGTAAAGAAGCAAAATTGCCGTATATGGAGTGAAAACAATCCTCAAGAAGTTCTGAAGGTTCCATTGTATCCTGAAAAATGCACTGTATGGTGTGCTTTACCATGGAGGTATCATCGCTCCATATTACTTTAAAAACGATGCTGGAGCTAATGTTACAGTGAATTTTGTATCCTTCAAGTATTTATTTAATATGCTTAATTAATAATTTATATTCCTTTGTATTCTTTTATTCCGTTCGCTACTATGTAATGAGTTCATTCTATATGTCCACTAAATTGAAACTGTGTTTTCTAAGACATTTATATTATTTAGGATATTAAAAAACTCAGCATATACATATTTCAAAAGGCAATTCGGTTCTTCAACAATGCAAATCTACTTCAGTAGAATTCAAGAATTGGATAAAAAAAATATGGAAATACTGCTCTAAGCTTTTCTACAAATTTACTAGCTGTTAACCAATCATGATATTAAATCGAGTAATGTAAGTCCAAACAATTAATTTCGAAACAAATTAATTAGAAAAACACGAATTTCGGATTAAATGTCGGTCACGCTATGTTGCATCCGAAAATTGTTTGATTGTTAGTTCGCAAGTTATGAATGTTGTACAGCGGTTATCATTATGGAAATGGGTTTTTACTCCTGAACTATCTGATTTTATTCTTACCCTTAGCTTATTACGTATTCTTACAGAGATAGCGGAATGAATTTATAACCGCTCACAATCAAATATAATGTTATTTTTTCATGTGAATTAAAAATGATTAGGATTTATTTCGATTTATCGTTATTTAACACCCTTGAAATTTTAACACTGAATGTTACGAAGTACCTAAGTGAAAATAATCTTAAGTAGCTCATTTTCAGCTCTGAGGTCTATTTGTTTGTGTGGATCGGTTAGGTAAAAGTGTTACGTGAACCATCCAGAAACGATGCCTTGAAATACGAAATCGAAGTTGCTATTCATGAAATTGAGCCTCAAACAATGGATAATTTACTGAAAAATTGGGTGGATCGGATGGAGTACTGTAGCCAGTCGTGGAGATAATTTGAATAATAGTTTTTTCATTCGTAGATGTTCAACTTTTCTAATAAACTCATAACTTTGAAAACATATTCATTAGTTTTTTATTTATAGAGGATCAAAAGTGCAAATTTGAAATGGCCCAACCCTTAACATAAATTTTGAATTTTCCCTAAATTTCTTCTTTTCATTAATAGTCGTATTTTCAGCAATATCAATCCCCACAGCAAATCCACGAAGAAGCTCCATCCATTTCCTCAACTATAACCGGAACCTCACCTTGAGCCGCTCTACCTTGAAAGCTCTCGCCAGACCGGGCAAGATGTTCCCGTCCAATTATTTCTCGAAACACAAAAACAACTGTTCGGCTACGTTCACAAAAGTACGGCGTGGTCAACGCGCCTCAGCAGCCACAGAAAAAAGTGGGAGTGTTCAGTTCCGAACATCAATATTATGCTGCGTTAGGGCCACAGTCCTCCTTTTCTTCTTTTTATCCCGTTCGTTTTTGGCCTTCTCGAAACGCCGGACCGACGAAATTATACCCCTGACAGTGCCGTATTTCACTCCGGGCCAACCGGGGAAAAAAGAAGAAACGACCAGATTACTTGATTTATGGGCACCGAGATCGGATTTTGGATAGACTGATGCACGAGCTGTCAAGGTTGTTAATTGAGAGGTGGTGGCATATGGTTGTATCGGAAAATTGGAATGTATTTTAAGGATTAACGGCCAGTTTCATAAACGAAATTAAAGCCTACTTTTCCCAAAAAAGTCTCCTTTGATGATAAAACGTGTTTCATAAGCAAATTTTAAGGTTAAACGGAACTTAAAAGCGTCCTTTATCTTAAAGTGAGAAAATCGGCACTTAACCGCTAGTAAAGGATACTTTTACGAGAAGCTCGACACTGCGCAGGTGCTCGGAATACAAAAACGGTGGACATAACCTTTCTCTGTCAGATTTGCCGATTACGTTTGATTTTAGCGTATTGCACCAAATGCTGATTCAAAGTCTGGTTCTTCATCAAATGATGAAGAAATAATTGCGAGAAGATCTAGAATTCTTCGATTGTTTTCTCCTGACAAAACCAACTGTTTTACGTTTATTTCAAAAAATTGCAGATCAATTGTGCTTCCCATCTAACAGGTAAACAAATTTCTATTTATTATTTCGTTGATATAATTTTCTGTATACGAAATCATTAAATTGACAATTTTCAGAGGCGGTTGTATTGAACCGATGAACCAACTACTTTTGACATTGAGATTCTATGCAACTGGAAATATGCTGATAACAATCAGCCAGAGATTTAATGGGAATTTCTAAACCTTCTGTTTCTAGAATTATTCGAAGAGTTTCTTTTGCAATCGCATCCCTTTGTACACAATATATAAAGATGTGTGAAGGTGATCATGAAATGCAGGCAGCAGCATAGAAGTTTTATGCAAATGCTAGTTTTTCACGTGCTATTGGTGCTATAGATTGCACATCAATTAAAATCACTTCTACGGGTGGTGATGATGTAGAGATCTTTCGATGTTGAAAACCTTATTTTGCCCTCAACGTTCAAACCGTTTGTGATTCAGACTTGAGAATCAGAAATATTGTAGCTAGATGACCTGGCTCAACACATGATCAAACCATTTTTAATAACAGTGTCTTGAAGAGACAATTTGAGAGTGGTAAATTTGGACTATATTTGTTACTTGGTGATAGTGGTTATAGTTTGCAGACTTATCTTATGACAAAGTTACCGGAAGCTATTACTGCAGCTGAAAATTTATAAAATAAGTCAATTATACGAACTGGCAATGTGGTGGAGAGAAAGAATGGAGTTTGGAAACGTCGTTTTCCTATACTTTCTAAAGGAATGAGTGTTAAGTTAACGACCATAAGGGCAATTATTGTTGCTACCGCTGTATTGCACAATAAAGCTGTAGATAAGAACGTAACAAATTCAACTAATGTTAATGCAGCTCGCCAAGTGAGACAGACGATTATTAAGGAACATTTTGCTGATTTATAATATATATTTGTGCGATAATTGAGAATAAATTCGCTTGTCACTTGTGAAACTATTCTTCATATTCAATTTTTGCCTTCAACATGACAAGATTTCATGATTTTACTTAAGGTATGTATTTAATTTGATGCAGCTCGTCAAACGAGACAGTTGATAATTAATGAACATTTTGCTTCTTTATAATTTATATTTGTATGTAAATTGAAAATAAATTTTTCTGTCGCTTGTGAAACTGTTCTTCATATTCAGATTGTGTCTTCAACATGACAAGATTTCATAAATTTTCATAAGATTTTTCAAGATATGTATTTAGATAGGTTTCTATGTTTGTTTTCTGATTCATTGTTTTACTTTAGGTAATATCTGAAAAAGTTTCGAGTGAGAATAAAGAAATAAAAATAATATGCGTTATTGAAATTTCTATTTTTAATTCAAATTTGTCGAGAAATCGATCAATTTTGGTCTTCACGAACACTTTCACGTACGGCAGCCATATCCTTTTCACTTCTTGCATTTCTTTGTCTCACTAGCACTCTAACATCATGAAGTGTGAAATTTGTTCCAAACTTTTACACTAAACGTTCAACTGTTTTTTTTTCCGGACGATTACAAAGACCAAAAATTGGAGTTAAAGCACGTAAAGTTGGAGTAACAGATCGCGATTTTTCATAGTAATTTTGGATTGTTTGTAAATTCTGTTGGAGTGTGTACCTTTCCATGATTAAATGGTAGACAATAGTGACAAATACAACTGTCAATGTCACAAATAAACAGTGGCTGCCATGAATGAGTAATGTTAATTTAAAAATGGGGCGTTCCCATTGAAAGACCCTTTAAGACGTATTTTTTGCCAAGTATTTTGATTTTCAACTAAAAATAGAGCAAGTGAAATTCATAACTCTTGATTTCACGTGGCCAAATGTATAGGATCGTGTTATTTCTCTGTATTCAAATATATATGCAGCATCTTTAAACAAATGAAAGAAAGTGAAAGAACTCTCAATTTCGTTGAATGTTTATATCGAAATTTCAATCTCAGTTCCAAGTTTGAATTGACCTATGCTGTTAATCAAGGCCGCATGGTCGTTGGCGTCGCCAGAATTGAGAAAACCAGACTTAAATTGTTGGGGATCGATTTTACAAACAAGGCTTACAGCTCTGTCTCCCTTAACATTTTATAAAGGTGATTTTGGTTGAAATAGTCCAGTGTGATGAGTTCTACCTTCTGTAAAAAATCTCAACTTTGAAAACACCCTATATTTTGGATGATAATCACAGTATTTTAAAGCATGTTTTTTGCCGCGATAAATCAATTTAAACTAATGATAATTTTGAACAAAAACAATGGGTGATTATCAGAAAGAGGAAATATTTATTTACTACGAAAACTATCTAGAAATCAGCGATTTGAAGAATTTAATAATGGAATCGTCCTAGCACGATGAGTGATAGCGAATCACTCCACACAAGAATAAATAAGGAATAAAAAACCACGACATAACACCCAATAGATCTGTTATCTCACATCACGCTCCTCTGAAAAATTCCCATGAGTAAATGTATAATCCTTCCATAACTCCGATAGCGGCACCTCTATGAAAACATCATCCTGTACACGTATCGTCATCGAAATTGCGTTAACCACCTCTAAGAGAACCGACCGACAAGGCACCATAACTAGAAAACAAGTGGTATAATTTATATTCACTGATAATGGTCTTCCATCTTGTAAAATCTCAATTTAAAGAACATCAACCGGTGTTTGGGACTTCAAACGATACAGGTATGTAGTTTGTTGTTATTCCTCTACGTCCGTGCCCGCTCGTCGAGGACGACGTCATGAAGCAATCAGGTCTTCTGATGGTACCGAAAGAACGACCTCGTTTAATTGCACTCTTTTGAGAAGGCTTGCACGTTTCAAATCAGGTTACACCAGCTTGAAAAATAATCCAGTAAGAGGTCGAACATTGGGTTTAGATAAGGAGGCGCCTTTTAGCGATTATATATGTAAGGGTGGGTCATTTAAAATTTGCATTTTTGATCGGCTATAAATAAAATTAAAAGAATGGAGTATGCTGTTGGCTCTAGGTGAAACATTCTAACAATTTTATTTGAAATAATTCACACAGTTCAGAATTCTGATTCGGTCTTTCGACCATCTTAAAAGGAGCACAACTAAACTAAAAATTGAAAAAAGGTTCTTTTATTACACTTAGGACATCTGTGTATTTTTATGGCGCATGGCAATAACAACTTCCAATATAGAAGTGGTCCCAAAGAGTATTTGGGAGTTTGTTGAATTCTCATTTTCCTCAATGGCTTTTTTGATCTTTCCCATTCAAAAAATGATTATTTTCTATAGAATGTTCTGCAAAAACGGTCGATTCCTGGTTTTTGAAAATAGACATCCCATGTTCTTTGATTCTATGTTTTAAAAATCGGCCTGTCTATCCTATATATGTAGCATTACAATCATCATATTTGATAAATCCCCGATTCAGATAAGTTGGATTTCCTTTCTTTATTGTTCATCAACATCTTAGCTAAATCATTTCTGTTTACTGCTAAAGAATTAATTCCCATTTTATGAAGACCATTAGAGATCCTACTGCTGAAACCTTTCATACTTATAATTAATTTATTATAATTAATTGATAACCATATTTTCTTTTCTTCATAAGGATCATTTATATTGATACCAATTATTTTTTTTAATATTGTTGTATTGTTTAAAATCATTTTGTCAATGGTTTCAGTTCTATTGAACTGAACCAATGTTCACAGCTGTAGTTTTAATTATATCAACTTCTTTTCGGAAATTGACTTCGTTCAACGGGATGCTCAAGTCTATGAATGAAACTATGGAATGTTGACATTTTAATTTTCCATAGTTTCATTATACAAAGGAAGTTTATTGTTGAAGAAAAGGTTCAAAGAACATCAAGCATCATTCAAACACTGGAAAGATGACCATAATTCAGCTGAAATCCTCTCCAAACCAATGTCTTTTCAGAGTTATATCATCTAGAAATCCTACACCTCGAATGGTAATAAACTAGACATATTGGAATCAATATATTTTCAACATAGCATAAGCTTCTTAAAAGAAGAGACGGAATTCTCCACTTCAGGAAGAAAATGAATCTTCCTTAGACACAATCTGTAGTAACAGTTTGAAAATGTACACTGTGAAATTCGGATTACTGAATACTGTTGCAGGGTTATTTGATAATAATATAATTTTGGAAATGTAAAACTTAATTTTAATTTTTATTCAGAATGCTCGGTTGAGTTTTTTAATGTTGATACCAGGAACGATCCTCAATTGCTTAATAAGTTTTTAATTATCAATATGAATGTGAGTTAATACTTGATAGAAGTAATTTTAAATGACTTTAAATTCAGAGTTTTACATTCTAACTTTTATAATATATATAGAAACTATTTACAAAAACTATCAAAATGATATCCTTATATATAATCAATATAAAATATTTTTCAATATCTCGCAAAAGACCTTTTCACATCCTGACATGAAACGTATTCATACAAATGTACATATTAACAAAAACTATGTAAGTATGAATATTAATATACAAATAGAAGAAAATTCACTATTCCAAGATTATCTAAAATTCTCAAAATAAAGGATCAAATAAAAATGATTGAACGGAAATTCCAACATTTGATTTGGTTTCTAGACCTCTTCAGAATTGTATTTAATTCATATTCAAATATATCACAAGATCAAAATTTAACTCACCAAATAAGATAAAACCTGGAACGAATAAACTAAGTAAGCTTTAAAGTAATAATAATAATAATTCATTTATTCCTTCCCAATAAAGTATCGGCTGTTATTTTGAGAGTGATAGAACTTTCGATAGCGATAGCTGTGATTTGACAGAAGGTAGAAGCCAAGTTGTTTTCACATTTCTGTTCAGAAAACAACTTTCAATTATCATGAAAAGACTCACGCCGCAACAACGTATACAAATTGTTGAAATTTATTTTCAAAATCAGTGTTCTATTCGCCAAACTTATAGAGCACTTAGTGAAATTCATGGTTTACATAATCGTCCATCAGAGCAGCTTATTCGTCGAACTATCGATAGATTTCGGACAACATTTTCTCTACTCGATGCAACAAAACAACAAGACAAAGAACTGTACGTACAGAAGAAAACATCGCTGCTGTAAGTCATAGTATTAATGATGATCCAGATTTGTCTATTCGTCGACGTTCACAACAAGTTGAACTCTGTGCATCCACCACATGGAAAATTTTACGTAAAGATCTTGGTCTACACCCATACAAGATCCAACTGCTTCAAGAACTAAGGCCACTTGACCATAATAAGCGTAGTTTGTTTGCTGACTGGGCCCTAGAACAGCTTGAAGTTGATCCACTTTTTTATAGTAAAATTGTGTTTAGTGATGAAGCTCATTTCTGGTTGAACGGTTATGTAAACAAGCAAAATTGCTGTATATGGAGTGAAAACAATCCTCAAGAAGTTCTGGAGGTTCCATTGCATGCTGGAATGTATGGTGTGCGGTACACGCTGCAGGCATCATCGGTCCATATTCCTTTGAAAACGATGCTGGAGCTAATGTTACAGTGAGTGGTGCTCGTTACCTATCGATGATCAATGATTATTTGTTTCAACATTTGAATGGTATCGACCCAGAAGTGTTTTGGTTCCAATAAGATGGTGCTACACCTCATGCTGCTACCTTAACAATTGATTTATTAAAAGAAATATTTGACGATTACATTATTTCGAGAAATGGTCCAATTAATTGGCCTCCAAGATAATGCGACATAACTCCACTGGATTATTTTCTTTGGGGTTATGTCAAGCCGACATAACTCGTGCAATTGATGAAATAAGGCCTGAATTACTCGAAAAAGTGATCCAAAATTGGTCTGGAGGAATGCGGTTCCTCAGAGCTAGTCGTGCCCATGCAGTTGTCTGCAGAAAATGTTGTGATGTTTGAAGAAACTCAGTACTCTATTTTTTATTATTATCTCAAACAATTTTGAGAACACAGAAGTATCCCAGATTGTAGGAGTTAGAATATATAATTCTGAATTTGAAGTCAAATTTTATTTCTATCGAGTATTGACTCACATTCAAATTGAATAATGAAAAAAAAATGTTTAGTATACCCTTATCATAAAACAGAAACCATTTAAATACAGGATGTTACCAGACTAATTGTTTATAAGCATTTGAAAAAGTTGCTGTGTAAAGGAAACGCGTCATGTGAGTAACTCACGATAATAATTGGAAATCATATATATATCGGGTGTTTTTTTAGAGTCATGGAACTTTAAATGGCAGTAAAACACATTTAAATTAAGATTGAACCAATTTTTTTACTTGAAAGATAATTTTATGACATTTATGTTTTGAAAATAATTTCCGGCATGTGTCCACCACGACTAGCTCTGAGGAACCGCATTCGACCAGACCAATTTTGGATCACTTTTTGTTTCTGGTTTATCAGCATAAACCAATTACTTGATACTGAAAGAAAATAATCCAGTGCAGTTATGTCGCATGATCATGGCCAATTAATTAGAATATTTCTCGAAATAATGTTATCGCTAAATCTTTCTTTCAATAAATCAATTGTTACGGTAGCAGCATGAGGTGTAGCCTCATTTTGTTGGAACCAAAACACTTCTGGGTCGATACCATTCAAATTTTGAAACAAATAATCATTGATCATCGATCTGTAACGAGCACCATTCACTGTAACATTAGCTCCAGCATCGTTTTTAAAGAAATATGGACCGATGATGCCTTCAGCTTGTAAAGCACACCATAAGTGCATTTTTCAGGATGCAATGAAAGAGGATTGTTTTGATTCCATATACGGCAATTTTGCTTGTTTACATAGCCGTTCAACCAGAAATGAGCTTCATCACTAAACACAATTTTACGATAAAAAAGTGGATCAACTTCAAGCTGTTCTAGGGCCCAATCAGCAAACAAACGACGCTTATTATGGTCTTTAGTGGCTTTAGTCCTTGAACCTGTTGTATCTTGTATGGGTGTACACCAAGATCTTTACGCAAAATTTTCCATCTGGTGGATGCATAGAGTCCAACTTGTGAACGTCGATGAATAGACAAATCTGGATCATCATTAACTCTATGACTTACAGAAGCGATATTTTCTTCTGGACGTACAGTTCTTTGTCTTGTTGTTTTGTTGCATCGAGTAGAGAAAATGTTGTCCGAAACATACCGATAGTTCGACGGATAAGCTGCTCTTCTTTCAACAATTTGTAAACGTTGCTGCGGCGTGAGTCTTTCCATGATAATTTGTCAATACTTACTGAACAGAAATGTCAAAACAACATGGCTTCTACTTTCTGTCAAATCACAGTTATCCCTACCCCGCCCCCCAGGCATTAGATCTTGACGTGATGGGGGCGCTCTCTTGACTAGGACCCTAAATTCGTCCCGGCGAATTGGAGGGTTAAGTCTTGGTGTCTAACGTAATGCCATTTCGCGCCAGTCACTGGACCTGTATGGTGGAAGATCTCTGAATGGGGCCCTAGTTTTACTCAGGTGAAATGGAGGGCTGAGCCGGTTGATTAACTCAGTGACAAGGGAGTCTGTCGCAGCACAGGGCTTCTCCCTTAAAACTGGCGTACTCTACCCTATCGCAGTATAAATCTCCGGATTCTGTGTAATGGCCGAGTGCGTTATGTAGCATACTGCGTTACCTCGGGGGGGTGGACTTGCCCTCAGGTGTTACTTGTACCACCTGGCCACCCCACTTGGTGTTGGACTCGAGGGGGCAGTGGTTGAAAGTCCGCATGCTGGACTAGGGGGGTATTTCATTTATCTGTTCGCAGACCCCCATTTTCGGGATATTCTCATGAAACGACTCGGGGTTTAACGGGACTTGACGGTTCGACCGGCCTGTCCTGGCCCCTGGATCTGTGCGTAACAATTTAGGGTTTGTGGATCTCGACGAAATGGCTCCGCCATTAGTGCTTGACGCCAGGATCAATCAAATGACTTCACATGGGTTCGGTGGGTCAGGACGTATAGTCCGCTAGACGGTGCTCGTACCAGGATCAATTGTAGTCGTCAATCTTGAGTTTATCTTAGTTCTTGGGACTGCGTTCGGGTGGATGGATAAGAATTCCCTCCGGCGGGTGAGTTGCGTCTCAAACCAACTCGGGTACTGACCTGCTGAGCCAGTAGAGGTTGGATAGTGCTTCGCTGCTACCAGTCAGACGGTTCTGGCTTTCGAGTCGGGGCCCAAACTGGAAGCTGGTGGGTTCATCTCTTCGGAGGGGTTCTCGCCACGCGCGATGATATGGCGTAATCCTTATCACACTTTCTACCTCTGGGTGGACTGTGGAGACTGCTTGGTAGTCACTTGGAAAAGAGGCCTTCCTCAAATAGCCAATAACTATTCTGGTAGAATTCACCTATCCCTACCCAAAGTTCTATCACTCTACAAAAACACCCAATATGTATATTAATTAATTAAAATGATTATTACATTTGTCCGGAATGAATTCAAATTGATTACGAATTGTTTATCCGTAGTAATCGTCTCAGATCATTTAAGACCAAAAAGTAGGGCTAATTTGATATAAATTGATTGCTGCTGGGTAGTAGCGCGTAAGTAAAACCTATTTAGCACTATAGAATTTCGTCCACGCGTGCTACATCCAATTTCGTATGCAAATTCGCGTCACGGGAATCCGTACCTCGTTTCTCGAAAAAACCGAATCTGTCGTGACCAATTTAAATCAACAAATTATAAAAATTGAAGGGGGAAGTGGTTCGCATTTTTCCCGTTAGACACGTCCAGCGTTTATCAGAAGTCGCTGACGTAATGGTCCACCTACCTAGGTAATTTTTCAAATATTTTACGGCCATTCACGACACGAACGCTGAAATATCGTATAAATAATGTGAATTTAAAATGAAAATTAAAATCGGAACCGACAAAAGTAGTAACGCAAGCCGTTTATTCGGGCGCTAAAACGCAATCAAAGTCGGTTGCATCATATACCAAGCGGTAAAGTCGGTTTTTTTATGTACTACAGACTTGTTTGTGGTCGCGCCATATGGCCGTAAAAGCTTTATTCCGATGGTTTTTATGGGCACTTCTTCTAGTACTCGGGCATGAAGTCGGAAGCTGAAAGATTGACTAGCTTGCTTGCTGAAGGATATAAATTAAAGTACTTACAATTTCGTCCATTTTTCCAGAATTATAGAATCCATTAAAGTTAATAAAGCGAAAGGAAAGAGGATTTCTTTAAATACTGGAAATATTAGGAGTGGTTTTTGATAACATATGTCGCAGGATACACTAAAAGTAAACGGCACCCTCCAATCAGAGAGCTCAAGAATAAACCCGAAATACACATGCGCCGTAGTTTGTTTTCCGCAGTTTGAATGATTGTCAAAGTGACAATTGTATCCTCTGAAACATTTATCTCCCTTGACAAAACTGTATTTTTTGAAGCAAATAAACTTATTATTATAATATTATTTGGACTTTGTAGTGTGAAATTTCAATATTTTACGAAAAGTATCATGCATTGGTAATAATTGATATACCTATTATTAGAGAATTGTCGAAAAATGTAAAAATGCTTGTTATTTTTATAAAAAGATTCCTGGATTCATTTTGTTTCGAATTGTAGCCCATTCTAAGTATTTCCTACACCTTGACTGAAGAAATACAAAGTGATCATGCGACCAAGGTGTCATCGAAGAATAGAAAAGGAAATGTTCAACGTTGAGTAGTGTGAAGAAAATTTAATTTTACAGAAATGAACTCTTATTGATTCTTGGAAGAATCCTTACAACAGCTGTTCACTTGTTTGTGCAATCAATTTAATGAAATATCCATTTATTTGATTGATTGGTTTTATGGAAAGAATACCGTTTTTTGTCCCATCTTGAGGCTATTTTTGATATACATTCTGTCAAGAAAGTACCGGGAATTATCGATTTAAATCTGGCGGGGCAATGAGGCAGGTAAATTTTTTTTTCCTATGTTGGTACCACTGTCCTTAATTACTATGCCAAGCTTGAGCGGGATCTGTCTACTAGTGTGTTTGCAACAGCTGATTAATTCAGTCGATGTCAGAGTACGTGCCGATTTTTACTATGGGTGATTACGTTGAGCAAAGAATTTGTTTAAAGTTTTGTGTTGCAAATGAATTTTCGTGTGCCGATGCATTGAAAATGTTTCAAAAGGCCTTTGGTGATAATGCTCTATCGAAAACTCGTGCATATCAGTGGTACAGAGCCTTCAAGGACGGTCGTCAAGGACGTCGATAAAATTAAGGAAAGGGTGCTGGAAAACCGTCGTACTAGCTTGAGAGAGATAGCACATGATCTTAAGATATCCCACGAGTCCGCACGTACGATTTTGATTGATATTTTGGGCATGAGAAAGGTGGCCGCACGACTCGTACCGAAAGACCTGAATTTTCTTCAAAAACGTCATCGCGAACAGGTTGCTTCAGACATGCTGGATCGCTGTAATTCCGATTCTACATTCATGGAACGCATTATAACTGGTGATGAGACCTGGGTCTACGAGTACGATATGCAAACAAGCCAGCAATCATCGGAATGGGTGGCAAAAAATGATCCGAAACCGAAAAAACCACGCCAAAGCCGCTCGAAAATGAAGGTGATGCTCATTGTTTTCTTCGATATCCGTGGCGTGGTGCACTACGAATTCGTTCCAGAAGGTCAGACGGTAAACAAGGATTATTACCTAGGCGTTATGAAACGTTTGCGTGAGCGTATCCGTAAGAAGCGGCCAAATTTGTGGGCGAACAACTCATGGATTTTCCATGACGATAACGCGCCTTCTCACCGAGCTACGATTGTGACTGACTTTCTCGCCAAAAACTCAACAAACGTGCTTCAGCAACCACCGTATTCGCCGGATTTGGCTCCCTGCGACTTTTTCCTCTTCCCAAAACTAAAATTGCCCCTTCGTGGCACGCGTTTTGAGTCGATTGAAGCCATAAAACAAAATTCGGCGCGAGGGCTAAAGTCCATCTCGGAAAGCGCCTATAAAAAATGTTTCGATAATTGGAAGTGCCGTTGGCATAGATGTATTGGAGCAAATGGAGCCTATTTTGAAGGCGACCCAATAAATTTTGACGATTAAATGTAAAAATGTTGTTTTAATTGAAAACGGTACTTTCTTGACAGAGTAGTATATATATATATATATATATATATATATAGAATTAATTAGTTTCAAACCTACAAGTGTGTGTTCATACTTTAAAAATAAGGTGGATGTTCTTATATCAACATGACCTTTATTCTTGACATACCTGGAAACGTAAACAAATGTTTTATGTAAGAATAACACATTCTTCTTCAAAAATGTACACAATTATACAACATTCGCATAAGTTTTAAAGTTAATTTGTTGAGAATGAGAATACAGGGCCATGAAGCATGTTCTTAATTATTCCCAACACAGGTGTTTTTAAACTTGGGTATTCTCTTTTTGACCATCTCACAAATGTTATAGGACCGATTTCTTGTGAAATAGTATATTCTGATGAATTCTTTCGTCTTCAATAAAAATACTGTATGTTCAATAGCACTTTCAGGAGAGACCAATATTGATTAATTGTAATATTTTTTTTTCATATTCAAACAAAGTATATTTGAAATATCACCTTGCGAATAATCAAATTATATCGATAAATAAATACAAGAGTCTGAGAAGAAATAAGTATTCATTCATGTGTCTAGAGTACATTTAAATAGTGAATGATCCACATTTAGAGTAAAGTATGTTTTCAAGTGACTATGATAGGTAGTTGGTTTCTCAATATATCCCCTTGTTTTTTTATGAATTAATAATGGAGAAACCTTTAAATGAAATGGTAAAATACTTTGATATGGAGGAAAAATGGATTTGTATCACTAACAAATATTCTTCCAATTTTGTCAAGAAAAATTAACAACTGAGTACTATATAATATAATTCTTATATGTATGTTTACCAATAATGTTATACATGGATATTCAACATAAAATGCATGCAAAAAATCGATCATCACACTACATAGTCGATACATATCATTCTAATCTACTTGTGTTTAAAGCAACATTCATTAGTAAACTTTTAGAGATTGGCCCGCCACGACCCCACCTTAACCATGGAAAGTTCCTGAAATACCTCAATTTTTCTCATCGTGCGAATCATCCTAATCCGCCACCGGGGTGCGGTAGCATAATCGTGGAAGGTTCCTGGAACACTATTCAGACAATAAATATTTAAATGAGAATTTAAACATAATCACATACTTCCTTTATCCAGCACAAACTGAAATTAAACTTCTACATTTTATGATACAAGTCCTCAAATCTTCTAATCGTTCGAATTCCCAATTGACTTGTTAGTGGGTATATGAAGAGACGTGGATTTTTATTGACTGTTCCTGAAATATTATTCATCCTGTAATCATAATTTAATGATTATAACAAGATCAGATCAATTACTTTTTCCATCTAGTACTAACTTGCATTTTACTTCTCATCCTCAGTGAAACACTTTATCACAAAGTTTAGTTAAGCTAATATAAGCAATCATGCTCATATTATAATATAAGCAATCATGCAAATCAATTGTTGATTATATCAATCACGAAGCATTCATTGATAATGTTAAAGATTTCCTGCTGCTAAAATCTTAGTCTTCTAAAAATTGTTAGTACATCAATTGACAAGCCTTGAAGTGATTCATAACTATATATCTTCTACTTTTTGCTCTGATAATATAATTGTTTTTCAATTTTCCTTTTTCTATCTCCTTCATTTGCTACAGATTTCGTTAGTTGACAGAAACTGTGGTACATTTTGGAGAAAGTTTCAACGTTTACATTTTAAATACTTTCACACATCTGTTCATATATGATCTATAAATTTCTCCAGTCAAGGTATAGGATTACTTGGAATAGGCTACAATTCGAAACAAAATGATTCCAGGAACCTTTTTGTAAAAATAGCTGCATTCGACCAGACCAATTTTGGACCACTTTTTCGGGTAATTCAGGCTTTATTTCATAAATAACACGAGTTATGTTGGCTTCCAAAGCGTCTATTGTTACTGGTTTATCAGCATAAACCAATGACTTGACATAACCGCAAAGAAAATAATCCAGTGGAGTTATGTCGCATGATCTTGGAGGCCAAGATCATTTTTCCAAATAATGTTATCGCCAAATCTTTCTTTCAATAAATCAATTGTTACGGTAGCAGCATGAGGTGTATCACTATCTTGTTGGAACCAAAACACTTCTGGGTCGATACCATTCAAATTTTTATACATATAGTCATTGATCATCGTAACGAGCACCATTCACTGTAACTGGTGTGTTTCCTGGTATATTGAAGCATGCAACTGTGATGCCAATATATAAGAAAAAAAGCCGATCAACCAGAAATGAGCTTCATTACTAAACACAATTTTACGATAAAAAAGTGGATCAACTTCAAGTTGTTCTAGGGCTCAATCAGCAAACAAACGACGCTTATTATGGTCAAGTGGCTCTAATTCTTGAACCAGTTTGATCTTGTATGGGTGTTGACCAAGATCTATACGCAAAATTTTTCATGTTGTAGATGCACAGAGTCCAACTTTTTGTGAACGTCGACGAATAGACAAATCTGGATCATCATTAACACTATGACTTACAGCAGCGATGTTTTCTTCTGTACGTACAGTTCTTTGTCTTGTTGTTGTTGTTGCATCGAGTAGAGAAAATGTTGTCCGAAATCTATCGATAGTTCGACAAATAAGCTGCTCTGATAGACGATAACGTAAACCATAAATATCACGAAGTGCTCTATAAGTTTGGCGAATAGAACACTGATTTTGATAATAAATTTCAACAATTTGTAAACGTTGTTGCGGCGTGAGTCCTTCCATGATAATTTGTCAATGCTTACTGAACAGAAATGTCAAATTAGCATGGCTTCTACCTTTTGTCAAATCACAGTTATCCCTATCGAAATTTCTATTACTCTAAAAAAACACCCGATATAGTCATAGTTTAGATTGGATATTTGTGACGAGTTTCATGAAAAAAATATGGACATTTAAATATTTTATTTGGATTATGTTTGTTATGTTGAATTACTTTGTTGATTTTGATTATTATATGTCAGCTGATAAAATTTGAAATTTGTCATTCACGAAACAGTGTTCCTGAGGCAATAATCCGTATCACAAGATCTAAAAATATCGTGAAATATTTACTGAAGGTATTACAGAGTAATTTATTTTATTTCAATGTTTAGAAAAACCTTTATAAGTAAAACTCATTTCACTTTGATATTCATAATATTTTGAATTGGAAGACTAAGAATAACTCGGAGCCCCACCAAACGTTAAAGATGAAGAATTAGAGGGAAGGTTCGATGAAGATCAGTCACAAACGCAAGAGGTACTCGCAAAAACATTTGTAGTCATTCAACCAGCCATTTGCCATAATTTAAAAGCAATTATCCGAAAGATAGGAAACTGGATGCCGTATGAACTGAAGCCAAGAGATGTCGAACATCGTTTTTTCACTGCTTTAACGCCAAAAATGAAAGGAGTTTTTGCATCGGATTGTGACTGGCGATGAAAAGTAGGCCCATTACGATAATCGAAAACGCCTATCGAAGAAAAAACCACCGCAATACACTAATAGACACGACAAAATTATTTTGCAGCATGACACATATTGCATTGCCTGTTAAAACGTAATTAGAAACGCTCAAATGGAGAGTCCCGCCCCACTTGCTGTACTGCTCAGACATTGCTCTTTCAGATTACAATCTCTTCCGATCGATTCAACATGGCATCGATGCATAAAAAGCGTTCAAAAAGCCGAATATTTAACCAATTGTCCTCAAGAAATCTTCAGTTTTCAAAAAAATAAAAACCGAATTTATCTATACCTCTAATATAAAAAACCTTTATTGTTTTATTTGAAATTGGAAGATCCTTTAGTTTAAAATAGTAGTAATACGACGAAACTTCGAATACTGTTAGAAAACAAAGTATTTACTTGATTTCAATACTACAGATTGCCACATTGCTAATGATTTTTTAACCGATATGCACTGTCTGGTTTATCTTCGACCCACTGATCCGTCCCTGCTATCATCTCGTAACAGTTGAATAGGCTTATCTGGCACACACAAAGCATGGCCAACTATTAACACTAGCGATGAGAGCGGACGCGTTCTTCGTTTCATCGCGACCGGTTGTATTATACCTGCGATCCGAGTCGGCCATTTTGAATTTTTCGAGTTTTGAATAAATAAGCTATTAAGTTTTTGTGGGTCGGCAGCGCTGTTGCATCCCCCTCGTAAATTATGTTGTTTTCGATGCCGGTCTGGGTTCCAGGGAATTTTTTATCGTACAGGTAGAAACGCGCTCGAAATAGGGACACGCGATTAGCTGGAAACGCATCCGTGGTTCCAGCTTAACGTTCTCATTTTCGAACAAATATTTATATCAGATTCATCCTCAATTCATTTTAAATGCGTTTCTTGGATGAATAAATTGACATTAAATTTAAGGTCTGGACAGGTGAAGATGGCAATAAGTAGAATAGACAATTTTTCAACATTTCAATGTTATCAAGTGAAATTTAGTGCCATTTTTGAAATGTCTGTATAAAATGGACAACGACAGAACATTTATCAAGTCAAAGCTTGTATATATGGGTCATATGCAAAACGTACTGAAGTAGTGAACAAACAAAGAGAAAAGTTCATGAAGTCTGTTCGTGTTTTGGCGGAAAGTTAGTTTAATATTTGACATTAGTGAAATTGGTCGATTTACGCTTGAACAAAACTAGGAAATATTCAAAACTTATTTATGAATCTTCTAATCAACTGTAAGAAATTTATGTGGAAAATTCAATAGCAATGAAATGCACTCAGGGCACTTTGTGGATCAATTTGTTCGTGAAAATTCCTCTAGGCGAACTTAGCTAGTGTTCGTGTCTTCCAGCCAACGAAAAAAACCCCATCTCCCTCATAATGGAGGATCCTCGTTCAGGATATCTGCCGGTTTGTTGAAATGAGATATACTTAAAAGACTTGCTGTGAATTCGCTCGAGAGAATTTAGATAACAGTTGTACCAGGAAAACCAAATAATGCTGCCATACTCCAACTTACTAACAACGAGAATTAAATCGAAATTCAGCTCCTTCAAATCATCAAACTTTCTGGATCATCTAAAATCAAAACCGGGCGTTCCATATAGCGGTAACACATAGTTCTTTAATGTGAGGTGAAAAACTCAATGTAGTGTCCAATAAAATACACAAGTAAGAAAGCAGGTCTCGTGAAAATCATCTGGAAGCACTTTTCTATATTTAGCGAAAGCCAATTTCTTTTGTTATCTTATTTGGATGTCTCATAAAAAATTTTTATTTTATATGTCGTTTGATATAAGCGGTGCTTATATGACATTCATTTAATTCCTGAAGTTATAATATTAAATATAATTATTTGAAATTAAATATGTAGAAGGCTAACAGAATATATCTGTGAATATTAAAATATTTAAATAATTTTAACCTTCTATCAAGTATAAACCTCCATTTATTTTATTGGAACTTATAGTGCAGCACCTTTATCTCTCCCTTTTTCAGTAAATACGAACTCTTCCGGATACGCCCCTGAAGCAATTAAGCATCAAGGAAAAACCTCAAACAAATTATATTTCATGTAATACCTAACCCCCATACAGATAAACAACAAGGAAAACAAAAAGGCCAGATGGAAATACATGATGGACGTCTCGAACCTAATAAACTCGTAATGAGTTCGAATCAATAATCACGCGAGGCAATCAGTTATCTGCGGGAAACCGGCATATTAATTATATTGATGTACCATCGGATATTAATCGTCCCACACACCCTGTTTCCAGCATGGAATTTGTAATTTATTCGATAGGAAGATGGGAGCGTTTGGTTGTTTATGAATTTAAAGCCCTTTGGTAACCGTTTTATCAGCTTTATTGCCTTCAACTTTATTCTATTGGAAATGCCTGGGATAGTGGGGAGTATACTATTGGAGTATAATATTAATAATCTATTCATATTAGGAGTACAAATAAGTTTCCGCCGTTTTATTGTAGATGGCGCGGCACGGAGTTTCGGTTAGCTTTCGCAGATGATAACCGGCTTAAAAAATAGTTTGGACATTCAAGAACAACATAACCTATTGATATCATTGATTTTATATTGGTAAAATATAATTTTTATAAGTTGAAAATGTCAAAATTTGAGCCAAGTAAGCGTCATTTGCGGGAAATATTAGTTTACTTCTTTAATTTAAAGAAATCTGCTGCTGAGGCGCATCAATTGCTCGTAGAAGCATATGGTGAGGGTGCTTTGAGTGAGAGAACGTGTCGAGAGTGGTTTCAAAAGTTTAAAAACGGTGATTTCGACGTAGAAGACAAAGATCGCAGTGGAAGGCCAAAAATTTACGAGGATGCAGAATTGGAGGAATTAATGGAAGATTCATCTCAAACACAAAAAGAACTTGCTCTAACATTAGAAGTCACTCAGCAAGCAGTCTCACATCGTTTAAATTTAATTTGTGTTAAAAAACGACGGAAACTTATTTGTACTCCTAATAAAATATAGTCATTAATAAGAAACATAAAAAGCGAATTAGGGGCTGTGAAATGCGTAAAATGACATTAGGAAGAAATCCGTATGTTACACAAATATGTGTGTTATACAAATATTATTACTAGCGAAACAAAGCACAACATTTGAGAAATATGCCCAGTTTCCATTCCGAATACACACATCGTCAAAAGTCTTGGCTCCCCTAGATTTCTCAAGAAATAAACATCTATGTTCTGGGAATGAGATGAATATTTTCCTTTATTTCAACTGCAATATATTTGATAGAAAATTTTTGTTTGTTACTCTTTGCTTTATGCAGGATGAGACAAAATATACTAGTGGAAAAAATTAAGGGATCAAAAAAAATTCCGAATTTTTAGCCAATTTTCAACAAGCCGTAACTTCGAGAGAAAGGATCGTACAAGAAATAAAAAAGAAGGAAATTGTAGCTCCAAGTGTCTAGTTTTTGGATTAGAACTTGAAAATTTTTTAACCTCTGCAGTTTTTGAGTAATCGTAGAAAAACCAGCAACAAAAAAATTTCCGAAATTTTTTAAGTTCTTTTTTTTGATCTACGGGCGTGGAAAAATTTTGTTTAGTTTAACCATTATAAGGATCAGATACTTTGTTCATTTAGCTTTAATTTCCTTTTTTAAACACCTTAATACGTCCACTTCCTGCCGAGATATCGGTCTTCAAATGGAAAAGCGTCCATTTGTCTTTGATTATCGATATCTCAGCAACCAATGATCGCACAGAAAGTTGAAGGTGGGTTTCAAGAACTTGAACGACTATCCATTGTTTTTCTAAAAAAAAATTTGTTTCTATTTGTCACATGAATTTGAAAAAAAGGGCTTTTGGTGGTTTTTTGGAAAATCAAGCGCTAGATCGAAAATATTGAGGAAACCAATGATGTTATGTGTGCCTTTTACAGTTCGATATGTCCACAAAAAGCCTACAAAAAACCAAATTAATCCAGCAAGCCGTTTTTTTGTTTCACTCGATCGAATTTTTGAAAAAATTAACGGATCACGTTTTTTGCTCTGAAAAGCTCATCATTTCTAAAAATGAGAAAAAAAAAATTTTTTTCCTACCTTATTCCACTTTCTGGAACAAAAAAGTGGAATAAGGTAGGTCTAAAAATTTTTTTTCTCATTTTTAAAAATTATGAGCTTTTCAGAGCAAAAAACGTGATCCTTCAATTTTTTCAAAAATTCGATCGAGTGGAACAAAAAAACGGCTGGCTGGATTAATTTGGTTTTTTGTAGGCTTTGTGTGGACATATTGAACTGTAAAAGGCACACATAACATTAGTGGTTTCCTCAATATTTTCGATCTAGTGCTTGATTTTCCAAAAAACCACCAAAAGCCCTTTTTTTGTTGCATTTTCAAATTCATGTGACAAAAAGAAAAATTTTTTTTCTGGAAAAGCAATGGCTAGTCGTTAAGGACAATCCATTCAAGTTCTTGAAACCCACCTTTAACTTCCTGTGCGATCATTGGTTGCTGAGATATCGATAATCAAAGACAAATGGACGCTTTTCCATTTGAAGGCCGATATCTCGGCAGGAAGTGGACGTATCAAGGTGCATAAAAAAGAAATTAAAGCTAAATGAACGAAGTATCCGATTCTTCTAATGATTGAGCAAAAAAAAAATTTCCACGCCCGTAGACCAAAAAAAAAACTTAAAAAATTGTGAAAATTTTTTTGTTGCTGGTTGTTCTACGATTACTCAAAACTCGCAGAGGTTAAACAATTTTAAAGTTCTAATCCAAAAACTAGACACTTGGAGCTACAATTTCCTTCATTTTCATTTCTTGTACGGCCATTTTTCTCGAAGTAACGACCTGTTGAAAATTGCCTAAAAATTCGGAATTTTTTTTGATCCCTTAATTTTTTCCAGTAGTGTAGGAAAAATGAGAAAAAATCTGAATTTATCGATTATTTATTTTTGATTAATTATAGTTATTCCACAACTGAATCCAAATTCAATAGTCCGTATTACCCCCTCTTCTTTCAATCAACTGCCCAATACGCCTAGGCGTATGAACTATCCCATCATCAACTGTGCAGTTGTCTGATGATGGGATAGTTCATTTCCCGAAACTCGAGTCACAAGAAAATGTTTAAAATATATTTTATTGGTAGTAAAACATAGTAATTTCTACAATTTGTTTTAATTATGATCAACTACCAAATAGTAACGGCTGAAACAATTCGGTATCATTAATGAAATTTTCAGGCATATCGCTCCATTCTTCCTGAAGGGCTAAACTCAATTCCTGAAAAGTTGAAGGTGGGTTTTGGCTCACCCTAAGTAATCCCATACGTGCTCAATTGGATTAATGTCTGGTGAGTTTGATGGCCAGTTCATTTTCTGGATATTGTTCTCTTGAAGTATGTTTTGAAACCTTGGTGTGCGGTTTGGGAGGGCATTATCATCCTGATAAATGAAATTATCCCCAAATTCGTTACGCAGAGGAACAATGATTGGTTCAATGATGTTTTCTACGTAGATGGCACCAGTCATTGTTCGTTAAACAATAATAAGAGGGGAGCAGTGACCGAACATTATACCTAAATAATATTTAAATAAGGTTATTCTGATTTTCACAAATTTTTATTGTTATGTTTACAACAATCGTTTCGCTATCACAGTAGCATCATCAGGCATTTTGAATAACTAAGCTTGTTTCCGAAATCCGTTGCTATTTATATTACTGTAAGTACAATAAATTTTTATTGAGCACTAAAACCCAAAAAAGGGTCTCTGAAAATTTCAGCTTATCTGAATATATTTAACAGAGGTGAGTTATTTTAATCTATTTGTTCGTTAAGTAATACTCCAATTTTATTATGTTTATTTATCTCTAGGGATTCTAATAGATTTAAGGCATAACTTTGGCTTTCTATATGTAGAATTTCAAAGTTATGATTGAAAGTATGTCTTGTTTCTAAAAAATGGTTGGAATATGTAGAATTAGTTTTATTATTGAGGAAACTCTTCAAATGTTCACAAATTCTATGACGGAAAGTTCTTCCAGTCTGTCCTATGTAAACTTTAGGACAATCACCGCAGGTTAACTTATAAACCCCCGATTCATCATCTTAACGAAGGCATCGACGTCAATATGGGCCTCATCCCATGCTCAAGAATCCAATTGGTGGATTCTCTTAGTTCACGGTCTACTGGCAGAAGTTTTGAGTCCTTTGGATTTTGTAGGCATGCAGCTGTAAATCTTTAGTGAGATTTCGCTGAAGAGTGCCTGTTGAAATGTCCAATTCTTGTGCCCGATGGCGAATTGACGTCTCTGGCCTTTCGGTCACACTCTCGCAAACTGCCGTGATGTTTTGTTCTGAACGATCTCTACGAGCTCTTATCGTATGTTTCACATCACTAACCGAACCAGTACTTTCGGATTTTTTGATTATTCTTTTCACACAATGAAGAATTAGGCACATTATTTTGACCGAACATTGGACGTACTTTACGAATAGTGGCAATTAAACTTTCACCATTTTGTCAACAATTTTTGACAATCAGGACGCGTTGTTTTATCGTGTAATGCTCCATGTTTACTAACTCAACTTTCGATCTGTGACGTCATAATCATGTGTCAAATATGGCGCGCAATTCAAATCTTGCGCTCTTATTGAAACACCCATTGGAAGTCCAACCATATTACAGCTCTCAGCTTCTCCACGTCCTTGACAATAGCACTACCAAAGAGTAGTGGAACAGAACATTACAAACTGAAACGTTTGTGAGGAACAATAGAGACAAAAAAAAGAAGAGCGGATACCTGTTAGATGTAGCACATCCTGCTGATCCATAGACGTATAGAAAAGACCCAACTATTTATCTCTTCTACTGAGGCTGACATATTGTTCATTATTCAACTGGTCCAATGTAAATACTATAAAGCCCTATGTTGCCTGCTCATTTGAGAATATGTTTTCTTTTAAAACTATGGATAGCGTTCAACCCTTGCTTTATTCATAAGTTTGTCACAGTAATAGCTGCATATTAAGATTTTAGCAAATGAAGTTAGTTATCCATTAACCATTAAAGATAATGAACATCTTTCTCCTATGATAATACCGTGTACAAGAAATTTCTTGTAGAATGTGGCAACCCTGCAAACTAAGGGATCAAACCGCATGAGTTTATATCTCTCTTATAGACCACGTTGTCAAGGACGGTTCCCCTTTTCTTTCTTCAAATATCAGTACATACATTCCAGAGTTTAAATATTTATTTGGAGTTTTGAGCTATTAAGGGTGAAGTTGTTTATAATTTATGTACAACATGATTCATCTATGTGAAATATGAAAAATAATCAAATTTTGCATCCTGATTGATTCTGTTACAGGTAGGAAATACTTATTAAACGCCAGCGGTGTTATGAATTTGAAGAATATCGAATTTTTTACAACGTTGCCAGCGCAGAACTATCAGATTTGTTCATCCTTCTCGCACTCGTAAGTTCTGCTATATTCTTCTTCATCCAAACAATCTGAATGTTGGCCTCATAAAACAAATAAGATTTCAATAGAGTGATGTTTCGTCTCCTTAGGATAATAACTCTATATGCTGATAACAATCTGTGAAAACAATGAAAAAGTTGATGCGCAATAATGATGGGTACCATTTAAACAAATTTTATTTGGATTAATTAACTGTGAATTTGTCCAGAACAATTGCCCGATTAGCTTCAGGGTTATCTTCGTTCTCAGACTGAAATAAAGTCTTCAACTGAAGTTTTTGAGATGATTTTTTTGTGAGAAATTTTTGTATGCCTCCAGGTGGGCATCAATTCACCTTGGATGTCCCTACACATGAAATACCTTAATGTCTTCATCTTGTTTTCAATTTTCCGAAAATACGTCTCTGTATTCATAAGACTGCTCCCATCTTTCGCTCCCTCGTTTTGATCTCTCTGAACTGGTTTCTTTCCGATCGAATGGTTACGTGTTTTATAATTCTATACCGACTCAATTTCACCGAATTATTAATGTGTTAATCTGAACGCCTTTGCAGAACACCGCTCTGTTCGGTTTCTTGGAAATCGACCGTGAAGAAGATGGCCTCGAATTCTGACGAATCGAATGGATATCGACTGACAGATGTCACTCTTGTGCGCAGAAATCTGAAGGATATCGTCATAATGAAGTACTTTCCGACCTCTGGAATCAGGTACAGAATAGGTTCAATGATTGATTTTCAAAAAGTATTTTTAAATGTTTGGAAGACACGAGTATGTTCAGAAAATTACTCTTTGATAGAACGAAAGAGAAAAAATTTCACAAAAGGTCATCGACCGTCCTTCAATCAAATATATGACTAAACAAAATAGCTAACAATTTAAAAAAAAAAACTGATATCAAAAATAACTTCAATTGTGTCTATCTTATTTTCCTATTGATACTTGGTTGAATCTTATAATAATTTTGTATGATTTAGTCCATATAATCATCTCTAGATATAAATATCTGTTGTAACTGTTGTTTTTCTTTGTTTTGCAAAACATATGTGCATTCCCAAGCTTTTCTTTGTGGTTACAACTTTGAACATTTTTCAAAAAGGGGGATTTTCTTTACTTGATAGAAGAATTCTTCAATATCTTGAATATCAAACAAAGTGTTTCTGTTATACCTTGCTACAAATTTTAATTTCATAAAATTTCTCAAGAACTTTTTAGCATTAATTAAATAATCGCTTTAGAAACACTGTTTCCCTTTTAGTAGACATATAGTATTAACACTCATCACACGGCATCGAAAGGAAATGAACATTATTATTATTATTGAAACAATGAAAAATATCTATCATGCTTTCACTTCCTTGTGTTATTTTCGAACTGAGAACAAAAGTGGTTTCTTAATGGTTACCATTCGCATTCTGTATTCATTCACTAATACTAAGTGTTTAGGGAGAATTAAATATAGATTCACAATTGAATAACTTGCAAAACAACCCTGTGTCTTCAGGATGTCGCAAAAAATATTTTGGACAAGGATATTATTTGATATAAGTATTAAGTGGGTGAGGTATTTGATCGGCTATATTTATAGCTATATATATATATATATATATATATATATATGTATATATATATATATATAATATATAAACTAATGAATGTTTTTTCAAGTCTTTGAGTTTATTAGAAAATGAAATTAGAAATGAAATTGATGTCAGAAATTGTCTAAAGAGCGTACAATTACATAATTCGCGCCCAACGTGGCTCCATAATTTCATGATGAGAAAACGCCTTTTTCAGATATTTCGAAATTTTTCAGAACATAATTAACTATCACTCAAAGAGATATCGAACGAAGAAGGAAAGGTCAATAACATTTTCAGATGCTTCATCATGCAGTATTTCGGCGCATTGATAAAACAAATTTGACTATCATGTCATGTACAGATGGCTCTGTCTACATTCGATACAATTTGTTTTTTTTTTATCTCAACTTTAATCATTTCACGTTGATATTTTCAGCATAGCAGTTTTGAGGTGTCATTCGAACTGTGAAGTGTTATTCGATACTTCAGCTTATTCGTTTTTTTATGATTATATACGGCCTTAGAAAACATGGAAAGTCTTCAAATGATTTTGATATATTTATTGCCTATGAATTCACATAGACTTTCACATGACACAGCTTTCGGAATTGTAAACTTTCATTCTATTCTTATCGGCTAGCATTGATCTCATAATATTTTCTATGACAAATTAGAAGGTTTATTTAATTCATTCAGTCTCCAAACTAGCGATATCTTTGTCAAAATTTGGTGGATTCAAATGAAATTCAATACAAGATGACAGTAGTAGAAGTGGAAGCAGTGATGGTGAGGAAGATAGAACTAAACTGACCAAAACATCGGATTCTGTGTTTAGTAGTTCTTCACCTCTTCACGTACCTGTTCCCGGGAGATCTAATATGATTGAAGAATACGATGGCTGCCATAAAAATGACATTGGTCGTCATGCCCTTAAATTGCCATCAGAAAAAGAAGGATTTGCTTACAAATCCCTGGGTCCCACCCTCAAATTAAGATTTTGGTTCTGATGCCAGCAACATCCATGTGAAAAAAGAAATTTAACCGCCGCTGGTTAGATCAATATACTCCTTGGTTGGTCTACTCTAGTCGTTTGAAAGGTGCTTTATGACTGTGTTCTTTTTCCTCCAAGTATGGCTACAGTCAAAGGAGTCTTTAGGTTATTCATGGTAAGGTCATACACGAAGTGTAGTGATATACATGAAGATTGTAGAAAACACGTCGGCAGTCACTTCCACAAAACTTCAACAGCTGCTGGAAAAGCATTCCTTGAAAATGTTCCAGTTGATTTACAGTTGCAAAGTGGTCACCAAAAGATTATTGAAGAAAACAAACATTGCCATCAATTATTTATTGCATCATATTTTGTCGAACTCATGATTTGCCACTTAGAGGAAAGGAAGGAGATGAGGGTTTTTTTTTACCTTTTAAATTTGAGAGTTGACTGTGGTGATCTGAAGCGAAAACATCACTTGTGTAGATGTCGAAAAAATCCAGTCTACACTTCACCAAAATTTCAGAATGAAACTATAGGATTATGTGGGGAAGTTGTCAAAGAAAGAATTATTGATGACTGTAAACAAGCAAAAGCTTACGCTGTAATGGCCGATGAAACAGCAGATATCGCTGTAAAAGAACAGCTTTCAATCGGATTGCGGTTTCATGATGAGAATCAAAATCAGAGAGGAATTTGTAGGCTTTGTTGAGCTGAAATCTCAAGATGCCCCTAGAATCGCTAGCACAATTCAGAGTTTTTTAGTTGATCAAAATCTTTCAGCGGGGAATTGTGTTGGATTTGGATTTGACGGATGTTCTACGATGGCTGGAAAAGAAGGTGACGTACAGGCTATTTTGAGGAAAAGGTACAATTAATCTCTAATTTTTCATTGCTCAAGCCACAAACTAAATCTTGTGGTCAATGATGCTAGCAAACTACCGGAAATAAGAAACTTGATTGCAACTGTTAAGGATACAATATCCTTCTTTCGTGAGTCGCCAACCCGCAGGACTTCGGCTCCTAATTTATCAAGGCTCTGTGAGACCAGATGGTCTGAGAAATACAAGAGCATCAGAAAGTTTTCAAAAACTTTCATGAAATCGTCAATGCGCTAGAACATCTCTCGGTGGATGGAAATTATGCTACAAGAAAAGTACTAAAAAGTACTTCAAAGAATTTGGAAAAAAACGCAAAATCTTTCATGGAATTTTTTCAGTTGGGTGATATCTCTGCAGAATTAGATTTGTGGTATAATCTGTGGAAAAAGAAAGATGAAGCAGGGGACAAATTACAGGATAATGAAGTGTCTGCACTTTTGGAGGAGGCTAATATTTTTTTCCCTGCAACAAGGCATGCACTCCCATCCACTACGGCTACTGTTGAACGATCTTTGAGTACCTTTCGAAGGGTAAAGACCTGTCGGAGAAGTACAATGAGAGAGGACAGATTTACTGGGTTGAGTTTGATGAGCGTCCATCGTAAATTTTTTAAGTACTGGATTGAAACGTGAGTTTCGAACAAGTTTACAAAAAATCCAAGAAAAATGATAATAGTATAAGGCATGTAACTAGAATATTTTTTTTTCAAGCAAATAATTTTAATAACTCAGTTGATAAAGCACTGTTATAATTATACATATTTTTCTAAAAATTTTGGTTTCATTCACCTTCGAAAAAAACATTCCGTGATAAAATATTCCCGACCATGGTTTGCCGTCCCCTAGATTTGATCCTGGGTACGCTCTTGCTAGAGGATTCACTTTATCTTAAAACCTCCATATACTGAATTTCATTTGAATCCTCAAATTTTGACAAAGATTTCGCTAGTTTATTGGATTTTGGTGGTCATCTTGAAGAAGCTCTAGCGCCCATATGGTGCATTTTATGACCTAAGTTGATATGACGTTTTCTTCATATTTCCATCTCTAGAATCATCCCCTGAAATATATGAACGTTATATCTGGACACCCTGTATCATCTATCGGGTGTTTTTCTTAGAGTGATAGAACTTTCCATAGGTATAACTGATATTATCATGGAAAGACTCATGCCGCAACAACGTGTACAAATTGTCGAAATTTATTTTCAAAATCAGTGTTCTATTCGCCAAACCTAAAGAGCACTTCGTAAAATTTATGGTTTACACAATCGTCCATCAGAGCAGCTTATTCGTCGAACTATCGATAGATTTCGGACAAAATTTTCACTACTCGATGCAACAACAACAAGACAAAGAACTGTTAGTACAGATAAAATATCTCTGCTGTAAGTCATAGTGTTAATGATGATCCAGATTAGTCTATTCGTCAACGTTCACAACAAGTTTGAGTCTGTGCATGCATCACATGGGATCTTTTGCGTGAAGATCTTGGTCTACACCCATACAAGATCCAACTGGCTCAAGAACTGAAGCCACTTGAGTATAACAAGCGTCGTTTATTTGCTGATTGCGCCCTTGAACTGCTCGAAGTTGATCCACTTCTTTATCCTAAAATTGTGTTTAGTAATGAAGCTCATTTCTGGTTGGACGGCTATGTAAACAAGCAAAATTGCCGTATATGGGTGAAAAAAAATCCTCAAGATTTTCTGAAGGTTCTATTGCATCCTGAAAAATGCACTGTATGGTGTGCTTTGCAAGCTGGAGGCATCATCGGGTCATATTTCTTCAAAAACGATGCTGGAGCTAATGTTACAGATCGATGATCAATGATTATTTGTTTCAAAATTTCAATGGTATTGACCCAGAAGTGTTTTGGTTCCAACAAGATGGTGCTACACTTCATGCTGCTACCGTAATAATTGATTTATTGAAAGAAAGATTTGGCGATAACATTATTTCGAGAAATGGTCCAATTAATTGACCTCCAAGATCATTCTACGTAACTCCACTGGGTTATTTTCTTTGGGATTATGTCAAGTCATTGGTTTATGCTGATTGTAAATTTGCAATGAGTTTATTGCAAATGGAATTTCTGTGTGATCGAAATTGCCTAAGACTTGTAGCTGATTAGAAATATTGCCAGTATATCAAAATAGCCGGCGTATTTCGGAATCAACGTAGGATTTGAATCAATAAGATATACTCAATATAAGTAGTCTGTGTGTAGACTTGGTGTTGGAATTATTATTAGATATAACTAATAATATATAGCAACAAACTAGATAAGAATTAAGTGGACTGTATTAAATGATTGTATCAAAATATTCGAACCTGGTTTCAGGGATTGAAAGAATACTACAAGTATAAAAAATATATTGAAGTATAAAAAATGTGTCATAAAATGATAATGTATACAAAATTAACTCACTGTACTTTTTCTGTGTGTGCTATGTCCCATAATTTCTGGGAGACTGTGTTGGAATACTGAATACTGTATTGTGTGGTGTCGTGAATTGTGTATGAATTGCTAACTTGGTACATCAAGAATTTCACGAAATTTCGTCTATGGTTTCTGTGGTTATTCCTCTTTCATAGAGAAACTTAGTTAATTTGAAAGCAACCACTGTATAAAGATTATGCTTCATACAACAATATTGAAATTCTATAGAATGTACATGCGCAAACATTTTGCGCATGAGATTACATGTTGTGGCGGCAGTTTGTGCCTTAACACTGATAAACCAGAAACAAGAGACGCTTTGGAAGCCAACATAACTCGTGTTATTGATGAAATAAGGCCTGAATTACTCGAAAAAGTGGTCCAAAATTGGTCTGGTCGAATGCGGTTCCTCAGAGCTAGTCGTGGTGGACATATTCCGGAAATTATTTTCAAAACATAAAAGTCATAAAATTATCTTTTAAATAAAAAAAAATTTGGCATCAATCTTCATTTAAATGTGCTTTGTTTCGATTTAAAGTCCCATTATTCTAAAAAAAACACCATATATGAGGGATTCTCTTACTGATAGGATCCTTAGAGTATGCGGATCTCTTCAACATCATCATTACAATTTTGAGCGTTTATTCGTTTTCCATATATGGAAGCTCACTTAAAGGTTTTTGATCCAGATAAAATTAATATTCACCTTGCCCTATAGACATTTTAATGCACCTTCCCAACGTATCATCTTTCCTTCATTAGCCAGGTATTAAATGTCCCGTTTAACATCGTCCGAAGATGTCAGAAGCTTATAAACCACGAATTTATTACTCTCATGATAAAATCATCATATCAATTCCCGAATTCCAGCGGCTGATCAAAAGTCCAGCCCAGGTTTCACCCACTATTACTGATGGCAGCTGACATTCAATCCGACTCTTAAATACGAGACGAATTTACCGTGATAAACCACTTAGGTATAGCGTCGTAAAAAATGTCACCGGGTCTCCACCGACGATATCGCGTTCTTAAAACACTGAATTTATTGCTACCAGAGCTCCCTGTTCTGTGATCGTAACATAGATAAGTCCAGCCGGAGGACGTTCTCTGAAATCCTTCGGGTTTTCTAAAAAATGGCGGCATACCTAAGCTGGAATGCCTGTCTACAACGGCGTGATTTTCTTGCGCTGCCATTGTACCCGCGTTTTTCGGTAACGACCGCGTTTTTGTCGATATTCCGGAATCCGGCTACAATGATTTGGTGCTCTGGTACGGTGTTCGGGGTTTTTTTGGCAGTAGTTGCGAAGGTATTCATATTTGAGATGTGATCGTTGATGGGGGTTTGGCAACGCTAGGGACGTGAGAAAGACGTGTTTGATTCGGCAGGTGTGCGTTGTTTTTACTTCATCGTCTTTCGTTTAGGTTGATTTTTGAATTAAATAATATTCAAACAAGGTTATTCTGATTTTCACAATTTTTATTACTATGTTTACAAGCATCATCAGGCAGGTTTACATTTTGAATAACTAAGCTTCTTTCCGAAATGTTGCTATTTATATTACAGTAAGTATCGGGTGTTTTTTTAGAGTGATTGAACTTTAAATTGAAATAAAACACATTTATTGATTGAGATTGAAGCCAATTTTTTTTTATTTGAAAGATAAATTTATGATGTTTATGTTTTAAAAATAAGTTCCGGCATATGTTCACCATGACTAGTTTTGAGGAACCGCATTCGACCAGATCAATTTTGGACCACTTTAGGTATAGCAGAATTACTCTATCTGATATGTAATATATTGAAAAAATAACATAAATAGAGGTTAATACTTGATGGAAGGTATATAAAATTATTTAAATATTTTAATATCAGCCTTCTACATATTCAATTTCAAAAAATTATATTTAACTCAAATAATTCATATTCAATAAAATATAACATCAATCAACAACAAATATTTATTCACCCTTCAACAATTTAAAAAATTTCTGGTAAATGAATACTGAAAAATTTAAATGGAGTGTAAGGTTAACTACAAATAAATAATTCTGTGGTTTACCCTTGATCTAAAAGATTGAAAGACAATTTGATGGCCTCTTTTATAGCACAGGACTATCTGTATAAAGAATGTTAAAGAAACCAAATAATTATATATTATGAATAAAATAACATAAATAGAGGTTTATACTTGATAGAAGGTATATAAAATTATTTTAATGTTAGCCTACTACATATTCAATTTCAAAAAATTATATTTAATAATTATAACTTTATAAATTAAATTAAAATAATGTCATATAAGTGCCACTTATATCAAACGACATACAAAATAAACATTCACTATAAGACATCAAAATGATATAACAAAATCCAATAAATAAAATTTTTTATTCGATTTTGTTATATCATTTGGATGTCTTATAGTGAATGTTTATTTTATATGTCGTTTGATATAAGTGGTACTTATATGACATTATTTTAATTTAATTTCTGAATTATTAAATATAATTTTTTGAAATTGAATATGTAGAAGGCTAATATTAGAATAATTTAATATATCTTCTATCAAGTATTAACCTCTATTTATGTTATTTTATTCATAATATATTATTATTTAATATCCTTAACATTCTTTATACAGATAGTCCTGTGCTATAACAGAGGCCGTTAAATTGTCTTTCAATCTTTTAGATCAAGGGTAAACCACAGAATTATTTATTTGTAATTAACCTTACACTCCATTTCAATTTTTCAGTATTCATTTACCAGAAGTTTTCTAAATTGTTGAAGGGTGAGTAAATATTTGTTGTTGATTGATATTATATTTTAATGAATATGAATTATTTGAGTACTGACGAAGCAAAGTCTCTCTTAAAACTTGTTTTTCAGTAATGTTTTTACATATCTTGAGATTTTATAGAAAGTAACTTAGTTAGATGTCCAATAATATTGAATATTCTAAGTAAGATAGTTTTATGATGAAATTCTTAAAATTATGGTGAACATTTTTTAAAGCTATTTGTTTTCATAAGATTGATCAGCAGAAATAAAATTTTGTCTACTCAAAATATTTGATTTATAGGATTTTGGTTAACAATTTTTATTTATTGGATTTTGTTATATCATTTGGATGTCTTATAATGAATGTTTATTTTATATGTCGTTTGATATAAGTGGTACTCATATGACATTATTTTAATTTAATTTCTGAAGTTATAATTATTAAATATAATTTTTTGGAATTGAATATGTAGAAGGCTAATATTAAAATATTTAAATAATATTGAAAAAAGCTCCTATCAAGTCAAAAATCCCTTTTTATTTTGAAGGAGGAAATATAGCTCGTTCAGAAAGTATCCGGAATTTATTATTTTTCCTAATTTTAATATACTTATCTATTATCTGTAACATTCTGAGGCACACTAAAATAGGTTGTGTAGATAGTCGGCTATGGCCAAAGTTGTATGTCTTATATTGTTGATTGTTAACAGGTATACAATTTATGAAATAATAATATAATATAACTAGAAAAAAGAAAACAGGTAGAATATTCCAATAGAATAGGTTTTCGAAACTTTAAAAAATGTGTGCAACTTACTGAACTGGGAAGAAGTGCTGTATATGAGACAATAAAGAGGATAAAAAAATGGCATGGATATGAGGCATAGACTAGTTTCAGGAAGACCGCGGACGATTAAAGGAAACAATTTAAACGCTTTATTGGCCTGGTTTTTCGCAAATTGGCTAACAGATTTGGAAATCAACGATATATGAAAGTATGTCCAGAAACCGTCCGTGTGTCACTGAAAAGACAAGGTTCCATGTCAAGAAAACCAAGAAAATCCCTATAGTGATACCTTTACAAAAGGAACGAAGTACCGAATTTTGTCAATGTTTTCAAGAAGATAATTTCAATAATATTTTTATATCAGATGAAGGTAGTTTCCAACCTGGTGAAATCAATTTAAAAAAATTCGAATTAAAATAACCTGTTACCGTTCAAATTTCCCACCACAATGATGGTTTGGGGAGCATCATCTTAGCGTGGCGCTACGTGTAAAATTGATGGTATCATTAATAGTAAAAAGTATTGTGGCATTCTGAACGATTTTCTCCTTGAAACGGCGCATGGTTAATATCCAGAGGGCTGGCATTTCCAGCAGTATAATACAAGATGCCATCATTCGGCCTATGCTCAGGCTCATAAACACCAAGCGACAATCATTTCATGGCCAGCAGCTTCACCAGACCTTCGTCCCATTGAAAACATATGGGGACTAATGAAGATTTAAATTGAACGAGCAGTGCCACGAAATGAAGATGATTTAATTCAGGCAGTTTTACAGTCCTGGTCTACCATCGCCAAAAATTATGGAGGTGATCTAGTTTCGGGTGTACCTCGACGTTTAGTCAAGTGTTTACAGTTAAATGGAGGTTGTATAAGTGAATAAGATGAATATTTTGTTATAATTTTCTAATTCAAAAATTAAAAATATATTGAATAATTACAATTGAGTTTTGTTTTTTTCCGGATGCTGGCAAAACGGACTATACTTCAACGTTTTCAAAAGAAAATTTCCCGAAAGATTCAATATGTTCTATGCAACTCTATTATGAACTTCTCAAGTCAAAGTGTATTCCACATAGCGAAAAGTGACGGAATAGTGAATTGGCAAAGAACTCTACATTCCAAAATGTACTCAACTTACACTCAAATACCTTTAAATCCTCATAGTACTTAAGCCCCAAAAATGGGTATCCAACAATTAAAGGAGAAATGGCGGTTCAAGAACACATCTCTAGGTCAATAAATAAACGTAACAACTCAAGTGGGTCCATAAACGATTAAAACTACTTGAACACGACTGGATGGTCTTCGTAGGTAACATGTTGCCCAATAAATCCCATTCAGGCAATCAATGGACGTCATCGAATAGAATCAAATGACTAGTCTGACGTGCGTGAAATACTTGATGAAGAGGAAAAATGTTTTTCTTTGAGAAATCGGAGATGAAATCCTGAACCCTGGGTGAATTATCGGAGAATCTGTAGAGATTCCTAGGTTGTAGCAAACTTTATTATTTTTTTCACAAGACAACGTAGTATTGAGGAAACCTCTTTAGTATGTATTATAATGAAATTGAATTAATGAATTGTTATATTCCTTAGAATTTTGTTAGCTCCTCGTTGAAAGCAATTAATTATGAAAACAACTTGAAGAATTTTTATATTTCTTAGAATTTTGTTTACTTCGCGAAGAAGCTTTTTATAAACTTTGAATATCAAAACATATTTAATCTGTTAGTCTTCTACAACTTTAATTTCAAGATTTTTTTTTTTACTTTTAGAATTTAATTAATGACTAATTATAAGCACTGCTCATATTTAATAGACTTATAAAAATCAAAATTCAGTATACAATATCGAATGGAATAAAATAATCAAAAAAACTAAACTATTAATTAAAATTAAAAGCAAGTAATATCGAATGTTTCGTTCCAAACATACGCACCTGAACTTGTCAGAAAGGCACGTGGTATGTATGTTTTGCCCTTGACAAACATTTGAAAACATGTTCAGTTTCTGGTCTTATATTTATGAAAACTAATTCTTTTTCAGAAATACACAACATAATTTTAAGAACTTCTCCAAAACTCATTTATTTGAAATGTTTAATATGTTTAAATATTTAAATAAGGTACTTCAAAAGGTCTCAAAAATATTTAGCACATCTTCAAAAACAATTAAAAATTCAGATAAGGTCAGTTCAACTTTACATTTATAATATAAATTCAATTAAAAATAAATAAACTTGTAATCTTACTAAACAATTTCTGTAAAATCTGTGAATGCAATTAAACTAGGTAGGTACATCTAATATCCAAGGTAATCTATGTTCTATGCTAAACACAGAAATCACACAAAGTTTGTAAGGCATTTTTATGGCTTTCATTAAACCACTGGAAACTGTATAATAAATTTCATTATTCAAAAACCTAATATGATTATATATAATATATAAAATAAAATAATAAGATGCGGTTTTTTACTTGATAGATCTGTTATTCTTTTAGAATTTAAATTTCGAAAAATTTTTTTTTAAAACTTTTAGAATTTGAATAATGTCTAATAATAAGCACTGCTCATATTTATAATAATAGACGTATAAAAATCAAAATTCACTATACTTTATCAAATGGAATAAAATAACCAAAAAAAACTAAATTATTAATTAAAATTAAAAATATTGTGAGTAATATCGAATGTTTCGTTCCAAACATACGCACCTGAACTCGTCAGAAAGGCCGTGGTACGTATGTTTTGCCTTTGACAAATATTTGGAAACATGTTCAGTTTCTGGTCTTAAATTTATGAAAACCAAATCTTTTTCAAAAATACACAACATAATTTCAAGAACTTCTCTAAAACTAATTTATATGAAATATTTAATATGTTTAAATATTTAAATAAGTTACTTCAAAAGATCTCAAAAACATTCAGCACATCTTCAAAAACAATTAACAATTTAGATAACTTCAGTTCAACTTTACATTTATAATATAAATTCAATTAAAACAAATTAACTTGTTATCTTACCAAACAATTTAGTTTTCATAAATATAAGACCAGGAACTGAACATGTTTTCAAATGTTTGTCAATAGCAAAACATACACACCACGGCCTTTCTGACGAGTTCAGGTGCGTATGTTTGGAACGAAACATTCGATATTACTTATTTTTAATTTTAGTTAATAATTTAGTTTTTTGGGTTTTTTTATTGTACAGTGAATTTTGATTTTTATACGTCTATTAAATATGAGCAGTGCTTATTATTATACATTAAAAAAATTTTTTAAATTGAAATTGTAGAAGACTAACAGATTAGATCTGTTTTGATGTTCAAAATTTGTGATTATCCTTCTATCAAGTAAAAAACCCAAGTTGCATATATTTGGATAAACATTTTTTCAATACTTTTCCGCTTACCTCTGTATATATATTTGCATTTTGGGCCGCTACCTAAATCAGAAAAGATTGTAATTTTTGTAACTATAATTTGGATTTAAGCTTTATATATAATAAATTTGATATAATAGAAAGGGTTATAATTTGAATTATTAATATATTTTCTGAAATCTATGTTGAAATGAAAGTTATTTGTGATATAAAAACTGTAAACAGATTAACTTACTTCTATGTTTTACTTAAACTTACCTTAAAATTTTTGCAAAACATTATTGGAATATGGAAGTCAGCATTATACAAAGTGAATTTGTATGTAAGTTTCTGGTGATTATCAATTTCACTTAAATAGTAATCCTCTTCAATTGTCTCCGTATTCTGCTTAAGGTGATTTTCTGCTTATTGTGGATCTTCCAACTTGTTTCTTGTTTGACTGTTAAAACTCAAGGTGTTTATTGGAGTTTGTCGCTAAAAATTGCTATTAGGAAAAGATATTCAGTAATGGAGGCTTGTAAACATCTGTTTGTTCATTCAAAAGGATTTTACGGGCATTGTACCTGTTGATTTCAAGAAATTCTATAAGTGTTAATCTAGAACTTTTGCTTTCGACGTGAATAATTTTATGGTTATTGTTGAAATTATGCCTGAATTCCTTAAGATGATTAGCATTTATCGAATGTACGGAATCCAATATGTAACTCTTTTGGTGTTCTTGGATTCTTTTTTTGAATGATCTACCTGTCGGCCAATGTATACTATAGCGCAATCGTTGCAAGTCAACTTGTAGACTCCGGATTTATTTTCTTTATTTGTTCGACCCCTATTTTTTATGTCGGTACTAAGGTTATTAATGGTTTTAAAAGCTGCGTTGTAATTGAAACTATTTTTAAGATAATTAGCAATATTTTCCAATAATCCAATAACATAACGAAAAATGTTTCTGTGTATTGTCCTCTTTTATGAGTGAGTACACGAGATTTAATGCCATGTTCTTTTGTTTATTGGATATCATTTTGTCTATAAGAAAGAGGTTGTTAACGTTATTTGACGCTATCTTTTTAATAATATTTAATTCTTTCAAGAAGTTACCTGAAATCAAAGGGACATTGAATATGAATAAAACTATTATATGTTTTGTAGATTAAATTTGTAGAGGTTTCAGAGTATTGAGCCAGTTAAAATCTGGAGCATCCAAAGATTAATTAAATGTAAGGATGGGCCATCTAGAGTTTGCATGAACAAACGAGAAAATATCAAAAACTTTCCCAAAGTGGTGAATCTTCAATCCAAATTGTTTTGAAATTTACGTGGAAAATTCAATAGAAAGGAAATGGTCCCACGAGAACTTGTGGATCGATTAGTTCCTGAAAAATTCATCTTTATTTGATAGAAAAACATTCCCATCCATTGAGCTCACCTGAAAACATCGCTGCTTCAGCCCAGAATGTGACTGAACATCCATCAACACCAATTCGTCATGGTGCTCAAGAACTGAACATTTCTTGCACTTCTTTGAGGAGAATTTTGCATGAAGATCTCGGTATGAATTTTTACAAAGTTCAGTTAGTACAAGCCGTGTGACCATCCGATTCGTTTCCACTTCGCTCAACGGTCTAATGACCGCATGGCCGAAGATGAGAATATTCCCAGAAATATCATCTCTAGCAGTAAAGCTCATTTTCACCTCAGAGTGCTATTTTTTTTAGATCATTCGTTAAAGATAAGTGTTAAGCTAATCATCCAGAAACGATTGCCTTGAAACACGAAATCGAATTTTTCTTTCGTGAGATTGAGCCCCAAACAATGTGCGGATAAATTGGGTTGATCGAAAAGGGTACTGTAGCCAGTCGTGGCGGTCATTTGAATGGCATTGTTATCATTTGTAACTGTCTAGATTCAACCTTTCTGATGAACTAATAACTTGGAGAAACAATTCATTAGTTTTTTATTTATAGCTGATCAAATTGCGAATTTTAAATGTCCCAATCTTTAATGTCATTGAGTATATTATTTGGAAGATATGTTGAAATACCAGCCAAAATTCTCGAAACCTGTTCCCATGGGTAAGAAATATTCGCATACAAAAGCTTTAAGCCAATCAGACCTGCCATTGAGGACCGAATATCCACTGAAACGAGCTCGTTATCTTCATAACTCAAATAGCGTGGAACAGGTCTTCAAATTTATTAGACCATCAAATTTCTAACATTGTGACAAGCAAAGGCGACCAAACACGACAAATAAATCCCATTAGGGCTATCCCAAGGCACCCTACCCCAAGACATTCACCAGAAATCGTAGTCGATCTCTACGAAAAGGGCCAAACAAAAGAGGCGGCACTCCTTGTGGTAATCCCGTGTTTTGACTCTGCCTCACCTGTATTTTGTAAATGCCTTCGTTTAACGTCAACTCTGGTCAAAACATACTGACCGACCCCCGCTGGCTTCGAGCTGTGTGGCATCCAGTATCGTGGCCAGATCTCACTGTCAGCACCGAAATAAATGTCTTTTTGGTACTTTGTGTGGTACTTGTGTCGGTCAGCGACAAAGATGCGATAGCCTTATCCCGACGGTTTTTACGTCCTTTCCTGTCGTTTTCGAAAGACGACCGTGAGGGATGATTGTGTAGGACAGGCGTCGTACACAATCTGGTGAATTATATGGCGACTTTCTTTTTCGACCAAGGTTTATTGGTTTATTCAAGGGTGATTTCTATAAAGACTTCAATTTGGGAGGTATTTACGAAACGTTAATAATAATAATAGACCTTTATTTGATCTGAAAATATCACAAAATGATGTAGATCACGTCACAAAAAATCATAACTTAAACATTAAAGTTCATTAAAGTCTTTCTCGGCCATAAACTCTTTCACACTGTAGTAGCCTTTTTTATATAAAAATTTTTTCAAAGTTTTCTTTTGTATAATTTTGGGTCTTGTTTTGAATGTTTGTGGTAATTTGTTCCTAATTTTCACTAAAATATGAACAACATTCTTCTGTATGTAAGCATAATTTGGTTTTTCTAAACTAAGATGAGTTTTTCCTCTGGTATTATCATCCTGATCAAGCATTAACATTTCAAATTTTGTGAAATTGATTATATACATAATGCACTCATATATATACAGGCAATATAGTGTTAATATATTATTGATATCAAAACTAATACCTGTCTTGAATTAATGTTTTTATAAGTAAACATATACATTGTAAAAGAGATTCTCTAGAGATTCCATTTTGAAGTAGTGGTTATTTCGAGTTCGACAACTTTTCTTTTATTCTTGTTTTGGGAGAAAGTTAATTTGACATTAACGAAATGACTCACACTTGCAAAAAACTAGGGAATATTAAAAAGTTATTTCCAAATTTAGAAATTACGTGGAAAATTCAATATAAATGAAATGCCCAGTGGCAATTTGAGGATAAATTTTTTGGTGTAAACTAGATCGTTATATGACAAAATAGCCAGTTTACTTTCTCTTCCAGTGAGCACAATTGAAAACATTGCTCATCATCGTGCTCAAAAACTGACATTTCTCGCACTTCTTCGAAGAGAAGGACCTCGGTTTGAAGGCTTACAAAGTTCAACTAGTGTAAGAAGTGAAGCCTCGTGGCAATCCAATGCATTTCCACTTCGCTCAATCGGCTAATGATTGCATGGCCGAAGATGACTTTTTATGGATTAAGGATAAGTGTTACGCTAACCATCCAAAAACGATCGATGACTTGAAACTCGAAATAGAATTTGAAATTCATGAGATTGAGTCCCAAACAATCGATAATGAACTGAAAATTAGTGTTAATAGGATGGGGTACTGTAGCCAGTCGTGGCGGTCGTTTAAATGATGTTGTTTTTTATTATAAGACTCAACCTTTCTAACAAATTCATAACTTCGAAAAATATCCATTAATTTTTTATTTATAGACGATCAAAAATGCGAAATTTAAATAGCACACCCCTTATATCAAAAAATAAATCAATGAAGAACTGTGTGAAATTTGAAATAATTGTTACATTAGTTAAAAGTCGATTGAGTTAATTAAAATAAGTTGTCTTTCCATAATATCTATTTTGCAATTCCATGAATTTTTATCTTCATGTTCAAGGGGCAAAAATATCCCCTTTTATCCATCAAAAATACTACATAAGTGACGTATATGTTTGGATTTATATTGCCTTGAAAGTTTAGAAATCATTTCACAAATTACATTGTTCCAATTTTTTTTCTTTATTATTTAAGCCATAATCAACGCATGAAGGCAGACCATGCAATGAATCGAAAGACCACCCACAACAGTCAGATAAGGGAGGTTACAACAGAACATTCTTTTGCGTCATCACTTGTCAGCCAGACAATAACTAATTTATTATTCATGGCTTTGTATCTTAGTCGAAGATCTCCGTCCTACTTGCCAATCACGATTCCCCAATGATATCCATCGAATATGAGGTCCTATTGTGCATGGAAAGTATCGAAGCTGAGTGAACACGAGAGATGACTGTGCAATATTCTGGAAAATGGTTTTCTTGAATTCAGAAATCATCATCGATTATGGACGAACGACAATATACGGGATATTCTGGAAATAAGTAGTTTGTTTGCGGGTCCAAGTCCGAACCGGTTCCGAACTACGAGTATACTCTTGCTCAATTTGGTCGCCAATTGGACAGTTTTTAAATTACAGTTCTGCGTTCGCAAGTACTATGGATACAGTTCGGACTCGATTCAAAATGATTGTATGCTGGAACCACTCTTTCACGATGATCTAACATAATTTGAAAGGTCAAATAGTAAACATATGTATTTTGAGGGGTTCTTTGGATTACTGATAATTACTTACTTTGTGAGAAGGATTTGTAATGAATGATAGAAGTATTTGAATTTCTAGAAAACAGAAAACAATTAAGAAATATGGCCACCGTTTGGCGGTGAGGCTTTTCGATGTACCTGGAAACTGACAGTAAATTTGACTAAACGGTTTCCTAATTCTAAATATTATGAATCACAGGAATTCACGTTGAGGTTTATTTGGTTCCGGAAACGTTCGTGTTAAATATAATTCAGATCTATTTGGTCATACGTTTTATCTTTCGATAATATTCAATACATCCATACAACGCACACAAATTTGTTCCCAATGAAACGACAAATCTCTAATGTATGTGAATTGAATCTCTGTAAATATAGAGTGAATATAGAACTAATTTGAATACAGGTTTTTTACCTTGAAAACAAAAATGATTGCTCTAATAATTTTCCCCAATTTTACCAATTGAAAAATAACATCATCGTTGATTCAGAAAATCAATAATTTCACATTTATATAGTTCATAGCGTAGAAGTTGAAAAATATTAAGAACTTAAAAATTGAAACAGAATAATTCTGTGAAACAACAACAAAATTTAATTTAGAAAATAAATCAAAATATCTTAGAAACATTGTTTCTATTTAAGTTGACACATAAAATTCTCAAATATTATATAATACTCAAAAATATAAAGGAATCTATTTGAATTAAGAATATTGACTGAAATTACATAACACACTTAGGCGATACACCTGTTTTATCAATTTTGTGAATAACAAACTCTGTTCCAAAAAATGCTACTTATAAATTGAAAAAAATAATAAGAAGAGGTTTTTTACTTGATAGGATTATTAAAAAATTTGAATATCAATACAGATTTGATCTATTAGCCTCCTATATTTCGATTTAAAAAAATTTTATTCGAAAACTCTTAAAATAATTAATGTCTTATAATCTTGAGGATTTAGTTCTCATAAATATAAGCTCAGAGACAAAATTTTGTCCCCTTCAAATATTTATTTATTAATTTTAATTGGCAATTTATATTTGCTGGTTTTTTTATTCCATTTGATATTATATGATGAGTTTTGATTTTATATGTCTATTAAATAAAAGCTGTGCTTATAAGGCATTGATTTAATTCTAAAAGTTTTTGAACGAAATTTTTTTGAATTAAAATATAGGAGGCTAAGATAACGATATTTGAGATAGAATAAGGACAGAATGTTTAAGGCCAATCCAAAACATTAATTAACTCCTATGTCTTTCTACAAAAAAAATATATAAAACTAAGGTATGGTCTAGATCCAATTATAGCAAAAAGGTGTCATATGTCAAAAAAATATAATATATCGGGTGTTTTTTTAGTGTGATAGAATTTTCGATAGGATAACTGTGATTTGACAGAAGGAAGAAGCCATGTTGTTTTGACACTTCTGTTCAGTAAGCATTGACAAATTATCATGGAAAGACTCACGTCGTTTACAAATTGTTAAAATTTATTTTCAAAATTAGTGTTCTATTCGCCAAACTGATAGAGCACTTCATGAAATTTATGGTTGACATAATCGTCCATCAGAGCAGCTTATTCGTTGAACTATCGATAGATTTCGGACAACATTTTCTCTACTCAATGCAACAACAACAACAACAAGACAAAGAACTGTACGTATAGACGAAAATATCGCTGCTGTAAGTCATAGTGTTAATGATTATCCAGATTTGTCTATTGGTCGACGTTCACAACAAGTTGGACTCTGTGCATCAACCACATGGAAAATTTTTCGTGAAGATCTTGGTCTACACCCATACATGATCCAACTGGTTCAAGAACTAAAGCCACTTGACCATAATAAGCGGTTGAACGGCTATGTAAACAAGCAAAATTGGCATATATGGAGTGAAAACAATCCTCAAGAAGTTCTGCAGGTTCCATCGCATCCTGAAAATGCACTGTATGGTGTGCTTTACACGCTGGAGGCATCATCGGTTCATATTTCTTTAGAAACGATGCTGGAGCTAATGTTACAGTGAATGGTGTTCGTTAGAGATCGATGATCAATGATTATTTGTCTCAAAATAAGAATGGTATCGAGCCAGAAGTGTTTTGGTTCCAACAAAATGGTGCTACACCTCATGCTGCTACCGTTACAATTGATTTATTGATTGAAAGATTTGAAATAACATTATTTCCAGAAATGGTCCAATTAATTGGCCTTCAAGATCATGCGACATAACTCCACTGGATTATTTTCTTTGGGGTCATGTCAAGTTATTGATTTATGCTGGTAAACCAGAAACAATAGACGCTTTGGAAGCTAACATAACTCGTATTATTGATGGAATTAGGCCTGAATTTCTCTCAAAACCGGTCCAAAATTGGTCTGGTCGAATGCGGTTCCTCAGAGCTAGTCGTGGTGGACATATATCGGAAATTATTTTTAAAACATAAATGTCATAAATTTATCTTTCAAATAAAAATAAATTTGCCTATATTTCCAATTTTTTTGCATATAAAGTATATTGAATTAAACTGGCTCTGTCAAAGCACGAATGAAAGAAGTGTTGACAGACTCGAAATAAGCACACCACTACTTCAAAATACAAACGCTGGATGCCCCAACCTTAATGGATAAAACGATGGATTAACTTGAATAAATTCTGAAGGCTGCGCAAGTGAACTACTTCACCAACTCTTCATTATTCTTACCAGATGAGAAAGATCCACATCGAAATTCCCACACACACACACAAATCTAATTATTCATTTCTGGTATCAGCCCCATGCTCTTCGCACAAAGACCTACGACTCACAATACTGCAACCCCCATAAACCACGCTTATCTAAAGGACGCGACCCCGCATTAATTAGCGAACTAGGAGCTAAAATACTCAAACATTTCACGGATTAAAACGGCATTTGTATTTAAATCCAAATATCTCCGGAAACATATGTATTTGAACAGCTATCCACACAGAGACCAGAACCGTTTTACCTTCCGGATGTTTATTGCTTTTATTCACGTCATTCGCTGGAAGAAGGGATTGTGAATCATGGCTGAAAGTACAAATGGGTACGGCAGTTAATTAGTAAATGTTCTTCCTCTACTTCCATGTTTGTATTTATCACGGCACTAGAAACCTAGCGATTGCGGGAGAAATGGGTATGACAGTTGATTAGTAGTTTAATGTCTGTATTTAATTTTTTTGTCGTCGATCCAGACAGGTTGGAAAAAAGTGAGTAAATAGAGGAGAACTGATGATTTTTGGTATTGGGTTTTCCTTTTCGAATTTCTACAATTGCATATAATACTTAAAAATTTCCTATTATACAGGATGACAAGAAAAACCTCGGACAAACTTTTTTCCATTTAACTTTATTAGAAATTAAACCAAACAAAAACGAATAATAATAACATTGAACATTTGGTGACAATATATGTAAGAATGTAATCAATTCTTATTTTTATAATTGAAGAAATAGACGATTTGATGTCATGATTCTGGAAGAAATCAAAAACAATGCTATTTCTTCGGGTTTCTCAATTCACATTTCTAACAGCTAACTAAATGTGACATTTGACAGTTTTAATCTTAGATATGGAACATAGATCATAGAACATAGAAGTTACAAAGTTGTTTTCCCTTAAAATAACAGTTTTATTTTTACATTCCCCCACACAAAGTATGCACCCCTCATTACATGTTTGCGTTTTAACATGGGAGCAACTTAGTTACATGAAAGTAGTTATTGTCCTTTCTTTTATTTTCAATATCTATCTCATATATAGTGTTACAAATTTTTTTCACTATTGGAAAATGTCTTATTCTTATTTCATCAAGTTTTTTTCCTTTCAATTTTGATTTATTTTCAACGTAAACATAGTTTCCAATTTTAAAATCATAATGTTTTCTATTCTTGTCGATCAGTCTTTTATTGTATTCATGATAGCGTAAAGAATTTTTTATGCTATTTCCTTATCTTTTGGTGAATTTCTCTCTTCAATAAGTTCTTCTGAAGCAATGGGATCAGTTCTGCCACAAAGTAAATATTTTGGGCTATATCCAGTTGTAGAATGGTCTGTTCTATTATTATTCTTCAATACATTCATCGGCTATTTTCGTCCATGCCCTAGTTTTCTTTTCGTTTTGTTTGCACCTTATTCTGTTCACTAATGTTTGTTTTAGTCGTTCATTCAGACCATTAGAAAAAGGACAATCTTCTGTTGTGAAAATCAATTGTATATTCAAAATTCTCAAATGTTGTCTGAATTTTTCCGAATTTGTTCCTGGGTATTGATCTGTTGACAGTGTTTTTATTGGCCGTTTATCTTGAATTTTATTAATTAATTTGATGAAATCTTCGGATGTTTGGTGTTTTGAAGTGCTCGCAAATGCATATGGAGTAAAATGATTCACTAGGAGATGAAGGTATCTTTTTGAAGAGCGGTTTCCAGCAAAACCTCCAATTGTGTCTTCTGACATTATTTCAAATGGTTCCTTTGCTGGGCCCAATTGAGAAAGGAGATCATACTTTTGGCCTACTCTCGTTTTATTTTTACAACATATGTCACATGATCCACAAACTTCTTTTGTCAGTGAATCCATATTCTGAATGTGATAAAACTTCCTGATTTTATTATTTATCTTACTAGCACAAATATGGCCGCAATGCTTGTGCACTTTTTCTAATTAACTCTTTTCCGAAATCATTGGATAAAATAATTTTTTCGTTATTTTTGTGCAATTTGTAAGGTATCTCTTTCTGTGAAACAGTTATTTTCATATTATTCATCTTTAAGAGATTATTCTGTTGATCGTTTTTTATTTCATTTAATTCCACCAAATTAACTATTCCTATACATTCGTTCATATTCTCCGTTTCTTCCAGAACTGGGTTCCTAGAAAGGCAATCTGCTTGTACATTTCCTTTTCCTGATTCATATCTAATCTCAAAATCGAATTGTGATAGAAAATTCATCATGTCACCCAGCTCTTCATCTGGTCTTGGACAAAATTCTTTTCCTTCTAATGGCTTATAGTCAGTAACAACAATAAATTTATGTCCTATTAGCCAATATTTCCAAAATTCAATTGCCTCTTTAATTGCCAGACATTCTAGGAATATTGCTTTCTTGTTCTTTTGATATTTATTTAGTTTTTTAGAAAAAAACGCTACGGGTTTCATTTCACCATTAATCTGTTTTTGTTTAAGAACAGCTCCTACTCCTTGAATACTGGCATCAGTATATATAGTAGTATAGGCACTTGGGTCGAAAATTGCAAGAATTTGCTCAGAATTAAGGATGTCCTTAACCTTATTAAAAGCTTTCTGACAAGCCAATGACCAATTGAATTTTACATCTTTTCGCAGTAAATTATGCAACGGTTCTAATAATCTAGCTGAATCTTTTATATATTTGTGATAAAAATTAACTTTACCCAAAAATTGCCTTATCTTCTTCCGAGTACCTGTTGGAGAAAAATTCCTTATGGAAATTAAATTGTAATTTATAGGTCTTGTTTCCTACAATATGTCCTAAATATTTGACTTCTTCTTCTGCAAAATTACACTTGATAAATTTAAGTCTGAATCCTTCATTACATATTGCTTTCAAGAGACTCTCCAAATGTTCTATATGTTGGTCAAATGTTGAAGAAAATATTAGAATATCATCTATATAATTTAGGCAGAATAAATTCAGGTTATATTTTCTGGTAATATTATTCAATATACCTTGAAATATGACCGGGGATGTTTTAAGTCCAAAAGGTAAACACTTTCATTGCCAGTGACTATTCTGTGTCACAAAGCAGTCTTATATTTATCTTTGATACGAATAAGAATCGACCAAAAGGCAGAATTTACATCTAATGTAGTAAAGAATTTTGCATTTCGGGTCTTGGCTAAGATTTCATCAATTAATGGGACGATTTGATGTCATGATTCTGGAAGAAATCAAAAACAATGCTATTTCTTCAGGTTTCTCAATTCACATTTCTTACAGCTAACTAAATATGACATGTGACAGTTAAACTTATTTGAATATTTAAATATATTAAATATTTCAAATAAATTATAGTTTTTGAGAAGTCCTTAAGTTGTGTTTTATGTTTTTGAAAAGGAATTGGTGTTCATTATGATAAGATCAGTAACAAAATTTTGTCTCCTTCAAATATTTATTTATTAATTTTAATTAATTTTTTTATATTTGTTGTTTTATTATTTCCATTTGACATTGTATATTGAGTTTTGATTATATATGTCTGTTAAATATAAGCGGTGCTTATTGTAGACATTAGTTTAATTCTAAATGTTTTTTGAATAAAAATTTTTTTGAAATTAAAATTGTAGAAGACTGACAGATTAAATCTGTTTTGATATTCAAATTTCCTTATTTGTTACTTATTATTTTTCGTATATATGTACATAATATGTATTTATAATAATGAAATGATTTTGTGTTTTTTAAATTTTCATTCTACTTCAAAGAAGCAGAAAACGTTATATTTGTTAATTTTATATATACACTATGTTATGTTTTTTAATTATTAGTTCTTGTTGATATGTTATAGAGTTTTAAAAGTTTTTTATGGTTTCAGTAAGGCTATTGGCGATGACCTCCATATAAAAGGTCAACGCGTCAAGTTATAATACCTCAGGTGTCTAAGCACCAAGGTGGCGTAGAAATTTATTCCTTCTTCGGGCCTCACCTGTTTTAAGTACCACGAGCCGCCACTGTATTTTGGTCGGAATAGCTTGTCCCAATAATTATGATTCACTCTGTATACTTAAATAATTCTGTGTATTGTTATTTTCGACATATTTCTGAATTTGAAAGGACATATTTCGCGGAAGGTCATCATCCTCTATAATCATTTAAGATCGCGACCTTCATATGAGATAGGAATTCCACAGTGGAATCCATCACTGATGGACAATAAAAGCTTCTCTGCCTTTCCTGGAGAAGCCGGGAAATATTTTAAACATCAACCAGTCACTCGACATGATGGTTACATATGGTCATTTGGATGTCGTAATCACAGCAGGATCCGATATTCGCCGAGAAAACGATTCCAATGAATTTAAAACGACCGGCAAAAACTAAAGGCTCGAGTATTTCCAAGTTTACAAGTCACTCAGCTCGAATATCCATCGTGAAATGGCGACTGTTAGCTGGCAGACAGTTTATAGTTTCGTGTTTTTCAAAAATATATCTTGCTGCAGCCTGCCCGTTGAATGTAAAGAGGTATTATGGCTGTTACATGCAGTTTTGCATATATTCAGGCAATGCCGGCCCATTTAGATCGCTATTCCCGTGTACTACAAGAATGTCGGACTATTTTCAGTATGTTAGAATTGAGGAAGTTGTTTTTCATCACCAGAACATTCATTCGTTGGTTCGGATTATCAACTTTCTACAATATGTGTAAGTTGCGAAGTCAAGGTCTTCGGAGGACAATTTATTGAACATGGTATTGAAATCCTTGAACGTAAAGAACACAGTCAATTTGCTTTGATACTTCGATGATGTTGTAAAAGAATAAGAACCAGTTCTGAAATAATAATAATAATAATAATAGTTTATTTGCCCTTTTACATATAAATTGAATTTTAGTAAGGTGGTCCATTTGAAATTTGCTACTTTGATCGGCTCTAAATAAAAAATGATGAATACTTTTTCAATATTATGTATTGGAAAGGCTGAATTTTGACATTTACGAATATATATAAAAATGTAATCAATTCTTATTTTTTTAATTGAAGAAATAGACGATTTGATGTCATGATTCTGGAAGAATTTATTTCCTTCAGTTTAAACTATACCAGAAAAACATACACAAAATAAAATAATAACATACAAAGAAATTTGAATATTAAAACAAATTGAAATATGCTTATCTTCTACAATTTTAATTTCAAAAAGTTTTTATTCAAAAAACTTTTAGAAATAAATTTATGTCTACACAAGCACCGCTTACATTTAATAGACGTATATAATCAAAACTCAATATATAATGTCAAATGGAATAAATAACCCAACAGATATACGAAAGTAATTAAAATTAATAAATAAATATTTAAAGGAGACAAAATTTTGTTTCTGGTCTTACCTTTAAGAACACCAATTAACACACTTAAAGGACTTCTCAAAGAATACAATTTATTTGAAATATTTAATATATTTAAATATTCGAATAAATTATTTCAAAAATCTCTAAAAAAATGTGCACTATATCTTCAAAAAACAAATATAATTCTAGACAATCCCGTCTTCAGTCCTCATTTAATATTCCAAATATCAAAATCAAAAACCTAACCTATATCTCTCACGTGTTAAAAGACTTAAGCTTCGAAATACAGATCAACTATATAATTCAAGATTGATCTATGTTCTAACAAAATCAAAGAACAGTGTGAGTTATTTTAAGGTTTATTTAAATTCATTGACATTCTATAATGAGATTTATTGAAGCCAACATTTAATTATATATTATATATAAAATAAAATAGAAAGACCTTTTACTTGATAGAAGAAATATAACAAAATTTGAATATTATAACAAATAGAAATATGTTTATCTTCTACAATTTTAATTTCAAAAAAAATTTTATTCAAAAAACTTTTAGAAATAAATTTATGTCTACACAAGCAACGCTTACATTTAATAGACGTATATAATCAAAACTCAATATATAATGTCGAATGGAATAAATAACCCAACAGATATACGAAAGTAATTAAAATTAATAAATAAATATTTAAAGGAGACAAACTTTTGTTTCTGGTCTTACCTTTAAGAACACCAATTGCCTTTTAAAAACATGAACACACTTAAAGGACTTCTCAAAGAATATAATTTATTTGAAATATTCAATATATTTAAATATTCGAATAAATTATTTCAAGAATATTTAAATATATTAAATATTTCAAATAAATTATATTCTTACCTTTAAGAACACCAATTGCCTTTTAAAAACATGAACACACTTAAAGGACTTCTCAAAGAATATAATTTATTTGAAATATTCAATATATTTAAATATTCGAATAAATTATTTCAAGAATATTTAAATATATTAAATATTTCAAATAAATTATATTCTTTGAGAAGTCCTTTAAGTGTGTTCATGTTTTTAAAAGGCAATTGGTGTTCTTAAAGGTAAGACCAGAAACAAAATTTTGTCTCCTTTAAATATTTATTTATTAATTTTAATTACTTTCGTATATCTGTTGCGTTATTTATTCCATTTGACATTATATATTGAGTTTTGATTATATACGTCTATTAAATGTAAGCGGTGCTTGTGTAGACATAAATTTATTTCTAAAAGTTTTTTGAATGAAAATTTTTTTGAAATTAAAATTGTAGAAGATAAACATATTTCAATTTGTTTTAATATTCAAATTTTGTTATATTTCTTCTATCAAGTAAAAGGCCTTTCTATTTTATATTATACAAAGAAATTTAAAAAAATAGCTTACTAACCTGGAAGAAATCAAAAACAATGCTATTTCTTCGGGTTTCTCAATTCACATTTCTAACAGCTATTTAGATATGACATGTGACAGTTTTAGGTTAAAATCTTACACATAGAACATAGATCAAATGCAAAGTATGCACCCCTCATTACATGTTTGCGTTTTCACATGGGAGCAACTAAGTTACATGAAAATAGTTAATATTTAAATAAGGTTATTCTGATTTTCACGAATTTTTAGTTTTATTTTTACAACAATCGAAAAGTTATTCAAAATGTAATCTTGCCTGATGATGCTACTGTGATAGCGAAAATTGACAATTTATAGTTGTTGGTTTATTTATTCCATTTGATATTGTACATTGAGTTTTGATTTTATACGCCTATTAAATATAAGCCGTGCTTTTGAGATATTAATTTAATTCGAAAAGTTTTTTGAATAACATTTTTTTGAAATTAAAATTGTAGGAGACTGACAGATTAAATCTCTTTTGATATTCAAATTTTGTTATATTCCTTCTATCAAGTGAAAAGCCTTTTTCTGTTTTATTTTTAATGAAATAGATAATAATAATTAAGTAGACATAGAGGATTAACACGTATCACACAGTACCAAAGAGAATAAGAGAATTCCAAGAAATGTAAATTGTCGTTAGAAAAATTGTTGAATAAGTACTTGAAGAGTACAAAATTCTGTTTTGTTCCTTGTTTTATGAAAACCAAATTCCCTTCCAAAAATGCAAAACATAAAACAAGGAACGAAAAAAAAATTTTGTACTCTTCAAGTATTTATTTAACAATTTTTTCATTGACAATTCATATTTCTTTGAATTCTTTTATTCCCTTTGGTACTATGTAATAAATCTTAATTCTATATGTCTACTAAATTGACATAATGTGTTCTGAAGATATTTATTTCAGTTAATTCTAAAAGTTTTTGAATAAAAAAAAATTTTTATTTAAATTTGTAGGAGGTTAACAAATCTTTTTCTATTATATTATAAAATTGGAATAGTACTTAAAGAACAATTATACCTAAATAACTCACCCCTGTTAAACAAATTCAGACAAGCTGAAATTTACAGAGCCCTTGGGTTCTATGCTCAATAGAAATTTTTGTACCTACTCTGATATAAATAGAAACCGATTTCGAAATCAAATTTGGTTTTTAAAATGTAAGATATCACCTACCTGAAGATGCTACTGTGATAGCAAACCAATTGTTGTTTTATAATAACAATACAAATTTGTGAAAATCAGAATAATATTATTCAATATGGATTTTCATCAAGTGATTCAATTAAGCATTTCTTTAGTCGTCATCATATTTTCTTTCTCCTCATCCCAGGATAGTTTTCAGATTTTTTTGCTATTATAAAGCACAATGATTGTTATTTATTTATTTTTTCTTCAATTATATGGATTGTGATTGATTAAAATGAAAATATTTAATTTTTTTAGACTCTTGATTTTAAATAAACACATTTTGTGTGAATATATGTTTTTTTAAATATTATACAGATTCATTCTGTTAACCTCCCACAAATTTTCATTTCAAAAGATAATTATTCAAAAACTTTTAGAATTGAATCAAATAAATGTCTTTAGAACACACTGTCTCAATTGAGTAGATATATAGAATTAATATTCATTACAAAGTACCAAAGGGAATAAAAGAAATTGAAAGAAATATAAATTGTTACCTAAAAATTATCAAATAAATACTTGAAGAGTACAAAATTTTGTTTCGTTCCTTGTTGTATGAAAAGTAAACTCCTTTCCAAAAATACAAAAAAATCCTCCAGAACTCTTCAAAAACAACTTACTCAAAATAAGTTTCTTCAAAAAAATTCCTAAAGCATGCATCTTCAAAAAGCAATTTAGAATTATTGCAATGGAAATTTACCAGTTCTACTTCAATTTTAAAAAATTAAATAATTAACAGAAATATCCAAAGCAACTGAATGCTTTTTACTGGACAAAGACTAAGATGAAGTGAATTGTTGAAAATCCTACGTATTCTATGTTTGTTACAATATTTTCATAAAGTTTGCAAAATATTTTATGCACTCCTTTCAAACCAAATGATAATATAAATATATAATAATAAATATATAATATAAATTTTGTAATAATCCGTCTATCAAGAAAAAACCTCTTTTCATTATTTTATTGTTATATAATAATAATATATTTTGGTTTACACTTATGACATGTTAGCATTTGGTTTTAAAGGAGCCAATAAAAAATCTGACAAACTTTATGTTATTTCTGTAACGAACATAGAATACGTAGGATTTTTAAGAGTTCACTTCATTCTGGTAAACAGTATTCAGTTGGTTTAGTAAGATATTTTTATTTTTTAAATATGAAGTAAAGCTGATGAAGTTCCGTTGTGATAATTTTAAATTTCTTTTTGAAGTTTTTGAAGGAATTTATTTTAGGCAAGTTGTTTTTGAAGAAGTTCTTGAGGTTATGTCTTGAATTTTTGGAAAGAAATTTAGTTTTCATAAAACAAGAAATGAAACAAAATTTTGTATTCTTCAAGTTTTTATTCAATAATTGGTAGTCAATAATTTATATTTCTTTTATTCCCTTTGATACTGTGTAATCACTGTTAATTCTATATGTCTAAGTAATTTACAGTGTGTTTTAAAGACATTTATTTAATATAATTCTAAAAGTTTTTGAATACAAATTTTTTGAAATTAAAATTTGTAGGAGGTTAACAGAATAAATCTGTATAATATTTAAAATGTTGTAGTAATCCTCCTATCAAGAAAAAACCTCTTTCCCATTTTCATGAATTTATGTTTCTCAAATGATTTTGTAACTTTAAATCATTTAAAAAACACATAATAATCAAACCAAAGTGATGTGAGATTCAAACCCAACAAGTGCCAAGTTGCTACGTTTCTATCTAGTATTTAATAAATTCGAATTTTGCATTTGGAATTCAAGCACAGCCTTATTGATGTTAGTGATGCATTAATTGCACTCATGAAGTTTTAATCTTTTTTTTATTAATTGCTTAATATTGTGACATCTGGCCCAAGTCTCCCCTACCTAACCTACAAAAGTGTCGAATTACTATTTCTTATATAACAACATTGTCTATATTTCACTTTGAAATCCTAATGCTATAATTATTGGATCACCCTATATATTGAGAATCCGTCCGTATTCGACCGGAACAAGCTCTTGGATCCGAAGCACCGTTCTAATATGTTAATAATTACAATACGGCAACACAATACGGTGATGGTAACCCTTCATTTAACGACCGAATGTTCCAAAATAATGAATAATTTCGAATCCGACGTAATTCGTCGGCCGCAAATAGCAAAATGAAAATTGAATCGAACGGTTATTAATTTTCGAACGAAATGCGTTTTTAATTATCGGTTGCTGCGAACAAGTAAAAGATTCATTCCGCATTAAAGACTGTTTTAACAGTGTAATCTGAATTGGTTTATCAGGAACGGATTCGAAAGAGATTTTTTGATTTTGTAGTGATTAAATTTGATGATTTCTTGTTATAACCGAAAGGTGGAGTCTTCCCAGCTTTGCTGCAGAAGGGTCTAACATTTTTTTATCTCAAAGTTGCAGGAAATTTTTGACGCCTACCTTGTGCTGACTTACATCACCAACTGCTGGAAAGAGGCAAGGATAGTTTTCATACTGGAATTAGGTCGAAGACCCTTTGATGAGGCTAAACATATCGCTCAATTCCTCTTGGAAACGGTGGACAGCTATTTGAGGAACGATGTCTTGAAAAAGATTCCATTGCATGTGCGACAGCTCGTATACCATCCTGGTACATTGACGGTGGATGCTCTTCACAAGCTGGTGTCGGAGCTGCAGTCATCATTGGAGGCCAGGGTGCTCGCAATCGGTATATTTGTGGACGTGGAAGGTGTTTCGACAACATCTCCTATGCATCAATAAGGAAGGCTGCAAAATGAAAATGGGCGCACATTCACTATTCAATAAATGCGGGATGTAGGCTTTTCGGACGGATACTCTTGAGGAGGTGTCTGTCATTGTCGAAACCTGGATAGGATGTCCTGTCGGCTTTTCAGTGGTGCCTCGCCATGGACGAACTACTCAGAAGATTGACTGAGTAGAGTTACAGATGCTACACTTACATCGATGACATAGCGATCATAATTAGGAAAAAGTTCGAAGAAAATACGTTGGCCCTGGTCCAGAACGTCATTAATATAATTAATCAATGGTGTCTGTAGAAGCGATTTAGTGTCAATTCAACCAAAATAGTTATTTTCCCGTTCATACGTCGTACGAAGCTCAAACTGATAGTGCCGGTGTTGAAGTGTACAGAAATAGAGGTTTCTGAGTACCAAAATGCCTTTCTAATCCGGTGGACCAAAACTGGGAATAGGACAAGTTGCAGAGGATGTACAAGCTTCAAATACTTGCTTCTCTTGGCATCGCTGGAGCTACGTATACAACCCCCACAGCAGAAATAGGGATTTTATTGGATCTTTCCTGCTGCACATGTATGTGAAGAAGTAAGGCCGGATAGTGAATGGAACATATAGGGTCAAGAAGAGGACCTATGAGGATGCTGGAATCACTAAGAGTTTTATGTTAATCGCTCAAGAGATTATATGACAGTGAAGTATGACCTTGATGATAACTATGGAGTGATCATAGGTGACCACCAAGAAGGCATGGAGAGGTAAGTTCACCTTCAGGAAATCATCTCGTCGGGTATACTGATGGATTCCTAAGGAAGCAAGGAGCAGGTGCAGACAAACATGGTTCCAAGTATAGGGAAGCACAGCTTCCGGAAAGCTTTCAAGAACGCTCCAAACCGAAATTCCAGTTATAGAGAGACAAACCCACGTCTGTTTCTCCAGAAAGCACAAGCGAACTAGAATTTGCATCGCCGCAAATAGTCAGGTGGTACTGAAGCAATTGATGGCCGTTAAGTGTATGTCAAGAACCATCTGAAGTTGTTCAAAGTCCCCCATGTCACTGGCAAGAAACAACAAACTAGTCCTAGTTTGCTCTAGAGTGTTCTTCAGATCATTGACGGAAACAAGAAAGCAGACTGTCCATACTGTCGAAAGTCCAGACGGACATTCGGCAGATATTGTTCTTCATTATTAATTCCAGAGTTTGTTCTTTGGATTGAAATGAAAATATTTCAACTTTTCGTAAAAACACTGCGGGTTTCCTAATATAAAAGAAAATTTTAAATACGTTCCTTAAAATACACTAAAGGTATTTCTGAGAAAATTGCTACATACCTCAAAAATAAATATAATTTGACGACTTCATTCAAAACGTATTCGAACTTGAGTAAATTTATTAAAAATAATAAAGACTGTACACATAAAGCTGATAAATCGGGGGTTTATAAGTTAACCTGCGGTGATTGCCCTAAAGTTTACATAGGACAGACTGGAAGAACTTTCCGTCATAGAATTTGTGAACATTTGAAGAGATTCCTCAATAATAAAAGTAATTCTACATATTCCAACCATTTGTTAGAAACAGGACATACTTTCAACCATAACTTTGAAATTCTACATATAGAAAGCAAAAGTTATGCCTTAAATCTGTTAGAATCCCTAGAGATAATTTCTTTTGTTCAATAAAGTTAAATGAAAAATTGTTTGTCCTAGGTTTTTCTCTGTATATTGTCGTTTATATTATATTAGCCTCACCTAAACTTCTATTGTTGTAAATAAAGTGCAAAGTATAATAATATCGTCGTTTCAATACTTTCGTATTGCAACAATTAGATACCGACAGGTAAATAGCCCAATATCGTATTTAGTGAACGAAACATTTTCTAAATACGTAGAAATTGTGAATAAGTGTTCACATATCGTTCAAGGAACCTGTAGTCGAAGATCAGGTTCACCATTTCGAGGGAGATTACTAGAAGCAGTTAGATCTAATTCACCACGTTTTTTGACAGAGCCACGGTTACGTCGTTCCAGTCACAAATCAATTAAATTCGATTAACCATTAATTTTAGAGTACAGTACAACTTCTAAGACAGTACATTCAGAACTATATTACATGATTTTCCGGAACGATAAGAATAAAATGGCAATATGCTTTATGATAACTCCTTCTATAACGTATATCTTGAAAGGCACGAACTTTCATTCGTTCAATTTCTCTCGTAACAAACCCGACAATCAAGAGCCGTTTTCCATAATGATCCATAACGAAAAAGAAAAAAAAACTAGTAGAACATAACCTAGTCCGACTCTCCAACTAGTTATAACGAGTACCTATCAAGAATCGAATTATAGTGACGTAAATACGAGGCGTTTTCCATAGATGAATGACCCGACTGCACGCATCTCTTACATTTTTTGACTAAATAATTTGTGAGGCCGATTATCAGAAAATGCGCCTTCACCTGACACTTTAATTGTGGGTGGAGGTTTGATTCATTTAGGTAGAAATGAAGAACGGTGTTTTTTTCGTGATGGATGGCCCTTGCGGCTAATTGGGCTCGGGCGAATTAAGTCAAGGATAAATACTCGAGATGGAAATAGCGAAATAATGAGTGAGTCATTATGGAAAATACCGGAAAAATAGAAGTATACTTTTGGTTTAAATGGGGGTAGGTTTAATAATTTAATACATCAGGCTGTACGGATTTAAGGTTCATATATTTCAAGGATAGAAAGTATCGGTGTTTTTTTAGAGTGATAGGGATAACTGAAATTTGACCGAAGGTAGAAGCCATGTTGTTGTGACATTTCTGTTTAGTAGGCATTCACAAATTATCATGGAAACACTCACATCTCAACAACGTCCACAAATTGTTGAAATTTATTTTCAAAATCAGTGTTCTATTCGCCAAACTTATAGAGCACTTCGTGAAATTTATGGTTCACATAATCGTCCAACAGAGCAGCTTATTCGTCGAACTATCGATAGATTTTGGACAACATTTTCTCTACTCGATGAAACAACAAGAGAGACTGTACGTGCAGAAGAAAATATCAATGCTGTAAGTCATAGTGTTCATGATGATCCAGATTTTTCTATTCGTTGACGTTCACAACAAGTTGGACACTGTGCATCCACTACATGGAAAATTTTGCGTAAAGATCTTGGTCTACACCCACACAAGATCCAACTGGTTCAAGAACTAAAGCCACTTGACCATAATAAGCGTCGTTTGTTTACTGATGGGAGCCTAGAACAGCTTGAAATTGATCCACTTTTTATCGTAAAATTGTGTTTAGTGATGAAGCTCATTTCTGGTTGAACGGCTATGTAAACAAGCAAAATTACCGGATATGGAAAGAAAATAATCCTCAACAAGTTCTGCAAGTTCCTTTGCATCCTGAAAAATGCACTGTATGGTGTGCTTTACACGCTGGAAGCATCTTCGGTCCATATTTCTTTAAAAACGATGCTGGAGCTAATGTTACAGTGAATGGTGTTCGGTACAGATCGATGATCAGTGATTATTTGTTTCAAAATTTGAATGGTGTCGACCCAGAAGTGTTTTGGTTCCAACAAGATTGTGCTACACCTCATGCTGCTACCGTAACAATTTATTGAAAGAAAGATTTGGCGATAACATTATTTCGAGAAATGGTCCAATAAGTTGGCCTCCAAGATCATGGGACATAACTCCACTGAATCATTTTCTTTGGAGTTATGTCAAGTCATTGGTTTATGCCAGAAACAATAGACGCTTTGGAAGCCAACATAACTCGTTTTATTGATGAAATGATGCCTGAATTACTCGAAAAAGTTGTCCAAAATTGGACTGGTCGAATGCGGTTTCTCAGAGCTAGTCAGGATGGACATATGCCGGAAATTATTTTTAAAACATAAATATCATAAAATTATCTTTCAAATAAAAAAAATTGGCTTCAATCTTAATTTAAATGTGTTTTATTTGAATTCTAATAATATAATGAATAATAAAAGAATTCAAAGAAATATAAATTGTCAATCAAAAAATTATTAAATAAATAAATTTTGTTTCGTTCCTAGTTTTATGAAAACCAAATTGCTTTCTGAAAATGGAAAACAAAACCTCTAGAACTTCTCCAAAAACAACTTGCTCAAAATAAGTTCTCTAAAAAAAAATCCTCAAACATGCAGAGCATCTCCAACAAGCAATTTAGAATTATTACAACGGAACCTCGTCAGCTCTTCTTCATATTTAAAAAATAAAAACAATAAACAAAACATATCTTACTAAACAAAACTAGAAGACAAACAGTAGAATGAGGTGAACTTTAAAAAATACTACGTATTCTATGTTCGTCACAGAAACTACATAAAGTTTTACAAGGTAGTTTATAGATTCCTTTAAAACCAAATGATAATATGTCAATAAGTGTAAAACAAAATATATAGTTATTATATATACAATAAGATAGACTTAGAGAGAGTTAATTTTACCCTTAGTTACTTTTTCACTTGAATACATATTTCTTTCTGAACAAACATTTCAGTCACCTTTATTTTTCTATGGCAGACCATACTTTTTTGTTTTTTCACCACTTTTTTAACTAGAGAACTAGCAAGCATAAAAATTGCCATGAGTTATACCCTACATATTAGGAGTACAAATAAGTTTCCGCCGTTTTATTTTAGATGGCGCTGAACGGAGTTTCTGTTAGCTTTCGCAGATGATAACCGGCTTAAAAAATCGTTTGGACATTCAAGAACAACATAATCTCTTAATATCATTGATTTTATATTGGTAAAATATAATTTTTACAAGTTGAAAATGTCAAAATTTGAGCCAAGTAAGCGTCATTTGCGGGAAATATTAGTTTACTTCTTTAATTTAAAGAAATCTGCTGCTGAGGCGCATCAATTTCTCGTAGAAGCATATGGTGAGGGTGCTTTGAGTGAGAGAACGTGTCGAGAGTGATTTCAAAAGTTTAAAAACGGTGATTTCGACGTAGAAGACAAAGATCGCAGTGGAAGGCCAAAAATTTACGAGGATGCAGAATGGGAGGAATTATTGGAGGAAGATTCATCTCAAACACAAAAAGAACTTGCTCTAACATTAGAAGTCACTCAGCAAGCAGTCTCACATCGTTTAAAATCATTAATATTTAATTTGTGTTAAAAACGGCGGAAACTTATTTGTACTCCTAATAAAATAAAAATCTTCCAGCTCATCTTAATCGTCATTTAATAACAGCGATTTATTCTACCGCCATCTGATAAAACGTATAATAAAGCCCCGATCTTTATCTTCTTAACTAACGAAAATTAATGAAAAACAGATAAAAACCGATGAAGAAAAAGTTACAAAAGTGCAGCATCTCCATATAAGACGACATGAAAATTATTTAATCTTCTGGTTTAATATCATCAACAGTCGATGAGCCCGTTTTGATGAGCTCTTTATCGAAAAGCTTTCATTCTCGTCCAACAAGCTTCCAGTTAATCGCCATTATGAAGAAAACGGGAGGTCTCAACACCTTTCAGGGTAGTACTAAGGATATTTCGTTGTTGTGGTTTAGAGCATCGTGTTAGGTAGATTGATGTTTTGACTTTTTCCAGGTTTCATCCCTTGACAGTAGAAATCTGAAAAGTGTAAAATTACTATTTTCAAGATAAAGAATGATTTTTCCTCGCTGTATATTTTTCTGTCGCTTTCTTCTTAACATTCTAGTAAAACAAGCACAAGAGCCACCTTTTGAGCCAAAAATGATATAAGACGATTATGGTGGGCTAATGATATATCAGTTGGTTATGTGTACTTACTCTCTTATGCCGAACGGTTAGAACTGAAACACTTACTCTCGGTATTAATCGGTTCAATTAGTCTTACATGCAATAACACCGTAACATGCGGGTGATGAACTTGAACTGCTTCGAGTAGCGTTCAATTCGACGGACTACTCTGGTTCAGAGACAATGCAGTATTTATTTACTACCTCAGGGATGAGTTTATAAACATGATACAATCAATGTTGGTCAAACACACGTTTTCGATATAAGAATTATACAAATAATCCTTGTAGATAGCTTATCTCAATAATAATGAAAACTGGGCCTACAAATTTTGAATTTGTGATTAAATTCAAACTTCGATAACTTTTGAAAGAAAGAATTTAAGAACTTGAAATTTGTGGTGTGAGTTTCGAGTTCGTAAATTAAACATAGTTTCTGTGTGCTCTGAAAATGTAAACTCTGAACCGTATAATGTGTTTTTGTTGGAAAAATGGCTGCCGAAGGTCATCGTATTTTAACGGGTGTTTATGGTGGCCATACTCTAGCTGAAGGAACGTGTGAAAAGCAATCACAGAAACGTGTGAAAAGCAAATCACAGAAGCAAGAAGAACTAGCAGAAACACTTTAAATCACTCAACCAGCCATTTGCCAGCAATGGGAATGATCCGAAAGGTGAGAAATAGGATGACATATGAACTGAAGTCAAGAGACGTCGAACGCCGTTTTTATACGTGTTCAAAACTGCTCCAACGCCAAACAAAGGGATTTTTGCATCGAATTGTGACTGGCGATGAAAACTGGGTTCATTACAATAATCCAAAACCTCCGGCATCAACTATCAAGCCGAATATTCAAGGCGAGAAGATTATGCTGTGTTTTTGGTGGGACCAACTGGATGTGGTGAATTATGAGCTGCTACAATCGAACGAAAGGATCATAGGGAGGTTTACCGACGACAATTGACAAAGTCATTGACAATGCACGGCACACATGTTGCGTCGCGCATTAAAAATGGGAAGTCCTACCCCACCAGTTGTACAGCCCAGACATTGCTTCTTCCTATTACCATCTCTTCCCATCTATGCGACAAGACCTGACTGACCAGCACTACTCCAATTACGATGAAGTCAAAAAATGAATAGATGCATGGATAGCGTCAATTCGCGATGGGACCGTCATTTGTCAGAAAGATGGGAAAAATAAGTGGCTAGCGATGGACAATAATTTGAAGTTTGCATGTATAACAATTAAGCTTCAATTTTCGACAAAACTTTTTTGGCATATACCCCTTTTGACGAAATTTTCAATAACATGTGGTGGCATTTTATTGATACCAATTCTGGTCACCAAATCGGGAATAGACACGACCAGGAGCAAACTCGTTGTCCAAGGATCCAATTGGTGAATTCTCTTCGCTGTTCATGGTCTACTGGTAAAAGTTGAGTCAGTTGGATTTTGTAAGCATGCAGCCTACAAAAATTTGGGGACAATGCATTAGAACTAAGAGAAGACGGCAAATTGAACGCAACAAGTATTAATGAATGGACAAAAGAAGCTGTAGAGAACACAGACTAAGAAACTGGCAAAAACAAACAGCTTCCTACTAGCAAGGACCAGTGTTTCTTTCAGAAAATTTTCCCCGAGGGAGCAGTTCAAAATTCTGGTGTAGCAAATTATCAGAACGTTTTGGAAAAATATTTACTTGAAGAAATTTTTCAAAAATTTCATTGATAAAGGACTTTATTGAGGAAAATAATAAATAATGGTTAATTTTGGGAAAAAAATCTTTTTTTTTCACAAGAATCTTAGTTTTCTAGGTTTTTTCCTACTATATGAATCTATAACTTCATCTAGGGGTCTCTGGTCCTTCAATACTTATGAGCATACAATGCATTCGCGTTCCTGGTAAAATTCTGTTTCTTGATTTATTCAGTACCCCATTCATCGTACTGAACGATCTTTCCATGGATGCAGTCGTTACTGGGATAACGAGAATTATTTCACAGAGCTTCTGTAATTCTCTGCATCCCACATTCGTTCCAAAACCTTCGAAATCGGATTATCATTCATTTTCATCGAATCCGTTTGACTATCGCTCTCTGACAGAATTTGGGCATGAAATAGTCTTTTCAATGCTTGTTTTCAAGAGGCACTTTATTTTCGACAACTCTGAACATTATACTCATTCTTCATTCTTCAAAGAAGTGTTTTCATCTGCTAAAACGGAAAACATCTTATTTTCCAAGGAATCCTTGAGTCGATCTCTAAAAACTTCACCCATACATGTGAGCAATTCACAAGCTGTATCCTTACCTATATTTGGCTCTGTCACTCAGGGTCTCTGTCCATTGCTTGAAGTCCTCATTCACCAAAAAATTTTCGATCAAGCTCTCCTATTTTGTGGTATGATCAATTTATTCTTTTACTAAAAAGTACAATGCTCATTGCAGTATTTTTAAGCAGCTTCTATTCGAATCCCTTTGACTATCGCTCTCTGACAGAATTTGGGCATGAAATGGTCTTTTCAATGCCTGTTTTCAAGAGCCACTTTATTTACGACAACTCTGAACATTATACTCAGTTTCATTTCATTCTTTAAAGAAGTGCTTTCATCCGCAATACTTCACCCATACATGTGAGCAATTCACAAGCTGTATCCTTACTTCTATAATTAGCTCTGTCACTCTCTGTCCATTGCTTGAAGTCCTCATATAAATTCAACAAAATATTTTCGATCACGCTCTCATATTTTGTGGTATGAGCAATTTCTTCATTTTCTAAAAAGTACAATCCTCTTAGAAGTATTATTAATCACCTTTTGAGTATCGCTCTCTGACAGAATTTGGGCATGAAATGGTCTTTTCAGTGCCTGTTTACTGAGTTTTTCCATTTCAACACTAGTAGTGTGAGCAGATGAATGCTCATGTTTTTCTAATCTGCCATTCTTTCCTAAAGCCTTTTTCAAAGATGTGAAAGAAACAGATATAAATACTCCACCTGTCTTTTGAAATATAGTTTTTTCATTTTTCATATGAATTCGACATAGTTTACAGAATGCTCCACCTTTTTGCTCATCGTATTCTAACCAACTATATTGTTTCTCCCAATTTTTAAATGGAAATATTATTTATGACACGAACTGGCATTTGTAATAGTTTTTCATAATAGTAAAATTCGTCGGTATTCCCCTAGAGTAGACAATAATTTATTTCCTCTTTCAGCCTTTTGAATATGTGAATTTCTTGTTTGTGAAGTAGAACGTCGTAACTGAATCTAGGCACTTTCAACTTTCCCCGGGGGTGGGGCACTGCCCCCCTGGCAATGTATCTGAAAGAAACACTGGCAGGGACAACAGTTAAAGCCAAGAGGCGTCAAGCTAGAACAAACAGCAACAGTACTACAATAAGGTTTAAATTTAGCATTTAGATGTCACCAGTGTTGCCAGCAAAAGATGGTAACACTTCACCATGCCGAATCTGAATACAAATCTAAGAATTGTGTACGTATTTCGTGTCTTCTCCAGCGGCTATACCTGGTCCACACCTGTCTTCGGCGGTCCACCTCACCGATTGGATTACAGCCACTCATAAATAATTGACTCTCGCCAATTAACTCGGTGGATACCTAAAGGTACCTACATGTATATATTCATGTATTTATGAATATTGGTGAGCGAAGCTTTCCCGCGAATTGGTGATAAATCCATCACAGCGCCATTATAATACGGCCTTAGTTTGTGTGTGGCCTTACTAGCCGTCTTATTTTTTATCTTTGTTATTAATTTTATAGTTCTGTTTTTAAACGGGCCAATGTATATTTAATGAGACGGTTTATAGCCCGTTTTACGATCCCTCCGGAGTCGACTCTGTCTTATTATTTACGAGTCAATCGCTATCAGTTCATTAAAAACCATTTTGTACGTCCAGTGTGTCAACCGAACAGACCAGGTCTGCCATATAAAGGAGGCACTTTGGTGCCGGCCAAAATTTTCGATTTATGCAGATGAAAATGTAACGATGATGGTTTCGCGATTTTTGGACCAACGCCGATTGGTCTGTCCGTTTTATGCAAACAGAACATATTAATTAGGAACTTTACGATGTTGGAATTGAATTACGTCGAATTTTAATGGGACGAATAAAACGGAAAAATAATAAAATTGGTCGAGAATGTGATATGGAATTTAGGATTATCTATATTTTGAAATAAGGGACCTAATTCAAGGAATTTCGCGAAAGATAACATCGGTTCTCTTGAATAATTAGTTCTGATCGTGTTTTGAGCGTTCGTATCACATCGTTAGCATTTCTATCAGGTGTTTGAATAAAATAAATTATCAGCTGAATACATGAGATCGAATGATCAAAACTTTCAGTTCAATTTGTGTGCACAAGTTTCAACTTTGATATCTGCTACTTAAAGGATAAAAAAATAGGAAAATTCTGAAAACTTTCATGAAATCTTTGAATATTAATATTTTTCACTATTATTTATCTATCGCGTGTTTTTTTTACGGTGATAGAACTATAAATTGAAATAAAACACATTTAAATTTAGATTGAAGCCAATTTTTTTTTAATTGAACGATAATTTTATGACATTTATGTCTTCAAAATAATTTCCGGCGTATGTTCACCACGACTAGCTCTGAGGAAATGCATTCGACCAGACCAATTTTGGACCAATTTTTCGAGTATTTCAGGCTTTATTTCATCAACAACACGAGTTTGTTGGCTTCCAAAGCGTCTATTGTTTTTGAATTATCAGCATAAACCAATGATTTGACATAACCCTAAAGAAAATAATCCAGTGGAGTTATGTCGCATGATCTTGAAGGCAAATAAATTGGACCATTTGTCGAAAGAATGTTATCGCCAAATCTTTCTTTCAATAAATAAATTGTTAGGGTAGCATAATGAGGTGTAGCACCATATTGTTGGAACCAAAACACTTCTGGGTCGATTTTGAAACAAATAATCATTGATTATCGATCTGTAACGGACACCATTCACTCTAACATAAGCCCCAGCATCGTTTTTAAAAAAATATGGACCGATGATGCCTCCAGCGCGTGAAGCACACCATACAGTGCATTTTTCAGGAAACAATGGCACCTGCAGAACTTCTTTGGGATTGTTTTCACTCCATATACGGCAATTTTGCTTGTTTACATAGCCGTTCAACCAGAAATGAGCTTCATCACTAAACACAATTTTACGATAAAAAAATGGATCAACTTCAAGCTGTTCTAGGGCCTAATCAACAAACAAACGACGCTTATTATGGTCAAGTGGCTTAAGTTCTTGAACCAGTTGGATCTTGTACGGGTGTAGACCAAGATCTTTACGCAAAATTTTCCATGTGGTGGATGCACAGAGTCCAACTTGTTGTGTACGTCCACGAATAGACCAATCTGGATCATTACTAACACTATGACTTAGATCTTGGGTATAGGCCAAGATCTTTCCGCAAAATTTTCCATGTGGTGGATGCACAGAATTCAACTTGTTGTGACCGTCGATGAATAGATAAATCTGGATCATCATTAACACTATGACTTCCAGCTGTGATATTTTCTTCTGTACGTACAGTTCTTCGTCTTGTTGTTGTTGTTGCATCGAGTAGAAAAAATGTGGTCCGAAATCTATCGATAATTCGACGAATAAGCTGCTCTGATGGACGATTATGTAAACCATAAATTTCACGAAGTGCTTTATGAGTTTGGCGAATAGAAAAATGATTTTGAAAATAAATTTCAAAAATTGGTAAAAGTTTTTGCGGCGTGAGTCTTTCCAGGTCAATGCTTACTGAACACAGTTATCCCTATCGAAAGTTCTATCACTCTAAAAAGCACCCGTTATTATTATACAGGGTCCTGCAATAGTGCATTCTCTTCCATAGCTGCCGAACCAGACATCTTAGAAATTTCGTTCGAAAGCAGGCTTCTTGTACTCAAAAAATATATAAGAGACAGCATTTGAATTTTCACAAAAATGTTCAATACAACAATTGTTTCACCGCGATGTGGCTTCTTCAGGTATCTACATTCTACTGACGGATGGTGTCTAGTAAAAGAGAGTTTGAATACATTCAAGTACGTGACGGAATAACGGTAAAAACTAGTCATTAAAATCTTAGAGCGTTTATTGGAGTTTGCCTCTAAAAAATGCCATTAGGGAAAGATATTTAATAAAATAATGAGAAGAGGTTTTTACCTGATACAAGGAATATCAAAACAGATTTAATCTGTAAGTCTCCTATAATTTTATTATAATTTCGAAAAAATATTATTCAAAAATTTTCAGAATTAAATTAATTAAATTAATGTCCTATAAACACAGCTTATATCAATATACAATATCAAATGGAATAAATAACCCTACAAATATAAATTTTCAATTAAAATTAATAAATAAATATTTGAAGGAGACAAAATTTTGTTCCTGATCTTACAATTATGAAAACTAATTGCTTTTCAAAAATACAAAACATAATTCAAGGACTTCTCAGAAAATATAATTTTTTTGAAATATTCAAAGAAGTTACTTCAAAAAACTCTCAAAACATGTATTATATCTTCAAAAAACAATTAGAATTCCGGTCTTCATCGGTCCAACTTCACATTTAAAAAATAAAAATTATCAACAACAAATATATCTCACCTGACAAAACTGATATCCTTGATTTGAATATATAAAACTTTAAACTTCAAGATATTCTATGTTCGTCACAAAAATCACAGAAAGCTGTAAGGTATTATATGGTTTTCTTTAAACCACTTGATATTCCATAATGAGTTTTATTCAAACCTATTATAATTATATGTTTTATATGAAATAAAATAATAAGAAAAGATTTTTACTGGATAGAAGGAATATTACAAAATTTTAATGTCAAACAGATTTAATCTGTTAGTATCCTATAATTTTAATTTCACAAAAATTTTTAGAATTGAATTAATGTCTTATAAGCACAGCTTATATTTAATAGACGTATTAAGGAAACCATATTGTATATGTATGTATTAAATATATGTATTTAATAGACGTATTAAGGAAACCATATTATAACTTACAGCTTTCTGTGATTTTGATGACGAAAATAAAATATCTTGGAGTTTAGAGTTTTATGTGTTCAAATCAAGGATATCAGTTTTGTCAGGTGAGATATATTTGTTATTTATTATTTTTATTTTTTAAATGTGAAGTTGGACCGATGAAGAACTTATCGGAATTCTAATTCTATTTTGAAGATAGAATATATGTTTTGAGAGATTTTTCAAGTAACTTATTATATGTATATATATATATATATATATATATATATATATATATATTATATATTGAATATTTCAAATAAATTATATTTTCTGAAAAGTCCTTAAATTATGTTCTGTATTTTTGAGAAGGAATTAGTTTTCATAATTGTAAGATCAGAAACAAAATTTTGTGTAATTCAAATATTTATTTATTAATTTTAATTGAAAATTTATATTTGTGGCGTTATTTATTCCATTTGATATTGTTTATATTGAGTTTTGATTTTATACGTCTGTTAAATATAAGCTGTGCTTATAAAATATTAATTTTAATCTGAAAATTTTTGAATAAACTTTTTTTGAAATAAAAATTATAGGAGACTCACAGATTAAATCTGTTTTGATATTCAAATTTTGAAAGATATTTAGTAATGGGAATCTGTCAACCTGTGTTTGTTCATTCAAAAGAATTTTACGTGCATTGTACCTGTTGATTTCCAAAGATTCTAAAAGTGTTAATCTAGAACTTTTGCTTTCGACGTGGATAATTTCATAGTTATTATTGAAATTATGCTTGAATTCCTTAAGATGATTAGCATATTTCGAGTGTATGGAATCCAATATGAAACTTGTTTGGTGTTCTTGGATTCTTTTCTAGAATGATCTGTCTGGTCAATATATACTAAAGGCAATCGTTGCAAGTCAACTTGAAGACTCCAGATTTATTTTCTTCATTTGTTCGATCCTTATTATTTTTTATATAAGTACTAAGGTTATTGACAGTTTTAAAAGCTGCATTGTAACTGAAACTACATTAAAATGTTTATCACTATTTAATCCATTATCATAAAATAACGAAAAGTTTTTCTCTGTATTGTCCTCTCTTATGATTGGGTACACGAGATTTAATTTAATTTGTTTTTTCCAAAAAGTTTTTGAGAAAATTTTATAAAATTAAAATTTGCAGATAGGTATAACAACAGAATTACTGTGTTTGATATTTAAGATATTAAAAAAAATCTCCTTCTAATACAAGAGAAGTTTTATCGACCGATGTAATCTCTTGAAGAATTCATCAGATCACCTCGTTCTCAAATATTAAAAAATTAAACAGTGCTAATCACCACATTCATAATCAGCCTCATTTAGTTTTATTACATTTTTATTGAGCTTATTATAATTCCGCATAATTTAATTTCAGCATTATAAAGCTTCTAATTAATATGTTCCCATTGCATCCGAATATGCCTGTTCAGTCTGCAGAGAGGTTATTAGGCCAATAAAACTGAAAACCTATCAAATTCTTTGCAAAAATCACGGAATCATGGTCAAAAATTTGTATCTGCATATATTTTAATTTCACTGATAGGCAAATATATTCTTCAATATATTAGAAGGTCTTCCTTCTAGCGAATTTCACGGGATATGATGGAATTCGCTCGGAAGTATTGAAGCACGTGAAGCTGAAGACATCAGAACTTCTTGCCCATTTGGTTGATAGTTGTTTCGAGAAAGGTTGTTTCCAGATTTTCTGAAAATAGGGATAGAGACACCATTACACAGAGGAGTAGTCCGAACCGAAAACAACAACTATAGACCAGTTACCCCAGTGTCCAATATTACTAAGATCTTTGAAAAACTAATTAAGCTACGTATGATAGCGTTTATAGGTAAATACAATATCATTTCAAATAATTGTTTTGGTTCTACATGGTTGAAATCTTTCAGTTTTTTTGCACTGCGATTTTCGGAGTTGCAGATTCTGAGGACTTGTCCTTTTCGTTGATTTGCCATTCGGAATGCTTTTTTTGTTTCTCATTGTACATAATTTTATCTGGCATATAGAAGTTGCTATTGTTCATGTTGATGCTCGACATGTTACTATTTGTTTTGTGTATAGTTTCATATGTGAATATTACACAGGTTCCATCCTTCCTTGTGAGCTATATATTTATTCCTCATTTTTGTTGTTATTTATTTTGTTATTTGCTGAAACTCCTAGATCTTCTGGGAAGATCCCTCAGAAGTGTTTTCAGCTTGTGCGAGTTATTAAACTATTATATTAAGAAAATTTGAATATCAAAACAAATTAAAATATGTTTATCTTCTACAATTTTAATTTCAAAAAAAATTTTATTCAAAAAACTTTTAGAATTAAATTAATGTCTAAAATAAGCACCGCTCACATTTAATAGACGTAAATAATCAACACTCAATATATAATATCAAATGGAGTAAATAAACCAACAGATATACGAAAGTCATTAAAATTAATAAATAAATATTTAAAGGAGACAAAATTTGTTTCTGGTCTAACCTTTAAGAACAACAATTGCCTTTTAAAAACATGAACACATCTTAAGGATTTCTCAAAGAATATAATTTATTTGAAATATTTAATATATTTAAATATTCGAATAAGTTAATTCAGAAATCTCTCAAAACATGCACTATATATTCAAAAAACAAATATAATTCTAAGCAATCCCTTCTTCGGTCCTAACTAATATTCCAAATATCAAAATCAAAAAAACTAACCTATATCAACAACGCACACGTGTAAAGAAATGAATGTTTCGAAACACAGATCAACTTTAACAGTGTAAGTTATTTTTAAGGCATATTTAAATTCATTGACATTCCATAATGAGATTTATTGAAGCCAAAATATAATTATATATTATATATAAAATAAAATAGAAAGGCCTTTTACTTGATAGAAGAAATATAACAAAATTCTAATATCGAAACAAATTAAAATATGTTTATCTTCTACAATTTAAATTTCAAAAAAATTTTATTCAGAAATTTTTTAGAATTAAATTAATGTCTGAAATAAGCACCGCTTACATTTCATTTGACATTATATATTGAGTTTTGATTATATACGTCTATTAAATGTAAGCGGTGCTTATTTTAGACATTAATTTAATTCTAAAAGTTTTTTGAATAAAATTTTTTTTTAAATTAAAATTGTAGAAGATAAACATATTTTAATTTGTTTTGATATTCAAATTTTGTTATATTTCTTCTATCAAGTAAAAGGCCTTTCTATTTTATTTTATTATATTAAGCTATTAAACTGTGAAATATATTTGTATTTGTGGATTTTGAGCAAATAAATATTATTATTATTATTAATCAATTCGGATTTCGCCGGGGTATGTCGACAGAAGATGTTATAATTAAAGTAACTGAAACTTTTTTTCAAAATATCCATCAAAAAAAGGTGATGCTGGTGGGATTTTGGAGGAATCGCTTTTTTTGAGCTTTTACCGGATAACACAACAATTAATTCGGAAGTCTACTGTCATCACCTGGGCATACTGAATGATGCACTTCAACAGAAAAGGCCAGAATTAATCAACAGAAAAGGTGTAGCGTTCCACCAAAAAAATTCGGGACCTCATAGAAGTTTGGTCACTCGCCAAAAGCTTTTACAGCATGAATGGGATGAACCGCCACACTCACCATATTCTCCAGATCTGGCGCCTTCGGATAATTTTTTTTTCCGGTCATTGCCAAATTTTTTGGAAGGTAAAACCCTCACTTCAAACGAAGACGTCAAATATCACCTGAATCAGTTTTTTGCCAGCAAAGATTAAAAATTTTATGAGGCTAAGATCATGCTACTTCCAAAAAGAAGGCAAAAGGTGTTGGATCACAATGGCTTATATATAATTCAATAAAATATTTATTCATTATACGAAAATTGTCTTTCATTTTCCTAAAAAGAAAACGAAATTACTTTCCTAACAACTCAATCATTTTGTTCCTTAGATAATTTCGATTCATGTATTTTGACGAGTACTCACACTCCTCAAAGTATACGCAGAATGATCTGTTACACCTGTATATGACGCAATTGAGCCCATAGAAAAAAAAACACCCTAAGCCTTTCGCACACGTAGCTGTCCCGTCGATATGAAATCCGCAGAATTTCCTTCCCATTACCTCAATACGATGCCGAACGTACTTTCTCACATTCCAACCGTCTCTTTAGCCGCATTGGCATAACACCATCGGTCGTTAATGGCCTCAGCCTCGGGTCTGCCGGTGATTACCAGATGTCGAAAAAATACGGTTAAGCCGGCATCAGGGAGGGCCAGGCTGCGCCATTGGTGGACGCGGACGCCGCCCGGCCCTCCTCTGTGATCACGCACACGCTGCTCTGTGCGCTTCTGCGGCACCATGTGTGGCATATGACTCGGCCGAGTTGGAGAAAAACGGTCCGAACGAGCGGAGTCGGACATTTTATTAAAATAGTAAATGGCTTTTCGGAAAACGTGTTACAAATAGCTACGGGTTTTTACGGCGCCGCAAATTGTTGCGGAGAAATCAGTGGTGGAGGGACGTCGGACGTCACAGGAAAAGCTCCAATCTTTTCTAATAAACTATAGCTTCAGATTGTTAAAGTACAGGTCTTCTAGAGAACAAAGTAAAGGATGGGCCATCTAGCGTTTGCATTTTGAAGCAGTGCTTAATTTGAGTATGGCAACATTTCTGTCATTCGTGTTTTGACAGATAGCTAGTTTGATATTTGACATTAGCGAAACGGGTCGATTTATTCAGCTATCCTCACTACAAAATTTAATTTCATAAAAAGTTTTTCGGAACTTTTTAAAATCAAATGAAATAAATGTCTTAGAAAGCACAGTTTCAATGAAGTGGACATAGAATTAACACATTACACAGCACCAAACGGAATAAAAAAAGTCAGAGAAAAAATGAATTATTAATTAAAAATATTGAATAAATACTTAAAAAATTAAAACAAATTGTAGAAATTACTATGTTTTACTACCAATAAAAATATATTTTACACATTTTCTTGTGACTCGAGTTTCGGGAAATGAACTATCCCATCATCAGACAACTGAAGACCTAACAGTGGTACAGAGGTATTTAAAAAAAGTGATAAATATTATCTATATTTCAATAGATAACACCTAATAGTGGTACAGAGGTTTACAAGCGGAACGTGATAAAAACCCGGTTAAAAAGAGGGGCCTTCCAACAGATATCGGAATGTCGGCAATCGACAAAGAACAAAGGTACCCAAATATCTCAAATAATTTTTTGGGGTTACATAGCTCCGTACAGTTATTCATTATTTATACGTTATTTTGTTGTACATCTCAAATATTTGGATTTACATAGCTCCATACAGTCATTCATTATTTTTTAAATTATTTTTATTGTGAACGAATTTGAAAATTTTAATAATCAAGTTTCTTTTCATTTGAATCTACATGTAAAATTTTCTTAAGATTTTCTTTTGTCGAAAGGAATAACTAATTTCTAAAGTATGAATGGCAAAAGATGAATTTTTGTTTACTTTTCATTAAATTAATTTTATGTTCGTTGAAAAAGGTTTTAAACAGATGTTACTTTTTGAATATCTCAAAAAATAACCGCGAAGCTGAAGTCCAAATTATAAAATCAATAGCCAATTAAATTTAAACAATTTTTGGAGAAAAAGTTTTTATAAAATGAAAATTAAAAACAGTTTGTAGTGAGGTCAGCGGAATAAATCCGTATGATACTCAAGATATTGTAATAAGCCTTCCGTCAAGTGAAAAAAATACTTTTTATTAATTTATTTTATACGAAAATTTGACCTCACCCAGAGCTCAGAAACGAAGAATTTTCGAAGATTTAAAAAAACAGATCAACTTCTGTTTTGAGAGGGACGAATTTCGATCATGTGTTCGATCGGTGAGTGCGGACAGCTCAGTGATAGAGCATTTGGCTCGTGATCGTAAGGTCCGACAACCATTTCACTGTTGGGTCAAAAATTAACAGTGCTGTAACCTAAAGTGGTGCAAGATTGCAGTAACAAAGCCTACCCAGAACACAGCTGAACTCCTAACTCGCACAAGCTGAAAAAGCTTCTGAGGGATCTTCACAGAAGATCTAGGAGTATCAAGATAATAATAATAATAATGAATCTTCGAAAATTCTTCATTTCTGAGTTTTGGGGGGTTCAAATTGTCGTTGGGACACCCGGTATATTATTAGGAGATGCGATGTAAATTAACTAATATAGAATAGAAGGAAACAAAGTATTGACCAAAATTATCTAATCATCACCTAATACAATTGTTTCATGAATAACAAATTCAATCCCAAAAAAATTTTCCACAGAGGATTCAAAAGGGTCTTTCTTATTTCCCCTTTAAAGAAGGACCTTTTTGAATTCTATATGGAATATTTTTTGTTGATTGAATTTGTTATTCTTTAAGATCCTCGCGATACAATTGTATTGGTGATGATAAGTTAATTTTGGTCAATACTTTGTTTCCATTGATTCTTTATCTACTAATTACCACTACATACTATTATCCGTCTAGAAAGTATCCAGAATTCATTATTTTTTACAATTTTAATATACTTCTCTTCTGTGATGTTCTAAGACAAAAGTAATGTATAAAATAGGTTGGCAGATAGTCGCCTGTGGCGAAAGTGGTATGGCAACACTATTTGTCAAATATTGTGGATTGTCAACAGGTATAAAATTTATGGAATAATGTCGCAATTAGAAAAAAGGAAACAGGTGGAATATTTGTATAGAAAAGGTTTTAGAAACGTTAAAAATTAGTAAGATTGACTGAACAGGGAAAAAGTGCTGTATATGAGACAATAAAGAGGATAAAAAATGGCATGGATATGAGGCATAGACCAGTTTCAGGAAAGAATTTAAACCCTTTATTGGCCCGCGCCTGGGGTTTCGCAAATTGGCTTACAGATTTGGAAATCAACGGAATATAAAAGTATGTCCAGAAACCGTCCGTATGTCACTGAAAAGAAAAGGCTACATATCAAGAAAACCAAAAAAAATTCCTATAATGACACCTTTACAAAAGGAACGAAGGATAGAATTTTGTCAACGTTTTCAAAAAGATAATTTTAATAATGTCTTCATATCTGATGGAAGTTGTTTCCAACTTGGTGGAAATCATATAAAAATCCTATCAAAACAACCTGTTACCGTTCAAATTTCCAAATTTCCCGCCAAAATAATGGTTTGGGGAGCAATATCTCAGCGTGGTGCTACGCCTTTCTGTATAGTTGATGGTACTGTTAATAGTGATAAGTATTGTGGCATTCTAAACGATTTTCTCCTTGAAAAGGCACATGCTTTATATCCAGAGGGAAGGGGTTTTCAGCAGGATAATGCAAGATGCCATACTTCGGCCTCTAATCAAGCTTGCATGCAAGAACACGTGAATTCTACCAGAATAGTTATTGGCTATTTGAGGGAGACCTCTTTAAAGTGACTACCAAGCAGTCTCCACAGTCCACCCCTAGAGATAGAAAGTGTGATAAGGATTACGCCATATCATCGCGCGTGCCGAGAACCCCCCTGAAGAGATGAACCCACCAGCTTCCAGTTTGGGCCCCGACTCGAAAGCCAGAACCGTCTGACTGGTAGCAGCGAAGCACTATCCAACCCCTACTGGCTCAGCAGGTCAGTACCCGAGTTGGTTTGAGACGCAACTCACCCGCCGGAGGGAATTCTTATCCATCCACCCGAACGCAGTCCCATGAACTAAGATAAACTCAAGATTGACGACTACAACTGATCCTGGTACGAGCACCGTCTAGCGGCCTGTACGTCCTGACTCACCGAACCCATGTGAGGTCATTTGATTGATCCTGGCGTCAAGCACTAATGGCGGAGCCATTTCGTCGAGATCCACAAACCCTAAATTGTTTCGCATAGATCCAGGGGCCAGGACAGGCCGGTCGAACCGTCAAGTCCCGTTAAACCCCGAATCGTTTCATGAGAATATCCCGAACATGGGGGTCTGCGAACAGATAAATGAAATACCCCCCTAGTCCAGCATGCGGACTTTCAACCACTGCCCCCTCGAGTCCAACACCAATGGGGTGGCCAGGTGGTACAAGTAACACCTGTGGGCAAACCACCCCCCCAAAGTAACGCAGTATGCTACATAACGCACTCGGCCATTACACAGAATCCGGAGATTCATACTGCGATAGGGTAGAGTACGCTAGTTTTAAGGGAGAAGTCTTGTGCTGCGACAGACTCCCTTGTCACTGAGTTAATCAACCGGCTCAGCCCTCCATTTCACCTGAGTAAAACTAGGGCCCCATTCGGAGATCTTCCACCATACAGGTCCAGTGACTGGCGCGAAATGGCATTACGTTAGACACCAAGACTTAACCCTCCATTTCGCCGGGACGAAACTAGGGCCCTAGTCAAGATCTAATGCCTGGGGGGCCATCACGTCAAGATATAATGCCTGGGGGGCGTGGATGCAAGAACACCAAGTGACAACCATATCATGGCCAGCAGCTTAGTCGCATTGAAAACATATGGGGACTAATGAAAATTGAAGTTGAACAAGCAGCGCCACGAAATAAAGATGATTTAATTCAGTCAGTTTTACAGTCCTGGGCTACCATCAACGAAAATTATGGAGGTGATCTAGTTTTGGGTGTACCTCGACGTCAAGTGTTTACAGTTAAATTGAGGTTGTATAAGTAAATAACATTAATATTTTTTTATAAATTTCTAATTCAAGAATTAAAAATATAAACTGAATAATTACAATTGAGCTTTGTTTTTTCCAGATACTTTCAAGAGGGACTATATAAAGTAACACAGTATTATCTAAGGTATGTCATTAAATATAATTCTAAATGTTTTCAAGAGATTTATTTGAATCTATAGAGCTGTCGGAGAATTAATCCAACTTTTATCTGTAATACATTTATTTCACATGGTAAAATGAATTGCTAAGTTTATTTTTTCTTATCCCACATCTGGTCTCATGAAAATATTGATCAAAATTTTTATATATATTTCAAATGCCGTTTCTGGAGAATGTGCTACATATTTTACAAAATAGGAATGGAACAGATCCTCTTGAATTCTATGAGGGGCATTTTATGAGAATGAAATTTATTTATTACAGGGAGAAAAACTTCGGACAAACTTTTTTTCATTTAACTTTATTAAACAAAAGAAATTAAACAAAACAACAACGAATAATAATAACTTAAACATTTGGTAATAATATATTTTAGCGGTTTCGAAGTGGCTCCCTTTGGTGACTATACATAGCTTCAAACGCTTCTTGAAATTTTCGACAATGAGCCGCGTTAATCGGTCCCATTTCCGGAGCAGGGATTGCTTCAGCGACTCCACACTCTTGTGGTGTTTAGCACACGCCAAATGCTCTAAAATTGACCACATGCTGTAGTTCATTGGGTTGGGATCCGGCGAGTAGGGGAGTAGGGCGGCCATTCTGCAGATAAGATGAAACCCGGAAAATTGGTCTTACACCATTCTTGCTTCATTTTTTCTTTGTGAGCTGAAGCGAGTCCTGTTGAAAGGTCCAATGCGTGTCTCCGAAGTGCTGCTGGGACCACGGAAGTACTATGGCCTCGAGAATGTCGCAGCGGTAGACTTCATGTCGTTTGGTGGTTGTGAGATTGTTCTACGGTGAAAAGCTTCTCGTCTGTGAAGAGAATACGCTCCCATTGCTGACTGGCGGCGAGACAAAGGAGTTGGCGGCACCTTTGGAGTCGTACGCGCTTGTTTTCATCCATTAGGAGTTGAACTTATTGGAGCTTGTATGGCTTGAGGTTGGGCTCCTTTTTGGACATTTGACGAACGGATTCACGGTCAATACCGGTCTTACGGGCTAATTTCCTCATGGAGATCCTGGGATTTCGATTGACTCGCTTCTTGAAGATGTTGTGATTGCTAGGCGTATTGACAGTGCGTTTCCTCCCACTTCCTGGACGACGACTATCACGGCCAAGCTCCTTGAAACGGCAAATGGCATCGGACACATCGAGGCACATTGAGCAAACGAACAATTTCCTTAACGAAACAGCTCGAAAATTGCATTACGTTTGTTGGACATTCTAACATTCTGCAAAAGAAAGTAATATCGAACTGAAAATTCATACATTTCAGTACAAGAAAGCTCAGAGAATCTAATAGAATAAAAATTATTTGGCTGCGTTAAAATACTTTTGTTCCAGAACACAGTAAAATTTATCCGAAGTTTTTCTTGCCACCCTGTAATATCTGCTCGAAACAAGCTCAGAAGGTGTTTGGTGGATGATCGCGGTCAATATTTTATATTTTCTTTTGATTCTTTATTGGTTGATGGCAGCACATATGCGTTGATAACTCTATATGTTCATGAAAAAAACAGTGTTTCTTAGACATTTTATTCAATTTGATATTCAGCGTATTGACCTGGGTAATGTTTGAAATATCAGGAACAGTTTGAAGCTCCTTTACCTCCTTTGCATTGATGGTTTCTCAAAATCTCAGAGACAATTTATTTTCGGATAACTCCGATCCGATGTAACCCCGTCCAAATACACCGAAGAGGTACGCCACTGTTCGAGTGGCATTATCATATGGCGCGGTCTTGAAAAACCGCAATCCTCACAATGAATTGCCTCGGTGAGTGCTGTGAGTGATTGTTATGGTTTCGCTGATGTGCTAGGGAATCGTCTAATATTGAATTATGAGATACTGCTACGTGCCAGTTTGGCGTAGCATCTTCCCTTCGAAAGGACGCTTTTTATGTACCATCAATTTCACAGAGAATCAGCTAAATCGTGCGATAAAATTGTTACATCTGGCAACTACTGCAATTGTTGCAGTTGCTGCTTTTTCATGACAAATTCGAAATAGAATGAGTTTTCTTACTTGTAGTCACTGTCAAAAGCCTTGCAAATCCCCTTAATAATAATTAATTCAAGAACATTTCGATTATGAAGAAAGAAATGAAATTTATTCAGTGAAAAACGAGGAAAACCAATTGTAAAGATTTTTCCAACTTAGAAGTAATCTGTCCGAAGAAAAGAAGAAATGGAGATAATTAATTACAAACTAATGAATAAGGAGTTTTCCGTTAAGAGGTTTCATTTTGAAAAGCTTGCTATCTGGGCAGCTGTGACGTTCAAAAATCTAATCATTTGACAAGTAAAACTACGCTATTACTAAAAATTGAACGATACAGGCTCCAACAACGCAATGAAATTGTTAAAATTCATTACAAAAATGGTGAAAACTTTGCACTCACAGTTCGCAGAACTAAAGCACTTTTGGGTCGCCGTGAAGCACCTTCTCGGCCGGTGGTAGTGAAGCTGGTGGAAAATTTGAGCTTATTGATATGAAGAATCGAAAACATGTGCGTCGCTCAAGAACCACTGAGAATATTGTTGCTTTAGCCCATAGCTTGGACGAAAACCCAGATTTGTCGACATTTGGAATTACCTAGGCATTCCACAAACGACATTAAGACTTTAAACGCTCAGTTAACACAAGAATTCAAGCCGGTTGATCACAAGCAACATCGTATCTTCGCTGATTGGGGTCTTGAAATGCATGAAAAAGATCTGGATTTCCATCGGAAAATCATCTTCAGTGACGAGGCCCATTTTCACATCGAAGGCTATGTTAATAAAAATAATTGTCGCATGTGGCGCTTGGATCTTGTGATTTAACACCTTCAGACATTCTTCTTTGGGGCCACGTGAATGATGAGGTCAATGCCAATGCTCCATAATCAATTCAAGACCTTAGATGGAATTGGTGAAGTTATCGAAGACATATGGTATGTTCCGTCTCATTAGAAACGGCCCTGTCGTTCGAAATTATTTTATCATTCATACTTAGGTAGGTCTTTCACGTTGATATTTCGATCTAGCAGTTTTAGGAATTGTCGTTCGAACTGTTTTCTAATAATTATATGTGTCCTTAAAAAACATGGAAAGTCATTCAGAGATTTTGATATATTTATGCCTGTTAATGTCACAGCATTCGGAATTATAAACTGATTTTATCCTCCTTCTTTACTTACACGAATCTCAAAATTTTTCAGTAACCAATAAGAAGGCAGTTTATTTCGTTTCTTCAGTCCACCTCCAAATGGACCTTCCAAATAATTATGTTAAATTCCCCCTTTTGATTAAAAGGGATGCAGCGAGCAGCTCTAGAGTTCAGTTTTTGAAAAGATTGTAGGATCATTATTCTAGTAATAGTCAAACTTGTCGCATAGAGCCTTTGGTACATTATGCACTATCATTCAGAAAGCCAAATTTGTCGTACGTAGCTTGTAACATTCCGGTCCAAGTCATCGCGGTTATTATTGTTAATATAGTAATCCAGCTGATTATCAAAGTATCGGAAATTCATCATATTTTTTTTTAAATGTAATACCTTTTGGCTTATATACATGAAACCAAGAATTATAGTTTGTTGTTATCATAGTGGATTACGAGTGTTTTACTTTAATTCCTTATCATTTTCGTTAGTTTATCTCATTAGGTAAACAAAGCCAGTTCATCATCGAGATAACTACATACAAGTGCCCTTGAAGTAAAACTCTTCGCCAACTACGCCAAAAATACAGTCCACTTAAACCCATCGAAATTAAATATCGAGATAATTAAATTGCAATTGCCTGTTATTTTAAAATATTGAAATAATAGGCAGAATACTGCGGTAAACTAACCGTTGTACGTTACACAGCCGCAAATATGCGAATTAATTGCAGGTTAAAGTTTCATTTTTGCGCGTTTGTTCTAGAGAACAGCATAATTTTTTTTTATTGTGAATAATTTTGACAAATCAGTAGAATATTTAGAAAAATACAAAAAATTTTCAATCTTAGTTAACAATCATACTCACCAAATTTAAGTTTTATTTTTTTTCTATTGGATAGGGGATACATTAAAAGGAACAACATTGATGGAACTCGAATGTCGACAAAATCCTACACATCAGCAAATTTTTAGAATATTCAACCTACAGAAAGGTACGGAGAAAAATGATAGTCTAAAACTGAAATCTGTGAGTACCGTGTTGAGTTGTTATACCTGTTTCTATCCTATTCTGACTAAAAATTTGCACTGTAAGTTTTAAGCCCGAATTGGATACCGCAGAAGAGTTACGCATAAACGTTGTAGGTTACATTCAACTTTATTCACATGTAAATTGGTTGAGGCTAATTTGTAGCATTAGCAATTCAAAGTGATGAATTGAACATCACTGTAGAAATGGCATAACCACTTCATCTTGACATCTCATCTGTGTTCTTGCAACGAACGATTCATTAACTGTCCAATAGAAATCACAACATAGTTGTAGGCATTCTTCTAATTATTACGTTTTGATATCTCCCTTTGTGTTCAAGAATATCAAGGTGTATTGACATAATTATAGTGTTGATTATCTGTTATTTTCTATAGGAATATATCTTATAAAATAATACAGGGGGTTAAAAAGGTGAAAAAACTATAGAAGCGTTGCCTTCGTGCAAAAAGCTTTAGCAAATCCGTACGTGAAAAGAATTTTTAAGATGAAACTCAATAATATACAGTGAAATTGAATATTGAAACAATTTTAATTTCAAAAAAATTTTTATTCAAAAAACTTTTAGAATTGAATTTTTGTCTACAACAAGCACCGCTTACATTTAATAGACGTATATAATCAAAACTCAATATATAATGTCAAATGGAATAAATAACACAACAGATATACGAAAGTAATTAAAATTAATAAATAAATATTTAAAGGAGACAAAATTTTGTTTCTGGTCTTACCTTTAAGAACACCAATTGCCTTTTAAAAACATGAACACACTTAAAGGACTTCTCAAAGAATATAATTTATTTGAAATATTCAATATATTTAAATATTCGAATAAGTTATTTCAAAAATCTCTAAAAAATGTGTACTATATCTTCAAAAAACGAATATAATTATAGATAATCCCGTCTACAGTCCTCATTTAATATTCCAAATATCAAAATCAAAAAACTAACCTATATCTCTCCACGTGTTAAAAGACTAAAGCTTCGAAATACAGATCAACTATATAATTCAAGATTGATCTATGTTCTAACAAAATCAAAGAACAGTGCGAGTTATTTTAAGGTTTATTTAAATTCATTGACATTCCATAATGAGATTTTTTGAAGTCAAAATATAATTATATATTATATATAAAATAAAATAGAAAGGCCTTTTACTTGATAGAAGAAATATAACAAAATTGAATATTAAAACAAATTGGAATATGTTTATCTTCTACAATTTTAATTTCAATTGGAATATGAAATGAGGACTGAAGACGGGATTATCTAGAATTATATTTGTTTTTTGAAGATATAGTACACATTATTTAGAGATTTTTTAAATAACTTATTCGAATATTTAAATATATTAAATATTTCAAATAAATTATACTCTTTGAGAAGTCCTTTAAGTGTGTTCATGTTTTTAAAAGGCAATTGGTGTTCTTAAAGGTAAGACCAGAAACAAAATTTTGTCTCCTTTAAATATTTATTTATTAATTTTAATTACTTTCGTATATCTGTTGGGTTATTTATTCCATTTGATATTATATATTGAGTTTTGATTATATATGTCTATTAAATGTAAGCGGTGCTTGTTGTAGACAAAAATTTAATTCTAAAAGTTTTTTGAATAAAAATTTTTTTGAAATTAATATTGTAGAAGATAAACATATTTCAATTTATATTTGATAGATTCGGTCTTTACTTGGTGGAAACTCATTTTAATTAAAAAAATGTATATAAGACAGTAATTTATTTCCACAAAAATATTTGTACTAATACAACAATTGTTATGCATTTGGTAAAAAACCAAATATTTTGGGTATTCTTCTTACTTCTCAACAGAAGCTTGAAATACAGTACAATGTAATACCTGAAGACGCCACATCGAACAATTGTTGTATTAGTACAAATATTTTTGTGGAAATAAATTACTGTCTTATATACATTTTTTTAATATTTCAATTTGTTTTAATATTCAATTTTGTTATATTTCTTCTATCAAGTAAAAGGTCTTTCTATTTTATTATATACAGTGAACCCCAGAGTAGGTGTAACAAACTGATGGTACTAATGAAAATATGTACAAGGTGTTCCTGGGACACCTGTATATATTTCGTTGAAATATTCAGATAATTGTCAAAAATATTATGGAAAACATCAATCCATTGTCCAATGCAATGAAAAATTCAACAAAATACAATCTGGTATGAGCACTAAAAAAAATGAACGATTTATTTTTGAATTATTAACAACATTCACGACCATGTGATCTCAAAAAGGCGATTTACTACTGAGAGGCGCGCAAAAGCTTAACAGTTTCACAGAAAATATGGACTTTGTTTGATTCGATTTTTTAAATTTATTTACTTCAAAACGGAACTGTGAAATATTCAGAACTTTAATTCTGAATTATATTTGAACACTTACAATATATATTGAAAATTATATATTAAAATGTACAAATGAGATCACAATATAAAATGTCTAGGAAAAACGTATGAGTACAAATGTATTAATACAACATATATAAATACGAAAATAAACATACATATACATAAAAATCTACCAAATTAAATGAAATTCCCTAAATGAATGGATAGAATAAAGAATACTTTAAGATATAACAAATATTTGTTTCGACATAGTTTGTTTCTTCAGATATGTCAGATTTAAATAAAACACAAAAACTTACCAGAAAACTTTAACATATAACAAATATTTGTTTCGACATAGTTTGTTTCTTCCGATATGTCAGATTTAAATAAAATACAAAAACTTACCAGAAATTACTCCGAAATTAATTAACTTGAACATGTTTAATGTATTGGAGTCCCTCACGTGTACAATGTTTCAGAAGGGGTTAATTTTTTTTGTTCGTTCACAAAGGTACTTGAGAAACTAATAAATTTGAATGAGTTCAAAATATCAATGCTAAAGTTGTATTAAAGACAGTATAAAAACTAAACTTGATCGGTGTGGATCAGATTTTGATCTTCTTTGCAATGGGTGCTTATAGAATTTCACATTTAATGTTGGCAGCCCTTTCTTGCGGTTTTGTTTTGACATTTTTTTTCATAATGATTACTAAAAGGCTAATTTTTGTTTACAAATTTTGTTTATGGAAGCGAGTATCTTTATCCTTCTGTAATTGATCAAAAACAATAACTTCTTCAAATATCTCTTCAAACAAATATAATAAGCTATCCATTTCAGTAATGACGATCTTTGCAGAAAACCAACAATACGTTCAATTTAACGACCTATAGATAAATTGTCCAGATATGGAAGTCATGCATAATAATTGGTCAATTTACCATCGAGGTTTTACTCCAAGTTCCGATCATAGTAATTTCAAGGAAAATACCGTTTCTGATATAAAGCGCGTCTGCTCTGGACATGTTTGTCGATTTCAAGACTGACAACTAAACTTTATGTCACTTAGGAGAAGACAGTTCAATTATTCAACGTTTAATGATAGAAGATGTCTTTCGAAAAGTCGTTCAATTGCAGATCATCCGTCATCGACGGATAATGGAATGTTTTCATGCATGTTTCATGATGATGAAGGGAGTAATAGATGTTACTCTGTAATTTGTGGAAAAATGGTGCGGACAAATGATATCCTATAATGATTTTCCAAGAGATCCAGTCGGTGTTAACCTTCTTTCGAGTCAAAGACAGAACTAGCATAGCTATAATTGATTGACCAGGAAAAATGGAATGAATGAAGTGTCAATGGAATCGAGTTTGATCAACGCATACTAGATATTCTTTCGAAATATTATTAATCATTTAAGTAGCCTCTTTAGGTGCCGGTTCTGCAAGGAAGTGATTCGAAACACATTGATTATGAGTATGACGTACTTGTTGAAATATCGAATTCGTCTTGATATTATAGAAAGTTGCTTTGTAGATGGATTTCTGTAGAAGATCAGTAGGTATCTCTTAACTATCTCGAATTAGAGAAATTATGGGCGCACTAATAGACGAAATAGAAAAATCACAACTTGAGGGGAGACCAGGAAGCCAAAGGGGCGTAACCTTATAAGACCGGATATCTTTGCTTTGAAAGGGTGCTGTTAATTTTACATTCCTAAAACTCAAGTCGTAGAGTAATTTGATTGGATTTTACTGACGAGTTTCAATAAAACGTATTCTGTTCTTATAAAGAGTTTTCCAATAGTTTAAAAATTAAAAAACACAGAAGTTATTCAGTGAGACACAATTTTTTCTTATTCGAAAAGTTACATTATATCATCATGCAAATGATGACTTCTCTGCACATACTGCATTCTGTCTACCCAATATTTCATCACTCTTTCATGTAAATTGAATATAACTGACGAGTTTCAATAAAACGAATTGAGTTCATATGAAGAGTTTACTCTGAGGGTCATAGTGATAAACGTCTCATGATCAGTAACCAGCCGGTTGAAAATAGTCGATGGGTCTTCTCCACAGAGCTCTAAACAGAGCATGTATGGTTTGTCATCTCTTCTAACATCTTGATTTTTATTCTGGCATCTTCAAGTACCAGTTTTTCCACTTTTTTCACTTTTTTTTCAGTGGTTCCGCTAATGGGCACGCCGGAGCGACGTCGTCTTCAATGCTTCCTCTGTCTCTTTTGAATTCACTTGACCACTTTTGAACGGTGGATAACCACTGGTCACAGTCTTGGTAAACAGCAACTATCTCTTCATGAATGATTTTTGGACATTTTCCCTGCTTAGTAAGGAACTTTATAACGACGCGATGGTCGATTTTCTTAATCATTGTGGCGTCAGTCATTCTGGTTGTCTTTCACTGAGGATACCTAGAAAAATATTGATCGCAAATTAGTGAAATCATATTTATACTCTCGGACTCTAATGAATGAGATTACTCACATTATCAGCAAATCACCCCGATACCGAGATTACATTGTCGTATGTCAGTTAATAAAATGTGTCATTCATGGAATTGCGTTTCTGAGACAATAATTTGTATCGAAAGATATAAAACATCGTAAGCTATTTATTAAAGGTATTACATATAATATTTCAAATTATTTCAATGTTATTTCAATGTAATTTTTTTTTATATTAGAAGAATATAGATATATCGGGTGTTTTTTTTTAGAGTGATAGAACTTTAAATTCAAATAAGAAACATTTAAAATAAGATTGAGACTAGCTCTGAGGAACCGCATTCGACCAGACCAATTTTGGAGCACTTTTTCGAGTAATTCAGGCCTTATTTCATTAATAACACGAGTAATGTTGGCTTCCAAAGCGTCTATTGTTTCTGGTTTATCAGCATAAACCAATGACTTGACATAACCTCAAAGAAAATAATCCAGTAGAGTTATGTCGCATAATCTTGGAGGACAATTAATTGGACCATTTCTCGAAATAATGTTATCGCCAAATCGTTCTTTGAATAAATCAATTGTTACGGTAGCAGCATGAGGTGTAGCACCATCTTGTTGGAACCAAAACACTTCTGGGTCGATACCATTCAAATTTTGGAATAAATACTCATTGATCATCGATCTCTAACGAGCACCATTCACTGTAACATTGGCTCCAGCATCATTTTTAAAGAAATATGGACCGATGATGCCTCCAGCGTGTAAAGCACACTATACAGTGCATTTTTCAGGATGCAATGGAACCTGCAGAACTTCTTGAAGATTGTTTTCACTTCATATACGGCAATTTTGCTTGTTTACACAGCCGTTCAACTAGAAATGAGCTTCATCACTAAACACAATTTTAGGATGCAAAAGTGGATCAACTTCAAGCTGTTCTAGGGCCCAATCAGCAAACAAACGACGCTTATTATTGTCGAGTGGCTTTAGTTCTTGAAACACTTGGATCTTGTATGGGTGTAGACCAAGATCTTTAGGCAAAATTTTCCATGTGGTGGATGCACAGAGTCCAACTTATTGTGAACGTCGACGAATAGACAAATCTGGATCATCATATCATGACTTACAGCAGCGATATTTTCTTCTGTACCTACAGTTCTTTGTCTTGTTGTTGTTGTTGCATCGAGTAGAGAAAATGTTGACCGAAATCTATCGATAGTTCGACGAATAAGCTGTTCTGATGTACGATTATGTAAACCATAAATTTCACGAAGTACTCTATAAATTTCAACAATTCGTAAACGTTGTTGCGGCGTGAGTCTTTCCATGATAATTTGTCAATGCTTACTGAACAGAAATGTCAAAACAACATGGTTTCTATAATATCTTCTGTCAAATCACAGTTATTCCTATCGAAAGTTCTATCACTCAAAAAAAAACACCCGATATTTGTTGATATTTCATTTGATGATTTGCTGATATTTTGGAGAATTAATAAAACTGCTTGGACATATTCAGAGTCGTCGATTTCGAAACTGCTCATTTAATTTTCCTGGTGGAAGAATTTCCAAATTAAATTTGTTCAGTAACCATCGACAAGTATTATTTCCTCGATGTAATATAATATCTCACTTCGACAACTACCAGTATTTATGACAATAATCCTGAGTTAAATAATAATTTAATAATAATAATTTATTACTTAACCTCAAAATTTTACAGGGAATGTCATGTGTATATATATGATAATATACATACATGTGTAAATAAAAGCAATATATATGAATAAAATAATAGTTAATTAATAACAATAACTGATATTAGAAAAATATACAATATACAAAATATACAAATTTAAAATTTCTCAAAGTCAAAATATAAAAATTATTAGACATTAATATAGACACGATTATAAACAATTACAAAAATTAATTGACGACTAGAATTGGTACGTCATAAATTGATCCATTGAATAAAAACTACAATCAGCAAGAATCATCTTAACTTTCCGTTTAATTGCTGTACAATGCAGCGATTTCAGGTGCTGAGGAAGTTTATTATACATTTTCATACCATTGAATATATGTGTGTTTTGTGTTCTCTTCAGTCTATGACGTGGAGCCATGAAATTATTCTTTGATCTTGTTTCATGATTGTGAACCGCTGAGTGTTTTTGGAAAGTGTTCTTATTCTTGTGTATATACATAAGGCATTCAAGGATATAGCAGCATGCAAAGGTAAGTTTACCATATTGATTGAAAAGAGGTCTACAGCTAGTGGTCTGGCCCACTCCTGCTATCAATCTTATGGCCTTTTTCTGTTTCAGAAAAACTCCTCCAGCATCTGAAGATGCGCCCCATAGGATTATGCCGTAGGTCATTCTGCAGTGAAATTGTGCATAATAAGCAAGTACCGCCTCTTTCTCTGTGAGTGTGCTTTTTATTCGCCGTATTGCGAATAACGCCGTAGAGAGCTTATGGCACACTTCATTTACATGCTTCTTCCAAGTTAAATTTGCGCTAATTGATACCCCGAGCATTGAAATGCTTTCCAGGTTTTGGTACTTTGTGCTTACAAGCAGCTGTTGTGTTTTCTCTGGTTTTACTTTCATGTTATTTACATTGAACCACTCTACAGCGCCCTTCACAGTTTCCTCTGACTTATCCAGTAGCAAATTTCTATTCTTCGCTTTATTCAAGAATGATGTGTCATCAGCAAAGAGGGTCTCATCATCTGCAACAGTATTACACACCAGATCATCTATAAAAATTAGGAATAAAGTCGGTCCCAGCACCGATCCCTGGGGCACTCCTGTACTAATTTTCATTCTTGAAGACCGCTTGCGTTCCAAATCTACTATCTGGTAGCGATCCTCAAGGTAGGACCTTATCAGATCCAAAGCTGTGCCTCTTATGCCCATACATTCCAACTTGCGCAGAAGCTTTTCATGACTGACACAATCGAATGCTCTAGTCAAATCCATGCACCTCAACATCACGTCATCTGCATCGTCCAATGCCTCCATGATGAATTCGATAATGTGGACCAAAGCAGTGATAGTTGACCTACCCTCTCTAAAGCCATGCTGGTAATTTCCTAGCAACGAATTGCTCTCCAGAAATGAGTTCAACCTTTTTTTGAGGAGGGACTCGAAAATTTTCGAAATAACTGGCAGTATCGAGATTGGCCCATAGTTTTCATATACCTTTTTATCTCCCTTCTTGTATACAGGTATCACCCTTGCGACCTTCAATTCATCGGGAAAGTAGCCCTGCTGGAAGCAATCATTTATAAGGTCTGAAATAGTATCTGCTAAATGATTGATGACGTTTTTCAGCATTTTTACCGTGAAACAATATATATCTTGTGAAGATTTATTTTTCATCTCTGCCACAACCTTTATAACTTCCTCCGGTGTCGTTGGGGTCAAAAAAAAAGGAGCGTGAAATTTTAATCTTTTTGTTTTTCAACAGTTTCTCAGTCAACTCTGGATTGGTGTTAGGTCCAGTTAACTTTTCCCCGATTGTTGAAAAATACACGTTGAATAATTCTTCTGATAATGACGAAGGATATAATGTCCCTTTTTTTGTTTTGTGAACAAGATCGAAAGTAAATCATTTCATCGCCGGGAAATCATGTTGGTATTTTTGTCAGATAGATTTTTCATTGCTCAGCTATGGAGACATACTAACTAAATATCGTACGAGTGCACGTTTAGCACAAAACATTCCTTTGATATCCCACAAAGCTGCAATCAAACCGAAAATCTTCCTGCTTCTCCCTCGTCCAAAACCATGACCCACACATAAATCAACAAAAGTCCTAAAGCACCCATTTCTTCGTATCTCGTCCATAGCAAGGTCGAGTCCCGAGGAGGAGGCCATCATTAAAAAGCATTCGACGAAATTACACGTTTGGCGTGGGCATGATCGGAAGGCAGCTGTTGTATGGTAGAAGTCGAAATAAATTAAAATATCAGATATGCCCCATAATGGATGGGTCTATTTCAGTCCCCGAGATATGTATATTACAAAAGGCAAAAATTTCGATGTGTAATTATTTCGGGCAGGTAGGCGAATGGTCGTGGAAGGACTCTTTCGGGATCTAATTAAAATGAGGACAGATCGTGAGAGGAGAAAATGGGTATGGCGAAACACGAACTTGCTTCGGATTCGAGATTTGAAAATTTTTCAAGTATCATGAACACCAAAAATCAGTTTATACCTTTAAACAGGTAAACTGCTAACTAACGGATAACATCACATTCGATGCAAAAAATCAAGACAAGGATTGTCAACAATAGACAGTCCGTCTTTAAAGTATCCGGAAAAACGAAGGTCAATTGTAATTATTTAGCATTAGTCCGGTCAATTTAGACCAAAACTTGAGAAAGTATTATACATAAATTCCCAACAAGCTGAAAATGAGTAAAATTTTTCAAAACATAATTATAAATAATACCTGAAATTTCTCCATCATTCCCGTGTAAGGAAAAAAATTTATTCAAGGTTTTCGCGATTTTCAGCAAAACGGTAAGTTTTATCATAAAAAAACCTCAGACAAAAATAGTAAATTATAAAATTATCTATAAAAAATGTATTAATAGTTTTTTCCTACGAGTCACCGTTTCTGAGATATACCGATTAAATCTGTTTTGATATTCAAATTTTGTATATACTGCTTTTTTCACACGTTTCACGACAGTCTTTACTATTGACTAAGAGTGAACCTAGGTTTTTCTTGTTTGTACAAGTAATATTAATATTATTCTATTTTAGTGTATTGGAAATTTTATTACTTATTTGTTGTATGATATATATCATAAATATATTATCCTATAGAATTTTTCTTTTTCTTTGTCCTGAAAATAAAATCTTTTCTTCTCAAGATAATTTGATAAATAAAGTTCTTTATTGGAAAAGATACGTGGATGATATATTTTGCATTTGGTTAGGTTCTATTAGACTATTAAAAATGTTTCTGAATTTGTTAAATTAATTTTTCAATTTTATTAAATTCACTATTGGAATCGAAAATTCCCAAAAAATCAATAAATTTTTTAGATATTCAGATCACAAGAAATTTTAATTTATACATTATTTAGCAAATCCACGTACACAGATTCATTAATACACAATAACAGTTCCCACCCTCATAAAATAAAAATGTCTACTTTTCACGCCTTTGTACATAGACTATTATCAACTCAATCTCAATAGAAAACTTTAATAAAGAAATTAAAGTTTTGAAGTCATGAGCGTCGAACAATGGTTACAATACGAACGTAATCGATAAATTAATTTTTAAAAAACAGCATGAAAAGCTCTAGCTTCTCTTTACCCTATTCTTCAGGACAAAGAAAAAAATCTATAGAATAAATTTCATACCACAAATAAGTAATAAAATTTGCAATAGACTAAAACAGAATAATATTAATATCATATTATTTGTACAAATAAAAAAATAACATAAAAAGAGGTTAATTCTTGATAGAAGGTATATAAAATTATTTAAATATTTTAATATTAGCCTTCTACATATTTAATTCCAAAAAAATATATTTAATGATTTTAACTTCTGAAAATAAATTAAAATAATGTCATATAAGTACCACTTATATCAATTGACATATAAAATAAACATTCATTATAAGACATCCGAATAAATAAAAATTCTTTCTAAAAGATTGAGGGGTAAGTAAATATTTGTTGTTGATTGATGTTATATTTATTGAATATGAATTATTTGAATACTGACGAAACAAAGTCCTTTTTAAAACTTGTTTTTCAGTAATGTTTCACATATCTTGAGTTTTTTATATAAAGTACCTTAGTTAGATATCGAATAATATTGACTAGTCTAAGTAAGATAGTTTCATGATGAAATTCTTAAGATTATGTTAGATATTTTTGAAAATTATTGGTTTTCATAAGATTGATCAGCAGAAACAAAATTTTGTCTATTCAAAATATTTAATTTATAGGATTTTGGTTAATAATTTTAATTTATTGGATTTTGTTATAGCATTCGGATGTCTTATAATGAATGTTTATTTTATATGTCAATTGATATAAGTAGTACTTATATGACATTATTTTAATTTATTTTCAGAACTTATAATCATTAAATATAATTTTTTGGAATTAAATATGTAGAAGGCTACTATTAAAATATTTAAATAATTACAAATAAAAAAACTTAGGTTCACCCTTAGTCAATAACAAAGACTGTCGTGAAACGTGTAAAAAAAGCGGTATATACAAATTATATTCTAATGAATGCCCTGCATTTTACATAGGTCGAACAGGTCGATCTATAAACACAAGGGTAGAAGAACATAAAAAGTATATTACATAATAAAATAACATGTGGTTTTTCGGAACATTGTATAAATAACAACTGTTTCATAGATTTTAGTAGAACTGAAATTTTACACGTAGGTAATAAAAGCAGAAAAATGGACCTTTTAGAAAGTTTGGAGTTTAGCACATAGTAAGAAGCTACCTACCAATTACAAATGAAGAACTTCAATTTAATTTATCACCATTGCTCTTATCTGTAAAAGATTTGGACCCAACTAACACCATAGTTTTACACTGTTCAAAATTGGACCTGTGATCTACCCTACCATTATAAATAGGAATTTAAGTTTTCTTCTCTTCAGTTTTGAAAATGGGCTAAAAATCCGAAACATATATGTCAAAAAATATCAAATAAACAGTGAAACTTAATCCAAGTTGTTTTTATTTACTACATTAATTCATTATTTTATATTTCTTTTCATTCTTTATTAGTTAATTTCCACCACATGTGATGTAAATATATATGTCTATAAAGTGATACAGTGTATTTAGGACATGATTTAAAATTTAATTCCAAATGTTTTCATGTGATTTATTTAGATTAAAATCTGTAGAGGTTCTGCTGAATTAATTCCAGGTATCATTCTGTAATATGCAAATATCTTCATAGTAATTTTCAATTGATAGAATCAAAGTAGTTCAACACCAACCTCGGCTATTATCCGTCCATTCTTTTCAGGAAGAGGTGGATAATTTTCATAATTGCACACTCGGGACTCGCCTTCACGAGCTGCTGAACATGTTCGTATTCATCAAGATCGTTTTCGACAAAACTGGGAAAATGTAAAAATTGCTCATTTCGCCGCAGACGGGCTGATTAAACGCTTCACTCTCGTTTGTCCGCAGCTTCTTATGCAAAATTATCACGTTTTCAAATATAAACAAGGCGCCATTTTTCTCACGTACAATGTTCTCCGTTTATTTGCATGGCTGATTCCCACCCATTTTGGCAGCTCATTTCGTTATAATTTGGCCGGTAAATTGCAGGAGCTTTTACCGGGGAAATTGGAAATAAGCGCAATTTTCTGGAGTGAATTATCAGAAAATATGATGAGGTTCAAATTGGACGATTTAATTTTATACTTTATTTAAATTATGGGTACAGAAGTTATTGATTGTTTCTCAATATCAGCAACCTAACTGTATATTCTGTGTGTAGAGAAATCGAATTCTTTTGTTTTGATGCAATAAATAATAAAATATACAAAGGGTGTTCAATGTCTTTTTGGTATCGGGGTGATTTGCTGATAAGGTGAGAAATCTACTTATCTCATTTACTAATGACACCATATTGAAACTTAAAGAGAAGATGAGGTACAATTAACTAACATGTACAAAAAAGAAATACAATTTTCAGAAATATCGATGAGGAAAAATATGCAAAAAAGAGATTATAATAATAGTTTATTAGCCCATAATTAATATACAAATATAAAAAAACAAAAAATATTCATACGAAAAATTTTATATTATATATAAATAAATTAATGACATAGCAAACAAAGAAGATGATTAACAGAGACTCACTAATGAATAGTTCGCCAGTTAGTTCTAAGACTAAGAAACCTAAAACATTTGACTTGCCGTTCCAAATATGAAAAAAGTAAAGAAAGAATATATATAGGTATACACACATCGTCAAAAGTCTTAGCCCCCTAGGTTAAGAAATAAACAATCTATGTTTTGGAAATGAGATGAATATTTTCTTCTATATATTTGATAGAATATCTTTGTTTGTTACTCTTTGCTTCATGCAAGATGAGACAAAATATATTCATTCATGTAGAGTATGAACAGGAGTGGACCTAATATCGTACCGTGAGGGACTCCATAGGTTACAGTTTCCTCACATCTACTCAATTCCTGAATCTTTACTATCTGTTCTCCATCTGTTAAGTAGCTTCTGAATAATTCTAGGGCAACTCCTCTTATACCACATTTGTGCAATTTATTTAATAATATTTCGTGGTTTACGGTATCGAATGGCTTCGATGAATCTAGGAAAAAGCAAAGAACAGTCATGTTTTGTCTAGTCCATCATTAATAAGTTTCGTTAAATCGTTTATAGCTTCCTCAGTCCAGATCTCCTCTCGAAAACCGTATTGCTCTTCATAGATTATTCGATATTTGATGAATAGTGATATCTATCCACGTGGGCTTATGAAATGACTTAAGTATTTTTCGTAAACCCACCGTATGTTGATATCAATTTATTCATTACAAGCTTATGTGGACAATAATAGAGACCATGTAAATAAAACCTGTCCAGCGTTTCCTGAAACTTGTCAAAAACTAAAGTTTTTGCATGCTCACGCGCCAAACGTTATGCCATGTGATGCACAATTGAACACAATTCTGAAAATTTTAAGTATACTCCAAATTAAACTAAAAAACTTTCGCCCCCGGGTGGGCTCGAACCACCAACCTTTCGGTTAACAGCCGAACGCGCTAGCCAATTGCGCCACGGAGGCTATGCAGGTTTGTTTGTTTAACGCTTTCAAGTAAACGGATTCAGACAGAAAAACTATCAGTAAAACTCAGCTTCTTATTTCTAACTAGTATGGAACAGTCACTGATATCCTAAGTTAAGTATAAAACATCTCACAAGCTTCAAGCCATAGCTTAAATTAAGGTTTCTTTGACTGAAGAAGTAATTGAGATTGTTCTCTAGGAAAACTTTACGAAAACCTCAAAGTTTCAAACGAAAATAAGTTGTTTCAATTGAAGTTATGTTTTTAATTAGTTCAGCTGTTTTAAGGTCTAAACATTTCATACATTTTTTATTTTTCATGTATTTTTGTGCAATAATGTTGGAAATTATAACCTGCAGACAAATTTGACCTCAATTGGTGCAATCTAATTTTTTTATGCTAGTTAAAACATATCTCAGATATTTTAGCCAACATTTTGATAAAGAATAAATCTAATACATTATTATAATCTTAAAAAAATTAAACCATTTATAGAAAACATGCTGAAATATAACTCATGTTATGCACTAGCTATGGAAGCACAAATATTTTAGAGAATCTATAAAAATTACCTATAGCTGGTGAACTTTACCCAATTGAAAAATGTTATAATAAACTTACAAAAAACAGATTTTTTTTTCTTTGAATACGATGAAGAAGGAAGTTTTATCCGCGAGATGCGAAGTGATATTTTCAATAAAATGCTTCAATTAAATTCTTCAAAATGTATGATGACCGAATGTATTACCGCACTTACTATGTTATTGATCTTTTTTTGCGTTACTTCAAACAAATTAATATATTTTTGTCTGAACTGATGCACTTTTAAATCAATTGACAAATTTTTGCATGAAATTTCTTGAATTCAATTCATAAAACTTTTGAATCAGATACATCAGGTCTTATATAAATTTGTATTTAATGATTTAAAAAGAATACTAGATTGTAATGCACAATTAGACATGTACAAAACATAGCACAGTAATCATCGTGAGATTTTTTTACCACATGGCCTCCGTGGCGCAATTGGCTAGCGCGTTCGGCTGTTAACCGAAAGGTTGGTGGTTCGAGCCCACCCGGGGGCGTAATTTTTTCAGTTACAGGTGAGACATTAATTATTATCATTTCGTAAGAAATCATATCTCATATGCTAAAAGAGCTATATTAAAATTATCGGGTGTGTTTTTTAGAATGATAAAACTTTCGATAAGGTTAACGGTGTTTTGACAGAAGGTAGAAGCCATGTTTTTTTGACACTTCTGTTCAGTAAGCATTGACAAATTATCATGGAAAGATTCACGCCACAATAACGTTTACGAATTGTTGAAATTTATTTTCAAAATCAGTGTTCTATTAGCCAAACTTATAGAGCACTTCAAGGAATTTATGGTTTACATAATCGTCCATCAGACCATCTTATTCGTCGAACTATCGATAGATTTCCGACAACATTTTCTGTACTCGAAGCAACAACAACAAGACAAAGAACTGTACGTACAGAAGAAAATATCGCTGCTGTAAGTCATAGTGTTAGTAATGATCCAGATTGGTCTATTCGTCGACGTACACAACAAGTTGGACTCTGTGCATCCACCACATGGAAAATTTTGCGTAAAGATCTTGGTCTACACCCGTACAAGATCCAACTGGTTCAAGAACTAAAGCTACTTGACCGTAATAAGCGTCGTTTGTTTGCTGATTAGATCCTAGAACAGCTTGAAGTTGATCCACTTTTTTATCGTAAAATTGTGTTTAGTGATGAAGCTCATTTCTGGTTGAAGGGCTATAAACAAGCAAAATTGCCGTACATGGAGTGAAAACAATCCTCAAAAAGTTCTGCAGGTTCCATTGCATCCTGAAAAATACACTGTATGGTGTGCTTTACACGCTGGAGGCATCATCGGTCCTTATTTCTTTAGAAACGATGCTGGAGCTAATGTTACAGTGAATGATGCTCGTTACAGATCAATGATTATTTGTTTCAAAATTTGAATGGTATCGATCGAGAAGTGTTTTGGTTCCAAGAAGATGGTGCTAGACCTCATGCTGCTGCTGTAACAATTGATTTATTGAAAGAAAGAATACTGATCACAGATTTAGTCACTGTGTCGAACTATGGCAGATTAACCTCTGTTGATCATCGATCAAGTCCAAATTGAGTTCTATCAGAACTATCAGAGCACATTTTGTGCTCTGATTTAATCTAGAATCGCTGCTAAACCACAGATGAAGTTGATTTGTCGATTTTGATGAATTCATATCTTCGTATTCTTCGTTAAATAGTTGAAGTGAAGTTTACTTGTTTCATGTGATATAATTGTAAAATACTTTTCGATATCAGTTTATCGCCATCATCAGAAGAAAATTTAGGTGAAATTCGAAGATCCCGAATTATTAAAGACAGGACTGATCCTTTTGCAAAATATGATGATCTTGATTTCAAAATATGTTTCCGTATCAACAAAAATGTTTTAATGCAATTATTACATAAACCACGCAGTAAAAGAAATGAATCGATCGATGCGGGATTAGAATTATTAGTTTGTCCACGATTTTATGCAACTGGTGGTTTCCAAATGACAATAGGAGATCATATCAACATTGCAAAATCTTCGGTATACAGAATTGTTGAAACGATATTAGCTGAAATTGCCTATTTGAAATCGCCTTCCATTTTGCACACACACAAGAAGTTCTAATAACATAGTTGGTAGTAGTATGGTATATAAATAATAACAATCCGTTTCTCAATTCTAACCTTAAATTAACAGCGCTACCACAGAAATATATACATTCTTATTTCCCTCTTTTTATTTCTATGGTATAGCGATCAAATTTTACAAAGCGGGACATTGTCAGATTGTTTTCTCCGATCAAAAGTTCCACGTGATCAACTAACTGAACTAGTTTTGTGTTTTGATTAGAAGTGATGCATTGAGACACCTCTTACATTTAGTTCTTAAATGTACGGTAAACTCATCACTCTAGTAGTAGTCACTCTTGTCGCTTGTTGCCTTTCGGTTCAATATATGGCATTATTACTTTGGTAATAATCAACCCTTGTCGCTTGTGAACCTTCCGGTCCAAGATTATTGCATTAACCTTTCGATAATCAGCTTTGTCGCTTGTGGCCTTTTTGTTCAATATATTATCATTATAATCATCGTTTGTATCTTCTGTTCATATTATTGCACTACTGGAGTAGTAGTAAATCTTGTAGCTTTCAGTCTAAGATATTGCATTATTACTTCGGTAATAATCAACCTTTGTCGCTTATGGCTTCGGACTAAATTATTCCATAACTCCAGCAGTAGTCACTCGTGTTCCTTGAGACCTTCATGTCAAGATATTGCATTATTCCTCCGGCAATAATCAACCTTTTTTGGTTGTGTTTCCGCACAAGATTATCGCGATTACTATCTATAAACGTAGTTATCCACATTGTCATAACTTTAGCTTGGTATCATATTATCAGTTACCTACAGTGATACTGAAATATAATTTTTGTTGTTATAAGTGTTCTAGTTTTATTTCAATCCCTCGTCTTCTTTGTTGGTATAGGTATCTATTAGATAAACAAAGTTTGTTGACCATTGGGATACCTACAAACAAATGCTCTTGATTTAAAAATTACCGCTACACTACATTAAATAATGTCCACAAAACCTATCGTAATGAATCATTGTGGTTTATTAATTTATGTTTGGTGTTTCGAAATACTGAAGTAATAAGCAAAATTTGTCGGTAAACAAACGATGGTACGATACATGCAGAATAACCAAAAAGTACTTGAATATTAAAGATCAATCATTTTTTTCTGGTAAGTATAAATGATCAACACTTATAACAATTGATCCCTTCATAGTGATTGGCATTTTGCTCCACTGAAAAAAGACACCAATTTAGAAGAATGTGAGAACGGTGAAATAACACTAATGAACGCGTATATATTCATTAAGGATACGAAAGTACAAAATATTTATTTTATGGAAACTAGCATGTATTACCAGTAGAAGAAGGTAAAGATGTTTTATATTCTCAAAATTTTTCAATTCTTTATTGAAAAAGGAACAAATAGAATTTTTTTAATTTTGAAGCGAAATTTTCAATTAAGATAATAGAAAACATCAAACGATATTAATCGGATTGATGAAAGTACCCGGGTTCTGGATATCTCACTTGAACCAAGTTACAATAGAAAAAAGAAATGAACACCACCCTCTTTTTTACGGCATTTGTAATGTAACCGCTTCCCAAAATTAAAAGATCACGTCAGTCGAAATGTTGAAACGACAGGTCATCGGGAGAAGTCATAATGTCAGTACTCCGTGCAGCGTCAGACAAAGGTTTTATTTGACAGGTGTCACTCGCCTGTCAGTCGTGATTGCGTCGTACATAGCTTTCTCTCTAGCACCTGATTAACTCAAGGTCACTTGCCGAGTCATCGATACTGGGATGCTCTTTGACTGACGGCCTGCTTCGATCAATCAGCTCGTAGAAAGAGAACCGATTTACTTATCGAACTTGTTGGTTAGAATCGAATTGATTATATCTTCATGATTTATTGATGTATCCTGTGAATTATGTTCTAGAATTCTACAGCCTGATTTTCGATTTTGGATTTTCTGTTTGATTGTTGAAAATCTTGATTTACTATCATAAATTTGAGAGTAATTCCAAATGTCCGTTTGTTCGTTTGAATGACTGTTGTTACATTTTCTCGTCTAAACCGCTTGACGATATTCCTATACAGATACCTAGTGATATGATATAAACAAGACAATTTTCAATCATAAAAACACTTAAAAGTTCGAAGAAATAGACTTACAGATAAATACATAAGTTTTGCGAATATTGCTTCTAGCATCCTCAGTTATTGGGGCTCTAATTATAAACCCACTACTAAAGCTTTCTCTCACTTTTACAGCAATTTACAAGCGACAAAGGTTGATTATTACCTAAGTAATAATGCAAAAACCTGGAACGAAAGGCCACAAGCGACAAGGTTGACTATCAAAAGGATAATGCAATATCTTGATCCAAAATGTAACAAGGGCCTACTCGTGGATGGACTGAATGAGTGAAATAAACTTTATCATTGGTTATAGGAAAAATCATGAGATAAATGTTATCGTTGAATGTAACTAATTTTTAGGCACTAAATGTCAAGAACTTTAAAGTCTTTCTATGCAAAATTTGAATATCAAAACAGATTTAATCTGTCAGTCTTCTACAATTTTAATTTCAACAAACTTTTTCATTTAAAAAACTTTTAGAATTAAATTAATGTCTTATAAGCTTTATATTTGTTGGTTTATTTATTCCTTTTGATATTGTATATTAAGTTTTGATTTTATACGTCTATTAAATATAAGCCGTCCTTATAAGACATTAATTTAATTCTAAAAGTTTTTTGAATAAAAAATTTTGTTGAAATTAAAATTGTAGAAAACTGACAGATTAAATCTGTTTTGATATTCAAATTTTGTTATATCCCTTCTATCAAGTAAAAAGCGTTTTCCTATTTTATTTTATACATAATATATAATTATATTTAGGCTTGAATATCAATGGTTCAAAGAAAACCTTATAATACCATACAGCATTCTGTGATTTTTGTGACGAACATAGAATATCTTGATTTTAAAGTTAGTTGTTCAAGCAATGATCCAGCGACCACTTTTAGGTAAGTTATGTATTTATTGTTGGTTGATTTTGATTTTTAATTATGATTTAGGGCTGATGAAGAGATTAAAGGAATTCTAATTGTTTTTTGAAGATATAATGCATGTTTTGGGAGATTTTTGAATTAACTCATTTAAATATTTAAATATATTGAATATTTCAAATAAATTATATTTTTTGGGAAGCCCTTATGTAATGTTATATATTTTTGAAAAAGAATTGGTGTTCATAATGGTAAGATCAAAAACAAAAATTTGTCTCCTTCAAATATTCATTTGTTAATTTTAATTGACAATTTATATTTGATGGTTTATTTATTCCATTTGATATTGTAAATTGAGTTTTGATTTTATACGTCTATTAAATATAAGCCGTGCTCATAAGACATTAATTTAATTCTAAAAGTTTTTTGGATAAAAAATTTTGGTGAAATTAAAATTTTAGAAGACTGACAAGATTAAATCTGTTTTGATATTCAAATTTTATTATATCCCTTCTATCGAGTAAAAAGCCTTCTCTCATTTTATTGTCTTTCCATGCATTATAAGGGTCGTTTAGCCGTGTGAGAAGGGCTAAACCAAGATGCAATGAACACAAAGTTCGAATGGCACAACTCAAAAACTGCTAGGTTGAAACTATCAACATGGAAAGATTCAAGTATCGCACTAGTGATAAGAAACTAATAAATTATGTTCTAACGTAGACAGGAGCGTCTCTAAGTGAATCCTTACATACACAATCGGACCTAGGAGAGATCTCTGGGGTACAGCACCGTCCATCCTTCTTCTTGTCAAATTCATACCATCTAGGTTAATGTTAAAATTCCTTTTCATAAGATATTGCATCACTACGCTAGTCACTGGGAAGATTCTCATCTCCATCTTTTATATAAAATCTGAAGTCAATTGGATATCTAGGAAAGCAGCTTTTGTTTTTACAGATGAATTTGAAAGGTGTATTTTTTAGTGAATGATTATATTCCAAATTTTAATATCAGAACAGAATAATTCTGTGAACCTCTACATAATTTCCTGGAAAAAAATTAAATAAAAATACCTCAGAAACTCTGTTTCTATGTGAGCAAAGATAGAATTCTTATATATCATACAACTCCAAAGAACATAAAAGAATCTATAGAAAATATAGAATAATGACAGAAATTTAATAACAACTTAGCTGATACAGGTGTTTCATATGAATATTATGAATAACAAATTCTACACCAAATATGTTATATATATATAAATAATAATAATGCAAGAAAGATAAGAGTTCTACTGGGCCTCGATGACGAAAACTGACGGAATTTTAGAAAGTTGAGTTTTAGAAATCCGGTCAGGCATTGCGTGAAGAGTGATTGGGTCATTGTAACAGAGAAAAGGCCTATGCTGCAAGGAATCATACTTACTGCGTTAAGGTCGACAATACCTTGATCATTTTCGAAGAAATTTATTTTTTATTTATTTTTTCGCATAATTTCTGCCGAATAAAAACATTTTCGCAGTTCCATTTAATCTTTTTTGGTCATCGATACTAAGCATTCTCTCCCGAACTACGGCCATGTCTTCTAGCTTTTTTTGATTGAGACACAACGGGCAAATTGCTCGCAGCGATGAATTTCAAATGAAGTGAAATACAACTAATTAATTCCTAGTATTCAAATTAGATCGTTTTATAACTCAAAGTCCAATAGTAACATCGAACCGCTATGCTAAACGGATTATGCTAATATAGCAACATTATCGCATCGATAAGTAACATTCACATATCTTCATTCGTGAATAGCAATGCTGATTGACCTCAGACTGTGTTACTTTGAATGTTATATATGTACATAAATAAGTAGTCAATCTTTGGTTTGGATGATAATTCGAATATAAATTTTGGTGTTTGATTCATTGTGTCCTGTATTTTGAGGTAGTTTGTGTAGATTTTTTATCAACTGAGATTTTTTCGAGGTTGAGTTTGATCTAGCAGCACTATAATTATATGAAAGTGGCCAAATTTCTTTTAAATAATATATGGTATTCAGGATACTGGAAGATAGATGAAACCAGGAATTTTAACTAAAAAGAAAAAATGCTTCTCGATGAGGAATTTATAAAATAATGAATACAGTTAACAGATAAAGGGTGATTCATTTAGATTTATTTTTTGTGCTGGGGATTTAATTGTAGATTGCGCATGCCTCGTGTTAACTGAAGTGCCATTTTTGTTCAATAGTGTTTGACAATTCAAATGGAAAGTCTTAGCCCGGCACAGCGTCTACAAATTGTTCAACTTCATTACGAAAATGGGCGCTCTACGAGGAATGTGTATCGGGCGCTTAGAGCAACTAATGGTCCACATAATCGGCCTACCGAACAATTAGCTCTACCATCCGTAAGTTTGAGACCCAATTTTCATTATTAGATAATACTCGACGAAATACACGCAACACGTAGTGAAGAAAATATAGAGGCGGTAGCGGAGAGTGTACGCGAAGACCGTGAAGTGTCGATTCGTCGCCGTTCTCAACAGCTTGGCCTGTCATATTCAACAACTTGGCGTATTTTACGTAAGGATCTTTCTTTAAAAGCTTACAAAATTCAACTAGTGCAAGAACTGAAGCCGATCGACCTTCCGAATCGTTTCCGTTTTACTCGTTGGGCTCTTTACAAGCCTGCAAAAGATCCACTATTTTCGACAAAAATTTTGTTTACCGATGAGGCCCATTTCTGCCTTAATGGGTTCGTGAATAAACAAAATGGGCGTATTTGGGGTGATGAACAACTCGAAGAGGTTCGAGAGCTGAAATTGAATCCAGAAAAAACAGGTCTTTGGTGTGGTTTATTTGTCGGTAGAATAATCGGTCCATATTTCTTCAAAACAGAGGCCGGTCGGAATGTTACTGTAAATGGTGATCGTTATCGCGTATTAATAACAGACTATTTGATGCCAGAAATTGAAGCTCGTGGTCTCGACGAAATTCGGTTCCAATAAGATGGCACCAGTTGCCATATAGCTCGTGAAACCATGGTTTTACTGCGAGAGCGATTCGGCGAACGGTTCATCTCACGCTTGGACCAACCAATTGGTCTTGTAATGATCTTCAGATACCTAAATAAGATAATCATCACATTACTTCAGCAATTGTCTAGTATAAACATACAAAATAAAATGTACAAGCGCAACATTCATAAAAATTACAATTTTCATCAATAAATAACATTAATAAATAAACATACTCGTGTGTTGGCAGAAGACTGAAATTTTCAGGACTTATGACATTCAACTACTTACGGCCAGTTTCATAAACGAAATTAAAGCCCCCTTTTTCCAAAAAAGTCTCCTTTAATGATAAAACGTGTTTCATAAGCAAATTTTAAGGTTAAAGAGAACTTAAAAGCGTCCTTTATCTTAAACTGAGAAAAAAGTATACTTTTCCTGGACACTGCGCAGGTGCTCGGTAAACACAAAAACAGTGGACATAACCTTCCTCTGTCAGATTTTGTTGGATTTTAGCGTACGGCGAAATATGTTGCATCAAATGTTGAATGCTGATTCACGCTCTAGTTCTTCATCAGATGATGAATAAATAATTTTGAGAATACCAAAAATTTACAGAAGGAGCGAACAATATTTTTCTACGTTAGATGATCCACATTTCTTCGATCGTTTTCGCCTGACAAAACCAACTGTTTTATCTTTGCTTAAAAAAATTGCAGATCAAGTACAATTCCCATCTAACAGGTAAACAAATTTCGGTTTATTATTTTGTTGATATAATTTTCTGTAACCAAATCATTAAATTGACAATTTTCAGAGGCAGCTGTATTGAACCGATGAACCAACTACTTCTGACATTGAGATTCTATGCAACTGGAAATATGCTGATAACAAACAGCCGGAGATTTCATAGGAATTTCTAAACCTTATGCTTCTAGAATTATTCGAAGAGTTTCTTTTGCAATCGCATCTCTTTGTCCACAATATATAAAGATGTGTGAAGGTGATCGTAAAATGCAGGTAGCAGCGGAAAAGTTTTATGCAAATGCTAGTTTAACACGTGCCATTGGTGCTACATGAATTAAAATCACTTTTCCTGGTGGTGATGATGATGCAGAGATTTTTCGATGTCGAAAACATTATTTTGCCCTTAACGTTCAAAGCGTGTGTGATTCAGACTTAAGAATCATGAATATTATACCTAGATGCACGGGCTCTACACATGATCAAACCATCTTTAATAACAGTGTCTTGAAGAGACAATTTGAGAGTCGTAAATTTGGACCGTATTTGTTACTTGGTGATAGTGGTAAGAGAATAAAGAAATAAAAATATTATGTGTTATTGAAATTTCTGTTTTTAATTCAAATTTGAGGGGATTTCATAGTCAGAAGCAATGCTGATAGAATTATAATACCGCTTTTCTCAGAAAGTGCATTCAAAATAAAAAAAGGTCATTCTCTTCATTTCCATAATTTGCAAATCTAATAATATTTTTAACTTCGAATGCTCCTTTTCTTTTCTTCTATTATCTTTCTTGGTAATCACTATCTGAGCTTCTACTGGAGCTGTTTTTTTATAATACATCTCCTTCGCTTCGGTAAGTGGGTAAGTTGGGCTCAACTGTTTGGAAATTGGCTGCCTCAATTTCAAATGAGCCCCACCACCAGCCCCTTTAATATGACTGCGTTGAGCAGCTCCCACCTTCCTAGTTTCAGTCTTTATATTATCATATTTGGACTTAAGCTGGTACCTATTTCCCCAATGGACAGCTGTTGCATTGAAAGCAGTTGCTGTTCCCTGCCAGACTTTATCCTATAACACTAAAATTCTCTTTTTCAGTCAATTCCAAGAGACGTAGTTTCTCATCAGTTTTAAGGTAATACTTTTTTCTCTTCTCTTCCATATTCACTCATATAACTCACGTTTACTGAAATATAGCAATTCGCACGTAATAATCATATAAATTCTAATATACTGTCTTCTAGACATTACCATGTATATGCAGAGACTGATTTATGCTTCTTTTCTTTTTCTTTTACAAGTTACGACTCATAACTCACAATTTTTACAGAATATCACCAACTATATTCGTAAAAATCCCTATTTCTCAGGATAGCCAAGAGTTGGAAACATGACCGAGGTATTAAAGGAAGCTTTAACTAAAGGACGGTAGATGTGCGTTTAAGAAATTGATACGTGGCATTGGTCTCATTTAAAGGATCCTTTTTCATAAAGGAACTATCATAAAGGAGCCTTTTGATGTTGTTTATGAAACTGGCCGTTAGTCTTTCGTTAAATGTGCAAAGGCAGGAGTTCTTTGTATTCCATTCTTATAGTTGACCCTACAAAATGGAACATAACAAGGGTTTGGCATGTTTAATACACTTTACAAAAACAAAAGAATATCAAAGTCAAAAGTTACTGACAACGTTTCTCTATTACATCTAAACACAAATGACAATTGCTACAAACCGGAAAAAAATAATGCTTTGTACTCTCTAGATGTATAATCTAGTTGAAGTATGCAGTTAACAGTTCTCAATTCCCGGGCTCAAAAACAATCCGAGAACAATTCTTCAAAATCATAGCGTGGCTGCAAATTATTCGATTAGGAATCGAATCTTGAACCCTCATTTCCCTTTGACCTTTTTCGTCTGACATCGACGATCTCGCATGTATGATCTCGGTCCAACCACGGGCACAATTTCCAACACCGTTTACCTCATATATTTTCTCCTGTATCTCTTTCACCAGCTCTGGTACAGGTCGTTAAGCGATAAGGCACGTAGTGGCCATTACGTGTGTAGTTCAGCGGACCGCCACACCGCGGCGCAGCTGGTCTGGCGGCGAGGGCATTATATAACCATCTTAGATAATGCCCGCAGATAAAGTTTGAGCGAGGGAATTGTCGACCGATTTTATGGACTATAAGTGTATATTAGGATGTATCACTCCAGCTCTGAAGAATTGATTATGGCAATATGCTTAAGTGTGCAAACATGACGGGGTTTTCAGACTCGTCTTTCACCGTAAAGTGCATAATCGACTCCGATAATGTGGTGAGAAATATTCACGCCCGAGTGCAGGCCTTTGAGGCCGACGACGATGGTTGTGGTCAGGAAACGGTCGTTTAAATTGAAAGTTTGCTGCTATCGAATATCTTCGCTTCGACGTGAATCATTAATGGACAGGGTCGGTACTTCGTAAAGGAGCAGGAATGCAAGGATAGAATTTTTCCGTTTTTGGATCAGTCTGTTTGTTCAGGATTCAATCGACCTATTTCTAAAGTGGGAGCCACAATGTGCCAACGTTTCAAACAGACTCCGCGTTCTCAACTAAAGGGTGATTCAATTAGTGTATCAGAATTTTGAAGTGAAATGAAATATAAACTATTTTTTGCAGAAAATATGTTTTCAATTTATTTTACAGACATCGCTCAAGTGCGCTTTAAAATTTTGTTGACAGAAGTGAACTTGCTGCAACGAAAAATCCTCATCCTGGGAAAGAGTCGAACAAGGAATCCCGCAAGGATCCATAATGGGACCCATCTATTTGTTATTTACGTAAATGACTTGCCAGCAAATGTAACAGCAGATCAGACAGTCCGTTTTGCCGACGATACCTCTTTTTTGAATGTTGCAGTGGACGATCAGCAATAACAACTGAAAGAAAATAAAACAATGGAAGATGCAAAGTACTGGTTTGATGCAAATGTAATGATGATAACATCAATGAAATCCAGAGTCTTCTCTTCGGAGCTAAGCCATCTTCTGATTGTTCCTTGAGACTTCTCGGTTTTACTCTTGTGCCAAATCTGGGCTTCTCACAACATATCGATATGCTGGTTCCGAAACTCTCGAGGGCAACATATACTACAAGGAAAATAATGCAACTAGTAGGACCCGAATCTGTGAGAATTTCATATTTCGGACTCTTCCATAGTGCTCTTAACTTTGGCATTCTTTTTTGGGGAGATTTTCCTGAAAGTATAAGAATATTCAAAAACAAAAAAACCCTATAAGAGTGTAATGCAAATTGGCGACTAAGCTGTAGGGAGGGTATACTTACTCTGGCTAGTATTTTCATACTGACCTGCATCCTTTATGTAAAGGGTGTTTTTTTAGAGTGATAGAACTTTAAATTGTAATAAAACACATTTGAATCAGGATTGAAGCCAAATTTTTTTTTATTTGAAAGATAATTTTATGAAATTTATGTTTCAAAAATAATTTCCGGCATATGTCCACTACGACTAGCTCTGAGGAACCGCATTCAACCATATCAATTTTGGACCACTTTTTCGAGTAATTCAGACCTTATTTAATCAATAACACGAGTTATGTTGGATTCCAAAGCGTCTATTGTTTCTGGTTTATCAACATAAACCAATGACCTGACATAACCCCAAAGAAAATAATCCAGTGGAGTTATGTCGCATGATCTTGGAGGACAGTTAATTGGACCATTTGTCGAAATATTGTTATCGCCAAATCTTTCTATCAATAGATCAATTGTTACGGTAGCAGGATAAGGTGTAGCACTATCTTGTTGGAACCAAAACACTTCTGAGTCGGTACCATTCAAATTTTGAAACATCAATCATCGATCTATAACGAGCACCATTACACTGTAACATTAGCTCCAGCATCGTTTTTAAAGAAATATGGACCGATGATGCCTCCAGCGTGTAAAGCACATCATAAAGTCCATTTTTCATGATGCAATGGAACCTGCAGAACTTCTTGAGGATTGTTTCAACTCCATATACGGCAATTTTGCTTGTTTACATAGCCGTTCAACCAGAAATGAGCTGAACATCACTAAACACAATTTTACGATAAAAAAGTGGATGAACTTCAAACTGTTCTAAGACCCAATCAGCAAACAAACGACGCTTATTATGGTCAAGTGGATTTAGTTTTTAGTAGGTTAGGGAAAAAATCCATCATTTTTGCGTGAACCTCAAGACTTTATTTAACATATTTCGGATTGTCCAATTTGGGTCAAATGCGCATCGTTTGGTTTTGATTTTTTGCCATTTTAAAGGTGGCCTCATATTGCCTCTCTTATAGAAGTCTTGATCCTTATTGGTGAGAAACTCTAGAAATGGAATTCCACCGTCTTCTTCTGATGCCAATTCTCAATCACTCAGGAAGTTTCGGACTACGAGAAAAATATGGAAACCGTAATGGTGCTAGATCCGGACCATATGGTGGATGAATTAAAACTTCCCCAGCAAACTCGCGGAGTTCCTGGCTAGTTCTTTTATATTATTTTAGTTAGTTTATTACAAACGTGTGTGACCTGACGTTGCCCTCCTGGTGGAACCCAACATCTCTTCTGTTGGTCAATTCTGGCCGTTTCTGGTCAATCGCTAGCTTCAAACGGTCCAGTTCCTTTCCAGTCTCACCAAATGCACAGTAGAACTTTCACCCTGTAACTCACAACTGAATGGACAAAAAAAACAACAAAGAATTTTTTTAGTTTGAAATGTTACCTTAGCATTGTGCGTTTATCTGAAATTGTTTGATCGATACTTTACGAGATACTACGACCACTATAGCTATCTACCAAAAAAGTTATTATTATAACGACAAGAAAATCGACAATCTATTCAAATGGACTTTTTAATGGATCAATTCACGGTGCTTTCTTGTCTAATGTTCAGATATTCAGACGAAATGAAGACGCGCTGGTATGTATGAAAGCGCAATAATTACAAAAAGTCTCAGTTAATAGTTTTAACACAGATCTACATAATTATTCTATATAGTTTGTTGGTATTTAATACATAACATAGCGTGTGTGAATATCATCAGTTTCGGACTTAGTGTAATGAGCCTTCAAATAAAACGTGTATGCAAAATGGCGAATGCGTCGGTGTAATCACAGGATTACTTACTAATCAATCTTATTATTAAAGCACCAGGATTAGGTACTTACTACCTTTGGATAAGGTGGACCGGAAAGTAATGTCGATTTTTTAAATTAAATTCAAACGGATAAATTATCAACAAGTTTTGATTTTTTATCAATAATATAATCAGTTTTGTTAGCAACAACCTTTTGCCATCGAATGTGCACATTTTCAATGCAGGACCGATAAAAATCAATTGGTTTTTGAGTAAAATATCTCGAGATGGCATTTCAGACATCATTCAAATTTTCAAATTTTTTGCCACTAAGAAAATGTTATAGCGATCGGAATAAATGAAAATACGAGGATGCGATATCGGGTGAGTTTGGTGGTTGAGGCAATACCTTCCACTCCAATGCATTAATTTTTTCCAAGGTTCTTCTTGCACAGTGCGGTGTTGTATTGTGGTGTTGCAGAATAACGCCTTTTCTGTTGACAATCGCCGGATACTTTTCGATTAAAGATTGGTTCACTCGATCCAATTGTTCATAATAAAGATCTGCATTAACAGTTTGTTTAGGTTTCAGCACTTCAAAATGAATAATTCTGCATATACTTCACCTTTTGGGGATCTAAAGCCGGTTTCGCAATACTTCATTGTGATTCAGAGGGGAGAACCACTGTCTTTTGCGTTTTAGATTATCATAAAGGACTTATTTTTCGTCTCAACTGGTCAAGTGATCAAAAAATGGTTCTATAGGGTGCCGTTGAAGTAATACGTTGCGTATGATGGATCAGTTGTTCTCTTCAGACAGATTATGGGATACCCAGATACTTGCTCTGCTTATATTTATAATCTACTGCAAATGTTCTTGGATGGTCGAACAAGGTTGGTTAAGTGTTTGAGAGTTTCTCGATTCCTCGACATGGATTTGCTTCCACTTTTGACCTTAGCATGTCGTTATCTTATGTTGTTGATCTTTCTGATCGATAGGAGTCAGAGAGGTCAAAATTACCGGACCTGGACCTGGCATCTTTGGCATTAACAAGCGTCGAATGCGCTTGGAAGAAGACCGCAATTGTTATTGGTCACAACTGTTGCGTTACCACTCTTGCGAAACTCAAAAAGCATACAATTCCGGATATGCTCTTCAGAAGTGAACAAATCACAATAGCCTTAAAATGTATTTGACACGAATTCGAAGTACACAATGAGCTGACAAATGACTTTTCGGTCTCCCTATAAGTTACTGGCATGTGAGCATGGCTTTTTCACCAGGTGACCACTAAGTAGTCTCTACCATGGCCGGAGTAGCTTTTGTGATAAGTATACGCTTCATCACCTCGCGTGAACCTCTCTAATGTAATTGAACCCACCGCACTTCTAGTTTCGGCTTCAAGTCGAAAACCTACACCAACCCCTACAGACATTGCAGGTTAGTTCCCGAGTTGTTTCGGACGTTACTTACACACTGAAGGGCCTTGATTTACACCATCCAGCCGCAAAGTCTAGAAACAAGAAAAAAATTTAATAACCTTACTTCAATCAATCCTGGTTCAAGCACTAATAACTGATCGTACCGTCAAGACCTACGAACCATTGTGAGGGTTCATTCTGGTTCGAGCACTAATAATCTACACGACCTACAAACCCCAGGAATGTCTGGCAAACAGTCCTGGTTCCAGACGAGAACGATCGTATCGTCAAGATCAGCTGAAACCCTGAAGCACTTCTCGAAAAATCGAGACGAGAGTTACGCGCGAATCTTTTTAAAATTAAATTTAAGAAATGTCTTAGGAAACTCAGTTTCAATCTAGTAGGCATTCAGAATTAACACTCATTACACAGCATCAAGGAATAAAAAAATCCAAGGAAAATATAGAATATTAATTAATTATAATTAAATAAATACTTGAAGGATACAAACATTTGTTTCATTCGGTATTATGTAAACCAAATGCCTGACCAAAAATGCACAACATAACCTCAAGAATTTCTTCGAAAATAACTCTATTTAAAATGGATACGACTTCTTAAAAACTCTTTACAAACTTTGTGTAATTCAGAAAATCATTACTGTTCTACGTTAGTTTGTGGAAGGACATTAGGTCAGTCAGGTAAGATGTATTTTTATTGATTATTTTTACATTTTGGATACGAAGTGTGATTGAAGATTATCAGCGTGGAATTCCATATGGCCTTTTTGAAGATGTGCTGCTTGCTTTAAAGTTTATTTGAAGGTAGTCTTTAAGGAGAGTTATTTTTGAAGAAATATTTGAGGTTATGGTGTGTATTTCTGAATAGGAATTTGGTTTTCACAATACATCGTGATGAAACAAAAATTTGTATCCTTCAAGAATTTATATAGTATTTTTAATTGATATTCTATATTTTCTTTCGATTCTCTTATTTTTTCTGGTGCTGTGTTATGAGTGCGATATTTAAGATATTACATTTTTAACTGCGGTAGTGAAAACAGCTTGAAAAATGATTCTTAAATTATAATCCGTTTAGGAACTATCCGGAAAAAACTCAATTGTAGTAATTCAGTATACATTTTTAATTCTTGAATTAGAAATTTATAACAAAATATTCACCTTATTTACTTATATCGGTTGTTTTTTTAGAGTGATAGAACTTTCGATAGGGATAACTGTGATTTTGCAGAAGGTAGAAGCCATGTTGTTGTGACATTTCTGTTCAGTAAGCATTGACAAATTATCATGGAAAGAATCACGCCGCAACAACTTTTACAAATTGTTGAAATTCATTTACAAAATGAGTGTTCTATTCGCCAAACTTATAGAGCATTTCGTGAAATATATGGTTTACATAATCGTCCATCAGAGCAGCTTATTCGTCGAACTATGGATAGATTTCCGACAACATTTTTTCTACTCTATGCAACAACAACAAGACAAAGAACTGTACGTGCAGAAGAAAACATTGCTGCTTTAAGTCATAGTGTTAATGATGATCCAGATTTGTCTATTCGTCGACGTTCACAACAAGTTGGACTCTGTGCATCCACCACATAGAAAATTTTGAAAGATCTTGGTCTACACTCAAATAAGATCCTACTGGTTCAAGAACTAAAGCCACTTGACCATAGTAAGCGTCGTTTGTTTGCTGATTGAGCCCTAGAACAGCTTGAAGTTGATCCACTTTTTTATCGTAAAATTGTGTTTAGTGAAGCTAATTTCTGGTTGAACGGCTATGTAAATAGGCAAAATTGCCGTATATGTAGTGAAAACAATCCTCAAGAATTTCTGCAGGTTCCATTGCACCACTGTATGGTGTGCTTTACACGCTGAAGGCATCATCGGTCCATATTTCTTTAAAAACGATGCTGTAGCTAATGTTACAGTGAATGGTGCTCATTACAGATCGATGATCAATGATCATTTGTTTCAAAATTTGAATGGTATCGACCCAAAAGTGTTTTGGTTCCAACAAGATGGTGCTACACCTCATGCTGCTACCGTAACAATTATTGAAAGAAAGATTTGGCGATATCATTTTCTCGAGAAATAGTCCAATTAATTAGCCTCCAAGATCATGCGACATAACTCCACTGGATTATTTTCTTTGGGGTTATGTCAAGTCATTGGTTTATGTTGATAAACCAGAAACAATAGACGCTCTAGAAGCACACATAACTCGTGTTATTGATTAAATAAGGCCTGAATTACTCGAAAAAGTGATCCGAAATTGGTGTGGTCGAATGCGGTTCCTCAGAGCGAATCGTGGTGAACATATGCCGGAAATTATTTCTTAAGCATAAATGTCATAAAATTATTTATGAAATAAAAAAAAATTGGCTTCAATCTTAATTTATGTGTTTTATTTTAACTTAAAGTTCTACCTGTTTTAAAAAACACCCGATACAAGATCCAATTAACTGTAAACACTGGACTAAATGTCGAGGTACATCCGAAACTGGATCACCTCCATGACTGAAAAATTGATATACCATTATTTTGGAGGGAAATATGAATAATAACAAGTTTTTTTGATAGGATTTTTAAGTGATTTCTACCAAGTTGGAAACAAATTCTATCAGATATGAAGACATCATCAAAATTATCTTCTTGAAAACTTTCATTGTTTTTTGTTTCCTTGATATGTAGGCTTGTCTTTTCAGTGACATACGGACGGTTTCTGGACATACTTTTATATTTCGTTGATTGTGTCGTCGTAAGGCCAATAAAGCCTTCAAATTGTTTCCTTCAATCCTACGAAGTCTTCCTGAAACTGGTATATGCCTCATACCCATGCCATTTATAGATGCCATTTTTTATCCTCTTTATTGTCTCATATACAGCACTTTTTTTCCAGTTCAGTCAAGTGCACTAATTTTTTAACGTTTGAAAACCTTTTCTATACAAATATTCTACCTGTTTTCTTTTTTCTATTTGCGGCATTATTTCATAAATTGTATACCTGTTGACAATCAACAATATTTGACAAATAGTGTTGCTATGCAACTTTGGTTATAGCCAACTATTTGCACAACATTACATTTGTCTCAGAAGGTTACAATAAACCAGTATATTAAAATTATGAAAAATAATAAATTCCGTATAGTTGGGCTACAGTTTCTGTTTAAAAGGTGACGATAAAAGGAAAAGTAGATGCAGAAGTGAAACAATTCAGTCGTTATCTTCTGCCATTCAATATCAAACCGTTTGTTGCGTGTCAATAAAAGTGGATAAATAAATCCATCAATCACACTATCGGTCATGTCCTCGCAACGCAGAACAGATCAAATCACCGCAGCCTCTTTGATCTCAATAAGAAGCGCTGGTTTCTAATAGGCCGATCAGAAAGCGAAAACACTAATTTTAATTGCCTTGGTAGCATTCCATCCATAACCTAAATGCTCCTAATTGCAATCAATCAATCGATTTCGGTCTATTATGGCGGATCAACTGATTGAATCATATAGTTTATATCGATTTTCTCATATCTGTTTTCTTTCGGTCGCGTATCCTCTTGGAATATAGATAGAGGAATTAATACTTTTCTGGAAAAATAATAGACAGCGTAGTGTCAAGTGCCATCGATATTAAAGAAGCGATTAAATGACATTCTCGGTATGGTGAATACCGATTAGAGTGACACTAAAACGAAATTCCCTAGATGGGCATTTCTCAACGGATAATTTAAACAATTACACTGTTTATGGTAGCGATAATTTCATCTTCTCAATGGTCGGAATCTGATAGAATGCTGGACACTGAAGCGAAATGTAGGTTGTTTTGAAATTGATATAGATTTTTCCTTGCGAAAGTTTATATTCATTGTATCAAAGGTAATAAGGATATTTTAACAGATCGATACTGTTTATCTAACTCAATTATTAGAGATTTTCAATTTTTTCCCGTGATCAACGAAGCAGTTGAAAATGTTAGCAATTGTGTAAGTAAAGGGTCTTTCAATGGGAACGCTCTATTTTTAAATAGACAATATTCACGCATAGCAGTTGTATTTATCAACGTCTACCATGTAATCATGGAAAGGTACACACTCCAACAACGTTTACGAATAATTCAAATTTAGTGCCAGTGAGACAAAGAAATGCAAGAAGTGAAGAGAATATTGCTGCCGTACGTGAAAGTGTTCGTGATTACCAAAATTTATCGATTTCTCAGCGTCCACAAGAACTAGGCATCTCTCAGACGTCTTTGTGGCGAATTTTACGAAAAGACGTTGGTTTAGATCCATACAACATTGTTGAACTCAAACCAGTAATTGCTGCTTAGAAAAAATCGGAAATAATGCAGATTTTCATAAGAAAATAATTCTGGTGAATTGCAGACGCCGAGTTTGTTGCAACATTCAATCTCAGAACTTACGTGACTTTCTTCATTCCTTTAAAGAAAACCAATGTTCTGAAAAATCAACCCTCAATTCAGATGTTCCACGCCTGCAATGAGCTACGAGAAGTTGTGGACATTTTTCACGGTGATAATTTAGGACTGAAATTGCCCCTTAAAAGACATTTTTTTAATGTAATTCTTCCTTTGGTTTCTTTTTTTTATATTTATAAGAATGTAATCAATTCTTATTTCTATAATTGAAGAAATAGACGAATTGATGTCATGATTCTGAAAGAATTTATTTTCTTTAGTTAAAATATGCCAGAATAACACACACAAAATAAAATAATAACATACAAAGAAATAAAAAAAAATAGCTTACTAGCCTGGAAGAAATCAAAAACAATGCTATTTCTTCGGGTTTCTCAATTCACATTTCTAACAGCTAACTAAATATGACATGTGACAATTAGGTTAGTTAGGTTAAAATCTTAGACATATAACATAGATCATAGAACTAGAACATAGAACATAGAAGTTACAAAGTTGTTTTCTCTAAAAATAACAGTTTTATTTTTACATCCCCCCACAAATGTATACACCCCTCATTACATGATTGCGTTTTCACGTGGGAGCAACTTAGTTACATGAAAAAAGTTATTGTCCTTTCTTTTATTTCCAATATCTATCTGATATATACTGTGAAAATTTTTTTTTTCTGGAAGAATTTATTTTCTTTAGTTAAGAAATACCAGAATAACATACACAAAATAAAATAATAACATACAAAGAAATACAAAGAAATAAAAAATAGCTTACTAATCTGGAAGAAATCAAAAACAATGCTATTTCTTCGGGTTTCTGAATTCACATTTCTAACAGCTAACTAAATATGACATGTGACAGTTTAAGCTTAAAATCTTAGAACATAGAACAGTTTTATTTTTACATATTTATTATCCGTTTAATCATTTTTCCACTGATTATTTAGAATTGTTTTTGAGTCAATTTGAGAAAACTATTAATGGATTGATCCCGTCTATATTCTTCGTACCAGAAATAAATAAACAATTAGAACTGTAGGAGTGATGAGTTTGGTAGAAGCAGATAGCATAAAGTCGATATTATATCCCATTTAAAAGATTTTGAAACAATAAAGGTTTTTCTTGATAGTAGGAATATTAAAAATTTTAAATATCATACAGATTTAATCTGTTAACTTCCTACAAATTTCAATTTAAAAAACTTCATTCGAAAACTCTTAGAATTAAATTAAATGAATGTCTTAGAAATCACTGTTTGAATTAAGATGACATATAGAATTACCACTTATTATACAGTACCAGAAGGGAATAGAAGAATTGAAAGAAATATACATTATTAATTAAAATTACTAAATGAATACTTGAAGGGTACAAAATTTTGTTTCATGAAAACCAAATTTCCTTCCAAAAATGCAAAACTTGAGGTTTTGTTTTGCATCCTACAATTTAGGCTTGCTAAATTATATGAAATAGTTTTTTTAAATGCTTCAAATACAAATTTGCCTATGATACAAATTTAAACTTGAAATGTGCGTTGGAATATTATATAGTCCGTTTAGAAATTATCCGGAAAAAAAGCTCAATTGTAATTATTTAATATATATTTGTAATTCTTAAATTAGAAAATTGTAACAAAATATTCATCTTATTCACTTAAACAACCTTCATTTAACATAAACAATTACTAAACGTCGAGGCACACTCGAAACTAGATCACCTCCATAATTTTCAATGATGGTAGACCAGGACTGTAAAACTGACTAAATTAAATCATCTTTAAAATAGAAAAGACTTTTTACTATTTAACAGATTAAATCTGTTTTGATATTCAAATTTTGTTTTATTTCTTCTATCAAGTAAAAAGCCTTTTTCTATTTTATTTTATACATAATATATAATTATATTTAGGCTTGAATAATACTCATTATGGAATGTCAATGGTTTAAAGAAAACCTTATAGTACCTTACAGTTTTCTGTGATTTTGTGACGAACATAGACTATCTGGATTTTTAAAGTTAGTCTGTTTTAAACAAGTTCCGGTTTCACTCTAAGGTAACATATACTGATTGTTAGTTAATTTTGATATTTTAAATATTATCTAGGGACGATGAAGAGATTATCCGAATTCTAATTGTTTTTTGGAGGTACAGATATAGATATACTTAAATTCTAAAGGTATTTTGAATAAAAAATTTTTTTAAATTAAAATTGTAGAAGACTAACAGAGTAAATCTGTTTCGATATTCAAATTTTAAATCATCTTTATTTCGTGGCGATGCTCGTTCAACTTCAATCTTCATTAGTCCCCATATGTTTTCAATTGGACTAAGATCTGATGAAGCTGCTGGCCATGAAATGGTTGTCAGTTGGTGTTCTTGCATCCAAGCTTGAGTATAGCACGAAGTATGGCTTCCATTATCCTGCTGAAAACGCCACTCCTCTAGATATAAAGCATAGACCGTTTCAAGGAGAAAATCGTTTAGAATGCCACAATACTTTTCACTATTAATGGTACCATCAACTATACAGAGAGGCGTAGAACCACACTGAGATATTGCTCCCCAAAGCATTATTTTGGTCGGAAATTTGAAAATTTGAACGTCAACAGGTTGTTTCGATAGGTGTCATTATAGGGATTTTTTTGGTTTCCTTGAAATGTAGCCTTGTCTTTTCAGTGACATACGGACGGTTTCTGTCAGCCAACTTGCGGAACCCCCAGTGCGGATTGTGTCGTCCTGAGGCCAATATAGCGTTCAAAATTTTTCCTTTTAATCTTACGCGGTCTTCCTGAAACAGGTCTATGCCTCATTTCCATGTCATTTTTTATCCTCTTCATTGTTTCATATACAGCACTTTTTCCCAGTTCATTCAATTGCACTAATTTTTTAACGTTTCGAAAACCTTTTCTATACAAATATTCTACCTCTTTTCTTTTTTCTAGTTGCGACATTATTTCATAACTTGTATACCTATTGACAGTCAACAATATTCGACAAATAGTATTCCATGCAGCTTTGGTCACAGCCGACTATTTGCACAACCTATTTTATACATTACTTTTGTCTAAGAATGTTACAAAAAAGAAGTATATTAAAATTATGGAAAATAATAAATGCCGGATACTTTCTAGACGGACTTTACTTAAATTATATTAATTTATTTCAGAAATTTTTTTTATTCAACAATAGAAAATAATGTTTAATTCGTCCTGCAATATTTTGTTAGGTTTACATAATCATATTTAGTTCAGAGCAAATATCAATTATTATTTATCGTTGTTCGATTTTGAAAGTTCATTATTACAAAATGCAGAACAAAAGTAGATATATTCACGACCTCATGGATTCTCGAAGCTTTGAACTCACTCCCGACATAAACCCAAGGACCATCCATAACCATCTTCCATACCGCAACAGACCTCGAATAAAACATTGCTGTCAAAGGCTATGAATAATTGGCTGGAACGTACCCCCATCCCACCCATTGCGAGAATAAAAGGCCGGTCTCATCTCTCCACCAAATAATTCAATAAATATCCAAAGCCACAGAGAGATAACCGATCTCCTATCTCTATGGTCGCAGGTACCACAGAATCCGATCGATGAAGACGCGGCGTTACAAACAACACTAATCTAGAGTCAGGCTGTTAACTCGCTGTCTGCCAATGAGAAAGAGCTTTCGGCCGCGATCACAGAATACAACTTGGGTGGTCTGCGTTTTGTTTTACTTGTTCCAATGCCTCCTTTATAAATTCAAGCGAGCCGAATTGAGCCGGTCTCTTGATTCTATCTCTTGCTTATCATCTCGCTCCCTTACATCTAATTATGCGATACCAGATTCCAACCAATGGTGATGGTACAGCCGCCAGGGACGGACTGCGTCATGGCACATCATTAGTACTGCCACCCTAGTCAAAGCATAAAATGGTTTAAGATTTTGTTTTGTTTGAATGCAATTTGTTAAATTGGTACTGTACCTCCTACCTTAACTGATATCGAAGAAGAAAAGGGCCACGAAGATAGTCAATAAGCGATGAACGCTATACAGTACAGTGCTTACAAATTTAAGAGAATATTTTAATTTCGAAATTAATTCTGATATTATCTGATTGTTTCGGTCTTTCTTGGAAGAAAATTCATCTTGAAAATGAAACGATATTCAAATTTCATTAATATTTATTCAATAACAATTACAATTATTTCATCTTACCATTTCATCAGTTGAGTTTCACTGTACAGAAAACCAACACATACAGATAGTACCATATATTCCACCCATACTATACTTCTTTGCTCAACGTAATCACCCATAGTAAAAATCGGCATGCACTCTGACATCGACTGACTTAATCAGCTGTTGCAAACACACTAGTTGACAGATCCCGCTCAAGCTTGGCATAGTAATTAAGGACAGTGGTATCAACCTAGGAAAAAAAAATTTTACCTGCCTCATTGCCCCGCCAGATTTAAATCGATAATTCCCGGTACTTTCTTGACAGAATGTATACCCATAAATTCCCATAAATTATCAGCCTATAATAGTATGATATACAGACTAGTAAACATATCCATAACGCAAAAAAATTTCGGCAAAGAATACAACACAATCAAACAAATAGCAGCAAATAATGATTTCAATCCCTAAATTTTAGATAACCTATTCAAATTTAGGGGGTGATTCCTTATCAAAAAATATGGTGGGTCCTTCATATAAACTTTATATTTTTGAGCCCCCCTGTTTAGTTACAGCCGCCTAAAGATGGCGCCAGAAAAACAGTTTTTCTTTTTTTTTCTTAAAAATCAAAAAACTGACAAGAAAAAAATCAAGCAAACATTTCATGCGGGCGAAAGGGAACTCAACAAAATTTTTGGTGGTGTTCCTCAATGATTGCAAGAAACTTTTTCCATATTCCTATTTTACAATAAAAAAATCAATTTTGGATAGCCTGATCCATTCTTAACGAATAAGATCTCTTGTAAGTGTTTGCTGAAGTTCAAGGTTTTTGAGAAAAAATATTTTATCAACATGATAACGTGAAATGGGTTCTATTCACAGACGAGGCTTATTTTTCTAGAGCTCCAATAACTTATTTTCATAATAACTACATATTGGCCGAAGAGAACCCTCATGTTATTGCACCATCTTGAACAATTTTCTCTGAATGTCTGGCTTGGATATGTTGGGGATCAGTTAATCGGTCCAAAATTGCTACCACCTAGACTGAATGAAAATACATACGTTCAGTTTCTTTAAGAATAACTTCCTGCATTTCTTCAAAATATTACTTTATGTATCCGAAGGACAATGTAGTTTATTCAGGATACGGCCTCCGCACACTTTAGTATTGGACTACGTCAGCATTTAAATGACAAATATTCAAAACGATGGATAGAGCGAGGTGGACCTCAGTTCTGGCCTGCCCGATTACCAGATTTAAATCCTCTGGATTTTACTTTTTGGGGCCATTTAAAAACATTGGTTTACAAGACTCCTGTCCTTGAGGAACCGCATCGTTCTTTCATACAGAGTTATTCAAAATATTCCCTGATCTTTTGACCTGGTAAAATCCAATCTACGCGCCGACGTCTAGAGTCTTCTGTAGCGGCTGAAGGTGGTCACTTTGAACAATTACTATGATCACAAGTAGCAAAAAAGAAATATTCATCGAAAGAAATCAACAAATTTGTTGGTTACAATCGATCTTTCTTGCTATTTGCGATGTATTGCATTTGCAATACGATATTTAATATGTGAAAAGTTTTCAATTGTTTGTTTCGTTACAATTATTTAATATTTGTACCAATTCTCAATAAAAATATCAACTTGACATCTGCCTAATGGATAAATTTAAGTTCGAAAATAATTCCAGCCTCTACAACTCAGGCGTATTATCTGTTGATGAATTTTTTTATCTCAAAAACTGTGAATTTTAATGTGAAATGATAGTAAACCTTATTTGTTGAGAATGGATCAAGCTATCCAAAACAAATCTTCTCATTGTGAAATATGAATAACAAAAATGGTTTCTTGCGAAACAAGATTTAGGGGATGCTTTTTCTACCCCTTGCAATCATAGACGAAAACTACCAAAATTGTGCTTTCTCGCCCGCATAAAATGTCTGCTTAATTTTATTCTCATCAGTATTTTGGTTTTTGAGAAAAAATTAAAAACTGTTTTTCAGGCGCCATCTTTAGGGGGCTGTAACTAAGCAGGAGGGGCCCAAAAAATTAAGTTTATTTAAAAGACCCACCCTATTTTTTGACAAGGAATCACCCCCCTAAATTTTTTTGCAACTATTCATATACATCCTGTATAAGTGAGAATTAGAAAACTGAAAATGAAAAAAGAAAAAATAAATAACTTGAAACAGTACTATAAGTGTAACTGTAACGGAAATAAACAGAAAGATTGATATTGAAGGAAGTGAACATTTTTTAATGTCGAGTAAAACACGTGACATAATAAAAATAAGAAATTATATCCTACTGTCATTTCCAAAAACCAAACTTACGTTTCTTCTTATTAGTTATTGATTATTAAGCATCAATTTAAATAAACTGTTCGAGTCCTAACAATTTATATTTCATATTAAATTGAGACGTTTAAATGGTATACCTTTCAACTATCGGGTGTTTTCTTTAGAGTGATAGAAATTTCAATAAGGATAACTGTGATTCGACAGAAGGATGAAGGCATGTTGTTTCAACATTTCTGTTCAGTAAGCATTGACAAATTATCATGGAAAGACTCACGCCGTAACAACGTTTACAAATTGTTGTAATTTATTTTCAAAATCAGTGATCTATTCGCCAAACTCAAAGAGCACTTCGTGAAATTTATGGTTTACATAATCGTCCATCAGAGCAGCTTATTCGTCGAACTATGGATAGATTTTTCTACTCGATGCAGCAACAACAACAGCAAGATTTGTCTTGCTGTTTTGCGTGAAGATCTTGGTCTACACCCATACAAGATCCAACTGGTTCAAGAACTAAAGCCACTTGACCGTAATAAGCGTCGTTTGTTTGCTGATTAGATCCTAGAACAGCTTGAAGTTGATCCACGTTTTTATCGTGAAATTGTGTTTAGTGATGAAGCTCATTTCTGGTTGAACGGCTATGTAAACAAGCAGAATTGCCATATGTGGAGTGAAAACAATCCTCAAGAAGTTCTACAAGTTCCATTGCATCCTGAAAAATGCACTGTATGGTGTGCTTTACACGCTGGAGGCATCAAGGGTCAATATTTCTTTAAACACGATGCTGTAGCTAATGTTACAGTGAATGGTGCTCGTTACAGATCTATGATCAATGATTCTGTGTTTCAAAATTTGAATGGTATCGACCCAAAAGTGTTTTAGTTCCAACAAGATGGTGCTACACCTCATGTTGCTACCGTAACAACTGATTTATTGAAAGAAAGATTTGGCGATAACATTATTTCGATAAAATTAATTGGCCTCCAAGATCATGCGACATAACTCCACTGGATTTTTTTCTTTGGGATTATATCAAATCATTGGTTTATGCTGATAAACCAAAAACAATAGACGCTTTGGAAGCCCACATAACTCGTGTTATTGATGAAGTAAGGCCTGAATTACTCGAAAAAGTGGTCCAAAATTGATCTGGTTGAATGCGGTTCCTCAGAGCTTGTCATGGTGGACATATGCCGAAATTATTCTTAAAACATAAATGTCATAAAATTATCTTCCAAATAAAGAAAAGCTCCAACCTTAATTTAAATGTGTTTATTTCAATTTAAAGTTCTATCACTCTGAAAAAACACCCGATTCAAATACATATAAACAAACCTCTCTATTTTTTCATAGTAAATTGAAGTATTCCCCAAAAACTTGTTTCAATATTGAACATTCCAAAGACGAAAACAATTAATGATTTCTGTTAATGAATTTTGGTGAAAAACAGCAAAGAAATTTTGCAATAATATAATAAGATACAAACGTACTTCTCAATTTTTTAGCACCAAAAAAAATTTTTGTGGTTTTATTCAAAATCCTTTAGGACTCAGCTCCCTTAGCCTAGATGAATCTTTTCAGGTCCTTCCCTGCATTAAGGACTGTCTAACTGAAATTTATATTTGGGTTTATTATTCCATATATACATTATACACAACTTTTTTTTTCTTATCCGATAATGACGTTCAACAAGTTGTTACAATTTATAAACTGGTTTAGGGATATGAAAGCTTTATTATATCGTCGACATAAACCATATTCAATGTTGTGTGACTTCACGAAGCGAGAATCCAGTTTATTCTTCGACATTTCGTGTTTATTTTGATCGGAGATGTGATATAGCCAGAGGTTCCCGCTAATAGGCATGAAAAATTGAATTGGTTTTCAAGACGGTAGTATACAGGGTGGATGTACATCAGAAATTTCCGGCGAACCAATGAGATCATTCTGAGGATTTAGCTCGTGCTCTACCTTCTTGATTGAAATATTTTCGGCAATAAGATCTTTCCAACTGTATTAGAAAATAGTCGCAAATTTTTCATTTCGGATCGAATACCTTCTTCAGGGTGAATCATAACTATTGGGACATAGGCTTAGAACAGATTGCTTCGACCAAAGTATGACGATTAGACAAAATATGACTCAAAGAAATATTGCTGTGCGAAAAGATACAGGCCGTTAAATTTGAAAGAGAGGTTATTTCGAAAAATTTATTCACTTTATGTTGTGCATTTTTAGAGTGGTATTTGTTTCCATAATGCCGGTATGAAACAATGCTATTTCCATTGAATATTTGTTAAGTAAGTTCAATCAATATTCTATATTTCCTTTGGATTCTTTTATCTTCTTCTGATTATTGTTAATTCTGTGTCTAATAAAAAGTAACAGTGCTTCTAAGTCACTTATTTAATTTAACTTTAAAAACGTTTTTAAGAAGCTTAATAAAATTAAAACTTCTAGCGAGGTTTAAAAAATTACTCTGTTATTAAATATAAATCCTAGATACGTTACTGCCAAAAATAACATAAATACCCGACTGTCATAAACGATTAACATTGTCACTTCTTCCTTTCACACTTATAAATATTTCCAATCACGTGATCGTAATCGAACAAACAATATTAGATCGGTCGGTTCGTAAAAAAGTTCACACGATTGTTTTCGGCCTGAATACAACAAAGATGGCGTGGCTCGTAAAAACTTGCGATGACTGAAGAAGCGGTACTCGGAGTCTTCGGACCATATAGATTACAAGATCGATTTCAATTCTTCGTCGGTGTTCGACGTGTACACGTTCGAAATTTATTTGTTGCCACTGAGGAATGTTTTCATGTTGTCATAATTACTCAGGATAAGATATTACATTGATGTTCCATCTCAGATAAATTATTTATCATCTTCATTTTACATTTGATAACTCCCTGTGAAATTACGAAATATAAAAGTACTGCGGTGTCAAAAACGTACCGAAAATCGAACAATGGAACACAAAATATGTATTATTCATTCAAATTTCTTGTATTGTATCACAATTACTCACTTGTTCCATTTTGTTAAATCGCGAACAATTCCCGAACTACATGGAGTTTTCAAAGGACGTTCCATTTAAACCAATTCGATAACTTTCACGGAATATCTTTTTGAAGGTCTTGATAAATGTACTCAAATTGAAGCCATTTACGCAGATTTCAGCAAGACTTTGATGATGGGAGCATTCACTTCCAGATCACTAGATTGAGTCAGATTGGAGTGTGCGACTCACTTCTACGTTGGGTTGAATCATACTTGAAAAAAGGTCACAATATGTTTCAGTGAAGAGATTTAAATCACGATACTTTTCAGCAACTTCTGGTGTACCTAAAGGCTCCCATTTGGGATTCTTATTGGTGATAATATACTAATTGACAAAGAAACTGCAACACACAGAAGGAGCTGTTTGAATTTTAAATTATTCTTTGTAAAACATAGATATTGCAAGGAGTAAATGAGTGAAATTTGAAGAAAAAAAACTAAGAGTTAATATTTTTTTTAATGAATTTGTTAATAATGTGTTTGTCCACCGCGATTATCTATACACTCCCTAACACGTCTTGGTGTTGATGCAATAAAATGGTCTATTTCTTCTTGAGGACTACTATCCCAAGCTACCTGTAGTTCATGTCTCAGAGCCGCCAAAGTCCGTGGGGGCTGGGGTAAATTTCCAAGCCTTCTACCTATGATGTCCCAAACATGCTCTATGGGCAAAAGATAGGGGGATCTGGGCGACCATGGCCAAAGATTCACATGGGTCGCTTCAAAAAAGTTTAAACTAACTCTGGCAACATGAGGTTGAGCATTATCTTGCTGAAATATTGGATTCTCGAGCCGGTTAAGGTAAGGGAGAACATTATTTGTTGAAGATAACGCAGCGCTGTCATGTCACCTCAAATGAAGACTAAAAGTGATCTACTTTCATGTGCAATAGTATTCCATACCATAAGGCCTACTGTCCGGTGTATATGACGCTCAATATCAAACTGAGGTTCACGTCTTTCTCCCCGACGTCATCTTATCCTTCTTCGGCCATCATGTGCACCCAAGGAGAATCGAGATTCATCAGAAAAGACGACCTGATGCCATTCCACATTCCAATGTTGACGTTCTCTGCATCACTATAATCGTTTGCCGGCGATGCTCAACTGTCAGAGGTAACACAAGATGAGGTCGATAATGCTGCAGTCCAAAAGACCTTAACCGGCGGTTAACCCTTCGAACAGTTACAGGATGGCCCGCATTAGATATTGACGTGATGGGGGTGCTTGTCATGACTAGGACCCTAGTTTCGTCCTGGCGAAATGGAGGGTTAAGTCTTGGTGTCTAACGTAATGCCATTTCGCGCCAGTCACTGGATCTGTATGGTGGAAGATCTCCGAATGGGGCCCTAGTTTTGCCGCTCAGGTGAAATGGAGGGCCGAGCCGGTTGATTAACTCAGTGACAGGGAGTCTGTCGCAGCTTCTTCCTTGATACTGGCGTACTCTACCCTATCGCAGTATAAATCTCCGGATTCTGTGTAATGGCTGAGTGCGTTATGTAGCATACTGCGCTACCTCGGGGGAGTGGTTTGACCACAGGTGTTACTTGTACCACCTGGCCACCCCATTGGTGTTGGACTCGAGGGGGCAGTGGTTGAAAGTCCGCATGCTGGACTAGAGGGGTATTTCGTTTATCTGTTCGCAGACCCCCATGTTCGGGATATTCTCATGAAACGACTCGGGGTTTAGCGGGACTTGACGGTTCGACCGGCTTGTCCTGGCCCCGGGTCAATGCGTAACAATTTAAGGTTTGTGGATCTCGATGAAATGGCTCCGTCATCAGTGCTTGACGCCAGGATCAATGAAATGACCTCACATGGGTTCGGTGGAGTTCGGGTAGAGGTTGGATAGTGCTTCGCTGCTAGCAGTCAGACGGTTCTGGCTTTCGAGTCGGGGCCCAAACTGGAAGCTGGTGGGTTCATCTCTTCGGAGGGGTTCTCGCTACGCGCGATGATATGGCGTAATCCTTATAACACTTTCTACCTCTAGGGGTGGACTGTGGAAACTGCTGAGTAGTCACTTGGAAAAGAGGTATCCTCAATAAGTCAATAACTTACCTGGTAGAATTCACGTTACAGGATGGCCTTGTTCTCCTAACCACTCATCAGCCAAAGATCGAGTTGTCTCAAATCGGTCTCTAATAGCCATAAGTCTCAGACGTCGATCTCGAACTTCATTTGTGCCCCTTCGACGTCCGTTGTTTACTCTTCTTAGATTTTGGACATTATCAAACCACGCTTGACAACATCTCATAAAAGTAGTTGGATTTCTGTTCCTACGGTTAGCGATTTCTCGAAATGACAACCCCGCCTGCCGTAAACCAATAATTCGACCTGTTTCAAATTCACTTAGCTGGCGATACATTCCGCGTACACGTGCTCTAGGTATTTTAACAACAACTAAACATCGACTTTCGATCTCCTCGAACAGCTGGTTTTTTATGAAATTTAAAAAAATCGCAAAAAACGACTACATATTTGAGTAACAAAAATGTTTACATGAAAAGACCTTCACGATTTTTTCTCCAAAATTTAATTATTTACTCCTTGCTATACTATCTATGTTTTACCAAAAAAAAATTAAAATTTAAACAGCTCCTTCTGGGTGTTGCAGTTTCTTTGTCAGTTAGTATATATATACACATCGTCCAAAGTCTTGGCCCACCTAAGTTTCTCAAGAAATAAACAATCTATGTTCTGGAAATGAGATTAATATTTTCCTCTATTTCAACTGCAATATAGTTGATAGAAAATCTTTATTTGTTACTTTTTATTTTATGCAGGATGAGGTAAAATAGGAAAAATGAGAAAAAATCGGAATATATCGATTATTTATTTTTGATTAATTATAGTTATTCAACAACTGAATCCAAATTTAATATTCTGTATTACCACCTCATCTTTCAATCAACTGCCCAGTATGCCCAGGCATCCACGAATGAAGTCATAAATGAAATTTTCAGGCATATCGTCCCATTCTTCCTGAAGGACTAAACTCAATTCCAGAAAAGTTGAAGGTGGGTTTTGGGGATTGGATATTACTCTCTCTAAGTAATCCCATACATGATCAATTGGATTAATGTCTGGTGTTTTTGCTGGCCAGTTCATTCTCTGGATATTGTTCTCTTGAAGAATGTTTTTAACCCTTCGTGTGCGGTGTGGTGAGGCGTTATCTTCCTAAAAGAAATTATCCTCAAATTCGTTGCGCAGAGGAACAATGATTGGTTCAATGATGTTTTCTACGTAGATGGCACCAGTCATTGTTCGTTCAACGATAATAAGAGAGGTACAGCGACCGAACATTATACCCCGCCAGCACATTATTGATCCGCCTTGAAAGGGCACAACTTTGTGCCGCCGAAATTGATTCGCTCTAATCTGCCTGGACCTCTCCAAACCCTTTCTCGTTGAATATCTCTTTGTAAACCGAATCGTGACTCGTTCGAAAAAAGTACGTTGCGCCATTGTGGTAAAACCACTCTTGGAGGTGTTCTGCTACCGACGGGTAGCCCTAAGTCCAGGTGATAGCCGAGGTACTCTTAAAGGTCTTCGTGCCCCTAAATTTGAGGATGCAAATGTCTCCTTATGGTACTGATTGAGACTACTCATCTATAGGTCCTCAAAAAATGACTTCGAAGAGCTGTTACAGATACCGTTCCATTCCTTCTAGTAAAATTTGCAGATGTTACTCTGGGTCGACCACGCACTAGTCATCGGGCAACGCTGCCGGTTTACAGGAAACGGGCCACTATGCGCCTTACTGCAGTCCCTAGAATATTCGAACGTTTCGTAATCTGGTGGTTCGACAAAGCTTCTTTATGTAGGGCTACTATTCTTGCCCGGTCAAACTGAGAAATTTGATGTCCCGACAAGAAATAGGAATACCATCCATTTTTCATACTCGTTACAAAATACGGACGTAAATCGTCAAACCCATTTCAGAGATCTAGGAATTATACTAGACTTCAAACTTAAATTTGATGTCCATATTACAACATCTTGTAATGGTATGTTGGGATTCATACTGAGACAGAGTTCTTCTTCATATTGAAGCAATGAAGTAAAACTTCCCATTTTCAGAGCACAAATGAACTTGGTTGGTTACATTTCAGCGAAATGACAGATACTGAAAAGAAACCCTTATGATTACATTTCAAAATGAAGTTGTTGCCAGATGAAACTATGGAATATAAACTAGTAGCGACATATTTTATCAAAACCGTACGAACTTGTTTTTACTCCTAATAAAATGTTCATAAACAAATTCCTCATAAATATGTGTTTTTCGTACACCGTTTCATTTCATACACTGATTTCAGTATTTGATCTAATCTTCAGTACAAATCGTGACTGAACGATTACAATTCGATTACGTGATTATGAATGAGAATGTGGTTCAGAAATTCATCAAATACATCGACCTCTTGCGAGTCACACCATCAAAATACCTTGAGAACGCTCTAACAGAGGTCCGCAGTCAAAGACAAGATGATTAATGGGAACCATACCAGGGAAGAAGGTAATTAAATAACAATTATGAACGTCCATTACCGACCAATGGAAAAGTTTCAATTTTACTCATTTCATTCGAAAAAAATCGTTTGGTTCTTTGCGCATGGGAAGAGCCGAAATGTCAGTTATTTGAATGAAAAATTTGCCTGTTAAGTTTTGACAAATGTGATAAAAGCATGACTTAATTTCACGGACCGCTGGGTAGGAATGTGATCATTAGCGTTGATGGAGTCCAGAATGTGTGTTGTACTGAATTATCGAAAATTGGTTTGACGAAGAACTACTATTATATTAATGGTTCTGTTTCGAAACCAACCAGTCAACAGAACCATATTAGATAGTAAATATTAATTCGCTTGTGATTTTTTCGGGGATCATGCGACCAAGTTTCCCTTTTCGCTGATGAAACTATTTGCTTCATGAAAAGCGAGATAAATATTTCATAAATGAAATGAATGTTCTAAGAATCTCTGTGAAATTATGACATTTAAATGAATGGAGTATATGTGTTTGGCCCTAGGTGAAACATTATAACAATTTCATTTAAAAAAAATACTTATAGTTTTTATGTTTCACAGTTTATTCAGAATCCTAACACGTGTTCCCGTCTTTCAACCATCTTCAAATGAGTAAAAAGAGTAACTAAACATAAAATTTAAAATGTTATTATATCACACTGTGTATATCTGTATATATGTATATCTGTGTATTTATATGGCCCATGGAAATAACAGCATCCAATATAGGGGTGTTCCCAAAGAGTATTTGAAAATTTGTTGAATTCTCCTTTTTCTCAACGGTTTTTTTGATTGAAAGAATCTTCAAATAGTCCATCAATTTACCCTTTTCAACATTATATAGTAAAGTGACATCTTTCTCATTAACGAAATGATTTTTTTCTATACAATGTTCTGGAAAACCGGTTGCTTTCTGGTTTTTCAAAATAGACATCCTTTGTTCTTTGATTCTATGTTGTGAACATCGGCCTGTCTGTCCTATATATGTAGCATTACAATAATCACATTTAATTCGATAAATCTCCGATTCGGAAAAGGTTGGGTTCCTTTCTTGATTGTTCACCAACATCTTAGCTAAATTATTTCTATATACTGCTAAGGAATCAATTCCCATTTTATAATAAAGACCATTAGAGCTGCTGAAACCTTTTATATAAGCAATAAGAGTTAGGATCTCTTATGGTCTTTATAAAATGGTAATAAATTTTTTAGCAGAAAATAGAAATAATTTACCTGAGATGTTGGTGAACAATAAAAAACACGTGTCAGGATTTTGAATAAACCGTACATATCATGCTCCATATCGGTGGTAAATTTTTCCCAGTATTCTCTCTTGATATTCCTTATTTCTGAGTTTTTTTTCTTCTTTGAATGTAGTTATCTCTATTTCCAGGCGTTTTGTTGCTTCTGTATGAAAAGTAAGCATTCCGTTTCTCTTTTGCTAGTGCTTTGATCTTCGATATAAACCATTGTTTGTGGTTGGATTTTGTATTGAGGCTGACTTTGGAGCTTCTTCGGATGCTGCTTTGGTGTTCGATCTTATCTTTCTCCAGGAGCTTTTTCCATCGTTGTGCTCCTTAATTCTATTCTCACCAATTTTCTGTGACAGACGTTCCTTGTAGAGATCTTTTGTTGAAGAGTTTTTGATTGATTCGATGTTGAAATTTTCCTTGACGACACTGGTGCTTTTTTCTTCTCTGTATACTCATACGTAATTCACAGATGACTAAATAGTGGTCAGACCTGGTGATTTGCGTCCAAAAAAGCTGTTAGAATTAAATTAATGTCTACAATAAACACCGCTTATATTTAATAGACGTATGTAATCAAAACTCAATATATAATGTCAAATGGAATAAATAAACCAACAGATATAAAAAAAGTCATTAAAATTAATAGATAAATATTTAAAGGAGAAAAAATTTTGTTTCTGATCTCACCATTAAGAACATCAATTGCCTTTTAAAACATAAACACAACTTAAGGACTTCTCAAAAAATATAATTTGTTTGAAATATTTAATATATTTAAATATTCAATTAAGTTAATTCAGAAATCTCTCAAAACATGCACTATATCTTCAAAAAACAAATATAATTCTGGTAATCTCTTCATCGGTCCAAAATAATATCCAAATATCAAAATCAAATAACTATTACTATAACTCACCTCACACGTGTTTACAGGATGATTGCTTCAAACATACTATGATGGTCTATGTTCTCAACAAAATCAGAGAAAAGTGTAAGTTGTTTTTAAGGTTATATTTAAATCATTGACATTCCATTATGAGATTTATTAAAACAACTTACACTTTTCTGTGATTTTGTTGAGAACATAGACAGACCATCATAGTCTGTTTGAAGCAATCATCCTGTAAACACGTGTGAGGTGAGATATAGTGATAGTTATTTGATTTTGAAATTTTGAATATTATTTTGGACCGATGAAGAGATTACCAGAATTATATTTGTTTTTTGAAGATATAGTGCATGTTTTGAGATATTTGTGAATTAACTTATTTGAATATTTAAATATATTAAATATTTCAAATAAATTATATTTTTTGAGAAGTCCTTAAATTGTGTTCATGTTTTTGAAAGGCAATTGATGTTCTTAATGGTAAGATCAGAAACAAAATTTTGTCTCCTTTAAATATTTATTTATTAATTTTAATGACTTTTTTATATCTGTTGTTTTATTTATTCCATTTGACATTATATATTAAGTTTTGATTATATACGTCTATTAAATATGAGCGGTGCTTATTGTAGACATTAATTTAATTCTAAAAGTTTTTTGAATAAAAATTTCTTCGAAATTAAAATTTTAGAAGACTAAAAGATTAAATCTGTTTTGATATTCAAATTTTGTTATATTTCTTCTATCAAGTAGAAAGCCTTTTCCTACAAAAAAGCTGTTATTTATTCGCATGTTATAGAGGTGCAAAAGTCAATTAGGATTTCCATGTTCATTTATGTGTTCTTCATTGAATCGATGTTTTATATTGGGTATAATACTATTTCGTATTCTAACATTTAGGTCACCTATTATGAGAAGTTTTTCTGTTCCTGGTATCTTCCTCACTTCTGTTTCCAAAGCATCATAGATTTTGTTTCCTCCTTGCTTTTACCAGTGTCCGGCGCTGATTATGTGGAGCTTTCCTGATCCCTTTCTTAATTACATTCTGTCAAGAAAGTACCAGGAATTATCGATTTAAATCTGGCGGGGCAATGAGGCAGGTAAAAATTTTTTTTCCTAGGTTGGTACCACTGTCCTTAATTACTATGCCAAGCTTGAGCGGGATCTGTCAACTAGTGTGTTTGCAACAGATGATTAAGTCAGTCGATGTCAGAGTGCGTGCCGATTTTTACTATGGGTGATTACGTTGAGCAAAGAATTTGTTTAAAGTTTTGTGTTGCAAATGAATTTTCGTGTGCCGATGCATTGAAAATGTTGCAAAAGGCCTTTGGTGATAATGCTCTATCGAAAACTCGTGCATATCAGTGGTACAGAGCCTTCAAGGACGGTCGTGAAGTGGTCGACCATCGACGGCTTCGATCGAAGATAACGTCGATAAAATTAAGGAAAGGGTGCTGGAAAACCGTCGTACCAGCTTGAGAGAGATAGCAAATGATCTTAAGATATCCAACGAGTCCGCACGTACGATTTTGATTGATATTTTGGGCATGAGAAAGGTGGCCGCACGACTCGTTCCGAAAGACCTGAATTTTCTTCAAAAACGTCATCGCGAAGAGGTTGCTTCAGACATGCTGGATCGCTGTATTTCCGATTCTACATTCATGGAACGCATTATAACTGGTAATGAGACCTGGGTCTACGAGTACGATATGCAAACAAGCCAGCAATCATCGGAATGGGTGGCAAAAAATGAGCCGAAACCGAAAAAACCACGCCAAAGCCGCTCGAAAATGAAGGTGATGCTCATTGTTTTCTTCGATATCCGTGGCGTGGTGCACTACGAATTCGTTCCAGAGGGTCAGACGGTAAACAAGGAGTATTACCTAGGCGTTATGAAACGTTTGCGTGAGCGTACCCGTAAGAAGCGGCCAAATTTGTGGGCGAACAACTCATGAATTTTGCATGACGATAACGCGCCTTCTCACGGAGCTACGATTGTGACTGACTTTCTCGCCAAAAACTCAACAAACGTGCGTCAGCAACCACCGTATTCGCCTGATTTGGCTAGAATTTTCTCATTTACGTACTGTATATCTTGAATAGAGTGTTCGTATTTCTCTGACACCAGCAATCCCACTCCCGCCAATGCTCTTTTGTGTTTGGCTCCTCCACTGTATACCAGTATGAATCCAGGGAGTTGGATGCCTTTACGCTTCGTCTCAAATAATGCGCAGATCTCGATTTGTTGTTGGTTTATCTCCATGAGTATTTCATTATCTTTAGAGCTCCACAGCATAACGTTCCAGAAAGCCACTTTTATGGTATTTATTCTCCATTGTTGTTTCTTAGAATTTTCTAAGAAACTGTTGCCCTGTTATCCGTCCAAATCAGAGGCTGAGTATTGGATCTGTGAGCAATTAAACTGTTTTGTCAAGTACGCTGCTTACCTCGCCTGACAACCCTCGTCCTTTCAATTCACCCCACTTTACACCAAAGGCGGAGTTCATATATAAAATATATGTATAATCTTTCATACAAATCAAATTTCTCGAAATACAATGAAAAATAAGACGATTCATAAAGAGCATCATGTAGAAGAATATTGAATTGCAACTTAAAGGGAAGAACATTTTTGTGAATCACCAAATTTTCACAACAAAATTTAAACTGAAGTGTTGCACTTATATTCCTCGTCTACTCTATCATGAGTCGACTAGATATGAAATTAAAATAAAAAACAATATTCTATTTTCGCTAATATTTTTACATTCTGTCAAGAAAGTACCGGGAATTATCGATTTAAATCTGGCGGGGCAATGAGGCAGGTAAAAAATTTTTTTCCTAGGTTGGTACCACTGTCCTTAATTACTATGCCAAGCTTGAGCGGGATCTGTCAACTAGTGTGTTTGCAACAGATGATTAAGTCAGTCGATGTCAGAGTGCGTGCCGATTTTTACTATGGGTGATTACGTTGAGCAAAGAATTTGTTTAAAGTTTTGTGTTGCAAATGAATTTTCGTGTGCCGATGCATTGAAAATGTTGCAAAAGGCCTTTGGTGATAATGCTCTATCGAAAACTCGTGCATATCAATGGTACAGAGCCTTCAAGGACGGTCGTGAAGTGGTCGCCCATCGACGGCTTCGATCGAAGATAACGTCGATAAAATTAAGGAAAGGGTGCTGGAAAACCGTCGTACCAGCTTGAGAGAGATAGCACATGATCTTAAGATATCCCACGAGTCCGCACGTACGATTTTGATTGATATTTTGGGCATGAGAAAGGTGGCCGCACGACTCGTTCCGAAAGACCTGAATTTTCTTCAAAAACGTCATCGCGAAGAGGTTGCTTCAGACATGCTGGATCGCTGTAATTCCGATTCTACATTCATGGAACGCATTATAACTGGTAATGAGACCTGGGTCTACGAGTACGATATGCAAACAAGCCAGCAATCATCGGAATGGGTGGCAAAAAATGAGCCGAAACCGAAAAAACCACGCCAAAGCCGCTCGAAAATGAAGGTGATGCTCATTGTTTTCTTTGATATCCGCGGCGTGGTGCACTACGAATTCGTTCCAGAGGGTCAGACGGTAAACAAGGAGTATTACCTAGGCGTTATGAAACGTTTGCGTGAGCGTATCCGTAAGAAACGGCCAAATTTGTGGGCGAACAACTCATGGATTTTGCATGACGATAACGCGCCTTCTCACCGAGCTACGATTGTGACTGACTTTCTCGCCAAAAACTCAACAAACGTGCGTCAGCAACCACCGTATTCGCCTGATTTGGCTAGAATTTTCTCATTTACGTACTGTATATCTTGAATAGAGTGTTCGTATTGCTCTGACACCAGCAATCCCACTCCCGCCCATGCTCTTTTGTGTTTGGCTCCTCCACTGTATACCAGTATGAATCCAGGGAGTTGGATGCCTTTACGCTTCGTCTCAAATAATGCGCAGATCTCGATTTGTTGTTGGTTTATCTCCATGTGTATTTCATTATCTTTAGAGCTCCACAGCATAACATTCCAGAAAGCCACTTTTATGGTATTTATTCTCCATTGTTGTTTCTTAGAATTTTCTAAGAAACTGTTGCCCTGTTATCCGTCCAAATCAAAGGCTGAGTATTGGATCTGTGAGCAATTAAACTGTTTTGTCAAGTACGCTGCTTACCTCGCCTGACAACCCTCCTCCTTTCAATCCACCCCACTTTACACCAAAGGCGAAGTTCATATATAAAATATATGTATAAGCTTTCATACAAATCAAATTTCTCAAAATACAATGATAAACAAGACGATTCATAAAGAGCATCATGTAGAAGAATATTGAATTGCAACTTAAAGGGAAGAACATTTTTGTGAATCACCAAATTTTCACAACAAAATTTAAACTGAAGTGTTGCACTTATATTCCTCGTCTACTCTATCATGAGTCGACTAGATATGAAATTAAAATAAAAAACAATATTCTATTTTCGCTAATATTTATATATCATACAGCACTCGTCTCTAGATATCAAGCGATCAAAAAACGGTTCTGTTTGGTGCCGTTAAAGCACGTCATACAACGTTGCATATGATGGATTGGCTGGCTTCTTCGGACAGATTATGGAGGACCAAACACCTGCTCTGCTTTTTCTCCAATCTGCCGCAAATGTTCTTGTATGGTCGACCAAGGTTGGTTAAGGGTGTTTTAGAGTTCCTCTGCCCTTAGCACGTCGTTGTCTGATGTTGGTCATTCTTATCTATAGGAGTCAGAGAGATCGAAATTACCCGATCTGAACCTAGAGAACCATCTTTGGTATTTACTAACGTTTAATGCACTTGGATAAATATTGCGAATGTTTTTGGTCGCAACTGTTGCGTCACTACCCTTGCGAAACTCAAAAAGCAATAATGCCGCATATGCTCTTCTGGTATTTGGCTGGCCATTTCACCCCAAATTGCCAAAAAAGTCTTATATTCAATTATTCAAAAGTAAAAAATTCACAGTAACCTTAAATAGATTTTGACACGACTTCGAAGTACACAGTGAGCTGACAAATTACAATCGAATATAGACATGCGTAGAAACGATATTACTTTATTTATATTATTTGGAATAGACTATAAGACGAATAAACTCATTTTTCATTTCTCGCTGTTAACTGTCTGGCTTTTCCGATCTTATTCGATAAATAAAAACGCATAAATGCATATTCATGGAACGGAAGCAAAATCCTCTGATCAATTACGGTATAGTGGAGGATTGAACCCATTTGTGTGTACAAAACGAATAATAATCTCCTTTTCAACCATTTCCTGCGCATCCTCCGTGAAATCGGACATGGGGATCGTTGTATGATGTACGCCTCGAAACGCTGTCATCATTAGCGTTATCAGATTTCGATTTATCTGCTCGTTTCATCTTTCCTCAATTATGTCCGCGGCAGTGTAAGAATGAAATGTATGTCGGATTGGTCTGATATGATGATTGCACGGATCTGGAATAATGATAATAACTGGTACCAGTAACTGGATGGAAAGGTAATAGTTACAGCGTTTGTACGGGGTTGCTGAAAGTTGAAGATCATTATTGCCATTTTTGAAACGGCAACAGATATAAGAGGTTTAATTTTGAATAGCCCGGTATCTAGCAACTGTCACTTTTCGAGCTGTCATCTTTTGACATTTGACAAGTAAAAACTACACGATTACTAAAAATAGAACGATAAATGCTTCAGCAACGCAAAACTTAAGCAGTTTTGAGGGTATAAATATAACATTTCACTAAATTACGCTCATTAGTTTTCTAATCGACGAGAATGACTGACGCCACAATGATGAGATAATCGAACGAAGTTCCTTACTAATCATCCATGAAGATATATTTGCTGTTTATCAAGACTGTCCCGTCGTTATCCACCGTTCAAAAGTGGTCAGGTGAATTTAAAAGAGGGAGAGAAAGTATTGAAGACGACCCTCACTTGGGCGGGAGTGTCAGCGGCACCACTGAAGAAAATATGAAAAAGGTGGAAAAGCTGGTACTTGAAGATACCAGATAAGGGTCAAGATGTTAGCAGAGATCACAAATCTATCCATGGGTACCATAATTGCTATCTTTCATGACCATCTTAACGTCTCAAAGGTCAGTGCAAAATGGTTACCGAGAATACTCAGCGCACTTTAGAAGCAATTGCGAGCCGAGTGCTGAAGGAGTTTTTAGAGCTCTGTGGAGAAGACCCATCGAATATTTTCTAATAGCTATGACCCTGAGAATTAACAAGAGTCCATGCAGTGGATTGAAAAGGGTGCACAGACCCCAAAGTAGTTTGGAGTAACCCCATCCGCTGGAAAAATAACGGCTATAGTTTTTTGGGATTCTAAAGGTATTTTATCGATAGAATACACTAAAAAGGGTGAAAGCATCATAGCAGCATCATAAGCAACCACTTCGCGTAGATTAAGAGCAGGAATATGGCTTCAAAGAACTTACTCATCCTCCATACAGACCAGACTTAGCCCCACACTGACTACTACCTATTTCCAAATGTGAAAAATATCATTGTGGAAAGCGATTTTCCAACGATGAAAAACTGAAGGTAGCAATTAATAGGTACCTTTTTTGTGGACAAGCCGGAAAAATATATTTTACTAGGTTTAGAGAAGCTTATTTCTCGATCTAACAAATGCATTGATGTTCTAGGCGACTACACTGAAAAATAGAAATACTAAAATCCTGTGAGTTATCTAGTCTTGTTATTGTGAGGTCAAGAAAATTAATACTGTGGTTCATTTATTAACCTCACAATAACAAGACTAGATAATTCACATGATTTCAGTATTTTTCACAAACCCTCACATACAGATATTACCAGATATGTATTGTAATATCTGTATGTGTGGGTTTGTGAAAAATACTGAAATCATGTGAATTATCTAGTCTTGTTATTGTGAAGTTCTATGGATCCTCACCTGGGTGATTTGAGGTTTTATGGAACCTCAAATCACCCCATCAACCAAAAGATGTCTGCATATAATAGTTTTATTCATAGACTGTTGAATGTCCCCTTGAATTTAGATAATTTTTCCAAACAATTAGACATTATCAAACAGATAGCTTCGCATAACGGTTACAATCCCTTTCTTATAGACAAAATGGTATCCAATAAACAAAAGAACGTGGCATTAAATCTCGTGTTGCCAGTCATAAAAGAGGACAATACACAGAAATACTTTCCGTTATCTTATGTTAATGAATTATCTGAAAATATTAATAACAATAATAATAATAATTTATTCATTCCCAGTACATTACAAATCACAGAATATGAATAAATTTTAACCCATCAAAAATTTCATTGGGAGTCAGGAACAATTTAGTCTAAAAAGACACATAAGTATATATAAAATTAAAAATGTATAAAACAAAACATTAGTTAAACAAACAATAAATAAATGAATTTGGCCGACAACGTTTTTCATAAAAATATATTTTTTTTAAAAAGTATCATTCAGGTATTCGTGTGTTGAGTAGTATCCTTTATTCATTAGGAGACATTTTAGTTCATTCTTCAGCTTTATTCGATTCAATTCCTTCATTCTGGACGGCAGTTTGTTGAAAATTTTTATAGCTAGATGAATTACATTTAAGTGTAACTTTCATACGATGGTATGGTATGATGTAGTTGTTTTTGTTTCTTGTATCATAGTTGTGATTGAAGTTGTTTTTCAATATTATGTCCTTATTATCATGGATGTACATTACACAGGTAAGTATAAGAATGGACGTCACGGTAAGAATTTTTTCTTATAGCTCTCTACATCTTTATCTATTACTCACGTCACATATTATTCTCAGTACCTGCTTCTGTTTTATGAATACTTTCAGACAAATCCCCCCCCCCCGGAAAAGAATGTTAAGGACACTATGAAAGTAGCTGAAGTAAGTAATCTTGGCTGCTTCAACTCCCGCTATTTGCTTTATTCTCCTAACTGCTTAGGTAGCTCTTGACTACTTGAATTATTTCATCAATGTAGACAGAAAACTTGTGATTTGATTCAAAAAGACTCCAAGTAGCCTCATGTGTTTGTCTAAAGACATCTTTGGTTCAAACAGTAGTCTCTGTGTTTTATCACTGTTCATCATCATTTTGTTTGCGCTGAACCATACCTGGGCTTTCCTTAGTGTCTTCTTGTCTTTCTCTTCCAATTCATGTTTGTCCATCCCTTTATTCAGAATGGAAGTGTCATCAGCGAAGAGGACGGTTTGATCTGATTTCACATTAGCTGGCAAGTCGTTCATATATATCACAAACAAAAGAAGACCCAACACGGAACCCTGCGGTACACCATCAGTCACCGTCTCTCAAGAAGAAGACCTGTCTCCTAAGCTTGTTTTCTGCATCCTGTCTGTCAAATAACTTTTCATCAGGTCAAGAGCCTCACCCCTGATTCCATAGTATTCAAGCTAGTTTAAAAGCACAGGGTGTGAAATACTATCAAGAGCCTTGGATAAGTCACATGCCATCAATAACCGTAGTACTTACATAAAAAACAATAAGGATCGAACAAATCAAGAAATTAAATCTGTAGTCTACAAGTTGCTTACAACGATTGCCCTTTAGTATATATTGGCCAGACAGGTAGATCTTTCATGAAAATAATCCAATAACACCAAAGAAGTTACATATCGAATTGGCTACATTTGACATATGCTAATCATCTTGAGGAATTCAGGCATAATTGCAACAATAACTGTGAAATTATCCACGTCGAAAGCAAAAGTTCTAAATATTTGATTGATTCGGTCTTTACTTAGTGGAAACTCATTTTAATTAAAAAAATATTTGGAAATAAATTACTGTTTCATATATATTTTTTCAAGCAAAAGTGCTAGATTAACACTTTTAGAAATTCTTGAAATCAACAGGTACAATGCCTGTAAAATCCTTTTGAATGAACAAACAGATTTTGAGAAATCCCCATTACTGAGTATCTTTCTCTAATGGCATTGTTCAGCGGCAAATTCCAGTAAACACCTCAAGTTTTTATGACTTGTTATTACCATTATTTTGTCACGTACCCAACTGTATTTGAACTCTGTTACATTAGACACCATTAGTCAGTAGAATGTAGATACCTGAAGAAGCCACATCGTGGTGAAATAATTGTTCTATTGTCAACATTTTTGTGAAAATTAAAATATTGTCTCTTATATATTCAAATGAAAATAAGTCCCAATTTTTGCAGGAAATTCTCTTATTTTCATAAGTATTAACTACTCTATCTTTTTGTGCGCTTACAGTGGTACACCCTGTATACTTGTAACATTGTAGAAGTCATTTGAAATTAACACTTCTGACTAAATTTCACATGGGCAATCAACTTCTTGCCAACCTTATAAACCACAATGCACAGCAACCAAGTTAAGCAATTCCAAATGGAATTTAATTCCAGCCGATCAAGACGCTTTCCGATAATGATGATATCGAGAAATTGCATATTAGGAAGGATAATTGGGCACCTCCTCGTTCTCAGGTTAATCACTCTTTGGGCTTATGTTTAATATCCCGCTGATCCGACTGATGGAGAACGATTTAGACATTGTTGCCTAGGTGACAAGAATGCCAAAATGGATTATTCAACTTTTTGGGGTTATTCTATAGAAGATGAAATCTTTTAAGAGTAGTTCGAAGTTACCAATCATGGTTTCAGTGATAGTTTGTAAAGGATGGGCCACTTAAAATTTGAAATTTTTAACGGGTATAAATAAAAAAACTAATGGATATTGTTTCGAAGTTGTGAGTTTATTAGAAACGTTGAAACTTCTTATTTACGAGTGAAACAATATCATTCGAATGACTGCCACGACTGGCCACAGTACCCACCCCATCCGATGAAGCTGATTTTACAGTACATAGTCGATTGTTTGTGGCTAAATCTCATGAATGGCAAATTCGATTTCGTGTTTCAAGGCATTAATCATTTCTTGATGGTTTCTCTTGCTTAACGGACCCCCATAAAAGTCCTCTTAGGCGAAAATGAGCTTCAAGTTTTGTGAAACCAGTCGCTGGTACTGGCTTAACCTCAGCATAATAGTTTGGGTTCATTATTTCCAAATAATGAAGGATTGTCTGAAATCTTTAGTCAATTGTTTCCAAAACATATGTACTACTCTGTCAAGAAAGTACCGGGAATTTTCAATTAAAACAACATTTTTACATTTAATCGTCAAAATTTATTGGGTCCCTTCAAAATAGGCTCCATTTGCTCTAATACATCTATGCCAACGGCACTTCCAATTATCGAAACATTTTTTATAGGCGCTTTCCGGGATGGACTTTAGCTCTCGCGCCGAATTTTGTTTTATGGCTTCAATCGACTCAAAACGGGTACCACGAAGGGGCAATTTTAGTTTTGGGAAGAGGAAAAAGTCGCAGGGAGCCAAATCCGGCGAATACGGTGGTTGCTGAAGCACGTTTGTTGAGTTTTTGGCGAGAAAGTCAGTCACAATCGTAGCTCGGTGAGAAGGCGCGTTATCGTCATGCAAAATCCATGAGTTGTTCGCCCACAAATTTGGTCGCTTCTTACGGATACGCTCACGCAAACGTTTCATAACGCCTAGGTAATACTCCTTGTTTACCGTCTGACCCTCTGGAACGAATTCGTAGTGCACCACGCCACGGATATCGAAGAAAACAATGAGCATCACCTTCATTTTCGAGCGGCTTTGGCGTGGTTTTTTCGGTTTCGGCTCATTTTTTGCCACCCATTCCGATGATTGCTGGCTTGTTTGCATATCGTACTCGTAGACCCAGGTCTCATCACCAGTTATAATGCGTTCCATGAATGTAGAATCGGAATTACAGCGATCCAGCATGTTTGAAGCAACCTGTTCGCGATGACGTTTTTGAAGAAAATTCAGGTCTTTCGGTAAGAGTCGTGCGGCCACCTTTCTCATGCCCAAAATATCAATCAAAATCGTACGTGCGGACTCGTGGGATATCTTAAGATCATGTGCTATCTCTCTCAAGCTGGTACGACCCTTTCCTTAATTTTATCGACGTTATCTTCGATCGAAGCCGTCGATGGGCGTCCACTTCACGACCGTCCTTGAAGGCTCTGTACCACTGATATGCACGAGTTTTCGATAGAGCATTATCACCAAAGGCCTTTTGCAACATTTTCAATGCATCTGCACACGAAAATTCATTTGCAACACAAAACTTTAAACAAATTCTTTGCTCAACGTAATCACCCATAGTAAAAATCGGCACGCACTCTGACATCGACTGACTTAATCAGCTGTTGCAAACACACTAGTTGACAGATCCCGCTCAAGCTTGGCATAGTAATTAAGGACAGTAGTACCAACCTAGGAAAAAAAATTTTTACCTGCCTCATTGCCCCGCCAGATTTAAATCGATAATTCCCGGTACTTTCTTGACAGAATGTACAGAGTTTTGGTTTTCTACTTTAGATTGTGGTATTCAAATTTAATATCTGAAATATTTTAAATATCATACAGATTTATTTTGTTAACCTCCTAAAAATTTCAATTTAAAAAAAATTTTTTACTAAAAACCTTTTTAGAATTGAATTAAATGAATGTCTTAGAAAAACACTGTTTCAATTTAGTAGACATATATAATACAATTTACACTCATTGCAGAGTACCAACAGGGAATAAAATAATTCAAAGAAACATAAATTATTAATTAAAAGTTCTACATGAATACTTGAAGTATTTATTTCGTTGATTAAAAATTAATATTTCTCTGAATTATTTTATTCTAAAGTTTTCGAATAAAATTTTTCGAAATTGAAATTTGGAGGAGGTTAACAGTATAAATCTGTATGATATTTAAAATTTTGTAAAAATCCTTCTAGCAAGTAAAAATATCTTTTTAATATTTAATCTGAAATATTATTGTGTATTCAAAAATCAATATTTGTTGTTGATCATTTTTCAAGGGAGTTTTTGAAGAGTTTCCTGAACCTCTCGACTTCTCAATTCGTCAGTGATTGGTAATAGAAAAAAATTTTAACTAGTAAAGAACTTGAACATTGCAGGTAATGCTTCAATAAAAGAAACCTTACAATTTTCGAACGAAATAAATCCAAATCTTGCATCGTCAAGATTCCCTTGCGTATTTGTTCATATTTTTATATAAATAATGAAGTATTGATAAAATATTTCTGCAGATTTAGTCCTTTCAAATCATCGTCTTAATTATACCAGAAGATATATTAATTTTTATTCAGCCTCAAACATAAATTAATTGCATATTACTTCGAAGGATTGTTTCAAATATTTCAAAGATCAACTAAAACAATTCTCTGTAACCTCTTCAAATTTTAATCTAATAATTAAATTTAAAATTAAATTCAATGAAATATCTTGGAAATACTGTTTATTTTTATAGATATACTACTCTGTCAAGAAAGTACCGGGAATTTTCAATTAAAACAACATTTTTACATTTAATCGTCAAAATTTATTGGGTCGCCTTCAAAATAGGCTCCATCTGCTCCAATACATCTATGCCAACGGCACTTCCAATTATCGAAACATTTTTTATAGGCGCTTTCCGGGATGGACTTTAGCTCTCGCGCCGAATTTTGTTTTATGGCTTCAATCGACTCAAAACGGGTGCCACGAAGGGGCAATTTTAGTTTTGGGAAGAGGAAAAAGTCGCAGGGAGCCAAATCCGGCGAATACGGTGGTTGCTGAAGCACGTTTGTTGAGTTTTTGGCGAGAAAGTCAGTCACAATCGTAGCTCGGTGAGAAGGCGCGTTATCGTCATGCAAAATCCATGAGTTGTTCGCCCACAAATTTGGCCGCTTCTTACGGATACGCTCACGCAAACGTTTCATAACGCCTAGGTAATACTCCTTGTTTACCGTCTGACCCTCTGGAACGAATTCGTAGTGCACCACGCCACGGATATCGAAGAAAACAATGAGCATCACCTTCATTTTCGAGCGGCTTTGGCGTGGTTTTTTCGGTTTGGGCTACTTTTTTGCCACCCATTCCGATGATTGCTGGCTTGTTTGCATATCGTACTCGTAGACTCAGGTCTCATTACCAGTTATAATGCGTTCCATGAATGTAGAATCGGAATTACAGCGATCCAGCATGTCTGAAGCAACCTGTTCGCGATGACGTTTTTGAAGAAAATTCAGGTCTTTCGGTACGAGTCGTGCGGCCACCTTTCTCATGCCCAAAATATCAATCAAAATCGTACGTGCGGACTCGTGGGATATCTTAAGATCATGTGCTATCTCTCTCAAGCTGGTACGACGGTTTTCCAGCACCCTTTCCTTAATTTTATCGACGTTATCTTCGATCGAAGCCGTCGATGGGCGTCCACTTCACGACCGTCCTTGAAGGTTCTGTACCACTGATATGCACGAGTTTTCGATAGAGCATTATCACCAAAGGCCTTTTGCAACATTTTCAATGCATCTGCACACGAAAATTCATTTGCAACACAAAACTTTAAACAAATTCTTTGCTCAACGTAATCACCCATAGTAAAAATCGGCACGCACTCTGACATCGGCTGACTTAATCAGCTGTTGCAAACACACTAGTTGACAGATCCCGCTCAAGCTTGGCATAGTAATTAAGGACAGTGGTACCAACCTAGGAAAAAAATTTTTTACCTGCCTCATTGCCCCGCCAGATTTAAATCGATAATTCCCGGTACTTTCTTGACAGAATGTATATCAAAAATAGCCTCAAGATGGGACAAAAAACGGTATTCTTTCCATAAAACCAATCAATCAAAGAAATGGATATTTCATTAAATTGATTGCACAAACAAGTGAACAGCTGTTGTTAGGATTCTTCCAAGAATCAATAAGAGTTCATTTCTGTAAAATTAAATTTTCTTCACACTACTCAACGTTGAACATTTCCTTTTCTATTCTTCGATGACACCTTGGTCGCATGATCACTTTGTATTTCTTCAGTCAAGGTGTAGGAAATACTTAGAATGGGCTACAATTCGAAACAAAATGAATCCAGGAATCTTTTTATAAAAATAACAAGCATTTTCACATTTTTAAATATGACATAATGTGAAATAGAAGTGTATTCGACAATTCTCTAATAATAGGTATACCAATTATTACCAATGCATGATACTTTTCGTAAAATATTGAAATTTACCTGCCTCATTGCCCCGCCAGATTTAAATCGATAATTCCCGGTACTTTCTTGACAGAATGTATAGAAACATATTTGCTGTAGTCAAACGATGTAGAATACAAAAAAGATTATGTAGAATATTGACCGAGATTACCTAGAAAACTTCATCGAATGGATATTTAAATATATTCCAATCCAAAAAAGTTCCGTATAGATTTCAAAAGTCTTCAAATAAAAACAATAAAAAATATATCCACATACCTTATGTTCAAAATATATCCAGCCTCAAGCAAGCTAAAACGAACGTGTAAGGCTGAGCCCACAATTTTCTATGTTCCTGCATAAAAAATCCTAAGAAGAAGACACAATCAAAGACTCAGCATAAGAAGAGTACTACGCGAATGTGTGAAAAGACAAATTATAATAATTATAATGCTGATATTGAATTCCGAAGGAAAGGTATACGAGCACATCAGAAAGTATGCGGATGTTATCTGTTTTTATCAATTTGGTAAAGGTATCGCCAAGTTCTTTATGTAAGTCAATGAAACAGAGTATTAAACATTTTAAACCAGTCCTCAGTAACGAAGAAATAAATTTTTGAAATTTTATTCAGTGGATACAAAAACCGCATCTGGCATAAGGACCTTTTTCAAAACTACTCGAGGCGGGGGTATTGAAAAAACAATAATTATACTCATATTTGCATGTACAATAATTAAAGCAAGTTTTTTGAAATTATTATGTTTCACTAACAAAAATATTAAAAAGTTGACACATTCTTGTAGTGCAGAATCAGTTTATTATCGATCAAATGCCTAAGTTGTTTGAAGATGAGGCATTACCTTGAACTGCATGGAAAAAGTTTGTGAATTTTTTCGTAATTAACATTCTTATTTCTAAAAACTGGTTTTAATTATGATCGAATCCTATGACTATGTAGTAACGGCCAAAAGAGCTGAACATAGGTAGAGAATACTTGAAAAATCTGTTGATTGTTACCTAAAATTCATTCCTTATCGTTTATTGCTTATTTCTCTTATTTCGGGGGTTTACAATATTTACATAATTTCCGAGTATACGTATGCATCAGGCTTCATAAACTGCCCATGTTACTCAAGAGATGTTTTCCAAACATGGACATATGTGGATTCATTTCAAGAAGAGCTAATGTATATTCTGATTCATCGTCCTACTTAAATCCTTTAATGGTTTACCTATAAAAAGGCTACAGACTAAAGTCCAAATTTCAATATATGCCTGTCAAGTATTGCAGAAATTGTTCTGAGTATTTTAAACACTATTTCAAAAAATGAGCAATTTTATTTCTGTTCTTATGGATGTGAAAAAGTCAAAGTTATCTTCCATCCTACCTAATATATTTCGTTAGAATCTCCAACTTTTCAAAAGAACATTAATGTTTTCACTTTTTTATTTGAAGTTGTTCAATTTTCTTACCTTCTAATTTTTTCTTACCTCTTAATACATTTGCTATTAGTACTGTTTACTTTTCATTTAAATACATTTACTCTCATTCTCATAAGCTTTCTTATATTGAAGATGAATTTCCGTCAAGTAAAGACCGAGACAGTCAAGAACTTTCTATTGAAGTCCTTCTTGTAAGTACTCGACTTCCTTGAAATGCTTCGAGAGCGGTCCGATTTCCTCGACTTCTTGATTTTTACGTTAGCTTTGTTAGTTTTTTTATCGAATAATAACTAACTAATATTTATTTAGAAACTTGTAGCCTTATCAAAATTTTTTTCTGAAAATTTTGAAATTTCTCCCAACTCAATTTTAATGAGCGGCCTGTGTAAAAAATTAATGTAAGTATTGGTGTGCTCCAAAGCAATAATTAAACAAATTCAATTGAACTGATTGAAATTTATTCTGTTAAGAATTATGTATGTTAAAATATTTTTCATTGTTATTACACTCAAAAATTGGTTGAGGTCGAACTACAAACGAATTACTACTCTATTAAAATCTACTTTTCAATGGCCCAAGATAATTATCTACCTTCTGAAATATCTATTATGGAGAATGACTGATAACAATGTGGGTAGGGACAGTCATGAAAATTTTAATATTTAAATGACAGGAAAAATTTGAATTAGTAATTCAAAATATTGTAGATCATTCGTCAAATTCGGCCTACTTTACTTGAAAAGGTTTTACAGATATCAGAGTAATCTAGGAGTTCCTTGTCACAGCAAGAAAGAAAAACGCTTCATCTATAAAAATAAAAAAAACAGTGAAAATACCAAATTTAAGTGGAGATGCTAAAGGTTTTTGTACAACTTTTTTATTACAGACAAGGGCAGAGAAAGTAAACGAATCTGTTTTTTCAGAGCCCTATGTGAAAGAAATAAAAGAATTATTTAGTTTATTGAAGAACAGGGCCTTATATTTTATCAAATTTTCACAATTTATTCACCAATAATTCGATACAAGATGCCGCTCAATGCATATCAATATACCATAAGGTATCATATTATGATAGGGGAGAGAAGAGCTTATTATTGAGGAGTGGTATTTGAAGATCGGGATCTTTATGGAATTTTTATATTTCCAAGCACACCAACAAATTCATTTTAAAGCGTTTGTGACATGGAGGATTTTGAGGATTGTTAATATCCATATGGTGATTGACAGCTTTGATATGTTCGAAGACTCCCAACTCTTTTTCTGTGGTCAGATCCTCTTTCCATATTATTTCAAAGTTCCTACTTTGAACCCAAGTAAATTGCATAATATTACAAGTGACTCTCTAGATTTCGGAACGTTTTGATTTATTTTATTTTGCGTTGATCAGGATATTTTCTAGATTTACATGAGGAGGCCTGTTTTGGGGTAAATTTATTGAAATAATGTTAGATTTTGGTGAATAAATATCCAAAATGAATTCAAGGCTATGTATTTATGAATTGAATTTCTAATGCTGGATATAAAAGGGTAATAATTTGTTTGTCTATAAATCATTCTATTCGCTTTATGTAAAGAGAATTTATTATTTGATGCTGTATGATTTCTGTAGAAATGTTCTCCTGGGACACAGCTATTGTGAATGCCGAAAGAATCATAGAATTGAGATCAGCAAATTCGTGATTTTCGGGACTGAAAGAATCTTGAGGAATGATTTACATTTATGTACTTTTTTCTGAAGAGGTCTATGGAATTAATTTTTTTATACATTCCTACTTCAACTGTAAATTCGGTTTCAGCATGAATGAAGTTATTAGACGTTGTTTTCTTCTAGAAGTTTTTCTAAGAGCTATGCATCCATTCGTTGGTATTCTTGGAGACAAATCTTTCACATCAAATCGAACTGATTTTAGGTTTTACATATCATTATGTTCACTGTTAATTCTGCGGAACTCTCGATAGCATATCTCTCTATAATAAATCATACGGCCCAATATAATATTTTGTTCTCCTAATTTGATGAAGAGAATGTTTTCGAAGAAAATGAATCAACAAATAAATACCCTTTTATATCTTATTCTAGAAAATCCGGATAAATGCATAACCTTAAATTATTTTGACCATTGATCAAGCAAAATCCAAAATTATTCCAATGAATTAACCTAAATGCCCTCCTCAATTTGTTTCCCTGATCTAAGAAATATTTCACTCAACGCATAGTTAAAACAAAATGATTTAAAAAGTTCGAGAGTTTAAAAAATTAATTGTGATGACTGTAATGCAATTGCATCGATTGCGAGACGTTTCTGGGGTTTGTGGATCCCACGATACATCTAGTCCGTTGGTGCTTGAAGCCAGAATCAATTGAAAGACTTCACGAGTGTCTTGATGGTGCTCGTACCAGGATCAATTGAGGCATCAATCTTGAGACTATCTTGGTTCATGGTCCTGCGTTCGGGTGGTTGGATAAGAAGCCCCTTTGGCGTGTGAGTGGCGTCCCAAACAACTCGGGTACTGACCATACACAGTAGAGGTTGGATAGCGCTTCGCTGCTACCAGTCATACGGTGTAGGTTTTCGAACTGAAGTCGAAACTGGAAGCTGGTGGACTCAACTCTTCGGAGTGATAAGGCGTAATCCTTATCACACTTTCTGACTCTTGGGACAGACTGTGGAGACTGCTGACTATTCACTTGGTGAAAGAGCTACGCTCACATGCCAATAAGTGTATTGGCATGTGAGGTAGAATTCACGTGATGCCTTGAAACACGAAATCGAAGTTGCTATTCTTGAGATTGAACCCCAAACAATCGACAATGAAAAGTTGGGTTGAGCGAATAAATATTTTCATACTAAATATTTGTTTTTTCCTTCAATATCTCACGGGAATAACACAGGTCTACAGCCATCATTTGGGAAACGATAAAACAATTAAAAAGGTCTCCTAAGAAATCCAATCTCTCTCCAATTTTTCCTTGAACAATAAATTTCTCTAACGTAGCTATTATCACATCCGAATGCTCATTATGCGTCCATCACGAATTTCTTCAGCATCTCCAGGAACATCTCGGCTTTCTGGCAACAGCGCCCGATTATCCGTGGGTACGTACCCGCAGGGACAAAGAGGGTCCGCGGTGTCTCACAGAGAAGATTGTTAAGAGGCGCTCGTGAGCTAAAGTCGCTCACCTCGTCGAGGACCACACACGTTGATACCGACGCTTTTCCTCTCTGCTCCCCCCGAGATTTTACCGTAGTTCGACTATGCGTGCATAGAGGGCGCTTGCTGCTTGGAACCGGGAATTTACGAAGACTGCAGAAACGAATGCGTAGCCGTCTGCAGGCTACATTAGAGTGTTAATTGGAATTTATCATTGCAATGAAGAATTGTTCGCTTATACAGATAAAGATTTATAAATCACGATCCTGTTGATTATTGCTGAATGACCAACAATCTGTAAATTAATAAGTTGGGGAAAAAGTCATTATTTTTGCTTAAAACTTTATCATGTTTTGAATTTTTCGATTTGGATCAAATATGCAATATTTTGTTCTTTAATTTGTGCCCATTTAAAAGGTAGCTCCGTATTGCCTCTCTTAAGGGGTCTTGGTCCCAACTGGGGAAAATCTGTAGTAAAAGATTAACATAATCTTCGTTTGATGCTAATTTCTTAACACTCAGAAAGTTTTGCAATTCGAGAAAGAGATGGTAATCGCTTGGTGCCAGGTGGATGCATTAAAACTTCCCAACCAAACTTCCAGGGTTTCTGGAGGGTCACTATAGACGTATGGGAGCTGGTGGAACATAACATTGACCAAGAACGGTCAATACTGACCGTTCTTGGTCAATCGCTAGCTTCAAACGGTCAAGTTGTTGACAGTAGAGATACGAATTTAGTGTTCCACCATATGGAAGCAACTCATAATAAATTATTTCCTTCCAGTCCCACCAAATGCGCAGTAGAATCTTCCTGGGCGTTAGTACTGATTTGGCCACCGGTTAGCTGCTTCACCACGCTTCATTTTGAATCCAGCTTTACGGAAATGGTTTAAAACTGTAAAGTTGGCTTTTACAAAAAGCAAATAATAAAACTGAGGCACATGCAAACTTCTCATCGTTAACTTGAGTACAGAAATTAATGTACATTCCACTGATTCTACCGCCATTCCTGCAACATCTACAATTCACGAGATTGTCGAATTAGAATCAGAACCTTTACTAGTGCAACTCACATGTATGCCTTCTACTAGAGTTGAAAGTAACTAAAGTTGAATAAAACCAAAATGCAGATCCCGATTCAGCAAACTGAGTGATTAATAATGATCTACAAAATTACGTGTATATATTTGGACTTCTTCAAAATAAACATAGAGAATTTTCCATTGTTTGGACCCCTTTTTGGTATTTTAATGGAAAAAACTTTGTCTAATAGTAAAAACAAAACAGAGCTTGGTTGATATACTCTGAAACTAAATGTGTAAATTTCTGTGATGTCCTCTTTTTGATTCATAAATGCAATTTGAACTTTATTTTATTTACTGAAAAAATTTATGGTCTAGGCTCAAATAACATCAAAATTTAGTCTCCCATAAAACACATAACTCTGAAAACTAGATCAGAAAAACTGAGTAGAATTGATTAGCAACTCACGGAAATGACTGGCCAAGAAATAAGTTAGTGGAATATGTTATTTCAGAAAGTTGTAAGGATGAAAAAGATTTCTTCTTCTTGTGGTCTGCCGTTCAATGGGTCGGAAGAAGTATTTGGTTCCAATGTGAATGGCAACTATATGATTATGCTTGAAGTCCTTGAAGAATTCGAACTTTTTTCAGACAGTCAAATCAGAATATAGAAATTCTGAAAACGAAATGTTTCATATCGACTATATGCGATGAATTCATTAAATTACCTGGAATTCCAGAACACTCATATTCTTGTTATCCTTTTTTGGACCTGTCCCTGCATAAATACTCCTTTTGATATTTACATGTTGATCACATGTGCAGTCAACCAATAATAATACATCAGTGTTTTATCGGCATTCAATCAAGTTATTGTTTTTTAGAGCTCAAAGTTATCTTTGAATACAAGAATGAATTTTGGAAACAATCAAAGTGACTGGTATGATTTTCATGTTAGGGCAATGTCACAGAAACTGTTTATTAGTGTGCTTCAGAATATGCTATGAGAGAAGACGTCCAAAAGAGTCGAGTTTTCGGATGCTTTTGAACATATTAGTAGGAAAAGGATATTTTAAGTACAAAACAGAAGATAGGATAAAATCGGTCACTAAAGAAGACAAGAAGCTTGAGGTTTTTTACTGAATCTAACAGAAGATCCACACATAAGCCAAAGGAAGCTTAGTATAGCCTGCGGCATAAGTGAGCGTTCAGCTTAAAGAATCCTCAAAAAGCACAAGCTTAACGCCTACCACATTTAGATGCACCAGGCGCTCGCCAATAATGATTTTGAAAACCGTCTGAATTTTTGTAACTGGCAAGTTTTCAAATTGAACAGAAACGTACATTTGTCGATCTTATTTTATTCAACGATAACACATTTCTGATTTCGTCAATTGGCTCAATTTCCATTATTACTCTTTCGAAAATCCAAGAAAGATAAAGGAAGTGACCATCAACACAAGTGGTCATTAAATGTTTGGGGAGCAGTTATCCGCAATAATCTGGCAGGTCCCCATTTCCCGAAGAAATCCCGGGAAATAAGCAAGGAAATGTGGTTTGATCATGATGGAGCATCCGCTCGTTATTCTCGTCCTGTGAGATATTTTCTGGATCACCAGTTTCCAACTAGATGGATTGGTAGGGACGGACCGTCAAGATGGCTTGCTGGATCACCAGTTCCCACAAACCAGATTTTTTTGTGGGGTCATATAAACGGAATTGTGTATGATAAAGTTCCAATAACAGAACTCAATATGCAAGAGAGAATAGTGAATGCCTTTGGGAGCATTACTCCATCTACGTTCACCAGGAGTAGTAGGTCATTCCAAGATCGGATTGCTTTGTGTTCGAGAGAAGGCGGACCACACTTTGAACAACTCTTGGATCATTAAAATAAAGGAATATGTACCAAATATTACCTGAATAATTTCTACCGCAGATTTCATTGTTTCAACTATTTTTAACACTCGTCAGTTATTATTTTCATTATTCAAATAAAATTTGCGGTTGTGATGCAATTTTTCGTGTCTGCTGAACGCAGGAGTGAACATAGCCCTAAGTTTACTTCTGAAACAATGTGAGGCATTCAATTCTCTACATTTTTGTGGAAAAGATACAGGATGTTACATTTGAAAGGATCAATAAATAACAATTTGAAGTTCTTCATATTTGGCCATTAATAATGGACACTCTGTATAAGACAGGTTGATCATTTACCGTTAGATAAATTTCTCTACTATTTTGCGTCATGATAGAGATACTAATTTTCTTTTTTCCCGACAGAGGATTTAATTGTATTGTTTCGAACCCAACTCAAGTTCAATTATGATTAAAGTAAAACAACTTAATTTCCGCTATATTTGATAGATTCGGTCTTGGTGGTAATAAATTACTGTCCCATATACATTTTTTTAATTAATTTCCGCTAATTTATTTAATTTCACATTAATTGTTTCGTCATGACAACATGATTTCGTCAGGTGAGTATGGTTCCATACTCACCTGACGAAGTCATTGAACATTAAGTTCAATTAATTCTACGCAGTAGTTTTTGTCTGGTGACCTTTCAAATATGGAGAGCATTGATCAGCATTTTCGTCATATTTTAGTTTTTTACTACATCAAAGGTAAAAATGCTGTTCAAACCAGAAAGAAATTAACCGATGTGTATGGAGAATATGTATTGACAGTACGCCAGTGCCAGAATTGGTTTGCAAAATTTCGATCCAGCAAATTTTGATGTCGAAGATGCACCACGTTCCGGAAGGCCGGTCGAAGCTGGTAAAGTAAAGGCATTAGTTGATGCAAATCGGCGAGTAACAACACGTGAGATCGGTGAGAGGTTAAATTTATCGAATTCAACTCTTCATCACCACTTGAAAGGCCCGAGAAATTTGTGTCGTCGTGTTGACTTCTGTGATTCGCTTCTCAAACGTCAAGTAAATGATCCATTTTTGAAGCGCATTATTACTGTCGATAAAAAATAGGTTGTATATAGCAATGTCGAACAGAGGAGATAAAGGAGCAAAAAAGATGAATCGTTTCAAAGCATTTCGGAAGCCATTATCCATCAAAAAAGGTAATACTGCCTCTTTGGTGGGTTTTGAAGGAATCTTTTTTTTTTTAGCTTTTACCGGATAACACAACAATTAATACGAAAGTCAACTGTCATCAGCTGGACAAACTGATTGATGCACTTCAGCAGAAAAAGCTAGAATTAATCAACAGAAAAAGTGTCGTGTTTCACCAAGATAATGCGTGACCTCATACAATTTTGGTCACTCGCCAAAAACCTTTTTCAGCTGGAATGGGATACACTGCCACACCATATTCTCCAGATCTGGCGCCTTCGGTTTATCATTTGTTCCAGTCATTGCAAAATTTTCTGGACGGTAAAACCTTTACTTCAACTGAAGAGGTCAAAAATCACCTGGAAGAGTCTTTTGCCAGCAAAGACCAAAAATTTCATTATTATGCTACTTCCAGAAAGATGGCAAAAGGTGTTGGACGCGTTTCGTTCTACATTGTAACTTCTTCAGATCATGCAGAATACTGTATGATCTGAAGAAGTTACAATGTAAAACGCTTCATCGGTCACTCGATAATAAGTGTAAATCAACAATTATTGTTTTTCATTTTATTCGATATGGAATTATACATCAAGTAATAGCTACTAACGTTTAATTTTTAAAATATTTATTCATTACACGAAAATTGTCTTTCATTATCTCAAAAAAAAAACGAAATTACTTTCCGAACATATATAGAAATATATGGGGTGATCCATTTAAAAAACATCAATTTGTTGAATAATGTTTAGGGAACATCCTGAATATTAGAAAATAATTATCTGAGATGCAGAAACGAAAGTAAATGAAGCCTGCTTTCGAACGAAATTTCTAAGTTGTCAGGGTCCTGTATAGAAGAATTTTTGTGTCTCAATGTTTTTTTTAAATTGTTTTACCTGAGACATCATGTAAATATTGATGGCAATGAACTATTATCATTATAATTATTTTCTTAGCAGCATATAATGAGATAATTGTGCCAATTATCTCAGAGTATCACATTCAAGGTCTTTGATATCTAGATCTAATAAAATAGCCAGGGATTGTTCCAGCTGGCCGTCCAAAGATCTCTAACCGCAATCAGCCCTAATTGCTAAGACGTCCAAAAGCAGATTTTCAAAAAAAACTTCACCTGTGTATTTAATGAGGTTATTGTGCCGATTCTAGCCAAAGTGTGTGCTATTGAACCACTCAATGAGATGACATTAAAGTGTTTAATCCGTACAAAATCGTAAGCTCATTATAAATGCAAATTCCAGCGGCGCAAAGCAACAATTAGATACGTCTTACTGGCAGTAGGATATTATTTCATTTTGATCATCAATTAGTAGAGTATTTTAATAGTCCCTGGGCTCTATAATTTTGATCGTATAATTTGAATAAATAAGGTATTATCCAAACGGTTGGCGTGAAAACACGTAACTTGATATCATTTTTTAGTGGACAATTAGGCGTGAGAATAGACTTAGACAAGAATGGGGCCCGAAATGAGAACTAAGTAGCTGTTTTTAGCATAAATTATACTTTCTCACATACTCCTAGGTGTTGTTTATGACTTTTTTATGTTTAATAGAGAATTAGTTTTTATGGGTTCTTCGATCGTAAATAATGACTGAAGTTTTTTCTTTGAAGAATTCATAGTTGGAAAGAGGCATGAGTTGAGGATTTCACTGAAAATAATTTTTGTGATATATTATTTTCTTTTGAGAAAAATTCAATCTCAACAAAAAATTCCATAAGTTGTTATTTTGTAATAGTGCTTTCTGAATGGATTGAGAAAATTTGAATATCAAATCAGATTTAAACTGTTAGCCTCCTATAATTTTAATTTCAGAATATTTTATTCAAAAACTTAAAGAATTAAATTAATGTCTTACAAGCACTTCTTATATTCAATAAAATCAAAACTCATTATTTAATATCAAATGGAATAAAAAACAACAAATATATTGTCAATTGAAATTAATAAAATGAAGGATTCAAAATTCTGTTTCTGATCTTATATTTATGAGAACTGAATACTTTTTAGAAGTGCAAAACATAATTTCAAGAAATTCTCAAAGAAATAATTTATTTTAAATATTTAATATTCAAATAAGTTACTTCAAAAATCTTTCAAAACATGTATCATATCCTCAAAAAACAAGTACAATTCAGAGATGGTCTTCTTCAGTCCAACTTTACATTTAAAAAATAAAACCAATTAACAATAAATGACTTACCCCTAAGAACTCGCGTAACCGCGTTTGAACACACTGAAATCAGAGAAATTGAGATTCAAATTTAGATTGAGAAAAATTATTTTCTTCACTATCATTGAATATCTTTTCAATCAAAACTTAACCAGAATTTTAATGAGAAAATTACTTTCTATATGGATGCTGCAATAGTGTATTACGCTCCATAGCTACTGAACCAGGCATCTTAGAAATTTAGTTAAAATCCAGGATCCTTGTAATCTCATTTTTGCATCTCAGGAAATTATTTTCCAATATACAGGACGTTCTAAAAAAAAATTGTCAACAAAAGGGTTATTTTTAAATGGATCACCCCGTATATTTTCAATGACCTTCAATATCTCTATCATGACGCGAAATATTATAGAGATCTTTCCAACGGTACCTTATTCAGAGGAAGCTACAAAAAGTTGAAGGAACAGTAGTTCTCTCACAGTCCTTTACCGATTGCCAGAAGCAAACGTAACATGAATTTGATCAGAAACTTTTTTAACTGAAAGATTTGCTTACTCTTGATTAGTCCCCTTAAAAAAATTGAACTCTTCTTTATGAAATGAAGTGAAATTAGGGTACGAAGCATTTCAATATGCTTTTTCTCGTTCAATTATAATATGATACTAGAGTATTTTCATTCGTAGGAGCAAAACTGGAAGCAATGCACATACCCCCACCAATTAACTCATGCGCCATGATGCATCAACGTTCTTAGTTATAGCTAACCAGTCACGTGATGTATACTCTAAGCATAATGGTGTGATCTATAATCAGCAGTCAGGGAACAAGTCACCTGTACATCGTTGAAGGAATAGTGTGACAGGACCAGTATATGAATGTCCTTGAAAGAAAAATGTTTCTCCAAGCCCAGGAGTCTTTACCAGATGGGTTCTACATATTCATGCATGACTCGACGCCATGCCACAAGGCTAAAAAAATGTTATTAATTTCTTTCTGACAGCCGAGTAAAGGTTCTAGACTGGCCTGGCAATTCTCCAGATCTCAACCCAATCGTGAACCTTTGGAAGTAGATGAAGAAAGAAATTGCAACCAAAATAATCAGTAAGCGTCAACTGATAGAGCGTTTAATAGAAGTGTGGCACAGGAGCGATAAAATAGGAGAAAATTGTCACAAATGCATAGACAGCATGCCCAGAAAGTACCAGATAGTCATAGACGCAGTATTAGGTCAGAGGCAAAGTTTTGGATGTTAACTGGTTAATTCTTAATTATTATTGAACTGTTCATATTTTTTTCTGTTTTTCAATGAAAAACTGACAAATATATATAAAAACAGGTATAATTTTTCTACAATAACCAGAATTGCTTTTTTTTCACTGTGGCTCTAAAAATTTGATCAACCACTGTATTCTATTCTATTTAGATAATATTTGGAACATATTCTTTCATATTAATGATCCACGAGGTGTTCAAAGTATCGTCCGCCTTCTCTAGAACACAAAGCAATCCGATCTTGAAATGATCTACAAACCCTGCTCAGCATTGCTGGAGTAATGCTCCGAAAAGCATCCACTATTCTCTCCTGCATATTGAGACCTGTTAACTTTTATTCTTTTAATAGTTTTTATTTGGAACATCTTGTACATTAGAAAATTATCATTTCCTGAGATGCAGTAATGAAAGTACAAAGAGCCTGCTTCCGAACGAAATGTCTAGTTCGGTAGCTATGAAAGCTCAACACACGATCCTGTATAAGATGTGATGTTAGTTTTTGAGAGTTAGTCCAAAATGTAAACCTGAAGAAGCCACAATGCTGGCGAGACGATGGTTTTTTATTTAACATATTTGTGGAAATAATTAGGCAATTATTTTATCCAAGTAAAACGAATTTCCATTAAGTAAGGACCGATTCAATTAAATTCTAACTATGTATTTTTTTAATTTGATTTTTGGATTCTATATAAGAATTTGAAACTGTGGATGGTGAAATTTTAAAGTTTAACAGAAAATAAAAATATTCATTCAGATCTATTCCCAGATGTCGAAAACCGTGTTTCGTAATTATAATTTTTTTTTGCATCCAATCAACTGTTAAGTGTGCAATTGCAATAATTTACATTAACAAGAATATTTAATCATGTATTACCAACTAACTATCATGTACGATGTATAATTTATCTTTCACCAAGTGAGCTTAATCATATTAATTATTGCACTATTTATGTGATTAATCTACAGACTTTTTCATTATTCATACTCTATTTACAGATATCAAATTTCCATTTTTCTGATTAAAAACATTGCAAGCTATAAAAAAATTGTTTAATGACATTTACGCAATATTTTCTTTTTCGATCTATTCATCGTTATTTTTGAGCAAAACTTGACTTCCTCTCTTTGAAAGAGTTCGATCTTTCTCTATTTCTGAATCTTGCCATTCGTCAATTCTAGGAACGAGATTTTAATTCTTCAGTTTTTTTCGGATGATTTGACTCGTTTAATTAATCAAAGACGGATTATTAAAAATTTACTTTCAATTAACGGTTCCTCTGGAACGAATTAACACGATCTAGATTCTCAAAAACAGGATGGAAAAATTTTAATACAAACTAGAGCAAGTATGATGGGTCTAGTTTTAAGAATTCCAATTTGGAATAGGGAAATCAGGCAACCTAATGTTAAACGAAAGTTTGAGACTGATTTATGGTTTAGAAATTTCCAATTGTTGCTCGCCGAATAGCTGAATATTTATTCCGATCAGAAATTTGCGAAAAAAAAATTTTGAAAGGTGAACATACATGGTGTCCCAACGAAAATTTGACCCCCCCAGAACACAGAAACGAAGAATTTTCGAAGATTTTAATAGAACAGGCCAACTCCTGTTTTGAGTGAGACGAATTTCCATCATGAGTTTGAAAAAAGGGAAGAGATGGCGGATGTGTTTTTCCTCTTAATAGCAAAGAGATGGCGGATGTGCATATACAGGTGTCCCAGAAGTCGACATTAAGCCGGAATCGTGTAACAGATTACCGTAGTTATCAGAAAAATATTTGAAAAAATCTTAGTCATGTACTTTTCAAATTATATTTTTGCATTTTTTATTATTCGGAAAATGCACACCTTGTGATGATTTTTGAGAATATCTAAATGAAGAATATCCGGGCAGATGGATAGGGCGATCTGGTACAATCTCGTGGCCAGCCCGTTCACCTGAATTGAATCCCTAGGATTTTTTTTTATTGGGGAGCAGTGAGGAAAAAAAATTATTCAAAACAAATTGAAAATGAAGCTGAGCTTCGGGAGAGAATTAGGGAAGCAATGTAATTTCAATAACGGAAAATTCGCCCGTCTGATATCCCGATCTTTTTCAAGAAGATATCGTGCATGTATTGTGGCTGAAGGAAGGCAGTTTGAATATCTTTTGTGAATTTATTAAATCTTGTCATAAAACGAAACTGAATTTCTTTAAGAAAAATCTTTTTTTGTCCAATCTAGAAAAGAATGCAGTTAGTGTTATAGCATTTTAGAAACTTTATTGAATGTGATGACTTTTGAAGTAACTTATCAAACTGATGTAGTACAATTTTTTTTTCAGTACAGTCAATTGAAATTGGGCGAAATTTTAATTTTGAATACTTGGTTCGGCAAAAAGTGGCATTATTTTCCAAACTGGAGCAATTGGCTTAGAACTGAAGATTACAGGTTACAGAAGCACTATTCGGAATAACATAGGAAAAATAACATTTGAAAAAAGTAAAACACTGTAGCAACGGGAGTTCAAAAGTCATCATAGGGTGTGCATTTTATTGAATAAAAGAATGTGCAATACATTCTGACATGAAAGTACCGGGAATTATCGATTTAAATCTGGCTGGGCAATGAGGCAGGTAAAAATTTTTTCCTAGGTTGGTACCACTGTCCTTAATTACTATGCCAAGTTTGAGCGGGATCTGTCAACTAGTGTGTTTGCAACAGCTGATTAAGTCAGTCGATGTCAGAGTGCGTGCTGATTTTTACTATGGGTGATTACGTTGAGCAAAGAATTTGTTTAAAGTTTTGTGTTGCAAATGAATTTTCGTGTGCCGATGCATTGAAAATGTTGCAAAAGGCCTTTGGTGATAATGCTCTATCGAAAACTCGTGCATATCAGTGGTACAGAGCCTTCAAGGACGGTCGTGAAGTGGTCGCCCATCGACGGATTCGATCGAAGATAACGTCGATAAAATTAAGGAAAGGGTGCTGGAAAACCGTCGTACCAGCTTGAGAGAGATAGCACATGATCTTAAGATATCCCACGAGTCCGCACGTACGATTTTGATTGATATTTTGGGCATGAGAAAGGTGGCCGCACGACTCGTACCGAAAGACCTGAATTTTCTTCAAAAACGTCATCGCGAACAGGTTGCTTCAGACATGCTGGATCGCTGTAATTCCGATTCTACATTCATGGAACGCATTATAACTGGTGATGAGACCTGGGTCTACGAGTACGATATGCAAACAAGCCAGCAATCATCGGAATGGGTGGCAAAAAATGAGCCGAAACCGAAAAAACCACGCCAAAGCCGCTCGAAAATGAAGTTGATGCTCATTGTTTTCTTCGATATCCGTGGCGTGGTGCACTACGAATTCGTTCCAGAAGGTCAGACGGTAAACAAGGAGTATTACCTAGGCGTTATGAAACGTTTGCGTGAGCGTATCCGTAAGAAGCGGCCAAATTTGTGGGCGAACAACTCATGGATTTTGCATGACGATAACGCGCCTTCTCACCGAGCTACGATTGTGACTGACTTTCTCGCCAAAAACTCAACAAACGTGCTTCAGTAACCACCGTATTCGCCGGATTTGGCTCCCTGTGACTTTTTCCTCTTCCCAAAACTAAAATTGCCCCTTCGTGGCACCCGTTTTGAGTCGATTGAAGCCATAAAACAAAATTCGGCGCGAGAGCTAAAGTCCATCCCGGAAAGCGCCTGTTAAAAATGTTTCGATAATTGGAAATGCCGTTGGCATAGATGTATTAGAGCAAATGGAGCCTATTTTGAAGGCGACCCAATAAATTTTGACGATTTAATGTAAAAATGGTGTTTTAATTGAAAATTCACGGTATTTTCTTGACAGAGTAGGATAATTTGAAAACAACAGGACCTGGATTCCTTTTTATATTTTTCTGATGACTATTATGACTTAACCTGTTAACTAATTCCGGCTTCACGTCGACTTCTGGGACACCTGTAGATGAAACTGTACACCCGGCTCCTTTTTTTAACTAAACTACCCAGTCATATGCCACACATAGAGAAGACATAATGTAAAATGTTTATTTATTACCAAATAGTTCACAAATACTAGTGAACTTCGGAAAAACCTGGAAAACATCTTGTGAAAACCCATATAAACAAGGCGTTGCGTTTATCATTCTTTCCTTCACAACTTATGTTGACCGCAAAGAACTATTTGCTGAACTCTCAGACAGCTAGTTCATTTGTTATGTGGTCTATGTATGAATCCGTATGCTACGACGATGTGCATTTCATGTGCTTTACTATATTCTATGTGCTACCAGGCGTATGCGTTAAGTATCGGGTGTTTTTTTTAGAGTGATAGAACTTTAAGTTGAAATAAAACAATTAAATTAAGATTGAAGCCAATTTTATTTTTATCTGGAAGATAATTCCATGACATTTATGTGTCAAAAATAATTTCCAGCATTTGTCCACCACGACTAGCTCTGAGGAACCGCATTCTACAGGACCAATTTTGGACCACTTTTTCGAGTAATTCAGGCCTTATTTCATCAATAACAAGAGTTATGTTGGCTTCAAAAGCATCTATTGTTTCTGGTTAATCAGCATAAACCAATGACTCGATATAACCTCAAAGAAAATAATCCAGTGGAGTTATGTCGCATGATCTTGGAGGCCAATTAATTGGACCATTTCTCGAAATAAAGTTATCGCCAAATCTTTCTTTCAATAAATCAGTCGTTACGGTTGCAGCATGAGGAGAAGCACCATCTTGTTGGAACCAAAACACTTTTGGGTAGATAGTATTCAAATTTTTAAACAAATAATCATTGATCATCGATCTATAACGAGCACTTACTGTAACATTAACTCCAGCATCGTTTTTGAAGAAATATGGACCGATGATGCCTCCAGCGTGTAAAGCACACCTACAGTGCATTTTTCAGGAAATGGAACCTGCAGAACTTCTTGAGGATTGTTTTCACTCCATATACGGCAATTTTGCTCGTTTACATAGCCGTTCAACCAGAACCAAAACTCCATCACTAAACACAATTTTACGATAAGAAAGTTGATCAACGTAGGGCCCAAGCAGCCCAAACGACGCTTATTATGGTCAAGTGGCTTTAGTTCTTGAACCTGTTGGATCTTTTATGGGTGAAGACCAAGATCTTTACGCAAAATTTTCCATGTAGTGGATGCACAGAGTCGAACTCGTTGTGAATAGAAAAATCTGTATCATCATTAACACTATGACTTACAGCAGTGATATTTTCTTCTCTACGTACAGTTTTTTGTCTTGTTGTTGTTGTTGCATCGAGTAGAGAAAATTTTGTCTGAAATCTATCGCTAGTTCGACGAGTAAGCTGCTCGGATGGACGATTATGGCGAATAGAACACTGATTTTGAAAATAAATTTCAACCATTTGTAAACGTTGTTACGGCGTGAGTCTTTCGATGATAATTTGTCAATGCTTACTGAACAGAAATGTCAAAAAAACATGGCATCTATTCTGTCAAATCACAGTTATCCCTATCGAAAGTTCTATCGCTCTAAAAAAAAAACCCGATTGTAGGTAACTAATAATTTCGAGTGAAGATCCCTTGGATCTTAAAATGCATCACAATCGTCGTCTTATAAACCACCTTGTTAATTTTCAGTGTGGTTACCTCGACGTGCTCGAAAAAATACGTTATTCGGAACGGAAGTATCACATTAACTCTTCGGAAATAATGAGAGACATTCATCAGCCAGTATGAAGGTATTGACACAAAGAAATTGGCCAAGATACGGGTTTAATAAGGTGAAACATTTGCCACTGGAACACGTCGTCGGTCGTTGATTCACGAGCGATACGTCGAACGACAGTCCAATTAGAATTCAATTAAATACGCTCCGATCCTATTCCCAGCTCTAATTGTGCCTCCATTTCGTATTTCCATGGTGGATTATGGCGGTTAATCGAAAAAAAAGAGGATTACTCTGCGTGAAGTTGACGCAGATGTCAGTTGTGACGATGAATTTTTGCAATCATCCATCACCGTTGGCGAAATGTTTTCACGAGCCTGTGGTGGAACTATCCATATCCGGGAAAGAATATTTATCACAAAATACTTGTGAACGGCAAAACCAATATTGAGATGGCAATAATTAGCCCTCAAAATATTCAGAACTATCACGAGACACGAGGGGTATAAATGGATTCGTGATAAGTTAATTCAAAAATCTCTTAAAACATGCACTATATCTTCAAAAAACAATTAGAATTGCGACTTTGAGGTAAGATAAACGGATTGTTAGTTGATTTTGACATTTTTAATATTATTTAGGACCGAGGAAGAGATTATCGGAATTCTAATTGTTTTTTGAAGATATGGTGCATGTTCTGAGAGATTTTTGAATCAATTTATTGGTATATTTAAATATATTAAATATTTCAAATAAATTATATTTTTTGAGAAGTCCTTAAGTTGTTTTATTATGTTTTTGAAAAGGAATTGGTGTTTATAATGGTAAGATCAGAAACAAAATTTTGTCTCCTTCAAATATTTATTTATTAATTTCAAATGACTATTTATATTTGTTGGTTTATTTATTCCATTTCACATTGTATATTGAGTTTTGATTATATACGTCTATTAAATATGAGCGGTGCTTATGTAGACACCAATTTAATGCTAAAAGTTTTTTTAATAAAATTTTTTTTGATATTAAAATTGTAGAAGACTGACCGGTTAAATCTTTTTTAATATGCAAAAAAAAATTAGGTTATATCTTAGGAATATATAATACATATAAAGAATCACAAGTTCCATCACCAAAAATTGTTCAGCATATGATTCAAAAAGGCCTTTTTTAAGAACATATCCAGCTATTATCTATAATATTCAAATACTTCTTCATAGTAAATTTTCAATATAAAAGCCTAAAGAAAACGATACATTATAATCAATTCTTAGTATAGGGACAATTTTTTCTGCTAAGTCTTTCATTTCAATGAGATTTTTCGGATAACTTTCTGTACGAGTTCTGTTCGGAAAATACTCATGTTTTCAAACATATTTTTTGTAATTTTACACATAACAGGTTTTTATCCCTTTCAAGGTAATCACCTCCTTCATTCAAACAGTTTTCCCAACTGTGTTTTCATTTTGCGATCCATCTCTGATCATTTCAAATGTCCAGTAAGGTATGAGACAAATTTGTTTCGTCTGTTGATTGAAACGCCCAACGAATTTGCAGCCAGTTTATGCATGTTCAACTTTTTCGATGAAATCTCAGGGCATGACTCACTTGAGAATCCAACATATTCTGCAATTTGTCAGAATGTAATGGCAGTTCTTGATATTCTTGAGGTTTATCACAAGTCCAGATACGGCCATTCTGCTTGTTGACACAACTGTTTAACCAGAATTAGAGAATGATTTTCTTATGAAAATCTGCATCATTTTCCATTTTTTCTAAGCACCAATTATTGAATACAATTCGCTTCAAATGATTTGAGTTCTTGGGTTAAAACAATTTTATATGGATGTAAACCAAGGTCTTTCCTACTAGTAACTTCGTAAAAAAAATTCGTCACAATGACGTCTCTTCTATTCTTGCATTTCTTTGTCTCACTGGCAGTGTGACATAATGAAGTGTAAAATTTGTTTCAAACTTCTTCCCTAAACGTTCAACTTTTATCCAGACGATTATAACACCAAAAATTGGAGTTGAAGCACGTAAAATTAGAGTAACAGATCGCGATTTTTCATAATAAATTTGGATTAATTGTGAACGTGTGTACTTTTCCATGGTTAAATGGTTGACATTGACAAATACAACAGTCAATGTCACAAATAAACATTGGCTACCATGCGTGTTACCATTGAAAGACCTATAAGTAATAGTACGAAAATTAGAGGAGACATGAACATTCCAAGATTATGTTGCGCTAAACAAGATTATGGTCAACACGATGCTGACAACAATTTAGATCTAAATATTCCTATTGTAGTCCGGTCAGTTTGGACATTCGAAGGTACATAAATTCCCAACAAGCTGAAAATGAGTAAAATTTTTCAAAACATAATTATAAACAATACCTGAGAGTTACCCATCATTCCCGTGTAAGGAAAAAATTTTATTCAAGGTCAAAAAAAATGAGTTTTTCACGATTTTCAGCAAAACGGTAAGTTTAATCACAAAAGTACTTCAGACAAAAATTGTAGACTATAAAATAATCTATAAAAAATGTATCAGTATTTTTTTTCCTACGAGCCACGCTTTCTGAGATATACGGATTCAAAAAGTTAAAAAAGTTGTTACCGTCATAATATATGCAATATACATGTTTTCACGCCACCTATGGTAGTGTACTTAGCGCGTTATTTTTAATGTGGTTTCTCCATTAGGCCTACTCCACGGGTCAGTTGTGATCCTATTTAATGTGAAACTATTTCAAACTATCGAAAATTTTTAAAGATTGGAAAAGATAAAAGCGGTGTAAATTAAAAAAAAGTGATGAAGTTCATTCGCCTGATTCGTAATTTTTAAATTCTTGTTCTGTTCTTGATCTTCTTCATGTTCTTGTTCTTCTTCTCCTGCTTCTTCTTCATCTTCACTTGGGAGGCAAGTAAATTGCGTCAATATCGATGTATCGCATGACACTTCGTCGGAATCAAACGAATCCTCCATCGTTTGTGGTTGAACATTAGAGCACGACCGGCCTTGACAATTTGTGCATGCTAAAGAATAAAACAATCCAACTTTTTTGCAACTACTTTTAGTACTGCATCCCTTTTTGCAGTTGCAAAAAATTGTGTTCAGCAGTTTTTCCGGCGCAGGTGGGAGTAAAGTTTGAACTGGCTCTAATAAATTGTTGACCAACTTCCAACCCCATTTTAGGGTCTAGCTGACAACCAAGCCACATTTGAACTTGGTAATAAACCCGAAAAAGATGTTGATGAGCAGCAACTGAGGTTGGAGGAAGATAAGCTAATTGAACTTGTTTTTTATTTTTAGTATTTTTAACAAAACATGCATATCGATGATTCTCTAAACAGGTCGTTTGTTTAGGAGCTCCGTACATGGGGTATTCTTATGATAAAACTTACCGTTTTGCTGAAAATTGCAAAAACTCATATTTTTGACCTTTGATCTTGAATAAATTTTTTTCTTTATACGGGAATGATGGGGAACTTTCAGCTATTGTTTATAATTATGTTTTGAACAATTTTACTCATTTTCAGCTTGTTGGGAATTTATGTACCTTCCCTCTCATTTTTTGGTCTAAATTGACCGGACTATTGACGCATAATTGAGAGGGATCAGCATTATTCTGAACATGTCTCGAATACTAATTAGAGTACTTCAAATGATGGTCCAAAGGGCCCTCCAGAGAATGCTAAATAAGCCAAAGTTAGCCTTGCCAAATTTATTGATATCACCAGCATAGTCCGGACAGTTACAGACTTGCAATTTCAACGTCCGCGAATGGAGGTCAACAACACGCGGCCGGGACAGCATTACCAATGAGTCTGTTTGTCGCCACAGGAAGCCACGAGATGACAATAGCCCACTGGTGATTCGATATTGCCCACCAGAGATGAAGAGATTTACGAGGCTGCGTCGGCGGAAGGTGAAATAACGAATTTGTTCCTTTCGCGGAGGGCACGACATTGTTTTACCGTGTTGTGGTAATTGATTCGACACGGGAAGACTAGACTTGACGTGTAACTGTATAAGAGGAAGGCGAAGATTTTCCATTAGGAGCGAAGTGGATAAATGAGGCCGATATTTCACGAGATGAGTTTTTGTCGGCTTGTAGCGTGTCTTCGTCCAAATGACTGCTAATGTTTTTGCATTATTGAGTTTCGAAATCTGGAATAACTTTGATTTAGGAAAAAAATTCAATATTTTCAGTAGATGGCTCTAGCGATTGATATCTCATAAAGTATCGATCAAACAATTTCAGATTTATGCTGAAACCAAAATTGCTAACCCAGCACAGCGAAGGCTATGATAAAAAGATAAAGAGGAGTGAAACTAAAACGCTCTAACTTGCAAGTCCGCACATGAAACATCCTACTTCGTAAAATGCCTCATAGTGCGCCAATGAGAAGGTGAATAAAGCTTGTCATTTCCGAATGAATCTTGAAATTCTTGAAAATTTCGTCAATGGGCCGCAGATCTTTGGGCGTTTATTGGTTCCATCCCCGGCGCAGGGATTGCTCTAGCGACTCCAAACTTTTATGGTGTTTAGCACATGCCCTGAGCTCGAAAGTCGACAACACGCTGTAGTCCATTGGGTTGAGATCCGGCGAGTAGGGCGGCCATTCTGCAGAGGTGAAGAAATCCGGAAAATATGTCTTACACCATTCTTGCGTCATTTTCGCTTTGTGAGCCGGAGCGGAGTCCTGTTGAAAGGTCCAATGCGTGTCGCCGAAGTGCTGTGGCCCCACGGAAGTATTACGGTCTCGAAAATGTAGCAGCGATAGACTTCTTCATTGAATTTGACCCCTTAATCCATGAAAATCAAAGATGTTTTGCCGCTGGCGCAAATTCCGCCCCAGACCATGACGGATTGCAGATTTTGACGATGTTTGACTATGGCCGACGTACCGGGAGCCTCTGAGGACCAGACTCTGTCATTTTGGTGGTTGTGGGATTGTTCTACGCTGAAGAGCTTCTCGTTTGTGAAGAGAATGCGCTCCCATTGCTTATCGGCGGCGAGACGAAAGAGTTGGCAGCACTTTTGGAGTCGTACGCGCTTGTTTTCATACCTGAGGAGTTGAACTTTTTGGAGCTTGTATGGCTTAAGGTTGAGCTCCTTTTTGGACATTTGACGAATGAATTCAGAGTTGATACCGACCTCACGGGCTATTTTCCTCATGGAGACCCTCGGATTTCGATTGACTCGCTTTTTGACGATTTTGCGATTGCTTGGCGTAATGACAGTGCGTTTTCTCCCACTTCCTGGACGACTTCCATCATGGTCAAGCTCCTTGAAACGGAAAATAGCATCGGACATCGGTTTGTCGAGGCACATTGAGCAAACGAACAATTTCGCATTGATGCTTACCTTGAAGAAACAGCTCCAAATTTGTACTACGTTTGTTTGACATTCTAACACTCTGCAAAATAAAGTAATATCAAACTGAAAATTCACATATTAGTACAAGAAAGTGTGGAGAAACTAATGGTATAAAAATCATTTGGATGCGCTAAAATACTTCTGTTTCAGAATACAGTAAAATTTGTCCGAAGTTTTTCTTGTCACCCTGTAATCAATAGGTCGTCAGTTTCAAATTGTTCCAAACGACCAGTGGAGCATCCGGAGTTAAGAAGGTTCGGTAATAAGATACTCTATTGTTCAGTTCTAAGATCATCCGGTCTAAGACTGTAAATTTCAAATCTGATGGGTGTTTTTTTTTAGAGTGATAGAACTTCAACTCTACAGGAAGATCTGGATTCAATATCTCAATGGTGCTCGGACTGGCTTTTGCCACTGAATATAGATAAATGTGTTGTTTTGCATCTCGGGGGCAATCATTCGCGTAGGACATATATGCTGGGTGAGCATCTTTTGGACACTGTACGATCCCATAACGATCTTGGTGTGACCGTTGGTGAGAATTTGTCGTGGTCAGAGCATATTACGAAAATTGTGAAAAAGGCGAATAGCCAGGCTCTTCATGTTAAAGAAATCGTTCCGAAAAATATCATTGAGATCATGGATACGATTATACTCCAGTTACGTAAGACCGTTGTTGGAATATTGCGGGCCTGTGTGGAATGCTGATTCAGTGCGTGATCAACAGTTACTGGAAAAACTACAACGGAAGGCAACGCGACTTTGGTTTAGAGGTGCACGACCAAGCTATGAGGAAAGGTTATGTATGGTGGGTCTCAGCACCTTCGAAAGGCGCAGGCTACGAGGAGACTTGATTATCACTTTTCGTATATTGAGGTACAATTATGGCATGCTGAGGGACATATAAAGTGTAAGCTCTGACACTCGTTTGAGAGGTCACCATTTAAAACTTAAGAAGGAAAACTTTTCTGTCAGGTGCCGCAAGAATTGTTTAGTGAATCGCGTGTTCACAGTGTGGAATTCCCTACCTGCGGGAATTGTCGGTGCGAGTTCGGTTGGAGTGTTTAAGAGTGGATGGACGAGCGGTTTGGCTGAGACTATTATGACATTAATGAAAATTTGTTTTTTTTTTGGCTTAATTTGCTATCGGGTTTTTTTATTGGACATTCAATGAGGTATGTTTACTACTGAGACAACAAATTTTGTTAATTTTAGGGTTTATGGGTTCGTCCCTCCCTTTGTTTGTGTATTAATAATAATAATAATAATAAAAACTTTCCATGGGATTAACTGTGATTTGACAGACGGTAGAAGCCATGTTGTTTTGCCATTTCTGTTCAGTAAGCATTGTTCTATTCGCCAAACTTATAGAGCACTTCGTGAAATTTATGGTTTACATAATCGTCCATTAGAGCAGCTTATTACTCGAACTATCGATAGATTTCGGACAAAACTTTCTCTACTCGATGCAACAACAACAACAAGATAAAGAACTGAACGTATAGAAGAAAATATCGCTGCTGTAAGTCATAGTGTTAATGATGATCCAGATTTGTCTATTCGTCGACGTTCACATCAAGTTGGACTATGTGCATTCACCATATGAAAAATTTTGCGTAAAGATCTTGGTCTACACCCATACAAGATCCAACTGGTTCAAGAACTAAAGCCACTTGACCGTCGTTTGTTTGCTGATTGGGCCCTAGAACAGTTCGAAGTTGATCCACTTTTTTATCGTAAAATTGTGTCTTGGTGCTTTTTTTACAGTGTAGTATAATGTTCCTTACTCTACGAAATATTTCGTTCAGATATCACATTGACAATTCCGTGAAAACTGCATATTATTATTGTTATTCGTCCCAAATCATCCACAAACAAATTTCTCAGTAGCTTCTGCATAGTAACAACCCCCATGACGTATAAGTTCCACAATACCGATTAGAATCGACGCGACATGCGACAAAAATCGGAAATTTACACTCGCTTCTTGTTCCTTTTCGGGGCCAAAAATCGTAACTAATTCTGCTGTGTACCAACAGTGAGGCTCGAACAATGCTAGTACACCTTCCCGGTACGCAAGTGGACAATGGCGGACAAAGGAGATGAAGAAAACACTCGCCATAAAATTGTTGTCGGCGAAACAATTGGCATTACTCTAGACGGCTTCAGCAATTCAAGTGGAACGAACGAGAATGAAATATCGACGGGCCTATAAAAAACAACGGAGATAGGTCAACATGGTCCTGATAATTTCGTTCTTAACGTGATGGAAAGTGACACTTGACGATGACGGGCAACTAGGTTTTTGAAGTGGTTCGTATTTTCCATCATTAAAATTTGTTTTTGTTTCGATCAGACGAGATAAGAAGTGCAGAGTCAATAGATAAATATCGGGTATTTTTTAGAGTGATAAAACTTTCGGTAGGGATAACTGTGATTTGACAGAAGGAAGAGGCCATGTCGTTTTGACATTTATGTTCAGTAGCATTAACAAATTATCATGGAAAGACTCACGCCGCAACAACGTTTACAAATTGTTGAAATTTATTTTCAAAATCAGTGTTCTATTCGCCAAAGTTATAGAGCACTTCGTGAAATTTATGGTTCACATAATCGTCCATCAGAGCAGCTTATTCGTCGAACTATTGATAGATTTCACATTTTCTGTACTCGATGTAAAAACAACAAGACAAAGAACTGTAGGTACAAAAAAAAATATCTCTGCTGTAAGTCATAGTGTTAATTATGATCCAGATTTGTCTATTCCTCGACGTTCACAACAAGTTGGACTCTGTGCATCCACCACATGGAAAATTTTGCATAAAGATCTTGGTCTACACCCATACAAGATCCAACTGGTTCAAGCACTAAAGCCACTTGGCCATAATAAGCATCGTTTGTTTGCTGGTAGAGCTCATAACAGCTTGAAGTTGATCCACTTTTTCATCATAAAATTGTGTTTAGTTATAAAGCTCATTTCTGGTTGAACGACTATGTAAACAAGCAAAATTGTCATATATGGAGTGGAAACTATCCTCAAGAAGATCTGCAGGTTTCATTGCATCCTGAAAAATGCACTGTTTGGTGTGATTTACACGCTTGAGGCATGATCGGTCCATATTTCTTCAAAAACGATGCTGGATCTAATGTTACAGTGAGTGCTCGTTACAGATCGATGATCAATGATTATTTGTTTAAAATTTGAATGGTATCGACCCGGAACTGTTTTGGTTCCAACAAGATGGTGCTACACCTCATGCTGCTACCGTAACAATTGATTTATTGAAAGGAAGATTTGGTGATAACATTATTTCGAGAAATGGTCCAATTAATTGGCCTCCAAGATCATGCGATATAACTCCACTGTATTATTTTCTTTGGGGTTATGTCAAGTTATTGGTTTATGCTGATAAACCAGAAACAGTAGACGCTTTAGAAGCCAACAAAACTCGTGTTATTGATGAAATAAGGCCTGAAGTACTTGTAAAAGTGGTCCAACATTGGTCTGGTCGAATGCGGTTCCTCGGAGCTAGTCGTGGTGGACATATGCCGACTTATTATTATGACATAAATGGTATAAAATTATCTTTCAAATAAAAAAAAATTTGGCTTCAATCCTAATTTAAATATGTTTTATTTCAATTTGAAGTTCTATTACTCTAAAAAAGCACCCGATACATTTATATTATTAGGTTTTAGCTAGTAAAGTGAAAAAAATTTTTCCCTGAGCATTGAAAAATATTTTATTTTGAATATACAGGGTGTATATGAATTGCTGCGAAAAAATTTAAGGGTGATTCCTTATCAAAAATTAGGCTGGGTTTTTCATATAAACTTTATTTGCTTAGTTACAGCCCTCTAAAGATGTTTGTGACAAAAATCTCAAAATGATAAGCCAAATCAAAAAATAATTGTAACTAAATCAAAGTTAATCAAAATTCGTCTGTTGACATAACGAAATGACATCCGCTTACTAGATAAATTCTAGTTCGGGAATAATTTCAGCCTCTACGACTATTTTTTCTCAAAAAACTTGAATTTTAGCAAAAAGTTACAAGGGACCTTATTTGTTAAGAATGGATCAGGCTATCCAATTTTTTTATTGTAAAATAGAAATATGGTAAAAAGTTTCTAGCGAAAGAAGGTTTAGGGGTGGTTTTTTCTAGCACTCGAAATCATAGAGGAACACCACCGAAAATTTTTTTGAGTCCCGTCTCGCATGCATAAAATATCTGCTCAATTTTATTCTTGTCAGTTTTTTGGTTTTCATAAAAAAAATTAAAAACTGTTTTTGGGGCGCCATCTGTAGGGAGCTGTAACTAAGCAAGGGGGCGCTCAAATAAATAAAGTTTATATAAAGGACCCATCTTATTTTTTGACAAGGAATCACCCCCTGAATTTTTTCGAAACTGTTCCTATACAATATGTATCGGGTATTTCTGTTAGAGTGATAGAATTTTAAATTGAAATAAAACACATTTTAATTAAGATTGAAGCCAAATTTATTTTTTATTTGAATGATAATTTTATGACATTTGTGTTTTAAAAATAATTTTCAGCATATGTCCACGACTAGCTCTGAGGAACCGTATTCGACCAGACCAAATTTGGACCACTTTGTCGAGTAATTTAGGCCTTATTTCGCCAATAACACGCGTTATGTTGGCTCCAAAGCGTCTATTATTTCTGGTTTATCAGAATGAATGAATTACTTGACATAACCCCAAAGAATATAATCCAGTGGAAATATGTCGCATGATCTTGGAGACCAATTAATTCGACCATTTCTCGAAATAATGTTATCGCCAATTCTTTCTATCAATAAATCAATTGTTACGGTAGCAGCATGATATGTAGCACCATCTTGTTGGAACCAAAACACTTTTGGGTCGATGCCATTCAAATTTTGAAACAAATAATCATTGATCATCGATTTGTAACGAGCACCATTCACTGTAACATTAGCTCCAGCATCGTTTTTAAAGAGATATAGACCGATGATGCCTCCAGCGTGTAAAGTACACCATACCGTGCATTTTTCATGATGCAATGGAATCTGCAGAACTTCTTTAGGATTATTTTCACTTCATATACGTCAATTTTGAATACTACATAGCTGTTCAACCAGAAATGGGCCTCATCACTAAACCCAATTTTACGATAAAAAAGTGGATCAACTTCAAGCTGTTCTAGGGCCCAATCAGCAAACAAACGCCGCTTATTATGGTCAAGTGGCTTTAGTTCTTAAACCAGTGGTGGATGCACAGAGTCGAACTTGTTGTGAACCTCGACGAATAGACAAATCTGGATCATCATTACCACTATGACTTACAGCAGCGGTATTTTCTTCTGTGCGTACAGTTCTTTGTCTTATTGTTGTTGTTGCATCGAGCTGAGAAAATGTTGTCCGAAATCTATCGATAGTTCGATGAATAAGCTGCTCTGATGGACGATTATGTAAACCATAAATTTCACGAAGTTCTCTATAAGTTTGGCGAATAGAACACTGATCTTGAAAATAAATTTCCATAATTTGTGAACGTTGTTGCGGCGTGAGTCTTTCCATGATAATTTGTCAATGCTTACTGAACAGAAGTGTCAAAAGAACATGGCTTCTTCCTTCTGTCAAATCACAGTTATCCCTATCGAAAGTTATATCACTCTAAAAAAAACACCCGATACAAAGTAGGTTCCACAAAACATTTTGTGCTTGATCTTACCTAGAATCGCTGCTAAATCACAGATCAAGTTGATTTATCCTGATAGTCCTGCCATTCAATTTCATCCATTTCTAAGCATATCTGTGAACATTTATAAATAACTTGTTTGTTACTGGCGAAAAACTCTGGTAATCGATTTTCACTTAATGCCAATTACTGAACAGAAATGTCAAAACAACATGGCTTCTACCTTCTGTCAAATCACTGTTATCCCTATCGAAAATTCTATCACTCTAAAAAAAACGCCCGATAGTTGAAAGTTAAAACATTTAAACGTGTCAATTTAATATGAAACGTAAATTATTAGGACCCGAACAGTTCAATTGAATTGATGATTCATGATCAATAACTAATAAGAAGAAATGTAAGTTTGGTTGTTGGAAGTGACAGAAGGATATAATTTCTGACTTTTATTATGTCACGTTTTTTACTCGACATTTAAAAATGTTCACTTCCTTCAATATCAATCTCTCTGTTTATTTCCGTTACACTAATGCTGTTTCAAGTTATTCTAATTCTCCCTTATACAGGATGTATATGAATAGTTGCGAAAAAATTTGGGGGGGTGATTCCTTGTCAAAAAATAGAGTGGGTCTTTTATATAAACTCGAAAGTTTTATCACTCTAAAAAAAGTACCCGAAATATCGCGACACTATTATACCTTAGTATATAATTTTTAATATATACTGTAGAAGTTTCAAGATATACTTCCGAAGTTTTACTAATATGGTACATGTATATTTTTCACGAAAAATCAAATTAAATCCCTTTTTCCCTCAAAAATTTTCGTATCCCCCCCTGAACCTGAACATTCCAGAAGAAAACAAACAATCCGGCATGATTGAAATTTTCCATTTCAATCTTCCCTGATTGAACAAGGTGCGTCTTTTCCCCCTCTAACCGGCTCCCAGCACTCCTGAAGTCGAACCACGGATATCGATTCACGTCATTTCTGAACGTATTCACTCTGATTTTATTAACAACTGATGTAGAAAATTGAATTCCGCGCCCTGACGGGGTGAAAGGTGTAAGATTCCACCCTGAAACAATCGATAGGAACATCCCCTCTGGGGATGATATAAAGTCCGACGTAGACGGCAATTTCTTCATGGTTTTTGATCGTCGATAGAGTTATATTGCTCTAAAAAAAACTGAAAAGTCAGTAGAAATTGATCAATTTCCATAAAATTTAAACAAAATATAAATTCAATCTGAAAAATCTCTCAAAATTTTTTAAAATTAAAAAAAATTGTCTCCGAAACACTGAATATTTTATAATTATATAATAATTCTTATAATTTTTTAGGAATTAATTGTCATACATATGTATTAATAATTTAATTTGTCTATGAAGTGGAACATTGTTTCTAAGACATTTTACTCAATTTAATTTTAAAAGAATTTCAAGAGATTTTTCAGAATAAATTTGTAAAGGTCTGAAAGAATTATGATTATCTGGAATATTTGAGAAAACCCATCAAAGTAATTTTCAGTCCATATTTGACACTCATTCATGTGGCAGTTTTGTAGATATTGAGACTATGATTGTATCTTGTTTTCAATATTTTTCTATGGAGGAGTCTAGTTTTTTAAATGGTTCTCAGTGAGTTGAACACTTTTATTCAAGTTCACCCCTAAACAGGTAATTTGTGGAATCAAGATGTGTAGTAACATTTTGCATTGATTGTTTTTAAAATTTCAAAAAATTCTTGAAGATTTTTTCATCAATTTTGTAAAGGTTGAGAGAAATGATCCAGTTATTGTCTGAAATATTTGAAAAATCTCTTCGAACTAATTTTCAATTCATATTTGTTTATGAAACATAAATTTATAATTTATGTACGGTAATTTCTAGATTAAAAGAAATCGATTTTTTTCTGAAAATTCCAGAATATTTCAAGAGTCCATTTTCCCTGAAAATTGTGAATTACTCCTTAAAGAAGCTGCATATGATGAATAAAGAACACAGAATAATGTGTCTGTCATCCTAATGTCAAATAAACTTCATCGTATGGAAAGACTTTGATATTATTTAGTGCCTATTAATTCAACGACATAGCATTGGAAATTATAATCTGTTTCATTTAGTTTGTATGTTATTTGTAATTTAATGCAACTTGTTAAATGCTATTGACGATTTATGAAATGAGAGTTTTTTGAAACAAGGATTTAACGTGAAATTCAACAATATGGTCCGTGAAAATCGTCGATTGGGCCATCAGACTGACCGTGGAAAACTTGTCGTTGTAGTTGTGCAAAATTTATTCATTATTTGACGATTTTGTTTAAAAAATTCACACAGTTTTTATGTTTCACAGTTTATTCAGAATCCAGACACTTGTTTCAGTCTTTCGAACATTTTCAAAGGGGTACAACATGTAACTGAACTTAAAGGGGGAAAAAGAGTTCTTTTATTATGCTAAGGACATCTGTCAATTTTTATGGCGCATGGAAATAACAGTATCCAATATAAAGATGTTCCCAAAGGAGAATTTGTTAAATTCTTCTTTCTTGATTGAAAAAATCTCCAAGTAGTCCATGAATTTTACCTTTTTAACATTATACAAATTTATGAAAACACAACAATCTACCACTTGCGTATTTTTATATTTCAATAATGACCCGACAAGGGTTTGAAATATCAAAATTCTTAGCATGAGCCACTTAGATTTTGAAATGGGTTGAATTCAGATCAAACGAATTTATTCTGTGATTTTTCACATAGCATTGAAAATAAATGATATCTTAAGCTTCAGATCTATTCAAGCAGCATGTGAGAAGACAAATAGTGGACCAGAAAGACAGGCTAATGAAAGCTGCAGAACATTCAATACAAGAGCTAGCAGGTGTCAAAAAGAAATAGTGAAATTTTCGAGAACAAATCACATACGAAAATTGATTGGGGAAGGGGTAAAAAAGAATTTATTTGCGAAAGTATAAATGAGATGTCGAAAAGTATTTCGTTTTGTATGTGTTTGTCTATGAATCAAAAATTCCAGATATTCAATAGCTCATAAAATATTGCTGCGAAGTGTGCCATTATTTCAAATGGGCTTGTTTGAAAGAGTATTCGATGTAAAGGGTGTTTTACAAGATGTGGGATGAAGAATATAATTTTCTCAGTCCGGACCTGCGCTATCGACAAGTGATTAGGTGCAAATATTAGGCATTGGCCTATACTCATTCCCTCAAATGTTCATGACGATCCATGTAGGCAGAGTTGTGCCGATTGAAAGTTTTTGATAAAATACATAAAACATCCTGTATCTCTTAAACTAATATAGTTAGGACATATTTCGAGCTCTGATTCAGACTCACCAAAATGTCCTGCATCTGCCCTGAAAGCCTGTACAATCATTCCTGAAACACCCTGTATAGTAATGTTACATTTTCTTTCTTATTAAAAAAATGATTATTTTCTATACAATGTTCTGAAAAACCTGTTGATTTCTGGTTTTTCAAAATAGACATCCTATGTTCTTTGATTCTATGTTGTAAACATCCTATCATGTCTGTCCCAAATATGTAGCAATATAATCATTACTTTTAATTTGATAAATCCTCGCTTCGGTTCCTTTCTTTTTTGTTCACCAACATCTGAGCTAAATTATTTCTATTTACTGTTGAATAATTAATTCCCATTTTATGAAGACCATTCTAGATCCTACTGCTGAAACCTTTTATTTGAATTGAAAACCATATTTTCTCTTCTTAATAGGGATCATTTATATTGATATAAAATTGTTTTCAAATATTCTGGTAAGTTTTATTTTTAATTATTCTGTCAATGATTTCAGTTCTATAGCCATTGTTCACAGCTATAATTTTAATTATATTTACTTCTTTCGGAAATTGAATGATTAAAAAGAAAACTTAACAGAATATTTTAAAACAATTTTATATCAATATAAATGATCCTTATGAAGAAAATATGGTTTTCAATGGCTTATATAAAAGCTTTCAGCAGAATGATCTTTAATGGTCTTCATAAAATGGGAATTAATTCTTTAGCAGTAAATAGAAATAATTTAGCTGAGATGGTGAATAATAAAGAAAGGAATAAAACTTCTCCGAATCGGAAATTTATCGAATTAAATGTGATGATGCTTCATATATAGGACAGACAGGCCGATGTTTACAACATAGAATCGAAGAACATAGGATGTCTATTAAAAGAAACCAGAAATCAACAGGTTTTACAGAACATTGTATAGGAAATAATCATTATTTTAATGAGAAAGTTGTTACTTTACTATATAATGTTATAGGGGAATATAGATGGACTATTTGGAGATTATTTCAATTCAAAAATCCATTCAGAAAATAGATAATTTAACAAATTCCCAAATACATATTGGATGCTGTTATTTCCATGGGCCATAAAAATACAATGATGTCCTAAATGTAATTAAAGAACCTAATTTCAAGTTTAGTTACTTTTTATACTCCTTTGAAGATGGTTGAAGGACTAAAACATGTGTCAGTATTCTGAATAAACTGTGAAACATAAAAACTGTGTGAATTTTTGAAATAATATTGCCAACCGCATACTCCAATCATTTCATTCTTTGACCTCCCTATAGCTTTTAGACTTGAAAGAAAGATTTCCTCATCAGACCTAAAACCAGCTATTAAATTCGACCCGACGTCCGAAAAGTAGTGTCGAATGACCAAAAAACCCACGTAATCTGAAAGCGAGGAGCTTGTTCAGAACGTTACCCCCAGTCCTATGAATTGAACTGCAAAGGGTGGTTGTGCGTTGATAGCGTCAGGTAATTTTCAGGTTTTGGCACCCCTATATAGCTTGATTTTGGGTTGGTTAACTGAATCTAATTATAGGCCGTCGTTTTCCATTCGCTCGCACGTATAATACTGAAGTAACGAACCCTGCGGTAAACCCGTATAATGATGCTGTGTGTCGAACGCGTGTTCGAATGTGGGGTGCTTCGTAGATACCACCTATTTTAAGTATATCTGTTCAGAGTAATAAGTGAACACAGATATTTCCTTAAGACAACTAAAAATTTGAAAAGCGCTGATGTAAAGTGAGGATCTTTGGCGCGCTAGTTCATACACACACGATCCTCTCAGAATAATTTTTTTTTGGTCTTCTAAGTAAACGTTTTTATATAATAAGAGCAACTTCTTAAGTTGCCATCTTTTGACATTTGACTAGTGAAAACTAGGCCATTACTAGAAATAGATACACGTCTCAACAACACATTGAAATTGTTCCTTCAATAGCAATAAATTAAGTCTCCTTTTGCACTCGATCGTTTCTTTATTATCATAAAAATAGGTAACTCTGCTATATGTTTGTGGGGCCCATTGAAGTGTTATTCTAGTAGATTCAAACTTTTTAAGTAACGAATCAATAGTCTTCAACATATAGACGAATTCACTTTTTGGTTCAGAAGCTTCCTCGTGCGATGAATTTATTTAGTATGTTGAAGTGGCTCGCAGTGACCACAGGTTTATTTCCACCAAAAACCATAGAAAGAACTCTGTCCAAATGTTCAAAAAATATGTGAATCTTCGATGAACTTGGTCGATACACTGTCACTTTTTGAAAGGATTTTTCCTCCGATATGATATTTATCACCAGCACATTCTAACTCATTTGTTATAAATACTTCATTAATTTCTTTCCATGTTTTGCATTAACTCTAACATATTTACTTTGTTTTCTGAAAAAAAATAAGACTTATCTTAGAATATAGATATTTAAATCCAGTTCTTGGTTTGATATGATATGATATCAAATTATTTTGCAGATTTAATTTGTTTGCCTACAGTTTGAAAATAGCTGCATTGATCTTAATAAGCCTAGATCGAAAGCGCGTGTGTACAACCAGGGCAATTTTTAAGCTGAAATATAAGGAAACTTGTAGAGAATTGTTTGAGCAAAATAACATCTTCACAGTTTATGGTTTGGACATTTACGAATGTGCTGTATTCTTAACATAAATAGAGGTTAATACTTGATAGAAGGTTTATAAAATTATTCAAATATTTCAATATTAATTTAATTTTATTATTAAAATATTCAAATAATTTTATATACCTTCCATCAAGTATTAACCTCTATTTATGTTATTTTATTTATAATATATAATTATTTGGTTTCCTTAACATTCTTTATACAGACAGTCCATGTGCTATAACAGAGGCCGTTAAATTGTCTTTCAATCTTTTAGATCAAGGGTAAACCATAGAATTATTTATGTGTAACTTAACCTTACATTACATTTAAATTTTTCAGTATTTATTTACCAGTTTTCTAAATTGTTGAAGGGTGAGTAAATATTTGTTGTTCATTAATGTTAAATTTTATTGAATATGAATTATTTGAATACTGACGAAGCAGCAAAGTCTTTCTTGAAACTTGTTTTTCAGTAATGCTTTTACATATCTTGAGATTTTATAGTAAGTAACTTAGTTAGATATTCAATAATATTGAATGTTCTGAGTAAGATAGTTTTATGATGAAATTCTTAAGATTATGTTAGACATTTTTGAAAGATATTTGTTTTCATAAGATTGATAAGCAGAAACAAAATTTTGTCTATTCAAAATATTTAATTTATAGAATTTTGGTTAACAATTTTATTTATTGGATTTTGTTTTATCATTTGGATGTCTTATAATGAATGTTTATTTTATATGTCGTTTTGATATAATGGGTACTTATATGAATGACATTATTTTAATTTAATTTTTCGAAGTTATAATTATTAAATATAATTTTTTTAAATTAAATATGTAGAAGGCTAATATTAAAATATTCAAATAATGCTGTATTCTTGCGTAAGGACAAAGAAAAAACATTCAATATAATATCAGTAATAGTAAAATAAATAATACAACACAAGAACACAAAATTTAAATTTTCCATTTCATAGATTGACCTTAAGCGAAAAACACCCCACATATAGTTCAGAATCAGAATATTTAATCATTTACCAAATAACATTAAGAACATAAACTATTTAAGAACCTTATGAGCTGGAAATTTTTTTTAATGTTACATTACAGAGCTAACCAATTAATTTTATTCAGACACTATTTCACTTTTGGTGAGAATCTTATCTGTAAACCATATTTGAAATAAAGAAGTATTATTATTAGTATTATGCCGAGATTGAAACCGCGTGCGTATTTTAGGTGAGTAGAACTTGCAAACCTATGCATACATCAAAATTTTAAATTAATACTATGTCTGCTAAGCCAGAAAAATCTAATAAACGCTTATCGTGAAAAACTTTGTAAATATTAATCTTCAAATAATAACATCATGAGTTAACGGTCAAATAAAAATTCACAATATAACAACTACACTCCAATTGACACAATCCATTAATATTTTTCGTCGACGTATATGTTCCGGAAACTATTGGGTTGTTCGGAAAGTCATTTCGTTCTTTTTTGGGTAAAATTAAAGACAATTCTCGTATAATGAATGAATATTTCATCAAATTATATATTGGGTTGTTCGAAAAGTAATTTCGTTTTTTTTGGGGAAAATTAAGGACAATTTTCGTATAATGAATAAATATATCATCAAATTATATATTGGTCATTCTGGTCCAACACCTTTTGGCATCTTTCGGGTACTAACATGATTCCACGCTCATAAAATTATTGGTCTTTGGTGGCAAAAAACTGATCCAGGTGATTTTTGACCTCTTCATTTGAGTAAAGGTTTTACCGACCAAAAAATTTTGTAATGACCAGAATTAATAATAATCCGAGGATGCAAGATCTGGAGAATATGGTGGGTGTAGCAGTGTATCCCATTCAAACTATTCTAACTTCTGTCGAACAGAATGTGATCCGAAGCCTTACATGTTTAGTTGAAGACTAGACAATATGGATCGTTCATGTACTGCTGCACGTGTGAAAATTGTTAAAACTTACTACAAAAAGAATGATTCTGTAGTCAGTACGTTGGAGTGATTCAGGCCCCTCTTCCCCACTGGGCACTATGGGCACGTGCCCAGGGCCCCGCGATCGAATGGGGCCCCCTAGTTCCTGCCAGATTACCAAATGATAACCGATATTTAGGTATTACCGAAGGGTACCTTTGCAATCAACATAGAATTAATCTAAGGATTTTAAGTTAAACGAGACAGCGAGTTACTTTAGTAGATTATTTTTTATATTTCCTATTTTTTTATAGTTAGTAATTAAATAAAAATAAATTTAGAACCTTGTTTGTCTTTCTTTATCTATTGTAACTAAATAGTGTTTTCTCAAAGTCATAGGGGCCCCATGATCCTAATGTGCCCAGGGCCTCAAATAGTTTAAAGACGGCCCTGGAGTGATTGTTCCGTATTTATTTGAAAATGAAGATGTCACTCTAGCCGTTAATTCTCATTGCTATAGCCAAATGATTACTGATTTTTTTGGCCTGAAATTAATGATATGGAATTGGAAGATTTGTAGCTCCAGCATGATGGTGCAACAAGCCACACAACACGACCCGCTTTGTCTTTATTGCAAGAAAAATTCCTAGGGCGCGTAATTTCTCATTTCGGCGATGTGAATTGGCAACCAAGATCTTGTGATTTATCGCCTATGGATTTTTTGTGCTGTTATGCGAAGGATCATGTTTATACCGATAATCCTTAGCTATTAACGATCTGAAAACCAACATCCGTCAAGTTATTGGTGAGATATTGGCCGAAAAGTGCAGGCAAGTCATCAAAAATTACCTCACGAGGTTTGAGTTCTGTAAGAGATTACACGAAGAACATTTAAATGATTTTGTATTCCACACATAGTGGCAAGGTCCAAGCATTAATCGAAATGAAAATTGGATCGATATTCTGAACGAAAGAGTGTTTTATTTATGTTTACTTTCGGAAGAACAAAATGGATAACCTGTATATCGCTTTGTACTCAATGAAAAATTATGAAAACCTTCTAGTATACATTTATTGTGGCCCAAATAATCTATGAAAATCTTCAATTATACATTCGCCCCAAAAAATAGAATCAGAATGACCTGCTCCAGATTCTATTCAATGCAAAAATTTCGTTTTGTTCTTTTCCTGAAACTGAACGAGGTACAAACCTTGAGACGCATATCCGTGTCAAGGCTATTGTTACAAAACTGATGTTTACATTAAGGCGTTAAGCCGTTTCTGCACAGTTACCTCCAGAACACGGAAATAGGTGCTCAATTATCCACGGTTTGCAACAATCCCTCCCTGAAAGGTATCCCTGGCCGATCGGCCACGCCGCTGCGTGTGTCTAACACCCGTGGAAAAAATGACTAGATCGTCGCGTAGGATCGATAGGATTCTCCTTTGTTCCGTAACGAAATATTTTCGACTATTTTGACAGGTACCAGTGAGGTGTATCGTTGTTTTGGGACGCACTCAAATGAGTTTCTATAGTTTCGTTGTTGTTTGTATGGAAGGTTTGCTCGGGATCTCCATTCAACTTAAAACCATAACGGATCGCGATGACTGGTCTATCAAATTGGTCGATTGACGGGACCTTCGGGCTGTATTATGCGAGGAAAGGTGGATGGATTGGAATTTTCGTTTTTTTTTTCGACGGGGAATGAAAGAAACGAGTGCACAAACAGCTATTCTTACTTGGATGATGAGGAAAATCCTTGTACTTGAATGTATCTAATAGATCAATAATTAAACGAGTTATTACACTAATTTGTTTGCTATATATAATAACATATGTTTAAGATACTATGTTCTCTTCTTCAGAGTTTCCGAAATGTATACGTCGGATAATAAAAAATATTATATAAGGTTGTTCCGAAAGTAATTTCGTCTTTTCCCGACAGAGGATTTAATTGTATTTTTTGGAACCCAACTTTACATTTAAGCCGCATAATCATTATATGTTTTGAGAGCTGATATAGCAGTGTGAAAAAGTTCAATTAATTCTACGCAGTAGTTTTTGATTGGTGCTCTTTTGAATATGGGGAGCAATAAGCATCATTTTCGTCGTATTTTAGTTTCTTACTATAAAAAAGGTAAAAATGCTGTTCAAGCCAGAAAGAAATTAACAGATGTGTATGGAGAAGATGTGATGTGTTGACAGTACGCCAGTGCCAGAATCGATTTGCAGAATTTCGATCCGGTAATTTTGATGTCTAAGAAGCACGTTCAATAAGGCCGATTGAAGCTAATAACGACATGATAAATGCATAAGTTGATGCAAGTCGGCGAAAAAGAACACGTGAGATAGGTGAGAAGTTGAATTTATTGAATTTAATTGTTTATGACCTCTTGAAAATCCTGGGTTTAACTTCGAAGCTCGATATATGGGTTTCCTTTGTTCTCAGGGAGAGAAATTTGTTTCGTCGCATTGACGTAAGTGATTTGCTTCTCAAAGGTCACGAAAATGATCCATTTTTGAAGCGCATCATTACTGGGCACGAAAAATGGGTTGTATATAACAATTTCAAACGCAAGAGTTTATGGAGCAAAAAAGATGAACCAGATTTACAGAATTCTTCAATAAACATATAATACTATCAGATAGTCAATACGGTTGCAGGACTGGAGTAAGTACCAATAATGCCATTTTGTAGTCACAAAAACTGAATATGAGTCTATTGACAGAAACAAGAAGGTAATCGCCGTGTTTATTGACTTGGAGAAGGCATTCGATACGGTCTCTCACGACATTTTACTCGAAAAACTTGAGCAGTACGGGAGGGAAAGCTGTTGACCTAATCAGATCATATTTGAAAGATCGAACTCAGACTTTCCTTTTTTATATTGTCTCGGTCTTTACTTGACGGGAATTCATTTTCAATATAAGAAAAACAAATGTTAACTTCCGCTGTGGAGGAAGTATCGACAGTAATGAAAAAACAATCAACTATGGTGTTCCCAAGGGTACAGTCCTGAGACCCTTGTTCTTCAATATTTATATCAATGAAATATTAAAGTTGAAATTTGATACAGATATCAAGGTCGTAGCTTATGCCGACGATACCGTGTTTATATGTAGGGGCGATACGTGGGAATCTGTCACTGAAAAAGCTGAGGCGGGATTGGCACTAATCTGCAGGTAAATGGAAAATTTTTTGTTAACTTTGGACCTTCAGAAGAGAAAATATGTCACCTTCACGTTGACAGAGGCAACTTATCCAAATATAAAAACAATTAAAATACACAAGAAAAAGAACTGTGACCGTGATTGTGGCGGTCGGGATTTCATCGAAGAGTCTAATAAGATAAAACATCGGGTGTTTTTTTAGTGTGATAGAACTTTCGATACGGATAACTGTGATTTGACAAAAAAAAGAAGCCATGTTGTTTTGACATTTCTGTTCAGTAAGCATTGACAAATTATAATGGAAAAACTCACACCGCAACAACGTTTACAAATTGTTGAAATTTACTTTCAAAATCAGTGTTCTATTCGCCAAACATATAGAGCACTTGATAATTTGTCATTGAAGCAGCTGAAACAAAATTTATATCCTCTAAAAATAAAACTGTTGAAAACAAAACCAGAATTTTGTGAAAGAAATTTAAAAAACCAGCCAAGGAAAAGGTAGGACATCCTCATATAAATTCAAACCAATATTTCAAATTAAATACCAACACTTTTGGATAATATTTCAGATCTTAATTTCCAATGATAGATCAATGTTTCTTAATCTAACCACAGAAAAAGAAATAGCAGTAACAATCCAGAAATTGAGACATAAGCACTTATATGGAGAAGATAAAATCACAGTGAGCATCAGAAAACCACGTAGCAATGAATTCAATAATATACTTTCTCATACAAACAACAACTTATTACAGTATGGCACATTTCCAGGCTAATTGAAGCTAGCATTGATTCGGTATATTCACAAAAAAAGCGATGAAGAATTGTTTAAAAACTATAGATCCACTAGTATGCTACAAAGCTTTTCCAAGATTTTTGAACATGATATGTGTGAAAGATTGAATTGTTCTATAGAAGAGTGCCGCACTTTTTCAACATCTCAGCATTGCAGCCTATGGGAGTTTGTCAAGATCTTACATTCTATTGAAGCTCAAAAAACTGTGAATTAGAAGCAAAACTCTTCTTTGATTTGAATCTTACTTGAGTGGCAGAAGACCACGAGTCAGTTGGAAAACTTGTAAAGCATAATCATCGATAATGGAATGTGATTATGGTGTACCACAGAGTAGTATATTAGAACCCATACAGTTTATTTTGTGATGAGTGGTAGGTCATGTCAAGCATTTAGTCATATCTACTCTTATAGAGGAGTATTAACTCTGAACATACTCATTCTGAATGGAAACAAAACAATAGCCATTCTATTCAGTACAGAAATAAATGAAAAGAATAAAATCGACCAATTGGAAGTGGGCAATAAAACTATAGTTCCTGATAAAGTAACAAAATTTTCAAGAATTTATACTGACTATTTTCAGAAATGATTTCACCATTTAGACTGCATAAGCAACAAATTAATTCTCTTACTCTTACAAACTATATTCAAATTTGTCGATGCAAAAAAGATTAATTAGATACTTTTGAATCACTACCTCATTATGGGATAATTTAAAGAAATGCATATCCTGGCACAAATGATATATTATATATCCGGTGTTTTTTTTAGATGTGATAGAACTTTAAATTGAAATAAACCACATTTAAATTAAGATTGTAGTCAAATTTCCTTTTTATTTGAAAGATACTTTTATGACATTTATGTTTTAAAAATAATTTCCGGCATATATCCACCACGACTAGCTCTGAGGAACCGCATTCGACCAGACCAATTTTGGACCACTTGTTCGAGTAATTCAGGCCTTATTTCATCAATAACACGAGTTATGTTGGATTCCAAAGCGTCTATTATTTCTGGTTTATCAGCATAAACCAATGACTTGACAACTCCAAAGAAAATAATCCAGTGGAGTTAGGTCGCATGATCTTGGAGGCCAATTAATTGAATCATTTCTCGAAATAATGTTATCGCCAAATCTTTCTTTCAATAATTCAATTGTTACGGTAGCAGCATGAGGTGTAGCACCATCTTGTTGGAACCAAAACACTTCTGAGTCGATACCATTCAAATTTTGAAACAAATAATCATTGATCATCTATCTGTTACGAGCACCATTCACTGTAACATTAGCTCCAGCTTCGTTTTTAAAGAAATATAGACCAATGATACCTCCAACTTCTTGAGGTTTGTTTTCACTCCATATACGGAAATTTGGTTGTTTACATAGCCATTCAACCAGAAATGAGCTTCATCACTAAACACAATTTTACGATAAAAAAGTGGATCAACTTCAAGTTGTTCTAGGGCCCAATCAGCAAACAAACGACGCTCATTATGGTCAAGTGGCTTTAGTTCTTGGACTAGTTGGATCTTGTATGGGTGTAGACTAAGATCTTTAGGCAAAATGTTCCATGTGGTGGATGCACAAAGTTCAACTTATTGTGAACGTCGACGAATAGACAAATCTGGATCATCATCAACGTTATGACTTACAGCAGTGATATTTTCTTCTGTACGTACAGTTGTTTATCTTGTTGTTATTGTTGCATCGAGTAGAGAAAATGTTGTCTGAAATCTATCGATAGTTCGACGAATAAGCTGCTCTGATGGATGATTATGCAAACAATAAATTTCACGAACTGGTCTATAAGTTTGGCGAATAGAACACTTATTTTGAAAATAAATTTCAACAATTTGTAAACGTTGTTGCGGCGTGAGTCTTTTCATGATAATTTGTTAATGCTTACGAACAGAAATGTCAAAACAACCAGGCTTCTACATTCTGTCAAATCACAATTATCCCTATCGAAAGATCTATCACCGTAAAAAACCCGATATATGATATTTTTGATACAGAAGAAAATGTTAAGACTTATGTGTAATATGGTATGGTGAGATTCTTGACTAGGTGTGTTTAAAGAATGCAGGAATTTAAAATTGTTTAATATGTATATATTAGAATATTTAGGAAGTTTGTTCAAGAACCCTGCAGGGCATATGTTCGAAATTGTTAAGATTCCTTTCCAGAATTAGAGCCTTATTCTCTAAACTAATATTTTTGCAAATAGGAATAAATTTTTTTTTGACGTCATTCTCTTGCAGATCGGTTTTGAAAGAAATTATAAAATATTAGAATATAGCTTAAATTGAACCTTGAACAAATTTGATGCCATCTGTGCTTAAGCCTTATAAAAAAATTCTTATTCATACGTACACATTTCCAACTTGTCATTAACAAAAATAGTGATTCCAAGATATACACTAATTTGAGTTATCATCAAATTAAAGAAATTCTTTGTTGAATCCTTCCTAATTCTTTCTGTATCATCATAATTTTAATCTATAAGGATGTACCTATGAAGAAATAACTTCAAAATAGGTATATTCATAGAACAATATCTGTCTCAACAATGATTGACACCGCAATCAACCACCCAATATGGTGAACCTCATAAAATATGTCAATTAGCCACAGCACAGATTGATAAAACTATTATCTAACCCGACCACTTATTAATTCATGCCACTTGTGTATCATATACTATTACAAGCTCCAACTTGCAGACTCCTCCCACTGCCACAGAAACAAACATTCTTACATCTCAATTCTGACGTTTCTCCTCCCCACCCAACCAACAACCAGAATGTTGGAATCTTGACCACGCCCACCCGACCATTACACGCTCACTTGAGTGAAATGTTCGAGACGTTACTCACTAAAAAACGATGAGAGAGACAGAGAGAGGTATATGAAGAGATTAATCAATATTTACCGAAGGAAACGGGGTCCAACGATACCGGAATAGGCATCCCAGGGCATTTTATACCTGAGTCCGATCGGGTTCATACGACCAGAAATAAACTGAATGATTCCTAAGTTCGAGAAGAACGTCGTTCGAGTTTGTGTGGGTGAAATTTTCGGCTGCTCTAGGGATATTTTAGGGGACAAAAGCTCGGTTATTGTGAGGAGTTGAAAGTAGATGGAAAATAGGGACGTGCGCGTTAGAAAAGGACGGAGCCAGGGTATTGACGTTGTAAGAGAGATGAGCGCATGACTTGTGGGCGGGGTCACGTTTAGAGTGGAGTAATAAAGATGACTATTTTGAAATCTCACTCAGTTTGACAGGATACTTTTACAAGTGAGCATTTGTCGAGTTGGTCCAGTGCTAGCCTTCAACCTGTTCGGTGAATCCGTGCGTTCATTCGCGAATTGAAGATGGCGTTCGAAGATAGGTTCAGTCCGAACACCGCTACCAGTCCTAGCAGTGACAGTTCAAGGATGAATTATCCAAATTCACCGGAATCTTCCAGGACCCAACCTTACACTTGCCTGACGATCCCACAGGTCCAAGAGAAGGAACAACATTACATCACTTCTGCTTCAAGCTCACCTACGTCCTTCTGTCCGAAACCGGATCAAGAGAAGAATTTTATAAGAATCACATCATTTGCCCTGCCGAGTCCGAAAGATAACGGGGCGAGGAGCGAAAACGACTCCCCCATATCCTACAGGAACTCCCCATCGCCGAGCAGCAGCATCGCGTCCTCTGGGTCGCGATCTCCACCGCCAATCAACAACGAACCGACCATTCAAACTCTGAAGTACTCCATATTCAACATCCTTCAACCCGATTTCGGCAAAAACGCGGTTCAGAAGACGAGAACACATAGCAAGAAGATAGGTTTCAAGCCATACGAGACCAAGCCGAGTGAAGAAGTTTCTATTTCGAAGACTGCACCTTTGGGTAGTTTGTGTCAGACTGTGTCCCAGATCGGAAGTGCAAAAAGGACTGTGGAGGTTGTGAAACCTGCTCTTGTTCTGGCGGCCGAAGGTGAGAAGAAGGAAGAAAGTTCTGTTCCTACAGTGTGGCCAGCTTGGGTTTATTGTACGAGATATTCTGACAGACCTAGTTCAGGTAAGGAATGAGTCAATTGTTGTTGTTATTTTCCTAATATGACGTTAAGAATTACTTGATAAACAAGATATGGGGGTCAAATATAAATTTGCCTGTTTAAAAATATAAACTCTCATCGAAAATTAACGTACTAGAGGCAGAAATGTAATTTCTCAGAAAAAACATTGTCTCCCCCTGGTGTTTGATGTTTTAAGCCGATTAGTGAATAAAAAACGTCTTCAAATTCCACACAAGCATTCATTATATTTAGGCGAATAAAATAATACACCCATTTCATTTCTCTACTTTGCATCAGAGTATTATTTGGTCCAAGTGGCTCTATTTGTCGAATTTTAGCCAAATGAGGCTTTTAACGCCTACAAATATACGATTCAAGGTCAAATTTAATTATCTACATCCCTCTGACCATTTTGAAAGCACGAAAACTTTCTAATGAAACAATTAAGGCACTTGGAATTTACAGGAAATTTTTTTAGCCCAAATCAGAAGATCTCAAGTACGTGGATAGCAAAATTAAGTCATGCACCCAAAAATACGTCTATTAAGAATCTTGATTTCAATTCATTGTATCTGGAAAAATAAGAATCAAATCAAGTTTGCATACAGATTCAGAATAAGCAATTTTTATGCAATATTTCGTGAGTTTTATTAGATTTAGCTATAAAATGAATTATCTCAAAAATCAGGAAGGATATGCCATGAGGGTAAATAACCTACCGAAACTGCAAGATTGGATGGTCATAATTTATACTTTGTATAGATGACATAAGAAAAATTTACAGACTTAAAGATATCTGAATATTGGAATGAATTTATAATAGGTATAACCTATCACTGAACTTTATTTGAATAGTTATATAGAAATATTGTTCGTTTGTATCACATAGTTTATTTTATAGCTCACAAACTATTGATTCCATCACGTTATAGTAAGAGTTTTTGATTAGTAATGAGGCAATAATACATATTTTGATTAAGATGTGAAAGATTTATTAATTCTTCGGTTTTTTTCAACCCTTGGATACTATATCTTACTGGAAAACTTCTATTCCATATAGAATCTGTTGAAGTTCGCGTTTTTACTAGATATTTAATTCAGTTATACCGCAAAATAAAAATATTAATATTTAGGGATAGTAAATAAACATTTTTCTGCTGTCCAATTTCAAATTTAAGGAAATAGGTACAGATGACTCTCTTTGAAATTACAATTCGAAAGGGACTCTGCGTTCGCTAAAAGATTTGTTATGGTGAATTGATCAATTTATAATTTCAATTATATCGGGTGTTCTTTTTAGAGTGATAGATCTTTCGATAGGGATAACTGTGACTTGACAGACTGACATTTCTGTTCAGTCAGCATTGACAAATTATCATGGAAAGACTCACGCCGCAACAACTTTTACAAATTGTTGAAATTTATTTTCAAAATCAGTGTTCTATTCGCCAAACTTAAAGAGCACTTCGTGAAATTTATGGTTTACATAATCGTCCATCAGAGCGGCTTATTCGTCGAACTATCGATAGATTTCGGACAACATTTTCTCTACTCGATGCAACAACAAGACAAAGAACTGTACGTACAGAAGAAAATGTCGCTGCTGTAAGTCATAGTGCTAATGATGATCCAGATTTGTCTATTCGTCGACGTTCACAACAAGTTGGACTCTGTGCATCCACCACATGGAAAATTTTGCGTAAGGATCTTAGTCTACACCCATACAATATCCAACTGGTTCAAGAACTAAAGCCACTTGACCATAATAAGCGTAGTTTGTTTGCTGACTGGGCCCTAGAACAGCTTGAAGTTGATCCACTTTTTTATCGTGAAATTTTGTTTAGTGTTGAGGCTCATTTTTGGTTGACCGGTCATGTAAACAAGCAAAATTGCCGTATATGAAGTGAAAACAAACCTCAAGAAGTTCTGTAGGTTCCATTGAACCCTGAAAAATGGTGTGCTTTACAGGCTGGAGGCATCATCGGTCCATATTTCTTTGAAAACGATGCTGGAGTTAATGTTACAGTGAATGGTGGTCGTAACAGATTGATGATCAATGATTATTTGTTTCAAAATTTGAAGGGTATCGACCCAGAAGTGTTTTAGTTCTAACAAGATGGTGCTACACCTCATGGTGCTACCGTAACAATTGATTTATTGATAGAAAGATTTGGCGATAACATTATTTCGAGAAATGGTCCAATTAATTGGCCTCCAAGATCATGTGACATAACTCCACTGGATTCTTTTTTTTTGTGTATGTCAAGTCATTAGTTTATGCTGATAAACCAGAAACAATAGACGCTTTGGAAGCCAACATAACTCGTGTTATTGATGAAATAAGGCCTGAATTACTCGAAAAAGTGGTCCAAAATTAACTGGTCGAATGCGGTTCCTCAGGGCTAGTCATGGTGGACATATGCCGAAAATTATTTTCAGAACATAAATCTCATGACACTACCTTTCAAATAGAAGAGAAATTTGGCTTCAATCATAATTTAAATGTGTTTTATTTCTATTTAAAGTTTTATCATTAAAAAAAAACACCCGATACGTATAAGTTGGACTAAATTATTAATTAATTATCATTTTTCTTTGTTTATATCTCTATATATAATTATGTAATGAAACCCTTGATTGAAAATTGAAAATCATAGAGAACTAAGTGTTCAATGACACTCCCGTGGTACTCACTTTCGAACGACGAGACCTGTTGGTCTAATTAGCACAATTCTTCTTTCGTTTAGGTCTCATTCCGTATTCAGGAATCCTCGAATCGTCTCAAAACACCAGAAACCCCTTAACTGGCCACATTCCTTCATGGGCGTCTTGAAACAAAGAAAAGGGAAAAAGTTGATACCTACCACATCCTTATCAGATCGTCCGAGCGGTCGAAAATATACAGGAGCACCGGTCAATTATCTACGGAACTGTCAAACGGAACAATGTGGTTGTACGATGATTGATACAGGGTGTTGAGTTGAATAATATCGATGTTCGCGAGGCTGACGAGCGGACACATCCACGTTGGCCTTGGATTGATGGTAACATGTCGCATATAAAGGAACGGGGCTGGGTATTTAATTTTTGACGATATGGAAACAATAGGGTGATAATTTAGGGGTGTTAGATGTTTTAAATTTTCGTTGTGATAATCGTAGATGGGTCTGATTTAAGAGAGACAAGGAGCAACGAAGTGGTTGTATTTTAAAGTGTGCGATATAAGTTTACTTTGTTATCTAATACGGTTTGGCAGAGACAAACTTGATGTCGTTTAGAACGATCTTTTCATCATTTATTAACTATTTTGAACAGTAGAATTTCATTCAGTATACCCCTTCAGAACTTCACGAAACGTTCTTGATGTATTCCATTAGTTGTGCATGAAAACAAATGAATAACAGACAGAAAACAACGTAGCTTCTGTTCTTTACTTTCATTTTCTTTGTTTTTTGAATTCATTTGCTTTTTATATCTTTTTTTCATCAGAATCCATCCTCAAAGCGCATATTCTAGGTAAAAGCGCGCTATCGGTTTGCCGAAATGTCTTCAAAAATTAATGAAGCTCTTAACAATTTGCCATGTTTTCTTTCATTAATGAATAAAATTCACTGATAAGTGAATATCAATATTCCTTTGTTTACCATTTCAATCAAGTTTTCCTGGAAACGTTTTCTATAAGTTTTGTGATCTATTTATATCTATGACCATTCATCCTATGGTTTTGAGGAAAGTCTCAATTCATCTTTTTATAAAACAGCTGATTATTCAGATAACTAACTTCATTTACACATTTCATATGCTAATTTTGAGGTAAATATAGCGAATTTTTCTCTATATATTCAAGATTATTAGTGCTTCCATTCTAATGTAATGCTACATCTAATTTCTCTATTCAATCTTGCACTTATTGATAGAGGTTTTCTGAAATATTACCTAGCGTCCAATTGCAACATCTGCAAATTTAAATTCGTTAAATTAGTTCTATGTCGCTGCATATTTTCAAGACATTTCAGTGAATTTTATTTAATTTTCACCTTACTAAATGTTTTATTACTATTTGTTTTTATATATTCATATATGAAATATATTCCCATATTCGCGAACTTTGAGAATTGGTCCTGCATATCCAAGACTTTGATAAACTAAATAAAATCAATAAAATTGATTTTGCTGAAACTCTAAGAACTTGTAAATTCTGGAAGAATACATAAAGGATGTGCCATCTAGAATTTGCAATTTGAAGTAGTGCTTAGTTCGAATCTGGCAAAACTTCTGTCATTCGTGTTTTGGGTAGGTTTGTTCAATATTTGACATTAACGAAATGGGTCGATTTACGCTTGAGCAAAACTGGGAAGTATCAAAAACTTATCTCCAACGTGGTGAATCTTCTATCCAAACTGTTAGAAATTTAAGTGGACAATTAAGTGGATTCAGTCGATAAAAATTTTTAAATTTGTCATTTTGGAACAGTGCTTCTTAGACAATAACGTGTATATTACAGATATTAGCTGGAGTTAATTCTCTAGAACCTCTACAGATTTAAATCTAAATAAATCTCATTGAAACATTCAGAATTAAATTTGAATTATCATCACATGTGGTGGAAATTAAAGAATCAAAAGAAATATAAAATAATGACTAAATTATTAAGACATCACCTTATAATACATGTTTACAAGTTCCATCACCAAAAAATGTTCAACATATAATTCAGAAGGGTGTTTTTTATTTTCCTGTTTGAAGATTATATAGCACATTCTCCAGAGAAATACCTGATAAATTCGGACCCAAATCTCTACAGTAAGGAGTTATTTGAATAAACAAAATAATCATTGAAAAATATATAAAAATACCATTTTTCCCCAGACCTTTCTGCCACAACTAACCAATGCATGGCCAATACGAAAATTAGGTTATATCACAGAAATATATAATGAAGGAAGATACGACTTAGACTCGGTATTAGATAAACGTCACGTGCATATGATATAATACAAAGAAATTTCTCAATTATTAATATATATGGCGTACCGCAAGGTACAATCCTTGGTCCTCTCAGTTCAACAGGTATATGAATGAGCTATTATCTTTGAAGATAGGAGGTGGGATTGTTGGATTTGCTGATTAATTAATTTCTACCACATGTAATAATGAAATATATGTCAATAAAAAGATACAGTGTACCTAGGACATGTTTTTTTAAATTTAATTCTTAATTTGTTCATGAGATTTTTTCAGATTTAAATCTGTAAAGGCTCTGGAAAATTAATTCCAGGTATTATCTGTAATATGCAAATACTTTTTTATAGTAATTTTCAATATAATTGAGAAATTTCTTTGTATTATATGACATGCACGTCATGCCGACTTTAAGTCGTATATTCTTTCATTGTATATTTCTGTGATATAACCTAATTTTTGTATAGACCATGCTTATCCAAAAAGGGTTAGTTGTTGTAGAAATGTCTGGGGAAAAAGGTACTATTATATATTTTTTAATGACTATTTTGTTTATTCAAATAACTGAAATAAACTGAAGAGATTTGGGTACGAATTCATCAGGTTCTTTCTCTGTAGAATGTGCTATATATTATTTAAAAAGGAAATAAAAAAAGAACTTTTTAAATTATATGTTCAACATTTTTTGGCGATGGACTGGTGATTCTTCAACATCCAATCGAAACATATATGTATAAGGTGATGTCTAAATAATTTAGTAATTATTTTATATTTCTTAATTTACACCACATATGATAATGATATATATGCCTAAAAAGTGATACAGTGTATCTAGGACGTTTTTTAAAATTTAATTCTAAATGTTTTCATGAGATTTATTTAGATTTAAATCTGTAGAAGTTCTGGAGAATTAATTCCAGCTATAATATGTAAATACTTCTTCATAGTAATTTTCAATATATATACTAACTGACAAAGAAACTGCAACACCCAGAAGGAGCTGTTTAAATTAAATTTTTTTTTGGTAAAACATAGATAGTGTAGCAAGGAGTAAATGATTGAAATTTGAAGAAAAAAAACGAGGGATTTACAATTTTTTCAAATAAATTTGTTAATAATGTGTTTGTTCACCGCTATTATCTATACACTCCCCAACACGTCTTGGAATTGATGCAATAAGATGATCTATTTCTTCTTGAGGGATACTATCCCAAGCTACCTGTAGTTCATGTCTCAGAGCCGCTAAAGTCAGTGGGGGCTGGGGTAAATTTCCAAGCCTTCTACCCATGATGTCCCAAACATGCTCTATGGGCGAAAGATCGGGGCATCTGGGCAGCCATGGCAAAAGATTCACTTGGTTCACTTCAAACAAGTTTAAACTAACTCTGGCAACATGAGGTCGAGCATTATCTTGATCTCCTCGAACAGCGGGCTTGTTGTAAAATTTGCAAAAAACAACTACATATTCAACTAACAAAAAATGTTTACATGAAAAGACCTTCACGATTTTTTTCTCCAAAGTTTAATCATTTACTCCTTGCTATACTATGTTTTACAAAAAAAATTTAAAATTAAAACCCCTCCTTCTGGGTGTTGCAGTTTCTTTGTCAGTTAGTATATATTAATAATGTTTACCATAGGATATACAAACATTGTGAGATATCTACTAAAGGTATTCCTTAGTGATTCATTTTATTCAATTTTATGTTCATAAAAGCCTCTAATAGTAAGACTCATTTCACTTTAATAGAAATTCGTTAATTTTTCTGAATTAAATATCATCCCATCCGTATAATTGCCACGGTGAAAATAGTTGCGTCTATTTCAGTACCGAAATCAATCAGCAAAACTTATCGGCTGCCGTAAACAACGCATCAGCGAGGTTTTAAACTTAGCCCCAATTAATTTGTCATCTGCCTTGAGTAGCGGTTGACACCAAAAGATGAATATCCTCAATCTGAATATCTCCGAACACATGTTCCGACTATCATCGCGTACCGTGAAAGCTGCACTCGTTGGTGAATGAGTGAATGACTTCGTGATAAACATCTTGGGATACACACCAATGTTAGATAACTATGAATTGCTTCATTATTGGAAGTTAGTACAGGGTTTAATACCAAAATGAATAATTTCTTTTTAGTTTTCAATCTGTAATTATTGAAATATTATTCTTCAAGAATTGTATTATCTTAGCGGAGCTCCTTAAGCTACTCGTACGTACTCTTCTAATCTTGAGCGGAATAATCCTAGTACACATTTACAATAAATCAGAGAAACTAATGCTATTCCTGCTGTGATATTCTTAATTAATCGAATCAATTTCTTATTTTATTTTCGTACACTTTATTCGCAAGATATCTCCATAAGAAATGGCCCAGAAGACTAAAGTCTTCTGGGCTTGATGGGCAGTTAACGTCTTTCTCCAAGTCAGCCCTCACAGCTTAAATTGAACCATTTAATGTCTAACATTCAGAAGACTCGTTCTTGAATGGAACTATAAAACTGTTGCAAAGATGTGGCTCAAAGATGTGAATCATCTTGCAATTTTCAGAGTTAGCTAGCAATTTCTACTATCTCCAAAGAATTAAAGGTCTATCATTTCTTTGGAACAGATCCTGGCTGATGTTTGGGCGGTGAAGAGGTCACTTATGTTTCTGTTTACTAGTTTCTACAGACCACTAACGTCAATTTTGTTTATTGACTATTCAAATGAAAATTCACTAAATGGAATGTCAAAGTTGTCAAAACGCCGATGAATGAATGTTATATTCAATCTGTATACTTGATATCAAATTACTCAAAGAGGGGTGTATTGAAATATTCTGGCTCAAGGTTAGAAGTGGTACAACACCATTTGACAATAATATTTTCAAGTGATGATTTCACAATTGCAGATTACAAATGGAACCAAAACTTTGTTATACTCAATTAAAATTCAGACTTCTTTCTAGAAACTTCTACAATATCTATCGAAAATCATACAAGCATTACTAAGAGATGCTCTGGTAGTCTAATGATTGTGGCTTGAGTTCGAAGACCAAAATAGTAGAAAAGAAATAGATCCTCTTAACCTGAAGAAGAATATTTCCGTTACGCCTAGGAGTTTCAACTCAATTTTAATAACATTTCATATTAGCAGTTGTCGATAGCCAACATACTCCTTGTGCCTTTGGCGTGGCTTCTCCTAATAAAACCCCATTAAACTAAACCATTCTCCCGCAATTACAACACTAATCATCGCAAATGGCCAGCACATGCCTCAAAAATCGTTATCCCCTCCCATCCCGATTCTTCCCGACCCGTCCCTGATTTACGGGCGAATTCCCGACACGCAAACATACAAACAGGCATTATCCTGCGGATGCAACAGACAAAAGTGCATTATTAGCGACATATTCGAGGGAGCTCCATGCCCTCGATAACGAGCCTCGAGACCCTCAAATGGCCCCATTTAGGGCACGGTTACCCTTCTCCTCGTCAGACTCATATTTCAAGGGAGTTAATACTGTCCCTAATGTCCCTGGATCTTCGCTAACTGCGCCACAATTGCTCTAATTAGGGACAAATGTCGGCCCTTGTCGCTGGAACGATAATGAATAGAAATGGGAAGATGCACGAGGTGCTGCTACCTCTGCTGGCGGGATACAGAGCTTTTGGGCCGTTTAAATGTTTGGGAAGGTCCTTTCCATTCTGGTTGTACACAGAGATTAATGGAATATTTGGTTCAAAGGAGTATTGAACGTTAACAAAAACTCTAACAGTGGGTTTAGTCATCGGATCAAGCCTGTTGATTACGGAGTCTTGGTTGCATGGAAATCCTTAATATATTGAGGATTTCCACGTTACAGTATACTGTAACGTTAAAAAACGCTTCTCTGTTGATTTGAATTGCAATCGCTAAAAAACGCTCCAATGATGTGATTAAACTAAGATCATTAAGAGATTTGAAGTTTCCGCAATTAAAGTCGACGTTGTTATCGCATACGCTGTAGAGTTGCATTGTTTTCAAAGAGTGTGTAATTTCCCAGAATTCTTTTTTTCGTACTGTGAGATTGCACGAAGACACACCTTGTGGTACCTTTATTGAATTAATGTGGAATGTTGAATTTTATTGTTTCTTATAAGACGTCTAATCAGAAGGCGTCTTAGTACCGGATGATCTTAGTACCGGATAATCTTAGTACCGGGTGATCTTAGAACTGGACAATCTGGGTTCTTTTTATCTTTTTATCATGCTGTGGTGGTTTAGGTTAGGTTAGGTTAGGGTGGAATGTTGAATTTTATTGTTCCTTATAAGATGTCTAATCAGAAGGCGTCTTAGTACCGGATGATCTTAGTATCAGATGATCTTACTACCGGATGATCTTAGTACCGGATGATCTAAGAACTGGACAATCTTGGTTCTTTTTATCTTTTTATCATGCTGTGGTGGGTTAGCAATTTGGTTTCAACACTCCATCTTTATGCATATCTCTGGTTTTCCATGATTATTTTTCTATCATGCAGCTTCGGTCTTACAAACACCAAGGTAATCGGTAAAATAATGAACAAATTTATGGTGCGAGATGAAAGATTTTGCATTAAGATTCTTCGTCGATAATTTGGTGTCTTAATTTATCTCGCTTGTCTTCCTATTGGGTATTATTATTTCAAATCATTTTATTCTTTCATATTTGCTCTAAAATTACCTCGAAACTAACTAATGAACAATATTCATTACAGGTCCCAGATCTCGACGAGTCAAAAAACCGACCAAACCATCAAACGAAGAGAAACGTCCAAGAACGGCTTTCTCCAGCGCTCAGCTCCAGAGATTAAAGCACGAGTTCAACGAGAACAGATACCTCACAGAAAGAAGAAGACAACAGCTTAGCGCAGAGCTCGGACTGAACGAGGCTCAGATCAAAATCTGGTTCCAAAATAAAAGGGCCAAAATTAAGAAGTCCTCTTCGGAGAAGAACCCATTGGCGCTTCAACTCATGGCTCAAGGGCTGTACAACCACTCCACAGTACCGTGCGACGAAGACGAGATGCCTATGAGCTAAACTCTGTATATTAAGAATCGAGGAATGAGGATGACATGTGTCGAGTGTGTTTCACCCTCAAATTTGGAATGTTGAAGTGATTATAATTTATTGAAGTAGTTTTCCCTACATATACAGTGTAAGATCTCAAACTGTAGATTTAGAAAAAATGTACAAACTGTTAAATATATGTATATAATGTAAATAAGAGAAGTTTCAAGTAGAGGCTTGTATATAGAAAAATGTAGATTACTATTTATTACCACTAATAGCATTCAGTGATTGAATATTCTGTTCTTAAAGTAGTTTATCGTCAAAGCATGTGTTTTTCAGTGGATGTATTAATGTATAACATTATTAATTACTTATGTCGAACTAGGTAAGAACTAGACTGAAATTTTATAGGCTTAATAACATGTGCAATGTAAAGAGAGAATTTGAAAACTGTTCGTGTAACAATAAAAATGATTTAAACAAGAATTCGTTTTCATTTAAGAAAGTGTTTGATATATCATACTAAAACCAGTGGCGGCTCGTGACAGTATAAGACGGTGAGGCACATCAGTAAAAATATTATAGTAAGTTATTTTGAGTTTACGGACAAAGTTTATCTAGTGAACTCTACTTTGTCAGTTTTAAATGATCATTATAAAAAATTTTATTACTTATAATTTGAATTATTGAATCCAAAAACAAATTCTCATCATATTATGGCTATATTTACAAATTTGTTCTTGTCCAGCAAGAACCAAAGTGGAGGTGTGGAGCATTCTTGCCGGGTAAGGGATTCGTATGATGGAAATAAAGGAAAACGGGTTAGATGAAGATCGAAGATTTTAAAATAACAATATACCAGTAACAAAACAAACTCTAAAATAGAGAAATAAATTCTAACTCAATAAAATGAAGTCTAAATTAAAATATAGGATATATTCTGTTTTAAGTTTGTAAAAAAATATTAATTCTTAAATGAAATCATGAGTAAAATAGAAAAAGGCTTTTTACTTGATAGAAGAAATATAACAAAATTTGAATATCAAAACAGATTTAGTCTGTAAGTCTTCTACAATTTTGTTTTTTTTTCATTCAAAAAACTTTTAGAATCAAATTAATGTTTACAATAAGCACCGCTTATATTTAATAAACGCATATAATCAAAACTCAATATATAATGTCAAATGGAATAAATAAACCAACAGACATAAAAAAGTCATTAAAATTAATAAATGAATATTTAAAGGAGACAAAATTTTGTTTCTGATCTTACCATTAAGAACACCACTTGCCCTTTAAAAACATGAACACAACTTAAGGACTCCTCAAAAAATATAATTTATTTGAAGTATTTAATAAATTTAAATATTCAAATAAGTTAATTCAGAAATTTCTCAAAACATGCACTATATCTTCAAAAAACAAATATAATTCTGGTAATCTCTTCATCGGTCCAAAATAATATTCCAAATATCAAAATCAAATAACTATCACTATATCTCACCTCACACGTGTTTACAGGATGATTGCTTCAAACAGACTAACTTTAAAATTCAAGATGGTTTATGTTCTTAACAAAATCACAGAAAAGTGTGTAAGGTGTTTTTAAGGTTATATTTAAATCATTGACATTCCATAATGAGATTTATTGAAGCCTAAATATAATTATATATAATATATAAAATAAAATATTATAGAAAAAGGCTTTTTACTTGATAGAAGAAATATAACAAAATTTGAATATCAAAATAGATTTAATCTGTTAGTCTTCTACAATTTTGTTTTTTTTTCATTCAAAAAACTTTTAGAATCAAATTAATGTTTACAATAAGCACCGCTTATATTTAATAGACGCATATAATCAAAACTCAATATATAATGTCTAATGGAATAAATAAACCAACAGATATAAAAAAGTCATTGAAATTAATAAATAAATATTTAAAGGAGACAAAATTTTGTTTCTGATCTTACCATCAAGAACACCAATTGCATTTTAAAAACATGCACACAACTTAAGGACTTTTCAAAAAATATAATTTATTTGAAATATTTAATATATTTAAATATTCAAATAAGTTAATTCAGAAATCTCTTAAAACATGCACTATATCATCAAAAAACAAATATTATTCTGGTAATCTCTCCATCGGTACAAAAAAGATAATTGGTGTTCTTAATGGTAAGATCAGAAACAAAATTTTGTCTCCTTTAAATATTTATTTATTAATTTTAATGACTTTTTTATATCTGTTGGTTCATTTATTCCATTTGACATTTTATATTGAGTTTTGATTATATACGTCTATTAAATATAAACGGTGCTTATTGTAGACATTAATTTAATTCTAAAAGTTTTTTGAATAAAATAATTTTTTTTTAAATTAAAATTGTAGAAGACTAACAGATTAAATCTGTTTTGATATTGAAATCATGAGTTCTAAAAACTCGAATTTTTTATAGACCAAAAAAATTCTGCGATTCTTCTATTCAGCGAAATGACCTATTACCTCGTCTATAAAAATGTTCTCATCCTGTAATTTTATAAATCCTTTTTCAATTGAAATGTTTGCCATATTACTCAATCACGCATGTCCTGTTGTATTTCTAATATATTTTTTAATTCTTTTCAACGTGAAGAAACTTGGATGGAGTAGTCCGTTACTTTGTGATAGTTCATTTTAATGGAATGAAATAAGGAATTACTTTGTTTTCTATCACTTTTTTAAAAAGTGATAGAAAACAAAGTAATTCCTTATTTCATCCCGTGAAGAAACTTCTATCTGTAGAAGCAGTTGTCACTGGCAGAAAAACAATAAGACACAATAATTTAAAGAGTTCTGACATATAAAATTTGAAGCCAGTACCGCGAAAAAAGTTAACATTTTATAAGGGTTTGTGCAATTTTTTGTTATATCATTTCCATATAGAACAGTTAATTCACTTTTTGATAGATTTACATCAAAATTATTATATTGCATTAGCAAGTTTTTCAAAGGCTCATGAGAAAATTCTTTTTCATAAATGGAGAATTTTGAATTATTTAACAGATCGAAGAAATGTAGTTTTTCAATTTCGCAAAACCTAACCTCTATTTGATCTATAATGTCTAGAATTTAAAAAAATTGTCTTCATTGTTGTGCTTTATCTGCCATTTCAACCCCCTTGCGACGTTTTGAGTGTAAATCTGAGATATCCAGTTTTTTATAAATTGTATCGAAATAAGTACTGTTACTCCTAAATTCACTTATTTTACTCAGTGTTGTCTGCAGTAAATTTCTCACCTTGAGAATATCTATATTTCTATTTTGTAAAATAGAAAAAGCAGTATCGGTTTGATTAAAAATTAATACAAATGTTTCTAAAAGAAATATATTCTGAGCATCCTCTAAAATTTTTTTCAAATCTACTGCTTCTGTAATTGATTTGATAATGAAATGAAACGTTTTGATTAATATATATATCTCTAATATTACAAACTGTCGGAACGACACGTGAAGTGAAAAAATTCCAACGAATTGCTACATTTGAGGTATACGATTTCCTCCAATCTGCTCTAAAACTTGGATACGCTTTGTTGATTTGGGAAAATATGATGAAAATCATTAAAGGGTCGAGAAAAAATTTTAACCTGTTGAATTGAATTGCACCCATTACTTAAAATCAAATTGAATACGTGTTCATAGCAATGAGTAAACATTGCTCATGGTGCTATAGATTTGATTTTTGCCTGTAAACCGACATGATACTAGCCCCATCGTATATTTGAGCTATTTATTTTGAATGCAAGTCAAATCTTCCGAATTTGGCAGATAAAAATTGAAATAAATCTTCAGCAGAACGCCCAGAACTTACATCATAATATCCCATGAGTCGCTCAATTAGTTGGTCATTTATTATATAACGGAAAAATGACGGATAAATGTGAATGGGAGCTTATGTCAGTTGTTTCATCAACTTGCCAGGAAAAAACAAAGATTGTGAAATTTCGTCCTCAATTTTCTCATTCGCCACAAAAGCAACCGAATCGATTTATATTCATTCTGTATGGTTTTAGATGTGCCAGAAAAAAATGATCTACTGATAATATCATTTTCTAAAAAGGTTTTCAAATTAGTGCCAAATTTATTAACAAGAATAAAAAATTTTTTGAAATAACCGCGATTTAAAGATTCATTCATCGTTCCTCCTGAAAGGTAACTCTTGCACACAGAGGTTCATCGTTATATCTATCAGACTTTTAGAATTTGTCGAGTTTCCTAATATAGAACTTGAAAATTATTTTTGGATTCTTCAAATTCTTAGGTTCTTGAGTTTGCCGGTTCAACTGTCTGTTCAATATCAAGTTTTGATGGTTAGTTCAAATTACATTATTTTGCAAATGGTGAACCGATTTTGAAAATTTCAACTGGGTTGTGCACAGAACAAAAATAACTTTCGAACTAACCAACACTCGACATCTCATCCTCATTCAAAAAATATTGCGGGTTGATGCTACCTTAATAGGGGTGGTTTTTTCGAAACAAACTTACGATGGAAATTCATCCCCCTCAAAACAGAAGTTTACCTGTTTTTTTAAAATGTCCGAATATTCTTCGTTTCTGAGTTCTGGGGGTCAAATTTTTGTTCGGACACCCTGTATATATCATCCTCAAACTCCATATAATCTCATAATTTAAACTGAATATAAAAATATTCAAATATCAAATAAACTTAAAGAATTATTCATACCGATTCATTTAATTGAATCGTATCAGAATTCAATTAAAATGCTATAAGCTTAGGTGTTCTAAAATAATCATATGTAAATATTCATGGAAAAATCTCACATGTTATGGTAAGAATATTATTAAGTGCCTTAAGTTTTTGTTTTATTATTATTAGATTCGAAAGGCATGTTATCAAAACAAACACGACATTAAACATTTAAACACGTCCTGAATAATAATCACCTGTTTACTCGTAAAGCGTGATGGGTGGATATTCTAGGAAAATGAATGAATTAGCTTAGAAAAAATCTTCAGTTTAATAAGATACTTACGCTGTAATGTTTTTAAGAGGTTTATTATTCCCTTTCTTGAATGGAGTTCTTGTCTGTTTCACTTATAATGAATAAATCAATAGTTATATTAGTTCGCTACTAAAGTGTTTTTCAATAAGGGCGGGTAGATGTTGAAATTTAATAAAAGTTGTGTGTGAGGTGTTGACGAAATTCTATTTTTATTTGAAAGATGCGTGTATGCTATTCTGTATGGAATATAACATCGTTCATATGTCCGCCTGGATTTCTCATGGTGGCACGGATCTGAGTTACTCAATTTTTAATGCATCTGTGATTTGACAGAAGGTAGAAGTGTTGTTTTGACATTTCTGTAAGTATTGACAAATTATTATGGAAAGACTCACGCCGCAACAACGTTTACAAATTATTGGAATTTATAAATTAGTGTTCTTTTCGCCAAATTATAGAGCACGTGAAATTTATGGTTTACATAATCATCCATCAGAGCAGCTTATTCGTCGAACTATCCATAGATTTTGGACAACATATTCTCTACTCCATGCAACAACAACAACAGTACAGAAGAAAATATTGCTGCTGTAATTCATAGTGTTAATGATGATCCAGCTTTGTCTATTCGTCGACGATCACAACAAGTTGGACTCTGTGCATCCACCAATGGAAAATTATGCGTAAAAATCTTGGCCTACACCCATACAAGATCCAAATGTTTTAAGAATTAAAGTCACTTGACCATAATAAGCGTCGTTTGTTTGCTGATTGGGCCCTAGAACAGCTTGAAGTTGATCCACTTCTTTATCGTGAAATTGTATTTAGTGATGAAGCTCATTTCAGGATGAACGGCTATGTAAACAAGCAAAATTGCCGTATATGGAGTGAAAACAATCCTCAAGAAGTTCTGCAGGTTCCATTGCATCCTGAAAAATGCACTGTATGGTGTGTTTTACACGCTGGAGGCTTCATAGGTCCATATGTCTTTAAAAACGATGCCGGAGATAATGTTACAGTGAATGGTGCTCGTTACAGATCGATGATCAATAGTTATTCGTTTCAAAATTTGAATGGTATCGACCCAGAAGTGTTTTGGTTCGAACAAGATGACACGAGTTATGTTGGCTTCCAAAGCGTCTATTGTTTCCGGTTTAAAAGCATAAACGAATAACTTGACATAACCCCAAAGAAAATAATCTAGTGAAATTATGTCACATGATCTTGGAGGATAATTAAATGGACCATTAGTCGAAATAATGTTATAGCCAAATCTTTTTTTCAATAAATCAATTGTTATGGTGTAGCGCCATCTTGTTGGAACCAAAACACTTCTGGGTCGGTAACATTCAAATTTTGAAACAAATAATTATTGAATAAAATAGAAAAAAGCTTTTTACTTGATAGAAGAAATATAACAAGATTTGAATATCAAAACAGATTTAATCTGTTAGTCTTCTACAATTTTAATTTCAAAAAAAAATTTTATTTTAAAAACTAATCCTCAAAAAACAATTAGAATTCCGATAATCTCTTCGTCGGCCCTAATAATTAATATTTAAAACATCAAAATCAACTAACAATCATTAACAAAATCAATCAATCAGAAACAAAATTTTGTCTCCTTTAAATAAATAGATATTTGAAGGAGACAAAATTCTTAAGTTATGTTTTATGTTTTCGAAAAGGAATTGGTTTCACTATGGTGAGATCAGAAACAAAATTTTGTCTCCTTCAAATATTTATTTATTAATTTTAATTGTCTTTTTTATATTTGTTGGTTTATTTATTCCATTTGACATTGTATATTGAGTTTTGATTATATACGTCTATTAAATATAAGTGGTGCTTATTGTAGACATTAATTTAATTCTAAAAGTTTTTTGAATAAAAATTTTTTTGAAATTAAAATCAGAAGACTAACAGATTAAATCTGTTTGGATATTCAAATTTTGTTAAATTTCTTCTATCAAGTAAAAAGCCTTTTTCTATTTTATTTTATACATAATATATAATTATATTTAGGCTTTAATAAATCTAATCATGGAATGTCAATGGTTTAAAGAAAACCTAATAATACCTTACAGTTTTCTGTGATTTTGTGACGAATATAGACTACCTGGATTTTTTTGAAAGTTAGTCTGTTTGAGCTATGTATATAACTACAATGTAGATAACTAATAGTTAAAAAGCCAAATAATACATTGATAAATCATGATTTTATAAAAAGAAGTTTAGTAGTCCAACAAAATGAAGATATTCTCAATATTTAAGTGATAAATTTTTCGATCGAGTGAAAATAATCATATGTAACGTGAAAAAAAGAACGATTAATTACTTTTGAATTCACCTTCAACGTCGAATAACTTTGGAAGGAGTGAACTCAATTAAAAATGTTAAGAAACTTTTTTTGTAGAGTATTGAATTTCCTGTGAAAATATTAGAAGTACCAATAAGTTTCAGCTGTTTTATTGTAGATGGCGCGGCACGGAGTTTTGGTTAGCTTTCGCAGATGATAACCGGTTTAAAAAATAGTTTGGACATTCAAAAACAACATAACCTATTAATATCATTGATTTTATATTGGTAAAATATAATTTTTATAAGTTGAAAATGTCAAAATTTGAGCCAAGTAAGCGTCATTTGCGGGAAATATTAGTTTACTTCTTTAATTTAAAGAAATCTGCTGCTGAGGCGCATCAATTACTCGTAGAAGCATATGGTGAGGGTGCTTTGAGTGAGAGAACGTGTCGAGAGTGGTTTCAAAAGTTTAAAAACGGTGATTTCGACGTAGAAGACAAAGATCGCAGTGGAAGGCCAAAAATTTACGAGGATGCAGAATTGGAGGAATTATTGGAGGAAGATTCATCTCAAACACAAAAAGAACTTGCTCTAACATTAGAAGTCACTCAGCAAGCAGTCTCACATCGTCTTCTATAATGAATATTTGATTTGTGGTAGAAAACGGCGAAAACTTATTTGTACTCCTAATAAGTATTGTGAACCATAAAAATATTGATATTTCTGGTAGTTACAAAAATGAAAATTCGAATCGCAAAATTGAAAAAATATAATAAATCAATTTTTAAGGCACGATTACAAGCAAACGGCTAGTTTTACATAAATTCACAAAGATGGCTTTTTTCCAGGGAATTCAATTTCCTTTAAGAATACGCATCGTTCGAATTCTTCAGATCAATAATTCATGAGTTTTGAGTAAAAAACTGCGATTACTGTTAAAAACCAATAATCGTAACGATACACCCCTTAATACTATTATTAAGGATTCAAACTTTCACGATAATTTTTTTTTATCATCATGAATGATATTTTCACAGTATGGTTAAAAAAAATTGACGTTTTTTTGGCCTAGTCTAATATATATACAAATATTTTTCGATTCCTAAAGTTCATAATTCGGATACACGACCGTGTTTCAGCTCCAGACCAGATACATTCTACTCCTTCCGTTGATCGGGCAACGCGCCTCCGCGTAGAAGCAACTGCCGCGACTCGAAACGTGAGATAGGAACTCGTAATGTACTTAATGTTTTATTTAAATGATGTTGGCGGCGTTATAAATCAAGGGACCACCCGGGTGGCAGCGGCGCAACCGGACACCGCCACTAGCGCCAAAAATGTTAACAAGACACGTGACAACCGCCGTCCGGCAACCCGCGATTGGGGGCTGAGGGGAAGGCAAAGGTGGAATTGTCGGAGACTCGTTAGGGGGATGGGACGAAATTCCGCAACTGACCGATGCTAGACAATTCGGGGGGACCACGGACTGAACCATGAAGAATTGCATAATGTCCTGAAATATTGCAAATAACTATTATCATTGAAATGCAGTAACGATTTAACAATCGTTGCTGCATTTACAATGTTATTGAAAAATCCTTTACAGGGTTTTTCAATAAGAGAATTTATTTCGAATAGCTTTTGAATCTTTTGTTATTGCATCCATTAGGGATTTGATTGGGTATTTTCTTTTTTTCGTTCGGTTCTTGAAGAATAGCGCGCTAGAGGATTTGGACGTTGTGTGGTCATCTTATTTCTTTACTAAGTTTTGAAGTCTTCTCAGAATCCGACTAATCCTTATTTTTTCATAGAGAGGTGTGGTTGGTTATGTAGTGGATTTCACGGATGGGGTATCTTAATCAAAGTCCTCAAACTACAGGGTGCCGAGGGAAACTTCGGACAAATTTTATTGTGTTCCGTAACAAAAGTATTTCAACGCAGCAAAATAATTTTTATTCTTTTTGATTCTCTACACTTCCTTGTAATAATATGTGAATTTTCAGCTTGATATCACCTTATTTTACAGAGTGTTAGAATGTCAAACAAACAAGGTGAGCGTCAATGCGAAATTGTTCGTTTGCACAATGCGCCTCGACAAACCGCGTCCGATGCAATTTGCCGTTTCAAGAATCTTGGCCATGATGATCGTCGTCCAGGAAGTGGGAGAAAACGCACTATCAATACGCCTAGCAATCGCAGCATCGTCAAGAAGCGAGTCAATCGAAATCCGAGGGTCTCCGTGAGTAAAATAGCCCGTGAGACTGGTATCAACCGTGAATCCGTTCGTCAATGTTCAAAAAGAAGCTCAACCTCAAGCCATGCAAGCTCCAAAAAGTTCAATGCCTTCGTCTCGCCACCGGTCAGCAATTGGAGCGTATTCTGTTCGCAGACGAAAAGTCTTTCACAGTAGAATGCTACAACCACCAAAATGACAATCAATCAAGAAGTCTACCCCTGCGACATTCTCGAGTCCGTTGTACTTCCGTGGCCCCCCAGCACTTCGGCGAGACGCATTGGTCCTTTCAACAGGACTCTGCTCCAGCTCACAAAGCGAAATGACGCAAAAATGGTGTAAGACCCATTTTCCGGGTTTCATCACATCTGCAGAATGGCCGCCCTACTCGCCTGATGTCAATCCAATGGATTTCAGCGTGTGTTTATTAGGGTGATTCAAAAATAAAAAAAAAAATTTTTTTCTTGCAAACAAGCTAAAAAGTTTCAATTCAATGTAAAAAGATGCCAGTAAAAAGTTGAGCGCTTAATATTAATATTAAGGACGTCCGTATCGCACCTTTTCATTTCCCATAAGAACAACAGGAAAATTTCTTTTTGCACATTCTGATTTTTATTGCTAGCCCAAAGTAAGTTATGAAGAAAATTCCTGCGCATATTTTTGTAGAAAATTGAACGCTCTACAAAAAAGGTCTCTTATGATTTTTCGTCAAACCTAACCGCTTTAAAGTTATTCAAAGTTTAAGTACAATATGCTGAAAATTTGAGCGTTTTTATCGCATTGCAGCGGATTAAAGGGTTTTATTGGGATTCGTTATCAGAAAACTTCGTGTTTATTTTAAATTATGGCTTACAGAAAATGTTTATCGTCTATTTTCGCGGTCATTCAAAATAATGGAAAAGTTTCAGAAAATTCATTAATGTAAATTACCAAATTGTTTCATAAAAAATTTTTTTTTCAATTGATTTCGTATGATAGTGTTGATTCAGCAGTTTCTAAAAAAGCTTGTAGCAAATTGAGTGACCACTTGTGGTACTCAAATGAGGAGTTAGCTGCAATGTCTTTATTTGATACCAATGTTTCCGTAGATATGAAAATAAAGATGATTGAAGCAATTAATTCTCGAGCTGCTTCAAAGACGACGAATCAGCGCTATCGAGTGCTCGAAAATGAGTTAGAATTATTTCTCCAGAAAGATTTAAGTGATTTTGTGTCACAAAAATCATTAGATTTGTTTAACAAATTCGATTTGTCGAGTGATTTTTTAGAAAAAGATGTTTCAACTTGGTCTGATGACGATAGTTTCACAGAATGTGCTGAATTTTTTGAAACATTGAAAGTCACAAATGACGTGGCTGCAAGTGGAGTAGCGTTAATCGAAGAATATAACAATTACCTCACTAAAGATGAAGAGCAACTGCAGTACTTGTTACAAGTATTTCGAGAGCACCACCAACGTTATCCTGACTGTCTGAAAAAAAATCTCCAATAATAATAATTTAAAATAAAATAGAAAGGCCTTTTACTTGATAGAAGAAATATAACAAAATTTGAATATTGAAACAATTTGAAATATGTTTATCTTCTACAATTTTAATTTCAAATTGTAGAAGATAAACATATTTCAATTTGTTTTAATATTCAAATTTCAAAAAAAAAAAAAAATAATTTAGATTTAATCTGATGCATAATTTGAGAACAATTTTAAAGTATAAGTGAAGTGAATATATTATTTTTTTAAAATCAACCAAACGTCACTTGTTTTTTTACCTCTGTCATAAGTATTTGTAATGATTGGAAAAAAATTTTTTACTTTAAGGTCAAAAAAAAAGAAAAAAACTATGATTTTAAACCATACTGATACGACAAATTTTCTTAAAGAGTTTAACAGGCAGTAATATTGTGAAAAATTATTGATAAACATTTTCTGCAAGACATGATTTAAAAATAAACACGATGTTTTCTGATAAGGAAATCCAATAAAACCATTTAATCCGCTGCAATGCGATAAAAACGGTCGAATTTTCAGCATATTGTACTTTAACTTTGAATAACTTTAAAGCGGTTAGGTTTGACAAAAAATCATAAGAGACCTTTTTTGTAGAGCGTTCAATTTTCTAAAAAAATATGCTCAGGAATTTTCTTCATGACTTACTTGGGCTAGCAATAAAAATCAGAGTGTGCAAAAAGAAATTTTCCTGTTATTCTTATGGGAAATGAAAAGGTGCGATGCAGACGTCCTTAATATTAATATTAAGCGCTCAACTTTTACTGGCATCTTTTTACATTGAATTGAAACTTTTAAGCTTGTTTGCAAGAAAAAAAAATTTTGTTTTTTTTTTAATCACCCTAATGTTTATATTATCATTATTCGTTGTTGTTTTGTTTAATTTCGTTTGTTTGATGAAGTTAAAAGAAAAAAAATTTGTCACTCTGTATATATTCTTAATTGTTTCGGTCTCTACTTGACGGAAATTCATCGTATATGATTTGAAGTGAAATAAATAATGTAGTTTTTACCAGAGCGGACAAAGGGGATACAGTGATTGCAATCAATAGAAATGAATATATAAACAAAACAACCTCATTTTTAGATCCTAATAAATACAAAATTATTAAGAAAGATGCTACTACAAAATACCAAAACCAAGTAATAAAAAATTCATCAGCGCTATTTGAAAAAACTATAAATTATTGCAAATGAACCCTCAACCACCAATTCTGTATTCACTTATTAAGTTACATAAAGAAAACAAACCAATAAGACCAGTAGTTCCTTTTGTAATGGCTCCGTCATATAAATTGTCTAAAGAATTGATGAAAATTATTCGAACAGAAACCAACTTTCAGGCAAAATTATCAATAAAAATTTCATATCATCTAATAGATGAAATAAAAAATTTACAGATTCCAAACAATGCTAAATTAATCTCTTTTGACGTGAAAAACCTGTTTTCTAGCCTACCTGTAAAACAAACAATAAAATTAGTAGAAATGCTACTATTGAAAAATCATAGAAACCAGGTAATTAAACAAGAAATAATGGATATTCTCAATGCATGTATTCCACAAAACTATTTCTTGTTTCATGTAATATTTTAGGAGGATAACGAAAGCCTTACGATGGGAAATCCTCTAAGTCCTATATTAGCTGAAATATTTATGGATTTCCTAGAAAACAAAATACAAGAACTTTTCAAGTATTTCATCTATTGGTACCGTTTCGTTGACGATATTATTTGCCTATTTGTCGCTACGTCTAGACAACTTTCGTTATTCTTAGAATTTATCAACCAGGTATATCATACGATAAAACGAAGAAGAACAAAATAATAGCATAAATTATTTAGACTTGAAAATAACTAAAATTAACAATAGACATAATTTTTCGATTTACCGTAAAACAACACATACAGACTGCACAATACATTCTTCTTCAAATCATCCCTTATCCCATAAATTAGCAGCATACAATAGTATGTTGTAAAGTTGAGGTACCTATGTCACAGGAGAATTTTGAAATATAATTAAGCATAATAAAACAAATTACAGTAAATAATCGGTATAACCCATCAATCATGGACAAACTATTGAATAAAATCAAACTAAAGCAATCTATATCATTATTTTACCCACAAATTCAATCAGAATAAAAAATGAACATAGGACAAATATCTGAACAGATAGCTAGATAAAATAATAACAAAGCGGTTTTTTACTCGAAGGAATATTACAAAATTTGAATATTAAAACAGATTTAATATGTTATTATCTATCTGTAATTTATTCAAGAAACTTTAATAATGAAATTAATGTCTTATAATCCTCAAAACATAATTAGAATTCACATAAGACCAGTTCAACTTCACATTTAAAAGATAAAATCAATTAACAATAAATAAACTTACCCAATACGATCTCTAAGAATATGTGTTTGTTGAACATTAAAACTAGGTATATCTAATATCCAAGGTACTCTAAGTTCTATGCTCATAACAAAATCACACAAAGTTTATAAGGCACTTTCAGGGTCTTAGTTAAAACATTCAACACTGCATAATAAATTGAAATTAAAATTGTAGAAGACTAACAGATTAAATCTGTTTTGATATTCAAAAGATTGCTAGATATTTGGATAAAAATCAAAATCTTAATATTTCATTTAAAACAATAAATTCTTTGGGTATATCAATAAAAAATAATGAATATATCGTCAATAAGAACAAGAAATGAGGAGTATATAGGTTAACTTGTGGTACATGCCCATATGTATACATTGATCGTAAGACTGTAAGATCGAGAGTAAGATTCATGAACATCAGAATTCATTCGTTAAGAATAAATCAAATTCTACTTATGTCAGACATCTCCAAGAATCGGGACACGATTTTGACAATAATTTTGAAGTTCTCCATATCGAGAATAAATGCAATATAGTGGACCTTTTAGAAGCACTGGAAATAAACCGGCACCATAAAAAGAATATTTTGCTGAACGACCAAACAGATGTGAACCGATCTCCGTTATTGAACCTTTTTTAATAACTTCTGGAAATTCCCTAAAAACGCCATTTTATCACGTATTTTGTTAGTCGAACTTGTATTTAAGAGAAAGATTTTGTAGAAATACTTAGTTACCATACTAACCTGATGAAGTCAATATGCAATTGACGAAACAATTGTTGTGAACAATAAATATAAGCGGAAATAAAGTGTTTTACGTCAAATCATATACCCTGTGTATAGTTGTGTGCTTTATTCGGCGATTTTTGAAGGTAAGGGATAGAAAGTGCTTTGATCTACCAACTATTTTTTTTCATCACAGGAATCTATTTTAGAGATGGTCTTGTCATCCACTATGACTCCTAGGTATTTAGAGTGTTGGACTGGTTTTGTATTATGTTGCAGCATTCTAATGCTTTCTGAGTTGTATAATAATTTATAGCCAAATATTATTAATTTATATTTGCCAGGGTTTGGTAGAATTCTCCATTTTTCTATCCGTCATGATTTCGTTACGTAGATTTTGTAGTTTTTCCATTGTGTTTTTCAGATTCTTGCAGTGTATTATGAGCGCTGTGTCATCAGCGTATTGAAAGATGTAGTTTTTCAGTTCTTTTGTTACTTTGTAGATATAGTGTACGTAAAGGTTGCATATAAGTGGTGAAAACGGAGTGCCTTGTGGTACTCCTTGTTGAGGAAAAAACCATGCGGAGAAATGCTTGATGATTTTATTCCTCAAGCTTGTGCCCCTTAAAAAGTTTCCTATAATAATTTGTAGGTAAACTGTAGGTGTAGACGTAGGTTCCCTGAGTTTGTGCAGAAGACCACTGTCAAATGCTTTCTTGATGTCCATAAATATGGCTGCTGACTTGTGACAATTTCTCATTGTGGTTTGTACGTTGTTGAAATATTTACTGTACTAGTAAATATTTAGTATACGAGTTGAAATATTTACTGTGAGGTCGTTATATTTACAAAAAGACAAAAAATTGTTAAATGACAATAGTCATTTTTGTCACTTGTAGCTTGTAGCAAGAACTATCGGAATCATTATTCATTCAATAAATTGTGGATTGCCAATTCATTGTCTTTGTTTCTTGTTCAATAATTGTTTAGAGTAATATACAAAGATCCAAGAGATACATTGTTATCGTAGAAATGTTCGAGTTTTTCGTCGTCCTCATCCTCCAAGTTTGTTTCATTATGAGCTATTTAACCATTGAAATAAATACCTGTAAAGTGTTTTCGAAAGTTAAACACCGTCACAGTACTTTTTAGTTCACACAATGTAACTAATCATTGCTATTAAAAAAATTCCTCTTGTTGGTGGTTTCTAAATACTAAAACAGTAAACTAAATATGGCGGTAGACTAACCGCGGTACGCTACAGTTGTTGGGTCTTAGTAACACTGTTTGTCTTATTGAGATTAAATTAATTTAATATTACTTATTTCTATAAAGTAACTTTTTTTACATTTTTAACATAAATCTCAGAAAAGAATTTCGAAATCAAAGATATCAATATCGTATAGGCGTAGAAAGTGTAACTTCTTCAATATCAATTAGAGCAATAATTATATTATTCACAATATTAACCCTACATCACTCATTTAAAAATGCTTTAACAGAATTGTGTGAAAGTAGAATTTATGTTGTTTTCATTAGATACGTGAGTATAATATACAACCAACAAAATTCCACCTTAAATGTATAATATTCATTTTATCAAGAGGACGGGCTACAATGTGTGCGAAAAGAATTTAATTATTCTTTTCTGCGGTCTAATTCTTTATGTGTATTACCGCGTAGTCTCATATGTACAGGTTGGTTTTGTGGGGAAATATTTTACATTTTTTTAGTTGTATGGCAATGTGTTTCGTAATAATGTATTTTTTAATTAGATTCGAGTATCATCTGAATTGTAAGACAACCGTAATGTTAGTTTTTGCTTCGAATATTCATTCATATCAAATCAAATGAGATATTAATCCAACAAAATCATTTAAATATTCTTTTCTTAAATAATTTGAAATAAGGTTATTCTGATTTTCAAAATTTTTTTCTTGTTAAACTCATAACAATTGTTTTGTTATCACAGTAGCATCATCAGGCAAGATCACATTTTGAATAACTGTTATTCAAAATGTGATATTGCCCTTGTGAGTTTAACAATAAAAATTTGTGAAAATCAGAATAACCTTATTTCAAATTATTTAATATGGATTTTCACCAAGTAAGGACTGATACAATTCAATATTCTTTTCTTAATTTTTTATCATGTTGAAAATCTATTTCTTCTCATCATTTTATTACAAAATTTGAATATCAAAACAAATTAAAATATGTTTGTCTTCTACAATTTTAATTTCAAAAAAATTTTTATTCAAAAAACTTTTAGAATTATTTTAGACATTTATTTAATTCAAAAAGTTTTTTGAATAAAAATTTTTTTGAAATTAAAATTGTAGAAGACAAACATATTTTAATTTGTTTTGCTATTCAAATTTTGTTATATTTCTTCTATCAAGTAAAAAGCCTTTCTAGTTTATTTTATATATAATATATAATTATATTTTGGCTTCAATAAATCTCGTTATGGAATGTCAATGAATTTAAATAAGCCTTGAAAATAACTTACACTGTTCTTTGATTTTGTTAGAACGTAGATCAATCTTGAATTATAAAGTTGATCTGTGTTTCGAAACATTAATTTCTTTAACGTGTGCGTTATTGATATAGGTTAGTTTTTTGATTTTGATATTTGGAATCTTATTCAGGACCGAAGAAGGGATTGCTTAGAATTATATTTGTTTTTTGAAGATATAGTGCATGTTTTGAGAGATTTCTGAATTCACTTATTCGAATATTTAAATATATTAAATATTTCAAATAAATTATATTCTTTGAGAAGTGTGTTCATGTTTTTAAAAGGCAATTGGTGTTCTTAAAGTTAAGACCAGAAACAAAATTTTGTCTCCTTTAAATATTTATTTATTGATTTTAATGACTTTCGTATATCTGTTGGTTTATTTATTCCATTTGACATTATATATTGAGTTTTGATTATATACGTCTATTAAATGTAAGCGGTGCTTATTTTAGACATTGGGGATGTTATGTTCAGTTGAAATAACTAATTACCTCATGGATCGAGACAAATCTTGCACACAGAAAAATACAATACAAAATTTAAGACGTATTCTTTGTTCGATAATTTTATTCATTATAAAAATCGCTAAGCACTCTTCAGATGAACTGACAAAGTAGAGAATCGTGAACGAATCAAATGAAAGAAAACGTTAAAACTCCACGTGAGTATAAAGGACAACTTTTGAAGAGCGCTTTGTAAATTATTGACTATTTCTGATAGTTTACTGAAGTATCTAGATGTGTTAAGTTTGGCATTTTAATATGTATCGTCTAATAATCGCTGCACGTTTTGAAATTGTAAATGTTGTGATTTAGTTGTATGTACGTTTTGGGTAAATTATGGTTTCATGTTCAATTTTGGCAGCATCAAACTTATTTCCGTCTTTGTTTAACCAACACCGGGTGTTAAAAAACAAAGTTTCAATGCTTTTTGGAGCTGATTACTGACCTCAAAATAATTGGAAAATTTCATATAAAGCTGCCTCCGCAAATGGGCCGTTTTGGATATATAAGCGATTTTCGGTTTTCAAATTAACTACTAGCGCAATCAAAGTTATTTATTATTCCCGAATGAAATGAACGTCAACTTTCTTCTCACGTAACGTTCAATCAAGTTTTTAGATGATTGAGGGAAACTGACTCCTTAAAAAAAACCCAGAAGATGAATGGAATGTGGAGGCCCAGTTCTGTGGCCCGCTAGATCTCCCGATTTGATTCCTTCGGACTTTTGTATATGGGGTTATTTGAAAATATTAGTGTATGCAACGTCAGTGAATGACATCGAAGAGTTGCAACATCGAATTGAACTATCCTGTCAAACGATCTACACAACTAGGTCTTTTCGAAAGAGTACGTGATAATTATATATAATAATTATATAAATTCCTTCATGCGACGATGCACTTACTGCCTCGTAATGTACGGTGGTCATATGGAACATCTTCTGTGAAACACTAGAAGTAGAAAATAAATGGAATATCTTCTGTAATTTATCGTATTTGGTTGCGCTAGTAGATAATATTTTGAAAACCGAAAATCGCTCATATCTCCAAAACGGGTTATTTGCGGAACCATGTTTATATGAAACTTTTTACTTATTTTGAGCTCTAGAATTAGCTTCCAAAATATTAAAACATTGTTTTTTAACATTCGGTATATATTCCAGATTGGAGAATTTATTTAGTCCTCATAACAAAGACTTCCACTTAAGAACTCCGTAAATTTGTCAAATCGATCTCTCTCATCTTCATCCAACAAATCATAAGAATTCCTTTGCATCTCCAACGCGGCATGAAACCACGAAAAATACATTAATACAAACGTTCGTTTCATGTCCCAGCTAAAATTTCCCTTGAAAGTAATCCATTCTCCTGGTATCAAACAAGGAGTCATTCATATCGTTAGATATGCTAAATAAAAACGATATTTTACCACATACCGCGCTCAAGAAAATCTAATTTATCAATGATATTTCACGGTCAGAAACCCCGGGAGTGTAATTCGGAAATTCTTGTTTATTAATAACTAACGTTTACGCTAAGTTACAGACGTTCGGTTGAGTGATTGACCACTTGAAGACACTGCAGGTAACGTAAAGAAATTAGATGGTTTACAGTGATCCATCGCTACAATGAGATGTCAGGAAGTTTCTTTCAAGTAACTACAAGTCAATAAGAACTGAGTCGATCAAAAAACATTCCCTCAAGTTCAAGGTACTTTGTTTTATTAATGGGGAACCGGAAAGTAATGTTGCTTATCATTTATCAACTCATAGTGTATTTTAAAATCGTGCCAGAGATATTTCACGGTTAGTATGTTGAGTCGTAAACAAGGAAATCTAATTTTTTCTGAACTTACAGTGAAAAAGCCGATTATTAGTATTTGGACCCTAGAAAACCTTCTAGTTCAATAGGTTGACCACGCACTGATATGCCTAGGTTCGGTTTTGATGAAGGGTCTTCGTACAGTATCTCATTCAATTAACTTCCTGAGAAAAGTCTATTGAAATCTGTGAAGGCTACTGCAAAGTCTTGTTCAATCGGAAACAGATCATGTCTGTTCGCTGCGCCTAACCAGAAAACTCCTAACTCGCACAAACTGAAAAACTTGTGCGAGTTTTTCAGCTCTCTCTTAGAACTATTATGATAATATCACATGTGTCCTAAAATAAACAGATGAAAAGTGATGTCGATCCAAGAATGTTATCGTTTCTCTAGCAACATGCAATCTGGTAGTATCTTGTTGAAATGTAACATTTTCTGAGATGTGAACCATCTTGTATCCTCAGACTGCACTCGTCACTAAATATTACCTAAATCTGTTCCTGATCTCACTGAATTATCTCCCTGATCAGACGGTTAGATGATGTGGAGCTATAAAACGTAAGATTCAATGTGGGCTATAAGAAAAAAGACCAGAAATTCATAATCAGTTATATATTGAACGCATATTTTCATGCTATCCAACCACCGATTTGTGTCCAGGTGAACTACTAAATTACCCTAAGAGTATAAAATTCTTATTCGGCAATTTTATCGCTGTTTGGTTCCTCTTAGACCACCTCTGTTCTATGCCCTCGATTTTATACGCACACTGAGCTCCAAACATAAGAGTAATACTCGAGTGGTGGTCTGATCTGGGCTTTATACAGTATAAGAACCTGATCTACAGATAAATATTTCCTAGCCTTGAACAAATATCTCAGCTTATTTGCAGCAAAGTTTGTAATATCAATTATATGATTCCCTCAACAGACAATCACGCCAAGAAGTTGCAGGGAATCACTTGGCTAGAGCACCTGGTTTTCCGTCATCAAGTCAGAAGTATGAACTGAGTTTTTCGAGAAAAAGTTGTTTTTTGAGGCACTGAATTGCGTCACATACCATTCTTATCTTTTTGAGATCTTTGTTCAGGGAATCGATTTGCTGGCATCTATTGGGGTAAGACTCAACGCTGCTCCAAGGTTTGTCACTGGTGAAAGGAGACATCAACGTTCTATCATCCTTAGCTCACAATGTGGTTCTCGTTCGTACTAACAAAATATTTTCTTTCGATCAGAAAGAGGGTGGGTGACAAAACTGAGCCTTGGGGCACTGCAGCGTTCACGTTGAAACCACGGTAACCGACATCATTCACGTGAATGTTCCTGATGGTAAGGAGGGAAAATCATTGAGAAGAGCTTTATGTCAGACACGATTGAAAGTCTTGAATAGGTCCAAAACAACTTACCTAGATTATCTATAGCGCTATATTGCTCTTGTCCACGCTTGCGTCGCAAAACTAAGGAAATAATCTATTTATCAGTATTTGCGAAAACCATATTGTCTGTTACTGATAATAACTTTTCTCTTCAAGTATTTAACCATTTCGAAATCGATAGCAGCTTTCATAATTTTCGATAAAATGGATATTATCGCTATGGGACAGTAGTTTGATGGCAAACACTTCTTTCCTACCTTCAGTATAGGCTGCGCTAGTGTACTCTTCCATGAATCATGAAAATCCCTTTCCTGTAAGACATGGTGAGCATCTAACAGAGAACAGGTGTAAGCTCTGGTGAACAATTTTTGAATACAATGGCAGGAATCCCGTCTGGTAACAGTAAGTGAATCATCCTCTTCTAGAAGAGGGGTAAAACTTGACCGAGAGAAGTTGTTTCCAATTTTCTTCGTCATCGACCGAAACTGGCGTGATTCACTGGGACAGTCTATGACCTTGTTGGTTATTATTGAATTATACGCTTCTTTTGATTCATGTACGGTCTGATTGTACGAGTTTCTATGCTAAATGTAGTTGACACGCGTCTCGTCAAATGGATTTGACTGTCACCGAGGATAGGCTCTATCTTTCGCAGTTGTGGCTTATCTGTAGTTACTCCCAAACCACGGCTTGCTGTTTGAGGTTCATTTGAATATATATGGATTGAAAGTGTCCATTCCAGAAAGAATTACATCTGTAATATAATCAACAATGCTGTTTATATTATTGTATTCAAGGATGTTTCATTCCATGGGTGCGAGGCATGAAAATCGTGCAAAGGATCCTAGTCTGCTGCAATATAGTTCCAAATCCTACGTGGTTTCCTAGACGAAACAAGTTGGATTTTTTGAGCTAGGGGCGATGCTTTCAGGAGGCAATGATCGAAATTGCCCAATGAATAACTGGAATAGCAACTTTGTACCTCTCTACTTCACTTGTCAAGGAAAAGTCCAGTGCATTTGCCGCATCATCTAGATGATCAGAAACTTCGTCTAGCTGGGTGAGATTACGGCTTATGGCAAAGGTTTCTGCCTTCAAGCAACATCAGTTTTCATTGAGTGTTTGAGCCAATCCGAATTATAAGCATTGAAGTCGCCCAGTACGATAACTTTATCATTTGAGTGGTTGATTTGAATCCAGTAGACCTTACTGGAGAGATATTCGAAGAATATTGCTGTGTTCTTGTCATTGGGTGATCGTTAGACGCATCAGATAAAAATAGTGTGATCACGTGAAATGAATTTCAGCCACATGATATCCAGTTTGCTGGGTTCTTTTGCTTCCTGTCTCTTACAAGCCAGATCTGAACGTCAGTATATACATAAGCCGCTGTTTGTTTTATCTAGGTTTCAGTAAGGAATATATTGAGTTTGTTGTTTTGCAGATGTTGATGGACACAATCTAATATACACTGGGGCCCAGACCTCGTATATTACACGATATGATAATGAATCGGATACTGGTATTGCAGTCGTGATTTGAATGGCCTGAGGATTATAGATATCAGAATCTGCAAGCTGTGCTTCCCTTCCACCTTCTAATATCAATTGACCCTGGAGGAAGTTATATATCTTACTAATTGCAGTTTTTTAGAGTTTTGTAATATTTTTTCAACTTTACTGAATACATGAGAAATGAAATTTTGTAAGCAAGTGATAAATTTTCAGAAAGGGAAGCAAATGAAGCAGATGGTACATAAAAATGTACCATCTATGAACTTTAAAAAAATTCTCAAAATTTGTTAACTTCCTTTACTTTGGGGAGCAGTTCATCAATAATTCCGTGAAGGATTTCAGATTATTCTGAATTTTATATTTACCAACAATCGGGAAGTCTCATAAATTATAACTCCCGCTACAGCATCAAAAGTGATTAATCTCCACTCGTTAAAATATTATGAATATCAGGTACCCTCCACATCAATTACACCCGACCTCTAGTTCTATTTCCGTCATCTTTCTCGAGTCGCAACTCATCCATGAGGTTTACTCTCCTGCGCTCTCGTGAAATCGTTTTCTAACAGGATAGGACCGGTAAATAACCGGAATTACCGAAAACTCTTGGGACATTCCAGGCTTGTTACCGTCGTTTCGGCTCATTACCGGGCATAGAGATCGCCGACAGCTTTAGTTATCTGTTCGAGAGTTAAAATTCACGGCAAATGTAGGGTCTGGAAGCGAGACTAATAATGTACCCAATTTGGGTAGATCTGCCCGATTTATGCTGAGTTATCGACTAGAAAGTAGATGTCTGGCAGGATATATGTAGAGTGAACGCGATGGGAGTGTGGAGATTGATTTATTGAGTCTTGGATGAGCCGAAAGGGTTATGATATTGGGGACAGATTTCTCATAACTAGTTCAGAGGTTGAAATTTGAACCAAAAAATTCAGAAAATGATTGTTTTTTCAAAGAGAAAGATGTCATTTTACCCTATTATGTTTAAAGAGTAAAATGATGATTATTTGGAGATTTTTATTAGTCAAAACATCTAAAATGGTTCGAGCCAATTCCACCCATTCTCAAAAACCGTTGGATACTAAAGAATGGACTATTTTGAGTTTGCATTTTGAAGTGGCGATTATTTCTAGTTTAGCAACACTTATGTCATTAGTTTTTGGACAAAAAGCTAGCTTAATATTTGACATTAAGGAAATCGGTCGATTTACTCTAGAAGAAAACTGGAAAATATCAAAAATTTCTTTCCAAAGTAGTGTCTCTTCTATCTAAACTGATAGAAATTTACGTGGAAAACTCAATAGAAATGAAGTGGCTTTACGGCAATTTGTGATTAAATTTGATCGTGAAAACTGGATCACTATTTGATACAACAACCCGTGCACGTTTTCGTGCAGTGGACATACCTGAAAACATTGCTGCTCCAGCCCAGAACGTGCCTGAACATCGTGCTCAAGAACTGAACATTCCTCGCGCTTCTCGGAGGAGAATTTTGCACAAAGATCTTATTATGAAGGCTTACAATGCTCAACTAGTGGAAGAAATCAAGCCTCGTGACTATACGATGCGTTTTCACTTCGCTCAATGATCACATGGCCGAATATGAGCATTTTCTCAGAAAAATCATATGAAGATGAAGCTCATTTTCACCTAGGAGTTTAAAGTTTATGGTGACCTCATTGATTAATCTAAAAATGAAAAGGTATGGACTATAGTGACAGGCCCGCCCCCCAGGCATTAGATCTTGACGGGATGGGGGCGCTTGTCATGACTAGGACCCTAGTTTCGTCCTGGCGAAATGGTTGGTGCCTAACGTAATGCCATTCGCGCCAGTCACTGGACCTGTATGGTGGACGAATTCCGATTTCGGACCCAGTTTTGCTGTTCTGGTGAAATGGAGAGCTGAGCCGGTTGATTAACTCAGTGACAGGGAGTCTGTCCCAGCACAGGGCTTCTCCCGTAAAACTGGCGTACTCTACCCTATCGTAGTATAAATCTCCAGATTCTGTGTAATGGCTGAGTGCGTTATGTAGCATACTGCGTTACCTCGGTGGGGTGGATTGCCCTCAGGTATTACTTGTACCACCTGGCCACCCCATTGGTGTTGGACTCGAGAGGGCAGTGGTTGAAAGTCCCCATGTTTGACTAGAGAGATATTTCATTTATCTGTTCGCAGACCTCCATGTTCGGGATACTCTCATTAAATGACTCAGGGTTCAGCGGGACTTGACGGTTTGACCGGTCTTGTCCTGAACCCAGATCAATGCGTAACGTTTTAGGGTTTGTGGATCTCGACGAAATGGCTTAGCCGTTAGTGCTTGACGCCAGGATCAATCAAATGACTTTACATGGGTTCGGTGGATCAGGACGTACAGGCCGGTTGAGGGTGCTCGTACCAGGATCAATAGAAGTCATCGATCTTGAGATTATCTTAGTTCATGGTACTGCGGGTGCTTGGATAAGAATTCCTTCCGGCGAATGAGTTGCGTCACAAGCCAATTCGGGTACTGACCCGTAGAGCCAGTAAAGGTTAGATAGTGCTTCGCTGCTACCAGTCAGACGGTTCTGGCTTTCGGGACCAAACTGAAAGCTGGTGGGTTCATCTCTTCGGAGGGGTTCTCGCTTCGCGCGATGATATGGCGGAATCCTTATCACACTTTCTACCTCTAGGGGTGGACTGTGAAAACTGCTGAGTGGTCAGTTGGTGAAAGAGCGATGCTCACTATGCCAATATGAAAACCTGGTAGAATTCACGTGTAGTGACAGGCCGGAAGAGTGGAAAGTATGAACCCATTGAACTTGTTGTAGATGGGGATTCACTTTGTAGGTACAGTGAATTGGCTGAAATCTTCGCCGATTATTTCTCCACCATAACTGAGACCTCACTTTACCTTTGTAATAGATGCCTTTCTTGCTCGTGTACTCCTGTTATTCAGAATGAAGTAATGGAAAGTATAAAACTACTCGAAAATAATAAGAGCAGTGGAACTGATTCATCTCTTCAAAAATTTTAAAGTTAATAGATGCCGAAACTGCTAAACATTTCGCGCAATATATGAACTTATCTATTAGCTTGGGAGTGTTTCCTGCTATTCCCAGAAAGGCTATAAATGCTCCTCTATATAAAAAAAGATGATGTACATAATAAAATCAATTATAGACCCGCTGCTATGTTAAGTATCATTTCTAAAGTGTTTTCGAGAATTTTTTCCAATAGATTGAAAAACTCCCTTGACAAATTTAACATACAGGACTCTGCAAGGCTCGACTCAAACGGCAGCCATTAGTTTTGTAGAGTTCGTATATGATTGTCTCGATAATGGCACATATATGACCAGTTTATTTTTCGACGTGTCCCGAGTGTTCGATTGTCTAACTTTACAGTTTATTATCGAAAAGTCTTATAACTTGGTTTCAGGGATATGTTTTCGGTCTGGTTTCTCAGTTATATGAAAGGTAGATATATAACCGTCAAGCTCCAGAGCTCTTTCTCTGCTGAGCGCAATATAGATCTGGGAGTGCCTCAGGATTCAGTTCTGGGACCACTTCTTTTTTAACTTTTCATCAATGATCTACCCACAAATTTGCGGAAGATACCCATTAATTTTAGCAATGGTCTGGGCTTTCAATCTCTGGCACCAAAATGTGAAATAGTTTTGTTTGCTGATCACACCTCAGTGGCGTTTGCGGCCGGTACCTTTGATGAGCTTCAAATGGGCTGTGAATTTCTGGTACAAAGCTTTGTGAAGTGGTGTCATATAAACAGGTTAATGCTGAATGCTTATTTGCATCCACTTTTCAATTGGCAATAATGATCGCAAACTGATCATTCGACATTTGGATATTGTCACCACATCCATAGATATGCTAGATATCTTGGCATTCACATTGATGAGAACTTGAAACATGTTGACGTTTTGTGCGAGGAATTAAATTCGTCTTATTATGCTTTCAATAGAGTGAAACATTCCCTTTCCACGAAATCCCTCATAAATATCTACTATAGTTTGGTGTACGATTACTTATCGTAAAATATAATGTTATGTTGGTATGTTGGTAGAGTTTGTTTTTGCAGAAGCGGATTCTACCAATGATATTCAACATATCTCCTCAATCTTTATGTAGACCACTATTTTTAGAACATGCTATTTTAACAATACCATCCATTTTCATGTTGAGATGTTTAATTTATGTAAAATGGAATGAACAAAATATACAAAAATTATCCAGTTTTCATACTTACAAAACCAGAAATAAGGAAATATTAAACAATCCAACACATAGAACATAGCTTTGAAATGTCCCCAATGTAACAGAGTATTGTTTTATACCGGGTGTGAAAAAACAGAGTTTCAATATGTTGGGAGCTGACTATAGACCTCAAAATAAGTAAAAACTTTCATATAAACATGGGTACGCAAAAGAGCCGTTTTGGAGATATAAGCGATTTTCGGTTTTCAAATTAACTACTAGCGCAACCAAATACGATATTCGATATATTTTCATCTTTCAGATGTCTGAACTTACAATTAAAATGTTTTTCAGACGGTTCATTAAAAAAATCACAGATGGCATCAAACCTTTGGTTTTCATATGACATTTACGTACTTTCATTGAGCATTTTGCATTCCGATTCGAGTTGTTTACTTTCTTTCACACTGTTGTTAAGAAAATTTCTGAATTTGAAATGCCTTACTCTAATATTGAAATGAGTGATATGGTTTTCATGTATGGTCGTGCCAACGGAAATAGGTCATGAAGCAAGTAGTATTTATGCAGAGGCTTATCCCGATCGTCAACTTTCTTCTTATGTGACGTTCAATCAAGTTTTTAGACGATTGAGGAAAACTGGTTCCTTATAAAAAACGCTCGTGATACTGGACGTCCAAGATCTGTAAATCTTCCAGAAGTTCAAGAGCAAATTTTAAATATTGTGACTGAAAATCGCGGTACAAGTGTATGAAGAATTTCAGCGGAAATAGGATTAACTATGCATCAACAACTTCTCTATCCATTCCATATTAAACGCGTGCCAGCTCTTAATCCTTCTGATCATCAAGCCAGAAGGACATTCTGTCAATGGGTTTTAACAAAGATTGCTGAACATTCGCATTTTACTACTAATATATTTTTCACTGATGAAGCCGGCTTTACCAAAGATGGAATTTTTAACTTTCGAAAAAGCCATATTTGGGCGGATGAAAATCCACAAGCCATTCGTGAATTCAGGCATCAACAGCGTTTCAGTATAAATATCTAGATAGGTATTTCAGGAGATCGTTTTTTAGGACCGGTAGTTTTACCACGGAATTTAACAGGAGCCGAATACCTTAACTTTCTTCAAAATACCTTGCCCGATTTTCTAGACGTGGTACGTTTAAATCAGTGGATTAATATTTGGTTTATGCAAGTTAGAGCGCCCCCACATTACACACTTGCTGTTAGGGAACATTTAGATCAAACATTTTTCAGAAGATGGATAGGACGAGGAGGCCCAGTGTCATGTCCCGCTAGATCTCCCGATTTTAATCCTGTGGACTTTTTCATTTGGGGTTATTTGAAAAGTGTAGTGTATGGAACGTCAATGAATAACATCGAAGAGTTGCAACATCGGATTGAACTATCCTGTCAAACGAGCCGAACAAAACCAGGTCTTTTCGAAAGAGTACGTAATTCCTTCATGCGACGATGTACTTCCTGCATTGAAGTGGATGGTGGTCATATGGAACATCTTCTGTAAAACACTAGAAGTCGAAAATAAATCGAATATCTTCTGAAATTTATCGTTTTTGGTTGCGCTAGTAGTTAATATTTTGAAAATCGAAAATCGCTCATGTCTTCCAAACGGGTCATCTTTATATGAAACCGTTTACATATTTGGAGGTCTAAAATGAGCTCCCAAAATATTGACATAATTTTTAACATCTGGTATAATCATCTACCACAGTGTTCTGGTCTCATAGTACTAGAGAGTTGATCTGTTGAATCTTTGTTTCTGTAGAGTTGTCATTATAATGTGCATGAATATCTCTCTGATCTCTGTAATTTTGACCTCTTCTATATATTTATTTGTCTAAAATGTTCAATGAACAATTATTATAATTACTATTATTATGATTCAACCCTTGGAACGCTTCAACAATTGTATTGTAAAGTGACATAACACAGTTACTCATTTCTTCATCCACCACCCTCAACGTTATTTTTCCGGACGACCTGCGAAATCTCTAATTTTCTCGCCGAATCCAATAAAGAATTCGTTCCAGAATCCCCCCACCCCTCGCCACTCTAAAACTCACGAAAACACCGACGTAAACATTCGACCGATTTATCTCGCCCCCAATAAAAAGGGGTTCTAATGTTTTTTCATGTCTCCATCGCGCATTCGCCTCGCCCCGGCGGGCTACGATTGAAACTTCGGAATTTAAATAAGTTTTTCGAATGAAGTGTCGACTGTCATTGCGCGATCGGGGTGTCGCCGGCCGGAAACGATAGCGAATTGCGGATTTGTCACGCGTTCTCGCGAAACTTTTAAATTGAATCTAAAGGGCCGCGCAGACACGATGCCCGGTTTTATTAAATCGTTGGATCGGAAGGGTGAAACGTGAACTGAGGTGCCGGAAAATTCGTGTTGTCGATCGGGTTTTAGATACGAACGCAGATCAAGAGGGTCTGGTGTGAATTGGCCTTGAGAATTATGGTTTGAAAAAAGGTAAAAGTTCCCTTAGGGAATAACGAAATTTTAGGAAATACTCTCATCATAGGTTGGGGAAAAATCCATTATTTCTGCGTGAACTTCACGACTTTATGAGTTGCACAGTTTTGTTCTATAATTTGTTGCCATTTAAAGGTAGCTTCACAATCTTTTCTTGATTTCAATCTCATATCACTCAGAAAGTCTTGAAATGCCAGAAAAAGATCGTAATCGCTTGGTGCTAGGTCCGGACTATATGGTGGATGTAGTAAAATTTCTCAACCAAGCGCCCGGAGTTTTTGTCGAGTCACTAGAGACGTGTGTGGCTTGACGATGCCCTGATGGAATACAACATGTTGATCAATTCTGGCTGTTTATGGTGAATCGCTAGCTTCATACGGTCCAGTTGTTGACAGTAAAGATAAAAATTTAGTGTTTTGCCAAAAAACGTGGTAAATTCCCTAAAAATTGTGAACGTGAATCTTCGACTCCAGGTTCCTTGAAGGATTTGCGAACACATCTTAACAATTTCTACGTATTTAGAAATTGTTGAATGGACCAAACAAAAAAAAAGGCTAAAGAAATTTTTTTAGTGTGAATATTACCTTCACATCGAGCATAAATCTGAAATTGTTTTTCCCCAACCTATAGTTTGTCTAAAAAGTATCCGGAATTTATTATTTGTCATAATTTTAATATACTTCTTTTTTGTAACACTCGCAGACAAAAGTAATGTATAAAATTGGTTGTGCAGGTAGTCGGCTATGACCAAAGTTGCATGGCGATACTATTCATCAAATTTGTTGATTGTCAACAGCTATGCAATTTATGAAATAATGTCGCAACTAGAAGAAAGAAAACAAATAGAATATTTGTATGGAAAAGGTTTTCGAAACTTTAAAAAATTAGTGCAATTGACTGAACTGCGAAGAAGTGCTGCATATAAGACAATAAAGAGGATAAAAAATGGCTTGGATATGAGGCATATACCAGTTTCAGGAAGACCGCGTAAGATTAAAGGAAACAATTTAAACGCTTTATTGACCTTAGGATTACAAAATCTTCGCCTGGGGTTTCGCAAATTGGCTAACAGATTTGGAAATCAACGTAATATAAAAGTATGTTCAGACACCGTCCGTATGTGACTGAAATGACAAGGCTACATATCAAGGAAAACAGAAAAAATCTCTATAATGACACCTTTACAAAAGGAACGAAGGATAGAATTTTGTTAACGTTTTCAACAAGATAATTTTAATAATGTTTTTATATCTGATATCACTTAAAAATCTTGGAGGCAAGAACATCAAATGACAACCATTTCAGGGCCAGCAGCTTCATCAGATCTTAGTCCCATTGAAAACATATGAAAAATAATGAAGATAGAAGTTGAACGAGCAGTGCCACGAAATAAAGATGATTTAATTCAGTCAGTTTTACAGTCCTCGACTACCATTACCAAAAATTATGGAGGTGATCTAGTTTCGGGTGTACCTCGCCGTTTAGTCAAGTGTTCACAGTTAAATGGAGCTTGTATAAGTAAATAAGATGAATATTTTGTTATAATTTTCTAATCAAAGAATTGAAAATATATACAAAATAATTACAATTGAGCTTTGTTTTTCCGGATACTTTCTAGAGAGGCTATATTATTTCAATTTGTGCGATATATTTTCAAGAAAACTTGGTAGGTTTGGGAAAATTCGAAACAAAACAATCTTGTTCTTTGCACAAGAGTCCGTTATATTGTTCATCAATTACTTTATTTTTATAGTGTTTTCATATTCGAAACATTGTATGAATTGAATTTCGGTATGTTTATAAATGGAACTGACCTATTATTATAATTAATTTCGATATAAATAAACTTTTTAAAGGCTACAAAATGTTTTGTTATTATATTGAAATTGAATGTCATTTGTACTTATGGTATCAATAGCGATGGAAAACTTTTAAAAGTGAGTGCAGTTTTTTTTTCATTTAAATAAATGCATGGACTAGGTGTAATCGAATTGGAATCCCCTTCAAAATATAATTTTTGTGATGCGAACATATTGAGGGGGTTTTATCAACATTGAACAGACGACGCAATGCTTTTGTGGTTAGTGATTTATCGATACGCACCATTTAGCCTGACTGAAAGTTTTCTTCGTTACTTTAATGAAATTTTCTGTCCAGTGTTTGCCTAGGAAGCCGAACAGATTATAATGTTCTTTAATTCTATAACGTGAAGCCTACCCTATAGCTTTATTAGATATGGAACACATTTTATATTATGTATAACATTTAATTATAATTCCTCAATTGTAAAATAAGTCACTAAAAAGTTTAGAATCATCAATACACTTATGTGGACCATCTAATTTTGAGGAACTATATCATAAATATTGGAATGAATAGATATAAAAATTAGACCAATGTATTGGCTTATGGGCAGAAAATCGAAATTATCTCTACAAAATAAGGTATTAATCTATAAAGGCATTATAGAACCAATATGGGCATACGGTATCCATTTCTGGGGATGTGTTAAAACTTATATAATATTTAAATTACTTCAATCAAAAATACTACGTTTATTAACAAATGCACCATGATATATTTTTAATTTGACAATACATAATGATTTGAAGATCCCCTTCGTTAGTGATGAAATCAGAAAACGTTCAAGAAATACCACCAAAATCTAGAAGAACATGAAATTAACAATATACAGGGTGTATATGAATAGTTGCGAAAAATTTTTGGGGTGATTCCTTGTCAAAAATTAGGGCGGATTTTTCATATAAACTTTATTTTTTTGAGTCCCCTTGTTTAGTTACAGCCCCCTAATGATGGCACCCAAGAAACAGTTATTGATTTTTTTCTCAAAAATCAAAAACTGACAAGAATAAATTTGAGCAGACTTTTTATGCGGCCGAGAAGGCACTCAAGAAAATTTTTGGTGGTGTTCCTCTATGATTTTAAAGGGTAGAAAAAGCCACCCCTAAACCTTCTTCCGCAAGAAACTTTTTCCATATGCCTATTTTACAACAAATGAATTAATTTTGGATACTGAATTGTTTCAGCCGTAACTATTTGGTAGTTGATCATAATTGAAACAAATTGTAGAAATTACTATAACTATTACAGTTGTCTGATGATGGGATAGTTAATTTCCCGAAACTCGAGTCACAAGAAAATGTGTAATATATATTTTTATTGGAAGTAAAACATGGTTATTTCTACAATTTGTTTTAATTAATTTTGGAAAGCTTCATCCATTCTTACCAAATTAGTTCTTTTGTGATTCATTGCTAAAATTCACGGCTTTTGAGAAAAAAAATTATCAACATGATAGTGTGACTCGTAGAGGCTGGAATGAATTCCGAACTATCGGGTGTTTTTTTTAGAGTGATAAAAATTTCTATAGGGATACCTGTGATTTGATAGAAGGTAGAAGTCATGTTGTTTTGATATTTCTGTTCAGTAAGCACTGACCAATTTTCATGGAAAGACTCACGCCGCAACAGCGTTTACAAATTGTTCAAATTTATTTTCAAAATCAGTGTTCAATTCTTCAGACTTATAGAGCACTTCGTGAAATTTATGGTTTACATAATCGTCCATCAGAGCAGCACTATCGATAGATTTCGGACAACATTTTCTCTACTCGATGCAACAACAACAACAAGATAAAGAACGGTACGTACAGAAAAAAATATCGCTGCTGTTCAAGAACTAAAGTCACTTGACCATAATAGGCGTCGTTTGTTTGCTGATTGGGTCCTAGAACAGCTTGAAGTTAATCCACTTTTTTATCGTAAAAATGTGTTTAGTGATGAAACTCAATTTTGGTTGAACAGCTATGTAAACAAGCAAAATTGCTGTATATGGAGTGTAAACAATCCTCAAGAAGTTCTGCAGGTTCCATTGCATCCTGAAAAATGCACTGTATGCTGTGCTTTACACGCTGGAGGCATCATCGTTCCATATTTCTTTAAAAACGATGCTGGGCCTAATGTTACACGTTAATGTGCACGTTGCAGATCAATGATCAATGATTATTTGTTTCAAAATTTGAATGTTATCGACCCAGAAGTATTTTGGTTCCAACAAGATGGTACTACACCTCATGCTGCTACTGTAACAATTGATTTATTGAAAGAAAGATTTGGCGTTACCATTATTTCGAGAAATGGTCCAATTAATTGGCCTCTAAAACATGTGACATAACTCCACTGAATTATTTTCTTTGGGGTTATGTCAAGTCATTGGTTTATGCTGATAAACCAGAAACAATAGACGCTTTGGAGCCAACATAACTTGTGTTATCGATGACATAAAGCCTGAATTACTCGAAAAAGTAGTCCAAAATTGGTCTGGTCGAATGCGGTTCCTCAGAGCTGGTCGTACACATATGCCGGAAATTATTTTTAAAACATAAATGTCATAAAATTATCTTTCAAATAAAAAAAAATTTGGCTCCAATCTCAATTTGAATGTGTTTTATTTCAATTTAAAGTTCCATCACTCTAAAAAAAAACATGCTAGAGAATTTATCTAGTAAGCGGATGTCATTTTGTTACAATTGACTAATTGTGATTAACTTTGATTCAGTTAAAATTATTTTTTGGTCTGGCTTATCTTTTTGAGATTTTGGTCACATACTCGTCAAGATGGCGATTTATACAAACTCAGAAATGACCGTTATGCATTTTGTTTACGGTCTTTCTGATGGTAATTCTCTGAAAGCATCCAGAAGATCCAGAAAAGCTCCACATCACACTCTATTTACACGAATTCAACAACGACTACGAGAAAGTGTTACCTTTAAACTAAATAAAACTGATTGTTGTCGCCAACGCGAAATTAGAATTCCAGCAATAGAAGAAGCAGAACTAAATCTTGACAATGAGTCATCAGTACTACGAAAATTGCTCAGCAATTACAAATTCACCATATAACAGTGTTTGCGATATTAAAGGAACAACTTTTATATCCATGTCACATTCAACGTGTACAGGCTTCGTTACTACGGGATTTGCCGAATTGTCTCTATTTCTCCACTTGAATGTTGGAAATGAATGAACAATATCCTCAAATTTTGAAAAAAGTCCTAATTTTCCTAGAGAATCAATAACTAATTTTCATAATAACCACATATGGGCCGAAGAGAACCCGCACGCTATTACTGAAGCTCAGCACCAAGAACCATTTTCTCTGAATGTCTGGTTTGGATATGTTGGGGATCAGTTAATTGGTCCAAAATTGCTACCACCTAGATTGAATGGAAATGCATACGTTTAATTTCTAGAAGGAGATTCCTGCACTTCAAAATAATCTTTTGCGTGTCTGAAGGACAATGTGGTTTATGCACGATGGGGCCCCCGCACATTTCAGTATCGGAGCAAGTCAGTATTTAAATCATAAATATTCAAATCGATCGATTTTGCTATTTTTAGGGAGCTGTAACTAAGCAGAGGGGTTCAAAAAAATAAAGTTTATATGAAATACCCAACCTATTTTTTGACAAGGAATCATCCCCTAAATTTTTTCTGATTGAAGGGTTATGTGAACTAACAAAATTGCCGTATACGGAGGGAAAACAATCCTCAAGAAGTTCTGCAGGTTCCATTATATCCTGAAAAATCCACTGTACGGTGTGCTTTACACGCTGGAGGCATCATCGTTCCATATTTATTTAAAAACGATGCTGGAGTTAATGTTACAGTGAATGGTGCTCGTTGCAGATCGATGATCAATGATTATTTGTTTCAAAATTTGAATGGCATCGACCCAGAAGTGTTTTGGTTCCAACAAGATGGTGCTACACCTCATGGTGCTACACCTCATGCTGCTACCGTAACAATTGATTTATTGAGAGAAAGATTTGGCGATAATATTATTTCGAGAAATGGTCTAATTAAATGGCCTCAAAGATCATGCGACTTCACTGGATAATTTTCTTTGGGGTTATGTCAAGTCATTGGTTTATGCTGATGAACCAGAAACAATAGACGCTTTGGAAGCCAACATATTTCGTGTTATTGATGAAATAAGGCCAGAATTACTCGAAAAAGTGGTCCAAAATTGGTCAGATCGAATGCGGTTCCTCAGAGCTAGTCGTGGTGCCGGAAATTATTTTTAAAACATAAATGTCATAAAATTATCTTTCAAATAGAAAAAAAATTGCGCCAATCTAAATTTAAATGTGTTTTATTTCAATTGAAAGTTATATCACTCTAAAAAAAAATTATGAATACAATGTCATAAATGAGAAATAAATATTTCTCTAGACAAGTACTTTTTTTACTGGTCGAATATATATTCTTTTGTCCTTTATTTCTACTTTAAGCTCCTCGCCTCTAAAAAAACACCAGATATATCCCTCTCCACGTGTCTTTCGTCGCTTCATGATGGTTAAAACACCCGGGCGGCGACTTGTCACTAGCCATTAACTTTTCGAGGCTTTAAAACAGCGAGCTTCGACGTTTATCTTGATACGGGGATCATTAAAACGGAATAAAGTGTAACTTATCTGAAACCACCCAGCGTCGAAACGGTTTTTACATCAATCGATAGCGGGAGGAATTCGGAATATGCTCCCAAATTTGGCCCAGTGGCGTGTGAAGGGGATGAGAGTTGAATCAGGGTGAGGCGGCTACGTTTATAATTGGAATTAATTTGTTAATTGCCCAAGGCACACGCAGTGTTAGGACAAAAAATTTATCGATTGGAAGAAGGGTTCTGAAAAATTAATTGTTCTAATTATTGCCAAATGGCTATATCAGATCCTGAAGAAATCATTAGCGAGAAAAAAAACGTCCATGATCTAAATTATGTGTTAGAACGTTAATGAAGCATCAGAAAATTTAACGTGCTAAAAAACTAATATCCAAATGAGTTTTATTGATTCGTTAGACGTGAAATTGTTTGATGAATTAATCAAAAATATGGGGGGAAAATAAATATGACATTTTAAACGTTTTATGCTCAAACCTCATAATCAACACTATTCAAAATTGAAGTGTATAATTTGCGTACATATAATAATATAGGTGTCTACATATGGTAAACTTGCCTACAATGGCAACTGTAATCAAGACTGCTTTAGAGCAACAACATAGTAGAGAAATAAACATCGCGCATGGCGAGAACCACACCGAAGAGTTGAACCCACTAAGCTTTCAGTTTAGGCTTCAGTCCGAAAACCTACACCGTGACTGGTAGCAGTGAAGCACTATCCAACCTCTACTTGCTCTGCAGGGTCTGTACCCGAGTTGTTTGGGACGCAACTCACACGTCGAAGGGGCTTCTCATCCATACACCCGAACGCAGACTCGAGAAATACGAATATCCCAAGAATCGATGTTTCAATTGACCCTGGTACGAGCACCGTCAATCCAGCCCGTACGTCAAGATCATCGAACCCTTGTGAAGTTTTTCCATTGATCCTGGCTTCAAGCACCTATGGTCTAAACCGCATTGTCGAGATCCAAAACCCCGGAAACGTCTTGCAAATGATCTTTGCTCAGGATGAGGCCGGTCGAACCCTCAAGTCCAGCTAAACCCTGAAGCATTTCTCGAAAAGCACTGAATCATGAGTTACTGCGGCCTGATAGATGGAATACCCTTCTAGTCTAGCATGCAGACTTTCAACCACTGTCTCCTCAAGTTCAACGACAAATTGGTTGGCCAGGTCATACGAATACTTCTCAAAGACCTCCACCCTCCCGAGATAATGCAGTGTCATACATAACGCACTCGGCCATTGGACAGAAAAATCCATGGTTGCATCACTGGGGATAATAAGATCTGTGCGCCCATTAAAACAAATGCCTCCCCAAACGCATATTGAGCCGCAACCGAAAGAAGTTTGTGGCGCCACGAAATATTCATTATACCGTTGACCCCGTGCTAGCCACACTAACATTCGCCCATCAGATTAATACAGATGAAATTTGGACTATCCGTGAATAGGCAGGATCTCCATTTGTGTGTGTTCCAGTTCTCATGTTCAAATTCCCAATGATATCTTCAGTCCTGTGCTCCCTACTCGATCGCGGATGCCTAGCGGACATTCTTGCTCTCAAATTGAAACTGTGCAACCTATTCCAGATTGTTTGACCAGAAACTATCCTACCGGTAGCTTGAGCTATGAAGTCTTTTTCTTCATATTGAAGAAAAACTGCCCGCAAAAACACATTATTCGCTATAGAAGTTGACATTTTCCGAGTACACAGAAACTATGTTGTTTACATGATGAAAGAGATACTGAAAAGAAAGCCTAGTGATAACACTTCAAAATGGAGGTGTTGCCAGATAAAACAATGGAATAAGAAACTAATAGCGACATCTGTTATAATAACTGCATTACATATAGTTGTTCATTCTTTCCATTAAGCTTCTTCTTTTATCCATGAGATTAGGACAGTCAGTTAAACACTCTCCCTTCTTTGTGTTTTTTTTTTTTAATGGCTATTGAGAGTTCCAACAAGACTGATTCGATACTGTACCATTTTTTATATATGCTTCTGCAGTTTCGGTGTTTTATATAGTGCTTTATTCTCAAATATACAATAAAAGTTGCTGTCATTTTGGATTACACAAAAAAATTATGTAAAATTGAGGCTGATAATTCTGCTTTCTCTATGTCACATCGTCCAGATAAATTAATCGGGATTCAAGAAACTTGTGTGTAAAATTAGCAATGATTTTCCAATGCCACCATTCATTTCAAATAATCATCAGCATCTGTGAACGCTTCAATGATTCCCCATTACATGAGGCGTAATGAAACTCCTCCACAAAGACCTCCGGAAGTGGTGAACCTCCATTAAAGAACCGACTGGAAAAAGAACGGCAATTCAAACTGCCGTAAGTTATCCCCGGTGAAATAGAATAAAATATACGGAAAAACAAGCGGGAATTTCCATCAAAGCGAATTCTCGCTGTGAAATTCAACACGATCAAATTTCGACACGAACATAAAACTTCATCAGGTTTGTCCCGATTTTTATGGAACGTGAGTTTTACGAGTGGCTCTCTCGTTTTGTCAGATGTGGCGTTGATTGGAGGCACTATTGGGGAAGGATGAAAGAGTTACTTGGCCAGAATATAAACGCATGTTCGTACAAATTTAACAAAAGTCTGCGTCAAATGTTTTAGTGGTAGTTAAATTGATTTGAGGAATATGTAAAATGAGTAATTCAAAGGATGAATAATTAGGGGCAGAGCTCAATGACGATTCATCACAAATGCAAGAGAAACTCGCAAATACAATGGGGCACCACCATCGTCAAGCAGGTTGTCAAGACACCGAACTTAAGGTGTGGGAGATTTATGATTTAAAGAAGGAAATATAACAAATTAAATGATTCATTAAAATATTACAAACTGTATGGTCATTAGAAGGGGAATAGGGAGTGATTGTGTTTTTTTTAAGAATCGGTCGCAGGCTAGGCTATAATATAAAATGATATTTATTTACTTCAAATCAGATGATTTATTAAAAATGTACAGTAAGCAAATCCCACATATCTATTCACACAAATTATCTAATAACTTTTAGATATTCTTCAATGTGTTTTTTTTTAGAGTGATAGAACTTTAAATTGAAATAAAACACATTTAAATTAAAATGGAAGCCATTTTTTTTTTACTTGAAAGATTATTTCATGACATTTATGTTCTAAAAATAATTTCCGACTAGCTCTGAAGAACCACATTCGACCAGACCAATTTTGGACCACTTTTTCGAGTAATTCAGGCCTTATTTCATCAATTACACGAGTTATGTTTACTTTCGAAGCGTCTATTGTTTCTGGTTCATCAGCATAAACCAATGACTTGACATAACCTCAAAGAAAACAATCCAGTGGAGTTATGTCGCATGATCTTGGAGGCCAATTAGTTGGACCATTTCTCGAAATAATGTTATCGCCAAATCTTTCTTTCAGCAAATCAATTGTAACGGTAGCAGCATGAGGTGTAGCACCATCTTGTTGGAACTAAACCATTTTTGAGTCGATACTATTCAAATTTTGAAACAAATAATCATTGATCATCGATCTGTAACGAGCACTATTCACTGTACCATTAACTCCAGCATCGTTTTTAAAGAAATATGGACCGATGATGCCTCCAGTATGTAAAGCACACCATAAAGTGCATTTTTCAGAATGCAATGGAACCTGCAGCACTTCTTGAGGATTGTTTTCACTCCATATACGGCAATTTTGCTTTTGTACATAGCCGTTCACCAGAAAAAAGCTTCATCACTAAACACAATTTTACGATAAAAAAGTAAATCAACTCCAAGCTGTTCTAGGGCCCAATTAGCAAACAAACGATGCTTCTTATGGTCAAGTGGCTTTAGTTCTTGAACCAGTTGGATATTGTATGGGTGTAGACCCAGATCTTCACGCAAAATTTTTCATGTGGTGGATGCACAGAGTCGAACATGTTGTGAACATCGACGAATAGACAAATCATGATGATTATTAACACTATGACTTACAGCAGCGATATTTTCTTCTGTACGTACAGTTCTTTGTCTTGTTGTTGTTTTTGCATCGAGTAGAGAAATGTTGTCTGAAATCTATGGATAGTTCGACGAATAAGCTGCTCTGATGGACGATTATGTAAACCATAAATTTCACGAAGTCCTCTATAAATTTGGCAAATAGAACACTGATTTTGTAAATAAATTTCAACAATTTGTGAACGTGGTTGCGGCGTGAGTCTTTTCATGATAATTTGTCAATGCTTTTTGAACAGAAATGTTAAAACAACATGGCTTCTTCCTTTTGTCAAAACATAGATATCCCTATCGAAAGTTGTATCACTCTAAAAAAAACACCCGATATTTGTCAATCTTTTCCTCAAACATTCAATCTGGAACCTACCATATGAAGCAAAAACTACCATTTCATCACAAGAACACTCTTGCGTTGCCTCTCATCTCATCAATTCACATTTTGACAATAAATCAAACCTTATCACAATGACTGTCGATCTGACTTTCTTCCGTTGCAACATGCTCATTGTGTCCCAACGCAGTGACATATGTGGGCATTTATCAGGGTTAGTGAATTAACCTTATTAAAAAAATCAGCCAGTCATGTTCACGACGATATTGGAAGGTCTCATTGTTGGAGTACTTCAGCTCGATTCGATTTGTGGAATGGTCCTTTGGTTAGGACGGATGAGGGAATGATAATTATTCAGATTGATATTGTCAGTTTCGATTTGGTTTCATTTGGAGGAAATCATCCAGTTGTCTGTTAAATGAAGATTCATGTTGGCTGCATGCTAAGTAGGCCTTTATTCTGTGATGATACCCCTTAGGTTGGTGAAATATAAGCTTACATAATCAAGGATCCAATTCACTTATCTTGTCATTGAGGAGAAGTACTGAAAAAGGAAAAATAAGATTCATATGTTTTCGAATGGAAATTATAGTCCGTCTAAAAAGTATCCAGAATTTATTATTTTCACAATTTCAATATAATTCTTTTTTTGTAACATTCTAAGACAAAAGTGATGTATAAAATAAGTTGTGCAGATAGTCGGCTATGGCCAAAGTTACTTCAGTTCTAGGCAACACTATTTGTCAAGTATTGTTGATTGTCAACAGGTATACAATCTATGAAACAATATCGCAACTAGATGAAAAAAAACAGGTAGAATATTTGTATAGAAAAGGTTTTCGAAACGTTAAAAAATTAGTGAAATTGACTGAACTGGGAAATTGTGCTGTATATAAGACAATAAAGAGGAAAAAAATGGCATGGATATGAGGCATAGACCTATTTAAGGAAGACCGCGTACGATTAAAGGAAACAATTTAAACGCTTTATTGGCCTTAGGACGACACAATCTGCACTTGAGGTTTCGCAAATTGGCTAACAGATTTGGAAATATGCCCTGAACCGTCCGTATGTCACTGAAAAGACAAGGCTACATCAAGGAAACCAAAAAAATCACTATAATGACACCTTTACAAAAGGAACGAAAGATAGAATTTTGATAACGTTTTCAAAAAGATCATTTTAATAATTTCTTTATATCTGATGAAAATTGTTTCCAACTTGGTGGAAATCACTTAAAAATCATATCAAAACAATCTGTTATCCATCAAATTTCCAAATTTTCCACCTAAATAATGGTTTGGAGAGCAATATCTCATCTTGGTGCTACGCCTCTCTGTATAGTTGATGGTACCATTAATAGTGAAAAGGATTGTGGTATTCTTAACGATTTTCTCCTTGAAAAGACGCATGCTTTATATGGGGTGGCGTTTTCAGCAGGATAATGCAAGATGCCATACTTCGGCCTATACTCAAGCTTGAATGCAAGAACACCATGTGACAACCATTTTATAGCCAGCAGCTTCATCAGGTCTTAGTACCATTGAAAACATATGGGGACTAATGAAGATTGAAGTTGAACGAGCAGCGCAATGAAATAAAGATGATTTAATTCAGTCCGTTTTACAGTCCTGGACTACCTCCACCTCCAATTAAGGAGGTGATGTAGTCTCGGGTGTTCCTGGACGTTTAGTCAAGTGTTTACAGTTAAATGGAGCTTTTATAAGTAAATTAGATGATATTTTGTTGTAAATTTCTAATTCAAGAGTTAAAAACATATACTGAATAATTACAATTGATCCTTGATTTTTCCGGATACTTTCTAGACGGACTATAGAAGGATATCTAGAGAAAACTGCATAGATTGTTGTTCCATGTCTTGTGGTACGCTCATTTCTATTATAATATTATTTGTAATTCTAATTTATCTTGTAGAAAGTTTACCAAGAGTTGTCCATCTTCGGACGCGAAATAACATTGACATCTCCTGCTGAAATTAGTGGCAGCATATGATAGTTTTCTCCTAATTCTTCAGAGTCTACTCGACCGTAAATCAGAGATGATGCGCTTCAAAAATCATTTTCGTGACTTTTGAAAAGCGAATCACATTCGTCAATGCGACGACACAAATTTTTCTCCGTGAGAACATGAGGAACCCATGCTTCGAGGTTCAACCCAGGCCTTTCAAGTGGTCATAAACAGTTGAGTTCGATAAAGTTATTCTCTCACCGATCTCGCCGTGTTGTTATTCTCTTTGCATCAACCATCAACTAATGTCCTAAGTTGGGTTCAAAAAAATACAATTAAATTCTCTGTCGGGAAAAAACGAAACTACTTTCACAACAACATCATACAGGGTGACAAGAAAAACGTCGGACAAATTTTACTGTGATCTGGAACAAAAGTATTTCAGCGCAGCCAAATAATTTTTGTTCTATAAGATTCTCTACACTTTCTTAAACTGATATGTAAATTTTCAGTTTGATATTACCTCATTTTGCAGAGTGTTAGAATGTCAAACAAACGTAGTGAAATTTTGGAGCTGTTTCGTCAAGTTAAGCGTTTTGCTGCATGTGCCTTGACAAATTGTGTCTGATCTCGTTTCAAGAAGCTTGGCCATGATGGTCGTTGTCCAGGAAGTGGGGGAAAACGCACTGTCAATACGCCTAGCAATCACAACATCATCAAGAAGCAAGTCAATCGAAATCCGAGGGTCTCCATAAGGAAAATAGGCCGTGAGACAGGTATCAACCGTGAATCCATTTATCGAATGTACAAAAAGGAGCTCAACCTCAAGCCATACAAGTTCCAAAAAGTTCAACATATCTGCCGAATGGCCGCCCTATTCGCCGGATCTCAACCCAATGGACTACAGCGTGTGGTCGATTTTGAAGCTCAGGGCGTGTGCTAAACACCACAAAAGTCGCTAAAGCAATCCCTGCGCCTGGAATGTGACCGATTAACGCCCAAAGAGCTGCGGCCCATTGCTGAAAACTTCAAGAAGCGTCTGTAGCTATGTATCTCCTCGAAAGGAAGCCACTTCGAAACCGCTTAAATATATTATTACCAAATGTTTATGTTATTATTATTCGTTGTTGTTTTGTTTAATTTATTTTGTTTAATAGAATTGAATGAAAAAAGTTTGTTCTAGGTTTTTCTTGTCAGCCTGTTCTTAAAAATATCAGGGGAGATAATAATTTCTTCTTTATGTGCAATTTTGATGGTTCATCATTTGAGAAGAAAATAAATCAAAAATATCCAACAATCAGTAAATTTTCTGTCTTCATAATATATTATCTTTCTGAACTGAATGAAGAGTTCTCTCACAATTCTTCGATAATTACCTCTAATCCATTTAGGGACTCTGAATCTCAGCTGATAAGTTACTTATTGGTTGTATCAATATTCGTCAGTTCATTACCTCGAGCTTCTTCTCAAAACTACTAAATAACCGGCTGTAGTCACAGGACTATGATCTCAATAATTTTCATTGTCAGCCATTTAGATCACGTATGAGGCCAGGTAGCAATAAAAGACTACAAACACCTACTGAAGTAGATAATGGTAGACACTAAGCGATAGGATAAACACTTTGCATATAGGTGCGGAGAAACAAAGCTACTGTTGTTAAACATTCTTCTATCGTTTTTTTGACGCTCTTTAAGAGGTTCGTGTTATTAAGACGCCTCCACTTCTACGTACGAGGGTGAAGAGGAAAATATTACGTCGTGAACATAAAATTTAACTTACTATATAATTTGAATATAGATTCTAAAAAAATTAAATTTTTTAAACTCTTCATCCTGTAGTTCAACGCAAAAATTCTATAAATTATGTATGCATTTACTGGTATTGTGAGTTCATCTGCTATAAACTTCAACAATTCGTTTGATATTCCTCATCATACATAGATAATTTAATTACTAATATAGACGAGGAAACAACAATTGCCGTTTCAGATGAACATATTTTTGACCATACTGCCCCGATATTCAGTTTTATGACAGTTAAGTATAAAAATAGCTAGCAAAGAATTACAGAAATAAACTTATTTCTACCCGTAATAAGTTTGATCATCAATTAACAATGTTCCTTTCATGTTTGCTTTGTTCGATTTCAGGATTTTGTTTTGGTTCTTGAAGAAAGTTTCTGAAATGTTCCGATTTCTCAGTCCACTTAGTTGATTGCTTCTTTTTGATTGATATTGTTGAATTCTTGATTTATATGTGGAATATTTTCATTCAAAACACTCAGGTTACGTATTTGTTGATCACATTTCCATCCACAATAGTAATGTTAATTTCTTTTAGGTTTTGGAACTGGATTATTGGAGAGAGAAAATCTTTACAGAGACGTGAATGTGCTGTCGAGTATTTTCATACGGAATAACGTTGTCCGTGATTTCTCCTTTTATAGTTCTCACGAAAAATTGAATTACAGAGCTTACTTACTAGCTTTTGTCAAAATTATTGAAAAAATGATGCTTTCACTGATTTTACAAAATTTACATTATATCATGGCTTTAAATTATTGTCGAAAATTAATATATCATTTTCTGAATAATTTGGTAATTAAATGAATTTTGATCAAAGTTGTCCTATTTACATAATTCTGGTAAGTTAGATTTGATTTAGCCTATTCTTTGCCAATAATTTCACTAAAGTTTAAATATAATTCATGATAGTAATAAATCTTTTCAACAATTTCTTTACCAATTTCAAACTAGATATCTAAATTCAAATTACTTCTATTTATCACAACTTTGGCTTTCGTAAACATTTAATATTTATACATTGAATGATCTGTATGAATTCTCTTTAAGATTTTTCAACAAGAGTTTTGATTTTTGATTATCGTTTAAAGAATTTTCACTCGACTAGTGGTGATGTATTCTAAATATGTTTTTTCTTCAAAATTTTGGCTTGTGAGTATGTTCATGAGTTGAATTATTGATATTTCTGCCTGAATTGATCTAATTTAATTAATTTTGATATGATTTCCCTCTAAAGAGTCAACATATACTAACTGACAAAGGAACTGCAACAACCTGTTTGAATTAAATTTTTTTTTTTGTAGAACATAGATAGTATAGCAAGAAGTAAATGATTAAAATTTGGAGAAAAAATCGTCATGTAAACATTTTTTGTTACTTAAATATGAACTCGTTTTTAACGACTTAATTTTTAAAATTTTACAACAAACCAGCTGTTCGAGGAGATCCAAAGTCGATGTTTAGTTGTTGTAAAAATACCTAGAGCAGGTGTACGCGGAATTTATCGCCAGCTAAGTGAATTTGAAAGAGGTCGAATTGTTGGTCTACGGGAGGCGGGGTTGTCATTTCGAGAAATCGCTAACCGTACGAACAGAAATCCAACTACTGTTATGAGATGTTGTCAAGCGTGGTTTGATAATGCCCAAAATCAAAGAAGAGTAGGCACCGGACGTCGAAGAGGCACAAATGAAGTTCAAGATCGACGTCTAAGACTAATGGCTATTAGACACCGATTTGCGACAACTCGATCTTTGGCTGATGAGTGGTTAGGAGAACGGTTTACCGCCGGATAAGGTCTTTTCGACTGCAGCATTATCGACCCCATCCTGCGTTACCTCTGACGGTTGAGCATCGCCGGCAACGATTACAGTGGTCCAGAGAACGTCAACATTGGAATGTGGAATGGCATCAGGTTGTCTTTTCTGATGAATGTCGATTCTACTGGGGGTACATGATGGCCGAAGAAGGGTTAGACGACGTCGAGGAGAAAGACATGAACGTCAATTTGATATTGAGCGTCATGTACACCGGACAGTAGGCATATGGTATAGGGAGCTATTGCACATGCAAGTAGGTCGCCTTTAGTCTTTATTCAAGGTAACATGACAGCGCTGCTTTACCTTCAAGAAATAGTGGAGCCACATGTTCTCCCATACCTTAACCAGCTCGAGAATCCAATATTTCAGCAAGATAATGCTGGACCTCATGTTGACAGGTTAGTTTAAACTTTTTTGAAGCGACCCATGTGAATCTTTTGCCATGGTCGCCCAGATCCCCCGATCTTTTACCCATAGAGCATGTTTGGGACATCATGGGTAGAAGGCTTGGAAATTTACCCCAGCCCCCACGGACTTTGACGGCTCTGAGACATGAACTACATGTAGCTTGGGATAGCATCCCTCAAGAAGAAATACACCATCTTATTGCATCAATGCCAAGACGTCTTGGGAAGTGTATAGATAATCGCGGTGGACAAATACATTATTAACAAATTTATTAAAAAGAAATGTAAACACTTCGTTTTATCTATGTTTTACCAAAAAAATTCAAAATTTAAACAGCTCCTTCTGGGTGTTCCTTTGTCAGTTAGTATATATACAACGCTGAGTCTTTTCCTTGAATCTTATTGATTTTCATTATCTGAGTTTTTGAATGATGTTTATTTATAATACTTCTACAAAATCCATGACAGTACCTACTGAAAAATTGGGTTGGTCAGCTGGGGTACTGTAGTCAAGGCGGTCGTTTGAACGATATTGTTTTTTATTCGAAATGTCAAGATTCAATCTTTCCAATAAAAGCCCAACTTTGAAAAATATCCATCAGTTTTTTATTTGTAACAGATGGAAAAAATGGAAATTTTAAATGACCCTCCCCTTAATTGATACACACGCTGCATGGAAAATCCAAAGTCGACTATTCCTTATATCGAAAATCCAAATTTCCTCAAGTATTTCCAAAGTGCCCCCGTACATCCTCGTCCAAAACGACCGCCGACTAAACCGTCTAGCGTTTTCAAGAAGCCGCTCTCATTAGCACCATTGGATGCATTTCTTCTGCCTTTACCCGCTAATGACAACAACATGCACGCCGTCTATTAGGACCAGGGGACTCGAGTGACACTTCCAATAAATTTAATTGCTCTTTGAGTTGAACCACTTTGGCCCCCTGATTTATGATGTTATGATTTATACGTCAGGAATCGAAAATAGACTTTAGTCAGGCGCTTATTACCAACGACTGTCATTGGGAGCGTCTTATATTGAATCGGATGGGTATTCGATTGAATTTGATCTGATTGAGGTTGATTCGTGCTAGCTGGGGAGCTATAACTTTATCGGGTTCAATTCGGGCTTGATGGGTGGACGAGCCACTACTGATTCGTATGTGGTTTCTAGGAAAAATGAATTTATGAAGGTTGGTCAATATGGGGGAAACCATTATTGGAATGAAATAATAAAAAGGTTTTTTTTCACCTGGTAGAAGTTGTCTCCTTCCACTATCTCAAATATCAAACAGAATTATTCTATTACACCTTGTTATAAATTTCAATCTTAGAAATTATTTTGAAAAATTTTTAATGTCTTTTCAGTAGACATATAGAATTAACACTCATTTTAAAGTATTAAAAATAGATGAAAAGAATCTGAAGAAAATATATATGGCGGAGTGGAAAGTAATGTCGTTTCTGCTCATGTCGATGTTTGATTGTCATTTGTCAGCTCATTGTGCACTTCGAAGTCGTGTCAAAGACGTTTTAAGGTTATTAGTACTTGTTCACTTCTACATAATTAAATATTAGAATTTTTTTGCAATTAGGGTTGAAATGGCCAGCAAAATACCAGAAGAGCATATCCGGCATTGTACCCTTTTTGAGTTTCGCAAGGGTAGTAACGCAACAGGTGCGACCAAAACCATTTGCGATCTTTATCCAAGTGCATTAGACGATGGTGATTTCCACAGTTGGTTCTCTAGTTTCAGATCCGGTAATTGTGATCTCTCTGACTCCTATTCTTCAGGATGCCCAACATAATTAGACAACGACATGCTAAGGGTAGAAGTGGAAGCAAATTCATGACAGACCATCGAGGAACTCTCAAATAACCTTAACCAACCTTGGTCGACCATCCAAGAACATCTGCAGCAGATTTGAAAAATAAGCAGAGCATAATCTGTCTGAAGAGAACAAAATCAACTGATCCATCACATGCAACGTATTGCTTCAAAGGCGCCATACAGAACCGTTTTTTGATCGCTGGAGACGAATAATGAGTCCTATATGATAATACAAAACGTTAAAGGTATTGGTTCTCTCCAAATGAATCACCACGAATTACTTCGAAGTCGGGTTCACATCCCAAAAAGACGCTTTTGTCTGTTTAGTGGAGTATACACGGTTCATTTTGAAGTGCTGATACCTGGTCGAACTGTTAATGCAGATCTTTATTGTGAACAATTGGATTAAGTGAGCCAATCTTTAATCGGAATGTATATACCTATTGTCAACAGAATAAGCGTTATTCTGCAACACGACAATGCAAGATCACACTGTGCAGGACAAACCTCGGAAAAACTTAATGAATTGGATAAAGATCTTTGTCTACACCCATACAAGATCCAACTGGTTCAAGAACTAAAGCCACTTGACCATAATAAGCGTCGTTTGCTTGTTGATTGGGCCCAGAACAGCTTGAAGTTAATCCACTTTTTTTGTCGTAAAATTGTGTTTAGTGATGAAGCTCATTTCTGGTTGAACATCTATGTAAACAAGCAAAATTGCCGTATATGGAGTGAAAACAATCCTTAAGACGTTCTATTGTATCCTGAAAAATGCACTGTATGGTGAGCTTTACACGCTGGAGGCATCATCCGTCCATATTTTTTTAAAAACGCTGGAGCTAATGTTACAGTGAATGGTGCTCGATGATCAATGATTTTCTGTTTCAAAATTTGAATGGTATCGACCCAGAAGTGTTTTGGTTCCAACAAGATGGTGCTACACCTCATGCTGCTACCCTAACAATTGATTTATCGAAAGAAAGATTTGACGATAACATTATTTCGAGAAATGGTCCAATTAATTGGTCTCCAAAATCATGCGACATAACTCCACTGGATTAGTTTCTTTGGTATTATGTCAAGTCATTGGTTTATGCTGATAAACCAGAAAAAATAGGCGCTTTGGAAGCCAACATAACTCGTGTTATTGATGAAATAAGGCCTGAATTACTCGAAAAAGTGGTCCAAAATTGGTCTGGTCGAATGCGTTTCCTCAGAGCTAGTGGTGGTGGATATATGCCGGAAATTATTTTGAAAACATAAATGTCATGAAATTATCTTTCGAATAAAAAAAAATTTGCTTCAATCCTAATTTAAAATGTGTTTTATTTCAATTTGAAGTTCTATCACTCTAAAAAACACCAGAAATAACGTATTAGGTAAAATACAAGTAAATTCAAATTTCTTGTCTTGTCCAAACCAAAGTTACATGAAGTTCGAAAACGTTGCAAATCGCTTTGAAAAAAGGATAGATGTGCTGTCAATTGAATAGCCGGGGGCCAGATAAGACATTAGAAAAATCATTATAACTCAAGAATAATGAACCGAAATCTCAGTTTTTTCTACGCTTATTTCAATACCATCGAAGATTTCAGACTGTCATCGAAGCAAAGCCAAATGGGTCAGTTCTTATTGAAATTAGAAACAAGTGACTATCGGCACGCCTCAACTGCACTCACAACTCGATATTGCCCATAACGTCGCCTTGCGCTAAATTTAATTGACTGGAGCTTATAGGCCATAAATCGCCCGATACGGTTTGGAAAATAATGATTTTTTTCGAAAAACGTCATGGCGTCCCTGTCATAGCCGTGCCGGGTAATTTGAATACCACTCGGTGTAAAATTGCATGAAAAATGTCGACAAATGAGGCGAACTGGGCTTTTAAAACACAATGAGTCGTTATGGATTTATGTTTGAAGCGAGTGCGAGCCGTGAAAATCTATGCTCTAATGCTTAATACCCACAAAAAGGGAGATATTAACTTTCTTTGTCGCTGCTGAGGACAAGTTCGTCACGTTTTATCTGATGGAGGTCTTGGAACACACACGAAATTTTGTGGGAGGCATGAAGGCTGGGTGCTTCAGTATTTTTGATCCTCAATTCGTCTGAATGTTTATGGAGGATTTTTCAATGAGAACGATATTTCAGTTCTTCATGCGTTGGGATTACGTATTACATGAATTTTGATAAATATGATAATGTATCATTCATAAGACTTATATGTACAATATCATAAATTTAAATTCTTTTTTATCAATGTTCAGACTTGATTATGTTTCAATTATAGTTGAGCTGTTTAAATATTATAATCTCTGGTGTTTTTCCAAACGATATTGTAAACTCATATTTATCAATGTAATTAGTTATTATTGACCAAGTAAATATTTATAGAAATAATGTTTGGAGCACAGAATTTGCTATTATTGAACTTACTTTCAATATTTTACCTTGGTCTTTCAGTTCTTCATGCGTTGGGATTACGTATTACATGAATTTTGATAAATATGATAATGTATCATTCATAAGACTTATATGTACAATATCATAAATTTAAATTCTTTTTTATCAATGTTCAGACTTGATTATGTTTCAATTATAGTTGAGCTGTTTAAATATTATTATCTCTGGTGTCTTTCCAAACGATATTGTAAACTCATATTTATCAATGTAATTAGTTATTGACCAAGTAAATATTTATAGAAATAATATTTTAAGCACAGAATTTGCTATTATTGAACTTACTTTCAATATTTTACCTTGAACAAAAAAAAATACCCATAGCAATCGTATTAAGTTTGACCAAAGTATTTGATTATGTTATTTAAACTTTTACTTTATGAAGATTAGTATTTTCGATATAAAATAGAAACAAATAAAACTGATCAGAACCTTCATAATATAAGGCAAAGAATTTTCGTTTCTAAGAATATCTTGATTACCTGTCTATAGAAATATTTATTGAGTTAAAAGTCCAACCGTGGAAGGTTTAATTTTTGTATTAAGTCAAGAGTGATTAATAACGATAAGAATCATGTATTATTGTTAAGTTTGATAACACAATTCTTATCCTAATAACAATGATAAAGTGCAAGTCAATAAATCTGATGAATTCTTGGATAAATGTCATTTATAAAATGTACTTGATAAACTCATTCATAATTATTCGTCAAACTAAAGTTTCAAATACCAAAAGGCAATATGAAATATCTATTGATATCATATTGGGTTTTGCCATTTGACTGTGTTCTTTTAAATTCTACTTTCTAAGTTCAGTATTTATGAAATAGAAGCCTAGGGTCAGAGTCTTGATTATATAATGCAGAGAATCATTGGTTCCTAACAAAAATCGTCTATACCTGTCTTCAGAAATACTTATTGAGTGAAAGTTTAAATGGATACTGTTAGGGATCTTCACAGAAGATCTAGGAGTATCAGGATAATGATAATAATAATAAAAAATATTTGAACAATCTGCTTTATTATGAATCATCGTCCATTAAAAATTTCCAATTGTTTCAATTTTAAATTACTACCTTGCCAAAGAGCTGACTTATAATACTATCGATTTATGTGGCATAGCTAAATACCTAATTCTAATGGAAACTTATTAGGATCAATATTAATTTCTTCAATTAAAATATATTACATAGACCGAAGATCTAAATTAATTCATATTCTTGAGATTGCGTTAACATATTTTTTTCACGTAATATCATACTGATTGAAGTTACGAAATTGTTTAGTCTTTCATATGTTATTTATTCGATGAAATAGCCAGGGAATTTAAAACGCAAATTTTCCGCTTACAGCGCCACCTTTCCGACATTTGTAAAGTTAATCTTGAAACTGACAATAAATATGTATAGGGGTTATCTAAGAAGTAGTAATCCTGCTTTATGCTAATGGGGTTGTTCAAAAATTATCATATGCATTTTTGAGGAATATTGGAACTTTTGAATAATTTTAGTTTACAGAGTGATTCAATAACAACTGTATGCAGAATTTGTTTTTAATACAGGGTGGTTCAAAAATTTTCGTATGCATTTATGAGAAATATTAGTGGTTATTTTGAATAATTTTTGGGGAGTACCGAATCTTTTGAATTATACAACTCAATATACTTCGGTGTTTCAATGAATAAAATTGGATTTTTTGAGATTAGATATACGAGGTGATATCTTTCAGATGTTTCCATAAAGAATATTGACTTTTTTGATATTTTTATACATGGTAATTCCAAAATTATCGTATGCATTGAATTATTCAACTCTATAAATTATCAATTAATGAGACCTACCGTTACATAAGAACTACTGTTTTGTTTGACCTACTGACGCGTTAGAACTATCGATGAATATGACCTACCGGTACATCTGATCTACCGGAACATCTGATCTACCGGTTCATCTGATCTACCGGTTCATTTGATCTACCAGAAAAAATGGATCAATCGATAAAAATATTAATCAATCGATTTAAAATTGATCAATCGACTACACTAGTATATAAAATTAAAATATTATATATATATATATATATATATATATATATATATATATATATATATTGCATAATTAGATTTATTAAAGCCTAAATATAATTATGTATTATATATAAAATAAAATAGAAAAAGGCTTTTTACTTGATAGAAGTAATATAACAAAATTTGAATATCAATTATTTTATATAAAATATATATAATTATATTTAGGTTTTAATAAATCTCATTATGGAATGTCAATGGTTTAAAGATAACCTTATAACACCTTACACTTTTCTGTGATTTTGTTAAGAACATAGACTATCTTGAATTTTAAAGTTAGTCTGTTTAAAGCAATTTATCCTGTTACACACGTGGAGGTGAGATATAGTGATAGTTATTTGATTTTGATATTTGGAATATTATTTAGGGCCGATGAAGAGATTACCAGAATTATAATTGTTTTTTGAAGATATAGTGTATGTTTTGAGAGATTTTTGAATTAACTTATTTGAATATTTAATTATATTAAATATTTCAAATAAATTATATTTTTTGAGAAGTCCTCAAGTTGTGTTCATGTTTTTGAAAGGCAATTGGTGTTCTTAATGGTAAGATCGGAAACAAAATTATGTCTCCTTTAAATATTTATTTATTAATTTTAATGACTTTTTTTATATCTGCTGGATTATTTATTCCATTTGACATATATATTGAGTTTTGATTATATACGTCTATTAAATATAAGCGGTGCTTATTGTAGACATTAATTTAATTCTTAAAGTTTTGTGCATAAAATTTTTTTTTTTAATTAAAATTGTAGAAGACTAACAGATTAAATCTGTTTCTATATTCAAATTTTGTTATATTTCTTCTATCAAGTAAAAAGCCTTTTTCTATTTTATGGTCAAAATTTCACATAATTTAACTTATAATGCTTTTTACTGAATAATTACTGAATACTATTTATGCAATTGATTAAATTTCTTCAGCTTATATACTATTACAAATTTACTGATGCATAATCAGTTTCAAGGATATTTCTTACATTCATAATTTCAGAATTTCTGACGTAGACACTATGTTTTCTTTAATTAATTGAATTTTGATCAAAAATTTGTCCTATTCACACTATTCTGGTAAGTTAGGTATGATTTAGCTTATTCTTTGCTGATAATTTCACTAAAGTTTATATATAATTCATGATGGTAACAAATCTTTTCAACAATTTCTTCACCAATTTCAAACTAGATATCTAAATTCAAATTACTTCCATTAGTTGCAACTTTCGCTTTCTTAAACATTTAATATTTATCAATTGAATGCTCCCTGTGAGTTTTTTTTTTTAATTTTCAACAAGAGTTTTGGTTTTTGACTATCCTCTAAAAAATGTTCACTCGACTGGTGGTTTTGTATTATAAATATGCTTTTTCTTCAAACTTTTCTCTTGTGCGTATGTTTATGAATTGAATTATTGATATTTATGCCTGAATTGACCTAATTCAATTAATTTTGATATGATTACACTTTCAACGAGTCAACATATATACAAAGGTGAGTCCTTTTCTTGAATTTTATTGATTTTCATTATCTGTGTTTTTGAATAATGATTATTTACAACTAGTTTACAAAGTGTTATTCATAAAATCCTTGAGAGTACCTTTTATGATTATTTGACATGCCGTAGTATTTTCTGTTTTATGTAGTCGCTTTTGATTAACGATTTTGGACTCAATAAATGTGACAAAGGAAGAAATACCGAAATAAATATCATTAATTCTGCAGAAATCAGTTCCCGTATTTGCTATGACATGAAAAATTATCCGAAATCGTAAACACAACACCCTTTTTTTATGAACGAAGGTGTTGGCTCATTGAGATGTCAAAATCTCCTTTCACAACCTGTCGAATCCATTCAGGAAACATTCTAAGTTGCTGTCCCAAAGGTGCTTTCGGTCACTTGAACTTGAATGAGTTGTGATTTGGGGTTCAAAGGAGACCCCGATGGGACTTAAGCTTGGGAATGCAACTGAAGAATGTGAAATGCAAGTTCATAGCGATGAACTGTTAGATTTGGAGAAGTGCGACGAATTAAATAAATTAGATTTCTAGCAGGGCGTTGCCAGATTTCTGCATAACTAGAGGTGGAAAATATACTTGCAGATTTTCCTAAGGGTAAAATTTTTCAGTAAGATGATTGTGATATTTTTTTAAGTATTTGTTGAAACTGGTAGAACACTAACTTTTCATAAAACGAAAATAACCAAGGTGATAGGATACACATACTACTCTGTCAAGAAAGTACCGGGAATTTTCAATTAAAACAACATTTTTACATTTAATCGTCAAAATTTATTGGGTCGCCTTCAGAATAGGCTCCATTTGCTCCAATACATCTATGCCAACGGCACTTCCAATTATCGAAACATTTTTTATAGGCGCTTTCCGGGATGGACTTTAGCTCTCGCGCCGAATTTTGTTTTATGGCTTCAGTCGACTCAAAACGGGTGCCACGAAGCGGCAATTTTAGTTTTGGGAAGAGGAAAAAGTCGCAGGGAGCCAAATCCGGCGAATACGGTGGTTGCTGAAGCACGTTTGTTGAGTTTTTGGCGAGAAAGTCAGTCACAATCGTAGCTCGGTGAGAAGGCGCGTTATCGTCCCATAGTAATCACCCATAGTAAAAATCGGCACGCACTCTGACATCGACTGACTTAATCAGCTGTTGCAAACACACTAGTTGACAGATCCCGCTCAAGCTTGGCAATTTTTACCTGCCTCATTGCCCCGCCAGATTTAAATCGATAATTCCCGGTACTTTCTTGACAGAATGTATATCGATATCTTTTTAAGCGCTTGTTTTAGAGCATTACAATAGCTGTAATGGTTTTATCTATTCACGAATTCTATCTGAGTCAGAATTCTCAATGCCCAACTATCCATAAAAAAGGACAAATATCAAGAAGTCAGTTTTTAAAAACTGAAAAATTCATAATTTTTCAAACCAAGCTGATCAAATAAAATGTATTGTGACCTATTTTGAACACTCAGCTCTGATCAATTACGATCTGAACAATTAGCAGAAGGAAAGAAAAAAGGTCAAATATTAATGCTCATTCAAGCAGTTAGTATCCGTTGGAACTCTTGTTCGGACATGATGGAAAGATTCCTCAAATATTTTCAATTGTCGCAAAGGTATTAGCATCAAGTATCATAATGTATCTGATATGGTAGCTACTTTGCAGTTAAATATTTTGCGCGATTCAGTTACGCTCCTTGGTAAGAAACAAAAAACTAAAACATAAGTAGCTATGGGAGTGTCAGTACAAAATGATTTATTGAAAGGTATTGAAGATTTCATGTTTTAGATATGGAAAGAAACATCAAATAATTGCAATGCTCTATTTTTGAGATTTTTTATTATGTTCAATTTTTGTGTTGAAGGATGTACAGAATAAAAATTTAACACTCTGCCAGAAAAAGCGGGCTTGTGATGCCAATTGAATTTCAAAATTTTCCCCGATAGAATCACCACCGTGTCAAGGGAAGGTAACATCCTTCTTTTTCTCTACCGAGAATAGTTAACTTGTACAATATATATTGAAACTACATACAAAGACTATCAAATTGATATCCTTATATATAATCAATATAAAACTTTAAAATCCCGACATGAAATGTATTAATACAAATAAATGTATTAACAAGAACTATATAAGTATGTATATCAAAATACAAATATAAGATAATCCACTGTTCCAAAATTATCTAATATTCTCAAAATAAAGGATCAAATAAGAATAATTGGACAAGAATTACAACATTTGATAGCTATTTTGGTCACTCTGACCTCTTCAGAAATGTATTGGATTCGGATTCAAATATACATATAGTATAACAAGATCAAAATTAAACTCACCAAATAAGATAAAACCTGGAATGATCAACGAGTTGTTACGTATAACCTATAACTATGGGGTGCTTATTTAGAGTGATAGAACTTTCGATAGGGATAACTGTGATTTGACAAAAGGTAGAAGTCATGTTGTTTTGACATTTCTGTTCAGAGCATTGACAAATTATCATGAACGCAACAGCGTTTACAAATTGTTGAAATTTACTTTCTAAATCAGTATTCTATTCGCCAAACTTATAGAACACTTCGTGAAATTTATGGTTTACATAATCGTCCATCAGAGCAGCTTATTCGTCGAACTATCGATAGATTTCGGACAACATTTCCTCTACTCGATGCAACAACAACAACAAGACAAAGAAACTGTACGTTCAGAAAAAATATTGCTGCTATAAGTCATAGTGTTAATGATGATCCAGGTTTGTCTATTCGTCGACGTTCACAACAAGTTGGACTCTTTGCATCAACCACATGGAAAAGCCACTTGACCGTAATAAGCGTCGTTTGTTTCCTGATTAGTCCCTAGAACAGCTCAAAGTTCATCAACTTTTTTATCTACAAATTGTGTTTAGTGATGAAGCTCATTTCTGGTTGAATGGCTATGTAAACAAGCATTGCCGTATATGGAGTGAAAACAATCCTCAAGAAGTTCTGCAGGTTCCATTGCATCCCGAAAAATGCACTGTATGGTGTGCTTTACACGCTGGAGGCATCATCGGTCCATATTTCTTTAAAAACGATGTTGGAGCTAATGTTACAGTGAATGGTTCTCGTTACAGATCGATGATCAATGATTAATTGTTTCAAAATTTGAATGATATGGACCCAGAAGTGTTTTCGTTCCAACAAGATGGCGTTACACCCCATGCTGCTACCGTAACAATTGATTTATTGAAAGAAAGATTTGGCGATAACATTATTTCGAGAAATAGTCCAATTAATAGGTCTCCAAGATCATGCGACACTGGATTATTTCTTTGGGATTATGTTAAGTCATTGGTTTATGCTGATAAACCAGAAACAATAGACGCTTTAGAAGCCAACATAACTTGTATTATTTTTGTCCAAATCTGGTCGGGTCGAATGCGGTTCTTGAGAGCTAGTCGTGGTGGACATATGCCGGAAATTATTTTTAAAACATAATGTCATGAAATGTTCTTTCAAATAAAAAATAAATTTGGCTCCAATCTTAATTTAAATGTGTTTTATTTGAATTTAAAGTTCTATTACTCTGAGAAAAACACCTGATATCTTTGGGAGGAAATAGATTCTGGGAGCTACGCCGTTATTGCATTTGAGATACTTATATTCATTATTGTATCAGCAGTAATGAGTATTATATAATATCAGCAGTAATGAGTATAAGTATCTGAAATGCAATAACGGCGCAGCTCCTAGAATATATTTCCTCCCAAAGATACATAAAGACAGTTGCCCACTACGACCGATTGTAAGCTTTGTCGGAAGCACACTCTTCAGTAAGTCGCTCCCCGGGCATTAGATCTTGTCGTGATGGGGTGCTTGTCATGAGTAGGACCCTGGTTTCGTCCCGGCGAAATGGAGGGTTAAGTCATGTTGCCTAACGTAATGCCATTCGCGCCAGTCACTGGACCTGTATGGTGGAAGATCTCCGAATGGGGCCCTAGTTTTGCCGTTCTGGTGAAATAGAGGGCTGAGCCGGTTGATTAACTCAGTGGCAGGGAGTCTGTCGCAGCACAGGGCTTCTCCTTTAAAATTGGCGTACTCTACCATATCGTAGTATAAATCTCCGGATTCTGTGTAATGGTCGAGTGCGTTATGTAGCATACTACGTTACCTCGGGGGGGTGGATTGCCCTCAGGTGTTACTTGTATCACCTGGCCACCTCATTGGTGTTGGACTCGAGGGAGCAGTGGTTGAAAGTCCGCATGCTGGACTAGAGAGGTATTTCATTTATCTGTTCGCAGACTCCCATGTTCGGGATATTCTCATGAAATGACTCGGGGTTTAGCGGGACTTGATGATTCGACTAGCCTTGTCCTGCCCCTGGATCAATACGTAACTATTTAGGGTTTGTGGATCTCGACGAAATGGCTTAGCCTCTAGTGCTTGACACCAGAACCCATCAAATGACTTCACATGGGTTCGGTGGGGCAGGACGTCCGGGCCGTGTTGACGGTGCTCATACCAGGGTCAATCTTGAGATTATCTTAGTTCATGGGACTGCGTTCGGGAGCTTGGATAAGAATTCCTTTCGGCGGGTGAGTTGCGTCACGAACTAACTCGGGTACTGACATGCCAATAGAGGTTGAATAGTGCTTCGCTGCTACCAGTCAGACGGTTCTGGCTTTCGAGTCGAGGCCCAAACTGGAAGCTGGTGGGTTCATCTCTTCCGAGGAGTTCTCGCTTCGCACGATGATATGGCGTAATCCTTATCACACTTTCTACCTCTAGGGGTGGACTGTGGAGACTGCTGAGTTGTCACTTGGCGAAAGAGCTATGCTCGCATGCCAATACGAAAACCTGGTAGAATTCTTCAGTAAGTTCGTTGCCGAACTTTCTGACAGTGCTTTTAATAAAGACGACAAGCATGTTAAAAATTCTTTTGAGTGTGTTAGATATAATCCTTTAGTGGCCACAGATCTATTTAGAAAACATTGGCCAAGAATTCAATCAAAAACAAAATTAGAACTTCATCAGTTTTTAGAACTTTTCAGGTTAAGCGTGAAAAACAACTATTTATTTCACTTTGGAGGATCAATTCTTTCTACAAACGTACGGTTTAGGAATGGGGAAGTAAACTCATTGTATATGGTACAGATGAAACGTACTTTTTTGTCTCTCTTTCTGTGAAAACTTCAATATGTTCAATCGAGGACGTGGATACCCTGATATTTTCTCCTCGGTATGAATATCCCTACGAAAAAATTCCCGAAAATGGGCGCTATCTCTTCGAATCACGCACGTCCCAGCGGAGGATCTGGAATGCGAGAAATTCAGATCAGTAGCGGCGATGGTAGGAGGGCGCGCCTTTGATCGATGCCCCGACATCGGTCAACTTGGGTGGCCCGTGTCCTTCGACCCGCGAACCGCCGAAGCCGCTCTGTCTCACAAATGGACCAGCCGAGGTGAGTCACTGAAAATTCCCTGGGAGACGAGGAATAACGGATTGGTGGGCGGGACTAATGAATGCAAATGTTAATCAGATAATTCCACGTTTTGTAAAAGGAGATATTGGAATAATTATTGCCGTGTTTGTTTTTGCGGCTTGCTCACTGAATTTGTTGGGAAAAGTGGAAGAACAGTGTCGAATTGCGGTGAGTTCACATCAGGTGAATTGTTGTATGATGAGATACCGGTGAAGGATAGATTGGTAGTTTTTTGACTCTGCCAGCAATCAGACCTTATAAGTTAGAAAAGAGTATGAGCCATAGCATTGGGAGTAAAAATAAAATGGTGGTTTTTTTTGACTTCATTGTAATTGGAGAAGTGCTGGTCGGCCAGGCCCTGTTGCATCGTTCGGAAGAGATGGTAATCTCGGCGGGTGGAGTAGGACTTTTGAACATTTCTGAATATGTTTTAACGGCTGACGCAACATGTGTGATGTTGCAAAATAACTTTATCGTGTCTGTAGGCGTATTGTGGCTGTTTCTCTCGAAAGGCTTGAATCAAACGTATCAATTGTTATTGGCAGACCTCCGCTGTGATCCTTTCGTTACGGTATAACGTATTCTGCATCTCCATCCTTATACAAAAACTAAAGCCAGCTGACCATACAATGAGTAGAACATATGCTGATTGGGTGCTTGAATGACAACGTTTGGATGACTATTTTTCACCTCGAATTTTCTTCAGCCACGAATTACATTTTTCACCCGGTGGCTATGTAAACAAGCAAAATTGTCGCATCTGGGGCAGTAAACATACTCATGCAACTGCTGAGAGACAATTACATCCACAAAAGGCACTGTATGTTGTCCAATCGCCCCCAGGCATTAGATCTTGTCGTGATGGGGGTGCTTGTCAGGACTAGGACCCTAGTTTCGTCCTGACGAAATGGAGGGTGAAGTCTTGGTGCCTAACCTAATGCCATTCGCGTCAGTCACTGGACCTGTATGGTGGAAGATCTCCGAATGGGGCCCTAGTTTTGCCGTTCTGGTGAAATGGAGGGCTGAGCCGGTTAATTAACTCAGTGGCAGGGAGTCTGTCGCAGCACAGGGCTTCTCCCTACTACCCTATCGGAGTATGAATCTCCGGATTTTTCTGTGTAAAGGCCGAGTGCGTTATGTAGCATACTGCGTTACCTCGAGGAGGTGGTCTGCCCACAGGTGTTACTTGTACCACCTGGCCATCCCTTTGGTGTTGGACTCGAGGGGGCAGTGGTTGAAAGTCCGCATGCTGGACTAGGGAGATATTTCATTTATCTGTTCACCCCATATATATCCCATGTTCGGGATATTCTCATGAAATGGCTCGGGGTTTAACAGGACTTGACGGTTCGACCGGCTTGTCCTGGCCCCGGATCAATGCGTAACGATTTAGGGTTTGTGGATCTCGACGAAATGGCTTGCCATTAATGCTTGACGCCAGGATCAATCAAATAACTTCACATGGGTTCGGTGAGTCAGAACGTACAAGCCGTTAGACAGTGCTCGTACCAAGATCAATAGTGATCATCAATCTTGAGATTATCTTAGTTCATGGGACTGCGTTCGGATGGATGGATAAGAATTCCTTCCGGCGGGTGAGTTGCGTCTCAAACCAACTCGGGTACTCACCTGCACCTGCACCTGCAGAGCCAGTAGAGGTTGAATAGTGCTTCTCTGCTACCAGTCAAACGGTTCTGGCTTTCGAGTTGGAGCCCAAACTGGAAGCTGGTGGGTTCATCTTTTCGGAGGGGTTCTCGCTTCGCGCGATGATATGGCCTGGTCCTTATCACACTTTCTACCTCTTGGGGTGGTCACTTGGATAAGAGTTATGCTCGCATGCCAATACAATTAACTGGTAGAATTCACGTATGTTGTGCAATTTGGTCTGGTGGAGTGATTGGCCCGTTTTTCTTTAAAAATGAAGAAGATGTCACCCAAACCGTCAATTCTCATCGCTATGGCCAAATGATTACCGCATTTTGTCGCCTGAAATTATTGATATGGAATTGGAAGAATATTTCCAACAAAGTGGTCCAACAAGCTACACAACACGACCCGTTTTGGATTTATTGCAAGAAAAACTCCAAGAACGCGTAATTTCTCATTTCGGCGATGTTCATTGGCCACCAAGATCTTGGGATTTATCACCTTTGGATTTTTTTGTGGGGTTATACCCAAAATGTGCCGGCGGGTCATCAAAAATCACCACACAAGGATCGAGTCCTGTAAAATATCACGCGGAGGATATTCAAATGATGATGTATTCGACACATAATGTCAAGTTCCATGCATTATATTGAAAGGAGAATTTGAGCTATATTCTAAATGAAAGAGCATTTTATTCACGTTTACTTTCGAATAACCCTGTATTATATATTGTACTGTTAGACTTTCATTCAAACAGTACTCACATCTGGGTGGAACTTGAGAAGACATCAGCTATCCTTGAATCAGTCTCGTGTGATCTATTCTGAGCCTTCTGATATCACCTTTCTCTTGTCTATTTGTGTTTTTTTTTGGGTTTGCCATGCTGGAAAGTATTTCAGTTCCCAAGTGGTTTTGGGATCTGTGTAAGCGAGAATATCCGTTATGCTAAGTTTGGCAAACCGTTCCAAATTACCAGCTCGATCAGCCTGTTCGTTTCCAAGTATGACCAATTGTGAAGGAATCCAGATTATGATGATGTAGGTGAAGTACAACATTTCTCTAAGAGTCTTGATGTCTGAAGGAATCGTTTATGTTTTAGAAATAATTTCCGACATATGTTCACCATGACTAGCTCTGAGGAATCGCATTCGACCAGACTAATTTTTGCTAACTTTTTCGAGAAATTCAGGCCTTATTTCATCAATATGTACGAGTTATGTTGGCTTCCAAAGCGTCTATTGTTTCTGGTTTATCAGCATAACCAATAACTTGACATAACCCCAAAGAAAATAATCCAGTGAAGTTATGTCGCATGATCTTGGAGGCCAATTAATTGGACCATTTCTCGAAATAATGTTATCACCAAATCTTTCTTTCAATTAATCAATTGTTACGGTAGCAGCATGAGGTGTAGCACCATCTTGTTGAAACCTAAACACTTCTGGTTCTATACCATTCAAATTTTGAAACAAATAATCATTGATCATCGATCTGTAACCAGCACCATTCACTGTAACATTAGCTCCAGTATCCATTTTAAAGAAATATGGACCGATGATGCCTCCAGCGTGTAAAGCACAGCATACAGTGCATTTTTCAGGATGCAATGGAACCCTCAGAACTTCGTGAGGATTTTTTCCACTCCATATACGGCAATGTTGCTTGTTTACATAGCCGTTCAACCCGAAATGAGCTTCATGACTAAACACAATTTTACGATAAGGAAGTGGATACTTCAAGCTATTCTAGGGCCCAATCAGCGAACAAACGACGCTTATTATGGTCAAGTGGCCTAAGTTCTTGAACCAGTGGGATCTTGTATGGATGTAGATCAAAATTTTCTATGTGGTGGATGCACAGAGTACAAATTGTTGTGAACGTCGACGAATAGACAAATCTGGATCACTATGACTTAAGATCAAAAACAAAATTTTTTCTTTGGGCTTTTTTAATATATTTGATATTACATGATGAGTGTTGATTTTATATATCTATCGAATTGAAGCTAACAGAATAAATCTGTTTGATATTTAAATTTTGTAATAATCCTTCTATCAAGTAAAAAACCTCTTTTAATTATTTTTTTGTTTGCATATTAGTCGTAATAAGGGGTGAGCCTTTAAAATTTGCATATTTTATCGACTACAAATGAAAAATTAATGAATATTTTTCGAAGTTATGAGTTTAGGAAAAATATTGAACCTTGACATTTATGAAGAAAACCACATGCGATCAACAGAATTTTGCAGTAAATCTCATGAACCGCAAATTCGATTTCATGTTTCAATACATCAATCGTTTCCGTATGGTTAGAGCAACACTTATGTTCAACAGATCCCCCAAAAACTAATCCTTCGAGGTTAAAATGAGCTGGAAAAATGCTTATCTTTAGCTATCATTAACCATTGAGCGAAGTGGAAACGCATTGGCTAGCCTAATTGAACTTTTCAAGCCTTCATACCCGAGTTTTCATGCAAAATTCTTCTCAGATCAGTGCGAGGAATGTTCGATTCTCAATTTTACCAATGTAAGTAATTGTCGGTGGCATCTAAACCAATCAAAATGGGGTCTTATATTATACAACAGGATGGTGGTTGAAATATAAAAACCTTTGACGTTTCTTAGAACAAAACTCAAAACTCTATAAGCTTTTTTCGTAAAAAATTCAAAGTGACTGTTGATTTTCAAATTTTGTTTGTACATTACACCTAGGACTTCAATATTTGTCTTAAATTTTTTAGTGGAACTGATCACATGACATTTTATTCATATTGAACAATTGAACAATTTCCTCCAAATCATCCTTCAATAAAACACAATCAAGTATGTTCAATATTTTCCTGAACAACTTAAAATCATCGGCGAAATACAAAGGAGAATTTTAAGCAAGAAGGAAGATCATTCATGAAAATGATATATAGCAAAGGCCCCAGTATGCTACCCTGAGGTACCCCTGAACTTTGTATTAAATCGTGAGAATATTTATTGCCAACCCTCACAACTTGTGTTCTTTGATTCAGTACGACGCAATAAAGCCGTAAGCATCTTTGAAGAACCCATTCGCAGTTTGTCAACTAGCAATCTATGATTAACCCCATCAAATGCTTTTTCACAGTTTATATCGTATCGAGCTGAAAATCTTGCTCTAATGCTTCAAATGCAATCTCGGTGAATGAACAAGGATTGCTGATCGTTGATTTACCCAAAACAAAACCGTGTTGAGATTCACTTATATTTGAATTTTTTATCATGTCCTGATGTATTATTATCTCGAAAAATTTTAGATAAATTTGAAATACACACTGGTCGGTAGTTTTCAATAAGATTGAGTTCCCCTTTTTATGAATAGGTGTAATAATGGATGACTTCAGGCGATCAGGAAATACGTTTCTAGATAAGGACAGATTGAAAACATGAAGCAATGGAATGATGGGAATATCAATGCAACTTTTATAGATATAAGAAGGAATATCATCTAAACCAACAGACTTTTTTGGTTTCAACTTTTTGATACTTTCCCTAAGATCTTCCTCCGAAATTACTGAAATTTTCCCATTTGACCTTTATATTAAATAATCTTTCTGTCAAAATAGGAAACACAGAAGTTTTGCTAGACTCGAAATAATAATAATAATAGTTTATTTCCATAAAAAATTTACATGGTTCAAATAATATAAAATTATAACTCAAAAACTCTTCTGTAGAATAAAAGGCATTTGAAATTAGTATATTATTCATTCTCTTCTTGAAAGCTCGTTCGGGTAGTTCTCTTACTTCTGGTAGTAACTTGATGTACAGTTTAATTCCCCAGTAGAGAAGTCAAGAAGTTCTTCTTTCTATGCAGCGGTGTAATAAGATCGTTTTTGTGCCTTGTGTTAAACGTGTGAAATGTCCCATTCCGCGTAATGCTGGTTCTGTTCAGATGCGTATATCTCAAGCATTCCTTGATATAAAGTGATGGAAAGGTGAGTATTCCATAATTTACAAATATTCGCTCACAGGAGTCTGTATTCTTCATTCCATGTATGATTCGAATGGCCCTATTCTGTAGAACGAAGACTCTGGAAACATCAGATGCAATACCCCATAGGAGTATACCATACTGCAATATACTTTGAAGAGTTGCAAAATATGCAGTTTTCATCATTTCGTGAGTACTATTTTTCTTCAGTTTTCTCAGCAAATAAAGACTCTTTGATAGTTTCTCACAGATGTTATCAATATGCGAGGCCCAATTCAGTCTATTGTCTAAGATGATTCCTAAAAATTTGGCATTCGCCTTTCTTTGCCTACTTCCAAATCTCAATTCTATAGTTTTATCCGAATTCAACTTAAGTGAGTTCATTGTGAACCATTTCTCAACTTCCTTCGTAGTACGTTCTATTTTATTTAAAAAGTAACCTGAGTCTTTTGAGCTTATTACCATAGAATTATCATCACAATAGATGCATAATCTGCTGCAACACTGAAAGCTTATATCATTAATGTATATTACAAAGAGAATGGGTCCCAGTACCGACCCCTGAGGTACTCCACAATCAATTTTTTATTCAGTAGACATTTTTCAATACTAATGAACACTTTGATATCTGCCATCCAAATACGACTGTAACATTAGGAGTACGTTTCCTCTGAAACCACACAGTTTGAGTTTCTCAGCCAATATTTCATGGGATACAACATCAAAAGCCTTGCTCAAGTCGAAATTCAGCATCTCAACAAACTCATCATTATCCATGGCTTCAATATTTGTGTGAATTGCTTCCATCAGCGTTGTAGTTGTACTTCGATCTTTTCTGTATCCGTGCTGACATTTATCCAATAAATTTTTTTTCTCCATCCATTTCAGCATTCTGTCTTTTATGGCTATCTCAAAAATTTTTAATAGGCAAGGTAAAATTGCTATTGGTCTGTAGTTGGTACATTCATTTTCATCTCCTTTTCCTTTATAAATGGGAATAACTTTAGTAGTTTTCAGCTCATTCGGAAAATAGCCTTCCTGGAAGCATTTATTGATTAGTATTGAAATTAGATAACTGATATCCTCACTCAAGACTTTCAAAATTTCAGGTTTAATATCAAAAACATCTGACGAGTCTTTTGACTTTAAAGATGATATTTTCTTTTTGATCTCATTTACGATTCACTCAAAAAGAAAACAAGATTTTTCACATTTGATCCCAAGGTTTTTGGTAATTTGTGGCTTTGGGATTTTGTTATTAATTCTTCTCCAACATTTTTGCCAATACTTATTATCAATAGTTATTTAATTTATTGGGATTAAGTTCCGTGGTCATATTGACCTTTATTTTTTTTTAATTTTCATTTCTTATCACCTTCCTTAACGCTTTTTGTTTATTTTCGGCTCTATTTACGTATTATTCATTCTTCTCTTTTATAGTTTTACTTATTCTTTTGATATATTTTTTCTTATAAGACTTGTGAGCTGATAAGGACGTTTGATCTTTATTTACTTTGGCTATAGTATCTTACGCGTTTAAGGTGTTTTTCATTTCTACTATTTCTTGCGTTTTCCAGATGAGGTTATTTTTATTTACTTTAATCATTTTTTCCTCCAAAGGTATTGCTTGATCGATTATTTTCAACAGATATTTATGATAAGCTGAAAAAGCTTCTTTTGCATTTTTTTGGTCGAAAAAATTCTCTCAAGATAATGCATTCTATATTGAACTAATAATTTCTTTTGTGATATATTCTCTCCAATGCAAACTCTTGGTGATCCATCCTTCAAATATATTATACATTAGAAAGAATCCCGAAATATTTTCACTTCCAAATTCTGTTTGATTCTATAGTAGGCTGAAACAATTCAGTATATTTTCTCCTAATAATTTGCCTTTCATTTTCGGATTCATTAATCTGAAGAACTGTACCAGGTGATCAGACATGTGAAGTTCTAATGTAATACAATTTTGATATTTGATGTTTAAAAATATATTGTCTATACAAGTTTCCGCGTCTTTACTTTTCCTAGATGTTTTGTGAAAACTCCTTTCTAAGCCTCAAGAGTAAAACAAATTAGTTATTGCCTTATTTCCTTTAATATCAACGAGAAAGTTTATGTTGAAGTCCCCTGCTATTATTATTTTCTTTTCACAGTAGTAAAAACCAGATCACCAGTGGTGATCTGTATACCCCCAATATAACCGTGTTGGCATCTACGAAGTATAATCCAGCAAACTCTGCATCCTCTTCAATAGCTAGCTGTGTAAGTTTTATTTATTGGGGTTGTTTTATAGTTAGCTTTCGTTGCCATTAATATTCCTCCGTGTTTATTGATGAGTCTACAGTAATATGCTGCAATTTTATAATTCTCTAAATTAATATACTCCAGTTGTTCTTCATTTAACCAATTTTCTGTCAAGCAAATTATATCTATTTTATGTTCGTTAACTTGCAAGTTTAACCGCTACTTCACAATGCAAACTCTTGGTGATCCATCCTTCAAATGTATTATACATTAGAAAGAATCCCGAAATATTTTCACTCCCAAATTCTGTTTGCTTCTATAGTAGGCTGAAACAATTCAGTATATTTTCTCCTAATAATTTGCTTTTCATTTTCGGATTCATTAATCTCAAGAACTGTACCAGGTGATCAGACATGTGAAGTTCTAATGTAATACAATTTTGATATTTGATGTTTAAAAATATATTGTCTATACAAGTTTCCGCGTCTTTACTTTTCCTAGATGTTTTGTGAAAACTCCTTTCTAAGCTTAAAGAGTAAAACAAATTAGTGATTGCCTTATTTCCTTTAATATCAACGAGAAAGTTTATGTTGAAGTTCCATGCTATTATTATTTTCTTTTCACAGTAGTAAAAACCAGATCACCAGTGGTGATCTGTATACCCCCAATATAACCGTGTTGGCATCTACGAAGTATAATCCAGCAAACTCTGCATCCTTTTCAATAGCTAGCTGTGTAAGTTTTTTTATTGGAGTTGTTTTATAGTTAGCTTTCGTTGCCATTAATATTCCTCCGTGTTTATTGATACGTCTACAGTAATATGCTGCAATTTTATAATTCTCTGAATTAATATACTCCAGTTGTTCTTCATTTAACCAATTTTCTGTCAAGCAAATTATATCTACTTTCGTTAACTTGCAAGTTTAACCGCTACTTCACAATGCAAACTCTTGTGACCCATCCTTCAAATGTATTATACATTAGAAAGAATCCCGAAATATTTTCACTTCCAAATTATGTTTGCTTCTATAGTAGGCTATGAATTTCTTCAATACATCCTAGTACCAACACACTTCAAAGTATCATCCTCTACCCAGCCTACCTAATTGAAACAATCAGACTTCACCATCCTCCCTAATCTCCCAGAAACCATAACGACGTGAAAAAACGCATAATGACAGCCTCCAAGAAAGTGGCGTGTAAGTTTTTCCCGCTAGAGTCATCGCCTGACCAGTGGACCCCAAGAATGTCCCTCTCGACCGTCCCCAAATACGGTAGCTCTAACATGCTTAGAGACATGATTTATGTCGATTCCTCAAACCTAAACACTGATTAAGGCCGGAATTAGACACAAAAAGGCGGTTTTTAAGTGGACGTGTGTACGCGCAGAAGACACTGAAGTGTGTGAAAGGCTGAAGGAGATCACGGATCGCAGTCGAAAGCCGACGACGTGTGTGGTCCAGCCAGTCTCGCGAGATCTTTAGCTCACTAGGGGCAGAGCTGGACTGTCCGAATTTTTACGATTAGGGATGACCAATAGGTACCGGAATTGTTGTGGTTTTATTTCGAATTAGCTTTCGTCCTCCTGCTTATCCTGGGATAGTTAGCGTTGTGGTCCATCAACTCCAAAGAATAAATCTTCGTAATTGCTAAGAAACTTTTTCTCATTATCACATAGGTTTAATGTTATTTCTTTCTCTAATGGTCGAAATTACAAGTAACCCAAGTATTCAAGTATGTTAGCATCACCTCTTATCAATGTTAACCAAAAAAACACAAGGTTTTGGAGGCACGGCAGTGCTTCCGCCAAGTCCAGTTGGCTGGCAGCACAGCCCTACAATTATTTTCTTTAAACGAGCAGCGGGATTCGTAACTCCCTTTTATTTAAATAAAATTCACAGAATTTTTATGTTTCACAGTCGATTCAGAATCCTGACACGTGTTTCGGCCTTTCGACCATCTTCAAAGGAGTACAAAAAGTATCTAAATTGAAAATTCAAAAAGGTTCTTTCATTATACTAAGGACACCTGTGTATTTTTATGGCGCCTTGAAATAACAGCATCCAATACGAGGGTTTGAATATCAAAACAGATTTAATCTGTAAGTCTTCTACAATTTTAATTTAAAAAAAATTTCTATTCAAAAAACTTTTAGAATTAAATTAATGTCTCATAAGCACCGCTTATATCAAATAGACGTATACATTCAAAACTCAATATACAATATCAAATGGAGTAAATAAACCAACAAATTAAAATTAATAAATAAATATTTGAAGGAGACAAAATTTTGTTTCTCATCTTGCCATTATGTACACGAATTCCTTTTCAAAAACATAAAACACAATTCAAGGACTCTTAAAAAAATATAATTTATTTGATATTTTCAATATATTTAAGTATTCAATAAAGGTAATTCAAAAATCTCTCAAAAAATGCACTATGTCTTCAAAAAAAAAAATTAGACTTCCGATAATCTCTTCATCGGCCCTAAATCGTATTTAAAAAATCAAAATCAACTAATAATCATTATATCTTACCTCAGAGTGGTAACAGTGCTTGAACAGAGTAATTTTAATAATCAAAATATTCTATGTTCGCCACAAAAATCACAGAAAACTGTGAGGTATTATAAGTTTCTCTTTAAACCACTGACATTTCATAATGAGATTCTATTCAAGCCTTAATATAAGTATATATTATGTATAAAATAAAATATAAAAAGTCTTTTTACTTATAGAAGGGATATAACAAAATTTGAATATCAAAAGATATTTAATCTGTCAGTCTTCTACAATTTTAATTTCAAAAACTTTTTTATTCAGAAAACTTTTAGAATTAAATTAATGTCTCATAAGCTCCGCTTATATTTAATAGACGTATACAATTAAAACTCAATATACAATATCAAATGGAATAAATGAACCAACAAATATAACTTGTCAATTAAAATTAATAAATAAATATTTGAAGGAGACAAAATTTTGTTTCTGATCTTACCATTATGAACTCCAATTCCTTTTCAAAAACATGAAACACAATTTAAAGACTTCTCAAAAAATGTAATTTATTTGAAATATTCAATATATTTAAATATTCAAATAAGTTAATCGAAAAATCTCTCAAAACATGCACTTTATCTTCAAAAGAAAATTAGACTTCCGATAACCTCTTCATCGGCCCTAAATCACATTTAAAAAATTAAAATCAACTAACAGTCAGCGAATCTTACCTCAGAGTGGTAACCGGATCATTGCTTAAACAGACTAACTTTAAAAATCAAGATATTTTATGTTCTTCACAAAAATCACAAAAAAAAACTGTAAGGTATTATAAGGTTTTCTTCAAACCATTGACATTCCATAATGAGATTTTATTCAAGCCTTAATATAATTATATATTATATATAAAATAAAATAGAAAAATTCTTTTTACTTATAGAAGGGATATAACAAAATTTGAATACCAAAAGATATTTAATCTGTCAGTCTTCTACAATTTTAATTTCAAGAAAGTTTTTATTCAGAAAACTTTTAGAATTAAATTTATGTCTCATAAGCTCCGCTTATATTTAATAGACGTATACAATCAAAACTCAATATACAATATCAAATGGAATAAATAAACCAACAAATATAACTTGTCAATTAAAATTAATAAATAAATATTTGAGGGAGACAAAATTTTGTTTCTGATCTTACCATTATGAACTCTAATTCCTTTTAAAAAACATGAAACACAATTTAAGGACTTCTCAAAAAATATAATTTATTTGAAATATTCAATATATTTGAATATTCGAAAAAGTTAATTCCAAAATCTCTCAAAACATACACTTTATCTTCAAAAAACAATTAGACTTCTGATAATCACTTCATCGGCCCTAAATCATATTTAAAATATTAAAATCAACTAACAATCAGCGTATCTTACCTCAGAGTGGTAACCGGATCATTTCTTAAACAGAGTAACTTTAAAAATCAAGATATTCTATGTTCTTCATAAAATCACAGAAAACTGTAAAGTATTATAAGGTTTCCTTTAAACCATTGACATTCCATAATGAGATTTTATTCAAGCCTAAATATAATTATATATTATGTGTAAAATAAAATAGAAAAAGGCTTTTTACTTGATAGAAAGGATATAACAAAATTTGAATATCAAAACAGATTTAATTTGTCAGTCTTCTACAATTTTAATTTAAAGAAAATTTTTTTTCAAAAAACTTTTAGAATTAAATTAATGTCTCATAAGCACCGCTTAAATTAAATAGACGTATACAATCAAAACTCAATATACAATATGGTAAGATCAGAAACACAATTTTGTCTCCTCCAAATATTTATTCATTAATTTCAATTGACAATTTTTATTTGTTGGTTTATTTATTCCATTTGATATTGTATTTTGAGTTTTGATTGTATACGTCTATTAAATATAAGCGGTGCTTATGAGACATTAATTTAATTCTAAAAGTTTTTTTTATGAAAATTTCGTTGAAATTAAAATTGTAGAAGACTGACAAATTTTGTTATATCCCTTCTATGAAGTAAAAATCCTTTTTTTATTTGATTTCATTACAGGGGTGTTTCCAAAGAGTATTTGGGAATTTGTTAAATTCTCCTTTTTCTCAAGTGCTTTTTTGATTGAAAGAATCTCTAAATAATCCATCAATTTACCCTTTTTTAACATAATATAGTAAAGTGACATCTTTCTCATTAAAAAATTTATTATTTTCTATACAATGTTCTGCAGAACCGGTTTATTTCTGGTTTTTCAAAATAGACATCCTATGTTGTTTGATTCGTATCAATACGACGATCAAGGTCCAGTGGAGCAGTGGAAAAATCAAAACCTCAGCGCGATGCGATGACCAATAAACGACTGTTCACTCTCAATGGCAGTGGGGATGCTTCGATCGAAAGGCTCTGTAGCACCACCCAATCATTCGCACTTCAAACGTGAGATGTATTAGACCATATTGGTGGAAAATATCTACATGTTCATTGTAGAAGAAAAAACTTCAGATCATAAAATGGTACTTTGGTGGTCAATCAATTCAAAGACAATAAATTCATTCATGATTTCCTTTGAAGATAGGCCGATTCCTCCAAGTTCGGCTTTTTCCAAATAATTAAAAAAATTCGAGAAATATGGGTGTTTACTAACATAGGGATCTTCACAGAAGATCAGAGTATCAGTATAATAATAATAATAATAAAAAATGTAGGCATTGCAAGGTTGATAAACCACCAAAAACCATTAGTGAAAATCGTATGAAAAAATAAATAGATTTGTGTGCTGCTGTTGAAACCAGTGCACCTTGTTCGAGTCAGCAAATTGCTGAATAAGTCGATATGGGCGATGAGTTCCGAATATTTTGAAAAGAAATGCTTGCCGATGTTATAAGGTTCAAACGAACAAATAAATTTTTCCGGAAGACTATATCAAACGATCAATTACACAAATAATTTCTGCTGTGGAAAGAAGCCATAACTGGCTTGAAAATAGAATAAATTCTACGAAAATAAGAAATACCACAACAAGAAATTCTAAAAAATGCGAAATCGAAGATCGACAAATTTTAAATTAAAATAATCCACCTTGAGCCAAACAGTATCCAAATCTATTATAAAGAGATAGTAGCTATTTTGGCACAAAGTTGGATTTTTCTGAACTTCAATTCATTAATATTCATCGCTCTATTAATTTCATGCCTATAAACCAAATTTTTCAGATATCCCAAAAGAAAAAATCATTGGGAGATAAATCTGGTGATTTGAGGGGCCATTTGATCGTCCCATTTATAGAAATGACACGGTTCGAAAAAGTCGTCCCTGAAAATTGTCTGACTACTCTTACGTTGTCACTAGTACAGCCATCATTGAAACCAGACATCTTCGAAATTAATTGGTAGCTGTCGATCTGTCGGAATCATTTGGTTCTCTGAGATATTTAGCAGCGTTTAGGGTACTATCGATAAAATATGGCCTTATGATATAATTTCCCAGTCCTGTCCAAACATTGAGTTTTTAGGGATACTAGGTAGGTACGCACAGATGCTTATTCTTTCTAGACCAATATCTTACTATTGATGGGTAACGTTTTCTATTCAAGGAAAACGATGAATCATTAGTGAATGAGATTTTGTTAAGGAATGAACTGTTTTCATTTTCTTTTTCCATTATAGTTTCACAAAATTCCATTCGTTTATATGGTCTTTTGAAAAAATGTCTTGGTTTGTTTGATCCTTATATCATCGGTAACCATTCCTTTTCAAAATATTCCGAACACTTCTATCTCTCAGATCGACTCATTTTTTCAGATGATTTTCACTAATGGCTTATCAATCTTGCAATGCCTGTATGTAATGTAAACACCCACATTTCTTGAATTTTTTAATTATTTTAGAAAGAGCCAAACTTGAAGGACCTATCTTCAAAGGCTACAATAAATGAATTTATGGTCTCTTGAATTGATTGACCACCAAAGTACCATTTTTTGATCTGAACTTTTTCTTCTACAATGAACATATCGATTTACTTTATTTTCAACCGATATGGTCTAACGCATCTCACGTTTGAAGTGTGAATGGTTCGGTGCTGCAGACTGTAGAGCCTTTTGATCGAAGCATCCCTATTCCCACTGCCATTGAGTCGTTTATTCGTCATCGCATCGCACTGAGGATTCGATTCTTCCAATGTTCCACTGGACCCTGGTCGTCGTCTTGATTAACATACATTTTCAGCACATGGATAGTTAGAAACAGCCCCTTACATATTATGAAAATGTTTTAATTAGTACCTCCTGGTACTGAAGGATTCTTACTAGTCATGAAGATGATGTATATTTCAGAGCACTTTGATTAGAATATCTATGAGTAATTTCAAGAATAAATTGCACTAAGTACATTCAATCAATAAAATATCCTTGCCCACCAACCATCATCAGATAATACTAAAATATCTCGTTATTTATGACTCCAACAATGTAACAAGCCTCTATCTCGCGGTATTTAAAACGGATAATTCAACTCTGATCTAATCCAGAACAATCACAATATTCAAATGGCGTTCCCCTCGGTTATTTATGGCCAGATATCGTTCGATTGCGATAAAAGTAAATTGTTGAATAATCGGAGAAAAACATGTACAGAGCCACACGACCATCAGACCAATAGGTTTCACGGACGCTCGTGATTGGTTGATAATTAGAGCAAAGTCAACAGATACAGAACTACATAAATCAATTATTATGCTATAAGTAATAATTGTTGGAATGAACAACAGAGCACACCCGTCCAAGCCTGTGTTATATCGAATTTCTATCGCATGAGGTACACAAGATTGGATTTGTGTCGAGAGAAGTTCTTTCTCATTTTCACTTCAACTCTAAGAAAACTGTGAAATACTTGATGATGATCCGAGTCTAATGTAACACTAGTTTTACTTACGTTTTAAACCTATGAGCCTGAGTGAGAAGCAAGGCAATTTGGTTCCTTGAATATTATTGAAACCAAAAGATCTGGGAAGGCGATTTGTTTCTTCTAAGAAGCTGGTTCAAAGGCAGAGAAGAAAGGGTTTTTCACACCGGAAGGTGACTGGTGACGAATAAAGGATCATCCAAGTCAACCTCAAGACTCAGTATCTTCCAATTACGGCCATAAAAATCATTAATCTGCAAATAATGGGGATTGTTATCAGTCAGATATTGCGGTGTTGAGATTTACATTGAAATAGAAAATTCCTAATTGAAAACGTATTTTTTGTATAAGTAACAATGAAATAGTCAACTGAGACTCATCGATGTGGTATTTTAATGATTATCGTTTGCAGGGATAATTGCAGAAGTCAAGTTGAAGTGGCAAACTTATTTAATTAGAGGTATACTTCGTTGCCTTATACTTAACAAGGTACTGTGTCTGAAACTTATGCACAATTGAGAGAATTTGGACATGTCAAACCAATATAAGAAAAGCAAATGTTAACTTCCACTATTTTATTGATTTACACGACAATTGTTTCGTCATACCATGACTTCATCAGGTGAGTATTTAAACTGAGGTATACAATGCAAAACATGACCTTGAATACACAACTCTGGTACAAAAAATAGAGGCGTGGAAAGAGATGGTTCACAATAACTGACAAATATTAAGTAGGGGAGATCTGTTTAAATCTATTTGATCATTCAATAAAATTTTTTTTTTATTATATCTATTGATCTCTAAAGTTTCTAACAGATTTAGTTTCTGACTTTTGTTTTCGATATGTAATATTTCATAGTTCCTATTAAAATTATGACCACTCTCTAACAAATGGTTGGCGTAAGTTGAATTCGGTTTATTATTAATATAACATTTTCATGTTCTCGTATCCTTGTTTGGAATAAACATATACACATGGGCAATCACTACATATTAACTTGTAAACTCCTGATTTTTTGTTCTTAGGAATGACGTCTTTATTATTTTTTATTAAGCTGCCTAAAGAATTAAGGGTTTTAAAAGTGATGTTATATTTTTCTTTTTTCTTTAAATATCTAGCAATCTTTTCAAATTCTTGGCCTATGTAAGTTAATGAAATAAATTTGGTTTCGTTTGAATTTTGAAATTTTGGATATACAAGTGATATTGCTTTCTTGTAATTTATTTTATAAAGTAAATTGTCTACAATTAACGGATTAAAATCGTTATTGAAAGCTATTTGTTTAATGGTTTTATACTTTTTGTCAAAATTTTCTTTCGTCATGGGTATGTTAACCAATCTATAAAGCATACTATTATAAGCTGACAATTTTTGTGAAAATGGAGGGTTTGAAGTATAATGAATCGTACCATCTGTATGTGCAGAAAACCTACACATTCAAACATTTGTTAGAGACTGGTCATAATTTTAATAGGAGCTATGAAATATTACATATCGAAAACAAAAGTCAGAAACTAAATCTGTTAGAAACTTTAGAGATCAAAAGATATAAAAAAGACAAATTTTATTGAAGGATCAAATAGATTTGAACAGATTCCCCATACTTACTACTCTGTCAAGAAAGTACCGGGAATTTTCAATTAAAACAACATTTTTACATTTAATCGTCAAAATTTATTGGGTCGCCTTCAAAATAGGCTCCATTTGCTCCAATACATCTATGCCAACGGCACTTCCAATTATCGAAACATTTTTTATAGGCGCTTTCCGAGATGGATTTTAGCTCTCGCGCCGAATTTTGTTTTATGGCTTCAATCGACTCAAAACGGGTGCCACGAAGGGGCAATTTTAGTTTTGGGAAGAGGAAAAAGTCGCAGGGAGCCAAATCCGGCGAATACGGTGGTTGCTGAAGCACGTTTGTTGAGTTTTTGGCGAGAAAATCAGTCACAATCGTAGCTCGGTGAGAAGGCGCGTATCGTCATGCAAAATCCATGAGTTGTTCGCCCACACATTTGGCCGCTTCTTACGGATACGCTCACGCAAACGTTTCATAACGCCTAGGTAATACTCCTTGTTTACCGTCTGACCCTCTGGAACGAATTCGTAGTGCACCAGGCCACGGATATCGAAGAAAACAATGAACATCACCTTCATTTTCGAGCGGCTTTGGCGTGGTTTTTTCGGTTTCGGCTCATTTTTTGCCACCCATTCCGATGATTGCTGGCTTGTTTGCATATCGTACTCGTAGACCCAGGTCTCATCACCAGTTATAATGCGTTCCATGAATGTAGAATCGGAATTACAGCGATCCAGCATGTCTGAAGCAACCTGTTCGCGATGACGTTTTTGAAGAAAATTCAGGTCTTTCGGTACGAGTCCTGCGGCCACCTTTCTCATGCCCAAAATATCAATCAAAATCGTACGTGCGGACTCGTGGGATATCTTAAGATCATGTGCTATCTCTCTCAAGCTGGTACGACGGTTTTCCTGCACCCTTTCCTTAATTTTATCGACGTTATCTTCGATCGAAGCCGTCGATGGGCGTCCGGAACGAGGCAAGTCTTCGACCACTTCACGACCGTCCTTGAAGGCTCTGTACCACTGATATGCACGAGTTTTGGATAGAGCATTATCACCGAAGGCCTTTTGCAACATTTTCAATGCATCGGCACACGAAAATTCATTTGCAACACAATACTTTAAACAAATTCTTTGCTCAACGTAATCACCCATAGTAAAAATCGGCACGCACTCTGACATTGACTGACTTAATCAGCTGTTGCAAACACACTAGTTGACAGATCCCGCTCAAGCTTGGCATAGTAATTGAGGACAGTGGTACGAACCCAGGAAAAAAAAATTTTACCTGCCTCATTGCCCCGCCAGATTTAAATCAATAATTCCTGGTACTTTCTTGACAGAATGTATAATAATATTTTTCATTAATTGTAAACCATCTCTTTCCACCCCTAAATTTTTTGTACCAGAGCTGGGTATTTGAGGTCATGTTTTGCATTGTATTCCCCAGTTTAAATACTTACCTGATGAAGTCATGGTATGACGAAACAATTGTCGTGTAAATCAATAAAACAGCGGAGTTAACATTTGTTTTTCTTATATTGAAGATGAATTTCCGTCAAGTAAAGACCGAGACAATCAAAAATGTCAAACCAATAAAAAGCAAACCGCAATTCCTTAGGTACTGCCGAGGATACAACGACAAGTATAGGTCAAATTGCCCGTGAAAATAATGTAAGTCTTACAACTATCATAAGGTGTCTACTCAAAGAAAAACTTTCATATCATGAAAGTACGTCTTGTGTTGTTTTTATTCAACAGATCATTAAAATATTGGGTGTTTTCTCACAAATAGCAGACATTCCAAAACGTATAGTCCCGGAAATGTGAGCATGGAATTATTTCTGAAATGACCTGTGCATGATTCTTTATATTTTAATCCTATTATTGCCCTCAAGATGTATTTCTGCAGAATGAATAATCTATTTAAATCACTGCTTCCATCCCATATGACTAAAGCCCGTACCTCAGAAGTGAAACAAAATTTGCATGATTAACTGTTTTCAAAAGTTCTATGTTCACTCTCCGTGACAATACCCTGATCTTTCAATGTCTTTCTGACATTGAGAAGTAACTCATTTTGGGTGCACCAATGCTGTACTGAATCGAAGGCTGATCTAGTTTGTTCAATACTCGAATTAAGATTCCTGCTACGCAGCAAAGAACTTGCATCGTCAACAAACAACAAGAGGTCAAGTTCATTGATATATACCATAAATAAAAAGGGTCCCAGATTACCTCCTTGGGAAACTCCTACGTTGACATATTTATCCTTTGACATAAAAACTAGTTCTTCACCATCAATACAAACCATCCGAACTCGATCAGACAAGTAGCTCCCGAACAACTTCAGTTGACAATCGCGAATAAAACATGAAGAGAGTTTCTTCAAAAGGCATTCATGATTCACGCTATCGAATGCCTGAGATAAATCTAGAAAAAGCCCAACAGGCACTTCATCACTTTCCAAAGCATCAACAGTATCCCATACTAATTCATACATCGCTGTAGTAGTACTTCAGGATTGAATACTCGTTGTATAGCGTATACAGCAAATATTATATAAAATTGAATCTCACCCTCTCATGTATGTTCTCTTTAGGGTCATTAACGAGCCACAATTCCAATAAATCAATGGGGTCGGCCCTGATAGGATAACTGGACCCCCATCACTTTCCCCGTTTTCCACCATGGCCTGACCCACCCTGCACCTCAGTTATGACCCCTGAACACGCAAGTGGTAACACCTTTGCGGTCTGATAAAGAGTGGGTGGTCGGAATTTCACCTAGGCTAACACCTCCTTGGTTCTTAATGCGGGAAATTTTTTTCTCGACATTTTCGGCCTCAGATCTGAAATAAGTATGTGGTTTTAGTAATGAAGGGTTCAGTAGGCGTGAGGCCTCATGGCCTGATGTGTATTATTTTCGTACAAAATTTTCATCGCTTCTCGTGGCACGCAAAGGTTAGTGTGATTTTGGATAACTCATTTTATCGGCATCTTATAAATATAAAAAACAGATATTCAGCTGATTATGATGAAATTTTTTCGATTGAATTAACGTGTATAGAAAGTTTTGTTTCTATACTCTGGTGAAATTATCGTAATGACATTTCGCCCAAACTTTCAAATATCCTCTTCCTGTCTAATAAAAAGACTGAAGGTATTGAGAAGAATGGCAGAGCTCAGCTATTGAAGACATTTACTGCTAAATGGGGAAAATATGACAGAATAAAAGGTTCATACTCCAGATGAAGACAAGATGGAAAGATCGTCATATGTTTGAAATATCAGAATCCAGAGTTATAATCCTAGTTTTTGTTCTCACAGACCACTGATAGGTGAGTTGTCATCTACTGGTTCTGCGGAAGAAGAATAACGAATTCAGGTATCTATCTGGTCAAATATTTCGATATTTCCTCAGCATATCCGACTTCATTAAAGTTGTTGAACTTAACCTGAAATTCCTTTCATCGAGAAGTCTTCCCAAAGCTAGGGATGACAATACAGCATTGTTCTTCAGATCATACGATGATCTGAATGATGTCATTAAGGTGCTGAATATCTTGGACTTGAAGAAAGAATAATTCCCTACATCCATGACAGTTTATCTATTCTGACTTAACCAGACCCTTCACTATCCGACACTGACAGGGTCCTGAATATAGAGATGCCACAAAGTCCAAGACATCTAAGTAAAACCTACAAACTGAAACGGCTGAAATATTACAAATTGTTCAACTTGTTTTGAAAACCAAGAATCCAAATGAAACTGAAGTATAATTCACTTATTTCACTGTCGAGACTGGTTTAGCTCCCCAAATGCGAATAAATCGCGTCAACTCTGACTTAAGAAGTATAACTTTTTCCCCTGCCATTATGGTAAAGTATCTCTCAGCTCTCGACGCACGTTCTGCCCATGGCGGTGACGGTCTTCCATCGAAAGTACTTAAGGAGTGTACTCAGTTCCTAGCCTTTCCTCCATCTAGAACAACATCGCTACCTACATCCTGGCGGAATACTCTTGTAACTCCAATATTTAAAAAAGGTGACAAGCTTGATGCGTCAACTATCGTCCCATCAGCCTAGTTCCTATTGCAGCCAAAATTTGTGAGAGAATGATCCTAGATTGCGTCCTCAAATTTGCTTCAGACAAGGTCATTCCCAATTGACAACTTTGTTTTCTTCCTGGTCGTTTAGTGATCACAAATCTTTTGGAATGCGTCAATTATTGGTCAAAAGCACTCGATAAGAAAGGTCCTGTGGACTTGATATACTTGGATTTTTCCGTGCTTTTAATCGTGTACCCCACAAACGGCTTTTGCACGTGCTCGATCATCTAGGCTTTCGAGGTGACCTTTTTGCGTGGATTATAGCATTTCTTCATAATCGTTCATTTCAGGTTAGAGTTAGCAGCTCTCTCTCGTCTCCCGAACCGGTAACCAGTGGCGTACCACAGGGCTTCGTTTTGGGACCCTCACTTTTTCTCCTGTATATCTCCGACTTACCTACCTGTATTGATTCATGCTGCTCTCAGTTTGCTGATGACACGAAGTTGTACGGTGTTCCTAGGGATCAAACATTGCAGCGTGACTTGGACTCTATAGCACTCTGGTGCGAGGACTGGCAGCTTCCTCTCAATATCGAGAAGTGTGTAGTTTTCCATATGGGTGCCAATAACCCTCGTCTTCAGTACAATCTCTGTGGCCAAGGAATTTCCTCTACAAGCAGCCATTGTGATCTCGGTATTGCCATAACAAACGATTCGTCCTGGTCGGAGCACATACTGTCTATTGTCTGCAAGGCCAGAAGGTCTCTCTTTTAATACAGAAGTCATTTGGTGGGTGCGATCCAACTACGTGCAGTGCTCTTTATAACACTTATATTTGTCCTATCTTGGAGTTCGCCGGACCAGTTTGGAATCCAGTGTTGTGTCGCGACGCTGCGGTACTTGAGAAATTGCAGAAGCAGGTTACGCGGTTGCCCTACGGTATACGTCGATCCCATTACGACGCGAAATTTTAGAAATTCTAATTCAGCACGGGCATTCCAGTGAAATTCCGGGAGGGCATTTCATTTCTTTTGAAACTTCCAGGTAAATTTCTGATCATTTTGGTAGGAGATTCACCATTTGGAAATAAATTTTAAATAATTCCCACTTTTGTCCAATCGTAAGTCGACCCATTTCTTCAATGCCAAAGATTAAATTAATTAATTATCTGTCAAAATACGAATGACAGAGTGTTTCCAGACTCGAAATAACCACAACTACATAATGCAAACTCTAGATGGCCATCAAAACACACAGACTCAATCCAATGAAAATCACGTTCTTCTACAATAACTAGTTTTTAGAAATTCTAATCCAGCACGAGCATTCGAGTAAATCTGACTTCGCCACACCTAATAAACCATGGTCTATCCTCACGATAATAAAATCCGCAAGTTGGCCATACGCTATTTCAGTCGCGCATCAGACCATATTTACGAGCAATTCCACCGGCATATGAGAGCGAGAAACATTATTTTAAATAGACATGCCCAGAAACAGAAAACCATCATCGAGGTTGATATATTTACAGAGATCTTTAATATCAAACAAACCTCACATTCGAGACGTCAAGCGGTACAAGGATAGAATATTTCGAATGAGTTATGAGCTTGTGAGTTAAATTGTTATCAGATGAGGTACAAGGAAACAGTCTGGTAGAACATGGCGAAATTGAAGTATGATACCCAAGAGGATAAATAGATCTTTATTGAAATACGACAAGTTGTTCTAAAACGCTGCAGATTTTGCTCTGATATTTTTAAATCTCTCTATTGAATTTGTTGCTGTTTTCCGTCTATAGAGAGTCATAGTGGGGTTATATAAAATAGCAGAATTTATTTCTTCGTTACGGTTAAGAATTTTTCAATCGTTTAATTCCAAAACATGTTTCAGATATAATCTGTCAAATGAAATTTAAATATCAAAACAGATTTATCCTAAAATAAAATAAATGGAGGTTAATACATGATAGAAGGTATATGAAATTATTTTAATATTTTCATATTGATATTCTGTTAGCCTTCTGCATATTTAATTTCAAAAAATTATATTTGATATTATAACTTCAGGAATTAAATTAATGTCATATAAGTACCACTTATATCGAACGACATATAAAATAAACATTCATTTTGAGACATCCAAATGATATAACAAAATCCAATAAATATAAATTGTTAACAAAAATTCTATATATTAAATATTTTGAGTAGACAAAATTTTGTTTCTGCTCATCCCTTCTATGAAAACAAATATCTTTCAAAAATATTTAACATAATCTTTAGAATTTCATCATAAAACTATCTTAATTAGAATATTCAATATTATAGGATATCTAACTGAGTTACTTTTTGGAAAATCTCAAGATATGTAAAAACATTACTAAAAATCAAGTTTTATGAGAGACTTTGCTTCGTCAGTACTCAATCGTATTCAATAAAATATCGATCAACAAAAAGTATAATATTTACCCACCCTTAACAATTCAGAAAGCTTCTTGGTAAATGAATACTGAACATTTAAATGAAGTCTAATATGACTCCAAATAAATAATTCTATGGTTTATCATTGATCTTAAAGATTGAAAGGCAATTTAACGGCCTCTGTTATAGCACAAGCACCATCTGTATAAAGAATGTTAAGGAAGCCAAATAATTATATATTATGAATGAAATAAAATAAATCGAGGTTTATACTTGATATATCATTTGTCTTATAACAAATGTTTATCTTATATGTCGTTCGATATAAGTGGTACTCATATGATATTGATTTAATTCCTGAAGTTATAATATTAAATATAATTTTTTGAAATTGAATATGTCGAAGGTTAACAGAATACATTCTGTCAAGAAAGTACCGGGAATTATCGATTTGAATCTGGCGGGGCAATGAGGCAGGTAAAATTTTTTTTCCTAGGTTGGTACCACTGTCCTTAATTAGTATGCCAAGCTTGAGCGGGATCTGTCAACTAGTGTGTTTGCAACAGCTGATTAAGTCAGTAGATGTCAGAGTGCGTGCCGATTTTTACTATGGGTGATTACGTTGAGCAAAGAATTTGTTTAAAGTTTTGTGTTGCAAATGAATTTTTGTGTGCCGATGCATTGAAAATGTTGCAAAAGGCCTTTGGTGATAACGCTCTATCGAAAACTCGTGCATATCAGTGGTACAGAGACCGAAAAAACCACGCCAAAGCCGCTCGAAAATGAAGTTGATGCTCATTGTTTTCTTCGATATCCGTGGCGTGGTGCACTACGAATTCGTTCCAGAGGGTCAGACGGTAAACAAGGAGTATTACCTAGGCGTTATGAAACGTTTGCGTGAGCGTATCCGTAAGAAGGGGCCAAATTTGTGGGCGAACAACTCATGGATTTTGCATGACGATAACGCGCCTTCTCACCGAGCTACGATTGTGACTGACGTTCTCGCCAAAAACTCAACAAACGTGCTTCAGCAACCACCGTATTCGCCGGATTTTGCTCCCTGCGACTTTTTTCTCTTCCCAAAACTAAAATTGCCCCTTCGCGGCACCCGTTTTGAGTCGATTGAAGCCATAAAACAAAATTCGGCGCGAGAGCTAAAGTCCATCCCGGAAAGCGCCTATAAAAAATGTTTCGATAATTGGAAGTGCCGTTGGCATAGATGTATTGGAGCAAATGGAGCCTATTTTGAAGGCGACCCAATAAATTTTGACGATTAAATGTAAAAATGTTGTTTTAATTGAAAATTCCCGGTACTTTCTTGACAGAGTAGTATATCTGTAAATATTAGAATATTTAAATGACAAATTTATTCTGTTAGCCTCCTATAAGTTCTAATTTCAAAAAATTTCTATTCAAAAACTTTAAGAATCAAATTAGTGTCTTATAAGCACTGCTTAAATTCAGTAGACATATAAAATCAAAACTCATTATATAATATCGAATGGAATAAAAGAACCGAACGAAATATAAATTGTCAATTAAAATTACTAAACATATATTTGAATAAGACAAAATTTTGTTTCTGATCTTGTATTCAAATCTTTTTCAAAAATGCAAAACTTAATTTTAAGAATTTCCCCAAAACTAATTTATTTGAAACATTTAATATATTTGAATATTTAAATAAGTTACTTCAGAAATCTCTCAAAACATGTCGCACATCCCCAAAAAATAATTTGAAACTAGATAAGATCTTCGTCAATTCAACTTCACATTTGAAAAATAAAATCAATTAACAGAAACTAAATTCCAGACAGACCTCGTTGTATCCTTGTTGAACAAACACTAAAATTAGAGAACTTTAAAAATCCAACGTATTTTATGTTCATCAAAAAAATCACACAAAGCTTGTAAGGTGTTTTACGGCCTTAGTTGAAACCAAATGACATTTACATAATGAAATGAGGAAAACCAAACTATAATTATATACATATTATATATAAATAAAATAATAAGAAGAGATTTTTTACTTGATAGAAGGATTATTACAAAATTTAAATACAAAAACAGATTTATTCTGTTAGCCTCCTACAAATTTTATTTTCAAAAAAATTTTCATTAAAAATCTTTTAGAATTAAATTAATGTCTTATAAGCACTGCTTAAATTAAGTAGACCTGTAAAATCAAAACTCATTATGCAGGGCTGATATGAATAATTGCGAAGAAATTTAGGGGGTGATTCCTTGTCGAAAATAGGGTGGGTCTTTCACATAAACTTTATTTTTTTGAGCCCCCCTGTTTAGTTACAGCCCCCTAAAAATGGCGCCCGAAAAACAGGTTCTAATTTTTTTCTTAAAAATCCAAAAACTGACAAGAATAAAATTAAGCCGACATTTTATGCGGGCGAAAGTCACAGAAAAAATTTTTGGTGGTGTTCCTCTATGATAACAAGGGGTAGAAAAAGCCACTCCTAAACCTTCTTTCGCAAGAAATTATTTTCCATATTCCCAGTTTGCAATAAAAAATTTATATTGGATAGCTCGATCCATTCTTCACAAATAGGGTCTTTCGTAGTTTCTTGCTAAAATTCAAGGTTTTTGAGAAAATAAATTATCATCATGATAGCGTGAGTCGTAGAGATTGAAATTATTTCCGAAATAAATCTAGTGAGCGTATGTTCTTTTGTAATGAAAACTGACTAGCTTTTTTTTGAAATGAAAACTATTTTTTGAGCGCCATCTTCAGGAAGCTGTAACTAAGCAAAGGGGCTCAAAAAAATGAATTTCATATGAAAGACTCACCCTATTTTTCGACAAGGAATCACCCCCTAAAACTGTTTGGCAACAATTCATATACACCTTGTATAATATCAAATGGAATAAAAAAAGTACTGCTTAACCTCCTGACCACAGAGTGCGCATGATCGCGCTAAACTCTAATTGTTATCCACTCGCAAACCCAAAGAGCGACCCACAAAGCCCAGGTTTGAAAATGGAGAGCAGTCTTGGTGATGTTCAAAATCAGAGAGTTCGCTTGGCACCACCCAGAGAAGCAACGCACAAACAGCTCACATCTCATCTTAAGTTCACGCAGACTAGACGTTGTTGCTATGAAAGACGTATCGTCAGCGAACATCACATTCTCATACCAAAGGAAACAGTTGAATGTATTTTTACAAAACCTGGTAAATCATCAACGAACAAAATGAATAATAATGACCCCAGTACAGAACCCTAAGGTACACCATTTCTTTGGAATATCCTCTAGAATTGCCTTGACTCACATGGACAAACATATTAACGACATCAAATACTGTTTTATAGAATACCAAATGGCCGAATAAGAGACCTCTGTAACGTTAAAGATATTGTGCGATGGGGAAGACAGAGAAAACGGGAGTGGAACCAGCATGTTAGCAGAATAAACCCCGAGAGACTAGCACGAATGGCGAGGGATTTGAAACCAATGGGCAGAAGACCTCCAGGACCTCGCTTCAAAAGATTGCAAGACAGCTGGCAGTCTACATCACTAATACGCCTACAGAACTAAGAAATATAGAGATCTATAAGGAACAGGCCTAGGCCTAATAAAAGAAGAAGAAGAAATACCACAAGGTATTTCTTCAGTTTGTTCTTTGAAATTTTTGTTTTATTTAGAGGCTAGTTTTGCAAGGAGGCTATTGGTATATAATACAGCGTGTCCAAAAACCCTATCGGATATTTCTTTTGGCGTTGCATTTGAAACTGAGCGACGTAAGACAGTGGGAGGAAATCGTGGTATCCGCCATGAGGTAGAGTTTAAGTCACGATGGAGCAGTACCTAAGAACTAATCGCGCTTTTTGCGTACGAGCGTATTATTGCAACGGTGATTCAATAGTGGCTTCTCAACGTTTGTATCGTACACGCCATGCACCAAGTGACAACAGCATAAGAAAATGGACCCGGATGTTCAAGAACAGAGGTGCAACGGTTAAAATTCAACACTCTGACCGCCCTCGTTCAGTACGCGACAAAGAAACGATTCGAGAAGTGGAGGCGCCAGTTCGTGAAAATCAGTCTTTATCCATCCGAAAGCGAGGCCAATTGTTAAACATCAAAAAATCGTCTTTTCATTTGATTTTAAAGAAAGGTTTGCATTTAAAGCCTATAAAATTCAATTAGTTCAAGAATTGAAGGATGCAGACTATGCCAATCGATTGAATTTCGAAAACAAACAGTGATGAAGCAAACTATAAGCAAAGAATAGTCGGTACTGGGCAGAGGAAAATCCAAGAATAAAGCATGAACGATCACAGTCCGTTGTTTGGGCTGCTATGTCTAGAGGCATAATTGATCCTTTTTTTCATGAAGATAGACGAGGCCGACCGCTCAATATGAAAAGTGACCATTATTGCGATATGCTGCGAAACTTTTTGGGTCCAGAGTTAGAGAAATTTCAAGGTTTCAACTCAAGAACGTGGTTTCAACAAGATGGAGCCACTTGTCATACATAAAATCAGGCAATGGAAGCTGTTAACGAATTATTCTCTAATAAGTTCATTTCTTGTAGGTGCCAGAAGCTCCAACCTTAGTCCACTTGACTATTTTGCATGGGGCTACCTTAAAAGTAAGGTCTATGAGAATAATCCGGCAGATCTAACGCAATTGAAGCAAAACATGAGGTCAGAAATGGCAGCAATATAGAGAGCTCTTCGATAGTCTTTTTGGATACTTATACAACAGGGTGTATTGGTGACTCATTTTAAGGAATTTTAACAAGGTCATATAGTTTAGGAAAGGTAGAATTCATAGTGACAAGTTTTAATTTATGATAGTTTTCTAGAATAATTTCAATGCATTTGAAAGTTGTTTTCAGTTTCAGCAAAATTTTTAGGACGTATCCTTTTTTAATTTTATGGGGGATTTTTTCTCTAAAAAATTTTCTGGTCATTAAAATCATTAAGATCAGCAAAAAAGCACAGAATCGCTTACTTCCGCATCATTCATCACGAGCTGTGGAATACGAATTCCGAAAACTTTTTAGGTCAGTAGGAATTCAATACTCCTCTAGCCATTTCTGCTGTAAATTCCTGAGTATATGACTTGAAGGATTTGCGAAAGCGCGGTTGGCATTAAATATGAATATGTTATGGCGATTCATATGCAGTGGTAATAAAGTTTTCGCCCATAAAGCACAGAATGGTTGGTATATCTAACTGACTGAGGAACACACACATTGTTCATATTATGACCAATAAATATTCCTCGATATGGCTTCTTCAAATCTTCCCGATGATGTGGCCGTTTCCACGACAATATAACACCTGTTGTAACTTGTACCTAAGTTGAACAACAAATCTGAGTTGAATCGACAATGTGTACTTAGGAGTCGTTAAATGCGTATTTTACTGTTCGCTGAATGTTCCAATTTTTCCCAGGTGAGTAGTCGACAACAAGATCCTTCAACTTTCGTTATTACTCGTCAAGTTATGAAGATAACTTCATTGTGTTACTTTGTCGAATTTATGACTAGTTGATTGAAACAGTGCTTAAGTGGGTTCACTAATATGGAGGAATTTTTTATGTTCATTCACATCCAATCATTGTATACGTTTTGGATTAAGTGATTAATAGGACATTATTCAGAATGCCCGGGCATTTTGAAGAATGCCTAATACAATATAAAAACAACTATTAAAATAATCAAACTGGTATTATGAATAATATTCTACACCAATTGCACAGGATTATAAAAAAGTTTGTTTATTTTATTAAATTCTTCCATTAACATGTGATGAAATTGTGAATTAAAAATATGAATTTGAATTTATCCATTTCATAAATTTAAGATAGAAACAGACCAGGGTCTAACAAATTGTCCACAGAATATTGTGTACAACAATTAGGCAATACAAAGTACCAAGTGATACAAATCAAGAGAAAAAAACAAAAAAAAAGGTTGGCATGACAAATAATTGAAAATTCTTCACATAAATAACAATAAGTGAACGAGGCTGAAGAAATGCAACTGATTCTTTAAGTAACTGAACTAAAGGGCTTTTCATTAATAGCGCACCATTTTGTTTTGTAAATAAAACACATTATTTATTCGAAAATTATTGAAATTTTCATTTCATTACAAAGCACAATGGATACCATTAGTTATGAAAGAAAACATTATTTAAATGTCCACCACAGAAATGCTAGCAGAAATGAAGTCGTTGAACCCAACTTTCCATGACTTTCACACAGAAATCAGGACGTGTGTTAGCCATAACTCGTTCAATATTGATCTGTAGATCGTTTAAATTTGCTGGATTATTGCTATAAATTAATGACTTAATGTAACCCCAAAGAAAGAAGTCCCATCGGGTTGAATCGCAGGAACGAGGCGGATAATTTATAGGTCCATTGCTTGAAATAATCGAATCATCGAATTTTGTTTACAATAAAGTCATTGTCTCATTGGCAGTATAACGAGTGGCACCGTCATGTTGAAACCACATGTTCTGCAAATCAAGACGAATCAATTCAGGTCATAAGAAATCGATCAACATTGAACGATAACGATGAAGCCAGATGAGCTTCGTTGAAAAAAATAATATCAAATCCGCACTGAACAGTGCGTCATATAGAATTTCAAATTTATTTTTTGATGCTAAAGACAAAAACAACCGACTTAGCAATTCAGGAGTTTATAAATTAAGTTGTTATGAATGTGGTAGCGTATATGTGGGACAAACCGGGAGAACTTTCACAATAAGGTTCAAAGAACACCAAGTATCTTTCAAGAACCGAAAAGAAAATTCTAATTTTGCTAAACATTTCTTTGAAACTAACCATACCTTCCCAGAATTGGATAATCTTAAAATCCTACATGTCGAAACGAATGGAAAGAAACTAGATATATTGGAATCAATACAAATTTAAAAGAATTCCTGGAACCCGGCAATAAAAGTATTAAACGAGCAGACAGACCTGTGGGCCTCCCCACTCTTTGAAGTCTTACCCCGACCGAAGCTTCCCTTAAAGATATATAATTCCTCAACAACTTAATATACACCAGTAGTATAATCTATGAAAATCACGTCACAGTATCCTCAAAATAAAGTAGTGATAGTAAACAAAGTAATTTCACAATTTTCAATTATTTTTTCGCTCCTGTGCCACACTTCTATTAAACGCTCTATCAATTGATGCTTACGTGTGATTATTTCGTTTGCAATTTCTTTCTTCATCAGCTTCCAAAGGTTCTCGATCGGGTTGAGATCTAGAGAATTGGCAGGCGAGCCTAGAACCTTTACTTGGCTGTCATAAAGAAATTTAGAAACTTTTGAGGCCTTGTGGCATGACGCCGAGTCATGCATGAATATGTAGCGCACATCTGGCAACCACTGGGCCTGGGGAAGCATTTTTCTTCCAAAGACACTCATATACTGGTCTTGTCTCATTATTCCTTCAACGATGTACATCCTTACATTATTTCCCTTGTCTTCTCCTGACAAATTCAGATCTGTCCAAGAGAATTTGTACGGTTGATTCATCCGAAAAGCAGACCTGAAATATTTAGTAATCCTATTAGTTTACCGTTTATTTATCATTATATTTGCGAATCCGTTTCCAATCATCAACTGTCCAGTCCTTGTGATATTTGGCCTTTTGGAAACTTTTTTCATCAGAGCTGGGGTGAGAAGAGGTTTTTTTAAAGGTCGGCATGCTGAGAACCCCAAATTCTTTATTCGTCTTCGAGCTGCCATTGGTGAAACATTCACCCTTGACTCTTGCTTGATTCTTGTCAGTATTCTGTGAGACTTTTTTTTGTTTGTCATAACAATACTGCGTATTTTTCGCTCATCTCTTGGTGTTGTCAAATTTTTCTCGACCACATTTTCCTTTGAGTCGTGAGTTTTCATTCATATTTTTCTTTATTCGGTCCACTGTTGCTCTCTAAACTTTAGTAATAGATGCTATTCTTTTGTTGGAGTAATCTGTATTTGATACCAAAGATTTTATCTCGCTGTTTTTCTGGGTGTGATGTCTTTTGACTTTTCCATTATAATTTTATTTTTTTTCTTGGATCAAGTGTTATAACAAACAAAGATCAAAGACTTGGCTGCTAAAATCACGTGGAAATAAAGCACGACAATATAATACGTCGATAAAAAGTACCAAAACAAACCAGAACGTCTTGAAAAACCATAATAACGTGAAAATATACAACCGCACCACTAGGCTGGTTGGCTAGAACTAACAACATGGCGCATGAGTTAATTTGGTGGGGGTATCTGCGCTGTTGCCAGTTTTCCACCTACGATTAAATTTACTCATAACTGATCGAGAAAAAGCAGATTAAAATGCTTCGTTTCCTAATTTCAGTTCATTTCATACAGAAGCGTTCGATTTTTTAAGTTGGCTCTAATAATTTGATCACCCACTGTAGCCACATTATTTCTGAAGTTGCAAGTCATCAGATTATTTTCTCTTGTAATATGTGAAGATGCATATCTACACCAAAATACCAGAAATAAACTTTTTATATGTGAGAAGTCAGAACGTTATCAATGAAATGAACCAGTTTTTTATATCCTAATACGCCACTGACGTGAATCGTTCCAACTCAGTGAAATATTCGAGTTCAACATATCTCGCACTCAAAAATTAATGGCTTAATTTTATCGCGATGAATTCCGAAATTAACGATCAAAACCAACTTAGAAAATATTTCCCTTATCACACAAAGCTCCCAAATCATGAATAAAATATAAAAGAAATATTTCCATAACCAAAAAGGAAATACTACTTAATATGACAGCAATTTATGGTAGCTCAGATAAGGTGAGAATGTGCGGAAACGGAATTCTTGTTGTTTCTCGGCAGTAAAATATAAGTGCTTGTAGGTGTCATGATTTAGTGACCGCAGGACGTTTCATGATACGAGAGGAATCTACTTGTTTATTACTCTGAGTTTCCATTGCGGATTGAAAATGAATTGATAAATTTGAACGCATGAAAATATCCATATAATTCACATATGTATATTTTAGATAAGGCGACATAAGGAACAGCAATAGCTGTTTTTTCTTAAAATAATTAAAATTTGAATATCAACACAAATGAAATATGTTAATCATCTACAAATTTCGAAAAAAATTTTATTCAAAAAACTTTCAGAATTAAATTAATGTCTAAAATAAGCACCGCTTACGTTTAATAGACGTATATAATCAATACTCAATATATAATGTCAAATGGAATACATAAACCAACAGATATACGAAAGTCATTAAAATTAATGAATAAATATTCAAAGGAGAAAAAATTTTGTTTCTGATCTTACCTTTAAGAACACCAATTGCCTTTTAAAAACATGAACACACCTTAAGGACTTCTCAAAGAATATAATTTATTTGAAATATTTAATATATTTAAATATTCGAATAAGTTAATTCAGAAATCTCTCAAAACATGCACTATATCTTCAAAAAACAAATATAATTCTAAGTAATCCCTTCGTCGGTCCTAGATAATTTTCCAAATATCAAAATCAAAAAACTACGCCTATATCACAACGTCCACGTTAAGAAAGAACGCTTCGAAAACAAACCAACATTAGAATTCAAAATTGATCTATGTTCTAACAAAATCACAGAATAGTGTAAGTTATTTTAAGATTATTTGAATTCATTGACATTCCATAATGAGATTTATTGAAGCCAAAATATAATTATATAATATATATAAAATAAAATAGAAAAAGGCTCTTTACTTAATAGAAGAAATATAACAAAATTTGAATATCAACACAAATTAAATATGTTAATCTTCTACAATTTTAATTTCAAAAAAAATTTAATCAAAAAACTTTTAAAATTAAATTAATGTCTAAAATAAGCATAAGATTTAATTCTAAAAGTTTTTTGAATAAAACTTTTTTTGAAATTAAAATTGTAAAAGAGTAACATATTTAATTCGTGTTGATATTTGTTATATTTCTTCTATCAAGTAAAAAGCCTTTTTCTATTTTATCTTAAAATAATTGGCCGTCTTCGGATATTCTACTTATAGCAGGTCTTAAAAAACAAGCTAATTGTAGACCTCAAAATATGTAAAAAGTTTTATATAAACATGGGTCCGCAAATGAGCCGTTTTGGAGATAAGGCGACTTTCGGTTTTCAAAATATTAACTACTAGCACAACCAAATACGATAAATTACAGAAGATATTCGATTTATTTTGGACTTCTAGTGTTTTACAGAAGATATTCCTTATGACCACCGTCCATTTCAATGCAGGAAGTACATCGTCGCAGGAAGAATTACGTACTCTTTAGAAAAGACCTAGTTGTGTTCGGATCGTTTGACAGGATAGTTCAATCCGATTTTGCAACTCTTCGATGTTATTCACTGACATTGCATACACTAAACTTTTCAAATAACCCCAAATATAAAAGTCCAAAGCATTCAAATCGGGAGATCTAGCGGGCTATGGCACTGGGCCTCCTCGTCCTATCAATCTTCTGGGAAATGTTTGATCTAAATGTTTCCTAAGAGCAAGTGTTCAATGTGGAGGCGCTGCATCTTGCATAAACCAAATATTCATCCACTGATTTAAAGGTACCACGTCTAGAAAATCGGGCGAGGTATTTTAAAGAAAGTTAAGGTACGTGGCTCCTGTTAAATTTTGTGGTAAAACTACTGGTTTAAAGGATCTCCTAAAAAACCTAATCAGATATTTATACTGTAACGCTGTTGATGCCTGGATTCTTGAATGGTGTGTGGATTTTCATCCGCGCAAATATGGCTATTATGAAAGTTAAGAAGAATGAAGCTTCTTTGGTAAAGCCGGCTTTATCAGTGAAAAGGATATTAGAAGTAAAATGCGAATATTTAGCAATTGACAGAATGTCCTTCTGGCTGAATGATCAGGAGGATTAAGAGCTTGCACGCGTTGAATATGGAATGGATAGAGAAGTTGTTGATGCATAGCTTTCCAAACAAGGCAGCCTCTTATTCCTTCAGAATCACTTCCATTGGCACAGCCATACATGAAAAACATATCACTCATTTCAATATTAGAATAAGGCATTTCAAACTCAAGAATAATAACTATTTCTTAACAACAAAGTGAAAGAAAGTAAACAACTCGAATCGGATGCAAAATACTCAATAAAAATACGTAAATGTCATATCAAAACCGAATGTTTGATGCCAGCTGTGATTTTTTCTAATAAACCGACTAAAAACATTATAATTGTAAGTTCGAATATCGTATTTGGTTGCGCTAGTATTTAATTTGAAAACCGAAAATCGTTTATATCTCAAAAAACACTCATTTGCTGACCCCTTTTTACATAAAATTTTCACTTATTTTGAGGTCTATAATCAACTCCAACATATTGAAACTTTGTTTTTTAACACCCGATATATGAAATTCGTATGAATTTTTTGAGATGGGCTCTTTTATGGTGTGTTGAATAAGTAAACAGAAAAAGATAGCATCAAATCATGTTTATCCAACCGCAAAAGGCCCCATCTCAAAAAACTTCATACGAATTTCATATATAAGTAGAATATTCGAAGACATTGCCAATTATTTTGAGAAAAATTCAATTACATAGCAGTTTTCAGAGCCACTGACAACATAGACAAATACATTAAAAATAATAAAAATAAATTAAACAAAGTGAATAAATCAGGAGTCTATAAGTTGACTTGCAGGGATTGCCAATGCTTCATATTGGTCAGACCGGCAGATAGTTCAAGAAGAGAATCCACGAACATCAAAATGTTACACTTTGAAGTCCACACATTCATCATACGCCAACCATTTAATCAGTCACGCATCTATGAGTATATTCGCTCTGCGTAGGAACACTATTATATTTATATTACACTGGCGCCATCTAGTGCACGTAAATATTCACAAACGACACACTCCAGCGAGCCAACTCAAGCAAAGAAGTGTTTTCCCGGTTATATTATAGATGCGTGGCTGTTTTTTATTACTTGGACATTACAGAGCATTGCCGATTGAAAACAATAAGCTTCGAAACATGCTTGTGTCTGCTACTTATGTCCCAGTGATCAACAAAACCTATTCAGGCATACTCGAGTTTAAAATTGTTATATAAATGTATGTTGCACTGTCCCGATTCGAAGAACTTTCTATTACCATAGCTCTTACTCCTTATTGATCATATTTGGTACAGATTGTAAGCCGCATTAATTTATTTGAATATGCTTATTAGGAATATCACGACGCAACAGGATCTGACTTGAGCATGAGGAAAGTTTTCTGCATGCTCTCTATAAAAAAAGCAGGAATACAGTCTTTGCTTAAATTGGTTCCCTGGGATGTATCGTGTATGTATATTTGCGTGCAAAAGATGGAGCTAGTGCATGATGAAGACATAAGTGTTGCTACGCTGAGTGAATATAAATGCGTGGTTGATTTGTATTCTTTGGACATTACATGGTTCTGATGATTGGAGCCAATAAGCTTTGAAACATGCGCATGTTTGCTACTTATGTCCCAGCTATCAGAAAAACATTGTTTGAGTTTAGAATTGTTATACAGATGTATGTTGCACTGTCTCGATCTGAAGAACTTTCTATTGCCATAGCTGTTACCCCTTATTAATCATTACATATAATAGCTGGATTAATTCTCCGAAATTTTTTGAATTAAGTTTATAATTAAGACGTGAACATCACTTCTGTCCACTTTAATAAATCATTTAGAATTACATGATGAATACTTCTTAATTCAAATATAATATTGGGCTTACAGGTTCTTACAGATCTCTGCTGAGAAATGTATATTACTTTAATCAGGATTCGGAAACATTTATTGTTATCAGATTTCGCAAATATTAATAAATGGAATATGTAGATACACCTGGGTAACATCAACATAAATTTATTGGACGAACAATGAAATTTCGCTAATTATTATTTAAATCTTTGCTTGTTCCACTCTTAACTCTATTGAAATTAATCTCCAATTCAAAAATAAATTGCAATTTTGACTTCTGCAGGGATGAATTCATTATTTGTAACTATTTGCTCAATGGAATTATGTTTAGATCTTCATTATTTGAAGCATTTTGCTTGATGGTATTATAGTCAAAGCAAATAGTTTAAAATAATGAATTTAAGCTGTCAATTTTAGATAGTCTATTGAACAAAATCATGTACAAAATAAGAATGACACTATCATACTGCACACTTAAGAATTGAAATGAAACACAATACTCTAACTCAAATAGGACAGAAAAAGGATTGCTTAATATAGAAAAACAAAATTCCAATGTATCATACACTTCTAATAATTTGTTAGGCAAGTTAATGAAAAACAACAAAGGCTTCATTTAAAGAAACAGGAAATCAGGGGTTCATAATACTTGCCATCGCCAGAGTGACATAAACTTCTATTATCATTTCAAATTTTTTTTTTTGAAGAACTTTTGAACCAATCGTCTGGCATTAAGGTGAAATATTTCACCAGCATCCACTATTTAAAATATTTTTATAGTACATAAATTTCCAGACTGACACTAAAAGGGTTATTAAAACAACCTGAACAATGTTATCTGGATCACAGGTGACGATAATATGTTTAATCCTAAGAATATATCAGGTTCATATTATGTTTCTACTGCTATAAATCTTTTATGTCCAGGTATCGTATATTCCAAGGCAAAAAGATTCGCTTTCAGGTGTGATTCGAAATTAAAAACATGTTTCTAATGAGTAACAGATTTTTCTGAAGTAGTTACGAGGTATCCTTGTTCTATCTATTTCATTTTGAATTTATAAGTGGGTCATTTCCGTCAATGAATTATGAGAAACATGTCAGAATATATTCTGCTAGTAATGATATATCGTATTTATTTATTCAATTCTATTTTTCTATTCTGAAGGTGTTCATAATGTACTTTTGATATTATTTCATTTGTTCTTAGTGTTCATAGTTATAAATGAAATATTCTGTAGAAATGAATCCAGATATAAACATTTCAAACTTTCAACAACTAAGAAAATATAATTTTTGGACTACAATACATACTCCATTATATAAAAATCAATTAATAAATTATTTACTGTATTTGAAGCTTCTAAGACTCTCATTTTTGACGAAGGAGTCTGAAATTTTGTAACATGCAGTATATAAATATTTCCTGTTTAGAGATAAGGATACAATAAAATATTTTTAATACTTTTGGTAAAACCACTGGGTCCCTAATTGAATAGATCCAAGAAAGGTGAATTAGATAACTCAGTCTGTTTGTTCAACAAATCTGATATTATTTTCAGATATTATTACAAAATTCAATTACAATTTCAATTAAAAATGGTACACTAGGAAACAAATTAACAACATCAAATGGACTAGTTTTGTATTGAGAGGTATTTCGATGTTTTCAATTTTGTCAATAAGCGACAATGAATTTTCAATGGAAAATTGTGATTGAAATTCACAAAAAGTTCTGATGATGTATATAAGGAATTTAGAAATCTATTTTGCGGAGTTTTATAAAGGAATAAGTTGTGATACTTGAGGGTTCATTGTATTTGTGTCTTTCTGTGAGATTATACTATTAGATCGTTTTAATATTGCTTTGATTTCTTTATTGAATGCTTCTGTTGGGTATTTTATATTATCTTTTTTCGATGAAATCTAGTGTTTTATTAAATTTTTTGAAATTAAAATTGTAGAAAACAACAGATTAAATCTGTTTTGATATTCAAATTTTGTAATAATCCTTCTATCAAGTAAAAAACCGTTCCTTCTCATAGTGTTTTATTGGTGTAATGTATTTTATCTATTGCCACTAGCGTATTACCTTTATCTGATTTCTTGTAAATAATGTTGTTTTTATCTGCTTTCTTTTTCACATCAATTGCTATTGTGTGTTCATCATTCAATATATGTTTGCTTACATAAAATTCCTTTTTAATAATCTCTGAACTGCGAAATTTATTGTATGCGTTATTGTGGGAGTTTATTATTCCTTTTTCTGTTTATATACCTAATGGTTTCGATTCTTTAACTCATTAACTTTTTTTGACATTGTATTTAAATCATTTTTTCAGAATATTTTGTTCTCTATTATTAATAAAGTGTGTTGGAGAGGTTAGTGAATCTCTTATAGAATTTATGGTCTGATAATTTGTTTTCATTTAATTCTTTCTTGATTTTGACTTTACGTTTAATTAAATTATTTAGTTCATTCTTTTGATTTGTGTTTTTGTTATGAGTTTTCCACTAACCTTCGTTCGAATTTGAAACGCTAGGAAATTGAATTCTATTGGATGCAGTATAAAAATATATTTTTATTATTTGAGATATTGAAGGAATGAGATTTGTATTTCCACATCCCTAGGGTAGATATTAATTTCCTTTAACTTATTTCATACATTAGCTTACAAAATTTCAGTCATCAATACGTTGATACAAACTTAATTAATTTTGAATTTTTCTTAGTAACACACAGTAATTCCCAAAAATCTCTCTAAATTATGTTTAATACGAAACTGTAACTGCCGAAAAAGTTCAATATCTAAAGAAGATCCACTATTTTGGAAAACAATACAGCTTGATGAATATTTGTTGTTATTCACCATTCAAGACACAAATCTAATAGCAAAGTCATCACTTAAGCGTTCATGTAGGGTTGATATTGTCGTATTATGCATTCAATTTTAGGTAGCGAAATCTATTGTATAGAAAAAACCACTTCGTTTTGGATACAACACCATTCTTTTGAAATAAGCAAACAGATAAATAAACTCTTTACGCATTACCGGCTATCCCTAGAATCAAGTGAAATTTATCTTGTCTGTTGAATGGGGCCTCCCCCTTACTTCATCCTTAACACCCCTTAGGGATTTGCTCGAATGTTAAACACAAATGTGATTGAATGCACAGTGACGTGTTTACATGTTGTGAAAATCTATGTGATTAGTCACACGATTGAGCATAACCTTCGTTCCTTCTACAAAAAAAACGAATTTATCTAGGAATTTCGTTGAAAATAAAAGGAATAATGTAAGTTCACGTGAAATATCCGAAATAACATACTGGTGCCGATAAAAAGAGGGTAGGCTATCGTTTCAACAAAATTTTATAGGATGGTTGTACTAACTTATGGGATTTGATTAAATGGGGCTTTACTTGATGGAAGTTCATTTTTATTAATTAAATTATAAAGAATATTCACACAACTTATTAATAAACGACAATTGTTCCACCAAAATTGCGTCTTCTTCAGGTTCACATTTTGAACTAACTTTAAAAATGACACCTTCACTTCTTATAAAGCTATTGCAACTTGAAAAGAGGGGAGGTACAAATAACTAACAATTTTCGGAAATGAATATAGGAAAACAAATGCAAAAAAAACACAAATAACTATTAAATTACAGAAATACCTATAGAGAGAAGTAGGTGAAAAAGCTTTCAACAGGTAAATTGAATTTTATAATTAATATAATTCTTCAAACAAAAATGTAATCGTAAATATCATACAGATTTATTGTGCTAACTTCCTACAAATTTTAATTTCAAAAAAAATTTCATTCAAAAACTTTTAGAAATAAATTAAATAAAAGTCTTCGGAACACACTATGTCAAATCAGTAGACATAGAATTAATACTTATCACTCAGTTCCAAAGGAAATAAAGGAATTCAAAGAAATATAAATTGTCAATTGAAAAATTATTGAATAAATATCTGAAGAGTACAAAATTACGTTCCTTGCTTTATTAACACTAAATTCCTTTCCAAAAATACAGAACCTCAAGAACTTCGTCAAAAACCACTTGCTCAAAATAGCTTCCTTTCAGAAAAAATTCCTAAAACATGTTCAACATCTTCAAAATGCAATTTAGAATTATTACGACGAAAACTCTTCACCTCTACTTCATATTCAAAAAATAAAAATAATTAAGAATACATATCTTACCCTACAAAACTAAATGCAGTTATCTAGACAAACACTAGAATAAGGTGAACTTTTAAAAATCCTACGTATCCTATGTTCGTTAAAGAAACTACATAAAGTTTGCGAGCTGTTTCATGGACACCTTCAAAACCAAATAATAATATGTAATAATTGTGAACCAAACTATATATCGGGTGTTTTTTTAGAGTGATAGATTTTTAAATTTTTTAAAATTTTTTTAAAATTGAAATAAAAAACATTAAAATTAAGATTGAAGCCAAATTTTCTTTTTATTTGAAAGATAATTTTATGACATTTATGTTTTGAGAATAATTCCTGGCATATGTCCATCACGTCTGCTCTGAGGTACCGCATTCGACCGGACCAATTTTGGACCACTTTTTCTAGTAATTCATGCCTTATTTCATCAATAACACGAGTTATGTTGACTTCCAAAGCGTCTTTTGTTTCTGGTTTATCAGCATAAACCAATGACTTGACATAATCCAAAGAAAATAATCCAGTGGAGTTATGTCCCATGATCTTGGAGCCCAATTAATTGGACCATTTCTCGAAATAATGTTATCGCCAAATCTTTCTTTCAATAAATCAATTTTTACGGTAGCAGAATAAGGTGTAGCACCATCTTGTTGGAACCAAAACACTTCTGGGTCGATACCATTCAAATTTTGAAACAAATAATCATTGATCCTCGATCTGTAACGAGCACCATTCACTGTAACATTAGCTCGAGCATCGTTTTTGAAGAAATATGGACACATGATGCCTCCAGCGTGTAAAACGCACCATACAGTACCTTTTTCAGGATGCAATTGAACCTGCAGAACTTCTTGACGATTGTTTTCACTCCACATACGGCAATTTTGCTTGTTTACATAGCCGTTCAACCTGAAATGAGCTTCATCTCTAAACACAATTTTACGTTAAAAAAGTGGATCAACTACAAGCTATTCTAGGGCCCAATCAGAAAACAAACGATCCTTATTATGGTCAAGTGGCTTTAGTTCTTGAACCAGTTGGATCTTGTATGCGTGTAGACCAAGATCTTAACGCGAAATTTTCCATGTGGTGGATGCACAAGTCCAACTTGTTGTGAACGTCGACGAATAGACAAATCTGGATCATCATTACTGCAGTGATATTTTTCTTCTGTTTGTAGAGTTCTTTGCCTTGTTGTTGTTGCGTCGAGTAGAGAAAATGTCCGAAATCTATCGATAATTCAACGAATAAGCTGCTCTGATGGACGATTATGTAAACCATAAACTTAACGAAGTGCTCTATAAGTTTGGCGGATAGAACACTGATTTAGAAAATAAATTTCAACATTTTGCAAACGTTATTTCGGCATGAGTCTTTCCATGATAATTTGTCAATGCTTACTGAAAACAAATGTCAAATCAATATGGCTTCTACCTTCTGTCAAATCACAGTTATCCCTATCGAAAGTTCTATCACTTCAAAAAAAACACCCGATACTTACTATATTATAATAAAATAATAAAAAGAGGTTTTTTCGTGATAGAAGGATTATTTCAAAATTTTAAATATCATACAGATTTATTCTGTTCACCTTCTACAAATATAGATAACTACATTCAGTTTTGTATGGTAAGATATTGTTTGTTAATTATTTTGATTTATTAAATATGAGAGCTGATGGGTCTCTGCTGTAATAATTCTGATTTGCTTTTTGAAGATGTGCTGCATGTTTTAGGAATTTTTTTGAAGGGAACTTATTTTGAGCAAATTGATTTTGAAGAATTTCTTGAGGTTATGTTTTGCATTTTTGGAAGGGCATTTGATTCTCATAAAACAAGGAACGAATCCGAAACAAAATTCCGTACTCTTCAAGTATATAGTTTTTAAATTTGTAATTGACAATTTTTCTTTGAATTCTCTTTCCTTTGGTGTCGTGTAATAAGTGTTAATTCTATAGGTCTAATGAATTGACACAGTGTGTTCCAGAGACATTTACTTAATTTAATTCTGTATAATCGTTTTGTTAAAATTTGAAGGTGGTTAACAGAATGAATCTGTATGATATATAAAATTTTGTAAGAATCTTTCTATCAAGAAAACACCTCTTTTTATCAAAAATGTAACCCATTTTTAGAGTCCAATTAAACCTTTTAAAGATTTTACGAAAGATTTTGCACATACGCCATCTAGATGGTGCCAGTGTATGATTAATATCTCAGTGTCTCGGTGTACAACGAATGTAGATACTTGACAGATTTGTAGTCACTGGCATACATTCTACTGATGAAAATCAACCAAGTTGAAACGTACGCATGTCTGCAATTTAACCCTGTGATCAACAAAACCCAATCGAGTTTGTTTGAATATGGAATTGTTTTACAAATGTATGTTACAGAGTCTCGATTTGTAGAACTTTCTTTTACCATAGCTCACAATCCTCATTAGTAATATTTGGTACAGATCAGCCGAATTAATTCATTTGAATTTTCACTAATTGTTTTTGAATTTTAAAATAATATGTGAATTGCATAACAGAAGGAACTATTCACTGTGACAAATCCCGAAGATAAAGGAGGAATGATCCTAATTCTTCTCCATGATTTACTGTTGAATTTTTCTCAAACTTCGCTCAAGGATAATTTCGCAAAACATCCTATATTCTGTTATCGATCGAATTTTCGAACCGCTCTATTTCCACCTATTATTTACAACTTTCGCCAGAATAAAACACCGATCAAAATTGCCCCGAAACACGAACTGGCCGTTTTCTTATTCCCGAAAATATATCATTTACAGTACATCTAATAGCAATATGGCCCTCTTAATGTAAATTTTATGCAGGAAAGCCATGTAGAACACGGCGTACGACATGAAATTCTAGAAAATTAGAAAATCGGCTGCAATATTTCAATTAGGAACTCGAGAAACTGTTTATTTTATGCTTCGATAACAACGAGAATGAAAATGGCTTCTTATGAACGAATAATAATTTGATAATAATTTATCGTGACATGCAAAGTGGATCGTTGATTCGCTAGTCCGAATAAGTTTCGTCAGACAACTTAATTGGTGGAATGAAACGGTAGAATTATTTTATTTTCAATAGTTTTTGACTTGAGGAAATGAACCGGCTTCCATGTAAAACACTATACAATAAAATAAATCAAGGGTGCCCTGAATTATAATACATACATACATAGTATATTGAAAATTTACTGCGAAGAAGTATTTGATTTTTATTTGATAGATTCGGTCTTTACTTGGTGGAAACTCCTTTTAATTGAAAAAATGTATATAAGACAGTAATTTATTTCCACAAAAATGTTTGTACTAATACAACAATTGTTTCACCACGATGTGGCTTCTTCAGGTATTACATTGTACTGTCTGATGGTATTGAGTGTAACCGAGTTTATTTACATTTTTAGGTACGTGACCAAATAATAGTAGCACAAGTCATAAAAACTCTAGTTGTTTATTGGAGTTTGCCGCTAAAAATGCCATTAAGGAAAAATATTCAGTAAAGGAGAATGATCGACATCTGCTTGTTCGTTCAAAAGGATTTTACGGGCATTATACCTGTTGATTTCAAGAAATTCTAAAAGTGTTAATCTAGAACTTTTGCTTTCAACGTGGATAATTTCATAATTATTGTTGAAATTATGCCTGAATTCCTTAAGATGATTAGCATATGTCGAATGTACAGAATTGTATACCTATATAACCCCTTTGGTGTTCTTGGATACGTTTCTTGAATGATCTACCAGTCTGGCCAATGTATACTAAAGGGCAATCTTTGCAAGTTAACTTGTAGACTCCGGATTTATTTTCTTTATTTGTACGATCTTTATTGTTTTTTATGTAGGTACTAAGGTTATTAATTGTCTTAAAAGTCGCGTTATAATTGAAACAACTTTTGAAATATTTAGCAATATTTTCAGATAATCCATTGACATGAGACAACGAAAAATATTTCTGTGTATTGTCCTCTTTTATGATTGGGTACACGAGATTTAATGCCATTTTCTTTTGTTTATTGGATACCATTTTGTCTATAAGAAAGGGATTGTAACCGTTGTTTGACGCTATTTGTTTAATAATATTTAATTATTTCATGAAGTTTTCTGAATTTAAAGGGACATTCAATAATCTATGAATAAAACTATTATATGCTGACAGCTTTTGGTTAGTGGGGTGGTTTGAAGTTTTATGTATTGTGATGTCTGTATGTGTTGGTTTGTGAAAAATACTAAAATCATGTAAATTATTTAATCTTGTTATAGTGAGGTCAAGAAAATTAATACTTTGATTCTTTTCTTCTTCGATTGTGAATTTGATTTTTGGGTGGAGTTTATTAATGAAATTCATGAAGATATGTAGTTGTCGGTCGGTGCCTTTGAAACAACAAAAAATATCATCTGCATATCTGTACCAATAAAGAAAATTTTTGCTTATAGGATTCAGGTGTATTTTTGATTCCAGATCATCCATGAATATTTCAGCTAAAATTGAACTGAGTGGATTTCTCATTATTAAACCATTGTCAGAAATATAGACAGTACAAATTGTAAAAAAACTATTAATTAAAAATAATACCAATCCCATCAAAATGAATGATATACTTAATTGCCTGGAAATATGTCTCGAACAAAACTACTTTCAATTTAACGGAACCGTCTATATTTCTGACAATGGTTTAATAATGAAAAATCCACTCAGTTCAATTTTAGCTGAAATATTCATGGATGATCTGGAATCAAAAATACACCTGAATCCTATAAGCAAATATTTTCTTTATTGGTACAGATATGCAGATGATATTTTTTGTTGTTTCAAAGGCACCGACCGACAACTACATATCTTCACGAATTTCATTAATAAACTCCACCCAAAAATCAAATTCACAATCGAAGAAGAAAAGAATCAAAGTATTAATTTTCTTGACCTCACTATAACAAGATTAAATAATTTACATGATTTTAGTATTTTTCACAAACCAACACATACAGACATCACAATACATAAAACTTCAAACCACCCCACTAACCAAAAGCTGTCAGCATATAATAGTTTTATTCATAGATTATTGAATGTCCCTTTAAATTCAGAAAACTTCATGAAAGAATTAAATATTATTAAACAAATAGCGTCAAACAACGGTTACAATCCCTTTCGTATAGACAAAATGGTATCCAATAAACAAAAGAAAATGGCATTAAATCTCGTGTACCCAATCATAAAAGAGGACAATACACAGAAATATTTTTCGTTGTCTTATGTCAATGGATTATCTGAAAATATTGCTAAATATTTCAAAAGTTGTTTCAATTATAACGCGACTTTTAAGACAATTAATAACCTTAGTACCTACATAAAAAACAATAAAGATCGTACAAATAAAGAAAATAAATCCGGAGTCTACAAGTTAACTTGCAAAGATTGCCCTTTAGTATACATTGGCCAGACTGGTAGATCATTCAAGAAACGTATCCAAGAACACCAAAGGGGTTATATATACAATTCTGTACATTCGACATATGCTAATCATCTTAAGAAATTCAGGCATAATTTCAACAATAATTATGAAATTATCAACGTTGAAAGCAAAAGTTCTAGATTAACACATTTAGAATTTCTTGAAATCAACAGGTATAATGCGCGTAAAATCCTTTTGAACGAACAAGCAGATGTCGATCATTCTCCTTTACTGAATATTTTTCCTTAATGGCATTTTTAGCGGCAAACTCCAATAAACACCTAGAGTTTTTATGAATTGTGCTTCTATTATTTGGTCACGTACCTAAAAATGTATATAAACTCGGTTACACTCAATACCATCAGACAGTACAATGTAATACCTGAAGAAGCCACATCGTGGTGAAAGAACTGTTGTATTAGTACAAACATTTTTGTGGAAATAAATTACTGTCTTAGATACATTTTTTTAATTATTTGATTTTTGATTGTCTCGGTCTTTACTTGACGGAAATTCATCTTCAATATGAAAAAAATAAATGTTAACTTCAGCTATTTTATTGATTTACACGATAATTGTTTCGTCATACCATGACTTCATCAGGTGAGTATTAAAACTGAGGTATACAATGCAAAACATGACCTTAAATACACAGCTTTGGTAAAAAAATAGAGGGGTGGACAGAGATGGTCTACAATCAATGAAAAATATTAAGTAGGGGGGATCTGTTTAAATCTATTTCATCATTCAATAAAATTTGTCTTTTATTATATCTAGTGATCTCTAAAGTTTCTAACAGATCTAGTTTCTGACTTTTGTTTTCGATATGTAATATTTCATTGTTCATATTAAAATTATGACCAGTCTCTAACAATTGGTTGGCGTAAGTTGAATTTGGTTTATTATTAATATAACATGTTTCATGTTCTAGTATCCTTGTTTGGAATGAACGGTCTGTCCCACATATACACATGTTAACTTGTAAACTCCTGATTTTTTGATTTTAGGAATGACGTCTTTATTATTTTTTATTAAGCTGCCTAATGAAATGATTTTAAAAGAGATGTTATAATTTTCCTTTTAATTTAAATATCTAGCAATCTTTTCAAATTTTTGGCCTATGTTTCATCAACTTACATAGGCCAAAAATCTGAAAAGATTGCTAGATATTTAAAGAAAAAAAAGATTATAACATCTGTTTTAAAACCATTAATTCTTTAGGCAGCTTAATAAAAAATAATAAAGACGTCATTCCTAAGAACAAAAAATCAGGAGTTTACAAGTTAACATGAAGTGATTGCCCAGGTGTATATGTGGGACAGACAGGCCGTTTATTCCCAACAAGGATACGAGAACATAAAAAATATTATATTAATACTAAACCAAATTCAACTTATGCCTTCGTTACCATTCGTTAAAGACTGGTCATAATTTTAATATGAACTATGAAATATTACATGTCGAAAACAAGAGTCAGAAACTAAATCTGTAAGAAACTTTAGAGATCAATAGATATAATAAAAGACAAATTTCAATGAATGATCAAATAGATTTAAACAGATCCCCCTACTCTATTTTTTGTATCAGAGCTGTGTATTTAAGGTCATATTTTACATTGTTTACCTCAGTTTTAATACTCACCTGATGAAGTCATGGTATGACGAAACAATTGTAGTGTAAATCAATAAAATAGCGTAAGTTAACATTTGTCTTTCTTATATTGAAGAAGTATATGAATATTACACATAATAGGTAAAATTAATTATCCGGAACCTCTACAGATTTAAATCTAAATAAATCTCATGAAAAAATTTGGAATTAAATTTTTGAAAAACATGCTCTAGATAACAACGTATCATTTTATAGACATATATTTTATCATCACATGCGGTGTAAATTAACTAATACAGAATCAAAAGAAACATAAAATGATGACCAAATTATTTAGACATCACCTTATAATTGCTCTAATATCGGGTGTTTTCTTTTAGGAAGATAGAACTTTCGATAGGGACAACTGTGATTTGACAGGAGGTAGAAGCCATGTTGTTTGGACATTTCTGTTCAGTAAGCAATGACAAATTACCATGGGAAGAGTCACGCCGCAACAACGTTTACAAATTGTTGAAATTTATTTTCAAAATCAGCGCTAAACTTATAGAGCACTTCGTGAAATTTATGGTTTACATAATCGTCCATCAGACCAGCTTATTCGTCGAACTACTGATAGATTTCGGACAACATTTTCTTTACTCGATGCAGCAACAACAGCAAGACAAAGAACTGTACGTACAGAAGAAAATATCGCTGCTGTAAGTCAAAGTGTTAATGATGATCCAGATTTGTCTATTCGTCGACAAGTTGGAATCTGTGCATCTACCACATTTTGCGTAAAGATCTTGGTCTACACCCTGATCCAACTGGTTCAAGAACTAAAGCCACTTGACCATAATAATTGTCGTTTGTTTGCTGATTGGGCCCTAGAACAGCTTGAAGGTGATCCACTTCTTTATCGTAAAATTGTGTTTAGTTTTGGTTGAACGACTATATAAACAAGTAAAATTGCCGTATATGGAGTGAAAACAATCCTCAAGAAGTCCTGCAGGTGCCATTGCATCCTGAAAAATGTATCACTGTACGGTGTGTTTTACACGCTGGATGCATCATTGGTCCATATTTCTTTAAAAACGATGCTGGAGCTTATGTTACAGTGAATGGTGCTCGTTACAGATCGATGATCAATGATTATTTGTTTAAAAATTTGAATGATTTGAATGAATTAATTGGCCTCCAAGATTATGTGACTTAACTCCACTGGATTATTTTCTTTGGGGTAATGTTTTGTTTATGTCAAGTAATGGGTTTATGCTGATAAATCAGAAACAATTGAGGCTTTGAAAGCCAACATAACTCGTGTTATTGATGAAATAAGACCTGAATTACTCGAAAAAGTGGTCCAAAATCGGTCTGGCTGAATGTGTTTCCTCAAAGCTAGTCGTGGTGGACATATGGCAGAAATTATTTTTAAAACATAAATGTCCTAAAATTATCTTCAAATAATAAAAAATTTGGCCTCGATCTTAATTTAAATGTGTTTTATTTCAATTTAAAGTTACGGGGTGAACTAAATTCAATGCTGTTTTCATTCGCTTATTTTTTAAAATTTTTTCTTTCATAATTGAACTAAACCGTGATTGAATGTAATATTCAATTCTATGAAAAAATTGTCGGAAGTTATTGCAAGGAGAAGAAGGTACAAGAACATTTAAATTCTTCCTAACGACCAAATAGATATCACGAGGTCTTTATTGTGGAATATTTTTATTTGGTATGTCCGATATATTTTATGCTTATTTGTATTACTTTTTCGCATATTTTACTTTATCGGTAGTTTTGTGAATTGATGGTTTTTTTGTCCCCCTTTTTGCATATGTGTTTTTTATCTTTATTTCCGAAAATTGTTATTTATTTGTACCTCGGCTTTATTTTTTCAGCTGTATGAGAACTGAAGGTATGTCAGAGTTCGAAATATGAACTCGAAGAAGCCACAGTTTTTCCGAAACAATTGACATTAATTAATAAATTATGGAAATAGACCTCATTATTTCATTTAATTGAAATAAATTTCCATCTTAGAACCGATTCAATTAAATTTTTGCAAGTTTGTTTTTGTATCAACTTATTTGACGTGGAATGGTTAGCTGAACTCATAATAAATCAAATGTCAGCTCAAATTGGCAGGGGTTACCAATGTGAAAAAGAAAATTGAAGGAAAAAAATCACCCAATTTAAATTGCAAGAGTCCGCACATAAATTATCCCTTTTGATTCTTAATTAAAAATCAGCATCTCGTGATCTGCTGACGTTATTTTCAAGTTTTGGGAAGAAAAAAGTTTGAAGGAATTCGTTTCCATCTCCAAAATCCAGATCATTCTCAAACGACCACCTTGTGCACTTCTACTTGCCTATTTCACGTTTTAGTAACCCCACGTCTCTAGAAAATGATGTCATTAGAGTCTCTGTCGACCGCGTAGAGCGTATAAAAAAGCTGGAGCATAATTTTGAACGGTTACCACCACAGGTAGATCTGGGAATCCTTATATCTCATTATGTGGAAATTAATTACGCCGATCTATCATTTTGACGTTAGAAAAATGCTACCGGACTTTGATGAGAATTGATGATACTGCGGGAATTCTTCGAATGTTTCATTAGGTTGACCCTTGAGGATTCTTAATCGTGTAAATAAATTTAAACGATTGGGAAAGGGTTTGGTTTTTTATTCTAATTAAAAGATGATGAGATTATAAACTGAAATATGTAAAAGTTGGCTTCGAGAACATTTCCGATTGATTGGGTGTTTTTCGGTCAGCATCGAGGTACGAACATAAACAAGAATATTTACTTTTACACGACGCTCATAAAGGGTTTTCCAATACGAGGTTTCATTTTGAATAACCTATCTGCGCATCTTTCACTTCTGAGACTGTCATCTTTTGACACTTGACAAGTAAAAACTACGCCATTACTAAAGGTGGAACACTTAAACAACGCATTGAAATCGTTGAAATTCACTACAAAAATTTTGAAAATTTTGCAGGTGCAAATTTGCAATCATCTCTTGAAATGAAATATATTTTGAAATTCAAGGACATTTTCGACGTCCGAACTTTCTTTTTGTAAAGTACTCAGTGAGTGTAACGGCCAGTTTCATAAACAACATCAAAAGGCTCCTTTATGATAATGTCCCTTTATGAAGAAGGATCTTTTAAATGGGACCAATGCCACGTATCAGTTTCATAAACGCACATCTACCGTCCTTTACTTAAAGCTTCCTTTAATGCGCCGGCCATCTGTTTCCGACTGTTGGCTATCCTGAGAACTAGTGATTTTACGAATATGGTTGATGATATTCTTTAAAAATTGCGAGTTATGCGTCGGAACGTGTGAAAGAAAAAGAACATGGTTATGTGTAGAAGGCAGTATATTGGAATTAAAACAACATTTTTACATTTAATCGTCAAAATTTATTGGGTCGCCTTCAAAATAGGCTCCATTTGCTCCAATACATCTATGCCAACGGCACTTCCAATTATCGAAACATTCTTTATAGGCGCTTTCCGGGATGGACTTTAGCTCTCGCGCCGAATTTTGTTTTATGGCTTCAATCGACTCAATACGGGTGCCACGAAGGGGCAATTTTAGTTTTGGGAAGAGGAAAAAGTCGCAGGGAGCCAAATCCGGCGAATACGGTGGTTGCTGAAGCACGTTTGTTGAGTTTTTGGCGAGAAAGTCAGTCACAATCGTAGCTCGGTGAGAAGGCGCGTTATCGTCATGCAAAATCCATGAGTTGTTCGCCCACAAATTTGGCCGCTTCTTACGGATACGCTCACGCAAACGTTTCATAACGCCTAGGTAATACTCCTTGTTTACCGTCTGACCCTCTGGAACGAATTCGTAGTGCACCACGCCACGGATATCGAAGAAAACAATGAGCATCACCTTCATTTTCGAGCTGCTTTAGCGTGGTTTTTTCGTTTTCGGCTCATTTTTTGCCACCCATTCCGATGATTGCTGGCTTGTTTGCATATCGTACTCGTAGACCCAGGTCTCATCACCAGTTATAATGCGTTCCATAAATGTAGAATCGGAATTACAGCGATCCAGCATGTCTGAAGCAACCTGTTCGCGATGACGTTTTTGAAGAAAATTCAGGTCTTTCGGTACGAGTCGTGCGACCACCTTCCTCATGCCCAAAATATCAATCAAAATCGTACGTGCGGACTCGTGGGATATCTTAAGATCATGTGCTATCTCTCTCAAGCTGGTACGACGGTTTTCCAGCACAATTTCCTTAATTCGAAGCCGTCGATGGGCGACCACTTCACGACCGTCCTTGAAGGCTCTGTACCACTGATATGCACGAGTTTTCGATAGAGCATTATCACCAAAGGCCTTTTGCAACATTTTCAATGCATCGGCACACGAAAATTCATTTGCAACACAAAACTTTAAACAAATTCTTTGATCAACGTAATCACCCATAGTAAAAATCGGCACGCACTCTGACATCGACTGACTTAATCAGCTGTTACAAACACACTAGTTGACAGCTCTCGCTCAAGCTTGGCATAGTAATTAAGGACAGTGGTACCAACCTAGGAAAAAAAAAATTACCTGCCTCATTGCCCCGCCAGATTTAAATCGATAATTCCCGGTACTTTCTTGACAGAATGTATATCATTATTACCCGAAAATTGCAGTATTTTTGTAAACGTAAGTAAAATCAGTGAATATGGAAGAGAAGAGAAAAGAAAGTATTACTTTTAAATCTGAGTAGGAACAACGTCTCTTGGAATTGATTGAAAAAGAATTTTAATGTTTTAGGATAAAATCTGGCAGAGAATGGCAACTGCTTTCAATGCAACAGCTCTCCATTGGAGAAATGGGGACCAGCTCAAATCCAAATATGGCAATATAAAAACTGGAAATAAAAAGTGGTAGCTGCTCAACGCAGTCATATTAAAGAGACTGGTGGTGGGCCTCCATTGAAATTGAGGGAGCCAATTTCCAAACAGTTGAGCCCAACTGTTACGAACCCACTTACCGAAGCGAAGGCGATGTATTATAAAAAAAGCTATCAAGGAAGAGAATAGAAGAAAAGAAGGGGAGCATTCGAAATTTAAAATATTAGTAGATTTGCAAATTATGGAGATGAAGAGAAAATCAAATAATAATAATTAAATCCTTTTTTTATTTTAAATGCACTTTCTGGGAAAGGCGTTATTACAATTCTATCAGCATTGCTGCATACTATCAAATCCCCTCAAATTTTAATTAAAAAAGTAAATTTCAATAACACCTAATATTTTTATTTCTTTATTCTCACTTGAAACTTTTTCAGATGTTACCTAATGTAAAACAATGAATCAGAAATACAAACAAAGAAACCTATATAAATACAAACCTTGTAAAATCTTATGAAAATTATATGAAATCTTGTCATGCTGAAGACAATTTGAATATGAAGAACAGTTTTACAAGCGACAAAAAAAAATATTTTCAATTATCATACAAATATAAATTGTATATTAGCAAAATGTTCATTAATAATCGACTGCCTCACTTGACGAGCTGCATTAACATTAGTTGAATTTGTTTGAAAGCCCTCTTCCTCCTGCACTTCATGTAATCATTCATTTGGAAATATTGCCTTCATATCTACAGCTATACTGTGCAATATAGCGGTAGCAACAATAATTGCCCTTATGGTCGTTCAAACTTAACACTGATTTCTTTAGAAAGTACAGGAAAACGATATTTCCAAACTCCATACTTTTTATACACCACATTTCTAGTTCGTATAATTGACTCATTATATATTAAAATTTTCAGCTGCAGTTATAGCTTCCGGTAACTTTGACATAAGATAAATCTGCAAATTAGAACCACTATCACCAAGTAACAAATACGGTCCAAATTTACCACTCTCAAATTGTCTCTTCACACTGTTATTATAGATGGTTTGATCATGTGTTGAGCCAGGTCATCTAGCTGCGATGTTTCTGATTCTCAAGTCTGAATCACATACGGTTAGAACGTTAAGGGCAAAATAATGTTTTAGACATTGAAAGATCTCTGCATCATCACCACCCGGAGAAGTGATTTTAATTAATGTGCAATCTATAGCACTAATGACACGTGGAAGACTAGCAATTGCATAAAACTTTTATGCTGCTGCCTGCATTTCATGATCACCTTTACACATATTTATATATCGTGAACAAAGGGATGCGATTGCAAAAAAAACTCTTCGAATAATTCTAGAAGCTGAAGGTTTAGAAATTCCAATGAAATCTCTGGCTATTTGTTATCAGCATGTTTCCAGATCCATAGAATCTCAATGTCAACAGTTTTTGGTTCATCGATTCAATACAGCTGCTTCTGAGAATTGTCAATTTGATGATTTGGCATTCAGAAAATTATATCAACAAGATAAAAAATCGAAATTTGCTTACCTGTTAGATGTGAAGTACAATTGATCTGCAATTTTTTGAAGCAAAGATAAAAGAGTTGGTTTTGTCAGGCGAAAACGATCGAAGAAATCTAGATCATCTAACGTGGAAAAATGTTGTTCCCTCCTGTAAATTTTTGGCCTTCTCACAATTATTTCTTCATCATCTGATAAAGAACCAGAGCTTGATTCAGCATTCAACATTTGGTAGAACATATTTTGTAGTACGCTAAAATCAAACAAAATGGGGAAATCTGACAGAGGAAGCTTATGTCCACTGTTTTTGTGCTTACCGAGCACCTGCGCAGGGTCGAGCTTCTAGTAAAGGTATCCTTTTCTCTTCCTTTTCAATTTAAGATAAAGAACGCTTTCAAGTTCCCATTAACCTAAAACTTTGCTTATGAAACACGTTTCATCACTAAAGGAGACTTTTTTGGGAAAAGGAGGCTTCAATTTTGTTTATGAAACTGGTCGTAACTAGTTTGATTGTTTGTAGATGACTATTAGTTTAAATTCTGTTCATTTATAAATTAAAAATGTTCCAGGTGTTCTCCCTAAATTGAATACAATTTAAAATAGAGAAATGAAAATTACAATAGTACCTTCTGAAACTCTTCTTCGTGAAATTCGTGACGTATCATGGGTATCCTCTATTTACTTTCGCCCCACGAAAAGTCTTCCAATAGTATCGACCGCAAGTCCTCGTGTTTTTCCGCACTTAAATTTATGTGGCGCTCCACCCCAACAAGCTGCTCCCTTGCTACCAAATCCATTATTTATATAGTACCAAGTGTGTGGGGTCTTCGCCTGATATATGGCAGCCACCAATTTCCTCTAATTGACTGGTCACACTGCAAATCCAATGGGTCAATGTTTATATGGATGGATTATACCAGCGAACCTGAGTTCGTTTATATGTACCGTTTTTATCGTGGTTATGATCGAATTTTACAAAATGTTTTATGTATTTGTACGTGATTCATTTGGTTTGTTATTCTTCTTCGAAGTGTATACGTAAGACGCTAAAAATAAATTATGAATGTATGAAACTAATAAATTTCAGTATCAATCTAAATAATGAGGTTAATTCTGTAATCCATAGAATTTTGTCAAGATAGTAACTTAGAGACGTAGTTTTTCTGGTAACAAATTGGGAAAAATTGTAGAAGATTTTCTTTTATACCGCGTTCATCATTTAAAGAATATTTGTTATGTATGCTCATAGGCTTGATATTATTCTATATTTAAATTTTCTTCTATAGCCTCATTGGTTAATTCAAAAAAAGTTCAAAGTTTGGTACAATAGAAAATTAAATATACATTGTACTGGAGTCTGTGGCTTAACAGTTTTATTTTTTATATGCATGTTGTTGACAACGCCTTTTTACAGAATGTGATAGATATACGTACTATATTATGTTTATGAAGTATTTGTTGGTATAACTTAACTTACTTTTGTCGTTGATATGATTTTCAATATATAAGTAGCAAAAAACTACGTAGATGAACTTGATTTAACTAATTAAATTCAAGTTATAATTCTGAATTTAAAATAATTTCAGTCACTTCTATCTAGTATCGACTCGCAATTTAAGTTTGTGAATTATGGATTGATATAGAGTCAAACATCTACAAAATATTCCTCAATTATGTATTATTTTTGAAATTCTAGTTATGTTTTTCTGTGTTCTGAGTTCTTATGAGTGATGTTTCTTTTTACAATAAGTCTCTTTAGTATTTTCAATATATTAAATATGATATTTATAGTTGATTCATTTCCAAATTTTATCTTTCGTGTAATTTAAAATGGATTTTGTGTTTCATTTTAATCTGAATTTAGTACATTTCTGATGAGGCAATTATGTCGAAACAATTATATATACTTGTCAAATGTTGAAGTTCTGGTTCAATTATTTTCATTCTACCCTTGATTTTGGGAATTTTATATAATTTTGAAACAATAGATTTTATTGGATGTTGAAGTTCTGGTGAACTATTTTTAGTCTCTTTTTCATTCATATAATTCATATAGTTTTGGAATAGTAAATTTTTCTGTATATGTATGTTTATATACATACCAATATATATTTTTTCAATACATTTGTATAAATATGTTTCATGTCCGAAAAGAGTTTTTTCCTAGACATTGAAAAATATCTTATATTGAGTAGATATATACTGTAATATTATTTTGATATTTCAGCATATAATTTCTAATTTATATTGTACAAGTTTCAAGATATAATTCTGTATTTTCAGTTATTTTAATTACTTCTATTTAGGGTCGACAGCATTTTCATTTATTCTGTGAATTTTGGATTAATTGCATATAGAGTCAAAGATCTACAAATTATTCCTCAATTATGTGTTATTTTTGAAATCCTGGTTTATTCTTATCAGGAAACATTGGAAAGAAAAATATATCTTTTATGCTTTTAGGTGTTCTGAGTTCTCGTGAGTTGTGTTTATTTTCACAATTATTTTCGTAGTGTTTTTAATATATTGAGTATATATTATTGAGTTGATTCATTCACAACTTTTATCTTTCTGGAAAGTTAAAAATGAATATTGTGATTCATTTTAATCTAAATTTAGTACATTTCTGATGAGGCAATTATGCCTAAACAATTATATATTCTTGTCAAATGTTGTCAAAAGTTCTCTTTCAACTATTTTCATTCTATCCTTTATTTTTAGAATTTCATATAATATTGGAATAGCAGATTTTTTGTATATGTATGTTTATATACTTAGTGTTTATGGTTTGTTAATTTATTGGTATTACGCTTCATGTTGCAGAGAAAAAAGTTTTTTCCTAGAAATTGAAAAATATTTTGAAATTATAATATTTTGATATTTATTATAAGTATATAATATTTAATATATATTGTAGAAATTTCAATATGTAATTGTAAATTTAAAGTTATTTTAATAACTCATATCTAGTATCGATTGGCATTTTGATTTATATTGACCACTAGGTATGTGATATATTTCTATTGATTGTATATATTGAAAATTCACTTCGAAGAGTTTTTTCGAATATTATAGATAAAAGCTGGATTAATTCCCGAAACTTCTACAGATTTAATCTAAAAAATCCCTTGGAAATTTTTAGAATTCAATTTAATAGCATGGCTTAGACAAAACTTTATTACTTTGTAGACCAAACAACTATTAAAGAATCAATAGCATAAAGAATTAACAAAATTCATCTATATCCATCACCCATTACCAGTGTTTCGAGAGGATATCAAGAAATAAAAAATTCAATCACCAAAAAATGGTCCACATTGAATTCCAAAAGGTTTTTTATATTTCCAGCTTCTGGTTGTTCAGTTGGGAGTTATTTGGATGCTAAATGAAAACAATCCATAAAAAATATATCGACATGTTTTCATTCATCAAATATTCCATCTAAAAGAATAATTTCTAGATCATGCGGAGTATTATGCAAAAAATAGGCTATTCCACAGAAATATATAATGAAAAGAAGATAAGACATGGACTCCACATTATAAAACCGCAACGCGCATATGTGGTAATACAAATTATGAAAAATTACGATTAGAAATTATTCTTCATACCCCATCCATTTAATGATTTTTCTGTCCAAGCTTCAGACTTACCTTGCCAATACCAAATTCTTTGTCTTAGTATAACCTGGAATGTTTTTCATCTCCAATCTATTATGTGATCTCATCAATTGAAAATTCGCAAAATAAACATTTGGAAAACTCATCTAGAAGAGGAATAATTTTTCTCCAACCATAATTTTAGTATTTCACTTAACCACCGTACCAAATTATCAAAATTGGTCAATCTGTTATTCAAAGAATAGTTATTGTTCAAATCATACAAAGACGGATCTTCAGTATTCGTTTATTAACTCTACGATGAACATATTCAATTCTATAAACATTTCATAGGTACAGAGTCATCATCTAAAATTCATAAAATACTTCATACTATATCCATTATTTAAATAAACAGCATTATTCCTACAATTCACAGACAGTTAAGTTTATTTACATGAGAAACATGAACGAATGTACATAGTTTTCAATTATTCTCGAATAAATATTGCTTTTCGATCGAATTGTTTTCTACATCGAATAAATTATATCTGATATAATTATCATTATGTACAGGTATTTACACATTATAAGGTACATATATGGGACGATAAATATGGTGATGTTTACATTATTAACAAGTGTTCGTTTGTGATGTCGAACTTTTTTTAAATTTTAAACCTCAGAAATAATGTATTGAACATGTTTACCTCGAGTGCCAATGAAAGGTTTTTTTTTACATTAATCATATTTGCATCGAAAAACTGCTCTAGAGGTTCTTTTGGGTTCTTTACTTCTTTGTGTTCATGAAATTAACTCGTTTCTACAGAAACAATGAGACTAATTGAAATAAAAAGAGTAAAAGTCGTTTAAGGTGTTGAAAATTAAAGAACTTTATCAATTCGTTGAAAAGAATTATCTACTAACTGCTCTGAGATGATAGAAATAGATTAATCTTGCACTTATATTTTCTACAACTTAGTTATTCGTTCGCAAAAAGGTAAAAAGGTAATTTTCGGAATATAGGATTCACCATGCATTTACAAGGTTGACCTATTCCCACAGGAAAACATCATGCTTGGGCCTCGTTACAAACGTATTCTGGTGCATCGTTCTTTTCCCAAAATCGGAAAAGCTGCCTATCCCGCCTAACTCTATTTTAAGCCATATTTTCCATTCAAAAATCCGAAATAATTGGATATCTAGGATAGTATGTCATATAAGTTTCCTCGAGACTATTTTTATGGGAAATAATTCTGGAAGAGACATTTTCAATAATGACTGAAAATGCCTCATCCTTCGTTCGAACATATTGTGGGTTTCTAGCACGAACTCTAATGGGAAATTTCCATTTCCAGGAAAAGTTTACATTGATTGACGCCTGATCTCCGACTTCTGGAGTGATTTCACTCGTTGGTAAGCGCTTGGCGTATACGGAATTTTTTGCACGGATTCGATGGAACAACTGAGGCCCAGTGGCGTAGCGGATTGTAACTTAGATGCCGAGAGACTAAATAATTTAACAAAAAGGGGGTTTTTTATTTGATAGAAGGTTTTTCAATATCTTAAATATCAAGCACAATAATTATATCTCGCTACAAATCAATAATTATAAAAAGCACGTTGTCGTGTAAATATGATGGATATTTTTTATTGATTGTTTTTATTTTGGAGACATGAAAGTGAGATGATGATTATTGTTTTCTCAAATTCTTTTAAATCTTCTTTAAATTTTAAAAAGTTTTTGAGAAATTTCATTGAATTTTAATTTGTACTGACGTATAACAGAATTACTCTGTTTGGTATTCAAGATGCTGAATAATTTGTTTCTCCAACTATCAGCACTTCTTTCAATTACAGTCAATTCAACCTTTAGTAAACCAAGCTGGTGCAATTCTCACACAAAAAATATGAGAAAAACTGATGAAGTGCTCTCCGTTTTTGTGAAGATCCAAGTGACTGTCAGAATTCGATTTTGCTTGAATTTACCTTTACGTGGTCAAGTTGTCTTTATTTTGAGCCTTAATATTTGCCTCTGCAGTATCATGATATCAGTTTCCTTTATGTTGCATAAAATATAATCATATAACGCACTCTGGATTCGAAAACTCCATGGTATAATGTTTTCACTATTGGGACATCCAGGTATTCTGACAATATTTCCAGAGCCCACATATCTGCATAACTCGTCTATAAGCTTAGCCCAGAGCTTGAGGTATCGACCGAGTGAATTCCAAGGAACTTCGCCTCTAAGTTGATTGTTTCAGATGTAATGAAACTGGAGTAACTCGACTTTAGTAGAACAATTTATCTTTTTCCTTTGTTGAGTAATAATTCATTTGCTTTGAACTAGTGACTTCCTTGGCACAAAACCAAATTTGTTTTAGCCATAGCATTAGGATGTGTTTAGGCGTTTAGCTATATCTTCTTTGATGTCAACAAAATCATTTGTAAATGAAGAGTATTGGTCCTAACATACCACCTTGTGGTATTCTAGTTGTGACATTCATCGCATCTCAGTTTCGCCATATTTTGTCAAAAGTAAGATCGAAACCAATTCTCTCTCGGCCTTTTTAGTCCATGAGCCTCGAGTTTGTTAAGGATGTAGTTATGTTAGAGTGAGTAGATTCAGAAATAGACTAAGAGTTCTTGCTGATTTCTTCTGCGTGAAACCATGACGATCATCTCCTTCAGAACCCTCAGATATTAATCAAAATGCAAACTGGAGGGTTCCATATAATACCATGAGTCATTTTAGGATCCACTTTATCCTTCAATTTTCGAAGTTCTTAATTTGTAAGATTTATACAGGTGAATTATGGTAAAATGCTCTAGGTGCTGTTAGAAAATACTCACCTTTACATGATATCCTGTTTCTCCTTGAATGCGTATTCCGAAGCCAGATAGCATGAGATATCTTGAAATCATGACCATTCACTTTTTCTGAACTCCACGCTTCCTACGCCACTGCGACTGACCCACTGTTTTTGCCAAGCCCCCTCGGCAATATGTGAGCATTGCTCTTTATTGTTTCTTTAATTTTACAATTCTCAGACCTTCTGATAGCTGAAAAAGTACAATAATGTACCATTCATTTGAACACAATTGCCAGTTTGTGTGGCTTCTCGAAGAAACAAAAGTCCGCTTTGTGCCGTTTGATGGAGTAAAAAGAACCGTCTGACTGTAAATCGAGGTGAATAATTACTTAATCAAGACATGTGATGGCTTTTTGTTAGCAGGCGAGACTTGCCAACAAATTGCGTGGAATTAAAGGGCAGCATTTACAGAAAATGTATTGCTACCAGTTTTTCGGAGAGAATTAAAATCTTGAGTGAAAATGTATTATTTGCAATTATCTTACGTCCAGTTATATCTGAAGAAGAAAGGACTGTTGAAATAAAAGAGCATTTACTATTAATCACGAAAAGGAAACACATTATGCATTACTTAACGGGTTTTACAAGAGAAAAAATTGCAACACTGTATAATACACAGGCGAGCAGAAAAAACGAGTCACTTGATCATTACTGTTCAAATACCTTTCTTTGTTTAAATTTTTACGAGAATCGTGAAATTTCTGCAATGGTGGTTAAAAGAGAATTGCCCAAAGAAAAATGAAACTTTTCACTCGATTCGTATAAAAATAAGAAGCTTTTTTTGAAAAAATTGAAAGCTTCGAAACTGAAAAAGTATCTTAACTGTGAAAATTTTAGTATCAGTATGACGTATGACCTCCCCAGCTCTGATAACAGCTTCCAAACGTCTTCGCATGCTCGTGATGAGCCTTCGAATATTCTTTTGTGAAGTATTCTCCCACATATGACTAAGGGCTTCACGGAGCTCTTATAAATTATTAGGGGATGAAACCATAAATCTGACTCGTCTTCCTAGTAGATGTTGTCCGATGGGATTCAAGTCAAAACTTCGTACTGGCCAGTTGTACCTTGAAATTCCAACCTCATTCAAGAACGCTGTCACTTCAATTGTAAACGTAACGCAAATGATGAATTTTTTGTGAAGAATTATTCGAAGATGGTTTCATTTATCAAGTTTCTTCTCCCTATATGTCTACATTTTGTGCATTTTTAGTTGATTTCCTAATGAAATATAGATGATGAACAAAATATCATTGAATCAATTTGAACACGTAAGTTTATTGGAAAAAACAGTGTAAAATCTTAGTGACCGGATTTTTTGCTTGCCAGTGTATTTTTAACATTCTCCGTGTCTGTAGGTTACGCCATTTAATCATGGAATGATTCAGGTTTCAACAACGTATAGAAATTGTTGAATTATTTAATCAAAATCAGTGCTCATTTGTGAAAACTGTGAGAATTCATGGACGACATTATATAGTTAATCGACTTACTATTCGTCATATTGCATTCAAATTTGAAGGTGAATTGTCTCCACACGACACAAGAGTACCCGAACGACAAAGAAATTCACGCACACAAAGGCATATTGACTTGTAACAAAAAATCCAAATTTAACAGTTTCACATTGTTTCCAACAATTATATATTTCTCCAGCAACAATTTTAAGAAAATATTTGGGTTTACATCCTTACAAAATACAACTGGCTCAAGAAGTGATGTTATTTGACCACCATAAACCTCACTTATTTTCTGATTTTGCTTTTGAACAACTTGAAAATGATGAACAAATTTATCAAAAATTTTCATTCAGTGATGAAGCTCATTTTTGGTTGAGTGGCTATGTAAACAAACATTTGGATTGATGAAAATCCACACGAAACTGCTCAGCCATCATTACATACAGATAAAGTCACTCTGTAGTGTGCAATGCATACTGGCGGAATCATTGGTGCATTTTTTTTAAAGAAAATGATCAAAGATTAACAGTTAATAGAGAACGATACAGAGCAATGTTAAATGATTTTTTTCTGCTGTTGTTGAATGATCTGGAGGATATATGGTGTCAACAAGGTGGTGTTACCTGCCACACAGACACTCATTAACTGTCAATGACAACTGAATAACAGCATTCGAGGTAAACTTTCAAACTTCAGATGATATAATTTCCACAAAGTATATGTGTTAAACTTCTCAAAATTCTCAACTAGGCTATTTTTACAGTTAAAGATGGCATATTTAAGAATCCTCTAGTTCAAAATTCTTTTTCATGCTGGCAAGAATCTTCGGCTCCAAAGGCTGAGCAATACACTTTTCCTAACAAAACTCATTGCACTCATTATGAAATAAACAAACGAATCAAAGTTCTTCAACTAGTCTCAAGATTCACTTCACGATCTATGTACCCTTAGAATTCTGCATCTCTTGGAGTTCCTCTTCCTCCTTGGTCAGCGGTATCGTGGAATGGTTGTAAAGACCTTGGGCCATCAGTTGAAGCGCTAGCGGGTTCTTCTGTCCTGAAGCCTTCTTAATTTTAGCCCTCTTGTTCTGGAACCATATCTTTATCTGGGCCTCGTTCAGGCCCAACTCCGAGCTGAGCTGTTGTCTTCGTCTCTCTGTCAGATACCTGTTTTCTGCAAACTCGTGTTTTAACCTGGCCAGTTGGGCTCCTGAGAAAGCTGTTCTGGGTCGTTTCTCTTCTGGTGTTGGACCTGTTTTGGTGCTCGGTTTCTTCATTCTTCTGGTGCGTGGACCTGAAATTGAAGTCATCGTTAATATGAAGTACAAAACACTGAGATATTAGGGAATACATAAGTTGCTTCGTAAAATTGAATATGATAGATTCACATGTAAAGCAACTTTAGAAGTATCCCTAATAGTCTTAAACAAGTATTATCGAAAAGTTACAACCATTTAAGACATCAATTCAAGTAAAAAGTGAATGAAAGAAGTTATGATACCTCCTATAAATTACACGTCATATTAACAGAATAGTAACACAAGCCGACATGATCTTTGGATAAATAACTCTCTAACCTCTCTGAACAATATTTGGATTTATACGAACTGTTTTTTGGCGTGGCTTTCATAAACGGCCGTAGAGGTGGGAAAAAGTAATAGATTGAGAAAAAAATCCATTATTTTGCGTAAACTTCAAGACTACTCATGTTTCAGATTGTCCGATTTGGGTCGCCCCTCCAATTGTCTCTGTCCCTTGTCGTGGTGGGGGTGCTTGTCATGACTGAAGTCCTAGTTTCATTTTATAAAATGAAGGATAGAGTAATGATGCCTAAAGCAGAGACTTTCATTCCAACTTCCTTACTTTGTTTCTTTCTTGCATACCATGCCATCATGTTGTCCCACTACCGCCCCCATCCTTCAACAAGTGTTGGAATCGTACGGGGTAGTTGTGGCTTTGGGTCGAGGGTAACGCTATCCTGTGATCGATTAGAGTTTTGTGATCCATACACGGGCGAAGACAAAACCCTGCTGAATCTCAGCGTAGGCTTTCCAACCTTCGTCACTTATCCGATCAGGAATCCGATATGGTCCACTGGAGGAAAAGGGAGACAACGATGTTTCGACCTGGGTTGAACCTGGGAAAACTCGCTCTGCTCGCCCCCAACTTCGGCCTCATCTTCGGATCCTTAAACTTCCGCTGAGGGGTCCGGAATGGTACGCTGGAGAAAAAAAAGAGACTAGGACGTTTCGACCAGCGGGATCTTGGAAGACTCGCTCTGCTCACCCCCAACTTCGGCTCTATTCGTGGATCCTTAAGCTACTTACCCGCTGCGGGGTCGGAAATGGTCCGCTGGAGGGAAAAGGGAGACTACGACGTTTCAACCTTGGTGGGGTGCGGGAAGACTCGCCCTCTGCTCGCCCCCAACTTCGGCCCCATTTTAAGATCCTTAAGCTATCCCTCTACGATGCTTCGGAGCCTCGCTTTTAGCAGTTGAACAGCAACAGCGGTCCTTTGGTGTGAGGGATCCCTGCTGGAAAGCTGTTATTTGTGTTGTTTCGATGCTTCGATCTTTCACAACCATCAAATAGTGACACTCTGCTCATGCAGCTGAGTGCTGGGGTCGACACGGTGAACCCTTTGGGAGGAAGGTGATCCGTGCTGGTTCCTCCTCGGTTGTACTGGCGCAGATTATCTATTATCTTCCTTTAAATATCCTTCCTTTTTCTTTCAGGTTATCGGGGGTCTGCTGGAGTGTCAAAACTTGAGTAGAAACCCGGGACAGCAATGATGACAATGGTACTCCAACGTCGATAAAGAGCTCTGCTCACATGCCAACATGTACAATTCTGAGTATGAGTATGTCCGATTTGGGTCGCCCTCCACGGCATTAAGGCTTGTCGTGCTGCGGGCGCTTGTCTTGACTAGAACCCTAGTTTCATCCCGGTGCCATTCGCGCCAGTCACTCGTCCGTATGGTGAAAGATCGACCGAATGGAGCCCTAGTTTCACCGTAAGGTGGAATGGAGGTCTGAGCCGCGTTGATCAATTCAGTGACAAGGGAGTCCGTCGCAGCACAGGGCCTCTCCCTCAAAACTAGCGTACTCTACCTTATTGCAGTAAATCTCCGGATTTTTTGTCCAATGGCTGAATGCGTTATGTAGCATCCACCTCGGGAGGGTGGAAGATCTCAGGAAGTATTCGTGCGACCTGGCCACTCAATTGGTGTTGGACTCGAGGGGGCAGTGATTGACAATCCGCATGCTGGACTAGGAGGGTATTCCTTTTGTCTGTTCGCAGACACTCATGTTTGGGACATTCTCATGTAATGTCTCAGGGTTTAGCGGGACTTGACGGTTCGACCGGCCGCCTCCTGAATCTAGATCAATTGTTTGACGTTTCAGGGTTTGTAGATCTCGACGAAACGGCTAGTCCGTTGGTGCTTGACGCCAGGATCAAACGAATGACTTCATATGGGTTAGTAGGTCTTGACGTGCTCGTACCAGGATCAATTGAGGCATCAATCTTGAGATTATCTTATTTCATGAGACTGTGTTCGGATAGATAAGAAGCCCTTCCGGCGTGTGAGTTGCGTACCAAATAACTCGGGTAGTGACTATGCAGAGCCAGTAGAGGTTGGATTGTGCTTCGCTGTTACCAGTCAGACAATTGTAGGTTTTCGAACTGAAACCTAAACTGGAAGCTGCTGGGTTCATCTCTTCGGAGGGGTTCTCGCTTCGCATGATGATATGGCGTAATCCTTATCACACTTTCTGCCTCTGGGGGCAGGTTGTGGAGACTGCTGAGTAGTCACTTGGTGAAAGAGCTACACTCACATGCCAATTCAATTAACTGGTGGAATTCACGTGTCCGATTTGGGTCAAATAAGCACCGTTTTTGTTCTTTAATCTGTTGCCGTTTTAAGAGTAGCCTTATAATGCCTCTCTCATAGTTGCTCTGATTTGTGACATGAAGCGTGAGTCATTGTATTTCAATATTTCGAAATTGAGCATCTTTTCATGTCAACTGTGATTTTAAAGTGTAAATGAAAATTCACGTAAGAACATGAATAAATAATATGAATCTGGAATAAACGTCGTCCACATCAATAACTTCCAATTCCGACCATAAAAATCATTAATCTTAACTCGGTAGCGCAATCCATTCACGACACCAGCCTCGCTTTAGAATCTTAAGGTCCAAGCCTTCATGAAAAGTATGGTGTAATGTCGTTTGTGGAATGCCCAGTTCCAAAGATCGACGAGGAATTGACAAACCTGGGTTTTCGCAGCAATATTCTCAGTTGTTCTTTAGGGACGCACACGCTTTCGATTCTTCACATCACTTACTTGTCCCAACAGCTTAAAATTTTCCACCAGTTCTACTATTGCCAACCGAGAAGATGCTCCAAGACTCCCAAAAGTGCTTTAGTTTTCCGAACTGTGATTGCAAAATTGTCACCATTTTTGTATTGAATTTTAACAATTTCATTGCGTCGTTGAAGCAAGTATCGATACATTTTTTGTAATGGCGTAGTTTTTACTTGTCAAATGTCAAAAGATGACAGCTTCAAAGGTGACAGCTGCCGAGATAAATTGCTATTCAAAATGAAACTTATTATTGGAAAACCCGCCTCATACAGTACGTCACTGGAATAAAATCAACTTGTAAATCACATTCAATAGACTCAATACCATCTGTACCTTTCAAACCATATACAACCATCGCTCATTCCACACTTGACGTCATAAATAATTGAACAGTAAACGAATTCGCGATTTATGAACTGCGGGAACGTAGATATCTTGCTGAAGATAACCATTTTAGCGTGTTCCAAACGGAAGAGATATTTAGTCGTTAATCGTTTCCGCGTTTCCAGACGGATCAAGTTGCTCCCAAACACCTGACAACGCCCGAAATTTGCTAATTGCGAAGCTGTCAGCATTGTCTTGAGATGAACCAATATAACTGTCAAGAAGGAGTTCGCCAAGATGTCATTTCCGGGAACTTGCGAAAGTTGGAGAGGCGAAATTAGGAGTATTTCTGCTTGAGTGAGAAGTACATGTAAACGACAACGTGTAATTCAGGAAGGATTTGTAAGACACGGAAAACAGACAGAGAATTTCCCAGTACTTCAAAACACAAAATGTGTGAAATATATAATAATTATTAGGAGTACAAATAAGTTTCCGCCGTGCCGATGGCGCGGGACGGAGTTTCGGTTAGCTTTCGCAGATGATAACCGGCTCAAAAAATAGTTTGGACATTCAAGAACAACATAACCTATTGATATCATTGATTTTATATTGGTAAAATATAATTTTTATAAGTTGAAAATGTCAAAATTTGAGCCAAGTAAGTGTCATTTGCGGGAAATATTAGTTAACTTTTTTAATTTAAAGAAATCTGCTGCTGAGGCACATCAATTGCTCATAGAAGCATATGGTGAGGGTGCTTTGAGTGAAATAACGTGTCGAAAGTGGTTCCAAAAGTTTAAAAACGGTGATTTCGACGTAGAAGACAAAGATCGCAGTGGAAGGCCAAAAATTTACGAGGATGCAGAATTGGAGGAATTATTGGAGGAAGATTCATCTCAAATACAAAAAGAACTTGCTCTAACATTAGAAGTCACTCAGCAAGCAGTCTCACCGTTCTTCTATAATAAATATATAATTTGTGTTACAAAACGGCGGAAACTTATTTGTACTCCTAATATAATGATTTATTAATCCTTTAAGGCACAACAGAATATGTATAGGACATGTTAAGATAGAAGAATTCAATAATTTGCGAGCTTATCCCTGAAAATGTCACTAACTGTAAAGAAAGAAAATTTTTCTTAATTCCTTAACTACTTTCTTGAATCTACTTACACTCAGTGATTGTATGCTCTGTGGTAAATGATTAAAAGTTTGAAGCCTTAATACCATGGCTACGATTCAAACTTTGAGGTCCTATGTATCGGGTGTTTTTTTTAGAGTGATAGAACTTTCGATAGGGATAACTGTGATTTGCCAGAAGGTAGAAGCCATGTTGTTTTGGCATTTCTGTTCAGTAAGAATTGACAAATTATTATGGAAAGACTCACGCCGCAACAACGTTTAGAAATTGTTGAAACTTATTTTCAAATGGTTTACATAATAGTCCATCAGAGCAGCTTATTCGTTGAACTATCGATAGATTTCGGACAACATTTTCTCTACTCGATGCAACAACAACAACAAGACAAAAAACTTTACGAACAGAAGAAAATATCGCTGCTGTAAGTCATAGTGTTAATGATGATCCAGATTTGTCTATTCATCGACGTTCACAACAAGTTGGACTTTGTGCATCCACCACATGGAAAATTTTCATAGTAAAGATCTTGGCCTACACCCATACAAGATCCAACAGGTTCAATAACTAAAGCCACTTGACCAAAATAAGCGTCGTTCGTTTGCTGATGAGGCCCTAGAACAGCTTGAAGTTGATCCACTTTTTATTGTAAAATTGTGTTTAGTGATGCAAGCTCATTTCTGGTTGTACGGCTACGTAAACAAGCAAAATTGCCGTATATGGAGTGAAAACAATCCTCAAGAAGTTCTGCAGGTTCCATGGCATCCTGAAAAACACACTGTATGGTGTGCTTTACACGCTGGAGGCATCATCGGTCCATATTTCTTTAAAAACGATGCTGGAGCTAATGTTAAAGTGAATGGTGCTCGTTACAGGTCGATGATCAATTATTTGTCGTTTCAAAATTTGAATGGTATCGACCAAGTAGTGTTTTACTTCCTATAAGATGGTGCTACACCTCTCTGCTACTGTAACAATTGATTTATTGAAAGAAAGATTTGGCGATAACAGTATTTCAAGAAATGGTCAAGTTAATCGGCACCAAGATCATGCGACATAATTCCACTGGATTATTTTCTTTGGGGTTATGTCAAGTCATTGGTTTATGCTGATAAACCAGAAACAATAGACGCTTTGGAAGCCAACATGACTCGAGTTAGTGATTAAATAAGGCCTAAATTACTCGATAATGTGGTCCAAAATTGGTCTCGTCGAATGCTGTTGCTCCTCAGAGCCAGTCGTGGTGGACATAATGCCATAAGACAGGTTTGATTGGAAACAGAAAAAAGGTCGACAGATCTAAAGACTTCTTTAACACATTGATAGTGTAATATCATGTATATAAATAAAAGTAGTAATTATAAAATAAATGAAGAAAATACTTTCTATGTTAATTGCATTCTATGGTTTAAGTTAGGTACGCTTGGTAACCTAAAAACTCTTTCTCTTTCTCTGTTGTAACTCGAGTTGTGTACATTGTTATTTTATTATCAAAGTCTGAGTTAAACATACTTATATTATTTTACCGACGATATTACAGATAGCATACAAGGTGGAATTCAATTCTTTGTTCAAGTATTCAATCTGATTTTTCCTCTTCAAATCATAATCAACATAAATGCCTGAAAATTTAGTTCGATATATTAATCTTCACAATAGTATCATCTAATAATAACATACTTGGTAACACAGATTTTGATCTGGCACTGTGAAAAATCACACGTTCTGTTTTTTTTCGGAATTCAATTTCAAATTATTTTTTTCTTCAATAAATTCATTGTTCGACCCTTACATCAACTTTACGATATCTTTCATAGTCTTAACTATATTAACATCATCAACATACAGAATCATATCCAGCAGCTCACTAATATTGACAGGAAGATCGTTAATATATAAAATTAACAACAGTGGACCCAAAATACTACCTTGTGGTACACCACAGATGATATTTTTTTCTTCCGAAATAAAAATTTTAGTATCTACTCTAATACGTACTTTCTGTTTCCCACCTTCAAGGTATTAATTTGAGTAATTTGTCCGTTATTTCATAAGCATTGAGTTTTTTAATAGTCTAGCATGATTCACACAATCGAATGCTTTAGATAAATCCAAAAATATATCCAGAGGAGTGGCGTTTTCAGCAGGTAATTCAAGATGCCATATTTCGGACTATACTCAAACTTGGATGCAAGAACACCAAGTGACAATTATTTCATGGCCAGCAGCTTCATCAGATATTAGTCCCATTGAAAACATATTATATTATATAAAGTTAAACGAGCAGCGCTACGAAATAAAGATGATTTAATTCAGTCAGTTTCACAGTCCTGGACTACTATCACCGACAATTATGGAGGTGATCTAGTTTCGGGTGTAACTCGACATTAAGTCAAGTGTTTATAGTTAAATGAAGGTTGAAAAAGTTAATGAGATGAATATTTTGTTATAATTTTTTAATTTAAGAATTAAAAATATATATTGAATAATTACAATTGAGCTATGTTTTTTCCGGATACTTTCTAGACGGACTATACAATAAGAGGTTTCATTTTAATATAAAAACACGAGTATATTTTAAGAGAAATTAGTGAACGTTTATTTCATTGTAAAGAGGAAGGTATGCTATTAACAACGGAAAACGATATCAGCCTTCTCATGAAATTTTCCATGACCAATTCTCATATTTGCAGTTTTATGTTCTTGATAACTTCACGAAATCCATCTTTAAGGTCCTGGATCGATTATGGAGCGTTGACCTTATCTTCCACGTGGCCCCAAATAAAAAAGTCTGAAGATGTTAAATTACAAGATCTCGGTAGCCAATTGTGATCACCTCTTCGAGAAATAACACGACCAGGAAACTTTTCTTGCAGAATTTCAATTGTTTCGTTGCTTGTGCAGCTCAGTTTTGTTGAAAATAAACGTCGTCTACATCCATATCCAATTTCGGCCATAAAAATCATTAATCATAGCTCGGTAGTGCAATCAATTCGGCATAACAATTGCACCTGCCTCATTTTCGAATGAGTAAGGTTCAATCACACCGCCAGCCCAAAAACCCAACCAAACAGTGACACGTTGAGGGTTCAACAATCATTCTTGAATTTTCCGAATCCCAAATGTGACAATTCCGAGGTCAAAATGGGCCTCATCAGTGAAGATAATTTTTCTATGAAATGCCCGGTTTTATAGACCTTCCAGCTCCTAGCTTCCAGTCTCTTCTATCCTTATAATCTCCTGCAGTCGTAGTGGATTTCCATCTACATAAGTTCCGAGGCTGATTTATGGTTGTTTTTGCTGAACGACCAAGTTATTTGTGATCAGAGTTGATTTCTCCTAGCCTAGTGAGCCAACACCAAGAACTGCAAGGCAGCAGCTTTGCTTGAACCCTAGGTAGGAGCCCTCAAAGGGTGCTATCATCCGGGCCTGATGAACCCTGTTTTTCGAGGTGTTATTCCTCGAACTCTGCAAAATTTCCACCACTTCTGTAGTGAATTTCAACAATTTCAATGCGTTGTTGAATCGTGTATTGTCTCATTTTGAGTAATGGCGTAGTTTTCACTTAACAAATGTCAAACGTATTCAGAAGTGAAAGTTGTCCAGACAACGGGCTATTCATAATGAAACCTCTTATCGGGAAATCCTTTATTCGTTGTAAACTTCGACTTGTACGATTCTGTGATTCTTTAAATCCTTAGAACGAAAGGTCCTCTCACCCGTTCCTTGAACCACTGAAAAAACACCTTGAGACGGTGTTTTTCCCCTGTTTTTTATTGCTATATTAGACTAATAAAAAAGTATCCTCAAAGGAAGTGTAGTATAGCAAGAGTGACAGGGAAGATTCGAATTTCAATAAGGGGCTAGGATTAGGATTTCTTATTATGACAGTTGAGCTTCAGGGCTGAATAGATGGGTCTGTAAGGATGCTACTGAAATGATATGGACTCACGGCCGACTTAGTATGAAAGCAATTCATTCTATTTATACTGCCCTTTTTAAAAGCTTGCCACCCGTTTTGATAATTCATTTATATGAATGAAATTAAGCATTCAGGACCATTTTCAAGAGAAACAACCCACAAGAGTAATTGTTGCTGGGATAGAATAATGTAAAAATAAACTTCAAGAAACAATAGATAATTTAATTATAGGTATGTAAGGGCGAACATTGACTTCCCATGAGAATGCAGCAACAGTTTACAAACACCTTTAGGAATATATGAATGATACTCAAAATGGCGCCATACCATCAATGAAACAAAGCAAGATGTAATCACCAGCAAAGGACATATCGGATGTTTTTTTTAGAATGATGAAACTTCAAATTGAAATAAAACACATTTAAATTAAGATTGAGGCCAATTTTTTTATGAAAGATAATTTTATGACATTTATGTTTTAAAAATAATTTCCGGCATATGTCCACCACGACTAGCTCTGACAAACCGCATTCGACCAGACCAATTTTGGACCACTTTTTCGAGTAATTCAGGCCTTATTGCATCAATTACACGATAATGTTGGCTTCCAAAGCGTCTATTTATCAGCATAAACCAATGACTTGACCTAACCCCAAAGAAAATAATCCAGTGGAGTTGTCGCATGATCTTGGAGGCCAATTAATTGGACCATTTCTCGAAATAATGTTATCGCCAATTCTTTCTTTCAATAAATCAATTGTTACGGTAGCAGCATGAGGTGTAGCACCATCTTGTTGGAACCGAAACACTTCTAGGTCGATACCATTCAAATTTTGAAACAAATAATCATTGATCATCGATCTTGTAACGAGCACCATACAATGTAACATTAGATCCAGCATCGTTTTTAAAGAAATATGGACCGATAATGCCTCCAGCGTGTAAAGTACACCATACTGTGCATTTTTCAGGATACAATGGAACCTTCAGAACTTCTTGAGGAATGTTTTCACTTCACATACGGCAATTTTGCATGTTTAAATAGCCGCTCAACCAGATATCAGCTTCATCACTAAATACAATTTTACGATAACAAAGTGGATCAACTTCAAGTTGTTTTAGGGCCCAATCAGCAAACAAACGAAGCTTATTATGGTCAAGTGGCTTCAATTTCTGAACCATTTGGATCTTGTATGGGTGTAGACCAAAATCTTTACGCAAAATTTTCCATGTGGTGGATGCACAGAGTCCAACTTGTTTTGAACGTCGACGAATAGAAAAATCTGGATCATCATTAACACTATGACTTACAGCCGATATTTTCTTCTGTTCGTACAGTTCTTTGTCTTGTTGTTGCATCGAGTAGAGAAAATGTCCGAAATCTATCGATAGTTCGACGAATAAGCTGCTCTGATGGACGATTATGTAAACCTTAAATTTCACGAAGTGCTCTATAAGTTTGTCGAATAGAACACTGATTTTGAAAATAAATTTCAACAATTTGTAAACTTTGTTGCGGCGTGAGTCTAATATTTATTTTCCTTGATAATTTGTCAATGCTTACTGAACAGAAATGCCAAAACAACATGGCTTCTACCTTTTGTCAAATCACAGTTATCCCTATCGGAAGTTCTATCACTCTAAAAAAAACATCCGATATTTTAGTGTTTTCATACCATGTGTTTCATTATTTTAGGCAAATGCTCTCAAGGCATATAGTTTATGGTCTACATATTCCATGTTGAAAAGTACTATACAAATAAACGAAAACGTGGATATTTCACAATACAAAAAGTTACTTGCCTCTTTAAAACTTCAAAATGACACATACGATGCAAAGAAATCAAAAGTTCTGACTATGGAAAACGTTATTATGTTTTTCAAAGAGGCTCCAGACGATAAGTTCTCATTAATGAAACTGGTACTAATATTTGGTTTAAATGGGGCATGTCGACGTACAGAATTGTGCAGCTTGACTGCCAAAATATATAAGACAATGGAAAAACTTTGGTTATAACTTTATATGATACCAAATCCAAGAAGAAATGTGTATTTACCGTAGGATCAGTGTGCAACTGATATGAAATGTATCATAAATATTCATAATTGAGACCCAAATAAGTAAAACACAATAGATTTTTCATTTACTATAATAATCACGGAAAGTGCACAACACAACTAGTCGGCATCAACAGTTTTGCAAAAGGTCCTCAAAAGTTGCATCTAGTTACACTGGCTTTTAGAGGACGTCTGTCACTTTCGTCGCAGACAGTGGCGCTGACATTCAAACACTCAAAAGTCTTGTAGAATGGCAGTGAACTAGTGTGGCTGAAGAGTATATTGAGGAAAACATTGCCAGTAAGTTGAAAGTTTCAAAAAGTATATTTCATCAGGAAAAACTACTGCCACCTCAAGTAATAAGTAGTGATAAACAATATGTTGATTAATTTGTTAATTCATTATCTTTTAAAATAAATGCATTTTCTGAGCTGAAAAAACGGAGCTTATTACTTTGATTTCCAATATTTATGATTTTTCTCAACTTTTCAGCTTTTCTCGAAAGGAAAAAATATGAGATTTTTCCACACTATTATTTCATATATTACTGTAGAACACAATTAATCATATTCATTATCACAAATTCGTCTCTATTAATATTCAAGAGGAAGCGTTCATTCTTCCCATGATCCAGTATCGATTATATCGAAAGATTCGTATATAGTCTCACGTAGCTACCCATAATTTGCTTCATTATCGTCATCAGATATGTAATCGACGCATTAGGTTTTCTAGGAGAGCATTAAATGCTGATTAATGGCAAGCTGGCTGAAGATTCCCATTTTCATACATTTGAATTTGATGGTTGTAATCAATTAGGCCCGAGAAAGAGGTTATACGATTATTGGTATCAGAAAGGATAAAAGTCTATAATGAATTGGCAATTCAGTTTTAAATATCCGTAATTTATCATCGTGATCTGACTTGTGTGGTAATGAACCCTGGTATAGGAAGATGGGTTCCATGGTTATACGGAGGTTGTCTGAGAAGAAACTCAGAGATAAACTAATTTCTTACTTGCTTTTGATTTTCCCAAATAGTATATTATAATAGTTAGTTCTTTTCAAATTGTTTGGCTTGCACTTGTTGAAACCAATTCTACACTTAAATTAAATAAGAGATGGTTTACCATAGTAGCTGAACGAATTGAATGTTTTTTCGGTTTAGCTTGGGTTATATTTCGTAAATAGCAGTTACACTGTTTTTTGGCAATCATACTATCAATTATTGATGGTAAAGGACCGTTATTAGCTGAATAAATTGGAAAGATAAAGGTTATTGTCTGGATTCTGAAACCTTCTTCATTTTAATCATTAACATCCCGAAAGATTGATTACCAGATTCCCATTTGCAGTCAATTAGCTTTCTCGCCTTCAATTAAGGCAAATATTCAGCTTAACATGAATGAGAATTGATAGGAAAAACAGAATTGTCTAGATTCCGAGCTCATTTTCAATTTTATCATTCAGTACATTGGGTGATAGATGCCCAGGTTCTTTTTTCCAAACTCAACTGGCTCGTCTTCAATTAAGAGACCTTCAGGTTTACGTAAAAGAAATTGGGAATATAAAGGGCATTGTCTAGAATCTGGAATCTTCTTCATTTCAATCATTCAACATCTTGATTCAACAGATTGATTTATAGATTCCCATTTCTAGTCTACTTATTTTCTCGTCATCAATTAAGGTAGAATAACAAAACATTCAGCTTATCATGGTTGAAAATTGATAGGACAGACAGTATTGTCTAGATTCCGATTCTTTTTCAATTTTATCATTCGGCTTAATGAGGGATAGATTTCCAGATTTCCTTTTCCAGCTTCACCCAGCTCGGCTTCAGTTGAGAGAATTCATAACAATACCTTCAGGTTTATGTGAAAGAAATTGGAAAGCTAAAGGTCATTGTCTAGATTCCGGAACCTTCTTCATTTCAATCATTCAACATCTTGAAAGATTGATAACCAGATTCCTATTTCCACTCTATTTGCTTTCTCGCCTTCAATTAAGTTAAATATTCAGCTCAACATGAATGAGAATTGATAGGACGAACAGTATTGTCTAGATTCCGAGCTCTTTTTCGATTTTAACATTCTGCACAATGGGTGATAGATTCCCAGGTTCTCTTTTCCAGCCTTAACTGGGTCGCCTTCAAGTCAGGTTCACGTAGAAGAAATTGGGAATATAAAGGGCATTGTCTAGATTCTGGAACCTTCTTCATTTTGATCATTCAACATCTCTGAAGATTGATTACTAGATTCACATTTCCCAACTATTTGCTATCTCGCCTTCAATTACGCCAGAATAACCAAATATTTAGTTCAACATGAACGAGAATTCATAGGACAAACAGAATTGTATAGATTCTAAGCCCTTTTTCAATTTTATCATTCAGCACAGTGGGCGATAGATTCCAAATTCCTTTTTCCAGTCTCAGGAAATCTTGGGAAATTGATTCCCCGATTACCATTTCCAGTCTATTTGCTTTCTCGCCATCAAATTGAGTCAGAATAACGAAACTTTCAGCTCAACATGAATAAAAATTGATAGGACAAAGAGAATTGCCTAGATTCTGAGCTCTTTTTCAATTTTATCATTCATCACAATGGATGATAGATTCCCAGGTTTCTCTTTCCAGTCTCAACGTCTTCAATTAAGAGACTCAATAACGGTACCTTCGGGTTTACGTAGAAGAAATTGGGAAGATAAAGAGCATTGTCTAGATTCTGGAACCTTCATTCAACATCTTGAAAGGCAGAGTAACGAAACATTCAGCTTAACATCGATGTGAACAAATACAGAGCCCTTTCTCAATTTCATCATTCAGCATAATGGGCGATAGATTCCCAGGTTTTCCAGTCTCAGCTTGCTAGTTTTCAGTTAAGAGATTCAATAACGATACCTTCAGGTTTGAGTAGAATAAATTGGAAAGATTGAGGTCACTGTCTAATTTCTAGAACCTTCTACATTTTAATCATTCAACATCTTGAAAGATTGCTTCCCAAATTCCCATTCTATTTGCTTTCTCACCTTCATTTGAGGCAGAATAACAAAACATTCAGCTTAACATGGATGTGATAGAACAAACACAGGGGCTTTTTTCAATTTTATCATTCAGCATAATGGGTGATAGAATTCCAGATTCCTTTTTCCAGTTTCAGCTGGCTCGTCTTCAGTTAAGAGACGTAATAATGATACCTTCAGGTTTACGTAGAACAGATTGAGAAGATAGAGGGCATTTTCTACATTCTGGAACCTGCTTCATTTTAATCATTCAACATCTTGGAAGATGGATTCCCAGATTCTTTCTACTTGCTCGCCACAATTTAAGCCTCAATAACGATACCTCCAGCTTTACATAGATGGAAACTGATAAGACGAATGGAACCCAACATGATACGAAAGCGTTCATAACTCCAAACTTCACTCAAGAATCTGATACTTCTCGGTACTACGCGCTACGCTACCAACCTTTCCATTGCCGCAAAAAGAATAGATCGATTTAATTGCATCGAGACCATACGAACGGGTGTTTCAAATAACAAATAATTAAGAAGTAGACATAAACATCAATCTTCGCATAAAATGTGAATGCTCCGGGTACGTGAAGAGAGTTAATTGAAACGAGGAAACGAAGAAACCTCGAGAAAGGCAAAAAGCGGTCTCCGGTTTGCGATGGCGACCGACGTTCTTACTCTTCCATATGGAATCTCATACTTTTCCGATTCATTAATCATGTGGAAGGTAGATATGCATTTCATGTTTGTCTAATTCCGACGTTTCAACCATTTCACGGTACGTCGAAGATCGGAAAAAGAACGGATGGATTTTTTCGATCGCATATCGGTGTTTTCTCTGTGACTGTTTCGACTGGCTATTGATTCATTCGAACGAGAGCTCTGTGGTACAAATCTTCATCTAGGTTGTCGTCATCGACTATTCACAAGAAGCCGATTGATTTCGAGTAAGATTGATTGTTTTGAAATGTCGAAATCGACTCACGTCTATGTAATATGGGTGTTTATTCTGCCGTTCGCCAGTGACTAATGGAACTATTTCTTCGGCTGTTCGAATGTCATAAGACAATGCAAGGTATGTACTGAGTACGGAAATTGTATGAATCATTTCAAAAGCGTACAAATGAATGACACCTATGACGGCTTTCATCCTTGACAAACTAGACAAACTCTAAACCTCACAGTCTTTCGATAGGGACTCCCGAACTTTGACAATTGATAGCGTCCATATTATTTATAGTCCGTCTATAAAGTATCCGGAATTTATTATTTTTCATAACTTCAATATACCTTTTGTTAACATTCTAAGACAAAAGTAATGTATAAAAAAGGTTGTGGCTATTGCCAAAGTTGCATGGCAACACTAATTGTCAAATACTGTTGATTGTCAACAGGTACACAGTTTATGAAATAATTTTGCTACTAGAAAAAAAAACAGGTAGAATATTTGTATAGAAAAGGTTTTCGGAACGTTGAAAAATTAGTGCAATTGACTGAACTTGAAAAAAGTGCTGTATAAGAGGATAAAATGGCATGGATATGAGACATATACCAGTTTCAGGAAGATGTTTGATTAAAGGAAACAATTTTAACGCTTTATTGGCCTTAGGACGACACAATCCGCGCCTGGGATTTTGCAGATTGGCGAACAGATTTGGAAATCAACGAACTATAAAATCCAGAAACCCTCCATATATCACTGAAAAGACAAGTTTACATATCAAGGAAACCAAAAAAATCCCTATAATGACACCCTCAGAAAAGGAACGAGGAATAGAATTTTGTCAACGTTTTCCAGAAGATAATTTCAATAATGTCTTTATATCTGATGAAAGTTGTTTCCAACTTGGTAGAAACCACTTCAAAATCCTATCAAAACAACCTGTTACTGTTCAAATTTCCAAATTTCCCACCAAAAGGATGGTTTGGGGAGCAAGATCTCAGCGTGGTACGATTCTCTGTATAGTGAAAAGTATTGTAGCATTCTAAACGATTTTCTCCTTGAAACGGTGCATGCTTTATATCCAGAGTTCTCTGAAAGAGCTTTTTTAAAGAGAGTTTGTTTCGAAGAATTTTTTAAGGTTATGTTGGACATTTTTAGAGTATAATTTGTTTTTTTATAATGCCGGTATGTAACACCAGTTTAAAAATGTAACCTGCAAACTTTTTAACAAATTGGTAAATAGACATTATTATTATTATTATCAATCTTCTCTATTTTTTTCGATTTTTTTATCTTCTTTTGATACTGTGTGATTAGTGATAACTCTATATATCTATTGAGAAAGGAACAATGTTTCTGAAGTTATTTATCTACTTCAATTTTGAAAAGTTTTTTAAGAAATTTCATAAAATTAAAATTTGTAGCGAGGTATAACAGAATTACCCTGTTTGGTATTTTAGATAAATTTACCTAATGTAAAAATCACAAAACATTTGAAATGAGCTGCAGAGGCCCACCAAGCTCCAGTCTTGGTACTTACTTGACTTATTTCATCATCTTAGAATATTTCTTGAAAACTCACAAATCGATCAATTTGACATTGAGAAGTTTGGATCAAACTAACTTCCTCATGAAGTTTCGATAGAAATCTAAATGCCCCTTTCAAAATATTCGTTAAGTAACTACTAGAATATCAATATTCTTAGCATACGAATTTTTATGATATGTTCTTTTTTCATCCAAATATTCCATACATCAGAAATGTTCAAATAACTCACGTTTTGGTTTTGCAGTTCTTGTAGCAATTCTAGTACTTACTTCTTCCTAAAACAAAAAAAAAACATGAAATTAGTGAACAAACAATGAAAATACACAAAAATCGAATGAAAATAATTAAAAACGGAGCATAAAGTAGAGGGGATACGGTTCGATGTTTTATTTTCTGTGAAATTCAGATAAGGACCAATCGCGACTTGTTCAGCTGAAAATCGAGTTAAAATGCTTCTCGGACCATTTCCGATTTAATGTAGCGGGTGGAAATGGACTCTTATTGAATTTTCTAGAGGCGTGATGGGAATTTTTCGCGTTGGGTCTCGATTCAATCGACACCGAGATATTTTATGATTGATTTTCTGAGTCATCACGGCGTCGAGGGTAAACTTATTGAATTCTTTATTTCGATGTCGATAGGATTGAAAGTTAAACGAAGATGACTCAACAAGCAACTAAATTATTTTCGCGTAAGTTTCTACAATATTGAAATCTGAGTAAACCTACGACATAATAGAACGATCGCAGAAAAAACTGAAGGAACTGTGGAATACAGAAAACATCACAATAAAAGAGATTGAAAACTATAATACACATATAAAAATAATCTAAAGAACAAAATATAGATTTCTTATTAGGGGTATAAATAACTTCATGTGGTTTATTTTCGAAAGCTTTTTGTGAACAATTTTAATTATTGTTCGTCATAATCCACCATTTTTCTCCATTTTTCTGGAAATTGATCGCAAAAAGAAGCTAGCTTTCTGAAACTAGAATTTTTTCTTCCAGTCGTTCGCCTGGACGGCTGATCCTCACTAAATTTGGCTCCAGTTTTTGTGTCGTTGTTATACACCTAGATACCAAAACTTGATTCCGATGGCATGAGTAGGTTTGGAGCTTTAAGCAAAATAAGAAAAATAATCATATGTGAAAAAGTGCGAAATCATTATACCGATTTTGCCCATCAACGAACGGAGATAATCAGGCCCCAAATCTACTCTAATCACTTCAAAACTCTAGCCTCTAGCTCTTTCCATTCGAAAATTAGATTGTTATGTACCGGCCGGCAGAACTGGCTGGACAGAATTACTTTTGACCTTGAATTCATAATGAATGAGACCACCTTAGTCTTTTGAGACCATTTCGGCTCAAAATAAAAAATTACAGACATTTGGGCTCTATTGTAATAATAGAGTTATTGCCTGTTAAGTAAATTATGATTCACCATGTACATCATCGACGAATCATTATCAGTTCGAAGTTAAATCAACAACAAATCGTTTTGTATATTCATCTATGTGCTTCATGAAATCTGGATGAATTGTTACAGGTTGGAATGAAATAAATTATTAATGTTCGTTCAAGGTGAGATCAGTGGGAAAGTTCTGGATTGATTAGTCATTAATTAATACAAAGTAGCAACACGTTTTGTTTTGAAAAGCGTATCACAGTTTCTCATTAACACACTTAGGAAAAAACTATTGATATAAATTATTCATCTATATTAATACATAAGTTAGTCTTTTTGTAATTCAATAAATTTATCAGAGGACTAAGAAATAGATGCATAATATTTTTGAAACGCGTTGAATCTCGAATGAAATTTTTGCATCATTCTGAAGAAGTCACAAACAGAGTGTCTCAAGAAAAATGGTTGTTTCGTCACAGATGAAAAAAGACATTAGCGTGCTATCACCCGTGAAGCTTACAATGTGGTTCTCGGTCGTACAAAGAAGATCAGGAAGAGAGTGGGCGACAAATCTGAGCCTTGGGGCACTCCAGCGTTCACGTTGAAACCACATGAACTGACAGCATTCACGACCACAAGAATATTTCTGTTGGTGAAGAAACTCTTCATCCAATTGCAATTAGTTCCGGGAAAGACATACGAAGATAGCTTATTCAGAAGAGCCTTATGCCAGATACGATCGAAAGCCTTGGATATGTCCAGAGCAACTGACTAAGATTCCCCATAGCGCTCAATAGCCTTGTCCACATTTGCGTCACATAGCTAAGGAGGTCACTTGATCAGTGTTTGCGAAAACCACATTGTCCGTCATCTGCTCTCCAGGTATCTAACCACGCCAAGAAGATGCATGGAATCAATTGTCTGAAACACCTGGTTTTTCATCATCAAGTCGCGAACTGAGTTTTTCTAAAGAAAGTTGTTGTTTGGGTTTTCGAAGCATTAAATTGCACTTGAATACGTGGACCTCATTCGATTTGCTGACATCTATAGAGGTGAACTCAGAGGTAAGAGAAAGCTCTTCGAGTCAGAACAATTCAACCTTTATTTATGCGACAGTTCACAACTCAAATCGGCTTGAATATATATCGTAGGGATACAAGCAACAGACATGCATATTTCGAAGGTTATTGGTTTCATTAATATATTCAGCCTGAAAAGAAACTCCAAAGTTTCCCCTCACACTAGCGCTCTATTTTTTGTCCTTTCTCCCTATTTTGAATATTTTCATGAAACATTGGATCATCTTTATTGGTGGTTTTATAAGTTTTCCTATTTGATGACAATCATTCAGATAATTTTTGGTGGAGTTGTTATCTACCTGTACAGATACGTTAAAGAACGTCCATGCAGCCCACAAAAAGTTTTGAAAGCAAAGACAAACGAATAAGATAAAATCCAGCGTGTCCCCCTAGGGATTCTGAAGATGCTCAATCGTTTCGGCACGAGATGAACTCCCCCCAGCTCGCAAAATTAATGTAGTGAGCGTGTAAGGGTGACACTTTCAATATTGCCGCCCGAGGCGAGTCGATAAAACAGGGATCTGGGGTTACATCGGTGATTCCAGGATGTATTCAATTAAGGGATTGGGCTTTTTGCGAGCTGTTTTTGTCCGATAACGTGGCGAAACGCTCTCTGAATTTATATTAAGAAAAATGGCCTACCCTTTATCAAGTGAGTGGGCCCTGTTGAGCATGACATGGCAAATTAGAGTATTAGAATAAGCACATCGTTAATTTGTTTGTTGAAAGAAAGGGTTGGGATAAAGTGCACTGTTTAATTAAAATTTTATAAGCTGGATATCTGAGTAGGGAACATTGGATGCTTTATCGGTTATTGTGTGAGGGGATACTGAGGAATAATTAAATAAACAAGGATTGGGTCAAATGACATTCAAATAAATATTTCAAATATAACGTCAACATATCCCTTGACGATTCGAGTTAAATCTAATTAACACTTTTACCGATAGGCTGTCATTTAAGTAGTCGAATTATTCAGATATTTTTGTAGCGGGTCGAATGAGTTGACTTTCTTCCTTCTAAATGAACCTTTGACTCAAATTATGTAATTCTTTTTACCATATTTTCCATAGTCACCAAATTTGTTCCAATCAATTAAAATTCTGAATTTACTAAAATGTAAAGGTGTGGTACCATAAAAATATTATGTTTTCCAAAATAAATAATCAATTCGTCACAAACCCTGCATAACATTCTCGTTACAAGTCGTATATTCATTCTGATTTGGTAATTACTTAAGAGTGGGGCATCTAGAGTTTGCATTTTGATTAAGTTTCGGCAGAAATTTAGTTTAATATTGGACATTTACAAAATTGGTCTATTTACGCTTGAAAAAACTGGAAAGTATTAAAACTTATCTCCAAATTGGTGAATCTTATATTCAAACTGTCTATTGCTAATACGGTAAACTGCACGATGAAATCCCTTCTTCATAGCATCCCGAATTAATAACTTATTCCGGCAAGTTACCGTTAGGATAGATTCCGGTCAAAAAATCCAGAATAGGTTGCACAATTTCAATTTAAGGGCAACAAGATCCGCCAGGCACCCACGATTGAGTAGGGAGCACCGCCGATTGGACATGAGAACTGGAACGCACACCGATGAAGATCCTGCCTGTTCACGGATGAGTCCAGATTTCGTCTGTATCAGTCTGATGGCCAAATGTTGATGTGGCGAGAACGGTGCCATCGGTATAATGAACATTTCATAACGCCAACAACTCAATTCGGTGGCGATTCAGTGTGCGTTTGGGGAGGCATTTGTTTTAATGGGCACACAGATCTTATTATACCCATTAACGCATCTATGACAGCGGTAAGGTATCCTGATTTGATTGTAGAACCAATTATTATTCCCATTGCGTCAGCCATTGGAGACAATTTTAGGTTAATCGACGATAATGCTCGTCCACACCGGGCAAGAATTATCAAGGAACGCATAGATATGCATGGCATTAACCGAAAGGATTGGCCCGTTGTCTCTCCAGACAAAAATTGTCCCTTCTCAGACAATACAACAGGTCGCCAGTGCTTTGATAGAAGCGGAATAGAGGAAGAGCACATCGAACCACTAGAGGAGGCCTCAGCCAATATTAATCGTGATTTCAAGGTGTTCCTAACAGAAGGAACAGAAGTCTGCAGACTCCACCAGGTCAGAATCTTCCTTTTGTTTATTTTGTCACCATTTTTGAAGTGAATTCTAACAATTTCAGTGCGTTGTTAAAGCGTGTATTGTTCCATTTTTAGTAATGGCGTAGATTTCACTTATAAAATGTCGTATTGGAATAGCGTTCAGAAGCATCTGTTGAAGGAAGGTTTCCGTAGAGACTTGTTGACTGAAAGATTGACCAGTAACGGAGAAAGCGCATGCGTGGCAAAAGACTAAGTCTAAATGAAGTTATGTTCATCCTCGCGTTTCCATACGGAGCAACGAGCCCATATCTCAGAACCACGTCGCCATCCAAGAGCCGTCTGGACTTAAGTCAAAATATTACCCAATTTGCATCAATTCTCCTTTAGTGGTATTCCCGTATCTCACGAGAAAATAATCTCGGTATGTCCTCGACTTTTGTTGAGCCGCTTCGACTTTTAAGAACAATAACAATTAATTTTTATGCCCCGACTGCACCTTAACGGCCGATAAATCGAATAAACGGCCTCTCTTTTTTTCATAACTAAAGATATTGCAGCCTTTAACGGAATTAATTCTGATATTTATGGAAATTTCGATTGTGGCGCAACGACGACCGCGTTTGATTGGAATAGATTCAGCGGCGGCTCGTTACGAGCCCATGTCACTGCTTGAAACGAATCTCAATAAATAAGCAACATGCGAATATCTATTAGGAGTACAAATAAGTTTCCGCCGTTTTATTGTAGATGGCGCTGAACGGAGTTTCTGTTAGCTTTCGCAGATGATAACCGGCTTAAAAAATAGTTTGGACATTCAAGAACAACATAACCTATTAATATCATTGATTTTATATTGGTAAAATATAATTTTTATAAGTTGAAAATGTCAAAATTTGAGCCAAGTAAGCGTCATTTGCGGGAAATATTAGTTTACTTCTTTATTTTGAAGAAATCGGCTGCTGAAGCGCATCAATTGCTCGTAGAAGCATATGGTGAGGGTGCTTTGAGTGAGAGAACGTGTCGAGAGTGGTTTCAAAAGTTTAAAAACGGTGATTTCGACGAAGAAGACAAAGATCGCAGTGGAAGGCCAAAAATTTACGATGATGCAGAATTGGAGGAATTGTTGAAGGAAGATTCATCTCAAACACAAAAAGAACTTGCTCTAACCTTAGAAGTCACTCAGCAAGCTTTCTTTCTTAATAAATATTCAATTTGTGTTAAAAAACGGCGGAAACTTATTTGTACTCCTAATAACTGAACACAATTTACCATAGCTATATAGAATACACAATGTCCTAAGCATAACTTCCATATAGCGAGGCGTCATCATTTCTGGCAAAAATAAAATATGATTTAAATCCAGGTCACTCACTCAAGTGATTGTTAAAAATGTCAAATGTGACCTTGTGTTACATTTTTGTCTACTTCAGTCACTTCCAAAACGCTTGTACCCCTCTCGTATTTCTTCAACGAAAAGTAAGAGTCTTTTCGTCATCGATACTACTCTATCCTGGGCTGTAAATTATCGCTCCATCTTTTTCTTGAGCGTTCTAGATTTCTCTTTTCCACAAACGATTCATCTTTGGCCTCCTTCATCATTCTGCTTCGCCCTATTCTCTATGTATGCGTATTCCATTTTTTTTGTGTGTTCAATCCACGATCGCTGTACAATTTTTTCACTTAGAATTAAGAGCATAACCCGAAAACTGTAATCTTTATCAAATGTCGGTGTACACTATTGGAAAAAGCAGAAAATTCTCCCTAGACTGGAGTAGTTTCATGGAGATATTTATGAAATACTTACTCATTATAGGGTGGTTAAGAAAAAAATGATTATAAAATTTTCTTCAGTTATAATTTTTGGCCGAAGTTAACCCTAAATTTCGCCACGTAAACTCTCATAGAAATTATGTGTGAAAACTACTTCATTTATAAAGCTTTTCAGCGACGTATAATACATTATAATATTTTATTTAATATTGTTATGTATTATTTTTTATTTCAATATTATAAACTCTGATAAAAGATTATGGCTGAAGAAAATTTTAAGATTATTGAATCATCGATATTCCGACTTAAAATTGAAAATGTGGAAAATCGCTGGAACCTGTCGATTCTGATTCGCGAGGAAAAAACTTTTCCGCTTTTTTCATCCCCGTAACTTCAACCCACTTACGGGGGTTAACACGACCCCCTGATTTTGAATAGGAATGAGGTGTATTGCGATAATTAATTTTGAAGATCCTATCGAGTACTATCTGACGCTAAAATTTCGCTTCAAAATATCCATCGATAATGAAATAACAGCGAAAATAGTGAAAGAAGCAATGTGGAATTTCTCGAGGATATCATTCGTATGTGACACATTTCAAAGGTATTTAGTATAATAGTTATGTTGTTGATTTTTTGTCCAACAAAGTAGACGGACCATGTCTTTGATTTACCTTATTCTATCGTGGATTTTTAAGAACGTTACAAGTGTGTCAAAGCGATTGTAAATTTGTAAAAGAATTAAAATGGGGTATTCCGTAGAAGAAAGGGTGGAAATGATAAATTTATTTCTTAAAAATAACGACTCTGCGCGAACAACATCGAATTTATTCAACGAAGGACATCCTGGAAAGAAAGTTTCCGCTGCTTATTTTGTGCAACAGGTGGCCAAATTTGACGCTACTGGTTCAATCAGAAACAAAAAGAAAGTGCATGAAAGAGACGAAGCGAGTGACGTGCCTGACTTAGGTCATGTAGCAATGGATCCGACCTTGAGTATTAGGAAATTGTCCGATGTATCTGGTGTATTACGCAAAACAATCATTAGAATCCTGAAACAACATAAATTCCATACTCATAAGATACGATTGGTTCAGGAACTGAATGAGGATGATCCCTATCGCCGACTCCAGTTCTGTGAAGTGGTCAGTGAAATGATTAACGGTAATCAAAACTACATATTCGTTATCTCTTTTTCGGACAAGTGTTTATTTCACCTTAACGGCATGGTAAACCGGCATAACTGTCAGTATTGGTCGGATGAAAATCCAAGATTATTTCGTGAGCTGCATACTCAGCGTCCCCAATTATTAAATGTTTGGGCGGTTATTTATGGAAATCACATAATCGGCCCATTTTTATACCCGGTAATCTTACTGGCCAAATTTATTCAGATCTATTGGAGAACGCTATTTATTCAGCCCTCATGCAAATATTTGAGAATGCAGAAGACCATCAAACGATAATTTTTCAACAAGATGGCGCACCACCCCATTTCGTTCAACCGGTGCGTCAGTTCTGAGATGAAAATTTGCCTCACGCCTAGATTGGAGCGGCCACCCAGATCACATGACCTGACTCCACTCGACTTTTTTCTATGGGATCACCTTAAATCCAATATTTACGCTACCCAGCCTGAGTTACTGGATGATTTGCAAACTCGGATGATTGATGAATGCCATCAAATTACGCCAGAAATCTTGAGTAACGTACGTGAACGTTTTAAGCAAAACTTACATTACTGCATGGAAATGAATGGTGCCCATTTCCAACATTTAATAAACTAATCACAAAAGTAAGTACTCTTCCACTATTTTACCTGTCATTTCGTTATCGATGGAAATTTTGAAGCGAAATTTCAGGATTAGATAGTACTCGATAAGATCCTCAAAATGAGGTATCGCTACAACTCTCATTCCTATTCTAAACCCCCCGTTGGGGGGTTATAGCTACGGGGATGCGAAGAGGGGAAATTTTTTTCCCCTCGAATCAGAAATTGAAGGGTACGTGCGATTTTTCACATTTTCATTTTAAAGCCGGAAAATCGAGGTGTTGAGTTTTCGCTGGACTACACTGTATGTATAGGGTTTTCCAATATGAAGTTTCATTTTAAACAGCCCACTATCTGGGCAGCTGTCACTTTTGCAGCTGTCATCTTTTGACATTTGACAAGAAAAAACTAAGCCATTACTAAAAATGGAAGAAATGGCTTCAAAGCATTGGAATTGTTGGAATTCACTACAAAAATGGTGAAAATTTCATAGTCACAGTTTGCAAAACTAAGCACTTTGGGGTCTTCTCGGCCGGTACCAGTGAAACTGATGGAAAAATTTGAGTTAGGCATTCCACAAACGTATTTTGTACAAAGACTTAGGTCTTAAACTTTTAAAGTTCAGATAACACAAGAAACCTGTTATTACATACAGTGAAATTCCGCCTAGCGGACACCCCCTTCAGACGCACACCTCACTTGAATGGACAGTTTTTCATAGTCCCGACTGACTCCCATATAATTTAAATTGTGTAAGTTGTCTCTAGAACGGACATTCTCTTGAACGGACGCGGACACTAAGGTATGTTCTATTAACCGGACAAAACCAAAATAAAAAATATCGGTTCTGTTTCAATTCCCTGTGGAAAGTATCGCTGTGAGTTCATTGCTTCGAATAGGAAAGAACATTAGTACCATCTTTCTTTCACTGAGGGACTTTCCCGGGCATTTATCGATCTCAACTGCGACACGAAACTCCCGAGAATTTAATTAGTGTTAGTCTGAATTTTGACGTTGACTCAGTGAAAGAAATGGCTCCAAAAAGAAAAATACTCACTCTTGAACAGAAAATTGAGATAACTGAAGTGTACAATAAGGAAAAATTGAGTGTACGTAATTTATCTAAGCGTTTTGATATCGGAAAAACAAGCTGCAGATATAATTAGACATAAAGAAATCCTTATGAACAAGTGAAAGTCGAACGCCAATGTGAATGAAAAGAGAAGTTTTGTAACTGGTGATGGTACCAAAATTGATATGTTGTGTTATGATTGGTTTACAGCAGCTCGCCATAAAGGGATTCCTCTGACAGATATGCACATGAATAATTTGATGAACTGTTTTGAATATGTGGAATTTTATTTTCTCATTTATTCAAAAATTAATAAAGTGTTGGCATTATGCTCAAATAGAAGAGAACTTAATGGTAAAAATTTTTTCAGGTCCGTTAATATGCTGCAATTCAAAAGAAATCGCCTTATCTTTAGGACATTCAGCATTCAGTGCTTCTTCAGGTTGGCTTGATAAATTCAGAAAACGCCACAACATAAGTTTTAAAACAATTTCAAAGAAAGGAGCCTCGTTAATTGCTGAAAGTGTCTCATCATTCTGGGAGAAATGCCCTTCTCTTATCAAAGAATATTTTACCCAGGAACATATTTAATACTGATGAAACAGGTCTCTATTTCAGAGCTCTGCCTAACAAAACGCTAACATTAAAAAAAGAAACATGTTTTCAAAAGTATTATAAATTGTGCTTCACATCAAATTGAACTTCAAATTTTCCATCATTCAAACTTTGATGAAGCTAGAATTTCAATTACCCTATAATTGAAACTTAACTGCCCAAGTTTGAGGAGAAAGAGTTAGAAATATTTTTTCGCTGCTCGATCCAGGAGGCCCATTATCTACGGAAATAATAACCTTAAATCGGTTAGAAAAAAAGGAAGAACAAATTGACCGCAATCATCCGTTCGTTCATCAAACCTTCGTCATATCCACGCCACTGTCGGCGCTCGGTCGAAATATGTTATTAAGCCAATTTAAGACGCTATTATGCGTTCTGCCCGGTCGGTCGACACATCCCGTATATATCCCAAAGAAATCTCGCGAATCCGCTGAATATCTCCTCGACGGCAATCAAAAGATTCGCGAGGACATTAACAAGTGCGATAATTCTTATTTAATATGACTTTTAATTATCCGGACGGACGCAAACGACGTATAAATTGTAACATGCCCATAATATCCTTATGATCTCGGTTAAATTGTCCCGAGACTGTTTGGGTGGCATGGAAGTATCCTGAGCATGTCTGGGTCTCTATCCGACTGCGTTTTGATGTGACAATTTGAATAATTAGCAGACGCAGATATGCGCTCAAATCGTAGATGTGTTCCCCAAGAAAGACCTGGTTGATAGATGAAATTATGACGGCCACACAGAGCTATAAAGCGTTCCTTCAACCAACTACGAAAACTTGGGTTCTGCTCGTCCAACGTTTGTAACTACTTGGTTCTGGGACTTGCGAATTTTGTTACTGGAAAATAATGTTGATTTTCTATTACATTTAAGTAACCTGAAAATTATACGGTTTTTCTCATAAATTAATAGATATATTCTCAATAAATTTTCATTTTTAACGGTCGTAAGAGCTGCGAGAGTTCCTTCGACGAACTTCTAAAACTTAGTTCATCCAATCTAAGTACCCATGTGATTCTGGAAATTGATAATGATATTACCGGCAAATGATGACGTTTTCTAAATTAATTAACACAGAGTTCCTTTTATTAAATTTTAAGACTCAATTCTGTTCATCCAAGCTAAGTGCCGACATGATCCTGGGACTTGATAATTAAGTTACCGGAAAATTATACCGTTCTCTCCATCAACTAACAGATATATTTTCAATGAATTTTCATTTTAAACGGTCATGAATGGTACGAGAGTTCCTTCGACCAACTTCTAAACCTTAGTTCATCCAAGCTAAGTACCCATGTAATTCTGGGACTTGATAATGATATTACCGGAAAATGATGTCGTTTTCTAAATCAATTAACAGAGAGACAGAGAGTTCCATCAATCAAATTCGAAAACTCAATTCTATTCATCCAAGCTAAGCATCGATATGATTCTGGGACTTGATAATTAAGTTACTGAAAAATTATACCGTTTTTCCCATCAACTAATAGATATTTCTTCGATAAATTTACATTTTAAACGACTATAGGAGCTACGAAAGTTCCTTCAACCAACTTCTAAATCTTAGTTCATCCAAGCTAAGTACCAATGTGCTTCTGGGACTTAATGATGATATTACCGGATAATGATGACGTATTTTAAATTAATTAACACAGAGTTCCTTTTATTAAATTTTAAGACTCAATTCTGTTCATCCAAGCTAAGTGCCGACATGATCCTGGGACTTCATAATTAAGTTACCGGAAAATTATACCGTTCTCCCCATGAACTGATAGATATATTTTCAATGAATTTTCATTTTAAACGGTCATGAATGGTACGAGAGTTCCTTCGACCAACATCTAAACCTTAGTTCATCCAAGCCAAGTACCCATGTTATTCTGGGACTTGATAATGATATTACCGGAAAATGAAAACGTTTTCTAAATCAATTAACAGAGAGACAGAGAGTTCTATCAATCAAATTCGAAAACTCAATTCTGTTCATCCAAGATAAGCATCCTTATCATTCTGGGACCTAATAATTAAGTTAGCGGAAAATTATACCGTTTTTCCCATCATCTAATAGATATATTTTCAATAAATTTACATTTTAAACGACTATAGGAGCTACGAGAGTTCCTTCGACCAACTTCTAAATCTTAGTTCATCGAAGCTAAGTACCAATGTGATTCTGGGACTTGATGATATTACCGGAAAATGATGACGTATTCTAAATTAATTAACACAGAGTTCCTTTTATTAAATTTTAAGACTCAATTCTGTTCATCCAAGCTAAGTGCCGACATGATCCTGGGACTTCATAATTAAGTTACCGGAAAATTATACCGTTCTCCCCATGAACTGATAGATATATTTTCAATGAATTTTCATTTTAAACGGTCATGAATGGTACGAGAGTTCCTTCGACCAACATCTAAACCTTAGTTCATCCAAGCCAAGTACCCATGTTATTCTGGGAATTGATAATGATATTACCGGAAAATGAAAACGTTTTCTAAATCAATTAACAGAGAGACAGAGAGTTCCATCAATCAAATTCGAAAACTCAATTCTGTTCATCCAAGATAAGCATCCTCATCATTCTGGGACTTAATAATTAAGTTAGCGGAAAATTATACCGTTTTTCCCATCATCTAATAGATATATTTTCAATAAATTTACATTTTAAACGACTATAGGAGCTACGAGAGTTCCTTCGACCAAATTCTAAATCTTAGTTCATCCAAGCTAAGTACCAATGTGATTCTGGGACTTGATGATATTACCGGAAAATGATGACGTATTCTAAATTAATTAACACAGAGTTCCTTTTATTAAATTTTAAGACTCAATTCTGTTCATCCAAGCTAAGTGCCGACATGATCCTGGGACTTGATAATTAAGTTACCGGAAAATTATACCGTTCTCCCCATCAACTAACGGATATATTTTCAATGAATTTTCATTTTAAACGGTCATGAATGGTAAGAGAGTTCCTTCGACCAACTTCTAAATTTTAGTTCATCCAAGCTAAGTACCCATGTGATTCTGGGACTTGATAATGATATTACCGGAAAATGAAGTCGTTTTCTAAATCAATTAACAGAGAGACAGAGAGTTCCATCAATCAAATTCGAAAACTCAATTCTGTTCATCCAAGATAAGCATCGATATCATTCTGGGACTTGATAATTAAGTTACCGGAAAATTATACCATTTTTCCCATCCACTAATAGATATATCTTCAATGAATTTTCATTTCAAACGGTCATAAATACTACTGGGGTTCCTTCGACCAACTTCTGAAACTTAGTTCATCCAAACTAAGTACCCAGGTGATTCTGGGACTTGATAATGATATTACCGGAAGATGATGACGTATTCTAAATTAATTTACACAGAGTTCATCCAAGCTAAGAGCAATGTGATTCTGGGACTTGATAATGATGTTAGCGGAAAAATTAACACGTTTTCTATATTGATTAACAGATAATTCCTTCAATCAAATTCAAAAGCCTAATTCTGTTCATCCAAGCTAAGCACCGATATGATTTTGGGACTTAATAATTAAGTTACCGGAAAATTATTCGGTTTCCTCATCAACTAATAGATATATTTTCAATAATTTTTCTTTTTAAACGGTCCGAAAAGCTTCGAGAGTCCTTTCAACCAACTTCTGAAACTTAGTTCATGTAAGCCAAATACTGATGTGATTCTGGGACTTGATAATAATATAATAATAATGTTACCGGAAAAAAAAGTCTTTTTTTTCATTAATTAACATATAGATGTTCAACGAATTTTCAATTCAACCAGTCATAAGAGCAACAAAAAGTTCCTTCAACCAACTTCGAAAACTTGGGTTCTGCTCGTCCAATGTTTGTGACGATTTGATTATGGAACTTGAGAATTTTATTACCGGAAAGTAATGTCGATTTTCTACGTTGACATCTAATATATTTTTATTTATCACAGTCACACTATTGAGTTTTTTCACTCGAAAGGTTAATTCTGTTTATCCAAGCTGAGTACCGATATGATTCTTTGACTGAGTAACCCAAAAATTATATGGTTTTTCTCATCAACTAATGGATATTTTTCAAGAAATTTTCATTTTAAACGGTCATAAGAGCTACGAGAGTTCCTTCGGCCAACTTCTAAAACTTAGTTCATCCAAGCTAAATGCCCATGATATTGATATTACTTAATTTTGTTCATCTAAGCTAAGCAGCGATATGATTCTGGGATTTGAAGATTGAGTTACCGGAAAATTATACCATTTTCCCCATCAACTAATAGATATATTTTCAATTAATTTTTTTTTTAAATGGTCATAAATGCTACGAGGGTTCCTTCAAACAACTTCTAGAGCTAATTATCGATGTGATTCTGGGACTGGATAATAATGTTACCGGAAAAATGAAGTCGTTTTCTTTATTAATTAACATATAGATTTGATGAAATGTCAAACTATACTACACACAGATGGCAGCTACGTATTTTACAATTTCAAATATGACCATGACGTTTTATAACGTCTATCGTCTTATCGAGAAATCATGTGTATTTACGTAATAAAGTTAACAATTCTAACGCGTCAACAACTGGTCTTCCAGATCGCACCTCCAGGCGAAATCTCAATATATTCAGGCCTCGATACGGTCGATTCCGATCGTTTCAAAACATCCGATCGTCCGATCCGGTCAATTAAAAACATACAGGCGACATAAAATTCATTTCACACCTTTCGTTCATACAAATCGAAGCAGAAGGAGAACGCACCGAGTCACCAGATCGATCTTCGCGATCCCAAGAGGACCGGAAATGCCAAAACGAATTAGAAAACCCGCATAAAAGACAGACATCATTATCATTTCGGGGACTACATCTTAATTTATATCGGTCTTAATTAGCGTTAGATAATCGAGTCCGTGGAACGGCTTTCACGTCGTAAGGCTGTATTTCATTTCGATCTATAAACGTCTGGTTTTATACTGATAGAATCATGCCGGCGATGGTGGTTTTAATTGCCTGAATGGTGGTAATAATTTTTTACTATGATACATTATTATTCCGTGTGGACTGTAAACCCTGCAAAACAATTAAATACTTAACAAATTTAGAATCGAAAAATTCTGAAATCCTTTACGAGTTGATGAATATTAAAATGACTACCTTCTTCTTCTTCTTCAGCTGCGATCTCTGGTGTGAAGGTTAGCAATCATCACGTCGATTTTAATCCTTGAAATCGCAGATTTCAATAGTTCGTGGTTATTGCATCTGACCATACCCTGTCTCTGTACCTTGCTTTGGTGGGGGAGCTTGTCATAACGAGTGTCCTAGTTTCATTAATGAAATTGAGGATATGGTCATGATGCCTAAAGCAGATGATTCGCAATCCCAACATCCTTACTTTGTTTTCTATGTGGTGGATGCACAGAGTCCAACTTGTTGTGAACGTCGACGAATAGACAAATCTGGATCATCATTAACACTATGACTTACAGCAGCGATATCTTCTGTACGTACAGTTCTTTGTCTTGTTGTTGTTGATGTTGCATCGAGTAGAGAAAATGTTTTCCGAAATCTATCGATAGTTCCACGAATAAGCTGCTCTGATGGACGATTGTGTAAACCATAAATTTCACGAAGTACACTATAAGTTTGGCGAATAGAACACTGATTTTGAAAATAAATTTCAACAATTTGTAAACATTGTTGCGGCGTGAGTCTAATATTTATTTTCCATGATAATTTGTCAATGCTTACTGAACAACATGCAACATGGCTGCTACCTCCTGTCAAATACCAGTTATCCCTATCGAAAGGTTCTATTACTCTAAAAAAACACACGTATTTGAGAAATTCTCTTAGAAAAAATGATGGAAAAGTGAGTATACCATGCTTTAGAAAAAATGGTCTACACGAATTTCTACTTGCCACTCCATACATAATACGCATTTTTTTCTTTTGTAGAATGAAAACTTTCATAGCGTCCAAGGCATTTCCCTACAGAAGTATACTTTACAAATGAACATTCTGTAAATTTCAAAAATATGCTGCTTTCATCATCTTTTCTCAAAAGATAAAAGGGTTTTCCACAGATATAATCAACATGCGCCGCCAAATTCAATTTATTTGTTCAAGATAATTCCCAGGAACATTGCACTCCCTTGATTCTCTCTGCCTCCAAACGTCAACTTCTGCTTTGGCGTGATGTATTCTCTACTTGAAATCAACCTTGCACTTCGAATGCACTATTATGGACGTGTCATCACAGTACAAACATAAGTAATTCAATAAAATAAGAAGGAACGGTTTTTTACTTGATAGAAGGATTATTACAAAATTTGAAAATCAAAACAGATTTAATCTGTTGTCTTCTACAATTTTAATTTCAAAAAATTCTTCGAAGAAACTTTAAGAATTAAATTAATGTCTTTATAAGCACTGCTCATATTTAATAGACGTCAAAATTCATCATACAATATCAAACGGAATTAAGAAAAACCAACGAATATAAACTGTCAATTAAAATTAAAATATAAATAAGCAAACATTTTTTGTTTCGTTCCAGGCATGCGTAATGAACTCTTCAGACAAACTTACGAAAACAGGAAAACAGGGCTTCGTAAGTTTGTCTGAAGAGTTCATTACGCATGCCTGGAACGAAACAAAAAATGTTTGCTTATTTATATTTTAATTTCAATTGACAATTTATATTCGTTGGTTTTTTCTTAATTCCATTTGATATTGTATGATGAATTTTGACTTTATACGTCTATTAAATATGAGCAGTGCTTATAAAGACATTAATTTAATTCTTAAAGTTTCTTCAAAGAATTTTTTGAAATTAAAATTGTAGAAGACAACAGATTAAATCTGTTTTGATTTTCAAATAAGTAATTCATTTTTATGATGTTCGAGTTGCTAATGTAAATCAGAAAAAGTATGGGCCCAATTTAGATCCCTGAGGTACCCCATGACATACATCTTTTTCTGAGGAAGTAACATCGAACGCTTTGCTCAAATCGAAATTAAGCATCTCCTCAAATTCGCTCTTATCCATAGGCTCAACAATTTAGTTCGAAGCAACCATAAGCGCTGTTGTGGTGTTTTTCTATATCCATGTTGGTTTTGGGTAACAAAATTTCCCCTTTCCATCCGGTTCAACATTCTATTTTTCATAACTGTAATAGCGATGGGTCTGTAATTGTTACAGATATTTTCATCTCCCTCTCCTTTATATATGGGAATTATTTTAGAAGTTTTCAGGATTTCCAAATCTGTTAATCAATTTGCGATTGAATTGTTTCCTTCAATCTTACGCGGTCTTCCTAAAATTGGTCTATGCCTCATATCCATGCCATTTTTTATTCTCTTTATTGTTTCATATACAGCACTGTTTCCCAGTTCAGTCAATTGCACTAATTTTTAAACGTTTCAAAAACCCTTTCTATACAAATATTCTTCCTAATTTCTTTTTTCTAGTTGCGACATTATTTCATAAATTTTACACCTATTGACAATCAACAATATTCGACAAATAGTGTTGCCATGCAACTTTGGCAATAGTCGACTATCTGCACAACCTATTTTATACATTTCTTTTGTCTTAGAATGTCACAAGAAAGAAGTATATTAAAATTATGATAAATAATAAATTCCGGATACTTCCTAGACGGACTATATTTTGTGTTGCACTGACCGATTACCGACACTTTTTGGGAAGTGTAGTGTATGTTAGATAAATTATCATCATTCAATATGATCGTTAAAACGTCCTGGGAAGTGAATGTGACCCAAGAATAGAAAAATCATGAAATTCAATGCATTGGATTCAGAAGAAAATGCGTATATTTGTTGAATCTGACTCTGTGTCTACGTGACGCAGGCACATGTCTTTATTAGCTCATCCATACAAAAACCTTTTTTGAATAACTACGCAATTATTGATGTGTCGGTTCTAATTATCAAACCGGTCTAACTCGAGTTAGATTTCACTAACTCGCTTATTACATTCAAGTTCCAGCGGCATTATATATTCAGTTTTTTATACTCTTATTAGATTTTCTTTGTGATAGGAAATAGAACAACAAATAAGAATATTAATGAAGTCAATTAATCGCAAGGCATACAAAATAAAGTAATTACTTGGGACTAATTAAGTTATGTGCAGGAATAGCTAATATAACATTTCATACAATTTAATCACGTTCGCCATATGGCAGCTTCAACGAGCAAGTATTCAACATTTTTTCGCTAAAATAAACGTTTCGCAAATCAAGACTTGCTAGAATTGTCCTTCTCTGTTTCTGTGCGAATATAGCCTCATTGTTTATGATATTTAATTACAAAAAAGAAAGAATAAAGATTTGAAATAAGGACGCAAAGGCTGAAGCAAAATTTCGTGAGGATCGTACGATTTGAAGATGCAAAACAAAGAAGAGAATTTTGTGAGCCGAGCACAATGACAAGAAGGTTAATCAGTACAAACTTTCGTAAGGATCGTGGGTGATATGAACAAGCGCGCAAAAACTCCTGATTTCGTCATTTTTTCTGATTAAAAAAAACCCTCACAGGTATTGTCAGGGTATAAACTCAAACAAGAGTGGTGTTCGGTCTCATTTAAAAACGAATTTGTCTACGTTAGGCATAATTCATTATTTTCTTATCGCTCGAGCGATACTTGAATCTTTTCATGTTAATATTTTCAAACCAGCAGTTTTTCAGCTGTGTCATTCAAACTTTGAAATTTGTATTGCATCTGGACACACTTATCCATTCTCACATGGGTAAATGACCCTTAGAAAACATGAAAAGAGCTTTTGATACATTTATCGCCTATGAATTTGCTATATTGAACGATACCTATATAATTTGGAATTATAATCTGTTTCATTTTAGATTCATCTACAAGCATTGATCTTATATTTCTTCTATAACCAATGTCCATAAAAAAGAAATATTGTCGAAGCCGGGAGTCGTGTTTTTTTCATGATTTAGGACCTTGTAATATTCATCTTCTCTTATAAGTTGTTATAAGTTATAAGGTATTCAGGATCTGGTTGGATCTAGAAAAAGTTGTTATAATAACAGTATTCTATTTCTTTTCGATGGGTTTCATCGAATTCTTTGTTGATCGACTTCTTCAATAAATCCTGGAAATGTTTTTTGAAGGCGTTTGTAATCTCTTTTTCGGTTGTTAGAGTTCTACCATTTACTTGGATCGAGTTCGTGAGGTTTTGTGTATTATATTTGGGCAATTTCTTAATCCAAGGTTTATAAAAGTCTTACTTTAATTTCTTAATCGTTCGTCAATATTTTTCCTTTCTATTCCTTTATTTCTCTGCAAACAACTACGTTCTTGTGTGATCTATAATGGATTATCATCTTGTGGATATCTTAGTTGAGGTTGTTAATTCTTCTTTTAAGGCTAGGTCAGGTTAGGTTAGGTTAGGCTAGGCAAGGTTCATTGTTGATTCTATATTCACGATAAAATTGTTTCTTTAATCTTATCAGTCTTATAATATAGGGTGAAAGAAATTCGGTGGTATTGGGTGTTTTTTTTAGAGTGATAGAACTTTCGATAGGGATAACTGTAATTTGACACAAGGTAGAAGCCATGTTGTTTTGACATTTCTGTTCATTAAGCATAGACAAATTATCATGGAGACTCACGCCGCAACAACGTATAAAAATTGTTGAAATTTGTTTTCAAAATTAGTGTTCTATTCACCAAACTTATAGAGCACTTCGTCAAATTTATGGTTTACATAATCGTCCATCAGAGCAGCTTATTCGACGAAGTATCGATAGATTTCGGACAACATTTTGTCTACTCGATGCAACAAGAACAACAACTAGACGAAGAACTGTACGTACAGAAGAAAATATCGCTGCTGTAAGTCATAGTGTTAATGATGATCCAGATTTGTCTATTCGTCGACGTTCACAACAAGTTGGACTCTGTGCATCCACCACATGAAAAATTTTGGGTAAAGATCTTGATCTACCCCATACGAGATCCAACTGGTTCAAGAACCAAAGCCACTTGACCATAATAAGCGTCGTTTGTTTGCTGATTGGACCCTAGAACAGCTTGAAGTTGATCCACTTTTTTATCGTAAATTGTGTTTAGTGATGAAGCTCATTTCTGGTTGAATGGCTACGTAAGCAAGCAAAATTGCCGTATATGGAGTGAAAACAATCCTCAAGAAGTTCTGCAGGTTCCATTGCATCCTAAAAAATTCACTGTATGGTGTGCTTTACACGCTGGAGGCATCATCGGTCCATATTTCTTTAAAAGCGATGTTGGAGCTTATGTTACAGTGAATGGTGCTTACAGATCGATGATCAATGATTATTTGTTTCAAATTTTGGATGGTATCGACCCAGAAGTGTTTTGGTTCCAACAAGATGGTGCTACACCTCATGCTGCTACCGTAACAATTGATTTATTGAAAGAAAGATTTGGCAATAAAATTATTTCGAGAAATGGTCCAATTAATTGGCCTCCAAGACCATGCGACATAACTCCACTCCCCAAAGAAAATATTCTTTGGAGTAATGTCAAGTCATTGGTTTATGCTGATAAACCAGAAGAAATAGACGCTTTGGAAGCCAACATTATTCATGTTATTGATGAAATAAGGTCTGAATTTTTCAAAAAAGTGTTCTAAAATTTGTCTGGTCGAATGCGGTTCCTCAGAGCTAGTCGTGGTGGACATATGCCGGAAATTATTTTTGAAACATAATTGTCATAAAATTATCTTTCAAATAAAAAAAAAATGGTTTTAATCTCAATTTAAATGTGTTTTATTTCAATTCAAAGTTCTTCCACTCTAAGAAAAACACCCGATACATAAAATGAATATTTCATTATCCCTGTGGTAGGGTATCCTTATCGCTCGTGATCTGTCGATCCAAGATAATGCATTTTTACTTCGTGTAATAATCAACTCTTGTCGCTTATGGCTTAGGCGTACATTTTTGCATTATTCTCGTAATAATCATCCTTTGTCGCTTGTGCCTCCACATAAGATTATCGCGATTACTATAAACATAGTAATCCACATTGTCATTACTTAATCATTTACAGTGTTACCAAAATGTAATTTAAAATAGAAAGGCTTTTTACTTGATAGAAGAAATATAACAAGATTTGAATATCAAAACAAATTAAAATATGTTTGTCTTCTACAATTTCAATTTCAAAAAAAATTTTATTCAAAAAACTTTTAGAATTAAATTAATGTCTAAAACAAGCACCGCTTACATTTAATAGACGTATATAATCAAAACTCAATATATAATGTCAAATGGAATAAATAAACCAACAGATATACGAAAGTATATTAAAATTAATGAATAAATATTTAAAGGAGACAAAATTTTGTTTCTGGTCTTACCTTTAAGAACACCAATGGCCTTTTAAAAACATAAACACACCTTAAGGACTTCTCAAAGAATATAATTTATTTGAAATATTTAATATATTTAAATATTCGAATAAGTTAATTCAGAAATCTCTCAAAACATGCACTATATCTTCAAAAAACAAATATAATTCTAAGCAATCCCTTCTTCGGTCCGAAATAATATTCCAAATATCAAAATCAAAAAAACTAACCTATATCAACAACGCACACGTGTAAAGAAATGAATGTCTCCAAACACAGATCAACTTTATAATTCAAGATTGATCTATTTTCTAACAAAATCAAAGAACAGTGTAAGTTATTTTTAAGGCTTATTTAAATTCATTGACATTCCATAATGAGATTCATTGAAGCCAAAATATAACAAAATTTGAATATCAAAACAAATTAAAATATGTTTGTCTTCTACAATTTTAATTTCAAAAAAATTTCTATTCAAAAAACTTTTAGAATTAAATTAATGTCTAAAATGAGCACCGCTTACATTTAATAGACGTATATAATCAAAACTCAATATATAATGTCAAATGGAATAAATAAACCAACAGATATACGAAAGTCATTAAAATTAATAAATAAATATTTAAAGGAGACAAAATTTTGTTTCTGGTCTTACCTTTAAGAACACCAATTGCCTTTTAAAAACATAAACACACCTTAAGGACTTCTCAAAGAATATAATTTATTTGAAATATTTAATATATTTGAATATTCGAATAAGTTAATTCAGAAATCTCTCAAAACATGCACTATATCTTCAAAAAACAAATATAATTCTAAGCAATCCCTTCTTCGGTCCTGAATAATATAACAAATATCAAAATCAAAAAATCAACCTATATCAACAACTCAACACGTGTAACGAAATGAATGTTTCGAAACACAGATCAACTTTATAATTCAAGATTGATCTATGTTCTAACAAAATCAAAGAACAGTGTAAGTTATTTTTAAGGCTTATTTAAATTCATTGACATTCCATAATGAGATTCATTGAAGCCAAAATATAATTATATATTATATATAAAATAAAATAGAAAGGCTTTTTACTTGATAGACGAAATATAACAAAATTTGAACATCAAAACAAATTAAAATACGTTTGTCTTCTACAATTTTAATTAAAAAAAAAATTTCTATTCAAAAAACTTTTAGAATTAAATTAATGTCTAAAATAAGCACCGCTTTCATTAAATATACGTAAATAATCAAAACTCAATATATAATGTCAAATGCAATAAATAAACCAACAGATATACGAAAGTCATTAAAATTAATAAATAAATATTTGAAGGAGACAAAATTTCGTTTCTAAAAGTTTTTTGAATGAAAATTTTTTTGAAATTAAAATTGTAGAAGACAAACATATTTTAATTTGTTTTGATATTCAAATTTCAAAATGTAATTGATATTGTTATAAGTATTCGAGTGTTACTTCAATTCCTCATCGTCATTGTGGTTTATCATTATAAGATAAACGAAGTTGGAAACAACTGCATACGAAGTATTCTTTGAAGTTAAAATCTCCGCCACACTAAATTGAATAGAGTCCATAAAACCTATCGTTATTAATCATTATATTTGTTTGTTATTTGAAAATACTGAAATAATAAGCAAAATACGGCGGTAAATAAACCGTGGTACGATACAGGTGAAATAGTCAGTCCATTCCGTACTGATATAGAAACGCCCAGATCTAAACTTGCTAGAATATGAACTTATCTTCTACATGCGTACCTAAATGATTTCTCAAGTTCGCTTTCGGTCCCAAACGGGACCAAACTCCAGAGAGGGAAAAAGCCTCGACATATCTTCCAAAACTCGTCGAACGCAAAAACCTGACCAGACCGATATAAACCAATCAATGCCCCAAAGAGTCATACATAATTCGGAAATAAGTCCGCTGATCGAAAGGAAAAAATACGAAATTCGATCATCCAGATCGAACGTAATACAGTCTGGGCCGAATCGATCTCACAAAAACCCACCCGAAAGAAGTTTTACATATCGAAAAACCAGCCAAACAATCATTAAAGCTCATGTTTAAACAAAAAGGGCCCATTAGCCCGAACGTTTATCTAATATTTGTCCACGGCCGTGTCTAAGATACCGGACGGTGGGTGCGAGAGAAACGGAAGACCGGTCTCTACTTCGTGCAAGAGGGAGACAGTGGCGGCCACACAGCTCGAGAGGCCGACCACCAATTAAGGATGTAAAGCACATTAATTTGCCGGGGACCTCCTGTATGTGTAAACTAACCTGACGTCCGAGCGCACTCGCGCTCTACCCGTCTCTTTTCCGACCGCTAACTTCGCACCGCGCGACAGAGATGAAGCATGCCGAGCTTGTCCGCCGATGGGCCCGCTTCGATACGGAAACGTCGTTTTGGCTTTTTTCCGTTTCTTTTTATATTTTTCTAATTAGAAATGTTGGGTTCGTTTAATTTGGCAAATTTAAATATGAGAAGACCTTGGAGACAGATTAGGTGGAAACGTTAATTAAACAGCTGGCCGTCTTTCTCATTAAGACCACCTCAACCGAAAGGTTTGAATCTGCGTACTCGGAGATAATCGCAGAGATTTCTTCGGATTTTATAATATACAAGGTGTCCAAAAAGAGTACCGGATATTTGTTACTTCCATAAAACAAAAACTACTTGAAATAAAAATTATTGTTAATTATATTAACTGACAAAGAAACTACAACAGCCAGAAGGAGCTTTTTTGGTAAATCATATTATAGATAGATAGCAAGGAGTAAATGATCGAAATTTGAAGAAAAAAAAACGAAGGGTTTACAATTTTTTTCAATAGTTTGTTTATAATGTGTCTGTCCACCGCGATTACCTATACCTTCCCCAACACGTTGACATTGATGCAATAAGATGGTCCATTTCTTCTGGAGTGATACCATCCCAAGCTACCTGTAGTTCATGTCTCAGAGCCGCCAAAGTCCGTAGGGCCTAGGGTAAATTTCCAAGCCTTCTACCCATGATGTCCCAAACATGCTCTATGGGCGAAAGATCGGGAGATATGGGCAGCCATGGCAAACGATTCACATGGGTCGCTTCAAATAAGTTTAAACTAACTCTGGCAACATAAGGACGAGCATTATCTTGCTGAAATATTGGATTCTCGAGCCGGTTAAGGTAAGGGAGAACATATGGCTCCACTATTTCTTGAAGGCAACGCAGCGCTGTCATGTTACCTCGAATAAAGACTAAAGGTGACCTTTCTGCATGTGCAATAGCACCCCATACCATAACGCCTACTGTCCGGTGTACATGACGCTCAATATCAAACTGAGATTCACGTCTTTCTCCCCGACCTCGCCTAACCCTTGCCATCATAAGCACTCAAGGAAAATCGAGATTCATCAGAAAAGACGACCTGATGCCATTTCACATTCCAATGTTGACGTTCTCTGCACCACTGTAATCGTTCCCGGCGATTTTCAACGGTCAGAGGTAACACAAGATGGGGTCGATAATGCTGCAGTCCAAAAGACCTTATCCGGAGTTAAACCGTTCGGACAATTACAGAATGGCCTTGTTCTCCTTACCACTCATCAGCCAAAGATCGAGTTGTCGCAAATCAGTCTCTAATAGCCATAAGTCTTAGATGTCAATCTTGAACTTTATTTTTGCCCCTTCGACGTCCAGTGCCTATAGTTCTTCGATTTTGGGCATTATCAAACCAGGCTTGACAACATCTCATAAAAGTAGTTGGATTTCTGTTCGTACGGTTAGCGATTTCTCGAAATGACAACCTTGACTCCCGTAGACCAATAATCCTACCTCTTTCAAATTCACTTAGCTGGCGATAAACTCCACGTACACGTGCTCTCGGCATTTTAACAACAACTAAACCCCGACTTTGGATCTCCTCGAACAGCTGGTTTGTTGTAAAATTTAAGAAATTTGCAAAAAACGACTACATATTTAAGTAACAAAGAATGTTTACATGAAAAGACCTTCACGATTTATCTCCAAATTTTAATCATTTACTTCTTGCTATACTATCTATGTTTTACCAACAAAATTTAAAATTTAAACAGCTCCTTCTGGGTGTTGCAGTTTCTTTGTCAGTTAGTATATTATAATATGAAGTGGAAAATTATTTGGAAAAGATGATGTTATCTGAATGAAAGGTGGTATTTCTCAGGGATCCATCCTAGGTTCAACTTTATTCCTCTTGTTCTTGAATGATACTCTCGACCAAAACAAAATTGAACGAGAAAACTGAAACCGTAGAGATGGAAACCATCAATTGGTTTTCATCTAATGGTTTACACATGAATCTGTCAGAAATCTTGAGAAAATTTACTTCATCATCATACTCTGATTGAACTCAGACCGTTCATAAAGTCACATACCATTCGAGGAAAAAGTTGATTTTTCATGTCCACCCTCGAAGTCTTGGCGCCCCAAAATTAAGAAAGATGTCAGTTGAACACCTTTAGCTCTTTTGTTTATCTTCTCTTCATCTTGAAATCAACCAAAACATCATTTCGCAGAATAGATCATTAAGTGTAAAAGATTGATAGTTCGAGCAATATTTGTCACCTGCAGCCGAAAATATCGAATTTCAGTTCCCAGTACTTTAAACAGGTTGGCGTGTTCAGTAAACATGCCACAAAAGTTGTAAGCTAAAGTTGACATTGTGGGAAGACTGCGCCCCTCTACTAATTTCTTTATATTTATATACTAATTTGGCGTTGTGGATTCATTTGATTTGATCACACATCAACATTATTCCGTCTCTTCTTATTGTTCTCTAATAAGTTGACATATGTATAAATATAAATATGTATAACGTTTAAAATTTATTTTAGAACACGTGACAAAACCTTCAAGTCACAGGGTCTAATAGTCTTCAGTGGCGTTATACAGGTCATGATTATGGTTTTTCGAATAAGCATCACATATTGTATTCAACCAATACATCAGTACATTTTTCTTTTGATTCTTTATTAGTTAATGTCCACCACATGTGATGATAATATATATGTATATAAAGTGATACACTGTTATCTAGGACATGTTTTTTAAAAATTTAATTCTAAATGTTTTCATGAGATTCATTTAGATTTGAATCTGTAAAGTTTCCGGCGAATTAATTCCAGCTATTATCTGTAATATTCAAATACTTCTTCATAGTAAATTTTCAATATATATATTAATAATTTACAAATTTCTTCGTATTACCACACATGCACGTGCCAGTTATCTAATGCCGTATCTTCTTTCATTGTACATTTCTGTGATATAACCTAATTTTCGTATAGGCCATGCTGATCCAAAAATTGGTTAGTTGTTGCAGAAATGTCTGGTGAAAAAAGGAATTTTTATATATTTTTTGAAGATTATTTTGTTTATTCAAAGAACTTCTTACTGAAGAGAATTAGGTAAGAATTTATTAGGTTCTTTCTCTGGAGAATGTATTATATATTCTTCAAAAAGAAAAATAACAATCAGGATGAATGTTGGAAAAAATGAAACGATTGATATGATTTTCATGTTTTCCATTATTACTCTTTCGAAAATCCAAGTATGATAAGGGAAGTCGACCATCAATAGTGTTCATTAAATAATTAATTAAGATAAGACCTATGTATACAACAATTCAATAATTCTTTAACAGGTTCTAGGTCCAGGGTTATAGTAACACCAACTTTTTAAGAAAAAGGCCAACTAGTTTCGATTTTATTACAAAATCTTCATTAGGGCTCTGAAATGAAAAACATGAACTTCAGCCACAAAATCCTTTTTTTTTTGAGTTGATTGAAGTAATAACACCATATTACAATACAATTTTAAAATCAATACAAAACAAAAATGAATTTAAAAAAATGTATACTGAATTCAAAGGGACATTCAATAATCTATGAATAAAACTGTTATATGCTGACATCCACTCAGTACAATTTTAGCTGAAATATTCATGGACGATCTGGAATCAAAAATACACCTGAATCCTATAAGCAAATATTTTCTTTATTGGTACAGATATGTAGATGACTTTTTTGTTGTTTCAAAGGCACCGACCGACAACTACATATCTCCACGAATTTCATTAATAAACTCCACCCAAAAATCAAATTCACAATCGAAGAAGAAAAGAATCAAAGTATTAATTTTCTTGGCCTCACTATAACAAGATTAAATAATTTACATGATTTTAGTATTTTTCACAAACCAACACAATACATAAAACTTCAAACCACCCCACCAACCAAAAGATGTCAGCATATAATAGTTTTATTCATAGATTATTGAATGTCCCTTTGAATTCAGAAAACTTTTTGAAAGAATTAAATATTATTAAACAAATAGCGTCAAACAACGGTTACAATCCCTTTCTTATAGACAAAATGGTTTCCAATAATCAAAAGAAAATGGCATTAAATCTCGTGTACTCAATCATAAAAGAGGACAATACACAGAAATATTTTTCGTCACCTTATGTCAATGGATTATCTGAAAATAATGCTAAATATTTCAAAAGTTCTTTCAATTATAACGCGGCTTTTAAGACAATTAATAACCTTAGTACCTACATAAAAAACAATAAAGATCGTACAAATAAAGAAAATAAATCCGGAGTCTACAAGTTGACTTGCAAAGATTGCCCTTTAGTATACATTGGCCAGACTGGTAGATCATTCAAGAAACGTGTCCAAGAACACCAAAGGGGTTATATATCCAATTCTGTACATTCGACATATGCTAATTATCTTAAGGAATTCAGGCATAATTTCAACGATAACTATGAAATTATCCACGTTGAAACAAAAGTTCTAGATTAACACTTTTAGAATTTCTTGCAATCAACAGGTATAATGCCCGTAAAATCCTTTTGAACGAACAAACAGATGTTGATTAGTCTCCATTACTGAATATTTTTCCTTAATGTAATTTTTAGGGGCAAATTCCAATAAACACTTAGAGTTTTTATGAATTGTGCTTCCATTATTTGGTCACGTACCTAAAAGTGTATTTAAACTCGGTTACACTGAATACCATCAGACAGTACAATGTATTACCTGAAGAAGCCACATCGTGGTGAAACAATTGTTGTAGTAGTACAAACATTTTTGTGAAGATAAATTACTGTCTCATATACATTTTTTTTAAATGAGTTTCCACCAAGTAAAGACCGAATCAATCAAATAAATATATTTAATATTTCAAATTAATTATATTTTTTGATAAGTCCTTAAATTATGTTTTATGTTTTTGAAAAGGAATTGGTGTTCATAATGGTAAGATCAGAAACAATCCTTCAAATATTATTCATTAATTTTAATTGACAGTTTATATTTGTTGGTTTATTTATTCCATTTGATATTGTATATTGAGTTTTTATTGTATACGTCTAATAAATATAAGCCATTCTTATGAGACATGAATTTATTTGTAAAAGATTTTTGAAGAAAAAAATTTTGTTTTAAATTGAAATTGTAGAAAACTGACAGATTAAATGTGTATTTGATATTCAAATTTTTTTCCAACAAGATGGTGCTACACTTCATACTGCTACCGTAACAATTGATTTATTGAAAGAAAGATTTAGCGATAGCATTATTGGGAGAAATAGTCCAATTAATTGGCCTTCAAGATTATGCGACATAATTCCACTGGATTATTTTTTTGGGGTTATGTCAAGTCATTGGTTTATGCTGATAAACCAGAAACAATAGACGCGTTGGAAGCCAACATAACTCGTGATATTGATGAAATAAGGTCTGAATTACTCGAAAAAGTGGTCCAAAATTGGTCTGGTCGAATGCGGTTCCTCAGAGCTAGTCGTGGTGGATATAGCAAATTATCTCCAAAACATGAATTAAATCAAATTATCTTTCAAATAAAAAAAATTTGGCTTCAATCCTAATTTAAATGTGTTTTATTTCAATTTAAAGTTCTATCACTCTAAAAAAATACCTGATGTAATCTCAAAATGACAGGTTTTTGGGGGGAAAATTAACGAGCTCTAACTGTCCAGGAAGATTTTTCCATATGTTGGCCTTCAGATTCACGTCCTGAAATATATTGACGTTAAATCCGTGTACCATGTATAACAGTGAATACATTTTCAATGTCGTGTACTGGAACTGGAAGTTTAGTGCGTATTAATTCTGAAGGTTCTCAGGATATTGTCATTTGCTAATTTATCAACAAACTTCATCAAGAAATACTCATAAATCATAATCAGATATAATCCCTTCCACTTCCGTTCAAAAAATCTCAAAACGCACACCGAATTAGATGAATTTTTTTAACACTATATCCCTTTATTTCTTTCCCAATTTAGCGGGAATATCCGACCCACGGAATCAACATAATGACAGAAAATTTCGTCGAATAACCCTCAATCAACCAAAATACTCTAATCTCCAGTTTAACCCGTCTAATACCCTGCCCACCAAGCTAGTCAGTGAACCGACGGGCAATCCATCTAAGAGACTACCGTTTAAAGCCGACTATATAAATATACAGAACTCTTATATTGGACCTTTTCACTTTTGAACATGTCAAACACAAAACGAATAGATATGCCCGTCCTTATCTGTCTCGACTCGGCCGCTAAAGAAGAAAGGAGACGGCGTGCAGCATGAGCTGGCCCGGTAGATTCGGTCGTATACTACAGAATGCCACACACGAAGCTGCCAGGATAAGATGTCTTCATCAAGAAACTATTTTTGACGTCATTCGAGAGTTGGAGAATGTACAGCCTTTATACGAGGTATTTCTGAAAAGAATTTCGAGGCACCGTCGGTTTTTCATTGCAGGAAGAATTCGTGACTAGGCGGTCTACTCAATTGAGATCTGATAGATCAGGTGGACGTGGGATTTTCACTTTTTCTTCTTTACGTAACCTGAAAATTTGTATGATTCACAAAAGACTTTCTTGTTCATCGTAAGAAAGTCCAGTATTGAGCGACTGAACACATCGGCTGATAATTTACCGGTTTAATGGAGAAAAACACAATTTTTTCGATACAAGTTGACTTTATTCATCAGCATAGCCTCCTTCAAGAGCGACACAATCACTTCAGCGCTTATAGAACAAAAATTTGGCTAGAAAGAGATGTATTTCAACCGGTATCTCAAATTGTTAAGTTTAGATCTATTGTAGACCCCAAAAATGTCCTTCTGCCCCCTCTTCACATTAAACTGGGGCTGCTGAAAAACTTTGTGAAGGCTATGAATAAAGATGGGGATGGATTCAAATTCTTAAGACAAGTCTTCATCATTAAGTGCTGCCAAATTAAAGGAAAACATTTTTACTGGATCACAAATCAGTAAATTGCTGGACGGCGTTAATTTTACAGAGAAGCTTACCAGGCAGGAACTCGGAGCATGGAACTCATTTGTTAGTGTACTAAGAGGATTTTTGGGCAACAATATGGATGCAAACTTCCCACAGTTAGTCTACAAATCGCTTGGTGCCCGAACATCATTAAAAATTAATTCCTCCATTCACATCTGTCATTTTTTCCTGAAAATTTGACAGCTGTCAGTGACGAGCAGGTTGAAAGATTAGATCAAGATATTAGGACAATGGAAATTACTGCTGCTTTTCGAAAAGACAGAAGCTATGACCCCTCATCAAGGGAAAAATAGAATTTAATTAGTATTTTAAGTCAATAATTTTGAATCTTTGTGTTCTTCTTTAATGTAAGGTACGTTCAGGAGGTGTAGAACTAAATAAAGTCGATATATACGGTTAAAAAATTCTGAAATCATTTTTTTCAATACACATCAGATATTTTGTAACATTAAATGTGGTTCTATAAATGTAACAGGAAAACTTTACGTGTTACAACTTTTTTTCTCATTTTCGTATTTGGATACGTCCATTTTACCATAATGTGCTATTCAGCTTTATGTTACAACCAAAAAAATTGTTTTGTCGGCCAGTGAATTATACCAAAATTGTGGTTTAATCGTTCAACCCCACAAAATACATTGAATGGAAAAAAACCTTGGAATAGATTTCTATTCTCATATTTAGAAAATACTTTGAATTGATAAAAAAATACAATGAAAGTCTGATTTTTTCCTAAATTTCTCTAGTTTTCAGCTAAGAACCTGTACAGGTATGAGCAGGTAAAATTGTATAGTCCGTCTAGAGAATATCCGGAAAAAACAAAGCTCAATTGTAATTATTTAGTATATATTGTTAATTCTTCAATTCGAAAATTATAACAAAATATTCATCTTATTTACTTACACATCCTTCCTTTAACTGTAAACACTTGACTTAACGTCGAGATCTTCAATCTTTATTAGTTCCCATATGTTTTCAATGGAACTAAGATCTGGTGAAGCTGCTGGCCATGAAATGATTGTCACTTGGTGTTCTGGCATCCAAGCTTGAGTATAGACCGAAATATGGCATCTTGCATTATCCTGCTAAAATCGCCACCCCTCTGAATATAAAGCATTCGCCGTTTCAAGGAGAAAATCGTTTAGAATGCCACAATACGTTTCACTATTAATGGTACCATCAACTATACAGAGAGGCGTAGAACCACGCTGAGATATTGCTCTCCGATTCATTATTTTGATGGTAAATTTGAACAGTTACAGGTTATTCTGATAGGATTTTCAAGTGATTTCCACCAAGTTGAAAAATTTTCATCAGATATAAAGACATTATCATTATTATCTTCTTGAAAACGTTGACAAAATTCTATCCTTCGTTCCTTTTGTAAAGGTGTCATTATAGGGATTTTTTGGTTTCCCTGATACGTACGGACGGTTTCTGGACATACTTTTATATTTCGTTGATTTCCAAATCTGTTAGTCAATTTGCGATTGAATTGTTTCCTTTAATCTTACGCGGTCTTCCTAAAATTGGTCTATGCCTCATATCCCCGCCATTTTTTATTCTCTTTATTGTTTCATATACAGCACTCTTTCCCAGTTCAGTCAATTGCACTAATTTTTCGAAAACCTTTTCTATACAAATATTCTACCTGTTTTCTTTCTTCTAGTTGGGACATTATTTCATTAATTGTATACCTGTTTACAATCAACAATATTTGACAAATAGTGGTGTCATGCAACTTTAGCCATAGCCCACTATCTGCACAACCGATTTCAAACATTACTGTTGTCTTAGAATGTTACAAAAAAGAAGTATCTTAAAATTATGAAAAATAATAAATTCCGGGTATTTTCTAGACGGAAAGATAGCTATTTTTCTTGGTGAATTGAAGTATGCGGCGAAAATGTTATCTGTGCTCCAGAGATCATCCTTCAAACTTTTCAACCGATTAGACAACATCCAAAGAGTAAAAGTAAAAAGAAATATTGTCCGAAACCAACGAACTTCTCGTACACTCCTGGTATAATGCATAAGAAAGATGTGTAGCTCACAGCCTCTATTCAGAGGATTAATATTATGAATAAATCTATTACCTTGAGATGTAATTTTGAGTTTTTTATGGATTATTTCACGACGTTGGGTTTTCGGTTACGTTGTTGATTGGATTTTCCCTCGGCCCGAAGAATGAAGACGCATTAGAATGATTTAACTCGGAAATAGTCATCGTTTGGTCGGTAAATGACCAGATCCATTATAATTAAGCCCATTATAGCAGATCTAATTGCCCAAATAGAAGGATTTAGGTATGCTCCGAAGGAATAATTCACATATTTCGTTGGAATCGACCGCAATGGGAATTCGCCGCTTAAAAAATCGAGTAGAATCTTTTTTTAACGATTCAGTTTGAGAACTAGTTCGGGAAATAGCTTGAGATATTCAATAGAAGGCAATGCTGATGATTGAAGCGGTGTTTTGTTCTCATATGGAATTTCATTTCCGTCCGAAGTGTTTCATCACTTTCCATTCACATTTGCGCATTAGTACGAGGAAGCGGCCTGCTACGATTTAGCCCAATGTTTGAACTTATAACCGAAAATTATCCTAAAGGACTGGACTGGACTCAATTATTTCGAATTTGATTAGGAATTATTCATCTATGTAATCGGTTGATTGAAAGTACAAAGGTGATCATTTATGCTTACAGAACTCACAAAAATAATAACTAAACTTTATGATAGGAAATATTTGTGTACGAACAGATGTACCTACTAAAATATTCGTTGAGTTTTTTATTCCATTTAATATGAAACAATGAGTGTTGATTTTATATGTCTACTAAATTGAAGCATTAATTTAATTTTAAAAATTTTTGAATGAAAATTCTCTGATATTAAAATTTGTAGGAGGCTAGCAGAATAAATCTATTCTGATATTTAAATTTTGTGATAATCCTTCTATCTAGTAAAAAACCCCTTTTTATTATTTTATTTTTTATATAATATATTATATTTTGGTTTTCTTGACTCATTATATAAATGTCATTTGGTTTTAACTAAGACCATAAAATACCTTACAAGCTTTGTGTGATTTTTGTGGCGAACATAGAATACATAGGATTTTCAAAGTTCTCTAATTTTTATGTTTATTCAGAAAAGATATCACGAGACCAGTCAGGTAAGATATTCTTTGTTAATTCATTTTATTTTTTAAATGTGAAATAGTACTGATGACGATCTTATTTAATTTCAAATTGTATTTTGAGGATGTACTACATGTTTTGAGAGATTATTGAAGTAACTTATTTAAATGTTTAAAATGAAGTAGTGTTGCAGAAGTTCTTAAAATGATGTTTCGCATTTTTGAAAAAGATTTGGTTTTCATAAATATAAGATCAGAAACAAAATTTTGTCTCCTTCAAGTACTTATTCAGTAGTTTTAATTGATAATTCATATTTCCTTGGGTTTTTTTATTCCATTTGATATTATATAATGAGTGTTGATTTTATATGTCTACTGAATTGAAACAGTGTTTATAAGACATTAATTTAATTTTGAAAGTTTTTGAATGAATTTTTTTAGGTTGAAATTTGTAGGAGGTTTACAGAATAAATCAATATCAATATTTAAATTTTTAAAATATGTAATAAAAAAGTATGAATAAGAATCATAAAAAGAACCAATCAATTTATTAAGCATGAAAATATTGATCACTTTTTTTTGCCTTACATTGTTGAAACTAGAGGTCAAAGCTTTGTCCCTCAGTCTTCTCAAAAGTAAAAGTTCGTTGTAGGTTACACCATTCTCTTCAGCCCATTGAAAACCCATCTCCAATGCATTAATCACATTTTGTGCAGTCACCAGCGGAGTTATTGCAATTACATTGTCACCATCTTCCTGATGTGAAATTATTTTCTTCTCTATCCATTCCAGGGTACCAGATTTTCAAATCATCCGGACTTATCTGTGTTTCTTCTCAGGATTTTCATCTACTCGAACCAAAATTTCATTTTCTTCATTAAGTATCATTTGTTTCGGACGACCATCCAGATTTTCATTAAGAAATGAGCCAGTTCCACCCAAATAATGGAATAAATTTGCAAAATTAGTATGATTTGATCGCCTCTTGCCTAGATATAAAAATTCATACCTTCTCGCTACAGCTATTTCATAAATGAAATTCCCTTCTGAGGCAATGAACTCTTCAATTGCATTTTTCTCGAAAACGGGTTTAAACAAGAGTACCAATATTACGTAAAAATGATTTTTACATCGAATTTTCTTATTAAAATCACTATCAGGTTTCGTCAAAAAAAGCTACCAATTAATTTCAACATCAGGAATGATGCACGTGGTGCCCGCTTTAATAAAAAAAGATGTAATACATAACATAATAATCCTAGTCCAAAGTAATGCATCTGTGCCTATTTTGATAACAATTATGAAATGATCAGTGAAATTATTAGGAAAAAACGGAAAAAAAAATTCTAATTTAACGCCTTTTCCACAGCAATATTCAATTGAGCCATATTTAGTCCAATCGTCATATTTTGGTTCAAATAATCTGTTCATAGCCTATGTTATAATAATTCTGATTCAATCTGTGTACAACTGCACATCGAAAATATTTTTACAAAAACTTTTTGCGACCGTGACAGGACTCGAACCTGCAATCTTCGGATCCGAAGTCCGACGCCTTATCCATTAGGCCACACGGTCTCTTGTGCAAGAGGGTTGCTCGAGGGTTGAACAGGGGTGATTTCATTGCGACCCACTGCATGATGCGAAGGATTTTAGAGAGAGAAAGGGATATCCATTAATAGACATGCTAGTTTCAAATCGGCTAAGAAGCTTATTATCGTCATAAAATTTAGAATTCGTTGCAGTGAACCTGCGATGTATGTTATAGAAAAATTTATCTTTTGTGTTAACAACAAAATCAAGCCAAGATGAAAACTAATCCACCATCTAACTTACTTCCTGAGTGACATAAAAGTAAAAAAGAATCGATAAGAACATGTGAGAGAAAGTAAATTGCGACATGGTTTCCTCCTATTTCGAATATAAATAAACTATGTTTATTAACGTGTATACAAATTTAATCTATATATGTCGTAAATATCAAACAGATTAATTCTGCTAACCACCATACAAATTCTAGTTTTATAAAAATAATTTCTCAAAAACTTTTTAACATTAAATTAAATAAATGTCTTGGAAAACACAGTTTAAATTAAGTAGACATATAGAATAAACACTCATTACACAGAACCAGAAGGAATAAAAGAATAAAAAAAAACTTGAATATTAATTAGAAATGTTAAATAAATACTTGAAGGATACAAACGTTTGTCAATCAATGTATTTTGAAAACTAAATTCCTCTCCAAAAATGCACAACCTAACCTCAAGAATTTCTTCGAAAATAACTCTCTTTAAAAAAGTTCCTTCCAAAAACATGCAGCACATCTTCAAAAAGGCTATTTGGAATTACCAGGTCAATATCTCTTCAGTCCAACTTTGTATCCAAAAATAAAAACAGTTAATAAAAATATATCTTCCCTCATTAACGCGTGTTATTCAATAAACAAATATAATTTCATTTTTTTCTAAATATTAAACCCTACGTATTCCATATTCGTCCACAGAAATTACAAAAAGTTTCTAGAGTATTTTTACGGACTCAGTTATATCCAAATTATAACATGTAATGAGTGAAAAACCAATAAATAATTATTATATAAAATTTCAAAATCAAAACAGATTTAATCTGTTAGTCTCCTACAATTTTAATTTCAAAAAATTTTATTCAAACATTTTTAGAATTAAATTAATGTCTTATAAGCACAGCCTATATTTAATAGACTTAAAACTCAATATAAAATATCAAATGGAATAAATAAATAACCCAACAAATATAAATTGTCAATTAAAATTAAAAAATAAATATTTGAAGGAGACAAAATTTTATTTTTCAAAAAAACAAAACATAATTTTAAGGACTTATAAAAGGAAAGTATAATTTATCTTAAATACAGTTATTTATTTATTTATTTATCTTCAAAAATCAATTAGAATTTCGTTAAGGTCTTTATCGGAATTATAATTGTTTTTTGAAGATATAATACATGTTTTGAGCGATTTTTGGAGCAACTTATTTGAATATATTAAATATTTCAAATAAATCATATTTTCTGAGAAATCCTTAAAATTATGTTTTATATTTTTAAAAAGGAATTAGTTTTAATAATTGTAAGATCAGAAACGAAACTTTGTCTCCAAATATTTATGTTTTAATTGGAAATTTATATTTGTTGGGTTATTTATTCCATTTGATATTTTACATTAAGTTTTGATTGTATACGTCTATTAAATATATATATAAGACATTAATTATTTATTAATTTTTGAATAAAATATTATGAAATTAAAATTGTAGAAGACTAACAGATTAAATCTGCTTTGATATTCAAATTTTGTAATATTCCTTCTATCAAGTAAAATACCTCGTCTTATTATTTTAATGATTATATATAAAATAAAATAATAAAAAGGAGGTTTTCACATGAAAACTTATTATTTTAATGATTATATATAAAATAAAATAATAAAAAAGAGGTTTTCACTTGAAAGAAGGATTCACAATATCGAAATGATAATTGTGCTAACCTCATTACAAATTTTAATTTTACTGAAATTTTCACTCAAAAACTTTTTAGAGTTAAATTACATAAATGTCTTAGAAAACACAGTTTAAATTCAGTAGAAATATAGACTTAACACTCCTTACACAGTACCAGAAGGGTGTCTAAGAGAGTGATTTTCGAAGAAATTCTTGAGGATATGTTGTGCATTTTTGGAGAGGAATTTGTTTTTCATAATAGATTGATACGAAGCAAACGTTTGTATCGTTCAAGTATTTATTTGATATTTATTAATATTCCATATTTTCCTTGAATTCTTTTAGGCCTGGTGTTGTGTAATTAGTGTTAATTCTTTATGAGCACTAAATTAAAACTGTGCTTTCTAAGACATTCATTTTATTTAATTTTTTCTCTTAATTTTAAATACCATACAAATTCATTCTGTTAACCTCCTACAAATTTTAATTTGAAAATATTTTCATTCAAAAACTTTTCGAATTAAATTAAATAAATGGCTTTATTTTAGAATTCAATTGAATAAATTTGTTTATTTAAAATTAAATTAAATAGATTTCTTTATTTCAGAATAAAATAAAACTAATGTCTTAATTAGCTGTTTAATTTAATTTTATATTAGAATTTTTTTTTATAAAATCAAAATTTTCAGTGAGGTTAACAGAATTAATCTGTTTGATATTTAAGATATTTAAAATCCTTTCATCAAGTAGAAACCCCCTTTTTATTATATTATTTATATATGTCAATAATGGAAATGTAAAGGACAATTTAGAAAAGAACAGAAAAGATTTGAAATAATTGGAGAATGTGATTCTGTATTATATTAAATCAAACTGCTATTAATTTGAATGGCACCCCGGATGACGTCATTCCTGCAACAGTATGAACTGGGCTGATTATTCGGAAAGTTACGAAGCAACCTGTCTCTCTAAGGACCTTGACAGGTCCTTATCTTTAAGATGGAATTCGGTTTAAGTATTTGTTAAGAAAGGGTCATATTTTGGCTTTCCATAGGAGTTTTTCAACATTCTCTCGGTAGAACTCCTTATATTATGAATGATAATAGTTTTCTTGCAATTTCGACGTTTTCTATGACTCATTCCAAACGAAAAAACTCACGTTCCGTTCTTTTCCTTCACACCGATCCGCCTGCTGTTTCTTTTCCACATTCGTCAATACGTCGACGGTTATCCAATTGACCGACTATAGTTACGTCGTAATGACTTTATATAGTGCGGCACGAAATATGTCGTGACCATCTGAATCGACGTGATTAAGTAAGCGTTCGATAATCCTGTACGTACCGACTCCTCATTGTGATTTGACGCACGGAAATCCAGCTTCGAACGACTACACTGCCCGACGAAAAACACTGCAAATTTTGCACAATTGATCGTTATTTACTACCGATCTCGGATTCGCCTATTTTCGATTAGGGACAGTCAAACACTAACTTGCCGGATGTATGATTTGTATGTTTCATTTAGAGACGCCATTGTCTACATTATAAGATTTTTTTTGTCTTGTACATCTGAGCCAGCGATATTCAAATATTTCTGTCTTTAAAAATTTCACACTTTCAACTTGTTCCTGTCGACCTCTGCATAAGGTTTCAATGCATGTGGGTAACCTTTTAGTGAACGTGTGAATGACTCATTGCCAAAGCGCTAAGCTCAACAGAGGAAAATACACTAACGTTCATTACATCCATATCTTTTAGCAATGATCTCAAATTTCTTTCTATAACCAATGAGAAAGTTTATCCACTCATTAAGTCCACCCAGAAATAGCATTTTAAATGAATTTCGTTAATTTTCCTATATTTGTTACAAGGGATGCATTGATGCACACCTACCCTTCAGTTTTTAATATTATTATTATATTATCCTGATACTTCTAGATCTTCTGTGAAGATCCCTCAGAAGCCTTTTTTGCTTGTGCGAGTTAGGAGTTCAGTTGTGTTCTGGGTAGGCTTTGTTACTGTGAACTCACGCCACTTTTAGGTCGCAGTCCTGTTAATTTTCGACCCAACAGTGAAATAGCGGCCGAAACCTGTCCAACTAGAAAATTTCTTTCCTACCTGAACAGGCATGTGTTTTTACCACTCTTATCGAAATGCAAATTTTAAATAGTCCATCCCTTAGTAGTCCACATATTATAGATTGCCAAATTGTTGGTAGATTCTCAATATTTATTCTAAAGTATAATTATTATATAATAACCATAGCTTGGTATAAAAAAAAATTTTCTTCGCTTCCTCACATCTTATTATGTAAACTAAGAAGGTTTATCCTCGAAATATCCACATACAAGTGCTTTTCGAAGTTGAGATCATCACACTTCTTCGAAAGAGTCTACAAAACCAACAGTAATTAATCATTGCGATCAATTAATTAGCTATTGGTTTTTGTTTCTAATTACTGGAATAATAAACAAAATACGGTGGTTAACAATTCGTGGTACGATACGGTAAATATAGTCCGTCTATAAAGTATCCGAAAAAAACAAAGCCCAATTGTAATTATTTAGTATATATTTTCAATTCTTACATTAGAGAATTATAACAAAATATTCATCTCATTTACTTATAGAACCTCCATTTAACTGTAAACACTTGTCTAAACGTCGAGGTCCATAATTGAAGTCCAGCACTATCCAGGTGTTGCTCGTTCAACTTCAGTCTTCATTAGTCCCCATATGTTTTCAATGGGACTAAGATCTGTTGAAGCTGCTGGCCATGAAACGGTTGTTACTTGGTGTTCTTGCATCCAAGCTTGAGTCCGAAGTATGGCATCTTGCATCATACTGCTGAAAACACCATCCATCTGGATATAAAGCAAGCACTGTATCAAAGAGAAAATCGTTTAGAATGCCACAATACTTTTCACTATTGATGGTACCATCAACTATACAGAGAACGTTGACAAAATTCTAGCCTTCATTCCTTTTGTAAAGGTGTCATAGGGATTTTTATGGTGTCCTTGATATGTAGCCTTGCCTTTTCAGTGACATACGGACGGTTACTGGACAAACTTTTATATGTCGTTAATTTCCAAATCTGTAAGCCAATTTGCGACACCCCAGGCACAAATTGTGTCGTCCTTAGGCCAATAAAGCGTTTAAATTGTTTCCTTTAATCTCACGCGGTCTTTCTGAAACTGGTCTATGCTTCATATCCATGCCTTTTTTATCCTCTTTATTGTCTCATATACAGCACTTTTTCCCAGTTCAGTCAACTGCACTAATTTTTTAACGTTTCGAAAACCTCCTCTATACAAATATTCTACCTGTTTTATGTTTTCTAGTTGCGACATTATTTCATGAATTGTATATCTGTTGACAATCAACAATATTTTGACAAACAGTGTTGCCATGCAACTTTGGCCATAGCCGACCATCTGCACAAAACCTTTCATACATTACTTTTGTCTTAGAATATCACATAAAAGAAGTATATTAAAATTATGAGAAATAATAAATTCTGGATACTTTCTAGACGGATTTTAGTTTACGTTGAACCTAAAGGTGAGAAATTCATAATAGAAATCAATACGGTATGCATTTCCGGACGTCCGTTTGTATGCATTATAATTGTTGGCAGCTTTTTTGAGTAGTCAGAATAAAACTTGGATGTTTATTCGAAATTACGAAGGCACCAATGGATGAAGCACACAAAAAAAATCTTAACAAATGTATAATATCTCGCGAATAATTCATTAATTTCAGTTGGAAACTAGATCCAGGAACTCATTCACTATTTAATTATAATTTAATTGAATCGGTCTTTACTTGATATAAATTTATTTCAGTCAAATAACATAATAAAGAGTTTTTCCATGGATAATTAATTAAGAACCATTTTTTTTCAACAATGTGGCTTCTCCAGGTTTCCATTATCTAATTGTTTCACTATGAGAAAGAATGAAGTAATTCTTGAAAGCTCAAATCCATTTATTTTCAAATAAAACCGTTTCACGTACAAAATTGTTATTGCGGAAACTCTTCAGATGCTATTCAATTCATTTCGTTGCTTGTTGAAAATAAACATCGTCTACATCAATATCTTCCAATTCCGGCCATAAGAAATCATTAATCATAGCTCGGTAGCGCAATTCATTCTCCGTAACAGATGCACCAGACTCATTTTTGATTAAGTAAGGTCCAGTCGCACCGCTAGTCCAAAAACCGCACCAAACAGCGACCCGTTGAGGATGGAGAAGCTTTTCAACAATCATTCTTGGATTTTCCGAGCTCGAAATACGAAATTCTGCTTAATAACGTAGCCTTGGAGGTGATAATAGGCCTCATCACTTCAGATTTTTCGATGAAAATCCGGGTCACTTTGATGCATTCCAAGAACCCAATCAGCGAAGACGTTGCTAGTGATCGAAGTTCTTATGCAAACTGAACTTTAAAAGAAAGACCTAAGTCTTCATGCAAAATACGGTGTAATGTCGTTTGTGGAATGCCCAATTCCAAAGATCGACGAGAAATCCTAGGTTTTCGTCAAAACTATTGAGTACAATATTCTCAGTTGTTCTTGGTGGACCTACACGGTTTAGATTCTTCGCATCAATAACCTCTCCAACAGCTCAAATTTTTCCATCAGTTTAACTATCGCCGGCCGAGAAGGTGCTTCACGATCATCCAAAAAATTCTTTCTTCTTATCATTACGAGAATCTTGGTTCTCGTAAAAATTTTAACTCAGAAAGGTATTTGAACAGTGTATTCTGAATATGAAACGAAAACTAGAAATTTTTAGGAAAAGGGATTTCTGTTTCATTTCACGATTTCAAAGTTATATAATATAGATTGGGACAATAATGAACCAAAATCCTACTGTTTCGCCGTTCCTAGGTTTCAACCGCACGATCCCATCAGTCGACAGTTATTAGATCATAACTCCCAATTAAAAATACCATTTTTCCAGATACTCGGTCGAAACCTAGTCCGATTACCATAGAAATATGTTTAATAATGCTGATTACACAATACTGAATCTTAATTAGGCCTTGCCCGCTGTGCTACCGGATCATTCCGAACGACTTAAATGTCTATATTATGTGGCCACCCACCTTGAACGATGAAAAAGGAAAAAGGAGACCGATGAATATGTATAAATAAAACTGCAAACGCAATGATACACTATGGGCAGGTGAATAAACTTGTTGGGACCGTTTTTGATGAATAGCTATTAGCCCATTGTGGTTATTACGGATTGAAGGATGGCGTTGTATTAAAAGCCAGTTTGTGGTATTCAGATGCGAAATTATAGCCATTCTGTGCGATTTGTTCTGATGCTGTTATCGGTCCGATTTGATGATTAATTGTTCGATCTCGGTTGAAGTGAATGTTGGCGAAATTGTTTTTAATTTTAACCATCTTGACGTCCTTTCTTTGATTGCTTAAAGATAATAAAGTGTTTTCTAATAAGCGGTTTCATTGTGAATAGCCGGCTATCTGAGTAGCTATCACTTTTGAAGCAGTCATATTTTGACATTCGACAAATGAAAACTACGCCATCACAAAAATAGTGAAACTGGTGGAAACATTTGAGGTGTTGGGACAAATCATTGATGTAAGCGTCGCTCAAGAACAACTGAGAATATTGCTGCTGTATTTTGCCTAAAGACTTAGGTATTAAGGCTTTGAAATTTCAGTTAACACAAGAACTTGAGCCCATCGATCACCAGCAACATCGTATCTTGGCTGATTGGGTTCTTGAAACGCATCAAAATGATGGAGGCAACGTTAATAAACAGAATTGTCGTTTTGGGGCTTTTGGGATTGTTGAAAAGCCTCTCCATTCTCAACGTAACACTGTTTGGTGTGGTTTTTGGGCTGGTCGTGTGATTGAACCTTACTTCTTCGAAGATGAACCTGGTGTAACTGTTACGTTGAATGGATTGCGAGCTAGAATTAATGTTTTTGTATGGCCGGAATAAGAGGATATCGATGTGGACGACGTTTATTTTCAACAAGACGGCGCTACGTGCTACACAAGCAACGAAACAATCGCAAAGAAAAGTTTCCTGGCCGTGTTATTTCTTGAAGAGGTGATCACAATTGGCCGTCAAGATCTTGTGATTCAACACCTTTTTTGTTTGGGGCCACGTGAAAGATGAGGTCTGGGCCAATGCTCTACAATCGATTCAGCACCTTAAAGATGGAATTTGTTCTCGAGGATAACCAGCCGCAAATGTGCGAATTGATCATGGAAAATTTCAAGAAAAGGATATGTTGCTGCAAACGTACCCGTGACGGCCATTTGGCTGATATCGTTTTCCATTATAAATGGCATACCTTTCTCTTCAGAATGAAATAAACATCCACTGATTTCTACCAAAATATACTCGTTTTTTTGTAGTATCAAAATGAATCCTTTTATTGGAAAACATAAAAAACAATGGCGAGCGAGAAAATGTATGCGTAATCTACTTCGAAAAATGCAATAAATTTTACATACAGGTTACCTTGAGATGCTCACGTTTACAGAGAAGCTTATTCAACATTATAAACAAAGGGTCTACAATTTGGTAGCATACCGTTATTTAAATGGTTTCTGTTTCTTGAATATCAAAACATATTTAAACTGTTAGTCTCTTATAATTTTAATTTCAACAAATTTTAGGCATAAAATTTTAGAATTAAATTAATGTCTTATAAGCACAGCTCATATTTAATAGACATATAAAATCGAAACTCATATTATATCAAATGGAATAAAAAACCCAACAAATATAAATTGTAAATGAAATTAATAAATTAAGATTTGATGGAGACAAAATTTTGTTTCTGATCTTATGTAAACTGAATCCTTTTCAAAAATACAAAACTTGAGTGTAAGAACTTCTCAAAAAAATAATTTATTCGAAATATTTAATATATTTTAATATTTAAATAAGTTACTTCAAAAATCTCTCAAAACATGTATCACATCCTCAAAAAACAATAAGAATTCAGATATAATATATGTTCTGAGAGATTTTTTAAGTGAACTTATTTGAATATTAAAATATATTAAATATTTCTAATGAATTATTTTTTTGAGGAGTTCTTGATATTATGTTTTTTATTCTTGAGAAGGATTTAGTTTTCATAAATATAAGATCAGATACAAAATTTTGTCTCCATCAAATATTTATTTATTTCAAATGACAATTTATACTTGTTAGGTTTTTGATTCCATTTGAAATTATATAATGAGTTTTGATTTTATATGTCTATTAACTATAAGCTTGATTCTAAAAGTTCTTATAAGACCCTAATTTAATTCTAAAAGTTTTAGAATAAAATTTTTTGAAATTAAAATTAAAGCAGACTAACAGATTAAATTTGTTTTGATATCCAAAGTTTGTAATAATCCTACTATCAAGTAAAAAACCTTTTCTTATTATTTTATGATTTCTGTGTTGATATAGGGGTAAAATAAAACTTTTCAGTACTTTTGTTAAAACCACCGGGTGCATAGATCCAAAAGAGGTGAATTAAATAACACTGTTTGTTTATTCAATAAATTCCCCGAACTTTTTAAACAGTTCATTTCTTAACTTTCATTGCTAATCAAAATCATGTTTCTTTTTTAATAGATGTTTCGTATACGTAGAATCCAACTCATTATTGAGGAAAGAACGTCGGTGTTCATTTAGTCTAGTGTCAAAGGACCTTCTGATTTGTCCAATATAAGTTTTTGAGCAAGTAAATTCATAAACACCTAACAAATGTGATTTGAATTATTTTTTTATTCAAAAAAACTCAAGACCTTAAATGAACATATTGTATTTGATTTCTTTATCGCTCAAAAATTGTCGAAAGACAAAATAATGTCCCATGATGAGAAAAATAAACAGAATTTCAAAAATAATGAATAATTAAGGAATATATTGTGGATATTTGAAAGTGAGTCAATATTTAATAGAAGTAAAAGTTAAATGTTTTAAATTCAGAATTATATATTGAAAATATATACGAAAACTATCAAATTGATATCCTTATTGGAGGTGGATAAGTTTTTTTTATGTTTTTCTGTGTTCCGAGTACAAATAGTATAGGTTATATCTAACAACACGTTGATCATTTCTGTTTTACTTAGGATACTTTAAAGCTTACTTCGAGTTTATTCGTTCCAGGTTTTATCTTATTTGGTGAGTTAAATTTTGATCTTGTGATATATTTGAAGCTTAATTCAATACATTTCTATAGAGGGCTAGAGAACGAAATAGCTATCAAATGTTGGAATTCTCCTTCAATTATTTTTTTATTTGATCCTTTATTTTGGGAACTTTAGATAATTTTTGAATCGTGGATTTCCTTGTATTTGTATTTTATTATGCATACTTGTATAGTTTTTGTTAATACATTTGTATTGATACGTTTCATGTCGGGATTTAAAAAAGTTTTTTCCGAAACATTGAAAAATATTTTATATTGATTATATATGAGGATATCAATTTGATAAGTTTTTTATACATTGTAGAAATTAGAATATATGAATTCAAACTCATTTATGTGTTTCATAGATCTGGAGAAAGCATTTGATCGCGTAAAGTTGAAAGATGTCATACACTTGCTTCATGACAGACAAATACCCTACAACATTGTGAAAACCATCGAAAATATATACAAGGCTAACAAGATTCAAGCAGAAATTAATGGTGAAATAACAGAAGAAATAGACGTTGATATTGGCATCCGACAGGGTGATTCCCTGAGTCCTCTTCTCTTCAACATCATCATGGACGAAATAATTAAACACATAATCAAACTAAGAGGATACAAGTTTGGAAACAAGGAAATTAGAATATTTTGCTACGCCGATGATGCAGTATTGATCGCGGAGAACGAAGACGACCTTCAAAGACTACTGCATCGGTTCAACATAATAGCAAAAAACTTCGGTATGATTATATCGACATCAAAAACTAAATGCATGACCACATCAAAGATGCCACTTAGATGCAAGCTGGAAATTGATAACCAGGTTGTACAACAGGAGATGAGGTTCAAATATCTTGGCGTCGAGATATCTGGATTTGGTGATGTCGAGGCGGAAGTGAGAGGACAAGCTATGAAGGCAACAAGAACAGCCGCATGTCTCAACAACATCATGTGGAATAATAAGCACATTGGAATTAAAGTTAAGTCTAGAATCTACAAATCGACGATTAGACCAATTCTCACGTACACTGCAGATACCAGACCGGAGACCTCGAGAACGAGTCAAATATTGGAGGCTGCTGAAATGAAAGTGGTGCGCGAGATGGCAGGAAAAAAACTCACTGATCGGGTGAGTAGTGACAACATGAGAGAAATGTGTGGAATCGATGATATCAATGATTGGGTACTGAAAAGGAAACAGCAAGTCACCAGTTGGACGTAAGAGTGTAGGAAGACCACGCGAACGGTGGAGTGATAATTTACATACTTGAACGAACACAGGCAAAGAAGCGAAGAAAAACAAGCAATATTGCTTAATAATTAGAAAGAAGAAGAAGAAGAAACTCATTTAGATTCTTTTTCTATCAAGTATTAACTCCCATTCAAATTGATTTCTGATTTTCAGTTATTTTCTATCAAAAACTCAACTGTCCGATAAGGAAACTGGTGTGCTATTTAGCCTGACAAAAGATCAAAATGTACAGATAGTCTTGAGGTCCTCAACTTCTAGATGTCAACCGGGGTGGTTGAAAATCATTCAAGTGGTAGACTCATAGAGCTGTCACCCATTTATGACAGGCAGTCCATTTTCAAAAAGGTAGCCAAGATCGTTCTTAATCACATCCACAACCTAACAGCGTTTTCAACTCCACCATTATCTGCGACCTCAACAAAGCACCAGCTATATTTCAATCGTAATAAATAAGAATCATCAAGGAATAAAAGCCAACTCGACTTCCTCGATAATCAGACAAACGCAAGGGCCATCCGATCGAAATAAAACCATTCATAACACAATGAGGATCTCTCTGCAACTGTCAAAATCCTTCTCTAAATAATGACCGCAGTCAAAACATCCAATTGTGTGTATCTATTTCTATGGTCCGCGTCCCCTAATGTTGTGCGTTGCGAGGTGTTATCCAGTAGGCCTATTATGTGTCAAATTAAAAGGGAGAGAGATAGCCAGACGATGAAGTGTGAGCGCCGGAAAGAGATAAGGATCTGGGTGAGTCCCCGGTGACATGGTCTAAGAGACCCACCACAGAGCCTGGTGACAAACTGGACAGATGACTGCATTTAGAACGGTCAATTGTGGGGTGTAAGTGGTTCGGAATCGAAATTACCGGGGAACAAAACGAAGAAGGAAAGTGTTGAGCCCGCTTTCTGGATGCTATGATAGCAAACTCAAGTTATATGGGCTTGAAATGGACACATGATAAAACAATGAAATATTTTAGGTTTAAGAAAAATGAGGTTTTTTCTTGATAGAAGGATTATTACAAAAGTTAAAATATCATACAGGTTTTTTCTGTGAACCTTCTCAAATTTGAATTTCAAAAAACTTATGGTTCTAAAAATTTTTTATAATTGAATTAAATAAATGTCTTTATAACACACCGTGTCCATTTAGTAGACATATGGAATTAACACTTATTACACAGTACCAAAGGAAATGAAATAAATTCAAAGAAATATAAATTGTCAACTGAAAATTATTAAATAAATACTTGAAGGTACAAAATTATTTTTGCTTCATTTCTTGTTTTATAAAAACTAAATTCCCTTTCAAAAATGCAAAACATAACCTCAAGAACTTCTTGAAAATTAACTTGCTCAAAATAAGTTCCTTCAACAAATTCCTAAAACATGTAGAACAACAATTTAGATTTGTTATCTGATTAATTCAAAATTGTTTTTTAAAGATGTTCTACATGTTTTAGGAATTTTTTATAGGAACTTGTTTTGAGCAAGTTATTATTTAACAATTTTTAGTTGACAATTTATATTTTTTTGAATTTCTTTCATTTCCTTTCGTACTGTGTAATGAGTGTTACTTCTATATATCAACTAAATTGACACGGTGTGTTCTAAAGACATTTATTTAATTTAAATCTAAAAAATTTTTGGAAAAAAAATTTTTTTAAATTGAAATTTGTACAAGGTTTACGGAAGAAATCTGTATGATATTTTGAATTTTAGGTTTAGTTACTAAGAAATGTAGTGAAAATTTAAAACGAAGACGTTTTCTGAATATTACAGATAATACCTGGATTAAAACCTCTACAGATTTAATCTAAGAAATCTCTTAAGAACTCTATAGAATTAAATTCAATAACATGCCTTAGAAAACAGTGTTACACTTTATAGACATATAAATTATCAACACATATGAGTGGCAACCAGCTAATAAAGAATCAAAATGAAACAAAATATTGATCAAAATTATCTAAATCAATCGCCCAAGACAAATTCATTTCGAAATTTAAAATATCATACAGATTTTAAATGAACATTTTTTCGAACTTAAAATTTGTGGAAGGTTTACAGAAGATATCTGTATGATATTTTATTTTTTAATAATCCTTCTATCAAGAAAAAACCTCTTTTCATTTAAATTTATTTCGAGTGGATATTAAGGAATAAGAAATTCAGTCATCAAAAAAAGTCCCATACAAAATTCAAGAAGGGTTTTTTATTTCGTTTTTCAAAAAGTTGATAGTACATTCTCCAGCAAAACAAGCACCCAGAGCATCCAAATATCTCCCACATGATGAGTTGGAATTTCAAACTCTCTTATGTATTTTTCAAAAAAAGGAAATAAGAAACCCATTTGATTCTTATGTGAATATTTTTTAAAATAATAAAAAGAGGTTTTTTCCGGATAGAAAGATTATTTAAAAATTTTAAATATCATACAGATTTTTTATGTTAATGTACTGCGAATTTTAATTTCAAAAAATTCAATTAAGGAACTTCCAGAATTAAATAAAATAAATGTCTAAGGAAACACCGTTTCAATTTAGTAGACATAAAGAACTAACACTTGTTACACAGTTCCAAAAGGAAATAAAAAATTCGAAGAAATATAAATTATTGAGTAAAATTACTGAATAGATACCTGAATGGTATAAAATTTTGTTTCGTATTTTTTTTTTATGAAAACCAAATTCCTTTCCAAAAATGCAAAACATAACCGCAAGGACTTCTTCAAACTGGTTCAAAATAAATTCCTTCAAAAAAATTCCGAAAACATGTAGAACATCTTCAAAAAGCCATTTAGAATTCCCACAACGGAAACTCATCAGCCCTACGTCACATTCAAAAAATAAAAATTATTAACAAAAAAAATCTTACCAGAAATTTTACTGTATATATATTATATGATAATTATATATTTTAGCTTACACTTATAACTTATTATCTATTGGTTTTAAAGGAATCTATAAAACACCTTGCAAACTTTATGTAATATCTGTAACGAACATAGAATACGAAGGAATTTTAAAAGTTCACTTCATTCTAGTGTTTGTCTGGTGAGATAATTTTTTAAATTATCTCACCAGATTTTATTTCTTAAATATGAAGTAGGCTGATGAGTTTTCCTTGTGGAAATTCTAAATTGCAAGATGTTCAGTATGTTTTAGGAATTTTTTTTGAATGAACTTATTTTGAGCAAGTTGTTTTTGAAGAAGTTCTTGAGGTTATGTTTTGCATTTTGAAAAAGGAAATTTGGTTTTCATAAAACAAGATACGAAATAAAATGTTGAACCCTTCAAGTATTTATTTAGTAATTTTAATCAATAATTTTTATTTCTTCGAATTCTTTTATTCTTTTTGGTACTGTGTAATAAGTGTTAATTTTATTATGTCTACTAAATTGAAACAGTATTTTCTAAGACATTTATTTTATTTTATTCTCAAAGTTTTTGAATAAAATATTTTGAAATATAAATTTGTAGGAGGTTAACAATATTTACTCGAAGCAAATGTCTTGGGTGATCGATTCTGATAATTTTGGTCGATACTTTGAATTTTTTTTGATCCCTTAATAGTTAGTTGCTGCTTACAGGTGCTGATAATCTATCGGGTATTTTTTTTTTAGAGTGGTAGAACGTTAAATTGAAATCAAACACATTTAAATTAAGATTGAAACCAATTTTTCATGTGAAAGATAATTTTATGATATTTTTGTTTTAAAAATAATTTCCGGCATATGTCCACCACGACTAGCTTTGAGGACCCGCATTCAACCAGACCAATTTTGAACTACTTTTTCGAGTAATTCAGACCTTATTTCATCAATAACACGAATTATCTTAGCTTGCAAAGCGTCTATTGTTTCTGGTTTATCAGCATAAACCAATGACTTGACAGAACCCCAAAGAAAATAATCCAGTGGATTTATGTCGCATGATCTTGGAGGACAATTAATTGGAACATTTCTCGAAATAATGTTATCGGCAAATCTTTTTTTCAATAAATGAATTGTTACGGTAGCAGTATAAGGTCTAGCACCATCTTATTGAAACCAAAACACTTCTGGGTTGATACCATTCAAGTTTTGAAACAAATAATCATTGATCATCGATCTATAACGAGCACCATTCACTGTAACATTAGCTCCAGCATCGTTTTGAAGAAATATGGAACGATGATGCCTCCAGCGTGTAAAGCACACCATACGTGCATTTTTCAAAGGAACCTGCAGATCTTCTTGAAGATTGTTTTCACTCCATATACGGCAATTTTGCTTGTTCACTTAGCCGTTAAATCAGAAATGAGCTTCATAAATATACACAATTTTACGATTGAAAATTGGATCAACTTCAAGTTGTTCTAGGACCCAATCAGCGAGCAAACGACGCTTATTATGGTGAAGTGGCTTTAGTTCTTGAACCAGTTGGATCTTGTATGGGTGATCTTTACGCAAAATTTTCCATGTGGTGGATGCAAAGAGCCCAACTTGTTGTGAACGTCGACGAATAGACAAATCTGGATCATCATTAAAACTATGACTTACAGCAGCGATATTTTCTTCTGTACGTACAGTTCTTTGTCTTGTTGTTGCTGCAACGAGTAGAGAAAATGTTGTCCGAAATCTATCGATAATTCGACGAATAAGCTGCTCTGATGGCCGATTATGTAAACCATAAATTTCACGAAGTGCTCTATAAGTTTGGCGAATAAAACATTGATTTTGAAAATAAATTTCAGCAATTTGTAAACGTTGTTGCGGCGTGAGTCTTTCCATAATGATTTGTCAATGCTTACTGAAAAGAAATGTCGAAACAACATGGCTTCTTCCTTCTGTCAAATCCCAGTTATCTTTATCGAAAGTTCCATCAGTCTGAAAAGAAGAACGATATAAAGTGAAACATGAACTCATATTTCACAAACCTTAATACACAGATATCACCATACATAAACTTCTTATCATCCCTTCAATAAAAAATGTCATTTTAACTTTATTCAGAGATTACTAAAATTACCGATACAGAATTATTCCAAAGATCCCAATATACTTAAGCAAATAGCATTTACAATGGTTTCAAGCCAATTATTTCAAGAAAAATTTTAATTACACAGCAGCTTTGAGAGTCATTAATAATATAGACAAATACATTAAAGATAATAAAGATGAATCAAACAAAAATAGTAAATTAGAAGTCTATAAGTTAACTTGTAAAGGATTGCTCAATGGTTTATATTGGTCCGATTGACAGATAGTTGAAGAAGAGAATCCACGAACATCAAGAGAGCACATTCCACATGCGCCAACCGTTTTATAGAATTTTCGAAACTAGAGATTCGATCCATCTGAACTTCAGCATTTAGAATGTTAAGGTCCATGTTCGTCCAAAATTTCGTGAGAATTAAAAGATAAAAGAAAATTATTTTTTGAGTTCAGGTCAGTGATTTCACCTTTTATGGTATGTCTATCTCAAAATGTCAATAGCAACTCTTGTACGCAATTCAAAAACCCCAAATGGCCCGGTAGAAGAAATGAACTCTTTCAAACTTCACTTAAACAAGCCTTAAATGCAAATGTTCGATATCACGATCCTTCCATAACACAAAACATGTGTTCATATTGCGATAGCTGTCCAGACCCTCTTCTCTGGTTGCGACATAGAAAGGGGGACACGCTCGGCAATGGAGGATTGTAATGAAAATTCAAACAGGGGGTTGTTCAAACGTTAAGGGTGGCTTAGTATAGCGAGTTGTGATAAAGTTAATCGAGCCACGGTTGTCAGCGAAGGCATGAAATTGAATTGGGGTTAATGAAATGAACTGTTAATTTCAATTTCGGGGTTAGGTTCATTGGAGGGGTTTATATTGAAAAAATTTCTTTGTACTGGATTTGAGAAGATAAGATCGTAAACCAGTCGAGGTCGTAGGTACGTACTGTTTATTTGCAACCTTTATCATTATGGATTATTACCCAATACTCCTTCATCCAGGACTAACTCAATCAGTAAAAGTACTGTTCTGAAATGCATTGCATCAAATTTTGCTTCGGTAAATTGTCTGCTGACCCTTGTATAAATATAGGTTGTATCTTGTGCTGCCAGCTAACTTCGAGTGTATTTTACATTTTCTAATTGTAAATGGAAATTTTTCAAAATTTAATTAATTGATTTTAACATAATGGGGAGGGTTTAAAATTGGATTTTCAATTTATTTTGTGAAAACTATATTAAAACCAAGCAATTTGATATATAAAAATTTGCAAACAAATAAACCTCCTATGTTCTATTTAAACTAACCATATTTGTAACGGAAATTATTTTAATTTTCTACAGAATTCAATGGTTTGTCTTTGTGAGTATCAATTATACTCGATTAATATTCCTCCCTAATTGTCTCCGAATTTTTTCTCAGGAATTTCCACTTATTCTGTATTCTCCCACTTGTTAGTAGGTAACTTGTTTTTTCTGGAAATTTTGGAAAATCTGTAATGCTATCCAGTCAACTATGTCAAATGTATGCGGTGATTTTCTTGGCTTATATCGGGCTTTTTTTTAGAGTGATAAAACTTTCGATAGGGAAAACTAATTTGACAAAAGGTAGAAGCCATGCTGTTTTGTTATTTCTGTTCAGTAGGCATTGACAAATTATCATGGAAAGACTCACGCCGCAACAACGTTTACAAATTGTTGAAATTTATTTTCAGTGTTCTATTCGCCAAACTTATAGAGTACTTCGTGAAATTCATGGTTTACATAATCGTCCATCAGAGCAGCTTAATCGTCGAACAATCGATAGATTTCGGACAACAATTTCTCTACTCAATGCAACAACAACAACAAAAGAAAGAACTGTACGTACAGAAGAAAATATCACTGCTGTAAGTCATAGTGCTAATGATGATCCAGATTTGTCTATTCGTCGACGTTCACAAGTTGGACTATGTGCATTCACGACATAGAAAATTTTGCGTAAAGATGTTGGTCTACACCTATACAAGATCCAACTGGTTCAAGAACTAAAGCCACTTGACCATAATAAACGTCGTTTGTTTGCCGATTGGGCCCTAGAATAGCTTGAAGTTGATCCACACTTTTATCGTAAAATTCTGTTTAGTGATGAAGCTCATTTCTGGCTATGTAAACAAGCAAAATTGCCATATATGGAGTGAAAACAATCCCCAAGAAGTTCTGCAGGTTTCATTGCATCCTAAAAAATGCTGGAGTGCTGGAGGCATCATCGGTCCTTATTTCTTCAAAAAACGACGCTGGAGCTAATGTTACAGTGAATGGCGCTCATTACAGATCGATGATCAATGAGTTTTTGTTTCAAAATTTGAATGGTATCGACCCAGAAGTGTTTTGGTTCCAACAAAATGGTGCTACACCTCATGCTGCTACCGTAACAATTGATTCATTGAAAGAAAAATTTGGCGATAACATTATTTCGAGAAATGGTCCAATTAATTGGCCTCCAAGATCATGCGACATAACTCCACTGGATTATTTTCTTTGGGGTTATGTCAAGTCATTGTTTTATGCCGATAAACCAGAAGCAATAGATGCTTTGGAAGCCAACATAACTCGTGTTATTGATGAAATAAGACCTGAATTACTCGAAAAAGTGGTTCAAAATTGGTCTGGTCGAATGCGGTTCCTCGGAGCTAGTCGTAGTGGACATATGCAGGAAATTATTTTTAAAACATAAATGTCATAAAATTATCTTTCAAATAAAAATAAAATTGACTTCAATCTTAATTTTAATGTGTTTTATTTCAATTTGAACTTCAATAACTCTAATAAAAACACCCGATAGTTGATTTCAATATTGAATCTTTCTCAGTATCAGGATAATGTATTTCTTGACAGGAATTTCCTCAATATTAATATCTTCTTTTTAGGTAATGGGAAATTAAGGAGAATTTTAGAAGGACCGACGTTTCCACAGCCTACTAGAATTTCTCAAAATTTTTCAATTAGCTTATGCTAATTACTTCTTATAACATTTTCTGATCTGAAACTACTCAAGAATTTCAGTCTTAGTTTTGGTGCCAGTTTCATTTCATTCGGTTCAGTTTTAATCAATATTTTCAAAGTTCTCAAAAGTTTTCAACTTACGAGGAAGTTTCTTACTTAATAACTACTATCTATTACCTATAAAAATGATCACATTTCTTCAGCTTATATCTTATCACAAATTTATCCATGCTAAAAGCACCTCAGATTATACACTTTGTACATACATTTTTAATTAGTACTTTGTTTCTTTTTTTTATTAAATTTTGAAGTTTAAGAAAATTTACATCGCTTTGATATGTTAGGAATGATTGAGCTTGCATATTGTCAATAATTTCACTCAAAGTAATATTCATTAATAAAGTTTTCTTTGATAGTTTCGGAATACGTATTAAATTCAAATTACTTCGATTCTTGAAAACTTAAGCTCTCATTTTAAAATTGAATAATTGTAGAGTGAATACTCCCTATCAGACTGTATATCTATAAAATGGGGCATTTTAATCAATTTAATTCTAAAAAGTTTTTAAGAGATTCTTCAGAATAAATTTGTAGAAGGATTCAAGGAATTAATTCAAGTATTATCTGTAATATTAAAGCTTACAACATCGCATATTGTTAGTGAACTAACATTAAGTTAGACTAAGTTACAAAATAGAAAAACCGAAAAAATAAAGAATTTCTAAAAGAAATGCAGACTACTGCCGTTATTTTATGCTCGGCAGTGTATTTGTTGTTGCTAGTTGAACACATTAACTCATAAATTCCCGATTAATGAGAATTTTATTAATTGTACATCGTGAACGAAATTAAATATGTTTTACAAAACAGCTCGTTATTTACATCCGTGATTAACCAGGATCATATAAAATTTCTGAATTAATTTAATTTGGAAGAGTAATCTCAAAAACATAAAAACTCACGTGAACTCCTCAGTGAATGATTCATGGAAGGTACATACCTGAAAAAATGATTTTATAAGAATAAATTAAATATTCACATTTATTATATGGGAAGTGCATTTGGAACATTTGTATATTCATAAGTGAAAGCTTTCAACAAAAAGAGTTATTTATGGTATCAGCTATACAGGGTGTCCCTACGAAAATTTGACACCCCAGAACTCAGAAACGAAGAATTTTCGACGAATTTAAACTTCTGTTTTGAGGAGGCGAATTTCCATCAGTTTGTTCCGAAAAAACCCCCCCCATGCAGGTGGCATCAACCCCCAACATTTTTTGAATAAGGAAGAGATGTCGAGTGTTAGTTAGTTTAAAAGTTACTTATGTTATGTACATAACCCAGTTAAAATGTTCAAAATCGGTTCTGTATTAGGGAGAAAGAATTCCCAGGACGACATTGTTCCGATAGAAACCACCTATGGATGGCAACAACCCCCAACATTTTTTGAATAGGTAGGAGATGTTGGATGTGGTTTGGTTAAGAAGTTTTTTGTTCTCTAAACATCGCAGTTGAAATTTTCAAATTTGTTTATTTAATGGCAGAACAATTTGAGTTTTCGAAAGTTTTTACGTTGAAAACATTTTTAATTGAAATGTCACTTCAACTGTCTTCTTCTTTTATTCGAACAGACCTTATGTGTTCCGCCACTGTGTCCATTCGAGGACCTCCCAGTTAGAAATGCCCCCCGATCACACCTTAAAATATCGAAACATAAATTTTTACAAGCCACGGTATCACTTATGCACGCATAAAACTAAAATACTTGATTTATTCATCAAAACAACGACTTAAGAGCGTGTTTTTATTGCTGATATTTTTTTTTCGATTCGCCATTCTACTATATCTTTATTCCGCAATAATTCAAAGTGAGAATTACAATACCTTAACGGTGAAATATTCACTCATGAACGTCTAGTTCGATTTACAGCCTATTCTCGACTCCATTTTACTTGATATTACAGATATGTAGTATGTTGTTTTGAGTTATCACCAGTCTAAAGGGGATAAATCATTGGCATATGGGGAATTCTTTGAAAATTGCAACGCCTTGTCCTTCCAGTTGAATGAGGTCGTGCAGCAAGTACAGGATGTGTCAAATGAGGTGTGACCAATTGAATAAAGTACTGCAATTTGATTACTACAACATTAAACAAATGTGTGGTGAGTGTAAAAAATATGTATCATTTGAATATAGCATATATCTTTTTAAATATCAAAACAGATTTACTCTGTTAGCCTCCTACAAATTTTAATTTCAAAAAATTTCATTCAACTTAAAGAATTATGTCTTATAAGCACTGCTTAAATTAAGTAGACATATAAAATCAAAACTCATTATATAATATCAAATGGAATGAAAAAACTGAACGTAATTCAAATTATCAATTAAAATTACTGAAAAAGTACTTGAAGGAGACAAAATTTTGTTTCTGATCTTATATTTATGGGAACCAAATCTTTCTCAAAAATGCAAAACATTATTGCAAGAACTTTTCAAAAACTAATTTATTTTAAATATTTAATATATTCAAATATTTAAATGAGTTACTTCAAAAATCTCCCAAAACATGTAGCACATCATCAAAAAAAAAACAATATGAAATTAAATAAGATATTCATCAGACCTACTTTACATTTGAAAAATAAAATCCATTTTAAAAAAATATCTAACCAGACAGCCCTTGTGGTATTCTTGTTGAACAAACACTAAAATTAGAGAACCTTAAAAATCCTACGTATTCTATGTTCTACACAAAAATCACACAAAGCTTGTAAGGTATTTTATGGCCTTGAAACCAAATAATGAGTCAGGAAACCAAAACATAATTATATATTATATATACAATAAAATAATAAGAAGGTGTTTTCTACCTCATAGAAGGACTACTAATAATTTAAATATCAAAACAGATTTATTGTTTGCCTGCTACAAATTTTAATTTAAAAAAATTTATTCAAAAACTTTCAGAATTAAATTAATGTAAAATAAATAGATGTTTATACTTGATAGAAGGTATATAAAATTATTTAAATATTTTAATATTAGGTTTCTTTATATTTCATTTCAAAAAATTATATTATAACTTCAGGAACTAAATTAAATTAATGTCATATAAGTACCACTTATATCAAACGACGTATCAAATAAACATTCATTATACGACATCCAAATGATATAACGAAATCCAATAAATAGAAATTGTTAACCAAAATCCTATAAATGAAATATTTTAAGTAAACAGAATTTTGTTTCTGCTCATCCCTCTTATGATAACAAATATCTTTCAAAAATGTTTAACCTAATCTCAAGAATTTCATCATAAAACTGTCTTACTTAGATTATTCAATATTATTGGATATCTAAGTAACTTTTCATAAAATCTCAAGATATGTAAAAACATTACTAAAAATCAAGTTTTATGAGAGACTTTGCTTCGTCAGTACTAAAATGTCTCCCTTAAAACTTGTTTTTTAGTAATGTTTTTGCTTATCTTGAGATTTTATAAAAAGTAACTAAGTTAGATATCCAATAATATCGAATATTCTAAGTAAGATAGTTTTATGATGGAATTCTTGAGATTATGTTAAACATTTTTGAAAGATATATGTTTTCATAAGACTGATGAGCAGAAACAAAATTTTGTCTACTTAAAATATTTAAATCATAGGATTTTGGTTAACAATTTTTATTTATTGGATTTTGTTATATCATTTGGATGTCTTATAATGAATGTTTATTTTATATGTCGTTCGATATAAGTAGGACTTATATGACATTAATTTAATTCCTGAAGTTATAATTATTGAAAATAATTTTTTGAAATTGAATATGTAGAAGGCTCATATTAAAATATTTCAATAAATTAATGTGCTTAAATTTAGTAGACATATAAAATCAAAACTCATTGTATGATATTGATATAAAAAAGATTTGGCTTTCATGAATATAATATCAGATTTAGTTATTTTAATTGATAATTTATATTTCGTTGGGTTTTTTTCATTTGATATTTTTGAAAAAGTTGGTTTTCATGAATATAATATCAGTAACAAAATTTTGTTTCTTTCAGGTATTTATTCAGTAATTTTAATTGATAATTTATATTGGGTGTTTTATTCCATTTGATATCATATAATGAGTTTTGATTTTATATGTCTAGTAATTAAAGCAGTGCTTATAAGATGTAATTCTAAAAGTTTTTGAATGAAATTTTTTGAAATTGCAATTTGTAGGAGGCTAACAGAATTAATCTGTTTTGATATTTACACTTGCGGCAATCTAGTCAATATTCCCTGGTGTGGATGCATTTCTATATCGTTCTGATACTCTTGTATCATATTAAGAAAATCCACTTTCAGTTTTCCCAAATGAGCACTGATTCTGATGAAATGAATAGACAATTTCCTAACGTTGTTGAAGCGTGTATTTTTTCATGATTGAATGGCAAAACCTACTGAACACAAACGTCAAAAATAATACACAGTGTTCCATTATAACAATTTTAAATTGTATGATTCCTATTGGAAAACTCGTTATGTGCTCAAAAAATGTTTCTATAATTATATTAATCGTAAGCATATGTGTACTACTTTTGAAACGGCATATTTTGGAGGCGATATTTTATATTTCATTGACCCATTCTTTGTTTTTTTCGACTCTGTTTTAGTTAGAATAAACTTTTCAATAACTCATTGATAATATATATTGTTTTCTGAGCTTAGGAATTTGTAAATGTAACAGATATTTGGTGTTTTCCCAATGATCTGTTCACCATGTGATTAACCTCAAAACTTTAGTCAATCAAGGACAATCAGTGGTTTAACTATTCCTGAGACGAAATTTTCACTATTCTTACTCCAATGCTGTTTATGTACCAAATACTAGCTTTTAAACGCAGACATGCTTTTACCACACTCCTTCACGATTACCATAATCGTGTTTACAACTGTTGCAAGTCTGACAACCTCGCCTCCATAGAAATGTAGGTAATGAGTATACTATCGAATTAACTCGATTAATTAAACGTGTACTCGGAATTGAATTTTCATTAAAGCCATAATAGATATGATTTGACGTAGATTTATCGTTTTTTAATGAGCATTTACATATTTCCTCCTTATTCAGTTTATTCACGTTCATTTTAACATTAAAATAGTTTTCCTTTAACATTTCATTAGACTTCTATGATTTATACAGAACGACTGTCAAGTCGTATTAAAGGATTAAAAAAAGATTTTTCTTTTTTGGTCATGTGTCGATTTGAATGACAATTTATTTTTTACCCAAAACTGTTCATTTTCAAGAAAAAACTGTGCTGAATTATGAAGCATTGCCACAAAAATTTGATTCTCACTTGATGGCAAATTATTTTAATTAAATAGAATAATATAGATTATTTCCGAAATTTATTAATTTCTTCAAAATCACATTTTAAACCAACTTTTAAAATTACAACTCCACTTCTTATACAGGGTGTCCCAACGGAAATTTGACCCCCTTCAGGACCCAGAAACGACGAATTTTCGAAAATTTCAAAAAGCCAGGTCAATTTCTGTTTCGAAAGGGATGAATTTCAATCATGAGTTTGTTCCGAAAAAGACACCCCCATGGAGGTGGCATCAACCCCCAACATTTTTTGAATAGGGAAGAGATGTCGAGTGTTAGTTAGCTTGAAAGTTATTTATGTTAAAATTTTCAAAATCGGTTCATTATTCTTGAAATAATGTACCGTCAAGACATATTTAGTCTGTTAGCCTCCTACAAATTTTAATTTAAAAATTTTTCATTGAAAAACTTTTAGAATTAAATTAATGTCTTCGGAGCACTGCTTCAATTCATTAGACATATAGAATCAACACTCATTATATAATATCAAATGTAATAAAAAACCCAACGAAGCATAAATTATCAACTAAAATTACTAAACAAAAACTTGAGGAAAACAAAATTTTATTTCTAATCTTATAATCATGAAAACCAAATTTTTCTTCAAAAATGCAAAACGGAAACTTTTCCAAAGCTTCTCCAAAACTAACGTATTTAAAATATTTAATATATTTTAATAAGTTACTTGAAAAAATCTCTCAAATCATGTAGTAGAACCTCAAAAAACAATATGAAATTGAATAAGATCATCGTCAGGCCTAATTCACACTTAAAAAACTAAATCCCACGTAGGATTTTCGAAGTTCTCTAATTTTAAGATTAGAAACAAAATTTGTTTCCTTCAAGTATTTATTTAGTAATTTTAATTACTAATTTATGTTTAATTGGGTTTTTTTATTCCATTCGATATTATATCGGGTGTTTTTTAAGTTTCGATAGGGATAACTATGATATGACAGAAGGTAGAAGCCATGTTGTTTCGACATTTCTGTTCAGTAAGCATTGACAAATTATCATGGTAAGACTCACGCCGCAACAACGTTTATACATTGTTGAAATTTATTTTCAAAATCTATTCGCAAAACTTATAGAGCACTTCCTGAACTTTATGGTTCACAAAATCGTCCATCAAAGCAGATTATTCGTCGAACTATCGATAGCTTTCGGACAACATTTTCTCTACTCCATGCAACAACAACAACAAGACAAAGAACTGAACGTACAGAAGAAAATATCGCTGCTGTAAGTCATAGTGTTAATGATGATCCAGATTTGTCTGTTGGTCGACGTTCACAACAAGTTAGACTCTGTGCACATGGAAAATTTTGCGTGAAGACCTCAGTCTGAACCCATACAGGATCCAACTGGTTCAAGAACTAAAGCCACTTGACCATAATAAGCGTCGTTTGTTTGCTGATTGGGTCCTAGAACAGCTTGAAGTTGATCCATTTTTTTATCGTAAAATTGTGTTTACTGATAAAGCTCAGTTCTGGTTGAACGGCTATGTAAACAAGCAAAATTGACGTATATGGAGTGAAAACAATCCTCAAGAAGTTCTGCAGGTTCCATTGCATCCTAAAAAATGCACTGTATGGTGTGCTTTACACGCTAGAGGCATCATCGGCCCATATTTCTTCAAAAACGATGCTGGAGCTAATGTTACAGTGAAAGGTGCTCGTTACAGATCGATGATCAATGATTATTCGTTTCCAAATTTGAATGGTATCGATCCAGAAGCGTTTTGGTTCCAACAAAATGGTGCTACACCTCATGCTGCTACCGTAATAATTGATTTATTGAAAGAAAGATTTGGCGATAACATTATTTCCAGAAATGGTCCAACTAATTGGCCTCCAAGATCATGCGACATAACTCCACTGGATTATTTGCTTTGGGGTTATGTCGTCATTAGTTGATGCTGATAAACCAGAAACAAAAGACGCTTTGAAAGCCAACATAATTCGTGTTATTGATGAAATAAGGCCTGAATTACTCCAAAATTGGTCTGGTCGAATGCGGTTACTCAGAGCTAGTCGTGGTGGACATATGCCGGAAATTATTATTAAAAGCATAAATGTCATGAAATTATCTTTCAAATAAAAACAAAATTTGGCTTCAATCTTAATTTAAATGTGTTTTATTTCAATTTAAAGTTCTATCCCTCTAAAAAAACACCCTATATAACGAGTGTTGATTTTATAGGTCTACCAAATCGAAGCAGTGCTGATAAGACATTAATTTAATTCCGAAAGTTTTTGAATAAAATTTTTTTCAAATTAAAATTTGTAGGGGATAACAGAATTAATCTGTTTTGTTATTTAAATTTTATAATAATCCTTCCATCAAGCCTCTTTTTATTATTTTATATTTCGACTTGTTCTTCAATTGATGGAAAATAATATTAAACGATGTGTTAAATAACATATAGGTCCGTTTTTCAGCTCAAAAAAGGTTTTTTATTTCAAAATTTAATGAATAAACAAATTAATCAAAATATTATTATTAAAAAAATCTAACAGTTTCAACAGCGTACAAAAAAACGTTTTGTATGAAACTCAAAACAATTAAAACTGGATGTTATCGGCAGATGTCTAAAACCGCTGCAATCAGCTGATACTGTTTAAAAATCGTTTAAAAACGAACCGAATTAATTTGAACTCCCAATAATTCAATATGGCTCGTTATAATCTGTCCTTAAAATCACGAGTCACCTCAATTAGTACACTTATTTCAATGATTATCGTATTCGTGTTTTTCACTTCAACTCTAGCTGTAATTACGTATGTAGGTAGGAAATGTGTGCACTTTCGAATTAACTTAATTAATTAAATATATTATCAGCTGGAAATTGTTATATTTATTACTACCCTAATTCGCGTAATTCGATGTAAATTGATCTTTTTTGAATGATTAGTTCCATATTCGCATAATCAGTTGGTTCATTTCAACATTATCGAACTTTTTCCTTCAATGCTCATTACAGCTTTTGCTGGAAAAAAGTCGAGGTATTTCAAATATTCGGTTACATTTATTAGATTAATTAGGTTGTATTTATATCCAATGCCAACAGAATTCAAGAAAGTACTGGAAAAGATCATTCGAAATGCCCCATTAAAATAATTGAGCTTTATTTTGTTTACAGTGCTACTTTTTGTCAGTTCATCTCAAATGTCTTTTCCATTTTTAGAATGAAAAACAATATTGAACAAAGAATCTTATTTCTGTTAAATACAATGAGTAAGAATTTCTGGAACCAACTGAAAGTTAAAAATATAATAAATAGAGGATTTTTCTTGATGAATATCATACAGATTTATAGGGTAAACCTACAAATTGTAATTTGAAAAAAATTTTTAGAATTAAATTAAATGAATATCTTTAGAATACACTGTGTCAATTAAGTACACATATTGAATTAATGCTTATTACACAATACCAAAGGGAATGAAAGAAATTCAAAGAAATATAAAATGTCAACTAAAAATTATTAAATGAATACTTGAAGAGAACAAAATTTCGTTCCTTGTTTTATGAAAACTAAATTCTTTTCCAAAAATGCAAAACATAACTGGACAGTAAACAGCATTCGGTTGGGTTGGTGAGATATTTTTTGTTAATTGACTTTAATTTTTAAATATGAAGTTGAGCTGATGAGTAACCGTTGTAATAATTCTAAAAAGCTTTTTAAACACGTTCGACATGTTTCAGGAATTTTTTTGAAGGAACTCATTTTGAGCAAGTTGTTTTTGAAGAAGTGCTTGAGGTCATGTTATGCATTTTTGGAAAAAATTCAGTTTTCATAAAACAAGGAACGAAACAAAATGTTGTACTCTTCAAGTATTTATTCAATAATTTTTAAAATTTGAATATCAAAACAAATTAAATATAATATGTTGTCTTCTACAATTTTAATTTCAAAAAATTTTTATTCAAAAAACTTTCAGAATTAAATTAACGTCTAAAATAAACACTGCTTACGTGTAATAGACGTATATAATAAAAACCCAATATATAATGTCAAATGGAATAAATAAACCAATAGATATACGAAAGTTATTAAAATTAATAAATAAATATTTAAAGGAGACAATATTTTGTTTCTGGTCCTACCTTTAAGAACACCAATTGCCTTTTAAAAACATGAACACACTTCAAGGACTCCTCAAAGAATATAATTTATTTGAAGTATTTAATATATTTAAATATTCGAATAAGTTAATTCAGAAATCTCTCAAAACATGCACTATCTCTTCAAAAAACAAATATAATTCTAAGTAATTCCTTCATCGGTCCTAAATAATATTCCTCCTTATTTGATTTTGAGGTTTGTGGATTAATTCTATATTATGAGGCTCCAATATTTTTGTGATTTTATGGAACCCATTTTCTGTGTATACCAATACCGGTATTCGTGTTTTATTTTCTTCTTTTTCTTTTGTTATTCCTGTGTTGTAAAGATGTATTCTTTGATTTATTAGTGGCGCAGCAATTCTTATGGGTTAGTTGTTTTTGATTAGTAGTTCTTTCATTTCTTTTATTAATTTTGGTCTTAACTCCGGTAACGTGAGTAATGAAAGAATTGAAAGAACAACTAATCAAAAAAAACTACTCCCTAAGAATGACTGCGCCTCTAATAAACCAAAGAATACATAGACTTTACAACAAAGGAATGCCTTTGCTGGCCAAAAACTGATTCAGGTGGTTTTTGACCTCTCCATTTGAACTCAATGTTTTACCGTTCAGAAAATTTTGCAATGACCGGAACAAATAATAATCTGAAGGCTCGAGATCTGGAGAATATGGTGGGTGTAGCAGTGTATCCCATTCAAGCTGTAAACGCTTTTGGCGAGTGACCAAACTTGTAAGAGGTCTCGCATTATCTTGGTGGAACACTACACCTCTTTTGTTGATTAACTCTGGCCTTTTCTGTTGAAGTGCCATCATTCAATTTGTCCACTTAATGAAAACAGACTTCCCAATTTATTGTTGTGTTATCCGGTAAAAGTTCCAAAAAAAAAACGATTGCATCTAAATTCCACCAAACAGACAGCATCACCTTTTTTGATGGATATTGAGTTTCGCAATGCTTTTAGTCGCTCATCTTTTTTGTTCCAGGATCTCTTGCGTTTGACATTGTTATATACAGTTCTTTTTTCGTCTCCAGTAATGATGCGCTTCAAAAATGGATCACTTTCGTGATGTTTGAGAAGCGAATAACAGACGTCAACGCGATAACACAAATTTCTCTCCGTGAGAACATGGGAACCCATATATTGAGTTTCGAGGTTAAATCCACGTGTTTCAAGTGGTCATAAACAGTTGAATTCGATAAATTTAACCTCTCACCGATCTCACGTGTTGTTAGTCGCCGACTTGCATCAATTTATGCCTTTATCAGCTTCAATTGGCCTTTCAGAACGTGGTGCATCTTCGACATCAAAATTTCCGGATCGAAATTTTGCAAACAAGTTCTGGCACTGGCGTACTGTCAATACATCTTCTCTATACACCTCGGCTTGAACAGCATTTTTACCTTTTCTATAAATAAAAAGTAAAATATGACGAAAATGCTGGTTATTGCAGGGAACCAACAAAAACTACTGCGTAAAATTAATTGTATAATAACTTTTTCACACACAAGTCTTGCTATATCAGCACTCAAAACATACAATGATCAAGCGGCTTAAGTGTGAAGTTAGGTTCGAAAAAATATAATTAAATCCTGTGTCGAGAAAAAACGAAATTACTTTCCGGACAACCTTATACAAGGGTCATACTCTCGAACAAAATTTTTAAGATATATACATATATATATATATATGGTTGAGCAGCTATGGATTCTTCCTGTTGCAGGACTCTGTATAATCATTAATGGGCTAGAACGCTCTTAACAATGCATCAATATTTTCGAAAAATTTTTCTAGAAATCACGAGTTGAATTGCTTTGTCGATTTATATTTTTGTTTCGTGTTTCAAATAAGATTCAGGAGAACTAATACATAATTCAATTTATTTCAATCAACTCATCGATCAATCAATATTCCCTTAGTCGAATCAAAAGGAAATACTGACCTTGTATATAATATTCTTGTTAACTCTCAACATCATAATCAATTCAGTCATAATAAATTTGCACATTCGTTCCCATTTATTTATTATGCAAAGGGAATATTTATTGTGATCATTAGATTATGCTTAGAAATGATAAAATGGGAATAAATATAGAAATTTGGATTAAATCATACACATATGTATGTTGATTTCTATTCATTATTGTGAGTTGCTTACATAACGCGTTTCGTTTACTTAGTAACTTCTTCAAATGCTCATACGCAAATGAAATTTGAATACCAAAACAGATTTGATCTGTTAGTCTCCAATAATTTTAATTTCAAAAAAATTTTATTCAAAAATTTATAGAATTAAATTAATATTTTATAAGCACAGCTTATATATAATAGACGTATAAAATCAAAACTCAATATATCGGGTGTTTTTTTAGAGTGATAGAACTTTCGATTTCTGTTCAGTAAGCATTGACAAATTATCATGGAAAGACTCACGCTGCAACAACGTTTACAAATTGTTGAAATTTATTTTCAAACTGAGTGTTCTATTCGCCAAACTTATAGAGAGTTCGTGAAATTTATGGTTTACATAATCGTCAATCAGAGCAGCTTATTCGTCGAACTATCAATAGATTTCGGACAACATTTTCTCTACTCGATGCAACAACAACAAGAAGACAAAGAACTGTACGTACCGAAGAAAATATCGCTGCTGTAAGTCATAGTGTTAATGATGATCCAGATTTCTCTATTCGTCGACGTTAACAACAAGATGGACTCTGTGCATCCATCACATGGAAAGTGTTGCATAAAGATCTTGGTCTACACCCATACAAGATCCAACTGGTTCAAGAACTAAAGCTACTTGACCATAATAAGCGTCGTTTGTTTGCTGATTGGGCCCTAGGACAGCTTAAACATGATCCACTCTCTTATCATAATATTGTGTTTAGTGATGAAGCTCATTTCTGGTTGAATGGCTATGTAAACAAGCAAAATTTCCGTATATGGAGTAAAAACAATCCTCAAGAAATTATGCAGGAACCATTGCATCCTGAAAAATGCACTGTATGGTGTGCTTTACACGCTGAAGGCATCATCCGTCCATATTTCTTTAAAAACTATGCTGGAGCTAATGTTACAGATCGATGATCAATGATTATTTGTTTCAAAATTTGAATGGTACCGACCCAGAAGTGTTTTGGTTTCAATAAGATGATGCTACACCTTATGCTGCTACCGTAACAATTGATTTATTGAAAGAAAGATTTGGCGATAACATTATTTCAAGAAATAGTCCAATTAATTAGCCTCCAAGATCATTCGACATAACTCCACTGGATTATTTTCTTTGGGGTTAAGTCAAGTCATTGGTTTATGCTGATAAACCAGAAACAACAGACGCTTTTGAAGCCAACATAACTCGTGATATTGATTAAATAAGGCCTTAATTACTCGAAAAAGTGGTGCAAAATTGTTTTGTCATACCATGACTCCAACAGTTGAGTACTACTAGATACTACTAGAATTTTGTTAGGCAATCTATTTTCATTCCCATGAATTATTTTTTCCAAACCATTCATAAATTATCTGCTCATGGAACTCCTCATAATTAAGCCCTTCGTATATCTGTTGACCTCACCATCAAAACTGAAATAATTTCCATCTAAGCAAATTTTTAATAAAGTTCACTTTATTCTCAAATAACATTTCTTCAATAAAGTTTATTACATCTTTAGGTGGTACACTAGGAAACAAATTTACAACATCAAATGAGACGAATTTTGTATTAGGTGGTATTTCGGTTTTTTGAATTTTTTCGATGAGTGTTAATGAATTTTTAATGGAAAATTGTGGTGAAATTTGCAAAAATATCTGATGATATTTATAGGGAACTTGGACAGTTTCTATACTAGTACTGTGAAATATGAAATTACGTGTCTTATCTGTTTTTTTGGGAGTGTTATTGAGGAATAAATTTTCGGTACCTGAAGGTTCATTGTTAAAAGTTTCTCCATATGCTTCTGGGTGATTTTGTGTGTGAATCTTTTTTTGTCATCCAATATTAAAGGGTATTCCATACAGCCGCACATCTTTAAGGTCTTGAATCGATTGTGAAGCATTGACATAAACCTTATCTTTCACGTAGATCCACAGAAAAAAGTCTAAAGGTGTTAAATCAAAAGATCTCGGTGCTTAATTCTGATCACCTCTTCGAGAAATAAAATGGCCAGGAAACTTTTCTTTCAAAATTGCGATTGTTTCGTTGCTTGTGCGGCTCGCAGCCTTTTTTCCTTCCATTTTTCAGTAATGGTGTAGTTTTTACTTGTCAAATGTCAAAAGATGACAGCTTCGAAAATGACATCTGTCAAGGTAGCCTGCTATTCAAAATAAACCCTCGTATCAGAGAATCCTTTATATATAAATAGAGGTAAATACTTGATAGAAGGTAAATAAAATTATGTAAATATTTTAATATTAGCCTTCTACATATTTAATTTCAAAAAATTCTATTTAATAATTATAACTTTAGAAATTAAATTAAAATAATGTCATATAAGTACCACTTACATCAAACGACATATAAAATAAACATTCATTATAAGACATCTAAATGATAAAACAAAATCCTTAAATAAAAATTGTTAACCAAAATCCTACAAATTAAATATTTTGAGTAGAAAAAATTTTGTTTCTGCTGATCAATCTTATGAAAACAAATATCTTTCAAAAATGTTTGAACATAATCTTAAGAATTTCATCATAAAACTATCTTACTTAGAATATTCAATATTATTGGATATCTAACTGAGTTACTTTCTATAAAATCTCAAGATATGTAAAAACATTACTGAAAAACAAGTTTTAAGAGAGAATTTGATTCGTCAGTAGTCAAATAATTCATATTCAATAAAATATAACATCAGTCAACAACAAATATTTACTCACCCTTCAACAATTTAGAAAACTTCTTGTAAATGAATACTGAAAAATTTAAATGGAGTGTAAGGTTAACTACAAATAAATAATTCTGTGGTTTACCCTTGATCTAAAAGATTGAAAGACAATTTAACGGCCTTTGTTACAACACAAGGACTATCTGTATAAAAAATGTTATGAAACCAAATAATTATATATTCTATCAAGTATTAACCTCTTTTTATGTTATTTTATTCATAATATGATCTAAAAGATTGAAAGACAATTTAACGACCTCTGTTATAGCACAAGGACTATCTGTATAAAGAATGTTAAAGAAACCAAATAATTATGTATTATGAATAAAATAACATAAATAGAGATTAATACTTGATAGAATATATAATTATTTGGTTTCCTTAACATTCTTTATACAGATAGTCCTTGTGCTATAACAGAGGCCGTTAAATTGTCTTTCAATCTTTTAGATCATATTATAAATAAAATAACATAAATAGAGGTTAATACTTGATAGAATATATAATTATTTGGTTTCCTTAACATTCTTCATACAGATAGTCCTTGTGCTATAACAGAGGCCGTTAAATTGTCTTTCAATCTCTTAGATCAAATTATGAATAAAATAACATAAATAGAGGTTAATACTTGATAGAATATATAATTATTTGGTTTCCTTAATATTCTTTATACAGATAGTCCTTGTGCTATAACAAAGGCCGTTAAATTGTCTTTCAATCTTTTAGATCGAGGGTAAACCACAGAATTATTTATTTGTTGTTAACCTTACATCCATTTAAATTTTTCAGTATTCAGAAGTTTTCTAAATTGTTGAAGGGTAAGTAAATATTTGTTTTTGATTGATGTTATATTTTATGGAATATGAATTATTTGAGTACTGACGAAGCAAAGTCTCTCTTAAAACTTGTTTTTCAGTAATGTTTTTATATATCTTGAGATTTTATAGAAATTAACGTAGTTAGATATCCAATAATATTGAATATTCTAAGTAAGATAGTTTTATGATGGAATTCTTAAGAATATGTTAAACATTTTTGAAAGATATCTCTTTTCATGAGATTGATCAGCAGAAACAAAATTTTGTCTACTCAAAATATTTAATTTATAGGATTTTGGTTAACAGTTTTCATCTATTGGATTTTGTTATATCATTTGGATGTTTTATAATGAATGTTTATTTTATATGTTGTTTGATGTAAGTGGTGTTTATATGACATTATTTTAATTTAATTCCTGAAGTTATAATTATTAAATATAGTTTTTTGAAATTAAATATGTAGAAGGCTAATATTAAATTATTTAAATAATCCTTTATATAAATTAAACAAGAACTAACTCTTGTGAATTCTCTAGGCTGCAGCCAATGTATTTTAGGCAATTTTACGATCAGCCTCAAATATTGAATTCCGATCCGGCAACAATTACGATAAGAGATAAATCACGACCACCATTGATCTAGCAGGGAAAGTAGCGTTTTAGCAGAAACATTGTTTCAATCGAACAATATTTCAATTCCTATTCGGGCACCAGCAACTTTGGTGGTCCTCATTATTTACCCGATGTATATGCCGTTTAATCCGGCATAAAACACAAATGATGGGTGTGAACGGAAATTAATAACTGAGGTATTGCCTCGTTCGCGGGGCCGAAAGCAGACATCGAAACTACTCCCAGCACGCTGGACGAAATTGGAGGAGGGCCCGGCAATTACCGGGCTGGAAAACTATTTTTGAATGGGACAAATGAAAGTTCACTTCATTGTTTGGGAAACCGACAGTGATCAGCAGAAATTTTAGAGTTTGATTATTCAAGTCAGTATAATTCTTAATATATATCGAGTAAACGTTAAGATTATATTTGTGTCTTTTTTGTATTTGTTTACTGTATCGCTTTCTGAGTACACTGTTTTCTAAGTAATATAACGGGTGTTTTTTAGAGTGATAGAATTTTCGATAGGGATAACTGTGATTTGACAGAAGGTAGAAGCCATGTTGTTTTGACATTTCTGTTTAGTAAGCATTGACACATCTTGGAAGACTCACGCCGCAACAACATTTACAAATTGTTTAAATTTATTTTTCAAAATCAGTGTTCTATTCGCCAAACTTATAGAGCACTTCGTGAAATTTAGGGTTTACATAATTGTACATCAGAGCAGCTTATTCGATAGATTGAAAAAAATGAAATAAATAATCCAACAAATATAAATTGTCAATTAAAATTAATAAATGAATATTTGAAGGAGACAAAATACAATTAGGAAAACTAAATCACTTTCAAAAATACAAAACATAATTTTAAGAACATCTCAAAAAATAATTTATTTTAAGTATTTAATATATTTAAATATTCAAATGAGTAAAATTTGAATATCAAAACAGATTTAATCTGTTAGTCTTCTACAATTTTAATTTCAAGAAAATTTTTTATTCAAAAAACTTTTAGAATTAAATTAATGTCTACAATAAGCACCGCTTATATTCAATAGACGTATATAATCAAAACTCAATATACAATGTCAAATGGAATAAATAAACCAACAAATATAGAAAGGTCATTTAAAATCAATAAATAAATATTTGAAGGAGACAAAATTTTGTTTCTGATCTTACCATAATGAAACCAATTCCTTTTCAAAAATATAAAACACAACTTAAGGATTTCTCAAAAAATGTAATTTATTTGAAATGTTCAATATATTTAAATATTCAAATAAGTTGATTCAAAAATCTCTCAAAACCTGCACTATATCTCCAAAAAACAATTAGAATTCGGATAATCTCTTCATCGGTCCTAGATAATATTTAAAATATCAGAATCAACTAACAATCAGTATATCTTACCCTAGAGTGTAACCGGAGCTTGTTTAAAACAGACTAACTTTAAAAATCCAGATAGTCTATGTTCATCACAAAATCACAGAAAACTGTAAGGTATTATAAGGTTATCTTTAAACCATTGACATTCCATAATGAGATTTAGTCAAGCCTAAATATAATTATTTTATTTTATACATAATATATAATATATAATTATATATAGGCTTGACTAAATCTCATTATGGAATGTCAATGGTTTAAAGATAACCTTATAATACCTTACAGTTTTCTGTGATTTTGTGATGAACATAGACTATCTGGATTTTTAAAGTTAGTCTAATTGTTTTTTGAAGATATAGTGCATGTTTTGAGAGATTTTTGAATTAATTTATTTGAATATTTAAATATATTGAATATTCTAAATAAATCATATTTTCTGAGAAATCTTTAAGTTGTGTTTTATGTTTTTGAAAAGGAATTGGTTTCATTATGGTAAGATCAGAAGCAAAATTTGGTCTCCTTCAAATATTTTTTTATTGATTTTAAATGACTTATTTATATTTATTGGTTCATTTATTCCATTCGACAATGTATATTGAGTTTTGATCATATTCGTCCATTAAATATAAGCGGTGCTTATTGTAGACATTAATTTAATTCTAAAAGTTTTTTGAATTAAAAATTTTTTTTAAATTAAAATTGCAGAAGATTAACAGATTAAATCCTTATATCAAGTTAAAACACTCTTCTTATTATTTAACCCTTGGGAGATGATATTTTCTGATGATGAAATTGAATAGTAGCTTTTTGTGACGAAACTCGATAGTGATTTCCATTAGAAAATACGATGTAAAAAACATTCTTACGTAATACTGGTACTCCTGTTTGAATACGATAATTTCACCTGTGTTTAAGAAAAACGCAATTGAGCAGTTTATTGTCTCAGAAGGGAATTTCAAATAACAGACAATTAAGAAACTTGTAACGTAAGGCTTTTATATTTGGAAAGTGGAGAAATATTAAAAAATTTAACATAAAAAGGCATTTTTAGAAACCCTACCACTACTGATACCACAATCCATTCAAATTCCAATCAGTCATGGCAAACTAAAATGTCAACATTCTAAAGCCAATCGACCATAATAAGCGTCGTTTGTTTACTGATTGGGCACTAGAACAGCTTGAAGTTGATCCACTTTTTTATCGTAAAATTGTGTTAAGCGATGAAACTCATTTCTGGTTGAACGGCTATGTAAACAAGCAAAATTGCCATATATGGATGGAGACAATCCTCAAGAAGTTCTGCAGGTTCCATTGCATTCTGAAAAATGCACTTTATGGTGTGCTTTACACGCTGGAGACCTCATCGGTCCATATTTCTTTAAAAACGACGCTGGAGCTAATGTTACAGTGAATGGTGCTCGTAACAGACCGATGATCAATGATTATTTGTTTCAAAATTTGAATGGTATAGACCCAGAAGTGTTTTTGTTCAAACAAGATAGTGCTACACCTCATGCTGCTGATTTATTGAAAGAAAGATTTGGCGATAACATTATTTCGTGAAATGGTCTAATTAATTGGCCCCCAAGATCATGCGACATAACTCCACTGGATTATTTTCTCTGGGGCTATGTCAAGTCATTGGTTTATGTTGATAAACCAGAAACAATAGACGCTTTGGAAGCCAACATAACTCGTGTTATTCATAAAATAAGGCCTGAATTACTCGAAAACGTGGTCGAATGCGGTTCCTCAGAGCTAGTCGAGGTGGACATATGCCGGAAATTATTTTCGAAACATAAATGTCGTAAAATTATATTCTAAATAAAAAAAATTGGCTTCAATCTTAATTTAAATGTGTTTTATTTCAATTTAAAGTTCGATCACTCTAAAAAATCACCCGATATATAGGACAGACAGGCCGATGTTTGCAACATAGAATCAAAAAAATTGGATGTCTATTTTGAAAAACCAGAACTCAACCAGCTTTGCAGAACATTGTATAGAAAATAATCATTTTTTCAATGAGGAAGATGTCACTTTACTATATATAATGTTAATTAGGGAATATTGATGGACTGTTTGGAGTTTCCCCCAATCAAAAAAGCCATTGAGAAAAAGGAGAATTTAACAAATTCTCAAATACTATTCGGCAACACCCCTATATTGGATGCTGTTATTTCCATGCGCCATAAAGATACACAGATGTCCTTAGTGTACTAAAAGAACCTTTTCAATTTTAAGTTAAGTTCCTTTTTGTACTTTTTTGTAGATGGTCGAAAGACCGAAACAGGATTCTGAATAAACTGTGAAATATAAAAACTGTGTGATTTTTTTCTTAAATAAATTTGTTATAATGTTTCACCTAGAACCAACCGCATACTCCATTCATGTTATTAAAAAAAAAATAGTGAAAGGCACTTTTCATGGCATAGTTAATTCCTGCAATTCAATGAAACCCGAAAAGGTTCCCAGAACACGCGAATTGAATTCCAGATGTCATATTCCAAACGAAAAATCTAAAAACCATCATTATCCAATTATTTAATGACCCCTGATTAACCCCGTCAATTGCACTAAAAGGGAAAAAATTATGATATTATGTTCAATCCATGATAGTTCATCGATTGCGATTCTCAGAAAGTATCATGTTACAAGTAGCTAACTATGATTAGTGATAGCGAACGCTTGGTCAATCATTGTCAATAAACCAACCTGTATCCATCCATTATTTATAGTAATTATAGGCTCTTTAGGTAATCCTCATGTAATTCAATAGTAGATCTGCGTAATTATGAACAGTGCCATGTGACCGGTTGAAGAGAGATTCAACCGTGAAGAACGCATGCCATAATGTGGAACTGTATACCGCGTGTTCCTAACTTGAAGGTACAATCGAATAGGGCAGATTCCTTGCATAATTTTAAGAAAAAAATTTCCATAAACATGGGAACTCAAACGTTTCGTTTTTGAGATACAGGGTGTTAAAGTTTGAATTTTTCTCATAGTTACTGCATTTCACGAGACATTCAAGGGAAATTTGGCATTCTATTACCATTTAGAGTTTACAACATGTGACAACCCTATTTCGGCTGCTAATTTACAGGGTCCCCTGTTTTACTCCAGAACTTTTTTTTAGTGAGCCATTTTTGGCGAGCCACTGTTAGTTTGAAAAACTGTAAAAACAAGCTTTATTGGTATACTGAACTTCGTCTCTTGTAGGATTGTCGTATCTGCTACCGTATCCAAATTGTCGTAAGAATTCGGTAAGTGAGCTGTGGTGAGTAAATTCATTGTTAGCTTTAAAACATGAAATTAACTCCTGGTTTTGAAAAGTGAAGGTTGTTCAATTTAATATTAAAACATGCCAAATTTGACGAATTCCCAAATAGCTAACATGCATTTCATGAATAGTCTCGCACATGGAAATTCAAGAGAAGATAAGCGTCTTTACATGGAACGCTATTACAATAGAGTCATGCCTGATCATCGAAGGTCAACTTTTTTCAGCAGTCTCCGAAAATTATGATCAAGGTGTCATTCGATTCGAAATGGCATCTACATGATTCTTGAAAAAATGAAGTTCCGCTTGCAAAAATTGCAAAAGTAATTAACAATTAACTAAAAAAAAAAGAGGGTTTAGTTTTTTGTAAATATCTCAAAAACTTATAAAGATTTTTAAAATAAAAAAAAAAGATTCAAAAAGGGGAGGAAATTTCCTGAAAAAAGTCTCGACTTCCGGAATTTTAGTCCCAATATTAATAATTTTCCCAGAGGGATGAAAATACGGCCGAAAACGAGTACTCTGGCTTTCATAAGCCAGTTTGGACACTTTATTAATAAACATTATTTTAACAGATTAAATATGGAATTTAATAAATGAAAAAATTCAAGGGCATACTGGAAGGATGAATGAACAATAATTCGCCAAAAAATTTTTATCCAAATTTTTCAATCAGTTATGCAATAGTTAATTAATAATTTTTTTCTGCTTGGACATGAACATTGCAAGTGTGATAATTGCTTTGTAGAAATTTGTAGGAAGCTACATAGAAATATTTTTTTAAAATTTTTATCTCTTATTGTTTAAAAAATTGTTATAAACAAATGCGTTCTTTATAAAATAATTGAAAATTTTTTTAAGGAATATCAATCTTTGATGCAAATAATGATTTTTAAAATAAAAATTTTTCCTTAAAAAAATTTTTCATTGCTTAAAAACGCATTTGTTAATTAACAATCGTTTTCACCCACTTCTAACTAATATTAAGGAACCATTTTTTTTAAAAATCATAATTTACTTTTCTTTCCCATATAAAAAAATTTTCGTTTTGTTTAATTTTTCATTGTTTATATAATAAACAATTTATTATAAACAAATAATTTTTTACTTTATATTTTTTTCCCTGTTCTTCTTACTGCCACAAATACAATAAAAAAAATTAATAAAAAAAAATCATGTCTGTATTTGTGGCAGTAAGAAGAATAGGGAAAAAATTTAAAGTAAAAATTTATTTGTTTATAACAAATTGTTTATTATATAAACAATGAAAAATTAAACAAAACAAAAAATTTGTTTTTATATGGAAAGAGTAAATCATGATTTTTAAAGAAAAAATGGTTCCTTAATATTTGTTAGAAGTGGGAGAAAACAATTGTTAATTAACAAATGCAATTTTAAGCAATAAAAAAATTTTTTTGAAGAGAAATTTTTTTTTTAAATCATTATTTGCATCAAAGATTGATATTCTTCAAAAAAATTTTCAATTATTTTATAAACAACGCATTTGTTTATAACAATTTTTTAAACAGTAAGAGATAAAAATTTTTAAAAAATATTCCCATGTAGCTTCCTACAACATAAAAACGGACCATTTTTTTTCGATAATTAATATAGGTTTTTAATTTTGCAACAACGAAAATTGTTAATAAAAAACTGAAAAATAAAATTTTTTAAATTATTCCAACGGGGATCAATTCTGAAGTCTTCCAAAAATTGCTCTACGAGAGGAAAAAATCTCAAGTTAATAGTTTAACAATTATGACACTTGCAATGTTCATATCCAAGCAGAAAAAATTATTAATTAACTATTGCATAACTAATTGAAAAATTTAGATAAAAATTTTTTTTTGGCGAGTTATTGTTCATTCATCTTTCCAGTATGCCCCTGAATTTCATTCATTAAATTTCATATTTAATCTGTTAAAATAATTTTTATCAATAAAGTGTCCAAAGCAGGCGTGGCTTACGAAAGCCAGAGTAACCGTTTTCGGCCGTATTTTCATTCCTCTGGGAAAATTATTAGTATTGGGACTACAATTCCGGGAGTCGAGACTTTTTCAGGAAATTTCCTCCTCTTTTTGAATCTTTTTTTTTATTTCAATAATCCTTATTAGTTTTTGAGATATTTACAAAAAACTAAACCCTCTTTTTTTTTAGTTAATTGTTAATAACTTTTGCAATTTTTGCAAGCGGAACTTCATTTTTTTCAAAAATCATCTAGATGCCATTCCGAATCGAATGACACCCTGATCATAATTTTCGGAGACTGCTGAAAAAAGTTGACCCAAAAGGCACTTGTTGACTAGGCTAAAGGGCGGGTCCAGTTAGGCGGTCTTCTACCATTCAAGCTCTAAGCCAAGTTTTGAGCCTCCTAAGAGTGGTAAAGGATTTTTCTGCTGTGTACACTAACTGGTAGTGTAGCAAGAATACATACAAATTTTCTTACAATAAGGATACATTTCAGTATCACAATTTTCTATAAGATGAGTACTCGACGGCGGAATATTCACTTTCCACAGCCGATATTCGTTTATATTTACTGAAGCTGGAGTACCATCTATTAGCAGTTTATGGTCGTTTGCAAGCTGTTTAACAGTTTCATTGTCTTCATCTTCATTAGTATAATAGACTTTTGGAATAAAACCGCCTAGTTGAAATAATTTTAGTACTCCTGGAGACGGACGGTCCTGTAAGTCATTTATTACAGAATGTAGAAGAGGGATGTATACAGCCCTGCGGAAATAATCTTCAGCAGATTGAGCAAGATGGTTATTGGCTCTGTGTGTTTGCCGTGATACTATTCTGGGACATTTACTTTCAGTATCTAGTTGCTCAGTTACTTCTTTTGCCTCTTCTAAAAGCTGTCGGAAAATTGTGTCACCGTTTTCCCTTTTATTTCGTAGGAGAGTCAACTGGGCAATGATTGCAGTAAGCAATGCGCATCATTGGCAGTTTTCTGGCCTTGCCAAGTAGAAATATTTTCCAGGTCGATACAAATTTTCACTAAGTTGTCTCTTTAAAATTGTAGCTGCCCATCGTTCCTCTCGATCCAGCGCGTCTCACATATACTTTGCATTGTATTTCCAGGTTCTTTTTTTAAAAATTTGATGTCTTTTTGTGGATGCATTGGCAAATGCCACAACTTTTCACCTCATGCCCGAGGTGGTGAACTTTTGAAATTGAAATGATTGAATAATCAAGAAACTACTGTAGTATTTCGCGAATGGGCCATTTAAGTTATTTTTGTTTGCACTTTCTTGGCTCATAGTTAAGCATTCACTGCTTTGTACTGAATTGTTCGTGGGCTTTCTATTTCATTTATGTTTATATCAGTGTTTTGTTTGGCCATTGAGAAACCACTTTCAAAGCCTTCAGAACCTCTGCAATAGAAATCTTCTTATTTTCCTCAGTTTCCACATCAGTATCACTTCTTTCGGATTCAATGAGGACATTCGAATCACCATCAATATTAGCCAGACTTTGGTTCACTTCCAGCATATCTCTATTCCAGTTTTCCACATTTTCACAGTTATACTCCGCCTAAAAATTGTAGAATATCTTAAGTAGTTACCATTTGGATCCATTGGCTCAATTAAGAGAGTCACATCAGGAAGCAAAAACATCACAAATATTTTGCCATCTTCTATTCTCAACTCTCAGCTGGTGGTATGTGAGGATGCATTATCTAGAAGAAGCATTGCTTTTCTCAGAAGATTTGAACATTTAGAAATTGCTTTTCCTACAAAAAATTGTCATTTGCTCACATTTCATTTTTCATTTTAACACTTACTTCTGGTACGAAGCATTCGAAGAACTAGTTTTTGAAAATTTCCTTTATGTGGGGTGGTAACATTGGTGATTATTTGATTGGTCCTTTCTTCTTGCTAGGTCGACTTGCCTGAGAATCATACAGACATTTTTTAGAAAACAATTTGCCCTTGTTATTGGATGATTTACCTCGTATGCTACGACGTGAAATGTGGTTCATGTTCGACGATGCTCCTGCTAATTTTTCAGGTTTGGCTAGGGATTATCTGAACGAAAATTATGAGAAGAGGTGGATTGGACGCGGTCAGTCATGGCCCGCCAGATCCCCAGACTTAAATAGTGCAGATTTATTTTTATATGGCCATCTGAAATCTCCAATATACTTAACGCCAGTAAACACCGTGAATGAACTGAGAAATCGTTTGATACAGTTAGAAATATTCCAGGAGAATTCGATCGTTTATGAGAAGAAGAACAGAAGCTTGTATAAGGGTTGGGGGAAACATTTTCAACAATTGCTGTAGTTCAGTCCTTTTATTCAGGTTTCTTGTTGAGTATTTATTAAAAAGCAAGAACGATAAAGCACCTCAGCTCAAGTATCTGCCTTTAAGAATTCTTTCTCAATCACATTCATCTCTATGTCGCAAAATGAATGAACACAGGCGTTGTCTACAATTTCCCGTCAAGCCAGAGCCACGTTTCAACGATCCCGATACATCTCCTATTTTTTGTCCCACGGGACTTCTCCGTTCGAGAACTCCCCGCAGAAATATCTGCACATGTTATATTATATCCATCCATGCGGGGCGCAGAAAAAGAGGCCGAGTAATGAAGAAACCGAAGGACGGACAGTTAACGTGCTTTATGTTTTATTTAACAAGTTTCAACGTGTGTGGTCCACGGCACGCGATATACTACCGAACCCGCGCGCGGTGGAGATGTTGGTTTAGTCGGATGGGAGACCAGCCAGGCTGGTGAAAAGTCGAAGTTCATCAACTTCTTCGGCTCGATCAGCTGATGGCCCGCTCAGGAATTTTTCTGGTCGGATTTCGGTTTTACTCACATGCGGTGCAGATGAGCTTTGAAACGGGTTCTTGATTTTTTTATAATTCGTCATTTTCTAATGATAAATTTGAAAACTATGAATAATCAAGAAATTGCTGCAGTATTTCTCGAATGGACCATTTAAGTTATTGTTGTTTGCACTTTCTTGGCTGATAGTTTGCCATTTACTGCTTTATACTGAATTGGTCGCGGGCTTTCTATGCCACTTATGTTTATATCAGTATTTTGTTCGGCCATTGAGAAACCACTTTCAATGCCTTCAAAACCTCTGCTATTGCAGGAAAATAAGAAGATTCCTATTTGAATCTTCTTATTTTCCCCAGTTTACACATCAGACTCGCTTCTTTCGGAATCAATGAGGACATTCGAATCAACATCAATATTAGCCAGACTTTGGTTCACTTCCAGCATATCTCTATTCCAGTTTTCCACATTTTCACAATTATACTCCGCCTAAAAATTGTAGAATATCTTAAGTCGTTACTTGTATCTTAAACCGCAATTGATTTGCTTGAATATTTGATGAATATTTGACCTGATTAATTATGTTCAGCAACTCCATAGTTTTCTCTACTATAGGTTTCAATTTTCTCGAAGCTTCAAAGAGGAAAATCATCTTCATCAATGTCGCTAGGTTCAAAAATTTTGTTCTAACACGTTTTGATTACCAGAGGATTTAATTGTTGCCATCTAAATGTAAAGCAGCATCCCTTAAGGTGAGGTTGTTGAGCCCATCTGCCATGTTGTGTCCTTGGGCCACCAGAAAACTCAAAAGATTTTTTCTGTTTGGTTAACTTCGAGTCATTTGGATCCATTGGCTGAATTAAGGGAGACACATTATGAGGCAAAAATATTACAAATATTTTGCCATCTTCTGTTTTCAACTTTTCATCTGATGGATGGGAGGGTGCATTATCTAGAAGAAGCATTGCCTTTCCCGGAAGATTTGAACATTTTAGAAATTGCTTTTCCTACAAAAAATTCTCATTTGCTCACGTTTCATTTTTCATATTAACACTTAATTCTGGTACGAAGTATTCGAAGAAATAGTTTTTGAAAATTTCCTTAGTCATCCAAGCATTTTTTGTATTTTTGTAGATACAGGGATAATGGAAATTTTTTAATGCTCTTGAAGATTTGGCTTTGCCGATAATCAACGGCGTGAGTTTGTGGGAACCTTATGCGTTTGCATAACCCAGAAACGCTGCTTTGATATTTTGAAACCGGGTACAGCTTTTTCAGAACTCATTACATAGGTTTTATCAGCCATAATTTTCCAGTACAATCCAATCTAATCAGCATTGTATATCTGGCCATGAGTGAGCTCAAATTTCTCTATTAATTCAACTAGTTCAATTTTGAATGGGCTAACATTATGCATCTCTGATGATAGTTTTCCACGACAAATTTTCTAAGACCATAACGCATTTGAACTTTTGCAGCTATCCATCACTCGCGTAAACTTTTCATTTCCACTTTTCATGAAGCTGAAGAGCTAAATTCTTTATAATTTCTCCTGTTATAAGCAAATTTAATTCCTTCCGTTCAATAAACCATCTTTTTAAGGTTTTCTTCATTTTCGGATATTCAGCTTTCCTCAAAGTGCATTTTTTAATTTTATTTTGCTTGAAACTCTGGTTCACAACACCCATAATTTTGGTCTGTTTTTTTTTTAATCAATTCGAATGTGAATCAATACTTGATAGAAGTAAAATTTCAATGACTTTAAATTCAGAATTATATATTCTAACTCCTGATATATATATATATATATCGGGTGTTTTTTTTTAGAGTGATAAAACTTTCGATGGGAATAACTGCGGTTTGACAAAAGGTAGAAGCCATGTTGTTTCGACGTTTCTGTTCAGTAAGCATTGACAAATTATCATGGTAAGGCTCACGCCGCAACAACGTTTACAAATTGTTGAAATTTATTTTCAAAATCAGTGTTCTATTCGCCAACTTATAGAGCACTTCGTGAAATTTATAGTTAACATAATCGTCCATCAAAGCAGCTTATTCGTCGAACTATCGATAGATTTCGGACAACATTTTCTCTACTCGATGCAACAACAACAAGACAAAGAACTGTACGTACAGGAGAGAAATCGCTGCTGTAAGTCATAGTGTTAATGATGATCCAGATTTGTCTATTCGTCGACGTTCACAACAAGTTGGACTCTGTGCATCCACCACATGGAAAATTTTGCGTAAAGATCTTGGTCTACACCCATACAAGATCCAACTGGTTCAAGAACTGAAGCCACTTGACCATTATAAGCGTCGTTTGTTTGCTGATTGGGCCCTAGAATAGCTTGAAGTTGATACACTTTTTTATCGTATCGTGTTTAGTTATAAAGCTCATTTCTGGTTTAACGGCTATGTAAACAAGCAAAATTGCCGTATATGGAGTGAAAACAATCCTCAAGAAGTTCTGCAGGTTCCATTGCATCCTGAAAAATGCACTGTATGGTATGCTTTACACGCTGGAGGCATCATCGGTCCATATTTCTTTAAAAACGATGCTGGAGCTAATGTTACAGATAATGGTGCTCGTTACAGATCGATGATCAATGATAATTTGTTTCAAAATTTGAATGGTATCGACCCAGAAGTGTTTTGGTTCCAACAAGATGATGCTACACCTCATGTTGCTACCGTAACAATTGATTTATTGAAAGAAAGATTTGGCGATAACATTACTTCGAGAAATGGTCCAATTAATTGGCCTCCAAGATGATGCGACATAACTCCCCTGGATTATTTTCTTTGGGGTTATGTCAAGTTATTGATTTATGCTGATAAACCAGAAACAATAGACGCTTTGGAAGCCAACATAACTCGTGTTATTGATGAAATAAGGCCTGAATTACTCGAAAGGTGGGCCAAAATTGGTCTGGTCGAATGCGGTTCCTCAGAGATAGTCGTGGTGGACATATGCCGGAAATTATTTTCAAAATATAAATGTCATGAAATTATCTTTCAAATAAAAAAAATATAGCTTCAATCTTAACTTCAATGTGATTTATTTCAATTTAAAGTTCTATCACTAAAGAAAAATCACCCCTTATATTGAAATCATATACGAAAACTATCAATTTGATATCCTTATATATATCATCAATATAAAATATTTTTCAATGTCTCAGAAAAAACCTTTTTGCATCCCGCCATGAAACGTATTAATACAAATGTATTAAGTTGAAACTGGAAAGTAGTAAGTCACACTAACGAGATCGTGGATTGTTCACACTATTGGGTTGTTCACACAGATGTGTATTCATAATCACAACTTGAAACTGAAAATAGTAAGTCACACGAAGGAGATCGTGGATTTTTCACACTACAGGATGTACAATGTGAATATTTTCTTGTTCACACTATTGTGTTGTTCGCACAGACATGTGTTCCTAATAACAAGTGGAAACAGGAAAGTATTAAGTCACACTAACGAGATCGTGTATTGTTTACACTACTGGATGTACGATGAGAATATTTTATTGTTCATACTATTGGGTTGTTCACACAGACGTGCGTTCATAATAACAACTTGAAACAGGAAAGTAGTAAGTCACACGATCGAAATCGTGGATTCTTCACACTACAGGATGTACAATGTGAATATTTTCTTGTTCACACTATTGGGTTGTTCGCACAAACATGTGTTCATAATAACAAGTGGAAACAGGAAAGTATTAAGTCACACTAACGAGATCGTGTATTGTTTACACTACTGGATGTACGATGAGAATATTTTATTGTTCATACTATTGGGTTGTTCACACAGACGTGCGTTCATAATAACAACTTGAAACAGGAAAGTAGTAAGTCACACGATCGAGATCGTGGATTCTTCACACTACAGGATGTACAATGTGAATATTTTCTTGTTTACACTATTGTGTTGTTCGCACAGACATGTGTTCATAATAACAAGTGGAAGCAGGAAAGTATTAAGTCACACTAACGAGATCGTGTATTGTTTACACTACTAGATGTACGATGAGAATATTTTATTGTTCACACTATTGTGTTGTTCGCACAGACATGTGTTCATAATAACAAGTGGAAACAGGAAAGTATTAAGTCACACTAACGAGATCGTGTATTGTTTACACTACTGGATGTACAATGAGAATAATTTATTGTTCACAATATTGGGTTGTTCACACAGACGTGCGTTCATAATAACAACTTGAAACAGGAAATAGTAAGTCACACGAACGAGATCGTGGATTTTTCACACTACATGATGTACAATGTGAATATTTTCTTGTTCACACTATTGGGTTATTCACACTGATGTGTATTCATAATAACAACTTTAAACTGAAAATAGTAAGTCACACGAACGAGATCGTGGATTTTTCACACTACAGGATGTACAATGTGAATATTTTCTTGTTCACACTATTGGGTTGTTCGCACAGACGTGTGTTCATAATAACAAGTGGAAACAGGAAAGTAGTAAGTCACACTAACGAGATCGTGTATTGTTTACACTACTGGATGTACGATGCGAATATTTTATTGTTCATACTATTGGGTTGTTAACACAGACGTGTGTTCACACAGACATGTGTTCATAATAACAAGTGGTAATAGGAAAGTAGTAAGTCACACGAAGGAGATCGTGGATTGTTCATACTAGAGGATGTACAATGAGAATATTTTCTTGTTCACACTATTGGGTTGTTCACACTATTGGGTTGTTCACACAGACGTACGTTCATAAAAGCGCGAGTCCACTGTATTTCGAAAGAGGCCTTCCTTCGAAGCGAATCATTGAAATTGTGTTTCACTGGGCGATTTCCGGTACTTTCCGGACACAAAGGTAAATGTTAAATATATTATAGATACTCTCTTGTCCGAGATTGACTGGGATATTGAATGGGTGCACCGAAACTGGAAAAAAAACGATCATTCGTCCTTCAAAGACAGACGAACGAACTGCACACTGAAATTTGAATATAAATAGTCCGGTCACCTTCCGAACCACAAAAGATCGAATTTCAAGTGTCTATCAATGTCCTAACATTAAAGTCGATTCATTAAAACGATGCCCGCACCAGCATTGATCCAACGTGACAGATCGGAATTAATTCAGAAAAATCCATTGAAAAATGAAGATTAATCGAGCAGGCCGAGTCGAAAGAGAAGGGATATAAATTCCGATTCAAAACCGAACAAAATCCACAAAGACTATCTGGTATCATTTGTCAAGATTGTGAGATATGGTGGAAGGTCCTCCGGATTGAGCTATCATCTCAGAGTAGGACAGTGGCCTGGGGCCGTAAAAATTAACGTCGAGTTTTTTTGTCGACGGTATGACTCACATGGTTGGAGGCCGTGGAATGCCATGTGGTAGGTTGGTTATGGGTTGAACGTTTGACCCGGCAATGTTCAGGTAAAGCTACCCTCAATTAAAAACAAAACGATCAAGAGTTTATTTTCATAGTTCTCGATGCTAATTTAATGGTAATTTTATGAGAAAATGGGAAGTCCAGGCCCATCGAATTGTGAATTCTTGACGGGATTGAGACATCTTCGCAAATTCTGCGTCTGAGTGTCTCGCTCACGAAATGTGTACACACCTTAGACGTATTAAAAGAGACACAATTATAGTGCGTTTTGAAAGTATCCGGAAAAAACAAGGCTCAATTGTAATTAAATAATTACAATATATACTAAATAGTATATATTTTTAATTCTTGAGTTAGAACATTATAACAAAATATTCATCTCATTTACTCATATAACCTCCATTTAACCTTGAACACTTGACTAAACGTCGAAGTATACCCGAAACTAGATCATATCCATAATTTTCGGTGATGCTAGTCCAGGACTGTAAAACGGACTGAATTAAATCATATTTATTTCGTAGCACCGCTCGTTTAACTTCAATATTCATTAGTTTCCGTATGTTTTCAATGGGACTAAGATCTGGTGAAGCTGCCGGCCACTATTAATGGTACCATCAACTATACAGAGAGGCGTAGCACCACGCTGAGATAATGCTCCCCAAGCCATTATTTTGTTGAGAAATTTGTAAATATAAACGGTAACAGGTTGTTTTGATAGGATATTTAAGAGATTTTACCAAGTTGGAAACAACTTTCGTTAGATATCAAGACGTTATTGAAATTATCTTCTAGAAAATGTTGATTAAATTCTATCCTTCGTTCCTTTTGTAAAGATGCTATTATAGGTTTTTTTTTGGCCTATTTGATATGTCTTGCCTTTTCAGTAACATACGGAGGATTTCTAGACATACATTTATATTTTGTTGATTTCCAAATCTGTTAGCCAATTCGCGAAACCCCAGGCGCGCATTGTGTCATCCTAAGGCCAATAAAGCGTTTATATTGTTTCTTTTAACGCGGTATTCCTGAAACTGGTCTATGCCTCATATCCATTAGACTGGGCCAAAAAAACGTCAATTTTTTTAGCGATACTGTGAAAATATCATTTATGATGATAAAAAAAATTATCGTGAAAGTTTAAGTCCTTAATAATAGTAATAAGGGGTGTATCGTTACGATTATTGGTTTTTAACAGTAATCGCATTTTTTTACTCAAAACTCGTCAATTATTGATTGGAAAAATTCGAGTGATGCGAATTCCCTAGAAAAAAGCCATCTTTGTGAATTTATGTAAAACTAGCCGATTGCTTGTAATCGTGCCTTAAACATTGATTTATTTTTTCAATTTTGCGTTTTGATTTTGCATTTTTGTAATTACCAGAAATATCAATATTTTTATGGTTCAAAATTCTTATTTTTACCAAAAAAGTTTCTTAATATTTTTAATTAAGTTCACTCCTTCCAAAGTTATTCGACGTTGAAGGTAAATTCAAAAGTAATTTATCGATAAATTGCTTGATAAATTCAAAAGTAATTTATCGATAAATTACTTTTGCATTTACCTTCAACGTCGAATAACTTTGGGAGGAGTGAACTTAATTAAAAATGTTCAGAAACTTTTTTTGTAGAGTATTAAATTTCCTCTGAAAATAAGTATTTTGAACCATAAAATATTGATATTTCTGGTAGTTACAAAAATTCAAAATCGAAACGCAAAATTAAAAAAATAAATCAATGTTTAAGGCACGATTACCAGCAAACGGCTAGTTTTACATAAATTCACAAGGAAAGCTTTATTCTAGGGAATTTAATTTCCTTTAAGAATACGCATCGCTCGAATTTTTCAGATTCATAAATGACCAGTTTTGAGTAAAAAACATGCGATTACTGTTAAAGAACCAATAATCGTAACGATACACCCTTTAATACTATTATTAAGGGCTCAAACTTTCACGCTAATTTTTTTTTATTATCATGAATGATATTTTCGCAGTATCGTAAAAAAATTACGTTTTTTTTGGCCCAGGCCTTGCCTGTTTTTATCCTCATATACAGCAATTATTCCCAGTTCAGTCAATTGCAGTAATTTTTTAGCGTTTCGAAAACCATTTAGAAATGGTAGAATATTTGTATAGAACTATACAAATATTCTACCGGTTTTCTTTTTTCTAGTTGCGACATTATTTCATAAATTGTACCTGTTGACAATCAACAATATTCGACAAGTAGTGTTGCTATGCAACTTTTGCCATAGCCGACTATCTACACAACCTATTTTATATATTATTTTTGTCTTAGAACCTTACAAGTATATTAAAATTATGAAAAATAATGAATTCTGGATACTTTCCAGACGGACCATGTATATTTACATACTGGATGGAGTAGTTCGTTATTTTGTAATATTAAACAAGGTTCAAATAAATTAATTCGGCTGATCTTTACCAACAATCATCAATTAGGAGTATGAGCTGTGGTAATAGAATGTTCTAGAAATCGAGACAGTGTAACAAACATCTGTATAACAATTCTATACTCATACAAACTCGACAAGGTTTGGTGATCACACAGGCAAATTGCAGACATGCGAACGTTTCAAACTGATTGGTTTTTGTCAGTGCAATCAATGTATACTAGTGACGCCTAATCTGTCAGGCTATATTCGCTATACATAGAAACACTAAAGTATTGATAATACGCTAGCGCCATCTATAGTATGCAAAAAACATACTAGACATACTTTTGCGAGTTAATTCAAGTAAAGAAATGTATTCTCGTTATTTTACCGTTACTAACGCAGAAAAAACTTTCCTCATGCTCAAATCAGGCCATAATTTGCCGTAATGCTCATAATTCGCATATTCATATTCAAATAGATCAATGCGGTTGATCTGTACCAAAACTCATTATCAATTAGTATACCTCTCATAGACCACGTTGTCAAAGACGGTTCAACTTTTCTTTCTTAAAATATCAGTACATACATTCCCGAGTTTAAATATTTTTTTGGAGTTTTGAGCTGTTTACAATATATTTGGTTATAATTTATGGACAACACGTGTAATAAGTAAAAATAATCAGAATTTCCATTTCAGGTAAGATACACTTATTATACGCCGTGGTGAATCTGATGAATATTGAATTTCTTACAACGTTGCCAGTGCAGAATTAAATTTGCTCATCTTTGTCACACTAGTTCGTAACTAATATTCTTATATATAATCAATATAAAATATTTTCCAGTCTAGGAAAAAAAATCTTTTTACATCCCAACATGAAACGTACTTATGTTATAAGAAAAACTACATTATGTTTATTAACGTACAAATACAAGAAAATCCACTACTCCAAAATTATATAAAAATCTCAAAATGAAGGATCAAATAAAAATAACTGAACAAGAAATCCAACATTTGATAGCTATTTCGGTCTCTAGACCTTTTCAGGAATGTATTGAATTCAGATTAAAATATATCACAAGATCAAAATTCAACTCACCAAATAATATAAAACCTGTAACGAATAAACCCGAAGTGAGCTTTAAAGTATCCAAAATGAAACAGAAATGATCAACGTGTTGTTACGTATAATTTATAACTATCGTATTTATTTTTAGAGTGATAGAACGTTAAATTGGAATATAACACATTTAAAGTAGTCCACATCCAGTGGAGTTATGTCGCATGATCTTGGAGGCCAATTGATTGAATCATTTCTCGAAATAATGTTATCGCCAAATATTTCTTTCAATAAATCAATTGTTACGGTAGCAGCATGAGGTAATGCACCATCTTGTTGGAACCAAAACACTTCTGAGTCCATACCATTCAAATTTTGAAACAAATAATCATTGATCATCGATCTGTAACGAGCACCATTCACTATAACATTAGCTCCAGCATCGTTTTTAAAAAAATATGGACCGATGATGCCTCCAGCGTGTAAAGCAGACCATACAGTGCATTTTTCAGGATGTAATGGAACCTGCAGATCTTCTTGAGGATTGTTTTCACTCCATATACGGCAATTTTGCGTCTTTACATAACCGTTCAACCTGAAATGAGCCTCATCACTAAACACAATGTTACGATAAAAAAGTGGATCAACTTCAAGCTGTTCTAGGGCCCAATCAGCAAACAAACGCTTATTATGGCCAAGTGACTTTAGTTCTTGAACCAGTTCGATCTGGTATGGGTGTAGACCGAAATCTTTACGCAAAATTTTCCATGTGGTAGATGCACAAAGTAAGTCCAACTTGTTGTGAACGTCGACGAATAGACAAATCTGGATCATCATTAACACTATGACTTACAGCAGCGATATTTTCTTCTGTACGTACAGTTCTTTGTCTTGTTGTGTTGTTGCATCGAGTAAAGAAAATGTTGTCCGAAATCTGATGGACGATTATGTAAACCATAAATAAAATAAAGTGCTCGATAAGTTTGGCGAATAGAACACTGATTTTGAAAATAAATTTCATCAATTTGCAAACGTTGTTGCGGCGTGAGTTTTTCCATGATAATTTGTCAATGCTTTCTGAACAGAAATTCCAAAACAACATGGCTTCTACCTTCTGTCGAATCACAGTTATTCTTATCGAAAGTTCTATCACTAAAAAAAACCCCGATATTTGTACTCAGAACATGATGAGAAAAATAACCAGAATTTCAAAAATATTAAATAATCAAGGAATATGTTGTGGATATTTAGACTCTATATGAATTAAAATTTTTGTCTTGTGATATATTTGAGTCTGAATTCAATATATTTCTGAAGAGGTCTAGAGACCGAAATATCTATCAAATGTTGGAATTCTCATTCAGTTATTTTCATTTGATCCTTTATTTTGAGAATTTTAGCTAATTTTGGAATAGTTGGTGTTCTTGTATTTGTATGTTAATATACATAATATAGTTTTTGTTAATACATAGGTACGTTTTGTGTCGGGACGTAAAAAGGTTTTTTCCGAAACATTGAAAAATATTTCATATTGATTATATATAAGGATATCAATTTGATAGTTTTTTCATATAGTTTCAATATATATATTATACAAGTTAGAATATATAATTCTGAAATGAAAGTCATTTAAATTTTACTTCTATCAAGTATTGACTCACATTCAAATGGATTTGTAAATGTCAAGGTTCAACCTTTCTAATAAACCCGTAACTTTTAAAGAATATTCATTAGTTTTTTATTCATAGCCAGTCAAAATAGCAAAATTGCACCCGCTACCTCAAAAGTCTAAAGCACTAATTATGTAACTATTCGAAATATCAGACGGTCAGAAATGAATTTGAGCACGAAATTTTCATCTGCCTGTCCACCATAATCGTTCGGGACCATTTTCAGTTCAAAAATCCACATAATACTGACATTTGGACGACATGATAGTACCCTTGCATGAACACGCAGTAAGCCTTGGATCTTGATGAATAAACGACCGATTCATCAAGTAAGGAAAGCCACCCACAATCAAAGCCGAACCTCTTCGTTTAAAGACATCAAGTCATCTGAAATTGAGATGTTGGAAGTAAACAGAGATCTTAGAGAACATAAGTCCAATTAACAGTACATTACATCACGATGAGTACCCAGAACATGCGATGCTACAATTATGTACTAGGAATTACTGATATGCTGATTAAATACATTAATTCGAAGAAACTGGAAATTAACATGCGATAGGCGCATTCCATATCTCAGGAATTCCATTAAAAAGTAAATAAAAACGTATATAAATTTGTCGAATGTGGTCCCGTCACGATAGGTAGAGGACACGAAAGTTGGTTGAGACATTTTCGGGGGACACTGAAAAAATTGAAAATGATTAGTTTGTGCAGATAACGTGAGATTCTTGCGTTTTAATTCAAACACGTAATAATGAATTCTAAGACGTTACATTCAATAAAAATGTCTTCAAAACTTCAAAAACCAAACCTCCACAATCCATCCCTTATTATTTCTCACAAAAAGGGAAAAAATCAGCTACCTTGTTTATGCACATGAAAAAGCTTTCGATAGTGTTTGGCATGTAGGACTCATTAATAAACTGCACCAACCTTATGAAAGTGATCAATCAATTTCTGACTGAAAGTCAAAATCAAAAATCCACTTACACCGCAACAAGACTCACCCCTATCGCCAATTTTCATAATTTATTTGGCTACGACATATGTAACAAAAGAGACTCAATAGGACACTACATAGATAACAAACATATATGTTACAATTTGCCATATAACACTAATTACACATAGCAACACAACATCTCAGTGTGTGGAAAGGCCGCAACAACTTGCAGACGTAACAGTTGCATAGATGCGACGTTGGAGATTACAGCCCCACCCCAGCCAAATCACAGCTTGTCCTATTCAATCACAAAATCAATACTAATTATCTGTGTGTTAAAATAAACAATAACACAATAAGCCTTACGAACATATGCAAGTGCTTAGAAATACACATAGACAACAAGCTCAGCTTCAAAGCACGTACAAGATTCCAAAAAACATCAGCCATTACACGAGCGGGTCATTTCAGATCACTCACTCATAAAAATTTGGGCAACAATGTGAAGATTGCTGGTTCAATTCATAAGATGATATGGAGGTCCTTTTAGAGTTCTGACATACATACAATTTTTCTGAACTCTTCTAGACCAAGGCTGTATAATTTAGAAACAGCCGAAAGAACAAGATTGGGAAAAATTACTTAAATTAGACACCCTAGTAACTCGTTGCATAACCCTCCAAATCAACTTTTATATAATATTTATTTATGTACGTTTGGAGTAGGGTCCTTTGCATTAAATATATAAATTAAATAAATAAATAAATTATCATCCGTATTATTCAATGCAAAGGACCCAACTCCAAACCTACATAAATCTGGAGTTCATGAGTTATCTTGTTCGACGTGCAGTAATAAATATATAGAACAGACGGGACGCTCCTTCCAGACGAGGTTCAACGAACATAAAATAAATTTCATTAAAAATAAACAAACTTCTACTTTTGCCATTCACTGTTTAGAAAACGGCCATCCTATTCCAACAATAGATACACTCAAAATTTTACATGTAGAACAAAAGGAAAGAAAGTTGATTATGTAGAAACTGTTGAAATTTTCAAATTAGTTCACAATAAAAATAATGTACAAATAATAAATGACTGTACGGATCTATGTAAGTCCAAAATTTTTGAGATATTTAAATAAGTAACATCTGTTTACCAATCTTCTTTGACGTGACGACGTTCTAATAGATGTTAAGCGTCCTCTCATTTTAAACCTTTTTAACCTATTTTTGTTACCTCTTCTACCTCTGTATAGTCATAAATACCCTGTTCTGCCTGTTGAGTCTTCAGTTGTTTGAAGATGGGATAGTTAATTCCCGAAACTTAAGTCTTAATTAAATGTGTAAAATATGAATTTTTTGGCAGTAAAACATAGTAATTTCTACAACTTGTTTCAATTGTTTATTATTATTATCTTGATTCTCCTAGATCTACTGTGAAGATCCCTCAGAAGCTTTCACAGCTTGTGCTAGTTAGGAGTTCAGTTGTGTTCTGGGTAGGCTTGGTTACTGCGATCTTGCGCCACTTTAGATCACAGCACTGTTAATTTTTGACCCAACAGTGAAATGGTTCTCACCTTGCGCAATGATAAGGCGTAACCCTTATTACACTTACTACACTCACATGCCAATACAACTAGTTGGTAGAATTCAAGTCACCTTGCCAAGCCAGCCTTTTTCTCGCACTGCAAAACTTCCTTAGTAGTAAGAATTAGCATAAAGAGAAGATCGATTACTAGAGTTTTTCGCTAATGAAGACTTCTATGAGAAAGACATTATGAAGCAACCTGGACATGTAAACCGTTTTCGGTTCAAAGTTCGAAAGTTTTGGACAAAACGATAGCTCTCTGTTCCATAGAAAAATCGCCCAATAGAACATGTTGGAAGCAAAAGCATGACGAACGTACTTGTTGAAAGATCGATACGTAACCTAATCCCATCGCCTGTCCTTCCTGAATTCCCGATTTACTACTCAACGTACATAATTCAAATCCTAATAGGTTTTGTATGGGTAGGCATCGTAATTATTTGGAAGTTGGCCAGTTCATATCTGCTAGACGATCTGCGTTAATTCGAGTTATTATACGGTGGTTGATTCCGGAAAATTTCAATTGGATGATAATAATAGAATTATAATGAGTTGTACAGATGCCGTGTGGTCATGGAGACGAAGACAGTTGAATTTAACAGAACCCTTCGAGAATGTAACCGATATGCTATTGTGTTATCTATTCTTATTGAAGACTACTTTACTAGTACAATATTAAGTTAGGACATTTACCCTAAAAAAACAAACATGATGTTTTGTTTTTGCACACTTTAAACATCGATTCGCTCAAATGTCTATTATTTTCGATATATTAAAAATTTTCTATGAAGAAATATTTCAATATTACAGATAATAGCTGGAATCAATTCTGCGAAAGCTCTAAAGATTCAAATCTAAATAAATGTAGTATATTTCTTTGATAAAACCTAATTTTCGTATAGGCTATGCTTATCCAAAAATTGGTTAGTATTTGCAGAAATGTCTGGTGAAAAAATGTATATTTATATATTTTCTAATGATTATTTTGTCTATTCAAATAACTCCCTTCTGAAGAGATTTGGGTCAGAATTTAGCAGGTTCTTTCTCTGAAGAATGTACTATATAATTTTTAAAAAGGAAATGAAAAGAGGTCTCTTTGAATATGTTGAATATTTTTTGGTGATCGAACTTGTGCTTCTTGAACATCCAAGCAAAATTGCCGTTTATGGAGTGAAAACAATCCTCAAAAGTTCTGCAGGTTCCAATGCACTGTATGGTATGCTTTACACGCTGGACGCATGGTACTCATTACAGATCGATGATCAATGATTATTTGTTTCAAAATTTGAATGGTATCGACCCAGAAGTGTTTTGGTGCTACACCCCATGCTGCTACCGTAACAGTTGATTTATTGAAAGAAAGATTTGGCGATAACCTTATTTCGAGAAATGGTCGAATTAATTGGCCTCCAAGATCATGGGACATAACTCCACTGGATTATTTTCTTTGGAGTTATGTCAAGTCATTATGATTATGAACTAGAAATGTTTATGCTGATAAACTAGAAACAATAGACGCTTTGGAAGCCAACATAGCTTGTGTTTTTGATGAAATAAGGCCTGAATTACTTGAAAAAGTGGTCCAAATTTGGTCTGGTCGAATGCTCAGAGCTAGTTGTGGTTATGCCAGGAATTATTTCTAAAATATAAATGTCATAAAATTATCTTTCAAATAAAAACGAAATTTGGCTTCAATCTCAATTTAAATGTGTTTTATTTCAATTTAAAGTTCTACCACTCTAAAAAAACACCCGATATAAGGTGATGTCTAAATAATTTGGTCATTATTTCATTTTCTTTTGATTCTTCAATAATTAATTTCTACCACATGTGACGATAATATATACAGTGATACAGTGTTATCTAGGACATGTCTTTTTTTAAATATGATTCTAAATGTTTTCATGAGATTTATTTGATTCAAATCTGCAGAGGTTCTAGAAAATTAATTCCAGCTATTATCTGTTATAATTTTAGAATTTTGAGAACAACTAGATTGGACCGATTGATCTCAAATTTGGTACTTAGAAGAATGATAAGGTGCAGATTCAGGTAGGTTGTTTTATCAAATAACGATCCAGTTTTTTGGAATGAATCGATCCAAAAATTCTGTTGAATTTTCAACGTTAGTTTCTAAGAGTTTGGATAGAAGACTCGCCACGTTTCGTTCTTCTCAAGTGTAAGACCTATTTCGTTAATGTCAAATATTAAACTATATTTCTATCAAAACAATAATAACAAAAGTGTTGCCGGACTCGAAATAACCACTACTTCAAATGCAATATCTAGATCCTTCGCAGTGTTGTTATTTCTACATTAATCACAGCTTGTGATTTCGATGCAGATTTCATACGCGAAATGTTGCCAAGAAAATTTCACCTCTAGTGCTATTATAACTGAATGAACTCGAATAATAAAAGACTGAAACGTATATTTTTCCATTTGCCCTGTAGCCAATCTCCTTGAAAATTTTCTCATTTTACGCGCCTTAATCAAACGCAATTTCAGTTTATGATAATTTGAGAAGATTTAAATTCTACATTGGTTAATGGAAGCATCATTCAAGGCGAGTTTTCAAAGGTGGTACTTTCAACTGATTTTAATAAACCATTTATGAAAAGCCGCCCCAAATCAATTTGCAAAGTAACGATTAACCATATAATATTACGAGTAGGTATCAGTCACACATTGATTACTTATATGGAAGACCAGGCTCCATTACTAGGGTGTCCATTGTATGACTCTGTTTCACTCTAACTTCAGTTCTATAACCGCGCTTCTAAATTTTTATATGAAATTACATCTTAAAATTATTCAACTTGAATATTGTTACTGTTTCAGGTTGAGAATTTTTGGTTATACAGGGTGTCCCAACGAAAATTTGACCCCCTCAGAATTCAGAAACGAAGAATTTTAGAAGATTTCAAAGAAGCAGGTCAACTTCTGTTTTAAGGGGAACGAATTTCCATCATGAGTTTATTCCGAAAAAAACACCCACATGAAAGTGGCATCAACGCCTAAGATTTTTTGAATAGGGAAGAGATTTCGAGTGTTGGTTAGTTTTAAATTTATTTATGTTCTGTGCACAACCCAGTTAAAATTTTCAAAATAGGTTCATTATTCACGAAATAATGTAATATTTAACTTACCGTCAAAAGGTGATGTTGAATAGATAGTTTAACCGCTCAAGACCTTAAGAGTTTTGAAGAATCCCAATATAATTTTCAAGGTCTGTATTAGCGTGAAAGAATCCCTATGGCAACATTGTTCCGAAAAAATCAGCTGAGATTGGCAACCACCCCCAATTTTTTTTTTTAATAGGAAAGAGATGGCAGATGTGTTTTAGTTAAAAAGCTTTTTTGTCTTCTAAACATCCTAGTTGAAATTTTCAAATTTGGTGGCATTTTAATATTGAACATTATCGCCATAAGTACGAAAATAGATGTGAATATTATGATGTTGAATAAAAGGCCTTATTATTATTATCATTAAAGAATTAACGTATGTAATGTTCAAAATCAACATCACCAACCTCCATACAATGATATAGTCTACACTAAAATCTTTTCTGATATTTTCGAAAATTTCTGGTGTCAGTAATTGTCATTCCGTGATGATTCTTTGTCGCAGTTCTGCAAGATTTTCAGGTGGAGTTGCATAGACTTTGGACTTCAAATGTCTCCACAAAAAAATCTAATGGCGATAGGTCGGGTTATCTTTCTGGCCACTCTATATTGTCGAACACGGATATCGAAATGTGGCAGTGCACGATCCTGCAGAAATTATAGTTCATTTTCTAATAGGTTATCGTCGTTTTCCAGAATGTCCGTTATCATTGGATGTCGTCTAATAAATTCAAATAAGTTGTTCCGTCAAGATTCCCATCGATAAAAATAGGTTCAGTAATATGGTTTCCTGATATTTCTACCCAAACATTCAATTTTTGGGGAATCTTTGTTTGTGTCTCCATGAATAAATGAGGATTACTATCACTCTAGTACCGACAATTATGCCTATCGACTCCCCCATTCAACATGAAGGTACACTCGTCAGAAAAGATTGTATTGTAGAGTTGGTGTGGGTTATTATTCAGTAACTCCATAAATTGTTCACAAAACTGAGTCCGATGGTCAGAGTCATCCTCATTCAACTGTTTCACCAGCCTTATCTTATAAGGATGATATTTATGAGCTTTCACAATTCGATGAACGCTAGATTTCGGAAGATTAGATGCTCGTGCTAAAGTTCTGATAGATTGCCGATTATCCATCTGCAAATGTCCCAATACTGCTATTTCAGTAGCTTCATTTCGGACTGGAAGCTCAACTTCGTGTTTCTTATTCGGAATGGAACCAGCAGTTTCCAATTTATTCATCAAATGCTTAACATATTGGTGACTTACATTTCTTTTTGGATGATTATTATTAAAATACCTTGCAGTTAATCTAGAATTTTTGTCATTCTGATAGTATAATTTGAGAATTTCTATTCTTTCGTCCATAGAATAGACCATTTTTGCCCACGTAAGTAACTCTCAAACCCAATTATGGTGCAGAAACGAAGACTGAAACACATTTGAGAAAGAATCTTCGAAAAAATAGTATACATTGTAATGAATTTCATGCGTTTCACAAATTTTCCCATCATAAACGATAAGAAAATCGAATGTTTTAAAGTAAAAACATTCAAAACTCAAATTGTTCTGCCATTAAATGAACAAATTTGAAAATTTCAACTGCGATGTTTAGAGAACAGAAAAAACTTCTCAACTAAACCACATCCAACATCCCCTCCCTATTCAAAAAATGTTGGGGGTTGTTGCAATCCTCAGGTGATTTTTTCGGATCAATGTTGTCATAGTAATTGTTTCTCCGTAATACAGAACTTGAAAATTATTTTTTGATTGTTTAAAACTCTTAGGTTATTGAGTTTGGGCGGTTCACCTTCATGGGTGTGGTTTTTCGGAACATCGACTTGTGGATGGGTGCATTATCATGGTGCAACAGTGGTTTTTTCTTTGTCATGTAAGGCGTTTTCGCCTTAATTGCGCTTTCCAATCGATCAAATAACGTAATGTATTAGTCACTGTTGATCTTCTAACCCTTCGAAATAAAGTCGATGCGCAAAATTTCCAAATACAGGGTCCACGACCTTGCATGCCTTCTGTTGTCTTCGGACGCTTTGGCCAGCTATCGTCCTCTCCTCTTCACTTGGCTGACACTCTTTTCAACTCCGGCGTATAGTCCATGTTTCATCCATTGATCAACACAAAAATTCTTTCATCACCCGTAAATAGCTTCAAACAATCCGAGGAAAAAGCAACTTACTTCTTGCAATACTCTGTTTGAAAAATGATTTATTACCAGTAGATTTTCTGGTGACCATCTTCACATAGTACCTTTATTCTAATGTTTACAAACAACTATTGTAGTTGTTCATGAGCATTTGCAAAGTAATTGAATTTTTCTTGTGAAAAATTTGTTATACATTCAAAGGTCAAATTATCGACCATCGTTAGCCACTACTTCTCCCAATCTTTCTAGCAATTGGGACACAGCTGGTCCCACCAAATACACAGCATGATCTTCTTGCTGAGATAATGAACAAAATAAACAGCAGCAGCCCCAAATTAGATCCCTGTGGTACCCCCGAGGTCGCAACAAATGAAAATAATCTCACTCCCTTATATTCCACAAATTGTTTCCGGTTACTGAAATAGGATTCCAGCAGACCTCGGAGATCACCCGAAATAGCAAAGCTTGATAGCTTCTCCAGCAGTTGTTGATGCGACACAGCATCGAAGGCCATGCTCTAATCCATATTCACTACATCAACCAGATTTCGAGGGTCAATTGACTTGGAAACGTATTCATTAAAGATACAAAGATTCGATGCAGTACTTCGAGATCTGTCAAAGATGTGGATACACTCAGATACTGACGTACGAATGTGATCATGAATTACGTTCGACAAAATTATCTCAATCAACTTGTAGAAAACTGGTTTTGGTCTGAAATTGGCAATTTCCGAATTCTTTGCCTACTTTAATATCAGGCAGCTGCGCAAAAACTCGATATATTAGAAAAAACTCCTGAACTCACCATAAAATTATATAACGTGCATAGAAAACAGGCAAAAAGTTCTATACGAGACCTGGATAAGTGTGACTAGGAAACCATCTGGTCTCACAGTCAATTTGTTCTTAACTTCTTAGAAGCTGATATAATTAGAAATATTAGCATATTGGCAGAGGGTAAACAGGTTGTTCAGTTCTGTTCTTGATATCCCAATGATTAACATTATTCAACAATTCAATGTTTAACACATAAAAAGTTGAATTCTTAGACCACCTTCTTTGCAGTCACTGCCTTTGTCCTAATCATTCATTTGCCTTTCCAAAAATGAGTGGAAAAGTCTTCAAAAGCGTTCTACTAATTTCTCCCAACTGCTCTCGTGTAGACTGCACAGATGCTAGTTCGTTGAAAAAACATCCATAATCCTTTCCCAAGACACACTGAAGACAATATAACTTATAAACTGATCAAACATCATCGCTTCAATCCACGAACGACTACCATAAATCGATAATTAGCCCATATCCGTATCAACGTCTCATCTAGTCATCCACGGCCGGCTGGACGCGTTCGATCGCTACGGAACGGTCCACGAAGAGCACAGAATCCGAACGTACGCCTCAGAGCCGCGGGACCATCCGTCAAACGGGATCACAGAGATCACAATTCATCAGAGCCGTGGGTTGCTATGCCGTATTCATTCATAGAGTCGTGTTCTACTTGGGTGGTCTTGCTTCAGCTAGCGCTCGACCAGCGGAAGGTTCACACACGCAGATAGATTTCTATGTGGGTCCGTCCCATCTCTAATTATGGTTGATTGAAAAACGTATAATTGGTTATTAAACAATTTGAGAGTCGATCGTGGCTCGGTTTTCTGTTTGTTTTGTTTTGGAGGTAGGAATTTGTTGCGGAATATTCGAACTACTTTCACGTACGGTTTGAGCTTAGAGGAAGAGAGAATTTGAAAGTTGTCATTATTGATATATTAGCAAATGGGAGAGATCTAATTTGAAATTATCTCACTGTATTGTAATGTGCTGCTGTGTTACTGCCGTATATTGAGATTTACATGTTTGAAGTTCATTAGAGCGTACAATGCTACAAATTTGTATGGAGGAATCATTAATTTTCATATATATTGATGGCATGAGTTCGACCAGATCAATGGAAGTTTTTCTATTTCCGAAATATAGCATCTTAATTCTGATCAATTATTTTCTGAATCATTACCTGAGGAAATAAGAAAATCATGTACCCACTCTTCGGCTTTAACGTAATGATTCCTAGCTAAAAACTTTGGCATTCACCCGACCTAAACCTATTCGATTTCTTTCTGAGAAGCGCTAAAAATAAAAGGGCACTCCAAACTATATAAAATTTGTACGAAACAACGCAAAAATTGGGGAAGCTCTTGAAGAGATTGACTCCAGAAAAAACGCATTTTATAACTCGATCGAGAAGATGCAGCCGTTGAAGGCAAACAGCTCAACATTTGTTGAAAGTAAATTGAGCTTACGTTTCCAGAATTGTATTTTATGATATATAACTACTTGATGACTCATAGAATCTTTTGCCTAATTATAAATTAGATTCCTCTGATTTAATTCTCCTAGATTCAAGAGTAAATCTAGCAAGTGACATATCATTTCGGAATCAATACTACATTCGCTATCTTTTAGAGTTGCTTGCCAAAATATCACGATGGTGAGTTTCTGACACAAAGATGGAGCTACAAATGAAAACATTTTCTTTGTTGAAAATAACTAACAAAAGGTAGCTGTAAAAGTTACATAACTTTTGTGATTGTGAGAACAACAGAAGATAATGTTTTCGTACGTTGGTAAAACAAAGCGTGTCTTGATAAGTTTTATTCGAACTCTGCTCTAGAATTATTGACTGGTTTTCTGCACAAGTGTAAGGTATACGAGGTGTAGCAAAAAAAAGAGACGGGTAACACTGCAATCGATCTTGTAACGCTGAGCTGTTGTCCTTGATAGCACGTGCATCAGTACCCTCCCATAGCACGTGCATCAGTACTTTCCCATAACTCCTTCCGTTAACTATGTGATTTTTGTGACTGCCATTAGTGAAGTTGTATTTTTGTTTTGCATCAGCGGAGTTTGGTGCATCCTTGTGTCATTTAATTTTATGTTAAGCTTGGAGAATCGGCAAGTGTGACGTTTCAAAGGTTGAAAAAGACCTACGAGGAACATTCTTCATCCAGAACTCAAGATTTTCGTTAGCACCAATATTTTTTGGGAGGCAGATAGCACGTTGAAGATAAACACCGTTCAGGGAGGCCATCAACTTCGAAAACCGAAGAAAATATGGAACTTGCCGTCATTTAACATTGAGAATGTTGAGCGAATAATTAAATTTGAACAGACCTATCGTTCGTCAAATTTTCACCGAATATTTGCACATGCGAAGTGTCTGTGCCAAAATGTTGTTGAAATACCGCACGGTTGAGCAGAAGGACATTCTTGATGTTGTTGACAGAATAGCTACTGAGCAAGATTTCTTTAGTCGTGTGAACGCATCATGAATTTTTGAATACGATCCTAAGACCAAGTGGCTCACTGCAAACTCTCCTCGACCAAAGGAAACTCGAGTGAGCAAATCGAAGATCAAATCGTGGCTGATTTGTTTGTTTATAGAAGAGTAATCGTCGAATTTATTTCTCTATGACAAAGACAAATAACAGAATTTTTCACCTCCAAAGGCAGTATTGTGGTTTCCCAGACGTTATTTCAGGACTTTAGAAAACATCCAAAAGATTGCAATGGACATACTGAAGACCGTAGCTGTTAAAGACTTTTAGCGCTCTTAGCAATAGTGGGAACATCTCAATTCGTGTGTAACTACTCAAGGGAACTGCGTTGAAGGGGATAGCATTGATGTTTGAAAAAATCAAAACGTAGGTGAATAAAAAATCAGTCTCAATACCTATCTGCCTGACTTCGTATAAAAAGAAACATTAATTTCATTAATGAATCATTTATAACTAATTTCTATTAAGCATCAGCCAAATGAAGTCAAATTTAATTGAAACAATTGTGTTTTCTTCACTTAACCGAAAATTTATGAAAGACAACCCTCTTTCAAGCCACCTCATCACATGGTGTGAACTGGACATCAACGAATTGTGAGTGATGAATGACCAATGGTCATTTCAAGTTCCATCCACGCAAATATAGCAGGAAATAGCAACGATCTGGTGTGGGCACCTTTAACTCCTCTGCACGCCGAGAAAACGAGAAATACTTAGTAGAGCTCGCGATTCTATTCAACAAATTCCACCCAGTAAATTACCGCACTGGATGATAAATAAATTACCGGCTATTATAATTATTTACAATCCGTTTCGAGATGGAGGAGAGCAACGAAAACGGAAAAAATCCTCGCGTTCGCTAATAGGTGGAAAGAGTTTTTCGACAGTCATTACCGAAGATGGCAGGAACCCATTTGTTCTGCGGGAAGGTAAATGTCCCACAGTAATTATCTTCTCCGAAGGGGACGCAGAATAACGAACCAGAATAGGCGTGTTCTGAGTGAAGAATCGAGCGAAGCCTGTCAGGAATTATGACGGTCCCACGGGGGAACGAGGGTTCGAGAAGGGAGAGCCTAAGGCTGGATGGGATTCCGGAAGTTTAGCCCGATTGATAGAGTTCTGGAGATTTGAACCTTCAGCGAGCTAACAATTGAAGTCCGATGATATATTTTATTTATCTACATAGTCCCCGCTTCTATCAACTATTTCTCAACCAACAGAAATTTTTTTGATGCCATTATCAAAAAATTCAGTCGATCATGTCTTCAGCTCATGAAAAATGCCAGTGCTTGGTCATCATGAAAACGGCTTCTTTTCAATTCTTCTTTGTGTGGACCCAACATGTGATAGGGCTGACACAGTGAAATTCCTCCAGCGGCCTTGGTTCAAGGCCGCTGTGTGTTATGGAGAAATATAAATTTGAGGCTCACGAAATATGAAGATATGAATTAAAGTAGCGTCACACCGTTCAACGTCCTGACCGCGTTGCAAGACGAGGCCTCAAACAGGTTAACTCGATAGTCCCAATAGAGAGAGAGAAACTCCCGCTGTTATAGCAAGTAAGTGCATACCTCCATTCTTTATATTTCCACAAGTACATTTGCACCATATTATCTAAGTCGGCTCCACCTGGTTCATAAAGTTCAGCAAACCAATCAAGTTGGAGGCATGAGGCACATCTCTGGGATTTTCTATATTTTTTTAACTTAACGTGCAGAAGTACCTTGAAAAATCCTTGCCTACATCTATTAGATAACCGTGGTTCACATTTGAGCCTAAACGGCTTTCTTTTGCTAATCCAGATTGCTCCCATAAAGTCTAGTCCCAGCACTGTGCTGTTAATACTTCCTGTGGTGCTTGGATTTTAAATATTCCCGGCGAAATTATGAATATATATGGCATAAATTTAGTGGTCCCTATTTCTGACCTTTTCGCATTTGCTTCAAGAAATATGCAGTCTAGGTTTCGGGTGTGAGTTGATTTTTCATGCAACAGAGACATTTCTACCGATGAAGAAATTTTAGCGACCTCTGGTACTGATTGGCCGGATTCGGGCATCTTAAACGAAGAAGAAACTCAAAGCCTGACCAATAACGTGCAGAAAATAAACCCTTACACTCAAGAGAGCGGAATAACTTTTGAAACAATAATTAAAAAACATGTTCCACGCTCCAGAGTTTGATATCCAAAACACCAAAATACATACGATGATCCCAGCTGCAGTGGTTTAGCAAAACAGTTAAGTAGGAATATTGTAACTCCGGAAAGTCGGAGACCTTATTTGAACTCATCGGTAAGAATAACGGATGGAGTTAGCTTTCTCAAACGAGAAAATGCAATAATACCAACACCCCAATTAGAGACCGAAACAAGAGGAAGAAAAAGCCATTTCTGATTCGAGCAGATGGAAGTACAAACCAAAAAACCAACCCGTTGAAACTGCTCAGGGGGGTCATTGCAGTAGAAAACTTTCTCTTAGGAAACAGCGATTTTGAAGAATCTGCCACTGAAATATAGAAGTGCAAGCAAGCCACTGTAAAATTTAAAACAAATTTCAAGAGACAGGCTGTATCTGTGACTACGATACGGAGAAATTTATATGGAATGGAGTTCAAGTGCCGAAGACCAACTGAAAAGCCGAAATGGACTTCAGCCATGATCAAAAAGCCAATTTGCATCAAATACTTTCTGTTGGCAGGCAGAAAAACTTTTATTGATTTTACGAAGGTGAGGTTTTGCTTCAGTGATGAAGCAACGTTCCAAATAATGGATGGTAGAGCTCAACACGTTCAGAGGCGACACAAGAAAAATACCATACAAAAGGAAATAAGGCAAAAAAAGGAGACATTCAAAATCTTCTCCGTTGAAACTACTCAGAAGAGTCGTTGTGGCAGACGACCTTCAATAACTTCTAGGGAACAGCGAATTTTGAAGAATCTGACTCTGAAATACAGAAGGATAAGCCACTGTGAAATTAAAAAAGGAGGCAGGCTGTATCTGTGGCAAGGATACGGAGAAATTTGTATGCCATGAGACTCAAATGTGGAGGACCAATTAAAAAGTAAAAATTGACATCTCCCATGATTAGAAATCGGTTTAATTTGGCCAATTTGCATCAAACACTTTCTGTTGAAGACCGGCAGGCAGTAAGATACTGAAAATATTTTTTTTCTCTACTTTACCTTCGTTATCAGATTTTTGAAGTTTGCTTTAGAGTCGAAGCAACTTTCCAAATGATAGATGTTAGAGGTCAACCGGTTCGGAGGCAACCACAAGAAAAATACCATACACACATCGTCAAAAGTCTTGGCCAACTCTCAACTTGTTGAATATAACATGACAATTTTTTGTTTGTGGAATCTTCACTATCTTATCACTTGAATAAAAACAATAAACCAGCAAAAAATGTTTCTTGTCCAGGAGAATCCAGGTGATTCGAAGTTTATCAGTTTTCAGCGAATAAAGAGAGTTGCAATATTGAGAATATTCCGTGAAAAATGCAGGGACATCCAATTTCCCAGTTTGACCACGCAAGAATAGTAGCCCAACATCAAGAAGCTTTGTCGAACCACAACGTTTGAATATTCCACGGACTTCAGTAGGGCGCATGGCTCGGAGACCGGTGCCTGCTCGACCCAGAGTAACATCTGCAAGGGAAGACCGTTATATCGCAAATTTTACTCGAAGGAATCGAACAGTATCTGTAACAGCCTTTCGAAATCATTTTTTGAGGACGATAGACGGGTAATCTCAACCAGTACCATAAGGAGATGGTTGCATTCCTCAAATTTAAGGACAAGAGGACATTTAAGAGTCTTCTTGGATCACTTGGACATAGAGCTACCCGTCGGTCATGGACAGAACACCACCAAGACTGGCTTTTACCACAATGGCTCAACGTACTTTTTTCGGACGAGTCACGATTCGGTTTACAAAGTAATAGTCGACGAGAAAGGGTTTGGAGAGGTTCAGGCAGACTAGAGCGACTCAATTTCGCCCAAGAAATTGTGCTCTTTCAAGACGAATCAATAATGTGCTGGGGATATAATGTTCGCCCGCCGTACCCCTCTTATTATCATTGAACGAACAATGACTGGTGCCATCTACGTAAAAAACATCATTAAACCAATCATTGTTCCTCTGCGCAACGAATTTGGGGATAATTTCATTTATCAGGATGATAAAGCCCCATCAGCAAGTAAACGAGAAAGTGCAATTTTTACCAACACTTCAATTAGAGACCAATTGGAGGAAAAGGAGAATATACACCACGACAATAAAAACAACAAGAAAAATACGATACGTATATTACCCATGACAATTAAACCAGGAGTAATGTTAAATCAACCCTGGCAAGGGTCAAGTTGTCCCATTTGTGTTTGTGTTTTGAAAAATTCAAATTTTGTTAATGAAGCATTAAGTACCCCTATAGTGTTTCAGATTTTTTTAGAATATGATTGCTCAATATTGTGACAACTGGCCCAAGGCTACTCGTCTACGTATAGAAAACTCATGCAGCAGGTTGAATTTGACGACGAAGCGATAAATTTCCAGAACTAACTAACAAAACGTTATCAACCCGCTTGTGAACGCAGTATATTTCTTGGAGTTTTTGTCTCTGGCGGATAATGAGGGCCAGTTAATTATCCAGTGACAGAGCAGACCGTAAAAAGAGCAATTTCTGAACAGTAGGAAATTTTATGTCACTCGTCTGTCAAGGATATTTTTCATTCAATGAACATCACCGTTTTTTTTCTTGCCGTACGACCTGAATACTCGACCGGACAGATATCTTTGAAATCTATCGTGGTACCTGCATAACGATTAATTGATTCATTCGAATCAGACGTAACGTGTTCCCGGATGATTAAATAAAAGATAAATTAATTTCGCAAACTGCATATAAACGTCAGCTTCATTTCATTGGTTCGCCGTTTAGCGCGTTGCCAGAAAAAAGAATCTGTTTGGGATAGGGTTCATGGTATTTTCGATTTCCATTGTGACAGGTGATTTTGAAGTGACGATAAAGTGGTTTAGGCTTATCTAGAGCTCTCCATAATGGTTATACAGGTATCCCGTAAATAGCGATCAAGTAACCGTGTGCTAATAGCTTCTCACTTCATTGCATCGAAAAGTAGTGGGGTGCATTATTTCGTTAACAATAATCGCAATAATTCTTGGGCTCCAGCGACCGCAAGCCATTTTACTATAATAATAATAATGCGTTAGTCGTGGGCCAAAAGCGGCAAGCGACAAAGTTTACTATTATAAGAATAATAATGATTTTTACATGTGTTATAGGGTGTGAAATAAATTAATCCTTCTAAAGAAAAAGAAAGCCAAATATGTCAATTGGTTGGATATTAGCTTTCTAAGCTGACCCATTAATCGAAAATGAAGTTCTGATTAGTTACAGTTTTCTTAAATCAGGGGATTTTATATCGACCCACTAATGAATAAGGAGGTTCTTGTATTTAAAAATCAAGCCCCTTTTTATCACAGCGCGTAAATATGTTCACATGTTCAATAAAAGGCCTTATGAACATTCTTAATAACGGATAAGTAAAGTGTACCAAAACCCATAAATTTCTATAATCCGAACAAGGGGTTCCACAGAAAAAAGTTGAAAATGTCATGATGCATCAAAAGAGAAAAACTAAAGTGTCTGCTGGCTGTATAGACACAGGGCAAAGATTATTTTCTAGTTCAAACTTTCTGAGCTTGAAACTTAATCGATTAACTGTGAAGTTCAATGTTACTCTGTGATCTTATTTACCATTTTTTAGTTGCACGTTTTCTCCTTACCTGAAAAAAAAACAATCATTAATTATCTTTCAACAGGAAAATGATGCTTAAAATTAATTTATGAAAAAACGAATGGTTCGATAAAAACATTTTTATGTATCGGGTCCTTTTTTTAGACTGATGGAACTTTAAATTTAAAAAAAACACAGTTAAATTATGATTGGAGCCAAATTTTTTTTATTTGAAATATAATTTTATGACATTTATGTTTTAAAAATAATTTTCCGCATATGTCCACCAGGACTAGCTCTGAAGAACCGCATTCGACCAGACCAATTTTGGAAAGTTTTTTTGAGTAATTCAGACCTCATTTCATCAATAACACGAATTATATTGGCTTCCAAAGCGTCTATTGTTTCTGGTTTATCAGCATAAACCAATGACTTGAAATAAACCCAAAGAAAATAATACAGTGGAGTTGTGTCGCATGATCTTGGAGGCCGATTAATTGGACCATTTCTCGAAATAATGTTATCGCCAAATCTTTCTTTCAATAAATCAATTGTTACGGTAGCAGCATGAGGTGTAGCACCATGTTGTTGGAACCAATACACTTCTGGGTTTACTCCATTCAAATTTTGAAACAAATAATTATTGATCATCGATCTGTAACGAGCACCATTTACTGTAACATTAGCTTCAGCATCGTTTTTAAAGAAATACGGACCGATGATGCCTCCAGCGTGTAAAGCACACCATACAGTGCATTTTTCAGAATGCAATGGAACCTGCAGAACTTCTTGAGGATTGTTTTCACTCCATATATGGCAATTTTGCTTGTTTACATAGCCGTTCAACCAGAAATGAGCTTCATCAACACTATGACTTACAGCAGCGATATTTTCTTCTGTACGTACAGTTCTTTGTCTTGTTATTGTTGTTGCATCGAGTAGAGAAAATGTTGTTCGAAATCTATCGATAGTTCGACGAATAAGCTGCTCTGATGGACGATTATGTGAGCCATAAATTTCATGAAGTGCTCTATAGGTTTGGCGAATATAGCACTGATTTTAAAAATAAATTTCAATAATTTGTAAGGTTGTTGCGGCGTGAGCCTCTCCATGAAAATTTGTCAATGCCTACTGGACAGAAATGGCTTTTACCTTCTGTCACAGTTATCCCTATCGAAAGATCTATCACTCTAAAAAAAAACACCCGATACTAGGTCTTTGGAAATAGGCAATTTTATTTTCAATCACCCGCCTGGACGGCTGATTTCCACAAAGTTTGCCACCAGTTTTCGTTATTATACACCTGTCCACCAAATTTTATTTTAATCCGTTTGGTGGTATCGGAACTATTGGAAAAATACGAAAAAGTTTCAATTGTGAATAATTGCGGAACAACTGGACCGATTTCGCCCAATGTTGGCAACTTAATTCATAAACTACAGAGTTATTCAGTCGCTTGTTTTTATCTTTTGCATTAAAAAAGAAGTTGGAAATTTCATCTGAGGGTGAGAAAGCTGTTTTTGTGTTAGTTTTTGAAAATATTCTACTAACATAAAAACAGCTTTCACACCCTCACATAAACTTTTCAACCTATTTTTTAATGCAAAAGTCAAAAACCGGCTGAATAATTCTGGAGTCTATAAATTAAGTTGTCAACAGTGCAATAGCGTAAATATATATATATATATATATATATATATATATATATATGTATATATATATATATGGAACAAACCGGGAGATCTTCCCATAAAAAGGTTCATAAAAATCAATCTTTATTTAGATAACTCTAATTTTGCGAAACATTTTCTCGAAACCAATTATATCATCCCAGAATTGGGCAATCTTAAAATATTGCACCTGGAAGGGAAAAGAAAAAAACTAGATATCCTGGAATGGAGGATTGTTTTCACTCCATGTACGGCAATTTTGCTTATTTACACCGTTCAACCAGAAATGAGCTTCATCACTAAACACAATTTTACGATAAAAAAGTGGATCAACTTCAAGCAGTTCTAGGGTCCAATCGGCAAACAAACCACGCTTATTATGGTCAAGTGGCTTGAACCAGTTGGATCTTGTATCGGTGTAGACCAAGATCTTCACGCAAAATTTTCCATGTGGAGGATGCACAGAGTCCAACTTTTCAAATAGACAAATCTGGATCATCATTAACACTAAGATTTACAGCAGCGATATTTTTTTCTACGTATAGTTCTTTGTCTTGTTGTTGTTGCATCGAGTAGAGAAAATGTTGTCCGAAATCTATCGATAGTTCGACGAATAAGCTGCTCTGATGGACGATTATGTAATGCATAAATTTCACGAAGTGAATATAAGTTTGGCGAATAGAACACTGATTTTGAAAATGAATTTCAGCAATTTGTAAACGTTGTTGCGGCGTGCGTCTTTCCATGATAATTTGTCAATGCTTACTGAACAGAAATGTAAAAACAATATGGCTTCTACCTTCTGTCAAATCACAGTTATCGCTATCGAAAGTTCTATCACTCTAAAAAAACACCCGATATTAATATTAACCTCAACTATACAGAGAGGTGCTGAGATATTGCTCCCAAAACCATTATTTTGGTGGAAAATTCGGAAATTTGAACGGTAACAGGTTTTTTTGAAAGAATTTTTAAGTGATTTCTATAATAATAATAATAAAGTGACTTTATTCACAAAAGAAATAAAAACCAATACAATACCATTTCAACTATCAAGCTGGAACGAAGTTTAGTCGAATGACTACTCTTACACTTAACTCCAACGACCTTCCTATTGTACAGTAAAAGTAAAGTAAAACAAACTTTGCATGCATCGCAATTCAATCGAATTCAAAATTAACATCATAATATAAATGTATTGAATCTAATACTACAAAAATAAATACATGCCAAACGAAAAAAACAACTATGATGAAAGGAAGGGAAAAAAAATAGATGTATAGACATAATTAGTATTCCAACTGATCACACATGACTTTTCACAACTTAATCATCAGGAAGTAAGAAGGACCTCAGTTGTGAACTGAAAATGTGCAAAAAAAGGACAGATCTAACATCAATATCCAAAGCGTTGACAATTCTTGCAGCATTATATGAAAAACACCTGCAGAACCTAGCCGTTCGATGAGCAGGAATGGAAAGTCTATATTGATGTCTCATGTTGACAGTATGAACATTGAATCTAGGCACCAACCCATCCATAAATAAGTCCATTGTCCACCGCATTCCGCACCAGTTAGAAAACAAAACACCCCAGATGCAGTTTAACTCTATTTTCCATTCTCAGCCAACCCAGATCTCGAATCTTCTGCGACACATGATCAAACTTATCAAGTTGGAAACAACTTTCATCAGATATAAAGGTAAAGGTTTCATTATAGGGATTTTTTGATTTCCTTGATATGTAGCTTTGCCTTTTCAGTGACATACGGACGGTTTCTGGACGTACTTTTATATTTCGTTGATTTCCAAATCTGTTAACCTACTTGCGGAATCCCAGGCGCGGATTTGTCATCCTAAGGCCAATAAAGCATTTAAATTGTTTTCTTTAATCTTACGCGGTCTTCTCTGGCCTATGCCTCATACCCATACCATTTTTATCCTTTTTATTGGCCCATATACAGCACTTTTTTCCAGTTCAATCAATTGCACCCAGTTTTTAACGTTTCGAAAACCTTTTCATACAAATATCCTTACTGTTTTTTTTTTCTAGTTGCGACATTATTTCATAAATTGTATACCCGTAGACAATTAACAATATTTGACAAACATTGTTTCCATGCAACTTTGGACTATCTGCACAACCTATTTTATATATTATTTATTATTTATTTATTTATTTATTTATTTAAGCATTGGGAACACAAACAGGTCGAAGACCTGAACAGTATCCACTAATTAGGTACAATGAGATGAAAACAGAAAAAAAAAATCAAAAATCAACTAAAATCTCTACACCAGACAAAAAACAAAAATGCCTCACTGCATCAAAAAATATTTCTTGAGTTGTACCTTGATGTTAGCACAATGAAATACATCGACAATACGTAGTTCATTGCAGGTTCGGAACATTCTAATTAATGGAGAGTTCTTGGAAGCATTTGTCCTCCTAAAAGGTACATGAAAAATTTCGAAAGATCTTAAATTGAAATTAGGGACATTAATCTGTACTTCCTGTAATAAATCCGGTACCTGCAACTCACCACTTACAATTTTCCTCAACATAATTACATCGCCCATCGTACGTCTATTTTGAAGAGAAATTAAATTAAAATGTTTTCTGGCCATATAATAAAAACTGAATGTTACAGAAAGAAACTACTACTCTGTCAAGAAAGTACCGGGAATTTTCAATTAAAACAAGATTTTTACATTTAATCGTCAAAATTTATTGGGTCGCCTTCAAAATAGGCTCCATTTGCTCCAATACATCTATGCCAACGGCACTTCCAATTATCGAAACATTTTTTATAGGCGCTTTCCGGGATGGACTTTAGCTCTCGCGCCGAATTTTGTTTTATGGCTTCAATCGACTCAAAACGGGTGCCACGAAGGGGCAATTTTAGTTTTGGAAAGCGGAAAAAGTCGCAGGGAGCCAAATCCGGCGAATACGGTGGTTGCTGAAGCACGTTTGTTGAGTTTTTGGCGAGAAAGTCAGTCACAATCGTAGCTCGGTGAGAAGGCGCGTTATCGTCATGCAAAATCCATGAGTTGTTCGCCCACAAATTTGGCCGCTTCTTACGGATACGCTCACGCAAACGTTTCATAACGCCTAGGTAATGCTCCTTGTTTACCGTCTGACCCTCTGGAACGAATTCGTAGTGCACCACGCCACAGATATCGAAGAAAACAATGAGCGTCACCTTCATTTTCGAGCGGCTTTGGCGTGGTTTTTTCGGTTTCGACTCATTTTTTGCCACCCATTCCGATGATTGCTGGCTTGTTTGCATATCGTACTCGTAGAGCCAGGTCTCATCACCAGTTATAATGCATTCCATGAATGTAGAATCGAAATTACAGCGATCTAGCATGTCTGAAGCAACCTGTTCGCGATGACGTTTTTGAAGAAAATTCAGGTCTTTCGGTACGAGTCGTGCGGCCACCTTTCTCATGCCCAAAATATCAATCAAAATCGTACGTGCGGACTCGTGGGATATCTTTAGATCATGTGCTATCTCTCTCAAGCTGGTACGACGGTTTTCCAGCACCTTTTCCTTAATTTTATCGACGTTATCTTCGATCGAAGCCGTCGATGGGCGACCATTTCACGACCGTCCTTGAAGGCTCTGTACCACTGATATGCACGAGTTTTCGATAGAGCATTATCACCAAAGGCCTTTTGCAAACATTTTCAATGCATCGGCACACGAAAATTCATTTGCAACACAAAATTTTAAACAAATTCTTTGCTCAACGTAATCACCCATAGTAAAAATCGGCACGCACTCTGACATCGACTGACTTAATCAGCTGTTGCAAACACACTAGTTGACAGATCCCACTCAAGCTTGGCATAGTAATTAAGGACAGTGGTACCAACCTAGGAAAAAAATGTTTACCTGCCTCATTGCCCCGCCAGGTTTAAATCGATAATTCCCGGTACTTTCTTGACAGAATGTATATTAACATTATGAAAAATAATAAATTCCGGATACTTTCTAGACAGACTATCATTATAATTTTTGAAATTGTGGATTCATTACGATAATCTGAAGAAGTGTGAATCAATAGCATTCAAAAATAAGTTGAACAAATTGCAAACTTCGACCTAAGGCTAAACTTTCTTCACTACAAGAAATTGTAGAAACTTATTTGATTAGGAACACTGGATGATTTGGTATTCCAATATCCATTCGTCTCTCGAACTTTTGGAAAATAACAACTATAATTTCCAGAATTTCTACGAAAAAAATCGTCCCTCGTCGTCTCCATTGTTTCAGGCAACGACAGGACGCATCCACGTTGGGTGGCATTGTTTTTACACCAACACATCCTTAGTCCTCAGTGCCCAGGATGCCATCTTTACACATTTAACAAACAATAGGCATTTTTATTCTATATTTGGCCGTCCCGTAATGAAGAGGTTGTCTCCGATTCTTCATTGATTTGTGACAACAAATCGCACGAAGGATTGTTCCTCTGGAGGCAGTCGCCATACCCACGTGGGCAGAAAATAGAATTTGATAGGGAGTGATTAATAATAGACTGTCGAAGATTTTTTTTGGGCGCACGTACGTGTTCCATACGTGCATGATATAAATCAAATTGACGGAGATGTGTACCGTAACGGATCTGAAGGCATAAATAGGTGTTAAAACTTTCCATGAAATGTTTCATTGTTTTTCGAAGACACTGTGGGTGATCGAGTGTAGGTTCTGCGTTAGCCCGCGGGCAAAAGATGTTTATAGTTATTAGATGAGAAATAAATGTCGAATAAATTCGTTAGAAAGTACTTGATTAATAAAAAGTTGGTCTGGTCACTCCGGGCTAAATTCACGCAACTATTAAGGATAATGCTATGTAGATCTTTACAGGGAAGGACTATGAAATTAATGTACGAAGTAATTTTTGTTCTTGTTCAGTATTTTGATCAATGGTCTCTGGGAATTGAGCAGAAAATTCCTCCATTATTTTAGCATCTTTACAGGTTACGAAAATAAAATGGGAGATCACAATATAACAGACGATTTAATACATTAATATATACGGTTCTATAGCACCCTACTACCCCTTTCTGTTCTCAGCTTCCAGCATCTTCTATCCTCCCAATCTCCTGGCCTAAGGTTTCTCTCCGACATTGTCTTTTGTATGTCGCTTATCCAGGTAATTTTTGGTCTCCCTTATGAGTTCTCTTTGCTGAGTATCCCTTATTATTACAGAATAATAGCTGGAATTAATTCACCAGAACCTATACAGATTTTAATCTAAATAAATCTCATGAAAACATTCAGAATTAAACTTTAAGACATGTCCTAAACACACTGTATCACTTTATAGACATGTATATTATCATCATGTGGTTTAAATTAACTAGAACATAGAATTAAAACAAATTGTAGAAATTACTATGTTTTACTACCAAAAAAATATATATTACTCATTTTCTTGTGACTCGAGTTTCGGGAAATGAACTATCCCATCATCAGTCAACTGAAGACCTAACAGTGGTACAGTGGTATTTAAACAAAAGTGATAAATATTTTGAATATTTCAACAGATTCTCGGTAATACCTAATAGTCGTACAGAGGTTTACAATCGGAACGTGATAAAAAACCGGGTTAAAAAAGAGGGGCCTTCTAACAGATATCGGAATGTCGGCAATCGACAAAGAAGGTTGTTAAACAGATGGTACCCATTTAAATATCTCAAATAATTTTTAGGGTTACATAGCTCCGTAGTCATTCATTATTTTTACATTATTTTGTTGTATATCTCAAATATTTGGAGTTAGAAAGCTCCATACAGTCATTCATTATTTTTTACATTATTTTTATTGTGAACGAATTTGAAAATTTCAATAATCAAGTTTCTTTTCTTTCTTTCTTTTTCTTTTCGATGATGTTTGGTAAAGATCAGCTGAATTAATTTATCTGAATTTGAATATTTCTCGTTTATCTTCAATTTCCTTCTTTATATGAACGTATAACAGGCATATTTGATCTCAAAGTTATCATTCATTATTTTTACATTATTTTGTTGTATATCTCAAATATTTGGATTTAGAAATCTCCATACAGTCATTCATTATTTTTTATAATACATTATTTACATTGTGAACCAATTTGAAAATTTCAATAATCAAGTTTCTCTTCTTTTGAATCTACATGTAAAATTTTTTCTTAAGATTTTCTTTTGTCGAATTACTGTTTTCTAAAGAATGAGTGGCAAAAGTTGAATTTTTGTTTACTTTTTATTAAATTAATTTTATGTTCGTTGAAAAAGGTTTTGAACAGATGTTACTTTTTAAATATCTCAAATATTTTCGATTTACATAGCTCCGTACAGTCATTCATTATCTTTACATTATTGTTATTGTGAACTAATTTGAAAATTTCAACAGATTCTAGATAATCGAGTTTCTTCCCTTTTGATTCAACATGTAAAATTTTAAGATTATCTATTGTGGGAAAGGAATGACCGTTTGCTAGATAATGAGTGGCAAAAGTAGAATTTTGTTTATTTTTCCTGAAACTCATTCATGTTCGTTGAACCGCGTCTTGAAGGAACGTCCTATTTGTCCTATATATCTATTACTGCACGTAGAACAAGATAACTCCTAAACTCCTGATTAGTGTATGTTTGGAGTAGGGTTCTTTGCGTTAAAAAATACCGATGATAATTTGTTTTGCGTTTTGAAGGCAATATTGACATCTGATTTTGAAAAACTATTGGCCACTTTTTGACTTATGCTACCAAAGTACGACAGAGAAATGAATTTTTTATTTTCTTCGGTTTTTATGATGGGATAAATTTGGCTCATAGCTATTTTAGATAGTTTCTGTCGAATTAGATTATCTATTATATTGGGGTTGAAACCGTTGTTCGCGGCTATTGATTTTATAGTTTGGACTTCAGCTTCGCGGTCATTTTTTGATAAGGGTAATGCGAAGGCTCTATGGATCATCGATTGATAGGCTGACATTTTTTGTGAATATGGGTGATTGGAATCAGTAGGAATACATATATCAGTGGATGTGGGTTTTCTGAACACGTTGAAATCTACTTTTCTATTTGGGTGTGATACCGAGAGGTCTAAAAATGTAATACTGTTCTTCGATTCTTTTTCTAATTTGAATTTAATTTTTGGGTGAATATTATTCAAGAAATTCAAAAATTTGCTCAGTTGTCTGGATGTTGCGGAGATACACGTAAGAATATCGTCTACGTATCTGTACCAGAAATGAACATTTACAGGTAGTTTCGAATTGAAGATTTTATTTTCTATTTCTGATATGAATATGTCTGCAAGGAGTGGACTCAGTGGTGAGCCTATAGCTAGGCCGTTTAATTGTTCGTATATTTTATTATTAAATTGAAAATAGTTTTTGTGCAGGCATTGTTCTAATAGGGCAATGAAATCACCGTGTATCTCGGGATTTACAAGTGATTTTTCAAGAATTTCTGGAGCTAAATGAATTCTATCATTTCTCGGTATATTTGGAAACATATTATCCACATCCAGGCATACTAGGTAGGAATTATTTGGTAAAGAAAAATTTTTTAATTTTGTTGTTAATTCAATGGAATTTTTCATTGTGTATTTCGGAGTGAAATTAGTAAGCCTTTTGAACATTTCATTTAATTTTTTCTCTATTTTATAGGTAGGGCTGCTAATAAAGGAAACGACTGGGCGAATTGGTGCATCTTCTTTGTGAGTTTTCATTAGACCGTAGAGTTTTGGTGGGCTAGGATTCATATTTATGAGATGATAATTTGATTTAAATAAAGGGATGTCTGACAAAGTTTTTCTCAATGATTTTTGAATTTTAGTCGTCGGGTCAACGGGAGTTTCTACGATATCTTGATTTTCAATGAAATCATTCATTTTCTCTATGTACTTCGATCTAGAAAGGATAACTGTGGCATCTGATTTATCTGCTTTTGTGACGGTAACATCACCGGATTGAATTTTTTCTTTTATGGATTTGATTGTATTCAAAATATTATTGTTAGTTATGTTTCTGTTGTTTCTAAGGGTTTTTGAAATTTTAGAGGTAATTTTATCCACCTCATCCTTATATTTAAGTGCAATTGTGGACTCAACAGTAAGAATTTCTTTTACTCTTTTATTTTTAATTGTTGGGGCAAATTTATGACCTTTTTTGAGTAAGTTTAGTTTAGCTAATGAACGACTGTATGGAGCTTTCTAAATCCAAATATTTGAACCTTCTTTGACGATTGTCGACATTCCGATATCTGTTAGAAGGCCCCTCTTTTTTAACTGGGTTTTTATCACGTTCCGCTTGTAAACCTCTGTACCACTATTAGGTGTTAGAATCTATTGAAATATTCAAAATATTTATCACTTTTGTTTAAATACCACTGTACCACTGTTAGGTTTTCAGTTGTCTGATGATGGGCTAGTTCATTTCCCGAAAATCGAGTCACAAGAAAATGTGTAATATATATTTTTTTGGCAGTAATTTCTACAATTTGTTTTAATTATGATACTACAAAATAGTAACGTCTGAAACAATTCAGTATCTAGAACAGAACATAGAATCAAAAGAAATATAAAATATTGAACAAATTATTTAGATTCACCTTATACATATACAGGGTATTTCACGAATGATTTTACAGGCTTTCAGGGCAGATGCAGGACATTTTGATGAGTCTGAATCATTGCTCGAAATATATCCTAACAATATTATTATTCAAACGGCATAACTCTTGAACGCCTGCATGGATCTTCATGAAAATTAGAGGGAATGAGTACAGGCCAATGCCTATATTTCTCTTCAGAATCTACAATAAATACTTTTTCAAACAAGCTCATTTGAAATAATGGCACAATTCGCATCAATATTCTATGAGCTATTGAATACCTGAAATTTTCGATTCATAGTAAACGCGTACCTGTGTTTCCCCTAATAATGCGTTAATTCATATTGAATGAATTTAATTTCTCAGTATCATGACTCAAAGTAGCATTTCTAACCTGTGGAGGTGCGAGCATAACGAACGAAAAATTTTTAGATATTTCAAAAATTAATAACTGACTGAAATCAGACACACGCATACAAAACGAGATACTTTTCGACATCTTATTTACACTTTCGCAAATAAATCCTTTTATACCCCTTTCTCCATCAATTTTCGTATGTGATTTCTTCTCGAAAATTTCCCTATTTCTTTTTGACACCTGCTAGCTCTTGTATTGAATGTTCTGCAGCTTTCATTAGCCTTTCTTTGTGGTCCACTATTTATCTTCTTACATGCTGCTTGAATCGATCTGGAGCTTAAGATATCATTCATTTTCAATGCTATGTGAAAAATCACAGAAGAAATTCGTTTACTCTGAATTCAACCCATTCCAAAATCTAAGTGGCTCATGCTAAGAATTTTGAAATTTCAAATCATTGTCGGGTTATTATTAAAATAGAAAGATAGGCAACTGGTAGATTGTTGTGTTTTCATAAAATTTTCATTGAGAGAATTATCGAAATGACGTCATTTACTGAGTATACTGACGTGTTGTTAGTTTATGGATTTTGTGAGTGCAATGCTGCTAGGGAATATCGAAGGCTATATCCGGATCGTCGAATTCCTAACCACCAACCATTCGAACATGTTAATCGCTCACTTCGTGAAACTGGACACTTTCCGTCAGTAAGTAAACGAGAAAGAGCAAGTTCGATGGTAAACCATGAAGAGATAATAGAAGCGGCCCCAGAAAATCCCTCAACCAACACTTGGCGTCTTGGTTCGGTTTCAGGTTTGCCACATTGTCAGGTCTGGCGAGTTCTGCACCGTGAAAAGTGGCATCCATTTCATTTACAATCTGTCCAAACCTTGGAGCCAGGCGATGAACTACCGAGGATGCGATTTTGCAGATGAGTTTTGCGGAACCAGCGAGCTATCTTCAGAACGCTTTTTACTGATAAAGCGACCTTCACAAAAGATGGCATTTTGAATGTTCGCAATGCACATATTTGGTCCAGAGTAAATCCGAAAGTGACTAGGAAAAGCAATTTACAACATCATTTTTCAGTCAATATTTGGTGCGGAATTTACAATAATCGCCCAATTGGACCATATATTCTTCCACACAGGCTAAATGGAGTGACATATCTACAATTTTTAATCGAGCATTTGCCAGGGCACTTGAATGATGTCAGTAATATTCCAAGAGGAATATACTTCCAACATGATGGAGCTCCCGCTCATTTTAGCCGTGATATTGTAGCGCATTTGAATGAAGTTTATCCAGATTATTGGTTTGGTAGAGGGGACCTCATGACTGGCCTGCAAGATCCCCAGATCTTAGATACTTGTATTATTTTCTCTGGGGGTACTTAAAACATGAAGTATACTCTGAAGAAATCATAGACAGGGAGCATCTGATTAATCGTATTCAAGGTGCATGTGAAGCAATACGAAATAGACCGGAAATGTTGAAGAAAGCTGTAGCTCATTTGATCACAAGAGCTAGAACATGTTTAGAAGAGAGAGGGGGTTAACAAGTTATAATTTTTTCCTATATTTATTGTCAATTTTTTTCAGTTCCTCACATGTTTATAAGATACATTTTGTATTTTTATTATTAAGCCCATTTTATAATAGTTCAAATAAATGTTCAATGTTAATTCGAGTTTTCGGTTGAATTTAGTTTTGCAAAAAATATTTGATGTTGCCCCTACATTCATTTATTGGATGGAATAAGATGCAGCACAATATCTAAGTCATGTTACTGAGAATTTCAATCGATTCAATATGAATAGGTCCGTGTTCACTATAAATTGAAAATTCCTGATATTCAATGGTTCATAAAATGATTATGCAAGGTGGGCCATTGATCCTAATAGGCTTGTTTGAAAAAGTATTTATTGTAGATTCTGAAGATAATCGGTTTTTGAAAATTGGATGTACAGGGTGTTTTACAAGATGTGGGATAATATCAAAAGTCATTATGGGTCATTCCCATTTCCATTCCCAAGCTTTCATGAAGATCCATGCAGGCGTTCAAGAGGTATGCCGATTGAAAGTTTTTGATAAAATACATAAAACATCCTGTAACTCTTAAACGAATATAGTTAGGACATATTTCGAGCACTGATTCAGACTCACGAAAATGACCTGTATCTGCCCCGAAAGCAATCATTCGTGAAACACCCAGTATATGTTTCGATTGGATGTTAAAAAATCACCAAAAAATGTTCAACATATAATTCAAAAAGGCCTTTTTTATTTTCCTTTTTTAAAGAATATATAGCACATTCTCCAGAGAAGGAATCTGATACATTAGGACCCAAAATCTCTTTAAAATAAGGAGTTATTTGAATAAAAAAAATAATCATTTAAAAATATATGAAAATATCTTCTTGTGTTGTGATAAAGAAGGTATTTTTATATATTTTTAAATGATTATTCTCTTTAATCAAATAACTCCTTACTTAAGAGATTTTGGGTCTGAATGTATCTGATTTTTTATCTGGATAATGTGCTATATATTCTTCAAAAAAGGAAAATAAAAAAGGCATTTTTGAATTATATGTTATATGTTACATTTTTTGGTGATGTAACTTGTGATTCTTTAACATCCAATCGAAACATATATATGTATAAGGTGATGTCTAAATAATTTACTAATTATTTTATATTTCTTTTGATTCTTTATTAGTTAATTTCCAATACATGCTATGATAATATATATGTCTATAAAGTGATACAGTGTATTTAGGATATGTTTTAAAATTTAATTGTAAATGTTTTCATGAGATTTATTCAGATTAAAATCTGTAGAGGTTCTGCTGAATTAATTTCAGCTATTATTTTGTAATATGCAAATACTTCTTCATAGAAATTTTCAATTTATATCCTCTATTTTTGTTTTGTCCATTTTCATCATTTCCCTTATTGTTCGATTTCTTATTTTATCCATTCTTGATACTCTAGCCGATCTTCGACCAATGGGGCAGTTTGAGAAACTTAGCTATTAAATATAAACTAATTATATAAATTATAAATTTTGAGTCCACTTTGTGAAAGATCTGATTTAGAATTACAAATTGTTTTCAGAAATCTGAAAAATTGCCACTATATACAGGGCGCCCTAGTTATCTCTATCAGTTCTGGAAAGCTGTGGATTCTATTCGAAAACGATGTAGGCCTGGCATTAAAGAAGGTGGCAGGCATTTCCAAAAAATTTTGTGATAAGTTTGAAACTTAATATACACTTATTAATTTTTCCTCATATGGTATATATTTCACTGTTTGTACTTTCACATATCTTTTCCAATGAAAATGAAGATAACAGTTTTGAAAATGGGTTGAAACACGAAACTTATATGTCAACATCATAAAATGAACTTTTTTGTAACTTAAGACAGGTGTACAAGTATTTGTTCACATTATCCAAAATGTTTCATCAAATAGTTTACAAGAAATCAATATATTTAATGAAGATTCATTAGAATGTGTTAAAAATCTTCGTGAATAAGGCGGTTTTTGCACATTATTTTAATGGGGATTTGCGGGGTGTAATTTAGATTAAACTTTCACCAAAGATTATGGCTGAAGAAAATTTTATAATCATTTTTTTCTTAACCACCCTATATTAAGTAAGTATTCCATAAGAATCTCCATCAGACACCCTAGTCTAAGGAAAATTTAACGCTTTTTCTAATAATTTTTCTGGATAAATATAGTATTAAGGTAACGCACAAAAAATCTAATAGGTTCCAGGGCAGAGAGACTACCTCTTTTCCATCTCCCAATGAGAAATGGGTAGTATTTCATTGGTAGAAAAAACAACCATACGTTTAAAAGACCATCATCATGAACATTACCATACCAGTTTTAGTGGTAGGATAACTCTAAATAAGTGTGTCACCAAATGACATCTTGCAGAAAATCAGGATGTACTTAACAGCCGTAATGACCATCATTGGGCCTTAGAAAAAGCCAATTTGCAAGCGTTTTTCGTTCGGAAACCGCTATCTCCGAAACCGCTCTTTATTTTCCACTTAGTTCAACTCGTTCGCCATCAATTCCCGATAATAATGTGAGTTTCCTAACGCTCAAAACAAAATACACACATGTATATGCAAATTAGGCCGAATTTAGACGACAACGGTTTCATGCAGTCATTACTACACCGGCAAATTGCTCGTTCCAGTCTAGAATTGAGATATTGTATTCAATTTCGTTCCATTCGTACGAAAATATTGGATTATGATTATAACCCTTCCTATTCCGAAATTGATACGTGGGTACATAAAGAATTTCGGCAAAGAACCCTGTCATTATTAATCCATATATCAATTTTTGATATCTTCGTTTAATATTCATAATTTGAATCCGGTTGGTTTTACGACTGGGTAATGCTTTTTTGGTGATATTCATATGGGAATATTATTTTCACCCTCCTGGATAATATTCACCCCCTTCATGTAAATCGATGCTGAGAATGAAGGGTACAGTTTACCGGAAATAAGAACGATAACTAGGTTTTTCAGGATTCTCGCTAGCTTCGTTCGAACTTGAAAATTGGTTGAATTTCTGATTTATCACCAAAACACCAAAATGCTTACAAATTTCTGTGGCTGCAATTTCGAAATACTACTTCATCTTAGGATGACTGAAAAATAGACAGAAGGTACAAATTATTCATGTCAAGATCCAAAAAAAATGGTAACAAGAGTACAAAATTGAATAAAATATCTGCTGTTCCTTTTAGAGCGATAGAATTTTCGATAGAGATAACTGTGATTTGACAGAAAGTAGAAACCATGTTGTTTCGACAATTCTGTTCTGTAAGCATTGACAAATTATTATGGAAAGCCTTATGCCGCAACAACGTTTACAAATTGTTGAAATTTATTTTCAAAATCAGTGTTATATTCGCCAAAATTATAGAGCAGTTCGTGAAATTTATGGTTTACATAATCGTCCATCAGAGCAGCTTATTCGTCGAACTATCAATAGCTTTCGGAAAACATTTTCTCTACTTGATGCAACAACAACAAGACAAAGAAATGTACGTACAGAAGAAAATACCCCTGCTGTATGTCATAGTGTTAATGATGATCCAGATTTGTCTATTCGTCGACGTTCACAAGTTGGACTCTGTGCAACCACCACATGGAAAATATTGCGTAAAGATCATGGTCTACGCCCCTACAAGATCCAACTGGTTCATGAACTAAAGCCACTTCACCATAATAAGCGTCGCTTGTTTGCTGATTGGGCTCTAGAACAGCTTGAAGTTCATCCACTTTTTTATCGTAAAATTCTGTTTAGTGATGAAGCTCATTTCTGGTTGAACGGCTATCTAAACAGGCAAAATTGACCTGTATGGAGTGAGAACAATCCTCAAGAACTTCTGCACGTTCCATTGCATCCTGAAAAATGCATTGTATGGTGTGCTTTACAGGCTGGAGGCATCATCGGTCCATACTTCGTTAAAAACGATGCTGGAGCTAATGTTACAGTGAATGGTGCTCGTTACAGATCGATGATCAATGATTATTTGTTTCAAAATTTGAATGGTATAGACCCAGAAGTGTTTTGGTTCCAACAAGATGGTGCTACACCTCATGCTGCTACCGTAACAATTGATTTATTGAAAGCAAGATTTGGCGATAACATTATTTCGAGAAATGGTTCAATTGATTGGCCTCCAAGATCATGCGACATAACTCCACCGGATTATTTTCTTTGGGGTTATGTCAAGTCATTGGTTTATGCATGATAAACAATAGACGCTTTGGAAGCCAACATAACTCGTGTTATTGATGAAATAAAGCCTGAATTACTCAAAAAGGTGGTCCAAAATTGGTCTGGTCGAATGCGGTTCCTCAGAGCTAGTCGTGGTGGACATATGCCGGAAATTATTTTTAAAACATAATTGTCATAAAATTATCTTTCAAACAAAAAAACTTGGCTTCAATCTTAATTAAAATGTGTTTTATTTCAATTTAATTTAAAGTTCTATCACTCTAAAAAATTACCTGATACCTATTCGACCAATATACACCATTTTCCAATCATTTCAGCTCAACTTATGAACTCTAGATTTTTTGTCTTTTTTTGTTTTATTTTTATTATTCTTGTATCTAATTATATTATATTATAATTCCCCATTTATTAACCGTTCTAAAAGTTACATTTGAGTCAAATTTTATTTTAAAATACTTGGAAATATCATCTAATATTCTATTGACATAAGGAATAGCAATGTACTTTTTAGTCAAATCTTTTATAACAGGGTACACCACATTCAATGCAATTTTTGTTTATTTCTTTACTTAAAATGTTTTCTATCATTATTGAACTATAGCCATTATTGGATGCAATTTGTCTAATAATATTCAATTCCATAAAAGGGTTATCACAATTCATAGGTACGTTAACCAATCTGTGGATCATAGTGTGATATTTTTTGGTTAACAAGACGATGCGATGTAATATCTGTATAAATGGGTTGACAAAAACTACTTCAGTCATTCAAATCAGCCTTTCTCCAAATTTTAAGATCAAGGAAATTCATATTACTTCTTCCTCAAATTAATAAAAAAAATCAAAATTGCATTGTCTTCCTGCCTCCTTAAAGCAATAAATGATAACATCTACATATCTAAACCAAAAAGAAAACATTTGCAAGGATTTAAGTGAAATCTTCTTTCTGAATTATCCGCAAAAATTTCTGCTAAAATCGGACTAATTGAATTTTCCATAATCAAACCTTCACCTGAGCTGTAAATAGTAAATATCATTAAATTTAAATTGAATTTTCAATCTTTTGAAAATATCAATCCTTCTTATTGGACCACTGTCCTTTTCAATCAAAATATTTTAATAATATCTGAAAAATATGAATAAAATAGCTAATTGACTGATCAATGTAATCACAAAATATTTCAAAATTTTAAATATCATAGATTTCTTCTGTGAACCTCCTACAATTTTTAATTTCAAAAAGAATTTTATTCGAAAAATTTTAGAATTGAATTAAATAAATGTCTTCAGATCACACTGTGTCAATTTAGTAGACAAATAGAGTTAATATTTATTACACAGTAACAAAGGAAATGATAGAAATTCAAAGAAATATAAATTATCAACAAAAAATTATTAAATAAATACAAAATTTTGTACTCAAGTATTTATTTAATAATTTTTTGTTGGCAATTTATATTTCTTTGAATTTCTTTCACTCCCTTTGGTAATGCGTAATCCTTCTATAAAAAAAAACCTCTTTTTATTATTTCACGAAATGTTTTTTTGTTCTTTTAATTAAACGATCCTCCTGCAATTTTGTACGAACATGCTCGTTGTTATTCTTTTTTTCAAATACCGAATTTCAGATCGATCGAATCAGTATTTTCGAAAATATAGGGAAAAATATTTAAAAAATTTCAAACGTGAATAACTGCGAAACTATTCATTCGATTTTGCTCGTTAATGAACTTAGCCGCGGAATTTGGACGTCAAACCATCCATGGAAATTCCAAAGCTCCAGGTCTTTCTGTTCGAAAGTTAGCGTGTTTATGGCCGGCTAGCCGAACCGGCGGCACAAAATTACTTTTGACCTCAAATCCTTAATCAGTGAGTCCACCCTAGTCGTTGAAGAACATCTCCGGCTCAAAGTTCGAACATTACAGATGTTTGGGTGAACCGATAGCACGCTGTTTTCCTGGAAGTAGTGTGCAAATTAAGTGAAAATCTTCGATTAACGAGTCAATCTCTGACGATTCAAGTTTGAAAAAAAAGCGATCCACGTATAGGAGTAAAAAAAAGCTAATTTAATTGAAGCGGCCTATAGATGATAGTCAAGTAGGCAACTTAACAAAAACCACAGAGAAATTTCTTATAATCTATTTTAGTTGCCAACATATCCTAGCTAACTAGTTGGCTCATAACTCTGGAATGAGATGGAAATCTGGCCGAACGTAATTTCTTCAATCATTTCCCACGTTAACGAATCGTCTCCCTATCATTTATCCTGAGGAGATCTTAGGCAGTTAGCAAATAATATGTCGGAATGCGTGTTCCGGTTTATTACCAGGACGTTGTGTCATCTCGGATGCCATCTATTTCAGTTTCGATTCACTATATTCGACAGTGGCGTGCCTTTTTCAATTTGCAAGAAACGGAAGAGAAAATTACAAATGAACAGTGCATTGGTATTTTGACATTTCACGCGAATGTTGGAATCATCTTATAGATAGTCGATCCATGAGACAACATGAAAACTTTTTAAAGGATAACAATAAGAAATTTCATTTTGAATAGCCCGCTATCTGGGTAACTATCACTTTTGAAGCTGTCATATTTTGACATTCGACAAGTAAAAACTACGCCATTAACAAAAATGGGACGAAAACGTTCGTTAAAATTTAGTACATAAAAGGGTGAAAATTTTGCAGTCACAGTTCGCCTTCTCGGCCGGCAATGAACTGGTGGAAAAATTAGAACTGTTGGAACAAGTTAGTGATGTGGAGAATCGTTACCGTATACGTCGCTCAAAAACAACTGGAAAAATTACTGCTATAGACCGTATTGTTGACGAAAACCAAAGTTTTTTATCCCTCGTCGATCTTTGGCATCAGGCATTCCGCAAGCGACATTACACAGTATTTTTTTACACAGACTTAGGTCTTAAGGCTTTTTAAGTTCAGTTAACACAAGAACTCATGCCTGTCGATCACCAGCAAAGCCGTTTCTTCACTGAACGGGTTCTTGAAATGCTTCAAAATTATCCGGATTTTCATTGAAAAATCATCTTAATTTTCACCTCGGAGTCTTCGTTAATACGCACAATTGTCACATTTGGAGCTCGGAAAATCCAAGAATTATTATTGAAAAGCCTGTCCATACTCAACGTGACACTTTTTGGTGCGGTTTTTGAGCTGACGTTGTGATTGGACTCTACTTATTCGAAAATGAGGTTGGTGCAACTGTTACGGTGAATGGATTGCACCAGGGAGCTATGATTAATGATTTTGAATTGGAAGATATTGATGAGGAAGACGTTTATTTTCAACTTTTATTTTCACAAGCAACGAAACAATCGCAATTTTGGTCAGTTCACTGGCTGTGTTATTTCTCTAAGACGACTTTTATTGACCACCGAGATCTTGTGATTCAACACCTGTAGACTTTTTTCTTTCCGGCCACTTGAAAGATGAGGTCTTTGCCAATGCTCCACAATCGATTCAAGACCTTAAAGTTTGAATTCGTGAAGTTGTCGAGAACATACAGCCGCAATTGGTCATGAAAGGGATGCTGCAACCGCAGCCGCGTCGGCTATTAGGCTTATATCGTTTATCAATGACATACCTTCCTATTTAAAATTAAATAATTTCTCTTTTTCTCCTAAAATACACTCGTTTTTTTTTAAACCAAAATTTTCCTCTTGCTGGAAATTCCTTTATTACAATTAAGCACATGTATGACTCAAAATTTGGTTCATTATCTGACAAAGAACAAAACCTGGAAATATTTCCAGAGATTCGAAAAAGAACCAAAAATTATTAAAGCTCATTATACAATAAGGCATTTTATAACGAAGAATGAAGTTATGAGGGGTGAACAATTGATGCTTAAAAATTTGAATGTGAAATAAAATAAGAATTTTTTGCCAGAGTAACTTTGTTGTCAATAGCGAATCAAAGCCGGTATCTCACTAGTAAAAAAAATTTCGAAATCCAAAATTGTTTTGGATTATAAGCGTAGAACTTAGACTTCGGATAACCCCCCAGGTCGAAATCTCTTGCTGAATTAAAATTCTGGATACATTTCTGGGAATAAGGTTCTTGATTAAATGGAACATAAAGGGGAGTCATTCAGAGTTTGCATTTTGAAGTAATGGTTAAGTCAAATTCGACATAGATTGAAGGTATCTTCTTGTTGAAACCGCATATCTTCAACATCATATCGGGAGTTTTTTTAGAGGATAGAACTTTAAATCTAAACACAACACATTTAAATTAAGATTGAAGTCAAATTTTTTTTTATTTGAATGATAATTTTATGACATTTATGTTTTAAAAATCATTTCCAGCATATGTCCACCACGACTAGCTCTGAGGAACCGCATTCGACCAGACCAATTTTGGACCACTTTTTCAAGTAATTCAGGCCTTATTTCATCAATAACACGAGTTATGTTGGCTTCCAAAGCGTCTATTGTTTCTGATTTATCAGCATAAACCAATGACTTGACATAACCACAACGAAAATGAACCAGTGGAGTTATGTCGCATGATCTTGGAGGCCAATTAATTGGACCATCATTTCTCGAAATATTGTTATCGCCAAATCTTTCTTTCAATAAATCAATTGTTACGGTAGCAGCATAACGTGAAGCACCATCTTTTTGGGCCCAAAACACTTCTGGGTCGATACCATCCACATTTTAAAACAAATAATCATTGATCATCGATCTGTAACGGGCACCATTCACTGTAACATTAGCTCCAGCATCGTTTTTGAAGAAATATGGACCGATGAAGCGTCCATCGTGTAAAGCACATCATACAGGGCATTTTTCAGGATGCAATGGAAACTGCAGAACTTCGTGAGGATCGTTTTCACTCCATATACGGCAACTTTGCTTGTTTGCATAGCTGTTCAATCAAAATGAGCTTCATCACCAAACACAATTTAACGATAAAAATGTGGATCAACTTCAAGCTGTTCTAGGGCCAATCAGCAAACAAATGACGCTTATTATGGTCAAATGGCTTTAGTTCTTGAACCAGTTGGATCTCGTATAAGTGTAGACCAAGATCTTTACGCAATATTTTCCATGTGGTGGATGCACAGGGTCCAACTTGTTGTGAACGTCGACGAATAGACAAATCTGGATCATCATTAACACTATGACATACAGCAGCGTACGTACAGTTCTTTGTCTTGTTCTTGCATCGAGTAGAGAAAATGTTGTCCGGAATCTATCGATAGTTCGACGAATAAATTGCTCTGATGGACGATTATTTAATCCATAAATTTCACGAAGTGCTCTATAAGTTTGGCGATGATTTTGAAAATTAATTTCATGCTTGCTGAACAGAAATATCAAAACAACATGGCTTCTACCTTCTGTCAAATCACAGTTATCCCTATCGAAAGTTCTATCACATAAAAAAAATACCCGATATCTTAAAACAATATTCAATCGAATACTTCCAACCCGGAACTTGAAAGTAACCTCAGGCATATATTTAACGATTTCAACATAACGCAACATTCTCCCTGCTTCACCTACCGAAACTGAGCTCAAAAAACCAACCACATTAAAGCCAACAAATAGCTGCAGGTTCTTCATCAAAGTAAATAAGTCCCCCCTTAACCGCCAGCTGAAAAACTTCGATTTCGTTTCGTAATTTGGCGGCATTACGACAATTACGTCCAATTATTGCCCAACAAGCTGCCCATATCCTACTTTTCTATGATCTCGATCTACATCTTTCTATGCGGTTTCAGGCAAACGCGCAGGCAACGAGGCAACCGCCACTGGTCTCGAATTGCCTGGCTATAAATACAGGCCGGAAAGTGTGCGGTCTAGACCTCACCACCCGAGCACCAAGTGTTTGTGGACGCAGTTAAAGGTGTTAAAATCTGTTTGTTGAAGGTGGGTGGCCCCCCATTTTATTTTTGAATATTACGATCTTTCCGAAGGATAATACAGGAGTGTTATTGTAACATCACGTTGACAGGGATGATTAAGGGATCTTAAGTATAAGTATATAACTAAAGTAGGGTTGTGGGGGGTGGAAAAGAAATTGAAATTTAACCTCAATTTATCAGGATTACGGAGTAAGGTGAAACCACTAGTTATGATGCTTCGGATTTCCGTAATAATCTTCAAAATATTATGAAATGCGATTAAGCAAAGTTGCCCTGATTATTCTGATTATATAACTCATGTTTTAAAGAACCAATAAAATCCTTGAATTTCCCATAGTTACGGCGTATTGATGAGGGAATATACCCTCAACGACGTGGTATAATCGTTTTGATGTTTCAACCTCCTGCCATATTGTGATCATTTCCATAGTAACCTTCTTGGAAATTCGCCAAGTAAAATAAAAGTCGAGGTCCAAGATATATCATTGAATTTTTCAAAATGCAGCACTTTGGTTATAGTTCTAGTGTTGAAATATTATTCGTTATATAATCGTAACGAATGCCCACTCGAGCATAGACAATATATTTCGATTATACGAACCTCTTCACTCGACGTATTTCGCGAAACACCACTCGAGCTGCGCTCTCGTGATGTTTCGCGAAACTACGTCTCGTGATGTTTCGCGAAACTACGACTCGTGATGTTTCGCGAAACTACGTCTCGTGATTCGATGTATAATCGAATATTGTCTATGCTCTTGTGCTATAATAACTAATTTCAATATTAAATCTCAGCAAATAAAAGGTTGGAGAAAAAGAAATCCATTATTTTTTCGGTAGATAGCGATATCTCGTAAAGTATCGATCAAACAACTTCAGATTTATGCTCGTTGTCAAGGTGACATTTCAGACTTAAAAAGTTCTTTTGCTGTTTTTGTTTGGTTCGTTCAGTTGTGAGTTACAGGGTGTTTAAAAAAGGAGGTCAAAGAGAACATTCGGTATATTTTACAGTTTTTCCTCGATAAAGGCGATTTTAGTTTTGTCGATTCCGTTCAGATGCACCCGGCCACACACGTCTTTAGTGACTGGCCAGAAACTCCGGGAACTTGGTTGGGAAGTTTTGCATCCACCATATAATCCGGATCTGGCATAAAGCGATTACCATCTTTTTCTTGCATTGCTGAACTTCCTGAGTGATAAGAAATTGGCATCAAGAGAAGATTGGGAATATCGATTACTAGAGTTTTTCGCCAAAAAGGAACAAGACTTCTATGAAAAAGGCATTATGAAGCTACTTTTGAAATGGCTACAAATAATTGCATATTTGGCCCAAATCAGACAATCAAAATTGTTATTCGCCTTCATTTCGAAAAGATTTAAGTACTCATTCATGTAACAAACGAATCTTGTGAATATTTGAATGAACTTTAACAATTAATTATTACTGTAAATTAGGAATATTAATTAAAGTTTTAAGTTACGAGCACACTATTTCGAATTTTTCGTGTTGATGTACATTATTCCGATTGTACAACAATAATCAGATTCGAAGGACCATGTCGCCTAATCGAAACAACTAATAAAACAATGTTAAACACATCTTGATGACCCCCATTACCATACGCCAACTGAATGAATCAACCTGCGCCAACGCTAAGGTATTTGCGAACTACTTTGCGAGTGGGCACAAAGAATAGCCACATTTGAGTAAAACGTCAAATGCAGATTACTGGGCGATTTCCATCGATCAGCGATAAATAATAACCGTCTCAGAACAGGTTTAGCGACATGTGTTTTTTCCTGCGTTTATTCCACCATGGATATTTCGTTTAAATAGTCTCCGTCAGGCTGAACTCATATTGGACGCACGCAATATCACTTAAAACTATGTATTAAATAAGTCCTACACTTTTATTTGAGTTATTGAGCGCTATGGAGAATTTTTGTCAGTTGCTCTGGACAAACCCAAGGATTTCGATCATGTCTGGCATAAGGCTCCTCTGATTAAGCCATCTTATGGTTTTCCCGTGTGTTCCTACTATAAGATGAACTCTGGAGTGCCCCAAGGCTCAATTTTGTCGCCCACCCTCTTCCTGATCCACACGATGTTCTTAGTACGACCAAGAATCACCTTGTGAGCTTCGCGGATGATAGCTGTCTTCTTTCACCAGTGATAAACCTTTGAGCACCGTTGAGTCTCTCCATAGATGCCATAGTGAGTGTTGACAGCTGAGTGGAAGAGAATCGGGCTCGTGACCGGGAGGTCCGGGTCCGAATCCTGTTCAGGTGGAAAAAAAAATTTCTAGTTGAACGGGTATCTGCCACCATTTCACTGTTGGGTCGAAAATTAACAGTGCTGTGACCTAAAGTGGCGCAAGATCGCAGTAACTCGCACAAGCTGAAAAATCTTCTGAGGGATCTAGGAGTATCAGGATAATAATAATAATGCCAGCAAATCGATTCTCTGAACGAAGATCTCAAAATACGAACTAATGGAATTTGGAACAATTCGGTGCCTTGAACAACTTTTTCTCGAAAAACTCAGTTCGAGACTCCTGGCTTGATGTTGTAAAATCAGGTATCCAAGGGATTCCTATCATCTTTTTGCCGATATGTTAGGGATGACTGACATTATGAAGGCTGCTGCAAATAAGCTGAGGTACAGGGAAATATTTCTATGCAGATCCGGTTCTTCTACTTTATAAAGTCCAGATCATACCAGAGGTCGAAAACTGCTCTCATGTTTGCAGATCAGCATCAAGCATTCGTTACAATTTTTTGATTCTATCCAGAAAAGCGTAGTTCGACGGATTGACCTTCCAACCGCAACAGCCATTTTGCTGTCGTGAAAACATAGAAGGAGGATTTCCGACTTGGTTGTTCTATAGATATTATCACGGTTGATACTCCACGCAACTGAAGGAAATGATGCCAGCTACCGCCAGATTCGCACGGGATACTAGGGCTGCACAACGAGCACATTGCTATGCGGTTGAAATAACAACTACAAGAACTTCTGTTTTTCAGAAGTCCTTCTTCCACTAAACGGGTTAGTGGGTGAACATGCTTTCAGATGATCAGTGAATAACTATCAGTGTATAACCTGCAACAGTTCGATATGAGACTAAACAGGACACAAATTTCCGTTCTGGGCACCAACTAGATGACATAGGTTTCTCTTTCCTAGGGCCAAAATATAAAAAAAATATTTCCTCTCAAAGTATTCTTCATCGCCTTATATCTTATTCATGAAATACTCTCTTTATTTACAGATGTGGATATATAATATAATTATTAGAATTTGACAGCCTGTGGTGGTCATTTTGCTTTGGTGGCGTCTGTCTAACCTATTATTTATTTCTCAGTTACAGATGCCAAAAACGTTGCGCGCGTTACGCCTATTTTACTGCAAACGCGGTGGATTTTGAAAGTCAATTCTCCAACGTTTTGTTACCAAATTTGAGATGACTGGTTCGGTAAACAATCATCCAATTACATTCTTCGAAGAAACGTCAGGTTGGCCAAGAATATAGCCGTAAATTGTGAAGGAGAACCCGGGGCAATCAATATGCACAAGAACTAGGCCTTGGCGAACATTACATCGATAATTGGGCCTATATCTGTACAAGGTCCTTCTGGCCCAGATGTTCAAAAATAATGCTCATAGCCAAGACACACTGTTCGTTCGCTAACGGAACTTCAGAAGCTGTAAAAGGACCCCAATTTTGGCCGAGAAATCATTTTTTCTGACGAGACGCATTTTTTGATGAAAAGCTATCGTAACAAGCACAATTGTCGTATATGGGACGACACTAACATACACGAGGTTCAACATGTATTCACAAAAAGTTACTGCTTAGTGAGGATTTTCAACCGGCGGGGTGACTGGTCCATACTTTTTTGAGAACGAAGTCAACAGCGAGCGCTACATAACCATGATAAGCAATCGATTCAACTTGAAAGATAGTAGTGTAGACGGCATATGGTTCTATCAGGGCGGCACTACGTGTCACACAGCATATTCTGCATAAACTACTTGAGGGTATGCTGACCTCTCGCAGAGGTGGCGTGAATTGGCCACCAAGATCGTGTAATTTATTCCCGTTAGATTTTTGTCACGGCTTTCTTCGAGTCGCAGACGACCGATGTCTTTAATGTCAACATAACCGTCAAATCCAGCCGGATTCATGAAATAGTCATTAAAAATTGGATCACCGGAACTTTTGCTGAAGAAAACCTTTCTATTAATTTCACAGATCATAAATCTTTGTCCCTTGCCTCCAATTAATTCTGTCATTGAGTCCGGTCAAACATTCTGTTTCTCAAGCAACAAAAAAAATTATAAATTATGGATTAACCTCATATGGAGTCAATAATCTACAAAAACTCCTTATTCATGTATTATTTTCGAAATTCTAAATTCCGTTATTTTTGTTTTTATCAAAGCAAATAATTTTGGAACAACTACATCTGTTCTGTGTTTTCAGTGTGCGATGTACGCGTGTTTATGAATATTTGGAGCCATCTCTCTAGGGTCTTCAAATCAAAAGACATGTTTGAGTTGATTAATTTCCGAGTTCTATCTGTTTGGTGAGTCAAAAATTTTTTATGGTTTATTTGAATTTGAAATTAGGACATATCCGAAGAGAAAAAAGATGTCGATACAAATAAAGGGTCTTTCATTAACAGCGCCCCGTTTTGTTTTGTAAATAAAACACATTATTTATTTGAAAATTATTGAAATTTTTATTTCATTATAAAGTACTATGGATAGATACCATTAGTTATGAAACAAAACATCATTTAAATATCCACCACTGAAACGCTGGCAGAAATGAAGTCGTTGAACCCAATTTTCCAAGACTCTCTCACACAAATCAGCTCGTATGTTAGCAATTACTCGTTCAATATTAATCTGTTAATCCTCTAAATTTGTTAGATGATTGCTGTGAACCAATGACTACATGTAACCTCAAAGAAAGAAGTCCAATGGATTTAAATCGCAAGAACAAGGCGAATAATTTATCGGTCCATTTCTTGAAATAATCGAATCACCGAATTTTTTTTTTTTTAGTAATGATCTGTTCGTTTGAGTTCTTAGGTTAAAACAATTTTTTGTGGACGTAGACTAAGGTCTTTTCGTAAAATTCGCCAAAAAGACGTCTGGTAGATGCCTTGTTCTTGTGAACGTCGAGAAATCAAAAAATTTTGGTCCTCACGAACACTTTCACGTAAGGCAGCATTATTCTCTTCACTTCTTGAATTTCTTTGTTTCACTGGCACTGTAACACCATGAAGTAATATAATGATTGTTTCAAACTTCTTCACTAAACATTCAACTGTTCTTTTATTTGGACTATTATAACGACCAAAAATTGTAGTTAAAGCACTTAAAGTTAGAGTAACAGATCGCGATTTTTCAAAATAAATTTGGATTATTTGTAAACGTTGTTTGAATGTGTTCCTTTCCATGATTGAATGATAGACATTGACAAATACAACTGTCAATGTCACAAATAAACAATGGCTACCATACGTGAGTGTCAATTTAAAAATGGGGTGTCCTTTTATTTGTCATACCTTTAACTTTTATCAATTATATCCTCTACATTGAGAATTTTATATAATTTTGGATTGGTAGATAGAAATGTTGAGTATGCAAGTATAAAATTTGAAGAATATAAAAACATTAGTTCTCCGAAATCAAAAATAAAACCCAATAGTTTGTGAATAACATTATTGACTGCAACAAAAGCAATTCTATCATAAATGCAGAATAAATGCACAAATTCATCTTTTTTCACCAATACAATAGCATTAATTATATGGAAACTAATTCAAAATCTGCGATCTAGAGTCAACGTGAACAATCGATCATAAATTGAGAACATCAAAGGTACTATTTAAAATCGAAACGATCTATTGTTCTAATGAAGAAACTCAAAGTTTCTGCTCAATCGGCATTTAGGACTGAATTTAGTCATAATTTCGGTTTTAATAGGGTACTCTTAAAGGTTATGAATATTAATTAATTGTTGTTTACATGGATGCATTATTTCGTCATAATTCAGGATTTTTTTTTCAGTAAAAAGCAGCAATTTTATCTAAAATTTATTATTCTCGAAGTGAAAGGAGGAATAATCCAAATTTAAACGACAATCGAGGTGATATTTATTATCTTCCATTTATATGTATAAATTAGGAGGTATCTTATAAAACTATGTAATAAGGGATGGGCCATTTAAAATTTGCATTTTTGGTCGGCTATAAATAAAAAACTGATGCATATTTTTTCAAAGTTGTAAGTTGATTAGAAATTCTAGAAATCATTTATGGAAATTTTGTGGAGTGATGATAGATTTTAGATGTGAACTGGTACCTATTTATGTTGAATTTGCAGCAATTTTATAATTTGTATCATAAGTGTAACTAGTCCAAGCGACTATACAGATCGGACATTTCCCATTAACAACATAATCGCTAAAAGGCGTGGGTTCTAGACAAAAAATATCTACCATGCTCGAGGTTTAACATGTCAATTACCCCCGTAAAAAGCTCCGCAAGTTAATTAATTCTCAAGCCCACGAGGAAGAGAAAAAGACACTAAGCTCAGCATCAACCGAATGTCATAAGATCATTGATTGCATTCGCCATTCTGTGGATGTACTTGTGAACCTGCATTGTTGAAGCGATCTGCATATGCATTAAGCTGGTTATTACCATGTGAAGGCGTGTTGATTAATCAATTATTTCTGAGAGATCGCCGCATCAGTTTTGACCGCAAGTGGATTGTGGTGTTTAAAAGATAGGGACTGATAAAAAGTGATAAAAGTAACAACGAAACCAGTGCGATATTTTTTTCAAATATTCGGACCCAAATCTCTTCAGTAAGGAGTTATTTGAATAAACAAAATAATCATTAAAAAATATGTTGCAGAAATGTCTGGCAAAAAAAGGTATGTCGATATATATTTTTAATGATTATTTTGTTTATTCAAATAACTCCTTACTGGAGAGATTTATCAGGTTCTTTCTCTGCAGAATGTGCCATATGTTGTTTAAAGAGGAAAATAAAAAAAGGCCTCTTTGAATTATATCGGGTGTTTTTTTTACAGTGATAAAACTTCTATAGGGATAGCTATGATTTGACAGAAAGTAGAAACCAAGTTGTTTTGACATTTCTGTTCAATAAGCATTGATAAATTATCATTGAAGGACTCACGCCGCAACAAAGTTTACAAATTGTTAGAATTTATTTTCAAAATCAGTGTTCTATTTGCCAAACTTATAGTTTATATTATGGTTCACATAATCGTCTATCAGAGCTGATTCGTCGAACTATCGATAGATTTCGGACATTTTCTCTACTCGATGCAACAACAAAAACAAGACAAAGAACTGTACGTACAGAAAAAAATATCGCTGCTGTAAGTCATAGTGTTACTCATGATCCAGATTTGTCTATTCGTCGACGTTCACAACAAGTTGGACTCTGTGCATCCACCACATGGAAAATTTTGCGTAAAGATCTTGGTCTGCACCCATACAAGATACAACTGGTTCAAGAACTAAAGCCACTTGACCATAATAAGCGTCGTTTGTTTGCTGATTGGGCTCTAGAACAGCTTGAAGTTGATCCACTTTTTTATCGTAAAATTGGTCCATCGGTCCATATTTCTTTAAAAACGATGCTGGAGCTAATGTTACATTAAATGGTGCTCGTTACAGATCGATGATCAATGATTATTTGTTTCAAAATTTGAATGGTATCGACCCAGAAGTGTTTTGGTTCCAACAAGATGAAGCTGCACTCCATGCTGCTACCGTAACAATTGATTGATTGAAAGAAAGATTTGGCGATAACATTATTTCGAGAAATGTCCAATTAATTTGCCTTCAAGATCATGCGACATCTCCACTGGATTATTTGCTTTGGGATTATGTCAAGTCATTGGTTTATGCAGATAAACGAGAAACAACAGAAGCTTTGGAAGACAACATAACTCATGTTATTGATTAAATAAGGCCTGAATTACTCGAAAAAGTGGTCCAAAATTGGTCTGGACATATGCGGAAAATTATTTTTAAAACATAAATGTCATAGAATTATCTTTCAAATAAAAAAAATGGACTTCAATCTTAATTTAAATGTGCCTTATTTCAATGTAAAGTTCTATCATCTAAAAAAACACCCGATACTAGTCAGGTCTCATAAACTTTTTTTTGTCGTCATAAAAACTGACAAGCTAAAAATAAAGTCATTCTTTTGCGATAAAGTCAACTTGAAGAACTTATTCTTTCCGGGTGTAACATATTTAATGTCAGTGACCAGGTTCCTGATTGGGAGAAGACGGTTATTATTGAAAAAATGGTTTTCCAAAATGATCTTTTGATCATTTTTACGATTTTATGCTTTGTAAAGGGTTCCTTTTTGTACTCCTTCAAAGATGGTCGAAAGACCGAAACACATGTCAGGGTTCTTAGTAAATTGTGAAAGATGACAACTGTGTGAAGTATTTTAAACGAAATAAATTACTTATCTGTTCTTAAATTTTCTTAAGGTGAAGAAATATTTACCAACGATATCTCTATGAAATGTGCTATAATTTGCTTCCAGCTAGTTGTTTCTTCATAAGTTATCGCAGGAATTCTCCTTAATCACATGACTAACAGACATGTGCCAAAACAACCTCAACTAATGATTCTTCTGAAGAATGATCCTTGTCCTTTCTTCTCCTGTGATCATTTGACAAAACATTGATAGATATCTTTCCGACCAACCTCACCCACACCTTGGGTGACTCCAGTTACAAGTATTCCGATATCTATATATACTTGTCAAGCGGAGTCGAGAATAATGATGGAATTTTTATCGCGCTCAATGGTATAGTCGGATAATATTTCTAGAGTTACAAGTTTATCATCGGATGAAATATGACACTGTCGAATGAAAATCACCTACATGTGACCTCGCGAATGTGTCTACGATACTCTCACGGGAGGTAAAACGTCCACTCTGATGACGACGGCGTGTCGTTATGTCTTGAGTTGCAGATAGGTCACTTTTTTTGTTCTTTAGAGTTATAGACCTTTAAAAGGATATATAGCCTACAGCAGCAATATTCTCAGTTGTTCTTGAGCGACGCACACGACTCAAAAGTGCTTTGGTTTTGCGAACCTTGACTCCAGAATTGTCACCATTTTTGTAGCGAATTTTAACAATTTCAATGGGAATGTAACGTATATCATTCCATTTTTAGTAATAGCGTAGTTTCCACTTGTCAAATGTCAAAAGATGACAGCTTCAAAATGCCCATATAATGCATTAAATCGTGAAAATGATCACATGATTATTTTGGGAAACCACTTTTTTAATAAGAATCGTCTTCTTCCATTCAGGAACCTGGTCTGCATGAGAAAATAAACTCAGTTACATTAGATATGTATCACCCAGAAAGAATAAGTTCTTCAAGTTGACTTTATCGCAAAATAATGATTTAATTTGATGCTCGTTATAATAGCAAAGTCACTGTCAATGTGTTTTATCTTTGATATTTTTCCTTCAGTTTCTTATGACGACAAAATCATTTTATGTGACCTGGACTAGTATCGGGTGTTTTTTTAAAGTGATAGAACTTTCGATAGGGATAACTGTAATTTGACAGAAGGTAGAAGCCATGTTGTTTTGACATTTCTGTTCAGTAAGCAACGACAAATTATCATGGAAAGACAACGTTTACAAATTCTTTAGATTCATTCTCAAAATCAGCTAAACTTATAGAGCACTTCGTGAAATTTATGGCTTACATAATCGTCCATCAGAGCAGCTTATTCGTCGAACTATCAGATTTCGGACAACATTTTCTCTGCTCGATGCAATAACAACAACAAGACAAAGAACTGTACGTACAGAAGAAAATATCGCTGCTGTAAGTGTTAATGATGATCCACATTTGTCTATTCGTCGACGTTTACAACAAGTTGGACTCTGTGCATCCACCACATGGGTAATTTTGCGTAAAGATCTTGGTCTAGACTCATACAAGATCCAACTGGTTCAAGAACTAATGCCACATGACCATAATAAACGTCGTTTGTTTGTTGATTGGGCCCTAGAACAGCTTGAAGTTGATCCACTTTTTTATCGTAAAATTGTGTTTACTGATGAAGCTCATTTCTGGTTGAACGGCTGTGTAAACAAGCAAAATTGCCGTATAGAGAGTGAAAACTATCCTCAAGAAGTTCTTCAGGTTCCATTGCACCCTGAAAAATGCACTGTATGGTGTGCTTTACACGCTGAAAGGATCATCGGTCCATATTTCTTTAAAAACGATGCTGGAGATAATGTGACAGTGAATGGTGCTGGTTACAGATCGATGATCAACGATTATTTTCTTCAAAATTTGAATGGTATAGACCCAGAAGTGTTTTGGTTCCAACAAGATGGTGCTACACCTCATGCTGCTATCGAAACAATTGATTTATTGAAAGAAAGATTTGGTGATAACATTATTTCGAGAAAGGGTCCAATTAATTGGCCTCCAAGATCATGTGACATAACTCCACTGGATTATTTTCTTTTGAGTTATGTCAAGTCATTGGTTTATGCTGATAAACCAGAAACAATAGACGCTTTGGAAGCCAACATAACTCGTGTTATTGTTGAAATAAGGCCTGAATTACTCAAAAAAGTGGTCCAAAATGGGTCTGGTCGAATGCGGTTCCTCAGACCTAGTCGTGGTGGACATATGCCGGAAATTATTTTTAAAACATAAATGTCATAAAATTATCTTTCAAATAAAAAAAATTTTGGGTTCAATCTTAATTTAAATATGTTTTATTTCAATTTAAAGTTCTATCACTCTAAAAATAAAACACTTGATGAAGTTGAAATTATCACCACGTTAACGACTTCGACAAGGGTACATTAGATTACATTAGATGGCATCTCACAGATAAGACACCATCGAACAAATAGCTAGAAATAATCATTTCGGAGGAGAAATTATGAATTGAAAGCTGATCATCCCATTTCAAAAACTGAGAACAAGAATTAAGAAGTTTCCATGCTAACATATCAATTGCACATACGAAATCCCATTCGATCTCAAGAAATAATATAAAAATTGTTATGTAAACATAAAAATTTAGCGGAAGTTAAATTGTTTTTATTCATAAATTTCATCTCATGAAGTTTTCTTTCAATTGCGTACTACTGTCGTCAACGTTTCAAATGGTGCAGAGAATGCTAGATTTTTTGATCTTTTAGATGAAGCTCGTTTCTGATTGAATAGTTTTAACAACATCGTCATTTTATGCTTGAGATCCACAATAGATATATGAGATAAAGATAAAATTTTGTCAACATTTTCAAGAAGATAATTTTAATAATGTCTTTATATCTGATGGAAGTTGTTCCCAACTTGGGGGAAATCACTCAAAAATCCTGTCAAAACAACTTGTTACCGTTCAAATTGCCAAATTTTCTCACCAAAATAGTGATTTGGGGAGCAATATCTCAACGTGGTGTTACGCATAGTTGATGGTACCATTAATAGTGAAAAGTATTGTGGAATTCTAAACGATTTTCCCTTTGAAACGGCGCATGCTTTATATCTAGAGGGTGGCATTTTCAACAGGATAATGCAGGAAGCCATACTTTTCGGCCTATACTCAAGCTTGGATGCAAGAACACCAAGTGACAAACATTTCATGCCAGCAGCTTCACCAGATATTAGTCCCATTGAAAACATATGGGGACTAATGAAGATTGAAGTTGAACGAGCAGGGCCACGAAATAAAGATGATTTAATTCAGTCAGTTTTACAGTCCTGTAAATTATGGAGGTGATCTAGTTTCGGGTGTAGCTCGACGTTTAGTCGAGAGTAAATAAGATGAATATTTTGTTGTAATTTTCTAATTCAAGAATTTAACAATATAAACTAAATAATTACGATTGAGCTTTGTTTTTTCCAGATACTTTCTAGACGGACTATATAAATAATGGAAACATATGTTCATTGAGATCATTCTAACTACCAGAAGTTGCATCTGGATGAAAAGTTAAATGATAAGGCATAAAACAGCTGAATTGCATATTGATGAAGGGGCAGAACTATCTGCTCTGCCATACCGATGGGTACTGGTTTAGACCTATATGATCCTAGTATAGAAAAATTACTTTGTGAAAATGGAAGGAAGAGGCCCAAGTCTGTCTATCGAAGCATTATACAGGAGGATGAATGTTCATTCTCCAGACTAGTAACAGGCATTGAAGCTTCTAGTGCGACCACTTGACCCCAATCTCTCTAAGATAAGGGTTTGGCTGTTTGTGAATCAGCAGTTGAAACTACCGAGTACATAATTGGCCAATCCAAAGTGTTGACTCCAAGGAGTATCTGCTGATGATGCGATTCTGCGGCTCCACAGGCACTAAAGAAGTCTTCACATTTGCTTTGAGATAATTTTTCCTGGGTTTCCATGCATCACAAGCTCTCAATATCTTCTTCTTATCTACATGAAGTATATTTCGATGGATGCTCTTACTTTCATAGTCCGAATATTGCTACATGGACCCAATTTATCCATTCATGCAATGACAGGGAAGATACTTGCATGAAAACAAGGCAAACCGCCAACACTCGATTTAAAGAGCAATTAGATGCTACCCATCCACTGTATCGAAACTGAACGACCTCCAAGTACGACATAATACCCGATTGACCACCGACTTCAAATCTGGAATTTGTTAACGATCCCAATCCAAAAAACTCGCTTCGAAGCACCGGCCGAGAACTAGATGTATGTGAGCTAGCTGTCCGTAATTGCGGAGAAAGTATCAATTACGGAAGCAGAAATTCGACGTAATTGACTGTCGATAAGAGACCTACCTCGACAGGAATAAATCATAATAACGATGTCATTCGACCAAATAACAAACGTTTCCGTCTCCGATGGAGACAATTTAATTGAAATCTCTATAATGGAATAAACGCGGGAAAAAACGCCATGTCGCTAAACCTGTTCGGAGATGGCTATTATTTATCGTAGATCGACGGAAATCGCGGGGTGATCTTCATTTTGACGTCGAAGGTGGAGTGAATGCGTGCTTGAGCTGTTCGTGTGGTATTAGCAATATAAATAAGTTCGTGCAGTTTTTTATTCTAAAATTGAAGCCTTATTGTGAAAAATTGGTTCTACATTAAAAGTTCCAACGCTAGCCACTACTTTTTCCCGTCTTTCTAGCAATTAACGTGTGTCATCGTGAAAAGCTCGGCTCTTTGGCCGCTATCCATGCATCGATCCATTTTTTGACTTCATCATAATTGGAGAAGTCAGGCTGCACAATTGTCATGTCAATTGACGTCGCTAGGCCTTCCCTGTGATTCTTTCGTTCGTTTGCAGCAACCCATACCACACCACACCCAGCTGGTCCCGCCAAATACACACCACGATCTTCTCGTCATGAATATTCTGTTTAACAATTGATGATGAGGTATCCATATGTTGCCTGACCATTTGGATTATCGTAATGGACGTAATCCTCACCGCCAGTCACAATTCGATGCAAAGACCTCTTTCTTTTTTGCCTTTGAAGCGGTTGGTCATACGTGAAAAAAAGGTGTTCGACGTCTTTTGGCTTCAGTTAATACAACACCCTACCTCCTACCCTTTGGATGATATTTTTAAATGATGTCAAATGGCTGGTTGAGTGACTTCAAGTGTTTTTGCGAGTTCCTCGTGCGTTGTGAATATTATTCATTGAGCCTTGCCTATAATTCTTCATCCTTCGTTCTTTCTTCGTCTTCTAAATAAAAATTACCACGTTGAATCGAGCAAAACACTTCTGATATGTTCATTCGGCCTGAGCATGACATCCACTAAGAAACGATGTCTTTTTTACCATATTAAAGTAAAATTTCCCACAAAAACAAGTTGAAGAATTGTTGAATTCCGTGTCATTCAGGATATTTTGAGCCTTGCGGTTGGCAGCATTTCTTTGATCTGTCAACATGTGTTTATGGATTTTTGAGCTGCTGTCCATCGAGTCTTCCATCAAGACGTTTCACTTTGAATTTTGCTCCATTTTTGAAGTTTCAAAATAAAACTGACTCGGTTACTGTATTCAACAGTAGAAGTTGTGAGTTTATGAAAAATGTATCGTTATACGCTCGCACAGCGCACTGAAATTGAGGAAGTTCGCTATAAAAATGGTGAAAATTTTATGTGAATACTGCTTTTAGTCATCTTCAAACACCTTCTCGCTCTACTATAACGAAATTGATCAATGAATTTGAATGTCCACGTCTGCTGAAAATATCACCACTGTAGCAACATATGCTTGAAGATCGAAGAAGATCAACACCTTTGAGATGTGGGTCTACAGGAGGAAAAATCCCGTGAACAGCACGACGCACAAATGAATGAGGGGCAAGGCTCAATGAAGATCCATCATTACAAACGCAAGAAGAACTCGCAAAAGAGTCACCCAATTAGTCATTTGCCATCGTTTAAGAGCAATGGAAATGATCCGAAAAGTTTGAAAGTTTTTTCACGTGTGAACAATTGCTCCAACGGCAAAAAAGAAAGGGGTTTTTGCATCGAATTGATACTGGCAATAAAAAGTTTATAACGATAATCCAAAACGTCGGGCAACGTATGTATACCCCCATAAGCTGAATATTCATGGCGAAAAGATCAAGCTGTGTATTTGGTGGGACTAGCTGGGTGTATTGTATTATGACCTGCTTCAATCGAACGAAAGGATCACAGGGGAGGTCTACCAACGACGACTGATCCGTTTGAGCCGAGCATTGCCGAAAACAACGGCTAAAGTACGCCGACAGATACGACAAAGTTATTTTCCATTTTTCGTCGCTCCTTAAAACGTACTTGGAAATGCTCAACTGGGAATTCCTACCACACCCGTCGTAAACCCGAGGCGACTATCATATCTTCTGATCGATGCAACATGGACAGCACTTCTTCAATTATGATGAAGACAAAAAACAATTCAATGCATGGATGGCTGACAAAGAGCCCCTCTTTTTCCGCGATGGAAGTTCCAGAAGGATGAAAAAAAGTAGAGGCTAGCGACGGACAAAGCTTTCAACTTTAAATGTTTAACCAATTATATACTTATACAATGTGGTCCAACGAAAATTTAACACCTTGATTTTAAGGCTTTAAAATGAAAATGTGGAAAATCGCTTAGACCTGTCAATTTCTGACTCTCCCTAACGGGGGTGAGTACAACTCCTTGATTTTGAATAGGGATAAGGGATGTTGCGATACCTCATTTTGAAGATCTTATCGAGTACTATCTGATCCTGAAATTTCGCTTCAAAATTTCCATCGATAACGAAATGACAGGTTAAATAATGGAAGAATACTTACTTTTGTGATTAGTTTATTAAATGCTGAAAGTGGGCACCATTCACTTCCAAGCAGTCATGTAAGTTTTGCTGAAAACGTTCACGTACGTTACTCAAGATTTCTGGTGTAATTTGACGGCATTCATTAATGATGAGTTCGCAAATCATCCAGTGACTTAGGCTAAGTAGCGTAAGACTTGGATTTCAGGTGACCCCATGGAAAAAAGTCCAGTGGAGCCAGATCAGGTGATATCGGTGGCCACTCATTGTGTCACCTCCTTCCAAACCAAGCGTGAGGAAAATTTTCATCTAAGAACTGACGCACCAGTTGAACGAAATGATGAAGTCTTTCTAGCAAAGACGAAACGTACGTCAATACCAAAAATAAAGTAGAAAATGTAAACAAGTGTTTTATTTTATAATGACAATTACAACTGATTTCTACCAAGCAACGGCCCAATCTATCATGAACGAAATGAGGTAGTGCGTCATCTTGTTGGAAAATGATCGTTTGATGGTCCTCTGCATTCTTCAGTATTTGCACGAGGTCTGGATAAATAGCCGTCTCCGATAGATCTGAAGAAATCTGGCCATTATGTGATTTCCATAAATACACGCCCAAACAATTAATTTTTGGGGACGCTGAGTATCCACCTCACGAAATAATCTTGAATTTTCATCCAACCAATAGCGACGGTTTTTGCCACTTTACAATGACGTTAAGGTAAAATGAACACTGGTCCGAAAAACAGATATCGAACATGTAGTTTTGATTACCGTTAATCATTTCACTGACCACTTCACAGAACTGGAGTCGGCGATCTGGATAATCCTCATTCAGTTCCTGAGCCAATCGTATCTTATAAGGATGGAATTTATGTTCTTTCATGATTCTCATGATTGTTGTGCGTGAAGCACCAGATACATCAGACAATTTCCTAGTACTCAAGGTCGGATCCATTGCTACATGACCTAAGACAGCCACGTCTCTCGCTTCGTCTGTCATGCATCCTCTTTTTGTTTTCGACTGAACCAATAGCGTCAAATTTGGCAACCAGTTGCACAACGTAAGCAGCGGATACATTTTTTCCAGGATGTCGTTCGTTAAATAAAGCCGCTATTGTTCGCGCAGAGTCGTTATTTCTAAGAAATAATTTTATCATTTCCACCCTTTCTTCTACGAAATACACCATTTTAATTCTACTCCAAATTTACAATCGCTTTGTAAACGTAACGTTCTTAAAACTTCACGATAGACTAAGGTAAATCAAAAACATGATCCGCCTACTTTTTTGGACAAGAAATTAATACTTTTTTTGGACAAACAATTAACAACATTACTTCTAAAAACCTTTGAAATGTGTCGGATACGAATAATATTCTCGAGATAAATTCCACATTGCCTCTTTCACTATTTTCGCTGTTATTTCATTATCGATGGATATTTTGAAGCGAAATTTTAGGGTCAGTACTCGATGCGATCTTCAAAATTAACTATCGCAACACCCCTCATCCCTATTCAAAATCAAGGGGTTGTATTCACCCCCGTTAGGGGGCTGCAGTTACGGGGATGAAAAGAGGGGAACAGTTGTTCCCCCTCGAATCATAAATTGACGGGTCTGAGCGATTTTCCACATTTTCATTTTGAAGTCGGAAAATCGAGATGTTAAGTTTTCTTTGGACCACCCTGTATATTAACTTATTTACACTCGTCATTTCGAAAAAATGGGGCATTTTAGCATTATCCATTTATCTGGGACATACTGTAATTTGATTTCAACTATCTATTAATGCATAGATGTTCTTGCATATATTGCGTATTGCATTCGAAAGATTTATTGGCATTGGCTCATTTCCAGCACATACCAACAAGTAAATCTAAAATTTGATTTCAATGCAAAACGAACCTCATTAACGGGAACATTCACAAGAGCACATCAATTAGGAGCTTTGTTCAGCATTTTCCAGGGTGAAAATAAATGCGTTTGCCACCAAACACGGTAACACCGTGTACTTGTCCAATTAGCCTGTAATTCATCAAAAGAACAAAGCCTGACCTAATTATGGACGATTGTACTCGCATATTTATGCGGTATCGAACTTCAAAGACGATGTTAATTGCAAAATTGGGTGCGAGACATTCAGAACATCCCCGTCTACGACAGATTTATTGTCTAGGAGGCCTTGGCTGAAGAGCAAGCCGGAATTTAGATCTCAGGGATGTAGTAAGGAAAAATCAGTGAATACTTGGTACAACAACCGAACTCCTAACTCGCTCAAGTTGAAACAGCTTCTGAGAGATCTTCACAGAAGATCTAGAAGTCTCAGGATAATAATAATTGTTCGGATAATAATAATTGTAGAGACGGCCCTGTAGTTCGAAATTATTTTGTCTTCGATACTTTGGTATTTCACGTTGATATTTCGATCTAGCAGTTTCGAGAATTGTCGTTCGAACTGCTTACACTTCAGATTATTTGTTTTCTAATAATTATATATGACCTTAGAAAACATGGAAAGTCATTTAGAGATTTTGATATATTTATGCCTGTTAATTTCACATGACACAGCATTCAAAAATAAAAATTGATTCTATCCTCCTTCTTTACTTGCATTAATCTCATAATTTTTCTGCAACCAATAAGGTTTATTCCGTTCATTCAGTCCTTCTCCAAATGAATTATGTTAATTTTCCTCTTTTTGTTAGAAAGGTGGATCGAGCACCCCTAACGTTCAGTCTTTGAAGACTGTAAAATCATTAATCTAGTTAATATTCAAGCTTGCCGCATGTAGCCTTTGCTACATTATGCACTATCATTCGGATAGTCAAATTTGTCGTACGTAGCTTGTGACATTTCGGTCCAAGTTATCGCTGTTATTATTGTTGATATAGTAATCCAGTCGATTGCCAAAGTATTGACAAATTCATCAAATTTGTGTAATAATCATACCTTTTGACTTGGTTTATATACAGTAAACCAAAAATTATAGTTCGTTGTTATCGTAGTGTATTACGAGTGTTTTACTTTAATTCATTAACATTTTCGTTGGTTTATCCTTTCAGAAAAACAAAGCTAGTTCATCATCGAGATAACTACATACAAGCGCCCTAGAAATAAAACTATTGCTAAACTTCACCAAAAATACAGTCCACTTAAATCCATCGAAATTAATCATCAAGATTAATTAATTTGCATTTGCCTGTTATTTCAAAATACTGAAATTAATAGGCAAAATACTGCGGTAAACTAAACGTGGTACGTAACAAATAATTGTTATAATAATAATATTCACGTCCTCAAAACTTTTGAATAATAATTGAAAGTTTCCATTTCTAACAGAGGTGAGCAGTGTTATATTATAAGAAGTTAGGGAAAAAATCTATTATTTAAAATTCAACATTAAATAACATTCAAAAAAATTAATTATTTTCAGAATGATTTATTTACAACTATTTCGCCAACATTTGAGGATTGAACTAACTCTAAACATTATACAACACTTTCTATATAGCTAAAAACTTGAGAAACGTGGCGGTACAACTAACTAACAATTTTCGGACATAAAGATAAGAAAAACATTGCAAAAAGGGGATAGAAATAACCATCAATTCATAGAAATACCGATAAAGAAAAATATGCAAAAAAAGGGATATGAATAACCATAAAATATATTGGGGATTATTATCCTAACTAACTCGATAAGTAAAAATATTCAACAATGGGATTTTGCAACATCTGTTTGGTCGTTAAGAAGAATTATGAAGGTTCTTCTAATTTCTACTGCTCCCAAAAGCGTGAGTCTGGTACTTTTATTTTCATAATGGATAATTTCATAGTTATTGTTTAAATTATGTCCAAATTCTTTCAAATGACTGGCATATGTTGAATGTGAGATGTCCACTTCGCGGTGTTCGTGAATTATTTTCTTAAAAGATCTTCCTGTTGGACCAATATATAACATAGGGCAATCACTACAAGTCAACTTCACTTCGACTTCAGATTTATTGCCTTTATTTGTTTTATCTTTGTTAGTTTTCATATGAATTCGTAAATTAATAACCGTTCTTGAAGCTATTGGGTATTTTCTTTAGAGTGATAGAACTTTAAATTGAAATAAAACACATTTAAATTACGATTGAAGCCATTCTTTTTTCATTTGAAAGATAATTTTATGAAATTTATGTTTTAAGAATAATTTCCGTCATAAGTCCACCACGACTAGCTCTGAAGAACCGCATTTCTCCCAGACCAATTTTGGACCACCTTTTCGAGTAATTCAGGCCTTATTTTGTCAATAACACGAGTTATGTTGGCGTCCAAAGCGTCTATTGTTTCTGGTTTATCAGCATAAACCAATGACTTGACACAACCCCAAAGAAAATAATCCAGTGGAGTTATGTCGCATGATCTTGAAGCCAACTAATTGGACCATTTCTCGAAATAATGTTATCACCAAATGTTTCTTTCAATAAATCAATTGTTACGGTAGCAGCATATGGTGTAGCACCATCTTGTTGGAACCAAAACACTTCTGGGTCGATACCATTCAAATTTCGAAACAAATAATCATTGATCATCGATCTGTAACGAGCAACATTCAGTGTAACATTAGCTCCAGCATCGTTTTTAAAGAAATATGGACCGATGATGTCCCCATACAGTGCATTTTTCAGGATGCAATGGAACCTGCAGAACTTCTTGGGTATTGTTGATTGAAGGTCTACGAATAGACAAATCTGGATCATCATTGTCACTATGACTTACAGCAGCGATATTTTTCTCTGTACGTACAGTTCTTTGACTTGTTGTTGTTGCATCGAGTAGAGAAAATGTTGTCCGAAATCTATCGATAGCTGCTCTGATGGACGATTATGTAAACCATAAATTTCACGAAGTGCTCAATAAGTTTGGCGAATAGATAACTGTTTCTGAAAATGAATGTCAACAAATCGGTTAACGTTCTTGCGGCGTGAATCTTTTCATGATAATTTGTCAATGCTTACTGAACAAAAATGTCAAAACAACATGGCTTCTACCTTCTGTCAAATCACAGTTATCCCTGTCGAAAGTTCTATCACTCTAAAAAAAAACACCTGATACATTCAAGTCAATGTTATCTGATATTTTATTCATATTAGGAATGGAATTATACCCTCAATTTAGAATCGATTCAATTACGAGTGAATACAAGCTCCCGAAGTTTCTGGCGAGTCACTACAGACGTGTTTGGCCTGGCTTTGTCCTGATGGAATACAACACCTCTTCTGTTGGTTGATTCTGGCCGTTTCTGGTCAATCGCTAGCTTCAAACGGTCCAGTTGTTGACAGTAGAGATACGAATTTAATATTTGGAAGCAAATCATAATAAATGATTCCTTTCCAGTCGGTCCAAATACACAGTAGAACCTTGCTGGTCGTTAGTCCGATAAGAATGCAGAAAGAATACGATTTCTAAACTAGAGTCAAAGCTGATGCCATGAAAAATTGTAACACTGGTGTGTTATAATATCATTTAGCGTTTGGAAACCGTCACTAAAACATACCAAGACTTAGCACAAAACGATAAGTGACAAATCATAAGAAAGCATGAGACGGATATGCGTCAGGTTGATTTTGTCACTGTTTTGTAGACTACCCAAAGCGTTATTTTTAACCTTCGGAATCGATATTGTGAATGTAGAGTAAGAGAGAGACATTCTGATTAACGATTGGGACGACGTGTTCAAGAAGAAATAACATTACGACTGCATCTCAGCTGAGTATTTAGTTGCTGATGGTTCGTAATCTACGTGTTTCGGGACATACTATCTGCAGGATATTGAAGGAGGCCAATCCAATTAATATACAACCATGGAGACCTTAGTCTCTGAACCAAGGCAATCGAGCCAATTGAGTGACCTTAGGCTCAAAAACATCTGATATGAGCAAAATAAATGGATTAACATTTTATTTACTAACAAATCTCGGTTTGGTTTGTATCCAGATTATTGAAGAGTATGCGTTTTTAAGGCACCAGATGCCAGAAGACGAATACATGGCCCGGTATGGGATTTTGATGGTGGCAGAACTGAACTCAATTTGCTAGATCGTTTTTTAACGACCAACGAGTATGCGAGTAATGGTTTTGAACTCGTGGTCCTTCCTTACATTAATTTTGTTGGGACAGATATTAGTCTAATAGCAGTGCCCCTACACTCACAGCAGGAATCTTCCTGGAAGAATATAATATCCCGACATGAGGTCTTAAAATATTATTTTTGCATTTGATTCCTTCTCGAATTTGAAATTTGATGTTACGGTGACTACTGTTTAGGTAATTGAGAAATCAAAGTGTCTGCATGTTCCGAGGATCCAAGTAAGTATATCGTCCACGTATCTATACCAAAAATGTATTTTTCATGATCAACTTTCAAATTGTTATGCCCCAAACAGTTCAAAATTAGCATCATACTTCTTCTATCTACAATACTGTGCATGTTGTGTGAATGATGCGATGAGAGCTCCCTCTGGATTCCCTGAATAAAAAAACGAGAAATACGTCCCTGGCTGATTGCAGAAGGCTATTGAAGCACTTCTAGTCCATATTCTGCCTCTTCCACACACATTTCTCAAAACTAGCACATCGCAACTTTTTTTGGTATATAATCGTTTTCCGAGAACGGGATGCAATATAAACGCGTTTAATTTTCTTTAATCGATGTAAGCAAGTACTGTGATTTCGTTCGAAACATCTACTGTGAATTCTTTTCTTTGCATTCTTCTACGAACCACTTCGTCAGGATTTTTAGAGACGAATCTATATCCGTACATGGACAGCGCTGGAATAAGAGAGATTGACAGATTAACAGGATTCTATTATCTATGAGCTGAATATACCAAGCTCAGCAATTTTTTTCTATAAGCCAAGTTTCTCTAGCACAAATAGATTTCGTTGGAAAGTAACACCTGACAGGACAAGATAACGGAGAAAAAAATCATAAATCTCTAACCCTTCTTTGAATTTTCCTATTGGTAGGAAAATTCGAAATGAGAAAGAGAAGCTGAAGACTTTTTTCCTGGATCGCCAAGGTTAGAAATTGGGTCTGAATTTCGATACTTTATTACTCAAGTTCGAAACAGAATAATTGGATTTTAATTGTAGAATTTGTGGACGAAAATATACTATACTAAATATACTATCCAGTCATTATTATAGATAAAAGCTGGATTCATTCTCCAGAACCAATACGAATTTAAATTAAAAAATCACTTGAGAACTTTTCAGAATTAAATTGAATCAATGGACAGTACATATATGGACATCTCATGTTTCCTGAATATATTTTCATATTATTATATTTTTTCAGTGAAAAATGTTGTCAATTCGAAAAATATCCTCTACAAGAAAGATTGTTTCCCAACAGGCTACTAAATAGCGAATATTCAACGAACAAAAGCACTATAATAATTGATTCATAAAGAACAATGAGATTTTTATTCATTCACAGTCAATAAATTATCATAAAATTCCACTCAGAGCAAATACCTGTAGGAATACACAAACATCAACTTTATATATGCAAGTGTTCCAAGTAAAAAGCACTAAGCAAGTATCAACACTTCACCGCATTTGTCGGCATCTTGCCAACATCAAAAGTCGGTTTTTCCAGAGATAAAAAGAATATTCTCATTGGTCACGCTTAGTTGAACGCTGGTATGCCTATTTTCTCTCCGACTGAGATTGATGAATAACTTATTGAAAATAGCAAAACATACTGAATTATACACTGTTCAACAATAAACATTGAAAAGACTTGTAACGTCCAGAAACGGTCCACTGTTGATTCGAATTACAATTGCTAAAAAATGCTCCAATAATATGATTAAACTGAGACCATTGAGAAGTTTGGAGTTTCCCCAATGAAAGTCTACGCTATTATCGCATGCGCTGTTGAGTTGCATTGTTTTCAATAAACGTAGAATTTCCCAGATTTCTTTCTTTCGTATTGTGAGGTTACACGAAAGCACACATTGTGGTATTTTTATCGAATTAACGTACCTAAAAAATCGTGGAATATTGAATTTTTATTGTTTCTTATTAGACGTCTTATCAGAAGGCGTCTTAGAACCGGGAGATCTTAGTACCGGAGATCTTAGTACCGGGAGATCTTAGTACCGAATGATCATAGAACTGAACAACCTTACTGGAGTGCCTTTTTGCTTGGATTATCTTAATACCAGACAATCTTCCTTGTGCCGGATTTAGAGTATATTATTACCGAACAATCTTACTTCTGGATGCTCGACTGGTCATTTGCAACAAACTGAAACTGAAGACCTATTGATTATATGAAGAATAGTAACTATCCTTGGAGAAAGCGCTATCACTCCAACACCTTGGAAAACAATATTCCAGAAGAACCTCAAAGATAACTCCTGAAGTGAATCTCGGACCTCAAGCTAACTCTAAAATTGTATTATATTGTAAATAAGAGTGACTATTTTAAATGTAGAGTTGAAATAAATGGTTAGAGAGCGTTTGCATTTTCACTATCAGGTTGACAATTAGGGATTCACTCAGGAAAGACAAGTTTTATTCATCTTTTCATTGGCTATGGGGTATTTTACGAAGTAGGATGTTTCATATGTGGACGAACAAAACCGCTAGCGCAAACTAGAGCGTTTTAGTTTCATTCCCCTCCATCTTTTTATCATAGCCTTCGCTGTGGTGGGTTAGCGGATTTGGTTACAGACTATGCCTGAAGACTAAAATGTACAAAGAATATTTAGGTTGAAAAAGTGAATTATTATAGTCCTAAGTTGAATTAATATTAATAAATTATTATCAGATAAAATGTTCAAACTTAAATTTCTCAGGATGGGTTTCAATCCAAAAAAATTCGATATTATTCGACATAAATTCCCGATGAAAATAAATTAGATGTAATGTAGGGTTCTAATTTCAATTTTTTTTTTTTCGGAAAAATATTGTATCCGTCTCGAAAGTATCCGGAAAAAACAAAGCTCAATTGTGATTATTCTGTGTATATTTTTAATTATTGGAATTAGAAAATTTTAACAAAATATTCATCTTATTTACATATATAACCTCCATTCAACTGTAAACACTTGACTAAACGTCGAGGTACGCCCGAAACTAGATCATCTCCATAATTTTCGGTGATAGCAGTCCAGGACTGTAAAACTGACTGAATTAAATCATCATTATTTCGTGACGATGCTCGTTCAACTTCAATCTTCATTAGTCCCCATATGTTTTCAATGGGACTAAGATCTGATGAAGCTGCTGGCCATGAAATGGTAGTCACTTGGTGTTCTTGAATCCAAGCTTGACTATAGGTGGGAGTATGGCATCTTGCATTATCCTACTGAAAACGCCACCCCTCTGAATTTAAAGCATGCGCCGTTTCAAGGAAAAGATCGTTTAGAATTCCTCAAAACTTTTCACTATTAATGGTACCATCAACTTTACAGATAGGCATAGCACCACGCTGAGATATTGCTCCCCAAACCATTATTATGGTAGGAAATTTGGAAATTTAAACAGTAACAGGTTGTTTTGATAGGATCCTTAAGTGATTTCCACCAAGTTGGAATCAACTTTCATTAGATATGAAGACATTATTGAAATTATCTTCTTGAAAACGTTGACAAAATTCTATCCTTCGTTCCTTTTGTAAAGGTGTCATAGGGATTTTTGTTTGGTTTCCTTGATATATAGCCTTGCCTGTTCACTGACATACGGACGGTTTCTGGACATACTTTTGTATTTCGTTGATTTCCAAATCTGTTAGCCAATTTGCGAAACCCCAGGCGCTGACTGTGTCGTCCTAAGGCCAAAAAAGCGTTTAAATTGTTTCCTTTAATCTTAAACGGTCTGTAACTGGTCTATGCCTTATATCTATGCATTCATATACAGCACTTTTTCCCAGTTCAGTCAGAAAGTAATTTGATTTATAAACAAAATCAGTGAACAAACTATCCTACTTCTATGTTCTACGATCTATCCTTAACTCGAACGGTAATTATCGTGAAGATATGCAAGGTTTACTTTAATAATCTTTCTCTTTATTTATCTTTCATATTCTGTTTCAGGCAACTTCCCTTTATTCTGGATTCTCCAACTTATTAGTTGCTCACTTGTTTTTTTCTAGAACCTATGGAAAGTCTTGAATGCTATCCAGCCAACTATGTCAATTCTCTTCGCTGATTTCCCTGGCTTATACTTGATTTAAATGTTGGATCTTTCTATCATCTTGACACCGATTTCCTTAATAATATTTTCTTCTTTTGAGATTATTTATTAAATTTTTGTAGGAGTATTTTAGAAGGACAGACGTCGTGATCTCAACTCTGGTGATCTTGACGTTTTGTGTGTGGTGAAAAAAGTGTTGTTCATCATTAAAAAGTTTGTGGAAATTGAATTTAATTTACTATTCATATTTCGCCTGAGTGCAAAACTGCCTCTTTTATGATGAGAATTCGTTAAATGTATAAGAATAATAATTTAATTATATAAATTATAGGCGCAACTTACAGCTGGAGAAAATTACCCCAAGGATATCAATCTAAAACGAGCGCGGTCAACACCCGATTCTTTTTTGCGCAAACTACTCTTTAGCTCATTTGTTACTCTCCCTGAGCAGAAACTCCACACCACCAATTCGCATTATTTATGTTTGGCGTCTTCCGTTACACATATTTCCAGTTGTTGAGCAGTAAATCCGCTGCCAAGGTAGGAAAACCGCTCTAACATAACCTAGCATCGCGTTAAATGTTAATGGCACAATAATTCATTTCTATATTCGCCGATGATTATTTTATCGCGGGCTCTGATCTGTGTTTAATGTTTGATGATTTCGTGTTCCCCACGCTTGATGGGAATATCTGAATCTTATTAGTTTTATTACGTTTCGTTATGCGCCGGAAGCACGTAGGATGATAATTTTTTCGATGTGAATGTCGGTTTTCGTTTAGTTTCCAACGTTAAAATGGTTGAACTTTAGGTTAAACTCGATGAAACCGTTCGGCAAGAATGTTATCTTTAATTTTTTTTAAAGGCGAACAAATCGGCAGCACTGTTTTCTGTGACAGTTCGACAGATCTCGGTTGCTTCGAGGTAGGGGTGCATTGAAAATCCATCTTAATAGATTCAGACCTAAGTATTGTTTGGAAAAGCTAATAAATAAAGCAGCAATGGTCCTTGAACACTGACACAAAAAGACTAACCTCAAAATGGTCTTTTTGTGATAGGCTTTTTTCTGGAGAGTCCTGAAGAAAAAGTTCTGGTACGGTTGTATTTCGAAAGAACGATCTGACTTATTGAAGCATTTTTATTTCCGCACGATTTTCCGTCTATCTACTTCGAACGAAAGAAACTTTGGCACTTCCTAATTTTAAACGGTTTTCGGAGATCACAGATAACAGTTAGACACGCCCTTTTGCGTAAATGTCATATTGGTTCATTTGATCTACCCCAAAAAAGCTATCAATCGATTATATTAATCAATCGACTGAGCTAGTTCAAATTTATTTTAAAAATCAGGGGTCAATACGAGATACTCGTCGAGCATTACGTGTATTTCATAATAATAAAGGTCTCTTTCATATGGGTTAATTACAAAGATCAACCCTGAATTAGGTGAAATTCAGTGAAAGCTTTTTGAATTAAACTAACTCAGGTAGATCCAAAACAATGGGAATTCAAGGCAAGTAAACAACAACATACAAAAATAAGATATAAGTGGGAAAAAGTTGAAAAATGCGATCAATTTCATTATATGAAATTTCCAACGGAAAATTTCAGTGTAGGTTCGTAGTCCAAATATATCAGATACGTTCAAAAATATACAGAATCGGATCAATGTTTTCGATGTCAATGCTGGTTTTCGTTTAGTTTCCAACGTTAAAATGGTTGAATTTTAGGTTAAACTCGTAATTCGGCAAGAAGGTTATCTTTAGATTTTTTTTAATGCGAATAAATTGGCAACACTGTCTTCTGTGACACTCAACTCGACAGATCTTGGTTGCTTCGAGGTAAGGGTGCTTTGAAAATCCATCATAATAGATTCAGACTTAAGTATTGTTTGCAAATTGTCCTATGCTAATAAATAAAGCAGCATTGGTCCTTGAACACGGATCAAAAAAGACTAACCTCAAAATGCTCTTTTTGCGAGGCGATGGGATTTTTTCTGGAGGGCCCTGAAGAAAAAGTTCTGTCAAAAGACCGATCTTATTATACTAATGAAAGCATTTTCATTTCCGCAGGATTTTCCGTTTATCTGCCACGAACGAAAGAAAATTTGGCATGTCCTAATTTTAAACGGTTTTCTGAGAACACAGATAACAGTAAGACACTCTTTTGCCGAAAAAGTTGATCATTCGATCTACCCCAAAAATGTTATCAATCGATTAATTTAATCAATCGACTGATCTAGTTCCAATTTATTTAAATATTCAGGGAACAATACGAGATACTCGTTGAGACTTACGTGGATTTTATAATAATATTAATAAAGGTCTGTATCATATGGATTAATTACAAGGATCCACTCTGAATGAAGTATGTGAAATTCGGTGAAAGCTTTTTGCATTCAATTCACTCAGGTAAATCCAAAAAATAGGAATACAAGGCAAGTAAAAGAAAATACAATAATAAGATGTAAGTGGGAAAAAAATTGAAAAATGGGATCAATTTCAGGTAACAATTGGCTAACGCTTCCTACTTTGAAATTTCCAAGCAGTGTTCGAATAATTGTATAATAATTTTAGTCATCATATATAGCTTCTATAAGAAATAATTCACAGATTTGAATTTTTCAAAGGAAAAACGTCCGACTTCAACGTCAAATCTTTTCGCTATTTCTATATTAAAATTACCTCGATATTTTTTAGAGTCATACCATACATATTTACCAAAAAACGAACAAGACTGAATTTAATCTAGCTTTCTTCTAGCAGTGTTTTTAGTCAAAATTTCGTTCACATTATGTGGTGGTAGTTTTTCCTTCCACAAATCTAGACTTTTCCGATAAATATTCTCACTCAAACGACGCATAATGTTCAGTTAATATTCTTTATTTATTGTTCAATCTTCTGACAAGAATTCCGTGTGCATAACACCGCGATAATCGAAAAAGAATCACAATCACCTTCTGTTCGACATTAACATGCTTTTTTTGCACCCATACACACGTGTTTTCGATTGAGTCGATTCACAGTAAGCCTTATGCAACAATGTCAGCGCCTTTGCATGCAAAATTCCATTTGCAATGCAAAATGTAAGACAGATTCTTTGTTCGATATCTTTTTCCATAGTAAAAGTCGCAAAACACCCGAGTTGAACTCACATAATGGAGCACTAAATGGCAGGTGACACTCTAACTTTGCGTGACACTCTAACTTAGCCAACTTGGTGGCAAAGAGCATTTCGATCATCCTCTCAAGCGGCCATTTTGGGTGATCAATTCCATGTAGTTTCTCGGCTGAATCATATGTATATGCTATTTGTTACTCTTTACGAAATAGCAATTTGCATATCAGTGTTAAATGGTATGGCAAAATTAAATTGAAAATTGGTATCCATAATATTTTATTACTGCTAAAGGTTGAATGAATTTACTTATTTATTGAAAAACAGTTGATTGAATTGTGTATCCCAATGTATAATGAACGCGCAACTAAGTGGAAAATAACTATTTGAGACATTAATATGGCCTTAAATAATTATTCAATGAAAGATCATATATTGGAAAATCATGAAACAATGAGCTTGTTATTAAATCGTTAATACATTGTTCATAATATATCCAGTAGAAAATGTTTTTTTTTTTTATTTATCATATATATTTTTTGAGAGCTCATAATAGTCGAATCTTAATGAAACGCAATTTTCTACATTGTTGGTATACTGATTCAAAGAAATATTGCATAAATATTCAAATCGTTATCGTTAAATTGTTTTTTCGTCTTCAGCTTAAAACAGATTTCTATTTTTTTGAGATAATGGCGAAAAAATATTTCAATTAGCATATTACAGGAGTTTATCTATTCTTTATTATTATTATTGCCCCTTTAAGCTTTCAATATTTCAATTTAGGCTCACAATCCGCTCTGCATCAAGTATCAGCCGTTTCCTGCGAGAATGATCGCTCTTACAAACTGGCCGAAACGAGTAAATATCAAAGTACCACCAATGAGTTGCCATATACTTCAATAATAATAATAATTTGATAATTCAAGAGGTATTTTTATTTCGTATGGTTCAATAGGTATCAAGTTAAATTCAACATTCTTTGTTGTGGAAATAATTCAACCTCAACAATTTCAGAATGAATGCTGGTTAGCTTCGTAATTCAATATTCAGGATCCTATAGCATTCTAAAAAGGCCATAGGTCATGTTCTATCTAGATACATAAGTTCTCGTGAATTTAGGTACCGTAGAAAACGCATACATGTAATAATATCTCTTAATTTTCAATAAGATCTTTTAAATAACATGAAATAATTTATCAGCGGAATAATTCTGAAATTCGGAAGTATGACTGTCTTATATTTCCAAGGCAACTTAATATGCTCTCCCAATGAATCAAAAAAAAAACAGACAGACATCGAGAAAATCGTATTCATACATATATAGAAACCCTTCATTTTGAAGTGCAATTTGCAATGCTTCAGTAACAATCAATTCTGAACAATTCACCCAAAATAACATGTCCAAGTGCTTTAATTAGAGCTAAAAACCAGACATGATGTCAACACCCTCCAAATTCCGAGAACAGATCATTATCCTCAATAAGACCTCCAGAAACTAACGGGGTACACTGTCTGGCGCTAACCATAAAACTAATAAATTCAACGATTCACTAGAATCGCACAAACAGTCCTAATTTAATTAACATAAATATTGTTGTTAATAACAGACAACGAGCACACGGTGATACTAAGTACCGCATTTATCTAATGATAGTCTTTGCAGCTTAATTGCAGCCTTACCTGAACTTGGTCTGTCGCTGTACCTCGTGCAGTAAACCCATGCCGGCCACATCATAGGGGGCTTGGAACCATCCGCGCTACCAGCGCTCTTTTCGCTGCTGGTATCACTTTTGGACAGATCTACCGGTCCAGGGGTCTTCAAACTGTCCTCCAAATTCTCCTGTACCACTTTTTTCGGTTTTGATTTCCTTATGTTTATAGGATCCGTGATCCTCCTCCCAAAATCGGCCTTTAGGATATTGTCTATCGAAAATTTCAAACTGGTACCGCTAGCGTTCTCGTTACTCGTCTTCGTACCGTTATTCTGTTGGTTATAAAAGTTATCTACAGGTTTTGGGCTACAGTTGACACTTTCCGGCGATTCTGGTCCTGACAGGGACCTCGAAGAGCACAAATTAGGCCTGAAGAAATCGGAAGAACGTTCATGATACAAGTAACTGGGGGAACTCGGTACCGATTTGGTACTTGATGGGCTTAACCTATAATTGAAAGGACTAGATGGACTTTTGCTCAGTTCTGGATCTAAAGTACTATTGGTAATCTGCGAAATGGCATTTAAATGACTCTCAATATTCTTAAACGTCAAGGGTTCCTTCACCAACGGATTCTCGTTCTCGTTGCCGACGGATAGCACGGTATCCTCGCTGCTGCAGCTGTTGTTGTCCATGTGCGGCGATTCCCTGTCGAAATGGTCGTTGGAGTCCAACGAGACGGAACCATCTGTGCTCTCCACAGTCCTGGAGAAATGATGAGGGTGCGGGACCATGTTACTAGCCAACGTGGCCATGGCAACACTTCATAACAATACAATGCGTCTTTACGTGTTCCCGATTTTCACGAATTTCCACCCACAATCACAGATTCGACAATTTTTCGATAGTTTGCAACGTCAACCAGCCGATAATGAGAAACCTAACCGCTAACGCTACCTTCGATGTACACGGTACGACTTGCCACGGTATTCTGACATTCGAACTGATCGCCTGGGCGGAGCTTCGGTATAATGGGCGGGGTCTTTACGGAGGGGATGGGAAACAAGGCGAATCACGGCCAGGAAAACGGATTGTCCCCTTGATTTTGACGTTCTTTATGGATTATTTATGGCAGGGACCGCAAAGTGGGGATTATGCATGCAGCGCAGTCTGATTTTGCACATAGAGCTGGTTAGGTAAAGTGTGTTTTCGTACTTATTTACTGTTTATCGTTTTGCTGAGCACTTTTTCAACATGATGTCTTGTTTTAATAGCGAATCAATTTCATTTGCTATTTGCTCATTGAATTGTGACGGTTTGTTTGGTATGATGGAGTGGTTGCCAGGAAGATCTCAAAGTGAATACTTGATATTCCTTCATAAATATTCCAATATTCTCCAATCGAACAGTCAACAAGTACAGGAATGTGACCTGAAAGAATATTCTCATAATCTTTTCAATTTGTATGGATGTAAGGTACTTCTCTATCGAATGAAATAATAAAATACCAATCAATAAATTGGTTTGATCCGACGGCAAGTCTCAAGAGGCGTTGGTTAGCAGGCAAATAAAATAATGATAAAACTGGCCAAATCTTGTCGTTCATTCTCTTCAAAAGGTAACTTCTAGTTCTGATATCTTATTTAGAAAACAGAAACTGAAACTGATATGAAGTATTGTACCCATAAAAGAATCAAGATTCAAAACCGGTGCTGTTCACTCATAAATAAGTAGTTAACTATCCCCACAAATAAAACTGTCGATAAGCAGAGCTTATTACAGAAGAATTAACTATCTACAGCTCTTCAAATAAATTATTATAAAGCAATGCTGATGAAATTTTATTTTAGGACGAGGCTGATATACAACCAAAACCTTTTCTCTTCAATTTGATTTGGTTTTCGAATATTGTTTCTCACAAATTTTTAGCAGATTAATCTTGTAACATTATGACTATAACACATGTACTTGTAATATTAGAATGGTCCTTGCATTCACAAAAAATCCGAGTGTCATTATAACAATGTAATTAATGATTAAAAAACTGTGATAACTGTTGATCATCTAGTCAATTACTAATAAACTTTTTCAAGCTGAAACCCCCAAACTCAAAGCAAATTTTCCGGAAAAACAATTTCATTCGTAACATGTTATATTATGAACATTATTTGAAATGAAAACCATTATTATTATTAATATATTTGGGAAAAACCATTATTTTTGCGTGAACTTCAAGACTATATTCAGCATGTTTCGAATTGTCCGATTTGCACCGTTTTGTTTTATAATTTGTTGCGTTATAATGCCTCTTTCATAAAAGTCTTGATCCTTATTGGCGAAAAACTCTAGTAATCGATTTGCACAATCTTCTCGTGATAACAAGTTCTTAGCATTCAGTTTTGCAATGCAAGAAAAAGATGATAATCGCTTAGTGCCAGGTCCGGACTATATGGTGGATGCATTAAACTTACCCAACCAAGCTCCCGGCGTTTCTAACGAGTTGCTGCAGAAGTGTGTGGCCTGGAGTTGTCGTGATGGTCACAACACCTCTTCTATTGGTTATTTTTGGCCGTTTCTGGTCAATAGCTAGCTTTATACTGTCCAGTTGTTGACAGTCTAGATAGTAATTTAGTGTTTGGCCATACTGAACCAACTCCATCTATATGACCATCTAAACTCTGCCTGAGTTGTGCAAGGGTGGATTGAGTAGCTTAAACGCAACACTGCCGGTCCCAAGCCCGGGTAAAGGAGGTAAGGCCAGCCATCTGCCTTTTGTTAAAACAACAGAGGTCTCATAGAGCAATAACCAATGCCTCAGAACAGGACGGATAAAATAATACGAAGAAAGCACGAAATAGGAAAAGAATAAGGAAACAACGTAGGAGAGTAAAAGAGAATACACTGAGGCTTGTATGTTGGAATGTAAGATCATTTAACTTGAAAGACAAAGGGATAGTGGAACTCTATCACCACAATATAGATATATGGTGAGAAAAGTCTCTGGCTTTCGAGAAGATGAAGAAGAAGGAAACAACTCATAATAAATTATTCCTTTTCAGTCCCACCAAATGCACAGTGATACCTTTGACCACGATCGTTTTCGCACAATAATGTCCCATTTTTCATCCCCTGGCCACCAAGCGTTAAAGAAATAGGTCAATTTCATTCCGTTTGGCAAAGGCTTCGCAGATGGAAATTAGATCCATCATGTTTTTTTGGTGTTCATAGATGTGGCACCTAACCATCGAGCATTACTTTGAATCCAGCTTCGCGCAAATGGTTTCAAACTGTTTTATGTTCGATCTTTAGCTCTTGGGCGATGTCACAATTACTAACACGACGGTCAACTTCGATTTTTTCTGTAGCTTTGTCGGAAATTTTCCACGGTCTTACATCCTTAACATCAAAAATACCTGAACGGAGTCGACGAAACCAGAATTTCACATAATTAGGTGTTATAGTATCGGGATGATAAACACGATTCAGCTTGCATTTTCGCCTTTAGCAACGAAAAACAGTAACATGTACCGCATTTTCTACTTGTTGACTTCCATTTTTAATACCCTGTAACTCACACCTGAATGGACCAAACAAAAAACAGCAAAAAAACTTTTTTAGTGTGAAACACCACCTTGACAACAAGGATAAATCTGAAATTGTTTGATCGATACTTTACGAACTATGGATCACTGCAGACATCTACCGAAAAAATAAAGGAATTTTTCTGCAACCTATCATTAAACCTTTGTGTGGACGAAATTCTCAACGCACGTTAATAATTCTTGTGTCAATCTCAAACCTTCCTGTACGTAAATTCAATCCATGGGTGACAGACTCGGGAAAATCGTTGAGAATAGCGTGCAATGCGTTGGTACAGCGTAATGAGACTCAATTAACCTAATAGGCGTCTGTATGAAGCTCACACTCTAACATTATGATAATCGAGAAACTCTCCGAAACGGGCCAATTTGAAATGCAAAACGGTTCGATTAACGCCGTCATCCGGATCGAGTATAGAAAATATCTTCATTTGAAATTTGCTGTACAACTATTCACAGAGCAATTATCTAATCAGATTAAGTAGCTTAATTCCTTTGGTAGAGATGCGTATACAAAATGAAACGTAGCTACAGTGGGAGTACAGATGGGTATACCGTATATACAGGGTGACAAGAAAAACCTCGGACAAACTTTTTTTCATTCAACTTTATTAAACAATGGAAATTAAACAAAACAACAACGAATAATACTAACATAAACATTTGTTAATAATATATTTAAGCGGTTTCGAAGTGGCTCCCTTTGGCCGCGATACAAAGCTTCAGACGCTTCCCATTCCCGGCACAGGGATTGCTTTAGCGATCACTCCTGTATTTAATTCGGGGTCTTCAAATTTCACTTACATCTTTTTCTGATGATGATGAGCTGATTTCGAAAAGCATTCTACACATTTATCACTTGAGAAAAATAAACAAAAAACAATGCACTTCAACTATTCAACGTAGAACACGAAATCGACAAATTAACTTGATCTGTGATTTAGCAGCGATTCTAGGTTAGATCAGAGCACAAAATGTTGCACAATCTGTACTTCGGAACAAATTAATTTATAAACTCCTGAATTATTATTAATAACAAAATATATTAATAACGTTTGCGAAAAGAAAATGTTAAAAGCAATGTAATTGCCACACAGTTATTGTATTTCTACGTTCTACCAAGAGGTGTACCCAGAGCCATCTAGTGGATATCTCATAAACCTGATAATTATGTGTTCTATGAATTCTGAAGTGTTAATTCGGACAACTCGCGAACAGTTAGATTGTTATCTGCCGACGTTAAAAGAATTTCTATAGAATCATTTCGTCGTTTCATTATACTCTGGAAGAGTCCATTAAATGAAATTCCACCATTATATCATGAAGTCGTACAGCAGCCATAGCTCAGACACTTCGTGGAATCTATAAAATCATAAAAATAACTCCGTGTGGATACATCTTGTGGTTCCGTGAAATCGGGCGCTATTTTAAAATTGTTCTATCACCACGTTTACGCGCGAATATTTATGTGTATTCAAGATTAAAACCGCGGTATGAGTCGAAAGTTTTAAAGTGAGAACAGATTTGGTCATTAACTAGTTAAATTTTTAACTCTTCACATTCTAGAGATATCTCGAAACTAAATAGCAAGCAGCTGCCAGAATCCTGAGGTTCTTCTTCTTCCTCTCTTCATGTATGTAGAGGTAATGTTGTAATATAAGTAATATTTTCCGGAGTATTGAAAATTGACAATATTAGCCATATCTTTGAGCGATATAATAACAAATATTATAGGTATTTTTTATTATTATAATAATCTAAACCTAAATTATCATGCTGTTATGGCGGTGAAAACTGACGATCTACGAAGTTTCTTCATTTTCTGTAAGTAAAATTGAAGTAAGATGTTTATATTTTGGAATCGTTTATCTGATATCATCAAACACATACTACTCTGTCAAGAAAGTACCGGGAATTTCCAATTAAAACAACATTTTTACATTTAATCGTCAAAATTTATTGGGTCGCCTTCAAAATAGGCTCCATTTGCTCCAATACATCTATGCCAACGGCATTTCCAATTATCGAAACATTTTTTATAGGCGCTTTCCGGGATGGACTTTAGTTCTCGCGCCGAATTTTGTTTTATGGCTTCAATCGACTCAAAACGGGTGCCACGAAGGGGCAATTTTAGTTTTGGGAAGAGGAAAAAGTCGCAGGGAGCCAAATCCGGCGAATACGGTGGTTGCTGAAGCACGTTTGTTGAGTTTTTGGCGAGAAAGTCAGTCACAATCGTAGCTCGGTGAGAAGGCGCGTTATCGTCATGCAAAATCCATGAGTTGTTCGCCCACAAATTTGGCCGCTTCTTACGGATACGCTCACGCAAACGTTTCATAACGCCTAGGTAATACTCCTTGTTTACCGTCTGACCCTCTGGAACGAATTCGTAGTGCACCACGCCACGGATATCGAAGAAAACAATGAGCATCACCTTCATTTTCGAGCGGCTTTGGCGTGGTTTTTTCGGTTTCGGCCATTTTTTGCCACCCACTCCGATGATTGATGGCTTGTTTGCATATCGTACTCGTAGACCCAGGTCTCATTACCAGTTATAATGCGTTCCATGAATGTAGAATCGGAATTACAGCGATCCAGCACGTCTAAAGCAACCTGTTCGCGATGACGTTTTTGAAGAAAATTCAGGTCTTTCGGTACGAGTCGTGCGGCCACCTTTCTCATGCCCAAAATATCAATCAAAATCGTACGTGCGGACTCGTGGGATATCTTAAGATCATGTGCTATCTTTTTCAAGCTGGTACGACGGTTTTCCAGCACCCTTTCCTTAATTTTATCGACGTTATCTTCGATCGAAGCCGTCGATGGGCGACCACTTCACGACCGTCCTTGAAGGCTCCGTACCACTGATATGCATGAGTTTTCGATAGAGCCATTATCACCAAAGGCCTTTTGCAACATTTTCAATGCATCGGCACACGAAAATTCATTTGCAACACAAAACTTTAAACAAATTCTTTGCTCAAAGTAATCACCCATAGTAAAAATCGGCACGCACTCTGACATCGACTGACTTAATCAGCTGTTGCAAACACACTAGTTGACAGATCCCGCTCAAGCTTGGCATAGTAATTAAGGACAGTGGTACCAACCTAGGAAAAAAAAATTTTACCTGCCTCATTGCCCCGCCAGATTTAAATCGATAATTCCCGGTACTTTATTGACAGAATGTATGCTTATTATAAGGTTGTTTGGAAAGCATTTCAGTTTTTTTTTCCGATAAAGGATTTAATTGTATTTTTTCGAACCAAACTTCACACTTAAGCCGCATAATCAACGAACCGGCTCAAAGCTTTTCGAAAGCCAATATCCATCAAAAAAGGTAATGCTGTCTGTTTGATGGCATTTTAAAGTAATCGTTTTTTTTTAGCTTTTACCGGATAACACAACAATTAATTCGCATGTTTCCTGTCATCAGCTGGACAAACTGAATGAAGCATTTCAACAGAAAAGCTCAGAATTAATCAACAGAAAAAGTGTAGTGTTCCACCAGGATAATGCAAGACCTCATACATAAGTTTGGTCACTCGCCAAAAGCTTTTACAGCTTGAATGGGATACACTGCCACACCCATCATATTCTCCAGATTTGGCGGTTTCGGATTATTATTTTTTCCGGTCATTGCAATATTTTTTGGACGGTAAAACCTCTACTTCAAATGAAGAGGTCACCTGCATCAGTTTTTTGCGAGCAAAGACCAAATATTTTATGAGCGTGGAATCATTCTACTACCTACTAGAAAGATGGCAAAAGGTGTTGGACCAGAAAGGCCAAAATATAATTTTATAAAATATTTATTAATTAAAAAAAAAAAATTGTTAGAACATAGATCAATCTTGAATTATATAGTTGATCTGTATTTCGAAGCTTTAAGTCTTTTAACACGTGAGAGATATAGGTTAGGTTTTTGATTTTGATATTTGGAATATTAAATGAGGACTGAAGACGGGATTGTCTAGAATTATATTTGTTTTTTGAAGATATAGTGCACATTTTTTAGAGATTTTTGAAATAATTTATTCGAATATTTAAATATATTAAATATTTCAAATAAATTATATTCTTTGAGAAGTCCTTTAAGTGTGTTTATGTTTTTAAAAGGCAATTGGTGTTCTTAAAGGTAAGACCAGAAACAAAATTTTATCTCCTTTAAATATTTATTTATTAATTTTAATTACTTTCGTATATCTGTTGGGTTATTTATTCCATTTGACATTATATATTGAGTTTTGATTATATACGTCTATTAAATGTAAGCGGTGCTTGTGTAGACATAAATTTATTTCTAAAAGTTTTTTGAATAAAATTTTTTTTGAAATTAAAATTGTAGAAGATAAACATATTTCAATTTGTTTTAATATTCAAATTTTGTTATATTTCTTCTATCAAGTAAAAGGCCTTTCTATTTTATTTATTAATTATACGAAAATTGTCTTTTTTTTCCAAAAAAAAAGAAACTACTTTCCGAACAACCCAATATATTATTTTTCGTGTTAAATGAAGAAACTAACTTTTTAACAGTTTTTTAATAAGAACACTGCATTACATTTTTACAATTGACGTAAATTGGAGAACAGTGTTGGCGTTCTTCTTTAGATTGAAGCCAATTTTTTTTTATTTGAAAGATAATTTTATGACATTTATGTTTTAAAAATTCAGGCCTTATTTCATCAATAACACGAGTTATGTTGGCCTTCAAAGCGTCTATTGTTTCTGGTTTATCAGCATAAACCAATGACTTGACTAACCCCAAAGAAAATAATCCAGTGGAGTTATGTCGCATGATCTTGGAGGCCAATTAATTGGACCATTTCTCGAAATAATGTTATGGCCTAATCTTTCTTTCAATAAATCAATTGTTACGGTAGCAGCACGAGGTGTAGCACCATCTTCTTGAAACCAAAACACTTCTCGATCGATACCATTCAAATTTTGAAGAAAATAATCGTTGATCATCGATCTGTAACTAGCACCATTCACTGTAACATTAGCTGCAGTATCGTTTTTAAGGAAATATGGACCGATGATGCCTCCAGCGTGTAAAGCACACCATATAATGCATTTTTCAGGATGCAATGGAACCTGCAGAACTTCTTGAGGATTGTTTTCACTCCATATACGGCAATTTTGCTTGTTTACATAGCCGTTCAATCACACAATGTTACGATAAAAAAGTGAATCAACTTCAAGCTGTTCTAGGGCCCAATCAGCAAACAATCGACGCTTATTATAGTCAAGTGACTTTAGTTCTTGAACCAGTAGGATTTTGTATGGGTGTAAACCAAGATCTTTACGCAAAATTTTCCATGTGGTGGATGCACACAGTCCAACTTGTTGTGAACGTCGATGAATAGACCAATCTGGATCATCATTAACACTATGACTTACAGCAGCGATATTTTCTTCTGTACGTACAGTTCTTTATCTTGTTGTTGTTGCATCGAGTAGAGAAAATGTTCAAAACAAATTGTAGAAATTTCTATATTTTACTACCAATAAAAAGATATATTACAAAATGTGTAATATATCTTTTTATTGGTAGTAAAACATAGTAATTTCTAGAATTTCTTTTAATTATGATCAACTACCAAATAGTAACGGCTGAAACAATTCAGTGCAGAGAAAATGTTGTCCGAAATCTTTCGACAGTTTGACCAATAGGCAGCTGATGGACGATTATATAAACCATAAATTTCACGAAGTGCTCTATAAGTTTGGCGAATAGAACAATGATTTTGAAAATAAATTTCAACAATTTGAAAACGTTGTTGCGACCTGAGTCTTTCCATTATAATTTGTCAATGCTTAGTGAACAGAAATGTCACATGGCTTCTTCGTTCTGTCAAATCACAGTTATCCCTATCGAAAGTTTTATCATCCTAAAAAAACACCCATATAACTATTGTTGATATTTTAGGATCGTTAATCTGGTTTTATTAAAACTTGCATTAGTCTGTTATTTCTCTCATACTCTTAGATGAGGAAACTTAATTGTTGACAAGTTCTTAGTCTTCTTAACTTCACATTACATTTTTACAGTTGACACATCTTGAAGATAGGTGTTGGGGTTCTTCTTTGACCATAGAAGAAAGGAGTGTATTGTACTTAAACACAAGAGAACTTCACAAAAAAATTCTGTAATGCGCCATAAAATCCAAGCGGCAAATTGACATTGAAAAATGGTGAAAAGCATGGATGTGAAATCGGAACTTTGTTCACGAAAAAGTTCTTTTAAATCTAAATGGAATATTTTTTGGAATGGAATTTGTTATTCATAAATGGCTATTCGAAACAGCCGTTTTGAATGAAGTTTGCTGAGTAATTGCGGTGGTCAATATTCTTTCGATTCTTTTATCGGTTGACTGCCGCACATAGGTTTGATAATCCTATATGCCGGATAAAAAAAAGAAAATTAATTTGAAACAATTTTAGAAATCTTTTAGATTAAAATTTGCAGAGGTTTCAAAGAATTATTTCAATTAATACTTGAAACATTGAAACATACCTTTCGAAGTAATATTCAATTTAAGTTCATCATATGTAGATTCTATAAGTACTAATCCATAGTTTTGATATATTCAGGGTGACTTCACTTCAGTGCTTTTAATCATTTTATTTACCACAAACAAAAAATAATGGTTGAAATAATAATAAGAGGTTTTTTACTTGATGGAAGGAATATTCAAATTCTATCATTCTATCAAGTAAAAACACCTTTCTTATTATTTTATTTTATATATAATATATATTTATACTTAGGTTTGAATATAAAATCTCATTATGAAATATCAAGTGGTTACAAGAAAACCATGTAATTCCTTACAGCTTTCTGTGATTTTTGTAACGAACATAGAAAATCTTGGATTTTAAAGTTTGTGTGTTCAAACGAGGATACAAGAGGTCTTTAGGTGAGTTTTATTTTTTGTTAATTGATTTTATTTTTTAAATCTGAAGTAGTACTGATGTATTGTTTTTGAAGATATAATACATGTTTGAAGAGATTTTTGAACTATTAAACTTATTTAAATTTATTAAATATTTCAAATAAATTATATTTTCTAAGAAATACAAAAAATTGATTTCCGTATTTTTGAAAAGGACTCAGTTTTCATAATTGTAAGATCAGAAACAAAATTTTGCCTCCTCCAAATTTTTAATTTTTAATTTAAAAAAAAAATTGAATATCAAAACAAATTATTTCTATTTTATTTTAATTTCAATTTATTCCATTCGATATTTTATATTGAGTTTTCATTTTATGCTATCAAATATACATTCTGTCAAGAAATTATCGATTTAAATCTGGCGGGGCAATGAGGCAGGTAAAATTTTTTTTCCTAGGTTGGTACCACTGTCCTTAATTACTATGCCAAGCTTGAGCGGGATCTGTCAACTAGTGTGTTTGCAACAGCTGATTAAGTCAGTCGATGTCAGAGTGCGTGCCGATTTTTACTATGGGTGATTACGTTGAGCAAAGAATTAGTTTAAAGTTTTGTGTTGCAAATGAATTTTCATGTGCCGATGCATTGAGAATGTTGCAAAAGGCCTTTGGTGATAATGCTCTATCGAAAACTCGTGCATATCAGTGGTACAGAGCCTTCAAGGACGGTCGTGAAGTGGTCGCTCATCGACGGCTTCGATCGAAGATAACGTCGATAAAATTAAGGAAAGGTGCTGGAAAACCGTCGTACCAGCTTGAGAGAGATAGCACATGATCTTAAGATATCCCACGAGTCCGCACGTACGATTTTGATTGATATTTTGGGCATGAGAAAGGTGGCCGCACGACTCGTACCGAAAGACCTGAATTTTCTTCAAAAACGTCATCGCGAACAGGTTGCTTCAGACATGCTGGATCGCTGTAATTCCGATTCTACATTCATGGAACGCATTATAACTGGTGATGAGACCTGGGTCTACGAGTACGATATGCAAAGAAGCCAGCAATCATCGGAATGGGTGGCAAAAAATGAGCCGAAACCGAAAAAACCACGCCAAAGCCGCTCGAAAATGAAGGTGATGCTCATTGTTTTATTCGATATCCGTGGCGTGGTGCACTATGAATTCGTTCCAGAGGGTCAGACGTAAACAAGGAGTATTACCTAGGCGTTATGAAACGTTTGCGTGAGCGTATCCGTAAGAAGCGGCCAAATTTGTGGGCGAACAACTCATGGATTTTGCATGACGATAACGCGCCTTCTCACCGAGCTACGATTGTGACTGACTTTCTCGCCAAAAACTCAACAAACGTGCTTCAGCAATCATTGTATTCGCCGGATTTGGCTCCCTGCGACTTTTTCCTCTTCCCAAAACTAAAATTGCCCCTTCGTGGCACCCGTTTTGAGTCTATTGAAGCCATAAAACAAAATTCGGCGCGAGAGCTAAAGTCCATCCCGGAAAGCGCCTATAAAAAATGTTTCGATAATTGGAAGTGCCGTTGGCATAGATGTATTGGAGCAAATGGAGCCTATTTTGAAGGCGACCCAATAAATTTTGACGATTAAATGTAAAAATGTTGTTTTAATTGAAAATTCCCGGTACTTTCTTGACAGAGTAGTAAGCTGTGCTTATAAGACATTAATTTAATTCTAAAAATTTCTGAAATGAAAATTGTAGGAGATCAACAGATTAAATCTGTTTTGATATTCACAAAAATAATGGATTTTTCAGGAGAAAGTGAAAATTTTCTAATCAATTAACAACTCAACTACTGAAAAATCATAAACCTCATGTGAAATTCTCAGCGGTTGCAATATTGATAGCCAACTGCAATTTCATAAACGATGTGAAAGGTGAATAGATTGAATAAAAAGTTGCTTTGCTGTTTTCAGTCAATTTCAATTAATGCAATGATAATTACAAAGCAGATAGTACCGGAGAAAATGTGTAGAGTCGGTTTTTTCCGGAAAGTTACCTGTGAAGAATTTTTTTGGATCAATTTATTTATTAAGTCTTGTTATCTTCAGTGCTCAGTACATAGGTATGTTGGTCTTCTTTCGAAAGAGGCAATGAAATATTCATCTGAGGGGACTTTTTCAATTTTGTATCTACTTGTGTCTAACTAATAAGTTATTTCATGCTTTAATTAATTAATAATAATTATTATTCATTTGCCAGATATCTATTGAAATTGAAGAGAACAGAAGTGACAGTAGTAAACATCTTTAAATCTGATTTACATACAACTTCTTCTATTTATATTGTCAAAATCATCATTATCAGATTATTTTAGATCACTAATCAAATACTATATTAGATGATTTTTGACTTTTCGCTTTTAAATCGTTATTTATTTTATAAAACTTTTTTGAAAGTAACCTAAGATTTAATTATATAAGATTGGAAATACTCTTGCAAAATTCACCTCAGCTAAATTTCGAAATGAATTATGAGTACAAGTTTGGATTTTTCAATTATCATGAAAAAAAATACTTCATTACGCGAATCGTTCCAAGACGTTGACACTTATCATAAGATCTTACTGCTCAAAGTTAACTTTGGTGTATCCTCAGTTCAATTTAATTTCAGAAGAAAAAATTAATTGAAATTTATGAATTAAAAAATACAAATCAAAGTATAATAGTTAAAAATATTCCAAAAGAAGTTTATTTAATGAAATTTTAGTAATTAAATTTAATAAAAATCTAAGCTTCACATTTTCTGCTGATTACAGAATTGATGGAATTTCATCAAAAATACGTGTGATGAATAATAAAGGAGATATTAATATATGGTTTCTATTATCTAAGTCGATTTTTTACCAAATTTAAATTTTTTCACTTTATATTCATTATTTTTAAATCCAATATCGTTGTCAAGTTGAAGGGAAGACTAAAATGTTGTTTCAAATTTACTTAATTAGCATTCTTCTTTTAAAAACACATTTTAATTCAATTATGCCAGATTGAACACAAAAAACGTATCTATAATCATACACAAAATTCAAATTTTGATTGATACGTACTGATAGAACTGATTTATCAACAGTAGTACCATAAGATGCTAAAAAAATTTTCACAAATAGAGATAGATCTGATATTTATAGAAAGTTATATTGTCATGAACGAAGAATGATATTTTTAAGATTATTTCGTTATAGTTGTTATTAGTACTTAATTTTACAAAACGTAAGATTTTTTGAAGAATAATTTAGATAGATTTTTAATAAGATTAGAAAGTTTTCTTATAATAAATAACTGTGTTGCAGTTAGTTAATTTTTTTTTATTCACAATTATCATCAAAATGTGGAAAAATGTTAATGCGTATAAATAAAAAATCGAGAGCGCAAAAAAAATTCTAGAAGAATACCGATCAACAATCACAGAATATAAATAGGGTAGAGGTCAGCAAATATAATAATAGAGAGAAAATAATATTTTAGTTAATTAAGTACAGTTGCTTATGAATAAATTTTTATATTCTGGCATGTGTGTGTTCTCCAAATATAAATCAGAAGTGATTTCTTGAAAAAGTGGTTTACCCTCACTTTATTATTTATAATCCGATATGTATAACGTTGTACGTAGGTACAGAAATGGTGAAACTTGTTTGATTTTTTTTTCAAGAATATGAAGTGAATAAAATATAGATACAATAATAATAATAATAATAATAATAATAATAATATTTATTCATTAAGAGTAGATAACACATCAAAAATTATTTTTAAGCTCATTCACAAGTACACACTACACAAGGTGAATAAATAAACGATATCACAGAAGCTTTAGCTCCGAGAAGGTATAGCTTGTACGTGATGTAATACTATTTAAATTACTCTTTTCCTACGATGGACGAACAAATATCTACAGAAAAATATAATATACAAAAAGAAAATACACACAAATATATCCTATCTTAATGAGAACCTTTGATTAACAAAATTATGTAGTTCTCTCCTTCCGTACGAGAGAATCCAGTTTTTCAAATTTTCCTTAAACATGTTAAGGCTGTTAATATTCCTAATGTTACGAGGAAGTTCACTGTAGAGTTTCGGTGCAAGGAAGCTGCAGTGACGCTGTCCCACAGACTTAACACAATGAGGGACGCTGAGTGCATTTACCCTATTTCGTGTATTGTAACAATGTGTGACGGGATTGGAAGCCATTTTGGATTTCTTGATATTAATCAGCATGTGCATACAGAAGAGTTGTCTAATATCCAGTATTTCAGCCTCCTTGAATAGTTTTTCACCAGAGAAAGTGAGAGGTCTACTATAGATGATTCGAAGAATCCATTTTTGAATTACAACCAAGTCTTTCAGATGGTTATCCGTAGCACCACCCCAACCTATGATTCCATAATTCAGCTGGGACTGCACTAACGCAAAATAGAGCATTCTGAGGTGTCTCACGTCAAGATAATCTTTGAGAAATTTAAGTTTGTATAAAACTCCTCTCAGTTTATTGACCAAATTTTTTATGTGCAAGTCCCACCTCAAATGTCGGTCAATTGTTACACCCAAATACCTAACCGAGTCCGCTTCTGGGATAACTGAACCAGGTGTGATCTCAAGGGACCCCATGCACGGTAATCCACTGCAGTAGGAAGTAAAGGGCAGATATTTCGTTTTTTCTAGGTTTAGTGTCAATGTGTTGTAACTGAACCACTCCATTAAAATTCTGAAGTCATCCTCTGCCTCCGATTTCAAAGAATCCCACGAATCGGATTCACAAAAAAGTGCAGTATCGTCCGCAAAACCAAGAATTTTACCCCTCACTCTGACATCGAGTAAACTATTTATATAGAGCACAAACAAAAGTGGTCCGAGCACAGTGCCCTGTGGTACACCGTAGGTTACACATAAAGGTTCACTCAGTTCCCCATCAATATCCACCTTCTGCTCTCTGTCTGTCAGGTAACTTTCAAGCAAGTCATAGACTTTTCCACGCAAACCATAATTGCTCAATTTATTAAGGAGCTTTCCATGAGAGACTGTGTCAAAGGCTTTAGAAAGATCAATAAAGACGCACAAGGATGGTTTACTCTTATCTAGTGAGTTATAAATGCAGGATGTTAAATGATGTATTGCGTCCTCAGTTGATTTATTCTCTCTAAAACCATATTGATGCTGAGAAATGATGTTATTTTTTTCGCAAAATTTTAATATTCTTGTTTTCAATATTTTTTCCAAGATTTTTGCAATATTAGAGGTTAGAGAGATTGGCCTATAGTTTTCCATCTGCAATCTATTTCCATTCTTGTATAGGGGCTTAACGATTCCGACCTTCAACTTTTTTGGAAAATATCCTCTATCGAAGCAGCGATTTATCAAATGTGTTAGGGGGGTCTTTATTTCATCAGATATTTTCCTCAGCGTTTCTGCTCTGATATTGTCACATCCAGGTGACCTTTTCTGTTTCAGCTGCTTTATTGTCTCAAGAACTTCTTCATTAGTGGCCGGAAATAGACCCATGGAGTTTTTCACTCCTTTGAGAGGTTCTGTGTAATTGTCAGGGATTTTGATTCGCTGTGCGTATACTTGACCCAGAGTACCATAGTAAGAACCAAAACTATTGGAAATATCTTTTTTGGAATCCAGAATCAAACCATCTGTCGATAAAATACTTTCAATCTTTGTGTCTGTTCTTGATCGACCACAGATTTCATTTATTCCCTCCCATAGAGCTTTTGACTGGTTTACGTTGTCTCTTATTAGTTTTCGAGCGTACGTTTTTTTCGCAATTTTAATTAATTTAACTAACTTATTTTTATATGTGAGGTATTCTGTCTTCAGCATCTGGACAGTTCTGCAGAGCTGTGTAGAGCAATTGTTTTTTATTTATCGATGTTACTAGTGCTGGGGTTATCCATTTTTTTCTGCCTTTACCTCGTTTATTCAACCTGACTTTTTTCGTATTCTCCTCGATATATGCACTAATTTTTCCTATGAATTCATCTGTCATTTCATCTATACACCGTGAACTATAAAAACTTTCCCATTTCTCCTCATTCAAAGCTGCTTTAAGGGCTGTGTAATCTATGAATTTTCTAAATTCATCTGCAGATTTAGATATGCTAGCTGCTTTTCCACCCAGATCAACAGTCATGGCTATAGGATAATGGTCTGTGACACCGCACTGAAAAATATATGACTGTATTTCTCTCGAAACTTTGGTTTTCACGAAGATGTGATCGATACAAGTTTGACTGAGTGGTCGGGTGCACTCGTTTATGTAGGACTCATAACCAAAAGCGTACATTATATTCTTATATTCTTCAGAGTATTCCGTGCCCGACAATAAATCGATGTTGATATCCCCCGTTACTACATGCATATCACTTTTATCAACCGTCTGAATATACTGCTGGAAATCTTGATTGAACCTTTCGGGGCAAGTGCTTGGAGACCTATACACAGCTGTAAAAATAACGTGCTTGGATTCAATTTCTGTGCTGACCTCGAGAATCTTAATATCTCCTATATTTTTTACCGCATGAGAGAAATTGATCTCATTCCTAACATAAACTATCACTCCATCATTCTTATTCAACACACCCTCACTATATAAAACCGTATAGCCATCGATATTCAACACATCCAGATCATGTACGAGATATGTTTCAGAAAGAACCATGACATGAAATTCCAGCGCAAGCCCATTCAAAAACAAAATCATCTCATCTATATTCTTCATGACACTTCTGATATTAAAATGCACCATATTAAGTTTTGTTGTTTTATATGAAACAAAATTATCTATATCACGAATTATTTTCGCCATAATTGGTTCGTTTTTATACTCTCTTATAAATGGATCCATATCACCCCAAAATTACACCGGGAAACAAAAGAAAAAAACGGAGATAAACTGACACAGAAACAAATATAACAACGCAAAAACGGATTACGTAAAATTAAGCGACTATTTCAGATTCCTTTGTGAATTAGTACGCGATCTAGTGTACTTTTCCGGTTTGCCAGTTTTTCTAATAATCTTATCGGGTGTATTCTTTAACTGAAAATTTGTTGGAGTGTCTTTGATGTTCTTAGATTTTTGAGCTCGGACCTCAATGCTTTTCGGATGTAGAATCAGGGATGGACTTGGGGTTGCGGGGTCACTATTGGGTTTTGTGGATTGCTCCTGCGATTGTTGTAATTCCTGGAGTGTATACTCTTTATTTTCTACAACTAGTCTATTGCCCCTTATAAAACAATTTTGTCCTCTTTCCTTCTCCTCAATCATATACTTCCTGAGTGCTCGATATTCGTTTCGCTGCTCCTCTGTTAAATCGTTCGATATCGCGATACCACCCCCCTTCAATTTTCTGCAGTTCTTGATAATTTCAGTTTTCTTGATATTCGATACAAATTCAATCTTTACCGGACAATTTGGTTTTTTTCCCAGGCAGTAAAAGTTATTTATGTCCCCATTATCGACTTCCACTCCCAGCAGGTTTTTAAACTCTGCGCAAATGAAATCCAACGTTATAGTATCGTTTGGTGTTGACCATCCAAAAACAACAATATTATTCTCTTTGGACTTTCTCTCAATTCGGCCAATTTTTTCCCTCAAAGTCAAATTCTCTCGCTCGAGTTGACGAATTTTGTGCTTCAGTTGTTCAAATTCAAGCAATATGTTCGATTCCGAAGCCCTGATACCATTCTTTATTTCAGCCTTACTGTTCTCTATTTTCTCCAAAATATTCTGCACTACTTTATCATCCATAGTACTAAATCAAGTTGAAAAATTTATCGAACTTCCGAAAAAGTAGCTTAACGGGAAGAAGAACGTGATAAAACTCAATCAGAATCAAAACAAAGGGCGACAGGAATCACACACTTCACTTCCTTGGGCCTATAAGGAAGACTTCGAACAGAAAAGGGCCGGCCACGAAAAAATGGGATCGAGGAATTTGGTACGATATGAAAAAGGGTTTATTTATTTAATATTTCCTAAGTTTGTATCTTGGCAAACAGTAACAGCGTCTTACTTGGTGCAGTATACCGTTTTCATAATGCACACTCATAATAAAAGAGCAAGCATGCATTGTAACAGTTAAATATGACGAAGAAGAGTTTTTCACTGTAGAATCGAATTTTCATTTAAAATAGTATCGAGTTACTCAAACTATATATACTTGCACAATCATTTTTATATTCCCATCTAAGCAACCTAGCAATTTTTTTCGTTAAGCTGACAAACGTTTGTTAAGAGCAGTTAACAATAATGGTAAAAGGAATCAAAACTGAAAAATTAAATAGAGGTTAAAATATTTTGGTCGGATATCATATATATTATCTGAAATACAATAAAACAGTAAATAAAAATTAGAGATAATTTTTCATTATTTAACTTTCATGTACTATTTTTTTCTAGAATGAGTTTATCTACAAACAAAGTTTCTATTACTGATCTAACTAACCGCATTAAGTATTAGTAACAACGTTTAACTCAATCCCCACAAAACGTGCCTATTCCGGCACATCCACACAATATATCAATTCTACAGATTTATATCAATAAATCACGGTGTACTCACCAAATTGACACGTTCCCCCACCCTCGAATTCTCCCCACTTTTTCCGCAGCGTAGCATCTCCGCTCCCACTCTACCTATGTTTACATTTCCCCTCCATCCCTTCCAACTTTCGAGCCGGATCACTGACTGGGTGACCACGCCCTTCTCGGGGAAGCGTCGCCAATCAGCGAGGCGACGTGTGTGGTCCCTCAAGTCTTCATTATACTTCCACACGTTGCCAATTTAGGCGATTTAAGTATTCAAAGCTCGGTGGGAGATGGCAGCACTAATCGCGCTTTGTATTAGGTTGTAGCTTTGATTAACTGACCATGGCGGGATCGGTATGCTGCGTATATGTTTGTGTCACAATCCGAACGCGGCTTCAACCGCCTGATTATTTTATGGCTTTTTTTGGGTGCCCTGACTACGGGAGGATTGGTGATTAGGCGTTATTTAATTTCAGAAGAGGCTATGTTAATGCATTATTTCTGATGTAGTCAGGATCTTGGACAATTATTTATGATGGTAATTTTTTCACCTGGACATATGTATACTTTCCAGACAACTGAAAAGGTCTTAGAGGGAGGTCCGTTTTAGTTGAAAATAATATACCTATCTGGGATTTACGACTAGAAAGAGAATAAGCTACAAAATTGTCTTACAGTGAAATAACTGCGTTGCCATGTAAATAACAAAATTTATAAAAACACTGACCTGACATCAAGAGCTTTAGTATGTTTCTATAGTAAGATTTTTCTTCATTTGTTGCTTTGCAATGAATACGTACAGTATTTTCATTTATTTAGTTTGGTAATTATTTAATTTGCATAATATACCAAATGGCAATTTGTTTGTTTGAATCAGAAAATTTGCTAGCCTAAAAACCACAACACAGACAAAGAGTGATTTTTAATGAAAGGCATTTTATTCAACTTCCAACTATCTGAAGATGAAGTAATTTTTCAAAACTGCACTCTCAAAAACGAGTGAGTATCTCAATTTTTTGGTAGTAAAACATAATTATTACACTACCAATGAGAAACGGCCAAAACTGTTCATAATTAGAGACTTGAAATTTGCAGGGTAGATTTGAGGACCGGATGGGAAGATGGTCAGATCCACCGATGGGGACCGGAAATATAACCATTTGATATTTATTTCGGAAAGAAACATAATTATAGATTAGAGAGGGTAACTTGATACTACAAAATCCAGCCCCGGAAGATGAAAAAACCCTGGCTATGTCATTTGATCGTCTAGTAAATAAGAAAGGTTCTGTGTTGTGTGTGTAGACAATCTGTGATATACGTAACGAAAACAAGGAAAAATGTTAATTCAGAATTAAGATCAACTTTTCACCAAGTGTAAGAAGACTGCTCTGTCTCCATTGAGAGATTATTCTAGGCCTGTGGAAGAAAGTGAAGCTCCAACACAGGCTGAAGGTGAGACACAATGTTCGTTGTGTCATCTATTCTCTATTTATTGATAAATACTACTGTAATTATGCTCTAAACTGAACGTCCTATTTATTTTAATCAAAATTGACCATTTAACATACTTAATGCATCAAAGCATCCTTGAATTCATTCCATTTATTGGTATCTAGACGTGGTTAACAATGGAACTTTATTTGGGAATTCATTATTTTTTATAATTTCAATATACTTCTTTTTTGTAACATTCTAAGACAATTAATGTATATAATAGGTTGTGCAGATAGTCGGCTATGGCGAAAGTTGCATGACAACACTATTTGTCAAATATTGTTGATTGTCAAAAAAGAAAACAGGTAGAATATTTGTATAGAAAAGGTTTTCGAAACGTACAAAAATTAGTGCAATTGACTGAACTGGGAAAAAGTGCTTTACATGAGACAACAAAGAGGATGAAAAATGGCATGGATATGAGGCATAGACCAGTTTCAAGAAGACCGCGTAAGATTAAAGGAAAGAATTTAAACGCTTTATCGGCCTTAGGACGACACAATCCGCGCTTGTAGTTTCGAAAATTGCCTCACAGATTTGGAAGTCAATGAAATATAAAAGTATGTCCAGAAACCGTCACTGAAAAGACAAGGCTACATATCAAGGAAACCAAAAAAATCTCTATAAAGACACTTTTAAAAAAGGGAAAAAAGGATAGAATTTCGTCAACGTTTTCAAGAAGATAATTTTTATAATGTCTTTATATCTGATGAAGGTTGTTTCACTTAATTACTTAAAAATTCTATCAAAACAACATGTTACCGTTCAAATTTCCCACCAAAAAAATGTTTTGGGGAGCAATATCTCAGCGTGGTGCTACGCATCTCTGTATAGTTGATGGTACCATTAAAAGTGAAAAGTATTATGGCATTCTAAACGATTTTATCTTTGAAACGGCGCATGCTTTATATCCGGAATGATGGCGTTTTCAGCAGGATGCCATACTTCGGCCTCTACTCAAGCTTGGATGCAAGAACATCCAATGACAACCATTTCATGGCCAGCAGCTTCACCAGATCTTAGCCCCATTGAAAATATATGGGGACTAATGAAGATCGAAGTTGAACGAGTAACGCCATGAAAGAAAGATGATTTAATTCTGTCAGTTTCACAGTCATGGACTATCATCACCGAAAATTATGGAGGTGATCTAGTTTCGGGTGTAACTCGACATTCAGTCAAGTGTTAAAGTTAAATGGAGGTTATATAAGTAAATAAGATTAATATTTTGTTACAATTTTCTAATTCAAGAATTAAAAATATATACTAAATAATTACAATTGAGCTTTGTATTTTCCGGATACTTTCTAGACGGACTATTTAACAAATGTAGAAGACCTACCTGTAATAATATCGAAGTAGTCGTTTGAGAATTTGGAGTAAAATACGCCATCAAGTTAATTCACTCCATAACATACCTACTGAACTTCTCCATGAAAAAATGTGAATAGGTCCGATTGTAAGTAGATTTCTAACCTTAGGAAAGAAATTTGTCAGCAGATAAAACCTCCAAACCCTCGTTCTGCAAGATCCGAACCAAGAAGGAATTACCCAATCAAACCCCTGATGGATCAACTTCATACTTCGAATTTTTTTCTTCAACGATTATGTATACTTCCTTTAAAAAAATCAGGTATTAATGTGTATAAGTGCATAATCGATACAGAAACAAAGTGTCTCAGTGTATGCCACAATAAGATATTCCTGACCAACGATATTATTAGGTATTGATTTTATAACGACTGGTAGTTGAATCGACATTGCAACCAAGTGTCTCAAGCTATGTCACAATAAGATTTTCCTGAACAACTTTATTATTAGGTATAATCTACTATTATTCACGGCATTTAAACTTCGATTGTTGACCGGTGTATCCTGGAATTCAAGACTACATTTCTGTATAAAATACCGAGAGAAGAATATTCATCTACGTGCCTGTCAGTCTGGGAAACTCCTCTCTACCATAAGCCTACTCCCGATTTTGGTAACTACCGTCTTAAACCAGCTTCACGTGAAGCCCTTACAAGTCCTACCGGCTCAAGACTCGCAAAGTAAAAGATCAATTGGCGTTGCCACGTGACCCGACTGCTGATTTTTCGGGTGATTAATTAAGTTTGGCGGCAGTATTTTTAAGCGGGCACCCTCTTTAGCTCGTCTATCTGCCAGAAGAATGTTCAATTAAGAACTTTTTAATTTGTCTTGCGCCGCCTCTCAGCCAGTCTCTCATGAGTATTTTCTTTAATTATTCGTTTTTCTTCCCAGTAATTAAAAGGAGAGTTATTTGCCTTGTCATTGACTGCGAAAGGTCCGTGGTGCACGCTCGGCGCAGTTGTATACAGAGGGAGGTAATTTCGAGTTGTACGAGGGAGGTTTTAATTATTTTTTTGACGTAAAAAAGGTTTTGGGTGGAATAAGGAACTGGGTAATGTCTTGGAAACGATTTGAAGGGAAGGTATTCCATTTGCTTAGTTATTGTACTTTTCTCAATTAATTCAATTACCTACTAATATGTACTTCGGATTCTCACGAACGCCATCGAAGATAAATTTATAAAAGAACATTGACTCATGGCATTTTTAACTAAGTCGATTCAAGGAAAAATTAAAAAGAAAAAAATATATATTTTATCTGCTTTTTACCACACAATCAGTAAAAATTTCAAAATATTTGATAGAATTTATTAAAAGCCATACAAATTTCAACCCAAAATTTTCGATTAAAAATACATTTTAATTAGTTGAAAAAATTCAAAACGTTAGTTTACCACATAATTCAAAACTATTATCCTTTTTCCGAGTATTCCTCCTGGAGAGACAAAGAACAAGGTTAACATAGTCATTCAATCTGAAATAATCTCATTATTGAAAAATTGCTTATCGCAAAATTATTTTAGTTTTAATGATAAAATTTATTCCAGTAGGGAAGAACTGATAATGGGCAATCCTCTGAGTCCATTTTTGGCTGAAATTTTTATGGATGATTTGGAATACACAATATCATCTAATTGCATCTTCAATAAATTCTTGTATTGGTTCAGATATGTTGATGATATCATTGTATGCTTTACAGGGACTAACCGTCAACTAAGAAAAATCATTGATTTTGTTAATGGTATTCATCCTAAAATTAAGTTTTCTATTGAAATGGATACTAATAATTCTATAAATTTTCTTGATCTCACAATTAAAAGAATAAATGGTAAACATGAATTTGCTATTTACCTTAAACCAACATATACAGATATAATTATTCATAATTCTTCTCATCACCCATATAATCATAAATAAGCCGCGTTCCATAAAATGATACATACATTCTGTCAAGAAAGTAAAGGGAATTATCGATTTAAATCTGGCGGTGCAATGAGGCAGGTAAAAATTTTTTTTCCTAGGTTGGTACCACTGTCCTTAATTACTATGCCAAGCTTGAGCGGGATCTGTCAACTAGTGTGTTTGCAACAGCTGATTAAGTCAGTCGATGTCAGAGTGCGTGCCGATTTTTACTATGGGTGATTACGTTGAGCAAAGAATTTGTTTAAAGTTTTGTGTTGCAAATGAATTTTCGTGTGCCGATGCATTGAAAATGTTGCAAAAGGCCTTTGGTGTAATGCTCTATCGAAAACTCGTGCATATCAGTGGTACAGAGCCTTCAAGGACGGTCGTGAAGTGGTCGCCCATCGACGGCTTCGATCGAAGATAACGTCGATAAAATTAAGGAAAGGGTGCTGGAAAACCGTCGTACCAGCTTGAGAGAGATAGCACATGATCTTAAGATATCCCACGAGTCCGCATGTACGATTTTTATTGATATTTTGGGCATGAGAAAGGTGGCCGCACGACTCGTACCGAAAGACCTGAATTTTCTTCAAAAACGTCATCGCGAACAGGTTGCTTCAGACATGCTGGATCGCTGTAATTCCGATTCTACATTCATGGAACGCATTATAACTGGTGATGAGACCTGGGTCTACGAGTACGATATGCAAACAAGCCAGCAATCATCGGAATGGGTGGCAAAAAATGAGCCGAAACCGAAAAAACCACGCCAAAGCCGCTCGAAAATGAAGGTGATGCTCATTGTTTTCTTCGATATCCGTGGCGTGGTGCACTACGAATTCGTTCCAGAGGGTCAGACGGTAAACAAGGAGTATTACCTAGGCGTTATGAAACGTTTGCGTGAGCTTATCCGTAAGAAGCGGCCAAATTTGTGGGCGAACAACTCATGGATTTTGCATGACGATAACGCGCCTTCTCACCGAGCTACGATTGTGACTGACTTTCTCGCCAAAAACTCAACAAACGTGCTTCAGCAATCATTGTATTCGCCGGATTTGGCTCCCTGCGACTTTTTCCTCTTCCCAAAACTAAAATTGCCCCTTCGTGGCACCCGTTTTGAGTCGATTGAAGCCATAAAACAAAATTCGGCGCGAGAGCTAAAGTCCATCCCGGAAAGCGCCTATAAAAAATGTTTCGATAATTGGAAGTGCCGTTGGCATAGATGTATTGGAGCAAATGGAGCCTATTTTGAAGGCGACCCAATAAATTTTGACGATTAAATGTAAAAATGTTGTTTTAATTGAAAATTCCCGGTACTTTCTTGACAGAGTAGTATACTTATTAGTATTCCATTATCAATTGAAAACTTTGAGAGAGAACTTAATATCATTAAACAAATCGCAATTGACAATGGCTATGCACTGGAGTTAATAATGTTAATTGTTAAATGGAAAACAATTAGATGAAGCCACTGATTCAATTTCTCCAAAACAAAACAAAAGAAAATAATAAAAAATACAATAGCCTAACATATTTTATTAAAATAAGCCATAATATGAAAAATTTACTACAGAAGCAACAATTCAATATTTCATGGAAGACACAAAATAATTTAGCAAAATTCATCAAAAATCATAAAACAAAAATAAAAAGAGAAAATAAATCGGGTGTGTATCAATTGAATTGCGGTAGTGTGATAAGGTATATATAGGTAGAACTAGTAAATGTTTCAGTACAAGAATTAAAGAACATTTAAATAGTTTCGTGCACAATAAGAATAATTCAAACTATGCTAATCATTTATTTATCCTAAAATCATATGTTCGATCATGATTTTAAGATAATACATGAAGTAGATAAAAGTTTACAATTGAATTATTGGGAAACGGTAGAAATAAATAGAGAGAAGCATAAAGGAATTTATTGAATGATCAATTAGAAACTAAATAAATTCGCCTTTACTCAATGTGTTTAAGTAACTGATTTCTTGGTAATTTTATGTTAATTATTTTATTGGGCATTAGTATAATACTGGGAACTTCAACAGTCGTGACGTTGCTCGTATCATATGTGGGGTATAATGGTATCTTAATTACTTTAGTTGGTAATTGAGGATATAAGAAATATCTTATAATGAGTTATCAATTACATTCAAATGATAAAGTAATAGTGTTGTAAATTCAAAAACTCTCCCCTTTTTGTTCAAATATTTGTATAAAAAGTTGATAAATGTATTTAAAGGAAAGACAGTTTGTTTAGAAATCTTTAGTTTAGTCTTTATGATCTGAAGTTACAATGTAACGAAACGCATCATCAGTTACTCAAGAAAAGTGTAAATTAAACAATTATTGTTTTCATTTCATTAAATATATTTCCACTATAACTTCTGAATGGAAAAAATGTTATTTGCTGTAACATTGAGCAGGAACTTTCAATTTTACCACGGGTTTGCGAGGCAATTGAAAATCTTAGGAATTGAATTCTATTCGTCCAAAATAAGAAATTTAACAGTCCTAAAAATGATTAGACCATATCGTAAAAATAAAATGAATCATTTTATATCATTTATTTAATTGAATTGATCTTTATCTGATGACAATCTCTTTGAAATGGTATTTTAAATAGGTTATTCTAATTTCCACATATTTGTTGTAACTATTACAATTTTGTGCTCTCACAGTAACATCATCAGATCGGAAATAAATTCGTTTTAAATTGTTACAAGTAAATTATTCAAATGAATTCTATAATAATTCTAGAGTTCCCAGTAAACCTTAATTCTTGAATTACTATAGACCTCATTCAACTTATTTACCTGCAACATTATAAAATGAATTTATAATAATTTATAATGAGTTTGGTTATTCAAAATGAAGAAAATCTGACCATGCTATTGTAATAGCAAAACAATTGTTTCATAATCCATACCATGGAAATTAGATTAAACCTTATTTAAAACAACATTTTATTTCATTCTATGAACATCAAATGAATTTCACCCTAACTAAGGAACCTTCTTCCTTTACAACCATTGCATAGAAAACAGTATAATTTTTCTACAAAAGATAAAGAAATATTGATGTAGGTATAATCAGATAGCGTTAAGTTTAACAATTTTAAAAATTTTGAAATTTTCAAATTAGTTCATAGACGTTATCTTAAAATAATGATTGGTTAAAATAAACAATAATGGATGACCAGTGTATATCCAAATCTTCAACAACTTTGAATAAAATAATAAAAAGGTTTTTTTTACTTGATTGAAGGATTTTTACAATACCTTAAATATCAGATTAATTCTGCTAACTTCACTACAAATTTTATCCTTCAAGTATTTATTTAATATTTTTAATGAATATTCCATATTTTTTTTGGACTCTTTTATTCCTTTTGATGTTGTGTAATGAGTGTTAATTTTATGTCCACTAAATTGAAACTTTTTCTAAGACATTTATTTTATTCAATTTCAAAAAGTTTTTTGGAAATTTTCTTTATAAAATTTGTAGCAGAATTCTGTATGATATTACCTTTGAATAACACCCGATACTACCTTTTATTTATTTAAATTGAAACTTATCATGCTGGATGGACAGATTTAAATTTGTTAGTAATTAATTAATTTGAATAAGTAAGTCAACTATAATTCTCTGAACTATATCAAGCTTAACATGCTCAAATATATTGATTCAGTTATTAGAGACATCTCTTGTTCATCGTTTCAACTTAGCAGCAAATAACAGGTTTCATTTTCAGTCAGTTATCCAGAGTAGTTTCCTGTTAAAAGTTATCGCACCAAAGTAAAATATCGGTAATGTAGTTGTGAACGAATAGAGGACAATGTCAGTTACACTCCCATTAGAAACACTTCTTGGGTTTATGTTTAAATTACATAGAATACCCCGATTTGACAACGTCAGGCAACTGGATATGGTGAAATTCTTAATTCTTGATTTACTATAGACCTCATTTAACTAATGAACCTACAACAATATAAAATGGATTTATAATAATTTATAATGAGTTTGGTTATTCAAAATGAATCTGATCATGCTACTGTAGTAGCAAAACAATTATTTCATAACCAATAAGTAAGGAAATTAAGTTTACCTTATTTGAATTATCATTTCATTTCAATGAGGTATTATTATTGTATTAAGGTTTCCAAGGACTACAAATATAAAATGTTTTTTTTATATGTATATCCTTATTCATTATTATACACTTAAATTTACCTTGCGAATCTGTAACTTATTTAAATTAGTTAGTAATTAATTCATTCAAACAATTCAACTATATATAATTCTCTGAACTATACCAAGGTTAAAATACTCAAATATATTGAATCAGTTATTAGAGACATTTCTTGTTCATCGTTTCAACTTGACAGCAAATAACAGGTTTCATTTTCGATCAGTTATCCTAAGTAGTTTCCTGTTGAAAGTTATCGGACCAATATTTCGGTAATACAGTTTTAGACGGATAGAGGGCAGCGTCAGTTACACACCATTAAAAACATTATTGGGTTTATGTTTAGATTACACAGAATACCCTGATTTGACAACGTCAGGCAACTTGCTACGGTAAAAATGTCGTGTGAGAAATTTCCGAAAAGCAACAATAGAAAAAGGATATTACTCTGTGTTCTATGACTTTTTAATGAATACACAGTGACGGATTCGTAGTGTTACTGCATTTTCACACTTTTAATTGCAAATTTTGTTTAATGGTTTATATTTAGGTGTGAAAAGATCCGTATTTTTAAGGATCATACGAGTGACAGAATCTTTCATGGATTATAAAATTATATCACTTATCACGGTATTTACACGCTTATTTCTGTGTCAAATACTCTGTGGCACTGTAACTTGACACGTGTGCTCGGTGACGATAACAAAGACACGTCCTTCTGGCGTTCCGATTGTATTTTGAAGCGGCAGAGAGGAAGCTTTTTGGAAATAAACTTCCTGTGCGACTTACAACTTACACGAGATAATAGTACTTTATAACATTCTCTCTTGGTAAATCTCAGTAAGTAAACTACTTTTAAGTGCTTCTGATTAATTGCATGCAAGTTAGTGATTGCACGCTTTTTAATGGTACTTCCACTTATCGCTTTTCATTCTTGTATTTTTGCTCCAGTGTTATTTAATCCGACCGGAATGTTTTACTAAAATTCATCGCTTTTGTATATAACTAAAGCGGCTTGACCCTCACAAGTTATCTTTTTATATTGTATACTTCCTCTCGGTGCCTTGTTTTTGTCTGTTGTTCTTTATTTGTACTGTTCATGGTATTCGCAGTGCATGATATGTAACTGATTTGCATGTACCCCGGTTACCGGTTTCTTTGTTTCTTTTATTGTAACGTCCACACCTAGGTGATGGGGTACTATATCTATTTTATAATGTCTCAGTCAGTTTGTGTTACATTTTCCATATGCATGCACTCGCTTATTTTATGACATTGTATTCCTTGTTAACCGGTGGCGTCCTTTAGGGTAAATCACTGCGTAGTGCTGGTAGAGGACGACGTATCGTATAGAGACAATAAATAGCTCCGGATATCCAACGCTACTGTGAGAATGTGTGATTGATTGCCAGATCATGGTTCCGAGGTATTGTGATACCCCCAGGATTATATTGCGTGACCCTTTAGGTTGTATTCGGTTTGTTCTTTAGTGATATCTGAGCCTTCCTGGGCATTGGCCACCCCGAGGAGGCCAGATACAGTCCATAGTAACTCGAATTATGTTAGATCCCCTCTTCAAGGAGACCTGGGAATACCACGTTACCCACCTTACTGTCCATCCAAATTCTTACCCCTTGAAACGGCAGGTTCTGCACTGGTTACTGGAAGTGTATTTGCAGGTGTATGCTGGCTATATCCTGTCCTCTCTAACCCTTTCCGTTGTATAAGAATGATATCTGATTCGAGAAAGTTACCGACCTAACAATATGTAGAAATAAGTCATTTAAACCCGGGGCGCTCTTGGGTTCCCTGTGTAGCTTTACGAGTACTGAGTAAAGTAAATTTAACAGCAGGCTGGTGAATGTTTGTTTCCATTCATTCAATATTACTAATATAAATAATTATTAATATAATTATTCTGACGTACTGCCGAAAGTCATCGTACCTTAGTGGATATTTATGGTGGCCATTCTCTAGCTGAATGAATGTGTCAGAAGGAGTTTTTACTATTTAAAAGTGGCAATTTCGATTTGGAAGACGAAGAACGACCCGGAGCGTCATCGGAGTTTGAGGATGGAGAATGAGAGACAAGGCTCGATGATGATCCTTCACAAACGCAAGAGGAACTCACAAATACACTTGGAGTCACTTAACCAGCCATTTACCATTGATCAAACCACACAACGCACCACCTGCAAACACTTCAAAGATTCGAGTTCAAGTCACTAAAATCATTCACTTAAGAAGCATCATGTACGTGGTTCAAACTGAGAAGCCTGGTGTCATTATTATTATTTATAATGAGATGGCGTCTGCCCACCCTACCACTGCGTCCGAGCGGCCTATTGGGGTTCACCCCTGATTTATATTTCCTCGACGAGATCCAGTTTTTGGATAAAACCGATAATCTTGTTCGGGGGTAATTTTTTCAGATAGCAGTGGGCTATAAAAGCCTGACCAAAGACCTCGGCTCTGATGTGACTCACTGCTGGGCACTCTGAGACGATGTGCATGGCTGTTTCAGTGTCCTCAAGACACCGCTTGCATTCATCGTCTTGAGCCAGACAGATTTTGTGCAAATGCGCTTTCAGCCTGCAGTGACCTGTCATAATTCCGACAAGTATTCTGAGTTGGACCTTGGGCAGACCTAGCACTAGGTCTGCCATCTTTTGGTTCGAAGCCATTCCAAGGAACGCCTTTGAATGTTTCAGGCCAGGTTGCTGTCAGAAAGACTCTAGTCATGAGTTCATTCTGCCTGTTATCGTGCGCTTAGTCACGTCATGTGGTATTCCCAGGAATGGCTCCGGACTTACCAGAGGCAGCTTGTCTCCAGCAAACGCCAGCCGATCTGCCTCATCGTTACCGAAATAGTTTGAGTGGCTCGGTATCCAAACAAGAATGATTCTGTTATGCATAGCGATCCTGTTCAGAGTCGTGCCGCAACTCCACACTATTTTCGATGTACAACAACTGGATTTTAGAGCTTTTAGTACTGACTGACTATCGCTAAATATTTTGATTTTGTCGTGGTGGATTTGCCGTTTTATCAGCAAAGGTCTCTATACCAAGTGGTTCTGCTTGGAATATGGTTGCGTATTGACCGAGACTCAATGAGATGCTGATTCTCGGTTTGCTTGCGGCGAATCCCGCTCCAGTTCTGTTCGTCGTTTGCGAGCCATCTGCGAACAAGCCAAGGTCGGTCCTCAATAGAACCTCATCATGCTGGGTCCATTCGTCCAGGCTGGAGACGATTACATTGAAATGCCGTTCTTGGCTAGTGACTTTTGACATTGGATCTGAGGGCATCGATAGGGTGCTGTTTGTTAAAAGCTTGTTCAGCAGTCCTGCGCTTCCCATCACTACTGCCTCTGGCCTGTCGATCGCCAGTTGAGCCTGGAGTCATGCATCAACACTAGGAAAGGCCACAGATATGTTCAAATTGTTGAAACATTCAAACTTTTAGTGATTACCGATTATGCTATTATCATGATAGAAGAAGAAACTTCTATAAACAGAATGCAGCCTAACACTTGAAGGTCAACCAGTCTGCTTGATCCAGAAATCGAGATCATCAGAGATCTAGAAGCTCTTTTATACCAGAACATTAGTACTGGATTATAGGGGAGTAACTCAAACATTCCGGCTTGCCTGGAGATCGAAATATTCAGAGAATTAACTGTCCTTGCAACTTAGAATCTAACACTCCGGTGCTAATAGCTAACTACTCGATAATTCATAAGGAAATTTAATTTCTTAGATATTAAAGAAACGGAAGAGCTGCCAATGAAATTTTTGAATCATCTGTCATCTATGGCAATGAAAATTTACGGAGCAAGACAGCAACCAAAGCAAATGGCAATGACACAAATTTCCGAAACTCACAAAAATTTACCGAAAATCTTGTGGCGAGAGGAAACATTAAATCATTTAGAAGAAAAAACGCTGGAACAACGTGAAACGATTCATGAAAAAATGTTGAACCCTGCTGAACACGAAGTCAAATATCTGACAAACATCATGGCTACCATGAGCTGTCAAAATTCGGTTGTCTCGATTGGGAAAAACGTTAGTCTTAGCATATTGTAGAACGTTCTGCAACGTATATGTCGAATTTCTGCAGTCAAATAAGAATCTTCATGAGAGAAATCGAAAATGACGTAAAATTTACATTATATTAAAGGAAATTGAAAGTTTCCGAGTGACTGTAATTTAAGATCAAAGTCAATTTCATGAATTCCAAGTACCTAGATATACATTCAGATTAAGCCGATAAGAGAGCACTAAACTAAATGATTTTTTCGCTAATAGCTCTGACAGAGTCTACCCGAGCTATAAAACAATTTGTCAGACATTTGCACGATTGAATTATCCATCCTTTCGTGAAAAACGTTTCGTAATTCTTCTTTCAGAGCACCGAAAACGTTTTTAATTAAATTCGTTCCTGAGCAAACGATATAATTCAAGGAGGGGTGTTGAGGGAGTCGAAATTTCAACTGTTTCGAAACGAGCTTCGAAGGATGATTGGTTTTCTGTTATTGCTGATTCTAAATGAAGTTTAAAAAATACTGCGAATTTTTTCGTTGAGTTTTCTTCTGCAGGTATGGAAAAGTTCATCACGAATTTTCAAAACTTGAACAGTTAATTACGAATTTTATCTACCAATTTTGCGCAGTTAATTAACTTAGACAATTTTACCCAAGGCTTTATTATCCTCTCTCCAGTAGATTGACTAAAGAATTTAAGTTCAGAAGATAGATGGATATTATTATTGTGTTATATTTTACAAGCATCTCTTCTTATTCAATTTTGACTGTAGGAATTCTTCTACCGATTAATATGCGCCGTCTATTATAATTTCCTTTATACTCCTATCAAACTGTAGTTGTATTTTACACTTTCTAGCAATTGGTTATACAGTTTTCTGCCGCAAAAGTCCACCCACTAATCGTTGGGTATATTTCTATTTGTGTGATGAAGTAGTGAAGTGATTTCTAAACCTTGTACCATATGCTCATCAGAAGAAATACCTCAAACCAGTATTCCATATGTTGGAACATCATGTACAATGGTGAAATAAGCCGCCTTTACAACCTGCAGAAAAGAGACGTAGCTGAGGCTTCTAAGTAAGTAATAATATATAGTAATATACACGTCAAAAGTCTTGCCCCCTAACAAGACAATTTTTTATGTGTGGAACCTTCACTATCTTATCACTTAAATGAAAACAATAAACCAGCGAAAAATGTTTCTTGTTCGTGAGTATTCGAAATTAATCAGTTTTCAGCGAATAATTAGTTGTAATCATGAGAATATTCCGTGAAAAACGATGGAACATCCAATTTCTCAGTTTGACCGGGCAAGAATAGTAGCTCTACATTAAGAAGCTTTGTCGAACCATCAGATTGCGCAACGTTTGAATATTCCACGGACTTCAGTAGCATAGTGGCTTTTTTCCTGGAAACCAACAGCGTTGCCCCGAGGCCGGTGCCTGGTTAAGCCAGAGTAACATCTGCAAGGAAAGACCATTATATCGCAAATTTTACTCGAAGGAATCGAACGGTATCTGTAACAGCCCTTCGAAGTCATTTTTTGAGGACCTATAGATGGGTAGCCTCAACCAGTACCATAAGGAGACGGTTGCATTCCTCAAATTTAAGGGCAAGAAGACCTTTAAGAGTACCTCGTCTATTACCTGGACATAGAGCTACCCGTCGACAATGGGACAAACACCACCAACACTGGCTTTTACCACAATAGCGCAACGTACTTTTTTCGGACGAGTCACGATTCGGTTTACAAAGTGATAGCCGACAAAAAAGGGTTTGGAGAGGTCCAGGCAGACTAGAGCGACTCAATTTCGCCCAGAAAGTTGTGCTCTTTCAAGACGGATCAATAATGTACTTGTGGGGTATAATGTTCGGTCGCCATACTCCTCTTATTATCGTTGAACGAACAATGACTGGTGCCATCTACGTAGAAAATATCATTGAACCAATCATTGTTCCTCTGCGCAACGAATTTGGGGATAATTTAATTTATCAGGATGATAACGCCCCACCACTCCACACACAAAGGGTTCAAAACATTCTTGAAGAGAACAATATCCTGAGAATGAACTGACCAGCAAACACACCAGACATTAATCCAATTGAGCACGTATGAGATTACTTAGAGAGAGTCATATCCAATCGCCAAAACCCCCTTCGACTTTTCGGGAATTGAGTTTAGCCCTTCAGGAAGAATGGAACGGCCTGAAAATTTCGTTAATGGCTTCATTCGTGGGATGCCTAGGCGTATTGGGCAGTTGATTGAAAGAAGGGGTGGTAATAACGACTATTGAATTTGGATTCAGTTGTGGAATAACTACAATTATTCAAAAATAAATAATCGATAAATTTAGATTTTTCTCATTTGTCCTATTTTGTCTCATTCTGCCAAAAGCAGAGAGTAACAAACAAGGATTTTCTATCAAATATATTGCAGTTGAAACAGAGGAAAATATTCATCTCATTTCCAGAATATAGATTTTTTATTTCTTGAGAAACCTAGGGGGGCCAAGACTTTTGGCGATCTGTATATAATAACACTTTTCTGTGAGTTATATTTCTTCCTGTCAATTCGTGAGTCAATCTTTATGGCTCAGAAATGATATAGATGATAAAGATGATCGGATCCAGTAAAGAACCCTGCAGCACTCCACACTCAATATCCAACTTTACCGACATGTCCTGCAAATGAACAAGCTGACTTCTTCCATTCAGATATGACTCCTATCGCCTTAAAGTTACCTCTTTGAAATCATAAAAACTTAACTCCATTAGAAGTGTTTGGTCACAGACACTATCAAATTATTTACTCATAAAAAAGTTCAAGAATTTTCACCCAAAAAAATTTTTTTTTAAATTTTCACCTAAAAAAAGTGATCAAAAAAAAATTTTGAAAAAATTTTCATCCAAAAAAAAAATTTTCACCTAAAAAAAGTGACCAAAAAAAATTTTTTCTAAAAAAATTTCACTTAAAGAAAGCAACAAAAAAAAAAGATTTTGAAAAAATTTTCACCCAAAGAAAAAAATTGAAAAAATATTTTTGAATTTTAACCTAAAAGAAGTGACCAACAAAAAAATTTTTTCCCAAAAAAAAAATCGAAAAAATGTTCACCTAAAAAAAGTGACAAGAAAATTCACCCAAAAAAAGAGACAAAATTTTTTTTTTAAATTTTCACCTTAAAAAAGTGACCAAAAAAAATTTTTTTTGAAAATGTTGAGAAGGCTATCCAATGCCTTCTTAAGCATTTCTATCAATTCTGTTGTATTTTTTTCTTTTCAAGACAATTCAACATACGGTTTTCATAATTGTTTCAAATATCTTCCATAAAACTGGAGTAATGCTTATTGGTCCATAATTTGAGCCTTTGTTAATCTCTCCTTTTTGCTTATAAAAGGGAATGATCTTCATTACTTTTAGTTCTCTTCAATATACGCCTTCCTGGGAGCACTTGTTTACTAACAGTCTCAGTGATAAAATCAAGGAGGTAGCCAGGTTCCTTATGAAATTTTTGGTATGCACAAGAAATTGTTCCGGGAAGATATTCTCTCGTTTTTTAACATTATTCAATATGCTTACGCAGTGCTTTCTAATTTTTCTACTAAAATTTCGTTTTTCATTTAATATTGTGTTGAATAGCTTGTCTATAATTTTCTCTGTAATTTTTATACTCATGCCTTTTTCAACTACTATTACAATCCATCTATCAACAGCATTCAGCTATTTATTATTGAAAAAATAAATGTATCCTTGTCCTTTTTTCACCCAAGTTATCTCATGATATCTTATTTAGTTCTATTTTTAGTTGATTAATTTTTATATCTCTTTTTTATGAACTTGTATTCTTTTGCAGGATGTTCCGTTTCTTAAGATTTACTAAAAAGTTATGCTCTGTGATCCTTTTTCCACCCAAGTTATCTCATGATATCTTATTTAGTTCTATTTCTACTTGAATAATTTTTATATCTCTTTTTTTGAACTTGTATTCTTTTGCAGGATGTTCCGTCTCTTAAGTTTTACTAAGAAGTTATGCTTTGTGATCAAAATTGAGCATCTTAGTTGTTTTTGCATGGAATGAGAGATGTTCGGTTATAAATATATTATCCATACAGGTGAATTCTACCAGAATAGTTATTGGCTATTTGAGGAAGGCCTCTTTTCCAAGTGACTACCAAGCAGTCTCCACAGTCGACCCAGAGGTAGAAAGTGTGATAAGGATTACGCCATATCATCGCGCTCGGCGAGAACCCCTCCGAAGAGATGAACCCACCAGCTTCCAGTTTGGGCCCCGACTCGAAAGCCAGAACCGTCTGACTGGTAGCAGCGAAAGCACTATCCAACCTCTACTGGCTCTGCAGGTCAGTACCCGAGTTGTTTGAGACGCAACTCACCCGCCGGAGGGAATTCTTATCCATCCACCCGAACGCAGTCCCAAGAACTAAGATAAACTCAAGATTGACGACTACAATTGATCCTGGTACGAGCACCGTCTAGCGGACTATACGTCCTGACCCACCGAACCCATGTGAAGTCATTTGATTGATCCTGGCGTCAAGCACTAATGGCGGAGCCATTTCGTCGAGATCCACAAACCCTAAATAGTTACGCACAGATCCAGGGGCCAGGACAGGCCGGTCGAACCGTCAAGTCCCGTTAAACCCCGAGTCGTTTCATGAGAATATCCCGAAAATGGGGGTCTGCGAACAGATAAATGAAATACCCCCCTAGTCCAGCATGCGGACTTTCAACCACTGCCCCCTCGAGTCCAACACCAAGTGGGGTGGCCAGGTGGTACAAGTAACACCTGAGGGCAAGTCCACCCCCCCGAGGTAACGCAGTATGCTACATAACGCACTCGGCCATTACACAGAATCCGGAGATTTATACTGCGATAGGGTAGAGTACGCCAGTTTTAAGGGAGAAGCCCTGTGCTGCGACAGACTCCCTTGTCACTGAGTTAATCAACCGGCTCAGCCCTCCATTTCACCTGAGTAAAACTAGGGCCCCATTCGGAGATCTTCCACCATACAGGTCCAGTGACTGGCGCGAAATGGCATTACGTTAGACACCAAGACTTAACCCTCCAATTCGCCGGGACGAATTTAGGGTCCTAGTCAAGAGAGCGCCCCCATCACGTCAAGATCTAATGCCTGGGGGGCGATATATTATCCATACAGGTACTATCAACAAAATACTGATTAACTTTCAGGTCTTCTTTTGTGTCATTTAAGATGTTTATATCAAAATCTCCAGCCATTTCGCCGTAATCCGTATGTAGATTTTCAGTGCTTTGCGCACGAAATTCCATTTGCAATGCAAAATTTAAGACAGATTTATGTATTTTTTTCACTTATAAAAAAGGGAGGACGTTAATTCAAAAGAGTGTAACTTTCTGTGAGATTTTATTGGATGCGTGAGATATTTCCTGAAAGTTCTTAGGGCGGTGCAAGAATTTGATGACTAGTACCGCCCGTCTATACTCAAAACTCAAGAGATAATAGACAAAGAAATCAAAATATAACATCGGAAAAATATACAAAATGACAAAGAAAAATCTGATACGAAATCATGTCTAAAATATCTAATGAAAAATTATAAATGAAAACGAACTTCCAAGAAACTAATTCCGTCAACCGAGTATTTATTATCTCTACAAAACGAGAAGTGAATGAACATTAATTAATTGAACTTAATATACAGCCGAGTACATACTCTTTAAAATTTCATCTGCAACTAGATTTTAATATCATTGGAACGAGAAAAAACACTGGCATCTAATTTCACTATCAAGCATTGATAATGACTAGATTATCGAAATTTGTCTTACTCATTGAGAAATGAAGTTCAGGGACCGGTTCAATCTATGAGTATATCATAATAGAAGAGCAGTGACGGAGGTTCTGACAATATATTTAGTCAGGGTAGGTTAAAAGAAATAATAGCTCCCCTCACGTGACCGATTATAAACCAGTTTAGATATGCTTGCACATTTTTATAAACAGCATTGCAATGATAATATAAAGATGATCTTTCTATTTCATGGATATTTATTATAAATGAGAATAATAAAATAAATAATATTAATAATAATGTTAATGATAATATCATTAAAATTAATAATAATATTAATGAAAAAACTGAAAGTAAAGAATAAAGAAATGATAATAATATCAATAATAATAATAATATTATTAATAATAATAGTATTAATATAAAAAACTAAAAATAAAGAATGACAAATTTAAATAATATTGATAATAATGAATTAATTGCAGTATCAATACACAAATATTCAACAATTTGAAAAAAAAAAACAAAATGAATTAATACAAAATACAAAAGGACCAAGGTCAGTTAAACTGTTATTACTGTAAGCCCGTATTGAAATAAGAACTAAAAAAAAACCTATCCTATTTCCCATGTTTCACTCCCATCCTGTACCAAGATAACGCACACCCTGAAGGATATCTGAGAACTACTCAATAATAATTCAACGAATCGAACGGTAATCTTCGATAACCAATCTTGAACCCTGATGGACCGTAAAGCTTCAGAGGAGTAAGAATGCGGTTGTATAATATATAAATATAAAATGAAAATATTGTCGGAAAAATGTTGTTTTATGGTTGAGTACTCCCTGAATCTTACATTTAAACTGTGAACATCTGATCCGAACTTTATTTTGTTATAAAGATATGGAGGCGATTTGAACAAAACCGCGGAGTATAGATCCCTACTCTGTTCCATGCTCAACCATTAATAATAATTATAATAATATTTATTCTTTCTATAAGACAGAAAACACTGTATAGAAAACGTGAAAAAAAATATATATAATAATAACAATAAAAAAAATTATTTAGATTGATCAAACAAAAAAGCAATTCAAGCATTCGCCAACACTATAAAAACAATTTATTAATAACAGTTCCTTAATATCTTCCTTAAATTTTCTGTATTTTCCATCGGATTTTTACTTAGAGTGATAGAACTTTCGATAGGACTAACTGTGATTTGACAGAAGGTAGAAGCCATGTTAATTTGACATTTCTATTCAGTAAGCATTAACAAAATATCATGGGAAGACTTACGCCGCAACAACGTTTAAAAATTGTTTTATTTATTTTCAAAACCAGTGTTCTATTCGCCAAACTTATAGAGCACTTCGTGAAATTTGTGGTTTACATAATCGTCCATCAGAGCAGCTTATTCGTCGAACTATCGATAGATTTCGGACAATGTTACAGTGAATGGTGCTCGTTACAGATCAATGATTATTCGTTTCAAAATTGGAATGGTATCGACCCAGAAGTGTTTTCGTTCCAAAAATATGGTTCTACACCTCATGCTGCTACCGTAACAATTGATTTATTGAAAGAAAATTTTGCCGATAACATTATTTCGAGAAATATTCCAATTAATTGGCCTCCAAGATCATACGACATAACTCCACTGGATTATTTTCTTTGGGGTTATGTCAAGTCATTGGTTTATGCCGATAAACCAGAAACAATAGACGCTTTGGAAGCCAACATAGCTCTTGTTATTGGTGAAATAAAGCCTGAATTACTCGGAAAAGTGGTCCAAAATTGGTCTGGTCGAATGCTGTTCCTCAGAGCTAGTCGTGGTGGACATATCCGAAAATTATTTTTAAAACATAAATGTCATAAAATTATCTTTCAAATAAAAAAAAATTTGGCTTCAATCTTAATTTAAATGTGTTTTATCTCAATTTGAAGTTCTATCACTCTAAAAAAAAACACCCGATATGTTTTGGAATACAGAGAATATTTTTATGCCTTGTATTGTTATCCTGGTAATCACAGCATTTTCTCAGTACCTTCGAGTTTTTTTTGATATACAGTAAACAATTCTGTATGAAAACGCGGGGAAAACTTAACAATCTGTTGGAAATAAAGAGGGGCCTACAGGACTCCACTGGTGAAAGGTTGAAAATAAGTCGAATTATTTTTTTCTGTACGATGAATGCACGATAACTAGAGGAGGATCCTCGGCATAACACAACGTTGTAGCTTAGATGAGAGTAGGCCAAGGAATAATAGACGCAAATCAGAGATTCTTCCGGCAGAACTTGCTTGAGAAGTCTAATGTCAAAAAATGCACTACTCAACCTCGAACATACTAAGTCAACGTGATTCCTCCAACTCAGAACCCCGTCAACCTGCAGTCCAAGGAACCTAACACAATCGAAACACCTCAACTCACCCGCCGGTAGCTTTAAGCTTAACTGGCAACCCATATCCCGAACTGAAGTTACAACAGATCAGTTTTCTTGACATTCAGAATTATGAAGTTTCACAAACACCAATCAGTGAAACAGCAGACCACAAGTTCACACATGGCTGTGAGTTCCACAAGGCTGGATGCAGAAATTATAAAGGATGTATCGTCAGCAAACAAAACGATTTTGAAGTCGGCTAATATTGATGAAAACATGATGACGTAAAGAGGAAGAGCATTGACGAACAGAATGAATAAAAGAGGTCCCAAAACAGAACGCTGCGGAACCCCCAATTCAACTGGATATCTGGAAGATTTCTGTTGTCCTACACGGACGTAGAAGTACCTATTATTTAAAAATCCTTGACCCACTCAAGAAAAATACCTCTAGATCCGAGGCTGTATAACTTAGACAGAATAAACTCAAAATTAAGGCAGTCGAATGCTCTTGATTCATCGAAAAAGAACCTTGACTCCACTTAATCTTATGTCTAGGTGATCTTTTATGTCCTGGTTTCTCTAACGAACCTTAGTTTTATCCGGATTTAGCAAAAGTTTGTGTTTGGATGAAATATCCAGCAATCTGTCAAGATCAGCATTAACCCCATTATTGGCTCTTTCAATTTCTGCAGCTTTGAATGAATAGAGGAGCTGAATGTCATCTGCGTATCAGAATTCTGTAAAGAATTTTATTCCATCGGTGATGAAAAATGTGTAGATGCAGAACAAAACTGGAGCAAGCACTGAGCTCTGTGGTACGCCACTTTTCAGTAGTACCCACTTCCGACCTACCAGATAATATCTCATCATACTGACATCTATGCTGGAGATAGCTCTCGATCAGTTTAACGGCGGCAGTTGAATCTCTCCTAATATTTTATGATTCACTCTATCAAAGGCCTTGGAGTTATCCAAAAGCACCAAAATGCCTGAATCTATATCAGCAAAAATAAAGTCCACTACATCGAGAAGGACCGTACAACAACTGTCAGCCGTCCGGAACCCTGATTGACGAGGAGGCAAAATGTTGTACTCCTCCAAATGAGATTCGATTCTAAGAGCTAAAATTCTTTCGTATATCTTTGCGCAAGGGGATAGAATAGATATCACAAACCTTGACTCCTTTACCAAGAAACTTACACCGAGTGCTTAGTATTATATTTTCAGTAAGAATAGAAAAATATAAATATTCGAACCTAATTTTTATTCTCACTATTAAAGTCTTTGGTTGTTTTTTGTATTTTCACTAAGGTTTATTATCTTTTAATGTAGAAGTCCGCATCTTATAGAAAGCATCGAAACCTCTAAATACTGGAGAGTTTTATGTCTTTTGTTGTCTATATCGCTTATCATTTGAACTCTGTGTTAAAACTGCGCAAGCTTATAGTACCGTAAATGATTTAAAATTAGTTCAGCGAAAAACGCTATGCTTTCTCTAAGATTACCCTGACTAAATATGTCTGAACCTCCGTCACTGCTTTTCTATTATGATATAATACAGACGTAGATTAAAACAGGCTCTAGACAGTTCGAGCTTTGTAAACAGGAATGCCATTCCAAGAGCTTGATTGATCATTTTCTCGCTAATATAAGTGATAAGATAAGTATTTATTACAAAACACAATTGTTAGAGTGCAAGATTGGCGAAGTGTTATATAGTTTTCGTTCTTTTTTCAAGAAAGATGTTTAGAAAATTTCCGTTCAGAAATTTACTCCTTAGAACTAAAGTTCAAATTAATCAAAAAAGAGTGAAAAGTGCTTATGTTTCAGAAGGCAACGTTGTTAGTTCGGGTTATAGTGACATATCTATACCACATGTTACATTACCGGAGTTTTTTGAGGAATATCATGATAAATTTTATGACTTTACAGCAATAGTGAGTATATTCCTTTAATTCTTACTCTTAGATGTTAATTAACTGTGATTGTATAACTCATGTTTTAAACATCCATTAAAATCCGAAAATTTCCCATAGTTACGGCGAATTGATAAGTGAATATACCCTTGACGACGTGGTATAATAATCGTGTTAGTGTTTCGCCCCCTGAAATATTGTGATGATTTCCATAGTGACGTTCTTGGACGTTCGCCAAATAAAATAAAAGTCGAGTTCAAAGAGGTATCATTGAATTTTTAAAAATGCAGCGCTTTGGTTATAGTTCTAGTGTTGAAATAGATCAATAAATTGAAAATTTGACAACACAAAATACCACAAAAACCCATAATTATGTTTGGAAACAGTTCACGGTGTTTTGTGAACATCAGAATTACAAATTTTGAGCTAATATCGGGTGTTTTTTTAAGTGATAGAACTTTAAATTAAAATAAAACACATTTAAATTAAGGTTAAAGCCAATTTTTTTTATTTGAAAGATAATTTTATGTCATTTATGTTTTGAAAATAATTTCCGCCATATGTCCACCACGACTAGTTCTCAGGAACCACATCCGACCAGACCAATTTTGGACCACTTTTTCGAGTAACACGTGTTATTTCATCAATAACACGTGTTATGTTGGCTTTCAAAGCGTCTATTGTTTCTGGTTTATCAGCATAAACCAATAACTTGATATAACCCCAAAGAAAATAATCCAGTGGAGTTATGTCGCATGATCTTGGAGGCCAATTAATTGGAACATTTCTCGAACTAATGTTATCGCCAAATCTTTCTTTCAATAAATAAATTGTTACGGTAGCAGAATGAGGTGTAGCACCATTTTGTTGGAACCAAAACACTTCTGGGTCGATACCATTCAAATTTTGAAACAAATAATCATTGATCATCGATCTGTAACGAGCACCATTCACTGTAACATTAGCCCCAAAATTGTTTTTAAAAAAATATGGACCGATGATGCCTCCAGCGTGAACCAACATATGTATAATATTATTTAAATATTTTAATATTTACAGATATATTCTGTTAGCATTCTACATATTCAATTTAAAAAAATTATATTTAATATTATAACTTCAGGAATTAAATTAATGTCATATAAGTACCACTTATATCAAACGACATATAAAATAAACATTCATTATAAGACATCCAAATGATATAACAAAATCCAAAAAATATAAATTGTTAACAAAAACCCTATAAATTAAATATTTTGGGTAGACAATATTTTGTTTCAGATAAATTTTCAACCTCTTTTTTGATGCAAAAGATAAAAACAAGCGGCTGAATAACTCTGGAGTTTATGAATTAAGTCGCCAATATTGGGCGAAATCGGTCTAATTGTTCTGCAATTATTCACAATTGAAACTTTTTCGTATTTTTCCAATAGTTCCGATACCACCAAATGGTTTAAAATAAAATTTGGTGGACAGATGCATAATAAAAACACGAAAACTGGTGGCAAACTTTGTGAGAATCAGCCGTCCAGGCAGATGAATGAAAATAAAATTGCCAATTTGCAAAGACCTAGTACTTAAAATTTTCAAGAAAGGTATGGAGTCTGAATGTATCAGTTATGTAATAATGAACAAAATCGGCTCAAAAGTTTCTGAGTAACTCTTGTTTAAAATTTAATAAATGGCGCGAGAACAGCTGTAAATGAGAAGAATATGTTATCTTAAATACACAGCAAAAAAACGAGCCACTAAGATTTTACACTGTTTTTTCCAATAGACTCACGTATTCAAATTGATTCAATAATATTTTGTTCATCATCTACCTTTCATTAGGAATTCAACTAAATATGCGCAAAATGTAGGACAAATGGACTAAAAATCTTGATAAAAGGAATCATCTTCGAATAATTCTTCACGATAAATTCTTCGTTTATCAGTTGCATTCAACATTGATCGTTGAAAAGTTTGTTTTCCACTTTCTGAAAGGAAAAATTTCATAAAATATGTTTACCAATTGAAGATCGTGCTAGAATCCTGGTACTTATTGAAAATGAGCTGAGCCAGAGATCTGTTGTTAGAAGAATGAATGTTATCCTATCAACAGTCCAAAGAATATTGACAAGGCATCAGGAGACAGGTAGGCTGACTAGAAGACCTTGATCTGGAAGAAGCCAGTTCACATCGTTGAGAGATAACGGATTAATGGTTTCCACAACTCTTAGAAATCGCCTTCGTACTGCTGTTGAAGTTCGAAATCATTTGAAGGAGGTACGTGAGTGAATGGATCGTGAGAATCGAATTTACAACCATACAGACCTACCACCGGTTCAGAACTTCTCAGAGAGCATCGAATTGCGCGTCTTCAATTTACACGAGATCATATAAACTGGTTCGAAGCTCAGTGGACCCAGGTACTTATCTCTGATGAATCCAGTCTGTATAGAGGAGCAAGTTCCATTCGGTGGAGAATCTGTAATGGTCTGGGGAGGTGCGTCTTTAGAGAGCCGCACAGAGCTGGTTTTCATAAATGGATCTTTAACAGCAGTAAGGTACATAGAGGAAATTCTTATGGGCCATGTTGTACCTTATATACCATTGCTGGGAGAGCAGGGAATTTTTTGCATGACAATGCACGCCTACATACTGCTCGAATAGTGATAGCGTACTTGAATCAGGTTGGAATTTCAAGGATTAACTGGCCAGCATGAAGTCCTGACTTGAATCCCATCGAACATCTATGGGACCAACTGGGAAAGCGAGTTAGAACAATGATTCCACCTCCCAATAATTTACAAGAGCTCCGTGAAGCCATTCGTCATGAATGGGAGAATATTTCACAAGAGAATATTCATCACGAGCATGCGGAGACGTTTGGAAGCTGTAATCAGAAATAGGAGGGGTGACACGCCATACTGATACTGAAATTTTCACAGTTACGATACTTCTTTCAATTTCGAAGTTTTTGATTTTCCAAAAAAAGCATTTATTTTCATACAAATCGAATAAAAAGTTTAGTTTTTTTTGGGCAATTCTCTCTTCCCTACCATTTCAAAAATTTCATGATTCTCGTAAAAATTTTAACTAAGAAAGGTATTTGAATAATAATGATCAAGTGACCCGTTTTTTTCTGCTCGCCAGTGTATTATTGAACGTAATCCCACTGCTTGTAGTACTAGACGTTTTGTCACAAACGGTTGTTTGATGGATTGTAAATAGACAACAATTGCCCCCTTACCGTTACCGTCAAGTCAACGATAGGGCATAGACGCCAACGCGTAAAATTTTGTGATTGGCTTCTCAACAGGCAAGAACAAAACCCCTGGTTCCTTTCAAAATCATATTTGGTATTTGGAATAAAAATAAATTCGCGCGGCTTTGATAGCAGATGTCGCTACTAGTTTATTATTTCATTGTTTCATCTGGCAACAACACCTTCATTTTGAAATGACATCACTAGACCTTCTTTTCAGTATCTGTGATTAAGCTGACAAACAACGTAGGTTCTGTGTGCTCTGAAAATGTCAACTTTTGTACCAAAAAATGTGTTTTTGCGGGGGGGGAGGGTTTACTTCATAACTTCAATATGAAGAAAAAAGCTGCCGAAAGTCGTATTTCAGTTCTACAAAATTCAATATGAATTACCCTTTTTTAGGAATGCGCTGTTACAAAGAGGAAGTACAGTTATGGACAAATCAAGAACAAGAGCAGAAATCTAGCTAATGGAATGAGAAAATATTTTGGACTTCAAGATCAAGATGTTGTCGCTATAATACTTAACAATATTCCAGAATTTCCAATAGCCAATTTAGGAGTTTTTAAAGCCAATCTAATCGTAACTACCGTGAGTTCTGTTTTCACTCCAGGTAAATTTGTTTCACCATTCCCTTTCAGAAGACGTCTCTATAAATAATATTTTTCAGATGAAATTTCTAGACAAATCACAGACGCCCATGCTAAGGTTATAATAACAGAAGTTGATCTTATGCCAACTGTCAAAACGGCTCTTCAAAGGTCGTCGAAGAATATACCACTTATTGTTGTTAAAACGAAGGTGAGTAAGATTATTCATGAGACCCAAAAGGCTGGAAAAGTGAAAGGGTTAAAATTCAAATGCAAGTAAAGTGTCCCCAAAAATAGAGAGGTCAAAAAAAATTGAGGAGTTAAGAAAATAGTTAACAATTATTTCGGTATTCCAGTTGTTTTTCCGTTAACCTCCTACAAATTTTAATCGAAAAACATTTTTCATTCAAAAACTTTTAGAATTGCATAAAATAAATGTCTAAGAACACACTGTGCCACTTCAGTAGGCATAGAGAATTAAACACTTATCACACAGTACCAAAGGAATAAAAGAATTCGAAGAAATATAAATTATCAATTAAATCTAATAAATACTTGAAGGGGACAAAATTTTGTTTCGTTTCTTGTTTGATTAAAACCAAATTCCTTTCCAAACATGCAAAACATTACTTCAAGAACTTCTTCAAAAACAACTTGTTCAAAATAAGTTCCTTCAAAAAAAATTCCTAAAACATGCAGAACATCTTCAAAAGGCAATTTAGAATTATAACTATTTAAATATTTTAATATTAGCCTTCTACATATTCAATTTCAAAAAATTATATTTAATGATTATAACTTCTGAAAATAAATTAAAATAATGTCATATACTTATATCAAATGACATATAAAATAAACATTCATTATAAGATATCCAAATGGTATAACAAAATCCAATAAATAAAAATTGTTAACCAAAATCCTATAAATTAAATATTTTGAATAGACAAAATTTTGTTTCTGCTGATCAATCTTATGAAAACAAATATCTTTCAAAAATGTCTAACATAATCTTAAGAATTTCATCATAAAACTATCTTACTTGGAATATTCAATATTATTGGATATCTAACTAAGTTACTTCATATAAAAACTCAAGATATGTAAAAACATTACTGAACAACAAGTTTTAAGAGAGACTTTGCTTCGTCAGTATTCAAATAATTCATATTCAATAAATATAACATCAATCAACAACAAATATTTACTCACCTTTTAACCATTTTGAATACTTCTAGTAAACTGAAAAATCTTTAAATGTAGTGTAACGGTTCACTATATATAAATATTTCTGTGGTTTACCCTTGATCTAAAAGATTGAAAGACAATTTAACGGCCTCTGTTATAGCACAAGGAAACCAAATAATTATATATTATGAATAAAATAACATAAATAGAGGTTAATTCTTGATAGAGGGTAATAATAATATAATAATAATATATTATGAATAAAATATGAATTATATATTATGAATAAAATAACATAAATAGAGGTTAATTCTTAATAGAAGGTAATAATAATAATAATATAAAATTATTTAAATATTTTAATATTTAAATATTATTAATTATTAGAATTAACCTCTATTTATGTTATAGAATTATTACAACGGAAGCTCATTACTTTAAACTTAAAAAATAAAAATAATTTACAAAATATATCTTATCATACAGACTGAATGCAGATATCTGAACATGATAAGATATAGTTTGTTGATTATTTTTTACTTTTTAAGTGTGATGGGCTGATGAGTTTCCGTTGTAATAATTCTAAATTGCTTTTTGAAGACGTTTTCCATGTTTCAAGAATTTTTTTTGAAGGAACTCATTTCAAGCAAGTCATTTTTGAAGAAGTTCTTGAGGTTATGTTTTGCATTTTTGGAGAGGAATTTGGTTTTAATAAAATAAGGAACGAAACAAAATTTTGTCCCCTTCCAAGTATTTATGCAGTAGATTTAATTGATAATTTATTTTTCTTTGAATTCTTTTATTTGTTACTGTGTGATAAGTGTTTAATTCCCTATGTCTACTTAAGCCGCACAGTGTGTTCTTAGACATTTATTTTATTTAATTGTAAGAGTTTTTGAATGAAAAATTTCTTTGAAATCAAAATTTGTAGCAGGTTAACAGAATAAATCTGTATGATATTTAAAATGTTTAAATAATCCTTCTATCAAGTAAAAAACTTTTTTTATTATTTTATTCCAGCTGTATTTACTTATTCCTGTATGGAATGATCTGCCTGTTTGTAAATACGTCTATTATGGATTTTACATAATAAACCATTTACATTAAATGATATTAGTAATCGGTTGAAAAATTCCTAATGAAACACAATAATAAGTTAAAAACAACCTACTTTTATATTTTACGACTCAAATAAAACATAAGTTTTAAGGCATAACTTTGACTTTCTATGTGTAAAATTTCAAAATTATGGTTGAAAGTTTCCAACAAATGATTCGAATATGTGGAATTACTTTTGTTATTGAAGAAACTCTTCAAAGGTCCACAAATTCTATGTCGGGAAGTTCTTTTCGACATAAATTATATTTATTTTTTAGGTATGTAGCAATATTCTCAAAAATACCTTTAGCATATTTCAAGGAAATGTATTTATAGTCCGTCTAGAAAGAAAAAACAAAGCTCAATTATAATTAATGAGTATATATTTTTAATTTTTGAGTTAGAAAATTATATATTATGTATAAAACAAAATAGAAAAAGGCTTTTTAAAAAATTTAGAAAATTACAACAAAATATTCATCTTATTTACGCACACAACTTCCATTTAACTGACACTTGACTAAACGTCTAAGTACACCCGAAACTAGATCACCTCCATAATTTTCGATGATGGTAGTCCACGACTGTAAAACTGAGTGAATTAAATCATCTTTATTTCGTGGCGCTGCTAATTCAACTTAAATCTTCATTAGTCACCTTATGTATTCAATGGGGATAAGATCTGATGAAGCTGCTGGCCATGAAATGGTTGCCATTTGGTGTTCTTGGATCCAAGCTTGAGTATAGGCCTAAGTATGACATCCTGCTGTAAATGCCACCTCTCTGGATATAAATCATGCGTTTTTTCAAGGAGAAAAGCTACAATACTTTTCACTATTAATGGTACCATCAACTATACAGAGAGGCGTAGCACCACGCTGAGATATTGCTCCCCAAACCATTATTTTGGTAGGAAATTTTAGCGGTAACAGGTTGTTTTGATAGGACTTAAGTGATTTCCACCAAATTGGAAACAACTTTAATCAGGTATAAAGACATTATTGAAATTATCTTCTTGAAAACGTTGACAAAATCCTTTGTTGCTTTGTAATGGTGTCATTGTAGGGTTTTTTTTTTGGTTTCCTTGATATGTATTCTTGTCAGTTCAGTCAATTTAAGTACAACTTAAAGTAACTATTAGAAATGAAATTTTTTGAAGATGAGCAGAATTTTAACAGGAAATTTCAGAGAAGTTAGAGAAAAGAAGTATCAAGTTGACATGTTATATTCCTTAGCGGGAACACTTCAAAGAAGAAATTGTTAAAATAGGAAAAAACATAAAACTGTCAAGTATTTAAAAAGTTTCCCAGAAAAATTCATTCAGTTGAGCATTTTAAATTGAGATAAAATGTAATTGATGATACTGATCACGTTTCCAATTTAAAATCCAAACAAATCACGAAAATGTTTATATTCAATTTCTAGAACCATCAAGAACTGCCGGATGATGCCATAAATTTTCACGAATTCGTGAACAGAGAAACAGATAATATAACACTTACTGCCGGAAAACCCGAAGATGTAGCTGTTCTTCCATATTCAAGTGGTACCACCGGCCTACCTAAGGGAGTTGAGTTGACACATAAAAATTTAGTGTCTAATATTGTGCAATACAACTATCCTGAACTTCGTTTCAAGCAAGAAGCTACAGGTAATTATTGAATTACATTTTTTCGAGATTGTGGGTGGCATGAAAAAGAGATTGAAAACTCCTGCCTTCACGTCTGTACTTTTGGTCATTTTTATGATTTCAATGGCTTTAGTCCAAGGTGCTGTATGTGAATTCTACCAATTAGTGTATTGGTATGTGAGTGTAGCTCTTTCACCAAGTGACTAGTTAGTAGTCTCCACAGTCTGCCCCAGGAGGCAGAAAGTTTGATAAGGGTTACGCTTTATCATCGCGCATAACGAGAACCACTCCGGAGAACTGAACCCACCAGCTTCCAGTTTGGGCTTCAATTCGAGAACCTACAACCGTATGACTGGTAGCAGCGAAGCACTATCCAACCTCTACTGGCTCTGCAGTGTCAGTACCCGAGTTATTTGGTGCGCAACTCACACGCCAAAGGGACTTCTTATCCGTCCATCCGAACGCAGTCCCATGAACCAAGATAGTCTCAAGATTAATTAATAATTAATTGATCCTGGTACGAGTACCGTCAATCCAGCCTGGACGTCAAGACCCACGAACCCTTGTGAAGTCTTTAAATTTATCCTGGCTTCAAGCCGTATTCTCGAGATCCACAAACCCCCGAAACGTCTCACCGGTGAGTCAACGGTGCTGTGTCATAATTCTATAATTTCAGATCACTAGTTATATTTTTGCCACTGCGACGTGGATCTCTTCTGTCAATTCTCGCCTTCACTTTTTTCGGCGATATTGCAGTGCATTTAGGACCGCCACCATATTCTTTTGCGGTTGTTCTAACGATTTATAATGCGATGCAAAAATATTCTATTCATTCTGAGATGTTTCAACTGACGAACAATTTCTGAATGCAAATATACAGCCAAACATATGGCAATCACACTATTAGGTTTAATTTCCATTGTTCAAAGCCTGTTTTCTTCGAAACAGAAACCAAAATACTTTCATACACTTGTGAATAAGATAATGAACTGTAATGCTTTGTCATTGTTAGAGTGACAGTTGGATCAGTCGTCAGGTAATTCTGCTGATTCAGTACTCACGTATCGAGGCTTCACGTACATGATCTAATACAGATCACAGGCATCTACAAATATTTTATACATTGTAATATTTACAGGAAGTTTCCAAGAAGTATTGCCAATGATCATTCCGCTATATCACATTTTTGGTTATAATGTAACTATGAATTCAACACCAATCTATGGAGGAAAATTAGTCACAATAGGAAAATTCACACAAGAATGCTTCATATCCATGCTTAGGGACTACCAAAATAGTACAATGTTTTACCTCGTTCCACCAATAGGTATGTACATTTTTCCACTTCAGTTAATTCAAATTTTCATTACTGAGCAGTTTGATGTCAAATATTGGATTGATTTAGCCGATGCTTGGTAGAAATTATTCATAACTACTTGTTTCTTTTTATGCCTTATTTTAACGGTTACAACATCTATTCGGCCCCATCCTTTTGAAGAAGGCAGAATTTTTTGTATTCATATAACGAAAGATAGTGCCTACCGATAGTTGCGGTCAAAATCATTTGATGAGACACGTGCCAACAGCATTCAGCACGTATGCAGTCAGACCATACCTGAAGCCAAAGAAGCGTATAATCCAAGAATGATCAACAAGCTCATAGATCGCTCCGGTTTTGATCAATGGCAAAACTAATTGGCAAAAACTTCTCTCATTCAAGTTTTCCCCCTCGTATAGAAGAGGATGATTCACTACACCAAAAGCTAAAGCCGATCTCTTTGCGCAGACATTCGCTTTTAATTCGACTGTCGAAACATTTGGTTGGGAACCTCCAACAATTCGAACTGTTTCATCTAGGATGAGGTATATATTCTGCTGACCGAATGGTTCATTCGTCGAATATTTGTTGAACTGAATTCCAGAGTGCAGACGAGATTCCTGCCATTGTACTCAAAAAGTATTCACCAGAGCCTACTGTTATATGTAAGATGTTCACTAAGTGTAACGAAAGGAACTTTCCGTAATTTATAGAAGGGTGCACTAATGAAGTCTATACCAAAGAAGAGGAGAAAGTGTTTTCCACCAACTTACCACCCAGAAGCCAAAATCTCTATTTGTCGAAAGTCATCGAGGCAGCTATTAATCTCGAAATCTACCTGGAAAGCAAAAGTCTCATCAGATAATAAAGTTTTCGCAAAGCGATCAACAGGAGACCTCCTTAGCTATGTGGACAAGGGATATTGAGCGCTATGGAGAATCTAAGTCAGTTGCTCTGGATATATCGAAGGCTTTGGATCGTGTCTGGTATAAGGCTCTTCTCAATAAGCTATCTTCGTATGATTTTCCCGGGAGGCTGCGGAATTAGATGAAGAGTTTTCTCATCTACAGGAACATTCATGTGATCGTGGATGGTGCTGATTTTCGTGTTTTCAACGTGAACGCTGGAGTGCCCCAAGGCTCAGTTTTGTCGCCCTCCATCTTCCTGATCCACATAAACGATCTCCCTAGTACAAGAACCACATTGTAAGCTTCGTGGATGAAAGCACGCTGATGTCCCCTTTCATCAGTGCAAAACCTTCAAGTACTGTTGAATCTTACCTCTATAGATGCCAGCAAATCAATTTCCTGAACAAAGATCTCAAAAAAATCAACGAATGGGGTCAACGGAATCTGGTGCAATGCAACGCCTCGAACATCCAAACTACTTTTTCTCGAAAAACTCAGTTAGTGACTTTTGACTTGATGATGGAAAACCAGGTACTTCAGCCAGAGGATTCCATGCATCTTCTTGGCGTGGCCGTCAACTCTTTGGTCTGTTGAAGGAACGTATGACCAACATTGCGAAGTCTGCTGTAAATAAACTGGGACATTTGTTTGAAGTTAGGAAATATTTCAGGTTATTCTACCTTACAAAGCCCAGATCAGACCAGGACTCGAATATTGCTCTAATTTTTTGAGGTAAGCATTCAAAATTCGTTACAACTTTTGGATTCCATCCAGAAAGCAGCAGTACGACAACCAGTTTGCCGTCATTGCAACATAGAAGGAGTATTGCCGACTTGTGCTTGACCTATAGATATTATCACGTTCGATGCACCACGCAAATGAACGAGCCGGAGCGGTCAGGCTCTGCTGAGGGAGCTGAGTTCTTTTTAGTTAGACGGGTTTCGGCCACCACTTCACTTTTGGGTCGAAAATTAACAGTGCTGTGCCTAAGGTGGCGTAAGAACGCAGTAAAAACCCAAATCAGAGCACAACTGAACTCACACAAGCGAAAAAGCTTCTGAGGGATTTCACAGAAGATCTAGGAGTATCAGGATAATATCATGTCATATGTGTAAGATCGGAGACCAATTGAGTTTTTTTTATGTAAATTTGCACCTCTTGGAAAAATTGAAAGAAGTTATTTAGGAACGTTATTTACTTTGATGAGTTCTATACACATATAGGGATTTTATTACTTTTCAGTTTTATTACTGATCGGAAATGATCGCATTCAGAAGGAGTACCTGAGGAATATGAAGGCTATTCTTAGTGGTGCAGCTCCACTTTCAGCTTCCGATGAAGATCGTTTCAATCAGAAATTTGGGAACCACATCCAAGCCCTTCAAGGTATGTCTTTACATTCTATCATTCCTATATTCTTAATTCTCAGCTGACAAGTGGAATTCGCAAATAATAATGGACATTTTTACAAAGTTTTGCCAGGTCACTTGGACTTAAAATACACTTTGATCAAAAAGTACCAGGAAATTGTAAATGAAACAAAATTGTGTTAATCTTCTTCCAAATTTATTTCACCTCCATCAAAATATCACATAGTTCAGTTTGGTCATTCATGATTTCAAAATTCTTTTTGTCTACCAATTTGAATTGAAATTATGAAATCACATTGCGCATTATCTGGAAGAACCTATAGTAGAAGTCAATATATTCACGTCAGTATTATTTTTAATTCTAGAACTTTAATGCGTAAGTTCACCTATTGGTGTGTTAAAATATCAAAAGTGTAACTGTCGTGAGGTTTTTATAAGTTTGTCATGTGGGAATGTACAGAGTATATCTAAAAAGTCAAGTCTCTAGCTTTGTCCACAACGAAATTATCAGAGAAGCGAAAGAGCTGCGACGCCCTTCGAGAAAAGAATGGTGCAGTTCTGCTGCCTACTCAACTTAGTGCTGCTGAGACCCCAGATTCAGAATAAGTTAGGAATTGATTAGGAATCGGTTCAAAATTGGTTCAGAATCGCATCTACAAACAAAGCTAGTATTTTTTCCTAATATTTCTGATTAATATAAAATGTTCAAAAGTCTTAATCAATATTCATTTGTTTCAGTCTATGGCCTCACTGAAATTTCACCTTTAGCTACAGCCCTCTATCCAAATGCAACACAAGGGAAGGAATCTTGCAAAGGTACTATAGGACGACCTCTATTGAACACTCAAATTAAAATAGTAGATAGCGAAGATCCCACAAATATTCCTCTGAAGACTAATGCTGAAGGCGAATTGCTGATTAAAGGTCCCCAAGTAATGAAAGGGTATTTGAATCGCCCAGAAGAAACTAAAAAAACCATAACAGATGATGGTTGGTTGAGAACTGGCGACGTAGGTTACTTCAACGAAGATGGATTCTTGTTCATCACAGATCGCTTCAAGGAACTCATTAAAGTTAAAGGTAACCAAGTGCCCCCCGCAGAGCTCGAGGCAATAATTCGATCTTTCCCTGGTGTTTTGGAGGCAGCTGTTGTGGGTATTCCTCATGAGACAAGTGGTGAGGTACCCAGGGCTTACGTTGTGCCTAAAAGTGGAGAAGTAGTAAATACCAAAAATTTGATCGAATTCGTCAATGAGAGGGTAGCAAAATATAAGAAACTGAGCGGGGGTATGTCAGTAGTAAGAGAGATCCCAAAGAGTGCTTCTGGCAAAATTCTTAGGAGAGTACTAAAAGAAAATTTTCTGAAGAATGGGTCATAGGAAAAAGGAAAAAATGGAAGATGAAGACAAACTGACTTTGAACAAACACAGAAGGAGATAGTAGTTGATACTATGGAATAACATATTCTGTTGTAATTCAATATTATTATTCAATCGATTCGTACAGAAGGTCTACAGAAGTATTAATTCTTTGATTTCATAGTATTGTGTCAGTATTAATATAACTACTACATCTTTATTTATTTTTATTTGAATATCGAACTGTTACTATGTGATACTGTTGAATTGAGTTCTTGAAATTTACTTTTCTTTACTACTAATTGGTTGGCAACCGTTTGCGAATCAATTTCAGATGATTATAATTGTGAATATTGAACAACTGTACAGTAAAAAGCAATTACTTACCCTACTGGGTTGAAGAAGACACTTACCGTGCGTTCCACTAGACGACCACAACGCTCACGGTCTTTCCCGTTCTACTAGCTTTTTACAAGCCTGCGAATGTTTTTGACGTTTTTGTTGGCATTGCAAGTGCAACGGGTATTGTGAGCGAAAAGCGGTGATAAATGGATGGCAATTCGTAGGTTATGGTGTATTTAAAAAACAACGGACGAAACGGGAAAATAATAAAAAATAATATATATAATAATCATTCTTTGCCCTCTTTTACACGTCTTGCATTCTCTGTAGACACAATTACTTCCACCGAAAGGTCCTTCTCTGAGCAAACTAGAGTTGATTGCGTCGCCATGATGGAAAATATTTAACCATATACTTCGACTAACGTCAACCATGGGTCTCTGCGGGCTTGTCGCGGTCGAAATCAATTATGTCATTGATGACATTTTAAGAACTCCCGCAACGACCGTAATCTGAAAGTGACAGAACGACACGAGCGTTTTGGGCGTTGTGGTCGCCTAGTGAAACGCACTACTAGGAGAACCACCAAGGGCTGGTAACAGAAAGAGGTTAAGGGAAGAGGTAACAAACAATTACCTTCTTTCTGTACACTTATCGTTGTTGTATCACCTGGCTGAGGAAATGTACTAAAGGCACTTCACTAAAATTGTTCAATTTCACTCTAGTCTAAGTAACACTAAATAGACGCAAACTGATGCGATAATCGCGATGATTTTCCACAAGTATTGCTTTTCGGATTCAAAAACTTTCACAGCGTGCAACGGCATCAAAACCTTTGAGAGAGAATGACAGTTGAAAATAGTCGTTGTACTTTTCTGCGGCAGCGCGTCACCAGCTATCGGAATAAGAAACGCCCAGCGGACTTGAATAAGGCATCCTAACATTCCCGACTTAAAATGCCGCCCACCCTGAAGTGTCCCTTCAGTAAGATGAACTGAATGGAGTGAACAGACGAAAGAAGCCAGGAGCAGTCTATTGAGTTGGAAGAGGACACAGTTTGACGACGAATTGTTCTAAAAGCACTAGCAACATCAGCTACAGGAGTTGTGGAATCAGCTCCCGTAAAAACAGATGATATACAGCCGAAAGACCACTTCAGAGGAGGAAGATGGTCATCTCGAATTATGACAACGGTACCTGGAAGGCTAGGAGTAGATGGATGCAACCACTTGTGACGCTGCTGCAAGGTATGCAGGTACTCATGACGCCAACACTTCCAGAAGTCCTGCGGGAATCGTTGGACTAGTTGCCAACGAGACAAACGATGGGCAGAGACCGAGCTGAAATCGTTGTCAGGAGGAGCAATGAGAGAGTGGAAAACTAGAAAATGCCATGGTATGAGGGCCTCGAAATCAGAAGGGTCAGACGATGGGAGATACAGAGGACGAGAGTTGAGGATTGCCTCAACCTGAGTGCAGACGGTGAGAAACTCCTCATAAGTGAGCTATAGCTCGTCGATAACGCGGGTGAGATGATTCTTAGCCGATTTGACAGCGGCTTCCCAAAGGCCGCCAAAGTGAGGACTGGAAGGGGGTATGAATCGCCAGTCAGTTCTAGAAGACGTGGCTGCATCACAAAGACTTTGCTGATGCTGTGGAGCAGACAATAAGCGACCAAGGTCACGAAGATAGTTATGTACACCTACGAAGTTGGTCCCGTTATCCGAAAGCAAGCCAGGATTATTGGTCTGACGCAAATAACACCGCGGAGATGAAAAGAGATGACTAGAAGAGAACAGAACAGAAGATGAAGACCGATGTTTTTGCGGCCAGATTAGACGACCGCCTGATGACCAAACCCGCAGTCACTCGGAACCATTTCCAGAGGAGGGGCAAAAGTGAAGAGACGACGGAGGTGGTGAAGCACGAGAAATTGCTGAGTCTACTACCCCAAGGATCTTGCACAACATGATCCCGGTAAATTTACCCCTTGCTGAGGTATCCCGAGAGGTGAAAGCACGGGTTGGAGGCTCCGATGAGACAAGCGGCGCAGAAGGACGTTGGTCCTTCTCCGAGTGGGAAACGGAAGGGGACGCAGTGGCAGCAAATAACAGGTGGAGAATCATATACTGAGGTCCCCGCATGTGTGACAGTGTTAATTAGAACCACACTCGGAAGTGCCATGGAAAGACGACATGCAATTTCTGCATAATTGTCTCTCAACCACAAAAGCTCGCCGCTGATGAATGTTCATGGCCTTGAATTCACGACACTGGCGAATGGAGTGACTCGCCGAGCAAAACTCATACGTGGACGACGAACCAGACGACGTAGAGGGGCGTGCACCAACGTAAGCAGGACGGCGAGATGACGGCCAAGTGGATCAAGGCATAGACAATGCAGGGAGAGACGCTGGTGATTGAGTTCTCAACGACTTCTTCAGCACAGACGAAAGGGATGAAGAAACAGAAGTACTCTCCAATACTCTCAACTGGCGATTGGCAAACTCGAGTAATTGAGCGAGAGTAGGAAAATCATCAGAGGATAACTGCCCCTCGAACAGTGGCGAGATGATACGTCGAGGTTGCGCAAAGCCAAGGAGAATAAGAGGTAGTCAGCCAGATCTTATATTGGCAACGCTTTGACGGCATTTATGGCGTTCTTATACATTGTGACGAACTGTTTCAATTGTGGCAGGGAAAATACAGATGCTGGCCGTGAATCTAATATCTGATTCACACAAAGATCCGCCAGCCGACGAGGATTTTGATAACGGGAGTGAATGGCTTGATGAGCCAGAGGGTAATTGACCGCATTCAAATCGTAACCGGAAATGACAAAAGCTGCCTCACCGGAAATAGCACACGTTAGAAGGTAAAACTTCTGAACGGGCGACAGGTAAATGTTCTGATTCACTAAGGCATCGAATAAAGCGATGAATCCGAGCCATTCCTCGATTGAGCTGCCCCGCCGTGAAGGCGGGGCAGCTCAACCCGAGGAGGAAGAAGGTGCCGTAACAGAAGAAGGTGCAGTCAGATTACTATGGGCGGCACGGCACGTACATGTAAGCATATTACAAAAAACGCTGTGAATTTAGAGTGATTTGTCTTTTGCCGGCTCCTCCAACTGAGAGTTGGAGCCTCTCTGAGTCCTCTCCACTTTGACCAACTCGGCCAAGCACATGCTGCATTGACTTCAGTGGTCAAACCTTCAATAAGTTTGAGCAGTTTGGATGCTGCGGAGAACGCATTCTCGCGCCTGGTGACATGTCCGGTGTTATTAGCTTTCACTTTTTCCACCGACGGCATTTTAAATGTTCGTACAACCCCGGTATAAATTAAAAATTATTCAATAAGAAATGAACAGATGATGTTTATCGATGAAGATAACAGATGACGCTGAAGACAACACTCGAAATTACAATATTGACTTGCAATTTCAAAACCCGACTTTATTTCGAAGGAAAATCGATTGATGAATTCAAATCAAATAATCAGATGAAGTAGATGAATCGAAATGGAAAAATATCTAATGTTCCCGGGTTTCGGCACCAATAAATGATTCGCAGCCGTTTGCGATCATTTTCAGATGATTATAATTGTGAATATTCAACAACTGAACGGTAGAATGCAATGACTTACCCCACTGGGTTCAAAAAGACACCTAGGAAAATCACCACAGGCTAAAAACAGTAAGAGGAAACAAGGGATTACCTTATTTTTTTACACTTATCGTTGTTGTATCGCTTGGCTGAGGAAATATACTCAAGGCACTTCACTCAAAGTTTGCACTTTAGTCTAAATAACTCCAAGTAGACGCAAACTGATGCGATAATCGCCATGATTCATCAGGAGAATTGGTTTTCGGATTCAAATACTTTCAAAGCGTTTAACTGCATCAAAACTTTTTGAGAGAATGACAGTTGAAAATAGTCAGTGTACTTTTCTGCCGCAGGGCGTCACTGGCTATCTGAAGAAGGAACGCCCGGCGAACTTAAGTTAGGCAACCCAACATTCGCGACAGTGACATCTTTCTCATAAAAAAAAAAGATTTTCTATACAATGTTCTGCAAAACCGGATGATTTCTGGTTTTTCAAAGTAGACATCCTATGTTCTTTGATTCTATGTTGTAAACATCTGTCTGTCGTATTTATAAAAGCATAATAATCGTCACATTCAATTTCGTAAACCTCCGATTCGGAAAAGTTTGGGATCCTTTTTTATTGTTCTCCCACATCTTAGCTAAATTATTTCTGTTTACTGCTAAATAATTAATTTTCATTTATGAAGACCATTAGAGATCCTACTGCTGAAACCTTTTATGTAAGCCATTGAAAAACCATATTTTCTTTACTTCATAAGGATCATTTATATTGATATAAAATTTTTTTAAATATCGTGGTAAGTTTGCTTTTAAATTGTTTGGTCATTGATTTCAGTTCTATAGCCATTGTTCACCGCTAGTGTGTCAATATTATTAAAACTATAGTGGTGAACAATGGCTATAGAACGGAAATTACCATATAGGAAATTTCGAAATTGAAGATTAAAAAAAACCATAGTTAAATATATTATATTTTATTTAAGTGTCTTAGCAATAATACATCATTACAATCTTCCTACTCATTATGTTAAATTCAAGAACATTTTCTGAAAATTATAATTAAATATCAAATAAAAAACTTATTTTAGAATTTGATCCATCAAAATTAAATTACATATAAAGAATAATATTTACAAATTTTTATCTTTGAATAGAAAATGTTTCATCAACAGTGTGGATTTTTCAGGTTTAAATTTTGTTTAATGAATCAGTTTCATTCATGATAACGGTTAACAATTATTACTTCGAAATAGTTTATTAAAACTATTTGGAGAGGTCACGTGGTCAGTTACCCCACGACCTCTGCTTCTCTTTGCCTTCTGGAAAATTAAGTTGGTTTTGCTGCTCCAGGATAAGCATATGTAGTACCATCTGCAAAATAAAAATATCATTATTTCTGACTAAAAATCCCCTATTAATTTATGATTAATGAGAATACAGATGAAGCGAAAAAACTTGAAAAGATATGTATAGCCAATCAAAAATACAAATCCTAAAGGCTTCAGTTTTCAGTGGAGTTGTATCATATATTATGTCGTATTTCAACAAGATTGAAAACAATATTAATTAAAAACTTACCTGAAGTTCTCTCAAAACTGGATCTTCATAATCCTGGTAGTATTCTTCAAATGTTGGTCTAAACACACTGGAACCAATATCAAATTGAACACACATGCATACAATTATGTATACTAGGAAATCTACTTGATCCTCCATAATGCGATTGTTAACACTTGATCGAAGATATACAACAGCTAACTAAAATTCACTAAATTTTGTGTGAAAGAAGCTGTATGATTCGTATACTTATGAACCGCCCATAGAATACTACTACTAATTATATTTCTTGATTTTATTAATGGCCTATGCAGTTTCATGAGAAACCAAATTTAACCGAATATTTCTTTTCATTTTTATAAAGAAGATTACTTAAATTCGTTAGAAACCGTATGAAATTTGAGTGGACATATTGTTCATTAAAATGAAAATTATATTTCTTAGATTTAAACTAATTAAGTTAGTTCTCACAGCTGTATAAAACGGGTTTCAGATTAATGAGCATGCGCAGTAGTCTAAGGCGTCTTCGTACAGAGGTTTTTGATCGGTATCCAACGAAAAGTAGGCTGTTCGTACAGATTTTTGTGATTATCATCTGATAATATGATGACAATCGTAAATACAGAGTTTGATTGTACAGGCTTTCAGGGCAGATGCGGGACATTTTGGTGAGTGTGAATTAGTGCTCGAAATATGTCCTACCTATATTCGTTTAAAAGTTACAGGATGTTTTATGTATTTTATCAAAAAATTTCAATCGGCATACCTCTTGAACGCCTGCATGGATCTTCATGAAAACTTGATTTCGTATTGCTTCACATGCAGCTTGAATACGATTAATCAGATGCTCCCTGTCTATGATTTCTTCAGAGTAAACTTCATTTTTTAAGTGCCCCCAGAGAAAATAATCCAAGCATGTAAGATCTGGGGATCTTGCAGGCCAGTCATGATGTGCCGGAGCTCCATCATGTTGGGAGTACATTCCTCTTGGAATATTGCTTCCATCATTCAAGAGCCGTGGCAAATGCTCGATTAAAAATTGTGGATATTTAACTCAATTCAGACTGTGTGGAAGAATGTATGGTCCAATTAGGCGATTATTGTAAATTCCATATCAAATATTGACTGAAAAACGATGTTGTGAATTGCGTTTCCTAGTCACTTTAGGATTTACTCTGGATCAAATATGTGCATTGCGAACATTCAAAATGCCATTTTTTGTGAAGGTTGCTTCTTAAGTAAAAAGCGTTCTGAAGATAACTCGCTCCAAAATCGCATCCTCGGTAGTTCATCGCCTGGCTCAAAGGTTTGGACGGATTGTAAATGAAATGGATGCCACTTTTCACAGCGCACAACTCGCCAGATCTGACAATGTGGCAAACCTAACCTAAAATTAACCAAGACGCCGAGTGCTGCTTGAGGGATTTTCTTGGACAGCTTCTATTATCTCTTCTTGGTTTACCATCGACCTTGCTCTTTCTCGTTTACTTACTGACGGAAAGTGTCCAGTTTCACGAAGTAAGCGATTAACATGTTCGAATATTTGGTGGTTAGGAATTCGGATATAGCCTTAAATATTCCCTAGCAGCTTCACGACCATTGCACTTACAAAATCCATGAACTAACAACATATCAGTATACTCAGTATTCCTAAATGACGGCATTTCGATAAATCTCTTAATGAAAATTTTATGAAAACACACAATCTACCACTTGCGTATTTTTGTATTTCAATAATTACCCGACAATGGTTTGAAAAGTCGAAATTCTTAGCATGAGCCACTTAGATTTTGAAATGGGTTGAATTCAGAGTAAACGAATGTCTTGTGTGATCTTTCACATAGCATTGAAAATAAATGATATCTTAAGCTTTAGATCAATTCTAGCAGCATGTGAGAAGATAAATAGTGGACCAGAAAGAAAGGCTAATGAAAGCTGCAGAACATTCAATACAAGAGCCAGCAGGTGTCAAAAAGAAATAGGAAAATTGTCGAGAACAAATCACATACGAAATTTGATGGGGGAAGGGGTATGAAAGAATCTATTTGCGAAAGTGTAAATAAGATGTCGAAAAGTATTTCGTTTTGTATGCGTGTGTCTATGAATCGAAAATTTCAGATATTCAATAGCTCATAAAATATTGATGCAAAGTGTGCCATTATTTCAAATGAGCTTGTTTCAAAGAGCATTCATTGTAGATTCCGAGGAGAATTTCACTTTTCGAAAATTCGATGAACAGGGTGTTTAACAAGATGTGGGATAAAGAATATAATTTTCTCAGTCCGGACCTGCGCTATCGACAAGTGATTACGTGCAAATATTAGGCATTGGCCTATACTCATTCCCCTCAAATTTTCATGAAGATCCATACAGGGGTTCAAGAGTTATGCCGATTGAAAATTTTTGATAAAATAAATAAAACATCCTGTATCTCTTAAACTAATATACATTCTGTCAAGAAAGTATCGGGAATTATCGATTTAAATCTGGCGGGGCAATGAGGCAGGTAAAAAATTTTTTCCTAGGTTGGTACCACTGTCCTTAATTACTATGCCAAGCTTGAGCGGGATCTGTCAACTAGTGTGTTTGCAACAGCTGATTAAGTCAGTCGATGTCAGAGTGCGTGCCGATTTTTACTATGGGTGATTACGTTGAGCAAAGAATTTGTTTAAAGTTTTGTGTTGCAAATGAATTTTCGTGTGCCGATGCATTGAAAATGTTGCAAAAGGCCTTTGGTGATAATGCTCTATCGAAAACTCATGCATATCAGTGGTACAGAGCCTTCAAGGACGGTCGTGAAGTGGTCGCCCATCGACGGCTTCGATCGAAGATAACGTCGATAAAATTAAGGAAAGAGTGCTGGAAAACCGTCGTACCAGCTTGAGAGAGATAGCACATGATCTTAAGATATCCCACGAGTCCGCACGTACGATTTTGATTGATATTTTGGGCATGAGAAAGGTGGCCGCACGACTCGTACCGAAAGACCTGAATTTTCTTCAAAAACGTCATCGCGAACAGGTTTCTTCAGACATGCTGGATCGCTGTAATTCCGATTCTACATTCATGGAACGCATTATAACTGGTGATGAGACCTGGGTCTACGAGTACGATATGCAAACAAGCCAGCAATCATCGAAATGGGTGGTAAAAAATGAAACCGAAAAAACCACGCCAAAGCCGCTCGAAAATGAAGGTGATGCTCATTGTTTTCTTCGATATCCGTGGCGTGGTGCACTACGAATTCGTTCCAGAGGGTCAGGCGGTAAACAAGGAGTATTACCTAGGCGTTATGAAACGTTTGCGTGAGCGTATCCGTAAGAAGCGGCCAAATGTGTGGGCGAACAACTCATGGATTTTGCATGACGATAACGCGCCTTCTCACCGAGCTACGATTGTGACTGACTTTCTCGCCAAAAACTCAACAAACGTTCTTCAGCAACCACCGTATTCGCCGGATTTGGCTCCCTGCGACTTTTTCCTCTTCCCAAAACAAAAATTGCCCCTTGGTGGCACCCGTTTTGAGTCGAATGAAGCCATAAAACAAAATTCGGCGCGAGAGCTAAAGTCCATCCCGGAAAGCGCCTATAAAAAATGTTTCGATAATTGGAAGTGCTGTTGGCATAGATGTATTGGAGCAAATGGAGCCTATTTTGAAGGCGACCCAATAAATTTTGACGATTAAATGTAAAAATGTTGTTTTAATTGAAAATTCTCGGTACTTTCTTGACAGAGTAGTAGTTAGGACATATTTCGAGCATTCAGACTCACCAAAATGTCCTGCATCTGCCCTGCAAGCCTTCACAATCATTCGTAAAACACCCTGTATAATATTTTTGAACATTTTTTCAAATTCAAATTCTTTAGGGATTTCACAGAATTATTCGGTTCAATAATAACATTTTCCTGAAAGAAACCCTTTGACTTTTATTGTTTAGACTGATAATTTTAATTGTTGGAAAATAGCCGAATAATATGGGTAGCAAAATAATTGATGAGAACAATTTCACTACCTAGAAACCATTAAAAGATATCTAATTTTAATTTGAAACAAATTAGCTTTATGTCTAAGTATTTACCCGAAAATATTTGTATTTAAATGCAAATTTATAGAAAATTAAAATAAGATTTAATGGTAGTTATCTGGTTTTAATATGATGAGATATGATTTATCTTCACTCATTCACTTGAAAATTTACCTGAGATTGTTGGTTCATTGTTTACAGAACCAGTGGCCTAAAATTTATCCATCATATTAGAATGCGAATACTTTTGAACTGAGACATGTTATTTTTTATATTATACATACCTATATTTTAAAAACAAACAACGTGAAATAAATACTGAAATGAATGAACAGATTTAATGAACAAAAAAAATACCGAAATGAAAATGAACAAAAAAACAATTTAATTCTACAAAAACACGTAAAACTACTCAACAAAATAAAAAGAATAAAAAACGACAATAATCTAACATATGATGCAATATACAATCTTCAAAAAAAACCTGATTATGATCAAAGTAAGTATTCATATTGTATTTAAATCTAAATAAAATGAAAGATTACAAAAATGCCAATAATAAAATAAAATAAAATTCATTATTAAAGATCATTCATATAGGAACTTTCCTTGCTTTAACTGAGGCAAATTAAAAAATATATAAGTGATAGTTTTTTAGGTGCCACAAAAATGTTTATAATACAACAATTGTTTCACCACTATGTGGCTTCTTCAGGTATCTACATTCTACTGGCTCAGTAGCTAATAGAATGCAGATACCTAAAGAAGTCACATCGTAGTGAAACAATTGTTGTGTTATAAACGTTTTTGTTGTAATCAATAAAGCAGTTTTCGACAAAAACCGCAAGAAATTATTTATACTCGTGATAATTTAAGAACGAAAATGGATGAAGACCAGTGGCGGCTTGTCCTGTGAGGCAGTGCCTCACCAAATGAATTTTCGAAATCACACGTATTAATCGAATATTTTATTAATCCATTTCATCCTCAATTTCACATCATACGGTACGGCATTGGGTCTCCATAATATCCATGCTCAATCTCACGATTCTTATATATTCATTTCATTTCCTCTTCAAGAAGTAAACTTATCGAGGTATATTCCTACGCCTTTGAAGGCGGCTTCTAAAAATAGATTTGAGGCATGCCTCGATCCGCGGTCTTCTCCTCAAGAAAGGCCGAAGAGCAAACTGCAATTATTCTGCACTATTCGGGTTAATCGGAATTCCCAAAATCGGGTTACTTTTCGTTTTGTTTTGATTTGGTAGTAGTGTTTGCAGGTTTGCTGTGTCTCCTGTAAGTTTTCGTGGGAACTTTTTTCGAAAAGACTTCATTACTATCAGAAGACGAAATGTATTTAGCGGGACCGAGTGAGTCGTCTCAAATTTCCCAAAGTACTTACGATTTTGTAAATTTTTTAATAAATCAGCAACATTTTTTGAAACATTTCTATGAGGATTAATTGTACATAATTCAAAAAGTAAAGTAACATGTTCCAGATCTAAGTATCGGGTGTTTTTTTAAGAGTGATAGAAATTTCGATAGGGATAACTGTGATTTGACAGAAGGTAGAAGCCATGTTGTTTTAACATTTCTGTTCAGTAAGGATTGACAAATTATCATGGAAAGACTCAGGCCGTAACAACGTTTACAAATTGTTGAAATTTATTTTCAAATTCAGTATTCTATATGCCAAACTTATAGAACACTTCGTGAAATTTATGGTTTACATAATCGTCCATCAGAGCAGCTTATTCGTCGAACTATAGAACATTTTGTGAGCGGAGCAGCGTTGAGCGCTAAAGAAACCATAGCAACAGTCCAACGATCGAGTTCAAATTTTCCATTTAGATGTAAATTAACTATATACTACTCTGTCAAGAAAGTACCGGGAATTTTCAATTAAAACAACATTTTTACATTTAATCGTCAAAATTTATTGGGTCCATTTGCTCCAATACATCTATGCCATCGGCACTTCCAATTATCGAAACATTTTTTATAGGCGCTTTCCGGGATGGACTTCAGCTCTCGCGCCGAATTTTGTTTTATGGCTTCAATCGACTCAAAACGGGTGCCACGAAGGGGCAATTTTAGTTTTGGGAAGAGGAAAAAGTCGCAGGGAGCCAAATCCGGCGAATACGGTGGTTGCTGAAGCACGTTTGTTGAAATTTTGGCGAGAAAGTCAGTCACAATCGTAGCTCGGTGAGAAGGCGTGTTATCGTCATGCAAAATCCATGAGTTGTTCGCCCACAAATTTGGCCGCTTCTTACAGATACGCTCACGCAAACGTTTCATAACGCCTAGGTAATACTCCTTGTTTACCGTCTGACCCTCTGGAACGAATTCGTAGTGCACCACGCCACGGATATCGAAGAAAACAATGAGCATCACCTTCATTTTCGAGCGGCTTTGGCGTGGTTTTTTCGGTTTCGGCTCATTTTTTGCCACCCATTCCGATGATTGCTGGCTTGTTTGCATATCGTACTCGTAGACCCAGGTCTCATCACCAGTTATAATGCGTTCCATGAATGTAGAATCGGAATTACAGCGATCCAGCATGTCTGAAGCAACCTGTTCGCGATGACGATTTTGAAGAAAATTCAGGTCTTTCGGTACGAGTCGTGCGGCCACCTTTCTCATGCCCAAAATATCAATCAAAATCGTACGTGCGGACTCGTGGGATATCTTAAGATCATGTGCTATCTCTCTCAAGCTGGTACGACGGTTTTCGAGCACCCTTTCCTTAATTTTATCGACGTTATCTTCGATCGAAGCCGTCGATGGGCGACCACTTCACGACCGTCCTTGAAGGCTCTGTACCACTGATATGCACGAGTTTTCGATAGACAATTATCACCAAAGGCCTTTTGCAACATTTTCAATGCATCGGCACACGAAAATTCATTTGCAACACAAAACTTTAAACAAATTCTTTGCTCAACGTAATCACCCATAGTAAAAATCGGCACGCACTCTGACATCGACTGACTTAATCAGCTATTGCAAACACACTAGTTGACAGATCCCGCTCAAGCTTGGCATAGTAATTAAGGACAGTGGTACCAACCTAGGAAAAAAAATTTTGACCTGCCTCATTGCCCCGCCAGATTTAAATCTATAATTCCTGGTACTTTCTTGACAGAATGTATGATATGCTTTACACGCTGGAGGCAACATCTGTCCATATTTCTTTAAAAACGATGCCGGAGCTAATCTTACAGTGAATGGTGCTCGTTACAGATCGATGATCAATGATTATTTGTTTCAAAATTTCTTCTGGGTATCAACCCAGAAGTGTTTTGGTTCCAACAAGATGGTGCTACACCTCATGCTGCTACCGTAACAATTGATTTTTTGAAAGAAAGATTTGGCTATAATATTATTCAGAGAAATGGTCCAATCAATTGGCCTCCAAGATCATGCGACATAACTCCACTGGATTATTTTCTTTGGGGTTATGTCAAGTCTTTCGTTTATGCTGATAAACCAGAAACAATAGACGCTTTGGAAGCCAACATAACTCCTGTTATTGATGAAATAATTACTGAATTACTCGAAAAAGTGGTCGAAAATTGGTCTGGTCGAATGCGGTTCCTCAGAGTTAGTCGTGGTGGATATATGCCGGAAATTATTTTTAAAACATAAATGTCATAAAAGTATCTTTTAAATAAAAAGGAAATTTTGCTTCAATCTTAATTTAAATGTGTTTTAGTTCAATTTAAAGTTCTATCACTCTACAAAGAACACCCGATATATGTCTTGGGGCTATGGGTGGGGTCCAAAAATCAAATCAGGTGTTTCAAAATACATGGTATGAAAAGTACGACTGTCTAACTGGCAGTATAATTTTAAATAAATTATTTTTTTGACCGTGCATTTTATTCGCAGAGACTAATACAAATTCCGACAGATTTTGGTCAGAAAGTGGTTATGGCGATTTGAAAAATTTTTCTCGGTGTATACTGCTACACAATAAAAGTGCTCAACATACTTAATCGAATTTCAGGCTTACCCTTATGAGGAAACAAAAACAAAATATCGCCACAGCAATAGACAACGCGCGTCAAATAGAAATTCAAAATTTTGAAAGATAATCGACAAATTCAAAAAAGTCTGATAGATATTTCGCCTCTGTATGCAAGAGTTACCTTTTAGTGGGAACGATGAATCAATGAATCTTTAAACCGCCGGAATTTCAAAAAATCGGTTATTCTTGTTAGTTAATTTGACACCAATTTCGAAACCTTTTTAGAAAATGATATTAATAGTAGATCAGTTTTTTCAGGCACATCTTAAACAATACGAAATGAATTAATCGATCCAGTTGCTTTTGTCGTGAACAAAAAAATTGAGGACCAAATTTCAAAATGTTTGTTCTTCCTGTCAAGTTGATGAAACAACTGACATAAGCTGTCATTTACAATTATCCGTCATTTTCCGTTATGTAATAATTGACCAACTTGTTGAGCGATTCATGGGATTTTATGATGTTAATTCTGGGAGTTCCGCTGAAGATTTATTTCAATTTTCATTTGCCAAATTCGGAAAATTTGACTTTCATTCAAAAATGGTGCCTCAAACATACGATGGGGCTAGTGTAATGTCAGGAGAAGCAAACGGTTTACAGGCAAAAATCAAATCTTTAGCACCTCAAGCAATGTTTACTTATTGCTATGCACACGTATTCAATTTGGTTTTAAGTAATGCGTCCAGTTCAATTCAACAGGTTGAAGTTTTTCATCTCAACCCTTTCAGAATTTTCATCATATTTTTCCAAATCGACAAAGCGTAACCAATTGTTAGAGCAAATTGGGGGAAATCGTATACCTACAAATGTAGCAACTCGTTGGAATTTAACTTCACGTGCCATTCTGACAGTTTTAAATAATGGAGATAAATTACTCGAAACCTTTCATTTTATTATCATTAATAATAGTCACGATTTTGATCAAAAATCAATTAGAGAAGCAGCAGATTTGAAAAATTTTTTAAAGATGATTGAAAGTAAAACAACTTAATTTGGGCTAATTTATTTAATTTCACAACAATTTTTCGTCATGACAACATTATTTCGTCAGGTGAGTATGGTTCTAATTACATATTTGAGATTAAATTCTTTAAATATTCAAAATATACAGAAAAGAAGGTATTGGGAATTTATAGTAATTTGTTTTTTTTTTGTTATTACACAAGGTTTCAGAAAAGGTTAAGGATGGGGGATTTATTGAGGTCCGTCTGGTCGTTTAGGAGAATCTGTTTTTTATTGTATCTGTTAATTTCGAGGGCAGATACAATAAAAAACAGATTCTCCTAAACGACCAGACAGATCTGAATAAATCCCCCTTACTTAACTTTTTCTGAAACTTTGTGTTATAATGAAAAAAACAAATTACTGTAAATTCTCACTACATTCTTTTCTGTATATTTTGAATATTTGAAGAATTTTATCTCAAATAATAGTTAGTACCATACTCACTTGACGAAGACATGTTGTCATGACGACACAATTGTTGTGAAATTAAATAAATTACCGGAAATTAAGTTGTTTTACTTTTAATCATCAAGATGTCTTTCCGACAAGTAGAGACCGATACAATCAAACAATTTTTTAAAGGATGATCAGAATAAATTTTTTTTAGAAACATTTGTATTAATTTTTAATCAAACCGATGAAGTTTTTTCTATTTTACTAAATGGAATTATAGATATTCTGAAGACGAGAAATTTACTGTAAACAACACTGAGTAAAAGACTTGAATTTAGGAGTAACAGTACTTATTTTGATACAATTTATAAAAAACTGGATATCGCAGATTTACACTCGAGCGTCGCAAGGGAGTTGAAATGGTAGATAAAACACAACAATTGAGACAAATTTCTCTTGAAATTCTAGACATTATAGCGACTCAAATAGAGGTTAGGTTAGGTTAGTGGCAATAATGCTCTACACCTCTACACTGGTTCGTGCTGGACAGCTGAATAATAACGACTTTCATATTTAGACCAATGCAGCATATCGAAAAAAAGGTCAAAAATCATCTATTGGGGCATAATACAGGAGGGGGGAGCCTTTCAACTTTTTCATTCTCAGGAGTTTTTCTATTTCTTCAGATTAATTCTAAAATTACAAGAAATCTCGTTTGATCTTCGCATGACAGAACACACAATTTTGCATTTTAACCTTCATATGCAGCTTATTTAGGAAGTAATTCACAAATTTAAAATTGTCAGGGGCTATTGGACAAGCGCGCAAAAGCTTCACGTCATTGATTTTCGAGATTTTTTTTATTTAATAGTGAACGCCAAAATCAAATTCTTCGAATAATATAATAATGAAACTATAAATGAAAAAGGGGAACAAATTTACTTATTTGAATAAGAATTCATTTAGTACACAAATTCGTTCATTCATTTATAAAATAAATATTTTAAAATTTAGAAACAAAAAAACTTCTTGATCATATTGCACTCTATCAATTATTTTGCTTTTCTAGTCAATGAATGATACCGTTCTAGTCCCTGATGTAAAATAGATTACCATATAAAAGTTAATTGTCTCTAGAAATATCTCATTAACTCTTCTTTTTGACTTTTTTTAACTTCTTCAAATTCCCACACTTCATATACCGGTAAGTATTTGCTATGAAATCTTGTTAATTTTAGTTTTCATGTTAAAAATTTATTGATATGTTATATTTTTCGTATTGGAATCAAAATCATTAAGTTTCGCAATCTCTTTCAAATCCTTACTGCCATGTATACCGATATGTTAAAGATATAACTTGTTTTCAAGAAATAAAGTTGATTTTGATTTAATGTTCTTTTACATAACAATGAGAAGTTGTGAGTGTGATGTTCCTCTAGGTTGTTGTTCAGAATAAAAGTTCATAATATTAAAAATTAGAGTTAATTTATTTATACATATTCAAGAATATAAATAACAAAGAACCAATATATAAAATAATACGTAGATATTAATTAAGAATAATGAATTGGGACATGAAAAGTAGTTCTTATATTTTCATTCTTCCAATTACATAGCAGATACTATTTTCTTCTCTGTTAATTTCGAATATTCTTTAAATATTGAAACCATATGTTCTGTTCTTTTTATAATCGGTGTTTGTTAAAAATCGTTCTGCATTATACTCGATAATAATCATGTCCAGTTGTTGCTAGAAAAAAAATAATCATTAGTTATTATAATTGAATATATTTCAGAACATTTGTTGATATGTTGAATTTGGAAGTTATTAATTATTAATATTAATGCTGTTGTGATTGACCAAAATTTTTTTATGATAATTCGAATAAAATTTTAACTGCACCTTCCTAGTATAAATTATTTAAAGGAGAACTAAATATTTTTATTCGAAAATAAAATACATTATGTTGAAATGTTCTTAAGTGATACTATGTAAGGTTTTGATATATTTGTTCAAGCCATATATTATTTTTTTGAACATGTTAAAAAACTGGCCAAGTGTATGTCAAAAACAGTCATACGCTATACAGTCAGCAATTTTTTTTTAATATTTGAAAAATCGCAAAATTTGAAGCATTAGAAATTTATGGAAATATCTAACATTACTAAAAATATCGAAATTTCACTTGAAATAAAATGAGAAATTACTTGTTAAAATGAAATATCACAAACTAACGGACTACTCCATCCAATATTTAAAATTTCACACTTACCTGTAACTCTCTTAACCTGGGTTCTTCATAATCATTATGAAAATCTTCCAGTGAAATTTCAGCTGTGAAATTGTTTGAGTTAATTTTTTGTTGAATGATAGATATCAAAGATTTTATGTGCTCACGAATTTCTACAGAACTCATTATAAGGCCGGTAATATTCGTAGACGAAATCAAAACAACTTACTCAAACTCCAAGTACAAGAACTATGAGGTAACTTAGCAATTATACCTAGTTATAAATGTTTCAGGTAAATATTGTACGAAGGGTGGGGGTTATAATAACGATTTTTACGTGGAATTTAAACAAATGGAGAAGATGGAGTTCTTCTTCTTCAGGTGCCCTCTCAGCTATGAAGGTTGGCAATCATCAGCGTCATTTTTTCGCATTAAAAATTTATTTTGTTATCAAATATATTCATTCTCATATGAAATAAATATTTTAATCTTAAAAATCAAACACGAATCACTACAATGGACAATCTCTTCTTTTTTATATGCAAAAAGACATATTGTTTTAGTCCCACAAGTGAAAAAGGTAAAAGGCACTGACGTTAAGTCAGGAGCTTTTGCGCGCTACATAGTTCATAGCTTCCACGATCCTAAAAAAAATTTGTTTTTATCTTCTAATTTTACGACCCTTACAAAATTTTGCACGAATATGAACTTTATCATTTTTTTTCTATATGCTGAATTTCATATTGATGGAATATGTCGTTACGATAATATTGAGAAAAATATGAAGAATGTGAATAACTGCGAAGCAGTTGAACCGATTTTTTCCATTTTGGAATTTAGTTGCGGTATTGAAACCTCAAAATTTTCCTGGAAGTTTCAGGGTTCCAACTCTTTACACTATTTTACTGGCGCGCAAAAAATTTTCATATGGAAGTTATTTTTTTCTGGGAATATTATATTAATGCTTAGATTCAACTGCCTTTTTGAGTTTCTAAAATATCCACACTTCATGATTCTGTAATTTGCTATAAAATTTCATTAATTGAATTCATTACATTTAAAATTTATCCAAATTTCCATTTTTCATAATGAACAACAAAAATTATTGAATTTTGCAAGAAGATTCATATATAAACAAATAAAAATCCCATAATGACAAAACAAAACTTTATGTTATCTTTTTGCTTAAAATTGTATTTAGGGGGACCGATTTTTTAAGTCTACCATACTCATCTGATGAAGTCAAATTGTAATTGACGAAACAATTGTCGTGTAAACATTAAATATTCGCAGAAATAAAGAGTTTTACTTTCAATCATTTACGATGAATTTCCGTCAAGTAAAGACCGAAACAACCAAGAAGATAAATTAAATGACATAAATCTAATAACAAAATTTATTGAATACCCCTCGTACAGTTTCAACTCGAAATAATGTTTTTCTAGATTTGAAGTAAAAATCTTAATTAAACTTACAGATATACTTTCGGATGCACCCCGTATATGTTGGTAGAATATTGGACTGGTCAGTTACATACCACCGTATGTTAGGGGTGATTCAGGAACTGATCATTCGTTTAAGGAAGTCTTTAGTCAGTTTTATACGAGAGAGCCTGGAAAATTTATAAATAATTATCATAAGTGTTAGATAAAAGTGGAAAATATAATGAAATTCGACTTACACCTGAATAATCGTGTATGAGTTAACTTGTAAACAATTAACTTGTTACTGAAAAGTGGTCTAGTGAAAATGGAAAAATTCAGAGTGAAAATGGACAATTTTCTTACGTGCTGCTAAAATATAAAAATGATATTTAGTAATTGGGTATCTTCCCCTAGGATAAATAAAGATATTATTATTTATTATCATAGTATTAATAGAGTTATCACACTAGGTGAAACCAGGCTTCAACTTCAAATGATGATTATCACAGAGTGATGCTTTGTTAGAAAATCTGTTTGAGTCTAACCACACCTGAAGTTATTAGATGGTCAAATTTCTCCATTAACATGGTGAGTTAAATAAAAGTATAATACTGAAATGTTTCAGCCGTTACTATTTGGTAGTTGATCATAATTAAAACAAATTGTAGAAATTACTATGTTTTACTACCAATAAAAATATATATTACACATTTTCTTGTGACTCGAGTTTCAGGAAATGAACTATCCCATCATCAGACAACTGAAGACCTAACAGAGGTACAGAGATATTTAAACAAAAGTGATAAATATTTTGAATATTTCAATAGATTCTAGATAACACCTAATAGTGGTACAGAAGTTTACAAGCGAAACGTGATAAATAGATAGATAATCTAATTCGACGGAAACTATCTAAAATAGCTATGAGCCAAATTTATCCCATCATAAGAACCGAAGAAAATGAAAAATTCATTTCTCTATCGTACTTTGGTAGCATAAGTCAAAAAGTGGCCAATAGTTTTTCAAAATCAGATGTCAAGATTGCCTTCAAAACGCAAAACAAATTATCATCGGTATTATTTAACGCAAAGGACCCTACTCCAAACATACACAAATCAGGAGTTTTTGAGTTATCTTGTTCTACGTGCAGTAATAAATATATAGGACAAACAGGACGTTTCTTCAAGACGGGGTTCAACGAACACAAAATAAACAAAATTCTACTTTTGCCACTCATTGTCTTGAAAAGGGTCATTCTTTTCCCACAATAGATAATCTTAAAAGTTTTAAATATAGAATCAAAAGGGAAGAAACTCGATTATCTAGAATCTGTTGAACTTTTCAAATTAGTTCACAATAACAATAATGTAAAAATAATGAATGACTGTACGGAGCTATGTAAATCGAAAATATCTGAGATATTCAAAAAGTAACATCTGTGTAAAACCTTTTTCAACGAACATAAAATGAATTTAATGAAAATTAAATAAAAATTCAACTTTTGCCTCTCATTCTTTAGAAAACAGTAATTCCTTTCAACAAAAGAAAATCTTAAGAAAATTTTACATGTAGATTCAAAAGAAAAGAAACTTGATTATTGAAATTTTCAAATTCGTTCACAATAAAAATAATGTGAAAAATAATGAATGACTGTACGGAGCTATGTAACCCCAAAAATTATTTGAGATATTTAAATGGGTACCATCTGTTTAACAACCTTCTTTGTCGATTGCCGACATTCCGATATCTGTTAGAAGGCCCCTCTTTTTTAATCCGGCTTTTTATCACGTTCCGCTTGTAAACCTCTGTACCACTATTAGGTGTTATCTAGAATCTATTGAAATATTCAAAATATTTATCACTTTTGTTTAAATACCTCTGTACCACTGTTAGGTCTTCAGTTGTCTGATGATGGGATAGTTAATTTCCCGAAACTCGAGTCACAAGAAAATGTGTAATATATATTTTTATTGGTAGTAAAACATAGTAATTTCTACAATTTGTTTTAAATAAAAGTATAATAGTGAATTTGATGGAAGTGTTTTTCAAACAAGTTGCCACTATGACCAATATTATCTTAAATGTTGTGATGGATGCTTGCCAAGCATGTTTTCGAAAGACCGAGCAGGGAGCACAGGATAAAGTATTTAAAACACGAAGATCTCTGCCTTCGACTTTGGGCTCCGAGGGACCATAACATATTTCTGATTGTGGAACAGTGGTAAGCAGAACATGTGAATTTTATAAACCCACTCATTTGAGACCAATTTTGGCTCAAATAAAATCTTAGTCATTTGGGCCAAACGATAGTACACTAGAACAAGTGCGCATTCTGCGTATTCTCAAACTTTATCTTCCCATTTAGTGTTATAGTAAATGGTAAATTAAATCGAAAGTCTTTCCATTAAATCGTTTCAGTTCATTTTTGGCTGAAAATTTTAAAAAAATATACAGGCATTGTAGTGTGCTTTGGGACGAGGGCACAGTAGTTAAATTGAATTATAGAGATCAGAAATATATAAAAAATAATATTTTGTGACAAATTAGAATCATGTTTTCATTAGATCTTTGAACTATCAGAAATTCAAAAAATAAGCTGGAAAAATTTCTAGAAATTACGAGTTAATTTTTTCAAAATAATAATAATAATATTTACTAACTGGGTAAATTACACATCAACAATAATTCAATACCACATTCACAAATTGAAATACCCCCCTCAAGAATTCCAAAATTGAAATTTAAAGATTCTAGGCAAGACAAATGCAAAATATAAAATTTCAGCAAAGATGAAAAACGATAATTTTTTCCTAATTCTAAAATCATTTTATTTTTCTTGGAAACCGACACGACAGTAAAAAATTGCAGCCTCTTACAGTTCATGAGTTTATTGTCCCTTTCAAGATGTACTTTTATTGCGCTACGATCAAGTCTACGTCCCAGAGAATAATTAAGTTTCCTTTAAAAAATATACCGGAGAAAGTATTCTATTTCCACAAAAATGTTTTGTAATACAACAATTGTTTCACCACGATGTGACTTCATCAGGTATCTACATGCTACGGACTGATGGTGTTCAGTGTAACCGAATTTAAATACATTGTTAGGTATGTAACAAAATAATGGAAGAACAAGTCATAAAAACTCAAAGTGTTTATTGGAGTTTGCCACTGAAAAATGCCATTAGGGAAAGATATTCAGTAATGGAGACTTGTCAACATCTGTTTGTTCGTTCAACAAATTTTACGGGCATTGTACCTGTTAATTTCAAGAAATTCTAAAAGTGTTAATCTAGAACTTTTGCTTTCAACGAGTATAATTTCATAGTTATTGTTGGAATTATTATATCTGAGTTCCTTAAGATGATTAGCATATGTCTAATGTACGGTATCAGATATATAATTCCTTTGGTGTTCTTGGATTCTTTTCTTGAATGATCTGCTTGTCTGGCCAATGTATACTAAAGGGCAATCGTTGTAATTCAACTTGTAGCCTCCAGATTTATTTTCTTTATTTGTTCGATCCTTATTGTTTTTTATGTAGGTAGTAAGGTTATTAATGGTTTTAAAAGCTGCGCTGTAATTGAAAATCGTTTTGAAATACAACACGATTACAACGCAGCTTTTAAAACCATTAATAACTTTAGTACCTACATAAAAAACAATAACTGAAGGTTCAAAATGCATACTCTAATTTAAAAAAAAAAGAGATTTGTTGAGAGTCAAAACTTAATGTCGTTTCTGCACTTGTCGAAATTTTTTTTCTATTTATCACCTCAACGATTGCTAACAAAAAAATCACCTGTCCGTGCAGAATTTCGTAAGGATCGTATCGTTAGAAGTTTAAAAAATTCATTTTGTTAGTGGATCAGCGTTGAGCGTTAATTTAAACACTTCAACTTTCGAACGAAAAGAGATAAGGATTTGAAACTTTTCAGGTAGGTTTGGAGCCTGAATATCTCGGTTGACTGCGTTATTGGGCAAAATCCGTTCATTTGTTTCTCAGGTTATTCCATTCGAAATTTTCTATTTTTATTGCTAATATAGTAGTATCTTGTATAATTTTAGAACGAAAGATAATTGAACCATAATCTATATGAAAAGTTGTGGATGAGATGTTCGTCTAGGTTGTTCATATTAAAACTCATTATGAACTATTTACAAATATACTTTTATTTCTGCAGACTCAAATACAATAATCAACAATACATATAATATATACAATAATAGTCATAATATCTACAAAAATAATAATATGTACAAAAATAATCATAATTAATACAAAAATACATAAATTAACGATGTTGAAGTATAACATGAATTGAAGTATTACATCTTTCAGAATTTCTATGTTTGTTACACAAACAAGTTTTTTTTTCATTCTTCCAGTTACATCATAGGTACTTTTTTCTTCTCTGTTGGGTGTAGTAACATTTTTACTATGAATTTCAAATATTCATCACCTAAGGAAACCATTTTCTAATATTAACACGAATGTGAGTATGGTAAATAGAAAGTTTTTCGAATTGGGACACTGCAACTTGCATCTGTGTAACAGTTGTAAATTGAAATAAAGCCGAATAGGATTTGTTGATCGCAGAGCAAAAGCAGCAGACATGCATGTTCCAATTTGAAAAACTTCCTATTTACCGTACTCAAATTCATGTTAACATTCGTAATGAATATTCAATTGAATCCATGTTCTCTATTTTTGCCATAATTAGCGTTCCTAGAAGCGTTCACCCTTCTGTTGTATTCGATGATAAGCAAGTCCAATTCGATCTACAAAAAACATTTATCAATAATTATAACTTAAGTATTTAAACATCTAATAAAATCGATAAAATAAAAATATATAATATAATTCAGAATTTTTGTTTCAATGTCATATTAAATTTCAGAGTCGTAATATATTAAATCTGCTTGGCAAGAATTTTTGAATGATAATAAACATTATGATATTAAACTATTAGGAAAACTCAATATTCATCATAAGTAATTACAATCTGATATATTCAATATTTCTTGACTGATACTGCGTAAGTTTTCTGATTTTTTCTAAGTCATATTTTTTTTTCAAAATTGGCGGAGTGTATGTCGAAAGAAGTCATAATTTGAACAGAGTGACAATATTATTTTAAAATTCGAAAAATTGCAAATATATGGGAATATTTGATTTTGAATAAATCTAGGAAGCACAATTTGGTTCTATCCGAAAAATTTTATTTGGAAATGTCTAATTCTGCTACAAATTTTTGAATTTCATTCTTACCTGTAACGCTATCAGTTCAGGCTCATCATAATCCTCGTGATATACATGCAGTCGTATTTCACCGTTAGATAAATTGTTCTGTATAATTTGTCTTTCAACTATATATATCATAGATTGAAGAAAATCAGCAATTTCTTTCTCATCTATGATTGGGTTGGGCATATTTGAGCAAGAACTAAAACTTATTCAAACACAAACTTCATAAATTATGAGATGAATGAACAGTAATTGCCTTTTTATATATTTTCAGGTAAATAAGTATGTATAGAAAGAGGGGGGTTCCAATGTTTCTTCTTTCAGAAATCCCCTTTGGGGAGTATGGCCTCAGCCGAGGTTATGCATCCATTCTCTTGGTGGTGGTTGGAAAATGATGATTTTCCGATAGAAGTTTCACAAAAGAAAACCAATTGAATGGACCCCTCAAAATATTTCAATTAATTTGCTCACGTAATTCTTGAATTTTTCACATTATTCTTGTCTACTCAAGAAGAGTTTGATCCATTCGAATTTCATCTTATTGAACAACATATAGATGATCTGATTCTGCGCACCAGCGAATAAATAAATTACTCCCTTACTTTTTAATTTCGTGCTGATAATAATTTTCTGCTTAGAGTTGTCACATGACTAGGGAGTTTTTAATTTCATTGCTAATAAAATTGAGAATGTCCTTAACCGAGGACAGTTTTTTCTTAATGAGGGCGAAATTTCAAGCCAGGTGGCTGAAATTGTGAATGGTGTTTATTGTCCCGATACTGTAACAGAAAGGAGCTCACTGTTTGGGCCCACACCAATTAACACCAAAAAACATAGTGGATCGAATTTCTATCTACAAAACCTTGGCCAACGTAATCAAATCGACCCATTTCTTAAACGGATGGTGCATGCGGATGAGAAGTGGATCACATACGATAATATTGTGCGAAAACAATCGTGATTAAAGCGCAGTGAAGCAGCACAAGCGGTGGCCAAATCAGGACTAACGGCCATGAAAGTTCTACTGTGCATTTGGTGGGACTGGAAAGGAATAATTTATTATGAGCTACTTCTATATAGGCAAACACTAAATTGGTATCTCTATTGTCAACAACTGGACCGTTTGAAGTTAAAGATTGACCAGAAACGGCCAGAATTGACCAACAGAAGACGTGTTTTGTTCTATCGGTACTACGCCAGGCCACACACGTCTGTGGTGACTCGCCAGAAACTCCGGGAGGTTGATTGGGAAGATTTAATGCATCCACCATATAGCCCGGAGCGAGATTTCTCGCATTGCTAAACTTCCTGAATGATAAGACATTGGCATGGAAAGATTATTGTAAAAATCGATTATCAGAGTTTTTCGCAAATGAGAAGCACTATTACGAGTATGAGAGAGGTATTATGAAGCTACCTTTAAAATGCAATAACTTATTACTATCCTGATACTCCTAGATCTTCTGTAAAAATTCCTAAGAAGCTTTTTCAGCTTGTGCGAGTTAGGAGTTCAGCTGTGTTCTGGGTAGGCTTTGTTACTACGATCTTACGCCATGTTAGGTCACAGCACTGTTAATTTTTGACCCAACAGTGAAATGATGGCCGACACCCGTTCAACTAGAAAATTTCTTTTCCACCTGAACAGGATCCGAACTCGGACCTTCTGGTCACGAGCCCTATGCTAGACCACTGAACTGTCCGCACTCATATGAACAAAACCGTGCATATTTGACCCAAATTGGATGGAGTAGTCCGTTACTTACTGATAGTTCATGTTAATTCGAATAAAATGAGAAATTACTTTGTTTTCTATCACTTTATTTACTGATTATACAGTGACTCGAGTTTCGTAGTGATACTACATTTTTTACAATCAGTAAATAAAGTGATAGAAAACAAAGTAATGACCCAAATTGGACAAACCGAACTATGTTAAATAAAGTCTTGAAATCCACGCAGAAATGATTGATTATTTTCCAGCCTATTAAAATATATTCCTCATTCATCACAATGTAGAAGTTTTGAAAAAAGCATTTTCAAGAATTATATGAAAGAAATCAAGGCTGGATGCTTCTGATCTGGTTCCTCTCGGACTCTGGGCTCTTTGACATAAGACAAATATATTTTCTTAGAGTATGTTGCTCTGAATTCAAACATGGATCCAACCTTCGAGTGGGAACAAATAATTATTACACAGAAGGCCAAAAAATTATTTTGAAACGCCCTATACTTCGAAATAAATAGGACAACGAGGATATTTATACCAGGTTCCACGTTTATTCAACTATTAGACTCTCAGGTAGTTAGGGTGTATTTAGGAGAAGATTTTTGAGTGCACATTTTTGAGTGCACAAGATAGATGGAGATCCATCGTCTGGTTGAGAGATGAACTTTTGGAAATATTTCTACGATGGGAATTTTTTTTCGTTTGTGTAATGTTTGGGAGGTGATGATGAAGGTGGGTTTTTATTTGTGGTAGAAGACTCGTGTATTATACTTTTATATTTATGTTGTTTATGAAATTATTAAATTTGTTGTTGTATTATATCTTCTATTTTTTTCGAATAGAGTATATTATCATTAAATCCGCATTCAAACACAAATATTATTGAAGGTAAAGCTAATTCTCTTTAAATATACATCAGGTAGCTTCCATTAAATCTATATTACAACCTACCATTAAATAGGCGTTCAAATATAAACATTTTTCAGGGAAATTCTTAGGCATGAATTCGATCGCGTAACATCTAGGACGATAAATCGATAGTTCGATATTGAAATATTGATATATATATATAGATATTTTTTCAAAATAAGATTTTATTTTTCACTAATCACTTGTCACTGTTATTAGCTTTAGCGACTGTTCTTCTACTTAATCTGTGTATAATCTATGGTCTGTGATCACCAGCGAGCTAAGTTAAAAGGAGAGTTATTGAAATTCATAACATCATATATCATAACGGAGAAGCCAGTGTTTATTCAGATTAATTTATTTCAAATCTAGTTACTTATCGTGTGTTTTTTTTAGAGTGATAAAGCTTTAAATTGAAATAAAACACATTTAAATTGAGATTTGAGCCAATTTTTCTTTATTTGAAAAAGTAATTTTGTCATTTATGTTTTAAAAATAATTTCCGGCATATGTCTACCACGACTAGCTCTGAAGAACCGCATTCGACCAGACCAATTTTGGACCACTTTTTCGGGTAATTCAGGCCTTATTTCATCAATAACACGAGTTATGTTGTCTTCCAAAACATCTATTCTTCTGTTTTATCAGCATATACCAATGACTTGACAAAACCCCAAAGAAAATAACCCAGTGGAGTTATGTCGCATGATCTTGGGGGCCAATTAATTGGACCATTCTCGAAATAATGCTATCGGCAAATCTTTCTTTCGATAAATCAATTGTTAGGGTAGCAGCATGAGGTGCACCACCATCTTGTTGGAACCAAAACACTTCTGGGTCGATACCATTTAAATTTTGAAACAAATAATGATTGATCATCTATCTGTAACGAGCAAAATTCACTGTAACATAAGCTCCAGCTTCGATTTTAACGAAATATGGACCAATGATGCCTCCAGCGTGTAAATCACACCATATAGTGCATTTTTCAGGATGCAATGGAACCTGCAGACCTTCTTGAGGATTGTTTTCACTCCATATATGGTAATTTTGCTTGTTTACATAGCCGTCCAACCAGAAATGAGCTTCATCACTGAACAGAATTTCAAAAATTAAATCTCTTAAAAAAGTGTTCCACTTTTTAAACAGAAGTTTAAAAAGTGGAACAACTTCAAGCTATTCTAGGGCCCAATCAGCAAACAAACGACGTTTATTATAGTCACGTGGCTTTAGTTCTTGAACTAGTTGGATCTTGTATGGATGTGGACCAAGATCTTTACGCAAAATTTTCCATGTGGTGGATGCACAGAGCCCAACTTGTTGTGAACGTTGACGAAAAGACAAATCTGGATTTTCATTAACACTCTGACTTAGAGCAGCGATATTTTCTTCTGTGCGTAGAGTTCTTTGTCTTGTTATTGTTCTTGCATCTATTAGAGAAAATTTTGTCCGAAATCTATCGATAGTTCGACGAATGAACTTCTTGAGAAATATTCCATGTGATGGATGCACAGAGTCCAACTTGTTGTGAACGTCGACGAATAGACAAATCTGGATCATCATTAACATTATGATTTACAGCAACGATATTTTCTTCTGTACGTATAGTTTTTTGTCTTGTTGTTGTGCATCGAGTAGAGAAAATGTTGTCCGAAATCTTTCGATAGTTCGACGAATAAGCTGCTCTGATGAACGATTATGTGAACCAACAATTTCACGAAGTGCTCTATAAGTTTGGCGAATAGAACGCTAATTTTGAAAATAAATTTCAACAATTTGTATATGATTTTGCGGCGTGAGTCTTTCCATGATAATTTGTCAATGCTTACTGAACAGAAATGTCGAAACAACATGGCTTCTTCCTTCTGTCAAATCACAGTTATCCCTATCGAAAGTTCTATCACTCTAAATAAAGCACCCGATAGAAATGGTGAGGTGCCAAAATATGCAGGAAAAATATTAAAAGCAGCGGAAAAACAACTAATCTAGCAAGCCACTTAAAAAGTAAACACCATCATGGATATGCCCAATTATCCATTAAAAAGACAAATCTTAAGAAAGTCAGTTTTAAAAAACGATACAAATTTTTCATAATTAGCTGATCAAATAAAATGTATTGTGACCTATTTTGAGAACTCAATTAGTGCTTTTGATTAATTACGATCTGAGCAATTAGTACACATTGGAACTCTTGTTTGGACATGATGGAAAGATTCCTGAAATTATCTTCAGTTGTTGCAGAGGTATTGGCATCAAGAACTAAGAATAATGTACCTGACATGGTAGCTACTTCATAGTTAACTATTTTGCGCGATATAGTTACACTCCTTGATTCATTTGAAATAGTAACAAAAGACTTGAGTGTCAAGAAATAAGTCACAGCCAGTTTAGTTACACCATTAACATATTTATGAAAACATGAACAACAAACTGAATCATGAACAACTATTGGAGTGTCAGCACAAAATGATTTATTGGAAGGTATTGAAGATAGATAGATTAGTGTCTTTACACGAAAACCTTTTCTTGGCCAAAGCAGCTATCTTAGATCCCCGCTTCAAAAAGTTACATTTCATGTCAACATTGGTTGTGCTAATGCGATATCAAATCTTTCAAAATAAATAATTGCAGAACACAAAATAAGAGGAAATCGTTCACCTACGGTAGGAGCTTCTACACGTGGAAAAAAAGAAACAACTTCATTATGGGACAGACATGAAGATAGGCACTTTTTGGCAGAAGTTTTGGTGCAATGCTAAATTAGAGCAGCCAAATATTTCAAGTTCATCAAATGCACTAAAATTTTGGATCGATAGTAGACATTATTTATACGCATAATTGTTTTATCAAAATTAAACAACAATTGCTAAGAACATAACATTTTCATACATTTATAATTTAACTTGTTTAAAATTGTTAAGGACTACGGGACACCGCCGACGATGCAGATTCGCAACCGAGCGTTGCTTTACTTTTCTAGAAATTAAATAACGCTGATCTTTCCAAACTAGCTTTTCTTTTGAATTGTAAAATAAAATACAGTTAGTTCTTATCTGACGACAACGAGGATATTTATACCAGGTTCCACGTTTCTTCAACTATTAGACTCTCCAGTAGTTAGGGTGTATTAAGGAGAAGATTGAAGTCATTTTTGAGTGCACAAGATAGATTGAGATCCATCGTCTGGTTGAGAGATGAACTTTTCTACGATGGGAATTTGTTTCGTTTGTATAATGTGGAGGTGATGATGAAGGTGGTTTTTTTTATTTTATTTGTGGTAGGAGACTCGTGAATTATACTTTTATATTTATGTTGTTTATGAAATTATTAAGTTTGTTGTATTATATCTTCTATTGAGAATGAGTGTGGATAGCTCAGCGGGAGAGCATCGGACTCGTGACCGGGAGGTCCAGGGTTCGAATCCTATTCAGGTAGAAAAGAAATTTTCTAGTTGGACGGGTATCTGCCACCATTTCACTGTTGGGTCAAAAATTAACAGTGCTGTGACCTAAAGTGGCGCAAGATCGCAGTAACAAAGCCTACACAGAACACAACTGAACTCCTAACTCGTACAAGCTGAAAAAGCTTCTGAGGGATCTTCACAGAAGATCTAGGAGTATCAGGATAATAATAATAATAAAAAAAAAAAAAATAAAAATTTTTTTCAAATAGAGTATATTGTCATTAAATCCGCATTTAAACACAAATATTATTGAAGGTAAAGCAAATTCTCTTTAAATATACATCAGGTAGCTTCCATTAAATCTACATTACAACCTTCCATTAAATAGGCATTCAAATATAAACATTTTTCAGGGAAATTCGTAGGCATGAATTCGATCGCGTAACATCTAGGACGATAAATCGATAGTTCGATATTGAAATATTGAAATATTGATATATATAGATATATATAGATAAGTTTTTATTTTTCACTAATTACTTGTCACTGTTATTAGCTTTAGCGACTATTCTTCTACTTAATCTGTGTATAATCTATGGTCTGTGATCACCAACGATCTAATTTAAAAGGAGAGATAATGAAATTCATAACATCTTATATCAAAACGGAAAAGCACGTGTTTATTCAGATTAATTTATTTCAAATCTAGTTACATATAGGTTGTTTTTTTAGAGTGATAGAACTTTAAATTGAAATAAAACACATTTAAGTTAAGATTGGAGCCAATTTTTTTTTATTTGAAAAATAATTTTATAACGTTTATGTTTTAAAAATAATTTACTGCATATGTCCACCACGACTAGCTCTGAGGAACTGCATTCGACCAGACCAATTTTGAACCCCTTTTTCGACTAATTCTAGCCTTATTTGATCGATAACACGAGTTATGTTGGCTTCCAAAGCGTCTATTGTTTCTGGCTTATCAGCATAAACTAGTAACTTGACATAACCCCAAGGAAAATAATCCAGTGGAGTTATGTCGCATGATCTTGGAGGCCAATTAATTGGAACATTTCTCGAAATAATGTTTCGCCAAATCTTTTTTTCAATAAATCAATTGTTACGGTAGCAGCACTTCTTGTTGGAAACAAAACACTTCTGGGTCGATACCATTCAAATTTCGAAACAAATAATCATTGATCATCGATCTGTAACGAGCACAACGAGTAAAATACAGTTAGTTCTAATCTGACCACTTAATTGTAAGCATATTAGGATCACGAAATATATGTATTCAATCGTAGTGTTTATAATCCATTATCTTTTCCAAGTTTTGATTAATAAACCTTAAAAGAAAACTACTTTTCAAAAACGGACTTTTGAAGTCGTGCTTCATAAATGGCGCAGTGAACAGGATATTGCAACGAGAATTTAGTTTGTGACAAAAAATTAGTTTTCCACTAGTGAACGGTGCAAAAACGCGTTCGAGGAACTTCCGGTAGTTTTCAAATCTTCAGAGTTAGTAAACTTCTTCAAAAGCAATCCAAGCATATATTCGCATTGAAACTTCGCAGGAATCCGACTTCTTTCAAATTTGAGAAATTATATCTTGGTGTTATAATAGAGTTAGTTTACTTCTTCGCAAGCATTTATCCAAGCATTGTACATATCTAGAGGATCCAACAAAAAGTGGATTGTTGTCTGAAAAGATTCCTAGTATGTTTAGCACGTATTTGCACATACAGTCACTGTATAAAAAAGCAGTGTGCAACAATATTTTTTAAAGTGTTGATCGATAACATCAGTCATCTTATCAATACAAATAATTCATTTTCGGAATACATATAATATTAAGTGAGAGTTCTTCAAGGTCGTATTAGAAGTTTAAAATGGCAACAAGAAGTTGATGACTAGATAAGATTGCACTAATAAAATATACAAAATAGTAACGTTTTTCACGGTGTTGCGGAAAGGACACTTGAAAAATTGAATTGGCTTTTCAATACGCTGCCTTCTAGATTTTCTGCGTTCCATTTTAAAATAATAATGTTCAAGACACGCAGAAAATTAATTTACCTACTAACGATCTGACGTTTGGCTGAAAGTTGCAGTAGTTTCTGTGAAGTAACTTTTGTGATTTTCAAAACAACAAACAAAAGAATTCCGTGTGTTGATAAAACATTGCTTATTGGTGGCGTAAACACCACTGATCGAAATCTTGACTTGAAAATTATTATTCAGACTCTGCACCAGAAAAATCGACCTTTATTGATTGCTTTGCTTTTTGGAAAAACGTTGAGGAAATCGAATTTCCTCAATTTCTGATTGCTCAATTTCTGATAATTCTCAACAAGCTATATATTGCAAAACATCCATTTTAAAATGCAATTTAGATGTTTATTCTGGATGTGAAACATAACCTAATAAAATATCATAAAAATTTAAGGTTGTTCGGAAAGTTATTTCGTTTTTTCCCGTCAGAGGATGTAATTGTATTTTTTCGAATCCAACCTAAATTACCTGGATCAGTTTTTTGCCAGCAAAGACCAAAAATTTAATAATCGCGGAATTATGCTACTACCAGAAACATGCCAAAAGGTATTGGAGCCGAATGGCCAATATATAGTTGAATTAAATATTAATTTTCCCAAAAAAAAAACGAAATTACTTTCCGAACAACCCAATACAAGATCATTATAAAAAATTGAAAAAATTACATTTATTTCTACAAATTCAGATACATTAAAGAACAATAAAACATACTATATATACATTAATAATAATAATAACAATTTATACTAACATACATTAATTAACAATATTGCATCATTGTTACATGAATTAGTTCTTATTTTTAATTCTTCGATATTATTTTCGTCCCTGTTGTATGTAATAACATACGAATATTTTTTTAATGAAATTTGAAATGTTCTTCATGTAAAGAAACCATGTGTTCTATTCCTTCTATAATGGATGCCTTTTGCAAATTTTACTCTTGCATTATAATCGATGATGAACATATCCAGTTGATTCTATAAAAAACAATAATTAGTAATTATAATTGAAGTATTAAAATATCTAATAAAATTAATAAATTCTCAGAAGTTTCATTTCAATTTCAGAGTTGTAAAGTATTAATTCTGTTAAGATTAACAAGAAATTTTCAGTGATAATACTGGAAATTATGATAATGAAATTAAAGGAGAACTCAAAATTCATCATAATTTTCTTGACTGATACTTGGTACATTTTTTATATTACTTTTTTCAACCTATAAGAAAATTGGACAAATGTATGTCAATAAATTCTAAGAAAACGATTCTTTCTTTTTTTTATCAACTCTACTGAAAAATTTTAAAGATATGTATAAACAATCAGAAATTAATATCTTATATCAAATAAAACGGAAATTCCTCATGAACATGTTTTATGTAAAAGACAATTCTTAAAATTTTATATGGTACATTTTGGGTTTGAGGTCAAATCAACAATTACAATAATTTTTTTGCAATATTTAATTAAAAACTTTAGAGTTCCGCTTATTTCTCTAGGCACTATTTCATTTTATTATTTTAATTCGCAGTAGAAATAACTGGAACGTTCAAAAATTTGTAAAAAATCTGTAATATACAATTGGGTTTTATCCACACAATTTAGAGCTTTCAATATAATTGCAAATATTTGAAAATATCTATTGGGTTGTTCGGAAAGTAATTTTTTCTTTGTTGCGAAAAATGAAAGATAATTTTTCTATAATGAATAAATATTTTATTGAATTATATATTGGCCATTCTGGTCCAACATCTTTTGCCAACTTTCTGGTGGTATTGCTGGCAAAAAACTGATCCAGGTGATTTTTGACCTCTTCATTTGAAGTAAAGGTTTTACCGTCAAAACAATTTTGCAATGAGCGGAATAAATAATAATCCGAAGGCGCCAGATCTGGAGAATATAGTGGGTGTGGCAGTGTATCCCATTCAAGCTGTAAAAGCTTTTGGACAACTTGTATGAGGTCTCGTATTATCTTGGTGGAACATTACACCTTTTCTGATGATTAATTCTGGCATCTTCTGTTGAAGTGCATCATCAGTATGTCCAGCTGATGACAGTAGACTTCCGAATTAATTGTTTTGTTATCGGGTAAAAGCTCAAAAAAAAGATTTCTTTAAAATCCCATCAAACACACAGCATCACCTTTTTTGATGGATATTGGTTTTCAGCCGGTTCATATTTTTTGCTCCATGATCTCTTGCGTTTGATATTGCTATATACAACCCATTTTTCGTCCCCACTAATGATGCGCTTCAAAAATGGATCATTTTCGTGACGTTTGAGAACGCGACGACACGCATTTCTCTACGTGGGGACATGGAAAACCCATATATCGAGCTTCGAGGTTCAATCCAGGCCTTTCAAGTGGTCATAAATAGTTGAATTCGATCAATTTAACTTCTTACCGATGTCATGTATTGTTATTCGCCGATTTGCATCAACCTTTATCGTGTCTTTATCATCTTCAATCGGTCTTCCGGAACGTAGTGCATCTTCGACATCAAAATTGCCAGATCAAAATTTTGCAAACCAGTTCTGGCATTGACGTACTGTCAACACATCTTCACCATACACATCGGTTAATTTCTTTCTGGCTTGAACAGCATTTTTACCTTTTCTATAGTAAAAAAGTAAAATATGACGAAAATACTACTTTTTGTTCTCCATATTTAAAAGGGCACCAACCAAAAACTGCTTCGTAGAATTAATTGAACTTTTTCACAAACAAATCATGCTATATCAGCTCAAAACATATAATGATTAAGCGGCTTAAGTGTTAAATTGGGTTCGAAAAAAATACAATTAAATCCTCTGTCGTGAAAAACGAAATTACTTTCCGAACAACCTTATAATTTTAATACAAGCTTTTAAATTTCATATTTACCTGTAACTCTCTTAGTTCCGGTTCATCATATTCATTGTGATATACTGCCAGTGGAATTTCACCAGTTAAATCATTCGACTTTATTTTACGTTCCACTATATATGTCAAAGATTGTATAAATTTACGTATTTCTTCCTCATCCATGATATGACAGGTAATATTCGAACACAAAATCAAAGTAACTTGTTGAAACAAAATTATTAGGTAAATTAACAATAATTTTCTTTTTATATATTATGCAAGTAAGTAAGAATTTGTATAAAGGATTGGGGTTCAAAATGTTGATTATTCCATAGAGATTTTAGAAATAAAGAAGAATATAATGGAGCACCGAAAGTATTTCAATAAATTTATTCACGTAATTATCGAATTTTTCACATTTTTCTCATGCATTCAAGAACAGACATTGATCCATTCGAATTTCTTTTGTTGATAGGGGCATATTTCAAGCTACGATATTTAGATTAGTTTTCCTGCAGAAGAACCAGATTACATTAAATAAATAACTGTTTTGAATAACAACAAAACAATCAATGGAGTTATGAGACCTATGAACAATTGCCAAGTTTATTTATTATTTCTTTACTCACTCATCAACAATTAAAACATTTTTCGACAAAATCAATCTTTAAATAAATAGTCTGAAACGATAAGAGGTCTTGATTTGCTAGATAAACAAGTTGATTGTGCAAGAATCGAATCAAATCTGAAAAATCATTCAGTAATTTGAGATAAAAACATTAGTAATTAACTTATTTTACATTCAACAGAAAAAGTCAAAATAAAATTCATATGACTAGCAGGTGGCGCTTAATTTATTGATCATTATAATATTATCAAAACCATTATCAGCAAGAGATGAATTAACATATAAATTTTTCGAACAAAAATTAATTTTGTTCTCAAATACGTTAGTTCATACATGAAATAAATAGTTTAAATCTTAGAAAGTAAACTTTATTCTTTTTCTCATTTCATTTCGATGAATCATTTTATTTTGGTCTCAGAAGAAAAATGGATTTTCATATCGAAGTTATTTGTTCCAAGAAATTTTTTTTGACCCTTATTCAACTGCTCTGCTCTTTTAAGTTTCTTAAATATCCACACTACATGTGTCTGTAAATATGAAATCTTTTAAAAATTTTCGTTACCTTTAAAATTTATTGAAATGTGATTTTCAGTTTTTATGGAGCAACGAAAATCATTAAATTTCGCACAAACTTTACAATCGTTATCATATTTTTAACTTTTTAACTGATTTTAAAATAAGTTGAATCTATTTTTTGAGTTATTCATGAACGAATTCACTAAGGTGCAAATTTCAGGACCTCTAGGCTAAATTTTGGTCATTCAAGAAATACATAATTTCCTCAAAGTTTAAAATTAATCCTGCAAATTTTACCCAAATTCCTCGGCATGAAGGCTTACAAAGTTCAATTTGGTTTATCTGAAAATATTGCTAAATATTTCAAAAATAATTTCAATTACAACGCAGCTTTTAAAACCATTAATAACCTTAGCACTTAAATAAAAAACAATAAGGATCGAACAAATAAAGAAAATAAATCTGGAGTCTACAAGTTGACTAGCAACGATTGCCCTTCAGTATATATTGGCCTGATAGGTAGATCATTCAACAAAAGAATCCAATAACACCAAAGGAGTTATACTACTCTGTCAAGAAAGTACCGGGAATTTTCAATTCAAACAACATTTTTACATTTAATCGTCAAAATTTATTGGGTCGCCTTCAAAATAGGCTCCATTTGCTCCAATACATCTATGCCAACGGCACTTCCAATTATCGAAACATTTTTTATAGGCGCTTTCCGGGATGGACTTTAGCTCTCGCGCCGAATTTTGTTTTATGGCTTCAATCGACTCAAAACGGGTGCCACGAAGGGGCAATTTTAGTTTTGGGAAGAGGAAAAAGTCGCAGCGAGCCAAATCCGGCGAATACGGTGGTTGCTGAAGCACGTTTGTTGAATTTTTGGCGAGAAAGTCAGTCACAATCGTATCTCGGTGAGAAGGCGCGTTATCGTCATGCAAAATCCATGAGTTGTTCGCCCACAAATTTGGCCGCTTCTTACGGATACGCTCACGCAAACGTTTCTAAACGCCTAGGTAATACTCCTTGTTTACCGTCTGACCCTCTGGAACGAATTCGTAGTGCACCACGCCACGGATAACTAAGAAAACAATGAGCATCACCTTCATTTTCGAGCGGCTTTGGCGTGGTTTTTTCGGTTTCGGCTCATTTTTTGCCACCCATTCCGATGATTGCTGGCTTGTTTGCATATCGTACTCGTAGACCCAGGTCTCATCACCAGTTATAATGCTGTGTTATAATATGTGTTATAATAATAAACTTTAAACAAATTCTTTGCTCAACGTAATCACCCATAGTAAAAATCGGCACGCACTCTGACATCGACTGACTTAATCAGCTGATGCAAACACACTAGTTGACAGATCCCGCTCAAGCTTGGCATAGTAATTAAGGACAGTGGTACCAACCTAGGAAAAAAAATTTTTACCTGCCTCATTGCCCCGCCAGATTTAAATCGATAATTCCCGGTACTTTCTTGACAGAATGTATATCGGATTCCGTACATTCGACATATGCTAATCATCTTAAGGAATTCAGGTATAATTTTAACAATAACTATGAAATTATCGACGTCGAAAGCAAAAGTTCTAGATTAACATTTTTAGAATTTCTTGAAATCAACAGGTATAATGCCCGTGAAATCCTTCTGAATGAACACACAGATGTTGACAAGTCTCCATTACTGAATATCTTACCCTAATGGCAATTTTTAGCGGCAATAAACACTGAGTTTTTATGACTTGTTCTTCCATCATTTTGTCAGGTACTTAAAACTGTATCACCATCAGCCAGTAGAATGTAGATACCTGGAGAAGTTACATCGTGGTGAAACAATTGTTGTATTATAAACATTCTTGTGGAAATAAAAATACTGCCTATATATTTTTGATTAAACGAGTTTCCAACAAGTAAAGACCGAATCAATCAAACATTTAATACTCCTAGATCTTCTGTTAAGATCCCTTCGAAGCTGTGTGCGAGTTAGGAGATCAGTTGTGTTCTTTTAGGTTTTGTTACTGTGTCCTTACACCACTTCCGGCACAGCACTGTTAATTATTGGAAAAATTATACGTATTTATGGGGAATAATTAAATTCTGCGCACAGTTTATATATTAATTATTTCGATTACATTACAACAAATTAGGATTATATCTCAAAGAATTCGTAAAATTTTCTCTTGTTGTTCTGTTGATTTTTGGCCATTTATATAAGAGCAGATCATTACATATGAGTATATTTCTCGCCTTCAGACGCCACATCCTCGATTCGATTTACCACGACTGCTCTGTGATTTCCCGGCCTCTAGGTATCGAACTCTCCAATTGTATTCCATCACAATGTTATCAAGTTCACGCTGGAAATAAAACAAATGTTTAAATTAAATAACAAACTTAATTTAAATATATGAAATCGTCCAGTATTTTACAGAAGCAATTGCAAATTAAAAATCTTCGAGGAAAACACTAACGTTAAGTCATCAGCATCTTTTTCGCGTTTGTTCGTATGACCTGTGATCTTCACGAAATTTTGCATTAAATTTTCTGTCGTTTTTTGACATCTGAATGCTAAATTTGAATTCGAGCGGTTCGGTACGATTTAAGGACTGTCCTCTAAAACAAGCGCCAAAAATCACTAACGAATTAAATGAAGTTAACTTTACTAGTAAGAGAAAAATAAATCAGAAATCAAGAAAATTAAATCCGTTAATGGTCGTAGTGTTGATATTATGAATTAAGAAGTTAGAAGCAAAAATGAATTCGTGAGGTTTTGAGAACAGATGTTGCTACTAGTTTATTATTAACTTTTCCAATTCCATATCTAGATCCATAAGTTTCTGACTTTTAGGTAATGTTTTGTAGTGAAAAAAAATGTTTCGCAATGGCTGATTTTGAGGCAGCAATTACCTCGCAGAAATCTAATTTCAAGTTTAAATAAAAAAGATTTATCATGAAGAAATCCAAAAAAATTGACAAAACGAAAATTTGAACTTGTAGGTACTTCACATAAATCATCAAACTACGCAGAAGAATTAATGTTGAAATTCAGCTAATATCAAAAGATTCTTTGCCAGGTCAAGTTTTGTATGTTCAGAATTTCCTTTGATGATGAAGGTCAGTTTGTACTTGAAAAATAAAACATTTAAAAAGTTCACACAGTTTTTATGTTGCACAGTTTATTCAGGTTCGTGACACGTGTTTAGATCTTTCGACCACCTTCAAAGGAGTACAAAAGGTATCTCGAGTAACTTGAGTTACTTTTTGTACTCATTTGAAGATGGTCGAAAGACCGAAACACGTGTCAGGATTCTGAATAAGCTGTGAAACATAAAAACTGAATTTTTTAAATGAAATTGTTACAATTCAATTAAAATATTTGAATTGAGGGGATGTGAAAAAAAGATGTAAATATTTTTCCTTACACTGGTCATAAATTAATTTTGTCAACAACTATTGATTTTATGGAAAATGTAATGAAACCTTCCTCTCAAAAAATCAAACTGCAAAAGAAAGATTTCTAGAAACCTAACTATCTTGAAATTGGATATCTTCAAGGATAATTATCTGAAGGAATATTATCATAAAATTGATGAAATCTTGAAATTTAGGTTCTTGTATATTGATCAACAATATACATTCTGTCAAGAAAGTACCGGGAATTATCGATTTAAATCTGGCGGGGCAATGAGGCAGGTAAATTTTTTTTTCCTAGGTTGGTACCACTGTCCTTAATTACTATGCCAAGCTTGAGCGGGATCTGTCAACTAGTGTGTTTGCAACAGCTGATTAAGTCAGTCGATGTCAGAGTGCGTGCCGATTTTTACTATGGGTGATTACGTTGAGCAAAGAATTTGTTTAAAGTTCTGTGTTGCAAATGAATTTTCGTGTGCCGATGCATTGAAAATGTTGCAAAAGGCCTTTGGTGATAATGCTCTATCGAAAACTCGTGCATATCAGTGGTACAGAGCATTCAAGGACGCCCGGACGCCCGGACGCCCATTGATGACTTCGATCGAAGATAACGTCGATAAAATTAAGGAAAGGGTGCTGGAAAACCGTCGTACCAGCTTGAGAGAGATAGCACATGATCTTAAGATATCCCACGAGTCCGCACGTACGATTTTGATTGATATTTTGGGCATGAGAAAGGTGGCCGCACGACTCGTACCGAAAGACCTGAATTTTCTTCAAAAATGTCATCGCGAACAGGTTGCTTCAGACATGCTGGATCGCTGTAATTCCGATTCTACATTCATGGAATGCATTATAACTGTTGATGAGACCTGGGTCTACGAGTACGATATGCAAACAAGCCAGCAATCATCGGAATGGGTGGCAAAAAATGAGCCGAAACCGAAAAAACCACGCCAAAGCCGCTCGAAAATGAAGGTGATGCTCATTGTTTTCTTCGATATCCGTGGCGTGGTGCACTACGAATTCGTTCCAGAGGGTCAGACGGTAAACAAGGAGTATTACCTAGGCGTTATGAAACGTTTGCGTGAGCGTATCCGTAAGAAGCGGCCAAATTTGTGGGCGAACAACTCATGGATTTTGCATGACGATAACGCGCCTTCTCACCGAGCTACGATGGTGACTGACTTTCTCCCCAAAAACTCAACAAACGTGCTTCAGCAACCACCGTATTCACCGGATTTGTCTCCCTGCGACTTTTTCCTCTTCCCAAAACTAAAATTGCCCCTTCGTGGCACCCGTTTTGAGTCGATTGAAGCCATAAAACAAAATTCGGCGCGAGAGCTAAAGTCCATCCCGGAAAGCGCCTATAAAAAATGTTTCGATAATTGGAAGTGCGACCCAATAAATTTTGACGATTAAATGTAAAAATGTTGTTTTAATTGAAAATTCCCGGTACTTTGTTGACAGAGTAGTATACAATGCAAACGACAATATTGAGGGTTAGTTTACTAAAGTTATAAAATTCTTAAAATAATATCTACCTGTAATCTTCTCAAACTTGGATCTTCATATTCTTTGTGATACAAGCACATTGGAACTTCCACAGCAGAAATATTGCCAGATCTCAATCTATGTTTGAAATTAAATATCAAAGCGTTAAGTCTCATTTTTTCTGCCTCCATAATGCACAAGAAAGCTTGAGTATGAAAAAAACAAGTTAAAACTGAATGAACACTAGAATATTTTATTCCTTCTATATATACTACAATTTTGGTTGGGGGTGGGGATCTAGATATAATGCCAATCAGTATACAGAATTTTATGGTTTTAAAATTACCGATTCTAATTGCAGATTATACAGGGTGAGTCTTAAGGCTGTACAATAATTTCAATCCGATATTGGCTTCATTGAATAGTTTTATTTACTATTTTTCCAGATTCGGCTCAGGTGAAAAGATACAGACTATTTAAATTTTAAAATATAAGAATGCGCGCTTCTTTAAGGGATCTGGGTGCCACCGTTTTAGCCAACCGTCTGTAACTTTTTAATTTGGAACTCACTAATGAAAAATCCTAGGTCAAAAGTAATTCTGTCAGGCCGGTCCGTAAACACCAACTTTCGAACGGAAAGAGCTAGCGACTTTAAACTTTCATGGTATGTATGAGATTTAAATATCTTAGTTGAAATATTTGGAAGCAGAATTTAGTGAGGATGGTATAATTAGAAGATTCAAAATAAAATACGATCGAGTTTAATTTTCGCATTTAGATGTAAAATAATAACATGAAGGCTAGGATTGACTTTAAAATTAGCATTCAGATGTAAAATAACGACAAGAAAGCCGATGCAAAATTTCGTGAGGATCGTGGGTAATATGTAAAAAGCGTTAAACCTCCTGACTTCACGTTATTTGTTTTATCCTGGAAATATTTCATCATTTCTCTCGATCTGTGGCAGGGAGCAGAGTCCAGTTGAATATTTGCTTCTATTTGAGATTCTTTGTTCAAATGCTGTTTCACTATCGATTTTTAATTTTATCATGTCTTCAATTGGCTTCAAAGATCCAATACCGTGTATATGTATATTTTACAAACATTGGGTGAAATAGTCCGTTGCATTATGATAGTTCAGTCCAAAAGAATCAAGAATATTATCTTGTTATCCATCACTTTTTACTGAATAGGGTATACAGAGTGACCGACCGGTAGTGTTACATTTTCAAAAAGTGAATTAGAAGAAAGTAATGCGTGCAGTTAAAATCAACAGGTTAAAGTTTTTTTCTCAACCCTTTCGGGATTTTCACCATATTTGTCCCAATCAACAAAGCGTGCCCAAGTGTTAAAGCCAATTGGAGAAAATCCTATACCTACAAATGTAGCAACTCGTTGGAATTTTACTTCACGTGCCGTTCTGACAGTAATAAAAGAGATAAATTACTCCAAACCTTTCATTTTATTATCAATAGTAAGAGTGATTGATCAAAAATCAATTAGACAAGCAGTAGGTTTAAATATTTTTTAGAGGATGCTCAGAGTATATATTTTTTAGAAACATTTGTATCTAACCGATACTGTTTTTTCTATTTTACAAAATGAAACATCGATATTTTGAAGGCGAGAAATTTACTGTAGACAACACTGACTAAAATACGTGAATTTAGGAGTAACAGTACTTATTTTGATACAATTAATAAAAAACTGGATATCGCAGATTTACACTCAAAACGTCGCAAGGACGTTGAAATGGCAGATAAAACATAAAAATTGAGACAAATTTTTTTTGACTTTCTTGACATTATAGCGACTCAAATAGAGGTTAGGTTGTGCAACATTGAAAAACTATATTTCTGGGATCTGTTAAATAATTCAAAATTCTCCATTTATGAGTAAGAATTTCCTCCTAAGCTTTTGAAAGACTTGACAACGCAATATAATATTTTTGATATAAATCAACTAAAAAGTGAAATAACTCATAATCGAAAATTGCACTATCCCTTATGAAATGTTAAATTTTTTCACGATACTGACAAAATTTTCTACCCTAGAACTCTTCGAATATTTATGTCTTATTGTTTTGCATAATTACTTTTGTCTATAAAAAATTCTAATTTTTAGAACTCACGATTTCAATTTAGAATTAATATTTTTTCACAACTTTCAGAATATATCCTATTTTAGATGTTGAGGTCGATTTTTATTTTGTTAATTTAGAGTTTATTTTATTGATTCAGAGTTTATTTATTTATTTTAGAGTTGAGTTTGTCAATGGTATACGGTTATTTTGAAATCTTTGATCTTCATCTAACCCGTTTTCCTTTATTTCCATCATACCATCCCTTACCTGACAAGAATGCTCTACACCTCCGCGTTAGTACTTGCTAGACAGCTGCATAATACCTATTTTCATATTTAGAGCAATCCAATATGTCGAAAAAAAGCTTAAAAATTATCTATTGGGGCATTAATACCAAAGGATTTTTTTTGAAAACTGAAGATCACAACAAAATTATCAATATAGCCATGATATGATGAGGATTTGTTTTTGGATTCAATAATTAAAATTATTAGTAAAAAAATTTTTTTAATGGTTATTATGCAACTGACAAAGTAGAGAGTTTTAACTTTGTCGTTAAAATTAAAATGTAGTCCGTCTAGAAAGAATCCGGAAAAAACCATTATAAACTCCTGGCATTATTATCAAAACCGTTTAATTTTGCCTTTAGTGTTGAAGAATAAGTCGGATATTTTATGGAACCCAAAATATGTTTTGCACTATTTTTCATAATTGATCTCTACTTTTCAAACTGAATATCTTTGTGAAATAAATGGAGGTTTATGCTTGATAGAAGGTATATGAAATTATTTAAATATTTTAATATCTACAGATATATTCGTTAGCCTTCTACATATTTAATTTCAAAAAATTATATTTGATATTATAACTTCAATAATTAAATTAATGTCATACGAGTACCACTTATATCAAACGACATATAAAAGAAACATTCATTATAAGACACCTAAATGGTATAACAAAATCCAATAAATATAAATTGTTAACAAAAATCCTATGAATCAAATATTTTGAGTAGACAAAAATTTGTTTCTGCTCACCCTCTTATGAAAACAAATATCTTTCAAGAATGTTTAACATAATCTTAAGAATTTCATCATAAGACTATCTTACTTAGAATATTCAATATTATTGGATATCTAACTAAGTAACTTTTTAGAAAATCTCAAGATATGTAAAAACATTACTAAAAACAAGTTTTCAGTTGACGAAGCAAAGTCTCTCTTAAAACTTGTTTTTAGTAATGTTTTTACATATCTTGAGATTTTCTAAAAAGTAACTTAGTTAGACATCCAATAGTATTGAATATTCTAAGTAAGATAGTTTTATGATGAAATTCTTAAGATTATGTTAAACATTTTTTAAAGATATTTGTTTTCATAAGAGGAATGAGCAGAAACAAAATTTTGTCTACTCAAAATATTTAATTTATAGGATTTTTGTTAACAATTTATATTTATTGGATTTTGTTATACCATTTGGATGTCTTATAATGAATGTTTATTTTATATTTCGTTTGATATAAGTGGTACTTATATGATATTAATTTAATTACTGAAGTTATAATATTAAATATAATTTTTTGAAATTAAATATGTAGAAGGGTAACAGAATATATCTGATAATATTAAAATATTTAAATAATTGAATATATTTGTGTTATAATGAGCTGTTCTTCTGTTTATTCACCAGTGAATTTATAATTTCTTCTCCGAAACGATTATTTCTAGCTATTTGTTTAATGATATTCAGTTTTCTTTTTTGTGCCATATTATCTGTTGGGATTGAAAGTGCTTAGTTAATGCGAATTAAGGTAGATTGAAAAGTTTGGAATAGTTATCTATTCGTTTTATTCATTTAAAAGGGAACTTATCGTTTCTGTCTATTCGTTTAATGAAATTCAATTTTCTTTTCTGTGCAATATTATCTGGTATAGAGCACTTTCAAGTCCATTAGAAAAGAATGTACTGAAAAGAGAATCGAATTATTAAACATAGAATGAAAATAATCATTTCGGAGAAGAAATTCTGAATCTTATATACAAAAGGAAAAGACAGATTTTAAATTATCTTATAAAAAAGAACCGCTTATTAAAACACAAATATACCTCATTTAAAAATGGAGAAGTATAATAAAAACTTTGCAATTTGGAAAATATTGTATTGGTTTGTTTGGAAAGTAATTTCGTTGTTCTTTTTCGGGAAACTGAAAGGCAATTTTCGTACAATGAATAAATATTTTATTAAACTATGTATATGTCCAACACATTTTGCCATTAATAAAGTAAATAAAAACTTGGCTTAAGTTTCACTGTGTATTTGATGTCTGTTGACATATATATTTCGGGTTTTTAGCCCATTTTCAAAACTGATCCAGATGCAGACATCAAATGAACAGTGAAACTTGAGCAAAGTTGTTTTTATTTACTTTATTAATTTAAAAATGTTTCACCAAGTGATATGCTAGAAATCAATATAACATTTTGCCATATTTCTGGTAGTAGCATGAAATGTTTGGTCTTTGCTGGAAAAGAACTGATCCAAATACAAATGAGCGTTTGTTTTCGTGATTACTTTTTCACTCAAGCCAAATCTCTATCCAGGGACCTTTTTTTTAGGTCTGCGAAAAAGTAAAAGTCACTGGGGGTCAAATCTGGAGAATTGGGTGGATGCAGAAGCAATTCGAAGTGTAATTTGTGCAATTTTATATGTACAACTTGTGACAGGGTGCATTCCTTCGTACGATAGATATACATGCATAAAATATTGTAACGGATTATCCATTTCAGGGTACGGATTTCACTGCCCTGTTTCAATGACATATGTTGAACAGAACTGTGATCCGAAGCCTCATATGTTTTGTTGAAGGTTGGCCATTTAACGATATGGATGGAGTATCTACTGTTGAACGTGTGGACATTGTGAAAAATTACTACAAGAACAATGATTCTGTAGTAAGTACGTTTCGTACATTACAAGCAGATTATGGTCGAAATAAGGGTACATCTGAACGTACAATTGATAACACAGTGAAAAAATTCGAAGAGGCTGGATCTGCTACTGATGTCTTAAGGCCCATACATTATCGGAAGCCACGATCGACCGAAAATATTTCTACTGTAAGTGAAAGTGTTGAAGAAGATCTAAATTTATCAATTCATCGTCGCGCAAAACATTTCTCTCTTACGGTACGCTATGGCGTATTTTGCATCTCCATCCTTAAAAGATTCAGTTGACACAAGAACTAAAGCCAGCTGACCATAGAACCAGGAAAGACATTTTCTGGTGTCGGGAGATCGTCCAACCATTCGCTGTTGGGTAAACAATTATCAGCGCTGTTCCTAAAGTGGCTTAAGGAAACAGTAACAAAGCCTACACAGAACACATACCCGATGTGGATACTACAGTGGACTTCTGTCCGTTTGTATCCCTGGGACCAATAAATAAAATTTAAAGAAAAAACACATCAAGACTATTTAAACAATTTGAACTCATTTTGTCTATTGACAAACACAATTCTTTTCAAAACACGAATATTAAGCTCAACTTGGGTAAGTACTGATGTCTCAGTAACTAATTACTTAATAATTAACTAATTTTTAGCGAGTAACACGATTCTGTTCTGTGCATAGGGAATCGAGCGACGGCCTCGCTAATTTATTAAGGGTCTTTAAGATCACCCTAAGAACTACCTAACTAATGATAAATTGATGAAGGTTGGTTAAAAATATACACCCACATTAAAATATATCTTTGGCATTATTTAATTAGGGTGTTATAGCCATTTTATTTCAGCTCCTCCTGTAAATAGGGTACATTTTGGGTGTTTCATGGGTACAGAGAAAATAAGGGATTCATTACAGTCCCTAGGTCACCTTAATCATACTATTAATATTTAAACTTCACAACACCCATACTTTAATAAGCATTAATCGAAAAACCATTAATAGATAAGTTGATGTATCTAAAAAAGTAAAGCTAATAGAGGAAATTTTGAAGATATATTACATGTTTTGAGAGATTTTTGAATGAACTTATTCGAATATTTAAATATATTAAATATTTCAAATAAATTATATTTTTTGAGAAATCCTTAAGTTGTGTTTTATGTTTTTCAAAAGGAATTGGTTTCATTATGGTAAGATCAGAAACAAAATTTTGTCTCCTTCAAATATTTATTAATTAATTTTAATTGCTTTCTTTATATTGGTTGGTTTATTTATTCCATTTGACATTGTATATTGAGTTTTGATTATTTAAGTCTATTAAATATAAGCGGTGCTTATTGTAGACATTAATTTAATTCTAAAAGTTTTTTGAATAAAATTTTTTTTGAAATTATAATTGTAGAAGACTAACAGATTAAATCTGTTTTAATATTCAAATTTTGTTATATTTCTTCTATCAAGTAAAAAGTGCTTTTTCCATTTTATTTTATATATAATATATTATTATATTTAGGCTTGAATAATTCTCATTCTGGAATGTCAATTGCTTGAAGAAAACCATAGAATACCTTACAGTTTTCTGTGAATTTTGTGATGAACTGACTACCTGGATTTTTACTAATAGAGGAAAACTGATTTTATATTTGAATTAAATATAGAGTAGTTCTAAAATTCTAGACACTAAGAAAAAACATTTTTTGTATGTGTATATTATCTATGTATATTAAAAAAGATTCACGTATATGAATAATTTCTCAGATATATTTCTGCATACAATCTGCTGGCTGCGGTTGCATTTTACTTACACTTTCCGTACTTCGAAATCATAACAAGCTGAATATTTCATTGGATATGCAGCATCTTTCAACAAAAGTCAAACTCACTATAACGGATAAATTGTGCCACTGATTATTCACCTTTAAGTGTACACAAACCTCTTAATCTCGAATCCCTGTTTGAAATATGGACATGCGGCCTTAGCTCCAACGCTAGAAGTAACAAAATCGGTTTTGAGAGTTCATGGAATCCAATTCGACCAAAGGACTTATATTTTTGTCCTCTTGAATATTTTGTATAGGCGATTTGGTGGAAAAATTCATTTTGACGAGTTCTACTTTATGTTAAAAAGAGTTCACCCTGTATATGAATTAATTTTAACACCAATTAATTGATGGATTAGATCTCAAAACTGCCGAATTCAATATTATTTGTTTTGAGATTGTGAAAAAAGTAAAGAATATGTAAACAACTTAAAGAATATATTATATCACTCAGATTCATATGAAAAATACAACAATAAAACAATGAAAAAATTGTATATTTACAAAAACTATAATTATTAAAACTAAAATTCTGATCTAAAAATATACATTTGGTCAATAAGTATATCAATAAAGTTCAAAATCTTTGATTGTTTCGGATTTTACTTGATGGAAATTCATCTTGAAATTTATAAATAGAAAACAATTTAAATCTTCACTAAATTGTTTTATTGACAAATTTTACTAATTCAAAATGATTTTAGGTGCTTTTCAGGCAAAACTATTCATATGAACATACTTTATCACAAGGTTTAGAAGTATGAAATCAGAGTTTACTTTTAGATGTTGCTAGCCATTAGTTTAGGGGCTGTAAGACCGCTTCTGCAGCGTCATCCTCTTCCCTAACAGCTGACGAAGATTTTCAAAACTCAATAACCCAAGCTTCATACAACAGTATAGTTTTCTATAAACTTGTCGAGTTTTGTGCCTACGAACTATAATTTGTGGACAGCATTGGTTTTCTGTAATCAATTGGGAAAACTGCTGTAGAATCGCATTGAATGCTTGTAGAAGCTTACGGTGAACATGCTCTTGGTAAAATACAGCGTTTCAAGTGGTGCAAAAAATTCAAAAGTGATTTTGACATGTGAAGCGAAGAACGTGGGAAACCACCAAAAAAATTCCCAGACAACGAATTGCAATCCTTATTGGATGAAGATGATACTTAAAGTCAACAAGAATAGGTGACGAAATATGGATGTATTTTGAGAATCCTAAGCGTTGTGAATCAAAGTTAAATCTTAGCGGACCATCGACATCAACTGCAAATCCAGATAACTTTGGAAAGAAGTTGTTTGCTCTGTGTTTTAAAACTCTTATTAATTTGTCTTAATGTTTTTTTCTAGTCCCGATAGCTCAGTGGTTAGATTCCTGGGCTGGAAACCGAAAAGTAGTGGGTTCAGGATCCACCTAAGTTTGAAAGAAATTTTCTTGTTAGAAGGGTTTCAGCCACCACTTCACTGTTGGAACGAAAATCAACAGTGCTGTTCCTGAAGTGGCGTAAGAACACAGTAACAAAGCTTAACCAGAACACAACTGAACACCTAACTTGCATAAGCTGAAAACCTGGTTATTCCATTTTCCACATATTTATTATAAATATAACAATTTTTACATATTGAATAAACAATATTCAAAGTTATCTATGATTTAACAAATTTGAGGATGTTATGGTGATAGCGAAACAATTGTTATATTCATAATATATGGAAATCAGAATAACCTTATTTAAAACATCATTTTAAATGAATTTCCATGAACTAATGACCGATTCAATTTAACATTTTATTCAAGAAAATAAAAAATTCTCTGATTGTAGGAAGACTAGTTCTACTGAAGAAATTGACTTCTCCAACATTGCATTTAAAGGTAAAGAAAGGAGAAAATCAAACCTGTTTACAAACAATATTTTCAATGCATGAATAAATAAAATATTATATTTTATCACAGGAATTAATTGTTTCCTTCATTCATTCAAGTTGTAACATGTGTCGAAGGTTAACCTTAAAAATCTGTATTTGATTCTATCCTGATCAGATATTTTGTAAAGATGCATGTATATGTTAAATTTTTTATTCTTCTGTAGTTCTGTGTTTCTCTTTTTTTTTATTTTTCTTATCTTTCTTTTCCTTCTTCTGTTTTTTACTTGGTATTTCTGAAGAGTCTGCTTCTGACTGACTTCCCTTACACTCTGAGAATTCAGACTCTGCAAAGTTTAGTTTTCTCTTTTTGCAATTTTGTTTTGATGAAATATCCTCTGTGTCTTCATCTTTAACTAAAAGGTTGAAATTTTCTGTTAAACTTTGTTTACCTGTAACATGAAGAAATAATTAAAACAAATTGTAGAAATTACTATTTTTTACTAGCAATAAATTGATAAATGATATTTTACACATTTAATTGTGACTCGAGTTTCAGGAAATAACTATCCCATCTTCAGACAACTAAAGACTTAACAAACAGAACAGGGTATTTATGCATATACAGAGGTAGAAGAGGTAATAAAAACTGGTTAAAAAAAGTTGGAAATGAGAGAACTCCTAACAACTATTAGATTGTTGGTACGTCGAAGAAGATTGGTAAACAGATGTTACTTATTTAAATATTTCAAAAATTTTGGATTCACACAGATCTGTACAGTCATTCATTATTTTTATTGTGAACTTATTTTAAAATTTCAACAGATTCTAAATAATCAAGTCTCTTTCCTTTTGATTCTACATGTAAAATTTTAAGTGTATCTATTGTCGGAAAAGGATGGCAGTTTTCTAAACAATGAGTGGCAAGAGTGGTTTGTTTATTTTTCATGAAATTTGTATTATGTTCGTTGAACCTCGTCTTGAAGGAATGTCCTGTCTGTCCTATATATTTATTACTGCACGTCAAACAGGATAACTCATAAACTTCTGATTTATGTATGTTTGGAGTTGGGTCTTTTGCATTAAATAATACGGATGATAACTTATTTTGTGTTTTGAAAGCAATATTAACATGTAATTTTGAAAAACTAATGGCCACTTTTTGACTTATGCTAACGAAGTATGATAAAGAAATGAATTTTTTGTTTCCTTCAGTTTTTATTATGGGATAAATTTGGTTTGTAGCTATTTTAGATTGTTTCTGTTGAATTAGATTATCTACTTGATTGTGGTTGAAACCATTGTTCGCGGCTATTGATTTAATAGTTTGGATTTCAGCTTCACGGTTAATTTTTGATAATGCGAAAGCTCTATGGATCATCGATTGATACGCTGATATTTTTTGTGAATATGGCTGATTGGAGTCAATAGGAATAAATTTATGTGTGAATGTGGGTTTTCAGAACACGTTAAATTATATTTTACTATTCGAGTGTGATATCGAGAGGTCTAAAAATGTAATTCAATTGTTTGAAGAAATATGGTAAATATTAACTGAAAACTAATTTGGAAATACTATGTGTTATTTTAGAAAATAAAAGGTTTTATTGGTATTCACTAGAACTTATTGCATTTGTCACTACATTTTCACACTGGTATATTAAAAGTTTTGTTTAGGATTTTAAAATTCGAAGTACATTTATTTTCATGAGTGGGGAATTCCACAGGCCCGTTCGTTAATTTACTGTTTATAATTCATCGACCATTAGATTATTACAGTATATTTGACACTACTATCCAAGAAGGGAAATAATAATTCATATTTTACCTTCTAATTTCCTCAATTTCTTTAGTTTCTTCTTTTCAGCTTTTGATAAATCACTATCTATAAACTGTGGTCCTTCAACATCATTATCTTCATTTTTCTTTTGTTTAATGCTATTCTCAATTCCCTCATCATTGTTCAATGATTCTTGACCTGGAATTTTATATTCTTACATTATATATTATATAATAAAGAGATATAGTGAAATATTTTATTGACGATTAAAATATTAGTCTATTTGACACTACTATCCATGAAGGGAATTGATAATTTATATTTTACCTTCTAATTTCCTCTTTTTCTTTAGTTTCTTCTTTTCAGCTTTTGATAAATCACTATCTATAAACTGTGGTCCTTCAACATCATTATCTTCATTTTTCTTCTGTTTAATGCTATTCTCAATTCCCTCATCAGTGTTCAATGATTCTTGACCTGGAATTTTATATTCTTATATTATATATTATATAATGAAGAGATATAGCGAAATATTTTATTGACGATTAAAATATTAGTCTATTTGACACTACTACCCGTGAAGGGAATTTATAATTTATATTTTACCTTCTAATTTCCTCTTTTTCTTTAGTTTCTTCTTTTCAGATTTAGATAAATCACTATCTATAAACTGTGGTCCTTCAACATCTCTATCTTTCTCCTCAATTCCCTTCTCATTGTTCAGTGATTCTTCCCCTACAAAAGAGTTTGGAATATTATCAATATTTGAACATTCTAAACCTGAAATTTTATATTCTAAAAATTAATATTATATAATAAAGAGATATAATAAAACAGTTCATTGATCATTACAAAATTACACTCTATTTGAGATTACTATCCAAGGGAAATGATAATTTATATTTTACCTTCTAATTTCCTTTTTTTCTTTAGTTTCTTCTTTTCAGCTTTTGATAAATCACTATCTATAAACTGTGGTCCTTCAACATCTCTATCTTTCTCCTGTTCAATGCCATTCTCAATTCCCTCATCAGTGTTCAATGATTCGTTCTCCACAAAAGAGTTTGGAATATTATCAACATTTGAACTTTCTGAACCTGGAATTTTATATTCTAAAAATGTATATTATATAATAAAGAGATATAGTGAAATATTTTATTGACAATTACAATAGTAGAGTCCATTTGACACTACTATCCAAGAAGGGAATTAATAATTTATATTTTACCTTCCAATTTCCTCCTTTTCTTAAGTTTCTTCTTTTCAGCTTTCGGTAAATCACTAGTTATAAACTGTGAACCTTCAATATCATTATCTTGATTTTTCTCCTGTTTAATGCCTTCCTCAATAGTGTTAACATTTGAACATTCTGAACTTGGAATTTGACATTCTAACACTGTATCATTGGAAGGAACACTCTTTCTTCTCTTTTTCTCTGTTTTTTCAGCTAAACCATTAATATCCTTCTTTTTTGGTGCTTCCGTTTGGGATTTGAGTTTTCTCATTTTTTCCAGGAATGTCTTGTCCTCTAATCTTGCTAGCTTCCCTTTTGAGTGAATACTACGTCGAGTTCCGCTAAAATATTCAAAATGTCAGATATTTAAATAAAAAATTTATTATAAATTCTACGATGCTTCAATTTGATGATTGCCATTCATTCAAATCTTTATACCCTTTCATTTCTGGTTAAGAAAGAAATATTGACTATCACCACAAATAAAAAAGTATTAAGGTTGAATGAAGATATATTTAGAAGTAACAAATCTTGACCAGTGACAAACATTTGTCTTCCTATTCTCTTTAGCTTCCCTCTCATGTAAATATCATGTTGAGCTCCACTAAAACATTGAAAAATACCATGTATTTAAATAAAAAATTTACCATAAATTCTGGGATGGTTAAATTTAATGATCGTAATCCATTCAAATCCTCATATCCTTTCATTTCTCGTGAAGTCATAATGACTATCACCTAAAATAAAAAATATTAAGGTTGAATGAAGATATTTTAGAAGTATCAAATATTGATCAGTGATAAACATTTGTTAAAGACTTCATAATCCTATATTATATTGTTTATTATTTTTGAATCTGTCAAATATTTAATAGAAGAAAATAATTACTTATGTAAATAAACGCCACCACAGGCGGCAAATAATTCTTCGTCAGTTAACACCTTGAAAGGTTGCTCCTCAATTACTGGAGCCCTGTTATAATGGTCAGTGCCTTTACTGGTAAGCCTCGAAGTTTTTATAAATGACCCATATAAACCATCTTTATCTCCGTTATTTATAGAATAGTTGTTTGTAGCTAACTCGACCGCGTCAGCTTTCCGACTGAGTTTGACAGTTCCATCTTCAAGTTTTACCTGAAAATTTTAGATTATGTTAATTAAAATATTTTGTCAGGAACCTTCAATTACAGTACGCACCACTTCAAGGTTCTGTGCAGCTTTGTCGTATAAGGTTTCCCACCACCTGTTATTGTATTCTGCTCCAGGTTTATGTCCAACACCTGTGTTATCGAATTTAAGACTGGCTTTTATAGGTTTGGTGATGCCGTCTTCATTTTTTCCCAGGCCTTGCCCTGAAGGAGAAATAAAGAACATACATTACTTACGACTTATATTTAACTCTGAATACAATTTGATTATTATGCATATGGACACAAACCCTCTTTCCAACCGTATTTTTCCAACTGTCTTCTTGCAAAATCCATATTGGTATCAATCAATAGTATACTCAATTTCAGGAAAAATCAGTATGTTTTTCATTTAAATAAATGAAAATTTTACAATGTGTATTTAATTCTAACCTAATGGCACAGATCCATAGATAAAAAACTTATTTATCTATGCACACATCACAAATGTAATAATTTAAATTTTTCTGATTACAGAAATTCGTTCTTGTTCTATGGTTGCCTTTCTTCAAGGGAATTATTAGGCTCGTCCATTGGACATATACCTAGATCCCAGATTACTATAGACATAGAAATATAGTCTGCACTGTAGTATAGAAACGTATCTTTCATTTGGCCATTTTTAAAATACTCAAACCTGTAAATAATTGGGATCCAATCAGGGACATCAGCCACCTAGCTAGGTGGTATTGTATTAGTACATAGATTAACAAGACTATATATTTTTGTTAATCTATGATTAGTACACTAGATGGAGCTTTAAGTGGCATTCACATTGTAAGAATCTTTACAAATATTGTAAGAATCTTTAGAAATATTGTAAGAATCTTTACAAATATTGTAAGAATCTTTACAAATATTGTAAGAATCTTTACAAATATTGTAAGAATCTTTACAAATATTGTAAGAACAGACTTTCTACGTATATTTCACATTAACACATAGTGAAGATGAATTGTACGTGCCTATGTGTCCTGAAATCATAAAACAGAACAGACATACCTCCATCGACATCAAACAAATAGTTCAGTAACATAGATCAACTACATTTCAACAATAATAGTTTTGTACTGTGGCTTCTTCAGGTTTACATTTTGAACAATTCAAAATATGAGCTCTGTAACTTCATACCATATATCTTCTGGATTCAAATAGAAAAAACAATAATAAACCAATAGAAAAAATGTATATTCACAAAAACTACAATTATTATAACTAAAATCCAAATCTAACAATATACATTCTGTTAATAAGTATATCAACAAAGTTCAAGATGATTTTAAGCGCTATTCCTAGCAAAAATGCTATTAAATGCTTTGGTACAAGATAATTCTGGAAAAAAGTTCTTTTTATTTCTGGATAAGGCTTAATGATATTCATCAATTGTTAAAAACATATGAAGGTATTTAATACTTGAATGAAATTTCATTCATCAGAAGCCAAGACACACTTGTTCAATATTCATGTGATACCTGTAATACCAATATTGTTTAAAATAACTAAAGCTATGCACCCTATTTATATTGAACCAAGCTATGCTTTTGAGAGTTTTATCAACTCTTATATTTCCCCACAAAAAAATTTGATACAAGTTTCAGATCATTATGAAGAAATAAAAATATATTTTATTCCAAGACTCATTACAAATGAAGTGTTTTGAAGAATAATCTAACGAATTACCTATTGAAGTTTGCTGATGTACAAATGTTCATTGAGTAAATTATTGATATATAATTCAGTATAATTACAAGAAAAGATGAGGAAAAACGTAGAAACCACTACAAGAAATTAAACAAATTCTCTGATTGTAAGGAGATTCATTTCATTCCACTGAAAAAAATTAACTTAAATTGACTTATTACCTACTATAAAACTTGCAATTAAGGCAAATGAAGGAAAAAATAAAACTGTTTATGAGCAGTATTTTCAATTAATGAATAATATTATTGTATCTTATCACAAAAAGTAATTTCTTTTCTTCATTCAAGTCAACATGTGGGTGGACAGTTTACCATAATTGTTTTCATTAAATTTTATCCTCAGATATTTTGCAAACATTTTGTAAAGATGCAGATATATGTTTAATTTTCTGTTCTACGGAATTTCTATATTTTTCAGATTTTTTATTTTTCTTATGTTTCTTTTTCTTTTTTTCCTTTCTTTTACTAGACTTATTTGAGAAACCTAGTTCGGACTGACTCCTCTTACACTCTGAGAATTCAGCCTCTGCAAAGTTTAGTTTTCTCTTTTTGCAATTTTCTGTTGATGAAATATCCTCTGTGTCTTCATCTCTAACTGACTGGATGAATTTTGCTGTTGCCCTTTGCTTACCTGTAAGATTCAGAAATGAAATGGTGAATATTATTATTAATGTAACAAACATCTGTAGATATGTACTAAACTAATCTTTATCTTTTCTGGGCAAATGCATGTACTACTCTGTCAAGAAAGTACCGGGAATTTTCAATTAAAACAACATTTTTACATTTAATCGTCAAAATTTATTGGGTCGCCTTCAAAATAGGCTCCATTTGCTCCAATACATCTATGCCAACGGCACTTCCAATTATCGAAACATTTTTTATAGGCGCTTTCCGGGATGGACTTTAGCTCTCGCGCCGAATTTTGTTTTATGGCTTCAATCGACTCAAAACGGGTGCCACGAAGGGGCAATTTTAGTTTTGGGAAGAGGAAAAAGTCGAAGGGAGCCAAATCCTTTTGGCGAGAGAGTCAGTCACAATCGTAGCTCGGTGAGAAGGCGCGTTATCGTCATGCAAAATCCATGAGTTGTTCGCCCACAAATTTGGCCCTTCTTACGGATACGCTCACGCAAACGTTTCATAACGCCTAGGTAATACTCCTTGTTTACCGTCTGACCCTCTGGAACGAATTCGTAGTGCACCACGCCACGGATATCGAAGAAAACAATGAGCATCACCTTCATTTTCGAGCGGCTTTGGCGTGGTTTTTTCGGTTTCGGCTCATTTTTTGCCACCCATTCCGATGATTGCTGGCTTGTTTGCATATCGTACTCGTAGACCCAGGTCTCATCACCAGTTATAATGCGTTCCATGAATATAGAATCGGAATTACAGCGATCCAGCATGTCTGAAGCAACCTGTTCGCGATGACCTTTTTGAAGAAAATTCATGTCTTTCGGTACAAGTCGTGCGGCCACCTTTCTCATGCCCAAAATATCAATCAAAATCGTACGTGCGGACTCGTGGGATATCTTAAGATCATGTGCTATCTCTCTCAAGCTGGTACGACGGTTTTCCAGCACCCTTTCCTTAATTTCATCGACGTTATCTTCGATCGAAGCCGTCGATGGGCGACCACTTCACGACCGTCCTTGAAGGCTCTGTACCACTGATATGCACGAGTTTTCGATAGAGCATTATCACCAAAGGCCTTTTGCAACATTTTCAATGCATCGGCACACGAAAATTCATTTGCAACACAAAACTTTAAACAAATTCTTTGCTCAACGTAATCACCCATAGTAAAAATCGGCACGCACTCTGACATCGACTGACTTAATCAGCTGTTGCAAACACACTAGTTGACAGATCCCGCTCAAGCTTGGCATAGTAATTAAGGACAGTGGTACCAACCTAGGAAAAAAAATTTTTACCTGCCTCATTGCCCCGCCAGATTTAAATCGATAATTCCCGGTACTTTCTTGACAGAATGTATAATAGAAGATGTCCTTGACAAGGGAGAAATAATAATTCATATTTTACCTTCCAATTTCCTCTTTTTCTTTAGTTTCTTTTTTTCAGCCTTCGATAAATCACAAGCTATAAACTGTGGGCCTGAAACATCGTTATCTTGATTTTTGTCCTCTTTAATGTCTTTCTCAATTCCCTCATCAGTGTTTAATGATTCTTTGTCACCAATTGGGTTGGGAATATTGTCAAGATTTGAACTCTCTGAACTTGGAATTTGATATTCTAACACTGTATCATTGAAAGAAACGCTCTTCCTGCTCTTTTTCTTTTTTTTCTTAACTGAACTACACGATGAGTCACTGAAGGGTTCAACACTATCATTTGTGTCCTCATTTTCTATTGTTTCCTTGTGAGATTTGAGTTTTTTCATTTTTTTGTAAATTTTACTGTTATCATCTATAGAACATGCTTTCATTTTTTTCAGGAGCATTTTCTCTTGTTTCGCTATTCTCTCTAACTTTCCTCTCATGTAAATACCATGTTGAGCTCCACTAAAACATTGAAGATGTCAAGTATATAAATAAAAATTTATCATAAATTCTATTATGATTAAATTTGATGATCATAATCCATTCAAATCCTTATACCCTTTCATTTCTTGTGAAGTCATAATGACTATCACCTGAAATAAAAAAATATTAAGGTTGAATGAAGATATATTTAAAAATGTCTAAGATTGATAGACGATTAACATTTGTGTAAAACTTCATAATCCTTGATTATCATGTTATATCTAGTTGTGAATCTGTCAAGTGAAATATTTCATTCGTGAAATCATTACTTATGTGAAGTTAAGCCACCACAAGCAGGAAATAACTCTTCGCTATTCTTCTTTTCAGGTATCTCCCCCATTACTAAAGCTCTGCAATATTCTTCAGGGCCTTTGCTGATAAGGCCTGAAATTTTCAAGAATGACTTATATGAATCGTTTTTGTCTTCTTTGTTGATATAATTGTTTCTTGTAGTTATTTCAACAGTGTCAGGTTTCCGATTAAGCTTGACAGTTCCGTCTTCAAGTTTCACCTGAAAATGTTAGACCAGATTGGTTATAATGTTTTGTATCAGGTACCTATAATTACAGTACGCGCCATTCCAAGGTTTTGTACCGCCTTATCATATGTGGTTTCCCACCAATTGTTAGTATATTCAACTCCATGTTTATCGTCAACACTTGTGTTATCGAATTTGAGACTAGTTTTTATAGGTTTGGTGATGTCGCTTTCATTTTTTCCTAGAGCTTGTCCTAAAGGATAAAAAAATAACATACATTATTTTGAAATTATGTTTAATTCTGAATAGAATTAGGTTATTATTCATATAGACGCAAACCTTCCTTCCAGCCGTATTTTTCCACCTGTCTTCTTGCTAAATCCATATTGGTAAATATCAGTCAATAGTTTACTGAATTTTCGGGTAAAATCGGTAAGTTTCTCATTTAAACAAATGGAATTTTTAGAACATAGATAAATTACATATTACATAGATCAACAAGGCTTAATCATTCAGTAATCTGTGACATATTAAGACTGTCAATGTTTTAGAATGTTTATATATTTTCTAACCCAAAGTCGTAGAGACAATATTCCCAAACAACAAATTGCAAAATCCATGGGAGCTACCATTGTTTACACTATGGAATTACTATGCATAATCGGTAGATTTAAGGGGAAAATCAGTAGATAGAAAAATCTAGGAAAGAACTGACGTGAAGTGAGAAATTTTGCGTGCTTGTTCAACAATCTATATCCACAGAACATTTAAAATCTTTGACTTACTTCTTGAACCAGCTACCTGAAATGAATATAAACACAGAATACTGTGTTTTGTCATCCGAATGCCAAATAAACGTAATTTAATGATGCATCAATCAGATCCGTAATAACAGAACAACGTCCTTATCGGATTCCCGATTGTATTTTGAAGCGGCAGAGAGGAAGGTTCTTGGAAATAAACCTCCTGAGCGACTTAAAAACATACTCCACATAATAGTACTTATAACAGTCCCTCTTGGTAACTCTTAGTAAGTAGTTCTTTTAAATGCTTCTGATTAATTGCATGCTTTACGCTTTGAATGCCTCCTTAGTTTTAATGTAAAGTTAGTGATATTGAATTGTTTCAGCCGTTACTATTTGGTAGTTGATCATAATTAAAACAAATTGTAGAAATCTATGTTTTACTACCAATAAAAATATATTTTACACATTTTCTTGTGACTCGAGTTTCGGGAAATGAACTATCCCATCATCAGACAACTGATGTCTGATGATGGGATAGTTCATTTCTACAATTTGTTTTAAGCAAAATTAGTGATTGTACTCTCGTCCATTGTACTTCCACTCATCGCTTTTCATTCTCGTATTTTTGCTTCAGTGTTATTTAACGCGACCGGAATGTTTTAACTAAAATGTATTGCCTTTGTATATAACTAAAGCGGCTCGACCCTCACAAGTTATCTATTTGTTTTGTATACTTTCTCTCGGTGCATGGTTGCTGTATGTTGTATTTATTGATAGCGGTTCTTTATTTGTACTGTTCGTGGTATTCGCAGAGCCTGATATGTAACTGATTTACATAAATTCTTGTGTGATCCCCATTTCTTTGTTTGCTTTTATTGTAACGTTCATTAAGACGCCCAGGTGTACCGTATCTATTTTATAATGTCTTAGTCAGTTTGTCTTTCATATATGCCATATGCATGCGTTCGCTTACTTTGAGAGATTGTATTCCTTGTGGCGTTCTTTAGGGTGAATCACTGAGTAGTCCGGGTAGTGGACGACGAATCGTATAGAGACAGAAAAAAGCTCCGGATATCCAACGCTACTGTGAGAATGTGTGAGTAATTGCTAGATCATTGTTTCAAGGTATTATGATATTCGCAGGATTAGTTTGCATGACCCACACAGGAACTATGTTGTTTATACTTCAGCGAAATTATAGATACTGAAAAAATGATGACACTTGAAAATGAAGGAGTTGCCAGATGAAACAATGGAATAATAAACTAGTAGCGACATCTGTTCTCAAAACCGCAGGAATTTATTTTTACTCCTAATTTATGTTTAATTTTTTATATCAAACGTATGTAAATTCTGAAGGAGAAAAGCGTGATATCGTACAATTTTTTATTTCTATAATTTAATTTTTACATATTACTTATATGATAAGCCTTAAACTAGTATTGCTCTATTGTGTACAAATATTCAATATTACTAATCAATTCACTCATTTTAATATCAATTCAGCACAACCATGAACATTTCGATGTAGACTTCATTAACCTAAAATTTGATCTTATATGGCTTCAGTAATAAGGTTGTGTCTGAGTTTGCACAATTCCTCTTTTAGCGTTATTTCCTACTATTTGGGTGTAGTAATTTGAATTTGGTAAAAACTCGTCTCTGGAACTATAAGACTGAGGAACTGTCTCGAATTGTTGTCTAACTACAGGCTGTTTGGGTTGGTAAACATAGTCAGCATTGCCAGGGTTTAAGACAGGTTCTATAACATATCTTGGTCGCTGGAAGGCACTGAAGGTATAATCATTAGAAGGACTGAATCCTACTGGAAAATTAGATTTTACAGGCAAATTTGGCAGAGTTGGATTGAGAGCGTCGTTAAGTGTGACGTCATATTCTTGCTCATTGATATCTAGTGGGTTTCTATCGGAAACTTTTGGTTTTTGTGTCGTTCTGGGCCCCCCGTAAGTATTTCCATCGTATGAAGGCCTCGCGGGTCCTTTGATCGGTTTGAAATCACCATCGTCTTCAGAAATTGGCTCGTTAAATTTCGGCTTTGCTAATTTTCTTGCAGGCTCACCTCCTCCAATATTGGAATCGATGTTTGTTCTCGGATTTTCTTTGAATCCAGATGGTTCACTTCCTGAGTTATATCGTGCCTTCGTATTTGTTCGTGGAGATTCTGATAACTCGGACTTTTCTTCCACTTCAACGGTCCTCTGTAAATCATCTACTTCTTGTCTAGCAGCCTTGAAACCCACCGGTTGTAGTCCCCTTGCTACGTAAGGATTCCCACCTCTACTTGGTAAGAATGGTCTTTTAACAATTCTCACAATTTGTTCGGGCCTTTCTTTGCGATACTCTGTTGTTGTTGTGGGTTTAATTGTGGTGGTTCTAGATGTTATAACTCTTGTGGTTGTACTCGGATCTGTAGGTTTCCACTTTTTTCTAGGTGCTTCACTAGAACTCAGCTGAGGTTCCTCTTTAGTCTTCTCGAACTCATATTCATTATCATAGTATTCTGGATCTGGATACTTTTTATTACTGGGGTTATTTTTATTTTCTGTTCTGCTTATTTTCTCTCTTTCTTCATAGATTTTCTTCTCCTCATCTTTAGGAATTGTTTCAGCAAATTTTGTATTTACTCTGTTTCTATATCTATCCTTTCCTCTCTGTGCTTTCTTTGGGGATAGAGTGAGTGCATCGTCTTCTTCATCGAGGGTGGTTTTGGTTCTACTACTTGATGTCTCCCCATCAAGTGCGGATTTAGTTCTACTTGTTGAGGGTCCTTCATCGGTAGTTATCTTCCCTCTGTTTCTGGAGAAAAAAGGACTTTGCTTTCTTTCTTTTATTTCACTCGATTTCGGCGTTATTGGATCTGATTGAGGTTTTCTTGCTCTCGTCGGCTTAGTTGGTAATTCTTCCTCATAATCATCATAGTATTCTTCGTCTTCTAACGTTGTAGGTGTTGTTGGTTTGATAGGCTTGTAAGCATATTTATTTGCCTCATTTTTGGGGACAGGAGGTTTGATTCTAGGAGCTAATCTTGGTCTATCATAGATTGTGCCAGTGGTAGGAACAATCAAGGGTTTCTTTTCTTGAGACTTTGTATCAGAATCATCTGTACTACCTTTTCGAGGTCTATTTTCTCTGTTTCTGGGTGCATCGTCGTAGTCATCTTCCGATACAGGTCGTCTGGTCTTTTTAGATGGGCGTTTCGTTTCGTAATCATCTTCAAAGTCATCTTCAACAGTTGGTTTTCGTTTTTCGACAGGCCTATCCTGTTCGAAGTCGTCAGCACGAGTAGGTTTTCTTGGCCTTTCATCCTCATCGTCGTAGCGTTGAGGTTTTCTCTTTCCATTTGGTCGATCTTCATCGATTACACTGTCCCTGATGGGTTTTCTTCTTTCATTTTGTCTGAAATCATCCTCTTCATCATCGGCTATTTTTTTTCTGTCATTAGGTTTTTCTATATCTTCAGGGAAGTCCCTATTCTTATTTCTATTTTTATTTCTTCTTCCTGATGACCCGCGCCTATTGTATGGTCTTCTGTTTCTTCTCTCATAAGTCTCGTCCTCATACTCTGCATCATACTCATCTTCATATATTGGTCTGGGTCTTGGTCGAGGTCTTCGCCTTCTGTTGGATCTGGGCCTGTCTTCGTAATAATCTTCTTCATAGTCAGCGTAATCATCGTAGTAATCATATTGGGGACGCCTTAAGAAAGGTCTACGTCTCTTTCCTCCAGCCCTTGGAGAGCCACCTGACTTTTCTTGAACAGGATTAGTTGGCGGAGCTGTTGTATGAATGTTCAAAGGTTTTGATGTTGTTGTAGAGGCTGCTTCATAGAGAGCATCATTCCTGAGGAAAATAATTTATTTAAACATTCTCATGTTTTGAAATTGAAAAGTATTGTGTTTACCTGTGCCAAAATTTTTTGGAGCCTACGCAGTCCACATCGGAGACAAACTGGCAGATGAAAGTTTTTTGATCGAAAGCTGTATAATTTGCACAGAGAAAATCGTATCTTGTACCAAAAAGGCAGTGGTGGTATACCTGCAAACAAAATTGAATACAGAGATCGAAGTAATGGGTGTTTCATTAAGAGAGCAAGCTTTCAGTGTTCAATGAAACATGGTACTTTGTAGCAAAGTATTGAAATATTTATTGATTTAGAAAATATACATTTGGAAATTATATATGAAACGAAATATCTTGTAAATGGCGCCGCCACCACGGCTTTGCTGGCAGATGCGTACCCTTTTGACGAAATTTTTAATAACGTTATTGAATAGATGTGGTGGTATTTCATTGATACAGAGTCTAATTTCGGCTTTCAATGCTTCGACGGTTGCAGACTTATTGGCATAAACCTGTGACTTCAGATAACCCCACAGCCAGAAGTCTAAAGGCGTTAAATCGCAAGAGCGTGGAGGTCAATTCTGGTCACCAAATCGGGAAATGACACGACTAGGAGCAAACTCGTGCAAGATCGTCAATGTTTCATGGGCGGTATGGCATGTGGCACCGTCTTGCTGAAACCACATATCGTCAAGATCAATAGATTCCAAATGAGACACAAGAAACTGTGTTATAATAGCACGATAACGTTCGCCATTTACCGTTACAGCATTACTTTCTTCGTTTTCGAAGAAAAACGGTCCAATTATTCCTCCAGACCATAATGCACACCATACAGTGACCCGTTGTGGATGCATTGCTTTCTGATGAATCATTCGTGGATTTTCTAAGCCCCAAATAAGACAGTTTTGCCTATTAAAGGTGAAAATGGGCTTCATCAATGAAAATGATTTCGTTTGCAAAATCAGCAGGTTGCTGAAGGATCCAATTGGTGAATTTTCTTCGCTGTTCATGGTCTACTGGCAGAAGTTGTTGAGTCAGTTGGATTTTGTAGGCATGCAGCTGTAAATCTTTACTGAGAATTCGCTGAAAAGTACCTGTTGAAATGTCTAATTATTGTGCCCGAATTGACGTCTCTGGCCTTTCTCTCGCGAACTGCCGTGATGTTTTGTTCTGCACGACCTCTACGAGCTCGTATCGTATGTTTCACATCACTAACCGAACCGGTTCTTTCAAATTTTTTGATTATTCTTTTCACAGTTGATGAATTAGGCACATTATTTCGACCGAACATTGGACGCACTTTACGTATAGTGTCAATTAAACTTTCACCATTTTGATAATCATTTTTGACAATCAGGACGCGTTGTTCTAACGTGTAATGCTCCATGTTTACTAATACCCATCTGTCAACTTTCGATCTTTCACGTCATAATCATGTGACATTATGACTGTCAAATATGGCGCGCAATTCAAATCTTGCGCTCTTATTGAAATACCCATTATAAATGATCAGAGAAGATTGTACTGAAAGTTCCTTCCAGAAACTTGATATCGGTAAAAATGGGAAAAAATTAATATCAATCCAATATGTAACTTTTTTACCCGCGAGAGAAATATTCATTTCGCCAAATCTTGTAATTTTCGAATTTTGGGCCAACAATGGTTTCAAACGACTAGGTTGACCCTACCTATGAGGAATCAGAGGTCAAAAGTATTTCTGCCCGTTCGTAAACACTAACCTTCGAACGAAAAGAACTAGAGTCATGAAACTTTCAGGGAAGGTTTTACGTCTGAATGCCGCGGTTAGGTTCGTTAATAGGCAGAATCGGTATAATAGTTTCGTAGCCGTTCACGTTAGAAAATTTTTTATATTTCTTAGGATATTTTCGATCTGAAATTAGGAATTGGGAAGTACACACATCGTCAAAAGCCTTGCCCCCCCTACGTAGAAAATATCATTGAACCAATCATTGTTCCTCTGCGTAACGAATTTGGGGATAATTTCATTTATCAGGATGATAACGCCCCCACCACACCGCACACGAAGGCTTCAAAACATTCTTCAAGAGAACAATATCCAGAGAATGAACTGGCCAGAAAACTCATCAGACATGAATCCAATTGAGCACGTATGGGATTACTTAGGAAGGGGAATATCCAATCGCCAAAACACACCTTCAACGTTTCAGGAATTGAGTTTAGTCCTTCAGGAAGAATGGACAGATGTGCCTTCATTAATGACTTGATTCGTGGGATGCCTAGGCGTATTGGGCAGTTGATTGAAAGAATAGGTGGTTATACGGACTATTGAATTTGGAATCAGTTGTGGAATAACTATAATTAATCAAAAATTAATAATCGATAAATTTAGATTTTTTCTATTTTGTCTCATCCTGCATAAAGCAAAGAGTAACAAATAAAGATTTTCTATCAAATATATTGCAATTGAAATAGAGGAAAATATTCATCTCATCCCCAGAACATAGATTGTTTATTTCTTGAGAAACCTAGGGGACCAAGACTTGACGATGTGTATATAATAACACTTTTCTGTGAGTTGTATTTCTTCCAGACAATTCGTGAGTCAAACTCTATGCCTCAGAAATGATAAAGACGATAAAGATAATCGGATCCAGTACAGAACCTTAAAGCATTCCACACTCAATATCCAACAATATCCAATAAATAATCGATAAATTTTGATTTCTATCAAATATATTGCAGTTGAAATAGAGGAAATTATTAATCTCATTTCCAGAACATAGATTGTTTATATCTTGAGAAACCTAGGGGTCCAAGACTTAAAGATGCGTGTAGAATAATAATGCGCATGTACGTGCAAAATTCCGTGAGGATCCTATGCTTAGAAGTTTCAAAGAAATATATTTTGTGAACGAATCTTGAACGTTATAACTTTCGAACGAAAAGAGACGATGCTAGTGTGTTTGGCGAAACGATGGTTGCATCATAATAACAAAATACGTGAAATTCAGAACAACCTTATTTAATATTCTTTTAAATGGATTTTCATAATGTAAAGACCGATTCAACTAAATATTTCATCTGTGACTGGATGTTTTTATTCCAATGTCTGGATCTGGGGGCAGGAGATTCGATTATTGTCTGGTCGACGGAAAGTGAAAGTACTCAAATAATATGATCGCTAACCAGAATAACGTTTCGAGCAAGGTCGTTTCTTCTGATAAAGTGGCGTCAGATTGATCTGAAAATTCTTAACTGGTATTACATTGAGTACGCTGACCTAACATACCTGTTCCTTCTACCTGCGGTATATGTTGCATCGCATTGGTTGACATAAAAATTCGTAGGTATGCGCTGGTTGGTATAATTTTTTTTTATAATCTGAATGCGGTCCCATAATGTGGATAATCCTTTATGCGAGCTTTCAATTATTTTATTATGGTGTTGGTTAACGGGCACATACACTGTGTCCCACCAAAAACTGTCAATGGTAAATATCTTTAAAATGATAGCCGATAAAAAAAATAAAAATGTGAAAAGCACTGACCTGAAACCAGGGGATTTTGCGCTTTTTATTATGTTTGACCGCCCGAGGAAAGGGAAACTTATGTCACCTGAGCCAAAAGTTGTGTTCTCTTTATTCTCGTCTTGAACTATTGAAGAACTATATACTGAAGGAAGTACATCCGTTGAAGTGTGCTTCACAACTAGCCAGTTCGGTGGAAGAAGGACTTTTGATGAACAGAAGTTCTCGGAGTTGTTAATTCAACTACATAGGGATGTGTTTGTTGCGCAGCCCTAATGCCGCGTGTAAATCTGGCGGCAGTTGGCATCATTTCCTTCAGAAAAACCTTAACTGCCTACCTATCGTAGCGTTCAGATTAAAACCACAGGAATCAACACAATCCACGACCACTTGAATGTTCCTGTTAGTGAGGAAACTCTTCATCTAATCGCAGAGACTCCCGGAAAAACCATATGAAGATAGCTTATTCAGAAGGGCCTCATGCCAGACACCATCGAATAGGTCTAAAACAACTGGCTTCTCCATAGCGCTCAATAGCCCTTGTCCACACTTGCGTCACATAGCTACGGAGGTCACCTGTAAATCGGTGTTTGCGAAAAGCATATTGTCTGTAACTAATGAGACCTTTGCTCTTCAAGTATCTAACTATTTCGAGATTAATAGCTGCTTCAATTACTTTCGACAACATGCATATTATCGCTATAAGGCGGTACTTTGATGGAAAACACTTCTTTCCCTTCTTTGGCATAGAATCTACTCGTGCACTCTTCTACGAATCAGGGAAAATTCCTTCCCTGTGGAAATCTTACAGATAATAGGTGTAAGCTCTGGTGAACGCTTTCTGAATACAATGGCAGGAATCCCGTCTGATCCAGTTGCTTTCTTGGAATGGAGTCCACCAAGCACTCTACGAATGATTTGTGGTCTGAAGTATATATCCCTCATGAAGATGAAACAGTTGGAATTGTTGGAGGTTCTTGACCAAATGTTTCAATAGTCGGGTTAGCAGCGAATATCCGTGCTAAGAGATAGGCTTTAGCTATTGGTGGTGGTCTTTTCTATCAGAGGAGGAAAACTTGAATGACAGAAGTTGTTGCCAATTTTCTTTGCCAATGACCAAAACTGGAGTGATCCATTGTGACAGTCTATAAGCTTGTTGGTTATTCTTGAATTATACGCTTCTTTGGCTTCATGCATGGTCTGAATGTGCTGTATGTAGTTGGTACGTGTCTCGTCAGAAGGATTTGACCGCCACCGTCGGTAGGCTATATCTTTCACAGTTGTGGCCCGTCTGTAGTCACTTCCAAACTGTATTTGGAATAAAAATGCCCATTCCAAAAAGAATCGCATATGTAACACAATCAACAAGGCCGTTTATATTTCTTGTATTAAAGCATGCTTCATTCCACGGGTACGAGGCATAAAAATCACGCAGAGCGTTCCAGTTTGCTGCCAAATATTATGTAATTTCCTAGACGAAACAAGATTTTTGAAGCCATGTGCGATGCTTTCATGAGACAATGATCGGAATTGCCCAATTACCCATAATCCTCACAAATTTTTGGAACACATGGTCACTGGCGTCACAGGCAGAGATGCACACAACGCCTTTCCTATAGAGCTTCATTGGTGACCCCGACGTGATGGAGGGTTTGCATCAAGAGCGAACCACCCATTCGTTGGAGGCCCTAACTACCCCTTCCAATATTTCCTTGGTAGCCTTCCTTTTGTTCCACAGTATACCTGCCCGCTCCTTTCGCAGAATTCTACTCTGCTCTGCTGCAGCTTCCCGATGTATCATATGAGGGGCGCAACTGGTATCAGACAATACCTAACTCATCCGTCCTCTCCGGGTTTAAGTAGTACAAGCGTTAGACGACTGACGTTCCAACGTGGAACAAGATCACTGGTATCGTACACCGTCACATGCGCACACGCCTACCTGAAGAATTCAGGTGCGCATGGTCGAAGCGAAACGCTGTCTCCGAATTGAGAGGTAGAAGCTCCATCATGACACCCCATTCACAGTTGTGCTTCACAGTTGTCGTTCATTAATAAAATGTGGAAACATTCCTTATTATTTTATTTAATTAAAATGAGTTTCCATGAAGTAAGTACCGAATCAATTAAACCGGCTTCCAAAATTATTACCATTTGAAACTTTTCCTTATTTTTCCTATTTTCCCAAAAGCTCCCAAACCATTCATCTGATCAGGACTTAATTTACATTAACGTGAACAGTAATAACACGAAGATTTGTACTAAATTGCGTAAGGATTGGCTTTCTGGGCGGAATACTGGACGTAAAAATGCTAATTCGTCTTATTGATTCCTGAGATATTTTCATTTGAAATTTTAATTTTTACGTATTCGAAAGTACAAATTCGAAATTTAGTATTTAGATATAAAATAACGACAAGTTTCGTGCATAATTTCGTAAAGAAGACAAATTACGAGAAATTTTCCAACTTCCAAATTTTTGAAAATGGAAGTTTAAAATCTGTAAGTACATATCGGGTGTTTGTTTAGAGTGATAGAACTTTCGATAGGGATAACTGTGATTTGACAGAAGGTAGAAGCCACGTTGTTTTGATATTTCTGTTCAGTAAGCATTGACAAATTATCATGGAAAGACTCATGCCGCCACAATGTTTACAAATTGTTGAAATTTGTTTTCAAAATCAGTGTTCTTTTCTCCAAACAGCACTTTGTGATAACATTTTCTCTACTCAATGCAACAACAACAAGACAAAGAATTATACGTACAGAAGAAAATATCGCGGCTGTAAGTCATAGTGTTAATGATGATCCAGATTTGTCTATTCGTCGACGTTCACAACAAGTTGGACTCTGTGCATCCACCACATGGAAAATTTTGCGTAAAGATCTTGGTCTACACCCATACAAGATCAAGAACTAAAGCCACTTGACCATAATAAGCGTCGTTTGTTTGCTGATTGGGCCTTAGAACAACTTGAAGTTGATCCACTTTTTAATCCTAAAATTGTGTTTAGTGATGAAGCTCATTTCTGGTGAAACGGCTATGTAAACAAGCAAAATTGCCGTATATGGAGTGAAATCAATCCTCAAGAAGTTCTGCATGTTCCATTGCATCCTGAAAAATGCACTGTATGGTGTGCTTTACACGCTGGAGGCACCATGGGTCCATATTTCTTTAAAAACGATGCTGGAGCTAATGTTACAGTGAATGGTGCTCGTTACAGATTGATGATCAATGATTATTTGTTTCAAAATTTGAATGGTATCCACCCAGAAGTGTTTTAGTCCCAACAAGATAGTGCTACACCTCATGCTGCTACCGTAACAATTGATTTATTGAAAGAAAGATTTCTCCACTGGATTATTTTCTTTGGGGTTATGTCAAGTCATTGGTTTATGCTGATAAACCAGAAACAATAGACGCTTTGGAAGCCAACATAACTCGTGTTATTGATGAAATAAGGCCTAAATTACTCGAAAAATGGTCCAAAATTGGTCTGGTCGAATGCGGTTCCTCAGAGCTAGTCGGGTGGACATATGCCGGAAATTATTTTTAAAGCACAAGTGTCGTAAAATTATCTTTCAAATAAAAAAAAATTGGCTTCAATCTTGATTTAGATGTGTTTTACTTCAATTTAAAGTTCTATCACTCTAAAAAAAAACACCCGATATAAAGAAAACGTCAAACCCTAAAAGCTCAGGTAGCTAACGCATCGTACTTTGGAATCTCGAACCAGTGCTTGAATTCAAGGGCTGTCTGATTAAAAAAAAATGTTTATTCATCATATATATAGCTGCTTCAACAATTAATTCACAGGTTTGAAATTGTCAGGTAAAATGGACTGATTAACAAGCAGGCAAAATCTTCCGAGTTTACGTCAGTGCTTATCACCGTTTTTTGAACTGAACGGTCATTTAGAAATCAAGTGATGAAAAATTTAAAAAACTTATAACAAGCTTTTCATCATGCATATTTACAACCAGGATTATTTCACCTTCTATATGCAAATACTATAGGTTACGAAGACAAGATAAAGAAGTGTTTTTAAATTATGAGACCTCTTACTTGACATTTGAAAGGAATGTTGAATACCATTGCTCTGGAAGAAGGTTTTTACTTGTAGAATTTAATTTTTCGAATCTGTTGAAGCGGACTTATCAACTATAAGGTAAGAAAATTCAAAAACTAGTCGATAAGTTATGTGTTGGCTGATAGAAAATATTAAAAAAGGGAGAAAAGCACTGACGCAAACTCAGGAGCTTTCGCGCGCATATCGCCCACTATCGTCACAACATAATTTTTTTTTGTAATTATACGATCCTCACGAAATTTTGTCCGAGTGTGTGCTCTATTATTCTTAATCTCTTCATCATATGAAAAATTACTAAAAGTGAATAACTGCGAAACTATCAAACCGGTTTTGCAGATTAAGGAACTTAACTGCGGCTTAACGTTTCTTGAAAGTTTTAAGGCTTTAGCTCTTTTCGTTCTTTCCATCCTGCTGGAACGAGACATTTTCATTCAGTTAACTTCGTCTCTAATCAAATATTTGTCGGCTGTCAAAGTCCCATGTATAAATAGAGGAACAATAATTGTTCCTCTATTTATGGTCACCTGTGACACCTGCCCAAACGCTCAACTTTTGAGCATACTGTGTAGGTGTTCAATGAGGATTCTCCGCTGATCAATATCTACAATTTTGTTGATTTACCTCCCCGTTGAATGTAAATGTAGATTCATCAGAAAAAAGGATTGTACCAACAGCTATTTCATTTCTGTTGAGTTATTCATCATTATTTCGCAGAAATGTACGATGTGAATCATCTTCTGTTAGCTCCTGCACAAAAGTCATTTTATATGGATGAAGTTTTTCTTTGTGGAGACACCTTATGACAGTTGTATGATTTACATCATTTTCTCGGGCAATTTGACGTGTAGTTGTCGTTGAATCCTCGGCAACACCTAACAAAATATCTAATTCCGCAGTATTTTCAACGAATTGCGGTTTTCTTTTAAAATGTTTGACATGTTCAAATTCTCTGAATTGTGCACGAATTTTAGATCCAGTACTTTGTTAACTATTAGACAACTGAGAATACCTCTGATTAAATAAGTTTGTCTCTTCAACTTGACTTCTGCAGTTATCCCCGTAACCGATCATTATTAAAATCTCAATTCGGTGAGTCTCAGTCAAATAATTCATCATAACTTCTACAGGAAATACGTTTTCAATGTAAATCTCGACTCCGCAACATTTGACCGATAACCATCAACACTATTGGCTGATTTTGTTCACTTATATGTATTATAGATAAAACTGGGCCAAAAAAAAACGACTATTTTTTTAAATGATACTGTGAAAATATCATTCATGATGATAAAAAAAAAATTATCGTGCAAGTTTGAGCCTTAACTATAGTATTAAGGGGTGTATCGTTACGACTCTTGGTTTTTTAACAGTAATCGCATTTTTTCGCTCAAAACTCGTCAATTATTGATCTGAAAAATTTGAGCGATGTGTATTTTCAAAGGAAATTAAATTCCCTACAAAAAAGCTCTCCTTGTAAATTAATGTAAAACAAGCCGTTTGCTTGTTATCGTGCCTTAAACATTGATTATTTTTTTCAATTTTGCGTTTCGATTTTGCATTTTTGTAACTACCAGAAATATCAATATTTTTATGGTACAAAATACGTATCTTAAAAGAAATTTAATACTCTACAAAAAAAGTTTCTTAACATTTTTCATTAATTTCACTCCTTCCAATGTTATTCGACGTTGAAGTTAGATTCAAAAGTAATTTATCGTTTTTTTCGCGTTACAGATAATTTTTTCCACTTGATTGAAAAATTTATCACTTAAATATTTGAAAGTTACTTTTTTCTGTTGGACCACTAACCTTTTTTCTATAAAATCATAATTTATTAATCTCTTATTTTGCTTTTTAACAGTTAGTTATATACATAAAATCATTTTTAATGTATTTAACTAACTCTAATAATACAAAAAATTTGGTTTCCTAATCATAAGTTATTTATTTGTGTAGAGACAGAGTTTTATTTACAAAAAAAAATTGAATAATAAGTCAAAACAAATAGAAGTAATAAAAGAGATAAAAAACCATTTTATTTTCACTTATAATTTATATTTCACAAAAAAAAGCTCATTTTGCTTTAATTATCATCAAGTTATGGAGGATGATCAATTGAAAAAATAACTACTCAATGAAATTACTTTTATTACAATTTGGAAACTTTTTTCGATGTTCGCTAAGGGCTAGCAACAAATATTGAAGTTGGTCTTCGTTTTTAGTGAGACACTTATTGTAATCTTCAATTAATGATACACCACGCTCAGCAACATCATTGACGACAGCTAATTTTCCGAAAAATTGCTTACACTCTTGAAAACTATCATTATGGGGCCAACTGCTTATATCTTCATCAATAAAATCATACGGCAAATCAAATTCTTTGAATATGGTGAGCGATTCGACAGAAATGAAGTCACTGATATCTTTTTCTAGCAATTCATTTGAATCGCTTGCTACTTCATATTTTCTGCTTTTAGTATTTGAAGATTTTTTATTTATCAGGTTTTCAATCATTTTCTTCTTCACTGTCAGGTCAATAGAATCATCGAATAGAGACATTATGGCTAATTGATCGCTCAAATACCATAAATGTCTCACCATTTTCTTGAGAGCAGCTTGCGATGCAGTCAAGTTAATTTTTTTATATAATTTCAATTGTTGCATCAAAGTCAGATCATTATTTGGAGCCAAGATTACCGAGGGTGAAGTAAACCAAGCTTTTATATAAGTTGTAACAACGAAAATACAAATATGACGAAGATTATTCAATTCACGAGCTGTCATCTTGAACTCTGCTCGAAAAATAAACATTTTTATACAATAAATCGCCTTAGACATCCAACGAGCGTGACTCGCGTATTATTAGAGTTAGTTAAATACATTAAAAATGATTTAATGTATATGACTAATCGTTAAAAAGCAAAATAATACATTAATAAATTATGATTTTATAGAAAAAAGTTTAGTGGTCCAACAGAAAAGAGTTACTTTCAATATTTAAGTGATAAATTTTTCAATCAAGTGGAAAAAATCATGTATAACCCGAAAAAACAATAAATTACTTTTGAATTTAACTTCAACGTCGAATAACTTTGAAAGGAGTGAAATTAATGAAAAATGTTAAGAAATTTTTTTTGTAGAGTATTAAATTTCCTTTAAAGTACGTATTTTGTAGGTACCATAAAAATATTGAAATTTCTGGTAGTTACAAAAATGCAAAATCGAAACGCAAAATTGAAAAAATTAATCAATGTTTAAGGCTCGATAACAAGCAAATGGCTTGTTTCACATTAATTTACAAGGAGAGCTTTTTTGTAGGGAATTGAATTTCCTTTGAAAATAAATTGACGAGGTTTGAGTGAAAAAATGCGATTACTGTTAAAAAACCAAGAGTCGTAACGATACACCCCTTAATACTATAATTAAGGGCTCAAACTTTCACGATAATTTTTTTTATCATTTATATTTTCACAGTATCATTAAAAAAAATAGTCGTTTTTTTTGACCCAGTCTAATGTAGATACAGTCGACTCTCGTTAATTCAAACCTGCGATAATTCGAACCTCTCTATAATTCAAAGTTATAACGAGTTCCCTACTAAATCTCTTTATATTTCGAACTAAATCAATACATTTTCATACACTTGGTAATTCGAACGAAAAAATCATTGCTATTTAACAAAACGACGCGTTAATTCGAACTCATCAGCGTCCAACACTCGACAATTCAAAGTTGCAGAGAGAAGAGGCGGAAAGATTGTAAGTACATTTTGCGACAAGTTCAAACTTGTATCCGACAAGTTCAAACTTGTATCAAGATACACGAACCTTTGTTTTTGTTATGATTAGTTTGACTATTTGACGCACACACTTCTTACGAATTGGTTTGTTTAGTTATTCAGTTACTGTTATTCTTTCGTTGATATGCAGATTAAAAGTTAGTGTTAGTTATGAGCCCTAGAAAGTATTAGATGTTTGACGATTGCTGAAAAGAAAAAGTTAATCGAAAAAGTAGAAGAAGGTGAGAAGAAGAGTGATGTTGCAAAAGAATTTAAGATTCCTCTGAGTACTCTCTCAACAATAATAAAGCACAAGGAGAAAATTAATGCTGCTCAAACTGCTGGAGTACGGAAAAGAACTACTAAAGGTGAATTTCCTCGTCTGGAAGAAAGCCTGGTCATTTGGCTAAGAGGACAAAAAGTGTCTATTAGCGGGAACTTGTTGAAGGAAAAAGCAAAAGAGTTCGCGTCTACTCTAAGCATCAAAAAACTTTGCGGCAAGTGAAGGGTGGCTTACAAATTTCAAAAAGAGAAATGGAGTTGTTTTTAAAAAAGTTTGTGGGGAAAGTGGAAGTGTTGATGATGCAGTTTGTTTAGATTGGCACGCTAAATTGAAGACCTTGATTGAAAACTATGATGCCCGAGACATTTTTAATACTGATGAAACTGGCCTATTTTTTAAATGTTTACCGGACAAGACGCTTACTTTTAAAGATGAAAAATGTCACGGAGGAAAACATAGTAAAGAGAGGTTGACAGTTTTACTTGCAGTAAATATGGATGGATCGGAAACACTTAAACCCTTAGTGATAGGAAAAGCAATGAAACCGCGATGTTTCAAAGGAGTGAAATCGTTTCCAACTGATTATCGTGCTAACAAAAAAGCTTGGATGACGACAGAACTTTTTAACAATTGGCTTTTAACAGTTAATGGGGACGTGAAACGACAAAAGCGGAAAATTTTACTATTTTTAGACAACTGCACTGTCCACAACAGTCCTCCTACATTGTCTAACGTGGAACTCTACTTCTTTCCGCCAAATACAACTTCCAAATTGCAACCATTGGGCCAAGGGATTATCCATAATTTTAAGACGTTCTATCGCAAAGAAATTGTTAAGATCGTTTTAGAATCTCTCAACAAACAGCTAACTGCAAATATCACGGTTCTGACAGCTATTTTACTAATTGACAAAGCATGGAGAGTTGTAACACCCCTAACGATTCTCAACTGCTTCAACAAATCCGGTTTCTTAAAAGAAAATCAAGAAAATCTTCCAATACTTATAGATAATGAAGAACCAGCAATAGAACCATTAGTTGACATCAGCGGTGTGAGTTTTTCTGATATTGTTCAAGTGGATGAAAATGTTGCTGTCTCAGGTTCACTAACCGATGGCGAAATTTTATCTGCGACAGATACGCAAAGTAACGATGAAGATGAGGACGATACATCGGAACCTTTGGCAGAGGTGTCAGTTAAGGAAGCAAGATCCTTATTTGATACCTTACAAAGCTTCTGTCTACAAAACGAAAGTGATGAAAAAGCATTTCAGGCACTTTTTCTCTTAAAAAAAAGTTATTGAGCAGTGTGAGCAGCAGAATTGTGCTTTAAAGCAAACCAGCATAACAAAGTTCTTTCGAAAGATTAATTAATTCACATTACGAATACATGTATGTACACGAATGTACCTCTTAATTCTTGTCATTTTTATATTAATAAATAAAAATTAACCAACACTTAATAATTCGAAGTTTTATTTATTTTCTCTCCCAAATTTCAAACCATTTGATATTTCAAACACTCGATAATTCGTAATATTTCAAGAGTCCCTCGAGTTTCGAATTAACGAGAGTCGACTGTATTTTTTTAGGTATTCATGACAAAAAATGTTAACATGGACTTGCGCGAATCACCCTGTGTTTTTCATAATTCTCTAACATAGGAACACAAAGAATTTAATTTCATAAGTGGTTTCCACACTGTATATAAATACATCATTCATTTTCTTGTGACTATCGAATATACTACAATCTTTTTTGATCCTTACCTGACATTTGTATGGAATACTGGCGTAAAAACCATCATGAAGTCCATCGCACTTGAAATCGATTTCTTCCGGATCTGGTACTCTTTCGTAAAACGGATATTCAGAGAGATTATAACCATTAAGTTCCTTTGGTAGGTTGGGGTCGTGTATATAATCGATCTGGGGGTTTCCAGTTAGTGCGGGTTTTGAGGAATTTTTAGAGTTCGATTCGGTGCTGGATTCCGTGACTACCTGAAACAATGCAGTACTTACTTGTTTGAAAATACACTCAATTTCAAAAATCTTTACACCCCCTTGTTAAATGAATTATAAAGATATAGACATGCTCAAAATCTAGGGATATTCTGTCGGGTGTCCTTTTTAGAGTGATAGAATTTTCAATAGGGATAACTGTGATTTGACAGAAGGTAGAAGCCATGTTGTTTTGACATTTCTGTTCAGTAAGCATTGACAAACTAACATGGAAAGACTCACGCCGCAAGAACGTTAACAAATTGTTGAAATTTATTTTCGAAATCAGTGTTATATTCGCCAAACTTGTAGACCACTTCATTGAAATACATTCTGTCAAGAAAGTACCGGGAATTATCGATTTAAATCTGGCTGGGAAATGAGGCAGGTAAAAATTTTTTTTCGTAGGTTGGTACCACTGTCCTTAATTACTATGCCAAGCTTGAGCGGGATCTGTCAACTAGTGTGTTTGCAACAGCTGATTAAGTCAGTCGATGTCAGAGTGCGTGCCGATTTTTACTATGGGTGATTACGTTGAGCAAAGAATTTGTTTAAAGTTTTGTGTTGCAAATGAATTTTCGTGTGCCGATGCATTGAAAATGTTGCAAAAGGCCTTTGGTGATAATGCTCTATCGAAAACTCGTGCATATCAGTGGTACAGAGCCTTCAAGGACGGTCGTGAAGTGGTCGCCCATCGACGGCTTCGATCGAAGATAACGTCGATAAAATTAAGGAAAGGGTGCTGGAAAACCGTCGTACCAGCTTGAGATAGATAGCACATGATCTTAAGATATCCCACGAGTCCGCACGTACGATTTTGATTGATATTTTGGGCATGAGAAAGGTGGCCGCACGACTCGTACCGAAAGACCTGAATTTTCTTCAAGAACGTCATCGCGAACAGGTTGCTTCAGACTTGCTGGATCGCTGTAATTCCGATTCTACATTCATGGAACGCATTATAACTGGTGATGAGACCTGGGTCCACGAGTACGATATGCAAACAAGCCAGCAATCATCGGAATGGGTGGCAAAAAATGAGCCGAAACCGAAAAAACCACGCCAAAGCCGCTCGAAAATGAAGGTGATGCTCATTGTTTTCTTCGATATCCGTGGCGTGTTGCACTACGAATTCGTTCCAGAGGGTCAGACGGTAAACAAGGAGTATTACCTAGACGTTATGAAACGTTTGCGTGAGCGTATCTGTAAGAAGCGGCCAAATTTGTGGGCGAACAACTCATGGATTTTGCATGACGATAACGCGCCTTCTCACCGAGCTACGATTGTGACTGACTTTCTCGCCAAAAACTCAACAAACGTGCTTCAGCAACCACCGTATTCGCCGGATTTGGCTCTCTGCGACTTTTTCCTCTTCCCAAAACTAAAATTGCCCCTTCGTGGCACCCGTTTTGAGTCCATTGAAGCCATAAAACAAAATTCGGCGCGAGAGCTAAAGTCCATCCCGGAAAGCGCCTATAAAAAATGTTTCGATAATTGGAAGTGCCGTTGGCATAGATGTATTGGAGCAAATGGAGCCTATTTTGAAGGCGACCCAATAAATTTTGACGAATAAATGTAAAAATGTTGTTTCAATTGAAAATTCCCGGTACTTTCTTGACAGAGTAGTATATGGTTTACATAATCGTCCATCAGAGCAGCTTATTAGTCGAACTATCGATAGATTTCGGACACCATTTTCTATACTCGATGCAGTAACAACAACAAGACAAAGAACTGTTCGTACAGAGGAAAATATCGCTGCTGTAAGTCAGCGATGTTAATGATGATCTAGATTTGTCTCTTCGTCGACGTTCACAACTAGTTGGACTCTGTGCATCCACCACATGGCAAATGTTGCGTGGAGATCTTGTCTACACCCATTCAATATCCAACTGGTTCAAGAACTGAAGCCACTTGACCATAATAAGGGTCGTTTGTTTGCTGATTGGGCCTTAGAACAGCTTGAAGTTGATCCACTTTTTTATTATAAAATTGTTATTAGTCATGAAGCTCATTTCTGGTTGAACGGCAATGTAAACAAGCAAAATTGCCATATATGGAGTGAAAACAATCCTCAAGAAGTTCTGCAGGTTCCATTGCATCTTGAAAAATGCACTTTATAGTGTGCTTTACACGCTGCAGGCATCATCGGTCCATATTTCTTTAAAAACAATGCTGGAGCTAATGTTACAGCGAATGATGCCCGTTACAGATCGATGATCAATGATTATTTGTTTCAAAATTTGAATGGTATTGACCCAGAAATGTTTTGGTCCCAACAAGATGGTGCTACACCTCATGCTGCTACCGAACAATTGATTTATTGCAAGAAAAATTTGTCGACATAATCAGGCGACATAACTTCAATGGATTATTTTCTTTGGGGTTATGTCAAGTCATTGGTTTATGCTGATGAACCAGAAACAATAGTCGTTTTGGAAGCCAATATAACTCGTGTTATTGATGAAATAAGTCCTGAATTACTCGAAAAAGTGGTCCAAAATTGGTGTGGTCTAATGCGGTTCCTCAGATCTAGTCGTGGTGGACATATTCCGGAAATTAGTTTCAAAACATAAATGTCATAAAATTATCTTTCAAATAAAAAAATTTGGTTTCAATCTTAATTTAAATGTGTTTCATTTCAATTTAAAGTTCTATCACTCTGAAAAAAACACCCGATAGATACAATATACGTTTGTTAATTCATTAAATCTTCAAGCTCGCTGGACCTAGTGCTAGTAGAAAGTACAAAGTATTTGGAGCGTGTAGAAATTCTTTTGTAATTCATATCGATGTTTTAAGTATACTGTTGTGGTGTGTTAGGTGTTTATGGTTATTCAATTGGGAATTATTATTCCAGTTACATTGCCTTTCGATTCAGCTACAGAATTCGATGAAACAATGAATCAAATTAAGCGAATTCAGAAAGTTTGTAATGAAGAGGTTTCATTTTGATTAGCCCGCTATTGTGGCAGCTGTCACTTACGAAGTTGGCATCTTTTGACATTTGACAATTAAAAACTACGTCCTTAACAAAAACGGAACGTTACACTCTTCAACGATGCAATGAAATTGTTAAAATGCACTACAAAAAGGTGACAATTTTGCAGTCACAGTTCGCAAAACTATAGCACATTTGAGTCGTCGTGAAGGACCTTCTCGACCGGCAATAGTGAAACTGGTAGACAAATTTGAGCTATTCGAATAAGTTAGTGATCTGAACAATTGAAACAGTGTGAGTCGTTCAAGAACAACGGAGGATATTTCTGCTGTAGTCCGTTGTGTTGACGAAAACCCAGGTTTGTCGATCTTTGGAATTAGACATTCCACAAAAGACATTACACCGTATTTTGCATAAACACTTAGGTCTTGAGGCTTTTAAAGTTCAGTTAACACAAGAACTCAAGCCGATCGATTACCAGCAAAATCGTATCTTCGCTAATTGGTTCCTTGAAATACAGCAAGATGATCCCGATTTTCATCGAAAAATCATCTTCAAAAATGAGGCCTATTTTTACCTCGGAGGCTACGCTAATAAGCAGAATTTGAGCATCTGGAAGATTCAGACTGATTGTTGAAAAGCCTCTCCATCCTCAACTGGTGCAACTGTTACTGTGAGTTCGGATGAGAAAACAAATAACACTGGCCGACAACAAAAGTTTATTTGGTTGTTACACAAAGCTGAATAGCTAATTATGGTACAATGGACGATTCCAAATACGAAAATGAGAAAAAAAGTTGTAACACGTAAGGTTTTCTTGTTACATTTATAGAACCACATCTTATGTTAAAATATCTGATGTATTGAAAAAATGATTTCAGAATTTTTTAATCATTTATATCAACTTTATTGGGTTTAACATCTACTAAACGTAAAAACGTACCTTACATTTAAGAAAAACACAAAGATTAAAAATATTGACTCAAAATACTAAAGTCTATTTTTCCTTTTATTAGGGATCATAATTTCTCTCTCCAAAAATTAGCAGTAATCACCCATCATGGCTGGATCGCATCGTCATTGATAGCGAATTTTCACTGTCCTAATATCTTGGGGGAATCTTTCACCCTGCTCGTCACTGACAGCTGACAGGAAAAAATGACAGAAGTGAATGGCGGAAATGAATTTTTAATGACATTCGGGCACTAAGCGATTTGTAGGCATTAAATAGTTCATTAACTAACTATTGGTAGTTTGCATCCATATTGTTGACTAAAAATCCTCTTACTACACTAACAAATGAGTTCCATGCTCTGAGTTCTTGCCTGGTAAGCTTCTCTGTAAAATTTGTGGTCCAATAAAAATGCCTTCCATTAATTTGGCATCAGTCAACTTGGGAAAGACTTATTTTGAGTATTTGAATCCATCGCCATCTTTATTCATAGCCTTCATGAAATTTTTCATAAGCCCAAGTTTAATGTAAAGAGGAGGTATGACGTTTTTGGGTTCCAGAGGTTTAAACTGAACATTTCCAGGTCCTGTTTAAAATACACTTCATTCTGGCTAAATTTTTGTTATATAATACGACTGTCCCATAGACAAAGAAAACAGCAATATTTTGTAAATTTTCCCTGAAGTCCCACTAAAATTCCTACAACTTTTAAGTCTACTCATATCTGCCATTTATACGTGTTGTAGTTTATTTTATCCAAAAGAGTGCGCATATTTTCATAACCTTCTTTCATCGTCACTGAATGGGCAACTGGTATAGAGCGTTTTGAATTTCCATTAAGCAATAACACAGGTTTTAAACTGTATTTAGACGAATCTATAAATGAACGCCACTCAGAGGGGGAATGCTCAATATCAAGTCCCTGCATTAAATCAACAATATCAATACACGTACACAACGAATTTTCCATACTGAAGAATGCAGAAAACAGAGCATTTCTTTTTCTGAAATATCGTAAGTTTCGTTTCGGTGCCTAAAAGTTGCCTAACACGGGAACCAAGAAGTTCTGACTATTGCTTTAATAACACTTTGAACAATTAATTGAGGCTCATCGGAACTGGGACCCTGTGTCCAATATCTTTCATAACAACATTTTGCGGATCTAAAGATGCGAACGGCACAGGTAAATATGCATTACGAGTAACACGTCGTCTTGCAGACTGCAATTCGAATGGTCGATTTTGTGCTTTCCCTTTTTGGAATAACCTTCAGTCTTTGTCAGGCAAAAATAGCAATCGTCTAAATGATTAGTGGGTTCTTGCCATACCATAGGAACTGCAAAAGACATGCTTTTCCTCTTCCCATTCATCCACTGCACCATTGATACGCTAGAACTAACACAGCAGACATGAGGAGCCCACTGCTTGTCTTGATCTCCAATTAAAACACCCAAATATTGGAAGTTGGTTTTTTTAACATTCTCAGGAAAATGGCCTGGCTTTGTGATTTCAACATAAATTCTCCACAAATATAACAAAATTAGTCAGGAGAGATTTTACAACTGCGGCTGTCTCGAAATTTTATTTCTTAAAATACTTCCAGGAACATTTTTCCTATTATTAGAAGGGTATTTATCAGTTTTTATTCGCTGACAGCTTCTTCTACTAATTCACAATTTTAAAATTTTCAGGGACCATTGACCAAGCGCGCAAATGCTCCTGACTTCCCGTCAGTACTCTCTAGAATTTTTTGTTCTTAAACGTGGCCATTACACAGTTTGCCAGCGTATCATCTTCGGGCCGATTATCACAGTAGGCAGGTATAATAAAATGATTGGAATGGTTCGTTTAATGCTACACGGAAATTTTTTACGGTTTCATTTCACGGTCGACTTCTTAACGTCATCGAGATAGAAAGTGAAGGTAATCACTTTTCAATAATTGCTCGAGTAGTAATGTCACTAGCCGTGGAATTCACTTTGATCGGTATACGTGGTGAAAACGATATACGAGTGTGATTTGTAAAGATCACAGATATTGGATTAATTTCACTTAAAAACTTGAAAATTACACAAGTTCATTCTTTTGGACCATGGGTATTTGATGTAATCAAGTACAAGCATAGTACGGTTACAAAAGGATAGTTATTGACGATGAAAATATCATTTAATTCAACATAATCTACCGTGAAAATTGAAAAAAATTAAATTATAGGTTGGAGAAAAAATCCATTAATTTATCGTGAACTTCAAGACTTTATTTGCGATGTTTCATATTGTTCGATTTGGGTTAAATATGCATCGTTTTGTTCTATATTTTGTTGCCATTTTAAAGGTAGCTTAATAATTTCTCTCTCATATAAGTCTTTGTCCTTATTGGCGAAAAACTCTAGTAATTGATTTTCACTATCTTCTCTAGATGCTTATTTCTAATCACTCAGGAAAATTGCAATGCGAGCAATAGATGGTAAAATTGCTTGGTGCCAGGTCCGGAGTTTATGATGGATGCAACCAAGCTTCCGGAGTTTCTGGCGAGTAACTACAGATGTGTGTGGCTTGGTGTTTTCCTGATGAAACTCAACACCTCTTCTGTTGGTCCAGTTGTCGACAGTAGAGATACTGGCTGTTTCTGCTCAATCTCTAGCTTCAAACGGTCCATTTGTCAACAATAAAGATAGGAACTTACTTTTTGGTCATATGGAAGCAACTCCTAATAAATCATTCCTTTCCAGTCCCACCAAATGTACCGTAGAACCTTCTTGGTTTGGCCACCGTACGAGCTGCTTCACCGCGTTTTGACCACGCTGGTTTTAGCACTGTATTGTCGTATGTGACCCATTGCTCATTTCTAGTCAACCACCGTTTAAGAAATGGATCTATTTGATTCCATTTGGTCAAGGCTTCGCAGATGGGAATTCGATCCATCGAGGTGCATCCTTAGCATAAAATATACCTGAACAAAACTAAAATTGCACGTAATTAGCTGCTACGTTATCGAGACAATAAACACCATTCACAATTTGAGCCACCTGGCTTGCAGAATATAATGGATTTCCTTTTACCCAACCTTTTATTTCCTAAATGATATAGGAAATAAGAGCGATGTATCTCATTTTTATGTAATAAATAAACTGATTCCAATATCTACAAAGTTTTTTTTATTAATAAACAACAATTTTTCATGACATTGTGGCTTCGTGAGGTTCTACATCTGAACTGATTGGTGTGAGAATTTATATAGTAGTCTTTCATTAACAGCGCCCCATTTTGTTTTGTTAATAAAACTCATTATTAATTTGAAAATTATTGAAATTTTTATTTCATTATAAAGTGCAATGGATACTATCAGTTATGAAACAAAACTTCATTTAAATGTCCACAAATCATGTCGTATGTTAGCAATTACTCGTTCAGTATTGATCTGTTAATCGTCTAAATTTGCTGGATGATTGCTGTAAACCAATGACTTGATGTTACTCTAAGAAAAGGAGTTAAATCGTAGGAACGAGGCAAATAATTTGGCGGTCCATTTCTTGAAATAATCGAATCACCGAATTTTGTTTTCAATAAAGTCATTGTGTCATTGGCAGTATGACAAGTGGCACCGTACTATTGAAATCACATGTTATGCAAATTAAGACGAACCAATTCAGGTCATAAAAAATCAGTCAACATTGAACGATAACGATTTCCATTGCCAGTTATCGCCTCATGAGCTAAATTGAAGAAAATATTGCCGAAAGACTCCTCCAGCATAAAATCCGCACCAAACAGTAAGTTTGTCAGAATGTGATGACAGTCCTTGATATTCTTCAGGTTTATCACCACTCCAGATACGGCAATTTTGCTTGTTAACATAACCGTTTGACCAGAAATGAGCCTCATCGCTGACAATGATTTTCTTATGAAAATCTGCATCATTTTCGATTTTTTCTGAGCACCAAATACTGAATACACGTTTCAAATGATCTGTTGGTTTGAGTTCTTGGGTAAAACAATTCAAAATTCGCCACAAAGACGTCTGGGAGATAACTAGTTCTTGTGAGCGTCAAGAAATTGATAAATTTTGGTCTTCACTAACACTTTCACGTACGGCAGCAATATTCTCTTCACTTGTTGCATTTATGTGTCTCACTGGCACTGTAACGTCATGAAGTTAAAATTTTTTCAAACTTTTCCACTAAACGTTCAACTGTTCTTTTATCCGGACGATTATAACCACCAAAAATTGGAGTTAAAGCACGTAAAGTTAGAGTAAAAGATCGCGATTTTTCATAATAAAATTGTATCATTTGCCAACGTTGTTGGAGTGTGTACCTTTTCACGATTAAATGGTAGACATTGACAAATACAACTGTCAATGCCACAAATAAACAATGGTTGCCATGCGTGAGTAATTTATAAACGGGGCGTTCCCATTGAAAGACCCGTTATTTTACTGATGGATTTAGAGCAAATGCGAACCAAGTCCACCTTTTACTCCTTTGAGAGGAAATTAATCAAAGTTAAAGTCTTATATTTAATTCCTCTTAAAATATGCAATATCTATTTGTTTTACATCTCAGAGAAAGAATTTCATCTCAACTCAACACTCCTTAAGAACTTGAATTATACTTTATCTAAGTACACATTTTAAATTTTATATTAAGATTTTTGGACTACTAGTAACATTATGGTTTTAAATGAATATGAGCTTGATTTTAGCTTATAAATCTTTGTTTTAAACAAACACGAGTTCATCCCTACTTATTAAACCATCTTCTTGCACATCTTGATTATTAGCGAGAGACCTGGTTCTTGCAGTAGCTTAAAGGTTCCGGTAGTAAGCATGGTGGAATAAACTTTAGAAGATAATATCAGTCTCTTTATCTGCTGCTACTATGCTTTTATTCTTGTAGAGTAGGTCCAATGGGACATGTTTCAATGATTGTATCATATTCCCCTTTCTCTTCTTCACGAAATGTACCTCAATGAAGTCTGCCATGTCAATCTGTGCCTCTTCAAATTTGATGGTCAATGGATTATCCCTTCCAAATCGCATTCAACGGATTTTGAGCCAGTTTACTACTTGTCCATCAGATGTTTGTTTTCTGTTAGTAATGAACTGCTCCATTTAATTAGTGAATACAAAATTTTCCCCTTCAATTTTAGAACCTTCCTTTTTGCAGGTTTTACTGTACTGACCCAGTTATCTGGCCCATATATTGTGTTTGGTGAGCAGCTTTTTCTATTGAAGCGAACTCAACATCATAAAGCAGAAACGAATGACTAGATACCATAAAAATGTGGTCTAGAATCAATCTTTCATTTGTGGATATTCTACAAGCACTTTCAAGTTATAAAAGTTTAAATATTTTGACTTTACTTCATCACCTGTATCAGAATGCTTACACTCTAGTAGTAGAGTATTCGGAGATAATTTTTATTTTCTGATTTGGAATATTCCCTATTTTATGGTAAAATTCGTATGAAATCTACATCGTTGTTTGAAATAGCAAAGAAGTGTTGCTGTTTATATTGTGTTCATTTGAGGGAAGTTCGATACCTTCATTTCCTTATTAATAATACAATTCTGAATGGTAAATGAATATTATTATTGTAATGATTGTAAATGAACACGTTGTCACTGCAGGTAGTTTTCATTCACAGACTGGGAAAAAAGATACAAAATCTTGCTTCATTCTGAGAATAACCAACAGCAGGCAAATTGTTAGGACAATTATTAGGAGTACAAATAAGTTTCCGCCGTTTTATTGTGGATGGCGCGGCACGGAGTTTCGGTTAGCTTTCCCAGATGATAACCGGCTTAAAAAAGAGTTTGGACATTCAAGAACAACATAATCTATTAATATCATTGATTTTATATTGGTAAAATATAATTTTTATGAGTTGAAAATGTTAAAATTTGAGCTAAGTAAGCGTCATTTGCGGGAAATATTAGTTTACTTTTTTAATTTAAAGAAATCTGCTGCTGAGGCGCATCAATTGCTCGTAGAAGCATATGGTGAGGGTGCTTTGAGTGAGAGAACGTGTCGAGAGTGGTTTCAAAAGTTTAAAAACGGTGATTTCGACGTAGAAGACAAAGATCGCAGTGGAAGGCCAAAAATTTACGAGGATGCAGAATAGGAGGAATTATTGAAGGAAGATTCATCTCAAACACAAAAAAAACTTGCTCTAACATCAGAAGTCACTCAGCAAGCAGTCTCACATTGTTTAAAATCATTAGGAATGATTCATAAACAAGGGAATTGGGTTCCGTACGGCGGAAACTTATTTGTACTCCTAATATTATTATTTGAGAATGTGATTAATCAGATACTTAAAACCCCTTTAAATGTTTACAAGTGTATACTTAATTTTTATTACTAAATTTAAGTGGTTGGACATTACCTCACCATCGATGCTATCAGTGACATTTGGTACTGGCCCAGGAGGCGTCGTCGTGGTTGTTGATTTTCCAAATATGAGTGCCGTTGCTCTAATGCCGTACACGTCTTGAAGACTCAGCCACAGGACACCTGAAAAGCGAATTCGTTTCAGATTTAACATATGTTTTGATCCAGTTAGAAGATATTTTTATAACCATTATGACTGGTTTATGTACTGAACACCAACTCTCTGAAAATATATGGCAACAATGAATAGGAAAGTTTTTCGTTATAGCAATAATCAGGTCGTTTGCACGTAAACTTGACTTGATTAAACTCGGGGGATAATTTGTTTGCCTGAAGAACAAACTACAGCATTCATATATACTAACTGGCAAAGGAACTAAACACCCAGAAGGAGCTGTTTAAATTCAAAATTTTTTTTGGTTAAACATTGATAGTATAGCAAGGAGTAAATTATTAAAATTTGGAGAAGAAAATCGTGAAGGTCTTTTTATGTAAACATTTTTTGTTACTTAAAAATGTAGTCGTTTCTTGCAAATTTTTTAAATTTTACAACAAACCAGCTGTTCGAAGAGATCCAAAGTCGATGTTTAGTTGTTGTTAAAATGCCTAGAGCAAGTGTACGCGGAATTTATCGCCAGCTAAGTGAATTTGAAAGAGGTCGAATTATTGGTCTACGGGAGGCGGGGTTGTCATTTCGAGAAATCGCTAACCGTACGAACAGAAATCCAACTACTGTTAAGAGATGTTGTCAAGCGTGGTTTGATAATGCCCAAAATCGAAGAACAGTAGGCACCGGACGTCGAAGGGGAACAAATGAAGTTCAAGATCGACGTTTAAGACTTATGGCTATTAGAGACCGATTTGCGACAACTCGATCTTTGGCTGATGAGTGGTTAGGAGATTAAGGCCATCCTGTAACTGTCAAAACGGTTTACCGCCGGATAAGGTCTTTTGGACTGCAGCATTATCGACCCCATTTTGTGTTACCTCTGACGGTTGAGCATCGCCGGCAACGATTACAGTAGTGCAGAGAACGTCAACATTGGAATGTGGAATGGCATCAGGTCGTCTTTTCTGATGAATTTAGATTCTCCTTGGGTGCACATGATGACCGAAGAAGGGTTACACGAGGTCGGGGAGAAAGCGTCATGTACACCGGGCAGTAGGCGTTATGGTATGGGGTGCTATTGCATATGCAAATAGGTCACCTTTAGTCTTTATTCGAGGTAACAAGACAGTGCTGCGTGACCTTCAAAAAATAGTGGAGCCATATGTTCTCCCTTACTTTAACAGGCTGGATAATCCAATATTTCAGCAAGATAATGCTCGACCTCATGTTGTCAGAAATAGTTTTTGAAGCGACCCATGTGAATCTTTTGCCATAGCCGCCCAGATTCCCCGATCTTCCGACCATAGAGCAGATTTGGGACATCATGGGTGGAAGGCTTGGAAATTTACCCTCAAGAAGAAATAGACCATCTTATTGCATCAATGCCAAGACGTGTTGGAGAGTGTATAGATGATCGCGGTGGACAAACATTATTAATGAAATTGTAAACCCTTCGTTTTTTTTCTTCAAATTTCGATCATTTACTCCTTGCTATACTATCTATGTTTTACCAAAAAAAAATTTAAAATTTGAACAGCTCCTTCTGGGTGTTGTAGTTTCTTTGTCAGTTAGTATATATACCAACAAACAATGTATAGTCCGTCTAGAAAGTATACGGAAAAAACAAAGCTCGATAAAATCGTTTAGAAGGTCGAAAAACTTTTCACTATTAATGGTATCATCAACTATACAGGGAAGTGTAGCACCACGCTGAGTTATTGCTGCCCAAACCATTAGTTTGGTGGAAAATTTGAACAGTAACAGGTTGTTTCGATAGGATTTTCAAGTGATTTCCACTAAGTTTGAAACAACTTTCATCAGATATAAAGACATTATCTTCTTGAAAACGTTGAAAAAATTCTATCCCTCGTTCCTTTTGTAAAGGTGTCTTTATAGGGAATTTTTTGGTTTCCTTGATATATAGCCTTGTCCTTTCAGTGACATACGGATGGTTTCTAGACATATCGGGTGTTTTTTTAGAGTGATAGAACTTTAAATTGAAATAAAACACATTTAAATTAAGATTGAAATCAGATTTTTCATTTATTTGTAGGATAATTTTATGACATTTATGTTTTAAAAATAATTTCCGGCATATGTCCATCACGACTAGCTCTGAGGAACCGCATTCGACCAGACCATTTTGGACCACTATTTCGAGTAATTCAGGCCTTACTTCATCAAGAACACGAGTTATGTTGGCTTCCAAAGCGTCTATTGTTTCTGGTTTATCAGCATAAACCAATGACTTGACATAATCCCAAAGAAAATAATCCAGTGGAGTTATGTCGCATGATCTTGGAGGCCAATTAATTGGACCATTTCTCGAAATAATGTTATGGTCAAATCTTTCTTTCAATAAATCAATTGTTACGGTAGCAGCATGAGGTGTAGCACAATCTTGTTGGAACCAAAACACTTCTGGGTCGATACCATTCGAATTTTGAAACAAATAATCATTGATCATCGATCTGTAACGAGCACCATTCACTGTAACATTAGCTCTAGCATCGCTTTTAAAGAAATTTAGACCTATGATGCCCACAGCGTGTAAAGCACACCATACAGTGCATTTTTCAGGATGCAATGGAACCTGCAGAACTTCTTGAGGATTGTTTTCACTCCCTATACGGCAATTTTGCTTGTGTACATAGCTGTTCAACCAGAAATGAGCTTCATCACTAAACACAATTTTACGATAAAAAAGTGGATCAACTTCAAGCTGTTCTAGGGCCCAATCAGCAAACAAACGACGTTTATTATGGTCAAGCGGCTTTAGTTATTGAACCAGCTGGATCATGGATGGATGTAGACCAAGACCTTTATGCAAAATTTTCCATGTGGTGGATGCACAGAGTCCAACTTGTCGTGAACGTCGAAAATAGACAAATCTGGATCATTATTGACACTATGACTTACAGCAGCGATATTTTCTTCCGTACGTACAGTTCTTCGTCTTGTTGTTATTGCTTCGAGTAGAAAAAATGTTGTCTGAAATCTACCGAATAATCTGCTTTGATGGACGATTATGTAAACCATAAATTTCATGAAGTGCTCTATAAGTTTGGCGAATAGAACACTGATTTTGAAAATAAATTTCAACAATTTGTAAACGTTCTCGCGGCGTGAGTCTTTCCATGATAATTTGTCAATGCTTACTGAACAGAAATGTCAGAACAACATGGCTTCTTGCAAATCACAGTTATCCCTATCGAAAGTTCTATCACTCTAAAAAAAACACCCGATACTTTTATATTTCGTTGATTTCCAAATCTGTTAGCAAATTCGAGAAACCCAGACGCGGATTGTGTCGTCCTAAGGCCAATAAAGCGTTTAAATTGTTTCCTTTAATCTTACGCAGTCTTCCTGAAACTGGACTATGCCTTCTATCCATGCCATTTTTATTCTCTTTTTGTCTCATATACAGCAATTTTTCCCAGTTCATTCACTTGCACCAATTTTTTAACGTTTCGAAAACCTTTTCTATAGAAATATTCTACCTGTTTTCTTTTCTCTAGTTGCGACAGTATTTCATAAATTGTGCTGACAATTAACAATATCTGACAAATAGTTTTGCCATGCAACTTTGGCCATAGCTGACTATCTGCAAAACCTATTTTATACGTTTCTTTTGTCTCAGAATGTTACAAAAAAGAAGTATATTAAAATTAAACATTTCGGATACTTTCTAGATGGACCATATTTCATTAATAATGCCAATTTTCTTTAATTCCTACCAAGTGAAATCAATGAAATGGATGTTCTCAAAAGTGAAATTCAACATTCATTTTACAATGCACAGCAACCATTCTAATATATAATAGCAAACTCTCCACAAGGACGTGAAGGCGACAAAGACTAAACGGGATTCTTAATATTTGCAAATAATTTTGAATGTCAACTCAAACGCCCTCAGGCTATGTGGTATTCACACTTCACAGTCACAATCTCTGTCACCTAGACATCTATTGCATAATTGCGGCCTTCCAAGCCTTCGCAAACTGAATTCTAAGTACGGTTTAAAGTTCTAAGTATCATCTCCAATCCGTAAATATCGAGAAGTCTTGGAAACGTGTCGTTTTTTATAACTATAATGGAATCGCTTCGGTAACCTTCACCGAGATATCCCAGTACCATATGGTAAATGGACAATTCGAAGAGATGGACTTTCGTGGCATCTATTAGCTTCTGACCATTTACAAATATATTTTTATGATGTTTTCCTTGAGGGAAGGCTTAAAGACCATGTGTTGGATGTAATTGGACCAGAATCGAATCATTAATACGAAAGTTTTTATGCAGTGAAAGGGAGCCACCCTGAATATTTCTTATACTATACAGATCATAGACATATTCATTGAAATTTACCATTTTTTTTTTATTGGTGTATTTACACACATAGGCAAAATCTACAAATGCTTAAGAGACAAGGGATGGGCCGTTTAGAATTTGCATTTTTGATCTCCTATAAATAAAAAAATAATGACTAGTTTTTCAAAGATGTGAAGTGATTGGGTTATTTTATCAAATAACGATCCAGTTTTCACGAACAAATTGATACACCAATTGTCGTGAGGGCATTTAATTTCTATTGCATCTTCCACGTAAATTTCTAACAGTTTGGATAGAAGATTCCCTTTGGAAATAATTTTTCAATATTTCCCAATTTTGTTCAAGCGTAAATCGGCCCATTTCGTTAATGTCAAATATTAAACTAACTTTCTGTCAGAAATGACAGAAGTGTTATACTAAAAACAACCACTGCTTCAAAATGCAAACTCTAGATGGCCCATCCTTTATTTATCTTCTCATTGAACCTGCTAAAGGAATTGTTATGTCAATAATATAATTAATGTTTTTGTACCATTATATTTTTTCGTTGACACATATCTTCAGTAGTATGTGACAAAACATCTCCACACTTCATCTGTATATCATGGAATGGTTTGCAATTTTTGTTCAATACCTATATATACAGTTTTGCCTAGATTTATATGGTCATTAAAATATTTAAATATATTAAAACAGATTTATTCTGTTAGTTTCCTACAAATTTTAATTTCAAAAGCTTTAAGAATTAAATTAATGTCTTATAAGAGCTGCTTAAATAAAGTAGACATATAAAATCAATTCTCATTATATATTATAATATCAAATGGAATAAAAAACCCAGCGAAAAATAAATTATCAATTAAAATGACTAAATAAATACTTGAAGGAGACAATATTTTGTTTCTGATCTTATATTTATGAAAATCAATTCTTTTTCAAAAATGCAAACATAATTTTAAGAACTTCTCCAAAACTATTTGGAATATTTATGTCTACTAAATTTGAGCAATGCTTATAAAACATTAAATTAATTCTAAAAGTTTTTGAATACAATTTTGTTAAATTAAATTTTGAAGGAGGCTAGCAGAATAAATCTGTTTTGTTATTTAAATATTGTAATAATCCGTCTATCAAGTAAAAATTCTATTCTTCTTATTTTATTTTATATACAATATATAATTACATTCTTGTTTTCCTGACTTATTATATAAATGTTATTTGGTTTTAACTAAGGCCATAAAATACCTTACAAGCTTTGTGTGATTTTTGTGATGAACATAGAATATGTAGGATTTTTAAAGTTCTCTAATTTTAGTGTTTGTTCAATAAGGATATCACGAGGTCTGTGTGGTAAGATATTTTTTGTTAATTGATTTTATTTTTTAAATGTGAAGTAGGACTGATGAGGATCTTATTTAATTTCAAGTTGTTTTTTGAGGATGTACTACATGTTTTGAGAGATTTTTGAAGTAATTTATTTAAATACATTAAATATTTCAAGTAAATTAGTTTTGGAGAATTTCTTAAAATTATGTTTTGCATTTTTGAAAAAATTTGGTTTTCATAAATATAAGATCAGAAACAAAATTTTGTCTCCTTGAAGTATTTATTTAGTAATTTTAATTGATAATTTATATTTCGTTGGATTTTTTATTCCATTTGATATAATATAATGAGTTTTGATTTTATATCTACCAAATTTAAGCAGTGACTATAATTTAATTCTAAAAATTTTCGAATAAATTTTTTTGAAATGAAAATTTGTAGGAGGCTAGCAGAATAAACTTGTTTTAATATTTAAATTTTCTAATAATTCTTCCATCAAGTAAAAAACCTATCTTTATTCTTTTATGGTTATTGTAACGTTGTTAGAGTAATAGAGTTGATTAGAAATTTTCCTGATTGAATGTTATCAACAATTTAATTGAATCTTCTTGATAGAAATTCATTTAAATTAACCGAAATAATAAAAAATATTTCAACAATTTATTGATTAACAACAATTGTTTCGCCAATACCGTATAGTAATAGTTCATACTGTAAATATGAAGAAGCCACAGTATTTTCGAAATAATTTTTTTAAATTAATTGATTGTGAAAATATTCTTCATTATTTAATTAAATTATTAATGAATGTAATGGGTTTATAACTTATGTAGTTAAGAATTATAAGTAACATTATATCCTAAATAATTGTTTTCAATTGTAAATCTTTTGTTTGATTGGCTGTGAGTGCCCCATTATGTAAAATGATCAATTTTGTTGAAAAATGAAGTTGTTTGTTACGGTGGTATAATTAAAATGTTTTCATGGCGAATTACTTATTTCAATAAGTATTATCAATAATAGACAGTATAGTAAGGTTCCTTAACAACAAAGACATTGACGTATTCTTTATTAGCAATGATTCTTCGGGAAAAATTCAAAAAAACTATAAACCTAAAATACATAAATTATGTTATCAGATGTTTATCAATTATCATGTGATACTTGCCAAAAAACTTATATTGGACAAACCGGAAGGTTCTTCAATACGAGAATAAGTGAACTTGGCCATTAATTCTGGGAATTTACTGAATGACAAGACAGAATTATAGAGTTCACCTTCATTGGGCTTTTTCTCGTAGAAACCTTAATTTGATTTTGAAAAATTTTCAAGAGTTTTTATAGATAGAATTTGTAGAGGTTTCAGATAATTATTCTAGTTAATATGTGAAATCTTTGAAAAACCCTTCGAAGTAATATTCAATTCACGTTTAACGGGTTCGTTGCTAAGAAAAAACACGGAAATCATCTTAGTGTTACTGACGAGGCCGTAAAAGTTGCAGTTCTCGGATTGGATCCTTCGTCAAGTACCAGAATGAAGCGGATTGCAAATTTGCAATTACTGCTTCTAATAGGCTTAAGCTGATAAGTCACAAGTATTTTATACTACTTACTGATGATTTGAAATAAGGTTATTCTGATTTTCACAAATTTTTATTGTTAAACTCACAATAATTGTTTCGCTATCACAGTAGCATCATCAGGCAAGATCACATTTTGAATAACTAAGCTTGTTTCCGAAATCCATGGCTATTTATATTACAGTAACTACAATAAATTTTTATTGAGCACTAAAACCCAAAAAAGGGTCCCTGCAAATTCCAGCTTATCTGAATATATTTAACAGAGGTGAGCTATTTAAATCTATTTGTTCGTTAAGTAATATTCCAATTTTATTATGTTTATTTATCTCTAGGGATTCTAACAGATTTAAGGCATAACTTTTGCTTTCTATATGTAGAATTTCAAAGTTATTGTTGAAAGTATGTCCTGTTTCTAACAAATGGTAGGAATATGTAGAATTGCTTTTATTATTGAGAGACAGGACATACTTTCAACCATAACTTTGAAATTCTACATATAGATAGCAAAAATTATGCCTTAAATCTGTTAGAATCCCTAGAGATAAATAAACATAATAAAATTGGAATATTACTTAACGAACAAATAGATTTAAATAGCTCACCTCTGTTAAATATATTCAGATAAGCTGGAATTTGCAGGGACCCTTTTTTGGGTTTTAGTGCTCAATAAAAATTTATTGTAGTTACTGTAATATAAATAGCCATGGATTTCGGAAACAAGCTTAGTTATTCAAAATGTGATCTTGCCTGATGATGCTACTGTGACGTTGTGAGTTTAACAATAAAAATTTGTGAAAATCAGAATAACCTTATTACAAATTATTTAATATGGATTTTCACCAAGTAAGGACTGATACAATTCAATACTTACTGATGGAAAAACTTCCGAAAATTTATTTTATTTTTTTTTTCTGCAACCCAGAAAGTTGTCAAAACGAAGCTATTGCAGAAGTTCTATCTCGTATGTTATTATATATGTTAAAATTTTCTCACCTGCTGATAATAGTATCCATATTCCAGGGGGTCTTTTCATTTTCTGCAAGAAAAAATAGGTATTAATAGCACGAAATGTTGAAAAAACTGATCAATCATAAAGAAAGTGTGGATATACTTCTTCAAATGTTAACTTCATCCTGATTATTTACTGATAATTTTCCCGTTTTGCGCTGGGAGGCAATTAGTATTTCAATTAGGCAACATGAGATGATACGTATCATGATAAAAAACTTGTACTTTTGAGATATAACATCTAATGGCATATATTCCAGAAGTAATGAGTTCGAGTGATGTGGAAAATTAGTTGAAACTTCTGCTTGAAATAGGTCTTATAATTGTCGTTAGGTGAGAATTAAATTATTTGACATTGTATATATAAAACATCCAAAAAGTACCAAAAATTGGCCAATGATATCCACAATAAAGGGTCATTCAATGGGAACGCACTATTTTCAAATTGACATTACTCACGCATGGCAGCCATTGTTTATTTGTGACATTGACATTAGTATTGGTCAATGTGTACCATTTAATCATGGAAAGGTACACACTCCAATAATGTTTGCAAATAATCCAAATTTATTATGATATATTGCGATCTGTTTCTCTAACTTTACGTGCTTTAACTCCAATTTTTGGTCGTCATATTCCGGATAAAAGAAGAGTTGAACGTTAAGTGAAGAAGTATGAAACAAATTTTACACTTCAGGATATTACGGTGAGACAAAGAAATGCAAGAAGTGAAGAGAATATTGCAGCCGTATGTGAAAGTGTTCGTGAAGATCAAAATTTATCAATTTCTCGATGTTCACAAGAGCTAGGTATCTCCCGGTCGTCTTTATGGCGAATTTTACCGGACAACCTTGTTTAACATCCATATAAAATTGTTTTAACTCAAGAAATCAAACCAACAGATAATTTTAAGCGTCGTGTATTCAGTAATTGGTGCTTAGAAAAAATCGGAAATGATGCAGATTTTCTTAAGAAAATCATTCTCAGCGATTAGGCTCGTTTCTGGTTAAACGGTTATGTCAACAAGCAGAATTACCCTATCTGAAGAATATCAAGAACTGCCATTATATTTTGACAAACTTACTGTTTGGTGCGAATTTTATGCTGAAGGAGTCATTGGACCTTATTTTTTTTCAACAAAGCTCATGAGGCGATAGCTGTCAATGAAAATCGTTGTCGTTTAATGTTGACTGATTTTTTGTGTCCTTAATCGGTTCGTCTCGATTTGCAGAACATATGGTTTCAACAGGACGGTGCCACTTGTCATACTGCCAATAACTTCATTGAAAGCAAAATTAGGTGATTCGATTATTTCAAGAAATGGACCGATAAATTATCCGCCTCTTTCCTGCGATTTAACTCCATTAGACTTCTTTCTTTGGGGTTACATTAAGTCATTGGTTTACAGCAATCATCCACCAAATTTAGACGATTTACAGATCAATATTGAACGAGTAATTGCTAACATACGACCTGATTTGTGTGAGAGAATCATGGAAAATTGGGTTCAACGACTTGATTTCTGCCGGCCAAATTTATTATATTGCTTTCATAGCAGGCCTCTTCTAAAATTAATACACCTAAGACAACTAATGATTCAATAATAAAAACATTTTTTAAAACATTTTAAAAAATGGATTTCGGAATCCGTTCAGAATTCTGTTTTGTCCTCTGTCGACTGAAAACAGTTGACTTAAATTGCTTATTTGAATTTTGGAAAGGGAACTATTCGGCCGGGGTCATATCAGGGAAATGTGTTGGTTATTCGATACGTTTTGTTGTGTTTTAGGCCTGAAAATGATGTCAGATCTTTCAGCAACGCGCCCCATAACCAAGTAATCGTTTAAAATGATACGAATTGATTTATGAGACAGCGATTTTAAGTTCAGTTAAAGACGTTTCTAGCCCACCAGAGCAACGAAAATCTTCCACTAAATCCCGACCACATTTGAATGCACTATGCTACACAAATGCACTTAAGGGGTAAGCCATTTGAAATTTGAATTTTGATCGGCTATAAATAAAAAACTAGTGAAAATTTTTTCCAAGTTATGTGTTTACTAGAAAGATTTAACTTTGACATTTACGAATGAAAAACAATATCATTCAATTGGTTACCACGACTGGCTACAGTATTCCATGCAATTAACCTAACTTTTCAGTACATTGTCGATTGTTTGGGGTTCAATATTATGAATGGAAACTTCGATTTGGTGTTCCCAGCCATCATAGTGAATTCTACCAGGTTTTCATATTGGCATGTGAGCATGGCTCTTCACCAAGTGACTACTCAGCAGTCTCCACGGTACACTCCTAGAAGTAGAAAGCGTGATAAGGATTACGCCATATCATCGCGCGAAGCGAGAACCCCTCCGAAGAGATGAACCCACCAGCTTCCAGTTTGGGCCCCGGCTCGAAAGTCAGAACCGTCTGACTGGTAGCAGCGAAGCACTATCTGACCTCTACTGGCTCTGCAGGTCAGTACCCGAGTTGCTCATGACGCAACTCACCCGCCGGAAGGAATTCTTATCCAAGCACCCGAACGCAGTCCCATGAACTAAGATAATCTCAAGATTGATGACTTCTATTGATCCTGGTACGAGCACCGTCAACACGTCATGACCCACCGAACCCATGTGAAGTGAAAATGGTGGGGTTTCATGATGAGCCGATCACGAGAAGAAGGTTTCTGAAGCTCAGCCATTCTCTAAGTGAAATGAGCAGATTGAACCAGACGTATTGAACATATCTCTGCATCCTGGAGCTCAACAGAGGAGAGAAAACCTAAGCGAGGAAAAGATGGACCACGAGTGTTCAGTATGAAACGTCGACAATGGGCAATTACGAGCTTGAGTCGAAGATACGATGAGAAACGTTGATGATAAGATTGGGAGGATCTCCTTGGTGACATAGAGCGACGTAAGTTGAATAGGTTCCGGGTGGATGCTCACGTGAATTCTACCAGGTAATGTTATTGGCATGTTGAGCGCAGCTCTTATCCAAGTGACTACTCAGCAGTCTCCACAGTCCACCCCAAGAGGTAGAAAGTGTGATAAGGATTACACCATTTCATCGCGCGAAGCGAGAACCCCTCCGAAGAGGTGAACCCACCAACTTCCAGTTTGGGCCCCGACTCGAAATCCAGAACCGTCTGACTGGTAGCAGCGAAGCACTATTCAACCTCTACTGGCTCTTCAGGTCAATACCCAAGTTGGTTTGAGACGCAACTCACCCGTCGAAGGGAATTCTTATCCATTCATCCGAACGCAGTCCCATGAACTAAGATAAACCCAAGATTGACGACTACAATTGATCCTGGTACGAGCACTGTCTAGCGGCCTGTACGGCCTGACTCACCGAACCCATGTGAAGTAATTTGAGTGATCCTGGCGTCAAGCACTAATGGCAGAGCCATTTCGTCGAGATCCACAAACCCTAAATTGTTACGCATTGATCCGGGGCCAGGACAGGCCGGTCGAATCGTCAAGTCCCGCTAAACTCCGAGAATATCCCGAACATGGGGGTCTGCGAACAGATAAATGAAATACCTCCCTAGTTCAGCATGCGGACTTTCAACCACTACCCCCTCGAGCCCAACACCAATGGGGTGGCCAAGTGGTACAAGTAACACCTGAGGGTAATCCACTCCCCGAGATAACGCAGTATGCTACATAACGCACTCGACCATTGCACAGAAAAATCCGGAGATTTACTGCGAGTTAATCAACCGGCTCAGCCCTCCATTTCACCAGAACGGCAAAACTTGGGCCCCATTCGGAGATTTTCCACCACACAGCTCCAGTGACTGGAGCGAATGGCATTACCTTAGGCACCATGACTTAACCCTCCATTTCGCCTGGACGAAACTAGGGCCCTAGTCATGACAAGCGCCCCCATCTCGTCAAGATCTAATGCCTGGGGGGCGGTTCCCAGCCATCAATCGTTTCTGGATGGTTAGCGTAACACTTATCCTTAACGAATCCCCACAGAAAATAGTTCTCCATTAGCCCACTGAATTGAATGGAAACGCATTGGATGGTCACGAGGCTTCTTGCACAAGTTGAACTTTGTAAGCCTTCATACCCAGGTCTTCTCCTCAGAGAAGTGGGAGTAATGTTCAGTTCTTAAGCACGATGACGAGTTAATGCTGATGGATGTTCAACCATATTCTGTGCCACAGTAGCAATGTTTTCAGGTGTGCTCATTAGACGAGAACATGAACGGGTTGTTTTATCAAATAATAATCTAGTTTTCACTAACAAATTGAACCTCAAATTTCCGTCACGGCATTTAATTTCTATTGAATATTCCACATCAATTTCTAACACTTTGGATAAAAGATTCACCACTTTGGAAGCAAGATTTTAATATTTTCATTTTTGTTCAAGCGTAAATCGACCCATTTCGGTAATATCAATTAGTAAACTACCCTTCTGTCAAAACACTAATCACAGAAGTGTTGCCAGATTGGAAATAACCACCACTTCAGAATTTAAACGCTAGATGACCAATCCTTTAGAAATGACAAAACATAGACATACCATATCTCCCTGATGGATATCACGCCCACCTCAAAAAGGTAGTAGTCAAAAATATAGTAGTTAACATTTATCCAAATATAAGTTACACAATAACACTTATCAATAAAACTTCTTCCACCCACTGGCGATAGGAGACCTTTCCGAATGAACTAAATTCTGGCTGCATCTCCTTGTAGTCGATAGCTAGACGCTTTCGGTGATTGTAATTGATGATGGTTCTGTTACAAAAGCAGTTTACCCAACCGATTTATTAGGATAGACGTGACACGGTTGAAATAATCGGTTCGATGGTACTTTCACCTTTGGGGATATTGACTAAGAGCGATTTAACATTATCGGTTTTTTCGACAACTCAATTCCAGAAATTGTGGCACATTTGTTCTCGAGAATCAGAAAGGTGATCATGATAATATTACCGTGTTTCAATCCCATTTTGTTAGGAGACAATAGCGAAATAGAGTAGAGTAGAGAGGTTTATGCTGTTCATCTGAAATAAGAAATATAGTGCTTGTTAGAGGTGAAAATTTCTCATTAATAAGGACTATGAGCTATGGTTATAAAGTTCTACAAATCGAGTCAGTGTAACATACCTCTGTATAACAATTCTATACTCAAACAAACCCGACAAGGTTTTGTTGATCAGAAAGGCAAATTGCAGACATGCGCACGATTCAAACTGATTGGTTTTCATCAGTGCAATGTATGCTAGTCACTACAAATCTGCCAAGTATTCTCTACACACAGAGACACTAAGGTATTAATCATACACTAGCGCCATCTAGAGTATGCAAATATACATACAAGACATACCCTTTTTACTTAAATCAACACTAGGGCTAGTATATGATAAATATCTCAGTGTCTCTGTATATAGCGAATATAGATACTTGACAGATTTGTAGTCAGTAGCACTGATGAAAACCAACCAGTTTGAAATGTGCGCTTGTCTGCAATTTTCCTCTGTGATCAACAAAACTCTGTCCAGTTTGTTTGAGTATAGAATTGTTTTACAGATGTATGTTACACTCTCTCGATTTGTAGAACTTTTTATTACTAATTGAAACAAATTGTAGAAATTACTATGTTTTACTACCAAAAAATATATATTACACATTTTCTTGTGACTCGAGTTTCGGGAAATGAACTATCCCATCTTCGGACAACTGAAGGCCTAACAGTGGTACACTGGTATTTAAACAAAAGTGATAAATATTTTGAATATTTCAACAGATTCTCGGTAATACCTAATAGTCCTACAGAGATTTACAATCGGACTGTGATAAAAAACCGGGTTAAAAAGAGGGGCCTTCTAACAGATATCGGAATGTCGGCAATCGACAAAGAAGGTTGTTAAACAGATGGTACCCATTTAAATATCTCAAATAATTTTTAGGGTTACATAGCTCCGTAGTCATTCATTATTTTTACATTATTTTGTTGTATATCTCAAATATTTGGAGTTAGAAAGCTCCATACAGTCATTCATTATTTTTTACATTATTTTTATTGTGAACGAATTTGAAAATTTCAATAATCAAGTTTCTTTTCTTTCTTTCTTTTTCTTTTCGATGATGTTTGGTAAAGATCAGCTGAATTAATTTATCTGAATTTGAATATTTCTCGTTTATCTTCAATTTCCTTCTTTATATGAACGTATAACAGGCATATTTGATCTCAAAGTTAGTCTGTATAAAGTTTGATCATTTGCATATCATATTACCCTTCAGTCCATAATATGTTTTTAGTAATTACATAACATCACAAGAAATGACGCATAATGTCATCATACCGAGGTATAACTGATGCGAAGTTTCATAAAGATTCGATTATCATTGAATCAACAGATACTCTTGTCAAATTTGACAAATTGATAATGAATCTGTTTCACACAACAAGTTCAGGTTGTTGATCACGTGGATCAGTTGATTCGAGATAACAATCTGACAACAAAATAGAAAAAGGCTTTGTACTTGATAGAAGAAATATAACAAAATTTGAATATCAAACCAGATTTAATTTGTTAGTCTTCTACAATTTTAATTCCAAAAAAATTTTTATTCAAAAAACTTTTAGAATTAAATTAATGTCTACAATAAGCACCGCTTATATTTAATAGACGTATATAATCTAAACTCAATATATAATGTCAAATGGAATAAATAAACCAACAGATATAAAAAAGTCATTAAAATTAATAAATAAATATTTAAAGGAGACAAAATTTTTTCTGATCTTACCATTAAGAACACCAATTGCCTTTCAAAAACATGAACACAACATAAGGACTTCTCAATTCAATGTCCCCTGATTGATGTCACACTTTTGTGCAATGACTCTTTGTGATGTAGATGTTCACTTAATGTGATAACCATTTAGAGAAATTCTGGGTGATTATCCATCACGAAAGTTGGACCAGACAAACTCAGTAATTACTTCAAATGCAGCTTTGAACGATGAAAGATCAAACATTTGGTGTAAAATATTTGAATAACAATTTCTAACAACGGACGGCTAATAAATACGTTATAATAGGTTCGGGAAAAAATCCATTTCGTGAACTTCAAGACTTTATTTAACATGCACCGTTCTATATTTTGTTGTCATTTTAAAGGTAGCTTCATAATACCTTTCTCATGGAAGTATCGGTTCTTATTGGCGGAAAGCTTTAGTGATCGATTTGTCATCAATTCCTCATCACTGGGGAAGTTTTGTAATGCACGAAAAAGATGGTAATCGCTTGGTGCCAAGTTCGAACTATCCGATGGATGCATTAAAACGTCCCAACTAAGGAATTTTTTAGTGTGAAATGTCACCTTGACCATAAATCTGAAATTGTTTGATCAATACTTTACGAGATATCGATTACTATAGCTATCGACTGAAAAAGTAATGGATTTATTTTGCCTCATCTTAATTATTCTTTTTAATACCTTGATAACAGTAACTGTTACCACATGGTTGTTTTTAATACAGTGACGTAACGCTGTTGCCATATGCAAAAATTGCAAGACATAAGAATGATTCTATAAATTGGCTTTTATGGATTTTTTTCTATATTTATGTTTGAAGCATTACTCGTGGCAGAATTTTTAATGGCAGAACAATTTCAAACACTCTTGGTTATGCGTATATGTACGGCTGTAATAAATTATGAAAGTAAAAGTGATTCTTACATAACCATCTATTGACACCTAGATTATCGAATCGGGTTTGTAATTTGAATAAGTAGAAGAGGAATTCATATTGTGTATTTTTGAGAGCTATTATTCAATACTCCGAAATTGGATATGTTGTGGACGACAAATGATTGTTAATTCAAGTTAGAGCAAATGACTGTAGAAATGGAGGAAAATGGTAGGTTTTATCAATCACGTTCTTTTTGGTTGTTGAGCATCGTTTGGAATTTCGGATTGATTTTTCGTTTGAGTCCGTGTTATTTATGATTTGAATATATTTCAATCAACTTGTGATATACTCGTCTTGGCATAAAATATAATTTTATTTAATACTAGCTTTTTACCCGCGGCTTCGCCCGCAGTGGAGTCATTAAATAAGTATGAAAGATAAAGGGTAAGGGTATAATAATAGTAAAACTTCATTACTGAAGTAGCTAAATTTGACGATTTTTTGACAAACAATTGTTTTATCTTTCGTAAAAAAAATTTTTTTTTTTTAAATATAAAGTACCCTATGTTACTTCTAATACCTTCAAGAGTATATGTACAAAGTTTCATGATGATCGGTTCAGTAGTTTTTGCGTGAAAGCGTAACAAACAAACTTACATTCGCATTTATAATATTAGTAGGGATATTTACATCTGATATGTTATAACCAAACGTTTAAAGAATAGTGAAAAGTTGACTTATTCATTTGTGATAATCTCTATACACAGAAGCCGAAAGAGTAGTAAATTTCATTTTAGATCTTCATAATGCTGTGTATATGTATTACAGCTTGTATGTTATGCAATAATGGCTAATTTTGTTTTCAATAGAGTCATTGCGTCATTGGCAGTATGACAAGTTGCACCGTCCTGTCGAAACCACATGTTCTGCAAATCAAGACGAACCAATTCAGGCCATGAAAAATCAGTCAATATTGAACGATAACGATTTCCATTGACAATAACCGCCTCATGAGCTTCGTTGAAAAAAATAAGATCCAATGACACCTCCAGCATAAAACCCACACCAAACAGTAACTTTGTCAGAATGTAATGGCAGTTCTTGATATTCTTCAGATGTATCACCACTCCAGATACGGCAATTCTGCTTGTTAACATAGCCGTTAAACCAGAAATGAGCCTCATCGCTGAGAATGATTTTCTGATGAAAATCAGCATCATTTTCGATTTTTTCTAAGCACCAATTGCTTAATACACGACGCTTTAAATGATCTGCTGGATTGAGTTCTTGGGTTTAAACAACTTTGTATGGATGTAAAACAAGGTCTTCTAGTAAAATTCGCCACAAAGACGTCTGTGAGATGTCTAGTCCTTGTGAACGTCGAGAAATCGATCAATTTTGATCTTCACGGAAACTTTTACGTACGGCAGAAATATACTCTTTACTTCTTGCATTTCTTCGTCTCACTGGCACTATAATATCATGAAGTGCAAAATTTGTTTCGAACTTCTTCACTAAACGTTTAACTGTTCTTTTATCCGGACGATTATTTGACCAAAAATTGGAGTTAAAGCTCGTAAAGTCAGAATAACAGATCGCGATTTTTCATAATAAATTTGGATTATTTGTAAACGTTGTTGGAGTGTGTACCTCTCCATGCTTAAATGGTAGATATTGACAATCAATGTCACGAATAACCAATGGCTGCCGTGCGTGAGTAATGTCAATTTAAAAATGGAGCGAAACCACTGTTTAATAATGACACGAAAATTCGTGCCAAATTTCCGAAACTTCCGAACGAAAGGACTTAGAGACTTGTAATTTTTATCGCAGGTTTGGAGTGTAAAGATATCAGTTATTTTCGAAAGTGGACGAAATCGGTTCAATGGTTCCTGGGATATCCTCGATATATTTTCGAGAAAGTGTGAATTTCGTGAGGATCCTAGGTGATATGAAACGCGCGCAAAAGGTCCAAACTTCTCGTTTGGTGGAACTCGAAAAAAATTATATACGCCCAGTGATCAAAACACGAGGAGTAAGATGCAGAAAAAACGAATGTGAAGTAATATAAAGGTAAAAGAGCTTTTATACCGAATAAAATTTCTATCATAGTTGTAGGATATGCATTTCTGTTGGAGTCTATTTTGAAAACTTTTTGTGAATTAATTTTCACCACTAAAAAAGTTGTTTTCGGCAAGGACATTCAAGTGTTTGATTGCTTCACACATTTTCTATCATAATCAATGATAGAAATGATAAAAAATGCAATATCATTCATTCAAAATAATATCTCAGGAATTTTGCATCTCAGTATCTTTCAGCAGATTTCACTAGATAATAGCCTATTAATGACTAATTCTTGTGTAATATTATGAGGTCTTAGAGTCTGATGAAATTTTTTAGTTTATCCAGGAACTCAGAAATGGTTTTTTTCGCGCTAGTTCTAGGACATAGTGTGATATTGTTTTACCCAGTAGTCTGCTTTTTTCGAATTTTGAGTCGAAAATGTTCTCAAACAATTAGGTTGGCCTCACTGATGAAGAATCCTAGGTCAACATCAATTTTTCTTTTTTAATGCCTAATACAAAAATAACCGGCTTGATAAGTCGGAGTTTATAAATTGAGTTCTCATGAGTATATAAGATAATCTTGAAATACTACATATTGAAGCGATGGATAAAATACTAGACATCCTGGAATCGATACAGGTCTTTAAGAATAAGTAATAAAATAAACAAGCTGACCTTTGGTTCACCACACTTCTCGATTTAGCATAAGCCGAAGCCTTCTATGAATATATACACTTTTATATTGAATTGTATCAGTCCTTACTTGGTGAAAATCCATATTAAATAATTTGAAATAAGGTTATTCTGATTTTCACAAATTTCACAATTTGTGAAAATCAGAATAACCTTATTTCAAATTATCAAAAAAAAAAAAAAAAATTATATACACTTTTAAAATACAATTTCTTATTCACTTCGAAAATTCAGTGAAAACTACGAAACTCGAGTCACTATATTCGCATTAAAATAATAAACAGAGTTTTCCACTTAATAGAAGGATTATTACAAATTTTAAATATCAAAACAAAGCCTCCTACAAATTTTAATTCAATAAAATTTGTCTTATAAGCACTGCTTCAATTTAGTAGACATATAAAATCAACACTCATTATATAATATCAAATGGAATAAAAAACCCATCGAAATATAAATAATTAGTTGAAATTAGTAGATAAATACTTGAAGCAGTGCTAATAAGACATTAATTTAATTCTAAAATTTTTTGAATGAAAAGTTTTTGAAATTAAAATTTGTAGGAGACTAATAGAATAAATCTGTTTTGATATTTAAACCACTATATTCTCAGTGATGAAAATTAATAGAAAATGTCTTATTTTACTCCATTTTAAAATCAACTATTCAAAGTGATCAACTATTTCATCCAATATTACAAGAAATATGGATTATGCTCATGAAACTTCTTTGAGAAGTAATTCGCACATTTGAAATTTTGATAGGGAATAGATAGTTAGACAAGAGCACAAAAGCATTTCAACATTTTGGTATGTATCAAAGTGCAATTGGTAAAGAAAGAGTTACGACGAAAAAATTCGAAAAATATCTTTAAGAAATTTAAGTTTAGGACGTCTTTTACCATACGTTTGAAACCGCATTGTATAAAAAATGCTTCCACTCAAGTTCGAGGAAGGTGGAATCAAGATCGATCATTGTACAATTTTCACACAACCTCCTTGTTTAATTGAAGTCATTATTGAAATCAAGGTGAAATCGACATTTTAAGGTTCTACTGAAGCATAAGTTTAAAAGACAATGGATAACCACTATAACTAATTCTTACTTTCAACGGAAGCATTCACCAATAATCCACTTATAATTTTCGGCGATGGTATAAGAAAGAATAAAATATCCCTAATTAAAATTAATTGCTTTATCTGACCATATTAGAGGCAACGAAAATCTGCTGAAATTTCTTTATGGAAAAGTGTTTTCTTTTGAACGAGATTGTATAATATTATATATGGCATAAATTTAGTTCTTGATGAAAGTTCAGTTGTTAACAAAATCTTGAAAAATATGAAAATAACATAATTTTTCATTAATTCGAAAGATACATCAATTCTAGGATATTTAAAAAAGCAGCTGGAAGAAATCGTCGAAATTGATTTCGTCCCCAAGTTGGCTTGATTGTGCTCTATAGTCACGTGAAGTTTTAGTGGTACCTGTCATTTAGTTTTTCCCAGTGCTACATTTTATCACTTCATCCCAAGTGTATTCTACAATGTATTGAAATATCGAACAGATACTCTTGTCAAATTTGACAAAACGGATCAATGAAGTTAGGTTTCACAAAACAAGTTGATCACGTAGATCAGTTGATCCCAGAAAACAATCTGACAACGTCGCACTTTCTGAAATTTGACGGCCAAACCATAGAAATAGGAAGATGGGAAATAAGAATGTATATTTTTCTGTGGTAGCGCTGTTAATGTAGGATTACAATTTAGAAATGGTTTGTTATTGTTTATATGCTTGTCATACCATACTACTACGAACTACCTCATTAGCATTACTTGTGTGTGTGCATAATGGAAGGCGAAAAGATATTTAACAAAGGTATAAATGACACCAGGGAGGATAGGAATGTATTAGTTTCATTAATAGAATTGTAATCCTGCATCTCTGCGTTGTTCAATTTCTGGTCAAATTTTATGTAAACACGACTTTTTTGTTGGAACCAAAACGCATTTTGAAATCAATATCATATTTTGCAAAAAGATCAGTCCTGTCTCTAATATGGGTTCTTCGAATTTCACTCGAATTTTCTTCTGATGATGACGATGAACTGATTTCGAAAAGCATTTTACAAATATATCACTTGAAAAAAGTAAACAATAAACATTACACTTCACTTCAACTATTTAACGAAGAATACGATCTTGATTTAATTTAAAAGGGATTAAATAAAAACATATTTAACACGATGTTTAACATCGAACTCGCCTGAAGAAGCCAAGAATTTGGCGAAACAATTGTTGCAAATGTAGTGTTACAATATTGTTGAAACACAATAAATGTGGAAATTTTATTAAATATGTTTTTATTTAATCCCTTTTAAATTAAATGAAAATGGATTTCCATCAAGTGAGGACCTCCACCATTCAAAATACGATCTTGATTCACCAAAATCGACAAATCAACTTGATCTTTGACTAAGCAGTGGTTCTAGGTTAGATCAGAGCATAAAATGTTTTGTGGAACCCAATTTGTACTTGATCGATGACCAATAGAGGTTAATCTGTCATAGTTTGACACAATGACTAAATCTGTGATCAGCACTTCTATGGAAACATAGAACTAGATGAATTATGGAAGAACTTCGTGATCAATAGGCTTGATTCGATGACTAAAGTTTTGTGAAGTGTTACTCCAGATGGTTCTACTTAGAAGGGTTATAGAAAATTTGGACGAATAATACAATTGTACGACAAGCAGAAAATGCACCCTATACATAACGTGTACGAAGATGGAACATATAATCTCCGATATGCTGCTTAGCGTATGGTACTCGAAGAAGAAGAAGAATACAGTGTTTCATTGACCGATTTTCGGTACTTTTTTGAATCTGTTGTTGTTCGGGATTAGTTTGAAATGAAAGCATTTGTATGGGCTATAATGGAATAAATTATGACTGAAAAAGTAATTACCTAAATAAAATATTCGAAGATTAGAGAAGAGATTTTCAGGAGATCCCCTGAAGTAACTAGGTATAATAAAACCGCTGTTTATATTATTTATTTCTTGATTATTTCCTAGTTTCACAGTTATATCATCCCACATCTCATGTAGGTGTATCTTATAACATCTCTAAACGACTCCATTTCTGGTTTGACGACGTTGAATTCGCGCATGAATGATAATATTCATTATGACTATAATTTGAACCGATTTAACAACTCATATTGTCTTCCCTAAAAAACTGACGTCAATACTATTTGAAATTTAAATGCGAGATAAATTAGATAATCTATTAATTGAACATATGAATTACCTGTTTTATTTATTTATTTATTGGTCAAATAGTATATAAATAGGCATAAGTCCAAAATGACATCCACGGCAAAATACAAAAACTTATACAGGCATAAGTCCGAAATGACATCCACGGCAAAATACAAAAACTTATACAATGTGTACACCATCAGATCAACTCCAAATCTACACATCCTACCAATTTAAGAAAATCAAACTTATAATACGTAAGAAACTTAACAAAATATAAAATCTTAATTTAACAGCTTAATTTTTCTCTTGAATGAACCAATTGACAGGAAAAATATAGCATTGTCCTTGTACTTAGAATTATATACTTTCATGGTTCTGTTGACCGGAGAGTGCTTCTTCAAATTTGTTCTATGAAACGTAACCTCAAAAATAACACAACCTATTAACGGTCTAGTTGGAACATGAATGCTCACGTAGGAAAGCAAAGTTGGAGGGTCAACATAAACATTCAACAATTTATACAAAAAAATACTCGCCATTAAATTATTACTAGCTGTAACCTTATAATCTGAATATCTCAAAAATTTATTCTGCACCATCTCCAATCTGTTCTTGTGGACCTCATATTGTGGCGACCAAACAAACGATGCATAAGATAACCTAGTGTGAAGGAAGGCAAAATATAGCGCCTTCAATGCCTTAGTGGAAGTGAAATATCCACAAAATCTCATCACAAATCCCAGCATCTGGTTACTTTTGGTCACCATATAATTGATATGTGAATCAAACGACATTTTTGTATCAAATATTACACCCAGATCCCTCACCTCATGCCGACGCTGTAAACGACTATCACCCAAAATGATTGATCTTTAGTTTGCGACTGAACGTTATGCAGTTATACTTATTCAAGTTGAGAAATAGTTTATTTTTGATGCATAAGTTACTGAATGCATTTAAGTCTTGTTGGAAGTTAGAGCAGTCCAAAGCGTCAGCTATACGGGAAAAGATCTTCACATCGTCCGCAAATATTAAAAATTTACAAAATTTAACACATTCACTTATATCATTAATATGTTATTAATTAAAGAGGCCCAAGGAGAGACCCCTGAGGCAACTCCGAGGTCACACAGAAAGATGATGAATAATATTCGTTAACAGCAAGAATTTGAGATCTATTATTGAGATATGAAGATAACCAACGTAGCAAGTCTCCATGCACACCTATCTCAGACAATTTCGAGATGTTATGATTCATCTTATCGAATGCCTTCGAAAAATCGGTGTACACGGAATCAACCTGTATCTGACTGTCCATTGCTTTAAGAATATACTCTGAATGAAGGACCAGATTGGACACAGTAGATCTTTTAGGAACAAATCCATGTTTTTCAGGAATAATAAGAGATCTTACTGAATTCATGATCCCATCACGAACCAAAAACTCGATGATTCTGCTTAATTTGCTTATGGACCTATAATTTTCCAAATTATGTTTATAGCCCATTTTCGGAATGGGAACCACGTGAGCAGTTTTCCATTTTCTGAGAAATGCACACTGCATGAACGATCCGTTGAACAGAATAGTAAGGGGAATATACTACTCTGTCAAGAAAGTATTTTCAATTCAAACAAAATTTTTACATTTAATCGTCAAAATTTATTGGGTCGCCTTCAAAATAGGCTCCATTTGCTCCAATACATCTATGCCAACGGCACTTCCAATTATCGAAACATTTTTTATAGGCGCTTTCCGGGATGGACTTTAGCTCTCGCGCCGAATTTTGTTTTATGGCTTCAATCGACTCAAAACGGGTGCAATTTTAGTTTTAGGAAGAGGAAAAAGTCGCAGGGAGCCAAATCCGGCGAATACGGTGGTTGCTGAAGCACGTTTGTTGAGTTTTTGGCGAGAAAGTCAGTCACAATCGTAGCTCGGTGAGAAGGCGCGTTATCGTCATGCAAAATCCATGAGTTGTTCGCCCACAAATTTGGCCGCTTCTTACGGATACGCTCACGCAAACGTTTCATAACGCCTAGGTAATACTCCTTGTTTACCGTCTGACCCTCTGAAACGAATTCGTAGTGCACCACGCCACGGATATCGAAGAAAACAATGAGCATCACCTTCATTTTCGAGCGGCTTTGGCGTGGTTTTTTCGGTTTCGGCTCATTTTTTGCCACCCATTCCGATGATTGCTGGCTTGTTTGCATATCGTACTCGTAGACCCAGGTGTCATCACCAGTTATAATGCGTTCCATGAATGTAGAATCGGAATTACAGCGATCCAGCATGTCTGAAGCAACCTGTTCGCGATGACGTTTTTGAAGAAAATTCAGGTCTTTCGGTACGAGTCGTGCGGCCACCTTTCTCATGCCCAAAATATCAATCAAAATCGTACGTGCGGACTCGTGGGATATCTTAAGATCATGTGCTATCTCTCTCAAGCTGGTACGACGGTTTTCCAGCACCCTTTCCTTAATTTTATCGACGTTATCTTCGATCGAAGCCGTCGATGGGCGACCACTTCACGACCGTCCTTGAAGGCTCTGTATCACTGATATGCACGAGTTTTCGATAGAGCATTATCACCAAAAGCCTTTTGCAACATTTTCAATGCATCGGCACACGAAAATTCATTTGCAACACAAAACTTTAAACAAATTCTTTGCTCAACGTAATCACCCATAGTAAAAATCGGCACGCACTCTGACATCGACTGACTTAATCAGCTGTTGAAAACAAACTAGTCGACAGATCCCGCTCAAGCTTGGCATAGTAATTAAGGACAGTGGTACCAACCTAGGAAAAAAATTTTTACCTGCCTCATTGCCCCGCCAGATTTAAATCGATAATTCCCGGTACTTTCTTGACAGAATGTATAACGATTCAGCACACCGCCTGATAAATAAGGATGGTAATCCATCCGAACCTGCACCTTTATTCTCATCCAGCCCAGAAAGAACCCCAAGAACCCGATCTTCGGTTACTCTGATCTCATATATGAAGTCATAATTGCTGACACACGAGGAAACATTGGAAAACTTCTGTTCATATGGTTGAAAAACACTACTAGAGTAATTTGAAAAAAGGTTGTGTACATTCGAACGTTTAGCTGTCTCACTTTTATATATCATTTTATTAGTAAACGAGGTAAGACAATTCTTTAGGTTCTGCCAGAAACGCATTGAATTACTCGGCAGTTCATCCTCTACTGAAGAGATGTTACAAGTGTAGTCAGACTGAACAGCCATTTTGGTTTTACGTCTTTACTGAGAGAAAACATGGCAATCGAAACGTCGAGAGTTCAACTTGCACCTTTTATGAGCCTTATTCTTCTCTTTTATGAAGTTTATAATGCTCTTACTGAAATAAGCTGAAAAATTGGTATGAATCTTAATTTTGGGAACATATCGGGTGTTTTTTTCAGAGTGATAGAACTTTCAATTGAAATAAAACACATTTAAATCAAGATTGGAGCCGATTTTTTTTTTATTTGAAAGATCTATCTACCACGACTAACTCTGAGGAACCGCATTCGACCAGACCAATTTTTGACCACTTTTTCGAGTAATTCAGGCCTTATTTCATCTATAACACGAGTTATGTTGGCATCCAAAGCGTCTATTGTTTCTGGTTTATCAGCATAAACCAATGACTTGACATGACCCCAAAGAAAATAATCCAGTTGAGTTATGTCGCATTATCTTGGAGGCCAATTAATTGGACCATTTCTCGAAATATTGTTATCGCCAAATCTTCCTTTCAATAAATCAATTGTTACGGTAGCAGCATGAGGTGTAGCACCATCTTGTTGCAACCAAATCACTTCTTCGTCACCATTCACTGTAACATTAGCCTCAGCATCGTTTTTAAAGAAATATGGACCGATGATGCCTCCACCGTGTAAAGCACACCATACAGTGCATTTTTCAGGATGCAATGGAACCTGCAGAACTTCTTGAGGATTGTTTTCACTTTATATACGGCAATTGTGCTTGTTTAAATAGCCGTACAACCATTAATGAGCTTCATCACTAAACACAATTTTACGATAACAAAGTGGATCAGCTTTAAGCTGTTCTAGGGTCCAATTAGTAAACACATGACTCTTATTATGGTCAAGTGGCCTTAGTTCTTGAACCATTTGGATCTTGTATGGGTGTAGACCAAGATCTTTACGCAAAATTTTCTATGTGGTGGATACACAGAGTCCAACTTGTGAACGTCGACGAATAGACAAATCAAGCAGCGGTATTTTCTTCTGAACGTACGGTTCTTTGTCTTGTTGTTGTTGTTGCATCGAGTAGAAAAAATTTTGTCCGAAATCTATCGATAGTTCGACGAATAAGCTGCTCTGATGGACGATTATGTAAACTATAAACTTCTCGAAGTGCTCTATAAGTTTGGCGGATAGAACACTGATTTTGAATATAAATGTCAACAATTTTTAAACGGCGTGAATATTTCCATGATAATTTGTCAATGCTTACTGAACAGAAATGTTAACATGGCTTCTACCTACTGTCAAATCACAGTTATCGAAAGTTCTATCACTCTAAAAAACCACCCGATACTTGTCGACGAACTTATAAACTTGTTCATAAAATCTACCCAAGCAGGTGTCCACACACTTACCGCGAAACACTTACGCCCAGTCAACATTCCCCAATCCAGAATTTATAGCTACAAAATACGCATATCTAAAACTACAGGAAACTCTTCCACCGAAATTCCACGATCTCAACAACGAGAAAGACACCAAGAACTCGAAACATTTGTAATAAGGATCCTCCAATACTAGAGGGTGGCTAGATTTCGTAAGCCTAATAATCGATAATTCACTACAAAAAATTAAATCCAATATTTTTTGTTTTTGAAATGATTAAAATAACAGAAAACTGAGTATCCTTCAATACAGTGAAACTATTGTCTTTTCCTGTTGGAAAAGTCCACTATCGATTTTAAATTGATAATTCAAAGTACAAAATCAGATTTTTGGTATTAATTGGTTATATATTTTTATCTAATATTTTTATATATAAATTTATACAAATTCAATACTTGCCTAGAAAAACATTTATTTCTCATTAATAACATTGTTTACATACATGTTTACGAATATTTATCCAATGGTGTAAAAACCCAAAAAAGATCCCAAATATTTTTCAATTTTTTATTCATTTTTCTAAACATATACACTGTATCAAAAACCAATAAGTATTTGATCCCTATGCATTTACCATGCGAATTTCTCAACTAAGTACATAAAAATTCCTGAATATTTCAAAAAATTATAAGTATAACATACCAAAATAATTTTTCCACCGTTGGAAGCAATCTGTGTAAAAACTTCCAGAAAAATAGCACCAATTCACAATTTTTCCTTTAAAATGCAATTGAAATCTTCTGCATCGAACGCACCTTCACCAACTTTTCACAATATTCCACTGTATCTAACACACACAATTAAAATTACATTGTGTTCACGTCAAACATGTAATCTTGTCGAAATCAAAGCAAAACAAGGTGCCGAACCGCGAATAGAGCCAGACAAAGTCCTGAAGTACCTACTTCTTCCACTTTTAGTGGCGACTACACGCCAAGAATAAGAATTCGATGTAACACATGAAAGTGTCGAGCGGACACTACTAGGTTTCGATAGAGGATTGGGTAAATGCAAGAGTGGTTATGGGTCTTGACAAGGTTATTTCGAACTTTCAATTCAAAGAATGGATTTCCTCAATGTGTTTGTGCATTAATTATTAATGTTCTGGTATGCATGCTCTGTTACGGAGACTATACAAAAAATTGTGTAACGATTTGGGTCGATTGAAAATTGGTCAGTTAAGACTGGTAGGCAACTATCTTGCGAGTTCTTGAAACATATGAGCACTGTGAACATTGAATCATAACAGTGGGTTTCACAAAACTTTAGTCAACGGATCAAGGCATGATCATGGAGTCTTTCTACAATTTATCTAATTCTATGCTCCCTAAGTTCTGATCACAGATTTATTCACAATGTCAAACTATACCAGATTAACCTCTCTTAATGATTGATCAAGTAGAAATTGGGTTCCATAATAATTAAAAACTACTTGAGAGACAGTATTTTAATTTCCACAAAAATGTTTACAATACAACAATTGTTTCACCACGATGTATCTTCTTCAGCTATCTACATTCTACCTACTGATGGTGTAAGAGAGTGTAAATACAGTTGAGTATGTGACAAAATAATGGTAAAAACAAGTAATAAATACTTAGGGTGTTTACTGGAGTTTGCCGCTAAAAAATGCCATTAGGGGAAGATATTCAGTAATTGGGATTTAACAACATCCGTTTGTTCATTCAAAAGGATTTTACAGGCATTATATCGGGTGTTCTTTTAGAGTGATAGAACTTTTAATTGAAATAAAACACATTTAAATTAAGATTGAAGCCATTTTTTTTATCTGAAAGATAATTTTATGACATTTCAAAAATTATTTCCGGTATATGTCCACCACGACTAGCTCTGAGGAACCGCATTCGACCAGACCAATTTTGGACCACTTTTTCGAGTTAATTCAGGCCTTATTTCATCAATAACACGAGTTATGTTGGCTTCCAAAGCGTCTATTCTTTCTGGTTCATCAGCATAAACCAATGACTTGACATAACCCTAAAGAAAATAATTATTACCGTAGCAGCATGAGGTGTAGCACCATCTTGTTGGAACCAAAACACTTCTGGGTCAATACCATTAAAATTTTGGAACAAATAATCATTGATCATCGATTTGTAACGAGCACCATTCACTGTAACATTAGCTCCAGCATCGTTTTTAAAGAAATTTGGACCGATGATGCGTCCAGCGTGTAAAGCACACCATACAGTGCATTTTTCAGGATGCAATGAAACCTGCAGAGCTTCTTGAGGATTGTTTTCACTCCATATACGGCAATTTTGCTTGTTTACATAGCCGTTCAACTAGGAATGAACTTCATCACTAAACACAATTTTGCTGAAAAAAAGTGGATCAACTTCAAGCTGTTCTAGGGCCCAATCAGCAAACAAACGACGCTTATTATGGTCAAGTGGATTTAGTTCTTGGAACCAGTTGGATCTTGTATGGGTGTAGACCAAGATCTTTACGCAAAATTTTCCATGTGGTGGATGCACAGAGTCCAACTTGTTGTGAACGTCGACGATAAATCTGGATCATCATTAACACTATGACTACAGCAGCGATGTTTTCTTCTGTACGTACAGTTCTTTGTCTTGTTGTTGCTATTGCATCGAGTAGAGAAAATGTTGTCCGAACAAGTTGACGCCAACAAGTTGAGATAGCGAAATACCTTCCATTCTTTCTGGTAACGGGTGATTCGTTAAGAGGTACTTTTTGTGGTGGGGATTTAATTGCAGATTGCGCATGCCTCGTCTTAACTGAATTGTCATTTCTGTTCAGTAGTGTTTGATAATGGAAAAACTTAGCCCTGCATCGCGTCTACAAATTGTTCAAGTTTATTACGAAAATTGGCGTTCTACGAGGAATTTGTATCGGGCAAGCTTGTCAAGAGTCCAACGACTAAAACGGAAACGATTCGGAAGGTCGGTCGGACAGTTCTTGCACCAGTTGAATTTTGTGAGCTTTTAAGGAAAGATACTTACGTAAAATACGCCAAGTTGTTGAATATGACAGGTCAAGTTGTTGAGAACGGCGACGAATCGACACTTCACAGTCTTCGCGTACACTCTCCGCTACCGCCCCTATATTTTCTTCACTTCGTGCTGGGTGTGGTCTATTTGGTCGAGTATTATCCAATAATGAAAACTGGGTCTCAAACTTACGGATGGTAGAGCTAATTGTGCGTTTTGTATGCCGATTATGTGGAACATAAGTTGCTCTAAGCGCCCGATACACATTCCTCGTATAACGCTCATTTTCGTAATAAAGTTGAAGAATTTGTTGACGCTGTGCCCGGCTAAGTTATGAATTGTCGAACAATACTGAATAGAAACAGCACTTCAGTTAACACGAGGCATGCGCAATCTGCAATTAAATCCTCACCACAAAAAGTACCTCTAAATGAATCACCCTTTATAATATGACGAATAGGATTGTGATATTTCTTCACACGTTTTCTTGAATAGAATAGAAAAGAATATTTGCATTTTGAGAATCAAAGGAACGCCAACTTAACAAAAAAAGATAATTATGCCTGATAAATAAGAAAAATACTGGTCCTAAAATCTTACTTTGGAAAACACCAACCGTAAATTTCATGAAAACGATCTATCAACTTATTCAAGTCATTTAATCACTTAAATTGGAACACACAATAGAAACAAATGAAATCTTTGGCACTTTGTATGTGTGTAGGTTTCACGTCTTAACGACCAAGTTGAAGAAAACCCATCTCGGACCATCAGATCTTTATCTCAGGTATAGAGATCTAGTCTGTCAACGTATTCCCATTGTTTGAAGAATCGCGAAGGTGAAGACAATGAAGATCTACCAGACGGTATATTATTTTGAATACTTGCCGCGTAAACATAAAAACCGCATGTCATGATTGGAATATACAATCGGCATCTGTAGAAAGGCGCGGTCGCCATTTTTTTCAACGTTTACGGATTGTACGAAGCATAAAGTGAAGGTGATCGACTTTTTAATAACAGCGGACTCTACATTCTATTTCATACGTCAACAGTCAACCAGCTAGACTCATTGAATTCGTGCCAAGTTATTATGTTGATAATGGACTAGGAAGTGGATTGCGAGCGTATAGATTATGTCTACTTTCGAACGGCAGCCCGTTAGAAGACTCCTTTGAAGAACAAGATCATCAATCTATCATTAATCACTTCGTGGAGCGCACCCAGCTCCTCTCGAAGATCAAATTTTGAAAGCGTTTTGTTGATAAGGATTTCAAGAATATTGGTGCAGATGATATAGAGTGATGAATTTCATTTGGGTGTTGACTTGCTGCGTTTAAATGAATACTTCTCCTCGTGAATTCCTTGAAGAATATCAGCCATGCTATTTACTTCAAAACTGATAACTAATTAGTGTTGACAGTTGAAGTGAAGGTAACATTATAAATAACACACCCAAATGGAATAATTTCTGTAACTTGAATTTTTTAACTGAAGGGTAGGCCGTCTAGAGTTAAGGAAAAATTGAAATAATGAAATTCATCCTGAATCTACTAGAGCTGTGTGATGACTACGATTTTTTATTTAAATCATAGGATGGACATATCCTCCACACCTTCCCTTGTATCTAACCATTTACAATTACGGAACAAACGTAATTAAAAGTGTTGACCTCCTTGAATTACTTCCTGTTATTCAACTTTCCTTCTTCCTTTTTAAATTCTTCAGGGTGTGATCCAGTTATGGAGGCGGCAACAGGTTAAGCTATGTTATCAATACAGCGTTTATCGCAGTAATTAACGTTGAAGAAATGAACAGGTTGATAGTGATATCGCGACATCATCATGTGGTCTTGAAAAAGGTGTGCGTCTATTTCATTGAACGCCTAGTTTAGCTTTCCCAACTGGAGCATGATATTATATAGTAATGATTTGATTTAGTTAGCAGTTTTGTATTAAGCACCGCCTTATCTATTGTTTTCGGCTCATGATTTATAGTAAATGGTGTTTTATTTAGAGGCGGAGAAATTTTAAATTGGCAGCACTGATTTTTGTGACAGCCAATTTGACAGTTCTTGATTGTTTTGAGGTTAGTTTACTCTTACCACAATCAGACATAAAAAACTCCAGTTTTGAACATAATATCTGCTTGTATCATTTTCTGTACACTTAAGAAGAATATTATATTGAAAGAAAATTGAAACAATGTTTAAATTCAAAATTATGCGAAATTGATCTGAAATAGACAAGATTTATAACGTGGATAATTAATAATAGGCTAGTTTTAGATGATTTAGGCTAGGATAATGTTGATTTGAAATTTGAAACGTAATGTTTGCCTTGATTGATAGACGATCATTCTATGAATGCATTTTTCCTCACGTTTTCGCATAATTGTGTCTTTATCTTAGGATAAACCTTTTGTTGTCTTACAGCTCTTGAATCATTGATGGTCATTGGCGTAGATCTTATCTTCGATGCAGCCTCAAAAATATTTAATGGTGTTTAATGGCACGATCTTGGTGCCAATTGATGGCTTTATGTCTCAGTAATGCCGGGGGTCGGAGGTGGGCGCTGTAGCAAGGGAACTCACCCCTAAAACTAGCGATATTCCACCCAAGTGCAGTTTATCTGTCGAATAGGCGAATGCCTTACGCAAGTCATTGCAGGGATACAATGACGTGTTAGATTCCTCGAGCTCGTGGTTTCCAGCATCGCGCTGAGCTCTTCCTGTAGACAGTTAGCCTTCAAATAATCCGTATAGGGCTATCATACTCCTGCCAACCCAATTGGTGTTAGATTCATGGGGCTTTGATTGAAAGTCTGCATGCTAGGTAAGAAGTTTATTCCATTCATCTGGTCGCGCATAATTTTCGAAACACGATTAATAAAGATTTATTACAGTGGTTGAGTGGGTCTTGAAGCTAAGGTTGAAGATCGTTGGTGGTTGACGGCTGGGTGTTAATGCTCGAACCATGATCAACTGAGACATCTGTTCTCGACGATTTGGAGGTCTTGCGATTGCAATAGTGAAAATAAGCCCCTTCAGCGTGTTAGTTCTGTCCCATATCACTCGGATACTGATCTGCATAGCTAGTAGAGGTTGGGTAATGCTTTGCTGCTACCAATCACAGCCTTAAATTCCTAGAACCGAAGTCCATTGGAAGAAGAGGGTCTCCCCATTCCACAATGGTTAGCCGTAACCTTTATCACATAATCTCTTTTTTTGGGAATTGTGGAGATTACTTACGTGGTCACTTAGTGAAGAGCCATGCGCACATGCAATGGTGGTATTTACTTAGCCTCATTAATGCAATTCTTTCAGTGTAAAAATCGCACTTGCATAATTTATTGTTGCTCGACTATTCAATTTGTGTTTTCTAAGCCCCAAGTCTCACAATTTTTCATTATTGGCATAACCAGATAGATGAAAGTGAGCCTTATCACTCAGAATAATGTTTGAAGAATAGTGATTCTAGTGCCCAATTACGCCTGTTTTGTTCTGAAAGCATCTATGCAGCCTGCTCTTTGTTTTTCAATTACAGATGCCAAAACACAATGAGAAGTAACACAAATTAATTGAAGAGAGAAGAGCAGTAAGCTCAAATGATAATATTTTAAATTCGAAATGAGTGTTTATCAGTGCATGCGTTGACTGGGCTACGCCCATTTTATTGTATTTATCCAAGGCCAAAGGTAAAAAATTCCGTTTTTTTTCGTTGTTCGGTGAAACGGTAAGTTTCATTATGAAAAAGGGCAGAAAGAAATTGTACATCATACAATTCTATAAGAAAATTTTTCAGATACTTTTTTCCTTACGAATCGCGGTTTTAAAAGTTGAAAAATTCGTATTGAACATAATATGCACTTGTATGCAGCCTATATACGTCATCAGACGTTCAATATTAATAATAATAAGAAAATATTGGTTTGTGTTACTCATAGACTGAAGCTTGCACAAATTGAATCAGTATTTTGAAGTGTTAGACCATACTTTCAGTCCCTAATTCCCTTCGTCCGTAACCTTGAGCAATATCTACCAGCTACGTCATTGTTCAAGTGTGGAGGGTCGCATGCCTGTCTATTTTTGAAGGGCGTAAACGAAATAACTAAGTATATACTATTAGTTTTGAAAATTCCTTTATAGTGAGCGAACATGCTTATCGTTAATATTTTCAATTTCAATTTGTGCTGTTGAATGATTTTAACAAAACATCAGAAGTTTACTTAATTTGTGATAAACTTTTGAAAGAAAGTGAAGTTGTTGTTGTTGATCGTGGAATGCAGACTTCGATGGTTGCAAGTGTCGAAAGAAATGATAAGTTATTTGATAACTTCAAAGGCAAGTAATCTGTGACAGTCTATGTGCAGTTTCGTCTAACGTACACTTAAAAGAAGGAAGTATTCCTGCAGCTAAAAGACCGCGCAAGACATAACAAGGTATCGGGTGTTTTTTTAGAGTGATAGAACCTTAAATTGAAATAAAAGACTCCCAAATTGAGATTAAAGCCAATTTTTTTTATTTGAAAGATAATTTTATGGCATTTATGTTTTGAAAATAACTTCCGGCATATGTCCACCACGACTACCTCTGAGGAACTGCATTCGACCAGACCAAATTTGGACCACTTTTTCGAGTAATTCAGGCCTTATTTAATAAATAACACGAGTTATGTTGGCTTCCAAAGCGTCTATTATTTCTGGTTTATCAGCATAAACCAATGACTTGACATAACCCCAAAGAAAATAATCTAGTGGAGATATGTCGCATGATCTTGGAAGCCAATTAATTTGACCATTTATCGAAATAATGTTATCGCCAAATCTTTCTTCCAATAAATCAATTGTTACGGTAGCAGCATGAGGTGTAGCACCATCTTGTTGGAGCCAAAACACTTCTGGGTCGATACCACTCAAATTTTGAAACTAATAATCATTGATCATCGATCTGTAACGAGCACCATTCACTGTAACATTAGCTCCAGCATCGTTTTTAACGAAATTTGGACCGATGCTGTCTACAGCGTGTAAAGCACGCCATACAGTGCATTTTTCAGGGTGCAATGGAACCTGCAGAACTTCTTGAGGATTGTTTTCATTACATATACGACAATTTTGCTTGTTTACATAGCCGTTCAACCAGAACTGGGCTGAACACAATTTTACGATAAAAAAGTGGATCAACTTCAAGCTGTTTTAGGGCTCAATCAGCAAACAAACGGCGCTTATTTTGGTCAAGTGGCTTTAGTTTTTGAACTAGTTGTATGTGTGTAGACCAAGATCTCTATGTAAAGTTTTCCATGTGGTGGATGCACAGAGTCCAACTTGTTGTGAACGTCTACGAATAGACAAATCTGGATTATCATTAACACTATAACTTACAGCAGGGATATTTTCTTCTGTACGTACAGTTCTTTGTCTTGTTGCTTGTTGTATCGAGTAGAGAAAATGTTGTCCGAAATCTATCGAAAGTTCTCGACGAATAAGCTGCTCTGATGGACGATTATGGAAACCATAAATTTCACGAAGTGCTCTATAAGTTTGGCGAATAGAACACATATTTTGAAAATAAGTTCCAACAATTTGTAAACGTTGTTGCGGCGTGAGTCTTTCCATGATAATTTGTCAATGCCTACTAATCAGAAATGTCAAAACAACATGGTTTCTACCTTCTGTCAAATCACAGTTATCCGTATCTATCACTCTAAAAAAAACCCCCGATATAATTTTTTTTTTGTAGAAGTGGGATCGAAGGGGATTTTTCATTTGTTATGGTTGATTTAACTTCTATACAAATGTTCAGCTCCATGCAAATTTTGGCAAAGTAAAATGTCCATTTTGACAGGTCTAATAAGCCACTGACGAACAATGCCAATATGTGTTTGATTCATTCGTTCTTTACTTGGTGGAAACTCATTTTAATTAAAAAATATATAAGATAAGTATTTTAATTTCCACAAAATGTTTACGATACAATAGTCAGAAGAATGTAGATACCTCAAGAAGCCACATTGTGGTGAAACAATTGTTGTTAATACCACATACAATAAAATCAATATTTTATTTGAAAAAAATTTACACAGTTTTTATGTTACACAATTAATTCGGAATCCTGTTTCGGTCTTTCGACCATGTTCAAAGGAGTACAAAAATTGCGAAGGTTCTTTCATTACACTTAGGACATCTGTGTGTTTTTACGGCGCATGGAAATAACATCATCCAGTATCCAAGGAGTATTTGGAAATTTGTTAAATTTTCCTTTTTCTCAATGTAACAAATTCCCAAACACTCTTTGGTATTGGATGCTGTTATTTCCATGCGCCATAAAAATATACAAATGTTCAAAGTGTAATAAAAGAACTTTTTCAATTTTCAGTTTAGTTCGTTTGAAGATGGTCGAAAGACAGAAACACGTGTTATGATTCTCAATAAATTGTGTAACATAAAAACTGTGTGAATTTTTTTCAAATAGAATTTTCATAATGTTTCACCTAAAGCCAAACACCGACTCCATTCATTTAATGGTTGTATTGTGAACATTTTTGTGGAAATTAAAATACTGTCTCTTATATATTTTTTAATGCCAATATGCTCTTAATATTTGCTTTGAAAATAAAAGCGATGAATTCTAACAGAAATTCAAGAAGCAGAATCCTGTCTTCAGAAGTCTCTGAATTATTAAAATCAGGAAAACGAATATAATTAATATTATCATTAAACCATAAAAAATTTGGTGCACAAACCAAATAACAGTAAACGGTAACGTTAAATGAGAAATTTTTCTGAAAGCAAATTGTCCATCGTTACGGATCTTCTGATTAAATGAAAATTTTCTGAAATGAATGTCGTCCACACTTAGAAAGTTAATCGAATATAAATGTCATACGTATCATTATCACTAATAATATTTGAAGACTGCGGATTGGTCGTTTTTAACGACGAAAGGTGACAATTCGTTAAATTGTTCATTAGAAATTCCGGACGGTTTGCCGGATTAATTACGGTTAAAGAAATTTTGAAATAGATGATAAATTTCATGGTGTGCAAGCTATCAATCCAACTCTTTTATAAGTGACAACTGATGCCTAATAATCTACGGAGAAATTGAATTATAAGAATAATTTTTCTTCTTTATGGTGAGTTCTACAGTCCATTGAACTCGAGAGGAAGGTAGAAGGTAGACATCCTTTGATGGCCATATGCCGTTAGCTTATGTCTAAATATTCATTCTGTGTCCATTGACAGTTATTGTACAATTGCATTGGCTTATTTTCGTTTAACTGTGATGATTCATTGGCTACAAAAATATTAATAGAATGTTTTCCAATGAATTAAGTCCTATATTTATTTCGATTAGATTCTGTGAGTGTGATATCTAGAATCCAAGAATGGAGCAAAATAAAGCATTTATACAATATACACACATCGTCAAAAGTCTTGCCCCCCCCCTATCAACTCTCAGCTTGTTGAATGTAACATCACAATTTTTTGTGTGTGGAATCTTCACTATCTTATCACTTTAATAAGAACAATAAACCAGCAAAAAAAGTTTCTTGTTCGGGAAAATACAGGTGTATTCGAAGTTAATCAGTTTTCAGCGAATAACGAGAGTTGTAATATTAAGAATATTCCGTGGAAAACGCCGGGACATCCAATTTCTCAGTTTGACCGGCCCTACATCAAGAAACTCTGTCGAACCACCAGATTGCGCAACGTTCGAATATTTCACGGACTTCAGTATGGCGCTTAGTGCCCTTTTTCCTGGAAACCGGCAGCGTTGCCCAGAGACCGATGCCTGGTCGACCCAAAGTAACATCTGCAATGGAAGACCATTATATCGGAAATTTTACTCGAAGGAATCGAACGGTATCTGTAACAACCCTTCGATGTTCAAGCATTTGCTGATGACTTGGCAATCATAGTGAAAAATAAATCGGAGGTGACGATATCGGCCGTCCTTCAAGAGATACTGAACACTATTGACAAATGGTGTATAAGGGAAGACATGTCTCTTAACCCGCAAAAGGTAGTTATAGTACCATTCACTAAAAAATGGAAGTTGAATGGTTTAGAACCGCCGAATATCCGTGGTGAAATAATACAATTCTCATTTGATGCAAAATACCTGGACAAGACCCCCACCTGGAATGCACACCTGGATAAAGTGTGTCATAAAGCCAGAATGGGTTTCTGGACTTACAGGCGGATATGTGGTAAAACCTGGGGCCTAAAGTCCGGTAAAACCTGGGGCCTAAAGTCCAGGCAGATGTACTGACTATACACTATGATAATAAGACCACGGATAGTGTATGGCGCTGTAGCATGGTGAAAGGAAGGCCAACAAACGGTTGGCGAACAAAAGCTCACCCTACTACAGAGACAGGCTTGCCTTGCAATTACAGGTGAGTTTCGCACCACACCCACGGCAGCCATGGAGGTCCTACTAAATCTACCACCCCTGCACCTATTCGTGCAGAGGGAGGCGGAACGGACCACATACAAACTATATCAACTGGCGATTGACAGGCCAGAGTCAATAGTGATGGGAGGCTCAGGACTGCTGGACGAGCTTTTAACGAACAGTATCCTATCGATGCCCTCGGATCTAATGTCAAAAGTCACGAGCCAAGAATGGAATTTCAATGTAATCGTCCCCAGCCGGGACGAATGGACCCAGCATGCTGAAGTTCTATTGAGAATTGACCTTGGCTTGTTCACAGACGGCTCGCGAACGACGAACGGAACAGGAGCGGGAGTCTATGGGAGCAAACCGAGAATTAACATCTCATTAAGTCTCGGTCAAAACGCAACCATATTCCAGGCAGAACTATTTGCCATTGAGACCGCGGCAGAACTGCTGATAAAACGACAAATCCACCACGGTAAAATCAAAATATTTACTGATAGTCAGTCGGTACTAAAAGCTTTGGAATTCAGCTCTTGTACCTCAAGAACAGTCTGGAGTTGCCGCACGGCTTTAAACAGGCTCGGTATGTATAACGGAGTCACTCTGGTTTGGATACCGAGCCACTCAAACTATTTGGGTAACGAGGAGGCAGATCGGCTGGCGTTTGCTGGAGCTGCGCTGCCCCTGGTAGGATCGGAACCATTCCTGGGAATACCACATGACGTGGCTAACGAGGCGATAACAGGCAGAATGAACTCAAGATTAGAGTCTTTCTGGCGAAGCCATTCTGGCCTGAAACATTCGAAGTTGTTCCTTGGAACAGCTTCGAACAAAAAGATGGCGAACCTAGCGCTAGGTCTGAATGGGGCCAAACTAAGAACACTTGTCGGAATTATGACAGGTCACTGCAGACTGAAAGCGCATTTGCACAAAATCGGTCTGGCTGAAGACGATGCATGCAGGCTGTGTCTTGAGGACACTGAAACAGCCATGCACATCGTCTCAGAGTGCCTAGCGGTGAGTCGCATCAGATTCGAGGTCTTTGGCCAGGCTTCTATAGCCCACAGCGAACTGAAAAAATTACCCCTGAATAAGATTATCGGTTTTATCCAAAAACTGGATCTCGTCGGGGAGATATAAATTAGGGGTGAACCACAATAGTCCGTGCGGACGCAGTGGTCGGGTGGACAGACGCCCGCTCGGCATAAATAACATAATAACATAACAACCCCTTTTTGAGGACCTATAGACGGGTAGTCTCAACCAGTACCATAAGGAAACGGTTGCATTCTTCAAATTTAAGGGCAAGAAGACTTTCAAGAGTACATCGGCTATCACCTGGACATAGAGCTACCCGTCGGCAATGGACAGAACACCACCAAGACTGAGTTTTACCACAATGGCGCAACGTACTTTTTTCGGACGAGTCACGATTCGGTTTACAAAGTGATAGTCGACGAGAAAGGGTTTCTAGAGGTCCAGGCAGAATAGAGCGACTCAATTTCGCCCGGGAAGTTGTGCCCTTTCAAGGCGGATCAATAATGTGCTGGGGGGTATAATGTTCGGTCTCCGTACCCCTCTTATTATCGTTGAACGAACAATGACTGCCATCTACGTAGTAAACATCATTGAACCAATCATTGTTCCTCTGTGCAACGAATTTGGGAATAATTTCATTTATCAGAATGATAACGCCCCCACCACACGTCACACCGCACACGAAGGATTCAAAGCATTCTTCAAGAGAATAATATCCAGAGAATAAACTGGCCAGCAAACTCACCAGGCATGAATCCAACTGAGCACATATGTGTTTACTTAGGGATATCCAATCGCCAAAACCCACCTTCAACTTTTCAGAAATTGAGTAGCTCTTCAGGAAGAATGGAACGATATGCCTTAAAATTTCATTAATGACTTGATTCGTGGGATGCCTAGGCGTATTGGGCAGTTGATTAAAAAAAGAGGTGGCAATACGGACTTTGAATTTGGATTCAGTAGTGGAATAACTATAATTTATCAAAAGTAAATAATCGATAAATTTAGATTTTTTCTCATTTTTCCTATTTTGTCTCATCCAGCATAAAGCAAAAAGTAACAAACAAAGATTTTCTATCAAATATATTGCAGTTGAAATAGAGGAAAATATTCATCTCATTTCCAGAACATAGATGGTTTATTTCTTGAGAAACCTAGGAGACCAAGACTATTGAGGATGTGTGTATATTGAAAATTTACTACGAAGGGTTTTTTTTAATAATACAGATAATAGTTGGATAAATTCTCCGAAACATCTACAGATTGAATCCAAAACATCGCTTGAAAACTGTTTCACTTTATAAACATATAGAAGTATCAACACATCATAGATAGAAGTTTCATATTGGGAATAAGAATTTAATATTTCCTAATTTTTCAAGCGTGAATCGTCCCATTTCGTTAATGTGAAATGTTAAACTAACTTTCTGTCAAAACATGGCCAGAGTCCAACTTCAAAATGCAATCTCTAGATGGCCCCTCCTTTAAAACTTAATTAATTTCGAAATAAATAGGTCATCTTTCCATGAGACATTTAGCCACTTTCATCCGTTCGAGTATGAAGATGGGTCAATCCGGCACGAGAACATTTTCTTCAACAAGTTTGGGTTTGTTCACGATTGGACTGGTAATAGTAACATTGCAGGCTATTTCTAGTTGTCCTGACTTTTACATTTTATGAATTTTTCTGGAATATCAATTTAGGTTGTTATGCAATCAAACATATAATAATTATTTAAACTTCTTATAGTTTTTGGATATAACCCAATATTGAACGTATATTTTTCAACCTCTGCTCATATTCTATAAACGAACATAGAATCTGAATAAGTCATTTGTGTTCTGGCTTCATCCGAGTAATGATTACATTGCAAGGTTTGGATATATATTCTTCATTGATTGGTTTTGTTAAGTTGTCAAAGAAGTCAACTGATAATTATCGAAGGGAGTCTCAAACGCTGTTTTGAAAATGTGCTGCATGTTTTTTCGAAGGATTTTTAAGTTTATGTTGGGCACTTTTAGAATGAAATTTGATTTTTATAATGTCGTTATGAAACAGCTGTATCGGCTAAAAGTCTGCTAGGTTATTCCGGTCAGTATTCTAAATTTTTTTAATATTCTTTTTATCTCCTTTTGATACTGTACTATGTTTGGTAATTCTAAAAAAACAATATTTCCAAGACATTTCATTTTATTTTTATTTTCAAATTTTTCAAGGAATTTTCTAAAATCAGAATCTGTAGAGAATTATAATAGAATTAATCTGCTTGATAGTTAATGTATTGAAAAAACATATATAGCGTAAAAAACCTCTTTTTAAATTCTCTATCCTGATGATTCTGTGCAGGACGTTCAGACAATGTTATCAAACTGGTATAAAGACCAATGTCTTTATTACGTGTGCAAGTTTTCACCTAAAACAGATATGTAAGAGTTGGTGAAAATCACGTCTAAATATCACGCTACATAAATAGATACTCGTGCACAAGGGAAAATATCAAAACAGATTTATTCTCTTGGCCTCCAATAAATTTTAAATTCAAAAATTTTTATTAGAAAACATTTAGAATTAAATTAATGTTTCATAAGCACTGCTCAAATTTATTAAAAATATATAATCAAAACTCATTATATAATATCAAATGGAATAAAAATACCCCAACAAATATCGAGTGTTTTTTTTAGAGTGATAGAACTTTCGATAACTGTGATTTGACAGAAGGTAGAAGCCATGTCCTTTCGACATTTCTGTTCAGTAAGCATTGATAAATTACCATGGAAAGACTCACGCCGCAACAGCGTTTACAAATTGTTGGAACTTATTTTCAAAATCAGTGTTTTATTCGCCAAACTCATAGAGCACTTCGTGAAATTTATGGTTTACATAATCGTCCATCAGAACAGCTAATTCGTCGAACTATCGATAGATTTCGGACAACATTTTCTCCACTCGATGCAACAACAACAAGACAAAGAACTGTACGTACAGAAGAAAATATCGCTGCTGTAAATCATAGTGTTAATGATGATCCGGCTTTGTCTATTCGTCGAAGTTTACAACAAGTTGGACTCTGTGCATCCACCACATGGAAAATTTTGCGTAAATATCTTGGTCTACACCCATAAAAGATCCAACTGGTTCAAGAACTAAAGCCACTTGACCATAATAAGCGTCGTTTGTTTGCTGGGCCCTAGAACAGCTTGAAGTTGATCCACTTTTTTATCGTAAAATTGTGTTTAGTGATGAAGCTTATTTCTGGTTGAATGGCTATGTAAACAAGCAAAATTGGTGTATGTGGAGTGAAAACAATCCTCAAGAAGTTCTGCAGGTTCCATTGCATCCTGGAAAATGCACTGTATGGTGTGCTTAACATGTTGGAGGCATCATCGGTCCATATTTCTTTAAAAACGATGCTGGAGCTAATGTTACAGTGTATGGTGCTCGTTACAGATCGATGATCAATGATTATTTGTTTCAAAATTCGAATGGTATCGACCCAGAAGTGTTTTGGTTCCAACAAGATGGCTACACCTCATGCTGCTACGGCAACAACTGATTTATTGAAAGAAAGATTTGGCGATATTTCGAGAAATGGTCCAATTAATTGGCCTCCAAGATCATGCGACATAATTGCACTGGATTATTTTCTTTAGAGTTATGTCAAGTCATTGGTTTATGCTGATAAACCAGAAACAATAGACTCTTTGGAAGCCAACATAAATCGTGTTATTGATGAAATAAGTCCTGAATTACTCGAAAACTGGCCCAAAATTGGTCTGGTCGAATGTGGTTCCTCAGAGCTAGTCGTGGTGGACATATGCCGGAAATAATTTTTAAGACATAAATGTCATAAAATTATATTTCAAATAAAAAAAAACTTTGGCTTCGATCTTAATTTAAATGTGTTTTATTTCAATTTGAAGCTCTATCACTCTAAAAAAACACCCGATATAAATTGTCAATTAATATTAATAGATAAATATTTGAAGGCGACTAAATTTTTATAAGGAGTTTCGAATTTATATTTCTTCTAAATTTAAGCAGTGCTCATAAATCATTTAGTTAATTCTAGAAGTTTTTGAATGAAATTTTAGAAATTAAAATTTATAGAAGGCTAACAGAAAAAACCTGTTTTGATATTTAAATTTTGTGAAAATCCTCCATAAAATACCTTACAAGCTTTAGGTGAATTTTGTGATGATACGTTGGCTTTTTAAACTTCTTATTTTAGTGTTTGTTCAACAAGGATACCACGAGGTCTTTCTGGTAAGTTATTTATTGTTAATTGATTTTGTTTTTTAAATGTGGATTAGGATTGACGAAGATCTATTTGATTTCAGATTGTTTTTCAAGAATGTGCTACATGTTTTGAGAGATTTTTGAAGTAACTTATTTAAATATTTAAATACATTAAATTTTTCATATAAGTTAGTTTTGGAGAAGTTCTTAAAATTATGTTTTTGCATTTTCAAAAAAAATTGGTTTTCATAAATATAAGATCAGAAACAAAATTTTGTCTCCTTAAATTATTTATTTATTAATTTTAATAGGCAATTTCTATTTGTTGGGTTTTTCATTCCGTTTGATATTATATAATCATTTTTGATTTTATTTATCTACTAAATTTAAGCACTGCTTATATGGCATCAATTTAATTCGAAAGTTTTTGAATAAAATTTCTTGAAATTAAAATTCATGGGAGGCCAACGGAATAAATCTGTTTTGACATTTAAATTCTGTAATTATCCTTCTATCAAGTATAAAACCTCTTCTTATTATTTTATTGTAAAAGAAGTGTGTTAAAAATGAAAAAGGATGATTATAATACATTCTGTCAAGAAAGTACCGGGAATTATCGATTTAAATCTGGCGGGGCAATGAGGCAGGTAAATTTTTTTTTCCTAGGTTGGTACCACTGTCCTTAATTACTATGCCAAGCTTGAGCGGGATCTGTCAACTAGTGTGTTTGCAACAGCTGATTAAGTCAGTCGATGTCAGAGTGCGTGCCGATTTTTACTATGGGTGATTACGTTGAGCAAAGAATTTGTTTAAAGTTTTGTGTTGCAAATGAATTTTCGTGTGCCGATGCATTGAAACTGTTGCAAAAGGCCTTTGGTGATAATGCTCTATCGAAAACTCGTGCATATCAGTGGTACACAGCCTTCAAGGACGGTCGTGAAGTGGTCGCCCATCGACGGCTTCGATCGAAGATAACGTCGATAAAATTAAGGATAGGGTGCTGGAAAACCGTCGTACCAGCTTGAGAGAGATAGCACATGATCTTAAGATATCCCACGAGTCCGCACGTACGATTTTGATTGATATTTTGGGCATGAGAAAGGTGGCCGCACGACTCGTACCGAAAGACCTGAATTTTCTTCAAAAACGTCATCGCGAACAGGTTGCTTCAGACATGCTGGATCGCTGTAATTCCGATTCTACATTCATGGAACGCATTATAACTGGTGATGAGACCTGGGTCTACGAGTACGATATGCAAACAAGCCAGCAATCATCGGAATGGGGGGCAAAAAATGAGCCGAAACCGAAAAAACCACGCCAAAGCCGCTCGAAAATGAAGGTGATGCTCATTGTTTTCTTCGATATCCGTAGCGTGGTGCACTACGAATTCGTTCCAGAGGGTCAGACGGTAAACAAGGAGTATTACCTAGGCGTTATGAAACGTTTGCGTGAGCGTATCCGTAAGAAGCGGCCAAATTTGTGGGCGAACAACTCATGGATTTTGCATGACGATTACGCGCCTTCTCACCGAGCTACGATTGTGACTGACTTTCTCGCCAAAAACTCAACAAACGTGCTTCAGCAACCACCGTAATCGCCGGATTTGGCTCCCTGCGACTTTTTCCTCTTCCCAAAACTAAAATTGCCCCTTCGTGGCACCCGTTTTGAGTCGATTGAAGCCATAAAACAAAATTCGGCGCGAGAGCTAAAGTCCATCCCGGAAAGCGCCTATAAAAAATGTTTCGATAATTGGAAGTGCCGTTGGCATAGATGTATTGGAGCAAATGGAGCCTATTTTGAAGGCGACCCAATAAATTTTGACGATTAAATGTAAAAATAGTGTTTTAATTGAAAATTCCCGGTACTTTCTTGACAGAGTAGTACATGCATTTGCCCAGAAAAGATATATATATATATACTACTTATATACTACTCTGTCAAGAGTAGTATATAAAGTATTTTATAAACTCTATGTCAAACTATAGTAGAAGATAGATGTGATAATTCTTTTCTATTCAGATAAGCTATAATATATAGAGACCCCTTTTTTGGGTTTTATTGCTCAATAAAAATTTTTGTACCTACTCCGATATAAATAGAAGCCGATTTCGAAAACCAATTTAGCTGTTCAAAAATGTAAGATACTACCTACCTGGAGATGCTGCTGTTAGCAAATAATTGTTATATTATAACAATAAAAATTTGTGAAAATCAGAAAAACCTTATTTAATATTATTATTGAAGGCACAAGCAGTTGAAAAAATATATTTTCATGTTTATGTGGTATTCTAATTATTCATTCAACATTTGGCGTACGTTCTGAATAAACAATGCGCTCCTTCTCAAATCAGGAGTTTAGATAACATTTTCTGAAAAACAGAAAGTTAAGAAAGGCTCTTAATCTGAATGATTTTCACTATATCCTGCAATCTTCTGATATATAGGATCGAAGACATCACGAACTCAGTGACTAACGAAAGTGCAGTTGATTATCGACTTATCAAGTTTATCATAATAATCGAAATCATTCATCTCTCATTCTGTTTTCTTCTAATAACTAGAGCAGCACAATTAATTACATATGTTCGTGTCAATGCCGATCACTATCTGAAAGATTCCAATGAAATATCCTGATAAATCTGAAATGGTCGTTTTGCAATCGCACATCTACTGATTAAACGTTCATCGGCGAAGCTTAACGAAAACAATCGCAGAGTTTCTATTGTTGTTTATCTGGGTCGATCAGCTGGCAAACGGGAAACAAGTTTCCTTTTCGCGAATCTTTACTTTCGATCGAATAAACTCAAAAATGATAGAGAGATGGTCCTGTGACCCGGACTGAACGTTCATAGATTTTTAAGGGGAGATGCATTGTATGATTACGTAAATCGATTGCAGATAGCGAAGATGGTACAGAATCAGGTCGATAGTGAAGCTCTAAATTTATGATTGAGGTTTCTTCATAGACGATCCTTGTGCCGATAGGTGCGTAAGTTCGAGGAGATTATGTAACTGCCGAAGTGGTAACTAATAATTATCACTGTTTAGAATGATGGTGCTAATGGTATTCCTGTCAAAGTGTTATTTTTGCAATACCTTTGATTAGGGAGGATGGCCATTACTTAAATAATATTGTAGTTAGAATTTAATCTTATACAGGGTGATCGATTAAGTTTTACATTGATGATTACTATCAGTCAGGTGCGAGCTGCAGGTTACATTTTGTTAAATCTAAACACTTTCGGATAAAACAAAAGACGTACGTGAGATACCACGGAAAATAAAGGAATTTCCAATAAGAGGTTTCATTTTGAATAGCCTGCTATCTGAGCAACTGTCACTTTTGGAGCTGACATCTTTTGGAATTTACAACTAAAAACCTCGCCATTACTTAAAATGGAACATTTTAATTCGACAAACGACATTACACGGTACACTGCATAAAGACTTAGGTCTTAGAGTTCAGTTAACACAAGAACTCAAGCCGGTCGATCACCGCCAATGTCGTATCTTCTCTGATTGGGCGCTTGAAATGCATCAAAATGATCCGGATTTACATCGAAAAATCGTCTTCGTGATGAGGCCTATTTTCACGTCGGAGACAACGTTAAAAAGCAGAAAAAAATTCAGAAAATCTAAGAATGATTGTTGAATAGCCTTTGCATCCTCAACGTGCCCCTGCTTATTCGAAAATGAGGCTGTTGCAAGTGTTACGGTGGATGGATTGCGCTTCCAAGCTTTATTTTCAACAAGATGGTGCTACATGCCACACAAGCAATGAAACAATCGCAATTTCGCAAGAAAAGTTTCCTGTTATTTCTCGAAGAGATGATCACTATTGGCCATTGAGATCTAGTGATCTAACACTTTAAGACTTTTTTCTTTGAGGCCATGTGAAAGCCGCAAATGTATCGGGTATTTTTTTAAAAGTGATAGAACCTTAAATTGAAATAAAACACATTTAAATTAAGATTGAAGCCAAATTTTTCTTTTATTTGAAAGATTCTATGACATTTATGTTTTAAAAATAATTTCTGGCATATGTCCACCACGACTAGCTCTGAGGAACCGCATTCGACCAGATCAATTTTGGACCACTTTTTTGAGTAATTCAGGCCTTATTTAATCAATAGCACGAGCTATGTTGGCTTCCAAAGCGTCTTTTGTTGCTGGTTTATTAGCATAAACTAATGACTTGACAAAACCCCAAAGAAAATAATCGAGTGGAGTTATGTCGCATGATCTTGGAGGTCAATTAATTGGATTATTTCTCGAAATAATGTTATCGCTAAATCTTTCTTTCAATGAATTAATTGTAACGGCATTAGATGTAGAACCATCTTGTGGGAACCAAAACACTTCTGGGTCGATACCATCTAAATTTTGAAACGAATAATTATTGATCATCCATCTATAACGAACACCATTCACTGTTACATTAGCTCCAGCATAGTTTTTGAGGAAATATGAACCGACGATGCCTCCAACGTGTAAAGCACACCATACAGTGCATTTTTCAGGATGCGATGGAACCTGTAGAACTTCTTGATGATTATTTTCACTCCATATACGGCAATTTTGCTTGTTTACATGCCGTTCAATCAGAAATGAGCTTGATCACTAAACACAATTTTAGGATAAAAAAGTGGATCAACTTCAAGCTGTTCTAGGGCCCAAATGGCAAACAAACGACTCTTATTATGGTCAAGCGACTTTAGTTCTTGAACCAGTTGGATCTTGTATGGCTATAGAACAAGAGCTTCACGCAAAATTTTCCATGTCGTGGATTCACAGAGTCCAACTTGTTGTGAACCTCGATGAACAGACAAATGTGGATCATCATTAACACTATGATTTACAGCACCTTTATTTTCTTCTGTACGTACAGTTCTTTGTCTTGTTGTTGTTGCATCGAGTAGAGAAAATGTTGTTCGAAATCAATCGATAGTTCGACGTATAAGCTGCTCTGATGGACGATTATGTAAACCATAAATTTCACGAAGTGCTCTATAAGTTTGGAGAATAGAACAAATTTTGAAAATAAATTTCAACAATTTGTAAACGTTGTTGCGGCGTGAGTCTTTCATGATAATTTGTCAATGCTTACTGAACAGAAATGTCAAAACAACATGGCTTCTACCTTCTGTCAAATCCCAGTTATCCCTATCGAAAGTTCTATCACTCTACAAAAATTATCCGATACGAATTGATCATGGAAAATTTCATCAGAAGGATATGGTGCTCCAATAGTAGCCGTGACATTTTTCCTCTTCACAATGAAATAAACATACATTCTCTCGAAATATACTCGTTTATTCTAATATCAAATTGAAACCTTTCATTGGAAAACCCTTAATGACACAAGTTACAGTGTGACACTAGAAAATTCGTGAATTCTTGAAGAAATCAGCTAAAGTCACTGCAAAACAGACAAAATCAGAAAAGATGCATGGAAACGTTTTTCAGAAATTCCGATTATTTCTTTTCAGCCTTCAAGATACATATCTCCAGTTATGTAATTTTAAATCGATCCAGTATTCATTTATGAGAGATTAATGCACAAACTTTCCTCTAATTAACAATTACCTTGTATCGTGGAAACGATAAATTTGGGTTGCGCAACGATGTTCATTCATGAATTCCGAAAATTCAGTAGATGAAGAGAATTGGAAGAAACTTCACTTTGATGCGTGATATTTCCAGTGAATGATTCCGTTGAATTGTTTCTATATTACCTTCAAGAATCTCAAGTATAAGGTTTCTCTTGCAACATTAGTGGATACATTTTTTTCAGGGTCGCATATTTGATGCAGGAGTGAATACATCTAAGAAAAATTGCACAGTTAAGCTCTTGAAGTTTCCTTCTAGTCGTACATTTGTAGCTGAATAGATTTTACTGATTCGTAGCTCTATTCTTTCATGATTACAGTCGAAACTGGTTATAACGACATTATAATATATAAGCAATATTTCTATAGTCCGTCTAGACTAGAAAGTATCCGGAAAAAACAAAGCTTAATTGTAATTATTTAGTATATACTAACTGACCCGGCAGACTTCGTACTGCATCAGTCATGATAAATGAAAGACCTAAACTTTTGTAGAATTTAATAATTGTATAATATAATAATAATAGCTGACCCGGCAGACTTCTTACTGCATCAATCGATAAATGAAAGACCTAAACTTTTGTAAAATTTAATAATTGTATAATATAATAATAATAATTAGGCAGACTTCTTACTGCATCAATCGATAAATAAAAGACCTAAACTTTTGTTGACCCGGCAGATTTCGTACTGCATCAATCGATAAATAAAAGACCTAAACTTTTGTATAATATAATAATAATAGCTGACCCGGCAGACTTTGTACTGCATCAATCGATAAATAAAAGACCTAAATATTTTTATCATATAATCTTAGAACAAACAAACGAATCCGTATTTAATTAAAAAGCATTTTTTAAATGAAGCATGAAGTTTTATTATTATTTTCGACAGCTGACCCGGCAGATTTCGTACTGCATCAATCGATAAATGAAAGACCTAAATAGATTTTAAATTCTTGAATTAGAAAATTATAACAAAATATTCATCTTATTTACTTATGCAACCTCCATTTAACTGTAAGCACTTGACTAGACGTCGAGGTACACCCGAAACTAGATCACCTCCATAATTTTCGATGATGGTAGTCCAGGACTGTAAAACTGACTGAATTAAATCATCTTTATTTCATGGCGGTGCTAGTTCAATTTCAATCTTCATAAGTCCCCATATGTTTTCAATAGGACTAAAATCTGGTGAAGCTGCTTGTCATGAAGTGGTTGTCACTTGGTGTTCTTGCATCCAAGCTTGAATATAGGGTGAAGTATGGCATCTTACATTATCCTGCTGAAAACGCCACCCACGGATATAAAGCATACTCCGTTTCAAGTAGAAAATCGTTTAGAATGCCACAATACTTTTTACTATTAATGGTACCATTAACCAAAGCGGCAATTTTAGTCTGTTTCATTTTTATTGAGCCTCTAAAGTATTTCGCATTTTACGTTTCATTTCCCTTAAGAGTGCTTGATTAACATCCTAATTAAATTCGTTGTTGATATCAACAAACTTTTGTAATCTTGGTACAGCGTTAATAGCCTTGCATAGTGATGTTGGTTGAAACTGTTCTTCTTGATCTTCTTCTCCTTCGCCAGTATTATGACGACTGCTTTCGACTTTCGCTAGAATCTCTTCCTCAGTAAATGGCACACACACAGCAACATTGTCCCGATTCCGTTCATTCCAATCTTTGATTATCTACCAAACTGAGCAGCCATTTGAGCTAGTGGTATGTTTTCATCTTCATCTGTTGGCGATTGTATAATATCATTCGCGCAAGACGACTATCGTCATCGTCCTCTGGTGATATAGCGAGATCTTTGAAACCTGCATGGCAAAAGCAGTTGGCTATAGTGGTTTGTGTTATCTTTTCTCAAGCTTCTGATATCATCAGAATTGCCTCCTGAGATTTTTTGTAATTACATCGTTTTAAAAATTCTGAAGCATTTTCAGAACTCGAAGTTTTCTGTAGTGTGTTTCGAAAGCTGTTATCACTCTTTTTGGTCCATTGATTGTGATTCAGAAGTGATATTGGATGGTAAAAACACACGTTTTATTCATTGAAGGTTAGGGACTACAGAGTGAGCAGGGTAGTTGTCAACTAGGAGAAGAATTTTATCACCTCTTGACTTCAATTGTGCATCCCAGTTTCGAATCCATTTTTCAAAAATGCGATGTCATCCAGGACTTAGTATTGGATTTATATGTTACAGGCAGTCAGCGAATATTCTTGAAGAATAATATGGTTTGAGGAATGTCTAATTCCAAAGATCGACGAGGAATCGACAAACCTAGCTTTTCGTCAACACTTAGGGCTACAGCAGCAATATTCTCAGTTTTTCTTGAGCGATGCACAGAATTTTGATTCTTCACATCACTAACTTGTCCCAGAAGCTCCAATTTTTCCAACAGTTCCATTATTGCTGGCCGAAAAGATCCTTCACGACGAACCATTTTGTAGTGAATTCTAACTATTTCAATGCGTTGTATTGTTCCATTTTTAGTGAAAACGTAGTTTTTACTTGTCAACTGTCAAAAATGACAGCTTCAAAAGTGACAGTTGCCACATAGCGGGTTATTCAAAATAAAACCTGCTATTGGAAAAACCGATAGTATCTCTTATCTTTTGGATAATGAAAAAACATCATGTATCGGGTGTTTTAGAGTGATAGAACTTTCGATAGGGATAACTGTGATTTGACAGAAGGTAAAAGCCATGTTTTTTTGACATTTCTGTTCAGTAAGCATTGACAAATTATAATGGAAAAACTCACGCAGTAACAACATTTACAAATTGTCGTAATTTATTTTCAAAATTAGTTTTCTATTCGCCAAACTTACAGAGCGTGAAATTTATGGAAAATTCTGCGTAAAAATCTTGGTCTATACTCATACAAGATCCAACTGGTTCATGAACAAAAGCCGCTTGACCATAATGAGCGTAGTTTGTTTGCTGATTGGGCCCTAGAATAGCTTGAAGTTGATCCACTTTTTCATTATAAAATTGTGTTTAGTGATGAAGCTCATTTCTGTTTGAACGGCTATGTAAATGAACAAAATTAGCGTATATGGAGTGAAAACAATCCTCAAAAATTTCTGCAGGTTCCACTGCATCCTGAAAAATGCACTGTATGGTGTGCTTTACACGCTGGAGGCATCATCGGTCCATATTTCTTTAAAAACGGTGCTGGAGCTAATATTACCGTGAATGGTGCTCGTTACAGATCGATGATCAATGATTATTTGTTTCAAAATTTGAATGGTATCGACCCAGAAGTGTTTTGGTTCCAGCAAGATGGTGCTACACCTCATGCTGCTACCGTAACAATTGATTTATTGAAAGAAAGATTTGGCAATAAAATTATTTCGAGAAATGGTCCAATTAATTAGCCTCCAAGATCATGCGATATAACTCCACTGTATTATTTTCTTTGGGGTTATGTCCAGTCATTGGTTTATGCTGGTAAACCAGAAACAATAGACGCTTTGGAAGCCAACATAACTCGTGTTATTGATGAAATAAGGCCTGAATTACTCGAAAAATTGGTCCAAAATTGGTCTGGCCGAATGCGGTTTCTCAGAGCTAGTCGTGGTGGACATATGCCGAAAATTATTTCTAAAACATAAATGTAATAAAATTATCTTTCGAATAAAAAAAAATTAACTTCCATCTTAATTTAAATGTGTTTTATTTCAATTTAAAGTTCTACCACTCTAAAAAAAAACACCCGATATATAATAACTTCGCTGAAACCATAAACTGAGATTAAAGTTCTGCAAATTTCATTACCCTGTAGATATCTCTGCGAAATAAGATTTCAAATAGATTTCATTCAAGAAACGTATCTTCCATTCTGAATCTCTTAATTAGTTTTCTGTGTCTTCAATGAGTAATTAATTCACGAATTCTCATCAATTAGAAATCATGTAACACGATTTAATTTATCGAGGAAAACAATAATGGTTACATTTGCTTATCGACAGAAATCTGTTGCATTCATTGTTCATTTACTACTTTGTTGTTCTTATTTCCGACTTCGTTTGCATGTTTATATTTTTACAATTGATCATTATGAGAAATAGAGATAAATTATTGCGGAATGTATATTTCACATATGGGATTTAATTCCTATCTCTATTGTCTTATCAGAAGTTCAAGGGTAAATAGACTTTCACTAGGATTGATCTACGTTTCTACGTTGTTATTAACAATTTCTGTTAGATACCTTAAAAATGTAGGTACAGTTCGTTTCTTTTTTCGTGAAATCTAAATGGTAGAAATACCCTATGTAATATGTGTTTCTTTCTCAATATTAATTATATTGCATACGCGAAAAAGGGTGTTCCACCGAAACTTTGACGTCCTCCAAGAACGCAGAAACGAAGAATTTTTGAAGATTTAAAAAGAACAGGTCAACTTCTGTTTTGAGGGGGACGAATTTCCATCTTGAGTTAGTTCGGAAAAAACCTCCCCCATGAAGGTTGTATCAACCCCCATTATTTTTTGAATGGTGAAAAGATAGGAATTCTTTATCCCTAGTACAGAACTTGAAAACTATTTTTGGATGCTTCAAAACTCTTAGGTTCTTGAGTTTGGGCGGTTCAACTGTCTGGTCAACATCACCTTTTGACGGTAAGTTTAATATTATATTATTTCGTGAATAATGAGCTGATTTTGAAAATTTTAACTGGATTGTGTACGGAACATAAATAAATTTAAAACTAACCAACATTCGAACTTTTTTCCCTATTCAATTGAGGGTTGATGCTTCATGGAGGAAATTCGTCCTCCTCAAAACAGAAGTTGACCTGTTTTTTTTTAAGTTTCTGAGTTCTGGGGAGTCAAATTTTCTTTCGGACACTTTGTACACTTGGAGTCACTCAACCAGCCGTTTGTCATCGTTTAGAAGCAATGGGAATGATCCGAAAGGTAGAAAATTGCAGTGGGACATTTGGCGGGACCAACTGTTATTGACAATGTATCGGCTGTTTTTTTTAGAGTGATAAAACTTTCGATACAGATAACTGTGATTTGACAGAAGGTAGAAGACATGTTGTTTTGATATTTCTGTTAAGTAAGGATTGACAAATTATCATGCAAAGACTCACGCCGCAACAACGTTTAGAAATTGTTGAAATTTATTTTCAATATCAGTTCTATTCGCCAAACTTATAGAGCACTTCGTGAAATTTATGGTTTACATAATCGTCCATCAGAGCAGCTTATTCGTCGAACTATCGATAGATTTCGGACAATATTTTCTCCACTCGATGCAACAACAACAAGACAAAGAACTGTACGTACAGAAGAAAATATCGCTACTGTAAGTCATAATAAATGTAAGATGGCTTGGCGGTTAGTAAATGAGCATTTACAGAAAAACAAAGTTTCACCTCCTCTAGATATTGCTCCTGATGAATTGAATGAACATTTCTCCACGATATCGGAGAAAATCCTAACAGAGCTGCCTGTATTGAGTATACCTTTCAATTTATCATTCAAAAAATAGATTCCACTCAGTCTACAGTTCAAATTGTGTGAGGTAGGATTTATTGAGGTACGAGAAATAATAAAAAGTCTAAGGAATACCAAGTGTACTGACTACTATGATCTTTCAGTGCAAATAATTAAATTGAATATAAACACTATCATTCTACCACCTACTAATCAATTAACAGATGTTTGATAATAGGAAGTTTTCCAAATTGCTTGAAAATATCTAAAGTAATCCCAATTCATAAAAAAGGAGATCGTAAAGATAAAAATAATTGTTTGATTGTATCGGTCTCTACTTGTCGGAAATACATCTTGATGATTAAAGTAAAACAACTTAATTTCCTCTAATTTATTTAATTTCACAACAATTGTTTCATGACAACATGAGGTTGTCATGACGAAACAATTGTTGTGAAATGAAATAAATTAGCGGAAATTAAGTTGTTTTACTTTAATCATAAAAATAATTACAGACCAATTTCACTTGTGCCAATATTTTCTAAAATTATTGAAAAAATAATAGCTAAACAAGTAGTAGATTACTTTGAGGAAAATTACCCTTTTTTCAAGCAGTCAATATGGATACAGGAAAGGTAGAAACACTGTAGAAGCCATTATTAACTTTATTGATTTTACAATTGATTGTTTTGAGTAAAAAAACATTGCATGGCCTCGTTCGTTGACCTATCGAAGGCATTCGACTGCGTTTCTCACAACAGGCTCTATAAGCTGAAAAGGTACGGTTTTGATGCAGTTTCTTTGAAGCTCATCAGCGCATTTTTGAGTGATAGAAAACAGGTGGTTTTTGCTGATGGTACATATTCGGGTATGAGAAATTTTAACATCGGAATCCCACAGAGCTCTAATCTAGGTCTAGTGTTGTTTTTAGTTTTCATTAACGACATGCCTGATTATGTTCCTGAAGTGGAAACTACTCAATTCGTGGATGACACAACGTTTGAGGTTGGGTCCGGTGACCTGCAGGGTTTGCGGAGCTGGCATGAATGGTTTACGGCTAACGGTCTTAGCACGAATGTAAGTAAGACACGGACGTTAACTTTGAGTCTAAGATTGGGGTGTGTTGCAGATGCCTCAGTCAGATTTCTGGGAGTGCATCTACACGCTTCACTTACCAAGGGTGCGCATGTGGAAGAACTGATAACAGTACTCAGCAAAAATATATTTGCTTTGAGGGTTCTTTCACACTCACTATCCACGACAACACTGATATCAGTTTATTTTGCTCTGATAGAGTCTAAGCTGAGGTATGGTGTCATATTGTGGGGCAACTCTACCCGAAGAGAATCAGTTTTCATATTGCAGAGAAGTGCAATAAGAATTTTGGGTGGGCTTGGATATAGGGAATGTTGCAAGCATGTTTTCAAGAGGCTTGAATTACTTACCTTTCCATCCATCTTCATACATGAAAACTTAGTATATATACATAACAATTATAAAAGTTATCGCAATCTGATAGACACGAGCATAACACCAGGAGTAAATCACTCATTAGGAAAAACTTTGTACGATTGAAAAAATCTCAGAACGGTCCAGAATATTATGCGACATCTCTGTATAATAGACTACCTGTTGAACTTAAAAGCCTATCAGCTGCAAAGTTCAAAAAACAAATAAGGGAAATACTAATCGATAATATCTATTACTCATAATGAATACAAGTCATTATGGAGAAAATAAATTCATGTCTGTTTTGGTTTAATTTTATCTTTACAATTGATTGATAATTTATTTATTAATTTTGGATTATGGATGTAACTTTTATCTATACACTTTATTTTATATATATTTATATTTTGAGGTATAAATGTTATTTTATCTTTACTCACTATATAAATATTTATGTGTATGTGTTTGTTTATTTTAATTTATAAATATGACCTTATCTTTGCAATTTCAATTTTAGAATTATTATGACGTTCGAGAAGACTGCTTAGCTATCTGTTTCTATCTTTGTGTTGTAATATTTGTATTTTATTAGTACTTGTATCTGTTTGCTCTGACCTGTGAAAGCAATTCTTGCAATGGTAAAAAAGCACCAATAAACTCTCTCTCTTAGTGTATTAATGATGATCCAGATTTGTCTACACCCATACAAGATCCAACTGGTTCAAGAACTAAAGCTACTTGACCATAATAAGTTTCGTTTGTTTGCTGATTGAGATCTAGAACAGCTTGAAGTTCATCCAACAATCCTAAAGAAGTTCTGCAGGTTCCATTACATCCTGAAAAATACACTGTGTGGTGTACTTTACACGCTGGAGGCATCATAGGTCCATATTTCTTAAAAACGATACTGGAGCTAATATAACAGTGAATGGTGCTTGATGATCAATAATTATTTGTTTCAAAATTTGATTGGTATCGATCCAGAAATATTTTGGTTCCAACAAGATGGTGGTGGTACACCTTATGCTGCTACCGTAACAATTGATTTATTGAAAGAAAGGTTTGGCGATAACATTATTTCGATAAATGGTCCAATTATTTGGCCTCCAAAATCATGCGACATAACTTCACTGGATTATTTTCTTTGGGGTTATGTCAAGTAATTGGTTTATGCTGATAAACCAGAAACAATTGACGCTTCGGTAGCCAACATAACTCGTGTTATTGATGATATACTCGAAAGACTGGTCCAAAAATGGCCTGGTCGAATGCGGTTCCTCAGAGCTAGTCGTGGTGAACATATGAAGGAAATTATAACATAAATGTCATAAAATTATCTTCCAAATAAAAAAAATTTGGCTTCAATCTTAATTTAAATGTGTTTTATTTCAATTTAGAGTTCTATCACTCTAAAAAAAACACCCGATATGGGAATTCACGTCGTCCGTTAAAACCCTACCCTGCTTGCAGTACAGCCCAGACATTGCTCCCTTTCTTTTCTTAAAGAGTTTAGCGCTTTAATAACATTTCCGCAATTTTTATTCAGTTAAATACCCACCTGATGAAATCATGGTATGATGAAACAATTGTTGTGTGAAGAAATTTAAGCGAATTGTTCCTCATTAATAAATTCCAAGATGAATTTCGTTCAAGTAAAAACCGAAACAATCAAAGAAATAGGAGTCTTTCAAACTGGTCCTCTGAATTGATCCCATAAGAAATAATCCAAAGGATTCAAGTCAGGCATAGGAGATGATTCAGTATAACATTCGGTTCTTCATCGATTTGAGTACGACGTATTTCAAAAGGCATTAATTTGGTGTGATTAATGGACTTGTGTGCCATCGTGATACTTCCTGTGTATGGTATGAAATATATTAGGAGTACAAATAAGTTTCCGCCGTACGGAACCCAATTTCCTTGTTTATGAATCATTCCTAATGATTTTAAACGATGTGAGGCTGCTTGCTGAGTGACTTCTAATGTTAGAGCAAGTTCTTTTTGTGTTTGAGATGAATCTTCCTTCAATAATTCCTCCAATTCTGCATCCTCCTTAATTTTAGGCCTTCCACTGCGATCTTTGTCTTCTACGTCGAAATCGCCGTTTTTAAACTTTTGAAACCACTCTCGACACGTTCTCTCACTCAAAGCACCCTCACCATATGCTTCTACGAGCAATTGATGCGCCTCAGCAGCAGATTTCTTTGAATTAAAGAAGTAAACTAATATTTCCCGCAAATGACGCTAACTTGGCTCCAATTTTGACATTTTCAACTTATAAAAATTATATTCTACCAATATAAAATCAATGATATTAATAGGTTATGTTGTTCTTGAATGTCCAAACTATTTTTCAAGCCGGTTATCATCTGCGAAAGCTAACCGAAACTCCGTGCCGCGCCATCTACAATAAAACGGCGGAAACTTATTTGTACTCCTAATAGATTCTTCTAAAATTCTACAGGTAGTCCATAAAGTACAAAATATATAAACCTTGAACCAAAGGAAAAATTATGATTTTCTAAATTCAAAATTTTGTGTAAATAGTAAGTCAATTCCAACTCAATATTAAAAAGAAATCACTTCAAAACTTCATTTAAAATTAGTATTTCTGTTAGATAATCACCCCCCCCCCCTAACGCCTACACTTACGGGACATTCTGTATATGAGTGATTTTGCGTCAACTGTTCATAGTTCATCTTTTGAAATACGAGAAGAATGAATGACAACAAAAATGAAGTAGCTTCAATATCATTATTTCAATTTCTTCCCCGGATTCTAGTCATTAGAGTAGAATATTAATTCAATGCAAAATTCATACTCACATCGACTTATTGCACTTCTTTCTCCAACAATCTGAAAAATACTCAGTACATAACACAGCACTAGCTCCTTTCACAGCACCAAGTTCAGATCTCGTTGACGTACTTCAAGTACCAGAAGAACAGTACCAAGAAGCCAACGGTGTAGCACAGAAACGTCAAATAAATCCGGACGATGGCAATCAAGTCCTTTACGATAGCCAGTATTGGTCCTCACAAGGGGATCAAACTGCTCAAATACCCTCTAACTTTGAAGATAGATACCGGAGAAATGGCGTAGATGCCGTACTTGGCCAATTTGAGGCACTCCAAGATCCAGGGACGTTTTTCGATGTTGCTTTGCACGCACTCGACAATACAGCTGTTTTCTCTTACGGGAGTCATTGAAAATCGACAATACAACAGCCCGTGGAGAAATCTGATACGATTTCGAAGATTTCACCAGAGCACGAGCCTCAAAACTCGACTGAAACGCTGCTGCAACTCTGTGCGATGGTACCACCTCTCGATGGTACTATTTGGTTGGTACCCAGTACTGCGAAAGTCAACGATACTGGTGGTTCCGACGGAATATGCAGATGATTGGATAACGTAGCGTTGCCAGACTTACGGATTAATCTTCGAAAGTGAGAGATTTGGCGAAGGTGTTGCTAGTTAAACTGTTGACGATGTTGTTCGGATTTGCGATGTGATCTATTTCCGCAATTATAATAACAAAAGTTACTCATTCCGCAAAGTTGTATATAAGCTCTAATCTTTGATAAGTATCATTAGCATTCATTATAAATTTCTCAAGTATTTTTAAAAATAGTGGATAATTGCTCTGATATCATCATCGAATGTTTCACAATGCGTTCAAAGTTTCTAACTGCGAAACAGATTGATATGAAGCAAATAATTGAAAGGGCTCCAATACTCGGTATTGATTTTTTCAATATCTTTAGAATCAAGCAGATTCATTCTGTTGCACGTCTCTAGAAATATTTATTTCGAAAAGTTTATTCAAAATTGAAAAACTAAAAACACTTTTTCTTTCACTCTTTATTTCATGTTCGTTGTCATACAGGATGTCCCAGAAGTCGACGTAAAGCTGGAATCAGATAATAGGTTAAGTCATAATTTATTTTATTCAATAAAATGCACACCTGTGATGATTTTTGAACTCTTGTTGCTACAATTTTTCACTTTTTTCAAATTTAATTTTTCCTACGTTATCCTGAATAGTGCTGCTGTAACCTGTAATCTTCAATTCTAAGCCGATTGCTCCAGCTTGGAAAATAATATCACTTTTTGCCCAAACCAAGTATTCAAAATTAATATTTCGCACAACTTTGACTGACTGCACTGAAAAAAAATTGTACTACATTAGTTTGGCAAGTTACTTCAAAAGTTAGCACATTTAATAATGATTCTAAAATGCTATAACATTAACTACATTCTTTTTTAGATTGGACAAAAAAAAAGGTTTTTCTTAAATAAATTCAGTTTCGTTTTATTACAAGATTTGATAAATTCACAGAAAATTTTCAAACTGCCCTCTTTCAGCTGCAATAAATGCATCAGACGGGCAAATCTCCTTGTGAGTGAGCTTCTTTTCCGAAGCTCACTAAGAGAGCATAGTATTGCTGAAACCATATTTGTCTGAAAATACCAAGCGACACACTTCAAGTAAATTTGGCAGTTGATTTCGTGAAAAATCTAAATGATTTTCAGCATTTAAAACCTCTGGCAACTCAAAAGGTCCTATGACTCTTCCGTTTAAAATTCCAGTCCACGTGCTCACTTTAAAACGATGTTGAGATCTATATTGTCCCATTAAATTCGTGTAAATTGTGTGTAGGTTCATGTTACCATCTTTTTGAAATGTTGAATCATCCGACCACAAATTTTTTTCTAAGAATTGTGGGTCTTCCCGTTTTATTATAGCATGTTTTGGCATAACACAACCCGAGGTCATAATCCTGAGGTAACAGAGCTCTCTGTACATAATATGGGTGGAGCTTATATTTTTTCAATAGTCTGTGAGCTGTACTTTTGGACACTCCTCTGCTTCGCTGAATTTCACGTAGCGAAGTACTTGGATCTTCCTCAACTGCTTGAAGCACAATATCGTCGTAAGGTAAGGAAATTCTTCCTTCTCCATGCACATTGTTAGGAAGTCGGCCCGCTGAGAAGAGTAGACGGTGCACATTCGTTAAAACTCGATGATCTGGATAACGATCAGCATTAGGGTATCTCTGGCGATACATTCTCGAAGCTGCACTAGCGTTACATCTGCATTCCCCATAAATGAGGTTCATTGTGGCATATTCCTGTGTAGTATACACAGACATGATGGCAATACACAATCACAGCTAGTCCAGGTAAAATCAAAGTTCCTCGTAAAGAGATCACAAGCAAACAAATCTAATAAACGAAGCCAAAAGTCTTAAGTACAAAACTAACACGATCAAATACGGAAAGATGCGCAGTAGACCAAGGGGCGCAGCGTACTGATCTGCATTGCATCTACGTGTGCTAAAACAACTTAGTGACATCACTTTCTGTTTCACTCACACATTATTAAAGGACTCACCCCATCTCATTCAAACCAGATTCTCTAGAATCATTTTTTTATAAAGTTCGAAGAAATTGTTCGAAACTATGGTTCTTTAACAAAGACCCTTTTTTTTACCGATCTAAGAAATAATGTAGTAAGTATTATACCATTTTAGAATCCCTAATAAATGCGTTAACTTTTAAAGTAATTTTCCAAACTGATAGAGTACAGCTTTTTTTCAGTACAGTCAGTCAAAGTAGTGCGAAATATTAATTTTGAATACTTGGTTCGGCAAAAAGTGACATTATTTTCCAAGCTGGAGTTATTGCCTTAGAATTGAAGATCACAGGTTACAGAAGCACTATTCGGAATAACATAGGAAAAATAAAATTTGAAGAAAGTAGAAAATTGTAGCAACAAGAGTTCAAAAGTCATCACGGAGTGTGCATTTTCTCGAATAATAAAAAATGCAATATAATTTGAAAAGTACACGACTTAGATTTTTTTTAATATTTTTCTGCTGCCTACTATGGCTCAGCCTGTTACCCGATTCCGGCTTGACGTCGACTTCTGTGACAGCCTGTATATATTTCGAGTTCCAACCCATAAGTGAATAAAATATAGATCTAGAATTGACTTATCGACACAACAACTATTGTGTCTCGGAGTATGCCGCAAGAAGACAGTATTGAACAACGATATTATTAGATATACATATGATAACGAATAGTCCACAATATAGCAAGGTGCAGCAGAGAATATGTCATAGCAAGACATTCCACTTTCCAGAAAAATTGTCAATTCGACAACGTTGCACTCGAATCACGCTTCTGTCAATATTCGAACAAAGCGGTTCGTTTCAACTTTCCAACAAAAAACTCAACATCTTCCTACTCACCCGCTCTGTTCAAATAGTCCCAGCAACTACACGGTACTTTCTATGAGTACTTCACTGCTTGTTTTTACGGGTTTCCAACGAGGAGACAAACAGTTTCATGCCTGCAATTTTATTAATTAATTGGTTTAGGACATAGAACGTTTAATGCGTTTATGTAACCTTCCTTAACCAGTTTGGTTTGCATAAAAGTTTTGGCGTACCAGGTCTCTTATGAAATAGGTTTTGTATGTCACCAGCCGTTCTGAATTGAGATATTGATTGCACGATTACTTTCTCGAAACAATGTGATTAATGTTTTTTATTCGTAGCTTTATTTGGTTTAGGTAATGGTCAGTTAAATATTCTAATGCTAATTGAAAACAGAAATACAATTTTTTTGACTCCATAAAATTAGAGTGTCTGTGATATGATATTTACATGAAATGAATGGATATTGTGAATATTACGTACTGCACTCGATTCAACTGAATACTTTTTAGTTTATTGGCGACATCGTTAATAAACTCCTTCTCTTAAGTAAAAAACCATGTTGACATGTTCTAAGATTCTTTTTGAATTTCGCGATTTTTGGTACTCTTGTGTTCATGTTGGATAAAAAAAAAGTTAACTATTTTCTGTGAATGCTTTATTTGTCCTTCTCTCAAAAATAATCAGTTGTAAACTCCCATGAGGAAAGGGTTAGAAAAGAAACATCCATCTCTGAACCCCCCAGCACAATGTTAAACCCTTCACTTCCATTTATTAATAAAATTAAATTACAGATATAGACTACCTTCTTATATCCTAAAACATAATTACTGTGTAAACAAATGTAAATCCAGAAGTCAATTGAGTTAATACACACATAACTTGGCAATAGGAACATGTAACGAAGATCTTCGAGGTAGTTCAAACAATAATTCTTTTTGGTCGGAAATCATTCATTCATACATGTCTATTTAGTTTATTATAATTTTGGCGTTCAATGAGGTCACCTGGCCATAGTGCCGATTTGTTGTGACATATTCTGAGACACATGTTTGTAGTGTCGATTATGTAATTTTAACTCCGAACACTTTAAATTCTCAAAGAAAGTTCCAGTGTCAAGTTCCAGATTGAAATGACTGGAATAAATATGTTTGAAATATTTTAAATGATCAAACTCAGATGAAATAAAGCAGGGTGTCTTCAACTGGAGCATACAAATATTACAATTCAACATTAAATAAAGAATATATGATACGAACAACAGTCACGTGAACATGAGTTGATTCTTTGCAGTATAATATCTCTTAGACCACCTCGGCACACTCCTCTTTGTGTCTACTCTCAGTTTACTGAAGAATGAACAATGGCGTCCTCTTTTCTAATACTAAGAATACTTCTCACTCTTAAACGGCGTTCTCGTATCTAACAACAGCCGCTATTCTGTCCAGAGTTCTATTTACACCATGCAAGTGTACGATGCGACCATAGACTACTCCATTTGGCATTGACAGTGACAGATGTAGGCATGAATTTCGCATATGGTTGGTTCCGCTTAATTTTATGTTACTAAAATATATCGATCTTTTCAATAGGATTTATGACTCCCTCGAGGATCAGTAACAGCCCTACAACACCTCTGCATACTGTCAATCAGATTATTGAAATATCCATGATAAATTTAGCTCCAAAGCTGTGGTGAAAACTGCCTGATTTCATGAAGTATCTATGGGGTAGCTGATGCAGCTGGTTCATCTGCTTATGTTCTCATGAAAAAACAGTTCGCACGTCCATTAAAACAAATGCTGTCTCAAACAGCAACTGAACCAACTCTGACAAAATGAAATTGGTCTACAGATCTACTGTTTCTGAGTACCAGAGAAAGAGCCATATCCGAACACGTCGACTATATTTGATGCATCTCTAAACAAAAAGGATCTCCATTCTTCACCACAGTTCACGTGCTCACCTTAACGCTCGTCATGATCATAGACTCCTGAACTCTTTATGAAACCACAATACCAGAAGCGTGCAGAAGTTGCTGTTTCTCAACGGGTAAACACGGTCAGAAATTGATCTTTTAAATGTTCGGTACAATTAGGCCAATACTCTGAAGCCATTTGTCATGTTTCTCGATGGTGAAATCTCGATTTCATGATGTCCTTCCTCAATCATATCTTAAGCTTCATTTTAACTCAGCTCATATCTAGGCATTCTTAGTAAACTAATACTAATAATTTTTTCAACATCATTCATATAATCTATCTTAGATTATGATGAAAGGAGGTTCAAGACGGTCGTGTTTATAGAGTATTGACTTACAGGAGCAATCATAACCTTGTAAAACCAAAATTCTACCATTTGGACTGAAAAAGAAGACACAAACATCACTAGAAGATGATGCACGGAAAATCACGGATATCAGATATAACCTTCAGTACTTTGATCTCAAAAAATAAAACAGCTCTAATGATCTAAAGCTATAATGATCTAAATTGAATGAAAAACTCACCTATGAAGGTTTTGAGAGCACAAAGCCTTTACCTATATAAAAGAATGCTTTAGGACAGCATTAGAGGCTCTGGCAGAGCAATAGAAGAACAGAAGAAGAGACAATACTGGAAGAGGAAGAGGTTGAGACAATAATTAAAATTAAGAAGGAAAAACGAAAAAATTGTCGCAGTACGAGAACAGAACAGGAGTCACTGACCCCATGGGCGTGGGGAGGGTAGCCTTCTTACCTTATGGAATTTATCCAAGCTAACGGTCGCCAAGAAGAGTTCAACTCAATGCTAGAAACCAAGAACTCAAGAAATCAAACTCGTAGTCTCCTCCTTTCCCTCAAAATAGTACAGATCTAGTACTGACGTATTCGCTCGTATGGAAAATTACATTAAATTGGGTAGAACCACGCCAGATTTACGGTTGAGCACCCTGTATTGCAACGTCCACTTAGAGAAAGATGGTACAGAATACAAGCAACCACATAACGTTGAACACTTAACTTACTACGTCTTAAGAGTTAACATAGAATAAGTCGGAAAGATACGCCGCGGATTAAAAAATATAAAACCAGCAGATTCAGAAAGCATACCCCCAGAACTAATAAAATACGGTACAAATTGTTTAAGTGTCTTGCTGGCCTGTTTCAAAAATGTCTTGGTGGAAAAAGCTTCCCTGAATAATGGAGATCACCATACATGACAACGGTACATGAAAAGGACAGTAGGGTGAATATTTTTGAGTTATCGCTGAACTCAGCATTATCTTCAGATTATATGGAAAGTTTCTATTGGGAAAGATTGAAGAGGAGTAGCCTGATATGGTAACCAAAGAATAGGCAGTCTTTAGAGCTGGTAGGTTGACTATCGATCATCAATTTACTCTAAAGTGGATTATGTAGAAGAAGTCATTTGGTAGTGTACCCCAATAAAACTATGGAAAGCCTTGAAAAAACTTATATAAGCATAACCCTCATCAAGGCAGTGCAAAAGATGTATAAGGAAAATAGATATCAAATAAGGAGAGGACAAAGAGTATCAAATGAATTCAGCGCGGATAAGCAGAACTGCAGTCTCAAAACGTGGAAAAGAAATGTAGAGGCATGAGCGTACCATATCAATCCATAATCAAAAACGTAACTAGTCATGGCGGTAAAGTATGACTACTGTAACATAGATCACTAAAGTCACCCAAGATGTGGATTATTGTAGAAAAGCGGCCAGAAATTCAAAATTAAACTGAGTAAACAATGAGAGAATTCTGGATATCATCAAAGTTAGTCATTGAAAACATATGACCATAGAATGGAAGGCCAAAGTCTTTCAGAACAGGTGCAACTTTTGAACTGCTCAATCAAGGACACTGCATAAAGATGTGCAACTATTTGCTTCAAATTATGATCTACCTATTTGATAGTTAATTTTGATCATTTCGCAACAATGTTAAGCTGTTAATTATTCCATGTTGTTTAAGAATAGCCAACAAAACTGTCAAACAATTTGATGTCACATTAGGTGCGTTCCAGATATCACCCACTCTGAATTATTAGAGTTATTTTGACAATCAATTCTGTTATGGATCCTATCTAGTGTTTTCCTCCTATATCTCTATATTCTATGAAGAAGACAGTAATGAAGAACTTAAACCAACTTTATTCAATATATATATACAAATGTTATAAAAAATATATTTGATTCTAAAAAAATATAACTCATTCGGTCGGATGATATGGTGTGCCTATTTACAAAAATCTGCTATTCAAATAGCAGAAGTGATGTCAAATAAATATTTATACGAACTAGCAGCTGAACTCCTAAATACACTCGTAGATGATAGTTGTCAGGAATAAATTGATAGTTTCATGCTTAACAACGTTTTGACCCGGAAAAGTTCCAGGTCAGAATTCTTTGGTTTTGAGTACATTATCATTGCTGAGGTTGATTCTGGTTGTAAACAGGAATTCTGTAAAGATCTTCATTGATTCCATAGAAGTTTGGAGTAGCAGCGCAGTCTACGTTGAACCACCAATCACAAACACGGGCTATTTGATTGAAAATTGTTCCATTGGGGCACAAGAAACTGAATTGTTGTCCGCTTGGCAAGCACCAATGCCATACCTGTAGGAAAGAACAAAATGAACAATAATTTCCTCTGCTCCTTTAATGAAAAAAAGTGTTACGAATTCTCTTAAATAATTCATACTCAATAAATTGCTTTAAATTTAAACTTTCAAGTCATTTCACCTTTTCCATTTATACGTTATATTTATCATGGAAATCAATTTAAAACCAATAAAAGCTAGTAAATATCTTCCTAGAGATTCTCTAGGTTGTGCAGTGCATGTTCCACTATAATACTTAGATTCTGCATCACATCAAGCTTAGTACAGTATAACTGGTTGCATACAGCAATTTAGTCACGGCTGTATCTTGCACTGAAAACAAAAATTTACACCATTTTGCACTATCTAGTTTATTTTTTCACATTAGTGCCAAAAGGAATTTGTTATTTGTACTAATAAATACGTTGATATGCTATTGATTACGAGTTTAATCCAATAATAATATTTTGAAAGTAAGTATGAACGTGGTAGCTATAGGTACTCAGTTATGTTGTTGTTTTTTTCGCCCAAATGTCTGTTTTTTCGAATTTTGAGCCGAAAACGGCCTGAAACAACTGATGAGGAATTCGATATTCCGTTGTGAAGCTGTCAAAAAATGTGGAGTTCAGGTAGTTAGACCAAAATTATTTGTACTTCTTTAGACATCATTGAAAGATTAAACGAAGCTACAGAAGATCTACTACCCGATGCATCTGAGAAAAGTGTATAAAATTTGTTATAGAAGATCTTAAAACAAACTTTTCTCATTTACTTGTTATGGGCAGACAAATTATATGTTTTGATTTCATTGGAATCTACCATTTATTTTCTTTCTTCTTCTGATCTACCACTAGCACAAGATATTTTATAATATATTATAACAGAACCTAAGACGTAAATACTTTTGGTAAAGTTTAAACTGATATTGCAATACAGATATGAATATTGAAAACCCAATGCACTACTCAGGATAATATCTTGGCAGATCTGCCATTAAGAATGGAAATTTTTCATCTGTAGCTGAGGGCTACATGAATCAGTAAATTCCTGAAAAAACTGAAATGGCGACTCAAATACTGAAGAGTATCAGAAGCTTTACAAAAATCCAAAAAAGAATTTTATTGAGAGAAAAAAACCTGAGACCTCCTCAAGCAAGAACGATAAAGAAATTGTTGAATTTACAATAAAATATGAAATAAAGAAAACGTAATTTGATGGTAGAAAACATGTTGTGATCAACATATGCAAGAATCATATTAGTTGTACTTGTTACACAAAGTTTTTAAACTTTATACTCCAATTCAAGTCATTATGGATAGATTGAAAAATTCTTCTCCTCACATTAAACTCACCTGACATTGAGCTTCAGGGTCACTGTAGTATCCAGGCAATCTTTGATCACATCTGAAGGATAGACCCTGTGGTACTTCACTATAGATTGGATAGTCTTGTCCAGGGATGTAACCATCTAGTTGCTGAGGATTAAACATAACTTTGAATGTAACTTAATGGCAGTGCACGATCAAATTCACAGTCTTATATGAAGGTTTTTGGATGATCACGGTCAGTACTTAATATTTTCTATTGATTCTTCATTGGGTAACTGCCGCTTATATATATGGCTGTAAAGTGAAATATTGTTTCTGAGACATTTTATTCAATTCATTTTTAGAGAGTTTCTAAGAGATTTTTTTAATTACATTTGTAGGGGTTTTTGAAAAAAAATTTGGGTGATATGTTGAGATGTTTACATAAAGCTCATGTTAGGATTATTAAACAGGAAGGACATTCTGAATTATAATTCTAAATGTAAGATGTTTGAAATTTATTGAGCAAGAAATTGTAGAGAATCAATGATAAGTCACGAAATTCCAGAGTCCTTTCAATAAAATTGCAAGTAACATGTCAATTTGAAGGATGTTCATATTTTATAGTTTTCGATTTTTTCTCGAATTGGTTGCAAGTAGCTAAGGTAAGAAATAAAACTTTAGTGAAGTTATTGAAGCACTTAAACAAATCTTTTCCATTCATAGCATTCTGGATGAATTGATATCTGATAATGTACCATATAACTTATATGAATGCCATACATTTACTGAAGACTTATAACATTAACTTATAATTTTGATATACTTTTCTAATTCAAGAATTAAAAATATATACGAAATAATTACAATTGAGCTTTATTTTTTCGGATGCTTTCTAGACAGTCTATAGATTATGTCAGGTGCCCATTACATTCAATGACTTTAACTCATACTAAGAAAGGGAGTTGTTGTGTGAGAGTATTGTATTTACTTATTTTTATGTCAATTAGTACTGTTGGCACTAATGATAGAATGACGCTAACAGAATAGGAATGGCGTTGATGTTCATGAAATAACGTGTTACATTGATGTACTTTCTAGCTAAATCAACACTATAATAGTCTAGTGAAGTATATTCAAGTATCCCATAAAAAGATAAACAGACATCATGGAGATAGTTACCACCTGGTTACCTTCGCGATTAATTGTAATCGATAAAACGTCGAATTAAAACAAGAGTTGAAACTTCCACGTTGCTCTAAACTAAACGGCTTCATTTCCACACATTTCCGTCGACTTTTGTTTCAGATCCAAATTACGTTTTTCCGCGAATGTAGAAATCCCATGACCGGAAGTGCTCGCGATCCCGTCCATTATGCCCGAAAGTTGAAAATAATCTATGTCGTTCGTATCAGGATTCACACATCGCTGGTCCCGCGCGGTTACTGATCGGTCGATAGACAGAAGAGAAGAATCACGTCAGATGGTTACAATGGGAGCTGAAGATTGTCTGGTGATCCGATTACGACACCCTGAGTCTCGAAATGAGGCATTTTTCAATGATGCATAAATTAATTGTAATTGAGAAGCGTAGTTGTCTGTTTTGAGAGGAATTCTTGCGTATGAGCTTGATAGGAGTGAAGATGTGCTCATTTCACGCAATACATGAATTGGGAGATACCGGAGATTGCGCATATTTTTATACTTTGAATAATCGCTGGGAATCTTCTGCATTCAATATTTTAATATTTTCTTCAAGAAATACACAATGGGTCTTCTTCATCTATAATTTTTGATAATTAAGCTAAGGTCACAAAATAACCAGAAGAAATTTCAATCAAGCAATAACAGGGCAGTGCAGGTGTGGTTCAGATGATCAAAATTTGGTAGAGGGAGTATCAGAGTTAAAGAATATGAATAATTTTAATGTAGATAATTTGAGTTCACTAAGATTATTCACTTTGCCACTTGGTCCATCTTTCGAAAAGCACAAAGTCATTTTTTGGTTGCTTTCAGCTGAATATTCGAGTCTGCTACTCTTCACTCTTTTTTGCGGCGCATTGTGAATTCAAGGTTCACTTACCAAGAACCTTCTGTTGTAAAAGAGCTCTAAACTCGTGAAAGATTCTTTAAAAACTAGAACTAACCTTGTAGCTTTGGCTTTCTATAACACATGCAGAAACCTGGGACTTATTATTGAGTTTCAGCTGCGCTTTCACGAACACATTATCAGAAAACTTCGTTCAGCTTATAACTCTTCAAGACTTGCTTATAGCTTTCGACATTGCTTTTGTGAATAGGCTAGAATTCTGCTCTGTGACTAGTTTGTTTTCTCCCAATTCAATCACTCTCTCAGCTTTAAGGATCCTTGTCAGGTTATTGATAAACTGGGTATCCAAAGAATGCAAAAGAGCTGCTCAAGACTCATTTAGGGAGTGATAAGAAGATATCTTCCCTGAATTGATTAGGCCGGATAAATATGTCTTCGCGCTATAGAATACACCTTGGATGTTTTGGTTTCAAGATTCTTAAGTACAAGAATCCGCGTTGCCTCTATCATAGGATCCAATATAAATATGACTTTCATGACCTCAACTTGTGTCATAGACATCTTGTCACGATACCATAAGAACGAAAAGGTATTTATAAATAACTTTTTCTTACGCGATGTCAGTAACGCTGTATTTTTCTGGAGAATACAGAGTTTCAACAGAAGGGCTCTTCATTTAGGAGTCATCACAAAGAAGATCTGCTCCAACCACAATGATAGGTTGAAGTTTTCATTCGGGATCTTGTTTTGAAGGTGATAACGATAAAATCTTCTCCAATGATTTTCTTCATATCTTAATCCTTCCATTCACGGTCAAAGAAAATGTTCAGTTTCATATGCTTGCACGTTCTCATTTGCTAATTGTTAGATGTAAGGCTAGAACAGATTCCCCAAAGGGGAATCTGAACTCTTTATGCCGTTTGTTACCAACTCTTGTTATAACAATAAATGTCTATTTATTTGTTTGAATTTTTTCGAAAAACAATACTAAGAAATATCGAACTAGTATTTGATGGATTCGGTCTTTACTCGATAGAAATTCATTTTCAACTAGTAATAAATAAAGCCACAGTGTAACGAAACAATTGTAGTTCAACAATAAAAAGTACGTGGAAATTGAATTTAATTTATTACTAGTTAAATATCAAACTACCCCCATTTATTTGAAAAGTAAATATAGATAAAGGATGGGCCATCTAGTGTTTGCATTTTGAAGTAGTGGTTATTTCAAACACTTCTGTCATTCGTGTTTTGACAGAAAATTAGAAATGGGTCGATGAACGCTTGAACAGAACTGGAAAATATTAAAAACTTATTTCCAAAGTGGTAAATCTTCTATTCAAACTAATAGAAATTTACGTGGAAGATTTAATAGAAATGAAACGACAATTTGTGGAGCGATTTCGTGCAACTGGATTAATAACCCGTTCACATTCTCTTCCAGTGAGCACACCTAAAACATTGCTGCTGTGGCTCGGAATGTAGCTGAACGTCCATCAACATTAACACGCCATCGTGCTCAAGAACTTAATATTTCTCGCACTTTCCTCAGAAGAATTTTGCATGAAGACCTCTTTATGGAAGCTTACAAAGTTCAACTAGTGGAAGAAGTGCAGCCTCCTGAGGACTAGTTTGGTGGGGATTCGTTAATAATAAGTGTTACGTTAACCATTGGAAAACGTTTGATTCATGGGATTGAGTTCCAAACAATCGATAATATACCGAAAAATTGCATTGATCGGATGGGCTGCTGTAGCCAGTCCTGACGGCCGTTTGAATAATATTGTATTTCATTCGTAAATGCCAAGGTTCAGTTTTTCTAATGAATTCATGACTGAGAAAATATTCATCAGTTTCTTATTTAGAGCCGATCAAAAATTCTAAATGGCTCACCCATTGTGCGCAGAACAATCTATGAATTAAGTACTTTCATTCATTTTTATTCGTTTTTGAAATGTATACAGGTTGGCCAATATAAAACAGTCCAGCCGAATATTTCGTTGAGTACGAGTTTTTCCGGAAAACTCCGACACAAGTCATCATTATTTTGAGGGGAACATCTTTTGATTTCAAATTCGTGGATATACCATTATCCCCTTAAGCAGGGTGGAAACCCGCTCAAGAATCTTAAATGGCAATAGGCATCGAAGGACACATCATTTCGAAGGTTTTGAAATTCCATTTATGCATATGCAGAAACATTTCTGTTTGGCGTTCTTTTCGGTATGAAGAATTCCATGGAGGTGATGGGTGAAGTTTTCGAGTTTCTGAGCGAATTTTAATTGAAAATATGTTCAAACTGCCCACCGTTCATTTCTGAACAGTAACAGTGTCTTTGTTCCACATTTTCTCTTAGATTCTGTAATATTTCAGGTGTTATTTCATTACGTATGGCGAAGTTCTTTCAAAGAAGTATGTTACAGAATGTAAGAGAAATTTTTGAACTGTTCAGAATGACTGGTGTGCAATTTAAAATTTTTCCCATTTAAATTAGTTTAGAAGCTCGTCAACTTAAGCAGTTCACTTACAACGAGAGTTTCACACCGAAATGAACGCAAGACAGAAATTATTTAGTATATTCATGAAATGAATTGCAAAAATGATGTGTCAGTCGACTCCTATTATCATTTAAGATTCTGGAGGGGGTTACCATCCCACTTAAGGAGTGATCGTACACCCACGAAGTTGCAATCAAAAGATTGTCCCCTCCAAATTAAAATCAATCTGTCTCGGTGTTTTCTGGAAAAACTCATACTGGACTCTTTTATATGGGCCACCTAGTGTACGTTAATTGTTGAAATTTCAGGTCAACGTTTTAAGTGTTTAATGGTGATAATTCATCAAAGAAATGATAATAATTTGCGATTTCCTTCCTTCAAATTTGATTTATCATTAACTAATAAGGAATTAAAGTAAAAAGATTGTTCGGAAAAAAAAGAACGGTTGGTCATTTGGATTCAATATGTTCGAATTTTGAATATCTAAAAATGTGTGTATTTTCCCCAAAATTTTCACTGAAAATCCAAAATGTTAAATTCAACAATTTGTGGACATAACACGAATAGAGTATGCGGTTGACTCTAGGTGAAACATTTTACAATTTTATTTAAAATAATTCGCACAGTTTTTATATTTCACAATTTATTCAGAATCCTGACACGTGTTACGCTCTTTCGACCATCTTTAAAAGAGTACAAAAAGGAACTAAACTCAAAATTGAAAAGGGTTCTTTTATTATTCTGTGTATTTTTATGGCACATGGAAATAGCAGCATCAAATATAGGAGTGTCGCCGAATAGTATTCGGGAATTTGTTGACTTCTCTTTTTTCTCAATGGCTTTTTTGATTGAAAGAATCTCCAAATAGTCCATCAGTTCGCCCTTTTTAACACTTTATCGAAAAGTGACATCTTTCTCATTAAAAAAATTATTATTTTCTATACAATGTTCTGCAAAACCGGTTGATTTCTGGTTTTTCAAAATGGACATCCTATGTTCTTTAATTCTATGCTGTGAACATCAGCCTCTCTGTCCTATATATGTAGCATTACAATCATAACAATTAATTTGATAAATCCCTGATTCGGAAAAGTTGGGGTTTCTTTCTCAGTTAAATTATTTCTATTTATTGCTAAAGAATTAATTCCCATTTCATGAGGACCATTAGAGATGCCTACTCGTAAAATAGGAATTAATTCTTCAGCAGTATATAGAAATAATTTAGCTAAGATTTTGGTGAACAATAAAGAAAGGAACCTCAACTTTTCCGAATCGGGGATTTATCAAATTAATTGTAATCCTACATACATTCTGTCAAGAAAGTACCGGGAATTATCGATTTAAATCTGGCGGGGCAATGAGGCAGGTAAAAATTTTTTCCTAGGTTGGTACCACTGTCCTTAATTACTATGCCAAGCTTGAGCGGGATCTGTCAACTAGTGTGTTTGCAACAGCTGATTAAGTTAGTCGATGTCAGAGTGCGTGCCGATTTTTACTATGGGTGATTACGTTGAGCAAAGAATTTGTTTAAAGTTTTGTGTTGCAAATGAATTTTCGTGTGCCGATGCATTGAAAATGTTGCAAAAGGCCTTTGGTGATAATGCTCTACCGAAAACTCGTGCATATCAGTGGTACAGAGCCTTCAAAAAAACCACGCCAAAGCCGCTCGAAAATGAAGGTGATGCTCATTGTTTTCTTCGATATCCGTGGCGTGGTGCACTACGAATTCGTTCCAGAGGGTCAGACGGTAAACAAGAAGTATTACCTAGGCGTTATGAAACGTTTGCGTGAGCGTATCCGTAAAAAGCGGCCAAATTTGTGGGCGAACATCTGATGGATTTTGCATGACGATAACGCGCCTTCTCACCGAGCTACGATTGTGACTGACTTTCTCGCCAAAAACTCAACAAACGTGCTACAGCAACCACCGTATTCGCCGGATTTGGCTCCCTGCGACTTTTTCCTCTTCCCAAAACTAAAATTGCCCCTTCGTGGCACCCGTTTTGAGTCGATTGAAGCCATAAAACAAAATTCGGCGCGAGAGCTAAAGTCCATCCTGGAAAGCGCCTATAAAAAATGTTTCGATAATTGGAAGTGCCGTTGGCATACATGTATTGGAGCAAATGGAGCCTATTTTGAAGGCGACCCAATAATTTTTGACGATTAAATGTAAAAATGTTGTTTCAATTGAAAATTCCCGGTACTTTCTTGACAGAGTAGTATATAGGACAGACAGAACGATGTTCACAGCATAGAATCAAAGAACATAGGATGCCTATTTTGAAAAACTAGAAATCAACCGGTTTCGCAGAACATTGTATAGAAAATAATAATTATTTTAATGAGAAAGATGTCACTTCACTGTATAATGTTAATAAGGGTGAATTGATGGACTATTTGGGGAATCTTTCAAGCAAACAAGCAGTAGAGAAAAAGAAGAATTCAACAATTTCCTAAATACTATTTGGCAACACCCTATATTGGATGCTGTTATTTCCATGCGCCATAAAAATACACAAATGCCCTAAGTGACATAAAAGAACCTTTTTCAATCTTAAGTTTAGTTTTTTTTGTACTCCTTTGAAGATGGTCGAAAGACCGAAACACGTGTCAGGATTCTGAATAAATGGTGAAACATAAAAACTGTGTGAATTATTCTAAAAGAAATTGTTAATTTGTGGAGAAGTCAAATGATTCGTAACGTTTTGTCACCAACTGAAAACACTAAACCAACATTTTCATGAGGGAAACTGCAGATTATCCGGAATTTCTTATAACTTTTTGACAATTTTCGATCGATTTACTGAAAGATTCCGAAAATCAAAATTGCCGAAGAACCTTCCGAAACTTACACTGAAAACACGATGGACCATAAATCCACAAAAAACGGTAACGAACACACTCCTGATTGAGAACATCTTGGAACCTTTTGGCACTTTGCTTGGTACACTAAACACCCTGAGTTTTTGTCTTGTCGGACGACGATGAGCGAATGATAAACAATCATTAAATCCGCGGATTTTATATGTGGGAGTAAGATGAAGAAGATTAGGTAAGTATCCGTCCCATAGTGTGAGATTAACACGTCTTTCTCATACTTTCGGTGGTGGTTGGGAAGCTTCACGTTTGATCTCACGGTGGAACCCCAAAGACGTCTTGAAGCCGCTAATTGGCTTCGATCCCATCTATACTTCGACCTACATCTGTTCTAATTGTTTCAATTGGCGTTTGTTTTGACGTATGTTGACCTTGCGTCAGTATGCAAATTTGAGGATGGGCTATGGTGCGAAAAGATAAGGGAAATTTATGGTACCGTGAAATTGGTAATTGGTGTTGCGATTGCGAAGGGTTGATTTTACATTTCAATAGGGTTTATTGTTGGGAAATATCGTTTTCCGGTTCTATACGTACAGGATGTCCCATGAACATGTATTGCGCCGAGTTCTGATAGTTCAGGATCTATCAGAATCATAATGAAATGAGCTTGTTCGTATCAACCATGATCCTCACGAAATTTTGTATTAACATTCTTCTCGTTATTTCAAATATGAATTAGATTTTTTTCATAAAACCTATACAAATTTACACTTCAATTAATTAATACACATGTACCAGGTGTTCTTGAATTGATTGTACAAAAGGAGAGGAGAGATTCTTTGCATAATTTCAAGAAAAATATTCCTATGAACATGGGACCGCAAACGTTTCGTTTTCGAGATACGAAAATATGAATTTTCTTCAAGTTTTTTTCTCATAGTATCGGGTGTTCTTTTAGAGTGATAGAATTTTAGATAGGGATAACTGTGATTTGACAGAAGGTAGAAGCCTTGTTGTTTTCACATTTCTGCTCAGTAAGCATTGACTAATTATCATGCAAAGACTCACACCGTAACAATGTTTACAAATTGTTGAAATTTATTTTCAAAATCAGTGTTCTATTCGCCAAAGTTATAGAGCACTTCGTGAAATTTATGGTTTCCATAATCGTCCATCAGAGCAGCTTATTCGTCGAACTATCGATAGATTTCGGACAACATTTTCTCTACTCGGTGCAACAACAACAACAAGATAAAGAATTGTTCGCACGGAAGAAAATATCGCTACTGTAAGTCAAAGTGTTAATGATGATCCAGATTTGTCTTTTTGTCGACGTTCACAACAAGTTGGAATCTGTGTATCCACCACATGGAAAATTTTGCGTAAAGATCTTGGTCTACACCCATACAAGATCCGAATGGTTCAAGAACTAAAACTACTTGACCATAATAAGCGTCGTTTGTTTGTTGATTGGGGCCTAGAACAGCTTGAAGTTGATCCACTTTTTTATCGTAAAATGGTGTTCAGTAAGTAAGCTCATTTCTGGTTGAACGGCTATGTAAACAAGCAAAATTGCCGTATATGGAGTGAAAACAATCCTCAAGAAGTTCTGCAGGTTTCATTGCTCTGAAAATGCACTGTATGTTGTGCTTTACATGTTGGAGGCATCATCGGTCCATAATTCTTTGAAAACGATGCTGGAGCTAATGTTACAGTGAAAGTTGCTCGTTACAGATCGATGATCAATGATTATTTGTTTCAAAATTTGAATGGTATCGAGCCAGAAGTGTTTTGGTTCCAACAAGATGGTGCTACACCTCATGCTGCTACCGTAACAATTGATTTATTGAAATAGATTTGGCGATAACATTATTTCGAGAAATGATCCAATTAACTGGCCTCCAAGATCATGCGACATAACTCCGCTGGGTATTTTCTTTGGGGTTATGACAAGTCATTGGTTTATGCTGATAAACCAAAAACAATAGACGCTTTGGAAGCCAACATATTTCGTGTTATTGATGAAGTAAGGCCTGAATTGCTCGAAAAACTGGTCCAAAATTGGTCTGGTCGAATGCAGTTCCTCAGAGCTAGTCGTGGTAGACATATGTCGGAAATTATTTTTAAAATATAAATGATATAAAATTATTTTTCAAATAAAAATAAATTTGGCTTCAATCTTAATTTAAAAGTGTTTTATTTCAATTTAAAGTTCTATCACTCTAAAATAACACCCTATACTTCCAATTTAGCCTGTCTATGTTGTTTTCAATTTATTAATATGAGTTGCTCATATGAAGCGTTTCGTTTACATGGTAACTTTCTTGAATGCTCATATACAACTTGTCTGAAATTTGGTGACATACAGTTTTTAAAATGTTTCTGTTTTGAGATGAGGGCGCAATGAAAAAGTTTCGTTACTTTTGGTAAAAATTACATGTCCCTAGATGGATAGACCAAAAAGAAGTTTGTCCATTCAATAAGTTACCTGAAATTTTAAATCGAATTATTTCTACACTATTTAATAGGTTCAGTTTCAGACCCTTATTTTCTTTATGCAAAATCTTAAAACGTTCATCAGAATCATGTTTCTGTTTCATTAGATGTTCTGCATACGTAGAATCTAACTTATTATAGTCTAACTTATTATACAGGAAAGAGCATCGATGTTTCTTTATACTAGTGTCAAAGGTCTTTCGGTTTGTCGAATATAAATTTTTGAGCAGGATAGTTGGTAAACACCTGACAAATGTAATTTGTTCATATTAGGTTTTTTTTTAAATAATTACTAATTGATTGTAAGTTCTGTAAGATATGTTCACATCTATGCTACTAAGGAATATTTTTATTTGTAGTGATGGTTTACAATAGTGAGAGAATGAATTGATTTTTAGGATAGTGGATATTTTGTACATAGCATTTTTATATTGTTTTTGGTTATTAATACCAAAGTGAAAATAAGCTTGATGATTTTGCTCTAAAAATCAGTAAAGATTTGTTGGTAAACAATAATCCATTCAACGGACTCTCTTCGACGGGTATGGTCTTAAGGCTTCAGTTTGTATCAGTTGAACTTGTGAGCATGGAAACGAAAATGTCGCAAATTTCCTACTGAAACCCTTTATAATGAAAGAGTGAATTAGGTTGTTCGGTTGTAACTGAAGGTAGTCCCATGTTGGCAAACAGAAAAAATATTTGGAAATCTAATTTGGGCACCTTATAAACACTTGGAGCTTAATGATTGTCCTATGGTGTATTTTGGTCAAACTCAACATATTCCAGTCATTTGATAGAGTTTGTACATAATTTCAACAAAAACTATGAAATTATAAATAATGAAATTGAAATACATACTCATACTTTTGGAAGCACAAAAATTGCTATGTGATAAAACCTCAAAATTCATCTGAACGACCACACAAATATCGCCAGATCTCCTTTGTTGTATATTTTTATTCAGTAAGTTATTTCCGATTATTTTTTATTATTATTATCCTGATACTCCTAGATCTTCTGTGAAGATCCCTCAGAAGCTTTTTCAGCTTGTACGAGTTAGGAGTTCAGTTGTGTTCTGTGTAGGCTTTGTTACTGCGATCTTGCGCCACTTTAGGTCACAGCACTGTTAATTTTTGACCCAACAGTGAAATGGTGGCAGATACCCGTCCAACTAGAAAATTTCTTTTCTACCTGAATAGGATTCGAACCCTGGACCTCCCGGTCACGAGTCCGATGCTCTCCCGCTGAGCTATCCACACTCATAATTGGTCCAGTATATTCAAGAGTTTGTTTTCCTCTTTCGCTCATTTTCCTTGTCTGTAGTTCCAAAAATTGATGGTTTTTTGTACCCTTTTTCTGCATATGTTTTCTCATCTTTATTTCCTAAAATTGTTAATTATGTGTAACCCCCTTTTTTTCAAGATTCAATAGCTGTATAATAATTAATTAATCGTGGAAGTATTCTTTATCAGTTTATTTAATTAATCAGATACTCAAATCTTGCGTGAATTGTGGCACATTATAATTATGTAGAAGCTGCAATGATCCTGTTTGAATGAAATTCTGAAATATTCTTGAGAATTCGAAATTTGTCAATTACAATTCGGTTGATGATTGACGTATTACATAAAAGGCGTTTGACGAATGATTCCTCTTGTTGAGCAATAGCTGTTGAATAATATAATTTCGCTATCAAGAAATAGATCCGTGTCTCACATTCGCTGACATGATAATAGTGCCAGTTATTGTGGAAAGATCATGCTAGAGATTATAAATATAGAGTAAGTATAATATTTATTATATTCTTTTGAGGAAGATAAACATTTATAAAAAAAAAATTAAAATTAAAATTCAATTCATACTTGCAGACATCAAAAGAAAGCAAGAAGTTAAATGATTGTGCAATGTATATCCGTATATGAAAAAGCCATTCAGAGTATTTAAACACTGAATGAAAATTAATAAAAAACTGAATAGGAATCAAACACCGCATTCTTACATGAAGACTTATTCATAATAATAATAATTCATTTACTCATTCTCAATAAAGTACATATCACAGAAAATGATTAAATTTTGAATCCATCAAAAATTTCATGGGATGTCAGGCACAATTTTGTCTAAAAATTTAAAACAAATTGTAAAAATTACTATGTTTTACTATCAGTAAAAATATATATTACACATTTCCTTGTGACTCAAGTTTCGGGAAATGAACTATCCCATCATCAGATGATGGGATAGTTCGACTCACAAGACTCACAAGAAAATGTGTAATATATATATTTTTACTGGTAGTAAAACATAGTAATTTTTACAATTTGTTTTAATTATGATCCACTACCAAATAGTAACGGCTGAAACAATTCAGTATTTGTCTAAAAAGACACATGAGTACATATAAACAAAACAAAACATTAGTCAAACAAACAATAAATAAATAAATTTGGCCAGACAACGTATTTCATATAAATATATCTAATAAAATAGAAAGGCCTTTTACTTGATAGAAGAAATATAACAAAATTTGAATATTAAAACAAATTAATATATTTTATCTTCTGTTTATCTTCTACAATTTTAATTTAAAAAATTTTATTCAAAAAACTTTTAGAATTAAATTAATGTCTAAAACAAGCACCGCTTATATTTAATAGACGTATATAATCTAAACTCAATATACAATGTCAAATGGAATAAATAAACCAAAAGATACACGAAAGTCCCTAAAATTAATAAATAAATATTTAAAGGAGACAAAATTTGTTTCTGGTCTTGCCCTCAAAACGCCATTTGTATCTTAAAAACATGAACACACTTAAAGGACCTCTCAAAGAATATAATTTATTTGAAATATTTAATATATTTAAATATTCGAATAAGTAAATTCAGAAATCTCTCAAAGCATGCACTATATCTTCAAAAAACAAATATAGTTCAAAGCAATTCCGTCTTCAGTCCTGAAATATATTCAAAATATTAAAATCAAAAAACTAACCTGTACCAAAGCACTCACCACGTGTAAATGAATAATGTTTCGAGACATAGATCATCTTTATAATTCAAGATTTATCTATGCTCTAACAGAATCAAAGAACAGTGTGAGCTATTTTTAAGGTTCACTTAAATTCATTGACATTGCATAATGAGATTTATTGAAGCCAAGATATAATTATATATTATATATAAAATAAAATAGAAAGGCCTTTTACTTGATAGAAGAAATATAACAAAATTTGAATATTAAAACAAATTAATATATGTTTATCTTCTACAATTTTAATTTAAAAAATTTTATTCAAAAAACTTTTAGAATTAAATTAATGTCTAAAACAAGCACCGCTTATATTTAATAGACGTATATAATCTAAACTCAATATACAATGTCAAATGGAATAAATAAACCAAAAGATACACGAAAGTCCCTAAAATTAATAAATAAATATTTAAAGGAGACAAAATTTGTTTCTGGTCTTGCCCTCAAAACGCCATTTGTATCTTAAAAACATGAACACACTTAAAGGACCTCTCAAAGAATATAATTTATTTGAAATATTTAATATATTTAAATATTCGAATAAGTAAATTCAGAAATCTCTCAAAGCATGCACTATATCTTCAAAAAACAAATATAGTTCAAAGCAATTCCGTCTTCAGTCCTGAAATATATTCAAAATATTAAAATCAAAAAACTAACCTGTACCAAAGCACTCACCACGTGTAAATGAATAATGTTTCGAGACATAGATCATCTTTATAATTCAAGATTTATCTATGCTCTAACAGAATCAAAGAACAGTGTGAGCTATTTTTAAATTTTTTAAATTAAAATTGTAGAAGATAAACATATATTAATTTGTTTTAATATTCAAATTTTAAATATATCTATTTTTTGAATATCATTCAGGTACTCATGTATTGAGAAGTATGCTTTATTCATTAGGAGACATTTTAGTTCATTCTTAAGCTTTATTCGATTTACTTCCTTCATTCTGGACGACAGTTTGTTGAAGAATTTTATAACTAGATGACGTACATTCAACTGTGATTCCTTTATACGATGGTATGGTATGATGAAGTTGTATTTATTCCTAGTATCACGGTTGTGATTAAAGTTTTTTTTCAATAGTATGTCCTTATTATCATGAATGTACATTACACAGGTAAGTATAAGAATGGATGTAACGGTAAGAATTTTTTCTCTGGGGAATAGCTCTCTACAGCTTTATCTACTACTTACGCCACATAGTATTCTCAGTATCTGCTTCTGTTTTATGAATACTTCCTTACTACCAACTTGAGATTTGATTGCAAAAAGATACCAATTGGCCTCATGTGATTGTCCTAAGACATCTTTGGTTCTTTTGGTCTCTGTGTTTTATCACTGTTCATCATCATTTTGTTTGCGCTGAACTATACCATTTCTTTTAGTGTCTTCTTGTCTTTTTCTTCCAATTCCTGGTTGTCCATCCTTTTATTCAGAAAGGAAGTGTAATCAGCGAAGAGGACGGTTTGATCTGATTTCACATTAGCTGGTAAGTCTTTCATATATATCACAAACAAAAGAAGATCCAACACTGAACCCTGCGGTACACTATGACTCACCGTCTCCGAAGAAGGAGGTCTGTCTCCCAAGCTTGTTTTCTCCATCATGTTTGTCAGATAACTTTTCATCAGGTCCAGAGCCTCACCCCTGATTCCATAGTATTCAAGCTTGTTTAAAAGCACTGAGTGTGAAATACTATCGAAAGCCTTGGATAAGTCACATGCCTGTAAACTAGATTTTTGTCCCCCATCAAGAACCCATGCTGTTGTTTGCAGAAAATTTTATGATGTATGAAAAAACTCAATTATCTATTTTTTATTATTATCTCAAACAATTTCATAACTAAAAGACCTAAAGAAATTTTCTAGGCTTTTTTAGAGAAAGAATTCCTAAGACGACATTGTTCCGAAAAAACCACCTGAGGATGGCAACAACCCCTAACATTTTTTGAATAGGAGGGAGATGTTGGATGTGGCTTAGCTGAGAAATTTTTTCTGTTCTCTAAACATTGAAATTTTCTAAATTTTTTATTTAATGTCAGAACAATTTGAAATTTTGAATGTTTTTACTTAAAAAACATTCGATTTTCTTATCGTTCATGATAGAAAAATGTGTGAAACGCATGAAATTCATTACAATGTATACTATTTTAATGAATATTCTTTCTCAAATGTGTTTCAGTTTTTCGTTTCTGCATCATAATTGGGTTTGAGTCTTACTTACGTGGGCAAAAATGGTTTATTCTATGGAAAAAAGAATTGAAATTCTCAAATGAATCTATCGGAATGACGAAATTTCTAGATTAATTGCAATTGCTTAAAAAAATCACCGAATATGAAAACTTCAACTAGGATGTTTAGAGAACAAAAAAGCTTTTTGAGTAAAACACATACGCCATCTCTTTCCTATCCAAAAAAAATGAGGGTTGTTGCCACTCTCAGGTGGTTTTTTCTGAACAATGTCATCATAAGAATTCTTTCTTCCTAATATAGAAATTGAAAATGATTTTTACGATTCTTCAAAACTCTTAGCTTCTTGAGTTTGGGTGGTTCAATTTTCTGTTCAACATCACCTTTTGAAGGTAAGTTCAATATTACATTATTTCGTCAATATCATATGAATGATTTTGAGAATTTTAACTGGGTTGTGCACAGAACATAAATAACTTTAAAAACTAACCAACACTCGACATCTTTTCCCTATTCAAAAAATTTTGGGGGTTGAAGCCACCTTGGGGGTTGAAGCCATGGGGGTGTTTTTTCCGGAACAAATTCATGATGGAAATTCGTCCCCCTCAAAACAGAAGTAGACCTGTTTTTGAAAGTCTTTGAAAATTCTTCGTTTCTGAGTTCTGGAGGGGGTCTAATTTTCGTTGGGGCATCCTGTATATGTCTATTAAATTGAAACTGTTTTTTCTAAGATAATATTGTAATTTAATTTTAAATAGTTTTTGTGGAAAATTTTTATGAAATTAAAATTTGTAATGAGGGTAGCAGTATTGATCTGTTTGATATTTAAGATAAGAGTTTTTGATATTTCCCAGTTTTGTGCAAGTGTACCCATTTCGTTTATGCCAGATATCAAATTAACTTTCCTTTGAAATGTAAATGATAGAAGTGTTGCCACTAATTAGTATTTCAAAATGCAAACTATAGATGGCTTACCCTCTACTTTGGTTCCAGTAAGAAGCCAATTAATGATTGTACAGAAAAAATTGTGAAATTTCTCATTTCATCCATTAGGAAGTGAATGCTTATGGGATTCCTAGTGAAAAAATCGATTTCAACCATTATAAGCATCTAGCATCTACACCCATTATATCAACAAAACAAGAAGAATGATATCTGCCACATATCTGAATAAACTCCATCCATTTTCAATTTATAATGTGAGAAATAGCTGTTGCGACAATCAGATTTTGTTATAAAATATTTTCTTATGATATTCTTCCCAGGAGATGACATAAGTGGTTTATTACAGAAATAACAAGGTATATGGAATATTTAGTAGCAGTACGCAATTTGGACTCAACGAACAATGACTTTGAAGCTCTTACCCAAATCTGAATAACTTTTCACGTCGATTTGGGTTTTGACAGAGTCAATTTAATAGTTATTTTTCCCGTGAGTAATGTTCTAGTAGAAAGAAAATTGTTACGATATCAAGTTGTTGAAAATAAGCATTAAAGATTGGTCTTTATTTTAGTTAATTATCATGAATAATTTCTTTTAAATCCAGCACTGAAATATTCCCTTTTTTTTCGGGTTTAAAATCACAATATCAATGACGCATGTTTTTTCGCGTGTTTCATGAGCTTAGGAAATATACGTTTTGAAATTGTTTCCAAACAAATCTTTAAAAAACGAACATAATAATAAGTTCAAAGTATTGTGCATACTTTTTCTCATTTTTCCGGCAAATGAAGGATACCGAAAAAGGCCAGCTCTGTGGCTGCTATCCAGGCACCGATCCATTTTTTGACTTCGTCATAATTGCACAAGTGCTGGTCAGCTAAGCCGATGATAATCGGAAGGAGCAATGTCTGGGCTGTACGGCGGGTGGGGTAGGACTTCGCATTTTGTTTCTAAGTGAGTTTTAAAGGGCGACGCAACATATGTCATGCTGCAAAATAACTTTGTCGTGTCTGTGGGCGTAATGCTCGGTTCAAACTAATCAATTGTCCTTGGTAAACCTCCCCTGTGATCCTTTTGTTCGATTCGACATCTCTTGGCATCAGTTCATACGAAACCAAATATCCTGCCTTTCGGATCCTTCTCATTTCTTTTAAACGATGGAAAATGGCTGGTTCAGTAACATAAAGTGTTTTTGCGAGTTCCTCTTGCTATTGTGATGGATCTTCATTGAGCCTTGCCTCTGCTCATTGTATTTATCTGTCCGTGACTAATGGTAAATTTCCTTCTCTACTTAAAAAGGCGATAGTCATTCCAATTTTCAAAAATAACGATGTTCATGATATCTCGGACTATTGAACGATATCACTACTGATTGTGTTTTATGAGGTGTTTGAGCGAATTGTTTTTGATAGAATGATGTGTTATCTGAACAAGTATGGAATATTGGACGATGCACAACATGGTTACAGGTGTGGACGTTCCGCACAAACTAGAGCGATTCATTTTGTTTAGTTTGTCTACGAACTGGCTTCTTTCGATCTATTCCGAGCATTTGACAGCCTATTCTTCCAGTTTACACTGGATAAATGCTACAATCTGGGTTTCAGGAGTGTGATTTTAGACTGGCTTCAAAGTTACCTAAAGGGTACATCGATGTCTGTTGAAATCTAAAACTTTTCGTATCATGAAATGAAAATAGGAGTTCCACAAGGATCTGTACCAGGACTGCTCAGATTTTTGATATTCATCAATGATCCACCAGTTAACTTGATGAAAGTTTTAGTTGACCGAAATCTTCTAACACCTACTGAAAGGTACAAAGTAACTATTTGCCGATGGCACATCAGTAGCGGTTACTGCTCTCAGTTTCATCCTTGAAACGGATATTACTGATCACTTCTCCATCATCCTACGGGTGGTTTCTTCTGAAAAAAAGAGGAAATCATCACAGTTCTCGAGATAAAGGAAGACTATGATAGGCTGAGGGAGACAATTTCTGCGGAACGTTGGTTGGGATTTTATACGTCAAATGATATTGAAAATGGCGGTAGATATTTTACACGAAGAGTAGTTGAAATTGTACAAAGAGAGTACAAACATTGTGAAGATGAAACGAAGAAACATAAAAAAATCGCTGGGTCACAAATGGTATTCTCTAATCTACACATGGAAAAAGCGATCTCTATAAATCAATGAAACTGAATCCAGCAGAACAAAATATACGACAACAAAAGTATTATAAAAACAGTTCGAAGAACACGATGAACACACTTCGAGCAGAAACCATCAAGCTGGTGGCGAATGAGTTGACATCACCATTGACGTACCTGATCAATTGGTTCTTCAGAATTGGAACATGTCCAGCTATATTCAAACTGCAATCATTTCAACTTCATTCAGATCTGGGAATAAACTTAGAGTGGAAAATTATCGACCAATTTCCGTCATTACGAACTTCGCTAAGATCTTTTAGACCATATTGAAAACACGTTTGGATGAATATAACATCTTATCCAATAATCGATTCGGGTTCCGACAGAGAGAGTTGACTGTAGATGCGGTCACAATGCTGACAAATCGAATAAGTAATTATATTGATGAAAAATTAATAACCCTATGTATATTTGTTGACTTGAGGAAAGCTTTTGATACTGTTAGTCACGAACAACTGCTGGAGGTGCTCGAGGGTGTTGGCGTCAGGGGTGTGTTGCATCGGATGATGGGCAGGCTTGGCGCCTTTCACCCAGATAACTGCCCATCATGGTGTATATGGACCCCCATCTAAGATGGGATGTACATGTCGACTTCTTGGTGAAGAAACTTGGTGGTGTAATATATAGATCAAAATATATAAGACCATACTTAGGTGAGATATAGATGCGCATGCTATACCACACATTGTTTGAGCCCCATTTCACGTACGGTATAATTGGTTGGGGAGCAGCAAACACCTGGTATTCGAGGAGGCTAGAACAAATGCAGAAATCAGTGTTGAAGATGATTTCATGAAGAGAATAACTTATCCCACTGAGGCTTTATTTGGAGAAACATTGATCTTGGATATCAGACAGCTTTGATTTCCTGAATCCCTTATGAAACTCATCGCAAAATAAATTCTCATGTTCTAAAGTCACATAAAAATATCCTGCAGAGGTCTTATTCTTACTTGGCTCCTAGTTTCTATAACTTGATACCGATAGAGATAAAAAATACTAGTAGTATTTCTGTATTCAAGAGAAAACTTAAAGGGGTGAATACTGGGCTTACCGAGATTACAGATACATCAGAACGTTGCTGAGAAGAATATGTATTATTTCTGAGAGATGTGTTTTGGTTCTACCACAATTGAGATTATTGGTCGTTTTGCACTGCGATTTTCGGAGTGGCAGATTCTGAGGACATGTCCCTTTCGTGGATTTGCCATTTTGGAATGCTTTTTTGTTCCTTATTGTACATAATTTTATCTGTCATACAGATTTTGCTATTGTTCGTGTTGATGTCTGTTGCTCATTATGTTGTTATTTGGTTTGTATATGGTTGCATATGTGATTATTGTGTCCCAGGTTTCATCCTTCTGTGGGAGCTATATACTACTCTGTCAAGAAAGTACCGGGAATTTTCAATTAAAACAACATTTTTACATTTAATCGTCAAAATTTATTGGGTCGCCTTCAAAATCGGCTCCACTTGCTCCAATACATCTATGCCAACGGCACTTCCAATTATCGAAACATTTTTTTATAGGCGCTTCCCGGGATGGACTTTAGCTCTCGCGCCGAATTTTGTTTTATGGCTTCAATCGACTCAAAACGGGTGCCACGAAGGGGCAATTTTAGTTTTGGGAAGAGGAAAAAGTTGCAGGGAGCCAAATCCGGCGAATACGGTGGTTGCTGAAGCACGTTTGTTGAGTTTTTGGCGAGAAAGTCAGTCACAATCGTAGCTCGGTGAGAAGGCGCGTTATCGTCATGCAAAATCCATGAGTTGTTCGCCCACAAATTTGGCCGCTTCTTACGGATACGCTCACGCAAACGTTTCATAACGCCTAGGTAATACTCCTTCTTTACCGTCTGACCCTCTGGAACGAATTCGTAGTGCACCACGCCACGGATATCGAAGAAAACAATGAGCATCACCTTCATTTTCGAGCGGCTTTGGCGTGGTTTTTTCGGTTTCGGCTCATTTTTTGCCACCCATTCCGATGATTGCTGGCTTGTTTGCATATCGTACTCGTAGACCCAGGTCTCATCACCAGTTATAATGCGTTCCATGAATGTAGAATCGGAATTACAGCGATCCAGCATGTCTGAAGCAACCTGTTCGCGATGACGTTTTTGAAGAAAATTCAGGTCTTTTGGTACGAGTCGTGCGGCCACCTTTCTCATGCCCAAAATATCAATCAAACTCGTACGTGCGGACTCGTGGGATATCTTAAGATCATGTGCTATCACTCTCAAGCTGGTACGACGGTTTTCCAGCACCCTTTCCTTAATTTTATCGACGTTATCCTCGATCGAAGCCGTCGATGGGCGTCCGGAACGAGGCAAGTCTTCGACCACTTCACGACCGTCCTTGAAGGCTCTGTATCACTGATATGCACGAGTTTTCGATAGAGCATTATCACCAAAGGCCTTTTGCAACATTTTCACACGGCACACGAAAATTCATTTGCAACACAAAACTTTAAACAAATTCTTTGCTCAACGTAATCACCCATAGTAAAAATCGGCACGCACTCTGACATCGACTGACTTAATCAGCTGTTGCAAACACACTAGTTGACAGATCCCGCTCAAGCTTGGCATAGTAATTAAGGACAGTGGTACCAACCTAGGAAAAAAAAATTTACCTGCCTCATTGCCCCGCCAGATTTAAATCGATAATTCCCGGTACTTCCTTGACAGAATGTATTTACTTGTCATTAACTGTTGAATTGTTAAATATATTTTTATTAGTGAATTTTGAGCAAATAAATGAGATTATCATTATTATAACATAAATAGAGGTTAATACTTGATAGATGGTATATAAAATTATTTAAATATTTTAATATTAGCCTTCTACATATTTAATTTCAAAAAATTTAATTCTCGAAGTTATAATTATTAAATATAATTTTTTGAAATTATATGTAGAAGGCTAATATTAAAATATTTAAATAATTTTATATACCTTCTATCAAGTATTAACCTCCATTTATGTTATTTTATTTATAATATATAATAATTTGGTTTACTTAACTTTCTTTATACAGACAGTCCTTGTGCTATAACAGAGGCCGTTAAATTGTCTTTCAATCTTTTAGATCAAGGGTAAACCATAAAATTATTAATGTGTAACTTAACCTTACATTACATTTAAATTTTTCAGTATTTATTTACCAGAAGTTTTCTGAATTGTTGAAGGGTGAGTAATTATTTGTTGTTGATTGATGTTATATTTTATTGAATCTGAATTATTTGAATACTGATGAAGCAAAGTCTCTCTTAAAACTTGTTTTTCAGTAATGCTTTTACATTTCTTGAGATTTTATAGAAAGTAACTTAGTTAGATATTCAGTAATATTCAATATTCTAAGTAAGATAGTTTTATGATGAAATTCTTAAGATTATGTTGAACATTTTTGAAAGATATTAAAATATTTAAATAATTTTATCATTATTACTTTTGAGTAATTATAGAGGTCATGTGAACTGCTGCTACAGAGTTTTGTGGATTTGTGCCATGAAAATGCTCTTATGATCGATATTAACAAAAACGTATATATTCATTTTTCATCTGAAATTCATAATCGAAAGTTGGTAATTGGTTATCAAGGGGAATACTACCGTTTCCAAATATTTCACTTAATTTCTCAGGATTCATATAGACCGGAATCTCAAGTGGTTTTCACATATTGATGTATTGTAGGATAAACTCAGTGGCTCGGAGTATGCAATAAAGGTCAGAAAATCATTACCTCTTAGATAAGTTCTAAATGTTCACTACAGTCTGGTCTACAGCCTTTTGAGTTATAGCATCTTATTGTGGGGAACTTCCACAGATGCAAACAGACTTTTTGTTGCCCAGAAAAGAATGTTAAGTACAGTGTTTCTTTCAGGTACATTGCCGGAGGGCAGGTCCCCCTCGGGGGAAAATTGAGAGTGCCTGAATTCAGTTACGACGTTCTACTTCACGAACAAAAAATTCACATATTCAAAATGCTGAAAGAGGAAGTAATTTGTGGTCTAGTCTAGAGGAATACCGACGGATTTAACTGTTATAAAAAACATCGGCATTACAAATGCCGATTCGTGTCATAAATAATATTCAAGTTGATATAGGATTCCCTGCAATTTCTTATCTTCACGAGTTTTTTGCGTTGATGAAGTTTGTCGGCATGATTGAACTTGTCGGCGTACTATGATAAAAAAGCCAACTGATGTTTTGTGAATAGGGGCGGCTCTTTCGATATTTCAGCTTCCGATTTATTCTTCGTTATTCTTGAAACAAATCTCCTTTTGTACGTTGTATTATTTGTGTTGATGTGTTGTGTTTAGTGTTAGCAGTATTGAATGATACAATTCTAAAAATCCCAGAATGCATAGAAGTTAGATGTTTATCCCACTATAAAATAGCGAATGGTGCTTTCAGAAGTCTGAAGTCCATTTTGATGGCTTGCGAATACATTCATAAGGAAGGTGCAGATTTTGCATCGCTTGATTTTGCATTGCTTGAAATCAGGAATAAGAGTTTCATCGTCACCTGCTATGTGATGAACGAAGTGCTAAGTGCACTCTCGTATCTCAGCAATGCTTTGCAAATAATGGACTTGTGCCTGACCAAAGTGAATCCATTAATTACAACAACAAAATTGCATCCAAAAGATATTGCAAAGCAGTGCGGAGATGGGAGAAGTCCCTTACAAAAAAACATATATAGAAAAATCGATGAAATCAAAAATAATTCAAAATGACAAAAATTATTGAGACATTAAAGGTCTTGAAAACGTAGTTTGATAGCGTAGTCAATGAAATCGATGATTCAATGATAAATCGATTGAAATTATGACTTTTTCAAGCAAATTTGAAACCTTTTAGTCTTTTATGACTCTCACAGAAAATGAAATCAATAAATTCTGTATCAAATTCCCTACTCTCAATTTAGACATTGTATTAGCAGACATAAAATCATTAAAATTTTACACCCAGGTAATGCTCAGTAATGATTCGATGAAAATGAATCAAAATCCGATTTCGAAGATTTTCCGAGACTCCAGAGGAAGAGTACCTAGATGAAGTTATAGATTTCTAGAAAAAACTTAGAATAAGATTCTTGTGAATAAAAATGATTTGTTTCCCAAAATTGACTAGTATTTATTATTTTTCCCAATAAATTCCTTTATCAATGAAATTTTTGAAAATATTTCTTCAAGTGAATAAGTTTCCAAAACGTTCGGATAATTTGCCCCATCGGGGAAAATTTTCTGAAAGAAACAGTGGTTACGTATGATCTTCAACATCAGCCCACTTACTTCCTGTAGGCTACTTTTCTTGCAACATTTATATATACATGTTCTCCTGTTCATAAGAGACAATATTGAAAGTTTTAGTGAATTGTCTAGTTTTCATTGTTATCGAAGAGGTGTACAAACTTTATGTCTGTCGCTGCATAGAACATTCAAATTTGAATGATCCCTGTCGTACAAGGGAATAAAACTGTACAACCATTTGCCCCATTCCGTAAAGTCCATGAGCAAAAATAAATTTAAAAAAAACTACAAACCTACTATAGTATTGATGAGTACCTAGTCGATAAGCAGTTTGTCTGATTTTATTGTTGTGATTTATTTAAAAAGCTATTTTCTGTCATTTTATGAGTTGTCTTATACATTCATACCGGGCTTTCTACGCATAAGTCTCCTCAGAAAAATACGAGAAGTGTCAAGTTCTTGAGCACCATGACGAGTTGATGTTGAGTTACATTCTGGGCTACAGCAGGAATGTTTGCAGCTGTTTTTACTGAGCGTGAACGTGAACAGGTTGTTTTATCAAATAACGATCTAGTTTTCACGAACAAATTGATACACAAATTACCGTCAGAGCATTTAATTTCCATTGAATTTTCCAGGTAAATTTCTAATAGTTTGGATAGAAGATTCACCCCTTTTGGAAATGAGTTTTTATAATTTCCCAGTTCTGTTGAAGCGTAAAACGACCCATTTCGTTAATGCCAAATATTAAACTAACTTTCTGTCAAAACATGAAGACAGAAGTTTTGCCAGACTCAAAATGATCACTACTTCAAAATGCTTCAAACTCTAGATTAACCATTATAGCAAAATTCATTTATGATACCACACCCCTCTTGCTCTCCACAAATACAATAAACTCCTAAAATAACCCAAACTCATCAGAATTCCCTGAATCCAGCTTTCATAACATCCTCACGCGAGAGAAAAATCCAATCAGGTACTTCTCGAGCCTCATCACGAAGATAAGGCTAATCTCAATTCAAACAATGGAGCAATCACTTGTTCTCGTCCAAATCGACTGATATAAATCCGCCAGAACGTGAAAAACGCAAAAAAGTGATAAAACAACAGGTGGGGGTCGTGTATTTTCAACCGTGAAGGGACAGACTGTACACCTTATTGTCCCTAACAGCGAAACCTTGTCGAAGCGGAAGTTCAGCAGCTGATCATCGTCATTCTACTTTTGGTGATGATGTGAGTCATATCGGCTTTATTTTGTGAGCGGTGTCGTAACGTTAGAGGAAGAATTCGATCGGTGGAGTTTCGTGAATATTAAGGACGAGAATACTAGTAGGAGGATGGAGGAGCCTGTGGTCACCGTCGATGACTTGCCTGTAAGCTTCGTCGCGAAGTATCTAGGTGAGTTCCAAAGTTTCGACTTCTACGAGGAAATATAGAACTAGTCGAGCAGAGATTCTCACGGTTGGTACTCAATTTAAGCATGTTGTTAACGTGCTCATCATCAGTTCTCATTTAAACGTTCCTTATTACCAAAAGTTTATAATAGGCGCTGTTTTACGTCTCATTACTTGTCAAAAAAAATTGTCTAACCAGAAGACCTTCAGGAATTTTTTTAGAGGTCGTAAATTCAGAATCAGCTGAAAATCTTTCAAGTATGTGAATATCTGAAACATTTCGTTGTGACATGAAAAGGATCGGAATTTTGAAAATACCCAATTCAAGTATTCATTAAAAAAAAATTCACACAGTTTTTATGTTTCATAGTTTATTCAGGATTCTGATACGTGTTTTGACCTTCCGACCATCTGGAAAGGAATACAAAAAGTAACAAAACTTAAAATTGAAAAGGTCCTTTTATTACACTTAAAACATCTGTGTATTGTTATGGCGCATGGAAATAACAGCATTCAATTTAGGGGTGTTCCAAAAGAGTATTTGGGAATTTGTTAAATTCCCCTTTTTCTCAATGGCTTTTTTGATTGAAAGAATCTCCAAATAGTCCGTCAATTTACCCTTTTTAACATTATATAGTAAAGTGACATCTTTCTCATTTCAAAAATGATTTAACATAAATAGAGGTTAATACTTGATAGAAGGTATATAAAATTATTTAAATATTTTAATATTAGCCTTTCACATATTTAATTTCAAAAAATTATATTTAATAATTATAACTTCAGGAATTAAATTAAAATAATGTCATATAAGTACCACTTATATCAAAGGACATATAAAATAAACATTCATTATAAGACATCCAAATGATATAACAACATCCAATAAATAAAAATTGTTAACCAAAATCCTTTAAATTAAATATTTTGAATAGACAAAATTTTGTTTCTGCTGATCTTATGAAAACAAATATCTTTCAAAAATGTTTAACATAATCTTAATAATTTCATCATAAAACTATCTTACTTAGAATATTCAATATTATTGAATATCTAACTAAGTTACTTTCTATAAAATCTCAAGATATGTAAAAACATTACTGAAAATCAATTTAATTCCTGAAGTTATAATTATTAAATATAATTTTTTGAAATTGAATATGTAGAAGGCTAATATTAAAATATTTAAATAATTTTATATACCTTCTATCAAGTATTAACCTCTATGTTATTTTATTTATAATATATAATTATTTGATTTCCTTAACATTCTTTATGCAGATAGTCCTTGTGCTATAACAGAGGCCGTTAAATTGTCTTTCAATCTTTTAGATCAAGGGTAAACCACAGAATTATTAATTTGTAGTTAACCTTACTCCATTTAAATTTTTCAGTATTCATTTACCAGAAATTTTCTAAATTGTTGAAGGGTGAGTAAATATTTGTTGTTGATTGATGTTATATTTTATTGAATATGAATTATTTGAATACTGACGAAGCAAAGTCTCTCTTAAAACTTGTTTATCAGTAATGTTTTTACATATCTTGAGATTTTATAGAAAGCAACTTAGATATCCAATAATATTGAATGTTCTAAGTAAGATAGTTTTATGATGAAATTCTTAAGATTATGTTAAACATTTTTGGAAGATATTTGTTTTCATAAAATTGATCAGCAGAAACAAAATTTTGTTCATTCAAAATATTTAATTTATAGGATTTTGGTTAACGATTTTTATCTATTGGATTTTGTTATATCATTAGGATGTCTTATAATGAATGTTTATTTTTTATGTCGTTTGATATAAGTGGTACTTATATGACATTATTTTAATTTAATTCCTGAAGTTATAATTATTAAATATAATTTTTTGAAATTAAATATCTAGAAGGCAATATTAAAATATTTAAATTACAAAAATGATTATTTTCTATACAATGTTCTGCAATACTGGTTGATTTATGGTTTTTCTAAATAGACATCTTATGTTCTTTGATTCTTTGTTGTTAACATCGGTCTGTCTGTCCTATAAATGTAGCATTACAATAATCACATTTCATTTGATGAATCACCGATTGGGAAAACATGGATTTACTTTGTTTATTGTTCATCAACATCTTAGCTAAATTATTTCTAATTACTGCTAAAGAATTAATTCCCATTTTATGAAGACCATTTGAGATCCTACTGCTGAAACCTTTTATATAAGCCATTGAAATCTATAATTTCTTTTCTTCATATGGATCATTGATATAATTTTTCTTTAAATATTGTCGTAAGTTAAAATAAATTAATTCGGCTGATTTGTACCAAAAATTAATTAATAAGGAGTATGAGCTATGTTAACAGAAAGTTCTAAAAATCGAGACAGTGTAACATCCAACTGTATAACAATTCTATACTCAAACAAACTTGACTAACGCCATCTGGAGTATGCAAAATACATACAAGACATACCTCTACGAAATAATTCAAGTAAAGAAATGTATTCTCGATATCTTCAGATTACCAACGCAGAATAAACTTTCCTCATGCTCAAATCTGACCATAATTTGCCGTAATGCTCAAAAATTTGCATATTCATATTGAAATAAATTAATTCGGCTGATCTGTACCAAAAATCATTTATAAGGAGTATGGTAATAGAAAGTTCTAGAAATCGAGACAGTGTAACATACATCTGTATAACAATTCTATACTCAAATAAACTCGACAAGGTTTTGTGGATCACAGAGGCAAATTGCAGACATGCGCACGTTTCAAACTGATTGGTTTTCGTCAGTGCAATGTATGCTAATGAGTCCAAATCTGTCAAGTATCTATGTTCGCTATACACAAAGCCTCCAAGATATTAATAATACACTAGCGTCATCTAGAGTATGCAAAATTCATACATAGAGACTCTAAAATATTAATAATACACTAAAGCCATCTAGAGTATGCAAAATACATACAAGAAATATATCTGCGAGTTAATTCAAGTAAAGAAATGTATTCTCGATATTTTCACGTTACCAATGCAGAATAAAATTTCCTCATGCTCAAATCAGACCATAATTTGCCGTAATGCTCAAAAATTCGCGAATTCATATTAAAATAAATTAATTCCGCTGATCTGTACCAAAAATTATTAATAAGAAGTATGAGCTATGGTAATAGAAAGTTCTAGAAATCGAGACAGTGTAACATACATCTGTATAACAATTCTATACTCAAACAAACTGGACAAGGTTTTGTAGATCACAGCAAATTGCAGACATATTCACGTTTCAAACTGATTGGTAACGTGAAAATATCGATAATACATTTCTTTACTTGAAATATTTCGAAGAGGTATGTCTTGTATGTATTTTGCACACTCTAGATGACGTTAGTGTATTATTAATATCTTAGAGTCTCTGTGTGTGTATTTTTCAAACTCTAAATGGCGCTAATTAATTGTTATACACATGTATGTTACACTGTCTCGATTTCTTAAACTTTCTATTTCCATAGCTCATTCTCCTTATTAATGATTGTGGTAAGTTTTCTTTGTAATCATTTTGTCAATGATTTCAGTTCTATAGCCATTGTTCACCGCTATAGTTTTAATTATATTGACTTCTTTTAGGAAATTAACTTCGTTCAACGGAATGCTCAAGAGTCTATGAATGAAACTATGGAATGTTAACATTTCAATTTGCCATGACTGATTGGATGTTTAATGGATTATGGTATCAGTGGTGGTAGGTTTTCTAGAAATGTCGAATTCGAACTTAATTCATATTTATAATAAGTTCGAATTGTTATACAGATATAAGTTACACTGCCTATTTGTAGAACTTTCTATTACCATAATTCAAACTCATTGTTAGTGACATTTGGTTCAGATCTGCCGAATTAATTTATTTGAATATTGTAATGAATTGTATGTGAACTTTTTTTCGCTAAGTTGAAATGGAAGAATACTGTTTGTAAGACAATATTTTATTATTAAAAGTTAAGAACTATATGCCCTCAAGATGGGCTTGAAAAATGAAACAGATGGGTATGCTTCGTACAGTAACTTCTACTTGAATGCAATAAAACAATGAATTTGTTACTGCAGGTAGTTTTCGGTCACAGACTGGTAAAAGAAATATACAAATTCTGGCTTCATTCTACGAATAACTAAAGCAGGCAAATTCGTAGGATACATTGGCGTAGACAAATATGAATATGTTAATTATAAGCATTACTGCATATTATGGTCTGACTTGAGCATCAGGAAAGTTTTTTCTGCGTTTGTAACTTGAAAATATCGGGATTACATGAATTAGCTCGCAAAGGTATCTCTTGTATGTATGTTTGCATACTCTAGATGGCACTAGTTTATGATTTATATCTGAGTGTCTCTGTGCATAGCGAATATAGATACTTGACAGATTTGTAGTCGCTGGCATTCATTGCACTGATGAAAACCAACAAGTTTGAAACGCGCCTTTGTCTGGAATTTGCCCCTGTGATCAACAAAACCTTATCATAAAATAGAAAGGCTTTTTACTTGATAGAAGAAATATAACAAAATTTGAATATCAAAACAAATTGAAATATGTTTATCTTCTACAATTTTAATTTCCAAAAGAATTTTTTTATTCAAAAAACTTTTAGAATTAAATTAATGTCTAAAACAAGCACCGCTCACATTTAATAGACGTAAATAATCAAAACTCAATATACAATGTCAAATGAAATAAATAACCCAACAGATATACGAAAGTAATTAAAATTAATAAATAAATATTCAAGGGAGACAAAATTTTGTTTCTGGTTTTATCTTAAGAAATACTACTTGCCTTATAAAAACATGAACACACTTGAAGGACTTCCCAAAGAATATAATTTATTTGAAATATTTAATATATTTAAATATTCGAACAAATTATTTCAAAAATCTCTAAAAAATGTGCACTATATCTTCAAAACACAAATATAATTCTAGATAATCCCTTCATCAGCCCTTTTTTTCAATATTCCAAATATCAAAATCAAAAACATTTTTTAGAGATTTTTGAAATAATTTGTTCGAATATTTAAATATATTAAATATTTCAAATAAATTATATTCTTTGGGAAGTCCTTCAAGTGTGTTCATGTTTTTATAAGGCAAGTAGTATTTCTTAAGATAAAACCAGAAACAAAATTTTGTCTCCTTTGAATATTTATTTATTAATTTTAATTACTTTCGTATATCTGTTGGGTTATTTATTTCATTTGACATTGTATATTGAGTTTTGATTATTTACGTCTATTAAATGTGAGCGGTGCTTGTTTTAGACATTAATTTAATTCTAAAAGTTTTTTGAATAAAAAAATTCTTATGGAAATTAAAATTGTAGAAGATAAACATATTTCAATTTGTTTTGATATTCAAATTTTGTTATATTTCTTCTATCAAGTAAAAAGCCTTTCTATTTTATTTTATATATAATATATAATTATATTTTGGCTTCAATAAATCTCATTATAGAATGTCAATGAATTTAAGTAAACCTTAAAATAACTCACTTTGTTCTTTGATTTTGTTAGAACATAGATCAATCTTGAATATATAGTTGATCTGTAGTTCGAAGCTTAAGTCTTTTAACACGTGAGTGATGTAGGTTATGTTTTTGATTTTGATATTTGGAATATTGAAAAAAAGGGCTGATGAAGGGATTATCTAGAATTATATTTGTGTTTTGAAGATATAGTGCACATTTTTTAGAGATTCTTGAAATAATTTGTTCGAATATTTAAATATATTAAATATTTCAAATAAATTATATTCTTTGGGAAGTCCTTCAAGTGTGTTCATGTTTTTATAAGGCAAGTAGTATTTCTTAAGATAAAACCAAAAACAAAATTTTGTCTCCTTTGAATATTTATTTATTAATTTTAATTACTTTCGTATATCTGTTGGGTTATTTATTTCATTTGACATTGTATATTGAGTTTTGATTATTTACGTCTATTAAATGTGAGCGGTGCTTGTTTTAGACATTAATTTAATTCTAAAAGTTTTTTGAATAAAAAAATTCCTTTGGAAATTAAAATTGTAGAAGATAAACATATTTCAATTTGTTTTGATATTCAAAACCTTATCAAGTTTGTTTGAGTATAGATTTGTTATACAGATGTATGTTACACTCCATTGGTAGAATTTTCTAATATTATAGCTCACACTCCTTATTAATGGCAGAATTCTATGTTTTTATTCATCACATGTAGATATTTAAAGAAGTAATTCATAGATTTTAAATCTGTATAGACCTATTATATATTAAAGTTAATAAGGTAATCTCAAGTAATTCGAAACTCAAAGCATCATAGCAACGGAATTGCAGCAAACAAAATTTATGAGTTCTAAAACAACAATCCATTTCATTTATCGCCTTTCATAAGTATATCAGATAATTTTTCTCAGTAATCTCCATTATCTGTTGAAATATATGTCGGAATCGAATGACTGGTCTGATAAAATCATGAATTTACGTATATGTATAATGTCCGTCTAGAAAGTATCCGGAAAAAACAAAGCTCAATTGTAATTATTTAGTGAATATTTTGAATTCTTGAATCAGAAAATTGTAACAAAATATTCATCTTAATTACTTATACAACCTTCATTTAACTCTAAACACTCGACTAAGCCTCGAGGTACACCCCTGACAGTGATGTTACTCCAGGACTAAAAATGACTGAATAAAATCATCTTTATTTCGTGGCGCTGCTCGTTAAACTTCAAACGTCATTAGTCGCCATATGTTTTCTATGGGACTAAGATCTGGTGATGCTGCTGGCCATGAAATGGTTGTCACTTGGTGTTCTTGCATCCAAGCTTGAGTATAGGCTGAAGTATGGCATCTTGCATTATCTAGTTGAGAAAACGCCACCCCTCTGGATATAAAGCATGCGCCGTTTCAAGGAGAAAATCCTTTAGAATGCCACAATACTCTTCACTATGAATGGTACCATCAACTGTACAGAGACGCGTAGCATAAAGCTGAGATATTGCTCCCCAAACCATTATTTTTGTGGGAAATTTGGAAATTTGAACGGTAACAGGTTGATTTGATAGGATTTTAAGTGCTTTCCACCAAGTTGGAAAAAACTTTCATCAGAGGTAAAGACATTATTAAAATTATCTTCTTGAAAACGTTGACAAAATTTTATACTTCGATCCTTTTGTAATGGTGTTATTATGGGAATTTTTTTGGTTTCCTTGATATGTAGCTTTGTCTTTTCAGTGACATACTAACATTGATTTCCAAATCTGTTAGCCAATTTGCGAAATCCCAAGCGCAGATTGTGTCGTCCTAAGACCAATAAAGGATTCAAATTGTTTTCCTGTTACGCGGTGTTCCTGAAACTGGTTTATGCCATTGCTTCTTTATTGTTTCATATACAGCACTCTTTCCCAGCTCAGTAAATTGCACTAATTTTTTAACGTTTCGAAAACCTTTTCTTTAAATATATTTCACCTGTTTTATTTTTTTTACTTGCGACATTATTTCATAAATTGCATACCTGTTGACATTCAACAATGTTTGACAAATAGTGTTGCCATGCAACTTTGGCCATAGCCGACTATCTACACAACCTATTTCATACATTACTTTTGTCTCAGAATGTTAAAGAAGTATATTGAAAGTATAAAAAATAATAAATTCTGGATACTTTCTAGAGGGACTATATTTATTTACAAAGTTCATGAGGTAACCCTTTTTCCATACTGTTTAAATCCACAAATAATTGCTACAGTGAATTCAACTGTGCTACCATCATATTTTTTTTATTCCTGTTCTTTAATGTTTCAAGGAGTCAACAACAAATTTCAGTCTCTTTCATTCGGTAAACTGTTAACCTCACGTAAGTGGACAGCACCATAAGAAGTCAAAAGTTGTCTATTTGTTGAATATATATAGATATACCCTTGTGAAATCTTTTATTGAACTTTCCAACAAAAAAATTTAATTTAATTGTATTTGTTGAAGTTTTGAACTCCTTGAGTTTCGAAAAACGTTTTTACAGTGGAACTCTACAAAAAATGAGGATTCTAGTTATTATGTAACCCGCAGCTTTAAAATGAGATTTCGATGTAGATTCGAAAGCTTGAACAGGTGACTATAACAAGGGAAGTTTTCGTGTTTTAATGGCAGCCCATAATTTCAGAACTATAGGGTTTGCAGCTGCCAATTATATATATTATAGATTCTTGCAGGCCCAAATAAATAGTTAAACCGGATGTAACTTCCCCTGAAAGAAGTTCAACGATAATAAAGCTGAATTTATTCATAACATGAAAAGCTTTGATATATTATTTTATCATCTTCAGTATAAGTGTCATTCTGCACTGATGCTGATATTTTCCCAATTTTTTGAAACGCTCCTTTTCACGAAAGGTTTTCACAAAGAACAAAGGTAGTTTGAAATAGTATCGGGTTGTTTTTTTAGAGTGATAGAATTTTAAATTGAAATAAAACACATTTAAATTAAGATTGAAGCCAGATTTTTTTTATTTGAAAGATAATCTTATGACATTTATGTTTTAAAAATGAGCTCCGGCTTATATCTATCACGACTAGCTCTGAGGAACCGCATTCGACCAGACCAATTTTGGACCTCTTTTTCAAGTAATTCAGGCTTTATTGATAACACGAATTATGTTGGCTTCCAAAGCGTCTATTGTTTCTGGTTTATCAGCATAAACCAATGTCTCGACATAACCCCAAAGAAAATAATACAGCGGAGTTATGTCGCATGATCTTGGAGGCCAATTAATTGGACCATTTCTCGAAATAATGTTATCGCCAAATCTTTCTTCCAATAAATCAATTGTTACGGTAGCAGCATGAGTTGTAGCACCATCTTGTTGGAACCAAAACACTCCGGTGTCGATAACATTCAAATTTTGAAACAAATAATCATTTCGCTTGCATTCTAAAATTTTTCAGCTGGTATTTCATTACATGCTAACAGTATTCTCTAGCGAAAATCCTTTAAACATTTAGGAACCTTCTTGAACATGATACTTTTATGATGACTCCACAAAAAAGAGTCTACAGGTGTCAAAACAGGAAATCTTGGAAGCCATTCAGTAGGAGCGATCCTTTTAATTAATTCTCAGGAAAATGATGATTCATAGAGTTACGTACTGGGTTGCCTAGTGTGGCAGAGCACTATCTGGTTGGGAAAATAGGTTTTCTATTCGGTCATCATTTTCTGGAATCTACACAATAAGTGGGTAGATGAGATCTTGAAGTAGATCGAGATAAGATTCACCTATAAAATTGTCGGGAAGAGAAAAGAAACCCACAATGCTATTTCCTAAAATTCCAGCCCAGATATTGTGTGTACCCTTTTCTCAGAATTTTGGATTTGAGTCGCTCTACAGTTATGTCTGTTGACACTGTTGTTGAAGAATGTCTGGTAAGACAATAACTACTCCTCTGGAAGATCTACGCCAGAGAATTGTATTAGTATTTAATGAAAAACACTAGAAATATAAAAATAAAACAATATAAACAATGAAAATATTTATTTACCTCGAATGTTTAAGGTACAATTGAGAAGAATCTGCCGCAATTCTTACAAATCAATTGCATTGATTACAGCTGACATAGTACAGCATTTATTACTTCGATATGTTTAGAAAAATTGCTAACGGATCGAATTGATTCGACGAAGATGTGTGAATTTACCAAATACATAAAAAATGGTTACCATATATGGATCCCACAGAATATATTTTCGAAACATGAGTTTTTTGTGTTTGTATTTTTGCCAATAGTGATTTAACAATCTTAAATGACTTGTATTGCCAAACATGAAATTTTGTTGAAGCTAAATATTATTAATCTCTTCAGGCTGGGAACCTGCTCGAGGACTTTGGGGCATGAAACACACCAGAAAGCCTGTCGATACTCTGGTTGCAAAAGCTAAGAATTTACCTGAGAATAGTATCCTTCCCCGTGTGATAGTGGAAGTATCTAAGGATGGTCTTTCTTATAGGGAAATGTCAAAGAAGTCCACAAATTTCGAACCTGTGAAATATGGAGTAAACGAAATATCTTATGGAGTACAGGATTTGATTTATACCAGGGTTTTCAGTATGATCATTGTTACCGACAAAAAATTGGAAGAAGGTATGCATGTATATGTAGGTATACTAACTGACAAAGAAACTGCAACACCCAGAAGGAGCTGTTTAAATTTGAATTTTTTTTGATAAAACATAAATAGTATAGCAAGGAGTAAATGATTGAAATTTGGGGAAAAAAATCGTGAAGGTCTTTTCATCTAAACATTTTTGTTACTTAAATATGTAGTCGTTTTTTGCAAATTTTTTTACAACAAACCAGCTGTTCGCGGAATTTTTATCACCAGCTAAGTAAATTTGAAAGAGGTCGAATTATTGGTCTACGGAAGGCGGGGTTGTCATTTCGAGAAATCGCTAACCGTACGAACAGAAATCCAACTACTGTTATGAGAAGTTGTCAAGCGTGGGAAGAAGAGTAGGCACCGGACTTCGAAGGGGCAGAAATGAAGTTCAAGATTGACGTCTAAGACTTATGGCTATAAGAGTCGGATTTGAAACAACTTGATCTTTGGCTGATGAGTGGTTAGGAGAACAAGGCCATCCTGTAACTGTCCGAACGGTTTACCGACAGATAAGGTCTCTTGGACTGCAGCATTATCGACCCCATCTTGTGTTACCTCTGACGGTTGAGCATCGCCGGCAACGATTATAGTGGTTCAGAGAACGTCAACATTGGAATGTGGAATGGCATCAGGTCTTTTCTCATTAATCTCGATTCTCTTGGGTGCACATGATGCCGAAGAAGGGTTAGACGACGTCGGGGAGAAAGACTTAAACCTCAGTTTGATATTGAGCGGCATGTACACCGGACAGTAGGCGTTATGGTATGGGGTGGTATTGCACATGCAAGTAGGTCACCTTTAGTCTTTATTCGAGGTAACATGACACTGCTGCATTACCTTCAAGAAATAGTGGAGCTATATGTTCTCCCTTACCTTAACCGGCTCGAGAATCCAATATTTCAGCGAGATAATGCTCAACTTCATGTTGCCAGAGTTAGTTTAAACCTTTTTGAAGCGACCCATGTGAATCTTTTGCCATGGCCGCCCAGATCCCCCGGTCTTTCGCCCATAGATCATATTTGGGACATCATGGGTAGAGCGCTTGGAAATTTACCCCAGCGCCCACGGACTTTGGCGACTCTGAGACATGAACTGCAGGTACCATGGGTAGTATCCCTCAAGAAGAAATAGACCATCTTATTGCATCAATGTCAAGACGTGTTGGGGAGTGTATAGATAATCGTGGTGGACAAACACATTATTAACAAATTCGTTAAAAAAAATTGTAAACGCTTCGTTTTTTTTCTTCAAATGTCAATCATTTACTCCTTGCTATACTATGCTATACTATATATGTTTTACAAAAAAAAAAAATAATAAAATTTAAACACCTTCTTCTGGGTGTTGCAGTTTCTTTGTTAGTAAGTATATATTACCCATAAAGGATCATTCAATATTTGAGAAGAGAAATTTCAGTATTAATCATTTCATAGAATTGTTCAAAAAAATTTCCATTCCAATAAATTTATGATATTTACCAGAAACAACTCATGAATCTATAAATTCATGAATTTCTGACACCAGTTTAAAAGTGCTGCCCGATCTGCCTTAGGTAGAAATAAGAAGAAGACATCTGATACTGCTCTGAGTAAGGAGTCCGATCCATCATGAAGAATTTTTGTCAAGGTATCAGCTAATGGTTATGTTATGGAACCGCTCTGAATCTCTAACTAACTGAGGTGCTGTTATTGTAGGTTATCTTCTAGCAGTAGAAACCGAATATTCATCCTGACATAATGTAATACAATGTCTTAAATCAGAGGGAGCCTCAGTTTCCCTAAAGCATCTTCACTTATCAACTGTTGATACTCTGGGGAACACCCATCTCTTATCTACATGTACTTGTCTGATAACAGCTTGAAGTAGAGCTATATAGTAATGTTCATCTGAGTTTGTAGAGTAGATTCCCAGGAGAAAGCATTCAGGGTGTACCAGAGATAGAGTAAAGTCAAGTCTCACGATTGAGATAAATACAATGCTCAAGTTAGTTGATCATTCAGATCGCTACAAATCGGTTTACCAAAAGGTACTCCTGCAAACAATGGCCCCTTCGAACCTATCTACTACATATGACAACTCTTGTTGTCTGTAGATGGGATAGTTAATTCCTGAAACTCGAGTCATAATTAAATGTGTAAAATATCAATGTATTGGTAGTAAAACATAGTTATTTCTACAACTTGTTTTAATTAAGTTCGATCGATATACAATTGATAAAAATCATATTTATGACTATCCTCACATTTTTCCGTTGTGTAATCATACTTTAAATTTGTTAATATTTAATACACTTAATGCTGTAACAGTTAATGAACCTTTGTTTTAGGATTAACATTTATCTGCCACAGTTTCGTCTGCGAAAATAAACATCAGGCACGGCAGTTAACTTATGCACTTTCCGCTGCATTTGAAAATTATGCAAAAAGTATGAGGGAATCTAAGAAGTCGTTGAAACAGAAGAAATTCGCCATTGATTTGAGAACGCCTGAGCAGCAGGCTGCTGAAGCCTCTGGTGAGGAGATAGAGGAAGAAACTGAAGCTTGAATCCAAATTTCGTATTATTAAGAAATTATTTATTATATGTGCATATAAGGAGATATTTTTCATGTTGAAAAGATTTATTATAGTTACATGATGAAGGTTGAATAGATGATTTTTATTTATCTATCATCCAATTATGAATCATGTCTTCTCATTTCGAAAATGAGAAACAAATAATAGTAATTTTCGTCGTATATAATTCTAGAAGAAATCAAAATATTCTTCATGATTATCAATACAACTTTATATACAGTTAAATCACCGATTAATTACCGATGATCTTCCATTTCTTGATCTTTGACAAGCAGTTCCAGTGGCAAAGTATCGTGCCATTGAACGTGATATCATAGTTTGATTAACACTGAAGAACTTGTACTTGTGTTGGCATCGTCCCCAAATAAAACTTGGCATAATGTAAATTTGATATTTAATTGCGTAGTAATCGCGACTAATTACAGACATTTCTCGATGAAGATTCTAGCACAAAGCAAGAGGAGTTTACACTTACGTTGGGGGTGACCCAATAAGCAGTGTCTGTGTGTTTAAAATCTGTGGACCTGATTCAAAAACAAAGCAATTGGATTCCTTATGGATTGAAACCAAGAGATCTGCAAAGGAGATTATTTTCTTGTGAGCAGCTGCTTCAAAAAAATGGTTTTTCACATACATTCTGTCAAGAAAGTACCGGGAATTATCGATTTAAATCTGGCGGGGCAATGAGGCAGGTAAAAAATTTTTTTCCTAGGTTGGTACCACTATCCTTAATTACTATGCCAAGCTTGAGCTGGATCTGTCAACTAGTGTGTTTGCAACAGCTGATTAAGTCAGTCGATGTCAGAGTGCGTGCCGATTTTTACTATGGGTGATTACGTTGAGCAAAGAATTTGTTTAAAGTTTTGTGTTGCAAATGAATTTTCGTGTGCCGATGCATTGAAAATGTTGCAAAAGGCCTTTGGTGATAATGCTCTATCGAAAACTCGTGCATATCAGTGGTACAGAGCCTTCAAGGACGGTCGTGAAGTGGTCGAAGACTTGCCTCGTTCCGGACGCCCATCGACGGCTTCGATCGAAGATAACGTCGATAAAATTAAGGAAAGGGTGCTGGAAAACCATCGTACCAGCTTGAGAGAGATAGCACATGATCTTAAGATATCCCACGAGTCCGCACGTACGATTTTGATTGATATTTTGGGCATGAGAAAGGTGGCCGCACGACTCGTACCGAAAGACCTGAATTTTCTTCAAAAACGTCATCGCGAACAGGTTGTTTCAGATATGCTGGATCGCTGTAATTCCGATTCTACATTCATAGAATGCATTATAACTGGTGATGAGACCTGGGTCTACGAGTGCTATATGCAAACAAGCCAGCAATAATCGGAATGGGTGGCAAAAATGAGCCGAAACCGAAAAAACCACGCCAAAGCCGCTCGAAAATGAAGGTGATGCTCATTGTTTTCTTCGATATCCGTAGCGTGGTGCACTACGAATTCGTTCCAGAGGGTCAGACGGTAAACAAGGAGTATTACCTAGGCGTTATGAAACGTTTGCGTGAGCGTATCCGTAAGAAGCGGCCAAATTTGTGGGCGAACAACTCATGGATTTTGCATGACGATAACGCGCCTTCTCACCGAGCTACGATTGTGACTGACTTTCTCGCCAAAAACTCAACAAACGTGCTTCAGCAACCACTGTATTCGCCGGATTTGGCTCCCTGCGACTTTTTCCTCTTCCCAAAACTGAAATTGCCCCTTCGTGGCACCCGTTTTGAGTCGATTGAAGCCATAAAACAAAATTCGGCGCGAGAGCTAAAGTCCATCCCGGAAAGCGCCTATAAAAAATGTTTCGATAATTGGAAGTGCCGTTGGCATAGATGTATTGGAGCAAATGGAGCCTATTTTGAAGGCGACCCAATAAATTTTGACGATTAAATGTAAAAATGTTGTTTTAATTGAAAATTCCCGGTACTTTCTTGACAGAGTAGTATGTATCTGGTGGTACCAAGGGGGGTTTTATACTACGAGCTCCTAAAAGCTGGTGATTCCATTACAGACTGATCAGACCATACAGTGATTGGTACAGACTACAATTACTTCTTTTAAAGCGTGCATTAAGGGACAATAGGCCGTAATATAAGGACAGATAAAATATATTGAAACTATCAAATGGGATATCTTACCGCATCCGAATTCTCCGAACATATGGTATGGTTTGATTTTGGAATAAAATAATACACATTGAAATTTTACAATTTATTTCGATTTTTTCAGTCTTTCTATGAACAACCATGTTATCTCATAGCAAATCGATATAAATACTGGCTTAGAATAGATAAAATGAATCATCTACTTTTATAGTTTAAATAAGAGAAAGTTATAACTTAAACCTTTTTTACTGTTGACTTGAACCTAACTTAATTTTACGAGATCTTCTGCCCATATTAACATGAGCGTTAGTATTGGTAGGAACCTGGATGTCTTGCTCCACTTCCGAGACCTCTTGGTGGTCTTCAATGTGGGAGCTTTCAGTTTCTGCTTCTTCCTCAATATTTCCGAAATTGCGGTTTAAATTGTAGAATCTTGGACTGTCGGAGCAATCCATGGCTTCGTCAGCTCTGGTGCAGGTGAAGATTTCCTAAACAACATTTGTAAGAATGAAATGAAGAACATAAGAGAAGATGAAGAGGAGTTTCTGTTATTCCCTTCAGAGTTGACTGTTTTATTTTTAACGTGTTGTTTGTACTGATAGTTGCGAGAGAATTGCGTGTTACTGCGTAGCTATGGGTAATCGATCTTCTGTACTTAATAATACCAGAAAAACATAAGTGTAGTTGATTTATATGAAAATATTTGAATTGTCATTCTCTTAGGCTGCGATTCATTGGAGAATTGGAGGAAAATAACTACATATGAAGACAGTATAATACAGAATGACTGTTTATGTTTACGAGTTCAGTGCCAAGTCATAACCCAAAGATCAGTATTTGACTTGCCAAATCTGGTGACGGCATTAATGTTCCTTAGTTTCATGCTGAAACGTGAAACAGTTTCTCCATATCGATGCTGCTTTGTGAATAGCTGTTTTATTTGGCCTACTTTCAGCCTCCTGAAATGGAGGGCTAAGTCGTGGTGCCTAACAGTGTGGCACGAAGGTCTCACACCCTTAAAACAGGCCTTACTCTACCCTCTTTCAGTTTAATCTTTCAGATTTCTCTGTCTAACAGCCGAGTTCGTTGTGTAATCTACTGCGTGACCTGAGGGAGGGAGGAGACCCACTGGGAGTATTCTGGCTACCCGATTAGTGGCAGTAGTTGAAAGTTTAGTATATGCTAGAATAAGTAATATTCCATTAATCTGGTTGCGCTTAATTCATGACTCAGGATTGCTCGAGAACTGCTTCGGTGGCTTAGCGTGACTTGACGGTACGACCGATCTCGTCCCGAACCAGGATTATCTGCGAGACATGCCTGGGGTTTTTGGGTCTTGACAAAATTGTTTTAGACTATTGGTGCTCGAATCAGGATCGATTGAAAGACTTCACAAGGGTTCGTGGGTCTTGACGCTTGTCAATGCTGGTACCAGGATCGATTAAAGCATCAATTCTCGAGATTTTTCTTGTTTCTTGAGTTTGGCGTTATACGAGCGTCATGCATAGATTTCTCTGAGAGATTGAAGCAAATAAAATTATTCAATGGCATTCAACTTTAGATGCGGACAAATTCCTTGCTGACTCCTGCACACTATTTACAAATTAACTTGGGTGCAATTTATTGTCTAACATACATAATTAGGTATGGCGTGGCTGTATGCTTACCTGGTTGAAGACTGTTTCTTCTGGACAAATGAAACTCCATCTGAATGTCTGGTTGTGGCCATCAGAGTATGTTATTGGAAGACAGACATGGAAGATTTGGCAATCATTGTCTACATCAGCGTAATAACCGTAGTCTCTGCCATCACATTGGAAACTGTCACTGATATCCGTTCTGATGCTCGTTGCATTACTTGGTAATGTCAACAGTTGTGGAGGTGGAACACCTTGAGGCATAACCTAGAAATAAGAGAGAATGTATATTTCGACTATAAACAGTGAAGTAAATTTCGACTTTCTTGTCCATATTTTGATGGGTTTTCCATGAATTCATCTTTTTGTTAAGCAACAATTATTTCCTCTGGCAATCAATAATGGAAGTGTAGCTACCACCTTCTTCGCTCATCGTCCAGAATCCTGCCTTGTTCTGTTGCAGCTTCACCGGCGTATTATATAGAGGACACGACTAGTCTTAAAATTCCTGACTGACCGTCCCTGCCGAGTTTAAGTAGGGCAAGACTCAGCGTTCAACGACCGTTCCAAAGTGGAACACATGGTCATTGGCCCGGAACAAAACGCCGTCTCCCTAATTAAGAGGTAAAAGCTCCAGCATAAACACCCGCATTCCCTTGAGAGTTTCAGAAGATAGAAGGGCTGATTCTTTTTCTTTAAAAAGTTTCAAATAAAGGAAACACTTATAATCTTGGAATGTGCACGGTAGTTTTTATTCCCAAATAAGAAAATCGTATTCATAAAAAGACACCAACACAATGCACATACGACATTTCGTTTTTTCAGTGTCTCTGAAAATATATATCCAACCAAGTTAAAGTCGATAAGTTAGATGTGATTATAATCCATTAGATTCAGCTATAACGTCATAGATTCTCCAAGTTTTTCAACTGAAAGAAATCATTAAATCAAAGAGTTGAAATTAAAAAACATATCTGAAGAATTTTCCAACACGTTGCACACCGTTTTTCGGATTCTTCACCCAAGTTGTCTTTCACCGTAATGTTGAAAGATTAGGAATTCCGGAAATTCTCAATAACGCACCGCTAAATAAGTGAATATCTATAGCGAGCACCCTTACGAGCTTAAGTGTTCTGCAGCAGTGTTTAAACCTCGCTTCGTCCATATTAGTTCTTATCGAATTTGGACTGAAATATCTTAATTTTCGTGCGCTAGTCCAGGGGATAAGCGTACTATTGTTTCGACCAAATGTTTGTCATTTTCGATTTTTGAGCTGAAAATGGTTGAACTCATCGATAAAGCATTCAAGGTCAAAGGTAAATCTTTTTCTGCCTGGCCGCCGGCCGTAATTATGCTAACTTTCTGAGGGAAAGAGCTGATAGCTCGAAATTTTCAGGAAAGATTAAGGGTCTTGATATCGGTTGTTTTTTTTGAGTGATAGAGCTTTCGATAGGGATAACTGTGATTTGATGGAAGGTAGAAGCCATATTGTTTCGACATTCCTGTTCAGTAAGCATTGACAAATTTTTATGGAAATACTCACGCCGCAACAACGTTTACAAATTGTTGAAATTTATTTTCAAAATCAGTGTTCTATTCGCCAAACTCATAGAGCACTTCCTGAAATTTATGGTTTACATAATCGTCCATCAGAGCAGCTTATTCGTCGAATTATCGATAGATTTCGGACAACATTTTCTCTACTCGATGAAACAACAACAACAAGACAAAGAACTGTACGTACAGAAGAAAATATTGCTGCTGTAAGTCATAGTGTTAATGATGATCCATTTTGTCTATTCGTCGACGTTCACAACAAATTGGAGTCTGTGCAACCATCACATGAAAAATTTTGCGTAAAGATCTTGGTCTACACCCATACAAGATCCAACTGGTTGGAGAACTAAAACCACTTGACCATAATGAGAGTTGTTTGTTTGCTGATTGGGCCCTAGAACAGCTCGAAGTTGATCCACCTTTTATCGTAAAATTGTATTTAGTGATGAAGCTCATTTCTGGTTGAACGGCTATGTAAACAAGCAAAATTGCCGTATATGGAGTGAAAACAATCCTCAACAAGTTCTGCAGGTTCCATTGCATCCTGAAAAATGCACTGTATGGTGTGCTTTACACGCTGGAGTCATCATTGGTACCATATTTCTCCAATAACGTGAATAGTGCTCGTTACAAATCGATGATCAATGATTATTCGTTTCAAAATTTGAATGGCATCGACAAAAAAGTGTTTTGGTTCCAACAAGATAGTGCTAAACCTCATGCCGCTACCGTAACATTTGATTTATTGAAAGAAAGATTTGGCGATAACATTATTTCGAGAAATGGTCCAATTAATTGGCCTCCAAGATCATGCGACATAACTCCCACTGGATTATTTTCTTTGGGGTTATGTCAAGTCATTGGTTCATGCTGATAAACCAGAAACAATAGACGCTTCAGAAGCCAACATAACTGGTGTTTGATTGATGAAATAAGGCCTGAATTACTCGAAAAACTGGTCTAAAATTGGTCTGGTCGAATGCGGTTCCTCAGAACTAGTCGTGGTGGACATATGCCGGAAATTATTTTTGAAACATAAATAACATAAAATTATCTTTCAAATAAAAAAAAATTGCCTTCAATCATAATTTGAATGTGTTTTATTTCAATTTGAAGTTCTATCACTCTAAAAAAACACTCGATATCTCGGATAAGTTTGTGAATGAATAAAATTGATTCAGTAGTTTTACAGTTACGGAGGTTTGAAAATTTTTCATATTTTTCCAATATATTTGAACCCACAGATTGATAGATCTGAAATTCAGCATTTAGAAGAAGAATAATCGTAGATCGTAGATCGTAGAACTAGAAGATCAAAAACAATTTTGTGAAGATCGTGGTCATATGATTAAGAGCGCAAAAGCTTCTGACACGTCAGTGATGTTCTCCTTTTTGCGCACTTCTTTCAGGAAGTATGCTATCGATGCTTTAAAATTTTGAGCCGAAAATTGTCTTAAACCACCTGGTTGGACGCTAAATTTCGAACTGAAAGAGCTAGAGTCTTGAAACTTTCAGGGAAGATTTGGGGTATAAATTCTGCGACTAATTTAATGAACAAAATCGGTTCTATAGCTTTACAGTTATTCACGTTTTTGTATCATAGAATAATAAATCATTGTCTAAAAATTTCGAGCTTTTTGCGGGCTTGTCTCAGAGAACAGCGAGCTATCGTTCCGTCCAAATATCTATAATTTTCGAAGTTTTAGCCGAAAATATTCCTAAACGACTAGGTTAGACTCACTGATGATGAATCTGTAGTCAAAAGTAATTCTGACCAACCAGTTCATCCTTAAACATCCAAATTTTCGAACACGATGTGCTAGAGCCTTGAAACTTGCAGGGAAGATTGAGGATCAAAATATCTCGTCTGAGTACCTCAACCGGCAGAATCCGTTTAAATATTTTTTCCCAATATTTTCGAAACTACAGAATTTGATCTGACATTTGGTATTTAGAAGTAGAATAAATGACTTGAAAATTTCGAGGTTGATTTGAATTCTGAACGTCTGGGTTGTGTTCGTTATTGTTCAAAATCAGTCGAATGGTTTCGCACTTAAACACATTTGCAATGCTCTTTTATTTTCATTGATATTTCACAAACTGTAAATCCAATTTATCTGAAATTCACGCTTTAGAAGAAGAATGATAACGAATATATTTCTCCAAAATTTCATGAGGATCGCATAATTAGAAAATTTAAAACAAACATTTTGTGAGTAGAGCAGCGTTAAGCACTACAGAAACCGTAGCAACAGTCCCAGGGTGGAGTTTAAACTTAGCATTAAGATAAATAACGACACTGAAGGCTAATGCAAAATTTGTATCATATGCAGCTTATTCCAGAAGCTATTCAAAATTTGAAATTTTCAGTGGAAATGAACTGTGAAGAAGCTAGCAAAAGCCTTCTGCCTACACGTCAGTGCTTTTCTAGATTTTTTCATGCAATTGAATTAGTTTCCTTCTTGACGGAAATTCGTTTTAATACAATAAAATAATAAAGAATATTTCCACAAAAATGATTTTGCCATCACAAAATTATTCATTTTATTCAATTGAAATGAATTTTTTTTGAAAGCTGAATCCATCTTTTTGGTACAGTGGTCTTCTAGATTTCTTTTGAGAAATAGGATAAATACACAGAATATTGAAAAAAATGTTATCCATTGTTGTTAATTCATAAATTGTGAAAATTTTCTTTATTATGCTATTTAATTTTCTATTTGGTCACTAAACTTGAAAAATTCGAGCGGTATTGAATTTTTTTTCTCTTGTCAACTATAAAAGATTATCCTTAAGGAAAACCGATCCAATAATATTATTTATTCATAATAGCGGTCACTCACCCTCAGCTTCGGAGCACAGTACACAGAGGCACATAACATAAAAGGCAAAAACACAACGTACTTCATATTTCTATGAACTTACTAAGACTACCTTTCTTCCGCGAGACTTGAACGGATTATGTCACAAGTAACGCATACCAAATGTCTTATATACTCGCACAGGAACCGACAAATAAATAAAAGAGAAACAAAGAATAAAGACGGAATGTCCTTATATCCTTGCGGAAGCTCTGTGTTCTTTAGCATTTTCGGATGCAACGTGCGTTTCTTCGGATGCCGCGCGTGCTTGCGCTTCTAGTCACATATTTCCCACGGGATTTTAGCGTTATGTCGTCTGACCTACCAAGCTTTTTCGGGGACAAGTCGCCTCGCATATTTGGTGTTGTTCTGGTTTTTGCTTGATTCATACTTAAGCTCGAACGGCGCTTTGTGGGTCCAAATACGTACTGTGATATGCAGATGTTGAATTTTTTCAAGGGAATATACCGAATATAAGCAATGCTTGCATTGAAAATAACTTGAAAGAGGTTTTTTCAATATTTCAAATATTAATCTGAATAATTCTCTGAAACTTCTAAAATAATATCTTGATTTTTAAAAATTAAATAATAATAAACTGTCTTAGAAACATATCCGGTGTTTTTTAGAGTGATAGAACTTTTGAAAGGAAAAACTGTGATTTGACAGAAGGTAGAAGCCATGTTGTTTTGACATTTCTATTCAGCAAGCATTGACAAATCATCATGGAAAGACTCACGCCGCAACAACGTTTAAAAATTGTTGAAATGCATTTTCAAAATCAGTGTTCTATTCGCCAAACTTATAGAGCACTTCGTGAAATTTATGGTTTACATAATCGTCCATCAGAGCAGCTTATTCGTCGAACTATCGATAGATTTCGGACATTTTCTCTACGCGATGCAACAAGCAACGACAAGACAAAGAACTGTACGAACCAAAGAAAATATCGCTGCTGTAAGTCATAGTGTTAATGATTATCCAGATTTGACTATTCATCGACGTTCACAACAAGTTGTACACTGTACATCCGCCACATGGAAAATTTTGCGTAAAGCTCTTGGTCTACACCCATACAAGATCCTACTGGTTCAAGAACTAAAGCCACTTGACTATAATAAGCGTCGATTGTTTGCTGATTGGGCCCTAGATCAGCTTGAAGTTGGTACACCCTTTTATCGTTAAATTGTGTTTGGTGATGAATTTAATTTCTGGTCGAACGGCTATGTAAATAAGCAAAATTGGCATATATGGAGTGAAAACAATCCTCAAGAATAAAATAGAAAAAGGCTTTTTACTTGATAAAATATAATTTATTTGAAATATTTAATATATTTAAATTTTCAAATAAGTAAATTCAAAAATCTCTCAAAACATGCAATATATCTTCAAAAAACAATTATAATACGGATAATCTCTTCATCGGCCCTAGATAACATTTAAAATATCAAAATCAACCAACAATCAGTTTATCACACCTTAGAGTGTAACACAGAACTTGTTTGAAACAGACTAACTTTAAAAATCCAGGTAGTCAGTTCGTCACAAAAGCACAGAAAACTGTAAGGCATTCTATGGTTTTCTTCAAACCATTGACATTCCATAATGAGAATTATTCAAGCCTAAATATAATTATATATTATTCATGAAATAAAATATTATAAAAAAATGTTTTTTATTGATGGAAGAAATATAACAAAATTGAATATCAAAACAGATTTAATCTGTTAGAGAGATTTTTGGATTAACTTTTTTGAATATTTAAATATATTGAATATTTCAAATGAATTATAGTTTTTGAGAAGTCCCTAAATTGTGTTTTATGTTTTTGAAAAGGAATTTGTGTTCATAATGGTAAGATCAGAAACGAAATTTTTTCTCCTACAAATATTTATTTATTAATTTTAATTGCCTTTTTCATATTGGTTGGTTTATTTATTCCATTTGACATTGTATATTGAGTTTTGAATATATACGTCTATTAACTATAAGCGGTGCTTATTGTAGACATTAATTTAATTCTAAAAGTTTTTTGAATAAAAATTTTTTTGAAATTAAAATTGTAGAAGACTAACAGATTAAATCTGTTTCGATATTCAAATTTTGTTATATTTCTTCTATCAAGTAAAAAGCCTTTTTCTATTTTATTTTATAGATAATATATAATTATATTTAGGCTTGAATGATTCTCATTATGGAATGTCAATGGTTTGAAGAAAACCATAGAATGCCTTACAGTTTTCTGTGCTTTTGTGACGAACTGACTACCTGGATTTTTAAAGTTAGTCTGTTTCAAACAAGTTCCGTGTTACACTCTAAGGTATGATATACTGATTGTTAGTTGATTTGATATTTTAAATGTTATCTAGGGCCGAAGAAGAGATTAACCGTATTATAATTGTTTTTTGAAGATTTATTGCATGTTTTGAGGGATTTTTGAATTAACTTTTTTGAATATTTAAATATATTAAATATTTCAAATAAATTATATTTTTTGAGAAATCCTTAAGTTGTGTTTTATGTTTTTGAAAAGGAATTGGTTTCATTATGGTAGGTAAGATCAGAAACAAAATTTTGTCTCCTTCAAATATTCATTTATTAATTTTAATTGCCTTTTTTATATTGGTTGGTTTATTTATTCCATTTGACATTGTATATTGAGTTTTGAATATATACGTCTATTAACTATAAGCGGTGCTTATTGTAGACATTAATTTAATTCTAAAAGTTTTTTGAATAAAAATTTTTTTGAAATTGAAATTGTAGAAGACTAACAGATTAAATCTGTTTTGATATTCAAATTTTGTTAATCCTCAAGAAGTTCTGAAGGTTGTTCCATTTGTTTCAAAATTTCAATTGTATTGACCCAGAATTGTTTTGGTTCCAATAAGATGGTGCTAAACCTCATGCTGCTACCGTAACAATTGATTTATTGAAAGAAAGATTTGGCGATAACATTATTTCGAAGAAATGGTCTAATTAATTGACCTCCAAGATCATGCGACATAACTCCACTGGATTATTTTCTTTGGGGTTATGTTAAGTCATTGGTTTATGCTGATAAACCAGAAACAATAGATGCTTTGAAAGCCAACATAACTCGTGTTATTGAAGAAATAAGGCCTGAATTACTAGAAAAAGTGATCCAAAATTGGTCTGGACCAATGCTGCTCCTGAGACCTGTCGTGGTGTACATATGCCAGAAATTATTTTTAAAACATAAATGTCATAAAATTATCTTTCAAATAAAAAACAAATTTGGCTTCAATCTTAATTAAAATTTGTTTTATTTCAATTTGAAGTTCCATCACTCTAAAAAAAACACATGATATATTTAAATATTTGAATAAGTTACGTCAAAAACACTCAAAACATGTAGCATATCCTCAAAAAATAATTAGAATTCAGATTTAAAGGATAAAATTAATTAACAATACTCCTAAGACCTCGCAGTATTCTAGTTAGAACAACATTAAAATTGGAGACGTTTAAAATCCAAGGTATTTTATGTTCTATACTTTTCACAAAAATCACATAAAGGTTGTAAGGCATTTTATCGTCTTGGTTAAACCACATATTTATATAATGAAATTTTTTATAAACATTTATATATTATATATAAAATTGAATAATTTAATTTAATTCTAAAAGTTTTTGAATGAAATTTTTTGAAAATAAAATTGTGTGTAGCTAACAGATTAAATCTGTTTTGATATTCAAAGTTCATAGAACTTTGATTAGAAAATACGATAATTTTTACATAATATCGAGGCTTGTTTGAATACGATAACTTCACCCGTTTTTGAGAAAAACGCAGATGGATCTCCATCGTCTTAGAAGGGGATTTCAAATAACAGACAATAAAGAAACTTGTAACGTAAAGCTTCTGTTTCAACAGTAAAGAAGAACTGGGAACCGACTCCTATGTATTTTCTAATTATTGTAATATAAGACTTCCGGATGTCAAAGAGAACATTATTCTGTACATTTATAAAATTTGTCGCATTTGTATTATTCAGAGTTCGTCTCGTGAATTAATTTAATGGGCATAAACTAGGGACTCCATATGTCCCCGAATGTAAAAACCGATAGGGTAATAATCAGGACTTCTTGGTGGCCATTCAAAATCACCTCTTACAATCTACGAGGGGCGTTCACTGTATTCTCGATATTGGGGTGATTTGCTAATAATATGAGTAATCTAATTATCTCATTCACTCCTGAAATTACCTGAGGGTATAAATATGAAATTTCACTAATTTACGATCACTAAATTTCTAGGTCCTCAGTGAAAGAGGACCAGAATGACTGACCTCACAATGATGAAGGAAATCGAGCAAAGATCCTTTATAAAGTTCTCACTAAACAGGGAAAAAAATCAAAAATCATTCATCAAGAGATTGTTGCTGTTTACCAAGACTGTGCTCCGTCGTTATCTACCGTTCAAAAATAGTCAAGTGAATTCAAAAGAGGTAGAGAAAACATTGAAGACGACCCCCGCTCGGGTGGGCCCGTTAGCGGCACCACTGAAGAAAATGTGAAAAAAGTGGAAAATCTGGTGCTTGAAGATGCCAGAATACAAATAACGATTTCAGTAAAGATGACAAACCTATCCGTTGTTACCATACATGCCATATCAACCCCTCAAAGGTCTGTGAAGATGAGAACTCAGAATGCTCATCGCGCCTCAGAAGCACATGCGATTCGAGTGCTGTAAGCAGTTTTTAGAGCCTTGTGGAGAAGACCCATCAACTATTTTCAACCGGGTAGTTACTAGGGGATGAGACGTGGGATCATCAATATGACCCTGGAAGTAAACAAGATTCCATACAGTGGATTAAAAAGGGTATATTGCCCCCAAAGAGGTTGAAAGTCACCCCATGCGCTGGAAAAATAAGGGCTAGTTTTTTGGGGATTCTAAAGGTATTTTATTTCACTAAAAAAAAGTGAAAGCATCATACGCAACGTCTTTATGTAATTTAAGACTAGCAATTAAAGGAAAAATGCGAGAAAAACTCACAGCGGGGGTGGCTTTCAAGAAATAACTAATTCTTCGTACAGTTCAGATTGGTCCCCAGTGACTACTAGCTATTCCCAAATGTGAAGAAATATCTTCGTGGAAAGCGTTTTTTCGACGATGAAGAACTGAAGGTACCCATTCATACTTAGTTTAAGGAGAAGGCGGAAGAAGACTCTTTGCAAGGTTTAGAGAAGCTTATTTCTCGATCTAACAAATGTATTGAATTTCTAGGGGACTTCATTGAAAAATATAATTTTTCTAAAATTTTTTGAGTGTTCTTTCATACCTATACCGAGAATACATTGAACGCCCTTCGTATCGTTGAGAAAATATGTCACTTAATTTGAATATCAAAACAGATTTAATTTGTTAGTCTTCTACAATTTTAATTTCTGTGATTTTGTTAGAACATAGACCAATCTTCAATTTTAAAGTTGGTATGTTTGAAGCATCTATTCTTAACACGTGTTTGTTGTGATATAGTTGTAGTTATTTGATTTTGATATTTGGAATATTATCTAGGACCGAAGAAGAGATTGCCTAGAATTATATTTGTTTTTTGAAGATATAGTGCATGTTTTGAGAGATTTCTGAATTAACTTATTCGAATATTTGAATATATAATATTAAATATTTCAAATAAATAATATTCTTTGAGAAGTCCTCAAGTTGTGTTCATGTTTTTAAAAGGCAATTGGTGTTCTTAAAGGTAAGATCAGAAACAAAATTTTGTCTCCTTTAAATATTTATTTATTAATTTTAATAACTTTCTTATATCTGTTGGTTTATTTATTCCATTTGACATTATATATTGAGTTTTGATTATATACGTCTATTAATAAACGTAAGCGGTGCTTATTCTAGACATTAATTTAATTCTAAAAGTTTTTTGAATGAAATTTTTTTGAAATTTAAATTGTAGAAGACTAACAGATTTAATCTGTTTCGATATTCAAATTTTGTTAAATTTCTTCCATCAAGTAAAAAGCCTTTTTCTATTTTATTATATGTCACTTAGATAATTTCTAACAATAAATGGCGAATGAGCTGAAGCTGAAACTACATTTTCCTTCTTACATCTGGCGCAATTCGTACACTTAAATTTCACATAAAGAATTTTGCAAAAAAATAAATGAGAATCTCCACTTAAATTGGAGGAAGAACATATGGCCGAAGCAGTTGGTCGCCCTTAATGCAACACCAAATATTCAATTTGAACTCATGTCTTTCGTTAACAGCATGGGGACTTCTGTCTTTCCAATAATGACTGTTTCTTCAATTGAATACTACACGTCTGGTGAAAGACGCTTCATCGATAAACATAATATTCTCAATAAAATTTCAGTCATTAATATGCTTGTTGACAATACGTTAGCAGAACTGCAACCATCGTGGCAGATTCTAGGAAGCAAATTTTGAACAGGAATGAAATCATAAGGATGAAGCTTTTCTTTTTTTAGAATTCTAATAAATGACGACAGACTTACTCCAGTTGATGCTACGTTTGACATGAATTTTCATCTACTCGAACCAAAATTTTATCTTCTTCATTAGGTGTTAATTGTTTCGGTCGACCACCCAGATTTTTACTACAAAATGTCTCCAGTTCCACCCAAATTATTAAATAAATTTGTAAAAGTTCAATAATTTGGTCGCCCACTCCCTGAATATATAAATTCATCAAAAATTCAAATTAAAGGCCCTTCATCTTTCTACATAGCAAGATTTTATCGAGGGATATTTGTTTTAATCGTCATTTTTTGGCTGAAATAATGTGTTCTATCAATGTAGGCGTCTTTTACTACTGTTTAGGAACTTGACAGATATTCCGATCTTACTCCAGACAATCAGTCGAATTACTTTGTATTCTCATACGGGCCGATTTAATGGATATCGAGGAAGACTCACTTCACCTTGAAATTTGCCAAACGTGTCGCGAATAAAGTTCTTGTCGCTCTTAAACCCACTGAGTACTAAATTTTGCATAAGAACATCGAGTGATACAATTCACATTTTGTTCATTAGGTATTCGAGTATGGAAAATCCATGTAATTATTCAAGTATAAAGATGGCTGGAATATAAAGAGGATAACAATGTTGAAAATATTGTTTTTGGCGAGTGAACTCGAGATCAGATTTGATTACTCATATGGAATTTTATGTGTTTATGGGTTTTATATTATTATTTGACCATTGAGGAAAGAATTATGGACACATTTTTGGTCTTAAATTATACTGTTCCTTATATTTGCAAACTTATAATTTTCATAATTCAAATAATATCTCAGAAAATAATTACCACTCCAGTTGTAACTGAGAAGTTATATGTAGTTCAATGTGTTTGAATAAGAAGGTATATAAATTCTGTCAAGAAAGTACCGGGAATTATCGATTTAAATCTGGCGGGGCAATGAGGCAGGTAAAATTTTTTTTTCCTAGATTGGTACCACTGTCCTTAATTACTATGCCAAGCTTGAGCGGGATCTGTCAACTAGTGGGTTTGCAACAGCTGATTAAGTCAGTCGATGTCAGAGTGCGTGCCGATTTTTACTATGGGTGATTACGTTGAGCAAAGAATTTGTTTAAAGTTTTGTGTTGTAAATGAATTTTCGTGTGCCGATGCATTGAAAATGTTGCAAAAGGCCTTTGGTGATAATGCTCTATCGAAAACTGGTGCATATCAGTGGTACAGAGCCTTCAAGGACGGTCGTGAAGTGGTCGCCCATCGACGGCTTCGATCGAAGATAACGTCGATAAAATTAAGGAAAGGGTGCTGGAAAACCGTCGTACCAGCTTGAGAGAGATAGCACATGATCTTAAGATATCCCACGAGTCCGCACGTAGGTTTTTGATTGATATTTTGGGCATGAGAAAGGTGGCCGCACGACTCGTACCGCAAGACCTGAATTTTCTTCAAGAACGTCATCGCGAACAGGTTGCTTCAGACATGCTGGAACGCTGTAATTCCGATTCTACATTCATGGAACGCATTATAACTGGTGATGAGACCTGGGTCTACGAGTACGATATGCAAACAAGCCAGCAATCATCGGAATGGGTGGCAAAAAATGAGCCGAAACCGAAAAAACCACGCCAAAGCCGCTCGAAAATGAAGGTGATGCTCATTGTTTTCTTCGATATCCGTGGCGTGGTGCACTACGAATTCGTTCCAGAGGGTCAGACGGTAAACAAGGAGTATTACCTAGGCGTTATGAAACGTTTGCGTGAGCGTATCCGTAAGAAGCGGCCAAATTTGTGGGCGAACAACTCATGGATTTTGCATGACGATAACGCGCCTTCTCACCGAGCTACGATTGTGACTGACTTTCTCGCCAAAAACTCCACAAACGTGCTTCAGCAACCACCGTATTCGCCGGATTTGGCTCCCTGCGACTTTTTCCTCTTCCCAAAACTAAAATTGCCCCTTCGTGGCACCCGTTTTGAGTCGATTGAAGCCATAAAACAAAATTCGGCGCGAGAGCTAAAGTCCATCCCGGAAAGCGCCTATAAAAAATGTTTCGATAATTGGAAGTGCCGTTGGCGTAGATGTATTGGAGCAAATTGAGCCTATTATGAAGGCGACCCAATAAATTTTGACGATTAAATGTAAAAATGTTGTTTTAATTGAAAATTCCCGGTATTTTCTTGACAGAGTAGTATAGTCCGTTTCGAAAGTATCCGGAAAAACAAGGCTCAATTGTAAGTATTTATTCATTAGTCCCCGTATGTTTTCAATGGGACTAAGATCTGGTGAAGCTGCTGGCCATGGTTTCACTTGGTGTTCTTGCATCCAAGATTGAGTATAGGCTCTGAAAACGCAAACCCTCTGGACATAGAGCATGCGCCGTTTCAAGGAGAAACTCATTTAGAATGGCACAATATTTTTCACTATTAATGGTACCATCAACTATACAGAAAGGCGTAGCACCACAGGTTGTTTTGATAGGATTTTTAAGTAATTTCCACCAAGTTGGAAAAAACTTTCATCAGATATGAAGACATTATTAAAATTATCTTCTTGAAACCGCTGACAAAATTATATCCTTCGTTCGTTTTATAAAGGTGTCATTGTGGTTTCCTTGATATGAGATTACCACGAAGTTAACGGTTTTCAAATGCACCGAGATTTGCCATAAGAAGTCGATTATTGTAAGAAGGACATACGCATAGCAAATCATTGAACAAACTCCTACAATTCACGATCACGCACTAGATCGGATCTCCACAAAGGACTCGCAAACTGCGAGATCGGTCTGAAGTATGTTTAATAGAGATGGAAAATAGAATTTTGCCGAACGATCTCTGTAGAAGATATATTGATGATCTAGATTTACTGCAGATGGTAGATATTGCGACCAGCGTCATTACCACACCTAAGTCAGTAGATTGTATATTGAAGTCGTAGGTTTGACCTGCCAATATGAAGAACAACACACTTAGATATATTCGAGATCAGCAACTATTTGCGGTACCACTGGTGAAGTCTTTCGAGATCTTGTTGAAGCTGCTGATACCGTGCGAAGGGGTCCACGTAAAACTTGGCGTCATCTGCGAAGAAAGAACATGTAGACACCAAACGAAGAGAAATGTCAGCACCTGCGGTACTCCAATGTTTACTGGCTAAGAGAACGAATAAGAGCCTCAGAGAAATTCACGTATTCAACATCTACGCATCTTCTATCAACGAGAGAAATTCAATCATTCACACACAGCAGGAGAATGGTTGTAACTGATCGACCAGGAACAAACCATGTTGTAGCTTGGGAATCACATTGTTATTCAGGAGGAATTCAGTCATGAAATAGCAAATCAATGACTGCATTAGCTTTGATCCTACGGAAACAAGAATAATAGGACTGTAATTCCCGGAGTTAGGCTAGCTGTTAACCAAGGCTTGGGTAAAATATCTCTCTGCATGGATGTAGTAATTATTTCACTTAGAGGTATGGCCACTGAGGAGCAACAGTTCCGGATAAATGAACAAGCAAGCCCATCTAAACGCGATTCATAAATGTATCCACACTAGGCACATCGAAATTTATGCACGGCAACATCTCAGACACTCGTATAGTCAGGATAGAAGGTAGAGTATCGCCTACAGGTTCCCTGGTAAAAGTATTAGCAAAATATGTCCCATTATCTCACTCTGACATATTTGAATAGAACTTTCTTGTTATTGTCTGCCACAATCATCTCTTCATATCTCCGTCTAGCTAGTCGAAGAGAGTGAGATATCTGATTAGTACATTTTCTGAGGTCAATGTTGTATTCCTACATATACAGAGACATTTTGATGAAATATGAAATGTCCCACATGGTGTCTGGGTCTTCACCACCGAACAATCGTTTCCAGTCCACAACACTCAGATCATTTGAAATAGTTTAGAGTTCTACAATCTTGTAAGTGAACTCATTTACTACTGAAAGTGGCAGTTGCCTGAATGCAGATGGTTATTACAACGTGATCAGAATCCGCAACTGGAAGATGAAAACCTGGCATTGATGCTCGTGGTTGAGAAAGATTAAATCAAGTGTCGAATGAAGTTGATTCTGTGTTCTCTTACAACTTGTGATAGATTTGAGTTTGCAATCATATTAAAAAAAGTTGCTGAATTATGAGGGTACACAGTTGAACAAAGCCCACTTAATTTGGGGAATGTTGAAGTCGCCTACCATCGTATAGTATGATGCTGAATGATGTTTGTTAATTCTATATCTCTACTGAAAATAAACAGTGCGTAACAGAATTAATCTGCCCGCTTTAATGAATCTTTTACTATGTTACAAACAAATATAGAATGAGATTTTCTATTTAAATAGTTCGTGTACTGCGTCAGAAGACGCAAAAGATGGTACAAAAACGTGACAAGGACAAGAAACTACAACTTACGACCACGCTGCAAGCCAGGAATATAGCTGATGCCGAAAGGAGAGAAGCACACATCAAGAGTAAACGTATAAGTTGTCTATCAACATTCCTTGTATGAAATAGCGACCGTGACAAGCTCATCCACCATATTTTATGACTGTATCTAAATTATCATCATACATCACTAAGAAGTCTCAAGATTTCAACCATTTCTACACGGTTTTTTCAAGTCCATTTCATAAAAAGGTACCGTAAAAGTGTGAAAACTTCAAGATGTTTTCACAAATGGCAAGTTTTCGGAAGATACACTGATCCTGAAGTGATACAAAATGTTTGTTTTGAGCTGGGCAGAACTAAGATGCCTCAAACATTAATTTCGAAACAACTAAGAGATTCTGAACTGTTTCAGCAGTTACCATTTAGTAGTTGATCATAATTAAATAGTAAAATATAGTAATTTCTACAACTTATTTTAACTAAGAGATTAGTTGTGTTCTGATAAGGCTTTGGTACTTTGTCTTTAGGCTACCTTAAGTAGAGTGGAAAGATAAAATACAACTTCAGATAATTGTAGAAATCTTCTAATCAAACTGGCGAATGACTAATCAGGGTTAAAGGCTTCTTCGAACTTACTCTTCTTGCTTAAATGACTTTTCATTCACTGGAAACTTAGCATTATGAATCGAACAAGCGCTTGACACTAGCGTCACCTATGCATGTAAATACATATAGACGGCATGGTGCACCAAGCATCATCAAGCAAAAAAATTCCTGTATTAAAATATTAATAATCCTATTGAAATATTGATTCAGAAATTTGGTTCTAGTTTCAAGAGCAAATCATTAATGTTTTGGACATACCAAGACCAAAATATTTCCAACTGAGGTAAGTTATGGAAAAATCTCCTGCACATATATTCTGCAAATATATTTCGTTAGACGATATAATGTATGTAATCTGACTCAATGATGGAAAACTAGGTGCTACGGCCAAGAGATACCATGCATCTTCTTGGCATGTCTGTCAACTCTTTAGTCTGTTGGGGAGAACATGTGAATGACATTGTGAAATATCAAATAAGCTGAGATATTTGTTCAAAGATAGAAAATATTTCTCTACAGATCAGGCTCTTCTACTAGATAAAGCCCAGATCACACCAGGAATCTAATACTGCTCTCATGTTTGGAGCTCAGCTCAAGTACTTGTTACAAGTTTTTGGATTCCACACAGAAAAGACCAGTACGACTGATTGACTGCCAAAAATTATAACAGCCAGTTTGCAGTCGTTGGAATATAGTAGAAGAGTTGTTCTATAGATATTATCATGCACGATGCTCAACTCAACTGAAGGAAAGATGCCAGCTACCGCAAGATTCACACGCGGTTACGCAACGTGCATATCCCTATGCAGTTGAATTAACAACTCTGGGAACTTGTGTTTATCAGAAGTTCTTTTTTCCACCAAACTGACCAATTGTGGAACACGCTTCTAGCTTATGTGTTTCGTTCGGTGTATAATCTTCAAGACTCCAAGACAAGAGTTGAGGCACCAATTAGGTGACAAGGATTTCCGTTTACCAGGGTAGTCAAATTTAAAAAAAATTGAAGATATTTGATCTTACAGGATATATGTTATTCAAGTAAACCTTAAACCTTTGTTTATGTCTGTACCTGAACTTAAAGAGCCCATTATATATAAACCATACAGGGTTAAAATTTCTTCTGTCTGAATACACCCCTGAATGAAAGCTTGTTCGACATTGTCATTTTTGGAATGGGAAATACTTCATTAAACCTAGAGCGAGTAGCTCAACATATAATTTCACAACGTGGTACTGATTCAGTTTGCAAAATAAATATTTTTATCAATTGATGAACTGAAAAATTTAGTAGAATGCTCTAATGGAACTATACTATGCCTCATGCTCAATATATTAATCGATATCCTTCTGTTGTGAAAAAATACATGTAGTTCATCTTCATTTATAATTAATTTGTTATCAGTTACTCAAAGTTTAATAGTTTTCTAAAGGATGGAGGCCTTGTCTCAAATGTTTCTACATTTGCTACCAATATTTATTATGTTGATATTATCTACAAAATCTGTGACCGATGTGAATTCTATATCGACAACTCATACGTATTATTTATAAAGAAATCTAATAATATAGGTCCTAACACACTCCCTTGGAGCACTCATCACTCACAGTTCACTAATGAAGATTTCGCTCGGATACATCTCTTTTATATAACATTTGTTTATTTTCTGTCGTATAAGATTCCAACTATATAAGCCTTATCTCTTATTACTTTTTTCTCGATTTAAAGAGGATAAATGATTTAGATCAACAATCCTAAGCTTTAGTTGAAAACATGCTAAATTCTAATAGCCATGCTAAAAGCAGATGTAATGAGATTAATCAGTCTTCTGCATAGAAGGTTGAAGAATCTTATGAGAATTAGGCAACACACTATAACTCAAATTGCTCTTCTATTTGAGGATTTAATATAGTCCGTCTAGAAAGTATCCGGAAAAAACAAAGCTCAATCGTAATTATTCAGTATATATTTTTAATTCTTGAATTAGAGAATTATAACAAAATATTCCTCTTATTTACTTATACAACCTTCATTTAACTGCAAACACTTGACTAAACGTCAAGGTACACCTGAAATTAGATCACCTCCATAATTTTCGGTGATGTAGTCCAGTACTGTAGAACGGACTGAATTAAATCAACTTTATTTCGTGGCTTTGCTCGTTCAACTTCGATCTTCATTAGTCCCCATATGTTTTCAATGGGACTAAGATATGGAGAAGATGATGACCATGAAATGGTTGTCAATTGGTGTTCTTACATCCAAGCTTGAGTACAGGTCGAAGTATAGCATCTTGCATTACCGGGCTGAAAATGCCACCCCTCTGGATATAAAGCATGCTCCGTTTCAAGGAGAAAATCGTTTAGAATCCCACAATACTTATCACTATTAATGGTACCAATAACTATACAGAGAGGCGTAGCACCACGCTGAGGTATTGCTCCTTAAAACCATTATTTTGGTGGAAAATTTGAACAGTAACAGGTTGTTTTGATAGGATTTTTAAGTGATTTCCACCAAGTTGGAAACAATACCGGTTGACAATCAACAATATTTGATGAATAGTGTTGCCATGCAACTGTGGCCATAGCCGACTATTTGCACAACCTGTTTTATTTCACATTTCACATTTTTGTCTTAGAATGTAACAAAAAAGAATTATATTAAAATTATGAAAAATAATAAATTCCGGATAATTTCTAGACAAACAATATATACTAATGATCTCGTAAGTCATAAAATATTTATCAATTTCAGGGACATTTTTCAATTATATCCATTTATAGACTAAATTATGAATAATTATCATGTCTAAAACCCTTTCGGGAACATGAGACTGATCAAATATGACTCAGTCAATTAATGGAACCAGTACATTATTTGACAATTTAAAAAAAAATTGAAATATTTTTTCATATATTTAATCAAACTCGTTACATGGAAATTATATACACTTTTCTCCAATGAATAATATATTCACACATTCTTCCGTTAGAACAGCGAATATTTCAAAAATTGTGAGGGTATGAATAACTAGCAAATAAATAAATAAATATCTATCATGTTGATGGAATTGATTAAAATGGCTGAAAAATAAAACGAAGATACTTATTCATCAAAACATCCGACCACTTATGACTAGTCACTCATGATTCGTATCGAGATTTCAAAATCTTGAATCGAATATTGTTCACTATTAACTAAAACTACAATAAGGTGGGGTTAACTTCAGTAAAGTGTTAAGGTGATTTGCATAAACACGTCATACAGCAACGAATACAAATCATAAAATTGAAAACAAATTCTAAGTATACGACATGCTGAATTGTTTTCGGAAATATGTATGTTGGAGGTCTAAGAGATATTCTACACATGTACAGACTGTCATTTAGCAGGATATTATTATTACACGAATACAACACTGGCCTTTTTTATTGAATGGAGGATATACAAAGATGGGGTAACATCTTAATACCAACATATGATCAGAACCTCATCCATTTGTTCTTTTCCTCGAAACATCCTCATTTAAGTCAAACTGTGCTCGTGTATAACACTTGCATTATTGAAAACTTAAATATTTTTGAAACATATTCCTGCAATGGAAAAATAAAGAAGAAGAGTTGTGTAATTGGTAACCATATATATATTCCACATGTTTGCTGTAATTGGCACTTATGAATTGTTGCACTTCTTAACATAAATACTAAAAAAAAATATTACTCTAATAATTGTTTGTCGAATATAAGAAGGATGTATTTCTAGAAATAATAAATAAACACTAGATATTCAGAATACTATAGAAGCTGGCAAACAGAAATTATTGAGAAAAATCTTTGATAAAATGTGCTTTAACAGAAATGAACAAATTTGCATATATAACAATTCAAAGATTTAAATTAAATGTGATAGTAGAAGCTATACAGAAGAAGATAGAAATCGACTTATCCAATTTTCTGGATTTAATTATACATAGTCTATAATTTTTTTGGTCAATGCTTTTGTGAACTAGGGCATCATCTTTATAATTTTTGGACGCCAATAATCAATAATCCTCCTATGTTGCGATGAAAAATATCGTCATATTGAAAGATTATACTATTTCTACCATCAGAACAGAATCAAGAATTCTCCATGAATATTTGAAAACGCGTTTAGGATGATGGTTTCATACAGAGTATCTCAAAACGCAAATTTCTTTTTCATTCCCTTTTAGATGAAAAAATATTCAGCAAAATGATTAACTTTTTCGAATCACCACAAGAAAGAAGAATTCTCGAAAAAATATTTGAAATTAACCTCACTCTGTAGTGAATTGAAAAAATTGAATAGATGACCAACAAAATTTTGATATATAAAATAAACTTGAGTTAAAGGTTTGAACCTACATTTAAGCTCAATCCAATTGTTTTAAATCGAATAAAATTCCAGAAAAATGACAGATTAATCGAAAGCTAAAAAGAATGTAACCATTTACCAGTCCATATCGGTTTCCTCTGACACTTATTTGCATTTTCATTATCAAAGGCTAAGATTTATGTCAAAACTATTTTATTCTTCTCATTTTCGACAAACAGAATATCCATTGAAACTGAATTTAAGTCTTAATATTCCCATTGAATAAATAATATTAATAAATTAACTATCTCTAAATAATTGAGGACACTTCAGCTTCAAGAAGTGTACCCAAATATTTATCCCCACCAGGAAAAACCATTGTCCTCTTTCTTCTTGTGAGTTCCGAATGGCTTCTGTTGAGAGTAAGCTACGTCTTGGGCGTGCTGTCCATCTTCTTCTTCGTAAGATCTTCCCCAGTAATTCTCTGAGGGTCCACCACTGGACCAATCATCCTCTCCACCTTCGTAATGGTGTTGGTGCTGGGCATGTTCGTAATAAATGACTTTTTGAGGGTGGTGTCCTTTCTTCAAATCGAAGTAGAATCTTGCGGCATTAATGGCAAGACCAGCCGCAGCTATCAGAAGGAATTTGACCTGAAGATGTGCAGCGAATATTTTCAGAAGTATTATCAGTTTTACGGCCAAGGCTGCACCGACGATCAAGAGTTTGATGAGGGCGATGAGCTTATGGATCTTCTTCTTCTTCTTTCTTGGTTCTGCAAAAAGAAAACGAATTTTAGTTTATTCACGAAATAATACAAATATACGTTTATAACACAGAGGTGGCCAAACCAGGACTAACGGCCAGGAAGGTTCTACTATGCATTTTGTGGGACTGGAAAAGAATCATTTATTATGAGTTGCTTCCATATGGCCAAAAAGTAAATTCCTATCTTTATTGTTAACAAATGGACCGTTTGAAGCTAGAGATTGACCAGAAACGGCCAGAATTGACCAAAAGAAGAAGTATTCCATCAAAACAACAGCAGGCATCACACGTTTGTAGTGACTCGCCAGACAATCTGGGAGCTTGGTTGGGAAATTGTAATGCATCCACTACATAGCCTGGACCTGGCACTAAGCAATCACCATCTTTTTCTCGCATTGAAAAACTTCCTGAGCGATAAGAAATTGCCATCAAGAGGAGATTGTGAAAATTCCAGAACACAACTGAACTCCTAACTCTCACAAGCTGAAAAAACTTCTGAGGGATCTTCACAGAAGATCTAGGAGTATCAGGATAATAATAATAATAATCTTGGACTGGCATCTTTAAATGATAGCTATATTTGACTTGCTTTCGCATCACCAAATTTCAAGTCCATACGGTCAAATTGGAATTATAATTGTCTTGTACAAAAGATTTTATTTTCTAATGACAGTTTGGACTTTCTTCCTATAAGCCAATAGATTTCCTTGATTTTAAGATCTACTTGTTTTCGTTTCGTTTTAATGTGCTTCCTCCAGTAAGTCTTGTATCCAAGTAAAATTCCAGATACTTGGCCTCCTTCCTCATTTCTTCTGTGGTATTGTTTTTCCATTAAGATGAATTGGTGGGCATCTTTCTTTTCTTAAAGTGAAATCTACTTTGTCATTATAAAATAAAACACTTGTTTACATTTTCTACTTTATTTTTGGTATTGACGTACGTTTCGTCTTTGCTTGAAAGACTTCATCAGAATACGAAGTAACAGTTGTTGTACAATGAATTTATAAGATTTTTTTTTTTTTTATTGTACAACAACTGTTACTTCGTATTCTGATGAAGTCTTTCAAGCAATGACGAAACGTACGTCAATAACAAAAATACAGTAGAAAATGTAAACAAGTATTTTATTTTATAATGACAATTACAACTGATTTCTACCAAGCAACGGCCCAATGTATCATAAAGAAAAGAAATCTACTTTTTTTATTTAGTTTCATTTATTTTTATTTCCTATTTGTTGATCCAGGACTGCACTGAATTCAGATGCCCTGTACCAGTTTAGATGCTTTTTTGGGATCTCAATGATAAATGTTGAACAGAACTGTGATCCGAAGCCCCATATGTTTAGTTGAAGGATAGCCATTCAACAAAATGGATCGTTTATCTATTGCTGAACGTGTAAAAATTGTGAAAACTTACTACAAAAACAATGATTCTGTAGTAAGTAGATTTCGTGCATTACGTATGGTCAAAATAATTATCCATCCAAGCGTACAATCGGTAACACAGGGAAAAAATTCGAAGAGGCTGAATCTGTTACTGATGTCGTAAGGCCCATCATCGAAATGCACGCTCGACCGAAAATATTTCTACTGTGAGTGAAAGTGTTAAAAAAGATCCAATTTTCCCAATTCATTGGTGCGCATGAGCCTCTCTTTCATCCTTACAAGGTTCAGTTGACAAAAGAACTAAGGGCAGTTGGCCATAGAATGCGTAGAACATATACCGATTGGGTGCTTGAACTACAACGTTTGGATGACGATTTTTCGCATCGAATTTTCTTCCGCGACGAAGCTTTTTTCACTCAGTGGCTATGTAAGCAAACAAAATTGTCACATCTGGGGCAGTGAAAATCCTCATATAACTGCTGGGACACCATTACATCCACAAAAAGTCACCGTATGGTGTCCACATAATGGCACGGTTCAAGCATTATATTGAATTAAAAATTTGATGGATATTCTAAATGAAAGAGTGTTTTATTTACGCTCACTTTCGGAAAAAATGAATAACTCTGTACTATTTGTTCCACTATATTTTTTCTTTTTGAATGTAAAAAATATCTAGAGGGATATTTAAAAATCGGTGTATCATGTCATGAAACCTCGGTAACTTACGTGGAAATGGATAGAATGAAAAATTATATTTCAATTTAAAACGTTTCCATTTTCTTATACCTACTAAATTTAGTAACTTTCATTTGAACTTTTTTTTAATTTCTCGTAATTAATCGAAATAAACTATTTTTTTTTAAATCTTGTTTCGAGTATAGTTCAGGACCACACTGAAATAACGCTAACTCGATAAATATCAACGACGTGAAACCAGCCCTGTTTGTTAATGTTTGGATTTCTGTTTGTTGCATTTTCTTATTTCTTCTCAAATCAGGCATAAAGTTGGAGCTATAACAGCGAAGATTTAATTAGAGATATCAAAACCGTGAATCGCTCTTCTCTCTCGAGATCATAATATCATCAATAACAGGATGAAGAATAATTATTTCTGATTAAATGAATTCAGTATCTATAAAATTAGTTATTATTCTTCGATAATAATTTGTCATTACCATTATATTTTATTATTATCATTAAATTCAACATGCGTTTCATGATTAAACGATGATAATTCCAATTGTCTTCAGTTTCTCTATAGTGAAACAGAACGATATTTAATAAGGTTATTCTGATTTTCACAAATTCTTATTGTTATTTAATCCAACAATTGTTTCGCTATCACAGCAGCAACTTCAGGTAGGTTTACATTTTGAATGTAATGAACAACATAGTTTCTGTATGTTCTGAACATGTCAAATAAAATGTGATATTTCTATGTTTTGCCCTATTTCGGAGATAACAGACAACAATTAGAGACGCTCTCTCGTCCTAAATATCGGACTGATTCATTTGACCTACCGAATGATTGTGTACTTAAACTTAAACAATTTATATTATCAGTAGTACTCCAAAAATATTCAGAATAAATATCGGGTGTTTTTTTTAAAGTGATAGAACTTTCGATAGGGATAACTGTGATTTCACAGAATGTATAAGCCATGTTGTTTTGACATTTATGTTCAGTAAGCATTGACAAATTATCATGGAAAGACTCACGCCGCAACAAAGTTTACAAAATTGTTGAAATTTATTTTCAAAATCAGTGTTCTATTCGACAAACTTATAGAGCATTTTGTGAAATTTATGGTATACATAATCGTCCATCAGAGCAGTTTATTCGTCGAACTATCGATAGATTTCGGACAACATTTTCTCTACTCGATGCAACAACAATAAGACGAAGAACTGTACTTACAGGAGAAAATATCGCTGCTGTAAGTCATAGTGTTAATGATAATCCAGATTTGTCTATTCGTCGACGTTCACAACAAGTTGAACTCTGTGCATCCACCACATGGAAAATTTTGCGTGAAGATCTTAGTCTACACCCATACAAGATCCAACTGGTTCAAGAACTAAGGCCACTTGAACATAATAAGCGTAGTTTGAAGTTGATCCACTTTTTTATCGTAAAATTGTGTTTAGCTCATTTCTGGTTGAACAGCTAAGTAAACAAGCAAAATTGCCGTATATGGAGTGAAAACAACCCACAGGAAGTTCTGTAGGTCCCATTGCATCCTGAAAAATGCACTGTAGGGTGTGATTCACACGCTGGAGGCATCATCGGTTCATATTTCTTTAAACACGAGTTAATGTTACAGTGAATAGTGCTCGTTACAGATCGATGATCAATGATTATTTGTTTCAAAATTTGAATGGTATCGACCCAGAAGGTTTTGGTTCCAACAAGATGGTGCTACACCTCATGCTGCTACCGTAAAAATTGATTTATTGAAAGAAAGTTTTGGCGATAATATTATTTCGAGAAATGGTCCAATTAATTGGCTTCGAAGATCATGCAACATAACTCAACTGGATTATTTTCTTTGGGGTTATGTCAAATCATTGGTTTATGCTGATAAACCAGAAACAATAGACGCTTTGGAAGCAAAATTGGTCTGATCGAATACGGTTCCTCAAAGCTAGTCGTGGACATATGCCGGAAATTATTTTTGAAATATGAATGTCATAAAATTATCTTTCAAATAAAAAAAAATTGGCTTCAATCTCAATTTAAATGTGTTTTATTTCAATTTAAACTATCACTCTAAAAAAAACCCCGATATATTAATATTGAACTGTTTCGTCGGTTATTATTCGGAGTCTGATCTTAATTGAATTGAGATTTTACGAATCATTATATTTAAGTGCCAGAAAATTCAAAAGTTTAATTTTTCTGTAACATAAATTTCTAAGCATTATTAGATTGTCTGAAGATGGGTTAATTCCATCAAATGGTGGTCACAAAAAGTGTTAAATTTGAATTTGTTGACAGTAAAACATAGTTATTGGGAAAACTTGTTAGAATATATAGTCCGTCTAGAAAGTATCCGGAATTTATTTATTTTTCATAATCTTAATTTAATTTTTTTTGTAACATTCTGAGAAGAAAGTAATATATAAAATAGGTTCTGCAGATAGTCGGTTTTGGCCAAGGTTGCATGGCATACTATTGGTCAAATATTATTGACTGCCAACAGGTATACAATTTATGAAATAATGTCGCAACTAGAAAAAACAAAACAGGTAAAACATTTCTATACAAAAGGTTTTCGAAACGTTGAAAAATTAGTGCAATTGACTGAACTGGGAAAAAGTTCTGTATATGAGACAATAAAGAGGATAAAAATTGGCATGGATATGAGGCATAAACCAGTTTCAGGCAGACTGCGTAAGATTAAAGGAAACAATTTAAACGCTTTATTGGCCTTAAGATGACACAATCCGCGCCTGGAGTTTCGCAAATTGGCTGATAAATTTGGAAATCAACGAAATATAAAAGTATGTCCAGAAACCGTTCGTATGTCACTCAAAATACAAGGTTACATATCAAGGAAATCAAAAAAATCTCTATAACGACAACTTTACAAAAGGAACGAAGGATAGAATTTTGTCAACGTTTTCAAGGAGATAATTTTAATAATGTCTGTATATCTGATGAAGTTGTTTCCACCTGGGTAGAAATCATTTAAAAATCCGGTCAAAACAACCTTTCAAATTTCCAAATTTCCACCATTTAATTCAAGAATTGAAAATATACACTAAATAATAACAATTGAGCTTTGTTCTTCCCGGATACTTTCTATTCGGACTATATTAGAAATGATATAATGAAAAACATTTTAAGCAGACCTATATTTCACGAAAATTTTCCTAGATTATGCCTAGTTAATTAATCATTCAGCAATCTATTATCCGCAAGATGTTTTGGTAGAGATATGGTGAAAACCCGTTATCAATTAATCGAACACCTAAAATTCATCATAATGAGATACTAGTCGAGACGTTATTTAAATCAGATAAAACAGTAAAATTAGATTCATCGAATAAATCATCAACAAATTATCATGACGACACATAAATCTATAGGATCGTGATTATGAAGATATGAATATCTTTGTACCAAATTTGATAAAGAACCGTTTATTCCTGAGACGTTATTGTTTAAGTATGCAAGTGGGTTCTTTTCTAGGCGTCTGCATATGATTTTGGTGGAAATTAGTATGCGTAACTCTGCCTTACTATACGGATGTAGGTCTTAAAGTAGTACAAGGTATTTTAATGGGAAGAACGACATTTATGCCGACCGTTGTTTCATTTATTAGACTTTATAATTAAGCAGAATTTGGAATATTCTAAGACGATTCAAAAATTAGATATTCTGCGGATATCGAGGAAAGCGATAAAGCAGATATGTGGTCGATATCGATTCTTCATGAAAGATTGCTGCCATTTATGGCGGAGAATTCCGTAGCAAAAGTTTAAGGAGTTAAGGCATACTCTTAAAGCCTTTCTAAGAGTACGTGGTGCCAAAAACGTACCAGGAATCTATCAATGAAACAAAAATGTGTATTTTTGTTTCATTCGTCTTCAAAGTAAAACCTTTTCGAAATAATACACTTATGCCACTGATGGCATATGTGGGCGCTTGTTTGAAGGTACTGCCTGCTATAATTTCACCCAAGTGCACGAAAGAACGAAATGTTATAATCAATAACCATTTCTTTTCCATTACAAAAGTAACACAGATTATTTCCAACTGCTACTAACATATTTAGAAATGTTCAAGACCATTGCTCAATACTCAAATGATATTATAAAAATCTCGCCTCTGTTTCATTTGCCGAAACCTACGAAGAACTACGAACTAACGCACAATTGAGATATTAAATATAGTCCGTCTAGAATGTATTCGGAAAAAACAAAGGTCAATTGTAATTATTTAGTATATTTTTTTTATTCTTGAATTAGAAAATTATAACAAAATATTCATCTAATTTACTTATACAACCTCCTTTTAACAGTAAACACTTGACTAAACGTTGAGGTACATCAGAAACTAGATCACCCCCATAATTTTCAGTGATTGTAGTCCAGGACTGTAAAACTGACTGAATTGAATCATCTTTATTTCGTGGGGCTGCTCGTTCCCTTCATTCTTCATTAGTCCTCATATGTTTTCAATGGGACTAAGATCTGGTGAAGCTGCTGGCCATGAAATGGTTGTCACTTGGTATTCTTGCATCCAAGCTTGAGTATAATCTGAAGCATGGCATCTTCTTGCATTATCCTGCTGAAAACGCCACCCCTCTGGATATAAAGCATTCGCCGTTTCAATGGGAAAATCGTTTAGAATGCCACAATACTTTTTACTATTAATGGTACCATCAACTATACAGGGAGGCGTAGAACCACGCTGAGTTATTGCTCCCCAAACCATTATTTTGGTGGAAAATTTGAACGGTAACAGGTTGTTTTGATAGGATTTTAAAGTGATTTCCACCAAGTTGGAAACAACTTTTCTGTCGTCCTAAGTCCAATAAAGCGTTTAAATTATTTCCTTCAAGCTTACGCGGTCTTCCCGACACTGGTCTACGCCTCATATCCATGCCATTTTTTATCCTCTTCATTGTCTCATATACAGCACTTTTTTCCGGTTCAGTCAACTGCACAATTTTTTAAAGTTCCGAATAGCTTCTCTATAAAAATATTTTACCTGTTTTCTTTTTTCTAGTTGCGACATTATTTCATGAATTGTATACCTGTTGAATATCAATAATATTTGACCATTTTGTTTAATTTTAGCTTACTACGAAATATGTTGCACCAAATGTTGAATGCTGATTTTAGTTCTACTTCTTCATCAAATGATGACGAAATAATTGTGAGAAGACCAAAAATTTACAGGAGAGACATTTTTCCACGTTAGATGATCTAGATTTCTTCTATCGTTTTTGCCTGACAAAACCAACTGTTTAAATCTTTGCTTCAAAAAATTACAGATCAATTGTACTTCCCATTTAACAGGTAAACAAATTTCGATTTATTATTTTGTTGATATAATTTTATGTATACCAAATCATTAAATTGACAATTCTCAGAGGCAGCTGTATTGAACCGATGAACCAACTACTTTTGACATTGAGATTCTATGGAACTGGAAATATATGATAAAACTATCTTTAATAACAGTGTCTTGAAGAGACAATTTGAGAATGGTAAATTTGGGCGGTATTTGTTACTTGGTTGTAGTGGTTATAGTTTGCAGACTTATCTTATGACAAAGTTACCGGAAGCTATAACTGCAGCTGAAAATTTATATAAGCGTCAATTATACGAACTAGAAATGTGGTGGAGAGAAAGTATGGAGTTTGGAAACATCATTTTCCTATACTTTCTAAAGGAATGAGTGTTAAGTTAACGAACATAAGGGCAATTATTGTTGCTACCGCTGTTTTGCACAATATGTAGATATGGACGAAATATTTCCAAATGAATGATTGCAGGAGGAAGAGGACATTCAAACAAATTCAACTAATGTTAATGCAGCTCGTCAAGCGAGTGTCTATTATTAATAAATATTTTGCTAATTTAAAATTGATATTTGTGTGATAATTGAAAATAAATTTGCTTGTGAAACTATTCTTCATATTCAATTTGTATCTTCAACCTGACAAGATTTCATATAATTTTTATAAGATTTTACAAGGTATGTATTTAGATAGGCTTCTATGTTTGTATTTCTGATTCATTGTTTTACTTTAGGTAACATCTGAAAAAGTTTCAAGTGAGAATAAAGAAATAAAAATATTATGTGTTATTGAAATTTCCGTTCTTAATTCAAATTTGAGGGGACTTCATAGTCTGCAGCAATGCTGATAGAATTCTAATACCGCTTTTTCCAGAAAGTGCATTCAAAATGAAAAAGATTTAATTATTATTATTTAATTTGCTCTTCATCTCCATTATTTGCAAATCTAATATTTTAAGCTTTGAATGCTGCTCTTCTTTTCTTCTATTCTCTTCCTTGATAGCCACTATCTCTTTCGCTTTGGCAAGTGGGTTCGTAGCAGTTGGTCTCAACTGTTTGGAAATTGGCTCCCTCAATTTCAATGGAGCACCACCACCAGTCAATATGACTACGTTGAGCAGCTACCACCTTCTAGTTTTAGTTTTTATATTGTCGTATTTGGATTTGAGGCATTGAAAGCAGTTTCTATTCTCTGCCAGACTTTATCCTATAATATTAAAATTCTCTTTTTCAATCAATTCCAAGAGGCATAGTTTCTTCTCAGGTTTTAAAGTAATAATACTTTTTTTCTCTTTTCTTCCATATACATTCATATAACCCACGTAATAAAATATAACAATTCGCATGTAATAATGATATAAATTTCAATATACTGTCTTCTGCACATAACCATGTTTATGCAAAGATCGATTAATGCTTATTCTCTTTTTCTTTTTACAAGATCCAACGCATAACTCACAATTTTTACAGAATATCACCAACTACATTCGTAAAATCACTACTTCTCAGGATAGCCAACAGTCGGAAACATATGACCGGCGCATTAAAGGAAGCTTTAAGTAAAGGACGGTCGATGTGCGTTTATGAAACTGATGCTCTCATTTAAAGGATCCTTTTTCATAAAGGGACTTTATCATAAAGGAGCCTTTTGATGTTGTTTATGAAACTGGCCGTTAGAATGTTATAAAAAAGAAGTATCTTAAAATTATGAAAAATATGTAAATATAAATTCCAGATACTTTCTAGACAGACTAAACATTCATATAAAAGGTGAAACGGACGGAATTAAAGAACTAAATATGACTATCCGTTCTATGGCGGAAGTATCATTCAATTTTCCAATTTGGAGCCGAAAATCATCTTGAACGACTAGGTTGGACTCACTGATGAAGAATACGAGGTTAAAAGTAATTTTGTCTGTTTTCGAACAGAAGCAGCTAGAGCCCTGAAACCTTCAGGGTCTGAATATTTCGCCTTGGTTCGTTAATCAGCAAAATTGGTTAAATAGTTCCACAGTTATTCAGATTCGAAAATTATTTTCAAATTCGGTATTTAGAGGTAGAATAATAATGCGCATGATCGTGTAGAATTTCGTGAGGACCGTATGATTAGAAAATTAAAAAATATAAATATTTTGTGAGCGGATCATCGTTGAGCTACTCTATAGCTTTTGAACGGAAAGAAATAGAGACTTGAAACTTTCGGGGTACGTTTGGAGCCTGAATATCTCGATTGAGTTCGTTACTGCGCAGAATCTGTTAAGTAGTTCAGCAGTTTTTCAAATTTGAAATTATCTCTTATTTTTATTCATATTTTTAAAACTAAAAATCCAGTCGATATGAAATTTCTGTTTTAGAAGGAGAATAGTAACGAACATGTTTCTGAGGATCGTATGATAGGAAGATTCAAAATAACAAAAATTTTGTGAGCAGAACAGCGTTGAGCGCTAAAGAAATCATAGCAATAGTCACCCGATCGTGTTTAAATTTAACATTTAGATGTAAGCTAACCACATAAAGGCCAATGCAAATTTTTAATTCATCATATGTAGCTTCTTCAAGAAGCTATTCAGAGATTTGAAAGTTTCACAGAAGATGGACTATAAAACAAGCGCGCAAAGGCAAATGATGTTCTTCAAATGGAGCAAGGCATACAGCGTTTGACGACAACCATTCCAAGCGGAACACATGGTCACTGGCGTCATAGGCAAAGCTGCGCTTCACGCCTGTCTGATGCGCAGACTCCAAACGAAACGCCGTCTCACGAATTAAGAGGTGGAAGCTCCCTCGCAACATCCGCATTTCCTATGAGAGCTTCACTTGCATTACTGAATGATGTTAACTGATTTTTTGATCCGAACTTTTTATCATGAATATGGACAACTTTTATTCTTAACACTATAGTGCAACATGCTCGAAATGAAGATTACGTCAATTCTCCAGCAACATAAGAGCTATTAATCGAGAAACAGACATGCTAGGTCTTTTAGAAATATTGTAGTATTATGAACCTCAGAGTTTGAACCATAGATTGAAATTAAATATCTGTGTCTATCACAAAAATACTAAGGTCTTATTTTGAAATGCTGCTGCCTCTTGGACACATAACGAATCCGAATAGCACTAAATCTTACGTAGTTTTCTAGCACTCTCATCTTCCTCTTCATCATCATCGTTTTCTTCTGCGCTATCTTTCTCGGAAACTGCTGTGGTAGTCTCTTCATCATCATCGTCATCATCCTTTCCATCCCTGAAGAAACCAACAAGACTATTCTTAACGATATCAGATAACTCGTTCATTAGCTGGCCGATTGTATCTGTTAGCTGACTGGGCGTTTCTGTTTCTTCCTCATCGTCTGATCTTCCTCTTAGAGCTAGTGCTTTGTCTGCCTCGGCTGTAACAAAAAGACAAAAGACTGTTATTTATTTGACTTATTATTGTTTATGACAATTAATATATTTTTGTGTACTATATACCTAAATTGTTCAATATAACTAATATTATCATTTTTGATTGTCTTGGTCGTTACTTGACGGTAATTCATCTTCAATATAAGAAAAATAAATATTAACTTCCGCTATTTCATTGATCTTTACGACAATTGTTTCGTCATACAATGACTTCATCAGGTGAGTATTAAAACTGAGGTATGCAATGCAAAACATGACCTTAAATACACAGCTCTAGTATAAAAAAGGGGTGATAAGAGGTGGTTTACAATCAATGAAAAATGTTAAGTAGGGGGATTTGTTGAAATCTATTTGATCATTCAATAAAATTTGTATTTTATTATATCTATTGATCTCTAAAGTTTCTAACAGAGTCAGTTTATGATTTTTGTTTCGGGTTTAAATTATGACCTGTCTCTAACAAATTATTGGCATAAGTTGAATTTGGTTTATTATTAATATAACATTTTTCATGTTCTCGTATCCTTGCTTGGAATGAAGGGCCTGTCTGTCCCACTTATACACATGGACAATCACTACATGTTAATTTATAAACTGCTAATATTTAAATTTTTCAGTATTCATTTACCATAAGCTTTCTGAATTGTTAAAAGATGAGTAAATATTTATTGTTGATTGACGTTATATTTTATTGAATATGAATATAATTGAGTACTGACGAAGCAAAGTCTCTCTTAAAACATGTTTTTTAGTAATGTTTTTATATATCTTGAGATTTCATAAAAGTAACTTAGATATCCAATAACATTGAATATTCTAAGTAAGATGGTTTTATGATGAAATTCTTAAGATTATGTTAAACATTTTTGAAAGATATCTGTTTTCATAAGATTGATAGTAGAAACAAAATTTTGTCTACTTAAAATATTTCATTTATAGGATTGTGGTTAACAATTTTTATTTATTGAATTTTGTTATATCATTTGGATGTCTTATAAGGAATGTTTATTTTATATGTCGTTTGATATAAGTTATATGACATTAATTTAATTTAATTCCTGAAGTTATAATTATCAAATATAATTTTTTGAAATTAAATATGTAGAAGGCTAATATTAGAATATTTATAAAATTTTATATACCTTTTATCCATTATTACCTGCTATTTGGTTGATTATATTCAGTTCTTTGGAAAAATTCTGGGGGTTTATCGGTACTGTTGGTACGATTAAGCTATTATAGGCTGACATTTTTTTGATTGATGATCAATAAAAAGTTTGTGAAATTGAATTTTATTTACTAGTCGTTGATAATTAATTTCCATCAAGTAAAGATCGAATCCTTCAAATACTTAAAATATTCAGTTGTCAAAAACTTATACTTTTTTATTGTGAAATCTGCAGCGCTTAAAGAAATGATTAAAGGTGCGATGTTGTCACATCTGCATACTTGGCTTGATTTTTCCGAAATAATAATTAATAGGAAATATGTGCAGATAAAATCTTAAGATCAAATAGAATAGAAAGACCTTTTACTTGATAGAAGAAATATAACAAATTTTGAATATATTTCGAAATTATGAAATTTCTGCAGTTTACATTCAACAATACTAGAAAGATATTCAATTGATTCAATATTTCTGAGAACAGTTATTTGAACGTTGAAAATATTTATATCGAATGGAAAGCCCAAATTGTCAAACTGTCAATTTTAATTCAATAGTTTTCCACGTATGTGTGAATATGAATACAAAATACAAGTCTTCAAAAAATGTCTTCAAATTGTCTACCGCTATTCTAACAGTGCTTAGACGCAAACCGAATATAAAGTTCAATTCCTACATGATTATTTGTATTATTTTACATCCATTCGGGAGTGCTATTTCTCATATCGCGTCGAAGTCACACTAATGGCCTATAGCTGTTGTAGAATACATAATTTTTCTATGCAGTTTTTCTTCAGAACTTACTTATGAGTATAACTTTGTATGAAAGGAGCTGTGTGTCGATTGAATATGAATGTAACTTCCAAGTAGAGAGGTTCAATATTTTCTTTATGCTTGTATGATCTATAATCATCTTTCTCGATGACCATAGATTCCACACATAAAATGAACGCTCTTTTATGAATTTTTTATGGCCAGAATTGGATGATATAAACGATGTTTATTTGCAACAAGACAATTGCAATTCTGCAGGAAAAGTTCCCTGGCCGTGAAGAAGTGATAGCAATTGGGCACCGAGATCTTGTGATTTAACACCTCTGAACTTTTTTATTTGGGACCAACGCTCCACAATCGATTCAAGATGGAATTCGTGAAGTTATCGATGACATAAAACCGCAAATGTGCGAATCGGTCATGGAAAATTTCATTAAAAGGATATGGAGCCACAAACGTAGCCGTGGCGACCATTTGGCTGATATCGTTTCCCATTGTTCATGCTATATCATCCTCTTTAAGATGAAATGAAAATCCATTGATTTGTCTTAAAATATAATCGTTTTTTTCAATATTAAAATGAAACTTCTTATTGGAAAACCCTTTATAATGGAGCAGAAACTTAAATTCAAGAAACTTTTTTGAAAAAAACTTCGAATGCATACCATATACACATGATTCATAATTGAAATCACACCAATCGTTGACTCTAATTGCATCGTAACACTTGGGAGTCGGCTTATATCACAAGTATAATCGGAAATTCTCTGCTTCAAGGCGGACATCGAAACATCCACTTTCTTCGCATCTTGCTCCGGCACAGCATTCCAAAGATGCAAGTAATGCTGTCTAACCCCGATAAGTTTGGGTCCGGTCAAATGTACCAGTTTTATATGACGGCAAGTTTCATGCTCAGGATTTTCTTTGACGTGTTTCATATCTTACACAATTAACAATCATTGGAATTTTTATGAAGTCATCTCTAAAATATCGATTCATTTAACCCGTGTTACTGTATAAATGTTTATTTTATGTCATGATATAAGTGGTACTTATACGACATTATTTTAATTTATTTTCAGAAGTTATAATCATTAAATATAATCTTTTGGAATTAAATATGTAGAAGGCTAATTTTTTGAAATTTTTAAAAAATTTTTTAAAATATTTATATAATTTTATATACTCTATTTATGTTACTGTATAAATGTATTGGAAGTACAAATTATAGTTCATCTAGAAGTTATCCGGAAAGAAGAAAGCTCAATTATAATTATTTGGTATATATTTCTAATTCTTGAATTAGAAAATTATAATAAAATATTTATTTCATTTACTTATATAACCTTCATTTAACTGTAAACACTTGAATAAACGTCGAGGTGCACCCGAAACTAGATCACCTCCATAATTTTTGATGATGGTAGTCTAGGACTGTGAAATTGACATTAGTATGGAACTAAGATCCAGTGAAGCTGCTGGCCATAAAATGGTTGCCACTTGGTGTTCTTGCATCCAAGCTTGAAAAAAGGCCGAAGTATGACATCTTGCATTATCCTGCTGAAAACGCTAACCCTCCGGATATAAAGCATGCGTCGTTTCAAGAAGAAAATCGTTTAGAATGCCACAATACTTTTCACTATTAAAGGTGCCATCAACTATACAGAGAGGTGTAGCACCACGTTGATATATTGCTCCCCTAACCATTATTTTGATTTCCACCAAGTTGGGAACAACTCCATAAGATATAAAGACATTATTGAAATTATAGGAGTATAAATAAGTTTCCGCCGTACGGAACACAATTTCCTTGTTTATGAATCATTCCTAATGATTTTAAACGATGTGAGACTGATTGCTGAGTGACTTCTAATGTTAGAGCAAGTTCTTTTTGTGTTTGAGATGAATCTTTCTCCAATTCTGCATCCTCGTAAATTTTTGGCCTTCCACTGCGATCTTTGTCTTCTACGTCGAAATCACCGTTTTTAAACTTTTGAAACCACTCTCGACACGTTCTCTCACTCAAAGCACCCTCACCATATGCTTCTACGAGCAATTGATGCGCCCCAGCAGCAGATTTCTTTAAATTAAAGAAGTAAACTAATATTTCCCGCAAATGACGCTTACTTGGCTCAAATTTTGACATTTTCAACTTATAAAAATTATATTTTACCAATATAAAATCAATGATATTAATAGGTTATGTTGTTCTTGAATGTACAAACTATAATTTAAGCCGGTTATCATCTGCGAAAGCTAACCGAAACTCCGTGCCGCGCCATCTACAATAAAACGGCGGAAACTTATTTGTACTCCTTATCTTCTTGAAAACGATGACAAAATTCTATCCTTCGTTCCTTTTGTGTCATTATAGGGAGTGTTTTGATATGTAGCCTTGTCTTTTCAGTGACATATGGACGGTTTTTGGACATACTTTTATATTTCGTTGATTTCCAAATCTGTTAGCCAATTAGGTGCGGATTGCCTAAGGCCACTAATGCGTTTAAATGTTTCCTTTAATCTTGCGCGGTCTTCTTGAATTTAGTCTATGCCTTATATCCATGTCATTTTTTATGCTGTATATTGTCTTATATACAGCACTTTTTCCCAGTTCAGTCAATTACAATACTATTTTAACGTCTCGAAAACCTTTTCTATACAAATATGATACCTGTTTTCTTTTTTCTAGTTGCGACATTATTTCATAAACTGTATACTTGTTGACAATCAACAATATTTGACAAATAGTGTTGCCATGCAGCTTTAGTCATGGCCGACTATCTGCACAACTCATATTATAATATATACATCACTTTTGTCTTAGAATGTTACAAAAAAGTAGTATATTAAAATTATGAAAAATAACAAATTCCGGATACTATCTAGACGAACTTCAATTTACTGCCAAACACTGAGATGTGTTCAGTTTTTGTGAATTAAAGATTCAAATTTTTATCTTAAATCATTTAATTTACAAAAGATTTATGCAGGATCCTGTGCAAAATGATTTTTTATATCGGCATAAAATCATTAGAAAACCATTCTGAGATCAATGGATTCAATGCTAAATGCTGAAATTTCCCCTTTATTTTTTTTATGTCTGATGAACGTCATTTTAAATTGAATAATATTTCGTTAAGTCTATTGTTAAACATTTCACGAAACGTAATACAGGTAAAAACTCGAAATTTAAAAAAGAGAAAATAATGTTTATCTTCTGTCTAAGGTGTACAAACCTGCAGAACCATTAAACTTTCATTACTACAATTCTGTGCAAAGTAATTACGTATATCAATGATCTTAGTGTCACGTGGTGTCTGAATAAATCTTATTTTCTCTTGAGGTGAAACAGATAGAGATATATTGTTAACTTTTTCGAATTCTATTTTAATCGCCACCTTATATCGGGTGTTTTTTTTAGAGTGATAACATTTTCGATAGAGATAACTGTGATTTCACTGAAGGTGGAGTCCATGTTGTTTTGACATTTCTGTTCAGTAAGCATTGACAAATTATCATGGAAAGATTCACGCCGCAACAATGTTTACAAATCGTTGAAATTCATTTTCAAAATCAGTGTTCTATTCGCCAAACTTATAGAGCACTTAGTGAAATTTATGGTTTACATAATCGTCCATCAGAGCAGCTTATTCGTCGAACTATCGATAGATTTCGGACAACATTTTCTCTACTCGATGCAATAACAACAACAAGACAAAGAACTTAAAACATAAATGTCATAAAATTATCTTCCAAATAGAAAAAAAATTTACTTCAATCTTAATTTAAATGTGTTTTATTTCAATTTAAACTTCTATCACTCTTAAAAAAACTCCCGATATGTATGTATCTTTATACTATAAAATAGCTCAATAAAATTGAGTTCTATATAAGGGTGTATTACTTGAAAATCTGTGATAAACATTATATATTTTTTTTGTTTTTGTGCGTTTGTTTTAAGAAAGATTTTTCCTTTTGCATGAATGAGCTTTTCTGTGAATTAATTCACCGCTTCTGACTTCACGTCAGTATTTTTTAATTCGTAAATATGATAGAAAACTGCATTGGAAATCTTTTCAACGATAGAACATAGATTGTATCTACAATATGACTCGGCGTACTTCGAAATTTGCAGAAATTTCGAACTAAACGTTGTAGAGAATATTTTTTTGATCTCAGTGAATCAATCGGCTTGTGCAACAAGAGTTTTCATTCAGAATTTCACATAATTTTTGGTAATCAGTAAATATGAAAGTCTCAGACAAATTAATGATGTAAACTTGTCTTCGAGTTGGTGAGTGTACCTTATTTCCTCAAAAATGTTGCTAGTGTAACAGTGAATTGATTGCGTTCTCGAACGATGTTAACTGATTCTTTTAGCCTGAAGTCGTCATGGATGTTTTTTCCAGCAAAATGGTGTAATATGCAACACAGCTCTTGAAACAATGACTCTTATGCCTGAAAATTTTCCTGAACTTGTAATTTCTCGAATTGGAGACAGCAGCTGGCCGCTGAGATCTTGTAATTTATCACTATTTGATTGTCAAAGATAAGATCTTTACTATTATTTTAGCAAGATTTAAGCGCTTGAAACGACATAAATACTATTATTCGCGAAAGGTATATATAATGATGAGAAAACGCGGCGATAATTTGCATCCAAAGAATGATCGTCTGCGAAAACGATCGAAGCAGATACTTGGCAGATAATGTATTTCATTATCAACTTCAGAGTTTGTTCTATGGATTGAAATAAAATATCTTTTTATCTCACAAGAATATTACGTTTTTCTTTCAATTTAAAATGGAAGCACTTGTTGGAAGACCTTCAAAAACTTAGCATCTTGCTATGAAATTTTCTGGTTCAAATTGTTACTTAAAGTTAATTTTAAAATGTATACATATTTATGATTTTGTTCACTTAAAGAACTTTTCGGTATTAAAACAAATTGTAGAAATTACTATGTTTTACTACCAATAAAAAGATATATTACACAATTTCTTGTGACTCGAGTTTCGGGAAATGAACTATTGTGAAATATGCTTTTTTTCAAAGAATTCGTTATCATGTTTCACTAAGAGACAACCACAAGATGCATTAATATTATTTGAAAAAAGTTTGTGTATGAATTCTGAGAATTTTTTCAGTTTTCTTCAAACTGACATCGAGTAGGTTGTTTGTTTTAATAACGCGAATCAAGTTGTATTCAGGTTATGAAGCGAAATGCACAAATATCAGCGTTGTTATGAACGATGAAGAATCCGTTAAGATTTCTCCGTAGACCTTTAAATAATTCATTGGATAATAACACAACTAACCATTCCGGAAATCAAACACTTGAATAGCAATAGTAAAAGTTCATTACCTGAGTCTTCAGAAGAGTTGCGAGGTACGTCTATAATGAAGATCGCATATGGGATATACAAGGTTTATCATAATTGGACGCTAATGATGTTAGTTTTCCTTTTATTTAAAAAAAGGTTTCTGTCATATATCTTGTTATGAAAGTATATGTGTCTTGAAATTTTTTTTGTTATTTATATCATTGTGTGACACAACCTTCAATCATACATAAATAAATCAGGAGTTTGAGTTAATAAGTTTAACTTGCAGGGACACACAGGACGTTCTTTCAAGACAAGATTCAACGAATATCAAATGAATTTTACAATAAATAAGCCATATTTCATTTTTGCGAATTATTTCATAGGGCACGTTCATCCTTTCCTTACAAATGAAGGGTGAGCCAGTTTCAAGCGACAATGGAGAGGCCATAAGTGTATAGAGAGATAAGAAAAAGCTAAAGAGGTAATGCTGCTATTATAGAAAACTTCCCTATTCTTCACTGTAAAGGGTGGGTCACTTTCAAGCAACAATGAAGAGACTATTAGTGTATAGAGAGATAAGACAAAGCGAAAGAGGTAATGCTACTATTATAAAAAACTTCCCTATTCTCCATTGTAAAGGCTGGGCTAGTTTCAAGTAAAAATGAAGAGGCTATTAATGTATACAAAAATAAGAGAAAGTGAAAGAGGTAATGCTTCTATTATTGAAAACTTTGCTATTTTCTACTGTAAAGAGTCGGGTAGTTTCAGTGAAGAAGGTATTAGTGCATACAAAGATAAGACAAAGCGAAATAGGTCATGCTGCTATTATAGAAAACTTCCCTATTCTTCACTGTAAAGGGTGGGTCACTTTCAAGCAACAATGAAGAGACTATTAGTGTATAGAGAGATAAGACAAAGCGAAAGAGGTAATGCTTCTATTATAGAAAACTTCCCTATTCTCCACTGTAAAGGGTGGGCTAGTTTCAAGCAAAAATGAAGAGGCTATTAGTGTGTACAGAGATAAGAGAAAGCGAAAGATGTAATGCTACTATTATAAAAAACTTCCCTATTCTCCATTGTAAAGGCTGGGCTAGTTTCAAGTAAAAATGAAGAGGCTATTAATGTGTACAAAAATAAGAGAAAGTGAAAGAGGTAATGCTTCTATTATTGAAAACTTCCCTATTTTCTACTGTAAAGAGTCGGGTAGTTTCAGTGAAGAAGGTATTAGTGCATACAAAGATAAGACAAAGCGAAATAGGTCATGCTGTATTATAGAAAACTTCCCTATTTTCCACTGTAAAGGTTTGGCCAGTTTGAAGCAACAATGAAGAGGTTATTAGTGTATACAGAGATAAGACAAAGCGAAAGAGGTAATGCTTCTATTATAGAAAACTTCCCTATTCTCCACTGTAAAGGGTGAGCTAGTTTCAAACAAAAATGAAGAGGCTATTAGTGTATACAGAGATAAGAGAAAGCGAAAGATGTAATGCTTCTATTATAGAAAACTTCCTTATTCTCCACTGTAGAGGTGGGCCAGTTTCAAACAACAATGAAGAGGCTATTAGTGTATACAAAGATAAGAGAAAGTGAAAGGGGTAATGCTTCTATTATAGAAAACTTCCTTATTCTCCACTGAAAAGAGTGGGCAAGCAACAATGAGGAAGCTATTAGTGTATACACAGATAGGACAAAGCGAAATAGGTAATGCTGCTATTATAGAAAACTTCCCTATTCTCCACTATAAATGGTGTGCCAGTTTCAAGCAACAATCAAGAGGCTATTAGTATATACAGACGTAAGACAAAGCGAAAGATATAATGCTCCTATTATAGAAAGCTTCCCTTTTTTCCACTGTGAAGGTTGGGCGAATTTCAAGTAACAATGAAAAGTATTAGTGTATACAGAGATAAGATAAAGCGAAAGAGGTAATGCTATTATACTATTGTAGAAAAGTTCCCTATTCTCCACTGTAAAGGTGAACTAGTTTCAAGCAAAAATGAAGAGGCTATTAGTGTATACAGAAATAAGAAAAAGTGAAATAGGTAAAGCTATTATGATAGAAAACTTCCCTATTCTCCACTGTAAAGGGTGGGCCAGTTTCAAGCAACAATGAGCATTTTTGTAATCAGGGATGAAGCTCAGTTTCACCTCGGATGACTATTTTTATGCGGATCTGTTAAGGATAAGTGTTACGCTAACCATCCAGAAACGATTAATGCCTTGATGCACGCGATAGAAGTTGCCATTCATGAAATTAAGCTCCAAACAAACGACAATATACTGAAAAATGAGATTGATCGGATGGGATACTGTAGCCAGTCGTTCGGTCATTTGAATGATATTGTTTTTCATTCGTGAATGTCAAGGTTCAAACTTTCTAATAAACTCACAACTTTGAAAAAAGATTCTTAAGTTTCTTTATTTATAGCCGATCAAAAAAGCAAATTTCAAATAGCCCACTCCTGATCATTCTGATCAATATAAATCCAAAATACTGAAGACCTTTAAATAACACCTAATACTCATAGCAAAATAATCTCTTTTCTTTACTGTACTGAAGTTTTATCTACTATATATATTATAATACTCGTGTCATTGCAATTATTTTTTGTACCTCACCCTGTATAAGCGTTTTGCTATAAAGAAGATGACACAACAGACGCGTGATATCGATCAAAAACTTGAAAAACATCTAATGTATAGTGGTGTATACCAAAATCACATGATGCGGTTAACTACCAAAGTAGTTAACCGCATTTCTATTTTTCTCTATCGACATGATCAATCTTGTCTCAAGTATGGATTTATGTCAGGATGTGACACTCGCCAATCCTACGTTCAAAGCATTAAATTTCACTTTTTAGTTTCTCTGTTCTTCGTGAAGTCATCGGAAAGAAATACAAGTCAAAATGAATACCATCAACTTCAAATAACCTACTCAGAGGTCAGTTGAATGGGACCTTTGTTTTGCAACTGACAATGTAGAGAATATTCACTAATTAGGTTTCTCTGCACTGAATATTTGTGAGAATGAATCATGGTTCAATATACCATATGACCCATAACGACTTGGTGGATTTTGCTAGTGTTGGAGACTTAAACTTACAATAATGATTATCTATTGTTTATTGCAAGATTCTTCTTCTACTGTTTTCTAACATAATTTATAGATATCCATAAAAACATTAATGGATGCAGTTTCTTCGGAAATTATTGTTACGTAGTGCGTTTCACTTTTAATAGACACCTGAATAACACAAGTAGATCATGTCAATCTGTCATGACACCGCTGTAAATTTTGCTCCAAAATCTATTATCTTGTCTACATATCTGTATGTACTGGTGTTTTCACAATTTAACCACAGTTTTCTTCTTGACGCGTGGACTGCTAATCGTTGAATATTAGAGGAACAAATTTCACGTCGAGTATTGTGACCACTTTCACAATATCACATTTATATTATAGTCCGTCTTAAAAGTATTCGCAAAAAATAAAGCTCAATTGCAATTATTTAGTATATATTTTTAATTCTGCATAATTTTCGGTAATTGTAGCCGAGGACTGTAAAACTAACTGCATTAAATCATCTTTATTTCCCGACGCTGCTCGTTAAACCTCAATCTTCATTCATTAGTCCCCATATGTTTTCAATGAGACTAAGATCTGGTGAAGCTGTTGGTCATGAAATAGTTGTCACTTGTGTTCTTGCATCCAAGCTTGAGTAGAGGGTAAAATATGGCATCTTGCATTATCCTGCTGAAAACGCCACCCCTCTGGATATAAAACATGCGCCGTTTAGAATTCCACAATACTTCTCACAATTAATGGTGCCATCAACTATACAAAGGCGTAGCGCCACGATGTTTCCTTGATATGTAGCCTTGTCTTTTCAGTGACATACGGTACGGTTTCTGGACATACTTTTATATTTCGTTGATTTCCCAATCTGTTAGTCAATCTGCGAAACCCCAGGCAGGGTTTTCTTTTTTCTAGTTGCGACATTATTTCATGAATTCAATCAACAATATTTGACAAATAGTGTTGCCATTCGGACGTATTAATTATCTTCTGTGAAATTAGTCAAAAGTACATTCTGTCAAGAGAGTACCGGGAATTACCGATTTAAATCTGGCGGGGCAATGAGGCAGGTAAAATTTTTTTTCCTAGGTTGGTACCACTATCCTTAATTACTATGCCAAGCTTGAGCGGGATCTGTCAACTAGTGTGTTTGCAACAGCTGAGTAAGTCAGTCGATGTCAGAGTGCGTGCCGATTTTTACTATGGGTGATTACGTTGAGCAAAGAATTTGTTTAAAGTTTCGTGTTGCGAATGAATTTTCGTGTGCCGATGCATTGAAAATGTCGCAAAAGGCCTTTGGTGATAATGCTCTATCGAAAACTAGTGCATATCAGTGGTACAGAGCCTTCAAGGACGGTCGTGAAGTGGTCGCCCATCGACGGCTTCGATCGAAGATAACGTCGATAAAATTAAGGAAAGGGTGCTGGAAAACCGTCGTACCAGCTTGAGATAGATAGCACATGATCTTAAGATATCCCACGAGTCCGCACGTACGATTTTGATTGATATTTTGGGCATGAGAAAGGTGGCCGCACGACTCGTACCGAAAGACCTGAATTTTCTTCAAAAACGTCATCGCGAACAGGTTGCTTCAGACATGCTGGATCGCTGTAATTCCGATTCTACATTCATGGAACGCATTATAACTGGTGATGAGACCTGGGTCTACGAGTACGATATGCAAACAAGCCAGCAATCATCGGAATGGGTGGCAAAAAATGAGCCGAAACCGAAAAAACCACGCCAAAGCCGCTCGAAAATGAAGGTGATGCTCATTGTTTTCTTCGATATCCGTGGCGTGGTGCACTACGAATTCGTTCCAGAGGGTCAGACGGTAAACAAGGAGTATTACCTAGGCGTTATGAAACGTTTGCGTGAGCGTATCCGTAAGAAGCGGCCAAATTTGTGGGCGAACAACTCAGGGATTTTGCATGACGATAACGCGCCTTCTCACCGAGCTACGATTGTGACTGACTTTCTCGCCAAAAACTCAACAAACGTGCTTCAGCAACTACCGTATTCGCCGGATTTGGCTCCCTGCGACTTTTTCCTCTTCCCAAAACTAAAATTGCCCCTTCGTGGCACCCGTTTTGAGTCGATTGAAGCCATAAAACAAAATTCGGCGCGAGAGCTAAAGTCCATCCCGGAAAGCGCCTATAAAAAATGTTTCGATAATTGGAAGTGCCGATGGCATAGATGTATTGGAGCAAATGGAGCCTATTTTGAAGGCGACCCAATAAATTTTGACGATTAAATGTAAAAATGTTGTTTTAATTGAAAATTCCCTGTACTTTCTTGACAGAGTAGTATATTATGAGTAGTTTTATCAATTGATGCTATTGTTTCCAGTCTTAGAATGTGGTATATTTGTTTCAGAATGTATTGTTCTTCTTTTTGATTATAATTTGTTATTTTTGTCTAGAAATAATAATTTATAGCTATCTTTTCGTTTGCATTGAGTTCGCTTTTTAACGAATTATTTTTTAAGAGAATGATATGTATAATGGATCAAAGGGTTTATGAGAGTTTGGATGGTTTGGAATGTTGGATAAGTATTTGTCATTCCGGGTTTTCTAAATATATAAAAGCAAATCTGATTATTATTCTTAATTAAAGTTAATTTCAGAAAATTTATTTAATTATTAGCTGTAGTTCCATAATAAATTTGACTTTATGGTGTGGACAATTAAGAAATTTCAGTGTCTTTTCTAGTCCTAAATATGTTCCAAAGAAGAGAACCAATATGTCGTCCACATCTGTACCAGAATGTTATACGCCTTGCGTGTGTGGATTTTAAAAAATTCCTTTCGAGGTAGAACATAAATATTTCAGCGAGGAGGTGACCCCATTGCTAGTCCATCTTTTTGTTTATAAAAGTTAATAAATTAAAATCTGAAAAACAGCGGAACTATTGAACTTATTTTACACATCAACTGAATTACGTAGTTGATAAAGAGTATTTTCGTTCAAACTTTGAGAATTGACAAATTATCATGGAAAGACTCACGCCGCAACAACGTTTACAAATGGACGAAATTCGTTTTCAAAATCATGTGTGTTCTATTCGCCAAACTTATAGAACACTTCGTGAAATTTATGGCTTACATAATCGTCCATCAGAGCAGCTTACTCGTCGAACTATCGATTGATTTCGGACAACATTTTCTCTACTCGATGCAACAACAACAAGACAAAGAACTGTACGTACAGAAGATAATATCCCTGCTGTATGTCATAGTGTTAATGATGATCCAGATTTGTCTATTCGTAGACGTTCACAACAAGTTGGACTCTATGCATCCACCACATGGAAAATTTTGCGTAAAGATCTTGGTCTACACCATACAAGATCCAACTTGTTCAAGAACTAAAGCTACTTGACCATAATAAGCGTTTGTTTGCTGATTGGGCCCTAGAACAGCTTGAAGTTGATCCACTTTTTTATCGTAAAATTGTGTTTAGTGTTTAACTCATTTCTGGTTGAACGGCTATGTAAACAAGCAAAATTGCCGTATATGGTATGAAAACAATCCTCAAATAAGTACTGCACTTTCCATTGCATCCTGAAAAATGCACTGTATGGTGTGCTTTAGACGCTGAAGGTATCATCGGTCCATATTTCTTTAAGAACGATGCTGGTGCTAATGTTACAGTGAATGGTGCTCGTTACAGATCAATAATCGATGATTATTTGTTTCAAATTTGAAAAGTATCGACCCAAAAGTGTTTTGGTTCCAACCAGATGGTGCTACACCTCATGCTGCTACCGTAACAATTAATTTATTGAAAGAAAGATTTGGCGATAATTGGCCTCCAAGGTCATGCGACATAACTCCACTGGATTATTTTCTTTGGGGTTATGTCAAGTCATTGGTTCATGCTGATAAACCAGAAACCATAGACGCTTTGGAAGCCATCATAACTCATGTTATTGATGAAATAAAGCCTGAATTACTCGAAAAAGTGGTCTATCTTTCAAATAGAAAAAAGTTGGCTTCAATCTTAATTTGAATGTGTTTTATTTCAATTTAAAAAAAACTCTAAAAAAAACCCGATATATCCTGTAAAACTCATATGCTCTTTTTAATAATTTATAATTCTCAAAATTCAAATCCATTTTATTGTATTTGAAATAATGGAGTTTATGGAGAACAGAATGAGATGTAGTTACTTGTATTTCGATAAAACGAGTTTTTCCTGTTGAATGCTTTGCCTCTTCCTCTTTTACGGTTCTTGAAGAAGATAGGAAATGACCTAGAGAAGATCTGAATACCAGAATAGGGTCACCGACCTCATTCATCTTCTGAAGAATGTTGAAGCAATATATTTAACTAATGGAGAATATTATGGAGCCCATCCACATCATATGAAATAGGGTGTAACAAAACGAGTAGTACTTGAAAAAAATTGAGAAAAATCAAAAATTATTTGAGTTATTATTTGTTACTTTGCATACTTTGGATCAACACAGCCTAGGGATGTTGAAAACTCAATAATAAATCTTTATTAAAATTCTATTCATACAAAATATTTCAGATTATCAATTTATATATATTTTATTCATATAAAATTCAGAAAAAATCTACAAAATAAAAAAAATTTTCCAAGCAGATCTGGTCAAAAATTCTCGAAAAACACTCAAAGATTCAAAACTAGAAAACTATTTTGATTGATTTGATGATTTTTTATTTATCAACAACCCTTATCAAATGAGAATCATGAATATGTAGTGTTACGCCCTTGTTCTATGGAACACGGTGTTACCATTTTGCTCAAATGTCTATAGTTTTCTAATTTTCATCAGAACGTGGTCTCAAGTGACTAGGTTGGACTCACCGATGAAGAATCCGAGGTCAAAGGTAATTCTGTCCGGCCAGTCCATCTTTAAACATGTTAATTTTTGACTGGAACGAGCTACAGCCTTGACTTTTTCAGGAAAAGTTTGGTATCTAAATATATTATCAAAAAGTATGGGAATAATATGAAAGTTGGTTTGATGTTTTATTTTTCGATTCTTTTTTGTCGATAGGTAATGATGCAGATAGAACAAAAAAGAATGGAACTTTTCAACCATGTATTTTTCATTTTCATAAGATTTTCCGGTTTTCCAGGAAAACAATTCAAGAAATCACGTTTATTTGACTTTCAGATGGCATCACACAGATTTCTGTGATTTTATTCATCATAAGCAGCTACTTCAAGAAGTACACCCCAATTTAAAATATTTAGAGCAAATGGACTATCGAACGAGCTCCTGAATTCACGTGAGTGCTTTTATCGAATTTGTTGCCCTTATTTCCTTGAAAGTTCCCATGATTTATCGTTAATATGTTACCATATCATCAAATAGAAGTAAAGGTTTCTCTAAAAAATTGCATTAATTCTAAAAATAATCATCCCGTGAATATTCCTATAATATGTCAATTTTCAATTAGTTTTTGATTTGAATTTCAGTTCTACAAGAATCTATATGGTTTCAATGAATATTTAAATATTTTACTTTGATTCTCGAGAAATCAGTCGCAAAACCTGAATTTTCATGATATATTTCCTATTTAGTACAATCAATCCATAAATACTCACCCAATATCGAACGTTTCTCTCTATTAACCATATCTTCAGTGACGTCCAGGAGGCAACTTATACTCTTCAGCTGGAGGCATCCTCTGATGTCATCAACTCCAAGAGCTCTTGCTGACACAGTGCCGTTGACATTGTCAGCTTTATCTCCAGAAACCTGGCATAAAACACCAGATATCACCCCCAAAACCAAAAAACTTGTGAAAAGTTTGTGATGCATTTCGGAAATTTCCTAGATGATTTCGTGTGCAGAATACCGCCTATAAAACTACGGAAAAAATAAAAAGATCCTTGACACAGTTAAACGAGAGAACACACGCACAGCATCCGATGGTCCTCTCACCTTGAACTTCACTGTCTATCTGAAGGCCGGCTTTCTTGGGAAACCTTTATAAGAGAGATCGTATGGTATTGTTAACAAGGATGCCTACGTTTTGGACCCAGAAAATGTAGAACAACACGTCTGTCTGATGGTTAGTGTAACAATCGACACGAACATGATGGGTGTGATATGCGATGGTAAAGTTTAATCGAAATTTCTTCGGATGAAATAAGGTATTCCTAGGTAGGATAAGTGTTGATATGAAGTGCGACCCATTTATAGTAGCCTAAACATTTTTAGGTCAAGGACATGGTGCTAAGGAAGAATATGAAGTAAATGTAAATTATCCAAGAAAATTAATATAAATATTCTTGATTTAACAGTTACCAGAATCAATAATTCACATGAATTTTCAGTTATTCAAATATTTTAATATTTACAGATTTATTCTGTTAGCCTTCTACATATTTAATTTCAAAAAATTATATTGAATATTATAACTTCAGGAATTAAATTAATGTCATATGAGTGCCACTTATATCAAACGACATATAAAATAAATATTCATTATAAGACATCCATATAAGAAACTCCAATAAATATGAATTGTTAACAAAAATCCTATAAATAAATAAATATTTTGAGTGGACAAAATTTTGTTTCTGCTCATCCCTCTGATGAAAACAAATATCTTTCAAAAATGTTTAACATAATCTTAAGAATGTCATCATAAAACCATCTCATCTCACTCAGAATATTCAATATTATTGGATATCTAGTTACTTTTTAGAAAATTTAAAGATATGTAAAAAAATTACTAAAAACCAAGTTTTAAGAGAGACTTTGCTTCGTCATTACTCAATCGTATTCAATAAAATATAACATCAATCAACAAAAGTATTTACTCATCTTCAATCTGGAAACCTTCTTGGTAAATGTATACTCAACATTTAAATGGAGTCTAATATGGCTCGAAATAAAGAGTTCTGTGGTTTCCCATGGATCTTAAAGATTTAAAAGCATTTAAAGGCCTCTGATATAGCACCAGGACCATCTGTATAAAGAATGTTAAGGAAACCAAGTAATTATATACTATGAATAAAATAAAATAAATGGAGGTTTATACTTGATCGAGTGTATATAAAATTATTTAAATATTTTGATATTCAAAGGGATATTCTGTTAGCCTTCTACATATTTAATTATAAGTACCACTTATATCAAACGACTTATAAAATAAAATATGTAGAAGGCTAACAGAATATCTTTTTGAATATTAAAATATTTAAATAATTTTATATACATTCTATCAAGTATAAACCTCCATCAATTTTATTTTATTTTATTCATAACAAATAATTATTTGGTTTCCTTACCATTCTTTATACAGATGGTACTGGTGCTATAACTCGGGACGTTAAATTGCCTTTAAATCTTTAAGATCAATGGAAAATTACAGAACTTTTTATTTCGAGCCACATTAGACTCCATTTGAATGTTCAGTATTTATTTACCAAGAAGCTTTCTGGATTAAAGGTGGGTAGATACTTTTTGTTGATTGATGTTATATTTTATTGAATAAGATTGAGTACTGACGAAGCAATGTCTCTCTTAAAACTTGTTTTTTAGTAATGTTTTTACATATCTTTAGATTTTCTAAAAAGTAACTTAGTTAGATATTCAATAATATTGAATATTCTAAGTAAGATAGTTTTATGATGAAATTCTTAAGGTTATGTTAAAAATTTTTAAAAGATATTTGTTTTCATAAGACGGATGAACAGAAACAGAATTTTGTCTACTCAAAATATTCAATTTATAGGATTTTTGGTAACAATTTATATTTATTGGATTTTGTTATTTTCATTTAGATGTCTTATAATGGAATGTTTATTTTATATTACGTTTGATATAAGTGGTATTTATATGACATTTATTTAATTCCTGAAGATAAAATATTAAATATAATTTCTTGAAATTAAATATGTAGAGCTAACTGAATATATCGGTAAATATTAAAATATTTAATTAATTTTATATACCTTCTATCAAGTATAAACCTCCATTTATTTTATTGAATTTTCAGTATTTCATAAATCAACACATACTGATACTATTATACGCAATAAATCAAATCATCCAATAAACCAAAAATTAGCAGCATTTAGTGCTATGATCCACACATTAGTCAATATCCCCATGAATCCAGAAAGTTATATTTCTGAACTGAACATCCTTAAACAAATAGCTATTAGTATTGACTACGATCCTGCGTTGATAGATGAATTGTTGATGAATAAAAATAACAAAATATAATAGCTTTAAATCTGGTAAACACCAAGAGAAAATAAAATTTTAAATACATTTCCTTAAAATATACTCCAGATATTTCTGACAAAATTGCTACATACCTCAAAAATAAATATGATTTAAGAACTTCATTTAAAATTATTCAAACCTGAGTAAATTCATTAAACATAACAAAAACATTACACATAAAGATGATAAATCAGAAGAAGGTAGTAGCAAGTAAAAGGACATACTTTTAACCATACTTTTAAAATTAAATAACTAAATAACTCACCCCTGTCAAACATATTCAGATAAGCTGGAATTTACAGAGACCCGAGGTTTTAGTTTCTAAAGTAAATAGAAACCTATTTCGAAAACAAATTTAATTTTAGATCATTGGTAAACCACAGAATTATTCATTTGAGTTAACATTACACTCCGTTTAAAATTTCAGTATTTATTTACCAGAACCTTTTTGAATTGTTAAAAGGTGAGAAAATATTTTTTGTTGATTGATGTTATATTTTATTGAATATGAATATAATTCAGTACTGACGAAGCAGAGTCTCTTTTAAAACTTTTTTTTTGTAATGTTTTTACATATCTTGAGATTTTATGAAAAGTAACTTAGTTAGATATCCAATAATATTGAATACTATAAGTAAGATGGTTTTATGATGAAATTCTTAAGATTATATTAAACATTTTTGAAAGATATCTGTTTTCATAAGATTGATGAGCAGAAACAAAATTTTGTCTTACTCCAAATATTTAATTTATAGGATTTTGGTTAACAATTTTTATTTATTGGATTTTGTTATATCATTTAGATGTCTTATAATGAATGTTTATTTTATATGTCATTTGAAGTAGTACTTATATGACATTAATTTAATTTAATTCCTGAAGTTACAATTATCAATTATAATTTTTTCAAATTAAATATGTGGAAGGCTTATATTAAAATATTTAAATAATTTACATACCTTTTATCAAGTATAAACCTCTATTTATTTCAATTTGAATGCAAACTACCAACAGTTTGTTTAATGAACTATTAGATGCCTACAAATCTCTTGGTGTCCGAATGTCATTAAGAATTTATTTCCTCCATTCACATCTGTCAATTTTTCCTGAAAATTCGGGAGCTGTCAGTGACGAGCTATGTGAAATATTCCCCCAAGATATTAGAACAATGGAAATTTGCTATCAAGGACGATGGGATCCGACCATGATGGGTGATTACTACTGGTTTATGAAAAGGAAAGATATGACCCTTCATAAAAGGAAAAAATAGAATTTAGTTAGCAGTTTGAGTCAATATTTTTAATCTTTATGTTTTTCTTAAATTTAAGGTTTGTTTAGTAGGTGTAAAACTAAATAAAGTCGATACATCTGGTTAAAAAATTCAGAAATCATTTTTTCAGTACATATCAGGTATAAAAAAGTGGCTCTATACATATAACAAGAAAACTACGTGTTACAACTCCTGATAGCACAACGTTTAATGTGATGTATTGGCAAAATCTGCGTATGCAGTAATACAGCACTTAAGTTAAGACATGATATCATACCCAAATTATTTTATTCATTATAATTTAGCGGAAACTTTCTCTCTTTCATCTGTGTCCGGTTAGAGTTGTTATGATCCACGAATAATTGACCTATTTTGTGTGTAGGCATCGTATTAATTTTACGGTAGCCTTTTGGTTATTCTTGTCGACTTAATTAGGTCCGTCAAGTTGATGATCCACTCCTAGAATTTTGATATTAAAATGTTATGGTTAGTTGGTGTCAATATTGCTCTAATTGTTACGAATTTTGTGCGCGAACAGTTTTCAAGATATTGCGACTTTTTCTTGTCAGTCACCAACTTGAAGCTGTGACTCAAATGGAATTTGAAAAGCTAGATTATTCCTCCAAAACCTCTACAGATTTAATCTAAAAAATCTTTCAGAAATTTTTCAGAATTGAATTGAATAAAATGCCTTTGAAACACTGTTCCACTTTATAGACATATAGAACAATCAACACATATGAGCATCAAAAGAATAACAAATTCCATCATCAAAAAATATTCCACATGGAATTCAAAAAAAGGCTTTTTCATTCACCTTTTTAAAAAGTAAATAGCCCATTTTCCAGAAAAGGAATCTGAAATTTTCACCCATATTCTCATCAGTTGTAAGTTATTTGGTGCTAAATAAAAACAATGAATAAAATATGTACTTCTTAAATACGTTTTCAATATTTTGAGAATAAGTTCTGTTCGGTCGATACTGGTAACCTACAACATATTTTGAGTAAAATAAATATGTTAGGAAATAACTGAATATCACATTTATAAACTACTGATATTGCACTAAGTTTTGAATAGAGAATTCTCGATAATTCCTTCTTCCACATCTTGAATTCACTTTCAAGGGTTATTTCGTTTCTAAATCCATTTCATAAAGTTTATTAATTTTTTGAAATCGGTCGAAGGATCATTGCTTCTATCAATGAAACACTTGAATGATGATAAAGCAGATTGATGTTTGAGAAATCTGTTACTGATTTGTGTAATATAAGAGTCCAAAAATGGCTAGAAAATGCTATAATAATTTTATAATATTGTTGTACATCATTTGTTTTTAAATGTTTAATTAAAAAATTCACAATCGCAGAAGAAAAGAATCATAGTAATAATTTTCTTGACCTCACCATAGAAAGAGTAGGTAATTCACATGATTTCAGTGTTTTTCACAAATCCACACATACAGATATTACAATACATAACACTTCAAATCACCCAACCAAAATATGTCAGCATATAATAGTTTTATTCATTGACTACTGAATGTCCCTCTGAATTCAGATAATTTTTCCAAAGAATTAAATATTATTGAACAGATAGCTTCAAAGAACGGTTACAACCGTCTGATAGACAAAATGGTATCCAATAAAGAAAAAAACATGGACTTAAATCTCTTGAACCCAACCATAAAAGAGAACAATACACAGAAATACTTTTCCTTATCTTATTTTTATGGATTATCTGAAAATATTGCTATAAACATTGAAAAAAAAATATCAATAATCTTAGTACTTATATAAAAAACAATAAGGGACGAACAAAGAAAGAAAATAAATCTGGAGCTTACAAGTTGACCTGCAACGATTACCTTTTAGTATATATTGGCCAGACAGGTAGATCATTTAAGGAAAGAATCAAAGAACACCAAACAAGTTACATATTGGATTCAGTACATTCGATTATTCTGATCATCTTAAGGAATTCAAGCATAATTTCAATGATAACTATGAAATTATCCACGTCAAAAGCAAAAGTTCTAGATTAACACTTTTAGAATCGCTTGAACTCAACAGGTACAATGCCGGTAACATCCTTTTGAATGAACAAACAGATTTTGACAGATCGCCATTACTGAATATCTTTCCCTTCTGGTATTTTTTAGCGGCAAACTCCAATTAACGTCCTAAGTTTTTATGACTTGTTTTTACTATCATTTTGTCACGTACTTAAATGTATTTAAACTCTGTTATACTAGACACCATCAGTCAGTAGAATGTAGATACCTGAAGAAGACACATCGTGGTGAAACAATCAAGATAATATCTCTTATATATTTTTCAATCTGTTTTTATATTTTAATAAAATAATAAGAGGCGGTTTTTTTCAATTGATAGAAGGATGATCACAAACTTTGAATATCAAACCAGATTTAATCTTTTAGTTTTCTACAATTTCAACTTCAAAAATATTTTTTCATAAAAACTTCTTGAATTAAATGAATGTCTCAACAGCTTCTTATATTTAATAGACGTATAAAATCGAAATTCATTATATAGTATCAAATGGAATAAAAAACCGAACAAAAATAAATAGTTGTTTAAAATTAAAAATAAGCAATACCCAATGTTTCGTTCCAAACATACGTACCTGAACTCATCAGATAGGCGTGGTACGTATGTTTTGCCTATAACAAACATTTATATATCTATTACATATAAGCAGTGCTTATTATAAGGTATCAATTTAATTCTAGAAGTTTTTCTTTTGATTTTCTTGAAATGATAATTGTAGAAGACTAACAGATTAAGTCTGGTTTGATATTCAAAATTTGTGATTATCCTTTTATCAAGTAAAAAGAACCGCTTGTTATTATTTCATTTTATATATTATATATAATTATATTAGGTTTTTGAATAATGAAATTTATTATACAGTTTCCAGTGGTTTAATGAAGGCCATAAAATGCCTTACAAACTTTGTTGATTTCTGTGTTTAGCATAGAACAAAGAGTACCTGGGATATAAGATGTACCCACCTAGTTTTAATTGCATTCATAGAGTTTCCAGAAATTGTTTGCTAAAATTACAAGTTTATTCATTTTTAATTGAATTTATTTTATAAATTATAAATGTAAAGTTGAACGGACCTTATCTGAATTCTAATTGTTTTTGAGGAGGTGCTACATGTTTTTGAAAGTTTTTGAGGGGACTACATCCTTAAAGCCCCCCCTCCTCTAAGCTGCGGTAGTGTATCTACATACCTTCATTCAACAAATATTCTATTTTTTATTCAACGAGTAGAGCACCATTTAAAAAAAATTAGGCTATTTCACAAAAAAAAGTCGAAAAGAAGATACGATCATAGAATCAATTACTGGAAACTGCCAGGTGCATGTGTGAAAATGCAAAATATAAGTAATTCAAACAAATATAGATTGAAAATTCAATCCGAGAGTTTTTTTAAATATTGCAGATAATAGCTGAATATTACAATAGACTATGAGTTGAAACTTATATATGCCTATAAGGTGAAACAGTGTTTCTGAGGCATTTCATCTAATTTTTTTCGTTTAAATCTGTGGAGGTTTCGGAGAAATGATCTAGCTATTATCTTTAATTGTCATTATAAAATAAAACACTTGTTTACAGTTTCTACTTTATTTTTGGTATTGACGTACGTTTCGTCTTTGCTTGAAAGACTTCATCAGAATACCTTATCTTTAATATTTAAAAAAAATCCCCCCGAAAAAAATTTTCCATCTATCTATATTTTCGAGATTTTGCTACAAGTCTCCAACTTGACGCTTTGACTTATATAGAAAATTTTCAAAATTTTGTTGTTTGGATAAATTGTGCTCATTTTGTGCCGTATGTTATGCATTACCTGCTCGTGAAGTTTTTGAGATATTTCGAGTTTTTCTGCACGCCACCAATTTAACGGTATGGCACATATAAGGAATTTTGTAAATTTTCTTTTTTCGATAAGTTGTGCCCATTTTGTGCCATTTCGTGCTATAATTTGTTGCCATGGATCATAATTTTGACGCTCTCCCTGTAAAATTTCGTGAATCGTACCTTACAGTTTTCTGTGCACTTTGATATCGATTCATGGCTGATTCTTATATCATTAGGAATCAATTCGGCTTTTTACCACATGTTTTATTAACTGCCTTTTCTGCCTGTTCGGTGCAAGTTTTCAAGGTCATATTTAAACCAGTCGTCCGACTAACTGGAAATTTGGCAAGTGTTCATATAACGACGACAGTACATAATGAAATTTTTGTTAGAGAACCAACAAATGGCGTCTTCTATTCATTGCAAAACTTAACAAACATACAACATTAAAAAATATTCATTTGAATAATAAATATTAATCCATTCATGTAAAGCATACAAAAAGTGAAACATATCTAATTATATTTCAATATTTCATAACGAGCAAATATACCGTACTTTTGTGTTGCATGTTCTCCTTTCTTCATCATAAAATCTGCCACATATCTACGGAAGATCAGATTGAAGAATATGAATATGAAGACTTCTATGTTGTTTATCTTATTAAATTCATTGGTTCAACTCATTTAAATCACAATTTTTCAAAAAGTTTGGAGTTTTTCCTGAGTTATAGCTTACTGTTTGAAGAAATCGCTTTTCTTCTTCTTGAGTAGAATCTAGGATTTAGAAATTAGGTTAGGACTTTTTCATATAGGAAATGGACTGTTCCACTTTATTTGTGAAGATGCTAATTATTCTAGTCAACAATAAATTATTCTTTTCATCACTCTCAGGTTTTCAGGTGCAAATCTCCCTTTCGCCATAGAAAACAGTTAGATATTTTGGTAACATCTTCGTTCATGGTAACCTGGTACTAATTTTCATATTACTACTGGTGAAAACTTTCATTGTCTGAGTATCAATGCTAAATAGCATTGGCAGACTTGTAAATTATTGGGTTGTTAGGAAAGTTTTTTTTTTGGGGGGAAAATGAAAGACAATTTTCGTATAATGAATAAATATTTTATTAAATTATATATTGGCAATTCTGGACCAACACATTTTGTCATCTGCCTGGTAGTAGTATGATTCCACGCTCATTAAATTTTTGGTCTTTCCTGGCAAAAAACTGATCCAGGCGATTTTTGTCCTCTTCATTTAAAGTAAAGTTTTACCGTCTAAAAAATTTTGCAATGACTGGAACAAATAATAATCCGAAGACGACAGATCTGGAGAATATGGTGGGTGTAGCTGTGTATCCCATTCAAGCCGTAAAAGCTTTTGGCGAGTGACCAAACTTTTATTAGGTCTCGCATTATCTTGTTGGAACACTACACCTTTTCTGTTGATTAATTCTGGCATTTCTGTTGAAGTGCAGCATGCAGTATGTCGAGCTGACGACAGAAAATCTCCGAATTAATTGTTGTGTTATCCAGAAAAAACTCAAAAAAAGGATTCCTTTAAAATCCCACCAAACAGATAGCATCACCTTTTTTTGATGGATATTGCCTTTCGAAATACTTTGAGGCGGTTCATCATTTTCGCTCCATGATCTCTTGCATTTGACATTGTTATATACAACCCATTTTTTGTCCCCAGTAAAGATGTGCTCCAAAAATTGTTCATTTTCATAACGTTTGAGAAGCGAATCACAGACGTGAACGCAAAGAATCAAATTTCTCTCCGTGGGAACATGGGGAACCATAATCGAGTTTTGAGGTTAAACCCAGTGGTCATAAACACTTGAATTCGATAAATTTTACCTCTCACTGTTCTCACGTGTTGCTATCCGCCGATTTGTCTCAACTTATGCCTTTATCATGTCTTTATCAACTTCAACCGGCCTTCCGGAACGCGGTGCATCTTCCACATCAAAATTACCGGATCGAAATTTTGCAAACCAGTTTTGAAAAATCGGTTAATTTTTTTTCTGCCTTGAACAACATTTTTACCTTTTCTATAGTAAAAAAGTAAAATATGACGAAAATGCTGCTAATCCCTCTCCTTATTTAAAAGGGCATCAATCAAAAACTACTGGACTTCTTCACACACATGCCTTGCTATACAGTTCTCAAAACTTATAACGATTATGCGGCTTAAGTAGGAAGTTAGCTTTGAAAAAATACAATTAAATCCTCTATCGAGAAAAAACGAAATAACTTTCCGAACAACCTTATTATATTTGTGATAGCAGGGAATTCTACGTTTACCACAACCTCTATGATTGCTTGCTTTAAATTGTATATAAGGTAAGTGACATATTCTACATCATCCTAGTCATTAAATATTTTGAGTAGACAAAATTTTTTTTCTGCTCATCAATCTTATGAAAACAGATATCTTTCAAAAATGTTTAACATAATCTTAAGAATTTCATCATAAGACTATCTTACTTAAAATATTCAATATTATTGGATATCTAATCAAGTTACTTTTTGTAAAATCTCAAGATATGTAAGAACATTACTAAAAAACAAGTTTTAAGAGAGACTTTGCAGTACTCAATTATATTCATATTCAATAAAATATAACATCAATCAACAAAAAATATTTTCTCACCTTTTAACAGTTCAGAAAGCTTCGGTAAACGAATACTGAAAATTTAAACGGAGTGTAATGTTAACTCAAATAAATAATTCTGTGGTTTACTATTGATCTGAAAGATTGAAAGGCAATTTAACGGCCTTTGTTATAGCACAAGGACTATCTGTATAAAGAATGTTATATATTATGAATAAAATAGAATACATAGAGGTTTATACTTGATAGAAGGTATATAAATTATTTAAATATTTTAATATAAAAAAAATAATATTTAATAATTATAACTTCAGGAATTAAATTAAATTAATGTCATATAATTACCACTTATATCAAACCACATATAAAATAAACATTCATTATAAGACATCCAAATGATAAAACAAAATCCAATAAATAAAAATTGTTAACCAAAATCCTATTCATTAAATATTTTGAGTAGACAAAATTTTGTTTCTGCTCATTGGATTTTGTTATATCATTTGGATATCTCATAATGAATGTTTATTTTATATCTCGTTTGATATAAGTGGTACTTATATGACATTAATTTGATTTCATTCCTGAAGTTATAATTATTAAATATAATTTTTTTTAAATAAAATATGTAGAAGACAAATATTAAAATATTTAATTAATTTTATAAACCTTCTATCAAGTATAAACCTCTATTCATTTTATCTTGGTTCAAATTCTTCAATATATATTTGACAACCTAACCAACAATATGGAAAATGAAGGAGTCTAGTTGTTATTAATGCATCATGTGATGTTGAAACACTATATTATGGTTAATCCAATTTGTTTCAATCATATCAAATATATTTGCAAAATTTTAAGTAAAATTAGCTTACGACACAGCGATATTGTGTCTTTTCCATAACATAAATTTAACGTCCTGATTTTATTTAAAATAATTGACAGACTGTATGTTTCACAATTTATTCAGAATCCTAACACGTGTTTCGGTATTTCGACCATCTTCAAATGAGTACAAAACGGAACTAAACTTAAAATTGTGAAAGGTTCTATTTATTACACTTTGGACATCTGTGTTTTTTATGGTGCATGGAAATAACAGCATCCAATACAGAGGTGTTGCCGAATAGTACTTGGAAATTTGTTAAATTCTCCTTCTTCTCAACGGCTTTTCTTATTGAAAGAATCTCCAAATAGTCCATCATTTTAACCTTATTAACATTATATAGTAAGTGACACCTTTCTCATTTAAAAAATTATTGTTTTCTATATAATGATCTGCAAAACCGGTTGATTTCTGGTTTCTTAAAATATACATCCTATGTTCTTTGATTCTATGCTGTAAACATCGGCCTGTCTGTCCAATATATGTAGCATTAGAATCCTCATAATTAATTTGATAAATCCCCGATTCGGAAAAGTTAGAGATCATTACTTTTGTACACCAAAATCTTAGCTAAATTATTTTTTTTATTAAATTGTGAAACATAGAAACTGTGTGAATCATTTTAAATAAAATTGTTAAAATATTTCACCTAGTGCTATTTACCATCCTGTTTTTCCAACCAAATAAATTTTTGTGCTTCTCATTTCAATAAATACATACAGCTCACTTTTCAAATTTGCACATATTGAACTGTTAATAATACGCTGGAACTCACAAATTAGTGGACAAAAAAACGCAGGAAAAAAATTTTTCTGTCTAAAATATCACCTCGACAACGAGCATATATCTGCACAATGCGATGGATCTTTTTTCTCAAACTTTTATATCTATCTAACTTGATTCATTAGGTGCTATTGAAAATTTTTGTATAACAGTGTTCTCCATTAGAAATCATAGAAAGCACGATAATCTGCAATGGTCATTAAATTCACCGGGTACAGAAGATAGTACCCATCTCGATATCAAAATATATAAAATCTATAAATTTTGAACAGGCGTAGAAACCACATTTCTTTAATGTCACAGTTGAACTGGTCGGTGAAAAGTATGTCACTAAGATCTTGGTGTGGATGACCATATGTTTGTCAATTTTACAGATCACATAAATCGAATACGTGATTTTTATAATGTTAGCACAAATATTTGATGAAACAATTAACCCAAATCTTCAGTTGTGCTTCAGCCGACACTGACTTAAAAAACGTTTGGTCTATACCACAAACCACAAACGATGTACCCGTACGTTCAAGCTGGTTTATCGTTATTAATAAGGTTTAATAAATGTAATATCAAGTTTTTGCATAGGTAAATCATCTCATAAAGAAGCTGCATAGGATGGATGAAATACGGAATTATGTATTCTGTCATCCGAAAGTCAAATAAACGTTGATTTGTGCAATTTTAGATTTGTTCTCCTGGCGAAACAAAAAAAGTGAAAATGAAAGGCTCCATCCTTCACACTCTGATCTGCATCATTATATCGGGTGTTTTTTTTAAGAGTGATAGAACTTTCGATAGGGATAACTGTAATTTGACAGAAGGTAGAAGACATGATGTTTTGACATTTTTGTTCAGTAAGCATTGACAAATTATCATGGAAAGACTCACGCCACAACAACGTTGCGGCAAATTGTTGAAATTTATTTTCAAAATCGGTGTTCTATTCGTCAAACTTTTTCAGCACTTCGTGAAATTGATGGTTTACATAATCGTCCATCAGAGCAGCTTACTCGTCCAACTATCGATAGATTTCGTACATTTCCTCTACTCGATGCAAAAACAACAACAAGACAAAGAACTGTACGTACAGAAGTAAACATCGCTGTCATAGTGTTAATGATGATCCAGATTTGTCTATTCGTCGTCGTTCACAACAAGTTGGACCCTGTGCATCCACCACATGGAAAAATTTGCGTAAAGGTCTTGGTCTACACACATACAAGATCAAACTGGTTCAAGAACTAAAGCCACTTGACCATAATAAGCGTCGTTTGTTTACTGATTGGGCCCTAGAACAGCTTGAAGTTGACTCACTTTTTTATCGTAACATTGTGTTTAGTGATGAAGATCATTTCTGGTTGAACGGCTATGTAAACAAGCAAAATTGCCGTATATGGTGTGAAGTTCTGCAGATTCCATTTCATTCTGAAAAATGCACTGTATGGTGTGCTTTACACGCTGGAGGCATCATCGGTCCATATTTCTTTAAAAACGATGCTGGAGCTAATGTCACAGTGAATGGTGCTCGTTACAGATCGATGCTCAACAATTATTTATTTCAAAATTTGAATGGTATCGACCCAGAAGTGTTTTGGTTCCAACAAGATGGTGCCACACCTCAGGCTGCTACCGTAACAATTGATTTTTTGAAAGAAAGATTTGGCAATAACATTATTTCGAGAAATGGTCAAATTAATAGGCCTCCAAGATCATGCGACATATCTTCACTGCATTATTTTCTATGGGGTTATGTCAAGTCATTGGTATATGCTGATAAACCAGAAACAATAGATGTTTTGGAAGACAACAAAACTCGTGTAATTGATGAAATAGGGCCTGAAATACTCGAAAAAGTGGTCCAAAATTGGTCTGGTTGAATGCGGTACCTCAGAACTAGTCGTGGTGGACATATGCCGGAAATTATTTTTAAAACAGAAATGTCATAAAATTATCTTTTAAATAAAAATAAATTTGGCTTCAATCTCAATTCAAATGTGTTTTATTTCAATTTAAAGTTCTATCACCATAAAACTTTTCATACTTTTTTTTCGAAGTCATTTAGAAAAGATTCAAATAATTCTTGTAATTCATTTCACGAAATTATGCCGAAAATATTTGACAAACAACAAGGTCATTTTTTTTACCGAATGAATTTGTTTGAAGAAGAACTAGAGAATACCGGAAATTGATCATTCAAATCACTCAGTTAAATGGATTGTCGTATTTGTCCCATCTATCTTCTAGGTATTTTCACGTGGAATTTGGAAGTCCTCTCATTTAGTTTTTTTCCAGTGTTCTATTTTGTTAGTTGATCTTTAATGTGTTTCACGATTTTCACAATAGGAAAAATATCGAACAGAGAATCTGTTTTAAATTTTACTTGGTTAATGAAATTTCATGTGCGGTAGCGCTGATAAATATTACATAAGGATTACGGTGAATCGACTTCATCAAAAATACGTAGGTATGAGTAGTATCGGGTGTTTTTTTTAGAGTGATGGAAATTTAAATTGAAATAAAACACATTCAAATTATGATTGAAGCCAAATTTTTTTTTATTTGAAAGATAATTTATGTTTTAAAAATAATTTCCGGCATATGTCCACCACGACTAGATCTGAGGAACCGCATTCGACCAGACCAATTTTGGACCACTTTTCCGAGTAATTCAGGCCTTATTTAATCAATAACACGAGTTATGTTGGCATCCAAAGCGTGTATTGTTTCTGGTTTATCAGCATATGATTTGACATAACCCCAAAGAAAATAATTCAGTGGAGTTATGTCACATGATCGTGGAGACCAATTAATTAGACCATTTCTCGAAATAATGTTATCGCTAAAATCTTTCTTTCAGTAAATCAATTGTTACGGTAGCAGCATGAGGTATAACACTATCTTGTTGGAACCAAAACGCTTCTGGGTCGATACCATTCAAATTTTGAAATAACTAATCATTGATCATCGATCTGTAACGAGCAACATTAGCTCCAGCATCTTTTTTAAAGAAATATGGACCGATGATGCCTCCAGCGTGTAAAGCACACTATATAGTGCATTTTTCAGGATGCAATGGAACCTGCAGAACTTCATGATGATTGATACTGAATTGTTTCAGCCGTTACTATTTGGTAGTTGATCATAATTAAAACAAATTGTAGAAATTACTATGTTTTACTACTAATAAAAATATATTTTACACATTTTCTTGTGACTCGAGTTTCGGGAAATGAACTATCCCATCATCAGACAACTGAAGACCTAACATTGGTACAGAGGTATTTAAACAAAAGTGATAAATATTTTGAATATTTCAATAGATTCTAACACCTAATAGTGGTACAGAGGTTTACAAGCGGAAGGTGATAAAAACACGGTTAAAAAAGAGAGGTCTTCTAACAGATATCGGAATGTCGGCAATCGACAAAGAAGGTTATTAAACAGATGGTACCGATTTAAATATCTCAAATAATTTTTGGGGTTAAATAGCTCCGTACAGTCATTCATTATTTTTACGTTATTTTGTTGTACATCTCAAATATTTGGATTTACATAGGTCCATACAGTCATTCACTATTTTTTAAATTATTTTTATTGTGAACGAATTTGAAAATTTCAATTATCAAGTTTCTTTTCATTTGAATCTACATGTAAAATTTTCTTAAGATTTTCTTTTGTCGAAAGGAATTACTGTTTTCTAAAGAATGAGTGGCAAAAGTTGAATTTTTGTTTACTTTTCATTAAATTCATTTTATGTTCGTTCAAAAAGGTTTCAAACAGATGTTACTTTTTGAATATTTCAAAATTCAAAATTTTTGCCGGTTCTACCAAAAAAATTATATTCATAAGCATTTCTTCCTATTTCACCAATATACTTTGAAGTTTTCAGAATGTAGTGATACTTAAAATTTCAACCTTTTCTACCCATAAAATCATTTATGTAGAAATTTCTATCTATTCTACGAATATACGACGAAACGAATCTTGAAATGTCTAGCTATATAAAATAAGAAGGAACGGTTTTTTACTTGATAGTAGGATTATTACAAAATTTGAATATCAAAACAGATTTAATCTGTTGTCTTCTACAATTTTAATTTCAAAAAATTTTTTTTAAGAAACTTTAAGAATTAAATTAATGTCTTTATAAGCACTGCTCATATTTAATAGACGTATAAAATCAAAATTCATCATAAAATATCAAATGGAATTAAGAAAAACCAACGAATATAAATTGTCAATTGAAATTAAAATATAAATAAGCAAACATTTTTTGTTTCGTTCCAGGCATGCGTACTGAACTCTTCAGACAAACGTACGAAGCCCTGTTTGTTACAAAATGTATTGTTTTCTGATCCTATATCAATGAAAAATAACTCTTTCTCAAAAATATAAAACATAATTTCAAGAACTTCTCAAAAACCAATTTATTTGAAATATTCAATATATTTAAATAAATTACTTCAAAAAATCTCAAAACATGTAGCACATCCTACGTCTATTAAATATGAGCAGTGCTTATAAAGACATTAATTTAATTCTTAAAGTTTCTTAAAAAAAATTTTTTGAAATTAAAATTGTAGAAGACAACAGATTAAATCTGTTTTGATATTCAAATTTTGTCTAGCTATATTATTATAAGGATACAAATTGCTACCTGTTCTACCAATACATGTATTTTAAAATATCAACTTTTTCTACCAATATATTGTGGAGGTTTTCAAAATGTCTTCTATGTATTCTATCAATATTCATAGTTTAAAATTTATACTTGTTTAACCAACACATTTATACTTATAGAACAAGTTGAAATTTCAAAATTCTTTTATCTGAACATAAAAGAATAGTTGATGAAAATATTTATTCTTTTGCAAATAATACTGAAATTTTACGCATTGAAAATGGGGGTTTGAAACTATAAATAATTTAAATTTTATTGCGACGGCGTTTTTAAAATTTTAAGGGAGTACTTTGAACGTGATTCTGAACTTGAAGTTTGCAAAAAATTCATTACTCTTCAATTCTTTTTATTTCTTAAAACTAGAATTCCACCTTTAGAAACAATAGACATTATAAAGAAACTTTTGATCCAAAGAAACAGTGATTGAATAAGAAAGAATGAAATTTGAAAATTTTTTTTGTTTCAATTTAAATATTTGAACGATTTTTTTAGAGAGTTGTATGTTCTACAACTTTTATCTGACCTTTTTTTAAGATAGAACTTACCCTGTCAGTGAAAAATGGAAAAAACTTGAAGTTTTTACATTTGATATTTTTTTGAAGAAGCAGGATCGAAGGGAATTTTTGACATTTCATTTGTAATGGTTTATTGAGCGACTATATCAATTTTTAGCCCTATGCTCTTAGCTCTGGCTAAGTTGAATGTTTCCTTTGACTGGACTATATAGTGTAGGCAAAAACTTGAGAAAGGGATACGGAATGTATCGGAAATAGCCAACTTAGAAAATATATTCTACAAGGTAGACCCTTCGAAATATGTTTGCTCATTCAAAAGAATTTTAAAGTTTTTGTTCCTGTTAAAATCAAGTGATTTTAACAGCGTTAGTCTGGCACTTTAACTAATTAATGAATAATTTTATAGTTGCTACTGAAATTATTAATCGTTCTGGAAGTTTCTTTACGATAGAACTCACCGTTCCAAAGAAATATGGAAAAAACTGGAATTTTTTACATTTGACCTTGTATAAATGTTCTTGAAGAAGCAGGATCGAAGGGGAACTTTAACATGCAATTTGTAATGGTTTATTTAACGTCTGTACCAATTTTTAATTCTATGCGAACTTTGGCTAAGTTATTACTTTTTTTTGTCTATTTATATTGACAGAAGACTTCGTTGATGAAATATGAGGTCATAAAATCTCGAGTGTTGGAATTTGAATTTTATTATGAATAATTATGGATTTCTTTCAGCATTTTACCTGGTCCAACCTACGATGAGAAAGTGCTTCCTACAACTTTTGCATAGGCAAAATAAAATGTATGATACATGACCTGGTTCACTATTCAGGTTTTTAGGAATTTTAGTCCACATTTGTCAATTCTAACATTTTGAGAGCTGAAAAGAAAGCAAAAATATCAAAGCTAATCAGTACAAGAATATTTTAATTACAGATTTCCTCGTTTTCTTGAATTCATTTGTGTGGTTAAAAATAACCTCTCATATTACTCAATGTGGTTGTTATAGGGAAAGTATGCTATGGAGAATTTTTTTAATCTCTACGATCAAAAAACCTCCTTCATAAACTTTTTGATTTATTGAACCTCCATAATTTCATGATGAAAAATGAACAAAAAACGTATTTTGTGAGCGGATCTACGTTGACTGCTACATCAAACAATATAACTTTCGAACATAAAGAGATGAGAGAATTGAAATTTTCAGCGTAGGTTTTGGGCCTGAATATCTAGGTTTATTTTAGTATTTAGCGAAATCGTTTCAATGGTTTCCCAGTTATTCATATTTGAAAATTTTTCTTATTTTTATTACTATTTCCCAAACTACCGATCCTATTGATCTGAAATTTGGATATTGGAAGCGGAATTATAGCGAACATGTCTTGCAAAATTTCATTAAGATCGTATGATCAGAAGATCCAAAACAAAAACAAACATTTTGTGAGCGGAGCAGCGTTGAGCGCTAAAGAAACCATGACAACAGTCCAACGATCGAGTTCAAATTTACCATTTAGATGTAAATTAACTACATAAATCCCAATGCAAAATTTTGTGAAGATCATATAAGTAGAAGACCAAAAAAAATTATTTTGTGAGCAGAGCAGCGTTAAGTGCTACCGAAACCATAGCAACAGTCCTACGATTGGGTTCAAATTTAGCATTAAGATGTATATTAACAATAACGACAACTTCATATTAGTTTTTTTATTCACTTTAACTATAGAACAGAGTGTACGGATGTTTCAGTGTTTTTGAAAATGGCGTATTCGCCTTTGTTAAATATAAAATACATATCGTAGGAAATTCATAATATTTTTCCATATTTCCCTTAAACTCGAAAGTTAAGTAAATTGTGTAATTGAAAGATGTTTAACATATTAAAATTTTCGGTTTTCCACAATCAAGCAAATGATTGAGATTTTCCGTTTCTCCAGAAGAACAATTACATATAAAATTACAAAAAAACTTGTCTTCATTTCAATGATTTCCACCATTATTTGATACTATCCTGATACTCCTAGATCTTCTGTAAAGATTCCTCAAAAATGTTATAAGAGTCGTAACAGACAGCCAAAATTATTTGGGTTCTGTTACTTGTCTTTTACCACACCCAGATGACTTCTGGTAAATATATTCAATGTACAAATTCCAATTCCACAGAGATGCAGGGTGTTAAAGTTTGAATTTTTTTTCTGCATTTCACAAGATATTTGGTAATTATCGGGTGTTTTTTCTAGAGTGATAGAACTTACGATAGGGATAACTGTGATTTGACAGAAAGTAGAAGCCATGTTGTTTTGACATTTCTGTTCAGTAAGCATTGAAAAATTATCATGGAAAGACTCACGCCGCGACAACGTTTACAAATTGTTGAAATTTATTTTCAAAATCAGTGTTCTATTCGCCAAACTTATTGAGAACTTGTTGAAATTAATGGTTTACATAATCGTCCATCAGAGCAGCTTATTCGGCGAACTATCGAAAGATTTCGAACAACATTTTCTCTACTCGATGCAACAACAACAACAAGACAAAGAACTGTACGTACAGAAGAAAATATCGCTGCTGTAAGTCATAGTATTAATGATGATCCAGATTTGTCTATTCGTCGACGGTCACAACAAGTTGGATTCTGTGCATCCAGCACATGGAAAATTTTGCGTAAATATCTTGGTTTACACCCATACAAGATCCAACTGGTTCAAGAACTAAAGCCACTTGACCAAAATAAGCGTCGTTTGTTTGCTGATTGAGCCCTAGAACAGCTTGTAGTTGATCCACTTCTTTATCGTAAAATTATGATGAAGCTCATTTCTAGTTGAACGGCTATGTAAACAAGCAAAATTGCCGTATATGGAGTGGAAACAATGCTCAAGAAAATCTGCAGGTTCCATTGCATCCTGAAAAGTGGTCTGTATGGTGTGCTTTACACGTTGGAGGCATCATCGGTCCATATTTCTTTAAAAACGATACTGGAGCTAATGTTACAGTGAATGATGCTCGTTATAGATCGATGATCATGGATTATTTGTCGTAATAATTTATTTATTGAAAGAAAGATTTGGCGATAACATTATTTCGAGAAATGGTTCAATTAATTGGCCTCCAAGATCATGCGACATAACTCCACTGGATTATTTTCCTTGGAATTATGTCAAGTCATTGGTTTATGCTAATAAACCAGAAACAATAGACTCTTTGGAAGCCAACATAACTAGTGTTATTGATGAAATAAGGCTTGAATTACCCGAAAAAGTGGTCCAAAATTGGTCTGGTCGTTGCGGTTTCTTAGAGCTAGTCGTGGTGGACATATGCCGGAAATCATTTTTAAAACATAAATGTCATAAAATTATCTTTCAAATAAAAAAAAATTTGGCTTTAATCTTAATTTAAATGTATTTTATTTCCATTTCAAGTTCTATCACTCTAAAAAAAACACCCGATACATATAAAATTACAAAAAGTTATTTTCATCACTTGATTGATTTCCACCATTATTTGATAATATCCTGATACTTCTAGATCTTCTGTAAAGATCCCTTAAAAATTTTATAAGAGTCTTAACAGACAGGCAATATTTTTAATTTGTCGTATCTGCTACCGACAAAAAATTGAACCATTCTCTTCGAAATCCTGAGAAAAATCCAAATTGTCATAAAAATTCAGTTAGTAAGCTATGGTGAATAACTTCATTGTTAGTTTTGACACATCAAATCAAACTCCTGTGTTTTGAAAAGTAAGGGTGTTTGCAATTTGATATCAAAACATTCCGAATTTCACGAATTGCGAAACGCCTGACATGCATTTCATGTATTGTTTTTGCCAGGTCGACTTACTAGTCATACAGACATTTTTGGAAATCGATTTGCTCTTGTTATTGAATAATATAGCTCTAATGCTACTACTTGAAATATGGTTCATCTGCTCATTTTGCAGTTTTGTGTAGAAATTATGAAAACAGGTGGATTGGACGGGGTGGACATCAGTCATGGCCCACCAGATCCCCAGACTTAAATAGTTTAGATTTTTTTGGGCCATCTAAAATCTCTGGTGTATTTAAAGCCAGTGAACATCGTAGACGAACTGAGAAATCGTTTGATACAGTTAGGAATATTCCGGGAGTGTTTGAACGAGTTCGATCGTCTAAGAGAAGAAGAACAGAAGCTTGTCTAAGGTTTGGGGGAGGACATTTTCAACAATTGCTGTAGTTAATTTCCTTTGTTGTTATTTGATTAATTCTTGAGTTTCACGTTTCTTGTAGTAATACATTTTTTGTGATGATTATACGAGTTTATCGAATCTTTATGAACCATGGTTACAGATCGGGACAAAAACCATAAAAACTAATAATGAATTTATTCACGGCAGCTTACTTATTGGATTTTTAGTCTGGATTTTCTTATGATTTCGAGAGAATGGTTCGAAATTTTTTTTCTCGAAATCGGTAGCAGATACGACAAAACTATAAGAGATCATAAAGTTTAATATAACAACAAAGCTACTCTCTACAATTTTTCAAACTAACAGTGGCTCGCCAGAAAAAAGTTTTGGAGTAAAACAGGGGACATCACCCTGTAGATTTGCAATCAAAATTGGTATGTCACATGTCAAACTTCAAATTGTAATAACTATGCTAAATTTCAGTTGAATATCTTGTGTAATGCAGATACTATGAGAAAAAACTTGATAAAAATGCAAACTTTAATGCCCTGTATCTCGAAAACGAAACCTTAATGGGACTTTTTTTCCTTGAAATAATTCAAGGAATCTCCTCCCTTCGTTTGTACCTCCAAATAAGGAACATTCTCTATATGAATAGATGTTGTCAGAGACATCTAATCAGTTTTGCCAGTGCGAAGAAGATGGCGCCACCAACATAGTATAGTAAACAGTATAGTTTTTGACTTTAAAAACGTATTTATAAAGTACTTTATAATTTGAAGTTTCAAATTCGGTGTTATGTCATTTATTTTGAAGTATAATAATGTTTTTTCATAAAAATGAATATACCCATTATTAGTCCAAGTTTCGGATTTAAACTGACGGAAATTAAGTAAGTTGCACTTAATTGATAAAAGTAAATCTGCACTTAAATCACAAAAAATATATGAATTGTTCCATAAGCTTTCAAGTTATTCATTTTTGTAATAAGGTTAAATAAGGAACCTCTCTTTCTTCGATGAAATTCCGTTTGTAGAGGAAAAATATCAATTTATGTACATTCATTGTACATTTCCTTAACTGGGTTTCTGCCTGTTAAAAATAAATTCTTATTATTAACTAACCCGCAAATAATTCATCTAGACTTAAGCAAGTGTAGTATAATATTCTTTAAAAATACTGATGCATAAAGTGAAACAAATGAATTATACTTCGCAATTGTCAGATTACAACATCAAAAATAATTCTATAAGATTCATTGATATGATAACACAAAGTTTATTAAAATAAACTGCTTTATTAAACTCTATTTTTATCACAAATATTGGTACAAGAGTAAGTATAAATTGCACCAAGGATATCAAATGATACCCTTTGGATTTTTGCAATTCATTTGAGCATAATATACAGAATTGTAAAAATTTATAGAAAAAATATAAATGGTATAAAATACACAAAATCATAATATTAGAAACAAATACATAAAAATCTTATTTGGTTTCTAGACCTAAGATGTTTATTAAAATTAAAATATAGGAAAAACCTAATCGGTGGAAATTCTATCAGATATCAACATGATTGAGCTTAATTGGTGACTGTAGAATGATGCTCTACTGACAGCTAGCTTTTCTATGGTTTTCGACATGGAGATAATAAAAATGTTTGCAAAATGCACTAACTCAACTGGAAATAACAACCTTCTTTGAAAATAAATTTCGTTAGTTTCAAAAACAAGCTGGAACATGTTTCTGCTGTCTAACTAGTGAGGTACATGGTTTTATTGTGACCAAATGGTAATTTAACTCCAATGACATATTGTAATCAGCTAATAGTTCTCAAATAATGCAATTCCCCTGCAATTATCGATCAATTACAAACAAATGACGAAATGAAAATTATAGCTTGTTGAACATTTTGGCCTCAAAATTATCATTACCCTACAATAAATATATAAAAACTACATTTCCATTTGAATTAAATATTCAGTCTTAATAACAGTGATAACTTATATTAGTAAGGGAAAAATAAACGAAAATGCAGGCACAGCCAATAATTTTGGTCGTCATTTAGAAGATATAGAAATTTAAAAATACCCTGGTTTAAAAGTCCTAAAACAGCTAAAATGACTTCAAATGATCCTTCTCCGCTTGCTATTTGAAACTATTGGACTTGAATTGTCATTTGAACTACCTTCATCAATTTTCAAACTCCTTCTGAGTGGTCGCTTAGTACCCTTTGGTGTTTCATCAGTCTTACTTTTTGAATTACGATTCCTTCCAGTAGATCTAACTCTTTCAGAATCCTTATTCGTTTCTTTCGTGCTACTTTTATTGTCCCTAATAGGTGTGTCTTTGGCAATTGAACGATGCATTTCATGTTTTGGTTTATGAATATCACTTTCTTGGCTACCTTCCTTATTCGACATCAGTACGCCATACTCATCTTTCGGTAAGGAGAATTCTTTTTCGGTATTAGGAAAAGGAATTGATTCGTACTCATCTAATTCATTTAAATTATACAATTTACCTAAATATGTCCAGATATTTTCAGAATTCACATATTTATTTATCTTATCACTGAACTTTTCACATATTAAAGCCATTTCAAAGTACTTATTCACTCCTGAAAAATTGAATGTTGGTAAACAATAGGTTCACATATTTTGAGGTTAGTTCTTCACTTACCGACAGGTTTGTGCCCAATCATTGCATCAAGGAGTTGTCCCTCATTATGGATAGTCCATTCAATATCATCCATAGTGGAGAAAACGATAAAAAAATAATTAAATAATTATTAATAAGGTTACTGCAGGTTTTCAAGTAAAAACAAAATTTTGCCGGAGAGCTGAAACCTAACCACACAAATCAAATGTTTACTTTATACCTATATTCACAATTCTTTTTCCTTCTCAGACAGACTAAGCTGCAACCAGTAATACACTTGAATATAGGCTGAGAAATTGATAACCCCATCTTTGTGGAACTGAATAATTTGGATGGACACAGAACACGCCACAGATTCTAATCTTTTTGAAGTACAAATATGGACTCAGCATGAAAAACTATGTACCAAACTCTCACATTGGTTCTTTTTATTGGAAAATTTCTACCTGTACCTCACAATTTGGATTTGTTAAGTCCTATTTGTCCAATTGTAATTCGATTCGAAATTATTGTAACAGTATATTTATTTTTCAGAAATAATTCGTTGGATCTGATAAAATTTAATTCTCTAATATCTCACAAATTTTCATTTTCAGTAATTTACACTCCTTAATTTCTCTGCAACTTTAGTTATCTAAACAACCTTGATGTTTGGCATCATTTCTCATTTATTCACTACATGGGACATTTTCGCTTCTTTTAGGGAACAGTGTGCTATCGTTTTGCCCAAATGTCTTTAATTTTCGAATTTTGAGCTGAAAATTCCCGCAAACGATGTAGAGTCCGACGTCAGAAGTAATTCTGTCCGGTCGATGTGGACTCTTTCAACTAGATTTGCATCATTAAAATAAGGTGAAGAAGCAAACGAATCATTTTTGAATATTGCTCTTTATTTCCACATTTATCGAAATTATCTGAAATTCTAAATATTTACAAATAGATGTGAGAAATACACAATTGATTGTCAAAGTAGAAATGTAGATAAAAATACTGCTTATTTTTATTCCAAAGAATTCTAAGTTCATTACAATGAAAATATCTACAAATTATAGCTTAGAATAGAAAAGATACGAATATCGCATATGATAAGAACTAATCATGATGGAGAGGTTATATTTTATTTTATTGAACCCTATTTTACTTTCTTCTAACAGGGTTTAAGTATTGTACGGGCCACATTTCTATACATTCTAGAGACATGCACACCCATCAGTCTTCAACTAATATAGTCCATTCGATTTATATCACCTCGAAATACAGTAATAAAATATTTTTCGCAGTATCTAAGATCAAAACAACTGAGACCTACATCTTGGAATTGAGTGAAGGCGAATCAAAATTCTGTTTTTTTTTCTTGCAATGAAAAGTAAGTAAAACTTAATTGCTAATTTTAAATGTAATACACAATATAAAGATGCTATTCCTTAAATGAATTTCAGCATTTAAAACATATGCCTGGTAAAGTCTTAAAATTTTGAAGAGCCGGAGTCTATTGAAAAATAAAAAATAATCCAAGGGAATGATTTCTATAAAATTAAGTCTCATGATCGTTTATAAGACTGACTTCTGTTAAATAAGTTCTCATGATTCTACATGAGATTGATTTTGGTAGAATGAAATATATTGGATTCGTCTAAAATCAATTCTTGTGATTCTACATAATGTTGATTTTTGTAGAATCAATTCTTTTGATTCTACATAAGACTGATTTATGTAGAATCAAATCTTGTGATTTTACATAACACTGATTTTTGTAGAATCAATTCTTATGATTCTTTTTAATATTGATCTTTGTAGAATCAGTTCTCAGGATTATGCATAAAATTAATTTTTGCAGATTTTTTTTAAATGTTATTATTCTATCTTAGATTGATTTTTATAGAAACAATGCGTATGAATCTACAAAAGATTGATTTTCGTAGAATAAATTCTCATGATTCTACATAAGATTGTTTTAGGTGGAATCATTGCCTATGCTTTCACATAATATTGATTTCTGTAGAGTCAATTTTTATGATTTTCCATAAGACTGATTTTTCCAATCAATTTTCATGATTCTTCATAAGATTGATATTTACATAATGATAATCACATTTGCGTTTGTAATATAAATTACTTTAGTCCATAAAAAGTAATAGGTATGGTAGTACATAGAGACAATTAAAAACATTTCTTCAATTATACCATGCAGAAAAAAAATGAAATTGTGAACTTACTGTAAAAATAAAATTGTTCATCTTATTCGATAGATATTGGGGTTCAAATTGAAAAATAGTCTACAACCAAATATTTATCATGTAGATATTCGCCGAAATATGTTGGATTGTAGTATAGAATTTTGACGAAAAAACCATTTTGAGTAATTAACTATTAAAATACTTTTATGGAGAAAACTCATTGACTACGAATTTGCAGTGGTTTAAATATGAAAAATTAGAATATACTTTTATGGAATACTAATTTCAATTGAAGATTTGATTTTTGAAATATCAATTTTCTCTCAAAATATTTTGATATTTCCATTTTTATTCACATAAGTAATTTTCGAAGCAGTCTTCAATATATAGATAATTATTTTCAGATATTTTACACTGTTTAGGCCTTAACTACTCTCTCTATTCATTTAACAACTTAAATTTACGTTACTTACGACTAAAATATGCAACCATGGAAAGTTCCACGTGTTTCAAGTGGGTACAGGAAAATAGAGAATTTTACTGAAGAAAATTGCACCGACTTAAATGAAAATAGTGCATAGAGGAAAAATTATTTCTGTCAAAAATTTTCATCAATGTTTTGGCAAGACTTAAAAGATTTACAGTTCTGTAGCAAAAGTCGATGAGTTTGCTTCCCATAAACCGTCCCTCTACTAGCGGAGTTCCTCAAGGCTCATTTCTGAGACTCGTCCTTTCCTCATGAAACAATTAGATATATTTTTGAGATGAACAATTTGAACTCGTTTTATGCAGGTAACTTAAAATTTGTTATTGCTGAAAGAATGAATGTTGGTTGTTCCTTCTGTGGATCCAAATTTTAATTCTAAAATTAGGATTTAATTGAATCGGTTCGTATTTGATTGAAATTCACCTCAATTAAATGAAACAATAAAGAATATTTCCACAATTTATTATTCACAAAAACAATTGTTTCACTGTGGCTTTTTCATGTTCATATTTTGAACTCGTTGTTGGCGAAACAATTGTTGTTAATAATTAATTGTGCAAATATTCTTATTATATCATTTAATATAAAATTACGGTATACTAGGAATCAGGCTCAACAAAAAATATTTAAAAGGGGTGAATTGCTGATATCTGTTTGTCCATTAAGTATAGTTCTGATTTTATTATGTCTTTTTATTTTTAATGCTTCTAAAAATTGGGGGTGAAACTGTTATTCAAAATATGCAAAATTTCGATACATATTCTGGTTTAAATGAAAATTTGCTCCATAAAAACCAATTGAAATAAAAGCTTTCATCATAATATAATCACTTCAATCAATGATATTGTAGATAGTTTGGTAATAATTCTATATTGAAGAACGTCTAACTATATGTTTCTGAAAAAGGTATATGAATCTTTTTTCGGAAAGTTCAACCAGTTTTTTCTGTGTAAACTTCACAACGAACTAACTTAAACTGTTGATTTATTATTTATCGATATAATATCTTCACTGTTTTCAATGAATTCACTGAGGTTTGGATTTGTTTTAAATGAGGTTCCTAAGTAATATTTATTTTCAAGATACGTAGCGATATTTTCGGGAATACCTTTTGTATATTTTAATGAGATATACTTAATTTTTTTTAGAGCAATAAATATGATGTATTTTGATGGAAAAGAGAAATTTAAGTATATTTCATTGAAATATACAAAAAGAATTTCCGAGAAGATGGCTACATATATTAAAAATTAATTAATTTGAGAACTTCATTTGAAACAAATTCAAATCTCAGTAAATTCACTAAAGGTTACGAAGATACGAGCAAGTGGTAGAACCTTCTAAAAAAGGATTCAAGAACATTTAAAATGTTATAATATATGGACGAATAAAATAATTTCACTAGTTCAAAGCATTTATCAGAAGCACTATTTTAATCAGTCAAATTGCGCATTTTCGGAATAGAAGTCTCACCTTCCCTTTGTTAGAAGCAACAGAAATAAATACACATAAACTTATCGGAACTTTACTCAATGAACAAACAGATGTGAGCAGTTCCCCGCTGAGTATTTTTTGTTAGTAAACCACATTTTAGAATTATTTGAATAAAATATCCGGGACGGTATAAAATGAATTTATTTCAATAATAAGTTCAGTTATTAAAGATATAAAAATTTGACGTTGCTACTGTGATAGCGAAATAAATTCGTGGAAATGTGAGTAACCTTTTTTGAAATATCAGAATTGTAAAATCTTCAAAACAATATGTCAATTGTCTCCTTTGAGGGGGTTGAGGAAGATGATCGTACACCCCCGAATTTACAGTCAAAATATGCCCCAAGGTATATAAATTAGTACACACAGGGTTCAATAAACTTAGGTTTATCACATAGCAAAATCTGCCGACTATACTTAATGTTCAATAGTAATGGAAATTAATTTGGTAACCACAAGTAGAAAAAGACCCCAACAGAATTATGAATAATTTTATTCAGAAAGTTTTTAACTCTGATACTGTTGAGAGATTTCTCGCGTGTCAGGATATAATATTTCCGAATAAAGGTTTTTTCTTATCAGTTTTTTTCATAGAAAAAATTGGTAGATTCATCCATTATTCGCTTTTGTAATTCCATACCATATTATAAAAATATACGTTAATGTGATTCATCGACTTTCTGTTTCATGTTCACTATCATTTTTCACTATTTATTTTTCATATACAGATGTGCCGGAAGTTATGGTCATTATTTGATAATAGCAGTTGTTCGAGGAATAATTTTTCAACTAAAAAAATATATATAATTCATCTGTCGGCAAAATTTTGAAATCAATCTTTGTTTTCCTTTCACAATTAGCTAAAAAAAAAAATCCAACTGAAATAAATGCTTTTATCGCCTACAATAAACAGAAGAAGATAACATTAACTTATGTTCATCCTACCACAAAAGACCCCATTCCGAACGAAATCATTCAAATTTCATATTTACGTAGAATATCCGAAGACTTTGCCAATTATTTCAAGAAAAATTTTAACTACATAGCAGCCTTCAGAATTAAATACCTTGATTAATATATTAAAAATAATAAAGATAAATCAAACAAAATTTCAGAAGTCTATAAGTTGGCTTGTAAGAATTGCCCAATGGTTTATATTGGTCAGATCAGTAGATCGTTCAGGAAAAGAATACACGAACATCAAAAGAGCTATACTTCAAATTCAACACATTCCACATATGACATCTAATAGAGCTTGAATAAAATTTCAATAACGAATATGAAATTATGCATATCGAGACTAAAGATTCTATATAGATAGATTAAGAATTCTTAGAATCACTTGAAATAAATCGATATAATTCTCAGAAAATTCTTCTGAACGCACAAACGGACACGATTAGGACACTTTTATTGAACATCTAGTATCATTCTTCTTTTAGTCCCACTTCCTGTTATACTTGTCAATACATATATAAGAACCTATTTCAGATTTCATAAAGCATCAGTTAAAATGTAGAATATGATTAAACCACAGTGTAGTGAAACAATTTTCATTCAACAATAAAAAGTTTGTGGAAATTGAATTTTATTTATTACTAGTTGAAAATTAATTTCCATCAAGTAAAGACGGAGTCCATCAAATATTTAATTGAATCGCAGTAACAAAGCCTAGACAGAACACAACTGAACTACTAACTCGCACAAGCTGAAAAAGCTTCTGAGGGATCTTCACAGAAGATCTAGGAGTATCAGGATAATAATAATGATAATAATCAGTCTTTACTGGATATGAAAATCCATATTGAATAAGGTCATTCTGATTTTCACAAATTTTTATTGTTATTGTAATACAATAATTGTTTCATCATAGTATCATCTTCAGATAGGTGGTATCTTGAATTTTTTGAAGCCGAAATCGGCTTCTATTTATATTAGAGGAGGTACTATTGAGCACTAAAACTCAGAAGAGGGGTGTCTGTAAATTCTAGTTTATCTGAATATATTTAGGGTTAATTGTTCGTTAAGTACTATTTCGAATTTATTTATTTCTAGTGACTCTGACAGGTTGAAGGCATAATTTTTACTTTCTTTAAGTGAAAGTTCAAAATTATGATTGGAATTATGTCCTGTTTCGAATATGAAGAATTACCTTTGTTATTGAGGAAAATCTTCAAATCTTCTTCTAGTCTGTTCTATGTAAACTTTTTAGGAATCGCCGCAGGTTAACTTATAAGGTCCACAATGATCATCTTTATGTGTAATGTGTTTATCATTTTTAATGAATTTACTCAATTTTGAATACGCTTTGAATCGAGTTCTTAAACCATACTTATTTTTGAGGTATGTAGCAATTTTCTCAGAAAAACTTTTGGTATATTTTAAGGAAATGTATTCCAAATTTTTTTTTGTATTGGGATATTCGTATTTAAAGCTATTTTAATATTTTCATTCATTAACAGTTTATCTATCAGTGTAGGATCGTAGTCATTATAAATAGCTATTTGTTTAGTGATGTTGAGTTCAGAAATATAATTTGCAATTTAATACTGATAATTCTTGGCATCAGTATATATGTTGGTTTATGAAATATTGAAAATTGATGTGAATTATTGATTCTGATAACTTTTATATCAAGATTATAAATGGAGTTATTATTTATTATAATTTTTTAATGGTCTCTCCATAACTGCGAAGCAACAGAAATATCGTCTACATATCTATACCAATATATTCATGAATATTTCGGCTAATAGAAGACTTAAAGGTTTTCCCAGGTTTTAGTGCTCAATAAAAATTTGTGCACCTATTCTAATAAAAATAGAAGCTGATTTCGAACACAAATTTAGTTATTAAAAAACCTACCTGAAAATAATACTGTTATAACGAAATAATAAAAAATTAGGAAAATCAGAATGACCTTATTTAATATTATTTACCATGGATAAGTTTGACTTTCTGTCCTTTTGAATATAGAAAATTTCCCGAAAAAAAATTAACGAGAAATCAATATGTTTTGTTTGTTTGTTTTTTCATTGAGCGTGGTTTATTATGGGACATCCTCATGAGGATGTTAATGACCATTAATAAAATATTTAAAGTCCATAAATCTTTGGTAGTATTTTATGATTAGAGGTCACGTAATTTTTTCCTTGCCTCCTGTAGAAACACGTCCATTTCGTCAATTATTTACTCTGTAATTTCCATCTAGCGATTATTATCGAATCAGACCTGAAATTTGAAAGCGCATAATGCCTAATTTCAGATGCAAGAGCCAGTCAAAAATCGATTGAAACAATAATTACTAAAACAAACGTGTTTTCATTAATTGAACTCAAAATTTCCGATATATTTGTTTCATTTATCGTTACGGTTATATGATTTTACGGACAATAAATGTATGGTTGAAAGATTTTTTATTGCGGGGTTAAAAGATTCTCTGACGGAAATAAATCTTAATTTGAAGTAAAACAACCTTAAACTGATATAATGGTAGAAACGAAGTTTCAGAAAAATATGAAAATATATAAATTTGTCAGAAGATAATAATTTATAAAATTGTTTCATAATATTAACGAAAAAACGTTCAATTGGTCAATTTACTATACATGAACTTTCCTCCTTTGTATTGCATTTCGAATATGAACATATTGTTTCAATAAATTTCAGTATGAAATGCCACTGAAGTAATTCATTAATAGATCTGACATGAAGTTCTGTAATTTTTTTATGAATTGCCATAAATTTCTGACTATAGCTTGTTATCCATGTTGCCAATATCAAAATCGCCAAGCAGTTCTTCTTAATATGAATGCATTGAGTTCAATTCGTTATTTTGACGGTGCAATTTTCTTGGAGATAATGTGAACCGTTGGAACTTTTAATGAAGTTATGAATTCGGGAATTTCCTGGTAGAATTTTCAAAGAAATTACAATAAAAATAGTTGAATAAATCAAATGTGGCCTACTAAGTCAATACTATGTTAGATTTATGAAAAAAAAATGTCTGATTAACTCATTTATTTGTTCTATTTAATTTATTTATTCATTAATATTTATCCGGACAACATCCCAATTTAATTAGAATTCCATTCATGTTGAATACATTCATAATTTTTATTACAGAAGCCTGGTTAATTTTTGTTCAAGGAGACTAAAATATGATATCAAAATTTTAAAAGGGTCATAGTATTATAGACACCTCGAAAAATTAGTCTAGAGAGCCCTAGAAGTTTCCACAACATCTAGTTTACGCTTTTCAATAGTTTTAACCATTCACAGAATGAAAATATATATTTTTTTGTTGGCTCTTCTACAAAATACAATAGAAGTAGATATACGAACTGACAAAGAAACTGCAATACCCAGTAGGAGCTGTTTAAATTTAAATTTTTTTTTGGCGAAACACAGATAGTAAAGTAAGGAGTAAATGATTAAAATTTGGAGAAAATAATCGTCTTTTCATGTAACTTACTTACTGGTTACTTAAATATGTAGACGTTTTTTGCAAATTTTCTAAATTTTACAACAAACCAACTGTTCTAGGAGATCCCAAGTCGATGTTTAGTTGTTGTTGAAATGCCTTGAGCACATGTACGCGGAATTTATCGCCAGCTGAGTGAATTTGAAAGAATTCGAATAATTATTGATCTACGGGAGGTGGGGTTGTTATTTCGAGAAATCGCTAACCGTACGAACAGAAACCCAACTGCTGTTAAGAGATGTTGTCAAGCGTGGTATGATAATGCCCAAAATCGACGTACCGGACGTCGAAGGGCCACAAATGAAGTTCAAGATCGACGTCTAAGACTTATGGCTATTAGAGACCGATTTGCGATTAGCTGATGAGTGGTTAGGAGAACAAGGCCATTCTGTAAGAGTCCGAACAGGTTACCCCCGGATAAGGTCCTTTGGACTGCAGTATTATCGACCCCATCTTGTGTTACCTCTGACGGTTGAGCATCACCGGCAACGATTACAGTGGTGTAGAAAACGTCAACATTGGAATGTGGAATGGCATCAGGTCGTCTTTTCTGATGAATCTCGATTCTCATTGGGTGCACATGATGCCGAAGAAGGGTTAGACGACGTCGGGGAGAAACACTTGAACCTCAGTTTGATATTGAGCGTCATGTACACCGGACGGTAGGCGTTATGGTATGGGGTACTATTGCACATGCAAGTAGGTCACCTTTAGTCTTTATTTGAGGTAACATAACAGCGCTGCGTTACCTTCAAGAAATAGTGGAGCCATATGTTCTCACTTACCTTAACCGGCTCGAGAATCCAATATTTCAGCAAGATAATGCTCGACCTCATGTTGCCAGAGTTAGTTTACACTTTTTTGAAGCGACCCATGTGAATTTTTGCCATGGCTGCCCAGATACCCCGATCTTTCGCCCATAGAGTAGGACATCATGGGTAGAAGGCTTGGAAATTTACCCCAGCTCCCACGGACTTTGGCGGCTCTGAGACATGAACTACAGGTAGCTTGGGATAGTATACCTTAAGAAGACATAGACCATCCTATTGCATCAATGCCAAGACGTGTTGGGGAGTGTATAGATAATCGTGGTGGACATACACATTATTATTATGCAGTTTCTTTGTCAGTTAGTATATCTCATTGGTAAAACCACGACAAGGTTGATTTGTGTCATGTTAATATGTTGAAATCTTGTGTCGAATCAGGCAGTCACGAGTTTCTTTACTACCAATCCCAGGGCGACGATAACATTGCTGCAGGCCTAATACTGTCCTATTGGCCAATAAGCTATACCTTTTCAAGGTCAAATTGGAGCTAATAAGAATCCAAATGACGTTAGTCAAAATCAAATTGACAACATCAATTTCAAATTATATTTCCGTACTTCAACGTCAGGAGCGCTGGGCTTTAGTGGAGTTACTGCGTAATTATGTTTTCCATATAGACGATCAAGTAAAAAAGTCCTTCCCCCTTTCAGTTATGTTATACCGATATGATTTATTTAATTTCATTTCAATTTGAATTTTACAATGGCCAATTTGTCTTCATTTGCAATTGACTAATGCCAATATGATTTTTATTATTGCTAGTTTGCTCTTGATTGATGATAGTTTGACATTGATATTGCAAATTACACTGTTGGTATAGATAACAAACAAGTGTATTTTCTTTGATAATTTAGAGCGTTTGGAAATATTAGTGATCATAATTTCATAAAAATATTACAAAATAAAATTGATTAAGAAGTTGTTATTTAATTATCCTTACAGAAATTTAAGCAAACGGAACTCAAGAACTTCTTACATGACAATCAAGATTCATATCTTCACGATGAATGTGTTCCGGTTCCAACAGACTCACATTACGTTCTAAAAATAGCATTTTAGAAAATATATCAAAGATTTCACAACACATGCAGGTTCTCACAGGATTTGGATTTGCTTATGTCGTTCATACAGATTTTTTGTAAGATCTCTCTGGCGATATTGAGGCTCAGACTAGTCTTAGATCCGTGTAGCTTGTTACCTTCCTTCTTAGGTTTCTTCTTCTTGTCCCTGGATTCTCTGAGGCGTATTTGCTTCAAGATGCCAACAAGAAGCTCATCGACATTGTGCTGTATACCGCTCGAAGTCTCGATGAATTTACAGTCTCTCGCCACTGCAAGTGCTTTTCCTTCTATAAAAATCAATAGCTAATTAAAGGGGGAATCGACTTGCAATTCAGAGTCTTATTTAATTTGATGGGGTGAAACTTGAAAACAAGCTGAAGGTGAATCATTTTTGACGGTGAATACAATGCTGATAATGTATAGAAATGAATAAAGAAACATTGATTAAGCTGGAGGAGCTTTGGTTGTTACGCTAGTTATGATTATTATCATAATAAAATTTCACTTTAAATAATTTTGATAGTTTGTTTAATTACAACTTCAGTTTAGGGGTATGGCAATACTGTTGCGAATATGTCAAATATTCTGACATTGTCATAGTGAATTTTGACATTTAAATTATGAAAGTACTCAGGTCTTGCCATATGAGTGCTATTTGTGATACTTGAAATATTCATCTTGGTCAAAAGAAGGAATTACATCGTGAACATTTCGTGCGATGATATTCGATGTGGATTGAACCAACTGCAGTGTGCCAATGAACTTTATTTGACTTTTGATGATGAAGCACCATTTGGAATCACTGTGTTCCGCTGATTTCCTGAATTCAAACATAGTCGCACTTCGCTGCAGGAGAAATTTCGTAAAAGTCATTCAAAATCACCTGTTGTGCTGAAAACATCAATGATTTGGGTGAACTCATATTGCCATGTCATGTTACACACCCTGAGATTGAGGCAAACTTAGGCATGTGTTCTATTCGCATACATTCAACATTGCATGAACATTTGGCCGTCAAAAGCATTTGATACCGCAGAATTTGCCAATCGCTCGTCAATTGGTGAAAAGAAAGCATCAATGATTTGGGTGAACTCATATTGCCATGTCATGTCACACACGGTGAGATTGAAGCATACTTTTCCATGAGTTCCATTCGCAAACAATATTGCACGAACATTTGGCCGTCAAAAGTTTTGTTCGCGTTGAATACCGCATAATTTACCAATCGTTCAATGAGTCGATTGGAACAAAGAAATGTTTGAAAAAATTCAGTCCTGATGCTTCGAAAGACGTCCATACAATCGTGACAGGTGACACATCTTGAATCTATAAATGCGAACTAGAACCTAAACAACAAACAAATGAGTGTCGATAGCTCAGTGGTAAGAGCATTGCAAATTTATCAGGTTTTTTCTCTGGAGAATGTGCTATATATTCTTTATAGAGGAAAATAAAGAGGAGGCCTTTTTGAATTATATGTTGAACATTTTTTGGTGATGTATTTTGTGATTCTTTAACATTCAATCGAAACATGTATGTACAACTCTGTCAAGAAAGTACCGGGAATTTTCAATTAAAACAACATTTTTACATTTAATCGTCAAAATTTATTGGGTCGCCTTCAAAATAGGCTCCATTTGCTCCAATACATCTATGCCAACGGCACTTCCAATTATCGAAACATTTTTTATAGGCGCTTTCCGGGATGGACTTTAGCTCTCGTGCCGAATTTTGTTTTATGGCTTCAATCGACTCAAAACGGGTGCCACGAAGGGGCAATTTTAGTTTTGGGAAGAGGAAAAAGTCGCAGGGAGCCAAATCCGGCGAATACGGTGGTTGCTGAAGCACGTTTGTTGAGTTTTTGGCGAGAAAGTCAGTCACAATCGTAGCTCGGTGAGAAGGCACGTTATCGTCATGGAAAATCCATGAGTTGTTCGCCCACAAATTTGGCCGCTTCTTACGGATACGCTCACGCAAACGTTTCATAACGCCTAGGTAATACTCCTTGTTTACCGTCTGACCCTCTGGAACGAATTCGTAGTGCACCACGCCACGGATATCGAAGAAAACAATGAGCATCACCTTCATTTTCGAGTGGCTTTGGCGTGGTTTTTTCGGTTTCGGCTCATTTTTTGCCACCCATTCCGATGATTGCTGGCTTGTTTGCTTATCGTACTCGTAGACCCAGGTCTCATCACCAGTTATAATGCGTTCCATGAATGTAGAATCGAAATTACAGCGATCCAGCATGTCTGAAGCAACCTGTTCGCGATGACGTTTTTGAAGGAAATTCAGGTCTTTCGGTACGAGTCGTGCGGCCACCTTTCTCATGCCAAAAATATCAATCAAAATCGTACGTGCGGACTCTCTCAAGCTGGTACGACGGTTTTCCAGCACCCTTTCCTTAATTTTATCGACGTTATCTTCGATCGAAGCCGTCGATGGGCGACCACTTCACGATCATCCTTGAAGGCTCTGTACCACTGATATGCACGAGTTTTCGATAGAGCATTATCACCAAAGGCCTTTTGCAACATTTTCAATGCATCGGCACACGAAAATTCATTTGCAACACAAAACTTTAAATAAATTCTTTGCTCAATACCCATAGTAAAAATCGGCACGCACTCTGACATCGACTGACTTAATCAGCTGTTGCAAACACACTAGTTGACAGATCCCGCTCAAGCTTGCCATAGTAATTGAGGACAGTGGTACCAATCCAGGAAAAAAAAATTTACCTGCCTCATTGCCCCGCCAGATTTAAATCGATGATTCCCGGTACTTTCTTGACAGAATGTATAAGGTGATGTCTAAATAATTTAATCATTATTTTATAGTTAATTAGATTCTTTATTGGTTAATTTCCACCACATGTGATGATAATATGTATGTCTATAAAGTGACACACTGTTCTCTAGGACATGTTTTTTAAAAATTTAATTCTGAATGTTTTCATGAGATTCATTTAGATTCAAATCTGTAGAGTTTCCGGATAATTAATTCCAGCTATTATCTGCAATGAAATACTTTATTTTAGGTAACATTATTAGCGGAAAAAAGTGTTCTACTTTAAATCATATATGAATATAACGTGACGATGTCACCCCACTTTGTGAGTACCAGGAAGCAACTCCTAAATTTCAATTAAAAAGCACGTTTTTCCGCATATCTTCGTCGGCTGATCCCCTAGAATGGATTATTCCCAAAGGCCTTATTATTATTCCAGACAAACCACGTCTATTATTGAAATGGACTGAGAATATAGTTGGAAACTCGAGATTCAGTTGAATTTTAATGATGTAAGTAATATTTGTGTTCAAATGGTCCTTTTCAGTGAAGAAAATCTATTTATTATGTGTTGTAGGTGAACGGCGAAAGGAAAATATTGAAATCGAGGAATAATTTATTGTTCCAGATGCTGATCAGTAACAATCCTGATGACGGTTGTGTTTCTGTACAGAATTAGTTGAGATAGATTCTTCTTTTATCTAGTCATTTTTATCTGTGTAGAACAATCAATCTAAGAAATTCATGTCAGTATAGATAACACATAAGGAAGTTAGATTTGATGTTTAAATCTTTGAAAACGATGTATCCTAGCCAAAAAAACTCCTTCCTTACAACCTATCGGTTGTTTTTTAGAGTGATAGAACTTTAAATTGAAATAAAACACATTTAAGTTAAGATTGAAGTCAAATTTCTTTTTTTTTTGAGAGATAATTTTATGACATTTAATTTTGAAAATAATTTCCGGCATATTTTCACCACGACTAGCTCTGAGCAACCGCATTCGACCAGACCAATTGTGGACCACTTTTTCGAGTAATTCAGGCCCTATTTAATCAATAACACGAGTTATGTTGGCTTCCAAAGCGTCTATTGTTTCTGGTTTATCAGCATAAATCAATGACTTGACATAACCCCAAAGAAAATAATCCAGTGGACTTATGTCGCATGATCTTGGAGGCCAACTAATTGGATCATTTCTAGAAATAATGTTATCGCCAAATCTTTCTTTCAATAAATCAATTGTTACGGTAGCAGCATGAGGTGTAGCACCATCTTGTTGGAACCAAAACACTTCTGGGTCGATACCATTCAAATTTTGAAATAAATAATCGTTGATCATCGATCTGTAACAAGCAACATTCATTGTAACATTAGCTCCAGCATCGTTTTTAAAGAAATATAGACCGATGATGCCTACAACGTGTAAAGCCACCATACAGTGCATTTTTCAGGAAACAATGGAACCTGCAGAACTTCTTGAGGATTGTTTTCGCTCCATATACGGCAATTTTGCTTGTTTACATAGCCGTTCAACCAGAAATGAGCTTCATCACTAAATACAATTTTACGTGAAAAGTGGATCAACTTCAAGCTGTTCTAGGGCCCAATCAGCAAACAAACGACGCTTATTATGGTCAAGTGGCTTTAGTTCTTGAACCAGTTGGATCTTGTATGGGTGTAGACCAAGAACTTTACGTAAAATTTTCCATGTGGTGGATGCACAGACTCCAACTTGTTGTGAAAGTCGACGAATAGACAAATCTGGATCATCATTAACACAATGACTTACAGCAGCGATAGTTTCTTCTCTACGTACAGTTCTTTGTCTTGTTGTTGTTGTTGCATCGAGTATAGAAAAAGTTGTCTGAAATCCATCGATAGTTCGACGAATAAGCTGCTCTGATGAACGATTATGTAAACCATAAATTTCAAGAAGTTCTCTATAAGTTTGGCGAATCCAACACTGATTTTGAAAATAAATTTCAACAATTTGTAAACGTTGTTGCGGCGTGAGTCTTTCCATGATAATTTGTAAATGCCTACTGAACAGAAATGCCAAAACAACATGGCTTCTACCTTCTGTCAAATCACAGTTATTCCTATCGAAAGTTCTATCACTCTAAAGAAAAACACCCGATACAACCTAAAAGGAATCGGATTACAAACTTGTTACTTTGACTGCTACATCATGTATAGGAGAAGAGAAAAATCAGATTTCTTACTCACCATTTGCTGGAATTACTCTGGATCTTGCTAGATCTGCTTTATTTCCTACAACTATCACGCTTTTCTGATGAGTGTATCCTTCCCTCCATAGATAATTTAAAGTTTCTTCAGCATGTTGAAAACTTGCTCTGGCCACTATAGAATATATCACAACACAAGCATGGGGTTCGTATGTACTCAAAGAGTTTTCCACCTGTAATTGGAGACAAAAAGTTAGTCAATTGAGAAAGATGTAGAGCAAAAATAAATCCAATATAGACTAATTACAAAAATTATTAATCCATTTAATTGTTTCAATACCTGCATAACATGGGTTGAAGAGAACGGAGTATCTGCTAAAGATATTATGAGGTTGTTCAGATAAGAAATTCGTTTTAATAAGCAGTATTTTTGTCATATATTACTTTTTTACTGTAGAAGCGTTAAAATTGCAGTTCAAGCCAGAAAGAAATTAACCGATGTGTATAGAGAAGATGTGTTGACAGTACGCCAGTGCCAGAACAACACGTGAGATCAGTGAGAGGTTAAATTTATCGAATTCAACCTTTTATGACCACTTGAAAGGACTGGGTTTGACCTCGAAGCCCGATTTATGGGTTCCCCATGTTTTCACGGAGAGAAATTTGTGTTGTTTTGTTGACGTCTGTGATTCGCTTCTTAAACGTCACGAAAATGATCAATTTTTGAAGTGCATCATTACTGGGAACGAAAAATGTATTGTTTATAACAATGTCAAACGCAAAAGATCATGAAGCAAAAAAGAAGAACCGGCTCAAAGCATTTCGAAAGCCAATATCCATCAAAAACAGGTGATGCTGTCTATTTGGTCGGTCTTTAAAGGAATCTTTTTATTTTGAGCTTTTTCTGGATAACACAACAATCAATTCGGAAGTCTACTGTCATCAACTGAACAAACTGAATGATGCATTTCATCAGAAAAGGCCAGAATTAATCAATAGAAAAGGTGAAATGTTCAACCAAAATAATGGGATAATGCGAGACTTCATAGAAGTTTGGTTACTTGCCAGAATTTTTTACATCTTGAATGGGATATACTGGCACACCCACCATATTCTCTAGATCTGGCGCCTTCGGATTATTATTTGTTCCGTTCATTGCAAAAGTTTTTCGACGGTAAAACCTTTACTTCAAATGAAGGGGTCAAAAATTACCTGGATCAGTTTTTGGCCAGCAAAGACCAAAAATTTTGTGAGCGTGGAATCATGCTACTACCAGAAACATGGCAAAATTGTTGGACCAAAATGGCCAATAATTTAATAAAATATTTGTTCATTATATGAGAATTGTCTTTCATTTTCCAAAAAAAAAACGAAATTACCACCCGATATAAATTCTTCGAAACTTCAGAGAAAAGATGTTCAAACAAACATTACAAGCAGTGCTAAAACAGACTTTGATCAAGGATTATTTTAAAACCATGTAATTAAATATTTGTGAGATAGATTACTGTTATAAAAAATGTTAAGACAATTAATACATATATTATAGTCCGTTTAGAAAGTATCCGGCATTCATTATTTTTCAGAATTTTGATATACTTCTTTTTTGTAACATTCTAAGACAAAAGTAAAGTATAAAATAGGTTGTGCAGATAGTCGGCTAAGGTAAAAGTTGCATGGCAACACTATTTGTTAGAAATTGAAATTTGTTTAACAAAATTTTGTTTCTGGTCTTACCTTTAAGAACACCAATTGCCTTTTAAAAACATGAACACACTTAAAGGACTTCTCAAAGAATATAATTCATTTGAAATATTTAATATATTCAAACATTCGAATAAATTATTTCAAAAATCTCTAAAAAATGAAATATTTAAATATATTAAATATTTCAAATAAATTATATTCTTTCAGAAGTCCTTTAAGTGTGTTCATGTTTTTAAAAGGCAATTGGAGTTTTTAAAGTTAAGACCAGAAACAAAATTTTGTCTCCTTTAAATATTTATTTATTAATTTTAATTACTTTCGTATATCTGTTGGGTTATTTATTCCATTTGACACTATATATTATAGTTTTGATTATATACGTCTATTAAATGTAAGCGGTGCTTGTTAGACATAAATTTATTTCTAAAAGTTTTTTGAATGAAAAAAATTTTTTTTTAAATTAAAATTGTAGAAGATAAACATATTTGAATTTGTTTTAATACTCAAATTTTGTTATATTTCTTCTATCAAGTAAAAGGCCTTTCTATACTATTTGTTAGATATTGTTGATTGTCAACAGGTATACAATTCATTAAATAATGTCGCAACTAGACAAAAAAAAACAGGTATAATATTTTTATAGAAAAGGTTTTCGAAACGTTAAAAAATTAGTGCAATTGACTGAACTGGGGTAAAGTGCTGTATATGAAACAATAAAGAGGATAAAAAATGGCATTGATATAAGGCATAGACCAGTTTCAGGAAGACCGCGTAAAATTAAAGGAAACAATTAAGACGCTTTATTGGGTTTAGGACGACACAATCAGCGCCTGGAGTTTCGCAAATTGGCTAACAGATTTGGAAATCAACGAAATATATAAGTATGTCCAGAAACCGTCCGTATGTCACTGAAAAGACAAGGCTACAAATTAAGGAAACCAAAAAGAAATCCTTATAATGACACCTTTACAAAAGGAACGAAGAAAAGAATTTTGTCGACGTTTTCAAGAAGATAATTTTAATAATGTCTTAATATCTGACGAAAGTTGTTTCCAACTTGGTGGTAATCAAAAATCCTACCTTTACCTTTAAAATTTCCAAATTTCCCACCAAAATATATTTTTTTTATTGTCTCGGTCTTTACTCGACGGAAATTCATCTCCAATATAAGATTTTTGATTGTCTCGGTCTTTACTTGACGGAAATTCATCTTTAATATAAGAAAAACAAATGTTAACTTACGCTATTTTATTGATTTACACGACAATTGTTTCGTCATACCATGACTTCATCAGGTAAGTATTTAAACTGAGGTATACAATGCAAAACATGACCTTAAATACACAGCTCTGGTACAAAAAATAGAGGGGTGGAAAGAGATGGTATACAATTAATAAAAAATATTAAGTAGGGGGGATCTGTTTAAATCTATTTGATTGATTGAATAGATTTAAACAGATCCTTAATATTTTTCATTAATTGTATACCATCTCTTTCCACCCCTCTATTTTTTGTACCAGAGCTGTGTATTTAAGGTCATGTTTTGCATTGTACCTCAGTTTAAATACTCACCTGATGAAGTCATGGCATGACGAAGCAATTGTCGTGTAAATCAATAAAATAGCGGAAGTTATAATATAAGAGTAACAAATGTTAACTTCCGCTGTTTTATTGATTTACACAAGACAAGTTTTACTTATCTGTTCATTGGCGCCCTTTGAGGCATTTTACGAAGTAGGATGTTTCATGTGTAAACGGATAAAATCGCTAGCGCAAATTAGAGTGTTTTAGTTTAATTTTCTTTCATATTTTCATCATAGCCTTAGCTGTAATGGGCTAGCGATTTTGGTTTCACCATTACAAGCAGTGCCAAAACAGACTTTGATCAAGGATTATTTCAAAATTATCTAATTAAATATTTGTGAGATATGTTGCTATTTAGAACATATATTATATTATCTTTGTGAATTGCTTTATTTTATTTACCATGAATTTTTTCTATATTATACAATTATTCGAACAATCCAATAATCCGGCACCCTATGGTTTTTAATAGTGCCAGATTAGTGTGATTCTACCGCCTACTTCCTATTACCATAGCTTATACTCCTTAATAATGATATTTTACAGAGATCGGTTGTTTTCTATTCAATTTCATCTTATCTCTAATTCCACCGGACCGGACGATTTTAACGTAGTCTTTTATTTCTTGCGGACTGGAACTGATGCAAGCAAAACCCATAAACCTTTTAGTTTTTAGAATCCTGATTTCCACTCACATCGAAAATACGGTACTTTCGTCGATTCGATGATTTCGTACGGAAATACAGGATTGTATTTTTCCATTCGCAGTAATCTCACCAGATAAAATCCCAAATAGCCCTGAAATACGATTTCCGATACATCATCAAGTTTTTCCGTCCCCTGGAGATTTCTCTCGAACTCTTCTCGCTGGAGAAAAGATCTTAAATATGATATATCGTTTTACACACAATTCCCTGGGAGACGCTTCATCTACTACATCTTGAGTATTTATGATGAAGGGACGCAGAACACCTTTTGATGGATGTCTCTGTCATATACACAGACATAACACTGTGAATTGTACACGGTTATCAGAAAGGGGTTATATCGAGTGTTTTGTTTAGAGTAGTTTTTTAGAGTTTTTTCAATAGGGATAACTGTGATTTGACAAAAAGTAGAAGCCATGTTGTTTTGACATTTCTGTTCAGTAAGCATTAACGAATTATCATGGAAAGACTCACGCCGCAACAACGTTTTCAAATTGTTGAAATTAATTATCAAAATCAGTGTTCTATTCGCCAAACTTACAGAGCACTTCGTGAAATTTATGGTTTACATAATCTTTCAACAGAGCAGCTTATTCGTTGAACTATCGATAGATTTCGGACAACATTTCTCTACTCGTTGCAACAACAACAAGACAAAGAACTGTACGCACAGAAGAAAATATCGCTGCTGTGAGTCATAGTGTTAATGATGATCCAGATTTGCTTATTCGTCGACGTTCACAACAAGTTGGACTCTATGCATCCACCAAACGAAAAAATTTGCGTGAAGATCATGGTCTACACCCATACAAGATCCAACTGGTTCAAGAACTAAAGCCACTCGACCATAATAAGCGTCGTTTGTTTGCCGATTGGGCCCTAGAACAGCTTGGAGTTGATCCACTTTTTCATCGTAAAATTGTGTTTAATTTCTTATTTCTGGTTGGACGGCTATGTAAACAAGCAAAATTGCCGTATGTGGAATAAAAACAAAAATCAAGAAGTTCTGCAAGTTCCATTGAATCCTAAAAATGCACTGTATGGTGTGCTTTACACGCTGGAGGCATCATCGGTCCATATTTCTCTAAAAACGATGCTGGAGCTAATGTTACATTGAATGGTGTTCGTTACAGATCCATGATCAATGATTATTTCTTTCAAAATTTGAATGGTATAGACCCAAAAGTGTTTTGGCTCCAACAAGATGGTGCTACACCTCATGCTGCTACCGTAACCATTGATTCATTGAAAGAAAGATTTGGCGATAACATTATTTCGAGAAATGCTCCAATTAATTGGCCTCCAAGATCATGCGACATAACTCCACTGGATTATTTTCTTTGGGGTTATGCCAAGTCATTGATTTATTCTGATGAACCAGAAACAAAAGATGCTTTGGAAGCCAACATAACTCGTGTTTTTGATGAAATAAGGCTTGAATTAATCGAAAAAGTGATCCAAAATTTGTCCGAGCGAATGCGGTTCCTCAGAGCTGGTCGTGGTGGACATATGCCGGAAATTATTTTTAAAACAATAATGTCATAAAATTATAACATAAAAGTTTGGCTTCAATCTTAATTTAAATGTATTTTATTTCAATTTAAAGCTCTATCACTCTAAAAAAAAACACCCGATATGTTTCTTCTCCTGAGTCCTCAACAAGTTTGTCCATGAAGACATACTGAATTATCAGTTATTTTCCAAACACTCTCGTTGTTGATACACTCATAGGCAATCCTCTGCATCGTATAGTCAAACGAAAGATTGGTACAGTCGTTGAGTAAACAGTTACAAATAAAATGTCGAAAATTCGCTTCGATCCTACTTCTGCAAAAAAATTTATTTGAGGTCAAAGGTAAAATTCAGGTTTTTTCAGTGTTTTGTGAAACCCTAATTTGTATTTCCCCGGTGAGATCCAGTTTTTAGATTAAAAAAGGCAAAATTATCCGGAGGTATTTTTTCCAGTTCGTTGTTTTTGTTTCAAGATTGTATCAAGTGTGACCTTGGAAATTCTTCCTCATGTATCTTGGCCCTCCCAGAAGCATCTCTTAAGCGCAATTCAAATGAGCCCGCCAATCTCCCATAATTTCGGCTCTTCAGTTCGTACAAGCTTTAATGTGTGAGTGAGACAAAACAAATAGTTTCTTAATAAGCATTATGAGCTATGGTAATAGAAAGTTCTAGAAATCGAGACAGTGTAACATAGATCCATCTGTATAACAATTCTGTACTCCAACAATCTCGACAAGGTTTTGTAGATCACAGAGGCAAATTGCAGACATGCGCACGTTTCCAACTGATTGGTTTTCATCAGTGCAATGTATGCTAGTGACTCAAAATCTGTCAAGTATTTATATTCGCTATACACAGAGACTCCAAAGATATTAATAATAAACTAGCGCCATCTAGAGTATGCGCTAATGTATTAGTAATATAAAATAGAAAGGCTTTTTACTTGATAGAAGAAATATAACAAAATTTGAATATTAAAACAAATTGATATATGTTTATCTTCTACAATTTTAATTTCAGAGAAATTTTTATTCAAAAAACTTTTAAAATTAAATTAATGTCTAAAACAAGCACCGCTTACATTTAATAGACGTATATAATCAAAACTCAATATATAATGTCAAATGGAAATAAATAAACTAACAGATATGCGAAAGTTATTAAAATTAATAAATAAATATTTAAAGGAGACAAAATTTTGTTTCTGGTCTTACCTTTAAGAACACCAATTGCCTTTTAAAAACATGAACACACTTAATCTTATATACGTCTATTAAATGTTGTTGTAGACATAAATTTAATTCTAAAAGTTTTTTGAATAAAAATTTTTTTTTAAATAAAAATTGTAGAAGATAAACATATTAAAATTTGTTTTAATATTCAAATTTTGTTATATTTCTTCTATCAAGTAAAAGGCCTTTCTATTTTATTTTATATATAATATATAATTATATTTTGGCTTCAATAAATCTCATTATGGAATGTCAATGAATTTAAATAAACCTTAAAATAACTCACACTGTTCTTTGATTTTGTTAGAACATAGATCAATCTTGAATTATATAGTTGATCTGTGTTTCGAAGCTTTAGTCTTTTAACACGTGGAGAGATATAGGTTAGTTTTTTGATTTTGATATTTGGAATATTAAATGAGGACTGAAGACGGGATTGTTTAGAATTATATTTGTTTTTTGAAGATATAGTGCACATTTTTTAGAGATTTTTGAAATAACTTATTCGTTCATGTTTTTAAAAGGCAATTGGTGTTCTTAAAGGTAAGACCAGAAACAAAATTTTGTCTCCTTTAAATATTTATTTATTAATTTTAATTACTTTCGTATATATGTTGGGTTATTTATTCCATTTGACATTATATATTGAGTTTTGATTATATACGTCTATTAAATGTAAGCGGTGCTTGTTGTAGATATAAATTTAATTCTAAAAGATTTTTTAATACAAATTTTTTTTTAAATTAAAATTGTAGAAGATAAACATATTTCAATTTGTTTTAATATTCAAATTTTGTTATATTTCTTCTATCAAGTAAAAGGCCTTTCTATTTTATTTATTTTTTACTTAATCTGTGCTTCCAAGCATTAGTCCTTGTTGACGTGGTGAGTTGTTTGTGATATAGGTTATGTTTTTTGATCTTGATATTTGGAATATTATTGAGGGTTGAAGACGGGATTGCTTAGAATTATATTTGTTTTTTGAAGATATAGAGCATTTTTTAGAGATTTCTGAATCAACTTATTCGGATATTTAAATATATTAAATATTTCAAATAAATTATATTCTTTAAGAAGTCCTTTAAGTGTGTTCATGTTTTTAAAAGGCAATTGGTGTTCCTAAAGGTAAGACCAGAAACAAAATTTTGTCTCCTTTAAATATTTATTTATTAATTTTAATTACTTTCGTATATCTGTTGGTTTATTTATTCCATTTGACATTATATATTGAGTTTTGATTATATACGTCTATTAAATGTAAGCGGTGCTTGTTTTAGACCTAAATTTAATTCTAAAAGTTTTTTGAATAAAAAATTTTTTTGAAATTAAAATTGTAGAAGATAAACATATTTCAATTTGTTTTAATATTCAAATTCAGATGTTTTTGAGAGTTTTTGAAGTAACTTATTTAAATATTTAAACATATTTAATATTTCGAATAAATTAGTTTTGGGGAAGTTCTTAAAATTATGTTGTGTATATTTGAAAGAGATTTAGTTTTCATAAATATAAGACCAGAAACAAAACAGATTGTCAAATGTTTGTTACTGGCAAAAAATGCGTACCACGCCTGTCTGACGAGTTCAGGTACGCATGTTTGGGACGAAACATTCAATATTACTCATTTTTTAATTTTAATCAACAATTTATTTTTGTTGGGTTTTTCATTCCATTTGATAGTGTTAAATGAATTTTGATTTTATACGTCTATTAAATATAAGCAGTGCTTATATTTAATAGACGTATATATTTAATTCTAAAAGTTTAAAAAAAATTTTTTTTGAAATAAAAATTGTAGAAAACTAACAGATTGAATCTGTTTTGATATTCAAAGTATGTAGAATATAAATTTTTCAACTTTTGAAACCGCGATATCTTACGAATGGTGATTTGTACGAGAAATAATATCTGAACAAGTTTTATAGAAAATTGTGTGATCTATAACTTTTGTTGGACCTATTTTTGAGATAAAACTAACCGTTTCAGAGAAAAATGGAAAATACTTAATTTTTTAGCTTTGATCTTGCTTACATTTTTTTGCAGAAGTAATATCGAAAGGAATTTTTGACATTTCATTTGTAATGGTTCATTTAACGTCTAACCAATTTTCAGCTCTATGCGAATTGTAGCTAAGTTATAACCTTTTCTTTGGAATTTTGAAGGACTAAATTTTAAGACGATTGAAACATAGATCAAGAAAATGAGTTTTACTGAACTCGTCTGGTTTAAGTTACTTATGCGCTTCGATGGTTAGAGATGATTATTATCTTGTGGTTCGGAAATAATTTGAGAAATGATGACGGGTTTTAGGTGAATATGGTTGGGAATTAGTTTAGTTACTTCCTTGCACAAAGGATAATGATCTTTCTGTAGATAATAACAACTGGTTCTGCTTTAGATTTGACGCACTTCTATTTCGTGATCTGCGATTTTATGAAGAAGTAAGAACTGCACGATTGTTAAGACTATTGAATACCTCAAAGATGATATATATATATAATAATTAAACAGATAAATAATTGAGGGAAAAACTTCCATTAATCTTTCATATCTAAGCATGACTGGTAGCATTGAAGCACTATCTACTGGCTCTGGATTGTCAGTGCCCGAGTTTATGGGATGCAATTCATATGCCGAATTGGTTGTCCACCACACTGTACTGGTTCATTGGCCCATTGAGCGAAGTGGAAACGCATCGGATAGTCACGAGACTCTACTTATACCACTATTTGAACTTTGTGAGCCTTCATACGGAAGATGTTGAATCATATTTTGGGCTACAATAGCAATATTTTCAGGTGTGCTCACTGGACGAGAACGTGAACGGGTTGTTTTATCAAATAACGAACCAGTTCCACGAACTCGCTTCACAAATTGCCTTGAGGGCATTACATCCAAATTGAGATTTCCACGTAAATTTCTTACAAATTGGATAGATGATTCATCACCTTTAGAATGAGTTTTTAATATTTTACAGTTTTGTTCAATCGAAAATCGATAATGTCAAATATTAAAATAACTTTCTATCATGATAGAAGTGTCCAGACTCGAAATAACCACTATTTAAAAAATGCAAACTCTAGATCTTATACCCTTTACAAGGGAAAAGTGTATGATTGACTATGTCCATTCAATCCAATGCTCCATTCCTGCACTGCCTACTGTCCAGATCCTCGTACAAATATCGGCAATTTCCGAAGATTCCAATCCAACATCGCACACAAAATTAATCGTTTCAGTGGTAACATCGAAGTTCCATTAGACGAAAACCAGAGTTCGACTATATATCATCCTGGAATAATTTCATTAGTGGAAGGAGAAATTGAAACGAATTATTGACTTCAAAAAGGATTCAGATTAGAACAGCACAGCGACTGTTACTAAGAGACTAAGAGCCTGTCATTATGAAGCAACTCCAGAATCAACATCAAACGAATCGAGTTAGCAGGACCGAAATAAGCTTTCTTGCTATCAATATTATGAAAATTTTGATGTCGAAGTTTCACGAAAGACAATAGGATGGTCCATTGAGGTGTGTCTTGTCTGCACTAACTTTCGGAGATCGTGTAGACTCTAACAGTGTAAAAAGAATGTATGAATCATTGAAATGTTGTATGTAATTAGAATGGAAATTTAGAAAATCAAACATGACATGTCTAAAGATGAAAAGGGAATGGACACAGATAATGACATATTGACGTGTGCTATATTACTCTCGTTTTTTTATATTAAATATTTTCTGACTCTGAGAACTTTAATAAGGCTGAGAGCTGGTGACAATTTTTCGTCTATAGAGCAATGAGTTCAGAGTGGGGTGCTACAGGGATCTGTGCTTGGGCCGTTTTTTACTCTTGTATACACCTAATTTTTCCTATCTTATTGGCCTCAGGTGGCTGCTGTATGCTGATGATACTAAAATATAGGAGGTGCCATCACTGAATACTAATCAGCTACAGATGGCTCTTGACATTATTAGTTAATGGATGGGTTGGTTGTTGCCGCTCAATAGCGACAAGTGTTGTGTCTTGTACATGGGTAAAAAAAATCCATATGTGCGGTACACCTTTACTGGCAGGTCTCTAGTTGCAGTGAGACTTGGGATTGATTGTTTCTTCTAACTTGGACTTGTTAAAGAATATCTCATAAATCTGTGCTAGAGCCAAGAAAATCACTTACATGATCCAGAAATCTTTCAGTAACTGCAGCGTGCAGACAATGAGATTGCTATTCTATAGCTACGCGAGACCTATTTTGAAATATGGCGGTTCTGCTTGGTGCCGAGAACCTGATGACCAGATGCTATTCCTTCTTTCTGACACAACAGAAATTGAGGTCTAAAACGAAGCTTGAATATCACACGCAATATTCAACTTCCTTCCTTTCCCTTGATTACGAAATTTCCCTTCTCATTCCGTCCCTGTGCCAAACGAACACCTGTAGCTTCTGGTTTCCGGGAAATTCAATACTGTAAATAGTTGCCCCTCGATTCCTTCTTGGATGGAGTTTTCGCATTTCCCTTGAGACCGACCCCCATCATTTCAGCATCTACGTATATATGAATTACTAATTGAATGATATGAAATTTGTCCTGGTGAAAGTATTGGGAAAAAGTCAGGATCCAATTGCACGCACTTTTCAATCTAGGTATCAAAGGATCAAGAAATTTTTGCCAATTTACCAGAGAATAATTGGAAATTTCCCAGATGGAATATTATTCGTACCCTATGTTCTATTTTATTCAATAAAATATTAAAAGCTCAAAAACGTTTTCTCACCCAAAGTACTCTACATACATACATATAACTCTACATACGTACTCATAACATCCCAGATCTCTTAGAGTAGGGGTAGCTCAATATATTGAGAAATTTTGTTAGAAAAGGCTTTTCTGTTTTTATCAATGATCCTATACCCCATACCCCTATGAGCTTTCAGATACAATGTGAAACCGTTCGAAAGGTAAAAATAATATAAAACTCATGTTTCAACAGATTTATTGTAGGACTATTATTTTCAAAACAAAATGCTCAAGTTGCATCTTTCCTTGTCGATTGGTAGGTGAATTTTAGGGCATCTTTAACTAAAGGCTGAGGGATGAAGCTTCACGGACCAATAGTGTGTAGATGCGTGGGACAGAACAATCCTTTTAAGTTACGTGTATACCAAGTCCCAAAATAAAGAGGTACCCACGCAAAATTCTTCAATTCCTTCAGGAAACATCCCGCGAAAAATTCTAATTTCATTCAGCTCAACAGCACGAATCTCATCGGGATCTGCGATCTCCCGAAACGAACTCCCGGGAAATCTGGACCACAACAGGGATCTGCGACCGGCAAAGTGTGAAGATTAAAAATGACGGCACGTCTGAGCCCTTTGTTCCGTCTTCCAGAGCCTCGAACAATCAATTACGGGATAGAGAAAGGACGAAATTTGATCGAGGATTTGTGGAGATCCGGGGTAGGTCGTTCGTCTTCTGTTCACAACGCCTCCTACAAGTAATGAGCGGGCGTTAATCGCTCTGATTCATGGAACGCGGCCCGATGACCATAGAGGCGTTCTAAGTAGTGATAACGTGCGGGAATTTTGAGTTATTCGATGACATCTGGGGATGGTTCTCATGTCCGCTGTAAGAGGATTATCGTCTTGAAACATGCGAGGAGACTGAGAAGATTAATTGGAACTTATTTCCCCACTAAAAAGTAATGAGAACAATGAAAATTGTCTTAATATAGAACTTCGTATTGTCTTGTGTATTATACTGATCTGCTTTTTTTAATCAAATGCTATTTTGCCTTCAGTATTACCTACATATCCGCTTTCATGAAATATCTTTTTAATCATTTCTGGATGTTGAAATTAATTGTATGAATTTTTAGAGGAGTTTCTCTATGCTAATTTTGATCCTATACCTATACCTTCTGCTTTTTCAACTTGAAAACTTTTTTTAATGTTATATTGATATTTTTTTGGAGAATTTAATGTTTTATTCCTGGAAAAACCCCACAGAAGAGCTTTATGACTCTTACAAAGACTTGGTGTTCTAGGTTCCTCCTATTCCAGATTTATCCACCACACTATGGCTTTAAGCTCTACATTTTAAGTGAAAATGTAGAATGCTACTAGTGATAATATGAAATGCAGTCTTCACACTTACCGACATTTCGGAAGCCGGATGATCGATAAAAATCATTTCCGATTCTTCCCCATCAAGAAGAATCGATACTGTTCTCTCTCCAAATTCGTCATCTGCAAATCAACGAAAAATCGAAATATAACACTTAATTTTTATGTAAAAGAGATTATAAGCTACTGTTTCAAATTGTTATAGAAATATTTTTGAAACACTACCTTTGCGTAATCAGTCGAAATTTTCTAGCCAAGAATGTGGTTAATTATTTTGCAAACGTAAATTTTGAAAACTCCAAGTGCTCTGCTTAATTTCGATTGTAAGTAACTACTGCCATGAAATATTTGAGGCGCGAAGAAATAATTCATTGAATTATTGCGAGTATTGATGAGCTTCCAAATTATACGTAGCACTCCTCAACAGAGTTGACTGTACAAAAAAGTTTGAAGTCGTCTGCACACGCCAATACAAGCACAATATTTATTCCATCTTCAAAAACTGTAGCCTGCCCACTCCGCCGTTCTCTCTTGCAGCCTGCACCATTTAGACTAGGTAACCCAAATAAAGAGTTATTGAGCTGTTGGTTCCACATACTGAAATGTCATGGAGAACGTCATTGATGAATAAAATGAACAGCAGAAGACCCAAGTTAAAACCCTGGAGTACACCAGAAGAAGAAATGTACATCCCAGAACAGTAACCCTGCAGACATGAAAACTGCGGATGATCCATCAGGTATGACACAAAACATTATCGAGAGGCTCTAGAAGTGGAAGTGTAACCCCAATTTTTCTACCAAGACTACTTGATCGACTTTATCATAAGCCTTCTGAAGATATGTGTGTACAATATCCACCTGGTCAGCACCATCCAGAATCTTAGAGATGTACTGTGAAAACACTGCAATATTGGTATCGCAAGATATACTTGACATTAAACCGTGGGTTGAAAAGGGTGCGCAGCCTCCACAGAATTTTAAAGTGAGCCCATCCGCTGTAAAAATAACGGCTACTGTCCTTTGGGATTCTAAAGATATTCTATTGATAGAATACACTAAAAAGGGTAGAAGCATCACAGCAGTATCATACGCATTCACTTTGCGTAATTTAAGATAAGCAATTAAAAGAAAAAGGCAGGAAAAACTTAAAGCGGGGCTGATTAACGACAACGTGCTGGTTCACAAGGCTCGCGTGGCGAAGACTGCTGTGCGAAATGTGGCTTCGAAGAAATTACTCCGTACAGTCCAGACTTGGTCGCCAGTGACTAGTATCTATTGCCAAATGTGAGAGAATATCTTCGAAAGCGATTTTCTGACGAAAAAGAACTGAAGGTAGCAATTAAAACCGATTTGAGGGGAAGCCGGAAAAATATTTTTTACAAGGTTTATAGAAACTTATTTCTCGATCTAACAAATTTATTTAAGTTCTAGGAGACTACATTCAAAAATAGAATTTTTCCGGAATTTTCTGAGTTTTCTTTCATGGCTATACTGAGAATAATAATAATAATTATAATAGACCTTTATTTGACCTGAAAATATCACAAAAATGATGAAGATCACGACACAAAAATCTTGAATATTAAAGATCATTAATTGATATAAACTCTTTCACACCGTAGTTTCTATATTTTATATAACCATTTTATATATACATTTTTTTTATATAAACATTTTCTCAAAGTTTTCTTTTGTATAATTTTAGGTCTCTTTTGAATGTTTGTGGTAATTTATTCCAAATTTTTACTGAAATATGAGCAACACTCTTCTGTATGTAGGCATAATTCGTTTTTCTGAATTAAGATGAGTTTTTCACCTGGTATTAGAACCATGATCAAGCATTAACATTTCAAAGTAAGTGAAGTTATTGATTACATACACTATGAACTCATATATATACGGGCAATATAGTGTTAATATACTATATTATATTCTTAAATATATCTCTATATGATTCGCTATATTTTAGTTTGAATATATTTCTCAAACATTTTTTTTGTATGATGAAGTCTCTTTCAGCATCAACAGAATTCGCCCAGAAGATGATTCCATACCTGAGTTTGGAGTGGACGTATGCATGATATGCTGTCAGGGAAGCATTTGACCCAATTGTTCTTGTTAAGATTCTTAAAGTATAGCAGCACTGTTGCAATAAATTCAATGTGTTGCCGCCAATTCAAATCCCGATCTGAATGGATTCCCAAGAATGGTAGAGTATCTTCAGCTCTTATGTTCTCACCATGATAAATTGAGTTGATAGCATGTTGATTCTTTTCTCCAAATATCGGGTGATTTATTTAGAGGTTTTTGTTTGAATAAAAAAATGAATGAAATTTTCTTTATTTTAGAATCTTTATTATTACTCAAAAGAACCATTGTTTACAATTATTTTTTAAAGATAATTTCTTTCAAATGTTATCCGCGACTACGGTTAACAACGTCCATCTGAAGTTCCAATTTTCAATTACGCGTCTGAGTATTTCTACTGGTATTTGGCCAATAACACCAGTAATATTGGCCCTCAATTCCTTAATAGTCTAAAGACTCAGGACTCCCCGCCGAGTTCGAATAGGGCAAGGTATGACCACCGTTCACAGCGGAACACATGGTCACTGGCGTCACAGGCAGAGATACGCATCACGCCTGTCTGACGATTTTCAGATGCGCAGACTCTGAACGTAACGCCCTCTCCCTCTCAAGAACCGCATTTTCTCTCGGGAGCTTCATTGGTGACCCCGAAGTGATTGGGGTGGTTTGCTTCAAGAGCGAACCAACTCATTCATTTAGAGACCCTATTTGCCCCTATCTATCATTCCGAGACAGCCTTTCACTTTCGTTCCACAGATCCCCGCTGGAGATGGCATCGCGACCAGCCCAGCGGCAAACTCTCTCCTTGCCTGATCCCAACGCCCTATTCCCTTGACCTTTATCGACGCTCAATGGAGGAGGAGTGTGTAGCGAAAACACCGTATTCCATTCGAGAGCTTCATTGGTGACCCCGACCTGACTGAGGGGGGTTCCTTTAAGAGCGAACCGACCCATTCATTTGGAGGCCTTAATTGCCGAAACAATTTCTTCGCTCCTCGTCCAGAAACCTACCTTGCTCTGTCGCAGCTTGATCGGCGCATCAACAGAGGACCCGACCAAGCTAAAGATTCATTACTAACCGTCCCCGCCAAGTTCAAATAGGCCAAAGCATACAGCGTTTGGCCACCACCGTTCCAAGCGGAACGCATGATCACTGGCGTCACAGGCAGAGCCTGTCTGATGAGTTTCAGAGCGTAGACTCTGAACGAAACGTCATCTCCCGAACTAAGAGGTGGAAGCTCCCTCACAACATTCCATTCGAGAGCTTCAGATCCGCTCGCCGAATCGCTCTCGCAATAAAGTCATGGTTTCAGTTCTTGCACTAGTTGAATTTTGTAAGCTTTTAAAGAAAGATCCTCACATAAAATACGCCAAGTTGTTGAATATGACAGGCAAGCTGTTGAGAACGGCGACGAATCGACATTTCACGATCTTCGCGTACACTCTCCGCTACCGCCGCTGTATTTTCTTCACTACGCGCTGGGTGTGGTCTACTTGGTCGAGTATTATCCAATAATGAAAATTGTGTCTCAAACTTACGGATGGTAGAGCTAATTGTGCGTTCCGAAGGCCAATTATGTGGACCATCAGTTGCTCTAAGCGCTCGATACATATTCCTCGTAGAACGCCCATTTTCGTAATACAGTTGAACAATTTGTAGACGCTGTGCCGGGCTAAGTCTTTCCATTATGAATTGTCAAACACTTATGAACGGAAATGGCACTTCAGTTAACACGAGACATGCGCAATCTGCAATTAAATCCCCACCACAAAGAGTATCTCTAAATGAATCACTCTTTAAAATCAATTTGGTCTTGGTGATGTTCATTGTGAGATTATTCTTCCCAAACCAATTTTCGAGGTTTCCCAAGTCTTTTTCAACTCCGGCTTTGTATTCATCTGGAGTGGAACCAACGCCGATTACTGATACGTCATCGGCATACATAACAGTATCATTTGATGTTACTTTAATCAAATCATTTGTGTAGATTATATAGAGTAGGGAACCTAATATTGATCCTTGGGGAACCCCTCTATCTACATGCAAGGCATTTGATATTATTTGCTTGCCATTTTTTCCTTTTTCAGTTGTCCTTTGAATTCTCCCTGTTAAGTATGATCGAAATAATTTTGACGTTATACCTCTTATACCATATTTTTCCAATTTTTGCACTAAGATGTTATGATTTACTGTATCAAACGCTTTCGTCAAGTCTAAGAAAAGTGTCGCTGTTATCTGATTTTTATTCAATGATTTTATTACAGAGTTAAGAACTCGATATAATGCATCTGTAGTTGATTGATTTGTCTTTTCTAAATCCACATTGTTATTCCACTAATATGTTATTCTTCTCAAGAAACTTCAATACTCTATCAAAAATTATTCTTTCAAATATTTTATTAACATTTGGGAGTAGAGATACTGGACGGTAGTTATCGAAATTGGCTTTTTCTCCTGTCTTGTGAATCGGTTTAATCCAAGCTTCCTTGATGGCTTGTGGAGATTTTCCGTGTTGAAACATTTGAATATGTGTTAGGGGTAACGTCAACATCGGTCCACATTTTTTAAAGTAGATCTACAGGTATTTCGTCACATCCTGTCGATTTTTTATTTTTGAGTTGAATTATGTAATGGTACATTTCTTGCTCTTTAACTGGATTCAGAAAAATTCTTGAATCACAACTACGGTGCCAGTATAAAGCGAGAGTACGTATTCTTATGAAGGTGATCAGTAAACATGCCTTGTATTTTGTGAAGAATATGAAAATAATAAATAATATCAGTCTCAAGAAGCCAAAAAAAGGGAAAGTTCACATTTATGTTAACTTTCGCCACTGACGAACTATGTCATTTTTGCTGCTTTTTGCGGGAAAGGGGATTTATACTTTAAGAGAACAATGGATTAAGGATTCACTCACCTAAGCTAGCATCGTATGTATTCATATATTCCGAAGTCATGAACTGAGAAACTAAGGCAGTTTTTCCCACCCCTGCATCACCCAACATCACGACCCTATACTTTGGAACCTCAATTTCTTCAGGCGATCCCAAAGGTGTCGAATCTACAGTGTGGTAGCCTGATCCGCAGCAGGACCCTTCGAAAGGCGATCGTTCCCCTGACACATTGCTCGCTCTGGAAAAAAGACAAACGAAATTTAATAACTGCCATAACATCGAAAGTTCATCGAAGGCGTCTTTTTATATTCCACACAAACACCTAAGGGCATTGTAGTTCGGGATGTTGACAAAAGAGACAGTGACATCATGGAACGGATGCCAGATGTCATATATGAAATCCCCAACAACTGAAGTGAATATAAAATTATAAATTGAAAATACAAAATCCGATTTCTGCCAAGTTTTCCTTCATATACATCACAATGAATTTTTAATTTAAAATAAATGGAGGTTTATACTTGATATAAGGTATATAAAATTATTTAAATATTTTTATATTCACAGATATATTCTGTTAGTCTTCTACATATTTAATTTCAAAATATAAAATAAACATTCATTATAAGACATTCAAATGGATAACAAAATCCAATAAATATAAATTGTTAACAAAAATCCTAAAAATTGAATATTTTGAATAGACAAAATTTTGTTTCTGCTCATCCCTCTTATGAAAAGAGATATCTTCCAAAAATTTTTAACACAATCCTAAGAATTTCATCATAAAACTGACTTACTTAGAATATTCAATGGTATCGAATATTTAACTAAGTTACTTTTCAAAAAATCTCAAGATATGTGAAAACATTACTAAAAAACAAGTTATAAGAGAGACTTTGCTCGTCAGTACCCAATCACATTTAATAAAAATATAATATCAATCAACAAAAAATATTTACTCACCTTTAACAATCCAGAACCATCTTGGCAAATGAATACTGAACATTTAAATGATGTCCAATGTGAACTCTGATAAATATTTCTGTGGTTTACCATAGATCTTAAAAATTGACCGGCAATTTAGCGGCCCCTGTTTACTTTAGTACTATAGTATTGTCAATCTTTAAGATCTATGGTAAACCACAGAAATATTTATTTGAGTTCACATTGGGTATCGTTTAAATGTTCAGTATTCATTTGCGAAGATGCTTTCTGGATTGTTAAAGGTGAGTGAATATTTTTTGTTGATTGATATTATATTTTTATTAAATGTGAGCAGAGTCTCTCTTAAAACTTGTTTTTCAGTGATGTTTATACATATCTTGAGATTTTCTAAAAAGTAACTTAGTTAAATATTCAACAATATTGAATATTTTAAGATAGTTTTATGATGAAATTCTTAGGATTATGTTAAATATTTTTGAAAGATATCTGTTTTCATAAGAGGGATGAGCAGAAACAAAATTTTGTCTACTCAAACTATTTAATTTATAGGATTTTTGTTGAAAATTCATAGGATTTTATTATTTCATTTGGATGTCTTATAATGAATGTTTATTTTATATGTCGTTTGATATAAGAAGTGCTTATATGATATTAATTCAATTCCTGAAGTTATAATATTAAATATTATATAATTTTTTGAAATTAAATTTGTAGAAGGCTAACAGAATACATATCTGTAAATATTAAAATATTTAAATAAATTTTCAATTTCATAACAGTTTTGTTTGCTTCGCTTTGGAAGCAGAATTTATTATGGAATTTACTTATAAACATTTTTGGGTTGTATTTTTTTCGATAACGCTTGTACAAAGTTTGAATATATCGTGGATACCTCAAGTTGCAACTATTTTTCCAACTTGCCAATCCTATCAATTTAATTTGTTGACTTTCCTCGTTCATACTTTAATTGCTGAATTTTGCCTTTACATTTCTTGATGCCAATTTACTCATATAAATATTATTCATTTTAGGTAATGGGGGATGAATACTTTAGAAGAGTAATTTTTTTTTTAAAGAATGAAGTGGTCTCGACTCTGACAAGTTTCATACTGCATGACGTTTTGGCTACAACTTCCTTTTATAGCTTCTCGAAAAAATGAATTTCAAAGGCTTACTAAAATTTTGAGTATCATACAGGTTTATTCTCTTAACCTCCTACAAATTTCAACTTCAAAAAATTTTTATTCAAAAACCTTTAGAATTAAATTAAATAATTGTCTCTAGAACACACTGTGCCAATTTAATAGACATAAAGAATTAACACTTATTACAAAGTACCAAAAGGAATAAAAGAAATTCAAAGAAATATAAATTGTCAACTAAAAATTATTGAATAAAAACTTGAAGGGTACATTATTTGTTTCGTTCCTTGTTTTATGAAAACTAACTTCCGTTCCGAAAATGCAAAACATAACCTTAAGAACTTCTTCAAAAATAACTTACTCAAAATGAGTTCCTTCAAAAAAAAAATTCCTGAAACATGCAGAACATCTTCAAGAAGCATGTTTTAGGAATTTGTTTTCTGTAGGAACTTACTTGAAAAAAAATTCCTAAAAGATACAGAAAAGAGCAAGCTAAATTATTCACATAGTCTGTTCTAAAGACATTTATTTAATTTAATTCTAAAAGCTTTTGAATGAAAATTTTTTGAAATTGAAATTTGTAGGAGGTTAACAGAATAATTTTGAATAATATTCAAAATTTTTGTAATAATCCTTGTATCAAGAAGAAACCTCTCTTTTTATTAACTTACTGAAATTTGTCAAAATTCTTGAAAAATTATGCTTACATTAATTGCATGAAAATTAAGCCTATTTCCAGGTCTGAAACTGTTCAACAAAATTAGCCTGAATTTTTATCTAACTTTTGGTACCAGTTTAATTCCATTCTATTCAGTTAAAGAACAAAAATTTTTCAAAAAATAATTGTCAAAATGTTACAAAGTTTTCAAATGCTTCTAACTCAATAATTACTCATAATTAACAATGAAATACATTTCTTCAGCTTATATGCTATTCTTATTATAACTTGATCCATGCTGAAAGAATCTTAGATTAAGTTTTATAAAAATTTTCAACATTATACTTTGTTTCTTTGAATTAATTGAATTTTGGTTAATTTTGGCAAATTTACATTGCCTCGATAAGTTAAAATATAATATAAATATGTTGTTAATATTTCCACTAAAATTAACACAAGTTTCATGGTAATAAGGAAGTTTTCCATTGTAATTATTTATATTATTTGTAATTTCTACCAAGCATCAGACAAATCAATCAAATATTATGTTTGTTATTATATTCAGCAGGGTGAAAAAAAAATAAACAAGCGAACATTTAGCGGCTGTGCTGGTCTATTGACTATTTTTCAAGCCTTTCGATACTTCCAGATCCATCAGCGTGAAACCCCATTGAAAGTTTGCGCGTTATCGAAACTTAACTTGCAAAAACTAACACTTTTAGCTCGTAGCAAATACTGAGGAAATTCCAGAACTTTGAGACCGCCGTATTCCTTCCTATATTGGTTTGTAGATAATTCGAATTTTCGAAATGTTGACCTTTGATATTTAATAAAGGCTGGCTGATATCCCTACCTGAAGGATCAGTTGGAGCTGAATATTTACATCTGGTTATCTGGTAACGAAATCTTCCACAGAAAGGGTTTCGAGGAATATTCGCTGTATCGATCTCGAACAATTTGGAATTTAATATTCATTCTGTTTGACTGTACCTTGATTCCTTCCACGAACTAATTTTGCTGTTTCTATAAAGGGGCGTATTTCATGTTTGCTATTGATTTACTATTTGCAAATGTTTTGTGTTAAGAAATAGGAAAATTGATGGAGGAATAAATGCCCTATGCAAAAGAACTTACGCGTAAGGAACTTTTGGTATCAAAAACCCATTCAAATTTGAAACCGCTGACACCCAGAAGTTTTTTGCGCGCTTGTTCCAAGAAACAGCATGCTATCCTTTCGCTCAAATACCTGTAAATTGCAAATTTTGAGCCAAAAATGGTCTCAAACTACTGATGCAGAATCCGAAGAAAAAACTTTCGAACGTAAAGACATTGAGAATTGAATCTTCCACGTTGAATTCGTTAATGAGCAAAAAGGTTTGCCTGTCCAGAACTTCTCCAATTGCGATGAAGTCGAAATCCATGAATGGATGCACAATACTTCGAACTTCGAATATATTACCAATTTTTCAAAATAAAGCTCGATTTTCTGAAAAAACCGCACGGACAAACTTATACTTTAATAACACTGGTCCACCAGATTTTTATAACACAAAGCGGATCTTTACTTTTTTATGAAAATACCCTTCTAATAATAGGAAAAATATTCCATAAGCCCTAAAACGTACCACTTTCCAATTGCTCAATAATACCACTTTACACCAGCAAGTAGTCAATTTTATGAGGGGACGGTAAAAATGGAAGCATTTTATAACAGGCAAAGTACCTAAAGAGTGTTGTTTACAATATTAGACATGAAATTAAGATTAAAAATCAGATCTCATATTGAGTTTCGAAGTGAGTGGTTCCCTGTGTGTAGATAAGAAAGTGTTCTAAGGACGAAAATGTTGATACAGAGGCGCTGCAATTGCAAAATCTGTCCTGACAAATTTTGTTATATTTGTGGAGAATTCATGGTGAAATCACAAGCCAGGCAATTTTCGGAAAACGTTAGAAAAGCCTACTTCCAATAATTTGGTGTTTAAATTGGAGATCAAGACAAGCAGGCTCCTCATGTGTTCTGTGTTAGTTCTAGCGTATCATAGATGCAGTGGATGAATGGGAAGAGAAAAAGCATGCCAGTCCGTATGATATGGCAAGAACTCACTAATCATTTAGACGATTGCTATTTTTGCCTGAAAAAGACTCAAAGTTATTCCAAAAAGGGAAAGCACAACATCGACTATCCAAATTTGCAGTCAGCAATACGATCTGTTCCTCAAAATGCAGATTTATTAGTGCCGATCGCACCTTTAGATCCGCAAAATGTTGTTTGAAAGATATTGGAGACATCAGGCAGCTTCGAAGAATACTGCATCGACTATAGTTTTACTCCAGGTCCCAGTTCAGGCGAGCTACATTCAATTACTCAAAGTGAGGTAAATGATTTAGTACGTGATTTGCGTTTATCAAAGCAACAGTCAGAACTTCTTGGTTCCCGTCTTAAGGAATTGAACTCGGGCAACGACACGAAAATTATGAATTTCAGAAAAGATATGCTCCGTTTCCTGCATTCTACAGTATGGAAAATTCGTTGTATTCGTGTACTGCTATTGGTAGTTTAATGCAGGAACTTGATACTGAGCATTCCCCCTCTGAGTGGCGTTTATTTTAAGATTCGTCTAAATACAGTTTAAAAGCTACGTTATTGCATAATAGATATTTAAAACCCTCTATACCAGTTGCCCATTCAGTGAAGATGAAAGAATGTTTTGAAAATATGCACACTCTTTCGAATAAAATAAATTACAACAAGTAAAAATTGCAGATATGTGGAGACTTAACAGTTATAGGAATTTTAGTGGGACTCCTGGAAGGATTCACAAAATATTGCTCTTTTCTTTGTCTATGGGACAGTCGTGCAGCAAATCAGCATTACATAATAAAAATTTGGCCAGAAAGAAGTGTATTTCAAATGGGATCTTAAAATGTTAAGCTAAGACCTCTTGTAGACCACAAAAATGTCCTACTGCCTCCTCTTCACATTAAACTTGGGCCGATGAAAAACTTTGTGAAGGCTATGAATAAAGATGGTGATGGCTTCAAATGAAACAAGCCTTTTTCAAGTTAAGTGATGCCAAATTAAAGGAAGGCATTTTTGTTGGACTACAAATCAGAAAATTGCTGGACGACGTTAATTTTACACAGAAGTTTACCAGACGGAAACTCAGAGCATGGAACTAATTTGTTCGTGTAGTGAGAGGATTTTTGGGCAACAAAATAGATACAAGCTACCAACGGTAGTTTATTAGATGGCTATAAATCTCTTGGTGATTGAAAATTCATTTCTCGAAAATTTGGGAGCTGTCAGTGACGAGCAGGGTGTAAGTTTTCACCAAGATATTAGGACTATGAAAATTCGCTGTCAAGGACGATGGGATCCAGGCATGATGGATGATTACCGCTGGTTTTTGAAGAGAGAAGATATCACCCCCTCATAAAAGGAAAAAATAGAATTTAATTAGTAGTTTGAGTCAATGTTTTTTATCTTTGTGTTTTTCTTGAATTTGAAGTTTAGTAGGTGAAATATTAAATAAAGTCGATATATACGGTAGAAAATACTCATTTTTAATTATTATTATTATTTATGGCGAGCGGGCGTCTGTCCACCCTACCACTGCGTCCGCACGGACTATTGTGGTTCACCCCTAATTTATATCTCCTCGATGAGATCCAGTTTTTGGATAAAACCAATAATCTTGTTCAGGGGTAATTTTTTCAGTTCACTGTGGGCTATAAAAGCCTGGCGAAAGACCTCGAATCTGATGCGACTTACCGCTGGGAACTCTGAGACGATGTGCATGGCTGTTTCAGTGTCCTCAAGACACAGCCTGCATTCGTTGTCTTCAGCCAGACCGATTTTGTGCAAATGCGCTTTCAGTCTGCAGTGAACTGTCATAATTCCGACAAGTGTTCTTAGTTTGGCCCTATTCAGACCTAGCGCTAGGTTCGCCATCTTTTTGTTCGAAGCTGTTCCAAGGAACAACTTCGAATGTTTCAGGCCAGAATGGTTCCGCCAGAAAGACTCTAGCCTTGAGTTCATTCTGCCTGTTATCACCTCGTTATCCACGTCATGTGGTATTCCCAGGAATGGTTCCGGTCCTACCAGAGGCAGCGCAGCTCCAGCAAATGCCAACCGATCCGCCTCCTCGATACCCAAATAGTTTGAGTGGCTCGGTATCCAACCAGAGTGACTCCGTTATGCATACCGAGCCTGTTTAAAGCCGTGCGGCAACTCCAGACTGTTTTGGATGTAAAACAGCTGGATTCCAGAGCTTTTAGTACTGACTGACTAACAGTAAATATTTTGATTTTACCGTGGTGGATTTGGCGTTTAAACAGAAGTTTCGCCGCGGTCTCAATTGCAAATATTTCTGCCTGGAATATGGTTGCGTTTTGACCGAGACTCAATGAGATGTTAATTCTCGGTTTACTCCCATAGACTCCCGCTCCTGTTCCGTTCGTCGTTCGCGAGCCGTCTGTGAACAAGCCAAGGTCGGTTCTCAATAGAACCTCAGCAGGCTGGGTCCATTCGTCCCGGCTGGGGACGATTACATTGAAATTCCGTTCCTGGCTCGTAATTTTTGACATTAGATCCGAGGGCATCGATAGGATACTGTTCGTTAAAAGCTCGTCCAGCAGTCCTGAGCCTCCCATGACTATTGCCTCTGGCCTGTCAATCGCCAGTTGATATAGTTTGTATGTGGTCCGTTCCGCCGTCCTCTGCACGAGTAGGTGCAGGGGTGGTAGATTTAGTAGGACCTCCCATGGCTGCCGTGGGTGTGATGCGAAACGCACCTGTAATTGCAAGGCAAGCCTGTCTCTGTGTTCGGGTGAGTTTTTGTTCGCCAAACGTTTGTTGACCTTTCTTCCACCACGCTACAGCGCCATACACTATCCGTGGTCTAATTACCATAGTGTATAGCCAGTACATCTGCCTGGGCTTTAGGCCCCAGGTTTTACCACAGATCCGCCTGCAAGTCCAGAAACCCATTCTGGCTTTATGACTCACTTTATCCAGGTGTGCATTCCAGGTGAGGGTCTTGTCCAGGACTATTTCCAGGTATTTTGCCTCAAATGCGAATTGTATTATTTCACCACGGATAGTCGGCGGTTCTAAACCATTCAACTTCCGTTTTTTAGTGAATGGTACTATAACTACCTTTTGCGGGTTAAGAGACATGTCTTCTCTTATACACCATTTGTGAATAGTATTCAGTATCTCTCGAAGGACGGCCGATATCGTCACCTCCGATTTACCTTTCACTATGATTGCCAGGTCATCAGCAAATGCTTGAACGTCGACTCCCCACAGCGAAATGATCGCTAGCAGGTCATTAACGAGAAAGGTCCACAGTAAGGGTGAGAGAATGCCTCCCTGCGGACAGCCCTTCGCAGCCTTGAACTCGAAGACCTCATCCTGGTATAAGGCCATTATTGTTCTGCCGCATAGCATTGCCTGTATCCATCTACAAATTAGTGGGTCGACTTCTCTCGCAGCGATAGCCTCAGCGAGAGAAGCCGGCAGCGTATTGTTAAAAGCACCTTCAATGTCCAAAAACGCTGTTAGTGCTATCTCTCGATTATCGAGAGATTGGTTTAATTTTACGACCAGATTATGCAATGCAAGTTCTGCCGACTTGCCAGCCTGGTAGGCGTATTGATGAGGGCTAGGGGGACTGTCAATTAGCACCTTTCCCCTGATATGTACATTAATCACCTTTTCCAGACTCTTCAGCAGGAACGATGTCAAGCTTATTGGTCTGAACGAAGAGGGTTCCGATTCTGTTCGTCCCACCTTTGGTATATATACCACTTCAGTTAGTGTCCAGCTTGTAGGGATAACTCCCCAAGCCAGACTTGTTCTAAATAATTTTAGCAGATACGGAATCAACACATCCATGCCCTTTTGAAGAAGGGCTGGAAAGATTCCGTCTACGTCCGGTATTTTGAAAGGTTTGAAAGACCTTATTGCGTCTCTGACCGCTTGTGCAGTGACTATATTTTTGGATATTCGCCAGTTGCCCCTTCCTGGCCAGATTAGATGGTCAAGGCTGGATCTGAGGTTTGTATCTTCCAAGATTTGACATCCAGAGAGGTGTTTGTTCGCAAGGAGCTCCAATGTTTCTTTTCTGGAATCAGTGAAACCAGCCTCCGGACGTTTTAGTGAGCCGGTTGTTCTCACTGGCTCTCTGGAGAGAATCTTGTGTATTCTGGCAGTTCCGGGGGCATCATTTATACCCTCACAGAACTTGCCCCACAAGTCCCTCTTGGTCCTACTAATGCTCTTATTGTAGAAGGTTAGAGCTTCCTTGTATTTGTCCCATTGACCGGTCACTTTGGCTCGGTTGAATAATCTCCGAACCTCCTTTCTTTCTTTATTTAGGTTGTTATTCCACCAAGATGAATTTCGGTTATCCTTTTTACATCTTAGTGGGCAGTTTTCGTGATAAGCGGAGACCATGGCGGTTTTGATTTGCTCCGCCAAGATCTCCAAGTGATTCTGTTTGAATATTTGAATATACACGTGCTAAGGTTAGCCCGGAGGGTTTTACATTATTTTTATTAGATATTACAACATCAAACGTGGTTCTATAAACGTAACAAGAAAACCTTACGTGTTACAACTTTTTTCCTCATTTTCGTATTTGAATAAGTGCATTTTACCATAATATGCTATTCAGCGTTCCAGAAAACTTTTCGAAGAATATGTTGATGAATAAAGTAATTTTTCATCAAAATGGTGTGTTGTCTTCATTAAAACGATAACTTATCATCTAGTGTACACTTCGATTCATTTTAGTTGGTATCACTAAACCAGTATACGAAAATAATTCAAACAAAGTAAACATTAAATGAGCTAAACGTAATGGATGGGTCCGAACGATCCAATAATCTGTCTGAAAGCCAATTTCATGCCAGTTAAATTCGCGTTCACCATTGATACTTTTCATCACGAAAATTGATAACTTCCATCATGACTAGGTATATCCAATTCTGCATATTTTCCACCCCCATATACTCTGCCGTTCGCAAGGACATTTGTGCTCATTCCATATTCAATGTAATCTTTTTCAGGAATACTCCCCAGGACTCAACAGCGTCGTAATAGATTTTCCTTTCAGATCCGTCTTTCAACTTCGATACGGTAGTTTTCTCAGTTCGCTCGTTCTTCAATTTACTTCTATTTTTAGCGGTTACAATTTGGGGAATGTTCGCCATCGATGTGATAAACTGGAGGCACATCTTTCATTCTATAATACCGCGGGATTATTATGAGGAAACCGTGGGTTCGTTTGCAGTACTCTGCAATAATTCATGGAAATAATTACAAACACGATTAATAATTTAACAAAAAATATCCATTGTGATCAATAATTGTATGATAAATGTATCTGATTGGCGCAGTTTAAGGGTTTTGAATGATAAGACCTTTTTCCAAATCAGGAAACTGAGCAGTTCACCTGAAGTGTTCAGATTGAATGCGTGGGAATCTAATATTACTATCAAATATTTGCCTGGCATCTCTACAATTCCCTGGCATCTTGACTACTCGACTACCAATCTATAATTCAGCGAAAATCTACTGGAAAACAAAATGGTTAAACTACCCCACTCCTTTTTTCTAAACCCAGCAACACCAGAGGAAGTTGTGAAGGATTTATCCGAGATTACGAATAAATCTGCGTAGGATATATATGGCTTTTCAGCTGATGGCCTTGCTGATCCAATCTCAAGCCTTATAAATGATTGTTTCCATCAGAGTTATTTTTCCGAGGAACTGAAGATTGCAAAGGTAATACCGGTTTACAAGAAGGAAGATCAAAAGCTGTATGAGAACTATAGGTCAGTAAGCATATTACCAGCTTTATCAAACATTTTTGAGTCTCTCCCCAAAACAAGGATGATATCGTTCCTAGAAGGCAATTCATTACTGGGTGATTTCCAGCATGGCTTTAGGGAGGGAAGATTGACTACCATGGCCCTAGTACACATTGTCCAATTCAACATGGAGGTACTGGACGATGTAGAGGAAGTAATGGTGACTTGCATGCTCCTGAGTCGAGCATTCGATTGTGTCAACACAAGCTTATTCACAAGTTGGAGTTTGCTGGAATGAGAGGATCAGCTCTAAAAATATTTGGATTCGATTTGAAAGATTGCAGTCAGACAGCGGAGCTAGAAAATGAGACATCCTCCAGAATTCCCATTATGACAGGAGTGCCGCACGGATCAGTACACGGACCAATTTTATCTCATCTATGTTGACGACCTGATATGCAACGTTACTACAGATGATGAAACCCTTTTTGCCGATGATACTTCATTCTTGAACAGAACAAAGAATGGAACTACACTAGTAAATAAAGCACAGGAAACCATAAAGGGAGCTGTCAGATGGTTTGAAGTGAATGACAAGAAAGCAAACTCAGAAAAAACTCAAGAGTTAAATATCGGCACTAAACTAAAATCTCAATGCTTGGAGTATCGATCAGTAGCGATCTAACTTGGGGGATGCACATCAACAAATTGTGTCAAAAGCTGTCTGTTTGCAATACGCCGAATAAAAAGCATATTGAGCGCTCAATTTCACTGTAGGATGAAATACAACATTTTCCTATGGGGTACATCTCCAAAGGCAGAAAGAGTGTTCCTGAAACAAAAGAGAGCTTTGAGGACGGTTGTAGGGGTTAATCAGGTCAAAGAATATGGTATACTTACATTCACATACTTCTATATTCTAAAGTGTCCTATTCATATTCACAAAAACAGGGACACTTTATAGCAACACCCAATAGTGCACAGTCATGAAACCAGATTCAGACATAAATATATAGCTCCAAGGCTGACAAGGACTCAAAATACACACATTTTCAATTGCATAAAAATGTATAAGAAACCTCCACAGCACCTAAAGTCCATGCAGAGTAAAGTTTTTAATCGCTCAAATCGATTCTGAAGGAGTGTGCATTTTATTTTGAGAATGAATTTATGGAGTATAGCTTTAAGCCACTTTCATTCTTGCAGTTTTTGACCTATATGTAGAAGTTTACGATTTCACCATTTTTTTCTATATTATTATTTATTATGAATGTATGTATAGGATGTTTTTTTTAGAGTAATAGAATTTTAAATTGAAATAAAACACATTTAAATTAAGACTGAAGCCAATTTTTTTTCATTTGAAAGATAATGTTATGACATTTATGTTTTAAAAATAATTTACGGCATATGTCCACCACGACTAGCTCTGATGAACCGCATTCGACCACACCAATTTTGGACCACTTTTTCGAGTAATTCAGGCCTTATTTCATCAATAACACGAGTTATGTTGGCTTCCAAAGCGTGTATTGTTTTTGGTTTATCAGCATAAATCAATGACTTGACATAACCCCAAAGAAAATACCCAGTGGAGTTATGTCGCATGATCTTGCAGGCCAATTAATTGGATCATTTCTCGAACTAATGTTATCGCCAAATCTCTTTCAATAAATCAATTGTTACGGTAGCAGCATGAGGTGAAGCCCAATCTTGTTGGAACCAAAACACTTCTGGGTCGATACCATCCAAATTTTGAAACAAATAATCATTGATAATCGATCTGTAACGAGCACCATTCACTGTAACATTAGCTCCAGCATCGTTTCTTAAGAAATATGGACCGATGATGCCTCCAGCGTGTAATACACACCATACAGTTCATTTTCAGGATTCAATGGAACCTCCTTCTTGAGGATTGTTAATCCAAATAGACTTTCGAAATAGATTCAAGTAAGACACGATAGATTCGCATTTTAATAGACAGGTGTCGAATGTACACTATACTGCAGTTTATTACTCGTTTCCCGAAAAGATGGTCCTTCAATCATCACGTAAATATATCTACTATTTAATATAAATATTTTAAAAAATTTTAAACAATTTTAAAAAATTAGCCTTCTACATATTTAACTCCAAAAGATTATATTCAATGATTATAACTTCTGAAAATAAATTAAACTAATGTCGTATAAGTACCACTTATATCATGACATAAAATAAACATTCATTATAAGATATCCAAATGGTATAACAAAATCCAATAAATAAAAATTATTAACTAAAATCCTATAAATTAAACATTTTGAATAGACAAAATTTTGTTTCTGCTTATCAATCCTATGAAAACCAATATCTTTCAAGAATATCCAACATAATCCTGGGAATTTTATCACAAAACTATCTTACTTAGACTATTCAATATTATTGGATATCTAACCAAGGTACTTTATACAAAAACTCAAGATATGCAAAACATTACTGAAAAACAAGTTTTAAAATCGACTTTGCTCATCAGTAAATATTCAAATTCAATAAATATAAAATCAATTAATAACACATATTTAAACTCACCCTTCGTCTTCGAGAAAAAGTTCTATTTAAAAATGAGAAGACGAAGGGTGAGTTTAAATATGTGTTATTAATTGATTTTATATTTATTGAATATGAATATTTGAATACTGATGAGCAAAGTCGATTTTAAAACTTGTTTTTCAGTAATGTTTTGCATATCTTGAGTTTTTGTATAAAGTACCTTGGTTAGATATCCAATAATATTGAATAGTCTAAGTAAGATAGTTTTGTGATAAAATTCCCAGGATTATGTTGGATATTCTTGAAAGATATTGGTTTTCATAGGATTGATAAGCAGAAACAAAATTTTGTCTATTCAAAATGTTTAATTTATAGGATTTTAGTTAATAATTTTTATTTATTGGATTTTGTTATACCATTTGGATATCTTATAATGAATGTTTATTTTATGTCATGATATAAGTGGTACTTATACGACATTAGTTTAATTTATTTTCAGAAGTTATAATCATTGAATATAATCTTTTGGAGTTAAATATGTAGAAGGCTAATTTTTTAAAATTGTTTAAAATTTTTTAGAATATTTATATTATTTTATATACCTTCTATCAAGAATGACCTCTATTTACGTTATATCTACTATTTGCTGTTGACAGATACATCAGATCAATATCATGATACCAGCTAGCATTTTGGTGGCAATCAATGATATTTTTTTTCATAAAAAAGTTATTTTCTTCACAACGATAATATACTGTAGGATCCCATGATCATTATTAACTAGTGTATGGCAATGAAGTAATTCTTATTCTGGTTTCGATTCATCATAGAGCGGACTGAACTAGGAACTCGATGTCCGAAAGCCATTTTTCATGAAGCGATAACATTCTTTAGACGAAGATCTTGCAGACAAAATTCGAAGTTTGCCTCTAATGGCTTTTAAATGTCTTCGGGAAATTCAATTTGCAACGCCTCCAATTTCCATAAAACGCAAGGGACTGATCTGCACGAGAACTTCGAATTAAAATATTCCATAGTGCTGTAGCAAAATACTAGAATTTCACAGAATAAAGAGGAGGAGTTTGTTCTGATTTTATGCGACCAGAAAGGAAGGGAGGTTGCAAGGTGATTCTGTTAGTTTCATTATGATAAAAGATATCAGGTGTTTTTTTCAGAGTGATAGAACTCTATATTGAAACAAAACACATTGAAATTAAGACTGAAGCCAAATTTTTTTTTATTTGAGAGATAATTTTATGAAATTTATGTTTTAAAAATAATTCCCGGCATATGTCCACCACGACTAGCTCTAACGAACCGCATCCGACTAGACCAATTTTGGACCACTTTTTCGAGTAATTCAGGCCTTTTTTCACACGAGTTTTGTTGGATTCCAAAGCGTCTATTGTTTCTGGTTCATCAGCATAAACCAATGACTTAACCCCAAAGAAAATAATCCAGTGGAGTTATGTCGCATGATCTTGGAGGCCAATTAATTGGACCATTTCAAGAAATAATGTTATCGCCAAATGTTTCTTTCAATAAATCAGTTGTTACGGTAGCAGCATTGAGGTATAGCACCATCTTGTTGGAACCAAAATACTTCAGGGTCGATACCATTTAAATTTCGAAACAAATGATCATTGGTCATCGACCTGTAACGAGCACCATTTACCGTAACATTATCTCCAGTATCGTTTTTAAAGAATTATGGACCGATGATGCGTCCAGCGTGTAAAGCACACCATACAGTGCATTTTTCAGGATGCAACGGAAGCTGCAGAACTTCTTCTGGATTGTTTTCACTCCATATACGGCAATTTTGCTTGCTTCAAACAGAAATGAGCTTCATAACTAAACACAATTTTACGATAAAAAAGTGGATCAACTTCAAGCTATTCTAGGCCCCAATCAGCAAACCAACGACGCTTATTATGGTCAAGTGGCTTCAGTACCTGAATCAGTTGGATCTTGTATACCCATACACCAAGATCTTTACGCACAATTTTCCATGTGGTGGTTGCAGAGAGTACAACTTTTTGTGAACGTCGACGAATAAATAAATCTGGATCATCATAAACAATTTGACTTACAGCAGCGATATTTTCTTCTGTACGTACAGTTCTTTGTCTTGTTGTTGTTGTTGCATCGAGTAGGGAAAATGTTGTCCGAAATCTATCAATAGTTCGACGAATAAGCTGCTCAGATGGACGATTATGCAAACCATAAATATCACGAAGTGCTCTATAAGTTTGAAACACTGATTTTGAAAATAAATTTCAACAATTGTTGCGGCTTGAGTCTTTCCATGATAATTTGTCAATGCTTACTGAACAGAAATGTCAAAACAACATGGCTTCTACCTTCTGTCAAATCACAGTTATCCCTATCTGTGACCTAAAGTGGCGCAAGATCGCAGTAACAAAGCCTACACAAAACACAACTGAACTCCTAACTCGCACAAGCTGAAAAAGCTTCTGAGGGATCTTCACAGAAGATCTAGGAGTATCAGGATAATAATAATAATCATTAGAGTAGGATCAAGATTTCTATGAAATTGGCATTATAAAGCTTCCTTTGAAATGACAACAAATGTTGAACTAACTCTCAAAGCACCAATAACAGAAGTAGGTATTGCCAGACTCGAAATAACCACTGCTTTCAAATGCAAACTCTAGATGACCCATCCTTTAGTCTAGGGTTGATAGCAGTATTTACTTCAATTATTAATCATTATAAGGTTTCTTACAGCATATATTGGGTGGATTAGGGAAAAACTAACAAATTCCATTTCATCCTGAAGCTTCTAAGGATATGTATGATCAGATTTTTCCGGAAATTTATGCATATGCGGGGAAGTTCAACAGCTCCAAACGTAATTGTAACAGTGTCAGGTTAAACCTTCAGCGGAGTTAATCGCCCTCTTACGCTCCAAAGGAATTCGCGCTCGATTTTCCCGAAAACAAAACTCATTTCGCAACATCAGCATCTGAGCAATCCTTTCCGGAATGCCACAAAAACAATGGGTCGCGTGGAACAAAGAGATTTGGCAGATTCCTGCATGACCTTTTACGCGTTGCCGGGGAATTAAAAGTGGAAAATGGAAAAAAAGCGGATTGATGTGGGTCGAGTACTCCGGGGACGTTGGTTATGACTGGAAAGGGTCGAGTACGTTGATAACTGGCCTTTTCCAGTTTTTCGGTTATGGGGAGTTTATCAGGTGCTTTCGAGGGTCCTGAAATGTTCCGTACGGGCAATTAGATCGGCCGTTCCGATCTGATTGGATTTTAACTCCTAATTTATGGGGATGGAAGCATTGAATTTTTTTTTGTGCTTCGGAGGGCTTACGATACGCGAAAAATTGACAGGATAGAATGCATTTGTTGGTAGTCCGGATCGACAACAAGTTAAAATTATCTACCTTGTATTCCGAATTTTCGATCGTCACAGAAATGCTCAGCGGTCCTTCCTTCTCTTAACGTTACATATCGGGTGTTTTTTTTTAGAGTGATAGAACTTTCGATAGGGCAACTGTCGTTTGACAGAAGGTAGAAGCCATATTGTTTTGATATTTCTGTTCAGTAAACATTGACAAATTATCCTGGAAAGACTCACGCCGCAACAACGTTTACAAATTATTGAAATTTAGTCTCAAAATCAGTATTCTATTCGCCAAACTTACGGAGCACTTCGAGAAATTTATGGTTTACATAATCGTCCATCAGAGCAGCTTATTCGTCGAACTATTGATAGATTTCGGATAACATTCTCTCCACTCGATGTAACGTCAACAACAAGACGAAGAACTGTACGTACAGAAGAAAATATCGCTGCTGTAAGTCATAGTGTTAATGATGATCCAGATTTGTCTATTCGTCGACGTTCCCAACAATGTGGATGTGGATGTGCATCCACTACATGAAAAATTTTGCGTAAAGATCTTTGCCTACAACCGAACAAGATCCAACTGGTTCAAGAACTAAAGCCACTTGACCATAATAAGCGTCGTTTGTTTGCTAATTTGGCCCTAGAACAGCATGAAGTTGATCCACTTATTTATCGTAAAATTGTGTTTAGTGATGAAGCTCATTTCCGGTTGAACGGCTATGTAAACAAGCAAAACTCCACCGGATTATTTTCTTTGGGGTTATGTCAAGTCGTTGGTTTATGCAGATAAACCAGAAACATTAGACGTTCTGGAAGCCAACATAACTTGTGTTATTGATGAAATAAGTCCTGAATTACTCGAAAAAGTGATCCAAAATTTGTGTGGTCAAATGCGGTTCCTCAGAGCTAGTCGTGTTGGACATATGCCCGAAATTATTTTTAGAACTTGAATGTAAATAAAATTATCTTTCGAATAAAGAAAAATTTGTATTCAATCTTAAATTCAAATGTGTTTTATTTCGATTTAAAATTCTATCAATCTAAAAAAAAACACCCGATATTTCGAATTGGAAACTCATTCATAAAAGATTGGGGAAAAAATCCATTATTCTTTCTTTAGATAGCTGTAGTGATCGTTATTCCGATCACTATTGATTAAACAATTTCAGATTTATGCTCGTTGTCAAGATGACAATTAACACTGAAAATAGTATATTAGACAACAAGTTTAGAAAAGGAAAGATTTTCAAAATTTTCTTTTGAATACGCACGAGCTCAGCGAACGAGTATCTAAAAGCTAAAAGTCTGTTAGTCTTCTACAATTTTAATTAAAAAAAAAAATTTATTCAAAAAACTTTTAGGATTAAATTAATGTCTTAAATAAGCACCGCTAATATTTAATGACGTATATAATCAAAACTCAATGTATAATGTCGAATGGAATAAATAAACCAACAGATATAAAAAAGTCATTAAAATCAATGAATAAATATTTAAAGAAGACAAAATTTTGTTTTTGATCTTACCTTTAAGAACACCAATTGCCTTTTCAAAACACGACACAACTTAAGGACTTCTCAAAGCATATAATTTATTTGAAATATTTGATATATTTAAATATTCGAATAAGTTAATTCAGAAATCTCTCAAAACATGCACAATATCTTCAAAAAACAAATATAATTCTTGGTAATCTCTTCTTCGGTCCAAAATAATATTTCAAATAAATTATAATATATTCTTTGAGAAGTCCTTAAGTTGTGTTCATATTTTGAAAAGGCAATTGGTGTTCTTAAAGGTAAGATCAGAAACAAAATTTTGTCTCCTTTAAATATTTATTTATTAATTTTAATGACTTTTTTATATCTGTTGGTTTATTTATTCCATTTGACATTATATATTGAGTTTTGATTATATACGTCTATTAAATATAAGCGGTGCTTATTTTAGACATTAATTTAATTCTAAAAGTTTTTTGAATAAAAAATTTTTTTGAAATTAAAATTGTAGAAGACTGAGAGATTAAATCTTGATATTCAAATTTTTTTTTTTCGAAATTAAAATTTCGCCCAACTTCAATTGAGTGTATTGAAAAAAAAATGACTATATCAGTTTGGCAAGGTACTCTAAAAGTTAGCACATTTAATAAGGATTTTAAAATGCTATAACACTAACTACATTTTTTTTAGATTGGACAAAAAAAGGTTTTTCTTAAAGATATTCAGTTTCGTTTTATAACAAGATTTAATATTATAAATTCACAAAAGATGTTTAAACTGCCCTCCTTCAGCTGCAATACATGCACGACATCTTCTCAAAATAGATCGGGATATCAGACGGGCGAATTTTCTGCTACTGACGAATTGCATTGCTTCCCTAATTCTCTTCAGAAGCTCAGCTTCATTTTGAATTTTGAATGAATTTTTTCCTTAACTGGTCCCCAGTAAAAAAAATCTAAGGGATTCGAATCTGATGAACGGGCTAGCCACGAGAATGTACCAAATCGGCCTATCCATCTGCCCGGATATCCTTCATTTAGACATCCTCTAACTGAGGGGGTGTAGTGCGCTAGGCAGCCATCTTGCTCAAACCATACTTATCTGAAAATACTAAGTGGCACGCACGTCTTCAAGAAAATTTGGCGAGTGATTTCGTAAAAAATCTAAATGAATTTCAGCATTTAAAACCTCTGGCAACTCAAAAGGTCCTATGACACTTCCGTTCAGAATTCCAGTCCACATGTTCACTTTAAAACGATACTGAGATCTATCCTGTCTCATTAAATTCGGATTTTCTTCGTATCACTCGTGTAAATTGTTTAGATTCATGTAACCTTCTTTTTTAAATGTTGATTCATCCGACCACAAAATTTTTTCTAAGAATTGTGGGTCTTCCCGGCTCTTTTGTAGCATGGTTTGGCAAAACGCAACCCGAGGTTCCTAATCCTGAGGTAACAGAACTTGTACTCGCTGTACATGATATGAGTGGAGGTTTTTTCAATAGTCGGTGAGCTGTACTTTTGGGCACTTCTGTGCTTCGCTGAATTTCACGTAACGAAGTACTTGGATCTTCCGCAACTGCTTGAAGCACAATATCGTCGTAAGGTAAGGAAATTCTTCCTTCACCATGCACCGTGCACATTCGTAAAAACTCGATAATCTGGATAACGATCAGCATAAGGGTATTTCTCGCGATACATTCTTGAAGCTGCACTAGAGTTACATACATTCATACATCCTCATAAATGAAGTGCACATTGGCATATTCCTGTGTGGTATACACAGACATGATGGCAAAACACAATCACAGGTTAGTCCAGGTAAAATCAAAGTTCGTCGTGAAGAGATCAAAACTATCCAAAGCACAAGCAAAATATTTGACAAACGAAGCCAAAAGTCGTAAGGACACAAATAACACGATCAAATACGGAAAGATGCGCAGTAGACCAAGGGCGAAGCGTACTGATCTGTATCGCGTTTACTTGTGCCCAAACCAAATAATGGCGTCACTACATGTCTCACTCACACTTTATGGAAGAATTCACCCCATCTCATTCAAACCAGATTCTTAAAATATTGGATGCACTAGAATCATTTTTAGAAAGTTCGAAGAAATTGTTCGAAACTGTGTTTCTTTGAGAAAGACCGTTTTTTTGGCCGATCTAAGAAATAATGTTGTAAGTGTTATACCATTTTAGAATTCCTAATAAATGCATTTGAAGTAATTTTCAAAACTGATGTAGTACAGTTTTCTTTCAGCACAGTCAGTTAAAGTTGTGCGAAATATTAATTTTGAATCTTGCTTCGGCAAAAAATGACACTATTTTCCAAGCTGGAGTAATTGCCTTAGAATTGAAGGTCACAGGTTACAGAAGTACTATTCGGGATAACATGGGAAAAATAAAATTTGAAGAAAGTAAAAAATTGTAGCAACAGGAGTTCAAAAATCATCACAAGGTGTGCATTTTGTGGAATAATAAAAAATGTGATATACATTCTGTCAAGAAAGTACCGGGAATTATCGACTTAAATCTGGCGGGGCAATGAGGCAGGTGAAATTTTTTTTCCTAGGTTGGTACCACTGTCCTTAATTACTATGCCAAGCTTGAGCGGGATCTGTCAACTAGTGTGTTTGCAACAGCTGATTAAGTCAGTCGATGTCAGAGTGCGTGCCGATTTTTACTATGGGTGATAACGTTGAGCAAAGAATTTGTTTAAAGTTTTGTGTTGCAAATGAATTTTCGTGTGCCGATGCATTGAAAATGTTGCAAAAGGCCTTTGGTGATAATGCTCTATCGAAAACTCGTGCATATCAGTGGTACAGAGTCTTCAAGGACGGTCGTGAAGTGGCCTCGTTCCGGACGCCCATCGACGGCTTCGATCGAAGATAACGTCGATAAAATTAAGGAAAGGGTGCTGGAAAACCGTCGTACCAGCTTGAGAGAGATAACACATGATCTTAAGATATCCCACGAGTCCGCACGTACGATTTTGATTGATATTTTGGGCATGAGAAAGGTGGCCGCACGACTCGTACCGAAAGACCTGAATTTTCTCCAAAAACGTCATCGCGAACAGGTTGCTTCAGACATGCTGGATCGCTGTAATTCCGATTCTGCATTCATGGAACGCATTATAACTGGTGATGAGAAATTAGTCTACGAGTACGATATGCAAAATAGCCAGCAATCATCGGAATGGGTGGCAAAAAATGAGCCGAAAGCGAAAAAACCACGCCAAAGCCGCTCGAAAATGAAGGTGATGCTCATTGTTTTCTTCGATATCCGTGGCGTGGTGCACTTCGTTCCAGAGGGTCAGACGGTAAACAAGGAGTATTACCTAGGCGTTATGAAACGTTTGCGTGAGCGTATCCGTAAGAAGCGGCCAAATTTGTGGGCGAATAACTCATGGATTTTGCATGACGATAACGCGCCTTCTCACCGAGCTACGATTGTGACTGACTTTCTCGCCAAAAAATCAACAAACGTGCTTCAGCAACCACCGTATTCGCCGGATTTGGCTCCCTGCAACTTTTTCCTCTTCCCAAAACTAAAATTGCCCCTTCGTGGACCCCGTTTTGAGTCGATTGAAGCCATAAAACAAAATTCGGCGCGAGAGCTAATGTCCATCCCGGAAAGCGCCTACAAAAAATGTTTCGATAATTGGAAGTGCCGTTGGCATAGATGTATTGGAGCTAATGGAGCCTATTTTGAAGGCGACCCAATAAATTTTGACGATTAAATGTAAAAATGTTGTTTTAATTGAAAATTACCGGTACTTTCTTGACAGAGTAGTAATTTGAAAAGTACACGATTCAAATTTTTTTAAATACTTTTCTGATGACAACTCTAACTCAGCCTGTTACCCCATTCCGGCTTGACGTCGACTTCTGGGACACCTGTATACCTGTGTGGAATTTACCTAACCTGGTAACTGACACGGTTTGTTTATTTACATAACAACCGATAACAAGTATCAATTTTGTGGGTCGAATTGAGATTAAGTTGAATATTAAATATAAAAATAAGTCTTGCTACTGCCAACACTTTAGAAAATTGTTCTGAAGACATTTTGAATTCCACTCGAGAAGCGTCTTCGAGTTCACTTCCTTTAAAATCCAAGGAAAAATACCAGAAGGCATATGAAATATTTTATAATTGGAGGATCACAAAAAAACTTTTCTGAGAAGGTAAGCTATTTTTCATATATATTTTAGTGTTTTCATACAATATCTGTAGCGAACAACTTCTTCGTTCCTCGTCCAGAAACCCGCCTTGCTCTATTCCAGCTTGACCGGCGTACCAACAGAGGACCCAACCAGTCTAAAGATTCATGACCAACCGTCCCTGCCGAGTTCAAATTGGGCAAGGCATACAGCGTTTGACGACCACCGTTCCAAGCCGAACACATGGACACTGGTGTCACAGGCAGAGCTGCGCATCACGCCTGTCTGATGATTTTCAGATGCGTCGTCTCCCGAATTAAGAGGTGGAAGCACCCTCACAACATCGTATTTCACTCGAGAGTTTCATTGGTGACCCCGACGTGATTGAGGGGGTTTGCAGAGCTGCGCATCACGCCTCAGATGCGCAAACACCGAACGAAACGCCGTCTTCCGAATTAAGAGGTGAAAGCTCCCTCACAACGCCGTACTTCACCCGAGAGCTTCATGCCTTTCATTATTTTAGGCAAAAGCACTCAAGGCATTCAGTTTATGACCTACATATTCCACGTTGAGAAGTACTATACAAATAAATGAAAATGTGGATATTTCACAATACAAAAAGGTACTCGCCTTTTTGAAACGTCAAAATGACACATACGAAGCATAGAAAGCAAAAGATTCGACTATGATAAACGTTATTATGTTTTTCAAAGAGGCTCCAGACGATAGGTTCCTATTAATAAAAGTGGTAGTAATATTTGGTTTAAATGAAGAATGTCGGCGTGCAGAATTATGCAGCTTGACTGTCAAAGATATAAGAGACACTGGGAAAATTATGGTTCTAACTTATATGATACCAAAACCAAGAAGAAACGTGTATTTACCGTAGGATCATAATGAAACGGATATGAAATGTATCATAAGTATTCACAATTGAGACCCAAACAAGTAAAACACAATAGATTTCTCATTCACTATAATCACGGTTAGTCGGCATCAACAGATTTGTAATAATTCCTAAAAAAGTTGCAGAATACTTAACACCCCCAGATGCATTCAGTTACACTGACCATTGTTGAGGGGGACGTCTACCACCTTCCTCGCTGACAGTGAAGCAGACATTCAAACACTCAAAAGGCATGGAGGATGGCAGTTAACCATTGTGGCTGAAATATCCAGCCTGAAACCTTGCTGTTATTCGGATTTACTTATTTTTTGGAAATATATTTTCCTAGGACTCTGGTGATGAACACCTTCATCGTGGTATCCTACAGGGGTATTCCTCTATAATTCCAGGGGTCTGAAAACCTGTATTGTAATGCTGCTTCTCCATTCTTCAGGTATGTTTCTCTTTTTCAGTATTTTGGCACCAAGCGATTACTATTTTTTTCCCATTGCAAAGCTTTCTGAGTTATGAGAAACTAGCATCAAGAGAAGATTGTGAAAATCGATTACTAGAGTTTATCGCCAATAAGGACCAAGGGGTCTAAGAGAGAGGCATTATGAAGCTACCTTTAAAATGGTAACAAATTATAGACGAAAACGGTAAATATTTGACCCTCGGACACATGATTCGGCAGGAAAGGTGGCATTTTACGAGCACATTGAAACTATATTGTTAACTCTTGTGTTGCCAGATAAAACCATGAACTAATGAACTACTAGCGCCATCTTTTATCAAAACCGCACCATCAGCATTTAAGTTCTTGTTTCTCCTATAATTCAGTTTATTTTCATGATAAATTTCACTCTCTTGATTTCCAATTTCAACGTGCATGTAAGTTACCCAACACTGTATCAATAGTCAAGCTGGTCGACATAGAAGTATCGCATTGATTAATGTGAATCTAAAACTTGACTAAAACTAATTCCAGCGATAATCAGCCCAACAATCAATAAAGCCTCAGTACGGATCGTTTTGACATTATTGCGTGTCAGTTGACCGCTGACGTATTTATCACAGGGTTAATGCGTCCCGACAAATTGGTGCAATTTAGTTTCTTATCTCTACCATCGCTCGCAAGATATAGACGTCAAACGCGTACACCGTAGAGAATTCCCCCTCATATTCGCGCCATACGTGTTTGACAGATCAATTAAGCCCGATCACTCGGGTTCGAACCCGTGAAACGAAACAATTCGATTATTTGAAGATTAGGTGGCGTACGGGGAGAGATGTAATTCGAGTTTCAAGGTTGCCAGACTTCGGAGAGAGAAGAGGGAAAACAAACATTATACAGGTTCGGAAAATCACGTTTTGGAGATGCGATAATCAATGTATAAGAAAGAGAACTCCGACCGTCCAGTCGAATATTGGAATAATCGAAACATATGCGCGTTCTGATAATGAATAATCAGTTATAATATCACAAGCGCATAGACAATATTCGATTATATACCGAGTCACGAGACGTACTTTGCCAAACATCACGAGAGCGCAGCTCGAAATACGTCGAGTCAAGAGGTTCGTATAATCGAAATATATTGTCTATGTTCGAGTTGGTATTCATTAAGATTATGGAAAGAATAATATTTCAAATTTTTCATTGATTCAATTCAATTTATTCATTCTGAACATTTGGTACAGAAAATTTACAATATTTGCAATTATTATTTAATAGCATCAGACCCAGCCCATGCCTAGACAAGGAATGTCTGTTTTGCATCGGACTTGGTCCGAGGCCATTTTATACATTGTACATATAACACTTATCAAAAACCAGGTTGGATGCGGCATAAACCGGGACAGATAGGGAACATGTACGGAACACGCAGACGCCCAGCGGAGAACAAAAGTGACAAAAAACCGGAATTCAAGACATCATAGTCATTATATCAACAAACAAACTTAAATTGGCCATTATATAGTTTCTTACGTTTTTCTTAAAGTTATGTGGCTTTGGTTCTTTTTTAATATTAATGGGTATTAAGTTATAAAATTTTGGACCAAAGTAAAAGAATGATCTTTGAGTCAATGATTTTTGAAAGTTTGGGACATGAAGGTCCATATTCGCCAGTGAGCGAGTTATTCTGTTGTTTTTATATTTAAAACAGGAGGGGTCGCCATATATGGCTAGGATGCAACGATAGATGTAAAGTGTCTTCATATTTAATATTTCAGTTTCTTCATATAGTTTCTTCCTTGAAAATAGTCTATCTTTTTTAAAAATAATTCTTACTAATATATTTTGAGTTGTTTCTAAATTTTTAATAGTTGTACTGAAAGTCCCACCCCAGGCAACAATGCAATATGTTATAACCGATTCTACAAGAGAATCATAAACGATTTTCAATTTTTTTTTGCATAGAATATCTCTTAAGTTGTAAAATTTATGCATCAGGGATCTTATTCGTTTACTGACGTGGACAACATGCTCCGACCATCGCATGTGCTGATCGACTATGACCCCAAGATACTTAATCGAGGAAGTTTTATCTATTTCAGGACAATCACAACTTTCATCACCAATACATTCTGTCGCATGTAATTTTATAAAAAGGCTTGTTGGTTGATCGACTATTGTAGGACTGAACGTGATGTGTTTTGTTTTCCTAACATTCAGAGTGAGTTTATTAAACTGGAGCCATAAATAAATTTTTTTTAAATTATTTTCATTGATTAATATTAATATTGAAGGTACAATTATTATAATAAATATTGGATGTATTGTTGTTTTGGAAATATGTACTGTTGATACTGTTGGTGACAATTTTTGTTATTTCTTTCTCGTTAAGAGCAGCTGAGCTTTTCTTTTTTCTGTCCGGAATTGCTTGTAATTTCTTGGTTTTAGCTGCACAAGCCTTTCTTGAATTTTCAAAAATTATATCTTTAAATGGATTTATTCCTCTGTTGAATTCTTCATGAAACTTTTTTTGTTAGAATTTAGCCGAAAGATTCCAAAAGGTTTTTACTGTACTTTCTTTATATTCTCTGCCATCTGCACGTTTCATGTTGAATGCCCAATCCTAGTTCTTTATTCGAAATATCAGCACAAAGTTTGTAATTCCGATATTCACAAAACACCGTAAATTGTTTTCAAACATAATTATGTGTTTTTGTGGTGTTTTCAGGTGTCAAATTTTAAATTTCTTGATCTATTTCAATACTAGAACTACAACCAAAGCGCTGCATTTCGAGAAATTCAATGACATTTGTTTGAACTCGACTTTTATTATTCATTTGGCGAACATCCGACAACGTTACTATGGAAATGATCATAATATGGCAGGAGGCGAAACACCAAAACGATTATACCACGTCTTCAAGGGTACATTAACTTATTAATATGGAAAATTCACGGATTTTATTGGTTCTTTAAAAAATGAGCTATATAATCCAGTGTATAACTCAAAATGACTGCTGTTCGCTACCACACAGATATAGCCTTTGTGGGGAGCGAGAAGTTGGACACCTCATTTCGTTTCGAATGATGCATTTGGCGCATAAAACTCAGGAGTGCTGGTTTCCAAGTCTTAACAGTTGAAACCCAAATACACTCTTCGTAAATAGAAATGTTTACTGTAGAAGAAAAAATCAAATTATAAAATGGTAATGAATAATGGTGGTTACTCAATTGAAGAAACAATACATTTATTCGTTGTTGCACCAATCAGCCAATTCCTTCAAGTTTCTCTATTTCTTATTCTATTGAAAAGTTTCAGAAATGTGGGTGTTTACAAACATGTAAAAATTGCAACATTGCTGAACCACCAAAATCCATGAGTGATAATCGTCTGCAGAGAGAGATAGATGTTCAATTTTGATTTCCGACTTCCATTTCCTGAATTATTTACATGCACAGTATATTCTGACCTGAAAAACTTCCTGAAAATCAATAAAAAAATAATTGTAACAAATGTTTAACATATACTGTGAAACAGAGACAATAATCATAGATTTAATCTAAATTCACAACTTTTTCATATACACAATATATTCTAACGTGAAGTGATCTTAGAAAACAGAAAACTTCACGAAATTAATACTTGTCTCTTCAAAAATCAAGTTGAATTAAATTTAGAAATATATATATATACAATTACAAATCTCATAAAAAAATAAAGTTATTAAATTATGTTGTGTATAACACGACGTTTCGGTCAGTGAAGTATCACTGACCGTTATCAAGTGTCAACTGAAAATGGTCGTAGCTACGCGTCAAGGTATACCTTGTGAATGCGGAGCGATCTGTATAGGAGAAAGGAAACGACCCTTGAAGGTCAGGGTAAAAGAACACAAAAATCATACAATCAGAGGAGAAACGACCAAATCAGGAATAGCAGAGCACACCTGGGAAGAGCATCATAATATCCAATAGAATCAAGCGAAGATTATCCACCGGAAACGACACTGGAGAAAGCGCAAGCTTAAAGAAGCAGTCTTCATCAAACAAAATCGAAATGTCTACAGCCACCCAAGCGCAGAAGTCCATCCCTTATGGCTTCCCCTACTCGATCGAATGCAGAACGTGAGAATACCCCCACCCGTTCATCATCTTCATCATCATCAGTTATCAGTTGACACTAGATAACGGTCAGAGATACTTTATTATCCGAAATGTAGTGCTATACACAACATAATTTTTTAACTATTTTTCGATGAGAATTTGTAATTGTATATATATTTTTAAATTTAATTTACCTAGATTTTTAAAGAGACAAGTATTCATTTCGTGGAGTTTTCTGTTTTCTAAGATCACTTCACGTTAGAATATATTGTGTATATGAAGAAATTGTGAATTCAGATTCAATTCATGATTATTGTCTCTGTTTCACAGTATTTGTTAGACATCTGTTACAATTATTTTTGTATTAATTTTAAGGAAGTTTTCCAGGTTAGAATATATTGTGTATGTAAAGAATTCAGGCAATGGATGTCCGAAATCAAAATTATCAAATTACTTTGCCTTCAACATTTAAATCAGGTAGATGTTTGTGCTGATGTTGAAACCAGCGCATCTTGTTCGAGTAGAAAAATTGCTATACAAAGTAATATGAGCGATAAAACTGTTGGAAATATTTTGTAAAGAAAGTGTTTGTTATAATGTACAGATTAGCCAAGAAATTTTTTCCGAAGACAAAATAAAACGGAATTTTGTGAAACGATCATGGAAAAAAAATTAAAATAGTTCATTTTTAAACAATTTTATGTTTTTGAAAAGGAATTGGTGTACATAATGGTAAGATCAAAAACAAAATTTTGTCTCCTTCAAATATTTATTTATTAATTTTAAATGACTATTTATATTTGTTGGTTTATTTATTCCATTTGACATTGTATATTGAGTTTTGATTATATACGTCTATTAAATATGAGCGATGCCTATGTAGACATTAATTTAATTCTGAAAGTTCTCTGAATAAAAATTTTTTTGGAATTAAAATTGTAGAAGACAGATTAAATCTGTTTTGATATTGAAATTTTGTTATATTTCTTCTATCAAGTAAAAAGCCTTTTTCTATTTTATTTTATACATGATATATAATTATATTTAGGCTTGAATAAATCTCATTATGGAATGTCAATGGTTTAAAGAAAACCTTATAATATCTTACAGTTTTCTGTAATTTGTGACAAACATAGACTATCTGGATTTTTAAAGTTAGTCTGTTTAAGCAATTTTCGGTACCACTTTGAGGTAAGATATACTGATTGTTACTTGATTTTGATATTTTAAATATTATTTAGGGCCGATGAAGAGATTATCGGAATTATAATTGTTTTTTGAATCTATAGTACATGTTTTGAGAGATTTTTGAATTAACTTATTCGAATATTTGAATATTTCAAATGAATTATAATATATTTTTCGAGAAGTCCTTAAGTTGTGTTTTATGTTTTTGAAAAGGAATTGGTGTTTATAATGGTGAGATCAGAAACAAAATTTTGTCTCCTTCAAATATTTATTTATTAATTTCAAATGAATATTTATATTTGTTGGTTTATTTATTCCATTTGGCATTATATATTGAGTTTTGATTATATACATCTATTAAATATGAGCGGTGCTTATGTAGACATTAATTTAATTTTAAAAGTTTTTTTAAATTAAAATTGTAGAAGACTGACAGATTAAATCTGTTTTGATATTCAAATTAAAAGAAAAAAATAGTCTGCTAATGATATTGAGAATGTACTCAACGGAGGACGAAAAGTCTTTTCAATATAAATACAGTCGACTCTCGTTAATTCGAAACTCGAGGGACTCTTGAAATATTACGAATTATCGAGTGTTTGAAATATCAAATGGTTTGAAATTTGTGAGAGAAAATAAATAAAACTTCGAATTATTAAGTGTTGGTTAATTTTTATTTATTAATATAAAAATGACAAGAATTAAGAGGTACATTCGTGTACATATGTACATGTATTCGTAATGTGAATTAATTAATCTTTCGAAAGAATTTTGTTATACTGGTTTGCTTTAAAGCAGAATTCTGCTGCTCACACTGCTCAATAACTTTTTTTAAGAGAAAAAGTGCCTGAAATGCTTTTTCATCACTTTCGTTTTGTAGACAGAAGCTTTGTAAGGTATTAAATGAGGATCTTGCTTCCTTAACTGCCACCTCTGCCAAATGTTTCGATGTATCGTCCTCATCTTCATCGTTACTTTGCGTATCTGTTGCAGATAAAATTTCGCCATCGGTTAGTGAACCTGAGACAGCAACATTTTCATCCACTTGAACAAAATCAGAAAAACTCACACCGCTGATGTCAACTAATGGTTCTATTGCTGGATTTTCATCATCTATAAGTATTGGAAGATTTTCTTGATTTTCTTTTAAGAAACCGAAATATCTGAAGTTTTTAGTAGTTCTTTTCCGTACTCCAGCAGTTTGAGCAGCATTAATTTTCTTCTTGTGCTTTATTATTGTTGAGAGAGTACTCAGAGGAATCTTAAATTCTTTTGCAACATCACTCTTCTTCTCACCTTCTTCTACTTTTTCGATTAACTTTTTCTTTTCAGCAATCGTCAAACATCTATACTTTCTAGGGCTCATAACTAACACTAACTTTTAATCTGCATACCAACGAAAGAGTAACGGTAACTGAATAACTAAACAAACCAATTCGTAAGAAGTGTGTGCGTCAAATAGTTAAACAAATCATAACAAAAACAAAGGCTCGTGTATCTTGATACAAGTTTGAACTTGTCGCATACAAGTTTGAACTTGTCGCAAAATGTACTTACAATCTTTCCGCCTCTTCTCTCTGCAACTTTGAATTGTCGAGTGTTGGACGCTGATGAGTTCGAATTAACGCGTCGTTTTGTTAAATAGCAATGATTTTTTCGTTCGAATTACCAAGTGTATGAAAATGTATTGATTTAGTTCGAAATATAAAGAGATTTAGTAGGGAACTCGTGATAACTTTGAATTATAGAGAGGTTCGAATTATCGCAGGTTTGAATTAACGAGAGCCGACTGTAGTACTTTTCTATTTTGTTTGTGGAATGCAATATCCTGAACCAGCATTATAATGAATAACAGCATTCAAGAAAATTGTGTATTCGCATAAGATTCCGCGGCTGGTCATATTAGGAAAATGAAGATTCCGGGTTGGAATTCATAAGTGTTCGACGTTTCGGCTTCGCGTTTCATCCAAGCCGACGTCTTCATGTCCTTCAAATCCCAGGGACACTTGGGTAAGCATTAAGTAAATTATTGCCAGGTTTTTGCGAGTACAAAGGCGCACACTTCAAAAACTTTGTATCTGCAAAGAGCCAAATAATACGCGCCTGTTTTTCGCTTTCATGGAAAAACAGGCTCACTTGTTAAAAGTTTTCGAAAACTTTTCAGGATTACGTGCATCATTAGAAACTCTTATTCGGGAATTCCATAACGAGCAGAAATCTGATATTAATTTCTGTATTCAGACAAAGACGCTCAATGGCGAATCTAATGCTTTGAACCTGTCTAACTAAGGCAATCTCGAGAATTCTCCTTTCCCTTGTGAGCTGTGCGTCGTTATTGAAGGGAATCAATGCTCATAGAAATTTCCACAATGATCTTCAGTTATGAAGTGATTTCTCAATTGAGAAAGAAACTGTAATAGCCAATCATTTCAAGGTCGATTTAGTATGAAGATGCATCATTAATATCTGCAGAATAGTTGCTTACATTCCAAGTTCTTCAAATATATCTGTAATCCAGAAAAAATTAATGGAAGAACTTACAAAAAGGGGGCTCTTTTATTTGATAGAAGGTTTTCATAAATATCTTAAATATCAAACAGAGTATTTCTGTAATACCTCGCTAAAAATTTCAATTTTATAATGTTTCTTAAAAACTTTTTAACATTAAATGCCTTAGTGCTGTATATGAGACAAGAATGGCATGGATATGAGGCATAGAGCAGTTTCAGGGAGACCGCATACCACCACCGAAAATTATGGAGGTCTAGTTCGAAAAGTAGTTGTAGAAAAGTATAACAGAATATTCATCTTATTTTAAACAATAAGGATCGGTTTTTTACTTGATAGAAGAATTATCACAAGATTTGAATATCAAAACAGATTTAATCTGTTAGTCTTCTACAATTTCAATTCAAAAATTTTTTTTGAAATTGCTCATATTTAAAAGACGTATAAAATCGAAACTCATTATACACTATCAAATGGAATTTAGAAAAACCAACGAATATAAATAATAAAATGAAAATAATAAATAAATAAACATTTGTTGTTTCGTTCCAGGCATGCGTACTGAACTCTTCAGACAAACGTACGAGCTCTGTTTGTTACCAAATATATTGTTTTCTGATCTTATATTCATGAAAACTAAATCTTTCTCAAAAATATAAAACATAATTTTAAGAACTTCTCAAAAACTAATTTATTTGAAATATTTGATATATTCAAATAAATTACTTCAAAAAATTTCAAAACATGAAGCACATCCTCAAAAAATAATTAATATTCAGATAAGACCAGTTCAACTTCACATATTAAAAAATAATAAAATCAATTAACAATAAATAGACTTACCGAATGATTTCCAGAAATATGTGAATTGGTGAACATTCACATAGGTACATCTAGAATCCAAGGTACTGTATGTTCTATGCTCACAACAAAATCACACAAAGTTTATACATATATATATATATATAAACTTTGTGTGATTTTGTTGACTTTGACCATAGCCGACTACCTGCATAACCTATTTTATACATTACTTTTGTCTTAGAACGTTACAAAACAGAACTATATTAAAATTATGAAGAATAATAAATTCCGGATACTTTCTAGATGGACTAAACAATCAAATCACGATATCTTACCGCTGTCATGCTTGCGATAATTAGGATAATGAGCCGCCACCGAAAAGGCTTACAGACGAAATCTGGATTCATCCATAAACAGGAAGGATCTCCATCTGATCGCGTTCCCTTTCTCATGCTCGAGAGACGAAGAATATCTTACAGCCCTATGCTCCCTATTCAATCACGGATGCCTGGCGGATTTGCTTGTCTGCAAATTGAAACTATGCAACTTTTTCCTTATTGTTTGACCATAAACTTTCCTCCAGTAGCTTGCCCGAATGAGCTATTCTTTCGGGATGCTGTGAAAAAGAGATTCGTCGTAGAATTAACCATATCAGCCGATCTTATCCGATGATTGTAGCTCTTTCAGTCCTATGAGTAATACGATAGCGAATCGACGCTTCCAACTTATTTTGCGAAACCCTGAGAAGGTTAGCAACTTCTTGTTGTGTTAAAACTTCTTTTAACCAACACACAGTTAATCCAGAACTAATACTACAGAACATCAGATCGCTTGTAATAGTACATTATCGCACATAAAGATCATAACAAAGAAGGTCATACACCTACAAGAAATGAGTTTTTTCTATTAAGCCATTCAGTGTCATGAGGACTTTTTTTTGTGTATGTGTGTAATAAGCAATCATACGCCTCTCCATATGGTATGAACAGAAATCCTGAAAATTTTATTCAAGCGCAAAAAGTCAGTTTTGTCACGAATATCCACTTCAATTTTTGAGCAGTTTATTTCGTTAGAAGTTCTGTGAAATAATGATGGTTTTAAAAACAATTTTCCTTGCTTCATTTCAATATAAACTTCTGTCGATTGATATAAGTGGTAATTATATGACATTAATTTAATTTAATTCCTGAAGTTATAATTATTAAATATAATTTTTTGAAATTAAATATGCAGATGGCTAACATTAAAATATTTAAATAATTTTATAAACTTTCTATCAAGTATTAACACCTATTCATTTTATTTCATTCATAATATATAATTATTTGGTTTCCTTAACATTCTTCATACAGATAGTCCTTATGCTATAACAGAGGCCGTTAAATTGCTTTTCAATCTTTTAGATCAATGGTAAACCACAGAATTATTTATTTGAGTTAACATTACATCCATTTAAATTTTTCAGTGCTCATTTACTGGAAGCTTTCTGAATTGTTAAAAGGTGAGTAAATATTTGTTGTTGATCAGTGTTATATTTTATTTAATATGAATTAATTGAGTACTGACGAAGCAAAGTCTCTCTTAAAACTTGTTTTTCACTAATGTTTTTACACATCTTGAGATTTTATAGAAACTTACTAAGTTAGAATAATATAAATATTTTAAAAAATTTAAACAATTTTAAAAAATTAGCCTTCTACATATTTAATTCCAAAAGATTATATTCAATGATTATAATTTTTATTTATTGGATTTTGTTATACCATTTGGATGTCTTATAATGAATGTTTTTTATGTCATGATATAAGTGGTACTTATACGACATTATTTTAATTTATTTTCAGAAGTTATAATCATTGAATATAATCTTTTGGAATTAAATATGTAGAAGGCTAATTTTTTAAAATTGTTTAAATTTTTTAAAATATTTATATTATTTTATATACCTTCTATCAAGAATGACCTCTATTTACGTTATTTTACTAAGTTAGATATCCAATAATATTGAATATGCTAAGTAAGATAGTTTTATGATGAAATTCTTAAGATTATGTTAAACATTTTTGAAAGATATCTGTTTTCATAAGATTGATCAGTAGAAACAAAATTTTGTCTACTCAAAATATTCAATTTATAGGATTTTGGTTAACAATTTTTATTTATTGGATTTTGTTATATCATTGGGATGTGTTATAATGAATGTTTATTTTATATGTCGTTTGATATAAGTGGTACTTATATGACATTCATTTAATTTAATTACTGAAGTTATAATTATTAAATATAATTTTTTGAAATTAAATATGTAGAAGGATAATATTAAAATATTTAAAATAATTTTATATACCTTCTATCAAGTATTAACCTCTATTTATTTTATTTTATTCATAAAATATAATTATTTATACACAGATATTCTTTGTGCTAAAACAGAGGCCGTTAAATTGCCTTTCAATCTTTTAAAACAATGGTAAACCACAGAATTATTTATTTGAGTTAACATTACACCCCATTTAAATTTTTCAGTATTCATTTACCAGAATCTTTCAGAATTGTTAAAAGGTGAGTAAATATTTGTTGTTGATCGATGTTATATTAATATTTTATTGAATATGAATTATTTGAGTACTGACGAAGCAAATTCTCTCTTAAAACTTGTGTTTCAGTAATGTTTTTACATATCTTGAAATTTTATAGAAAGTAACTTAGTTAGATATCCAATAATATTGAATAATCTGAGATAGTTTTATGATGAAATTCTTAAGATTATGTTGAACATTTTTGAAAGATATCTATTCTCATGAGATTGATCAGCAGAAACAAAATTTTGTCTACTCAAAATATTTAATTTATAGGATTTTGGTTAACAATTTTTATTTATTGGATTTTGTTATATCATTTGGATTTTTTATAATGAATGTTTATTTTATATGTCGTTTGATATAAGTGGCACTTATATGACATTAATTTAATTCAATTACTGAAGTTATAATTATTAAATGTAATTTTTGGAAATTAAATATGTAGAAGGCTAATGTTGAAATATTTTAATAATTTTATATACCTTCTATCCAGTATTAACCTCTTTTTATTTCATCTTCTCCACCTCTAATATAATTCTTCGTATAAACATAGAAACGTCATAAAACCTTCTAGAATAACGTGAAGAGCTCTTGAAAGCACTTTTCGAAGTTGGAAGGATAGTTCTTCTCTGTTGAGGCTTTTTTTTTCAGGTACGAAAATATTGATCTGTCAAACTTTTAAAACGAAGACTCATAACTTGGAAATTTTGGAACGTAAACAGGCTTCGTTCTGAGATTATCTACTGCAAGACTGGGTAATTTTGGGATATTCATTACAGCATAAAAAACATTAGGGGACTGCGCTCCGTTATTCTCAGTGGTTCGAAGTAATCTCCTGAATTTAATTAAGCGTGACGAAGGGAATATGAGAATGATTACAGTGGGCTGCTAGACGAAAAAGTGCAGAAACACTTAATATATTGGAGGTGAATAAACTTTCCTTTCATTGACATGTACCCAAAAATTATTTAGGGTTATTGATAGGCTGATAACTTGATTGAGTCGACATCTACTTGATGGAAAGTCATTTTAAATGATCCATTGAATATTAACATTTTAGATTTACACGTAATTGTTCGAATACGACAATTGGCTTCTAAAAAAGTTCAGAATTTATTATACCCACATAAAAAGGCCTAGCTGGATATTTTCTAAAGTATGAATTTTCCGAGGAAATTATTATAAAAGATTTTCCAATAAGAGGTTCTATTTTGAGTAGCCTGCTATCTGGGCAGCTGTCACTTTTGAAGCCGTCATCTTCTGACATTTGACAAGTAAAAACTAGGTCATTGATAAAAATGGAACAATGAACACTTCAATAACGCATTGAAGTTGTTAAAATTCACTACGAAAATGGTGTAAATTTTGCAGTCACAGTTCGCAAAACTAAAGCACTTTTGGGTCGTCGGAAAAATTTGAGCTGTTGGGAAATTAAAATGAACCATCACAAAGTATCACTACTCCATCCCATATTCGATTTTGAATATTTGGTTCGGCAAAAAGTGACATTATTTTCCAAGGTGGAGTAATTGGCTTAAAATCAGAGATTACAGGTTTCAAATGCACTAACAGGAGTTCAAAAATCACCACAGGTTGTGCATTTTATTGAATAAAATGAAGTGCAATACAATTTGAAAAATACATGACTTGTATTTTCTTTTATATTTTTCTGATGACTATTATGGCTTAACCTGTTACTTGGCTTCAGCTTGACGTCGACTTCTGGAGCATCCTAGATAGTTACATTGTTTTCATTAAAAAAATTATTATTTTCTCTGCAACGTTCTGCAAAACCGGTTGATTTCTGGTTTTTCAAAATAGACATATCCTGATATTATTATTATTATCCTGATACTCCAAGATACTACTTATTATTATGACATATATGTCATAGTAATAATATGTTCGAATTCGACATTTTTAGAAAACCTACCACTACTGATACCGTAATCCATTCAAAATGTAATCAGTCATAGCAAATTAAAATGTCAACATTCCATAGTTTCATTCATAGACTTTTGAGCATCCCGTTGAACGAAGTCAATTTCCGAAATGAAGTGTGTATCGGGTGTTTTTTTTTAGAGGGGTAACTGTGGGTTGACAGAAGTAGAAGCCATGTTGTTTTGACATTTCTGTTCAGTGAGCATTGACAAATTATCACGGAAAAACTCACGCCACCAGAACGTTCACAAATAGTTGAAATTTATTTTCAAAATCAGTGTTCTATTCGCCAAACTCATAAGAGCACTTCGTGAAATTCATGGTTTACATAATTGTCCATCAGAGTAGCTTATTCATCGAACTATCGATCGATTTCGGACAACATTTTCTCTACTCGATGCAACAACAACAACAAGACAAAGAACTAACTGTACGTACAGAAGAAAATATCGCTGCTGTACGTCATAGTGTTAATGATGATACAGATTTGTCTATTCGTCGACGTTCACAACAAGTTGGACTCTGTGCATCCACCACATGGAAAATTTTGCGTAAAGATCTTGGTCTACACCCATACAATATCCAACTGGTTTAAGAACTGAAGCTACTTGACAATAATAAGCGTCGTTTGTTTGCTGATTGGGCCTCAGAACAGCTTGAAGTTGATCCACTTTTTTATCGTTAAATTGTGTTTAGTGATGAAGCTCATTTCTGGTCGAACGGCTATGTGAAGAAGCAAAATTGCCGTATATGGAGTGAAAACAATCCTCAAGAAGTTCTGCAGGTTCCATTGCATCCTGAAAATTCACTGTATGATGTGCTTTACACGCTGGAGGCATCATGGGTCCATATTTCTTTAAAAACGATGCTGGACCTAATGTTACAGTGAATGGTGCTCGTTACAGATCGATGATCAATAATTATTTGTTTCACAATTTTAAATGATATCCCAGAAGTGTTTTGGTTCCAACAAGATGCTGCTACACCTCATGCTGCTACCGTAAAAATTGATTTATTGAAAGAAAGATTTGGAGAAATGATTCAATTAATTGGCCCCCAAGATCATGCTACATAACTACACTGGATTATTTTCTTTAGGGTTATGTCAAGTTATTGATTTATGCTGATAATCCAGAAACAATAAACGTTTTGTAAGCCAACATAACTCGTGTTATTGCTGAAATAAGGCCTGAATTACTCGAAAAAGTGGTCCAAAATACAGGAAATTGAATTTAAAACATAAATGTCATAAAAGTATCCTTCAAATAAAGAAAAATTTGGCTTCAATCTTAATTTAAATGTGTTTTATTTCAAATTAAAGTTCTATCACTCTTAAAAAACACGCGATAACTGAAACTTTAGCTGTGAATAATGGCTATAAAACTGAAAGAAAATTACCACAATATTTAAAAATAATTTTATATCAATATAAATGACCCCTATGAAGAAAAGAAAATATGGTTTTCATTGGCTTATACAGGTATGGAAAAGACTGTTGGAAACATAGGAAATTTAGTGTTAATCAAGACCTCCAGTGGACAATGGAAGAATCAAAAGCTCAGCACTATGCGATGACGAATACACGACTGTTCTCTCTCAATGGTAGTAGCAGACTGCATAGCCCTTCGATCGAAACATCAACACTCCGCACTGCCATTGAGAGAGAACAGTCATTTATTCGTCATAGCATCGCGCTGAGGTTTTGATTCTTCCGCTGCTCCACTGGACGTCTTGATTGAATTGACTTAATTTCCTATGTTTCCGACTCTCTTTTCCATACCTGTATAAAAGGTTTCAGCAGTGGGATCTCTAATGGTCTTCATAAAATGAAACAGAAGTAATTTAGCTAAGAGGTTGGTAAACAATAAAGAAAGGAACCTCAACTTTTCCAACTCGGGGATTTATCGAAATAAAAAATGAAATGTCATTTTTTAAAAGTAAAAATCTTTCTGTCTGTCCTATATAGGACAGACAGAAAGATTTTTTAAAGGTAAAAATCTTTCTGTCTGTCCTATATAGGACAGACAGAAAGATTTTTGCAATATAGAATCAAAGAACATAGAATGTCTATTTTGAAAATTTAGAAATCAACTGGTTTTGCAGAAAAGCGTATAGAAAATAATCATTTTTTAATGAGAAAGATGTCACTTTACTATATAATGTTAAGAAGGGTAAATTAATGGACTATTTGGAGATTCTTTCAATTAAAAAAGCCTTTGAGAAAAAGGAGAATTCAACAAATTCTCGAATTCTCTTTGGAACACCCCTATATTGGATGCTGTTATTTCCATGCGCCATAAAAATACACAGATGTCCTAAGTGTCGTGAAAGAACCCTTTTTTCAATTTTTAGTTTAGCTACGTTTTGTACTCCTTTGAAGATTGTCAGAAGAGCGAAACACGTGTCAGGATTCTGCATAAACTGTGAAACATAAAAACTGTGTGAATTTTTTCAAATAAAATTTTTATAGTGTTTCACCTAGACCTAACAGCATACTCCATTCATTTAATTAATTCGGATACAGCTGACAACCAAAACTATACATGTAATTTGAATATTCAAGTTCATACCGTGACTGTCATCAGAAATAACCTCACCATGAAAGTACTCCACCTACAAGTAAATGATTAATTGAGCGCACTTCTAACAGCAGAATTGGGACGCCTTTTGCACAATTTACATCGAGTCCCCGTAGCTTTTCAACCACGCAAACAGCGTCATACTGCCGGAAAACGGTGAAAATCGAAGGTGGACGGTCGCTAGAGCATTAGTTGTCGAAACTAATGGGAATGAACTCGAGAGTCATCCAACTCTCGTCAAACGGGAATTAAGGCCATAATGAAACATTTTCTCCTCATCGATTCAGACACAGTTAACTTCGGTGTCTTTCGTGGGATCTATTTTGCGATTCGGCAAATTTCTAACAGCGTAACGAGAGATGGGTATCCCAGTCGGAAAAGTTGTAGAGCTGGAACTTCTTAATTCGTGAACCGATATGACGTGTTCAAAGATTCGAAATCTTTTCTGGAGATGATTGAGAAGATTAAAATTGTCTCAGAATGTACTCTGAACTGAACATTGAGATCATAATTTCAGTATTCTTCCTAGACATACGAGGGTGGTACAAATATGATCGAGACAAATACTCTAACACGTTTATTTATTATCGAAAAATTTACAAAAAATCACATTTTTTCTAGGTAATTCCCCTCACTATTTACACAGCTTGTCAACCTTTACGGAAGTTTTTTGATGCCGGTATGGAAAAATTCCTTGGGCAACGCGGACAGCCATGTGCGCACGAACCCCTCTACCTCGTCGTCGGTGTTGAACTTTTGACCTCCGAGGGCCTCTTTCAGTGGTCCAAACATGTGGTAGTCGCAGGGCGATAAATCCAGACTGTAGGGGGGTTGTTCCAGTACCTTCCACCATAATTCCGATATTTTATCGAGCGTGAGAGCGTATTAGGGCGCGCGTTATCCTGGAGGAGAATCGCATTTCGTGCTGGAACGCTCCTCCGTTTCGAGCGATAAGCGGCTTTCACGTGTGTTTTCAGAAGGTTAGAGTAGTATGCAGCATTGATGGTACGTTGATTGCGCAGGAAATTGACGAACAGCACGCCTTGCCGGTCCCAGAACACAGTACACATTACCTTACCTGCGGACCAGTTTGTCTTCGCTCTGACTGGCGCCCCTTCCTCCTTCTTCCTCCACTCTTTACTTGACACCTTGGTTTCGAGAGTGTAAAAGTCTACCCATGTTTCGTCTGAAGTGAAGATTCGCTTTAAAAAACCGCCCCCTTTCGCCTCGTATCGCGTCAGTAAGCGGCGACAAACTTCCAACCGCGTTAATTTTTGCTCAAAGTTTAACAGTTTAGGAACCCATCGCGCCGTCATTTTGCGATATTGAAGGTATTCGTGGATGATAGACTCTACACTACCAATACTGATGCCGACTTCAGCCGAAATGTCTCGAACATTCATCCTAAGGTCCTCCAAAATGAGTTGTTCTAAGCGGCGAATGTTGTCTGGTGTGACGCTGGTTTGCGGTCGACGATCAAGCGGCTCGTTCTCGACGGTTTTGCGGCCATCCTTGAATGCTTTGGCCCATTTAAACACAGCAGCCCTACTCAAGCACTCACTACCGAACTGCTTTTGCACACACACAAAAATATCCGTGTTTTCAACGTCTTCTCCCACTAAAAATCGAATGATAATACGCTGCGCAACGGCAGTCCGTACTTGACGTTCACTCATGGTCGTAGCACATCCGTGAAACACGTGCTCCGACGAAAACAAATGCCACACTGTGCGTAAGAGATCCAGCTATCACATACTCAGGCCACCACTTCGAAACATACATGCGCGCCATCTAGAGAGTTTGTCCCGTTTATATTTGAACCACCCTCGTACATTAAATTTATGGCGGAACTACACAAGTGCTCGAATTTTCTGGGAGTTTTATACAGAATGAATCATAACTATTGGAACCTAGGTTGAGGACAGGTTATTCGGAACAAAATATGGCGATTATACCAAATATGCCTGCACAAAATATTGCTAATATAGTCAAGACGGCTATATGTATGCAAATTTTCCATTTCAATTTTTCGAATCGTGATAGTGTAACACACCTCTAACTATTCGAGTGAATTTAGTGAATTTTTACACAGATATAATTTACATTGGCCCATTTTGAAGAACTTTATATTATCATAGCTCATAACTCCTGAATATTCATAATCATTACAGACATCTACAAACGCAAATTAGAGTTAAAGTTCATTATGAAAGTCAGGAGGACAGACAGTGATTCTAAATGTTTTTTTCTTCGTTTATACCGAAGCAAAGGAAAAATTAAATTTTATATATTTACATTCTGAAAGTTTCTGACGAGAATTAAACTTTAAACATACTTTTGGATATATTCCAGAATAATGCCCTGAAATCTGTGGAAGTCGTTTTCGTTGTCTGCAGACCCATATAACAATTTCCGCATTTACAGTCACGTTAGATGGCGAAACTTCTCAAAAGCCTACCGTTAAGTCGTAAATAACTACTAAACACCAGTTTTAATGAAAATGGTATCGATTTGACTGGCATATTTGAATGAATAAACAAATTTGTTCCATATTTGCATGAGATTCGTGAATGAATGTTAATTATCGATTTATATGCTTTGAATTTTGCGTTTATTTTGTGGTTGAATGAAGGGTTTCTGAGATAATTAAGAGTGCTGATTATGCTCAGTAATTTTCAACAATCGATATGCTATAATTGAGATACGGTGTATGATCAAATTAATAGAGTCACCTCAAAAAATTGAACACTTCTTTATGAAATGAACTGAAATCAGGGTACGAAGCATCAATTATGATACTAGAGTACAATTATTCTCGATCAATTATGATACTAGAGTATATTTATTCGTAGGAGCAAAATCGGCAACACTGCAGATATCGTCACCAATTCACTCATGCGCAATGATGCATCAGTGCTGTTAGTTCTAGCTAACCAGCCTCGCGGTGCGGTTGTATACTTTCACGTTGTTTATGGTTTTCTAAGACGTTCTGGTTTGTTTTGGTACTTTTTATCGTCGTATTATATTGTTGTGCTTTATTTTCACGTGATTTTAGCAGTCAAGTCTTTGTTCAGTGTTTTTCACACCATCTGATTAAACAGAAATAAAATTATATTGGGAAAGTCAAGAGACATCACACCTGGTATAACATCTTTGGTATCAAATACAGATTACTTCAACAGGAAAATAGCATCCATCACTCAAGTTTAGAGAGCAACAGTAAAGGAAAATGATGTCGAAAAAAAATACAACAGCAAGAGATAAGCGGAAAATAAGTGATATTGTTATGGCAAACAGAAAACAGCCTCGCAGGATACTCTCAAGAATCATGCAAGAGTCAGGGGTGAGCATTTCACCAATGACGGCTCGAAGACGAATAAAATATTTAAGGTTCTCAGCATGCCGATCTGCAAAAAACTTCTTTTCACCCCAACCATGATGAAAAAAAGACACCAATGGGCCAAATATCACAAGAACTGGACAGCTGATGATTGGAAACAGGTGATTCACAAATATAATAATAATTAAAACGGTAAACTAATAGGATTAGATTAATCAACCGTACAAATTCCATGGACAGATCTGAATTTGTGAGGAGAAGACAAGGGGAATAATTAAAGGATGACTGCATCGTTAAAACGGTCAAGCATCCTCTAAGCATCATGGAGTGGTCTATAATCAGCAGTCAGGGAACAGGTTGCCTGTACATCATTGAAGAAACAATGAGACAGGACCAGTATATAAATGTCCTTGGAAAGAAATGCTTCCCCAGGCCCAGGAGCGGTTCCCAGATGGGGTGCTACATATTCCGAGTAACGCCGAGTAACGGTTCTAGACTGGTGTGGTAATTCTCCAGATCTCAACCCGATTGAGAAACTTTGGAAGTTGATGAAGAAAGAAATTGCAAACGAAATAGTCACTTGAAAGCGTCAGCTGATAGAGCCTAAAATAGAAGGGTGACACAGGAGGAATAACTTAGTTATTCAAAGTGTGATCTTGCCTGATGATGCTACTGTGATAGCGAAACAATTGTTGTGAATTTAACAATAAAATTTGTGAAAATCAGAATAACCTTATTTCAATATTAATTAATTTCTTTTTGAAGTTTCCTATTGAGAGAGGGGTTGATAGTAATCTATGTACAAAGGCATGAAAAGGGGACATTTTTATTTTATAAGGGTGGGATCAGTTATTGTGTATTAATCAATCTGTGTACGTGGATTTTCTGAATATGTCAAATTCAAGGGAATTAACATTTCTTGTAATCTGTATATCTAAAAAAATTATTGATTTTTGTGAATTTTTGATGTCAATAGTGAATTTGATAGAATTGAAAAATGAATTTAACAAATTCAGAAACATTTCTAATTACTTAGTAGAACCTAACCAAATGCAAAATATATCATCCACATAAATTTTCCACTAAAGAACTTTATTAATCAAATTATCTTGAGAAGAAAAGATTTTATTTTCGAGATGGGTCTTGAAAATTTCGCTCAAAAGGGGTGATGAGGGAGAACCCATAGGTAATTGTTGATAAATTTTATAATTTTTTAATAACTTTGTTTAAGGCATTTTTCAAGTAGAATCATTGTTTCTCGTATAATTTCAGAGGTGAGTGATTGGTTTTGATGTAATGAATTTTGAACTATATTTTTAAATTCTTAATTAGGTATAGAAGGAAATAAATTCACAACATCGAATGAAACAAGTTTAGCTGTAATTTGTAAACTTTTTAGTTCTTCTGGGAGATGAATAGTATTTTTGATAGACTGGAGTTGTTTTTATTCACTTTATTAATTTTAAAATGTTTCACCAAGTGATATGCGACAAATCAATATCATTATAAGTCTATTTTCTTACATTTTTCATAAAATATGTATTATTAAAATTTAGTTTATTCATTTGGATTATTTTGATTCAATAGAAATTCATGATTTCCATGAGAATTACTTTAATATTCAATCATTAAAAGCTTCAAGATAGAGAAAATTTTGGGTTTGGAATATTAATATCAATTGTTAAATTGAATAATAATTATCAACCTCTCGACCATGTCTTATATGAAATTTTTTGTTGCAAATAACTTGTTGATCTCGCTGTGAAGTTTGGCCCTTTTAAAGGTAGACACTCTGTATAACGAGTTCATCAAACATATTTATAATCTTGTGTTCTTCCAAGAAGACAATTTTCCTAGAAAATATATAACTCGGACAGAAATCTTCTTCCAGAGGTGGATAAAAGAATGACATAACATGACATCATATTATGATGTCATGTTATTATGACATTGTTTTCCAATTTGGTGTGATCGACCACCTACTCTGACGCATTAAAGTTGGAGTGACTTAGAATGTTCATCGACAGAGAGAAGTTCTGCTTCCATGTCGCTTAATGGTCTTATTTTTCCCCTATCGATATAATTGCGTTATAACGAAAAAGGGCTAATATTTCAGAACTTCTTTGAGACTTGGCCACTTTCAGATGGCAGTGTAGGAATTTTTTATTGATTGAACAAAAAGTTGTTTTGATACAGATATCATTTGTTGCTCTGAGTGAGAATGCTAATACATCTAGCTATTACATTCATTTTTGAAGAGAAAACAACTGTAGTATGAATTCTCTTGATATTGAAATTTCGAGACAAAACGACTCACTCATACTTATGGAAATATCTGGAAGACTGTTTTATGAGAGCCACGATATATTGGCCAAACTGGTACATTTTTCAAGCAGAACATCAGAGGAACCATACGTTAGTCACTTCATAATCACATTACGCCAGTCATTTGAAAAAATTTGTACGTAACTTAAACAACAAGTGTGAGATTACTCATATTGAACGAATATACATTCTGTCAAGAAAGTACCGGGAATTATCGATTTAAATCTGGCGGGGCAATGAGGCAGGTAAAAATTTTTTTTCCTAGGTTGGTACCACTGTCCTTAATTACTATGCCAAGCTTGAGCGGGATCTGTCAACTAGTGTGTTTGCAACAGCTGATTAAGTCAGTCGATGTCAGAGTGCGTGCCAATTTTTACTATGGGTGCTTACGTTGAGGAAAGAATTTGTTTGAAGTTTTGTGTTGCAAATGAATTTTCGTGTGCCGATACATTGAAAATGTTGGAAAAGGCCTTTGGTGATAATGCTCTATCGAAAACTCGTGCATATCAGTGGTACAGAGCCTTCAAGAACGGTAGTGAAGTGGTCGCACATCGACGGCTTCGATCGAAGATAACGTCGATAAAATTAAGGAAAGGGTGCTGGAAAACCGTCGTACCAGCTTGAGAGAGATAGCACATGATCTCAAGATATCCCACAAGTCCGCACGTACGATTTTGATTGATATTTTGGGCATGAGAAAGGTGGCCGCACGACTCGTACCGAAAGACCTGAATTTTCTTCAAAAACGTCATCGCGAACAGGTTGCTTCAGACATGCTGGATCGTTGTAATTCCGATTCTACATTCATGGAACGCATTATAACTGGTGATGAGACCTGGGTCTACGAGTACGATATGCAAACAAGCCAACAATCATCGGAATGGGTGGCAAAAAATGAGCCGAAACCGAAAAAACCACGCCAAACCCGCTCGAAAATGAAGGTGATGCTCATTGTTTTCTTCGATATCCGTGGCGTGGTGCACTACGAATTCGTTCCAGAGGGTCAGACGGTAAACAAGGAGTATTACCTAGGCGTTATGAAACGTTTGCGTGAGCGTATCCGTAAGAAGCGGCCAAATTTGTGGGCGAACAACTCATGGATTTTGCACGACGATAACGCCTTTTTACCGAGCTACGATTGTGACTGACTTTCTCGCCAAAAACTCAACAAACGTGCTTCAGCAACCACCGTATTCGCCGGATTTGGCTCCCTGCGACTTTTTCCTCTTCCCAAAACTAAAATTGCCCCTTCGTGGCACCCGTTTTGAGTCGATTGAAGCCATAAAACAAAATTCGGCGCGGGAGCTAAAGTCCATCCCGGAAAGCGCCTATAAAAAATGTTTCGATAATTGGAAGTGCCGTTGGCATAGATGTATTGGAGCAAATGGAGCCTATTTTGAAGGCGACCCAATAAATTTTGACGATTAAATGTAAAAATGTTGTTTTAATTGAAAATTCCCGGTACTTTCTTGACAGAGTAGTATATCGGTGTTTTTTTTAGAGTGATAGATCTTCAAATTGAGATAAAACACATTTCAATTAAGATTTTTTTATTTGAAAGATAATTTTATGACATTTTTGTTTTAAAAATAATTTCCGGCATATGTCTACCACGACTACCTCTGAGGAACCGCATTCGACCAGACCAATTTTCGACCACTTTTTCGAGTAATTCATGCCTTATTTCATCAATAATACGAGTTACATTGGCTTCCAAAGCGTCTAGTGTTTCTGGTTTATCAGCACAAACCAATGCCTTAACCCCAAAGAAAATAATCCAGTGGAGTTATGTCGCATGATCTGGGAGGCCAATTAATTGGACCATTTCTCGAAATAATGTTATCGCCAAATCTTTCTTTCAATGAATCAATTGTTACGGTAGCAGCATGAGGTGTAGCACCATCTTGTTGGAACCAAAACACTTCTGGGTCGATACCATTCAAATTTTGAAACAAATAATCATTGCTCATCGATCTGTAACGAGCACCATTCACTCTAGCATTAGCTCCAGCATCGGTTTTAAAGAAATATGGACCGATGATGCCTCCAGAGTGTAAGACACACCATACAGTGCATTTTTCAGGATGCAATGGAACCTGCAGAACTTCTTGAGGATTGTTTTCACTCCATATAGGGCAATTTTGCTTGTTTACATAGCCGTTCAACCAGAAATGAGCTTCATCACTAAACACAATTTTACGATAAAAAAGTGGATCAACTTCAAGCTGTTCTAGGGCCCAATCCGCAAACAAACGACGCTCATTATGGTCAAGTGGCTTTAGTTCTTGAACCAGTTGGATCTTGTATGGGTGTAGACCAAGATCATGCAAAATTTTCTAAGTGGTGGATGCACAGAGTCCAACTTGTTGTGAACGTCGACGAATAAACAAATCTGGATCATCACTAACACTATGACTTACAGCAGCGATATTTTCTTCTGCACGTACAGTTCTTTGCCTTGTTGATGTTGCATCGAGTAGAGAAAATGATGTCCGAAATGTATCGATAGTTCGACGAATAAGCTGCTCTGATGGACGATTATGTAAACTATAAATTTCACGAAGTGCTCTATAAGTTTGGCGAATAGAACACTGATTTTGAAAATAAATTTCAACAATTTGTAAACGTTGTTGCGGTGTAAGTCTTTCCATGATAATTGTTCAATGCCTACTGAACAGAAATGTTAATCAGCTGACAAATCCAGTTCATCTGAATATATTCAACAGTAGAAGTTATTTAGGTCTAATTGTTCGTTGAGTACTATTCAGATTTTGTTGTATTCAATCATTTCTAGTGACTATAACAGGTTAAATGTTTGATTTATTGGGTCTCTACTTGGTGGAAACTCATTTTAATTAAAAAACATAAAAGACTGTATTTTAATTTCCACAAAAATGTTTAATACAACAATTATTTCACCACGATGTGGCTTCTTCAGGTATCTACATTCTAGTGACTGATGGTGTCGGGTATAACATAGTTTAAATACATTCAAGTACGTGACAAAATAATGGTGAAAAAAAATCATAAAAATCTAGGGCGTTTATTAGAGTTTGCCGCTAAAAATGCCATTAGGCAAAGACATTCAGTAATGGTGATCTGTTAACATCTGTTTGTTCATTCAAAAGGATTTTACGTACATTGTACCTGTTGCTTACGACGTGGATAATTTCAAAGTTATTATTAAAATTATGCCTCTGAATTCCTTAAGGTGATTAGATAAATGTCGATTGTCTGGAATCCGATATGTTACTTCCTAACGGAACGTATTTCTGTGTATTATTATCCTCTTTTATGATTGGGTACAAGAGATTTGATGCCATGTTCTTTTGTTTATTGGATACCATTTTGACTGTAAGAATGGGGTTGTAACCTTTGTTTGGAGCTATCTGTTAAATAATATATAATTCTTTGGAAAACTTATCTGAATTCACAGAAACATTCAATACTTTATCAATAAAACTACTCATACAGATATTACAATACATAAAACTTCTAATCACCCCACCAACCAAAAGATGTCAGCATATAATAGTTTTATTCATAGAGTATTGAATGTCTCTCTGAATTCAGAAAAATTTTCCAAAGAATTAAATATTATTAAACAACGGTTACAACCCCTTTCTTAAAGACAAACTGGTATCCGATAAACAAAAGAACACGGCATTAAATCTCGTGTACACAATCATAAAGGACGACAATACACAGAAATACTTTTCATTATCTTATGTTGATGGATCATTTGAAAATATTGCTAAATACTTAAATAAAAGTTTCAATCACAATGCAGCTTTTGAAAACATCAATAACCTTAGTACTTATATAATAAAACAATAAGGATCGAACAAAAAAAGAAAATAAATCTGGATTTTACAAGTTTACTTGCAACGATTGCCCTGTAGTATATATTGGCCAGACAGGTAGATCATTCAAAAAAATAATCCAAGAACACCAAAGAAGTAACATAGGTACATTCGACATATTCTGATCATCTCAAGGAATTCAGGTATAATTTCAATATCATCTATGAAATTATCCACGTCGAAATCAAAAGTTCTAGATCAATACTTCTAGAATCTTTGGAGATCAACTGGTACAAGGCCTGTGAAATATTTTTGAATGAACAAACAGATGTTGATCCCCGTTACTGAATATCTTTTCCTAATGGTTTTTTTTTAACGGCAAACTCCAATAAACGCCCCAAGTTTTTATGACTTGTTTTTTCCATTCTTTTGTGACGTGCTTGAGTGTATTTAACTTCTTTTACACTAGACACCATCAGTTAGTAGAATGTAGATACTTGAAGAAGCCACATCGTTGTGAAACAATTGTTGTATTAAACATTCTTGTGGAAATTGAAATACTGTCTCCTATATATTTTTTAAATAGCAGGTTCAAGGCATAACTTTTACTTTCTATATGAAAAATCTCAAAATAATGGTTGAAAGTATGATTTTTTTATAGTCTTGTGTAACCCTTGGAATTCTTATCACTCTATAGATTTCGACTATTGATATATTCAAATCCCACTCAGAATTAATTAATAAAGATTTTTAGCCATGCCTCACATAATGTTGAAAAATCTGAAATTTTTCATTTGGATAATCACATCTGGATGAAAAAACAGAACCTAGTAGCAAAAGAAATTTCTCCAGATCTTCCCCGTTCTCGCGGACAGTTGAACAAATTGAAAAAGTTTTAAATTTAAGAACCGCTTGAATTTTCCGTTTTCTTCTGTACGTATTAGGACAATCAGAAAATGTGTCCTGTTAAAGTGATATATGATTACGATGCTTCAGGCAGAACAGTTTCTTCAAGATGATTTGTTTCGTCCCTTTTATTATCTGTCGCATACTTGACGTGTATTTTAAAGTGTTTTCGTAACTGAAATGTTCGAGATTTCAGTTCCAGCGAAGTTTTGATGTTCATAATCCTAGTATTCTTCAAACTGACTGATTTATTCGTTAAATTCATACAGGATTACTCACGAATGTGATTAAATTCTAAAAGTGTCGTATCACATATTACAGTAGGACTCCCTTCCGTTGTTGCCAGATTTCTTGTACTCGTCTTGTGTGTAAGAATGATGGCACCGTATGGTTTCGTTCAAAATGTTAAGAATCTGTTCGATCTATGACTAGGCATTGGAATTATTGGCATATTTGAATATTCACATTTTCCCCATCTTGTGATATCCCTTTGTTGAATCACCCTGAAATGATTTTTTTCTGATAGTTTTTACTCCCTGATAGAAAAAGACTAACCCTCAAAAACACCTGTATCAAAAATTGAAAGTTCAGAAAATCACCAAGGAAATAGATACAAATTATTCGTAGAAGTTGTTTAAAATGGTGACTTTTAGTTTGATATGTACACAGTCTTGCTCAGAGTAATAGTGAGTTACCGTATTGCAGCAACAATAATATCAGTTTGTCTGCGAATAACTTCACAAAAAATTTCACTGCGATGTCCACAAATTTTAATTTAAAATTTTTTCTTCAAAACTTTTCGTAATTGAATTGAATAAATGTCTCAGAAAATACAGTTTTAATAAAAATATATCTATATATATATAGGATACTTCAATGGGAACGCCCCATTTTAAATTGACATTACATAAGTAATATAGTTGCCATAAATAATTATGGCAGCCATTCTTTATTTGTGACATTGACAGTTGTATTTGTCAATGTCTACCATTTAGTCCTGGAAAAGTACAAACTCCAACAACGTTTAAAAATAATCCAAATTCATTATGAAAAATCGCGATCTGTTACTCTACCTTTAGGTCCCTAAACTCCAATTTTTTGTCGTTTTAATCGTCCGGATAAAAGAACAGTTCAACCTTTAGTGAAGACAATTTAAACAAATTTTACACTTCATTATGTTACAGTGCCAGAGAGACAAAGAAATGCAAGAAGTGAAGAGAATATTGCTGCCGTACGAGAAAGTGTCCGTGAAGACCAAAATTCATCGATTTCTCTAGGCATCTCTCAGACGTCTTTGTGGCGAATTTTACGAAAATACCTTGGTTTATATCCATGCAAAATTGTTTTCACCCAAGAACTCAAACCAACAGATCATTTAAAGCGCCCTGTATTCAGTTATTCGCCCCCCAGGCATTAGATCTTGACGTGATGGGGGCGCTCTCTTGACTAGGACCCTAGATTCGTCCCGGCGAATTGGAGGGTTAAGTCTTGGTGTCTAACGTAATGCCATTTCGCGCCAGTCACTGGACCTGTATGGTGGAAGATCTCCGAATGGGACCCTAGTTTTACTCAGGTGAAATGGAGGGTTGAGCCGGTTGATTAACTCAGTAACAAGGGAGTCTGTCGCAGCACAGGGCTTCTCCCTGGCGTACTCTACCCTATCGCAGTATAAATCTCCGGATTCTGTGTAATGGCCGAGTGCCGAGTGTAGCATACTGCGTTACCTCGGGGGGGTGGTCTTGCTCACAGATGTTACTTGTACCACCTGGCCACCCCAATTGGTGTTGGACTCGAGGGGGCAGTGGTTGAAAGTCCGCATGCTGGACTAGGGGGGTATTTCATTTATCTGTTCGCAGACCTCCATTTTCGGGATATTCTCATGAAACGACTCGGGGTTTAACGGGACTTGACGGTTCGACCGGCCTATCCTGGCCCCTGGATCTGTGCGTAACAATTTATGGTTTGTGGATCTCGACGAAATGGCTCCGCCATTAGTGCTTGACGCCAGGATCAATCAAATGACTTCACATGGGTTCGGTGGGTCAGGACGTATAGTCCGCTAGACAGTGCTCGTACCAGGATCAATTGTAGTCGTCAATCTTGAGTTTATCTTAGTTCATGGGACTGCGTTCGGGTGGATGGATAAGAATTCCCTCCGGCGGGTGAGTTGCGTCTCAAACCAACTCGGGTACTGACCTGCTGAGCCAGTAGAGGTTGGATAGTGCTTCGCTGCTACCAGTCAGACGGTTCTGGCTTTCGAGTCGGGGCCCAAACTGGAAGCTGGTGGGTTCATCTCTTCGGAGGGGTTCTGGCCACGCGCGATGATATGGCGTAATCCTTATCACACTTTCTACCTCTAGGGGTGGACTGTGGAGACTGCTTGGTAGTCACTTGGAAAAGGGGCCTTCCTCAAATAGCCAATAACTATTCTGGTAGAATTCACCTGTATTCAGTTATTGGTGCTTAGAAAAAATCGGAAATGATGTAGATTTTCATAAGAAAATCATTCTCAGTGGTGAGGCTCATTTCTGATTAAACGGTTATGTTAACAAGCAGAATTGCCGTATCTGGAGTGGTGATAAACCTAATGAACATCAAGAACTTCCATTACATTCTGACAAACCTACTGTGTGGTGCGGATTTTATGCTTGAGGTGTCATTGGACCTTATCTTTTTTAACGAAGCGCATGAGGCGGTAACTATCAATGGAAATCGTTATCATTTAATGTTGTCTGATTTTTCATGCCCTGAATTGATCTGTCTTGGTTTGCAGAACAAGTAGTTCCAACAAGAGAGTGCTACTTGTCATACTGTCAACGACACAATCACTTTTCTGAAAATAAATTCGGTGATTCGATTATTTCAAGAAATGGACCGATAAACTATCCGCCTCGTTCCTGCGATTTAACTCCACTGGACTTCTTCATTTGGGGTTACCTTAACTCATTGGTTTACAGCAACCATCCAGCAAATTTAGACGAGTTATATATATAGATATTGAACGAGTAATTGCTAACATACGAACTGATTCGTGTGAGAGTCATGGAAAAATGGGTTCAATGTATTCATTTCTGCCAGCGTGTCCGTGGTGGACATTTAAATGATATTTCATAACTAATGTCCATTGTACTTCATAATGAAATCCAGTTTCAATAATTATCAAATAAATAATTTGTTTTATTTAAAAAACAAAATGGGGCGCTGCTAATGAAAGACCTTTCATTTTTATTAGTTACTTCTATTTTTTGGATACGAAGTTGGACTGACGAGTTATCGATGTGGTAATTCCAAATGGCCCATTTGAAGATGTGCTGCATTTTTTTGGAGTTTTTCTGAAGAAACTCTTTAAATTGAGTTATTTCTGAAGAAATTCTGGAGGTTGTGTTGACATTTTTGAAACGAAATTTGGTGTTCATAATACGAAACAAAATTTTGCATTCTTCAAGTATTTATTTGTTTTTAATATTTTGTTTATATTTTCCTTGTATTCTTTTATTACTTTCCGTGCTGTGTAATGAGACATCAAACAATTGGATTTTTAAAAGTTTTTGAGAAAAAATTTTCATATAGTTGAAATTTGTAGTGAGGTTAACGGAATAAATCTGTATGTTACTTAAGATATTGTAAGCAGTGTAAAGTATAAAGAACCTCTCTTTATTACTTCAAATGAAGACGTGAGGTAAAATTTGAGAGCAAAGATATCGGGTGTTTTTTTAAGAGTGATAGAATTTAAATTGGAATAAAACACATTTGAATCAAGATTGAAGCCAATTTTTTTTCAATTTGGAAGATAATTTTATGACATTTATGTTTTGAAAATAATTTCCGGCATATGTCCACCACGACTAGCTCTGAGGAACCGCATTCGACCAGACCAATTTTGGACCACTATTTCGAGTTATTCAGGCCTTATTTCATCAATAACTCGAGTTATGTTGGCTTCCAAAGCATCTATTTTTCCTGGTTTATCAGCCTAAATCAATGAATTGACATAACCCCAAAGAAAATAATCCAGTGGAGTCATGTTGCATGATCTTGGAGGCCAATTTATTCGACCATTTCTCGAAATAATGTTATCGCCAAATCTTTCTTTCAATAAATCAATTGTTACGGTAGCATCATGAGATGTAGCACCATCTTGTTGGAACCAAAACACTTCTGGGTCGATACCATTCAAATTTTGAAACAAATAATCATTGATCATCGAGCATCAATCACTGTAACATTAGCTCCAGCATCGTTTTTGAAGAAATATGGACCGATGATGCCTCCAGTGTGTGAAGCGCACCATGCAGTGCATTTTTGAGGATGCAATGGAACCTGCAGAACTTCTGGAGGATTGTTTTCACTCCATATAGGGAAATTTTGCTTGTTTACATAGCCGTTCAACCAGAAATGAGCTTCACCAATAAACATAATTTCACTATAAGAATGTTGATCAACTTCAAACTGTTCTAGGGCCCAATCAGCAAATAAACAACTCTTATTACGGTCAAGTGACTTTAGTTCTTGAACCAGTTGGTTCTTATATGGGTGTGGACCAAGATCTTCTGCAAAATTTTCCATGTTGTGGATGCAAAGTGTCAAACTTGTTGTGGACGTAGACGAATAGACAAATCTGGATCATCATTATCACTATGACTAACAGCAGGGATATTTTCTTCTGTACCTACAGTTCTTTCCCTTGTTGTTGTTGTTGCATCGAGTAGAGAAAATGTTGTCCGAAATCTATCGATAGTTCGACGAATAAGCTAATCTGATGGACGAGAAAGTAAACCATAAATTTCACGAAGTGCTCTATAAGTTTGGCGAATAGAACACTGATTTTGAAAATAAAGTTCAACAATTTGTAAGCCTTGTTGCGGCGTGAGTCTTTCCATGATAATTTGTCAATGCTTACTGAACAGAAATATCAAAACAACTTGGCTTCTATCTTCTGTCAAATTACAGTTATCCCTATCGAAAGTTCTATCACTCTAAAAAAACATCTTATAGCAAGTATTTACTTGTTTTTGTTGTTTTGTTTATATTTTCTTTGTATTCCCTTATTACTTTCGGTGCTTTGTAATGAGACATTAATTCAATTTAAATTTAAAGAGATTTTGAGAAGAAATTTTTATATAGTTGAAATTTGTAGTTAGGTTAACGGAGTGATTCTATCTGTATGTTACTTAAGATATTGTAATGAGGGTAAAGTAAAGAAAAACCTCTTTTTATTACCTTAAATGAAGACGTGAGGTTAAATTCGAGAGAATAGATAAATAGATCTACAAAAAATGCACTGGAAGGCAAGAGGAATTACTGTATTGTTCTTGAAGGGGCGTTAGTGAAATTTCTGAAAAAATTATTTACCTCAGACCGAAGACCTTTCGAGTTTTGACATTACGTATGCATAAAAAAATTATGAGTTAGTTTGAAGGAAGCGTTGGAAAATGATGGATTTCCTCGACAAAATGTGGTCTCTATATTCGGAAAGTTCCTCTAGGAGTGAACGCAAAGCACTTTTCCAGGTGCTATATTCAATATTAACAATGAGCCCTCGCGTGTTTAATATAATCGAATTTTTCTCATCATCCTCGAGATCGTTCATCTTAGGCGTTACACCTAGGATGGATTATCGGATTATCCTATAAATTTCGGCGCAAGAATCGAACTGCAGGCATCTCCCAAATTGAACTTGAGCCACTTACCGTCGGAACCTTTTATTTTTTATTGCCATCGTCTCTCCTGAACGAGTAAAAAACAAATTTATGCTCTTGACCTAGATTTTTTTGGACACAGGTTTTACCTTGCACATGGCTGAGGAAAAATTATAAGGGTGAGTCAAGTTCAAGGTGACAACTCATATGACATAATGGCTTAAATTTGATATGAACAATATCAGTCTTCGCTGATATTTACTTTGAATTTGTTTGTGAGATTGGTCCAAAATATGCTAGTTCTGCAAATTTTTTGTCATTATATTCTGTTTTGGAAGTGAGGTATATTTGATTTTATTTTTGTATTTGTATATTTATTATTTGGTTTTTGTTTCGAATTGAAAATTTGTGGCTATTTGTTTGATTGTATTCAATACCTCTTTCAAAGTTATATCGGGTGTTTTTTTTAGAGTGATAGAACTTTCGATATGGATAACTGTGATTTCACAGAAGATAGAAGCCATGTTGCTTCTACATTTCTCTTCAGTAAGCATTGGCAAATTATCATGGAAAGACTCACGCCCCAACAACGTTTACAAATTGTTGAAATTTGTTTTCAAAATCAGTGTTCTATACGCCAAACTTATAGAGCACTTCGTGAAATTTATGGTTTACATAATCGTCCATCAGAGCAGCTTATTCCTCGGACTATCGATAGATATCAGACAACATTTTCTCTACTTGAAGCATCAACAACAACAAGACAGAGAACTGTACGTACAAAAGAAAATATCGCTACTGTAAGTCAAAGTGTTAATCATGATGCAGATTTGTCTATTCGTCGACGTTCACAACAGGTTGGACACTTTGCATCCACAACATGGAAAATTTTACGTGAAGATCTTGGCCTACACCCATACAAGATCAAACTAGTTCAAGAACTAAAGCCACTTGACCATAATAAGCGTCGTTTGTTTGCTGATTGGGTTCTAGAACAACTTGAAATTGATCCACTTTTGTATCGAAAAATTGTGTTTAGTGATGAAGCTCATTTCTGGTTGAACGGTTATGTAAACAAGCAAAATTGCCTTATATGGAGTGAAAACAATCCTCAAGAAGTTCTGCAGGTTCCTTTGCATCCTGAAAATTGCACTGTATGGTGTGCGTTACACGCTGGAGGCATCATCGGTGCATACTTCTTTAAAAACGATGCTGGATCTAATGTTGCAGTGAATGGTGTTCGTTACAGATCGATGATCAATGCTTATTTATTTCAAAATTTGATTGGTATCGACCCAGATGTGTTTTGGTTTCAATCACCCAAAAAAAAAACGATATTATTCAAAGGGGCGAGTTGGAAATGGAAATGGAAATCAACAAGAATAAATCCGGTACATTTCCCAGTTTTTCTTTGATAAAGGCGAAAATGCATGCCAGGTGGCTGAAACTGTGAATGATTTCTATGGTCTCGATACTATAACACCTAATTACGTTCAATTTCGATTTCGTCACCTCGCGCAGGTAGGCATATCTTCGAAAATGTCGATAAAATCACAGGAATAATCGTTGAAGGGCATGTTAGTAGTCGTAGAGCATCGCCCAGGAGCTATAGATCTAACATAAAACAGTTATTATTATTATTATCCTGATACTCCTAGATCTTCTGTGAAGATCCCTCAGAAGCTTTTTCAGCTTGTACGAGTTAGGAGTTCAGTTGTGTTCTGTGTAGGCTTTGTTACTGCGATCTTGCGCCACTTTAGGTCACAGCACTGTTAATTTTTGACCCAACAGTGAAATGGTGGCAGATACCCGTCCAACTAGAAAATTTCTTTTCTACCTGAATAGGATTCGAACCCTGGACCTCCCGGTCACGAGTCCGATGCTCTCCCGCTGAGCTATCCACACTCATTAAGTTCTAAACCATTTGCGCAAAGCTGGATTCAAAACGAAGCTCAATGTTTGGGTGCCACACCAACTGACACCAAAAAACAAGATAGATCGAATTTCCATCTGCGAAGCCTCGGCCAAACGGAATGAAAAAGACAATATTATTCAAACGATAGTGATCAAAGCATGGAGTTGTAGCTCAAACGGTGGTCAAACCAGGACTAACGACCAGAAAGGTTCTACTGTTCATCTGATGGGACTGGAAAGGAATACTTTATTACGAGTTGCTTTCATATGGCCAAACACTAAATTCTTATCTTTACTGTCAACAACTGGACCGTTTGAAGCTAGCGATTGACCTGAAACGACCAGAATCGACCAACAACAGAGGTGTTGTATTACATCAGGCCATACAAGTCTGTAGTGACTCGCCAGAAACTCTGGGAGCTTGGTTGAGAAGTTTCCGGAGCTGATAAGGGCGATTACTTTCTTCTTATTGCATTGCAAAACTTCCTGAGTGATAAGAAATTATCATCAAGAGAACATTGTGAAAATCGATTACCAGAGGTTTTCCCCAATAAGGACCAATACTTCCTTGAGAGGAGCTTTATGAAGCTACCTTCAAAATGGCAATGAATAAAGGTACAAAATGGTGCATATTTGACCCAAATCGGCCAATGTTGAATAAAATCTTTAAGTTAACGCAAAAATAATGGATTTTTTTTCTAGCCTACGAGGGGTATTCAATATATGATCGATATAGGCATGAAAGAAAACTCAGAAAATTTTGGAAAAATTCTATTTTTCAATGTAGTCTCTCAGAACATTAATACATTTTTTGGATCGAGAAATAAGCTTTTCTAAACCTTGTAAAAAATATTTTTCAGGCTTCTCCTCAAAACCAGTATTAATTGCTACCTTCAGTTCTTCATTGTCGGAAAATCGCTTTCTACGAAGATATTTTTTCACATTTGGGAATAGATAAGAGTCGCTGGGGGGCAAGTCTGCACTGTACGGAGGATGAGTAAATTTTTCGAAGCCACATTGCACAGCACCCCCGTTATGAGTTTTCCTCGCCTTTATTCTTTAATTGCTTCTCTTAAATTCTACTAAATGGTTGCGTTTGATACTATGATGGTCTCACTCTTTTTAGTATATTCAATCAATCAAATATTTTTAGAATCACAAAAGATCGTAGCCATTATTTTTTCAGTAAATGGGGGGGACTTTAAACTACTTTGGAGGCTGTGTATCCTTTCCAATCCACTTCATGAACTCTTGTTTACTCTCTGGGTCATAGTGATGAACCCACGTCTCATCCTCAGTAACCAGGCGGTCGAAAATAGTCGATGGGTCTTCTCCACAGAGCCTTAAAAACCCCTTACAACGACTGGCACTTGCTTCTGAGGTGCAGTGAGCATTCTCGGTATCCATCTTGCACTGACCTTTGAGAGGTTAAGATGGTCAAGAAGGATAGCATGGATGGTACCCACGCATAGGTTTGTTATATCTGCTGATATTTTGATTTTTATTCAGGCATCTTCAAGTACTAGCTTTTCCACTTTTGTCATATTATCTTCAGTGGTGCTGCTAACGGGCCGCCCGAGCGAGGATCGACTTTCGAAATTTTTTCCTGCTTAGTCAGGAACTTTATGACGGTGCGATGTTCGACATTATTTTGTCATCGATACTTAGGTTGATGTTGCGATCTAGCAGTTTTGTGATTTGTCCCGAACTATTTGGTTTTATTCGCCACTTCAGATCATTTGTTTTCTTATGATTATATAGGGTCTTAGAAAACATGGAAACTCTTTTAGAGCATTTTGATATATTTATGCCTGCTAATTTCACTCGACATGGCATTCGGAATCATAAACTGTTTCTGCCCTCATTCTAATAGCATTGATCTCATTATTTTCCATAACCAATAAGAAGGTTTATTTCATTAATTTGGTCCACCCATAAACAGTCTCTCCAATCAATTCCGTTAATTTCTCTCTTTTTGTCAGAATGCATGCATCGAGCACCTCTAACGTTCATTCTTTGAAAAGACTCTAAAAATCATTATTGTTCGGGTGGTCAAACTTGTCGTATGTAGCCTTTGCTACATAATGCACTATCATTCGGATAGTCAAATTTGTCACCTACGGTCCAAGCTACGCGGTTATTATTGTTAATATAGTAATCCAGTCGATTGCCAAAGTATTGGCAAATTTATTATATTTGTTTTTAGTGTAATAATCATACCTTTTGACTTGGTTTATATACAAACAGCAAATCAAGAATTATAGTTTGTTGTTGTCATAGAGTAATACGAGTGATTTATTATCAATTCCTTACAATATTCGTTGATTTATCTTTATCTCATTGGTTACTGAATTGTTTCAGCCGTTACTATTTGGTAGTTGATCATAATTAATTACTTTGAGATATCTAAAAAGTAACATTTGTTTAAAACCTTTTTCCACGAACATAAAATGAATTTAATGAAAAGTAAACAAAAATTCAACTTTTGCCACTCATTCTTTTCTTTAATTCCTTTCGACAAAAGAAAATCTTACATGTAGATTCAAAAGAAAAGAAACTTGATTATTGAAATTTTCAAATTCGTTCACAATAAAAATAATGTAAAAAATAATGAATGAATGTATGGAGCTATGTAAATCCAAATATTTGAGATACATTCTGTCAAGAAAGTACCGGGAATTATCGATTTAAATCTGGCGGGGCAATGAGGCAGGTAAAATTTTTTTTTCCTAGGTTGGTACCACTGTCCTTAATAACTATGCCAAACTTGAGCGGGATCTGTCAACTAGTGTGTTTGCAACAGCTGATTAAGTCAGTCGATGTCAGAGTGCGTGCCGATTTTTACTATGGGTGATTACGTTGAGCAAAGAATTTGTTTAAAGTTTTGTGTTGCAAATGAATTTTCGTGTGCCGATGCATTGAAAATGTTGCAAAAGGCCTTTGGTGATAATGCTCTATCGAAAACTCGTGCATATCAGTGGTACAGAGCCTTCAAGGACGGTCGTGAAGTGGTCGCCCATCGACGGCTTCGATCGAAGATAACGTCGATAAAATTAAGGAAAGGGTGCTGGAAAACCGTCGTACCAGCTTGAGAGAGATAGCACATGATCTTAAGATATCCCACGAGTTCGCAGGTATGATTTTGATTGATATTTTGGGCATGAGAAAGGTGGCCGCACGACTCGTACCGAAAGACCTGAATTTTCTTCAAAAACGTCATCGCGAACAGGTTGCTTCAGACATGCTGGATCGCTGTAATTCCGATTCTACATTCATGAAACGCATTATAACTGGTGATGAGACCTGGGTCTACGAGTACGATATGCAAACAAGCCAGCAATCATCGGAATGGGTGGCAAAAAATGATCCGAAACCGAAAAAACCACGCCAAAGCCGCTCGAAAATGAAGGTGATGCTCATTGTTTTCTTCGATATCCGTGGCGTGGTGCACTACAAATTCGTTCCAGAGGGTCAGACGGTAAACAAGGAGTATTACCTAGGCGTTATGAAACGTTTGCGTGAGCGTATCCGTAAGAAGCGGCCAAATTTGTGGGCGAACAACTCATGGATTTTGCATGACGATAACGCGCCTTCTCACCGAGCTACGATTGTGACTGACTTTCTCGCCAAAAACTCAACAAACGTGCTTCAGCAACCACCGTATTCGCCGGATTTGGCTCCCTGCGACTTTTTAATCTTCCCAAAACTAAAATTGCCCCTTCGTGGCACCCGTTTTGAGTGCCGTTGGCATAGATGTATTGGAGCAAATGGAGCCTATTTTGAAGGCGACCCAATAAATTTTGACGATTAAATGTAAAAATGTTGTTTTAATTGAAAATTCCCGGTACTTTCTTGACAGAAAAGTATACAACAAAATGACGTAAAAATAATGAACGACTGTACGGAGCTATGTAACCCCAAAAATTATTTGAGATATTTAAATGGGTACCATCTGTTTAACAACCTTCTTTGTCGATTGCCGACATTCCGATATCTGTTAGAAGGCCCTTCTTTTCAACCCGGTTTTTTATCACGTTCCGCTTGTAAACCTCTGTACCATTATTAGGTGTTACCGAAAATCTATTGAAATATTCAAAATATTTATCACTTTTGTTTAAATACCTCTGTACCACTTTTAGGTCTTCAGTTGTCTGATGATGGGATAGTTAATTTCTCGAAACTCGAGTCACAAGAAAATGTGTAATATATATTTTTATTGGTAGTAAAACATAGTCATTTCTACAATTTGTTTTATCTCATTGGATAAACAAAGCTAAATCATCATAGAGATAACTACATACAAGTGCCCTGGAAGTAAATCTCCTGGCTATAATACGTCATAATACAGTTCACTTAAACCCATCGAAATTAATCATCGAGATTAATCAATTTGCAATAGTCTGTTATTTCAAAATACTGCGGTAAACTAACCGTGGTACGTTACGATTGGAATACTCACATTATTAGCAAATCAGCTCGATACCAAGAATACATTTAACACCCCTCGTATCATTGGAAATTCTGTTTCCATGAGCTTCAACAGCATATCCTATCAGCATGAATAATAACGGTATGTTACCCTTTCGAAGGGACATTTCAATCTCATGTTTTGCCCCATTTCCTACTTCCGAAGTGCACTAAACGTATTCTGACCCGTCCTTGCGACCAAATCCAATATTGCCTGTAGGCATTCCTCGACATCATCATGAATTCAGATTTTATTCAAAACCCCTCAGAATTTCCTCACCTAGTGAAAAGATGTTGACTGTTCACACTACTTCAGTTTTCTCGCGCGAGGCAGATTCAAATTCACCGTTGTACTTTACATCATTCCTTTTTCGCTGAAGTCTCATAACTTTTATGCAAATTCGTTTCGACTTCATAATTGAGACGTCAGCAGTTTGATGGATCACAGTTCGGTTTGAGTTCTGTGTTGAATTTTCTTCGACGGTGTACAGAAGCGCTCCAGGTTATCATATGAAACTTCGTTTCATTGAATTTTCAAATAAAAAATAGTGAAGAGCAGTGAAGTCAGCAGCCCGTGCGTGCTTTTTCATATCAACACATATTCTTATGAAATTTTGCATTAGCCTTCTTCACTTCTAGCGGGTGGGCCATTGAAAATTGGCATTTTTGATCGGCTATAACTTAAAAAAAACTAATAAATATTTGAAGGTTTGATTGATTAGGTATTTACTTGGTGGAAACTCTGACTTCAGATAACTTTTCCAAAGAATTCAATATTATTAAACAAATAGCTTCTAACAACGGTTGCAACCCCTTTCCCATAGACAAAATGGTATCTAATTATAATAACAAAAGAATTTGGCATTGAATCTCGTGTACCCAACCATAAAAGGGGATAATACACAGAAATACTTTTTATTATCTTATGTTGATTATCTCAAAATATTGCTAAATATTTCAAAAATAGTTTCAATTACAACGCAGTTTTTGAAATCATTAATAACCTTAGTACTTACATAAAAAGCAATAAGGATCGAACAAATAAAGGAAATGAAATGAAAAAGAAAAAGGCTTTTTACTTGATAGAAGAATTATAACAAAATCTGAATATCAAAACAGATTTAATCTGTCAGTCTTCTACAATTTTAATTTAAAAAAAAAAATTTTATTCAAAAAATTTAGAATTAAATGAATGTCTAAATAAGCACCGCTTATATTTGATAGACATATATAATCAATATACTACTCTATCAAGAAAGTACCGGGAATTTTCAATTAAAACAACATTTTTACAGTTAATCGTCAAAACTTATTGGGTCGCCTTCAAAATAGGCTCCATTTGCTCCAATACATCTATGCCAGCGGCACTTCCAATTATCGAAACATTTTTTATAAGCGCTTTTCGGGATGGACTTTAGCTCTCACGCCGAATTTTGTTTTATGGCTTCAATCGACTCAAAACGGGTGCCACGAAGGGGCAATTTTAGTTTTGGGAAGAGGAAAAAGTCGCAGGGAACCAAATCCGGCGAATACGGTGGTTGCTGAAGCACGTTTGTTGAGTTTTTGGCGAGAAAGTCAGTCACAATCGTAGCTCGGTGAGAAGGCGCGTTATCGTCATGCAAAATCCATGAGTTGTTCGCCCACAAATTTGGCCGCTTCTTACGGATACGCTCACGCAAACGTTTCATAACGCCTAGGTAACACTCCTTGTTTACCGTCTGACCCTCTGGAACGAATTCGTAGTGCACCACGCCACGGATATCGAAGAAAACAATGAGCATCACCTTCATTTTCGAGCGGCTTTGGCGTGGTTTTTTCGGTTTCGGCTCATTTTTTGCCACCCATTCTGATGATTGCTGGCTTGTTTGCATATCGTACTCGTAGACCCAGGTCTCATCACCAGTTATAATGCGTTCCATGAATGTAGAATCGGAATTACAGCGATCCAGCATGTCTGAAGCAACCTGTTCGCGATGACGTTTTTGAAGAAAATTCAGGTCTTTCGGTACGAGTCGTGCGGCCACCTTTCTCATGCCCAAAATATCAATCAAAATCGTACGTGGGATATCTTAAGATCATGTGCTATCTCTCTCAAGCTGGTACAACGGTTTTCCAGCACCCTTTCCTTAATTTTATCGACGTTATCTTCGATCGAAGCCGTCGATGGGCGACCACTTCACGACCGTCCTTGAAGGCTCTGTACCACTGATATGCACGAGTTTTCGATAAAGCATTATCACCAAAGGCCTTTTGCAACATTTTCAATGCATCAGCACACGAAAATCATTTGCAACACAAAACTTTAAACAAATTCTTTGCTCAACGTAATCACCCATAGTAAAAATCGGCACGCACTCTGACATCGACTGACTTAATCAGCTGTTGCAAACACACTAGTTGACAGATCCCGCTCAAGCTTGGCATAGTAATTAAGGACAGTGGTACCAACCCAGGAAGAAAAATTTTTACCTGCCTCATTGCCCCGCCAGATTTAAATCGATAATTCCCGATAATTTCCCTTTCTTGACAGAATGTGCAATGTCAAATGGAATAAATAAACCAACGAAATATTTAATATATTTAAATATTCAAATAAGTTAATTTAAAAATCTCTCAAAACATGCACTATATCTTCAAAAAACAATTAGAATTCTGATAATCTTTTCTTCGGCCCTAGATAATATTTAAAATATCAAAATCAACTAACCATCAGTATATCTTACCTTAAAGTGTAACCGGAACTTGTTTAAACAGACTAACTTTAAAAATGCAGATATGTTCGTAACAAAATCACAGAAAATTGTAAGGTATTATAAGTTTTTCTTTAAACCATTGACATTCCATAATGAGATTTATTCAAGCCTAATTATAATTATATATTATGCATAAAAAAAATAGAAAAAGGCTTTTTACTTGATAGAAGAAATATAACAAAAATTGAATATCAAAACTGATTGTTAGTTGATTTTGATATTTTAAATGTTATCTAGGGCCAACAAAGAGATTCTCGGAATTCTATTTGTTTTTTGAAGATATAGTGCATGTTTTGAGAGATTTTTGAATCAACTTATTTGAATATTATTTTGGAATATTAAATATTCCAAATAAATTAAATTTTTTGAGAAGTCCTTAAGTTGTGTTTTATGTTTTTGAAAAAGAATTGGTTGTTCATATTGATAAGATCAGAAACAAAATTTTGTCTCCTTCAAATATTTATTTATAAATTTTAAATGACCTTTTATATATATATATATATATATATATATATATATATATATATATATATATATATTATATAGTATAGTTCTATTAAATATAAGCGGTGCTTATTTAGACTTTAATTTAATTCTGAAAGTTTTTTGAATAAAAATTTTTTTTGAAATTACAATTGTAAAATAAATCTGGAGTCTACAAGTTGACCTGCAACGATTGCCCTTTAGTATAGGGTGTTTTTTTGAGAATGATAGATCTTTCGACTCACGCCGCAGCAACGTTTACAAAATGTTGAAATTTATTTTCAAAATCAGTGTTTTATTTGCCAAACTTATAGAGCACTTCGTAAAATTTATGGTTTACATAATCGTCCATCAGAGCAGCTTATTCCTCGAACTATCGATAGATTTCAGACAACATTTTCTCTACTCGATGCAACAACAACAAGAAGACAAAGAACTCTACGTACAGAAGAAAATATCGCTGGTGTAAATTATAGTGCTAATGATGATCCAGATTTGTCTATTCGTCGACGTTCACAACAAGTTGTACTCTGTGCATTCACCACATGAAAAATTTTGAGTAAATATCTTGGTCTACACCCATACAAGATCCAACTGGTTCAAGAAATAAAGCCACTTGACCATAATAAGCGTCGTTTGTTTGCTGATTGAGCCCTAGAACAGTTTGATGTTGATCCACTTGTTTATCGTAAAATTGTGTTTAGTGATGAAGCTCATTTCTGATTGAACGGCCAGGTAAAAAAGCAAAATTGCCTTATATGGAGTGAAAAAAATTCCCAAGAAGTTCTGCAGGTTCCATTGCATCCTGAAAATGCACTGTATGGTGTGCTTTACATGCCGGTGGCATCATCGGTCCATATTTCTTTGAAAACGATGCTGGAGCTTATGTTAGAGTGAATGGTACTCGTTACAGATCGATGATCAATGGTTATTTGTTTCATAATTTGAATGGTATCGACCCAGAAGCGTTTTGGTTCCAACAAGATAGTGCTATGGCTCATGCTGCTACCGTAATAATTGATTTATTGAAAGAAAGATCTGGCGATAACATTATTTCGAGAAATGGTCCAATTAATTAGCCTCCAAGATCATGCGACATAACTCCACTGAATTATTTTCTTCGGGGTTATGTCAAGTCAACAATAGACGCTTCGGAAGCCAACATAACTCGTGTTATTGATATTGAATTGAATCAATCCTCATTTAGTGAAAATAAATATTAAATGATATTTAAATAAGTTTATTCTGATTTTCACAAAGTTTTATTATGTTTACAACAATCGTTTCGCTATCACAGTAGCATCATCAGGCAGGTTTACATTTAGAATAACTAAGCTTGTTTCCGTTGCTATTTATATCACAGTAAGAACAATAAATTTTGATTGAGCACTAAAATCCAAAAGAGGGTCTCTGCAAATTCCACCTGATCTAAATATATTTAACAGAGGTGAGTTATTTAAATCTATTCATTCGTTAAGTAATATTCCAATTTTTTTGTGATTATTTATCTCTAGGGATTCTAACTGATTTAAGGCATAACTTTTACTTTCTATACGTAGAAATTCAAAATTATGGTTGAAACTGTGTCCTGTTTCTAACATATGGTTAGAATATGTAGAATTACTCTTATTATTGAGGAAACTCTTTAAATGTTCACAAATTCTATGCGGAAAGTTTATCCAGTCTGTCCTATGTAAACTTTAGGGCAATCGTCGCAGGTTAACTTATAAACCCCCGATTTATCATCTTTATGTGTACAGTCTTTATTATTTTAAATGGATTTACTCAAGTTTGAATAGGTTTTAAAGGAAGTTCTTAAATCATATTTAGTTTTGAGGTATTTTCTCAGAAATACCTTTAGTGTACTTTAAGGAAATGTATTTAAAATTTTCTTCCATATTAGGATCCACCATATTTAAAGTTATTTTATTATTTTTATTCATCAACAATTTTTCTATCAACTAAGGTTCATAGCCATTATTTATAGATATTTGTTCAATAATGTTAGGTTCTGAATTATAATTTTCTCGATATATGGAAATATTGACTAATCTATGGATCATACAATTGAATGCTGATAATTTTTGATTTATTGTGTATAATAAAATCCGTATAGGTTGGTTTCTGAAATATTAAAAAATCATGTAAATTATTTATTCGAGTAACAGTTAAATCAAGAACATTAATAGAATTATTATGTTATATCTGTTAGAATCCATAGAGATAAATAAACACAATAAAATTGGAATATTACTTAAAGAATAATTAAATTTAAATAACTCACTTCTGTTAAATATATTGAGATAAGCTGGAATTTGTAGAGACCCTGTTTTGGGTTTTATTGCTCAATGAAAATTTATTGAAATTGATAGCGAAACGATTGTTGTAAACATAAAAATAAAAATTTGGAAAATCAGAATAACCTTATTTAAATATTACTCGTGTTATTGATAGAATAAGGCCTGAATTACACGAAAAAATGGTCCAAAATTGTTCTGGTCGAATGCGGTTCCTCAGAGCTACTCATGGTCGACATATGCCGGAAATTATTCTCAAAACATAATTGTCATAAAATTATCTTTCAAATAAAAAATAAATTTGGCTCCAATCTTAATTCAAATGTGTTTTATTTCAATTTAAAGGTCTATCACTCTAAAAAAAAACACCCGATATATGCATAAACGAAATTAAATCGTTTTTTAAAACCTATAATTCGATCCGTTACTGTTGAATGACAAATAATTTCATCAATAATTTCAAACATCGCAATCTCGTCCATTTTCGTGTCTAAATCGAATAGAGCCCGCTCTAACTGTTGAACGGTGATCTCACGAACTTCGTGTTCTAAATTGAATACACAAACTCGCAACGTTCCGAATGATTTAATGTGAAACGAACGTGACAGAAGGTGATTCTAATGGTTTTTTGTAATTGTTCGACACTCCTGTTTCGAATCAGACCCAAGGGAGGGTCTTCCTGGTTTAACCTTGTGTCTGACAGGGGTTGTGAAGTGAAGATGAAGGTATGCTGCCATTGTTCATAGACGAAAACTATAGTCACTGTATATTCAGTCGATAATAAGTGACAGAAAAATAAGTTATTTCTTATTTCATTCAATTTTAGTAATTCATATTGTTTTAATGATTTGAAAACCCGTTATTTATCAGTTTCATAAACAACATCAAGAGGCTCCTTTATGATAAAGTCCCTTTATGCAAAAGGATCCTTTAAATGGGACCATCTGTTTCATAAACGCACATCCACCGCCCTTTACTTAAAGCTTCCTTTAATGCGCCGTTCATATGTTCCCGACTGTTGACTGTCCTGAGAACTAGTGATTCAACGAATATAATTGGTGATATTATGAAAAAATTGTGAATTATGCGTCGAAACTTGTGAAAAGAAAAAGAAAAGAAGCATAAATCAGTCATTGCATAAACATGGTTATGTGCAGAAGACAGTATATTGGACTTATATCATTATTACGTGCGAATTGCCATATTTTAGTGGGTTATATGAATGAATATGGAAAAAAAGAGAAAAAAAAGTATTACTTCAAAACCTGAGGAGGACCTACGTCTTTTGGAATTGATTGGAAAAGAGAATTTTCATGTTATAAAATTAAGTCGGGCAAAGAATAGCAACTGCTCTCAACGCAACAGCTCTCCTTTGGAAAAATGGGGACCAGCTCCAATCCAAATATGACAATATAAAAACTAAAACTAGAAAAGAGGTAGCTGCTCAACGCAGTCATATTAAAGGGACAGGTGAAGGGACTCCATTGAAATTGAGGGAGCCAATTTCCAAACAGTTGAGCCCAACTGTTACGAACCCACTTGCCGAAGCGAAGGAGATGCATTATTAAAAAAAAACAGCTCTAGTAGAAGCTCAGATAGTGGCTATCAAGGAAGATAATAGAAGAAAAGAAGAGGAGCATTCGAAGCTTAAAATATTATCAGATTTGCAAGTTATGGAGATGAAGAAAAAATTAAATAATAATAATTAAAGCTTTTTCTTATTTTGAATGCACTTTCTGGGAAAAGCAGTATTAGATTTCTATCAGAATTGCTGCAGACTATGGAATCCTCTCAAATTTGAATTAAAAACAGGAATTTCAATAACATATAATATATTTATTTCTTTATTCTCACTTGAAACTTTTTCAGGTGTACTCTAAAATAAAACAATGAATCAGAAATATAAATATAGAAACCTATCTAAGTACTTACCTTGTAAAATATTATGAAAATTATATGAAATCTTGTAATGTTGAAGACACAATTTGAATATGAAAGTTTCACAAGCGGCAAAAAAATTCAATATCAATTATCATGCAAATATTAATTATAAAGTATCAAAATGTTCTTTAATAATCAACTGTTTCATTTGACGAGCTGCATCAAATTAAATACAAACCTTAAGTAAAATCATATGAGAATTATATGATATCTTGTCATGTTGAAGGCAGAAATTGAATATGAAGAATAGTTTCACAAGTGGCAAGCAAATTTATTTTCAATTATCACACAAATATAAATTGTAAATTAACAAAATGTTCATTAATAATCGACTGTCTCACTTGACGAGCTGCATTAACATTAGTTGAATTTTTTTGAAACTCCTCTTCCTCCTGCACATCATGCAATCATTCATTTGGAAATATTTTTGCAGTACAGCGGTAGCAACAATGATTTTCCTTATGGTCGTTAAATTAACACTCATTCCTTTAGAAAGTATAGGAAAACGACGTTCACAAACTCCATACTTTCTCTCCACCACATTTCTTGTTCGTGTAATTGACTCCTCATTTAAATTTTCAGCTGCAGGTATAGCTTCTGGTAACATTGTCATAAGATAAGTCTGCAAACTATAACCAAGTAACAAATACGGTTATTAAAAATTGTTTGATCATGTGTTGAGCCAAGTCATCTAGCTACAATATTTCTGATTCTCAAGTCTGAATCACACACGGTTTAAACGTTAAGGGCAAAATTATGTTTTCGATATCGAAAGATCTCTGTATCAAGACCACCCGAAGAAGTGATTTTAATTAATGTACAATCTATAGCACCAATGACATGTAGAAGTCTAGCAATTGCATAAAACTTTTCTGCTGCTTGCATTTCATGATCACCTTCACACATCTTTATTGTGGTCACAGGGATACGATTGCAGAAGAAACACTTCGAATAATTGAAGAAGCAGAACGTTCGAAATTCCCATGAAATCTCCGGCTGTTTGTTATCAGCATACTACTCTGTCAAGAAAGTACCGGGAATTTTCAATTAAAACAACATTTTTACATTTAATCGTCAAAATTTATTGGGTCGCCTTCAAAATAGGCTCCATTTGCTCCAATACATCTATGCCAACGGCACTTCCAATTATCGAAACATTTTTTATAGGCGCTTTCCGGGATGGACTTTAGCTCTCGCGCCGAATTTTGTTTTATGGCTTCAATCGACTCAAACCGGGTGCCACGAAGGGGCAATTTTAGTTTTGGGAAGAGGAAAAAGTCGCAGGGAGCCAAATCCGGCGAATACGGTGGTTGCTGAAGCACGTTTGTTGAGTTTTTGGCTAGAAAGTCAGTCACAATCGTAGCTCGGTGAGAAGGCGCGTTAACGTCATGCAAAATCCATGAGTTGTTCGCCCACAAATTTGGCCGCTTCTTACGGATACGCTCACGCAAACGTTTCATAACGCCTAGGTAATACTCCTTGTTTACCGTCTGACCCTCTGGAACGAATTCGTAGTGCACCACGCCACGGATATCGAAGAAAACAATGAGCATCACCTTCATTTTCGAGCGGCTTTGGCGTGGTTTTTTCGGTTTCGGCTCATTTTTTGCCACCCATTCCGATGATCGCTGGCTTGTTTGCATATCGTACTTGTAGACCCAGGTCTCATCACCAGTTATAATGCGTTCCATGAATGTAGAATCGGAATTACAGTGATCCAGCATGTCTGAAGCAACCTGTTCGCGATGACGTTTTTGAAGAAAATTCAGGTCTTTCGGTACGAGTCGTGCGGCCACCTTTCTCATGCCCAAAATATCAATCAAAATCGTACGTGCGGACTCGTGGGATATCTTAAGATCATGTGCTATCCCTCTCAAGCTGGTACGACGGTTTTCCAGCACCCTTTCCTTAATTTTATCGACGTTATCTTCGATCGAAGCCGTCGATGGGCGACCACTTCACAACCGTCCTTGAAGGCTCTGTACCACTGATATGCACGAGTTTTCGATAGAGCATTATCACCTAAGGCCTTTTGCAACATTTTCAATGCATCGGCATACGAAAATTCATTTGCAACACAAAACTTTAAACAAATTCTTTGCTCAACGTAATCACCCATAGTAAAAATCGGCACGCACTCTGACATCGACTGACTTAATCAGCTGTTGCAAACACACTAGTTGACAGATCCCGCTCAAGCTTGGCATAGTAATTAAGGACAGTGGTACCAACCTAGGAAAGAAAATTCCCGGTACTTTCTTGACAGAATGTATATCCAGTTTCATAGTGTCTCAATGTCAAAAGTAGTTGGTTCATCGGTTCAATACAGCTGTCTCTGAAAATTGTCAATTTAATGATTTGGTATACAAAAAATTATATCAACAAAATAATAAATCGAAATTTGTTTACCTGTTAGATGGGAAGTAGAATTGATCTGCAATTTTTTGAACGAAAGATAAAACAGTTGGTTTTGTCAGGCGAAAACGATCGAAGAAATCTAGATCATTTAACGTGGAAAAATGTTGTTCCCTCCTTCTGTCGATTTTTGGTCTTTTCACAATTATTTCTTCATCATCTGATGAAGAACTCAAGCTTGAATCAGCATTCATTTGGTGCAACATATTTCGTAGTATTTTTTCAAATATTTCGATATTAACAGTTATATTCTGTAAGCCTTCCACATATTTAATATAAACGGTGCTTATAGGGCATTAATTTAATTCCTGAAGTTATAATATTGAATAGAATTTTTTCAAATTGAATATGTAAAAGGCTAACAGAATATATCTGTTAATATTAAAATATTTACAAAATTTTATATACCTTCTATCAAGTATAAACCTCCATTTATTTTATTATATTTCGTAGTATACTAAAATCAGACAAAATGGGTAAATATACAAGAGGAAGGTTATGTCCACTGTTTTTATGTTTACCGAGCACCTGCGCAGTGTCGAGCTTCTCGTTAAAGGATCCTTTTCCAGCCGTAAAGGGCCGATTTTCTCACTTTAAGTTAAAGGAAGCTTTTAAGTTCCCTTTAACCTTAAAATTTGCTTATGAAACACGTTTTATCATTAAAGGAGACTTTTTGGGAAAAAGGGAGCTTTAATTTCGTTTATGAAACTGGCCGTAAAACTCATTTAACTTTAATATTCATATAGACATATTATTTTCTCTAGGCCGACGAAAAAATAATCAATTTTTTCGAAAAAAAACCTATGACAAAAAATTGAATCGCCATCAGGTGACCTGCGAGCCTCGTTTATGGTAATCTGAATCAGTCCACCCTCCACGATTCGCAACCAATTGTGAACCACAGAATAACCTCCGGTTATAATTATGTTTCAGGGAACATTGAACAGTTATACAGCTGGAAGCGTTCGGGGCTTTGTTCTATCTGAGCAAACAGTGACAATTAAACAGTTTCAAAGTGAGACGGATTCCTCGGCAATGTGATTCTGACTAATTTGAGCAATACTCTAATTAAATTTCGAAAGCAGCATACAAAGATGTTTCACGGTTAACGAGGAAAACGTAATGGTGGAAGTGGTATTTTCAGCTTTTTAATGAATGTTCGTTTGTGAAAGTCGTAATTTAAGAATTAAAGGGATAGTTTCTGGAATTATCCAGTATAGTATATCGCTGATAATGAACAAACTTTGGAACTGAATCGTAATTTAGAATTTTCTTGTTAACTGTTACGAGATGTTTTCAGTTTCAGCCTGTTGACGGAGTCCTTATACAATTTATCTAGTTCCCAGAGATTTGATCACAGATTTAGTCAATGTGTCAAAATATGACAGATTAACCTCTGTTGATCAAGTATCGGGTTTTTTTAGAGTGATAGAACTCTGTCGCATGAATTAATTGGACCAGTTCTCGAAATAATGTTATCGCCAATTCTTTCTTTCAATGAATCAATTGTTATTGTAGCAGCATGAGGTGTAGCACAATCTTGTTGGAACCAAAACACTTCTGGGTCGATACCATTCAAATTTTGAAACAAATAATCATTGATCATCGATCTGTTATGAGCACCATTCACTTTAACATTAGCTCCAGCAACGTTTTTAAAGAAATATGGACCGATGATGCCTCCAGCGTGTAAAGCACACCATACAGTGCATTTTTCAGGATGCATTGGAACCTGCAGAACTTCTTGAGGATTGTTTTCACTCCATATACGCCAATTTCGCTTGTTTACATAGCCGTTCAACCAGAAATGAGCTTCATCACTATACACAATTTTACGATAAAAAAGTGGATCAACTTCAAGCTGTACTAGGGCCCAATCAGCAAACAAACGACGCTTTTTATGTTCAAGTGGCTTTAGTTCTTGAACCAGTTGGATCTTGTAGGGGTGTAGGCCAAGATCTTTACGCAACATTTTCCATGTGGTGGATGCACAGAGTCCAACTTGTTGTGAACGTCGACGAATAGACAAATATGGATCATCATAAACACTATGACTTACAGTAGCAAAATTTTCTTCTGTACGTACAGTTCTTTGTCTTGTTATTGTTGTTGCATCGAGTAGAGAAAATGTTGTCCGAAATCTATCGATAGTTCGACGAATAAGCTGCTCTGATAGACGATTATGGAAACCATAAATTTCACGAAGTGCTCTATAAGTTTGGCGAGTAGAACACTGATTTTGAAAATGAATGTAACAATTTGTAAACGTTGTTGCGGCATGAGTGTTTCCCTGGTAATTTGTCAATGCTTACTGAACAGAAAGGTCAAAACAACATGGCTTCTACCTTCTGTCAAATCACAGTTATCCCTTTCGAAAGTTCTATCACTCTAAAAAAACACCCGATACAAATTGGGTTCTACAAAACATTTTGTGCTCTGACCTAACCTAGAATCGGTGCTGAATCACAGATTGAGTTAATTTATTCATATTGGTGGATCAAGATATTCGTATTCTTATTTAAATAGTTGAAGTAAAGTGTATTGTTGAATGTCTACTTTTGTCAAGTGATACAATTGCAAAATACTGGTCAAAATTATAAGAAGAAGGTTTGAGTGAAATTCGAAGACCTCGAATTACATTGGCCGGCAATTTTTTTTATTGCTGTGACATAAAGCTAAATAGCATATTATGGTAGAATTGACATAACCGAATACAAAAATGAGAAAAATAGTTGTTACACGTAAGGTTACCTTGTTACATTTATAGAACCATATTTAATGTTACAATATCTTTAATATGTATTGAAAAAATGGATTTCAGAAATTTTTAACCACATATGTCGACTACATTCAGTTTTACACATTCTTAAAGCACCTAACATTTTATAAAAACACAAAGATTAAAAATACTGATTTAATTCTATTTTTTCCTCTATTCAAAAACCAGCACTCATCATGGCTGGATCCCATCGTCCTTGATAGCGAATTTCCATTGTCCTAATATCTTGGTGGGGTCTTTCACTCTGCTCGTCACTGACAGCTCCCAAATTTTCAGAAAAAAATGACAGATGTGAATGAAAGAAATTAATTTTTAATGACAATCGGGCACCTAGCGATTTGTAAGCATCTAATAGTTCATTAACTAACTGTTGTAGTTTCCATCCTTATTGTTGCTCAAGAATCCTCTAACTACACTTACAAATGAGTTCCATGCCCTGAGTTCCTGCCTGGAAAGCTTTTCTGTATAATTAACATCGCCCAGCACTTTTCTGATTTGTGGTCTAATAAAAATGCCTTCCTTTCATTTGGCATCACTTAACTTGGGACAAACTTGTTTTTAAGTATTTGAATCCATCACCATCTTTATTCATAGCCTTCACGAAGTTTTTCATCAGCCCAAGTGCAATTTCAAAAGGAGGCAGAACGACATTTTTGGGATCTACAAGAGGTCTAAACTTAACATTTTGAGATCTCGGTTGATGTACACTTCTGTCTGGCCAAAGATTTTTTATGTAATGCTGATTTACTGCACGACAGTCCCATAGACAAAGAAAACAGCAATATTTAATAAATCCTTCTTGAAGTCCCACTAAAATTCTTATAATTTTTAAGTCCTCATATACCTGCCGTTTATAAGTATTGTAGTTTATTTTATCCAGAAGAGTGAGCATATTTTCATAACGTTCTTTCATCTTCACTGAATGGGCAAATGGTATAGAGGGTTTAAAAAGTCCACTATGCAATAACACAGCTTTTTAACTGTAAGTAGAGGTTTATCTATAGATAAACGCCACCCAGAGGGGGAATGCTCAACATCAAGGTCCTGCATTAAACCATCAATATCAGTACACGCCTACTTTTCCATACGTGAAATGCAGAAAAATGAGCATTTATTTTTCTGAAATTCGTACTTTTCGTTTTGTTGCCTAATAAGTTCCATTTCTTGAAACGCGAACCAAGATGTTCTGACTGTTGTTTTGATAACCCCAAATCACGTACTAAATCATTTAACTCACTTTAAACAATTAAATGTGGATCGCTGGAACTAGGACCTGTAGTAAAAATAGGGTGGTGCACTGTTCTTCAGAGCTACCTGATGATGCGTTGTCTCCAATATCTTCCAACATCATTTTGCGGATCTAAAGGTGCGATCGGCACAGGTAAATCTGCATGATGAGGAACAGGTTGTATTGCAGACTGCAAATTTGGATAGTCGATCTTGTGTTTTACCTTTTTGGAATAACCTTCAGTCTTTGTCAGGCAAAAATAGCAATCGTCTAAATGATTAGTGGGTTCTTGCCATACTACAGGGACTGCAAAAGTCATGCTTTTTCTCTTCCCATTCATCCACTGCATCAATGATGCGCTACAATTAACACAGCACACATGGGGAGCACACTGCTTGTCCTAATCTCCAATTAAAATACCAAACTATTGGAAGTAGGCCTTTTTAACATTTTGAGAAAAACGCCTGGCTTATGATTTCACCATAAATCCTCCACAGATATAACAAAATTTGTCAGGACAGGTTTTGCAACTGCGACTCCTCTATCTCGACATTTTCGTCCTTCAAACACTTTCTTATCTACATACAAGGAATCACTCACTTCGAAACTCAACAAAATACTGATTTTTAATCTTAATTTTATGTCTTATATTGTAAACAACACAGTTCAGTTACTTCTCCTGATTTCCCATTTTAACCGTACCCTCATAAAATTCTCTATTTGCTAAGGTAAAATGGTCTTATTCAGCCATTGAAAAGTTGTACGTGTTAGGGCTTCAGGATTTTTTTTCCTATCACTAGAAGGGTATTTCAATTCATGTTACAAAAATCTTGTCGACCAGTGACTATTAGAGGCAGAAGTGATCCCTTTGCAAAATAAGAAGATTTCAAAATACGTTTCCGTTTCAACAAAAATGCCGTGATCGAATCATTACATAAAATTGGACCAGAAATTGACCCGCATAGTAAATGGAATATATTGATCGATGCTAGATTACAATGATTAGTTTGTGTACGATTTCATGTAACTGCTGGTTTTCGAATGACGACAGGAGAACAAATTATCATCGCAAAATCATTGGTATGCAGAATTGTTGAAAGGGTATTAGTTGAAATTGCCCGCTTTCTATTTGGCACACACACAAGTAATCCTTATAACGTAGTCCGTAGTTGTTTGTTATAATAAGCATGCGAAGCTGGTTATTTAAATTACAAAAAAGGAGTTTGAGGGTGATATTCAAGATGAAACCAACTGATAGTTGCAAAGATCTCTTTATTGAACATAAAATTCTAACATTATGTGGTCAGTATATATATGAATGCATTATCTATGTAACGAATAACTACACTGAATTTCAAAATTATGAACTGAAACACAATTGTGAAACAAGAAATAAAAATAATTTGATTCAGGATATAACAAATTTAAGCTATATACAAAAAATGTGACATATAGTATCTTTGCAATATGGAATAAATTACCGATTAGTTTTAAGGCAAAAATTAATTGTAGAAGTAATAATAGCGAAAATTGGCGTTGAAAATTTTTTATACACTAAATGTTACTATTCTTTAGGAGAGTTTTTTCTTGAAGAAAATTTGAGGGTTTGTAGAGGGGATATTTTCATTTATTTTCATTCATTGTTCATTGCTGAATTGTTTATTCTTAGTTTAAGTTTCATTTGGGCCACGGTATACACCTCTTGGTATTTATATAAGAAGAGATCAAATAAAGTATTAGGAGTACAAATAAGTTTTCGCCGTTTTTTAACACAAATTAAATATTTATTATAGAAGAACGGTAATACAAATTTATTTGAAATATTGCCCATCACTTGCAACCACTTTTTCTCATCTCTCAGGCAGCATTCGAATCCCACGTTTGAAGAACTCCTTGTCTTTTGAGGCTATCCACGAATCAACCCAATTTTTGGTATCCTCATAAGATGTGAACCGCTGCGTCGTCAGAGCATGTGCCATGGACCGGAACAGGTGCTAATCGGACGGTGCAATGTCTGGTGAATACGGCGGGTGAGATAACACTTCCCAATCAAGTGTTTCCAAGTACTTTTTCACGGGAGCCGCAACATGTGGACGAGCATTGTCATGCAGAAGAATAATATAAATAATAAAAATAACGATGTGAGACTGCTTGCTGAGTGACTTCTAATATTGGAGCAAGTTCTTTTTGTGTTTGAGATGAATCTTCCTCCAATAATTTCTCCAATTCTCCATCCTCGTAAATTTTTGGCCTTCCACTGCGATCTTTGTCTTCTACGTCGAAATCACCGTTTTTAAACTTTTGAAACCACTCTCGACACGTTCTCTCACTCAAAGCACCCTCACCATAATCTTCTACGAGCAATTGATGCGCCTCAGCAGCAGATTTCTTTAAATTAAAGAAGTAAACTAATATTTCCCGCAAATGACGCTTACTTGGCTCAAATTTTGACATTTTCAACTTATAAAAATTATATTTTACCAATATAAAATCAGTGATAGGTTATGTTGTTCTTGAATGTCCAAACTATTTTTTAAGTCGGTTATCATCTGCGAAAGCTAACCGAAACTCCGTGCCGCGCCATCTACAATAAAACGGCGGAAGCTTACTTGTACTCCTAATATATCTATCTATAAACAATAACAATCCATTATTCTCAATTCAGAAATATGAACGTTTTTATTTTCCTTCTTTTTATTTTTATGGTGTAGGGGTAAAATTTCAGACAGTGTGACATTGTCAGATTGTTTTCTCGGAACAACTGATTTGCGTGATCAACTACATGAACTTGGTTGATCCGTTTGCCGAACTTGAGTATCTGTTGATCCAGCATGAGGCGTATTGAGTCAAAATATCGATAGTATGCTTCGAAACCAATCACCGAATGAGTGAATGAAACCGTTCTTTATTCCATCAATGACACTGGCGTATCGAAGCCAAATTATTGATATTATCGTTCGAAACCATCAACCTAAGAGTGAATAAAGCCGGTCTTCACTAACATCAATGACATCCTTTACGGATAATAGAGATTCGACAGGCAGTATATCAACAAGGGGAAAACCCGATGCGCTGAAATCGTTGATTAAGTTACCGATCTCTTAATAATTTAATGGACTCCAGCTTTCTCATCCGTCCCTGTTCGACTCGAAATTATCTAGATTAATTCCACAAGAAGATATTCCTATCATGGAGAAAAAGTGAGGAAAGCCTCACTTGATGAATGGACGGATTATTTATTTTTCAGTTGGAATTTTTCTTTTCATCCAAGACGGACTTAAGGCAGATTATGAGATTTGGCTCCCTGACTGGTAATCCTTACTTATCCTCTCTTCTCCACACCTTGAAGTCTTATAAGAGTGTGAAGTATCAAATCTATTTAACGCGAAAAGCTTCGGCTATTATGAGCCATATCTCATTTAGTAGAAAAGAATAGTCCCTGACAGAGTTGGTTCCCTTGACGAGCAGAACAGTCACCAGATTTTTCCTAACATATGATTGTCAAATACACACATCGTCAAAGTCTGGCCCCACTAGGTTTCTCACGAAATAATCAATCTATGTTCTGGAAACGAGATGAATATTTTTTTCTATTTCAACTGCAATATATTTGATGGAAAATCTTTGTTTTTTACTCTTTGCTTTATGCTGGATGAGACAAAATAGAAAAATGAGAAAAAACCCAAATTTAGCGATTATTTCTTTTTGATTAATTATGTTATTCCACAACTGAATCCAAATTCAATGGTCCCTATTACCACCCATTCTTTCAATCAACTGCCCCATACGCCTAGTCATCCCACGAATTAAGTAAGTAATGAAATTTTCAGGCATATCGTTCCATTCTTCCTGAAGGGCTAATCTCAATTCCTGAAAAGTTGAAGCTGGGGTTTCGCGATTGGATATTGCCAATACGTGCTCATTTGGATTCATGTCTGGTGAGTTTGCTGGCCAGTTTATTCTCTGGATATTGTTCTCTTGAAGAATGTTTTGAACCCTTCGTGTGTGGTGTGGTGAGGCGTTATCATCCTGATAAATGAAATTATCCCCAAATTCATTGTGCAGAGGATCAATAATTGGTTCAATGATGTTTTCTACGTAGATGGCACCAGTCATTGTTCGTTCAACGATAATAGGAGGGGTACGGCGGCCAAACATTATAACCCCAGAACATTATTGATCCGCTTGAAAGGGCACAACTTCCCGGGCGAAATTGAGTCGCTCTAGTCTGCCTGCACCTCTCCAAAACCCTTTCTTGTCGACTATCACTTCGTAAACCGAATGGGGACTCGTCCGAAAAAATTACGTGGCGCCATTGTGGTAAAAGCCAATCTTGGTGGTGTTCTGCCCATTGCCAACGGGTAGCTTTATGTCCAGGTGATAGCCGAGTTACTCTTAAAGATCTTCTGGCCTTGAATTTGAGGAATGCAATCATCTTCTTATGGTACTGATTGAGAAAACCCGACTATAGGTCCTCAAAAATTGGCTTAGAAGGGCTGTTACAGATACCGTTCGATTCCTTCGAGTAAAATTTTGCGATATAATGGTCTTCCCTTGCAGATGTTACACTGAGTCGACCAGGCACCGGTCTCCGCTGCGGGTTCCAAAAGAATATTCAAACGTTGCGCAATCTGGTGGTTCAACAAAGTTTCTTGATGTAGGGTTATTATTCTTGCCCAGTCAAACTGAAAAATTGGATGTCTTGGCTTTTTCCACGGAATATTCTCAATATTACAACTCTCGTTATTCGCTGAAAACTGATTAACTTCGAATATTTCTGTATTCTCCCGAACAGGAAACATTGTTTGTTGGTTTATTTTTTGTTGTGAGTTGATTAGGGGGGGGGGGGGCAAGACTTTTAACGATGTGTGTAGATCATAGCTGAATTTTAATCAGTTACGAGTAATGTGTATATTGATACTAAACAGAATCGGCCGTTACTATTTGGTATAAAAACAAGTTAGAAATAACATTGTTTACAATATATGAAATATCAAAAAGGGTAATTCTATTACACCGCGCTACAAATTTTAAGTTGATGAAATTTCTTGAGAACTTTCTTAAATTTGAATGAAATAAATACCTTAGGAACACTTATGATAAAAAATTCAAATAAAATATAGAATATTGATCGATTTCACCCAACAAACATTTACTGTTCAATACCGGTATTATGTCTACTCTAAAAAGCTCCAACATAAACATATGAAATTCTTCGAAACAACCTCTCTTTGAAATGCTCTTTCAAAAAACTCTTCAAAAATATGTGGCACATCTTCCAAAGAGCATTTTAAACACTTAACGATAATCCTTAGCTCACTTTTATGTGAATGAAATAGAAACAATTAATAAAACTATCTATGATAATTTAATTTCAAAACTTTTCCTGAAATTTTTTAGAATTAAAATTTGTATCGAGGTATAACAGAAAAATTCAATATTATTATAATATATGGAAAAAATCTTCTATCAAGTAAAAATAAACTCTTTTCATTATTGTCCTATATACAGGGTGCCAACTTTTAAAAGGGCTAAACTTCAAGGAAAGATCATACAAGTTATTTGCAACAAAAAATGTCTTATAACACATAGTCGAAATGTTGATGGTTATTCTTCAATTTAATTTTTCTTAAAACAAATTGTAGAAATTACTATTTTTTACTACCAATAAAAATATATTTTCACATTTTCTTGTGACTCGAGTTTCGGGAAATGAACTATCCCATCATCAGACAACTGAAGACCTAACAGTGATACAGAGGTATTTAAACAAAAATGATAAATATTTTGAATATTTATCACTTTTGTTCAAATACCTCTGTACCACTGTTAGGTCTTCAGTTGTCTGATGATGGGATAGTTCATTTCCCGAAACTCGAGTCACCAGAAAATGTGTAATATATTTTTTTGGTAGTAAAAACTAGTAATTTCTACAATTTGTTTTAATTATGATCAACTACCAAATAGTAACGGCTAAAACAATTCAGTATCATTAATTTTTCTTGATTTCACGAAATATTTCAAGTTTTTCCATAAAATTCTATTTATACTGAAGTAATCCTTGTAGCCTCATCAAATTTGAGTACATATCTGGAAACGGCATTAAATTTGCTACAAGATTAGAAGTTCTGTATGCTAAAAAATTCTTATTGCGGCTGTGGTAAGGAGATAAATATCACGATTCTGAAGTGAACAAAATCAGTCATATTTCTCCAATGGTTTTATCGATGAAAAATTATTAATTATGGACATGCTTTCTTTTCAGCAAAAATAACCCATTTAGTATGCTTTTGAATGACATATCAACTTTTGTGCTAGCTGCTTGTCCTCTGCCATAATATCATGACTAAGAAGATAACAACGAAAAGTTGAAATTTTCCAAACCTAAATTTGCTTTATCTGAACAATATGTGAACACTTGAATGTCGATGATTCAGAGAATTGCCTCGTTCACTGAACTAAGATATGTATCGGTTGTTTCTTTTATAGTGACAGAAGGTAGAAGCCATGTTGTTTTGACATTTCTGTTCATTAAGCATTGACAAATTATAATGGAAACATGATACAGCAAAGTTTACAAATTGTTGAAATTTATTTTCAAAATCAGTGTTTTATTCGCCAAATTTATAGAGTACTTCCTGAAATTTATGGTTTATATAATCGTCCATTAGAGCAGCTTATCCGTCGAACTATCGATAGATTTTGGACAACATGTTCTCTACTCGATGCAACAACAACAACAAGACAAAGAACTGTCCGTACAGAAGAAAATATCGCTGCTATAAATCATGGTGTTAATGATGATCCAGATTTGTCTATTCGCCGACGTTCACAACAAGTTGAACTCTGTGCATCCACCACATGGAAAATTTTGATCTTGGTCTACACCCATACCAGATCCAACTGGTTCAAAAACTAAAGCCACTTGACCATAATAAGCGTCGTTTATATGCTGATTGGGCCCTAGAACAGCTTGAAGTTGATCCATTATTGTATCGTAAAATTGTGTTTAGTGAAGCTCATTTCTGCTTGAACGCCTATGTAAATAAGCAAAATTGCCCTATGTGCAGTGAAAAAACCCTAAATAAGTTCTGCAGGTTCCATTACATCCTGAAAATGCATTGTATGGTATGCTTTACAGGCCGGTGGCATCATCGGTGCATATTTCTTTAAAAACGATGCTGGAGCTAATGTTACAGTGAATGGTACTCGTTACAGATCGATGATCAACGATTATTTGTTTCAAAATTTGAATAGTATCGACCCACAAGTGTTTTGGTTTCAAAAAGATGGTGCTACACCTCCTGCTGCTACCGTAACAATTGATTTATTGAAAGAAAGTTTTGGTGATAACATTATTTCGAGAAATGGTCCAATTAATTGGCCTCCAAGATCATGCGACATAACCCAACTGGATTATTTTCTTTGGGGTTATGTCAAGTCATTGGTTTATGCTGATAACCAGAAACAATAGACGCTTTGGAAGCCAACATAACTCGTGTTATTGATGAAATAAGGCCTGAATTACTCGAAAAAGTCGTCCAAAATTGGTCTGGTCAAAAGCGGTTCCTCAGAGCTAGTCATGGAGGACATATGCCGGAAATTATTCTTAAAACATAAATGTCATAAAATTATCTTTCAAATAAAAAAAAATTTGCTTCAATCTCAATTCAAATATGTTTTTTTCAATTTAAAGTTTTATCCCTCTAAAAAAAACACCCGATATTTTGCTATACACCTGTCGTTATATAATTATTGCAACAGACGAATAACTTTAAATTTATTCACAACAATAAAAAGTAAGGTGGGCCTGACATAATATGAAAAAAATCTCAAATATAACTTACATTGTAACACGTGGACTTCAAAAGCTCTTGCAAGATGGTTCTAACCCCCTAACCTAGCGTCCCAAGTTAACTCTTAATCATAGAAAAAGCATACAAATTCATAATGAATTCAAAGCAGTTGAACTTTATCGCATGTTCGCCTGAGCACAATATTCTGCTATAAACCAGCTGTGTACTATAATAACCCCAATATTGGTATTAACACACTCATTCAATTCTGGTATCGAGGTGCGAAAATCTCTGGAAACTGTTAATTAATATTGTTGGTTTTTATTGATTATCTAACTTGTTTGCTGATCAGGTAATAGACAGTAAAACAGATTCAAATAATTTAAAAATTTGTCGTGTTTATAGATAATAATGAAAATAATTCCCAGTTGAATATTAGACATAATTGCTCAGTTCTCAAAACATTCTGTGAAACCACCCTGATTATATTACGTTAACAAGAGTAAAACATATTTCGAAGGACTTCTAATCGATAGCGGTCCGCAGGGGATGAGAAATTGATATCCAATCATGCTCTTACCTGCTTGCCGTCGAGTTCACACTGGTATTCGATCTTGATCTCCTGTTTATGATTGAGTCTCCACAGTTAACCACACCACCCTTATTGGTGATACTGAATGTACGTAGCCGGTACAAGTCGTCGCTCAAACGAGGGTTGTAAGCTTTTTCTGGCAGGGAGCAAACTCTGGGCCTGATATGATCTGGCACTGAAAATTAAATATATGAAAAGAACATAATTCTCGTATTATATTCGAATGAATTTTTTTTTTCGAAACACTCGTGTCGTAAGTTGGTTCTCTTATTAAATATGATGGATTCCAGGATAATTTCAGTTTGAGAAATTCATTCTCAGTTTATCTGATGGGGTAGAGAATTGTGGAAATAAAAGTTATCCAAAAAATTTCATACAGATTTATTGGTAACCTTCTACAAATTTAAATTTCAAAAAATTTTCAGAATTAAATTAATGCTCACAATAAGCAACGCTTACATTTAATAGACGTATATAATCAAAACTCAATATACAATGTAAAATGGAATAAATAAAACAACAGATATAAAAAAGTCATTAAAATTAATGAATAAATATTTAAAGGAGAGAAAATTTTGTTTCTGATCTTACTATTATGAACACCAATTCCTTTTCAAAAACATGAAACACAACTTGAGGACTTCTCAAAGAATATAATTTATTTGAAATATTTAATATATTCAAATATTCAAATGAGTTAATTAGAAAATACCTCAAAACATGCACTTTATCTTAAAAAAAAAATAGAATTCTGATAATCTCTTCATCAACCCTAAATAATATTCCAAATATCAAAATCAAATAACAATTACTATAAAATAAAATAGAAAGGCCTTTTACTTGATAGAAGAAATATAACAAAATTGAATATTAAAACAAATATGTTTATCTTCTACAATTTTAATTTCAAAAAAAATTTTTATTCAAAAAACTTTTAGAATTGAATTTTTGTCTACAACAAGCACCGCTTACATTTAATAGACGTATATAATCAAAACTCAATATATAATGTCAAATGGAATAAATAACCCAACAGATATACGAAAGTAATTAAAATAAAATAAAATTTTTTAAAAGGCAATTGGAGTTCTTAAAGGTAAGACCAGAAACAAAATTTTGTCTCCTTCAAATATTTATTTATTAATTTTAATTACTTTCGTATATCTGTTGGGTTATTTATTCCATTTGACATTATATATTGAATTTTGATTATATACGTCTATTAAATGTAAGCAGTTTAAATCATTAAATTGACAATTTTCAGAGACAGCTGTATTGAACCGATGAACCAACTACTTTTGACATTGAGACTCTATGAAACTGGATATACGTCTATTAAATGTGAGCGGTGCTTGTTGTAGACAAAAATTTAATTCTAAAAGTTTTTTGAAAAAATTTTAATAAATTTAATGAATTTTAATAGTATACGTGTATTAAATGTAAGCGGTGCTTGTTGTAGACAAAAATTTAATTCTAAAAGTTTTTTGAACAAAAAATTTTTTTGAAATTAAAATTGTAGAAGATAAACATATTTCAATTTGTTTTAATATTCAATTTTATTAACAATTACTATATCTTACCTCCACATGGTAACCGGATAAATTGCTTTAAACAGACTAACTTTAAAATTCAAGATAGTCTATGTTCTTCACAAAATCACAGAAAAGTGTAAGGTATTATAAATTTTTCTTTAAACCATTGACATTCCATAAAGAGATTATCAGAATTCTAATTGTTTTTTGAAGATATAGTGCATGTTTTGAGTGATTTTTGAATTGACTTATTTGAATATTTGAATATTTTAAATATTTCAAATAAATTATATTCTTTGAGAAGTCTAAGTTCTGTTTCATATTTTTGAAAAGGAATTGGTGTTCATAATGGTAAGATCAGAAACAAAATTTCGTCTCCTTTAAATATTTGTTTATTAATTTTAATGACTTTCTTCATATCTGTTGGTTTATTTATTCCATTTGACATTATATATTGAGTTTTGATTATATACTTTTATTAAAAATAAGCAGTGCTTATTGTAGACATTAATTCAATTCTAAAAGTTTTTTGAATGAAATTTTTTTTGAAATTAAAATTGTAGAAGACTAACAGAATAAATCTGTTTTGATATTCAAATTTTGTTATATTTCTTCTATCAAGTAAAAAGCCTTTTTCTATTTTTTTTTGTAATTTCTTGCTAAAAATCAAGGTTTCTGAGAAAAAAAAAAAATTTATCAACATGAAAGCGTGAGTCGTAGAGGTTGGAATCATTTCCGAACTAGAATTTATCCAGTAAGCGGATAGCATTTTGTTATGACAACTGACTAGTTTTGATTAACTTTGATTCAGTTATAATTATTGTCAGTTTTTCGGGTGCCATCTTTAGGGTGCTGTAACTGAGCAAGGGGGGCTCAAAAACTAAATTTTAGATGAAAGACCCACTCTATTTTTTGACAAGGAATCATTCCCTAAATTTTTTCGCAACTATTCATAGACCCTGTATATGAGCATATTTCGTTTCATCGAAACTCGTCAGTAATATCCAATTTCAAATATGACTATCATATCACACTGGAAGTCATTTATATTCCCAATATGTTATTTGTATATTTCATTATTCAACGACCTAAAACTGTATATCTTGTACTCCAGTATACTTTCTACGGACCATCTGTCAATAATCCTTGTTTCAAATAGTGTCATATTCAACAATCATATAATGTATTTTGATTCTTATTGAATATATGTTCAGAAAGCACGGTTCATTATGGTGACTGCAGCAATAGGTTGGCTCATCTAATCAACTTGAAATCAACGTTTCTTTCGATTTAATTTGCGAAATTTAATGAGTAACATCAAGCTCAGCTACCAAATACTATAGTGCCATATAGTATGTCCCACAGATAGTGCACCCTTAGAACTAACCAAATTAACTCCATGTAGAGATTCTCTCAAAATGGCTAATAGTTTTTCGAATAGAGATTTCTTGATTTCTAATACATTTGCTCTAATTTACAGATGTTATTATATTTGATATGGTGTACCGTTTCATAATATAGCTTTTGACTCCTTTAGATCAGTCGGAAGTCATAAAACAATAATACCAAAATGACAGGCTCAGTTGAGGGTACTAAACGTTTATTCAATCGAGAATTTGATCGCCGTCAACGCTACTTTTTGCAGGTCATGCGCCGCAATGGTAATAAGCCATGAAAAAGACGATGAAACATGCGAAGTGAGAAGATCATTGCAGCTGAAGCGCACGGTAATGTCGATTAGCCAAATTTGTCGATCGGAACAACTGGAGCTTTTCCAGACAATAACTTGGAAAATATGGCGTAAGGATGTGGGTGTGCATCTTTATAAAGTATTGACTCAAGAACTAAACCCAAATGATCACCGATTGCGTCGGGAGTTTGTTGACTAGGCCTCGAAAACTTGGAACACGATCCAACGGAGTCAAATACCAGCTCCGAGGCGTCTAATTGATATCAGCATTTCGACTGATCATTTGATTTTTAAGAAGGGTGCGCAACATATTGATGGTATTGCTGGCTGTGTGGCAAGTGACCCTGTCCTGTTGAAATGAAATGTCCTTCATGCCTTTTCTTTGAATTTTGGTAAACAAAAACATGTGGACTCTCTGATCCCCAAAAATGAGAGTTGGTTTGTAGTGACAGCTCAAAACTTATTCAATTCAGCCAATAGATGCCGCCAATGAATGCGCATAACCAAATAGAAACCACCTAAAAAAGATAAAGGAAGTACGAAAAGTAAAAACGCCATGGAATTATTGGCTAACAGATGACACCACCGAATACCAAGTACCGGATTAAAACTATAGAAGGAAGTGCTTATTTTGTATTTATGCCATGCTGGTATTCGAAATAGAATATTAATTGTTGGGTTGACTGAACGTATGTAATTTACTGCCGTTGCACTTCAAACCACATTTACACCACATACTTCGAGGTAAAAATGAGCTTCATCGCTAAAGATGATTTTTCTGGGAAAGTGAAGTGAACACGCATGGCATGGTCACGGCTCCACTTGTTGCACTATGTAAGCCTTCATACCGAAGTCTTTATGGAAAATTCTGCACAGAGAAGTATGAGAAATGTTCAGTTCTTGGACACGATGACGAGTTGATGTTGATCGATGTTTCTTACTCCACAAATTGCCGTGGAGGCATTTCATTTCTGTTGATTTTCCACATTGGCAATTTCTAACAGTTTGGACAGAAGATACACCACTCCGGAAATGAGTTTTATTGGGTATTGTTCAAGCGCAAATCGACCCATTTCATTAATGTCAAATATTGTAACGTTAAAAAACGCTACACTGTTGATTTGAATTTCAATCGCTAAAAAATGCTCCAATAACGTGTACATTAAGAAGTTTGGAGTTTCACAATGAAAGTCAACGCTGTTATCGCATGCGCTGTAGAGTTACATTGTTTTCAAGAAGGGTAGAATTTCCCAGATTTCTTTCTTTCGTATTTTGAGGTTGCACGAAGACACATTGTGGTATTTCATCGAATTAATGTACCTTATCCATCAAAATCGTGGAATATTGAATTTTTCATTGTTTTTTATAAGAGGTCTAATCAGTACCGGAGATCTTAGTACTGGATGGTCTTAGAACTGAACAATCTTGCTGGAGTGCTTTTTTCCTTAGATTATCTTAATACCAGTCAATATTTCTTGTGCCGGATTTAGAGTATCTTATTACCGCACCATCTTGGTTTCGGACGCTCTATTGGTGATTTGGAACAATTGGAAACTGAACACCTGCTGATTATATGCAGAATAGGAGCTATTCTCGGAGGAAGTACTATCATTCCGATACCTTGGAGAAAAATATTCCAGGAGAACCTCAAAGATAAGTTTTTACGTGAATCTCGGACCTCAAACTAACTGTAAAATTGTATTATATTGTACATAATAATTAATATTTTAATTGTAAAGTTGAAATAAATATATAGGGCGTAAGAGTTTACATGTTCACTATCAGGCTGAGAATTTGGGATTCATTCAGGAAAGACAAGATTTTTATTTTTTCATTGGCCACTATGAGGCATTTTACGAAGTAGTATGTTTCCTGTGCGCAAAGACTTTTTGTCATAGCCTTCACTCTGATGTGTTAACGATTTGGTTTCAATATTAAACTAACTTTCTGTCCAAACATGAAGTGTTGCCAGACGAAATAAGCACTACTTCAAAATGCAAACGCTAGATGGCCCACCCCTTTAATGTCTACTGCTAACCGCGTCACACTTTTATTCATTTATTCTGTTCGTTTCGGTTGGGATGCCGGATGTAATTCCCAGTTGAGATTCCGTCCTCGAAACTTTTCTTCCAAGTTCACGTTCCTACTATTCTTCCCTGCCACATATCTTTTTCATGCGAGTGAATCGACTGCCTGTTTCAGTTCGTAGGGTAAAGGTGACGGACGTTCCCCGGTTACGTGTAAAGTCCCTGAAAACGATAATTACTCTGCACAAGATGAATGCGCCCAATTTTCAGCTTACCTGGAATTCTCGCCGAAATAAACGGTAAATGGGCAACTTGTTGCATGCTCCGAAGAGTCGACAGGAGAATACCTGCCTCAATAATTCATAACAGGTACATTATCCGAGGTGAATTTTTGATAATACGACGTGATGTATTTTTGATGGGTAACGGTTAACGAAGCTCCAAAGTCGACCGATCTTTCTCGTTGAGAATTAAAAGGGTAATTTCTGAAACGACCTATCCACACAGGTCTAGGGGCAGGTACAGGTATTCATTTGGTCGGAACAGTTTCCGGAAGAAATACTAAAGGCTGAGCCATCTAGAGTTCGCAGTTGCAAATAGTGATTATTTCGAGTTTGACAACACTTCTGTTATTCCTGTTTTGACAAAAACTCAGTTTATCATATGACATTAACGAAATAGGTCGATTTTCCTTGAACAAAATTGAGAAATATTAAAACCTTATTTCCAAAGTGGTAAATCTTCTATTTAAACTGATAGAGATTTACTTGGAAAATTCAGTAGAAGTGGAAACTTGAGAATATATTTGTTCGTGAAAACTAGTTCATTATTTGGTGAAACAACCCGTTCACGTTCTCGTCCAGTGAGTATTCCTGAAAACATTACTGCTATAGCCCAAAATGCAGCTGAACATCCATCAACATCAATTCATCATAATGCTCAAGAACTGAACATTTCTTGCACTTCTCTGAGAATAATTTTGCTTAAAGACCTCGATACTATCCTCGGTATCCAATGCGTTTACACTTCGCTCAATGGGCTATTGATCGCATGACCAGAGATGAGCATTTTTCCAGAAAATCTTCAGCAATGAAGCTCGGAGGACTTGTTTGTCCCGTTTCTTCGGGAGAACAGTTCTAAAATTGTAAAAAATGAAATTTTTTTGGCTTTCAAATGACAGAACACAAAATTCCGAATTTGTTATTCATTATATGCAGCTTCTTTTAGAGGTTATTCTCAGTTTTGAAATGGTCTGGGGAAATGGACTGTTGAGTTGTGTCTTTTCAATTGAATCACCATTATACTTTGAATGAATAATTATGCAAGAGTCATCACGGTACAAGCACATGCAATTACCGTTTATGATGTTCAGATCGTTAATATAAATAAGAACAGTATGGATCCCAATCAGGATCCCTGAGACACCCCATGATATATATCTTTCTCTGCGGACGAACCATCATTCTAGTGAACTCTCTGAGTACTAATGCATAACTAAGACTATTAATTTGAGCACATTGCCCCTAAATCCATTAGCGTGCAGTTTCTTCAGTAACACTACATGTGAAACTGAATCAAAAGCTTTGCTTAATTGGAAATTAAGCATACGCGTTATTAATGTATTCCTAGATCTTCCAACCGAAGAATATCTGTTCGATGCTATCAATAAGGCCCGAGACTGGCTCCGATTGCAGGAAGACATGAATTCTGCGGAATATTATCCTTATTACGATGACATGGAACAATTGGTCAACCGTTTATCCTGCTATCTGGAATTGGCTTACATATGGTAAGAAAAACCTAGCAGAGTATTTCTCAGAAAGAATGCCTCTATAACTCTCATCGAAGCACTGAGCCTGAGAAGCTATATAATCCCACCGAAACAAAAGAAGAAGGAAAAAGACGATCCGGTTCCTATTTTTGAGATCGGTGGAGATCCCTTTTCCATAGTGACTGCCTTCAAACAAGCCGAAGAGAAGGAAATGGAGCTAATGAGAGTTTTGAGAGAAGAGAATGCGTCCAAAAGTTTGGATCCAAATGATTGTGCCTCATTCTGCACCTGCCAAAGAGGAGCTTTTGGTCTCATGATGCGGTGTGAACTTTGCAAGGATTGCTTTCATCCGCTTTGTGTTCAACTTCCCAAAATTGCAACTACAAGTTTTAAGGGTAACTTTACAATAGCAGCCATGCATTACGGCTTCAAGGACTGCAAATTTTTGTGTCCGAACTGTTGCAGAACAAAACGTCCAAGATTGGATGTCATTCTTGGCTTACTGATGTCACTACAAAAATTATATTGTCGCTTACCTGAAGGTGAAGCTCTACAATGTCTGACAGAGAGAACCATGAACTGGCAAGATAGAGCCAGAACTTTATTACAAAATTCAGAACTAGAATCCATTAAATCTATGCTGTCTAACTTCCACAAAAGATTCATGGAAGCTGCAGCGAAACAAAGGACTGAAGAAATAATCTCAAGCGAACTGAAGAAGGCCGGCAGGAATCCGGATACGGCGGGGGGGTCGCTGGGGTTGCTCACAAGAGTGGAGTTGTGAGTAATGTACGGGGATCCTCTGCTGAATCTGACGATTCTAAGGAATGTACGTCAGGTTCACTTCGAGAAGATCACATAGACGAACACGCATACTCGTTACGTCTACCCAAGATCAACGAGGACGAATTCAGGGTCCACATAAGCGCCGATTTGAACCGGCAATTATCCGAGCTGTTGATGGAGGGAGATCTACTCGAAGTGCACCTCGACGAAACTTTGCAATTGTGGAAGCTGCTTCAGGCCACCGGAAGTCCCGAGAAAGAGGCAATACTGATAGATTTCGACCAACAGTCTCTTTCTACTCCAGTCAAAAAGGGTAGAAGGAGAAGATCGGAAGAATGCGAAGCTGTCAGAAAACTGAAAAGCGTGAAGACCAGTATTCAGAGTAAAAAGTCCCCTGAGAAGAAGATCCTGGAGAAGGGAGAAAGCCAGGAAGGAAGAAGAATAGCGAAAAATCGAAGCAGAAGAAATCTGCAGAGTCTGACGAAGAAGATGAAGATGACATTTATGCTACCTGTGCAGCAGCTAATTGTCAGCTTCCAACTGGGAATGTAGACTGAGTGCAATGTGATGGTGGATGCGAGCTCTGGTTCCATATGGCTTGCGTGGGACTTTCAGTAGGTGACATAAATGAAGATGAGGACTACATTTGTTTGTTGTGTTCTGAGGTGTTTGGGAATAGAAGATATAGCACATGATCTTAAGATATCCCACGAGTCCGCACGTACGATTTTGATTGATATTTTGGGCATGAGAAAGGTGGCCGCACGACTCGTACCGAAAGACCTGAATTTTCTTCAAAAACGTCATCGCGAACAGGTTGCTTGAGACATGCTGGATCGCTGTAATTCCGATTCTACATTCATGGAACACATTATAACTGGTGATGAGACCTGGGTCTACGAGTACGATATGCAAACAAGCCAGCAATCATCGGAATGGGTGGCAAAAAATGAGCCGAAACCGAAAAAACCACGCCAAAGCCGCTCGAAAATGAAGGTGATGCTCATTGTTTTCTTCGATATCCGTGGCGTGGTGCACTACGAATTCGTTCCAGAGGGTCAGACGGTAAACAAGGAGTATTACCTAGGCGTTATGAAACGTTTGCGTGAGCGTATCCGTAAGAAGCGGCCAAATTTGTGGGCGAACAACTCATGGATTTTGCATGACGATAACGCGCCTTCTCACCGAGCTACGATTGTGACTGACTTTCTCGCCAAAAACTCAACAAACGTGCTTCAGCAACCACCGTATTCGCCGGATTTGGCTCCCTGCGACTTTTTCCTCTTCCCAAAACTAAAATTGCCCCTTCGTGGCACCCGTTTTGAGTCGATTGAAGCCATAAAACAAAATTCGGCGCGAGAGCTAAAGTCCATCCCGGAAAGCGCCTATAAAAAATGTTTCGATAATTGGAAGTGCCGTTGGCATAGATGTATTGGAGCAAATGGAGCCTATTTTGAAGGCGACCCAATAAATTTTGACGATTAAATGTAAAAATGTTGTTTTAGTTGAAAATTCCCGGTACTTTCTTGACAGAGTAGTATATGGACATAGTTCTTTCTATAACTAGTATTGTGATTTTTGACAGCCAAAATTTTCGATTTTTGACCTTATTTTTTTCATAGAATTGTGTATATTATACCTGAAATTATTTCAGTTTTTATTAAGATCAGTTATAGTTGAATATGTTTCTTTTTTATAGCATGTACTAATTAAATTAATTGTTCAAATGAATGAATGAATGGATTTGTGATTACCGAAAATTGTATTCATAATAAGTTTGAGTTATTATGTGTGAGATTTAAGAAGGCTGTAAATATAGAATTGCTCTTTATATTTGTAAGATTATCATATCAATTGAATCTGTAATTTAGACATTATTAGGAAAAATATGAAAGTTTCAAACTGACTTTTAAAGTTCTCTGAAAGTTTACCGGGTTCTAGCTTTTTCCGGACAGAATCACTTTTGACCTTGTTTTCCTCATCACCAAGTCCAACCTAGTCGGTTAAGATCATTTTAGGCCTAAAATTCGAAAATTACAGACTTTTGGGCGCGCAAAAAAGAAGTGATCTTCCAATGAAATAATCATATTTTAGTAACATTACAGGCATTCAATTTCAAAATAATTTCAAGTAATGTGAGAATGAACCTCATACTGATATAAGGTTATTCGGAAATAGATTTCGTTTTTACCCGACAGAGGATTTAATTGTATTTTTTCGAACCCAACTTCACACTAAAGCCGCATAATCATTATATGTTTCGAGGACTGATATAGCAAGGCTTATGTGTGAAAAAGTTCAATTAATTCTACGCAGTAGTTTTTGATTGGTGCCTTTCTAAATTGGAAAGCAACAAGCGGCATTTTCCTCATATTTTACTTTTTTACTATACAAAAGGGAAAAATGCTATTCAAACCAGAAAGAAATTAACCGATGTGTATGGAAGAGATGTGCTGACAGTACGCCAGTGCCAGAACTGGTTCTCAAAATTTCGATCCGGCAATTTTGATGTCGAAGATGCACCATGTTCCGGAAGGCCATTTAAAGCTGATAAAAACACGATAAAGGCAATTAATCCACATCGGCGAATAACAACACGTGAGATCGGTGAGAGGTTAAATTTATTGAACTCAATTGTTTATGCCCATTTTAAAGACCTGGGTTCAACCTTGAAGCTAGATATATGGGTTTCCCATGTTCTCACGGAGAGAAGTTTGTGTCATCGCGTTGACGTTTGTGATTCGCTTCTCAAATGTAATGAAAATGATTCATTTTTAAAGCGCATCATTACGGGGGACGACAAATGGTGTATATAACAATGTCAAACGTGAGAGATCAAGGAGCAAAAAAATGAACCGTATCAAAGTATTTCGAAAGCCAATATCCATCAAAAAAGGTGATGCTGTATGTCTGGTGGGATTTCAAAGAAATAGTTTTTTTCGAGCTTCTACCGGATAACACAACAATTAATTCGGAAGTCTACTGTTATCAGCTGGACAAACTGAATGATGCATTCCAACAGAAAATGTCAGAATTAATCAACAGAAACGGTGTAGTGTTCCACCAAGAAAACGCAAGAACTTAAACAAGTTTTGGTAACTCGCCAAAAGCTTTTACACCTTGAATGGGATACACTGCCACACCCACCATATTTTCCAGATCTGGCATTATTATTTGTTCCGCTCATTGCAAAATGTTTTGGACGCTAAAACCTTAACTTCAAATGAAGAAGTCAAAAACCACTTGGATCAGTTTTTTGCCAACAAAAACCAGGATTGGCCAATATATAATTCAATAAAATATTTATTCATTATACAAAAATTGTTTTTCATTTTTCCAAAAAAAAAAAAACAAAATTATCCGGACAACCCAATACATCAAAAACTCAATTCCATACAACCAGGTTTCTGTTTCCTCATAATGAATACATGTTTTTATTTATTATTGAATAGACTGTAGAATTTATTTTTGATAGATTGAGAAAGGAAGATTAACGTTTGATAGGCAAAAGTGTAAGAATATCTACGAAGCTGAACTTTCAGCTAATAAAGACGTTTATTATTATCATAGACTGACGTTACCTAAAAATCGTAAAACTCGTCTTTTCTCTTCGATCAGTTCAAGAGGTCGAATAAAACAGAACATTAACTGCCTTAATAGTGATGGATATTTTCACCGATATTTTTATAGTGTCATAAAACCACCTTGATTAGAACAGGTATAGACATCATATTGTGTTTTCTGAGATGAGAAACGTTTGGGATAAAAACAATCAGTAAAGTATTGATATATTGTATGGGATAGCGTCATGCTAAGAATATTTTTTCATTGAAATTGATATACTACTCTGTCAAGAAAGTACCGGGAATTTTCAATTAAAACAACATTTTTACATTTAATCATCAAAATTTATTGGGTCGCCTTCAAAATAGGCTCCATTTGCTCCAATACATCTATGCCAACGGCACTTCCAATTATCGAAACATTTTTTATAGGCGCTTTCCGGGATGGACTTTAGCTCTCGCGCCGAATTTTGTTTTATGGCTTCAATCGACTCAAAACGGGTGCCACGAAGGGGCAATTTTAGTTTTGGGAAGAGGAAAAAAACGCAGGGAGACAAATCCGGCGAATACGGTGGTTGCTGAAGCATGTTTGTTGAGTTTTTGGGGAGAAAGTCAGTCACAATCGTAGCTCGGTGAAAAGGCGCGTTATCGTCATGCAAAATCCATGAGTTGTTCGCCCACAAATTTGGCCGCTTCTTACGGATACGCTCACGCAAACGTTTCATAACGCCTAGGTAATACTCCTTGTTTACCGTCTGACCCTCTGGAACGAATTCGTAGTGCACCACGCCACGGATATCGAAGAAAACAATGAGCATCACCTTCATTTTCGAGCGGCTTTGGCGTGGTTTTTTCGGTTTCGGCTCATTTTTTGCCACCCATTCCGATGATTGCTGGCTTGTTTGCATATCGTACTCGTAGACCCAGGTCTCATCACCAGTTATAATGCGTTCCATGAATGTAGAATCGGAATTACAGCGATCCAGCATGTCTGAAGCAACCTGTTCGCGATGACGTTTTTGAAGAAAATTCAGGTCTTTCGGTACGAGTCGTGTGGCCACCTTTCTCATGCCCAAAATATCAATCAAAATCGTACGTGCGGTCTCGTGGGATATCTTAAGATCATGTGCTATCTCTCTCAAGCTGGTACAACGGTTTTCCAGCACCCTTTCCTTAATTTTATCGACGTTATCTTCGATCGAAGCCGACCACTTCACGACCGTCCTTGAAGGCTCTGTACCACTGATATGCACGCGTTTTCGATAGAGCATTATCACCAAAGGCCTTTTGCAACATTTTCAATGCATCGGCACACGAAAATTCATTTGCAACACAAAACTTTAAACAAATTCTTTGCTCAACGTAATCACCCATAGTAAAAATCGGCACGCACTCTGACATCGACTGACTTAATCAGCTGTTGCAAACACACTAGTTGACAGATCCCGCTCAAGCTTGGCATAGTAATTAAGGACAGTGGTACCAACCTAGGAAAAAAAATTTTTACCTACCTCATTGCCCCGCCAGATTTAAATCGATAATTCCCGGTACTTTCTTGACAGAATGCATTCTTGAACCTTCCTTAGGTTCGCATATTTATGGTATTCTTCAAAATATCTTTGAATCAGCTCTCTAATGATCCAACATTGCCTATATGTTTCCTTAGGCGTTTGCTAAGGGTAATTAACTCATTTTTAAATTTTTGGAAGTAGATATAAAAGGAGTAAGCTTTGCACTTATAAATCGGGGTTGTTCGGGAAGTAACTTCGTTTTTTTTTGGGAAAAATGACAGACAGTTTTCGTATGATGAATAAATATTTTATTAAATGATATATTGTCCATTCTGGTCCAACACCTTTTGCCATTTTCCTGGTAGTAGCATGAATCCACACTCATAAAATTTTTGGTCTTTGCTGGCAAAAAACTGATCCAGGTTGAAAAGAATTGCTTGGTGTGTAAAGATAGATAGCTTTTTGAATTCTTCCTTGTAATTGATTAAACGTTAACCCATTAGAATGCAAATTCTTGGTTAAGTATACCATATGTATATTAGACTTCAATGGATTTTTTAGAATCTAAATACATATAATACAAGTTTGAGAGCATGATTTGTTTACCTAAATTAAGGGATGTGTTCGGGTGTAGTATCGTATTGCGGTGAAAACACTATATCGTTCGTGGATTAGCAGCTCTTTGAGCTTTTTCACTGTTGTTCACTTTAACTGAATTCACTTTTATTAGTTTCACTGTTGCGTTCACTTTCCACAAAATACTATCTAATTACAAATAAATAATGTAGATAATACATCACTTCCAGGCCTTTTGTGCGTTAATGTGTTATTAGAAGAGAGAGACGTGAAACTAGCGAGTGGTTTATTTCGTGCTTTTTGGGAACGCGACAAAATACGACTTTCTTGGAGATGTTTCTTCAAGGGTGCTTTGTGGCTCACTTTTTTGTAGAGCGTGAGTATTGCGTGACTGGTCAAGGAAATGTCTTCGACTCTGAGGCTTTTGGATAACTGGTGTATACAGGGTGAGTATTGCGTGACCGTCTGGAAATGGGGATGTCTCCGACTGAAAACCATTTGGCTAACTGGCCGAATGAGAGAGTGGGTTCGAGCTCGGAAAGGTGGGCTGGGTAGATTCCTATACGACATTCGACAGTTGTCGCCTTTAAACGGCTTCAGTTCTAATGGGTTTTTAGGAAAGATGTGAAAAACACAACACAAAAATTTTCGTTTCTTAACTGGTGTTTAGGCCGGTTAGGTTTCTAGTAAATTAATGAGACATATTTGAAAGGACTAAATTGTTGAACTCTGTAGACGTAATTATTATATCTACCTACATAGTAAATTAAAAGTTCCTTGTTCGATGTAAAATCCGAACACAGGTGATTTTTGACCTCTTTATTTGAAGTAAAGGTTTGACTGTCTAAAATATTTTGCAATGCCCGGAACAAATATTAATCCGAAGGTGCCAGATCTGAAAAATATGGTGGGTGTGATAGCAAAAGCTTTTGACGAGTGACCAAGCATGTAAAGATCTCGCATTATCTTGGTGAAACACTACACCTTTTCTGTTGATTAATTTTTGCCTTTTATGTAGAAGTGAATCATCCCGTTTGTTCAGCAGATGACAGTAGACTTCCGAATTAATTGCCGTGTTAACCAGTTGAAGCTGAAAGAAAAGATTGCTTGAAAAACTCACCAACCAAACAGCATCAACTTTTTTGATGGATATCGGCTTTCGAAATGCTTCGAGCAGATTCATTTTTTTTTGCTCCATAATCTATTGCGTTTGGCCTTGTTATATACAACCAATTTTTCGTCTCCAGTGATGATGCCCTTCAAAAATGGGTCACTTTAGTGACCTTTGAAAAGCGAATCACAGACGTCAACGCGAGGACACATATTTATCTCCGTGAGAACAAGGAGAAGCCATATATCGAGCTTCGAGGTGGAACCCAGGCCTTTGAAGTGGTCATAAACAGTTGAATTTGATAAATTTAACTTCTCACTGATCTCACGAGTTGTTATTCGCCGATTTGCATCAATTAATGCCTTTACCATATCTTCATCAGCTTCAACCGGCCTTCCTGAACGTGGTGCTTATTCGACATCAAAATTGCCGAATCGAAATTTTGCGAACCAGTTCCAGTACTTGTGTACTCTCAATACATATTCTCCATACACATCAGTTAATTTCTATTTGGCTTGAGCAGCTTATTGCTCTCCACATTTGAAGGGCACCAACGAAAAACTACTGCGTAGAATTAATTGAACTTTTGCACACACACTATCCTTGCTATATCAGCTCTCAAAACATATAATGATTATGCGGCTGAAGTGTGAAGTTAGGTTCGAAAAAAGTACAATTAAATCCTTTGTGCGGAAAAAACGAAACAACCTTATATAATTAGCAGAAATTTTTGGTACAGGAAAAAATTTTGAACATGATTTTTTCCTCATAGATATATTCAATGAAACGGCATATCCCTATCCACTAGCATCGATTTCATAATAATTTTTTTTATAAACAATGGGAAAGTTTCGTTAATTTGTCTAATTTGTGGTTTTTCGTTTCAAAATGTTGCATTATTACTTCGGTAATAATCAGCATTTGTTGTTTGCGACTTCGGTCTAAATTATTACATTATCAATTTGTTAATCAACCTTTAGGTCCAAGATATTGCATTATCCCTTTGTTGATCAATCTTGTCGCTTGTTGTTTTTAGGTTCAAGCTTCTGCACTATTACTTGGGTAATAATCAGCCTTGTCGCTTGTGATATTTCGATCCAGGGTATTGCATTATTACTCCGGTAGTGATCTTTATGTCTTGTGCCGCTGGCACAAGATTATCGCGATTACTATAAACATAATAACAAAAATTTGGAATATTTACATTTGTTCGTAATGTAATAACCATTACTTTAGCTTGGTATCATATATAGTGATGCCGAACCATAATTGATATTGTTATAATTGTTCCAGTTTACTTCACTTCGTCTTCTTCGTTGTTTATCTTATTAGATAACCAAAGCTACTTTATAATCGAAAGAACTACGTATAAGTGCATTTTAAAGTTTAACATCACAGTACTCCAATACAGTTTCACATCACTAAAGTGTAATTAATCAATTTGTTTTTGTTTGTTGTTTCTAAAGACTGGAACATAAGCAGAATACGGCGGTAAACTAACCCTGGCATATATAACCGTGGTTATAATTGTTTTAGTCTTTATTCTTCACTAACCGAAATAAATTAGATTCATTTCATATTCTGTTTAGATTATTGTTAATTCTCAGACAAAATATATTGAAGTCCCTGATATGTTCTTATTTACAGTACAAACCTCAGAATCGACTATAAATACTCATCGTGAAAACCTCTGTGAATAGTTCTTCAGATACGAGAAAATTTCTTCAATTTAATCATCACATCCTCTCAAGCCTTGAAAATACTGAATTCAGTTACCCCCAGTCAACAAATCGTAATTGTACCTATCTTCTCCGTTTATTTCAGTCGTTTTGTTTCTATTCTCAATTGCAGAAGGTTTCGCTTTGTGTATAAAATCTATTCACGGTGGTCGTAATCCCAAAACGTGCCGACTCATATTCGCGTGTATCTTCAAGGCAAACCCTAATGAACTGATCGTTCTATTCCTGACGAACTTCAATAGAACCCTTACTCGTGTTTTGGACTTTCCATAATGTCCTGATGTTTGTATAGGCACACTCCATGAGAAGGAAGGATAAGTGTATCCACTATAATATTGTAAAAGTGAACTTGGGGTTGTTTTTTTGGGAGTTTGTACCAGGGACGTTTTATAATTTGCGACTCTGTGAACGGTCTATTTACATATACAATACAAAAAGCGTATTCTTGACATTGCCTTGTATAATCAAGCAACATTAGCGTTCTTTGCTTCAAATGAATATGACACTAGCGAATATCATAAAGAAAACTCTAGATCTAATTGCGGTATTAAAGGAAAAGGCGGTACAAATTGGTGAACAAACTACGAATTTCGAGGTTAAAGCTCTGCTTGTTAACATTGTTAGGTCTGAAGACAGCTGTCTACATTGGAACATAATTCATTGTTTTCTTATCGCTGGTACGAGGCCTGAATATTTTCATATTGATAGTTTCAACCTAGCAGTTTTAGAGCTGTGTCATTTTAACTTTTAATTGCATCTGTATCTTGGCCTATCCGTTACCATGAAAACATAGAAAGTCTTTAAAGCTATTGAAATATTTAGTGCCTGTTAGTTATTCAACTATACAGCATTGAGAATTAAAATCTGTTTCATTCTATCCTTATCTACAAACAGACCAGCCGAGAAGATCAGGCTGGATTCCGGCCATACCGAGGCTGCACTGACGAAGTCTTCTCTCTACGTCAACTGCTGGAAGAAAGAATGAGATGTGGAAAGCAAACAGTCCTAGTGTTCATCGATTTCAAATCCGCCTTCGACCGCGTTCATTGGCCCGCCCTCTGGACGGCACTGGAGTCCGAACGCATACCGCCGAAACCAATCCAACTCTTGTTGTCAACGTTTGCCGTTCAGACGAGCGTCCGCCAAAGGGATGTGGCCTCACATTTGCTTTTCAACATCGTCGTCGACGCTTTCACGACAAGAACATTTGACGGAAGGTGGAGTGTCCAGTATGACTCCGGCCATTTTATCACAGACTTGATGTTCGCTGACGACACCACCATCTTTGCCGACTCAGATGCAGATGCCACTGATATCATATATCGAATCGCACACATTGCACAATCTTATGATCTGAAGATCGATGCGACAATGCGAACAAGACCAAGGCTATGACTTCAGATGGATCTCAGACGGTCGTTCACCTCAGCAGGATCCAAATCGAACAAATGCAACAATTCAAATATCTAGGCTCCCTGGTTCAGGAGAAGAAAGTGACCGGTACCCCTGAAATCCACAACAGACTGGGTCAGGCCATGGCTGCGTTCGCTTCGCTTAAGTGGTGCATTTGGAGAAAAGCCAACATATCACTCCAGACAAAGATCCGTCTCTTCAGAACGATCATCATACCGGTTCTCCTATGTTGCGCCAACCCGAACAAGCTCAACGTTTCCGAATGCGATGTCTTCAGCAGATCCTCGTAGTGTCCTTCTGAGACCATCTTTGAAACGACTCCATACGGGAGAGATGCGACCACCAACCAACCATTGAGGCTCTGATGCAGCACAAGAGACGTTTGCAGAAAGAAAATCATACAAGATGCTCTGGCGAAAACGCCCAGACAGATGGCGGGTGCAGTGGTCGGCTCCCAGGAAGACGCGGGCGAGGCACGATGAGGAGGATGTACGAAAGCAGCGCCTTGACATCCAGACGCAAAAGCTGGAGCCATGGGCCGTAAAGCGTTGAAAGGCCTGATAGCAACTGTTCAAAGTCCAGTTAAACCCACAGAAGCGTAGGGACTCAGGCGGAAAACTTACCCCATCGCCAGCTAGGGATCAAAAAAGAACAAAAAGCAGTGATCATTTTCTATAACCAATGAGAAAGTTTATTTCTCTCATTCAGACCACTCACAAATAGGCTTCCCAATCAATTTCATTAATTTTCGCTAGAAGGGTACACCTCTAACCTTCAGTTTATGAATACACTGTAAAGTCATTATCCTTTGGATAGTCAACTTTGTCGCTTGTGGCCTTTCGGTTCAAGATATTCCTTAATTCTTCGGTAATACTCAACCCTTGTCGCTTGTGATCTTTCGATTCGGAATATGGCATTATCATTCTGATAGTCACACTTTTCGCTCGCGTCCTTTCGGTCCCAGCTATTGCATTATGTATTACTCCGGTAATAGTCAGCCTTTGTCGTTTGCGACTTTTGCCCAAATTATTGCATTATTCTCGTAATTGTCAAATTTGTCGCTTGTGGCTCTGCACAAAATAATTGTAAGTACTATAAACGTAGTAATATACATTTTCAATTGCCGAGGTATTGGTAAATTCATTAAAATTGTTCTTAGTGTAATATTCCTACATTTTAACTTGGTTTATATGCAGTGAACCAATAATAATTATATTTCGTTTTTTGTTATGAGTGTTAGAGTTTTACTTCAATTATCCATTGTCGTTGTGGTCTCAGGACTCTAGTTCTTTCGATTCGAAAATTAGCCTGTTTACGGAAGGACCTCCAAGATAGAGTTACTGCTGACCTCGGATTCTTAATCAGTGACTCCAACCTTGGTGTTTAAGACCAATTTCCTACTCAAAATCCTAAAATCACAGACAGTTGGGCGAAATGATAGCACGTTATTCCCCGGAATTACCGCGCAAATAACAAGGAATGATATTGTCGATAATTGAATTATCTGCAGAATCCCAATATGAAAAACTGAATGCATTCCTGGTGAATATTGGTGTAGATATATAACAGAATCATAGGGATTTGAAGATAATTATTATTGATTCTGTCCAAACATATTGAATTGGATATGGCCTGATAGCTTTATCAGAAAATTACAGGTGGATTGTGTGTCAAGAATCAACATTATTATCTACATCATCAAGCACATAGATCGAAGGATTTGAAGTAGTAGAGAGATCAATAATTATTGAGAATGGTTATCCGTATCCTATGTCAACTATCATAGTTAGCATAATGTAATATTTCTTCGTAAATATCGAGAAAATTGACAAATACGGACGGTTGAAGATCCACTTTTGTCCGGTCGTTTCCTAGTGCCTATACTTTCATAACAATCTTAAAAGTGATATCAAATGTTGGATAGAGTAGTGAATGAAATAAAAATAAATTTTTTTTTCAGAACTTTTTATTAACTGAATATACAGAGACTCGAGTTTCATAGTGTTTACAGCATTTTCAAACTGAATTAAAAAAAGGATCTCAATTATATACTATATACTCGTTGAAGGCTTGTGCAAAACTTCGAAAAGTGGGGTGAGTGCGCATTTCTGAAACGTGTTTGTGTTCAAATATTTCTATGGATTCTAGTATTTCCAGTTTTGTCCTTTCGCATCCAGGTGTAATACTTCAAGACTGTCCAGTTCTAGGTTTCGCAATTTTTCGCAAAATTAGAGTTATGTTTCGGGTTCCTTAATAAAGATTGATATTTCTTAAACTTTTTTCGGGAAGAACTCCCGGTTTGTCCTATATATCGTTACTGTACTGTTGAATTTATAAACTCCAGAATTATTTAGCCGGTTGTTCTTGTCTTTTGCATCAAACAAGAGGTTGGAAATTTTATGTGAGGGTGTGAAAGCTGTTTTTATGTTAGTTTTTGAAAAAATTCTAGTTATTTTTTGCTCCGAAATATGTTAGGTCAACAAATTTTTCGTCATCATTTTCTGTTTTGGAAGTGGGGTACATTTGTTTCAGAATGAGTTGTTTTTCTTTTCTGTTTATGAGAGAATTTATGGTTTTTGTTTCGTAGCTGTTTGTTTGATTGTATTCAGTTCCCTTTTCAACGTTTTACTATTTAAAGGAATTAAAAATGCTGTATGTATCACCGATCTGTAAGCAGCGATTTATGAGTGTTCAGATGGTTTGAAAAGTTGGATATGGTTGTAATTTCGTTTTTCTTAATATATTTCATCATTACTTATTTCAGGATAAGTTTATTACAAACATACACAATACCCCAATACCGGTATAAGAAAAACAAATGTTAACTTTCGCTATTTTATTGATTTACACGAAAATTGTTTCGTCATACCATGACTTCATCAGGTGAGTATTTGAACTGAGGTAAACAATGCAAAACATGACGTTAAATAGACAGCTCTGGTAGAAAAATAGAGGGGTGGAAAGAGATGGTATACAATTAATGAAAAATATTAAGTAGGGAGGATCTGTTTAAATCTATTCGATCATTCAATATAATTTGTCTTTTATTATATCTATTGATCTTTAAAGTTTCTAACAGATTTAGTTTCTGACTTTTGTTTTCGATATGTAATATTTCATAGTTCATATTAAAATTATGGCCAGTCTCTAACAAATGGTTGGCATAAGTTGAATTCGGTTTATTATTAATGTAAAATTTTTCATGTTCTCGTATCCTTATTTGGAATGAACGGCCTGTCTGTCCCATATATACACATGGGCAATCACTACATGTTAACTTGTAAACTCCTGATTTTTTGTTTTTAGGAATGACGTCTTTATTATTTTTTATTAAGCTGCCAAAGAATCAATAGTTTTAAAAGAGATGTTATTTTTTTCTTTTTTCTTTAAATATCTAGCAATCTTTTCAGATTTTTGGCCTATGTAAGTTAATGAAATAAATTTGGTTTCGTTTGAATTTTGAAATTTTTTTTTTTGAGTAAATGTGACTTATGTATTTACAATTCGCTAGGAAAATCTTCAATAATTTTGTAACATGTATCATTTATTAATCATAAATCATATGGTATTGATCATATTGAAAAAATAATATTCTTCTTTCTGAAAGTTTTTTCCATTTGAATTTGAAACAAAACACAACCACTGATGCAAGCTAATTTCTTAAACGGCTTTCAAAAGGGGACATGTAAATTTAAAAATATAATATGGTGGTCATAGTTCAAATAGAATATTACTGATGAGTTTCAATAAAAACGAAATATGGACGTATTTATTATAATATTGCATTTGGATTACGTTTGTTATATTAAATCACTTCGCTGATTTTGATTATTACATTCTGTCAAGAAAGTACCGGGAATTATCGATTTAAATCTGGCGGGGCAATGAGGCAGGTAAAATTTTTTCTTTCCTAGGTTGGTACCACTGTCCTTAATTACTATGCCAAGCTTGAGCGGGATCTGTCAACTAGTGTGTTTGCAACAGCTGATTAAGTCAGTCGATGTCAGAGTGCGTGCCGATTTTTACTATGGGTGATTACGTTGAGCAAAGAATTTGTTTAAAGTTTTGTGTTGCAAATGAATTTTCGTGTGCCGATGCATTGAAAATGTTGCAAAAGGCCTTTGGTGATAATGCTCTATCGAAAACTCGTGCATATCAGTGGTACAGAGCCTTCAAGGACGGTCGTGAAGTGATCGCCCATCGACGGCTTAGATCGAAGTTAACGTCGATAAAATTAAGGAAAGGGTGCTGGAAAACCGTCGTACCAGCTTGAGAGAGATAGCACATGATCTTAAGATATCCCACGAGTCCGCACGTACGATTTTGATTGATATTTTGGGCATGAGAAAGGTGGCCGCATGACTCGTACCGAAAGACCTGAATTTTCTTCAAAAACGTCATCGCGAACAGGTTGCTTCAGACATGCTGGATCGCTGTATTTCCGATTCTACATTCATGGAACGCATTATAACTGGTGATGAGACCTGGGTCTACGAGTACGACATGCAAACAAGCCAGCAATCATCGGAATGGGTGACAAAAAATGAGCCGAAACCGAAAAAACTACGCCAAAGCCGCTCGAAAATGAAGGTGATGCTCATTGTTTTCTTCGATATACGTGGCGTGGTGCACTACGAATTCGTGCCAGAGGGTCAGACGGTAAACAAGGAGTATTAACTAGGCGTTATGAAGCGTTTGCGTGAGCGTATCCGTAAGAAGCGGTCAAATTTGTGGGCGAACAATTCATGGATTTTGCATGACGATAACGCGCCTTCTCACCGAGCTACGATTGTGACTGACTTTCTTGCCAAAAACTCAACAAACGTGCTTCAGCAACCACCGTATTCGCCGGATTTGGCTCCCTGCGACTTTTTCCTCTTCCCAAAACTAAAATTGCCCCTTCGTGGTACCCGTTTTGAGTCGACTGAAGCCATAAAACAAAATTCGGCGCGAGAGCTGAAGTCCATCCCGGAAAACGCCTATAAAAAATGTTTCGATAATTGGAAGTGCCGTTGGCATAGATGTATTGGAGCAAATGGAGCCTATTTTGAAGGCGACCCAATAAATTTTGACGATTAAATGTAAAAATGTTGTTTTAATTGAAAATTCCCGGTACTTTTTGACAGAGTAGTATATGCCAGTTGATAAAATTGAAAATTTATGGAACAGTGCTTCTGAGACAATAAAGTATATCGAAACATATAAAAATATCGTAAGATATTTATTAAGAGTATGGCAAAGTAATTCATTTTATTTCAGAATGTCATATATCAATCCACACTTTATGAAACCATTTTCCTTGGTAAGATCCCTGGAACTGTTCATTATTGTCGATGCTCTGCAGCATCGGACCATTAATTACGGTCGTCTAGTTTTGATGTGTTCTGTCCATTTCACTAATTGGAACATTATTGAGTTTCATATGCGTCTATTACCTGAAAATGCAGGTGGACTATAACAATGGACCTTGATGGAATGATGCCCGTGATGTGGAACCATAACGATACTGATTCGATTTTGCAAGGGACGCAAGTCGATCAAACTCATGTACAATGCAGGTGAATTAATGAGCTGAATAATACCCATATTAGTGATTTTGTGAAGTATAGCACGAAGAGAATCAAACATTGCTGGTAGTTACTACCAACAGCCAACACATAAAAATTATTAGAATGATAGTCGGAGATATTCGAAAACTACTTTCAAAAATATGTGAAGCAGGAATTGAATTTTAAGATGTATTTAAGTAAGTTATTGCTTTATCTTGAGTAGGCTATTGGATTTATTTGCATCACTCCTGTATAAAATGCCTACACTGCATCTTAGCCTTGAAACTTTTGTTCACGTGTTCTAGGGAGCAGCATGCTATTGTTTTTCCCAAATGTCTGTAATTATCAAATTTTGACAACGGTTTTTTATTAAATAAATAAGTTATGGATATTATTCAGGTGTTCCTAAGGTAGACGTCAAACCGTAAGCGGGTGATAGGTTACAGTACTGCCAACGTATTTTCAACAAGCCTAGTGATGACCGAAATTTTATTGATCGTATCATGTTCACAGATCAAGCTACATTCACTAGACGTGGGGTATTTGATTGTAGAAACAGTCATTACTGGGAAGAAAAATCCCGCATGCTGTTAAAGAATAACATTTTCATTATGAGTATAAATTGAATATTTAGTAATGCATTATAGGAGCCAACTGCTAGGGCCAAATGTTTTTCCTCCAAATTTAAATGGAGATTCTTATTAATTTTTTTTTGTCAAATACTTTGAGTGATATTTTGGACCAATTCTTAGTAGATGTAAGAAGCAAAATGTGATTTATGCAGGATCCATCCCATTTCCCATTAATTATTAGAAATCATCTAAGTGAGATATTTCCTCATCGATAGATTGGCAGAGGAAGTGATTTTGAATGAGCTGCAAGAATCCTGATTATAACCCTCTCGATTTTTTGTTTGGTGACATATTAAGGCCTTAGTTTATACCCATGAAATTAATTCGCGAGACAAACTCTTGAGAAGATACAAAATGCAGCTAATTTCATAAGGGGACAGAATAATGTTAACATCAGATCAACTTCAAATCTACACATCCCACCCACATTAAGAAAATCAAACTTTTAATCTGTAAGAAACTCAACAAAATATAGAATCTTAATTTAACAGCATAAGTTATCTCTTGAGTAAAGCAATTGACAGGAAAAATATATCCCCATACTTAGAATTATATACTTTCATGGTTCTGTTGACCGGAGATTGCGTTATCAAATTTGTTCTATGAAACGTAATCCCAAAAACAGCATAACCTCTTAACGGTCTAGATGGAATATGAATGCCTACGTAGGAGAGTCAAGGTAACCATTCAACACCATACAAAAACATAACATTGTTCCCTACAGTTTTCCAATGAGACATAGTTTTTTCTAAGGCTAGTCATACTCGCCATGAAATTGTAACTATCGAGTGTTTTTTTTAGTGTGAATTTTCCATAGGGATAACTGTGATTTAACAGAAGGTAGAAGACATGTTGTTTTAACATTTCTGTTCAGTAAGCATTGACAAATAATCATGGAAAAACTCACGCTGCAACAACGTTTACAAATTGTTGGAATTCATTTTCAAAATCAGTGTTCTATTCGCCAAACTTATAGAGCACTTCGTGAAATTTATGGTTTACATAATCGTCCATCAGAGCAGCTTATTTTTCGAACTATCGATAGATTTCGGGCAACATTTTCTCTACTCGATACAACAAAAACAACACAAAGAACTGTACGTACAGAAAAATATGTGATGAGCACTGTAACATTAGCTCCAGCATCGTTTTTAAAGAAATATGGACCTATGATGCCTCCAGCGTGTAAAGCACCATACAGTGCATTTTTCAGGATGCAATTGAACCTGCAATTCTTCCTGAGGATTGTTTTCACTTCACATAGGGCAATTTTGCTTGTTTCCATAGCCGTTCAACCACAAATGAGCCTCATCCCTAAGCACAATTTTACGATGAAAAAGTGGATCAACTTCAAGCTGTTCTAGGGCCCAATCGGCAAACAAACGACGCTTATTATGGCCAAGTGGCTTTAGTTCTTGAACCATTTGTATCTTGTATGGGTGTAGACCAGGATCTTTACGCAAAATTTTCCATGTGATGGATGCACAGAGTCCAACTTGTTGTGAACGTCGACGAATAAACATATCTGGATCATGGTCATGAATAAACATTATTATTAGGTATATAAATTTTTTGATAATTTGAAATAAGGTTATTCTGATTTTCACAAATTTTTATTGTTAAACTCACAACAATTGTTTCGCTATCACAGTAGCATCATCAGGCAAGATCACATTTTGAATAACTAAGCTTGTTTCCGAAATCCGTGGCTATTTATATTACAGTAGGTACAATAAATTTTTATTGAGCACTAAAACCCAAAAAAGGGTCCCTGCAAATTCCAGCTTATCGGAATATATTTAACAGAGGTGAGCTATTTAAATCTATTTGTTCGTTAAGTAATATTCCAATTTTATTATGTTTATTTATCTCTAGGGATTCTAACAGATTTAAGGCATAACTTTTGCTTTCTATATGTAGAATTTCAAAGTTATGGTTGAAAGTATGTCCTGTTTCTAACAAATGGTTGGAATATGTAGAATTGCTTTTATTATTGAGGAAACTCTTCAAATGTTCACACATCCTGTGACGGAAAGTTCTTCCAGTCTGACCTATGTAAACTTTAGGGCAATCACCGCAGGTTAACTTATAAACCCCAGATTTATCATCTTTATGTGTGTAGTCTTTATTATTTTTGATAAATTTACTCAAGTTTGAATTAGTTTTAAATGAAGTTCTCAAATTATATTTATTTTTGAGGTATGTAGCAATTTTCTCAGAAATACCTTTAGTGTATTTTAAGGAAATGTATTTAAAATTTTCTTTTATATTAGGAAACACCATATTTAAAGCTATTTGGGTTTTAGTGCTCAATAAAAATTTATTGTACCTACTGATATAAATAGCCACGGATTTCGGAAACAAGCTTAGTTATTCAAAATGTGATCTTGCCTGATGATGCTACTGTGATAGCGAAACAACTGTTGTGAGTTTAACAATAAAAATTTGTGAAAATCAGAATAACCTTATTTCAAATTATTCAATATGGATTTTCACCAAGTAAGGACTGATACAATTCAATATTATTATTATAATATCATTAACATTATGACTTACAGCAATAATATTTTCTTCTGTACGTACAGTTCTTTGTCTTGTTGTTGTTGTTGCATCGAGTAGAGAAAATGTTGTCCGAAATCTATCGATAGTTCGACGAATAAGCTACTCTGATGGACGATTATGTGAACCATACATTTCGCGAAGTGCTCTATACTACTCTGTCAAGAAAGTACCGGGAATTTTCAATTAAAACAACATTTTTACATTTAATCGTCAAAATTTATTGGGTCGCCTTCAAAATAGGCTCCATTTGCTCCAATACATCTATGCCAACGGCACTTCCAATTATCGAAACATTTTTTATAGGCGCTTTCCGGGATGGACTTCAGCTCTCGCGCCGAATTTTGTTTTATGGTTTCAATCGACTCAAAACGGGTGCCAAGAAGGGGCAATTTTAGTTTTGGGAAGAGGAAAAAGTCGCAGGGAGCCAAATCCGGCGAATACGGTGGTTGCTGAAGCACGTTTGTTGAGTTTTTGGCGAGAAAGTCAGTCACAATCGTAGCTCGGTGAGAAGGCGCGTTATCGTCATGCAAAATCCATGAGTTGTTCGCCCACAAATTTGGCCGCTTCTTACGAATACGCTCACGCAAACGTTTCATAACGCCTAGGTAATACTCCTTGTTTACCGTCTGACCCTCTGGAACGACTTCGTAGTGCACCACGCCACGGATATCGAAGAAAACAATGAGCATCACCTTCATTTTCGAGCGGCTTTGGCGTGGTTTTTTCGGTTTCGGCTCATTTTTTGCCACCCATTCCGATGATTGCTGGCTTGTTTGCATATCGTACTCGTAGACCCAGGTCTCATCACCAGTTATAATGTGTTCCATGAATGTAGAATCGGAATTACAGCGATCCAGCATGTCTCAAGCAACCTGTTCGCGATGACGTTTTTGAAGAAAATTCAGGTCTTTCGGTACGAGTCGTGCGGCCACCTTTCTCATGCCCAAAATATCAATCAAAATCGTACGTGCGGACTCGTGGGATATCTTAAGATCATGTGCTATCTCTCTCAAGCTGGTACGATGGTTTTCCAGCACCCTTTCCTTAATTTTATCGACGTTATCTTCGATCGAAGCCGTCGATGGGCGACCACTTCACGACCGTCCTTGAAGGCTCTGTACCACTGATATGCACGAGTTTTCGATAGAGCATTATCACCAAAGGCCTTTTGCAACATTTTCAATGCATCGGCACACGAAAATTCATTTGCAACATAAAACTTTAAACAAATTCTTTGCTCAACGTAATCACCCATAGTAAAAATCGGCACGCACTCTGACATCGACTGACTTAATCAGCTGTTGCAAACACACTAGTTGACAGATCCCGCTCAAACTTGGCATAGTAATTAAGGGCAGTGGTACCAACCTAGGAAAAAAATTTTTACCTGCCTCATTGCCCCGCCAGATTTAAATCGATAATTCCCGGTACTTTCTTGACAGAATGTAAGTTTGACGCATAGAACACTGTTTTTGAAAATAAATTTCAACAATTTGTAAACGTTGTTGCGGCCTGAGTCTTTTCATACTAATTTTTCAATGCTTACCGAACAAAAATGTCAAAACAACAAGGCTTCTATCTTCTGTCAAATCACAGTTATCCCTATCGGAAGTTCTATCACTCTAATAAAAACACCCGATACCTTGCGCCCACTCTCCAAAACGATTGTCATCCATAGGTCTTCACGTTAAAATTACCATAAGTTATTAGAGAAGCTGATCAGTTCCTCAGAAACCAAAACACCTCCTCCTCCACTCTTATGCTAAGTTGTGGAATGTCTGTACTGACAGTAAACCTTATAGAAAGGGCGTGAAGTACAAGAAAAACGGCCGGAATATAGGTACAGACATGAAAATGTCATTCTTTTGTATAATAACGCTAAGCCACACGTCGCAAAAGTTGTTGAAACATTTTCATTAGCAATCAAATGGAATACCTTGCTGCAGCCGCCATATTCTCCGGACATTTATTATCTTTTCAAATTATGCATTTTTTGAGAAAATAGGACCGAATAAATTCGTACTGAATGCCATATAATCCCAGTCCACAGGGAGAATCACTTTTATTCCAGAACTGACACTTAATCACGAAATATTTATACAATTCGAACATGAAATACAAAATGTCCTCAGGACAATTTCCAAACCGTGATAAACAGTAAAAATCTTTCAAACCAACCACAATGCCACTGATATGTGTTTAAACCGCATTTACTCTCGTGTCAAGCCCACATACAAGGAAAAAATTTACGACACCCCACTCGTGATCCGACAGATTTCCCATCAAGTTTGGAATTTGCAGTAAAGCGTCGCTTCATTTCCCGTGCTCAGTGCCACGTTCTCTATAAACCTGGATACGCCACAATCGATGCAAGATAGCGCTGTTTTTCCCCATTTAATATGCTCCTAAACTAAAAAATGGGTTTGTAGGAAAACCAGAACGCTATTAACTGTTGGTCCGTAATTGCTGTCATGATCGTTTCTGTCGGAAAAATTGATGCTGCTGGGATGTTAAGTTGACGTCACGTAATAAAGTCGAAGATTCGTGCCATTCATAACATTTAACTTTGTTCTAGAATTGGGTGTGAGCCAATTCAAAATTTGTATTTCACGTATATCGAGTATAATAAGGTCGGTTTTTTTCTCTAAAATTGAAGCTTTATTGTGAAAAATTGGTTATACATTCAAAGCTAAAAGTACTGTCCGTCGCTAGCCACTATTTCTTCCCATCTTTCTGGCAATTGACGGATACCATTACGAAAAAACTTTCTAAGAACGTCTTATAAGGAATAGATTTGCTGAAATCTATGGTTGTGAGACCCAACGGTTCTTTCACTGGTGAAAGAAGACATCAGCGTGCTATCATCCGCTAAGCTCAAAATATGGTTCTCGGTCGTACTGAGAAGATCGTTAATGTGGATCAGGAAGAGAGTGGGACACAAAAGAGAGCCTTGGGGCACTCCGGCGTTCACGTTGAAACCACGGGAACCGACTACATCTACGACCACATAAATGTTTCTATCGGTAAGGAAACTCTTCATCTAATCGCATTGGGTCTTCGAGGCATTAAATTGCATCAGATTCCGTTGACCCTATTCGTTTCTTTTTTGAGATTCAATCAGGGATTTCATGGCATCTATGGAGGTGGGACTCATTGGTACTCAAAGGTTAATCAGTGGCGAAAGAGGACATCAGCATGCTATCATCCGCGAAGCTAACAATTTGGTACTATGTGCGTGGACCAGGAAGAGGGTGGGCGAAAAAACTGAGCTTTGGAGCACTCCATCGTTTATGTTGAATACGGAAATCCTCACCATCCACGAACACATGAATGCTTATGTTAGTAAGGAAACTCTTCATCTAATCGTAGAGACTCCCGGGAAAACCATATAAAGATAGCTTATTCAGAATGGCCTTTTGCCAGATACGATTGAAAGCCTCGGATATGTCCAAAGCAACGGTCCTAGATTATACAATCATTTGAGATTGACAGCTGCTTCCATAAATTTCTACAGAATGAATATTGGGCGTTAGTAGGGAGTGGTTTGATGTAAAACATTTTCTCTCCTATGAATCCATGAATCGGGGAAAATTGCTTTCCTGTAGCGACAGAGAAAAGGTGTAAGTTTGGTAAACATTTTTTGAATAATGTGACAGGAATCCTATCTAGCCCAGTTGCTTTTTTAGAACCGAGACAACCAGGTAGTAAACGAATGATCCGTAGTGTAAAGTATCGGGAGTTTCTTTTAGAGTGATAGAACTTTCGATAGGGATAACTGTGATTTGAAGGAAGGCAGAAGCCATGTTGTTTTGACATTTCTGTTTAGTAAGCATTGACAAATTATCATGGAAAGACTCACGCCGGAACAACGTTTACAAATTGTTGAAATTTATTTTCAGAATCAGTGTTTTATTTGCCAAACTTACAGAGCACTTCGTGAAATTTATGATTTACATAATCGTCCATCAGAGCAGCTTATTAGTCGAACTATCGATAGATTTCGGATAACATTTCCTCTACTCGATGCGACAACAACAAGACAAAAAACTGTACGTACAGAAGAAAATATCGCTGCCTGAAGTCATAGTGTTAATGATGATCCAGATTTGTCTATTCGTCGACGTTCACAACGAGTTGGACTCTGTGCATCCACCACATGAAAAATTTTGCGTATAGATTTTGGTCTACACCCATACAAGATCCAACTGGTTCTAGAACTAAAGCCACTTGACCATAACAAGCGTCGTTTGTTTGCTGATTGGGCCCTAGAACAGCTTGAATTTGATCCACTTTTTTATCGTAAAATTGTGTTTAGTGATTAAGCTCATTTCTGGTTGAACGACTATGTAAACAAGTAAAATTGCCGTATATGGAGTGAAATCAATCCTCAAGAAGAGTTGCAGGTTCAATTGCATCCTGAAAAATGCACTGTATGGTGTGCTTTACACGATGGAGGCATCATCGGTCCATATTTCTTTGAAAACGATGCTGAAGCTTATGTTACAGTGAATGGTGCTCATTACAGATTGATGATCAATGATTATTTCTTTCAAAATTTGAATGGTATCGACCCAGAAATGTTTTAGTTCCAACAAGATGCTACAGTAACAATTGATTCATTGAAATAAAGATTTGGCGATAATTTTATTTCGAGAAATGGTCCAATTAATTGGCCTTCAAGATCATGCGACATAACTCCACTGGATTATTTTCTTTCCGGTTATGTCAAGTTTATGCTGATAAACTAGAAACAATAGCCGCTTTGGAAGCCAACATAACTCGTGTTATTGATAAGATAAAGCCTGAATTACTCGAAAAAGTGGCCCAAAATTGGTCTGGTCGAATGCGGTTCCTCAGAGCTAGTCGTGGTGGAACATATGCCCGAAATTATTTTTGAAACTTAAATGTCATAAAATTATCTTTCAAGTAGAATGAAAATTTCGCTATAATCTCAATTTAAATGTGTTTTATTTCAATTTACAGTTCTATCACTCTAAAAAAAAACACCCGATATATATCCCCCATCAAGGATGAAACAGTTGGAACTGTTATCCAATAAATGTATTAAAAGCTACATATAATATATCACACTTACTTTCATGATGTCTGTATTCTTCTTCTCACTTTTGGAAACGTCATTATGAATTTATAAGGCGGAACTACAACCCCCAGCTTAATCGAATAATACAAGTGCGCTTCTTCTAGAAGAACGACGTAGAAATTCTATTGTCGCGGCTATAATCAACAACTACGATATTCCAACATTCAGTAAGGTCATTCATAAATGAAAAGCACTCCCAGCAACAAAGGATATTTCTGAAGATGTATTATATCCATTTATTAATGGGAATGTCCCAATTCTGATGCTGTCGTTTGCAAAGCAAGAAGGAGAACCCTTCTGTGCGATCTCTAACCTCAATTCGAATCGATTCAATTACGTTGGGTGAATAAAATGTCCTTGTAATGAACTACGGATCAACTTTAATGAAATGAAATAGAAAAAGGCTTTTTACTTGATAGAAGAAATTTAACAAAATTTGAATATCAAAATGGATTTAATCTGTTAGTCTTCTACAATTTTAATTGAAAAAAAAATTTTTATTCAAAAAACTTTTAGAATTAAATTAATGTCTACAATAAGCACCGCTTATATTTAATAGACGTTTATATTCAAAACTCAATATACAATGTCAAATGGAATGAATAAACCAGCCAATATAAAAAAGGCAATTAAAATTAATAAATAAATATTTGAAGGAGACAAAATTTTATTTTATACATAATATATAATTATATTTAGGCTTGAATAATTCTCATTATGGAATGTCAATGGTGTGAAGAAGACCATAGAATGCCTTACAGTTTTCTGTGATTTTGTGACGAACTGACTACCTGGTTTTTTGAAGTTAGTCTCTTTCAAACAAGTCACGTGTTAAATTCTAAGGTATGATATAGTGATGGTTAGTTGATTTTGATCTAGGGCCGATGAAGAGATTATCCGTATTCTAATTGTTTTTTGAAGATATATTACATGTTTTGAGAGATTTTTGAATTAACATATTTGAATATTTAAATATGTCAAATATTTCAAATAAATTATATTTTTTGAGAAATCCTTAAGTTGTGTTTTATGTTTTTGAAAAGGAATTGGTTTCACTATGGTAAGATCGGAAACAAAATTTTGTCTCCTTCAAATATTTATTCATAAATTTTAATTGCCTTTTTTATATTGGTTGGTTTATTTATTCCATTCGACATTGTATATTGAGTTAAAAATATATACGTCTATTAAATATAAGCGGTGCTTATTGTAGACATTAATTTAATTCTAAAAGTTTTTTGAATAAAATTTCTTTTTGAAATTAAAATTGTAGAAGACTAACAGATTAAATCTGTTTGGATATTCAAACTTTAATGAAAATTAAGAAATTTGGAATTTACACACAATTCATTAATATTAGCTCAGAATTAATTTTGTGCGAGATTATTAGTGAATTCCATAGTTTCAAATTTATTTTTATAATACAGAGTCTTTAGCGACTAGTGGATAGAGTAAGTGACTCTCCTGCTTCCAAATCAGAAGGTTACTGACTTTTCAAAATGATAAAACACAGTTTTTTTCCCATAATCTTCATTGTTGAGGAGGTGACTGCTAAAGTATTTTTATTCCTTCATTCATTTATTCATTATTTCCGGACACAAATGGCACTTACCTAAATAAGTGTCTACTATTTGATGTTGACAGAATGAAAAAAAATATATTCAAATATCAAGCCAAAATCAAATATTTCTGAGTGAAACTAAAACAGTATAAAAAAAGGAACTCCAGGATTTATCTGACTTGAAGATTTCAGGAAAGATTTGGAATCTGAATATCTCAGCATAGTTCGTTAATGGGCAAAATCGGTTCAACACTTTCCTAGTTATTCACGTATGACAATTTTCCATATTTTTCCCAATATTTTCGGGGGCAAAGATCTATCTCATCGGCTTTTAAAAGTAAAATAATTACTCGAATATCCGTGAGAAATTTAGTGGGAATCGTTCGATTAGAAGTTAAAAATAATACTATATTATAACCTATAACCTTCGGGTATTTTTTTAGAGTGAAAGAACTTTAAATTGAAATTAAGATTGAAGCCATTTTTTTTCATTTGAAAGATATTTTTATGACATTCATGTTTTAAAAATAATTTCCGGCATATGTGAACCACGACTAGATCTGATAAACCGAGTAATTGAGGCCTTATTTAATCAATAACATGAGTTATGTTGGCTTCCGAAGCGTCTATTGTTTCTGGTTTATCTGCATAAACCAATGACTTGACATAACCCCAAAGAAAATAATCCAGTGGAGTTATGTCGCATGATCTTGGAGGCCAATTAATTGAAAGATTTCTCGAAATAATGTTATCGCCAAATCTTTCTTTCAATAAATCAATTGTTACGATAGCAGCATGAGGTATAGCACCATCTTGTTGGAACCAAAACACTTCTGGGTCGATACCATTCAAATTTTGAAACAAATAATCATTGATCATCGATCTGTAACGAGCACCATCCACTGTAACATTAGCTCCAGCATCGTTTTTCAAAGAAATATGGACCGATTATGCCTCCAGCGTGTAAAGCACACCATACAGTTCATTTTTCAGGATGCAATGGAACCTGCAGAACTTCTTGAGGATTGTTTTCACCCCAATTTTGCTTGTTCAGATTGCCGTTCAGCCAGAAACGAGCTTCATCACTAAACACAATTTTACGATGAAAAAGTGGAACTTCAAGCTGTTCTAGGGCTCAATCAGCAAACAAACGACGCTTTTTATGACCTAGTGGCTTTAGTTTTTGAACCAGTTGGATCTTGTATGGGTGTAGGCCAAGATCCTTACGCAAAATTTTCCATGTGGTGGATGCATAGAGTCCAACTTGTTGTGAACGTCGACGAATATACAAATCTAGATCATCATTAACACTTTGACTTGCAGAACTGTATGTACAGTTCTTTATCTTGTTGTTGTTGTTGCACCGAGTAGAAAAATGTTGTCCGAAATCTATCGATAGTTCGACCAATAAGCTGCTCTGGTGGACGATTATGTAAACCATAAATTTCACGAAGTGCTCTATGAGTTTGGCGAATAGAACACTGATTTTGAAAATAAATTTCAACAATTTGTAAACGTTGTTGCGGCGTGAGTCTTTCCATGATAATTTGTCAATGCTTACTGAACAGAAATGTCAAAACAACATGGGTTCTACCTTTTGTCAAATCACAGTTATCCCTATCGAAAGTTCTATCACTCTAAAAGATCATCTGATAGAAAGAAAAGAGATGGAAACTTGAAACTTTCTGGGTAGGCGTGAGTATCCCAATTGAGTTCGTTATCAGGCTAAATTATCAAAGGAAATGGGCTATTGAATCAATGCGTAAAAGCTCCTGACTTCACGTCAGTGCTTTTCTAGAAGTTTTGTTTTCTGTACATAATATGAGAAAAAATATCTCGTAAATATTTTTCGATCATTATTTTTTTATAGAGGCTGGCATCTCTTAAGCGGATATATTAAATGTTAAAGGTCATGTGGATCAAATTATGCACAAAATAATCATTTCAAAGAGCTCCTCTTTCATTTATATACAAAATGGGATTTGTTCCCGAGTTTAGGAACACGGACAAATGCAACCTTTGAAGATAAATTGGATATTTAGTGAAGTCTTTGTAAAGAATTTTCAGTAACATTGTTTGAGGTGATTCATAATCTTTTCCGATACGGTCGAAGTCAGCTCATATATTTCTGCAATTTATGTCATCGTCCTTTTCTTCCCTTATTTTTCCCAGTCGAAATACAAGATATTCCAAAAGAAAATTCATAACAATTTTATTTCAAAAATTCACACAGTTTTTATGTTTCTCAGTTTATTCAGAATCCTGACACGTGTTTCAGTCTTTCGACCATCTTCGAAGGAGTACAAATAGTAACTGAACTTGAAATTGAAAAAAAGGTTTTTCTATCACAGTTAGGACATCTGTGTATTTTTATGGCGCATGGAAATAACAGCATCTCATATAGGATTTGGGAATTTGTTAAATTCTCCATTTTCTTAATGGCCTTTTTGATTGAAAGAATTTCCAAATAGTCCACTAATTAACCCTTTTCAACATTATTTAGTGAAGTGACATCATTCTCATTAAAAAAATGATTATTTCCTATACAATATTCTGTAAAACCGGTTGATTTCTAGTTTTACAAAAAAGAGATCCTTTGTTCTCAGATTCTATTCAGTAAACATCGGCACGTCTGTCCTATATGTTTGCAACAGAGTCAAAGAACATAGGATGTCTATTTTGGAAAACCAGAAATCAACCGGTTTTGCAGAAAATTGCATAAAAAATTAACATTTTTTCAATGAGAAATATGTCACTTTACTATATAATGTTGAAAAGGGTGAATTGATGGACTATTTGGAGTTTCTTTCAATCAAAGAAATCATTGAGAGAAAGGAGAATATAATAACAAATTCCCAAATACTATTGGGGAACACTCCTATATTGGATGCTGTTATTTCCGTGCGACATAAAAAGACACAGAAGTGTATTATAAGAACCTTTTTTCAATTTTAAGTTCAGTTACTTTTTATACTACTTCGAAGATGGTCGAAAAAACCGAAACACCTGTCAGGATTCTGAATAAACTGTGAAACATAAAAACTGGGTGAATTTTTTAAATTCAATTGTTTCATCTAGAGCCAACCGGATACTCCATTCATTTAATTGAAAGTTCACAATTTATGTATGAACACATATTATCCCTATCGAAAAAGTCTTCATTTATCTTCAAAATATCATTCAAATATATACCATATTCAAAGGAACAGAAGTATTTCTTCTGGCTACTCGACAATGATGAAAAAATAATTTTTTCAGAGTTTTTGAGTTATCAATCGGTAAATGAAAATACCAGTTCTGGAATAAAACAAATGGAGGTTTATACTTGATAGTATATACTATGCTATAATCATGTATCAAGTATGAACCTGCATTTATTTTATTTTATTCATAATATATAATTATTTGGTTTCCTTAACATTCTTTATACAGTTGTCCTTGTGCTATAACAGAGGCCGTTAAATTGTCGATCAATCTTTAAGATCTATGGTAAACCACAGAAATACTTATTTGAGTCCACATTATATGTTCAGTATTCATTTGCCAAGATGCTTTCTGGTTTGTTGAAGGTGAGTAAATATTTTTTGTTGATTGATATTATATTTTATTGAATATGATTGGGTACTGACGAGCAAAGTCTCTCTTAAAACTTGTTTTTTAGTAATATTTTTACCAATCTTGAGATTTTCTAAAAAGTAACTTAGTTACATATTTAATAATATTGAATATTCTAAGAAAGATAGTGTTATGATGAAGTTCTTAGGATTGTTTCATAAGAGGGATGAGCAGAAACAAAAATTTGACTAATCAAAATATTTAATTTATAGGATTTTTGTTAACAATTCATATTTATTGGATTTTGTTATCTCATTTGGATGTCTTATAATGAATGTTCATTTTATATGTCGGTCGATATAAGCAGTGCTTATATGACATTAATTTAATTCCTGAAGTTATAATATTAAATATAATTTTATTAAATTAAATATGTAGAAGGCTAACAGAATATATCTGTAAATATTAAAATATTTAAATAACCAGTTCTGGAGTGAAACATTGCAGCTCTTCTTCAATTCACCTTTAACCTTGAACTCAAAAGTGGGCAACGTAGAACAGATTAACAAATTCATCATGGATAAGATTTAATTCTGCGCATCGTTGTGAGCGTCTTCGCCAGAAATGTTTTTCTCATCATCCGTTATGAGCCAGACAAAATGCCAGGAATTTTTCAGTATATTTACTTATTTACCGCTCATTCCTGAGTACGGTGGAAAAAAAATAATGAAAATGTTGAATAATTCGTTCACGTCCTTACTCTCGAGATCAACTGGGTTTATTCATTTTAATGATGTTGGAGGTCTTGGAAAAGTAAACCAAACTTTTAATTTAAACTAATTGGACCGGAGTAGAATTATTTCTTGAACATATCGAACCAGAGAGACTGTTATTAGGAGAAATGAAACAGTTAATAGATGCATGGACGTGATGTTATGAGTTTCAACACGCTCGAACCTCAAATATATATATATATATATATATATATATATATATATATATATATATATATATTATAGGCGAATTGAATAAATTGGGCATTATTGCTGATTATTAATCATTAAAACTTTATTATTCATCACAGTGTCTGGACTTTTTGATAATTTGGGCATAAGCTGCAGGTTGCGCATGATAAAAGTTTAACAATCAGGGCCCGTGATTTAGGGGCTGCTCGAAGCTTGGTACTGAGCGCCACTGAGGAAGTATGATCCTAACCTAACCTAACTAGGTTAGGTTCATTATCCTGCATAATTTGGCATAATTTTATCCAGATATCCTCAATTTCCCTTTAAAACACGAATGACGGATGTGTCGCCACACTCGAAATAACCACTATTTCGTAATGAAAACTCTAGATGGTCCACTTTTATATAGTGGTGAACGTTAATTAATATGCAATCGCGCTAAATTCTATCACACGTGAGTGTTCTTCTACAAACTGAAAAGAACTGAAATTAATCCACAGTAATCCTTTGAAACGATCCCCCGAAAAACAAACTTTTGTTTCCTTTTTGAACTCACCGAGGCATTCGTATTTCACGCTTTGAAAAATGGATATGAGATTTCACAGTAACTATATTTTCCATCGAAATAGACGGATCTTACCTTCGAGCTTTATACGGAGGTTGAAATCTTCTTCAGAAGCTTTATCGCGTACTGATCATAGAAAATCCTTCACCGCAGTTGCCTCTAGCCGACTTCAAAGGCGGCTTCTCGACGTCATTTTCAATTTCCGTATTTATAAAAGGATTGCATTCTTTCCCCATTTTTGCCCTGATTTATGGAGTTGAGTGACGTACATTTCTGCAGAAGATAAGTTAATTATCTCCTAGTATTCATTGTTTTCCAATAATGCTCATGTAACCTTGAAACGAGATGAAAGTTTAAACCTCCTTCGAAGTATATAGTTTATTTTTTTTATTTGTATAGGTTTCGAAAATCTCAATTTACCAATTAGATGTTTCACTCTTAGGTCAAATATTACCTTGTCTAACGACTAACCTTTCGATGCGGTTGTTATTTCATATTTCTCTTAACTCTTGGTCAATGAAGGTTTTCTCTGATTGATCGGTCATTGATTCTGCTGAAATTTCTAGGGGTTATTGTGTCACAGAACGTAATTTCATTATATTTCGGCTTGGTGTGGCTATTTCATATTTATAGTCTAGGCGTATATTCTTGGTATCTGATCAAAAAAGAATGGAAAAGTAGTTTCCAAGAATTTGAGCTCTCAGATTGCGCATTAAACCTTGGCATTTCCAGCAAATGAAATATTTTATCAAACAATCTACTTCTGTGCTTTTAGCTACATAGTTCTCAACGATAACGTTCAACCATAATATCTCTGAACTGATGACATATTGTTTGTATTGGTTAAATGAAGGGTATTAGTGCTGGTTTTGCTCGAAGATCCATTTTGTCTTTTTATAATTGCCTAGGAGAGCAGATATCAAAATCAGAATTACTTTTTGGCTCTTTAGAAGTTAATAGAGTAATCTTTTACTGTTCTAGATGGTCTTTGACTAACTCAGTGATCTCGAGGTTCCATACACCATCTAAGCCTCTGAAATGTTTACCCTTCTGGCTGAGCAAATCTGTTGCTGGGAAATTTCTACTGGCAGGATTTCAATTCCAGACGTGGTAATAATTCTTTTCAAATACATCTAATCCCGATATTTTGGGTCAGCTTCTTTTATCTAAGTCGAATAGTTTGAGGCATGAAAAATGAAAATACTGGATCCAGAAAAATCACCCTTCCATTTCTTTTCCACTAAACACATCTAACATCAAACATTAATATCTAAATACACTTCAGAGTTTCGAATAGTATTCTGTCCGATAAATGGATTAGTTGTAAATTGTATATTGAAAAGGAGTTACTTCATACCGAGATCTTAAGCTTTATTATGTCTCTATCAAAGCTGGTCTACAATTCTCTTTCCAGAGTTCTGACGAATTGCAGTATCTGGGGTGGTTTCAGGTTGGTAAAATCCCCATTCTCACAGGTTTCTTCAGAGAGTAATTTTTGCATTGGCTTGTAATCACAGTAAGGAAGCCAGTGAGGAGGTGAAGCATTTTTTACTGAGATCCAGGGTCGTTTTGAATCATCGAAATCCCCAAGAAATTTTATAAAAGGTTCTCAAAGATTTCGCCAGAGTGTTTTCCTTTCAGTTTCTTCTTTCTTTGCAAACTCTTCGTTATAGGTGCATTTTCCTACACCACAGAAAGGTTTTAAAACTTTTTGAGAGGTTCTTAAAGATTTCGCCAGAGTGTTTTCCTTTCGGTTTCTTCTTCCTTTCTGAACTCTCCGTTATAGGCGCATTTTGCTGTACCACAGAAGGGTCAGTAAAGAGGTTCTGTGCTTCTTTTCTAGCAAGTGCATTAACCTCCTCATTTCCTTTGATCCTCGTGTGACTGAAAACCCAGACTTAAGAAACCCCATCAGTTTTACCTACTTCATTAATTTTTCTTCAGCTCTCCCATAGGTTTTGGATCATCAGTATGGTAGCTTAGAGCTTTAATAGCAGCTTGACTATCAAAGTGGATAGCTATATCACATTTTTGTTATTTTCTTTCTAGGTTCATTTCCACACATCTTTCAATTGTAAGTTTTTCTGTCTGAAAGACGCTCGAACAGAAGTCTAAGTATAACGAGTATTCAGTTCCAAGCCCAGATAATCCAGGGCCGGCTCCTGTGATGGTTTTTGAACCTTCTGTGTACCATCTGATGGTATCTGTTCTGAGAGTCTGAATGATGGATTTTCTTCTTCTCTCCTGCTCAGCATCGTAGTGAAATTCTTTTCGATGCTTTATCATTACGTCACAGGGAAGATTTGAGGATGAAATGTATTTGTTTAGAGAAGATCAAGATTTCTGGATTTTGATATTCTTAATACAACATAGATATTCTGAAAATAGTCTCATGGCCAATCTAATTGTCACTAGATGGACAAGTGTGAAATCACTGATGATCTCTAGTACTCTAGTTGAGGTCGGCTAGTTGATAACGAGGTATATTCTTTACGACCAAAATTTGTACTGATCACAAGTGCGGAACATATTCCAAATGTATTACAGACTAAACTACCTCTATCAAATAACTATAAATATTTTTTTACTGAAAAATATTAGAATTCTATGTAACTAAGGAAGAGGAAAAATATTGGACCAACTTACTCAAACTTAGTTTCAAAGTAATGAATCGGAACTTCTGCAGCTAATATGTATACGAGAAGTAAGGGTGGATTTCATTTCACGATCGTTCAAACTTTCTCATGATTCCCCTACAAAGAGTTTCAAAGAAATTTTCTTATGAATATTCTTGCCATGAAGTTCACAATATAAAACCGTTTGAATTGCCGAATTCCAAGCGAGAACTTTTCCAATTATATATTAGTTATTCCGCTTCTCTAACGGTCACAATTCTACACGGTATCAAGTTCCGTAAACTAGCTGAAAAGTTGCGAATAAAAATATTATTTGTGAGGTCCATGTCAATCAAGAATATGGATTAACAAATCTACATGGCTTCCAGAAAATACCAACCTCCAAAAGGTAATTGTGAAAATTTCACGACATTTTGAGAATTTCATTCAGAGGTAATGTGCAAAAAGACTTCATAGCATACTTAAAAAATGAAGTTTCTAAGGTGACTGCTGTGTATTACGTAACTCATCGCCAGCATTTACGACCAGTTTCATAAACGAAATTAAAGCCTCCTTTCTCTCAAAAAAGTGTTCTTCAATGATGAAACGTGTTTTATAAGCAAATTTTGAGGTTAAAGGGAATTTAAAAACGTCTTTTATCTTAAAGTGAGAGAATCGGCCCTTTACAGCTTGAAGAGGATACTTTTACAGCTTGAAGAGGATACTTTTACAGCTTGAAGAGGATACTTTTACGAGAAGCTCGACACTGTGCAGGTACTCGGTAAACACAAAAAAGTGGACATAACCTTCCTCTGTCAGATCTCGCCATTTTGTTTGATTTTAGCATATTGCAAAATATGTTGCTGATTTCAAGTTCTGGTTCTTGATCAGAATATGAAGGAATAATTGTGAGAAGACCAAAGCTTTACATGAGGGAACAACATTTTTCCACGTTAGATGATCTAGATTTCTTCGATCGTTTTCGCCTGACAAAACCAACTGTTTTATCTTTGTTTCAAAATATTGCAGATCAATTTACTTCCCATCCAACAGATGAAAAACTTTCGATTTATTATTTTGTTGATATAATTTTCTGTATACCAAATCATTAAATTGACAATTTTTAGAGGCAGCTGTATTGAACCGATGAACCAACTACTTCTGACATTGAGATTCTATGGAACTGGAAATATGCTGATAACAAACAGTCGGAGATTTCATGGAAATTACTAAACCTTCTGCTTCTAGAAATATTCGAAGAGTTCTTTTTGCAATCACATTGCTTTGTCCACAATATATAAAGATGTCTGACGGTGATCATGAAATGGAGGCAGCAGCAGAAAGGTTTTATGCAATTACTAGTTTTCCACGTGTCATTGGTGCTATAGATTGCACATTAATTGAAATCACTTTTCAATTATTGGTGCTACCGCTGTATTGCACAATATAGCTGTAGATATGAACGAAATATTTCCAAATGAACGATTGCATGATGTGCAGGAGGAAGAGAACTTTCAAACAAATTCAACTAATGTTAATGCAGTTCGCCAAGTGAGACAGTCGATTATTAATGATAATTTTGCTTATTTACAATTTATATTTGTGTGATAATTGAAAATAAATTTGCTTGTCATTTGTAAAACTTCCTCATATTCAATATGTGCCTTCAACATGACAAGATTTCATATAATTCTCATGTGGTATGTTTTCAATTTGATGTAGCTCGTCAAATGAGACAGTTGATTATTAATAAACATTTTGATATTTTATAATTTATATTTTTATGATGATTGAAAATAAATTTTTTGGTGCTTATGAAACTGTTCTTCAAATTGTGACTTCAACATGACAAGATTTCATGTAATTTTCATAAGGTTTTACAAGGTAAGTTTCTATGTTTGTATTTCTGATTCATTGTTTTACTTTACGTAACATCTGAAAAAGTTTCAAGTGGGAATAAAGAATTAAAAATATTATGTGTTATTGAAATTTCTGTTTTTAATTCAAATTTGAGGGGATTTCATAGTCTGCAGCAATGCTGATAGAATTTTAATACCACTGTTACCAGAAAGTCCATTGATAATAAAAAGGAACTTAATTATTATTATTTAATTCTGTCTTCATCTCCATAATTTGCAAAGCTAATAATATTTTAAACTTCGAATGCTTCTCTTCTTTTATTATATTCTCTTTCTCGGTAGCCACTATCTGAGCTTCTATAAGAGCTGTTTTTTTTATAATTCATCTCCTTCGCTTCGGTTAGTGGGTTCGTAACAGTTGGGCTCAACTGTTTGGAAATTGGCTCCCTCAATTTCATTGGAGCCCCACCACCAGTCCCTTTAATATGACCGCGTTGAGCAGCTACCACCTTGTTTTAGTTTTTATATTGTCATATTTGGATTTGGTCACTATTTATCCAATGGAGAGCTGTTACATTGAAAGCAGTTGCTATTCTCTGCCAGACTTTATCCTATAACATTAAAATTCTCTTTTTCAATCAATTTCAAGAGACGTAGTTCCTCTTCAGGTTTAAAAGTAGTACTTTTTTTCTCTTCTCTTCCATATTCATTCATATGACTCGTTTACAAAAATATAGCAATTTTCACGTAATGATTATATAAATTCTGTCTTCTATACATAACCATGTTGATGGAGAGACTAATTTGTAATTCTTTTCTTTTTCTTTTACAAGTTCTGACGCATAACTCACAATTTTTACAGAATATCACCAACTATATTGGTAAAATCACTATTCTCAGGATAGCCAATAGTCGGAAACATATGACCGGCGCATTGAAGGAAGCTTTAAGTAAAGGATGGTAAATGTGCGTTTATGAAACTGATGCGTGGTATTGGTCCCATTTAAAGGATCCTTTTTCATAAAGGAGTCTTTTGATGTGTTGTTGCTTTGCTAATGATGACGATTTCAACCAATTGCTACTTCACGGAGAAGTGCGCTGGCTTCCAGAAAGTACTTGCTTGCCAATTAACGACTTTATTAATGCTGTTCAAACTCTTGTTGATAACACTTTTATGAGATTCTGTGTGAACTTCTGAAATAACCGCATGACATTGAAAATATTGCTGGAAGCAACCCTTTTTCTGCTCTGCATATAAATCACGTGAGATATAGGCTTTCCGGAATTGCTATTCTTTGCATATTTTGACCTTCTCTTCCAAAAATAAACGGATTTCACCACCTCCGAATTATCCAAAATGGAAAACAGTAATTTATGCGACACAAGGAGAGCTTGCAAATCCTGTGGTGCTCCGAATGTATCATTATTTTTCTTGTTAGTCATTGGTACACTTTCCCTGATTCGCAAGCCGTGGGTGTTGCCTGTGATTTACCGCGGTTATTCCCAGGAAGCAATATTCGTTTAATCCTTCTTTATGAAAGGAAAAACAGTACAGTTTATCATTCTGCTTTCCGTTTGGAACTTTAAATTAATCGTCTGCCATGAATACCAAATGGGCCTTACGGGACTGGTGTCCGTTTCGGAAACTTTGTTGATGAATCGTTATAATCGAAAAATAATGCAATGTTTAATTATTCTCCAAAATTACTTATTTCATTCGAAGTAAGCAGGGTCCATTAGAAGAGAACTTCGCTGAATTTTCAATGGAATGTCGTTAAATTCGAAGTGCCAAAGTTCCACAAACCCTTTATACAGGTTGCCCAACTTATCTCGGGCTAAATTTCCCAAGATGATTCTACAGGCAATTTGCAACTTCAAGATTATGGTCCAATCATATTTCGTTGTGAAATTATTCGAGATTCTACTATTTTCACAACTCCACAATTTTTTCACTAAAAATATAGCATAATTTGAAAAGTATCATCTCAATCCGAATTCAATGTCCACCATTGAGAAGACCGGAAAAGTCTGCTCAGACTAGGATGGTTTTGTGGAGATTTTCATGAATTATTCACTTATTATAGGTGTTCCGTCTCATTAGAGACGGACCTGTCATTCGGCATTAGTTTGTCATCGATACTTAGGTCTTTTACGTTGATATTTTGATCTAGCAGTTTTGAGAATTGCCGTTCGAACTGTTTACACTCCAGATTATTTGTTATCTAATGATTATATATGGCCTTAGAAAGCATGGAAAGTCAATTAGCGATTTGGGTATATTTATGCCTGTTAATTTCACATAACACAGCATTCGGAATTATAAATCGACTGTATCCTTCTTAACTTGCATTATTCTCAAAATTTTTCTGTCACTAATAAGAAGGTTTATTGAGTCCATTCAGTCCACCTCCAAATGGACCTTCCAATCAATTACGTTAATTTCCTTCTTTTTGTTAGAAGAGATGCATCGAGCACCCCTAACGTTTAGTCTTTGAATCATTATTATTCTAGTAATAGTCAAACTTGTCGCATGTAGCCTTTGCTATATTATGCAATTTCATTCGGATAGTCAAATTTGTTGTACGTAGCTTGTGACATTTGGGTCCAAGCTATCGCGGTTATTATTGTTAATATAGTAATCCAGCCGATTGCCAAAGTATTGTTAAATTCATTACATTTGTTATTAGTGTAATAATCATACCTTTTCACTTGGTTTATATACAGTAAACCAAGAATTATAGTTCGTTGTTATCATAGTGTATTACGAGTGTTTTACTTAAATTCCCATTTCCGTTCTTTTATTTTAATGGATGAACAAAGCTAGTTTGAAGTAAAACTTTATGCTAAACCACGTGAAAATACAGTTCACTAGGCACAGTCGAAATTAATCAACGAGATTAATTGACTGTTATTTCGAAATACTGAAATAATAGGCAAAGTACTGCGGTAAACTAACCGTAGTTGTTAATTGTTAATTGAGTTGTTTATAGAAACAATTATTATTAAATTTTCTCCAGCCATAATCTCTGGTCAAAGTATACCCTAAAAAAGTTTGAATTATTGAAAGACGTGCCTCTGAACCAATAGTTCCAAATTTGGTTTCAGATGGACGGCTGTCCAGCGCACAATGGTATAATAATTACAGAATGCATTGAGATTCATTTTGAAGGAAAGATTCGGACTGAATAGATGACCTGCTCGTAGTTTTGACCTTACATCTCTAGACTTCTTCCTTTAGAGTTTTTAAAAAGATAATTCATAATTTATTGTTATAAGTTTGTAAAGAATTGCTTGGTATGTAGAGATACCTTTTTGAGTTCTTCGAAAGTAATTGATTAAACGTCAACCAATTAGTATACAAACTCTTGGTTAAGCATACTTCAAATGGCGGTGGAAGAGGAATGTTTATTAGACTTTAATGCTTTATTCACAGCCTAAAATACATATAATACAAGTTCAGAGAGTTGAATTATTTTACCCAAATTGAGGGAGTTGTTTCGTGACCAGATGTGGAATGTAATTTAGGTCGTAGTTACCCATATCCTATTTAAGATGTGACGTTACTTTTTTAAGTTAATTCAGAATGTGAACACGAAGAAGCTACAGTATTGGTAAAACTATTCATTTGATTAAATTAAAAATAATTTCCAACAAAATAAGGACCGAACCAATCAAATTCAACCTACAGTATTCGCCATAATGCTGTTAACTGAACAGAAGGTTGCCGCATTGTACATTTTTCCCTATTGACAAAAAATTCAAACTCACCAGGCAGCTCCAGAAAATTGGAGGTCCTCCTCTGTCTTCCTCTGGCCGTGTTCTGGAAATTAAGCGGGCCTATATCCTCGTTAGACACGTTCGACATGTTCGATGCTAGGGAATCTCTAGATCCCCGCCTGGAGGCCAGATATGCTAGGCCACCCTTGACCGAGCCTTTTCTGCGCGGCGAACTGGGTCTGCTTAAGCTGGTCGTGGTTGTGTTAACTGCATCATCCGTCAAATCGGTCAGATCCGAAGTCGATTTCCGACATCTTTGCATTGGTTGCTTCGAGGGTTGATTGAATTCGTTTATGGATTTGCTGGAGCCGTATCTAGAAGTAACATATAATTTTTCATTGTTGATAAAGGTAAACCTTAACACTATAGATTGTTCCATTTTACAATTGGTTATATCAGGTGTTTTGGAACGAAGTTTCTTATCGCGCGTTGCGAAAGGGGGCTAGACGGAAAAAATTAAGACCAAAAGTTGTAACGACACTTTTTGCTATAGTCTCAAGCCGTGCGGCGTGCACGTGTTTCTCTGTCTGTCTCTCTCTCTGTCTCTCATAGAAAGCAAGCCAGTTATTTTCGTTTCGTCTTTCTATTTCGCATTAAACAGTGTAGTGTCGCGACGATTATTTTTGTTGAGTGTATACAGGTTTTTTGTATATAATAAATAAAAAATTGAAAGGTGTCAAGGTACACCCGGATGGAACGCAATTCCTTTCGAATAATTAGTGAAGGAATTGTAATAAAATTTAATTTTTTTAAGTTATAAAAATATTCTTTCTTATTATTAACAAATATAATCCCTACTTAATATTATAAATGCGAATGTAAGTTTGTTTGTTACGCTTTCACGCAAAAACTACTGAACCGATCATCATGAAACTTTGTACATATACTCTTGAAGGTATTAGAAGTAACATAGGGTACTTTATATTTAAAAAAAAAATTTTTTTTACGAAAGATAAAACAATTGTTTGTCAAAAAATCGTCAAATTTAGCTACTTCAGTAATGAAGTTTTACTATTATTATACCCTTACCCTTTATCTTTCATACTTATTTAATGACTCCACTGCGGGCGAAGCCGCGGGTAAAAAGCTAGTGTAATATAAACTTAATTAGTAGGCTCAATTTAAGTAATAATTGGCTTGTGGTAACAGAAGTAAATCATCTGTAGCAACAGTTTACATACCAAAGATATACCCAACAGAACGTCATAGAATAAGAAAAACTTTAAAAGAGCTAAGTGATTTAGATGATGACTGTACAAATATGGAAGGAAAATTGGTTCGATAAGTACGAAAAAAGGCCTGAAATTCTTGAAAATGTAACATTAGCTCAATTTGTTGCTAATAATAGTATGAGAAAACAAAAGAAAAATGTCTAGAGTTATTAGATACCGTGACTATGATATGGCTAACAATTTCAACGATTATAGAAGAGAAAAGGTGTTACTACACATTCCTTTTAGAAGTGAAGATAATGAAGTTCTTGCTGAAAATACATTCATTGAAATTTATGAAGATAATAAAAACTTGATTTTAGAACGCAGAAAAGAGTTTGAATGTAATTTAGAACTAGAAAAAACACTTGAAATGTGTAGACAGACAGACAAATGTGTAGGTAGAAATGATGACAATGAAGACGAACAGTTGCGAAACGAAGCTAATGTCATGTTTGAGGAAGAACCACATGCAAGATTACTACAGGATGTTGATCCTGCCGTTAATGCTGACATACGAAATGCCACACTAAGTAAACTTGGTGCTATTGTTCTATTGCAAAGAATAGAAAAAATATAATGGATACTCAACAATTCTACGTCTCAATGAGGTCGGCTAACAGTGAACAAGAAGAACATTTGATGGATATTATATCTCATCTTCAAACTCAAAATGAGTAATCATTTCAAGTTGTTTTTTTACTGGTCCAGCAGGCAGTGGCAAGACTTTTGTTATTAAACTTATAATGGAAATCTACAATAGATATACTGACAATGATAATTACTGTAATTCGTATATAGCTTGCGCATCTACTGGTAAAGCTGCTGTGACATTTTATGGTACTACGGTTCATACTGCTCTTAAAATTTCGATTTCTAAACTATTACCATTATCATCTGAAATGTTATATTTTTACATATGATGAAATCAGCATGATCAGTGCAGAAATGTTAGCCAAAATTGATTTACGCCTAAAACAAATTACTGCAAATCATAATGTTGATTTTGGCGGCATTGACGTCATTTTAATTGGTGATTAACGCCAGGCGTCACCAGTAAGGGCAACATTGATATATAAAACTATTGAAACGACAATCGTTGGTCCACATTTATGGCGAAGTCTTAAATTTTTAGAACTAACACAAGTCATGAGAAGGGCTAATGCTGCATTTTCATTGATACTTACAAAGATTGGCAATGCTGAAGTTTTGGAACAGTTTCAATTAGAAATTATCGGATCAAGATTTTTCAAAAAAGGAGAAACTGAACAATTAAGTCCTCATGGTGTTCGATTATTTTATACTAATGTCGCTGTGGACAGTTACAACAATTCAATGTTGCGAGAAGCTCCAGATAAAGTCATCTCAAAAGCAAAATTTATAATAACTGGATCTAAAAATCAAGAACAAGAAACTTCTTTTAGATTACAACTACACAAAAAATCTGTCATCTGTACTGGGGGATTACCTTATCAAATTACTTTTGTAAAACGAACGTTTTTCTCTCTCTCTCTCTCTCTCGTGTAATAAGCATCGAAGGTTTATTTGTTACATTCGATAATGATGAAACTAAATTTCGATTTCATCATAATCGAGTACAAGCTTCATCAACAATATCTCTAGCACAAGAGTTTCAGAGATTGTCATCAAATAAGCTTGAAACGAAGACAAAATCAGTCATTGATTTCATTACTAGAGATAAAGGCATTTCATTGTGTACGTTCAACGTCCAGAGCCTTCGTAAACATTCAGTCGATTTAATCGACTCTGTTACAGAAAAAACGAACATTTTGTTATTAACAGAGACATGGTTGGACAATCAGGAAGAATGTGATATACCGAATTTTAATTGCATAGCTCACTTTAAACGTGATTTTGTTCGTTCAGGTGGAGTTGCGATTTATCATAACACAAATGATATGACCCATCTTGAAAAACCAAATATGTCGGTCATTATGAACAATATTCAGGACGTAAGACGTAGAAGTGTTGCAGATTTATGTGCAGCAGAGTATGTAATGGAAAACGGCGTTATTTTAATCATGGCAGTCATATATGTCTCACCAAATAACAAGTTAATAGATATGCAGGAGTTCATTATTCGAGCACTGCTAGAGTATTCTAAAGATGTATCTCAAACGCTTAGCAGACACCACAGTAATTTAGATAAACGTCCACTTATTTTGGCCATTGATTTTAACATCAACTTCAGTAATGAAAAATCAAAACGATTGCTACAGTTTCTAGAGAAAGAATTTGATTTAAGAATAAACAATAATCCAGCAGAATCGACAACAAAATATAATACTACCATCGATGCAGTTTTTTCAAGACATTCAAATAAAATAGAATCTCAAACATATGTTTCCTACTTCAGTTACCACAAGCCAATTATTACTAAAATTGAGCCTACTAATTAAGTTTATATTACATTATATTTGTTAATAATAAAAAAATATTATTATAACTTAGAAAAAATAAAATTTTATAACAATTCCTTCACTAATTAATCGAAAGGAACTTCGTTCCAGCCGGGTGTCCCTTGACACGTCTCAGTTTTTTTTTAAGAGTGATAGAACTTTAAATTGAAATAAAACACATATATATTAAGATTGAAGCCAAATTTTAATTTTATTTGGAAGATGATTTTATGACATTTATGTTTTGAAAATAATTTCCGGCATATGTCCATCACGAGTAGCTCTGAGGTACCGCATTCGACCAGACCAATTGTTAATGTTATCGCCAAATCTTTCTTTCAATAAATCAATTGTTACGGTAGCAGCATGAGGTGTAGCACCATCTTGTTGAAACCAAAACACTTCTGGGTCGATACCATTCAAATTTTAAAACAAATAATGATTGATCATCTATCTGTAATGAGCAACATTTAGTGTAACATTAACTCCAGCATTGTTTTGAAATAAATATGGACCGCTGATACCTCCAGCGTGTAAAGCACACCATACAGTGCATTTTTTAGGATGCAATGGAACCTGCAGAACTTCTTGAGGATGTTCTTCACTCCATATACGGCAATATTTTAGGGCCCATTCAGCAAACAAATGACGCTTATTATGGTCAAGTGGCTTTAGTTCTTGAACCAGTTGGATCTTGTATGTGTGTAGACCCATTCTCGAAATAATGTTATCGCCAAATCTTTCTTTCAATAAATCAATTTTTACGGTAGCAGCATGAGGTGTAGCACCATCTTGTTGGAACCAAAACACTTCAGGGTCACGTCAAAGTACAAGCAGTTTACATATGAGGGGTTCAGAGCGAATTTTATTCTTTTGAGAAAAAACGAATCAAAGTTGAATCATCCTTATCATAACTACAAACTAAACTTCATCCTCATTTACTGAACCATCTTCTTCTTCCTGTACATCTTGATTACTAGCATGAGACTTGGTTCTTCCAGTAGTTTGTAGGTTTCCATATAAAACCTGGCGTAATGGTGAAATAAATTTAAGTGAATCAAGCTAGTTCTATCCTTTCAGTTTTGTAGAGTAGGTTCAATGGGATATTAGCAATTATTGTATTGGATTCCTCTTTCTCTTCTTCATAAAATGTACCTCTCTGAAATCTACCATGTCATTTAGTGTCTTCTTAAATTTCATGGACGGGGGATTTTCCCGTTGAAATCGCATCCAACAGATTTTGAGTCAATATACACCTTGTCCATCAGTTGCTTGTTTTCTGTATGTGAAGACCTACTCCATTTTATAAGTATATACAACATTTTTTCGTTTTATTGACACAATTTCAAAATTTGGAATCAGATTTTACTATATTGTCCCAGTCATCTGACCCAAAAATATATGAATGTAAAGTCAGTATTATTAGGCAGAAGCAAATGACCAAATACCATAAATTTATGGTCTAAAATCTTTGCCTTCATTTGTGAATTTTTTACAAGTCTTTATAGAATCAATGCCTCTTTAATGTTTCTGTTTTGTCTTGTGCATCATAATAAAGTACGAGTAGGTTGCTGCCCTCAACAAATTTCTTGAAGTGAGTAGTAACGCAACTTGCTACTTCTTGGGATAGTCTGCCTCTTCAGTCCCATTTTTCGACTACATGCAAGCTAATGATTGAATGAATGGATTAACTCGAAGATTGTAAACATACATATTTCTTTTATAATATGCTGTGGATGTTGCCAATTTAGGGAATGGCAAATCTTACTATAAATCGAATGCAGTCATATATAATTCAATAGATTCATTTTTTTATCAGACCTCATACAATCTCTACATTGCTGAGCTCAGGCAAGTCTTTTCCTAGTTGAATAACTGCCCTCTTTGTGCCATTATTTTCATTTGAGATCTTCAGCTGTAGTTCATAACACGTTCGACAATTATCAGTATAAGGTGGCTTTAAATGTATTTACTCACACAATACACTAAAAAACTAGAACATACAGCAATCTATTCCCTCCAATTCTCTCTGATACATACGGTTGTACTTGGTTCACTATTCCTACGAAAGATAGCACAAATATGTCGCAGCATCAAGGAACTCCTGAACTATCTACGATTAGTATTGAAATTCGGACTTTGTTCATTATTACTTGTCCATCTTATTTACTTCTACAACCTCTATTTAACTGTAAACACTTGATTAAACGTCGTGGTACACCAGAAACTAGATCACCTCCATAATTTTCGTTGATGGTAGTCCAGGACTTTGAACTGACTGCATTAAATCTTCTTTATTTCGTGGACCGGCTCGTTCAACTTCAATCTTCATTAACCCCCGTATATTTTCCATGGGACTAAGATCTGGCGAAGCTGCTGGCCATGAAATGGTTGTCACTTGGTGTTCTTGCATCCAAGTTTAAGTATGGGCTGAAGTATGGCAAAGATGCCATAATGCAAGAGCATTATGGCATGCTGAAAACGCCACCCCTCTGGATATAAAGCATGCGTCGTTTCAAGGAGAAAATCGTTTAGAATGCCACAATACTTTTCACCATTAATGGTACCATCAATTATACAGAGCCATTTTTTGGTGGGAAATTTGAAAATTTGAACGGTAACAGGTTGTTTTGATAGGATTTTAGGTTGTTTTGATAGGATTTCCACCAAGTTGGAAACAACTTTCATCAGATATAAAGACATTATTAAAATTATCTTCTTGAAAACGTTGAAAAAATTCAGTCCTTCGTCCCTTTTGTAATGGTGTCATTACAGGATTTTTTTTGCTTTCCTTGATATGTAGCCTTGTCTGTTCAGGGACATATGGACGGTTTCTGGACATACTTTTATACTTCGTTGATTTCCAAATCTGTTAGCCAATTTTCGATACTCAGGCGCGGATTGTGTCGTCCTAAGACCACTGATTTTCAAAGTTTCTAAAATCTTTTCTTTACAAATATTCAACATGTTTTCTTTTTTCTAGTTGCGACAGTATTTCATAAATTGTTTCCTTTTTCTTACGCGGTCTTCCTGAAATTTGTCTATGCCACTTTTTATCCTCTTTATTGTCTCATATACAGCACTTTTTCCTAGTTTAGTCAATTGCACTAATTTTTTAACGTTTCTAAAACCTTTTCTTCACAAATATTCCACCTGTTTTCTTTTTCCTAGATGCGACATTATTTCATAAATTGTACCTGTTGACAATCAATAATATTTGACAAATAGTGTTGGCATGGAACTTTGGTCATAGCCGATTATCTGCACAACCTATTTTTTACATTTCTTTTATCTTAGAATGTTACAAAAAAGAAATATATTAAATTTATGAAAAATAATGAATTCCGGGTACTTTCTAGATGAACTATAATTCAATATGCTAGAAAGAAAAAACAAGAAAATAGTTTATTTTTGCTCTGGACCACTCATATATGAATATCTGCAACCTTCTTTTTCACATTGTTTCTTATACTAATACACTTCGACTGTTTCGTTTAACAGTGAAAATATGAAGAAATAATATATCAAGTAGAGTGCGGTATCTGATTGTGAAGTCAACTGTCTTCTCAGACATCTAACAGCTCATTACGTGCAATTTTGATTTCGTCGATTCCGTTCAGGTATTTTAAAGGAGTTTAAAGACGCACCTCCCATAGGCAGGCCTGTCGTCAAAAATGTCGATAAAATCACAGAAATAATCGAAGTTGACCGACATGGTAGTAGTCATAGCATCGCTTAGGAGCAAAATATCGACTACAAAACAGTTTTAAACCATTTGCGCAAAGCTGGATTGAAAAAAGGTCGATGTTGGGTGCCACAAGAATTAACACCAAAAAACATGATGGATGGTAACTGATGAATAGAAATGGACCACATACGACAATATTGTTCAAAAACGATCGTGGTCCAAGCACGGTGAAGCAGCTCAAACTAGGACTAATGGCCAGAAAGGTCCTACTGGGCATTTGGAAGGGCTGGAAAGGAATAATTTATTATGAGTTGAATCCACATGGCCAAACACAAACTTTGTATCTCAACTGTCAATAATTGGAAGAATTGAACCACAGAAAAGGTGTTGTGTTCCATCAGAACAACGCCAGGCCAGAAACTTCTGTATTAACTCACCAGAGACTAATTAAAATAAACTGTTCATTCATAGAAATGTAACTGAGTTTATCAAAATTTACTCACCTCTCATCATACACTGGATTTGTTCTAATATTGCACTTCGGCTTAGTACTGCTCCTCTCTTTCAAGGAAGAATGAATCGAACTAGTCAGAGAATATCTATATCCAGAGGAAGCTTGGAAGTCACTCTGGGAATCAGAGTCCAGTGAATGACACACCTTATATTCTATGTCTTCATAAGCTCCAGTGGGATGCTTTTTCGTGGAGTGATATTCTAGGCTAGATTTAGAATTGCTCGAGTCGCTCTTGGAGGATTGATACTGCTTCCTAGAGTATATCTTGCTCGTTCTCTGTTTTGGAGGACTTTGTAGATCGAAATTGAAGGAATCGTTGGAAGAAGAATCGGCGTGTAGAATTTCTCCATCGTACTTGAACGATCTGGGTGACCTAGGTGACTTTGGTGTTCCACCGGCTGAGTTGGGAAAGTCAAAAACCCTGTCGTTTCTAGCATCTCCCCTGCCGGGACTGCTCAGTTGAACCTTGGGAGATTTGTTGGAGATTCTCTCTTTTGGCGACCTAGGGTACGTGGGGGATTTTTGTTCAGTTAAGTTTGGTGATTTGGGTACGCTTGACGCGTGAAGAGGTTGGGCGGCTGGGTACGGATCTGCAAGACATTGATAGCTCAGGGACGGACTTCTCGGAGCTGAGCTCGATGCTGGGGAGGAATAAGAAGATTTTGGGAGTATCACATTAGATTTTCGCGAACGCGTCGAGTTACTTCTTGAGAAGTGGTCGTTGGTGCTGTTCACCTTCATTGTAGACATTGTTTTAGCTTTTCTTCTCGAAGATTTGGGATATGTCTCATCGTGATATGTTACATTTTCCTCTGTGGCGACCAGTTATCTGTAACAAAAATTGAAGATGATGAATATGCACTTAAATTAAAAAGGAAAATCTGAATTTGAGATTCTTCATATATCCTTGCAGAAATTTCAGTTTCTACAAAAACAGTTCATTTTAAAGATGTGGGTTCAATATCCATATCCCCTTAACTTTCACACTGAAACCTACCAGTGGAAAAAGGGAGAACAGTTGTGGGAGAAACAAGTTCCAGATTTTCCCCGACACGAAAATGAGACATAAATTCTACAGGATTTTACATGATAAAGAGTGGATCATTCGCATCAAAAATTCAACCACAAATTGCCGTGAGGGTATTTTATCTCTGTTAAATTTTTTCACGTAAATTTTCAACAGTTTGGATAGAAGATTCACCACTGTAGAAAAAAGTTTTTGAAATGTTTTGGTTTTGTTCCAGCGTAAATGGCCCCATTTGGTTAATGTCAAATAATAAACTATCTTTTTGTCAAAATACAAATGGCAGAAGTGTTGTCAGATTTCAAATAACAACTACTACAAAATGCAAACTCTAGATGGCTCACATTTATTTCTTGAGTTTCCGAAGACGTATGAAATCTCAGGCCTTATCCATATATATCCAAATGATCTAACTAGCTTGTATCAGGTGTTTTTAAGAGTGATAGAACTTCAAATTGAAATAAAACACATTTAAATTAAGATTGAAGCCAAATTTCTTAATATTTGAAATATAATTTTATGACATTTATGTTTTAGAAATAATTTTCGGCATATGTCCACCACGACTAGCCCTGAGGAACCGCATTCGACCAGACCAATTTTGGACCACTTTTTCGAGTATTTCAGGCCTTATTTCATCAATAACACGAGTTATGTTGGCTTCCAAAGCGTCTATTGTTTCTGGTTTATCAGCATAAACCAATGACTTGACATAATTCCAAAGAAAATAATCCAGTGGAGTTAGGTCGCATAATATTGGAGGCCAATTAATTGGACCATTTCTCGAAATAATATTATCGCCACATCTTTCTTTCAATAAATCAATTGTTACGGTAGCAGTATGAGGTGTAGCACCATCTTGTTGGAACCAAAACACTTTTGGGTCGAAACCATTCAAATTTTGAAACAAATAATCATTGATCATGGATCTGTAACGAGCACCATCCACTGTAACATTAACTCAACCATCGTTTTTCAAGAAATATGGACCGATGATGCCTCCAGCGTGTAAAGCACACCATACAGTGCATTTTTCAGGATGTAATGGAACCTGCAGAACTTCTTGAGGATTGTTTTCACTACATATACGGCAATTTTGCTTGTTTACATAGCCGTTAAATTAGAAATGAGCTTCATCACTAAACACAATTTTACGATAAAAAAGTGGATCAACTTCAAGCTGTTCTAGGACCCAATCAGCAAACAAACGACGCTTTTTATGTTCAAGTGGCTTTAGTTCTTGAACCAGTTGGATCTTGTAGGGGTGTAGGCCAAGATCTTTACGCAACATTTTCCATGTGGTGGATGCACAGCGTCCAACTTGTTGTGAACGTCGACTAATAGACAAATCTGTTCATCATTAACACTATGACTTACAGCAGCGATATTTTTTTTGTACGTACAGTTCTTTGTCTTGTTGTTGTTGTTGCATCGAGTAGAGAAAATGTTGTCTGAAATCTGTCGATAGTTCGATGAATAAGCTGCTCTGATTAAGTAAAACTTAAATTTCACGAAGTGCTCTATAAGAACACTGATTTTGAAAATGAATTGCAACAATTTGTAAACGTTGTTGCGGCGTGGTCTTTCCATGATAATTTGTCAATGCTTCTCGAAGAGCAGTGTCAAAACAACATGGCTTCTACCTTCTGTCAAATCACAGTTATCACTATCGAAAGTTCTATCACTCTAAAAAAAACACCCGATAGTTTGACTAGCCGTAAGCACGCAAACTTTCTAACGGAAAGAGCTAGAGCCTTTAAACTTTCAGGGAAGGTTTATTCGCGAAATGCGGACTGAATATACGAAATTATTGACGCTGTGATACGAGAGAGACAACATGCCGAACAAGTTGAGGGTTGAGTGGGAAAATTTCAGATTCCTTGAAACTTCCGACTGCTCGCTGTTTATCCCACACTTCATCGAATAATGATCCTCCAATATATCATAGAGCTTTACCCAAAGTGCGGTTACGCCGTTCGTTGTTGAGGCAAGTTCCGACACATGACCTAGAATTCCACTTGAACGGGGTTGTAAGTGGCATCTCACGAAGACCGGGATCTACGTAGCGATGTCAATTAAGTCGCTCCAGAAATGTTGGAATTAGAAATTGAGTATAACAGCTTGATTCAATTACGATAATTTAACGTATAAATGTGTTTTCCTCTATGTATTCGCGGAGCATTGAAGGACTAATGAAAGATTGAAGGATGTGAGGAAATTATTTTCAGTATATACATGAAAATGTTATACAGGTGGTCTAACGAAAACTTAACACCTAGATTTTTAGACTTTCAAATGAAAATGTGGAAATTCGCTTGGACCCGTCAATTTTCGATTCGAGGAGGAATAATTTTTCCGCCTTTTTCATCCCCGTAACTTTCAAAAAGTTGCGAAAGGGGGCTAGACGAAATAAATTAAGACCAAAAGTTGTAACGACACTTTTTGCCATAGTTTCAAGCCGTGCGGCGTGCACGTGTTTCTCTATCTCTCTCTCTCTCTCTTTCTCTTTTGCATTAAACAGTGTAGTGTTGCGACGATTATTTTTGTTGAGTGTATTAGGTTTATTTATCGTTACATTTGATGATGATGAAACTAAATTTCGATTTCATCATAATCGAGTACAAGCTTCATCAACAATATCTCTAATACAAGATTTTCAGAGATTGTCATTGAATAAGCTTGAAACAAAGACAAAATCAGTCATTGATTTCATTACTAGAGATAAAGGCATTTCATTGTGTACGTTCAACGTCCAAAGCCTTCGTAAACATTCAGTTGATTTAATCGACTCTGTTACAGAAAAAACGAACATTTTGTTATTATCAGAGACATGTTTGGACAATCAAGAAGAATGTGATATACCGAATTTAAACGTGATTTTGTTCGTTCAGGTGAAGTTGCGATTTATCACAACACAAATGATACGACCAATCTTGTAACACCAAATATGTCGGTCATTATGAACAATATTCAGGACTTGCACGTAAGACGTACAAGTGTTGCAGATTTATGTGCAGCAGAGTGTGTAATGGAAAACGGCGTTACTTTAATCATGGCAGTCATACATTCTGTCAAGAAAGTACCGGGAATTTTCGATTTAAATCTGGCGGGGCAATGAGGCAGGTTAAAAATTTTTTTCCTAGGTTGGTACCACTGTCCTCAATTACTATGCCAAGCTTGAGCGGGATCTGTCAACTAGTGTGTTTGCAACAGCTGATTAAGTCAGTCGATGTCAGAGTGCGTGCCGATTTTTACTATGGGTGATTACGTTGAGCAAAGAATTTGTTTAAAGTTTTGTGTTGCAAATGAATTTTCGTGTGCCGATGCATTGAAAATGTTGCAAAAGGCCTTTGGTGATAATGCTCTATCGAAAACTCGTGCATATCAGTGGTACAGAGCCTTCAAGGACGGTCGTGAAGTGGTCGCCCATCGACGGCTTCGATCGAAGATAACGTCGATAAAATTAAGGAAAGGGTGCTGGAAAACCGTCGTACCAGCTTGAGAGAGATAGCACATGATCTTAAGATATCCCACGAGTCCGCACGTACGATGTTGATTGATATTTTGGGCATGAGAAAGGTGGCCGCACGACTCGTACCGAAAGACCTGAATTTTCTTCAAAAACGTCATCGCGAACAGGTTGCTTCAGACATGCTGGATCGCTGTAATTCCGATTCTACATTCATGGAACGCATTATAACTGGTGATGAGACCTGGGTCTACGAGTACGATATGCAAACAAGCCAGCAATTATCGGAATGGGTGGCAAAAAATGAGCCGAAACCGAAAAAACCACGCCAAAGCCGCTCGAAAATGAAGGTGATGCTCATTGTTTTCTTCGATATCCGTGGCGTGGTGCACTACGAATTCATTCCAGAGGGTCAGACGGTAAACAAGGAGTATTACCTAGGCGTTATGAAACGTTTGCGTGAGCGTATCCGTAAGAAGCGGCCAAATTTGTGGGCGAACAACTCATGGATTTTGCATGACGATAACGCGCCTTCTCACCGAGCTACGATTGTGACTGACTTTCTCGCCAAAAACTCAACAAACGTGCTTCAGCAACCACCGTATTCGCCGGATTTGGCTCCCTGCGACTTTTTCCTCTTCCCAAAACTAAAATTGCCCCTTCGTGGCACCCGTTTTGAGTCGATTGAAGCCATAAAACAAAATTCGGCGCGAGAGCTAAAGTCCATCCCGGAAAGCGCCTATAAAAAATGTTTCGATAATTGGAAGTGCCGTTGGCATAGATGTATTGGAGCAAATGGAGCCTATTTTGAAGGCGACCCAATAAATTTTGACGATTAAATGTAAAAATGTTGTTTTAATTGAAAATTCCCGGTACTTTATTGACATAGTAGTATATGTCTCACCAAATAACAAATTAATAGATATTCAGGAGTTCATTCATCGAGCACTGTTAGAGTATTCTGAAGATGTATCTCAAACCCTTAGCAGGTACAAGAGAAATTTAGATAAACGTCCACTCCTTTTGGCCGGTGATTTTAACATCAACTTCAATAATGAAAAATCAAAACCATTGCTACAGTTTCAAGAGGAAGAATTTGATTTAAGAATAAACAATAATCTAGCAGAATCAACAACAAAATATAATACTACCATCGATGTAGTTTTTTCAAGACATTTAAATAAAATAGAATCCCAAACATATGTTTTCTACTTCAGTTACCACAAGCCAATTATTACTAACATTGAGCCTACAAATTAAGTTTATATTACATTATATTTGTTAATAATAAAAAATATGTTATTTAAACTCAAAAAAAATAAAATTTCATTACAATTCCTTCACTAATTAATCGAAAGGAACTTCGTTCCATCCAGGTGTCCCTTGACACCCCTCAATTTTTTGTCCAAATTAGTAGACGTACCATGCTTTTAATTTACCTTAGTCTATCGTGAATTTTTAAGAACGATAAAAGTGTGTCAAAGCGATTGTAAATTTGTAGTAGAAGAAAGGGTGGAAATGATAAAATTATTTCTTAGAAATAACGGCTCTGTGCGAACAACAACGAACGACATCCTGGAAAAAATGTATTCGCTGCTTAAGTTGTGCAACTGGTTGCCAAATTTGACGCTACTGGTTCAGTCGGAAACAAAAAGAGGGTGCATGAAAGACACAAAGCGAGAGACATGGCTGTCTTAGGTCATGTAGCAATGGATCCGACCTTGATAACTAGGAAATTGTCCGATATGTCTGGTGTTTCACCCACAACAATCATGTGAATCCTGAAACAACATAAATTCTATCCTTATAAGATACGATTGGTTCAGGAACTGAATGAGGATGATACCGATTGCTGACTCCAGTTCTGTGAAGTGGTCAGTGAAATGATTAACGGTAATCAAAACTACATATTCAATATCTGTTTTTCGGACGAGTGTTCATTTTACCTTGAACGCATTGTAAACCGGCATAACTGTCGGTATTGGTCAGATGAACATACAAGATTATTACGTGAGGTACATACTCAGCGTCCCCAAAAATTAAATGTTTGGGCGGATATTTATGGAAATCACATAATCGGTCTTTTTTTATTCCCGGTAATCTCACTGGCTAAATTTATTCAGATCTATTGGAGAACGCTCTTTATCCAGCCCTCGTGTAAGTATCGGAGAAAGCAGAAGACCATCAAACGATCCTTTTCCAACAAGATGGCGCACCACCTATTTCGTTCAACCGGTGCGTCAGTTCTTAGACGAAAATTTTCCTCACGCCTGGATTGGAAGAAGGGGACGTATTTAGTGGTCACCCAGATCATCTGATCTGGCTCCACTGGATTTTTTTCTATGGGGTCACCTGAAATTCAAAATTTACCAGCCTGAGTCACTGGATGATTTGCGAACTCGGATCATTAATGAATGCCGTCAAATTACACCAGAAATCTTGAATAATGTACGTTTTCAGCAAAACTTACATTAGTGCATGGAAGTGAATGGTGCCCTGCATTCAGTAAACTAGTCACAAAGGTTAGTACTCCTCCACTATTTCACCTGTCATTTCGTTATCAATGGAAATTTTCAAGCGAAACTTCAGAATCAAAAAGTACTCGATACCCCCCGTTAGGGGGTTGCAGTTACGGGGATGCGAAGAGCAGAAAAGTTGTTCCCTCTCGAATCAGCAATTGACGGGTCCTAGCGATTTTCCAAATTTTCATTTTAAAGCCGGAAAATCGATGTGTTAAGTTTTCGTTGGACGACACTGTAGAAGGTTGTTCGGAAAGTAATGTCGTTTTTTTCCGACAGAGGATTTCATTGTATTTTCTCGAACTCAACTTCACATTTAAGCCGCATAATCATATGTTTTGAGAGCTGATATAGCAAGGCTTGTGTGAGAAATAGTTCAATTATTTCTACACAGTAGTTTTTTGCTGGTGTCCTTTTAAATTTGGAGAGCAATATCGAAATTTATAACCACTTGAGAGGCCTAGGCTCAACCTCGAAGCTCGATATATGGGTTCCTCATATTCTCACGGAGAGAAATTTGTGTCGTCGAGTTGACGCATGTGATTCGCTTCTGAAATGTCACGAAAATGATCCATTCTTGAAGCGCATCATTACTGGGGACGAGAAATGGGTTGTATATAATAACGTCAAACGCAAGAGATCATGGAGCAAAAAAGATGAACGGGCTCAAAGCATTTCGAATGTCAATATCCTTGAAAAAAAGTGATGCTGTCTATTTGGTTGGATTTTAGAGGAATCGTTTTTTTTTTAGCTTTACTGTATAACCCAACAATTAATTCGGAAGTCAACTGTCATCTGGACAAACTGAATGATGCACTTCAATAGAAAAGGCCAGAATTAATCAACAGAAAAGGTGTAGTCTTCCACCAAGACATTGTGAGACCTAATAAAAGTTTGGTAACTCGCCGAAAGATTTTACAGCTTGAATAGGATACACTGTCCCAGGCACCATATTCTCCAGATCTGGTGCCTTCGGATTATTCTTTGTTCCGGTCATTGCAACATTTTTGGACGATAAAACTTTTACTTCAAATGAAGAAGTCAAAAATCACCTGGATAAATTTTTTGCCAGCAAAGACCAAAAATTTTATGAGCGAATCATGCTTCTACTGCCTTAAAGATAGCAAAAGGTATTGGATCACAATGACCAATATATAATTTATTATGTAGAGCATACTATACTGTCAGAGAATATTTGGATGATGATTCTTTTTTGTGATGTAATTTATATCAATTGACTTGTCCTAATCATGTAATGTTTTACAGGATCAATAAATATTATTATTATTACTATTATTATAGTTACTATTATTATAAAATATTTATTCATTATACGAAAATTGTTTTTCATTTGCCCAAAAAAACACGATATTACTTTCCCAACAACCCAATAGCTTTTTTAAGAAATAATTAACAGTTTTGTAATTTTCAGGGGAAATGGATTGATTACATAACAAATGTGCAAAAATCTTCGACTAGACGTCGGTGATTTTCATCAGCATTTTTTTTCAAGGTCTACTCGTTATATAGACATTTGGAATATTTGAAGTTCTGGATGATATGGATTGTTCCTTATTGATAACCAAATAATGGTCCTGGCTTTATTAATTTCTCGAATTTTTTACATTCATGTAATTATCTAAAAATAGATATATTCATCCTATAGGGACAAGTTTTTCATAAACTAAAGATTAATTTTGATTTTCATCATTTGGAAAGTATTTCAAGATTTCCTGATTTTCAATTAGTTATTTTAATCTTTACCAAGTGAGACTTACTAATTTTTTATGATGAAAATTGTGATCTTTCGCATTTTTGTTTTTTGCGTATACGAACCTTAATTAAATCAATATATCGAACAATGTTAATCAGATAAAAATGTAGGTTTAAACCTGTGGTATATTCGAGGCTAAAAATGAATTAATTATATAACTGATTAATATATTCACATTTTCCCCTCTGCGTTTGTGTATATTTAACCAATGAATTAATTCATTTAGATAACCGTAACGGATCATCGCTTGTTATCTTTTATTTGTATCCTAGAGGCTGTGTGATATCGATTGATATCGAATTCGATTCTGTCTGGTGCATTAATATGAATTAATGGATTTTAGCCTGAACAACTTTACCATAATATTACAATGAATACTTTAAATACACTGCTCAGAAACTGAAGTGGATATTCGAGAAAAAACTGATACTTAAATGAAATTTGCAGGATTGCTGAACATATCACGTCGAAAAGCGTATGTTTCCTTATTGAACACATACAAAATATGTGGTGTATGATCTTATTTTTTGTGGTTCGATAATGTGCTATTGCAATCGATATGGTGTTGGGTAGTATCAGTTGTGGAATAATTGTCACCATTTCCACATGCGTTTAAAAGACGTCCGTCCAATTTGAACAATTAGTGTGTTGGTTAAACGAATGTTTAACTCAACAAGAAGTTGCTAACTGTCTCCGGGTTTCGCAAAGTATTCTTAGTAGCGTGCAATCGCTATCGTATCAGTATGCTGTGAATAAGAATATATATATATATATATATATATATATATATATATATATATATGTATATTTATATATATATATATTCTTATTCACAGCATACCGAATTAATAGCTCATTTCGGCAAGCAACCGGTAGGGTAGTTTCTGATCAAACAATCCGGAATTTTGCACAGTTTCAATTTGAGGGCAAGAAGATTCGCCAGGCACTAACGATTGAGTAGAAAAGGTAATTTTGTAGAGGTGTAAAAATTTGAATTGGCAACACTGTGATTTGCTGAAGCCAATTTCACGGTGTTTTGTTTTAGGTTAGTTTGCATTTTTACGACAAATATGCTCACGCTGAAGGAAAATTCGCAAAATGTTAGAATTTATTTTGAAAACAGGAAGCACTTCCAGAAATTCCTCGGGGATTTCATGAATTTCATGATGGTCATAACCTTCCAGCAGAGTGATAATTCAAGAAAATTTGTAACGTTTTCACAATACGCAATATTCCGAACAATAATACGCATCATGTAATAGGTACAGTGCGTATCTAACAAGTGATTGACGTAAAGCGTAGTATTGATGATTCAAATATATATTATTAGCCTTTGTGCTCAACAGTAGAGTTTGTGCAAATCGACTTCATGAAAAATTCTGAATGAATATGTCTTGCTTGATCGTATTCGCTATCTGCACATTTTAAATTTCAATTTAATTACAATATAATACAATTTCAGGTACTTATATACTGAGATGCACTTATCTTGAAGTCTGAAGCTCTTAAGGCGATGCGGTTGTTATGACGGAGCTTCTAACCTCTTAATTTCGGGAGGTAAGGCGTTTCGTTCCAACTTGCAGCCTCTGAACTTTTCAGATTGGCGATGGGGTACAAATCTGCCAATTACGCCTGTGACTTTATTCCACGTTGGAACGTCGGTTGTCAGAATTTTCGCTCTGCTCTGCTTCAAGCTAGCGTGGACGGTGAACTAAGTATTATCGAAAATCAGTAGTCCTCTATGTGATTCCGGGAAGCTGTACCAGACCAGAGTGGAATTCTGGGATAGGACGTGGCATATCGCCACAAGTCCATACTTTTCTTCTAGTATATAGTGTTCTAGAATCTTTTTCACTAGTGTAAGATGCTGTTATGATATCCTCTTTAGAAATCCTAATGAATAGAATCCACTAGAAAGAAATTTGATAAAATGGTCAACGAAAACACTATCCGTAGAGAATATCCATGAAAATGTGTCTGGAAGAACAAATATCCAATAGAAAAACTATGACCAGCAAATAAGATATCCATATAGAAAAATGTAAAGAAAAAAAATTGCGAATAAAAAGATACAAGAATTGAACACAATCCTGTAACCCACTAATTTACGTGAACTCGCACCCTGTGATTGTTGCTTTTAAAATTCACATACAGGTAATAAATGAAAGATAAAATAGGTTGAATGAAGAAATTAGATGGCGTTATTCAATCATTCACATGAAAACAAAAAAAAACATATTCAACATGAGGTTATGAGAGTCAAATTAATGAATGCTCAAATTGGTATGATGCGGAACCTGTATATAAATATGATATAATTCCAAATTGTGACTGCAAGCCATTAAAGTTCTAAATACTAGTTACGGTCAATGTGAAACTTACTGCCTAATTATTAATCGTCTTTCTAACAACTATAAACTTTGAATATTCCGCGATTTTCATGGATTAAGACTTTAATTAAATGAAGTAACAAGAGTGAGATTTAGCGTTTGAATAATCACTTGGAAAAGACCGCTTTTTGCAAGCCAATCAAACAAGACATTGGAAGGAACGTCTTTGACATTTCGACTGACAGAATTATTTACCTTTAAAATGGTCTTAACTTGAGAATTCCACTGTCAGTACTGCTTTGACGTTGGAATATATAATCCATCTAGAAAGTATCCGGAATTATTATTTTTCATATGAAAATGATATAGTATGATATGTAGCATTGAAAATTCCAGGCTATACTACTCTGTCAAGAAAATACCGGGAATTTTCAATTAAAACAACATTTTTACATTTAATAGTCAAAATTTATTGGGTCGTCTTCAAAATAGGCTCCATTTGCTCCAATACATCTATGCCAACGGCACTTCCAATTATCGAAACATTTTTTATAGGCGCTTTCCGGGATGAACTTTAGCTCTCGCACCGAATTTTGTTTTATGGCTTCAATCGACTCAAAACGGGTGCCACGAAGGGGCAATTTTAGTTTTGGGAAGAGGAAAAAGTCGCAGGGAGCCAAATCCGGCGAATACGGTGGTTGTTGAAGCACGTTTGTTGAGTTTTTGGCGAGAAAGTCAGTCACAATCGTAGCTCGGTGAGAAGGCGCGTTATCGTCATGCAAAATCCATGAGTTGTTCGCCCACAAATTTGGCCGCTTCTTACGGATACGCTCACGCAAACGTTTCATAACGCCTAGGTAATACTCTTTGTTTACCGTCTGAACCTCTGGAACGAATTCGTAGTGCACCACGCCACGGATATCGAAGAAAATAATGAGCATCACCTTCATTTTCGAGCGGCTTTGGCGTGGTTTTTTCGGTTTCGGCTCATTTTTTGCCACCCATTCCGATGATTGCTGGCTTGTTTGTATATCGTTCTCGTAGACCCAGGTCTCATCACCAGTTATAATGCGTTCCATGAATGTAGAATCGGAATTACAGCGATCCAGCATGTCTGAAGCAACCTGTTCGCGATGACGTTTTTGAAGAAAATTCAGGTCTTTCGGTACGAGTCGTGCGGCCACCTTTCTCATGCCCAAAATATCAATCAAAATCGTACGTGCGGACTCGTGGGATATCTTAAGATCATGTGCTATCTCTCTCAAGCTGGTACGACGGTTTTCCAGCACCCTTTCCTCAATTTTATCGACGTTATCTTCGATCGAAGCCGTCGATGGGCGTCCGGAACGAGGCAAGTCTTCGACCACTTCACGACCGTCCTTGAAGGCTCTGTACCATTGATATGCACGAGTTTTCGATATAGCATTATCACCAAAGGCCTTTTGCAACATTTTCAATGCATCGGCTCACGAAAATTCATTTGCAACACAAAACTTTAAACAAATTCTTTGCTCAACGTAATCACCCATAGTAAAAATCGGCACGCACTCTGACATCGACTGACTTAATCAGCTGTTGCAAACACACTAGTTGACAGATCCCGCTCAAGCTTGGCATAGTAATTAAGGACAGTGGTACCAACCTAGGAAAAAAAAATTTACCTGCCTCATTGCCCCGCCAGATTAAAATCGATAATTCCCGGTACTTTCTTGACAGAATGTATATCAAGGAAACCAAAAAAATCCCTTTAATCACTCCTTTACAACAGGAACAAAGGATAGAATTCTGTCAACGTTTTCAAGAAGATGATTTCAATAATGTCTTCATATCTGATTTCCAACTTGGTGGAAATCACTTAAAAATCCCATCAAAACAAGTTGTTGTTCAAATTCACAAATTTCTCACCAAAATAATGGTTTGATGAACCATATCTCAGCGTGGTTCTACGCCTTTCTGTATAGTTGATGGCACCATTAATAGTGAAAAGTATTGTGGCATTCTAAACGCCTTTGTCCTCGAAGCGGCGCATGCTTTATATCCAGAGGGATGGTATTTTCAGCAGGATGATGCAAGATCATATACTTCGACCTATGCTCAAGCTTAGATGCAAGAACACCAAGTGACAATCATTTCATGGCCAGCAGCTTCACCAGATCCTAGTCTCATGGAAAACATAGGGGGACTAATGAAGACTGAAGTTGAACGAGCAATGCCACGAAATAAAGATGATTTAATTCAGTCAGTTTTGCAGTCCTCGGCAACCACCACCGAAAATTATGGGGATGATCTCAAGAATTAAAAATATTATTATTATCATCCTGATACTCCTTGATCTGAATAATTACAATTGAGCTTTGTTTTTTCCAAATACTTTCTAGAGGGACTATACATTTCATTTGGTATACGCGTCGAAATATTTTTCAGGTCATGTTAATCCTGTTCAGTCGTCTAGTTAATTCGAAGAATATATATAGATTTTCTTTATCTTTGGTTTTTCCCATTCTTCCAATTTCTGTATTTTTTCAAGTTACTTCAGACTTTTCACTATCAGTAGAGGAATATTGACAAGATGGATGCTTTATGGCTCAGATGGGTACGCTCATTTCTCTTGATGAGACAAAGCTCTAAACACATGAAGGGACTTCTGTACTTCAGAAAAATCGAAATGCTTTTACATCCATGTGAGCAACAATGGCTTTCATGAAGAGCTACGTATCTAAACTCATAATTGCTAGCTTGCATAAATCAACAGATATAAGATATGTTATCTTCCACTTGGCCAATCGATTCTTCAACAAACAATGCATGAGACAGATAAAAAATGGGGGATGTAGATAAACATCGACAAATGGAAGTCATCGGCCGCAAGAGAAAAACAATGTCTGAAAAAGGAAATGGACACAGTGGCGTAACTAGGTTATCAAGGTTCTGGAAGTTAAAAAAATTGGATCTCAAACTCAAATTTCTATTTGTTCCTCATGAAACGAATAAGTTTTATTTCAGTTATATTTAGAATGAACGTGGTAGAGCATTGGACTCGTGACCGGAAGGTCCTGGTTCGAATCTTGTTCAGGTGGAAAAGAAATTTTCCAGTAGACTATTTCACTGTTGGGTCAAAAATTAACAGTGCTGTGACCTGAAGTGGCGCAAGATCGCAGTAAAGAAGTCTACCCATAACACAACTGAACTCCTAACTCGCACAAGCTGAAAAACGCTTCTGAGGGATCGTCATAGAAGATCTGGGAGTATCAGGGTAATAATAATAATATCAGGGTAATAATAATAGTTACGCTTTGTAACTGTGTCTTCACGCCACCTTAGGTACACGACAACAGACATATCATCTAGCATCTGGCAAGAATATTTCTTTCAATATCAGACAGCACTTGAATTTAAATTTTTTTAATTTCAAGTTCGATGCTCTAACCATCGAGAGTTTTCCACTAGGGAAAACACTTTAATATTGTTTCATTAGAAGTAAAAATGAGTTCGTGCAGTTTGAATAATAGATGTCGCTACTAATTGCTTCATCTGGCAACACATTTCATTTTGAAGTGTCATCATTACGCTTTTTTTTCAGTATCTGTCTTTTCCCTGAAGCGTTAACAACATAGTTTCTGTATGTTCTGAAAATGTCAACTTTTACACTGAATAATGTGTTTTTGCGGGGAGTCTTACTTCATTGCTTCGATATTAAGAAAAAGGCTACCGAGAGTTATCGTATCTTAATAGTTGTTTATGGTGAGCATGCTCTACCTGAACGAACGTGTCAGAAGTTGTTTTTCAGAGGCTATTCTGATTGGGAAGACTGAGAACAACCAATGGCGCCACAAAAGTGAGGGTGTATCGCAAGAGGAACTCGTAAAACACTTGTAGTCACTCAACCAGCTATTACCATATTTTCAAATCGATGCAACATGATCTGAAATGGTCGAAAAATTGATCGATGCATGGATGGTCGTAAATGAGGCGGCCTTTTTTCATGGTGGAATCCGTCTTTTGCCAGAAAGATGGGAACAAGTAGTGGCTAGCGACGTACAATATTTCGAACTTTGAATGTATAACCAATTTTTCACAATAAAGTTCCAATTTTTGAAAAAAACTAACTTTTTATACTTTCATTATAAAGGGTCTTTCAAGGGGGAAGCCCCATTTTTAAATTAACATTACTCACGCATGGAAGACACTGTCTATTTGTGACATTGACAGTTGTATTTGTCAATGTCTACCATTTAATCATAAGAAGGTACACACTCCAACAACGTTTACAAATAATCCAAATTTATTATGAAAAATCGCAATTTGGTACTCTAACTTCACGTGCTTCAACTCCAATTTTCAGTCGTGCTAATCGTCCGGATAAAAGAACTGTTGAACGTTTAGTGAATAAGTTTTAAAAAAATTTTTTACTTTATGATGTCCAAGTGCCAATGAGACAAAAAAATACAGGAAATGAAGAGAATATTGCTGCCATACGTGAAAGTGTTCGTGAAACCAAAATTAACGATTTCTTGACGTTCACAAAAACTTGGCATCTCCCAGACGTCTTTGTCTTGGTTTGCATTAATACAAAATTATTTTAACCAACAGATCATTTAAAGCGTCGTGTATTCAGTAATTGGTGCTTGGAAAAACTCGGAAGAAATGGACCGATAAATGAGATTTAACTCCACTGGACTTCTTTCTTTTTCCAGCAAATTTAGATGATTTACAGATCAATATTGAATGAGTAATTGCTAACATACGACCTGGTTTGTGTGAGTTATGGAAAATTGGGTTCAACGACTTCATTCCTGCCAGCGTTTTCGTGGTGGAAATTTAAATGATGTTTTTTTTAATTAATGGTATTCATAGTACTTTATGATGAAATCAAAATTTCAACCATTTTCGAGTAAATAATGTGTTTTATTTACAAAACAAAATGGGGCGCTGTTATGGAAACCCTTTATATAGGCTATTTTATATCTATGTCTAGGGGTTATTGAAGGATAAAGCGGCCTATTTATTCTTCAGTGTAAAATAAACACAGACTATACTAAATTCAGTTTATTTAGAAGTTTGAAATTATACTCGAAGTTTCTACACTAATCCGTCTTTATCTCGTTCCCTAACCTTTCTTCTAAACTCTCTATTTGCGAACTCTAACTTTCGTCTCAGTTCTTTTCGACGAAATACTCTGCTTTCTAACTGCCTCTTTCTGACTGACTGTCCTGAAGTTATTTCCCCGCTGACTGCCGTGAACTAACTACCATTAGATTTACGCTCTCGATTTCAAACCTTGGCGAATCCCATCGATACTTAAGCCGGAGCCGTGGGCAGCCTATCAACTTCCGCTTATTGGACAACTCTTAGGTACCATACCAGAAAACTGTTGACTTTTTTGGTTCTGCAATAAATCTCTACTTTTCGTAACCACGAAACTGTATAGGCTACGACATCACGAAAGAACTTGAAGTGGCTTGCCCAATAATAGACCGGAAGTACTTTCAATCTAGCCGTTAGGAGAGGGCAGGTATTCCAAGAATTGACAGGCCCAGGTATTTCCATTTCTCACATGAATCTATGAATCATTTACATTATGACAAAGTCGAAACTAACTTACTAGGCTTATGAAATTGAATTCCTACATAAAACGGGTGTTAAGAAACAAAGTTTCAATATTTTGGGAGCTGATTATAGACCTCACAATAAGTAAAAAATTTCATATAAACATAGGTCTGCAAATGAGCCGTTTTAGAGATATAAACGATTTTCAAATTAACTACTAGCGCAACTTCATATTCGATTTATTTTCAGATGTCTTGTTTATTACTGAACTTACAATTAAATTTTTTTTTCCGTCGGTTGATTAAAAAAATAATCACAGCTGGCATCAAACATTTGGTTTTCATATAACATTTACGTAATTTTATTGGGTATTTCGCATCAGATTCGAGTTGTTTACTTTCTTTCACTTTGTTGTTAAGAAAAAGTTATTATTTCTGAATTTGAAATGTCTTATTCTAATATTGAAATGAGTGTAAGTACTCCAGAAGTTGAAGAACAAATTTTAAATATTGTGACTAGAAATTCCGGTACAAGTGTAAGAAAAATTTCAGCGGAGGTAGGAATTAGTGGCCCCCTTGTCTGGAGAACTATGCATCAACAACTTTTCTATCCATTCCATATTCAACGCGTGCAAGCTAATCCTCCTAATCATGAAGCCAGAAGGACATTCTGTTAATGGAATTTAACAAAGATTGCTAAACATCCACATTTTACTTCTAATATCCTTTTCACTGATGAAGCCGGGCTCTACCAAGATGGAATTTTTAAGTTTCATAATAGCCATATTTGGGCGGATAAAAATCCAAAGGCCATTCATGAATCTAGGCATCAACAGCGTTTCAGTATAAATATCTGGCTAGGTATTTTAGGAGATCGTTTGTTAGGACCACTAGTTTTACCACAGAATTTAACAGTAGCCGCATACCTTAACTTTCTTCAAAATACCTTACCCGATTTTCTAGACGTAGTACCTTTAATTCAGTGAATGAATATTTGGTTAATGCAAGATGGAGCGCCCCCACATTATACACTTGCTGTTAGGGAACATTTAGATCAAACATTTCCAGAAGATGGATAGGACAAGGAGGCCCAGTGCCATGGCCCGCTAGATCTCCCAATTTGAATTCTTTGGACTTCTGTATTTGGGGCTATTTGAAAAGTTTAGTATATGCAACGTCAGTGAAGTACACCGAAGAGTTGCAACATCCGATTGAACTATCCTGCCAAACGATCCAAACACAACCAGGTCTTCGAAATTTTAGAGATTTCTGAATTAACTTATTCGAATATTTAGATATATTAAATATTTCAAATAAATTATATTCTTTGAGAAGTCCTTCAAGTGTGTTCATGTTTTTAAAAGGCAATTGGTGTTCTTAAAGGTAAGACCAGAAACAAAATTTTGTCTCCTTTAAATATTTATTTATTAATTTTAATGACTTTCGTATATCTGTTGGTTTATTTATTCCATTTGACATTATATATTGAGTTTTGATTATATACGTCTATTAAATGTAAGCGGTGCTTGTTTTAGATATTAATTCAATTCTAAAAGTTTTTTGAATAAAAAATTTTTTTGCAATTAAAATTGTAGAAGATAAACATATTTTAATTTGTTTTGATATTCAAATTTTGTTATATTTCTTCTATCAAGTAAAAGGCCTTTCTATTTTATTTTATAAATAATATATAATTATATTTTGGCTTCAATAAATCTCATTATGGAATGTCAATGAATTTAAATAAGCCTTAAAAATAACTCACACTCTTCTTTGATTTTGTTAGAACATAGATCAATCTTGAATTATAAAGTTGATCTGTATTTCGAAGCATTAGTCCTTTACACGAGGTGAGTTGTTGATATAGGTTATGTTTTTTGATTTTGATATTTGGAATATTATTCAGGACCGATGAAGGAATTGCTTAGAATTATATTTGTTTTTTGAAGATATAGTGCATGTTTTTAGAGATTTCTGAATTAACTTATTCGAATATTTAAATATATTAGGAGTACAAATGAGTTTCCGCCGTTTTTTAACACAAATTAAATATTTATTATAGAAGAACGGTAATATAAATTTATTTAAAATATTTCCCATCACTTGCAACCACTTTTTCCCATCTCTCAGGCAGCATTCGAATCCCACGTCCGAAGAACTCCATGTCTTTTGAGGCTATCCACGAATCAACCCAATTTTTGGTATCCTCATAAGATGTGAACCGCTGCGCCGTTAGAGCATGTGCCGGAACAGGTGATAATCGGACGGTGCAATGTCTGGTGAATACGGCGGGTGGGGTAACACTTCCCAATCAAGTGCTTCCAAGTACTTTTTCACGGGAGCCGCAACATGTGGACGAGCATTGTTCAATATCTCTCGGCTTTAATTCGTACGGAACCCAATTTCCTTGTTTATGAATCATGCCTAATGATTTGAAACGATCTGAAACTGCTTGCTGAGTGACTACTGATGTTAGAGTAAGTTTTTTTGTGTTTGAGATGAATCTTCCTCCAATAATTCCTCCAATTCTGCATCCTCGTAAATTTTTGGCCTTCCACTGCGATCTTTGTCTTCTACGTCGAAATCACCGATTTTAAACTTTTGAAACCACTCTCGACACATTCTCTCACTCAAAGCACCCTCACCATATGCTTCTACGAGCAATTGATGCGCCTCAGCAGCAGATTTCTTTAAATTAAAGAAGTAAACTAATACTTCCCGCAAATGACGCTTACTTGGCTCAAATTTTGACATTTTCAACTTATAAAAATTATATTTTACCAATATAAAATCAATGATATTAATAGGTTATGTTGTTCTTGAATGTCCGAACTATTTTTTAAGCCGGTTATCATCTGCGAAAGCTAACCGAAACTCCGTGCCGCGCCATCTACAATAAAACGGCGGTAACTTATTTGTACTCCTAGTATTGAATATTTCAAATAAATTATATTCTTCGAGAAGTCCTTTAAGTGTGTTCATGTTTTTAAAAGGCAATTGGTGTTCTTAAAGGTAAGACCAGAAACAAAATTTTGTCTCCTTTAAATATTCATTTATTAATTTTAATGACTTTCGTATATCTGTTGGTTTATTTATTCCATTTGACATTATATATTGAGTTTTGATTATATACGTCTATTAAATGTAAGCGGTGTTCGTTTTAGACATTAATTTAATTCTAAAAGTTTTTTGAATAAAAAATTTTTTTGAAATTAAAATTGTAGAAGATAAACATATTTTAATTTGTTTTGATATTCAAACTTTTCGAAGGAGTACGTATTTCCTTCATGCGACGATATACTTCCTGCATTGAAATGGACGGTGGTCATATGGAACATCTTCTGCAAAACACCCGAAGTCAAAAACAAATCGAATATCTTCTGTTATTCATCATATTTAGTTGCGCTAGTAATTAATATTTTGAAAATCGCTCATATCTCTAAACCGGCTCATTTTCGGACCCATGTTCATATGAAACGTTTTACTTACTACTCTGTCAAGAAAGTACCGGGAATTCTCAATTAAAACAACATTTTTACATTTAATCGTCAAAATTTATTGGGTCGCCTTCAAAATAGGCTCCATTTGCTCCAATACATCTATGCCAACGGCACTTCCAATTATCGAAACATGTTTTATAGGCGCTTTCCGGGATGGACTTTAGCTCTCGCGCCGAATATTTTGTTTTATGGCTTCAATCGACTCAAAACGGGTGCCACGAAGGGGCAATTTTAGTTTTGGGAAGAGGAAAAAGTCGCAGGGAGCCAAATCCGGCGAATACGGTGGTTGCTGAAGCACGTTTGTTGAGTTTTTGGCGAGGAAGTCAGTCACAAACATAGCTCAGTGAGAAGGCGCGTTATCGTCATGCAAAATCTATGAGTTGTTCGCCCACAAATTTGGCCGCTTCTTACGGATACGCTCACGCAAACGTTTCATAACGCCTAGGTAATACTCCTTGTTTACCGTCTGACCCTCTGGAACGAATTCGTAGTGCACCACGCCACGGATATCGAAGAAAACAATGAGCATCACCTTCATTTTCGAGCGGCTTTGGCGTGGTTTTTTCGGTTTCGGCTCATTTTTTGCCACCCATTCCGATGACTGCTGGCTTGTTTGCATATCGTACTCGTAGACCCAGGTCTCATCACCAGTTATAATGCGTTCCATGAATGTAGAATCGGAATTACAGCGATCCAGCATGTCTGAAGCAACCTGTTCGCGATGACGTTTTTGAAGAAAATTCAGGTCTTTCGGTACGAGTCGTGCGGCCACCTTTCTCATGCCCAAAATATCAATCAAAATCGTACGTGCGGAGTCGTGGGATATCTTAAGATCATGTGCTATCTCTCTCAAGCTGGTACGACGGTTTTCCAGCACCCTCTCCTTAATTTTATCGACGTTATCTTCGATCGAAGCCGTCGATGGGCGACCACTTCACGACCGTCCTTGAAGACTCTGTACCACTGATATGCACGAGTTTTCGATAGAGCATTATCACCAAAGGCCTTTTGCAACATTTTCAATGCATTTTTTACCTGCCTCATTGCCCCGCCAGATTTAAATCGATAATTCCCGGTACTTTCTTGACAAAATGTATTTTGAGGTCTAGAATAAGCTCCCAAAATATTGAAAAGTCCTTTTTCAACACCCGGTATATCCTGATTGAGCTTAAAATAATTAAATTTCAACTACGTATCGATCTCATTGAAAAACCCTCATTATATTGAAGTCAACCCCCGTTTTGTCGAAGACAAACGCTGTTTAATTATCCAATCGATCTCGTTATTCACCAAACAACACACAGATAAGTGAAAAATGAGAAATAGATAAACATCAACGATCAAACATGTCATCGACCTCTAAGGCAGGAAACACCGTAGGAATAAGCAATATCGATCGTTCCAAATGGAAAAAATGAAGGTTTCTTTCGATGGCGCAGTCTGATTTGTCTTTCGCAACGCGCTAAACAGAAGTTACGGACATTCTTGTGAATTCCAGATGGCCCGTGAAAAAACAAATGAAATTACGATCAGCTTTCGATTTTTACCCTAATTAGTTTTCCCCCCTGAAACAGGATACTAATGGGGTGGTAAAAACAGAGACATTTCAGAAGGTTCATTATTTCTTATGATTACATTTCCGATCGGATTAGTGCTGAAATAACTTATACAGCTGAAACGTGGCAATGAACTTTCTTCATTCATTTTTATATCGACTTCTGTCTCTGCTACACCCACGTGAAATTTAACAGAACGTTAGAAAGCTCCGTTTTTGCACTATTGAATGTCTATATTTTGAGAAATTTGAACGATTACATTTAATTTACAGATGTATGATGAAGATGAGAGATTGTTACCTCGAATGGTAAGGTGAAGTAACATCTCGAAACTGCAGTCACGAAAATGTGTGAGCAAATAAACTATTATTATTATTATTATTCAAATTTTTTGGTATTGAATCATAGTAACTCCTGAAATCTTGTTAGAATGAACTAGGTTATGTCCTGACATTTTCCAATACTTATCATACTTTTCAGAATTGAGTATCTAGACCATGATGTATTCTTACATGAAGTCTGTTCTTCAATATGAGGCGAATGAATCGATGCAATATTCCAATATCTTCTTCCAATTGATTGTCAACTCGAAGTGGATTTCGTTCAAATCGTTTCTTAATTTCACAAACGTTTTCGACTGACCACGGGTCATTGCTTGGTGGACTCGATTCCAAGATAGTTACAGGACCAGACGGAATTCCTGTCATTGCATTCAAGAAGTGTTCACCATAACTTACACCTATTGTATATAAGATATTCAGTATGGCATGCAGGGAAGAAAATTTTTCTGATGATGAAGAGTGGACGAATGCAGCCCATAACAAAGAACGGGAGATGATGTTTTCCATCAAACTGCCCTTCAATAACGATAACATTATAGAAGCAGATATCAATCTCGAAATGGTAAGATAGCGATCAACAGGTGACCTTTTTAGCTATGTGGAGCAAGTATGGGCAAGGACTATTGAGCGCTATGAAGAATTTAGGTGGGTTAATGTAGATATATACAAGGTTTTTGATTATGACTCTTCTAAATAAGCTATCTTCGTCTGGTTGATTGTTTCGATTCCTGCGTTTTCAACGTGAACGCTGGAGTGCCTCAAGGCTCTGTTTTGTCGCTGACACTCTTCCCAATCCACGTGGACGATCTTCTTAGTACGACAGAGAACTTCATTGTGAGCTTCACGCACCACTTACAAACCTTTGAGGACCGTTGAGTCTAACCTCCATATATGCCAGCAAGTCGATTCCCTGAACGACAATCTCGAAAAGATCAACGAATATGGTCAACGGAATCTGGTGCAATTCAATGCCTCAAAAACCCAGATAACAACTTTTTTCGAAATAGTCAATTCGTGTTTTCTGACCTTCTGAAAACCAAGTGCTTCAGTCGAGAGATTCCATGCATCTTTTTGCGTGAGTATCAACTCTTCGACCTGTTCGAAGAAACATTTTACTGGCATTGCAAAGTCCGCTATAAATAAACTGGGATATTTGTTCAAAGCTAGGAAATATTTCTCTGCAAATCTGGTTCTTTCTCTTCATGAAGCCTAGATCAGATCACGGCCCGAATACTGCTCTTATGTTTGAAGCTCAGAACAATTTTCGTCACTAATTTTGGATTCTATTCAGAGAAGAGCAATATGATCGATTGACTGTCCAACTATAACAGCCAGGTTGCAGTCGTTGGAACATAGAAGGAGAGTTGTTGACTTGTGCTTGTTCTATAGATATTATCATGGCCGATGCTCCACGCAACTGAACATTTTGAATAACTTAGTTATTCAAAATGTGATCTTGCCTGATGATGCTACTGTGATAGCGAAACAATTGTTGTGAGTTTAACAATAAAAATTTGTGAAAATCAGAATAACCTTATTTCAAATTATTTTTGTTGGGTTTTATTGAATTTTCGAACTGTGAAACAGATGTAGGTTGCACTGTCTCGATTTGAAAAACTTACTTTTTACCATTCTCGAATTCGTGTTAACATAAAAATATTCACCGATTCAATTAATTCATTTGGAGAATGCTAATATTGACATAACGCCTTAATTGGATATCATTTGAGTATGATTTCTTCGTCTGTGGAAGTACAGTTGGTTTCTTGATTTAACCTGGGTTGAATGCAGCGTACGTGTATTTGCGTGCATCATGATATCATATATCGTATCGCACACATTGCACTTATGACCTGAAGATCAATGCGATAGATATGACATTGAATGTATCTCAGGCCGTCGTCCAGCTCAGCGGGATCCAAATCGAACAAGGGCAAGAATTCAGCTTGCTGATTCAGGAGAAGAAAGTGGCCTGTATCCCTGAAGTCGTGTAGGTTTTCGAATTGAAGCCGAAACTGGAAGCGGCGTGGGCTCAACTCTTCGTAGTGGTTCTCGCTTATCGCACAACTTACTTTTTTAGGTAAATTGTGCAGACTGCTGAGCGGTCACCTGGTGAGAGAACCATGCTCATATACCAGTAACTGCAACCAGTAGAATTGGCGATCTACCCCTGAAGGCTGTGGACTCGTTCGCCTCGCTTGAGTGGTGCATTTGGAGTAAAGCCAACATATCTCTCCAGACAAAGATCCGTCTCTTCATACCGGTTCTCCTATATGGCGCCGAGGCATACGCCCTAGTAAGAAGCGACCTGAACAAGCTCGACGTTTTCCAAATGGGATGTCTTCAGCAGATCCTCGGAGATTCCATCCGAGACCATCTTCGAAACGACTTCATATAGAAGAGACGCGACCACGAACCATATAGGCTCTGATCCAGCAGAAGAGGATGAGATGGTTCGGACACGTTTGCAGAATGGACATAGAACGGATACCATACAAGATGCTCAGGTGAATACGAGACATGACGGGTGCAGCCGTCGACTCCTAGGAGGGCATGGGCGAGACACGTTGAGGAGGATTTACGAAAGCAGAGTCTTATTATCCAAAACGCAAAGGCCGCAGCCATGGAGCGTAAAGCGCGACAGCGACTGTTTAAAATCCAGTGGTACACACAGCAGCCTACGGGTTCAGACGAAAAACCTACCCCATCAAAGAAGAAGAAGATTTGCATACATAAGATGACGCTGTTGGAAGAACAGTAGGGTAGCTATGTAGTGCGAATATATGTGCGTAGCTGTGTTACATTCGTTGACATTAGAACAATGCAGGAAACATTCCTGTATGCTACTTATGCTTGCCGCTCAACAAAAATTATTCGGCTCTATTTAAGTTCCGAACTGAAATACAGATTGTAAGGTAGCACGGTTAGTTTACCGCAATATTTTGTCTATTAATTCCACTATTTTGAAATAACAGGCGAATGCAAATTAATTAATCTCGATGATTAATTGGATTGTATTTTGACATAGTTTAATGAAGAGTTTTACTTCAATGGTCGTTGTATGTAGTTATCTCGATGATGAACTAGTTTTTTTATCCAATAAGATAAACCAACGAAGATTGTAAGGAATTGAAGTAAAACACTCGTAATACACTATGATAACAACGAACTATCATTTTTGGTTTACTGTATATAAACCAAGTTAAAAGATATGATTAGTACACTAAAACCAAATGTAATGAATTCATCAATACTTTGGCAGTCGAATGGATTACTATATTAACAATAATAACCGCGATAGCTTGGATCGAAATTTCACAAGCTACGTACGTCAAATTTGACTATCCGAATGATAGTGCATGATGTACCAAAGGCTACATGCGACAAGTTTGACCATTACTCGAATAATAATGATTTTACAGTCTTTTCAAAGACTGAACGTTAGAGGTACTCGATGTATTTTTTTTTTTTTGATGAAGAGAGGGAAATTGACGCAATTGATTGGAAGGTCCATTTGGAGGTGGACTGAATGAACGAAATAAACCTCTTTACTGGTTACAGAAAAATTATGAGAATAATACAAGTAAAGAAGGATAGAGTCAGTTTATAATTCCGAATGCTGTGTCATGTAAAATTAACAGGCATAAATATATCCAAATCTCTAATTAACATAAGAAAACAAATAATCTGAAGTGTAAACAGTTCTAACGGCAATTCTCAAAACTGCTAGATTGAAGTATCAACGTAAGAGACCTAAGTATCGTTGACAAACTAATTTCGGAACACAGATAAGTTGTACAGTCCCGATTCGAAAAACTTCTTATTTATCATTCTCAAAACCGTATTAACATGTTCTTCATAAATATCCGCGATTCAATTAATTCCTTTGGAAAATAACTGAAATTCTGCCAGCATTTTTCTTGAACCTCAGCATACGTATCGACCTAAACCGAGATTGGCCTGAAACCTCGTGCAAAATGGATACTGTCACAGTTTTTCTTCGTGAGAAATAATTAAGAGAAGGGAACTAACGAACGGAATAGTCGCGTTTCATTTGCAGCGATATCACTCAGCCTTGAAACCAGCTATAAATACACTTTATAAGCAAGCAGGCAGTCTCAGGTGCTTCCTGAGAAAGTGCTCAGCTCCACTGGAGGAGATTCCTGGAAACTTTATTGCTAAATTATGAAAACTAGGGTTCAAGCTGCCTCGTATTCCTTAAGCTATCATGATTATTTTTTGAAGGATGCATGCTCTGCTCCGTTCCGGATAAACTTCGAATCAGAAAAAATTCGATAAAGACACGAAACTGAAAAAACCTTTTTAATTTCATGTGATCTAGAGACGATAAAATTAAAGTCAATAAGTATTGAATCTCACGAGTTTTTTCGACGAGAAATCTGAAACACTCATATGAACCTTTTCTTTAAAATTCACCTATATAAACATTCGAAGGAAGGATCATAATTTGACTAAGAAAATAACATTAATACGCTAATTCAAAAATTGTATACAGCTCATTTCAAAAATTTTCTGTCATATTCTCAACACTGAAAACAGTTATCATACAGAAGTCCATTAGATTTAAATCTGGATAATAAAAATGTCACTGATGCGAAGAAATGTACAGCATTTTCTTCTCGCCGTGAATATTCGGCTTGACAGTGGATGATGAGGCATCCACTCATTACTCGACGTTCAGGATTATCGTAATGGACCCGCCTTTAATCGCCACTCACAGTTCTATGCAAAAACCCTTTTTCTTGTTGGAGCAGTTGTTCACACGTGAAAAAACGGAGTTGGACGACTCTTGGCTTCATTTCATACGCTAACAAATTTCCTACATTTCTAATTATTCTTATTGCTTTTAAACGATGACAAATGGCTGATTGATTCAAGTGTTTTTGCGAGTTTTTCTTGCGTTTGTGATAGATCTTCATTGAGCCTTGCCTCTAATTCTACCTTCTTAAACTTTGGCGGCGCTCCGTGTCGTTCTACGTCTACTGAATCAAAATTTACACTTTCAAATCGAGAAAACCCCTTCTGAAACATTGGTTCAGCTAGAGCATGGTCACCTTAAGCATCCACTGAAATACGATGACTTTCAGCCGCCTCTTTCTTCATATTGAAGTAAAACTCCCTGCAAAAACGCATTATTCATTATAAAAGTTGACATTTTCAAAGCACACAGAAACAACGTTGTTTACACTTAGCGAAATGAGAGACACTGAAAAGAAAACCTAATGATGATACTTCGAACCGAAGGTGTTAAAAGAAAACCAATGGAATGATGGTGTTCACATTGAAATGTATGGAAATGTGTCAAAATATTGAATAGAAATATTTTTAACGGTTAAACTGAATCAACTCAAATTTGTATCATATGATTCACTTATGAGACTCAAATAATTTACGTATTTTGAATGAAACAACATTGTCGAACTAGGAAAAATGTTCCCCTTTTGTTTTCATAAGTAACATCGCCATGAATGTCGAGTGACTTTCTCAAGTGTAAGATTAAGAATATATAAAATAGAGAATAATTATCTTAGCATTATCATAAACGTTGAATAATCAATACTCAAATTTTATAAATTCATGTGTTTGAGTCTCCACTTTAACTATCACCAACTATTTGGTTGATGGTTAATAAAATTGGCAACAACTTCTCTCCTCCATGTTTTTCTCTTCTGATAGGAGAGATGGTTCACTTGCAACTACACCAAAAGCTAAAGCCGATCTCTTCGCGTGGACATTCGCTGCTATTTCGACCATCAAAACATTTAATCGGGAATTTCCAACAATTCCAAGCGCTTCATCTAGGATGAATTATACTTCATTCACGGATCATTCGTCGAGTGCTTGTTAAACTCAATTTCAAGAAATCAACTGGACCAGACAGGATTCCTGCCATTGTACTGCCATTGTAAGTGTTCACCAGTGCTTACACCTGTTCTCTGTAAGATGTTCACTATGCCAAACAGGTGAATTCTACCGGTTAGGTTACTGGCTTTCACCAGGTGACTACTCAGCACTCTTCACAGTCTGCCCTGGAAGTAGAAAGTGTGATAAGGGTTACGCCTTATCATGGCGCATAGCGAGAACCACTTCGAAGAGTTGAACCCACAACTTTCAGTTCCGGCTTCAGTGCGAGAACCTATACCGAGTCGTGTAGCAGCGAAGCACTATCCAACTTCTACTAGCTCTGTAGTTTCAGTACATGAGTTGCTTTGCAATTCACTCGCCAAAGGTTTTATCCACCCACCTAAACGCAGTCCGATGAACCAAGATAGTATCAAGATTTAATGCCTCAATTGATCCTGGTGCGAGCATCGTCAATGCAGCCTGTACGTAAAGACTCATGAACTCTTTGGAAGTCTTTCAATTGATCCTGGCTTCAAGCACCAACGGTCTAGCCGTATCGTCGAGATCCACAAACACCAGAAACGTCTTGCAATCGATCCTGATTCAGGACGAGGCCGGTCGAACCGTCAAGTCCCGCTAAACCCTGAAGCATCTCTCGAGATATCCTGAACATGAGTATCTGCGAACAGATAGATGAAACACCCTTCTAGTCCAGCATGCGGACTTTCAACCACTGCCCTCTCGAGTCCAACACCAATTGGGTGACCAGATCGTACGAATACTTCCCGAGGGCCTCCACCTTCCTAAGGTAACGCAGTATGCTACATAACGCACTCGGCCATTGGACCGAAAAATCCGGAGATTTACTTCAACAGGATAGAGTATGTTAGTTTTATGGGTGAAGCCAAGTACTGCGAAATACAACCTTGTCACTGAGTTGATCAACGCGTCTCATACCACCATTTTACCTTTACGGTGAAACTAGGATCCCATTCCGTCGAACTTCCACCACACAGATCCAGTGACATTGCTGTAGGCATCAAGATTTCCAATCCTCCATTTCACCAGGATGAAAGTAGGATCCTAGTCAAGACAAGCAGTCCCAGCGCGTCAAGCTACAATGTCACAGGGGGCGGCCAAACAGGTAAGTAATTTTTCCTGATTCAAAGAAGATTGTACGGAGTGGAACCTGTATCAAAGAAGGGGAGGAAGTCTTACCTTCAAAGTACCGTCAATAGCGATAATATCCATGGAAGCAACTATCAGTCTCGAAATGGTTAGATACCTAGTGAGCAAAGGTTACAACAGTGACAGACAATATGGTTTTCGCAAACGCTGTTCAACAGTTGACCTACTTTGAAACAATTGTGACCAAGGAATATTGAGCGCAATGGAGAATCTAGTTCGGTTGCTTGGTTGGACATATCCCATGCTTTCCACCGTGTCTTGGTCGACAGGATAAAGATTATTCCTCAACATCCACTTGAAACGATTGTATTAGGTGATATACACACATAGTAGCATTACAACCCTGGGTTGGTCTTAGCTGACTTTGCACTGAGCTTCCATTCTGCTCTATCCTGCCTACGTTCGAAATTTTTGTCAATGTTCAAGGTTTTCAGGTCGTTTGTTATGTGGTCGCGCCATCTAAGTAGGAGGCGTCCTAAAGGTCTCTTTCCCGAACCATTTTGATGACTCAATCGTCGTTTATTCTGCGGACATGTCCAGCCCATTGTTATCTTCTGGTCTTTACCTCTATCAATATATTGGGCTGTTGATAGAGGTTTTCCAATTCCACATTTGTCTAAATTCGGTATTGGTTTTATTAGGTGATGGATTTAGATCATTTTGGTCAATACTTTGTTTCACTTAATTCTTTGTTGGATTCTTTTATGTGAGTTACCCTGTGCTTTGTGTTTCATTGACTGACTCTCGACGACACTGTCGTATGTGAGAATGTAAACAACTATGTTCACAGTGATGCCAGTTCTGATTGGTTTATTTCTCATTCAAAGGATGTTGTGATTTTACACAACTATCAAAGATGAGTTTGACATTGTTTTTGTATAAATCAAAAAAATTTTACTGAGAAATAATAAACCGAGAATTCATTATGGTATCGTTACAAATTCTTCTTCGGATATTTATGCTTAGGGTAGTTTTCCCCAGTTCTTCCAAAATAGTGGCATCAGCAATAAATACTATCAAGTTCTATACAGAATCTGTCCACAGAAAGAAGTAAATCTCCTTCTGACAGTTCACTCTTTTCACTAAGTGGATTTTTCTTCACATTATTTCAGAATAGGATCCCTGGGAGATCTCACGGAGTACGCACTCCATTTCAAACGAAGTCTATCCGGGTTCTGATCATAAAAACGTTCAAGCTAAGGTAACTTGCATTTTCCAAGAAACACGGCCTCCTTTCCGCACGTGTCTATGGAAATCGATGTGTTCTGCAAATCTTTCTTCTATCGGAAAATAAATCAGTTTCATATTACCCTCACTCCGCTGTCGGACGAGATTTTCGTTTTTACTTCCTTGGGGAAAATGTCCCCTAAGGCTTGACATTCAAAGGTCAGGTCGGGGATAGGTAAGTAGATTGGAAAGTTTTTCGGAACTTTGTCTATACACATCTTTGTACTTATGTCTTGAATGTTATACGAAAAAAATTGTGCTTTTTCTTGATATGGAATGCACTTTCATCACTTCTTTAGGGTATTTCTAACAAGGAAAACTTGTGCTTATTTCCAAAATATTGAACACGAAAGGAAATTAGGAATATTCTCAAAATATTTTAAATAAATGGTAGGAATGACAGTAAAAGATAAATTTATATTATATTTAGAGAAATATTTTCAATAAAAAATTATTAAAATTTAAGAAAAAAGGAATCCCCTTTAAAAACAACTTGTGAAATTATTGTGTTTTACTACCAATAAATTGATATTTTACACATATAATTGGGACTCGTGAATTAACTATCCCATCTTTAGACAACTTCAGACAACATTTATTATAATTGAAATGCACATAATTATTTGAATAAAAGTATAGTCGCTTCAAAAGTATATATAGCCAGTGAAATTCATGGGACAAATCGCTGCACTGCGTCGCGAACGGATATCGCTGCAGTTCGTGAAGAGTATTATCCTTCACGAACTGCAGCGATATCCGAATGCGACGTCCGTACATGCAGTGCAGCGATTTGAATTCAGTTCCATGAATGACTGTTGATCACACTTTTATTCAAATAATTATATGCATTATAAATTTGAGTCAAATTAGTGAAAGCTTCAATATTCTAAACAACAATACATTAGATCAAAGTAAAAGTAATCTTTACCTAAAAAATGATGACATTTTGTGGAAAATGCCACATCTTCATGAAAATCAGAAAATGTTATCTGTGTATTGGTTCTAAAAACGCGAGACTAAGAAATGATCCAATATGAAATACAAGACGAAACTTAATGAAGAGAAAATGTAAAAATTCTTAAAATTCTATTGGGTTGTTCGGAGAGCTATTTCGTTTTTTTTTTGTAAAAATGAAACACAATTTTCGTATAATGAATAAATATTTCACTAAAGTATATATTGGCCATTCTGGTCCAACTCATGAAGATTGAATTCAATTTATTCACTATTTATTTGAACCTGTTGCTTTTCTTGTCTCTTCTCAACACAATGAAAGTTTATAGGAGAGTGGAGACTGTTCTGCTAGCAATTATTAAAATATAATGAAGGTGACGTTTTAAGGCTTAACAAGCTCATAATTTTTTCAGGAGTTCACATTATTGCATGGCTAATGAGAAAAGGCTGAACCCCCTGCTTTGATATTGATCCTTTATGTAGGGTATTATGCGTATTGTATGCGGTTAAGGATATCGAAACGTTCCAAATATTACACAAATATTTTATTTTTTACGAAATACATATTGGGCCTTTGAAGGAAGGTAAATATTCGGCTCGAACGATGAAAGATTTGCTTAGTATGTAGAAATACATTTTTAAATTCTTCCGTAGTAACTGATTAAACGTTAATCGAGTATTTGTCATTATAATGCCGTTTTCATTGTCATTAAAACCTTTTTCCTAGTGTCCCCCCAATGGAAACATTAAAACTGATAGAAGAACTTTTAAATTATAACAAAGTAAACCCCGTCATAAAATCAGAAATAATACACTTATTAAATATTTGCATAAACCAAAATTTCTTCAAATTTAACAATACTTTATATACTAGCGAAGAAGGTTTAATCATGGGAAATCCACGAAGCTCTTTACTCGCGGAAATCTTCATGGATTTCCTAGAAAACAAAATTCATAAACATCCGTTCAAAAAATACATCCTTTATTGGTATAGGTATGTGGATGATATAATTGCATGTTTCGTAGGTACTAACAGACAAATATCAACATTTGAGAATTTTATAAATAACCTCCACCCAAAAATAGTTTTCACCTCAGAAATAGAACATAATGAATCCATCAACTTTCTTTACGTCACGATAACTAGAGAAAACAATAAACATAACTTCGCAATTTATCATAAACCATCACAAACAGATACCATTATACACCGTAATTCTTTTCATCCATTCCAACACAAACTAGCAGCTCTCCATAGTATGATATACCGTTTATTGAACATTCCACTAAACCAAGTCAATTTCCAAAAAGAAAAATGTATAACGTAAATAGAGGTCATTCTTGATAGAAGGTATATAAAATAATATAAATATTTTAAAAAATGTTTAAACAATTTTAAAAAATTAGCCTTCTACATATTTAATTCCAAAAGATTATATTCAATGATTATAACTTCTGAAAATAAATTAAAATAATGTCGTATAAGTACCACTTATATCATGACATAAAATAAACATTCATTATAAGACATCCAAATGGTATAACAAAATCCAATAAATAAAAATTATTAACTAAAATCCTATAAATTAAACATTTTGAATAGACAAAATTTTGTTTCTGCTTATCAATCCTATGAAAACCAATATCTTTCAAGAATATCCAACATAATCTTAAGAATTTTATCACATAACTATCTTACTTAGACTATTCAATATTATTGGATATCTAACCAAGGTACTTTATACAAAAACTCAAGATATGCAAAACATTACTGAAAAACAAGTTTTAAAATCGACTTTGCTCATCAGTATTCAAATATTCATATTCAATAAATATAAAATTAATTAATAACACATATTCAAACTCACCCTTCGTCTTCGAGAAAAAGTTCTATTTAAAAATGAGAACCTTAAATAGGTATCCACTACACACAGAAATATCTCTGTGGTTTAACCTGATCTAGAAGATTGAAAGACAAATTTAACGGCCTCTGCTATAGCACAAGGACTATCTGTATGAATGTTTGAGGAAACCAAATAATTATATATTATGAATAAAATAACGTAAATAGAGGTCATTCTTGATAGAAGGTATATAAAATAATATAAATATTTTAAAAAATTTTTAAACAATTTTAAAAAATTAGCCTTCTACATATTTAATTCCAAAAGATTATATTCAATGATTATAACTTCTGAAAATAAATTAAAATAATGTCGTATAAGTACCACTTATATCATGACATAAAATAAACAAGGCTAATTTTTTAAAATTGTTTAAAAAAAAATTTTTTTCAAAATAGAAAAATGTATAATTAAACAAAAGGCTTACAACAATGGATATAATACATCTCTAATAGATAATTTAATTAACCAACATATACACAAAAACACAATAAAAGAAATTTATCCAGTAACATATGATCTATCTGAACACAAATACGTTAGCCTCACATATCTCGGAAACATTAGTATTCAACTAAAAAACCAACTCAAAAAAGAAAATATTAAAGTCTCTTTCAAGACAAACAATCCTATTAGCAAATACATCAAAAACAATAAAAACAGTATGGATAAACTTCAATTATCAGGTGTATACAAACTCACTTGCCCAGATTGCCCAAAGATTTATATTGGTAGAATAGGTAGAAATTTCGGTACACGCCTAACAGAACATAAAAGAAGTTTCGATAAAAATAAAAAAGATTCACATTATGCTAAACACCTTCTTGAAAATAACCATTCTTTCACAAAAGAAATAGAAATTCTACATGTTGAAAATAGAGGTCTAAAATTGAACTTATGGGAAGTTTACGAAATAAATAAACATAAAAACAGCAATAACCTAGTAAATGAACAAATAGATTTTTATTACACCCCTCTATTCAATATTTACAAGGGATCGAGTGAACACGATTCTGAATGGAATATTCTTTGAGAAAACCAACCCGACGAACAATTAAAAACACATGTACACCTTCTGTAAAAAATCTTATAAATTCATTGTACAACAACTGTTACTTCGTATTCTGATGAAGTCTTTCAAGCAAAGACGAAACGTACGTCAATACCAAAAATAAAGTAGAAAATGTAAACAAGTGTTTTATTTTATAATGACAATTACAACTGATTTCTACCAAGCAACGGCCCAATCTATCATAAATAATCGAGTATTATGCAAATTTTTAAATGAACATACTTAAATGGAGATTGATAGAGGTATATTAGACTTCAATGGTTTATTTACAGCCTAGATACATTTATTATTATTATTAACAAATGAAAAGAGTAGGGGTTTTCACCCATAAACTCAAAATTACAAAATAAAATGGAATTCATGAACAACTAAAATTAACAAAAAAACCCGTACATATTCACATTTACATAATGAAGTTAGAGGCGATTCTGGTCTCGAATGAACTGGTCAAGTCGGTTTTTAAAGGAATTCACCGTATTTGCACGGAATGGATTGCCATGTAGCAATCCATTCCGCCGAAGACTCTGCTGGAAAAAATGTTTGACGCTGTGTGGTCTTCAAATTTTCCTTTGCTAGTTTGAAGGCACGGTCACGAAGTTGGGTGCTGTTTCTCATGCAGAGGTGATCCAGATTCACACCAAAGAACCCATACAGAGCCCGATAAGCCACAATAAGATCACCTCTATCTCGTTGATCCTCAAAAGTTTGCAGATTCAGTAGTCTTAAACGAGCCTAATAGTCTGGTCTTATTCTCCAAAGGAAATCCTTGTATTCCAAAGCTGTACAGACTCGAGGAGAAGTTAATAACTCCTGAGAGAAGGGCACCACACCAGTCCAGCATATTCCATCAAAGGAAGCACATCGCTGCAATAAAGTGCACGACACGTTGCGAGATTGCAATCCCTAAACGATCTCTGAATCATGTAGGTCATCTGTTTGGCCTTTGCCACCACAGCCGCCGCCTGGTGAGACCAGCTCAAATCATAGGACACTATGATTCCCAAATCATTATAGTGGTCAACGGGAGTCTAGCAGTGACCATCGACTGCATATTGAGATTTAGGGCTAGGTGTAAAACGTGGAATTTGCTGGTATTTAATGGCAACAACCATTACCGACACCAATCCTCCACAAACCACAAGTCGTCCTGAAGGGTCCTTGCATTCGATGCATAGTTATATATCTTCGTGTCGTCTGCAAAAAGTGGGCATGGAGATTTCAGTAGTCGAGGCAGATTAGACGTTTAAAACAAAAAGAAAATGGGACCTAAGATTGATCCCTGTGGGACGCCACTGGACACGAAATTATCCACAGATGAATGAACGTCCGCCACTCCCACTCGAAAAGTTCTATTGGAGAGGAAAGCCTTGATCCACGAGTGCAACTCTTCCCTTAAGCCTAGGTTTTGTATAATAGTTTACACAGAAGGCGACGATGTGGGACCCGGTCGAATGCCCTGGAAAAGTCCAAATACAGGACAAATACAGAATACCCCGAACCAAAGAGTGAGTCCAATCGTTCAGACAGCACAGTAGATTGATCATTGTAGAACGATCAGGAACAAGTCCATGTGCCAGTGCAAAGTGAAGGATGCTTACAGAAAATTTTCTCCAAGACGTGTACAAATTTGAGTTGTTTCACTCAAAGGTTGGGGGAATTGTTGCGGTGCAGTTTTGAACTGTACTTATGATGAAAACACTATCTTGCTCGTAGAGGAGTAAATCTATGATTTCTACCGTTGTTCATTTTCACTGGGTTCACCTTTGGGTTTACTGTACACATTTATTGTTTAACACACAAGTACGGCATTGGTCTAAATACGTTTTGGGTCTGGTTTTTAAGGTTTCTCGAAAAATAAGTATGACAAATAGTATCGACCTCAGGCTGGTGTGCAAGCCTAAATCCTCGACAAATATCCTATTTTGTTCAATTTCGAAGAAATCGAACAGCTCGCGAAATCCGATGAGCTTTTTCTGATAATGTTCTCGTCTAGGTATTGTTTTACCTGCTTATCCACTCTTGGCTTTCTGGTACATATAAACTTCTGCTCCTTGTCATATAGGCTCATATATTTTCAGAACAAATTTCTTCTTGATATCGGACTCCGAATGTCGACCACATGCCGCAACATGTGACTGTTGTCATGCATTGTCAATATTTTTGTCGTGTCTGTTTGTATTGTGGTCGTTTTCATCGCAATGTTCGGCTCAAACGCATCAATTGTCGTCGATAAAACTCCCCTATGATCCTTTCGTTCTATTATAGCAGCTCATAATATACCACATCAAGCTGGTTTTTGGATTATCATAATGGACCTACTTTTCATCGCAAGTCATAATTCGATGCAAGAACCTTTTTTTTCTCGTTGGAGCAGTTTTTCATATTCATCGAGCCTTGCCTCTAATTCTTCATCCTTAACCTTTGTTGGCACTCGGAGTCGTTCTTCATCTTCTAATTCAAAATTGCAAAGCAGAGCATGGTCACCATAAATATCCACTAAAATACGATAATAATCTGCAGCCTTCTTCTTCATTTTGAAGTAATACAGTAAAAATCCCAGAGAAAAACATATTATATGGTAAAAAAGTTAACATTTTTAGATCACACAGAAACTATTTCGTTTACACTTCAGCGAAATGACAGATTACTGAAAAGAAAGCTTAATGATGACACTTCAAAATTAAGGTGTTGCCTAATGAAACAACGGAGTAATAAACTAGTAGCGATATTTGTTATCAAAACTGTGCGAACTTATTTCTTCTCCTAATAAAATTTTTCTGGGCAAATGGAATATTGCGCAAGTGCACAAAAGATCACTGCCTAGAATTTTTTCATTTCAAAATTAAACTGAAGTTATTCTCATCACATCCATCGCTATTTCATTATAAAAAGGTTATATTAGCTGCCCTTGCTCCTATGGAATCTTCAGTTCTTATAAAACTGTGTAATTTCCCAAACATGCTTGCGAAAGGCACCTCGCGCAAGTTTTCAACAAAACGTTATTCATGGTGGCCGTGCAATGGAAAATTTATGCGAATTACTAACTCTTCCGATCTCCAGGAGTCCTATAGAATGTGGAATCAGTGTATCATTTTTATTAAATCTTTTCATTTGCAGCGGTGGGGAAAAATGAATTCCATTCAGAAACTATCATAAATTTTCGATATCGGTCGATATTCCAAACGCGTCCCAGCACGCCATCATTAATCATCTTTGACAGCTAGGATTTGATCCCGCATTTTTGGCATTTCCTTCGTGACTTTTAAGGTTTCGCAAGAACCATTGTCTGAATTTCAATTGAAGGCTAGTTTTCAGCTTCATTATATCGGGTGTTTTTTTTAGAGTGATAGAACTTTCGATAGGGATAACTGCGATTTGACAGAGGGTAGAAAACCATGTTGTTTTGATAATACTTTCAGTAAGCATTGACAACTTATCATGGAAAGACTCACGCCGCAATAACGTTTACAAATTGTAAAATTTTTTTTTCAAACTCATTATTTTATTCGCCAAACTCATAGAGCACTTCGTGAAATTTATGGTTTATATAATCCTCCATCACAGCAGCTTATTAGTCGAACTATCGATAGATTTCGGACAACATTTTCTCTACTCGAAGCAACAACAACAACAACAAGACAAAGAACTGTACGTACAGAAGAAAATATCGCTGCTGTAAGTCATAGTGTTCATGATGATCCAGATTTGTCTATTCGTCGACGTTCACAGTAAGTTGTACACTGTGCATCCACCACATGGAAAATTTTGCGCAAACATCTTGGTCTACATCCATACAAGATCCAACTGGTTCAAGAACTAAAGCCACTTGACCATAATAAGCGTCGTTTGTTTGCAGATTGGGCCCTAGAACAGCTTGAAGTTGATCCACTTTTTTATCGTAAAATTTTTTTTCAGTGATGAAGCTCATTTTTGGTTGAACGGCTGTGTAAACAAGCAAAATTGCCGTATATAGAGTGAAAACAATCCTCAAGATGTTCGGCAGATTCCATTGCATCCTGAAAAATACACTATATGGTGTGCTTGATGAGGTGATGTGGAGTCGTGGAAAACTCAAGGAGATGTTCTATTATATATTGTATATTCAGCGTATTGTGAATAACGTATATGAATAACAATGGATACTAGTTGAACAACAAGAGCTCGTACATCTACTACTACACACAGAATATATCAACAGAGAATATCAACTTAGTGAACATAGAATAATAATAATGAGGGAATCTTTATCTTTAACAGTGCTTTACACGCTGGGGGCATCAGCGATCCATACACATTTCTTTAAAAACGATGCTGGAGCTAATTTTACAGTGAATGGTGCTCGTTACAGACCGATGATTAATGATAATTTGTTTCAAAATTTGAATGGTATAGACCCAGAAGTGTTTTGGTTCCAACAAGATGGTGCTACAACTCATGCTGTTACCGTAACAATTGATTCATTGAAAGAAAGAGTTGGCGACAACATTATTTCAAGAAATGGTCCAATTAATTGGCCTCCAAGATCATGCGAAATGACTCCACTGGATTATTTTCTTTGGAGTTATGTCAAGTCATTGGTTTATGCTGATAAACTAGAAACAATAGACGCTTTGGAAGCCAACATAACTCGTGTTATTGATGAAATAAGGCCTGAATTATCCGAAAAAGTTATCCAAAATTGGTCTGGTTAAATGCGGTTCCTCAGAGCTAGTCGTGGTGGACATATGGCGGAAATTATTTTCAAAACATAAATATCATTAAATTATTTTTCAAATAAACGAAATTTGGCTTCAATCTTTATTTAAATATGTTTTATTTAAGTTTAAAGTTCTATCACTCTAAAAAAAATACCCGATACATTAAATGAAATGATGAAGAATATTTCAACAATTCATTATTATTATGGTTGGTACAAATAACCTACAATTTTCGGAAATACAGATGAGAAAATATGCAAAAAAAGGTATACAAATAACTATAGAATATATTGGTATCAATTATCGCAAGTATCTCACTCAGAAAAAATGTTCAAGAGAGATCTAGCGACGTCTGTTTGACCTACTCTGAATTCTGCAAGAGGAATTGACCTGCAAATTTGTAGGTGGATACAGGTAATGCTTTGCGGCAGAATTATAATGATCTCATACCAGGGTGACGTCTTCGAGTTCAATACAGAGAGAGACTAGCCGCACCCTTACTGTGGACTCGTCTCGTCGATGACCTGCAAGCGGTCATCTCGCTGTGGAGAGTCGACGTTCAAGCATTTGCTGATGACCTGGCAATCATAGTAAAAGGCAAATCGCAGGCTCTCCTTCAAGAGATGCTGGACGCTATTGATAAATGGTGTGAATTCTACCAGTTAGTTGTATTGGCATGTGAGCCTAGCTCTTTCACCAAGGGACTACTCAGTAGTCTCCACAGTCTGCCCCCAGGGGCAGAAAGTGTGATAAGGAATACGCCATATCATCGCGCGAAGAGAGAACTCCTCCGAAGAGATGAACCCACCAGCTTCCAGTTTGGGCTTCAGTTCGAAAACCTACAACCGTCTGACTGGTAGCAGCGAAGCACTATCCAATCTCTACTGTCTCTGTATTGTGAGTACCCGAGTTGTTTGGGACGCAACTCACATGCTGGAAGGGCTTTTTATCCATCCACCCGAACGCAGTCTCATGAACTAAGATAATTCCAAGATTGATGGCTCAATTGATCCTGGTACGAGCAGCGTCAATATGGTGTGTACGTTAAGATCCACGAACCCTCGTGAAGTCACCAACGGACTAGCCATTTGTCGAGATCCACAAACCCAGAAACATCTCACAATAGAACTAGGTTCAGTACGAGGCCGGTCGAACCGTCAAGTCCCGCTTAACCCTGAGACATTTCATGAGAATATCCTGAACATGAGTGTCTGCGAACAGAACGAAATACCTACCTAGTCCAGCATGCGGACTTTCAACCACTACAAGTACCACCTGTTGGCATTCACCTTCCTGAGGTAACGCAGTATGCTACATAACGCACTCGGCCATTGTACAGAGTACGCTAGTTTTAAGGGAGAGGCCCTGTGCCTCCCTTGTTACTGACTTAATCAACGCGGCTCCATTCGACCATAATGGCAAAACTGGGGCCCCATTCGGTCGATCTTCCACCACACGGGTTCAGTTACTGGCGCAAATGGCATTACTTTAGGCAACAAAACTTAACACTCCATTTAACCGGGATGAAACTAGGGTCCTAGTCAAGAAAAGCGCCCCCATCGCGACAAGCTATAATATCATGGAGGGGCGCGACAAATGGTGTTCAAGGGAAGTTATGTCTCTTTACCCTCAAAAGGTAGTTATTGTACCATTCATCAAGAAAAGGAAGCTGGATGCTTTAGAACCACCGACAATCCCTGGTAAGACAATAAAATTCTCTAATGAGGTATAATATCTGGGAATAGTTCTGGACAAAACTCTCGGTTGAAATGCACACCTAGACAAAGTGTATCATAAAGCCAGAATGGGATTCTGAACCTGCAGGCGAATCTGCGGTAAAACCTGGGTTTAAAGCGCAGGCAGATATATTGGCTATACACTATGCTAATTAGACCACAGATAACGTGTGGTGCTGTAGAGTGGTGGAAGAAGGGCCAACAAACGATAGGCTAACATAAGCTCACCCGATACAGAGACAGGCTTGCCTTGCAATTACAGGTGCGTTTTGCACCACACCTACCATTGAGGTCTTACTAAATCTACCACCCCTGCACGCTCGTGCAGAGGGAGGCAGAACGCACCACATACAAACTACATCAACTGGCGATCGATAAGCCAGAGGCAATAGTGATGGTCGAGCTTTTCACGAACAGCACCCTATCGATACCCTCGGATCTAATATCAAAAATCAAGAGCCACGAACGGTACTTCAATGTAATCGTCCCCAGTTGGAAAGAATGGACCCAGCATGCTGAGGTTCCATTGAGGACCGACCTTGCTTTGTTCACAGACGGCTCGTGAACTACGAACGGAACGGGAGCGGGAGTCTATGGAAGCAAATCGAGAAGCAACATCTCATTGAGTCTTGGTCATATGCAACCATATTCCAAGCTGAACTATTTGCCATTGAGACCACGGCAGATCTTAGGAGAAAGCGGTAAACCCACCACGGCAAACTCAGAATTTTTAGTGATAGTCAGTCAGTACTAAAAGCTCTGGGATCCAGCTGTTGTACATCGAAAACAGTCTGGAGTTGCCACTGAGCTTTAAACAGGCTCGGTATGTATAACAGAGTCACTATTGTTTGGATACCGAACCATTCAAACTATTTGGATAACGAAGAGGCAGATCGGCTGGCGTTTGCTAGAGCCACGCTTCCTCTGGAAGGCCCGGAACCACTCCTGGGAATACCACATGAGGTTGTCTGATGCTTCCATGTATCTTTTTGGTGTGACTTTCAACTCTTCGGTCTGTTGGTGGAAACATAAGACTGACATTGCGAAGTCTGCGGCAGATAAGCTAGGGTATTTGCTTAAGGCTAGGAAATATGTCGTTGCAGATCACATGCTTCTACTGTATCAATCCCAGATCAGACCAAGACTCGAATACTGCTCTCATCTTCGCAGCAGCCAAGCATTTGTTACAACTTTTGGATTCCGTCCAGAAAAGAGCAGTACAACTGATTGACTGCCCAACTATAACAGTCAATCTTTGTAGCGTAGAAGGAGAGTTGTCGACTTGTGCTCATTTATAGATATCATCCTTCAGGAAACTGAAGCAAAGTATGGCAGCTGCCGCCAAATTCAAACGCGACACTAGGGCTGCGCAAGGAGCACATCCCTATGCAGTTGAAATAACAACTCCGAGAACCAGTTTATAGAAAGGCCTTGTTCCACCGAACTAGCTAGTTGTGGAACACGCTTCTAGCTTTCAGTGTATAATCTTCAGAAGTGCAAGACGAGAGGAAACAGAACATACGGTGTCTCCGTTCGGGACACCACCTAGATGGCATAGAGTTCTCCTGCCTCAGGCGGTCGAACATAAAAAAATTAAACATAATATCAAGATTCAAAATTAAATTTTTATATTAATCAATATATGTATGAAAATTTTTATATATATATATATATATATAGTGAAAGTTTCAAGAAATCTGATTTTGTATTTAAATTTTTAATTTTAACTCTATCTTTCACGAAGTAAATTCTTACGTTCATTTGGCGTACATGTGTATCATTTAATTTATGTACAGTTTCCACAGCAACAGCAGAAAGGACATTCTGAACCTTCAAAAAATGAAGATGTAGTTTCAAATTTTTCCTCTCAAAAAAAGTCCAACATTAAAAAACGCTCCAGTGTTGATTTGAATTACAATCGCTAAAAAATGCTCCAATAATGTGATTAAACTAAGACTATTAAGAAGTTTGGAGTCTCCGCAATGAAAGTCGACGCTGTTATCGCATGCGCTGTTGTTTTCAAGAAGCGTAGAATTTCCCAGATTTCTTTCTTACACGAAGATACACATAGTGCTATTTTTATCGAATTTACCTAATCCATGAAAATAGTGGAATATTGAATTTTTATTGTTTCTTATAAAACGCCTAATCAGAAGGCGGTAAGTAATACGTAGATTCCGATATTTTCTGCTTTTATGAATGCCAATTATTATTTTTATTTATTTCACTATCTGCAGGTTACACTGTTTAACATATTTCTTTATATGATATGCATTTAATTTCCCTTCTCATGCTCATGATCGAAGAACGTGCCCTTATTCCTGTATTCTGGATATTTCATCTCATGTTTATTACCTTGTAAATAATTTTAATAATATTTAGAGTCACTGAAAGTGAGGTCACGTGTTGCAAGCACTATCTTATAGATTTGAAATTAACAGTCTTAGTACAGGATGTTCTTAGAACTGAACAATCTTAGTGCAGTACCTTCTTGCTTGGATTATGTTGATCCCAGACAATCTTCCTTGTGCCGGATTTGGAGTACTGGTTCCGGACGCTCTACTGGTCATTTGGAACGATTTAAAACTAAACACCTGCTAATTATTTGCAAAATAGGAACTATTCTTGGAGAAAGCACTATCATTCCGATACCTTGAAGAACAATATTCCAGATGAGTCCTTACGTAAATCTCGGACCTCAAGCTAACCCTAAAATTGTATTAGATTATAAATAAGGGTAACTAATAAATAGATAGGGAATAAAAGTTTGCATTTTTACTATCAGGTTGACAATTTGGGATTCATTCAGGAGAGACAAGTTTTATTTATCTTTTCATTGGCGCACTGTGAGGCATTTTACGAAGTAGTATGTTTCATGTGCGGACGGACAAAATCGCTAAAGCAAATTAGAGTGTTTTAGTTTGATTTCCTTTCATCTTTTGATCATAGCCTTCGCTGTGGTGGGTCAGAGATTTTTGTTTCAGGCCTACCAAGGATGTTCATTGATAACATATTTATTATCCCTCCCAAGGTGAACCTTGTTGGATCCTTTAAGACCTCGTCGATTCATTATTTACACATTGTCAAAAAATCATTCCTTATACTATTAACGCAAATGTCACTGAGCATATTATCCAAAGTATGGCGCAGCTCTATTCAATCCCTGCTGATGCAAAGGGGGTATTCACTCGAATGAATTTTTGATGCGGATTCAGAAAAAGGAAGAATACATCCGATTCCACTTTTACGTATTTCCGAACATTTTCCTTATATAATCATGGCACCTTTTATCTGTCGATATTCCGATATTCCCCCCCCCCACATCATGGACGAATTTGGGAGGGAAAAGACTGAGGGAGTAGTGTGTGCACTTGAATGGTGATGACATGTTAAACCACTCAGAATGTGAATAGCTGCTGGTGACAGGGAGTTCTTGACGTGTCTACATATTCTACGAATCAAAGGAGGATCTCCAGTTATCTTCAATACATACGAGGTGTGAAATCGATGGATGTTTATTTCGTTTTAAAGAAGAAAGTATGTCATTAACAATGGAAAACAATATCAGACCAATTTACTCATTTGCGGCTGTATATCCTCGATAACTTCATGAATTCCATCTTTAATGTCTTGAATAGACTGTGGAGTATTGGCATAGACCTTATCTTTCACGTGGCCCCAAAGAAAACTGTCTAGAGGTGTTGAGTCACAAGATCATTGTGGCCAATTGTGATAACTTGTGATAACACAGCCAGGAATCTTTACTTGCAAAATTGCGATTGTATCGCTGCTTGTGTAGCACGTAGCGCCATATTGTTGGAAATAAACATGGTCCACATCAATATCTTCCAATTCCGACCATAGAGAATCATTAATCATAGCTCGCTAGCACAATCAATTCACCGTAACAGTTGCACCAACCTCATTGTCGAATAAGTAAGGTCCAATCATACTGCCAGCCCAAAAATCGCACTAAACAGTGACACATTGAGGATGGAGAAGCTTTCAACAATCATTGTTGGATTTTTGAAGCCTCAAATGCGACAATTCTGCTTATAAGCGTAGCCTCCGAGGTGGAAATGAGCCTAATCACTGAAGATGATTTTTGAAAAATATCCGGATCATTTTGATACATTTCAAGGACCCGATCAGCGAAGCTACGACGTTGCTTGTGATCGACCTGCTTGAGTTCATGTGTTAACTGAACCTTAAAACCTTAAGATCTAAGTATTGGGTTGTTCGGAAAGTGATTTCGTTTTTTTTTCGGAAAAATGAAAGATATTTCGTATAATGAATAAATATTTAATTAAATTATATACTGGCCATTCTGGTCCAACACCGTTTGCCGTCCTTTTTTGGTCTTTGCTGGCAAAAAACTGATCCTGGAGATTTTTGACCTCTTCATTTGAAGTAAGGTTTTCAGCGTCCAAATAATAATCCGAAGGCGCCAGATCTGGAGAATATGATGGGTATGACAGTGTATCCCATTCAAGCTGTAAAAGCTTTTGGCCAGTGACCAAACTTGTATGAGGTCTCGCATTATCTTGGTGGAACACTACATCTTTTCTGTTGATTAATTCTAACCTTCTCTGTTGAAGTACATCATTCAGTTTGTCCAGCTGATAACAGTAGACTTCAGAAATATTTTTTGTGTTATCCGGTGAAAGCTCGAAAAAAACTATTCCTTTCAAATCTCAACGAACAGACAGCATCACTATTTTTTGATGGATATTGGCTTTTGAAATGCTTTGAGGTACTTCACCTTTTTTGCTTCATGATCTCTTACGTTTAACATTGTTCTATACAACCCAATTTTCGTCCTCAGTAATAATGCGCTTCAAAAATGGATTATTTTGGGACGTTTGAGAATCGAATCACTGACGTCAACGCGACGACACAAACCATGTGAGAACATGGGAAACCCATATATCGAAGTTAAACCCTGGCCTTTCAAGTAGTCGTAAGCAGTTAAATTCGATGAATTCAATCTTTCACCGATCGCACGTGTTGTTATTCGCCGATTTGCATCAACTAATGCCTTTATCATGTCTTTATCAGCTTCAAGCACCTTCCGGAACGTGATGTATCTTCGACATCAAAATTGCCGGATCGAAATTTTGCAAACCAGTTCTGGCGTACTATCAACACATCTTCTCCATACACATCGGTTAGTTTCTTTCTCGATTGAAAAGCTATAGTATAAAATATATAATCATATAAATGAAAAGAGGAAACCTCCAAAAAATATCACAACTTCAACAAGATCTGAAAGAACATTCCATAAATTCCCTAATCGAGTATGGTTCTATATTTACAATAATCTTAGTTACTTCGTTTTTGAATTTTCTTATATTAGATACATTGATGAACTCCTTAGGTAGTACATTGAACAATTTTATACACACATATTTTGTGCTTCTTTACGTAAGTGTCAAGGAATGCCTCGGAAACTAGTATAGAACAGTACGTCTTGGGTTGTTTTTATTCAACAGAGCATTAAAATATTGGGAAGATTTTCTCACAAATGGCAGAGATTCAAAAACATATGATCTCGAAAGTGTGAGCATGGAATTATTTCTAAAATGACCTCTGCATCATTCTTATATTACAATCCTATTATTGCCCTCAAGGCGTATTTCTGAAAAATAAATAATCTATTTATATAACTGCTTCCACCACATATGATAAGTCCGTACCTCAGAAGTAAAACAAAATTTGCATGATAAATTGTTTTTAAAAGTTCCATGTCTACGCTCCGTGACAATACCCTGATCATATACAAAACTTCAGTGAGTTTTTTGCTTACCTGGGTCTCATGATCATTCTATTTCAGGTGACAATCAAACGAAAATCCAAGAAATTCTGTCGAGGACATAAATCTGACCTTGGTGTTAACTAGAGTTATTGACTGAGGATACATATTTTATGACTGAAAATCACACAGTCTTACTGACATTGAGAAGTAACTCATTTTCAGTGCATCAATGCTGCACTGAAGTGAAGGCTAATCTAGTTTGTTCAATACTCGAATTAAGAATCCTGCTACGCAGCAAAGCACTCGCATTGTCAACAAACAAAGAGGTCGAGTTCATTGATGTATATAAGAAATAAAAAGGGTCCCAGATTACTTTCTTGGGGAACTCCTCCGTTGACTTATTTTTCCTCTGACATAAAAGCTTGTCCTTCAATATCAATACAAACCCTCTGAACTCGATCAGACAAGTAGCTCCTGAGCAACTCCAGTTGACAATCGCGAATACCACATGAGAAGAGTTTCTTCAAAAGGCATTCATGATTTACGCTATCGAATGCCTTAGATAAATCTAGAAAAAGCCCCACAGGAACTTCATCACTCTCCAAGGCATGAACAATATAACATACTAATTCATACATCGCTGTAGAAGTATTTCTGTTTTTTAGATAGCCAAGTTGTTTCTCAGAGAAAATCTTTAACTTATACATGAATGGGCAAAACCTACCGACCAAAAGTTTCTCGAATATTTTTGCGAAAGAGCTGAGTAAACTAATTGGACGGAAATTATTGACATCATGCTCATTTCCTTTCTTATGCAGAAAAATCACTCACCGAAAACAAATATTGATTCTGCTAAAAAAACATTATGCATTGATTAGGCTTTCTTTTGTGAGATATTGTCGTTTCTCACAATATCCAATGAACGCTAAATGGTTTCTTTCAAAATTGACTGAAATATAAGAAACGCATAATTTCAACACCGAATTTCTCCACCAATTTTTCAGTACATTTACCTTGCTCGAAGAAGAACTATATATTAAACGTTTCACGAATTTAAATATATCACCCCGTAAATCTTAAATCAAGATGGATCCAGAGATTGCGAAAATAAATTTCGTTAACTGTGAAATTATTGTCGCGGTCTGATTCCATCATTCTCGACGATTTTCATCTTTTGCCAATTAACTTCCACTCGAAATTCGTTCTGAGGGAAATTGGAAAATAATATAATTAGATGTGAACTTCCTCTGCAGTTCCTGGTGATGGGAATGAAGGCGGTTCATGGCGATCCTTAACTTATTTTGATGATTCTGAAAGTACACTTGTCGACGACTAAATTGTTCCGTGGGTGATTCGCGAAATTAGCAATCTTGATCCTAATCAATGCAGATTGCAGAGGACGAGATTTAACAGGAGTTTAAGGATCTCACAGTTTCTTTATTTTCTCGATGTAGTATGCTGGTTCAACTTCTTTCGCCTAATCTGGATTTAATTGAAAGAGAGAAAAAATACTAGTAACCTATTGGTACGTGAAAAAGTATAAATACTTGGTTTCATTATATATTCTAATAGGGATACCGTTGGAAAAAATTGCCAAACTGTCTAATAGGTCCACTCATCTGCTTTTATTGCCTAAATACTTTTACTTTTTTTAACTAAACTATATGTAATTGTGAAAATTTACTACAAAAACAAAGATTCTGTAGTAAATATAGGGTGTTTTTTTCAGAGTGAACTTTAAATTGAAATAAAACACATTTAAATTAATATTGGAGAGTAATTCAGGCCTTATGTAATCAATAACACGAGTTATATTGGCTTCCGAAGCGTCTATTGTTTCTGATTTATCAGCATAAACTTAACTTGACATAACCCCAAAGAAAATAATCCAGTGGAGTTATGTTGCATGATCTTGAAGGCCAATGAATTGGACCATTTCACGAAATAATATTATCACCTAATCTTTCTTTCAATAAAACAATTTTTACGGTAGCATCATGAGATGTAGCACCATTTTGTTGGAACCAAAACACTTCTGGGTCGACACCATTAAAATTTTGAAACAAATAATCATTGATCATCGATCTGTAATGAGCACCATTCACTGTAACATTAGCTCCAGCATCGTTTTCAAAGAAATATGGACCGATGATGCCTCGAGGGTGTGAAGCACACCATACAGTGCATTTTTCAGGATGCAATGGAACCTGCAGAACTTCTTAAGGATCGTTTTCACTACATATACGGCAATTTTGCTTATTTACACAGCCGTGCAATCAGAAATGAGCTTCATCACTAAACACAATTTTACGATAAAAAAGTGGATCAACTTTAAGCTCTTCTAGGGCCCAATCAGCAAACAAACAACGCTTATTATGGTCAAGTGGCTTTAGTTCCTGAACCATTCGAATCTTGTATGGGTGTAGACCAAGATCTTTACGCAAAATCTTTCATGTGGTGTATGCACAGAGACAAATCTGGATCATCATTAACACTATGACTTACAGCAGCGATATTTTCTTCTGTACGTACAGTTCTTTGTCTTGTTGTTGTTGTTGCACCGAGTAGAAAAAATGTTGTCCGAAATACATCGATAATTCGAAGAATAAGCTGCTCTGATGGACGATTATGTAAGCCATAATTTTCACGAAGTGCTCCTATAACGGAGTTTGGCGAATAGAGCACTGATTTTGAAAATAAATTTCAACAGTTTGTAAACGTTGTTGCGGCGTGAGTCTTTCCATGATAATTTGTCAATGCTTACTGAACAGAAACGCCAAAACAACATGGCTTCTACCTTCTATCAAATCACAGTTATCCCTATCGAATGTTCTATCACTCTAAAAGAAACACCCGATATATGTAGTAATTGAAGTTAGGTGTCTACATACGGTTAAACTGCCTGAAATGGCAACAGTAAGTTGATTGCTTCAGAGCGACAACATAGTAAAGAAATAAACAAAATGAAGATTCTGACGGCTTAAAAAAAAGTTCTTCTGTTAGACACACCTTGAAATCACGGTTTAATATCGGGTAGTGCCTCCTCTAACTGTTCAAAGTACTCTTACTCTATTCGGCATTGTGTCAATGATAGTCTGAGGAATGTCCGTCAAAGCATTGCCGAGCTGTTGTAATGTCTGAGTTGGTCAGGTAAGCGGTGTATTGCATATTCAATACAACTTTGGTCTTTAGAGACAGCGATCCAATCCATTCGGTTAATGCCATGCATTTATATGCAGTAGTCGATAATTCTTGCCTGTTGTGGACAAGAATTATCGTCGATAAGCGATAAATTGTCGCCAGTGGCTACCACAAAGGGAGCAGTAATTGGTTCTACAATCATATAACGATACCTTACTGGTGTCATGGTTGCAGTAATGAGTACAATGAGATCTGTGCGCCCATTAAAACAAATGCCTTCACACAATGAATCGGCACCAAAAGAGTTGTTGACGTCATAAAATGTTCATTAGACCGTTGCCTTCGTTCTTCCACACCAACATTCGCACATCAGACTGATACAGACTAAACCTGGACTTATCCATGAACAAGCAGGATCTCTATCTGTGCTTATTACAGTTCTCATGTTGAATAGCCCGACGATATCTTACGCTCCGGTGCTAGCTACTCAATCGCGGATGCCTGGTGGTCTTCTTGCCCTTATATGGAAATTGTGCAACCATTTCCGGATTTTCGGGCTATCCTAACGGTAGCTTACAGAATGAGCTATTAATTCGGGATGCTGTGATTTCGTCGAGAAGTTCACTGTATTAGCCTATCTTGTGCGATGGTTGTAGCTCTTGCTCTTGCACTCCCTGAGTATATGCAGCACTTCCACTAATTCGGTAGCGATTCCACGCTCTACTAACTATACTTTGCGAAACCTGGAGGCGGTTAGTTACTTCTTGTTCAGTAAAACCTTCGTTTAACCAACAAACTAATTGTTCAAATTGAACCGTTCCTAAATGCATGTTGAACTCGTAACAATAAATCCACAACTGATACCACATAACACCATATCGATTGCAATAGCACATTATCGCACATACCGACTCCAAAAAAAGAAGATCATATACCTAGAAGAAATAATTGTTTTTGTAATTAAGCTATTCAATATCATGAGGACCATATTTTGTGTGTATGTATGGAGTGATTCATTTAGAGGAATTTTTTAATGAAAAAAATTGATAAAAACAATTTTATTTTATAATATTTATTATTACACAAAAGATCCATTATTTACAATTATTTTTTTAAGATAAATTCTTTCAAATATTGTTCGCTACTACAGTTAACAACGTCCATCTGAAGTTCCAATTTTCAATTACGCGTCTGAGTATTTCTAGTGATATTTGGCCAATAACACGAGTAATATTGGCCTCAATGCCTTAATTGTCGCCGGCTCATTTTTTTTTCATATATTATTATCCTGATACTCCTAGATCTTCTGTGAAGATCCCTCAAAAGCTTTTTCAGCTTTTGCGAGTTAGGTGTTCAGTTGTGTTCTGGGTAGGCTTTGTTACTGCGATCTTGCGCCACTTTATGTCACAGCACTGTTAATTTTTGAACCAACAGTGAAATAGTGGCAGACACTCGTCCAGCTAGAAAATATAGACTTTGGACTTTACATAGCCCCAAAGGAAAAAGTCGGATGGTGTGATATCTCACGATCTAGCCGGTCAATTCCTTGGTCCAAAGCAAGTCAAGAGCCCAACGACTAAAACAGAAACGATTCGGAAGATCGGTCGGCTTCAGTTCTTGCACTAGTTGAATTTTGTAAGCTTTTAAAGAAATATTCTTACGTAAAATACGCCAAGTTGTTGAATATGACAGGCCAAGCTTTTGAGAACTTCGATGAATCGACACTTTACGCTCTTCACCGACATTTTTCACTACCGCCCCTATATTTTCTTCACTACGTGCTGGGTGTGGTCTATTTGGTCAAGTATTATCCAATAATGAAAATTGGGTATCAAACTTACGTATGATAGAGCTAATTGTGCGTTCAGTAGGCCGATTATGTGGGCCATAAGTTGCTCTAAGCGCCCGATACACATTCACTGTAGAACGCTCATTTTCGTAATGAAGTTGAACAATTTGTAGACGCTGTGCCGGGCTATGTCTTTTCATTATGAATTGTCAAACAGTACTGAACAGAAATGGCACTTCAGTTAACACAAGGCATGCGCAATCTGTAATTAAATCCCCACCACAAAAACTACCTCTAAATGAATCACCCTTTATTACGCAAACATACATCTCTACATGATATGTGCAATCCTGAAAATTTGGTTCAAGTGCAAAAAGTCAGTTTTGTCTTGAATATCCACTTCAATTTTTGAGCACTGTATATCGAATGTAGTTGTATCTGTAATTTAATTGCAAATTGTTGTTTCCTTCCAACACTCTACAAAATAAGAGTTGGAAATCATAATCAGATGCTGAATGTATCTTATCTTAAAAGGATGAGGCTTATATCTTTTTAGGATTTTCCTGACTGTTGTATATGATTAACCAGATACTTCAGTCAATTTGCTAGTACTTGAGGTCGAATCTACTATTTCATCGTCTATAACAGCCAATTCTCTGGCTTCGCCTCTTCAATACTATTTTTATTTCCTACTGTAATATTAGCGTCAATTTTGGAACCAGTTGCAAATTGTATAGTTTTTTAAAGATTCCATCAGTTGAATCGACCGCTCCTACCGCATATTAGCTACATTTCAAGAAAAACCCCGTTTTAATTCTGGTGAAAATAAAAAATCGACTCGACACACCTGTAAATTTGTTGGAAATTCAAAATGAATATGGTAAACTGTACAAAGTGCATACACAAACTTTTTTAATACAAAAATGACAGTTTTACAAAAATAATATTATCGATGTTAATTCCACATTGGCCTCACTTTTTTAGCAGGGATTTCATTATCAATAAAAATTTTGACACTAAATTGTACAGTGATATAGAGGTCTTTCATTCCTTCAAAATGATATGAGAGATATGTCAACACTCCTCAACTCTATATAAATTTAAGGGGTTGTGCTTCACCCGGTAGCAGGTTGAATTTATAGGGAAGTAAAAAGCCAACAATTATTCTCGAATCAGAAATCGTCAGTTTCGAGCGTTTTTCTACATTTTTATATTAAAGCCGTAAAATCAAGGTGTAAAATTTTTATTGACTCATCCTATATATCATTTTTAATACAACATACTTTCTACCTGGTATTTCATATGCTGTAAGGGACCATATTTTGTATTGAAATATATGTAATGAAATACACATAAAATTTGAGATGGTGCTATTACTGGTGTTGTATTAGCAATATTTTTCGCTATTATCGATAAAAGGCTATGTGTAAAGAATATTTGGAATATTATCACGTATATTGTGTGTTTTATGTCATTGTAAGAGTGACTGTGTATGTTACTGCTTATGCCTGAGGACGTCAATTTTAGAGAGGCTTTTTTGTACACATAAGCGTCATATTTGCAGTTCCACTGAACTCCAGAATTTCATCTAAACCCTCGCTATAATTCTTATTAAGACATTAACATTTTCTAAATGTGAAATTTATAATGGAACAGCTATCAATTCAGTACCTTTAAATTTTAAAATGAAACTATTATTCGTCGTATCATTCAATAAAACTTGTTCCTGAAAGATAAAGCCTATGAATTTGATTATGGATATTTAATACTTTATAATTATCAAAATTATGTCCTATTTTCCGTAAGTGATATTTTGGTTTTTCATTGATAAAAAATTTTTCGTGTTCTCTCATTCTCATTTGTTGTTAATTGTTAAAATTTCAAACCAGCGATCCAAAATTACTCTTTGGAAAAACTTAGTTCCTGTAGATAACAAACCTTAACAGTTCACCGATGATGTATTATAGAAACTGAGTTGGTGGAAGCTTGTTGGAGGTGGATTTGTGGCATTTACTTTTTCCTAATGAAATTAGCCATGCACACACGCTAGAAAGAAACCTTTCTACTGACTTGATTTTGTGAATAACGAACAAACACAATATAGTCATACTGTTCAGTATATCGGATGTTTTTTAGAGTGATAGAACTTTAAAGTGAAATAAAACACATTTAAATTAAGATTGAAGCTAATTTTTTTTTTATTTGAAAGATAAATTTATGACATTTATGTTATAAAAATAATTTCCGGCGTATGTCCACCACGACTAGGTCTGAGGAACCGCATCGACCAGACCAATTTTGGACTATTTTTTCGAGGAATTCAGACATTATTTCATCAATAACACGAGTTATGTTGGCTTCCAAAGCGTCTTTTGTTTCCGGTTTATCCGCATAAACCAATGACTTGACATAACCCCAAAGAAAATAATACAGTGGAGTTATGTCGTATGATCTTTGAGGCCAATTAATTGGGCCATTTCTAGAAATAATGTTATCGCCAAATCTTTCTTTCAATAAATCAATTGTTTCGGTAGCAGCATGAGGTGTTGCACCATTTTGTTGGAACCAAAACACTTTTGTGTAAATTTTGAAACAAATAATCATTGATCATCGATCTGTAACGAGCACCATCCACTGTAACATTAACTCCAGCATCGTTTTAAAGAAATATGGAACCATGATGCCTCCAGCGTGTGAAGCACACCATACAGAGCATTTTTCAGGATGCAATGGAACGTGCAGAACTTCTTAAGGATTATTTTCACTCCATATACGCCAACTTTGCATGTTTACATAGCCGTTTAACCATAAATGAGCTTCATCACTAAACACAATTTTACGATAAAAAAGTGGATCAACTTCAAGCTGTTCTAGGGCCCAATCAGCAAGCAAACAACTCTTATTGTGGTCAAGTGGCTTTAGTTCTTGAACCAGTTGGATCTTGTATGGGTGTAGACCAAGATATTTATGCAAAATTTTCCATGAGTTGGATGCAGAGTCCAACTTGTTGTGAACGTCGACGAATAGACAAATCTGGATCATCATTAACACTATGACTTACAGCAGCGATATTTTCTTCTGTACGTATAATTCTTTGTCTTGTTATTGTGTTGCATCGAGTAGAGAAAATGTTTTCGGAAATCTATAGATGGTTCGACGAATAAACTCTGATGGACAATAATTTTCACGAAGTGCTCTGAAAGTTTGGCGAATAGAAAACTGATTCTGAAAATAAATTTCAACAATTTGCAAACGTTGTTGCGGCGTGAGTCTTTCCATGATAATTTGTCAATGCTTACTGAACAGAAATGTCAAAACAGCATGGCTTCTACCTTCTGTCAAATCACAGTTATCCCCATCGAAAGTTCTATCACTCTAAAAAACACACCCGATACTTATGTATCAACGTTCAGAAACTTTTATTTCGACAGTTTTATTGTTGTCATTTTTAAAAGGACAAAACTGTTATGTGTAACATCCTTCATCTCCTTCCTCTTGACTAGCTAGCACTTATTCCAGAGATTTCACCACTATTTGTTTTCAATTCTCACCTTGAAAAACGTGACCTACCATAAATTTGTCCCACATATTTAATCAACCTGTGAACTCCCAATAAGTTTCGTTATTTTCCTCTTTGTCAGAAGAGAATAATTGATTCATATCTGTTCTTATGTTTCAAATACACCATTGTGGCTGCAAAATTCATTGCTTTTGCGTTAATAATCAATCTTTTAGCTTGCCATATCTTTGACTCCAGTATATAACAATATATATTAATATATATAATCAAATTAGCTCTTAGGCTTCTTTGCCTAACTGATGAGACCCACGAAGGTCGAAAACTTCACAATCCACCCTAAGTTTATCATTGGGTAAGGTGAAACCCGAACTTTTGGGATTTGCGAAATCCCAAAAGCTCTTTTATTGTCAAACGAATCCAAAGTTGTAACTGGGATTCGGGTTTCACCTTACCCAATGATAAACTTAGGGTGTATTGTGAAGATTTCGACCTTCGTGTGTCGTTTAGGCGAAGAAGCCTAAGAGCTAATTTGATTATATATGTTTTAATCTACTTGGTTCAAGAAGTAGTTCTCAAACGCAAAGAACAAATTTTGTTCATTTTTCCAAAGACACAAAGATTGTATCAGTGTTCGGCATCTGCGTGAGTTCTACAGTTCGAGCGATTTTTGTGCTATGCAATTTTTACTTTTGTCTTTGCTCAATACTTTGTATATATTAATGTATATTACAATTGAAGTTTTACCATTATAATCTCTGTTGTGGTTTTGTCGCATTCGGTGACATCAGTTAATATTAATCATATTATTATTAATTAGTATTATTAATATTAATTTTCTTGACCTCACAATAACAGGACTAGATAACTCAAGTTATTTTAGTATTTTTCACAAACCCACACATACAGATATTACAATACATAAAACTTCGAATCATCCCACCAACCGAAAGATGTCAGCGTATAACAGTTTTATTCATAGACTATTGAATGTTCCTTTGAATTCAGATAACTTTTTCAAAGAATTAATTATTATTAAACAGATAACTTCAAACAACGGTTACAACCCCTGTCTTATAGACAAAATGGTATCCAATAAACAGAAGAACATGGTATTAAATCTTGTGTACCCAATCATAAAAGAGGATAATACACAGAAATACTTTTCTTCATCTTATGTTAATGGATTGTCTGAAAATGTAGCTAAATATTTCAAAAATTGTTTCAATTACAACGCAGCTTTTAAAAGCAATTATAATAATAATAATTAATAATAATACTTACACAAAAAATAATAAGGATCGACCAAATGAAGCAAATAAATCTGTTGTCTGTCTACAAGTTGACTTGCAACGATTTACCCTTAAGTATATATTGGCTAGACAGGTAGATCATTCAAGAAAAGAATCCAAGAATACCAAAAATGTTTCATATCGGATTCCGTACATTCGACATGCTTAAGTATATATTGGCCAGACAGGTAGATCATTCAAGAAAAGAATCCAAGAATACCAAAAATGTTTCATATCGGATTCCGTACATTCGACATGCTAATCATCTCAAGGAATGCAGGCATAATTTCAACAATAGCTATGAATTTATCCACGTCGAAAGCAAAAGTTCTAGATTAACACTTTTAGAATTTCTTGAAATCAACAGGTACAATGCCCGTAAAATCCTTTTGAACGAACAAACAGTTTCCCTAATGATGTAAACAAATCCCCATTACCGAGTATATTTCCCTAATGGCATATTTTAGCGACAAACTTCAATAAACAAAATTTTATGCCTTGTTTTTCCATTATTTGTCAAGTACTTAACTGTATTTAAGATCTGTCACACTGGACACCATCAGCCAGTAGAATGTAGATACCTGAAGAAGCCACAACGTAGTGATATAATTGTTGTATTATAAACATTTTTGTAGTAATTAAAATACTGACTCTTATATATTTTTCAATTAATATTAATACGTTAGCAATCTACTTCCCATCGTTATTTTACTCGAAACCATCAAGCAATTCACAATATTCGTACAACATACTACTCTGTCAAGAAAGTACCGGGAATTTTCAATTAAAACAACATTTTTACATTTAATCGTCAAAATTTATTGGGTCGCCTTCAAAATAGGCTCTATTTGCTCCAATACATCTATGCCAACGGCACTTCCAATTATCGAAACATTTTTTATAGGCGCTTTCCGGGATGGACTTTAGCTCTCGCGCCGAATTTTGTTTTATGGCTTCAATCGATTCAAAACGGGTGCCACGAAGGGGCAATTTTAGTTTTGGGAAGAGGAAAAAGTCGCAGGGAGCCAAATCCGGCGAATACGGTGGTTGCTGAAGCACGTTTGTTGATTTTTTGGCGAGAAAGTCAGTCATAATCGTAGCTCGGTGAGAAGGCGCGTTATCGTCATGCAAAATCCATGAGTTGTTCGCCCACAAATTTGGCCGCTTCTTACGGATACGCTCACGCAAACGTTTCATAACGCCTAGGTAATACTCCTTGTTTACCGTCTGACTCTCTGGAACGAATTCGTAGTGCACCATGCCACGGATATCGAAGAAAACAATTAGCATCACCTTCATTTCCGAGCGGCTTTGGCGTGGTTTTTTCGGTTTCGGCTCATTTTTTGCCACTCATTCCGATGATTGCTGGCTTGTTTGCATATCGTACTCGTAGACCCAGGTCTCATCACCAGTTATAATGCGTTCCATGAATGTAGAATCGCAATTACAGCGATCCAGCATGTCTGAAGCAACCTGTTCGCGATGACGTTTTTGAAGAAAATTCAGGTCTTTCGGTACGAGTCGTGCGGCCACCTTTCTCATGCCCAAAATATCAATCAAAATCGTACGTGCGGACTCGTGGGATATATTAAGATCATGTGCTATCTCTCTCAAGCTGGTACGACGGTTTTCCAGCACCCTTTCCTTAATTTTATCGACGTTATCTTCGATCGAAGCCGTCGATGGGCGACCACTTCACGACCGTCCTTGAAGGCTCTGTACCACTGATATGCACGAGTTTTCGATAGAGCATTATCACCAAAGGCCTTTTGCAACATTTTCAATGCATCGGCACACGAAAATTCATTTGCAACACAAAACTTTAAACAAATTCTTTGCTCAACGTGATCACCCATAGTAAAAATCGGCACGCACTCTGACATCGACTGACTTAATCAGCTGTTGCAAACACACTAGTTGACAGATCCCGCTCAAGCTAGGCATAGTAATTAAGGACAGTGGTACCAAGCATTTTTTACCTGCCTCATTGCCCCGCCAGATTTAAATCGATAATTCCCGGTACTTTCTTGACAGAATGTAAATTCACTTAGTTACTTGTTATAGGAGATCAAGAAATACATTTTATTTTCGTCTAAAAATGTTCAAGTTTTCACCACCTTCGTGCTTGTTATCTAATATATAGATAAAAATTACTAAAATAATGTTATCATCAAGATAACCAGAAGATGTTTTCGAAATGGAACATCGTCATAAAACTGTTGGTTTATTTCTCAGCACATAAAATATAATTAATCATTATAATTAATAAAATACCGTTTTTTCAAACTACTGAAACAAGTAAAAATTACTATGATGAACTTATTCAGAATAATGTAAATATTATTGTCTGAAATATCGGTTGAAATGATTTGTATCAGGGATATAATGAATAAATATAATATTTATTTTTATTATTTATTTTTTTTATTTCTGCATTCTACAGTATGGAAAATTTATTGTGTGCGTGTACTTGATATTGAGCATTCCCCCTCTGAGTGATGTTTAATTATAGATTCGTCTAAAAACTGTGTTTTTGCATAATGAAAATTTAAAAGCCCCTATACCAGTTTCTCATTCAGTGAAAATGAAAGAAAGTTATGAAAATATGCACACTCGTTTATATAAAAAAATTTCAACACGTATAAATTGCAGATATGTGAGGACTTGAAAGTTATAGGAATTTTAGTGGAACTTCAATGAGTATTAACAAAATATTGCTGTTTTCTTTGTCTACGGGACAGTTGTGCAGTAAGAAGCATTATATAACAAAAATTTTGCCAGCAAAAATATCTTTTTGCCTTCTCTTTATAATAAAACTTGGACTGATGAAAAACTGTGTGAAGGCTATGAATAAAGATGATGATGGATTCAAATACTTAAAATAAGTCCTTTCCAAGTTAAGTGATGCCAAATTAAAGAAAGGCATTTTTATTGGACCACAAATCAGAAAATGGCTGGACGACGTTAATTTCACAGAGAAGCTTACCAGGCAGAACTCAGAGCATGGAACTCATTTGTTAGTGTAATAAGAGGATTTTTGGGCAACAATATGGATGGAAACTAGCAACAGTTAGTTAATGAACTCTTAGATGCCGCCAAATCGCTGGGTTCCCGAATGTCATTAAAAATTCATTCCTCCATTCACATCTTATATTTTTTCCTGAAAATTTGGGAGCTGTCTGTGACGAGCAGAGTGAAATATTCCATCAAGATATTTTTCTTAAATGCACCGTATGTTAAGTTGGTGTTAAACTAAATAAAGTCCTTATATACGGTAAAAAAAATTGAAATAATTTTTCAATACACATCATTAAAATGTTGCCTATAATGTAACAAGAAAACCTTACGTGTTACAACTTGTTTTTCTCATTTTCTTATTTGGATACGTCCATTCTTCTATAATATGCTATTCAGATGTTAGAACCAAAAAAATTTTTTGTCGGGCAGCGTTATCACCAAATTTTATATTAGCGAAACCGAAAACTCATTGATCGTAGAGCATTGTGATCAAGAGTTAATAGTTTATCATTACAGAACTGATTCACTTCAGGTATCGTATCTGCGGAAGAATATGTAAGTAAATAAAATTTTCTCAATTTTTAACACATGTCGTCTAGAAGTTTTTTATGAGTTGTTAAAATTTCAAATAAGAGATCATAAAATTCTCTTTGGAAAGATTATTAACATAATGAACCTATACATTGGAACGATGAATAGTGAAAACTGAGTTCTTCGCAGGTTGTTGGAGATGGATTTGCGGCATTTATTTTTTCCTAATGAAATTACCCATGCACACACGCTAGAAAGAAACCTTTCTGCTTCCTTGATTTTGTGAATCACGAAAAAACTCAATAATATCATTACTCATGCTGTTCAATAGCCTTATGTATAAACGTTCAGCAAACATAGCATCGATTTCCTTCAATTTTACCATAATTTCCCGACTTTTTCTAGCTCAAAAGACATAAATCTCACCTGGCTCCAAATATAACCCAGAATCAAGTAAGGTTTCACTCATGCCACAGAATTTTCATGAATTTTCCTCGCCCGAACGTTTTGCAGCAACTCACCCCGCAAATGTCGTGAAAGTACTAAACGACAAACGCTGTCTGCCTCCATACAATACCCAACTTTCCACCGTGAAAAGCTGGATTGCGCGCAGATTTTCCGCCTTCCCATTTTCCAGGTATGAAAAGAGACGGGGCTAAAATCGTAGGGTGCATCTTGATGCCATTTGTCAATCCCAGGAATTATGTTTTCTGTGAGTGGAAACCGAACTTTGGAGCTTGAAAAAGAGGATGATTCTCTACAGACCCAAGATGAAAATTCTGACTTGTGCCTTGGAGTATTTTGGGGCAGGTTTGTTTGAATAGGTTAGAGGAAGTTTTCGACATAGCATCAAAGACAACATTGATTTCATCAATTTTTTTTATAACGTAAGAAGACGACGGATAATCTTCAGAATGTTAAAGAATAACGTACTTTTATAAGTATCTCTTATAAAGGGTTTTCCGATAAAAGGTTTCATTTTCATATAAAATATGAGTAGTTTTTAGGGGAAATCAATGGATGTTTATTTCACTGTGAAGAGGAAGGAATGCCATTAACAAAGGTAAATCTGATGAGAATAGAAATTACATGAGTAAAATAATCTCTGAAGGGCATGATGGTTTTCGAGAGCGGATGTCGACTGAGGAAGTTATAAGAGATTTAACGAAACTGATTACTGATGGACTAGACGAAAAAGTGCCTCTTCGTTGCGTTTTCCTAGACTTATCTAAGGCATTCGATACCGTAAATCACGAAATATCATTGAATAAATTGCATAAATATTGTATAAGAGGAATTGCCTTAGAAGCTACTTAACAGATAGAAAGCAGATAGTACAAATTCAGGAAATGAGTAGTAGAGAGGAAGCTGTAACCTATGGAGTCCCCCAAGGTACGATATATGGTCCACTTCTGTTCATTATCTACATGAATGATATGTTGTACATGAAGGTGTCTGGGAGGATCATAAATTTTGCTGATGATATAGCTGTGATCTGCGAGGACTGGATATGGGAAAACCTCAAAGTTAGTGCTGAAAAAGACTTGAAGAAACTTTCGGATTGGGTAAGAAAGAATAAACTTACATTGAACATTAAGAAGTAATTTTACCTACCATTTACATCATATGAATCGGGACCTCCTAATTTGGGCCCCCCCAGAGTCGATAACCAAAACTTTATTCTTGAACATCCAGAAGGACACATTAAGTATCTTGGTATTCATATTGACAGACATATGCGTTGGGATCATCACTGTGAATATGTAGCGAAAAAACTGTCCGGTCTTCTTCATACAGTATATTCAGAAACCTAAAAAAAGAAATGAATGTTACTCAGTTTATGAAGGTGTATTTTGCATTAGTTCAGTCTCACTTGTCATATTGTAACGTTGGTTGGGGTGCAGCACATGGAACTCATGTAGAGATACTCAACATTGTTCAAAGACTGCTACTCAAGATCATACTTGGAAAGAGCCTTCTCTTCCCAACTCATGAACTTTATAAGATATCAAGAGTGCTGGATGTAAGACAGTTATACTTCTCACAAATTATTGCTCTTATAAAAAAGAAAAAAAACTTACTCCGGTCAATACAATATACTCATTTGACAAGATATAAACTTACCAGTTTTCAGATACATCGAGCCCACAAAACAGCAGGACAAAGGTGCTGGTCGTTTCTGGCACCCAGAATGTTGGCTTTCTTACCTTTCCAGCTTAAACTAGTAATCAGCTACAGATCATTCATAATGAAAACTAAAATATGGCTTCTTAATACTGATAGAAAACGAATATATGATTTAATAAATAGTGGCATATGAAAATATATCATACTTACCTGGTGATTCTGTAACTGGACCAAAGTAAGAAGTTTCAAGTGTTTGCTAGATGCTATGCCTTTCCGGATTTGACAATTGTGCCGAGTGCTGTAAACCGTTTCAAGACATTTATTATTTAAGTGCTTCCCCAAATATTGACAATAGTTTCCCGAACTTGACTATTATTTTGAACCGATTATGATACTTTGTCCTTAATATTAGATGATGCATGCTTCACCTCTCTTCTATTGTGGGTGAAATTGTTTGGTTTCCTTGGTTGTCTGGTCATCCTGCTTCGCTATATGTGTATATTTTCTTTGTTAATTTTTTTGCCTCTGTTTATCATCTTGTTTGTTTGCCATGTCATTTATTTATTCAGATGAAAATTTATTTATTTTTTTTTTGTATAAATATTTTTTCCTTTTATTCTTTTCATTTGTATATTAATTATGGGCAAATAAACTATTATTATTATAAACGATATCAACCAAATGGCCGCCACGGTTAGGGTAGCAGTAGGTACCATCTTTCACATGAAATTTTCCATTAGCATTTCACACACTTGCGACTGTACGTCTTCGATGACTTCACGAATTTCATCCTTAAGGTCTTGGTCCATTTCTTTCACCTGACCCCAAAGAAAAACTCTAAAGGTGTAAAATCACAAGACCCGGTGGCAAATTGTGATCACCTCTGTAACAAATAACAGGTGGTCCAGGAAACTTTTTTGCAAAATTGCGATTGATTTGTTGCTTGTATGTCACGTAGCGTCGTCTTGTTGAAAATGAACGTCGTCCACATCAACATCTTCGGATTCATTCTATCCATTTACCGTAACAGTTGCACCAGCCTCTTTTCCGAATAAGAGGGGTCCAATCACATCGCCGTTCCACGTATCTGGACAGCTGTCCAGATAGTGAGCTATTCAAAATGAAGCCTCTTATCGGAAAACCCTTTTATTATTTTGAATTCAGAATGATTTTCTTTCAATTCTACATGAGACTACCTAGAGGGATTCTGAATTAATTCCAAAAAAGGTGAAGAGCACTGACGTTAAGTTAGGAGGTTTTGCGTGCTAGTTCATCATCTACGATCCCTTCCAAATATTTTTTTGTCTTGTGATTATACGATCTTCAGGAAATTTTATATTAGACGTCTTGTCCTTATTTTACATGTAAATGCTACATTTAAACTCAGTCGTAGAACTATTACTATGGTTTCTTTAGCGCTCTACGCTACTCCACTCACAAATTTTTTGCCTTTGTTTAGAATATTCTATCCTTCCAAAAACCAATTTTTAGATGAATCAGACTTTAAGTTTGAAAAATATTCATAAAAATAAGAGAACTTCTCAAATGTGGTGGCTGCAAAATTATTGGACCAGTTTTGCCCATTAACTAACTCGAACGAGATATTCAAGCCCCAAACCTACCCGAAAGACACAAGTCTATATCTCTTTCTGTTCGAAAGTTATAGAAATGAACATTTGAGCATATTATTCCATTAAAGTCTCTGTATTTTCTTCAAATAATGTAATAATTACTTATGCACCGTTTCCCAAAGTTTGTCTTATTTCTATGGCTTCTCACGTTTGAGCAAACACCCAACAAGACTTGATTATAGTGTAATTTAATTTCATAATAGCCTGAAGTTGAAAACTTAATTAAACGTAACCGTGAAAGATAAGATTTCTTGAAAGAAAAGGGGCTTCGACCTCAGCTAAAACAAGTTGATTTCTGCACGGGATCACCTATTTCATCATGAGTTATATTGTCATCAGGTCCATAGAAATGACGCAGTGTGTAGAAGCAATTCTCATGCCATATAATTTCATTTGAAAGCCCCCTCTAAAACAATCAAACTAATTTCTATGCTCATGAAAGCTAACCTCCAACAAACGCAAAGATTATTATTTCATATATGGCTTTATTAATAGATCATTTTATGGCATGAATGTATGAATACTAGGGGACGTTTGATCCCTATAGCTGGTGCCTAGATGGCGTCATGTGGAGGTACGATTCTCAAATCCCTTTTACTGTGAATCATGCTGTATTTCGGCAATAACGCGTCGAATGTTGGCTTTGAAGTGATCAATCAATCAATGATTCATTGCCGTAGACTTGCCACTTAACATATAACCGGAAAAAATTATACTGTGACGTCGAATTACAGGAAAAGGATGGTCAGTTATCTGACTAATTTCTTGAAATTAATCGTTCGTCATATGTTTTTTTCAGCAAATTAATTGCACTGTTTCTGTGTGGCAAGGAGCACCGTCTTGGTGCCAAATAAAGCCTCCCAACTAAGGTGAACCAGAACTTGAAGAAATTATTTTTTAGGGCAAGATAAATCAAACGAAACAACTTTTCTAAATTCCCTTCATCTTCCCTTGGAACACCAAAGTACACCAGTTAAACTAAAGCTACTGAAACGAAAACTTCGCGTTAATACCTGAATTCAAATTTTACAATATAACCATTTGAAAGCTCTCAAGTTGCAGAGGCCCAAAAAAGCTTGTAACCATCATATGTCCATCTGTCCATAAAGTGCACCAAATGGAGACTTCTTGTATATAATGTATTTGGACAAAGGCTTGTGGATCATTATCCAAATGTTACAATTATGTTCGTTCTCCTAACCATTCAACCATAGATGCCGTCAAATGGATTCCTTGAACAAAGATCTCGAAAAGATGAGCGGATATGCTCAACGAAATTTAAACTCAATTCCTGAAAAGTTGACGGTGGGTTTTGGCGATTGGATATTGCTCTTCCTACGTAATTCTAGGGAGCAGAAGAACAATGATTGGTTCAATGATATTTTCTACGTATATGGCACCAGTCATTTTTCGTTCTACGATAATAAGACGGGTACGGTGACCGAAAATTATACCCCTCCAACACATTATTGATCCGCCTTGAAAGGGCACAACTTCCCGGGCGAAATTGAGTCGATCTGGTCTGCCTGGACCATTCCAAACCCTTTCTCGTCGACTATCACTTCGTACACCGAATCGTGACTCCTCCGAAAAAAGTACGTTGCGCCATTGTGGTAAAAGCCAGTCTTGGTGCTATTCTGCCCACTGCCGACGGGTAGCTCTATGTCCATGTGATGGCTGAGGTACTCTAAAAGGTCTTTTTGCCCTTAAATTTGAGGAATGCAACCGTCTCCCCATGGTACTGGTTGAGACTACCCGTCTATAGGTCCCCAAAAAATGACTTCTAATGTTACAGATACCGTTCGATTCCTACGAGTAAAATTTGCGACAGATGTTACTCTGGGTCGACCAGGCACCGGTCTCCGGGCAACGCTGGTGGTTTCCTGGAATAGGGCTACTATGCGCCTAACCGAAGTCCGTGGAATATTCAAAAGTCACGCAATCTGGTAATTCGACAAAGCTTCTTGATGTAGGGTTACTATTCTTGCCCGGTCAAACTGGAAATTGGCATTTTCCACGGAATATTCTCAATATTACAACTCTCGTTGAAAACTGATTACCTTCGAATACATCTGTATTCTCCCTAAGAAGAAACATTTTTTGCTGGTATATTGTTTTCATTTAAGTGATTAGATTGTGAAGATTCCACACAGAAAAAATTGTCATGTTACATTCAACAAGTTAAGAGTTGATAGGGGTGCCAAGACTTTTGACGATCTGTATATATTATATAATCACATGCAGGTTTTCACGCTATTGAAGGGCTAGATGATTTTTAAGTATATTCATTCTAGTGCGGAATATCCTCGATGAGAAATTAGGTTACCAATCTATGTCCTCAATGTAGAGAAAAAATGTACATTTCAAATGAACTTTAAATCCATTAAACCTCATGAAGATTCAAACATGCAAATCGTATTTTCATCTCAAGTACGGACCAATAAAATTACAACTTTGCACTCTTTTCGACAGCAGATTTTCTTTCAGACCGTAACATCTGTTATTTCGTTACATTGAAGAACTATTGAGTTTCAAACGGAGGGTTCTTTTGTCATGTTCCAAATCTCCAGAAATGACGTCCAGATGGTCTTATCCCATTCGTATCTAATGCACCACTGTTCGAGACTTGTTGAATGTGTTCAAGTTAGAGACAGAGATGGATTGGATTCAAGCCTAAAGAATTCAATCCTCGGAGTTCGTGAAGGATATCGATTTCGAGGGTAATTGTTCATTTCCGCATTAATGGATTCGACATTCGAAGGAACTCTTTTTCAAAGAAATGAACCGAAAAGACAGTCTGATTTTCATATTCAATTTATTATAAATTAATAAACGAAATTCTCATACTAGAACTCAGAGCCTTCTTGATCCTACCTAATTCACAATTCCCCTCATGAACTATTAATGATGTTGCATACAGTAGAATATACCGAACTCTCCAGAATATCATACGCTTCCTTTGTAGATTCAAGTATATGTATGTTCATGGTATATTATTTCTCATCTTGGCAATCTTACCTGTTTCAATAATGGTTCGAGAAGACTTTTCGAATATCTTGCCTTAGAAGAGACTCCTCAGAAACTATGTAATACAGGCTGCTTCCAAAGGTGATCTACTTTTTGATGGGATATACAACTTTTTCATATAAATCTTTCAAACAAATACATTCTGTCAAGAAAGTACCGGGAATTATCGATTTAAATCTGGCGGGGCAATGAGGCAGGTAAATTTTTTTTTCCTAGGTTGGTACCACTGTCCTTAATTACTATGCCAAGCTTGAGCGGGATCTGTCAACTAGTGTATTTGCAACAGCTGATTAAGTCAGTGGATGTCAGAGTGCGTGCCGATTTTTACTATGGGTGATTACGTTGAGCAAAGAATTTGTTTAAAGTTTTGTGTTGCAAATGAATTTTCGTGTGCTGATGCATTGAAAATGTTGCAAAAGGCCTTTGGTGATAATGCTCTATCGAAAACTCGTGTATATCAGTGGTACAGAGCCTTCAAGGACGGTCGTGAAGTGGTCGCCCATCGACGGCTTCGATCGAAGATAACGACGATAAAATTAAGGAAAGGGTGCTGGAAAACCGTCGTACCAGCTTGAGAGAGATAGCACATGATCTTAAGATATCCCACGAGTCCGCACGTACGATTTTGATTGATATTTTGGGCATGAGAAAGGTGGCCGCACGACTCGTACCGAAAGACCTGAATTTTCTTCAAAAACGTCATCGCGAACAGGTTGCTTCAGACATGCTGGATCGCTGTAATTCCGATTCTACATTCATGGAACGCATTATAACTGGTGATGAGACCTGGGCCTACGAGTACGATATACAAACAAGCCAGCAATCATCGGAATGGGTGGCAAAAAATGAGCCGAAACCGAAAAAAACACGCCAAAGCCGCTCGAAAATGAAGGTGATGCTCATTGTTTTCTTCGATATCCGTGGCGTGGTGCACTACGAGTTCGTTCCAGAGGGTCAGACGGTAAACAAGGAGTATTAGCTAGGCGTTATGAAACGTTTGCGTGAGCGTATCCGTAAGAAGCGGCCAAATTTGTGGGCGAACACCTCATGGATTTTGCATGACGATAACGCGCCTTCTCACCGAGCTACGATTGTGACTGACTTTCTCGCCAAAACTCAACAAACGTGCTTCAGCAACCACCATATTCGCCGGATTTGGCTCCCTGCGACTTTTTCCTCTTCCCAAAACTAAAATTGCCCCTTCGTGGCACCCGTTTTGAGTCGATTGAAGCCATAAAACAAAATTCGGCGCGAGAGCTAAAGTCCATCCCGGAAAGCGCCTATAAAAAATGTTTCGATAATTGGAAGTGCCGTTGGCATAGATGTATTGGAGCAAATGGAGCCTATCTTGAAGGCGACCCAATAAATTCTGACGATTAAATGTAAGAATGTTGTTTTAATTGAAAATTCCCGGTACTTTCTTGACAGAGTAGTATGTAAATCTTTTAACAATGCCGCAGATTTTTCTAAATTTAGTGCGAACATCTCGATGAGGTATGAACACAAAAAAGTGTGAATCGTTTTTGTGACATAACCAGGTTTGGTCTAAAGAGATCCACATATTTTTATAAAGGAAGATTAGGCGGGAAAAACCACCTAGGCAGCGCCACTTCACATTAAAAAGTGAAGGTTAGACACAAAGGGAAGTCGACTGAGCTGCCCTAACATGTAAAGTTATTGTATTGTGTTGTATTACCTAAGGTCAACGTGAGTGTTATTTGTATCATGTATTCTTTATCCATTGGTGGATTTTACTGTATTGATGCTCCAACTAGGAGTGACCTTTTTACTTTAATCTGAATTGACCATTTAACATATTTCATACATGTAGGCGTCTTTATCTTCATTTCATTTATTTGAATCTAGAGATGGTTAAATAACAGACACCACAACCTCTGTGTCTTCAGAATGGCACAACAAGATATTCCTGAACAACGATATTATGTGCCCAGATTATATTAATCTAATAAAATAGTAGGTGTGTGGACGGGGAATCCCTGACCAAAGGGTTATTGTTAAACTACCTAGAAGATCTTTGTTACATGTTTCTATTGCCGGGTTATCTGTGTGTTCACTCGATTGTTTGCTGTATTTACCTTTGCTTGCACACTGAATATGTTTTAGGATATTAGAAAGGTTGTCGATCTCTCTGGAACCTTAATTTTATAAATAAAGGGAAGGACAGGGTTGAAGAATGTATGGGAGCTGAAGAGAGGTCACGGTTTTTCTCCCTGACTCTTTTTCCCTGAAGCCAAACCTCGCTCTCATACATAGAGTCAGATGCGGGACCCTGCCTTCCGCAAACAAATATTGTATTTTTACTTAACTTTGTATTCTGAACTTCCCATCACTGTTTCCTCGTTCTTGTTAAGGTGTAATTTGGGTTATCTACACAACGTAATGTCCTATTTTCCCGCCACTAGATGATCAGGATAAAAAGGTTAGTGTTCTTCTACACCGTGAAATCCCGGATATTTTAGAGTACTCTGTAAAGTACGGGATAGCTCAATCAGTGGATTAAATTCAAGCCATACAAAAAATACATCTACAAAAGCTATGTTGTTTCACTCTTCAGCGCTCTTTGTATCAATATACAAATATTGTAGCAGTTAATACCTACCACTTTAGGCTGCTACTATATTGCTCAATAACCTGCTTCCCAATAGGAACGTTAAGATTCTGACAGTTTATGATGACGATGTTTATTTTCAGATATTCGACGTACAAAGTGATTTGTGTTGAATAAGGTTTGTCATTTTAACGTGAAGCGTTTCACGTTGACTCAGCAGGAAATCCAGAATTTCAAATTAAAATGAAACACACTCATCATCATATAACAGCATGACTCGTCCGTTGTTGGGCATAAGTTTTTTTTTAATCTAAACCCATTTGCTCGGTCTTGGGCATCTTGTATTCAGTTTAAAGATATCCTCTTCAGATAGTCTTCATCTTTGAAACGCCATTCCAGTATCCTTTTCGTCCACCATCTGACATTCTTGCAACGTAGGCAGCCCAGTTCTATTTTGAGTGTGCGACTCTTTCAATTGCATCCGTAATTTTTGTTCCGTTTATCTCGAAATTTCACTCATAGCATGGACCTTTCCATGGCTCGTTGGCAACTTAAGTGTTTCCGATCCATATGTCAACAACTGGAGGATGCATTGGTCAATCATCTTCTGTTTAAGATACATCGTACCTTCCAGGCTGAACACATGTTTAAGCTTGTCGAAGGCAGACCAAGTCAGCTCTATTCTTCTTTTTCGTTCGCAGGTCTTATTGTATCTTCCTATTCGGATCTTATATCCTTAATACTTGTGGGTATTGAACTTCATTTCGTTCTAGCATTAGGTTACTGCTAGGGATTAAATGCGTCATGGATTGGATCTAAGTAATATTTATTTTCAAGCCCACTCCATGGGAAGCTCAGAATAGTTCTAGGAGTATTTCATTTACCTTATCCAGTCCATCCAAGGCAAGCACGATATCGTCTTCAAAACGTGGATGATTCAGATTCTTTCCATCTATAATCAGTATAGCGGCGGTTTACATGACAGCCTGCTTTCCTGGTGATTTATGGTGTCTAATGCCTTTTCACAGTTGACCAATGTCAGGACTAGGGATTTGTTGCATTCTATACTATTTTCTATTAATGTTGTTATTACTTGAAGATGGTCGCTTGTTCCGGATCTGATTCGGAAACCTGGTTTTTTTTTCGGCAGATAAACTTCCAGTTTATTTGACAGCGTTGGTAAAAACTTTGGTGAATAATTTATTTAGGTGCATCAACAGACTATAATTCTCTAGGTCCATGATGTCACCTTGCTCATGTATAATAACAATAATGGCGATATTCCATACCTATGGGGTTATTTCTTCATCAAGAAATTAATCTGAGAGTTTGGTTATTGCTTTAATTAACTCATTCCCTCTCTGTTTGATGGCGTCTACAACAACACCGTCTTCGCCAGGTGTTCTGTTGTTCTCCATATCTGTCAAAGACTTAAGGACGTCATCTTCCTTTTTACTGACATTTCTTATTATCCTTGGTTCGATACAATATATATTTTCTGATATTTCAACTTCATTTTGGTTTCTATATAGTTTGGTGTAAAAGTTCTCGACTATCTTCAATATTTCCATTCTGTTGCTTGTGGTTTTTCTCCAATTTTTAAGTCTAGTTATTTTAGCTTTTACCTTACTTAATTCATTCCGTAGTACTTTCGTGACTTCATTATCGTCTATTACTCTAGTCACCTATTTAGTGTTGTAGTTATTTTCATCTTTGTTTAGTGTTTAAGTTCGTCTTCATGTCGAGGATCTTTTCCCAGTATTTTTTTTCTGTTTCATCAGCTAGAAAGCTTATCTTCGCTTTCTATTTGTTTCAAGCGGTGTGTTTTAGCGTCATTGATTGAATCCACAAAGCCTCTATTCAGATCCTCGAGATTGCTTTTGCCAGCGTCTTTCTTATTTATGGCCCTTTGGTATTTTTCAACGTCCTCTGATCTTGTCCACTTCTTTTTGTAGTCCGATCCACAAGTTTATGTCGTTTTAACCTCTGATTTAGCGTTATCTTCGCTCTCGCCATTCTGGGGTCACTACCTACTGATATCTTATTCAATACGGTTACATACATGATTATTTGCCTTTTGCCTGTGATAACAAGGTCGTTGTTCGTTCTGCCATCCGGACTGATCCACATACATCTTCAGTGTGCCTTTTTCAAGAAAGTATTCGTAGGCATCAATTGGTAATGGTGAAAAAATTGGAGCAACAGGTTCCTTACTCATTTTTCGCTTCTATTCCATGACTTCCCAGTGTTGTTTCTTCCTTACTGTCCCCCTTCTTCAACAGTTGAATAGACTATGAACCCTCCCTTTGATGGTCCATCACAAGACTCTTAGTGAATAAATCGTAAAAATTTGTTCGAGTATATTGTTTTATTCGCCACTGTACAATGGATTTTCATACAATAAATGAGCCACCAATAGTATACACTATATTTTACCTGCTGTTAAAAAAAAAGTTGCCTTTAAAAACACCCTATATACACGGCTCCACATGCTCAACGAAAAGATAGAAAGGAACGACATTTTTCCGATTCGCAGTTTCTTCCACATCATCGAACATGCTTCTAAGCTTTATCTGAAATACACTTCCATGTCGTCTTTAAAGGGCCATTGTGGAAGGACGGCTATCATAAAAACCCCCTTTCATGTCCCAAGGGGAGCAATATAAATATTAAGAAGCAAGGGCCGCTGAGAACTAATTACTCTCATGGGATACGTTGGAACAATACATAATCTTATTCTCAAACTCGGCCATTTTCTGTTCATTTGGGACATTCATGAAGGCATTCGTTAACTTGAATATATCGTTTAAACATTTTTCATTTTATGAAGTGATTTATACCTCAATTAAGATAGATAACCTGCGTAAGTGACATAGAGAACGAAGTAATGTTATAGTTGTGTTTTAACTAAGGATTTCTCTCAATAAAAGAAAAAAAAATTAAGAGATAGCGGCTTCACCACACCAATAAGAACAAGTGTTAAATATATTAGAAAAGTTTCTAACGATATCGATATAAAGTTTGATTGGGCCAAATGTCGCGTCATCAATATAACAAAAGGACGAGTTCATTCAAGCAGTTAAAACTTGCAAACATTCAGAAAATTGAGGTTACAGAAGAAAATGAAGTCTACAAGCACCTGAGAGTAAAATTGGATCGACGAATTCACCATCGGGTGATGAAAAAAGAACTGATCAACAAGTGCAACAAGAGAATAGGACAAATATAACCAACCAGGTTCATTTGGAAACTCATTCGGTATAATCAACTGGACCAAAATGGATATAGAAGACCTGCAAAGAAGAGCTCTAATAACTCAAGGCACAAAAACATTATCTAAGCAGTGCCATTGAAAGAACAACGGCTCTATGTTATTTAATAAGTTGCGTCCTTATTTTAAGCGACATCAGAAAGATCTACATTACACCATGCAATAGGTGAGGAAGAATATGTATCACCACTATGTTTAAGGCGTTAATAAGTTTTTTAGACGAAAAACATTGACATACGTGTCCATACCAATTAACAATAACTTGAGGGAAAAACATAACGAAAAGATAGCCAAGCACAGTGACCTCAAAGGTCAAATCAGGATACAATGAGAGATGAAAAAAGAATCCCACGTCACCACGACTCAATAACTTGAAAAGAGCCTCAATAGAGCTAAGTCGTTTTCATATCTAGGCTTTGGGATAAGTGAATGTTTCCCTTAGAGGAACTTCAAGCCTGATTTCAACAATATCAATTCTATTCTTCAAATATATAGCTAGGTTTTCTTTTTGCAGTCCCTTAAATATAATTCTGTAATATCTGTATCCTCCAATTTATGATGTAGTTTTTTTTCAGATCAAAGATTTTGCAGTCGGATTTTTTTTGTTATAATTTGGTTTACAAATCTGACTTCAAGTACCCAGCCATCTTTATTCGTTTAGCATGCAGAGGTCGGGATAGTAGTGTGTTCTCCGGCTCACCCTTGTTTATTGATAATTTGATTGATATATACTGAATCCGTGTTTCGGTAAATCTGGGAGTGAAATAACATTGGATCGTTGAATTCTCCATTTTTCTCTAGTTGAATCACAAGAATTTAGCATTTCAGAATGGTTTTAACATCCCAACAACAATCTGACGTCCGTGATATTATCAATGAATTGATAACGGACGATACCTTCTTATCAAAATTCGCCGAATGTGTTGCTAAAAAAGTTCTAGAGAAACTAGACAGGAAGATACAATGTTTGTATACGAAATCGACTGAATTAGAAACAGAGGTCGTTAAACTTAAGAGCGAAAATCTCAACCTCAAAAATCGTCTGAATAATTTAGAACAAAACCAGAAATCAAAGTCGCTCAGAATAATTGGAATTCCGCCTGAAACTGAAGAAAATACCAAGGTATTAGTCCATAAAAGATTGATTGAGAAGTTGCAATTATCAAAAACTGCTTTCGAGATAGAGCGATGCTACAGACTAAAATCAGCGGAGGGTAAGTCTGGGCTGTGGCCCCTATTAGTAACTTTTACAACTTCTGCTGGTCGTGATATTGTCTATAGAAATAAATCTAAACTAAAGGGAACAGGCGTATTTATTACTGAAGATTTAACGAGAGAAAACTATAATTTGTTCAATGTCTGTAAGTCAAAATTTGGGTTCAGAAATGTATGGACTTCAGAGGGGAGAGTTTTTGCACGCATTGATAATATAATACGGAGACTTCGGAATATGGATGATTTGCAGGGATACGAGGTGCAGTTGGGAGAATCAGTGCGGGTCTGAACTCTTACATGGTAAACGTCTCGTCTGTTGACGGTGAATGTTCCATTGAAATTGTTTATTAATTTTGTTATTATTTCATTGTGCTTTTTTTTGATAATATAAGTTAGATGATTGATTTAATATGTGCTAATTTGAATGTAAGGTCATTGCTCTCAAATTTTCTTGAATTATGTGATGTACTTTTGTTAAATAACTTTGATTTGTTGGCGCTGACTGAAACTTGGTTGAAGGATGATCCGGATGATTCTATTTTCATTGATGGATATCGGTTTGTGAGAAATGATAGGATAACTAGAGGAGGAGGTACTGGTATATATGTGAAGGAAGGAATCGATTATGAGGTTGTGAACTTGGAATTGAGGCTAGAAAGTTCATCTATTTTGGTTACTGTAAATAAGGTAAAATTTTTGTTCTGTGTTGTTTATAAGCCACCAAAAATTGATAATAATGCTAGTTTACAATTACTCTTGGATGATATTGAGAATTTTATGCTGAAGTCTGTAGCTATGGTCGATAAAGTTATTTTACTGGGTGATATGAATGTTGATTACTTGCAGAGTGATAGTCTTTACTGCAAGTCTTATTTGAGCACCTTGGATAACTTTGGTTTGACGCAGTTGGTAACTCAACCAACTCGAAAGGCTGCCTGTCTTGATCATGTAGTCACCAACGTTCCTGATATTTTTCACTCGGTGGATGTTATTGATTTTCATGATAGTGATCATGATTTGGTCAGATTTTCCGTTTCGATTCCTGTTCATAAGTGTAGTCCTAAATTTGTACTATATAGAAATCTTAAAAAATTTTCATTGAATCTTTTTCAGAGAGATTTGGAGCTATCTCACCTGAGTAATATTTTTAAAACTAATGATGTTGATGAAAAGGTGGAGATCTTGAATAGTGTTTTGGCTGACTTGTTCGATAGGCATGTTCCTCTTGTTTCGCATCGCATTACAAAACCGCCGGCTCCTTGGCTATCTGAGGATATCAAGGAGCAAATGAAGTCTAGAGATAGAGCCAAGGCGGGATTCAGAAAGTCGAAGAAGGCATCAGACTGGGTAAGATATAAAGAGCTACGCAACTTGACTACACTTAAAATACGTGACTCTAAAAGGGAATATTTTTCTTCCTTGTTTCGAACTCATAATAAGAGAGATTTGTGGAAGCAACTGAATTATATGAATATAGGTAGTAAACAACGACCTTTGATTCCTCACGGTTTAGCTGACCCTGATGAACTGAATAACTTTTTTGTCCATTCCATTCCGACTAGTCAAAATAGTTCATCTGATGAGTTTCCCAATTATTACTCTTCTAACACTTTTAGCGAATTCGAGGTGAAAACAACTTTCTCACTGGTTGATGAGGCGTTGGTCAATAAAAATTTGCATGATATACAATCGAATGCCGCTGGTTCTGATGATCTGAGCATCTCATTGATTAAATTGTGTGGTCCTTCCGTTCTGAAGTATCTCGTGAATATAATAAACAGCTGCATTCTGAGTGGATACTATCCCTCAGCATGGAAAAATTCTATAGTCTTGCCGATACCAAAAAAACGTAATGTGGAGCAGCTCAGTGACTTACGACCTATCAGCATATTGCCTGCTGTCTCTAAGATATTCGAGAAGATCCTGTATCACCAGATGATTGAACATCTAAATAAGTTTGAAGTGCTTCCGGAGTTTCAATCGGGGTTTCGTAGAGGTTACAGTTGTACGACTGCTCTTCTCAAAATAAGTGATGACATTTTATTGAATTCCGATAGGGGTCTTGTAACAGCGTTGATCATATTAGATTATACAAAAGCATTTGATACGATCTCACATGATTTGCTGATTGCTGTGCTTTCTTTCGTGGGATTGTCCGAAGATTCAGTTTCATTGCTTGCGAGCTATCTTTCTAATAGAACCCAGCGTGTGAAAGTCAATGGTTCACTTTCGGGTCCTCTGCCTATATCTGTAGGTGTACCACAGGGATCATTGCTGGGTCCCCTGCTCTTCATAATTTATACCCATATGTTTTGGAAATACCTTAAATTCTGTAACGCCCATTTTTATGCTGATGATGCCCAGCTTTACCTCAGTTTTGTTGCTGGTAATGTTGATGAAGGTGTTCGAAAAATAAATTATGATCTCGCGACCATCCAAGAGATATCTGAGCAGCACAATCTTTTGGTTAATCCTGGTAAGTCATGTGCGATACTTTTCGGCAATCAATCTGTGTGTGATCAGTTGAGTGAACATGTCCATTTTTTCATTGGAGGTAATGAGATTCCCATCGTGAAGAGCGTTCGTAACCTTGGTCTGATAATGGACAATTCTTTTCGTTATAGGTTGCATATTGCGGGTTGTATTAGGCGTTCTCTCTACGCCTTGAGGCTAATTTATCCTCACCGTAGTGTTCTGCCTGTTGAGGTCAAGAAAGCTGTCTGCGATTCCCTGGTGCTGTCCAATTTTAATTACTGCTCTCAGGTATTTTTCTCCTGCTTGGATCAGGCTACTTTAAACTCAGTACAAAGGATACAAAATTCTTGCTTAAGGTTCATTTTTGGAATCCGTAAATTTGAGCATATAAGTCATAAATTGGTGGATGTGAATTGGTTGAATATGCGTAACAGATTTTTGGTGGGAGCTCTAGCTTGTTATCATAGGATTTTATTGTCTCGTAAGCCATCTTATCTGTATCGAAAGATAACGTTCAGGTCTGACGTCCATAATCTGAACACACGTAGTAGAGGGCTTATATCTCCCCCTCCTCATAGGTTGTCACTATTTGAGAGATCTTTTAGTTTCTCAATTTATAAATTCTATAACAATTATATAGTTAGTTCTCTTGCGAATCTATCCGTGATGTCCTTCAAAGCTAGGGTCAGGAATTTGATTTATAGAGATCAGTGCGGTCAGAGTGATCAGTAATTTCATTTTCATATATGGCACTTTAATACATTCTTATAATTGTTAAGGTTGGAATATCCGAATACTTTTTCTGTTTTTTTTGTTTGTATTTTCGCCTCGAATTGTATTATTTTTTTTTTATATATTTTTGATCAGGGTTTGAGTGGAAGAGCAGGGGTTGCAAAGCAGATTGCTTTATGGCCATCTGAACTCCGCCCTGTGATTGTTCCTTTCAGAATTCATTATATTAATTATAATTATATATATTTTTATTTTTTGCAATAAAGTCATTATTATTATTATTATTATTATTATTTAAGACGAGAAAATATTAATTGGGCCTCGAGGATGGATTTCTGTCTTATGACTGGTGATAATATCAGTACTAACAGTAAACTTCAAGCTGCTTCATGTAAAATTTTTAATATTTATATAATTCTATCGTTTCAACATTTGAATCAACAGAATAATTTAATATGGTCGGCTGGATAGAATCTAAAACGTTCTCTAGAACTGTTTTCTTCTAAGAAAACAGTGGAACTTAGTGACTAGTTGGAGAATCCAGGATAAGCGAAACATTCCCTGCAGAATACATATAAGAGAAACATTAATTAAGTGAAATTGATACTCACCAGTCTTTCATACCAGAACAAAATCAATTAAATTTAAAAATTCAGTTTACAGTTACAAAATTTACAGTTGAAGTTAGCCGGCAGTCCAAGATACAACCGATATACGAGGGTGGTTCAAATATGATCGAGACAAATACTCTAACACGTTTATTTATTATCGAAAAATTTTAAAAATCACATTTCTTATAGGTAATTCCCCTCCCTATTCACACATTTTGTCCGCCTTTCCGGAAGTTTTTTGATGCCGGTATCGAAAAATTCCTTAGGCAACTCGCACAGCCATGTGCGCACTAACCTCTCTACCTCGTCGTCTGTGTTGAACTTTTGACCTCCGAGGGCCTCTTTCAGTAGTCGAAACATGAGGTAGTCGCAGCGCGATAAATCCGGACTGAAGGGGGGGTGTTCCAGTACCTTCCACCCCAATTCCGATATTGTATCGAGCGTGAGACGCGCGGTATGGGAGCGCGCATTATCCTGGAGGAGAATCGCACTTCGTGCTGGAATGCTCCCCCGTTTCGAGCGATAAGCGGGTTTCACGTGTGTTTTCAGAAGGTTACAGTAGTATGCAGCAGTGATGGTACGTTGAGTGCGCAGGAAATCGACGTACAGTACGCGCTGCCGGTCCCATAACACAGTACACATTACCTTACTCCCGGACCAGGTTGTCTTCGCTTTGACTGGCGCCCCTTCCTCCTTCTTCCTTCACTCTTTACTTGACACCTTGGTTTCGGGAGTGTAATAGTGTACCAATGTTTCGTCTGTAGTGAAGATTCGCGTCAAATTTCCCTCTGCCTCGTATCGCGTCAGTAAGCGGGGACAAACTTCCAACCGATCTAAGATCAACAGTTTAGGAACCCATCGCACCATTATTTTGCGATATTGAAGGTGTTCGTGGATGATAGACTCTACACTACCAATACTGATGCCGACTTCAGCCGAAATGTCTCGAACATTAATCCTAGGGTCCTCCAAAATGAGTTGTTCTACGCGGCGAATGTTGTCTAGTGTGACGCTGGTTCACGGTCGACGATCATGCGGCTCATTCTCGACGGTTTTGCGGCCATCCTTGAATGCTTTGGCCCATTTAAACACGGCTGCCCTACTCAGGCACTCACTACCGAACTGCTTTTGCACACGCACAAAAATATACGTGTTTTCAACGTCTTCTCCCACTAAAAAACGAATGATAATACGTTGCGCAACGGCAGTCGGCACTTGACGTTCACTCATGGTCGTAGCACACGCGTGAAACACGTGCTCCGACGAAAACAAATGCCACACTGTGCGTAAGAGATCCAGCTATCACATACTCAGGCCACCACTTCGAAACATGCATGCGCGCCATCTGCAGAGTTTGTCTCGATCATTTTTGAACCACCTTCGTATAAAGTGTATTTCAATGGAAACGCCCCATTTTTAAAATAATATTACTCACGCATGGTAGCCACTGTTCATTTATGACATTGACAGTTGTATTTGTCAATGTCTACAATTTAATCATGGAAAGATACATCCACCAACAAAGTTCACAAATAATCCAAATTTATTATGAAAAATTGCTATCTATTACTCTAACTTTACGTCCTTTAACTCCAATTTTTGGCCGTTATAATGTTCCGGATAAAAGAAAAATGTTTAGTGAAGAAGTTTGAAACAAATTTAACACTTCACTGGCACTTACAGTGCCAGTGAGACAAAGAAATACAAGAATTGAAGAGAATATTGCTGCTGTATGTGAACAGGTTCGTGAAGACCAAAATTTATCGATTTCTCGAGGTTCACAAGAATAAGGCATCTCCCAGACGTCCTTGTGGCGAATTTTACGAAAAGAACTTGGTTTACATCCATACAAAATTGTTCTAACCCAAGAACTCGAACCAACAGATCATTTAAAGCATTGTGTATTCATTCAGTAATTGGTGCTACCAATGCTATGAGGCTCATTTCTGGTTAAACGGTTAACAAGCAGAATTGCCGTATCTGGAGTGGTGATAAACCGGAAGAATATCAAGATCTGCCATTATATTCTGAAAAACATGCTGTTCGGTGCGGATATTATGCTGGAGAAGTCATTGGACCTTACTTTTTTTAAACGGAAATCGTTATCGTTCAGGGTTGACTGATTTTTTATGGCCTGAATTGGTTCGTCTTGATTTGCAGAACATGTAGTTTCTACAGGACGGTGCCACTTGTCCTACTGCCAATGACACAATGACTTTATTGAAAACAAAATTCAGTGATTCGATTATTTCGAGAAATGGCCGATGTATTATCCGCCTTGTTCCTGCGATTTAACTCAATTGGACCACTTTCTTTGGGGTTACATTAAGTCATCGGTTTACAGCAATTATCCAGCAAATTTAGACGATTTACAGATCAATATTGAACAAGTAATTTGAAACTTTGAATATCCAAACAGATTTAATCTGTAAGTCTTCTACAATTTTAATTTCAGAAAAAAAATTTTAAAAACTTTTAGAATTAAATCAATTTCTGATAATAAGCACTGCTTATTTAATAAACATATAAAAATCAACATCCACTATACAAAATCAATTGGATTGAAAATCCAAGAAAAATAAATTATTAATTAAAATTAAAAATAAGTAATATCGAATGTTTCGTTCCAAACATACACACCCGAACTCGTCAGAAAGGCCGTGGTACGTATGTTTTGCCTTTGTCAAACATTTGACATGTTCAGTTTCTGGTCTTATATTCATGAAAACTAAATCTTTTTCAAAAAAACACAACATAATTTCAAGAATATCTCCTAAATTAATTCATTTGAAATATTTAATATGTTTAAATATTTAAATAAGTTACTTCAAAAACTCTCAAACACATGTAACACTTCAGTAAAAACAATTAGAATTCAGATAAGGTCAGTTCAACTTTACATTTATAATATAAATTCAATTAAGAATAAATAAACTTGTAATCTTACCAAACAATTTCTGGAAAATCTTTGAATGCAATTAAACTAGGTAGGTACATATATTATTGGATATTATTGGATCTTATCTGAATTCTTATTGTTTTTGAGGATGTGCTACATGTTTTTAAGAGTTTTTGAAGTAACTTATTTAAATATTTAAACATATTAAATAGCTCAAATAAATTAGGTTTGGAGTTGTTCTTAAAATTATGTTGTGTATTTCCGAAAAAGATTTAGTTTTCATAAATATAAGACCAGAAACCGAACATGTCAAATGTTTGTCAAAGGCAAAACATACGTACCACGGCCTTTCTGACGAGTTCAGGTGTGTATGTTTGGAACGAAACATTCGATATTACTTATTTTTAATTTCAATTAATAATATATTTTTGTTGGGTTTTTCATTCCATTTGATATTTTATAGTCAATTTTGATTTTTATATGTCTATTAAATATGAGTAGTGCTTATTATTAGACATTAATTTAATTCTAAAAGTTTTCTAAAAATTTTTTTGAAATTAAAATTGTAGAAAACTAACAGATTAAATCTGTCTTGATATTCAAAGTTTGTAATTATCCTTCTATCAAGTAAAAAACCGCATCCTATCATTTTATTTTATATATAATGAACAAGTAATTGCTAACATACGACCTGATTTGTGTAAGAGAGTCATGGGAAATTGAGTTCAACTTATGGTATCCATTGTACTTTATAATGAAATAAAAATTTCAATAATTTTCAAATAAATAATGTGTTTTATTCACACAAAAAAATGGGGCGCTATTAATGAAAGACCCTTAACAAGTGTAAGTGAAAGAGTTTCAAACCAAAATTTTACCCAAATAAATTCCATAATAAATTTAGCTTCCAACGAGAAGCAAACTCACTTCAAAAGTAAATATGAAATTTATTGAAAGAATCCATAACAGTATTGTCTCTACCAAATATTCAGATATTTGAAAATCTACACATAATTATTATGAATTATCAAAACAGGTTGACCTAGTTGAACTACGTAAAAATTTGGATAAATGATTATTTTCTGATCTGGAATATCTGGACAAAATTCATATTCACGGAATGATTATAGAGCGATTAAAATATTTGTCTCTCATTGTAATTCTTTTGAAACGTTCAAATGGAATTGACCACTTGATATGTGCGCTTGATTTATTCTTTTCATTCAGTTATATTTTTCGTTCTAGGATAATTCAAGTTTTTTTCAGATAAACGATTTAACAGTCAGAAATTCATTTTTGTTTCAGTTTGATTTATCTTTCTGACTTCATATACTCGGAAACAATATAAAGGAAGCTACATATTCAATTGAATCAGTCCTTACTTGGTGAAAATCCATATTAAATAATATTTAAATAAGGTTATTCTGATTTTCACAAATTTTTATTGTTACGTTCACAACAATCGTTTCGCTATCACAGTAGCATCATCAGGAAAGATTACATTTTGAGAAACTAAGCTTTTTTCCGAAATCCGTTGTTATTTATATTACAGTAAGTACAATAAATTTTTATTGAGCACTAAAACCCAAAAAAGGGTCTCTGCAAATTCCAGCTTATCTGAATATATTTAACAGAGGTGAGTTATTTAAATCTATTTGTTCGTTAAGTAATATTCTAATTTTATTATTATATGTTGATTTATTTCCAGGGATTCTAACAGATTTAAGGCACAACTTTTTCTTTCTATATGTAGAATTTCAAAATTATGATTGAAAGTATGTCCTGTTTCTAAAAAATGGTTGGAATATGTAGAATTACTTTTATTATTGAGAAAACTCTTCAAATGTTCACAAATTCTATGTCGGAAAGTTCTTCCAGTCGTCCTATGTAAACTTTAGGGTAATCACCGCAGGTTAACCTATAAATCCCCGATTTATCATCTTTATGTGTACAGTCTTTATTATTTTTGATAAATATACTCAAGTTTGAATTGGTTTTAAATGAAGTTCACAAATTATATTTATTTTTGAGGTATGTAGCAATTTTCTCAGAAATACCTTTAGTGTATTTTAAGGAAATGTATTTAAAATTTTTTTTATATTAGGAAACACCATATTTAAAGCTATTTTATTATTTTTATTCATCAACAATTTGTCTATCAACTTAGGATCATAGTCATTATTAATAGCTATTTGTTTAATCATCAAACCGTTTTCAGATTTATAGATTTTATTTTTGAATTGAAAATAATTTTGTTTAGTGCAAATATCTAGACATTCCAAAATATGTTCTTTGATAATTGTATTACATATGTTGTTGATTAATAGATTATCCACTAGTTTAATTGTTTCGTTTGGTGGTATACTTGGAAATAAATTTTGTACGTCAAATGAAATGAATTTAGCATTATGTGGTAAGTGGATATCCTTTATTTCATTTATTAGTTGTAGTGAATTTTTATCGAGTATTTAGCTTGGAATTTAGTTTCTCTTAAAATAATCTGAATAAGTTCTTTCGAAAGTTAAAATGAAGGTGCAATAACGAACGAAACAACCGGTCTAATAGGAAAATCTCCAAAAATGTATCCTTTGATTAAATAACACAAAGAGGATTATCCTATTAGACCGGTTGTTTCGTTCGTTAGTGCACCTTCATTCAAACTTTCGAAAGAACTTATTCAGATTATTTTAAGAGAAACTAAATTCCAAGCTAAATACTCGATAAAAATTCACTACAGCTAATAAATAAAATAAAGAATATCCACTTACCACATAATGCTAAATTCATTTCATTTGACGTACAAAATTTATTTCCAAGTATACCACCAAACGAAACAATTAAACTAGTAGATAATCTATTAACCAACAACAGATGTAATACAATTATCAAAGAAGATATTTTAGAATGTCTAGATATTTGTACTAAACAAAATTATTTTCAATTCAAAAATAGAATCCATAAATCTGAAAACGGTTTGATTATGGGAAATCCCTCAAGTCCTTCATTAGCAGAAATATTCATGGACAATATTGAAACTAAAGTTCACCAAAATCCATTTAAGAAATACTTTTTATATTGGTATAGATATGTAGACGATATTCTCTGTTGCTTCACAGGTACAGACAGACTTTTGAAAAAATTCTATTTATTCATCAATGAAATACATCCTTCAATTGAATTCACTATGGGAACCGAACATAATAATCCTATTAATTTTGTTGATTTAACTGTTACTCGAATAAATAATTCACATGATTTTTCAATATTTCACAAACCAACCTATATGGATTCTATCATACAAAATAAATCAAATCAAAAATTATCAGCATTTAATTGTATGATCCATAGATAAGTTAATATTCCCATGAATCGAGAAAGTTATATATCAGAACTTAACATAATTGAAAAAATTTGAATATCAAGACAAATTAAAATATGTTAGTCTTCTACAATTTTAATTTCAAAAAAATTTTATTCAAAAAGCTTTTAGAATTAAATTAATGTCTAAAATAAGCACCGCTTACGTTTAATAGACGTATATAATCAAAACTCAATATATAATGTCAAATGGAATAAATAAACCACCAGATATACGAAAGTCATTAAAATTAATAAATAAATATTTAAAGGAGACAAAATCTTGTTTCTGATCTTACCTTTAAGAACAGCAATTGCCTTTTAAAAACATGAACATACCTTAGGGTTTTCTCAAAGAATATAATTTATTTGAAATATTTAATATATTTAAATATTCGAATAAGTTAATTCAGAAATCTCTCAAAACATGCACTATATATTCAAAAACAAATATAATTCTAAGTAATCCCTTCATCGGTCCTAGATGATATTCCAAATATCAAAATCAAAAAACTAACCTATATCACAACGCATACGTGCTAAGAATGAATGCTTCGAAAACAGACCAACTTTAGAATTCACAGTGTAAGGTATTTTTAAGGTCATTTAAATTCATTGACATTCCATAATGTGATTTACTGAAGCCAAAATATAATTATATATTATATATAAAATAAAATAGAAAAAGGCTATTTACTTGATAGAAGAAATATAACAAAATTTGAATATCAAAACAAATTAAAATATGTTAGTCTTCTACAATTTTAGAATTAAATTAATGTCTAAAATAAGCACCGCTTACGTTTAATAGACGTATATAATCAAAACTCAATATATAATGTCAAATGGAATGAATAAACCAACAGATATACGAAAATCATTAAAATTAATAAATAAATATTTAAAGGAGACAGAATTTTGTTTCTGATCTTACCTTCAAGAACACCAATTGCCTTTTAAAAACATGATCACATATTTTAATTTGTTTTGATATTCAAATTTTGTTATATTTCTTCTATCAAGTAAAAAGCCTTTTTCTATTTGATTTTAACATAATTAAACAAATAGCTATTGATAATGACTATGATCCTAAGTTGATGGACAAATTGTTGATGAATAAAAATAATGAAATAGCTTTAAATATGGAGTTTCCTAATATAAAAGAAAATTTCAAATACATTTCCTTAAAATACACTAAAGATATTTCTGAGAAAATTGCTACATACCTCAAAAATGAAAATAATTTAAGAACTTCATTTAAAACCAATTCAAACTTGAGTAAATTTATTAAAAATAATAGAGACTGTACACATAAAGATGATAAATCGGGGGTTTATAGGTTAACCTGCGGTGATTGTCCTAAAGTTTACATAAGACAGACTGGAAGAACTTTCCGACATAAAATTTTTGAACATTTAAGAGTTTTCTCAATAATAAAAGTAATTCTACATATTCCAACCATTTGTTAGAAACAGGACATACCCTCAACCATAATTTTGAAATTCTACATATAGAAAGAAAAAGTTGTGCCTTAAATCTGTTAGAATCCCTGGAAATAAATCAACATATAATAATAAAATTAGAATATTACTTAACGAACAAATAGATTTAAATAACTCACCTCTGTTAAATATATTCAGATAAGCTGGAATTTGCAGAGACCCTTTTTTGGGTTTTAGTGCTCAATAAAAATTTATTGTACTTACTGTAATATAAATAGCAACGGATTTCGGAAAAAGCTTAGTTATTCAAAATGTGATCTTGCCTGATGATGCTACTGTGATAGCGAAACGATTGTTGTAAACATAACAATAAAAATTTGTGAAAATAGAATAACCTTATTTAAATATTATTATATAAAGGAAGCTAATGGGTTATAGATCAATGATGCCAAGTTGATTTCTAGCTGCCCGATGTAAAATTTTTAATATTTGTATCAATCTGTCCTCTCGATATAGAGAAGGTCGTAATCCTGACGCACGTGTTGAAATCAATATTTTGGAATTGAATGAATTCATCTAACCAATTCAATAATGGTGTGTTTGTCGATATGCATTTTTGTTTGCCTTTTCGGTTATATTTCTACCGAAAGGGTCATCATTATTGGTTCAGGTGCTTCTGGTACGTACAAACAAAATGAAACAATACTTCAATAATATTCACTAATTCATCTTCATTGTTTTACCAATAACAGTAATATTTCGATTAGAAAACTAAGCAACAAACAGAGAAATTCAAACTTCCATAATTTACGCTTAAATATGAGGATACTAATTGCTTTCTCTTGAATTATCTCATGCATAATTTAACTCAATGATGCACATATATGTAGATTTCTATTTTTTATTCGAGAGTTAAACACATGACGCATTTCGTTACATGCTAACTTCTTCAAATGCTTTCAAACAACCTGTCAATAAATTGGTAACATAAAATGTTTAAAATAAAATAGGAAAAGGCTTTTTACATGATAGAAGGATTATAACAAAATTTGAATATCAAAACAGATTTAATCTGTCAGTTTTCTACAATTTAATTAAAAAAAAAATTTTATTCAAAAAACTTTTAGAATTAAATTAATGCCTTATAAGCAAGGCTTATATTCAATAGCCGTTTAAAATTAAAACTCAATATACCATATCAAAAGGAATAAATAAACCAACAAATATAATTTGTCAATCAAAATTAATAAACAAATATTTGAAGGAGACAAAATTTCGTTTCTGATCTTACCATTATGAACACCAATTCCCTTTCAAAAATATAAAACATAACTTGAGGACTTCTCAAAAAATATAATTTATTTGAAATATTCAATATATTTAAATATTTAAATAAGTTGATTCAAAAATCTCTCAAAACATGCATTATATCTTCAACAAATAATTAGAATTCCGATAATATCTTCATCGACCCTAAATCACATTCAAAAATCAAAATCAACCAACAATAAATATAACTTAACCATAATGAGATTTTATTCAAGCCTAAATATAATTATATATTAGGTATAAAATAAAATAGGAAAAGGATTTTAAAGTTAGTTGTTTCAAGAAATGATCCAGTCACTATTTTTAGGTAAGCTATATTTATTGTTGGTTGATTTAGATTTTTAAATGTGATTTAGGGCCGATGAAGAGATTATCAGATTTCTAATTGTTTTTTTGAAGATATAATGCATGTTTTGAGAGATTTTTTATTTAACTTATTCAAATAGTTAAATATATTGAATATTTCAAATAAATTATATTTTTTGAGAAGTCCTCATGTTGTGTTTTATATTTTTGAAAGGGAATAGGTGTTCATAATGGTAAGATCAGAAACAAAATTTTGTCTCCTTCAAATATTTATTTATTAATTTTATTTGACAATTTATATTTGTTGATTTATTTATTCCATTTGATATTGTATATTGAGTTTTGATTTTATATGTCTATTAAGTATAAGTAGTGCTTATAAGACATTAATTTGATTCTAAAAGTTTTTTTAATACAATTTTGTTTTGAAATTAAAATTGTAGAAGACTGACAGATTAAATCTGTTTTGATATTCAAATTTTGTTATATCCCTTCTATCATGTGAAAAGCCTTTTCCTATTTTATTTTATACATAATATATAATTATATTTAGGTTTGAATAATATCTATTTTGGAATATCAATGGTTTAAAGAAAAACAGCATAATTTCCGCTAATTTATTTAATTTCACAACAATTGTTTCGTCATGACAACATGACTTCGTCAGGTGAGTATGGTAAATTAATTAAATTAGCAGAAATTAAGTTGTTTTGCTTTAATCATCAAGATGTATTTCCGACAAGTAGAGGCCGAAACAATCAAACGTTTAAATATAAAATAATACCTTCAGTTTTCTGTGATTTTTGTGAAGAAGATAAAATATCTTGATTTTAAAGTTAGTTGTTTCAAGTAATGATCCAGTCACCACTTTTTGGTAAGCTATATTTATTGTTGGTTGATTTTTAAATGTGATTTAGGGCCGATAAAGAGATTATCGGAATACTAATTGTTTTTTGAAGATATAATGCATGTTTTGAGAGATTTTTTAATTCACTTATTCAAATATATTGAATATTTCGAATAAATTATATTTTTTGAGAAGTCCTCAAGTTATGTTTTATATTTATGAAAGGGAATTGGTGTTCATAATGGTAAGATCAGAAACAAAATTTTGTCTCCTTCAAATATTTATTTATAAATTTTAATTGACAATTTATATTTGTTGGTTTATTTATTCCATTTGATATTGTATATTGAGTTTTGATTTTATACGTCTATTAAATATAAGCCGTGCTTATAAGACATTAATTAATTCAATTCTAAAAGTTTTTTAAATAAATTTTTTGAATTAAAATTGTAGAAGACTGACAGATTAAATCTTTTTTGATATACAAATTTTTTTAATAAAATGTTTAATTCTTCTTATTTTAAGGTATTGCCACAGCATCGAGACTACTCGAAAATAACATAACAGACTTCATTATATTGGAAGCTGAACATAGAACTGGAGGAAGAATACACAGCTTCTACTTTGGAAATGCTGTAATCGATCTAGGTGCTCAGTATATTCATGGTGAAGGAGAAAACATAGCTTATTCTCTGGCGAAAGATTACGTTATACATAGCACAGATGAAAAAAATTTAGCCGTGTATTTTTCTGGAAGAAGAAAAACTGGAGAAAATTTAGTGAATATAATTAAACAGTATTATGAGCAAGTTGGTGAAGATGTTCATGCTAAAGATTCATCAATAGGTGATGTGTTCTTGGCAAGGTAAACTAAAATATTTCAAGTTGAAGTTGTTTAATAAATATTATCATATATCGAAACGTTAAGTCACCACTTTCATTTCATCACTTACCCATGAACATAATCATTCAAAATTGATAGTTGTGATGTCACTCACTTCTAGGAAATAGAGCCATGATCCACACTTAATTTGGCTTTGAACACGTTAATTTAACTTCAAATTGTAAACCTTAAGAATGTGGATTTTTTCTATGATTTTTCATTCAATATCATTCACAGGTATAATGCTTCTATATTAGCTAAATATAGGGATGATCCAGACATGCTAGATTATGCAAAACAAGTACTGAAGAATGCAGAAACTGCTGTACTTGGCATGGAAGGATCCTTCGACTGGTTCAGCTCAAGTGCTTTATCAGATTTTCAAAACTTTGAAGGGGACCAATTGCTCTCCTGGAATGGTTTGGGGTACAAGACCATTTTAGACATCCTTTTAAAGAAATTTCCGAACACAACTGGTTACAATATAGACAATAAACTTCTATTTGGAAAAACTGTCAAGAAGATAGTATTAGAAGAAAATTTCGTTGAGGTTAGGTGCGCAGATGGATCAAAATACGCAAGTGACCATGTTGTTTTCACGCCATCTCTCGGAGTGCTTAAGCACGACCATAAGGAATTGTTCCAGCCAGAATTGAGCACTCAGAAAGTGGACGCTATCGAAAATTTGGGATTTGATGGGGTCATGAAGATCTTAGTGGAATTTCCTGAAGCTTGGTGGAAAGGGGAAAATTTTCTTTTCGTGTGGAATGAGCAAGATATTAAAGATTTAAATGAAGATATCCTCTATGGACCAAAAACAGTAAGTAGCAAATTTAAGGTTCGGATATTTCACAACAATTCGAAATCAATGTTTCACTTGTTTGAAATTAGTGGTTAAATGGAATAATTAACGATATTTCCGCATTGTATTGAATAATCCATTATTGTTTCGTCAACACTCTGACTTTCTGAGGTTCATATTCTGCGAACAATTGAAGCTAATTCAATAGATTGTAGAAATATTCCTTCTGCACTTAACGTTCAGCTGTTGCGTGAGTGATGTCAATTTAAAAATGGGGCGTTCCCATTGAAAGACCCTTTACCTGTACAAACCAAATCACTCTTTATGTGCAGCAAATGAGAGATTGATGATGGATAATTAAAAATTTATGATATATAGTTTGGACACAATTATGCTAAATGAGCATGAGTGTATTCAGAAATGGAAGTTAAAAACTTTTTTGTTATATTGGCTCAATTTTTTTCAGGATGATGATCATTGGTTGAGTTGGTTCAGCTACATTGGTGTAGCTCCTAACAACTCACTAGCCATGATCGCTTGGTACTGTGGTCCCTTTGTAAAAGAAGTGGAAAAATTAAGTGAAGATGAAATGCGAAATGCTGTTATATATGTACTTCGGAAACATTTAGGTGGAGATTACAACGTGACAACGCCCAAGAGAGTGATCCAGTAAGTACCGTATGAAACATTTTCACAGCTTTTCATAGGAAATGAAGGATCCCATTTTCCATTAGAGCAAGGTACTTTCATATTACACGGTGTTTGCTATCTTACTTTACGCAAGGGTAATGTAGGCACTTAAGCAACAGCTATTATAGAGCAAATATCATAAAGATTGAATGCTATAAGGTTGAGTCCTCTTCGTCAAAATAACATCTACACCGACCACCGCTCCAATCATTTCTCATGGAGTTCTTAGAGCAATTTCATCAACTTCAGCAAATTTTTCTGTTCTTTGTTTTAGCTCTAAATGGTATACAAATCCAAACTTCCGTGGAACATATTCTTATGAAACTGTTCAGTTGAGAAAGAAAAATATAACGTCGCCCCATAAAGCACTTCTCGAACCAATAATAGATGAGAATGGAATACCACGTATACTTTTTGCTGGAGAAGCAACGGACCCCAAAAGATTTTCGACAGTAGACGGAGCTATAGGATCAGGATTCAGAGAAGGGGATAGATTGGTGAAGATATTGAAATGATAGTGTATTGAAGAAAAAACACTGAAAATAAACGCAATATTTTTATATTTCTATCCTTATTCGTTAATACACTGCATGTTTAAGATACGAAGTCGAAATTAGTTTCTTTTTTATACCCGGTAATCTCACTGGCCAAATTGATTTAGATCTATTGGAGAACGCTTTTTATCCAGCCCCCGTGCAAATATTGGAGAATGCAGAAGACCATCAAACTATCATTTTCCAACAAGTTGGTACACCACCTCATTTCGATCAACCGGTTCTAAGATGAAAATTTTCCTCACGCCTGGATTGGAAGAAGTGGACATATTGAGTGGCCACCCAGATCACCTAATCTGGCTCCACTGGATTTTTTTTATGGGTCACCTGAAATCCAAGATTTACGTTACTCAGTCTGAGTCACTGGATGATTTGCGAACTCGGATCATTAATGAATGCCGTCAAATTACACCAGAAATCTTGTGTAACGTACGTGAATGTTTTCAGCAAAACTTACATTACTGTATGAAAGTGAATGGTGCCCGTTTCCAGCATTTAATAAACTTATCACAAAAGTAAGTACTCTTTCACTATTTAACTTGTCATTTCGTTCTGGACGGAAATTATGAAGCGAAATTTCAGGATCATATATCGGGTGTTTTTTTAGAATGATAGAACTTTCGAAAGGCATAACTGTGATTTGACAAAAGGTAGAGCCATGTTGTTTTGACATTTCATGACAATTTATCATGGAAAGACTTAAGCTGCAACAACGTTCACAAATTGTTGAAAATTATTCTCAAAATCAGTGTTCTATTCGCCAAACTTATAGAGCACTTCGTGAAATTTATGATTTGCATAATCGTCCATCAGATCAGCTTATTCGTCGAACTATCGATAGATTTCGGTCAACATTTTCTCTACTCGATGCAACAACAACAACAAGACAAAGAACTCTGCTTACAGAAGAAACTATTGCTGTTGTAAGTCATAGTGTTAATGATGATCCAGATTTGTCTATTCGTCGATGTTCACGTTGAACTCTGTGCATCCACCACATGAAAAATTTTGCGTGAAGATCTTTGCCTACACCCAATCAAGATCCAACTGGTTCAAGAACTAAAGTCACTCGACGATAATAACCGTCTTTTGTTTGCTGATTGGGACCTAGAACAGCTTGAAGTTGATCCACTTTTTTATCGTAAAATTGTGTTTAATGATGAAGCTCATTTCTGGTGGAACGGCTATGTAAACAAGCAAAATATGGAGTGAAAATAATCCTCAAGAAGTTCTGCAGGTTCCATTGCATCCTGAAAAACGCACTGTATGATGTGCTTTACACGCTGGAGGCATCATTGGTCCATATTTGTTTTATAGTTATATTTTATTATTATTTTATTATATTCGTTTTATAATTTCAAGAAAGCAAACTTCGAGGATTTGTTCTGGTCTATAAGTAACTTTAACTGGGACAATTTGAAGAATTTCTATAGAATTGATGATGCCTTTGGTTGTTTATATGACAAACTGTTCGATATTATTAGACTACATGTTCCTGGTAGGGCATATGCGTACGCTGCTTGTCGCTTTCCTGTGTGGTTCACTTCCAACATCAAACGTAACATCCGTATAAAGAATTTTTACCGTTCGAGATGGCTGCTAACCCGAAATCTTAAATATCATATAGAGTTTGTTCGCTTGTGGACACTTATCAAGTCAGAGATATCTTCGGCATATCATAGTTACTTGGCTGATATTCAAGAAAGGATCAAATTGGACTCTTCTATATTTTGGAAGTTCATCCGTCAGAAGAAGAAAAATACTAGGATACCCGGCGTAATGTGCAGTAACGGTGCCTCCCATAAGAATCCTCAGGATGTTGTCAACTTGTTCGCGGAGCATTTTTCTTGCGCTGGAGTTGATGGAGTTGATGACCCATCGGAATATGGGAGTAATGCAACAACCTTTACTCAGCTCCCGCCGGTTCTTGTGCCTATTATCTCTGACGATGAAATAAGGTCAATTATGTCAAAATTTCCGAACAAGGCTACAGCTGGTGATGATGGCATTCCATCATATGTCATAAGGGATTACAGTTTCGTGCTTGCAAAGTCCTTGTATCATATTATTAGTTTAAGTCTAAACTCATGTATCTTCCCTAATAAATGCAATAGAGCTCGTGTGGTCCTTGTATTCAAGAAGGGAGATGGCTTCCAGATTGAAAATTATAAACCAATTTCGATATTGTCCAATTTTGCGAAGGTTTATGAAGAGCTGTTATATGGACATATGTATTTCAAAGCTAGTTCATATTTTTCCACAGAGCAGCACGGTTTTGTTAAAGCAAGATCTACAGTGACTAACTCGGCAACAATCGCACAGTATATTACTGAATGTTTAGATGACGGAGGTCAGGTTAATGTGGTGTATACTGACTTATCACGAGCCTTCGACTCTGTCGATCACGATATTCTACTGATGACAGATCTCTTCCTTCGGTTTCAGTCCGGAATATGTGAAGCTCATCAGATCCTACTTGGAGGATAGGATAAAGTATGTCTTCTACAATGGTTATAGATCACTTCAATATTTTCTTTCACGTGGACTGCCTCAAGGATCAAATTTGGGACCATTATTTTTTATCAGGTATATAAATGATCTTCTCACTTCTCTTAGGTGTCCTGTTTTAGCCTTTGCCGATTACTTGAAGATTTACATGAGAATGATGATTTGGTGCTGCTCCAGTCAAGCTTGGAGTAAATTCATAGTTGGTGTTTATGCAACAAACTCATGCTGAATATTGAGCTATCCCGTACCTTACAGAGTACTCTAAGAGATCTAGGGTGTTACGGAGTACTCTAAAAGATCTAGGGGTGTTACGTAGTACTTTTAAGAGCGCTAACTTTTTTATCGTGATCGTCTAGTGGCGGGCGAATAGGACTTTACGTTGTGTAGGCAACCCAAATTACACCTAAACGAGAGCAAGGAAACAGTGACGGGAGGTTCAAATATTCGAAACACAGTAATACCAGAATAATAGATTTTTATTAATAATGTTCAAACGCAACAACCCTCAACAAATGAAAACATTCATCAGCCTGTGGTTAAATCTACTCTACGCAGTGGTTCGCAAAGCGCTCCAGTGAAACCAATAGCGCCCCGGGTCTAAATGACTTATTACTGCATATTGTTAGGTCGGTACTCGCTCAAATCAGATATCATTCTTATGCAGCGGAAAGGGTAACGTTATGCAGGAAAAGGGGATACAGCCAGCATGCGCACCTACAACTTTACTTCCGGTAATCAGTGCTGAACCTCAATTACAAGGGGTAAGTTTAAATGGACAGTAAGGTAAGGGTAATTGTGACATGCCCAGGAGATCTCCTTGAAGAGGGGATCTAACCTAATTCGAGTCGACCGGAGAAGTTACTATCAAAGGAACTGTATCTGGCCTCCTCGGGGTGGTCAAGGCCCAGGAAGGCTCAGATATTACTGAGGAACGAACCGAACACTACCTGAAGGGTCACGTAAACTAATCCCTGGGGACATCACAATACCTCGGAACAATGATCTAGCAATCACTCACACATTCTCACAGTAGCGTTGGGTATCTGGAGTTATTTACTTTCTCTATACGATATGTTGTCCTCTACCAGGACTACCCAGCAATTTACCCTAAAGAACGCCACTGGTTCACATGGAATACAATCTCTCAAAGTAAGCGGGCATATGCATATGACAAATATGTAACACAAGCTGACTAGGACATAATAACATAGATACAGTACCCCATCACCCAGGCGTGTTAATGGACGTTACAATAAGAACAAAGAAATAGGTATCCGGGGGATCACACAAGAGTACATACAAATCAGTTACACATCAAGCACCGCAATTACTCAGAAAAGATAATACAAATTCCTATTGGCAAGTATTACGCAGATAAAGAACCACTATTTACAAATACAGCAAAAAGCAATCAGGCACCGAGAGAAAGTATACAATACAAACAGAAACTTATGAGGGTCGCTTTAGTTATGTACAAAGGCGATGCAATTTAAATAAAACATTCCGGTTGGATTAAATAACAGCGGAGCAAAAATACAAGAATGGAAAGCGAAGTACAATGAACGAGCGTGCAGTCATTAATTTCACATTAACGCAAAGGTGGTATTTAAAAATGTAAAGCATGCAATTAATCAGAAGCATTTAAAAGAAGTTTACTTACTAAGAGTTACCAAGGGACACTGTTATGATTACTATTATCTCGAATAGTTACTAAGTTGCTCAGGAGGTTTATTTCCAAGAACCTCCCTCTCGAATGAATTCAAATACAATGGGGACGCTATAAGGACATTGTCCTCCTTTGTTATTCTCATTAATCACTTACTTGTCAAATTACCGCAACACCGACTATTTTGACACAGAAATAACGTGGGTAAATACAATGACATAATGGTGGAATTTATATAATCTATGACTGGTATGATCCTTAGAGGATCCGGATCTCTTCAATATGGAGAAGTGTTTTAAACTTACATTCAGTAGAAGGTCACATCGGTTGACTTATAGCTAACATATAGCTAACAACTATGTTGGCGATAAACATCAAATATATGATCTTGGAGTCTTGTTTGATCCCACGTTCACTTTCATCCCACATATTGAAGAGTTGTGTGCGTCTGCTAGGCGCACTTTGGGCTTTGTATTGAGGTGTGGCAAGGACTTCAGTGATCTGTCAATTTTAAGGAGTTTGTATTTCACGCTGGTCATCAGTAAGTTGGAGTATGCACACTTGATATGGTTTCCTATTTACGACTGTCATTTGGTATCACTGGAGCGCATTCACAGAAAGTTTTTTAAGTTTATGTTGTTTAGGCGGACTGGCAACCTGTTCGCGATGACGTTTTTGAAGAAAATTCAGGTCTTTCGGTACGAGTCGTGCGGCCACCTTTCTCATGCCCAAAATATCAATCAAAATCGTACGTGCGGACTCGTGGGATATCTTAAGATCATGTGCTATCTCTCTCAAGCTGGTACGACGGTTTTCCAGCACCCTTTCCTTAATTTTATCGACGTTATCTTCGATCGAAGCCGTCGATGAGCGTCCGGAACGAGGCAAGTCTTCGACCACTTCACGACCGTCCTTGAAGGCTCTGTACCACTGATATCCACGAGTTTTCGATAGAGCATTATCACCAAAGGCCTTTTGCAACATTTTCAATGCATCGGCACACGAAAATTCATTTGCAACACAAAACTTTAAACAAATTCTTTGCTCAACGTAATCACCCATAGTAAAAATCGGCACGCACTCTGACATCGACTGACTTAATCAGCTGTTGCAAACACACTAGCTGACAGATCCCGCTCAAGCTTGGCATAGTAATTAACGACAGTGGTACCAAGCTAGGAAAAAAAATTTTTACCTGCCTCATTGCCCCGCCAGATTTAAAACGACAATTCCCGGTACTTTCTTGACAGAATGTATATCCCAACCGTGGTACTGATCTGTCTTTTATCATGGATGAGATGATGATGTCATCGTTGCTTGCTAGGTATGAGAATTGTCGAAGCGGGCACCGGTGAACTGTATGTGTAAATGTGCTGATAAACTTCGAGTGAATATGATTGGTTAGTTTTGTGAATTATTGATTATTTTATGTTTTTATTCATTATTACGTTGTACTATTCCGCATTCTGTAACATATTACCCTGTAATTGGGATATTCCTGTTGGGTAAAATAAAGAAATAGATTATTATTATTATTATTATTATTATTATATTTCTTTAAAAACGATGCTAGAGCTAATGTTATAGTGAATGGTGCTCGTTACAGATCGATGATCAATGATTATTTGTTTCAAGGTTTGAATGGTATCGACCCAAAAGTGTTTTGGTTCCAACAAGATGGTGCTACCACCTCATGCTGCTACCGTAACAATCGATTTATTGAAAGAAATATTTGGCGATAACATTATTTCGAGAAATGGTCCAATTCATTGGCCTCCAAGATCATGTGATATAACTCCACTGGATTATTTTCTTTGGGGTTATAGCAAGTCATTGATTTATGCTGATAAACCAAACAGAAACAATAGACGCTTTGAAAGCCAACATAACTCGTTTATGATGAAATAAGGCCTGAATTATTCGAAAAAGTGTTCCATAATTGGTCTGGTCGAATGCGGTTCCTCAAAGCTAGTCATGGTGGACATCTGCCCGAAATTATTTTTAAAACATACATTCTGTCAAGAAAGTACCGGGAATTATCGATTTAAATCTGGCGGGGCAATGAGGCAGGTAAAAAATTTTTTTCCTAGGTTGGTATTCTGTCCTTAATTACTATGCCAAGCATGAGCGGGATCTGTCACCTAGTGTGTTTGCAACAGCTGATTAAGTCAGTCGATGTCAGAGTGCGTGCCGATTTTTACTATGGATGATTACGTTGAGCAAAGAATTTGTTTAAAGTTTTGTGTTGCAAATGAATTTTCGTGTGCCGATGCATTGAAAATGTTGCAAAAGGCCTTTGGTGATAATGCTCCATCGAAAACTCGTGCATATCAGTGGTACAGAGTCTTCAAGGACGGTCGTGAAGTGGTCGCCCATCGACGGCTTCGATCGAAGATAACGTCGATAAAATTAAGGAAAGGGTGCTGGAAAACCGTCGTACCAGCTTGAGAGAGATAGCACATGATCTTAAGATATCCCACGAGGCCGCACGTACGATTTTGATTGATATTTTGGGCATGAGAAAGGTGGCCGCACGACTCGTACCGAAAAACCTGAATTTTCTTCAAAAACGTCATCGCGAACAGGTTGCTTCAGACATGCTGGATCGCTGTAATTCCGATTCTACATTCATGGAACGCATTATAACTGGTGATGAGACCTGGGTCTACGAGCACGATATGCAAACAAGCCAGCAATCATCGGAATGGGTGGCAAAAAATGAGCCGAAACCGAAAAAAACCACGCCAAAGCCGCTCGAAAATGAAGGTGATGCTCATTGTTTTCTTCGATATCCGTGGCGTGGTGCACTACGAATTCGTTCCAGAGGGTCAGACGGTAAACAAGGAGTATTACCTAGGCGTTATGAAACGTTTGCGTGAGCGTATCCGTAAGAAGCGGATTTGTGGGCGAACAACTCATGGATTTTGCATGACGATAACGCGCCTTCTCACCGAGCTACGATTGTGACTGACTTTCTCGCCAAAAACTCAACAAACGTGCTTCAGCAACCACCGTATTCGCCGGATTTGGCTCCCTGCGACTTTTTCCTCTTCCCAAAACTAAAATTGCCCCTTCGTGGCAGCCGTTTTGAGTCGATTGAAGCCATAAAACAAAATTCGGCGCGAGAGCTAAAGTCCATCCCGGAAAGCGCCTATAAAAAATGTTTCGATAATTGGAAGTGCCGTTGGCATAGATGTATTAGAGCAAATGGAGCCTATTTTGAAGGCGACCCAATAAATTTTGACGATTAAATGTAAAAATGTTGTTTGAATTGAAAATTCCCGGTACTTTCTTGACAGAGTATTAAATGTCATAAAATTATCTTTCAAATTAAAAAATGGGCTTCAATCTTAATTTAAATGTGGTTTATTTCAGTTGAAAGTTCTCTCACTCTGAAAAAACACTCGATAGTACTCGATAAGATATTCAAAATAAAGTATCGGAACACAGCTCATCCCTATTCAAAATCAAGGGGTTGTCCTCACCCTTGTTAGGGGATTGCAGTAACGGCGATGCGAAGAGCGGAAAAGTTGTTCCCCCTCGAATCAGAAATTGATGGGTCCGAGCGATTTTTCTCATTTTCATTTTAAAGCCGGAAAATTGAGGTGTTATATTTTCGTTGGACCACACTGTATAATCATTTCTTCCCTAACCACCAATTAAGTAAATATTTTATAAAAATCTTCATGAAACCAACCTAGCCTAAAGAGATTTTTTCGCTCTTTCCAGTGGTGTAAACTGAACTTTGATTGAGATAACAGCTTTCCAGTTATGCTATGTTTTTAGTAATAAAATTGTGAAACGTGACAAAATAGTAGAATCTTGAATAACTGCACAACGAAAGATAATTGGACCATACTCTATTGGAACTTTTGTGTGGCACATTGCCAGTAGAATCACCTTGTGAAATTAAGCATCAATAAATTTCCAATTTCATTTCCTCAAGTGACATCCCACGGGAAGGACAGAAATATTAAATCTCATATAATAATAAAATGGTATAACTGTATTTCCGGTAAAAAGAATGATAAAAATTCAACCAGAATATTAAAGCTTTTCGGTAAGAAAAAAATATTCTTTTCTAGTTTATTTCACTTTATTGATGTAGGCAACCAATTCTTCTGCAGCTCTGTAACCTGACTCCACAGCACCATGAACGGTTCCGAAATGAGTTTCATGAGTATGCTCGCCTGCAAAGAAGATGGTTGGGATATTGTCCTTGTTCAGTAAGGGTTCAGCGAGATCCTTTTGCACTTGCGGTTTTCTATTTCCAGAAGCAAGAGTTTCATGGGAGTAAACGCCACGGAAATTGGTATTGGAGTACCAGTTTGTTCTGGAAAAAATGAAGAATTAATTCGAAATCTAATTCAATTCTTAGGGTCTATTGTAAGTTTTCTCCGGAAAACCTTATATTAACGAAAATATCTGACAGGACTCATTTATGTGGGCCGCCTGGTATACTATCTACTACTGGGGATTTAAGTTTCGTTTTTCGATCAACAAATTCAGAGCAGCAATCCCAAAATTAACGAAAACATTGACTATTCATGACCCATTGATTTCCAAGGGGAAACCGCGATAATCCTAGAAGTGATGGTATTTCGAAACTTGTTATCGAATTTCAACTCGAGCTGAACTCCATTATGTAGTTCTAGATTTGTCAGAACATCGATCTAACCTTTATGAATCTTTTTCTAAGATAATTGAAATATTTATCAAAATTTTGTGCGTTTTTACTAAGACGTCAATACTAAATTGTTTAAAAAATTTAAATATCAAAACAGATTTATTCTGTTAGCTTCCTATAAATTTTAATTTCAAAAAATTTTTTTAGAGTAAGATTAACGTCTCATAAGCACTGCTTAAATTTGGTACATATAAAATCAAAACTCATTATATAATATTATATGGAATAAAATAACCCAACAAATATAAATTGTCAACTAAAATTATCAAATAAATATTTGAAGAAGACAACATTTTGTTTCTGATCTTATATTTATGAAAACCAAATCTTTTTCAAAAATGCAAAACATAATTTTAAGAACTTCTCCAAAACTCATTTATTTGAAATCTCCCAAAACATATAGCACACCCTCAAAAAACAATTCGAAATTAAATAAGATCGTCGGTCCAACTTCACATTTAAAAAAAAATATCAATTAACAAGAAATAACTTACAAGAAAGACCTCGTGTGATAAACATAGAATACGTTGGATTTTTAAAGTAAAATAAAATAGGAAAATACTTTTTACTTTATAGAAGGGATATAATCTGTCAGTCTTCTACAATTTTAATTTCAAAAAAATTATTATTCATAGAACTTTTAGAATTAAATTAATGTCTTATAAGCACGGCTTGAATTTAATATAAAAATAATATATAAAATCAATACTCAATACACAATATCGAATGGATTCCATTTTATATTGTATATTGAGTTTTGATTTTATACGTCTATTAAATATAAGCTGCGCTTATGAGACATTAAATTAAATCTAAAAGTTTTTTGAATAAAAATTTTTTTGAAATTAAAATTGTAGAAGACTGACAGATTAAATCTGTTGTGATATTAAAATTTTGTTATATCCCTTCTATCAAGTAAAAAGCCAATTCCTATTTTATTTTATACATAATATGTAATTATATTTAGGCTTCAATAAAATCTCATTATGGTATACCAATGGTTTAAAGAAAACCTTGTAATACCTTACAGTTTTCTGTGATTTTTGTGATGAACATAGAATATCTTGATTTTAAAGTTAGTTGTTTCAAGCAAGGATCCAGTCACCACTTTTAGGTAACCTATATTTATTGTTGGTTGATTTTGGTTTTCAAATGTGATTTAGGGTCGATGAAGGGATTATCGGAATTGTTATTGTTTTCTGAAGTTATAATGCATGATTTGAGAGATTTTTGAATGAACTCATTTAAATATATTGAATATTTCAAATAAATTATATTTTCTGAGAAGTCCTCAAGTTATGATTTATATTTTTGAAAGGGAATAGATGCTCATAATGGTAAGATCAGAAACAAAATTTTGTCTCCTTCAAATATTTATTTTTTAATTTTAATTGACAATTTATATTTGTTGGTTTATTTATTCCATTTTATATTGTATATTGAGTTTTGAGTCTATTAAATATAAGCCGTGCTTATAAAACGTTAATTCAATTCTAAAAGTTTTTTGAATAAAAATTTTTTTGAAATTAAAATTGTAGAAGACTGACAGATTAAATCTGTTTCGATATTCGGATTCTTAAAGTCCTCTGATTTTAGTGTTTGTTCAACGAGAATACCAGGAGGTCTTTCTGGTAAATTATTTCTTGTTAATTGACATTATTTTTTTAAATGTGAAGTTGGACTGACGAAGATTCTATTTAGTTTCAAATTGTTTTTTGAGAATGTACTACATGTTTTGAGAGATTTTCGAAGTAATTTTTTTAAATATTCAATTATATTGAATATTTCAAATAAATGAGTTTTGAAGAAGTTCTTGAAATTGTTATGAATTTTTGAAAAAGATTTGGTTTTCATAAATATAAGATTAGAAACTAAATTTTGTCTCCTTCAAATATTTATTTAGGTACTTTAATTGATAATTTATATTTGTTCGGTATTTTTAATCCTTTTGATATTACATAATGACCTTTGATTTTATATGTCTTATAAATTTAAGTGGTGCTTATAAGGCATTAATTTAATTGTAAAAGTTTTTGAATAAAATTTTTTGAAATTAAAATTTATAGGAGGCTAACAGAATGAATCTGTTTTGATATTTAAATCTTGTAATAATCCTTCTATCAAGTAAAAAATCTCTCTTATTGTTTTATTAAATTTTTTTTCGATGTCTTCTTTCATCTGATAACTCATCAATACTCACGGAATAACAATTTCAGGATCAGTTACGTTGAAGTCTTTTCCCAAGAATTTTTTAATGACAAAGTTGACCCCTTCCCTGATTTCCTGTCCATTCAACTTTTCAATTTCAGGAACTAGAGGACCCGTAAACCATCCAATGAGTGTGTTGGGCAAGCCAGGTGCAGCAAACATTCGGTAGAACGAATTCAGCCAGGATTTTCCATTCTGAAATATTCAAATCACTTTATACAGACGTATTCAGCAGAGAAAAGTCTCCCATGAATTCAATAAACCGAAGTTTGGCATAAAAATTTTGTTCCGTACAAAGTTAAACAGGATTCGTTTTTCTTCTCACGTTCCTTGTTCAGGGTAACGTTACTTGGTAAATTTTTTTGAAGAATACAGATAAAGGATTGCAGTTTTGCTTTTCAGTAACTTCTTCAAGTTGTCAATTTTGTCTACTCGAAATATTGCAGGAAAAAAAATTCGCAGCTAAACTCGATATAGCAATTTTCAACATCAGAAATTTTAACAGTGAGAAATTTAACGTTTAACAGCACACACGACGCTAATAATGGTCAGTTTCCCTTCTCTCCGTTTGATCCATCGATTTGAATTTTCTGTAACACTGACACTTCCAAGATTAACAATCTATTGGTTTCTTACGATTCGTTGTGTTATCATATCGAGTTAAGTAAAATATGTTTCAAAAGTTGTATTGTTCAGTGACTCGATGAATATCAAGCAGAGAAAGCCGTTTGTTTTTCCATTCCAAAGTTCTGAAGGAACTCGGGTTGAGTTGAAACAAAATACTTATGATTTTTCAAAAATTTTTCTACCAAAACTAATCGTAATTGAAGCGTATATTCTACTACAATGAATTATCAAACTATACCAATCACAAACAGATATTGCCATAACGTTTCGGAAACATACAGCCAATATTTAAAGAAAGTTAACATATTCTTACAATAAAATAAATGGAGGTTTATACTTGATAGAAGATATATAAGATTATTTAAATATTTTAATATTTACAGATATATTCTGTTAGCCTTCTACATATTTAATTTAAAAAAATTATATTTAAGATTATAACTTCAGGAATTAAATAAATGTCATATAAGCACTGCTTATATCAAACGACATATAAAATAAACATTCATTATAAGACATTCAAATGAGACAACAAAATCTAATAAATATAAATTGTTAACAAAAATCCTATAAATTAAATATTTCAATGAGTAGACAAAATTTTGTTTCTTCTCATCCCTCTTATGAAAACATATCTTTCAAAAATGTTTAACATAATCCTAAGAGTTTCATCATAAAACTATCTTAGTTAGAATATTCAATGTCATGGAATATTTAACCAAGTAACATTTTAGAAAATCTCAAGATATGTAAAAACATTACTAAAAAATAAATTTTGAGAGAGACTATGTAAAATCATTACTAAAAAACATTGCTCGACAGTACCCAATAACATTTAATAAAATATAATATCAATCAACAAAAAATATTTACTCATCTTTAACAATCTGGAGTTAACATTGGACATCATTCAAACGTTCAGTATTCACTGGCCAAGATGCTTTCTGGATTGTTAAAGGTGAGTAAATATTTTTTGTTTATTGATATTATATTTTATTAAATGTGATTGCGTACTGACAAGCAAAGTCTCTCTTAAAACTTGTTTTTTAGTAATGATTTCACATATCTTGAGATTTTCTAAAAAGTAACTAAGTTAAATATTCAATTAAATTGAATATTCTAAGCAAGAAGTTTTATGATGAAATTCTTAGGATTAAACATTTTTGAAAGATATGTTTTCATAAGAGGGATGAGAAGAAACAAAATTTTGTCTACTCATTGAAATATTTAATTTATAGGATTTTTGTTAACAATTTATATTTATTAGATTTTGTTGTCTCATTTGAATGTCTTATAATGAATGTTTATTTTATATGTCGTTTGATATAAGCAGTGCTTATATGACATTAATTTAATTCCTGAAGTTATAATGTTAAATATAATTTTTTTAAATTAAATATGTAGAGGGCTAACAGAATATATCTGTAAATATTAAAATATTTAAATAATCTTATATACCTTCTATCAAGTATAAACCTCCATTTGTTTTATTTTATTCATAATATTTAATTATTTGGTTTCCTTAACATTCTTTATACAGATTGTGCTTTAACAGAGGCAGTTAAATTGCTGGTCAATCTTTAAGATCAATGGTAAACCAAAATTATTTATTTGAGTTCACATTGGACATCATTTAAATGTTCAGTATTCATTTGCCAAGATGCTTTCTGGATTGTTAAAGGTGAGTAAATATTTTTTGTTGATTGATATCATATTTTATTAAATTTGATTGGGTACTGACGAGTAAAGTCTCTCTTAAAACTTGTTGTTTAGTAATGTTTTTACATATCTTGAGATTTTCTAAAAAGTAACTTAGTTAAATATTGAATATTCTAAGTAAGATAGTTTTATGATGAAATTCCTAGGATTATGTTGAACATTTTTGAAAGATATCTGTTTTCATAAGAGGGATGAGCAGAAACAAAATTTTGTCTACTCAAAATATTTGATTTATAGGATTTTTGTTAACAATTTATATTTATTGGATTTTGTTATCTCATTTGGATGACTTATAATGCATGTTAATTTTATATGTTTTGTTTTTTTTATATGTCGTTTGATATAAGCAGTGCTTTTATGACATTAATTTAATTCCTGAAGTTATAATATTAATTGTCATTATAAAATAAAACACTTGTTTACATTTTCTACTTTATTTTTGGTATTGACGTACGTTTCGTCTTTGCTAGAAAGACTTCATCAGAATACGAAGTAACAGTTGTTGTACAATGAATTTATAAGATTTTTTACAGAAGGTGTACATGTGTTTTTAATTGTTCGTCGGGTTGGTTTTCTCAAAGAATATTCCCTTCAGAATCGTGTTCACTCGATCCCTTGTAAATATTGAATAGAGGGGTGTAATAAAAATCTATTTGTTCATTTACTAGGTTATTGCTGTTTTTATGTTTATTTATTTCGTAAATTTCCCATAAGTTCAATTTTAGACCTCTATTTTCAACATGTAGAATTTCTATTTCTTTTGTGAAAGAATGGTTATTTTCAAGAAGGTGTTTAGCATAATGTGAATCTTTTTTATTTTTATCGAAACTTCTTTTATGTTCGGTTAGGCGTGTACCGAAATTTCTACCTGTTCTACCAATATAAATCTTTGGGCAATCTGGGCAAGTGAGTTTGTATACACCTGATAATTGAAGTTTATCCATACTGTTTTTATTGTTTTTGATGTATTTGCTAATAGGATTGTTTGTCTTGAAAGAGACTTTAATATTTTCTTTTTTGAGTAGGTTTTTTAGTTGAATACTAATGTTTCCGAGATATGTGAGGCTAACGTATTTGTGTTCAGATAGATCAGATGTTACTGGATAAATTTCTTTTATTGTGTTTTTGTGTATACGTTGGTTAATTAAATTATCTATTAGAGATGTATTATATCCATTGTTGTAAGCTATTTGTTTAATTATACATTTTTCTTTTTGGAAATTGACTTGGTTTAGTGGAATGTTCAATAAACGGTATATCATACTATGGAGAGCTGCTAGTTTGTGTTGGAATGGATGAAAAGAATTACGGTGTATAATGGTATCTGTTTGTGATGGTTTATGATAAATTGCGAAGTTATGTTTATTGTTTTCTCTAGTTATCGTGAGGTCAAGAAAGTTGATGGATTCATTATGTTCTATTTCTGAAGTGAAAACTATTTTTGGGTGGAGATTATTTATAAAATTCTCAAATGTTGATATTTGTCTGTTAGTACCTACGAAACATGCAATTATATCATCCACATACCTATACCAATAAAGGATGTATTTTTTGAACGGATATTTATGAATTTTGTTTTCTAGGAAATCCATGAAGATTTCCGCGAGTAAAGAGCTTAGTGGATTTCCCATGATTAAACCTTCTTCGCTAGTATATAACAACAAATACGTTAGCCTCACATATCTCGGAAACATTAGTATTCAACTAAAAAACCTACTCAAAAAAGAAAATATTAAAGTCTCTTTCAAGACAAACAATCCTATTAGCAAATACATCAAAAACAATAAAAACAGTATGGATAAACTTCAATTATCAGGTGTATACAAACTCACTTGCCCAGATTGCCCAAAGATTTATATTGGTAGAACAGGTAGAAATTTCGGTACACGCCTAACCGAACATAAAAGAAGTTTCGATAAAAATAAAAAAGATTCACATTATGCTAAACACCTTCTTGAAAATAACCATTCTTTCACAAAAGAAATAGAAATTCTACATGTTGAAAATAGAGGTCTAAAATTGAACTTATGGGAAATTTACGAAATAAATAAACATAAAAACAGCAATAACCTAGTAAATGAACAAATAGATTTTTATTACACCCCTCTATTCAATATTTACAAGGGATCGAGTGAACACGATTCTGAAGGGAATATTCTTTGAGAAAACCAACCCGACGAACAATTAAAAACACATGTACACCTTCTGTAAAAAATCTTATAAATTCATTGTACAACAACTGTTACTTCGTATTCTGATGAAGTCTTTCTAGCAAAGACGAAACGTACGTCAATACCAAAAATAAAGTAGAAAATGTAAACAAGTGTTTTATTTTATAATGACAATTACAACTGATTTCTACCAAGCAACGGCCCAATCTATCATAAATTATAATATTAAATATAATTTTTTGAAATTAAATATGTAGAAGGCTAACAGAATATATCTGTAACTATTGAAATAACATATTCTTACCTTTTGAGGACCTTTTTTATATTCTTCACTCAGTTTCTTCACGTCTTCCTTGTTCCAAACGAAAGAAAATTCAAAAAGATCATCATTCCACCATTTCTGGGGATACTGAAGTACCACTTTCATGGCAGCATCGAAACCAATGCTTTTGATAGCATCAACTTTTTTACCAGGCAATTTAGGTTCGAAAAGCTTCTCGTGCCTTTCTTTCAAAACACCCACGGACGGTGTGAAAATGACGTGTTCAGCTTCGTGTTGTTTTCCTTCCTTGGTTTGTAATTTCACTTTTCCGTGGCTTCCCCAATTGATATTTTCGATAGTGTTGTAGTAGTATATAGGGAATAATCTGAGCCTGTGCTCATCGCCAAACTTCATCATGAGCAAGTCCAGGAAGTGTTTGAATCCCAAACCACCCCAGTTCAGTTCTTGGTCGCCTTTGCAAATTTTGAAATGGTCGTTCAATAGCAATTTGCTCCAATCGAAAGCTCCCTGGCGGTAAAGGAATGCATTTTCGCAGGTTCCGATGAAATCTGCAGCTTGTTTGGATTTTGTGGGATCTTTCGCATATTTTTTGAGGATGGCGTCTTTAAATCTGAAATGAAAAAAAGAATATCATATTTTCTGACCAAAATGAGAATTCCTTTCAAAAATGCATACGATTCCAAATGAGTGTATTCTAATAATTTTAATCCAAAATCTTTATTCAAGGGCCAATAGAAATCTAGTCTCAATTATTGGGAGATACTTGAAGATTTTTGGTTGGAGTAGCTCCTTATAAATGGAACTTTCATGTTAAAATCCTCTTCTGAACTGTCAACCCCAAAATAAGTCTGGCAAAATCAATTGGAATCAGCCATTCAACAACTGATAGAACGATACTGGAACCTTTTTGGGACTCCCAGATTTATAGCCCTTAACCCTCATTCAAACTATCTTTTTTCTGAAGAATTCCATGCATCAACGGTTTTGCTTCAAACTATTAATTAATTAAAAATTAGATTTCCCCAAACAAGAAATACATTTGATACATTACTTTGCATGACAAGTCAACCCCAAAATAAGTGGTGGCAAAATTAATTGGAACCTGCCATTCAACATCTGATAAAAAGATGTGGAACTAAACGATACTGGAACGTTTATGGCACTTATGGGATTTATATCCATAAACCCTAATTCAAACTATATCTTTTTTAAAGAATTCCATGCATCAACCGTTTTGCTTCAAACTATTAATTAATTAGAAATTAGATTTTCCCAAACAAGAAAAACATTTACTACATTACTTTGCATGACAAAAATTAAGGGCTTAGATATATTCAGGCCATTATTGGGGAATGATAAAGTCCTAAGTTGTTAGCAAATTTGAGAAGTTTACAATCTTATGAAAATTTGGATAATTTTTGAAACTTTTCTTGATTGGATCGCTAGATTATATCCTTAACGATAAGTTGCACTACAGTTGCCATAATTAATCAAAGTCTTAATCCATTAAAATCATGGAACATTCAAAGCTTTCAGTTATTCGAAAAACCTCTAATAATCAAGCGTGTTTTTTTACCGGACACTTTTTGACTACTAGGCTTTTTTGGTTTTTTCCAATATCTCTTATAGTTTCTAATAAATTCGGGATAGTTACTTCAATTATTTCGTAGAGCTCTTGGAATTTAGCTTTCTTGAATTACGTAAATAGTAAAATAATTTTGTATGTCAAAATTTCCTTAATAAGATCGTCTAGAAAGTATCCGGAAAAAAACAATATTTTTAATTCTCGAATTAGAGAATAATAACAAAATATTCACCTTATTTACTTATACAACCTCCATTTAACTGTAAACACTTGACTTAACGTCGAGGTACACCCGAAACTAGATCACCTCCATAATTTTCGTTGATGGACTGTAAAACTGACTGAATTAAATCATCTTTATTTCGTGGCGATGCTCGTTCAACTTCAATCTTCATTAGTCCCCATATGTTTTCCATGGGACTAAGATCTGGTGAAACTGCTGGCCATGAAATACTTGTCACTTGGCGCTCTTGCATCCAAGCTTGAGTATAAGCCGAGTATTTCATCTTGCATTAACCTGCTGAAAACGCCACTCCTCTGGATATCAGACATGAGCCATTTCAAGTAGAAAATCGCTTAGAATGCCACAATACTTTTCACTATCAGTGGTACCATCAAATATACAGAAAGGCACCATGCTGAGATATTGCTCCCCAAACCATTATTTTGGTGGTAAATGTGGAAATTTGAACGATAACAAGTTGGGATCAACTTTGGTCAGATATAAAAACATTATTAAAATAATCTTCTTGAAAATGTTGACAAAATTCTTTGTTCTTTTTGTAGAGGTGCCATTATAGGGATTTTTTGGTTTCCTTGTCTTTTCAGTGACAAACGGGCGGTTTCTGGACATACTTTTACATTTCGTTGATTTCCAAATTTGTTAGTCAATTTGTCCAGGCGCAGATTTTGTTGCTCTAAGGCCAATAAAGCGTTTAAATTGTTTTCTTTAACCTAACGCAGTGTCTTCCTGAAACTGGTCTGTGCCTCATATCTCTGCCATTTTTATCCTCTTTATTGTCTCATCTACAGCACTTTTTCCCAATTCAATCGTCAATCGACCGAATTTTTTAACGATTCGAAAATCTTTTCTATACAAATATTCTACCTGTTTTCTTTTTTCTAGTTGCGACATTATTTCATAAATTGTATACCTGTTTACAATCAACAATATTTGACAAATAGTGTTGCCATGCAACTTTGGCCACAGCCGACTATCTGCACAACCTATTTTATACATTACTTTTGTCTTAGAATATTACTAAATAAAAGTATATTAAAATTATGAAAAATAATAAATTCCTGATACATTCTAGACGGACTATAACTTCGACGAATACCGAAATATTTTCTCAATTTTTTCTCGTAAATGGTCGCGAGAACAAAAAACGCAAGAAACAAAGGTGCTTTAGGGGAGAGAAAAAATGAGATTATAATAAAGAAAATGGTCAGTGGCGTACGACAAAAAAGTTTCTGGGTTCAAACGAGAGTAACCTTGGAAAAACTATCACCCTATAGATTCTCACAACAATTCTGATCAACATTCCATTTGAACACCAAAAAAAACCTTATCCTCCAATTTTAATCTGAATATCTTGAAAACTACATGGGTTAGGAAAAATCGAACAAAAAAGACTGTTAAGTTTCCTTTCTATTTCCACACTTTCTCAAGTGTTGAGTTGGTAAAATACCACTTCAATTATTAATCTTCAATATTTTTTGAAGGTATCACGATTGATTCAAATTATAAATTTCCAAGAATCATTATAAATAACTTATTCTAATTCGCTACAAAGAAGAAGAAAATACATTTTTCTGATAACTTCAGTGGTAGAGTTATTATGTACCACATGACAGGTAAAATATAGGTTTAAAATGTGTTAAAATTAACCATCCCATTTTCCAGTTCTCAGTAGTCCTTCAATGATGGAAGTCATCACATATTAATTACCACTACTCGGATAATATCACTGAATGTATTTTGAGCCATTCGAGGAATGTACATTTACAACTATATTCTAAGAACAATCTCCTACTCTGGTATTGTGAATGAATGACATATCGTGTTGAAAGAAGGTGTCTGTGTTATTATAGCATCATGATAAATCAGGAATAATTGTCTGGCACACCTTTTCTTGACGATATAAAATGAAATTATCATTAGAAGGATATCGAGCTATGATGATTCCAATCACAACTACGAAATTATTCATAATGAAATTAAATGTTGAGACTCATACTGTTCGAAGCACGAGAAATTAGTAGGTACAAAAACCTTCTCCCAATGACTAAACAGATGTCTCCAGATCTCCCTCGTTGAATATTTTTACTTAGCGAGGTATTTCCGATAATTGCCCCCAATATATCAGAGGATAAATATGTCAACGTAGAGTTCCCTAAGGAAGTATTCTGGGACCCTTTTTATTTCTAATATATATCAATGAACTTCACCTCTTGTTTTTTGACGATACGAGTCCTTCACTGCGTAGCAAGAATCTCAATTCGAGTATAGAACAATCTAGATTTAGCCTTCGATTCATTACAGCATTGGTGCATCCAAAATGAGTTATTTCTCAATGTCAGTAAGATTGAGTGTGTTTTTCAGAATGATTCAGCTTAAAAATATGTATCCTCAATAACTCTGGATAATACCGAGGTCAGATTTTTGTCTTCCACAGAATTTCTTGGAGTTTCGTTTGATTGTCATCTGAAATGGAATGATCGATCATGTGAGTCAGGTCAGCAAAAAACTCAATAAAGTTTTGTACATGATGAGGGTATTGTCACGGAGAGTAGACGTGCAACTTTTCAAAACAGTTTATCATGCAAATTTTATTTCACTTCTGAGGTACAGGCTTGCCATATGGGGTGGAAGCAGTGATTTAAATAGATTATTCATTCTGCAAAAGTACGCCTTGAGGGCAATAAATGGAATGAAATATGAAGAATCATGCAGAGGTCGTTTTAGAAATAAATCCATGCTCACACTTCCGGGACTATATGTTTTGGAGTGTCTGCAACAACAAGGCAAAGAACTGTACGTACAGAAGAAAATATCGCTGCTGTAAGTCATAGTGTTGTCTATTCGTAGATGTTCACAACAAGTTGGACTCTGTGCATCCAGCACATGGAAAATTTTGCGTGAAGATCTTGGTCTATACCCCTACAAGATCCAACTGCACTTTCTTAATGTAAAATTGTGTTTAGTGATGAAGCTCATTTCTGGTTGAACGACTATGTAAATAAGCAAAATTGCCGTATATGGAGTGAAAACAATCGTCAAGAAGTTCTGCAGGTTCCATTGTATCCTGAAAAATACACTGTATGGTGTGCTTTACACGCTGGAGGCATCATCGGTCCATATTTCTTTAAAAACGATGCTGGAGCTAATGTTACAGTGAATGGTGCTCGTTACAGATCGATGATCAATGATTATTTCTATCAAAATTTGAATGGTATGGACCCAGAAGTGTTTTGGTTCCAACAAGATGGTGCTACACCTCATGCTGCTACCGTAACAATTGATTAATTGAAAGAAAGATTTGGCGGTAACATTATTTCGAGAAATGGCCCAATTAATTGGCCTCCAAGATCATGCGGCATAACTGCACTGGATTATTTTCTTTGGTGTTATGCCAACATAACTCGTGTTATTGAAGAAATAAGGCCTGAATTACTCGAAAAGGTGGTCCAAAATTGGTCTGGACGAATGGGATTCCTCAGAGCTAGTCGTGGTAGACATATGCCGAAAATTATTTTTAAAACATAATTGTCATAAAATTTTCTTTGAAATAGAAAAAAATTTGGCTTCAATCTCAATATAAAAGTGTTTTATTCCAATTTAAAGTTCTATCACTCTAAAAAAACAACCGACAATTTAAGAAAATTCAAAATCGAAACAACTAAAATTATTGTAGATATAGAACCATATTCCATTAGGGAATTTATGGAATATTCTTTCAGATCTTGTTGAAGTTGTGATATTTTTTTACGGTTTCCTCTTTTCATTTGTATGATTGCATTGATTATGAGAATAAACTTTATGTTATGTTATATCTTATGGTTATTTGTATCCCTTTTGCGCTGTTTTTCGTTGTCAGTATTTCCGAAAATTGATTATTTGTATCCCTTTTTTGAATACCTTTTTATGTATATTTCCGAAAATTGTTGGTTATTTATACTCTCCCTTGTCTTTCGAGTGTTAATAGCTATAAAAGAAGTGAACGAGTAATTTTTATAGTTAGTTCAAAGTGTAAACCTGAAGAAGCACAAATAAAATAAATATTCTCTATTATTTCATTCAATCAACAATTTCTGTGTAAGTACAAGGCTCTATCTAAGCTATTTCTTCACAATGTTCTCACATTTGCAACGTCCAGGCAGTATTTGGACCTAATAATAGAGCTGTGGTACGACCGTGCACAAACAAGCGCAATTTGTCAAATCTTACAATTTCATTTTAAAGAGTCTTTCAATGGGAACGCCCTATTTTTAAATGGACATTACTCACGCATGACAGCTACTTTTTATTTGTGACATTGACAGTTGTATTCGTCAATGTCTACCATTTCATCATGGAAAGGTACACACTCCAACAACGTTTAAAAATAATTCAAATTCATTCTGAAAAACCGCAATAGGTTACTCCACCTTTACGTGCTTTAATTGTGCCAATTTGTGGTCGTTATAATCGTCCAGATAAAAGAACAGTTCAACATTTAGTGAAGAAGTTTGAAACAAATATTACACTTTATGATGTTACAGTGCCAGTGAGACAAAGAAATGCACGAAGTAAAGAGAATATTGCTGCCGCACGTGAAAGTATTCTTGAAGACCAAATATTATCGATTTCTCGACGTTCACAAGAACTAGGCATCTCCCAGACGTCCTTGTGGCAAATTTCACGAAAAGACCTTGGTTTACGTCCATACAAAATTGTTGTAACCCAAGAACTCAAATCAACAGATCATTTAGTGTCGTAGTGCTTAGCAAAAATCGGAAGAAATGAACCGATAAATTATCCGCCTCGTTCCTGCTATTAAACTCCATTGGACTTCTTTCTTTGGAGTTACTTTAAGTCATTGGTCCACAGCAATCGTCCAGCAAATTTAGACAATTTAAAGATCAATATTGAACGAGTAATTGCTAACATATGACTGACATATGACAACTGATTTGTGTGAGAGAATCGTGAAAAATTGGGTTCAACGACTTAATTCCTGTCAGCGTTTCCGTGGTCGACATTTGAATGATGTTTTCATTTCATAACTAATGGTATCCATTGTACTTTAGAATGAAATAAAAATTGCAATAATTTTCAAATAATTAATGTGTTCTATTCACAAAACAAAATCGGGCGCTGTTAATGAAAGACCCATTATCTCCTTCATTGTGAGCTTCTTTCAAAAAATGCACTCGTACATTTTGAAGACATTATCAGGAGTCTACTTCAGTTCTTGCCGAAAACCCTCTTTTATGCCTTCTATCGACTGAAAACGAATGCCTCAGAGTTATACTTTGAATTTAGAAAAGACAAAGGACTGGAACCAAAGAGGAAAAAGGAGTCAACCAATTCTCAGTTTTTTTAATGTGTATGAAATGTAACAATTGAGGACTTTTTTACTCACTTTTCATTGAAGGCTTCGGACACAGAAATTGGCTTCTTTCCCTCATAGTCACTCTTCAAATTGTCCTTGAAACTGGAGATATCAAGAGCCAATTTAGAATCCACAAGAGTACCGTCTGAATAGTAACTTATTCTCTTCTTATTTTTGTCGGAGCGCTTCAAATAATCTTTGGCAAACTCGTAGACGACGTTACCCTCTTCTCCTCCAACATACTCGGCGCCCAGGTCAACATTACCCCCTTCTTCGCCATCCAACAAGAAGACGCTATGGATACGACCTCCAAGTCTCTCCTCTGCTTCTAATATGACGAAATCTGTTATATTGTTTTCTATCAGCCTGGTGGCTGCAGCAATGCCCGATGCTCCTGCACCAACAATTATGATTCTCGCGGGTGATACCAGAGAAAACAGACACGAGATGAGGAGGACAATCATCGAACACTTCTCCATGGCGTAGAGGGTTTATCGCCGGCGATCGTTAAGTGGAATTTGACCGCGGCGAATTTTGTACAATGTGAATTGTTTTGAATTGATGAGTTTATTTATACGAGTGGAATATGAATGAGGTGGGGTGAAGTAGGAACGGTGAGATGCAGAGGCGTCGTTCTGAAGAGAATTTTCCAGTCATAAATATCAAAATATTACTGAATTTTCCAGTTTCCCGTAGCGGGTTTCCCAATAAGAATGATCAGTTTTTGGAATTGAATAAAGTACGAAATATTTCAGTTTTCAGCGCCTTTTTGAATTTGCATTTTTGATTGACTATAAATAAAAAACTAATGAATATTTTTTCGGAGTTATCACTTTATTAGACTGGTTAAACCTTGACTTTTACGAATGAAAAACAATATCGTTGAAATAGCCACCACAACTGGCTAGAGTACTCCATCCGATCACCTCAATTTATGAGTAGATTGTCGATTGTTTGAGGCTCAATCTGATGAATGACAAGTTCGGTTTCGTGTTTCGTGACATCAATCATTCCTGGATGGTTAGCGTAATAATTATACTTAACGTATTCTCACCAAAAATAGCTCTCCGAGGTTAAAATGACCTTTATCCCTAAAGATGATTATTCTAGGCTCCTTTTATTGCACTAGTTGAACTTTGGAAGCCTTAATACCGAGGTCTTTATGCCAAATTCTCCTCAGAGAAGTGCGAGAAATGTTCAGTTCTTGAGCACGGTCACAAGTGTATGCAGTTGATGTTCAGCTACATGTAGTTGATGTTCAGCCACATTCTGGGCAACAACAGCAATTTTTTCGCTAGATGGCACACCCTTCATGAGCATAACATGAAAAACATAGATAGCGAGTGTCCAGAGACACTATTTAGATCGCGTTAAATTCTCCAAGGCTTTAATTTCAATTATCCAAACAGAAACACAATTTCTTACTAAATATTCAATTGAAAATAGTTTCGAACTTAAGGACAAAATTGAAAATATCAAATAACCAAAAAATTCTTAATTCATTCAATATACAGATTTTATTTTCCAGTTTTTCACCTTGAGGAACAATAGATATTAGTGAAAAACTTTTGATTAAAAATAACAGTTATCTAATGATATTAGTCTAGAAAAAAACTATTCTCGATGTAATGATACTATTAAGAGTTCAGAGAAAGGTTTAATAATGGAAAATCCATTCAGCCTGGTTTAAGCAGAAGTCTTCATGGATAATTTAGAGATGAAAATTTACTTAAACCCCTTGGGCAAATATTTTCTTTAATGGTTCAAATATGTAGATGATATAATTCGTTTCTTTAAGAGAACATATAGACAACTATGCAATTTTAATCCGTTCATAGATAAAATCCATCCAAACATTTAATTCCTTTTTGAGAAGGAAAAGAATTGTGAAGGGTCTTTCATTAACAGCGCCTCATTTTCTTTGTTGAATGAAACACGTTATTTATTTGAAAATTATTGAATTTTTCATTTCATTATAAAGTACAATGGATACCATTATTTATGAAATAAAACATCTAAATGTCTACCACGGAAACGCTGGCAGGAATGAAGTCGTTGAACCCATTTTTCCATTTCAGGTCGTATGTTAGCAATTACTCGTTCAAAATTTTTTAATTTGTTAGATGATTGCTGTAAACAAATGACTTAATGTAACACCAAAGAAAGAAGTCTAATGGAGTTAAATCACAGGAACGAGGCAGATAATTTAGCGGTTCATTTCTTGAAATAATCATATCACCGAATTTTGTTTTCAATAAAGTCATTGTGTCATTGGCAGTATGACACGTGGCACCGTTCTGTAGAAACCACATGTTCTGCAAATCAAGACGAACCAATTCAAGCCATAAAAAATCAGTCAACATTGAAGGATAACGATTTCCATTGACAGTTGGTGCCTCATGACCTTCGTTGAGAAAAAAAATAAGGTCCAATGACTCCTCCAGCATAAAATCCGCACCAAACAGCAAATTTGTCAGAATGTAATGGCAGTTCTTAATATTCTTCACATTTATCACCACTCCAGATACGCCGATTCTGCTTGTTAATATAACCGTTAAACCAGAAATGAGCCTCATCGCTAAGAATTATTTTCTTATGAAAATCTGCATCATTTCCCATTTTTTCCAAATAGCAATTACTGAACACGACGCTTTAAATGATCTGTTGGTTTGAGTTCTTGGGTTGAAACAATTTTGTATGGATGTTAAGCAAGGTGTTTTCGTAAAATTAGCCACAAAGACGTCTGGAAGATGCCTAGTTCTTGTGAAATCTAAAAGTCGATAAATTTTGGTCTTTACGAACACTTTCACGTACGGCACCAATATTCTCTTCACTTCTTGCATTTCTTTGTCTCACTGGCACTGTTACATCATGAAGTATCAAATTGATTTTCTAACTTTTTTACTTAACGTTTAACTTTTCTTTTATCCGAACAATTATTAAAGCACGTAAAGTTAGAGTAACAGATCGCGATTTTTCATAATAAATTTGGATTATTTGTAAACGTTATTGGAGTGTGTACCTTTCCATGATTAAATGGTAGACATTGACAAATGCAACTGTCAATGTCACAAATAAACAGTGACTGCTATGCGTGAGTAATGTCAATTTAAAAATGAGGCGTACCTATGAATCACTTTTTATAGAAGTGAATAAATATCATTAGGCAAATTGCATCCAGTAACGGCTATGGTTCAATCATGATAGCCAATGTTATAAACAAAAATCAAAAGAATCTTGCATTAAATCTAGTTCACTCTGTTTTTTGACTGAAAAATACACATCAATTCCTTGGGTATTTCAAAATAAAATTTGACTCATATGTGCTTTTAGAATGTTTAATAATTTGCCAATTCATATGAAAAATAACAAAGATAAAACAAATAAAGACAATAGGAGTTTATAACTGGACTTGCAATGATGACCGTATGATGGGTATTGGTCAAACAGGTAGATATCCTTCAAAAAAATTAATCATCAACACCAGAAGAGTTAAACGTCTGACTTCTTGCACACAATATATGCCAGTCATTTGAAAGAATTTGGACATAATTTCAACAATAAGTATGAAATTATCCATAATGAAATTAAAAACACCCACCCCCACTTTTGGAAACAATAGAAATTAGTAGGTATAAGAACCTTAAAATTTTTTCTCAACGACCAGACAGATATCACAAGATCTCCTGTGTTGAAAAATTTTACTTAGTTTGCTTTTCATCCCTCATAAAATTATGCTCCACCACTGTCGTCATTATGGAGTATAAGATCTTAAAATATTGAAGAATTCAACGAAGCAGATTGTATAGCAAAAATTCCAAAAATAAATAATATTTTCCATTTAGTTTTCTTCTTTTATTGAACAATATCTAAAACACGGCCAGCGGCGTAGTCATTAAAATAATACCTCTCGTTTTCTATGAAATGAATTAATTCTATTTAAATTCAACGGTGAAAATATGTCTGCAATCGATTGAAATCGGACAGAAGCGAGATAATTACCGAACACAACAAATTCAAAAAAAAATTAAATATCAAACAGATTTATTCTGTTAGCCTCCTTCCTAGAAATTTTAATTTCAAAAAATTTTTATTCAAACACTTTCAGAATTTAATTAATGTCAAACTTTGAATATCAAAACAGATTTAATCTGTTAATCTTCTACAATTTTAATTCCAAAAAAAATTTTTTAAAGAACTTTTAGAATTAAATCAATGTCTTATAATAAGCACTGCTTATATTTAATAGACGTATGAAATCAAAATTCACTATACAGTATCAAATGGAATAAAAAACCCAACAAAAATAAATTGTTAATTAAAATTAAAAATAAGGAATATCAAATGTTTCGTTCCAAACTTACGCACCTGAACTCGTCAGGTAAACATTTGACAAAATGTTTAGTTTCTGGTCTTATATTTATGAAAACTAAATCTTTTTGAAAAATACACAACATAATTTTAAGAACTTCTCCAAAACTGATTTATTTGATATATTTAATATGTTTAAATATTTAAATAAGTTACTTCAAAAACATGTAGCACATCCTCAAAAACAATTAGAATTCAGATAAGGTCGGTTCAACTTTACATTTATAAAATAAATTCGATTAAAAATGAATAAACATGTAATCTTACCAAAAAATTTCCGGAAACTCTGTGAATGCAATAAAAACTAGGTAGGTACATCTTATATCCCAGGTACTCTATGTTCTATGCTAAACACAGAAATCACACAAAGTTTGTAAGGCATTCTATGGCCTTCATTAAACCACTGGAAAATGTATAATAAATTTCATTATTCGAAAACCTAATATAATTATATATAAAATAAAATAATAAGAAGCAGTTTTCTTTTACTTGATAGAAGGATAATTACAAACTTTGAATATCAAAACAGATATAATCTGTTAGTCTTCTACAATTTCAATTTGAACAAAATTTTCTCAGAGAACTTTTAGAATTTAATTAATGTCTTATAATAAGCACTGCTCATACTTAATAGACTTAAAAAAATCAAAATTCACTATACAATAGCAAATGGAAAGTTTGTAATTATCCTTCTATTATGTAAAAGAAAACCGCTTCTTATTATTTTATATTTAATTAATGTCTTATAAGCACTGGTTTAATTTAGTAAACATATGAAATCAACTCTCATTATATAATATCAAATGGAATAAAAAAACCCAACGAAATATAAATTTTCAATTAAAATTACTAAATAAATACTTGAAGGAGACAAAATTCTGTTTCTAATCTTATATTTATGATAACCAAATCTTTTTCAAAAATGCAAAACAATCTTAAGAACTTCTTCAAAACTAACTAATTTTAAATATTTAATATATTTAAATAGGTTACTTCAAAAAATCTCTCAAAACATGTAGTACATCCTCTAACTAACAATTTGAAATTGAAAAGATCGTCATCAGTCCTACTTCACATTTAACAAATAAAATTAATCACCGAAAAATATCTTATCAGACAGATCTCGTGGTATCCTTGTTGAAGAAATACTAAAATTACTTAGTAATAATTACTTTAAAAATCCTACGTATTCTATTTTCGTCACAAAAATTACGCAAAACTTTCAAGGTATTTTATGGCCTTAGTTAAAACCGAATGACAATTATAAAATGAGTGAGGAAAACCAAAATATAATTATATATTATATATACAATAAAATAATAAATGATTTCAGAAAAATTTTGACTTTTTTACCGAGGAACTTTTATATTCTTTGATATAATATCCTTAAAGGGGAATAATATAATTTGATTCTCTTTTTAATAGGAAATATAAACAAATGATCACAATACTTCATAAACCTCAAATTAAATTAATACATCACAGCTTCTGTCCATAATATGAATATCAGATAGTAACTTTAATTAATTAATTCTCCTAAACCTCTGAAAATTTAATCTTAATTTCGTGAAAACTTTTTAGAATTAAATTGAATAAAATACCTTGGAAACACTGTTTCACCTTATAGACATAAAGAATTATCAACACATGTGAGCGTAAGCTAACCAATAAAGAATAAAAAGAAAACATAAAGAACTGACCGTGATCATCCAGAACCATCATCCAAGACAAGCTTGTTTCGATTGGATATTCAGAAATAACAAACTCCATCACCAAAAAATGCCCCACATAGAATTTACGAACTTCAATAAACGTGGTCAACTAGTTGAGCACTACTTAAAATATTAAATAAAGTGAGATATTTTATTCAATTTAATGCTAAATAGTTTTGAAGAGATTTTCTAGATTAAATTAGAGATTTCGGAAATATGTGTAATATTTCAGAAGAACTTTTCGGAGTTAATTTTCAATTTATATTTATTATATTCATAACCTATATTTTCACACATGTGCGTGGCAGTTTTCAGACATAGAGTGTATGTCGTATCTTCTTCACAACATTTTTCTATGGAAAACCCCAGTTTTTAAATAGTGCCAAACTAGTTCAGCACGTTTATTAAAGTAAGATCCATTTGAAAAATCACCTATTTGTTCAATATTTTTTGGAACACCTATATATTAGCAAATAATTTCCTGAGATGCTGAAATGAAAGCACAAGGAGCCTATATCGAACGAAATTTTCTAAGATGTCTTGTTCAGCAGCTATTGAAACCCAGCGCACTATTGCAGGATCCTATGTAGACATTAAGATGAAATATAAGGCATTCTGGTACAAGCACACAATCAAAGTAGACAGTAAGCTATGAAAAAAGTCTTTTCATTTGTTCTTATTGCTTGAATATGAATGGCAGCGTACCTTTCACAAAAACATTCAAGATTTTCTGATATTATTCGACCTCCGTACTCTCAAAATCAATTTGCAGCCTCCGCCTATGTCTGATAAGTATATTTATCTTGGATATCCCCTGAAACCGGTTCATTCAAAATTCAGGTTTCTTGATACTCTTGAATTCTTTGAAACCATGATGGTACGCTGCGAAATCATGGGTTTTTCTTTTTCTGTTATTTGTATTGGGTATAATTTATAATATAAACTTTAATTTATTCAATAACTTCGTAGTATTGAATGAAAAAATACAAGTTCTTGACCTATGTGATAATTGATAAATTACACAAAATATTATCGTTTAGTATGACGTAAGAAAGAGGTACCTAAGTATAATATTTTGACGGTTTGGATTATCATCTCATGGTGAATGTCTTTTTGGACAACTGAGGCTGATAAATTTTGATTGTGAAAACTAACACATCGGTTGATAAGTTCCCGGTTTAATAAATAAAAGACAATAGATCAAATTTGACTTTATTCATAAACATAGTCATTCATTAAGGGCTATCATTCAGCGCTTCTACAAGCTTTCGATACCTTTCGCAGCCAACCACTTGTGACAGGTGCATTGTCTTGGTGAAAAATCACTGTTCTTGGAATGTTGAATCGTTTCTTCGAAATTTCTTTGTTCGCTCGACCCTGTAGCGATCACCACTGATTTTCTTACCCTTTCAAACGAATTGTTTGTCTTCGCTTCCTTGTCTGTGTTTATTCAACTGATAAATTATGTCCTCAATGTATGCGGGCCAACTGGTGATTTGTCTCTTGTCTTCTTTGCCAGTCTGTTTTCGTCCATGCGGTTGATATGATCATTCTATTCTTGTTTCTCCTTCAATACCGAATCAATTTCAGTTGCCTCTAATGTTTGGCTTCTTTTAGAGGTTTCTGGCCTAGTTTCTGCAGTGTGCGTCAGAATGGGTCTTATTGCCGTTTTGTAAATCTAAACTCCATAGCTTGTCTTTTCACCTCCGCCTCAAAATCCCTAAACTCAGATATTTCCACGCCGAGATATTTGAACCCCATTTTATGTGGTACAACATAGTTGTCAATTTCTAGCTTACATCTGAAGTGGTACCCTTGATATGCTCATGCATTTCGTCTTTAATGTTGACACAACCATTCCGAATTTTTTTCCTTTTATGTTGAACTGATGCAATAGTCTTTGTAAGATCTATTTGCTCTCGGCTATCAATATTGCATCATCGGCAGACCATGATCTCTTTATTTCCAAATTTGTATCCGGTTAGTTCAATCACCTGTTTTATCAGTTCATTAACAACGTCTTTTTCTTCGACTGGTTCACCGTTTATTTTTCCTTGGATTATTTTACCCTTGTATATATTTTCGATTATTTTCACAATGTTTTAGGGTATTTGTCTGACGTGAAATAGATGTATCACATCTTTCAGTTGTGCGCGATCGAATACTTTCTCTGGATCTATGAAACACATGAACGCTGTGCTTATTTTCTTTATATTCTATCGATTCCTTAGGCATCAGTGCATGATCTTCCTGATCGGAACCCTTGCAGTTCCTCCCTCAGGACAATGTGTTCATTGATTGTCAGTAAGGATTCTTGTGGTTAATTTGAATGCGATAGGAAGAAGATTGATTCCTCTTTAGTTAGATGGTACTTCTTTGGCAACTTTTTGAAGAGGAGTGTTGTTTTGCTGATCCTCAATTCATCAGGCATTCTGCGACCTTACGTAATCTTATTTTCAGTTTATGTTTTCACCTGCGTATTTGAACATTCTGTTGGTGATTCTATCAATTCTATTTTTAAGTTTTTTAAGGGCTACCTGCCTTGCCTCTTCCTTTCCAATAAGTATGTTGATTTGACGGTTATTATGATCACTTTGGGTTTGCTGTTTCTTATGAAGTTTTTCAAGTAATTCACCCAAATTTCCTTTAATAAACTGTTTCTGTAATTTCTCCGAATCAGGTTTATTTTTTTTCGCTCGTTAATAGATTTGTAGGTATCGTATTCTCGTTTTAATGTTCTAATTTAAAAAATGTTGAAATTTTGTTTCTTTTTTTTAATATAACAGTAATTTCCGTTTTTCAGCTCAACTTTCATATGCAGCAGCTTGTTCTGAAATAAGATACTCGTATTTTACTGAAAATAAACAACGATATTGTTCTGGAAATAAACAGCAACAGAGATGATCTATGTTATATTGTCCCTCTCGTAATATTAGTTTCGGTTAGCTTTCGCAGATGATAACCGGCTTAAAAAATAGTTTGGACATTCAAGAACAACATAACCTATTAATATCATTGATTTTATATTGGTAAAATATAATTTTTATAAGTTGAAAATGTCAAAATTTGAGCCAAGTAAGCGTCATTTGCGGGAAATATTAGTTGACTTCTTTAATTTAAAGAAATCTGCTGCTGAGGCGCATCAATTGTTCGTAGAAGCATATGGTGAGGGTACTTTGAGTGAGAGAACGTGTCGAGAGTGGTTTCAAAAGTTTAAAAATGATTTCGACGGAGAAGACAAAGATCGCAGTGGAACGCCAAAAATTTACGAGGATCCAGAATTGGAGGAATTATTGGAGGAAGATTCATCTCAAACACAAAAAGAACTTGCTCTAACATTAGAAGTCACTCAGCAAGCAGTCTCACATCGTTTAAATTTAATTTGTGTTAAAAAACGGCGGAAACTTATTTGTACTCCTAATATATTGATACTTTACAATGAGTGGAACAATTCACTTATTTCCTTAAAAAAAATCGATTAAAGAGTTCTCACCATTGAAAAATAAAATAAAAACTAAAACATCATAACTTTCGATTTTGAAGTAAGTTTTTTCTTGGCTGCTCCTGGTAAATGCAAGACAGGTTGAGTGGTAGCATTATTTTTCTTTATACTAACCTACTAAAAGCTGTAAATCTTATATAAATGGCTTTGCTAACTACTTCCGATTATAAGTAAAATAAGTAGGATAGGTTAAATGGGTTACGGCCATCATTTCTCTGTTGGGTCGAAAACTAAGCGCCGTGCCTAAGATGGCGTAAAGACAAAGCCTAATTAGAATGCAACTGAACTGGCACAAGCTAAAAAGCTTCTGAAGGATCTTCACAGAAGATTTAGGAGTATCAGGATATACTGGAGGCTTCAATATCCTATATGCTTTTCCGGTCTATACGTGTCATTTAATTCCTCCAAAGTCTCAACCTTTCAGTTATGGAGCCGCAAATGACGGCAATATCTTTGGGAAAGATGTGAAGAAAACAAAAAATTGTAACAGATAGCTTTATTATTCTGGATATTTTTAAAAACAAAATATATTCAACTGTGTCGTCTTCAAATGAAGATAATCGAAAAACAATTACATAAATCTTACATTAAATACTTAAAAAATATTGTCATTGAATAGTAATCTTTTCTAAAAGGACCTTGACGGCAGAAGGTACACTATAGTCGACTAAATTGCTTGGCTGCTCATTTAAAAATAAACAACATTGCTACTAATATCGAATTAAAGACTCTTTAAATAATATATATTTATAGATAACAATATAATTCAAGAAAATTAGCCAATCTGACTACTTTTTATCACTAATATATTACACAACTTTTACAATTATTGCACTTTATCTACTACTTTCATATTAACGAATTATGAGTTTGATAATTATGACTTTATTCGTTGTGTAGATTCAGTTACTACTTCTCTATTTTCAAATCACATGACAGAGTGCAGGATTGCCTAAAATAATTGTAATCAATATACGAATTTAGGAAAATTTAGGCATACACTACTTACAGGCAAAAGTAACTGACACATTTAGAGACTGTAAGAAGTGAAGAGCCTTGTGGTGAAGAGGGGGGGGAAACATGCTAATTTTAGTCACCATCGTAAATTACATCACAACTTTGCACTTTGGAAATGCTCAAAATCAATCGCTTTTGAACGAGAGTTCCATAAAATTCGAAAGCGAACGTCGTATATATCTATCGACGTAAATAGAGAATAATATACACGGGAAGTCAGGTCAACGTCCATTTTGCAACTGAACAAATATTTATCACGCCTTGCTAACGCCTTCATCAAAAAAGATGTAGATTTTTTGGTGTCTTGATTAGCTCTTAGACATAAAACCCACATTTTCATGTATAACTTTATCTCTTTATTCCAAAAAGTGTCCATGAACACGCGTTGCAAGATCCTTCATTCAATTTCCATGCTAAATAATCTATTTAGAAAACACACTGGTGAGCTTCGAATTCATTTAATTAATTAACCGGCTAACACCTGCTCTACACGCAAATAACTATTCAATAAATAATATATTAGAAAAGAAATTTAATATAGTTCATTTTGTGCACTCATATTGAGATGAAAACGAATATAGAAAATTTGTTATAATTTCATTTAGCCTTTGAATTAGTCAGTTACTTTTGTTGTAGCCTGTATAATTCTCCTCCAACAATTCTTGCTTCTTCAAACCTATGAATATACGAAGAATAAGTACTATCTTATGTGAAAAATTCTTCGATTAATTCACTTTAAATATATACGATAATTGTGCTTACCAATTGTAATGAGGAAGACATTGAAAATTTTGTTGCATCAGACTATATACAATCTTTTTCACCACGCAATTTTTCTAATAATAAATTGACCTATAAGAAAAACCTAATCGCGACTATTTATAAACTAAGCATTGCGAATAATCTTACTCTTTGATAGTATATTCAACAGAAAATATATTATATTCGTATTTTTTAATATATTAAATTATCTTAGAAAATATATCTATAGTAACTGCAAATCAATGTAAGAAATTGTGTGATGGCTCTGAAAAAATTCGAAATTAATGTGATCGAAAAAATTCCTTGTTGGGTGTGGAAAAATTATCAATGTAGGGTAGGTAAGGATCTGAAAATATCAGCGTAACAGTCACGTCTAATCAACAAAAAATAGAGAATTTATTTGAAAAACCAAATAATAAAAATATGATAAAATTTCGAAAAACTTCAAAAATTATGAATGAAGATGATTAAATAAAAAAGATGAATAACAAAATATATGAGCAGGCCATCCACAAAAAATTCCTGGATCTGGGTTGAGGAACTAATATCTCGCAAATTGTCCCATAAGGGACCACTGGGTTGGGTTGAAAGTTGATTTTCGCTCATCAAATAATCGAATACAAAATAAATGATATGTCAATTAAATAATCAGTTCAACGTATTGGTTCGGAGGGAAATTTTGCCTCGATTTTTCGTGCTCTGATCTCTGAATTCCATCCGACATGAGCCTGGCGTCTATTGTGGGAATTGTTGCCATTGGTGGAAGCGAAACACACTCGGCGGGAATCTGAAAAAAATATGAATATACAATAATAAATCCTTATTTGATCTTGGAACCCAAAGGTGCCGATCACGTATAAAAAAAACACTTTAGTCCCGTCAAAATAGCCAAAATTCGCAAAAAGTTGAAGAAAGATATAGACGTTTAATAAACCAATATGAATGAAATGCGAAAAATCTCCTTTAAACAACTGCAAAAAATATATCCAAGGTCAAAGGTAAAAAAATTCAGGTTTTTTTTCATTTATCTCTGAAACGGTAAGTTTTATCGTAAGAAAAAGGCCAAACAAAAGTTGTAGACCATACAGTTCTTTACAACAAATTTTCAGATACTTTTTTTCGTAGGAATCACCATTCGTGAGATATCGCGGTCTTAAAAGTTGAAAAATTCAGATTCTACATAATATGCATATACACACATAGTCAAAAGTCTGGCTTTTACCACAATGGCGCAACGTACTTTTTTCGGACGAGTCACGATTAGATTTACAAAGTGATACTAGACGAGAAAGAGTTTGGAGAGGTCCAGGCACTAGACTAGAGCGACTCAATTTCGTCCGGAAAGTTGTGCCCTTTCAAGGCGAATCAATAATGTGCTGAGGGGTACAATATTCAGTCGCCGTACCCCCCTTACCAATGACTGGTGCCATCTACGTAGAAAACATCATTGTTCCTCTGCGCAACGAAATTGGGGATAATTTCATTTATCAGTATGTTTCAAACATTCTTCAAGAGAACAATATCCAGAGAAGGAGCTAGCCAGCAAACTCACCAGACGTGAAAACAATTGAACACGTATGGGATTACTTAGAGAGAGCAATATCCAATCGCCAAAACCCACCTTCAACTTTTCAGGAACTGATTTTAGCCCTTCAGGAAGAATGGAACGATATCCTGAAAACTGAATTTGGATTCAGTTGTGGAATAACCATAATGATTTCTCATTTTTCCTATTTTGTCCCATCCTGCATAAGGCAAAGAGTAGCAAACAAAGATTTTCCATCAAATATATAGCAGTTGAAATAGAGGAAAATATTAATCTCATTTCCAGAACATAGATTGTTTATTTCTTGAGAAACCTAAAGGGCCAAGACTTTTGACGATGTGTGTAGATGCAAGCAATTCTCGTGTAAACAAAGATACTGAAGATATCAATCAACTTGTGGAGTGGTTCTTATCACATGATCCTTTCCCAGTGGTTCAAAAAATTTTGTCTACTGCCAGTGGAGTCGTGGGAGATAATAAAATTAATTATCATAATGCTCGTGCAATTGGACTTGCTTCTATAACCAAAATGACTGCCCAAACATTTAATAATATTAAATTAAAACGCACTGATACAGTACTACCTCTTTTAAGTGCGAGAAGCGTCATAGAAGTACATGATGAAAAGGTTCATATAGACCCTGTATTATTATTTCAACGCACGAGCATTACTAGACATTTGAAGATGACTTGAAAATTCTTCGAGTATGAATTAGAAATAGAATTCTTTCAATCGATGGGATACGATTTGATCAAACTTTATTTATCACAATAGATATAGAGATAGAGTATGCGTACAGGGGAAACCACGTCAAGGTCATTACCTCATAGGTGGATACCGAGCAACTCAAACTATTTGGGTAACGAAGAGGCAGATCGGCTGGCGTTTGCGAGAGCCGCGCTGCTTCTAGTAGGCCCGGAACCATTCCTGGGAATATCACATGACGTGCCTAAGCGGACGATAACAGGCAAGACTAGAGTCTTTCGGGTTGAGCCATCCTGAAATCGAAGGCGTTTCTTGGAATAACTTCGAACCAAAAGATGGCGGACCTAGCGCTAGTTCTGAATAGGGCCAAACTCATAACACTTGTCGGAATTATGACAGGTCACTGCAGGCAGAAAGCACATTTGGACAAAATCGGTCTGGCTGAAGACGATGAATGCAGGCTGTGTCTCGAGGACACTGAAACAGCCATGCACATCGTCTCAGAGTGCCCAGCCCAGAGTCGCATCAGATTCCAGGTTTTTGGTCTGGCTATTATAGCCCACTGCGAAATGAAAAAATTACCCCGAACAAGACAGACGCCCGCTCTCTATAAATAACAATAATTTCCCATTGGGGAAACCACGTCAAAAAATGCGCCAAGGTCATTACCTCAAGGTGGTGCGGAAATGTGTGCATATTATGTAGAAAATGGATTTTTTAACTTTCAGAATCGCGATATTTCAAGAATTGATTGAACTAATTAGCGTTGTCCACGCGTGTCGCTTCATGCAGCGACCAGTAAAAAATTGCGGTTTATATTTGAACCACTCTCGTATTATTAAGAGATATTAACCATTATTTTCAAGTAATACTTGATACTCACCATTGGTTGCTGTGGCTGTTGTGGTGGAAGAGCACCAGGAGGCGGCATAGTCGGATAATAATTTGTTGGCGAAACCGGTGGACTGGGATACGGCCAATAAATGATCTGATGCGGGACGAATTGTCTTGGACCCAGTGGAGTGGCAGCAATCTGAACAGGAGCATATCCAGGGAAGTTTGGTCCTGGATGGAAGGCAGTGGGAATCATATTGCCACCTAGATGTCCAAAAATAACCATATGCATTAGGAAAACACATCTAAATTTCACATATACGTTCTAATATTCAATGAATACTGTTTGTTTCGAAGCAATTCAACAAGTGATCCAACACCTCTAAAATATGGCAAGAAAGTTCTTCATTTTCTTAGTTCTTATGAGAACTGCGGGAGACCATGATCTTTCGTAGATAACGGTAAAGGTGAAATGTATTTTGCAACAACCAATGGAAAATCGAAAAAGGTTTCGACGGAGGCGAAAGATCTCTTTCTTGTGAAAGGTACAGGTAACTCTAAAACGATAAACAATTTCCACTTATTCTAGTCCACTTATAATTTTAGTTTTTTTTGATTATATAAACAATTTCACTATACCATAAAGGGTTAGTTTCAAAACAATATACAAATGGTTATTATTCTCAAAGTTCTGATCATGATAGCTTTCGAGAAAACTTTAACCAACGTGAACATTCAATCCACTAAACCGTAAATGAAAATGCAGAAGACAGCTGACACCCTGAAGATATCAAAGAAACGTGCATACTTTATTTTGCACGAACATTTTTTCTATGAGAAGGCTAGTTTTGAAGTGCTTTCTTATAGTGGACCAAAATCAACAACGATTATTCGGAGCGCTGTTTGAAGTTGTTCAGGGCGATTAAACAGGATTTTCTGCTTCGATATGCAATGAACGGGAAACATGGATCCATATACGTCTGAATCAAAAAGGTCGAGTGGATAGCAGCTGGCGAACCTCGATCAAAGCGGTCAATAGCGCAGAAGACTGCTAGCAAGGTTTTGGCGTCCGTATTTTAGGTTTTTCATTCATCAACTACCACCACAGAAGTAATCCTGGGTTCTGAGGGGTTCTGTCCCCCTCGGCGTGTGAGTTGTGTCTCCAACTCGGGAAGTAGCCTGCATAACTACAGGAGGTAGGATAGTGCCTCCTTCCGCCAGTGAGGGTGGAGGTCTTGGAAACCGAAGCCGTACTGGAAGTCAAACGTCCCTGTGTTTGGCGCGCTGATTTGGCGTATCCAAATATCTCGCCCATGAGGGCCGTGACTATCAAGCCTTAGGGTAGGTGCGTCACGTTAAAATTATTCCTTCCTTCCTTCATCAACTACCACCCATCCCGTAGTTTCCAGATCTTGTCGCGGTGAGAGAACTCGTCACGACTAGGGTCCTAGTTTCACTGATGTGAAATGGAGCACCAAGTCGTGATGCTCAACACGGAGGCACGGAGTTTGTTGCAGCACAGGGCTTATACCCTTAAAACTGGCGTTACTCTACTTAATTGCAGATCAATCTTTCAGATTTTTCTGTCCAAAGGGCCAGTGCGTTATGTTATTTACTGATCAGGGAAGGTGAATGCCCACGGCAGTATTCTTACTTCTGGTGGTTGAAAGTCACCATGCTAGACTCACATAGTAGCACATAATTCTTGTCTCAGGATTGCTCAAAAAGTGCTTACAGGGTTTAGCAGGTCTTGACGATACGGCCGATCTCTCTCGAACCAGAATTGTTTCCGGGACATTTCTGGGGTTTTGGGGTCTTGACGCTACGGTTTCAAACTGTTGGTGCTCGAACCAGGATCGATTGAAAGACTCCACAAGGATTCGTAGGACTTTATGGTACGATCGGTTGTTAGTGCTCCAACCAGGATCGATTGAACCACCTGTTCTTGAAATTTTTCTTGCCTCTTGAGTTTGCGGCTGTGAGGTGGAAATCCAGCCCCTTCGGCATGTGAGTTGTGTCCCAAACAAAACTCGGGTACTGAAGTACAGAGTCAGTAGCGGTTGGATAGTACTTTGCTGCTACCAGTCACGGTGTAGATTTTCGAACTGAAGCCGAAACTGGAAGCGGGGTGGGTTCAACTCCATTAGAGTGGTTCTCTCTTTGCGCGATACTAAGGTGTATTCTTATAACATAACCTGCTTTCGGGCGTTGTGGAGACTACTTAGTGATCACCTGGTGAAAGAGCCATGCCACATGCCAATAACTTCAATGGTGGTATTTACAGATCGATTACCTTAGTAAGCAGAATACGTCAGTACTACTACATCTGCGCTAGCTTGTGGAAGGAGAGATTATGAAGTGCTGGATTTCTCTAGTTCATTGTTTCTAGCATCGAGTTGAACTCTTCTTGGCGACTGTTAATCTTTGAAGGCGTTCTCCATGACATTTTAGCTTGACGCGCTGGGGGCGCTTGTCTTGACTAAGATCCTAGTTACATCCCGGTGAAATGGAGGATTAAGTCTTGATGCCTAAAGCAATGTCACTCGCGCCAGTCACTGGACCAGTGTGGTGGAAGTTCAAGCGAATGGGGCCCTAGTTTCACCGTAAAGGTGAAATGGAGTGCTAGTCAGTTAGGCTGCAATCCGGATTAACGGGGAATGTCCACGACGGTTTTGGGACCTTGAACCTCCGTCTGTGTAGTGGAGTGTGAGTTGTGTCCCATAAACTCGGGCACTGACACTGCAGAGCTAGTAGAAGTCGGCTAATGCTTCGAAGCTACCAGCCCAGCTTAGATTTGGAAGGGTCCCAGCCTACTGAAAGCAAGGGGGCAATTTTTCCGCGCTAATTGGGTGTATTCTATGGTAGGAAGGTCGCTTTAGACAAAAAACACAATCGCAATTATCGGTTGGAATAGAGAGTCCCTACATGGTCCTACTGTATCGAGTGAACGATGAAATTCCGACGAGACGAAAAGGTTAGATAAGCGCTAAAATTATTGTATCGCTCTTGAAGCAGACTAACTATAAATAAAGTCAAACCGGGAACCTACCAGGCGATATGTTATGACCCATGGCTGTACATCTGTTGTGTTTCCGTTAGTCGATCACAACAAACTGTGAATTAATTGAAGAATCAATTCACTTCATCGTTTCAAAATAGTGGAATCAATTCAATTCTCTTTGATAAACGATACGTGGTTTTTTCCACACACTTAACCCTAATAAAATCACCACATCGTGTTACGAACACCGGTCTTTCGATCGTCGGTTACAATCACCACATTTATACCAACAAAATACTACGAAAAACTAATCGCGGTCCTAAGAGAGGTCTCACATTGAGAGTTCCATATTCATATTATGCGACTGGTAAGTCATCATTCCTGAAGTGAAGGTATCACGACATTCTTCTAGAGGATATTTTCCGCTTTCCCATTGGTTGTTGCATCCTGTTCCTCATCATTTCCGAATGCTCCCAGGAGGGGAATGTTTCGAAAAAAAATCATCTTTCTTAGATCGAGCAAGCCGTTACCGTGGCTACCAAACCCTGAAGGAACATAAAATCTATACATTTTTTAGTGACACTATTCTAAAACATGAATTGATGATTATTACATGCTGGATGAAGTAAATTCTTTTCCTCGCACCAATACCACTTGTTGAAATGTCGAGAGGCTCGCGCATGCGCGGCCATCTCAAATGAACTACGTGTAATGAAGAGATGAACTATAGGATAAATAAGTAAAAGAGACTCACCACAATGTAGCAGAATTTTAACCGTTCTACCATGTTGGCAGCAGACACCACGTATGACTTCCATCCCGGGAACTACCCTTAACTAGCCCACATTTTTATAATGCTCATTTCTCGACAGTAATTCTCAATACAAGCGGCTGTCAAAATAATATTTTGGAACGAAACTGGGTCGTAAAGACATGTTGGTGGAAATTAAAGTTTCCTTTAAAATGAGGAAGAAAATACGCTTTGCAGTTCAACCGTTTACGCATAGAATAAATTGACATTGTGAATAAAATACATATTTCTATGGCCACTATATTTAATTGGTGCTGACTTACGTTTCGTCCAAAGTATTGGACTTCATTGCAGTTTTCAAAAAAAAAACTTTAAGGATTTATTGTGTTCTATTTCCGATATGAAGACTATTTATGGACGGAGGCTATTTCTGTATTTTTTTAAATGAATAGTGTATGCAGTTGGCTCTAGGTGAAACCTTATAACAATTTTATTTAAAAATTCACGCAATTTTTATGTTTCACAGTTTATTAAAAATCCTGACACGTGTTTCGGTCTGTCAACCATCTTCAAAGAAGTACTGAAAGTAACTAAACTGAAAAAAGGTTCTTTTATTACACTTAGGACATCTGTGTATTTGGGAGTTTGTTGAATTCGCCTTTTTCTCAATTGTGTTTTTGATTGAACGAATCCCGAAATAGTCCATCAATTTACCCTTTTTAACATTATATAGTCAAGTGACATCGTTCTCATCAAAACAATGATTATTTTCTATACAATGTTCTGCAAAATCGGTTGATTTCTGGTTTTTCAAAATAGACATCCTAAGTTTTTTGATTTTATGTTGTAAACACCGGCCTATTTGTCCCATATATGTAGCATTACAATCATCACATCTAATTTAATAAATCACCGATTCGTAAAAGTTTAGGTTCCTTTCTTTATTGTTCACCAACATCTCAGCGAAATTATTTCTATTTACTGCTAAAGAATTGATTCCCATGTTATGAAGACCATTAGAGATCCTATTGCTGAAACTTTTTATATAAGCCATTGAAAACCATATTTTCTATATAAGAATCATTTACATTGATATAAAATTGTTTTAAAATACTCTGGTAAGTTTTTTATTTATCATTTTGTCAGTGATTTCAGTTCTATAGCCATTGTTCACAGCTATAGTTTTAACTATATTGACTTCTTTTCGAAAATTGACTTCGTTCAACGGATGTTCAAAAGTCTATGAATGAAACTATGGAATGTTGAAATTTTAATTTGCCATGACTGATTGGAGTTTGAATGGTTTATGGTATCAGTAGTGGTAGGATTTCTAAAAATGTGGAATTCGAACTTATTGTTACAATGACATGCTAAGATCTAAGAAGTTGATAGAAGAATTTTCTTCTATCTCTATTGTGAATTTGATATTTTCACGTATGCTATTTAAAATATTAAATTCACAATAGAGATAGAAGAAAATTCTATTTCTTCTATTCTTAGATCTGAATATAAGTAATTGTAATAATGAGTTCGAATTCAGCATTTTTAGAAAACCTACCACTTCTGATACCATAATCCATTCAAAATCCAATATGGTTTTCCGGGCTTATATGAAAGGTTTCAGCAATAAATAAAAATAATTTAGATGTTGGTGAACAATAAATAAAGGAACACCAACTTTTCCGGAGCGGGCATTTATTAAATTAAACGTGATGATTGTAATGCTACATTTATTGGACAGATAGGCCGATTTTTACAACATAGAATTGAAGAACATAGGATATCTATATTGAAAAATCAGAAATCAACCGGTTTTGCAGGCCAACTTTACTATACAATGTTAAAAAGGGTAAATTGATGGAATATTTGGAGATTCTTTCAACCCAAAAAAGGCATTGAAAAAAAGGAGAATTTAAAAAATTCCCAAATACTCGTTGGAAGCACCCCTATATTAGATGCTGATATTTCCATGCACCATAAAGATACACAGAAAAAATCTATATAGGTTTTCGAGAAGCTAGCTAATTAATAAATAACAGTATTCAAGGCCATTGACATAATTCCTTCAAACCTAATCCAGGTATTGTAATATTTCATGAAATTTGTGAAACATTTATATTGCTTTTTCCTTCTTACATATTTCTTTTATGAATACTTTAGATTCAAGTATCCTAAGTTTTATTTTGATGAAATCCAACACTATGAACGTAAAGTAAGTCGTACCAATAAAGAATATCATCCATTCATAATATTATGATAATAATGAACGGCCAATCAATCCTTTTTTAAATATTCATTAAAATTAATAAATAAGGATAAGAGACTAATACGTTTCAAGATTGTAGTGAAGGGTGGCTTTACCAAGTTTCGACATATTTATTGTGCTTATTTAGATTAATTAACTGGCATCAGGTAAATGAAGTTGTCTCGAGTTAATTTCAAGGTACCCATCTAGTGACATCCTCCAGCATTCAAATGGAATTTCCATGGTTGGAAAAATGTACAAAATTCGATTCAGGAAAACGCTAGCAGAGATTTGATTCATATATTATACTACGTTAACGAGTACGTAAATGAATGGATGCTTAGTTATAGAGGCAAAAGGAGAAAAGACAATAAGCAAAACTTCAGTACAATTTTCAAGGTTTCTAACATTTAAAGATGTTTTTGAAAACTTCAACAAAAGATCTTGGGCCAGCAGCCAAAAGCTATGTGTCCTTTCAGATTTCCTCACAGTTTCAGAGTACTTTGTGACCCACTAGCAATAAATTGGAAGTTAGGAGGTGCGAATATGAATATGAAGTATCTGAAAATTTCTCCAATAGAAAAAAATCTTCATCCTTTTCAAGTATGACCAGTATTTTTTTAGCACCTCATGACGCCTTTCCTGAATAAACGCGAAACTCAGTCGATGTAGGCTTGAGTAAACGCAGCAATTTTCTTCTCCGGAATATTGCACTTTCACTTTGAAGTAATTTTTGATCTCTTCCGCAATACGATATTTCATTTCACCAGATGCAATCTCATTTAACTGAGACCAGCTCCATTACATTTTCATGTGATCCAAATAACACAACGTAATTAGCTAAATTGAACGAGGTTGTAGGTAGAGCTTATATCTTGAATTGAATGAGTGTCCAACGTTTTGAAAATGCGGCAATTAATTTTATTCGCATTGAACAGAATACAATACATATTAATGACCAGTTGTTATTATTCGTTACCACCAGCAAAAGTATATAAATTTTTGAGCTTCTAAATATTCGGTGATTATTATCAAGTTACACAATTTCGATGAAATCTCACGACATTAATTAGATGTTAGAATAGGTAAGGTAAGGATGTTAGGAATTCTTTGATATTTCTTTCTAAAATTGATTTACTTCCAGATGGATTAACGATAAAAAGCTCTTCTGTGCATTGAAAACAGTTAATCCACGTAAACAAGAATCTCATTTAAAGAATTTTAAGAGAATATCCTCCATGAAATGGACAGAAATTTTGGGGAATATATCGTCTTCAATATTCAAAACGTTATTATGTTGCAGTAGTAAACTATTACAGCGTATATATAAGCTTCAAATTAGTCATTTGTAGGTACAAAAATATTGTAGAATTAATTTTCCCTTGCATAATGTTTTTTTTATGATTCCTGGAGTATCATAATTCTTTTTTACAGTGATATTCACGAGTATCAGCCAGCGTTTTTTTGAAAAGAGGACACGCAGAAAATTGATCGAGAAATGAGCAGTATATTCATAGCAAGAGGAGAACTAACAACAAACCCAAGCATTAATGTGACAAACATTTATTAATTGTGTAAATAATAAGGACATAATTATAAAATGAAACAGAGCTGCTGCATACAGTACAGGAAATAATGTGTTTCAAAGAGTTAAAAATATTAACTTCCTTGGATACTTCCGCTAGTCAATGTAGCTTTGATGACTCTTCCCGTTAAGCATGCCCTGGTTTCATGAAAATATAAATCTATCCACAATTTTCTGAATCGCGAAACTAACTGATAATCGCGGAAGAACAAAGCAATAAAAGGGAAAATAAATTAGAACACAAATCGAATATCGATTCGTTGAGCAGATTTTGTTGCTATTCAATCTTGACTGTAGGAGAAGTTCTCTAACGATTCGATATGTAGCATCAGTTCATTGCTGAAGTGTGCGGGTAGAAGTGGATAAAGAGTGAAAATGAAATAAATCAAAAAAGTGGAGGGTACATTGAAATTTAATATGACAAGTGATGTATTGCATCACGATGAGAAGAGAATACAGCTGAATATCTTCATTGTTATAAGTTCACAATACTTCACCCATAGTGTAAAGAAATGATTTTCATGCAATTGACTTAAAAGTGTAAGAGATATTTGAAATAAATCTGAATACTGCATTTCACTCTTTATCCACTTTCGTTAATTTTTTTGATACCTCTTTTATCTTCTATGTTGAAGTATAAAAAAGTATTAACAAAACTTAGTGCGATTCTCTACACCATATGCTATAGTTAGATTGTGGTTTCACTTTGAATAAACGTTTTCAGCAATGATTTTATAGAACAAGATGCTGTGACTAATAAATAACAGAAATTTCTCTTCTGTACTAAACATATGAACACATCTTGTACAACAAGAAACTTAATCGACGTTCTTTTAATATTTGAAGTGAAGAGATGTTGAAGAATTATGATAGTAAATCATAACTTAAAATTGCTCTTTATTAACATAATAAATTAGAGTATCCAACACCACGAACATTTAATAGTCATATCCAAATGGATCTTATTTTTGTTCTCATACATACCTCGGCTACGTTTCAAAAAACGTGGATGATTAATATTTCAGAGGACCTTGAGTCTCCTTGAAAACAAGTTAGTAAATTGGAAATACAATGCTGGAGAAATGGGCAGCAAAGTTAAAGAATTTGAGCTGTTAGTTGTAATACCAATGAACACCAGTAAACCAAACATTCTGCTTAAGTTGCTCTTTAATAGTGAGACCACATATTTCAACTTGTGTACAGTTCAAATTGAAGTTTTGTAGGGAAGCATATTTTTCTTATATTTCAGTTTGAAATGGAAATAGTTCGGAACAAAACAGAAAAATATACTGTAATAATACCAACCAAGAAAAAGTATATATTCTGATCTCGGTCTCTACAAATTACAGAAATATATACCACTTCTAGAAACCAGAACCCAAACTACAAAACTCCAACCAACACCAAGTTAAAGTATGAGATGGGAACACACCAAAACACATTGAATCTAGCGTAAGCTAAGGAAAAATACAAGGAGGCTTATTCTAAGGTCCTACAAATAAAACATAGCTTAAGTCTCAATCAATGAAACTTTTCTTGCTCCGTTGGAATAATCTATGCACTAAAAACAAATCTAAGACCCATTATATAATAAATGAAAAATATATCTCTGAAAATCTGGGTATTCTATTTTGTACATATGTTTAAATATTCCATATCAACTCAGGACTTAATCATTTCAGTGCTACCCATTCTATAATTCATAGTGGGTAAATGATAACTGGAGATGGTTGAGAAACTCACCATTGCATTCAAACCAATTTGAAAAGTTGACAAACACTTATTTACTTTGAATTCTCAGTTCTGCCCCGTCTCCAGTTACATGCTTGACTCTTTACCAGAAGTAAATAATAAATACACCCAAATCCAAGACTAAATTAGTCGCAACAATAATGTTTGTTATAACAAAAGCTGCCTGAACATGTATAAATATACGCGAGGTAAAAAAATGAAAAAATAGATGCAACATCTAGAAAGAGAATATCAAAAACACGATATGTGTATATAGTAACAAACTAGTAACTGGAATGTTTATATAATCACATTACTTTCGTCCCAATAAAAGGCACAATTTTCCGACACCGGAAATGAGCAATACAGTCAGGTTCGTCAGAATTTCAATGTCAATAACTTAAAAATGATTCCAAAAATGTAATCAATTAGGCCCCTTTCATTACTACGTATCATTGTTGGGCATCATTTGTAATCTCATTAGAAAATTCGTAAATAAAATATCTACTTTCATTTCAAGGCACAATTCAAGGCTTATTATGTATTCAGTTTAATTCAGTGTGAACTACTGAAAGTAATTTTATTGATGTCTATCTGTGTATACATCCATACAAAATATTACTAGTATAGGTACAGAGTCGTTCACAGAAAACTTCTAAGTGTTCTATATAATATTCCGGAATTTTATATCTTCATTTTTTTTGCAGATAAGGACTTTATATAAAATGTTTTAGTTCAAGTACCTAGTGTAGCTATACCAAGATAAAAATTTAAATTAATATTTTTTCAAGTGGAATGCACTGTATCGAAAAAACAAACCTATAAGACAAAATAATAAAACATTTTAGGAATAGAGGTTTTATGTCTTGAAATAATCGAAGCCGGAAAAGAACGCTTAATGCTGAATCTACTTTAAATAATATCATCCAGAATGATTTACTCGTTAGATTTCATTAACAAAATATTCTTGTCAGACACAAAATCCTAAGGAATATCTCATAAATGTAGCCAATGAAATTTCAGAGTTTGAAAAAAATGACGACATAAATTTCCGATAGTCTAGAGAAGTTTCCGGAGAGTGTGTAAAAAACGCTTCTCCTAAATTGAGATCGTCAATATCAAATTATCAAAAATTCTGACCTAACGAAAATATATCGAATTCATCGAATAAATTTGTCACTCTTAATCCAGATTCGGTTACACTTTATAGAATTAAATATAATTATAATAATAAAGTCGTATAGTACAACGATAACAAGACTTATATACTTAAATAATGTGGAATGTGAGATAATCATCAACATATAAAATAAAAATTGAATTTATTCTGTATTAGAATCAGTGTTTAAACTTTGAAAATTAAGTAACCATAGTACAACCGACTAATAAAATATAGAAGATGTGAAAGAATTCTTCCTCGTTCATGTAAGTACAAATGCAGTTCTAACAATAACGATCAACAATCAAATCTTATGATTTTTTTAGTACTTAGAATTGTATATAAAAAGTTATATAACGTTCAATAACGAGAGTATGATTTCAAAAATTTACTTCGAAAGTTATCATATCAAAATATACTAATTTGAGCATTTGAATAAACGATTGCTTTTATTACATATTTGGATAAAACTGCGAATATATTGCGCCACTACCCGGCTGTATATATGCTCGTTTAGCAGGTGTACTCTGTTCACTGAAAGCATCAGAATATGATCTTTTGACCGCGACTGGTGCTTGAGGCACCATAGGGTACATACCAGGAGCTGGACTAGGGATAAAATGGGACGGATAAGGCATCTGAGCTCTTGGTATCGACAAGGAAGGCATTCCAAGTCTCGGTGGAAGCAGGACCAAAGGATGTGGTGATTGAGGGAGTAAATGGGGTACATAAGACATCTGAGGCTTAATCATGGGAGAAGAAATACTAGAAGCGGCATGGGAGGCAGTACCCATTTGATTCTGCTGATTTAGTACCGCGAAGTTGTGCTGAGCGATTTGATTCATAATCAGCATCTGATTCTGCATTTGCGCGGCCTGGCTTTGCCTGGCGATCAGATTCTGATGGGCGATCATTTGAGCTTGGTGCGCTTGTTCTTGAGCGAGAAAAGACTGATTGTCCCATCCTAAGTGCGGGGTAGTGGGGGCTGTCGTTACTAAATTCTGATGAACCTGACTGTTGACCACAGAAGTGCTAGGTGGCGGTGGAGGGGGTATATTAGTTGGGGGTAAAGGAGCAATTGAAGGCAACATACCGGGACTGAGTAGAGCAGGGGCCGCCTTAGCTGGTGAAACCGGAGCTGGTATTCCCCCCGTAAGTACGAGATTCATATCTTCGCCTGAGCACTGGAAGACCTCGATGTAACGTTGCTTTTTGCCGAACACCATGTTGCGATGGTGCTTCTGCTGGGCGGTCAAGAACGCCGATTGCTCAGAATTCATCTGGATGAAAGCTTCGCCGCTTGGCTGTCCCTATAAATGGAAATAATTTGTTATGAACAAAACATAAAACAATCAAGATGAAATATAGTTCATCTAGAAAGTATCCAAAAAAACAAAGCTCAATTGTAATTATTTAGTGCATGTTTTTAATTCTTGAATTGGAAAATTGTAACACTTGACCAAACGTCAAGGTACACCCGAAACTAGATGACCTCCATAATTTTCGGTGATGGTAGTCCAGGATTGTAAAACTGAATTAAATCATCTTTATTTCGTGGCGCTGCTCCTTCAACTTCAATCTTCATTAGTGCCAGTATGTTTCAATGGGACTACGACCTTTTAATTCTTGAATTGGAAAATTGTAACAAAATGTTCATCTTATTTACTTATACAACCTCTATTTTACTGTAAACACTTGACCAAACGTCGAGGTACACCCGAAACTAGACCACCTCCATAATTTTCGGTGATGGTAGTCCAGGAATGTAAAACTGATTGAATTAAATCATCTTTATTTCGTGGCGCTGCTCGTTCAACTTCAATCTTCATTAGTCCCAGTATGTTTCAATGGGACTACAACCTGGTGAAGCTGCTGGTCATGAAATGATTGTCACTTGGTGTTCTTGCATCCAAGCTTGAGTATAGGCCGAAGTATGGCATCTTGCATCATCTTGCTGAAAACGCCATCCCTCTCGATATAAAGCATGCGGCGTTTCAAGGAGAAAATCGTTTAGAATGCCACAATACTTTTCACTATTAATGGTACCATCAACTATACAGAGAGACGTAGCAGCACGTGGGAAATTTGAACAATAACAGGTTGTTTTGATAGAATTTTTAAGTGATTTTCACCAAGTTGGTAACAACTTTCATCAGATATAAAGACATTATTAAAATTATCTTCTTGAAAACATTGGCAAAATTCTATCCTTCCTTCCTTTTGTGAAGGTGTCATTATAGGGATTTTTTTGTTTCCTTGATATATAGCCGTCTTTTCAGTGACATACGGATGGTATATTAGACATATTTTCATATTTCGTTGATTTCCAAATCTGTTAGCCAATTTGCGAAACACTTATGTCGTCTTAAGGCGAATAAAGCGTTTAAATTGTTTCCTTTGATCTTATGCAGTCTTCCTGAAACTGGTCTATGCCTCATATCGATGCCATTTTTTATCTTCTTTATTGTCTCATATACAGCACTTTTTCCCAGTTCAGTCAATTGCACTAATTTTTTAACTTCCTTTTCTATACAAATACTACCTGTTTTTTTCCTAGTTGTGACATTTCATAAATTGTATACCTGTTGACAATCAACAATATTTGACAAATAGTATTGCTATACAACTTTGGCCATAGCCGACTATCTGCACCACCTATTTTATACATTACTTTTGTCTCAGAATGTTACAAAAAAGAAGTATATTAAAATATGAAAAATTAATAAATTCCGGATACTTTCTAGACGGACTATAAAATAGATATATTTAAAATATTCATTCATATAAGGTAGAGAAGTGCTTTCATATTAACCATACATAAATTATTATTGAAATATTATGGAGGAAGAATTTGTTTTAAATTTTTTTTCTCCCTATTTATATAGGATGTCTTTTTAGAGACGGAAAAATTTTAATTGGCAACACTATTTTCCGCAACCACCCTATTTGATGATTCTCGGTTGTTCTGATATTGGTCTGATCTGGCAATTCCTCGTGAACAGAGTCACAATAGAACGTTTTCAAATCGTTTGAATATATTTCGAGAAACATGAATCGATTAAATAAACTCCTGAGGTTTTAAAGGTGCTCCTAATGGACCATCGGAGAGATCGATTCGAGAAACTATGAATCGTTTTCCTAATAAATTTACTCTAAACTATAAGACATCAATCGTTTCTGGATGGTTAGCGTAACACTTATCCTTAACGGATCCCCATAAAAAATAGTCCTCTGAGATGAATATGAGCTTTATCGCTCAAGATGAATTTTCTGAAAATGCTCATCTTCGGTCATGCCATGATTTCAATAAATAATTTAAGATTCAATTGCTAGAATGAAACAATGTACCAGATATTACTTCAACAAAAAATCCGATGAAATAAAACTAACCTGAGCATTGTACACCATATGTACACCTTGGAAGACGATATTTTTGGCATAGTCGCCCAGGAAGTCCAAAATATGTTCGACCTGAGCTTCGTAAGGCAATCCTCTTAATCTAATACAGTCTTTTCTTGTCCCCGAAGTGATAATATGTTGCGGCAATAAAGGCACAGGGTGTATTGGAGGTAGAATTGGGGCTGGTGTTTCATATACTTTCGGGTCTAACGTTCTGTTCAAAACCTGTAAAACAATCATATTTTGAGTGTAATGCCTAGTTTACACAATAGCTTATGTTTAGTACTAGTTTATGGGGCAATTATCCATCATCAGGACATCACAGCATAAACAATAATAATAATAATAAATACAAATACGACAATAAATCATTGATATTCACACGAAATATTGCTCCACAAAAGTTAGGGATCCTTAATTTATTTCAAACATTTGGTGTTCTTCACCAACATATGTAATACAGTAGCTGTTTGAAGTGACACTTGTTTACATGAATATACAGAACTGTTGCTGCATGAGATCATGAATGCGCAGGTTTATAGCCACCAAGACGTCTACAATGTTGTACCTCTGTTTCATGTTGGTATTCGGCCAAATTTTGTTTTTTTTTAGATTGTACCATCATGATATCCTACATTTGGCACTACTACCCTATCTCGATCCGATTGAGCATGCTTGGTTCATCAGCTACAACGAATTTACATCAGCCGCCCTCACAGACATTCCAAGAACTCAGGCAGCTTTGGAGAAAAATCAATCAAGGTCACTTAATCAACTGATCGACCATATACAAAGGTGTTAGGCATTGTATGTCTGTAATTAACAGTCGAGGAAATACTACATATTATTAATTTTGATTTTTTCAAAGATGCATCAGATTATAATTTCGTTTTTTGTTTTTGATTTTCATTTTAGAAGAGTAGATGGGGCAAACAACGTTGGCATCGAGCTGGTCTTAGCATTTCCTGTTTCATTTGTTCAGTGTTCACTAAATTAACAATCAATTTCTATGTCTTCTGAGTTGAATTAATGTAAGTCGACTCACCTGTTGAACTTCCGCAGTTGTAGACCTGAAAAGTTCGATGTAACGAGAACCTATGCATTCCCTGTGTTTGGAGAGAGCTTTTGGAGCATCAGATTCATTGGCGAACAGAACAAAAGCATCGCCAGTGGCTCGTCCATCGGATTTTTTAACAAAGAGAACTCCTTCATTACCGTCCAGTACGGTACAAGAGTTTTCTCCTGAAGAGAAGAATTCCAACTGTAAACGAAAACTCATAAGATCAATGTTGAAACTGGTAAAAATAAATTGCCAAACAAAACAAATATCAATTAATGATTCACTGTTTTCAAATGAAGAAATGTTTGGTAACGTGCAGTAAATTTTATAATCGTGTTTCAACGTTCTTGAATTGAAACAGATGGCAGTGGAACATTTAGAAGCAAAATCATTGTGACAAAACTGAAGACCGTTGAAGAAAAAGTTAATTTAAGTAGAAGCTTGAAGGTGCAATGAAAAATTTGCCAACGAAAACTCATTTCAATAATTTTATGGTATATTGGGAATATGCATGTTTTAATGCACAGCTGAAAATTTATATATGCATATCGAAAAAAAAGTTATCAAAAACATAGATGTACAGAAGTTTAACATTGTATGTTTTTCCTCTAAGCCGCTCAAGACTCAATGGTCATAGATGTAACAACTTTGTTGAGTCATTAAGTTGGATTTAAGATCTTGTATATAAAGGTTATGGGCCAAGTGATCTAAAAAGGTATTATTCATAATACTCAGTCTGAATAATGATTAATCAAATCTGATAAAGTAATTAATAATCGTTTAAACTTCAGTATTAATCATAATGTCTGGGTATTATGGATATTGTTACGTGATAGTTGGACGAACTTATAATTTTGACATAAACGGTAGTAGGTTTGGGACCTAACTACCTCGGATAAGTTCGTCAAAGGGTAAAATCAGTTCTACGATTTGGCAGTTACCCACATTTGAAATGTTGTCATATTTTCCCCAACACTTTGAGAATGATCGATCTGAAAGTAGTTATTTGAATTTGGATAGAGAAAAAAGTCTACCAGGACCATACCACAGATATGAGGTGGTTGTTCGAAATGATTTGTTAAGTTTTTGGCCAGAAATTTGTTCACATTATAGATAGTATTGTGAGATAGAGAGTGGAGAAAATCATTTCATGCTCGAGCAATCGTTTGGAATGATACGAATTGATTGGTTAGACACAGAAATTTCAGCGTCTCTTTCAGACTTAAGCAACGATTTTCAGTCATCATTTCGTTTACTTTAGCGAACTTTAGTTCAGTTGAAGACGTTCAAGGCCAACCAAATTTTCCACTTCTCCTCGATCACCTTTGGAAGTACTGTACCACTTATACCTACTTTTGATAAAGTCAATCCGCCGTAAACTTTTCAGCACTTCTGTACAAGACATTCCATTTGCAAAGCAAAATTCAAGGCAGATTCTATTTTCGATGCTGTAATTCTTTGTAAAAATCGCTAAACTGAGATGAACTGACAAAATGGGGCATTGTAAAAACTAAATTTTTTCTTATGGAAATAGGGAACAAGAGATGTCCTCCGTTCAACTTACCACCTGCTTTGCAGTACAGTCATATGGCAAACCTCTCATTCTGACAATAACAGCAGCTCCCCTAGAGAGGAACGCCTGCGCCTCGCAGTTAGAGCCACCCGCTACAGAGAGGAAGTCATCTCCAGAGGCTCTGTATACCTCGATGTATCTCGAGCCTATGTGGTGCTTGTGCCTTTTCAGGGCCATGTCTCTGTGTTCCTGATTAATAAATCGCACCAAAGCTTCTCCGTTACGTCTTCCTTGTGGTGAAAGGCAAAGAGCTACACCACCCCTAGAAAAAATTAGTATTAAATAGTGCTTTCGAAAGAAGAAAGCTTGAAGACTACACGATAAAAGAAATAAATAAATTAAACAGGTAGGCACGTTAGAACAAGATTGAAGGAGCATTCGACTACGGACATAAGGTCATCTTTGAACAAAACTGTCTATCACCCTAAAGATAGTAACAACTTCGAAGTCCTCCCTTTACGTCGGAAAGTATTAAATATGAATCTATTAGTGTGCTTGGAAATGATCCATTAGGATCCCGATCTTCAAACACTGAACAACCAATATAAGAAAAACAAATGTTAACTTCCGCTATTTTATTGATTTACACGACAATTTTTTCGTCATACCATGACTTCATCAGGTGAGTATTAAAACTCAGGTATACAATGCAAAACATGACCTTAAATACACAGCTCTGGTACAAAAAATAGAGGGCTGGAAAGAGATGGTTTACAATCAATGAAAAATATTAAATAGGGGGATCTGTTTAAATCTATTTGATCATTCAATGAAATTTGTCTTTTATTATATCTATTGATGTCTAAAGTTTCTAACAGATTTAGTTTCTGACTTTTATATTCGAAATGTAATATTTCATAGTTCATATTAAAATTATGACCAGTCTCTAACAAATGGTTGGCATAAGTTGAATTTGGTTTGTTATTAATATAACATTTTTCATGTTCTCGTATCCTTGTTTGGAATGAACATATGTCTGTCCCACATATACACATGGGCAATCACTACATGTTAACTTGTAAACTCATGATTTTTTGTTATTAGGAATGACGTCTTTATTATTTTTTATGAAGCTGCCTAAAGAATTAATGGTTTTAAAAGAGATGTTATAATTTTCTTCAAATATCTAGCAATCTTTTCAGATTTTTTTAATGAAATAAATTTTGTTTCGTTTGAATTTTGACATTTTGGATATACAAGTGATATTGCTTTCTTGTAATTTATTTTATCAAGTAAATTATCTATAATTAACGGATTGAAATCATTATTTAAAGCTTTCAGGTACATCCTTTTCCTATCTTTATACGAATTTCTAGCTGACCTTATGAAAAATGAACGGCATCTTTCAGATTTATTAGAATGCTTCTATTAGTCCCATTCAATAGTTGATCGATAAAATTTGTTGAGTAGTTTGCCAGGATTTTTTTCACAATAAATAAAGGAATAATAGGACTCGAAATAAGTTCGTTCAATTCTGATAACATATGTCGCTTATTGTTTATTATTCCATTGTTCCATCTGGCAACACCTTCATTTTAAAGTTTAAAGGCTTTCTTTTCAGTATCTTCCATTTTGCTGAAGTGTGAGCAAAATAGTTTCTGTGTGAACTCTCTCACAGAAATCAGGTCGTATGTTAGCAACTACTCCATTAATATTGATCCGTAAATCGTCTAAATTTACTGGATGATTGCTGTACACCAATGAATCAATGTAACCCCAAAGAAAGAAGTCCAATGGAGTTAAATCGGAGGAACGAGGCGGATAATTTATCGGTCCATTTCTTCAAATAATCGAATCACCGAATTTTGTTTCCAATAAAGTCATTGAGTCACTGGCAGTATTACCAGCTGTCTACCATGATTAAATGGTAGACATTGACAAATACAACTGTCAATGTCACAAATAAACAATGGCTGCCATGCGTGAGTACTGTCAGTTCGAAAATGGGGCCTTCCCATTGAAAGACCTTTTATTTTATGAACAGAGCAGCGTTGAGCGGTACCGAAACCGTAGCAAAAGTGCTACAGTTGAGTTGGAATTCAGCATTTAGATTTAAGTAATGACAACAAACTCAATGCAAAATTTCGTGAGGAATGTGGGTGATATGAACAAGCGCAAAAGCTTTTCTGACTTCATGTCAGTGGTTTTAACCATTTTTAACAGTGATTTTAATCACAAATCAGAAATTTGTATCGAATACCATACAAATGATTCTGTATCGATGCAATAAACATAAGGTCAAAATAAGACAAAAGATCATGCAATAGCATAACTTGAAAATACAATATTAGACGTACGTTTCGACTTACGATTACATTCATCAAGAATCTCCTATATTTTGAGCCTAACCTCACATAAGAACACTAATGATGCTCAGAATAAATTTTGCACAAAAAATCATGTTAATATTCAGTCTATTCTATGTATTTTGAATTAAACTGTGTCCATGTACAAATTCATTCTATGTTCAACTTGCTCTATGAGTATTGTGATTTCACTGCAAACAACTTTATAAATACGATTATAGTTATAGTCCCATAAACATGGGACCGCAAACCTTTTATTTTCGAGACATAGGGTGTTAAAGTTTGAATTTTTCCAAGTTTTTCTCGTAGTATCTGCATTTCACAAGATATTCAACTGAAATTTAGCATAGTTATTATAATTTAGAGTTTACACCATACGACATGCCAATTTTAATTACAAATCTACAGACGTAAGAATATTTTTTTTGGAACGCTGTACCCTGATTTACTCCAGGATTTTTTCTGGTGAGCCACTATTAGTGGAAAAAATTGTAAAGAGAAACTTTGTTGTTATACTTAACTTAATGGTCTTTTGTTTTTTTAGAGTGATAAAACTTTCGATAGGGATAACTGATTTGACAGAAGGTAGAAGCCATGTTGTTTTGACATTTCTATTCAGTAAGCATTGATAAATTATCATGGAATGACTCACGCCGCAACAACGTTTACAAATTGTTGAAATTTATTTTTAAAATCTATGCGCCAAACTAATAGAGCACTTCGTGAAATTTATGGTTTACATAATCGTCCATCGGAGCAGCTTATTCGTCGAACTATCGATACATTTCGGACAACATTTTCTCTACTTGATGCAACAACAACAAGACAAAGAACTGTGCCTACAGAAGAAAATATCGCTGCTGTAAGTCATAGTGTTAATTATGATCCTGATTTGTCCAGACGTTCACGGCAAGTTGGACTCTGTGCATCCACCACATGGAAAATTTTGCGTAAAGATCTTGGTCTACACCCGTACAAGATACCACTGGTTCAAGAACTAAAGCCCCTTGACCATAATAAGCGTCGTTTGTTTGCTGATTGGGCCCTAGAACAGCTTTAGTTTATGCTGATAAACCTGAAACAATAGACTTGCCAGGTCGACTTACCGGTCAATCATACAGACATTTTTTAGAAAAAGATTTGCATTTGTTATTGGATTATTTACCTGTTATGCTACGACGTGAAATGTTGTTCATGCAAGACGATGCTCCTGCTCATGTTTCAATTCAACTCATGATAATCTGCGTGAAATTCAAGCTTTGATATTTCATCACCAACTCACCAAAAACTCTTTCGCAGATCCCAATAAACCAATCATTGGATAACTCAAAATTCAAACAAACTTCCACGTCTCGTAATCACTGACCGTAACACCATTCACGTGGTACATCATAACCCAGACAACATTTGTACAAAGTCTGACATCTTATCGTTTTTCAACCGCTGTCGTGTCCATGTTTCGAGAAATAATGACTCGGATTCCAGCATACCTCACAGCTTATCAGTGAATTCAAGAAAAGCCCTGATAAATGTATGATAGTTCTGTTTGAATCTTCACGCGTTCGATAAGATTCCAGTCTTCGGCGTACGAAAAAGTTAGGGTTATTATTTACTCGACGAAGCGTTGAGAGGTATTTTAATGTCTGCGCTAGCATTAGCGTCACTACAGAGATCACTAGTTTCCCGAATAAGAGGAGTATGAATAAGTTCTTGGGGTTTTTGTTCGATTATTGAAGCTTTATTGCGAAAAATTGGTTATACCGTGTGTTTTTTTTAGAGTGATAGAACATTAAATTGAAATAAAAACATTTAAATTAAGATTGAAGCCATTTCTTTTTATTTGAAAGATAATTTTATAACATTTATGTTTTTGAAATAATTTCTGGCATATGCCTACCACGACTAGCTCTGAGGAACCCCATTCGACCAGACCAATTTTGGACCACTTTTTCGAGTAATTCAGGCCTTATTTCATCAACAACACGAGTTATGTCGGTTTCCAAAGCGTCTATTTTTTCTGGTTTGTCAGCATAAACCAATGACTTGACATAACCCCAAAGAAAATAATCCAGTGGAGTTATGTCGCATGATCTTGGAGGCCAATTTTTTGAACCATTTCTCGAAATGATGTTATCGCCAAATCTTTCTTTCAATAAATCAATTGTTACGGCCATCTTAGCCAACGACTTGGTAGAATATCACTTCTTTCTTTGCATATAGGATATTTCTTCGAAATTTCCTTGTTTAATCAACCCAGTTGAGCTACGAACGCAATAACCTTGCCAGTAGTCTCTTGCGCTTTTGACCACGTTAATCGGCAACTGTCCACTCAGCTGACGATCCTTTTGATTCAGTGTATCCATGATTCATCAATTGTCCATTAACGATGCAAAAAATCCTGTTTATTCCCCTTTAACAGCCCCAGGCAGCGCTCGGAATCATCGACTAGTTGTTGCCTTTGGTCCACTGTTACCAAATGCTGCACTCATTTCGAAATCAGCTGTCATAGACAAATGTTTATAGGAAATTGAGCAAACAGGTCTTTTTGATATCTTTGAGCGTCAGCTGTTTTCTTCACCTTCAAGTCGCGGTTTGCTTAAACGATTTTGTGCACTTTTTTGATGCCTTCAAAAACGTTACGTTCTACTGTATTGGTAGACTGCACTTCATTATTATATCAACTCTGTCAACCAGTTTGAAGATAGAAGTTGATAAAATCAGTAGAGCTCATTAGTACACTCCAATTTTTATGATACAGGAAATCATTAAACAAAGAGTTTCTTGTGCTGACGCGCTGAATACGTCACAAAAGGCGTATGGCGTTTAATTAAAGAAGTATGTTGTCCCATATTACTGGTGGTGACACTTAGTGCTTGGAAGGTTGCAAGTTCACACCTGTGTGATGAAATTTTTAACCCTTTCAACCGATAGGAACATTCCAAGAGCTGCATATGTTCAAGTACCGGTTAGGTGAAGCTCCTGATACCATGAAAGTACCTTTATGAATTATTTTATTCGATTTCTCCAATTTATGTGGGTACTTCGGAACGATAACGAAATTTTCAGAGTAATTTTGTTTTTATGTTCGATTGTTATGGTAGTATTAAAACTAACGAGATATCGATATATTTGAAATTATGAATACCTCTACAGGAGGATTAATGTTAATATTAATACAGTGAGATTAGAAATGCGGCCTTTAGAAGTAGAGTAATGAAAGTTTCGTGAGGATCGTATGATTAGAAGTTTAAAAAAAATTATGAGCGGATCAACGTTGAGTGCTACTTTAACACTATAGCTCTCGAACAGAAAGAGATACAGACTTGATGCTTTCGTGGTAGGTTTGGGGCCTGAATATCTCGGCTGAGTTCGTTATTGGATGAAATCAGTCCAATTGTTTCCCAGTTATTAGCATTTCAAATTTTATCTTATTTCTATTGATATTTTCCAAACTACATATCCGATTGACTTGAAATTTGGATTTCAGAAGGATAATGACATCGAACGTGTCCTTGCAAAATTTCATGAGGATCATATGATTAGAAGATTCAACATAGCAACGGTTCCACGATTGAGTTTAATTTTAGCATTTAGAGGCGAAATAATGAAATCAACGTCAAATTAAAAGAAGTTACGCTAATCATTCAGAAACTATTGACGCCTAGAAACAAGAAATGTCGGGTGTTTTTTTTTTAGATGATAGAAATTTCGATCAGGATAACTGTGATTTGACAGAAGGTAGAAGCCATGTTGTTTTGACGTTTCTGTTCAGTAAGCATTGACAAATTATCATGAAAAGACTCACACCGCAACAACGTTTACAAATTGTTGAAATTTATTTTCAAAATCTATTCGCCAAACTTACAGAGCACTTCGTGAAATTTATGGTTTACATAATCGTCCATCAGACCAGCTTATTCGTCTAACTATCGATAGATTTCGGATAACATTTTCTCCACTCGATGCAACAACAACAAGAAGACAAAGAACTGTACGTACAGAAGAAAATATCGCTGCTGTAAGTCATAGTGTTAATGATAATCCAGATTTGTCTATTAGTCGACGTTCACAACAAGTTGGACTCTGAGTATCCACCACATGAAAAATTTTGCGTAAAGATCTTGGTCTACACCCATACAAGATCCACTTGACCTTAATAAGCGTCGTTTGTTTGTTGATTAGCCCCTAGAATCCTTAAGAAGTTCTGCAGATTCCATTGCATCCTGAAAAATGCACTGTATGGTGTGCTTTACACGCTGGAGGCATCATCGGTCCATATTTCTTCAAAACGATGCTGGAGCTAATATTACAGTGAATGGTGCTCGTTGCAGATCGGTGATCAATTATTATTTGTTTCAAAATTTGAATGGTATCGACCCAGAAGTGTTTTAGTTCCAACAAGATGGTGCTACACCTCATGCCGCTACCGTAACAATTGATTTATTGAAAGAAAGATTTGGCGATAATATTATTTCGAGAAATGGTCCAATGAATTGGCCTACAAGATCATGCGACATAACTCCACTGGATTATTTCCTTTAGGGTTATGTTGAGTCTTTGGTTTATGCAAATAAAGCAGAAAAAATAGATGCTTTGGAAGCCAACATAACTCGTGTTATTGATGAAATAAGACCTGAATTATTCGAAAAAGTGGTCCAAAATTGGTCTAGTCGAATGCGGTTCCTCAAACCTAGTCATGGTGGACACATGCTGGAAATTATTTTTAAAACATAAATGTCATAAAATTTGGCTTTAATCTTAATTTAAATGTGTTTTATTTCAATTTAAAGTTCTGTCACTCTAAAAAAAAACGATAAAAGGTGCCATTCATGAGATTGAGCACCATACAATCGTTAATTTACAGAAAAATCTGGTTGATTGGGTGGGTACTGTATAGCCAGTCGTGGCGGTTATTTGAATGATAATGTTTTCTATTCGTAAATGTCAAGGTTTAACATTTCTAATGAACTCATAAACTTGAGAAAATATTGATAATTTATTTATTTATAGCCGAACAAAAATGCAAAGTTAAAATGGCCCACCCCTTATCTAGTCTATCAGTTTGTTACTACCCTAGGACACCCTGTATAAATTTGTCGCTTAGGTTTTATATGTTTCAATGCTAGTTTCCTTCAATGTTTGGTGAATTTTTATGATGAAGTATTGGTGAATAGATTTTTCATGTCATGAAGAAGAAATGGAAGTTTTTCTTGAACAGTACAAAATCAAATATTGATTTTCAGATTATTATTATTTTCAATTCATTAAGAATATAGATCAAGTAAAATTCAAAATGAATTTTGATCACATTCTTTATATTCAGATATATTATGAAGTCAGAAAAGGAAGCTCAAACTTACTTGGCCACATTAAGTCCTCTGAAAAACTTTGCAATGTCCTGGTCGCTGCTCTGCCAAGGAAGTCCTCTAGCCCTCACCACGCAGTTGCTGTCAATCTCATCGTCTTTCGAACTGCAAAAAAAATCACACCATGAGTATATTGCCCACACCTCGACATCTATCGAGTTATTTCAACAGTCTGTTCGAATCGTACGAACTTCTTATCGTCAAAATGAATTCTTTCTAACACAGTAAAAATACAGGTGTTTCGATGAAAAAACTATTACCTTATCGTTCGTTTTCAATTGACACAATGGGTCTGTGTTAGATAAGTCTGAATAGGGTCTGCATGAAAGATATCGGAGCTATGAGTTCACATCCATGACGTATTTAACTATTATTGTGTTTTCCTTTCCTCGAGTTAATGATTTCTGTTATTCGTAATGATTCCGATCGTAAGATAAGAGCGAAAAATGGCGAAAAACACTGAAGTGAAGGATTTTGCGCGCTAGTTCATATCACCCTCGATCCTCCCGAAATACAGCGTGCCCAAAAAGCGTATCGGATATTTGTTTTGTCGCTGCATTTGAAACTGAGCGACGGAGGGGATCGTGGTGTCCGCCATTTTGTGGAGTTTTAGTCACGATGGAGCAGTACCCGGGAACGCATCGCGCTTTTTGCGACCGAGCGTATTAAAGGCAACGGTTATTCTACACTGGCTTCTCAACGTTTGTATCGTGGGAAATGGATCCGGATGTTCGAGAATACAGGTGCAACGGTAAAATTCAACACTCTGGCCATCCTAGTTCAGTCCGCAACGAAGAAACGATTCGAGAAGTGGAGGCGTCAGTTCGTCAAAATCCGTCTTTTTCCAAAGCCGAAAGCATGGCCAATTAAACATAAAATATCGTCTTTGCATTTGATTTAAAAAAATATTTGTCTTCGAAAGCCTATAAAATTTAATTGGTTCAAGAATTTAAGGATACAGACTATGCTAATCGATTGAATTTCGCCAACGAAATGTTACAACTGTTCAACAATTTTGATAACATACTCCTCAGTGATGCAAACTTTCATTTGAATGGTCATGTCAATAAATAGAATTGTCAGTACTGGGCAGAGGAAAATCCGAAACGAAAGCATGAATGATCCCTGCACAGCCCAAAGGTCGTTATTTGGACCGCTATGTCTGCTTGAGGCATAATCGGTCCATATTTTCATGAAGATCGACAATGATGACCACTCAATGTAAATAGTGACCGTTATTGCGATATTCTACGAAACTTTTTGTCCAGAAACTGCAGGAATTTCAAGGTTTCAACTCAAGAACATGGTTTCAAGATGATGGGGCCACTTGCCATACATCAAATCAAGCAATGGAAGCTGTTAACGGATTACGCCCTAATAAGGTCATTTCGCGTAGGGGTAACATCAACTGGCCTCCCAGAAGCCCCGACCTCAGCCCACTCGACTATTTTGCATGAGGATACCTTAAAAGTAAGGTCAGAAACGGCAGCAATATCGAGAGTAATGTGATCGCCAAATTTCGTTCCCGATTAGGAGAGTGCCAGCAGCGTAATAATTAGCAATAAACTTTTTCTTTTAATTTTAAGTAGTTTTTGTTTTATGAAAGTAACAAATACCCGACATTTTTTTTGGACACCTTGTATATATTTTTCAATCTTTCAAGTATACGGTCTTCACGAAATTTCATTCAAATGTAATAATCCTTCTATCAAGTAAAAAACCGTTTCTTATTATTTTATTCTATATATAATATATAATTATATCAGGTTTTTAAATATAGAAATTCATTATAAAGTGTTGAATGTTTTTAACTGAGACCATTAGAGTGCCTTATAAGCTTTGTGTGATTTTTTGTGAGCATAGAACATAGAGTACCTTGGATATTAGATGTACCTATGTGAATGTTTCTGAAGATCACATATTTCTGAAGATTGCATTCGGTAAGTCTATTTATTGTTAATTGATTTTATTATTTTTTATATGTAAAGTTTAACTGATCTTATCGTAATTTTAATTATTTTTTAAGGATGTGCTACATGTTTTGAGATTTTTTGAAGTAATTTATTTAAATATATTGAATATTTCAAATAAATTAGTTTTTGAGAAGTTCTTGAAATTATGTTTTATATTTTTGAGAAAGAGTTATTTTTCATAAATATAGGATCAGAAAACAATACATTTTGTAACAAACAGGGCTTCGTACGTTTGTCTGAAGAGTTCAGTACGCATGCCTGGAACGAAACAAAAAATGTTTGTTTATTTATTTTTTAATTTTAATTGGTAATTTGTATTCGTTGGTTTTTCTTAATTCCATTTGATATTGTATGATGAATTTCGATTTTATACGTCTATTAAATATGAGCAGTGCTTATTAAGACATTAATTTAATTCTTAAAGTTTCTTAAGTAAATTTTTTGAAATTAAAATCGTAGAAGACTAACAGATTAAATCTGTTTTGATATTCAAATTACTCATATTTTCAGATAAATTTACAATTATTAGACCACTCTGTAACATTTGGGAAATTCACTTAGCCTAAGATAGTAACTTGTCTGCTGAGCGAAATTCCCCAAAAATTAGCACGTAGAAATTACAAAAGAAGCAAAATGCAACAAAGTGAATAAAAACAAGAACGAGAAATTCTATACATTACCAGAATTGAAAAAATATCATCGAAATAACTGGTTATGAAGTAAAATTTTCTTGGTCCTAATTTTCAACTTCTTTGAATTTGATTGCTTCTTTATATATTTCGGGAGTTTACTGAATAATTTAGGTCTAAGATATGTTAAAAGTCTCTGAATAGTTCTATGGGAATCAAAGTTTTGAAAGGCATCTCGTGTTAATGGCCATTAATTTTCTATTTTATTTGCTTATACAGGGATGTCCAAGGAAAAATTTACATCTAAATTATTTTAAAGAGTTTGAATCAGTAGTGGAAATTCTAAAGCATGTGAATTTTCATACCAAAGGGGACTCACAAATTAAGAAGAATAGTTTCATCCCCGTAAGCAGGGCGGTCACCCTTTTGCTACAGCAGTAATGTGCATGCTTTAAGTATAGTCATGATGTTGTCAGAAATTTCGTTAAAGAAAGTAATCAACGAGTTCGAAAAAGTTTTGCTTAATTTTCCAAATTTTATTTAATTTTTATGAACTTATCGCTCCTTCTAGTAACCGCTCATAATAGAAATAAAGGGTGTTCCAAGAGTGCAAGATTTGACTTGCGCGCCATGTTTGACAGTCATAATGTCACATGATTATGACGTGACAGATCGAAAGTTGACAGATGGGAGTAAGTAAACATGGAGCATTACAGGGTAGAACAACGCTTTCTGATTATCAAAAATTATTATTAAAATGGTGAAAGTTTAATTGCCACTATTCGTAAAGTGCGTCCAATGTTCGGTCGAAATAATGTGTCTAATTCATCTACTGTGAAAAGAATAATCAAAAAATTCGAAAGAAGAGGTTCGGTTAGTGATGTGAAACATACGATACGAGCGCGTAGAGGTCGTTCAGAACTCTCGCAGGTCGCGAGAGTGTGACAGAAAGGCCAGAGACGTCAATTCGCCATCGGGCACAAGAATTGGACATTTCAACAGGCACTCTTCAGCAAATTCCCTCTGAAGATTCACAGCTGCATACCTACAAAATCCAATTGACTCAAGACCTTCTGCAAGTAGACCATGAACAGCGTAGAGAATTCAACAATTGGACCCTTGATCAACCTGCTGATTTTGCAAACAAAATCATTTTCAGTGGTGAGGCTCATTTTCTTCTCGATGGCTTCGTTAATAGGCAAAACTGTCGCATTTGGGGCTTAAAAAAGTCACGAATGATTCATTAGAAAGCGATGCATCTACAACGGATCACTGTATGGTGTGCATTATAGTCCGGAGGAATAATTGGACCGTTTTTCTTCGAAAACGAAGAAGGTAACGCGGTAACGATGAATGGCGAACGAATTATGATAACACAATTTCTTGTGCGTCATTTGGAAGCTATTGATCTTGAGGACATGTGGTTTCAGCAGGACGGTGCCACATGCCATACCGCCCGTGAAACATTGACGATCTTGCACGAGTTTGCTTCTAGTCGTGTCATTTCCCGCTTTGGTGACCAGAATTGGCCTCCACGCTCTTGCGATTTAACGCCGTAGACTTCTGGCTGTGGGGTCATCTGAAGTCACAGGTTTATGCCAATAAGTCTGCAACCATCGAAGCATGGAAAGCCGAAATTAGACGCTCTATCAATGAAATACCACCACATGTATGCAATAACGTTATTGAAATACCAATACTTTGCTACAGAAAACCATGTCTCATTGAACACTGAAATCTTGTGCTCTTATCGAAACACCCATTATGAATATCGGTCGAGGAGTCATTATAAACTGCAACTAAGTGAAATAATCTCCTAAATACGCTCTGAAATTCCGAAAACTACGAAAAGAATTCGAAGTAACCATCAACAGGCCAGTCGACCTTGAACTTCGCGTTCTCCACGCGAAAAAAAATTGGAAACGACGTAAATATGCAACAGGTATTTTATTACCTCCACAAATCTCCCGGTTGCGGGTTTAATGTCTCTCCTTTCTTATCGCAATTTGCAGGAAGGCGAGCAATGGCAATAAAATATATATATCAACTGTTCCTCACCGAAAATCGAATAAGGAACGGACAACTGTTTCAAACTATTTGTTATTAACAGCCGTTCGATGAAATTTCAGGCGGTTTTATGATAATAACCATTTTCAATATTAGTTTTGAGAATGAAAGTTTAATTGATGATTAGTTTGAGTGCAACAGAAACAAATAATTTTGGACACATATATGAAACTTGAATCGCCATCAATTTTTGACTAATTCTATAAATAATAAAAAATGTGAGTGACGCTCACTCTCACATAAATGGTTTAAGAATTCTAAGAATTAGAGATACGGTGTGTTTTCAAAGGTGAGACTCTCCTAAGAGAAGGCAGAATTCCTCAAAATATACCATTCCAACAAAAACCGCCTGTATGAAATATTCAATAGGACAAAGATATAAATAAGCCCTTCAACTCGATTCCATCGAATCATCTGAGGTAAACGAAGGGTTTGAGTATCAGTATCGTACTTAGAGTTTTGCTTCATTGAATTCGAGTTTGCAGGCTCATATCTTTGTCACCTTGGATATTCATGAATTTTTTAAATAGTTTCTTCTGATGATTTCTATCTTATGTTAAAAAAAGACTAACCTTTGAAATACCCGTATATTTTCTTGATAACTGTATTATATTTTATGGTCTTTGGAAATGTCTCCTAAACAACGTTTTTCGGATTATGTCAAATATGAGGACCCCGCCGAGCAACAATTCAGGTGTTGAAAAATAACACATGATCTGTTACCCGCCGAGCAACAATTCAGGTGTTGAAAAATAACACATGATCTGTTACCCGCCGAATGAAGCCATAATAAAAGTGATGAAAAACTCTATCAAAGTGTTATTATGTTCTATTATTAAATTTTAGAGTACTTTGGATCAAATATCCCTACCTCTCATGAAAATAGTGCGTTTTTCTTCCAATTTAAAATGAAACCTCTTGTTGTTCGTTCTAGTAAAACAGTGTTTCACATATATTTTTAAAATATCACATTGTGGGAATGAGTAAGCACTGATCAATAACCAAGAAGCTATGAAACATGCATGTCTGCTACTTATTCCCGACGTTCAACAGAAACTATTCGGCTTTATTTGAGTTTCGAACTGTTATACAATTGCAATATATCGATTCAGAAAAAAATTCGTCATATCCGTCGAATCAATTAATTCATCAGGAGACAAATGCTAATATTGTGGCTTAGTTGGAGATTATTTGAGCATGAGGAAGATTTCTACGTCTATGACGCCAAATGTAATCGGGAATACAGTTCGCTTCTTGATTTAGCTTGGGGTTGTATGCTGCCTATGTGTATTCGCGTGCATTAGATGGCACTGTTCGGCAAAACAGGAGGGTCGCTAGGCAGGGCGAATAAAGGTGCGTGGTCGAATTACATTCGTTGGCATTAGAGCAATGCACTGATGAGTAGCCAAAAGGCTATGACACATGCAGGTCTGCTGCTTGTGCCAGACGATCAACAAAACCTATTCGGTTTGATATAAGATTCGAATTGTAACACAGATGTAGGCTACACTGTCCTGATTCGAAAAACTTCCTATTTACCATTGTCAAATTCGTTATCTTATTGTGGTTTTAATTTTGTTTTTAAAATTATATATTAGTCTACAAGTTACGTAGATGATTATTACTGACGATTTTCAAACAGAAACGCAAATAGAAAGGATATACTACTCTGTCAAGAAAGTACCGGGAATTTTCAATTAAAACAACATTTTTACATTTGATCGTCAAAATTTATTGGGTCACCTTCAAAATAGGCTCCATTTGCTCCAATACATCTATGCCAACGGCACTTCCAATTATCGAAACATTTTTTATAGGCGCTTTCCGGGATGGACTTTAGCTCTCGCGCCGAATTTTGTTTTATGGCTTCAATCGACTCAAAACGGGTGCCACGAAGGGGCAATTTTAGTTTTGAGAAGAGGAAAAAGTCGCAGGGAGCCAAATCCGGCGAATACGGTGGTTGCTGAAGCACGTTTGTTGAGTTTTTGGCGAGAAAGTCAGTCACAATCGTAGCTCGGTGAGAAGGCGCGTTATCGTCATGCAAAATCCATGAGTTGTTCGCCCACAAATTTGGCCGCTTCTTACGGATACGCTCACGCAAACGTTTCATAACGCCTAGGTAATACTCCTTGTTTACCGTCTGACCATCTGGAACGAATTCGTAGTGCACCACGCCACGGACATCGAAGAAAACAATGAGCATCACCTTCATTTTCGAGCGGCTTTGGCGTGGTTTTTTCGGTTTCGGCTCATTTTTTGCCACCCATTCCGATGATTGCTGGCTTGTTTGCATATCGTACTCGTAGACCCAGGTCTCATCACCAGTTATAATGCGTTCCATGAATGTAGAATCGGAATTACAGCGATCCAGCATGTCTGAAACAACCTGTTCGCGATGACGTTTTTGAAGAAAATTCAGGTCTTTCGGTACGAGTCGTGCGGCCACCTTTCTCATGCCCAAAATATCAATCAAAATCGTACGTGCGGACTCGTGGGATATCTTAAGATCACGTGCTATCTCTCTCAAGCTGGTACGACGGTTTTCCAGCACCCTTTCCTTAATTTTATCGACGTTATCTTCGATCGAAGCCGTCGATGGGCGACCACTTCACGACCGTCCTTGAAGGCTCTCTACCACTGATATGCACGAGTTTTCGATAGAGCATTATCACCAAAGGCCTTTTGCAACATTTTTAATGCATCGGCACACGAAAATTCATTTGCAACACAAAACTTTAAACAAATTCTTTGCTCAACGTAATCACCCATAGTAAAAATTGGCACGCACTCTGACATCGACTGACTTAATCAGCTGTTGCAAACACACTAGTTGACAGATCCCGCTCAAGCTTGGCATAGTAATTAAGGACAGTGGTACCAACCTAGGAAAATTTTTTACCTGCCTCATTGCCCCGCCAGATTTAAATCGATAATTCCCGGTACTTTCTTGACAGAATGTAATCAGTAATTTAGGATTTTGAAAAGCAACATAACCCTTGATATCTTTACAGTGTCAGCTTCTACTGCTTCAATTTGAGGTTTGCCATAACGATTCTGTGGGCTTTTTTTTGTTTTTCGGTAAAATCTCCTAGTGTAGAAAACGAATAACGCTTATCAAGCCAAGCTGTTTTTTGAAAGGTGTTCTCATCAAGAAGCAATGTTTTATCAATACGTGTTTTGAAAATCACGAAATGTTTCACTAAAACTTCTGCAACTTTCGAAGGAAACGCCAAACGTCAGAAACTGTTCACAGCTATCTATTTTCTCAAGGTAAGTACTTCCTGACAAAAATATCAATATATATTGAAAATTAACTATGAAGAGTTTTTTTAAATATTACAGATAATAGCTGGATTAATTCTACAGAATATCTACAGATTTTAATTGACGTGGGTTAGAATTTTTCAGGTTTTTTTTCTGGAGAAGGAGAGCTATCTATTTTTTGAAAAGGAAAATAAAAAAGAACTTTTTGAATTCTATGTTCATAGCGATTGAACTTGTTATTCTTCAATATCCACTGGAAACAATTTGTATTAGGTGATGAATATAAATAGTTTGGTCAATACTTCATGTTTCCTTTGATTCTTTATTACCTTAATTACCACCACATGTGCTGATAACATATACATGAATCAACATTTAAAAAAGATAGTTACATGACTCAACACAATTTACACGAGTGGCACGTAGAATATCCGAATTTAATGGGACAAGATAGATCTCAATATCGTTTTAAAGTGAACATGTGGACTGGAATTTTGGAAGGAAGAGTTATAGGACCACACCCACGGCAGCCATGGAGGTCCTACTAAATCTACCACCCCTGCACCTACTCGTGCAGAGGGAGGCGGAAGGGACCACATACAAACTATATCAACTGGCGATTGACAGGCCAGAGGCAATAGTGATGGGAGGCTCAGGACTGCTGGACGAGCTTTTAACGAACAGTATCCTATCGATGCCCTCGGATCTAATGTCAAAAATCACGAGCCAGGAACGGAATTTCCATGTAGTCGTCCCCAGCCGGGACGATTGGACCCAGCATGCTGAGGTTCTATTGAGAACCGACCTTGGCTTGTTCACAGACGGCTCGCGAACGACGAACGGAACAGGTGCGGGAGTCGATGGGAGTAAACCGAGAATTAACATCTCATTGAGTCTCGGTCAAAACGCAACCATATTCCAGGAAGAAATATTTGCCATTGAGACCGCGGCGGAACTGCTGATAAAACGGCAAATCCACCACGGTAAAATCAAAATTTGAAAATCAAAACAAATCCAAAAACAAATTTTGTAATAATCCTTCTATCAAGTAAAAAACCGTTCCTTCTTATTTTATTTTATATATAAAATCAAAATATTTACTGATAGTCAGTCAGTACTTAAAGCTCTGGAATCCAGCTGTTTTACATCCAAAACAGTCTGGAGTTGCCGCACGGCTTTAAACAGGCTCGGTACGTATAACGGAGTCACTCTGGTTTGGATACCGAGCCACTCAAACTATTTGGGTAACGAGGAGGCGGATCGGCTGGCATTTGCTGGAGCTGCGCTGCCTCTGGTAGGACCGGAACCATTCCTGGGAATACCACATGACATGGCTAACGAGGCGATAACAGGCAGAATGAACTCAAGGCTAGAGTCTTTCTGGCAGAGCCATTCTGGCCTGAAACATTCGAAGTTGTTCCTTGGAATAGCTTCGAACAAAAAGATGGCGAACCTAGCGCTAGGTCTGGATAGGGCCAAACTAAGAACACTTGTCGGAATTATGACAGGTCACTGCAGACTGAAAGCACATTTGACACTGAAACAGCCACGCGCATCGTCTCAGAGTGCCCAGCGGTGAGTCGCATCAGATTCGAGGTCTTTGGCCAGGCTTTTATAGCCCACAGCGAACTGAAAAAATTACCCCTGAACAAGATTATCGGTTTCATCCAAAAACTGGATCTCGTCGGGGAGATATAAATTAGGGGTGAACCACAATAGTCCGTGCGGACGCAGTGGTAGGGTGGACAGACGCCCGCTCGCCATAAATAATAATAATAATAATAATATAGGACCTTTTGAGTTGCCAGAGGTTTTAATGCTGAAATTCATTCAGATTTTTTACGAAATCAGTTGCCAAAGTTACTTCAAGATGTGCCACTTAGTATTCAGAGAAATATGGTTTCAACAAGATGGCTGACCAGCGCAATATCAGTTAGAGAATATCTAAATGAAGAATATTCGGGCAGATGGATAGGGCGATCTGGTACAATATTATGGCCAGCCCGTAAACCTGATTTGAATCCCTCCGATTTTTTTTACTGGAGAGCAGTGAAGAAAAAATTTATTCAAAACAAATTGAAAATGTAGCTTCGGGAGAGAATTATGGAAGCATGCAATTCGTCAATAACGGAAGATTCGCCCGTCTGATATCCCGATTTTTTTTAAGATGTCGTGTATGTATTGCTGAAGGAGGGCAGTTTGAACATCTTTTGTGGATTTGTTAAATATTGTCATAAAACGAAACTGAATTTCTTTAAGAAAAACCTTTTTTTTGTCCAATCTAATAAAGAATGTAGTTGGTGTTATAGCATTTTAGAATCCTTATTGAATGTGCTAACTTTTGAAGTAACTTGCCAAACTGATGTAGTAAAATTTTTTCGGTACAGTCGATTGAAGTTGGGCGAAATTTTAATTTCGAATACTTGGTTCGGCAAAAAGTGATATTACTTTCCAAGCTGGAGCAATTGGCTTAGAATTGAAGATTACAGGTTACAGAAGCACTATTCGGGATAACATAGAAAAAATATTAACTTTATATTTCTGGAACCATCTGAACTTATTAGCCGACGCAATAGTTTTTCGAGTCCCGATAATAACAATCTCAATTAATTTGGAAAGCACAATTTATCAAAATTGATAAGACATGTATCGGTCGAAAAATCGATCAAATAAAAACTTAACAATCTTTGTAATCTAAGCGCTATTTACTTTTCACATTCATTCTTACATGTATTAAACAGTCCCCGTTTGTTTACGGTATAATCAGATAAGTGTTGCAGCTAATCAATATTTATTCAGGAACAGGAAATCACAACCATTGATCAATTCGGTGAACAGGTATTCCGAGATACCGCCTGTGAAAGTTTACTAGTATAGGTGTTTTCATATCTGCTTCACCTGATATACTACTCTACCGTGATTAATTCTATTTTGAACTAGTTTCAAATTCCTAATGCTCAAAAAAAAAACGAAACCAAATTTTAAAAAAATGATAAAACGTTCAGTTTACGTCAGAATCCTCAGCGAGCTTATACAGCGTGTCCAAAAAACGTGTCGGGTATTTGTTTTGGCGCTGCATTTGAAACTGAGCGACGAAGGGCAGTGGGGAGCAAATCGTGGTGTCCGCCATTTTGTGGAGTTTCACTCATGATGGAGCAGTATCCGGGAACGCATCGCGCTTATTGCGTACGAGCGTATTATCGCAACGGTGATTCAATAGTGGCTTCTCAACATTTATATCGTGCGGAATATCGTACACCCATACACCAAGTGACGACAGCATCAGAAAATGGATCCGAGATTTCAGGGGCGACGGTAAAAATTCAACACTCTGGGCGCTCTCGTTCAGTCTGCGACGAAGAAACGATTTGAGAAGTGGAGGCGTCAGTTCGTCAAAATCTGTCTTTATCCACCCGAAAGCGAGGCTAATAAGAGCCTATGAGATTTAATTGGTTCAAGAAACAAAGGATACAGACTACGCTAACCGATTAAATTTTGCAAACGAAATGTTACGGCGGTTCAACAATTTTGACATACTCTTCAGCGATGAACCAAAGTTTCATCTGAATGGTCATATCAATAAACAGAATTGTCGGTACTGGGCAGAATAAAATCCGAGAAGAAAGCATGAACGACTCCTGCACAGCCCAAAGGTCGTTGATTGGGCCTTTATGTCTGCTTGAGGCATAATCGATCCTTATTTTCATAAAGATCGACGAGGCCGACCACTCAATGTGAATAGTGACAGTTATTGCGATATGCTGCGAAACTTTTTGGGTTTAGAGCTACAGGAATTTCAAGGTTTCAACTCAAGAACGTGGTTTCAACCAGATGGGGCCATTTGCCATACATCAAATCAAGCAATGGAAGCTGTTAACGAATTATTCCCTAATAAGCTAACTTCCCTCCCAGAAGTTCCGACTCTAATCCACTTGACTATTTTGCATGGGGATACCATAACGGTGTTCATTTAGATAACAGCAAATTTTCCAAATACTTCTCCACTTTATATTATAATAATTAACAAAAAATTTTTTGTTTAATTTTAAGTGGTTTTTGTTTTATCGAAGTAACAAATACCCTACACTTTTTTTGGACACCTTGTACATGAGCAATATACACACATCCAATAAATCTGAAAATATTTTTCGAAGTACGGGTTTTCCGTGAAGCAAGCAAATTATAAAAAAAATTAATTATGGACAATTAAATATGTTATGGACCATAATTCATAATAGGAAATTATGAATAATGCAAGGGCATTTTGAAAAATGGCTAGAATAATAAAAATTTCGGATCGTGTTGGTCTTTACTTGATAGAAATCCATTGTACACTTTAATTAAGTAGGTTATACACATATACAGGTACGGAAAAGACAGGAAATTCAATGTTAATCTAGAGGACGTCGGTCCAGTGGAGCAGCAGAAGAATCAAACCTCAGCGCGATGCAATGACGAATAAACGACTATTCTCTTTCAATGGCAATGGTGATGATGCTTCGATCGGAACGAGCAGGACAGTGCCTTCAGGTTTTTCATGGATAGTTTGGAAAAATGAAATCATGAAAATAAAAATAGAATCGCTAACAAGACAGTTTATTGGTACAGATATGTAGATGATATCGTCTTATGCTTCAAAAGTACCAATATCCATTACTCGTACTTGAATTCATCACAATAAAGTATTGAGTTGAGAATGAAAGTAGAAAATCAAAACTCTTTGAATTATTTAGAATTAACAATAACTAGAGCCAATAACAGATATAAATATAAATATAAATTTTCCATAAACCTTCTCAGATATAATAATTCCCACAAACTAAAATAATAGGAAGAGATTATTTTACTTGCTAGAAGGATTATTACAAAATTAAAAATCAAAACAGATTTATTATTACTTAATAAATCTGTTTTGATTTATAAATTTTGTAATAATCCTTCCATCAAATAAAAAAACCTCTTATATTATTATATATATATAATATTATATATATTTTGGTTTTCCTGACTCATTAAATGAATATCATTTGGTTTTAACTAAGGCCATAAAATACCTTACAAAAATAAAATCAATTAACAAAACACATCTTACCAGATAGACCTCGTACAAACACTAAAATTAGAGAACTTTAAAAATCCAACGTTCACACAAAGTCACACAGAGCTTATAAGATATTTTAAGTTTTTTTTTTAATCCAATCGAAATTATATAATGAGTTTTGATTTTATATGTCTACTAAATTTAAGCAGTGCTTATAAGACATTAAATTGATTTTAAAACATTTTGAATACGAATTGTTTCAAATTAAAATTTATAGGAAGCTAAACGAATAAATCTGTTTTAATATTTAAATTTTGTAATAATCCTTCTATGAATTAAAAAAACCTCTTCTCATTATTTTATTGTATACATAATATATAATTGTATTTTGGTTTTCCTGATTCATTATATAAATATCATTTGGTTTTAACTAAGGCCATAAAATACTTTATAAGCTGTGTGTGATTTTTGTAATGAACATAGAATACGTAGGATTTTTAAAGTTCTCTAATTTTAGTGTTTGTTCAACAAGGATACCACGTGGTTTGTCTGGCAAGATATTTTTTATTAGTTGATTTTATTTTTTAAATGTAAAGCAGGACTGTTCTTATTTAATTTCGAATTGTTTTTCAAGGATGTACTACATGTTTTGAGAGAGGTTCTTAAAATTATGTTGTGCATTTTTGAAAAAAAAATTGGTTTTCATAAATATAAAATCAGAAACAAAAGTTCGTCTCCTTCAAGTTTTTATTTATTTAGTTTTAATTGATAATTTATATTTCGTTGGGTTTTTTTATTCCATTTGGTATTATATAATGAGTTTTGATTTTATATGTTTACTATATGTAAGCAGTGCTTATAAGGTATTAATTTAATTCTAAACGTTCTTGAAAAGAATTTTTTGAAATTAAAATTTGTAGGAGGCTAACAGAATAAATCTGTTTTGATTTTTAAATTTTCCACAAACTAGTTTCACCCAATCCAACATTAATTATCAACAGATAACATGACACAGAACGATGTTATCAAGAACTATGAGAAATGAGAACTTATTTTTAGAAAAAGTTCATATTTGCATCTGAATAGGATTAAAAATTGAAAACACTCGGGAATTATGAGCTAATTGAGCTCTAAACCCTGTTTTTTTTAGAAATATCATCGTTTCGAATAAATATCATTTTTTGTTATGTTCTCACTTAAGGTTTGCAATCAATCTACGAGAATACTGTAGTAGTTTAAAATTTCAGTGAATTACGAAAAACTACAGACGATGCAATCAGAAACTTATTTCGCGAATCATGAGGTTCGTTAAGAATCTCTCTCATTTCCACAAGAAATTATATCCCTGTTTACTTCCAATTTGTGTTTATCAAGATTGCAATTAGGCAATCTGTCGCCAAATTAGCGAATTGAACATCTCATTATGGAAACTCATTTCTAATGATTGTGTAGTAGATTTGTTCTGTGTTGAACTCTTATTGTCGTAGAATTCTCAATATTCCAGATTGACCTTCCAGAACACACACAATTGAGACAAGTAGTAAATTAAATTCAATTTCCACAAACTTTTTATGGATGAACGACAATTGGTTCGCCAGGTTCAACTGTTCTTTTATCGGGACGGTTATAACAACAAAAAATTAGAGTTGAAGCACGTAAAGTTAGAATACCAGATCGCGATTTTTCATAATAAATTTGGATTATTTGTAAACGTTGTTGAAGTTTGTACGTTTCCATGATTAAATAGTAGACATTGACAAATACAACTATCAATGTCACAAATAAACAAAGGCTGCCATGCGTGAGTAATGTCAATTTGAAAAAGAAGCGTTTCCATTGAAACATCCTTTACTTAACTGAATCGGTGCTCATATCGGGTGTTTTTTTTTAGAGTGAGAGAACTTTCGATAGGGATAACTGAGATTTAACAGAAGGTAGAAGCCATGTTGTTTTGATATTTCTGTTCAGTAAGCATTGACAAATTATCATGGGAAGACTCACGCCGCAATAACATTTACAAATTGTTGAAATTTATTTTCGAAATCACTTGATCATAATAAGCGTCGTTTGTTTGCTGATTGGGCCCTAAAACAGTTTGAAGTTGATCCGCTTTTTTATCGTAAAATTGTGTTTAGTGATGAAGCTCATTTCTGGTTGAACGGCTATGTAAACAAGCAAAATTGCCGTATATGGAGTGAAAACAATCCTCAAGAAGTTCTGCAGGTTCCGTTGCATACTGAAAAATGCACTGTATGGTGTGCTTCACACGCTGGAGTCATCATCCGTCCATATTTTTTTTAAAACGATGCTGGAGCTAATGTTACAGGGAATGGTGCTCGTTACAGATGGATGATCAATGATTATTTGTTTCAAAATTTGAACGGTATCGACCCAGAAGTGTTTTGGTTCCAGAAAGATGGTGCTACACCTCATGCTGCTACCGTAACAATTGATTTATTGAAAGAAAGATTTGGCGATGACATTATTTCGAGAAATGGTCCAATTAATTGGCCTTCAAGATCATGTGACATACCTACACTAGATTATTTTCTTTGGGGTTATGTCAAGTCAATGGTTTATGCTGATGAATCAGAAACAAAAGACGTTTTGGAAGCCAAAATAATTCGTGTTATTGATGAAATAAGGCCTGAATTACTCGAAAAAGTGGTCCAAAATTGGTCTGATCGAATGCGGTTTCTCAGAGCTAGTCGTGGTGGACATATGGCGGAAATTATTTTCAGAACATACATGTCATAATTATCTTTCAAATAAAAAAAAAATTTGGCTTCAAACATAATTTAAATGTGTTTTATTTCAACTTAAAGTTATATCACTATAAGAAAACACCCGATATAAGGCAGTGATTTCGTGTGCATAGCGTGCTCTAGAAGTAGAGCGTTTCGCAAAAAACAGCACTTAGTTCATTCATTTGTTTTTTGACCGGACTATTTCATTTTTATACTGAAATAATTGATCTTTTTGTTGAATTGAAGGAGCTTTTCCATAGTTATCCACGAGATGCTACAATGACAGAGTCGTTTGAACCGAAAAGATGAAACATAAGGGATGGACCATTTAAAATTTGCAGTTTTGATCGGCAACAAACAATATCATTCAAATGACCGCGATGACTGGTTACAGTACTCCAATCGATCAACCCAATTCATCCTCTAAAATACCATGACTTTGGCAGCCTAGTAACCCAATAGATCGGTATATTATCGATTGTTTGGTGCTCAATCTTATGAATGTCAACTTCGATTTCGTGTTTCAAGGTCTTATTCGTTTCTGGATGGTTAGGGTAACACTTATCCTCAACGGATCTCCACAGAAAATATATTAGTTCTCCGAGGTGAAAATAAGATTCATCCCTAGAGATTATTTCACTTAGGAAAATGCTCATCTTCGGCCATGCGATCATCAGCCCATTGAGAGAAGTGGGAGCGCATCGTATGGTCATTATGCTTCACTTCTTGCACTAGATGAACTTCATACCGAGGTCTTTATGCAAAATTCTCCTCGGAGAAGCGCGAGAAATGTTCGGTTCTTGAGCACGATGACGAAATGATGTTGATGGATGCTCAACCACATTCTGGGCTACACCAGCAATGTTTTCAGGTGTGCCCATTGGACGAGAATTTTAATATTTCATTCAGAAGTAACCACTACTTCAAAATGCAAACTCCAGATGGCCCATTCCTTAGCTGTTTTCAGGTCGATATTTGAGGGATGTAAAATTCTCAACGCCCGAATGAACAAATTACACAAAAAGCTTACGAGCGCCTGTCGCCTCTCGTCCCAATTCAGCTATCGTCAAAATTGAACCTCCTCCACAGGAAAACCTTTCGCTTCCGCAGAAACTCGATCGACCCCGTCATTTCGATGCCATTTTCGAATTTATCGCCCGCCCGGGGACTCAAATTTTTTTAATCGCATTGGGCGAAGCCGTCTTACAGTTATCACATGGTTAACGTACCGTTAACCAGAAGAATTAACATATCTTGTATTTGGTCTGTATCGCGAGCCGATCGTTGCCGCGGCGTTCGGACGCTGTGTAGGGCTATTAAAATTTTGACAGAATGATGGAGCGATTTGGTGACGTGGAATGTCTAATTGGTGGATTGATGAGGCTAGGTAATGTGCTAGAATAGATACGAAGCGATAGGATTGTGGCTCGAGTCTAGGTTCATGAAATGGATATAAAGGTGGGCCATCTAGGGTTCGCATTTTGAATTATTGGTTATTTCAAGTCTGTAAATATCGGGTTTTTTAAGAGTAATAGAACTTTATATTGAAATAAAACACATTACGATTGAAGCAAATTTTTTTTTATTTGAAAGAATATTTTATGACATTTATGTTTTGAAAATAATTTCCGGCATATGTCCACCACGGCTAGCATTGAGGAAGGCATTCGACCAGACCAATATTGGACCACTTTTTCGAGTAATTCAGGCCTTATTTCATCAAAAACACGAGTTATGTTGGCTTCCAACATAATTTAAATTTCTGGTTTATCAGCATAAACCAATGACTTGACACAACCTCAAAGGAAATCATCCAGTGGAGTTATGTCGCATGATCTTGGAGGCCAATTAATTTTACTATTTCTCGAAAAAATGTTATCGCCAAATGTTTCCTTCAATAAATCAATTATTACGATAGCAGCATGAAGTGTTGCACCATCTTCTTGGATCCAAAACACTTCTGGGTCGATACCATTCAAATTTTGAAACAAATAATCATTGATCATTCACTGTAAAATAAGCTCCAGCATCGTTTTTAAAGAAATATGGACCGATGATGCCTCCATCGTGTAAAGCACACCCACCGTACAGTGCATTTTTCAGGCTAAAATGGAACCTGCAGAACTTCTTGAGGATTGTTTTCACTCCATATACGGCAATTTTGCTTGTTCACATAACCGTTCAACCAGCAATGAGCTTCATCACTACACACAATTTTACGATAAAAAAAGTGGATCAACGTCAAGCTGTTCTAGGGCCCATTCAGCAAACAAGCGACGCTTATTATGGTCAAGTGGCTTTAGTTCTTGAACCAGTTCGATCTTGTATAGGTGTAGACCAAGATCTTTACTCAAATATTTCCATGTGGTGGATGCACAGAGTCCAACTTGTAGTGAACATCGACAATTCTGCATCATAATTAACACTATGACTTACAGCAGCGATATTTTCTTCTGTACGTACAGTTCTTTGTCTTGTTGTTTTTGTTGCATCGAGTAGAGAAAATGTTGTCCGAAATCTATCGATCGTTCGACGAATAAGCTGCTCTGATGGACGATTATGTAAACCATAAATTTCACGAAGTGCTCTATAAGTTTGGCAAATAAAACACTGATTTTGAAAATAAATTTCAACAATTTGTAAACGTTGTTGCGGCGTGAGTCTTTCCATGAAAATTTGTCAATGCTTACTGAACAGAAATGTCAAAACAATATGGCTTCTACCTTCTGTCAAATCACAGTTATCCCTATAGAAAGTTCTATCACTCTAAAAAAACTATAGGTTCAATATATATTGTAGAAGTTAGAATACTGAATTTTAAGTTATTTTAAATTGGTATTGGCTCACATTCAAATTGATTTTCATGAAATAAATCTAAATTCATATAGAGTCTAATAATATTAAATAAGTTCTTTGTTGTTTCGTCTCTACTTGACGGAAGTTCATTGTAAATGATTTGAAGTAATACACTTTATTACCTCTTATATTGCGGAATATTGCTAATATAACCGGAAATAAAGTGTTTTACTTCAAATTATATATAATATTAAATAAGGTTATTCAGATTTTCACAATTTAATACAATTGTTTTGCTATCACAGTAGTACCATCAGACAGGTTTACATTTTGAAGAAATACCTGATGATGCTACTGTGATAGCGAAACAATTGTTGTATTAAATAACGATAAAAATTGTGAAAATCAGAATAACCATATTCAATATGGATTTTCACGAAGTAAAGACAATTAAATATAGAGTCAAAATATCCATAATATATTCCTTAATTATCTATTATTTTTTTAAAATCTTTTCTAATTATTTAGTTAAAATAAATCTATTTTGCGAGTTCGTAGCCGAAACAAAACATGACTTAATTCAATTCTATCCTTCAACCTTTCTAATAAACTCATAACTTTGAAAAAATATTCATTAGTGCTTTATCCGGTGTTTTTTTAGACTGATAAAACTTTCGATAGAGATAACTGTGATTTAACAGAAGGTAGAAGCCATGTTGTTCTGACATTTTTGTTCAGTAAGCATTGACAAATTATCATGGAAAGACTCACGCCGCAACAACGTTTACAAATTGTTGAAATTCATTTTCAAAATCAGTGTTATATTCGTCCAACTTAAAGAGCACTTCGTGAAATTTATGGTTTACATAATCGTCCATATCGTCACATAATCGTCCAGAGCAGCTTATTCGTCGAACTATCGATAGATTTCGGACAACATTTCCTCTACTCGATGCAACAACAACTGTACGTACAGAAGAAAATATCACTGCTGTAAGTCATAGTGTCAATGATGATCAGATTTGTCTATTCGTCGAAGTTCACAAGTTGGACTCTGTGCATCCACCACATGGAAAATTTTGCGTGAAGATCTTGGTCCACCCATACAAGATCCAACTGGTTCAAGAACTTGACTATAATAAGCGTCGTTTGTTTGCTGATTGGACCCTAGAACAGCTTGAAGTTGATCCACTTTTTTATCGTAAAATTGTGTTTAGTGATCTGGTTGAACGGCTATGTAAACAAGCAAAATTGCCGTATATGGAGTGAAAACAATCCTCAAGAAGTTCTGCAGGTTCCACTGCATCCTGAAAAATTCACTGTGGTTTACATGCTGGAGGCATCATCGGTCCATATTTCTTTGAAAACGATGTTGGAGCTAATGTTACAGTGAATGGTGCTCGTTACAGATAGATGATCAATGATTATTTGTTTCAAAATTTGAATGGTATCGACCCAGAATTGTTTTGGTTCCAACAAGATGGTGCTACACCTCATGCTGCTACCATAACAATTGATTTAATGAAAGAAAGATTTGGCGATAGAAATATTTTGAGAAATGGTCCAATTAATTGGCCTCCAAGATCATGTGACATAACTCCACTGGATTATTTTCTTTTGGGTTATGTCAAGTCATTGGTTTATGCTGATAAACCAGAAACAATAGACGCTTTGGAAGCCAACATAACTTGTGTTATGGATGAAATAAGACCTGAATTATTCGAAAAAGTGGTCCAAAATGGGTCTGGTCGAACGCGGTTCCTCAGAGCTAGTCGTGGTGGATCTATCACGGATATTATTTTCAAAACATAAATTTCATAAGATTATCTTTCAATAAAAAAAAATTGGCTTCAATCTTGAATTACATGTGTCTTTTTTTCAATTCCAAGTTCTATCACTCTGAAAAAAAAACACCCGTATAATCCGTAGGTCCCATAAACATCATTTTTCGCTATTTTAAAACTGTTCCTGAAGAAACGGAAAAACCTCATGATAATAAAAAATACATTAAAAGACTTCATCCTTCTCCCTTCGATCGTTGCATATTGACAAGAAATTCTGGAAAAAATATATTGAACAGAATTTCATATACTTTTCGCCAACAGTTGAGAAAAAATTAAAATATTATACCTTTATCATTATTTCACATATACTAAATTCGAACGCTATCGTATTTTCAAAAATAACAATAAAATTATAAATGGGAATAACTCTTGAACCGTTAAGGCGATTCTGTCCATTTTTCAACATAACTGATGTACCAAACCTATCCTGAGAATTTCAAATATCTAGGTCTTTTCATCTGAATCTATTTGAAACATAGGAAAAAGTGAATAACTGCGGAATCTTCATACCGATTTTATCGGAAAACGAAATTAACCGAGATATTTGGGGCCCAAACTTATAATCTTCAACTCTTTCCATATACCTCGGAATATCCTTATTTTCACGTTCTGATTGACATTTAAATATACTAAATGTCTTAGGAACTTGTACTGTGAATGTATTTTTCAGATTGTCTGTTCAATAATTTTCAAATAAATAATGTGTTTTATTCACAAAACAAACTGGGGCGCTGTTAATGAAAGACCCTTTACATGGAAAGCCAAGCTTGATAGAAGGTTTTTGATTCCGAGTACAAATAAGACAAAATCGTCGAAGCTCAAATTATGAAAACTTCATCAAATTGAAAAAGATAAATTCATTTTGAATTGTGACTTATTTTCTGCTCATTTTTCGAGTTTCTTCATCAAGTTCTCAACAATTGTTGATACTGAACCTTCCGGTTAACTTTAAATGATTATTAAATAGCCCAAAATGTGTCGGTAGAAAATGTAAATTGACTAGACAAATTCATTTTTCAGGATTCTTATCATTTAGTCTAAATCTCCTTCTATCCGTTATTTTCGACAAAAATAACAGGTGATTTTAAGATTTTAAGCCCGAATAGAACGATATGATCCGGAAATCTATAGATTAGAATCTCATCCTCAATGTCCAATCTACATGTAAACACATAATTTGACCATCTCAAATCGAATATCATTTTTCGACATTGAAATATTAAAACAACCAATTTTCTAATGAATATATTTTCAGATTCTATTACTTTATTACTCGTAAGTTGAATTATTTCTCTGGAAATAACACAAAAAATTTTATTTTACGAAGAAAACTTCACCGTTGTCTATTTCCAACGTTCGAAATAATTTTCTGCGCGAAATTAAAACTGCTCAAGGGGTTCCTCGGGACTTTGTTCTAAAGATTCCAATTTGGGAAGAATAAATCGAAATGGTTGCTTCATCTTTTCCTACTAAAGAGGGTCATCTAAAGATCACATTTCTAAACCTGACAATCTTATCTATATCAACATTCACCCGAAAGAGATTCTGATACCATGTGTAAAAAATACACGGTAAAAAGTTGAAGTGGCCCAATAAAAAGTGTATTGTTTCATCTTTTTGCCACCGTATGCAATTCAGAATGAAACGTAGACTATTGGAACTTTAGTGAGGCAAATTTAACAGTTAAGATTTTTCGTGGTGAAACTATCAACCCCTTCAGATAATATTGTAGATATTCACATATAATTCCAATAAGTTAAAAGTAATATCCTTAAAGGAATATAAAATATAATCCAAAAACTGTGACAAATAATAAATGTGAATGAAGAATAAATGCAAATTGAAAGTTCATTTATTAAAGCTGTCACATAATAGATTAAGCTATAAACATTTATGTTTCAAAAATTACTTTTCAAATTGGAATTTTGCGAGCTTAAGTGGAAAAACCGTACATGAAAGATATATATAAGACAAATTCTAAATATTGACGTAAAAATTATATAATGTCATTAGTGACTTAATAACCTTACTCACCAAAAAAATAAATAAAAGTCAAAGCTTTGTATGTTGAAGACTCGATCACACAATATATCAATTCGGCATAATACAACGGAAACGTTCGTGAAATATCCAAAAATTTCCACAAAATAACCGTCAGCCCACAGCAATCTTCGTCAAACTGAGAAGTTCGAAAATTTTCAGAATGTCGATCGAAAACGAAGAAAATTAAAAGCAGCCCGTCTCTTTTCTACAGTAGTCGAATCTTGGGAGAGAGAAGGAAAGGTAGAGTGACGTACGAGCAGCGATAAGTCGATTTTTAAAAGTGGGGTTTTACTCGAATCGACATATTGGTATGGTCTTTATTGACTGTTGATAAGAAACGATGATTTTGGTTCAAAACACTCGTCTTACAATCGGAACAGATAACTCGATTTAGAAGGTTACTTGAGATCAAGCCTATATCTATGCACAGGTTGGTAGATTTCGGGTTCAATTTGGAGAACAGGCAATAAATATATTGCCTGTACAATTTTGCAGATTTCGGATATACAGGTGGACCACATAAAAAAGCCCAGCCGATAATTTCCACTACTATGAGCTTTATCGGAAGTCGGCACGACAGGTCAATTTGTTTTAAGGGGGGAATACCTCAACAATCTTAAATGGCAATAGGTTTTGCAATTATGAATATCTAGAAAACAGGTTTGGTGTTCGTTTCGGTGTTGAAAACTCGTGGAAGTGATGGGTGAAGTGTATTAAAAGGTCCAGTTCCTAAAAGCACTTTTATAGATACAATGTTCAAATTGCCTATCCTTCATTTCTATACAGTAATGAAGGGTTTTCCAATGAGAGGTTTGTTATTATTTATACATGTTTAACTTGAAAAAAACAACAGTGAAGCTAAACATGACCACATGTATAAATAATTGCCATTGAAATTTATATGGCCTGTCAAAATTCAAATAGAGTATAATATATACAATATATAAAGCGTAGACTCAATATAACATATAACACTCAAAAACAAACTAATGGGTGTTTCAAGAAGAACTCAAGATTTGAATTGCGCGCCATGTTTGACAGTCATAATGTCACATGATTATGACTTGACAGATCAAAAGTTGACAGATGGGAGTTAGTAAACGTCGAGATCAACGCGTCCTGATTGTCAAAAATTATTATCAAAATGGTGAAAGTTTAATTGCCACTATTGGCCAATGTTCGGTCGAAATAATGTGCCTACTGTGAAAAGAATAATAAAAAAATTCGAAAGTACTGGTTCGGTTAGTGATGTGGAACATACGACACGAGTTCGTAAAGGTCGTTCAGAACAAAACATCACGGCAGTTCGCGAGAGTGTGACAGAAAGGCCAGAGTCGTCAATTCACCAACGGGCACAAGAATTGGATATTTCAACAGGCACTCTTCAGCGAATTCCCACTGAAGTGAATCTTCAGCTGCATGTCTACATAATCCAACTGACTCAATAACTTCTGCCAGTATACCCTGAATAGCGAAAAGAATTCACCAATTGGATCCTTGAGCAACCTGCTAATTTTGCAAACAAAATCATTTTCAGTGATGTTCAACATTTTCATCTCGATGGCTTCGTTAATAGGCAAAACTGTCGCATTTCGGGCTTAGAAAATCCACATGCATTATGGTCTGGAGAAATAATTGGACCGTTTTTCTTCGTAGACGAAGAAGGTAATGCAGTAACGGTGAATGGCGAACGAATTATGATAACATAGTTTCTTGTGCCTCATTTAGAAGCTACTGATCTTGAGGACATGTGGTTTCAGCAGGACGGTGCCACATGTCATGCAGTCCGTAAAACATTGAGGATCTTATACGAGTTTTCTCCTGGTCGGGTCATTTCCCGATTTGGTGTCCAGAATTAGCTTCCACGCTCTTGCGATTAAACGCCTTTAAACTTCTGACTGTAGGGTTATCTGAAGTCACAGTTTTATGCCAACAAGCCTGCAACCATCGAAGCATTGAAAGCCGAAATTAGACGCTGTATCAATGAAATACCACCACACGTATGCAATAACGTTATTGAAAATTTCGTCAAAAGGGTATGCATATGCCAGCAAAGCCATTATTACAAGATATTTTGCTTCATACATAATTCTTAAATGTATATTTTCTAAATCAATGCATATTTCAATACTTTGCTACAGAAAACCATGTTTTATTGAACACTGAAATCTTGCGCTCTTATTGAAACACCCCTTATAGGTTAAAAATTTATAAAAGTAATAGTTTTTTCCAAGAGCAAATATTTTACCGATTTTTTTGGCCTGAAATTAATGATATAGAATTGGAAGAAATGTGGTTCCAGCTAGATGGTGCAACAAGCCACACAACACGACCCGTTTTGGCTCTTACCAACTCTTTTCATAAAAATCAGGTTTGTATTTCTGTCCACAATACAAATGTATTAAAAACCTCTCGATGTTTGGTAATACGTAATCTAGGAAAATATCACTATTTGATATGAATACTTTTAGAGAAAACTCTAAAAAAATGCAAAAAATACAGATACAACCACACCCAACTTTTCAAACCATCCAAAAACTTGCTGCTTACAAATCGATAATACAAAGAGCATTTTCAATTCCCTTAAAATATTTTAGGTTGAAAACAGGAACGGAATACAATCAAACAAATAGCAACAAACAAACAATTCGAAACAAAAACCATAAATTCTCCCATAAACAAAAATAAAAAACAACTCATTCTGAAACAAATATACCCCAATTCCAAAACAGAAAACAGTGACGAAAAATTTGTAGAATCAACATATTTGGGACCAGTCGAGCACAAAATAGCTTCAACATTTTCATGGGGAAGACCATTATATCGCAAATTTGACTTGAAGGAATCGAACGGTATCTGTAACAGCCCTTCGAAGTCATTTTTTGAGGATCTATAGACGGGTAGTCTCAACCAGTACTATAAGGAGACGGTTGCATTCCTCAAATTTAAAAGCAAGAAGACCTTTAAGAGCACTTCGGCTATCACCTGGGCATAGAGCTACCCGTCGGCAATGGGCAGAACACCACAAAGACTGGCTTTTACCACAATGGCGCAACTCACTTTTTTCGGACAAGTCACGATTCGGTTTACAAAGTGATAGTCGACGAGAAAGGGTTTGGAGAGGTCCAGGCAGATTAAAGTGACCCAATTTTGCTCGGGAAGTTATGCCCTTTCAAGGCGGATCAATAATGTGCTGGGGGGTTCGGTTGCCGTATCCCTCTTATTATCGTTGAACGAACAATGACTGGTGCCATCTACGTAGAAAACATCATTGAACCCATCATTGTTCCTCAGCGCAACGAACTTGGGGATAATTCCATTTATCAGGTTGATAACGCCCCACCATACCGCACACGAAGGGTTCAAAACATTCTTCAAGAGAACAATATATAAATGAACTGGCCAACAAACCCACCAGACATGAACCCAATTGAGCACGCATGGGATTACTTAGGAAGAGGTGGTAATACGGACTATTGAATTTAGATTCATTTGTGGAATAACTATAATTAATCAAAAATAAATAATCGATAAATTTAGATTTTCTCTCATTTTTCCTATTTTGTCTCATCCTGCCTAAAGCAAAGAGTAACAAACAAAGATTTTCTGTCGAATATATTGCAGTTGAAACAAAGGAAAACATTCATCTCATTTCCAGAACATAGATCGTTTATTTCTTGAGAAACCTAGGGGGGGGCAACACTTTTGACAATGTGTGTATATTACTCTGTCAAGAAAGTACCGGGAATTTTCAATTAAAACAACATTTTTACATTTAATCGTTAAAATTTATTGGGTCGCCTTCAAAATAGGCTCCATTTGCTCCAATACATCTATGCCAATGGCACTTCCAATTATCGAAACATTTTTTATAGGCGCTTTCCGGTATGGACTTAGCTCTCGCGCCGAATTTTGTTTTATGGCTTCAATCGACTCAAAACGGGTACCACGAAGGGGCAATTTTAGTTTTGGGAAGAGGAAAAAGTCGCAAGGAGCCAAATCCGGCGAATACGGTGGTTGCTGAAGCACGTTTGTTGAGTTTTTGGCGAGAAGGTCAGTCACAATCGTAGCTCGGTGAGAAGGCGCGTTATCGTCATGCAAAATCCATGAGTTGTTCGCCTACAAATTTGGCCGCTTCTTACGGATAAGCTCACGCAAACGTTTCATAACGCCTAGATAATACTCCTTGTTTACCGTCTGACCCTCTGGAACGAATTCGTAGTGCACCACGCCACGGATATCGAAGAAAACAATGAGCATCACCTTCATTTTCGAGCGGCTTTGGCGTGTTTTTTTCGGTTTCGGCTCATTTTTTGCCACCCATTCCGATGATTGCTGGCTTGTTTGCATATCGTACTCGTAGACCCAGGTCTCATCACCAGTTATAATGCGTTCCATGAATGTAGAATCGGAATTACAGCGATCCAGCATGTCTGAAGCAACCTGTTCGCGATGAAGTTTTTGAAGAAAATTCAGGTCTTTCGGTACGAGTCGTGCGGCCACCTTTCTCATGCCCAAAATATCAATCAAAATCGTACGTGCGGACTCGTGGGATATCTTAAGATCATATGCTATCTCTCTCAAGCTGGTACGACGGTTTTCCAGCACCCTTTCCTTAATTTTATCGACGTTATCTTCGATCGAAGCCGTCGATGGGCGACCACTTCACGACCGTCCTTGAAGGCTCTGTACCACTGATATGCACGAGTTTTCGATAGAGCATTATCACCAAAGGCCTTTTGCAACATTTTCAATGCATCGGCACACGAAAATTCATTTGCAACACAAAACTTTAAAAATTCTTTGCTCAACGTAATCACCCATAGTAAAAATCGACACGCACTCTGACATCGACTGACTTAATCAGCTGTTGCAAACACACTAGTTGACAGATCCCGCTCAAGCTTGGCATAGTAATTAAGGACAGTGGTAGCAACCTAAGAAAAAAAAATTTACCTGCCTCATTGCCCCGCCAGATTTAAATCGATAATTCCCGGTACTTTCTTGACAGAATGTATAATAGTCGAGATACAATTTGTTTTATTCAGTTTTAAAATGTAGTAAACCCTACGAAACTCGAGTCACTGTATATTCAGTTCATAAAAATTGATAGAAAACTAAATAATTTCTTATTTCATTCCATCTTAGTAGGAGATTTGAGCATCTAGTTTATATATGTCTATCTTTTATGTGGTTCTGATGGTTCAGAGTGCGCACGTTTGTCTACGCGGCCCCTGGACAATGCAAGTAGTAAATAATTTTGGTATCACCCTATCAATCGGTCAATCAATGGAGGGCCTCCATTGGAGGCGGCCTCTCATTCTGTGGAGCGCTGACGAACTATTTCCGGGGTATGTGAATGCCTATTTTTCACACGATATACTACTATCACCTTTTTTGAAGGGATAATGAAATAACTTTAATCAACACTGGATACTCAAGATGATGAAAACTTTCGCTTTGCCAGAGTCATGTAATGGGTCGTTATTTAACTTCCAAAGAAATCCTCATTTGCGAATAATGAATGATAAATTATGTCGAGATTAGCAACTAATCAAATATCTAAAAAAAAATTGTAAAGCAACACATAAGGGTCAATGATAAATAAGTTACAAATGGAGGCGATTGCTAGTTGATTAATTTCGATGTGAGCACACAAATCAGAGACTTCTTGTTTATTTTGGAGAATGTAATGATTAGGATAAGAGGAATAGACTTCAAGTCGCAAACAAACAACAAATGATATGTACAAACCATGGCATGTGAGTTTTCGAAACGGCAAATTCCGAGTTCGTTTCTAAATGTTACACAAAGATTATAAGTATTGAGCACGAAAATAAACAAATTATTAATTGGAAGTTCCTGAAATGGTTAGACAAAGAACCCGGGCAAAATATAATTCAAATTCCATACCTTTAATTAGGACCATAACTAATGATCCATTTCCCTTAAAATTTCAAATTCACGAATAAACTTCTTGAAGAAGCCAAATTTCATTAATAAAAGCATAGAATATTGTGTTTTTTCACCCGAAAGTCAAACGTTTTTTACAATTTTAGGCCTGTTCTCCTGAAGAAGAGGAAAAATACTTGGTTATAAGGCTACATCTTTCTCTCACCGATCTGCATCGATACATATTGGCAAGAAAAGTTGGAAGAATATATAAAGACAAAAAATTTTATACTTTATTTACCTTTTCCGAAATCAGATAAGAAAAAAAATTCAAAAAATCAACTTGCGCTTGGTTTGAAATTTCGAAGTACGTAAGCTATCTGAATACCTGAGCTATTGGACTTTGTCGGTATCTTTATAGATAGCAACTGGACCAGACAGGATTCCTTGCCATTGTATTCAAAAAGTGCTCACTAGAACTTATTCTTGTTCTCTGTAAGATGTTAGCTATGTCACATATAGGGGAGGAATTTTTCTTGATTCATGGGAGAGTGCACGAGTACTGCCTAAACCAAAGAAGAAGATGCGTTTTCCATCTATCACCCAATAGCGATAATATGCATTTTGTCATGGAAAGTCATGGAAGCAGCTATCAACCTCCAGATACCTGGAGACCAAAGGGCTCATCAGAGACTGACAATATGGTTTTCGCAAACACCAATCAACAGGTCATCTCTTCAGCTATGTGATGCATAAGGGCTATTGAGCGTTATGAATAATCTCAGTCCGTTACTCTGAACATATTCAAGGCTTTCCATCTTGTCTGGCATGAGACTCTTCTGAATAAGATATCTTCGATTGGTTTCCCAGGAATTCCTACTTTTGGATGAGGTGATTTCTCGCCAATAGGAACATTCATGTGGCCGTCGATGATGCCAATTCCCGTTATTTCAACTTGAACGATGGAGTACCTCAAGGTTCAGTTTTGTAGCCCACCTTTTTCCATAATTCACATAAACGATCTTCATAGTAAGACTGAGAACCATATTGTGAGCTTCGAGTCTTCGACTTCCTTTTAGTTTTAACTCCAAAGATGCATATGTGGGGTCAACGGCATCTGGTGCAATTTAATGCCTCGACAATCCAAACAACAACTTTTTCTCGAAGAACTCTGTTCGTGACTTCTGATTTGATAATGGAAAACCAAGTGCTTCAGCCAAGTGTTCCATGCATCTTCTTGACGTGACTGTCAACTCTTCGGTCTGTTGAGTTGAACATGTGACCTACATTGCGAAGTCTGCTTCAAATAAGCAAGTATTTGTTCAAGTATAAGAAATATTTCTCTGGACACTGTTCTCTGAAACAAATATGCAAAAAACGTATGTCCGATATTGAATTTCGAGGTGTGGCAGAAAAGCAATGAGACTGGCCAGCGATCTGGCAACGCTGTGCTGTTTTTCTTGATACAGTGAATCTGTACCCTCCCCTGACTCAGTGCAAGTTTTAACTCTTTCTATTAACTACGTGATTTTTGTGATTGCTGTAAGTAACGTTGTGTTGTGGTTGTGCGTCTCGCAAATTAGAATTTGAAGCGGTGTCATTAAATTTTGTGTTAAGCCTGGAGAATCAAGAAGTGTGACGTTTGAAAAGTTAAAACAGTCCTATGGGGAACATTCTTAATCCCCTTTATGCTGGCACATATCTTTGAAAGACAGATAACACGTTCAGAGAGGCCTTCAACTTCTGACACCAACGAAATCATCGAACCTGTGAACACTTTTATAAAGATGACCTTGAAAGGCTCTGAAAAGGGTCATTCGCGTCCATCATCACAACGCCCCATTTCACACTGCCCTCTCCATGACAGAATTTCGGACCTCGAAAGGCATTCCTGTGGTTCCCCAGTCCCCTTATTCACCTGACCTCAGTCTCTGTGTACTTTTCCTTTTTCATGAACTGAAAAGGGTCCTCAAAGGACAGTAATAACAACGTTCCCATCGGTGTCTAGATGCCCAAGGAAAACAACTTTGAAGGGGATAATATTGATGTTTGTTTTCTGCCACACCTAGTTTGTTTACTGCAATAATTTTCTTGAGGATTTTACTGGCTGAGGAATAATTCATATTATTGATATTTAGAATGAAAAATAAAACAAATGAAACAATAATCATTATTGTTCGAACGCCATGAAAATCATAATAGGACTGTGGGTCCCAATCTCGTAAAACAACCAGAGTATTGTTAATACCCCGCAAAGCAGTAAAACACCGAGCTAGTAAATTTCCCAAATAAATTTGCTTCTGTGGGCGGTCGAAATCGATTAGATATAAGAGTATAATCGGTTTTTTTTAATTTAATAACATACACGATGCGATATCGGCAATGTACACTTCTCATTCATAATTTCACACGATTTTAGCAGCGCTCGGATTGATTTTCTCAATTTTCGGAGCGAAAAACCTTTGAGAATTCATTCAAGTCGGCTCGAAAACCTTTTTGTATGTTCATAAAGGCACCAGCTTGAAGAAATTGTAGCTCGCTCGTCCATTATCGTATCTTTTTGGCTGTGACATCATTGACTGACGTTTCTCGTAATTTTCCTATTGGTCGAAAAAAGATGATTCCGGGATCACCCAAGAGGCACCGTAACACTGTACTACTCTGTCAAGAAAGTACCGGGAATTTTCAATTAAAACAACATTTTTACATTTAATCGTCAAAATTTACTGGGTCGCCTTCAAAATAGGCTTCATTTGCTTCAATACATCTATGCCAACGGCACTTCCAATTATCGAAACATTTTTTATAGGCGCTTTCCGGGATGGACTTTAGCTCTCGCGCCGAATTTTGTTTTATGGCTTCAATCGACTCAAAACGGGTGCCACGAAGGGGCAATTTTAGTTTTGGGAAGAGGAAAAAGTCGCAGGGAGCAAAATCCGGCGAATACGGTGGTTGCTGAAGCACGTTTGTTGAGTTTTTGGCGAGAAAGTCAGTCACAATCGTAGCTCGGTGAGAAGGCGCGGTGAGAAGGTACGAGTCGTGCGGCCACCTTTCTCATGCCCAAAATATCAATCAAAATCGTACGTGCGGACTCGTGGGATATCTTAAGATCATGTGCTATCTCTCTCAAGCTGGTACGACGGTTTTCCAGCACCCTTTCCTTAATTTTATCGACGTTATCTTCGATCGAAGCCGTCGATGGGCGTCCGGAAGGAGTGTAGGTCAAAAATGCAAATTATAGCACATTCCTCAGAATATCCTTGTTCTCACATCAAATAGGAGGAAATTAAACTAAAATGAATTTATTTAGGCTAACCTGAAACATTTATTACGTTCCATGTTCTTCCACAGAATATAACATGAAAAAATTATGGTACAGATTCAATTATAAACAAATTATAATTATTATATATCAAATAAAAATAAAATGTAAGGATATATAACTTGGAAGAGGATTTTTTTCAATATTGAAATAGCGTAACGGTAAAGCGTATAATTCAAGAATAACAAATAAGCTGACAGTCCCAGTGAATCGCGCCAGTTTTGCTCCATGGCAAATAATGTTGGTAACAACTTCTCTCATTCAAGTTTTTCCTCTCTGATAGAAGAGGGTTCACTTCCAACTACACCAAAAGCTTGAGTCGATCTCTTCGAGCGGATATTCGCTACTAACATTTGGTCAGGAACCTCCAAATATTTCATCAAGGATGAGGGATATATACTTCAGACTACGGATTATTCTTCGAGGGCTTGGTGGATTAGGTTTCAAGAAAGCATCTGGACCAAACGGGAGTCCCGCTATTGTATTCAAAAAGTCTTCACCAGAGTTTACAGCTGTTCTCTGTAAGATGTTCACTTTGTCCTATAGAGAAGGAAATTTCTCAGACTCATAGAGAAGTGCACGATTGTACTTGTCAAAGAAGGGGAGGAAATGTTCTCCCACACAAACTACCGCCCAATAGCGGCAATATCTATTTGGTCGAAAGTCGTGGATGCATCTATCAATCTCGAAATGGTCAGACACCTGGAGAGCAAAGATTTCATCAGTGACAGACAATATGGTTTTCGCAAAAACCGATTAACAGGTGACCTCCATGGCTATGTGACGCAATATGGAGAAGGGCTAATGAACGCTATGGAGAATCTCAGCCAGTCGTTTTGAACGGCTTTCGATAGTGTCTCACATAAGGTTCTTCTGCATAAGCTATTTTCTTATAGTTTTCCCGGAAGTCTCTGCGATTGAATGAAAAGTTTCCTCACCAGCAGGAGCATTCCTGTGGTCATGGGTGATGTCGATTCCCGTGGTTTCAATGTGAACACTGGAGTACCCCAAGGATCAGGTTTGTTGTCACCCTCTTTCTCATTCACTGGAACGAAGTTCTTGAAACGACCGGGAACCATATTATTAGGTGCAATGGATGATGTCCTCTATCACCAGTGACAAATCTTTGAGCACCGTTGAGTCTCACCTCCATAGATGCGAGCAAATGAATTCCCTGAACGAAAATCTGAAGACGACAATTGAATAGGTTCAACGAAATTTGGTGCAATTTTTAATATCTCGAAGACCCAAAAAACAAGAACTCATTTAGTGACTTCTGACTTGATGATGAAAAAGCATGTTCTTCAACCAAGGGATTCCATGCATCTTCATGGTATGATTATAAATTCTTTGGTCTGTGAGAGGGAACATCTGACTGACAATGCGGAGTCTGCTGCAAAGAAGCTACGATATTTGTTCTAGGCTGGGAAATATTTCTGAGCCAGTCAGATTCTTCTGTATAAAGCCCAGATCAGATCACGAATCGAATATTGCTCTCATATTTGGAGCTCGGCACCCAAACATTCGTTACATATTTTGGATTCCATCCAGAAGAGAGCTTTACGACTGATTGACTGGTCAACTATAACAGTCAGTTTGCAGTCATTGGAACATAGAAGGACAGTTGCCCACTTGTGCTCATTCTATAGTTATTTTATTATGACAGTCGATGCACGCAACTGAAGGAAATGATGCCAGCTGTTGCCCGATTTGCACGCGGCACTAGGACTGCGCAACTAGCACATCCCTATGCAATTAAATTAACAACTTCTGTTCATCAGAAGTCCTTTTCCCACCGAACTGGCCAGTCCTGCTGATGCGTCTCATTCGGTGTGTAACCTTCAACAGTTCAAGACGAGGGTTAATAGAACACAAATTTCCGTTTGGGGCACCAACTACATGATATGTTTTCTTTTCCTCCACCCTTTTCCAATAACAGATAATCTAAAAACTTTACATGAAGCTAAGCATTTCTATTCGAAGTTTCCTAACTAGCGCAATAAAAATAACTATAAACTGAAAATTACTTGAAAGGGTCCAAAAACCTCTACAAATTCATTCTGAAAAACCTTTTAAAACTTTTTAGAATCAAATTAAATAAAATATTTTATAGACATGTAGAATAACAAACACATTTGTGCGGCAGTTAACCAACAGAATCAAAAGAAAATATAAAATATTGATCGCCATCATTCAGCAAACACCATTCAAGAGACCTGTAGCCTGTTTAAATAAGATGTTCATAAAAAACCAATTGCATTCGCAAAAAATGCTCCACATAGAATTCAAAAAGGTTTTTTCTCATTTCCCTTTTCGAAAAATATATGATGATGTTTGCTGGATGATCACGGTCAATATTTTAAATATTTTTGATTATTTATTGGTTAACTGGCGCACATATTGGGTTTTTCTTAAGTGATAGAACTTTCGATAGGGATAACTGTGATTTGAAAGAAGGAAGGAGCCATGCTGTTTGGACATTTCTGTTCAGTAAGCATTGACAAATTATCATGGAAAGACTCACGCTGCAACAACGTTTACAAATTGATGAAATTTATTTTCAAAATCAAAATTCAAACTTATAGAGCACTTCGAGAAATTTATGGTTTACATAATCGTCTATCAGAGCAGCTTATTCGTCGGACTATCGATAGATTTCGGACAACATTTTCTCTACTCGATGCAACAACAACAAGAAGGCAAAGAACTGTACAAACAGAAGAAATATCTTGGTCTACACCCATACAAGATCCAACTGGTTCAAGAACTAAAGCCACTTGACCATAATAAGCGTCGTTTGTTTGCTGATTGGGCCCTAGAACAACTTGAAGTTAATCCACTTTTTTATCGTAAAATAAAGTTTAATGATGCTCATTTCTGGTTGAACGGCTATGTAAACAAGCAAAATTGCCGTATATGGAGTGAAAACAATCATCAAGAAGTTCTGCAGGTTCCATTGCATCCTGAAAAATGCACTGTATGGTGTGCTTTACAAGCTGGAGGCATCATCGATCCATATTTCTTTAAAAATGATGCCGAAGCTAATGTTACAGTGAATGGTGCTCGTTACAGATCGAAGATCAATGATTGTTTGTTTCAAAACTTGAATGGTATCGACCCAGAGGTGTTTTGGTTCCAACAAGATGGTGCTTCACCTCATGCTGCTACCGTAACAATTGATTTATTGAAAGAAAGATTTGGCGATAACATTATTTCTAGAAATGGTCCAAAAAATTGGCCTCCAAAATCATGCGACATAACTCCACTGGATTATTTTCTTTGAGTCATTGGTTTATGCTGATAAGCCAGAAACAATATACAATTTGGAAGCCAAAATAACTCGTGTTATTGATGAAATAAGGCCTGAATTACTCGAAAAAGTGGACCAAAATTTCAATTTGAAGTTCTATCACTCTAAAAAAACATCCGATATGTGTTGATAATTCTATTGTCTATAAAAAGAAACAGTGTTTCTACATTTCATTCGAAAAAAAATTTTAAGAGCTTTTCAGATTAAATTTTAGAGGCTTTGGAGAATTGATACAGTTAATGTTTTAAAAAACAACTATCGACCACTTGTTTCTACTCTGCCAACATTTAATAACACTCAGTCTTGTAAACATTGTTTTGTACCTGAACGCGCATAAATCCTCTGTACATATTGTTAAGTTTTCAGCTGTCTACATCAAAACTACAGTAACAAAAATGTGTGAACGTCTCAATTTTTCGATAGTTAAACATACCAATTTCCGAAAACTTGTTTTCAAAAAGTGAAAAATAAGCAAACTTCAACTTACCAGATACCCGGCTCCAGGATCAAATTAATCGTTTCCGGTACATCGAATCTGTGTCCTGCAAGAAAAAGAGTCAGGGTAAGTATCACCGTAAATCTCGAACGCCAAACATTTTTCGAAGAAAAACCACCTGTTTCGCGTACGAACAAGGCTAGGTATGTCAACTAGTTGAACGTAAAGTGCAATTAGGCAAAATGGAGTCATATCGCTCGTGGAGATTCTTCGAGTTCGTTAAACCTGCTGAGGTGTTGTTTCGTTTTCAACAGCGGAAAAAATGTATTGCACAAACTATAAATAAGTCGATTCTGGAAACGGTTTTTCCAACTTTCCAGGTGTGGGAGAGAGAAAAAGATGGGGGGTGGCATTTTATAAAGAATAAATTATGGGTGTGAATCGTTATTTTTTCCAGGATGTGACGAGAATCGATAGAATTCGACATTATGTGTAATAATTCCTTTATGTCCGAAAAATTTTGAACATGAATTGAATTTAATCAAATAGCAACTAATAATGGTTATTCGCCATCAGTTACAAACAGTATGATGACAGAAAACAGTGACGAAATGCAACTTACAAGATATTTTCTTAAAAACCAAAAAATTCGAATATTCAATGTAGAAGAAGAAATTCGGATCATTAAATGGTACTATGGTGGTTAATCAATTCAAGAGACAATAAATTCATTTATTGTTGCCCTTGAAGATAGACATTCCAGAAATGTGGGTGTTTACGAACATGCAGGCATTGTAATATTTATGAACCACTAAAAACCATTAGTGAACATTGTATAAAAAAAGTATCGGGTGTTCTTTTTAGAGTGATAGAAGTTTCGATAGGGATAACTGTGATTTGGCAGAAGGTAAAAGCCATGTTGTTATGACATTTCTGTTCAGCCATGTGGTTTTGATCTTTCTGTAAGCATTCACAAATTATCATGGAAAGACTCACGCCGCAACAACGCTTACAAATTGTCGAAATTTATTTTCAAAATCAGTGTTCTATTCGCCAAACTTATAGAGCATTTCCTGAAATTTACGGTTTACATAATCGTCCATCAGAGCAGCTTATTCGTCGAACTATCGATAGATTTCGGAGAACATTTTCTCTACTCGATGCAGCAACAACAACAAGACAAAGAACTGTACGTACAGAAGAAAATATCGCTGCTGTAAGTCATGGTGTTAATATTGATCCAGATTTGTCTATTCGTCGAAGTTCACAACAAGTTGGACTCTGTGCATCCACCACATGGACAAGTTGGTCCACTTTTTTATCGTAACATTGTCTTTAGTGATGAAGCTCCTTTCTGGTTGAACGGCTGTGTAAACAAGCAACATTGCCGTATATGGAGTGAAAACAATCCTCAAGAAGTTCTGCAGGTTCCATTGCATCCTGAAAAATGCACTGTATGGTGTGCTTTACACGCTGGAGGCATCATCGGTCCATATTTCTTCGAAAACGATGCTGGACCTAATGTTACAGTGAATGATGCTCGTTACAGATCAATGATCAATGATTATTTTTTTCAAAATTTGAATGGTATCGACCCAGAAATGTTTTGGTTCCAACAAGATGGTGCTACAACTCATGCTGCTACCGTAACAATTGATTTATTGAAAGGAAGATTTGGCGATAACATTATTTCGAGAAATGGTCCAATTAATTGGCCGTCAAGATCATGCGACATAACTCTACTGGCTTATTGACTTTGGAGTTATGTCAAGTCATTGGTTTATGCTGATAAACCAGAAACAAAAGAGGCTTCGGAAGCCAACATAAGTCGTGTTATTGATGAAATAAGGTCTAAATTACTCGAATAAGTCGAGTCTGGTCGAATGCGGTTCCTCAGAGCTAGTCGTGGTGGACATATGCCGGAAATTATTTTCAAAACATAAATATCATAATATTATCTTTCAAATAAAATGAAAATTTGGCTTCAATCTTAATTTAAATGTTTTTTAATTCAATTTAAAGTTCTATCACTCTAAAAAAAACACCCGATAGATGTGTGTGCTGGTGTTGAAACCAGTAAGCTGAACAAGTCGATGTGAGCGATAAAAATGTTCGGAATTCTCGAACAACATGAGTACTTCGGTTCTTTTTCGCCTTAACTGGCTTTGAGAATAAAATAAATTCTACGAAAATAAGAAATTCGAAAACAAAAACAAATTCTAAAATATGCGAAATCGTGAGTCGACAAATTTAAATTAAATGTTCGAATAATCCACCTTGTTGAGCCAAACAGTAGCCAATTCTATTATAAAGAGATAATCTCATATCTCTGAGCAGATCCGGCATAGTTGCTATTTTGACACAAAGTTGGATTATTTCGTACCTTAATTATTAATATTCGTCGCTCTATCAATTTCATGCCCGTAAACCAAAGTTTTTCAGATATCTCCAAAGAAAAAAATCATTGGGAGATAAATCTGGTGATCTGAGAGGCCATTCAATTGTGCAATTTGTAGAAATCTCACGGTCCGAAAAAGTCATCCTGAGATATTCTGTGACTACTCTAGCGTTGTTACTTAGACAGCCATCCTATTGAATCCAGACATCATCGAAATTACTTGGTAGCTAGCTGTCGAACTGTAAGAATCATTTAATTCTCTAAAAGCTCCAGATATTTGGCAGCGTTTAGGTTACCATCGATAAAAAATTACCATATGATATAATTCCCCAGTATTCCTGTCCAAATATTAAGTTTTTGGGAATACTGGGTTAGCATAGGACAACTCAGATGCTTATTTTTCCTAGAGCAATATCTTACTACTGATGGATTATGTTTTCTATTCAAGGAAAACTATGACTCATTATTGATATAAGATATAATTATAGAAATTTAGTTGGATATAGATCAAGTAAAATCTTCGTTGGAGATAAATAGGTTGTATTTGCCGACGTTTCGACCTAAATTAGGTCATCCTCAGGGCACTAGAAAATAGGAATTTAAAGTGTTACACGACAAACAATAAATTTGTATAAAAACATAACATAATACGAAAATTAAAAACTAATATCACCTACATCCAAGATATTACTCAACTGTTCTGATTGATAAAATGTAAATGCTCTTAAAAGGCACTAAGTCCAAAAATATATCAGGAATTGAGGTAGTATGAAATTACTCGAATTACTTTCAGATGTTAGGAAATCTAATAGTTCTTAGGACTACCAAACACAGGTGACATGCAAATTATGACTAGCATGTTCTCTGTTGCAGTGAGGAAATAAAAACAGATGCGTGCACTCGAAAAACAACACAGAATCATATATAGGGAACCTATACCGGGCGTTGAACGCTTTTTGAAATGCCTTGTTAGATTATACTCAATTTTTCCACCTCTTGTTAGGATGTTTTTTGATTTCCATCATTGCATTTAGTATTCTTTCCTTATGATTGTTCTGTTTGCCCAAAATAGGGACATAATTAAAAGCGGAATCATGTTGTTTCTTCTCAAAATGCTCAGCAAATGCAGTCTTATTTTTTGCACTGATAATGTTAGCTGGTCTCTTCATTTGTGATCAGAAATTCTCTTTTTCAAATATCTTCGGGATTAACCTATTTATACATTCTGTCAAGAAAGTACCGGGAATTATCGATTTAAATCTGGCGGGGCAATGAGGCAGGTAAAATTTTTTTTTCCTAGGTTGGTACCACTGTCCTTAATTACTATGCCAAGCTTGAGCGGGATCTGTCAACTAGTGTGTTTGCAACAGCTGATTAAGTCAGTCGATGTCAGAGTGCGTGCCGATTTTTACTATGGGTGATTACGTTGAGCAAAGAATTTGTTTAAAGTTTTGTGTTGCAAATTAATTTTCGTGTGCCGATGCATTGAAAATGTTGCAAAAGGCCCTTGGTGATAATGCTCTATCGAAAACTCGTGCATATCAGTGGTACAGAGCCTTCAAGGACGGTCGTGAAGTGGTCGAAGCCTCGTTAATTAAGGAAAGGGTGCTGGAAAACCGTCGTACCAGCTTGAGAGAGATAGCACATGATCTTAAGATATCCCACGAGTCCGCACGTACGATTTTGATTGATATTTTGGGCATGAGAAAGGTGGCCGCACGACTCGTACCGAAAGACCTGAAGTTTCTTCAAAAACGTCATCGCGAACAGGTTGCTTCAGACATGCTGGATCGCTGTAATTCCGATTCTACATTCATGGAACGCATTATAACTGGTGATGAGACCTGGGTCTACGAGTACGATATGCAAACAAGCCAGCAATCATCGGAATGGGTGGCAAAAAATGAGCCGAAACCGAAAAAACCACGCCAAAGCCGCTCGAAAATGAAGGTGATGCTCATTGTTTTCTTCGATATCCGTGGCGTGGTGCACTACGAATTCGTTCCAGAGGGTCAGACGGTAAACAAGGAGTAAGGAAAGCGCCTATAAAAAATGTTTCGATAATTGGAAGTGCCGTTGGCATAGATGTATTGGAGCAAATGGAGCCTATTTTGAAGGCGACCCAATAAATTTTGACGATTAAATGTAAAAATGTTGTTTTAATTGAAAATTCCCGGTACTTTCTTGACAGAGTAGTATGTCATTACATTTATTGCATGGTATTCTGTATATAAAATATTACTTCCGATGTCTTGTGGTTTCTTTTCTTTCTGCTTTGTGAACAGTTTTTCAATTTTATTTTAATTTTTAAAAGTAATTTTCATATTGACATTATTGAGTGGTGCGGCTATTTTTTCCGATAGAGATTTTATGTATGGAATATTAAAATACTTAGTTTCTTCATTCTAGACTGGAAAGTAATTCGAGTAATTTCATACTACCCCAATTCCTGAAATATTTTTGTTCATAATGCTTTTTAAGAGCATTCACATTTTATCAATCAGAACACTGCAGTAATAACTTGGATGTGGGTAATATTTGTTTTTAATTTTCGTATTATGTTATGTTTTTATACAAATTTATTGTTTGTCGTGTAACATTTTAAAATCCTATTTTCTAGTAGCCCGAGGATGGCCTAATTTAGGTCGAAACGTCGGCAAATACAACATATTTACCTCCAACGAAGATTTTACTTCACCTATATCCAACAAAATTTCTATAATTATATACACAAAGATCACAAACTTTATTATTAATATAGGATATTGTGAAGGAATGAACTATTTTCTTTTTCCATCATAGTTTCACAACATTCCATTCGTTTGATATGGTCTTCTGGAAAAATTTATTGGTTTGTTCGAACCTTATAACATCGGTAACCATTCCTTTTCAAAATATTCCGAACACTTCTATCGCTTGTATCTGCTTGTTCAGCAATTTGCTTACTCGAACAAGGTGCACTGGTTTCAACAGTAGCACACACATCTACTCCTTTTTTCAGCCGATTTCACTAGTGGTTTTTGGGGATTTATGAATCTTGCAATGCCTGGATGTTCGTTAACACCCACATTTCTCGATTTTTTAAATTATTTTAGAAATAGTCGAACTTACAGCAATAAGCCTATCTTCAAAGGCAACAATAAATGAATTAATTGACCACTAAAGTACCATTTTATGATCTGAATTTTTTCTTCTACACTAAACATTTCGATTTACTTTATTTCCAACCGATTAGGTCTAACGCATCTCACGTTTGAAGTGCAAATGATTAGGTGATACTGAAGAGCCTTTCGTTCAAAGCATCCTCACTGCCATTGAGAGAAAACAGTTGTTTATTCGTCATCGGATCGCGCTGAGGTCTTGATTCTTCCACCGCTCCACTGGACCCTGGTCGACGTCTTGATTAACACCGAATTTCGTATCTTTCCGACCGTCTTTTCCATACCTGAATGTAATCAAAACCGCACGAACTTATTTTTACACCTAATAATAAGAACTTTATAGTACCCTCATCTCAAAACTGTATCCGTTTAAATACTTTATGTTACATGTTAATTTTGATTAGTTGTTTAGAAGCATTTGAAGAAGCTACCATGCAGCGAAACGCGTCATGTGTTCAACTCAGAATAACTATAAATCAACATAGGTATATGTGTATTATTATTTATTTAAGTAATACAGGTTTTGTGAAAATGAACGCATATTACAAAAATCCAGTACCATCAAATTTTAATCTTCAATCCTGTGGAAAATGTGAACTTTGTAATTTCCATAGTAATATATATTAATTTCCAATAAATTGCTATAATTATACAGTCCGTCTAGAAAGTATCCGGAATAAAAAAAGCTCAATTGTAATTATTTAGTATATACAGTACTGTCTCGATTATCCGAAATAATATGGACCAAAGTGATTTCGGATAATTGACATTTGGGTTAATCCGATTTTTTTTTGGAAAATAGGAGGCGTATATCATTAGATCTACTCAAAATCATTTATGAAATATTTTATTTGAATTTATGTTTTAATTTAAAAATAACATCAACAAATAATTTCTTTAATTTTTATTACTTCATTTTTTTCAACTTAGTATGTACATAAATGCCTTAATATGTACAAATAGGTTCATTCATAAAAGAGATGTTAAATACAACCTAAAATATAAAATATATAGCCCATTCTACACTTTACTCTTTAAAAATGAGGTAATTTTTAACTGTACTCGTTTAGCACTACTTCTGTTTTTGGCCGCAATGTCCCTCCAACGTTTTATAAAAAGAACATCCGCGGCAGTTGCATTTTCTTGTTGTTCTACATAAGTTAACGCTTTCTCTAAGACTTTTAGTCCCTTTGAATGTGAAATTTTTACTGTGCATTCTACATCGTCATCACTGCTTATTTCATTAGCATTTTTGCAAACACTTTCAATTAATTCTTGGTCAGTCATTTCATCCTCTACATTATCAATGCTTAACCATTTATTAATTTCTGTTTCCGTAACATTTTCACATCCTGTTATTTTCGTGAAAATTTGCTGTAAACTTTCTTCATGGTCGGACTCTGCTTCTGTGATACGTTCCTCCTCGTGTTGAATCAATTTTGACCAAGATTTTTCCAGGGTTCTACCTTTTACTTGATTCCAAGCTGAAGCTATCCAATATACAACATTTTTCAAGTTTAACTTTTTTAGACATTCAGTGAGATTGGCACCCTCATCTACTTCTTCCAGAATATGCTCCAATAGCAAACGCTTAAATTTCGTTTTAAATTTTTCAGCACACCCTGATACATGGGCTGAATGAAGTTACAGCAGGAGGCAAAAACATTGCTTTTATTTCCTCACTTTCAAGTTGCTCCGCACTTGGGTGGGAGCATTGTCTAGTAACAAAACCCATTTTCAGGGACATCCGTGCTCTTTTGAAAAAGATTCTACTTTTGGTACGAAATCTTCAAAAAACCAATTTTTGAATAGATTTGCATTCATCCAGCCTTTTTTTATTTTTATACAATACAGGAAAAACATTGGGACGAATATTCTTGAAGGCTCGTGGTTTTGCTGACTTACCGATACATAATGGAAATTTGTGTCTCCCAGAAGCATTAGCGCATACAAGAACAGTGATAAGTTCTTTGCTACGTTTGTAACCAGGTGCTCCAGCTTCCGCTTTTGAAGGTAAGGTACTTGAGGGCAACATTTTATAGTTCAAGCCGGTTTCGTCACAATTGTAGGTCTAGTCTAGTTGTAAGTCATTTTCTTTCATAAGCTTCATAAAATTCTCTGCAAATTTTTTCGCAGCAGATATATCGGCAGACAACTTTTCCTCACAAACTTTCAGTTGACGTACCCATGTATTTTTTTCCATCGGCCTAGCCATTCATCAATTGCAGAAAAACTTTCAGACGCTTCAATGACCGGCAATGTTCCCCTGAAATTGGTATTCCACGTTCTCGATTCTGTGTAAACCATAAAAATAAAGAATCATTCACTTTTCAGTGACATACGGACAGCTTCTGGACATACTTTTATATTTCGTTGATTTCCAAATCTGTTAGCCAATTTGCGAAATCCCAGGCGCATTGTGTCGTCCTAAGGCTAATAAAGCGTTAAAATTGTTTGCTTTTATCTTACGTGGTCTTCCTGAAACTGGTCTATGCCTCATATCCATTTTTTGAGCTCTTTATTGTCTCCTGTAAGCACTTTTTTCCAGTTCAGTCAATTGCACTAATTTTTTAACGTTTCGAAAACCCTTTCTATACAAATATTCTATATGCACAACCTATTTAATACATTATTTTTGTCTTAGAATGTTACCAAAAAGAAGTATATTAAAATCACAAAAAATAATAAATTCCGGATACTTTCTAGACGGACTATATACAATTCATTACCAAGCTGAACAGTCCAATATTAGGTTGGTCGCGACATCTTCTAGTGAGCGGAAAAAACACGACAGATGTAAAATCACAAATTGTCGGCTTGGTAAATTTGTCGTTAAATTGTGAAGGACACTACAACTGAAGATTTTTCTGTGTTTGAGAATTCCATGGAAACGAACTGAACGCTGTATTGATCTACAAACACGTATTTAATCAAAGTTCTACGGTAATTCACATTTCTGTCAAGGCTCTCTGGTACATCAGTCTTTTTTGGCGAGTCTTTCAATAAAGCTTTAAAAAAATCCGGAAAGGATTAGATTGGGGGTGACCCAACAAGCAGTTTCTGTGGGTTTGAAATCTATGGGCCTGACTCAAAAGCATTCCTGAATGGTTCCTCATAAATTGAAACCAGGAGATCTGGAAAGACGATTATTTTCTTGTGGGTAGCTGCTTCAAAGGCAAAAAAGAAAGGTTTTTTACACCAGGTAATAAATGGTGAAACGAAAAGTGGATCTTCTACGACAACCACTATAGAAAGCAGAGAAAAAAAAGAAAAATAGTGCGCTTTGCCAATCGTTACCATCGTCCTCAACCAAAGCGAACATTCCGAAAGTTATGCTGTGTATCTGATGGGACCAAGGAGGCACTGTGTACTACGAGCTGCTAAACTTGATAATTCCATTACGGGTTTACTTCGATTGAATCGTGAATTACGAGACAAACGGCCAGAATATTGCACAGCCATGACAAAGTTTTTCATTTGAATGATAACGCTCGGACGTCGCAAAAATGGTCAAGAAATATTTAAAAACCATCAAATGGGAGTGTCGATAGCTTAGTAGTGGGAGCATCAAGCTTGAAACCGGGACAGGTTCCAATCCTACTCAGCTGGGAATGAAATTCTCTAGTTGGACGGTTTCGGTCACCATTTCACAGTTGGGTCGAAAATTAACAGTGTTGTGACCTAAAGTGGCGTAAGATCGCAGTAACAAAGCCAGAACACAACTGAACTCCTAACTCGAACAAGCTGAAACAGCTTCCGAGAAATCTTCACAGAAGATCCAGGAGTATCAGAAGGATAACATAAATATGGATAAATACACACATCGTCAACAGTATTGGCCCCTCTCTATCAACTCTCAACTTGTTGAATGTACCAATGACAATTTTTTGTGTGTGGAATCTTCACTATCTTATCACTTGTTGTAATATTGAGAATATTCCGTGGAAAATGTCGGGACATCCAGTTTCTCGGTTTGACCGGGCAAGAATAGTAGCCCTACATCAACAAGCTTTGTCGAACCATCAGATTGCGCAACGTTTGAATATTCCACGGACTTCAGTAAGGTGCCTAGAGGCCCTTTTCCTGGAAACAGGCAGCGTTGCCCGAATACCCGTGCCTGATGGACCCAGAGTAACATCTGCAAGGAACCGAACGGTATCTGTAACAGCCCTTCGAAGTCATTTTTTTAGTAACTATAGACGGGTAGTCTCAGTCAGTAACATGAGGAGACGGTTGCATTCTTCAAATTTAAGGGGAAGAAGACCTTTACGAGTACCTCGGCTTTCATCTGGCCATAGAGCTACCAGTCGGCAATAGTCAGAACACCACCAAGACTAGCTTTTACCACAATGGCGCAACGTACTTTTTTCGAACGAGTCACGATTCGGTTTACAAAGTGATAGTCGACGAGAAAGGGTTTGGAGAGATCCAGGCAGACTAGAGCGACTCAATTTCGCCCGGGAAGTTGTGCCCTTTCAAGGCGGATCAATAATGTGCTGGGGAGTATAATGTTCGGTCGCCGTACCCCTCTTATTATCGTTGAACGAACAGTGACTGGTGCCATCTACGTATAAAACATCATTGAACCAATCATTGTTCCTCTGCGCAACGAATTTGGGGATAATTTCATTTATCAGGATGATAACGCTCAACCACACCGTACGCGAAGGGTTCAAAACAATCTTCAAGAGAACAATATCCAGAGAATGAACTGGCCAGCAAACTCACCAGACATGAATCCAATTGAGCACGCATGGGATTACTTAGGGAAAGCAATATCCAATCGCCAAAACCCACCTTCAACCTTTCAGAAACTGAGTTTAGCCGTTCAGGAAGAATGGAACGATATGCCTGAAAATTTCATACATGACTTGATTCGTGGGATGCCTAAGCAGTTGATTGAAAGAAGGGGACTATTGAATTTGGATTCAGTTGTGGAATAACTATAATTAATCAGAAATAAATAATCGATAAATTTATATTTTTTCTCATTTTTCCTATTTTCTCTCATCCTGCATAAAAAAAGAGTAACAAAGATTTTGTACCAAATATATTGCAGTTGAAATAGAGAAAAATATTCGTCTCATTTCCAGAACGATTGTTTATTTCTGGAGAAACCTAGGGGGCCAACACTTTCGCCGATGTGTGTATATAAATAATATTAATAAAGTATTCTTCGGACATTGCTACTTCTGAATACTGGCTGATTCGTCAGATGCAACACGATTTGGCAGGTCGACGCTTCTCTTCTTTCGAAGAAATCGAAATTTGGCCTCAAATTTAGATCGCTTCAAAAGACAAGAAGTTTTTTCGACGCGGGCAAAACTAGTAATCAGTGATAGACAATATTTCGATTAATTTGTTAATTTAAAAAACCTTCAAAATGGTGAGTCACCCGATCTCTATTGCCATTTATGTTTCTTGAGGGGGTTATCACCCTGCGTAGGGGAATGATCGTACACGAATTTGCCACGAAATAATGTCCTTAAAAATTTATGTCTCGGCTTTTTTCGGAAAAACTCATAATTGCGTATATATCAGGATGGTATACAGTCTTAGAAATGTGCTGAATTTTAAACGTTTACTTCCAATAATTGTCATGCGTATAAAAATTTTTTAAAAATAACGTAATCTCTAAAATAAGGAAGTTAATTTTCGTACTTTCCGTGCCATAATTCTTTCCTTTTTTTGAGCTATTGAAAAATTAAACTTTCAAACTGATATATTAACCAAATTTCACCAATTATGAAACACTCTAGTTTTATAACTGAAGTCATTAAATATATAAAAAAATGAATAAGTATGCAATTATTGCGAATCAAAACAATTTTATTTCCTTCCAACCTATTATTACTGGTAATTGACATGTTTATTCAGAAAAATTTCTGATTTCTTACGCCAAAACTGTTTTCGAACATTATAAATTTTTTGGAGACACAATACCGAAATTTTTGATTGTTATAAACTGAGAATGGAAGGTACTTACCATCTGAAATTAATTTTTGTACAATATTCACCATATCCTTAGCTTCCTTTTTGTAGAACTCATTTTCAGCCTCTGCTTTGATTTCTAGATCTGCTCAAACGTTAAGGAAATTAATATCACAGCCTTCTCGTCATAAATAAGTGAGCACGTTCGATTCTAGGAATGTAAACAAAACGGTCACCAAAACAAAACGTACCTGTTGAATCATTCTTGGATTCCATGATAACGCGGTACCAAAATCATAACCTAATACGTCATAGGGTTGATCAGAATTTCACGGGTCAAATAAAAATCTTTTTAGAGCCTGATTCAGGAAACATAACCAGTTGAAATTAAAGATATTAATTTTTTTCATAACATATATTGATTAGTTTAACGTACTATTTAAAAAAGTCATGAAAAAGTTGTACAAACGTTATGAATTTTGAAATTAGGAAGATCGCAAATTTCAACCAGGTGATATGTCACTACTTAACACAAAATTTGTAACTACTACACGAAAAACAACCAAACTGTTAGCTGTGGAACAAAAGCTGGCTAAGCTGGCTTCGAAATTTGTACTGTTGTGACATCTAACGAACTTCTCCCAAACTAGAAATGCGGAGTAGATTCAATTGGAGAAGATAAGGAACTGTAATTTGTACAGAATACTATTATTTCTGACAATGCCAAAATTAATATATAGGTGGCATAGAATACTCGGGGAATCCCTCATTTATTAATCTTATATAAATGAATGTATAGAACTATTTGTAACTTAATTGTGGGATTTGATGTATTCCTTTTTTTCAATTGGCTATTTTATACGTGCGCCATTAAAAAAGACTTTCAGAATGTCATCTGAAACTTTTTTTCTTTAATTATTGAGATTATAGAAATAAATATTAATAAGACTTCAGTAATCTGTTTAGAAACAAATATTACGTAGCTTCGATAGAAGAGATATATTAAGAAGAATTATGCAATTTGATAAAAAACAAAAGAGTTCAATATTTGAGAATTTGCACTCGGCTCGAAATCTTGCGTTAGTTAGGTTGAGTGTTCATATCTAATTTTGATATGGGCCAAAATATCATGGTATACCTCTATGTAAGTGTGTATTCCCACCTAAATAAACTTGAAGCATTATTAGACCAGGACATATGTTGAAGACAAGTCGGTTTCAATCTATAAGGAAAGTAATTTCGTTTTTTCCCGACAGAGAGATTTAATTGTATTTTTTCGAACCCAACTTCACACTTAAGCCGCAAAATCATTATATGTTTTGAGAGCTCATATAGCAAGGTTTGTGTGTGAAAAAGTTCAATTATTTCTTCGCAGTGGTTTTTCGTTGGTGTTCTTTAAAATATGAAAAGCAATAGCAGCATTTTCTTCATATTTCACTTTTTTACTATAGAAAAGGTAAAAATGCTGTTCAAACCAGAAAGAAATAAACCCATGTTTTTGGGGAAGATGCGTTGACAGTACGCCAAGGGCAGAACTGGTTTGCAAAATTTCGATATGGCAATTTTGATGTCGATGACGCACCACGTTCCGAAAAGCCAGTATCAGCTAATAAAGACATGATAAAGGCATAAGTTGATGCAAATCGGCGAATAAAAATACGTGAGATCAGTGAGAGGTTGAAATGATCGAATTCAACTGTTAATGACCTCTTGAAAGCCCTGGATTTAACCTTGAAGCTTGATATAAGGGTTCCCCATGTTTTCAACGTACGAAATTGATCCATTTTTGAAGGACATCTTTACTGGGGAGGTTGGTCACTCGCCAAAAGCTTTCTTTAACAGCTTGAATGGGATACACTGCCACACCCACCATATTCTTCAGATCTGGCGTCTTCGGATTATTATTTGTTCCGGTCATCGCAAAATTTTTTGGACGGTTAAACTTTTACTTCAAATGAGCGTTAAATCATGCTACTACCAGAAAGATGGTAAAAGGTGTTGAACCAAAATGGCCAACATATAATTTAATAAAATATTTATCCATTATACGAAAATTGTCTTTCATTTTCCAAAAAAAAAAACGAAATTAATTTCCGAACAACAACGATATTTTTTCAATCAATTTACGTTATCCGAAATTCCTTGATACTTTCTCTACAAAACCAAGGAATTAAGAATAACTAGAATTGGTTCTTCCTATAACCCCTTGTGGAACTAACTGGTACTCTTTTACTTCATATAAGAGGTAAATGTAACCGAAAGTATTTTATATTGTCTATTAGAACATCCGGCTAGCAAAAGAAGCCATATTTAACGAATATTATGTATTAGTGCATCCGCCATATAGTATCTGGACGTCAGATTATGGCGAAAACACTAGTGAGTGTATATGCAATTCATATTTTATTCAAGAATTAAACACACGAGAAAAATTTCATCAGGTAATTTGTAACTGAGCGCGAAGAAAACTTCACTACGAACATAGAAAAGAAATAAATACTGTTGAAACTAATAGCATCATTCTGATGTTTTGCATATGGAACGTCATTTGCAGTTGTCAAAACTTCAGAAACAAACAAATTTTTCAGTTGTAAGAAAATGTTGTTCAGTGATTCAACACTAAGTTTTTGATGTTTCATCATTGAGAGCTGTTCATTCAGTAATTAGTGAATTTGTAATGGCTATCACACAAAGAGAGAGCGAAAAGAATGTCACATTATGCGAAAATGCATCTATATATCACCAAAAATCCGTGAACTGGGTGGTAGTAAGTAAGATACTGAAGCATGAGACAGACGCGGAATCAGCTGAAGCGAAGATATTAAGCAACTGTGGAAGAAAAAGAAAGACGACAACAAGAGATGATAGTTTTTGCTTATACAGAGCTAGTTTAACATAAAAGGGTGAAGTGCAACAACACCTGACGGCATCAAGAGGAACGATAACGTAAAAAAACTCATTTCCAAAGGGGTGAACATTTTATTCAAACTGTTAGAACTTACGTGAAAAGTTCTATAGAAATGAAATTCCCCTACGACAATTTGTAGATCGATTTCATCGTGCTCAAGAATTGAACATTTCTCGCATTTATCTGGGGAGAATTTTGCATGAACATCACGGTATGAAGGCTTAGAAAGTTCAACTAGTGCAAGAAGTGAAGCCTTGTGACATCTGATGCGTTCCCACTTCGCCCAATGTTAAGAAAGATTTGGCGATAACATAATTTCGAGAAATAGTCCAATTAACTGGCCTCCAAGATCATGCGACATAACTCCACTGGATTATTTTCTTTGGGGTTATGTCAAGTCATTGCTTTATGCTGATAAGCCAGAAACAATAGACGCTTTGGAAGCCAACATAACTCATATTATTGATGAAATAAGGCCTGAATTACTCGAAAAAGTGGTCCAGAATAGGTCTGGTCGAATAGGGTTCCTCAGAGCTAGTCGTGGTGGACATATACCGGAAATTATTTTTAAAACATAAATGTCGTAAAATTAACTTTAAATGTCAAAAAATTGGCTTCAATCTTAATTTAAATTAGTTTTATTTCAATTAAAAGTTCTATCACTCTAAAAAAAACCACCCGATTTTAAGTCGAGATCAAAACGCTTCTATTGTAGGTCTAATAATGCCAATGAATTTGGGAAATTAACTCTTCTAGCCAACATGAGGAATGAATGTTTAAACCGATAAAGCCAAGTAACCAAATGATTACTTTTTGTTAATATAACTGCTTAATGATATAAAATGTGGATTTTCCTAACTACAAATTTGTGTTTTTCGGAGGCCAGTAAATTTTTTCCACAATTTTTTTCTTATGAAAAATTCTCAACTGCAGTTCCTGATATAGATTTTTTGATTTGAAAGAGGAACACCCAACAGAATACCCTAAACATTCTCCAGTAATCTCAATAAGGTCATTAGTATTCTAACTCAATCATTCATGACTAGAATAATCTATGCTTCGATCATTTGTGGTCTAATCACACTCCAAGCTTGTCGATATTCAAATTCTTCTGTAAAAATGGTTTTGATACAACCTCTAATGCAGGTGCATTCACTTCTAGGAAAAAATTTGTCCGTATGTTTTTGAATCGAAATTGTTATATTCAAGAATTCTTACTGATGAGTAAGATCATTAAAAAAAGGATACAGTCTAACATGTCGGCCACGCTTTGAGGCGTTTCTTCTGTTTTTGACAGAAACCTGCATACTTCTTTCCTAAGGTCGTGGAACGTTGTGTAATATGATGGAAGTTCTATTTCTTTGCGAGACGCTTCTGGGTGGAGGCACTGTCTTAGGGGTAGTTGCCCGTCTGTGACTAGTCTGAAAAAAAATTTAAGGTTAGTTCACTACTAAACTTTTTACATGATATTGTTGGAGTTTGGGATTTCCTGTATTTATGAGGTGTGATCAGAAAGTAATGAGATTTGTCACAATTAATTAATTCAAACAACATGCAACAATTCCTTAAGAATAATTCTATAATACAATTACATCTATTCATGTAATCCAACTATACCACAGATTAAAGAATATAGTCTTGTTAATCTATGAACTACACTAACTTGAGATCGACGCTCTAAATTGTGTATACTACAGAAATGTAGTCGCTGGCATTCATTGCAATGATGAAAACCAAAAGTTAGAACGTGCGCATGTCTGCAATTTGCCCCTGTGGTCAACAAAACCTTATCGGGTTTGTTGGAGTTGAGAATTGTTATACAGATGTAGGTTACACTGTCTAAACTTTCTATTGCCGTTGCTCATACTCCTTATTAATGAAAAAAAACTATATATGTGACAGTATTCTATTTCCACAAAATGTTTGTACTACGACAAAAATTGTTTCACCACAATGTGGCTTCTTCAGGTATTACATTGTACTGTTTGATGGTATTCAATGCAACCGAATTTAAATACATTGTGTACGTGACCAAATAATGGAAGCATAAGTCATAAAAACTCTAGGTGTTTATTGGAATTTGCCGCTAAAAATGCCATTAAGGAAATTCAGATATTCAGTAATGGAGACTTATCAACATCTGTTTGTTCGTTCAAAAGGATTTTACTGGCATTATACCTGTTGATTTCAAGTAATTCTAAAAGTGTTAATCTATAACTTTTGCATTCAACGTGGATAATTTCATAATTATTGTTGAAATTATGCCTGAATTCCTTAAGATGATTAGAATATGTCGAATGTACAGAATCGGATATATAACCCCTTTGGTCACGTTTCTTGAATGATCTACCAGTCTGGCCAATGTATACTAAAGGGCAATCTTTGCAAGTCAACTTGTAGACTCCGCATTTATTTTCTTTATTTGTTCAATCTTTATTGTTTTTTATACAGGTACTAAGGTAACTAATGATCTTAAAAGCCGCGTTATAGTTGAAACAATTTTTGAAATATTTAGCAATATTTTCATACAATAAGATAACGAAAAATATTTCTGTGTATTGTCCTCTTTTATGATTGTGTACACGAGATTTAATTCCATTTTTTTCATTTATTCGATACCATTTTGTCTATAAGAAAGGGGTTGTAACCGTTTTTGACGCTATTTGTTTTATAATATTTAATTCTTTCAAAAAGTTATCTGAATTCAAAGGAACATTCAATAATCTATGAATAAAACTATTATATGCTGACATCTTTTGGTTGGTGGGGTGATTTGAAGTTTTATGTATTGTGATATCTGTATGTTTGTGAAAAATACTAAAAGCATGTAAATTATCTAGTCCTGTTATTGTGAGGTCAAGAAAATCAATACTTTGATTCTTTTCTTCTTCGATTGTAAATATGATTTTTGGGTGGCGTTTATTAATGAAATTCGTGAAGATATTTAGTCGGTCGGTGCCTCTGAAACAACAAAAAATGTCATCTACATATCCATTAAAGGAAATATTTGCCTATCGGATTTAGGTGTATTTTTGATTCTAGATCATCCATAAATATTTCAGCTAAAATTGAACTGAGTGGATTTCCCATTATTAAACCATTGTTAGAAATATAGACGGTTCCGTTAAATTTAAAGTAGTTTTGTTCAAGACATATTTCCAGGCAATTAAGAATATCGTCTCATACTACTCTGTCAAGAAAGTACCGGGAATTTTCAATTAAAACAACATTTTTAAATTAGATTGGGTCGCCTTCAAAATAGGCTCCATTTGCTCCAATACATCTATGCCAACGGCACTTCCAATTATCGAAACATTTTTTATAGGCGCTTTCCGGGATGGACTTTAGCTCTCGCGCCGAATTTTGTTTTATGGCTTCAATCGACTCAAAACGGGTGCCACGAAGGGGCAATTTTAGTTTTGGGAAGAGGAAAAAGTCGCAGGGAGCCAAATCCGGCGAATGCGGTGGTTGCTGAAGCACGTTTGTTGAGTTTTTGGCGAGAAAGTCAGTCACAATCGTAGCTCGGTGAGAAGGCGCGTTATCGTCATGCAAAATCCATGAGTTGTTCGCTCACAAATTTGGCCCCTTCTTACGGATACGCTCACGCAAACGTTTCATAACGCCTAGGTAATACTCCTTGTTTACCGTCTGACCCTCTGGAACGAATTCGTAGTGCACCACGCCACGGATATCGAAGAAAACAATGAGCATCACCTTCATTTTCGAGCGGCTTTGGCGTGGTTTTTTCGGTTTCGGCTCATTTTTTGCCACCCATTCCGATGATTGCTGGCTTGTTGGCATATCCTACTCGTAGACCCAGGTCTCATCACCAGTTATAATGCGTTCCATGTATGTAGAATCGAAATTACAGCGATCCAGCATGTCTGAAGCAACCTGTTCGCGATGACGTTTTTGTAGAAAATTCAGATCTTTCGGTACGAGTCGTGCGGCCACCTTTCTCATGCCCAAAATATCAATCAAAATCGTACGTGCGGACTCGTGGGATATCTTAAGATCATGTGCTATCTCTCTCAAGCTGGTACGACGGTTTCCCAGCACCCTTTCCTTAATTTTATCGACGTTATCTTCGATCGAAGCCGTCGATGGGCGTCCGGAACGAGGCAAATCTTCGACCACTTCACGACCGTCCTTGAAGGCTCTGTACCACTGATATGCACGAGTTTTCGATAGAGCATTATCACCAAAGGCCTTTTGCAACATTTTCAATGCATCGGCACACGAAAATTCATTTGCAACACAAAACTTTAAACAAATTCTTTGCTCAACGTAATCACCCATAGTAAAAATCGGCACGCACTCTGACATCGACTGACTTAATCAGCTGTTGCGAACACACTAGTTGACAGATCCCGCTCAAGCTTGGCATAGTAATTAAGGACAGTGGTACCAACATAGGAAAAAAAAATTTTACCTGCCTCATTGCCCCGCCAGATTTAAATCGATAATTCCCGGTACTTTCTTGACAGAATGTACCACAATCAAAAAATCCCAATTGTTGAATTCTATTGTGCTAATGCTCCAGTGGCAAAAGCGTTTAATCGGAATTTACCATTTTACATATTTCATAGATGAAAGCTTCTTTATATGGTTAACAATGGAACTCTGTTTGATATTTCAGAGTGTTTAGAGTGAATTAAATGTTTATTCCCAATTAAATGTAGCAACAAGACATGCCCGAGCAATGATGTTATTTGGTATAGACATTACTGATGCAATTTGGTGTTTCAAAGAGCTTGGTCATGATGGTCGTCGTCCAAGAAGTGGGAGAAAACGCACTGTCAATACGCCTAGCAATCGCAACATCGTCAAGAAGCGAGTCAATTGAAATCCGAGGGTCTCCATGAGGAAAATAGCCCGTGAGACAGCTATCAACCGTGAATCCGTTCGGCAAATGTCCAAAAAAGTGCCCAACCTCAAGCCATACAAGCTCCAAAAAGTTCAACTCACGGATGAAAACAAGCGCGTACGACTTCAAAGGTGTCACCAACTCCTTCGTCTCGCAACCGGTCAGCAATAGGAACGCATTCTCTTCACGGACGAGAAGCTTTTCACCGTAGAACAATTCCACAACCACCAAAACGACAGAGTCTGGTACGTAGAGTCTTCCGGTACGTCGAACATCGTCAAAATTTGCAATCCGTCATGGTCTGGGGCGGAATTTGCGCCACCGGCAGAACACCTGTGGTTTTCGTGGATCAAGGGGTGAAAATCAATGAACAAGTGTACCGTTACAACATTCTTGAGGCCGTAGTACTTCCGTGGGCCCAGCAGCACTTCGGCAACACGCATTGGACCTTTCGACAGGACTCCGCTCCGGCTCATAAAGCGAAAATGACGCAAGAATGGTGTAAGACCCATGTTCGATGCTTCATCACATTTCTTGGTGTAATACTAGATGCTGATCTTATATTCATACCACACATCCGTTACATACGGACAAAGGTAGATAGTCTCAACATGAAATTTCGCAGGCTAAACAAGGCTCTCGGGGAAAATAGTAGATGCAAATCTACTATAAAGCCATATTCCTTCCTGTTGTAATATACTGCTCGTCAGTCTGGATACATAGGAAGGCGAGTTGCATTTTCGCACGTCACCTGACAGCGTGTTACGGGTCGATCCTACTACTGATGACCAAAGCGTGCAGATCCACACAGTCTCTCGAAGTGCTAGCGAGTTACATGCCGCTTAATTAATTCATTCATATGGAGACAGAACATTCAGTCCAGTTAGCAATACAGACTTCAAAAGCGAAATTTCAAAATATAAGAGCGAAATATCGAACATTATAACGACATCCTGGCAAAAAGGCTGGGATGCATCTTCGGTTGGCCGAAATATCTACATGTGGCAACCTAAGGTTGACTTTGGCATCAAGAACTATTCCCTGACCTGCTTCATTACAGGTAACGGACTTTATCGGGCAAATCTCCACAGGCTTAACCTCTCCACAAGATCCGATTGCCACTGTGGAGAGGACGAAACTCCTACTCATGTCCTATTTTCATGCAATAGATATTCATGCATGAGGACGTTGACCATCGAAACAACCTCTTCTCATGGACTTATAGCTACGACATCCATATATCGTGAAGTTTTTGCGGTAGTTGTGTCAATTCTAATTATTAAAATTCAGACAACATAAATAATAACTAATAAATTCAAAACACAAATTTACAGAAACTGCCTCAAAATCAATTCTTTCTGAACTTGCTGGACATAAAATAGCCAGAACTCGCTTCATTTTTTACAATGTAATCCGAATTTTACAACTGCTTCAATGTTATAGAAATAATAAGAAACAAACATAAACAATAGCCATGTACTGAATTCAAAAATTTAAAATCACAATAGCAATAGAAATTAAAATAGAAAACCGCCTCATAATACCTAAACTCTACTGATCTCAAAACCGCGAAACTGAGCATTCGTAAATTAAATAAAATTGTAACTTTATTTGTAAAAGCACCGTATAAACATGTAATTTTATTATAGGTAAAGGGGCCAAGACCCTGGCGCGCTAGTCAGGTACTAAAAGTGGGCTAAGATCTCCGCTATGATGAGTCTAGGTACTAAAAGTGGGCTAAGATCTCCGCCATCAAGGAACCTTCTGAGTTTCATTACATCTGCAGAATGGCCGCCCTACTCGCCGGATCTTAACCCAATGGACTACAGCCTGTGGTCAATTTTGGAGCTCAGGGCGTGTGCTAAACACCACAAAAGTTTGGAGTCGCTGAAGCACCGGGAATGGGACCGATTAAGGCCCGAAGAGCTGCGGCCCATTGGCGAAAATTTCAAGAAGCGTCTAAAGCTATCGCCGCCAAAGAAAGCCACTTCGAAACCGCTTAAATATATTATCATTAGGAGTACAAATAAGTTTCCGCCGTTTTATTGTAGATGGCGCGGCACGGAGTTTCAGTTAGCTTTCGCAGATGATAACCGGCTTAAAAAATAGTTTGGACATTCAAGAACAACATAACTTATTAATATCATTGATTTTATATTGGTGAAATATAATTTTCATGAGTTGAAAATCTCAAAATTTGAGCCAAGTAAGCGTCATTTGCGGGAAATATTAGTTTACTTCTTTAATTTGAAGAAATCGGCTGCTGAGGCGTATCAATTGCTCGTAGAAGCATATGGTGAGGGTGCTTTGAGTGAGAGAACGTGTCGAGAGTGGTGTCAAAAATTTAAGACCGGTGTTTTCGACGTAGAAGACAAAGATCGCAGTGGATGCAGAATTGGAGGAAGATTCATCTCAAACAAAAAAAGAACTTGCTCTAACATTAGAAGTCACTCAGCAAGCAGTCTCACATCGTTTAAAATCATTAGGAATGATTCATAAACAAAGAAATTATTTTTCTGCATGACAATGCTCGTCCACATGTTGCGGCTCCCGTGGAAAAGTACTTGGAAACACTTGATTGGGAAGTGTTACCCCACCCGCCGTATTCACCAGACATTGCACCGTCCGATTATCACCTGTTTCGGTCCATGGCACATGCTCTGACGGCGCAGCGGTTCACATCTTACGCGGATACCAAAAATTGGGTTGATTCGTGGATACCTCAAAAGACAAGGAGTTCTTCAGACGTGGGATTCGAATGCTGCCTGAGAGATGGGAAAAAGTGGTTGCAAGTGATGGGCAATATTTTGAATAAATTTATATTACCGTTCTTCTATAATAAATATTTAATTTGTGTTAGAAAACGGCAGAAACTTATTTGTACTCCTAATACCAAATCTTCATGTTATTATTATTCGTTGTAGTTTTGTTTAATTTTTTTCGTTTAATAAAGTTAAATGTAAAGAAGCTTTCTTGTCCCCCTGCATAATGAATAGGCAATTAAATCGACAATAAAATTAATTGTATCAGACAATGTTCCAGAAAGACATTTCCAAACAACACTATATTTTGCATCTAATATGAAGATAAAGGCTGGGAAAGTCATGGTATTTCAGTGCCTTCAGTTCATACGGCGCTAAATTTCCTATACCTTTCGGATTATTTCCATTGCTTTTAAACGATGTTTACACTTCAGCAAAATGATAGATACTGAAAGAAAACCTAATGATGACACTTCAAAATGAAGGTGTTACCAGATGCAACAATGGAAGAATAAACTACTATCGACATCTGACATCGAGATTATTTCTACTCCTACAAGCAACATACAAATGCCTCAGAATTTCCTATCTGTTCGATCACAGATATGAAAACCAGGAGGGGTTTGATACAGGTAATTTTTAATTTTCTTCTCCCTTGAAAAAATTATTAAATGCGAATTATGCCAGCCAGTACGTGAGATAAGAAACATTATTAGCGTGAAGGCATCCTTTTACGAAGCTTTCGTTACAACCCAAGAGATTCCTGGCGAAGAAAGGACAAATCTCATGTACTCAGGTCATTTAACTCCTCCAGAATTTCGTCATCGACCATTATCCTCACCTGAATCCCGAACTGTGGGGGTCGATGTGCAGGCTGGAGCAGTAGGCCTCGAACTCGCTGAGGGCGTCCTCCAACCTTCTGCCGGCCTGCTTGATGAGTTCCTCGGTGAGCACCGACTCGTTGGTCAGCTGGTCGGAGAGGACGTTCTCGTTCATGTCGGCCGTTTGCGGCCTGATTGGGTACTGCTGCACGCCCACGATCTGAAAATAGAAGAGCAGAATTAGGTGCGGAACGCTGCCATTACGGGTTCAGATGATGACGGATGTGGGACGACGTAGGGAACGGGTCACGTGACCAGGGATTGATGTGGGAAGGCCGGACGTAAACAATGACGAATCAATGGTGTCATTCCGACTACTTCAGCGGTCAAGTACTCGGGTTTTCACAAAGGTACCAAAGGAAAAGCGGATGAGATTTAATTCACTGTCTCCAACTGGTGAAATTCATGATTTTAATGATTATTTAAATGTGAAATATTCACTTCAGGGTGACTATCTGCTATTTTTTCAATTTGAGAACCTTCAAAATTCTAAAAATGCTTTCATTTATCTGTTGGGTTTGTTTTAGAGGAAATTGTTTTTGATCCCAAAATTTGTTACCATAACGCAGGCGTTTGAATTCCAAAGAAATATACGTTACACTATTATCAGGTAACTCTATAGACTGAATAAAAATACCAAATCAGTAACTTTCAATATAATATCATAAAAATATTAATGTTTTGAAGGACTTTTGGCAAAATATTCCTCAAGCTTTCATTGGTAACCTCATTGACATTATGCCAAATAGAGTAAGTGCGCTACTAAGAGCTAGAGAACCGATACTGAAATGTAATTTCAAGGTGTTACTTCTTCTTTGGGTGCTGTCTTCTAGCAAAGGTTGGAGATACTCTTTTATGTTCCTCAGCCATGTCATCTGTCTTTCATTTGCCTTCAACTCATTATTTCATTGCAAGTTGTAGAGGTTCTGTATCTTTCAAGTCTAAGAATGTGCCCAAGGTATGCTGATTTATGCCTTTTTATTATTTCCAGTAATTTCCGATCCACATTCATCCTTCCTAGAAATTCCTCATTCCTAATGTGATCCGCCGTCTTAGCAGACGGCGGAAAATCCACATCTCGAAGTTCTCTAGTCTGTGTAGAGTATTCACCTTTAAGGGCCATGCTTCTATGCCGTTTAACAGTACACTATAGATATCGGATGTTTTTTTTAGAGAGATAGAACTTTCGATATGGATAACTGTGATTTGACAGAAGGTAGAAGCCATGTTGTTTTGACATTTCTGTTCAGTAAGTATTGACAAATTATCATGGAAAGACTCACGCCGCAACAACGCTCACAAAATCAGTATTCTATTCGCCAAACTTATAGAGCACTTCGTGAAATTTATGGTTTCCATAATCGTCCATCAGAGCAGCTTATTCGTTAAACTATCGATAGATTTCGGACAACATTTTCTCTACTCGATGCAACAACAACAAGACAAAGAATTGTACGTACAGGAGAAATTATCGCTGCTGTAAGTCATAGTGTTAATGGTGATTCAAATTTGTCTATTCGTCGACGTTCACAAGAAGTTGAACTCTGTGCATCCACCACATGATATATTTTGCGTAAAGATCTTGGTCTGCACCCATACATACAAGATCCAACTGGTTCAAGAACTAAAGCCACTTGACCATAATAAGCGTCGTTTGTTTGCTGATTGAGCCCTAGAACAGCTTGAAGTTGATCCATTTTTTTATCGTAAAATCCTCAAGAAGTTCTGCAGGTTCCATTACATCCTGAAAAATTTCATCGGTCCATATTTCTTTAAAAACGATGCTGGAGCTAATGTTACAATGAATGGTGCTCGTTACAGATTGATGATCAATGATTATTTGTTTCAAAATTTGAATGGTATCGACCCAGAAGTGTTTTGGTTCCAACAAGGTGGTGCTTCACCTCATGCTGCTGTCGTAATAATTGATTTATTGAAAGAAACGTTTGGCGATAACATTATTTCGAGAAATGGTCCAATTAATTGGCCTCCAAGATCATGCGACATAACTCCACTAGATTATTGGTGGACATATGCATTTTAAAACATAAATGTCATAAAATTATCTGTGTTTTATTTCAATTTAAAGTTCTATTACTCTAAGAAAACCAGCCGATACAAGGTAAACAGTAGTGGAGGTAGAACACAACACTGTCTTAAGCCTTTTTATATATTCATGACTTCAGTATCGCCCATTTACGTCACCACAAAAGCATCCTGGTTCCAGTACAAGTTTTGTATTATTCTGATGTTACCTGGATCCGAATCTTTCCTCAATTTCACGTGATTAACTCTGTCGAAGGTTTTTTTATTATCAATGGAACACATGTAGACATCTTTTTGCTGATCTCGACACTTCTATAACAGCACGTTTGAACTAAACAATGCATCACGGGTCCCAAGACCATTATTGAAACCAAACTGTTCTGGACCAATGCCTTCCTCACATTTGCTATAAATTTGATTATATATGATTTTAAGGAATAATTTCAGTACATGTGACATAAGACTGAGCATTTTTGGCGTTCTTAGTTTTAGGTGTTGCTAACAGAAGGAAGCTTTTCTAAGCCTGCAGACTCTACTAGGCAGAATTTTCATTTTGTTTATTTCTCTACTATGTTGTCGCTCTGAAGGAATCTTGGTTGCTGTTGCCATTTCAGGCAGGTAAACCGTGGTATTCATTCGAATATTAATCATAGTAATGATACACTTTTTCATAATATATTATGAAGGCATTCAGAATTTTCTGAACTTCAGTTTCTTTATTACTTAAAAACCAATGTGCATTGCAGTTCTTCGGAATACTGTACAATGAAAAATCATAACACTGGTCGACAAGATTTTTGTAACACAAAGCAGATCTTTATTTTTCTTATGGAAATACCCATCTTATAATAGGAAAAATATTCCCAAAGCCCTAACACGTAACACTTTTCAATAGCTCCATAAGACCATTTTACATCGGCAAGTAGTCATTTTTAGGAGAGGACAGTTAAAATGGATGAATTTTATAACAGGAAAAGTACCTGAACTGTAAATATGAGACATAAAATTAGGATTAAAAATCAGTCTTCTGTTGAGTTTCGAAGTGAATGGTTCCCTGTGTGTAGGTAAGAAAGTGTTATAAGGATGAAAATGTCTGGAGAATTTATGGTGAAATCACAAGCCAGGCCATTTTCTGAAAATGTTGAAAAAGCTAACTTTCAATATTTTGGTGTTTTAATTGGAGATTAAGACAAGCAGTGTGCTCCCCATGTGTGCTGTGTTAATTGTAGCGCATCATTGATGCAGTGGATGAATGGGAAGAGAAAAATCATTACTTTTGCAGTCCCTAGGGTATGGCGAGAACCCACTAATCATTTAGACGATTGCTATTTTTGCCTGGCAAAGACTGAAGGTTATTCCAAAAAGGGAAAGTACAAGATCGACTATCCAAATTAACAGTCTTCAATACGACCTATTCCTCATAATGCAGATTCACCAATGCCAATAGCACCTTTAGATCCGCAAAATGTTCTTTTGGAAGATATTGGAGACAACGCATCATCACGCAGCTCCGAAGAACAGTACTCCGACCCTACATTTACTCCAGGTCCCAGATTCGGCGAGCCACATTTAATTGTTCAAAGTGAAATAAATGATTTAGTACGTTATTTGGGGTTATCATAGCAACAGTCAGAACTTCTTGGTTCCCGTCTTAAGGAATGGAACTTATAGAGCAACGAAACGACAATTACGAATTACGAAAAAGAAATGCTCCGTTTTCTGCATTCTACAGTATGGAAAATTCGTTGTGTGCGTGCACTGATATTGATGGTTTAAAGCAGGAACTTGATATTGAGCATTACCCCTCTGAGTGGCGTTTATTTGTAGATTCGTCTAAAAATAGTTAAAAAGCTGCGGTATTGCATAATGGAAATTTAAAATCCTCTATACCAGTTGCCCATTCAGTGGTGATGAAAGAAAGTTACTAAAATATGATCACTCTTTAGGATAAAATAAACTATGATTCGTCTATATGGCAGATATGTAGGGACTTAAAAGATATAGAAATTTTAGTGGGACTTTTAGGAGGATTTTCAAAATTTTGCTGTTTTCTTTATCTATGGGACAGTCGAGCAGTAAATCCGCATTGTATAACAAAAATTTGGCCAGAAAAAAGTGTATTTCAACCTGTATCTCAAAATGTTAAGTTCAGATCTCTTGTAGACCCCAAAAATGTCCTTCTACCTCCTCTTCACATTGAACTTGGGCTGATAAAAAACTTTGTGAAGGCTACGGATAAAGATGGTGATAGATTCAAATACTTAAAATAAGTCTTTCCCATGTTAAATAATGCCAAATTAAAGGAAGGCATTTTTATTGGAGCACAAATCAGAAAATTGCTGGACGACGTTAATTGCAAACTACAAACTAATGAAATAAGAAGGAACGGTTTTTTACTTGATAGAAGGATTATTACAAAATTTGAATATTAAAACAGATTTAATCTGTTGTCTTCTACAATTTTAATTTCATTAATTTATTTAAATATATTGAATATTTCAAATAAATTAGTTTTTGAGAAGTTCTTGAAATTATGTTTTATATTTTTGAGAAAGAGTTATTTTTCATTAATAAAGGATCAGAAAACAATACATTTTGTAACAAACAGGGCTTCGTACGTTTGTCTGAAGAGTTCAGTACGCATGCCTGGAACGAAACAAAAAATGTTTGCTTATTTATATTTTAATTTCAATTGACAATTTATATTCGTTGGTTTTTCTTAATTCCATTTGATATTGTATGATGAATTTTGATTTTATACGTCTATTAAATATGAGCAGTGCTTATAAAGACATTAATTTAATTCTTAAAGTTTCTTCAAAAAAATTTTTTGAAATTAAAATTATAGAAGACAACAGATTAAATCTGTTTTGATATACAAACTTATGAACTATTAAATGCCTACAAATCGCCTGGTGCCCGAATATCATTAAAAATTTATTTCCTCCATTCACATGTCATTTTCTCCTAACAATTTGTGAGCTGCTAGTGACGAGCAGGGTGAATGATTCCATTAAGATATTAGGACAGTGGAAATGCGCTGTCAAGGACGATGGGAAAAGATGAAGAGAGAAGATATGACCCCTCATAAAAGGAAAAAATAGAATTTAATTAGTATTTTAAGTCAGTATCTTTAATCTTTGTGTTTTTCTTGAATGTAAGTTACGTTCAGCAGTTGTAAAATTAAATGAAGTTGATATATACGTTTAAAAAATTATGAAATCATTTTTTCAATACACATCAGATATAACATTAAATGTGGTTCAATAAATGTAATAAGATCTTAAGTGTTACAACTTTTATTTTCATTTTTGCATTTGGTTAGGTCCATTCTATCATAATATGCTATTCAGCTTTATGTTACAACCAAAAAAATTTTTTTTGTTGGCCTGTGTAAAGGGAGATATTGTGCACGAGAATACATCAAACGTTGTTGTTCGCGAAACTCCAATATTCACACTTCCTTAGTTTCTAGGTTAACGATAAGACGTTTTCAGTGTCATAGTTTCCTTCCGATGTGTTTCTTGAAATTTGCGATCGTGCCGATTCATTTCTTCCTAATGTTCGATTATGAACCATAAAGATATAAACATTTCGTTTATTATTGTATATCTAATGCCATTTTCATTTTCATTCATGAAGTAACGGATGTTGCAGAGTTCTAGTCGATTGAATTTCACGGTCATGGTTCAGTCAGGTGAATACCCAGCCAGATGATTTCGTCCATGTTTGAATGCCTACCTAGAGGATATTTTTTTTAATAACACGTTTCTGTTCATAACATTAAATAGCTCAACTGATTCTTATGGTTAAAAGACTGTTTCTTCTGTTGGAAAAATTTTCAGCATTCCGGAAAATGAATCTTGGATAAGTCGTTTGAAATTTGGGTGTGATTCAACAATGTAGCAAACAAATATTATTAACCTTGACAGGTATAATGACAACTGGTTTTATATGATCGGATTGGATATTTTTTTTGTTAAATAATATGTATTATTTCCACAATTTATTAATTTAATGACAACTGTGGCTTTATCAAGTTTACATTGTGAACTAACTCTTAAAATTACACATTAACTTCTTATATATCAATAATTTTCGGAAATAAAGATAAGAAAAACACATCCAAAAGGAATACAAATAAGCATCAATTTACAGAAATACCTAAAAAGAAAAATATACGAAAAAAAGGGATAAAATACATCAATTAAATGTATGTTCTTGTTGGTTAATAACATTTAAATAGTAGAACAATGTAATAGAGTTGGAAACAAATTATTTTTCCTACCAAATAACTTGGAACAATCAAATTGACTACAGGAATCTCTATTTAGACGAGGATGAAGTTACCCAGCTCATTAGAAGGTATGGACTGCTTGGCCACCTGATTTGATTCAATGGTTTTTCGTATGGTGACAAACCGTGGAGTTCATTCATAAATAGATGAGGTTGCAGGATATAAGTTAGAATTCTTATATTCTGAGGAGCATTTCAAACAAAGAATCAGGTTTAGGATTTTACCTGATATTAACGAAAGTGTTTCGTATATCCGGCTCATAAGGACCGTAATTACGTACCACGGTTAGTTTACCGCAGCATTTTGCCTATTATTTCAGTATTTTGAAATAACAGGCAGTTGCAATTTAATTAACATCGATGATTAATTTCGATGGGTTTAATGGATTGTATTTTGACATATTAAGGCGAAAAGTTTTACTTTAAAGGCACTTGTATGTAGTTATCTAATGTCACAAGCTACGTACGACAAATTTGACTATCCGAATGATAGTGCATAATATACCAAAGGCTACATGCGACAAATTTGACTATTACTAGAAAAATAATTTTACAGTCTTTTCAAACACTGAACGTTAGAGGTGCTCGATGCATCTCTTCTGACGAAATGAAGGAAATGAACGAAATTGATTGGAAGGTCCTATTGGGGGGTGGACTGAATGAATCTCATTAGTTCTCTAATGAGATCAATGCTAGTAGAATAAGGACAGAAACAGTTTATAATTCCGAATGCAGCGTTATCTGAACATAAATATATCAAAAGCTCTAAAAGACTTTCCATGTTTTCTAAGGCCATTATTATCAGAAAACAAATGATCTAAAATATAAACAACGACCATTCTCGAAACTCAAAAAATCAAGAAGAAAGACCTAAGTATCGATGACAAAATAATTTCGAACAACAGCGCCGTCTCTAATGAGACGGAACAGAAAGTGAGAAGCTTCTTTGTGAATTTGAGGCTGATCGATGCGATATGATGATTAAGTTGGTAAAGGTACATGCACAAATATTCTTTTAGAATAAATGTTTGAAACAACGATATATTTTGAGAGTACGAATTCATACGGTTAGTTTCCAAAAGATTGCTCTAAAAAGATTCAATCTTTTAATAGTAATAGCTGATTGAATTACTTTGTGTTTCCATGTTTCTGAATATAGATGGAAGTATTGTATTAATCACAGAAAGAACGAATAGGATTAATTTAGTTATTTTCGGAAATATGACAAAAATAATAGCTTTCTGAAAATTTAGAAATTTTGGTACACATATTTCCAGTTCATTAGAATACAGTCAAAAAATATATTTTCATAAAAAGGACAATCTTTATATCAGGTGTTTTTTTAGAACTTTCGATAGGGATAACTGTGATTTGACAGAAGGTAGAGGCCATGTTGTTTTGACATTTCTATTGATAAATTATCATGGAAAGACTCACGCCGCAACAACGTGTACAAATTTTTGAAATTTATTTTCAAAATCAGTGTTCTATTCGCCAAACTTATAGAGCACTTCGTGAAATTTATGGTTTACATAATCCTCCATCAAAGCAGCTTATTCGTCGAACTATCGATAGATTTCGGACAACATTTTCTCTACTCGAGCAACAACAACAACAAGACAAAGAACTGTACGTACAGAAGAAAATATCGCTGCTGTAAGACATAGTGTTAATGATGATCCAGATTTGTCTATTCGTCGAGGTTCACAACAAGTTGGACTCTATGTATCCACCACATGGAAAATTTAGCGTAAAGATCTTGGTCTACACCCATACAAGATCCAACTGGTTCAAGAACTAAAGCCACCATAATAAGCGTCGTTTGTTTATTGATTGGGCCCTAGAACAGCTTGAAGTTGATGTACTTTTTTATCGTAAATTTGTGTTTAGTAATGAAGCGCATTTCTAGTTGAAGGGCTATGTACACAAGCAAAATTGCCGTATATGGAGTGAAAACAATCCTCAAGAAGTGCTGCAGGTTCCATTGCATCCTGAAAAATGCACTGTATGGTGTGCTTTACACGCTGGAGGCATCATCGGTCCCTATTTCTTTAAAAAAGATGCTGGTGCTAATGTTACAGTGAATGGTGCTCATTACAGATCGATGATCAATGATTATTTTTTTCAAAATTTGAATGGTATCGACCCAGAAGTGTTTTGGTTCCAACAAGATGGTGCTACACCTCATGCTGCTACCGTAACATTATTTCGAGAAATGGTCTAATTAATTGGGCTCCAAGATCATGCGACATTACTCCACTGGATTATTTTCTTTGGGGTTATGTCAAGTCATTGGTTTATGCTGATAAACCAGAAATAATAGACGCTTTGGAAGCTAACATAACTCGTGTTATTGATGAAATAAGGCTTAAATAACTCGAAAAAGTGGTCCAAAATTGGTCTGGTCGAATGCAGTTCCTCAGAGATAGTCGTGGTGGACATATATCGAAAATTACTTTTAAAATTTGGCTTCGATCTTAATATAAATGTGTTTTATTTCAATTTAATGTTCTATCACTTAAAAAAACACCCGATAAAAACAATTACAAGAGCTTTCATCCTGAGTTACAGGACATACCACTCTACGGATGTAGTGCACGATTCGAACGATTTTTCCTTCATTTAATTTATGTAAAACTGATATATTTCTTGAGAATTATTGAAATTCTGAATCCATTAAGCTCAGGAGAGCAAAGGTCGCCCTTTTGTTTGACCAACTTTCATAAATTTCGATGCGAGTTTCAATCGATATAAATATTAATTTATTCAAAATGACAACATGTGATATATTCACTGATTCACATTTCGGAATATTCTGGCTCTTAATCTAATTCACAAGGATCTAACTAATTCTTAGAAATCATTCAAATTAAATGCATCGACCGATTTCTTAATAGACCAAACTACTTGTCCTAAGTATATGTTTGTCCAAATATTTGTAATTTCCAAGTTTTGAGCCGAAAATTTCTTTTATTTTATCTTCAATTGATTAGACTACCTCTGACTCTTGTAGGGAATAATAGTTTTCGGTTTAAGTGAGAAGTTTAAGTTCGCTTGTGCCCTCATCCGGTTTCGATCCTGATTTAATTCGATGAAGGTTAGTTTTGGAATTCTTGAGATTTTTACTTAATCACCGGAACAGCTCAGTGCATATATGAATTATTCTGGAAACGATTCGAGAACGATATTCAGCGGAAGAAGCATAATGTCTACCATTAACGAAAATAGAAACAAACGACTACTTTTCAAGTCAAGGTTTCGTATGGAGTATATTTATCGAAATGCTCAATTTTATTTACTTTTCTATTGTAAGTGCTTCCCAGGATATTTTTGTCATGCAAACGTTAGAAAATTATCATTTGACATACTATTCAAGGATTGAAACTATTGTCTGAAGTTGGGAAATACGGTGGGTAAGAGATGAACTTTTTGATTTCATTCATAAAGGACTGTTGTGAATGCAGCTCTCAAAATGATATGTGAAGATGTAAGAAATTGTATTCACTTTATTTTTCTGGAATTATTTAAAATCGGGTATAACGGTATTCATCTGAAAATAATAACTTCTTCACTTGAGTAGAATGTCCAGCTTTATTATGATGGAGAATATCCAAAAATATTATTATTTTACAATGAAAAAATGAGTGAATAAAATAATATAGATTATTCCCATAATTTATTAAGTTAAGGAAACTTGAAAGAAAGCGGTACAATTAACTAACAATTTTCGGAAATAAAGATAAGAAAAATACTGCAAAAAAGGGAAACAAAAGACCGTCCATTCAAAGAATTACCGATAAAGAAAAATATGGGAAAAAAAGAAACAAATAACCACAAAATATACTGGGGCCAATTATCGCAACTACCTCAATAATTAAAAATATTCATAAATGGGGATATTGGGACATCTGTTTGACAGCTGAGAACAATTTTAAGGTTCTTGTACCTACTAATTTCTACTGCTTCCAAAAGCGTGAATCTGGTACTTTTATTTTAATTATGGATATTTTCATAGTTATTGCTGAAATTACGTTTAAAATCTTTCAAATCAGTGGCATATGTTGAATGTGAGATGTCTGACGTGTAACTTGTTATTATTATTTGTTATTATTATTATCCTGATACTCCTAGATCTTCTGTGAAGATCCCTCAGAAGCTTTTTCAGCTTGTACGAGTTAGGAGTTCAGTTGTGTTCTGTGTAGGCTTTGTTACTGCGATCTTGCGCCACTTTAGGTCACAGCACTGTTAATTTTTGACCCAACAGTGAAATGGTGGCAGATACCCGTCCAACTAGAAAATTTCTTTTCTACCTGAATAGGATTCGAACCCTGGACCTCCCGGTCACGAGTCCGATGCTCTCCCGCTGAGCTATCCACACTCATCAACTCATCAACTCCTCTGGTGTTTGTGAATTTTATTCTTAAAAGTTTGACGAATATACACTCATCGTTAAAAGTGTTGGCACCCTAGGTTTCGCAAGAAATAAACTTTGTTCTGGAAATGAGACGAATATTTTCCTCTATTTCAACTGCAAAATATTTGATAGAAAATCTTTTTTTGTTACTCTTTGCTTTATGCAGGATGAGGCAAAATAGGAAAAATGAGAAAAAATCTTAATTTATCGATTATTTACTTTTGATTAATTATAGTTATGCCGCAACTGAATCCAAATTCAATAGTCCGTATTACCACCTCTTCTTTCAATCAACTGCCTAATACGCTTAGGTATCGCACGAATCAAGTCATCAATGAAATTTTCAGGCATATCGTTCCATTCTTCCTGAACGGCTAAACTCAATTCCTGAAAAGTTGAAGGTGGGTTTTGGCGTTTGGATATTGCTCTCCCTAAGTAATCACATAGGTGCTCAAATGGATTCATGTCTGGTGAGTTTGCTGGCCAGTTAATTCTCTGGATATTGTTCTCTTGAAGAATGTTTTGAACCCTTCGTGTGGTGGGGCGTTATTATCCTGATAAATGAAATTATCCCCAAATTCGTTGCGCAGAGGAACATTGATTGGTTTAATGATGTTTTTTACGTAGATGGCACCAGTCATTGTTCGTTCAACGATAATAAGAGGGGTACGACGACCGAACATTATACCCCACAGCACATTATTGCTCCTTCTTGAAAGTGCACAACTTCCCGGGCGAAATTGAGTCGCTCTAGTCTGCCCGGACCTCTCCAAACCCTTTCTCGTTTATTATCAGGTTGTGAACCGAATCGTGACTCGTCCGCAAAAAGTACGTTGCGCCATTGTGGTAAAAGCCAGTCTTGGTGGTGATCTGCCCATTGCCGACGGGTAGTTCTATGTCCAGGTGATAGCCGAGGTACTCTTTAAGGTCTTCTTGTCCTTAAATTTGAGGAATTCAACCGTCTCCTTATGGTACTGGTTCAGACTACCCGTCTATAGGTCCTCAAAATATGACTTCGAAGGGCTGTTACAGATACCGTTCGATTCCTTCGAGTAAAATTTGCAATATAATGGTTTTCCCTTGCAGATGTTACTCTGGTTCGACCAGGCATCGGTCTCCGGGCAACGCTGCCGGTTTCCAGGAAAAGGGCCACTAAGCGCCATACTGAAGTCCGCGAAATATTCAAACGTTGCGTAATCTGGTGGTTCGACAAAGTTTCTTGATATAAGGCTACTATTCTTGCCGGTCAAACTGAGAAATTGGATATCCTGGCATTTTCCACGGAATATTCTAAATATTACAACTTTCGTTATTCGTAGAGAACTTATTAACTTCGAATACACCTTTATTCTCCTGAACAAGAAACATTTTTTGCTGGTTTATATATATATATATATATATATATATATATATATATATATATTTTTTTTTTTTTTTTTTGATTTATATATATATATATATATATATATATATATATATATATATATATATAATATATATCCGGGTTTATAGCGTCCTACGCCTTCCGGTTCCTAATCTCCAAGCCTTTCTATCTTGCCAGTCCCCTGGTTGTAGATTTCGTTCGGACATAGCTTTTTCTATTCCCTCAAACCATGTTTTTTTGGGCCTTCCTCTCATTCTTCTTTCTGGTGGTGTCCATTTCAGAATCATCTTTGGTAGACGCTCGTCGCACATTCTTTCTACATGCCCGTACCAAATCAGTTGTCTTCTCTGGATTTCATCTATGATTGTTCTTTCGGCTTGCATGATATCTCTGATCCTATCATTCCTTACTTTGTCCATTCTGGATTTTCCTGCAGATCGTCGCCAGAAATCCATCTCAAGGGCCAAAAGTCGACGTTCCACACCCTTAGTCAATTGCCATGTCTCACACCCGTATAGCACTATACCCTCAAAGATGGAATTATATATCTGATGTTTTTTCTCCCGCGATATGTTTTTGGCCCACAATATTGAGTTCAAACATCCAATGACCCTTCTACCTTTCAATATTCTCTGCTCAATCTCAGTTTTTGTTCGGCCGGTGTGATCAATTTGAGCACCCAGGTAAGTATATTTACTACATGTTCCTATTTCTACGTTGTCTTCTAAGTGTAGATTATCTGCTTCCTGTCCAATGCATAAATATTTGGTTTTCGTTTTATTCACAGACAGTCCCCACTTTTCGTATTCGGTGAAGAGCCTTGTCGTCATAAACTCTAAATCTTCCTTGTCTTGGGCCACTACCACCTGATCGTCTGCAAAATGGAGAGTGTACAAAGTTTTTGTATCGTTTAGTTGTATTCCCATACCACTGCAAGATCTTCTCCATTTTCGTAGCGTTTCGTTTAGATATATTTTGAATAACGTTGTGGACAGACAGCATCCCTGTCGTAGGCCTGTTGATATAGAGAAACTTTCGGACATACTCTTACCTAGCTTTATTCGTGATGTTGCCTGACTATAGAGCTGTTTCATGGCTTTTATGACTGTGTTACTTATTTGCTGGTTTATTGTTTTCATTTAAGCGATAAGATAGTGAAGATTCCACACACAAAAAATCGTAATGTTACATTCAACAAGTTGAGAGTTGATAGGGAGAGTCAAGACTTTTGACCATGTGTGTATTTATAACTCCGTCTGATATTTTAGATAAATATGATTAGTTAAAATTTTCCATCCGTGTCAGTAGTTTAACCATTGCATCGTTCAGATTTTTGCTGCGTATTATGGACGCTGTGTCATCAGAGTATCGGAGAATGTAACTTTTCAGTGCTTCTGTTACTTTGTACTCGTAGATATCGAGTGCGTTAATATTGTATACAAGTGGTGTCAATGGAGAGCCTTGTGGTACGCCTTTTTGAGGAGAAAACGATGCCATGAAATGTTAGTTGATTTTTACACTCATGCTTCTGTCTCTTGAGAAGTTTCTTATTATATTTTGTAAGAAAACTGGGCTGTCCAATTGGTGGAGTTTCTTTGAAAGACTTTCGTCTCACACACTATCAAATGCTTTCCTGTTGTCCATAATTATGGCTGCTGACTCATCTTGAATGCAAACGGTAAAATAGAGATGTTTTGTCCAATTGAAAAATTGAGGCCAATTTTCACTAATTTTTCAAATGTTTTTCCTAAAACTGGTAATAAAAGGGTGATGAGTCGATAGCAAGACACTTGATTATAGTCTCTGCCGTATTTGTAGATTGTTATAACATTTCCCTTATTCCATTATGTTCGGAAGTTTCCGATATTCAGCCAGTGGTTTTAAAATTCTTCTAATTTCATCATAAACTTCTGAATTTAATTAGCTCGATATTTTCCTTGTAATCAGGTCTTGTGAAGCTTTTTCCTACTGTACATTTTGAATTACATTATATCGAAATATCTATATCGACATACCGTCTGCATCCATACTTGTTTGCGCTAAAGGCCACGAGTAATCAACAGACAAGAAATTGTTCTTCTAAGAACCTGCCAACCGTGCTCCTCGATGTACCGTTCTCTCATTCTCGTTCCTTTGTTTCAATATGGCTGATCCCATTTCGATGAGACTGTTACGCTATAGAGAGATCCGAGAAACGCAGACCGACATCCGAGATATATCTACCGGTCCATTCATTTGGCGTTTTTGCGCCGTTGAAGAACGACAATCATAGAATTGGATGCCTTGATACCAGTCCAACCAGGAAGTTCCGAGAAGTTACCGGTCGCATAGAGGCGTTTTTCAGTCTCCGCAGATTCGACCTCATCTGTGGTTATGTAGCATCTCTTACGTCGGTTGGTCTCATGAATAATGTTTTGTATACAAACTGTGGTAATTTATGTCCGCTTGGATCGTGCAAGATGGGAGAACTTTTTTACGAAAGGGTATTCATACATGATGGCTCTATTAAGAGTACCATTCGTTTGATGGTTATGTGGTATGTCTTTGCAAAGTCATATCCGTTAACTTGGATTCTTGAACAAATTACTCATTTTGCTTTTGGACATTATAAATAAAACGCCACAATATTTTATTGGCACTGACGTGTATAGAAGATATACGGTTTGGATCATTCAATTCGTAGTTTTTAAAAAAGAATTATGAAGAGGAGAAAGAAACAGATATGTTCTACTAATTGTTTCACAAACTTTCAAGTATTTCCTCCAGAATCGTACTCAAGCTAATGCTTTGAAATATTCAAAAGAAAGATGTAATGAAATTCGATTTGTTCGTTTAAATTATTTTCAATGTAAAAAAGATGAATATCATTAAAAAAATTTCATAGGAAGTTTTCGTGTAATAATGATCTTATTTTCAATACCCGTCAATATGTGGTAGTTGATCCTACTTAGAAGCAAAAAGTACGAGATATTTACACAGGTTCAGGTACAAAAAATAATAACAAACATACAAGTCTTGTAAAATGTCAGATTCACATAGTTTCACATATACAGATCAATCATATCCAGGTTGTTTTTATTTCAACAGACTGAGCCTTCTTGCTTGTGATTCTACATCTGAAATTTTTAGATTATGACCATTTTCTATGCAATGGGTCGCAAATGTGAAAGTTTGCTTGTTTTTGGTGAGATTCATTCTAGGTTCGTTGAATTTATTTTTCAAAGAACGTGCTGTTCTAAACGGGGTCTCCAAACGAAAATTTGACCCCACCAGAACTCAGAAATTAAGAATTTTCGAAGATTTAAAAAACCCCATGAAGGTGACATCAACCCCAAACATTTATTGTATAGGGAAGAGATGTCCTTTCCAAACATTTAATTTTTGGGGAATTTGTACATGTGTCTCCATGAATAAACGAGGATTACTATCACTCAAGTACCGAAAATTATGTCTATTGAATTTCATTCGACATAAAGGTACACTTGTCAGAAAAGATTGTTGTGTAGAGTCGGTGTGGGTTATTTTTCAGTAACTCACTAAATTGTTCACAAAACTGAGTCCGACAGTCAGGATCATCTTCATTCAACTGTTGAACCAGCCTTATCTTGTAAGGGTGAAATTTATGAGCTTTCACAATTCGATGAGCGCTAGATTTCAGAAGAGATGCTCATGCTAAAATTCTTATAGATTCATTTCGGATTGGACGTTCAACTTCGTGTTTCTTGTTCTGAATGGAACCAGCAGTTTCCAATTTATTCATCAAATGCTCAACATGTTGGTGACTTACATTTCTTTCAGGATGATTGTTATTAAAAAACCTTGCAGTTAATTTAGAATTTTCGTCCACGTAAGTAAGTCTCAAATCCATTTATGATACAGAAACGAAAGACTGAAACACATTTGAGAAAGAATCTTCAGAAATTCACTGTAATGAATTTCATGCCTTTTACACATTTTCCTATCATGAACGATAGAAAATCAATGTTTTTCAAAGTAAAAACATACAAAATTTCAAATTGTTCTGCCATTAAATAAACAAATTTGAAAATTTCAACCGATGTTCAAAGAACTTCTCAACTAAATCACGTCCAAGATCTCCCTATTCAAAAAATGTTGGGGATTGTTACCACCCTCAGGTAGTATTTTCAGAACAATGTCGTCATAGGAATTGTTTCTTGCTAATACAGAACTTGAAAATTATTTTTGGATTCTTCAAAACTTTTAGGTTCTTGAGTTTAGGCGCTAAGTTCCATAATTAGATTATGGATATGGATAATGAACCCATTTTGAAAATTTTAACTGGATTGTATACAGAACATAAATTACTTTCAAACTAACCAATACCCGACATCTGTTTTCTATTCAAAAAATGTTGGAAATTCGTCCCCCTCAAAACAGAAATTAATCTGTTTTTTAAAATCTTCGAAAATTCTTCGTTTCTGAGTTCTGGGTGGGGGTCAAATTTTCGTTGGGACACCCTGTATAGGAAAGTAATTTCCTGAGATGCAGAAATGAAAGTACAAGTAGCCTGCTTTCGAACGAAATTTCTAAGATGTCTGGTTCGGCAGCTATGGAAGTGCAACCCACTTTTGCAGGACCCTGTAGAGATTAGCCCATAATTCAGCTTCTTCCTTTTTCGTTAAGGCTTGAATATTTTGGAGTATAAGAATTTGAAAATTGTTGAATGTTTCACTACATACTAGATATATTTAGTGCCAAGTCATTTTGTGATAAGTTCCAACACCAAGGTCAAGTTCTTCTGTAGTTTCTACTTCTTTTTCTTGTAACCTTACATCAACTTCAACTCATTTCTTTGCTAGATGACGTTGATGTTTTTCACTCATCCGCGTACTTATTAACCTCACATTATAATAATTGGTACAACAAATGCATTAATGACGAAACGACTACATAATAATAAGGTTATTATCGATAAAGCTCATGGAATCCTTGGCAGTATCCTTGCGTTCTCAATATGTCGCTTATATTAGCGTTTACGATATTTCAGAGAATCGGTCTGTTTTATAAGGACAAACTTATTTGGGAGGAACCGTGAAAATCAAAATGGTGATTTTGATTCAGGTAATAATAAAAAGTAACAGAATACCATTTATAGAGGTCTACTTTACGACTATATTTTATTGCATTTGGACTTTTAAAGGAGTCATATAGTATGAACATATGGATTTCGAATATTATATTGACCAAGTTAATTATACAGTGAAAAGAATGTTCGTATATTCACCATGAACTAACTAGTTCCTAAGCGAAACTACATCTTATTTTTTGAATATATCGCAATTTTCGTTTTTTATATCTACCCAAATAGTATTCACTTCAATTTACGTAAATCCGTTAATTTATAGACTTTCCAGGTAACCTTAGTCTCAGTCTCTTTTATAAATAAACACACTATATACAGGGTGACAAGAAAAACCTCGGATGAGCTTTTTTTCATTTAACTTTACTGAATAAAAGAAATTAAGCAAAACAACAACGAATAACAAAAACATAAATATTTGGTATTTAAGCGGCTCGAAGCGGCTTCCTTAGCGGCGATACATAGCTTCAGACGCTTCTTGAAATTTTCGACAATGGGCCGCAGCTCTTCGGGCGTTAATCGGTCCCATTCCCGGCGCATGGATTGATCCAGCGACTCTAAACTTTTGTGGTGTTTAGCACACGCCCTGAGCTTAAAAATCGATCACAAGCTGTAGTCCATGGGGTTGATATCCGGCGAGTAGGGCGGCCATTCTGCAGATGTGATGAAACCCGGAAATTGTGTCTGAAAGTTTTCTTGTTACTCTGTATACAGCCTTAGAAAACATGGAAACTCTTTTGATATATTTATGCCTGTTAATTCCGACGACAAAGCATTCGGAATTATAAACTATACTTATCTACTAGTATTGATGTAATAAGTTTTCGATAACAAATAAGAAGGTTCATTTCATTCATTCAGTCCACCTACAAATAGGCCTTCCAATAAATTTCGGTACTATCCCTCATTAGGTTAGAAGGGATGCATTGAGCACCTCTAACATTCAGTCTAACAGCAGACTGTAACTCTAACATTTAGCAGACTGTAAAATTATTATCAACAAACCAGTCGTATGTAGCTTCTGCTACATTATGTATTATCATTTGGGTAATCAAAGTTGTCGTATGTAGCTTTTGCTACATTATTCACTGTCTGCGGATAGTCAAACTCGTCGTTTGTGACATTTCGGTCTAAGCTATCGCGATTATTAATGTTAATATTGTAATATTTCAGTGTAAGTATCATACCTTTTGACTTGGTTTATATAAAGTAAACCAAGAATTATAGTTGGTTTTTGTTATGAGTTCAAGTGTTTAACTTCAACTTCTTATCATCTTCGTTGGTTTAACTACATACAAGTGCTCTTGAAGTTTTATTCTTCTCTACACTACGTCAAATAGAGTCCACCGAACCTTTCATAATTAACCATTGCGATTAATTAATTTGCAATTGTCTGTTATTTCGAAATACTAAAATAATAGGCAAAATACTGCGATAAACAACCCGTGGTACGATACAATAACCTTAAGGTTCTCATGCAAAATTCTCCTCAGGGAACAAATTGATTCACAAATTGCCGTGAAGACACTGCATTTCTATTGAATATTCTACATAAATTTCTAACAGTTGAGATAGAAGACTCACGACTTTTGAAATGAGTTTTTGACATTTCTCAGTTTTGTTCAAGCGTAAGACGACCCATTTCCTTGAATATTTGATTGATTCGATCTTTTCTTGGTGGAAACTCATTTTAATTAAAAAATACTGTCTCCTATATATTTTACATTTCCTTAATGTCAAATATTAAACTAACTTTCGGTCAAAACTCGAATGACAGTGTTGCCAGACTCAAAATAACCTCTTCAAAATGCAAACTCTGGATGACCCACTCTTTATAAAGAAGTGATATGAATATGTCTTGGCTACTGTTTGACCAAGATTTTCACCAACTAACTATATTATATACTAACAAATATTATTTCCCTTATCTACACCGATGCAGTTATTCGATTGCAATGTTCGAACAAAAACTTGTTGAAATACGCCATATATAATTACTGATATAATTACCGCTACATGATAGGTTTCTAGTCGGTCGTATTGAATTGTGCAATCTAGGAAAAAATCATAGAGAAGCCACAGTCGGACTTTGTCAACCATGAACCTTGACCAAAAAAAAGAACCTGTTAGCACGCGGACCTGTTTCAAGTCTGATTAACTGCCAATTATATTTGCAGTTCTAAGACAAATAAAAAACTTTCAACGTTGTGTATCGACGTAAATGCTTTAACATAGAAAATTCATTACTCGTGTGTAAAGATACGCAAATGATTCGTGGAAAATTATCGGGCGTTATTTATGGCTGGTCAATGGTTTGAAGTCCACTTTATACACCGTCAAAGTTAATTTAGTTTATATGTATGAAGACACAAAAGATAAAGAGCATTGCATCATTGTTAATTACAATTGATATAACCAAAGTATCAATTTTTCTATGATCAATAAATTCATTTTGGTCCATTATTAAAAAAAATAAACGTATGAAACTGTAGTAAAGAATACGCTCGACTAGTACCGAAATCTTATTTGTTTTGTGGCCAACATTCAGATTGTTTGGATAAAGACGAATATAACAGAAAAAACGAGTGATAAACAAATCTGATAGTTCTGCGCTGGCAACGTTCTAATAAATTCAATACTCTTCAAATTCACAACACCACATCCTATTCATAAGAGTGAAGAAGTATTCGAAAACTACCTTCCTATCAGCATATTGTCCAGCTTCTCGAACACATTGTATGTAGGATTATTGATTTCATGAATGATTGAAACATCTTTTAAAGCTCACAGCATGGTTATCTTCAAAGTAGGTCTACACAGAGAGCTATTTTCGATTCCATAAAAATAATAACGGAGCTTATTGAACAAGAAAACTTAGCATTATCCATTTTAGAGACCTCACGAAGATCTATGACAGCTTATTCGGATCACAAGTACTAACAAAACTTAAGAAAATGGGAATTAGAACAAATGCCTCTTTATGGTTGCTATATTTTCTAACACAAAGGAAGCAGAGAGTTATACTCAAGAAACCTAGAATAAGAGCCAAATCATCATTGGATCAATGTGAACATGGAGTGCCACTGGGATGTGTATTTGGTCTAATATTGTTTCCAACTAACATTTCTAATAGGTTTCGTTAATGACCCAAATGTTTTGGTCTTTGATGTAACATGTTCATGTATTATCGCCAAATTTCGTCACCAGACACTACCCGGTATGAAAAACCCTTCTTTTTCGCCTTTGAAGCATCTGCTCACAAGTAAATAATCGCCTTTCCAGATCTCTTGGTTTCAATGCATAAGGAACCTAGTTGCCTTGCTTTTGAATCAGGCCCACAGATTCCAAACGTACAGACGCTGCTTGTTGGATCACCCCCAACGTAAGTATCGGGTGTTTTTTAAGAGTGATAGAACTTTAAATTGAAATAAAACACATTTAAATTAAGATGAAAGCAAATTTTTTTTATTTGAAAGATGATTTTATGACATTTATGTTTTGAAAATAATTTCCGACATATGTCCACCAGGACTAGCTCTGAGGATTCGCATTCGACCAGAACAATTTTGGACCACTTTTTCGAGTAATTCAGGCCTTATTTCATCAATAACACGAGTTATGTTGGCTTCTAAAGCGTCTATTATTTCTGGTTTATCAGCTTAAATCAATGACTTGACATAACCCCAAAGAAAATAATCCAGTGGAGTTATATCGCATGATCTGGGAGGCCAATTAATTGGATTAATTTCTCGAAATAATGTTGTCACCAAATCTTTCTTTCAATAAATCAATTGTTACGGTAGCAGCATGAAGTGTAGCACCATCTTGTTGGAACCAAAACACTTCTGGGTCGATACCATTCAAATTTTGAAACAAATAATCATTGATCATCGATCTGTAACGAGCACCATTCAATGTAACATTAGCTCCAGCATCGTTTTTAGATAAATATGGACCGATGATGACTCCAGCGTGTAAAACACACCATGCAGAGCATTTTTTGAGGATGCCATGGAACCTGCAGAACTTCCTGAAGATTGTTTTCACTTCTTATACGGCAATTTTGCTTGTTTACATAGCCGTTCAACCAGAAATGAGCGTCACCACTAAACACAATTTTATAATAAAAAAGTGGATCAATCAGAAAACAAACGACACTTATTATGGTCAAGTGGCTTTAGTTCTTGAACCAGTTGGATGTAGACCAGTTGGTGTAGACCAACATCTTCAAAATTTTCCATGTGGTGAATGCACAGAGTCCAACTTGTGAACGTCGACGAATAGATAAATCTGGATGATTATTAGCACTTTGACTTACAGCAGCGATGTTTTCTTCTGAAGAGAAAATATTGTCCGAAATCTATCGATAGTTCGACGAATAAGCTAAACGTTGTTGCAGCCATGATAATTTGTCAATGCTTACTGAACAGAAATGTCAAAACATGGCTTCTACCTTCTGTCAAATCACAGTTATCCCTATCGAAAGTTCTATCACTCTAAAAAAATCACCCGAAACAAACTCGTTTTATGTTAGACATAATTGAAACAAAAATGAAAACTTTCCTTGTGTATTGATCAAAACCTCTTACATTTTCAACAGCTTGACAATGTTTTGTACGAAACTTAAAACAATTCAAATTGGGTGTTATGAAAGATGTCAAATCTGTCTGAATCCGCGACGATTACATGTTACTATTTGAAAATTTAATGTTTTTAGAGTTACCTTTGAAAAAGACGGAATTATTTTGTAATGTGTTTGTAGAAGATAACGTTAGGAAAAAATCGTTATAAACAAATTCCTCAATATTCTAATCAAATTTGATTAACTGAAAGTGTTACAAATCAATGAACCTGATTTGATTATTGCCCTGCAGGCGCTTTTAGACTTTCAACAGAGATTTCGCTTCCATAATTTTTGAATCCAGTTTTCTTTAATTAAATACTCTCACAAATTATCAAATTTTAGATCGTTTTGGAAGTCTTGGTCGTCCCTCGATTCATAAAGTTTATTATCCGGAAATAATAAAAAAAAGTGATATCCTTAATCCAAAGTTTGCCTTATATCACTGTGCTCGAATATAACAATAGATATTTCTTGTAATCGCCGAAACCCATTCACGTGATTATCGTCAGTACATTCTTCGCCAGGTCGTAACAGTCCAGCGAGTTTAAAGACACCGAGTGTCCTAAACAAGAATTCATAGGCGTGCCATCCTTTTTCGGCTGACCGCGTCTCTTATGTTTCTCCCCTGATTGACCAATGATCGCGAGATATTTATTTGTTGTTTATACAGCTGACCAAGAAACCGGAGTCAAAAACCTCGTATATCCATTCCTCCGTGAATTCGCAGTCCGATTTACGAAGTAATCGGCGATGATGACGTAATCGAATTGAAATTCAACAGAGAAATGTACGAGTTTGATCACAGTGTGGTCAGTTGGCTATCGGAGGAGGCGAGATTCGTCGTAGAAGAAAATTTCGCGGTCTCATAACTTTCTCACGATTCCTTCGGTGTACCGAGAATTTTCAAGAATACGGTGGTCGTTAAAACCGCGAACTAAATTTATCCCATGATGATGCATTGCGGTGCACTTCATATTCTTTATTCATTATTGAGTCAGTTTGTTTTTACTTCAGCTTCATTTACGACGCCACTGATTAGAGTGACTGAAATTCGAAATTCTGCACTGACAGTGAAAGATTTTAGATAGGTTAAATTATGACGAAAGAGTACAATTTAATATGGAACATAATTCCTTTTTGAAAATGTTAAAATTCTTACGAGATACCCGGATTATCAAAAATTTAATATAACATGTTTTCTTGTACTTATTCCGGAAACATTCATCAACCTTCGATAATACGAGTAGCTACCTTCTCCTTCGTACAAGATGGCGTAGACCAATCTGGAATTTGAAGTTTCATACGCCACTGGATGCTATGGTGAATTCATGTTTTCGAATATGAATCCGGATTTTTAATTTCATTTTTATTTCACTAGGGTCCTACCATCACATATATCATTCATTGAAAATTTCTAATTTCAATAGTAATGAAATTATAGTTCGTCTAGACATTATCCGGAATTTATTATTTTTCATGATTTTAATATATTTACTTCTTTTTTGTAAGATTCTGAGACAAAAGGAACGTATAAAATTGGTTGTGCAGATAGTCGGCTATTGCCAAAGTTGCATTGTCAACAGGTATACAATTTATGAAATAGTGTCGCAACTGGAAAAGAGAACACAGGTAGAATATTTGTATAGAAAAGGTTTTCGAAACGTTAAAAAATTAGTACAATTGACTGAACTGGGAAAAGATGCTGTATATGAGACAATAAAGAGGATCTAAAATTACATGGATATGAGGCATAGAGCAGTTTCAGGAAGACAGCGTAAGATCAAAGGAAACAATTTAAACGCTTTATTGGTCTAAGGATGACACAATTCGCGCCTGGGGTTTCGCAAATTGGCTAACAGATTTGAAAGTCAACGAAATATAGAAGTATGTCCAGAAACCGTCCGTAGGTCACTGAAAAGATGAGGCTACATATCAAGGAAACAAAAAAATCCCTATAATGACACCTTTTAAACTAGAACGAAAGATAGAATTTTGTCAACGTTTTCAGAAGATAATTTTAATAATATCTTTTTATCTGATGAATGTTGTTTTAACTTGGTGGAAATCACTTAAAAATCCTATTAAAACAACCTGTTACCGTTCAAATTTCCCACCAAAATAATGGTTTGGGGAGCAATATCTCTTCTTGGTGCTACGCCTTCCTGATGGTACCATTTGCTGTAAAAAATATTGTGGCATTCTAAATGATTTTCAAGGTGTCATACTTCGGCCTATACTCAAACTTGGATGCAAGAACACCAAGTGACAATCATTTCATGGCCAACAGCTTCACCACATATTATTCCCATTGAAAACATATGGGAACTAATGAATATTGAAGTTGAATGAGCAGCGCCACGAAATAAAGATGATTTAATTCAGTCAGTTTTACAGTTCTGGACTACCATCGCCGAAAATTATGGAGGTGATCTAGTTTCGACATTTAGTCAACTTACAGTTAAAAAGATGTTGTATAAGTAAATATGATGAATTTTTGAGTATTCACGATTTGGAATTAAAAACTTTTCTTTGTAAGTTATTTCCTTGGAAAGTTATTGTACTCGATAAGGAAGGTAGACCAGAGAGAATTCTCTTTCTTAAAAATACCTCCTATATCCAATTATGAAAACCATAAAAAATCTTATAACGAAGATTTCATATTGAAATAACTGTACTGATAAAAAAGTTACGCTCAGAACCCAAATGCTGAAATTACGTACTCAAATAATCTTTAAATGACTCTGCATCATAAATTTTGAAGATCTACAATCTAACGGCCGAATCATTCAGAACCAATTATCTCTTTTTATTTGGGCCCATGTTGTACCTCTTTTTTAAGAGTAATAAGGAAATCCGTCGAACGATGTGGGTCAAGTGAAATCTTTACAATTCCCGCTAATTTTCATCATATCTAATGATGCAGAATTGACGAAATTTATGACGTAATTCAACTCCGGACAAGAAAAAAATCTCCGGGATAAATTACAGTTATTTCACATAATCGTACGGATAGACTGTCATTTCAACGCTCAATAGAGCTTAATCCATGGTCATAACGGCAAAAAACCTATTTGAAGCCATTTAGTGTTCACGAAGCCATTGTGTTTCTGAACTCCTGGCAAATTATCCAGTGACGGTAAAGCTATTAATTTGAGAATATTCATTCATGGTTATTATTTGAAACGGCAATTCTGCAATTAAGTAAGAATTAGTGTTTGGTCTGTGAGCATCAAGCGACTCCGAAAAATTTCAAATGCATTTAATCTGTGTTCATAAATCCAGCTTCATTATTAGTTAAAAGGCCCGTTGAAGAAAATTGTCGCTAAGTTGGCACAACTGTTTTTTATACTCGTACAAAGTTTGAGCGTCAGGTTTGAACCTTTTGTCAGTTCACCTCAAGTGTGCTTAGCGAATTTTGCCATATCTAACAGAAACTGTCTTAAATTTTGCATAACAATTTGAATTCTGTGTAAAAATTTCACAGAGGGCTAACGGTGGATCGTCTACACAAAAAAATAAGTGGAACAGTGCCACTTAAAAGCGATCGAGATGTGGTGAAAGATTTGCCTCGATTTGTCCGATCATGGTTAGCAACATCTCCAAGTGAACTCAACATCACTAAAGTAAACAAACTGATTGCTGAAAACCACCGTCTTAGTCTGAGAAAAATTTTAAATTTCTGTCTCATTTTCTGTGTATTATTTCAAACGTTGTTTTCTTTGGGACATGAAACGCCTTGCCGCTTAACAAGCGTCGAAAGACCTGAGTCACAAGGCATTTCAAATGAATTTCTGATCAAAAACTAAACAAGTTTCATCAAATAATCACTGCATTTTTGTAAGTACTGAAGTTGATTCCTGAAAATGAATTTAAAAATGTTACGATATTTGGATTATTCGTTGAAATAAGTGTAGTATTTCGCAAGGGACTACTTTGAAGGCAATACCTATAAGTTTGAAAGAATAATACATATTTTGTGTTTCGATTCGTGTTGAAATTTAATCGATAGAAATCCATTTTACAATTCACTTAAATAATACTCAAATAATAACTGACAAAGAATCTGCAACACCCAGAAGGAGCTGTTTAAATTTAAAATTTTTTTTTTGTAAAACATAGATGGTATAGCAACCTTATCTTAACCGTCTCGAGAATCCAATATTTCAGCATGATAATGCTCGAACTCATGTTGCCAGAGTTAGTTTAAACTTTTTTGAAGCGACCCTTGTGAATCTTTTGCCATGGCCACACAGATCCCCCGATCTTTCGCCCATAGAGCATGTTCGGGACATCATGTACTACATGTAAATTGGGATAGTATCCCTCAAGAAGAAATAGACCATCTTATTGCATCAATGCCAAGACGTGTCATCAAAATCATGTTTCTCTTTCATAAGATGTTCTGCTTACGTAGGATCCAACTACTTATTGAAAAAAAAGCGTCAATGTTCCTTTATTCTAGTGCCAAAGGACCATTCGGTTTGTCCAATAACAGGTAAACACCTGTCAAATATGATTTGTTTATTTGAGTTTTGAAGTTTTGAATGATTTCTAATGAATTATTGGTTCTGAAAGATATGTTTATGTCTATGTTATTGAGAATTTTTTTTATTTGTAGATATGGTTTACCATAGTAGGCCAGAGAATTGTTTATTTCATAAATAACATTCTTATATTGTTTTCTGGCTGTCATTTTGTCTATTATTGATGACGAATAACAGTTAGTAGTTGCTATTTGTTTGATTAAATTCTTGATTGAAGTTATTCAGAGACGAAGGAATTAGTAACTATCTATCGGTCTTGCTATGATATGCTGATAAGTGTGTTGAAAATGCCAATCTCCTCTCTATCATAATCCCATACATAGTTATTTTGAAATAGAGACATCGATAAAAAATTAACCACATTAAACCATTAATTAACTTTTTTTAGTGAATAACAATCGTAAATCAAGGAAAATATACACCGAAAGAAATATTTAAATTTTGAAAAGAAGGAAAATGTAAAATAAGACAATAAATTTAGGCAGTTTGATTACAGAACTTTTATTTATAAATAAAATTCCAATTCCCTTTAAGATGTTTCTGTCCATATTGATAGGTGTAATATATTCTTACCGTTTCACGAAATTAACCTGAAAGAAACCATTTACTCAACGAAATTTATATTGAATGTATTATTCAGCAGTCATTAGATAACCGGTTCCAAGATTCGTACTCGTATAGAGTAGTTTAGGTTGTTTAGACTCATTCGATTGGAAACAACATGGAAATCGTTCTTTTCACTTATCATAAATTTTCTAGAATGTGGAATGCATTAAATTTGGAGGAATGGAAACGCTCTGCATATAATTAGATGGTTCGATGGCACTTAATTATTATTTCCTTTATAAAACAATGAGATCTTCGAAATTACAAGGTGTATCCGGTAAGAATTAGGCTTGCATTCAAAGGTTTAATATATAATATCGTAAATCTTCCTCCTATAGATCAAAAATTTGTAAATTTGCAGTTGAATATTCAGTAGACGCTAGAATTATATAGTAATTTATGCAATGCAACACCAAGTATATTTTTCATTATCAAATCCTTTTCTATTTTACAGTTTTCAACACAACGTGCAAAATCATTTTGAATAATAGCTACATAATTCATTGGAATTATATAGCCCATCTAGAAAGTACCCGGAAAAAATAAAGCTCGATTGTAATTATTAAGTATATATCGGGTGTTTTTTTAGAGTGATAGAACTTTGAATTGAAATAAAACGCATTGAAGACAAATTTTTTTTTATTTGAAAGATGATTTTATGACATTTATGTTTTAAAAATAATCTCCGGCATATGTCCACCTCGACTAGCTCTGAGGAACCGCATTCGACCAGATCAATTTTGGACCACTTTTTCGAGTAATTCAGGCCTTATTTCATCAATAACACGAGTTATGTTGGCTTCCAAAGCGTCTATTTTTTTTGGTTTATCAGCATAAACCAATGACTTGGCATAAACCCAAAGAAAATAATCCAGTGGAGTTGTGTCGCATGATCTTAGAGGCCAATTAATTGGACCATTTCTCGAAATAATGTTATCGACAAATCTTTCTTGCAATACATCAACTTTTACGGTAGCAGCATGAGGTGTAGCACCATCTTGTTGGAACAAATAATCATCGATCATCGATCTGTAACGAGCACCTTTCACTGTAACATTAGCTCCAGCATCGTTTTTGAAGAAATGTGGACCAAAGATGCCTCCAGCGTGTAAAGCACACTATACAGTGCATTTTTCAGAATGCAATGTAACCTGCAGAATTTCTTGAGGATTGCTTTCACTCCATATATCGCAATTTTGCTTGTTTACATAGCCGTTCAACCAGAAATGAGCTTCATCAATAAACACAATTTTACGATAAAAAAGTGGATCAACTTCAAGCTGTTCTAGGGCCCAGTCAGCAAACAAACGACGCTTATTATGGTCAAGTTGCTTTAGTTCTTGAACCAGTTGGATCTTGTATGGCTGTAGACCAAGATATTTAGGCAAAATTTTCCATGTGGTGGATGCACAGAGTCCTACTTGTTGTGAACGTCGATTAATAGACAAATCTGGATCATCATTAACACTATGATTTACAGCAGCGATATTTTCTTTTGTACGTACAGTTCTTTGTCTTGTTGTTGCATCGAGTAGAGGAAACGTTTTCCAAAATCTATCGATAGTTCGACGAATAAGCTGCTCTGATGGACGATTATGTAAACCATGAAGTTTGGCGAATAGAACACTGATTTTGAAAATAAATTTCAACAATTTGTAAATGTTTTTGCGGTGTGAGTCTTTCCATGATAATTTGTCAATGCTTACTGAACAGAAATGTCATAACAACATGGCTTGTACCTTCTGTCAAATCACAGTTGTCCCTATCGAAAGTTCTATCACTTTAAAAAAAAACCCGACATTTTTCATTCTTGAATTAGAAAATTATAACAAAATATTGATCTTATTTACTTATACAACCTCCATTTGACTAAACGTCGTACACCCGAACTTAGATCACCTCCATAATTTTCGGTGATGGTATTTCAGGGCTGTATAACTGACTGAATTAAATCATCTTTATTTCGTGGCGCTGCTTGTTCAACTTCAATCTTCAATAGTTCCCATAAGTTTTCAATGGGACTAAGATCTGGTGAAGCTGCTGGCCATGAAATGGTTGTCACTTGGTGTTCTTGCATCCAAGCTTAAGAATAGGCTGAAGTATGGAATCTTGGATTTTCCTGCTGAAAACGCCACCCCTCTGGATATAAAGCATGCGCCGTTTCAAGAAGAAAATCGTTTAGAATGGCATAATACTTTTCACTATAAGTGGTACCATCAACTATACAGAGAGGCGTAGCACCACGCTAAGATATTGTTCCCCAAACCATTATTTTGGTGGGAAATTTGAACGGTAACGGGTTGTTTTGATAGGATTTTTAAGTCATTTCCACCAAGTTCGAAATAACTTTCATCAGATATAAAGACATTATTAAAATTATCTTTTTGAAAACGTTGACAAAATTCTATCCTTCGTTCCTTTTGTAAAGGTGTCATTATAGGGATTATTTTAGTTTCCTCGACTTTTCAGTGACATGCGGACGGTGTCTGGACATACATTTATATTTCATTGATTTCTAAATCTGTTAACCAATATGCGAAACCCTAGGCGCGGATTGTGTCGTCCTAAGGCCAATAAAGCGTTTAAATACTTTGCTTTAATCTTACGCCGTCTATGCCTGAATAGTGTCGCCATGCAACTTTAGACATAGCCGACTATCTGCATAACCTATTTTATACATTACTTTTGTCTTAGAATATTACAAAAAAGAAGCATATTAAAATTATGAAAAATAATAAATTCCGTATATTTTTTAGAAGGAATATACAATATTTTATCCATTTAAACTATCACTGAATATTGTTTGAATTTGGGTTCGTTATTTATAACTAATGATTTTTCTCTACACGGTGTTCTAACATATCGTTAAGAAAACTCTTCAAATTTCAAGATCGTTTCATTTGATTTGCTCTGTTTGAAAACCTTTATTTCGGAGAACAAATCTGGCAACATCCTAACTTTTTTCCTATTATTTTATTTCTCAAAAAAGAATTTCAAATCGAATTGCAATTGAATAACCAATCGTTTATATTATACAAAAATTTCACATATGTATGTAAATTTAAAACTTAAAACCTGATAATTTTCAGGAACTGGCTACAAGTAAATGTCAGAATCACTCTTGAATTCCACACCAAGGTGCATTTTTCAAGATGTTCGATTCTTGATATTTTTATTTGGATATAATGAAACAAAACTGATTTGAAGATAAGAGAGAGATTACGGTGTGAACGTTCGAGAGAATGGAAAGCAATAACTATATGGACTTTGCCCTATTGTGAAATATGCTTGTTTAATCTGGGCCTTTTTAGAAAAAAATGAAACATTTATGTCTCGTTTAAAAAGAATTCATAATTACTTAAATCAACGTGGTTATTTTTAATGTTTCTCTTCACAAGCTCTGTTCCATGAGTGACAATTTTGTCAATAGACAAAATCAGAAATTAGCGAAGTAAGGTAAGGTATTAGTTTCTCTACTGTTAACAACTGGACCGTTTGAAGCTAGGCCATTGACCAGAAACGGCTAGAAGAGGTGTTTTGTTTCATCAGGACAACACACGTCTGTGTGTGACTTTCCAGAAACTCCTGGAGCTTGGTTTGGAAGTTTTAATGCATCCACCAAATAGTCCGGACCTCGCACCAAATGATTACCATCTTTTTATCAAATTCAAAACAAGAGAAGATTGTGAAAATCGATTACTAAACTTTTTCGCCAATAGGAACCAAGACTTCTAAGATACATCGTGAAACTACCTTTGAAATTGCAACAAATTATAGAACAAAACGGTTTCAATTTGGACAATCCGAAACTTGTTGAATAAAGTCTTGAAGTTCACACAGAAACAATGGATTCTTTTTCCCCAAACTGTTATATAGTAAGATATTTATTGAGGTATTACATAGTATTCATAATATTTCAATATTTTAAAAAGCTTTCATTAGCAAGACTGATTTAAGTTTAATAGAAATATAATATCAATAACACAAAATAAGTTATTGTCCCTGCTGCATTATATAAAAATTTATTTTTTCCATAACTTCCATTTCCTTTCCACATTATTTAATGCTTCCAAAATGTCAACAGGACCTTGACAAATCAGGTAAAAACAGTTCGAAAACCTGCCATAAATGGATTAATGTATTTTAAATTATTTTTTTTGATAACTGTCATTTCCTTTTCACATAACAAAATGTATCCAAGAATGTCAAAGGGTCCACGATAAATCAGGTGAAATCAGTTAAAAAACCTGCTGGGAATTGATAAGATCAAACATCAACATCGGTTACAACACCCTGGCTGCTTACCCATAAGGGATAATTAACAAAAATCCCAAAAAAATTCGTGATGGGCGTATTCTATTGAGGTTAAGAAGACCGACAAAAACGCCAATTAATGGGAACGGAAAGAACCAGACACAATTAAAAATTGTTCGGTGCACCCGACAACCTTCTGGACCGAGAGCATTGAGCTGGCATTAACTTAACATCGCGGGCTGAATAATGTTTAAATTTCGATTCAACAGGATACGTCTATCCGGAAATCCCATGGACTAACAACCCTACAGACAATTATATCATTATCATATATGAATAATGAATTATTGGATAAAATATTCCAGAAAAGAGAGCGATACTGAGGTTTCCGCTGATTTGGCTTTGAATGTCAAGAATTTATCGAGTTAGAGTTCTTGGAAGCTCAGTGAAATAATCTTGGAATATTTTATTATATCCCTTTATTTCAATTCAGTTTATTTTGTATCGCAAAATCTATTATTATTGGCAGGAGAAAAAAGTTAGTGCAGTTTTAATAACATAAAATAGAAAGGCCTTTTACTTGATAGAAGAAATATAACAAAATTTGAATATTAAAACAAATTTAAATATGTTTATCTTCTACAATTTTAATTTCAAAAAAATTTTTTTATTCAAAAAACTTTTAGAATTAAATTTATGTCTAAAACAAGCACCGCTTACATTCAATAGACGTATATAATCAAAACTCAATATATAATGTCAAATGGAATAAATAAACCAACAGATATACGAAAGTAATTAAAATTAATAAATAAATATTTAAAGGAGACAAAATTTTGTTTCTGGTCTCACTTTTAAAAACATGCACACACTTAAAGGACTTCTCAAAGAATATAATTTATTTGAAATATTTAATATATTTAAATATTCAAATAAGTTTATTCATAAATCTCTAAAAAATGCACTATATCTTCAAAAAACAAATATAATTCTAAGCAATTCGGTCTTCAGTCCTCAATAATATTCCAAATATCAAAAGCAAAAAACTAACCTATATCTCTCAACACGTGTAAAAGGACTAATGCTTAGAAACACAGATCAACTTTATAATTCAAGATTGATCTATGTTCTTACATTTTTTTTAAATTAAAATTGTAGAAGATAAACATATTTCAATTTGTTTTAATATTCAAACTTTGTTATATTTCTTCTATCAAGTAAAAGGCCTTTCTATTTCATTTTATATATAATATATAATTATATTTTGGCTTCAATAAATCTCATTATGGAATGTCAATGAATTTAAATAAACCTTAAAATAATTCATACTGTTCTTTGATTTTGTAAGAACATAGATCAATCCTGAATTATGAAGTTGATCTGTGTTTCTAAGCATTAGTCCTTTGCACGTGTTTAGAGATATAGGTTAGTTTTTTGATTTTGATATTTGGAATATTATTGAGGACTGAAGACGGAATTGCTTAGAATTATATTTGTTTCTTGAAGATATAGTGCATTTTTTTAGAGATTTCTGAATTAACTTATTCGAATATTTAAATATATTAAATATTTCAAATAAATTATATTCTTTGAGAAGTTCTTTAAGTGTGTTCATGTTTTTAAAAGGCAATTGGTGTTCTTAAAGGTAAGACCAGAAACAAAATTTTGTCTCCTTTAAATATTTATTTATTAATTTTAATGACTTTCGTATATCTGTTGGTTCATTTATTCCATTTGACATTATATATTGAGTTTTGATTATATACGTCTATTAAATGTAAGCGGTGCTTGTTTTACACATAAATTTAATTCTAAAAGTTTTTTGAATAAAAAAATGTTTTTGAAATTAAAATTGTAGAAGATGAACATATTTCAATTTGTTTTAATATTCAAATTTAGTTTTAATAACAGAAGTCGCTACTAGCTTATTATTTCATTGTTTCATCTGGCAACACATTCATTTTGAAGGATAATGGGATAGAGATCCAAATCTCCCAATTAAAATGCACCCAACGTATACAGTTCAAAAAACGTATACCGTCGACATATTAGAGGGGGTTCCTAATACAAGTACACAAGATTCTGGTATTCTCATGCATGATTCCGAAATCAGAAAACAATTCACGTTGTGACGAGTTTATGAATGCACGAGTAAAGAAGGGGTTTCTGTACGAGTATTGTCTATTTGAATATTCAATTCAAATTTTTTTAAATATGTGATTCTGTGATTGTTGCATTAGAAATTTAAACGATGCATTAAATGATTTAATTTATATTTGTTTATATTAGAATGTAGCAATTACTTTGCTAAGCAGCTACCGCAGGTTTCATTGTTTCAATCATTTTTAATACCCGTTTGTTCATTATTCAAATGAAATTTTCTGTTGTGATGTCATTTTTCGTGTCTGCTGAAGGCGGAAGTGAAAAATAGTTCTAAGGTTACTTTTGAGAATGTGTGAGGCATTTAATACTCTAGAATATCATGGAAAAAATACAGGATGTTATATTTAAAAAAATCGAGAAATAACAATTTGAAGTTCTTCATATGTAAACATTAATATACAGGATACCCTGTATAGAACAGGTTGATCATTTAGGAATGCTGACTAGACAAATTTTTCAGTAAGAAAATTTCTGATCAAATTCGTGTTACAATTGATTCTGGCAATCCTTAATGGACTTTTAGCGGATCCCTGTTACCTCAACTTTTGGCAGTTTTCTGTGAATTAGAACTATACCGTTGGAAAAGTATCTCTAATATTTTCGTAATGATAGAGATATTGAAGGCAACTGAAACTACAGAAGACTCGCGCTATTATAATCACACGTCTGTGTGATCAACCAAATAGTGTGAACAAGAAAATATTCTCATTGTATCCAGTATCCAGTAGTGCGAACAATTCACGATCTCGTTAGTGTGACTTACTACTTTCCTGTTTCAACTTGTGGATAAAATCATGCGTAAACCCATTTAAATGAATTTTATTTATTGCGAGTCATCTTCCATCGCGAGAAATATCTTTTAGTGTGAAATATCGGTTTTTTTTTAGAGTGATAGAACTTTGAATTGAAATAAAACACATTTAAATTAAAATTGAAGCCAATTTTTTTTATTTGAAAGATAATTTTACTACATTTATGTTTTGAAAATGATTTCCGGCATATGTCCACCACGACTAGCTCCGAGGAACCGCATTCGACCAGACCAAATTTGGATCACTTTTTCGAGTGATTCAGGCCTTATTTAATCAATAACACGAGTCATGTTGACTTCCAAAGCGTCTATTGTTGATGGTTTATCCGCATAAACCAATGACTTGACATAACCCCAAAGAAAATGATCCAGTGGAGTTGTGTCGCATGATCTTAGAGGCCAATTAATTGGACCATTTCTCGAAATAATGTTATCGCCAAATTTTTCTTTCAATAATTCAATTGTTACGGTAGCAGCATGAGGTGTAGTATCATTTTGTTGAAACCAAAACATTTCTGGGTCGATACCATTCAAATTTTGAAACATATAATCATTTATCATCGATCTGTAGCGAGCACCATTCATTGTAACATTAGCTACAGCGTCCTTTTCAAAGAAATACGGATCGATGATGTCTCTAGCGTGTAAAGCACACCATACAGTGCAATTTTTCAGGATGTTATGGAACCTGCAGAACTTCTTGAGGATTGTTTTCACTCCATATATGGCAATTTTGCTTGTTTACATAGCATTCAACTAGAAATGACCTTCATCACTAAACATAATTTTACAATAAAAAAGTGGATCAACTTCAAGCTGCTCTAGAGCCCAATCAGAAAACAAACGACGCTTATTATGGTCAAGTGGCTTTAGTTCTTGAATCAAGAGTCCAACTTGTTGTGAACGTCGACTACTAGACAAATCTGGATCATCATTAACACTATGATTTGCAGCAGCGATATTTTCTTCTGTACGTACAGTTCTTCGTCTTGTTGTTGTTGCATCGAATAGAAAAAATGTTGTGCGAAATCTATCGATAGTTCGACGAATAAGCTGCTGTGATGGACGATTATGTCAACCATAAATTTCACGAAGTGCTCTATAAGTTTGGAGAAAAGAACACTGATTTTGAAAATTAATTTCAACAATTTGTGAACGTTGTCGTGTCGTGAGTGTTTCCATGATAATTTGTCAGTGCTTACTAAACAGAAAGGTCAAAACACCATCACTTCTACCTTTGGTCAAATCACAGTTATCCCTATCGAAAGTTCTATCACTCTAAAAAAACACGCGATATTTCAAAACTATTTTCAATTACAACGAAGATTTTGAAATGGCTAAAAACAAGAAATTTTTAAGTCTGTATAAAGAATCTTGGAAGATCACCGGAAAGGCCTGAGCGTAACATTGCTTTAAAAAAAATGTGGAATTGCGAAATCATCTGAATGCTCGATTCAAAAAATAGACCAAAATCATGAGTGTTGTGAACCAGAAATTTAAACCAAATAACATTAAAGAATGTAAATTGAGGAAAGCTAAATATCCAAAAATGAAGGAAGCATTAAACATGATTAAAGTAAAACAACTTAATTTTCCCTAATTTATTTAATTTCACAACAATTGTTTCGTGATGTTTTTTCCTCCTAATGAGACTTCCCCAATTCAGCCAATGCATCAAAACGCCTTGAAGTTGAACCAAACTGTGTTACAGAAAAAATCTTTGGAGTTTTCTGGTGGCCCAAGGTAACAACATGGCAGATGGGCTCAACAACCTCACCTTGAAGGATGCTGCCTTAAATTTATACCGGGCATGGCAAAAATTAGATCCTCTGGTAATCAAAACGTGTTGGATCAAAATTTTTGACCATAGCGACATTGATGAGTAAAAAATCGGAACTTATAGTAGAAGAAACTATCGAGTTGCTCAACATAATTCATCCGATCAGTTGAGAAAACTTTGTAAGATTCATACTTATCAAATATTCGAGCAAATCAACTTCGATTTAAGATACAAGTAACTACTTGAGCCATTTTTCAATTTTTAGGCTGAGTATAACTGTGAAGACGTGCAAAACTGGAATAGAGATATGCTGGAAGTGAATCAAAGTCTAGCTAATATTGATGGTGATTCGAATGTCCTCACTGACTCCGAAAGAAGCGACTCTGAAATGGAAACTGAGGAAAATAAGAAGATTTCTTTAGAAAAGGTTCTGAAAGTGGTTTTTCAATGGGCCGAATAAAATACTGATATAAACATAACTGAAATAGAAAGCCTACGAACAATTCAATATAAAGCAGTGAATGCTTTACTATTAAACAAGATAATATAAACAAAAATAATTTCTTATTTAAAATGACGATGATATTCTTTTTAATTGAAGTTTAACATCGAAAGCTTTGGTTTCGTGTCATTCTTCTAATCATATAAACATTTATTTCGTTACACTAGAGTGAACAGCTCGAAAATATGAACAAGCAAAATTTTTTTGTGTTCACACTAGCGCGTGTCTACTGTATACGACAATATATGATCCCTTTGATAATGTCCCATTTGCTGACTAATTTTTTGGGAACACCCCCTGTATATGAATGAAGAAATTTTACCAAAATAATTACTTCTTACTTGATCATCAACATAGATGATCGAATTTATTTGACTGCGTTACAATTTCCAAATAAATAACTTCTTTGTACGAAACATCCACAAATAACATTGTCAGAAATTTTTAGTTTTTCGCAACAACCAATTCCTTGAGTTACCGTTCTGCACAAGCATGCGATAAATCACTGGCATGCTATCCGAGACGCCATCTTATCAGCTCTTCCTTATTCCATCGCATTGTTACCATACCTCTTGAAATCACCTAGTCGCATCTATAACCGCTGTAAAACAATTGCTGGCGAAAAGGTCGTACCGTTACCTCTTGAACAATATCCCGTTCATCAGCATTTTGCGTAGACCATTAGAAATTCATCTGCATGCGTGAAAATCGAACTCAGGTTCGATGTAACCGATGAGCTCTTCTGGAGAAACCGGGATCTAAAGACAGTCGACTTCTTCTGTTGGTCGCAGGTTTTGCGCGATATAATTGATCGATTGCAGGAGTCGTTGCAACTTTCTCGCCATTTGCATAATGTGCTCTGAATGCGACCTTGCTAGGTTGTTTACTGTTGGTCTAGTTTCTGTATCTTGTACTGCCGATTTTGAGATCGCTGGTGAAGGGATCTAAAAGCCGCGATTCTTGCTTGCTCACTTGTTGGAATTGTGCAGGGTTCGAACTTGGTGTTTTCAAATGGAATAACTCAATGGATTCTTTCATTACTAAGAGGGCTCAAGTTATCTCTATCCAAATCTTACAAAGTGATTCTACAAGCAATTTGCAATACAAATATTCCTATGTATAGTATGGTCATATAATCTTTCGTTCTAAAGTTATTCAACATTTGGTGAATTTTTTCACTAAAATATAGTAGAACTTGAGAACTACCTTCTTAATGAAAATTCATAGTAAACTTTGACTAAAGATTATGGCGGAAAAAAAGTTATAACAATTTTTTCCTTAACCACCCTAGAATAAGTTTTTTATAATAATCTGGATGAAACCACCCTAGTCTAAGTGTTTTCAGTGAACAATTTGTAAATCTTAAATAACCTTACAACGAAGCATAATTGGACCATCATACACTATGAGAATTGCAGATTGCCTGTAGAATCACCTTTTTTGGTCACAGATATCTTGGGCACCTGATACCACGCGTACAAAACTCATCTCAATGATCCAGACTTTGATCAAGTTATTTTATTATTAGCCTTCTACATGTTTAATTTCAAAAAATTATATTTAATAATTTTAACTTCAGGAATTAAATTAAATTGAATTAATGGCATATAAGTACCACTTACATTAAACGACATATTAAAAAACATTCATTATAGGACATCCAAATGATAAAACAAAATCCAATAAATAAAAATTTTTAACCAAAATCCTATAAATTGAATATTTTGAGTGGACAAAATTTTGTTTCTGCTCATCAATCTAATGAAAACAGATATCTTTCAAAAAAGTTTAACATAATCTTAAAAATTTTATCATAAAACTATCTTACTTAGAATATTCAATATTATTGGATATCTAACTATCTTACTTTTTATAAAATCTCAAGATATGTAAAAACATTACTAAAAAACAAGTTTTAAGAGAGACTTTGCTTCGTCAGTACTCAATTATATTTATAATGAAATTCTTAAGATTATGTTGAACATTTTTGAAAGATATCTGTTTTCATAAGATTGATGAGCAGAAACATAATTTTGTCTACTAAAAATATATAATTTATGGGATTTTGGTTAACAATTTTTATTTATTGGATTTTGTTATATCATTTGGATGTCTTATAATGAATGTTTATTTTATGTCGTTTGATATAAGTGGTACTCATAAGACATTAATTTAGTTTCATTTAGTTCCTGAAATTATAATTATTAAATATAATTTTTTGAAATTAAATATGTAGAAGGCTAATATTAAAATATTTAAATAATTTCATATACCTTCTATCAAGTATAAACCTATATTTATTTTATTTTATTCAAAATATATAATTATTTGGTTTCCTTAACATTCTTTATACAGATGGTCCTTGTGCTATAACAGTGGCCGTTAAATTGCCTTTCAATCTTTTAGATCAATGGTAAACCATAGAATTATTTATTTGAGTTAACATTACACCCCATTTAAATTTTCAGTATTCATTTTCCAGAAGCTTTCTGAATTGGTAAAAGGTGAGAAAATGTTTTTTGTTGATTGATATTATATTTTATTGAATATGAATATAATTGAGTACTGACGAAACAAAGTCTCTCTTAAAACTTGTTTTTTAGTAATGTTTTTACATATCTTGAGATTTTATAAAAAGTAACTTAGATATCCAATAATATTGAATATTTTAAGTAAGATAGTTTAATGATGAAATTCTTAAGATTATGTTAAACATTTTTGAAAGATATCTGTTTTCATAAGATTGATGAGCAGAAACAAAATTTTGTCTACTCAAAATATTTAATTTTTTGGATTTTGGTTAACAATTTCTATTTATTGGATTTTGTTATGTCATTTGGATGTCTTATAATGAATGTTTATTTTATATGTCATTTGATGAAAGTGGTACTTATATGACATTAATTTAATTCCTGAAGTTATAATTATTAAATATAATTTTTTGAAATTTAATATGTAGAAGGCTAATATTAAAAGATTTAAATAATTTCATATACCTTCTATCAAGTATAAACCTCTATTTATTTTATTTTGATCAAGTTTATGAAGCAAAATACAATCTTTTACCTAAGTCTGAATGTACAATTAATTAAAATAGGCTTGTCCATGCATTAGCATTGTAAAACGACAGATCATACTTTATTGTTTAATTATTTAAATTGTGTTTGACACAATGACGAAGAGTTTTATCTACATACTGTCAAGAAACTACTGAGAATTGATCATTCAAAAAGTACGCTTCTCTGTCGCTAAGTTGACATAATTGTCCTTTATATTCAGTTTGTTTACAATGCTTTAATGCGTCAAATGTGTTTTATTATTTTCACAAAAGAAGGAACGAAAAATCTCAGCTTTATGTTGGGTCATTTTCAGAGTGAAATTTGTTTTTCATTATGCCGGTATGAAACAATGCTGTCTGCACTAAAAGTTTGTTGGGTAATTTCGATCAATATCCTATATTTCCTTTGGATTATTTTTTCTCCTTTTGATGGGGTTTAATTGTATTTATATTTTATAGCTTGAGTCTTCGGTTTTTGAAACACAATAGATTGGAGTTACTATGTATTTACTACCAAGCTTTTTTATTATTTTTGGTTCACATGTTACCGCGGTTTCGAACGATGACCGTTCATCTTCAGACGTAACAGAGGACTAAAGCACTAGTTACAGATTCAGTTTTGAAGTAATGTTCCATTTGGTACAAAAACTCTATAACAGATGTTACAAATTATTCAGAATAAATATTTCCAGTGAAAAGCAATAACAAGGATTTCAGAGGTGTTATGGGTTTTTATAATGGTACATGAACAATTCCTTTTTCAACAGGTAGCAAGTAAGAAATAGCAGAAAATAATTATGTGCAAATGTCGGTACCTTTTGAAGCTATTTCGGTTACTTAAAAACATTAAATATTTTTGATTTACACAGATCAGTCTGGTCGTTCATTATATCGATATCATCATTATGCAGCGCTTTGAATATTTCAATTGATTTTAGATAATTTAATTTTCTCCCTTTTGATGCAAGATGGAGGATTTTCAGATTTTCAATTGATGGGAATGAATGACCATTGTCAATGCAATGTGTTGCAAATGTTGGTGATTTTTTATTCTTTTTGAAGTCAGTTTGGTGTTCTCTGAATCTAGTTTTAAAAGACCGTCCAGTCTGACCTATGTAAATACTATTGCAATCTGAACAGGTTAACTCATAAACTCCCGATTTTTCTATTTTTGGGGTGGTGTCTTTCGCGTTGAATAAAATTGAGGATAATTTGCTAACAGATTTGTAGGCTACATTCAAATTCAATTTTGTGTAAATATTAGCGATTTTTTCACTTACGTCTCCAAAATATGACAATGAAATAATTTTTTCTTTATTATATAATTTTGTATGGGGGTATATTTGATATGATACTACTTGGGAATATTTTTTGGCTGATAATTTATTTATTATATTTTCACTGAAACCGTTGTTCTTAGCTATTGTTTTTATGGTTTTTATTTCATTTTCGAAGTTAAATTTTGAGAGAGGTAAGGAATATGCTCTGTGTATCATGGATCTGTAGGCTGCAATTTTTTGATGATATGGATGATACGGATATTTGCATTCCCATAGACTCTAATCATCCATATCATCAAAAAATTGCAGCCTACAGATCCATGATACACAGAGCATATTCCTTACCTCTCTCAAAATCTAACTTCGAAAATGAAATAAAAACCATAAAAACAATAGCTAAGAACACCGGTTTCAGTGAAAATATAATAAATAAATTATCAGCCAAAAAATATTCCCAAGTAGTATCATATCAAATATACCCCCATACAAAATTATATAATAAAGAAAAAATTATTTCATTGTCATATTTTGAAGACGTAAGTGAAAAAATCGCTAATATTTACACAAAATTGAATTTGAATGTAGCCTACAAATCTGTTAGCAAATTATCCTCAATTTTATTCAACGCGAAAGACACCACCCCAAAAATAGAAAAATCGGGAGTTTATGAGTTAACCTGTTCAGATTGCAATAGTATTTACATAGGTCAGACTGGACGGTCTTTTAAAACTAGATTCAGAGAACACCAAACTGACTTCAAGAAGAATAAAAAATCATCAACATTTGCAACACATTGTATTGACAATGGTCATTCATTCCCATCAATTGAAAATCTGAAAATCCTCCATCTTGCATCAAATGGGAGAAAATTAAATTATCTAGAATCAATTGAAATATTCAAAGCGCTGCATAATGATGATATCGATATAATGAACGACCAGACTGATCTGTGTAAATCAAAAATATTTAATGTTTTTAAGTAACCGAAATAGCTTCAAAAGGTACCGACATTTGCACATAATTATTTTCCGCTATTTTTTACTTGCTACCTGTTGAAAAAGGAATTGTTCATGTACCATTATAAAAACCCATAACACCTCTGAAATCCTTGTTATTGCTTTTCACTGGAAATATTTATTCTGAATAATTTGTAACATCTGTTATAGAGTTTTTGTACCAAATGGAACATTACTTCAAAACTGAATCTGTAACTAGTGCTTTAGTCCTCTGTTACGTCTGAAGATGAACGGTCATCGTTCGAAACCGCGGTAACATGTGAACCAAAAATAATAAAAAAGCTTGGTAGTAAATACATAGTAACTCCAATCTATTGTGTTTCAATTATGATCAACTACCAAATAGTAACGGCTGAAGCAATTCACTATTCTTCGGTTTTTAATTCTATATGTTCGAAAGTTAGAGTGTTTACGAACGAACAGGCTGAGCTTGACAGAAATACTTTTCACCTTGGATTTTCAGCAGTCACCTAATCATTTAAGGCCCTCTCCGACTCAAAATTTGAAAATTATAGATATTTAGGTAAATCAATTGCACGCTGTTCCATAGAGCAATCGTTGACTGAAAATTTTCAGTTTACTTCCTGAAAATGATGTTTTCAACATTCCTGTCATAATTAATTTAACCACTACATACAGAACCTTCAAAACAGTATTCAGAAAATCTAAATCCTAATGAGTTCTTATTCAAATTGAAAGAATTATAAGAATCTCAAGGGGGAATATCTAGATATGGCATTGCGTCACTTGAATCCCGTAAAATATTCCATGAGTAGGCTGACGAGATAGTGCATTATCACAGTTGATCATCAAATTATAACACGTTTACCTATTATCTCATTTAACGTCTAATAAAAGCATTGAAATACCCCTACCTCATCTTTCCATGGGATAAATATATCGAAATTTTGGAAAAAAATATATTCTCCAAGGATAACTTTTTCTCTGAATGTAATATAATAATCTTTCGATACAAATATCTTCTCAGAATAGTGCTTCTAGGACAGTAATAGATAAGATATAAAAAATATCGTAAGATATTTTTTATTGAAAATGTTGCATAGTAATTCAATGTTTGAAAAAGCCTTTATTAGCAAGACTCATTTCACTTAAATATTAATAATATTTTTATGTAATAAACGGGTCAATATCAACTGTCAAATCATTTTCAAGATTAAAAGGTTTTTGAAGGTGCTTGTAAACTTCCGTTTTCCTCACGGGTAAGAAGATGAGTTGACTCTGTGGTTTGGTCTATACTTATGCAAGAGTTAGGTTATAACTACTTATTCAGGTTCATTCCTTAGACTGCTTTCAAGATGTGAATATGTGAGTATAAAAATTTGATTGATAGTCATGGTTCATATTGGATATTGCTGATGAGTAACAATAAAACGAAAAATTTAAATATCATAACAGATTTATTCTCTTAAACTCCTATAAATTTCAATTTCAAAAAGTTTCATTCAAAATCTTTTAGAATTGAATTAATGTCTTATAAGCATTGCTTAAATCTGGTAGACATATAAAATCAAAACTCATTCTATAATATCAAATGGAATAAAAAACCCAACAAATATAAATTGGCAATTAAAATTAATAAATTAATATTTGAAGGACACAACATTTTGTTTCTGATTTTATATTTATGAGAACCAAATCTTTTTCAAAAATGCAAAACATAATTTTAAGAACTTCTCCAAAATTAATTCATTTGAAATATATTTAAATTTGAGATATATTTGAATGAATTACTTCAGAAATCTTTCAAAACATGTAGCACATCCTCAAAAAACAATTTGAAATTAAATAAGGTCTTCGTGAGTTCAATTTCATATTTAAAAAATAAATCAATTAACAAGAAATAATTTACCAGTTTAATGTGACTGTTGGACTGACGAAGACCTTATTTGATTTCAACTTGTGTTTTGAGTAATCTCAAATCGGCTTTTTGAAAATTAATACCGTTATGAAACAGTTTTGTTTCCAGTTAATGTTTGTTGAGTAAGTTCTATCAATATTCTCTTTGGATTATTTTATTTTCTTTTGATACAGTGGGATTAAAGTTAATTCTAAATGTCTACTAAAATGGAAGATTGTTTCCTAAGGCATTCATTTAAGAACTTTCTAAGAAATCTTATAAAACTTAAATTTGTAGCGAAGTATAACAGTTACTCAAGTTAAATTGAAAGTTATCAGGAACTTTTCTGCATAATATGTGAAATATATTAACTCATCCAGATATTTCAGTCCATAGAACTTGGTCAAAACAGTTTAGGACTATGTTTCGCATAAAATTAGCGCTGTTGCCATGAAAGCTCTCGCTAGATGTCAAGAAGAGTATGCTTAGAACGTATTTAGCTACATTCTTCACACGCACATGAGCGTCCAAATGATAAAATAAATACTATTCAATTCAGTCTAATCAAACAGCGAACATTGACGAACTCATGAAAAATGTAGGTACAGTTGCGAAAATTATATGACGACTGAATACATATTGGACCAACCCTCCAAAACCTTCCTTACTGTACTATGGAGGTAAACAAGACCATAAAATTTCGATGCACCGAACATTCTTCTTCTTGAAAAGTTCAGCCATTAGATTTGCCATTCGCTATTCTAGTGAACTTTAACGTTCAACATGACCAGGTATTAGTTTTTAATACATTTATCACAATAAAAAACTAATATTTCTATTTCTTGAGACATTCATAATAAACTGGGGCGTTAGATTAGATTATTAATATGCGCAAAGTTAATGATCTCTGAAGAAAGAACCGTAACATTTTAACCTTATGATACAGGTTTGATTTCCAAAACTTGGAAGGATAAAATATTTCAGAATCACCTTTCACTATTAGCAAATAACCGAATGATTTGAGTTCGTGTCTCATACTCTGAACAGGTGTTCATCATATATCAGGTGTTTGAAATTCTTTAATCAGTTTTCTTAAAAGAAGATTCCAGTGATATTGTTTAGTTCGATAAATAAGCTATTTTTAGACCTATACTTATCTAGAATTCACTTTGTCATTCCTATTTCAGTAAATAAAATAATTTATTGTATGAAACAACGCATTATATTATAAATTTTAGCCTAAATTCATTCATACGAAAAGGTTCCTACTGAACTGGAATGTTAGGGTGTTAATGGCATATTAATAATTCCAGAAAACGGTAAACTAATATTATGATGATTCATGTACTGATGACATGACCTTGAACTAGATTCACATTATGTTGTTATCTTCATCATAAATTATTATTATATTCAAATCTAATCACAGTCATTATGTATCTCATTTCAAATTTCTAATACATTTTTTTATTCACTAATTTTGCGATACGAAGTTATATCACTATCATGTATAAAATGAAATAGGAAAAGGCTTTTTACTTGATAGAAGGAATATAACAAAATTTGAATATCAAAACGGATTTAATCTGTCAGTCTTCTACAATTTTAATTTCAAAAAAAAATTTTTATTCAAAAACTTTTAGAATTAAATTAATGTCTTATAAGCACGGCTTATATTTAATAGACGTATAAAATCAAAACTCAATATACAATATCGAATGGAATAAATAAACCAACAAATATAAATTGTCAATTAAAATTAATAAATAAATATTTGAAGGGCATAAAATTTCATTTCTGATCTTACCATTATGAAAACCAATTCCTTTTCAAAAATATAAAACATAATTTATGTACTTCTCAGAAAGTATAATTCATTTGAAATATTCAATATATTTAAGTATTTAAATGAATTAACTCAAAAATCTCTCAAAACAAGCATTTTATCTACAAAAAACAATTAGAATTCCGATAATCTCTTCATCGGCCGTAAATTATATTTAAAAAATCAAAATCAACCAAAATAAATATAACTTACCTTAAAGTTGTCCTGGGATTATCGTTTGAACAACTGACTTTAAAATCAAGATATTCTATGTTCGTCAGAAAAATCACAGAAATCTGTAAGGTATTATAATGTTTTCTTTAAACCATTCTAATCGTTTTTTGTAGATATAATGCATGTTTTGAGAGATTTTTGAATTAACTTATTTAAATATATTGAATATTTCAAATAAATTATGTTCTCTGAGAAGTCCTTAAATTATGTTTTATATTTTTGAAAAGAAATTGGTTTTCATAATGGTAAGATCAGAAACAAAATTTTGTCTCTTTCAAATATTCATTTATTAATTTTAATTGATAATTTAGAGATCCAATAGTGAATTAGATAACTCAGTTTGTTCATTCAATAAATTACTGGAATTTCTTAATCAGTTTGTTTCTAAACTTTCTGACAGGTTCCGTTTTAGACCTTTAATTACTTCATGCAAAATCTTGAAACGCTCATCAAAATCATTGTTCTTTTTTATTAGATGTTCCGTATAACGAATAATCCAACTTATTATTGAGGAAAAAGCGAAATGTGATTTGTTCATTTTAAATTTAGAGTTTTGTAAAATTATCCCTGATGATTAATTGGTTTTGAGCCAATAATTCATTTGTTACTATGTGAACTAGACGCGTCATGTGAGCAATTCATAATACTGTTTAAAAATCAACATGTAAAATATATGTGTATTATTTAATTAAAGTGTACAATGGATTTATATCAAGCAAATTCCAACACGATACGAAGATTCACTATTTCTTGATCCTATCTCTTTCTAGATCTATCATATTTAATTAAATCTGTTAATTTAACACAACGATTCATTGAATTACTAACACTGAAAGTTGACATTAATTAAAAATTTAGGTCTAGAATCCAACGTCAACACAGACTTAAATAAATCATACAAAAAGACCCAGGACCAGTTAAAATTCGGTCCATAAAATTTTAATGGATCCAGAGGATTGTAAGAACAGAAATAACTCAAACTGACAAAAAAAATTTAATATCAAAACAGATTTAATCTGTCAGTCTTCCACAATTTTAATTTCGAAAAAATTTTCATTCGAAAAACTTTTAGAATTACATTAAAATATATAAATAAATGGTTTAAAGAAAACGTTATAATACCTTACAGTTTTCTGTGATTTTTGTGAAGAACCTAGAATATCTTGATTTTTAAAGTTCGTCTGTTTAAGTAATTATCCGGTTACCAGATGAGGTAAGATATACCATTTCTTAGTTGATTTTGATTTTTTAAATATGATTTAGGGCCGATGAAGAGATTATCATAAGTCTAATTGTTTTTTGAAAATATAGTGCATGTTTTGAGAGATTTTTGAATAAACTTATTTGAATATTTATATATATTGAATATTTCCAATAGTCCTTAATTGTGTTTTATGTTTTTGAAAAGGAATTGATGTTCATAATGAAAAGATCAGAAACAAAATTTTGTCTCCTTCAAATATTTATTTATTAATTTTAATTGACAATTTATATTTGTTGGCTTATTTATTCCATTGGATATTGTATATTGAGTTTTGATTTTATACGTCAATTAAATATAAGCAGTGCTTATTTAGACATTAATTTAATTTTAAAAGTTTTTTGAATAAAAATTTTTTTGAAATTAAAATTGTAGAAGACTGACAGATTGAATCTGTTTTGATATTCAAATTTTGTTATATTCCTTCTATGAAGTGAAAAGCCTTTTTCTATTTTATTTTATACATAATATATAATTATATTCAGGCTTGAATAAAATCTCATTAAGGAATGCCAATGGTTTAAAGAAAACCTTATAATACCTTACAGTCTTCTGTGATTTTTGTGACGAACATAGAATATCTTGATTTTTAAAGTTAGTCTGTTTGAGCAATTATCCGGTTACCATTCTGAGGTAATATATACTGTTTGGTAGTTGTTTTTTGAACATATAGTGCATGTTTTGAGAGATTTTTGAAGTAACTTATTTGAATATTTAAATATATTGAATATTTCAATAAATGATATTTTTCGAGAAGCCCTTAAATTGTATTTTATGTTTTTGAAAAGGAATTGGTGTTCATAATCCGAAACAAAATTTTGTGTCCTTCAAATATTTATTAATTAATTTTAATTGACAATTGATATTTGTTGGTTGATTTATTCCATTTGATATTGATATGTGTGTGGATAGCTCAGCGGGAGAGCATCGGACTCGTGACCGGGAGGTCCGGGTTCGAATCCTGTTCAGGTGGAAAATAAATTTTTCAGTTGGACGGGTGTCTGCCACCATTTCACTGTTGAGTCAAAAATTAACAGTGCTGTGACCTAAAGTGGCGCAAGATCGCAGTAACAAAGCCTACACAGAACACAACTGAACTCCTAACTCGCACAAGCTGAAGAAGCTTCTGAGGGATCTTCACAGAAGATCTAGGAGTATCAGGATAATAATAATAATAATAATAATAATAATAATTGAGTTTTGATTGTATATGTCTATTAAATATAAGCGGTGCTTATTTAGACATTAATTTAATTCAAAAAGTTTTTTGAATAAAAATTTTTTTGAAATTAAAATTGTAGAAGACTGACTGATTGAATCTGTTTTGATATTCAAATTTTGTTATATTCCTTATATCAAGTAAAAGGCCTTTTTCTATTTTATTTTGACAAGAAAATTTTTAAATCCAAAGGAAAGAAGCAAAAATCAATTACAGAACGATTCACTTACATTCTGTCAAGAAAGTACCGGGAATTATCGATTTAAATCTGGCGGGGCAATGAGGCAGGTAAATTTTTTTTTCCTAGGTTGTTATCACTGTCCTTAATTACTATGCCAAGCTTGAGCGGGATCTGTCAACTAGTGTGTTTGCAACAGCTGATTAAGTCAGTCGATGTCAGAGTGCGTGCCGATTTTTACTATGGGTGATTACGTTGAGCAAAGAATTTGTTTAAAGTTTTGTGTTGCAAATGAATTTTCGTGTGCCGATGCATTGAAAATCTTGCAAAAGGCCTTTGGTGATAATGCTCTATCGAAAACTCGTGCATATCAGTGGTACAGAGCCTTCAAGGACGGTCGTGAAGTGGTCGCCCATCGACGGCTTCGATCGAAGATAACGTCGATAAAATTAAGGAAAGGGTGCTGGAAAACCGTCGTACCAGCTTGAGAGATATAGCACATGATCTTAAGATATCCCACGAGTCCGCACGTACGATTTTGATTGATATTTTGGGCATGAGAAAGGTGGCCGCACGACTCGTACCGAAAGACCTGAATTTTCTTCAAAAACGTCATCGCGAACAGGTTGCTTCAGACATGCTGGATCGTTGTAATTCCGATTCTACATTCATGGAACGCATTATAACTGGTGATGAGACCTGGGTCTACGAGTACGATATGCAAAGAAGCCAGCAATCATCGGAATGGGTGGCAAAAAATGAGCCGAAACCGAAAAAACCACGCCAAAGCCGCTCGAAAATGAAGGTGATGCTCATTGTTTTCTTCGATATCCGTGGCGTGGTGCACTACGAATTCGTTCCAGAGGGTCAGACGGTAAACAAGGAGTATTACCTAGGCGTTATGAAACGTTTGCGTGAGCGTATCCGTAAGAAGCGGCCAAATTTGTGGGCGAACAACTCATGGATTTTGCATGACGATAACGCGCCTTCTCACCGAGCTACGATTGTGACTGACTTTCTCGCCAAAAACTCAACAAACGTGCTTCAGCAACCACCGCATTCGCCGGATTTGGCTCCCTGCGACTTTTTCCTCTTCCCAAAACTAAAATTGCCCCTTCGTGGCACCCGTTTTGAGTCGATTGAAGCCATAAAACAAAATTCGGCGCGAGAGCTAAAGTCCATCACGGAAAGCGCCTATAAAAAATGTTTCGATAATTGGAAGTGCCGTTGGCATAGATGTATTGGAGCAAATGGAGCCTATTTTGAAGGTGACCCAATAAATTTTGACGATTAAATGTAAAAATGTTGTTTTAATTGAAAATTCCCGGTACTTTCTTGACAGAGTAGTATACTGTTTGGTAGTTGTTTTTTGAACATATAGTGCATGTTTTGAGAGATTTTTGAATTAACTTATTTGAATATTTAAATATATTGAATATTTAAATATATTGAATATTTCAATAAATTATATTTTTCGAGAAGTCCTTAAATTGTGTTTTCTGTTTTTGAAAAGAAAGGTTCATAATCAGAAACAAAATTTTGTCTCCTTCAAATATTTATTAATTAATTTTAATTGACAATTGATATTTGTTGGTTGATTTATTCCATTTGATATTGAGTTTTGATTGTATATGTCTATTAAATATAAGCGGTGCTTATTTAGACATTAATTTAATTCTAAAAGTTTTTTGAATAAAAATTTTTTTGAAATTAAAATTGTAGAAAACTGATTAAATCTGTTTTGATATTCAAATTTTGTTATATTCCTTATATCAAGTAAAAGGCCTTTTTCTATTTTATTTTGACAAGAAAATTTTTAAATCCAAAGGAAAGAAGCAAAAATCAATTACAGAGCGATTCACTTATACATAATTCCGAAAACGGACCGGAAGAATTGAACCCAATTAAAAAGTCATTTTATTCTTACAATATCTTCTCAGTTCGAAACATATTACTATTAATTTCATCGGACAGTTTGAGGAATTGATTATTTTGCAACTTGTAATGGTCAACATTTGGTGAAACCGGTTATTTTCACTAAAAACGTTAATACTTTTGTGATCACCTATTTAATGCAATTTTTATGTTCGGAATATTTGGAAATTATAATAATATATTTGGAAATACCCACTGACTATAATATTCTAAACTAAAGTTAAATTTACCGCATGTTATTCCGTTAACTTTAATAGGAAGAAAACCTAAACATACCAAGGATATTTTTAATCCTAGTAATTCTATGATTTAAAACGTAAGTTTAGAATAAATATTTTCAACTCAATTGTACCCTTATCCAATAGGAGAAACCATCAAATTACAGTATGTTACTAAATTTTGGACCAGTTGATTAAGAGCATTTGAATAAGTTACTATGTAAACGAAACGTGTCGTTTGAGCTTCTCACTTCGTTCTAAATTCCTTCTAAAATAATCGCCCTATACTTCTAAACCAAGTTTGCAATCTTAAGGTCTCCCTATGACAACAGAACCCCACATGCTATAAACTTATACAATAAATTGACACACCTGCCTTAACGACGGAAACGTCATGATGATATTTAAAGCGCAGACATACGTGTAAGTCTCTCCCTTCTGACGTACTTTTTCACATAGATACAGAGGGAGAGAGAAGGAAAGGACAGAGACAGAATTCCTGGTACACCTGGTATGATCAGTACAGGTTTTTTAATTCTACATTTTCGAGATTGAGATAGAGGAGAATTTATAATGAAGATACACCGGTTACCACTTGAGGAATAACAGTATTGTTGTTCAAGATTTTTGAGCGTCTTCAGAGGAAGAAGGCTCTGTTTGGCCCCGTGTGTTATTATTGAAGCAATTTTCCTAAAATTGGGAAATAAAATAATTATAAGAGGGTTTTCACTTTATAGTTTTTTCAATATCAGACAGTAATTCTGTTATATCTCACTATTTTATTATTGTATTATTAGTAAAATTCTAAATATCATACAGATTTATTATGGTAACCTCCTACAAATTTTAATTTCAAAAAAATTTTCATGCAAAAATTTTTACTAAATTAAATAAATGTCTTCAGAACACAGTGTGTCAATTTAATAGACATATAGAATTAATACTTAGTACACAGTACCAAAGGAAATGAAAGAAATTGGAAAAACTATAAATTGTCAACTAAAAATTATCAAATAAATACTTGAAGTGTACAAAATTTTGTTTCGTTCCTTGTTTTACGAAAACTAAATTCCTTTCCAAAAATGAAAAACATAAACTCAAGAACTTCTTAAAAAACAAACTTGCTCAAAATAAGTTCCTTTAAAAAATTCCTAAAACATGCAGAAAATCTTTAAAAAGCAATTTAGAATTATTACAACGGTAACTCATCATCTTGACTTCATTTTTAAAAAATAAAAATAATTAACAAAAAATATCTTACCAAACCAACTGAATGCTATTTACTAGACAAACACTAGAATGAAGTGAACTTCTAAACATCCTACATAATCTATGTTTGTCACAAAAATCACATAAAGTTTGCAAGTATGGACTTTAAAACCAAATGATAATATGTAATAAGCGTAAACCAAAGTATATAATTATTATATATAAAATAAAATAATAAAAAGAGGTTTTTTCTTAATTATTACAAAATTTCAAATATCATAAAGATTTATTCTGTTAACCTCCTACAAGTTTTAATTTCAGAAAAATTTTTATTCAGAAACTTTTAGAATTGAATTAAATAAATGTCTTTAGAACACACTGTGTCAATTTAGTAGACATATGGAATTAATACTTATTACACAGTATCAAAGGGAATGAAAGTAATTAAAAAAAATATACATTGTCTACTAAAAATTATTAAATAAATACTTCTACTACAAAATTTTGTTTCGTTTTTTGTTTTATGAAAACTAAATTCCTTTCCACTTATTTTGAACAAGTTGTTTTTGAAGAAGTTCTTGAGGTTATGTTTCGCATTTTTGGGAAGGAATTACGTTTTCATAAAACAAGGAACGAAATAAAATTTTGTACTCTTCAAGTATTTATTTGATAATTTTTAGTTGACAATTTAGAAGTGTCTTTGAACACACTGTGCCAATTTAGTAGGCATATAGAATTAATACTTATTACACAGTACCAAAGGGAATGAAAGAAATATAAATTGTCAACTAAAAATGATCAAATAAATACTTGAAGAGTACAAAATTTTATTTCGTTCCTTGTTTTATGAAAACTTAATTCCTTTCCAAAAATGCGAAACATAACCTCAAGAACTTCTTCAAAAACAACTTGTTCAAAATAAGTGGAAAGGAATTTAGTTTTCATGAAACAAGAAACGAAATAAAATTTTGTAGTATAAGTATTTATTTAATGATTTTTAGTAGACAATTTATATTTTTTTAAATTTCTTTCATTCCCTTTGGTACTGTGTAATAAGTATTAATTCTATATGCCTACTAAATTGGCACAGTGTGTTCTAAAGACATTTATTCAATTTAATTCTAAAAGTTTTTGAATAAAAATTTTTTTGGAATTAAAATTTGTAGGAGAATAAATCTGTATGATATTTAAATTTTTGTAATAATCCGTCTTTGAAGAAAAAACCTCTTTATTATTTTATTGTATATATGTTGTTAGTGTTAATTCTATTAAAAAGGAAACAGTGTTTTCTAAGGCATTTATTTTAATTTTAACAAATTTTTAGGAAAATTTTTGGAATGAAATAAGGAATTACTTTGTTTTCTATCACTTTTTGAAAAGTGATAGGAAAAAAAGTAATTTCTTATTTCATTCCATTAAAATGAACTATCACAAAGTAACGGACTACTCCATCCAAAATTTTTGGAGTTGAAATTTGTAGTGAGGTATAACAGAATTAATTTGTTGGATATTCAGGATATTGAAAAAACCTTCCATCAAGTAAAAGAAAATAATTTTCATTATTTTATATCTAATAATAACAAATTGTGTTTTCACTCATGAACACAGAAGTGTTTGGATATTAACGATTCTTAAAAAATACTCTATTCAAAGTCCTTGTATATTCTGTGGACGAAAATAAAATGTGAATGGTTGTTTAGTATCGGTGAGTTTATTCATATATCTTTTTGAAGATGTGTTACATTGTTTTGAAAAGTTTTTTGAAAGAGTTTTTTTAAAGAAAGGTTTCGAAGAATTTCTTGATTTTAGGTCGGACATTTTTAGAGTGGAATTTGTTTTTTCATAATAGCGGTATGAAACAGTACCGTCTCCACTAAATATTTGTTGGGTAAGTTCTTCTATCTACTTTGGCTACTGTGTGATTAGTTTTAATTCTATATGTCTATTAAAAAGGAAACAGTATTTTCTAAAGCATTCATTTAATATAATTTTAAGAAGTTTTAAAAAAATGTTATAAAATTAAAATTTTTAGTGGAGTATTATAGAATTACTCTGTTTTATAATATATTTATCTTAATTAATATATGCTTGAACCTCCAACGCATATTCTATTTTTCCACTGATAGAATACATCTATTGCATTTTGTTTAGAAAGAAATGGCACATTTTAGAAGTGCGACTGTGGACTTATCGGGAGTTTCGTCAAGAACCGAAGCCACTTAATCGTCTTGTGTTTGCTTACTGGAATCTAGAACAGCTCAAAATTGATCCCGATTGAAAAACACAATCTCTCAGATAAACTCCATTCTGTTAACAAACAAAGACGTCATGTTTGGTATGGAAATAAAGCACAAAAGTTTAATGAGAAATATATGATTCAAAAGAAAGTTACTTGGTACGGTTTGTAATAGGGTGGCATCATTAGTTTCCTTTTTCGAAAGCTATCAATGCTTATGGGTTTTTTGTAGACAACAATTGACTGGAATTGATTTATAGGATGTGTTTCTACAACCAGATAGTGAAATAGCACATTGTATGAATGTTACTGTGGAGTAATTGGGAGAAATGTCTGCCATTTTCAAAAATTGAAGCGAGAATTGGCCTTCAAGAAGACATTACTCGATGAATATCTAAGTCTCATGCAAGACTAGTTTAGACTTAAATTGGAGGTGACTCTACAAGCAAAGTCTCTACGTTGGAAATCTATGGGCAAGGCAGATTTTCCAAGAGATCTGGAAAGATGACTATTTTCTTGTGAGCAGCTGCTTCAAAAGCAAAAAACAAAGGGTGTCTTAGACCGGATAGTGAATGGTGACGAAAAGTCACCAAGTGGTGACGAAAAGTCACAAAGCTTTGCCGGTCAATCGTTGCCATCGACCTCCACATATATATCTGGTGGGACCAGGGAGCGTTGTGTACTAGGAGCTGCTAAAACCTGGTGATTCCATTATAGGTGATCGGTGAAGACTGCAATTACTTCGTATGAACCGTGCATTAAGAGAAAATCAGCTGAAATATAAGGATAGACATGATAAAATTATTCTTCTGCATCACAACGTTCGGCCCCATGTCACAAAAGTTGTCAAGAAATATTTAGAAATGATCAATTTCTTATTTCATCCACTGTATTCTCCGGACTTACTCCTTCTGACAACTGGCTATTTCAACGAATGCATTACGGTTTGGCAGGTCAACGCTTCATTCCTTTCGAAGAGATCGAAAATTGACTTTAAAATTTGATCGCCTCAAAAAGCAAGAAGTTTTTTCGAGAATTAATTCGAAAATGCCTGAGAGGTGGGAAAAACTAGCGAGCAGTGATGGACAATTTTTTAAAATGAAAGAACAGACCAAATCAATTTATACTCCCATATTTCATGGAATTTTTCATAAGAAAATTAATTGAATCATGTTCTGTATTCTTAACATATGAACATGATACAAATTTTAACTTCTAGGAATAATGAATGTAAAAAGAGGTTTTTCACTTGATAAAAGGGCTATTACAAAATATCAATATCAAAACAGACTTATTCTGTTAGCCTCCTATAAATTTTACTTTCAAAAAATTTTATTCAAAAACTTTTAGAGTTGACTTAATGTTGATTAAATCCAACGAAATATAAATTGTCAATTGAAATTACTAAATAAATACTTGAATGAGACAAAATTTTGTTTGTGATCCTATATTTATTAAAACCAAATCTTTTTCAAAAATGCAAAACATAATTTTAAGTACTTCTCCAAAACCAATTTATTTGAAATATTTAATATATTTAAATAAGTTACTTCAAATATCTCTCAAAACATGTGGCACATCCTTAAAAAACAATTTGAAATTAAATAAGATCTTCGTCAGTCCTACTTCACATTTAAAAAGTAAAATCAATTAATAAAAAATAACTTATGAGGTCTGTCTGGTAAGTTATTTTTTATTAATTGATTTTATTCTTTAGATGTGAAGTAGGACTGGCGAAGATCTTAGTTAATTTCAAATTTTTTTTAAAGGATGTGCTTAAGAGATAAGAGATTAACTTATTTAAATATATTGAATATTTAAAATAAATTATATTTCTTGAGAAGCCCTCAAATTATGTTTTATACTTTTGAAAAGGAATTGGTGTTCATAATGGTAAGATTAGAAACAAAAGTTTGTCTCCTTCAAATATTTATTTATTAATTTTAATTGACAATTTATATTTGTTGGTTCATCTATTCCATTTGATATTGTATATTGAATTTTGATTTTATACGTCTATTAAATATAAGCTGCGCTTATAAGACATTAATTTATTTCTAAAAGTTTTTCGAATAAAAAATTTTTTTGAAATTAAATTTGGAGAAAACTGACAGATTAAATCCGTTTTGATATTCAAATTTTGTTATATCCCTTCTATCAAGTAAAAAGCCTTTTCCTATTTTACTATATGTATGTATATTTTTAAAGTAAATTCAATGTTTTACAGTTAGGCTTTTACTATTAATAAAATCTGAAGAAATAATTGATACATTTTGAAGTAGAAGTGATATAAATTCTCATTTTTGTGTAGGAACTATTAAAGTTTTGGGTCGAATTTAACCCGATAATACCATTAATCAAGATTGAATTGGCCTTTTACACCGACAGTTGCAAGCCTTTGACGGGTATAATCAAAGCTTGAAACTTTAAAAGCACAGAAGCAATAACGAAGCATTCTTTCAGTATTGCAGTGTTGTTGATTTCTACTTCAACTGAGGTGTCACTAATGGAATAACGGTATTCCAGGTACCGACAAGAAATTATTTGTCGATTGTACCCACAGGAATGACATACACTTTCCCATATTAGCTGTAATACAGAGAAAATATAGAGTTTGTATTGCATTCACCTTAAATATTTACTTCTATACATACATTCTTCAAATAGATGATAAAAATGTTGGATAGTTTCAAATAGATAAACATTCAAGTCCACCATCACTTCTTTATGTATCGATCAAAACATTCAAACAAAATAAATGTGGGTAGTTATCAACAGAATAATATATTCATGGTTCAACAAATTTACTATAGCTAGCGGAAAGATTAGCACCAAAACCTTTGTGCGAATATAATTTTGTCGCCAAAAAAAAAATTGGAAATTATTAGGATGTAAAGAACAATATTGTTTACTCAATAGAGCTCATTATTAATTAATACTTTGTACAAGAGCTTTTTAAGTTAATAAAAATTAGATATACTCAATATATAATTTTTAATATAATTAAATGTCCCATAACTATTAAACAATCTATTTAGATAAATAAAATTAATTTCTGTGTATTTTTTTCCATTAATTTACTAATTTTTATGACATTATAAAACTTTGCTTTTTAAATCCTCCATGAAAAATTATTTTCAAATCTTCTAAGAATTTTGTTGAATTTTTCATTTTTTAAAATTTTCCTGATTGTTTATACAAATTTCCTGTTACTTTACTAATTTTTTATTGAAGTTTTTGATTTGTTGAAAAAATATTTCTCACAATCCTTGCGTTAAGTTATTCATCGGTTAATCTTTGAAATTTAAAAGTCCCCATTTCTGTATTTGATAATTTTACAATATAGAATTCACAAAATCAATATTGAATATAATTCAAAAACTTCCAAAAAATGAAAAAAACTCTCTGAACTATTTCGCCAATTATTCAAAGTTCATGTCTCAGTTTTCATTCATTATATTATTGTACAACAACTTTTTTATATTTCATGATCATATACATGAAAGTAAGAATATAAACTTACTTTTCAATAAGAATTATAAGTAAGCATATAAATTGAAACATTATTTCTAACAAATAATAGAATTACTAGTTGGAATGGAAAATATACTAGCAAAATTCGAAAGATTTCGGGAATTTCTAGTGAAAGCGACATATATATCAAAATCTTATTAATACAAAAATGAGTGACATTTTTATGTTATATGCTTCTGAGTTGTGTGAGGTTGATTTATGTTATTTTAATAATATTGCAAGGAGAAATTTCCCATCCAAAAATATTTCTTGTTGATTGTTTGTAGCAAAATTATAGTTTCATATTTATATAGAATGTTAATTCAAATATCGGACCGTACGAAAGCTTTCTGAATGAATCAAAAATAGACATTATTAATATATAATTTTCAATATGATTTAACGGTCCATCTTGTAGTTTTTTGAGAAGATAAAAATAGCTCCAAATCTAAATTTCATTCTGTGTATTCTTATGGTTCATTAATTCACTAATTTTCATGCAATTATATGACTTCTTATTTTACTCCAAGAAATCTACAAAAAATTTTCATTTTTCAGTCTTAGTTTTCATGTATTATACTGTACAGTTTTTTCTATATTTTATGAGCATATACATTCAAGTGAGATAATAAACATTATTTTTCAATAATAATCCTAAGTTGAGTAAGCAGTAAATTGAAACGTTATTTTCAACAAATCGACTTATTAATGGAAATTGAAAATATAATAAAAAAATTCAAAAGATTTCGAATATTTCTGGTGAAAGCGGCGTGAATACTATACATAAATAAAAAAATTCTTCTTGGTAGAAAAATGTGTGACATTTTTGTCCTATACGCTTCTAAGTTGTTTGAAATTGATTTATGTTAGTTTAATAATATTACAAAAAGAAATTTCCCATCTTAAAATTTTTCTTGTTGATATTCGAGCCAAAATTATACTTTCATATTAATACTGCTAATTCATATATTGTGCCGTACAAAAGCTTTCCGAATAAATCAAAAACGGATATAATTATTAATATATAATTTTTAATACGATTTAATGTCATATCTTGCCGTTTTTGGAGAAAATATAAATCGCTTCAAAAATAAACTACATTCTGTATATGCTTATATCACATTAATTCATTAATTTTCATGAAAATATATGACTTGTTCAACTCCAGGAAACCTACAAATAAAATTTTTTTCACACCTAGTTCTTAGAATTTTGCTGATTTTTAATTTTTCTATCATTTATTCACTTGTGTAAAATTATAAAAAAATTTCTTATTCATGCATTTTTCAATTAGTTGATAAAATCCTTTCGTTTTGGTTAATAATCAGTTTATCATTGAAGTCTTAAGAAACTGCTATTTCTGTTTTTTATATTTTCTCAATATAAAATCCACAAAATCATTATTGATTATAAAATCCCTATAAATCAAAAACCATCAATAAATGATAAGATTCTTAGAAATATTACATCACTGATTAAAGATCAAGTGTCATTTTCATTTACTGTATTGTAGAACTTTTTTTTATTTCATGATTATATAGGTAACATGCAAGTGAGAAAATAAACTTTTCAATAAGAATTCGGAGTTTCCGGAAATGAAGTAACGCAATTATTTCTTAGAAATAATCGAATTACAATCACATCCTTTCTACTATACTCTCGTGGTTGTTTGACATTCATTTCTGTTATTTTAATAATATTGGTACAAGTCTCCCATCCAAAAATAATTTTTTCTGATTTTTCTAGCAGAATTTATTGTACCAAATCAGCTTCAAATTGTTATGATTTTCTCGCAGGTATTATATTTTTATTAGACAATATTGTCGGATGTTCCACTAACCAACTTATTTTCTTGGAAAACATAAATTTCTCAGTAACACATTGTGAAAGATTTTCATTAATAATTATCTCCGGAGGATAGAAAACCCATAATGCATAAGAATGTATCTCCTGTTAGCTAGGAGAACCATTTTGAAACACTATCTCTTGCCATCAACATTGCTTGTATATTTTCATGGTAAAATATCTGTTTCACAGAATCAATTGATACAATAAACAATCCATCCTCAAAAGAAGAGAAATCTTTTTCGTACTTACCTTATTCTGTACATGATCGATGATGACATAAATCAGCAAAACAATCTCCTGTTCGTCAGATCCCATCAGCGGTCCTTGAAGACCGGCAGTAGCCACATATAGAACACATACATGATGTGGCCCAATCATATTTATTGATTTAATACTCATTTATCCACCAGAAACACCTCAAAATGTCATCTTCGAGTTCCCGAAATGCTTAAACAACGTTGCCACGTGATCCACCTGTTGTATCCAGGTAAAAATCGCAGATTTAACAATAATTTCGGTTATTTAGATTTTCTGTTATCGTCCTGGCTTAAAGAATTGGGTAATCTTATCTTCTAATGGAAGATATAATCACAGATTTTATTTCTAATGTTTACTTAACCTATAGTTTTCTTGAGTCTTGAGTTTTGTTTCAAATAAGGTTTATTATCACAATTGAAAGTTCGCTTCAATAAGTTTCAGAGTATTTGTTGGTTTGCATTAATTTCTTCGGTTTGAAGTTACTTCGTATGTTTAAATTCCATCAGTTTATTTGTACGTTATTGTTTATTTGTAGCCAGGATATTCCTTCTTGACTGGACACACACACAAATTGTTTTAGACACAAACACTTCACAGAATCACATTCACATAGTCTAGGGTTTACCGATGTATCATCAAGTTGAAGTGGATTGTTCAACAGGTAGCAGCGTATTAATTGAAAACCATAGTACGCGAAACTTTGTTTCCATATATGCAGTAATCGTCTATGTTCTTCATGTGAACGTAATGACGAGATCTCACAGCCTTCTCTTCGGTTTTTCGAAACGCGTATGTTTGTGTGGAATTTAGTTGTCTACAGGTATCTCTGTAGGCTGTTTTCCTGTGCAAGGGACCGCGTAGACTGGTTCTACCTGAGAGAGGTGAGCCAATCAGCGAGAAGGGTATACGTACTTGAGAAGGCTATCATAAACTTGTTGATTTGTGCGGGGATTTGTATGTCGAATGCTCGGTTAGATAACGAATTTCCTAAAGTCAATGCATTATGTTGTTGAGTTATAATAATTCCGAATATGTAAATGCCCGTTGACTTGAGATTTTGGGGTGCAGATTTTTAGATTTTTTCAATAGATTGTTGTAACCGAACTTTCGTGAATTTATCTTGAGTATTGTTTCATTCACCTGTATGTCAGCTGATCGATAGTCTGTATGTATGATTGAATATTACATAATTGACAAAATGTTTCCGATATAACTGAATCTATGAACCTTTTCCTTATGATTTTCTTCTGTGGAGGAACATGGAATTTGAAAAATATTTTAAATTTAGCCTTAAACGGTTTATTTAAGTCCAGTGTTTCGCTAGAATTTTTGTGACTGGGAGGTATGTGATATATTTTTATGGTTGGGAGTTTAAAGTGCTCTTTTGAAAAATGTGCTATATTTCATTGAAAAAAACTTTTTGAATCCATATGGATCATTTTTTGGGATATAATTTCTGCTGGATTGGTTCGGTCTTTACTTGGTGGAAACTCATTTTAATTAAAACATGTATATGAGACAGTATTTTAATTTCGACAAGAATGTTTATAATACAACAATTGTTTCACCACGATGTGGCTTCTTCAGGTATCTACATTCTACTGGCTGATGGTGTCCAGTGTAACCCAGTTTAAATACAGTGTTAAGTACGTGACAAAATAATGGAAGAACAAGTCATAAAAACTCAAGGTGTTTATTGGAGTTTGCTGCTAAAAAATGCCATTAGGGAAAGATATCCAGTAATGAAGACTTGTCAACATCTGTTTGTTCATTCAAAAGGATTTTACCTGCATTGTACCTGTTGATTTAAAAAAATTCTAAAAGTGTTAATCTAGAAGTTTTGCTTTCGACGTGAATAATTTCGTAGTCATTGTTGAAATTATGCCTAAGTTTTCTAAGATGATTAGCATATGTTATACATAGGTTATTACTGGTAACCTTAGTACTTTCATAAAAAACAATAAGCATCGAACAAATAAATCTGGAGTCTACAAGTTGATTTTCAACGATTGCCCTTTAGTGTACATTGGCCAAACAGGTAGATCATTAAAGAAAAGACTCCAAGAACACCGAAGGAGTTACTTCTCGGATTCCGTACATTCGACATATGCTAATCATCTTAAGGAATCAAGGCATTGTTTCAACAATAAGTATAAAATTATTCACGTCGAAAGCAAAAGTTCTAGATTAACACTTAGAATTTTTTGAAATCAACAGGTACAATGCCCGTAAAATACTTTTGAATGAACAAACAGATGTTAGCAAGTTTTCATTACTGGATATCTTTTCCTAATGGCATTTTTTTAGCGGCAAACTCCAATAAACACCTTGAGTTTTTATGACTTGTTCGTCCATTATTTTGTCACGTATTTAAACTGGACATCACCAGCCAGTAGAATGTAGATACCTGAACAAGCCACATCGTGGTGAAACAATTGTATTATAAAAATTTTTGTGGAAATTAAAATACTCTCTCATATATATTTTTCAAATATAATTTGTTATTCATGGGATCCTTTTGAAACAGCTATATTCTATATTGTCTTTAGGTTCTTTTATCCCTTTTGCGATGTTTTACAGTTCTATATGTCTACTTGAAAACAAAACAGTATTTCTAAAAGATTTTTATATAATTTGAAAAAATGTTCAAGAAGTTTTTTGAATAAAATTTCGTAAAGGTTTCACAGAATTGTCATGCTTAATATTTAAATTATTGAAAACATCCTCTTTCAAGTAGCGGGTGGGCCATTTAAAATTTGCATTTTAGATCGGCTATCAACAAAAAACTATTGAATATTTTTCAAAGCTATGAGTTTATTAGAAAGCCTGAAGCTTGGCATGCCTCAAAAATATCGAGGCATTAAATTTCCCACATTACTTACAAGCCACTAGGTTATTTCTTCATAAAATAATTGCGCAATAGCTAACGGACACACGGAATTTAATTCAGCTTCGAATTTTGCAATCGCTTGGATCTTATGAATTTTTTGTTTAGGTTAAGTACATGTGTTCACCATTTCCAAGTCCTTTATATTCGGTCGACAAAATACCAGGAATTGATCATTTAAGAAATTTTACCAAGAGTCCCCTACACCCACAGGGAATTTGAGCGTTATGTCATTTAGTATGTTTAAAGTGCCCCATGTAGTCAGTGTATTTCAAAAGTGTTCTGTAATTTTTGAAATGGATAAAATATCGCATGAAAATCTGTCTTAACTGTTGCATTAGAATTGGAATTTGTGTCACATGAGGATTACGGTGTATCTACTTCGAGATCTGGCAGAAGATATGCCTTCCTCTGGCCCACCGTCAGTGATTACAACTGATTCTTGATATACGGCAATTGTTCTATGTTGCTATGGTGACTAGATAGCATAAACATAAAAAAGATCTAATCAAAACGATATGGAAAGAACACACATACGTTTCAAAGCCCGAAAAAAGGATTTTACAACGGAGTTACATCTACATGCCCCGAACTATATAAGGGGTGGGCCATTTAAAATTTGCCTTTTTGGATCGGTTATAAATACAAAACTAATGAATATTTCTTCACAATTGTGAGTTTGTTAAGAATGCTGAACCCTGATATTTACGAAGGAAAGCAATATCATTCAAGTGACCGCCACGACTGACTACAGTACGATCCAAAAATGCACCAAACTTCTGGCGAATTCATCATAACTCAACTAACGATGTTTTCCAACAATAAATATTGATCGTGTGTACCCACCTTTAAGCAAGGTAACTGTACTGAATCCACACGTTATTCTATTCCACTCCATCGTTATATAATTAAGCAAGTTGGTGACTACGATTGCCGCATGGTGTTGCTTCTTTTTCTTGGTAGCCATTCTATGGTCATTCACTGGAGACATCATCAAAGCCGGTAGATTTTTCTAATGCCTCTTGATCATTTGTGTGTTGTTGATTGTAAAGTGGACTCCACAATTGAATTCTTGGAAGTGTCCCTTATTTCGATATTAGTGACCTCCAAGAATTTCTCTATTTATAATTTTCTATAAGAAGAAGAAGCAATAAACATTACATAATTCTGAAAATTATAGTCATTGTCATTTTTATTTATGATGATTTATTCAGCAGAATCATATGTACAAAATATAGATTAAAAAAAATTACTGTCCGAGTTACACGAATTATAATAGTATAATTCGCGTAACTCGGACCGTAATTTTTATTTCTTTTCGTTTTTATTTTTATTTCTTTTCGTTTTTATTTTTATTTCAAAATTCGTACATACTAATTCTTGTATAGGATAATTGAAATAAAAAATTATTAGTGATGTGCAAAAATGAAAGATATGTAGAACCTGAATTTAAATAATAAAAAAAGGTTTTTTCTTGACAGAAGGATTATTACAATTTTTTTTGAATATCATACAGATTATTTCTATTAATTTTAATTTCAAAAAAATTAGTATTCAAAAACTTCTAAAATTAAATTAAACAAATGTCTTTAGAACACACTGTGTCAATTTAGTAGACATAGAATTAATACTTATTGCACAGTGCCAAAGGAAATGAAAGAAATTAAAGGAAATATAAATTGTCAACTAAAAATTATTAAAAAAATACTTAAAGAGGATTCTGTTCCTGTGTTAATTCTATATGTCTACTTAATTGACACAGTATGTTTTGAAGACATTTATTTAATTTAACTCTGAAAGTTTCGAATACAAATTTTTTTGAAATGAAAATTTGTAGGAAAATAAACAGAATAAATCTGTAAGATATTTAAATAAATTTGTAATAATACTTCTATCAAGAAAAACTTTTTTTTTATAATTTTACTGTATATATAATAATTATATATTTTGGTTTACGCTTATTACATATCGGGTGTTTTTTTAGAGAGATAGAAATTTAAACTGAAATAAAACACATTTAAATTAAGATTGCAGCCAAATGTTTTTTTTATTGGAAAGATAATTTTATGACATTTATGTTTCAGAAATAATTCCCGGCATATATCCACCACGACTATCTCTGAGGAACCTCATTCGACCAGACCAATTTTGGACCACTTTTTCGAGAAATTCAGGCCTTATTTCACCAATAACACGAGTTATGTTGGCTTCACAAGCGTCTTTTGTTTCGTTCATCAGCATAAACCAATGACTGACATAACCTCAAAGAAAATAATGCATTGGACTTATGTCGCATGATCTTATCGGCCAATTAATTGGATCATTTCTCGAAATAATGTTATCACCAAATCTTTCCTTCAATAAATCAATTATTACGGTAGCAGCATGAGGTGTAGCACCATCTTATTGGAACCAAAATACATCTGGTCGATACCATTCAAATTTTGAAACAAATAATCATTGATCATCGATCTGTAACGAGCACCACTCACTGTAAAATTAGCTCTAGCATAGTTTTTAAAGAAATATGGACCGATGATGCCTCCAGCGTATAAATCACACCATACGGTGCAATTTTCAGGATGCAATGGAACCTGGAGAACTTTTTGAGGATTATTTTCACTTCATATACGGCAATTTTGCTTGTTTACATAGCCGTTCAACCAGAAATGAGCTTCATCATTAAACACAATTTTACGATAAAAAAGTGGATCAACTTCAAGCTGTTCTAGGGCCCAATTAGCAAACAAACGACGCTTATTATGGTCAAGTGGCTTTAGTTCTTGACCAGTTGGATCTTGGATCACGAAGAAACCTATTTTTATTATTTTATTGTATATATAATAATTATATATTTTGGTTTACGCTTATTATATATTATCATTTGGTTTCAAAGGAGTCTTCTATAAAATACCTTGCAACCTTATGTAATATCTGTGACGAACATAGAATAAGTAGTATGTTTATAAGTTCACTTCATTCTAGTGTTTGCGCACTAACCAGCATTCAGTTGGTTTGGTGAGATGTATATAAAACAATGTCAAACGCAAGAGATCATGGAGTAAAAAAGATGAACCGGCTCAAAGCATTTCGAAAGCCAATATCCATTAAAAAAAGATGATGCTGTCTGTTTGGTGGGATTTTGAGGAAATCTTTGTTTTGAGCTTTTATTCGGAAATCTACTATCATCAGCTGGATAAACTGAATGGTGCACTTCAACAAAAAAAGGCCAGAATTAATCAACAGAAAAGGTGTTCCACCAAGATAATGCAAGTCCTCATCCAAGTTTGGTCACTCACCAAAAGCTTTTACAACTTGAATGGGATACACTGCTACACCCACCATATTCTCCAGATCTAGCACCTTCGAATTATTATTTGTTCTCGTCACTGCATAATTTTTTGGACAGTAAAACATTTACTTCAAATGAAGAGGTCAAAAATCACCTGGATCAGTTTTTTGCCAGAAAATATGAATGTGGAATCATGCTACTACCAGAAAGGTGGAAAAAGTTGTTGGACCAGATTGACCAATATATAATTTAATAAAATATTTATTCACTATACGAAAATTGTCTTTGATTTTTCCAAAAAAAAAAACGAAATTACTTTCCGAACAACCGATATATATTTCATTGTTTATTTTTATTCAACATCAAAATAATTTTCGACGGATAAGAAAGTGGGTCCGAGTTTCAAGTGTTTTTTTCGGGAGAATGTGCTATTTGTCTTTAAAAAATAAATAGCTGTCTCGGATTTTGTTTGCTAATTAATCTCGGTCAATAGTTTATATTTTCTTTTGATTATATATCGGTTGACTATCGCACATACATTCTGTCAAGAAAGTACCGGGAATTATCGATTTAAATCTGGCGGGGCAATTTGTTTAAAGTTTTGTGCTGCAAATGAATTTTCGTGTGCCAATGCATTGAAAATGTTGCAAAAGGCCTTTGGTGATAATGCTCTATCGAAAACTCGTGCATATCAGTGGTACAGAGCCTTCAAGGACGGTCGTGAAGTGGTCGCCCATCGACGGCTTCGATCGAAGATAACGTCGATAAAATTAAGGAAAGAGTGCTGGAAAACCGTCGTACCAGCTTGAGAGAGATAGCACATAATCTTAAGATATCCCACGAGTCCGCACGTACGATTTTGATTGATATTTTGGGCATGAGAAAGGTGGCCGCACGACTCGTACCGAAAGACCTGAATTTTCTTCAAAAACGTCATCGCGAACAGGTTGCTTCAGACATGCTGGATCGCTGTAATTCCGATTCTACATTCATGGAATGCATTATAACTGGTGATGAGACCTGGGTCTTCGAGTACGATATGCAAACAAGCCAGCAATCATCGGAATGGGTGGCAAAAAATGAGCCGAAACCGAAAAAACCACGCCAAAGCCGCTCGAAAATGAAGGTGATGCTCATTGTTTTCTTCGATATCCGTGGCGTGGTGCACTACGAATTCGTTCCAGAGGGTCAGACGGTAAACAAGGAGTATTACCTAGGCGTTATGAAACGTTTGCGTGAGCGTATCCGTAAGAAGCGGCCAAATTTGTGGGCGAACAACTCATGAATTTTGCATGACGATAACGCGCCTTCTCACCGAGCTACGATTGTGACTGACTTTCTCGCCAAAAACTCAACAAACGTGCTTCAGCAACCACCGTATTCGCCGGATTTGGCTCCCTGCGACTTTTCCCTCTTCCCAAAACTAAAATTGCCCCTTCGTGGCACCCGTTTTGAGTCGATTGAAGCCATAAAACAAAATTCGGCGCGAGAGCTTTAGTCCATCCCGGAAAGCGCCTATAAAAAATGTTTCGATAATTGGAAGTGCCGTTGGCATAGATATATTGTAGCAAATGGAGCCTATTTTGAAGGTGACCCTATAAATTTTGACGATTAAATGTAAAAATGTTGTTTTAATTAAAAATTCCCGGTACTTTCTTGACAGAGTAGTACGTGTTGATCATTCTAAATTAGTTCAGTTTTAATTTAATTTTAAAAAAGTTTCAAGAAAATTTTTAAATTCAAATTTATAGAAGTTTTCAGATAAAACTTTTCTGATTAATATTTGAAATATTTGTTTAAAAAAACCCTTTCAAGTAATATTTAATTTATAATTATTAAATATGTATATAATGGTTTATTATACCCTGTAGAACTAGCTTTTTGTTTCCCTTATAATCGTCCTTTAGTTCACTGGAGATTATCACATTGTCAAGAAGAGGTCAATGTGCAAACATAATTCATCTTATCACCTGATGGTATATACTACCTGTTCGCTTCTCTTTCGTCCTGTATCGACCACCAGAGTATATTACCGCTAGCCAGATGTTATCCAAACATACTGATTTATTCAAATGATGAAAATTCATTTTATGGATGAAGTAACATCAATTTTGTAGCAACTGAAATATCGGACCCGTCAGCAGGAGTAGGATCGACTTCTTTTCGAGCTTTCGTAAAAGATTATTCTGACCAATCAGCATGAGTCCTTTTGTCTCGCTATTTCTCATACGTTTTGTTGGGATATAAGGAGATTTGAGAAACAGTGGAATTATATCGGAAAAATATTAGTAGTAGAAAATAAGTTCGTGCGGTTTTGATAACAGATATCGCTATTAGTTTTTTATTTCCTCTGGCAATAACCATCATTAGGCTTTTTTTTTCAGTATCTGTCATTTCGCAGAAGTTTGTGTGCTCCAAAAACTTTTGTAAAAAAAGTGATGTTGTCTGTTTGGAGGAAATTTAAGGGAATCTTTGTTGAGCTTTTACCGGATAACACAACAATTAATTCGGAACTCTACTGTTATCAGGTGTCCAAACTTAATGATGCACTTGAACAGAAAAGGCGTAATGTGAGACTTCATACAAGTTTGTACGTCGCCAAAAGTTTTTACAGCTTGAATGCCACACGCACCATATTCTCCAGATCTGGCGTCTTCGGATTATTATTTGTTCTGGTCATTGCAAAATTTTTTGGACGGTAAAACTTTTACTTTAAATGAAGAGGTCAAAAATCACCTGGATCGGTTTTTTGCTAGCAAAGACCAAAAATTTTATGACCGTGGAATCATGCTACTACCAGAAAGATGGCAAAAGGTGTTGGAGCAGAATGGCCAATATATAATTCAATAAAATATTTATGCATTATACGAAAATTGTCATTCATTTTCCCAAAAACAACGAAATTACTTTTCGCACAACCCAATATTTTTCGTATTCATATTTCAAAACCCAAAGAAAGATTGCAAGTGTTGATAGTAACGGATTTATTCTTCGTTTTACTTGCATTTCATGTAATATATTATTAAAATTTAAAATATCATACAGATTTCTTCTATAACCTTACTATAAATTTTAATTTAAAAAAAATTATTCATTTACCAGAAGTTTTCTAAATTGTTGAAGGGTGAGTAAATATTTGTTGTTGATTGATGTTATATTTTATCGAATATGAATTATTTGACTACTGACGAAGCAAAATCTCTCTTAAAACTTGTTTTTCAGTAATGTTTTTACATATCATACATTATAGAAAGTAACTTAGTTAGATATCCAATAATATTGAATATTCTAAGTAAGATAGTTTTATGACGTAATTCTTAAGATTATGTCAAACATTTTTTGAAAGATATTTGTTTTCATAAGATTGATCAGAAGAAACACAATTTTGTCTACTCAAAATTTTTAATTTATAGGATTTTGGTTAACAATTTTTATTTATTGGATTTTGTTATATCATTTGGATGTTTTATAATGAATGTTTATTTTATATGTCGTTTGATATAAGTGGTACTTATATGACATTATTTTAATTTAATTCCTGAAGTTATAATTATTAAATATAATTTCTTGAAATTAAATATTTAGAAGGCTAATATTAAAATATTTAAATAAATTTTTTTTATTCAAAAATTTCTATGCTTAAATGAAATTAAAAAAATTGATGAAGTCATGGTATGACGAAACAATTGCCGTGTAAAACAGTAAATAGCAGAAGGTTCGGTAAGATGCGGTATTTTGTTATTTATTTTAATTTTTTAAATATGAAGTCGAGCTGATGATTTCCGTTGTTATAATTCTAAATTGTTTTTTAGGGATATTCTACATGTTTTAGGAATTTTTTTAAAGAAAATTTTTTTGAGCAAGTTATTTTTTAAGACGTTCCTGAGGTTATGAAGGGAATTTATTTTTCATAAAACAAGAAATGAAACAAAATTTTGTACTCTTCAAGTATTTATTTAATAATTTTCAGTTGAAAATTTATATTTGGTACAGTGTAATAAGTATTAATTCTATATATCTACTAAATTGATACGATGTGTTCTAAAGACATTTATTTAATTTACTTCTAAAAAATTTTTGAAATTGAAAAAAATTAAATATATTTGTACATTTTTTTAACAATTCCTCAGTTAATCACGAATTCAAAAATAAATTCGAAAAACTACAGGGACCTAATCAAATGTTAAAGAAATTGTTTTTTATTTCTTTCAATTCGAAATTGTCTTGAAAGTAACGTTGGTGAATGAAATTATTTGCATACTGCATAATTAGATCTTTTAAGTTGTTTCAACTGGTATTAAGTCAGCAAATATTTGGTAAAACCAACAATGATCTACAATGTTTTATGGTTGTTTCATTCTCAGTTTAGCTGAACGATGAACTTCTTAAAATAATCAGACATTAATTTTTATTGTTGAGGACTTTTCCACCAATTGTTTTATTGTAGATCAGCATCGAGCCTTAATATTTCACTTTTTGAGGAACACCCAAATACGCAGAATTTTCATAAAATTATGAAAAAATGTATCTTAATCGTACAATCTTTTAAATATAAGATGATCTTATTCCAGATTTTTTGGGGAAGATACTAAGTATAGAAGTATAAAACCGATTTTTTTTGTGAAAATTATGCTCTGTTGTTTGAAAATGATACAGAATATTTCATTCAAATAATGTCAATTGCTAATAATACTTTTTTCCACGTCTTCAGTAGTTTATGGATGCTATGCCAAAAATAACTTCTTCTTTTGAAGCGAACCAGTTATTGAACCATTTTCGTGTATTTTCATAAGAATTGAAGAGTTATTCATGCTGAGAGCATCTTAGTGGAGCGAGTAGATGAGAGCCAGTCAGCTGTTAGAGGAAATAATGGCGCACCGAAGCGGTCTTACGGCCCCCAAACTGAATCTATAGGGAATTTATAGTTTTATACTTTGTATTACCCTATTTAAAAAATTACAGCAAATACTCTAGCCTTCAAGAACTCGATATACTCTCGAATCTAAAAAGTCTTTATTAATAAGACTCATTTCACTTTAAACAGAAACATGTTCTGTGTTAATTGATTCAGAATAAATATGTTTTTATTCACATTGTTTATCTGGCAGAACACAAATTAAACCAGATAATACACTGAAGATTTTATTGGGCAATTACGGTGTAGAGCAGAGTTATATTTATCTATATCTCAAACAAAAATTCTTCAGGATATAATATCTGTTTTTTACAATTATTGTTTCTGGTTGCTTGAGGCAATATTGCTCATGCAGTTATATTGAATTATTCCAAAACAGTGCTATAAGTTCAACTAATCGTGAATAATTTCCGTTCTACGAGAAGTTGGCAAATTAGTATTGAATGAAATATGGTATCAAAACGGTATCTTTTCGATTATACGTATTTCTTGAGTTATCGCAAGTGGAGATAACAGCAAAGAGCGAATTGTGGAGTAAATGTTTCATGCAGACAATGCAAAAGGTGTTTCAATAAGAGCGCAAGATTTGAATTGCGCGTCATGTTTGACAGTCATAATGTCACATGATTATGACGTGACAGATTGAAAGTTGACAGATGGGAGTTAGCAAATATGGAGCATTGCACGGTAGAACAACGCGTCCTGATTTTCATAAATTACTAAACTAAGTACTGGTTCGGTTAGTGATGTTGAACATACGATACGAGTTCGTAGAGGTCGTTCAGAACAAAACATCACGGCAGCTCGCGAGACTGTGACAGGAAAGCCAGAGACGTCAATTCGCCATGGAGCACAAGAATTGGACATTTCAACAGGCACTCTTCAGCGAATTCTCACTAAAGATTTACCGCCCGTGAAACATTAACGATCTTGCACGAGTTTGCTCCTAGTCGTGTCATTTCCCGATTTGGTGACCAGAATTTAGACTTCTGGCTGTGGGGTTATCTGAAGTCACAGGTTTATGCCAATAAGCCTGCAACCATCGAAGTATTGAAAGCCGAATTTAGACACTGTATCAATGAAATACCACCACATGTATTCAATAACGTTATTGAAAATTAACGCATATGCCAACAAAGCCATGGCTGAAATTTAGAAGACATTTTAATTCATACATAATTCCCAAATGTACATAGTATATTTTCTAAATCAATGAATATTTCAATACTTTGCTACAGAAAACCATGTTTTATTGAACACTGAAATCTTGCGCTCTTGTTGAAACAAACCTTAGATGTCGTTAGATCTGAAATGCTCCTAAAAATATGTCAACTTCAAAAATTTTCCAGTACGACTACTAAAAAATAAAGGAAAATCTCAAGAAATACGAAATATTTTTCTCTGAATTAAATTTTATTCAAGTTCCCCTCTCCAAAATCCCTTTTACGCGGTTGTTACAGGAAAAAACGTTCTCTTGTTTGGTCCAAATGTCTATAATTTTCGAATTTCGAGCCGACTAGGTTGGACTGTTGAAGAATCCGGGTTCAAAAGTAATTCTGTTCGTCCATAAACACGCTTACTTTCGAAAATATAAGGCTAGAGCCTTGAAACTTTCAGGGAAGGTTTAGGTTCTAAATCTCAGGTGCTTTTTTCGAGTAATAGAACTTTGAATTAAAATAAAACAAATTTAAATTAAGAATGAAGCCAATTTTTTATTTGAAAGATAATTTTAGGACATTATGTTTTAAAAATAATTTCCCGCATATGTCCACCACGACTAGCTCGGAGGATATAACAATAACACGAGTTATGTTGGCTTCCAAAGCGTCTATTGTTTCTGGTTTGTCAGCATAAACCACTGATTTGATATAAACCCAAAGAAAATAATCCAGTGGAGTTGTCGAAATCGATTTCTCGAAATAATATTATCGCCAAAAATCTTCCTTTCAACAAATCAATTGTTACGGTAGCAGCATGAGGTGTAGCACCATCTTGTTGGAACCAAAACACTTCTGGGTCGATGCCATTTAAATTTTGAAACAAATAATCATTGATCATCGATCTGTAACGAGCACCATTCACTGTAACATTAGATTCAGCATCGTTTTCAAAGAAATATAGACCGATGATGCATCCAGCGTGTAAAGCACTCCATACAGTGTATTTTCAGGATGCAATGGGACCTGCAGAACTTCTTGAGGATTGTTTTCACTCCATATATGGCAATTTTGCTTGTTTACATAGCCGTTTAACCAGAAATGAGCTTCATCACTAAACATAATTTCACGATAAAATTGGATCAACTTCAAGCTGTTCTAGGGCTCTATCAGGAAACAATCGACGCTTATTATGGTCGAGTGGCTTGTTCTTGAACCAGTTGTATCTTGTATGGCTGTAGACCAAGATCTTCACGCAAAATTTTCCATGTGGTGGATGAACAGAGTCCAACTTGATGTGAACGTTGACGAATAGACAAATCTCGATAGCATTCAAATTGTGAAACAAATAATCATTGATCATCGGTCAATGTCAATGTTTCACGGAAAGCTACGGCACTGTTGGCTGATTATGTAGATCTCAGTCAGTAGTCATTGATGATGAAACGTCAACATACTTGAGACTGAGCCGTGGAATTCCACAGGGATCTATCTTGGGTCCGCTACTTTTTATAATATATATATATATCATGCTTCGCTAATGTCTGCCTTTCAGCCACTTTTTTTACGCTGATGATAGTCAGCTAAAACTTTCCTTCAAACCTCATGAATGTCGACAGGCAGTGGCGGCCCTTAATTTCGATTTGAACGTCATATACGAGATATCAGTGAAACATTGCCATCGTTTGAATTCTAATAAATCCATGTGCCAACTCTTTGGGAGAAAAAATCAAAGAAAAATGTTCTTGCAAAATTATGGTCAAAGCATTTTAATGAATGGAAACGTTGTTCGTTTTGTGGATAGTGCCAAGAATTTGGGTTTGACAATTGATACTGACTTACGATTTACGAGGCATATATCCAATTCGCTGAGCAGAGCTTACTTGAACCTAAGACTCTTATATCAATACAGAAACTACCTCAATAGATCGGACAAGATATTGCTTTGTGAATCCCTAGTACTGTCACATATGAATTTTTGTGATGTTGTCTACAGTCCTTGTTTAACAGTCTTTGATAAGAATCGAATACAGATGCTTCAGAATCGTTGTTTGAGATTCATTCACGGAATTCGAAAACGAGATCCAATAACACATACCCTCAAGAAAACAGGATGGCTCAACATGGAAGATAGGCGGAAATTTCATTCTTCGGTTTTGTTCTTCAAGATAATCAAGAAGGGAGTACCGATAACACTTTTCAACAAAGTTTTGTTCCGATCTGGTGTGCATTCTGTGAATATTCGCTCTAAATGTAGTATTTCTATACCGAAACATTCACCTGACTTGTTCACGAGATCATTTTCCTACCAAGTGGCAAAAATTATGAATGAATTAAAATTTGAGTATAGAAATATCTCACTCGATAAGTTCAAATTAGGTTTGCTCGACAATCTTCGCAACGATCCCCTGTACGGCTGAACTGTTCATCTCACTTTTTTGGCTTCTGAAGTTCTGTTGACTGAAGAGTCTAATAAAGATGTTGTGTGACTGACTATTTCTGGGCTCTGTTTGAGGTGAGGCATACATAAACATTTAATTATATAATCTGCGACATTGTTGAAGTTGTTATTTCTCAGTTGGGTGTGCTCGGATTTCTTTAATTTTCGTTTGTGTTTTAAATTGTAGAGGGTTAGATGGAAGAATAGACGTATGACTTCAGGTGGTTTTCAACAAGTTGCTGTATTATTTTCTGGCCTGGGATCATGCGAACTAAATCTCGCCCTCAGATAAGTAATTTTTTGGATTTGTATATTTTGGATTGGTAAATAAAGACCATTTATTATTATTATCTGTAACGAGCCCCATTCATTGTTACATCAGCTCCAGCATGGATTTTAAAGGAATATGGACTGTTGATGTCTCCAGCCTGTAAAGCACACCATACAGTGCATTTTTCACGATGCAATGGAACCTGAAGAACTTCTTGAGGATTGTTTTCACACCATATACGGCAATTTTGCTTGTTTACATAGCCGTTCAACTAGAAATGAGCTGCATCACTAAACACAATTTTACGATAAAAAAGTGGATCAACTTAAAGCTTTTCTAGGGCCCAATCAGCAAACAAACGACGCTTATTATGGTCAATTAGTTTAGTTCTTGAACCAGTTGGATCTTGTATGGGTGTAGACCAAGATCTTCACGCAAAATTTTTCGTGTTGTGGATGCACAGAGTCCAACTTGTTGTGAACGTCGACGAATAGACAAATCTGGATCATCATTTACACTATGACTCACAGCAGCGATATTTTCTTCTGTACGTACAGTTCTTTGTCTTGTTGTTGTTGCATCGAGTAGAGAAAATGTTATCCGAAATCTATCGATTGTTCGACGAATAAGCTGCTCCGATGGACTATTATGTAAACCATAAATTTCACGAAGTGTTGTATAAGTTTGGCGAATAGAACACTGATTTTGAAAATAAATTTCAATAATTTGTAAACGTTGTTGCGGAGTGAGTGTTTTCATGAAAATTTGTCAATGCTCACTGAACAGAAATGTCAAAACAACATGGCTTCTACCTTCTGTCAAATCACAGTTATCCCTATCGAATGTTCTATCACTCTAAAAAAACACCCGATATATCAGCAACGTTCGATAATGGGCAAACATTTTGCGAAAAAATTCAAAAAAACTTATACTCTACGTCTGGGCTGGAACCCACTTTAGGAGTATGAAATGGAGTCCTATATCTAACCCAGTTTCCTACAACCTTTTTAAACGTCAATTTTAAAGTTTGGATAATTAAATACTCACGACCCTCACAAAACTTTACATACGCCTTTAAACCATTATTTTATATCTGAATGTTAAATTTAAACTCAATCATATCATTGTTGTTATTGTTCCAGTAGCGCTAAACGCTGCTCGGATCACATTTTTTTTTCAATCTTCCAATTTTATGATCCTCACTAAATTTGCATTAACCTTAGTGTTATCATTTTATTTCTGAATGCTAAATTTTAACTCGATAGTGGGACTCTTGCTATGGTTTCGGTAACACTCAACGCTGCTCTCCTCGTAAAAAAATTTATTTTGTTTCGAGTCTTCTAAGCCAAGGTCCTCATGAAATTTTGCATGGACATGTGCGTTATCAGTCCTTTCCTGAAAACCAAATTACAGACATTTAGACGTTGGAATAACACGCTATTACCTGCGCGAAAAATTTAAACTGCCATACTGTATCGTTTCATAGCGTAACATCTTTGACTCAATAACTTTTTTCGCTGTTGCAATTATGGTATCATTCGTTATTATCTGATTGTTATTATTTCTCCTCAATATTTTTTTATTAAAGTTCAATTTTTTATACGGCGCCAAATTAATTCAAGTGACGTTAACTTTGGCGTCAATGCATTTTTATTCTATTATTATTTAAAGGTTAACGATTTGTTCATTGTTCATAAATCGTTGCATGTGGACCTATTGTATTCTGCGAAATAATTCTAAATCATATTTGCGTCGTTCAAAATTCATTATCGCTCATTTACATCTGAACCTCTGCATTATCAGGGTTCAATCGAGCCATATTTTGATTTCGAAAGTTTGCCTATGTCAGTTGGATTATTTTGTCACGACCTCTACCGGAGATGATGCTGAAAGTAAATTCAATGGTCATTTTTTAAGTATCAGGACAAAACAGTCATTGACATGATATTCGACAAGAAAAAACAGCAAGGTTATGAAAAATGTACAGATATATGCAGGCATAGTACGAGGGGTGTTCAATATATTCTCGGTATTGGGGTGATTTGCTAATAATGTGAGTAATCTAATTATCTCATTTATTAATAACACTATCTGAGCGTATAAATATAAAATTTCACTAATTTACGATGATCAGTTTTCTAGGTATCCTCATTGCACCAAGACGCCACAATGATGAAGAAAATCAAGCATCCTGCCCTTCACAAAGCACGGAAAAAGTCAAGAAATCATTCATGAAGAGATGCTTGCTGTTTACCAAGAGTGTGCCCCGTCGTTATCCACTGTTCAAAAGTGGTCAAGTGAATTCCAAAGAGGCAGAGAAAGCATTGAAAACGATCCTCGTTCGGGCAGGCCCGTTAGCGGCAACACTGACAAAAATGTGACAAGCAGTGTAGCAATTAATACCTATTTTGAGGAGAAGCCAGAAGAATATTTTTTACAAGAGAATCTATTGATCCTCGTATCATGACCACTTGTTTTCATTATGAAATATTTCTTTATAGAGAAACTAACTTCAGAATATTCCAATTTGTTTTGACATTTTCCTGAATATTCTTTTCACCAATTGAGGTACTTATTGTATTATATTCCTTTATATAATATATATTAATATTCCTTCAGGGTGAGACCGACTTTGCTATATTCCAATTTGTTATGAAAATTTCCTTCACATTCTTTCTAACCAATATGGTACTAATTATAATAAGCACTTGTTTTCATTACTTCATAATATTTCAATTTGTAATGGAATTTTTCATACCTAATATTCGTCATAGTTATCGTAAGCACTTAGCTACATTTTCATGATAAAATATTCCTTTATGGCAAAACTTACTTTGGAATTTTCCATTTGGAACTTTATATAATATTCTTTTCAGCCAATGAGGTACTAATCATCATAAGCATTTATTTTTCCATGATGAATATTCCTTTATGGTGGAACTTACTTAAGAATATTCCGATTTATTATGGAATTTTTCCTAATATGTATTCGTTTCAGCAGATATGTTAATAATCATCATAAGTATAAATTGAAAATTAACTTGAAGGGTTTTTTTAAATAATACAAATAATAGCTGGATGAATAGCGAAAACTCAACAATTTTAATCTAAAATAATCTTTTGAAATTTTTTAAAAATTAAATTGAATTGAATGGAATATATAGAAATACTGTTTCACTTATAAGACATACAGAATTATCAACACATATGAGCGGCTTATTACCTATAAAAAATTAAAGGCAAACACTGCTGACTGTGGTCCTCCAGAAACCATCATAGAAGATAAGCCTGTTTCGATCGGATATTCAGAAATAACAAATTCTATCACCAAAAGATGCCCCTCATAAAATTTAAGGACTCTTATTTTTCTTTTAAAAAAGATCTCAGTTGGAAGTTATTCGAATGCTAAATAAAAACAATCAATAAAAAATATCTACATACCATCATTCACCAAATATCCTGTTTGAAAGCGAACTGAAATAAACGTGGTCAACTAATTAAGCACTTTACTAAGCCATTGTTTACCGCTATAGTATTAATTATATGTACTCCTTTTTGGAAATTGATTTAACACTCCAATTGAAAATTGTTTTAGTTCTAAATAATCTAAAAATCATAATCTCAAAATGAGCTTTCTTCTTGAACAAATTTCGATGTAGTTTCTTGGGGTTCAAGTCGTGAATGTTATTAAATTAAAAACTCGACTAAAAGGGCATTCTTTTGATATAAAATGTCTGATACATTTTTTATAACATGGTCAAATTTAGATGACGTTTATGTCCACACTTATATCTTGAACTGCATTAGTCTGATGAATTCCACCCGCTTTTAAGAAAGTTCATCTTCAACATCCTGTATAAATTGGGAACCAAAATTGAATATTATTATTCGTGAAATCCTCCCATTAAATTGACCCTCCATTCAAAACTCAACAAGTGGGCTGTCACATTGATAAAACAACAAGAAATGCAGTCCCAAGAGGCGCACGTCAACAAACATGGCCAGTAGTTGTTGATAAAATTATATACTCCCATGGCGTTTAATTTCAAAGCAAGGAATAGAGGTTAAACGTCGTCGCATTGAAGTCCATACTGCGACCTTCGCAGCAATGCCGGTAAATGCCTACCACATAGAAATGGTCAATACAAACATATCCAGCTTACAGGTGTGTTGTAGAGAGAGCATTATGGCGGTTCTTTGCTTCAACAATTCACTCAAGCGTGATTCTGAAAGTTTTAGTAGGTAGACTGTCTATAGAGAGAAATTGGATATTTTTTATCCATAAAAGTTCCGAATTATGGTTATAATTTTAATGAAGACGACTACTATTGAGAAAAAAATAAACCAAAAATTCTAACAAGGCTTATTTGATGTATGGATCTTTAACGGGTTCGTCGTATATTATAGTCCGTCTAGAAAGTATCCGGAATTTATTATAATAATATAATAATAATACTTTATTGTTCGTTCAGGACACTACAATGTGCATAGAACAAGTCAGGTAAAAAGTACAGAAGGAGAATATTCAAATCTACGAGTTCTGTTTTTAGAAACAAGGAGTACATGTGAATTTCTTGTATGATGATCATGTGAACTCGAAAGTGTTTTCCACTTACGTCCAGTTTCATAAACCAAATTAAAGCCTCCTTTTTCCCAAAAAGTCTCCCTTAATGATAAAACATGTTTCATAAGCAAATTTTGAGGTTAAAGGGAACTTAAAAGCGTCCTTTATCTTAAAGTGGGAAAGTCGGCCCTTTACGGCTGGAAAAGGATCCTTTAACGAGAAGCTCGACACTGCGCAGTGCTCTGTAAACACAAAAACAGTGGACATAACCTTCCCCTGTCACATTTGCCCATTTTGTTTGATTTTAGCGTACTACGAAATATGTTGCACCAAATGTTGGATGCTGATTCAAGCTCTAGTTCTTCATCAGATGATGGAGAAATAATTGTGAGGAGACCAAAAATTTACAGAAGATAGATAGATTTTTTCGATCGTTTTCGCCTGACAAAACCAATTGTTTCATCTTTGCTTAAAAAAATTGCAGATCAATTGTACAGGTAAACAAATTTCGATTTATTATTTTGTTGATATAATTTTCTGTATACCAAATCATCAAATTGACAATTTTCAGAGGCAGCTGTATTGAACCGATGAACCAACTACTTTTGACATTGAGATTCTATGGAACTGGAAATATGCTGATAACAAACAGCCGGAGATTTCATGGGAATTTCTAAACCTTTTGCTTTTAGAATTATTCGAAGAGTTTCTTTTGCAATATATAAAGATGTGTGAAGGTGATCATGAAATGCAAGCAGCAGAAAAATGTTATGCAATTGCTAGTTTTCCACGTGTCATTGGTGCTATAGATTGCACATTAATTAAAATAACTTCTCCGGGTGGTGATGATGCAGAGATCTTTCGATGTCGAAAACATTATTTTGCCCTTAACGTTCAAACCGTGTTTGATTCAGACTTGAGAATCAGAAATATTGTAGTTAGAAGACCTGGCTCAACACACGATCAAACCATCTTTAATAACAGTGGCTTGAAGAGACAATTTAAGAGTGGTAAATTTAGACGGTATTTGTTACTTGGTGATAGTGGTTATAGTTTGCAGACTTACCTTATGACAAAGTTACCGGAAGCTATAACTGCAGCTGAAAATTTATATAAGCAGTCAATTATACGAACTAGAAATGTGGTGGAGAGAAAGTATGGAGTTTTGAAACGTCCTTTTCCTATACTTTCTAAAGAAATGAGTGTTAGGTTTACGACCATAAGGGCAATTATTGTTGCTACCGCTGTATTGCACAATATAGCTGTAGATATGAACAAAATATTTCCAAATGAATGTTTGTATGATGTGCAGGATGAAGAGGACTTTCAAACAAATTCAACTAATGTTAATGCAGCTCGTCAAGTGAGACAGTCGATTATTAATGAACATTTTGCTAACTTACAATTTATATTTGTGTGATAATAGATAATAAATTTGCTTGTTACTTGTGAAACTATTCTTCATATTCAATTTGTGTCTTCAACATGACAAAATTTCATGTAATTTCCATAAGATTTCACAAGGTATGTATTTAGTTATTCATTTTTTTACTTTAGGTAACATTTGAAAAAGTGTTCAAGTGAGAATAAAGAAATAAAAATATTATGTGTTTTTGAAATTTCTGTTTTTAATTCAAATTTGAGAGGATTTCATAGTCTGCAGCAACGCTGATAGAATTCTAATACTGCTTTTCCCAGAAAGTGCATTCAAAATTCAAAAAAAGATTTAATTATTATTATTTAATTTTCTCTTCATCTCCATAATTTGCAAATCTAATAATATTTTGAGCTTCGAATGCTCCTCTTCTTTTCTTCTGTTCTCTTCCTTAATAGCCACTATCTAAGCTTTTACTAGAGCTGTTTTTTTTTATAATACATCTCCTTCGCTTCGGCAAGTGGGTTCGTAACAGTAGGGCTCAACTGTTTGGAAATTGGCTCCCTCAATTTCAATGGAGTCCTTTTAATATGACTGCGTTGAGCAGCTACAACCTTTCTAGTTTTAGTTTTTATGTTGTCATATTTGGATTTGAGGTGGTCTCCATTTCTCCAATGGAGAGCTGTTGCATTGAAAGCAGTTGCTATTCTCTGCCAGACTTTACCCTATAACATTAAAATTTTTTTTTCAATCAATTCCAAGAGACGTAGTTCCTCCTCAGGTTTTAAAGTAATATTTTTTTTCTCTTTTCTTCCATATTCATTCATATAACTCACGTTTACTAAAATATAGCAATTCGCACGTAATAATGATATAAATTCCAATGTACTGTCTTCTGCACATATTGCTTATGCAAAGACTGAATTATGCTCCTTTTTTTTACAAGTTACGACGCATAATTCGCAATTTTCACAGAATATCACCAACTATATTCGTAAAATCACTAGTTCTCAGGATAGCCAATAGTCGGAAACATATGACCGGCGCATTAAAGGAAGCTTTAAGTAAAGGACGGTAGATGAGCGTTTATGAAACTGATGGTCCCATTTAAAGAATCCTTTTTCATAAAGGGACTTTATCATAAAGGAGCCTTTTGATCTTGTTTATGAAACTGGCCGTTTGTTTAATTTTCCTTAGCATATGAAAGACACTTAAAAATGTATACGCAAGGTAACGACAATATTCTGTTGGCGATAACGTCTGAAATGATGAGCGACGGCTCAGATCGTAGATAAGACGAATAACTCTTTTCTAAGCCACAAAAACTCTAGAGAAAGAGCTACATTCACCCCAGAGCAAAACATTGTAAGATATATGACTGTTAATAAGGCTAAAATAAATATCGATAAGAGAACTTCCCGGTAAGGAGTTTTTTAGTCTATTGATAGCAAAGAAAGCGCTGTTAATTTTCTCACACAAAATATAATAATAATAATAATAATAATAATAATAGTGCCTTTATTCATACATTTACAATATATAAACATAGGGCGAAGTCTAGCTTAAAGCTACTCCACTCAACCCTGAAAAAAAAAAAAAAAAAAGAAAAACAAAAAGGGAAAAAAAACAAAAGGATAGAAACAAAATTAAGCGAAAAAAAAAATAAAATTAACGAATCAATTCCATTGTGAGTAAACAAAACATATTTCATATTTATAAAATTTTCCTAATTTATAATTGGCTCGTCAAGAATTTTGACTTCAAAATTTTTCTCAGTGAGCTCAAAGAAACGCCTTCACACGAAACTAAAAATTCATTATGTAATTTCACCGCATTGAAGGTGAAGGAGCTAACCAGTTCAGATTTCTATCAATATGTACGCCCAGAATTTTAGTACTCTCAACTGGTGTGTCGAGACAGTTTATTAGTAAAGGATCTTTTTCATAGTTTCTTACACCGAAATACAGGCAAGTGATCTTACCGATATTAACTATCAAATTATTTGAACTACACCACGCAGTAAAATCATCCACAAGTCTTTCACAAGCTTGCTAGAGCTCCCCCATATCCGCGCCGAAACAACCGCAGAAGTATCGTCAGCGAACAATATCAGCAACTTATAAGTCGAATGAGCTGGCAAGTCATTTATAAACAACAAAAACAGTAGAGGTCCCAACACGGAACCCCGGGGAATTCCTAATTTTATATTGTATTCCTTGGAATAATATTATATCAACTCTAACTGATATTGTTCTATCTTGGAGAAAGCTATACAACCAATCAGAAAAATTCCTCTGAAATCCAAACTGTAGCATTTGTCTATGATGAACTGAAAACAAAGAGTGTCAAAGGCACAAGAAAGATCGAAAAATATCCCTGCCACATGTAAGTCATCATGTAAGCACTCCTAAATTGATTCCACAAAATTTAATGCGGCTGACTGAGTAGAACAGCCATTTCTGAAACCATGTTGGAGATTAGTGAGTACATTGAATTTGCTGATGTAGGGCATCATTCTCGTGGAAAGGAGTCTCTCATTATTATTTTTCATATTTTCAATATACTTCTTTTTTGTAATATTCTAAAACAAAAGTAATGTATAGAATAGGTTTTGCAGATAGTCGACTATGGCCAAAGTTGCATGGCAATACTATTTGTCAAATATTGTTGATTGTCAACAGGTATACAATTTATAAAATAATATCGAAACTAGAAAAAAGAAATCAGGTAGAATATTTGTATAAAAAGGTTTTCGAAACGTTAAAAAATTAGTGCAATTGACTGAACTGGGAAAAGTGCTGTATATGATACAATAAAGAGGATAAAATGACATGGATATTAGGCAGAGATCAGTTTTAGGAAGACTGCTTAAGTTTAAAGAAAACAATTTAAATGACACATTCTGCGCCTGGAGTTTCGCAAATTGGCTTACAGACTAGGAAATCAGCGAAATATTAAAGTAGGAAACTAAAAAAATCCCTATAATGACACTTTACAAAAGGAAAGAAGGATAGAATTTTGTTAACGTTTTCAAGACGATGATTTTAATAACGTCTTTATATCTGATGAAAGTTCTTTCCAACGTGGAGGAAATCACTTAAAAATCCTATCGAAACAACCATTTATCGTTAAAATTTCCAAATATCCCACCAAAATAATGGTTTGTGGAGCAATATCTCAGCGTGGTGCTACGCCTCTCTGTACAGTTCATAGTATCATTATTAGTGAAAAGTATTATGGCATTCTAAACGATTTTCTCCTTGAAACGGCGCATGTTTTATATCCAGAGGGGTGGCGTTTTCAGCAGGATAATGCAAGATGCCATACTTCCGTCTATACTCAAGCTTGGATACAAGAACACCAAGTGACAACCATTTCATGACCAGTAGCTTCACCAGATCTTAGTCCCATTGAAAGCATATGGGGACTAATGAAGATTTAAGTTGAACAAGCAGCGGCCACGGAATAGAGATGATTTAATTCAGTCAGTTTCACAGTCCTGGACTACCATCATCGAAAATTATGGACGTGATTTAGTTTCCGGTGTACCTCGACGTTTAGTCGAGTGTTTACAGTTAAATGGAGGTTGTATAAGTAAATAAGATCAATATTTTGTTATAATTCTCTAAGAATTAAAAATATATATTAACTAATTGAAATTGAGCTTTGTTTTTTCGAGATACCTTCTAGACGGACTATACAATAATATCTTCGTATTCGTTCAATTTTCCTCCCAAACGGCCGATCCTATTAATATTTCGCCCAAATTTTTCTGTCAGTATTGTACATCCAAGTGCTCAATTCGATTTCGCTTTTCGATCAGTAGTTTCTTAACTAATCGTAAAATAAGAAAAAGGGTTAAACGTCAATAAATGCTATACCATTGGATCGATTTTGCTCATTAACGAATTTGACTGAGATATCAAGGCTACAAAGATATACTGAAAGTTTCAATTCTCTAGCTCTTTCCGTTCGAAAGTTAGAGTGTTTATGGACGGACATAACATTCGCTCCTTTATTCTTCATCTGTGAGTTCAACCTAGTCGTTTGAGACCATTTTCGACTCAAAATTCCAAATCAACAGAACGAGCACGCAAAAATTGACCTAGTTTGATTTTATGGACATCGTTTCGAGTCAGTCTGAACGTAAGTCTTGAAGATTATCATTGGTATTAGATACAGAGTCCGCTTAATGGTTTCATAATCCTGACACGAGGTGACTACCTTCTGATGAAAAAAATAATGAATATCTATTAATTTTTTCTGAGAAATTTTCTGGAGGGTATCGCAACTCTTACGTGTCATATTACGATAAGTAATCAACGAGTTTAAGAAGAATTATAGCACTAGTTAATTATAAGAGGTCTTGATCGGTCTAATTTTTATAAACGATGATCATGATTAATTTAATGGTGTACCTTACGCAAGTTGCAGTGAAATTGACGACTAGAAAGATGAAAATGCCGGATATTTGAACCGTTTCGTCATCTGAGCGTTTTAGTGTCAGAATATTACGCATGTGTTCCGGATATGTTGTTTTTTACTCGAATCCCAAGTACTCAATAAATATTTCAATATTTTGCCACAGAAAATCATATCATAGTAATTCTTGCATTTTGCAATTCACAAAATATTGATTTTTCAGATTTCTGAAGAGAAATTAAAAATTCGTTTAGTTTTATTTGATAACAATAGATTTTTGATTGATAGCATCTTCGAATGATCCATTAATTTACAATTTCGAACACTATAATAATTTAATAATATAAAGAGTTTTCTCTTCTTGATAAAAGGATTAGTACAAAATGTTGTAATAATCCTCTTCTATCAAGAAAAAAGCTCCTTTTATTGTTTTATTGTATATATCGGGTGTTTTTTCAGAGTGATAGAACTTTCGATTGGAATAACTGTGACTTGACAGAAGGTAGAAGCCATGTTGTTTTTTGACATTTCTGTTCAGTACACATTGACAAATTATCATGGAAAGACTCAAGCCAATTTATTTTCAAAATCAGTCTTCTATTCGCCAAACTTATAGAGCACTTCATTTATGGTTTACATAATCGTCCATCAGAGTAGCTTATTCATCGAACTATCGATAGATTTCGCACAACATTTTCTCTACTCGATGCAACAACAACAAGACAAAGAACTGTACGTACAGAAGAAAATATCGCTGCTGTATGTCATATTGTTAATGATGATCTAGATTTGTCTATTCGTGAACGTTCACAACAAATTGGACTCTCTGCATCCACTATATGGAAAATGATCCACTTTTTTATCGTAAAATTGTGTTTAGTGATGAAGCTTCTGGTTGAACGGCTATGTGAATAAGCAAAATTGCCGTATATGGAGGGAAAACAATCTTCAAGAAAATCTGCAGGTTCCATTGCATCCTGAAAAATTAACTATATGGTGTGCTTTACACGCTGGAGGCGTCATCGGACCATATTTCTTTAAAAACGATGCTGGAGCTTATGTTACAGTGAATGATGCTCGTTACAGATCGATGATCAATGATTGATTTCGAGAAATGGAGAAATTAATTGGCCTCCAAGATCATGCTCCAATGGATTATTTTCTTTGGGGTTATGTCAAGTCATTGGTTTATGCTGAAAACCAGAAACAATAGACGCTTTGGAAGCCAACATAACTCGTGTTATTGATGAAATAAGGCCTTAATTACTGAAAAAGTGGTCCAAAATTGGTCTGATCGAATGCGGTTCCTCAGAGCTAGTCGTGGTGGACATATGCCGGAAATTATTTTCAAACCATAAATGTCATAAAATTATCTTTCAAATAAAGAAAAATTGGCTTAAATCTTAATTTAAATGTGTTTTATTTAAATTTAAAGTTCTATTACTCTAAAAAAAAGCACCCGACATAATAATTATATATTTTGGTTTACGATTATTACATATTATCGTTTGGTTTTAAAGGAGTCCATAAAATACCTTGCAAACTTTATGTTATTACTGTGACGAACATAGAATACATAGGATGTTTATAAGTTGACTTTATTCTAGTGTGTTTTTACAGGAAACAGCATTCAGTTGGTTTGGCAAGAATACATTTGTTAATTATTTTAATTTTTTAAATATGAAGTTGAGCTGATGAGTAACCGTTGTAATAATTCTCAATTTCTTTTTAAAGATGTTCTGCATGTTTTAGAAATGTTATTGAAGGAACTTATTTTGAGCAATTTGTTTTTGAAAAAGTTCTTGAGGTTCTGTTTTTCATTTTTGGAAAGGAATTTAGTTGTCATAAAATAAGGAACGAAACAAAATTTTGTACTGTTCAAGTATTTATTTGATGATTTTTGGTTGACAATTTATATTTCTTTGAATTTCCTTCATTCCCTTTGGTAATAAGTATTAATTCTATATGTCTACTAAATTGACACAATGTGTTCTGAAGACATTTATTTAATTTAATTGAAAAGTTTTTGAATGAGAATAAAAAAAGGAAATAAAATAATAATTCTCTGAAAAATTTCACAGATATTCAATTGAAGATGACCATCGAAGTGAAACACTTGTCAGGTTTCTGAATAAATTGTGAAACTCATAAGCGCAGTGTTTATTTATAAGGAAAATTGTTACCATAGTTAATGAGAGCCAGTTACAAATTCCATTTATTTAATCCAAAAAATTATTAAATAAAAAATCCATTATGATCCTCAGTAAAATTCATGGGTATAAAATGAGCGAATTCAATAATTTATCACTGTTAAGCTTATGACGTACAAAAAAACCATAAACAATTTCCGAAAAGTTTCAATTATCGAATAACTCTCGGCATTCTGAGATCTTCAGAATAAACACCGTCAGATGCAGGCTGATTCCAAGGAGTTTTTAATATAGGACGAAATTCGTACAACCGATAAAACCAGTTTTGGCAACTTTTTACCTTTCAAGCTCATTATAACGAGGACAAATTCGGTAATGAAGCCTAGCAAAGATAATTGCATACATGTCTTTCAGTTATGGCAGAATAAGGACGAGCACATTGGTAGATATGGAAGTTTTTTGTGAATTTGTCGAAAAATTGGGGAATACAGGGTGTTTCAAAAAACGGTGATCGCGTCTCTAGGATAGGTAGAAAACTAAAAAATAATTGGGGTTTTTTTTGTAAAAACTTTTGGAAACGTCATCCACATTCAAGATAAGAGGCGTTGACGAAAAATATTTATACACATTTTTAAGGATTTTGCCGAAACTACTGGTATCATTGTAATGCAATTTTATACGAATATGTTTTGGAAAAATTCAATAAAATTATTTCTGAAACATGTACAGAAACGGAAAATTTTGAAATATTTTCACCTCATTTGAAGAAAAATAAAAGCAAGCAAGCTACGAAGAGAGATTATATGGCATTACCTCCAGGTGATCAAATTCCAAGTGAAAATATATTCCTTAATATCGGGTGTTTTTTTTTAGAGTGATAGAATTTCAAATTGAAATAAAACACATTTAAATTAAGATTGAAGCCAATTGTTTTTTATTTGAACGATAATTTTATGACATTTATATTCTGAAAATAATTTCCGGCTTATGTCCACCACGACTAGCTCTGGGGAACAGCATTCGACCAGACCAATTTTTGACCACTTTTTTGAGTAATTCAGGAGTAATTTCATCAATAACACGAATTCTGTTGGCTTCCAAAGCGTCTATTGTTTCTGGATTATCACCATAAACCAAGGACTTGACATAACCCGAAAGAAAATAATCCAGTGGAGTTATGTCGCATGATCTTGTAGGCCAATTAATTGGACCATTTCTCGAAATAATGTTATCGCCAAAACTTTCTTTCAATAAATCAATTTTCACACGGTATAGCAGCATGAGGTGTAGCACCATCTTGTTGGAACCAAAACACTTCTGGGTCGATGCCATTTAAATTTTGAAACAAATAATCATTGATCATCGATCTGTAACGAGCACCATTCACTGTAACATTAGATTCAGCATCGTTTTCAAAGAAATATAGACCGATGATGTATCCAGCGTGTAAAGCACACCATATAGTGTATTTTCAGGATGCAATGGGACCTGCAGAACTTCTTGAGGATTGTTTTCACCCCATATATGGCAATTTTGCTTGTTTACATAGCCGTTTAACCAGAAATGAGCTTCATCACTAAACATAATTTCACGATAAAATTGGATCAACTTCAAGCTGTTCTAAGGCCCTATCAGGAAGCAATCGACGCTTATTATGGTCAAGTGGCTTTAGTTCTTGAACCAGTTGTATCTTGTATGGCTGTAGACCAAGATTTTCACGCAAAATTTTCCATGTGGTGGATGCACAGAGTCCAACTTGATGTGAACGTTGACGAATAGACAAATCTTGATAATCATTAACACTATGACTCACAGCAGCGATATTTTCTTCTGTACATACAGTTCTTTGGCTTGTTGTTGTTGTTGCATCGAGTAGAGAAAATGTTGTCCAAAATATATCGATAGTTCGGCGAATAAGCTGCTCTGATGGACGTTTATGTAAACCATAAAATTTACGAAGTGTTTTATAAGTTTGGAGAATAGAACACTGATTTGGAAAATAAATTTCAACAATTTGTAATCGTTGTTGCGGCGTGAGTCTTTCCATGAAAATTTGTCGATGCTTACTGAACAGAAAAGTCAAAACAACATGGCTTTTACCTTCTGTCAAATCACAGTTATCCCTATCGAAAGTTATATCATTCTAAAAAAACACACGATACTTACAACACATCTTTATGAAAATTGCTTAGGAAAATCCAGAAAATGGATTAAAGTAAGTATCACGTGAACTTCCAATAAGCTGTTCGATGATTCATAGAGTGTTAAAAATAACAATTGTAGGCCATACAAGTTATTAACAGCACAACTTCTCACAGAAGACCAAAAGCGGAAACGCTTAGAATACTGACAACAAATGCTGCAAAGACTGAAGGAGGATCCTAATTTATTAAATTTCAAAATGTGAACGTATGAATCATCGTTTTGCGCAGGAGGTGTGTTCAACAGAAAAAATAGACATTATTGGGAAAACAAAAATCGAAGACAACGCCAAGTATTTCAAATCAGAAAAGTATGTTAACGTTTGGTGTGGTATTGTTTATAGTAAAATTATGGGGCCTATATTTTTTGACTACACATTAACACGTGAAGCATATTCCGAAATGATACTGCCAGAGGTAGTCAACTTTTGGAGCAACTGTGTTCTGCTGAAGAATTTGACAACAGGATGGAGCATCCCCGCTGAGAGATTTGGAAAATCCAGAACATTTGAGTGGTCAGTTTGATCTCTGGATCGATTATTGTGCACCTATTTCATGGCCATCGAATAGTCCGAATTCAACACCGTTTGACTCGTTGTTATGGCCGTCCCTGAAGGAAAAAATTTACTCTGATAGTAATGAAAGTGTTGAGATTCTTAAAAACAAAATTGAAGCATTAATTCATTAACTTAATCAGAACCATAATAATGTTATCCCAAATAGTCTAACCAACATGAGAAAACGATATGAACTATGTAAATTAAATAATGGTTGCCATTTAGAGCAATTTCATTAATTGTAACTGTTCATTTCATACCATCATCATAAATACTCCACAATGTCGAGTTCTTGATTTCGTTCCGTATGCCTGCTTCTTTCTCTAAAAACTTTTCGAATCTTTTATAAGGTTGTAAGTACTGATAAATGTATTTTCACTTGGAATTGGATGATCTGGATGTAACGATTTATATTCTCTCCTTTTAATTTTCTTGTTTTTATTGTTCTCCACATAACCTATAGGATGAATTTATTGTATTAGTAATGATATTTTTGTATGTACTAGTTTATTGAAATATAAAATAAAATAGAAAGGCCTTTTACTTGATAGAAGAAATATAACAAAATTGAATATTAAAACAAATTGAAATATGTTTATCTTCTACAATTTTAATTTCAAAAAAAATTTTATTCAAAAAACTTTTAGAATTAAATTTTTGTCTACAACAAGCACCGCTTACATTTAATAGACGTATATAATCAAAACTCAATATTTAATGTCAGATGGAATAAATAACCCAACAGATATACGAAAGTAATTAAAATTAATAAATAAATATTTAAAGGAGACAAAATTTTGTTTCTGGTCTCACCTTTAAGAACACCAATTGCCTTTTAAAAACATGAACACACTTAAAGGACTTCTTAAAGAATATAATTTATTTGAAATATTTAATATATTTAAATATTCGAATAAGTTATTTCAAAAATTTCTAAAAAAATGTGTACTATATCTTCAAAAAACAAATATAATTCTAGACAATCCCGTCTTTAGTCCTCATTTAATATTCCAAATATCAAAATCAAAAAACTAACCTATATCTCTCCACGTGTTAAAAGACTAAAGCTTCGAAATACAGATCAACTATATAATTCAAGATTGATCTATGTTCTAACAAAATCAAAGAACAGTGTGAGTTATTTTAAGGTTTATTTAAATTCATTGACATTCCATAATGAGATTTATTGAAGCCAAAATATAATTATATACTATATATAAAATAAAATGGAAAGGCTTTTTACTTGATAGAAGAAATATAACAAAATTGAATATTGAAACAAATTGAAATATGTTTATCTTCTACAATTTTAATTTCAAAAAAATTTTTATTCAAAAAACTTTTAGAATTAAATTTTTGTCTACAACAAGCATCGCTTACATTTAATAGACGTATATAATCAAAACTCAATATATAATGTCAGATGGAATAAATAACCCAACAGATATACGAAAGTAATTAAAATTAATAAATAAGTATTTAAAGGAGACAAAATTTTGTTTCTGGTCTTACCTTTAAGAACACCAATTGCCTTTTAAAAACACGAACACACTTAAAGGACTTCTCAAAGAATATAATTTATTTGAAATATTTAATATATTTAAATATTCGAATAAGTTATTTCAAAAATCTCTAAAAAAATGTGTACTATATCTTCAAAAAACAAATATAATTCTAGACAATCCCGTCTTCAGTCCTCATTTAATATTCCAAATATCAAAATCAAAAAACTAACCTATATCTCTCCACGTGTTAAAAGACTAAAGCTTCGAAATACAGATCAACTATATAATTCAAGATTGATCTATGTTCTAACAAAATCAAAGAACAGTGTGAGTTATTTTAAGGTTTATTTGAATTCATTGACATTCCATAATAAGATTTATTGAAGCCAAAATATAATTATATATTATTTATATAAAATAAAATAGAAAGGCCTTTTACTTTATAGAAGAAATATAACAAAATTGAATATTAAAACAAATTGAAATATGCTTATCTTCTACAATTTTAATTTCAAAAAAATTTTTATTCAAAAAACTTTCAGAATTAAATTTTTGTCTACAACAAGCACCGCTTAAATTTAATAGACGTATATAATCAAAACTCAATATATAATGTCAAATGGAATAAATAACCCAACAGATATACGAAAGTAATTAAAATTAATAAATAAATATTTAAAGGAGACAAAATTTTGTTTCTGGTCTTACCTTTAAGAACACCAATTGCCTTTTAAAAACATGAACACACTTAAAGGACTTTTTAAAGAATATAATTTTGTCTCCTTTAACTATTTATTTATTAATTTTAATTACTTTTGTATATCTGTTGGGTTATTTATTCCATTTGACATTATATATTGAGTTTTGATTATATACGTCTATTAAATTTAAGCGGTGCTTGTTGTAGACAAAAATTTAATTCTGAAAGTTTTTTGAATAAAAATTTTTTTGAAATTAAAATTGTAGAAGATAAACATATTTCAATTTGTTTTAATATTCAATTTAATTTTATTGAAATATATTTGATTTGATTCAGATTTTTTTCCGTTTCTGTGTAATGCATGTTTCAGAAATAATTTTATTGAGTATCAACGTGTGTTATATTGTTAGCAATGTCGTTTGTTGATTTATCACAGCCTACCACTTGACAACCGATTACTGAGATTGCCAGGTGGTTCTTCGAATTTGAGACTCTGTAGTTGATAATATAAGAGAGATAGACCAATTCATGTATATATTCGTAATCAGGACAGAAAGAGCTAGTCAAAAATTAGAAAATATAGGGGGTGATCCATTTGAAAAAAAATAGTTGCACTCAATACCTTGTTCACCCTGTATATATAATTAAATTATAAATAATTAATAATAAAATTCAGTTGATTGCGTACAACTTTGTTGGATATCTTTTTTTTGTATCTCCATTTGTAACGAAGTAAAAGGGGGTCAACTTATAGTGAAAAATTCGGTACAATCTATTTCACGAAGATCCTGTACTTTGAAAATATAAAGCGATAGCTTCTCACAGGTAGAGTTGATTTGAAATTCAATCAGAACTGGGGGGTTTTGAAACCTCTGAATATGTATAGAATTTTTTGTCCACTTTTAATTCCATTCTGAATATTCCACATTGTCAGTTTGACAATACAATGCACAATAATCATTCGATTCTCGACTGATATGACCTTCAGAACTATTCATTAAAAAACAGCGGCATCGAAAATTTTGGATGTTTATGTTTTGCCATATATGTGGGAAATTAATTCAATATCATTTCCTTGAAAGACGCTTGTATTTCGTTTGTCAGTTCTAGGTCTATATGGTGAATTGTGACAGTATCTCAATATTAATGAATATAAAATAGCATACATAATCGATTGAAGATAATTTTCTTATATACACACATCGTCAAAAGTCTTGACCTCCTTAGGTTTCTCAAGAAATTAACAGTCTTTGTTCTGGAAATGAGATGAATATTTTCCTTTATTTCAACTGCAATATGTTCGAAAAGAAAATCTTTGTTTGTTACTCTTTGCTTTATGCAGGATGGGACAAAATAGGAAAAATGAGAAAAAATCTAAATTTATCCATTACTTATTTTGATTAATTATAGTTATTCCACAACTGAATCCAAATTCAATAGTCCGTATTACCACCTTTTCTTTCAATCAACTGCTCAATACACGCAGGCATCCCACCAATCAAGTCATTAATGAAATTTTCAGGCATATAGTTCCAATCTTCCTGAACGGCTAAACTCAGTTCCTGAAAAGTTGACTGTGGGTTTTGGCGATTGGATATTACTCTCCCTAAGTAGTGCCATACGTGCGCAATTGGATTCATGTCTGGTGAGTTTGCTGGCCAGTTCATTCTCTGAATATTGTTCTCTTGAAGAATGTTTTGAACCCTTCGTGTGCGGTGTGGTGGGGCGTTATCATCCTGATGAATGAAATTATCCCCAAATTTGTTGCGCAGGGGAACAATGATTGATTCAATGATGTTTTCTACATAGATGGCACCAGTTATTGTTCGTTCAACGATAATAAGAGATTATACTCCCCCAGCACAATATTGATCCGTCTTGAAAGGGCACAACTTCCTTGGTGAAATTGAATCGCTCTAGTCTGCCTAGACATCTCCAAACCCTTTTTCTTCGACTCTCACATTTTAAACAGAATCGTCACTCGTCCGGAAAAAGTACGTTGCGCCATTGTGGTAAAAGCTAGTCTTGGTGGTGTTCTGTCCATTGCCCACCCTAGCTCTTATTCCATGTGATAGCCGAGGTACTCTTAAGGTCTTCTTGCCTTTAAATTTGAGGAATGCAAGCGTATTCTTATGGTACTGGTTGAGACTACCCGTCTATAGGTCCTCAAAAAATGACTTCGAAGGGCTGTTACAGATACCGTTCGATTCTTTCGAGTAAAATTTGCGATATAATGGTCTTCCCTTGCAAACGGAATATTCTCCATATTACAACTCTCATTATTCGCTGAAAACAGATTAACTTCGAATACACCTGTATTCTCCCGAACAAGAAACATTTTTTGCTGGTTTATTGTTTTCATTTCAGTGAAAGGATAGTGAAGATTACACACACAAAAAAATGTCATGTTACATTCAACAAGTTGAGAGTTGATAGGGGACGCCAAGGCTTTTGACGATGTGTGTATATTGAAGCATATATATTGAAAATTTCTATAAAGAAGTATTTGCATATTACAGATAATAGCTTTAATTGATTCTCCAGAACCTCCACAGATTTTAAATCTGAATAAATCTCATGAACACATTTAGAATTAAATTTTAAAACATGTCCTAGATACCCTGTGTCACTTCATAGACATATATATTATCACCACATGTCATGGAAATTAACTAATAAACAATCAAAAAAAAATATAAAATAATGACCAAATTATTTAGACATCACGTTATACATATATAGTTCGATTAGGTGTTAAGAATCACAATTTTCTTAGTTGACAATATTATGAAAGGAGAAATATTCTGAACTGAAGTTGAGGGTTTTCTAGTAAGAGGTTTCATTTTGATATTAAAGAAAACGAGCATATTTTAGGAAAAATCAATGGATTTGCCATTAACAATAGAAAACGATAACAGTTCCATTTTTAGTAATGGACTTATTTTTACTTGTCAAATGTCACAAGCTTACAGCTCCAGTCCTGATAACCGACTATGTAAAAAGAAACCTCTTGATCGAAAAATCTTTACTGCAAAAGGTCGATCAAATCTGCAGTTTCGAAAATATTGGAAAAATATTAAACATTTTCAAACCTGAAAAACTGCGAAACTATGTAACCGATCTTGCCCATAAAACAAATAATCTGAGATATTTAGACTTCAAACCTTTCCTGAAAGTTAACGAAGGTCCGGATAGAATTATGACTTCAACCTAGTTGTTTAAGGCCATTTTGGACAGACATCTCAGCAGAATCATTACAACGCAAAAATAAGGAAATTGGCGATGTTTACAGTTTCAAACAAAGCTTTCAATCTGGGAACCTTCCATGGCAATTCTATGACCTAATTTTTCAAACTGAAACCTTTCCTGAAGCTCAGTGCCAGAAACAAATTTTCCAAATTCGTTTCTCGACAAACTTCAAAAAATAAAGATACCTATTCTCATCCTTCGAGAAACATTACCACTTCCTCGAATTCGAGAATTTGTGGCCCAAGGTACTAATTAAGATCTACATTTCATTAAATTACATGGCCATCATACTTGAACGCGAAACCTCTATGTTTTTTCGAAGCGTATTATACCCATGTAACTTCGACGTAAACGTCAATTACAGCTATATATGAATCATTTCTGACCCTGGAAAATCGCTTTATGTGGTGTAACATCACGTACTATCAGCTGAAATATATTCTGCTGAATCATTTCAGCAGTTTCAGTATGGGATAGTTACTGTCGAGGTAGATCAATCTTGATCTACATAAAGTTTTCATCCTCAATATTTTCAGGCTTTCAGTCGTTACTCGAAGGTAGGCAGAAACTCGCTAAAAAAGCTTCAAAAAATGTGATATACTGTAAAATTCAATAAAATGAATTACTACGTAATATATTGTTTATTCAGGGTTTTCCTGTATGTTATAAGCAGCCTTTGTTTCTTTCATCGTGCCATTCCATGATTTTCATGATCTACCTCTTCCTCTCCTTTCTGGAGGAACCCAATGGAAGATCCGTTTTGACCATCCTTCTGGGCATGCGAAGAAGGTGACTGAACCATTTGGGGCTTCGCTTCTCAATTCTTGTAACAAATTCATTGTTCTTCTCGCCTCTTCATTTATTTTATGTTCCAATCTTGAGATCCTTGAACTTCTCCTCAAGTAGTCCATTTCAACGGTTGTCACTCTTCTACTCAGATCAGAATTCAACAACTATAAGTCAGAGTCAAACAGCAGCACCGATTCGACAAGAGCTTTACCTAGGCACTTCTTTGTGGACCTTGGTATATAACGATCCCACCATAATCCATTCAAATAGCCTATAATCTTCCTGCTGTTATTAATTCTGTTTTTTATCTCTACCGATTCAAGCCTTTTTCTTGTGACTGTGGCTCCTAAGTATTGATCCCCTTGATTGACAGCCACATCTTCGTTTATCAGTTCTTCAAAATTACCGTAGATATTAGCGGCCAAATATTCCTTTCTTAGCAGACTGACTTTGAGACCCCATTCACTGTACTCTTCATATAGCTCCTTATCATCTCCTAGATCTTCTGTGAAGATACCTCAGAAGCTTTTTCAGCTTTTGCTAGTTAGGAGTTCAGTTGTGTTCTGGGTAGGCTTTGTTACTGCAATCTTTCGCCACTTTAGGTCACAGCACTAATAATTTTTGGCCCAAAAGTGAAATGGTGGCAGACACGCGTCCAACTAGAAAATTTCTTTTCCACCTGAACAGGATTCGAACCCGGACCTTCCGGTCACGAGCCCAATGCTCTCCCACTGAGCTGTCCACACTCATATTCGATGTACACATTGAACAGAAAGACCGATGAGACACATTTTTGCTTCAACCCTTTTATAAGTGTTATAGATTCTGATAATCTGTTAGCTTACTACGTAATTCCTTTATAAAATATCTTACGATTTAGTTTTCCTAATTGTAAGATCAGAAACAAAATTTTGTCTTCTTCAAATATTTATTTATTAATTTTAATTGACAATTTATATTTGTTGGGTTATTTGTTCTAATTGATATTATATGATTTTATATGTCTATTAAATATAAGCTAATTTTTGAATAAAATTTTTTGAAATTAAAATTATAGGAGACTAACAGATTAAATTTATTTTGATTATCAAATTTTGTAATAATCCTTCTATCAAGTAAAAAACCTCTTCTTAACATTTTATTTTATATATAATTATATTTAGGTTTTAAAAAAATTTTCGTTATATAAATATCATGTGGCTTAACTAAGACCATAAAAATACCTTTCAAGCTTTGTGTGATTTTTGTGATGAACATAGAATACCTTGGATTTTAAAGTTATTGTGTTCAATACCACGAGATCTTAGAGGTAAGTTATTTATTGTTAATTGATTTTATTTTTTGAATGTGAAGTAGGATCGATGGAGACCTTATCTGAATTCTAATTGTTTTTTGAGGATTTGATACATGCTTTGAGAAATTTTTGAAGTAACTCATTCAAATATTTAAATATATTAAATATTTCAAATAAATTTTTTTGAGAAGGTAATTATGTTTTGTATTTTCGAATAGATTTATTTTTCATAATTGTAAGGTCAGAAATGAAATTTTGTCTCCTTCAAATATTTATTCATGAATTTTAATTGACAATTTATATATGTTGGGTTATTTCTTCCATTTGATACTATATAATGAGTTTTGATTTTATATGTCTATTAAATATAAGCTGTGCTAAAAGACATTAATTCAAATTTGAAAGTTTTTGAATGAAATTTTTTGAAATTAAAATTATAGGAGACTAACAGATAAAATTATACTTTGATATTCAAATCTTAGGATATTTTTATATCTTAGGATACACATTTTATCAAAGAAGCACTGTTCTAAAAAAAACAAATCTCAAATTTCTATCAACTGAAATATAATAATCAAAATCAAAAGTTAGCGAAATAATTCACATACACAAAACACATAATCCAAATAAAATATCCAATTTAAACTATTACTATTATATCATATGATACTAAAAGCCTTCAATAGTAAGACTCATTTCACTTTAATATTGATTATATTTTATGTAGAAAAACAATGTAATTTTTTTCCAAAGTTTGAAAGCCAAAAACCTACAAATGTGATACTATACTAAACTCTAAAAATGAACTATTACACGTATTTCTTGGTGGTTGCCAATCATCGAATAGCTCTAACATTGAGAATTGAACAATGTTTAAAAAAATAATTCTGAACAAAAATCCACTTGCTGTATACCCGTTTGTGGTACTAACTCTGACATTCAAAACCTGAATTTCATTTTAAGGTTATCAAGAGGTATTTCATAAAATTATCTGAATTGAAAAAAAAAATTGAAGGAAGTTTATACTTGATAAAAGGTATATAAAATTTATTGAATATTTTAATATTAACAGATATATTCTGTTAGCCTTTTACATATTCAATTTCAGAAAATTATATTTAATATTATAACTTCAGGAATTAAATTAATGTCATATCAACACCGCTTATATCAAACGACATATAAAAGAAAATCCAATAAATATAAATTAATAACAAAAATACTATAAATTAAATATTTTGAGTAGACAGAATTTTGTTTCTGCTCATCCCTCTTATGAAAACAGATATCTTTCAAAAATGTTCAACATAATCCTTGGAGTTCCTCATAAAACTATCTTACTTAGAATATTCACTTATAATACCACAAGAGCTTCAAAATTATCGGGTATTTCCCGATAGGTTCGTTGCAAACAAATGAAGGAGTCAAGTTTTTCAGGTTAAAAAAACACGAGCGCGAAGCGCGAGTGATTTTTCCTGAAAAACTTGACGACTTTAGTTGTTTGCAGGGAACCTTGAGGGAAATGCCAGATAATTTTGAAGCTCGTGTGGTATTCGGGGGATTATTTTTCCGTCCCAAATGTCGGCCAATAGAATTGCACCATGAGATGAAATGAACAGTTAACAAATAAGAATTTCATAATGAATAAAACAACATTTAATTAAGATTCAGGCTAGTGCAATTAAAAATACAATTGTTGTAAACATTGGTGCATGTTTTCTTCAAGTCAGAGTTATCGGTAATGGTCCCAGAAGAGGTAGATGGCATGAGGTTTATGCTGTTGATGGCATTTTCTGCAGTAGGCTCACTCCTTCGCAGTTTCTTGACAATTAATTCGTGGTGTTCCTGGTCGAGTTGGAGATACGGCTTGATGGAGTTACTGTTGGCATGTCCAGTTATTTTGATTATCTGCTGCTCTCCCAGGCCCGATTTCGCTAGATTGGAGACGGCTGTTGCACGACTGGAGTGATTGGTGATTTTTTTGTTACCAAGGTCAAGCCCAGCTTTTTGTGCTGACTCCTTAACCCACTTTGAAATCGTGTTTTGGCCTACTGGGGAATCCTTGTACCACCTAGCGCCTGGAACTTTATTCCAGAATGGATTTTGGGTCAGGAATAGTCTGTCACTCTTGATATTGGCATCTCTCTTCTTTCTCAATTTCTGGAACAGTCTCACTGGGCACTTGTCAGGGATTTCCCGATTCTCCACCAGCCACTTGCTGTCTGATAATTTTTTATCACCACCTTGTGTGGTCTTGCTGAAAATTGGATTGTATTCAATTCTCCCAGTTGTTTCCCCGTCATTTCGCTGTTCTGCCTTGAAGTGATGTATTGACGCCATGCTGCCCTCACCACCTCTCCAAGCCAATTCCACTGATATTATCATGAATAATTTTTTCTGGAGGCCATCAGGAGTTTCCTCGTCCCAAACAGTGGTCATTGCATCCCAATCTTTTTCCTCCAAAGCTGCTGCACTTGCCCTCCGTTTTTCCGGAATAGATTGTAATAGCTTACGCTTGGCATCACGAGCTCCTCGAGCGGTCTTGAATGCAGCATCCGAAAATGGGTTGATTTTGATGTCGAAATCGTTCAAATTTAATAAAATATAATATCAATCAACAAAAAATATTTACTCACCTTTAACAATCCAGAAAGCATCTTGGCAAATGAATACTGAACATTTAAATAGTGTCTTATGTGACCTCCGACAAATAGTTCTGTGGTTTAACATAGATCTTAAAGATTGACCGGCAATTTATCTGTAAGTATCAAAATATTTAAAAAAAAAAGTATCTGAATTATTCTTCTTAACACTTTCAGTCCAGGCTCAAAATCTTTTTTATAATCTATATTAAAAGCATAAATGAAACTCAATGTTCTGTTTTGTGATATGTATGTTTGTTTTATTTTACTCAGGTTCAAGCAGTTTTAGAATATTGTTTCATTTATTCGTGAACATATTTCAGAAAAACCTGAAAATATATCGTTTCTCTGAGGGTTTCTGGAAGTCCTCTTCAATCTCAATAAATGACCAAGCATTCCAATTGCAGCCGTCGGCTTCAAATCAAGCTTTAGTTAACTTCCTTCAATATTGAAAAAAAAAAGAATTATTAATGCCAATTGCAGCCTAATGAAGCAAATATCAAGACGTTATTATCCCTTTCATATAAATAGCTCATTATGCAAGCGAAAGACTGTACAAAGACGTGCGAAAGTTAATGGTAGCAACCAATAATAATTACTGGTCAAAACTTTCACTATTTATTTTAATTTCAAAATACACGACATCCTGTCTGTCCTGCTATCTATCGGTTAGGTTATCTGTGGATTTTTCATGTTAGCTGAGAAAAATTGATGTCACAGTAAACATCTTTATTCAGCACGAATTCACTTGGTGGAATAGAAATGAGATTTTGTTTTCTCTGAAATTAGTATAATGCAAACGAGGAAAAATGTATCATTTATGGATTTCACATAATAAACCATTTATATTAAATAATATGAGTGATAAAATATATATATATATATATATATATATATAAATAATGATAAAAAAATTGTTTAAATTAATCTATCGTTCAATATTTTATGACTCGTTAAAAACACTCATTCTATATACGAAAATTTGACTCCTGTTTTGAGGGGGACGAATTTCCATCATGAGTTTGTTCCGAAAAAACTACCCCCATGACAACCTCCGTCATTTTTTGGATAAAGAAGAGATTTCGAGTGTTGGTTAGTTTGAAAGTTATTCATGTTCTGTGCAGAACCCAGTTAAAATGTTTAAAATCGGTTCACTATTCACGGAATAATGAACCGCCTAAACTCAATAACCTAAGAGAATTTTCAAGTTCTTCATTAGGGAGAAAGAATTCCTATGACGGCATTGAAAATTTTGACTAGGATGTTTAGAGAACAAAAAAATTTTTTAACTAAAACACATCCGCCATCTCTTTCCTATTAAAAAAAATAGGTGTTGTTGTCAACCTCAGGTGGTTTTTTCGGAACAATGTCTTCATAGGAATTTTTGCTCTCTAATACAGAACTTGAAAATTATTTTTGAATTCTTCGAAACTCTTAGGTTCTTGAGTTTGGGCGGTTCAATTGCCTGTTCCACATCACCTTTTGACGGTAGGTTCATTATTACAATATTTCGAAAATAGAGAATCGATTTTGAAAATTTTAACTGAGTTGTTCACAGAACATAAATAACTTTCAAACTAACCAACACTCGACATCTCTTCCCTATTCAACAAATGTTGGGGGTTGGTGCAACCTTCATGGGGGTGGTTTTTTCGGAACAAACTCATGATGAAAACAGAAGTTGACCTATTTTTTTTAAATCTTCGAAAATTCAACGTTTCTGAGTTTTTTCAAAATTCAGAAAAAAGGCATGGACGACATTTGGTTTCAACAGGACGAAGCCACTTGCCACACAGCCAACGTAATAATCTATCTTTTGCGCACTGTTTCGTAATATCAAATAATCAATAGAAATGCCTATATCAATTGGCCGCCTCATAATTGTGATTCGACTCTTTTGGACTATTTTTTGTGGGGATCCGTTAGGGATAGGTGTTACGCTAACCATCCAGAAACGATTGATACCTTGAAACACGAAATCGAAGTTGCCATTTAATGTATTGAGCCCCAAACAATCGACAATGGCCTTTCTAATAAACTCATAATTTCGCAAAAATATTGATTATTTTTATTTATAGCTATCAAAAATGCAAATTTAAAATGGCTCAACCACTATCTTTAAAATGAAATTGATTTAGATGGAACAATGCGGGTACAACTCAAAAGAACAACTACAAATTAAATTTTCATAAAGGGAACCTTTCGAAGAATAGTCATTTAAAGAATTTTAACATAGCACAATAACATAAATAGTTATTACTTGATAGAAGGTATATAAAATTATTTAAATATTTTAATATTAATCTTCTACATATTTAATTGCAAAAAATTATGTTTAATAATTATAACTTGAGGAATTAAATTAAATTCATATAATTACCACTTATAATTTAACGACATATAAAATAAACATTCATTATAAGACATCCAAATGACATAACAAAATCCAATAAATAAAAATTGTTAACCAAAATCCTATAAATTAAATATATTGAGTGGACAAAATTTTGTTTCTGCTGATCAATCTTATGAAAACAAATATCTCTCAAAAATGTTTAACATAATCTTAAGAATTTCATCATAAAACTATCTTACTTAGAATATTCAATATTATTGGATATCTAACCAAGTTACTTTCTATAAAATCTCAAGATATGTAAAAACATTATTGAAAAACAAGTATTAAGAGAGACTTTGCTTCGTTAGTACTCAAATAATTGATATTCAATAATATATAACATCAATCAACATCAAATATTTACTCACCCTTCAACAATTTAGAAAACTTCTGGTAAATGAATACTGAAAAATATTACATTAATTTAATTTAATTCCTGAAGTTATAATTATTAAAAATCTTTTTCTGAAATTAAATATGTAGAGGGCTATTATTAACATATTCAAATAATTTTATATACCTTCTATCAAGTATTAACCTCTTTTCATGTTATTTTATTCATAATGTATAATTATTTGGTTACCTTAACATTCTTTATACAGATAGTCCTTGTGCTATAACAAAGGCCGTCAAATTGTCTTTCAATCTTTTAGATCAAGGGTAAACCACAGAATTATTTATTTGTAGTTAACATTACACTCCATTTAAATTTTTCGGTATTCATTTACCAGAAGTTTTCTAAATTGTTGAAGGGTGAGTAAATATTTGTTGTTGATTGATGTTATATTTTATTGAATATGAATTATTTGAAGACTGACGAAGCAAAGTCTCTCAGGCAGATGTACTGGCTATACACTATGGTAATTAGACCACGGATAGTGTATGGCGCTGTAGCGTGGTGGAAGAAAGGCCAACAAACGGTTGGCGAACAAAAGCTCACTCGACTAAAGAGACAGGCTTGCCTTGCAATTACAGGTGCGTTTCGCACCACACCCACGGCAGCCATGGAGGTCCTACTAAATCTACCACCCCTGCACCTACTCGTGCAGAGGGAGGCGGAACGGACCACATACAAACTATATCAACTGGCGATTGACAGGCCAGAGGCAATAGTGATGGGAGGCTCAAGACTGCTGGACGATCTTTTAACGGACAGTATCCTATTGATGCCCTTGGATCTAATGTCAAAAATCAAGAGCCAGGAACGGAATTTCAATGTAATCGTCCCCAGCCGGGACGAATGGACCCAGCATGCTGAGGTTCTATTGAGAACCGACCTTGACTTGACGTTCACAGACGGCTCGCGAACGACGAACGGAACAGGAGCGGGAGTCTATGGGAGTAAACCGAGAATTAACATCTCCTTGAGTCTCGGTCAAAACGCAACCATATTCCAGGCAGAAATATTTGCCATTGAGACCGCGGCGGAACTGCTGATAAAACGGCAAATCCACCACAGTAAAATCAAAATATTTACTGACAGTCAGTCAGTACTAAAAGCTCTGGAATCCAGCTGTTTTACATCCAAAACAGTCTGGAGTTGCCGCACGGCTTTAAACAGGCTCGGTATGTATAACGGAGTCACTCTGGTTTGGATACCGAGCCACTCAAATTATTTGGGTAATGAGGAGGCGGATCGGCAGCCATTTGCTGGAGCTGCATTGCCTATGGTAGGACCGGAACCATTCCTGGGAATACCGCATGACGTGGCTAAGGAGGCGATAACAGGCAGAATAAACTCAAGGCTAGAGTCTTTCTGGCGGAGCCATTCTGGCCTGAAACACTCGAAGTTGTTCCTTGGAACAGCTTCGAACAAAAACATGGCGAACCTAGCGCTAGGTCTGGATAGGGCCAAACTAAGAACACCTATCGGAATTATGACAGGTCACTGCAGACTGAAAGCGCATTTGCACAAAATCGGTCTGGCTGAAGACAATGAATGCAGGCTGTGTCTTGAGGACACTGAAACAGCCATGCACATCGTCTCAGAGTGCCCAGCGGTGAGTCGCATCAGATTCGAGGTCTTTGGCCAGGCTGTTATAGCCCACAGCGAACTGAAAAAATTACCCCTGAACAAGATTACCGGTTTTACCCAAAAACTGGATCTCGTCGGGGAGATATAAATTAGGGGTGAACCACAACAGTCCGTGCGGACGCAGTGGTAGGGTGGACAGACGCCCGCTCATCATAAATAATAATAATAATATCCAGGGAATGAACTGGCCAGCAAACTCATCAGACATGAATCCAATTGAGCACGTATGAGACAATTTAGGGAGAGTAATATCCAATCGCCAAAACCCACCTTCAACTTTTCAGGAATTGAGTTTAGCCGTTCAGGAAGATTGGAACTATAAACCTGAAAATGTCAATGACTTGATTCGTGGGATGCCTAGGCGTATTGAACAGTTGATTGAAAGAAAAGGTGCTAATACGGACTATTGAATTTGGATTCAGTTGTGGAATAACTATAATTAATCAAAAATTAATAATCGATAAATTTAGATTTTTCCTCATTTTTCCTATTTTGTCCCATCCTGCATAAAGCAAAGAGTTACAAACAAAGATTTTTTTATCAAATATATTGCAGTTGAAATAGGGGAAAATATTCATCTCATTTCCAGAACATAGATTGTTTATTTCTTGAGAAACACAGACTTTTGACGATGTCTGTATATATTGAAATAAAATAGAAAGGCCTTTTACTTGATAGAAGAAATATAACAAAATTTTAATATTAAAACAAATTAATATATGTTTATCTTCTACAATTTTAATTTAAAAAATTTTATTAAAAAAACTTTTAGAATTAAATTAATGTCTAAAACAAGCACCGCTTATATTTAATAGACGTATATAATCTAAACTCAATATACAATGTCAAATGGAATAAATAAACCAAAAGATACACGAAAGTCCCTAAAATTAATAAATAAATATTTAAAGGAGACAAAATTTGTTTCTGGTGTTGAGTGGTTTGGTACAGGTTAGTTTTTTGATTTTGATATTTTGAATATATTTCAGGACTGAAGAAGGAATTGCTTTGAACTATATTTGTTTTTTGAAGATATAGTGCATGCTTTGAGAGATTTCTGAATTTACTTATTCGAATATTTAAATATATTAAATATTTCAAATAAATTATATTCTTTGAGACCAGAAACAAATTTTGTCTCCTTTAAATATTTATTTATTAATTTTAGGGACTTTCGTGTATCTTTTGGTTTATTTATTCCATTTGACATTGTATATTGAGTTTAGATTATATACGTCTATTAAATATAAGCGGTGCTTGTTTTAGACATTAATTTAATTCTAAAAGTTTTTTTAATAAAATTTTTTAAATTAAAATTGTAGAAGATAAACATATATTAATTTGTTTTAATATTCAAATTTTGTTATATTTCTTCTATCAAGTAAAAGGCCTTTCTATTTTATTTTATATATAATATATAATTATATCTTGGCTTCAATAAATCTCATTATACAGTGTCAATGAATTTAAGTAAGTCTTAAAAATAGCTCACACTGTTCTTTGATTCTGTTAGAGCATAGATAAATCTTGAATTATAAAGATGATCTATGTCTCGAAACATTATTCATTTACACGTGTTGAGTGGTTTGGTACAGGTTAGTTTTTTGATTTTGATATTTTGAATATATTTCAGGACTGAAGAAGGAATTGCTTTGAACTATATTTGTTTTTTGAAGATATAGTGCATGCTTTGAGAGATTTCTGAATTTACTTATTCGAATATTTAAATATATTAAATATTTCAAATAAATTATATTCTTTGAGAAGTCCTTTAAGTGTGTTCATGTTTTTAAGATGCAAATGGCGTTTTGAGGGCAAGACCAGAAACAAATTTTGTCTCCTTTAAATATTTATTTATTAATTTTGGGGACTTTCGTGTATCTTTTGGTTTATTTATTCCATTTGACATTGTATATTGAGTTTAGATTATATAGGTCTATTAAATATAAGCGGTGCTTGTTTTAGACATTAATTTAATTCTAAAAGTTTTTTTAATAAAATTTTTTAAATTAAAATTGTAGAAGATAAACATATATTAATTTGTTTTAATATTCAAATTTTGATATATTGAAATATTTGAAATAGTTGAAACTGTTAATATAGCAGAATTTGAAAATAATTTCTACACTGAGGACACATGACATATTTTCTAGTCGCTTTTTATACTAAAAACAAAATATGAATAAATTTCATAATAATAGTGATTTCAACCTTGGTTGGGAACATCCATGTCAATTTCCACTTTCATTAATCGCAATGAAATTTTTTTATTTCTCCTAATTAAAATGAAATAATTCACAGTAAGGAAGACACTTAATTGAGACATAAATAATATTGAATAATTTCTCATAACTATCTTGAATTCAGTAATAATTCCCGTAAACACTAAATCAAATTGCGTTATGCTGGAACTTTTGAACATAAATATTAACATAAAAATATTCAGAACAATGAGAAATTTTTTATTGCTGATTTTGTCGCAGTTCCCGTAGAGGATCAGCATACAATAGTAAGAACTCTTCGAATTAACATGGGAACAATAAGACACGAAAAAAATTCTTTAGGTTGATGATTTTCATAATCATGAAAATAAAAAAAGTGTATTCCTAAATATTACGGATATTGGTCCTTGAAATTTGCATATTGTTTCAAATACATTCGACCTTATCTTAATTGCTTCGACGTTTTTAATTTCGAGATTTCGGTATTCCTAGTTATATTCGGAATTTCTAATCAGAATTGCATGATGAAATGGAATTCTAACAATATGTATAGGTTCTATGTATCGGGTGTTTTTTTAGAGTGATAGAACTTTCGATAGGGATAACTGTGATTTGACAGAAGGTAGAATCAATGTTGTTTTGACATTTCTGTTCAGTCAGCATTGACAAATTATCATGGAAAAACTCATGCCGAAACAGCGTTTACAAATTGTCGAAATTTATTTTTAAAATCAGTGTTCTATTCACCAAACTCATAGAGCACTTCGTGAAATTTATGGTTTACATAATCGTCCATCACAGCAGCTTATTCGTCGAATGATAGATAGATTTCGTACAACATTTTGTCTACTCGATGCAACAAGACAAAGAACTGTACGTACAGACAAAAAATTTTGTTTATTCGTCGACGTTCACAACAAGTTGAGAACTCTGTGCATCCACCACATGGAAAATTTTGCGTAAAGATCTTGGACTACACCCATACAAGATACAACTGGTTCAAGAACTAAACTTGACTATAATGGGCGTTGTTTGTTTGCTGATTGGGCCCTAGAACAGCTTGAAGATGATCCACCTTTTCATCGTAAAATTGTGTTTAGTGATGAAGCTCATTTCTGGTTGAACGGCTATGTAAACAAGCAAAATTGCAGTATATGGAGTGAAAACAATCCTCAAGAAGTTCTACATTTTCCATTGCATCCTGGAAAATGCACTGTATGGTGTGCTTTACACGCTAGAGGTATCATCGGTCCATATTTCTTTAAAAACGATACTGGAGCTAATGTTACAGTGAATAGTGGTCGTTACAGATCGATGATCAATGATAATTTGTATCAAAATTTGAATGGTATTGACCCAGAAGTGTTTTGGTTTCCGAAAGATGGTGCTACACCTCATGCTGCTACATGCTCATGCGATAACATTATTTCGAGAAATGATCCAATTAATTGGCCTCCAAGATCATGCGACATAATTCCACTGGATTATTTTCTTTGGAGATATGTCAAGCCATTGGTTAATCTGGCTGATAAGCCAGAAACAATAGACGCTTTGGAAACCAACATAACTCGTGTTATTGATGAAATAAGGCCTGAATTAATCGAAAAACTGGTCCAAAAAATTGGTGTGGTCGAATGCGATTCCTCAGAGCTAGTCGTGGTGGACATATGCAAAATTGCCGTATATGGAGTGAAAACAATCCTCAAGAAGTTCTGCAGGTTCCATTGCATCCTGAAAAATGCACTGTATGATGTGCTTTACAGGCTGGAGGCATCATCGGCTCATATTCTTTAAAAACGATGCTGGAGCTAATATTACAGAGAATGGTGCTCGTTACAGATCGATGATCAATGATTATTTGTTTCAAAATTTGAATGGTATCAACCAAGAAGTTTTTTTTTGTTCCATCCAGATTGTGCTACACCTCATGCTGCTACCGTAACAATTGATTAATTTAAAGAAAGATTTGGCGATAACATTATTTTGAGAAATGGTCTAATTAATTGGCCTCCAAGATCATGCGACATAACTCCACAGGTGTTATTTTCTTTGGGGTTATGTCAAGTCATTGGTTTATGCCGATAAACGCTTTGGAACCCCACATAACTCGTGTCATTGATGAAATAAGGCCTTAATTACTTGAAAAAGTGGTCCAAAATTGGTCTGATCGAATGCGGTTCCTCAGAGCCAGTGGTGGTGGACATATGCCGGAAATAATTTTTAAAACATAAATGTCATACAATTATCTTTCAAATAAAAAAAATTGGCTGGCTTCAACCTTAATTAATTAAATTTAATGTGTTTTATTTCAATTTAAATTTCTATCAGTCTAAAAAAAACACTCGATATATTTGGAATTTTGATGATTCAGCTGACCGAAAACACGGACACCCAAATTCTTAAAAAAAAAGTTATTTACTATTGAAATTTGGAACTACAAGGTCACACATACTATAGTTTTATACAGCCCAAAAATTTTACGCCCACCGCAGTAATTTATTCATTTAATGGCAGAAGAATTAGAGTTTTTTAATGTTTTTCCTTTAAAAATATTCGATTTTCTTATCGTTCATTATGAAAAAATGTATGAAATGCATGAAATTCATTACAATGTATACTATTTTTTTGGAGATTCTTCATCAAATTTGTTTCAGTATTTCACTTCTGTGTCATAATTGGGTTTGAGACTTACTTACATGGGCGAAATTCTCAAATTATATTATCGGAATGACGAAAATTCTAGATTAACTGCAAGGTATTTTAATAACAATCATCCAGAAAAAATTGTAAGTGCCCAATATGTTAAGCATTTGATGAATAAATTGGAAACTACTGGTTGTATTCTGAATAAGAAACACGAAGTTCAGCGTCCAGTCTGAAATGAAGCTATTGAAATAGCAGTATTGGGATATTTACAGATGGATAATCGGCAATCTATAAGAATTTCAGCACGAGCATCTAATCTTCTGAAATCTAGCGTTCATCGAATTGTGAAAGCTCATAAATTTCACCTATACAAGATAAGGCTGGTGCAACAGTTGAATGGAGATGATCCTGACCGTCGAACTCAGTTTTGGGAACAATTTAATGAGTTACTGAATAATAACACACACCGACTCTACAATACAATCTTCGTTTATTCATGGAGACAAATACACAAATTCTTCAGAAATTAAATGTTTGGGTAGGAATATAAGGAAACCATATTGTTGGACCAATTTTTATCGATGGGAATCTTTGAATTTATTAGACGACATTATTAATTCAACGATTACTGACAATCTATCAGAAAATGAACTCACATTTCAGCATGATGGTGCACAGCCACATTTCGATATCCGTGTTCGACAACTTTTGAACGAAGGTTATCAGGGACGTTAGATTGGCAGGAGGGGTCCTATAGAGTGGCCAGCAAGATCACCCGATCTATTGCCATTGGATTTTTTTGTGGGGACATTTGAAGTCCAAAGTCTATGTAACTCCACCTGAAAATCTTGCAGAACTGCGACAAAGAATCATCACTGAATGCCAATTACTGACACCAGACATTTTTGAAAATGTTACAGAAGGATTTGAAAGTCGACGAAATAGTGGAAATTTTCAAATTCAGTGATTATTCCAAGCAATTTGATATTGAACATTATCATAAGGTAACTCAAACAGAAAACCAATACATTTAAATTGCATCGAACACGGTTTGTCGAAGCACATTGAGCAAACAAACAATTTCGCATTTATGTTAACCTTGACGAAACGGCTCCAAAATTGCACTATATTTGTTTGACATTCTAACACTCTGCAAAATAAAGTAATATCAAAATGAAAATTAACATATTAGTACAAGAAAGTGTAGAGAATCTAAAAGAATAAAAATTATTTCACTGCGCTTAAATACTTTTGTTCCAGAACATAGTAAAATTTGTCCGAAGTTTTTCTTGCCACCCTGTATTTGCTGTGGAATCATTGAATCTTTTTGTTTTCAAATGATGCTAGTTCTTCAGTCACAGTGAATTTATCACCAAGTTGGTGCTCTAAATGGCTCCATATGGCTCTCTTGCAGAAGAAACTTTTTGGGTGGATAATTTACCTAAACATTGAAGTCACTTGGCCACCGAGATATTTGGATTTGATACCATTGGACTTTCTTCTTTGCGGTTATCTTAAGAGTGAAAGCTAACCAAAATCGAGCAACTTAAAGATAAGATTTCATTACGCATTGAAAAGGAAATATGTCGAAACGAATTTTCAACATATATTGAATTCATCATCTCTTCCCTCAACTTTTTTTTGAGAAAAAAATACGTATTACAACGAAGTCAAGGCAACTTTTTATATCCTGAATTTCTCGTCGGAAATTGACGTCAGTTTGTCACTCACCACGGTGTTATGTGTTATATTTAAAACTTTCCGTTAATTAGCGATAATCGACTAATCGATGTTAATAAGACCATTAAAGGTGAAATTTATGTCATTAATAACTTCCTTGAGTTTTTATTACTCGGTATCAAAAATCTAAGGTGGTTTTGCAATAAAACGTGGTTAATGAATGACGAAGAGTTCATGGATATCACTAAGAGCCAAGAAGGCCAAAACGTTAATATAATAACTTGAAGGTTGAGAAATTGAGAAAAGGTTTTAATAATTTTTATTAAGAATATATAAATTTTCTTCAAATTTGAATATGAGGAATGAATATGTTCGCTTTTTTTCCTATTCTTTTGATTAAAATTTGCGAAACAGTGATCATAGAACATTGTGGTCGTAAATTTTTCATACATATTTTAGCCAATTTTTGCTTTGATATCTTCTCAAATATTTTGGGCACAGAAAGTATAAACTGAAGAAAGTGCTGTTAAAATATTTAACTTAACTGAAATTATCAAATTTTGTGTTTCAATGAACCAATAATTCAGTAGTTGAACAAGTCACCCTTCTAGTGTTCTCCCCCTAAAATAACTGAAGGGAAATATACAGGTGTCCCAACAAAAATTTGACCCTCCAGAATTTAGAAACGAAAAATTTTCGAAGAATTCGGAAAAACAGGGGGAACTTCTGTTTTGAGGGGAACGAATTTCCATCATGAGTTTGTTCCGAAAAAACCACCCCCATGAGAGCGGCATCAACCCCCAACATTTTTTGAATAGGAAAGAAATGGCGGTTGTGTTTTAGTTAAAAAGCTTTTTTGTCCTCTAAACATCCTAGTTAAAATTTTCAAATTCGGTGATTTTTTGAGCAATTTGATTTCGAACATTATCAGAAGGATAAATCAAACAGAAACCCAATACATTTAAATACACCACATCTGTACGTGATGATAGGGAACATACTATCACTCCAGTACCGACAATTATGTCTATTGACTTCCCTATTCAACATAAAGGTACACTGGTCAGAAAAGATTGTATTGTAGAGTCGGTGTTATATATGTTATAATTCAGTAACTCACTAAATTGTTCACAGAACTGAGTTCGACTGTCAGGATCATCTCCATTCAACTGTTGCACCAGCCTTATCTTGTATAGATGAAATTTATGAGCTTTCGCAATTCGATGAACGCTAGATTTCGGAAGATTAGATGCTCGTGCCAAAGTTCTTATAGATTGCAGATTAACCATCTGTAAATATTCCAATACTGCTATTTCAATCTAACGTCCCTGATAACCTTCGTTCAAAAGTTGTCGAACACGGATATCGAAATGTGGCTGTGCACCATCATGCTGAAATGTGAGTTCATTTTCTGATAGATTGTCAGTAATCGTTGAATTAATAATGTCGTCTAATAAATTCAAAGATTCCCATCGATAAAAATTGGTCCAACAATATGGTTTCCTTATATTCCTACCCAAACATTTAATTTCTGAAGAATTTGTGTATTTGTCTCCATGAATAAACGAAGATTGTATTGTAGAGTCGGTGTGTGTTATTATTCAGTAACTCACTAAATTGTTCCCAAAACTGAGTTCGACGGTCAGGATCATCTCCATTCAACTGTTGCACCAGCCTTATCTTGTATAGGTGAAATTTATGAGCTTTCACAATTCGATGAACGCTAGATTTCAGAAGATTAGATGCTCGTGCTGAAATTCTTATAGATTGCCGATTATCCATCTGTAAATATCCCAATACTGCTATTTCAATAGCTTCATTTCAGACTGGACGCTCAACTTCGTGTTTCTTATTCAGAATGGAACCAGTAGTTTCCAATGTATTCATCTAATGCTTAACATATTGGAGACTTACAATTCTTTCTGGATGATTGTTATTAAAATACGCAATTAATCTAGAATTCTCGTCATTCCGATAATATAATTTGAGAATTTCTATTCTTTCTTCCATAGAATATACCTTTTTCGCCCACGTAAGTTAGTCTCAAAACCAATTATGATGCAGAAACGAAAGACTGAAACACATTTGAAAAAAAAATTCAAAAAAATGGTATTATTGTAATGAATTTCATGCGTTTCACACATCTTTTCATCATGGACGATAAGAAAATCGAACATTTTTAAAGTAAAAACATTCAAAAACTCTAATTCTTCTGCCATTAAATGAATAAATTTGAAAATTTCAACTGCGATGTTAAGAGAGCAGGAAAAACTTCTCAACTAAACCAACATCTCCTCCCTACTCAAAAAATGCCACATCTTCAGGTGATTTTTTCGAAACAATGTTGTCATAGGAATTCTTTCTCCCTGATACAGAACTTGAAAATAATTTTTGGATTCTTCAATACTCTGAGGTTAAACTGTCATCACCTTTTGACGGTAAGTTCAATATTTCATTATTTCGTGAATAGTCAACCGATTTTGAAAATTTCAACTGGGTTGTGCACAGAACATAAATAAGTTTCAAGCTAGCCAACACTCGACATCTCTTTCCTATTCAAAAAATGTTGATGCCACCTTCAAGAGGGTGGTTTTTTCGGAATGAACTCATGATGTAAATTCGTCCCCCTCAAAACAGAAGTTGACCTATTTTCTAAATCTTCAAAATTTCTTCGTTTCTGAGTTATGGGGGGATCAAAATTTCATTGGGACACCCTGTATGAAATTTCGTACATAAATCAGGTGTACTCTGAAGTTATATTCCAGGATTTGCGTTTGATTCAAAAAGTTGAAAATTGGGGGTAAAAATTCAGAAGTATATAAACAATCCTTTCAAAGGCTTGAAAGCAGAGGCATATAAGGGGTGGGCCATTTGAAATTTGCGAAATTCTCTTCAGAGAAATGCGAAAAATGATCCAGTTTTTACCAATAAATCGCTCCAAGAATTACCGTGAGGACGTTTCATTTTTATTGAATTTTCCACGTGAATTTCTAACAGTTTCGATAGAAGATGTCAAATATTAAACTAACTTTCAATCAACACACGAATGACAAATGTAGCTAGACTCAAATAACCGATACTTCAAAATGCAAACGCTAGATGGCCCTCCCATTTTCGTAAAATACATTGTGATTTCTTGATCGATTTCGTGTACTTTTTCGAAACTGTAGTATATGAATATCTCCTATCTTGATATTGTTATCAATGATAACATTTCTTTTGTCCAATAACCAGAAGAGTGATTGAGAAAATACACGTTTTTATTACGTAGGGCTTTTCTTGCAAACTATAGCCATTTGCATGAAATGAATACCATTTAAAATTTATAATCCGTTAAAAATAATTCATTGCAGGTTTTTTTTGTGTACAGCAATTATTGCCAAATTTCCATATGATGATTACTCAGTTCTTGGGAAAAGCGATACTCTCACGTTAATTTTTGGTGAAAACATGGACGTTTCGAATTAACTCATACACATCTTACATTGAAAATGATTATTATATTGTTCATTAAAATCATGACATTCTCTCATCCAATTTGGTCACTACTACTTTTATGGTTGGGAAGAACCCAAATAAATGTAGATACATGTTGCTTCTTAATGAGTTTTTTATCGTATTAATGTGATTTCGCCGTTCTTGAGTTTCGACACAATCCGAAAGTTTCTCAAAATGATAAATCCTGTTTTTCAGGAATACTCACAGGAAACAATGGATACCAAAAGTATTTTTCAATTTTAAAAATGAACGCTCAACAGTTACATAGCTTCGGCAGCGCTATAATCTCCTTGCAACAACTGTCGAAGATTTTCAACACATAACAAACTAAGTATCTCAGGTATCTTTCTGTAATCTTAAACATTTCAAGTTTTGTGCCTACGAACTATGATTTGTGGACAGCTTTGGTTTCCTTTTATGTTTCGTGGAAAAATCGTATCGAATGCTGTTCGAAGCTTTCGGTGAAGGTGCTCTTTGTAAAACACAGTGTTTCTAGTGCTTCAAAAAATTCTTAAATAGTTATTTTTAAATGAGAAACAAAGAGCGTGGAAACCATCGAAAAAGTTCGCAGACAACGAATTGCAAGCCTTATTGATTGAAGATGATGTTCAAACTCATTAAGAAATCGCTGATCAATTGAATGTGATGCAAAAGCCAACTTTAGGATTTATTTTGAGAATTCTGTAAATCATGAGTGAAGCCAGGCAAACAATCGATTTAGAAAAGAAGACAATGCTTTACGACGATGGGATCAGAAGAGTGTAATTTATTTTAATTAAAAATTATATAAGAGACAGTTATTTAATTTCCACAAAAATGTTTATAATTCAACAATTGTTTCACCACGATGTGTCTTCTTCAGGTATCTACATTCAACTGGCTGATGGTGTCCAGTGTAGCAGAGTTTAAATACATATAAGTACGTGACAAATAATGGAAAAAACAAGTAATAAAAACTTAGGGTGTTTATTGGAGTTTGCTACTAAAAATGTCATTACAGAAAGATATTCAATAATGGGGATTTGTCAACATGTGTTTGTTAATTCAAAAGGATTTTACGGGCATTGTACCTGTTGATTTCAAGAAATTCTAAAAAGATAGAAAAGGCTTTTTACTTGATGGAAGAAATATAACAAAATTTGAAAATTCAAATTTTGTTATAATTCTAAAAAGGTTAATCTAGAACTTTTGCTTTCGACGTGGATAATTTCATAGTTATTGTTGAAATTATGCCTGAATTCCTTAACATGTTTAGCATACGTCGAATGTATAGAATCCGTAACTTCTTTAGTATTCTTGGATTATTTTCTTGAATGATCTTGGATATGTGTATTTCAAGTGTACTTCAAAATGCAAACTCTAGATGACACACTTTTAAGTTTATGTAATCAAAAAAAATAATGAGATTCTACGGAAAATATGCATCTTCGGAAAACATCCATATCCTTAACATTTGACGAGCAGTTTATATTCGTTCCCAGGTTTGCTGGCTTCAAATTCTGCCTCACTTCCGTAGCAAATTAAATTGAGCGCTAGCTCATAGCAGTCATTGCAAAATTCCAAAAATCCCAGTTCCTCGAAAATCTCAACAAGGCGTTCAAATCCCATTCCCGACAACGAAACTACAACTTCTTAAAATCTGGTCCTGACATAACGGTTGCCCTAACGCAGATCCCGTCATACTCGTTTGGTAACTAACTAAAACATAAAAACCTTCGACCTTTATAGATAATCTCAACTTGTTCAGATGTAATTGGAATTTTATATAAAGGTATAATACGAAAAATAAGTAAAAAGAAAAAAATAGCCCCTTCCTGAGCTATAATTGGATTAAAATCAGAAATAAATGGAATCGAGAGGAAACATTTCATATTATTTCTGAAAAATATGTTCAGTATGTACCAGGTTTTTCACCATAATTTGGCCCTCCTTTAACTTTGTTACAATTGGAAGTAAAAAAAAGTTATTCACAAAACTTGTACGAAAACCACTAAATTTTTCCAAATAATTGCACAAAATGGAATATGTACAGGCTCGACAATATATTGAGCAAAATTGACGTATATGGAGTGAAAACAATCCTCAAGAAGTTCTGCAGGTCCCATTGCATCCGAAAAATGCACTGTATGGTGTGCTTTACACGCTGGAGGCATCATCGGTCCAAATTTCTTTAAAAACGAGGAGCTAATGTTACAGTGAATGGTGCTCGTTACAGATCGATGATCAATGATACTTTGTTTCAAAATTTGAATGGTATCGACCCAGAAATGTTTTGGTTCCCGCAAGATGGTGCTACACCTCATGCTTCTACCGTAACAATTGATTTATTCAAAGAAAGATTTGGCGATAACATTATTTCGAGAAATGGTCCAATTAATATGCCTCCAAGATCATGTGACATGACTCCACTGCATTATTTTCTTTGGGGTTATGTCAAGTCATTGGTTTATGCTGATAAACCAGAAACAATTGATCTGTATTGTATTTGGGGTAAGTGTTTTATGTTGAATTACTTCGCTAACTTTTGATTTTGATTATTATATTTCAGTTGATGAAAATTTTAAATTTGTCATTTTTAGAGCAGTACTTTTTTGACAAAATGTGTATCGTAAGATATTTACTAAAGGTATTATGTATTAATATCTTTAATTTAATTTTATATTGATAAAAGTCTTTAATAGTAAGTCTCATTTCACTTTAATATTCAATAGATATAGTTTCAACAATTTTTTCGCATCCGTTAGTAAAAAAAGTCATATTTCAGATCAAAAATAAACATCACATGATTAGGATTGGTATCCACTCAAATACGAGTAGTATAGGAATGAAATTGACCATTTTCTTTCTCTGGTGCATAATTATCCAATTAAACGTGCAACAATGTATGGAATGTCAATATTCAAAGACGATACTATGACACTGTAATGGAAATTTCTAATATAAACATAATTAATGAATTGGCATTATTGCTTGTCTGTTGCTTAACAGTGTAACAGAAAAATTGGTCATTGTCGAAAACAACCTTTGTAATTTTATTGGTAACTGCCAGGATCGTATAACATTGAACTTTTTTATTCTTATTCTATTTATATCTATAGCAACAACTTTTTTAAATGGGTACATCCATAGGAAAGGTGAAGTAGATAGTTACTATGCACGTCAAATCAATACAAATGCGTAATTTTACTATTTTTAGTATTAAATACGTGGTGTAATTGATAAAACAGAAATTTTTTTAAATAAAATGAAGAAGGATATAGATAAGATAAACTTATTCTGTTTTAAAAAAAAATCCATAATTGAAATATAAATTGAATATAATTTAGCGTGGAAGCAGTGAGTCAGCAATAAGAGTTCAGCGGGTTAAAACATTAAGAGACAAATTAATAAGGAACATCAAATATCCAGGAAATTATTTATTTCAGAAGTGAAAGATATCTGAAGTATACCGTAAATAAATTATATTAGTCAGTTCAAAATATAAACCTGAAAAAGTCATTCATAGGCGAAAAAATTTTCATTTCATTTAAAAAATTTTAATAAATTTTTATTATTTTATTCGATTAAAGCGTATGTATTTTATGTGATTGCAGTTTTGACGTATTGCTACCCCACCAACACCACCATCAGACAACTAATTGTTGTCTAAGGATCTTGTAGTAATATCTCTAAACTGCAGCCATAGGTATAAATATTTAAATTTCAAATTTTTTGAAAGTCAAAGTAATTTCAAAAAACCTTTTTGTAATTCATGAAATACTCTATTCGATAACTTAAATATACTTGTATATGTACACAATAATTTTTCGTGAGGCTTTTAGAATAAATGTGCATGAAATTTTAAATATGAATCTTTCATGAAATATATACTTAATATATTTATTGTATTGACTCGTACTTGAAATTTTACGTTCCCCAAAATCTATTGCACATCTTTAGATAATCAATTCACTGACTGCAGTATTTTAATCTAATTAAAATATGCAGGAGTTATGCGGTTCCAATAAAAAATTAACTTTTGAATAAAAAAATTCCAAGCTATAAATCATAATTATTCAGATTTATGTTCGAGTTCATGAATAAAAGCTTTCAATTAATTAAAAATCAGAATATTTTGAGAAAATTTACAAAATGACGAATATGATAATTAATATTACATCATTATATTATATATCAAATGGAATTGCGAATATGTGAATAATAGATACTACTTCCTATAGATTCTTCATCTTTTTATATCCATCGGGTGTTTTTTTAGAGTCATAGAAATTTTGATGGGGATAACTGTGATTTGACAGAAGGTAGAAGCCATGTTGTTATGACATTTCTGTTCAGTAAGCATTGACAAATTATCATGGAGAGATTCACGCCGCAAAAACGTTTACAAATTGTTGAAATTTATTTTCAAAATCATCTATTCGCCAAACTTATACAGCACTTTGTGAAATTTATGGTTTACATAATCGTCCATCAGAGCAGCTTATTCCTCGAACTATAGATAGATTTCGGACAACATTTTCTCTACTCGATGCAACAAAAATAACAAGACAAAGAACTGTACGTACAGAAGAAAATATCGCTGCTGTAAGTCATAGTGTTAATGATGATCCAGATTTGTCTATTCGTCGACGTTCACAACAAGTTGGACTCTGTGCATCCACTACATGGAAAACTTTGCGTAAAGATCTTGGTCTAAACCCATACAAGATCCAACTGGTTCAAGAAATAAAGCAATCGTTTGTTTGTTGATTCCGCCCTAGAACAGCTTAAAGTTGATCCACTTTTTTATCGTAAAATTGTGTTAAGTGATGAAGCTTATTTCTAGTTGAACGGCTATGTAAACAACAAAATTGTCATATATGGAGTCAAAACAATCCTCAAGAAGTTCTGCAGGTTCCATTGCATCCTAAAAAATGCACTGTATGGTATGCTTTACACGGTGGAGGCATGCTGGAGCTAATGTTACAGTGAATGGTGCTCGTTACAGATCGATGATTAATGATTGTTTATTTCACAATTTAAATGATGTCTACCCAGAAGTGTTTTGGTTTCAACAAGATTGTGCTACACCTCATGCTGCTCCAGAAATGGTCCAATTAATTGGCCCCCAAGATCATGCGAAATAACTCCACTGGATTATTTTCTTTGGGGTTATGTCAAGTCATTGGTTTATGCTGATAAACTAGAAACAATGACGCTTTGGAAGCCAACATAGCTCGAGTTATTGATGAAATAAGGCCTGAATTACTCGAAAAAGTGGTCCAAAATTGGTCTGGTCGAATGCGGTTCCTCAGAGCTAGTCGTGGTGGACATATGCCAGAAATTATTTTTAAAACATAATTGTCATGAAATTATCTTTCACATAAAAACAAATTTGGCTTCAATCTAAATTTAAATGTGTTTTATTTCAATTTAAAGTTCTATCACACTAAAAAAAAACACCCGACACTTGTTCGTCAAAATTCACATTTAATAAAATTTCCTATTCATTTTTATCGTTGCTGGCTTAGTTCACTATAATCATTGTGCAATTAAATAAAACGGCAATACATAAATATTGATATCTTGCAATTTTAGAGACACCGTTGTCGATAGAAGCCGAAATTGAACAAAAGGATGTAGGAGATAACAAAACATGTTCACTAAAAACAATCGAAGTGGATTTTTAAGTTTCCACTTGTTCAAAGATTATATTCCGTGTTTCTTGCAATAGAAAGTCAACTAGATATGCTGAAATTATAATGCAATTGAACAATTAAAAAAAATTTTTCACGTCTTAATTGTTAAAGTGTTTAATGGTGACACCTCGAATTTCTCCCTTTATTGTGTGTGAAGGGTTTTTCACTGGGGAAGGATTATAAATATAAAAGAAGCACATAATTTTTTCTAAATCCATCAAATTGAATTTATTTGACAGAAGATTTTACGGCAACAATCTTCGAATATTATTTGGGACATGTGGTTGTCGCGCTAATCTGGCGGTCAAATTTTCATATTCTATTCGTAGTATATCAGGCTGTATATCGGCGATGATGTATCTAATGTTGATTTCTAAGTAACCAATTATTTCTGTTTTATCGGCGTAGACATGGGACTTAATATATCCCTAGAGAAAATAATCTAATGGTGTCAATTCGCAAGGATACTGTGGCCAGTTATCGGGTGTATTTCATGCAATTGATCGTTCGTCAAAAATTTATTTCAGTCAGTTAATTGTATAATATCGCGGTTAGTGTTGCATATTGCCCAATATGAAATCTCATATCGACAATAGTAAAGCTCAACGTTTATGTGGAAAATTTTTGAATTACCAATTTATCGAAAAAATATATTATTTGTGTCATTCATATCATATATCCATGGAAATTCATTCATAAATTCCTTTAATTTCAAAAAATCTTCTCCTTATCTTATGAATAAAAAAATCTATTCCAGAAAATGCTCCATCAAGAAAACATTTGATAGTGTGTGGTACGAAGGTTTTCCACACCAACTCCAGCAATTGAACACCCCAGTTAACCTACAAAATATTGTAGGGACAAAAGAATGAAGGTTAAATTGAACGAACAACGGCGTCGTTTTCTCCTCAACAAGGTGTACCACAAGGTTCTCCATTGTCACCACTTCTATACATTATTCACGTAAAAATGTGAAAAACACAATCGAGAAACTACAAAATATATGTAACAAAATCATGGCAAAGATGAAAAATGGAGAATTCTACCAAACTCTGACAAATCTAAATTAATAATATTTGGCCACAAATTGAGAACTTACCAACAATCAGAATGCTGCAACATAATATTAAAGCAATCCAACACGCTAAATACCTGGGAAGAAGAGTGGATAATAAGACCAACTCGAAAATATATTTCTATAATAAAAAAAGGTATAATTGCTAGATCAAAGCACTTTCGATCCCTCTTCTATAAAAATCAAGTCCTAAACCACACAACAGCTTCAAGAATGTAGAAGTGTATATAGACCTGTATTAGAATATATTACATCTGTAGGAAACCCACCCGTAATAATATCGAACACAGTAGTTCCAGAACTTTAAGTAAGATACGGCATTCATGACATCCATTTCATAACCCGCCAAAAGAACTTCTATATGAAAAAATGAAGATAGACCCGATTCTAAGTAGACTTCAAACCTTGGGAAACCTATAACCTGTTGTTCGACAAGATCCAAACCAAGAACAAAACGAAAAAATCACTAATGGATGCAATAAGGAACCTTTCAGGCAGAGACGATAGATACGTAACACTGTCAAAACTTTAATTTTGTTTCTCCAATAATTATGTACACTATTGAAAAAAATACTTTGTATATAAAGAATGTATTTTATACTGGCAGAAAGACGCAAGTCGTTAGCCATTAGCTAGAACAATAAATATCTTTTTTCTATATATGCTTAGAACACCTCATTCCAAGCAACTTTACCTTCGTGGATTAAATGTATCAGAGTATATGAAGCATAGTGCAAAGTAAGCAGTCTACTTCTATCATCTCAAACATATTCAATGGGATTTAAATCACTTAACGGTGTGGCCATCGAAAAATAATAATGTCTGCTCCATTGACATAGTCGGCGAATCGATAAGCAATATGTTTGGACAAAATGATCACAAAAGCACAGGTTTCTAGATGTCATGATGAAGGGGCTTCAGCTCTTCAGTTGTGTATTTTAGGAGATAGGTTGACATACAATTTGTTCTTTATTTCGATCTTCAGAAACGACTTGAAATATATGAACATTAAATGCGAATACACTATAGATTTTATCGACTCAGATCAACTACACAGAACAATCAAAGGCTAAGATGAGATTTTATCCTTATTTACGCGCCAGGTTAAACTTTTTTGGAGATCACTTGTACAATTTCCCTTTTTAAGCACTACGCCGCTGCTATCCATTGGAAATGAACAGTCAAAAACTTCACCTGAACGTTTATTATACTGTTAATAGCAGTTATATATCTAGAAGGGATCACATTTGAATAAAGTTAGCTTTAAGAGCGTCGCACAAAAAAACAAACTGATCGTTCAGTCTAGCTGGACCACTGAATTTCCTGCATCTCAAAATAGCATTCGAAATCATTCGTTTCGGGCGAAATGACCACAGGAAACAATTTGGATCTTGAAACACCTCTTGTTTTTCGAGTTTGGGGTCTTTCTCACATCCGTGGACGAATGCGAACAAATTCGAGCGGAAATTATTACCATTCAAATAGAGGAGTCGACTTGCAGGTCTCAATTATAATCTGTATTGTATATGAAAGACTAGTCATGCTTAGTTATAATTAAAAAGGTTTTCTATTATCGGTTTTACAGTAAGATATCTTGAAATCAACGCTTTTGGTAATTCAGACAAAATATCGGGTGTTTTTTTTAGAACGATAGAACTTTAAATTGAAATAAAACACATTTAAATTAAGATTGAAGCCAAATTTTGATGAATTTTGATGAATTTCCGTCAAGTAAAGACCGAGACAATCACAAATTTCTTCTTATTTGAAAAATAATTTTATGACATTTACGTTTTAAAAATAATTTCCGGCATATGTTCACCACGACTAACTCTGAGGAACCGCATTCGACCAGACCAATTTTGGACCACTTTTTCGAGTAATTCAGGCCTTATTTCATCAATAACACGAGTTATGTTGGCTTCCAAAGCGTCTATTGTTTCTGGTTTATCACCATAAACCCATAACTTTACATAACTCCAAAGAAAATAATCCTGTGGAGTTATGTCGCATGATCTTGGATTCCAATCAATTAGACCATTTCTCGAAATAATGTTATTGCCAAATCTTTCTTTCAATAAATCAATTATTACGGTAGCAGCATGAAGTGTAGCACAATATTGTTGAAACCAAAACACTTCTGGGTCGATACCATTGAAATTTTGAAGCAAATAATCATTGATCATCGATCTGTAATGAGCGCCATTCACTGTAACATTAGCTCCAGCATCGTTTTTAAAGAAATATGGACGGATGATGACTCCAGCGTGTAGAGCACACCATACAGTGCATTTTTCAGGATCCAATGGAACCTGCAGAAATTCTTGAGGATTGCTTTCACTGCATATACGGCAATTTTGCTTTTTTACATAGCCGTTCAACTAGAAATGAGCTTCATCACTAAACACAATTTTACGATAAAAAATTGGATCAACTTTAAGCTGTTCTAGGGCCCAATCAGCAAACAAACAATGCTTATTATGGTCAAGTGGCTTTAGTTCTTGAACCAGTTGGATCTTGTAGGGGTGTAGACCAAGATCTTTATTTGTTTTCCATGTGGTGGATGCACAGAGTGCACCTTGTTGTAAACGTCGACGACTAGACAAATTTGGATCATCATTAACTCTTTGACATACAGCAGCGATATTTTCTTCTGTACGTACAGTTCTTTGTCTTCTTGTTGTTGTTGCATCGAGTAGAGAAAATGTCCGAAATCTATCGATAGTTCCACGAATAAGCTGCTCTTATGGACGACTATGTAAACCATAAATTTCACGAAGTGCTCTATAAGTTTGGCGAATAGAACACTGATTTTGAAAATAAATTTCGACAATTTGTAAACGTTGTTGCGCCGTGAGTCTTTCCATGATAATTTGTCAATGCTTACTGAACATAAATGTCAAAACAACATGGTTTCTACCTTCTGTCAAATCACAGTTATCCCTATCGAAAGTTCTATCTCTCTAAAAAAACACCCGATAGTTGTTGCCAACTCAATAATGGTAAACTTCAACGACGATAAGTAATTGACGTAAAATTCGAACACTTATAACAGCAGCAATTATATTTTGGCAACATTGAACTGAATTTATGACAATGTGGATTACTTTGCTTATATTAATCGCGATAATCTTGTATGGCAAAAAATTCAAACATTACAATACCATGCGATAATTTGGGCCGAAGTTACCAATGACTAGGTTGACTATAAAACCGAAAGACCATAAGCGACAAGGGTTACTACTGGTGTAATGAAATTACAGTATATTCAAAAACTAAACATATCTCAATGCGTTCCTTCTATCAAGAAGAGGGAAATTAACGATATTCATTGGAAAGCCTAGTAATTGTTGTACCATAAGAAAGCCGGAAAATCTTCCACAAAAGACTTGACATAATCCCAAAGAAAATAGTCCAGTGGAGTTATGTCGCATGATCTTAGGGGCCATTTAATTGGACCATTTCTCGAAATAATGTTATCGCCTAATCTTTCTTTCAATAAATCAATTGTTACGGTAGCAGCATGAGATGTTGCACCATCTTGTTGGAACCAAAACATTTCTGGTCGATACCATTCAAATTTTGAAACAAGCAATCATAGATCATCGATCTGTAACGAGCACCATTCACTCTAACATTAGCTCCAGCATCGTTTTTAAAGAAATATGGACCGATGATACCTCCAGCGTCTGAAGCACACCATACAGTGCATTTTTCAGGATGCAATGAAATCTACAGAACTTCTTGAAGATTGTTTTCACTCCGTATACGGCAATTTTGCTTGTTTACATAGCCGTTCAACCAGAAATAAGCTTCATCACTAAACACAATTTCACGATGAAGAAGTGGATCAACTTTAAGCTATTCTAGACCCAATCAGCAAATAAACGACGCTTGTTATGGTCAAGTGGCTTTAGTTCTTGAACCAGTTGGATCTTGTATGGTTGTATCTTTACGCAAAATTTTCCATGTGGTGGGTGCACAGATTTCAATTTGTTGTGTCGACGAATACACAAATCTGGATCATCATTAACACTATGACTTACAGCAGCGATATTTTCTTCTGTACGTATGTAAACCATAAATTTCATGAAGTGCTCTAGAAGTTTGGCAAATAAAACACTGATTTTGAAAATAAATTTCAACAATCTGTAAACGTTGTTGCGGCGTGAGTCTTTCCATGATAATTTATCAATGCTTACTGATAGAAATGTCAATACAACATGGCTTCTACCTTCTGTCAAGTCATAGTTATCCCTATAGAAAGTTCTATCACTCTAAAAAAAACACCCTATATATACACGGGTGATCTAATAAGTATTCATATTGAAAGTAAATTATATAATAAAGTTAACCCATTCAAAAATAAACTTATCTAATTAATTTCTAATTAATAATAATAATAAAAATTATTTATTAAATCTGCCATAATAAATTGGCACCCAAAAACGTGGGATTGCTAATTAATAATAATAAAGATTTTCTTATTTATTTTATAATAAATTCGTGCCCCACGTTGGGCGCCCATTTATTCAGAATCAAATTGGAAAATCTTTAATTTATTTCATATAATATATATGTATATATATATATATATATATATATATATATATTCGTTTTCAGAGTTTTTGTCATGTTTACAATTAACATTATATTCCTGAAAACCATTGCCTAAAATAATGCCGATTATGAACGTAAACGTAGAATAAACAACTAAGTGACCAAGAGTGCACCTCTGGAGCTTGCAAATCATAATTATAACTGAGCCGTGTTGCCAATTTCATTCTTCAATTACCAAACTGTCATCAGTACCACAGAAAAAAGCATATTTTACATATTTTCTGAGACCTAATATAAAAAATGTTACAGTGATGTCAAATGCTTTAAATCTCTTTTCGTCCTTTTTCATCGGAAATTTCTGGACATCATGTATATATATAATATTTTTTCAAGATAAGTCATCAAGCATCTTCTAATTCAAGAAGGAGACTCCGAAAGCGCTTCATCATTTCTGCAGAGCCAAGCTCATGGCCGTGCCATCTTTGTTTTGCACTCGCTCATCTAGAAACTAACATCCGCATTCCTGCAACCATGGCCGTCGAAAATCCCCCAAATCTGTTCAACCCCATGATAGAACGCCTTTTTATGAATGGACACCTCCTTTTACTGGCGCCACTGAATCGGCCCAGGTTCAACGTTCTAGCCGCGGTCATTGCCTGATGCCCATATCTTGTCAGCTAGTTCTTCGGGCAGTTAGAGATTGTTAAACAGCGTTGCCTTGCTCAGCCACTCGAGTTGCCGCTGCCACTTTTTTCGAGACCAGAAAAATAACGACCGAAAGTTCGTAAGGGGGGCCATCAGATTGTGACGCTGAGATTACGACGGGCCGTCGGTGAGCGCGGAAGGAAAGGAATACGAAATTAGGTGAAAGGTACATCTTCGGGATATTCTCGATTCTGAACACTCAACGAGAAACAACATGGGAATGATTCCACAGACTATACCCGACCATATTCTGTGAAGTCCTTCCATTATTTTAGAATATAATCATCAGGAAAATTTCGTTGAATACCAAAACAGTTAGTTCAACATTATTCATTGTAATTTATTGCAATAATTGATAGTTTCAAGGCTCTAGCTCTTTCCGTTCGAAAATTATCCTGTTTACGGACGACCGACTGAAGCGGCCGGACAGGATTACATTTGACCCCGAATTCTTCATTAATGAGTCCAACCCGTCGTCTAAGACCATTTTTCCTGCTCAAAATCAGAAAATCACAGACATTTGAACGAAATTATAGCACGACTTTCCTTGGAACCATGCGCAAAACACATTTAACTTAATATATACAGTCCGTATTGAAAGTATCCGGAAGAAACAAAACCCAATTGTAATTTTTTAGTATATATTTTCAATTCTTGAATTAGAAAATTATAACAAAATGTTTATCTTATTCACTTATACATTTAACTGTAAACACTTGACTAAATGTTGAGGTACTCCCGAAACTAGATCTCCTCCATAATTTTCGATGATGCTAGTCCAGGACTGCAAAACTGACTGAATTAAATCATCTTTATTTCGTGGCGCTGCTCGTTCAACTTCATCTTCATTAGTCCCCATATGTTTTCAATTGAACTAAGATTTGGTGAAACTGCTGGCCATGAAATGGTTGTCACTTGGTGTTCTTGCATCCAAGCTTGAGTACATACTCAGAATTGTACATGTCGGCATGTGAGCAGAACTCTTAACTGACGTTTGAGTACCATTGTCATCATCGCTGTCCCGGATTTCTGCTCAAGTTTTGACACCCTAGCAGCTGATAAGCTGAAAGTGAAAGAAAGTATGTTTGAAGAAAGATAATAGAGAATCTGCACCAGTGCAACCAAGGAGTAACCAGCACGGATCACCCTCCTCCCAAAGGGATCGCCGTGTCAACCCCAGCACTCAGCTTCATGAGCAGAGTGTTCCTATTTGGTGGTTGTCAATTGCCGAAGTATCGAAACAACACAAATAACAGCTTTCCAACCGGGATTTCCCACCCCGAAGGATCACTGTTGCTGTTCGACTGCTAAAATCGAGGCTCCGAAGCATCGTAGAAGGATGGCATAAGGATCTAAAAGTAGGGCCGAAGTTGGGAGATGGACATAGGGCGAGTCTTCCAAGATCCCACCCTGGTCGAAACGTCGTAGCCTCCCTTTTTCCTCAAGCGGACCATTCAGGACTCCGCAGCAGGAACTTAAAGATCAACAGATGAGGCCAAAGTTGGGGGCGAGTAGAGCGAGTCTTCCAAGATTCCACCCTGGTCGAAACGTCGTAGTCTCCCTTTTTCCTCCAGCGGACCATTTCGGATCCCTCAGCGAATAAGTGACGAACTGTGGAAAGCCCGCGCTGAGTTTCAGCAGAGTTTTGTTTTCGCCCGTGTATGAATTACAAAACTCTAATCGATCGCAAGATAGCATGACCCTCGTCGAAGAGTTACAACTACCCCGTACGATTCCAGGCCTTGTTGAAGGATAGGGATGGTTGTGGGACAACATGGTGGAATGGTATGTAAGAAAGAAACAAAGTAAGGAAGTTGGAATGAAAGTCTCTGCTTTAGGCAACATAACCTTATCTTCCATTTAATTTAATGAAACTAGGATTTCAGTCATGATAAGCATTCCCACCACGACAAGGTACAAAGAGAATTGGAGGGCACCAAGCTTGAGTACAGGCCGAAGTATGGCATCTTGCATATTTCTCCTGAAAACGATACGCCTCTGGATATAAATCATGCGCCATTTCAAGGAGAAAATCGATTAGAATGCCACAATACTTTTCACTATTAATGGTACTATCAACTTATAGCGAGGCGTAGCACCACTCTGAGATATTGCTCCCCAAACCATTATTTTGGTGAGAAATTTGGAAATTTGAACGGTCTTTGGTTGTTTTGATACGATTTTTAAGTGATTTCCATCAAGCTGGCGCTGTCCTGATGGAACACAACACCTCTTCTGTTGGTCAATTCTGGTCGTAAACTGTAGAATGTACCGAATTTTGTCTATATTGACTTCCATTTCCAACATCCTGTATTATTATTATTATTTATGGAGAGCGGGCATCTGTCTACACTACCACTGCGTCCGCACGGACTATTGTGACTCACCCTTAATTTTTATCTCCCAGAGGAGATCCAGTTTTTGGATAAAACAGATAATCTTGTTCAGGGGTAATGTTTTCAGTTCACAATGGGCTATAAAAGCCTGATCAAAGACCTCGAATCTGATGGGACTGATCGCTGTGCACTCTGAGACAATGTGCATGACTGTTTTAGTGTCCTCAAGACACAGCCTGCATTCATCGTCTTCAGCCAGACCGATTTTATGCAAAGGCGCTTTCAGTCTGCAGTGACCTGTCATAATTCCGACAAGTGTTCTTAGTTTGGTCCTATCCAGACCTAACGCTAGGTTCGCAATCTTTTTGTTTGAAGCTGTTCCAAGGAACACCTTCGAATGTTTCAGGCCAGAATGGCTCCGCCTGAAAGACTCTAGCCCTGAGTTCATTCTGCCTCTTATCGCCTGCTTAGCGACGTCATGTGGTATTCCCAGGAATGGTTCCGGTCCAACCAGAGGCAGCGCAGCTCCAGCAAACGCGAGCCGATCTGCCTCCTCGTTACCCAAATAGTTTGAGTGGCTCTATATCCAAACCACAGTGGCTCTGTTATACATGCCGAGCCTGTTTAAAGCCGTGCGGCAACTCCAGACCATTCTCGAGGTACTAGAGCTGGATTCCAAAGCTTTTAGTACTGACTATCAGTAAATATTTTGATTTCGCCGTGGTAGATTTGCCGTCTTATCAGCAGTTCTGCTGCGATCTCAATGGCAAATATTTCTGCGTGGAATATGTTTGCGTTTTGACCGAGACTCAATGAAATGTTGATTCTCGGTTTGCTCCCATAGACTCCCGCACCCGTTCCCGTTCCATTCGTCGTTCGCGAGCCGTCTGTGAACAAGCCAAGGTCGGTCCTCAATAGAACCTCAGCATGCTGGGTCTATTCGTTCCGGCTAGGGACGATTACATTGAAATGCCATACATCTGCCTGCAATATCCTGTAACTCACTACTGAATGACCAAACAAAAACCATCAAAAAACTCTTAAGAGTGTGAAATGTCACCTTGACAACGAGCACAAATCTAAAATTGTTTGATCGATACTTTATGAGATATCGATCACTACAGCCATCTATCGAAAAAATAATAGATTTTTTTTTCCAACTTATTATTGCATAAGGTTAAAGTGTTTGATTTTTATTTCTTATTTTTGTTGGTAGACTCTAACGACAAATGTATTTATCATTCATAAACTGATAAACTCTAGGTGTTATACAGAAGGTATATAAAAAGTCACAATAAATGCATCTCTTGTTCCCAAGATTATTTTGATATGTGGAGATTTATTGAGCGATGTGTAATCCGTCTAAAAAGTATCCGGAATTTATTATTTTTCATAAATTTAATATACTTTTTTTTCGTAACAATCTAAGACAAAAGTACTGTATAAAATAGGTTGTGCCGATGGTCGGCTATGGCCAAACTTACATGGCAACACTATTTGTCAAATATTGTTGATTATCAACAGGTATACAATATATGAAATAATGTCGCAAGTAGAAAAAAAAGAATATTTGTATAGAAAAGATTTTCGAAATGTTAAAAAATTAGTGCAATTGACTGAACTGGGAAAAAATGCTCTATAGGAGACAATAAAAAGGATAAAAAATGACATGGATATGAGGCAGAGACCAGTTTCAGGAAGACCAAATATTTTATTGTATCTGTCTCTACTTGTCGGAAATACATCTCGATGATTAAAGTAAAATAATTTAATTTCTGCTATTAGTAAAAAATAGAACTAATCCGGTTATAAAACAATAGATTATCGAAATCTTAAAGGTTTGTTTGGACCAAAACTATTTTTTATTTAATGGAATATTTCACGAAGCTAATGATGGTCTCACTATGGGAAACCCACTTAGTCCGATATTATCCGAAATACATATTTATGGGCTTCCTGGAAACCAAAATCTAAGAGAGCCCCTTTTTGAATATTTCATTTATTGGTATCGCTACGTGAATGATATTTTATCTCTATTCACCGGTACCAGTAGACAACTTGCGATGTTTTTAGAATTTATAAATACATTATCTCCTACAATAAAATTCACCAATGAAATAGAACAAAATAACAGCATCAATTTTCTTGATTCAAAAATTTCAAAAATTAACAATAAACATGACAACTTTTCAATTTTCCTGAAACATTCTCAAAAACGAGGAGCTTATAATAGCATGATATTTAGATTAATCAACATACCTGTGACACAAGAGAATTTTGATAGAGAACTTAATAAAATAAAACAAAATTTGAATATCAAAACAGATTAAATCTGTTAGTCTTCTACAATTTTAATTTAAAAAAAAATTTTATTTAAAAAACTTTTAGAATTAAATTAATGTCTAAAATAAGCACCGCTTACGTTTCATAGACGTATATAATCAAAACTCAATATATAATGTCAAATGGAATAAATAAACCAACAGATATAAGAAAGAAATTAAAATTAATAAATAAATATTTAAAGGAGACAAAATTTTGTTTCTGATCTCACCTTTAAGAACACCAATTGCCTTTTAAAAACATGAACACAACTTAAGGACTTCTCAAAGAATATAATTTATTTGAAATATTTAATATATTTAAATATTCGAATAAGTTAATTCAGAAATCTCTCAAAACATGCACTATATCTTCAAAAAACCAATATAATTCTAGGTAATCTCTTCTTCGGTCCTAGATAATATTCCAAATATCAAAATCAAATAACTACAACTATATCACAACAAAGACGTGTTAAGAATGGATGCTTCAAAACAGACCAACTTTAAAATTCAAGATTGTTCTATGTTCTAACAAAATCACAGAACAGTGTAAGTTATTTTTAAGGTTATTTAAATTCATTGACATTCCATAATGAGATTTATTGAAGCCAAAATATAATTATTTATTATATATAAAATAAAATGGAAAGAGGCTTTTTACTTGATAGAAGAGATATAACAAAATTTGAATATCAAAACAGATTAAATCTGTTAGTCTTCTACAATTTTAATTTCAAAAAAATTTTTTTCAAAAAACTTTTAGAATTAAATCTATCAAGTAAAAACTTTTTTTCTATTTTATATATAATATATAATTATATTTTGCCTTCAATAAGTCTCATTATGGAATGTCAATGAATTTAAATAACCTTAAAAATAACTTACACTGTTCTGTGATTTTGTTAGAACATAGACCAATCTTGAATTTTAAAGTTGGTCTGTTTTGAAGTATGCTTTCTTAACACGTCTTTGTTGTGATATAGTTATAGTTATTTGATTTTGATATTTGGAATATTATCTAGGACCGAAGAAGAGATTACCTAGAATTATATTTGTTTTTTGAAGATATAGTCCATGTTTTGAGAGATTTCTAATATATTCGAATATTTAAATATATTAGATATTTCAAATAAATTATATTCTTTGAGAAGTCCTTAAGTTGTGTTCATGTTTTTAAAAGGCAATTGGTGTTTTGAAAGGTAAGATCAGAAACAAAATTTTGTCTCCTTTAAATATTTATTTATTCATTTTAATGACTTTCTTATATCTGTTGGTTTATTTATTCCATTCGACATTATATATTGAGTTTTGATTATATACGTCTATTAAACGTAAGCGATGCTTATTTTAGACATTAATTTAATTCTAAAAGTTTTTTGAATAAAATTTTTTTGAAATTGAAATTGTAGAAGACTAACAGATTTAATCTGTTTTGATATTCAAATTTTGTTATATTTCTTCTATCAAGTAAAAAGCCTTTTTCTATTTTCTATAATAAAACAGATTGCATTCAACAATGGTTTCAATCCGTTCATTATAAATAAAATATTGAAACGAATGCAATTTAAACAGTCAATATCACTTGTATATCCAACAACAGCTATCGATACAAAATATATTTCTTAAACGTACATAAACAAAAAGTCCGAAAAAATAGCAAAATATTTAAAGAAAAAGAGTAACTGCAACATTTCATTCAAAACAAGAAACACGTTAGGACATTTAATAAAAAATAATAAAGATTTGATCCATAAAAACAAAAAGTCTGGAGTCTGTAGGTTAAACTGCGGTACTTGCCCATCTGTATATGTGGGTCAGACAGGTAGATCTTTCGGCACTAGGATACGTGAACACGAGAAAGCTTATCTTGGAACAAACGGAAATTCAACATATGCTGACCATCTTTTGGAGACAGGACATGATTTTGAAAATAACTTCAAAATCTTACACCTCTCAGGTTGAACTACCTAGAAGCCCTCGAAATCAACAGATACAATAAAAAACAGATTCTCCTAAACGACCAGACGGGCCTCAATAAATCCCCCTTACTCAACCTTTTCTGAAACTTTGTGTAATAATAAAAAAAACAAATTACTGTAAATTTCCACTACCTTCTTTTCTGTACATTTTGAATATTTAAAGAACTCAATCTCAATTATGTAGTTAGTACCATACTCACCTGACGAAGTCATGTTATCATGACAAAACAATTGTTATGAAATTAAATAAATTAGCAGAAATTAAGCTGCTTTACTTTAATATTCAGGAAGACCGCGTAAGATTAAAGGAAACAATTTAAACGATTTATTTGCCTTAGGACGACACAATCTGCGCCTAGAGTTTCGCAAATTGGCTAACAGATTTGGAAATCAACGAAATATAAAAGTATGTTCAGGTATGTCCCTGAAAAATAAGGCTACATATCAAGGAAACCAAAAAATCTCCATACAAAAGTAACGAAGTATAGAATTTTGCCAATGTTTTCAAGAAGATAATTTCAATAATGTCTTTATATCTGATGAAAGTTGTTTCCAACTTGGTGCAAATCACTTGAAAATGCTATCAAAAAAACCTGTTACCACTCAGATGTTCCACCAAGATAATGTTTTGAGGAGCAATATCTCAGCGTGTTGCTACGTCTCTCTGTATAGATGATGGTACCATTAATAGTGAAAAGTATTGTGGCATTCTAAATGATTTTCTCCTTGAAATGGCGCATGCTTTATATCCAGAGGGGTGTCGTTTTCAGCAGGATAATGCAATATGCCATACTTCGGCCTATACTCAAGCTTGAATGCAAGAACAACCATTTAATGGCCAGCAGGTTCATGAGATCTTAGTCCCATTGACAATATATGGGAACTAATGAAGATTGAAGTTCGACGAGCAGCGCCACGAAATAACGATGGTTTAATTCAGTCAGTTTTACATTCCTGGACTACCATCAACGAAAATTATGGAGGTGATCTAGTTTCGGGTGTACTTCGACGTTTAGTCAAGTGTTTACAGTTGAATGGAGATTGTGTAAGTAAATAAGATGAATATTTTGCTATAATTTTCTAATTCAAGAATTAAAAATACACACATCGTCAAAAGTCTTGGCACCCTTAGGTTTCTCAAGAAATAAACAATCTATGTTCTGGAAATGAGATGAATATTTTCCTCTATTTCAACTGTAATATATTTGATAGAAAACCTTTGATACTCTTTGCTTTATGCAGGATGAGACAAAATAGAAAAAATGAGAAAAATTCTAATTTTGTTGATTATTTAATTTTGATTAATTATAGTTATTCCAAAACTGAATCCAAATTCAATAGTCCGTATTATCACCTCTTCCTTACTGAAGTCCGTGGAATATTCAAACGTTGCTCAATCTGGTGGTTCGACATGATGTAGGGCTACTATTCTTGCCCGGTCAAACTGAAAATTTTCCCGGCATTTTCCAGGAATATTCTCATTATTACAACTCTCGTTATTCGCTGAAAACTGATTAACTTCGAATACACCTGTATTCTCCCTAACAACAAACATATTTTGCTGGTTTATTGTTTCCATTTAAGTGATAAGATAGTATACTAAATAATTTCAATTGAGCTTTGTTTTATCCAGATACTTTCTAGACCGACTATAGCATATAAGAAACTAAACGCAATCAATTTTGGTCGCCATTCCATTAGATCTGCTACAATGGGAAAACCGTTATTGAAAAAATTCATAACGCGTGAACCAGGAACGCATTAGTTCGCAATGATCCACTCGAGCAACCCACACTGCACTTCACACCATTAAATTTAACAGTTACTTATTTACACTTGAAGCCAGCAGAAAATAACGAAGATTAGTGTAAACGTTCTAACTACAATGTGTGGTGTCGTAGAGCTTCGATTTTTTGCAACTTTTCTTGTCTGAATCTACGGGACTGAGTTATTTATAACTGTCGAGTTTGTTGAACTGTCAGAAGAACAGGTTTGGGTTTTTTTGGAAGAATGACTGATTGGTTCTAACAAAATGTGGCGTATTTCATCCTCGAATAAAACTCGAAGAAGGTCTAAAAATGGGGATTTAAATATGAACTCAATAGTAAAATAGCTTGGGGAAAGGAATTCTATTATTTTTTCCGTATATGGGTGTAGTGATCGATATTTCCTAAAGTATCGCTCAAGTAATTTCAGTCAAAGTGACTTTTCACACTAAAAGACTTCTTTTGCTGTTTTTTGTTTGGTCTATTTAGTTGTGTTTAGGGTATTAAAAATGGAAGTCAACAAGAGTTTTTCTTTAATAAAGTCCAAAATTCAAGCTAGGCGGTTGAAATTTTGAATGGTATTTATGGTCCCGATACTGTAACATCTAAAAATGTACGTGCAATTTTGGTTACGTCGATTCAGTTCAGGTATTTTTAATGTTGAAAGATGAACCTCGTACAGGCAGGCCCTTCGTCGAAAATGTCGATAAAATCACAGAAATAATCGAGGAGTTGAAGATCGATCATAAAAGAGTATTAAACCATTTGCGCAAAGCTGGATTCAAAAAGAAACTCTATGTTTGGGTGCCACACCAATTAATACCAAAAAACATGAAGGATCGAATTTCCATCTGCGAATACTTGGTCAAACTGAATGAAATCGGCTCATTTCTTAGACGGCTTGTGACCAGAGATGAGAAATGACTCACATACGACAATATTGTGCGAAAAATTATTGTACTGTCAACAACTGGACCGACTGAAGCTAGCGATTGACCAGAAACGGCTAGAAATAACCAACAAAAGAGGTGTTGTGTTCCATCAGGACAACGCAAGGCCACACACGTATGTAGTGACTCGCTGGAAACTCCAGGAGCTTGGTTAGGAAGTTTTAAGGTGTGTTTCGCACCACACCCACGGCAACCATGGAGGTCCTACAAAATGTCCACCTACTCGTGCAAAGGAAGGTAGAATGGACCACATAAAAACTATATCAACTGGCGATCGACAGGTCAGAGGCAATAGTGATGGGAGGCTCAGGACTGCTGGACGAGCTTTTAACGAAGAGCACCCTATCGATGCCCTCGGATCTAATGTGAAAAGTCACAAGGCAAGAATGGCATTTCAATGTAATCGTCCCTAGCCAGGACGAATGGACCCAGCATGCTGAGGTTCTATTGAGGAGCGACCTTGACTTGTTCACAGACGGCCCGCGAACGCCGAATGGGACGGGAACGGGAGCGGGAGTCTATGGGAGCAAACAGAGAATCAACATTTCATTGAATCGCGGTCAAAACGCAAACATATTCCAGGCAGAACAATTTGCCATTGAGACCGCGGCAGATCTGCTGATAAAACGGCAAATCCTCCACGGCAAAATCAAAATATTTACTGATAGTCACTCAGTACTAAAATCTCTGGAATCCAGCTGTTGTACATCGAAAACAGTCTGAAGTTGCCGCACGGCTTTAAACAGGCTGGTATATATAACAGAATCACTATGGTTTGGATACCGATCCACTGTACTATTTGGGTAACGAAGAGGCAGATCGGCTGATGTTTGCTGGAGCTGCGCTGCCTTTGGTAGGTCCGGAACCATTCCTGGGAATACCACATGACGTGGATTAGCGGACGATAACCTGCATAATGAACTTAAGACTATAGTCTTTCTGGCGGAGACATTCTGACCTGAAATATTCAAGATATTCCTTGGAACAGCTTCGAACAAAAAGATGGCGGACCTAAAGTTAGGTGTGGATAGGGCCAAACTAAGAAAACTGGTCGGAGTTATGACAGGTCACTGCAGGCTGAAAGCGTATTTGCACAAATTCGGTCTGGCTGAAGACGATGAATGCAGGCTGTGTCTTGTGGATACTCAAACAGCCATGCACATCGTCTCAGAGTGCCCAGCGGTGAGTCGCATCAGATTCGAGGTCTTTGGTCAGGCTTTTATAGCCCACTGTGAACTGAAAAAAATTACCCCCCAACAAGAACGAAGATATATAATTATAATTGATTAAGATAAGACCTATGTATACAACAATTCAATAATTCTTTGACAGGTTTCTAGGTCCAGGGTTATAATAATAACAACTTTTTAAGAAAAAGGCCAACTAGTTTCGATTTTATTACAAAATCTTCATCAGGGCTCCGGAATGAAAAACATGAACTACATCTACAAAATCCTTTTGAGTTGCCTGAAGTTACGATATCAGGATACAATTTTAAAATCAATACAAAACAAATATACATTTTTTTATATAAGTAAGGAAATTTTCTGTTTTTTTGTTGATGGATCAAATAGACTTCTCCAACTTACATTTCTATCTCGTTTGGTTTTTGTCGAATGGAAAATGTAAAATTTTGGAAATGACAACTACTGGCCGCATGGGGGACTGTCGAAAGACTGAGGTGAATAATCTGCGGCTTTCGGAGGTAGCGTGTATAACGATGGCACGATGGATCTCAAGAATAATGGGCTTAAATATTGTTTGGAAAATTGTTTTATTTTTTTTATATATATTTTCATTTATGTCCTATATTTTCTGATAAATAACAATATGTCTTATTTAGACTTTCAATACAGGTTCTCTTATTAATTGAGTTTGGATCTTGTTTGATAGATATCATCTCATGCATTAAATGTTTTTTTTTAATTTTTTTGTTTGCCTAAAATTTTGATAGATCCCGGATCGAAATTGAAGGAATGAAGGGTGTTTTTCACATGTTCTGCTAAAGCGGTGTTATTTTCTTTTTGTTTTTCAGTGGATTGAAGATATTCGGGGAGTCTCTTCTGTGTTCAGAGATCCTGTCCTTTAGATACCGACCAGTTTGACCAATGTATGTTGATTGACAGTCGTTGCAGAATATTTTATATATGGTTTCACTAATGAATTCGGAGTTGCCCTTTTAGTTTTCGAGAAAAGTTGTTTAACTGTGTTGTCAGATTTAAATAGCACTTTTTTTGTTTATTTTGGTGAATATTTTTTTAATTCTTTTTGCCAAATTTTCTATGTAAATTATTTTGAAATATTTTTGGGCTTCCTTTTCCTCTGGTTGTTGGCTTTGCGAAGTTACATCTTTGTTAAGAATTTTCTTTATGAACTTGGTGGGATAGTCATTATTTTCTGGGATTGATTGTATTTTAGTGATGTTATTTTCGTGAAATTCGCTAACCGAAAGTTTTAATGCTCTATGTTTCAAATTATTTATGATGTTTATTTTTTGTGTCATATTATGATTTGAGTGAAAATTCAGAATTCTTCCAGGAAATGTTGGTTTCCGCTACCAGTCTGTTATTATTTTGTCTTTCCTTCTTATCAGTAATGTATCTAGGAAAAGGCATTCATCCCCGCTTAGAATTCACCATTGAATTAGAAACACAGAACAACTCACTACATTTCCTAGATAGATCCTTAATTTTTATGATGTTTAGAAAACAAAAAATTATATAATAATAATATAATAATAATAATAATATCAATAATATATATAATATATAATTATATTAAGTTTTTGAATAAAGAAATTTATTATACAGTTTCCAGTGGTTCAAGGGAGGCCATGAAATGCCTTTGTATGTGTTTAGCATAGAACATAGAGTACCTTGGATATTATTATACATTCTGTCAAGAAAGTACCGGGAATTATCGATTTAAATCTGGCGGGGCAATGAGGCAGGTAAAAATTTTTTTTCTAGGTTGGTAACACTGTCCTTAATTACTATGCCAAGCTTTAGCGGGATCTGTCAACTAGTGTGTTTTCAACAGCTGATTAAGTCAGTCGATGTCAGAGTGCGTGCCGATTTTTACTTTGGGTGATTACGTTGAGCAAAGAATTTGTTTAAAGTTTTGTGTTGCAAATGAATTTTCGTGTGCCGATGCATTGAAAATGTTGCAAAAGGCCTTTGGTGATGATGCTCTATCGAAAACTCGTGCATATCAGTGGTACAGAGCCTTCAAGGACGGTCGTGAAGTGAAGGATAAAATTAAGGAAAGGGTGCTGGAAAACCGTCGTACCAGCTTGAGAGAGATAGCACATGATCTTAAGATATCCCACGAGTCCGCACGTACGATTTTGATTGATATTTTGGGCATGAGAAAGGTGGCCGCACGACTCGTACCGAAAGACCTGAATTTTCTTCAAAGACGTCATCGCGAACAGGTTGCTTCAGACATGCTGGATCGCTGTAATTCCGATTCTACATTCATGGAACGCATTATAACTGATGTGATGCTCATTGTTTTCTTCGATATCCGTGGCGTGATGCACTACGAATTCGTTCCAGAGGGTCAGACGGTAAACAAGGAGTATTACCTAGGCGTTATGAAACGTTTGCGTGAGCGTATCCGTAAGAAGCGGCCAAATTTGTGGGCGAACAACTCATGGATTTGGCATGACGATAACGCGCCTTCTCACCGAGCTACGATTGTGACTGACTTTCTCGCCAAAAACTCAACAAACGTGCTTCAGCAACCACCGTATTCGCCGGATTTGGCTCCCTGCGACTTTTTCCTCTTCCCAAAACTAAAATTGCCCCTTCGTGGCACCCGTTTTGAGTCGATTGAAGCCATAAAACAAAATTCGGCGCGAGAGCTAAAGTCCATCCCGGAAAGCGCCTATAAAAAATGTTTCGATAATTGGAAGTGCCGTTGGCATAGATGTATTGGAGCAAATGGAGCCTATTTTGAAGGCGACCCAATAAATTTTGACGATTAAATGTAAATATGTTGTTTTAATTGAAAATTCCCGGTACTTTCTTGACAGAGTAGTAGATGTACCTACCTAGCATGAAATTGCCTTCATAGAGATTACAGAAATTGTTTGGTAAGATTACAAGTTTATTTATTTTTATTTGATTTTATCGTTCGAATGTAAAATGTAAAGTTGAACTGACCTTATCTGAATTCGAATTGTTTTTTGAGGATATACTACATGTTTTTGAGAGTTTTTGAAGTAACCTATTTAAATATTCAAACATATTAATTAGTTCAAATAAATCATAATAGTTTTGGAGAAGTTCTTAAAATTATGATAAGTATTTTTGAAAAAGATTTAGTTTTCATAAATATAAGACCAGAAACTAAACATTTTGTCAAATGTTTGTTACAGGGAAAGCATACGTAACACGCCTGTCTGACGAGTTCATGTTTGGAACGAAATATTCAATATTACTTATTTTTAAATTTTTTTTGATTTGAATTAACATTTTATTTTTGTTGGGTTTTTTTATCTCATTTGATATTGTATAATGAATTTTGATTTTATACGTCTATTAAATATAAGCAGTGCTTAGTATAAGACATTAATTTAATTCTAAAAGTTTAAAAAAAAAATTTTTTGAAATTAAAATTGTAGAAGACTAACAGATTAAATCTGTTTTGATATTCAAAGTTTCAAAAACAAACTTTTTAACTAAAACACATCCGCCGAACTTGAAAATTATTTTTGGTTTCTTTAAAACTCTTAGGTTCTTGAGTTTTGGCGGTTCAACTGTCTGTTCAACATCACATTTTTGAAAATTTCAACTGGGTTGTGTACAGAACATAAATAACTTTCAAACTAACCAATAGTCGACATTTCTTCCCTTTTCAAAAAATTTTGGGTGTTGATGCCACCTTTTTGGGGTTGATTTTTTCCGAAAAAACTCATGATTGAAATTAATCCCCCTCAAAACAAAAGTTTTTTTTAAATCTTCGAAAAGTCTTCGTTTCTGGAGTCAAATATTCATATGGACACCCTGCATACATATCCCTAGGCAGGTGTACTCTAGTATAAATCCAATTAAAATTCTAATAATGTCACCAACATTTTGGGAGATTTCGTCTTCAACGATATTCGATACAATTCAACTGAAAAAATTTAATATCCATATTTTCGATCAAAAACTGAAAAAATATCACCCACTGATTCGATTATCTATTATAATTAAATCTTAAGATTTCCTAATGCAGTATAATATTATTTTTAACATCCTGTATGTACGAATTTCACTATTCGGCTATTAAGTAACCACATTTATTTGATACTTAACGACACATAATTCTTATTGCAATTGTATGTAGTTTTCATTAATTGATACTATTTCCTTGAATATATGCTCATAATTTATGAAATTCATGTCAAGAAAATTTACATTGAGGGTCTAATTAAATATGTTTTTTAATGGTCACATTTTTTTTAGTCAAGAAGGATTACCTTTACATGTCTTCCATAATTATACTCAAAAGCATAAAAAACAACTCGCGTAAGTGCTTGAGAAACTTCTTGCTGAACGGCAAATTCTGTCGGCGTGAATGAAAGTCATGCAAAGAGAACATTTCGATGTCTTAATGATGTGACGTCAGGATCATGTCATGTTTCCATCTTGCCTAAAAAATACGAATCTACAGGCAAAATTTCAATTGCCGTGTTGTGAAACTGTTTTTGGCATCCGGGACAAAAGCGGAACTTAAGAAATGGGACATATTTATCTTCTCTTAAAAGGGCCAAACTTCAAGGGAAGATCGTACAAGTTATTTGCAAGAAAAAATGCAATGTAACACATGGTCGAAATGTTGATTGTTATTCTTCAATTCAACATTTCTTGATTTTACGAAATATTTCAAATTTTTCCATAAAACTAATTACAGGTTGACAAGAAACACTTCGGACAAAATTTTTTCATTTAACTTTATCAAACGAAAGAAATTGAAAAAAAAAACAACAACGGATAATAATAACATAACATTTGGCATTAATATATTTGCCTGGTTTGGAAGTAGCCTCCTTTGGCGGCGATACATGGCTTCAGACGCTTCTTGAAATTTTCGACAATGAGACGCAGCTCTTCGGGCGTTAATCGGTCCCATTCCCGGCGCCGGGATTGCTTCAGCGACTTAAAACTTTCGTGGTGTTCAGCACACGCCCTGAGCTCCAAAATCGACCACACGCTGTAGTCCATTTGGTTGAGATCCGGCGAAGAGGGCGGCCATTCTGCAGATGTGATGAAACACGGAAAATGGGTCTCACACCATTCTTGCGTCATTTTCGATTTGTGAGCCGGAGCGGAGTCCTGTTGAAAGGTCCAATGCATGTCGCCGAAGTGCTGCTGGCCCACGGATGTACTACGGACTCGAGAATGTCGCAGTGGTAGACTTCTAGATTGATTTTGACCCCATGATCCACGAAAACTAAGGGTGTTTTGGCACTGGCGCAAATTCCGCCCCAGATCATGACGCATTGCGAATTTTGACGTTGTTCGTCGATAGCCGACGTAACCGGAGCCTCTGCGAACCAGACTCTAATATTTTGGTGGTTGTGGGATTGTTCTACGGTGAAAAGCTTCTCGTCTGTGAAGAGAATGTGCTCCCATTGCTGACCGGTGGCGAGACGAAGGAGTTGGCGGCATCTTTTGAGTCGTACATTCTTGTTTTCATCCATCAGGATTTGAACTTTTTGGAGCTTGTATGTATGGCTTGAGCTTGAGCTCCTTTTACGACATATGACGAACGGATTCGCGGTTGATACCGGTCTCACGGGCTATTTTCCTCATGGAGACCCTCGGATTTCTATTGACTCGCTTCTTGACAATGTTGCGATTGCTAGGCGTATTGACAGTGCGTTTTCTCCCACTTCCTGGACGACGACCATCATGGCCAAGCTCCTTGAAACGGCAAATTGCATCGGACACGGTTTGCCGAGGCACATTTAACAATTCGCATTGACGCTTACCTTGACGAAACAGCTCCAAACTTGCACTACGTTTGTTTGACATTCTAACACTCTGCAAAATAAAGTAATATCAAACTGAAAATTCATATATTGGTACAAGAAAGTGTAGAGAATCTAATACAATAAAAATTATTTGGCTGCACTAAAATACTTTTGTTCCAGAACACAGTAAAATTTGTTCGAAGTTTTCCTTGTCACCCTGTATACATAAGGTCGCAGCCAATCCGAGGAATGATCATTCTGAGCATGTCCTCACCTGTGTACATTCGAAAAGTCATAGAGCACAGATAAACGAGATTGTCTATGGTCATAGAGACACACTGAGCAAATGAGGCACATTGAGTAAACGAACAATTTCACATTGATGCTTACCTTGACGAAACAGCTCAAAAATTGCACTACGTTTGTTTGACACTCTAACACGCTGCGAAATAAAGTAATATCAAACTGAAAATTCATTTATTAGTGAAAGAAAGTGTAGGGAATCTAATAGAATAAAAATTATTTGTCTGCGCTAAAAAACTTTTTTTCCAGGACACAATAAAATTTGTCCGAAGTTTTTCTTGTCACCATGTATACTTCAGTTATCCTTGTAGCCTGATCAAATTTGATCAAATATCTGGAAGCGGCATTAAATTTGCTACAAGATAAGGTATCCTGTGCGCTAAAAATCCTTATTGCAGGCGTGATAAGGAGATAAATATCACGATTCTGAAGTGAACAAAATCAGTCATATTTTTCCACTGGTTTTATCGATGAAAAATTATTAATTATGGGCATGTTTTCTTTTCGGCAAAAAAACCTCGTTTAGTGTGCTTTCGAATGACATATTAACTTTTGTGCTAGCTGCTTGTCCTCTGCCATAATATCATGGCTAAGAAGATAACAACGAAAAGTAGAAATATTCCAAAACTAAATTCGCTATGGGAAAATCATTTTCAGAACAGCCTTATGCCACGATCAAAAGCCTTGGATATGTCCAGAGCAACTGACCTAGATTCTCCTTGTCCACACTTGCATCACATAGCTAAGGAGGTCACTTGTTGATCGGTGTTTGCCAAAACTTTATTGTCTGTCACTGATGAGACCTTTGCTAGGTATCTAACCATTTCGAGATCGATAGCTGCTTCCAAGGCTTCCGACAAAATGGATATTATAGTTATTGAACGATGGTTTGATAGAAAATACTTCCTCCCCTCCTTTGATATAGGCTACACTCTTCCATGAATTAGTAAAAATTCCTTCCCTGTATGCCATAATGAACATCTTACAGAGAACAGGTGTAAGCTCTTGCGAACACTTTTTGAATACAGTGGCAGGAATCCCGTCTGGTCCAGATGCTTTCTTGAAATGGAGTCCACCAAGTAGTCGACGAATGATGCGTGGTCTGAAGTATATTCCCCATTCTCCATAAAACAGTTGGAATTGTTGGACGTCCCCGACCAAATGTTTCGATCGTCTAACTAGCAGCGAATCTCCGCACGAAGAGATCGGCTTTAGCTTTTGGCGAAGTTGCAAGTGAACCCATCATATAACAGAGGGGAAAAACTTGAATGAGAGTAGTTCTTACTAAGTTTCTTTGCTATCGACCAAAACTGCTGTGATCCACTGGAGCAGTCTGTAAGTTGTGTTTTTATTGATCATATGTAGCTTCTTCAAGAAATTATTTACAAATTTTAAATTTTCAGTAAAAATGGACAAGCGCGCAAAAGCTTCGTACTTCCCTTCAGTGCTTTTCACAATTTTCTTCGTTTCATTCGTTGTTCCTTAATACAAATAAATGTATTCTTCCTTTATTTTACTTCAAAAGTCGTGAAAAAAGTAGCCTGTTACACGATTAGAAAAAAAAATCGATGCTCGTGTTTCGGAATGATACACTCGCATCGAATTTTCATTCTAACGTTATTACAGAACATACCATTCCAGTAAATTCCTATTAAAGGGTCTTCGAGAGGCAATTTTAACAAAAAGCGTACACAACAGTGGGAATATCATTTGTTAAGGCACATTGTCTGATTATTTCTGTTGCGAAATGTTTTTTAAAAAGGAATATCGAAAATTGACATGTTTTCAGACGACAAGTAATAAATGACAAAATCTCATACCATCAAAGAAACAAAAGATCCTACAGGACCGAACGCCATGATTCAATTTCAAGTGATCTGCGCCACTGGCCAAACAAAAAAAATTCATTAGAGGTACCTAGTGAGAAGATTCGAACAGACAATATAACGGCATAATAAAGCCTGAAACACCGACCAATTTATTATTAACAAAGAATTTATTATTCGTAGGTATAATATCAACCCGAGTAATAAAATTCCATACGGCGTAATAGTGTGCGATGATAACCATAAAAACTGGAATCGCAGTGGGCTTACCACGGTCTATCAACAGACCGCGAAGGCATTTTTCGGCCCCCAATAACGAAAGTAATTGTCGATTTCGAGTTTCGGGAAGAAATTCGACACTGTGTAACATAAAGCAGGCACTAGCGTAGGTTGGAGGGTATAAGGACGTAGTATGAGAGCACATAGATACATTAATACAGGGTGACAAGAAAAATCTCAGACAAACTTGAACTGTATATATAAGGTCGCAGCCAATCCGAGAAATGCTTATTCTGCGCATGTCCTCAGCTGTGTACATTCGAAAAGTCATAGAGCACAGATAAATGAGCACAGATAAATCTATGGCCATAGAGACATCAAAACATAACCCCAACCCCCACCCAAAAAATTTTTGGGGGATATGCTCCTTAATCATTAGAATTGTGTCCTCTGATGATTTCAAGAAATAAATCTAGGAGATTATTATGCACAAAGCATGTGATATAAACTGAAATATACAAGTATAAATTAAAAATGTATTTCTAAGTTTTACTTTTGAAATATTCAAGTTAATGGCTGGATAAATTCTCCGAAACTTCTATAAATTTAATATAAAAAAATCTCTTAAAACTTTTTAGAATTAAATTGAATAAAATGCTTCAAAATAAGTAAAAAATTTCATATAAACATGGGTCCGCAAATGAACCGTTGTGGAGATTGAGCGATTTTCGGTTTTCAAAATATCGACTACTAGCGCAACCAAATACGATAAATTACAGAAGATGTTCGATTTATTTTTGACTTCTAGTGTCTTACAGAGGATGTTCCATATGACCACCGTCTATTTCAATGCAGGGAGTACATCGTCGCATGAAGGCATTAAGTAATCTTTCGAAAAGACCTGGTTGTGTTCGGATCGTTTGATACGACAGTTCAATCCGATGTTGCAACTCTTCGATGTTATTCACTGACGTTGCATACACTAAACTTTTCAAATAACTCCAAATACAAAAGTCCAAAGGATTCAAATCGAAAGATCTAGCGAGCCGTGGCACTGGGTCTCCTCGTCCTATCCATCTTCTGGGAAATGTTTGATCTAAATGTTCCCTAACAGCAAGTGTATAATGTGGGGGCGCCTCATCATGCATAAACCAAATATTCATCCACTGATTTAAAGGTACCACGTCTAGAAAATCGGTAAAGGTATTTTGAAGAAAGGTATACAGCTCCTGTTGAATTTCGTGGTGAAACTACTGGTCCTAACAAACGATCTCCTAAAATACCTACCAAGATATTTATACTGAAACGCTGTTAATGCCTAGATTCATGAATGGCGTGTGGATTTTCATCCGCCCAAATATGGCTATTATGAAAGTTAAAAATTCCATCTTTGGTGTAGCCGGCTTCATCAGTGAAAAGGTTGTTAGATGTAAAATACGGATGTTCAACAATCTCTGGCTTGATGATCAGGAGCATTAAGAGCTTGCACGCGTTGAATATGGACTGGATAGAGAAGTTGTTGACGCATAGTTCTCCAGACAAGGAGTCCACTTATTCCTTCTTCCGCTGAAATTCTTCTTACACTTTACCGGGATTTTGAGTCACAATATTTAAAATTTGCTCTTCAACTTTTGGAGTACTTAAAAATCTTGGACGCCCGGTATCACGAGCGTTTTTTTAAGGAACCAATTTCCCCCAATCGTCTAAAAACTTGATTGAACGTCACATGAGAAGGAAGTTGACGATCGGCATAAGCCCCTGCATGAAGGCGACGTGCTTCAGGACCACTTCCGTTGGCTTGGTCATACATGAACACCACATCACTCATTTCAATATTAGAATAAGGCATTTCAAATTCAGGAATAAGAACTTGTTCTTAACAACAAAGTTAAAGAAAGTAACCAACTCGAATCGGATGCAAAATACTGAATAGAAGTAGGTAAATGTCAAATGAAAACCAAATGTTTGATGCCAACTGTGTTTTTTTTTAATGAACCCCACTTAAAAACAGACTGAAACATGAAAATAAATCGAATATCGTATTTGGTTGGGCTAGTAGTTAGAAAAACGAAAAAACGGCTCATTTGTGGACCCATGTTTATATGAAATTTTTCACTTATTTTGAGGTCTTTAGTCAGTTCCCAAAATATTGAAACTTTGTTTTTTAACACCCGGTATATCTTATTGATTGTTTTATTCAGATTCCTCGTCTGGAGAATGTGGTACCCATTTTTTAAGGGGGGAATAAAAAAGACCTTTTTGAATTTTATGTGGAGCAATTTCTGGTGCTAACATTCAATATTTTTGAATATACAATCGCCACAAGCTTGTCTTGGGTGGCGGATCTGGATGATTATGGTCAGTACTGGATGATTATGGTCAGTACTGGATGATTATGGTCAGTACTGGATGATTATGGTCAGTGGACACAGAATAATGGGTGTGGACTCATGGCTATACTAAAATTGTGGAGTTAATACAAATATGACAATTGAAAGTTTGAATGAAGTTCTGATATGCAATAAAACGAAAGCAAGTACAGGAAGTACCCGTATAATTTTTTAATAACGAAAGAGTAAAAATGAAAAACGTTACTTTAGGTGTAGTTAAATTTTTGGATATATTATAAGAGTTTGTTAATGACAAAAGTGGAAAAAATCATTGAAACGAAAAGACCAACTGCATATTCATACCAACAATTTCTTATAACGAACTATGTGATGAGGGATCTAGAGTTTTGTGCAGCGAAAAATGCAAAATTCCAAATTATATATGACTAAACGTTCTACAACTAAGATTCATTTCAAGACTGATCTTGGAAGAGAATGACAAAAACACAATCTTTAATGTAGAAAACTTCAGGTACCTATGTTTACCGTATATCAAATAAAAAGTTCAGTACCGGTGGTGTTAACGTTAGTTTGTACATTTTTAGATTATGCATGAAGATTTATGTGAACGTTTTAAATCAGTAGATTCTGCAAGTGTTTTTGACACATTTTTCATACAGCAGAGAAGAGCAGAAGATAAAAGTTGTAAAAAAGGAAAATTGACAAGCAATTATATTTTCCGAGAGGAAAGTAGAATAGCTCTCTAGCTCAAAACCAAAAAAACAATTCATTATTCGCAGTGACATGTTTTTGAACAACAAATAAAATTTGAACAAAACGATACAGTTAAATCTGAAAAGATAAATGGTGTACGGTTTCTTGAATGAGATAAAACCGATACTGGTTCACTTCCTGTAACGCACCTGTATATTCTTTCTGAAATGGAGCCATTGAACTCCGTTCGTCCTTCGCACGCCACTGAGTTAGCCTCCACGCCATCCAAGACGGTGGATAGACGAGTTCCGGGATGGCTTCTGATGTTTGTTTATTTTGTCTTGTCATTCTTGTTTAGTGGTCCAGTAGACCAAAAAACCATAGTGATTGTCAATATCTTTCACAATCACTCGAGTACTTTTCGATGTTTACGTCGATGAAATATTTTACTCAAATTAGATTAAATTGTTTTAGTTATCAGAAATTCCCAACTGCTTCTCATCACTTTTATTAGAATACTTATTATTTTCCGAGTTAGATTTTCCAAATATAGCTTACGCGAATTTTGTGTTGCATACCCTTCAAGAATAATAATTCCCGTCTTCTCAAATGCATACAACAATTATGACAAATGACCATCGCGTTAAGGTTATGTTTTTATAGAAGTGTTGTTGAACTATATCTTTTTATTACAGAAGTCCTTCCTGACATAATTTTCTTTATTTATTCATTATTAATAAAATTTCTCGATTATGGATGATATCGAATGGACCATTGCTAATGAAGGACAGCTTCTAGATGCGATGGTAGGACATAAACCAGTCGGTAAATCAACTAACCTCAAATACTAATATTTTGTTTTATCGTGGTATATTATTTCAAGGTGTAAACAAATACTTCCAAATGGCCTTCATATGTGAAAAATTCAACAATAATATAAATAAAGATGTAGACCCTGACAAAATTTGGGCTCACTTAGAAACAATGTACAATCTAGAAGCACTGGACGAAAACGAATCAATCCCATTCCCAAATAACGAGAAAGAATTCGCCTTACCTGAGGACGATTTCGCCGCTTTAATATCAAAGAAAGATGAAGAAAGAAAATCCTTACAAAAAGGACGAGACACTCCAAAATTGATAAAGGATAAAAAAGAAATCAAGGAAGAGAAAACTCCTGCTCGTAACATTAAAGATACACCTCGTAGAGACAGCAGTAACAGCACAAAGGATAGGGAGTCGCCTCGTTCTACGGTTTCCACAAAAAAAGAAATAAAAAAAGACACTGAGAAAACAAAATCTTCAACAAAAAATCGTAACTCAAACTCGGTTTCAAGGGATGATCCCAAAACTAAAAATAAAATTGAGGAAACACCAAAAACTTCAAAGAGACCACTTAGAGGTAATTTGAAAACAGAAGATGGTGGCAGTTCTAACGGTAAATCAAGTCCGGTTCTGACTACATCTGTAAATGTAAAAAGGAGAAGAATTCTTTAGGGAGTCGAAGCTGTGTGTTAAGAATTTCTTATCAGGGTATTATCAACACAGTAGTGTTTGAAAGAAATGAAGTACTCCTTCGTTAAAGTATATTATCTGCTTAACCTAGAGGGGCCAAATATGTAGGACGATTTGTAGTAGGCTACAGTAAAATAGACGGACTTTTTGAGATTTGATAAGAAGAGGTAATCCTTGAGGGTAAGAAACTAGGACACCCTTAGTACAAAAGTGCCATAGATGTGAGAATTTAAAAATTTTTCTGAAATCATAATAATATTGATTCTATCAGAGAAATTTTATATTTCATCATAACTGTATCTCCGCCTTATTTTTAAATTCTAGTTTAATTTCATCACATTATCGAAATTGATAATATTTTCTCTATAATTAATTTTGTGAGACATTGACAACCGTGAATTATTGCTAAATATTACCATAATGACTGTCTGTAGCGGTGTAAATTTAGGTACTTATCTAACCAGCAATCACATGCATATGTTATGAAAATGGTGCTTCATAGATTTGGCATGATCTATTTTTGGTGTGTAAATTTTGTTCTGTAAAATCATTGCTTGGTTACTGTTTTTTGTGTCACATATTTGATATTGTTTCACATATAGGTGCCAAATCAACTAGACACATAATTACTTACTTTTTTTTGTTGAATTTTAGTTTCCATAGTGTATTTCTGCAGCCACTAATGAAACTTTTTGTAATGATGTGTATCAAAATTATAATTTAAATAAATTGTTTAATTTATTTAAGCTCTCAAAAGCTCCATCTTCAACGGTTTTTCCACCTTACAATCATTAAATTTTTGTGAAGTTTGCAAATAATCGCTGCACTATTAGTATTTTATTACATGCATCATTTCATACATCTTTTCCAAAATTTTTCCTCAGTTGAATTTTTACAGAAATTACAACTATGAAATTGTTGTATTGATAAATTTATGTCTGGTAGTTTCATAGTTGTTCGGCCATTTTTAATTTAAAAAATTGGATATATTAAGGAGTTAATGCTCGAAATCTTCAGTAATGGTTCAGAGAGATTGATGAACTATATAAAATTATTGAGGGGCAATATTGAAATGGACACAGAATGCACCTTGTTCGACGATGATTGAGTGACCCCTACTAAAATATACCTTGACAGCTAATGTGCTTTGCACCTTCGTTTACTCCATCATGCTTGCTGAATTAAGTGGGATAAAACTTTACGATCCACTCTTTCGACCATGCCTACCCCCATCTTCCTCGTCCCAGAGGGCCAAATTCAAATAAGCAAGTTGCTCTGTCCTAACCTGTATAATGATACAACGTGAAACATTTGAAGTGAATGCCGAGCTTGAAACAATTTTTGCCGCCTACAACAGAACTCTGAGCTTCGACTTCAAATTTTAATTCAGGAAATCAAATAAATTGAATTCAAACCCGTATTTTGAGTAATATTCAAAAGGGTCATTATGGTGACATTTTGATTAGTATTTACCCTTGATAATAACTCACCGATCAAGTTATTCACCAAACAATAATGCTGTTCTTTCCACCATAAAAGATCTCCTAAATTTTTCATAATTGTAAGTTAACCAAGGGTGAAATATCATGAAAAACTCTTGTATTTTAGGGATATATTTATTATTTTGTACCTAAAATTAAAAAAATGTATACAACTAGTAATCATATTGAGTTGTTGAAGGTGAAATAAAAAAACAAATGAACGTTTTTTGTATTATTTTATTAGTTTTTTTCTTAAAATCGTCATCTTTCATATCTACACAAAAATGCATGTTTTGATTCCTTCACATCGTCTCTCAAGTATTTATCATAAAAATCTAAAACTTTTTTCTCAACCTTAAAACCAAACTTTTGGTATAAGAAGAAGGCAGGATTGTTTATCGACACATGAAGCAGAATATCTTTTCCCTGGCTGGTCTGGAAAAAATTAAACATTCTTATTCAGACGGAAATTCTTCATCATTGAGAAATGTGCACGACCCTTTTTAGAATGGTACACTGATGAACTAAATTATTCTTTCATGAATGAAGGTTAATCAAAAAACATCGGAAATTGATTTCTATAAAAAATTTAGTTGTGAATGTGCTTGGTTCATTAAGATATTTCCTGAAGATATTCTTTAACTGTTAACAAATTTTGTTGAGTGTCGATAGCTCAGTAGTAGAGCGCTATACTAGAAAACGAAAGGTCCAAGCTTAGGTTGCATCCTGGTAGAAGAGAAATTTTCGAGTCAGACGGTTTTGGTTACCACCATTTCACTGTTGGGTCAAAAATTGACAGTGCTGTGCCTGAGGTGGTGTAAGGACACATTAACAAAGCCTAACCACACACGAGTGAACTCCTAACTCGCACAAGCTATATAAAGCTTCTGAGGGATTTTCACACAAGATTTATAACATCAAATAAAATAATGAAAAATGTTAGATCTCATACATAACGATTGCTTCATTTATATTAACTGATGGATCGATGGCTAAAAATATGCATAAGGTTGACAATTAACAAATTATTTTTTTAGTCAAGGGGAATTTTTGATCTTAATCTGTTATAATGCAATTAACTTGATGTTAATATTGAATTTAAGAAAATCTAACTTACCTGTATAAGATGATATAGCATAAATGTCGCAATTCCTTTATTCCTCCAACCAGGCCTTGTGAAAATAAATGAAACATAATTTTCAGTATGACTTACGTTTGGAACAAGAAATGCAAAGCCCACAATTAAACGCTTGTACACTACTACACAACTAAAATCTGGATACTGCAAAGTGTCTGTCACTGAAAAAAAAGGCTGAGATGAACCAATAGGATATTTAATGTTTTGGGTTCTAGAACCTTATGATGATTTTTAAACTAACAACAAATTTAAACTTCCGTTAAATTCCTGTCTTCACAACAATTATTTCTTCATAATGTATAAACTCAATTGCTCAGACTGCATTGGTAGAATAGGTAGAAATTTTAGAATTCCTGTATCTGAACACAAAAGCAGGTTTGATGAAGTGGGAAACACCTTTCAGAATATAATAAGTCTTTTTCAAATTACACCGCTCCTTTTCATATTTTTTAAGTATTAGTCTGAAACGTAGTTCTGACTTTTCTGTTATAAACCACTAAAAATATTATCATCTGTACACCTTTTACAAAAACTATAAATTTAAAACAAAAACTGTATAGTGTGTACTTGGAGGCAGTCCTTTAAAATGGACAAAACTTATGTTAGTTTCATTAATATAAAGTAGAAATAAAAAGGACTGTATGGGCCGAATCAATCCAATGTTTGATCTTTTGTTTGACAATGGAAACTATCATGTTAAAAGCTTATACTATTGAAATTTCACAAGCAATTCCATATCACTACTTAATGTGTAGGTCAATGGTTTTCTTGGATTTATATTTTTAATCTTGCCTACACCATGATAATCATTAAATTACTGCCTACTCACCACATGATTAAAAATATTTACCGATGAGTAGGCTACTTACAATCAATCCCAGGCCAGAAAAACTGGTTACATAAACAGTTGATGGCAGGTATGTGCTCTGGTTGCACATAAACAAAATCTAGTGGTGCCCTTGGAGGTAATGAGTAGGTACGATTGTCCTTGTTTACGGTAAGTTGCAATTCCGCCATGAGTTGCAACCACAAGGGAAAGCACTCTGTATCCCTTCTTATGTAAGGTTTGAGGTATATGCCACTATATGGAGATAGGATCATTTCTTTCCTAACTCCTCCGAGGAGTTTGGTTTTTAGACTTATACCTTTCATATAAGCAATACCTGCAATCAATTCAAAAATATATAAAAAGAATACATTCCAAAATGTTTATTCCAAAGAAAGTAGGTATTCCATTTTTGTGTTATTAAAATCAATTGTTTCAGGAAAATATTGTTTTGATTTCCTATGATAAGAGTAGATAAAGCTGTACATAAGTCATCTATATATATTGAAAGAAGCAAGGTCCTAGAACACCTCCCTGAGGTACACCCAAATCAACTATTTATGATTTATAATTATGATGTTATAGGAGTACCTGAAGGTCAATGCGTGTACCAAAGTAAGCAGGACCCTTTCAAAATAGCACCATCTGACAGAGTTGATAAGATACATCCATCATTGATTTTCATTCAACTGTGTATGATTGAATTTTTAGAGGATGTACTATTGCATTATAAGTAACAGTATTCGTTGCATTAATACTAAAAATTATATTGAACTAAGAGACAATATTAATTTTTATTCTAAACAACTGTTATCATTTGAAGAAAACTGATGCAGAATCGCATCAAATGCTTACGGTGAAAATGCTCTTGGTTATATACATTCTGTCAAGAAAGTACCGGGAATTATCGATTTAAATCTGGCGGGGCAATGAGGCAGGTAAAAATTTTTTTTTCTAGGTTGGTACGACTGTCCTTAATTACTATGCCAAGCTTGAGCGGGATCTGTCAACTAGTGTGTTTGCAACAGCTGATTAAGTCAGTCGATGTCAGAGTGCTATGGGTGATTACGTTGAGCAAAGAATTTGTTTAAAGTTTTGTGTTGCAAATGAATTTTCGTGTGCCGATGCATTGAAAATGTTGCAAAAGGCCTTTGGTGATAATGCTCTATCGAAAACTCGTGCATATTAGTGGTACAGAGCCTTCAAGGACGGTCGTGAAGTGGTCGCCCATCGACGGCTTCGATCGAAGATAACGTCGATAAAATTGAGGAAAGGGTGCTGGAAAACCGTCGTACCAGCTTGAGAGAGATAGCACATGATCTTAAGATATCCCACGAGTCCGCACGTACGATTTTGATTGATATTTTGGGCATGAGAAAGGTGGCCGCACGACTCGTACCGAAAGACCTGAATTTTCTTCAAAAACGTCATCGCGAACAGGTTGCTTCAGACATGCTGGATCGCTGTAATTCCGATTCTACATTCATGGAACGCATTATAACTGGCGATGAGACCTGGGTCTACGAGTACGATATGCAAACAAGCCAGCAGTCATCGGAATGGGTGGCAAAAAATGAGCCGAAACCGAAAAAACCACGCCAAAGCCGCTCGAAACTGAAGGTGATGCTCATTGTTTTCTTCGATATCCGTGGCGTGGTGCACTATGAATTCGTTCCAGAGGGTCAGACGGTAAACAAGGAGTATTACCTAGGCGTTATGAAACGTTTGCGTGAGCGTATCCGTAAGAAGCGGCCAAATTTGTGGGCGAACAACTCATGGATTTTGCATGACGATAACGCGCCTTCTCACCGAGCTACGATTGTGACTGACTTTCTCGCCAAAAACTCAACAAACGTGCTTCAGCAACCACCGTATTCGCCGGATTTGGCTCCCTGTGACTTTTTCCTCTTCCCAAAACTAAAATTGCCCCTTCATGGCACCCGTTTTGAGTCGATTGAAGCCATAAAACAAAATTCGGCGCGAGAGCTAAAGTCCATCCCGGAAAGCGCCTATAATTGGAATGATAATTGGAAGTGCCGTTGGCATAGATGTATTGGAGCAAATGGAGCCTATTTTGAAGGCGACCCAATAAATTTTGACGATTAAATGTGAAAATGTTGTTTTAATTGAAAATTCCCGGTACTTTCTTGACAGAGTAGTATACTGTTTCTAATAGTTCAAAAATTCAAAAGTGGTGATTTTGATCTGAGAAACAGAACGTGGGAAACCACCGAAAAGTTCACAGAAACGAATTGTAAGGTTATTGGAACAAGAACTCACGGATCAATTGAATGTGACACAGAAAGTCATCTCGATTTCTTTGAAACGCATGAATTAAATGAAATGCAGCAAGAAAATCGAAAAACCACTTGCGAACTTCGTTTCAACAGATACAATACAATAGAAAGTCAATTCATCATTGAATCGTGACAGGTGAGGAAAAATGAATATATTTTGAGAATCCTAAGTATCGTAAATCAATGATGAATTCAGGTAAACCATCAACATCCACTGAAAGACAAAATCTCTTTGGAAAGAAGATACTGCTCTGTGTGTGGTGGGATCAGAAGGGTGTAATCTATTACGAGCTGGTGAAACCGTTGACACTGATGCAAATGATCGATTTTAATCAAGCATTACGTGAAAAATGACCAGAATATGGAAAAAGACAAAACACTCCTTCCTAATAGGTTGGAAAAACAATTGATGTGTTCAGTTGGGAAATACTAGCACTGGTTATTTTCCAGACTTTGCTTAGTCCAATTATCATCTATTCGTATTACTAGGACACACTCTCACAGAACAAAGCATCATTTCATATAAAAATGTACTAAAATGACTCGATAACTGGTTGGCTTCAAAAGAATCACTGGTTTTTTAGCACGGCATTCATAAACTGCCAGACAGAAGGGAAAAATGTATAAATAGCACAGACGTGTAATTTTTATGAAAAAATCCCGATTTCATAATTCTACGCTTGGTATTGAATAACACATCATAAGAAAGGTCTTCAATTTTTTAGACACATTCCATCATATACTTACTACTCAATGAGGTATTATAATGGCAGAAAGGATCGAGTAATTTAAAATTTTCTCCTTTTTCATCTTCTTTTTTATGCTTCATTATGTCCTCCAATTGTTTCTTATCCTGTGATTCAACGGAACACCTTGTAAAATCCTCTGATAAGCACTCAGGGGAATTGGTTAGTTTTAAAAATCTAAAATACATCAGTGTTTTGAATCAAATTTTTTTTGCTACTAAAAATACTCACTTCTTATTATCTATAGCGGGCAACAGTGACTTTCTTTTATTGGTTTCCTTATTTTCCTTTTCTTTGACATTCTGTTGAAGAATTATACTATATTACATTAAAAGAAGGTAAACTGTATGGTCTGGTTAAAGATTATTTGTATAGGTATTTATTTTCCATGAAAAATTGGTTATTTAAACTTTACATGTGTTCATCTTATATCCATTTCTGTTCTTTAGATAAGGATTTTAATAAAACTAGAATAGAGCAGTTTCATAAAATCTGATGAAAAAATTCAAGAAAATCTTCTACTCGGTTGTTCATATCGTCTATGATACTCACGAAATTTTGCATCAACCTTCTCCATTTTATTCAAATTTAATGTTTTATGTCTCTCAAACAAACACCCCTTTTAAAACCTGTCATTCACTTACTCGTTTTATCTGCGAAGAACTAGGCAAAATATCTATCACATCACTGCTGATCTCATCAGTATCCTCTTGAGTTTCAACTTCCTCAAGCATAAAAGGTTGAAACATTTCTGGATTTGAAACAGTTTCTTCAAGTATTTGGTTGAATATCTCCACATCTGAGACAGTTTGTTTTTCAGCTTTGAATCTAACTTTCTGTGTCATCAGAGAATTATCTGCAATATTGAGTAAAATTCATAAAGAATATCTAAATAATTTCATCAAAAATACTATCCCAAAATATTCCATTCAATTTTTGGGAATGGGTTTTGAGTAAGATTAGTCTAGTAAAGTAAAGTTATCAATCAGTCTTGCATGCTGCTAATGTACTGTGAATTCGGAAACGATTATTTACAATAAAGACATAGGGAATCTGTCAAATAAGCATAAAATTCCTATAATGAAAGTATGCTGAGTTGCCCTTCTCTGTACAGGGCAAGTATTTTAGAAGGATGTGCTTTATTTAAACTTACTCTCAGAACTTGTTAAGAAGCATTATCTTTGGTTCAAAAAGGCAACTTACTTACATATTTTAGATATCAGATAAGGAGATATTTTAGGGTATTTTAAGGTCCACCATGCCTGTTCTTTAAAAACGGAGGTACCAGAAAGAAAAAAATATATGCTAAAATGTGATAAAGTACCCGCAACAGTTCCTGTCCATGATTTCTTCTTTTTACTGCGGAAAAGAAATGATTTGAAACTATAGGATAAGATGTAATAATAAATTATTCTTACATATATTTTGTGAATAGTGTTTCCCAGTTTTTATCTATAAAAGTTGCTATGTGGAATCTCCAGTGAAAAAATCCTTTTCTTGCTAAACCAGGACTTTTGGTATTTAAATGATATAAAACAAGTACAATTACTTGTAACCTGTAAAACCGGATTATAGAGTTGAATATAGAAAGAAGTAATAGTAGTAGTAAAAAAAAATTTTCATTAGTAACAAAAGTAGAAATAGATAGCAATATCAGTTAATTAAAGAACCTAGACGCTTCAAAGATCTTATACATATTCTACTTACCATGACAATTTGTCTCTTACAAATACTTCTGTATTTGATTCTGAACATTCTTGACAAGTGTATGTGAAGAAAACATCTCCATTCATACCACCTGGCACTGCCCCCCTTTTCAAACAACGTACATGAATATATTTCGAACAGATCGAACACTGAAGTCCTTCATCCTCACAGTCTACAAGTGATTTTTCACAATATTTACAATTTTCCATCGTCTTTGAATAAGTGATTTCAAATATGGGGTGTCGAAAGAAATTCAATATAAGCTTCAAAATATAAATAATTTATCTATGTTGTATTCATTCAATGTGCCTGAGAAATACATTTTATTATAAAAATTATTTAATTCTCCTTTTAACCTGTATTTATATTTTGAAATTATTGAGGTTAGGCATAATATTTCGGAATATGTCAAATCTTTTTCTTAAAAGTGGCAGCTTGTCGTATGAGGGAGGTGAGGCAGTGCCATAGATAAATGAGAATTCTTATTTATCTATGGACAGTACCTCACCAACTAAATTATGGAAATTACACGAATTAATCGAATATTTTATTAATCCATTGCATCCTCAATTTCACATAATACGGTACGCCACTGAGTCTCTGTTCCATAATACCCATAGTTAAACGAGAATTTACATTCTCGTTTATATATGATAATACCTATGCTCAATCTCACGATTCTTGTATATTCATCTCATTTCCTCTTTAAGAGTAAACGGTTCGAGGCATGCCTCACGCGCTTCCTTGTCTAGCGTTATCTACATCGACGCGACGAGAAACCGTAAATAGTCCTACTTCTTTGAAGGTGGCTTCTACAGATACATTTAAGGCATGCCTCGCCGAAGTGCGAATTGCAATTGTTCTGCACTATTCGGGAAATCTGGTTAGTTTTCGTTTTGTTGTGATTTGGTAGCGTTTGCTGTGTCGCGACTGTCTCGGGTAAGTTTATATTCGTGTTTGTGTGAACTTTTTTCGAAAAGACTTTTCATTTTGTTAATCGACTTAATTACTATCAGAAGGCGAAATGGATTTTGCAGGACCGAGTGAGTCGTCTCAAATTCCCAAGGTAAATGAAAATATTCGAAGTACTTGTGTGTAAATTTTTTAATGAATCAGCAACATTTTTCGATTCATTCCAAAATCTTTGTTTTTTCCTGGCAAGTCGATGAAACAACTGACAATTATTCTGATTTTCACAATTTTTATTGTTATTCAATACAATTGTTTCGCAATCACAGTAGTATCATCACACGGGTGCTGTGATAGCGAAACAATTATTGTATTAAATAACAATAAAAATTGTGAAACTCAGAATAACCTTATTAAATATGGATTTTCATCAAGTAAAGACTGATTCAATTAAATATTGAAAAATATACATTCTGTCAAGAAAGTACCGGGAATTATCGATTTAAATCTGGCGGGGCAATGAGGCAGGTAAAAATTTTTTTTCCTAGGTTGGTACCACTGTCCTTAATTACTATGCCAAGCTTGAGCGGGATCTGTCAACTAGTGTGTTTGCAACAGCTGATTAAGTCAGTCGATGTCAGAGTGCGTGCCGATTTTTACTATGGGTGATTACGTTGAGCATTTGTTTAAAGTTTTGTGTTGCATATGAATTTTCGTGTGCCGATGCATTGAAAATGTTGCAAAAGACCTTTGGTGAAAATGCTCTATCGAAAACTCGTGCATATCAGTGGTACAGAGCCTTCAAGGACGGTCGTGAAGTGGTCGAAGACTTGCCTCGTTCCGGACGCCCATCGACGGCTTCGATCGAAGATAACGTCGATAAAATTAAGGAAAGGGTGCTGGAAAACCGTCGTACCAGCTTGAGAGAGATAGCACATGATCTTAAGATATCCCACGAGTCCGCACGTACGATTTTGATTGATATTTTGGGCATGAGAAAGGTGGCCGCACGACTCGTACCGAAAGACCTGAATTTTCTTCAAGAACGTCATCGCGAACAGGTTGCTTCAGACATGCTGGATCGCTGTAATTCCGATTCTACATTCATGGAACGCATTATAACTGGTGATGAGACCTGGGTCTACGAGTACGATATGAAGGTGATGCTCATTGTTTTCTTCGATATCCGTGGCGTGGTGCACTACGAATTCGTTCCAGAGGGTCAGACGGTAAACAAGGAGTATTACCTAGGCGTTATGAAACGTTTGCGTGAGCGTATCCGTAAGAAGCGGCCAAATTTGTGGGCGAACAACTCATGGATTTTGCATGACGATAACGCGCCTTCTCACCGAGCTACGATTGTGACTGACTTTCTCGCCAAAAACTCAACAAACGTGCTTCAGCAACCACCGTATTCGCCGGATTTGGCTCCCTGCGACTTTTTCCTCTTCCCAAAACTAAAATTGCCCCTTCGTGGCACCCGTTTTGAGTCGATTGAAGCCATAAAACAAAATTCGGCGCGAGAGCTAAAGTCCACCCCGGAAAGCGCCTATAAAAAATGTTTCGATAATTGGAAGTGCCGTTGGCATAGATGTATTGGAGCAAATGGAGCCTATTTTGAAGGCGACCCAATAAATTTCGACGATTAAATGTAAAAATGTTGTTTTAATTGAAAATTCCCGGTACTTTGTTGACAGAGTAGTATATTACAATAATATTCTTTTTCTGATGTGTCTCACCATCTTATACTGTCAGGAGCCGCCAGAAATATGAATTTGTTCATTTTAAGTTTTGCGTTTTTTAAAATAATAAAAAACGTAAAACCCAAAATGAACAAATCACATTTGTCAGGTGTTTATCAATTATCATTCGGTACTTGCTCAAAAACTTATATTCGATAAAATGGAAGCTATTCTCAAACAGCTGATAACGGTATTGGTTTGCATGAAAATCGGAAAAAATTTGAATACGTATATATAATTTCATAATTATATATAAGAACTTCATTTCAAATAACGGGACAGTACTGTTTAAAGACAATAAATAAATAAAACAATATGACAAACTTTAAATATCCCAGTTTAATAACTTCAGTTACATCATAAAAATCAAAATATCATGTGCTTAAACATTAATTCATAATTTCTCATCAATAAAATGAATTTCGAGTACATAGAATAACATGGAAAATTTGAAATTGCACATAATACAATTTCGAATGTAAATATAACAAAATTAGTCAAAAAATTACAACCGAAGCCGACTGAAATGACTTCCAGTAATTTCCATCATAACAACAAATTTTCGAGCTATTCCGAGTACTCCATATTTCGAAAAATCAATATATGCAACGTTTTGTAAATCAGACTTGGTCTATCAAAAATACTTTGATAATTGAGACACTTGATGGAATCAAATGAAAAACTTCACTTTATAAAACTATAAAAATCGAAATAAATCTTTAAAAAACTTACTCTATAGGATTAAATCTCGTAGAAATATATTTGTTTTTTACACTACAGTCCTTTTTTTTGCCATCAGTGAAGTACACAAGGTATTAACACTTTACTACTAAAATTTTTGAAATGCAAATGTATCGAAAAATATTATTTACCATAGATATACATTGGTTTGTATTGGCGGAATTTAAATAAGAATAAATAGATTGATTTTGTAGTACGGTAAGTAACAATTGGAAACCATTATTTATTTGGATTGATTTATAAATTAAAGGAGTGATTGACAAGAATGATACATTATTTTGCAGCTCGTCCCTAAAATAATACTAAAAAAGTCTAACCTATAAGAAAATTAGTCAAAATATTTCAACACTTTGTTAATATTGGAATAGAAATAGGTAATTCTTTCAGAAAATATAGTGAAAAAATTGGTTTCCTCAACTAAGAAAACAATGAATTCGAATTTATAGGATGTCTTCAGTTGAAACTTTTTTTAAACAGAAGGTAGAGCTTACTGAAATAAACCACTTCAACAAAAAACCAAGTTGGCACAGTCCTACATCTATCGGCATAAAATGTAGTTGATTGGGTCAAATTTTGCATGGTCTTTAATAAACTAAGGGTGACATTATTCAATAAAACCATACAGCCAATCAGAAACTATTGGAGCAGTCACATATAGACATGTTAGTGTGACTCCAGATTTTATTATTGAAAATTTCAACTGGACACTCCTTTATTTTTTGATCCCTTTATATGCAATGCCTTTTCTAAAACACGCAATATATCCTTGAGACGTATTCTCCTTATTCTCTTGAATATATACAGAAAACTAGCTTGAATACAAATGGTTCAGGTTGAATCTTTGGGTGAAAATTATGAGGTAACTAGATCAAGAATTAATATATATCTATGGAAAACCAAAACAAGACATCATAAAAATGTGATCAGTTTCAAATCAACACTTGAGGTTCAACTTTTCTGCAACTGATCGTAAAACATTGTGAATATCCTAACTGGTATTTTTATGATGTCATAAATAAATAAAACCTGAAAAAGAAAAATATTCATATAATTCGCATAATTATTCTCTAAGTCCTCCACCCGTTGAACTTTCAGCGAGTCCTTTCACTTTGAGCCTATCTGCCGTTTTCAAAAATGCCGGTAATTGCTCTTGACTAACATTGACCTCTCCGGCATACATGAATTCCAGGATTGCTTGTAAATGGCTATACGCTACGTCTTTGAGTATTATTATGGGGTGTTTGGATGGATTTTCCTAAAACAAAAGATTATCGATTACTAGCACACAAAACATTTCTACATCCTGTACCAATGAAGTGTTCAGATAATAGGTTTGTTCCAATACAATAATGCATTGATGATTTCAGTACTATGAGGTCACATAACTCAATATCTGCTGTCCAAACTCATGCGATGAAAGATAAATAAGGGTAGGAAGGAAACGGTTGGAGGTGTGTTCCAACAACTATTAGCATTGATCTCATAATTTTTTCTATAACCAATGAGAAAGTTTATTTCACTCATTCAGTCCACCCACAAATAGGCTCTTCAACTAATTTCGTTAATTTCCCTCTTTTTTTAGAAGGGATGCATTGAGACACCTCTTACATTTAGTTTTTGAATAAACACTGAAATCATCATCTCTGTGATAGTCAATCTTATCGCTTGTGGCCTTTCCGTCCCAGATATTACATTATTACTTCGGTAATAATCAGACTTTGCCGTTTGTGGCATTCGGCTCAAATTATTGTCTTATTCTCGTTCAAATTTGTCACTGTGTCTCTGCACAAGATTATCGCGATTACTATAAACGTAGTAATTCACATTGTCGATTGCCAAAGTATTGGTAAATGCAAATGGCATTACATTTGTTCCTAATGTAGTAATTGTACCTTTTGACTTGTTTTATATAGAGTAAACCAATAATTATATTTCGTTTTTCTAAGTGTTTGGGTAGTTTCAATTCCTTATCGTCGTTGTTGATTATCATTATTAGATAAACAAAGTTGCAAACAGCCACATACAAAGCGCTCTTTGAAGTTAAAATCTCCGCCACATTACATTAGACACAGTCCACAAAATCTGGTGTAATTAATCATTGTGATTAATTAATTTGATCTTGTTTGTTGTTTCTAAATATTGGAACAAAAAGTAAAATACGGTAAACTAACCGTGGTATGATACAAACATAATATGTATTATTCATTCAAATTCATTACGTCGCCATCAAAGTAATACTTTGGCAGAATTTCCTAGAATAAGTAGTAGAAATTCCGAAAAATCATTCACTGATCTAGTAATGCTATACCGAATATTACCGCAGTTTTTATTGTTTCAAATATTTTTAATGTCCGTTAGTTATTTATTTTTTTCATTATTTGAACAAAACTTTCAAACGCAAGACTGAAAATAGCCTTAAGATTACTTCTGAGAAAATGTGAGGCATTCAATTCTCTATTTAATTCAAAAAGATGGAGAAATAACAATTTGAAGTTCTTTATATTTGGCCATGAATAATAAACACCCTGTATATTATTTAAATATTAGCCTTCTACATATTTTATTTAAAAAAATTATATTCAATAATTATAACTTCAGGAATTAAATTAATGTCATATGAATATCATATAACTTTTATAATGAAATTCTTAAGATTATGTTAAACATTTTTGAAAGATATCTGTTTTCATGAGATTGATGAGCAGAAACAAAATTTTGTCTTCTCAAAATATTAAAATATTTAAATAATTTTATATACCTTCTATCAAGTATAAACCTCTATTTAGTTCACCCTGTATATGATAGCTGGATCATTTAGGGCTGATGACTAGGCAAATATTTCAGTTGCATAAATTTCTGATCAAATTCGTGTTATGATTGCTTCTGGCAATTGGTAGAGAATTTTCAGCAAACTACTGTTCCCTGAACTTTTTGGAGTTTTCTCTGAATAAGATCTGTACTGTTGGAAAAATATTTTTAATATTTTGCGTCATGATAGAGATATTGAAGATCGTAGAAAATATATGAGAACATTATATTATTATTTTTTAGGAGGACAATCTTGATTAAATTTCGAGTTAAAGTAGGATTTCACCTTTTAGAGCTTAATAATTCCTTTCATTATATTGAAAAGCCAGGTATCCTTGGTTAAAGTATTTTAGGAAAATGAGTGTCTTGAGGAACTAGCATTTTTCTACTTTCATTCCAACGTGGCTAAGAATCTACATAAAATTACACTAATTTCCCCTTCTTTGACTTATGGTACTAAGAGAAAAAAACATTTTTATTGCCGATAGTTTATAGTCTACTGTGCAGAAAACATATTATAACAATATACTATTTATACCTATAAATGTTACTTTGTTTATTATTCATAAGTCCTCTTAATTCATTTTTAAAGTAACTTGCATACCAGCATCTAGAGACTAAGTAGTATATTAGTTCGATTAATCTACTGGAACTATGTGGATCTATCAACCAGATGGATTTACTGATTCCGCTTGGTCAACTTATCAATAAAATTAATCTACAGTTTAAATAACCTACCGATTCAATTGATCTACCGACTGGTAGATCTGCGAGCTCATTAGTGTTATATCGGTTGGTCTATTATTTATTTATTTTCACATAAAAAGATGTATATCACTCACTATGGTAATAGTGTAGAGATATAAATCTGTGCATCCTTGGTGATTTTATTCTTCGTTAGCAGTACTTGTAGAAAATAATATGAACAAACAAAAAAAAATTCTCAAATAAATTTCCGAAGTTTTATTATCAACATCAGTCAAAATTTTTGAAAACATAGTTAACAAATATGAAACACATAATACAAAGTGTCTCAAAAGTAGGTTTATATTTGAGTAACTTAACAGCACCACGAGCAAAAAAACTGTGAGTATGCCAATCGATTGCCTGACGCACACGAAATTATATATAAATATTTTAAATTCTGTGGGAGAATTTTACAAAAACCAAAACTAAGCAACTATAGCACAATATAAATTCTGAATGCATTGTTATATACATAATTTAAATGATACTTCTAGTGTCCCCTTCATAGGGAAATTGATACATACTCCTCAACTGAAAAATGCAAATTTCCCCATTACCTTCATTAAAAAATAATTTAATTAAAAATTTCATAGACAGAGATCAATCTAGATATATCTAGTATAAAATTTCTTTTAAGACACTTTGTACAATTTTAAATAGATAAAGTTCGGTAGCCGATATGAAAATAATTGTCAAAATCTACAAAACATATTCACACTTATGAATGTAAAACTAAAATGAAAATTATAAGACAGATTGTATCTCAAAGTTTGTCGATATCGAATTACCAGAAAAGTAGAGCTTAATATGATTGGAATTAAATTCTATTCATAAAATTTAAGTGGAATCATTTCCAAAGTCAAAATGATATGTATGTAAAGACACAAAACAAATATGACAGAAATATACTACAATTATTATTTCGGAAGATTACATACAGCTAGGCCTGTTATTTGAAGCATTTTTGCAGTTTTGAGAAGCGATGACATTTCTGCTTTGCTTACCAACACTTCTCCCGTATACACGAAATCCAAAATTTTGCTCATTTCCGCAAAAGGTATATTTGGCAGGCAAATTATTTGGTCCTTCGATGGATACTTCTGAGAATAAAAATTTTGAGTTATAGAATTGACGCACATCAAACTAAAACCTCCCAAATGAAAAGACTTTTTCACATGATTAATACCCATGGAGTTAGTATGTATGGCTCCGTCCCAATTGATCAAATCTGGTATTCTTCAGATACCCAATGTTTTAAATTAAACGAATAAAATAATTAATACTCGAGAATAGCTTCTAGATACACAGAATCAAATTTGAGAATTTTTATTAAATGTAGAACTGATCAAAATAAACCATTTCAACAAAAATCGCCTATAAAATGTGTTCAAGGGGACAGGCTAGAAGCTATTTTAGTAAAATTTGATTGCCAGCAATGTAAGTCCGGTTCTGTTAGTTCTGGCAACTACAACGAGCATCAGCTCTGAATCAAGGTTAAAATTTCCAACGGATTTGTGAGTTTTTTCACTTTCATTCAGTTGTCGTAATATGCCGTATATTTATTTGAATATAGAGAGGTAAAACGATCCTATATGCGTTCGATTAACTTGAAGAGAATCTATCCACAAAAAGAAATTTATCTTCATGAAAATTATTCTATGCACTGATAATCAATGTTTTATTATTTCCTGATGTTCGGTCGTGAAAAACCTTATTTAAATAGTCATTCACGAGTTACTATATATTGAAAAAGTTAATGTAATCATTGCCAACTCTAATTTGTACAATTTTTATTAGTCTATTACAGTACATATTAATTTATAATATACACCTTGATCTTACTTCCACCAAGTATAAAGTTACTGTTAGTTTTCGTCAAAAAATTACCCTTTGTTAGTGAAAATAAATTGTACTTCTTAGCTTTTTTTAATAGAATTTTGATTATTATCAATTCTGATTTAAAATCAACGAAGTGGTATTTTCACTTGAATTGTTTTCTACATCATATTAGTTGAATAATATTCACCCACTTACTTTTCCAAGAAATAGATTTATGCAGTTTCTTATTTTATATTACCGATGAAATAAAATCTCAAACAGTTTCTATTGCTTATTAGTTTTATAAATATGCAATGGTTAGGTCCTATAATTATATTTTCCGCAATAAACATCAGACCAGAGATCATCCACAAAAGTTAACTAAACATGTATGTGTGGGCATAAGATACTTGAATAAATTAATGTAGTTCTAAACGTAACCTTTAGGATAATCATAAACGTAAGAAGGAATTCAGAAGCTTCTGATTACATATTTCAAAAGCCCAAGCCTAGCACCACTGATAGGACATCTGTTTCGACAAAGACACAATTAGTTACCAAGGTACATATTTTGAAAAACTTACCTCTAATAAACTCTTAAAATACGGACTACATGCTGATAAAACCATTTTATGAGCTTTACATGTCTGACCCTCACATGCTAAGGTAACATCAGTGAAACTTTTTTCATCCCTCAAATGTCGAAATGAGGTTACCATATTACTTTGGAAATCATTCCATTTTAAGAAAAATTGCTGTTGGTCTGCCATTATCACAATATGTTAAAACCTATAATAAGAGTGTAAGTCATTGTTAATAGTTTTTTTAAGATCTCACATAAAAACAAGTGTTCCTGTGAACTGTTGTTTATGTTTGGTTGTGAATTACCAGAGGTTATAGTCATGTATTATCATAAAATTTTCAAATGTTATTTTTAGGATCATGCTCACCTCTTCACTCAAACAACCAAAAATTTTTTCAATAAATTTATATTTTCCGTTGCTTCAAGCAGTCATTGGTAAAATTTTTGATCAACAACGAAATAACATTAATATTACGCAAGCGCTTTTTAAGTTAATACTGCCAACTCTTGACACTTGAAGATGAGCTGAAGAGTTCTTTATTACTGATTTTAAGTTACTGTTAGTTCCTCTAGAGGACGCGGGAGTAATCATTATAAAACTCCCATCTGATTCCTAGGAGAAGTGATTTTTTTTCAGTTTTTAGAACCCAATGATTACGGGAATGTTGTTAATACAGTGACTATATTCCCATTTGGGAATATAGTTGTTAAAATCTAGTGTCCATCTATCGCAAAGAAATAGAAAGATTTGGGAGTTAACGCTGTGTTGTTTGAATTTTGGAGAAATTGGGGCTAGAGATTTTTAGTAAAAATAGAAATAACAGCGAAAATATTAGACAGGTCAGCGATGTGCACTACACGTTTTAAAAACTTGCATGTTCTGAAGAAATCCATATCCTCTAATAATTATACGAGTCACAGAGTCCCTCATAGATTATATAAATTCCACCATTATGTCATTGTATTTACCCGCGTTATTTTATGTGTCAAATACTCTGTGACACTGTAACTTGACACGTATGTAATTAGTGACAATAACAAAGAACAATGTCCTTATAGCATTCCAATTGTATTTTGAAGCATTCTAGAGGAAAGTTCTTGGAAATAAACCTCCTGAGCAACTTAATAACATACTCGATATAATAGTACTTATAACAGTCTCTCTTGGCAACTCCTAGTAAGTAAACTTCTCTTAAATGCCTCTGATTAATTGCATGCTTTACATTTTTGAATACCACCTTTAATGTTAATGTGAAATTAATAATTGCACGCTCGTTCATTGTATTTCGCTTTTCATTCTTGTATTTTTGCTTCAGTGTTATTTAATCCGACCGGAATGTTTTAACTAAAATGCATTGTCTTTGTATATAACTAAAGCGGCACAACCCTCACAAGTTATCTGTTTGTATTATATAGCTTCTCTCGGTGCCTGATGAATCAACATTTATATTGAATGGGGAGGTAAATCGACAAAATTGTAGATATTGGTCAGCAGAGAAATATTGGATGCATGAGACATATTCGAAATATCCTCACAAGGTGAACGTTTGGTCTGTTATCATAGGTGACCATATTATTGGTCCTATATTTATAGATGAGACTGTGACAGCCGAAAAATATTTGAGTTTGATTAGAGACGAAGTTGTTGACTCACGTAATCAACACTAGACGTGGATCTGAATGGTGTACCCCCCGGTGCAAAGCGTTAAATTCTCCCCCACCCTGGGCACGTGACTTCTACCAATTAGTTGAATTGGCATGTGAGTGTAGCTCCTTCACCAAATGACTATTCAGCAGTCTTCACAGTCTGCCTCCTGAGGCAGAAGTGTAAGTGTAAGGTTACGCCTTGTCATCGCGCGAGGTGAGAACCCCTCCAAAGAGATGAACCCACCAGCTTCCAGTTTGGGCTTCAGTTCGAAAACCTACAACCGTCTGACTGGTAGCATCGAAACACTATCCAACCTCTACTGGCTCTGCATTGTCAGTACCCGAGTTGTTTCGGATGCAACTCACACGCCGAAAGAGCTTCTTATCCATCAATCCGAACGCAGTCTCATGAACTAAGATAATCCCAAGATTGATGCCTCAATTGATTCTGGTACGAGCACCGTCAATCCGGCCTATACGTCAAGACCCACGAACCCATGAGAAGTCTTTCGATTGATCCTGGCGTCAAGCACCAACGGACTAGTCGTTTCATCGAGATCCACAAACCCTGAAACGTCACCCAATAGATCCAGGTTCAGGACGAAGCCGGTTGAACCGTCAAGTCCCGCTAAACCCTGAGACATTTCATGAGAATATCCCGAACATGAGTGTCTGCGAATAGATAAATGAAATACCTCCCTAGTCCAGCATGCCGACTTTCAACCACTACTCCCTTGAGTTCAACACCAATCAGGTGGCCAGGTGGTACGAGTATCACCTGTGGGCATCCACCCTCTTGAAGTAACGCAGTATGCTACATAATGCACAGACAGAAAAATGCGGAGATTTACTACAATAGGGTGGAGTACGCTAGTTTTAAGGGACAGGCCCTTTGCTGCGACAGAATCCCTTGTAACTGAGTTAATCATTGCGGCTCAGCCCTCAATTCCACCATAATGGGGCAAAACTAGGGCCCCATTCGGTCGATCTTCCACTACACGGGACCAGTGACTGGCGCAAATGGCATTACTTTAGGTATCAAGACTTAACCGTCCATTTCACTTGGATGAAACAATGGTCGGACGTTCTTTCGGACTACGGTGTTGCGAGGGAGCTTCCACCTGTTAATTTGGGAGACGGCGTTTCGTTCGGAGTCTGCGCACCTGAAATTCTTCAGACGGGCATGGTGCGCAGCTCTACCTGTGACGCCAGAGTGACCCCGTTCCTCATGGGAACGTAAATCATCGAATGCAGGTACTCTGCCCTACTCAACCCCGGTGAATGCGGATCTTTTAGATATTGTTTGCTACCTGTCGCGCCCCCTCATATGCTACATCGGAAGCTGTAGCAGAGCAGAGTAGAATTCTTCGAGAGGAGCTGGCACGCCACGTACTGAGCGGGCACGCTACAGGTCCTAGTCAAGACAAGAGCCCCCAGCGCGACAAGCTATAATATCATGGGGGGCGCCCGCCTCTGGGCAGTCAAAAAGAGTATGGAAAGATTCAGAGAACAGTCCAGTTGAATATTCGTCATCATTTATAACACATAGTGATGTTATTTTTGTGCCGAGCGGCTGGGACTATAGCTTCACTTGTTAATGCATGGTAAATCCAATATTTCGTAAATGATTTTCGTAACTGAGCTATCCCGTGTTATATGGAGCACTCTAAAAGATCCGGGAGTTCACGGAGTACTCTAAGATCTAGGGGTTTACGGAGTATTCTAAAAAATCTGGGGATTTACGGAGTACTCTAAAAGATCTGGGGGTTTACGGAGTACTCTTAAAGATCTGGAATTATATGGAGTACTCTGAAGAGCGTTAAGCTTTCTATCGTGATCGTCTAGTGGCGGGCGAATAGGACGTTACGTTGTGTAGGCAACCTAAATTACACCTAACGAGGGCAAGGAAACAGTGACGGGAAATTCAAATATTCAAAACCCAGTAATAACCGAATAATATATTTCTATTAGTAATGTTCAAAAGCAACAACCCTCAATGAATGGAAACACATTTATCAGCCTGTGGTTAAACCTACTCTACGCAGTGGTTCACAAAGTGCCCCAGCGAACCCAATAGCGACCCGGATCTGAATGACTTATTACTACATATCGTTAGGTCGGTAACTCGCTCAAATCAGTTATTATTCTTATGTAGCGGAAGGGGTTAGAAGGGACAGGATACAGTCAGCATGCACCTTCAACTGCACTTCAGGTAAACAGTGCAGAACCTTCCGTTACAAGGGGTAAGTTTAAACGGGCAGTAAGGTTAGGGTAACTGTGGTGTGCCCAGGAGATCTCCTTGAAGAGGGGATCTAACATAATTCGAGTCGACCGGAGGTATTTCATTTATCTATTCGCAGACACTCATGTTCGGGATATTCTCATGAAATGTCTCAGGGTTTAGCGGGACTTGACGGTTCAACCGGCTTCGTCCTGAACCTGGATCTACTGTATGACGTTTCAGGGTTTGTGGATCTAGATGAAACGACTAGTCCGTTGGTGCTTGACGCCAGAATCAATCGAAAGACTTCACATGGGTTCGTGGGTCTTGACGTACAGGCCGGATTGACGGTGCTCGTACCAGAATCAATTGAGGCATCAATCTTGGGATTATCTTAGTTCATGAGACTGCGTTCGGATGGATGGATAAGAAGCTCTTCCGCCGTGTGAGTTGCGTCCGAAAAACTCGGGTACTGACAATGCAGTGCCAGTAGAGGTTGGATAGTGTTTCGATGCTACCAGTCAGACGATTGTAAGTTTTCGAACTAAAGCCCAAACTGGAAGCTGGTGGGTTCATCTCTTCGGAGGGGTTCTCACCTCGCGCGATGACAAGGCGTAACCTTACACTTACACTTCTGCCTCAGGAGGCAGACTATGAAGACTGCTGAGTAGTCACTTGGTGAAGGAGCTACGCTCACATGCCAATTCAGCTAATTGGTATAATTCACGTGCCCAGGGTGGGGGAGAATTTAACGCTTTGCACCGGCGCGGATACATCATTCAGATCCACGTCTAGTGTTGATTACGTAAGTCAACAACTTCGTCTCTAATAAAACTCAAATTTCGGCTGTCAAAGTCTCATCTATAAATATAGGACCAATAAAATGATCACCTATGATACCTGCCCAAACGTTCACCTTGTGAGGATATTTCGAATATGTCTCATGCATCCAATATTTCTCTGCTGACCAATATCTACAATTTTGTCGATTTACCTCCCCGTTCAATATAAATGTTGATTCATCAGGCACCGAGAGAAACTATATTATACAAACAGATAACTTGTGAGAGTCGTGCCGCTTTAGTTATATACAAAGACAATGCATTTTAGTTAAAACATTCCGGTCGGATTAAATTACACAGCAGCAAACATACAAGAATGAAAAGCGAAATACAATGAACGAGCGCGCAATTATTAATTTCACATTAACACTAAGGGTGGTATTCAAAAATGTCAAGCATGCAATTAATCAGAGGCATTTAAGAGACGTTTACTTACTAAGAGTTACCAAGGGAGACTGTTATAAGTACTATTATCTCGAGTATGTTAGTAAGTTGCTCAGGAGGTTTATTTCCAAGAACTTTCCTCTCGAATGCTTCAAAATACAATTGGAATGCTATAAGGACATTTTTCTCCTTTGTTATTGTCACTAATCCCATACGTGTCAAGTTACAGCGCCACAGAGTATTTGACACAGAAATCACGCGGGTAAATATAATGACATAATGGTGGAATTTATATAATCTATGAGGGACTCTGTGACTCGTATGAACCTTAGAGGATATGGATTTCTTCAAAACCTATGAAGTATCTTCGAAATAAGAAACGGCAACCACGTTGAGGATCAGCGTACCTGCAAAGGCCAGCACGGTACAAAACTCACCCGCTAATCGGATACCGTTTGTCGATAATGCCAAATTCAATGACGGGGCCAATTACCTCTCAAAGTTCACGTGACGGATGAAGTTCAGAAATCCAAGGAAGAAATCTTCAAGCTTCGTTAATGTCGTTCGCGCCCATTTATCGAGTGCTCCATAATCCCCTTTAAAACGCTTCCAGGGACGGCCAGTCGGAAGATGAAGCGGCTGGGGGAGTTGGGAGACTTGCAGGAGACTTTGTCGGGGGACCGTTTGGCCGTAATGCTATTTCGGTGCGTTTATTTATGAACTCTTGTTGATCTCCCACTAGAACGCCTATCATTACATCGAGGCGAAAGTGATTTCTAACGTTTAAATTGGAGTTACAGTCGAAAAGAATGAGAAAAATTGCTTTGTTTATTATCACTTACCTATTGAAAGGTAGTGATTCGACTTTCATAATGTAAGTGCATTTCAGGGAACAAAGTTTCGACCAAATGTCTGTCACTTTCTAATTTTAAGCCGAAAATGATCTTAAACGATTAAGTTGAACTCACTGATAAAGAATCCGAGATAAAAAATAATACCGTCGAGTCGGTCCAGTCACGCAATGACCACTCTTACTTTCAAAAGGTAAAAAGTAGAGACTTGAAGCTTTCAGAGTACGTTTGGGCTTTGAATATACAAAGTCCTGTAATTGGGTGTTGCGCTTCCATAGCGGCCGAACCAGACATCTTAGAAATTTCGTTCCAAACCAGGCTTCATGTTCTTTCATTTCTATCGAATGTTTTTTTTAGAGTGTTAAAACTTTAACTTGAAATAAAACACATTTTAATTAAGATTGAAGCCAATTTTTTTTATTTGCGTATGTCCACCACGACTCCCTTTGAGGGACCGCATTCGACCAGACCAATTTTGGACCACTTCTTCGGGTAATTCAGGCCTTATTTCATCAATAATACGAGTTATGTTGGTTTCCAAAGCGTCTATTGTTTCTGGTTCATCAGCATAAACCAATGACTTGACATAACCCCAAAGAAAATAATCCAGTGGAGTTATGTCGCATGATCTTGGAGTCTAATTAATTGGACCATTTCTCGAAATAATGTTATCGCCATCGCCAAATCTTTCTTTGAATAAATCAATTATTACGGTCGCAGCATGAGGTGTAGGTACAGTTCTTTGTCTTGTTGTTGTTGCATTGAGTTGTCGAAAATCTATCGACAGTTCGACGAATAAGCTATTCTGATGAACGATTATGTAAACCATAAATTTCACGAAGTGCTCTATGAGTTTGGCGAATAGAACATTGATTTTGAAAATGAATTTCAACAATTTGTAAACGTTGTCGCGGCGTGAGTCTTTTCATGATAATTTGTCAGTGCTTACTGAACAGAAATGTCAAAACAACATGGCCTCTACCTTCTGTCATTTATCCCACTCTAAAAAACACCCGATATATCTCAGAAAATTATTTTGTAATATACAGAATGTTCCCATAAAATTATTCAAGAAATGGGCGATTTTTTTAATGAATCACCCCGTATATACACACTAGACTCACGCCAAAGGCGTACCCAGCGCAGCTGGAAGCAAAAAAATCAATCGTTATTAAATTTTGTTGCCGGAATACATTACAATTCTTGAAATAACTATTTTAATAATAAAAAAAATATTGGATTGAGTAGTCCGTTCCTTTGTGATAGATCATTTTAGTTAGAAAAACGAAATTACTCTGTTTACTATCACTAGATTTATTTAATTACAGTTACTCGCGTTTCGTAGTATTACTACATTTTCAATCTGAAAGTTTCAATTGCCTGTTTTTTTCTTTATAGGTTATAGTCTGCACGTTCAATAGATATATTGCCGGGTCATTTTGGTGTTTATGAATTTCTAGAACTTCGACAATGTTCATTTTATTGCTCTTTGTCGCAAGATGTTGGTCTACACAGGGCATCGAATAGTGGGGAATTCTACAGGTCCGTCTGCTCATTCAATATATTTATTGCCGGGTCATTTTGGTGTTTTGATATTCTGGAGCTTCGAAAATATTCATTTTATTGCCTTTTGTCGCAAGATGTAGAGTTTCCATATCTTCTAATTCAGGGAATGTATGGTATATTTCAAAGAAATGGCTAGCAAAATTGGATTTGTCTCTCCTGTATTTAAAGGCGGTTAGGTGTTCTTTGTATCTGGTTTCGATACTTCTGTAAAAAAAATTATTACAATATTGAAAATTATGAAATCGGGGTAATTACTCGTTATTTTATTTTCTATCGAAATTATCGTACAATCGTACATGAGTTATTTTCTATAGTAAAACAGAAAAATAATACTACTAATATATCGAATTATCGATATTTTTTCAGAAAATAATCAATAAATATCGTCGATATTTTAAATTCCGATATCCTTAAATTGCCATCAGAAGAAAAAAGGATTTGCTCACAAATCCCTGGGTCCCACCATCAAATTACGATTTTGGTTCTGATGCCAGCGCCATCCATTTGAAAAGAAAATTCAACCGCCGCTGGTTAGATCAATATGCTACTTGGTTGGTCTACTCAAGTCGTTTGAAAGGTGTTTTATGTATGCACTGTGTTCTTTTTCCTCCTAGTATTGCTACAGTTAAAGGAGTTTTAGGATCATTCATGGTAGGGTAATACACGAAGTTTAAAAATATCATGAAGATTTAAGAAATTACGTTGGCAGTCACTACCACAAAACTCAACAGCTGCTGCAAAAGCATTCCTCGAAAATGTTCCAGTTGATGTATAGTTGCAAAGTGGTCACCAAAAGATGATTGAAGGAAACAAACAAATATTGTCATCAATTATTTCTTGTATCATATTTTGTGGAACTCATGATTTGTCACTTAGAGGAAAGGAAGGAGATGAGGGAATTTTCTTCGACCTTTTAAATTTGAGAATTGACTGTGGTGTTCTGAAGCTAAAGCATCACTTGGATAGATGTCGAAAAAATGCAGTCTACACTTCACCAAAAATTCAGAATGAAATTAAAGAATTATGTGGTGAAGTTGTCAAAGAAAGAATTATTGATGACTGTAAACAAGCAAAAGCTTACGCTGTAAGGCCGATGAAACTGCAGATATTGCTGAAAAAGAACAGCTTTCTATCAGATTGCGGTTTGATGATGAGAATCAACAAAACATCAGAGAGAATATGTAGGCTTTGTTGAGCTACAATTCAAAGTTTTTCAGTTGATCAAAATCTTTCAACAGAGAATTGAGTTGGATTTGGATTTGACGGATGTTCTACGATGATTGGAAAAGAAGGTAGTGTACAGATCATTTTGAGGAAAAAGTACAATAAATCTTTATTTTTTCATTGCTCAAGCCACAAACTAAATCTTGTGGTCAGTGATGCTAGCAAACTACCGGAAATAAGAAACTTGATTGCAACTCTTAAGGATACAATATCCTTCTTTAGTGAGGCGCCAATCCGCAGGACTTTGGCTCCTAATTGATCAAGGCTCTGTGAGACCAGATGGTCAGATGGTCAAGAGCATCAGAAAGTTTTCAAACAGCTTTCATGAAATCGTTAATGCGCTAGAACATCTCTCGATCGAAGGAAACTGTGCTACAAGAAAATTTGCCTATCAATTACACTGTGCAGTAACTAAACCAATTTTCATTATAGGGTTAGTCATGATTACAAAGCACTCTGCGATTTTGGAACCCGTTGTGAACGTTCCGCAAGGTGAAAATATGGATTTGATTATTGGTGAAATCCTTGATGTCATCAAGAAGGATCGACAAGAAATTGAACATCTTTCTGAGGAAGTACTTAAAAAATCGGAGTTCCACGAATTGTTAAAAAGTAAATACACAGAAGTAATCCGCCATCTGAGACTGCGATTGAATACTGGAGACGATCGATGATTATCCCTTATCTTGACTCTTTAATCTTATCATTGAATATTAGATTCGCACATGGAAATACACCTGCTTTTGCCTTATCCCATCTTCATCTTTAATACATGCAAAAAGTACTTCAAAAGATTTGGAAATAAACGCAAAATCTTTCATAGAATTTTTTGTTGGGTTATATCTTTGCAGATTAGATTTGTGGTATAATCTGTGGAAAAAGAAAGATTTAGCAGGGACAGATTGAAGGATATTGAAGTGGCTGCACTTTTGTAGGAGGCTTATATTTTTTCCCTGCAACAAGGCATGCAATCCTCACTTTAAGTGCTCACTTAAGCACTACGGCTACTTTTGAACGATCTTTCAGTACCCTTTGAAGGGTAAATACCTGGCTGAGAAGTACAATGGGAGAGGACAGATTGACTGGATTGAGTTTGATGAGCGATCAACGTAATTTTTTTAAGGAAAATCAGGACTGGATTGAAACGAGAGTTTTGAACAAGTTTTCTACAAATCCAAGAAAAATGATAATAGTATAAGGCACGTAACTAGAATACTTTTTTTTTCAAGCAAATAATTGTAATAACTTAGTTGATAAAGCACTGTTATAATTATAATATTTTTCTAAGAAAATTGGTTTCATTCACCTTCGAAAAAGAAAACAAAATTCCTTGGTAAAAAGTTCCCGACCATGGTTTCAAAATATCGAAGCAGCAATTACTTTCTTGGGTTGTGGAAACGCATTAGGTTCCAACAAAATCACGGCAAATGCTTGGATGACAAAGGAAATTTTCGAAAACTAGTTCTTCAAATGCTTCGTACCAGACGTAAGTGTTAATATGAAAAATGAAATGTGAGCAAATGAGAATTTTTGGTAGGTAAAGCAATTTCTAAAATGTTCAAAAGGAAAAGGCGATCCTTCTTCTAGATAATCCATCAGCTGAAGAGTTGAGAACAGAAGAAGACAAACTGGATTACAGAAAAATCTTTTGAGTTTACTGGCGGCCCAACAACCTCACCTTTAGGGATGCTGTTTTACATTTATACCGGGCATGGCAACAATTAGATTCTTTGATAATCAAAAAGTGTTGGAACGAAATTTTTGACCATAGCGACATTGATGAAGATGATCTTCCTCTTGTGAAGCTCTGCGAAATATTGATGAGTAAAAAATCAAAACCTACAGTAGAGCAATCTTTCGGGTTGCTGAACATAATTCATCCGGTCAGTTCAGCAAACTTTGTAACACTCATACTTATCAAAAACTCGAGCAAATTAACTTCGAGATACTAACTACTTAAGATATTCTTCAATTTTTAGGCTGAGTATACTGTGAAGAATTGAGAAACTGGAACAGAGATATACTGGAAGTGAACCAAAGTCTGGCTAATATTGATTGTGATTCGAATGTCCTCACTGATTCCGAAATAAGGAACTCATATGTTTTTTTTAAGTATAATTAAAATGTTTCAATTTTTTTCACTAACCCATGTTCTGTTCAATTCCTACTAAAAATAATCGAATATTCAAAATGATTAGGTCTTTTATTTACTAAAAGACAGGGACTGTACGTATCAAAATTTCACCTTTGGACATCATTTCTCGCATAAAAGTTGATTCTGTCAAAATTCTGTTCTCATTGCAAACTGTCTGTTTTTAACCCAACACTACGGTTCTTATCGTAGTAATCGATACTTCGAAATTGATATATTCGACGACTATACCATCCATTTCATCCGGAAGTGTCTCAGATAACGCCCCAAAAACCCCGTAACACACTTCAGTCATTTGTGAAGTGTTTCATCCGATAAAAGGTGGGCGAATGCTCCTGTTCTCGTGTTTATCAAACGACTGCATTTTTCCATTTCCGCAGTCCCTCTTATCCTACAGGATCGCAGGAATGGCTGTTTACGGTTATTCTTGGGGCGTTGTAACCCACTATCGCGTTTGGCTGTTGGGGTTGACGGAGGATTTGTTCTGATTTTTTCGCTTTGCTTCATTCCGGAGATTAATTATTAGGATAGGGGTTTTCATGCGTGCATGAGTAGGTTATTTATTTTTTAATATTTTTCACGTTCGTGTATATTTTATCTCTTTTAATCTTCACAAATTCGTGAATGTTTCTGACGGAATCGGGGGAATGAAATTTGAATTTATAGTCCATCTTGAAATAATGCGGAAAAAACAAAGCTCAATTGTAATTATTTAATATATATTTTTAATTAAAATTTGAATATCAAAACAGATTTAATCTGTTAGTCTTCTACAATTTTAATTTCAAAAAAATTTTTATTCAAAAAACTTTAAAATTAAATTAATGTCTGCAATAAGCACCGCTTATATTTAATAGACGTATATAATCAAAACTCAATATATAATGTCAAATGGAATAAATAAACCAACAGATATAAAAAAGTCATTGAAATAAATAAATAAATATTTAAAGGAGGCAAAATTTTGTTTCTGATCTTACCATTAAGAACACCAATTGCCTTTCAAAAACATGAACACAATTTAAGGACTTCTGAAAAAATATAATTTATTTGAAATATTTAATATATTAAAATATTCGAATAAGTTAATTCAAAAATCTCTCAAAACATGCACTATATCTTCAAAAATAATTATAATTCTGGTAATCTCTTCATCGGCCCTAAATAATATTCCAAATATCAAAATCAAATAACTATCACTATATCTCACCTCCACGTGTTCAACAGGATAAATTGCTTTAAACAGACTAACTTTAAAATTCAAGATAGTCTATGTTCTTAACAAAATCACAGAAAAGTGTAAGGTGTTATAAGGTTATCTTTAAACCATTGACATTTCATAATGAGATTTATTAAAGCCTAAATATAATTATATATAAAATAAAATGGAAAAAGGCTTTTTACTTGATAGAAGAAATATAACAAAATTTGAATATCAAAACAGATTTAGTCTTCTACAATTTTAATTTCAAAAAAATTTTTATTCAAAAAACTTTTAGAACTAAATTAATGTCTACAATAAGCACCGCTTATATTTAATAGACGTATATAATTGAAACTCAATATATAATGTCAAATGGAATAAATAAACCAACAGATATAAATATATATTTATGTAGAAAAGATGATAAAAACAGTTTAAGAAAGAGAGGACGGCTAACAACTATTCGAATGTCGGTACGCCAAAGAAGATTGGTAATCAGATGTTACTTATTTGAATATCTCAAATAGTTTGGATTTACATAGATCCGTACATTCGTCATTCATTATTTTTACATTATTTTTATTGTGAACTAATTTGAAAATTTCAACAGATTACAAATAATCAAGTTTCTTTCCTTTTGATTCTACATGTAAAATTTTAAAATTATCTATTGAATGAAAAGAATGGCCGTTTTGTAAACAATGAGTGGCTAAAGTAAAAGTTTGTTTATTTTTCATGAAATTCATTTTATGTTCATTGAACCTCGTCTTGAGGTCCTATATATTTATTACTGCACGCCGAACAAGATAACTCCCTATTTGTGTATGTTTGGAGTTGAGTCCTTTGCGTTAAATAATATGATGATAATTTATTTATAATATATATATATATATATATATATATATATATATATACATATGGTAAGACCAGAAACAAAATTTTGTCTCCTATAAATATTTATTTATTAATTTTAATGACTTTTTTTATATCTGTTGGTTTATTTATGCCATTTGACATTATATTTTGAGTTTTGATTATACACGCCTAATAAATATAAGCGGTGCTTATTGTAGATATTAATTTAGTTCTAAAAGTTTTTTGAATAAAAATCAGGACTGGATTGAAACGAGAGTTTTGAACAAGTTTTTTACAAATCCAAGAATAATGATAATAGTATAAAGCATGTAACTAGAATAATATTTTTTTCAAGCAAATAATTGTAATAACTCAGTTGATGAAGCACTGTTATAATTATACATATTTTCCTAAAAATTTTGGTTTCATTCACCTTCGAAAAAAAAATTCCATGGTAAAATGTTCCCGACCATGGTTTGCGCCCTTGTGTATCGGTCCTTACTTGTCGGAAATACATCTGATGATTAAAAGTAAAACAACTCAATTTCCGCTAATTTATTTAATTTCACAACAATTGTTTCGTCATGACAACATGACTTCGTCAGGTGAGTATGGTACTAACTACATATTTGGGATTAAGTTCTTTAAATATTCAAAATATACAGAAAAGACGGAGGAGGGAATTTACAGTAATTTATCATTTTATTCTAATACAAAGTTTCAGAAAAGGTTAAGAAAGAGGGATTTATTGAGGTCCGTCTGGTTGTTTAGGAGAATATAATAAAACAGTTTGCATTTAACAATGGTTTCAATCCGTTAATTGAACGATATTTCTCTAACTTACATAAACAAAAAGTCCGAAAAGATAGCAAATATTTAAAGAAAAAGAGTAACTGCAACAAAAAAAAACAAAACTTAAAACAAAAAACACGTTAGTAAATTTAATAAAAATAATAAAGATTTGATCCACAAAAACAAAAAATCTGGAGGCTATAGGTTAAACTGCGGTACTTGCCCATGTGTACACGTTGGTCAGACGTGGTCGTTCAACTTTAATTTTCATTAGTCCCCATACGTTTTCAATGGGACTAAGATCTGGGGAAGCTGCTGGACATGAAATGCTTGTTACTAGGTGTTCTTGTATCTAAGCTTCAGTATAGGCCGAAGTGTGGCATCTTACATTATCCTGCTGAATACGCCACCCCTCTGGATATAAAGCACGCGCCGTTTCAAGGAAAAAATCGTTTAAAATGCCACAATGCTTTTCACTATTATGGTACCATCAACTATACAGAGAGGACCACGCTGAGATATTGCTCTGCAAGCCATTATTTTGGTGGGAAATTAGGAAATTTGAACGGTAACACGTTGTTTTGATAGGATTTTTAAGTGAATTCCTTCAAGTTGGAAACATTGCCTCATATCCATGCCATTTTATATCCTTTTACCAGTTCAGTAAATAGCTCTAATTTTTTAACGTTGCGAAAACCTTTTCTATACAAATATTCTACCTGTTTTCTTTTTTCTAGTTGCGACATTATTTCATGAATTATATAACTGTTGACCTTCAACAATATTTGACATAGTGTTGCCACGCAACTTTGGCCCTAGCCGACTATCTGCACAACCTATTTAATACATTACTTTTGTCTTAGAATGGTACAAGAGAGAAGTATATTAAAAATAATAAATTCCGCATATTCATTTAAAATCCCTCCAAACAGACAGCATCACCTTTTTTTGATGGTTATTGGCTCTCGAAATGCTTCATGATCTCTTGCGTTTGTCATTGTTATATACTACCCATGTTTCGTCCCCAGTATTGAGATGCGCTTCAAAAATGGATCATTTTCGTGACGTCTTAGAAGCGAATCACAGACGTCAACGCGACGACACAAATTTCTCTCCGTGAGAACATGGGGAACCCATATATCGACCTATAAGGTTGAACCCAAACATTTCAAGCGGTCAAAAACAGTTGAATTCAATATATTTAACCTATCACTGATCGCACGTGTTGATTTGCATCAACTAATGCCTTTATCAACTCCAACCGACTTTCCGGAACGTGGTGCATCTTCGATATCACAATTGCCGGATCGAAATTGTGCAAAGCAGTTCTGGCACTGGCGTACAGTCAACACATCTTCTCCAGTTAATGTCTTTCTGGCTCGAATAGCATTTTTACCTTCTCTATAGTAAAAAATTAAAATATGACGAAAATCTTGCTTGTGACTGGACGAGAGCGTGAACGGGTAGTTTTATTAAATGATGATCCAGTTTCACGAACTCGCTTCACAAATTACTGTGAGAGCATATAATTTCTATTGAATTTTCCACCTGAATTTACAACAGTTTGGAAAGAAGATTCACCAGCTTGGATATAAGTTTTTAATATTTCCTAGTTTTTTTGGAAGCGTGAATTGACCCACTTCGTTAATATTAAATTAACTTCCTATCAAAACACGAATAATTGAAACGTTGCCAGACTGGAAATATCCTTTACTTCAAAATGCAAACTCTAGATAGCCCACCTTTATAATTGTTCTTTCTCCCCGCCCGAACAAAGTAAACGATCTTGTCGAATTATTCGCTACATCATTTTGATAGAACCCCACAGATAGACGGATTTTCGATCGCTATAAATTTCAAAATTCAGAACGTCCTCCAAGGAGAATAACTTTTTCATCTGAAATTCACTCCGATGAAATTTATTAAGAAAGTCTACTCAGAAATATATACATGACATAAAACTACCCCTCTCGCTGTATATCAATAAATCCGGGGCCCTTGTTCAGCCCCTACGTCCAGTCTCCATCGAAAACATCCAAGAACTTCCGTTTTCCGCCTGTCGGGGGCAAACTCCTTCTGCACGAACGCTGTAGCATCGTTGTTTTCTAGGAATTGGAAGAGTGATCCCGATACGCGTTCTCTTGATTGATATCCACTCACCTCGACAATAATCCTGCATAAATGAGTTCCCCAAACTCCATATAATGTAAACAGAAGGGGGAAACAAGGATGGACGGAAAACTGAGAGATGGGATCACAGGTGAAATTAATAAAAGTAATGATGTGGTGTTAACACTGACATGGCTCCCTTACATTAATGATCTTGATGATAAAAACACTTATTTAAGAAAATGTATATGAGACAGTAATTTATATCCACAAAAATGTTTGTACTACTACAACAATTGTTGCACCACTATGTGGCTTCTTCAGGTATTACATTGTACTGTCTGATGGTATTCAGTGTAACCGAGTTTAAATACATTTTTAGGTACGTGACCAAATAATGGAAGCACAAGTCATAAAAATTCTAGGTGTTTATTGGAGTTTGCCGCTAAAAATGCCATTAAGGAAAAATATTCAGTAATGGAGAATGATCCACATCTGTTTGTTTGTTCAAAAGGATTTTACGGGCATTATACCTGTTGATTTCAAGAAATTCTAAAAGTGTTAATCTAGAACTCTTGCTTTCAACGTGGATAATTTCATAATTATTGTTGAAATTATGCCTGAATTCCTTAAGATGATTAGCATATGTCGAATGTACAGAATTGGATATATAACCTCTTTGGTGTTCTTGGACACGTTTCTTAAATGATCTACCAGTCTGGCCAATGTATACTAAAGGGCAATCTTTGCAAGTCAACTTGTAGACTCCGGATTTATTTTCTTTATTTGTACGATCTTTATTGTTTTTTATGTAGGTACTAAGGTTATTAATTTTCTTAAAAGCCACGTTATAATTGAAACAACTTTTGAAATATTTAGCAATATTTTCAGATAATCCATTGACATAAGATAAGGACAAATATTGCTAAATATTTCAAAAGTTGTTTCAATTATAACGCGGCTTTTAAGAAAATTAATAACCTTAGTACCTACATAAAAAACAATAAAGATCGTACAAATAAAGAAAATAAATCCGGAGTCTACAAGTTGACTTGCAAAGATTGCCCTTTAGTATACATTGGCCAGACTGGTAGATCATTCAAGAAACGTGTCCAAGAACACCAAAGGGGTTATATATCCAATTCTGTACATTCGACATATGCTAATCATCTTAAGGAATTCAGGCATAATTTCAACAATAATTATGAAAATATCCATGTTGAAAGCAAAAGTTCTAGATTAACACTTTTAGAATTTCTTGAAATCAACAGGTATAATGCCCGTAAAATCCTTTTGAACGAACAAACAGATGTCGATCATTCTCCATTACTGAATATTTTTCCTTAATGGCATTTTTAGCGACAAACTCCAATAAACACCTAGAGTTTTTATGACTTGTGCTTCCATTATTTGGTCACGTACCTAAAGATGAATTTAAACTCGGTTACACTGAATACCATCAGACAGTAAAATGTAATACCTGAAGAAGCCATATCGTGGTGAAACAATTGTTGTAGTAGTACAAACAATTTTGTGGCAATAAATTACTGTCTCATATACATTTTTTTAATTAAAATGAGTTTCCATCAAGTAAAGACCGAATCTGTCAAATTAAAACACTTATTTATTCACCTAAAAAAAAATACAATAAATCATCATCAAAACTAGTTTTCAAAAATAACCACGTTTTACTACCAAAACATACAAAAATTTACACATGTAAGATATTCACTATGTCATAAAGGAAAGGAATTTTCCCTCATTCTAGCAAAGGTGCACGAGCAGAGCCTATATCAAAGAAGGGGTATAAGTGTTGACCATCAAACGATCACCCAATATACATTTTGTCGAAAGTCATAGAAGCAGCTATCCACCTCGACATGGTTAGATACCTGGATAGCACAGATCTCATCAGTGAAACACAAAATGGTTTTCGCAAACACAGCTAACCTCCTTAGCTGGTGACGCAGGTGTGGACAATGGCTATCGTGCGCTATGAAGAACCTAGGTCAGTTGCTCTGGACATATTCAAAGCTTTCTGTCGTGTCTGCCATAAGACTCTTCTGAATAAGCTATCTTCGTATGGTTTTCCCTGGAGTCTCTGTGATTGGATGAACAGTTTTCTCACCACCATTTATGTGGTCGTAGATGGTGTCGGTAACCTGGTTTCAACCCGAACGCTGGAGTGCCCTAAGGCTCAGTTTTGTCATCCATCCTCTTCCTGATCCACAAAAACGATCTTCATAGTAAGACCAAGAACCACATTGTGCGCTTCGCGGGCAGCAAATCGATTCCCTGAACGAAAACCCCAAATAAATGAACGAATGGGGTCAACGGAATCTGGTGCAATTCAATCCCTCGAAGATCCAAACAACAACTTTTTCCAGTAAAACTCAGTTCATGACTTAATAATGGAAAATCAGGTGGTTCAGCTGAGTGCATCTTCTTGGCGTGACTGTCGACCCTTCAGTCTGTTGTGACTGACATTGCAAAGTCTGATGAAATGTAGCTGCGATATTTGTTCAAAGTTAGGAAATATTTTTCTGCAGATCAGGTTCTTCTACTGTATAAAGACCAAGAGTCGAATACTAAAAAACAATGAATGTATACATCTAAATTTGGATCTCGATTCAGCCTTTGAATGTTAATCCAAACCGTATGCTTGCTAGCGTCGCAAGAACTAACAAAACCGGATTTAAATTTCTAATCCATCTATCATATAGTCCGACCTGACACCAAGCGATTACTATCTTTTTCTCGCATTGCAATACTTCCTGAGTGATAAGGAATTGACATCAAAACAACGCTCATAAAATTTTTGGTCTTTGCTGGCAAAAAACTAATCCAGGTGATTCTTGACCTCTTCATTTGCAGTAAAGGTTTTACCGTCCAAAATTTTTTGCTATGACCGATACAAATAATGATCCGAAGGCGCCAGATCTGGAGAATATGGTGGGTATGACAGTGTATCCAATTCAAGCTGTAAAAGCTTTTGGCGAGTGACCAATCTTGTATGAGCTCTCGCATTATCTTGGTGGAATACTATACTTTTTCTGTTGATTAATTCTGGCCTTTTCTGTTGAAGTGCATCCATTCAGTTTTACCAGCTGATGACAGTAGAATGAATTGTTGTGTTATCCGGTAAAAGCTCAAAACAACGATTTTTTTAAAATCCCACCAAACAGACAGAATCACCTTTTTTGATGAATATTTGCTTTCGAAATGCTTTGAGCCGGTTCATCTTTTTCCATGATTTCTTGCTTCTGACATTGTTATATACAACCCATTTTTCGTCCACAGTAATGATGCGCTTCAAAAATGGATCATTTTCGTGAATTCTTCGTAGTAATTGATTAACCTTAATCAATTAGTATGCATCTTCTGAAATAAGAATACTTCAAAATGGGGATTAAAAGAGATGTATTATAACTGGCTTAAAGCAATTTATTTGGAGCCTAAATGCATATCTTACAAATATACAATTTTCGGATTTGTTTTACCCAAAAATTGAGGTAATTGTTGCGGTGAAAATACTATCTGTTCCGTAGAGCAATAGTTCTTTGAGCTTTTTCACCGTTGTTCACTTTCACTGGGTTCACTTTTCGATTCACTTTACACAATTACAAACAAATAATGTAGATAATACATTCACTTCCAGGCCTTTAGTGCGTTATATGTTATCAAGTGAGGGTGTTCCTTGGAATTTTAAAGTGAATGCTAATATAAACTTGCTCAAGAGAAGAGAGAGAGAGAGATGTGTGATTATACCTCGAGATTTATAAGCGGTAGAAAAAATCGGCCATATTTGTAGGCCGAGTGCTAGCGAACGACTTCGAGGTATATTTAACAGTGCTTCGTGGATGCGAAAAAAATGAGAGTGCATTGGGGTCGAAATGTGGCGTAGGTAGAATTCCGAAACGACATTTAGCTATTTCCGTTTCTACTGTCCCACTTAGGTTTCTAGGAAGAAATGAGACAAATGTACCTGTCTAGTAAAAATTCCTTGTTCGATGTAGAATTCGAACAATGATTCGGCTTAAGTGTGAAGTTGGGTTCGAAAAAATACAATTAAATCCTCTGTCGGGAAAAAACGAAATTACTTTCCGAATAAACTTATAATCACCAGAACTTGTATTACGCAACTTGGTCGGAAAATTAAACCAATCTCTCGATAATCGAGAGATAGCACTAACAGCGTTTCTGGACATTGAAGGTGCTTTTAACAATACGCCGCCGGCTTCTCCGCTGAAGTTATCTCTACGAGAAGAATCGACCCGCTAATTTGTAGATGGATACAGGCAATACTATGCTGCAGAATTATAACGACCTCATACCAGGGTGAGGTCTTCAAGTTCAAGGCTGCGAAGGGCTGCCCACAGGAGGGGGTTTTCTCTCACCTTTACTGTTTACTTGTCAATGACCTGCCAGCGATCATCTCGCTTTGGGAAGTCGACTTTCTAGCATTTGCTGATGACCCAACAATCATAGTAAAAGGTAAATCGGAGGAGACGATATCGACCGTTCCTCAAGAGACACTGGACACTATCGACAAATGGTGTATAAGGGAAGATATGTCTCTTAACCCACAAAAGGTAGTTATAGTACCATTCACCAAGAAACGGAAGCTGGATGGTTTAAAACCGCCGACAATCCATGGTGAAACAATACAATTCTCTAATGAGGCAAAATACCTGGGAATAGTCCTGGACTAAACTCTCAGTTGGTATGCAGACAGTGTGTCATAAAGAATGGGATTCTGAACTTGCAGGCGAATCTGCGGTAAAACCTGAAGTTTAAAGCCCAAGCTATACACTATGGTAATTATACCACAGATAACGGCAGCCATGGAGCTGTTGTACATCGAAAACAGTATGGAGTTGCCGTACGGCTTTAAACAGGCTCGGTATAACAGAGTCACTCTTGTTTGGATACCGAGCCACTCAAACTATTTGATTAACGAGGAGGAAGAAAGGCTGGCATTTGTTGGAGCCACGCTGCCTCTGGTAGGGCCGGAACCATTCCTGAGATTGCCACATGACATGACTAAGCGGACGATAACAAGCAGAATGAACTCAAGGCTAGATTACTTCTGGCTGAGCCATCCTGGCCTGAACTTTTCGAAGGCGTTCCTCGGAACAGCTTCGAACCAAAAGATACTAGACCTAACGCTAGGCCTGGATAGGGCCAAACTCAGAAGACTTGTCGGAATTATGACAGGTCACTGCAGGCTTTGGTCAGGCTTTTATAGCCTTAACTGAGAACTGAAAATATTACCCCCGAACAAGATTATCGGTTTTATCCAAAAAGTGGGAAAATATACATTAGAGGTGAACAAAAATAGTCTGTGGGGACGCAATGGTAGAGTGGCAGTCGCCCGCTCACTCTTAATAATAATAAGAATAATAACCTTATATTTGATGGGCTATGATTCATATTGCTCATATTAATGATAAATGTTTACTTTTCATATTATGAATTTAAAACACGAATGAATAAATTATTATTATTTTTAAATACCGAATAATACCAGCTGAGACAATTGAATATCAACGATTAGTCGAACTATTTCATACTTTCCCGTCCCAAATGCCCGATTTTCAGTTAGTCGAGCCCATAAAAACAAAACTCAAACATTCAGAGCTTGCTTGTAAACAAATCTCTCATTTCCTTCATAAAATGCGGACGGTTGGCGAATCCAGCAGAACTATCCGCAGAATTGGTCCAGACCAGCTTTGAATCGCTCAGTTTTGCGCCAAAATTCGCAGGGAACGGACGCGCGAGCGTCGAGCCACCGTCGAGACGCCAGTGTTCCGAAATACCTCGCGCCGGAAGATCTAAAAATAAGCCAACCCAGTTCGACAGTCGGCGTCGTGTCGGGTTTTTGTCGAATTTTTGAACCGAGCCGGACGAAAAAAATCAGTGCCCGGCCCCCTAGGATGTAAATCACGGACGTGTTAGCGGCAGGAAGTTCGGAAAACTTTTTTTATGGGACATGGTTCCGATTCGAGTTCTGTGCGCGTGAATCGGAGTGCTGTCGATTGAAATTCGTCGGGTTTTCTGTTTCGATTTATGTAATCGAGGTTACCCATGGACATTGATTGTTTTTGCCGTGATTGAATTTCTGATGTGTTCCTGTTGATTACAATTTGAGAGGGTTGCTTTGACCATTCCTGTGTTTAAAAGTGGTGGATCGTGTTTTAGATGGAAAGTGTTGTGTGGTTTAAGTGAATTGGTCCTGATGGTATCGAGGGGATGCGCTTTTTCGTTCACATGGTGTAAGTTCTTTGGTTTAATGAGCTGAAAATTTTTATCACTTCTTTTTCGATGTTTGCCTCTGCCGAACATGAAGAGAATTGATTAAGAGACATTATTGACATTTCGGCTACGATGCATTTGATTTATTTGTTTTTATTTTATGAATTGATGACTTTTGGATGATTCGTGGCCTATCAGCTACTCCAAGCTGTCTAAAATTGTCGAGAACGTTACGCATAAACAACTACAAGAATACGTAGAGAGACACAAAGTCATTTCCTCTACGCAATATCGCTTTAGACCTCGTTACGGTTGCCATACTTCACTTCGTATAACTGACGAAATTTTCGAATCTTTCGATCAGATAGACCTCGAAGGTATTTGATCCCACAAATCATCAGCTTTTGATAGCCATACATACTTCCACAGCCAGCGATAAACTTATCCGCTAATTATCACTAGCCGACAAAAAAAATTTTTCTGGTTGTAACATAAAGCTGAGTAGCATATTATGGTAGAATGAACGTATCCAAATAGGAAAATGACAAAAAAAGTTGTTACAATATCAGATGTGTATTGAAAAAAATTATTTCAGAATTTTTTAATCGTATATCGACTTTATTTAGTGTTACACCTACTAAACTTACCTTATATTCAATAAAAACACAACGATTAAAAATATTGGCTTAAAATACTGATTAAATTCTCTTTCTTCCTTTTATGAGGGGTCATATCTTCTCTCATCAGAAACCAGTAGTAATCACCCATCATGGCTGGATCCCATCGTCCTTGATAGCGAATTTTCATTGTCCTAATATCTTGGTGGAATCTTTCACCTTGCTCGTCACTGACAGCTCCCAAATTTCCAGGAAACAATGACAGATGTGAATGGAGAAAATGAATTTTTAATGACATTCGGGCACCAAGCGATTTGTAGGCATCTAATAGTTTATTAACTAACTATTGGTAGTTTACATCCATATTGTTGCCCAAAAATCCACTTACTACACTAAAAAATGAGTTGCATGCTCTGAGTTCCTAAGTAGTAAGCTTCTCTGTAAAATTAACATCGTCCAGCCATTTTCTGATCTATGGTCCAATAAAAATGCCTTCCTTTAATTTGGCATCACTTAGCTTGGAAATTACTTGTTTTAAGTGTTTGAATTCATCACCATCTTTATTTATAGCCTTCACAAAGTTTGTCATAATACCAAGTTCAATGTGAAGAGGAAGCAGAATATCATTTTGGAGGTCTCCAGGTGGTCCAAACTTAACATTTTGAAATGCCGGTTGAAATACACTTGTTTCTGTTGAAATTTCAATATCAAGTTCCTGCATCAAACCATCAATATCAGTAAAACACACACAACGAATTTTCCGTACTGCAGAATGCATAAAACGGAGCATTTCCTTTTCTGAAATTTGTAATTTTCGTTTCGTTGCCTAATAAGTGCCATTGCTTAAGACGTGAACCAAGAAGTTCTGACTGTTGCGCTAAACCATTTAACTCACTTTGAACAATTAAATGTTGCTCACCGGAACTGGGAACTGGAGTAAAAGTAGGGTCGGTGCACTCTTCTTCTGAGCTGCCTGAAGATGCGTTTTCTCTAGTATCTTCCAACACATCATTTTGCGGATCTAAAGGTGCGATCGGCACTGATAAATCTGCATTATGAGGAACAGGTCGTATTGCAGACTGCAAATTTGGATAGTCGATCTTGTGCTATCCCTTTTAGGAGTAACCTTAAGTCTTTGTCAGGAAAAATAGCAATCATCTAAATGATTAGTGGATTCTTGTCATACCATAGGGACTGCAAAAGGCATGCCTTTTCTCTTCCCATTCATCCACTACACCAATAATACGCTACAACTAACACATCTCACATAGGGAGCCCATTGCTTGTCTTGATCTCCAATTAAAACACCAAAATTTTGTAAGTAGGCTTTGTTTACATTTTGAGAAAATGGTCTGGCCTGTGATTTAACCATAAATTCTGCACAAATATAACAAAATTTGTCAGGAAAGATTTTGCAACTACGGTTTGTCTCGACATTTACGTCCTTAAAACTCTTTCTTATCTACACACAAGGAACCACTCACTTCGAAACTGAACAGAATACTGATTTTTATCCTTAATTTTATATCCTAAAACAACCCAGTTTATGTACTTTTTGTGTTATAAAATGAACCCATTTTAACCGTCCCCCCATAAAATTGACTACTTGCTAATGTAAAACGGTTATATTGAGCTATTGAAAAGTGGTACGTGTTAGGTCTTTAGGAATATTTTTCTTATTATTAGAAGGGTATTTTCATCAAAAAAATATAGAACTTCTTTGTGTTACAAAAATCTTGTCGAACAGTGTTATCTCAGGCCATTAGAATTGATGACAGTGTATTGTTTTTTTTAACACCTCAGTTGTGGAGTTTCACAGGATCTATATAGGGCCCACTTCTACTAGTATCATAAATTCGTTGTTTGGTCCTAATTTGCATCTCGCTAACTTAATTTTTTTAAGCAGGCTATAACTAACTTAAAGCCTTGCAAATTCTTCAGGTTTTCATTCACTCTCTCACGATTTCTATAACCGTGATGCATTCATCTGAATTTGTGTCTGTTTTTAGAATAAAAAATCCAAATTCTTCTAAAGATACCTGAATAGAATCCATGATTCTTCCATCTCTGTGTATGAAATAACTGGAAAATGTTGCTAATATTTATTGTATCACAGACAAGTTCACCAAATTTAACTCGATGGCGATCAAACAGACATGATACATCATTTTCAAATGAAGGCTTATTGAACCATAGATCTCATAGTATTTCAAAGTTCTTTGAATTTGAAGTGTGAAAGGTTTCAGTAAACTGAACATCTCTGCATTCAGTATTGTAAATGAGCTATTTATGTATGATAATACAAGTACATCGACCGTTGGTTCAGATGCGATAAACATAATAAACACAGCATGAAATTGCTCAGGTGTACGTACTCTCGCATTTAAAAATATTAGTCGGATATATTATCATAACGAACTATGTTTACAATTTATTACAGGGTGATTCGGAGTATACGAAGCGAACTCCTAGAGCGTATTGTATATGGGAAAAGTAGTTTGAAACAATAAGAATGTTAAAATTCGGATTTGATTTAAGCCTTTATTATTTACATTTCGCAAAAAATGTGTATTTCAAGAAAGACCATCTGTCCTTTCGTTTGTTTATAGTGGACTACTTTGTCAGTTCATCTCAAGTATGTTTGGGATTTTTACAATGGATGAAAATATAGAACGATAAGCAGTTGGCATGTGATGGAAGATTTGGCTCCCTCTGGCCGGCCATGAATGTCTTCAACTGATCTCAACATGATTTATATCTGAGAGTGATAGCCGATGTGATTCCTGTTATCTGACGAATCAATTTTTACTATTTCAAATGAGCATGAGCATGAAACGAATTTCAGCTTAACTGGTGGTGAAAGATGACTCACAAAGTTATCATATGGAATTAATTTCTGGCGAAAAATTCAACAAATCGTATCAAACAACCACCGTTTTCCCTTGATGTTGCTCCGATCGATTTTTTCTCTTTCAAAAATTCAAATTATCACTCTTTCAGTCAACAGAATAAAGGAAAATTCTTGGCTAGTTCTGTTTATTCCTGGAAATGCGTTTAAAATTGTTTTGATGATTGGTTGATTCTTTGGCGTTGAGCCTACTCTGCAGGCGATACAGTACATTCGAATGAATAAAACACATTGTGCTTTCATTGATCAATTTCCGGTACTTATTTGACACTGTAGTCAATTTGTCATGTGAAAAAACCACTAGATTGCTATTTTACTACAAAATGTCGTTTTTCCGTAAATCCCAAGAGGTCTTGTCTTCGATACGGTATGGTAACTAACTCCTTTTACAAAATCGGTCTCCTTAAATACCGGTTAACCTATATGGTTATATGAATAGTTGCGAAAAAATTAAGGGGGTGATTCCTTGTCAAAAAATAGAGTGGATCTTTTATATAAACGTAATTTTTTTAAAATTTGAATATCAAAACAGATTTAATCTGTTAGTCTTCTACAATTTTAATTAAAAAAAAAATTTATTCAAAAAACTTTTAGAATTAAATTAATGTCTTATAAGCAGGGCTTATATTTAATAGACGTATAAAATCAAAACTCAGTATACAATATCAGATGGAATAAATAAACCAACAAATATAAATTGTCAATTAAAATTAATAAACAAATATTTGAAGGAGACAAAATTTTGTTTCTGATCTTGCCATTATGAAAACTAATTTCTTTCCAAAAATACAAAACATAATTCAAGGACTTCTCAGAAAATATAATTTATTTGAAATATTTAATATATTTAAATGAGTTAATTCTAAAATCTCTCAAAACATGCATTATATCTTCAAAAAACAATTAGATTTCCAATAATATATGCATCGGTTCTAAATCATATTTAAAAAATAAAATCAACCAACAATAAATATAACTCACCTAAAAATCATCCTGGGATCATCGCTTGAACAACTTACTTTAAAATCCAAGATATTCTATATTCGTCACTAAAATCACAGAAAACTGTAAGGTATTATAAGGTTTTCTTCAAACCATTGATATTCCATAATGGGATTTTTATCCAAGCGTGAATATATTTATATATTATGAATAAAATAGGAACAGGCTTTTTACTTGATAGGAGGAATATAACAAAATTTGAATATCAAAAGAGATTCAATCTGTCAGTCTTCTACAATTTTATTTCAAAAAAATTTTCATTCAAGAAACTTTTAGAATTAAATTAATGTCTTTTAAGCACGGCTTATATTTAATAGACGTATAAAATCAAATCTCAATATACAATATCGAATGGAATAAACAAAATATAAATTGTCAATTAAAATTAATGAATGAATATTTGAAGGAGACAAAATTTTGTTTCTGATCTTATAATTATGAAAACTAAATTCTTTTCAAAAATACAAAACACAATTAAAAAAAATAATATATTTGAAATATTTAATATATTTAAATAAGTTACTTCAAAAATCTCTTAAAACATGTATCACATCCTCAAAAATCAATTACAATTCAGATAAGGTTTTTGTCAGTCCAACATCACATTTAAAAAATAAAATCAATTAACAATGAATAACTCACCACTAAGATCTCATGGTATCCTCGTTTGAACACAATAACTTTAAAACCCAGGCTATTTTATGTTCTGTGTTCATGAGAAAAATCGCACAAAGCTTTTAAGGTACTTTATGGCCTCAATTAAAAACAAATGACATTTATATAATGAGATTCATAAACCAAAATATAATAATATATTATATATACAATAAAATAATAAGAAGAGGTTTTTACTTCATAGAAGGATTATTACAAAATTTAAATATCGAAAAATATATTCAAAAAATTTTAATTAAAAAAAATTTTATTCCAAGAAACTTTCAGAATTACATTACTGTTTTATAATCGCTGCTTAAATTTTGTAATAATACTTCTATCAAGTAAAAAACCTCTTCTTATTATTCAATTGGAAATTAAGTGTTTTACTTTAAACCATTATACGATGATTTTTGTCAAAATGAGTTTCGTAAAGTACTAGATTGAGACAATACTTTAAGATTTATAGTCATGAAAATTGATTTTTATTAGAACATACAGTCAAAATATTTTCTAAAAAAAATAACCATTGAGCAGTTTCCCAACTATAATTTTCATTTGCAATTCAACACGACAATCATAACATATCTACCCATTCATTATTATGACATCCGAGAGACAAAACTATCTATTTTAACCTACCCCGTTGAAGGTAGTTCTCCCATGATGTCTTAAAATACCCACAAGATCGTACATTTCCCTTTCATTCATCTTCGTTTGTTCCAGGAGTTATTATGAAAGCCCTTTGGGTTCTACGTTGGTCCTGTAATTACTGCGCTGTTACTAAGGCAACAAATTGTTGACTCGGGCAAATAAATGAGTGTACATGTATACTCTTGGATATTATTATAGCATCTCGCAAGTGGTCTTAGAATAGCAAAAAATAGCTGAGAAAATTGTGACACTGTTGAGTTTAATCAGAAACTATTCCTTCATAAATGAAGGTCAATGACACGTGACTCTCGAAATATCTTTCATTCTTTTGGATGAAGTAGTCCGTTACATTGTGAAAAAAATAATTTTTTTGGTACCCCTTCTTTGTTAAATTTATATTCAATTCACCTTTCATTGAGGATTGAATCGATTTTTTTTATGATATCCGTTTCGAAATGAATACGAATATAATTTTGTCTAATAGTTAACAATAAATTGTCAGAGAGAACTTAGTTCATAATAAATTTTGGAGAATGCATTGCAATTTGTGGAAGAATGAAAAATTAGAAATATTTTTGCCGTATATTTGAAATTTTTCTTGAAATAATTGGCAATATCTTCAGATATTCAAATTAATTATATGAATAAATATATATTGGGTTGTTCGGAAAGTAATTTCGTTTTTTCTGGGAAAATGAAAGACAATTTTTGTATAATGAATAAATTTTCATTAAATTCTGGTCCAATACCTTTTGCCATCTTTCTGGTAGTAGCATGAATATATGAGAACATATATCGAGCTTTGAGGTTAAACCCAGACCTTTCAAGTGGTTATAAACAGCTGGATTCGATAAATTTAACCTCTTACCCATCTCACGCCTTTATACACTTCTTTCTGGTCAAATTTTTGTTTTATAATTGCGATTTACTGCACGACTATCCCATAGACAAGGAAGATAATATTTCGTAAATCCCCCCTGAAGTCCTACTAAAATTCCTATATCTTTTAAGCCCCCACTTGTCTGCCATTTATATGTATTGTAGTTTATCTTATCCAAAAGAGTGCGCATATTTTCATAACTTTCTTTTATCGTCACTGAATGGGAAACTGGTAAAGAGGGTTTTAAATTTCATTATGCAATAATACAGCTTTCAAACCGTATTTAGACGAATCAATAAATAATCGCCACTCAGAGGGGGAATGCACAATTCAAATACAAAAACTCCATAAATAGCTTATGTTGTCTGGTATGAGACGGTCCTGCTTGCTTTAGGGGGTTAGTTTTATGCCTTTGGTAGCATTAGACACTTAAATCTTTCAATGTAGAGTGATATTTTCTAGCTTAGTCTGTAAAATTTCCGTTATTTTAGCCATGAAATTTTATTGCTTTTGGATACTTAGCTTATTCCTTCTCACATGAATATATGGAACTTTAAGAATTCATGGAAATATAGTGATCTTGATAGATTGAGTGCGAGAATGTATTCTTATTCTAAGACAACTGTAACCAATTAGAATGCATTCCTCCTATCAAGATCCTGCATTAAACCATCTTATCACTACTACTCTTCAGTCTTTCTCAGGCATAAAAAGCAATCGTCTAAATAATTAGTGGATTCCCGCCATACCATAGCAATTGCAAAGGGCATGTATTTTGTCTTTCCATTCATCTACTGCACCAATGATACGCAATAAAAGCACATCACACATGGAGAGCCCACTGCGTATCTTGATTTCCAAGTAAAACACCAAAATATTGGAAGTAGGTTTTTTTTAACATTTTCAGAGAATGGCTTGCGATTCCACCATAAATTCTCCACAAATATAGCAAAACATTTTCGTCCTTTCTAATCTACATACAGGGAACCACTCACTTTGAAACTCAACCGAAGACGGATTTTTAATCTTAATTTTATGGCTAATATTGTGAACAACACAGTTAAGGTACTTTTCCTGTTATAAAATGCATCCATTTTAACCGTCCCCTCATAAAAATAAAGATCTGCTTTGTGTTACAAAAATCTTGTTCGCAGTGTGATGGATTTCTTGTTCTCCAAACTTTTATTTTGTAATTCATTCTAAGCACGTCTATTCTAAGCACTTCTATTCTAAGTACTTTTATTCTGAGCACTATTATTCTAAGCACTTTTATTCTAAGCACTTTATTCTAAGCACTTTTATTCTAAACACTTTTATTCTAAGCACTTCTATTCTAAGCATTTCTATTCTGAGCATTTCTATTCTAAGCATTTCTATTCTAAGCACGTCTATTCTAAACACTTTTTTGACAAAGTGGTATTTCGATTACTAAATTAGGAGTAAATACGTAACTTTCTTATTTTCGTTTTCATCCATTACGATGTGAGAAACTACGATAAGAATTGCAATGTTACCGGAACAATAAGATACGATATTTTCCAGGAAATCAACAATCACGAGATGGCACCATAACTTCCAACGATAACTGCGCTTGATTGGAAGAAAATGATAATTTAATTTCTAGACGCTAAGCACTCCGCAAAAATGGATTTTCGTCCATAACGCGAGTTTTCACCTTCCGATGGCTTCCAATAAAATATCGTTCCCAAACACCTTCCATCCAATTGATTCAGTTAAATTACCGGTTTCCCGGGAAATAATCAGCCAGAAAGCTCGCAGAGTCCCGAGGGTTACGAAAAAGCTATTCCTTTTTTCGTAATCAGAATGATTGCGTAAAATAGGAACACATAAGAATGTATAGGCCGATTTAGCATGTAGAATATGGATGAGATCGTCAGCTTTCCAGACAGCTCTATTTGTATATGAGGTCGAAGTAATCCTTCATGATAATACACTTATTCTGGACTTATCAGTGTTTTACGCCCGACTGAAGGTGGAGTGATGGATGGTGAGAATTTGTGATAGATTTACTCCAGAAGATGTCATTCAAGAAGGAGTCAATATACTCAGTGATATTGCAATTGTTGATTTATTCAACCAGATATTTTGAGCAATATGGTAATCTTACATTCAAGATTGAAACTATAGTCTGTTTAGAAAGTATCCGGAAAAAACAAAGCTCAATTGTAATTATTTAGCATCGGGTGTTTTTTTAGAGTGATAGAACATTCGATAGGGATAACTGTGATTTGGCAGAAGGTAGAAGCCATGTTGTTTTGACATTTCTGTTCACTAAGCATTGACAAATTATCATGGAAAGACTCACGCCGCAACAACGTTTACAAATTGTTGAAATTTATTTTTAAAATCAGTGTTCTATTCGCCAAACTTATAGAGCACTTCGTGAAATTTATGGTTTACATAATCGTCCATCAGAGCAGCTTATTCGTCGAACTATCGATATAATTCGGACAACATTTTCTCTGCTCGATACAACAACAATAAGACAAAGAACTGCACGTACAGAAGAAAATATTGCTGCTGTAAGTCAAAGTGTTTATGACGATCCACATTTGTCTATTTGTCTACGTTTACAACAAGTTGGACTCTGTGCATCCACCACATGGAAAATTTTGCGTAAAGATCTTGGTCTAGACCCATACAAGATCCAAATGGTTCAAGAACTAAAGCCACTCGACCATAATAAGAGTCGTTTGTTTGCTGATTAGGCCCTAGAACAGCTTGAGGTTAATCCACTTTTTTATCGTAAAATTGTGTTTAGTGATGAGGCTCATTTCTGGTTGAATGGCTATTTAAACAAGCAAAATGGCAGTAAATGGAGTGAAAACAATCCTCAAGAAGTTCTGCAGGTTCCACTGCATCCTGAAGAATGCACTGTATGGTGTGCTTTACACGCTGGAGGCATCATCGGTCCATATTTCTTTGAAAACGATGCTGGAGCTAATGTTACAGTGAATGGTGCTCGTTACAAATCGATGATCAATGATTATTTGTTTCAAAATTTGAATGGTATCGACCCAGAAGTGTTTTGGTTTCAATAAGATGGTGCTACACCTCATGCTGCTACCGTAACAATTGATTTATTGAAAGAAAGATTTGGCGATAACATTATTTCCAGAAATGATCCAATTAATTGGCCTCCAAGAGCATGCGACATAACTCCACTGGATTATTTTCTTTGGGGTTATGTCAAGTCATTGGTTTATGCTGATAAACCAGAAAAAATAGACCAGAAGAAATAGTGGTCCAAAATTGGTCTGGTCGAATGCGGTTCCTCAGAGCTAGTCGTGGTGGTTATTTTCAAAACATTAATGTCATAAAATTATCTTTCAATAAAAAAAAAATTGGCTTCAATCTCAATTAAAATGTGTGTTATTTCAATTTAAAGTTCTATCACTCTAAAAAAAATACCCGATATTTCGCTGATTCCCAAATCTGTTAGCCAATTTGCGAAACTCCAGGCGTGAATTGTGTCATCCTAAGGCCAATATAGCGTTTAAATTATTTCCTTTAATCTTACGCGGTATGAAACTGGTCTATGCCTTATATCCATGCCATTTTTCATTCTCCTTATTGTCTCATATACAGCAATTTTTCCCAGTTCAGTCAATCGCAATTGCAGACGGACTATTTAATGGTCGATATTCAATTATGGCGCTTCTTTCGAAGCAATTTGAACTCCTTTGATTAATTGTGTTAGGGTTCGTAAAAATAGGTGCACAATCTGCTATCCATCATATCTCACACATGCTCGATGGATTTCAAATCCACTGAAAGGGATGGCCACGGAGAAATATTCATGCCTGCTCCTATTACAGAGCAGTTGTTTCACGACGTATGTGGAGACGTGGGTTCTCTTGTTAAAAATGGATAGCTGTCTAGATACGGTAGTAAATTACTGTGAAGGATATCATCAACATATTATAAGGTGTCATTCTGCCTCAAGGAAATAGTCCTATGTACATGCCCCTCTACCGCAAACTATTGGGTTGTTCGGAAAGTAATTTCGTTTTTTTTTTGGAAAAATGAAAGACAATTTTCGGATAATGAATAAATATTTTATTGAATTATATATTAACCATTCTGGTCCAACACCTTTTGCCATCTTTCTAGTAGCAGCATGATTCCCTGCTCATAAAATTTTTGGTCTTATCTGGCATTGATCCAGGTGATTTTTGGCCTCTTCGTTGAAGCAAAGGTTTTACCGTCCAAAATATTTTGCAGTGACCGAAACAAATAATAATCCGAAGGCGCCAGATCTGACCAAACTTGTATGAGGTCTCGCATTATCTTGGTTCTATTTTATTATTATCCTGACATTCCTAGATCTTCTGTGAAGATCCCTCAGAAGCTTTTTCAGCTTGTGCGAGTTAGGAGTTCAGTTGTATTCTGGATAGGCTTTCTCACTGCGATCTTGCGCCGCTTTAGGTCACAGCACTGTTAATTTTCGACCCAACAGTGAAATGGTGGCTGACACCCATCCAACTAGAAAATTTATATTCCACCTGAACAGGATTCGAACCAGGACGTTCCATTCACGAGCCTTATGCTCTACCACTAAGCTGTCTGCACTCATGGTGGAACGCTACACCTTTAAACTGCATATTTCAGTTTGTTCCGGTAAAAGTTAAAAAAAAAGATTCTTTTAAAATCCCACCAAGTAGACAGCATTACTTTTTTGATGGATATTGGCTTCACGAAATACTTTGAGCCGGCTCAACTTTTTTGCTCCATGATATCTTGCGTTTGACATTGTTATATACAACCTATTTTTTGTCCCCAGTAATGATGCGCTTCAGAAATGAATAATTTTCGTGACGTTACAGATAGTACAAAGGTAGTTCCTTTGCATTGCCTGAGGTAATCAGATGATACTGAAGCAACTCATAGTAGTTGAGAAGAAGTCATGGACCATCTGGAGTTGTAAAAATTTCTCATAACACAGGCGAAAAGCAACAAACTAGTCCTAGATTGGGTATCATTGAGGAAACTTAATGCAGACGCCCTTACCAAAATAGGACCAAACAATGCCTTCTACACATCAATACCCTAGTGTTGGATATTACCCATACGGTTTGGGGCTGTCGATGAATAGGAAAAAGAGAAGAATTCTCACTGGATTAAAACTTCAGGCTCACGATAAGCCAATGCGCTTATCACGCCCCCTAAGAAGGTTATGTGAATTAGCAATAGAAACTACCAAAAACATACTTTGTCACAGGTAAGCGCTGGCGCAAACCATATATACTTTACTGAATAGCACGTCTCAACCGAAATAAGGACCAAGTATCCCAGCAGAAATCAACTTTGCGAAGGAGATAACTTTCCTGGTAGAAATATGGTAAAACACAAAAGACCTTATTGGTCGTCATGCAGAAGAGCTGTCACTCAGCAAACGACCTTAACTAATCTAATATAATCTGGATGAATATTTTTTATATTATCGAATTGAGGTGGGAATTTTACTTAGACAATGGCACAATTCGTTTTAATTTTGATATTAAGTAGTCGTTTTGTCGAAATTTTCACAACATTTTGATATTCAATTCAATAATTTCATAAACTGTGTAGCTCTTGAGCGATGCTATGAGTAGTTACTTACCTCTTGATTCAAGGATAGGTAAAGGATATCGTATTTCGTCCTGGTACCTTATCCAAGGTGGGCTACTCAGTGAGAGAAGAAAAAAATGAAGAGCGAAGTCTCAGACAAGTTAACGGGGTGTTCTCAATTTCAACGAAATAAAGATAGACCATTCGGGTATTCAGAGAATTGGAATTCACTCTTTGGGATGACTGGAAAGGAAATAAACGTAATTGGAATACTATTTCAGAGAGGCGGAGTACAGATCTTGTAATAAGTAAAGAGTCTTCCAATGAAAGGTTTCATTTTGATATTACTAGTTCGGGGGTCAATCAAACTTTTCTTGCAAAATTGCGCTTGTTTTGTTGCTTGTGTGGCACTTAACGCCGTCTTGTTGAAAAAAAAACGTCGTTTAAATCAATATCATCCAATTCCGGCCGTGAAAAATCATTAATCATAGCTCGGTAGCGCAATCCATTCACCCTAACAGTTGCACCAGCCTTATTTTCGAATAAGTAAGGTTCAATCACACCGCCAGCCCAAAAACCGCACCAAAAAATGACACGTTAAGGATGGAGAGGCTATTCAACAATCATTCACGGATTTTCCGAGCTCCAAATGCGACGATTCTACTCATTTACGTAGTCTCCGAGGTGAAAATGGGTCTTATCACTGAAGATGAATTTTCGATGAAAGTCCGGATCATTTTGATTCATTTCAAAGACGCAATCAGACAAGAAACGACGTCTGTGGTGATCGATCGGCTTTAGTTCATGTGTTAACTGAACTTAAAAAGCCTTAAGATCTAAGCGTTTATGAAAATTCGGTGTAATGTCTTTGATGAAATACCTAATTCGATGAGGAATCTGGAAACCTGGGTTCTCGTCAATACTACGGCCTACTTGTCAAATGTCAAAAAATGACAGCTTCAAAAGTGGCAGCTGCTCAGACAGCGGACTTTTCAAAATGAAACCTCTTATTGGATAACTCTTTACAAAACGAATGATGGGTGGTACCTATAGAGTTATTGGTTGGGTAATATAAACACGCACAAAATGTACTGAAGATATCCACATACTTTTATGAAGGAAGATTAGGCGTGAAGAATAATCTAGGGAATTTTATGTCTACTTGTCACTGTCGATGCCACTAGTAAGAGTCTAAGGTCGCTTCCCAGACTTGCGCGTGTGTGAAAATGGAAACATTACCCCGGGAGACAATCGTTTTGTTCTCTCCAGAAGAGTGATGGTAATCTTCGGCAACTGAACGCCGGCTTCAGAGCATCCAGTTTTCCTTTGTTAGAAATAGAACGCCATTGTCCGTTGTTCTTCAAAAGTTAAGGATAGATATAAAGGGAAGTCGACTAAGCTGCTCTCACATGTAAAGTTATTGTATTGTATTGAATTACCTGAGTGTTATTTGTATCATGTATTCTTTATTCATTGGTATTGATGCTCCAGCTAGGGGAGAGCTGTTTACTTTAATCTGAATTGACCATGTAACATCTTCATTTCATTTATTTGAATCTAGAGGTGGTTAACATTGGTAATTTATTATGATTATTACGATATTATGCCTCCAGATTATAATAATCTAATTAGATAGTAGGTGTGTGAATGGAGAATTCCTGACCAAAGGGTTTTTGTTAAACTACCTTGAAGATCTTTGTTACATGTTTATATTACCAGGTTATCTGTGTTCACTCCAACTGATTGCTTTATTTATCTTTGCTGTCACGCTAAATATGTTTTAGGGTATTAGAAAGGTTGTAGATCTCTGGAACCTTATTTTTATGAATAAAGAGAAGGACAGGATTGAAGAACGTATGGAAGCTGAAGAAAAGGCACGATTTTTCTTCCTGACTCTTTATCCCTAAAACCGAACCATGCTCTTATACATAGAGTCAGGTGTGAGATCCTGCCTTCCGCTAACAAATATTGTATTTTTACTTAACCTTATATTCTGAACTTCCCGTCACTGTTTCCTCGTTCTTGTTCAAGTGTAACTTGGGTTATCTACTCAACGTAACTTTCTATTCTCCCGCCACTAGATGATTACGATAAAAACGTTAGCGTTCTTAAGAGTACTCTGTAAAGTACGGGATAGCTCAATACATTAATTCAAAATTTCCATAAATCAAGTGGTACTCAGTTACTCAAGAAAGAAAGAGCACTCACCCTTTCCTGACATCGTGTAGTTTTGAGCGAAACTCCATATCGTGAATGGAGCTTCCAGTAAGCGACATACAATGTATGTCCAATGAGACTTGCATAAGCGTCAGCAGCTTCTCTGCCTCGCCTCGTTTTATACGAGTCCCATATGCATTCTGCATATAATAAGTATGACCCATTACTCATTTCGATATTGTGCATCCAGACGTTTAACAGAATTTTCAATTAGCCATCTCCCCAAGGAACTCTCTGTGTGCTACCAGCGCCTCTGCTTTGACGACTCATTTATCAACTCATAATTCAATCAGGTCGCAAGGGACTGAATTGTGTTGTGCCACTGAAGAGGACTTCAGTTTCAGATGTAGATATAGCCGAATAGGTGTATGTTATATTCCACTTCGCTGTGTTTAATGAACATCCACTAGACATCGTGGAAATGGCGTGAACAAAGTTGTGATTGGTGTCCGTGTAGTTTTGACAGTCTCCAGGAAAACATTAATGTATGATATATATTCAGTCCCCTTTATACTGAAAGGGGAAAGAATATTTTTAAATCATTGTTAAGTTCACATATAAATCCGGTGAAAAATTTAGAATAAAGAATTCTAAAAATTTTAAACAGTTAAAAAAAAAGGATATGAAATAATGATATTTCTCGTACTATTTTCATCTACTCCTTGTATGTAATGCAATTCAACTGTGCATATCTAAAAGGTTTTCCAATAAGAGGTTCCATTTTAAATACCCCGCTATTTGTGCAGCAGTTCCTTTATTATACTATATATCCTTTATTATCCTTTATTATACTATACTGTATATTGTTTTCGAAATATTGGTTTCTTTTGTCTTTGTCATTAGACATTGTTTAAGTAGAATAAATAAATAAAGTAAGTGAAAACAACTTGGCTTAAGTTTCACTGTTTATTTGATGTGTGTTGACATATTTGACGGGTTTTTAGCCCATTTTCAAAACTGAAGAAAACAAAACTTGAAATCCTATTTATCACAGGTACAATTTTGAACAGTGTAAAAATATGGTGGTAAAATAAAATAGAAAGGCATTTTACTTGATAGAAGAAATATAACAAAATTTGAATATCAAAACAAATTAAAATATGTTTATCTTCTACAATTTTAATTTCAAAAAAATTTTTATTCAAAAAAAACTTTTAGAATTAAATTAATGTCTAAAACAAGCACCGCTTACATTCAATAGACGTATATAATCAAAACTCAATATATAATGTTTATTTATTCCATTTGACATTATATATTGAGTTTTGATTATATACGTCTATTGAATGTAAGCGGTGCTTGTTTTAGACATTAATTTAATTCTAAAAGTTTTTTTTGAATAAAAATTTTTTTGAAATTAAAATTGTAGAAGATAAACATATTTTAATTTGTTTTGATATTCAAATTTAAAAAAAAAATATGGTGGTAGTTCGGTCCTAATCTCTTACAGATAAGAGAAATGGTGATAAATTAAATTGAAGTTGTTCATTTGGGATTGGTAGCATCTTATCATGTGTTAAACAAATTTTCAAACTTTCTAAAAGGTCCATACCTCTGCTTTTATTACGTACGTGTAAAAACTCAATTTTACTGGAATCTATGAAATGGTTGTTATTTATACAAACGAAAAACCAGATGTTGTTTTATTATGTAATATACTTTTTTATTTTCTTCTATCCTTATGTTTATAGTTCGTTCTGTCGGACTTGTAAAATGCAGGGCATTCATTACAATTTAATTTGTATATAACGCTTTTTTCACACGTTTCATGACAGTCTTTGCTAACCTAAGTTTTTATTATTTGTACAAATAATATCAATATTATTCTGCCTTCAGTCTATTGCAAATTTTATTACTTATTTGTGTGAGAAATTTATCCTACAGAATTTTTCTTCTTCTTTGTCCTGAAGAATAGGGTAAAGAGAAGCTAGAGGTTTTTTAAGCGGTTTTTAAAAAAATAATTAACCGATTACGCTCGTATTGTAACCATTGTTCGACGTTTATGACTTCAAAACTATAAAGTCTTTCTTAAACTTTTCGAGCGAGGGATTGATACTAACCTATCTACAAAGGCGAGAAAAGGAGACATTTTAATTTTATGAGAGTGGGAACTGTCAGGCCCCTCTTCCCCACTAGGCACTATGGGCACGTGCCCAGGGCCCCGCGATCGAATGGGGCCCCCTAGTTCCTGCCAGATTACCAAATGATAATAATAAATAATAATAAAAGAATATTAGAAGCTTTAATCACCATCGCAAACGATACTGAACAGGCACGAGAAACAAGAGACGCAGCCCTTAGTCTGTCTAGAAAAATGGGAAATCTAGAATTTATTATACTGACGGAAATCTGGAGCACTATATTGGAAAGAATAGACAAAACAAGTAATTATCTTCAGAAAGAAACAATAACACTGGACGTTGCAACCAATTTGTTGACTTCACTTTATGATTTTATTACTAACCTCAGGGATAAATTTGATAATTTCGAATCATCTGCCAAAGAAAATAACCCAGAATCTGACTACAAGGATCTATCTCAAAGAACAAGACATAGAAGCTCACGGCAGAGTTTTTTTGATGGCTCTGCGCCATCAGTCCAATTGAATGGAAAAGAGCGATTCAACGTAGAAACCTTTCTGCCAATAATCGATACCTTGAGTGTTCATCTAAAACAGCGACAAAGTTCATATGAGACCGTCAGTCAACGTTTTAGTTTATTTTTTCACTTAAAAACTCTGAATTCCGAAGAGATACGACAAGGATGCAAAGAATTTTCTCAAATCTATCACGAAGATGTAAATGAAAAAGAGTTAGAAATAGAATGTCAACATTTAAAAGAATACTTAAAAAATGTTCGGAGTGAAAATGAAGCATCTAACAGTGTACAGGAAGTATATAATCTATTAAAGCAAAACAAAATTGAAGACACATTTCCTAACGTAGAAATTGCATTGAGAATATTTTTAAGCATGATGGTAACTAACTGCAGCGGAGAACGCTCCTTCTCTAAATTGAAACGAATAAAAAATGATATAAATATTTAAAAAAATTTTTAACAATTTTAAAAAATTAGCCTTCTACATATTTAATTCCAAAAGATTATATTCAATGATTATAACTTCTGAAAATAAATTAAAATAATGTCGTATAAGTACCACTTATATCATGACATAAAATAAACATTCATTATAAGACATCCAAATGGTATAACAAAATCCAATAAATAAAAATTATTAACTAAAATCCTATAAATTAAACATTTTGAATAGACAAAATTTTGTTTCTGCTTATCAATCCTATGAAAACCAATATCTTTCAAGAATATCCAACATAATCTTAAGAATTCTTAATTTTAATTATTTAATTTTTTTCTTAATTCTTAAGATTATGTTGGATATTCTTGAAAGATATTGGTTTTTATAGGATTGATAAGCAGAAACAAAATGTTGTCTATTCAAAATGTTTAATTTATAGGATTTTAGTTAATAATTTTTATTTATTGGATTTTGTTATACCATTTGGATGTCTTATAATGAATGTTTATTTTATATGTCATGATATAAGTGGTACTTATACGACATTATTTTAATTTATTTTCAGAAGTTATAATCATTGAATATAATCTTTTGGAATTAAATATGTAGAAGGCTAATTTTTTAAAATTGTTAAAAATTTTTTAAAATATTTATATTCTGACTAATGCTCGGTGGCATTGTTTGAATGCTTGATGAACCATATGCGGTTTACACCATATTCGGTTATTTCACTTTGAAGGAAAGTTATCGATAAATTCCCACGCAACCTCGCGCCAAAGCGGTGACACCTTTTTCACATGTACACGTCAGCAACCTTGATCCAAATGTTGTTCCTGAGAAGATCGTAAAATATCTTACTGATAGAAATTTCAAAGATGTTAAGTGTACCAAACTTCGATCAAACCGTCCTGAAGATTATTCATCATTCAAAGTGTCCGTGATGTCTGCAGACTTCGGCAAGGTAAAAAATCCGGACTTGTGGCCCGAGGGAACAAAAATTAACAATTTTTTATTCCATCTAATCAAGAAACCACCCTCAAATTGATTCATATAAACCTTCAGTCTATCGGAAATTGTTGGAATCAATTAGAATATTTTGTAAATAAACAAAACTGTGACATCCTTGCTGTCACAGAACATTGGAAATCAAATATTGAACTACCAGCATATTGTATAAGTAACTTTCAATTAATGTCATATTTTTGTCGCGATAGTGGCAAACATGGAGGTACTGCTGTTTATGTCAGTGTCTGTCTAGCAGGTTTTTCTAGGGAAATGCCAGACTTTGTAAATATGAGCATACCGATCTCATTCGAGTGTTCTGCTGTGTTGGTTAATATGAAAAATAAGCCGATAGCCATCATTTCGATTTATAGATCGTCGTCAGCAAACAGTGATGTAGACCTCTTTATCGAGAAACTCATTATTTTGATGCAATTCCTGACAAACAAAAAAATTCCTTTCTTGATAGCAGGTGATTTTAATATTCATTTCGAGGAAACTTCCAGAGATGTGAATAAGAGAACCCTAACATCGATTATCGAATCATTCAATTCACGATTAATTATAGATGAGCCAACACGTAAAGGAGCATGTATTGATAACGTGATTACTAATATTGTTTGCGCTTCTGGTTATTGCGAAAATCCCCATCTTTCTGACCATTCAGCTCAAGTGGTTCTGTTCAAACATTCTAAGAAGTGGGTTAAGTCGGAAACAATAACAACTAGGTCCATCGATGAAACAAAAATTTTAGAATTTTGTAACAATTTATCAAATCATGATTGGAGGGAGTTATTCGAGCTGCCATTAGAGGATGTTAACTCACAGTGGATGTTGTTTAATCGTGTTTACAAAAAAGAGTTCGAAGAATGTTTTCCGGTAAAGGTAATAAAAAAAAGCTGTAAAACTAATATCCCATATAATTCCGAAGTAGAGAATATCAAAAAACAACTTGATTCAGTTTTTACTATGGCAAGTATTGATCCATCTTTTCTCGGTTTATACAAGAAACTAAAAAACTTATACGATATTGCACTGAGAGAGAGTAAGCAGAATTACTATCGTCGAAAATATGAAAATTCGGCAAATAAATCGAAAACAATTTGGAAGATTATAAATGAGAAAACAGGTAGGTCGCAGGAAAAACCAAAGTTTAGCAATATAAACAGCCCTCAGCAACTTGCAGATGATTTTAGTTCTATATTTCGAAACTCGTTAAACCAACATAAACAAGCCGATGTGTCAGGGACATTGAATACTGTTACTCGATTGGAAAATTCTTTTTTTATGTTTGAGGTAACTGATACAGAAATCGAAAAGGTAGTCAAAAACTTGGCGAATAAAACTAGCGTAGGTTATGATGGTATACCAACGAGAGTAATAAAAAGAAGTATCTCTCGGATTTCTCAACCACTGCGTCATATCCTGAATAATAGCTTCCAGTGCGGGGTATTTCCGGATATGCTCAAAAATCGGTTATAAAACCTATTCATAAGAAGAATGATCCAGATGATCTCAATAATTACAGGCCAATAAGTCTTCTGAGTAATTTCTCGAAAATTTTCGAAAAAATTATGGTAAATCGACTTCTCAGCTTCTTCAGGAAATTTAAGACTTTGAACCCACAACAACATGGTTTCATGAAAGGAAAAAGCACGGAGACAGCGATTTACGAACTAGTAGAAATGATAACTGATGGTTTAGAGATGAACGAACAAATGCTAGGATTTTTCTTGGATTTCTCGAGGGCATTCGATTCAGTAGATCATTCCATTTTACTCGCGAAACTTGAGGCGTATGGCATTCGAGATGCTCAACTCAAATTCTTTCAGAGCTATCTCAGCGAACGATATCAGCATGTATCGCTTAGGATAGATGGAGTTGAGTTTACATCCGTGGACACACTGATTGAGCAAGGTGTGGTACAGGGTAGCGTACTTGGTCCGCTGCTATTTGTTATTTATATAAATGACATTCCTAATATAATCCGCACTGTACTCTCCACGTTCACGGAATTAAATGACATATCAGGACCTTCATCTCCATCATCAATAGCATTCGTCAACTTTGCTGACGACTCGAATATTCTCTTACGCGGAAAAAACTCTGAACATCTCCAGGGTCTACTTGAATATATTTATCATTCTGTAAAATCATGGTGCACCCTAAATAAATTACATCTCAATGTTGATAAGACGGAATTTGTTTTGTTTTCGCACAAACTAAGGAATTTTGAAGCAGAACAACAGCTCACATTATCAGGAGAAATTATCTCTCCTCAACCAACAACCAAGTTTTTGGGCATTCACCTTGATCAACATCTTGAATGGGCAGAACATATTGAAAAATTGCGCAGAAGGTTAAGTCAAACAGTGTTTGTGTTGCGAGTGTTGAGATCAGAGCTCAGCCTAGAATTCTTAAAATCCATTTATTATTCCAACTTTCAGTCGGTGATGAGCTACGGTATCATTTTCTGGGGGAATAGTCGACAGGTGAAAATGGTTTTTTACACCCAGAGGATGGTCGTTAGGGTTCTTTTTGGACTAAGGTACCGAGAATCCTGTCGGGGCGTATTCAGGAAGAATAATATCCTAACACTCTCAGGCATTTACATCTATAAATGTCTGCAGTTTTTATTCCAAAATAAGCACCTTTTCGACAAATTTCGGAAAAGTGGCGCATATGAGACTCGACACCACTTTTATGTGTACCCGCTACATTCTTTGTCCCTGACAGAAAGAAACTGTACATACATGTGCTTAAAACTCTTTAATAAACTACCATCAAAAATACGAAGCGTTGATAACTTCAAATGTTTTCGAAGAGAGGTCTACAGCCTATTGCTACGATTAGAGCCATACTCTATAAGTGAATTTCTGGAGAGTGACATGGAATTTTGATGTCCTCTACCTTTTTTTTTTTTTTTTTCTCATGTGTGACGTTTCCCATTTTCATTGTTATATGTAAACAATTATTATTGGTGAATAAAGATATATTCTATTCTATTCTATTCTATATTATTTTATATACCTTCTATCAAGAATGACCTCTATTTACGTTATTTTATTCAGAATAAAAAATGAATTAAGAAGTACAATGCTTCAAGAGAGATTAACTAGTTTGTCGCTGATGTCCATAGAATGTGATATTCTCAATACCATAGATTTTGAAGAAGTGATTAACGATTTTGCTCATCTTAAATCTAGAAGGGTACCTTTGCAATCAACATAGAATAAATCTTAGGATGTTAAGTTAAGCGAGACAGCGAGTTACTTTAGTAGATTATTTCTTATATTTCCTATTTTTTTATAGTTAGTAATTAAATAAAAATAAATTTAGAACCTTGTTTGTCTTTCTTTATCTATTGTAACTAAATAGTGTTTTCTCAAGGTCACAGGGGCCCCATGATCCTAATGTGCCCAGGGCCTCAAATAGTTTAAAGACGGCCCTGGGAACTGTTCTTATGTATTAAAGAATCTGTGTGCGTGGATTTTCTGAATATGTCAAATTCAAGGGAATTAACATTTCTTGTGATCTGAATATCTAACAAATTCATTGATTTTTGTAAATTTTCGATTTCAATAGTGACAGAATTGAAAACTGAATTTGACAAATTCAAAGATATTTCTAATTGTCTAATAGAACCTAACCAAATAGAAAATACATCATCCACATATCTTTTCCAATAAAGAACTTTCTTTATAAAATTATCTTGTGAAGAAAAGATTTTGTTTTCAAGATGGGTCATGAACATTTTGCTCCAAAGTGGTGATAAGGGAGAAACCATAGGGTTGATAATTGTTGATAAATTTTATGGTTGAATTTAGAATAACTTTGTTTGAGACATATTTCAAGTAGAATATATATATTTTTGCTTTCCAAATTTCAAATATTCCTTCCATGCCAAATTCAGAAATCAAAAATTAAGTTCAACATTTATTGCAGCAAAACCAATCACTCACCTCTGAAATTATATGAAAAACAATGATTCTACTTGAATAGGCCTCAAACAAAGTTAATTTGAATTCAACCATACAATTTATCAATAATTAGACGGATTCCCTATGGGGTCTACCTTATCACCACTTTAGAGCGAAATTTTCATGACCCATCTTGAAAAAAAAAATCGTTTCTTCACAAGATAATTTGATACAGAAAGTTCGTCATTGGAAAAACTATGTTGATGATATATTTTGCATTTGGTTAAGTTCTATTAGACGATTATAAATGTTTTTGAATTTGTTAAATTCATTTTTCAATTATGTCAATAATAAATAATAATATTAATGTTTATTTTCCAAAACTACATAAATGAAAGAGTTCTCACAATTAATATAATAATAATAACAACAATAATGTGATTTACTTCAAAATAAATTTAGAAAAATTTTATACTAAATTATAACAATCTAAATTAATACAATAAAAAATATATTTGCACAAATACTTAAACAAAGCAATATGATCCAAAAAAATTAATAAATAATAATGATAATAAGAAACAAGATCCACGTGCTGAAAACAAGCAACCTTCACCACTCCAATGCGTCTTCAAGTAGAAACCGCGGCCACCCTGTCAATTTCATCAAGAAGCAAATTTTTCAACCAGATTTTCAACTTTTTTTTGTATGAATGAAAGCTGTTCATATTTCTTATATTAGGTGGAACTTGAGAGTAGATTCTTGGAGCTGTATAATAAAACGATCTCTGACCCACCGCTTTAGCTGCCCTTTCTGTGACATACTAGCAATCTCTCCTATGCCTTGTGTTGTGATTATGTTTAATAAACGACAGTTCTCCCCTGTTTCTGTACTGTAAGCAAAGAACCCTACAATAGTAAAGTTTTTCCATGTTGAACATTGGTACCTCATCGAAAAGTTTTTGTGTGGGATAAGTTCGTTCTTGGTTATAAATAATTTTCAGGAAGGTTTTTTGCATAATTTTCAGTTGTATTTTATGACATTTGTACGTTCCGCCCCAACCTGATATTCCGTATTGTAAATGTGTTTCAACAAGTGCGTGATAGAGAATTTTGAGCAAACCATCTTCCATAAGCTTTTTTAGGCGTTTGAAAGTAAACAACAAAGATCTTAGTTTCTTGGTCACTTTGACAATGTGAAGGTCCCATCTCAGGTGAGGGTCGATCTCGACTCCAAGGTAAGTTTTCGATGACACACATTCAATAAAATCACCAGAATTGCTATTCCTCAGTACCAGATGGTCAATTTTGGGTAGGCTTGATATTTTATTAGAGAAAACCGTGCATTTCGTCTTCTCCATATTGAGCATCAGGTCCATCTCATCCAGCCAATCTTTTATTCTTTCCATGTTGTACTCCGCCCTATTCACAACTTCTTCCCAAGTAGAGCCAGTAAAGAGAACTACTGTATCATCCGCGAAAGATGACACATCGGCATCCACCTTCAAAGACAGCAATCCATCGATATACATCAAAAACAGCACTGGCCCTAGTACCGTTCCCTGAGGTACGCCGGTTAAGACTGTTTGTAATTCACTGATGTCTTCGTTAACCTGCACGCATTGTGTTCTATTTTCAAGGTATGATCGAAACAAATCACCTGCGATTCCTCTTATACCAAAGTCCACCATAACGTCTAACAATTTCTGATGATTGACAGTGTCAAATGCCTTGGCTAAGTCACTTTTGAAATAAAAAATTCCCAAAAATCAATAATCTTTTAGATATTCAGATGTCAAGAAATGTTAATTTCCTTGAATTTGACATATTTAGAAAATCCACGTACACATATTCATTAATACATAATAACAGTTTCCATCCTCATAAAATAAAAATGTCTTCTTTTCACGCCTTTGTACATAGGTTGTAAACCCCAACCCCCCTCTCAATAGAAAACTTTAACAAAAAAATTAAAGTTTTGAAGTCATTAGCGTCGAGAAATGGTTACACTTCGAACGTAATCGATAAATAAATTTTTAAAAAACAGCATAAAAAAGCTTTAGTTTCTCTTTACCCTATTGTTCAGGACAAAGAAAGAGAAAAATTCCATAGCATAAATTTCATTCCACAAATCAGTAACAAAATTTTCATTGACTAAAACAGAATTATATTAATATTATTTGTACAAATGAGAAAAACTTAGGTTCACTCTTAGTCAATAGCAAAGACTGTCGTGAAACGTGGGAAGAAAGCGGTATATATACAAATTATATTGTAATGAATGCCCTGCATTTTACACAAGTCAGACAGAACTATCTATAAACATAAGGGTAGAAGAACATAAAAAAAGTATATTAGATATAACAAAATAACATCTGGTTTTTCGGAACATTGTATAAAGAACAACCATTTCATAGATTTCAGTAGAACTGAGATTTTACACGTAGCTAATAAAAGCAGAAGAATTGTCCTTTTAGAAAATTTGGAAATTTGTTTAGCACATGGTAAGAAGTTACCAATCACAAATGAACAACTTCAATTTAAGTCATCAACTGCTCTTATCTGTAAAAGATTAGGACCCAACTAACACCATATTTTTACACTGTTCAAAATTGTACCTGTGATCAACCCCACCATTATGAATAGGATTTTAAGTTTTGTTCTTTGTTCTTTTCAGTTTTGAAAATGGGCTAAAAACCCGAAACATATATGTAAACAGACACCAAATAAACAGTGAAACTCAAGCCGAGTTGTTTTTATTTACTTTATGAATTTAAAAATGTTTCACCAAGTGATATGAGAGAAATCAATACCATTTAAGAAGAATAACAATTGTACTGTGTTTTTTTATGTTGGGAAGGTTTGAAATATTCTCAAGTGTCTTCAATACATTTAATTCCTTTTATTATTTGTGTAAAAACAACACAAGAACCTATTGTAATTTATCATTGCGAAAAATAATTATTTCTTGTTTGTTGTTTCGACATACTGAAAGATTAAATAAATACCGCCTTTTTTTGTAACTCTATTTCTTATGATGCATATAAGGATATCACTGATGGAATTCAAAACATTGAAGCGAACGTTCAATATATATACTACTCTGTCAAGAAAGTACCGGGAATTTTCAATTAAAACAACATTTTTACATTTAATCGTCAAAATTTATTGTTCGCCTTCAAAATAGGCTCCATTTGCTCCAATACATCTATGCCAACGGCACTTCCAATTATCGAAACATTTTTTATAGGCGCTTTCCGGGATGGACTTTAGCTCTCGCGCCGAATTTTGTTTTATGGCTTCAATCGACTCAAAACGGGTGTCACGAAGGGGCAATTTTAGTTTTGGGAAGAGGAAAAAGTCGCAGGGAGCCAAATCCGGCGAATACGGTGGTTGCTGAAGCACGTTTGTTGAGTTTTTGGCGAGAAAGTCAGTCACAATCGTAGCTCGGTGAGAAGGCGCGTTATCGTCATGCAAAATCCATGAGTTGTTCGCCCACAAATTTGGCCGCTTCTCACGGATACGCTCACGCAAACGTTTCATAACGCCTAGGTAATACTCCTTGTTTACCGTCTGACCCTCTGGAACGAATTCGTAGTACACCACGCCACGGATATCGAAGAAAACAATGAGCATCACCTTCATTTTCGAGCGGCTTTGGCGTGGTTTTTTCGGTTTCGGCTCATTTTTTGCCACCCATTCCGATGATTGCTGGCTTGTTTGCATATCGTACTCGTAGACCCAGGTCTCATCACCAGTTATAATGGGTTCCATGAATGTAGAATCGGAATTACAGCGATCCAGCATGTCTGAAGCAACCTGTTCGCGATGACGTTTTTGAAGAAAATTCAGGTCTTTCGGTACGAGTCGTGCGGCCACCTTTCTCATGCCCAAAATATCAATCAAAATCGTACGTGCGGACTCGTGGTATATCTTAAGATCATGTGCTATCTCTCTCAAGCTGATACGACGGTTTTCCAGCACCCTTTCCTTAATTTTATCGACGTTATCTTCGATCGAAGCGACCACTTCACGACGTCCTTGAAGGCTCTGTACCACTGATATGCACGAGTTTTCGATAGAGCATTATCACCAAAGGCCTTTTGCAACATTTTCAATGCATCGGTACACGAAAATTCATTTGCAACATAAAACATTAAACAAATTCTTTGCTCAACGTAATCACCCATAGTAAAAATCGGCACGCACTCTGACATCGACTGACTTAATCAGCTGTTGCAAACACACTAGTTGACAGATCCCGCTCAAGCTTGGCATAGTAATTAAGGACAGTAGTACCAACCTAGGAAAAAAAAATGTTACCTGCCTCATTGCCCCGCCAGATTTAAATCGATAATTCTCGGTACTTTCTTGACAGAATGTATATATAGTCCGTCTAGAAGTATCCGGAATTATTTTTCATAATTTTAATATACTTTTTTTTTGTAACGTTTTAAGACAAAAGTAATGTTTATAAGTATATCAACGAAATATGAAAGTATGCCCGTATGTCACTGAAAAGTCAAAGCTACATATCAAGGAAACAAAAAAAAAACCCTTCAATGACACCTTTACAAAAGGAACGAACAGTAAAATTTCGTCAACGTTTTCAAGATTATTTTAATAAGATATTTGTATCTGATGAAAGTTGTTTCCAACTTGAAAATCCTATCAAAACAACCAGTTACAATTCAAATTTCCCACCAAAATGAGGGGTTTGAGGAGCAATATGTCAGCGTGGTGCTACGCCTTTCTGTATAGTTTGATGGTACCATTAATAGTGAAAAGTATTGGGCATTCTAAATGAGGTTCTCCTTGAAACGACGCATGCTTTATATCCAGAGAGGTGGCGTTTTCAGCAGGATAATTCAAGATGCCTATACTCAAGCTTGGATGCAAGAACACCAAGTGACAACCATTTCATGGCGAGCAGCTTCATCAGATCTTAGTCCCATTGAAAACATATGGGAACTAATGAAGATTGAAGTGGAACGAGCAGCGCCACGAAATAAAGATGATTTAATTCAGTCAGTTTTACCGAATATTATGGAGGTGATCTAGTTTCCGGTGTACCTCGACGATCAGCCAGGTGATTACAATTAAATGGAGGTTGCATAAGCAAAATGGATGAATATTTTGTTATAATTTTCTAATTCAATGATTAAAAATATATACTAAATAATCAAAATTGAGCTCTGTTTTTTCCGGATACTTTCTACACGGACTTTATTAGAATTAAGTTTATTGTTTGAAAAATATTTGATTCAAAAGTTATATTTAAGTTGAAATAGAATATTTGTTTTGTCCAAAATTTACTGCGTTTCTTCTAGGAAGGAATAGTTGGGTTCTCCTTGCCTTTTGCTTGGATGGCTACTCTATAATCCCGTGTTCTACGAAATATACTGGGGATTACTTCAACTAGGAGTAAAATCGTATTGCCGGGCACAACAAACTCTGATATCTGAATCCGTTTGGAAAGCTGAGCTCTTAAGCGGCAGCTCAATCCTCCGGGACGTTCCTTAGAAACACCACCAAGAAGGTCGTATTTTTGCGCTGTCATCAAGAAACCGTAAACCTCCATTATTGTATTCGTGCAGCTCTCCCGGCCAACTGTTTCCGATATAACTCACATCGGATATACCTATTTTAAATTCGTGCCATCAGCTTTTTATTTAATTCGTCTTGCGCAGGCTGTTTCCCTACGACCTATATGCCTAGCCATGGCCGCGCTAGATCTCGCCATATATTATATATCCTCTGAATTATTCCTCTCAGTTCTCTGCAGTATACATTGGGAATGAAATGTCAAGTCGTACATGGAATACAGGAAATCTGGGGAATTTCCACTAATACCGAGTTTTTACTGACACGTTGTCGCTGAACGTAGAGTGAGTTCGTGATTCTGCAGTACGCGACACTTAACATTGTCTCTCATTGTTGTCGGATCATATTTCAGGAAGGAAACGCCAGATACAAGTTGATCATGACAGTTGTTAGTACCACGATTAGTAAATTTGAGAATCATATCATTCTGAGCTATCATATCGAATGATTTGACTTGCCGTAAAAAAATTAATAGCATATCTGTGAGACAATCTCCATTTGAAGATATACATCGAAAAGATCATAGGGAATTCAATGTAAATCAAGACGTCCAGTGGAGCATCAACTGTGTTTTTAAATATCTTGAGTTTTTATTATATATAAAGTAACTTAGTTAGATATCCAATAATATTGAATATTCTAAGTAAGATAGTTTTACGATGAAATTCTTAAGATTACGTTGAAAATTTTTGAAAGATATTTTTTTTCATAAGATTGATCAGCAGAAACAAAATTTTGTCTATTCAAAATATTTAATTTATAGCATTTTGGTTAACAATTTTTATTTATTGGATTTTGTTATATCATTTGGATCTCTTATGATGAATGTTTATTTTATATGTAATTTGATATAAGTGGTACTTATATGACATTATTTTGATTTATTTTCAGAAGTTATAATCATTAAATATAATTTTTTGGAATTAAATATGTAGAAGGCTAATATTAAAATATTTAAAGAATTAATTTGTGTTTTTTCTTCAGAAAAATCCAATTTCCTTTTGGAATATAGACACGTAGAGTGTTTAAGGTTAGAATTATAAGATTTCAAAGAAATTATGTATTCACAATAACAAAAATATAATTTAAATAAATCATTTCGGCTGATCTGTACCAAATATCATTAATAGGGAGCTCTTCAATTCGAGACAGTGTAACATTCATCTGTATAATAATTCTATACTCAAACTCGATAAGGTTTTGTTGAAAACAGGGGCAAATGGCAGACATGCGCACGTTTCAAACTGATTGATTGTCATCAGTGTATGACAGTGTCTACAAATTTGTCAAGTATCTATATTCGCTATACACAGAGACACTAAAGTACTAATCATACACTAGCGCAATCTACAGTATGCAAACAAATACAATTTTTGAGAAAGTATGAAAAACCTACTATAAGCAAAACGATAGCTCAGATAATGAAGAGATAAAATGGACTGTACTAAGATAGGTAATAGTGTTGCATCAGAAAACTCACCTTTAATCCAGATTAGTCATCTGGGTTTAAGGGATGTTCCTTGCAGAAGAATTGTCATTATCATTAATTGTGTTTGATTGTATCGGTCTCTACTTGTCGGAAATAAATATTTATGATAAAAAGTAAAACAACTTAATTTCCGCTAATTTCTTTAATTTCACAACGATTGTTTTGTCATGACAACATGACTTCGTCAGGTAAGTATGGTGCTAACTACACATTTGATATAAAGTTCTTTAAATATTCAAAATATGCAGAGAAGAAGATAGTGGGAATTAATAATAATTTTTTTTTATTATTTTACAAAAATTAAGAAAAGATTGAGTAAGGGGGATTTATTGAGTTCCGTCTGGTCGTTTTTTATTATATCTGTTAATTTCAGGGGGCTTCTAGGTAGTTCAAACTGAGGTTCTTGTTTTCTAGGTGTAAGATTTTGTAGTTATTGTCAAAATCATGTCCTGTCTTCAAGCAAGATATTTGAAGAAAAGGAGTAACTGCAACATTTCATTTAAAATAAGAAACATCTTAGGAAATCTAATAAAAAATAATAAAGATTTGAACCATAAAAACAAGAAGTCTATAGGTTAAACTGCGGTACTTGCCCATGTGTATACGTTGGTCAGACAGGTAGATCTTTCGGCACTAAGATACGTGAACACCAGAAAGCATATTTTGGTAAAAACGGAAATTCAACATATGCTGACGATCTTTTGGAGACAGGACATGATTTTGAAAATATCTACAAATCTTACACCTAGAAAATAAAAACCTCAGATTGAACTACTTAGAAGCCCTCGATATTAACAGATACAGTAAAAAACAGATTCTCCTAAACGACCAGACGGACCTCAATGAATCCCCCTTACTTAACCTTTTCTGATACTTTGTATAATAATGAAAAAACAAATTACTGTAAATTCTCAACCATCTTTTCTGTATATTTTGAATATTTAAAGAACTTAATCTTAAATATGTAGTTAGTGCCACACTCACTTGACGAAGTCATGTTGTCATGACGAAACAATTGCCGTGGAATTAAAGAAATTAACGGAAATTAAGTTGTCTTACTTTTAATCGAAAAGTAAGAGGTTTTTTTGAGCAGTATGCGTATGTAATTCGAAGGCTTCTTAATTACTTCTTTTCTTCGATGGAGGAGCGAGAATTCTGATACCATTTTAAAACTGTGCGGGTAACAGAAATGTACTTCATAAATCACGATGCGTTTCCTAAACATCTACATTTTGAAAATTTCAAAATCCATACAGTCACTCTCATGCATTCCACAAAGTTATTGAGAATATTCTGCTCAATTTGTTGCCATAGTTATGACAAAAGATCTTGGAGGTGCTGGAGCGTTTCCAGCTATGGTCTGTGGGCATCAAGAATTCTTTTTAATTGTTTCCAACTATGCTCCATTGTATTTAGATCAGGGGATCTTAGAGGTAATGCTAGATATGGAATAACCTGGTATTCTCTAGCAGTGATTACCTGGTGGTATCTGAATGTTAGTGCATTATCATCCAGAGAAACGAAAATTTCGCCAATAGTTGCGTGAAATTGTGGTGTGATAACTCCGTTGATAAATTGATCAATATATATCTAAGAAATCATGGAGTTTGGGTGTACTAATAAACTAGTCATGCCATTGAAAAAAACTCCACCCCAAACCATAACTACGCTTCTTCGAAAGGGATGGGCTTCTTGAACATAACGACAGTTCCTTCAGTATACATCTGTACTCGTAGACTATTAGAAAAACGTCCATTCTACTCGTCAATAAAGAGTACATTTCACCATTAATCTCGTCAGTTGCTCCATTGCCCACTGTAATCTTTGACGCTTGTGTCAACGACTGAGGGGAACTCGCCTTAAAAAGCCTCTTGATGTTAGATTGACCTTATGAAGATTTCATCTAACTGTGTTAGTTCACCTCCAGCGATACAGCACTTATAGAATGAAACCTCAGAAAACACTGAAACAACTTTGGGAATTGTTTTTTTAATATAACACAATAAGACCTCGAAGCCCTATAAAACTTTCATTTTATTGTTTTCTATTCTATTATTCTGTATTATTTCGACTCGAAACGAATTAATTGAATTCCCCTCAATTTATTAGTTTTCTGTAGCGAGATCTTTATTTTCGAGTGATGAAATGGAAATATATCATAAAAAACTTGAAACGATAACAGAATTATTGATCTAACCTCGTACATTATAATTTATAAACGGGGGGAAAGAATTTCCAGGAGTAAACGATGAACGTGTGATCAGAAACAAGAAGAAATGGAAGTATTTCTACATTCGAAATAGAGAACCTTGGAAAGCGAAAAAGTCTCATTTCCATATGAAAGATACTGAAGACGATCCTTCCTTCACTGAACGTACAGTTCTTATCAGATGTAACCTGGTTTCCGCGTAAAGTTAGAGAATATTCGTTGGCGGTTTTATTAGGTTATGCTGATAGAGGTGAGAAAAAGTTTTGTAGAAAGGAGGTTGGGTTGGTTGCAACTGAATATTATTTCGGATCATCTATATTCATTTGATCACGTGATAAATTTTCATCTCAAGTGATGTGAAATTCAATCGAACTTTGTTATCTTCTTGTTCAACTTGTTTGACTTTCATTCATTTGAAATATTGACCTGGAAAGTTTTAACATTCTTGTATTACACACTCTGATTACTGAGCGATGAAATTGCGTTATCGCTTCCACTTTTGCTTCTCGATTATGAAGTTTACACCTACGTACGTATTACCGGTAGCTCATCCATTTGGTAGCGCACATGCATCATCGTAAATTTATAACGAACTGGGATGATTGATTAGAATATAGCGGGTTATCAATCCAACCAATGAAGTTTCAATAAATGATTTGAAGGTGATTCGATTATTGCTGAACTGTTGAGTTCAATTTGCTACCCTATTGAATATCGAACGAAACAATTAACCGCCTTGAATGAAAGCTTGAAATGAATATAATGTATTCAATGCGTCTTTTCAGCGCAAAATATTGTGAGATATCATATCAAAGCAAGTCGGCTATTTCAATCAGATGAATTAATCAATGCGGTGGATAGCACCATTTTAGTAACTGACATGTTAGCATGACTCTTCTCCAGGTGATTCCCCAATTCCCAAAAGAGATTGGATGATAAGGGTACGTCTTATCATAGCGCAAAGCGAGAACTCTGCATCAGATTAGGAACCACCCTGCTTCCAGTTTCGGCTTCAATTCGAAAACCTACACCGTGACTGGTAAGGTGAAGCACTATCCAATCTTTACTGGCCTTGCAGGTCAGTACCAGAGCTGTTTTGACCGCAACTCACACGCCGAATGGGTTTGTTTCCACCACCCAGTCAGAAATTCGAGACCCTGAAATCGTAAGAATAGATGCCTCAATTGATCCTGGTTCGAGCACTAACAACCAGTCGTATCGTCAAGTACCACGAATACCTGTGAAATTTCTAAACAGTACTCCAATAGTACTCATCTGTATCGTCAGGACCCAAAAAGCCCTCGCATTTGATCCTGGTTCGTATTCCTTTGACTAGATGTATCGTCAGGATCTACCAGACCACTGAGAGAAATTTTGAGCAATCCCGCTTCGAGAATGACGCGCGACTAGATGAATGAAATAGCTCTCTACCCTAGCATGTAGGCTTTCAACTACGAGTTCAACACTGATTGGGTAGGAAGAAGTACCAATACTTCTGTGGTTTGTACTCTCCCGCGGTAGTCCTGTTACAAAACCTCTGAAGGCTATCGATCGTCAAGAAGAGTTCAACTCGATATAGAGACCACGAACTGAATGAATCCACGTCATGATCTCCCTCTCTTTAAAGGTAGCACAGATCTAGTACTAATCGCCCGTTGGACGGATCAATCTGCACCTCGTTTTGCAATGCGTATCCCTGTCTCTGCATTAAACATCACGACTTATTCAGAACCTAGAGAGGAGACATAGCCGATACATAGGTACCACCATTGTAGTTATTAGCATTTGACCACTAAAGAGTATTCACAACTCCCGGAAACAGGTTGTGTGATAACGATACGCCTTCTTATCGCGCAAAGCAAGAACCCCTACAATGAAGTTAAACCTACCTTGCTTCCAGTTTCATCTTCAGTTCGAAAACCTACACCGTAACTGGTAGCAAAGAAGTATTATCAAACCACTCCTGGCTCTACAGGTCAGTATCCAAGTTGTTTGGGACGCAACTCACACGCCGAAAAGCTTGATTTTCACCACCCAGCTGCAAATTCAACGAATAAGAAACATCTCAAGAATAGATGCTTCTATCGATCCTAATTCAAGCACTATCAAACGATCGTACCGTGAAGACTCACGAACCCTTCTAAAGTCTTACTCTCAATCCTGGTTCGAGCACCAAAGGTCTTCAGCCTTATCAAAAACCTTAAAAAATATCTCTTATTGCACTTTACACGAGCTATAAATTATCTGAGCACCTTGTTCTTTAAAAAACTAAATTTTTGCGTAGTATCCCCAACCTAATGAAGTAAAAGTTTTAGTTGCGAGCATTATTGTGTATATGTCCAAGTAAAGAGCGAAAATTGCCAGTATATTATCAATTGCCTATAGCATTTATCTTGAGTGATTAAAAACTGACTAAGATTGCGAATATTGATTATATATTAATTGCGAATTGCGTATGTTTCCAACTTGCGAATTTCGTATACATTCTGCTTGTGTGTTTGTATCTAACTGTTCTTAATGCCCTACATTCATCAAGGTGTTGGATCCAACCGATGACGTAGTCGTTTAAAGTACAATCTTCATATCATCCAGAAACTTTAGTCGACTTTTAGAACGAAAAATAAAAATTTTTATATTTTCAAATTCATATGAGGTGTTTTTATTTATTGGTCATAATATTCAGATTAAATAGTGTACTGTATCGGCTTTGTATGTTATTTAATTTCTATCAGTTTTCTTTATTTTCTATACATCCCTCTATACTGTGAAGTATTGTACAATATTCTACAATTCTATGTGTCTTTTAAATTGTCTGTGGGATATTTGGATTCATTGTTTCAAAATTGAGTTATATAGGGGTTTCACCGAAGAACATACTCTTTAAATTTATTGAGTGAAACAATTTCAAACGACCGTAAACCAGGTATATCATGTCCAGTCAGAAAATAAATAGAAACAATGTTTTTTAAGACATTTATTCAATTTAATTCTAAAAGTTCTTGAATAAAAAAATATTTTTGAAATTAAAATTTGTAGGTTAACAAAATAGATCTGTATGATATTTAAAATCAAAATGATTGTTTGAAATTTAAATTCCCGGAAATGTTGATAAAAAAAAATTAGGGCGAAAGTAAATTCGTGAAATAACAAACAAAAATAATAAATCCTTGTGTGCAATTGGCATCGTGTTTCATAATCTACTTAAACGATACATTGAAGTTATTAGGTTTGAAGTTGTCCAATAATTCACAAATGACGCAGAAAATGGATTCATGAAAAACATTTTCAAATGGGAATTACGATTAATCAATATCCAAACAGTTTAATTTCATTATTTCCGAAGGTATGTTATTCTTTCGAACACACGAATAGGATAAATGAACTGTCGATCAGTTTCGTTCAACTATTACCGGATAAAATATTCCGGAATTAAATCTAAAATATGCAGTTTCAATATGCGGATTTATCGGAACAAATCGCCGCTGATGAACATGTTAATGAAAACAGATGTTTCGAATCGTTTGTGACGGCCCATACGCTATTAATTTCGCCGTTATGTTGAATCATCAAGAGATGATTTTCATTTGTCAACCATTAACTGAATATTGATTTGGGTGGAAAATATCGTTTGGCGGAAATTGCCAAAATACAATCAACATACCTCTAATACTGACAAGGCAGCGAGTAGCTACACTCTTATTCATAAATAAATTACGCGTCTGACGCGCATTTCGGAAATTTAATTCCCTTCTACATGAGTCAATTAATATTGACTACAATCCAATTGATGTTCGACTCATATTTACCATACATTAATGTTCAATCAGAAGCAACGTGCATCCGATTGTAATCGTGTGCAATTGCTGGATCATCTTGTGACGTGTCAGTCATATTTGACAATTTAACAATCAAATTAAATGTTTGATTGTATCGGTTTCTACTTGTCGGAAATACATCTCGATGATTAAAGTAAAACAACATAATTTCTACCATACTCACCTGACGAAGTCATGTTGTCATGACGAAACAATTGTTGTGAAATTGAATGAATTGGTGGAAATTAAGTTGTTTTACTTTAATCAAATTAAAATTGAGAGCTGGTTGTAAAAATTTATGCGTCATAACATAGAAGATATATCAACTTGGTTGTTCTATGTTTGGAGATATGTAATGCTTTCGCACTTCTGGTATAATAGCTACGAAAGATAACTTCATCTCTTTCGTTTTCTTTCACATATATGTGAAACCCCAAATTGAAAATGGAAGACAATGCTATGATACAATTTTCTACAAACAGAGATCTACAGGGCGAGATCGGATGTAAGTTATATCATACGCATGATACGTTTCTGTAATATGAAAGCCCTGCCAACTAACGAGGAGTTTACCCATAGTAGGACTGGTGGCTATAGATCAAACTATAAGAGATTCCACAGGGTGACAAGAAAAACCTTGGACAACCTTTTTTTCATTCAACTTTATTAAACAAAAGAGATTAAACAAGATAACAATGAATAATAATAACGTCAACATTTGGTAATAATATATTTAAGCGGTTTCGAAGTGGCTTCCTTTGGCGGTGATACATAGCTTCAGACGCTTCTTGAAATTTTCGGCGATGGGCCGCAGCCCTTCGGGCGTTAATCGGTCCCATTCCCGGCGCAGGGATTGCCTCACCGACTCCAAACTCTTGTGGTGTTTAGCTCACGCCCTGAGCTCCAAAATCGACCTCACTTTGTAGTCTATTGGGTTGAGAGCAGGGCGGCCATTCTGTAGATGTGATGAAATCCTGAAAATGGGTTTTACACCATTCTTGCGTCATTTTCGTTTTGTGAGCCGAAGCGGAGTCCTGTTGAAAGGTCCAATGCGTGTCGCCGAAGAGCTGCTGGACCCATGGAAGTACTCGAGAATGTGGCAGCGGTAGACTTCTTTATTGATTTTGACCCCTTGGTCCATGAAAACCACAGGTGTTTTGCCGCTGGCGCAAATTCCGCCCCAGACTCGCCGTGGCTGCAGAACCTAAGAGAATGTTTCATTTGCTACTCAGATGAACTTTTCAGACCTTCCAATAGCCTTGGTGTTCGCCGACAAGATAGTAATTGAAGATGAGGAATAGAAGTAAATTTCTCACTTTATTTATGATATGATAAGAACTATTAAGTTTTTTGCACGAGAATTCATATTTTGGTAATTAATATAAAGTGGAAATAGAAGGGACCAAGGACTGACACTCATATATTTACACTATACTGTTTAAGTAGTTTCACTTCGACCGGTATCGATCTACCCTCGTGATAACTACGTAGTCAATCCAAAAGACACCCCGGAAACCCAAATTGCAACATTCAACAATTATAAATCGAAAGAATAAACTAAAGAATGCTCTAGAAAGGTCGAAGAATTAATACGCAAAATAAAACCCGTTGTCAAGGCATTCATAAACGAACTGCACAAAGCAAGTTGCCACTGTTCGGTTGAGTTACAGCTCTGAAACCATGTTCGGCTTCATCTATTTTATTTTTTTTTTTACTCAACAACAATATATAGAATTAACAATAAATACAATGTGCTAGATTTAAGCAAATAAACAGTACACAATCCATGTAGTACCGTTTCCGGTACTGTCTATGGATATATTACTTCAACAATGTTAATTTCAAAAAATTTTTTATTCAAAAACTTTTAGAATTAAACTAATGTCTTATAAGCACGGCTTATATTTAATATACGTATAAAATCAAAACTCAATATACAATATCAAATGGAATAAATACACCAACAAATATAACTTTTCAATTAAAATTAATAAAAAAATATTTGAAGGAGACAAAATTTTGTTTCTGATCTTACCATTATGAAAACCGATTCCTTCTCAAAAATACAAAACATAATTTAAGGACTTCTCAGAAAATATAATTCATTTGAAATATTCAATATATTTAAGTATTTAAATAAGTTACAACAATAAATATAATCTACGTAAAAGTTGTCCTGGGATTACCATTTGAACAGCTAACTTTAAAATCAAAATATTCTATGTTCGTCACAAGAATCACAGAAAGCTGTGAGGTATTATAAGGTTTTCTTTGAACCAGTGATATTTCATAATGATATTTTGATTGAAGCCTCATTATGATTACATATTTTGTATAAAATAAAATAGGAAAAGGCTTTTTACTTGATAGAAGGAATATTACAAAATCTGAATATTAAAACAGATTTAATCTGTCAGTTTTCTACAATTTTAATTTCAAATAAATTTTTATTTGAAAACTTTTAGAATTAAATTAATGTCTGATAAGCACGGCTTATATTTGATAGGCGTATAAAATCAAAACTCAATATACAATATCAAATGGAATAAATAAACCAAGAAATATAAATTGTCAATTAAAATTACTAAATAAATATTTGAAAGAGACAAAAGTTTTTCATATATTTCATAACTTTAAGTGATATTTATTGTTGATTAATTTTGATTTTTCAGATATGATTTAGGGCCGATGAAGAGATTATTGAATTCTAATTGTTTCTTGAAGATATAATGCATGTTTTGAGAGATTTTTGAATTAACTTATTTAAATATTTAAACATATTGAATATTTCAAATAAATTATATTTTCTCAGAAGTCCTCAAATTATAACATAAATAGAGGTTAATACTTGATAAAAGGTGTATAAAATTATTTAAATATTTTAATATTAGCCTTCTACATATTTAATTTCAAAAAATTATATTTAATAATTTCAGGAATTAAATTGAAATAATGTCATATAAGTACCACTTATATCAAACGACATATAAAATAAACATTCATTATAAGACATTCAAATTATATAATAAAATCCAATAAATAAAAATTTTTAACCAAAATTCTATAAATTAAATATTTTGAATAGACAAAATTTTGTTTCTGCTGATCAATCTTATGAAAACAAATATCTTTCAAAAATGTTTAACATGATCTTAAGAATTTCATCATGAAACTATCTTATTTAGAATATTCCATATTATTGGATATCTAACTAAGTTACTTTGTATAAAATCTCAAGATATGTAAAAGCATTACTGAAAAACAAGTTTTAAGAGACACTTTGCTTCGTCAGTATTCAAATAATTCATATTCAATAAAATATAACATCATTCAACAACAAATATTTACTCACCCTTCAATAATTCAGAAACTTCTGGTAAATGAGCTGCTGAGAAATTCAAATGTAATATAAGGTTATCTTACAAGTAACTAAATAGCTCTGTGGTTTACCCTTGATCTGAAAGATTGAAAGACAATTTAACGGCCTCTGTTATGGCATAAGGACTTATCTGTATAAAGAATGTTAAGAAAACCAAATAATTATATATTATGAATAAAATAACATAAATAGAGGTTAATACTTGATAGAAGGTGTATAAAATTATTTAAATATTTTAATTTTAGCCTTCTACATATTTAATTTCAAAAAATTATATTTAATAACTTCAGGAATTAAATTAAAATAATGTCATATAAGTACCACTTATATCAAACCACATATAAAATAAACATTCATTATAAGACATCCAAATGATATAAAAAAATCCAATAAATAAAAATTGTTAACCAAAATTCTATAAATTAAATATTTTGAATAGACAAAATTTTGTTTCTGTGATCAATCTTATGAAAACAAATATCTTTCAAAAATGTTTAACATGATCTTGAGAATTTCATCATAAAACTATCTTACTTAGAATATTCAATATTATTGGATACGGCCTCTGTTATAGCACAAGGACTTGTCTGTATAGAGAATGTTAAGGAAACCAAATAATTATATATTTAGTAGAAGATCCGAACCTAAATCGACCTTCACCGAGCTGATAATAGAATAAAACTTATTTTATAATAAATTTAGTATATTAGAAAATATATAAAAAATGGGTTTCCGAAAAAAATCCTGGACAAAGTATTTTTAATTATTTCTTTTAAATAATTTTTCATTATATGTTGCAACATCACGATAATAAGAAAATTTTATACTGGACTAGAAGTATAAAACATATAGAATGTGCTAACGTAGGGTTGTCTATAATTTACCTGGACAAACTGCTAGGCTGTCAGGTATAAAAAGGTATGACGATGCTAGTTACTTTCACTTGTTATGATAATAGAAAAAAATTTATATCAGCATGAGCGCTGCTTTATTACGAACACGTTGATATAGGGTTGTCTGCAAAAAATTTGGTCCTAATAGGGGTTTGGGAATTTTAAAGATTTTGATTTCAACGCGTGTGAAAATGAGTGACAGAGAGATCCGAGGTAAGTATAATGTGTAATAATAAAGGACCGAACATCGCAGTCGTTTCTGATGAGGCATGGAATATAAAAAAGTACCTTCCATAGTTTACGTGCCTAGCATGGGCACTTTTTTATATTCCAGGCCCCATCAGAAACCACTGCCATGTTCGGTCCTTTATTATTACACATTATACTTATCTCGGATCTCTCTGTCACTCATTTTCGCACGCCTTGAAATTAAAATCTTTAAAATTCGCAAACCCCTATTAGGACCAAATTTTTTGCAGACAACCCTATATCAACGTGTTCGTAATAAAGCAGCGCTTATGCTGATAAAATTTTTTTATATTATCATAACAAGTGGAAGTAACTAGCATCGTCATACCTTTTTATACCTGACAGCCTAGCAGTTTGTCAAGGTAAATTATAGACAACCCTACTTTAGCACATTCTTTATGTTTTATACTTCAAGTCCAGTATAAAATTTTCTTATTATCCTGATGTTGCAACATATAATGAAAAATCATTTTTAAAAAAATAATTAAAAATATTTTGTCCAGGATTTTTTTTGAAAACCCATTTTTAATATATTTTCTAATATACTGAATTTATTATAAAATAAGTTTTATTCTATTATCAGCTCGGTGAAGGTCGATTTACGTTCGGATCTTAGACTAATTATGAATAAAATAACATAAATAGAGTTTAATACTTGATAGAAGGTGAATAAAATTATTTAAATATTTTAATATTAGGGTAAACCACAGAGCTATTTACTTGTAAGATAACCTTAAATTACATTTAAATTTCTCAGCTGCTCATTTGCCAGAAGTTTCTAAATTATTGAAGGGTGGGTAAATATTTGTTGTCGATAGATGTTATATTTTATTGAATATGAATTATTTGAATACTGACGAAGCAAAGTCTCTCTTAAAACTTGTTTTTCAGTAATGTTTTTACATATCTTGAGATTTTATACAAAGTAACTTAGTTAGATATCCAATAATATTGAATATTCTAAGTAAGATAGTTTTATGATGAAATTCTTAAGATCATGTTAAACATTTTTGAAAGAAATTTGTTTTCATGAGATTGATCAGCAGAAACAAAATTTTGTCTATTCAAAATATTTAATTTATAGAATTTTGGTTAACAATTTTTATTTATTGGATTTTGTTATATCATTTGGATGTCTTATAATGAATTTTTATTTTACAAGTCGTTTGATATAAGTGGTACTTATATGACATTATTTCAATTTAATTCCTGAAGTTATTTAATATAATTTTTTGAAATTAAATATGTGGAAGGCTAATATTAAAGTATTTAAATAATCCTCAAATTATGATTTGTATGTTTCAGAAGGAATTGGTTTTCATAATTGTAAGATCAGAAACAAAATTTTGTCTCCTTCAAATATTTATTTATTACTTTGACAATTTATATTTGTTGGTCTATTTATTCCATTTAATATTGAGTTTTGATTTTATACGCCTATTAAAGTTAAGCCGTGATTATAAGACATTAATTTAATTCTAAAAGCCCTTGAATAAAAAAAAAACTTTTTCGCGATTAAAATTGTAGAAGACTGACAGATTGAATCTGTTTTGATATTCAAATTTTGTTATATTCCTTCTATCCAGTAAAAAGCCTTTTCCTATTTTTATTCTATCTATTATATTAAATTCATCTAGATACTTGATAATTTTGATGAATACAACACTGTCGAAGACTTTAGAAATTCAATTCAAAATAGAAATTCGTATATAAATTGCGATATTGTGGATTTCTTCTTTCTTGAAGATCGGATCAACTTAGACTTTTTTGAGATTAGAACGTATCACGCTCAAAGTTATGAATAAATTAATGCAATGAGCAAAGTGTTGGCATATATCGTTGTGGAGGGAAACTAATGGCAAACGACGGCGACAAATCGAAGGTTTACACGTATCGGGTAATCGTTGGCTGTTATCGCGTTTGTTGAGGCAGTTTGATCGTTTCTCAATTTTGAGGGCTTTGCGTGCACCAGTTTTGCACCTACTAAAGCCCATTTTGCAACTGTACCTGCTTGATATTTAAATGGGGTAGAGGATGGATTAGCTTTACGAGCAGCTAGTTCGTACACTCTGTTAGTCACCCATCTGTTTGACCTATGTATAGTCCATAAGAGCTGTTTATTCGTCGAACTATCGATAGATTTCGGACAACATTTTCTCTACTCGAAACAACGACAACAAGACCATGAACTGTACGTACAGAGGAGAATATCGCCTCTGTAAGTCATAGTGTTGATCCACCATATGGAAAATTTGGCGTAAAGATCTTGGTCTACACCCATAAAAGATCCAACTGGTTCAAGAGCTAAAGCCACTTGGCCATAATAAGCGTCGTTTGTTTGCTGATAGGCCCTTAGAACAGCTTGAAGTTGATCCATTTTTTATCGTGAAATTGTTTTTAGTGATGAAGCTCATTTCTAGTGGAACAGCTATGTAAACAAACAAAATTGCCGTATATGGAGTGGAAACAATCCTCAATAAGTTCTGCAGGTTCCATTGCATCCGGCATCCACTATGTGGTGTGCTTTACACGCTGGAGGCATCATAGTTCCATATTTCTTTAAAAACGATGCTGAAGCTAATGTTACAGTGAATGTTGCTCGTTACAGATCGATGCTCAATGATTATTTGTTTCAAAATTGGAATGGTATCGACCCAGAAGTGTTTTAGTTCCAACAAGATGGTGCTACACCTCATGCTGCTACCGTAGCAATGGATTTATTGAAAGAAATATTTGACGATAACATTATTTCGAGAAACGGTCCAATTAATTGGCCTCCAAGATCAATGCGACATTACTTCACTGGATTATTTTCTTTGGGGTTATCTCAAGTCATTGGTTTATGCTGATAAACCAGAAACAATAGACGCTTTGGAAGGCAACCTAACTCGTGTTATTGATGAAATAAGATCTGAATTACTCGAAAAAGTCGTCCAAAATTGATCTGGTCGAATGCGGTTCCTCAGAGCTAGTCGTGGTGGACATATGCCGGAAATTATTTTCAAAACATAAATGTCATAAAATTATCTTTCAAATAAAAAAAAATTTGGCTTCAATCTAAATTTAAATGTCTGTTGTTTCAATTTAAAGTTCTATCACTCTAAAAAAAAACACTTGATACTAAAGAATTACAATTGAGCTTTGTTTTTTCCGGATACTTTCTAGACGGACTAATGTTACCCGGAATATTCTGAGCATGGTATTCGTTGGAAATTCAAATTTTGGGAATCTAAGGAAGGTGGATATTTTATTGATTACTGTGAAGATGGTTTTATATCCTATTTTTTTAAGATGGGACTTTTTTAACAGTAATATCTCGGATGAAAAGAAGGTATGTTCTCTGATGGTTCGCGAGAATCTTGTAAATATATCTTTTTGGAGGATTGCTGAATTTGGGGTCAATTATATCAGTGAATGTTACAGTGAATGTTGCTCGTTACAGATCGATGCTCAATGATTATTTGTTTCAAAATTGGAATGGTATCGACCCAGAAGTGTTTTAGTTCCAACAAGATGGTGCTACACCTCATGCTGCTACCGTAGCAATGGATTTATTGAAAGAAATATTTGACGATAACATTATTTCGAGAAACGGTCCAATTAATTGGCCTCCAAGATCAATGCGACATTACTTCACTGGATTATTTTCTTTGGGGTTATCTCAAGTCATTTGTTTATGCTGATAAACCAGAAACAATAGACGCTTTGGAAGGCAACCTAACTCGTGTTATTGATGAAATAAGATCTGAATTACTCGAAAAAGTCGTCCAAAATTGATCTGGTCGAATGCGGTTCCTCAGAGCTAGTCGTGGTGGACATATGCCGGAAATTATTTTCAAAACATAAATGTCATAAAATTATCTTTCAAATAAAAAAAAATTTGGCTTCAATCTAAATTTAAATGTCTTTTGTTTCAATTTAAAGTTCTATCACTCTAAAAAAAAACACTTGATACTAAAGAATTACAATTGAGCTTTGTTTTTTCCGGATACTTTCTAGACGGACTAATGTTACCCGGAATATTCTGAGCATGGTATTCGTTGGAAATTTAAATTTTGGGAATCTAAGGAAGGTGGATATTTTATTGATTACTGTGAAGATGGTTTTATATCCTATTTTTTTAAGATGGGACTTTTTTAACAGTAATATCTCGGATGAAAAGAAGGTATGTTCTCTGATGGTTCGCGAGAATCTTGTAAATATATCTTTTTGGAGGATTGCTGAATTTGGGGTCAATTATATCCATTTTGAAGTACAGAAGATTTAAGTTGGTTAAATTCTTGTGTGATGTATTCACTGTCGGTATGTTGGATGTATCTGTGAACGAGGGATTTCAGATCTGACATCTGAACGCGATTTTAAACTAATTGATGTGTTAATATCCAACTGCCATAATTGAGCCAAATAAATATCTGATACAGCTGAATGTTTATGAAAAGCCCGTCAATTTAGTTTCTATTCAAATAACTCGTTCAGAATTAATAAAGAGAAATGTGATTGTCCGGCATCACAAAAAATCCTGAAAATAGCTAGAATATTTCAGGCTAAAGCGCAACCTATCACTTTTCCTCTCTCTCCATGGCAAATAGAAAGGAAATTTCGCTTGATACCGGCATCAGGGAAATCAGGCACTCTACAGCCGGCTAAATTATGAAGCTATGAAGAGCGAAGCGGAATGGGAACAAGGAAAAAGTGATTTATGTATGTTATTTTTATTTCAGTATTTTCGCGTGTTGGCAGCCCTTACATGCTATATATCGAAGAATAGAGAAAGGATGAAAAGATCAGTTTTTTTATAAGGTTCAAAAGTGGAAAGGGAGTTGACGTAGCGAAAGTTTATAGCGTTTCCTGAAGATATACGAGTCAGGGAGAGTACGAGAAAGTAGAGATGAAGAAATTTCACGCTACAAGGAAAGTTAAATGTAAGTCATAAGTTGTTTAGCAATGGATCAACAGAAAGTAACAGACGTAATGCACATAATAAGTTGCCACTGGATAATAGTATTACGTTTGGTTGAATCTATTTCGGCTGGAATTAAAAAAGTTGAATCGATTTTACGTGGAGATGAAACTGTTATATGAAATTCGGAGCGCCCGTGATTATCTGTAGATACAACGATGCATTTTTCATTTTATAGGGAATGTGTGGAACTAAACACAAAATCTGTGAAGAATATTTCATTAACAGCGCCCCATTTTGTTTTGTGAATAAAACATTATTTATTCGAAAATTTGAATATCAGAACAGATTCAATCTGTCAGTCTTCTACAATTTTAATTTGAAAAAAATTTTTATTCAGAAAACTTTTAGAATTAAATAAATGTCTACATAAGCACCGCTTACATTTAATAGACGTATATAATCAAAACTCAATATACAAAGTCAAATGGAATAAATAAACCAACAAATATAAAAAAGGTCATTTGAAATTAATAAATAAATATTTGAAGGCGACAAAATTTTGTTTCTGATCTTACCATAATGAACACAATTCCTTTTCAAAAACATAAAACACAACTTAAGGATTTCTCAAAAAATATAATTTATTTGAAATATTTAATATATTTAAATATTCAAATAAGTTCATTCAAAAATCTTTCAAAACATGCACTATATTTTCAAAAAATAATTAGAATTCGGATAATCTCTTCATCGGCCCTAAATAATATTTGAAATATTAAAATCAACTAACAATCAGTATATCTTACCTCAAAGGGGTAACCGGAAATTGTTTAACAGACTAACTTCAAAAATCCAGATAGTCTATGTTCGTCACAAAATCACATAAAACTGTAAGGTATTATAAGGTTTTCTTTAAACCATTGACATTCCATAATGAGATTTATTCAAGCCTAAATATAATTATATATTATGTATAAAATAAAATAGAAAAAGGCTTTTTACTTGATAGAAGAAATATAACAAAATTTGAATATCAAAACAGATTTAATCTGTCAGTCTTCTACAATTTTGATTTGAAAAAAAATTTAATTCAAAAAACTTCTAAAATTAAATAAATGTCTACATAAGCACCGCTCATATTTAATAGACGTATATAATCAAAACTCAATATACAATGTCAAATGGAATAAATTAACCAACAAATATAAATAGCCATTTAAAATTAATAAATAAATATTTGAAGGAGACAAAATTTTGTTTCTTATCTTACCATTATGAACACCAATTCCTTTTCAAAAACATAAAACACAACTTATGATCTTCCCAAAAAATATATTATAATTTATTTCAGATATTTAATATATTTAAATATTCAAATAAGTTAATTCAAAATCTCTCAAAACATGCACTACATCTTCAAAAAACAATTAGAATTCCGATAATATCTTCATCGGCCCTAAATAATATTTGAAATATCAAAATCAACTAACAATCAGTATACCTCACCTCAAAGTGGTAACAGGAAATTGTTTAACAGACTAACTTTAAAAATCCAGATAGTCTATGTTCTTCATAAAATCACAGAAAACTGTAAGGTATTATAAGGTTTTCTTTAAACCATTGACATTTCATAATGAGATTTGTTCATGCCTAAATATAATTAAATATCAAAATTTGAATATCAAAACAAATTGAAATATGTTTATCTTCTACAATTTTAATTTCCAAAAGAATTTTTTATTCAAGAAACTTTTAGAATTAAATTAATGTCTAAAACAAGCACCGCTCACATTTAATAGACGTTTATAAACAAAACTCAATATACAATGTCAAATGAAATAAATAACCCAATAGATATACGAAAGTAATTAAAATTAATAAATAAATATTCAAAGGAGACAAAATTTTGTTTCTGGTCTTAACTTTAAAAAATACTACTTGCCTTATAAAAACATGAACACACTTAAAGGACTTCCCAAAGAATATAATTTATTTGAAATATTTAATATATTTAAATATTCGAACAAATTATTTCAAAAATCTCTAAAAAATGTGCACTATATCTTCAAAAAACAAATATAGTTCTAGATAATCCCTTCATCAGCCCTTTGTTTTCAATATTACAAATATCAAAATCAAAAACATAACCTACATCACTCACGTGTTAAAAGACTTCAGCTTCAAACTACAGATCAGCTATATATTCAAGATTGATCTATGTTCTAACAAAATCAAAGAACAAAGTGAGTTATTTTAAGTTTACTTAAAATCATTGACATTCTATAATGAGATTTATTGAAGCCAAAATATAGTTATATATTATATATAAAATAAAATAGAAAGGCTTTTTACTTGATAGAAGAAATATAACAAAATTTGAATATCAAAACAAATTGAAATATGTTTATCTTCTACAATTTTAATTTCCAAAAGAATTTTTTATTCAAGAAACTTTTAGAATTAAATTAATGTCTAAAACAAGCACCGCTCACATTTAATAGACGTTTATAAACAAAACTCAATATACAATGTCAAATGAAATAAATAACCCAATAGATATACGAAAGTAATTAAAATTAATAAATAAATATTCACAGGAGACAAAATTTTGTTTCTGGTCTTAACTTTAAAAAATACTACTTGCCTTATAAAAACATGAACACACTTAAAGGACTTCCCAAAGAATATAATTTATTTGAAATATTTAATATATTTAAATATTCGAACAAATTATTTCAAAAATCTCTAAAAAATGTGCACTATATCTTCAAAAAACAAATATAGTTCTAGATAATCCCTTCATCAGCCCTTTGTTTTCAATATTACAAATATCAAAATCAAAAACATAACCTACATCACTCACGTGTTAAAAGACTTCAGCTTCGAACTACAGATCAGCTATATATTCAAGATTGATCTATGTTCTAACAAAATCAAAGAACAAAGTGAGTTATTTTAAGTTTACTTAAAATCATTGACATTCTATAATGAGATTTATTGAAGCCAAAATATAGTTATATATTATATATAAAATAAAATAGAAAGGCTTTTTACTTGATAGAAGAAATATAACAAAATTTGAATATCAAAACAAATTGAAATATGTTTATCTTCTACAATTTTAATTTCCAAAAGAATTTTTTTATTCAAGAAACTTTTAGAATTAAATTAATGTCTAAAACAAGCACCGCTCACATTTAATAGACGTTTATAAACAAAACTCAATATACAATGTCAAATGAAATAAATAACCCAATAGATATACGAAAGTAATTAAAATTAATAAATAAATATTCAAAGGAGACAAAATTTTGTTTCTGGTCTTAACTTTAAAAAATACTACTTGCCTTATAAAAACATGAACACACTTAAAGGACTTCCCAAAGAATATAATTTATTTGAAATATTTAATATATTTAAATATTCGAACAAATTATTTCAAAAATCTCTAAAAAATGTGCACTATATCTTCAAAAAACAAATATAGTTCTAGATAATCCCTTCATCAGCCCTTTGTTTTCAATATTACAAATATCAAAATCAAAAACATAACCTACATCACTCACGTGTTAAAAGACTTCAGCTTCGAACTACAGATCAGCTATATATTCAAGATTGATCTATGTTCTAACAAAATCAAAGAACAAAGTGAGTTATTTTAAGTTTACTTAAAATCATTGACATTCTATAATGAGATTTATTGAAGCCAAAATATAGTTATATATTATATATAAAATAAAATAGAAAGGCTTTTTACTTGATAGAAGAAATATAACAAAATTTGAATATCAAAACAAATTGAAATATGTTTATCTTCTACAATTTTAATTTCCAAAAGAATTTTTTATTCAAGAAACTTTTAGAATTAAATTAATGTCTAAAACAAGCACCGCTCACATTTAATAGACGTTTATAAACAAAACTCAATATACAATGTCAAATGAAATAAATAACCCAATAGATATACGAAAGTAATTAAAATTAATAAATAAATATTCAAAGGAGACAAAATTTTGTTTCTGGTCTTAACTTTAAAAAATACTACTTGCCTTATAAAAACATGAACACACTTAAAGGACTTCCCAAAGAATATAATTTATTTGAAATATTTAATATATTTAAATATTCGAACAAATTATTTCAAAAATCTCTAAAAAATGTGCACTATATCTTCAAAAAACAAATATAGTTCTAGATAATCCCTTCATCAGCCCTTTGTTTTCAATATTACAAATATCAAAATCAAAAACATAACCTACATCACTCACGTGTTAAAAGACTTCAGCTTCGAACTACAGATCAGCTATATATTCAAGATTGATCTATGTTCTAACAAAATCAAAGAACAAAGTGAGTTATTTTAAGTTTACTTAAAATCATTGACATTCTATAATGAGATTTATTGAAGCCAAAATATAGTTATATATTATATATAAAATAAAATAGAAAGGCTTTTTACTTGATAGAAGAAATATAACAAAATTTGAATATCAAAACAAATTGAAATATGTTTATCTTCTACAATTTTAATTTCCAAAAGAATTTTTTATTCAAGAAACTTTTAGAATTAAATTAATGTCTAAAACAAGCACCGCTCACATTTAATAGACGTTTATAAACAAAACTCAATATACAATGTCAAATGAAATAAATAACCCAATAGATATACGAAAGTAATTAAAATTAATAAATAAATATTCAAAGGAGACAAAATTTTGTTTCTGGTCTTAACTTTAAAAAATACTACTTGCCTTATAAAAACATGAACACACTTAAAGGACTTCCCAAAGAATATAATTTATTTGAAATATTTAATATATTTAAATATTCGAACAAATTATTTCAAAAATCTCTAAAAAATGTGCACTATATCTTCAAAAAACAAATATAGTTCTAGATAATCCCTTCATCAGCCCTTTGTTTTCAATATTACAAATATCAAAATCAAAAACATAACCTACATCACTCACGTGTTAAAAGACTTCAGCTTCGAACTACAGATCAGCTATATATTCAAGATTGATCTATGTTCTAACAAAATCAAAGAACAAAGTGAGTTATTTTAAGTTTACTTAAAATCATTGACATTCTATAATGAGATTTATTGAAGCCAAAATATAGTTATATATTATATATAAAATAAAATAGAAAGGCTTTTTACTTGATAGAAGAAATATAACAAAATTTGAATATCAAAACAAATTGAAATATGTTTATCTTCTACAATTTTAATTTCCAAAAGAATTTTTTATTCAAGAAACTTTTAGAATTAAATTAATGTCTAAAACAAGCACCGCTCACATTTAATAGACGTTTATAAACAAAACTCAATATACAATGTCAAATGAAATAAATAACCCAATAGATATACGAAAGTAATTAAAATTAATAAATAAATATTCAAAGGAGACAAAATTTTGTTTCTGGTCTTAACTTTAAAAAATACTACTTGCCTTATAAAAACATGAACACACTTAAAGGACTTCCCAAAGAATATAATTTATTTGAAATATTTAATATATTTAAATATTCGAACAAATTATTTCAAAAATCTCTAAAAAATGTGCACTATATCTTCAAAAAACAAATATAGTTCTAGATAATCCCTTCATCAGCCCTTTGTTTTCAATATTACAAATATCAAAATCAAAAACATAACCTACATCACTCACGTGTTAAAAGACTTCAGCTTCGAACTACAGATCACGTGAGTGATGTAGGTTATGTTTTTGATTTTGATATTTGTAATATTGAAAACAAAGGGCTGATGAAGGGATTATCTAGAACTATATTTGTTTTTTGAAGATATAGTGCACATTTTTTAGAGATTTTTGAAATAATTTGTTCGAATATTTAAATATATTAAATATTTCAAATAAATTATATTCTTTGGGAAGTCCTTTAAGTGTGTTCATGTTTTTATAAGGCAAGTAGTATTTTTTAAAGTTAAGACCAGAAACAAAATTTTGTCTCCTTTGAATATTTATTTATTAATTTTAATTACTTTCGTATATCTATTGGGTTATTTATTTCATTTGACATTGTATATTGAGTTTTGTTTATAAACGTCTATTAAATGTGAGCGGTGCTTGTTTTAGACATTAATTTAATTCTAAAAGTTTCTTGAATAAAAAAAAATTCTTTTGGAAATTAAAATTGTAGAAGATAAACATATTTCAATTTGTTTTGATATTCAAATTTTGTTATATTTCTTCTATCAAGTAAAAAGCCTTTCTATTTTATTTTATATATAATATATAACTATATTTTGGCTTCAATAAATCTCATTATAGAATGTCAATGATTTTAAGTAAACTTAAAATAACTCACTTTGTTCTTTGATTTTGTTAGAACATAGATCAATCTTGAATATATAGCTGATCTGTAGTTCGAAGCTGAAGTCTTTTAACACGTGAGTGATGTAGGTTATGTTTTTGATTTTGATATTTGTAATATTGAAAACAAAGGGCTGATGAAGGGATTATCTAGAACTATATTTGTTTTTTGAAGATATAGTGCACATTTTTTAGAGATTTTTGAAATAATTTGTTCGAATATTTAAATATATTAAATATTTCAAATAAATTATATTCTTTGGGAAGTCCTTTAAGTGTGTTCATGTTTTTATAAGGCAAGTAGTATTTTTTAAAGTTAAGACCAGAAACAAAATTTTGTCTCCTTTGAATATTTATTTATTAATTTTAATTACTTTCGTATATCTATTGGGTTATTTATTTCATTTGACATTGTATATTGAGTTTTGTTTATAAACGTCTATTAAATGTGAGCGGTGCTTGTTTTAGACATTAATTTAATTCTAAAAGTTTCTTGAATAAAAAATTCTTTTGGAAATTAAAATTGTAGAAGATAAACATATTTCAATTTGTTTTGATATTCAAATTTTGTTATATTTCTTCTATCAAGTAAAAAGCCTTTCTATTTTATTTTATATATAATATATAACTATATTTTGGCTTCAATAAATCTCATTATAGAATGTCAATGATTTTAAGTAAACTTAAAATAACTCACTTTGTTCTTTGATTTTGTTAGAACATAGATCAATCTTGAATATATAGCTGATCTGTAATAACTCACTTTGTTCTTTGATTTTGTTAGAACATAGATCAATCTTGAATATATAGCTGATCTGTAGTTCGAAGCTGAAGTCTTTTAACACGTGAGTGATGTAGGTTATGTTTTTGATTTTGATATTTGTAATATTGAAAACAAAGGGCTGATGAAGGGATTATCTAGAACTATATTTGTTTTTTGAAGATATAGTGCACATTTTTTAGAGATTTTTGAAATAATTTGTTCGAATATTTAAATATATTAAATATTTCAAATAAATTATATTCTTTGGGAAGTCCTTTAAGTGTGTTCATGTTTTTATAAGGCAAGTAGTATTTTTTAAAGTTAAGACCAGAAACAAAATTTTGTCTCCTTTGAATATTTATTTATTAATTTTAATTACTTTCGTATATCTATTGGGTTATTTATTTCATTTGACATTGTATATTGAGTTTTGTTTATAAACGTCTATTAAATGTGAGCGGTGCTTGTTTTAGACATTAATTTAATTCTAAAAGTTTCTTGAATAAAAAATTCTTTTGGAAATTAAAATTGTAGAAGATAAACATATTTCAATTTGTTTTGATATTCAAATTTTGTTATATTTCTTCTATCAAGTAAAAAGCCTTTCTATTTTATTTTATATATAATATATAACTATATTTTGGCTTCAATAAATCTCATTATAGAATGTCAATGATTTTAAGTAAACTTAAAATAACTCACTTTGTTCTTTGATTTTGTTAGAACATAGATCAATCTTGAATATATAGCTGATCTGTAGTTCGAAGCTGAAGTCTTTTAACACGTGAGTGATGTAGGTTATGTTTTTGATTTTGATATTTGTAATATTGAAAACAAAGGGCTGATGAAGGGATTATCTAGAACTATATTTGTTTTTTGAAGATATAGTGCACATTTTTTAGAGATTTTTGAAATAATTTGTTCGAATATTTAAATATATTAAATATTTCAAATAAATTATATTCTTTGGGAAGTCCTTTAAGTGTGTTCATGTTTTTATAAGGCAAGTAGTATTTTTTAAAGTTAAGACCAGAAACAAAATTTTGTCTCCTTTGAATATTTATTTATTAATTTTAATTACTTTCGTATATCTATTGGGTTATTTATTTCATTTGACATTGTATATTGAGTTTTGTTTATAAACGTCTATTAAATGTGAGCGGTGCTTGTTTTAGACATTAATTTAATTCTAAAAGTTTCTTGAATAAAAAATTCTTTTGGAAATTAAAATTGTAGAAGATAAACATATTTCAATTTGTTTTGATATTCAAATTTTGTTATATTTCTTCTATCAAGTAAAAAGCCTTTCTATTTTATTTTATAATTAAATATTATGTATAGAATAAAATAGAAAAAGGCTTTTTACTTTATAGAAGAAATGTAGCAAAATTTAAATATCCAAACAGATATAATCTGTCAGTCTTCTACAATTTTGAGTAAGAAAAAAACATTTTTTTTTTAAATCGTCAAGGAGCGAGTCAATCGAAATCCGAGGATCTCCATGAAGAAAATAACCCGTGAGACCGGTATCAACCGTGCATCCGTTCGTCAAATGTTAAAAAAGAAGCTCAATCTCAAGCTATACAAGATCCAAAAAGTTCAACTCCTCACGTAAAAAAACAAGCGCGTACGACTTCTAAAGTGCCGCTATCTCTTTCGTCTCGCCGCCGGTCAGAAATGGGAGCGCATTCTCTTCACAGACGAGAAGCTTTTCACCGTAGAACAATCCCACAACCACCAAAACGACAGAGTCTGATATGCAGACGCTCCCGGTACGTCCACCATCGCCGAACATCGTCAAAATCCGAAATCCGCCATGGTCTGGGGCGGAATTTGCACCAGCGGCAAAACACCCTTGGTTTTCGTGGATCAAGTGGTCAAAATCAATCAAGAAGTCTACAACTGCGACATTATTGAGCTCTTTGTACTTCCATGGCCCCATCAGTACTTCGGCGACATGCATTGGACCTTTCAATAGGACCCCGCTCTGGCTCACAAAGCGAAAATGACGCAAGAATGACCATTTTCCGGGTTTCATCACATCTGCAGAATGCGCCCCCAGGCATTAGATGCTGACGGGATGGGGGCGTTTGTCACGACTAGGACCCTAGTTTCGTCCCGGCGAAATGGAGGACTAAGTCTTGGTGCCTGACGTTATGCCATTGGCGCCAGTCACTGGACCTGTGTTGTGGAAGATCTCCGAATGGGGCCCTAGTTTGGCCGTTCTGGTGAAATGGAGGGCTGAGCCGGTTGATTAACTCAGTGACAGGGAGTATGTCGCAGCACAGGGCTTCTCCCTTAAAACTAGCGTACTCTACCTTATTGCAGTAATTCTCCGGGTTTTTCTGTCCAATGGCCGAGTGCGTTATGTAGCATACTGCGTTGCCTCGGGGGGGTGGATTTCCCTCAGGTATTACTTGTACCACCTGGCCACCTCATTGGTGTTGGACTCGAGGGGGCAGTGGTTGAAAGTCCGCATGCTGGACTAGGGAGGTATTTCATTTATCTGTTCGCAGACCCCCATGTTCGGGATATTCTCATGAAATGACTCAGGGTTTAGCGGGACTTGACGGTTCGACCGGCCTTGTCCTGAACCCGGATCAATGCGTAACTTTTAAGGGTTTGTGGATCTCGAAGAAATAGTTTAGCCGTTAGTGCTTGACGCCAGGATCAATCAAAAGACCTCACATGGGTTCGTGGGTCAGGACGTACAGGTGCTTGTACCAGAATCAATTGAAGTCATCAATCTTGGGATTATGTCAGTTCATGGGACTGCGTTCGGGTGCTTGGATAAGAAACCCTTCCGCCGGGTTTGTTGCGTCACAAATCAACTTGGGTTCTAACCTGCAGAGCCAGTAGAGGTTGAATAGTGCTTCGCTTCTACCAGTCAGATGGTTTTAGCTTTCGAGCCGAGGTGGGTTCATCTCTTCGGAGGGGTTCTCGCTTCGCGCGATGATATGACGTAATCCTTATCACACTTTCTACCTCTAGGGGTGGACTGTGGAGACTGCTGAGTAGACACATGGCGAAAAAGCAATGCCCACATGGCAATATGAAAACCTGGTAGAATTCAAATCTGCAGAATGGCTGCCCTACTCGCCAGATCGCAACCCAATAGACTACGGCGTGTGGTCGATTTTGGAGCTCGAGGCGTGTGCTAAGCACCACAAAATTTGGAGTCGATGAAGCAATCCCTGCGTCGTGAATGGGACCGATTAACACCCGAAGAGCTGCGGTCCATTGCCAAAAATTTCAAGAAGCGTCTGAAATCACCAAAGGAAGCCACTTTAAAACCGCTTCAATATATTATTACCAAATGTTTATGTTATTATTATGCGTTGTTGATTTGTTCCATTCCTTTTATTTAATAAAGTAAAATGAAAAAAAGTTTGTCCGAGGTTTTTCTTGTCACCCAGTTATTATGAATGTAACTAGCAGGAAGACTTTGGTCGATAGCCGTTTGATCACTATCATTGAAGTTGATTACTACTAATTATTTGAATCATCTTATGTTATTCTCATTTTCACATCGGTGTTAGCTGATAATTATTCCATCACATGTCCTCCCATTAATCCAATCCTTGCGTGTGTATCCGTGGATTATCGACGTTGGGATGTTATCTTCTCTTAGGTCCGAACTATTCCGCAGACTAGGCGGATATTGCCTCCATGGAAATACTAGGGACACAGCAGGACTGAGGACCTTTCGGGAACGAATTCCCGCTGCTCTTTAGGCTCTAATATATATGATATCGCTATCATATATTCTCATATCGAAATAATGTTCATATAAAACGTACATTACTTTAGAAGTATTGCAGTGTCAAAAAATTATTGGAAATCGCTCAGTGAAACAGAAAATATGTGTTATTCCTCAAACTTAATTATATCTGTTGCAGGGCTGTTGTTCTTCGCTCAAGCTTCCTCTGCAGATTTTATTCATGGTCATTGTAAACCGGCGTTTTTCGTCTAGGTGGAAGTGTGATACGGTGAAACCATTATTCAAGTTTGTAAATAGGAACATCGCCGATTATAGGGCAGTCAGCATCAAATATTAGTACTAGATCATAAAGAGATGAATATATCAGCTAAATTAGCTGAGCAACAACACGGCTTCACAAGAGATAAAACTGACTTCAACCTATCAAGTCAAAGTTCTTAATTTTTTCTCCCCATGGTACATGATTGGCTCAGGTGAACCCCAAGGTAGTCACTTGGGTCCCTTGTTATTATAAATTTACATCAATGACATCACCATTTGCTTTGAATATGCAAAATTTCTTCTATTTGCTGATGACTTAAGGATATTTCATATGGCCGATAGCTTGTCTGATATGTCAAATTTTCAGTCGGATTTGGATAGGTTGGTGCAATGGTATGAGATCAACGGAATCATCATCAAATGCAACTATATGGGTGTATAGGCGAGATCACCACTTTGTATTTAATAATTCTGTAAATGACGTGAAAATAAATATCATAAGCATTGTTAGGGACCTAGGTGTCTTTTACAACGATAAAACTCCAAAGTTCATGTTGACCATAAAATTTACTGGAGTTTGAAGATGCTGGGATTCATTTTGAGGCACTCATGCAACAACAAAAATATCAATACTCTAAGATACCTTTATGTCATCGTGGTTAGATTTCACCTATAAGGATATAAGTGTGTTCGTGCGGTTTCTTGTCGAAAATTGAAGCTTTATTGTGAAAAATGTGTTATACATTCTGTCAAGAAAGTACCGGGAATTATCGATTTAAATCTGGCGGGGCAATGAGGCAGGTAAAAATTTTTTTTCCTAGGTTGGTACCACTATCCTTAATTACTATGCCAAGCTTGAGCGGGATCTGTCAACTAGTGTGTTTGCAATAGCTGATTAAGTCAGTCGATGTCAGAGTGCGTGCCGATTTTTACTATAGGTGATTACGTTGAGCAAAGAATTTGTTTAAAGTTTTGTGTTGCAAATGAGTTTTCGTGTGCCGATGCATTGAAAATGTTGCAAAAGGCCTTTGGTGATAATGCTCTATCGAAAACTCGTGCATATCAGTGGTACAGAGCCTTCAAGGACGGTCGTGAAGTGGTCGCCCATCGACGGCTTCGATCGAAGATAACGTCGATAAAATTAGGGAAAGGGTGCTGGAAAACCGTCGTACCAGCTTGAGAGAGATAGCACATGATCTTAAGATATCCCACGAGTCCGCACGTACGATTTTCATTGATATTTTGGGTATGAGAAAGGTGGCCGCACGACTCGTACCGAAAGACCTGAATTTTCTTCAAAAACGTCATCGCGAACAGGTTGCTTCAGATATGCTGGATCGCTGTAATTCCGATTCTACATTCATGGAACGCATTATAACTGGTGATGAGACCTGGGTCTACGAGTACGATATGCAAACAAGCCAGCAATCATCGGAATGGGTGGCAAAAAATGAGCCGAAACTGAAAAAACCACGCCAAAGCCGCTCGAAAATGAAGGTGATGCTCATTGTTTTCTTCGATATCCGTGGCGTGGTGCACTACGAATTCGTTCCAGAGGGTCAGACGGTAAACAAGGAGTATTACCTAGGCGTTATGAAACGTTTGCGTGAGCGTATCCGTAAGAAGCGGCCAAATTTGTGGGCGAACAACTCATGGATTTTGCATGACGATAACGCGCCTTCTCACCGAGCTAGGATTGTGACTGACTTTCTCGCCAAAAACTCAACAAACGTGCTTCAGCAACCACCGCATTCGCCGGATTTGGCTTCCTGCGACTTTTTCCTCTTCCCAAAACTAAAATTGCCCCTTCGTGGCACCCGTTTTGAGTCGATTGAAGCCATAAAACAAAATTCGGCGCGAGAGCTAAAGTCCATCCCGGAAAGCGCCTATAAAAAATGTTTCGATAATTGGAAGTGCCGTTGGCATAGATGTATTGGAGCAAATGGAGCCTATTTTGAAGGCGACCCAATTTAATTTAAAAATGTTCTTTTAATTGAAAATTCCCGGTACTTTCTTGACAGAGTAGTATGAGACGATATTCTTAATTGCCTGGAAATATGTCTTGAACAAAACTACTTTAAATTTAACGGAACCTTCTATATTTCTAACAATGGTTTAATAATGGGAAATCCACTCAGTTCAATTTTAGCTGAAATATTTATGGATGATCTAGAATCAAAAATACACCTAAATCCGATAGGCAAATATTTCCTTTAATGGATATGTAGATGACATTTTTTGTTGTTTCAGAGGCACCGACCGACTAAATATCCTCACGAATTTCATTAATAAACGCCACCCAAAAATCAAATTTACAATCGAAGAAGAAAAGAATCAAAGTATTGATTTTCTTGACCTCACAATAACAGGACTAGATAATTTACATGCTTTTAGTATTTTTCACAAACATACAGATATCACAATACATAAAACTTCAAATCACCCCACCAACCAAAAGATGTCAGCATATAATAGTTTTATTCATAGATTATTGAATGTCCCTTTGAATTCAGATAACTTTTTGAAAGAATTAAATATTATAAAACAAATAGCGTCAAAAACGGTTACAACCCCTTTCTTATAGACAAAATGGTATCGAATAAATGAAAAAATGAAAAAAAAGTAATTAAATCTCGTGTACACAATCATAAAAGAGGACAATACACAGAAATATTTTTCGTTATCTTATTGTCTGAAAATATTGCTAAATATTTCAAAAGGTGATGCTCATTGTTTTCTTCGATATCCGTGGCTTGGTGCACTACGAGTTCGTTCCAGAGGGTCAGACGGTAAACAAGGAGTATTACTTAGGCATTATGAAACGTTTGCGTGAGCGTATCCGTAAGAAGCGGCCAAATTTGTGGGCGAACAACTCATGAATTTTGCATGACGATAACGCGCCTTCTCACCGAGCTACGATTGTGACTGACTTTCTCGCCAAAAACTCAACAAACGTGCTTCAGCAACCACCGTATTCGCCGGATTTGGCTCCCTGCGACTTTTTTCTCTTCCCAAAACTAAAATTGCCCCTTCGTGGCACCCGTTTTGAGTCGATTGAAGCCATAAAACAAAATTCGGCGCGAGAGCTAAAGTCCATCCCGGAAAGCGTCTATAAAAAATGTTTCGATAATTGGAAGTGCCGTTGGCATAGATGTATTGGAGCAAATGGAGCCTATTTTGAAGGCGACCCAATAAATTTTGACGATTAAATGTAAAAATGTTGTTTTAATTGAAAATTCCCGGTACTTTCTTGACAGAGAAGTATATTTCTTTCAATTACGGAGTTAATGAAATGACACACGTACGAAATGAACCTTTTACTTTAATCGATTTCAAGATATTCTTCACCTTCGGTAGAGCCAAAAGTTCATGATGGTCAGATATATCCTGTTTGTCCTCTGATATTTCATAATATGTATTTTCCGTTTCCGTAGTTTGGGTCCATTTGAATTTGTATGTATTTTTCTTGATTTGAATATCAAAACAGATTTAATCTGTTGTCTTCTACAATTTTGATTTCAAAAAATTTTTTTGAAGAAACTGTAAGAATTAAATTAATGTCTTTATAAGCACTGCTCATATTTAATAGACGTATAAAATCAAAATTCATCATACAATATCAAATGGAATTAAGAAAAACCAACGAATATAAATTGTCAATTGAAATTAAAATATAAATAAGCAAACATTTTTTGTTTTGTTCCAGGCATGCGTACTGAACTCTTCAGACAAACGTACGAAGCCCTGCTTGTTACAAAATGTATTGTTTTCTGATCCTATATTAATGAAAAATAACTCTTTTTCAAAAATATAAAACATAATTTCAAGAACTTCTCAAAAACTAATTTATTTGAAATATTCAATATATTTAAATAAATTACTTCAAAAAATCTCAAAACATGTAGCATATCCTCAAGAAATAATTAAAATTACGATAAGATCAGCTCAACTTTACATATAAAAAATAATAAAATCAATTAAACAATGTATAGACTTACCGAGTGCAATCTTCAGAAATATATGATCTTCAAACATGCAAATAGGTACATTTATATCCAAGGTACTCTATGTTCCGTGTTTCATGTTATATGTGAAGTTGAACTGATCTTATCGTAATTTTACTTATTTCTTGAGGATATGCTACATGTTTTGAGATTTTTGAAGTAATTTATTTAAATATATTGAATATTTCAAATAAATCAGTTTTTGAGAAGTTCTTGAAATTATGTTTTATATTTTTGAGAAAGAGTTATTTTTCATTAATATGGGATCAGAAAACTATACATTTTGTAACAAACAGGGCTTCCTACGTTTGTCTGAAGAGTTCAGTACGCATGCCTGGAACGAAACAAAAAATGTTTGCTTATTTATATTTTAATTTCAATTGACAATTTATATTCGTTGGTTTTTCTTAATTCCATTTGATATTGTATGATGAATTTTGATTTTATACGTCTATTAAATATGAGCAGTGCTTATAAAGACATTAACTTAATTCTTGAAGTTTCCTCAAAAAAAAATTTTTTTTTAAATTAAAATTGTAGAAGACAACAGATTAAATCTGTTTTGATATTCAAATTTTGTAATAATCCTTCTATCAAGTAAAAAACCGTTCCTTCTTATTTTATTGTATTTTTCTTCTTATCAGTATTGGATGCTTCCAAAGCGATGCAAATTTTCATGGATGTCGTCATTATAGCTTACGTTTTTGATATATAAGAATGTAATCAATTCTTATTTTTATAATTGAAGAAATAGACGATTTAATGTTATGATTCTGGAAGAATTTATTCATTTTAGTTTAAAATATACCAGAATAACATACACAAAATAAAATAATAACATACAAAGAAATACAAAGTAATAAAAAAATAGCTTACCAACCTGGAAGAAATAAAAACAATGCAGTTTCTTCAGGTTTCTCAATTCACATTTCTAACAGCTAACTAAATATGACATGTGACAGTTTTAGGTTAAAATCTTAGACATAGAACATAGAACATTGAAGTTACAAAGTTGTTTTCCCTAAAAATAACAGTTTTATTTTTACTAATATATTCAAATCTCTAATTGACTTTCCATGTTTCCTAAGGCCATATAATCATTAGGAAACGAATAATCTGAAGAATCGAGTAAAACTAAACAGTTCCAAACTATGAGTATCGAATAATTTCGAACGACAGGGCCGTCTCTAATTAGACGGAACACGCTTCACAAATTGATCCGAAAATTTCCGTGTTTTGTTGATGCGTAAATTGACGCACTTCATTAATGTCAAATATGAAACTAACTTTCTGTCAAAAGACGAATGTCAGAAGTGTCTCGAAATAACCACTACTTCAAAATACAAAACCTAGATTGCCCATTTTTCATAGAGAACTATTTTGGAAACTTAACAACAAAAGGAATTTCCAGAATTCTTTCGAGCGGGCTTTTCAAATGATTAATGCTCGGTACTTTCTCGACATTAAGTATACGCTAACTGAAAATAAGGATATTTCCACCTGACGAAAACCATTCATAAACCATTCCACCAATTTCCCTCGCTGAATCCACGCTTACGCCCGCCGTCTTTCAGGAGCAATTCCGGAATAATGCCGCCAATCAATCTCAATTCCATATGCAAATTCACGTCTGGAATGCGCCGAACTGCATCAATATTTTCCGGATCCCCCTCGTCTACGCCGCTCCCTGGAGATATCCAAGTGGACAGGAAGTTCCACAGCACGATCCCCCGTTACCGTCGTTTTTGCAACTTCGCCCGATAAATAAATTTTCGAGATTGTTTCTAAATGAGGTGGTGAGCGGTTCCAGGGTGCAGCGGCAAACTTCTCAATTTGCCTGGAATACAAAAGAAAACACCCGGACGAATTGAAGCAGAAACGAGTTTGGGAAAGTTTTGAGTAGCCGCTTCGGGAAATGTTGTTGCTTTTTTGGGGAATGGGTAGACGCTGAGGAATTGGAACAAACCGACGTGTTTTTCAATCACCGACGAAATGTGAAAGGTTGGGAATGTTTGGGTGGGTGTTGTTGAGCTTTGACAGACCTATCAAATTCTCTTCTGGGCAATCTGACGTATAACAAGGGAGTTCTCAAATTAAATTTCCATATATCGGGTGTTTTTCAGAGTGATAGAACTTTAAGTTGAAATAAAACACATTTAAATTAAGATTGAAGCCATTTTTTTTTATTTGAAAGATAATTTTATGGCATTTATGTTTTAAAGTAACATAAATAGAGGTTAATTCTTGATAGAAGGTATATAAATTATTTTAATATTTTAATATTAGCCTTCTACATATTTAATTTCAAAAAATTATATTTAATGATCATAACTTCTGAAAATAAATTAAAATAATGTCATATAAGTACCACTTATATCAATTGACATATAAAATAAACATTCATTATAAGACATCCGAATGGTATAAAAAAATCCAATAAATAAAAATTATTAACCAAAATCCTATAAATTAAATATTTTGAATAGACAAAATTTTGTTTCTGCTGATCAATCTTATGAAAACCAATATCTTTCAGAAATATCCAACATAATCTTAAGAATTTCATCATAAAACTATCTTACTTAGACTATTCAATATTATTGGATATCTAACTAAGGTACTTTATATAAAAACTTAAGATATGTAAAACATATCGTTAAATTTCCGTTCAGACATCAGACAACTCTGATGTCTGATGATGAGATAGTTCATTTCCCGAAACTCGAGTCACAAGAAAATGTGTAATATATATTTTTAATGGTAGTAAACATAGTAATTTCTACAGTTTGTTTTAATCATAGATTTGTTTTTTAGTAATGTTTTCACATATTTTGAGATATTCTAAGAAGTGACCTATTTAGATATCCAATAATATTGAATATTCTGAGTAAGATAGTTTTATGTTGAAATTCTTAAGATTATGTTTAACATTTTTGAAAGATATCTGTTTTCATGAGAGGGATGAGTTGAAACAAAATTTTGTCTATTCAAAATATTTAATTTATAGGATTTTTGTGAACAATTTATATTTATCGGATTTTGTTATCTCATTTGGATGTCTTATAAGGAATGTTTATTTTATATGTCGTTTGATATAAGCAGTGCTTATATGACATTGAATTAATTCCTGAAGTTATAACATTAAACATAATTTTTTGAAATTAAATATGTAGAAGGGTAACAGAATATATCTGTGAATATTTAAATATTTAAATAAATGAAAATAGTTCAAAGCGTAACAATATCTTATTCACTAATAAGTCATCGTTTTCCATGAACAGAAAACATAACCCATCAGTAGTAAGATATTGGTCTAGGAAGAATAAGCATCTGAGTATTTCTGTGCGTACCCAGTATCCACAAAAATTTAATGTTTGGACAGGAATACTTAGGAATCATATCATAGGGCCATTTTTCATGGATGGTAACCTTAACGCTGCCAAATATCTCGAGCTTTTAAAGAATCAAATTATTCCGACAGTTTGACAGCTACCAATTGATTTCGATGATGTCTGGTTTCAACAGGACGGCTATCCAAGTCACAACGCCAGATAAGTCACACAATATCTCAGGACGAATTTTTCGGACCGTGTCATTTCTACAAATGGCACGATCAAATCGCCCCCCAGATCACCAGATTTATCTCCCAATGATTTTTTTCTTTGTAGATATTCAAAAAATTTGGTTTATGGGTATGAAATTGATAGAGCGACGAATACTAATGAATTAAGGCTCAGAATGATCCAACTTTGTGCCAAAATAGCAACTACGCTGAAACTGCTCAGGGATATGAGATTATCTGTTTATAATAGATTTGGCTACTGCTTGGCTCAACAAGCTACCTTCGATTTCGCATTTTTTAAAATTTGTTTTTGTTTTCGAATTTCTTATTTTCATAAAATTTTTTTCATTTTTTAAGCCAGTTATGGGGAAAAAGTCATTAATCGTGGCAAATAAATTCCTCTCATACAATGGAATAAGATTTTCGTATTCATTTTCAACCGATGACCACGTTTTCCACGTTTGAAGTGCGAATGATTGTTTACTGAACTAAAAGCAGTGCAGAGCCTCGTTTCGATCGAAGTTCTTCCCCCACCAGCCACTACCATTGAGGGAGAACCCTCGTTTATTCGTCATCGCATTGCTCTGAGGTTTTAATTCTTCCACTGTTCCACTGGAACCGACGTTGCTTATGGATAAACATTGAATTTCCCAAGTTTCAAACTGTCTTTTCCATACGTGTAAGTGGTAAAGACAGTTCAGAACTCAACTTGATGTGAGCAAGCCAAATTTTTCTTTAACTTTCTTGTTTGCGCTTTTTCACCGAATCTCGGCCCAGCCATTGAACATATATAGGTCGTTTTATGAAACGTTAACGAGTCAACACGAAAATACATTAGTACAGCGAGGACTCCTTGATTAAAACCTTATTTCTGCTCAATTTTTCATAAGAATGCAAATTTGCTCCGACGAAAAACCATTCATAACCAAGTAGCTCTTCTTTTTACCAATTCCTTCAGTGAGCTGCGGAATAGGGAAGGAAAAAGGGCAACCCTGGAAATACATCAGAGATTAGGTCTCCACCCGGAAGAAAAATTCTGTGAAAGGGGCTATTATAATTAATAATTTATATGAAGTATATGACCAGGGAAGGTAGGGGAAAAATGGAAAAACGACCTCTCGCGTAGGATGCTGTGTTTTTGACATCTGATATGTTCCAGAAGAGTCAACAATTATATTTGACAAATTGTGGTGGGGCAATTAATTATGATTATTTTACGGTTTTAATTTCTTCAGTTCACGCAAGGCTGCCCAGTAAAATTCAGCTTCTGATGTTAACCAGGGGCGTCGCTTGTTATTTCCACAGTTTATATAGGGTGACAAGGGAAACCTCGGACAAACTTTTTTCATTTAACTTTATTAAACAAAAAACATTGAACAAAACAACAACGAATAATAGAAACATAAACATTTGGTAATAATATATTTAAGTGGTGTCGAAGTGGCTTCATTTGGCGGCGATACATAGCTTCAGAGGCTTCTTGAAATTTTCGGCAATAGGCCGCAGCTCTTCAGGCGTTAATCGGTCCCATTCCCGGCGCAGGAATTTCTTAAGCGACACCAAACTTTTGGGGTGTTGAGTACACGTTCTGAACTCCAAAATCGACTGCACGCTGTAGTCCATTGAATTGAGATCCGGCGAGTAGTGCGGCCATTCTGCAGGCCCTCACAATTCTTGCGTCTTTTTCGCTTTGTGAGCTGCAAAACAAAGTAATATCAAACTGAAAATTCACAGATTAGTACAAGAAAGTGTAGAGAATCTAATAGAATGAAAATTATTTGGCTGCGGTGAAATACTTTTGTTCAAGAACACGCAAAAAGGTGTCCGAAGTTTTTCTTGTTATCCTGTTATTATGAAATAATTCTTGGACTTGAAAACTCATGTTTGTTACATCTGTAATGATAATTGTGGCGATTTATTCTTGTAAATCAATCTACACAGATAAATCGATCGTGTGTTTTTTTAGAGTGATAGAACTTTCGAAAGGGGTAACTGTGATTTGACAGAAGGTAGAAGCTGTTTTGCTATTTCGGTCCAGTAAGCATTGACAAATTATCATAGAAAGACTTACGTCGCAATAACGTTTACAAATTGTTGAAATTTAGTTCTGCAGGTTTCATTGCATCCTGAAAAACGCACTGTATGGCGTTTACACGCTGGAGACATCATCGGTCCATATTTCTTTAAAAACGATGCTGGAGCTAATGTTACAATGAATGGTGCTTGTTACAGATCGATGATCAATGATTATCTGTTTCAAAATTTGAATGGTATCGAGCCAGAAATGTTTTGGTTTCAACAAGGTGGTGCTACACCTCATGCTGCTACCGTAACAATTGGTTGATTGAAAGAAAGATTTGGCGATAACGTTATTTCAAGAAATTGTCCAATTAATTGGCCTCCAAGATAATGCGATATAACTCTTTGGGGTTATGTCAAGTCATTGCTTTATGCTGATAATCCAGAAACAATAGACGCTTTGGAAGCCAACATAACTTGTGTTAGTGATGAAATAAGGCCTGAATTACTCGAAAAAGTTGTCCAAAATTGGTCTGGCCGAATGCAGTTCCTCAGAGCTAGTCGTGGTGAATATATGCCAGAAATTATTTTTAAAACATAAATATCATCAAATTATCTTTCAAATAAAAAAATTTAGCTTCAATCTTAATTTAAATGTGTTTTATTTCAATTTAAAGTTTTATCACTCTAAAAAAACACCCGATATGATATATCGCAGAGCCCGTTCGCAGTAGTTTGATTTTCAATTTCATAAAATGTCATTTAAATATTTTAATATTAGCCTTCTACATATTTAATTTAAAAAATTATATCTAATAATTATAACTTCAGAAATTAAATTAAATTTATGTCATATAAGTACTATTTATATCAAACGATAAAATGAACATTCATTATAAGACATCCAAATGATATAACAAAATCCAATAAATAACAATTGTTAACCAAAATATTTAATTTGTAGGATTTTGGTTGTTTAAGGTTAACTACAAATAAATAATTTTGTGGTTTGCCCTTGATCTAAAAGATTGAAAGACAATTTAACGGTCTCTGTTATAGCACAAGGACTATCTGTATAAAGAATGTTAAGGAAATCAAATAATTATATATTATGAATAAAATAACTTAACTAGAGGTTAATACTTGATAGAAGGTATATAAAATTATTTAAATATTTTAATATAAGCCTTCTACATATTCAATTTCATTAATCGCAATTAAATACAATTTTTTGAAATTAAATATGTAGAAGGCTAATATTAAAATATTTGAATAATTTTATATACCTTCCATCAAGTATTAACCTCTATTTATGTTATTTTATTCATAATATATAATTATTTGGTTTCCTTAACATTCTTTATACAGATAGTCCTTGTGCTATAACAGAGACCGTTAAATTGTCTTTCAATCTTTTAGATCAAGGGCAAACCACAGAATCATTTATTTGTACTTAACCTTACACTACATTATATTTTTCAGTATTCGTTTACCAGAACTTTTATAAATTGTTGAAGGGTGAGTAAATATTTGTTGTTGATTGATGTTATATTTTATTGAATATGAATTATTTGAATACTGACTTAAAACTTGTTTTTCTGTAATGTTTTTACATATCTTGGGGTTTTATAGAAAGTAACTTAGATATCCAATCATATTGAATATTCTAAGTAAGATAGTTTTATGATGAAATTCTTAAGATTATGTTAAACATTTTTGAAAGATATTTTTTTCATAAGATTGATCAGCAGAAAAAAAAATTTTGTCTATTCAAAATGTTTAATTTATAGGATTTTGGTTAACAATTTTTATTTATTGGATTTTGTTATATCATTTGGATGTCTTATAATGAATGTTTATTTTATATGTCGTTTGATATAAGTGGTACTTATATGACATTACTTCAATTTAATTCCTGAAGTTATAATTATTAGATATAATTTTTTGAAATTAAATATGTAGAAGGCTAATATTAAAATATTTAAATAGATATCTATATGATGGCTTATTAATGTAGTAAAACATAGTGATTTCTAAGAATTTGTTTCAGTGATGAGTTACTGAGCCAAATGAACTTAAAACAGCTTTTCAAATCGGTTGTACCAGGAAGAATGTCGCGAATTCAGATTTGGTAGCCCTAAAAACCTTCACTTTAATCATTCCCTCAATCAAGTCCAAATCATGTGCAAATCTAGCAGAGCTGTATCGCTAAATTTGTTTCACGTGTAATGAATGGGTTTCGACAGCTCCTTCTAGCCGGAAGTTTCAATTTGGCTAGGCGACAACCTCGTTCGTAATTACCGCAAAAACTAAACGCGGATGCTTTAATAACGGAAAATTTCCCACGTACCTCGGCACGCGAACGGATTACAAGCAATTAAAAAGCCGAGCACGGGGATTTATTCCGAAAATGTGGAGCATTGTACAGGAGATAAGATGGCGTTTTTCAAGTCCCGGGTCGAGTGAAATTAGCCGCCACGAATTGTCAACAAGAGGCGAGAAAAGGATGTTCCGGAAAATGAATATTCAACGCGGAACAGGAGGGTCAACATTTTCGAGATCGAGCACTTCAGGAAGTAGGAACGTGGATCAACCGGTTACTCGAGCGAGCTTTTCCATTATGATTCCGAAGACTTCGAAACGCAGTCGACAACATTTTATTCTCATTAAAAATTCAAAATAATAATCTCTCCACAAATAGTTAAAATATTACTTAGAAAAACTCTCTGAAACCTTCACGAATTAACTGGTTATCGATTTCGTGGTCCGGATTTCACAGCCCTGGTTCAATGACTTATGTCGAACAGAACTGTGCAACAGAACGGTTAGCCATTTAACAATATGGATTGTTTATCTACTGCTGAACGAGGGAAAATTGTGAAAACATACTACAAAACTAATGATTCTGGAGTAAGTACGTTTCGTGCACTACGGGCAGATTATGGTCAACATAATCGTAACAAAGTGACAAAATTCGAAGAGGCTGGATCTGAAATTGATGTCTTAAGGCCCATACATCATCGCCCAGCAGCATGGATTTCGAAGGTCAAAATCCACAACTGCACTAGCTGATATAATAGAGTTCATAACGAGGGCATTAGATGGTTCTGAAAAGACAGTTATAACATGCGTGGATCTAACCAAGGCCTTGGACTGCGTCAATCACAAAAACACTAATATCAAAACAACAATACATTGGACTTAGAGGCAACGCTTTAGAATTGATGGCATCCTACCTACAGGACCGATAACAGGTAGTTGATTTGAATGGCAGTAGGTCCACAATACGGAAAATCATCTCGGGAGTTCCTCAGGGATCTGTGCTCGGACCAGTTCTATTATTAATTTATATAGACGATCTTGTTTGCAAATGAAGATGAAGAAATATTGTTTGCTGATGATACATCGTTTTTAAACAGGGCCAAATGCAGAATGGTGTTGAATGGTTCAGCAGCAATAAAATGAAGGTCAACCCAGAGAAAACACAGAGTTTAGTCATCACCACTAGTTAGCAAAATAATGGAAGCATCTTCTTATTGGGTGTAACAATCAGCTGAAATTTGACCTGAACGCAGCATGTCGATAGGGACAAGTTTGTGGACCCAATTCAGCGATTAACGAAGACACAGAACACTCATATTTATAATTCGTTGAAAATGCGCAAAAAACTTCCGAGCACATAATATTACTCAACGGTGTGGCTTTCAGGAGGAGGATTAGAATCTACTCACCGACAATAGGTTTCACTCTGTAGAAGATTTCATGAAGTACGAATTCTAAATTTACTTATACAATAAATTTTAATTTTATATAGCAACTAATTTTAAATTTATTCGATAGTAATTGTTGTGACACATCCTGTAATTTATTGAGGAAGTCAAATATGAATATGAATATGAATATGGAAAGCACGCTTGACCGAAAATATTTCTAAGGTAAGTGAAAGTGTTGAAGAAGATGCAAATTTATAAATTCATCGGCACGCACAACATTTACGCTTCTTTTACGGCACACTATGGCGTATTTTGCATCTTGATGTGCATCTCCATCCTTATAAGGTTCAGCTGACACAAGAACTAAAGCCAGCTGACCATATAATGCGTAGAATAACTATCGAGTGAGTGCTGGAACAACAACGTTTGGATAACGATTTTTCGCATCGAATTTGCTATGTAAACAAGCAAAACTGTCGCATCTGGGGCAGTGAAAATCCTCTGTATCTGCTGAGAGACCATTACATCCACAAAAAGTCCAAGCATTATATTGAAATGGAAGTTTGATCGATATTCGATCGTGTCTGGCAAAAGGCTCTTCTGAATAAGCATCTTTGTATGGTTTTTCTGGTAGCCTTTGCGATATGATGAAGAGTTGCCTCACCAACAGGAACATTTATGTGGTCGTCGAAGGTGTCAGTTCCCGTGGCTTAAACGTGAACGTGAGGTACCCCAAGGCTCAGTTTTGTCGCCCACTCTCTTCCTGGTCCATATAAACGCCCTTCTTAGTTAAATCGAGAACCACATTGTGAGATTCGCGGATAATAACACACTGCTGTCTCCTTTCACCAGTAATAAATCATAGACACCGGATCATACTCCTTATTGATTTTAATCCTGTAATACTTGTTCGAGCAATCCCTGAAATTTCTGGATCCAATTCGAGAACTGCAATTTCTATGGCTTCGTCAGTAATACTGTGATGTCTTTTAAGCCCTTTTTCAGCAAAGGACCCAGCGGTAATTACTTTGCAAATTAAATTCATCACAACTGAATGACTGATATTCTTGCCATTTCGTCCGTTGAAATTTAACTGTTTGTCTAAAGTCTAAAGCATTTCCTTCATTTTTGAAATAGAGAGCAGCTATTTATACTGTCCCTAGATTTATGAGAAACAATTCGTGTAGTTGATGAGTTTGTTGTTGTTCTTTATCCTTTGATCATACTTAAAGTGCTACAAAACAATAATGAAAATATTGAGTGAGAATTCAATTACGGCCTGAAAGCAAATAAACATCTACTTCAACATCTCAACACTTGTTTGTTCAAAAACTCGCGCTATCAGTCAGTTATGAGGTTATCATTTTATAAATAGCCACGCATTGTCATGCGATTCCTCTTTCGTACCTTAAAATCAGAAAGAAATTTCCCCCGTATGTTTTCTCTTACTTACGGTAATAAAACCGATTTCTGCGGCTCAAAGGTGAAGAAGGGATCACAGAATCAATTATAATAATGAAGGGTTTCACCAGAGCCGACGAGGTGTAATTCACATGTCGGAATTGCCGCTCTAGGAAGGGTTTATCTCCTAATTCTCGTAAAACAAAAGACCTAATTGGATGGCAGCTCCTGGGCCCCTTCACGACAAAGGTCGGAGTCTTTTTGTTTCTTCGGACGAGACGAAGTAATGAAAAAGGGTCGCTAGGTCATGCGGTCGAGATGTTCTAGCTGAATTGAAGTGAATGAAAAGATGCCCTTGTTTCGAAGGGGGACTTTGAACGTTGAGAAGTGTTTGGAAAAAAAATGTAATAAAGGATAGTGAGTTTTCGATTCGTATTATCATTTAGATTGAGACAGAACAAGGAGCAAATCGTAATTGTTCGCTGTCCGAAAATGAATTGAACAAAAGGCTCATATTTTCCGTCTCTAAGCGACAAAATAATAGTATTGCAGCTATTTCTTTCTTTGAGGGTATTTTCGAAAGTGTGTCTTTGTTCAAGAAAAGGTAGAATTATTACTCAAGGAACAATTTCAAAGCCCAAATAAAATATTCAGAGCGACAAAGAAAAAGGCCATTGAAGTCGTGAAATTTACTTCAAACGATTTGATGCACATTGCAGCGAAGCCACCATATTTTATAATTTAAATCGAGCTCACTATTCGTGTAAACTTGAACAATCAGCAACTCAGTACTCTGCATTATCCAAACTAATTATGCATGAAAAAAACTCCCTAAGCGTTTATACAAATTCTTGTTGTGTTCACCATTTCACCTGGGTAACCATTCTAAGTATCAAAAACACCGTTACACAAAAAGTTCATTCTGCAAGATGTGTCTGCAAAGATTATTCCAATTCAAAAAAATAGATGCCGAAGGTCCTCAACGAAGAATACATGCAACGCCCTGAAAGTCAATAATCATTTCTAACATGTCAGTCCTCAAAGTTGGTCAGTCCAAAGAACCCCAATCTTCCTGCCAGTATGCAGCAAGCAACAATTTTTTAAGCTCAGAGGCAACAACCATTTCTCAACCTTCCGAGCAACAACATTAAACTCCATCTGTAGTTGCTTAGAAACAAGTAATAAAACACTATACAATTTGGCATCGTCAGCAGCAGAAGATACTTCGCAGGAATTTAACGAGGGACTAAGGGGTGCAGCAAAAAAGGAACTGGACCAGGGACTGAATCGTGGGATATTGCTCTTGTAACTCTTATCATGTGAAAAAAACACCATCAACCGTCACTCTAGACTTCCTTCCACTGAGAAACGATTTATTCCAAGAGAGCAAGTTACCTTCACTTTCCACATGCTCCAGCTTGTGAATAAGATGACGGTGGGGAACATTAATAGGCATACCAACCTCTAAAAATTTAGCCCAGTCATTCACTCCCACGAAAAAATTAGTTCGAGATGGGCGACCCGAAAGGAAACTGTGCTGTACATCAGGCATCAATTAATTAGATTCAACAAACTCAAGAATATCGTCAGTAATAATCCTTTCAAAGACTCTTTGCTTATAGTACATGAATAAGTTATGCTTCATGCAAATTCAAGACACGGCCCAATCCGGAATTTTCCTAAATACAAAGATGCCGGGTTGGATCGTGTCTAGGAAGTAAGGTCTTGTGAGAATTGTCCTCTACGGTCTCTTGAGAATCCTACCAATACATCTGATTCTGTTATCAGAAGAATATCTGAATTTGATATCTATTATATCCAGTTGGAGTAAAGCAGATTTGAGTCGATTAAATTCTTGTGTAATGTGTTTAGTATCGGTGAGTTGGATGGATTTGTGGAAAAGGGAGGCCACAACTGAATTGATTTGTGCCAGATGGTGGTGAGAATCATAATCTATTGGCGTGGGAGACACTATGGATGAAAGATGTGCCTGATTTGGTGATAAGCACGCCTGAAACGGAATGGAATTGTCGATGGCAATTGTCGAGATGGTCAAGAAATTGTTGCAGACTATCGATGCCATGTGGCCGTATGACGAACACATCGTCTACCTATCTTTTCTACTACGCAGCTTTGAGATGAAATGTTTCAATGGCCTTGGTGTCAAAATCTTCTAGTAATATATCAGCAAGAAGAAGGATCCATGGTAGCACCTAAGTCTTGTTTGTAGAAGGTGCCTTAGAAAAGGAAATATATACTTTTCATACAATGGTTGATGAGGGTCAAAGTGTCTTGACGTATGTTTTGTTTAGGTTCAAGGATTGCTAGAGTTTCGATGCCTATGATGTTCGTGAAGAGGCATATTAATAGATATCTACATGTCGACTCTCACCACCACCTGACAAAAATCGACTCCCTTCTGAACTTCCTCGTCCACAGATCCATCCAACTTACCGATGGTTAACACATTACACAAGAATTCAATCAACTCAAATCTACTCTTCCCCAAAATGGATAATAGCAGATATCAAATTCAGAAATCTTTCCTACAGAATCAGATGTTTTGGCAGGTTTCTCAAGAGTGTCCAGAGAACAATCCTCACAAGACTCTTTTTCTTTTCGTTCGAGGTGTTACAGAATAAGTCACATCTTACGGAAACAGGATCTAAAAATCATCTTCAAATCATAGAATAAAATATCCACCTTTCTTCAATCCTCCAAAGATTCAATACCAAACGAATTTCAAGGTGTATAATAAGTAATTTATTTCCTACAGGATACACTCCCAATTACAGGAAATCACAAAAAATCAGAATACAGTTTCATATTGACATGGTGCACAAAGTACTACAATGAAAAATAAAAAACAATCCCCATAAAATTCAGGTGCGTTGTGACAAATAGGCATTCACTATGGTCCGAGGAGAGTCGAAGAAAATGTCGCATGCATTGCCGAGCGCATTTATTATACCACATGTATAACCTATGGGAGACCGAAAACTGGCATTCGTTCTCCCCGTCCCACAGTAAAAGACCATCTCGCCTCTGGAACCCAAACGGGGAACCAGAAACGGAAGACCTGACAAAAGGTCCGGACAATCAATTTTTCCATTAACAATCTTGAACATAAACATTAGTGCACTTATATTCACCCTGTCGGTAGTGGATATGGTACCGAACCTGGAGAGCAAAAGATTGTTGTCATAGCCTATGGGAGGATACACACCTTCCTCCCTCCACATCAAAAACTTGTAATATTTTCGCTGCACCGACTCAATGCTCTTCCTATGACAGTTATATATAGGTCTCCAAACGATGCTACAGTATTCCAATCGACTTCTTATTAAACAATTGAACAGGGCTATCAAGGTATCCGAATTCTGGAAGTTCCTAGTGTTTCGGACTATGAACCCATATGTTCTATTTGATGAGAGTATCAACTGACTCATATGAGGTACAAAGGAACAACCACTGTCACATACAATCCCCAGATCCCTTATCTCAGTTATACGAGACAGCGCTGTGTCACTGATGCTATAATCGAAATTGATGACCATTTTCTTCTTCGTGTATGTCATAGCACAGCATTTAGATATATTCAAACTCAATCTATTGTCTTCGCACCATATTGAGAGGCTATCGAGTGCTGCTTGTAGCTTAGCACAATCAAGGAGACTGAGTATCCGATGAAAAAGTTTTAGGTCGTCTGCGAATAACAATACTGATACATCAATCACATCCACTACATCATTGACAAACAAAAGAAAAAGTAAAGGCCCAAGGTTGGAGCCCTGAGGGATTCCAGATGTCGCACAAAATTCAACAGAACAATAACCTTCAATCTCAACACGACAAATTCTGTCTGACAGATATGACCCGATCAAATTGACTAATTTATGGCTGAAACCAAACTTATTCTCCAATTTGTTGACTAAAATACTATGATCAATCTTGTCGAAGGCTTTCGTAAAGTCAGTATATATGACGTCTACCTGACCTGATCTATCCAATGTACCTAGTACCTCCTCGAAAAATGAAACGAGATTAGTTGTCGTCGATCTTTTGGGCATGAATCCATGCTGGCTGTCAGCAATTTTGTTGCGGACAAAAGGAAAAATCAAATTGTAAAGGATGATCTCAAAATTCTTTGAAAAATTCGACAAGATAGAAATGGGTCGGTAATCCGAGATCATCGATTTGTCACCCTTTTTAAAAATGGGAACTATCTTGGACCGTTTCCAAACTGAAGGATATATGCCCAAGTTTGCGGAAACATCAAATATGTGTGCCAGCGGGACAGAGAGCACTCCTATGCAGTCCCTGACCACGAAACTAGGTATCTCATCAAGCCCAGAAGTACGCTTATTGGAAAGTTTTTTCGACGCCCTCACTATATCGTCTTCCGTGATTTCACCAATGTTGATGAACTGACTAACATCATCCTCCCCACCCCCAAAAGTATAAGTGTCGCAGGGCGCATCATAGACACCACCAAAGTGCTTTGCAAACGCATCAACAATATCCTGCGGGTTATCTATTGTAATTTGGCCATCACTCATAACTCCGGGTATACGAGAGTGACCCTTGCTATCCCTCACAAATGACCAAAAATCCGAAGGATCTGTCATCAATCTCTGCTCGGAAGCTATTAAATAATCTCTATGAGCGGTTTTGATTTTTGACTTGAGCAAACTTCTAAGTTGTATATATTGGTTACGATTGAAGTCATTATTGAATTTTTTATAGTTCCTCAGGGCGGCTTCCTTGCGATGAATAATACCGATGATTTCAGATGAATACCATGTGGGAAACCGTCTTTTTCTGCAGACCTTGACTGGGACCGTTTGCTCAAATATTACATTCAAAATTGAATAAAATTGGTCACATGCCAAGTTCGGATTATTTTCATTCATAACAGCAGTCCAATCTGCCTCCCAAATGTATCGGTACATATCAACATAATTCGCCCTCAAGAAATTATATTTACGACGAGAATAGTAGGGACTCGAGCGTGAGAATTCAATGTTCTTTTTACACTGTTCAGAACAATAAGATATTTCTAGTGGTGGATGATATGAATCCACCGCCACAAGTGAGCACAATGATTCAATGACATCACAATTAAAACTTGAGAATACCAAGTCCAACAATGCATTTCCAGAGTTACATACCTCATTGAACTGCTTCACCTGTAATGATTCCGAAAACACGTTGTATACGAAATACCATGCCATACATGGTCAAACTTACAGACGAACATCAATGAGCTGTGCTTAAAGCTGATCCATCTTCTGCTCTATTCACTCATCACGCAGATACAGGTCATAAAATTGACTTTGATAGCTGCAAATGTATTACAACGGAAAAAATGCTCTCAAGTCGCATCATTCCTGAGGCCCTCAACATTGAGAAGAGATCAAACTGCCTCAAAAAACGTGATGATAGCTTGCCCGTCACATGGAAATCTTTGATTTTTCGTCTTTTCCTGCTAACAGTTCCACCTACAATGATTTCTTCCAGCATCCCCACATCTGTCCAAGCTCCAACACATGTAAATACTCGTACTCGTTCCTGCGCAAATCAGTTCGCTGCAGTTAAAGGAATGTCTTTCAGAAATACGAATTTCTTTTTTTAATTTAAACGTGATTTTTTACCATGTAGACTTAAAACTTATAATTTATATGATATGAATTTATTCATGGAGTGTTAAAGTTTCAGCAGCTCTCTCAGAGTTGAACGACGATTGACAGTTACCATTTCCTTCACTTTAGCAATGATTTGTTCATTTGAAGACGTTGATGGCCGATCAGAGCGAGGCACATCTTTTGATTGTATTTATGTTTTATTGGTGGTTCCTATTTCTGTCAGTAAGTTTACGTATAAACTACTACGAAACCTATGCGAATTTATGCCACAAACTCTGTAACTTCGCCCTATTCCCGTTCAGTTTTTTGCGTGAATTAGATGTGGAAGTTGTGGCATTGCCAAATTGAAACAGAATGAGGCTGTGGGACACTGTGATATGAAACTTCTTATTTCATCGGGGTTGTCCCGTGACATAAATTTCCTCTTCGGTTGAATAACAGAAATGAGAGAATCTTGTAGTAAATCTTTGCGGAAAGGCGGTGCTAGAACCGAGATAGTCGCAGTTACGTTTGCTTTATTGCGGGGAAGAATGATGGTAATGGCTTCTTGAACAACACTTTTCATGTTATTGCTGAGAAATCCATCACCAGATCCTCTGTTATAACCAATTGAGGACCAGTAGTTTGAATTCGTCGCTTGGGAGATTGATCATTGTGATATCGGGTGTTTTTTTAAAGTTATAGAACTTCAAATTGAAATAGAACATATTTAAATTAAGATTGAAGCCAAATTATTTTTTATTTGAAAGATGATTTTATGACATGTATGTTTTAAAAATAATTTCCGGCCTATGTCCACCACGCCTAGCTCTGAAGAACCGCAATCGACCAGACCATTTTCGGACCACTTATTCGAGTAATTTAGGCTTTATTTCATCAATAACACGAGTTATGTTGGCTTCCGAAGCGTCTATTGTTTTTGGTTTATCAGTATAAACCAATGACTTGACATAACCCCAAAGAAAATAATCCAGTGGAGTTATGTCGCATGATCTTGAAGGCCAATTAATTGGAACATTTCTCGAAATAATGTTATCGCCAAATCTTTCTTTCAATAAATCAATTGTTACGGTAGCAGCATGAGCTGTAGCACCATCTTGTGGGAACCAAAACACTTCTGGGTCGATACCATTTGAATTTTGAAACAAATAATCATTAATCATCAATCTGTAACGAGCACCATTCACTGAAACATTAGCTGTAGCATCGTTTTGAAGAAATATGGACCGATGATGCCTCCAGCGTGTCAAGGACACCATACAGTGAATTTTTCAGGGTACAATGGAACCTGCAGAACTTCTTGAGGATTGTTTTCACTCCATATACGGCAATTTGGCGCTTGTTTACATAGCCGTTCAACCAGAAATGAGCTTCATCACTAAACACAAGTTTACGATAAAAAAGTGGATCAACTTCAAGCTGTTCTAGAGCCCAATCAGCAAACAAACGACGCTTATTATGGTCAAGTGGCTTTAGTTCTTGAACCAGTTGGATCTTGTATGGGTGTATACCAAGATCTTCACGCAAAATTTTCCATGTAGTGGATGCACAGAGTCCAACTTGTCGTTGACGAATGGACAAATCAGGATCATCATTAACACTATGACTTACAGCAGCGATATTTTCTTGTGTACGTACAGTTATTTGTCTTGTTGTTGTTGTTGCATCGAGTAGAGAAAATGTTGTCTGAAATCTGTCGATAATTCGATGAATAAACTGCTCTGATGGACGATTATGTAAACCATAAATTTCACGAAGTGCTTTATAAGTTTGGCGAACAGAACACTGATTTTGAAAATATATTTCAACAATTTGTAAACGTTGTTGCGGTGTGAGTCTTTTCATGATAATTTGTCAAAGCTTATTGAACAAAAATGTCAAAACAACAAGGTTTCTTTCTTCTCTCAAATCACGGTTATCCCTATCGAAAGTTCTATCACTCTAAAAAAAAAACACCCGATATAGATATATATATATATATATATATATATATATATATATATATATATATATTGCATGGAATCATTTTGAAAAAATTCAGTTGATTTCGTAAAACCTTTGTGAATAACTTTTTTACAAAGTTAATGTGAGGTACATTTAGCAGATATAATCTTTCACACAACAATAGATCTAAAAACATATTTCATTGAAGAAACCTTCATTTTGTACATGACATATTTTCAATCAACACAATTAACATTCTCATTGTAATACCCTTCATTATTCAGTGTTATAAAAAATGATACCCTCATCATCGAACGAAAAGTGTTTCCTTCATCTAAACGTAATGAACCAATTTATGAACAATGCTAAAAAAATTGTCCGATCATAGAAATGAAAAGTGCAATCTCAGAGAATGAACGGCACGCAGTGTGAGGATGCTTTCTTATATAATTTTTTAATGAAAATGCAAATGAAAATTTTCCATTCCGTTCTTTCATCTCCCTCTAAAATTCATCTGCATAAATAGTCATTTTAGAGTTTCATTTGTTTTCATCTCCACTTTTTTATTACCTGCTCCCTTTGTGGATAGTTTTAATTCAAATGGAATATTCAGATCATGAGTTGTTTTGAACGAAAACGAGATTATGGGGGTAGTTTTCGGATGAAATTCACGGTAGGAAAACTTTGATGCCTGACGAATTACGTACGAATGATATAATGAAGAAAAATTGTAGAAATCATCGAGGTGAAGTAGACGTTTTTGCGCGCTTGTTCAACAGTCCATGAAAATTTCAAAACTGAGAATTATTCTATAAAATAATAAGAAGAGGTTTTTAACTTGATAGAAGGATTATAACGAAATTTAAATATCAATACAGATTTATTCTGTTGGCGACCTATAAATTTTAATTTCAGAAACTTTCAGAATTAAATTAATGTCTTATAAGCACTGCTTAAATTAAGTAGACATAAAATCAAAACTCATTATATAATATCAAATGGAATAAATAAACTAACAGATATAAATTGTCGATTAAAATTACTAAATAAATATTTGAAGGAGACAATTTTTTTTTTTTGATCTTATATTCATGAAAACCAAATCTTTTTTCAAAAATACAAAACATAGTTTCAAGAACTTCTCCAAAACTAATTTATTTGGAATATTTAATATATTCAAATACTTCAAAAATCTCTCAAAACATGTGGCACATTCTCAAAACACAATTTTTTTCAAAAATGCAAAACATTTGATGCTATATGATGAGTTTAGATTTTATATGCCAACTTAATTTAAACAGTGCTTATAAGACATTAATTTAATTCTCAAAGATTTTTAAAAAAATTTGAAATTTTAATTTATAGAAAGCTAACAGAATAAATCTGTTTTGATATTTAAATATTGAGAATTATTCCTCAAATTTGGAACATATAACAATAGTAATAAAATAGTTCATTCCGAAGGCTAAAGTTATCAACATTAATAGTAAAGGCGTGAGTACGAGGGGCGTCCAGTGTATTCTCGGTAAAGGCATGAAAGAAATCTCAGAAAATTTTGAAAGAATTCTATTTTTCTATGTAGTCTCCTAAAACTTCAATACATTTGTTTGATCGAGAAATAAGCATCTATAAACCTTGTAAAAATATTTCTCTGGCTTCTCCTCAAAAAAGGTATTAATTCAGCTCTTCAATTCTTCATTCTCTTTCCACGAAGATATTTTATCACGTTTGGAAATAGGAAATGTGCGTATTTGGAAGTGATTAACAACCAGAAGAAGTTCAAGAGCTGAAATTGAATCCAGAAAAAAACGACTGTTTGGTATGGTTTATGGGCTGGTGGAATAATCGGTCCATATTTCTTCAAAGCAGAGGCCGATCGGAATGTTACTGAAGCCCGTAGTCTCGACGAAATTTGATTTCAACAAGATGGCGCCACTTGGCATATAGTCCGTGAAACCATGGCTTTACTGCGAGAGCGAATCGGCGAACAGATGATCTTACGCTTTGGACCAACGAATTGGCCGGCTAGATCGTGTGATATCACACCTCTTAACTTTTTCCTTTGGGGCTATGTATGTTCAAAGTGAAGAAGAGTGGAAAGCACGATCCATTGCACTTGTGGTAGATGGGGTTTCGCTTGGTGGGGACAGTGAATCGGCTGAAATCTTCGCCGATTATTTCTCCACCATAACTGAGACCTCACTAAACATTTATTATAGAGGCTCTTTATCTTGCTCGTGTAGTACTTGTGGTATGTTAAATACTAATTTTTTCTCTTATCCTGTTATTGAGAATGAAATAATGGAAAGTATAAAACTACTCAAACATAATAAGAGCACTGGAACTGATTTCATCTCTTCAAAAATTTTAAAGTTAATAGGTGCCGAAATTGCTCAGCCTCTCGCGCAATGTATGAACTTATCTATTAGCTTAGGTGTGTTTCCTTCTATAATCAAAAAGGATAGTGTTGCTCCTTTACATAAAAAAGATGATGTACATAACATAATCAACTATAGACCCATTTCTATTTTGAGTTTCTTCTCTAAGGTGTTTGAGAGAATTAAAATAGAAAAAGGCATTTTACTTGATGAAAGATATATAACAAAATTTGAATATCAAAACAAATTAAATATGTTGTCTTCTACAATTTTAATTTCAAAAAAATTTTTATTCAAAAAACATTTAGAATTAAATTAATGTCTAAAATAAGCACCGCTTACGTTTAATAGACGTATATAATCAAAACTCAATATATTATGTCAAACGGAATAAATAAACCAACATATATACGAAAGTCATTAAAATTAATAAATGAATATTTAAAAGAGACAAAATTTTGTTTCTGGTCTCACCTTTAAGAACACCAATTGCCATTTAAAAACATGAACACACCTTAAGGACTTCTCAAAGAATATAATTTATTCGAAATATTTAATATATTTAAATATTCGAATAAGTTTATTCAGAAATCTCTCAAAACATGCACTATATCTTCAAAAACAAATATAATTCTAAGTAATCCCTTCATAGGTCCTAGATAATATTCCAAATACAAGATCAAAAAACTAACCTATATCACAACGCACACGTGTTAACAATGAATGCTTCGAAAACAAACCAACTTTAGAATTCAAGATTAATCTATGTTCTAACAAAATCACAGAACAGTGTAAGTTATTTTTAAGGTTATTTAAATTCATTGACATTCCATTATATTTTGGCTTCAATAAATCTCATTATGGAATGTCAATGAATTTAAATAACCTTAAAAATAACTTACACTGTTCTGTGATTTTGTTAGAACATAGATCAATCTTGAATTCTAAAGTATTAATAATAATAATAAAGTATATAAGTCTATATACATTACTGAAAAACGAGTTTTAAGAGAGACTTTGATTCGTCAGTATTCAAATAATTCATATTCAATAAAATATAACATCAATCAACAACAAATATTTACTCACTCTTCAACAATTCAGGTAAATAAATGCTGAAAAATTTAAATGTAATGTAAGGTTAAGTTACAAATAAATAATGCTGTGGTTTACCCTTGATCTAAAAGATGAAAGACAATTTTAATTTAATTCCTGAAGTTATAATTATTAAATATAAATTTTTGAAATTAAATATGTAGAAGAGTAATATTAAAATATTTAAATAATTTTATATACCTTCTATCAAGTATTAACCTTTATTTATGTAATATTATTTATAATATATAATTATTTGGTTTCCTTAACATCCTTTATACAGACAGTCCTTGTGCTATAACAGGGGCTGTTAAATTGTCTTTCAATCTTTTAGATCAAGGGTAAACCACAGAATTCTTTATTTGTAACTTAACCTTAGATTACATTTAAATTTTTCAGTATTCATTTACCAAAAGTTTTCTAAATTGTTGAAGGGTGAGTAAATATTTGTTTTTGATTGATGTTATATTTTATTGAATATGAATTATTTGAATACTGACAAAGTCTCTCTTAAAACTTGATTTTCAGTAATGTTTTTACATATCTTGAGATTTTGTAGAAAGTACCTTAGTTAGATATTCAATAATATTGAATATTCTAAGTAAGATAGTTTTATGATGAAATTCTTAAGATTATGTTAAACATTTTTAATATAAATATTTTAAAATGTTTTAAACAATTTTAAAAAATTAGCCTTCTACATATTTAATTCCAAAAGATTATATTCAATGATTATAACTTCTGAAAATAAATTAAAATAATGTCGTATAAGTACCACTTATATCATGACATAAAATAAACATTCATTATAAGACATCCAAATGGTATAACAAAATCCAATAAATAAAAATTATTAACTAAAATCCTATAAATTAAACATTTTGAATAGACAAAATTTTGTTTCTGCTTATCAATCCTATGAAAACCAATATCTTCCAAGAATATCCAACATAATCCTAAGAATTTTATCACAAAACTATCTTACTTAGACTATTCAATATTATTGGATATCTAACCAAGGTACTTTATACAAAAACTCAAGATATGCAAAACATTACTGAAAAACAAGTTTTAAAATCGACTTTGCTCATCAGTATTCAAATATTCATATTCAATAAATATAAAATCAATTAATAATACATATTCAAACTCACCCTTCGTCTTCGAGAAAAAGTTCTATTTAAAAATGAGAACCTTAAATAGGTATCCACTACACACAGAAATATCTCTGTGGTTTAACCTGATCTAGAAGATTGAAAGACAAATTTAACGGCCTTTGCTATAACACAAGGACTATCTGTATGAATGTTTGGGAAAACCATATAATTATATATTATAAATAAAATAACGTAAATAGAGGTCATTCTTGATAGAAGGTATATAAAATAATATAAATATTTTAAAAAATTTTAAACAATTTTAAAAAATTAGCCTTCTACATATTTAATTCCAAAAGATTATATTCAATGATTATAACTTCTGAAAATAAATTAAAATAATGTCGTATAAGTACCACTTATATCATGACATAAAATAAACATTCATTATAAGACATCCAAATGGTATAACAAAATCCAATAAATAAAAATTATTAACTAAAATCCTATAAATTAAACATTTTGAATAGACAAAATTTTGTTTCTGCTTATCAATCCTATGAAAACCAATATCTTTCAAGAATATCCAACATAATCCTAAGAATTTTATCACAAAACTATCTTACTTAGACTATTCAATATTATTGGATATCTAACCAAGGTACTTTATACAAAAACTCAAGATATGCAAAACATTACTGAAAAACAAGTTTTAAAATCGACTTTGCTCATCAGTATTCAAATATTCATATTCAATAAATATAAAATCAATTAATAACACATATTCAAACTCACTCTTCGAGAAAAAGTTCTATTTAAAAATGAGAACCTTAAATAGGTATCCACTACACACAGAAATATCTCTGTGGTTTAACCTGATCTAGAAGATTGAAAGACAAATTTAACGGCCTTTGCTATAACACAAGGACTATCTGTATGAATGTTTGGGGAAACCATATAATTATATATTATAAATAAAATAACGTAAATAGAGGTCATTCTTGATAAAAGGTATATAAAATAATATAAATATTTTAAAAAATTTTAAACAATTTTAAAAAATTAGCCTTCTACATATTTAATTCCAAAAGATTATATTCAATGATTATAACTTCTGAAAATAAATTAAAATAATGTCGTATAAGTACCACTTATATCATGACATAAAATAAACATTCATTATAAGACATCCAAATGGTATAACAAAATCCAATAAATAAAAATTATTAACTAAAATCCTATAAATTAAACATTTTGAATAGACAAAATTTTGTTTCTGCTTATCAATCCTATGAAAACCAATATCTTCCAAGAATATCCAACATAATCCTAAGAATTTTATCACAAAACTATCTTACTTAGACTATTCAATATTATTGGATATCTAACCAAGGTACTTTATACAAAAACTCAAGATATGCAAAACATTACTGAAAAACAAGTTTTAAAATCGACTTTGCTCATCAGTATTCAAATATTCATATTCAATAAATATAAAATCAATTAATAACACATATTCAAACTCACCCTTCGTCTAGGCTAATATTAAAATATTTAAATAATATTTGAAAGATATCTGTTTTCATAAGAGGGATGAGTAAAAACAAAATTTTGTCTACTAAAAATATTTAATTTATAGGATTTTTGTTAACAATTCATATTTATTAGATATTGTTATCTCATTTAGATGTCTTAAAATGAATGTTTATTTTATATTTATGTTTGATATAAGCGGTGCTTATATGACATTAATTTAATTCCTGAAGTTATAATATTAAATATAATTTTTTGAAATTAAATATGTAGAAGGCTAACAGAATATACGTGTAAATATTAAAATATTTAAATAATTTATTTTTATTAAAAAAATACCTCTTAAAGAATCACCAGATATTTTTGGAGGGCTCTGATCTGTGATCTAACTGACAGAAATTTGACTTGTGATATTTGCTCAATTTCTAACCGTTGAAGGGATCGATCAGGCTCAAAAGCCTGAGAGAGCTTAAATTTAGATTAATAACTGACTTCGCGAACATTTGAAGCGAAAGGGTTTTGAAGATATTCATTTGAGAAACAACAAACCGAAAAGATTCCGCTACAAAAACATCCTACACTGCAGGAATTACTGTTTCAATTTAACCAAGTTTCCCGGTTGGACGAGAACGATATTGTATTCTCAAAGTATTAAGACACTGACAATTACAAAACGAAAATTTTCATCCCGTACACTCCAAGCTCATCCAGGCGTACCAGCGAACCCACCGAAGTGACAGATAATACCCGTCTCTTAAATTAATAATAACCTTCTTCCAGAATTATTCCCGAGATATCTTGTATTCACGGGATTAAATTCATCGCTCGAAGGTTGTCAGTCCGGCTGCCGAAAGCCCCGAAATATTGCGAAAGCCGGCGAAAAAGCAGACGTCGAAATAAAAGCGCGCCTCGATTTAATCTAACTTTTTGTTATGATGAATAATTTTCGGCTGCCGTTAGAATTTACACGTCATTTGGGGCACGAAGGGAGTGGAGGGTTAAATCGTTCCGTCGTGATGAATTTCGCGGACGATCTGACGAAGTTGGGGCGAAGACGTGAACGATCCCGTAATAGTCTTATGATTCCGGGCGTTTTGTCTTTTCCGGGATTTTTTTCGCGAGGAAATGAGGCGCGGTTGATGGTTTTGTAGTCGGTGTAATTAATGGAAGAAAGGCGGTTAAATATTTTTCTACCCCCTGTGTTATTATTCGGGGTTTCCTGACCCCTGTCGAGGAAATCTGATGAAAACAAATTATCTTTGAATAGTGGGCGAAAATTCAACTGAATCCCTATCTAAAAGATTGAGGGGTAAGTAAATATTTGTTGTTGATTGATGTTATATTTATTGAATATGAATTATTTGAATACTGACGAAGCAAAGTCCTTCTTAAAACTTGTTTTTCAGTAATGTTTTACATATCTTGAGTTTTTATATAAAGTACCTTAGTTAGATATCCAATAATATTGAATAGTCTAAGTAAGATGGTTTTATGATGAAATTCTTAAGTTTATGTTAGATATTTTTGAAAGATATTTGTTTTCATAAGATTGATCAGCAGAAACAAAAATTTTGTCTATTCAAAATATTTAATTTATAGGATTTTGGTTAATAATTTTTATTTATTAGATTTTGTTATACCATTCGGATGTCTTATACTGAATGTTTATTTTATATGTCAATTGATATAAGTGGTACTTATATGACAATATTTTAATTTATTTTCAGAAGTTATAATCATTAAATATAATTTTTTGGAATTAAATATGTAGAAGGCTTATATTAAGATATTTAAATAATTTTATATACCTTCTATCAAGAGTTAACCTCTATTTATGTTATTTTATTCATAATATAAAATTGTTTGGTTTCCTTAACATTCTTTGCACAGATAGTCCTTGTGCTATAACAGAGGCCGTTAAATTGTCTTTCAATCTTTTAGATCAAGGGTAAACCACAGATATATTTTTATATATAGTGAACCGTTCTCACTACATTTAAAGATTTTTCAGTTCGGCAGAAGTCTTTCTAAAAGACTGAGGGGTAAGTAAATATTTGTTGTTGATTGATGTCATATTTATTGAATAGAATTATTTGAATACTGACGAAGCAAAGTCCTTCTTAAAACTTGTTTTTCAGTAATGTTTTACATATCTTGAGGTTTTATATAAAGTACCTTAGTTAGATATCCAATAATATTGAATAGTCTAAGTAAGATAGTTTTATGATGAAATTCTTAAGATTATGTTAGATGTTTTTGAAAGATATTGGTTTTCATAAGATTGATCAGCAGAAACAAAAATTTTGTCTATTCAAAATATTTACTTTATAGGATTTTGGTTAATAATTTTTATTTATTAGATTTTGTTATACCATTCGGATGTCTTATAATGAATGTTTATTTTATATGTCAATTGATATAAGTGGTACTTATATGACAATATTTTAATTTATTTTCAGAAGTTATAATCATTAAATATAATTTTTTGGAATTAAATATGTAGAAGGCTTATATTAAAATATTTAAATAATTTTATATACCTTCTATCAAGAGTTAACCTCTATTTATGTTATTTTATTCATAATATAAAATTGTTTGGTTTCCTTAACATTCTTTGCACAGATAGTCCTTGTGCTATAACAGAGGCCGTTAAATTGTCTTTCAATCTTTTAGATCAAGGGTAAACCACAGATATATTTTTATATATAGTGAACCGTTCTCACTACATTTAAAGATTTTTCAGTTCGGCAGAAGTCTTTCTAAAAGATCGAGGGGTAAGTAAATATTTGTTGTTGATTGATGTCATATTTATTGAATAGAATTATTTGAATACTGACGAAGCAAAGTCCTTCTTAAAACTTGTTTTTCAGTAATGTTTTACATATCTTGAGTTTTTATATAATGTACCTTAGTTAGATATTCAATAATATTGAATAGTCTAAGTAAGATAGTTTTATGATGAAATTCTTAAGATTATGTTAGATATTTTTGAAAGATATTGGTTTTCATAAGATTGATCAGCAGAAACAAAAATTTTGTCTATTCAAAATATTTAATTTATAGGATTTTGGTTAATAATTTTTATTTATTGGATTTTGTTATACCATTCGCATGTCTTTTAATGAATGTTTATTTTATATGTCAATTGATATAAGTGGTACTTATATGACATTATTTTGATTTATTTTCAGACGTTAAAATCATTAAATATAATTTTTTGGAATTAAATATGTAAAAGGCTAATATTAAAATATTTAAATGAATCCAACTTGCATACTGTCTGGTGAAAATTACGTCAAATTGGGGGAATATGTAGATCCAAGAGTGCTCTATCTACTGTGAAGAATTTTCCGCAAGAAAGTGTGCAGATATTCCCAATTCATATTGAAAATTTACTATGGAGAAATTTTTTGAATACTACAGATAATACCTGGATTCATTCTCCAGAACTTCAACAGATTTTGATCTAAATAAATCTCTTGAAAACATTCAAAATTTATTCACCAGAACTCCTACAGATTTTAATCTAAATAAATCTCATGAAAAAATTTAGAATTAAATTTTAAAAAACATGTCCTAAATACACTGTATGACTTAAAAGACACTTTAAAGATACACACATATATATATATATATATATATATATAATATAAAAAATCATCACATGTGGAAATTAACTAATAAAGAATCAAAAGAAATATAAAATAACGATAAAATTATTTAAACATCACCTTAACATAACCCCAAAGAAAATAATCCAGTGGAGTTATGTCACATGATCTTGTCGCCTAATTTTTCTTTCAATAAATCAATTGTTACGGCAGCGGCATGAGGGTGTAGCACCATTTTGTTGGAACCAAAATAATTCTGGGTCGATACCATTCAAATTTTGAAACAAATAATCATTGATCATCGATCTGTAACGAGCACCATTCACTGTAACATTAGCTTCAGCATCGTTTTTAAAGGAATATGGACCGATGATGTCTCCAGCATGTAAAGCACACCATACAGTGCATTTTTTAGGATGCAATGGAACCTGCAGAACTTCTTGAGGATTGTTTTCAATCTACATACGGCAATCTTGCTTGTATAAATAGCCGTTCAACCAGAAATGAGCTCCATCACTAAACACAATTTTATGATAAAAAAGTGGATCAACTTCAAGCTGTTCTAGGCCCCAATCAGCAAACAAACGACGCTTATTATGGTCAAGTGGCTTTAGTTCTTGAACTAGTTGGATCTTGTATGGGTGTAGACCAAGATCTTTATGCAAAAGTTTCCATGTGGTGGATGCATAGAGTACAACTTGTTGTGAACGTCGACGAATAGACAAATCTGGATCATCATTAACTTACAGCAGCGATATTTCCTTCTGAGCGTACAGTTCTTTGTCTTGTTGTTGTTGCATCGAGTAGAGAAGATGTCCGAAATCTATCGATAGTTCGACGAATAAGCTGTTCTGATGAACGATTATCTAAATCATAAATTTCACGAAGTGCTCTATTAGTTTGGCGAATAGAACACTGATTTTGAAAATAAATTTCAACAATTTGTAAATGTTGTTGTTGCGGCGTGAGTCTTTCCATGATACTTTTTCAATGCTTACTGTACAGAAATGTCTAAACAACAATGCTTCTTCTTCCTTCTGTCAAATCACAGTTATCTCTATCGAAAGTTCACTATCACTCTGAAAAAAACACCCGATACATATATGTTTCTAATGGATATTAAAGAATCACAAGGTCCTTCACCCAAAAATGTTCAACATATAATTCAAAGAAGGCCTCTTTTATTTTTCTTTTAAAAGATAGGAACCTGATACATTCGGAGCCAAAATCTCATCAGTAAGGAGTTATTTGAATAAAAAAAATTATCATTTAAAAATACATAACAATACCTTCTTTAACATAACACATTTCTGCAACAACTAACCAATATTGGGGTTATATATTTTTAAATGATTATTTTGATTATTCAAATAACTCCTTACTGATGAGATTCTGGGTCCGAATGTATCAGGTTCTTTCTCTGGAGAATGCTATATATTCTTCAAAAAAGGAAAATAGAAAAAGCCTTTTTTGAATTATATGTTGAACATTTTTTGTTGATGGAACTTGTGATTCTTTAATATCCATTCGAAACATATATATGTATAAGGTGATGTCTACATAATTTCAAAATTTAATATTCTGAATTTGAATATTAAAACAAATTGAAATATGTTTATCTTCTACAATTTTGATTTTGATACTTGGAATATTTTTGAGGACTGAAAACGGAATTGCTTAGAATTATATTTGTTTTTTGAAGATATAGTGCATGTTTTTAGAGATTTCTGAATTAACTTATTCGAATATTTAAATATATTAAATATTTCAAATAAATTAGATTCTTTGAGAAGTCCTTTAAGTGTGTTCATGTTTTTAAAAGGCAATTGGTGTTCTTAAAGGTAAGACCAGAAACAAAATTTTGTCTCCTTTAAATATTTATTTATTAATTTTAATGACTTTCCTATATCTGTTGGTTTAATTATTCCATTTGACATTATATATTGAGTTTTGATTATATATGTCTATTGAATGTAAGCGGTACTTGTTTTAGACATTAATTTAATTCTAAAAGTTTTTTGAATAAAAAATTTTTTTGAAATTAAAATTGTAGAAGATAAACATATTTCAATTTGTTTTAATATTTAACATTTGTTATATTTCTTCTATCAAGTAAAAGGCCTTTCTATTTTATTTTAATTCTGAATGTTTTCATGAAATTTATTCAGATTAAAATCTGTAAAGGTTCTGGTGAATCAATTCCAGCTATTATTTTGTAATATTCAAATACTTCTTCGTAGTAATTTTCAATTTATTGAGAATTAAATTTCAAATATGCCATAGATAACACTGTAACACTTTATAGGCATATACGGTTATGGAAAACACAGTCGGAAACATAAATTCAATGTTAAACTATAAGCAACGTCGGTTCCAGTGGAGCAGTGGAAGAATCAAAACCTCAGCGCGATGCGATGACGAATAAACGAGTGTTCTCTCTCAATGGAAGTGGCTGGTGGGGGATGCTTCGATCGAAAGGATCCGCAGTCTGCGAATCATTCGCACTCCAAATGTGAGATTGGTTTGTCCATATCGGTTCAAAATAAAGTGAATCCAATCAAATTAATTCATTGTTGCCTTTGAAGATAGGCCGGTTACTTCAAGTTCGGCTATTTCTAAAATAATTAAAAAACTCGAGAGATGTGGGTGTTTAAGAACATGCAGGCATAGCAGGATCGACAAACCACCAAAAAAAGAGGTGAAAATCGTCTGGAAAAAAGTAGATGTGTGTGGTGCTGTTGAAACCAGTGCATCTTGTTCGAGTGAACAAATTGCTGAACAAGTCGATCTAAGCGATAGAAGTATTCTGAATATTTTGAAAATGAATGGTTACCGATAAGGTGCAAACAAACCAAGATTTTTTCCAAAAGGCCCTATGAAACAAATGGAATTTTGTGAAACTATGATGGTAAAAGTAAATGAAAATAGTTCATTCCTTAACAATGTCTTACTCACTAATGAGTCATCGTTTTCCTTGAACAGAAAACATTACCTATCAGTAGATATCGGTCTAGGAAGAATAAGCATATTCCTGTGCGTACCCAGTATTCACAAAAACTTAATGTTTGGGCAGGAATACTGGGGATTTATATCATAGGGCAATTTTTCATCGATGGCAACCTAAACGCTGCCAAACAACTTGAGCCTTTAGAGAATCAATTTATTCCAATAGTTCGACAGCTATCAATTGATTTCACACAATATCTCAGGACGACTTTTTCGGACCGTGTCATTTCTACAAATGCCACGATCAGATTTAGTTATGAATGATTTTTTTCTTAGGGGATATCTGAAAAATTTGATTTATGAGGAGAAAATTGGTAGAGCGACCAATATTAATGAATTAAAGTTGAAAAAAATAATCCAACTTTGTGCCAGAATAGCAACTCTGCCGAATCTGCTCAGAGATATGAGATTATTTCTTTATAATAAATAGATTTGGCTCAACGTGATGGAGTATTTAAACATTTAATTTAAATTTGTCGACCTTTGATTTCGCATTTTTAGAATGTGTTTTTGTTTTCGAATTTCGTATTTTCGTAGAATTTATTTCATTTTCAAGCCTGTAATAGCTAAAAAGAACCTAAGTACTCATTTTCACGGAGGAAATTATTTGTGTCATTAATCGTGGCAAATAAACTCTTCACATACAATGAAATAAGATTGTCGTATTTATTTACAACCGATGTTCAAGTTTGAAGTGCGAATGATTCTGTTTATTTAACTGAAAGCAGTACAAAGCCTCGTTTCGATCGAAGTCATAACACCCATCAGTCACTACCATTGAGACAGAACACTCGTTTATTCGTCATCGCATCGCGCAGAGGTTTTGATTCTTCCACTGCCCCACTGGAACCGACGTCGCTTATAGATTAACATTGAATTTCCTATGTTTCCGACTGTCTTTTCCATACCTGCATATTATCATCAAGATATTGAAAAAGCCTTGTATCAAATGAAAAATCCCCTTTTTTTTATTCTATATGGTATGATTTTAATTTTTTTTTTCACTTACGCACACATAATTTTCTGGATATAACTGGGTCTTGAAAAGTACATTATAAAACCTATGTGTATTTTCTATTGACGAACAAAGAATACGAATGGTAACCATTAAGGAACCATTTGTGCTCCATCTATTCCATATTTTCTTTGGATTATTTTATCTCCTTTTGATGCTGTATAATGTTTGTTAATTCTGAATATCTACTGAAAATAAAGTGTTTTCAAGGCATCTGTTCGATCTGATTTCAAAAAGTTTCCGAAAAATTCTACAAAATTGAAATTTATAGCGTGGTATAACAGAATTACTCTGTTTGATATTTGAGATATTGAAAAAACCTTCCTTCAAGTAAAAAAGCCCCTTTCCATAAGTGAATCTATTTGACTGATTCAGCCCAATACCGAACTCCACGGAGATATTTGGACTCTTAATTACATAGAAAGTTTCAAGTCTCTATCTCTTTTCGTTAGAAAGTATAGTGTTTAAGGTGCACAACGCTGATCTGCTCACAATTTTTTTTGTACCTTTCATTAATATCCTGACAAAATTCTGCACGAATTTGAAAGGTATTATTTCACCTCTAAATGCCGAATTTTAGATCGATCGAATTCGTAATTTCGAAGATATTGGAAAAAGTATGAAGATTTTCCCAACGTGTGTATGAGTGCTAAACTGTTGAACTGATTTCATTTATTAACGAACTGAGGTGTGATATAAATACCTCAAGCCTCCTCTGAAAGTTTCAAGATTCTAGCTCTTTTCGTTCGAAAGTTACAAACAACAACATCTAGAAACGGAAGCTGGATGGATTAGAACCGCCGACAATCCAATACAATTCTCTAATACGGCAAAATAGCTGGGAATAGTCCTGGACAAAACTCTCAGATTGAATGCACACCTAGACAAAGTGTGTAGTAAAGCCAGAATGGGATTCTGAATCTGCAGGCGAATCTGCGGTAAAATCTGGGGTTTAAAGCCCAGGCAGATGTATTGGCTATTCACTATGGTAATTAGATCAAGAAAGCCAACAAACGATTTGCCAACATAAGCGCACTCGACTACAGAGACAGGCTTGCCTTGCAATTACAGGTGCGTTTTGTACCACACCAGCTATGGAGGTCTTACTAAATCTACCACAACTGCATCTGCTCTTGCAGAGGGAGTTAAAATGGACCACATACAAACTACACAAACTGCGGATCGACAGGCCAGCGGCAATAGTGATGGGTGGTTCAGGACTCCTAGACGAGCTGGACGTACAGCACCCTATGGATGCCCTCGGATCTAATCTCAAAAGTCACGAGCCAAGAACGGCATTTCAATGTAATCGTCTCCAGCCGGGACGAATGGACCCAGCATGCTGAGGTTCTATTGAGGACCCACCTTGGCTTGTTCATAGATGACTCGCAAAGGACGAATGGAACGGGAGCGGGAGTTTATGGGAGCAAAACGAGAATCAGCATCTCATTGAGTCTCGGTCAATGTGCAACCATATTCCAGGCAGAACTATTTGCCATTGAGACCAAGGCGGATATGCTGATAACACGGCAAATCCACCACGGCAAAATCACAATATTTACCGATAGTACTAAAAGCTGTTTGTTGTACCACATGACGTGGCTAAGCGTACGATAACCGGCAGAATGAACTCAAGACTATAGTTTTTCTGGCTGAACCATCCTGAAACATTCGAAGGCGTTCCTTGGAACGGTTCCGAACTAAAAGATGGCAATCCTAGCGCTAGATCTGGACAAGGTCAAACTCAGAATACTTGTCGAAATTACGACAGGTCACTGCAGGTTGAAAGCGCATTCGCACAAAATCGGTCTGACTGAAGGCGGTGAATGCAGGCTGTGTCTTGAGGAAACTGAAATAGCCATGCACATCGTCTCAGAGTGTCCAGCGGTGAGTCGCATCAGATTCGAGGTCTTTGGTCAGGCTATTATAGCCTACGAACAAAATTATTGGTTTTATCCAAGAACTGGATCTGGTCAGGGAAATATAAATTAAGGGTGAACCACAATAGTCCGCGCGGACATAGTGGTAGAGTGGACAGAGGCTCGATAACTATAAACAATAATAATAATAAAAACATTTGGGCGGAACGATGAACGCCGAAATGAGCGGCAAAAAGCGATAGTGAACAAACCAATTTTCTCCCATTCTGTTTGATTGCTCGCAGCCCAAAATGGTTTTCTCAACGCCAAACGACCGCTCCTTATCGAATCAAAAACAAAGGAAAAGCCCCTATTTGACCAAGACCGATTGTCGCATCTGAAGTAATCAGCCGATTTTCATCACGGGAGCCATCCCACCCGCAGATAACCAATTTGATCTCCATAATTCACCGCCATTTTCGGACGACCGAAACCGGCAAAAACGCGGAGAAATGGACACAGACCACGATAATATCCCATTACTCAGAAATGGACGTCGGTGGTCCGACCGCGTCGAGCGATATATACCCCGGAAACTTCCCTGAAAAATCTCCTCTGGCCCCCGAGAAACACGGCCGATATCATCGCATGGGATTAATACATTTTTATCGGGAATCCGGGGAACAAAGGCGCTCCGTGCCGATTTCGTCGCTTCGTCATTCAAATGGGAACGCGCGTTCGCTGGATGAATTTTATTAATCTTTGGGGATACGGAGGAGCGAAAATTGTCGCTCTGTGGTTTTTTCGGTCGCCGTAGGAGTCGGAAAGCGTCTCGAGTGCTGGGTAAACGAATTTCGCGCGACCGAAGACGCTCAGGGGAAGGTGAGTGAGGAATTTATCGGATGCGAGTGCTCTTGAAGCCGGCGCATCGTCTTGTGGAAGCTGCAAGTCGTTTTGGTCTCCCCAGGTGCGAAGGCGCCAGGTGATTTGGATTTATTGGGTGGTGGGTCCTAAATGAATAGTGGAGGAATGTTGGATAGACGTATTGTTCCTTCTGTAGGAGCTTGAGGTAGGAAAATAGGCGATTATGCTAGTTCCCTGTATTTATTGACTGCTACGAAGTAGTTTGATGAATCGTCAACTTTTGTAATGTTCCACTGAGAAATTTTGAGCACAATACTACTCGTATCTGTCAATAGATTTTCATTTATTTTTGAGATTCAACGGGCGACGCAACATGTGTACTGAAAAATAACTTTGTCGTGTCTGCTGTTTCTCTCGCAATGCTTGGCTCAAATGCATCAATTGCCGTCGGTAGACTCCCCCTGTGATCTTCTCGTCATAAATATTCGCCTTGACAGTTGATGAGACATCCATACGTTGCCCGATGTTTTGGATTCTCGTAATGGATCCGCAAAACAAACAGAATATTAAATGATTCAATAAAAATTAGAACTTAAATGTGACCTCACACAAATCCTGAAGGGTTATGATTATTGAAAATGCGTGGAGTGCACCTCAGGTAATTGCTCCCACTATGTATCACTATGGTTATATATATAAACTATTATTAGAGATAATTATGGGATAAAGATTACAAAGCCAGTGCAATGTACTGGTTACCTGATACAATAAACTAGCGGTCCTCAAGCTAACACACGATACCAAATACCGCGCAACTTCACAGGAAGGCCCCAAATGTAGATCTCAATAACTATCCAGTGGGTGGATTTTCACTCAGAACGTAAATTCTTCGTCCAGCACTTGGATATAACACCGGCCCTACCCAGCACTAGGATACGAATAACGACTTTGCTCTGCACTTGGACCCTAACAAAGAGTATAAGCTAGTGTTCTAACAATAAAAATGATTTCATACCTCTTGATTGTTATTCGATGTATATTAAATATAACCTCCAATTTCAACTCTTCGTGTAAAATACCATACAAAATTCGAGAATAGTCACGATTCTAAACCTAATAACAGATGTTCAGATCGTGGAACTAAATAACAAAGGATATTCATACCTCAGAGATGTTCAGAGGAAAGACTGAAGATCGGGATCGTGAAAAAAAATTTTTGATCGCGTACAAAATGCTGTTTCCATCAATATTCCAAATCAAAATATATCAAAAGAAAACACTTAAATTGAAGACATAATCCCTTATAACAAGGATGAATCTAGATCACAATAATCCTCAACTTGATTTAATTTTTTCCAGAAACATTCTCCCAAGAATGATAGTATCACCTTTTTCCTTCAGAATCTAATATGCATCGAATAAGTTGACAGAGATGCCAATTGTCAAGAGAAATCTCTTACAACGAAGAAGAAGAGTGTCGAGAAATCGAAAATTTATTGAATAATTAAACACGGTGGTTTACCTTACTTATATCAACAAAGATGATTTGTTAATTTCAAATATAAATCCATATTGAAATTTCAAAATAAATTCTAGGGGTCACTTCTTTCCCGTGCATCAATATGAACTACTTACGGTGAATGAAATGACAATTACCATTAACCTCACAATTTTCCGATGTAAACAATAACAAATAAATTTCAAATATAATTCCAAAGGACAGAAGTCCAATTAGCCGAAATGATAACGTTACAGGTTGCTTCCAAAAGAATTAAATTTCTCTATGAAAGAAAAAGCCATAGACCAATTTCCACGTTATTTTTGGTATACCAAAGACTCCACGCGTTTATTAATTCTATTCCAACATACACAACACACCAGTATATGGATTCTATCCCAACAAACATAACAACCAGTCTAGCAGATTCTATTCCAACATACCAGTGTAGCAGATTGTTTCCTAAAATACACAACACACCAGTCTAGCAGATTCTATTTCAACAGACACAACACACCAATCTATGAATTCTATTCAAACATACACAACACATCAGTCTATAGATTCGATTCCAACACACAAAACACACCAGTCTATGGATTATCTTCCAACATACACAACACACCATTCTATGGATTCTATTCTAACATAAATAACACATCAGTCTAGTAGATTCTATTCCAACACACACAACACACCAGTCTATGGATTCTTTTCGAAAATACACAACACATCAGTCAGGCAGATTCTATTCCAACACACACAACACAGCAGTCTATGGATTCTATTCCAACATATACAACACACCAGTCTAGCAGATTCTATTCCAACACACAACACACCCGTGTAGCAGATTCTATTTCAACACACACATCACATCAGTTTATGGATTTTATTCCATACACAACACACCAGTCTAGCACATCCTATTCCAACACACACAACACACCCTCTATGATTTCTCTTTCCAAATACACAACATCAGTTTATGATTCTATTCCAACATACACAACACACCAGTCTAGCACATTCTATTCCAACACACACAACACACCAGTCCATGATCTCTCTTCCCAAATACACAACAAACCAGTCTAGCAGATTCTATTCCAACATACACAACACACCAGTCTAGCAGATTCTATTCCAACACACACAACACAGCAGTCTATGGATTCTTTTGAAAAATACACAACACACCAGTCTAGCAGATTCTATTCCAACACACAACACACCTGTGTAGCAGTCTATTCCAACACACACATTACATCAGTTTATGGATTCTATTCCAACATACACAACACACCAGTCTAGCACATTCTATTCCAACATACACAACACATCAGTCTAGCACATTCTATTCCAACACACACAACACACCAGTCTATGATTTCTCTTCCCAAATACACAACAAACCAGTCTAGCAGATTATATTCCAACATACACAAGACACCAGTATATGGATTCTATTCCAATACACACAACACACCAGTCTATGAATTCTCTTCCAACATTCATAACACACCAGTCTAGCAGATTCTATTCAAACGTACACAACACACAAGACCCACAGCACCACACAGAAGAAGTTCAAAGTTACTTTTGTATACTTTAATCATTTTATAACACATATTTTCCTACTTCAAATATATCTTCTATACTTGTACAATTATAGCATTCATTTAATTCCTGACACCAGGGATACAGACATACATACAATCATCACATTAAATTTGATAAATCCCCGATTCGGAAAATTTCGGTTTGCTTTATTTATTGTTCACCAACATCACACCTGATGTTGATAAACAATAAGAAAGGAACATATTAGCCAAACTATTTTAGCAGTAAATAGAAATAATTTAGCTAAGACGTAGGTGTACAATAAAGAAAGGAACCCTAACTTTTCCAAATCGAGAATTTATCAAATTAAATGTGATGATTGTAATGAGACATATAAGACAGGCCGACGTTTACAACATAGAATCAAGGAACATAGGATGTCTGTCTATTTTTAAAAACCAGAAATCAACTAGTTTTGCACAACATTGTATAGAAAATAATCATTTTTTTAATGAGAATGATGTCACTTTATAATGTTAAAAAGGGTAAATTGGTGGACTATTTGGAGCTTCTTTTAATCAAGAAAAGTCATTAAGAAAAAGGAGAATTCAACAAATTCCCAAATACTCTTTGGAAACACCCCTATATTGGATGCTGTTATTTTCATGCGCCATAAAAATACACAGATGTCCTAAGTGTAATAAAAGAACCTTTTTTCAATTTTAAGTTTAGTTACTTTTCGTACTCCTTGGAAGATGCTCGAAAGACCGAAACACTCATAGTTATTTTTAAACACTTGTTTTAATAAGGACCGACAAGAAACCGAGCTCAAAAAGGCTTGAAGTCCCTATAATCTCCTCTATATCCTTTATTGATCGAGCATCATACGTGCCGTTTCGCATCCCTACTGAATTTAACATTAAGATTAGCAACGATCGGGTGAATCCAACTTAAAATTCAATTCCAGACACTATTCGTGTCTTTTCTGCTCTTCCACGACCATTAAGGGGTGATAATGAACGGAAGTGTAACCCAGAAAAGCCCCAGTTCGGACTGGTACTGAGGTGGTCAGATGGCCCGGTTACGAGCTCTAAGCGATGTCGAATGCGGTGAGTGGTTACTAGCAGAGCCCAGTTCCCGACATTTCCAATTTATGCTGGTGATTAGCATTTCCACCGTCGAGTTATAATCTGATTGATTGTATTTTGCAATTCCTATATCTAGGTTCCTGTTTAATTCGAAAGGCTCGTCATTACCAGACCTCGGTCTGATATGCCAATGAAAATGCAGCGTCAGTATTCAACTTATCCTTCTGACTACTTGTTTTCGGATTTCCCGAAAGATTTCGACTGCGTTGATCACCAACTGCTCCTGAATAAACTTGAAAAGTGTGGTATTAGAGATAAACAACTTAACCTAACGAGAAACTATCTACAAGGCAGAAAACAGAGAGTGGTGATATTTAGAAATAGTGAGAATTATACATCTAAAGACATTGACATAACCATGGGTTTCCCACAGGGTAGCAAACTGGGACCTCTACTTTTTCTAGTGTACCGGGTTTTTCACTATAATTTGATCCCTCCTTTAACAAATGGAAACATAAAAAAAGTTAGTCACAAAAGTTGTACGAAATCAAATGAATTTTTTCAAAATGATTTCACAAAATGGAATATATACAGGGGATAATATATTGCGGTCAGACAATCTTTGTTTTTAACCAAACTGGACCCTAGATTTTTGTCATTTGTACATATGGTGTTGATCTTTGTTTTTAACCAAAATTGACCCTAGATTTTTCTTATTAGTATCGGGTGTTTTTTTTAGAGTGATAGAATTTTAGATAGGGATAACTGTGATTTTACAGAAGGTAGAAGCCATGTTGTTTTGACATTTCTGTTCAGTAAGCATTGAAGAATTATCATTGAAAGACTTACGCCGCAACAACGGTCACAAATTGTTGGAATTTATTTTCAAAATCAGTGTTCTATTCGCCAAACTTATGGATCACTTGGTGAAATTTATGGTTTACATAATCGTCCATCAGAGCAGCTTATTCGTCGAACTAACAGTAGATTTCGGACAACATTTTCTCTACTCGATGCAACAACAACAACAAGACAAAGAACTGTATGTACAGAAGAAAATATCACTGCTGTCATAGTGTTTTTGTCTATTAGTCGACGTTCACAACAAGTTGAACTCTGTTAGTTCACCACATGGAAAATTTTGCGTAAAGATCTTGGTCTACACCCATACAAGATCCAACTGGTTCAAGAACTAAAGCCACTTGACCATAATAAGTGTCATTTGTTTGCTGATTGGGCCCTTGAACAGCTTGAAGTTGATCCACTTTTTTATCGTAAAATTGTGTTCAATCTCAATTTAAATATCTTTTATTTCAATTTAAAGTTCTACCACTGTAAAAAATACTCTTTTCTGGAAATTTATTAAATAAAATGCGATTATTGTAATGACTACATATATAGTACAGACAGGTTGATGTTAACAAGATAGAATCAAAGAACATAGGTTGTCTATTAAAAAAAAAAACAGAAATCAATCGGTTTTGCGGAACATTGTATAGAAAATTATATTTTTTTTAATGAGAAATTTGTAAGTTTACTATACAAGGTTAAAGAGGGTAAAATCTTGGACTATTTGGAGATTCTTTCAATCAAAAAAGCCATTGAGAGAATGGAGAATTTAACAAATTAACAAATACTCTTTGGGAACATCCCTATATTGGATCGTGTTATTTCCATGAGCCATAAAAGTACCCAGATGTCTTAAGTGTAATAAAAGCATGTTTGATTGTCTTAGTCTTTACTTGACGGAAATTCATCTTCAATATAAGAAAAAGAAATATTAACTTCTGCGATTTCATTGATTTACACGACAATTGCTTCGTTATACTATGACATCATCAGGTGAGTATTAAAACTGAGGTAAAACTGAGGTATAGTATAATGCAAAACAGGACCTTAAATACACAACTCTGGTACAAAAAATAGAGGGGTGGCAAGAGATAGTTTACAATCAATGAAAAATGTTAAGTAGGTGGATCTGTTTAAATCTATTTGGTCATTCAATAAAATTTGTCTTTTATAATGTATATTGATCTCTAAGTTTCTTAAATATTTAGTTTATGACTTTTGTTTTCGATATGTAGTATTTCATAGTCCTTTTTTCTTTCCAAATGATGACTTCTGATTCGACATTAATTTGATTTCATAGAACTGTTTATAATGAACAATAAAACGTTTAATTTTCCTCGAATATCCATTTGAATTTAAAATGAGAAATTTCCTTTTTTCTCTAAATATCTAGCAATCTTTTCAAATTTTTGGCCTATGTAAGTTGATGAAATAAATGTTGTTTCGTTTGAATTTTGAAATTTTGGATATACAAGTGATATTAACGGATTAAAATCATTATTGAAAGCTATATGTTTATTGGTCTTATATTCTTTGTCAAAATTGTCTTTTGTCATAAGTATGTTAACCAATCTACCAGAGCTGTGTATTTAAGGTTTTGTTTTTCATTGTATACCTCAGTTTTAATACTCACCTGAAGTCATTGTATGACGAAACAATCGTCGTGTAAATCAATAAAATAGCGGAAGTTGATATTTGTTTTACTTATATTGTAATGAAAGAACCTTTTCTCAATTTTAAGTTTAGTTTCGTTTTGTACTCCTTTGAAGATGGTTGAGAGGCCGAAACACGTGTCAGGATTCTGAATAAACTGTGAAACATAAAAGCTGTGTGAACTTTTTGAATAAAATAATATTATTATGTTTCATCTAAAGCAACCGCATACTCCATTCCATTAATATTCATGTCCCATTAGTTATGATTCATCTTTTATTAATAAAATATATTTAAATATTAATCTGAGAATGTACTGACGTAATTTCAGTGCATTTATTAATTTCATTACGTACAAAACTGGGGCGAAATTATTGGATTTACTTCATTCAGTCCTTCCGAGCGATATTCCACCGTAAAGAAGCTCCGAGAAGGCGTACAGGAAATCTTTTTTGATGTCACTCGTGATTTACACCTGCCAGAGTCTCACCCTGTCGGAACCAAACCACCCCCGTTTCGTGCTTCCTGCTTTCCCGCGATTGTTCAGCCCTTCAAGCAGGCGGAATCGGGATTTTGTTGGAAACGACCCTGAGAAAAAACAAACGGCTTTTCATTCCCCGATCAATGATTTAATCATAGGACCATCTGTGAACTTATAATTGGCTTTTTCTTAGAGCCCCGTTTTAGGTAATTAACGAAGAAGTAATTTGCAGCCTTCAGATATTTTTTCGATTCGAGTTCCAGAGTTTCGGAACGGCGAGTTAATTATGCTCCAGTCCTTCTGGTTTGGATTTCCTGTTTTTTTCGGATGATTCTACCGATGAACCGGGATGATTTGTGTCGGGGGATGATTGGAGTTGATGGTCGGCCAGGAATTATTGTTCTGAAAGGGCTTATGGGAGGGATGTACGGATATTAAAGGTGGGAACTTGGGGTAAGTCATTGTTTGAACCATCAAAATCTTCAATAGACCCGGTCAATGTTTTCCCCTCGCTTTCACCTTCATGCAGCAAACACTCCGTCTTTATTTTGAGAATTTTCGAAATGAACATGTTTTGAATATAACTTCAAAAAGTTCTTTCAAATATTTAAAATCTGAACTGAAGAGTTGTGTTCGAATCAACATCGAACAAGGAATTTTTGATATACTATGCTGGTACATAACAATTATGATCCCCGAGTCAGGAATCTAGGCCTTTCAAATATGTCTCTTTTTTCCCCTGAAACCTTTTGGACCGAAAATATTTTTCCTTCACAGTTTTTTTAGAAACCCATTAGAACTAAAGCCGTTTAAAGACGACAACAATCGAATGTTGTATCGGAATTTACCTGACCACAGCCCTAAGAGAGTTTCTCATTCGGTTAGTCGACAAAAAAGGTTTAGTTGAAGACATCTCTCGAAGTCGCCCTTTGGCTTCCTCTTCGTGCTTCGACCAAACGATCACGCAATATTCTCTTTAGAAAATTAAATTCTCATCACTCTAGAAGTAAGTTCAAATCACATTTATCTTTGTCTCTTAGGTTACAATCAAATAGTTCTCTCACTACAGTTAGCAAGAAGGTCCAGTTGAAGACATCCCCCGAAGTCGCCCGTTGGTCCTCTCTTCTGGCTTCGACCAAACGGTCACGCAATATTCTCTTTTCGTTCATTAAATTCTGATCCCACAAACATTCTCTAGAAGTAAGTTCAAATCACATTTATCTTTGTCTCTTAGGTTACAATCAAACAGTTCTCTCACTACAGTTAGCAAAAAGGTCCAGTTGAAGACATCCCTCGAAGTCGCCCGTTGGTCCTCTCTTCTTGCTTCGACCAAACGGTCACGCAATGATCTCTTTTCGTTCATTAAATTCTGATCCCACAAACATTCTCCAGAAGTAAGTTCAAATCACATTTTTCTTTGTCTCTCAAGTTACAATCAAACAATTGTCTCACTACAGTTAGCAAAAAAGGTTTATTTGAAGACATCCCTCGAAGTTTCATGTTGGCTCTCTCTTCATGACAAAACATGAGAATATTGCGTGACAAAACGGTCACGCAATATTCTCTCTTCGAACATTAAATTATGATTCCGCATACATCCTCTAGAAGTAAGTTCTAATCACATTTATCTTTGTCTCTCAAAATACAATCAAACAGTTCTCTCACTACAGTTAGCAAAAACGCATCAGTTGAAGACATCCCTCGAAGTTGACCGCTGGTCCTCTCTTCGGTCACGCAATATTTTCTCTTCGATCATAAAATTGTGATCCGATACACATTCTCTAGAAGTAAGTTCTAATCACATTTCCCTTTGTCATTCAAGTTACAATCAAACAGATAGTGTTTTCATTGCAATTAGAGTTCGATACTACACCGGAACACCTCCCTCAATTTGGGTAAGAAAATCTCACTTGTGAATTTGTACTATATGTACTTATGCTGACAACTCTTTACAAGATGGGCATATTTCGAATCTGGAAACACTTATGTCATTTAAGTTTTGACAGAAAGTTAGTTTAGTATTTAACACTGACTAAAAGGACGATTTACGCTTTAACAAAACTGGGAAATATTGAAAGTTCATTTCAGAAGTGGTCAATATTCTATCCAAACTGTTAGAAATTTACGTGGAGGATTCGGTATAAATGAAATGACCTCACGGTAATTTGTGGATCAATGTGGTGGTGAAAACAACCCGCTCACGTTTTCGTCCAGTGCACACACCTGAAAACATTGCTGCTGCAGTCCTGAATGTGGTTGAACATTCATCAACATCAAGTCGTGATCGTGTCCAAGAACTGAACATTTCTCGCACTTCTATGAGGAGAATATTGCATAATGACCTCGGTATGAAGAATTACAAGGTTCAAGTAGAACAAGCAGAGAAACCTCCTGATCTTTCAGTGCGTTTCCATTTCGCTCAATGGGTTCATGATCGCATCGTCAAAGATGAACATTTTTTCAGAAAAATAATTCTTAGCAAACCGCATTCGACCAGACCAATTTTGGACCACTTTTTCGAGTAATTCAGGACTTATTTCATTAATAACGCGAGTTATGTTGGTTTCCAAAACGTCTATTGTTTCTGGTTTATCAGTATAAACCAAGGACTTGACATAACCCCAAAGAAAATGATCCAGTGGAGTTATGTCGTATGATCTTGAAGGCCAATTGATTAGACCATTTCTCTAAATAATGTTATTCTTTCTTTCAATTAATCAATTGTTACGGTAGCAGCATGAGGTGTAGCACCATCTTGTTGTGACCACAACACTTCTGGGTCGATACCATTCAAATTTTGAAACAAATAATCATTGATCATCGATCTGTAACGACCACCATTCACTATAGCATTAACTCCAGCATCGTTTTTAAAGAAATATGGACCGATGATGCCTCTAGCGTGTGAAGCACACCATGGAGTGCATTATTCAGGATGCAATGGAATCTGCAGAACTTCTTGAGGATTGTTTTCACTCCATATACGGCAATTTTGCTTTTTTACATAGCCGTTCAACCAGAAATGAGCTTCATCACTGAACACAATTTAACGATAAAAAAGTGGATCAACTGTTCTAGGGCGCAATCAGCAAACAAACGACGTTTATTATGGTCAAGTGGCTCTAGTTCTTGAACCAGTTGGATCTTGTATGGGTGTAGACCAAGATCTTTACGCAAAGTTTTCCATGTGGTGGATGCACAGAGTCCAACTTGTGAACGTCGACGAATAGACAAATCTGGATCATTTTAACACTATGACTTGCAGCAGCGATATTTTCTTCTGTACGTACCGTTCTTTGTCTTGTTGTTGTTTTTGCATCTAGTAGAGAAAATGTTGTCCGAAATCTATCGATAGTTAGACGAATAAACTGCTCTGATGAACGATTATGTAAACCATAAATTTCACGAAGTACGAATAGAACACTGATTTTGAAAACGAATTTCAACAATTTGTAAACGTTGTTGCGGCATGAGTCTTTCCATGATAATTTGTCAATGCTCACAGAGCAGAAATGTCAGCACAACATGGCTTTTTCCTTCTGTCAAATCACAGTTATCCCTATCGAAAGTTCTATCACTCTAAAAAAAAAACACCCGAGAGATTAACATTGAATTTCCTATGTTTCCGACAGTCATTTTCATACCTGTATATTGAAATAAAATAAAATTCTCTTCTGTTCTTCCACTACAAAATTACTTTCCACCCACAGACGAAAAATGATCACTTTGCGACCTGGTGGAAAGAAAAGTGAAAAAAATGACATTTTCCAATCTTTAAGAAGTCAGAAAATGTCACTTCACGTATATGGTTGCGAAAAAAAACATTTTCAGGACGCCTGAAAAAAATTCCGGTAGCAGAATGAATTCATGAATATTTTTCTGATCGACAATTTCATTTATTTGAGCACGATTTTCCGAATAACAGTTCGACCCTTTTTTCACAAACTAAAATGATGTGATAGGATAACAATTCGCAAATACGTAAAAAATCCCCAATCCCTAAGGGTACGGAAACGGACGTTCCAGAGACCATTCGGGGAACGAAAGATACTCGACATCCATAAAACAATCAAGGAATTCTTGTTTTTTTTACACCGTTCAGCCAAAAACCTCTATCGGTATGATATTTATGTAGGGCTTTCCTTCCATATTGTCTTCGGAATTCGAATAATTCGATGTCCAACCGTTCCAGATTTGAGCCTTTTTTGTCCTCATTTTCTTTCGTTTCACGCTTCTAAAGGCGCGGGGAAAACACAATGAAATTCTTGCCGACCGTCCGCTAAGTTTCCATTTATGCTCCGTCAGTTTCATCGGTCGTTGAAGGCACGAAATTTTGTCCGGAACAAGACCGAAACATAATGGGGAAAGTATGAGCAATTTACGAATAATGATTTGAAGATTTGTTCACGATTCCGGAACCCGAACGGTCGGCTTAGTCTTGTGCACCTAAATTGAAGGTCCTAATTCCTCAGATTGTTCTCTAATCAATGTTCCTTAAGTGGGAAATTAATTTGAAACTGCAGAAGAAATCGATTCTCTTGGTTTCCGAGTAAGCGACTGGATTGTAGCGCGATATCTCAATTTTCATGGGATGTTTTCAGAGGTATTTTCCCAACATTTCCGGATTTTGTGCGGAGGGAGTGGCAGAGTGAGGACTACATTGCTGTGTGTATTTACCTCCCGGCGATGATTACGCACTTAAGGCCACTTTCATAAACGAAATTGAAGCTTCCTCTTTTCCAAAAAGTCTCCTTCAATGACAAAACATGTTTCATAAGCAAATTTTAAGGTTAAAGGAAACTTAAAAGCGTCCTTTATCTTAAAGTGCGAAAATCGGCCCTTTACGGCTAGGAAAGGATCCTTTAACGAGAAGCTCGGCACTGCGCAGGTGCTCGGCAAACACAAAAACAGTCGACATAACCTTCCTCTGTCACATTTGCCCATTTTGTTTGATTTTAGCGTACTATGAAATATGTCGCACCAAATGTTGAATGCTGATTCAAGCTCTAGTTCTTCATCAGATGATGAACAAATAATTGTGAAAAGACCAAAAATTTACAGAAGGAAGGACCAACATTTTTCCACGTTAGATGATCTAGATTTCTTCGATAGTTTTCGCCTGACAAAACCAACTGTTTTATCTTCGCTTCAAAAAATAGCAGATCACTTCCCATTCAACAGGTAAACAAAATTCGATTTATTATTTTTTTGATATAATTTTCTGTATACCAAATCATTAAATTGACAATTTTTAGAGGCAGCTGTATTGAACCGATGAACCAACTACTTTTTTGACATTGAGATTTTATGGAACTGGAAATATGCTGATAACAAACAGCCAGAGATTTCATGGGGATTTCTAAACCTTCTGCTTCTAGAATTATTCGAGGAGTTTCATTTGCAATCACATCCCTGTGTCCACAATATACAGGGTGTTTCACGAATGATTGTACAGACTTTCAGGGCAGATGCAGGACATTTTGGTGAAACTGAATCAGTGCTCGAAATATGTCCTAACTATATTCGTTTAGGAGTTATAGGATGTTTTATTTATTTTATCAAAAAATTTCAATCGTCATACCTTTTGAACGTCTGCTTGGATCTTTATGAAAACTTGAGGGAATGAGTATAGGCCAATGCCAAATATTTGCCCCTGATGACTTATCGATAGAACAGCTCCGGACTGAGAAAATTGCATTTCCTATCCCACATCTTATAAAACACCCTGTACATCCAATTTTCAAAAAGCGAAATTCTCCTCAGAATCTACAATAAATACTCTTTCAAACAAGCCTATTAGGATGAATGGCACACTTCGCATCATCATTTTATGAACCATTGAATATTAGGAATTTTCAATTTATAGTAAACACGGACCTGTGAATCTCCGAATAATACGTCTATTCATATTGAATCAATTGAAATTCTCAGCAACATGACTTAGTTATTGTGCTGCATCTTATTCCATCCAATATGAATTTAGGGGCAACACCAAATATTTTTTGCAAAACTGAATTTAACCGAAAACTCGAATTAACATTGAACATTTAATTGGACTATCATAAAATGGACTTAATAATAAAAATATAAAATGTACCTAATAAACATGTGTAGAACTGAGAAAAAATTGACAATAAATGAGAGAAAAAATTATAACTTGTTTTCGAAAATACACTCTCTCTCTCCTAAACATTTTCTAGCTCTTGTGATCAAATGAGCTACAGCTTTCTTCAAAATTTCCGGTCGATTTCGTATTGCTTCACATGCAGCTTTAATACGATTAATCAGATGCTCCCTGTCTATGGTTTCTTCAGAGTAAACTTCATTTTTTAAGTGCCCCCAGAGAAAATAATCCAAGCATGTAAGATCTGGGGATCTTGCAGGCTAGTCATGAGGTCCCCTTCTACCAAACTAATGATTTGGATAAACTTCATTCAAATGCGCTACAATTTGACGGGTAAAGTGTGCCGGAGCTCCATCATGTTGGAAGTACATTCCTCTTGGAAAATTGCTTCCATCATTCAAGAGCCCTGGCGAATGCTCGATTAAAAATTGTAGATATGTCACTCCATTCAGCCTGTGTGGAAGAATATATGGTCCAATTAGGCGATTATTGTAAATTCCACATCAAATATTGATTGAAAAATGATGTTGTGAATTGCGTTTCCTAGTCACTTTCGGATTTACTTTGGACCACATATGTGCATTGCGAACAATATAAATAGCCATCTTTTGTGAAATTCGCTTCATTAGAAAAAAGCGTTCTGAAGATAGCTCGCTGGTTTCGCAAAACCCATCTGCAAAATCGCATCCTAGGTTGTTCATCGCCTGGCTCCAAGGTTTGGACGGATTGTAAATAAAATGGATGCCACTTTTTCACGGTGCAGAACTCGCCAGACCTGATAATGTGACAAACCTAAAACTGAACCAAGACGCCGAGTGCTGGCTGAGGGATTTTCTTGGACAGCTTCTATTATCTCTTTATGGTTTACCATCGAACTTGCTCTTTCTCGTTTACTTATTGACGGAAAGTGTCCAGTTTCACGAAGTGAGCGATTAACATGTTCGAATATTTGGTGGTTAGGAATTCGACGATCCGGATATAGCCTTCGATATTCCCGATAGGGAATATCGAAGGCTTCACGACCATTGCACTTACGAAATCCATAAACTAACCACATATCAGTATACTCAGTATTCGTAACGTAACGGCATTTCGATAATTCTCTCTTAATGAAAATTTCATGAAAACACAACAATCTACTATTTGCGTATTTTTCTATTTCAATAATTACCCGACAATGGTTTGAAATGTCAAAATTCTTAGCATGGCCCACTTAGATTTTGAAATGGGTTGAATTAAGAGTAAACGAATTTCTTCTGTAATCTTTCACATAGCATTGAAAAGAAATGATATCTTAAGCTTCAGATCGATTCAAGCAGCATGCGAGAAGATAAATAGTGGACCAGAAAGAAAGGCTAATGAAAGCTGCAGAACATTCAATACAAGAGCTAGCAGGTGTCAAAAAGCAATAGGGAAATTTTCGAGAACAAATCACACAAAAATTGATGGAGGAAGGGGTATAAAAAAGTATTTCGTTTTGTATGCGTGTGTATATGAATCGAAAATTACAGATATTCAATAGCTCATAAAATATTGATGCGAAGTGTGCCATTATTTCAAATAAGCTTGTTTGAAGGAGTATTCATTGTAGATTCTGAGGAGCATTTCACTTTCCGAAAATTCGATGTACAGGCTGTTTGACAAGATGTGGGATAAAGAATATGATTTTCTCAGTCCGGACCTGCGCTATCGACAAGTAATTAGATGCATATATTAGGCATTGGCCTATACTGATTCCCTCAAATTTTCATGAAGATCCATGCAGGCGTTCAAGAGTTATGCTGATTGAAAGTTTTTGATAAAATACATAAAACGTCCTGTATCTCTTAAACTAATATAGTTAGGAGATATTTCGAGCACTGATTAAGACTCACCAAAATGTCCTGCATCTGCCCTGAAAGCCTGTACAATAATTCGGGAAACACCCTGTATCAAGATATGTGAAGGTGATCATGATGCAAGCAGCAGAAAAGTTTTATGCAATTGCTAGTTATCCACGTGTCATTGGTGCTATAGATTGTTCATTGATGAGGTGGTGATGCAGAGATCTTTCTATGTCGAAAACATAATTTTGCTGTCAACGTTAAAACCGTGTGTGATTCAGACTTGAGAATCAGAAATATTGTAGCTAGATGACCTGGCTCAATACATGATCAAACCATCTTTAGTAACAGTCTTGAAGAGACAATTTAAGAGTGGTAAATTTAGACCGTATTTTGTGACTTGGTTATAGTTTGCAGAATTAACTTATGACTATAACTGCAGCTGAAAATTTATATAGAGAGTCAATTATACCAACTAGAAATGTGATGGAGAGAAAATATAGAGTTTAGAACTGTCGTTTTCCTATACTTTCTAAAGGAACGAGTTTAATGTTAACGACCATAAGGACAATTATTGTTGGTACCGCTATATTGCACAATATAGCTGTAGGTATTAACGAAATATTTTCAAATGAACGCTGTTAAGTGTACAATATCCTTCTTTCGTGAGTATCCAACTCGCAGGACTTCGGCTCCTAATTTATCAAGGCTCTGTGGGACCAGATGGTCTGAGAAATACAAGAGCATCAAAAAGTTTTCAATAAGCTTTCATGAAATCGTCAATGCGCTAGAACATCTCTCGATCGAAGGACACTGTGCTACAAGACAATATGCCTATCCATTGCACTATGCAGTAACTAAACCAATTTTCATCATACTTTTAGTGATGATTGCAAAGTACTCTGTGGTGTTGGAATCCGTTGTGAACGTTCTACAAGGTTAAAATATGGATTTGATTATGGTGAGAAAACACATTGGTGAAATGCTTGATATCATGAAGGATCGACAAGAAATTGAACATCTTTCTGAGAAAGTACCTAAAAAATCTGAGAAAATCGGCGTTGAGGTAAGAGTTCCACGAATTGTTAAAAAGCAAATACACAGAAGTCATACGCCATCTGAGACTGCGATTGAATACTGGAGACGATCGTTTATTATCCTTTATCTTGACTCTTTAACCTTGTCATTGAATGTTAGATTCCCATACGAAAATACACCTGCTTTTTTCTTATCCCATTTTCATCCTTCATACATGCTAAAAAATACTTCAAAAGATTTGGAAAAAAACGCAATATCTTTCATGGAATTTTTTGAGTTGGGTGAAATCTCTGCAGAATTAGATTTGTGGTATAATCTGTGGAAAAAGAAAGATTTAGCAGGGGACAAATTGAAGGATATTGAAGTGGCTGCACTTTTGGAGGAGGCTAATATTTTTTTCCCTGCAACAAGGCATGCACTCCCATCCACTACGGCTACTGTTGAAGAATCTTTTAAGGAAAATTAGGACTGGATTGAAACAAGTTTTCGACAAATCCAAGAAAAATGATAATAGTGTAAGGTATGTAACAGGATTAAATTTTTTTCAAGCAAATAATTGTAATAACTTAATTTATAAAGCACTGTTATAATTATATATATTTTTCTAAAAATTTTAGTTTCCTTCACCAACGAAAAAAAAAAAATTCCGTGATAAAATGTTCCCGACAATGGTTTGGCCCCCCTCCTGGATACGCCCTTGGTTTCAGAGACAAATTAGATTATATTTCATGTATGATAGATTGTGATACGATATTAGTCTGTGGTAATTTCAATATGCCGAATATAACCTTGGATTATTAGCCTCATCGCTCATATCTGATCCCAACGGGAAAAGACAATAGATTCACTGTATTGAAGGATGTACTCAGTTTTCTAAACTGCAAGCAGTTTAACCATTTGAAAAGCAGCAATCAAAAATTACTGGATTTGATTTTTTGTAACGAATGATCAATTACTTGTCTTAAGGAATCTAACCACCCTCTAGTATTAGAGGATCCTTATCAAAAAAGTTTTGAGTTCTTTGGTTTCAAGGATTGGCCTTTTTCTGCCAGATGAGTTTATTTTACGTCTCAATTGCGACAATTCGCCTCATTACTGTAGCCTCTGAGGTGTAAATGGACCTCATCACTGAATATGATTTTTCGATGAAAATCCCGATCATTTTGATGCATGTCAAGGACTCAATCAGCGAATATACGACGTCGCTAGTGATCGACTGGCTTGAGTTCTTGTGTTAACTGAACTTTAGAAGCCTTAAGACCTAAGTCTTCATACAAAATACGGTGTTATGTCGTTTGTGGAATGCCTAATTTCAAAGATCGACGAGAAATCGATAAACCTGGGTTTGCGTCAATAGTACGGGCTACAGCAGCAATATTCTCAGTTGTTCTTGAGCAACGAAACTGTCTGGATTCTTCACATCACTAACTTGTGAAATTTTTTCACTAGTTTAACTATTACCGACCGAGAAGGTGCTTAAGTTTTGCGAACTGGGACTACAAAGTTTCCACCATTTTTTTAGTGAATTTTAACAATTTCAAAGCGTGTATTGTTTCATTTTTAGAAATGGCGTAGTTTTTACTTGTCAAATGTGACAGCTGTGCAGATAGCGAGCTATTCAAAATGAAACCTCTTATTGGAAAACCTTTACCACTTATAAAAAGACTCCTCTTCTAAACCACCCTGCATCATGAATAGCGTAAGATGAATATCGGTTCTAAAGATTTTCATGTCGAAACGATAAACAATAATGATCCGAGTACATTAACTGTGGCAATATTCAAACCGTATCGTGCACGAATAAAACCGGCCTCGAAGTTAACCCAATTTCGTACCGCAATGAGAAAATATCAACCCGGAACCTTCCCGCTCGGCTGATTTATTTCAACGCGTCCAGGAACGCATGAATTCCTTTTCCCAATATGTATTCCATCCGATCTGCTCGCATACGGCGCCCGAGGTCCAATACCTGTTACATGCCGGTTTATTGATACCTCAGTGAAATATTCCGGTTGCCTCCGACTCTCCTGCTGGCCACAAATCACCATTTTGCAGACTACGGAATATCCGGTCAGAAACGGGTTCCGTTCAGACAGATGCAAATGCAAATAACCTAATAAATTAAAATGGCGATTCCTCGCCGAGGTTGTTTGGAACAATTTTCGTATATCTAGTCCGGACGATTCGCGAATAATTGATGAGGTACGTGGATACACCGATATTATGCCCTGTCGTGCCAGGTCATCTGATTTTATCCAAATGTAGGTATTTAATCAACATTCAGACGAACATTGTGTTTTCATCCCTTCATATTTATTCCTATGAATAATGTGTCGACAGCTGATTGGTGAATTCTATTCATCAATCAATGCAAGGTTACTTGCATGTGGGCATGGCTCTTTCACAAGGTGACTAATCAGCAGTTCCATAATTTGCCCAGGAAGCAGAAAGTGTAATAAGGGTTACGCTTCATCATCGCGCATTAGCAAGAACCACTCTGAAGAGTTGAACCCACCAAGCCTCCAGTTTCGGCTTCAGTCCGAGAACCTACTCCGTGACTGGTAGCAGCGAAGCGCTATCCATCCTCTACTAGCTCTGCAGTGTCAGTACCCGTAACAGTTGTTTTGTGACGCAACTCACTCGGCGAAGGGGCTTCTTATCCACCCACGCGAACGCAATCTCATAAACCAAGATAGTCTTAAGATTTAATGCTTCAATTGATCCTGCTACGAGCACCATCAATCCGGCTTGTACTTCAAGAAACACGAAGCATTGTGAAGTAATTCAATTGATCCTGGCTTCAAGCTCCAACGATCTAGCCGTATCGTCGAGATCCACAAACCCCAGAAACGTCTTGCAATCGATCCTGGTTTAGGACAAGCCGGTCGAAACGTCAAGCCCTGCTAAAACCTGAAGCATTTCTCGAGACATCCCTTCTGCGAACAGATAGATGGAATATCCTTCTAGTCAAGCATGCGGACTTTCAACCACCGCCCCCTCGATTCAAATGCCAATTGAGTGGCCAGGTTGTACGAATACTTCCCGTGAGCCACCACCCTCCCGAGCTAACGCAGTATGCTACAAAACGCACCTGGTCATTGGCCAGAAAAATCCGGAGATTTCCTGCAATAGGGTAGAGTACCTTAGTTTTGAGGTGAAGCCCCTTACTGCGACAGACACCCTTTACGGTGAAACTAGGGCACCATTCAGTCGAACTTCCACCACACAGGTCCAGTGACTGGTGGAAATGACATTGTTTTAGGCAGCAAGACTTAATTCTCCACTGCACCGGGATGAAACCAGGATCCTAGTCAAGACATGTGCCCCCAGCGCGTCAGGGGGCGAGCTCACTGGTAAGAGCTTTGTGTTCGTAACCGAAGGGTCGCGTTTTCAAATCCTGTTCAGGTGGGAAGGGAACTTTTCAGTTGGACGGGCTTCCGCCACCATTTCACTCTTGAGTCGAAAATCAACAGTGCTGTGACCTAAAGTGGCGTAAGATTGCATTAACGAAGCCAAACCAGAACTCCCAACTCGCACAAGCTGAAGAAGCTTTTCAGAAATCTTTAAAGAGGTTCTAGTAGTATCATGATAATATAAGTCATAAATAAATCATATTCGTAAATAAAAAGAGCTGCTTCATTGAGAAAAAACTTGATAAAGGTTATAAATTGAAAATTACTTTGAAGGTTTTTTCTTCTCTCTTCAAAATACTGCAGAATATAACTGGATCAATTCGAAACCTCCACAAGTTCAATCCAAGAAATTTCTTTAAAAAAATTCAGAATTAAACTGAATTAAATGTCTCAGAAACACTGCCTCACTTTATAGAATTATCAACACATACAGGTAACGAAAATAATTTTTGGAATATGGGATTCAACATGCATTTACAAAAGGATGTACTAAGTCAGTCGCCCAGCACAAGAAAAACTTCATTATTTGTTTAAGGGTGACAAGAAAAACTTCGAACAAATTTTACTGTGTTCTGGAACAAAAGTATTTTAGCGCAGGCAAATAATTTTCATTCTATTAGATTCTCTGCACTTTCTTGTACTAATATGTGAATTTTCAGTTTGATATTACTTTATTTTGCAAAGTGTTAGAATGTCAAACAAACGTAGTGCAAATTTGGAGCTGTTTCGTCAAGGTAAATGTCAATGCAAAATTGTTAATTTGCTCAATGTGCCTCGACAAACCGTGTCCGATGCAATTTGCCGTTTCAAAGAGCTTGACCATTATGGTCGTCGTCCAGGAAGTGGGAGAAAAAGCACTATCAATACGCCTAGCAAACGCAACATCGTCAAGAAGCGAGTCAATCGAAATCCGAGGGTCTCCATGAAGAAAATAGCCCGTGAGACCGGTATCTACCTAGAATCCGTTCGTCAAATCTCCAAAAAGGAGCTCATCCTCAAACCATACAAGCTCCAAAAGTTCAACTCCTCATGAATGAAAACAAGAGCGTCAGACTTCAAAGGTGCCGCCAACTCCTTCGGCTCGCCGCTGTTTAGCAATTCTCTTCACAGACAAGAAGCTTTTCACTGTAGCATAATCCCGCGATCATCAAAACGATAGAGTCTGGTCTGCAGAGGCTCCGGTACATCGGCCATAATCGAAAATTTTCAAAATCCTCAATCCATCATGGTCTGGGGCGTAATTTGCGCTAGCCATAAAACACGCTTAGTTTTCGTAGATCAAGGGGTCAAAACCATTCAGAAATCCACCGCTGTGACATTCTCGAGGTAGTAGTACTTTTGTGGGCCCAGCAGCACTTCGGCGACATGCATTGGACCTTTCAACAGGACTCCGCTCCGGCTTGCAAAGCGAAAATCAAGAATGGTTTAAAACCCATTTTCCGGATTTGATCACATGTGCAGAATGGTCGCCTTACTCGCCGGATCTCAATGGACTATAGCGTGTGATCGATTTTGGAGCTTAGGGCGTGTGCTAAACACTACAAAAGTTTGGAGTCGCTGAAGCATTCTCTGCGCCGGGAATGGGACCGATTAACGCCCAAAGAGCTGTGGTCCATTGCCGAAAATTGCAAGAAGCGTCGCCACCAAAGGATGCGAAACCACTTAAATATATTATTACCAAATGTTTAATTTATGATTATTCGTTATTGTTTTGTTTAATTTCTTTTGTTTAATGTTGAAGCCAATAAGCCTTGTTCGAGAGTCCAAATTGCGGAACAAGTTGCAGTGACAGAACAGTTCAAAATATTTTGAAAAGGAGAAAAATATCGTTACTATAAAGTGCAAACTACACAAGAAATTTTATAAAATAAGAAGGAACGGTTTTTTACTTGAAAGAAGGATTATTACAAAATTTGAAAATCAAAACAGATTTAATCTGTTATCTTCTACAATTTTAATTTCAAAAAATTCTTTGAAGAAACTTTAAGAATTAAATTAATGTCTTTATAAGCACTGCTCATATTTAATAGACGTCAAAATTCATCATACAATATCAAACGGAATTAAGAAAAACCAACGAATATAAACTGTCAATTAAAATTAAAATATAAATAAGCAAACATTTTTTGTTTCGTTCCAGGCATGCGTAATGAACTCTTCAGACAAACTTACGAAGCCCTGTTTGTTACAAAATGCATAGTTTTCCGATCCCATATGAATGAAAAATAACCCTTTCTCAAAAATATAAAACATAATTTCAAGAACTTCTCAAAAACTAATTTATTTGAAATATTCAATATATTTAAATAAATTACTTCAAAAAATCTCAAAACATGTAGCACATTCTCAAGAAATAATTAAAGTTACGATAAGACCTGTTTGTTACAAAATGCATTGTTTTCCGATCCCATATGAATGAACTGATCTTATCGTAACTTTAATTATTTCTTGAGAATGTGCTACATGTTTTGAGATATTTTGAAGTAATTTATTTAAATATATTGAATATTTCAAATAAATTAGTTTTTGAGAAGTTCTTGAAATTATGTTTTATATTTTTGAGAAAGGGTTATTTTTCATTCATATGGGATCGGAAAACAATGCATTTTGTAACAAACAGGGCTTCGTAAGTTTGTCTGAAGAGTTCATTACGCATGCCTGGAACGAAACAAAAAATGTTTGCTTATTTATATTTTAATTTTAATTGACAGTTTATATTCGTTGGTTTTTGTTAATTCCGTTTGATATTGTATGATGAATTTTGACGTCTATTAAATATGAGCAGTGCTTACAAAGACATTAATTTAATTCTTAAAGTTTCTTCAAAGAATTTTTTGAAATTAAAATTGTAGAAGATAACAGATTAAATCTGTTTTGATTTTCAAATTTTACAAGAAATTTTCCCTCACAACCATATTAGGTAGATAGAATTTTGTGAAACGATGATGGAAGGAAAAAATTCAAATAAAATAGAAAGGTCTTTTACTTGATAGAAGAAATATAATAAAGTTTGAATATTGAAACAAATTAATATATGTTTATCTTCTACAGTTTTAATTTAAAAAATTTTTATTCAAAAAAAACTTTTAGAATTAAATTAATGTCTAAAACAAGCACCGCTTATATTTAATAGACGTATATAATCTAAACTCAATATACAATGTCAAATGGAATAAATAAACCAAAAGATACACGAAAGTCCCTAAAATTAATAAATAAATATTTAAAGGAGACAAATTTTGTTTCTGGTCTTGCTCTTAAAACGCCATTTGTACCTTGAAAACATGAACACACTTAAAGGACCTCTCAAAGAATATAATTTATTTGAAATATTTAATATATTTAAATATTCGAATAAGTAAATTCAGAAATCTCTCAAAGCATGCACTATATCATATATATATGTTATTTCATCGGAAGAACACGTATTTCGAGTGCTCCGTGAAATTGCTTATTTCCGTCAGGAAAGGACTATTGAATTAGAAAATTTCCACTCTCGGAAGGTTCGGACAGTCCATACCTTATTCTGTCAATTGTTGGTTGTGGAGTATTACCTAATTTAGATTTACCTGTGAATAACTGTGGAATTGTTTATGAAATTATCAAGAAGTTGAAAAAGTTGATCATCTGGTGAAGTCGGTGTACGGCGCTGAGGCGAAGTACTGCGGCATTTGGTTGTCGTATGTGTGTATGTTTATGGTGAGAGGTGAAGTACTGCGGTATTTTTGGAATTCCCGTGGAAAATTATGTAGCTGCAACTATGGAGTGCGCAGTTTGTAATTCTTCCGCATCGAAGAACAAAAAGTTGGTAACTTGTGATGGATGCAACAAACCTTACTGCAGTGGTTGCAGTGGTTTATGTGCCGATGAAGTTAAAATAATGTCACAAACCAAAAGAATCTTGCAATTTCATTGTAAAAACTGTCTGGAGCTGAACACATTAAGATTATTGAAGCAAACTATAGAGGATAAAAATAAAATCATTAATCTATTGGAAGGAAATCTAAATGAGTGTAAAGAGAAAATTGATAGAGCAGAACAAAGACAGGCGGCCTCATATGCAAGTGTCGTCTCAACTAAAAGAGAGAATATTATCGGACAGAAAATAAATATACCAGGTATCATTGTCGCGCCGAATAACAGTAAACAATCATGTATTAAAACAAAACTAGATATGGAAAATACGGTTGATCCATCCAGCATTGGAGTTGGAGTGAATACAGTGAAAAATCTGAAAAATGGAGCAATCATTATAAAGTGTGATGGTATGAAATCCAAGGAAATACTGCAGAAGGAATTGCAAAAAAAATTGAAAGAGCACTATGAAATTAAAGAAACCAAATTAAGAAAACCTTCTATTGTAATTGCTAACATCGATCGAAAATTAAAAATAGGAGAAATAGCAAATAGTATAAAACAACAGAATCACTTTATGGATGAGGAGGATCAACTAGAAGTAAAAATCCTTCGTGAGGCCAGACGGGGAGGTTCGAGTTGGGCAGTCGTGGATTGCAGTGCTTCGACCTTTTTCAAAATAATGTCCGCAGGAAGAATCAATTTAGCTTATAATAGATGCCCTGTTTATGAAAATCTTTATCTTCCGAGGTGTATGAACTGTTATGGATTTTACCACCGAAGGGAGGACTGCACGAAGGATGTGTTGTGTGCCAATTGTGCGGGAAATCACGTAACCAGTGAGTGTACAGGTGGTCCTAAAGTGTGCGGTATTTGTGTCGAGGCAAATGGAAAATATGGAACCAGTTATGAAACCACCCATGGCTGCCTGGACAGACAATGTCCTGTTTATTTGAGGAATCTACACAACATCAGGGAAAGAACAGATTACGGACAGTGAGTTAGAGTAAATCTGTATCTGAAAAATTTTTTTTTTTTTTTTGTTGTTGTTGGAATTATGGATCAATATCTCAGAGATTATGAATGTGAAATTTCTGAAACTTATGTTTGTGAGGATTTTGAACACTATCGACAGCTCACTGCGGAAAACGGTTGTCGCTCTAGCTTTAAGATATTTCATAATAACATCAGGAGTTTGCGTAAAAATCGGGATCAGTTAGAACTGGTATTGCATGGGCTCGAAGATGATTTTGATTGTATAGTTTTGACTGAAACTCATAGAATTTTTGATTTAAATCTATTCTGTATGAGGGGTTATGATATAGTATATAATGGGAGTAGATATAATAAAAATGATGGGGTCATTGTTTACATAAGTAAAGGATTTCAGTATGAATCATGTTTGATCGCTGTCGATGAGGTTGATGTTCTTAAGGTGTCGATAAAATTGCATGACAGATTATTGCACATAACTGCAGTATATAAGTCACCACGAATTTCAGACCATAGTTTTTTGCCTGACTTTCATTCATATTTAGGTGCTCATTGTCGAGGTGCGGATTGCCATGTTGTCTTGGGCGATTTGAATGTGAATATTTTAGATAATAATGATATCAGTGACATGTATATCAATATATTAAATGAGGAAAATTTCAAATCTGTTATAAATAAACCGACGAGGGTACAGGGAGCTAGTTCAAGCTGCATTGATCATATTTGGGTGAAGAACATTGATTGTGTTGATTGTGTTCCAATAGTATTGAAAACAACTGTAACTGATCATTTTTCGACTTTGCTCCACATTAAGCGAAACTTGGTGGGGGATAGGGTTGAAAGGCAATGTCTCAGAGTGGATTATGACGGATTGGCTGAGAAGTCTTGTACTTTCGACTGGGGACCTTACTATAAAGTTCAGGAGACGAATCTTATCGCGGAAAAACTCATTGAGATCATTCAACTCCAAGTGAAAGGCTGTCAGCAAAAGATTTTGACCAAAAACATCAAGAGAAAAAATTGGATTACGAGTGCACTTGTAAAATCTATACAGGAGAGGGATAGGCTATACAAAATTTGGGAGAAGGACAAACAAGAAGTAAGTTGGAATATATTCAGAAACTATAGAAACAAATTAAATTGTTTGATAAGAAATACAAAAAGGGACTACTACAGGAAGCAAATTACAGCTAGCGGAAACAACGCCAACAGTTTGTGGAAGACTGTAAATCAGTTATGTTCTAAAGAAATCTCAAAGGTTTCCATAGATAGAATAGAAACGAAGGATGGAATAATTCAGGATCCGACAAAAATAGCTACAACCTTTAATGAGCATTTCGTGAGCATCGGACAAAAGTTGGCAAAAAAAATCAATTGTAGCGGAAACCTTCGAAACCCTATAAAGAATATTGCAAGGAGCAGTTTTTACCTAACACCAACCAATCCAGAGGAAACAAAAAATATTATAAATAACTTGAAATCGAGAAAGAGCGCTGGTATCGACGGTATATCTGCTGAGGTTTTGAAGGCGGGCATTGAAGGGTATGCACGACCGATAACACACCTGTGTAATAAAATCTTTCAAACAGGAATATTTCCGGATATTCTTAAAACTGCTGTTGTGGTACCCTTGCACAAAGGAGGAGACAGGAAGTTATGTTCCAATTATAGACCTATCTCGTTAATTTCGACTATTTCCAAAGTGATAGAGAAAGTTATTAAAACTAGACTCACATCTTACCTGGAGGGAAATGGACTTTTGTCCAGTGGTCAGTATGGCTTTAGAGAGGGCAGGTCAACGCAAGGAGCCTTGGCACGTCTGACGGGGGCCATTTATGAAACACTTAATAAGAATCATGCCTCCCTTTGTATATTTCTTGATTTGGCGAAAGCCTTTGATTCGGTGGATCACGAGGTCCTGTTGTATCGATTGGCTGAAGTTGGAGTGATTGGGTCAGGTTTCAGTTTGTTCGAGAGCTATCTAACTAACAGAAGGCAGGTTGTGAGGGTCCAGAATGAATATAGTGACACAAAGTATTTAAGATATGGTGTCCCGCAAGGGACCATACTCGGACCCATTCTTTTTACGGTGTACATCAATGACTTATTGCAGTTGAACATGAATGGACAGATTTTTGGTTATGCGGATGATATGGCAATTCTTTATAGCGCAGAGAATTGGGCAGATATGAAGGTGCAGGCCGAGAGAGGTTTTCTCCAGGTCAAACAATGGATGGAGCAAAATAGACTCACAATAAATTTCGACAAGACTCATTTCATCCCTTTTGTATGTGACGGAAGGACATTACCTGATTTTGGACCACTTCTGATACAGGACGAAGGAAACAATACTCGAATACAACCTGCATATCAGTGCAAATACTTGGGTGTTGTGCTGGATTCATTTCTTAGGTGGAATGGACACATAAATTACTTGGTTGGAAAATTGAGGGGCCTGGTTCCTAGATTCAAGTATTTGGCTGGGATTTTGGATATTGGGCATATGTTGATTTTGTATCGTTCTCTTGTGGAATCTCAGCTCGGATATGGCATTATAGCTTGGGGGGCCGCATATAAAAAAGAAATCAACAGGCTTGTTGTTCAACAGAAGTGGATCCTGAAGATAATTTTCAAAAAGAATATCACTTTTCCCACCGAGGAACTGTATAAGTTATCAGGTGTATTGGATATATATAAACTGTATTGTTCTGCCGTTCTTCTTTTCACAAGGGCTAATCTGAGCTCAAGTCAATTGGTGACCCGTAATATTGATACCAGATACAATGCGTTTGTACTTACCGTGCCAAAGATGAATAAGACCCTAACTCAGAGATGTTTCGTTTATTTGGGACCACTAATATTCAATGAGCTTCCATTAGAGATAAGAACGGCTGTAAGTGTAAAAATTTTCAAAAAAAGATTAAAGAAATGGATATATACAGTAGACAGAACCTACATCGTGCAGTTGATTGATAGGAAAAATTGCTACTTTTGCCCTCGTCGTTAGTTTTCGTTGCTTTTGAATGTATTGGTTTTGAGTTCATGTGGTGCATTTTGAGAGGGGAAATTTGAATTTATTTGTATGTTTATATATAGTACTCACCACAGGTGTATACCTTTGTGAGTCTTTTTCTGTGGTGTATTTCTCATGGATCAAAATATAACTATTGTTTCATCTTCTACCTATATTATATGATCTTTTTTGTGTAAACGATGTAATGCTGTTAATCTGGGAAATATATCAACTTATTATTATTATATCTTCAAAAAACAAATATAGTTCAAACCAATTCCGTCTTCAGTCCTGAAATATATTCAAAATATCAAAATCAAAAACTAACCTGTACCAAACCACTCAACACGTGTAAATGAATAATGTTTCGAGACATAGATCATCTTTATAATTCAAGATTTATCTATGCTCTAACAGAATCAAAGAACAATGTGAGTTATTTTTAAGGTTTACCTAACTTATTGACACTGTATAATGAAATTTATTGAAGCCAAGATATAATTATATATTATATATAAAATAAAATAGAAAGGCCTTTTACTTGATAGAAGAAATATAATAAAGTTTGAATATTGAAACAAATTAATATATGTTTATCTTCTACAGTTTTAATTTAAAAAATTTTTATTCAAAAAAAAAAAAAAACTTTTAGAATTAAATTAATGCCTAAAACAAGCACCGCTTATATTTAATAGACGTATATAATCTAAACTCAATATACAATGTCAAATGGAATAAATAAACCAAAAGATACACGAAAGTCCCTAAAATTAATAAATAAATATTTAAAGGAGACAAATTTTGTTTCTGGTCTTGCTCTTAAAACGCCATTTGTACCTTGAAAACATGAACACACTTAAAGGACCTCTCAAAGAATATAATTTATTTGAAATATTTAATATATTTAAATATTCGAATAAGTAAATTCAGAAATCTCTCAAAGCATGCACTATATCTTCAAAAAACAAATATAGTTCAAACCAATTCCGTCTTCAGTCCTGAAATATATTCAAAATATCAAAATCAAAAACTAACCTGTACCAAACCACTCAACACGTGTAAATGAATAATGTTTCGAGACATAGATCATCTTTATAATTCAAGATTTATCTATGCTCTAACAGAATCAAAGAACAATGTGAGTTATTTTTAAGGTTTACCTAACTTATTGACACTGTATAATGAAATTTATTGAAGCCAAGATATAATTATATATTATATATAAAATAAAATAGAAAGGCCTTTTACTTGATAGAAGAAATATAATAAAGTTTGAATATTGAAACAAATTAATATATGTTTATCTTCTACAGTTTTAATTTAAAAAATTTTTATTCAAAAAAAAAAACTTTTAGAATTAAATTAATGTCTAAAACAAGCACCGCTTATATTTAATAGACGTATATAATCTAAACTCAATATACAATGTCAAATGGAATAAATAAACCAAAAGATACACGAAAGTCCCTAAAATTAATAAATAAATATTTAAAGGAGACAAATTTTGTTTCTGGTCTTGCTCTTAAAACGCCATTTGTACCTTGAAAACATGAACACACTTAAAGGACCTCTCAAAGAATATAATTTATTTGAAATATTTAATATATTTAAATATTCGAATAAGTAAATTCAGAAATCTCTCAAAGCATGCACTATATCTTCAAAAAACAAATATAGTTCAAACCAATTCCATTTTAAATTAAAACTGTAGAAGATAAACATATATTAATTTGTTTCAATATTCAAACTTTAAAAAATTCAAATAGTTCTTTCTTGAAAAATGTACTTTTCACTGATGAGTCATCATTTTATTCCGAAAGAATCAGCACCGGAGCATTTTCATCAAAACTCAGTATCCTGAAAAACTCAATGTTTGGAAAGGTATTTTAGAGGATTTCATCATTGGTCCCTTTTTATCGATGGGAACCTGAATGCTGCCAAATATTTGGGGCTCACAGACTCGTATTAATCCCACAATTCGTCAACTTCCTTTCATTATTGAAGTGAGGTACTTCGCTGACTTTTCATTTTGTTTATTATATCAGAGGTTTTTTCAGAGTAATAGAACTTTAAATTGAAACAAAACCCATTCAAATTAAGATTGATACCAAATTTTTATGACTTTTACGTTTTGAAAATAATTTCCGGCCTCTACGACTAGCTCTGAGGAACCGTATTCGACTAGACCAATTTTGAACCACTTTTTTCGAGTAATTCATGCCTTATTTCATCAATAACACGAGTTATGTTGACATCCAAAGCTTCCATCGTTTCTGGTTTATCAAACAACCAAAGAAAATATTCCAGTGGAGTTATGTCGCATTATCTATGAGGCCAATTAATTGGACCATTTCTGGAAATAATGTTATCGCCAAATCTTACTTTCAATAAATCAATTGTTACGGTAGCAGCACGAGGTGTAGCACTATTTTGTTGGAACCAAAACACTTTTGGGTCGATACCATTCAAATTTTGAAACAAATAATCATTGATCATCGATCTGTAACGAGCACCATTCACTGTAACATTATCTACAGCATCGTTTTTAAAGAAATATGGACGATGATGCCTCCAGCGTGTGGAGCACACCATACAATGCATTTTTCAGGATGCAATGGAACGTGCAGAACTTCTTGAGAATGTTTTCACTCCATATACGGCAATTTTGCTTGTTTACATAGCCGTTCAACCAGAAATGAGCTTCATCACTAAACACAATTTTACGATAAAAAAGTAGATCAACTTCAAGCTGTTCTAGGGCCCAATCAGCAAACAAACGACGCTTATTATGATCAAGTGGTTTTAGTTCTTGAATCTTGTATGGGTATAGACCAAGATCTTCACGCAAAATTTTCCATGTGGTGGATGCACAGAGTCCAACTTGTTCTGAACGTCGATGAATAGACAAATCTGGATCATCGTTAACACTATGACTTACAGCAGCGATATTTTTTTCTGTACGTACATTTCTTTTGTCTTGTTGCTGAGTTTCATAGAGAAAATGTTGTCCGAAATCTATCGATAGTTCGACGAATAAGCTGCTCTGATGGACGATTATGTAAAGCATAAATTTCAGGAAGTGGACAAATTTGGCGAATAGAACACTGATTTTTAAAATGAATTCCAACAATTTGTAAACGTTGTTGCGGCGTGAGTCTTTCCATGATAATTTGTCAATGTTTACTGAACAGAAACATGGCTTCTACCTTCTGTCAAATCACAGTTATCCCTATCAAAAGTTCTATCATTCTAAAAAAAACACCCGATATTTCAATTGATAAGATGGGGTTATTTTTAGAGTAGTGCTTTTTCGAATAAATGTGTATTAGTAAAGTATTAGTAAAGGTATTACGTAGTGATTTTATTTAAAATAATTCACACTGTTTTTATGTTTCACAATTTAATCAGAATCCTGACGTGTTTCGGCCTTTCGACCATCTTCAAAGGAGTACAAAAAGAAACTAAACTTAAAATTGAAAAATGTCCGAAGTGTAATTAATAGAACATCTTTCAATTTTGAGTTCAGTTCCTTTTTGTACTCCTTTGAAGATGGTCGAAAGGCCGAAACACGTGTCGGGATTCTGAATAAATGGTGAAACAAAAACATATTAATTATTTCAAATAAAATTGTTTTAATGTTTGTCCTAGTGCCAGCCGTATACCCTATTCATGATATTCCGTAGTAATTCATTTTATTCAATCTTAATTTCCTATAAATTTTGAGGACACTTGGTTTCAACAGAATGGTTGCCGAAGTCATAAGTGACACAGTTTCCTGATCGAGTAACATCTACGAATGGTTCAATTTAGTGGCCCTTCAGATCACCAGATTTATCCCCAATTGATTTTTTCTACTGGGATATCTGAAAGCATTATCTTTGGACATTACTTCGGCAGAGCTTCAAATCTTGATGAATTAAGGTTGAAATTATTCGACTTTGTGGCAACATTGAGAAAAATCTTTTTTCTTATGATTTTTTGAATTTATTTTATGGTTGTGGAATTTATTTCATTTTCCGAGTCATTATGACAAAAAATATTGAAACAATTATTTTCAGAAGAGAAATCATTCGTTGCATTTATTGCTGCAAATAAATTTTTTACATGCTGAGGAACGCGTGAAAAACCTCTCCACCAGTAAGATCCTCAAGTTCCATAGTTAGCAAATTAGCTTATAAAAGGTGTGTATTCTGATTGCCAATAAATGAATTATAATAAAAAAACTTGGTGTGATTTTGAGTTTGTTCCTTATTTTGAATACACAAAATAAGGAACAAACAAAAATTTTCATTTTTATATTTCCAGATTGCATGAAAATATCTTGTTCATTTAAGAATTTCTCCTTCAAATTCAAGCAACAATTCCTCCACCTCATGAATTTCAAGTGACAAATTGTTCCTTTCGCAAGTTATCAAAACACGGAAATTCAGACCAACAGGTTCAAAAACGCAAAAAGGAAGAATGTCGTTTGAGTTTGTTCTGCAAATTATGTTTGCGACATAATGAGCAACATAAAATGTGTTACTATGTTTTAGTTTAATTGACGTAGAACAGATTAGAGTACCAGACAAGCTCCTATAATCACGATGGAGGAAGCTGGTGTTGAAACTTCTGAACCATAAACTCCCAAATGGGAGACGATATTAGTTTTACACAGAGTTAAATTGATATTCGGAACAGAAGACGTCTTAGAGTCTGATCGTATTGAGAGCAAATTGAAGACGTAGTTTTATAGATAATCGAGTTTCAGAGACTCGGACTGAATTTCAATTGTTTTTCGACAATGAATTAAGTTTTCTGATTGACGCATATATTCTACAAATGAAAAACTGTTCTAGATTAACCGTAAAAAAATTCCTGGAACACATCAGCGTCATTATTTCAAAAGATTCCATGACAAAAATGTATCCATGAGCTCTATGAACTTTTGTTGGATTTCTTGAACGTGGATGTACGATAATTGATATAGTTGTTGATACATTCTGTCAAGAAAGTACCGGGAATTATCGATTTAAATCTGGCGGGGCAATGAGGCAGGTGAAAATTTTTTTTCCTAGGTTGGTACCACTGTCCTTAATTACTATGCCAAGCTTGAGCGGGATCTGTCAACTAGTGTGTTTGCAACAGCTGATTAAGTCAGTCGATGTCAGAGTGCGTGCCGATTTTTACTATGGGTGATTACGTTGAGCAAAGAATTTGTTTAAAGTTTTGTGTTGCAAATGAATTTTCGTGTGCCGATGCATTGAAAATGTTGCAAAAGGCCTTTGGTGATAATGCTCTATCGAAAACTCGTGCAAATCAGTGGAACAGAGCCTTCAAGGACGGTCGTGAAGTGGTCGCCCATCGACGGCTTTGATCGAAGATAACGTCGATAAAATTAAGGAAAGGGTGCTGGAAAACCGTCGTACCAGCTTGAGAGAGATAGCACATGATCTTAAGATATCCCACGAGTCCGCACGTACGATTTTGATTGATATTTTGGGCATGAGAAAGGTGGCCGCACGACTCGTACCGAAAGACCTGAATTTTCTTCAAAAACGTCATCGCGAACAGGTTGCTTCAGACATGCTGGATCGCTGTAATTCCGATTCTATATTCATGGAACGCATTATAACTGGTGATGAGACCTGGGTCTACGAGTACGATATGCAAACAAGCCAGCAATCATCGGAATGGGTGGCAAAAAATGAGCCGAAACCGAAAAAACCACGCCAAAGCCGCCCGAAAATGAAGGTGATGCTCATTGTTTTCTTCGATATCCGTGGCGTGGTGCACTACGAATTCGTTCCAGAGGGTCAGACGGTAAACAAGGAGTATTACCTAGGCGTTATGAAACGTTTGCGTGAGCGTATCCGTAAGAAGCGGCCAAATTTGTGGGCGAACAACTCATGGATTTTGCATGACGATAACGCGCCTTCTCACCGAGCTACGATTGTGACTGACTTTCTCGCCAAAAACTCAACAAACGTGCTTCAGCAACCACCGTATTCGCCGGATTTGGCTCCCTGCGACTTTTTCCTCTTCCCAAAACTAAAATTGCCCCTTCGTGGCACCCGTTTTGAGTCGATTGAAGCCATAAAACAAAATTCGGCGCGAGAGCTAAAGTCCATCCCGGAAAGCGCCTATAAAAAAATGTTTCGATAATCGGAAGTGCCGTTGGCATAGATGTATTGGAGCAAATGGAGCCTATTTTGAAGGCGACCCAATAAATTTTGACGATTAAATGTAAAAATGTTGTTTTAATTGAAAATTCCCGGTACTTTCTTGACAGAGTAGTATAAGGATTTCATTTTGATAGTTTTTGTTTAGGATTTAAATATATACAGGTTATTACAGATGTCGACGTCAAGCCGGAATTAGGTAAAAGGTTCAGTCATAATAGTCATCAGAGAACTATAAAAGAAAATCCAAGTCTTGTATTCTTCAAATCATATTGCATTTTCTTTTATTCAATAAAATGTACACCCTGTGATGATTTTTGAACTCCTGCTGCTACAATCTTTTAGTTTTTTCAATTTTTATTTTTTCTATGTTATCCCGAACAGTCTTTTTGTAACCTGTAATCTTCAATTCTGGGCCAATTGCTCCAGCTTACATAATAACGTCACTTTTTGCCCAACCAAGTATACTAAATTAAAATTTCGTTCAACTTCAATTGACTGTACTGAAAAAAAACTGCACTACATCAGTTTGGCAAGTCACCTCAGAAGTTAGCACATTTAATAAGGATTCTAAAATGCTATAACACCAACTACATTTCTTTTTACATTGGACAGAAAAAGGTTTTTCTTACATAAATTTAGTTTCGTGTTATGACAAGATTTAATAAATTCACAAAAGATGTTCAAACTGCCCTCCTTTAGCCGCAATACATGCACGATATCTTCTTAAAAAAAATCAGGATATCTTTCGTTATTGACGAATTGCATTGCTTCCCTATTTCTCTCCCGAAGCTCAGCTACATTTTCAATATGTTTTGAATAAATTTATTCCTTCACTGCTCCCCAGTAAAAAATCTAAGGGATTAAAATCAGGTGAACGGGCTGGCCACGAGATTGTACCAGATCGCCCTATCTATCTGCGCGGATATTCTTCATTCAGATACTTTGTAATTGTAGTGCACTGGGCAGCCATCTTGCTGAAACCATATTTCTCTGAAAATACTGAGTGGCACGTTTTCAAGTAAATTTGGCAACTGATTTCGTAAAAAATCTAAATAAATTTCATCATTTGAAACCTCTGGCAACTCAAAAGTTCCTATGACTCTTCCGGTCAAAATTCCAGTCCACATGTTCACTTCAAAACGATATTGAGATCAATCTTGTCCCATTAAATTTGAAATTTTTATGCGCCACTCGTGTAAATTGTGTAGGTTTATGTAACCATCTTTTTTAAATGTTGATTCATCCGACTACGAATTTTTTTTAAGAATTGTGGGTCTTCCTGGTTGTTTTGTGGCATGGTTTGGCAAAATGCAACCCGAGGTTCATAATCCCGAGGTAACAGAGCTTGTACTTGCTGTACATGATATGGGTGGAGCTTATGTTTTTTGAATAGTCGGTGACCTGTACTTTTGGGCACTCATGTGCTTCGCTGAATTTCATGTAGCGAAGTACTTGGATCTTCCTCAACTGCTTGAAGCACAATATCGTCGTGAGGTAAGGAAGTTCTTCTTTCTCCATGCACTTTGTTTGGAAGTCGTCCCGCTGTGAAGAGTAGACGGTGCACATTCGTGAAAACTCGATGATCTGGATAATGATCAGCATTAGGGTATCTCTCGCAATACATTCTCGAAGCTGCACTAGCGTTACATTTGTATTCCCCATAAATGAGGTGCATGTTGGCATATCCCCGTCTGGTATACACAGACATGATGGCAATACACAATCACAGGTTAGTTCAGGTAACTCAAAGTTCGTCGTAAATTGATCAAAACTATCCAAATCACAAGCAAACAAATCTAATGAACGAAGCCAAAAGTCGTAAGTACACAATTAACACGATCAAATACGGAAAGATGCGCAGAAGACCAAGGGGCGTAGCGTACTGATCTGTATTGCGTTTACGTGTGCCAATACCAAATAGTGGCGTCACCATCTATCTCACTCAGACTTTATGGAAGGACTCACCCTATATCATTCAAACCAGATTCTTAAAGTATTGGATGCACTAGAATCATTTTTAGAAAGTTTGAAGAAATTGTTCGAAACTGTGTTTCTTTAAGAAAGACCGTTTTTTTGACCGATCTAAGGAATAATGCAGTAAAAGAGTTATACCATTTTAGAATCCCTAAAAAATGCGCTTACTTTTAAAGTAGTTTGCCAAACTGATGTAGTACAGTTTATTTTTCAGCTGAAGTTGTGCGAAATATTAATTTTAAATACTTGGTTCGCCAAAAAAGGACATTATTTTCCAAGCTGGAGTAATTGGCTCAGAATTGAAGATCACAGGTTATAGAAGCACTGTTCGGGATATGAGAGGAAAAATAAAATTTGAAGAAACTGAAAAATTGTAGCACCAGAAGTTCAAAAATCATCACAGGGTATGCATTTTGTCGAATAATAAAAAATGCAATGTAATTTTAAAAGTAAACGACTCAGATTTTTTTTTAATATTTTTCTGATGAGTATTATGATTCAGCCTGTTACCCGATTCCAGCTTGACGTCGACTTCTGGCACACCTGTATATCGTAGAAGTTCGAAAATATAATTCTGGATTTGAAGTTATTTAAATTACTTCTACCAGGTATTGACTCACATTTTGATTTATTCTTTAAACTCACGTTTGTATTTTCGAAGACCAATAAATAAGAAAATAATAAAAGAAATATTATGGATATAAGCTGATCTCTCGTTGATCCAATGCGTGGAGTATATATTGAATAGGCATTCCAGGATATCTGCGAACTAGCAGTACAAATAGAGAGGTATGTTGGACTTCATCTGCTGCTGTTGGACAACAAGAATTTATAAATAAAGGCCGAGAGTTTGCTATACTATGAATGCACTATTATATGCAGCATAGCTTACTGAAGTTTTTGCAATCTTCGCTGAATAATCTGAATTCCGTTCGTCTTGCACAATATTACTTTGTCAATAATGTCGTCGACATACTCGATATGGAATTTAGGATATTTAGCTCTACATTACAGCCCATTTATTATGAATCACTCAGTGAATGTGAAGTTTTCAGATTGAATTGCTGAATTCAGGTTCAATATATCCGAACATAAACCTTTGAAAATTACAGCGCATCCAACTCCATCATTATTTGAAATTTGAATTGAAAAACTTTCCATGTTGCTCTCCTTTCGAACTAACAGAGGAAAAGGGAAATTGATGAAACTTGGCACAGAGTCGAATATAACTCTTAAATTCGAGCTTTCCGATTCGATAGATAGAAAGTGAGTTGCACGAGTTGGGTGTTTTCAAAGGCGAACTTAGACGAGAGGTGAAAGTCATCAAGATAAGCCCAAATAATTCAAAAGTCAGAAGACGTTCTTGGGAAATTATCTAGAATTGGTTTTATCAACGCTAGTAATAACATTATAACTTTGAAATTTCGCCTGCTATACATTAAGATTCAGCCTACAAGATCATTCCGGATGAAATACTATCTAAATCTCGTACATAATGAGAAATCAATGACTAACTAGCTTGGTAAATCCGAAGCAGTAAAGTAATATAGGAAGGGAGAAAGATTGAGATCAATTCGGTTATTCATAATTAGCCATCAACTACAGGATGACATATCGGGTGTTTTTTTCAGAGTGAAAGAACTGAAATAAAACACATTTTAATTGAGATTGAAGCCGAATTTTTTTTTATTTGAAAGATGATTTTATGACATTTATGTTCTGAAAATAATTTCCGGCATATGTCCACCAGGACTAGCTCTGTGGAACCGCATTCGACCAAACCAATTTTGGACCACTTTTTCGAGTAATTCAGGCCTTATTTCATCAATAAATCGAGTTATGTTGGATTTCAAAGCGTCTATTTTTCTGGTTTGAAAACATAAACCAATGGTTCAAAAACATAACCCCTAAGAAAATAATTCTGTGAAGTTATGTCGCATGATCTTGGAGGCCAATTAATTGGACCCTTTCTCGAAATAATGTTATCGCCAAATCTTTCTTTCAATAAATCAATTGTTGCACCATCTTGTTGGAACCAAAACACTTCATCGATCTGTAACGAGCACCATTCACTGTAACATTAGTCCCAGCATCGTTTTTAAAAAAATATGGACCGATGATGCCTCCAGCGTGTAAAGCACACCATACCGTGCATTTTTCAGGATTAAATGGAACCTGCAAAACTTCTTGAGGATTGTTTCCACTCCATATACGGCAATTTTGCTTGTTTACATAGCCGTTCAACCAGAAATGAGCTTCATCACTAAACACAATTTTACGAAAAAAAAGTGGATCAACTTCAAGCTGTTCTAGGGCCCAATCAACAAACAAACGACGCTTTTTATGGTCAAGTGGCTTTAGTTCTTGAACCACTTGGATCTTGTATGGGTGTAGACCAAGATCTTTACGCAAAATTTTCCATGTGGTGGATGCACAGAGTCCAACTTGTTGTGGACGTCAACGAATAGACAAACCTGGATCATCATTAACACTATGACTTACAGCAGCGATATTTGCTTCTGTACGTACAGTTCATTGTCTTGTTGTTGTTGCATCGAGTAGAGAAAATGTTGTCCGAAATGTATCGAAAGTTCGACGAATAAGCTGCTTTGATGGACGATTATGTAAACCATAAATTTCACGAAGTGCTCTATAAGCTTGGCGAATAGAACACCGATTTTGAAAATAAAGTTCAACAATTTGTAAACATTGTTGCGGCATGAGTCTTTCCATGATAATTTGTCCAAGTTTACTGGACAGAAATGTCGAAACAACATGGCTTCTAAATTCTGTCAAATCACAGTTAGCCCTATCGAAAGTTCTATCACTCTTAAAAAAACACCCGAAATATTAAAATTATGCAAAATGATAAAGTCCGCATACTCTCTAGACGGACTATAATTAAACATTTTCACATATACATTTAAATTCATGATTATTTCGCTACAAAGTGGCTTCTTCAGATATAACATTCTGACAAAGTCTCTGTCACGTGCTATTCACTCTATTTAATCTTGTATACAGTGTGGAAATCACTAATGGAATAAAATTATTTGTGTCCTTATGTTAAAAAATTATGAAAAACACTGGGTCACGTCAACTTTCATATTCAAAAGTGCGCTCTTTGAACATAAATTTAGATATGATTTGCGCAAGTCCAGCGAGGTTCCGTACTCTTTATTTTTAAATGATACCCCCAACATTCTAGTACACTCAAACATACTGTATATTCTTGGCTGAAATTACTCTATAATTAACACCTCCAATAGTTTTTGAAACAGAAAACCCAACCGAATTTTTTCTTTCCTTTCTCCAGGAATAATGAACGATGTCGACTGACGACGAGACATTTTTCTCGAAAAACCAATCTCGTTATTCCCTGAAAACCTACTTTTTCGCACCTACGAACCCATCATTCTTTCTTGAACGTTCGAACCCGATTTTTTTCCCGCAGAAGCGCTTTCTTTAGGCATTTGTTATCGACTTATCTGAAAAACAAAACGATTCACAATGATACTTCTGAAACTCCTTGAAACGTCGGTTGTGCAAACTCGAAACGCTTAGCTCTGTGAATAATTTTCTTCGAGTTCTTTCCACGCCGTTATTGTCTGTTTTTCATTCAGATTTCCCGCTCAGGATGGCCATTACGTCCTTTGTGCGATGTCCCTTCAAGAACCGCTCGTGAAAACTGGATCTTTCTGGATCTATTGATCTGGATGGTTTGACGACAAAAGGTATTTCAGGTTCTGCAATGCATCTTTAATGTATCTTTGACAAGATACCGAAAATATATCTTATTTAGAGAAATCCCTCTCATTGTTGATGTTTTCACTGGCAGTCAGTAAGAGATATAAGGATGTTATTGTCCAATAACCTTTGATGGATGAAAGCAAAGTATAATTTATTATCGGATATGCCGGTATTATGTAGTAAGTTGTTATACACAGTGACATTATAAGCGTTACACTATCAATAACTTAAAATTCAGAATTATATCTTCCAACATCTTCTATATGCAGGGTATATACTACTCTGTCAAGAAAGTACCGGGAATTTTCAATTAAAACAACATTTTTACATTTAATCGTCAAAATTTATTGGGTCGCCTTCAAAAAAGGCTCCATTTGCTCCAATACATCTATGCCAACGGCACTTCCAATTATCGAAACATTTTTTATAGGCGCTTTCCGGGATAGACTTTAGCTCTCGCGCCGAATTTTGTTTTATGGCTTCAATCGACTCAAAACAGGTGCCACGAAGGGGCAATTTTAGTTTTGGGAAGAGGAAAAAGTCGCAGGGAGCCAAATCCGGCGAATACGGTGGTTGCTGAAGCACGTTTGTTGAGTTTTTGGCGAGAAAGTCAGTCACAATCGTAGCTCGGTGAGAAGGCGCGTTATCGTCATGCAAAATCCATGAGTTGTTCGCCCACAAATTTGGCCGCTTCTTACGGATACGCTCACGCAAACGTTTCATAACGCCTAGGTAATACTCCTTGTTTACCGTCTGACCCTCTGGAACGAATTCGTAGTGCACCACGCCACGGATATCGAAGAAAACAATGAGCATCACCTTCATTTTCGAGCGGCTTTGGCGTGGTTTTTTCGGTTTCGGCTCATTTTTTGCCACCCATTCCGATGATTGCTGGCTTGTTTGCATATCGTACTCGTAGACCCAGATCTCATCACCAGTTATAATGCGTTCCATGAATGTAGAATCGGAATTACAGCGATCCAGCATGTCTGAAGCAACCTGTTCGCGATGACGTTTTTGAAGAAAATTCAGGTCTTTCGGTCCGAGTCGTGCGGCCACCTTTCTCATGCCCAAAATATCAATCCAAATCGTACGTGCGGACTCGTGCGATATCTTAAGATGATGTGCTATCTCTCTCAAGCTGGTACGACGGTTTTCCAGCACCCTTTCCTTAATTTTATCCACGTTATCTTCGATCGAACGAGGCAAGTCTTCGACCACTTCACGACCGTCATGAAGGCTCTGTATCACTGATATGCACGAGTTTTCGATAGAGCATTATCACCAAAGGCCTTTTGCAACATTTTCAATGCATCGGCACACGAAAATTAATTTGCAACACAAAACTTTAAACAAATTCTTTGCTCAACGTAATCACCCATAGTAAAAATCGGCACGCACTCTGATATCGACTGACTTAATCAGCTGTTGCAAACACACTAGTTGACAGATCCCGCTCAAACTTGGCATAGTAATTAAGGACAGTGGTACCAACCTAGGAAAAAAAAATTTACCTGCCTCATTGCCCCGCCAGATTTAAATCGATAATTCCCGGTACTTTCTTGACAGAATGTACTACTTTTAAAAGAGGCAAATTTCAAGGGGAGATCATACAAGTTATTTGCAACAACAAATGTCACATAACACATGATCGAAATGTTAGTGATATGATAGTTATTCTTCAATTCTATCGAGTGTTTTTTTTAGAGTGATAATTTCCGGCATATGTCCACCACGACTTGCTCCGGGGAACCGCATTCGACCAGACCAATTTTCGTCCACTTTTTCGAGTATTTCAGGCATTATGTTATGTTGGCTTCCAAAGCGTCTATTGTTTCTGGTTTATCCGCATAAACCAATGACTTGACATAACCCAAAGAAAATAATCCAGTGGAGTCATGTTGCATGATCTTGGAGGCCAATTAATTGGACCATTTCTCGCAATGGTCCAATGGTCAAATGGTCAAATGGTGTTATCGCCAAATCTTTCTTTCAATAAATCAATTGTTACGGTAGCGGCATGAGGTGTAGCACCATCTAGGTAGAACCAAAACACTTCTAGGTAGATACCATTCAAATTTTGAAATAAATAATCATTGATCATCGATCTGTAACGAGCACCACTCACTGTAACATTAGCTCCAGCATCGTTTTTTAAGAAATATGGACCGATGAAGCCTCCAGCGTGCAAAGCACACCATACAGTGCATTTTTCAGGATGCAATGGAACCTGCAGAACTTCTTGAGGACTGTTTTCACTCCATATACGGCAAGTTTGCTTGTTTACATAGCCGTTCAACCAGAAACGAGCTTCATTACTATACACAATTTCACGATAAAAAATTTGAACCATCTTCAAGCTGTTTAGGGCCCAATCAGCAAACAAACGACGCTTATTATGGTTAACTGGCTTTAGTCCTTGAACCAGTCTTGTATGGTTGTAGACCAAGATCTTTACGCAAAATTTTTCATGTGGTGGATGTACAGAGTCCAACTTGTTGTGAACGTCGACGAATAGACAAATCTGGATCATCATTAACTCTATGATTTACAGCAGCGATATTTTCTTCTGTACGTACAGTTCTATGTCTTGTTGTTGTTGCATCGAGTAGAGAAAATGTTGTCCGAAATCTATCGATAGGTCGACGAATAAGCTGCTCTAACGGACTACTACGTAAACCATAAATTTTACGAAGTGCTCTGTGAGTTTGGCGAATAGAACACTGATTTTGAGAAGAAATTTCAACAATTTGTAAACGTTGTTGCGGCGTGAGTAATTCCATGATAATTTGTCAATGCTTACTGAACAGAAACGTCAAAACAACATGGCTTCTACCTTCAGTCAAATCGAAAGTTCTATCACTCTAAAAAAACACACATAATTCTGAATTCAAAGTTAGTTTAATTACTTCTATCTAGTATTGACTCCCATTCAAACTATCAATTTGAATGTTCGGCTGTTATTCTGAGATCAAGAATGAAACGATAAAATTTGCAAAAACTTTCAAAAACACAGGAGTAAAGAAATAATAATTGATTTGCGACCACGTTGCGGAGTACACTCCCGAACAACTCTAAGCATCGACAAAATAAGATGGTTGACATCTGCTTGTGACATCTTGTTCAAAGCAACTTCTCTGTAGAGTATGATATTTAATAGACGGAATCCTACATATGTTCTGGCGCCCTTTGTGTGAGTTCAAACGTTGACAGCAATGGTCTGCAAAGGAAACAGTAGTTGTAGAAAGTATGAACAATTACGAAGGTTGGAATGCGATGATATACTACTCTGCCAAGAAAGTACCGGGAATTTTCAATTAAAACAACATTTTTACATTTAATCGTCAAAATTTATTGGGTCGCCTTCAAAATAGGCTCCATTTGCTCCAATACATCTATGCCAACGGCACTTCCAATTATCGAAACATTTTTTATAGGCGCTTTCCGGGATGGACTTTAGCTCTCGCGCCGAATTTTGTTTTATGGCTTCAATCGACTCAAAACGCGTGCCACGAAGGGGCAATTTTAGTTTTGGGAAGAGGAAAAAGTCGCAGGGAGCCAAATCCGGCGAATACGGTGGTTGCTGAAGCACGTTTGTTGAGTTTTTGGCGAGAAAGTAAGTCACAATCGTAGCTCGGTGAGAAGGCGCGTTATCGTCATGCAAAATCCATGAGTTGTTCGCCCACAAATTTGGCCGCTTCTTACGGATACGCTCACGCAAACGTTTCATAACGCCTAGGTAATACTCCTTGTTTACCGTCTGACCCTCTGGGATGAATTCGTAGTGCACCACGCCACGGATATCGAAGAAAACAATGAGTATCACCTTCATTTTCGAGCGGCTTTGGCGTGGTTTTTTCGGTTTCGGCTCATTTTTTGCCACCCATCCCGATGATTGCTGGCTTGTTTGCATATCGTACTCGTAGACCCAGGTCTCATCACCAGTTATAATGCGTTCCATGAATGTAGAATCGGAATTACAGCGATCCAGCATGTCTGAAGCAACCTGTTCGCGATGACGTTTTTGAAGAAAATTCAGGTCTTTCGGTACGAGTCGTGCGGCCACCTTTCTCATGCCCAAAATATCAATCAAAATCGTATGTGCGGACTCGTGGGATATCTTAAGATCATGTGCTATCTCTCTCAAGCTGGTACGACGGTTTTCCAGCACCCTTTCCTTAATTTCATCGACGTTATCTTCGATCGAAGCCGTCGATGGGCGACCACTTCACGACCGTCCTTGAAGGCTCTGTACCACTGATATGCACGAGTTTTCGATAGAGCATTATCACCACAGGCCTTTTGCAACATTTTCAATGCATCGGCACACGAAAATTCATTTGCAACACAAAACTTTAAACAAATTCTTTGCTCAACGTAATCACCCATAGTAAAAATCGGCACGCACTCTGACATCGACTGACTTAATCAGCTGTTGCAAACACACTAGTTGACAGATCCCGCTCAAGCTTGGCATAGTAATTAAGGACAGTGGTACCAACCTAGGAAAAAAAAATTTTACCTGCCTCATTGCCCCGCCAGATTTAAATCGATAATTCCCGGTACTTTCTTGACAGAATATATTCTATGCATGATAATCGTCAGGTCAGTGATTGAACGCGTAGTAGCCATAGACATGCGACAAATGGACTGACTGTCTGTGACTATAGCAAAACATTTAATTTATTATGTTTCCGACTTTTTTTTCCATACCTGTAGATTCTTCAATAATACTCCTACAGCTTTCAGTGAAACTTAGTCACTTTTCACGTAATATTGTCACAATAATATTCTGACACCAATATCAAACTGTCTCCCACCGCATTCAGATTTACAACTGAAGAAAAACAATTTAAACAAATTTATTGGGAAGTCCTGAAATGAATACCATGATAAATTCCATCGGATTTCGGTCTATATAATACGCGAAATTAATATAAAGCCGAACCATTCATCATATAGAAACCATCTTGATAAATCTCGAAAAAACTTTCCGCCTTCTTCTATGTAGGGCAATAGGGTGTTTTTCTGGAACGGAAAACCATCGGAGGAATCCCATCGTCTCGAGAACCATCCGAAAGAGCTCGATAAATCCCTAAGAAGCAATATTTAATTCTTAATAACGCCCCTACATCATCATGGGAGATTGAATCGATATCAAGTATCATACGACGCTATATCTCGTTGATAAACTGTTTCCACTCGAACTGTACACAGCGTAATAGAATCTGATGTTGGTACACAGCTGAGCCAAATTTTTAACGAATAGTGTCATCTTCATCCCTTAGTACACAAACTGCGTCGTTAAGAGATGTGCACTTTGGAAGTTCACATATACGGTCTTTGTACTTATATTTTCATGGGCGAATAAAGGAAGTCCAACAGCTATTTCTCATCTTTATGTGAACAGAAAAATGTGAGAATTGGTTGTAGAAGTAGCCCTATGAGGGTAGAAACCGTTCGTTCATAAGCTTCGGCTGTTTTTTCGCGTTTATGGGAGTTTTGGATTCATGAGCTGAATGGGTCGTAATATTATTTTAGGGGATCTGTTCACTTCGTGTTCTTTCCAATATACGAGCAATAATGTGAACTCCTTTTTTTAGTTTATTATTTTCTCACCAGGAAATAAATAGAATAGAAAATATTGCAATCGAAGCTGTTCTCTAAATCCAAATGGAATAAAATAAATGGAAGTTTATACTTGATAGAAGGTATATAAAATGATTTGAATATTTTAACACTTACAGATATATTCTGTTAGCCTTCTACATATTTAATTTCATAAAATTATATTTAATACTATAACTTCAGGAATTAAATTAATGTCATATAAGTACCACTTATACCAAACGACATATAAAATAAACATTCATTATAAGACATCCAAATGATATACAAAATCCAATAAATATAAATTGTTAACAAAAATTGCTATAAATTAAATATTTTGAGTAGACAAAATTTTCTTTCTGCTCATCCCTTTTATGAAAACAGATATCTTTCAAAAATAAAATGAAAAAAATGAAAAGGAACGGTATTTTACTTGATAGAAGGATTATTACAAAATTTGAATATCAAAACAGATTTAATCTGTAAGTCTTCTACATTTTTAATTTCAAAAAGTTTTTTGAAGAAACTCCAAGCATTAAATTAGTGTCTTTATAAGCACTGCTCACATTTAATAGACGTATAAATTCGAAATTCATCATACAATATCAAATAGAATTAAGAAAAACCAACGAATATAAATTGTCAATTAAAAATAAATTATAAATAAACAAACATTTTTTGTTTCGATTCAGGCATGCGTACTGAACTCTTCAGACAAACGTACGAAGCCCTGTTTGTTACAAAATGTATTGTTTTCTGATCCTATATTTATGAAAAATAATTCTTTCTGAAAAATATAAAACATAATTTCAAGAACTAAGACCATTAAAGTGCCTTGTAAGCTTTGTATGATTTTTTGTGAACATAGAACATAGAGTACCTTGGATATCAAATGTACCTATGTGCATGTTTCTGAAGATCATATATTTCTGAAGATTGCATTCGGTAAGTCTATTTATTGTTTAATTGATTTTATTATTTCTTATATGTAAAATTGAACTGATCTTATCGTAATTTTAATTATTTTTTGAGGATGTACTACATGTTTTGAGATTTTTTGAGGTAATTTATTTAAATATATTGAATATTTCAAATAAATTAGTTTTTGAGAAGTTCTTGAAATTATGTTTTATATTTTTGAGAAAGAGTAATTTTCATAAATATAGGATCAGAAAACAATACAATTTGTAACAAACAGGGCTTCGTACGTTTGTCTGAAGAGTTCAGTACGCATGCCTGGAACGTAACAAAAAATCTTTGTTTATTTATATTTTAATTTTAATTGACAATTTATATTCGTTGGTTTTTCTTAATTCCATTTGATATTGTATGATGAATTTCGAATTTATACGTCTACTAAATATAAGCGGTGCTTATATAGACACTAATTTAATCCTTAAAGTTTCTTCAAAAAATTTTTTGAAATTAAAAATGTAGAAGACTAACAGATTAAATTTGTTTTGATATTCAATGTTGTTTTTGTATGTTTTTGTATTCAGTGTTGAATGGTTTTAACTAAGACCATTAAAGACCATGTAAGCTTTGTATGATTTTTTGTGAACATAGGACATAGAGTACCTTGGATATTAAATGTGCCTTTGTGCATGTTTCTGAAGATCATATATTTCTGAAGATTGCATTCGGTAAGTCTATTTATTGTTTAATTGATATTATTATTTTTTATATGTAAAGTTGAACTGATCTTATCGTAATTTTAATTATTTTTTGAGGATGTACTACATGTTTTGAGATTTTTTGAAGTAATTTATTTAAATATATTGAATATTTCAAATAAATTAGTTTTTGAGAAGTTTTTGAAATTATGTTTTATATTTTTGAGAAAGAGTTATTTTTCATAAATATAGGATCAGAAAACAATACATTTTGTAACAAACAGGGCTTCGTACGTTTGTCTGAAGAGTTCAGTGCGCATGCCTGGAACGAAACAAAAAATGTTTGTTTATTTATATTTCAATTTTAATTGACAATTTATATTCGTTGGTTTTTCTTAATTCCATTTTATATTGTATGATGAATTTCGAATTTATACGTCTATTAAATATGAGCAGTGCTCATAACGACACTAATTTAATTCTTAAAGTATCTTCAAAAAATTTTTTGACATTAAAAAAGTAGAAGATAACAGATTAAATCTGTTTTGATATTCAAATTTTGTAATAATCCTTCTATCAAGTGAAAAACCGTTCCTTTTTATTTTATTTTATACATAATATATAATTATATCAGGTTTTTAAATGAAGAAATTCATTATACAGTGTTGAATGGTTTTAACTAAGACCATTAAAGTGCCTTGTAAGCTTTGTATGATTTTTTGTGAACATAGGACATAGAGTACCTTGGATATTAAATGTGGCTATGTGCATGTTTCTGAAGATCATATATTTCTGAAGATTGCATTCGGTAAGTCTATTTATTGTTTAATTGATATTATTATTTTTTATATGTAACGTTGAATTGATCTTATCGTAATTTTAATTATTTTTTGAGGATGTACTACATGTTTTGAGATTTTTTGAGGTAATTTATTTAAATATATTGAATATTTCAAATAAATTAGTTTTTGAGAAGTTTTTGAAATTATGTTTTATATTTTTGAGAAAGAGTTATTTTTCATAAATATAGGATCAGAAAACAATACATTTTGTAACAAACAGGGCTTCGTACGTTTGTCTGAAGAGTTCAGTACGCATGCCTGGAACGAAACAAAAAATGTTTGTTTATTTATATTCTAATTTTAATTGACAATTTATATTCGTTGTTTTTTCTTAATTCCATTTTATATTGTATGATGAATTTCGAATTTATACGTCTATTAAATATGAGCAGTGCTTATAACGACACTAATTTAATTCTTAAAGTATCTTCAAAAAATTTTTTGAAATTAAAAATGTAGAAGACTAACAGATTAAATCTGATTTGATATTCAAATCTTTCAAAAATGTTAAACATAATCTTAAGAATTTCATCATAAAACTATCTAACTGAGAATATTCAATATTATTGGATATCTAATTAAGTTACTTTTGAGAAAATCTCAAGATATGTAAGAACATTACTAAAAAAAAACAAGTTTTAAGAGAGACTTTGCTTCGTCAGTACTCAATCAATTCATCAATTCATATTCAATATCAACAAAAAATATTTTCTCACCTTTTAACAATTCAGAAAGCTTCTGGTAAATGAATACTGAAAATTTAAATGGAGTGTAATGTTAACTCAAAATAAATAATTCTGAGGTTTACCATTGATCTAAAAGATTGAAAGACAATTTAATTAACCAAATGGAATAAAATACTCCAAATCGAATAGAAATGAATAAAAGGGGTCTTTCAGTGGGAACGCCCCATTTCCAAATTTACTCACGCATGGCAGCCACTGTTCATTTGTGACATTGACAGTTCTATTTGGCAAAGTCCACCATTTTATCATGAAAAGGTACACACTCCAACAATGTTTACAAATAATCCAAATTTATTATGAAAAATCGCGATCTGCTACTCTAACTTTACGTGCTTCAACTCCAATTTTTGGTTGTTATAATCATTTGGATAAACGAACAGTTGAACGTTCAATTGAGAAGTTTGAAACAAATTTTACACTTCATGATATTACACTTTCAGTGAGACCAAAAAATGCAAAAAGTGAATTCTTGCAATATGTAAAAGTGTTCGTGAAGACCAAAATTTTTCAATTTCTCGACGTTTACAAGAACTAGGCATCTCCCAGACGTCTTTGTGGCGAATTTTACGATAACAGCTTCGTTTACATCCATACAAAATTGTTTTTATCCAAGAAATCGAGCCAACAGATCATTGAAATATAAGAGAGAAATTGATTTAGACTGCCTCGTATCGAAATTATCACAATGTCTCTCTGACACGAAAATTAAAGTGAAAGAAAGTTTAGGTTAGGTATTAAAGATGAATCATAACATACAAAACCAATGATTCGTTAGGAAAACTAATAAAGAATCATAAAGATAAAATATCTAAGAACAAGAAATCAGGTGTTTATAAGCTAACTTGCGGTACTTGCCAGTTTGTATCGGGTGGTTTTTTTAGAGTGATAGAACTTTCAATAGGGATAACTGTGATTTGACAGAAGGAAGAAGCCATGTTGTTTTGACATTTCTGTACAGTAAGCATTGAGAAATTAACATGGAGAGACTCACGCCGCAACAACGTTTACAAATTGTTGAAATTTAAATGATTGAAGTAAAACAACTTAATTTCCGCTAATTTATTCAATTTCACAGCAATTGTTCCGTCATTACAACATGACTTCGTTAGGTGACGGAAATCAAGTTATTTTACTTTAATCATCAAGATGATTAGAGAACCATACAATCAAATTATTGAAATTTATTTTTAAAATCAATGTTCTATATTACTTCTGTAAATCATAGTGCTAATGATGGTCCAGATTTGTCCATTCGTCGACGTTCACAACAAGTTGGACCCGGTGCATCCACCACATGAAAAATTTTGCGTGAAGATCTTGGCCTACACCCATACAAGATCCAACTGGTTCAAGAACTAAAGCCACTTGACCATAATAAGCGTCTTTTGTTTGCTGATTGGGCCCTAGAACAGCTTGAAGTTGATCCACTTTTTTATCGTAAAATTGTGTTTAGTGATTAAGCTCATTTCTGGTTGAACGGCTATGTAAACAAGCAAAATTGCTGTATATGGAGTGAAAACAATCCTCAAGAAGTTCTGCAGGTTCCATGGCATCCTGAAAAATGGACTTTATGGTGTGCTTTACACGCTGGAGGCATCATCGGTTCATATTTCTTTAAAAACGATGCTGGAGCTAATGTTACAATGAATGGTGCACGTTACAGATCGATGATCAATGATTATTTGAATGATATCGACCCAGAAGTGTTTTGGTTCCAACAAGCCATAACAGTTGATTTATTGAAAGAAAGATTTGGCGATAACATTATTTCGAGAAATTGTTCAATTAATAGGCCTCCAAGATCATGCGACATAAATACACTGGATTATTTTCTTGGGGGTTATGTCAGTTCATTGGTTTATGCTGATAAATCCAAAATTGGTCTGGTCGAATGCGGTTCCTCAGAGCTAGTCGTGGAGGACATATGCCTGAAATTATTTTCAAAACTTAAATGTCATAAAATTATCTTTCAAATAGAAAAAAAATTGGCTTCAATCCTAATGTAAATATGTTTTATTTCAATTCAAAGTTCTATCACGCTAAAAAAAACACCCGATTTATATTATTATATTACCTTTCAAATATATCACTGTGTGGTTGTTTTTTTTTATTACATTATTTCTTTGAAATCTTATTATTCTAACCCTGAAATACCCTAAATATATATTTTACCAGAAGAAAATTGGGTTTTTCTGAAGATAAAAAACAAATTAATTCAATATCCTCAACTTTTGACTAGCCGTAAATGATATCGTCTTTAACTTTCTATTCTCGATTTCTAACTTCTGCTTTGGAAGCCAACAGAACTCGTGTTATTGATGAAGTAAGGTCTGAATTATTCGAAAAAGTGGTCCAAAACTGGTCTGATCGAATGCGGTTTCTCAGAGCTAGACGTGGAAATTATTTTTAAAACATAAATGTCATAAAATTATCCTAAAAATAAAAAAAAAATCGGTTCAATCTTAATTTAAATTTGTTTTATTTCAATTCAAAGTTTTATATCTCTAAACACCCGATATTTATTAAAGAAAAGTAATTCCTTCATTATTATGATTCATTTCACATTGAACCCATACTGAGCTTTTATCAAATGAAAGTCGCTTTGTAGTGCACGCTTGAGCATTTCCCTCGTCTAGTCATCACTACAATTTCACACGTCTGTCTTAACTCATAAGACAAATTCGCAATTCACTGAAAAACAATACGAGACTCCTTTTCTCTTCTGTCCAAGCCAAGTGCTCTCGTGCAAAATTCAACCTTGCAATCCCGTGTTTCTCACTTCTTGCAGATAGTTTGAAGGGTAAACTTTCTTGACCTTTCAGTTCCCCAAAGAACTAAAAACAAGTGATTTCCGATAGCTTGTTTTAATAACGATCAGTTACCAAACAGCAACAGCTGAAACAGTTCAATATTGAAATTTTTCTGGTAACATTCCTCTCGAAACTAGCATACTCAATGTATGCCTTTCGGAGGAAATATGACATGTGGAGATTGAAGCCTACTCTACATATCAAAATTCCAATTTAACCCACGCATCTGCCCAGGAGAAAGGAATAAATTGTGCCGAAACTAAGAGGCCAAAGCGATTTATTCAGCTATCCCGCCTAAAAAATGTATCGCGTTATGAAAGTTCCTGGGAAGGGGGCGAGCGAGCCTCGAAATTAGGATGATCAATGTCTCCGGCAATCCTACGCGCTCAGGCATACGGAACGGGGACCGATAAATTTGAATATCATTGAAATTTCCCGTTTTTCATCCGCGGGGCCGCAGCCGGAGTACATTAAGATACATGATCAGGAATAAAATCCAGTTTGTCGACTTGGAAGTTGGGATTAAAATTTGAATCTCAATGAGTCCTGGGAAAAGGGCAGCGTTTCGATGTTCGTTTCTCGAAGGTAGGGCCAGGTTTTTAGAAGAGCCCTAGATAATCCGGGATGGAGCTTGTCGGGATAAATTGTGTCAATTCGGGGTAGAATGGATTTGAAGATCGTGAAATGAGGAATAACCAATTTTGAGATGTCTTTTTTGTTACCAATAAATATTTAATTCATTTGGTCTATACTGGACAGCAATTTATTTTGAAGTAAAAACAATGATTAATTGAAATTTTCATGAAAAAATCTCATGGTTGTTATTGGATTTGACATCAGATTATTTCAAGCATCTGATATATGCCTCCTCTGGTGTTGTTGTACATCAGATATTCGAAAGAATATGATGTATAACTCCTTTTCAGACACTGAATTGTTTCAGCCGTTGCTATTTGGTAGTTGATCATAATTAAAACAAATTGTGGAAATTACTATGTTTTACTACCAATAAAAAGATATATTACACATTGTCTTGTGACTCGGGTTTCGGGAACTATCCCATCATCAAACAACTAAAGACCTAACAGTGGTACAGAGGTATTTAAACAAAAGTAATAAATATTTTGAATATTTCGATAGATTCTAGATAACACCTAATAGTGGTACAGAGTTTTACAAGCGGAACGTGATAAAAAACCGGGTTCAAAAGAGGGGCCTTCTAACAGATATCGGAATGTCGGCAATCGACAAAGAAGGTTGTTAATCAGATGGTAGCCATTTAAATATCTCAAATAATTTTTGGGGTTACGTAGCTCCGTACAGTCATTCATTATTTTGAAATTATTTTTGTTGTATATCTCAAATATTTGGATTTACATAGCTCCATACAGTCATTCATTATTTTTTAAATTATTTTTATTGTGAACGAATTTTCAAATTCGTTATGGGGCTATGTAAATCCAAATATTTGAGATATACAACAAAATAATTTAAAAATGAATGAATGACTGTACGGAGCTATATAACCCCAAAAATTATTTGAGATATTCAAATGGGTACCATCTGTTTAACAACCTTCTTTGTCGATTGCCGACATTCCGAATCTATTGAAATATTCAAAATATTTATCTCTTTTGTTTAAATACCTCTGTACCACTGTTAGTTGTCTGATGATGGGATAGTTCATTTCCCGAAACTCGAGTCACATGAAAATGTGTAATATATGTTTTTATTGGTAGTAAAACATAGTTATTTCTACAATTTGTTTTAATTATGTATAACTCCTTCGGCATTCATTTAGTTATACATTAGATTCAACATATGCAAACCACTTAGAATCTGATGTATAATATAAATCCTCTGGTGTTTACGTGGTTATCCATCACATATTTCATACTCAACATAGGCGAACGATCCAAAATAATCTGATGTATAACTTCTCCAGTGTTATTATCCTTATAGATTTTATACATTGCACTCAACATACGCGAAACATTCGAAAGAATCTAATGTACAATTCTTCGGGTGTGCATGTTATTATTTTTTTTATTTATAGTGAACGAGCGTCAGTCCACCTTATCACTGCGAGCATTCAGGCCTTGTTTCATCAATAACACGAGTTATGTTGGGCTCCAAACCAATGACTTGACATAATCCCAAAGAAAATAATCCAGTGGAGTAGTTATTTCGCATGATCTTGGAGGCCAATTAATTGGACCATTTCTCAAAATAATAATATCGCAAAATCTTTCTTTCAATAAATCAATTGTTACGGTAGCAGCATGAGGTGTAGCGCCATCTTGTTGGAACCAAAACACTTCTGGGTCGATGCCATTCAAATTTTGAACCAAATAATCATTGATCATCGATCTGTAACGAGCACCATTCACTGTAACATCAGCTCCATCATCGTTTTTAAAGAAATCTAGACCGATGATGCCTGCAGCGTGTAAAGCTCACCATACAGTGCATTTTTCAGGATGCAATGAAGCCTGCAGAACATGTTGAGGATTTTTTTTACTCCGTATACAGCAATTCTGCTTGTTTACATAGCCGTTCAACCAGAAATGATCTTAATCACTGCACACAATTTTACAATAAAAAAGTGGATCAACTTCAAGCTGTTCTAGGGCAGAATAAGTGAACAAACGACGTTTATTATGGTCAAGTGGCTTCAGTTCTTGAACCAGTTGGATCTTGTATGGGTGTAGACCAAGATTTTTACGCAAAATTTTCCATGTGGTGGATGCACAGAGCCCAACTTATTGTGAACGTTGACGAATAGACAAATTTGGATCATTAACAGTATGACTTACAGCAGCGATATTTTCTTCTGTATGTACAGTTCTTTGCCTTCTTGTTGTTGTTGCATCGAGTAGAGAAAATGTTGTACGAAATCTATCGATAGTTGGACGAATAAACTGCTCTGATGGACGATTATGTAAACCAAAAATTTCGCGAAGTGTTCTATAAGTTTGACGAATAGAATACTGATTTTGAAAATAAATTTCAACAATTTGTAAACGTTGTTGCGACGTTAGTGTTTCCGTGATAATTTGTCAATGGTTACAGAACGGAAATGTCAAAACGACATGGCTTCTACCTTCTGTCAAATCACAGCTATCTCTATCGAAAGTTCTATCACTCTAAAAAAACACCCGATATCTTACGATATTTTGCACATCTTTCTATTATATATACATTATTGTATCAACTGTCAACTGACCGAATATTCAAAATAAAAAACTAGCGAGTAACTCAACATAACGACCATAATCCAAATATAATATTATATATGAGAATATTTCGTTTTTTGAAACTCATCAGTAATATCCAATCTATACTATGACCTATCATATCAAATCTTCACATTCACATGTTCCCATCTTGAAAGCAGTCTAATAAATAAGGCTTACTAAGCAGTATGTAAATTTGCAATCAGTTAATTGCAAATAGAATTTCAATGTGATCGAAATTGCTTAGAGATTAGGGAGCTGGTTGAAAATATTGTCAATATATCAAAACAACATGTATTTCGGAATGAACGTTGCATTCCATTCCTTAAGATATAATCAATATGAATAATGTTTGTGTAGACCTTGTGTTAGGAATTATTATTATTAGATATTGTTCAAATTAGCATCGAACAAGAATTTAAAATTTACTATGCAGGTACATAACAATTATGAACCCCGAGCTAGGAATCTAGGCCTTTCCAATATGCCTCCTTATTTCCTAGAAACCTTTGGCTATTTTTAAGGACGGATAATATTTGTCCTTCACAGTTTTCTTAGAAACCCTACAACCGAAGCCGTTCAAAGACGACAACAGTCGAATGTCGTTTCGGAGTTTTCCTGACCACATCTCAAACCCTAACGAAGTCTTTCTCGACGAGTTAGCAAAAAGGTGCACAGTCGAAGTCGTTCGTTGGCCCTCTCTTCGTGCTTGGACCAAACGGTCACGCAATATTCTTTACCTCTACGAACATTAAGTTCTGATCCCACACACATTCTGTAGCAGTAAGTTGTAATTATATCTCTCTTTGTCTCTCAAGTTATAATCAAACAGTTCTTTCACTACAATTAGCCACAAAGCACCCTTTAAGAAACATCCCCAAAAAGGCCGCATTTTGTCGCTTGTCCAAAAAGCACAAAATAAACCACTCGCTGGTTTTACGTCCTCTCAAGTTATAATCACTTGTCTCTCTCTCTCTTAATAACCCATAATCCATTGAAGGCCTGGAAGTGAATCTATTGTCTACATTATTTATTTGTAATTAGATAGTAATCTGTGAAAAGTGAACCCAACAGTGAAACAATAAAAGTGAATTCGTTGAAAGTGAACGACGATGAAAGACCTCGAAGAACTACTAATCCATGAACAAGATAGTGTTTTCACCGCAATTAGAGTACGATACTACACCGGAACACCTCTCTCAATTTGGGTAAACGAATCTAACTTGTAAACTTGTAATATATGTATTTAGGCTATAAATAAACCATTGAAGTCTAATATAGATCTCTCTTTCGCTCCCATTTGAAGTATGTTTAACCAATAATTTGCATACTAATTCGTTGACGTTTAATCAATTACAAAGAAGAATTCAAAAAGGTATCTCTACATACGAAGCAGATTACAGATACAACTAATATAACTAGAGTAAAAAACTGCTGATTAGAGATAAGAGCATAAGTGGACTGTATAAATGAATACTACACTTAAATAAGTATAGAAGATATATTTAAAGTATAAAAATATGTGTCATTAAATGATAAATGTATACAAAATCAACTTACTAAACTTCTTCTGTGTGGTGCAGTCTCGAGGAGACTGTTTTAGAGAGAATTGATTTGGCAGGTCAAAAATGACATGGAATTTAGTTTATGGTTTCTGTGTTTATTCTTCTTTCATAGAGAAACTTAGTTTTTTTGGAAGCAACCATAGTATATATATTATGCATTATACAATAATACTTAAATATTATAGGATGCACATGCGCAAGTTATTTGCGCATGAGATTACAGAGAGTAGCTAGAGTCTACGCCTTAACATAGTGGCTAACCTAAGTTCTGCGTAAACATAAGTTTAAACTAAGACCATCATTTCAGATTTAATTGCAAAGAGGTTTATTAATGATCATTCTAAAGGCAAATACAGATCTCTTTGAAATAGATAACTTAGAGACTGATTACACTGCTTTCGGTATTGGGAAAGAACTTTGAAAAAATTCTTGGAGGGACGATCAAAGAGTCACTAGAAAAGTCTATTCCTAAATAACAGTTCGGATTGAAAAACAAAACCTCCACAATCCATCCCTTATTAATTCTCACAATAAATGTCTAATGTAACAAAAAGAATGGGAAAAAATCAGCATCCTTGTTTATGGACATAAAAAAAGCTTCGATAATGTTTGGCATGAGGAACTGATATATAAATTGCGCTAAAGTATATGCCCAAGTAAACTTATGAAAGTAATCAATCAATTTCTGACTGAAGGATTCATTCATATCAAAATTAAAAATGAAAGATCATCTTGAGCTATCCCGTTCTATACGGAGTACTCTAAATGATCTGGGGGTTTACGGAGTACTCTGAAGAGCGGTAACCTTTTTATCGTGATCGTCTAGTGGCGGGCGAAGAGGACGTTACGTTGTGTAGACAACCCAAATGAAACCTAACGAGAGCAAGAAAACAGAGACGGGAGGTTCAAATATTCGAAACACAGTAATACCAGAATAATATATTTCTATTAGCAATATTAAAAGCAACAACCCTCAAAGAATGGAAACACATTTATCAGCCTGTGGTTAAATCTACTCTACGCAGTGCCCCAGTGAACCTAATAGCGCCCCAGGTCTAAATGACTTATAACTACATATCATTAGGTCGGTAACTAGCTCAAATCAGATATCATTCTTATGTAGCGGAAGGGGTTAGAGTTATGCAGGAAAAGGGGATACAGTCCACATTCGCACCTTCAACTGTACTTCTGGTAACCAGTGTTGAACCTTTCGTTGCAAGAGGTAAGTTTAAATGGACAGTAAGGTACGGGTTACTGTGAAATTCCCAGAAGACCTCCTTGAAGAGGGGATCTAACATAATTCGAGTCAACTGGAGAAGTAACTATCAACTGGACTGTATCTGGCCTCTTAGGGGTGGTCAAGGCCCAGGAAGGCTCAAATATTACTGAAGAACGAACCGAACACTACATGAAGGGTCACGCAAACTAATCCCTGGGGATATCACAATACCTCTGAACAATTATCTAGCAATCACTCACACATTCTCACAGTAGCGTTGGATATCCGGAGCTATTTACTGTCTCTATATGATGTGGCATCCTCTACCAGGACTACTCAGCAATTTACCCTAAAGAACGCTACTGGTTCACATGGAATACAATCTCTCAAAATAAGTGGGCACGTGAATATGGCAAATAGGCAACACTAGGACATTATAAAATAGATACAGTACCCCATCACCTAGGCGTGTTAATGAATGTTACAATAAGAACAAACAAAGAAATTGGTAACTGTGGGATCATAGAAGAGTACATGAAAATCAGTTACATAGCACTGCAATTAGTAAGAAAAGATAATACAAAATCCCTATTAGCAAGTATTACGCAGATGAAGAACCACTATTTATAAATACAGCAAAAAGTAATTAGGTACCGAGAGAAAGTATACAATACAAACAGATAACTTGTGAGGGTCGCTTTAGTTATATACAAAGGCAATGCAATTCAGTTAAAACATTCCGGTCGGATTAAATAACAGTGAAGCAAAAATACAAGAATGAAAAGCGATAAATGGAAGTACATTGACCGAGCGTGCAATCACTAATTTCACATTAACACAAAGGAGGTATTCAAAAATGTAAAGCATGCAATTAATCAGAAGCATTTGAAAGAAGCTTACTTACTGAGAGTTACCAAGGGGGATTGTTATAAGAACTATTATCTCGACTATGTTACTAAGTTGCTCAGGAGGTTTATTTCCAATAACCTTACTCTCGAATGCTTTAAAATACAATGGGGCTACTATAAGGACATTGTTCTCCTTTTTTATTGTCACTAATCACATACGTGTCAAGTTACAGCACCACAAAGTATTTTTGAAATAGAAATAACGAGGCTAAATACAATAACATATTGGTGGAATTTATAAAATCTATGAGGGACTCTGTAACTCGTATGATCCTTAGAGGATCCGGATCTCTTCAATCTCCAAGACAACAAAGCCTCCCACAAGGCTCATTAATATTGCCATTTCTATATGCTCGTAATTTATTTTGCTACGACGTAATACGTATATAACAATAGTGACCCAATGGGACAACACATAGATAAACAAGAATGAATGTTATAGTTTGCCGACGAAACAACACTTATTACAGATAGCAACACAACATTTCAATGTATAGAGAGGCTGCAACAACTGGTAGCCATGACAGTTGCATGGATGTGACTTTGCAGATTACAGCCCAACTCAGCAAAATCAAAGCTTGTTTTATTCAATCACAAAATCAATACCAATTCCCTGTGTATTAAAATAAACAACAAAACAATAAGACCTTCGAACATCTGCAAGTACTTTGGAGAATACAAATAGACAACAAGGTTAGCTTCAAAGCACACACAAGTGCCCAAAAATCATCAGCTATTACACGAGCGGGTCATTTCAGATCACTCACTTATAAAAACTTTGGCATCAATGTAAAAATTGCTAGTTCAATTTAAAGATGACATGCAGGGTCCTTCTGGAGTTCGAACATACAATTTTTATGAAATCTTCTAGATCAAGGCTCTATAATTTGAAAGTAGCTGAAAGAATGAATTCGAGAAAAATTACCAAAATTAGACACCCTAATAACTCGTTGCATAACCTTCAAAATCAACTCTTATACAAATCAACAAAAATAGAGCCAATATTTCCAAGACGAGCACACCAAAAGGACTAATATGGGAATCATTGATACATCATTATGACATAGAAAGTACAGCAAAGGCCAGCTACCAGCGCTAGCAATTTTTGAATACCTGTTATTTTTAGAGTAGATTATTTTTCCCATACAATAAACCTCATTTAATATTAATTATAAATGTAACTGGCAGGAAGACTTTGATCGATAGCCTTCTGATTGCTATCGATAAAGTTGATTACTACTTCTAAACAAACTTCGAAGTCAACACAGAACTCGTCTAGTTATTCAATGATCTGGCCTGTTTCAGACAAATGGGACATGGAAAATATTGTAAATAAAATCTCTTTTTGTTTGGGATTTGCATGAGGAATGTTTTTCTACGCGAAATGGACAAACTGAAAATCCTTTGTCGAATGGGATTATAACAATGGATTGAATGGAACATGAAACGGAACTGAAAAATCTGCCATACGCTGCCCAGAGATTATCTTCTAAATAATGAGTAGGGACAAACAGATGAGGTTCGCATAAAATCTGCATATTTTACTATGATGAATAGTTTCCTTTTTTAGTTTTGTTTTTCTTTTATTATAGAACTTTGGATAAGGATAGCTGTGATTTGACAGAAGGTAGAAGCTATGTTGTTTTGACATTTCTGTTCAGTAAGCATTGACAAATTATCATGGAAAGACTCACGCGGCCACTAGGTTTACGAATTGTTGAAATTTATTTTCAAAATCAGTTGTCTATTGGCCAAACTTATAGAGCATTTCGTGAAATTTATGGTTTACTTAATGGTCTATCAGAGCAGCTTTATCGTTGAACTATCGATAGATTTCGGACACCTTTTTCTCTACTCGATGCAACAATAACAACAAGACAAAGAACTGTACTTAAAGAAGAAAATATCGCTGCTGTAAGTCATAGTATTAATGAGGATCCATATTTGTCTATTCGTCGACGTTTACAACAAGTTGGACTCGGTGCATCCACCACATGGAAAATTTTGCGTAAAGATCTTGGTCTACACTTATACAACATACAACTGATTCAAGAACTAAAGCCACTTGACCATAATAAGCGTCGATTGTTCGCTTATTGGGCCCTAGAACAGCTTGAAGTTGATCCACTTTTTAATCGGTATGGAATAAAATTATTTGTGCCGTTATGTTAGACAAATATAAAAAATACTGGAACACGTTAACTTTTAAATTCAATAATGTATATTTTTATATCAAGAACCGAAGTCTTGAGTTTGGGCTGTTCAAATGTCTGTTCAAAATCACCTTTTGACGGTAAGTTCAATATTACATTATTTAGTGAATAGTGAACCGATTTTGAAAATTTTAACTGGGTTATGCACAGAACATAAATAATTTTCAAACTAACCCACACTCGACATCTCTTTCCTATTCCAAAAATGTTGGAGGTTGATGCCACCTTCAAGGAATGGTTTTTTCGGAACAAACTGATGATAGAAATTCGTCCCCCTCATAACAGAAGTTGACCTGTTTTTTTCAGTCTTCGACAATTCTTCGTTTCTGAGTTCTGACGGAGGGGGGGGGTCAAACTTTCGTTGGGACACCCTGTATATTCATAATGAATTGCCAACCAAGAGAAAACAAGAACAGTACCAAATCGGCCGTCACAGAAAACAGTCTTACCAATTCAAAATTCTTCGTATCTGAAATTAACGCTTTTCAAGAGAACAATAGATTTTCAAGCAAAATTGGTCCCATATAATCTGGAAAATAAATATCGTAAGCGTTACTTCACGGAATGAATCACTGTATGCGGTCTTCTTATTACTAAATTTATAGTGTACGATATATCCACAACTACTTCAAACGCCATGGCAATTTATATGCAGGATTTAATTAGATTCAGGAGTAACAACCAGCTAAGTGTCATATCTCCACCATGATGATGAATATTCGGTGGTATCACTCTGCAGGTTAATAATTTTTGAGAATATAAGTTTGCTATATGCGACAACCACGAACTTGACATCAGTTACTGTTGCGTGTCTTATAGTTTGTATTTCGCTCTTGTGAGTCAATACTTGATAGAAGTAAAATTGAAAAAACTTCAAATTCAGAATTATATATTCTAACTTCTACAATACCCAGGGGTGCGCAAATGGTCCACAACTTCGTTTCTATTCAAGCTATCGACTTGATTGTTTTTTCCAAACGATAGTTGGTACAATCCGCACATCCTGAAAATATTCGCATCCACATAAAGGATGTCCGAAAATGAAATACATACATAGGTTCGAGATTTTTAAATGGGAACCCACTATTTTTCATACATCTTTGGATTTGCCCCTTAATTGTCGATAAAACGCACCCAGGTTTCACTGACTTGTCTGCATTAGTGTTTAACTTTTGTCAATTTATGTTTCGAAATAGCGTCGTGCTTATATCCACAGAAAAAGTCATAACTTCAGATCCAACATAATTCAATCATCTTTTCTCCAATCGATTCCTTAAGCTTCTGTACATCTTTTGGAATAGGTATAAATTTGATGTCGATGTTCTATCGCCTACTACATTGTTTTTCAAATGACAAATAACAAATTGAATTAACTCGATTTTTTCAAATGCAACACTCTGTATTTTATTACACCATTGCATGACGTGTCGAAAGAACTTTTACGATATAAGGTTTGTGGAGTCTACTTCGTGAAATTCGTGAAATGAATTCCAACGTTGCCGTAAAATCGGAAACATCTATACAAAATGATTGAAAAACCTATTCTCGAAATTGTAATAGCAGTGTTTGAAGAATAGTGGTAATAGAAACAGGAGAATATCAAGAAGCAAACAATTATAGTAACAAGAACATGAAGCGGTGAATAACAGAAAACCACGTGAAAAAAATGTTGAGGAAAGCCTTCTTGTGAATGCTCAAACAGGTCACTAATCTTGTGAACATGTGTTGCATCTTGGGCGTCCACTTTAAGGCCGTTTGGTCACGTTTTCCATTTCTCAGTTATGATGGGTAATCCTCAAAATCACACTTTCACTAATCAGAAGGAAATCTGATATCTCACCTGTTTGAGTATTTATAAGAAGGCTTTCCTCAACATTTTTTGCACATGACTTTCTGTTATTCACAGTTCATGTTCTTGTTACTATAACTGTTTGCTTCTTGATATTCTTCAGTTCCTATTACCACTATTCTGCAAACACTGCAATTACAATTTCGAAAAAAATTTTGTCAATTATTTTATATAGATGTTTCCGATTTTACGACAACGTTCTACTAGATTATACTAAAACAATCCACATTTCTTATTTTGGAATTTATTTCACGAAGTAGAACCCACTAAAACTTATATCGACGAAATGTCTTGCAATGGTGTAATGAAATACAGAGTGTTGTACTTGAAAATATCGAGTTAATTCAATTTGTTGTTTAAAAAACAATGTGATAGAACACTGACATCAAATTTATGCCTATTTCAAAAGATGCACAGAAGCGTTTCACGTTCTGAGTCTGCGCACCTGAAGCTCTACAGACACGCGTGGTGCTCTCCCTGTGCTTGTGACGCCAGAGTAACCCCCATTCTTCATGGGAACGTTAGTAATCGAACGCTGGTACTCTGCCCTACTTAACCCTGGTCAGGGTGGGTCTTTGAGGTATTGTTTGCTACCTGTCGCGCCCCCACATATGCTACATCGGAAGCTGAAGCAGAGCAGAGTAGAATTCTTCGACAGGAGCTGGCACGCCACGTACTGAGCGGGCACACTCCAAAATAATGTTTTATTCACGAAACAAAATGGGGCGCTGTTAATGAAAGAACCTTTACAACAAAACATCTGTTTTTGAATAACTATCGAAGTAGAGAAACATTGTGAGAAATAAAACTTTAAATATTTGAATTTTCGACCCACTATTGAAAAATATCAAAGTTCTTGTGGACGATATGTACTCATGAAGTTCCAATCGAATGGTAACAGCAAACATAATTCAAGCTATTCTAACACCCTATCGAGTCTCACTGGATTCAATGGGACTGGTCAATGACGAAACCTCTCTCGCTTAATGGGATCCTTCCAAGTTGACATCAATTAGGAAAATTGGGCAACACCAAAGGTAAACGAGTTATCCAGTTCTCCCGCGGCTGAGGCGCTATTCAAAGGCCGACGAAGTTAAGACTAGTTTAATCACTTTTCATCGAGACAAGAAGCAAGTGACAATTCTCGCATTATTTGAAATACGACAATAGAATATAATTGGCTACAATGATGAACAGAACACTTGGATAACCTAATTCCATTTAATTGTATAATACTCTTAATTTATGTTATATTTATTCAGTTCTAAGAACGGCAACACTCAGGCCAGATGGTATCTTTCGGCCAAACAAAGTTTGTAGGGTACAATCCATTAAGGTAGATCTTGTCGTTAAGTGTTTGTTTAATACACTGCTCAAAAATTGAAGTGGATAATTTGCGTACATACAGTGTGGAAACAAACCACTTATGGAATAAAATTATTTATGTCCCTTTGTTAGAAAATTATAAAAAACGCTGGGATACGTCAACTTTCAAGTTCAATAATGCGTTTTTTAAATATAAACTTAAATAAACAGGATGATTCGGGTAAGCTCAGCATAGTCCTCTTCATTTTAAATGGAACACTTGAAAATTTTTATATTTTTTAAACAACTTAGTGAGATGATTTCAACGAACTATATCATGTACGGTCTTTTATGAACAACACCGGATGAAATATTGGTTTCAAGAAACTGAATACTCAAATTACATGATGTAAATGATTCAAATATATTAAAATAGATGCTCAAAATATTCTCGTCCTTGGCAATAACACTGTCTCCTTTAAAACCCATTCCTAACTTTTTGTAAAGTTTGAGTTGAAATATTCCGCATTTCTGTAGTTATTCTTCCTTTCAGTCTGCGATGCTCGTCGACTGTGTTGAATAAACTTTGTTCCCGAGATAACCCAACAGAAAAAATCCAACGGCGTAAGGTCTCGCTATCTAGCTGGCCACTCAAAAGTACCTCTTTGTCCAATCCATCTATTGGGAAAGATTGCATTTAAGTAGGTTCTGACCATTGAAGCATAATGCTCCATCCGGCTGGAACCAGACATTCTCATTTGATAGGCTTGGATCTATTGCATTAGGAAATAAGTTCACTTATGCAAGAACAACTTCGTCTCTAATCAAACTCAAATATGACATATGGTCTCACGGATCCAATGAGGATTCTCCGCTGACCAATATGTACAATTTTGTCGGTTTACCTCTTCGTTCAATGTAAATCTTGATTCATCAGAAACAACAAGAAAAAGGATACTAACAACAGCTATCTCATCTCTGTTCAGTTTATTCATTATTATTCCGCAGAAATGAATTCTACGTTCTGAACCGTCTTATGTTAACTCCTGTACAAGAGTCATTTTATATGGATGAAGTTTTTTTTTGTAGGGACACCTTATGAAAGTTGTATGACGTTCAATCCTCTGCAACACCTAACAAAATATTATCTTCAATGAATAACAGTTTTATTTTGAAAGGTTTGACATGTCCGAGTTCCCTGAAAACATGGCACAGTACGTTGGGAAATATTAGGCAACTGAGGATACAATCAGATGAAATAAGTTTGCCACTTCAACTTGACTTTTGCAATTATCCCCGTAACCGTTCAGCATTAAAATCTCAATTATGTGAGTCTCATTTGAATATTTCATTATAACTTCTACAAGAAATACGTTTTCAATTAGGAATTTACTATTTTAATGTAATTCTCAATACCGCAACATCTGACTGATAACAATCCACATTATAAGCAGATTTTTTTAGTTATCGGCAATGAAGACGATCATCAGGTATTCATGATGAAAAATTTTAACAAAATCAAGATCCATGAGCGTATCGGGCATTGATTCTAGAAATTTTCCCAACTTAATTGATAGTTAATTTAGAAATTACAGGTTATTAAAAAAATCATTATTTATTTCATTATTTCACCCGGTATTATTCATAACAGACAATACATGATATAGTTCTTTGAAATCAGGGAGGTTCAAAAAGTATAAAACTATACAGTCCAATTGAAGTGAAGAAGATGGAGTGTGGTGAACGTGCGCGAATTACCAGTACATTTAAATGTATGCTTGCTCCGTCTCATTAGGACATTTAGGAAATTATTCTGTCATCGATACTTAGGTCTTTCATGTTGATATTTCGATCTAGCAGTTTTGAGAATTGTCGTTCGAACTGTTTGCACTTCAGATTATTTGTTTTCTAATGATTATATATGGCCTCAGAAAATATGGAGAGTCATTCAGAGATTTATATATATTTATGCCTGTTGAGTTCATATGATACAGCATTCGAAATCATGAACTGACTTCATCCTTCTTTACTTGCATTAATTTCATAATTTTTCTGTAACCAATAAGAAGTTTATTTCGTTCATTCAGTCTACTCCCAAATGGATCTTTCAATCAGTTTCGTTAATTCCCCTCTTTTTGTTAGAAGGAATGCATTGAGCACCTCTAACGTCAAGTCTTTGAAAAGACTAAAATTATTATTCTAGTAAAAGGTAAACTTGTCGTATGTAGCCTTTGCTGCATTATGCACTATCATTCGAAGAGTCAAATTTGTCGTACGTAGCTTGTGAAATTTCGGGCCAAGCTATCGCGGTTATTATTATTAATATAGTAATCCAGTCGATTGCCAAAGTATTGGCAAATTCATTACATTTGTTTTAAGTGTAATAATTATACCTTTTGACTTGGTTTATATACAGTAAACCAAGAATTATAGTTCATTGTTATCATAGTGTATTACGAGTGTTTTACTTCAATTCCTTATCATTTCTGTTGGTTTATCTTATTGGATAAACAAGGCTAGTTCATCATCGAAGTACAGGTGTCCTTAAAGTGAAACTCTTCGCCAAATACGTCAAAACACAGTTCAATTAAACCTTTTGTGATTAATCTTCGAGGTTAGTTAAATTGCAATTGCCTGTTATTTGAAAATACTGAAATAATAGGTAAAATACTGCGGTAAACTAACAGTGGTACGTAACAAAGCTCACTATTGAAATTGAAGATTGACATATACCAGTGTTCTTTATAATTTTCTAACATAAGGATACAGAGAATTTCATCCTTTAAGTAGTTCCTACACTGTATAATATATTAAGAAAAATAAAAAATGATTTTGTATATGTACTGATGTACTGAGTTAGGTGTCTATATACAGCCTGCCTGAAATAGCAACAGTAAGTAGGACTGCTTGAGAGCATCAACATAGAAATAAACAAAATCAAGATTCTGACCTGGTGGCGTCTGTAGGCTTAAAAAAATGTTCCTACTGTTAGAAACACCTAGAAATCAAGGTTTAATATCAGGTGGAGCTTCCTCTAGTCCTTCGTAGTGCTCTTACTCTATTCGGCAATGAGGTTATTAATGAAAGGTTGAAGAATTTTTTGCGAATATACGTCAAAGCATTGACGAGTTGTTGTAATGTCTGAGGTGGGTCAGATAAGCTGTGTAATTGCTGTCATCAGACATGTATCTGCGGATTTTCTATGTATAATTTCTTATAATAAAATTTAAGAAAATGTGAATAATTTTGTACCAGTCCAATGAATTGAATGTGTCCAGATGATGAAATCTTCATTTAATTTTCATACGCACGATCGATTTATCTGTATCGATACATTAACAGAGATAAATCGTAACGATTAATCGTTACAAGGAGCTATACGTTAAAATATAGAAGATATACTCTGCATCATTGTGATATAATATTTTGAATCAGATTAAGAACTTAACATTCAATATGGTGTTCTGAATCGAAATCCAGCACGTGGTCCTCTGCGGTAAAATAAAAAAAACCGGAAGCTGATTGTTGGCAAATTGAATTGGAACGGTTATGTTAAACACAGACGAATTTCATCGTTATTAAGTTTCCTCAGAAAATTACCAATTAACTCTGTGTTTGTGTTCCGACATCAATCGTGATTGCGATCGAAATACACAAATTATATTTGTGTGCGGCACATTGCGTGCATTCTGCACTGCGGAATTGAATCAACATATCGCCTATCATCGTTGACGTCAAAGATGAGCATCCGGGTATGTATTAATTTCATCATCTTGGGTTGACTGAAACTACGTTGCACAGAATGGATTATGAGATATGCAGATAAGCTCCTGGTGAATTAAGACTCACTTATTCTAGAGGTTTTTCAATAAGAGGTATCATTTTGATATGGAAACGAAAAATGAGAATATTTCAGGTGAAATCAATGTATGTTCATTTCATTGTGAAGAGGAAGGTAGGTCATAAAAAAAGGAAAACGATGTCGCCCAAATGGCCGCCACGGCCATATTCTTACCAGTTTTTGTCGTGGTCCCACAGGGCTCAATTTTGAGACCTTTGATTTTCGTACTGTATACTCATTATATGATCAAATTTCCCAAATACTGTCGTACTCACTTTTATGTTGACGGTATTCAGCCTTATTATAGTTTTAATTAAGACCAAGTGGTTCTATGATGAGTTTGTGTCGCTCCATCATCACAGACGTTTTCTTCTTGAAGAATTAAATTACGCTAGGAAATTCATTAGTTCTTTCCAACTTCAACTATTGTTCTCCAGTTTATTTTGCCTGTTAATACCAGAAGACTATGGGAAGAGTCCAGAAAATCCACAATTAATGTCTGAGATATAAGGAATTTCGAAAGAAAAAGTCATAAACTTACGAAAATTAGATGGCTCAATACGATAAACAGGTTCAAGCTGTCTGCACTGGTCCCTTATCATAGGGTAATTTCAACCGGTTGCAGCACCATACCCTTACCAATCATTTTTCGTTGTTCGCAGGGTTCAATTTTGAGGCCTTTGCTTATCGTACTGTTTACTCATTATATGATCAAATTTTTCAAATACTGTCGTGCTCACTTTTATGCTGACGATATTCAGGTGAATTACAGTTTTAATCAAGACCAAGTGATACTATGGTGAGTTTGGGTGTGCTTTATCCTCATAGATGTTTCCTTCATGAAGAATTGAAACATGTGGTAGGAAATTCATCAGTTCTTTCCAATTTCAACTATTGTCCTCCAGTTTTTTTTTGCCTGTTTACAACAGAAAACTATAGGAAGAGCTCAGAAAATCAAGAATTATTGTCTGAGATATATTTATGGTATAAGAAAGTTCGAAAGAATGAGTCACAAACTTAAGGAAATTAGATGGCTCAATACGATAAACAGGTTGAAGCTGTCTGCACTGGTCCTTTACCATAGAGTAATTTCAACCAGTTGCAGCACCCTATCCTTACTAGTTTTTTTCGTTGTCCACAGGGTTCAATTTTGAGACCTTTGCTTTTCGTACAGTATACTCATATGATCAAATTTTTCAAATAATGTCGCGCTCACTTTTATGCTGACGATTTTCAGCTATATTATAGTTTTAATCAAGACTAAGTGGTACTATGACGAGTTTGTGTTTGCTCTATCCTCACAGACGTTCCGTTCCTAAAGAATTGAAAACTACGCTAGAAAATTCATCAGTTATTTCCAACTTCGATTATTGTTCTCCAGTTTATTTTCCTTGTTCATGCTAGAAGTCTATAGGAAGAGTACAGAAAATCCAGAATTCATGTCTTGGGATATATTTATGATATGAGGAAGCCGAAAGAATAAACTCAAGGAAATTAGATGGCTTAATACGATAAACAGGTCCAAGCTGTCTTTACTGGTTCTTTACCATAGAGTAATTTCAACCGGTTGCAGCACCATATCTCACCAGTTTTTTCTCCTTGTCCACAGGGTTCAATTTTGATACCTTTGATTTTCGACTGTATACTCATTATATGATCAATTTTCTCAAATACTGCCGTGCTCTCTTTTATGCTGACAATATTCAGCTATATTATAGTTTTAATCAAGACCAAGTGGTACTATGATGAGTTTGGTTCTGCTCTATCCTCGCAGATGTATCCTTCGTGGATAATTGAAACCTGTGGTAGGAAATTCTTTAGTTCTTTCCAACTTTAACTATTGCCCTCTAGTTTTTTTTGCCTGTTCATACCAGAAGAAGAGTCCAAAAAATCCAGAATTCTTGACTGAGATATATTTATGGTATAAGGAAGATCTAAAGGATAAGTCACAAACTTGAGGAATGGCGTATAGATGGCTCTATACGCTAAATAGGTCCATGCTGTCTGCACTGGTCCTTTATCATAGAGTTATTTCAACCGGTTCCAGCACAATATCCTTTCGTACTGTTAACTCATTTAATGATCAAATTCCTCAAATACTGTCTTGCCTCATTTCATGCGGACAGTATTCAGCTATATTATAGTTTTAATCAAGACTTTTCCTTCATTTGTCTTCTGCTCTTTTATTCTGTTGGTTCATATGAAGTCACTTCTCTTGATTTTTTCATTTACTGTTGAACTAGTATTTATTTTGTTTTTTTCTGCTTTTTATAATTTCTTCAGGATTTGAGTAGACGAACAAGGGGCCACACCCATTTGAAGTCCACCCTGCGAATATTTAAACTGTAATATGTTGAATCTATTTTATTGTTCAACAAAGGCCTTTTATTACTATTATTCTTACTATTCAAGATTAGAGGAGAATGCTTCCTCGCCTTAATGAATGATTGCCTACCCACGAATTTGCAATCAAAATATCTCCAAATAAAAATAGGCATCTTCAGCATTTTCCAGGAAAACTCATACTTACGTAAACATCCAGATGGACCCTTTCATTTGGTTCACTGTATACATATCATATCAATATTTCGAAAATAATCCATCTACTTACAGTATTGGTGTGGATGCAAGGGTCTATAATATCGAAATATAATCTTCAGTAAATGTGTGGATAATACAAATGTTATGACCTGAAATCGCGACTTTCTCTTTACACTAAACGACCACAAGGGATAAACAAGTAGAAACATAACCTATTCTATGTCCTCAATTTATCTCAATATCAAAACAACATAAAACTCACGAGGGCCGTGAATATACAGGAGAATCATTGCAATATTCGACGCTACGTAACCTTTGGCTCATCTCGTATTTCTCGAACGACCTCTGTACCAATTAGAAACGCAATAATAAAGCCGTGTAACCCCGTGAAAACAGACTAGCAGAAATTAGTATCAGTTTACATCTTGTGCCTCTGAAAACCCTCCGCATATAAACGGAACGGATAATTTACCCTTTCTAATCCAGAGATGGGATAAAACCTCATACGGCCGAAATGAATAATGAGCTGTGGGTCACGGGTCATTCCCTGATTTAGTGGCGGTAGGTTTTATGATGATGCGTTATATTTATCATGTTTCGATGAGTAATATCTTTTCATTATGTCGAGAAATTATCTATTAGACGTAGGGGCATGGACTGCACATTTCCTATAAATCTGTCAAGAAAAAGTGGCCTGAATTATTACAGGGATGATAAGGTGGTTAGTAATTGTCTCTTTCTGAAATTCTGATCATGCAGGGTTATTCATTTTGTGCTTCCGAAAGTAAAAGTAAACAAAACACTCTTACCATTTGAATACCGATCAAATTTTCATTTCAATATAATGTTTGGACCTTGCCATTATGTGTGGAATACAGTGAAATCTCCCATGAGCGGACACTCACGTGACCGCCCGATGGTGTCCGTTCAAGAGGGGTGTTCGCTTAAAAGAAATACATATGTACAAAAAAAATTTAATGGAAGTAATAATTGTAGAATATTGGACATAAAAAATCAATATATGTAGGTATAGGAATGTACACTTTTTCAAGGTAAACAATAACTGAAAACTCAAGGTGAGGAATCATTCGGATAAACAAAAATTTTGATGAAAAGGAGACACTTTAATTACGAAAAAATTCCAAAATTTTTGTTTGTCTCATCTTTTTCCTGAATATCAATCAAGAAATCTCAATTCTAATTTGGGGAGAATCTCTATAGTCTCTGAATCTCCGTGATCCTGGGCAAAACTTTTTAGCTGCTTGGTTAAAGTCAGAGCTTCCCCATAATTTTGGACAGCATCTGTTTGCCCTGGCATTTCATCGTTATCATAATCTCCGGAAAGTTCTTGAATGTCATGTGAATTGTCAATTTCATGCTCAGAATATAAATTATCATCAAGGTTCAAAAATTCGTTTAGGTTTTCGTTGAAACTCATATCCAAGAAATTCTTATTTCTGAGAATCTCTGCAATAACACCTAGTGACAAGTCATCTTCAGGATCATATGTAACAGTCTGACTTAATTGGTCGTCACCTTGCATATTTTCAAGCTTAAAACCGGCTTTGTGGAATCAATTTTTGATGGTTTCCTTTGTTACTTGTTCCCAAGAGGTTTTTGCAAAGTAAATTGCGTCCAATGGCGAGATTTTTTTCGTCAATTCTAAAGCTGTACTAGCAGTCTCAATGTTTACTAGGAGGTGTAATGGGTTTTGAAATTTTTTATGATTCCCTGGTCAAGTGGTTGACAAGCTGATTGTAAAATTAGGGGGTAGGAACAAAAGTTCTATATTTTTCAGGTGAATTTCTTTTGGATGAGATTCAGCATTGTCCAAAAACAACAAAATCTTCCTTTTTTCTTTTGCCATTTTCCCATCTAACGTAAATAGAGGTCATTCTTGATAGAAGGTATTTTATTTATAATATATAATTATATGGTTTCCCCAAACATTCATACAGATAGTCCTTGTGTTATAGCAAAGGCCGTTAAATTTGTCTTTCAATCTTCTAGATCAGGTTAAACCACAGAGATATTTCTGTGTGTAGGGGATACCTATTTAAGGTTCTCATTTTTAAATAGAACTTTTTCTCGAAGGCGAAGGGTGAGTTTGAATATGTGTTATTAATTGATTTTATATTTATTGAATATGAATATTTGAATACTGATGAGCAAAGTCGATTTTAAAACTTGTTTTTCAGTAATGTTTTGCATATCTTGAGTTTTTGTATAAAGTACCTTGGTTAGATATCCAATAATATTGAATAGTCTAAGTAAGATAGTTTTGTGATAAAATTCTTAAGATTATGTTGGATATTCTTGAAAGATATTGGTTTTCATAGGATTGATAAGCAGAAACAAAATTTTGTCTATTCAAAATGTTTAATTTATAGGATTTTAGTTAATAATTTTTATTTATTGGATTTTGTTATACCATTTGGATGTCTTATAATGAATGTTTATTTTGTCATGATATAAGTGGTACTTATACGACATTATTTTAATTTATTTTCAGAAGTTATAATCATTGAATATAATCTTTTGGAATTAAATATGTAGAAGGCTAATTTTTTAAAATTGTTTAAAATTTTTTAAAATATTTATATTATTTTCCCATCTAGTTCATGCAATCACTCTGTTATAATTTGTCTGGTCATCCAAGCTTTCTTATTCCACTTCCAAGTTACAGGCAAGTTGTTTATGTTTATATTTTTGAATGCTCTGGGTTTAGCTGCTTTACCAATGACTAAAAGTTTTTCTTTTTTCCCTGCCATATTTGCAATGCAAAATTGTAAATATCTTTTTGGGATATTTACCACCAACACGTTTTTTTTTAATGTTAGCGTTTTGTTAGGCAGAGCTCTGAAATAACGACCTGTTTCATCAGCATTAAAGATGTCCCTGGGTGAATATTCTTTGATAAGAGGAGGGCATTTCTCCCAGAATGATGACACAATTTCAGCAATTAACGAGGCTCCTTCCCCTGAAATTGTTTTAAAACTTATGTTGTGGCGTTTTCTGAATATATGAAGCCAACCAGAAGAAGCACTGAATGCTGAATGTCCCAAGGACAAGGCGTTTTCTTTTGCTTTGCAGCTTATTGACAGACCTGAAAAAATTTTCACCAATAAGTTCTCTTTTATTTGAGCATAATGCCAACATTTCATTAATTTTTGGAATTCCACGTATTCAAAACACCTTATCAAATCATTCATGTGCATACCTATCAGAGGAATCCCTTTATGGCAAGCTGCTGTAAATTTTTCATAACACAACATATCAATGTTGGTACCATCACCAGTTAGAAAGCTTCTCTTTTCATTCACATTGGTGTTCGATATCCACTTGTTCGTTAGGATTTCTTTATGTCCAATTATATCAGCAGTTTGTGTTTTTCCGATATCAAAACGCTTAGATGAATTCCGTACACTCAATTTTTCCTTATTTGAATTAATGAGAAAATAAAATTCCACATATTCGAAACACCTCTTAAAAAAATTATTCATGTGCATACCTGTCGCCCTTTTTGGCGAGCTGCTGTAAACCATTCATAACACAACATATCAATTATGGTACCATCACCAGTTAGAAAGCTTCTCTTTTCATTCACATTGGTGTTCGACATCCACTTGTTCGTAAGGGTTTCTTTGTGTCTAATTATTTCAGCAGTTTGTGTTTTTCCGATATCAAAACGCTTAGATAAATCCTGTACACTCAATTTTCCTTATTGTACACTTCAATTATCTTAATTTTTCTGCTTGAGAGTCAGTATTTTTTTTGGAGCCTTTTCTTTCACTGAGTCAAAGTCAGAATTCAGACTAACACTAATTAAATTCTCGGGAGTTTCGTGCCGCAGCGATACTTTCCACAGAGAATTGAAACAAAACCAATATTTTTTATTTTGGTTTTGTCCGGTTAATAGAACATACCTTACTGTCCGCGTCCGTTCAAGGGAATGTCCGTTTAAGAGACAACTCACACAATGTAAATTATATGGGAGTCAGTCGGGACTATGAAAAACTGTCCGTTCAAGGGAGGTGTCCTTCTAAAGGGGGTGTCCACGAGGGGGAATTTCACTGTACATCATTTAAATCTCCTCCGCGTGATCTCTCAAAGGACTCGATCCTTGTGAGGTAATTTTCGATGACTAGCTAGCACATTGCAGGCAATATCTAACCAATAACTTGACGGATGTTGGTTTTCAGATCGTCAATAGTCTGAGAATTACTCCGAGTCGTACATGTCGGTATATGAGCAAAGTTCTTCACCGACTAATTTTGAAGTGTCATAATTAAGTTTTCTTTTCAATATCTGTCATGTTCAAACGATTCTAAAAAAAGGCACTAAAGATAAGAAATTCTCGAAAAGAGGTCACCTACGTAACAAAATCTTCAATATACCAGCAAATAGCAAGTTGTTTCTATTCTTTCGCTTTCAATATAACGCCAAGTTACTTTATGAGTGATTTTTTACTAAGAGTATAAATGGTTGGTTCGATATCGTGAAAACAATTTTCAGCGTTGAATTCACCTAAAATATTGAAGCCTACCTTGAAAGCACGTGTCCGGATTCTGAATAAATTGTGAAACATAAAAACTGTGTAAATTTGTTTTCAAATAAAATTGTTATAATGATTCACCTAGAGCCAACCGTCTACGTCATTCATTTAAGGAAGCTATGTTATCGACAGCCCTTGAAGTTATTTTTTTCAACCTTCCACCAATTAATTAAAATAGGAATATATTCTTCAACTGGGGGTACTTGATCAAAATGTCGCTAAAAAAATTCAGTAGTTGATCATTATACAGCAAGAGCTTCATTCAAGTTCTACTCAATGAATAAACATCAAATAAACTGATAGATGTTTTTTTGTTCCTTTTTTGACATTGATTGGAAAACGTTTCGCTGAAAAACTATACAGGCAATTCTACCAACAATGTAAAGTCCGATGTTAGCGAAATTTTCACCGATACCGGGTGAATTCCATCGGCATTATTATATTTCTAAGTGAAAGGTAATGTAAGTAGAGTTCATGAAAGTCTAAAGTTTCTGAAAGTGTTTCATCAAAACGTGGTTTATCTCTCGACGGTGCTATCATGAGTGAATGAACAAATAAGGGGGTTTTCGTAATCTGAACTTCATATTGAATGTTTTGTGTTTATTCTTGATATCAACCTTATCGTAGTTATATTCTACATCTTGAAGACGTATAAAAATATTTCGAAAATATAAATCACTTTTTACATTGGACAAAACAAATAACAGCATTAATAACTTAAACATATCTAGTTTTTCAACTGAGTTTTGTATCGAGTGGTTTTTTAGAGTGATAGAACTTTCGATAGAGATAAATGTGATTTGACAGAAGGTATTATAGAAGCCATGTTGTTTTGACATTTATGTTCAGTAAGTATTGACAAATTATCATGGAAAGACTCACGCCGCAACAACGTTACAAATTGTTGAAATTTATTCTGAAAATCAATGTTCTATTCGCCAAACTCATAGAGCATTTCGTGAAATTTATGATTTGCATAATCGTCCATCAGAGCAGCTTATTCATCGAACTATCGATAGATTTCGGACAACATTTTCTCTACTCGATACAACAACAACAAGACAAAAAACTGTACGTACAGAAGAAAATATCGTTGCTGTAAGTCATAGTGTTAATGATGATCGAGATTTAACTATTCATCGACGTTCACAACAAGTTGGACTCTATGCATCCACCACATGGGAAATTTGGCATAAAGATCTTGGTCTATGCACATACAAGATCCAACTGGTTCAAGAACTGAAGCCACTTGACCGTAATAAGCGTCGTTTGTTTGCTGATTGGGCCCTAGAACAGCTTGAATTTGATCCACTTTTTTATCGTAAAATTGCGTTTAATGATGAAACTCATTTCTGGTTGAACGGCTATGTAAAAAGCAAAATTACAGTATATGGAGTGAAAACAATTTCTCTACAAATTTCATTGCATCCTGAAAAATGCACTGTATGGTGTGCTTTACACGCTAGAGACATCATCGGTCCATATTTCTTTAAAAACTATGCTGGAGTTTATGTTACAGTGAATGGTGCTCGTTATAGATCGATGATCAATTATTATTTGTTTCAAAATTTGAATGGTATCGACCCAGAGTGTTTTGGTTCTAAAAAGATGGTGCTATACCTCATTCAGCTACCGTAACAATTGATTTATTGAAATAAAGATTTGGAGATAACATTATTTCGAGAAATGGTCCAATTAATTGGCCTCCAAGATCATGCGACATAACTCCACCAGATTATTTTCTTTGGGGTTATGTCAAGTCATTGGTTCATGCTGATGAACCAAAAATAATAGACGCCTTGGAAGCCAACATATTTCATGTTATTGATGAAATAAGGCTTGAATTACTCGAAAAAGTGGTCCAAAATTGGTCTGGTCAAATGCGGTTCCTCAGAGCAAGTCGTGGTGGACATATGCAGGGAATTATTTTTAAAACATAAATGCCATAAAATTATCTTTCAAATGAAAACTGTTAGAAATGCTCCGAAGTATATTTGGAAGATTTCTGAATAGAGGAGCCATACAAAAAGAATGGAAACAGTTTTTTATAATTCCTATTTTTGAAAAAGGTCCAAAAAGCGATCCAAATATTTACAGGGGAACGCCGTAATACTAACAATAGGCAGAATATACAACCGGAAGAATAAGCTGCTTTTTGAGCTGGTCGATCGTGTATAGGTCACGTTTTCACCCTCAAAATAACATTAGAAGAGAGAGTGCAATGTAATAGAGAAACCCACGTAGCTCTAGACCTGAAGAAAGCCTATGACAGCGTGCCTATCCCAAGACTGTGGAAGGAAATAATACCATTAGAATATATAACTTTATTTCTGCAATATATACCTATTACTTTTTATATAGATATAAAGTTTCCAATACAGCCAGGAGTCAAGCAGCAAAACATCTGGAAGTTAATATACACTTGTTTTGAGCTATTTGCTATACAATTTTACAATTTATTTTTTTATTATAAAATGTCTAATGCATTACTAAAACTGCTGCAGTTTACTCAGGTTAGGTGGCTGCAATTTTCCTACTTAGATTCACACTTTTTTACTGTAAACTCCTTGTGCTTGAAAAGGATCAGACTGTTCATATATTTTGAAATATGAACCACTTTTTTATCTTAGTCATTAGTGCTGCCAACAAAAAGTTGTTTACACTTCATTTGATATGGATTTATGCAAACATGCACTGAAGCCACTCGTGCCACGTCAACCCTCTTATAATTTTTTCATTTTGTTTGAATTTTACATACATTAGAACGTAAAAAAAATCCAGGAAATAATATACCGTTTGCTCCCTGCGTAATTCCAAATAGTCCTAATTAGATGAAACCGTTCAGCAGCGCGACCTCTTTTCAGTGTTACCATTTGAGTCCCAACCGATTACTGCGGTTTTAATTAAAGCTACTGAATCATCCCGTCGGCAATATAGAAAACTGCGGTATAGAATCTGGTACGCTTGCACTGAATAGTATCGTCTGAAATTTTGCCAGATGCGTGAACGCCAGACTTGTTTCATTGATGGCTTGGGACTTGGAAAGAATTCAAGATAACGGGATCGACCGTAGACATTCATGAATATCCGGTACGTATGAATTTTTCAGGACTCGGAATTTGTAACACTTAGAGGTTTTTTTTGCGTTCACGGAGAACGGATCTGGTGGGTGGTCTACGAATAACGGCAGAAATTTGTGTGCCCGAATCTGTTCATGCAATGCAGATATTTATACCAAATAAATCTAATACAGGTCAAGTTAACGAGATATCTCATTCTAACTGACGTCTTTACATCTAACTGAGGTCACAGGAACAATCAATGCGAAAGTGAAAATGGCCAAAACTGTTTCGTTCCAATGTTTCTATTCTCAAATTCAGAACCTACTCAAATAAGGTACTAACGGAAGTAAATTTTCAATACTGTCCGTCCGTTTGGACACAGAAAGGCTTGTGAATTTATTGAAATTGTACAGTAAGCAAATATTCAAACTGTAAAGATGCCAGATATCTGTTCACATAAATTTGTAAAATTATTAAAAACTGAATGAACTATTCAAAAGTTGTTTCATATAACCCAGACTTCAATGTACTCTAAAGTCGAAAATGCACTCTGTAATATATTGTCAAACGATGAAACTTCAAATACGAACTTTTACTGTGAAACCAAAATCGCTAACACATCACAGCGAAGGCTATGATGAAAAGATGAAAGGAAATTATACTAAAACTCTCTAATTTGCGCTAGCGATTTTGTCCGTCCACACATGAAACATACTTTTTCGTAAAATGCCCCTTAGTGCACCTATGAAAAGATAAATAAAACTTTTCTTTCCTCAAGAAATCCCAAAGTGTCAACCTAATAGTGAAAATGCAAACTCGTACTCCCTATCTATTTATTTCAACTTTACAATTGAAATAGTGACTCTTATTTACAATAAAATACAATTTTACAGTAATCTTGAGGTCCGAGATTTACGTAAAGACTTATCTTTGAGGTTCTCCTGGAATATTGTTCTCCAAGGTGTCGGAATGACAGTGCTTTCTCCAAGAATAGTTCCTATTTTGCATATAATCAACATGTCTTCAGTTTCAGTTCGTTCCAAATGACCAGTATCCATCCAGAACTAAGATGGTTCGGTAATAATAAAATCCGGCACAAGGAAGATTGTCTGGATTAAGATAGTCTAAGCAAAAAGGCACTCCAGCAAGATTGTTTAACTCTAAGATCATCTGGTACTAAGATCTCCGGTACTAAAACTTCTGATTAGACGTCTTATAAGAAACAATTAAAATTCAATATTCCACGATTTTCATGGATGAGGTACATAAATTGGATAAAAATACCATAAGGTGTGTCTTCGTGCGTCCTTACAGTACGAAAAGAAAGAAAATCTGGGAAATTCTACGCTTCCTGAAAACAATGCAACTCTACAGCGTCGTTTTTCATTGCGGAAACTCTAAGCTTCTTTTTGGTCTTGTTTAATCACATTATTGAAGCATTTTTTAGCGATTGAAATTCAAATCAACAGTAGAGCGTTTTTTAACGTTACAACTTCCTGAAACGATGTGTTCGGATCCTTGCTCCCTACTGATGGGTGTCCAAAGCTGTATCTTGAAATACTAAATCCCTTTGTTTATGCACGTCGTCAATCGAGTATCAGTTCACAATTTCTGAATGAAGTCATATATCAGATAGCTGTCATTTATATGTAGTGGTTTGAAGTCAAGAATATACTGACTTTCAGTGAATATATCACAAAAGTAAAAGAATTCTGGTTCATCCGGAAATATCGACTTCATTGGCTCAATATAACTCCGAAACTAAAATCTAAGGCACCAACAATTTCTCCAGGTTTAAACAATCTTCCGAATAATCCAAAATTGATTGATACTATATTCTCCGAAAGAATTTCCGGCAATTCAACTTCAATTCGTTCAATTCCACTACCCTGTATGACCAATAAATCAATCTCAAACAAAATGTTCAAAATGGACGTTGATCCCGTCGGTAAAGAAAACGCGCAACTTCATGCAAATCAGCGCTCCCGGCGTCCAGACACGAAAGCGTATGGACTAGGGGTACTTAAAACATTACACTTGATGAACCATAGATGGATCTATACGTTAACATTTCAAACTAAACATAAAATGAATGAATCAAAGTTCAATTGACAATCTCAAGTATTTGTTAGAAAGAAGACTTATTAATGAAAATCTCTCATGTGTTTTTCTTTTATAATTGATGAATGAAAATTAAAAAATCTTAACCTAAGGAAAATGTTTCATCTCACTAATAACCTGAAGTTAAGTTTGTTGTTTCCTCTCAATAAATGTAGAAAACTACACTAGTAATAATGCAAACAATGGATTCCTACTGGAAGACGTACGTATTCTGGATCACGTTCCAAGGACTGCCTAGACTTCTTGCATACATTTCCAGGGAAATGAATGAAGTTATTTCCGAATAGACGTCAGTAATATATTATAACCCTGAAGAAACAATGCCATCTACTATGCTCTGAATGCCAGTCACAAACGTCAACATCTCCGAATATTAACCTAGTTTTACATTTCAAACCGTCTTAGGACCCTTCGGAACTAATGCAAATAAAGATTGAATTTCTAAAGCGCAACCGATCATTGCGCTTAAACGGAAGTTTTCTGTTGCACTGAATTTCTTGCGATCTGATCGCGTATTAAGGAATGTGGAGTCGCTGCAATTATTCAACAATTAATCGTATTTAAAATAGATTGTCAAGTGCGTTAAGAATTTATGTTCACGAGCAACATAGTTGAGAGGACAATATCAGTATTCTAAAATTTTTTTAAAAGTTGCCTACTGATAGCAGCCCCACGTTGGGAGCCAATTTGTGTATATAGTTCAAAAAGCAGGACCGTTGAGTGACGTCGAAGGGCTATAAATCTACAAGAAACATTTGAATACCGCCCGGTTTACCTTTGCCTCATGGAATGTCGAATGCTAGGTTTCAATTATTTTTTTCACGCTTCTTTTGGGTTGACAGTTGGAAGACACGCTTCAGAATGAAAGGTTATTTATGATGGGAACTAATTGATCCTAGCATGAGTCATAATGTATTTCCCACAATAATTAATATTTGAGAGTAGATTCCACTTTTGATACCACCAACCCTGAAGTAGAGGGAGTAAAAATCGTGGACTTCGGAACAGCGTTTCTGGGTACGTTTTAACTTGCGACGCAACATATGTTATTTGCAAATTAACCTTGTCATATCTGTCGTCGAATTTCAGCTGTTTTTCTCGCCATACTCGGCTCTAACGCATAAATTATTGCTGTTAGACCTCCCTTGTGATCCTTTCCTTGTAGCTGCTCATAATGACCACGCCCAGCTCACACTTGATGATCTTAAAACTGCGCGAACAGATTTCTACTCCTAATAACATATCGGGTGTTTTTTTTTTAGAGTGATAGAACTTTAAATTGAAATAGAAGACGTTTAAATTAAGATTGAAGCAATTTTTTTTAATTAGAAGATAATTTTATGATTAAAATAACATGAATAAAGGTTAATTCTTGATAGAAGGTATATAAAATTATTTAAATATTTTAATATTAGCCTTCTACATATTTAATTTTAAAAAATTATAGTTAATGATTATAACTTCTTAAAATAAATTGATATGATGTCATATAAGTACCACTTATATCCAATGACATATAAAATAAACATTCATTATGAGGCATCCTAATGGTATAACAAAATCCAATAAATAAAAATTGTTAACCAAAATCCTATAAATTAAATATTTTGAATAGACAAAATTTTGTTTCCGCTGATCAATCTTATGAAAACAAATATATTTCAAAAATGTCTGAAATAATCTTGAGAATTTCATCATAAAACTATCATACTTAGAATATTCAATATTATTGGATATCTAACTAAGTTACTTTATATAAAAACTCAAGATATGTAAAAAAATTACTGAAAAACAAGTTTTAAGAGAGACTTTGCTTCGTCAGTATTAAAATAATTTATATTCAATAAATATAACATCAATCAACAACAAATATTTACTCACCCTTCAACCATTTAGAAAACTTCTGGTAAACTGAAAAATCTTTGAATGTAGTGTAATGGTTAACTATGTATAAATATTTCTGTGGTTTACCCTTGATCTAAAAGACTGAAAGACAATTTAACGGCCTCTGTTATAGCACAAGGACTATCTGTATGAAGAATGTTAAGGAAACCAAATAATTATATATTATGAATAAAATAACATAAATTCTTGATAGAAGGTACATAAAATTATTCAAAATTTTAATATTAGCCTTTGGATGTTTTATAATGAATGTTTATTTTATATGTCATTTGTTATAAGTGGTACTTATATGACATTATTTTAATTTATTTTCAGAAGTTATAATCATTAAATATAATTTTTTGAAATTAAATATGTAGAAGGCTAATATTAAAATAATTTTATGACATTTATGTTATAAAAATAATTTCCGGCATATGTCCACCACGATTAGCTTTGAGGAACCGCATTCGACTAGACCAATTTTGGACCACTTTTTCGAGTAATTCAGGCGTTATTCCATCAATAACACGAGTTATGTTGGCCTCCAAAGCGTCTATTGTTTCTGGTTTATCAGCACAAACCAATAACTTGACATAACCCCAAAGAAAATAATCCAGTGGAGTTATGCATGATCTTGGAGGCCAATTAATTGGACCATTTCTCGAAATAATGTTATCACCAAATCTTTCTTTCAATAAATCAATTATTACGGTAGCAGCATGAGGTGTAGCATCATCTTGTTGGAACTAGAACACTTCTGGGTAGATACCATTCAAATTTTGAAACAAATAATCATTGATCATCGATTTGTAACGAGCACCATTCACTGGACCATTAGCATCAGCATCGTTTTTAAAGAAATATGAACCGATGATGCCTCCAGCGTGTAAAGAGCACCATACAGAGCATTTTCAGGACGTAATGGAACCTGCAGAACTTCTTGAGGATTGTTTTCACTCCATATTTGGCAATTTTGCTTGTTTACAGCGCCGTTCAACCAGAATTGAGCTTCATCACTAAACACAATTTTACAATTAAAAAGTGGATCAACTTCAAACTGTTCTAGGGCTCAATCAGCGAACAAACGACGCTTATTGTGGTGAAGTGATTTTAGTTCTTGAACCAGTTGGATATTGTATGCGTGAAGACCAAGATCTTTACGCAAAATTTTCCACATGGTGGATGCACAGAGTCCAACTTGTTGTGAACGTCGACGAATAGACAAATCTGGATCATCATTAACACTATGACTTATAGCAGCGATATTTTCTTCTGTACGAACAGTTCTTTGTCTTGTTGTTGTTGTTGGATCGGGTAGAGAAAATGTTGTCCGAAATCTATTGTAGTTCCACGAATAAGCTGCTCTGTTGGACGATTATGTAAACCATAAATTTCACGAAATGCTCTGTAAGTTTGGCGAATAGAACACTGATTTTGAAAATAAATTTCAACAATTTTTAAACGTTGTTGCGGCGTGAGTATTTCCATGATTATTTTCCAATGCTTACTGAACAGAAGTGTCAAAACAACATGGCTTCTACTTCTGTCAAATCACAGTTATCCCTATCGAAAGCTCTATCACTCTAAAAAAACAACCGATATTTATTGAGCAACGCATCAATTGAAACGCTGTATAGTTTCAAAATACGCGACCAGAAATTCGTTATAAGCATTCCGGATTGTTGATTCTGATCACAATCGCGAAAACATGACGTTTAATATACACGTTGATAGATACAGGGCTTTATTCTGGCAAGGCATCTCATTAGCTACGATTCATGCAGACCATTGTTCCTAGCTGACAGAACATTATTTTCCTGAGCGGTTTTCATCGATTCATTTCAGTTGGATGAAACAAGAACGAGTTAACTTCAGCTCTAACAGTTCACGATCGACGTTTCAAAGTAAACAATGGATTAATTCGTCGGAGAACATGACACTAAGTAGTAGCATCGGTTATTCCGGTAAAACGACGAAAATGCTCAGCTTGGCATATAAATACGAACAAACTGAATCTTAAATATCAAGCAGAGTAATTCTTAGTGAGCTATTTAAAATTTGCATTTTTGATTGTCTATAAATAAAAAACAAATCAATGGTTTTTCAAACTTTAAACATAATTGGAAAATTTGAACCTTGACATTTACGAATGGAAATCAACAACCTCATTTTCGTATTTCAAGACATCAATCATTGCTGGATGGTGTAACACTCATCCTTAATGGATCCCCACAAAAAAGTCCAACGGAGTGAAATCACAGCTCCGAGGCGGCTAATTAACATCAGCATTTCGAATGATTTTCGATTTTCCAAAACGGTGTGCAAAAGATCGATGGTTACGTTGACTGTGTGGCAAGTGGCGACGGCGGCTTCTTACTCCTTTCTATGAAAAATGATCCATTGATGCCTTCGTCTTCTAGTGTCTTCTCCTTTGATGAAGGTTAGTGCTCACTCTGGAAAACTTATCTCTCTCTTCAGCTGTTCTTTAAAATCAAGCCCACTCCATGCTCTTATATCCCTTATCCAGGTTGGCCTTCTTTTCTGGACTCGTCCTTTTTAGAATTGAATTAAATGAATATCTTAGAAGACACAGTTTCAATTGAGTAGACATACAGAGTAAACACTCATTGCACAGCACCGAAAGGCATAAAAGAATTTAAAGAAATATGAATTATTAATTGAAAATATTAACTAAACACTTGAAGGATACAAAATTTTGTTTCGTATCAATGTATTATCAAAACCAAATTCTTTTCTAAATATGCACAAAATAACCTTAAGAACTTCTTCAGAAATAATTTTTTTTTAAATGAGTTCTTTCAAATTATATATCATGCAAGCGATTTAAATTATCCCTGTTTCATAATATCTGCAAAAATTCAAGTCTTCCAGGTAATCAGAGTAGTCACCTACCAGTTCAAATGAAATGAAGTGTTCATGGATTAGAAAAAGATTTTCGAGTTAACTTTTCGTTTTTCTATTTTTACATCCTACCAGTTTTTCAGGAATGAACTGACTTTCCAATCCTTTATATTTTAAGGATTTGACAGTAGATATTCGGTGGAACGGGCGAATGACAATCAATAAGGCTCATCCTCGTTTCCTCTTCATAAATCCTCTTATGTCGGATCTTACAAGACAGTTGTGATGAATGGTTCATTCGTGCGGAAGAAGAAGGAAACAAACAATCTTCGCTGAGCGACATAATTCCTCAAATAACAACTATATACAGGTGACCTAAGGACTATTTTGTAAGAGAACTCCAGGTGGGGAAAACGTGAAAATTTCGAGAGATATTGGAAAGGTTTTTCGCCTCAAAAATTTTTTTTGAAAAGAAGTCATTAACCAGAAGGCATCAATGAATTACGTGATTTTATGTTATATATTCAAGCTAAATTATCCGAAGATATTCTATAGTAAGTAACTGGTGAAAAAACTAACGGGGTATAGAATGACGGAGACTTTATTTTGAGAAATCTCTTTATTAATTTAAGTTGATGTTGAACTTATTTGAAAGTAATTTCTTGATTGTTTTGGTCTTTAGTTGACGGAAATTCATCGTATATGATTTGAAGTGAATTTTACCATGCTCACCCGATGAAGTCAATATGTAATTGACGAAACAATTGTTATGAACAATAAATATGAGTGGAAATAAAGTGTTTTACTTCAAATCATACAGTACATATAGTATATTATTTGAAAGCTATTTGAGCTCAAGAAAGCTAGATGTCAGAGTTAAGCATAAGTGAGTCATAAATTCAGCATTGAATATGGAGTACCACAAGGAACGATCTTGGGGCAACACTATTTAATATATACACACATCATCAAAAGTCTTGGCTCCCCCTATCAATTCCCAACTTATTGAATGTAACATGACAATTTTTTCTGTGTGGAATCTTCACTATCTTTTCACTTAATTAAAAGCAATAAACCAGCAAAAAGTGTTTCTTGTTCGGGAGAATACAGGTGTATTCGAAGTTGATCAGTTTTCAGCGAATAACCAGAGTTGTAATATTGAGAATATTCCTTGAAAAATTACGGAACATCCAATTTCTCAGTTTGACCGGGCAAGAATAGTAGCCCTTCATCAAGAAGCACCAGATTGCGCAACATTTGAATATTCCACGGACTTATATCGCAAATTTTACTCGAGGGAATCGAACGGTATCTGTAACAGCCCTTCGAAATCATTTTTTGAGGATCTATAGACGGGTAGTCTCAACCAGTACCCTAAGGAGACGGTTGCATTCCTCAGATTTACGGGCAAGAAGACCCTTAAGAGTACCTCGGCTATCATCTGGACATAGAGCTTCCCGTCGGCAATGGGCAGAACACCACCAACACTAGCTTTTACCACAATGGCGCAACGTCCTTTTTTCGGACGAGTCACGATTCGGTTTACAAAGTTATAGTCGACGAGAAAGGGTTTGAAGAGGTCCAGGCAGACTCAGTTTCGCCCGGAAGGTTGTGCATTTTCAAGGCGGATCAATAATGTGCTGTCGGTATAATGTGCGCTCGCTGTACCCCTCTTATTATCGTTGAGTGAACAATGACTGGTGCCATCTACGTAGAAAACATCATTGGACCAATTATTGTTCCTCTGCGCAACGAATTTGGGGATAATTTCATTTATCAGGATGATAACGCCCCAACACTCCGTACACGAAGGGTTCAAAAGATTCTTCAAGAGAACAATATCCAGGGAATGAACTGGCCAGCAAACTCACCAGACATGAATTCAATTGAGCACGTATGGGATTACTTAGGGAGAGCAATATCCAATCGCCAAAACCCACCTTCAACTTTCCAGGAATTGAGTTTAACCCTTCAGAAAGAATGGAATGATATGCCTGAAAATTTCATTAATGACTTGATTCGTGCGATGCCTAGGCGTATCGGGCAGTTGATTGGAAGAAGAGGTGGTAATACGTACTATTGAATTTGGATTCAGTTTTGGGATAACTATAATTGATCAAAAATAAATAATCGATAAGATTAGATTAGATTTTTTCTCTATTTTCCTATTTTGTCTCATCCTGCATAAAGCAAAGAGTAACAAACAAAGAATTTCTATCAAATATATTGCAGTGGAATTAGAGGAAAATTATCATTTCTTTTCCAGAACATAGATTTTTTATTTTCTGAGAAACCTAGGGAGGCAAGACTTTTGACGAAGTGTGTAGCTATTATTTGTTCTGTTTGAAGATAGCCGGAGAGATAATTGGTTTTCTAGACGTAGAGAAAGACCTCAGGATAATTAAAGACTGATTAGATCACAAATTCTTCACCATAATTCATAAAAGTGTGTTTGAAAGTTGTTTGGCTGTTTGAATTCTTAGTTAGCGTAGGTATATTACATTTACAAGGGCCTTCTCTACAGGTGATACAGTATATTTGGATGAATAATACATATTTTGTATTTCAGTTACAGATTTCTGTTATTTTTGGCACGATAAGAGGTCCTTTTACAATTTGCATTTTTGATGGGCTATTAATAAAAAACAATTGAACATTTTCTCAAAGTTATAAGTTCATTGGAAGATTTTAGCTTTGACATTTACGAACTAATATAATTCCAGCAATAAAGATTTTTCATTAACAGATCTTCTAGACTTCCAAAACATGACATTACTCTGTACTCCTCTCATAATATCCACATCTACACAGATAAGAATATTACATTTTATAACTCAACGATAAGTAGATAAACAACTTAATGTCATCTCGAATCAAACGCTTTGAGTTCAAGTTTGTCGGTAATCCAGGGCTGCAACGTCACGGAGATAGATTTAATTTGTGTTTGAGTTGGCATCAAAACAAGGAAAGAGCTTCATAAAACTCAGTTCTGAAGCGGAACAGTAAAACGGATTGAGTTGATGGAAAATCGATCTTCCTGTTTGATGAAATGTTCAAATTGAGGAGGAAGGAATACTTTACTATTCGGCTTATTGATAAAGTAAAGCAGGTTAGATAACGAGATGGGGAGAATTCGAACGAGAAGAGACACCTTGTTTATCTGGAATGGCTGCGGAGGTATTTTGGAGTGGAACTAGCTGTATTTGATATTTGGGAGGATGGAGGAATGATTGAATATGGAATGTTAGAGAAAAACTGATTTTAATCAGTTGATTAAGCCGATATACTTTATGCTTCTTTCAGTCCAGTCACAGAACCTCTTCGTGTGATTAATATTATAGGGGTATTATATATATATATATATATATATATATATATACATATATATATATATATATATATATATATATATATATGTATATTAATATGGATCTAAGTTATGGTCTCATAACTCATGAGAAAAGGGGTGAATTTTTGGTAATACTCGTACCAAAACTCAGAAAAAATTAAGTTCTAATACTCACAAATAAAATTGATGAAATCATGCTGAATTATATATGATAATAAACGTGTTGTCTACACCTCTTTACTGAATTAATGAATATTCGCGGATATGGATGATTTCTCAAGGGATATTTTTCCGTATATTTGCTTCATTCTGCTTGTAACTCTCCATGCATCAGAATTGTACCAACAAGTTTAATACTTAAATAAATATACGTTATATTCAAACACCCATGAAAGTCAAAAACTCACAAGAACTGACTAGTTCTGTTCAATTACCGATAATTGTATAAGTTTGATTGAATACAGAACTCGATTGAAAATTGTTACATATCGTTTCGCTGCAATGTATATAATGTAACAGAACCGGACTTGAAGTTTCACGGCATCAATTTCAACTTTGAGGACTATTATCTTTGTCTCCTGGAATATTTATGCGGCAGAAATCTGCTGAATTGGTTTATTTTGGTGAGTTCTATATAAAGAATGTTTATTTTTCAAACCTGTATGTAACTAATCTAACGTCCCACTCTATTTCTTCAATGAACCATACGCATATTGTACGGTTTTCCGTAGTTTTCGTAATTATGATTTTTTGATATCTCTGTGTCTAACCTTGTTTGTCTCACAAGACATCATAGCTCCCAGAGACACGGATTATTGAGATACAAGCTTGATGATTCCTTTGAAACCTGTGGACTTTATGTCTCATAAAATAATGCTAGTATGCATCATCAAAAAAAGTTTGAATCTGAAAGCTAGTTGAATCAAAATTTGAGTATTCCTGCGCATTCGCCATTTTGCAACAATTACTCAACTACAACTTTTGTAGCAGAAAACATATAAGAACGGATTAGACGTATCCAATAGCCGCTGATTGTTTAGTTTTACGTGAATACGGAACTAGTTTGTGGATGGACGTCGTTGCGCGATGTGTGGTGAATGAGGCTTTTGAGGAAGCTGAATCGGAATTTCACGGCAAATGAAATCTTTTAATGAAAATATCAGAAGAAAACACTAAGAAAAAATTTGGCGATACTTTTTCGAAGAATTTATTGAAACTTTAATTGAGAAGGAGGAAAATATCCAAGAATGTGATATATTGAATCTCCAAGTTATTTATATCCATAGTTGAATATTCCCGCTCCTTCGCCATTTTGCACCAATCCCACACCTAGACGTAGTTCAGGTTCAATAACAACAGTATGTCATAAAAATGGAGATATTTCCTAATTTTGTATAAGAACTTTTAAGGATAATGGTAATGATGGCCTTTTAGAAGCATTCTGTTATACATTCTGTCAAGAAAGTACCGGGAATTATCGATTTAAATCTGGCGGGGCAATGAGGCAGGTAAAATTTTTTTTCCATGGTTGGTACCACTGTCCTTAATTACTATGCCAAGCTTGAGCGGGATCTGTCAACTAGCGTGTTTGCAACAGCTGATTAAGTCAGTCGATGTCAGAGTGCGTGCCGATTTTTACTATGGGTGATTACGTTGAGCAAAGAATTTGTTTGAAATTTTGTGTTGCAAATGAATTTTCATGTGCCGATGCATTGAAAATGTTGCAAAAGGCCTTTGGTGATAATGCTCTATCGAAAACTCGTGCATATCAGTGGTACAGAGCCTTCAAGGACGGTCGTGAAGTGGTCGCTCATCGACGGCTTCGATCGAAGATAACGTCGATAAAATTAAAAAAGGGTGCTGGAAAACCGTCGTACCAGCTTGAGAGAGATAGCACATGATCTTAAGATATCCCACGAGTCCGCACGTACGATTTTGATTGATATTTTGGGCATGAGAAAGGTGGCCGCACGACTCGTACCGAAAGACCTGAATTTTCTTCAAAAACGTCATCGCGAACAGGTTGCTTCAGACATGCTGGATCGCTGTAATTCCGATTCTACATTCATGGAACACATTATAACTGGTGATGAGACCTGGGTCTACGAGTATGATATGCAAACAAGCCAGCAATCATCGGAATGGGTGGCAAAAAATGAGCCGAAGCCGAAAAAACCACGCCAAAGCCGCTCGAAAATGAAGGTGATGCTCATTGTTTTCTTCGATATCCGTGGCGTGGTGCACTACGAATTCGTTCCAGAGGGTCAGACGGTAAACAAGGAGTATTACCTAGGCGTTATGAAACGTTTGCGTGAGCGTATCCGTAAGAAGCGGCCAAATTTGTGGGCGAACAACTCATGGATTTTGCATGACGATAACGCGCCTTCTCACCGAGCTACGATTGTGACTGACTTTCTCGCCAAAAACTCAACAAACGTGCTTCAGCAACCACCGTATTCGCCGGATTTGGCTCCCTGCGACTTTTTCCTCTTCCCAAAACTAAAATTGCCCCTTCGTGGCACCCGTTTTGAGTCGATTGAAGCCATAAAACAAAATTCGGCGCAAGAGCTAAAGTCCATCCCGGAAAGCGCCTATAAAAAATGTTTCGATAATTGGAAGTGCCGTTGGCATAGATGTATTGGAGCAAATGGAGCCTATTTTGAAGGCGACCCAATAAATTTTGACGATTAAATGTAAAAATGTTGTTTTAATTGAAAATTCCCGGTACTTTCTTGACAGAGTAGTATCAGTTTTTCGTTAATTAGAAACCAAGTTAATTTATAACAAGAGAAAATACGTTTTTTTTACAAAATGCAGTATTTGCTGGACATAAATATAACTTCTTATCTGAAGTGAAAAAATTTGACTGAAAATTCGAAGTGATATTTTCTGGAAGCTTATAATTCAAATAAATCAAAATTTTCATTCCTCGAAATTCTAAAGATTGGATGATCACCTCGAGTACTAGGAAATTGTCCGACGTATCTGCAGTTTCACGCTCAGCAATCATCAGAATCCTGAAACAACATGAATTTAATCCTTAGATGCGCACCACCTCATTTTGTTCAATCGGTGCGTCAGTTCTTAGATGAAAATTTTCCTCACGCCTGGGTTCGAAGAAGGGAACACATTGATTGGCCACTCAGATCACCTGATCTGGTTCCACTGGCCTTTTTTCTTTGGGGTCACCTGAAATCCAATATTCAAGCTACCCAGCCTGAGTCATTGGATGATTTGCGAACTAGGATCATTAATATGAATGCCGACAAATTAGACCAGAAATCTTGAGTAACGTACGTGAACGTTTTCAGCAAAACTTACATTACTGCATGAAAGTGAATGGTGTCCATTTGCAACATTTAATGGACTAATCACAAAAGTAAGTACTCTTCCACTATTTTACCTGTCATTCCGTTATCGATGGAAATTTTGAAGCTACTTTCAGGATCAGATAGTACTCAATAAGATTTTCAGAATGAGGTATCTAAACACCCCTCATCCCTATTCAAAATCATGGGGTTGTACCTCCGTTAGGGGGTTGGAGTTACGGGGATGCGAAGAGCGGAAAAGTTGTTCCCCCTTGAATCAGAAATTGATCTACTGATTTCCCACATTTTCATTTCAAAACCGGAAAATCGAAGTGTTAACTTTTCGTTGGACAACATTTTATATCAGTATTAATTCAATTATTCATGTACGAATGCAATAAAGCTTCGGGCGCAATACGCTCTCATATATTTCATGAACTTTCGAATTTAATGTTACAGAATTAATTTTTTATGGTTTTGTTGGATTATTTTATAGAGCGTATTATATTTTGCTATTTCAGTTTATGAGTTGATGGTCGTTCTATTTAGTTTTAATCAAAATAGAAGTCACTAATGATATCAGGTATTTTGAATTCATATGATTCAATTTTATATAATGTGTCTTTCCGAAAAACTATCGAGGCCAATATTTTTACAACGACAATCCATGCAAAATAAAGAATACAAACCATTTTGAGGGCTTAAAGAGAAAACCAAACAACATATTTTCCAACACACCCTGATAAATCTCTCCGAAGTTAAACATCTTCAATTTAAAATTTCAAATAACAATATAAATCATATTTTAACCTATTTTGAAAAGTCTTTCAATGCTCACAATGATTCTGCCTGAAAAATTATCAATTGAACAGCTGGAACAGTGATGCAGCACTAGCTATTTTGTACCGAAATTGATTTTAAATACTGTAAATTTGACGCACCTCATATCGTCCCATAAAAACATAAAAAAGTTCAATTTTTTGAAATTTGAAAATCAAAACAGATTTAATCTGTTGTCTTCTACAATTTTAATTTCAAAAAATTCTTTGAAGAAACTTTAAGAATTAAATTAATGTCTTTATAAGCACTGCTCATATTTAATAGACGTCAAAATTCATCATACAATATCAAAAGGAATTAAGAAAAACCAACGAATATAGACTGTCAATTGAAATTAAAATATAAATAAGCAAACATTTATTGTTTCGTTCCAGGCATGCGTAATGAACTCTTCAGACAAACTTACGATGCCCTGTTTGTTACAAAATGTATTGTTTTCTGATCCCATATTAATGAAAAATAACTCCTTCTCAAAAATATAAAACATAATTTCAAGAACTTCTCAAAAACTAATTTATTTGAAATATTCAATATATTTAAATAAATTACTTCAAAAAATCTCAAAACATGTAGCACATCCTCAAGAAATAATTAAAGTTACGATAAGATCAGTTCAACTTTACATATAAAAAATAATAAAATCAACTAAACAATGTATAGACTTACTCAGTGACATTTTAGGAATACACGGTCCTCAACAGACATATAAGTAAACACCTTTTATATCCAAGGTACTTATGTTCCATGTTCACAGAAAATCATACAAAGCTTATAAGGCACTTGGCCTCAGTTAAAACCATTCAACACTGTATAATGAATTTCTTTATTTAAAAAACCTAATATAATTATATATTATATATAAAATAAAATAAGAAGGAACGGTTTTTTACTTGATAGAAGGATTATTACAAAATTTGAAAATCAAAACAGATTTAATCTGTTGTCTTCTACAATTTTAATTTCAAAAAATTCTTTGGAGAAACTTTAAGAATTAAATTAATGTCTTTATAAGCACTGCTCATATTTAATAGACGTCAAAATTCATCAATATAAGCAGTGCTTATAAAGACATTAATTTAATTCTTAAAGTTTCTTCAAAGAATTTTTTGAAATTAAAATTGTAGAAGACAACAGATTAAATCTGTTTTGATTTTCAAATTTTGTAATAATCCTTCTATCAAGTAAAAAACCGTTCCTTCTTATTATCAATTTTTTGAGGTGCAGATAGTGATAAAAGACATCGGATTTATAAGCCAATCAGAAAATTTTATTCTTTGACATATTCCCTAGAAAAATGTACGTTTTGCGAATAGAAATGATTCTTATTTATTTATACTGCACTGTCTTTAGGACTGCTACCGAATTCCGTGTGAGATATTCAGATTAAAACTTTTGTAACTCTCATGTTCAAACTATTGTGAACAATAAGTGAGAAACTAGATCTGCTAAAAATGAGAAAAATGAAATTTTTCATCATTTTTAAGTTGTTCGGGTAACATGCGCTGTTTATGTTGGTCAAATGGCTTCAGTTCTTGAATCAGTTGAATTTTGTGGAAATGTAAACCCAAATCTTTCCTTGAAATTTTCCAAGTTGTTGTTTGAGAAAAACTTAATTGTTGAAAACGATGTGTAACTGAGAAATTTGGATATTATTTCAGACTTGCTTCAACCAAGTCAATATTCCATTGTGTGCATGTATTTCTTTGTGGTTCTGGTACTCTTTTATCGAGTAAAGAAAATTCACTCTCAAATTTGTCTACAATACTATTAATAGACTGTTATATTATTGTCAAGTGTAAAGGAATACAGAATGCATTCAGATATATGGGGTATAATAAGATGGTGGTGGAGTGGATCCGTTAAATAGTGAAGAGAAAAAAATGGTTTATTTCAAATTGATTGTTCAGTGTTCAAAGATAGAAATCTTTATGAACTTTGTTTATTCCCAAGCACTTCAATAAATTCATATTATGACCTTCGTAACATTTCTGGAGGATCTTGAGGGTGTTTGACAGATTCAATGCTTTCAAAGACTGCCGATGTTTTGTTTGTAGTAAATGCCCTTTCAATCTTTCTTCAAAGTTTATACTTGCTTGACTCTTATAACATTGATTCTGTAGACTATTAACCCTTTCAAACTGATTTTTTCTTATTCAAATAAATTAATTCGCCTGATCTGTACCAAAAATCATTGATATGGAGTATGAGCTATGGTTATAGAATTACGGCAAATTATGGTCTGATTTGAGCACGAGGAAAGTTTTTTCTGCGTTAGTAAAGTGAAAATATAGAGAATACATTTCTTTACTTGAATTAATTCGCAAAGGTATGTCTTGTATGTATTTTGCATATTCTAGATGGCGGAAGTGTATTTTTAATACAAAATACATAAACAGAGACTCTAAGATATTAATAATACACTAACGCCGTCTAGAGTATACAAAATACATACAGGACATATCTTTGCGTGTTCATTCAAGTAAAGAAATGTTTTCTCGATTTTTTTACGTTACAAACGTAGAATAAACTTTCAAGGCTCAAATCAGACCATATATTATGTATTTTGCATACTCTAGATGGCGTCAGTATATTATTAATATCTTAGAGTCGCTGTGTATGTATTTTGCATACTCTAGATGGCGCTAATGTACTAGTAATATCTTTGGAGTCTCTGTGTATAGCGAATATAGAGATACTTGACAGATTTGAAGTCACTAGCATACATTGCACTGACGTGAAATGTGCGCATGTCTGTAATTTTTCTCTGTGATCAACAAAACCTTGTCGAATTTGTTTGAGTATAGAATTGTTATACAGATGTGTGTTACACTGTCTCGATTTCTAGAACTTTTTATTACCATAGCTCATACTCCTCATCAATGATTTTTTCTTGTTTTGTTTTGAATATAATACTTCCTAGATTTGTAGAATCGTATGGAGAAATAAAAGATCTTTAAAGCAAGGCTGGACGTATATTGTTTTCTAATATGCTAAATGGAGATTCACTGAAGAGATAGATCGGGGTGAGCTGAAAGTACATTGTTTCATTTCCTCCCTTGAACCTTCGAAACGGATTTCTCATTTTCATGATACTGACTATTGATTGTTTTCACAGGACACAGAGTATATTAAGTAAAATAAAACATATTTTGCAGCATATTTCTTCGAAGTATTCTGAGTGAATTTTCAATTAGGACTAGGAATTCTTTCGAAAAACTCGTTAAATTTCCGCATATATAATACTCGTTTGTCTATCATTAGTTATTGATTTCTTTAGAATACATTCTCATTTTTTCGATATATTATGATACTATTGTTAACAAAAAATTGAGTGAATTTGTTTTGAACGAAAACTACTTAAGCTTTACATTCATTGAATGAGATTAAAATTAACTTCTATATTATCATCCAAGAAAAACGCCAATATTGGCTATCCCAGTCGAAAGTAATTAACTCTGAGTTTCAGATAGGCATGATTTAAAGCCCAGATTTAGGATCCAAGTTTTTGCCACGGTCTCATTTCTATCGACTGTTGGAGCTTAGTGGAGAATTTATTGTATGCTGTAAATTGGGAGATACTAGGAAAATTAAGGTAGTGGGTACTAAATCTGGCGTTATAAGGTGATATTATAGTTTTGGCCTTGATTACGTGTGATATCAATAATAAGAAAATCTGCTCCGATATAAATAACTGATTTTACGGTCAAAAAATATTCTTTTGTGGTTTCCAAAACGATGATGATTGCCCATAATATTTCGTTTGTCTCTTCTTCTCAAAAATTGGGATTGTATCTAAGATGCTCAGGATACCTATTAATCTTATTTTACATATGAAGAAATCAACTATTGAAATTTTATTATGGAGTATAGGTAGCTCCAATTTTTTAAAATTCCTATTATAAAACAGTTCAATAGAAAATGTTCGATTCTTCAATCTAGGACGTATTCCAATTAGCTCCAATAATTGCATTCCAGCTGATTGACAAGCAGTTGATACCACTGCCAAAAATTACTGTTCCTAAAGGTTATCTATGCTTTGACATCAGTCATCAAGCTATCTTTATTTATATATTAAGAAGAACTATGCAGAATTTTTTGCATATTACAGATAATAGCTGGAATTAATTCTCCAGAACCTCTACAAATTTAAATCTAAATAAATCTCATGAAAACATTTAGAATTAAATTTTAAAAAAATTCACCTCATCATTTTATAGACATATATATATATCATCACGTGTGGCGGAAATTAACTTATAAAGAATCAAAAGAGGTATGAAATAATGACCAAATAATTTAGTCATCACCTTATACATCTATGTTTTGATTGGATGTTAAAGAATCAAGTTCCATTACTAAAAAATGTTCAACATATAATTCAAAAAGGCCTCATTTATTTTCCTTTTCGAAGAATATATAGCACTTTTCCCAGAGAAAGAACCTAATAAATTCGGACCCAAATCTCTTCAGTAAGGAGTTATTTGAATAAACAAAATAATCATAAAAAAATATATAAAAATATTTTTTTTTCACCAAACATTTCGGCAAAAACTAACCAATCTTTATTTCTCTCATGTCCCAACATACTTTCAACACAGCTTTTTAAAATGGATGGTTTTCCGTATTATTTTCGGGTTTTTCGGCCGACAATATGCAAACTACTTCTGATGTTTCTGAAGAGCTGTCACTATTCACCGACATGGTCAAGATTGTTCAGGAAAGGTGTCCGTTAGTTTCTTTGATGAAATTTGGAGAAATTCGGACACGATCGGCTGAATTTAAACCAACATTCCTTCATTCACATCGATTTTTTTTCACTACCTGTACTCTTTAACAATCTCCAATACATCTAGATACTCGTACTCGTTTGTCTGAAAATCAGTCTTCTCGAAGTAGTAGAAATACAGTGATTTTCGAGACTTCTGGTTGGCACACTTTCATTTCGCCGTTGAAATCAGAGCATTTTGAAATATTGACGTACAGATCCATCTGTGGTACAGTTTATCAAGTATCAGTTATCAGTACCAGTAGTTCGTATGGTTCCGTACTTCACCGCCAGAGTTACTTCATAATTATATTTTCTTTACCGACGATGTCGACGTCCATTTTTGAACATCTTTGTTGAATCTGATTGATTGATGACTTAGTGGTATTGAACGAGTTAAAGGTTGGATTGCTGGACTTTCTTCCGAAGAATATAGTAATGGATTATTTGGATGATTGTTGAAACCTGGAGAAAATTATTGGTGCATTAGATTTTGGTTTTGGAGGTATATTGGGCACATTAAGTCGATACTAATTATAAAACCAAATGGCGTATATTTGATACAAATCGAACCATCCGATGTTGAATAAATTCTAGAAGTTTATGGAAAAAACAGAAGATTTGTTTCCTCAACCTATTATTTACTCCATTCACTGAAAAATAGATCATTATGTTTCAAATATTGCATTTCGCTATCCATTCATATGATTCCGCTTATATTCGGAATTAATGAAATATTTGGCCCATTTCCAAAACGATGGAATTTCGTAGACGTAAACCGAGGTATTTCAACCATTGTTATTGAACTGGTTCTGAGTAAATATTGCATGATACAGATTCTCATTCGCTGAATAACGATAAAAGAATGCAAATCAGAATTCGAGATTGAGTCATACTTTGTTAGGGCGTGCAAATATGTGGGAATTTGAAATTCCTGACTGTAATCTATTAGGTGCCGAATATCTTATTTCATTTTGACAGGTTCGGTGAAATATATGGGCTCAACAAATTGAATATTTCTCTCAAGTTTATGGATAAAAGAAATTCATAAGTGTGATGAAGTATTGTCCATGAATTAAGAATCAAAATTTCCTGAAATTAATTTTGAATGCATATCTTGTCATCGAAAAATAGTTTCTCTCAACTGAACTGTGTTACTTTCATTTCAAAATTAAGCCAATTTTCAAAATTTTTATTGGCTTTGTGATGCAGTATGCAGAAGATGTCCATTATAAAGTGAAGCACATATATTATTACTTTTTATTTATTTATAGTGAGAGGGCATCTATCTACCCTGCGACTTCGTCCGCGCGGACTATTGTGAATCACCCTTAATTTATATTTTCTGGGCGAGATCCAATTTTTGGATAAAACAAATAATCTTGTTCAGGGGTATTTTTTTCAGAACGCATAGGGCCGATTTTGTGCAAATGCGCTTTCAGCCTGCAGTGACCCGTCATAAATCCGATAAGTATTCTGAGTTTGGCCTTGTCCAGGCCTAGCGCTAGGTCTTTCATCTTTTGGTTCGAAGCCGTGCCAAGGAAAGCCTTCGAAAGTTTCAGGCAAGGATGGCTCAGCCAGAAAGACGCTAGTCTTGAGCTGATTCTGTCTGTTTTTGTCCGCTAAGCCACGTCATGTGGTATTCAGGGCCTACCAGAGGTAGCGCAGCTCCAGCAAATATCAGCCGATCTGCCTATTCGTTACCCAAATAATTTGAGTGGCTCGCTCCAAACAAGAGTGCCTGTTTAAGGCCGTGCAGCATTTCCAGACAGTTTTAGTTGTATAACAGCTAGATTTTAGAGTCTCAATGGCTAATAATTCTGCCTGGAATATGGTTGCGTATTGATCGAGGCTAAATGAGATTCTGATTACTGGTTTGCTTCCATAGACTTCGCTCCCGTTCCATTCGTCGTTCGCGAGCCGTCTGCGAACAAGCCAAGGTCGTTCCTCAGTAGAACCTGAACATGATGGGTCAATGCGTCCCAGCTGGGGACAATTACATTGAAATGCCGCTCTTGACTCGTGTCTTTTGACATTAGATCCGAGAGCATCAATAGGGTACTGTTTCTTTAAAAGTAGTTGCCAGTTGATGTAGTTTGTATGTGGTCCGTTCAGCCTCCCTCTGCACGAACAGGTGCAGGGGTGGAAGATTTAGTAGAACCTCCTTGGTTGCCGGGGGTGTGGTGCGAAAGGCACCTGCCATTGCAAGGCAAACCTGTTTCTGTGGTCTTATGTTGGCCAATCATTTGTTGGTCCTTCTTACATCACGCTACTGCGCCATAGAAACACATTTAAGGTATAGGTGATTTTTGTCGCAAATAGAAGCTTTTTTGTGAAAAATTGGTTATAGATTCAAAGTACTGTCCGTCGCTAGCCCCTACTTTTTCCCATGTTTCTGGTTAATGACGGACCCCATCACGAAAGAAGGAAGGCTCTTTAGCTGCTATCTATTCGATCCATTTTCTGACTTCACCGTATTTAGAGAAGTGCTGGTCAGCTAGGCCATGTTGCATCGTTCGGAAGAGATAGTAATCGAAAGGAGCAAAATTTGGGCTATAGGGCGCGTGGGGTAGGACTTCCCATCTGAATATTTCCAAGTACGTTTTTACGGCTACGCAACATGTGTCCTGCTGAAAAATAACTTTGTAGTATTTGTCGGCGTATAACGGCCGTTTTTCTTGCTTAAACACATCAATGCGTTGGTAGACCTCCCCTGTTCACATTATCAGAAGACATAGAAACTAAAGGGTCTTTCAATGGGAACGCCCCATTTTTAAACTTATATTACTCACGCATTTCAGCCACTATGACATTGCGACATTAGCAGTTGTATTTGTCAATGTCTACCATTTAATCATGAAGAGCCTCACACTCTAACAACGTTCACAAATAATTAAAATTTATTGTGAAATATCGCGATCTGTTATTCTAACATCACGTGCTTCAACTTAAATTTTTGGTCGTTATAATCGTCCGAATCAAAGAACAGTTGAACGTTTAGTGAAGAAGTTTGAAAGATGCTTGGTGTACTTTGAACCTTATTGTGAGAATTCTCCCGGTTTATTCTACATATACGCTACCACATTCATTACAACTCAATTTATAAACTCCTGAATTGTTTAGCCGGTTGTTTTTGTCTTAAGCAATAAAAAATAATTTTGAAATTCTATGTGAGGGTGTGAAAGCTATTTTTATATTGTTTGCTGAAATTATTTGAGATTTTTTGGGTGAAATTGGTCCAAAATATGTTAGTTTTATATTTTTTTGTCATTTTTTTCTGTTTTTATAGGATATATCTGTTTAAGGATTAATTGCTTTTCTTTTCTTTATATGAGAGAGTTTATAGTTTGTGTATCGAAATGATTGTTTGGGGCTATCTCTCTAATTGTATTTAGTTTCCTTTTATTTATAATATTACTTCAGGGAATGGAGAAGGCTCTATGAATCATTGATTTATATGCTGAAATTTTATGAGAATTTGGGTGATTTCAAAGGGAACTGAATACAATTAGACAGATAGCACAAAACAGTCATTTCGATACACAAACTATAAACTCTCTCATACAAAGAAAAGAAAGGCAATGAATCCTAATCCTAATAAAACTAACATATTTTGGACCAATTTCACAAGAAATAACTCAAATAATTTCAGCAAGCAATATGAAATAGCTTTCACACCTTCACATAGAATTTCAAATTTATTTTTTAATGCTGAAGACAAAAACAACCGGCTTAACAATTCGGGAGTTTATGAATTAAGTTGTAATGAATGTGGTAGCGTATATGTAGGACAAACCGGGTGAACTTTCACAATAAAGTTCAAAGAACACCCAGCATCTTTCAAGAACCGAAAAGATAATTCTAATTTTGCGAAAAATTTCTTCGAAACTAGCCATACCTTCCCAGAATTAGATAATCTTAAAATCTTACACGTCGAATCGAAAGGAAAGAAATCTTGGAATCAATAGAAATCAACAAGAATTCCTGGAACCCGACAATAAGACTATTAAACGAGCAGACAGACCTGTGAGCCTCCCCAGTCTTCGAAGTCCTACACCAACAGAAGCCTCCCTTAAAGATATATAATTCCTTAACAACTTGATATACATCAGTTTGAAAATATAGTATAATCTATGACACTCTCGTCACAGTATCCTCAAAATAAAATAGTGATAGTAAACAAGGTAATTTCATTTATTCCATTATAAAAAGAACTATTACAAAGTAATGGACTACTCCATCCAAAATTATTTGATTAAATAAAACCATCACAGTAGCTTCCCCAAGAATTAATCCACAGTTTTGACATTCTCAGGAGGAAATATATCGAGCAATAGTTTCCAATCAAATGAATTACTCAAAGCAGTGGATATTTTATTCCGAATAAAATAAGAAGCATGAGCTTCGGTAAACAGAAAGTTCATCGTATCGGGACAGTGCAACTTGCATTTGTGTCACAGTTCACAACTCAAATACAACCGAATAGGATTCGTTAATCGTTCCTGAGCAGCAAATGAAGAAATTTCTGTTCAACATAGCTCATATTTTCATAATCAGTTAAGAATATGTTTTATAGAGCACAAATAGAGTGTTTGAGTTTTCGTCATACGCTTTTTAACTCTTTAACAATCAAATGTGTCCCATTCGATGAACTGCAGTCAACCGACTTCAGTCTCAGCATTGAACCGTGTTTGCAGGAATCGAGTTTCGGAGAGGAGTGCTTCAGGGTAATTTGCATGACATCGTAATGGATGGCCGGTCCAGATTCCATGTTATCTCTTGTACATGCAAACAGGCACTGAGATCTGCCTTAACACCTATGCATATAACTTCTTGTTCCTCCATTATAATCAGTTTAAGTCAAATATACGATGGGACGCGCAACTGGAGGGAACTCCGTAGTCTGCTAATTTGGCCGGCAAGTGTTGGCCGTTGCGTACCCTAATCTTCTAATGTTTACACTTCGTTGGGATTAGCTACTGCAATCTGGTGTAACTGGAGAGTAAGCGAAAATGATCGGGGATTATGTTGGTGTAAGGACTACAAGTCTACATTTTCGAAAATAATACAGAGATACGAGGGTGGTTCAAATATGATCGCGACAAATACTCTAACACGTTTATTTATTATCGAAAAACGTACAAAAATCACATTTTTTCTAGATCATTTCCCTCACTGTTTACACATTTTGTCCACCTTTCCGGAATTTTTTTGATGCCGATATCGAAAAATTCCTTGGGCAACTCGGACAGCCATCTGCGCACGAACCCCTCTACCTCGTCGTCGGTTTTGACCTCCAAGGGCCTCTTTCAGTGGTCTTAACATGTGGTAGTCGCAGGGCGATAAATCCGGTCTGACGGGGGGTGCTCCAGTACCTTCCACCCCAATTCCGATATTGTATCGAGCGTGAGACGCTCGATATAAGGGCGCGTGTTATCCTGGAGAAGAATCGCTTTTCGTGTTTGAATGCTCCTCCATTTCGAGCGATAAGCGGGTTTCACGTGTGTTTTCAAAAGGTTAGAGTAGTATGCATAGATGATACGTTGAATTCGCAGGAAGTCGACGTAGAGCACACCCTGTCGATCCCAGAACACAGTACACATTATCTTACCCGCGAACCAGGTCGTCTTCGGTTTGACTGGCGTCCCTTCCCCCTTCTACCACCACTCTTTACTTGACACCTTGGTTTCGGCAGTGCAATAGTGTACCCATGTTTCGTCTGTAGTGAAGATTCGCGTTAAAAAACCGTCCCGCGTCAGTAAGCGGCGACAAACTTCCAACCGCGTTAATTTTGGCTCAAAGTTCAACAGTTTAGGAACCCATCGCGCAGTTATTTTGCGATATTGAAGGTGTTCGTGGATGATAGTCTCTACACTACCAATACTGATGCCGACTTCAGGCGAGATGTCTCGAACATTCATCCTAGGGTCCTCCAAAATGAGTTGTTCTATGCGGCGAATGTTGTGTGGTGTGACGCTGGTTCGTGGTGGACGATCATTCGGCTCATTTTCGACGGTTTCGCGGCCATCCTTGAATGTTTTGGCCCATTTAAACACGGCAGCCCTACTCGGGCACTCACTACCGAACTGTTTTTGCAAACGCACAAAAACATATGTATTTTTAACGTCTTCTCCTACTAAAGAACGAATGATAATACGTTGCGCAACGGCAGTTGGCATTTGACGTTCACTCATGGTCGTAGCCTACGCGTGCTCCGACGAAAACAAATGCCACACTGTTCGTAAGAGACCCAGCTATCACTTACTCAAGCCACGACCTTCGAAACATACAAATGCGCCATCTACAGTTTGTTTCGATCATATTTGAACCACCCTCGTAGAAGTGCTCGTCAAACTATCATCTAGAAAGTATTCGGAATGTATTATTTTCCATAATTTTAATATATTTGTTTTTTGTAACATTCTAAGACAAAAGTAATTTATAAAATAGGTTGTGCAGATAGTCGGCTATGGACAGAGTTGCATGTCAACACTATTTGTCAAATATTGTTGATTGTCAACAGTTATACAATTTATTAAACAACTGGAAAAAAGAAATATTGTATATGAGACAATATAAAGGATGAAAATGGCATGAATATATGGCATAGGCCAGTTTCCGGAAGACCGCGAAAGATTAAAGGAAACAATTTAAACGCTTTATTGGCCTTAGGACGACACAATCCCCGCTTGGAGTTTCGTAAATTGGCTAACAGGTTTGGAAATCAACGAAATATGAAAGTATGTCCAGAACCCGTCCGTATGTCACTGAAAAGAGAAGGCTACATATCAAGGAAACCAAAAAATCCCTTCAATGACACCTTTACAAAAGGAACGAGGAGAGAATTTTGTCAACGTTTTCAAGAAGATAATTTCAATAATGTCTTTATATCTAATGAAAGTTTTTTTCCAACTTGGAAATCTCTTAAAAATCCTATCAAAGCAACCTGTTACCGTTCAAATTTCCAAATTTACCACCAAAATAATTGTTTGGGAATCAATATCTCAGCGTGGTGCTACTCCTCTCTGTATGGTTGATGGTTCCATTAATAGTTAAAAGTATTGTGGCATTCTAAATGATTTTTTCCTTAAAACGGCGCATGCTTCATATCTAGAGGAGTGGTGTTTTCAGCAAGATAATGCAAGATGCCATAGTACTGAAGCTTGGATGTAAGAACACCAAGTGACAACCATTTCATGGCCAGCATCCACCACATGGAAAATTTGCGTAAAGATCTTAGTCTACACCCATACAAGATCCATCTGGTTCAAGAACTAAAGCCACTTGACCATAATAAGCAACGTTTGTTTGCTGATTGGGCCCTAGAACAGCTTGAAGTTGATCCACTTTTTTTATCGTAAAATTGTGTTAACTGATGAAGCTCATTTCTGGTAGAACGGCTATGTAAACAAGCAAAATTGCTGTATATGGAGTGAAAAAAATCCTCAAGAAGTTCTGCAAGTTCCATTGCATTCTGAAAAATGCACTGTATGGTGTGCTTTACACGCTGGAGGCATCATCGGTCCATATTTCTTTTAAAACGATGCTGGAGCTAATGTTACAGTGAATGGTGCTCGTAACAGATCGATGATCAATGATTATTTGTTTCAAAATTTGAATGGTATCGACTCAGAAGTGTTTTGGTTCCAACAGCATGTAACAATCGATTTATTGAAGGAAAGATTTGGCGATAACATTATTTCGAGAAATGATTCAATTAATTGGCCTCCAAGATCATGCGACATAACTCCACTGGATTATTTTCTGTGGAGTTATGTCAAGTCGTTGGTTTATGCTGATAAACGAGAAACAATAGACGCTTTGGAAGCCAACATAACCCGTGTTATTGATGAAATAAGTCCTGAATTACTCGAAAAAGTGGTCCACATTTGGGCTGGTCGAATGCGGTTCCTCAGAGCTAGTCGTGATGGACATATGCCGGAAATTATTATTAAAACGTAAATGTCATAAAATTATCTTTCAAACAAAAAATAATTTGGCTTCAATCTTAATTTGAATATGTTTCATTTCAATTTAAAATTCTATCACTCTAAAAAAACACCCGATATGAAGAGGCATTAGTTTTTCTAATCCGTAGCCTTAACTAAGTTTTATCATACTCCATTACATCTACGCAATGTCGGCCTTCATTGCAATATTAACGGTATACCCCGGATTTAATTGCGTTGTATTGGTTATTGCAATCTTCTTTTTGACGGTTGATGAGAAGGTATCATAAGATTACATTCGGAGTTCATGGTAAGTTTCATCTGAAGTACGAGTAGTCCAATATTTTCTTCTATCCTATCCCAAGTCGGTTGTTAGAAATGTTTATGATATAATTCCTGTGATTATATCATTTTTATAGAGGTATGTGGCATGACCTTCTCCCGAAAACGTAGCCTCCGTGGCGAGTATTAATAGGAGATCTTCACTCCCTTGATACCCATACGGCTAGAGTCTACATAAAATTCCTATAATTTTCTATGGTTTTTTCCCTACTATTAAGTTTTATGTCATAATCACCAGAGGGTGATTATGACGATAACGGTAATGATTCAAGTGCCCTTTTTCTCGGAGGGAAAACATCTGAAAAGTGAATATTTGGGGGACGATTACTCAAACGAAATAGTTCCCTGCTATTTGTTTATGCAGCTTGGCATTAAATAAAATAGACTTTTATTTTACAATACTTAATCCTACTTTGAAACGATCTGCGAAAAGAAATATTTCCAATGAACAGATGGAACTCCTTTGTTAAGTCAGTTATCTAAATATCCGAATTATAAAGCACTTTCTATGTACGTTTTTGTTTTAACCTGCTTTGCTTTTTAAATCACTTAAATATTTTCGATGACACTTTAAATGTTACATTCAATAGAAATAAATTTCTCAGCTTGGTAATTTTATATCGAGAACGGTCACACTGTACACGGAATGAGTTAGTCGATATATGCTTGTGGTAAACTTTTCCAAACATAGTTTGCGGGAAGTTTCGATAAGTAATATGGGAACGTGGGTTGTCTTGTTGAAAGAGTCCACATAGACCTATCATACATCTTCCAATAAAAAGAAGTGGCGATCATTAACTATAAGCAATAGTCCTCAAAACATAACTTCAAAAGTCTTGTGTACATATCTTATAACATCAAACTCAAAATCAGGTCTCCCTAACGATGGCGTCTTACTTTGCTACGTGCAGTCAGATCGAGGAGTCGTCGCTCGAGATGATATAATGTCATTCTACCTCCTTATATCGGGTGTTTTTTCAGAGTGATAGAACTTTAAATTGAAATAAAACACATTTAAATTTAGATTGAAGCCAATTTTTTTTTATTTGAAAGATAATTTTATGACATTTATGTTTTGGAAATAATTTACGGCATATGTCCCCAAAGAAAATGATTCAGTGGAGTTATGTCGCATGAAATTGGGGGCCAATTAATTGGACTATTTTTCGAAATAATGCTATCACCAAATCTTTCTTTCAGTACACCAATTGTTACGGTAGCAGCATGAGGTGTAGTACCATCTTGGAGGAACCAAAACACTTCTGGGTCGATAACGTTTAAATTTTGAAACAAATAATCATTGATCATTGATATGTAACATTAGCTCCAGCATCGTTTTTAAAAAAATATGGACTGATGATTCCTCCAGCGTGTAAAGCACACCATACTGTGCATTTTTCAGGATGCTATGGAACCTGCAGGAATTCTTGAGGATTGTTTTCACTCCATATACGGCAATTTCGCTTGTTTACATAGCCGTTCAACCAGGAATGAGCTCCATCACTAAACACAATTTTACGACTGAAAAGTGGATCAACTTCCAGCTGTTCTAGGGCCCAATCAGCAAACAAACGACGCTTATTATGGTCAAGTGGCTTCAGTTCTTGAACCAGTTGGATCTTGTATGTGTGTCGACCAAGATCTTCCCGCCAAAATTTTCCATGTGGTGGATGCACAGAGTCCAATGAATAAAATCTGGATCATCATTAACACTATGACTTACAGCAGCGATATTTTCTTCTGCGCGTACAGTTCTTTGTCTGGTTGTTGTTTTTGTTGTTGCATCGAGTAGAGAAAATGTTGTCCGAAAACTATCAATAGTTTGACGAATAAGCTGCACTGATGGACGATTATGTGAACCATAAGTTCTACGAAGTGCTCTATAAGTTTGGCGAATAGAACACTGATTTTGAAAATGAATTTCAACAATTTGTAAACGTTGTTGGGGCGTGAGTCTTTCCATGATAATTTGTCAATGCTTACTGAACAGAAATGTCAAAATGAAATGGCTTCTTCCTTCTATCAAATCACAGTTATCCCTACCGAAAGTTCTATCACTCTATGAAAAACACCTGCATTTTCTGCAGCAGTTCAAATAATGACAACAATGGTCCTTAGTCAAAGGAATCACTACTGTATCAAAAAATTGAATGAAATAAGAAATAACTTAGTTTTTTTATTACTTTTTATTTACAGAATATAAAGTAACTCGAGTTTTGATTTTTGACATTTTAAAACTGCATAAAACAAATTGCATCTAAAAGATTATATACATTCGGCGTGTGCAAAACTACGAAAATTGGGGTGTGAAAAGATCCATCTGCTCATTCAATTTATAATATGTGCTATGAATTCCAAGATATCTAGTTTTTTCCTTTCATTTTCAGGTGTAATATTTCAAGATTTTCCAATTCTGGAAAGATATGATTGGTTTCGAAAAAATGTTTTGCAATATTGGAGTTATATTTCCGGTTCTTGAATGAAGATTGATATTCTTTGAACTTTTCCTGAAAAGATTTCCCGGTTTGTCCTATATAAATTCCGGGAATTATCGATTTAAATCTGGCGGGGCAACGAGGCAGGTAAAAATTTTTTTTCCTAGGTTGGTACCACTGTCCTTAATTACTGTGCCAAGCTTGAGCGGGATCTGTCAACTAGTGTGTTTGCAACAGCTGATTAAGTCAGTCGATGTCAGAGTGCGTGCCGATTTTTACTATGGGTGATTACGTTGAGCAAAGAATTTGTTTAAAGTTTTGTGTTGCAAATGAATTTTCGTGTGCTGATGCATTGAAAATGTTGCAAAAGGCCTTTGGTGATAATGCTCTATCGAAAACTCGTGCATATCAGTGGTACAGAGCCTTCAAGGACGGTCGTGAAGTGGTCGCCCATCGACGGCTTCGATCGAAGATAACGTCGATAAAATTAAGGAAAGTGTGCTGAAAAACCGTCGTACCAGCTTGAGAGAGATAGCACATGATCGCAAGATATCCCACGAGTCCGCACGTACGATTTTGGGTGATATTTTGGGCATGAGAAAGGTGGCCGCACGACTCGTACCGAAAGACCTGAATTTTCTTCAAAAACGTAATCGCGAACAGGTTGCTTCAGACATGCTGGATCGCTGTAATTCCGATTCTACATTCATGGAACGCATTATAACTGGTGATGAGACCTGGGTCTACGAGTACGATATGCAAACAAGCCAGCAATCATCGGAATGGGTGGCAAAAAATGAGCCGAAACCGAAAAAACCACGCCAAAGCCGCTCGAAAATGAAGGTGATGCTCATTGTTTTCTTCGATATCCGTGGCGTGGTGCACTACGAATTCGTTCCAGAGTGTCAGACGGTAAACAAGGAGTATTACCTAGGCGTTATGAAACGTTTGCGTGAGCGTATCCGTAAGAAGCGGCCAAATTTGTGGGCGAACAACTCATGGATTTTGCATGACGATAACGCGCCTTCTCACCGAGCTACGATTGTGACTGACTTTCTCGCCAAAAACTCAACAAACGTGCTTCAGCAACCACCGTATTCGCTGGATTTGGCTCCCTGCGACTTTTTCCTCTTCCCAAAACTAAAATTGCCCCTTCGTGGCACCCGTTTTGAGTCGATTGAAGCCATAAAACAAAATTCGGCGCGAGAGCTAAAGTCCATCCCGAAAAGCGCCTATAAAAAATGTTTCGATAATTGGAAGTGCCGTTGGCATAGATGCCTATTTTGAAGGCGACCCAATAAATTTTGACGATTAAATGTAAAAATGTTGTTTTAATTGAAAATTCCCGGTACTTTCTTGACAGAGTAGTATACGCTACTGCTCTGTTGAAAATTTAATTTATAGACTCCATAATTATTTTAAGCCGGTTTTAAATTAGGTTGTGAACAGTGTAGTTGCGTATATATACATTTTTTTAAACCAATTATATCTCAACTATGGAACACCTATTCACTATAACTCAGGTCATTGAAAAATACAAAGAATACAACAAAAATTGTACCAAGCATTCATAGATTACAATACATTAGGCCTTTGATATAGTGCATAATACCTATCTTATAAATGCTCTAATCAATCAAGGTATACAAGAACCATACATTCATATCCTACAACAAATTTATCACAAATGCTCATCAAAAATCAAACTTGAGAATGTAGGAAAGCCCTTTAAAATCAAAAAAGGTGTACGTCAAGGAAACACCATTCACCTAAAGCTATTTACAGCATTGTTAGAGCATATATTCAGAACCATTGATTGGGGAAATGAACAAGGCATCAAAATAAATGGGAAGTATTTTTCTAATCTCAGATTCGCGAACGATATTGTCCTGTTTTTAGAAAGAAAAGAAGAATTTCAACAAATGCTGCATGACCTGAATACTCATAGTAAAGAAGGTGGACTAACAAAAAATGAAACCAAAACTAAAGTGATTACAAACAGCGAAGAGCGAGAAATAAAAATGTATGATAAAACCATTGACTATGTTCAGGAATATTGTTATCTTGGCTGGGTCGTTTCTTTTACACGTCGTCAAAACAAAGATATTAAGAGGAGAATAGCAAACGCTTAGAGTCAGTACTGGTCACTTGCGTTTATCCTGAAGGGTGACTTTCCCATGAATATCAAGAGGGAAGTCACGAATATGTGTTTACTGCCTCTTCTGTTATATGGCGCTGAAACTTGGTCCCTGACTGGAAAACAAACACAAAATCAAAAAGTGTATGAAAGAAGAATGGGAAAAAGTGTATTAGGAATCAAATTAAAAGACCGAATAAGAAATGTAGCTATCAGAAGAAAAACACAAATAAAAGATGTGGGCAAAGGACTGTTCAAGAATGGTCTGGCCATGTAGCAAGGATGTCAACTGAAAAATGAACCAATTTGGTGCAGAAATGGTATCCAAGAGATGGTGGAAGAAGCCGCGTTTCTATTAAGAAAAAGAAAGGAATATTATGGACTCCAATCGTGCAAAATAGGGAACAGTTGAAGAAATTTGGAGTGACCCTTGCTCATGATAATAATGATATCTTTCCAGAATTGAACAATCTTGAAATATAACACCTGGAAGTGAAAAAAAAACTCCACATCCTGGAATCCAAAGAAATATTCAAGTAAAAGCTCGCTTCAACTACTAAAAGAGCAGGTAGACCTTTGCCATACAAAACTTCTTGAAGTGTTGCACAAACTGAAGCCTTCAGCGCCTTTGCAGTTTAGTCAACACTGTCACCTTTCATTTCATTTTGGATATGGCTGCCGTGACTACTTGAAAACATATCTTTCTGATTGGGATATAAAATAAAATGTTGTAAATTAATTTTCAGGAAAATCCATTCTTCCAAGAATACAGAAACTACAGAGCTGGATGAATCTCAGTTATGTATGAACACTCATTCCAACTGTTTCCAACCTTAATTCGTATAGACAACTGAATTCTAGATTAGTTGCATTATTATGAGCTATTACGTATTATACGGAGTACTCTAAGAGATCTAGGATTTTTAAGGAGTACCGATCCGGGGTTTTATGGAGTACTCTAAAATACCTGTGGGTTTACGGAGTACTCTAAACGATCTGGAATTATATAGAGTACTCTGAGAGCGCTAACCTTTTTATCGTAATCGTTTAGTGAAGGGAGAATAGGACGTTACGTGTGTAGACAACCTAAATTACACCTGCAAGGGAACAGTGACGGAAGATTCAAATATTCAAAACACAGTAATGCCAGAATAATAAATTTCTATTAGGAATGTTAAAAAGCAACAACCCTTAATTAATGGAAACGCATTATGATTACCTGTGGTAAATCTACTCTACGCAATGGTTCGTAAAGCTCCACAGTGAACCTAATAGCGCCCCGGGTCTAAATGTCTTATTACTACATATTGTTAGGTCGGTAACTCGCTCGAATCGGATATCATTCTTATGCAGCGGAAGGGGTTAGAAGGGACAGGATACAGCCAGTACGCACCTACAACTGCACTTCCGGTAACTAGTGCAGAACCTATTCGTTACAAGAGGTAAGTTTAAATGGACATTAAGGCAAGAGTAACTCTGGCATGCCCAGAAGTTCTCCTTGAAAATAGGATCTAACATAATTCGAGTCGACCGGAAAAGTTACTATCAAATGAACTGTATCTGGTCTCCTCGGGATGGCCAAGGCCCAGGAAGACTCAAATATTACTGAAGAATGAACAGAACACTACCAGAAGGGTCACCCAAACTAATCCCTGGGGATATCACAATACCTCGGAACAATGATCTAGCAATCACTCACACATTCTCACAAAAGCGTTGGATATACGGAGCTATTTACTGTCTCTATACGATATGTCGTCCTCCTCCAGGACTACTCAGTGATTTACCCTAAAGAACGCCACTGGTTCACAAGAAATACAATCTCTCAAAGTAAGCGGGCATGTGCATATGGCAAATATGTAACACAAGCTGACTAGGACATTATAAAATAGATACAGTACCCCATCACCTAGGTGTGTTAATGAACGTTACAATAACAATAAACAAAGAAATAGGTAACAAGGGGATCACACAAGGGTACATGCAAATCAGTTAAATATCAAACACTGCAATTAGTAAGAACAGATAATAAAAATCCCTATTAGCAATTATCATGCGGATATAGAACCACTATTTACAAATACAGTAAACAGCAATCAGGCACCGAGAGAAAGTATACAATACAAATAGATAACTTGTGAGGGTCGTGCCGCTTTAGTTATATACAAAGTCAATGCATTTTAGTTAGAACATTCCGGTCGAATTAAATAACACTGAAGCAGAAATATAAGAATGAAAAACGATGAATGGAAGTACAATGCAGCAGCGTGCAATCACTAATAGCACATTAACACTAAGGTGCTAGTCAAAAATGTAAAGTATGCAATTAATCAGAAGCATTTAAAAAAAGTTTACTTACTAAGAGTTACCAAGGGGAACTGTTATAAGTAGTATTATCTCGAGCATGTTTCTAAGTCGCTCAGGGGGTTTATTTCCAAGAACCTTCCTCTTGGCCGCCTCAAAATGCAATGGGAATGCCATAAGGACTTTCTTTTCTTACTAATCGCATACGTATCAATTTGCAGTGCCACAGAGTATTTGACACATAAATACGCGGGTAAATGCAAGGATGAATGGTGGAATTTATATAATCTATGAAGGATTCGGTGACTGGTATGATCCTTAATGGATATGGATCTCTACAATTAGGTAGTCGATATCTTACTCCGGCCTGACTCCAATTGAAATTGGCTTTCGCATCATATCTTAAATCTCAGTCTGAGACACGTTATATATTCATACTCGTATTAAAGCACCTCTCTACCCTATAGATCCGAGGATTCTAGCCACATTGTTCTGAATGCTCTGCCGAGCATCTGTGTATGTGTCTATAGGCAAAACAGTGCTCGAAATGATAATCAATTTCAACAAAAGGCCTTTATAATCGAGGCCCCTTTGTGGCGTCCATACTGAACGAATCGATTAACCATAAATGAGCATTTTGTAGATCCAACCACGCAATTGTCATTCGGTACGACTGAATGGCGTAATTAAAACATTGTTTATAACCGTAATCATCATTACACCCACTATTATGATGCTGTTCTCACACTCTGTAACTTTTATACTGTCCCATAATTCCTGTAGATAATTTGACGTGTTCTATTCTCGATATGTTTTGAATAGATCCAAAATATATAGCGTACAATAGGTTTATTCATAATAATTCTGCATATGTTCATTTAATTCGAAAATATATGAAAGGTTTACGACATAGGTGATATTAACTTCATTTTCATGTTTTAGCATTTCAACCAAACGTTGAAAATTTTGAGCTGAGCATACATACATCGTCAAAAGTCTTAGCTCCCTAGGTTTCTCAAGAAATAAACAATCTATATTCTGAAAATGAATTGAATATTTTCCTCTACTTCAACTGTAATATAGTTGATAGAAAATCTTTGTTTGTTATACTTTGCTTTATGCAGGATGAGACAAAATAGGAAAAATGAGAAAAAATCTAAATTTATTGATTATTTATTTTTGATTAATTATAGTTATTCCACAACTGAATCCAAATTCGTTAGTCCTTAATACCACATCTTCTTTCAATCAACTGCCCAATACGCCTAGGTATTCCACGAATCAAGTCATTAAGGAAATTTTCAGGCATATCGTTCCATTCTTCCTGAAGGGCTGAACTCAATTCCTGAAGAGTTGAAGGTGGGTTTTGGCGATTTGATATTGCTCTCCCTAAGTAATCCCACACATGCTCAATTGGATTAATGTCTGTTGAGTTTGTTGGCCAGCTCATTCCCTGGATATTGTTCTCTTGAAGAATGTTTTGAACCATTCGTTGGCGGTGTGGTGGGGCGTTATCATCCTGATAAATGAAATTATACCCAAATTCGTTGCGCAGAGGAACAATGATTGGTTCAATAGTGTTTTCTACGTAGATGGCACTAGTCATTATTCGTTCAGTTATAATAAAAGGAATACGGCGAACGAACATTATACCCCCCAGCACATTATTGATCTTCCTTGAAAGGGCAGAACTTCCCGAGTGAAATTGAGTCGCTCTAGTCCGCCTGGACCTCTCCAAACCCTTTCTCGTCGACTATAACTTTGTCCCTTGCAGACGTTACTCTGGGTCGACCAGGCACCGGTCTCCGAGCAACGCTGCCGGTTTCAAGGAAAAGTTCCACTATGCGCTTCCGTGGAATATTCGAACGTTGCTCAATTTGGTGGTTCGACAAAGCTTCTTGACGTAGGGTTACAATGCTTGCCCGGTCAAACTGAGAAATTGGATGTCCCGGCATGTTGCACGCCTTATTCTATAATACTACAACTCTCGTTATTCGCTGAAAAGTGATTTACTTCGAATACACCTGTATTCTCCCAGACAAGAAACATGTTTTGCTGATTTACTGTTTTCATTTTAGTGATATGATAGTGAAGATTGCACACACAAAAAATTGTCATGTTACATTCAACAAGTTGAGAGTAAAAAGGGGGGTTAGCAAGACTTTTGACGATGTCTGAAGTAAAAACCTTGATACTTACTCGAAAGAATTTGATTCAATCGGTCGTAACTTTATTAATAAATATTTATTAATAATCAACAATTGTTTCCCCAAAACCATGGTATCTTCCAGTTTATGTCTATAAATAACTCTAAAAAAGTGAGATCATATTCCATCAGGTTGTTGGGACAGAGGATTCAATTGCATTTTTTATATTTTTTGAAAGCTGACATAGTAAGGCTTGTGTGTGAAAAAGTTCCTTAATTCAACGCCGTAGTTTATGGTTCGACCTATTTTAAATATGGAGATAAATAAGCAGGATTGTCGTCATATTTTACTTTCTTACTAGAGAAAAGGTAAAAATAATGTTCAAGCTAGAAATAAATTAACCGATGTATAAAGAAGATGTGGTGACAGTGCGTTAGTGCCAGAACTGGTTTGCAAAATTTCGATCAGGCAATTTTCATGTCGAAGTTGCACCATGTTCCGGAAGGCCAGTTGAAGTTGATAAAGATATGATAAAGGCCTTACTTGATGCAAATCGTCAAATGGCAACACGTTAGATCGCTGAAAGGTTTAATTTATCGAATTCAAATGTTTATTTTCACGTAAAAGGCCTGGCTTTAACTTCAAAGTTCGATATATGAACTATTCTCGCCATTCTCCGAGGAGAATTTAGCATAAAGACGTCGGTATGGAGGCTTACAAGTTTCAAGTAGAGGAGAAACCTCTTGCCTTTTCAGCAAACACATACCTTTGACAAAATATTCATTAGTTTTTTATTTATAGCCGAAGAAAAATGCAAGTTTTTCCCCCTTAAATTGGTCCGGCAAAAACTTGGAAAAAGGACACAAATAACAGTAAAGTATATTGGTGTCGACTGTCGGCAATTTCTTTACAAAGGAAAAAAAGCCACATCTAGCTATTTCCAACAAATAAAGAGCATGCTTTATACTTGATAGAAGGATTATTACAAAGTTAATATCAAAACAGATTTATTCTGTCAGCATCCAACAAATTTTAATTTTAAAAAATTTCAATTTAGTAGACATATAAGCAGTGCTTTTATGACATTAATCTAACTCTGAAAGTTTTTGAATAAAAATTTTGTGAAATTCAAATTGGTAGGAGGCTAACAGAGTTAATATTTTGATATTTGAATTTTTTAATAATCCGTCTATCATGTAAAAATCCTCCTTTTATTAATAAATCAATTGTTACGGTAGCAGCATGAGGTGTTGGAAACAAAACACTTCTAGGCCAATTTTGCTTGTTTACATAGCCGTTCAACCAGAAATGAGCTTCATCACTAAACACAATTTTACGATAAAAAAGTGGATTAACTTCAAGCTGGCACAATCAGCAAACAAACGACGCTTATTATGGTCAAGTGGCTTTAGTTCTTGAACCAGTTGGATCTTGTATGGGTGTAGATCGAAATCTTTACGCAAAATTTTCCATATGGTGGATGCACAGAGTCCAACTTGTGAACTTCGACGAATAGACAAATTATCATCATAATGACTTACAGCAGCGATATTTTCTTCTGTACGTACAGTTCATTGTCTTGTTGTTGTTGCATCGAGTAGAGAAAATGTTGTCCGAAATGTATCGAAAGTTCGACGAATAAGCTGCTTTGATGGACGATTATGTAAACCATAAATTTCACGAAGTGCTCTATAAGTTTGGCGAAAAGAACACTGATTTTGAAAATAAATTTCAACAATTTGTAAACGTTGTTGCGGCGTTAGTCTTTCCATGATAATTTGTCAAAGTTTACTGAACAGAAATGACAACATGTCCTGTACATTATGTCACAGTTATCTCTATCGAAAGTTCTATCGCTCTAAAAAAACACCGGATATAAATGTCACTTGGTTTTTACTGAGGGAATAAAACAGCTTACACCTTGTATGTCTACTAAATTGTTTCAGCCGTTACTAGTTGGTAGTTGATCATAATTAAAACAAATTGTAGAAATTACTACTGTCCCATCATCAGACAACTGGACTGTTGTCTGATGATGGGACAGTTCATTTCCCGAAACTCGAGTCACAAGAAAATGTGTAAAATATATTTTTATTGGTAGTAAAACATAGTAATTTCTACAATTTGTTTTAATTAGAATAAATCTGTTTTGATATTTAAATTTTGAAATAAAGAATTATTCATACTCCTAATAATTCAAACAATCCCTTTAATTGGGGCTTCTAAATAACGAATTTCCGGTACTTTCTTAACTTAATGTAAATGGATGTGTTTAATACCACTCACATAATATCATAGGGTGCCATACTGCCAACCAAATCCCTACACGGATAGATTCAAATATTCTTCAGTAGGATTAGATCCAGTTTCATTAACCCTTACGTGGGTGCCACCTCCCTTGATGGAAACACAAGGTGAATAAATTATTATTAACGAGGCACTTCGTTCTAGCGCGAATTCTCGGATAAAACACCCCAATACTTACAAGCCCCCACCCTAGATCGATTTTTCAAATCCGTTGTGGACCCAGACTTTCAAGTTGAAAGGTAAGCTCTGAGCCACCTGAGAATTTGAAGTCCAATTAGAGTGTCATTAGGATAAATTGCCAATCGAAATCCAGTGCGTTATCTCCATTATGCACTTTAGAGGCTGAGCATCTGCTGACTAGGCTATTTCGCAAGGCCTAATGGCCTGATACTACACTACTAGGAGTATTTCGGCGAAAAAGATTATGAGGACGACACGTCTGTTGTAAATGGGGTAGTGAGGGGTTGCGAACGTGTCTTGCCTGCTTCACGTAGAGCAAGGCAGAAATGATGTAATGAAGGATATAGTGCGAGTGAAAGGAGAGTGAAAGAAACAAAATATTCTGTGTTCTTTATAAAAATATCTCCTCGGTAAATATTAATCTCAAAGTGATTATTTATTTATATGAATACGTACTTACCAATGTATTTAAACTCGGTTACACTGAATACCATCAGACAGTACAATGTAATACCTGAAGAAGCCACATCGTGGTGAAACAGTTGTTGTAGTAGTATAAACTTTTTTGTGGAAATAAATTAGTGTCTCATATATATTGTTAATTACAATTCACCTGCTTCTCTGTAAAAGCCTGATGATATAAAACGATAAAATATTGTTTGAAATATTGTTTCATATATGCCAATGGAATTGAAATGAGTGAATTGACAGACCTTTATTAAAATTGTAAAACAAAACTTGAATTGGTGAAAGTGAATTGATAATTAACGGTGAGTAACATAATTGAAATTATTATTAACTGTGGTTTACATAAATATTGTGCCATTGATGTGTTCAAGAAGTCCATTTATTTGATGACATCTCTCCTACAGGCTTTATTATTAGCTCTTTCACCTGGGAGAAAATTGACATCGATCAAAAAATCGAACTGAATTGCCATGAAGGAACGTAAACCGCCGCTCATCTTGGATTATCATCTCCTATTTTATTTTTCTTCAAGCCATCAATTGCTAAATTGAACCATAAAGAGCATTTAACGTGATAATATGAGATAAAATGTTTTTAAAATTATATACTTAAACTCTGTCAAGAAGAATTTTCACGATATATTGTATAATAATAATTGAATTTTTACTTATTCACTATAAATAAAAGGTGTTACAGTAGGACAGATAGATGAATGCTTTAAATAGTCTATCGTTTCGAGTTCTTATATTAATTGGATTTTTTTTTGCATACAGTGATAGCTCTCTTGGCAATATATTATGTAAGTTGGCCGTGGACAAGTGCCATTCCTGTGATCTACGTCGAATAGAGGTGTTTGGCCTATGGGTCACATTTTCTATTATGACAGCAATGTTTTCGGCTGAACATCTTGCACGAGCACTTACTGGCTTCTTAACAATTACCACAGACCAGTTTTTAGGAAATTTCCTCACAATTCTCCCAACAGTTGGTTGGTCCAAAAAAATTACGAAGCACATTTCTTTGAACGCTGAACCTCGAATAGAGGTGTTTGGCCTATGTGTCACATTTTCTATTACGACAGCAATGTTTTCGGCTGAAGATCTTGCACGAGCACTTACTAGCTTCTTAACAATTACCACGGACCAGTTTTTAGGAAATTTCCTCACAATTCTCCCAACAGTTGGTTGGTCCAAAAAAATTACGAAGCACATTTCTTTCATCATATTTCATTTACATCATATGCTTCAAATACTTAATCACGATGTTCATTGCTGAAATTCTTTATGATTCACTTTGTAGCTGACTGATTATGTCAAATCAAAAAACCAGTCTCCCTTTATATTCAACATATTGAAACTCTATATAGCAATTATTTGTAGTAGATTCTCCATTTTGAATAAATATGTAATATATTCAAGAAAGCGATTTCTATCAATTTCTAAGATCCAGCACCATGGATATGGAAAAATAACGGAAAATAAATAAAATAGAAAAAGGCTTTTTACTTGATAGAAGAAATATAACAAAATTTCAATATCAAAATAGATTTGATCTGTCTTCTACAATTTTAATTTCATAAAAACTTTCATTCAAAAAACTTTTAGAATTAAATTAATGTCTACATAAGCACCGCTCATATTCGATAGACGTATATAATCAAACCTCAATATAGAATGTCAAATGGAAAAAAACAACGAATATAAATAGTCATTTAAAATTTATAAATAAATATTTGAAGAAGACAAAATTTTGTTTCTGATCTTACCATTATGAACACCAATTCCTTTTCAAAAACATAAAACACAACTTAAAGACTTCTCAAAAAATATAGAATTTATTTGAAATATTTAATATATTTTGATATTCAAATAAGTTAATTCAAAAATCTCTCAAAACATGCACTATATCTTCAAAATACAATCAGAATTCCGACAATCTCTTCACGTAAAGGTAGACTAAATAGACCCTTTTTACCATGAATCCAATTGATCTGCTTCTCTGTGAAAGTCTGATGATATTAAGGATAATAAAATACTGCTTTACATATGACAATGAAATTGAAATGAATGAATTGACACAGACTTTCATTAAAATTGAAAAAAAAAACTTGAATTGGTTAAAGTATGTATTGAGAATTAACGGTGAGTAACATGATGCAAACTATTCTTGAATGTGATTTACATTATATATGTATTGTGCCATTGGTGTGCTAAAGAATTCAATGAAATTTTACCACATCTCTCCAACAGGCTTTACTATTAGCTCTTTCACCTGGAAATAAATTGATATCGATTAAGAAAATCAAACTGAATTGCCATGAAGGATCGTAAACCGCCGCTCATCTTGGATTATCATCTCCTATTTTATTTTTCTTCAAGTCATAAAACTTGAAATCAATTGCTAAAGTGAACAATAAAGAGCATTTAACATCATAATATGAGATAAAATGTTTTAAAAATTATATTCTGAAACTCGATCAAGAAGAATTTTCACGATATATTGATTGTAAAATAACAATTAAATTTTTACAGTAGGACAGTATATGATGTTAGGTGGCCGTGGACAAGTACCATTCCTGTGATATAAGTCGAATAGAGGTGATTGGCCTATGGGTCACATTTTCTATTACGACAGCAATTTTTTCGGCTGAACATCTTGCACGAGCACTAACTGGCTTCTTAACAATTACCACGAACCAGTTTTCAGGAAATTTCCTTACAATTCTCCCAACAGTTGGTTGGTCCAAAAAAATTACGAAGCACATTTCTTTGAACGCTGATTTACATCATAGGCTTCAAATATTTAATCACGATGTTCAATGCTGAAATTCTTTATGATTCACTTTGTAGCTGACTGATTATGTCAAATCAAAAAACCAGTCTCCCTTTATATTCAACATATTGAAACTCTATATAGCAATTATTTGTAGTAGATTCTCCATTTTGAATAAATATGTAATATATTCAAGAAAGCTATTTCTATCAATTTCTAAGATCCAGCACCATGGATATAGAAAAATAATGGAAAAGAAATAAAATAGAAAAAGGCTTTTTACTTGATAGAAGAAATATAACAAAATTTGAATATCAAAATAGATTTGATCTGTCAGTCTTCTACAATTTTAATTTCAAAAAAACTTCTATTCAAAAAACTTTTAAAATTAAATTAATGTCTACATAAGCACCGCTCATATTTAATAGACGTATATAATCAAAACTCAATATAGAATGTCAAATGGAAAAAATAAACCAACAAATATAAAATGTCATTTAAAATTAATAAATAAATATTTGAAGGAGACAAAATTTTGTTTCTGATCTTACCATTATGAACACCAATGCCTTTTCAAATACATAAAACACAACTTAAGGACTTCTCAAAAAATATATAATTTATTTAAAATATTCAATATATTTAAATATTAAAATAAGTTGATTCAAAAATCTCTCAAAACATGCACTATATCTTCAAAAAACCATTAGAATTCCGATAATCTCTTCATCGGTCCTAAATAATATTCCAAATATCAACAAAATCAACTAACAATCAGTATATCTTTCCTTAAAGTGTAACCGGAAATTGCTTAAACAGACTAACTTTAAAAATCCAGATAGTCTATGTTCGTCAAAAAGCCTTTTTCTATTTTATTTTATACATAATATATAATTTTATTTAGGCTTGAATAGATCTCATTATGGAATGTCAATGGTCTAAAGAAAACCTTACAATACCTCACAGTTTTCTGTGATTTTGTGACGAACATAGACTACCTGGATTGTTAAAGTTAGTCTGTTTAAGCCATTTCCGGTTACACTTTAAGGTAAGATATACTGATTGTTAGTTGATTTTCATATCATTAATATTATCTAGGGCCGATGAAGAGATTATCGGAATTGTAATTGTTTTTTAAAGATATAGTGCACGTTTTGAGAGATTTTTGAATTAAATCATTTGACTATTTGAGAATATTGAATAAATTATATATTTTTTGAGAAGTCCTTAAGTTGCGTTTTATGTTTTTGAAAAGGAATTGGTGTTCATAATGGTAAGATCAGAAACAAAATTTTGTCTTCTCCAAATATTTATTTATTAATTTTAAATGACTATTTATATTTGTTGGTTTATTTATTCCATTTGACATTGTATATTGAGTTTTGATTATATACGTCTATTAAATATAAGCGGTGCTTATTGTAGACATTAATTTAATTCTAAAAGTTTTTTGAATAAAAATTCATTTGAAATTAAGATTGTAGAAGACTGACAGATTAAATCTGTTTTGATATTCAAATTTTAAAAATGGAACAGAAGTATCCAAATTAATCATTTGGAATTTCGAATAAAATATTGGACGCATGAATCAATATTCCAATTCACCGATTGGAATGAAAAGTATAATAGTTTACTTACATTTACTCTTTCTGGGGTGGAAAGAATATATGTTACTGCATCTGCTATATCGTCAGGCTGCAGAGCAGCCATGTTTCCAATACCTTCTGTTAGTATCTTAGTCAATCCTTCTGTTAGAACAACGCCTGGACTGACACTCTGAAATATCATGTATTATTGTAACACACAATTTGTACCAATATACCAATTAGACCAGAGTAAAATTGGCATTACAATCTTAGAATAAATTCGACAATTTTTGCAGATTGGGTTGTGGAAATTTATGAGTTTGGAATGCTATCATTCAACTTTATTTCCCATTCGTTTCCTAATAAGATGAATTCTCCTTAGTCGTTAACAAACTTCAGTCTGAAATTAACCTATTCATTGATTGTTGTTTTTACAAATACAGAATAGGACTAATTACTTGATACAGAAAATCCAATTCTGAAATTTCAGCTCCCTTTCGAAATTGTTTACATGTCGAAGAACGTTGAATTTCTTAATATGGATGTCTCATTTTATATGCGCATCTATGTGCATTCCTAAGTATGTGACTGATTTCACGTTTTTCAGAACATGGGTTGTATTGTAATGAACTCAATATAAATGATTCCTGTGAAATGCCTTAATTTTATTGCAAACTATAGAAATGACTTTGGTCTTCTCACAGTTTCATACGTAAAGGCAGATATATTGACATCTAAGGGTAATTCATACAAGCAACTAACAGTACAGGCCCTAGAAGCGTTCCTTGAGGTATGCCAGATATTACCCTTAGGAGTTCAATCATCTTTTATTTCACCTGAACATGCTGAGTTCTGCAGATGATGTAGGACCTGAACAAATCACCTACAACACCTTTTAAATGTCTCTCGTGATTCAAATATGTTATTAATTATGTGCGATATAATGTTAGCCTGCCTCATTAGAAAACGTGAATAATTGGCTCTCTTTTAATTCATTTATGACAGTGACTCACCGTTACTCTGATTCGGCTACCAGCAAGTGCTAGTTCTTTTCTGAATGTTTCAGTGGCAGCTGTCACCCCATGCTTGCTAGCTGGATACAAATTTAGATTAGGAAAATCAGGCACGCAATGACCGGTAATACTGTTGATGTTTATAATCTGCCCATTAAAGTCGATCTTCCTCATAAGTCGTATAGCCTCCCTGGTGGAGATGCAGAGGGCCAATAAGTTGGTGTCAATCACCATCCTCCAAACTGCAATATCTCCTTCCACCATAGAATTAGATGGGAATATTCCGGCATTATTGATCAGTAAATGTAGAACACCGAATTTCTCTTCAATATCGTGAAAAGCATTCAGCAGTTCTTCGTCCTTAGAGACGTCGACTTTCATTGGGTAGAGAGTTCCTGATTCATTGCTCAGTTCGTTTGATAGCTGCTCAATCAATTCCACTCTTCGAGATAACCCGACTACCTGTAAATTTTCTTATGATAAGCTATCAAATTAAGAGTTTTCGAAGTTGAAAAAATACGTCACAATAATAATATTTTATTAATACTTCAAGATATATATAACATCTGTATGGGTCAGGCTAGAAAAAAAATTGAGTGAGGTCAAGAAGCTGATTAAAAACTTTAACACTTATACACAGGGGATATTTAGAATTTGGCCATTTAGTGCTTAGGATAATAAAGTATTTCCTCATTTCTTGTATTATGCGAATGAAAACTTGAAAGTTTTACAATATTGTTTCCAATCTCCTTCATATATATCATCTGAAGATGAGAATGGAGGCCAGTGTAAAGATGCCGTTTTCCAGAAAAAGTGGTCTACAAGAAACCCAAGGAGCAGAATTAAAAATCATGCAGAGTAGACTCTTCTGAATTATAAAAACTCTGCATACGTCTCAGAAATTTTCAAATAAAATGATATTATATGAAAGTGATTGTACACCAAACGGTAGTAAACGTTTATCAGAGACTGCAGAGGAAGCGACTTCTTGTTCCTGCACATTATATAACGGTAATTATTAAATTTTTTTGTCACCACATCTACCGGGTGTTTAACAAATGATTGTACAGGCTTTCAGGGCAGATGCAGGACATTTTGGTGAGTCTTTCAATCGGCATATCTCTTCAACACCGGCATGGATCTTCATGAAAACTTGAGGGAATGAGTATAGGCCAATGCCAAATATTTGCCCACAATGACTTATCGATAGCACAGGTCCGGACTGAGAAAATTACATTATGTATCCCACATCTTGTAAAACACCCTTTACGTCCAATTTTCAAAAAGCGAAATTCTCTCCAGAATCTACAATAAATACTCCTTCAAACAAGCCTATTAGGATCAATGGCACACTTTGCATCATCATTTTATGAACTATTGAATATTAGGAATTTTCAATTTATAGTAAACACGGATCTGTGAATCTCCGAATAATGCGTCTATTCATGTTGAATCGATTGAAATTCTCAGTAACATGACTAAGGTATTGTGCAGCATCTTATTCCATCCAATAAATGAATGTAGGGGCAACATCAAATATTTTTTTGCAAAACTGAATTTAACCGAAAACTCGAATTAACATTGAATGTTTAATTGGACTATTATAAAATGGACTCAATAATAAAAATATAAACTGTATCTTATAATCATGTGTGGAATTGAAAAAAATTGACAATAAATAAGAGAAAAAATTTTAACTTCGAAAATACCCCCTTTCTCTTCTAAACATTTTCTGGCTCTTGTGATCAAATGAGCTACAGCTTTCTTCAAAATTTCCGGTCGATTTCGTATTGCTTCACATCCAGCTTGAATACGATTAATCAGATGCTCCCTGTCTATAATTTCTTCATAGTAAACTTCATTTTTTAAGTGCCCCCAGAAAAAATAATCCAAGCATGTAAGATCTAGGGATCTTGCAGGCCAGTCATGAGGTCCCCCTCTACCAAACTAATGATCTGGATAAACTTCGTTCAAATGCGCTACAATTTCACGGTTAAAATGTGCCGGAGCTCCATCATGTTAGAAATACATTCCTCTTGGAATATTGCTTCCATCATTCAAGAGCCCTGGCAAATGCTCGATTGAAAATTGTAGATATGTCACTCCATTCAGCCTGTGGGGAAGAATATATGGTCCAATTAGGCGATTATTGTAAATTCCACACCAAATATTGATTGAAAAAGGATGTTGTGAATTGCGTTTCCTAGTCACTTTCGGATTTACTCTGGACCAAATATGTGCATGTGCATTGCGAACATTCAAAATGCCATCTTTTGTTAAGGTCGCTTCATCTGTAAAAAGCGTTTTGAAGATATCTCGCTGGTTCCGCAAAATCGCATCCTCGGTAGTTCATCGCTCCAAGGTTTGGATGAATTGTAAATGAAATGGATGCCACTTTTCAAGGTACCGAACTCGCCAAACTTGGACAGCTTCTATTATCTCTTCATGGTTTGCCATCGAACTTACTCTTTCTCGTTTACTTACTGACGGAAAGTGTCCAGTTTCACGAAGTGAGCGATTAACATGTTCGAATAATTGGTGGTTAGGAATTCGACGATCCGGATATAGCCTTCGATATTCGCTAGCAGCTTCAGGACCATTGCACTTACAAAATCTATAAACTGACAACATATCAGTATACTCAGTCTTCGTGAATGGCGGCATTTCGATAATTCTCTTAATGAAAATTTTATGAAAACACAACAATCTACTACTTGCGTATTTTTCTATTTCAATAATTACCCGACAGTGGTTTGAACTGTCAAAATTCTTAGCATGAGCCACTTAGATTTCGAAATGGGTTAAATTCAGAGTAAACGAATTTCTTCTGTAATCTTTCACATAGCATTGAAAATAAATGATATCTTAAGCTTCACATCCATTCAAGCAGCATATGAGAAGATAAATAGTGGACCAGAAAGAAAGGCTAATGAAAGATGCAGACCATTCAATATAAGAGCTAGCAGGTGTCAAAAATAAATAGGGAAATTTTCGAGAAGAAATCACATACGAAAATTGATGGGGGAAGGGGTACAAAGGAATTTATTTGCGAAGGTGTATATAAGATGTCGAAAAGTATTTCGTTTTGTATGCGTGTGTCTATGAATCGAAAATTTCAGATATTCAATAGCTCATAAAATATTGATACAAAGTGTTATTTCAAATGAGCTTGTTTGAAAGAGTATTTATTCATTGTAGATTCTGAGGATAATTCACTTTTCGATATACAAGATGTGGGATAAATAATATATTTTTCTGTCAGGACCTGCGCTATCGACAAGTGATTTGGTGCAAATATTAGACATTCCCTCAAATTTTCATGTAGGCGTTCAAGAGTTATGCCGATTGAAAGTTTTTGATAAAATACATACATCCTGTATCTCTTAAACTAATATAGTTAGGACATATTTCGAGCAGTAATTCACCAGAATGTCCTGCATCTGCCCTGAAACCCTGTACAATCATTCGTGAAACATCCTGCATATGCGAGCTTCAGTTCAAATACCTGTCGTTGTGGATACCGAAAAACTTGGTAGAGTCTTTAGATGGAATTACTGTATCCAAATAAGGAACAATGAGTTTATTGTCTTTACTGGTTGATAGTGTGCAGTTGATGCAATCTGTTTTATCGACATTCATCACAATTTCATTTAAATCACACCATTCTACAAAGCTCCGCACTGAAAGATCCTCGCTATTACAGCTATGAAGGTAGCATCAGCGAAAAGGATCACTGTGACAGATTGAGATATAATGAGCCGATGGTAAAGTAATTCAACGAGCAGATTTTTCAGATTCACTGGCAGGTCGCTAATGAACAACTAAAATAAGAGCGGCCCCAACACGGAGCCTTGGGGCATACCTAAGCTGATTATTTAAAATTTGTCCAGGTAATTCATCATTCTGTTAAAAACTATTCTCTCAAATACACTGAGAATAGAAATCGGTCCATAATTTAACAGCTTGTATATCATCTTCGTTGTAGATTGGTACGACAATGGCTTTATTGGAGAAGATGAGAAGATTTTCTTATTGATCAGAATATCTTTCAGTTCTAGAAAACTTGCACGGGAGTTGAGCGCAAAATTTCAGTTATTCCTTGAAGATTTTTGGAAACCAGAATTGAGTAAGACATTTTTTGCTTCACAAATCAATCGAAGTATTGTTAAAATTATTTTCTATTGTTTGAGTCAAGACTAATCACCTTCAAGCGAACACTGAGATAATAGCATCTCTAGCTTCAGTGAGAAAAGGTAATATTTAACTACTGAGGAAAGCCTTCAAACATTTCATTTCAGTGTACTCACAATCATTCCATTTTTCACCAAAACTTCCGCAATTTTTTTTCCAATTCCTGTACTGGCGCCAGTCACAACAGCCAATTTTCCAACCCATTTTTCCATCGACAAAGTCATAATGGATTCTTCACCGATGGACAGATATAGACACGATATATAGATTCAGCAGGTTCTCTTCGAATGGCTCAAAATTATGCATTCAAATTATCATATCAACGACTGGGAAATTCTCATGGATGAATAATTCACAGACTGGGGGAAATGTGCGTGGAAAGTTTTTCAATTGGTACGAATAGCGCCTAAGGTATTATTCGAGTAATATTAGGAATTTTGAGGAAGTTGTCAATAAATGATAATAAACTGTTGCTTCAGTTTATTATATTCATTCAATTCAATTTGGTTTATTTCCTCTCAACTAGAACGTAGTAACGTTTTGATGGGTCTTGATATAATAGATGAAGAAGGACTTTGATAATATTCTTTGATTAATCTCGATCATTTCCTCTACAACTTCACGTTAACCTTATTTTACACAATAGAAAATTCTTAAAGTTTAAAATCAGATTCCTGAAAAAACTTTCACTACGCGGTTATCTCTGGCCAAATTTCATTTTCTTCAGGTGATTTGCAACACAAAACTTTTTATAGAGTATGGTCCAATTATTTTTCGTTGTAAAGTTATTCAAGATACTACTCTTTTGTAACGTTTCACAATGTTTTCATTAAAAATATGGCATAACTTGAAAATAAACATCCTATTCAAAATTCAGTCCGCTTCATTAGAAAGAGCGGAAAATTCTCCTTAGACTTGGTTTCATAGAAAACTTGCTTATTATAGGGTGGTCAAAGAAAAAATGATTACAAAATTTTCTTCAGGCATGATTTTTGGTCAAAGAGTACTCTAAATTTCACCCCATAAAACCTCAGGGAAATTATGTGCAAGAAGTGCCTTTCACCTTATGAAATTGGGCCAAAGATAACTTGCACACCCAGTTACATTGAAAGAAATGTGTTAAATCAGGGAATTCGACTGATAACTAGGATATGTTTTTTCCATACCAATTTTAGGGTAACTACAATAATTTTCACAAATAAAATGTATCGGGTGTTTTTTTTTAGAGTGATAAAACTTTCGATAGGGATAACTGTGATTTGACCGAAGGTAGAAGCCATGTTGTTTTGACATTTCTGTTCAGTAAGCATTGACAGATTATCATGGAAAAACTCACGCCGCAACAACGTTTATAAATGGTTGAAATTTATTTTTCAAATCAGCGTTTTATTTGCCAAACTTATAGAGCACTTCGTGAAATTTATAGTTTACATAATCGTCCATCAGAGCAGCGTATTCGTCGAACTATCGATAGATTTCGGACAACATTTTCTCTACTCGATGCAACAACAACAATAAGACAAAGAACTGTACGTACAGAAGAATATATCGCTACTGTGAGGCATAGTGTTAATGATGATCCAGATTTGTTTATTCGTCGACGTTCACAACAAGTTGGACTCTGTGCACCCACCACATGGAAAATTATGCGTAAAGATCTTGGTCCACACCCATACAAGATCCAACTGGCTTAAGAACTAAAATCACTTGACAATAATAAGCGTCGTTTGTTTGCTGATTGGGGCCTAGAACAGCTTGAAGTTGATCCACCTTTTTATCGTAAAATTGTGTTTAGTGATGAAGCCCATTTCTGGTTGAACTGCTATGGAAACAAGCAAAATTGCAGAAATAAAACAATCCTCAAGAAGTTCTGCTGGTTCCATTGCATCCTGAAAAATGCACTATATGGTGTTCTTTACACGCTGGAGACATCATCGGTTCATATTTCTTTAAAAACGATGATGGAGCTAATGTTACAGTGAATGATGCTCGTTGCAGATCGATGATCAATAATTATTTGTTTCAAAATTTGAATGGTATCGACCCAGAAGTGTTTTGATTCCAACAAGATGGTGCTAAACCTCATGTTGCTACCGTAACAATTGATTTATTGAAAGCAAGATTTGGCGATAACCTTATTTCGAGAAATATTGGCCTCCAATATCATGCGACATACCTCCACTGGATTATTTTCTTTGGGGTTATGTCAAGGCATTGGTTTATGCTGATAAACCAGAAACAATAGACGCCTTGGAAGCCAACATAACTCATGTTATTGATGAAATAAGGCCTGAATTACTCGAAACAGTGGTCAAAAATTGGTCTGGTCGAATGCGATTCCTCAGAGCTAGCCGTGGTGGACATAGGCAGGAAAATATTTTTAAAACATAAATGTCATAAAATTATCTTTCGAATAAAAAAATTTGCTTCAATCTTAATTTAAATGTGTTTTATTTCAATGTAAAGTTGTATCACTCTAACAAAAACACCCGATACATACAAAAATGGACTGTAATTCAAAGAAAGAGAGAGAGAGAGAGAGAGTTCCTTGGAAGTGAAAAATGCGAATATATAATAATTCAAGCGTAGAGATAAAGATGTTTCACATGTTAAGAGAGCTTACTTCAGGAGGAATGTGCGTGGGATCAGAACTTGTCTTCAACTGAACTTTCTCAACTGACTTTTTATACAGGGTGAGTAGTGACCTGTCTGGCGCAGGGGATGTGTTTAACTTAAGCCTTTTTGCTAACTGGCGGATGAGAGAGTGGGTTTGGGTCCGAAAAGGTGGCCCAGGTAATTCCGATACGACAATAGTCTTGAAACGGCTGAAACGGTTCTAATGGGTTTCTAGGAATAATCTAGGGGAGAAATATCTTTGTTTCTTAATTGGTGTTTAGGCCCGTTTAGGTTTCTAGGAATTAAATGATTCATATTTGAAAGGCCTAAATTGTTGAACTCTGGGGACGTAATTGTTACGTACCTGCAAAGTGAATTAAAAATTCTTTGTTCAAAGTAAATTGAACAAGTAGGAAAAGATTCAAAGAGCAGTCATCATCATTAATACATTCTTATAATTGTTAAGGTTGGAATATCCGAATACTTTTTCTATTTTTTTTGTTTGTATTTTCGCCTCGAATTGTATTATTTTTTTTTTATATATTTTTGATCAGGGTTTGAGTGGAAGAGCAGGGGTTGCAAAGCAGATTGCTTTATGGCCATCTGAACTCCGCCCTGTGATTGTTCCTTTCAGAATTCATTATATTAATTATAATTAATTATAATTATATATATTTTTATTTTTTGCAATAAAGTCATTATTATTATTATTATTATTATTATTATTATTATTATTATTTATAACACATAATGAAGTTATTCTTGGCTGAGCGACTGGCACAATAGCTTTACTTGTTAATACATTGTAAATCCTATACTTCGTGAATGATTTTCGTAACTTGTATGTGTGTATTGTTCAATTAGTGCACACAAAAGCTTGATTTCAAGCTAAGGTTTTGTATTTCAAGATTGGGTTTCAAGATCCAAACTCAAATACTTCAAGGCAAGTTTCTTGTAGCTACAAGCCAAAACTTCATGTTTCAAACCAAGCATGCTGTATCACTAGACGTTTATGTTAACCACCAAATGGTTTAAACATTATTTTTTTCCAGTTGGACGGAAGTCTGCCACCATTTCACTGTTGGGTTAAAAATTAACAGTGCTGTGACCTAACGTGGCGCAAGATCACAGTAACAAAGCCTACACGGAACACAACCTAACTCCTAACTCGCACAAGCTGAAAAAGTTTCAGAGGGATCTTCACAGAAGATCTAGGAGTGCCAGGATCATAATAATAATAATATCCAAGCAATTCAAGAGAACAATAGCAGCAGTTATATATTTGTTTATGTTACACACTATAAGATTGTATTAAATCTCAATTATTCATAATTCTTGTAACATAGTCAACAGACCTCGAGATACTTATTCTGATCTTCAAACTGGGAAATTTTTTAAGCTTTCATAATTGAGAACAATTACCATTGGTCTCAAAAATTTTCTCCTAGGGGTGTAACCATAAGTTCTTTAATCTGGAAAAAAACAGAAGTTAGGAATCGAGAATAGAAAGATAAAGACGATATTATGTACGGCTCGTCAAAAGTTGAGGATATTGAATTAATTTGTGTTTAATCTTCAGAAAAAGCCAATTTCCACAGGTAAAATACATATTTAGGGTATTCAGGTTAGAATAATAAGATTTCAAAGAAATAATGAATTAAAAAAAAACAAAAACACAGTGATATATTCGAAAAATAATATAAAAATATATATGGGGTGTTTTTTTTAGAAAGATAGAACTTTGAATTGAAATAAAACACATATAAATTGAAATTGAAGCCAATTTTTTTTTATTTGAAAGATAATTTTGTGACATTTATGTTTTAAAAATAATTTCCGGCATATTTCCACCACGACTGGCTCTGAGGAACCGCATTCGACCAGACCAATTTTGGACTACTTTTTCGAGTCATTCAGGACCTCATTTCATCAATAGCACGAGTTGTGTTGGCTTCCAAAGCGTCTATTGTTTCTGGTTTATCATCATAAATCAATGACTTGAGATAACCCCAAAGAAAATAATCCAGTGGAGTTATGTCGCATGATCTTGGAGGCCAATTAATTGGACCATTTAAGAAATAGTGATATCGCCATATCTTTCTTTCAATAAATCAATTGTTACGCTAGCAGCATGAGGTGTAGCACCATCTTGTTGGGAAGAAAAACACTTCTGGGTCGATACCATTCAAATTTTGAAACAAATTATCGTTGACCATCGATCTGTAACGAGCACCGTTTACTCTAACATTAGCTCCAGCATCGTTTTTAAAGAAACATGGACCGATTATGCCTCCAGTATATAAAGCACAACATACAGGATGCAATGGAATCTGCAGAACTTCTTCAGGATTGTTTTCACTCCATATAGGCAATTTTGCGTGTTTATATAGCTGTTCAACCAGAAATGAGCTTCATCACTAAACACAATTTTACGATACAAAAGTGAATCAACTTCAGGATGTTCTAGGGCCCAATCAACAAACAAACGACGTTTATTATGGTCAAGTGGCTTTAGTTTTTGAACCAGTTGGATCTTGTATGGGTGTAGATCAAGATCTTTACGCAAAATTTTCCTTGCGGTGGATGCACAGAGTCCAACTTGTTGTGAACGTCGACGAATAGACAAATCTGGATCATCATTAATACTATGACTTACAGCAGCGATATTTTCTTCTGTACGTACAGTTCTTTGTCTTGTGGTTGTTGCATCGAGTAGAGAAAATGTTGTCGGAAATCGAAAATAAGCTGCACTGATGGACGATTATGTAAACCATAAATTTCAGGAAGTGCTCCATAAGTTTGTCGAATAGAACACTCTTTTTGAAAAAAAATTTCAACAATTTGTAAACGTTGTTGCGGCGTGAGTCTTTCCATGATAATGTGTCAATGCTTATTGAACAGAAATGTCAAAACATTCTACCTTCTGTCAAATCACAGTTATCTCTATGGAAAGTTCTATCACTCTAAAAAAACACCCGAGATATATAATTTTTCGGAAAATCTAAATTCTGAAAATTTCGAAAATTCATACTTGTATTCAACCTCTATAAAAAGTATGACCACAACGTGCAGCATTAAATGCTTGGCATCTTCTCTGCATGCTCTTCATCAAGTTATTGAGGATATCCTGCTCACTTTGTAACCAAAATTTTGGCAAAAATCTAGAATCTGTTGAAGTGTTTCAGACTGTGGTCTGTGGGAATTAAGAGTTTTTTGTGATTGGTCACAAGCATGTTCGATTGAATTCAGGTCAGGAAATCTTGGAGGTGATGCTTGACCTAGAATAATCTGCTTTTATTTAGCGATAGTCACCTGGTGGTGCTGAAGTTGTGGAACTTCTTCGTTATTAACTTCATCAAAACATATCTGATACGTCATAGTTCTTGGAGGTACTAAAAAGCCAGTTCTGCCATCGAAATATTCTCCAGCGTAAATCATAATTGTACCTCCTCGACAAGGGAAGACTATCAGAAAAACGTCCATATCTGGACTCGTCTGCAAAGAGTTCATCTCACCAGTGTGCCCACTCCATTGCCCACTCAAATGGTTTCACGAGTGAGTGGAACTATTCTTAAGAAGTGTTTCGATGTTAGATTGTCTTCATGTAGACATCTTCTGACTGTGTCTAGGAAAACTGAAGTACCTATGGCATTTCGAAGACACTAACTTGCCATTTTGCAAGTGCTCAGAGTATGTTTTCCCACCAAAAGAGGTAAAAAACAGTCTGGCATTGTAGCACGTGGTCTACTACTTTTGGATCTTTGACGAACAGTTATAGTGGCAAAGTATCGTGCCAGTAAAAGTGATATTACATTTTGGCTAACATTGAATAAATTGGCGACTTGCACTGTTGTTCGATCAGCCTGAAGAATTCCGAATTCCGAAGGCTCTGTTGTCATCTACCTTGGATAAAACTTGAATTAGCATATTGAATTTTGATCGCTAGAAGTTAATACAGTTTTTATTTAGATGATACGAAAAATATGCATGCGAAGTATCAATATCCTTAACTTTTGAAGGGCAGTTTATTATAGATGTTGCCGAACGTGAACTTGAATCTCACCTGAACGTGTGGAGGGGTGGAGAGAGCATATTGTACTGCATCCGCTATATCTTCGGCGTTTAGTACCGGAAAGTATTTTACAGAAGATACGTCTACCTTTTTCATTGAATCGGTTAGTACAGCTCCTGGACTTACACTCTGAAATGAATATGAAATTTATAAGTTGAATTCTATAATTTTTCACTACTTTAATAATGTAAGTAAATGTGGATTTCTATTTATAATTAAGATTTCAATACATGACACGTTTTGTTACATTGTAACTTCTTCAAATACTTTTGAACAACTAGTCAAAAATATTTAAATGCTCTACAAAAAAAGAAGTTGTTCAATAATATTCCGTTTGGAAACATTCTGAAACAGATATTTCGAAATTCACAAGTCCGCAAAGCCTTTTTTTGAACCACGTGATGGTTAGGACATGTAGGCGTCATCAGCTTAATTCATATCTCATTCTTCCATAAAAGTGATAAATACGCTTTTTGTTAATTTTCTATCCTCCATATGAGTAACTAGCATATTCATAAGTTCGTTATGTCGACATTCACCGAATGTTAATGCAAATTTCTTCATTGAAATGTCTCATTCGGAGCCTCATGAATAAATTTAAAACATTATCAAAACGTTACTAAACTAGTTATCAGGAGAATTATTTCGTGAGGTCTAGACGCCGCATAATTTAACTATTAACGTGATTGCTAGTTAGCTGATTGGAGCTTTGATGATGTGCAGCAAATCTAGCAAGAGAGACTTGGTTATTTTAAACCAAAAATACTGCAAGGGAGGTTGATGTTTTTCCTGATACTTCTATAGATCTCGTGTGAAGACCCCTCACAGGCTTTGATGTGTGTTTTCACTTAAACGTAGCCAAAATAAGACCCCAAAGTTCTTGATAATATATGAAGATTAGCACGTGAAAGAATCAAATCCGCCAGGATGAAGTATTCTGCTAGATATAATCAAATAAAACTTCTTCACCCAGTAAGAGACAGAGTAACATCACGAAATAATTCCTAGAATACCTACAGGAGCCACAATAAAACCGACTCATCTGATAATTCTGAAATTTTTCTTGGGCTGTCTTTTATTATTTCAAAAAGGTTGAAATGGTTCTTTGCAGCTCAAAATATGCTTAATCTTAAGGCACTCTCTATTAAACTGGGTTGGTACCTTATGATTTGGATGCAGAATATCCACTCCTTTTACCCACGAGCCATCACTGACCTGAGCTAATAAAACTTGTCGGTGTCCTTATGGTTAGTCAGTTGCGATCGAACAGACCGGCACTTATGCAAATTGATAGCTAGCTGATGCCCAGAATAAATGCTCATGAAGGCAATGAAAGATAGTTAGCTAGCTTCTCTCGGAATGTTTAAGGTTTGTGAAGAACTGCATGGCTTTCAGCAAAACAAGTCGACAAGTACAGCAATATCGTCTTTGCTAATAAGGATGGCAAATCTGTTCGACAGAATGAAGAAGTGCAAAATTATAGCATGTGATGTGACTAAGGGATTTCACTCCATGAATCATGAAGTCATGCTGTGGAATCATAAGAGTGACACTGAAAATAATTGGAGATTACCAACAAAATAGGACTCAAGAAGTATTTATCCTTGAAAATTCTTCCGGTTGGGGATTTATAGAATGTAGAGTTCCACAGGAGTCTGTATTGGGACTAATATAATTTTCACTCTATATCAACGACCAAATGCTCAGTCAAATGACAGTGTTTCATTTATTGACGAGCCCTTGAATAAGGTGGAAATGAAGAGAGCTTCAAAAAAAGGTACAATTGACCTAAGAATCAGGCGAAGTGTGGTTCCATGTAAGTTAAATGAATTCAAAACAGAGAAAACCCTGCACTTCAACTTTGAATCCCATACCAGAATAGACACTATCCTGAAATTCTTGGGTGCTTTTGGGGCTGAGTTTTGAGTACACATACAAACGGTCTTTTTGGGAAATTGACTGGCAACTGACACGATCAGAACAACAAAAGAAATCACAGGGAAACAACTATTTCAACGTGTTTGCAGCTGTAGAGTGTCATTTTCTGGCTGAGGCCATAAAGGAACCAGATTTTTATAATGACTGCCAAAAGCTCAGCGGGCATTGGACTGGGAATCGAAAAGTCCCGGGTTCAAGTTTCGTTTAAGTAGGAAAGAAATTTTATAGTTGGATGGGTTTCGTTCACAATTATACTGTTGGGTCGAAAATTAATAGTGCTGTGACCTAAAGTGACATAAGAACGCAGCAACAAAACCTAACCAGAACACAACTGAACTCCTAACTCGCACAAGTTGAGAAATATTCTGGGGGATCTTCACAAAAGATCTAAGAGTATCAGGATATTAGAGGGTTATACATTTTTTACTTCCGAAAGTGAACGTAAATAAAACAAATAAAACTTTCATTTAGAATATCTATAAAATTTTTATTTGAATATAATGCTTGGACCTTGCCATTATGTGTGGAATACATAATTTAAATCTCCTCCGCGTGATCTCTTACAGGACTCGATCCTTGTGAGGTAATTTTCGATGACTCCCTGTTACATTTCGGGCAATATCTCATCAATAACTTAACGGATGTTGCTTTTCAGATTGTCAAGAGTCTGAGAATTATCGGCATAAACATGATCCATACTTTACATGAGAAATTTCACTGCCCCATATGCAACAATTTTGCTTGTTTACAAAGCCACCGGGTGAAAAATGTGCTCCGTCACTGAAGAAAATTCGATGCGAAAAATATGTCATCCAAACGTTGCTGTTCAAGCACCGAATCGGCATATGTTCGACGCATTCTATGGCCAGCTGACTTTAGTTCTTGTGTCAACTGAACCTTATAAGGATGGAGATGTAAATTCCGATAAGAGAGGCCAAAAATTGATAAATTTGGATCTTCTTCAACACTTTCACTTACAGTAGAAATATTTTTGGTCGAGAGTGCATTTCGATAATGTATGGGTCTTAAGACATCAGTAATAGATTCAGCGTCTTCGAATATTTTCATTATGCTACCAATTGTATGCCTAGATGGACGATTATCGACCATAATCTGTCCGGAATGCACGAAACGTACTTATAATACAATAGAATCATTGTGTTTGTATTGAGTTTTCCCAATTTTCACACCTGAAGCAATAGAAAAACGATCCATATCGTTGAATGGCTAACGTTCAACTGAACATATTAAGCTTCGGATCACAGTTCTGTTTGACAAATGTCATTGAAACGGGGCTGTGAAGTCCGGACCACGAAATGGATAAACTTTTATATCAAAATATCAAGCAAACGACAAGACAACACAAGTAACTAAATTAGACTACATAAAGTGAATAACTGGCACATGAAATGAATTACAGTCCGTCTAGGAAGTATCTGGAAAAAACAAAGCTCAATTGTAATTATTTAGTATATATTTTTAATTGTTGAATCAGAAAATTATAACAAAATATTCATCTTATTTTCTTATAAAACCTCTATTTAAATGTAAACACTTGACTAAACGTCAAGGTACACCGGAAACTAGATCACCTCCATAATTTTCGGTGATGGTATTCCAGTACTGTAAAACTGACTGAATTAAATCATCTTTATTTCGTGGCGCTGATCGTTCAACTTCAGTCTTCATTAGTCCCAATATGTTCGCATATTTGGCATTTGTGCAGATATACATAAAGTACATTCAGAAGAATGGAAAGGGAGCATTATGATACCAGTTTTTAAGAAGGGAGAAAAAAGCGACCCACAAAACTACCGAGGTATAAGCCTGATGAGTACGATCCTGAAACTTTTCACTAAAATCTTAGCAGAAGAAATAATGTCATTAGGAATAAGTGAAGAACAGCAAGGTTTCAGACATAATAGATCTGCTATAGATGCGATATGTATAATTCGTCAAATAACTGAAAAAGCAATTGAGTTTAACAAAACAGCCTTCATGTGCTTTATTGATCTTACTCAGGCATTCGATAAAGTAAGCATCTTAAAAAAAAGAAACATACACCCCAACATAATAAAAATCATCGAAAAGCTGAACGCCGAAAACTACTCATATGTGAGAACGTCAGGTAAATTGAGTAAGAGAATACTTATGACAACCGGGATCAGACAAGGAGACAGCCTAAGCCCAATCCTGTTCAACATCATAATGGATGAAATCATCAACTAAGTAAAGCAAGCTGGAAGAGGTTCCGAATGGGAGATAAAAATAATATGCTATGTCGACGACGCAGTAATCATCTCAGAAGACGAAAATAACTTGCAAAGGCTTCTGTTATAAGTTTCAAGAAATAGTAAAAGCGCTGAACATATCCCTGAAAAAAACAAAATCACTAACTGTAGCTGGAGAACCACGGAGATGTAAACTCGCTATTTACGACCAGAGTGTAGAACAAGTGATGTCATTCAAATATCTAGGGGCGAATATTACAAGCAATAGGAATTTGAAAGAGGAAGTCAAAGCCCAAACAACAAAGGCATCATTAATATCAGGCTACCTAAAAGATATAGTTTGGCGTAATAATTACATTAGTACAAGGAGCAAAGTCACAATTTGTAAGACGTGCGTGGGACAGATTATGACTTATGCAATAGAAACCAGAGCCGAGAACACAGTAACTAAGCGACTTTTAAGGACAACTGAAATGCGAAAATGACAAGACATACGCTGTTTGACCGGAAGAGAAACGAGGAAATAAGAGAAATGTGTGAGATTCAAGACGTGGTCAGATGGTCAAGAAACCGAAGAAGAGAATGGAGAGACCATGTGGATAGAATGGAAGATGACAGGTTGGCTAAGATAGCAAAAAAAATGCTCAATACTCCTAGACCATCTGGACCTATAAGATGGTATGAAAGCTGGTCTTCATCATCCCAACTGCACCTGGAAAACCATTGATGCAAACACAGGACCTTAATCCTAACGTAAGGGGAATAAGAAGAAGAAGTGAAACTACTGGCCATGCAATGGTTGTCACATGGTATTCTTGCATCCAAGCTTGAGTATAGGTCGAAGTATGGCATCTTTCATTATCCTGCTGAAAACGACACCCCTCTGGATATAAAGCATGCACTGTTTCAAAAAAATAACGTTTAGAATGCCACAATACCTTTCAATATTGATGGTACCATCAACTATACAGACAGGTGTAGCACCACGCTGAGATATTGCTCCCCAAACCATTATTTTGGTGGGAAATTTGAAAATTTGAACGGTAACAAGTTATTTTCATATGATTTATTTCTACCAAGTTGGAAACAACATTCATCATCAAGGGTGTAGTTATAGGGATTTTTTTGGTTTCCTTGATACGTCGACTGTCTTTTCAGTGACATACGGACAGGTTCTGAACATACTTTCATATTTCGTTGATTTCCAAATCTGATAGCCAATTTGCGAAACCCCAGACGCGGATTGTGTAATCCTAAGGTCAATAGAGCCTTAGGTCCGCATATCCATGATATTTTATTCTCTTTATTGTCTTATATACAGCACTTTTTTCCAGTTCAGTCAATTGCACTAATTTTTAACGTTTTTAAAACCTTTTCTATACAAATATTCTACCTGTTAGACAATCAACAATATTTGACAAATAGTGTTGCCATGCAACTTTGGCAATAGCCGACTATCTGCACAACCTATACTAACTGACATAGAACACCCAGAAGGAGCTGTTTAAATTTAAAATTTTTTTAGTAAAACATAGATAGTATAGCAAGAAGTGAATGATTGAAACTTGAAGAAAAAAAACGAAGGGTTTACAATTTTTTTTACAAAATTTTTTAATAATGTGTTTGTCCACCGCGACTATCTATACACTTCCAAACACGTCTTGAAATTTATGCAACAAGTTGGTCTATTTCTTCTTGAGGGATACTATCCCAAGCTACCTGTAGTTCATGTCTTAAAGCCGCCAAAGTCCGTGGGGGCTGGGGTAAATTTCCGAGCCTTACACCCATGATGTCTCAAACATGCTCTATGGGCGAAATATCGGGGGATGGGGACGGCCATAGCAAAAGATTCACATGGGTTGCTTCAAAAAAGTTTAAACCACCTCTGGCAACAAGAGGTCGAGCATTATCTTGCTGAAATAATGGATTCTAGGGCCGGTTAAGGTAAGAGAGATTATAAGGATACATTATTTCTTGAAAGTAACGCAGCGCTGTCATGTTAATTCGAATAAAGACTAAAAGTGACCTACTTGCATGTGCAATAGCAGTCCATACCATAACGCCTGGTTTCCGGTGTACATGACGCTCAATACCAAACTGAGGTTTACGTCTTTCTCCCCGACGTCGTCTAACCCTTCTTCATTTGCACCCAAGGAGAATCGAGATTCATCAGAAAAGTCTACCTAGTGCCATTCCACATTCCAATGTTGACGTTCTCTGCACCACTGTAATCGTTGCCGGCGATGCTCAACCGCCAGAGGTAACACAACAGTCTAAAAGACTTTATCCCGCGGTTAACTGTTCAGACAGTTACAGGATGGCCCGCCCCCCAGGCATTAGATATTGTCGTGATGGGGTGCTTGTCTTGACTTCCTAGTCAAGGCAAGCACCTAGTTTCGTCCCGGCGAAATGGAGGGTTAAGTCTTGGTGCCTAACACAATGCCAAAGGCGCTAGTCACTGGACCTGTATGGTAGAAGATCTCCGAATGGGGCCCTAGTTTTGCCGTTCTGGTGAAATGGAGGGCTGAGTCGGTTGACTAACTCGGTGACAGGGAGTCTGTCGCAGCACAGAGTTTCTCCCTTATAACTGGCGTACTCTACCCTATCGCAGTATTAATCTCCAGATTTTTCTGTGCAACGGCCGAGTGGGTTATATAGCATACTGCGTTACCTCGGGGAGATGGTTTGCCCAGAGGTGTTATTTGTACCACCTGGCCCCGGATCAATACGTAACAATTTGGGGTTTGTGGGTCTCAAAAAAATGGCTTTTCCATTAGTGCTTCACGCCAGGATCAATCAAATGACTTCACATGGGTTCGGTGAGTCAGGACGTACAGGCCGTTGGACGGTGCTCGTACCAGGATCAATAGTAGTCATCAATCTTGAGATTATCTTAGTTTCGAGGACTGCGTTCGGATGGATGGATAACAATTTCTCCCGGCGGGTGGGTTGCGTCTCAAACCAACTCGGGTACTGACTTGCAGAGCCAGTAAAGATTGAATAGTGCTTCGCTGCTCCCAGTCAGATGGTTCTGGCTTTCGAGTCGAGGCCCAAACTGGAAGCTGGTGGGTTCACCTCTTCGGAGGGGTTCTCGCTTCTTGCGACGATATGGCGTAATCCTTATCACATTTTCTACCTCTTGGGGTGAACTGTGGAGACTGTTGAGTAGTCACTTGGATAAGAGCTATGTTCAACATTCCAATAACATTATCTGGTAGAATTCACGTTACAGGATGGCCTTGTTCTCCTAACCACTCATCAGCCAAAGATCGAGTTGTCGCAAATCGGTCTCTAATAGCCCTAAGTCTTAGACGTCGATCTTGAACTTAATTTGTGCCCCTTCGACGTCCGGTGCCTACTCTTCTTCGATTTTGGGCATTATTAAACCACGCTTGACAACATCTCATAACAGTAGTTGGATTTCTGTTCATACGGTCAGCGATTTCTCGAAATAACAACCCCTCCTTCCGTAGAGCAATAATTCGACCTCTTTCAAATTCACTTAGCTGGCGATAAATTCCGCCTACACGTGCTCTAGGCATTTTAACAACTAAACCTCGTCTTTGGACCTCCTCGAGCAGCTGGTTTGTTGTAAAATTTAAAAAATTTGCAAAAAAGGACTACATATTTAAGTAACAAAAAATGTTTACATGAAAAGACCTTCACGATTTTTTTTTCCAAACTCAAATCGTTTTATCCTTGCTATACTGTGTTTTACCGAAAAAAATTTAAAATTTAAACAGCTCCTTGTGGATGTTGCAGTTTCATTGTCAGTTAGTATTTTATATACATTACTTTTGTCTTAGAATGTTACAAAAAAGAATCATATTAAAATTATGAAAAATAATAAATTCTAGACGGACTATACATCCAAGCGAATGAATGAAATAACTTATGTATGTAAATATTTAGATTTTCTCTTACTGTAACTCGAATGTTAATTCTTTCGCTGGCGAGTTCCATCCTTAGCGAATCACATATAGCTGTTACTGCGAATTTACTAGCAGGATAAATATTCAGATCGAGCAGTGGTGGCACCTTGTGCCCTGCAACGCTGTTTATATTAATGATATCTCCATTAACTCCATATTTCTTCATTATTCTTATAGCCTCCTTTGTAGCGATGCACAAAGCTAAGACATTGGTATCCATTATTTGCCTCCAAGATTCGATGCTACCATTCCAGAGTCTACCGTTGGGATAAACCGCAGCATTGTTAACCAGAACATGCACAGGATCGAATTCCTGCTCTATTTCTTCGAAAGCCTTCACTAATTCCTCGTCGTTGGTTAAATCTACTTTCATGGGGTGAAGTTTGCCTGGTTGGCCTCTGAGAGTTTCTGCCAGTTCTTCAACCAACTCAATTCTGCGAGCTATTCCAACTACCTTAAAGAGTCAAAAAAGTCGTAAATACGAATGACGGTGAAACTGATGATATTGATCACTCTACCTCTAAGAGCTAAGGTAGTTATATAATTTTGAAATATTTGTGATGTTATAATTAGGCTTTGAGAAGGTAATAAATTATAAATTTTTTATTCAAAAAACTTTTAGAATTAAATTAATAACTAAAATAAGCACCGCTTACGTTTAATAGACGTATATAATCAAAACTCAATATATAATGTCAAATGGAATAAATAAACCAACAGATATACGGAAGTCATTGAAATTAATGAATTAATAAATAAAGGTAAGACCAGAAACAAAATTTTGTCTCCTTTAAATATCAATTTATTAATTTTAATGACTTTCGTATATCTGTTGGTTTATTTATTCTATTTGACATTATATATTGAGTTTTGATTATATACGTCTATTAAACGTAAGCGGTGCTTATTTTAGACATTAATTTAATTCTAAAAGTTTTTTGAATAAAAAATTTTTTTTGAAATTAAAATTGTAGAAGACAAACATATTTTAATTTGTTTTGATATTCAAATTTTTTTTATAAATTTCACTTCTCTCAATATGAATATTGATTTGGAACCAAAAACTGATGTATTGGGTTGCCCGGAATGTAATTTCATTTGTTTTTTAAGAAAATAGAAGATAATTTTTGTATAATGAATAAACATTTTATTTAATTATACATTGGCGCTATTTGTTTAATAATATTTAATTCTTTCAAAAAGTTTTCTGAATTCAAAGGGACATTCAATAATCTATGAATAAAACTATAATATGCTGACATCTTTTGGTTGGTGGGGTGGTTTGTATTTTTATGTATTGTGATGTCTGTATGTGTTGGTTTGTAAAAAATACCAAAATCATGTAAATTATTTAGTCTTGTTATTGTGAGGTCAAGAAAATTAATACTTTGATCTTCAATTAAAATGAATTTCCACCAAGTAAAGACCGAATCAATCAAATAAATACCTTTTGTGTTGATTAATTCTGGCCTTTTCTGTTGAAATGCATCATTCAGTTTGTCCAGCTAATGACAGAAGACTTCCGAATTAATTGTTGTGTAATCCGTTAAAAGCTCAAAAAATAAGATTCTTTTAAAATCCCACCAAACAGATAGCATCACCTTTTCTTAAGGGATATTGGGTTTCGAAATGCTTTAAGCCGGTTCATCTTTTTTCTCCATGATCTCTTGCGTTTGACTTTGTTATATACGGCCCATTTTTCGGGTCACTAGTAATGGCGATTCGAAAATGGATCATTTTCGTGACGTTTGAGAAGCGAATCACAGACGTCAACGCGACGACACAAATTTCTCTCCGTGAGAATACGGAGAACCCATATATCGAGCTTCGAGATTAATCACAGGCCTTTCAAGCGGTCATTAACAGTAGAATTAAATTAATTTAACCTCTCACCGATCTCTGGTGTTGTTATTCGTCGGTTTGCATCAACTAATGCCTCTATCATGTTTTGCAAACCAGTTCTGGCACTGGCATATTGTCAACACATCTTGCCCATATATCGGGTGTTTTTTTTAGAGTGATAAAACTTTAAATTGAAACACATTCAAATTAAGATTAAAGCCAATTTTTTTTATTTGAAAGATAATTTTATGAAATTTATGTTTGAAAAATAATTTCCGACATATTTCCACCACGATTAGCTTTGAGGAACCGCATTCGACCAGACCAATTTTGGAACACTATTTCGAGTAATTCAGGCCTTATTTCATCAATAACACGGTTTATGTTGGATTCCAAAGCGTCTATTGTTTCTGGTTTATCAGCATAAACTAATGACTTGACATAACCCCAAAGAAAATAGTCCAATGGAGTTATGTCGCATGATCTTGGAGGCCAAGTAATTGGACCATTTCTCGAAATAATATTATCGCCAAATCTTTCTTTCAATAAATCAGTTGTTACGGTAGCAGCATGAGGTGTAGTACCATGTTGTTGGAACCAAAGACTTTTGAGTCGATACCATTCAAATTTTGAAACAAATAATCATTGTTTTTGAAGAAATATGGACCGATGATGCCTCCAGCGTGTAAAGCACACCATACAGTGCATTTTTCAGGATGCAATGGAACCTGCGGAACTTCTTGAGGATTGTTTTCACTCAATATACGCCCATTTTTGCTTGTTTACATAACCGTTCAACCAGAAATGAGCTTCATCACTAAGCTGTTCTAGGGCCTAATCAGCAAACAAATGACGCTCATTATGGTCAAGTGGCTTCAGTTCTTGAACCAGGTGGATCTTGTATGGGTGTAGACCAAGATCTTTACGCAAAATTTTCCATGCACAAACTTGTTGTGAACGTCGACGAATAGACAAATTTGGATCATAATTAACACTATGAATTAGAGCAGCGATATTTTCTTCTGTACAGTTCTTTGTCTTTTTGTTGTTGTTGCATCGAGTAGAGAAAATGTTGTCCGAAATCCATCGATAGTTCGACGAATAAGCTGCTCTGATGGACGATTATGTAAACCATAAATTTCACGAAGTGCTCTTATGAATTTGGCGAAAAGAACACTGATTTAGAAAACAAATTTGTAGACGTTGTTGCAGCGTGAGTCTTCCCATGATAATTTGTCAATGCTTACTGAACAGAAATGTCAAAACAACATGGCTTCTTTCTACGTTCTGTTAAATGACGTTCTATCACTCTAAAAAAACCCTATATCGGTTTATTTGTGGCTTGAATGACATTTTAACTTTTCTATTGTAAAAAAGTAAAATATTACCAAACTGCGGCTTATTGCTCTCCATGTTTGAAAGGGCACCAAAAACTGCTGCGTGGAATTAATTGAACTCTTTTAAACACAAGCCTTGCTATATCAGCACTCAAAATCTATAATCATTATACAGCTTACGTGTGAACATTGGTTCGAAAAAATACGATTTAATTCTCTGTAGGGAAAAAACGAAGTTACTTTCCGAACAACCTTGTAGTTCTGAAGTATCTATTATATGAAGAAATAGAAAATATATGGAACTTACGATCATTCCGTTTTTAACCATCATTTCTGCAATCTTCGCACCTATTCCTGCGCTAACTCCCGTGACAACAGCCACTTTTCCTACCCACCTCTCCATAGATAACACCATATTGAACCTGCAAAAATTATTATCATTCATGATAGGTTAGAATTCAAGTGATACCTCCTAATCGATGAATCTCTTGCGATTCCCGAGACCAAATTAATTGTTTGAATCCGCGGATATTCATTCCTAAATATCGGGTGTTTTTTGGGGTGATAGAATTTTGAATTGAAATAAAACACATTTAAATTACGATTGAAGCCAAATTTTTTTTTATTTGAAAGATTATTTTATGACATTTATGTTTTAACACTAGTTATGTTGGCTTCCAAGGCGTCTATTGTTTCTGGTTTATCAGCATAAACCAATGACTTGACATAACCCCAAAGAAAATAATCCAGTGCAGTTATGTCGCATGATCTTCGAGGCCAATTAATTGGACCATTTCTCGAAATAATGTTATCGCCAAATCTTTCTTTCAATAAATCAGTTGTCCCATGAAAACAATTCAAATTGAATTTAAAAAAAAAACATGTCCAAGATAACACTGTATCACTTTACAGACACAGATATTATCACATATGGTGGAAATTAATTGATTAAGAATCAAAATAAATATCGGGTGTTTTTCTAGAGAACCTTAATTTGAAATAAAACACATTTAAATTAAGATTGAAGCCAATTTTTTTTTATTTGAAAGATAATTTTTTGGCATTTATGTTTTGAATATAATTTCCGGCATATGTCCACCACGACTAGCTCTGAGGAACCGCATTCGACCAGACCAATTTTAAACCACTTTTTCGAGTGATTCAGGCCTTATTCCATCAATAAGACGAGTTATGTTGGCTTCCGAAGCGTCTATTGTTTCTAATTTATCAGCATAAAACAATGGCTTGACATAACCCAAAGAAAATAATCCAGTGGAGTTATGTCGCATGATCTTGGAGGCTGATTAATTGGACCATTTCTTCGAAATAATGTTATCGCCAAATCTTTCTTTCAATAAATCAGTTGTCCCATGAAAACAATTCGAATTGAATTTAAAAAAAAACATGTCCAAGATAACACTGTATCACTTTACAGACACAGATATTATCACATATGGTGGAAATTAATTGACTAAGAATCAAAATAAATATCGGGTGTTTTTCTAGAGAACCTTAATTTGAAATAAAACACATTTAAATTAAGATTGAAGCCAATTTTTTTTTATTTGAAAGATAATTTTTTGGCATTTATGTTTTGAATATAATTTCCGGCATATGTCCACCACGACTAGCTCTGAGGAACCGCATTCGACCAGACCAATTTTAAACCACTTTTTCGAGTGATTCAGGCCTTATTCCATCAATAAGACGAGTTATGTTGGCTTCCGAAGCGTCTATTGTTTCTAATTTATCAGCATAAAACAATGGCTTGACATAACCCAAAGAAAATAATCCAGTGGAGTTATGTCGCATGATCTTGGAGGCTAATTAATTGGACCATTTCTCGAAATAATGTTATCGCCAAATCTTTCTTTTAATAAATCAGTTGTTACGCTAGCAGCATGAGGTGCAGCACCATCTTGTTGAAACCAAGAGACTTCTGGGTCGACACCATTCAAATGTTGAAACAATTAATCATTGATCATCGATCTGTAACGAGCACCATTCACTATAACATTAGCTCCAGCATCGTTTTTAAAGAAATATAGACCGATGATGCCTCCAGCGTGAAAAGCACACCAATCATTTTTCAGGATTCAATGGAACCTACAGAACTTCTTGAGAATTGTTTTCACTGCATATACGGCAATTTTGCTTGTTTTCGTAGCCGTGCAACCAGAAATGAGCTTCATCACAACGCACAATTTTACAATAAAAAAGTGGATCAACTTCAAGCTGTTCTAAGGCCCAACCAGCAAACAAACGACGCTTATTATGGTCAAGTGGCTTTAGTTCTTGAACCAGTTCGATATTGTAGGGGTGTAGACCAAGGTCTTCACTCAAAATTTTCCATGTGGTGGATGCACAGAGTCCAGCTTGTTGTGAACGTCGAAGAATAGACAAATCTGGATCATCATTAACACTAAGACCTACAGCAGCGATATTTTCTTCTGTACGTACAGTTCTTTGTCTTGTTGTTGTTGTTGCATCGAGTATAGAAAATGTTGTCCGCAATCTATCGATACTTAGACGAATAAGCTGCTCTAATGCACGATTATGTAAACCATAAATTTCACGAAGTGCTCTATGAGTTTGGCGAACAGAATACTGATTATGAAAATAAATTTCAACAGTTTGTAAACGTTGTTGCGGCATGAGTCTTTCCATGATAATTTCTCAATGCTTACTGAACAGAAATGTCAAAACAACATGGTTTCTACCTTCTGTCGAATCACAGTTATCCCTATCGAAAGTTCTATCACTCTAAAAAGAACATTCTATATGACACTGTCGAAAACCCGATTGTTCCTTTGCAATTTCATTAATTATAATTGTTCATATGAGCCTTCATCTGGTGTTACGTTACTTTTTCCAAGATTTTGGACATAGTTTGCAATATGCTACAATTAGCATATTGCAAACTTCAACCAATGATGAAGATCTCCGTATCCCCTGACTACACTAGCTTTCAAAAGAGGCAAAATAATGGACTTCTTCCACAATTCCGGATAATAACTCTCAATAAAGCATTAGTTCACAATGTATTTTAAAATGAATGGACAGCATAATCTCAAAAGTTTCGGAGTAATATCATCAATACTTCTTCGTCCAGATTCGATTTCCGCCAGATATCTAACAATTATAGCTTCGTCTACCGAATTAAAATTCATTCTATCTCCAAATTCACGAAATGAGTTGTCATTATCAAATTTGATGATAACGTATAATATAATGTAATAATAATGGTATAGTTCGGAACTCAAAAACAGCCTAAAAGGTTTTGTTTATCGTCAGGCATAAGTAGCAGAAATGCATGTTTCATAGCTTTTCGGCTATTCATCAGTACAATGCTGTAATGCCACGCATCTATATTCGCCAGACTACTTGTTGTCTGAAGATGGGATAGTTGGTTCCCGAAACTCGAGTCACAATTAAAATGTGTTGTTTTAATTGAATCAGGTAAAAACGGAAAAACAATAACGAGTTTACAGCAAAAGTCGAATAAGAGGGCGAAGTTCCTTGACATTTTAACTTTGTATCCCATTTCATAGAATAAATATATGCAGATTCCAATTCCCATCCATCCCCCCACCAATTGATGTTATGTTCGGCAAGTATCACACATGTAGAGATGTATTTCATGCAAATCTGCAGGATCCAATTCCCATTTATCTATTCATTGCCCCCAAATTCACGATTCGTATGCCGCGATCGGAAGATATTCAATTATTCCACATCGGGCCGAGCTTCTGATCCCGCAAACACATCCTGAATTTTACGTTCCATGAAGGCAGAATCGAATTGCGTGGGAAGCGGGCGATAGAACAGCAGAAACGAGTTCGAACTACAACAATGGGTTGTCCTTCTGGAATCACGAATTTAGGCCGATTGAGGAGATGGAAAGCTCTAGAATTTGGTCTCAGAGTCAGCGTTTGGAATTCAAAACATGAATGGTATATGCGGTTGGCTTTAGGTGAAACATTATAACAATTTTATTTAAAATAATTCACACAGTTTTTATGTTTTACACTTTATTCAGAATCCTGACACGTGTTTCGGTCTTTCGACCTTCTTCGAAGGAGTACAAAAAGGAACTTAACTTAAAATTGAAAAAGGTTCTTTTATTACACTTGTTGGCTCTAGGTGGTTCATTATATTAATTTTATTTAAAAAAAATTCACACAGTTTTTATTACACTTAGAACATCAGTGTATTTTTATGGCGCATAGAAATAACAGTATCCAATACAGTGGTGGTGCCGAATAGTATTTGGGAATTTGTTAAATTCTCCTTTTTCTTAACGGCTTTTTTGATTGAAAGATGAATTTACCCTTATTACCATTATATAGTAAAGTGACATCTTTCTCATTGAAGAAAATGATTATTTTCTGAACAATGTTGCAAAATTGATCCCCAGATCATTATTTTGGTAGGAAATTTGAAGGGTAGCAGGTTGTTTTGATAGGATTTTCAAGTGATTTCCGCCAAGTTGGGAATAACTTTCATCAGATATAAATTCATCATCATTATCTTTTCAGTGACATACAGACGGTTTCCGGACATATTTTTATATTTCGTTGATTTCCAAATCTGTTAGCCAATTTCCTAAGACCAATAAAGCGTTTAAATTGTTTCCTTTAATCTTACGCGGTTTTCCTGAAATTGGTCTATGCCTCATATCCGTGCCATTTTTCTCCTCTTTATATACAGCACTTTTTCCCAGTTCAGTCAGTTGCTCTAATTTTTTAACGCTTCGAAAACCTTTTCTATACAAATATATACCTGTTTTCTCTTTTCTAGTTGCGACATTATTTCATAAATTGTATACCTGTTTACAATCAACCATATTTGACAAATAGTGTTGCCATTCACCTTCGTCTATAGCTGACTATCTGCATAATCTATTTAATACATAACTTTTGTCTCAGAATGTCACAAAAAAGAAGCATATTGAAATTATGGAAATCAATAAATTCCGGATACTTTCTAGACGGACTAGAATTCTATTTACTGCTAAAAAATTAATTCCCATTTTATGAAGACCATTAGGGATCCTACTGCTGAAACCTTTTATATAAGCCATCTAACACCATATTTTCTTTTCTTCATAAGGATCATTTATATTGAATGGAGTAGTCCGTTACTTTGTAATAGTTCATTTTAATAGAATGAAATGAGAAATTACTTTGTTTTCTATCACTTTTTTATTATTAATTATTGTTAATTAAAATTAAATAAAAAACTTACTACTAACCCATACAGAATCACAGAATAAAAAAGAAAAATCAATAGTAAAATCAATTCAAAACAAAATTCGAAATGATAATTTGATAATGACTATAGCCGACAAAGGAAACTCTATTGTTACTCTATCCAAAGAAGATTATGACCAGAACAAACAATTTCTTAGAGAAAGAATACAACTAAAAAGATATCCCACCACAAAAATTCAACTAAAACTAAAAACAACGATCAAAGATGTTCAAATTATTTCATCAGACTACGATAAATTCAAACTTATTAATATGAATCCAACACCTCCTAAACTATATGGCCTTATTAAAATTCATAAAGATAATTATCCAATACGCCCTGTGGTATCATATATTAATAGCCCCCTTGCGAAACTAGCCTCTAAATTAAACCAAATTTTTAAAGAAACAACACAATTAAACTCGCCCTATTCAATAAAAAATTCAATCGAGCTCACAAAAAAACTAAAAAATGTTATCCTTCCAGATAATAGTATTCTAGTGTCGTTTGATGCAGTTAATATGTTCCCGAATATACCAAATATAGAATGCATGAATATAATCGAAAATATCCTAACAAAAAATAACATCAATCCTGTAATAAAAAACGAAATTTTAACCCTTTTCGAACTTTGCATGGAAGAAAATTACTTTCAATACAATAGTAAATTTTTCAAACAGAAAGATGGACTTGCCATGGGTTCACCTCTCAGCCCATTACTCGCTGAAATCTTTACGTCCCTTTTGAAAGAAAAATTCTAAAATCCACACACGCAAAGCATATCACTTTTTAGTACAGGTATGTAGACGATATATTGGCTTGCTTCTGCGGAACACATTCAGAATTAAATGAAACATTAGAATATCTTAATAGGGTCAAATTCACCATGGAAACACAATTTGATAATAAAATGAATTTTCTGGACATAACTTTAATTAACAGTAATAATGAAATTTCCTTTGATATATATAGAAAACCCACATCAACTGGTACAACAATACCAAATTTTTCAAACCATCCGATCAATCATAAACTAGCTGCTTATAGATCAATGGTACATAGAGCATAGACTTTTGAGCATTTCGTTGACGAAGTCAATTTCCGAAAATAAGTCAATATAATTAAAACTATAGTGGTGAACAATGACTATAGAACTGAAATCATTGACAAAATGATTAATAAGAAAACTTACCACAATATTTAAAAAAAAAATTTATATCGATATAAATGATCCTTATGAATATAAGAAAAGATAGTTTTCAATAGCTCATATAAAATATTTCAGTAGGAGGATCTCTAATAGTCTTCATAAAATGGAAATTAATTCTTCAGCGGTAAAAAAATAATTTATCTAAGATTTTGATAAACAATAAAGAAAGGAAGCCCAACTTTTCCGAATCGGGTATTTATCAAATTAATTGTGACGATTTTAATGCTACATATATAGGACAGACTGGCCGATATTTACAGCGTAGAATCTATGAACAAGGGATATCTATTTTTAAAAACCAGCAATCAACCGGTTTCGCAGAACATTGTATAGAAAATAATCATTTTTTTAATGAGAAAGATGTCACTTTAGTATATTATATTAATAAGGGTAAATTGATGGACTATTTGGAGATTCTTTCAATCAAAAAAGCCATTGTGAAAAAAGAGAATTCAACAAATTCCCAAATACTCTTTGATACACCCTTATATTGGATGCTGTTATTTCCATGCGCCATAAAAATACACAAATGTCCTAAGTGTAATAAAAGAAGCTTTTTCAATTTCAAGTTTAGTTCCTTTTTGTACTCCTCTGAAGATGGTCGAAAGACCGAAACACGTGTCAGGATTCTGAATAAATTGTGAAACATAAAAACTGTGTGAATTATTTTAAATAAAAGTAATTGGAATTCAGTCATAACTCTTATATTAAGTTATATTCGTATTCTCCTGTTAGAACTAGATTTTTTGTTAGATCTTTCAGAAGCTTCATGCAGGTTGAGTAAATTATCTTTTACGGTTAGGATATTCAATGCATACGAAAGACTACATTGGAATAATCGAAAGATATGCACGTCATCATAATGAATCCAGTGTATAACTCGAAAAGAATTCTTTTGTGGAGGGTGGACAGTGTAGACACCTCATTTTGTCCACAAATTCACGAAAGCGATTCAACGTCTGTCTTAATATTAAATATACAGTAGTTGGATATGATAAAATAGAAAGGATTTCACGACTCACCTGTTGAGAGACTTTCAACTTGAATGAATGGAATAATGTTTATAAAGGAATAAGATAAGTCAAGATTATCACAACGAGACCATACATTTTTCATCGATAATCAATATGTGTATACAAGATATCAACATAAATAACAGACGATAGCAATATTGCATTTTTATCATTTGATGATTGGGTTGAAATAAACTACTACTAAAAAGTTAAGGATATTGATATTTTCCGATGATGTACTAATCTGTCAAGAAAGTACCGGGAATTTTCAATTAAAACAACATTTTTACATTTAATCGTCAAAATTTATTGGGTCGCCTTCAAAATAGGCTCCATTTGCTCCAATACATCGATGCCAACGGCACTTCCAATTATCGAAACATTTTTTATAGGCGCTTTCCGGGATGGACTTTAGCTCTCGCGCCGAATTTTGTTTTATGGCTTCAATCGACTCAAAACGGGTGCCACGAAGGGGCAATTTTAGTTTTGAGAAGAGGAAAAAGTCGCAGGGAGCCAAATCCGGCGAATACAGTGGTTGCTGAAGCACGTTTGTTGAGTTTTTGGCGAGAAAGTCAGTCACAATCGTAGCTCAGTGAGAAGGCGCGTTATCGTCATGCAAAATCCATGAGTTGTTCGCCCACAAATTTGGCCGCTTCTTACGGATACGCTCACGCAAACGTTTCATAACGCCTAAGTAATACTCCTTGTTTACCGTCTGACCCTCTGGAACGAATTCGTAGTGCACCACGCCACGGATATCGAAGAAAACAATCACCTTCATTTTCGAGCGGCTTTGGCGTGGTCTTTTCGGTTTCCGCTCATTTTTTGCCACCCATTCCGATGATTGCTGGCTTGTTTGCATATCGTACTCGTAGACCCAGGTCTCATCGCCAGTTATAATGCGTTCCATGAATGTAGAATCGGAATTACAGCGATCCAGCATGTCTGAAGCAACCTGTTCGCGATGACGTTTTTGAAGAAAATTCAGGTCTTTCGGTACGAGTCGTGCGGCCACCTTTCTCATGCCCAAAATATCAATCAAAATCGTACGTGCGGACTCGTGGGATATCTTAAGATCATGTGCTATCTCTCTCAAGCTGGTACGACGGTTTTCCAGCACCCTTTTCTTAATTTTATCGACGTTATCTTCGATAGAAGCCGTCGATGGGCGTCCACTTCACGACCGCCCTTGAAGGCTCTGTACCACTGATATGCACGAGTTTTCGATAGAGCATTATCACCAAAGGCCTTTTGCAACATTGTCAATGCATCGGCACACGAAAATTCATTTGCAACACAAAACTTTAAACAAATTCTTTGCTCAACGTAATCACCCATAGTAAAATTCGGCATGCACTCTGACATCGACTGACTTAATCAGCTGTTGCAAACACACTAGTTGACAGATCCCGCTCAAGCTTGGCATAGTAATTAAGGACAGTGGTACCAACCTAGGAAAAAAAATTTTTACCTGCCTCATTGCCCCGCCAGATTTAAATCGATAATTCCCGGTACTTTCTTGACAGAATGTATATCTTCCGTATCATCTCAATTCTTTTTTCAAGCATCATGAACTCATAACGGTTAGAGAAACGTCTTCTGGCTCATTGTGAGTCAAGTTTTTCCTAGTTTAATCATTTTTGTCCATGTGTGTCAGAAATGCACATTTTAATGATTTTTCTCTTCAAATCTGCTTCATTCACATTACGATCAAACGGTTTTACGCGCTTGTTGAGAAGAATACCACTTACTCTTGCGAACACAAGCGTCAAAGATAAGAGTGGGCAATGCAACAGGAACACTGGCGAGATGAATAATACGTACTCTCTACTTCCGAAAACCATGACGTTTGAAACGTATGGGTGTTTTTTTTTAGAGTGATAGAACTTAAAATTGAAATAAAACACATTTAAAGTAAGATTGAAGCCAAATTTTTTTTTATTGAAATATAATTTTATGACATTTATGTTTTAAAAATAACTTCTGGTATATATCCACCACGACTAGCTCTGAGGAACCGCATTCGACCAGACCAATTTTGGTCCACTTTTTCGAGTAATTCAGGCCTTATTTTATCAATAATACGAGTTATGTTGGCTTCCAAAGCGTCTATTGTTTCTGGTTTATCAGCATAAACCATTGACTTGACATAACCCCAAAGAAAATAATCCAGTGGAGTTATGTCGCATGATCTTGGAGGTCAATTAATTGGACCATTTCTGGAAGGATTGTTATCGCAAAATCTTTCTTTCAATAAATCAATAGTTACGGTAGCAGCATGAGGTGTAGCACCATCTTGTTGGAACCAAAACACATGAGTGTCGATACCATTCAAATTTTGAAACAAATAATCGTTGATCATCGATCTGTAACGAGCACCATTCACCGTAACATTATCTCCAGCATCGTTTTTAAAGTAATATGGACCGATGATGCCTCCAGCGTGTAAAGCACATCATACAGTGCATTTTTCAGGATGCAATGGAACCTGCAGAACTTCTTGAGGATTGTTTTCACTCCATATAGGGCAATTTTGCTTGTTTACATACCCGTTCAACCAGAAATGAGCTTCATCACTTAACACATTTTTACGATAAGAAAGTGGATCAACTTCAAGCTGTTCGAGGAGAATCAGCAACCAAACGACGCTTATTATGGTTAAGTGGCTTTAGTTCTTGAACCAGTTGGATCTTGTATGGGTGTAGACCAAGATCTTTACGCAAAATTTTCCATGTGGGGATGCACAGAATCCAACTTGTTGTGAACGTCGTCGAATGGACAAATCTGTATCATCATGAACACTATGTCTTACAGCAGCGATATATTCTTCTTTACATATATTTCTTTGTCGTGTTGATGTTGTTGCATCGATTAGAGAAAATTTTGTCCGAAATCTATCGATAGTTCGACGAATAAGCTGCTCTGATGTACGATTATGTAAACCATAAATTTCACGTAGTGCTCTATAAGTTTGGCGAATAGAACACTGATTTTGAAAATAAATTTCGACAATTTGTGAACGTTATTGTGGCCTGAGTCTTTCCATGATAATTTGTCAATGCTTACTGAACAGAAATGTCAGAACAACATAGCTTCTATCTTCTGTCAAATCACAGTTATCCCCATCGAAAGTTCTATCACTCTAAAAAAAACACCCGATATGTTTAATAGCTCAATTAATTTTTGCTGTAGGAAGCAGGCAAGTGAGCATAAAATGTAATCACTCCACTTTTCATGTCCATAATGTTTCTAATCGCTGTGCCTAAGGTTCCCCGAAATGGCGGTTTTTCATGCCGAAGTCGGCAGTGCTAGTGGCAGTGTGTGATTACTTTCAGCCTAGGTACGGTCTAAAAAAGAGAACTGCGTACCTGCGTTGTTATTTTTGTGAATTTTTCAATGGAAAATATATTTTCAAATGCAGTGGAGTCTAGATAAAATAATAACGTTTTCAGAACTTCTTGAGAGCGAAAGAGAAATTTTGGACTGCACAGATAGAAATCACAAACTCGAGCACAAAGTGCATGATGCTTGAAGAAGAATTAGTCAGAATAGTGTGGATATTTTTATTGAGGAACTGAAAGCTGAGAAAAAATCACTTATGTCTACATTTAGGCCTTTTCTCAAAAAGAAACAGAACTCTTTAAAATCTGGATTAGCGCAGATGATGTGGATCAACCAATTTGGTTTGCATCCGATAACATGGAAAGGTTTTTGGGGCCCACGTAAGTTTTCAAGACACTTACATATTTCTACAAATTAACGAGACAAAGCGCTATGGCTGCAATTTCGTTGTCTCATTCACTACTTGTTGATACTGCAGCAGAAGTATATCTGGAAATCTTTCGCCAGCGTAAATAGCAGAGGAGGTGGCTGAATGCAATCGAGGAAGAAGTTATCAACGGACCAGTTCTACAAATTTCGTTTTTCTGGATAAATCCAATGGAGCACGCTTGGGACCAATTACAAAGAACCCTTGATGCCTACAGACATCGCTGGACACGCTTCAACATCTACTAGGTCATTGAGCACAACTTTGGCAGCAACTTGAGTAGGATATTCTTAATAACTTAGTGGTATGTATGCAGAGCAGAAATCAAGCAGTTATTGATGCAAGTGGTGGTCATATCTTGTATGAAGGATGAATATAATTATGGATTTTTGAAATTTTCAGAATTTCGGTTTTTTGTAAAATTTTATCCTTTTACAAATAGTCTATTTTTGTTATGGTTAATACATCATTTCATTGAAATGTAATTATTCTAACCTGAAAAACTCTGCACATACATATTTCAAAAAGAAATTGGGTTTTTCTAAAAAGAAAACATGAACTAATTCGATATCCTCAACTTTTGACGAGCAGTTTATTGCATTGTTAACCGATAATGTTCACATGGTTCACATGGGGTTCACATGGGGTATATATTATTTTTGGTTTTGAACATGTGTTTATTAATAATTATGATTTTTTTTTTCAATTTATTCATGGAAAGCAGCATAATTGAATGTCATTGTTGAATTTACACATATTAATGGTTTTCGTTATGAATTAAGGTTGAAAATAAATTGATAATTGCATGAGTAAATTCAGGATCAAATATGTTGAGTAGAATATTTTTGCCATGAATAAAGTGTCTGAAACGAAATATGGAATTTTCGAAAAATCAAAACGGAATTTGCATTATAGATTTCGATTATGGATTTTTGAAAACTCCTCTGAAAAAAACATTTCCCAAAACCTAAGGGATACAAGATTATATAAGTGAATTGATGTCAATAAATAAGTAACCTGGACATAGGATAGAAAAATTCAACATTTGAATCAAGTATAAACCAAGAAAATCAACAAAGTTGATTGGCGTGATTGGCTAGATAAAATCCAAAACCTTCTAGAAGAAAACAGTTGAACTGATGATGAGTTTGAAAATCCCGGATAAGCGAAACACTCTCTGAAATAGAATAAGAATCCAATTAAAGAGGAACATTATTTATAAGAAATTGATTCTAACCATTTCATCCTGTAAATTCTTTGAATTGTTGCTCTTTTGTAATCCATTGCATTAATTTTAGGGTGTGATTAAATATAACATAAAAGTAAGTTAATTCATTTATAGTTTTTCTATCGCAATTTTTTTTTAATATATGGTCCTTTTGAGAAAGTATTCGGAAATTGTTATCTTCCATAATTTTAATATACTTCTTTTTTGTAACATTCTTAGACAAAAGTAAAGTATAAAATGGGTTGTGCAGATAGTCGGCTATGGCCAAAATTGCATGGCAACCCTTGTTAAATATTATTCATTATCGACAGGTATACAATTCATGAAATAACGTCGCAACTAGAAGAATAAAACAGGTAGAATATTTGCATAGAAAAGGTTTTCGAAACGATTTCTGTATGTTAACATCTGATTGCTGTAACTCTGTTGGAAGAGGATCTTAAGACGTAAGGGGATGGCAGATAGATGGGTTATAACTCGTTATTTACGGCTTTCGAAGAAAGAAATTGTTTCTGAGCTGTTAACGCCGATATTGGCATCAGAACACATTTTTTTTAGCTGGTTAATGGTAGAATATTGTGCTAAGGCCAAGGTACGAGAAAATTTCAATGTTCTGCATTAACTGTGAATATGTATGATTTTATGTAACAAAATCAGAAAGCCTGGTCAGCAAAGCCAGTCTATGTGTATCGTCTTGTGAAGTATTTCGTCTTATCGGTTTTCGTAGTCGCCCTAGCTGAGAGGCCACGTGTTTTACAATCTAACTTCCGTTCATATTATATTAGGCTCAACTTAACTTTCATTGCTATGAATAAAGGTTGAAGGAATTTCGTTTACTAAATATTTGCGTATTGCAATAATTATATGCTGACAGGTTAATAGTCTAATATGATTTTTTCGAGCATGGCAATTTACTAAATAACTTTAAATTGTTGAGAAGTGTTTTTAAGGAATTGCTTGGTATGTAGAGATACCTTTTTGAATCTTTCCTTGTAATTGATTAAACTTTAAATGGGGTGAACGGGGGAGGTTTACTTTAATGGTTTATTCATAGCCTAAATACATATATTATAAGTTTACAAGTATGATTTGTTTACCCAAATTGAGAGAGGTGTTCCGGTGTAGTTTCAACTCTAATTGCTGTGAAAAGGCTATCTTGTTCGTGGAATAGTTCTTCTTCGAGAATTTTTACCCTTGTTCACTTCAACCGAATTCACTTTTAGTGGGTTTACTGTTGGGTTCACCTTTTACAAATAATTATCTTATTACAAATAAATAATGTAGATAATACATTCACTTCCAAGAGTTTAGAATGTTACTGTGTTATTGAGTGAGCGGTTTATTTTGTGCTTTTTGGGCAAGCGACAAAATGCGAATTTTTTGGGGATGTTTCTTCAAGGGCTTTTTTGCTAACTTGTTCGCACCGGGTGAGTATTGCGTGAGCATCTGGTCGAGGGAATTTCTTCAACTGTGAACCTTTTGGCTAACTTGTTTGTTCTTCAACTGTCCCTTCTTTACTATCTGGCCGAATGAGAGAGTGGGTTGAAGCTCGAAAAGGTGGCCAAGATAGATTTCGATACGTCATTCGACTGTTGTCGTCTTGAAACGGCTTCGGTTCTTATGGGTTTCTAGGAAAGAGAATTTTTTCATTTCTTCACTGATGTTTAGGCCTGTTCAAGTTTCTAGGAAATAAATGAGACATATTTGAAAGGCCCAAATTGTTGAACTCTGAGGACGTAATTGTTATATCTACCTGCATATCAAATTAAAAATACGTTGTTCGATGTAAAATCTGAAAAGTGTCCACAGGTCGTTTAATTGAGATACTTGGAACAAAAGATTCAGGTTCATTATTTCAAGAGAAATAACTACAAGTGGTTCCACTGAAATGTTCACATCACTCTTCTCGATGCTATGAGAGATTTGGTAGTTTATCATATTCATATCTGCCTTCGTTTTCCTCATTGCTATCCCTGCGTAGTTAGGGATGCAAGATTTCTATCTCATTTCCACCCAACAGGCTTGGAAAGTATGGGCGAATCTAACAAACGAGCCACAATATCCAATAAAACAGAATTCATGTTTATTCCACACCGAGCACAGATCCCAAAACATTATTTCCGCATTTGTGGATACGGAATAGTGGTGAAATCTCTTTTTCGACAATTACTACCCGTACCCCAGGGGTCGCGATAAGATCTTTTCGTTAACCCGCAAGCGTTTTAGTGATATCAGAATGCGCTGGGCATGCGAAATGACTGTTATAGTTATTAGTCCCCCGTATCGGTAGAATTATTAGTGTTTTCTCATCTTGGGATAGGCTTAACATGTTTTCCCTTGGGGGTGGTAACGAATCCTTTGTCCTACGAATATTAATTTATTTAGCGCTCAACTAGAGTAGTGGGACATTGATTCTGGCGTGAATTGTAGCACAGATGGGGCGCAATTGAACAAATAACTTCTCTTGTTGTCTCCTTCATTGAATTTGGCATCATCTGAAAATCGATACTAATATAGTAGATCCGAAAGTTAGTTTGTTTGTATGCTCAAGGTTTAACGCCGCTTCTGATCGTCCTGAAATATTGAACATGGCTAACTGGTGATGAAGGATATATTTAGCCTCATCGTATATCACAAGGTGAGGGATGAATCCGGCTTTTAAAAATGGATACAGGGTTATTTTGGAAAATATGGTTTTTCATTTGGTATATTAACCTATCTAAGTAATCCATTTAATCGTAAATAGTTTATGAAGGTTTCTGATGGATTCGTCCTTAACTTGATGAAAACTCTTTTCCAATAACTGAGAAATGAAATTCAATTTCCACAAACTTTTAAGTAACAACCAACATTTGTTCACCACACTCTAGTTTCTTAAGGCCTCCATCCGAACTGCTCAAGTGTGAGGAACTTACATAGCGTCTTATTTATGAGTAGGTACTGTAACGTATGGATGTTGAAGCTCTTAAGTGAATGGGGTTCTCAAAAGGATGCCTCTACCTTTAATTTGGAGGTGGCCTTTCGTTTACAGCATGCGCACCTGAGCTCTTTAGACAGGCGTGGTGCGCATGTCTGCTTATGATGACAGTGACCTTTTTCTACGTTGGAACGTCAGTCGTCCAATGCTAGTTCTCTACTTATAATGCGACAGGTATCCATTATTGAGTAGGGAGCACCGGGCTGTATAATATCGTTTGCGTCATTGAACATAAGAACACCAATATGCACAGATGGAGATCCTAGCTGTTCACGGATGAGTCAAGATAGCGTTTGGAGAGAATTTTGTTTTAATGGGATATTATTATTCTCAATAACGCAACCAAATAGGGGTGAAATATCGTGATTTGAATGTGGAACGAATTATTGTTTTCTTTGTGGCAGCCATTGGCGACAATTTCACGTTAATCGACGGTAATGCTCATCCAAACCGGGCAAGAATTATCAACTACTGCATAGAAATACATGGCATTAAACGAATGGATTGGCCCGCTGTCTTTCCAAACCAAAATTGTATTGAACATGTCTGGTCTGCCATGTCACAGCAACTTCATTGACATAATAGAGTGCATATTCGTGAAAAATTTCCTGGGTACTACTTAAAAGGCCAAAAAATATATTTTGGCTCGTGACTGATATGAACTAACGCGCAAAAACTCCTGACTTCACGTCAGTGCCATTTTTGATACTATATTTTAGAATTATTATTAATTTAATATTGCGTACAGGTTATAATTTCATTATATACCTCAGCGATGTATTCAGTTTATTTAGCCAAATAAACTTTATTATTATTATTATTATTATTATATAAGGAGTAAATATAAGTTCGTAAGGTTTTTTTTCGAAAATTGAAGATTTATTGTGAGAAATTGGTTTGACATTGAACGTTGAAAGTACTGTTCGTCACTAGCAACTAGTTTTTCCCATATTTCTGGAAGAAAAAGGATACTATCACGGAAAAAGTGATATCATTATCTTTGCATGATCGATCATGCAATTTCTTGATTTCATCGTAATTGGAGAAGTTTTGGTCAGCCAGGGCATATTCCAACGATCGGAAGAGATACCAATCGAAAGGGGCAATGGATGTACGGAACGTTCCTAAGTACGTTCTAACAGGCGATGCAACATGTGTCATGCTGTGAAATAACTTGGTTGTATCTGTTGGAGTATTGCGACCGTTTTTCGCAATGCTCGGCTTGAATGCGTCAATTGTCGTCCACCTTCCCTGTGATCCATTCGTTCGATTTCAATAATACACCACACCCAGCTGATCTAACTAAATACAGGGCATGATCTTTTTGCCATAAAAATTCAGTTTGACAGCTGATGATGAGGCATTCATACATCGCCCGACTTTTTGGATTATTGTAATGTACGCACTTTTCATCGTCCGTTACAATTCTATGCAAAAACCTCTTTCTTTTTCGCCTTTGAAGCAGTGAAAAATCGGCGTTCGACGTCTCTTGGCTTCAGTTCACACGGCACCCAATTTCCTATTTTCGGATAATTTCCATTGCTTTCAAATGATGTCAAATGGCTAGTTGAGTAACTCTAAGTGATTTTGCGTGTTCCTCTTGCATTTGCGATGGATCTTCGTAGAGCCTTGCCTCTAATTCTTCGTTCTTAAACTTAAGTGACGCTTCGGGTCATTCTTCTCTTCTAAATCAAAACTGCTACTTTTGAATCGGGCAAATCAGTTCTGATACGCTCGGCTAGAGCATGGTCACCACATGAGTTTTGACACTCCAGCAGATTCCCGAAAGCTGAAAAGAAACAAAAGAATGTCTGGAAAGAAAAAATAGAGGAACTGCATCAGTACAACCAAGGATAAACCAGCACGGATCCCCCCCTTCAAAAAGGAAGGCCGTGTCTATCCCAGCGCTCTGCTGCATAAGCAAAGTGTCACTATTTGGTGGCTATGAAAGACTGAAGCACAGAAACAACACAAATAACAGCTTTCCAGCAGGGATCCCCCTCTCCAAGAGGACCGCTGTTGCTGTTCGACTGTTAAAAGCAAGGCTCCGAGGCATTGTAAAGGAGTGGCTTAAGGATCTAAAAATGGGTCCGAAGTTGGGGCGAGCAGAGGGCGAGTCTTCCCAGATAGAAAGAGTCTTCTACCCAGCGCGCACCGTTCCTAGACCAAGAATGGGAGAGCAATAGATAGATGAAACTAGGATTTCAGTCATGACAGGCAGCCCCACCACGTCAAGGTCAAAGACAAGTAGGGGGCAAAATAACAGAAACATAGCCTAATGGACACTTCAAAACGAAGGTGTTGACATATGAAACAATGGAATAATAAATTTATCAAAGCGCACGAACTTATTTTTACTCTGAATATGTATATATAGCGTCCCTGTTGAGAAGTAACTAATGCTCCATACAGTTCCACCAACACTACTTTACAACCGCGTTTGAATCGTTTAATGCGCTGAAATTCCGCTGCTTCGGGAGGTAAATGTACAAAATATTTCGAATTTTCCGGAAGTTTAGGATTCTATATTTACCGTATATCGACTCAAAACTGTTAAAGGTACCCTCAAAAATCGCAGCAACGCGGCCCGCTCTGGCTCTAAAAACGCAATTCCTGAAATAACCGACTGATTGAACTGTACATCCCTCGGCCACAATTTCGAACGGAACAATTGAATGTAGCCCGCGATTTAGTAGATAGCCGACGCAAATATGCGCCAAATTCGGCGACAAATATGTTCGAACAAGGATTAAACACCAATAAATGCAGGCAGATAATTCATCCATTTTCGCTGGCTCTTTTTTGTCTCTTTGGAGGGCTTCCAGAGCGGAATTGGAGTATTGCGAATTAACGGAATCGATTCGGAGACATTGTTTGATCAGCAGACGGCGAGAAAATGAATTTTTGGGTAGAATTCAATTTCTGTGCGACTGCAGATCGGGGAAACTGTACTTTTTTGCGGAAACCCATCGGATGAAAATTCTAGCTCGATTATAACTTCAAAAGGTAGTCTATTTTTGTCTTTTCAACCGCAATTCTAAGATCGATTAAGACGTAGATTAGAAATATTTCAAAGTGGCCGAAATATGAGTAAAAGAAACAGATGTATTCATAAAATTAAAAGTTAAATAGATTGAAAAAGTTAATAGCTTCGAAGAGGGTTTATTTAATATCTTGAATATTGAGAGTTCAAATTAGCGCGGCCTGGTTTTTAACTCAAAACGTGCATTTATTTGAAAAGATAATGAATCAAAAAATTCGATAATCATTAATAAGGATTGTGAGCTTTGGTAAAAGAAAGTTTTACAAATCAAGGCAGTGTAACATACGTCAATTCCATACTCAAACAAACTCGATAAGGTTTTGTTGATCACAAGAGTAAATTGCAGACATGTGCACGATTCAAACTGGTTGGTTTTTTTCAGTAAAATGTATGCCAGTCACTACAAATCTGTTGATTTTCTATGTTGGCTATACACAGAGACACTGAGACATTAATCATACACTAGTGCCATCTAGAGTATGTAAACATACATACAAGACCTAACTTTGCGAGCTTATTCAAGTAAAGAAATGTATTTCCGATATTGTCACAATAGAAACGCTGAAAAAACTTTCCTCATGCTCATGTCAGACCTTAACATGCCGTAGTGCTCATAAAAGTTTTTTCTGGGTTTGTAGCGTGAAAATACCGCTTTTCTTGATTAAGCTCGCAAAGGTATGTCTTGTATGTATGTTTGCATACTCTAGATGGCGCTAGCGAATATAGATACCTAAAAGATTTGTAGTCACTGGCATACATTGTACTGATGAAAACCCACCAGTTTGAAACGTGCATAAGTCTGCAATTTTCCCCTGTGATCAACAAAACCTAATCGAGTTTGTTTGAGTATGGAATTGTTATACTGATGTTTGTTACACTCTCTCGATTTGTAGCTCACACTCATTATTAATGATATTTGGTACAGATCAGCAGAATTAATTTATTTAAATTCGATGATGACATATTTCTGGAGGACCTGAAAAGTAAAAGGTGGAATGACTTTTGCATGAGTCGAATGTTGACAGGAAAATGGAAATATTCAATAGTTTTCTTCTGAGTGTATTTGACAAGCATGTTCCTTTTATAGCTAGGAGGGTTTCTCGTCCCAAGGCTTCTTGGCTTAAGGCACTTATAAAAGACTTATGGGAGATCGTGATCGTGCTTTGAATGAATTATAAAAAAAACCGGAGTGATGATGTGTGGAAAGAATATGAGAACTTGCGGAATAAAGAACTTTTTAAAATTCAAAAGTTAAAAGGTAATTCATTAGTGATGCCACGTTAGAAGGTAGTAAAGAGGCTTGGAAGGCGTTGAGAAATCTCGCGATTTCTCCAGAGAGGTATATCTGAGGAATTGTCCGAACCAGGTTATAATATTTTTCCCAATATCACGAATGATACATTGTTTTGAGAGGGCATTTCCTTCTATGATGATGATAAGTTTGACGAGTCACTGTCTTTTGAGTTAGCATTGGTTACCAATTTGCTCGATGGTATCAGTACCAAGTCGATGGGCACGGAGTCATGAAGCTAAATTGTTGCAGAACATTTATTGATCCATTCGTGCGGCACTCCGTAAATAGTTGCATTCTCAAAAAAGTATTCCCAACCACCTGGAAAAGCGTTATAGGAGTTCCTTTGCAGAAGGTCCGAGAACCGAGGTCCGAATCCGATTTGCGCATCATTAGTAAGTTACCGGCTCTGCCGAAAAAGCTGGAGAAGCTGCTTTTTGAGCAGATATACAGCTACTTTGAGAACAAAAAGTTGTTACCGCCTTATCAGTCTGGCTTACGAAAAGGATGCAGCACCTCAGCTTGTCTTCTGTCGGTGACCGATGCTACTTTCCTTCATCTTGATGAAGGGTTCATTGATGTGCTTGTTGTACAGGATTTCAGCCAGGCCTTTGGCACCATCAACCATGAGTTTTTGTGAACAAAGCTTAAATATATTGGTTTCTCTTCCTTTTCGCTCGCTTTGATTACATCATTTCTGACACTCCGTAAACAGATTATAAGCGTAAGTGATTAAGTATCGAGTAGAAAAAAAATTTTATCTGAAGTTCCACAAGGATCAATTCTTGGTCCGTTATTGTTCATCATCAACACGTCTGATGTTTTTTCCAAACTGAAATTTTGAATGGTTGAGCTATTCGTTGATTATGGTCAATTCAAGTTCTTCCTCAGGGATATTCTGGTTGCTTTTGACAGCATAACATCGGACTCAAAAATTTTACAGGATATTGCACACTACCACGATCTGAACATGAACCCAGATAAGATAAGATAATGGTTTTTACAGGTAAGAGAGATTATGAGAATGTAAGACATAAACTCTGCATTTCTGTTGATGGTGTAAAACTGAAGGTATATGACAGTGCTAGAAGTCTAGGTTTGGTAGTTGATAGAGAGTTGAATTTCTCAGATTATGTATCACAAATCACGCGATCGGTTTTTTACAAGCCCAAATTAATATACTTTGCACGCGCCTGTCAAAATCAAGAAAATGCGGTGTCAGACTTTGATTTCGTCAAAATTCAACTACTGTGATGTGGTCTATGGTTCATGTCTTAATCACTTTTTCCCGGAGACGCATTCAAAATATCCAGAATTGGAGCGTACCCTCATCACACCCTAGAACTGTCTCGCAAACAATCCTGGTTAGAGACGAGATAGGTCCTATCGTCAAGACCGGCTAAACCACTGAAACACTTCTCGAGATGAACGAAGTAACTTTCTAGTATAGCATGCAGACTTTCAACCACTGTCCCCTCGAGTCCAATACCAATTGGATGACCAGGACTACTGAAACTTAATAATGCATTAGGTCTTTGAACATACAAATCTGCAAGATTAATCTGCAATTGGGTGGAATAACGTCAGTTTTGAGAGTATAAGCCCTGTGTTGCAGCAAACATCCGTGCCTCCATGTTAGGCATCATATAGTCCCCCATATTAATCCTCATTAAAGCTCTAAAATCCAGCTGTTATACATCGAACACAGTCTGGAGTTGCCGCACAGCTCTAAACAGGCTCGTTGTGCATAACAGAATCACTTTTGTGTGGATACCGAGCAACACAAACTATTTGGGTAACGAAGAGGTAGATCGGCTGGTGTTTGCACGCTGCCTCTGGTAGGTCCGAAACCATTCCTGGAAATACCACATGACGTGGCTGAGCGAATGATAACAGGAAGAATGAACTCAAGACTAGAGTTTTTCTGGCTGAGCCATCCTGGCTTGAAACATTCGAAGGCTTTCCTTGGAACAGCTTCGAACCAAATGATGGCAGACCTAGCGCTAGGTCTGGACAAGGCCAAACTGGGAAAACTTGTCGGAATTATGACAGGGCACTGCAGGTTGAAAGCGCATTTGCGTAAAATCGGTCTGGCTGCAGAAGATAAATGCTGTGCTTTGAGGACACTGAAACAGCCATGCACATCGTCTCAGAGTGCCCAGCGGTGAATCGCATCAGATTCGAGGTCTTTGGTCAGGCTATTATAGCCTACTGCGATCTGAAAAAATTACCCTCGAACAGGATTATCGGTTTTATTCAAAAACTGGATCTCGTTGGGGAAAGATATATCAGGGATGAATCAGAGTATTCTGCGCAGACGCAATGGTAGGGTGGAAACCATAAATAAAAATAATAATAATAGTCCTTCATTTCACTCCAGTGAAACTAATACCCTAGTCATGGCAAGTTCTCCATCGAGATAAGGTCCGGAATCTAGGAAGAGTATCTCCACAGACAACGGAAGCACAATAGATTGTGGAACGCTAATCTAATATTGCTGAGTTATCACAAGGTTCTGTGGAACAACTATCATTGTTCTTCCACCAATACTGACTTCTCACATCACTATATACGTCCTGGATATGGCTCAATTGTTCCTGAGTTCCAGTTCATCTCCAAACTCTGGTCGCACGAAAATCTGAATAAAATGGAAATCTGTACTTATTCTTAGATGAAATCTAGTCGTTTGCACCTCATTTGCCTCTAGAAAGCGATGGACATTTGATCAAGGACGGATTCGACTTCGTGATGGAGATTTCTCACAGTATCTGGGTTACATAATGATGCTCTAAGTCTCTGAAAAACTCGGGTTCAGTTACTCTAGGTTACTTTAGGTTATAGCAGTAAAATTCTACCCTAACCGGCTGTAGTACAACATGTACGTCCAATATGGTGTTCCGCAGTAGTTCCAGTTGGCTTAAAATACCTTCAGAAATGGTTGATGATATTCAAGGAGACACCCATACACTATTAATTTAAATCCACTTGTCCAATGGAGTCGCGCCCCCCATGGCATTATATCTTATCGCGATGGGGGCGCTTGTCTTGACTAGGATCCTAGTTTCATCCCGGTGAAATGGAGGGTTAAGTCTTGATGTCTAAATTAATGCCATTCGGGCCAGTCACTGGACCTGTGTGGTAGAAGATCTTCTGAATGGGGCCCTAGTTTTTCCAGATTATGGTGGAATGGAGAGCTGAGCCGGTTGATTAACTCAGTGACAGGGAGTCCGTCGCAGCACAGGGTCTCTCCCTTAAAACTAGCGTACTATACCCTATTGCAGTAAATCTCCGGATTTTTTTGTCCAATGGCCGAGTGCGTTATGTAGCATACTGCGTTACCTCGCGAGGGTGGATGCCCAGAGGTGGTACTTGTATCACCTGGCCACACGATTGGTGTTGGACTCGAGGGGGGAGTGGTTGAAAGTCCGCATGCTGACTAGGGAAGTATTTCATTTATCTGTTCGGGATATTCTCATGAAATGTCTCAGGGTTTCGATTTTAGTTTTCTTGGACGGTTCGACCGGCCTCGTCCTGATCCTGGATATATTGTTTAACGTTTCAGGGTATGTGGATCTCGACGAGCAACTAGCTTGTTGGTGCTTGACGCCAGGATCAATCAAATGACTTCACATGGGTTCGTGTGTCTTGACGTACAGGCCGAATTGACGGTTCTCCTACCAGGATCAATTGAGGCATCAATATTGGGATATCTTAGTTTATGAGACTGTGTTCGGTTGGATGGATAAGAAGCCCTTCCGGCGTGTGAGTTGCATCCCAAAGAACTCAGGTACTGGTAATGCATAGCCAGTAGAGGTTCGAGATTGCTTCGCTGCAACCAGATGGTTGTAGGTTTTCAAACTGAAGCCCAAACTGGAAGTTGGTGGGTTCATCTATTCGGAGGGGTTCTCGTTTCTTGCGATGATATGGCGTAAGCCTTATCACCCTTTTTGCCTTTGGGGGCAGACTGTGGAGACTGCTGAGTAGTCACTTGGTGAAACAGCTACGCTCACATGCCAATTCAACTAACTGGTAGAATTCAAGTGTTCAATAGAGTAGTCCAATAATTCGGTTCCTTGCATCAAATTATCGCATCTCCATAGAATAACGTTTTTCAGTTATACGCACTAAGTAGATTTTTTGTTGCACTAATCAACTTAGATTGATCAATCATTCAGTTCTGTGATTTCATTAGAGAGACTTTATTCATTAAATTGAAAGTAGGAACGATTTAGCTATAGGAAATTTACACTGGTGAAAGAATATTCAAATCATTAGTACAATAAGAGCCACAGACGCACTTTTCGCCAACTGATTACTATAAGTGAGGTTAGTGAAGTTATTTCAACACGATGTTTCACAAGTGTAACGCGAAAGCTTCAAAAAGCCGTCCGACCAAAAATAATCCTTCTCGCAGTTATTGTATGAAGGTGAACGCAATAATTATTACGCATCAAGAAAATCACTGCAATTACAACGGCGCGGAACGAAAATTGCGAACTGTTAAGCCTCCCGAATTTCCCATTTCATGGAGCTCACTCCCAACAAACTTGTGTATTAATCTGGAATGGATTCTCCATTACAAGTCTTAATACATGTAATCCTCAGACAAATGGGGACTAACTAATGAATCCCTGATAACCTTACGAGAAAGAGGACTTTCGAAGTCCTTATCCGATGAATTAGATATCGGAACATCTTAGGGACCCTCTCTATTAATAATCATGCAGGTTTCTGCGTTACCGGCCCGAGGTGAAATGCCCAAAATGAAGCTCAATCAATTCCTAACTCCTCGATAATGAAATTCTAGCTGTCGCAGTACGTGTTACGGAATGATTACACGAGGAACGTTGGTAATTGAGTTTTCCACCTAGACCTTCCGAGTCTGGAGGAAAGTTTTCGAGATGCTTAGGGTGATAGAGAGGGGAGACCTGTTACACGTCACAATTTTTTTGATTAGGTACATGGAATGTGACTTCGACATTTCCAATTATTAATATACGAAATAAAGGACTCTGAGAATTTTACCCCAAGATTCATTATTTTCTCCAGAAATTTGCAACTTTTTTATTTCGAAAACACTAGCTGTATTCGAAATGAGCAGTATGATAGATATATGGTCATGAATTTTATTAATATAGGCTATTTTAGTATCACTGGAAAAGCCGGCCTATCTCATCTTAAGTGTAAAAAAAACGCAGACGCAGTATGTAAAGAATTGCTTGGTTTGTAGAGATAACTTTTTGAATTCTTCCTTGCAATTGATTAAACCTTAACCAATCAGTATGCAAATTATTGGTTCGGCATACTTCAAATGGAGTTGAGATAGAGGGATGTATCAGAGTGATAGAACTTTAAATTGAAATAAAACACATTTAAATTAAAATTGAAGCCATTTTTTTTTTATTTGAAAGATATTTTTATGACATTTATGTTTTGAAAATAATTTCCGGCATATGTCCTCCACGACAACCTCTGAGGAACCGCGTTCGATCAGCCCAAATTTGGAACAGTTCTTGGAGTCATTCAGGCCTTATTTCATCAATAACACGAGTGCTGTTGGCTTCCAAAGCGTCTATTGTTTCTGGTTTATCAGCATAAACCAATGACTTGATATAACCCTAAAGAAAATTATCCTTTGGACTTATGTCGCATGATCTTGGAGGCCAATTAATTGCACCATTTCTCGAAATAATGTTATCGCCAAATCTTTCTTTCAATAAATCAGTTGTTACGGTAGCAGCATGAGGTGGGATCTTGTTGGAATCGAAACTTTTTTAGGTCGATACCATTCAAATTTTGAAACAAATAATCGTTGATCATCGATCTGTAACGAGCACTATTCACTAAAAAATTAGCTCCAGCATCGTTTTTAAAGAAATATAGACCGATGATGCCTCCAACGTGTAAAGCACACAATACAGTGCATTTTCCAGGATGGAATGGAACCTGAAGAACTTCTTGAGGATTGTTGTCACTCCATTTACGGCAATTTTGCTTGTTTACATAGCCGTTCAACCAGAAATGAGCTACATCACTAAACACGATTTCACGATAAAAAAGTGGATCAACTTCAAGTTGTTCTAGGGCCCAATCAGCAAACAAACGATGCTTATTATGGTCAAGTGGCTTCAGTTCTTGAACCAGTTGGATCTTGTATGGGTGTAGACCAAGATCTTTACGCAAAATTTTCCATGTGGTGGATGCACAGAGTCCAACTTATTGTGAACGTCGACGAATTGACAAATCTGGATCATCATTAGCACTATGACTATGACAGCAGCCATATTCTCTTCTATACGAACAGTTCTTTGTCTTGTTGTTGTTGTTGCATCGAGTAGAGAAAATGTTGTCCGAAATCTTTCGATAGTTCGACGAATTAGCTGCTCTGATGGACGATTATGTAAAGCATAAATTTAATTGAGTGCTCTATGAGTTTGACGAATAGAACACTGATTTTGAAAATGAATTCCAAAAATTTGTAAACGTTGTTGCAGCGAGCGTCTTTCCATGATAATTTGTCAATGCTTACTGAACAGAAATGTCAAAACAACATGGCTTTTACCTTCTGTCAAATCACAGTTATCCCTTTCGAAAGTTCTATCACTCTAAAAAACACCTGATATAGTAGACTTTAATGGTTTATTTACAGCCTAAATACCTATATTACAAATTTACAAGTTTTGTTTACCCAAATTGAGGGAGTTTTTTCGGTGTAGTTTCAACTCTTGATGCGATGAAAACATTATCTTGTTCGTGGAATAGTTCTTCTTTGAGCTCTTTCACTTTTGTGTAGTTTCACCGAATGGACTTTTATTGGTTCCACTGTTGGGTTTACTTTTTGAAAAATTACTATCCAATTACAAATAAATAATATAGATAATACATTCACTTTCAGGCCTTTAGTGTTTTACTGTGTTATTGAGAGAGACGTGAATCTAGCGAGCGACGTATTTGGGGATGTTTCTTCAAGGGTGCCTTGTTGCTTACTTGGTTAGTATTGCGTGACCGCCTGGTTGGGGAAATATCTTCAACTGAACCTTTCGGCTAACTGGTTTATACATGGTGAGTATTGCGTGACCGTCTGGTCGAGAGAATGCCTTCAACTGTGGACCTTTTCGCTAACTTGTTTGTACACGGTGAGTATTCTGTGACCGTCTGGTCGAGGAAATTTCTTCAACATTCTAACATAATTCGAGTTGACCGGAAAATTAATTATCAAATGAACTGTATCTGGCCTCCTAGAGGTGGCCAAGGCCCAGGAAGGCTCAGATATTACTAAAGAACGAACTGAACACTACCTGAAAGGTCACGCAAAAGTCACTTAATTCCTTGGAACAATGGAGCAATTGAAGCAATCACTACCACATTCTTACAGTAGCGTTGGATATCCGAAGCTTACCCTAAACAACGACACTGGTTCACAAGGAATACTGTCCCTCAAAGTAAGCAGGCACATGCATATGGCAAATATGTACCACAAACTGACTAGGACATTATAAAATAGATACAGTACCCCATCACCTAGGCGTGTTGATGGACGTTGCAATAAAAGAAACAAATAAATAGGTAACCGGAGGTTCAGACAATAGTACGTGCAAATCAGTCACATATTAGGTACTTCGAATACCATGAACGGTACAAACAAGGAATCACTATTAATAATTACAAGAGACAACAACTAGGCACCGAGAGAAGGTATACAATATTGTATACCTTACAATATAAATAGATAACTTGTGAGGGTCGTGCCGCTTTAGTTATATATACAAAGCCAATGTATTTTTGTAAAATATTCCGGTCCGATTAAATAATACAAAAGCAAAAATACAAGAATGAAAAGCGATGAGTGGAAGTACAATGAACGAGCGTGCAATCACTAATCTTACATTAAAACTAAGGTGGTATTCAAAGCGTAAAGCATGTAATTAATCAAAAGTATTTAAAAGAAGCTTATTTAGTGAGAGTTACCAAAGGGGGCTGTTATAAGTACTATTATCTCGAGTATGTTTTCGAGTCGCTCAGGAGGTTAATGTCCAAGAAGCTTTCGCTCTGCCGTTTCAAAATACAATGGGAACGCCATGAGGACGTTGATCTCTTTGTTTTTGCCAGCGATCACATACATGTCAAGTTACAGTGCCACAAAATATTTGACACATAGATAACGCGGGTAAATACCGTAATGTTATTATGTAATTTATATAATCTATGAGGGATTCTGTCACTCGCATAATCCTAAGAGAATACGGATCTCTTCAGTAAGTTTTCTAACTGTCTGCCAACTGCCTTCTTCGCAAACTTTCTTCTCCGCTTCCTATCGTGAACTGCTTTTTTCTGGCTGCCCTTAAAGTGGCCGCTTCTGTTTTGAACTTCAATTGTCCTCACCCATACTTAAGTCGATGGCGTATGCGGCCAAGCTCGACTTCCGCTTATTGGAGAACTCTTAGAAACTGCATGAATCAGCGCAAAAATTTAACAAAGGAGACGAATCTCAAGACACCCCATATCTTTTTCCAAGAAACTGTTGACATTTTTTGGTTCGGCAATGAATCTCTTCCTATTATGACAAGTAAACCCTCTATGATAAAAAGTCCAATTTTGTAACATCTTGAAGCGGCATTGCTAAAGAACAGGAAGTGATCAACTCAGGTATTTCCATAAACCTTCGCTAAAGTAACCTATACACGTAAAGTTTTATCCATGAATTATTTGCATACTTTTTACAGAGGAATAAACTCAATTTCTTCGATCAATAAATTGAATTCCTACATAATAATGTGAAGAACATTACTTGGCTCAAGTTCCACTGTTTATTTATGTTGTACACATGTGTATCAGTACCAAAGAAATGGGAATAAATTATGTTCTAACTGTACGTTCGTTATCAGTATATATCTTCTAAGCGCGAAAAAAATTTCAAAACATTCTGATATGTTTAATCTTTTGCTCTTATACCCTGCATGTAAAGTTCAGATTCTGTTTAAATCCAATGGTTTTCCTCCACAAAATATGAAGTCTTCATCCATGACAAGCTTGTTTCGATTAGACATTCAGAAATAACAAATTTTGTCCTCAAAAAATTCTCTACATCGAAGTGAAAAAGGTCATTTTTATTGCCCTCTTCAAAAAATAGATAGCATATATGTATTAATAATTTTACATACCCATAAAGTGAAAGAGTGTTTATAAGGCATTATACTCAATTCAATTCTTAAAACGTTTCAAGAGATTTTCAAAATCAAATTTGTAGATGTCGCGGAGAATTAATCCAGCTATTATCAGTAATATTCGAAAAAAACTCATTCGAACTGAATTTTAAGTTAGTATTTACTCATTTTAAGTGCTCCACTTATTTTACTAATCTCTGGCCACCCGTGATGCAGATTCAAGTTATGAAAGTGGCCAAGCTGACATATTTTTAGACGAAAACAATGAACATTACGTAAAATTTGTAGTTTTGACTACTGAAATTGCAACAAAGTCTCCAGATGAATAACCAACGTAAATCCAAATCTGTATTTTTCCCATAACAGTAAATTTTTCATTCCCAAAACAATCAAAAACTTCCTTGAGTTCTTTGCTTCATTTGTATAATTCCCGGCTCACCAACTCGTAGAGAACGAATCCGGAAATTGTACAATTCCTTGTCGTAAAATTACATTTTAGTGTTCATTATTCGTTTTATAGTGATATAAAAGTTGTTGAACAGATGTCGTAAAAGTGCAACAATTTCACAGTATTCAAAGTGTTGTAACTAGCTTAACGTTAACAGGGTTGTCATTGTTATATTAATTAGGGCTTAGTGATACTTCAAATTTCAATTACTCTTCAGTAGATCGACACTGTTAATAACTTGTATCATAGACTGGTGGATAAATGAAACGTTTCTTCCCATTATTAGTTTATCCTGGAGTATTTGGAGTTATTCTTGGAGATTAATTTTTATTTTTACCAATTTAGTTGATCAGTGCCGTTTGTTACCTAACATATATATTTTTTGATGCGTTTATTTAGCACATGGGTAGAGCTATGTCAGAGTACTGTATATTACTTCTCTTGGGTACATCGAAGAGTTCAAACAGATCCTGTTTCTGTTGATCGTTTATTTTTTTAATATTTCTTATGGAGATGAAGCTGGCACAACACATTTATGCTGAAACAACGGAAAGACACTTGGGAAAAAAGAGAAATAAAAAGAAGGAATAGATGACAGATGAGATTTTTATTCTCATGGAACAGCAAAGGCAAATGAAGAACAATGATGCAGCCAAATACCGAGAAATACACATGATGAGAAAGCAGAAGATAAGAGTAGCGAAAGAAGAATGGAAGATTAAAACATCTGAAGGAGAAACAAGACTATTTAAACATGAAAAAGAAGATGAAGGAGATGAGGACGGACACATAACACGACAAATAGCCAATTGACAGATTTAAATGAATGTTTTGTAACAGAAAGTCAAGAAGAACTGAAAATATGGAAATCATACGTTGAGCCAATGTTTCAGGAAGATCGAACAAGTATAAACATGAATATGGCACAAATATATGACAGCGGTCATATGTTGAGAGGAGGTCGAAAGAGACTTCTCCTTGCTGGAGAATGATAGAGCCCCAAAAATTATACAACAGTTCAAAAGTTATCGAATTATTTCACAAAATAACTATTGACCTTACAGTTTAAAAGCTTATTATTATTTTTTGCATTTATTGTACAATGGAATTTAAGAACCCCTCTATATCAGTTACCCATTCAGTGACGATGAAAGAAAATCATGAAAATATGCGAACGTATAAATGGCATATATGTAGGCACATGAAAGTTATAGGAAGTTTAGTGGAATTTCAGGGAATATTTAGAGAATATTGCTGTTTTCTTTGTCTATGGGAGTGTCGTGCAGTAAATCAGCATTATATCGGGTGTTTTATTTAGAGTGATAGAAATTTCGATAATGATGACTGATTTGACAGAAGGTAGAAGCCATGTTGTTTTGACATTTCTGTAAGCATTGACAAATTATCATGGAAAGAATCACATCGCAAAAACGTTTACAAATTGTTGGAATTTATTTTCAAAATCAGTGTTATATTCGCCAAAAGTACTTCGTGGAATTTATGGTTCATACAGTCGTCCATAAGAGCAGCTTACTCGTCGAACTATCGACAGATTTCGGACAACATTTTCTCTACTCGATGCAACAACAACAAGACAAAGGATTTTAGGATTGTACCTGCAGAAAAAAATATCGCTGCTTTAACTCATAGTGTTAATGATAATCTAGATTTGTCTATTCGTCGACGTTCACAACAAGTTGGACTCTGTGCATTCACCACATGGAAAATTTTGCGTAAAGATCTTGGTCTATACCCATACAAGATCCAATTGGTTGAAGAACTGAAGCCACCAGATCATAATAAGCGTCGTTTGTTTGCTGATTGGGCCCTAGAACAGTTTGAAGTTGATCAATTTTTGTATCGTAAAATTGTGTTTAGTAATGAAGCTCATTTCTGATTTAACGGCTACATAAACAAGCAAAATTGCCGTATATGGAGTGAAAACAATCCTCAAGAAGTTCAGCAAATTCCACTGCATCTTGAAAAATGCACTGTATTGTTTGCTTTACACGCTGGAAGCATCATCGGTCCATATTTCTTCAAAAATGATGCTGCAGCTAATGTTACAGTGAATGGTGCTCGTTAAAGATCGATGATCAATGATTATTTGTTTGAAAATTTGAATTGTATCGACCCAGAAGTGTTTTGGTTCCAACAAGATGGTGCTGCTACAGTAACAATTGATTTATTGAAAGAAAGATTTGGCGATAACATAATTTCGAGAAATGGTCCAATTAATTGGCCTCCAAGATCATGCGACATAACTCCACTAGATTATTTTCTTTGGTGTTATGTCAAATCATTGGTTTATGCTGATAAACCAGAAACAATATACGCTTTGGAAGCCAACATAACTCGTGTTATTGATAAAATGATTCCTGAAATGGTCGAAAAAGTGGTCCAAAATTGGTCTGGTCGAACGGGGATCCTCAGGCCTAGTCGTGGTGGAGATATACCGGAAATTACATTTAAAACATTAATGTCATAAAGTTATCTTTCAAATAGAAAAAAATTTGGCTTCAATCTTAATTTAAATGTGTTTTATTTCAATTTAAAATTCTATCACTCTAAAAAACACCCAACATAACAACAATTTGGCCAGAAAGAAGTGTGTTTCAACCGAGATCTCAAAATGTTAAGTTTAGACCTTTGTAGACCCCAAAATGTCCTTCTGCCTCCTTCTTCACATTAATCTTCGGTAGATGAAAAACTTTGTGAAGGCTATGAATAAAGATGGTGATGGATTAAAATACTTAAGAAGTCTTTCCCAAGTTAAGTGATGCCAAATTTAAGAAGGCATTTTTATTGGACCACAAATCAGAAAATTGCTTGACGACGTTAATTTTACAGAGAAGCTTTCCTGGCATGAAATTGATTTGTTAGTATAGTAAGAGAATTTTTGGGCAACAATATGGATACAAGCTACCAACAGTTAGTTAATGAACTATTTGATGCTTGCAAATCTCTTGGTATCCGAATTTCATTAAAAATTCATTTCCTCTATTCACATCTGTAATTTTTTCCTGAAAATTTGGGAGCTCTCAATGACTGGGAGGTTGAAAGATTTCACCAAGATATTAGGATAACGGAAATTCGCTATCAAGGACGATGGTATCCAGCCATGATTGTTAACTATTGCTGGCTTTTGAAGAGAGAAGATATGACCCCCTCATAAAAGGAAAAAATAGAATTTAATTGGTATTTCAAGTCAATATGTACTTCTAGTAGGTGTAAGACTAAATAAAGACGATATATATGATTAAAAACTTCTGAAATCATTTCTTTCGAAACACATCAGATATTGCAACATTAAATATGGTTCCATAAATGTAACAAGACAACTCTACGCATTACAACTTTTTTTTCTCATTTTCTTATTTGGATACTTCCATTCTGCCATAATATGCTTTTCAGCTTCATATTACAACCAAAAAAAATTTACCACCTGCAAAACGTCCACATGACATCAATCACGCGGAAGCTCCAGGAAAAAATCGTTCAAACCATATCGAAATTGTTTTGAAAAAATCGCACAATATGTTTCAGTGATTATTATTGTTTATTTTTGAATAAACCATATTATTTTGATTCAATTTCGTACCAATAGTTTCAGTTTTCTGCTCTCCGTGTCAAGTTCTAACCGTCAATACGATATTTCGACCTTTCATCCTGAAAATATCCTTCATTAGCAGATTTTCCATTTCAGTGTCCCTTTATTTAATGCAGCAATATCTTCGTCTAAAAAAGACAATATAGGATGAATTATGTGACACCTCATAGTCAAAGTACAACCATTGACCCTAAACTCCTTCGCGTCCTCTACAAACATAATCTGGTTACACAAATATCCGGAAATTGCATGTGGAAATGCACTGGAGAAGGGTCGTTACGCCTAGCTCTAACAATGCCGAAACTGCGTCCGAAATTTCTCCCAATTCTTGTTATAACGTGTTAAGTTCATGCTTATGTGATCGTAGAAGTACATGAATATGAATTAAGTGTGCCTACATGGATGGCTTTGCAAATATTTGTGTAGAACATGTGTAGAACACTAACTATTCTTAATACAGGGTTTATACATATAGTAAATATAAGAAGAAGAAATGAAAATATTAATAAGGTAGTCAAATATACTTGCCTTAAGTTTCACAAAAATTTAATTTATATTGTTGACATATATGTTTTGGATTTCAACCCATTTTCAACACTAAGAAGAGTTAAGTTTTACCTTATGATGCCGCTGACCTTGTCCCACGTTAAAACGTCAATATGAGAACGCTTGTACTTTGCTCTACTTGAAGCCGGCAAGGACGGTGAACTATGTATCAGAAAGCGGTCTCGGCACATCGCCACAACATTAAATAAGATTCCTCGTCCAAACTTATGCCTCTGTGACAATTTTGACAACTTATAAATGAGCAATGAAATAACTAATAAAAAATAAAAAAGATTCAAATTCAAGACCCCCTATCTTTTTCTACTGCAATATGTCATTGAGGCATATTTGGACATATAATTTATGTTGACAACCCATTTTCAACAAAAACATTACAATTTATAAATTTCGGACATCAAATGGATGTGAAGGGGTTTTTTATTCGAGGTTGTTAACAGTAAGTTATACCTTATGACGATATTTGCTTATTTTTCAAATTTTGCAGATGTCTGTATTGGCTATAGATGGAATTACAACTGATCGTTTGTTTTCGCCAAATGTTTTTTATGAGCGGAAAAGATATCCAGATTTTCGAAGAGGTCCAACTTTTCGCTTTTGTTAACTGAATGTAGAATTTCGGTTTCACTCAAGTCTATGCAAAGGTTTTCGTTTATGCAATGGCAGAAAAACCAGTTGTTGTTTTATTTTGGAGTACAGATTTTTTATCTTCGTTTACTCTGATGTTGCTGGAACGACCAGTTTGACCTATATAATAGGCAGGGCACTCACTGCAATGCAATTTTTAAATGCCGGTTTTTTCTCCAATTTTCAGACAAAATATTGTCTGAAAATTGAAGAAAAAAGCGGCACATACATATTGTTTACCCGGATTTTGCGCGAGCATTTGATCGTGTCCCAATCGTCGTCTCCTGGGGAAGTTTGAGTTCTTGGGAGTGAGGGGTCCTCTGCTCTCGTTGATTTGGTCATTTTTGACGCTTCGCACTTTCCGGGTAAGGGTCTCCTGTTTCTCCTCCTCCGATATAGAAGTCCTTACTAGAGTTCCCCAAGGTTCAGTTCTGGGTCCTATCTTGTTCCTGTTATACACTTCTGATCTCCCTCGTCTTTTTTCATCCAATTGTGCAATGTTTGCAGACGACACGAAGATCTACTTCTCTTTGGTTAACACGGGGCACCTCCAGGAGGACCTCAATAAGCTCTCTGAGTAGTGTGGGAGGTGGTTGCTACCTCTTAATATCGGGAAGTGTAGCGTCCTCCATATCGGCAAAAAATCCCAGGACTCCCTACTTCGTTGACCAGCAGAGGCTAGCTGATGTCTCTCTGTATTGTGACCTGGGTGTTACCGTCACGGATGACTTGAGTTGGTGTACCCATATTTCGACTGCTGCATCTAGAGCGAGGCAATTCACGTAGCAGCTATTTAAAACTTTTGCAAGATGCGATGTAGTCACAAGTAGGACTCTCTACACAATCTATTTGCGTTCTAGTCCGGAATATGCGAGCCCTGTTTGGTGGGCCAATCTGAAGGTGATCGGGAACTTTTGGAATCTGTCCACCCATTTTTCATTTGGCACAATTCGCCCTGATAACCAGTCGAGGCTACGGTTCTTTGAGTTGCCTTCCTTTTCGGATCGTAGAAGAATGGGAGATCTGATTACCACCTATCGAGCACTTCACTCTTCACCTCTTCGGACAAATATGTCTTACCTCTTTCCACTAAACCAGTATCGAGCCTTAAGAAGACACCGTTTTAGGCTTGCCAAGGAGAACTTCAGGACGTCACCGAGGAGCCAGTTTCTTCCCAACAGATTGTTCGAGACGTGGAATAGACTTCCTGCTGAAGTTGTGTCATCGCTATCGGTGGATTCTTTCAAGAACATTCTGGATGGACGGTCTAGACAAGTTCATTAATTAACTCCATTGCATTCAATTACTTTCATTACTTAATTGTTTCACTTCTCGAGTACTCTCTCAGTTTCATTTGATTTTGGTTTTTACCTTTATCACTTTTGTCATAATAATAATAATACAAATTCATTTGTAGTGACATTAGAGTAGACGAACATGAAAAATCTTTTCTTCAAAATAAAACAACAAATGTTTTTTTCTGCCCACTGCATGAAAGAAAACTACTTCAGACTTCGGTAAAACAGACATTCTACATTCAGGTAACAAAATAAAAACGTTGGACGTACTGGAATATTTAATTTTTCCATACAATCCATTTGGTGCACACAAAGAACAGTCTGAAATGTCTTCAATGTATAATTCAAACAAGGAGGGGCCAGAATAAGAACCTTGTGGAAATCCTTATGTTACATAAAAAATATCCAACAGCACAAAATGAGACTTATCAGAGAGATTTTATTCTGTCAATCTTATTATTATCCACAATCGCAAAATATAAGGTATATTGGAGTAAAAATGTCACATTTTTTAAAAACCCATTCAAAATTATGAATCAAAGGGACATCGATTCGAGCTCGATTCATTTTTGGACGGGCGATAATCTCATGGGCGCCTGGATTTTTTCCCTGCTTGGTGCCTCAGCTGTTTCATTGGAAATAATAAAATATGATCGCATTTTCCATCGCTGGGAGATATCGAAAGGCAGCCTATCCTTTATGAAAAACTCTTTCCGCGGGATTTATCCTCTGATATACCTTGGGATATGAAAACCAGCCAAGTATAAAGCATTACATCATCTTTTTTCCAACGTAAATGCAGTCACCGTTAATCTGATTCCGGTTGCCAGTGTTAGATGATGAAAAATCAATTCGTAAATCGGAAGATGATTCCGATTTTCACAGTTCGCTTCGTAGAGATGAAGAATGGCAGAGGAGATTGAAAATTTAGGAAGTTGCTACTGGATGACTGCGTTTATGGGCGTTTATTTTTTTACGTCAAGAGTATGAACGAGTGACAAGGAAATAATTCAAGTGAAATGTGTAGAGAGTTATTATTTATTGCTCCAACATACACACATCGTCAAAAGTCTTGTTCCACCCTATCAACTCTCAAATTGTTGAATGTAACATGACAATTTTTTGTGTGTGGAATCTTCATTATCACTATTAACATTCAAATGAAAAAAATAAACCAGCAAAAATGTTCCTTGTTGGGGAGAATAGAGGTGCATTAGAATCAGTTTTCAGAGAAATAACGAGAGTTGTAATATTGAGAATATTCCGTGGAGAATGCTGGTTGCGCAACGTTTGAATATTCCACGGACTTCAGTAAAGCGCATAGTGGCCCTTGCAGAGTTCTCATTTTTCTTATTTTGACTCATCCTGCATAAAGCAAAGAGTAACAAACAAAGATTTTCTATCAAATATATTGCAGTTGAATCAGAGGAAAATATTCATCTCATTTACAGAACATAGATTGTTTATTTCTTAAGAAACCTAGGGGTACCAAGACTTCTGACGATGTGGGTATTTACTTACATCAGCGTGATGATTGTATGAATATTCCTTATTCAGAAATCATTGGTAACATAAGGATTTATTGAATGAAGTGCCGACTAATATGTTATCTGAATCTGCTACCCAGATAACATACCTGCTGGTACTCAAATCAATTTGTACATTTTACTCATCAAAACAGAAAACTTCATCTAAGTGATCGCCTTTTTTCACCTACCCTCATCTACCCTCATAAGATTAGAGAAAGAAAAAAAGGATTGCTATTAGGTGTTTTTATTAGAGTGATAGAACTTTAAATTGAAATAAAACACATTTAAATTAATATTGATGCCAAATTTTTTTTTATTTAAAAGATAATTTTATGACATTTATGTTTAAAAATAATTTCCGACATATGTTCATCACGACTAGCCCTGAGGAACCGCATTCGGCCAGACTAATTTTGGACCACTTTTTCGAGTAATTCAGGTCTTATTTCATCAAGTTATTTTGGCTTCCAAAGCGTCTATTTTTTCTGGTCTGTCAGCATAAGTCAATAGCTTGACATAACCCCAAAGAAAATAATCCAGTGGAGTTATGTCGCATGATCTTGGAGGACAATTAATTGAACCATTTCTCGAAATAATATTATCTTCAAATCTTTCTTTCAATAAATCAATTGTTACGGTAGCAGCATGAAGTGTAGCACTATCTTGTTATAACCAACATTAGCTCCAGCATCGTTTTTAAAGGAATGTGGGCCGATGATGCCTCCAACGTGTAAAGCACACAATACAGTGCATTTTTCAGGATGAAATAGAACTTCTTGAGGATTGTTTACACTCCATATACGGCAATTTTGCTTGCTTACATAGACGTTTAGCCAGAAATGAGCTTCATCACTAAACACAATTTTACGATAAAAAAGTAGATCTACTTCAAGCTGTTCTAGGACCCAATCAGCAAACAAACGTCGCTTATTATGGTCACGTGGTTTTAGTTCTTGAACCAGTTGGATCTTGTATGGGTGTAGACCAAGATCTTCACGAAAAATTTTCCATATGGTTGGACAAGCAGTCCAACATGTTGTGAACGTCGACGAATAGGCAAATCTGGATCATCATTATTCACACTATGACTTAAAGCAGTGCTCTTTTTTTCTGTACGTACAGTTATTTGTCTTGTTGTTGTTGCATCGAGTAGAGAAAATGTTGTCTGAAAATTATCGATAGTTTGACGAATAAGCTGCTCTGATGAAACATTATGTGAACCATAAATTTCACGAAGTGCTCTATAAGTTTAGTGAATAAAACACTGATTTTGTAAATAACTTTCAACAATTTGTAAGCATTGTTGCGGCGTGAGTCTTACCACGATAATTTTTCAATGCTTACTGAACAGAAATGTCAAAACAATATGGCTTCTTCCTTTTGGTAAATCACAGTTATCCCTATCGAAAATTCTATCACTCTAAAAAAACAGCCGATAGTTTCGGGTGTACCTCGACGTTTAGTCAAGTGTTTGTAGTCAAATGGAGGTTGTATACGTAAATGAGATGAATATTTCGTTATAATTTTCTGATTGAAGAATTAAAAATATAGACTAAATAATTACAATTGAGCTTGGTTTTTTCGGATACTTTCTAGACGGACTATATATGGACTAGGTGTCCTACAATTGATACGTGATATACTGTACTATGGAGCTTCACGTCATTATTTCAAAATGGCGATTTGAGACAAATAAATCAATTAAAAATAATTTCTATCCAGCATCGACTAAATATTGTTACTCATCATTAATTCCTTCTTACCAGAAAAATTATGTTAAAGTTTCTGTTTCTCTTTAGAGATAAGTAGTTCGGGGAGTTCTTCGTCTCCATGCCTCATATTACCTAATCCGTCCCTTTGAGAACGATCGACAGAACTTCAAACTAGGCACCACAGTGTTTTCCTTATTCTGAGCGAAAGCACGGGGTGTTTTCATCCAGTTACACCGCCAACATTTACATTAGTTACATTAAGGAAAAATGGGTAGGAACTGCTTTAGAATGCGAACACGTTCTTGATACAACCCCGACCTCTTCCTCTAGAGGTGGAGGGTGAAATTGGCGAGCGTGGGGAGATAAGAAAACAACTGAGACAGAAAATGCGGATTTCACCAGATATATTACTACGCCGGAGGCAACGACTTCAAATTAAATTCGTTTACAACGGTTTTCTGACTCACCGGTTGGATAAACGTTAACAATGCATAACATTCTGGAAAATATTCCGCACATTACGATAGGATCAGTACGTAGCAGTTGTATAATTCCGGCTAATTTGTGGCTAATTAGCGCAGCCCTAGTTGAAATATTGCTAGAATATCTAAATTGTTTAATGAATTAACGCTACATGAACAGACATTCCAAAAATTTTGTGGTGCTTTATTTGGACGTGAACAAGAATTTAGGTAGATTCATGTTTCCTAGCATGGAGTGCTGCAGGCATCAAAATTAGTATCGGGTGTTTATTTCGAGTGATAGAACTTTAAATTGAAATAAAACACATTTAAATTAAGATTGAAGCCAAATTTCTTCTTTATTTGAAAGATAATTTTATGACATTTAAGTTTTAAAAATAATTTCCGGCATGTATTCACCACGACTAGCTCTGAGGAACCGCATTCGATCAGACCAATTTTGGACCACTTTTTCGAGTAATTCAGGTCTTCAGACGCTTCCAAAGCGTCTATTGTTTCTGGTTTATCAGCATAAATCAATGACTTGACATAACCCCAAAGAAAATAATCCAGTGGAGTTATGTCGCATGATCTTGGAGGCCAATTAATCGGGCAATTTCTCGAAATAATGTTATCGCCAAATTTTTCTTTCAATAAATCAATTGTTGTTACGGTAGCAGCATGAGGTGTACCACCATCTTGTTGGAACCAAAACACATGAGTGTCGATACCATTCAAATTTTGAAACAAATAGTCATTGATCATCGATCACTAACGAGCACCATTCACTGTAACATTCGCTCCTGCGTCGTTTTTAAAGGAATATGGACCGATGATGCCTCCAGCGTGTAAAGTACACCACACAGTGTATTTTTCAGGATGCTGTGGAACCTGCAGAACTTCTTGAGGATTGTTTTCACTCCATATACAGCAATTTTCCTTTTTTACATAGCCGTTCAACCAGATCATTTCTGTGGATCAGGAAGAGGGTGGGCGACAAAACTGAGCCTTGGGGCACTCCAGTTTCCATGTTGAAACTACGAAAATCGAAACCATCCACGACCACATGAATTTTCCTCTTCGTGAGAAAACTCTTCATCTAATCGCAGCATACGAAGATGGCTCATTCAGAAGAGCCATATGCCAGACGATCCTTGGACTGCCCTAGATTCCCTATAACCCTTTTCCACACTTGGGTCACACAGCTAAGAAGGTCACCTGTTGATCGGTGTTTGCGAAAACCATATGGTCTGTCACTGACGAGACCTTTGCTCTCCAGTTCGAGATTGATAGCTGCTTCAATGACTTTGGACACAATTGATATTATCACTATTGGTCGATAGATCAAAATCACCTTATATATCGGGTGTTTTTTTAGAGCGATAGAACTTTCGAAGGGTTAACTCTGATTTGACAGAAGTTAGAAGCCATGTTGTTTTGAAAATTTCTGTTCAGTGAGCAATGACAAATTATCATGGAAAGACTCACGCCGCAACAACGTTTACATATTGTTGAAATTTTTTTTCAGAATCAGTGTTCCATTCGCCAAACTTATACAGCACTTCGTGAAATTTATGGTTTACATAATAGTCCATCAGAGCAGCTTATTCGTCGAACTATCGATAAATTTCGGACAACATTTTCCCTACTCGATGCAACAACAATAACAAGACAAAAAATTGTACGTACCGAAGAAAATATCGCTGCTGTAAGTCATAGCGTAATGATGATCATGATTCGTCGACGTTCACACAAGTTAGACTCTGTGCATCCACCAATGAAATATATTGCATAAAGATCTTGGTCTACACCCATACAAGATCCAACTGTTTCAAAAACTAAAGCCGCTTGACCATAATAAGCGTTGTTTGCTGATTGGGCCCTAGAACAGCTTGAAGTTGATCCACTTTTTTATCGTAAAATTGTGTTTGGCGATGAAGGTCATTTCTGGTTGGACGGTTATGTTGACAAGCAAAATTAGCGTATATGGAGTGAAGACAATCCTCAAGAACTTCTGCATGTTCCATTGCACCCTGAAAAATGTACCGTATGGTGTGCTTTACACGCTGGAGGCATCATAGGTCCATATTTCTTTAAAAACGATGATGGAGCTAATGTTACAGTGAATGGTGCTCGTTACAGATCGATGATCAATGATTATTTGTTTTAAAATTTGAATGGTATCGACCCAGAAGTGTTTTGGTTCCAACAATATGGTGCTGTACCTCATACTGATACCGTAACAATTGATTTATTGAAAGAAAGATTTGGCAATAACATTTTTTCGAGAAATGGTTCAATTAATTGGCCTTCAAGATCATGCGACATAGCTCTACTGGATTATTTTCTTTGGAGTTATGTCAAGTCATTGGTTTATGCTGATAAACCAGAAACAATAGACGCTTTGGAAGCCAACATAACTCATGTTATTGATTAAATAACGCCTGAATTACTCGAAAAAGTGGTCCAAAATTGGTCTGGTCGAATACGGTACCTCAGAGCTAGTCGTGGTGGACATATGTCGGCAATTATTTTTGAAACATAAATGTCATAAAATTATCTTTCAAATAAAAGAAATTTGGCTTCAATCTTAATTTAAATGTGTTTTATTCCAATTTAAATTTCTATCACTCTAAAAAAAAACACCCGATATTTCGTTACAATCATCCAGGACGAACATTCGTTCAGCCATGTTTTATGAAATTTCACGGAGCAGCAAACCCTGTCTTGTACGCGCAGATGTGGCTGCACCCCGTCGAGCATATTAAATGAGGATGCAAAAATGTTTGGCAAATTTCATCAAACTTCTTAAAGTTCGAGTTTGCATATGGGCAAAACTTCTGTTTTGGATTGAATCCAGAGTTGACAACACGGTAATGGATATGCGAATGTGGAAACCCGAATTGCAGTAGACTTTGCCATTGTTTATATTATACTAGTTGTGTACCTCTGGGGGAGAAATGAATGAGTTCAAACACGAGATATGAATACCATTTGGTCCGTGTCGAAATTCATAACTCTGCAATGTTTGGATTCGTCGCAGTTTTCATGATATGAACACATCCATACTGAATCACGTCAGTGTTCAACTGGAGCAGATTGTATAGAATCTGGTATTTTATGTATTCTAAATCATCTCCTGAACATGGGAAAATTTAATTAGATATTTCATACTGTTTATTACCACCGGTTATTCGCGCTTTGTTTTCACATTAATTCATTAATATTGTTGTGAATTCAGATTTGAGGCGAATTCATATAAAGTTGAATTAGTTATAAATCTGAATATTTCAGAGGATTTTATCTTTTTATATATTACTATTTTATTCGTTCTTAAAATAAAGCAAGTAAAGGGAAACCTCGTAAAACTATAAATTTCTTCTTCAAAAATAAATGAAGCCTAACATATACAAACAATAGCACTTTATTGATGATTCGAAAGCATTACTATTTTGATTTCAGATTACTGATTTGCTTGTACAGGGTTATCCATTTTGTGCTTCCGAAAGTAAACTTCTTGTGGATTTAATGATCTCTCAGCAAAATTTGAATATCAAAACAGATTTAGTCTGTCAGTCTTGTACAATTTTAATTTCAATAACTTTTAGAATTTAATTAATGTTTTATAAGCACGGCTTATATCTATTAGACGTATAAAATCGAAACTCAATGTACAATATCAAATGGAATAAATGAACCAACAAATATAAATTGTCTATTAAAATTGATAAATAAATATTTGAAGGAGACAAAATTTTGTTTCTGATCTTACCATTATGAAAACCAATTCCTTTTCCAATATACAAAATACAACTCAAGGACTTCTCAGAAAATATAATTTATTCGATATATATAAATAAATTAATTCAAAAATCTCTCAAAACCTGCATTATATCTGCAAAAAACAATTAGAATTCCGATACTCTCTTCATCGGCCCCAAAGCATACTCAAAAAATTTGAAAACTAACTTTGAAATCAAGACATTTTGTTTATTTATTCCATTTGATATTCTAAAAGTTTTTGAATTAAAAATTTATAATAAAATAAATTAAGGTTTATACTTGGTAAAAGGTATATAAAATTATTTTAATATTCACAGATATGTTCTGTCAGCTCTCTACATATTTAATTTCAAAAAATTATATTTAATATTAAAACATATAAGCAGTGGTTATATCAAACGACATATAAAATAAACATTCATTATAAGACATGTAAATGAGATAAAAAAATCCAATAAATATAAATTGTTAACAAAAATCCTATAAATTAAATATTTTGAGTAGACAAAATTTTGTTTCTGCTCATCGCTCTTATGAAAACAGATATCTTTTAAAAATGTTTAACATAATCCTAAGAATTTCATCATAAAACTATCTTACTTAGAATATTCAATACTGTTGGTTATCTAACTAAGTTACTTTTTAGAAAATTTCAAGATATCTAAAACATTACTAAAAACAAGTTTCAAGAGAGATTACTCGTCAGTACTCAATCATATTCAATAAAATATAATATCAATCAACAAAAAATATTTACTTACCCTTAACAACTCAGAAAGCGTCTTTGCAAATGAATACTGAACTTTTAAATGGAGTCCAATGTTGGCTCAAAATAAATAGTTCTGTGGTTTACCATTGATCTTAAAGATTGAAACACAATTTGACGGCCTCTGTTATAGCTCAAGGACCATTTGTATAAAGAATGTTAAGGAAACCAACTAATAATATATTGTTATCTCATTTGGATATCTTATGATGAATGTTTATTTTATATGTCGTTTGCTATAAGCTGTAAGTTATATAACAATAATTTAATTCCTGAAATTATAATATTAAAAATAATTTTTTGAAATTAAATACGTAGAAGGCTAACAAAATATATCTGTAAATATTAAAATATTTTGAATAATTTTGTATACCTTCTATCAAGTATAAACCTCCATTCATTTTATTTTATTAAAATATTATAGTATTGCGGTCAAAACTGACAGGTCAGAAAAAAGGAATTATTACAACACAAAAAAGATGACAGTTCTAGGAAAAATAAATCAGTAGTTCATTATTTAACATGGAATACTTGCCTGTATATTTATACTGGACAAACAGAAAGTTGTGAGTTTAAAAGAACAATGATGTTCAGATTCACTGGTGGCAAGAATTCTATAATTGGATCACAGCAAGACGAACCTCGAGCATAAAATTTCAGGAATTAACAAATCTGATATTTTTTCCCCAGCATAGTACATTTCTATTGGTTATTTCCTTTCTGTAATAACTCGACAAATAGTCGAATCAATTTTTCGAGGAACGACGTGAATCGTAAAACCGATACGGACAATCAACGAAGTTTTATTGATTCTGTACTTGCAGCTCGAATATACTGCAGAGATGAAAACAATAAAGATGAGTATCGTTTTATGGTCGCTGAAATTTTATTTCGGAATGTGACATTGTTTCTTTTGATGTGCGGGACGCAGTCTCTAATGACATATATGGACAAAAGCACAAACTGCAGGAAATCGGCTTTTGTCAAGCTCTTGAATAGAATTAATCTCATGTCCAAGAAGAGCTTCTTGTATGGTTCCAGTTTTTACGTGGCGAATAATTGTGATTAGAATAGTTGAATGCAGCCAAAAATACGGACCTGCAACAAACATGGAGAACACAAGATTTATGAAGATCTCAAAGACTTCCAGGGAGAATGATTGATGGAAACACGATTGAACAAGTGGACAGATACTTTCACCTCGGAACAGTAATCAACTCCTCAAATGACTACTTCAGAGAGATCATGAATAGAGAAGGCGGGAGCTGGTTTCAATAAACTGAGAAAAGTTCTTTGCTCAAGAGATCTGAATTTGGAATTGTGGTTTCAACTGACAAGATGCTACTACGTATTCACGACTCGGCTGTATGGGGTGGAAGCTTGGATCCTGAATGCAGCGACCACCAAGCGGCTTGAATCATTTGAGATGGGTGTATAGGAGAATCATTAAAATATCTTGAAGGGAGCATGTGACAAACACTGAAGTCATTAGGAGGACGAACAAGAGAATGATCCTAGATACCATTAAAATCCAGTAACTGCAGTGCCTTGAGTATATTACCCGTGGTCTCCAATATACCATACTTCAGTTGATCATCTAAGTAAAAATTCAGGGAAGAAGAAGTGTGGGAAGGCGCAGAATATCATGGCTTCGTAATCTTAGGGAATGGTTTTCGTGTACATCGAATGAATTATTCTGAGTAGCCGCGTCCAAAGTTATCTATGATGATTGCCAATCTCCGACGCGGACATAAAGAAGAAAAAGACGATTGTTTTATGATCGCTCAAGTTTTATTTCGGAATGTGACATTGTTTCTTTTGATATGCATGTTCAATACAATTTTGGTCTGGACAGACTGCAGGCCAATCCATTCAGTTAATGCCGTACATATCTATGCGGTCGTTGATGATTCTTGCTTGGTGTAGACGAGCATTATCGTCAATCAATGTGAAGATGTCGCCACTAGCTGCCGCAAAGGGAAAAATAATTAGTTCTGCAATGAAACCACGATACCTACCGTTTCATGGTTGCGTTAATGAGGATAATAAGACCTGTGCGCCCATCAAAACAAATGCCTCCCCAAACTATACTCAGCCGCCACCGAAAAGAGTTGTTGGCATCGTGAGATGTTCATTATGCCGTTCACCCCGTTCTCGCTACACCAACATTCGCCCATCAGACTGAAACAGATGAAATCTAGACTCATCCGTGAACACGCCCCCGAGGCATTAGATCTTGTTGCGATGGGGGCGCTTGTCATGACTAGGACCCTAGTTTCGTCCCGGCGAAATGAAGGGTTAAGCCGTGGTGCCTAACATAATGCCATTTGCAGTTCTGGTGAAATGGAGGGCTCAGTTGGTTGATTAACTCAGTGACACAGAGTCTGTCGCAGCACTAGGCTTCTCCCTTAAAACTGGCATACTCTTCCCTATCGCAGTAAATCTCCGGAGTTTTCTGTATAATGGCCGAGTGCGTTATGTAGCATACTGCGTTACCTTGGGAGGGTGGATTGCCCTCAGGTGTTACTTGTACCACCTGGCCACCCCATTAGTGTTGGACTCGAGGGGGCAATGGTTGAAAGTCCGCATGCTGTGCTAGGGAGGTTTTTCATTTATCTGTTTGCAGACCTTCATGTTCGGGATATTCTCATGAAATGACTCGGGGTTTAGCGGTACTTGATGGTTCGACCAGCCTTGTCCAGCTTCCGAATCAATGCGTATCTATTTAGGGTTTGTGGATCTCGACGAAATAGCTTAGCCGTTAGTGCTTGACACCAGGATTAATCAAATGACTTCACATGACGTCAGGACGTACAGGCCGTTAGAAGGTGCTCGTACCAGGATCAATAGAAGTCATCAATCTTGAGATTATCTTAGTTCATGGGACTCCGTTCGGGTGCTTGAATAAGAATTCCTTCCGGCGGGTGAGTTGCGTCACAAACCAACTCGGGTACTGACCTTCAGAGCCAGTAGAGGTTGAATAGTGCTTCGCTGCTACCAGTCAGACGTTTCTGACTTTCGAGCCGGTGCCCAAACTGGAAGCTGGTGGGTTCATCTCTACGGAGGGCTTCTCGCTTCGCGCGATGATATGGCGTGATCCTTATCACACTTTCTTCCTCTAGGGGTGAACTGTGGCGACTGTTGAGTAGTCACTTGGTGAACAGCCATGCTCACTGTGCCAGTATGAAAACCTGGTAGAATTCATCCGTGAACAGGCAGGATCTCCATCTGTGCGTTCCAGTTCTCATGTTCAGGAGTTCAACGATATCTTACATCCCGGTGTCCCCAACTTAATCACGGATCTTCTTGATGTTCTTTTGGATTTGGATTAACCATCCTTTCTGTAGCTTGCCGGACTGAGCTATTGATTCGGAATGTTATGGGGAAGGGATGTTGTCCTGCAGGTTTTGCTCTTCCACCTCCATGATTGTAAGCAAAACTTCCACTAAAACAATAGCGATTCCACGATCTACTAACTATAATTTGTGGAGTCCGGAGATTAGTAACTCCTTATTAAGTTGAACCTTCGTTTAACCAATACACTGATTGATCAAGTTGGACGCCTTCTGAATGCATGTTAAACATGTAAGTACTAATCCACAACTGATACTATACAACACCGGATCGATTGCACCAGCACATTATTGTGCGAATTTTTATTGCCAGATCGATAAAAATCAATTCGTTTTTCAGTAAAATATCTCGAGATGACATTTTGGACATCATCAAATTTTCAAATTTTTACCAATAAAAAATGTTGTTGCGATAGGAATAAATGGAAATCCTATGGTGCGATATCGGGCCGGTATGGTGGATGAGGCAGTACCTCCCACCCCAATTCATCAATTCTTTCCAAGGTTCGTCTTGTATTGTCGTGTTGCAGAATATAACCTTTTAAACAATCGCCGGATACTTTTCGATTAAAGGTTGGTTCACTCGATCCAATTGTTCACAATAACAGTTTTTCCTGTTTTAGCAATTCAAAATGAACAATTCCGCATATACTCCACCAAACACTCAGAAGCACCTTTTTGGGAGGTAAACCCAGCTTCGTAGTACTTGGTGGTGATTCATTTGGAGGGAGCCACTGCCTCTTGGACCTATTTTTCGTCTCTAGTGATCAAGCTGTATGTGTTCTGTATGGTGGCGTTGAAGAAATACGCTGCATTTGATGGAACGGTTGGTTTTGTTCTCTTCGCATAGATTGTGAGGGACCCAAAAACCTGCTCTGCTTATTTTTCCAACATAATGCAAATGTTCTTGAATGGTGGACCAAAAATCGTCAAGAGTGGAAGTGCTTCCACTTCTGCCCTTAGCATGTGTTTGCGTAATGTTGTTGGTCTTCCTGACCGATATGAGTCAGAGAGATCAAAATTATCCGTTCTGAGCCATCTGTGGCATTTAGGAACGTCTAATGCCCTTAGATAAACATCGCAACTGCTGCGTTAATACCCTTGAGAAACGAAAAGCATATAATGCCAGATATGCTCTTCTGGTATTTGGCTGATCATTTCACCCCAAATTCCAAAGAAATCTAATATTTAATTGTTTAGAAATAAAAAATAACCTCAAAATATCTTTGATACGACTTCGAATTACACAATGAGTGGAGAAACAATAATCAAATATCGACATGAGTAGAAAGGACATTACTTTTCGGTTCCCCATTATTTTATTTACTTCTTTTTTAAATTCTTATTGGATTATATTTTTTGATTATGGTATTTAGCACACGCCCTAAGCTCTAAAATCAACCACACGCTGTACTCCATTGGGTTGAGATACGGCGAGTAGGGCGGCTATTCTGCAAATGTGATGAAACCCGAAAAATGGGTCTTACGCCATTCTTGCGTCATTTTCGCTGTGTGAGCCGGAACGGAGTACTGTTGAAAAGGTCTAGTGCGTGTCGCCGAAGTGCAGCTGGGCACACGGAAGTACAACGGTCTCGAGAATGTCGCAGCGGTAGACTTTTTGATTGATTTTGACCCCTTGATCCACGAAAACCAAGGGTGTTTTGCGGCGGGCCAAAATTTCGCCCCAAACCATGACAGATTGCGGATTTTGACGATGTCCGACGTACCGGGAGCCTCTGCGGACTAGACTCTGTCGTTTTGGTGGTTCGCTGAAAAACGAAAGAGTTGGTGGCACCTTTGGAGTCTTACGCGCTTGTGTCCATCCATGAGGACTTGAACTTTTGTGAGCTTGAGGTTGAGCTATTTTTGGACACTTGACGTACGGATTCACGGTTGATACCGGTCTCACGGGCTACTTTCCTCATGGAGATTTCGATTGACTCGCTTCTTGACGACGTTGCGATTGTTGGGTGCATTGGCAGTGCGTTTTCTCCTACTTCCTGAACGATGAACATCTTTGAAACGGCAAATTGCATCGGACACGGTTTGTCGAGGCACATTGAGCAAACGAACAATTTCACATTTACGCTCACCTTGACTAAACAGCTCCAAAATTGCACTACGTTTGTCTGACATTCTAACACTCTGCAAAATAAACTAATATCAAACTGAAAATTCACATATTAGTACAAAAAAGTAGATAAGTAGATAATCTAATATAATTAATTAAAATAATTTTCCTACGCTAAAATACTTTTGTTCCAGAACACAGTAAAATTGAAATTTGTCCGAAGTTTTTCTTGTCACCCTGTATTGCCAATTTATCCGCTGCGTTTTCAGCAGAAGATTGCCAGCACATGCAAGAGGAGTAGATTATATCAAACACTGGAGCGATATTCCCTGTGGCATCAGCATTCTCATTAGTCCTTTCATGTTAACCCTCTCTGTCTAATATCATCGATAAGGCATGAAACATGTTGCAAACAGTTGGTGATGAATAGTGATAATACTGATAATGCAGGTAATGAATCCGGCGCTACGGTTTGATTTAATGGGCGCATTTGCGTTAGTTTGATTCCGGAACGTCAATCTCTTCTTCCAGAGAGCTGGTATCTGTGCGAAAATATCAGTTTCAGCGAATGGTTAATTTACTTCAGGAATCATTCAAGCAAACCTAATGAGGTTTCGTTTGTGACAAATGCTTTTAACGGAGTCGCAAAAAGTTTCTCATTTAGAAGATTCGAAGTTTTATGCGAGCTTTTTCTCCATTCTTATTTATAGGACTCTTCAGTACGGCTTAGGTATGAATAGAAATTTCAACATAGACAAAAATATAATTGAATTGGTCCTTGATAGGAATTCATCTTAATCGAATAAAATAATATGGACAACTTATCGAACGTTACGTCTTATTCTCCATTTTTAAAATTGACTTTAATAATAAGATTTACCTTAGAATATAACGGATACTAGAAAGTAATGTCGTTTCTACGCATGTCGATATCTGGTTGTCGTTTGTCAGCTCATTGTGTCAAAAAAAAGTTTATTGTGATTTAAAATAATAAGAAGTTTTCTACTTAATAGAAGGAATATTACAAAATTTGAACATCAAAACAGATTCAATCTGTTAGTCTCCTACAATCTTATTTCCAGAAAATTTTATTAAAAAATTTTTAGAATTGAATTAATGTCTTATAAGCACAGCCATATTTAATAGACGCATGAAATTAAAACTCAATATGAAATATCAAATGGAATAAATAACCCAACAAATTTAAATTGTCACTTAAAATTAATAAATATTTGAAGGTGACAAAATTTGTTTCTGATCATGAAAATTATGAAAACTAATTCCTTTTCAAAAATACAAAACATAATATTAAGGACTTCTCAGAAAATATAATTTATTTGAAATATTTAATATATTTGAATAAGTTACTTCAAAATTCTCTCAAAACATGTATTATATCTTCGAAAAACAATTAGATTTCCGATAAGGTGCTCATCGGTCCTACTTCACATTTAAAAAACAAAATCAATTAACAACAAATATAACTCACCTACAGACCTAACGTTAAAATCGAAGATATTCTATGTTCGTCACAAAAATCACAGAAAGCTGTAAGGTATTATATGGTTTTCTTTAAACCACTTGATATTTCATAATGAGATTTTTTATTCAAACCTAAGCATAATTATTTTTGATATTAAGCGACAGAAACTGTCAGATTTCAAATTCAATGTGTACTTTGATATTCATTCGCGAGGAGCTTCAAGAAAGAGCAAATTAAGGTTTGGAATATTTCAACTTTTCGTTGTCACCTTCTCAGCCATTATACATTCTGTCAAGAAAGTACCAGAAATTATCGATTTAAAACTGGCGGGGCAATGAGGCAGGTAAAAATTTTTTTTCCTAGTTTGGTACCACTGTCCTTAATTACTATACCAAGCTTGAGCGGGATCTGTCAACTAGTGTGTTTGCAACAGCTGATTAAGTCAGTCGATGTCAGAGTGCGTGCCGATATTCACTATGGGTGATTACGTTGAGCAAAGAATTTGTTTAAAGTTTTGTGTTGCAAATAAATTTTCGCGTGCCGATGCATTGAAAATGTTGCAAAAGGTCTTTGGTGATAATGCTCTATCGAAAACTCGTGCATATCAGTAGTACAGAGCCTTCAAGGACGGTCGTGAAGTGGTCGAAGACTTGCCTCGTTCCGGATGCCCATCGACGGCTTCGATCGAAGATAACGTCGATAAAATTAAGGAAAGGGTGCTGGAAAACCGTCGTACCAGCTTGAGAGAGATAGCACATGATCTTAAGATATCCCACGAGTCCGCACGTACGATTTTGATTGATATTTTGGGCATGAGAAAGGTGGCCGCACGACTCGTACCAAAAGACCTGAATTTTCTTCAAAAACGTCATCGCGAACAGGTTGCTGCATTCATGGAACGCATTATAGCTGGTGATGAGACCTGGGTCTACGAGTATGATATGCAAACAAGCCAGCAATCATCGGAATGGGTGGCAAAAAATGAGCCGAAACCGAAAAAACCACGTCAAAGCCGCTCGAAAATGAAGGTGATGCTCATTGTTTTCTTCGATATCCGTGGCGTGGTGCACTATGAATTCGTTCCAGAGGGTCAGACGGTAAACAAGGAGTATTACCTAGGCGTTATGAAACGTTTGCGTGAGCGTATCCGTAAGAAGCGGCCAAATGTGTGGGCGAACAACTCATGGATTTTGCATGACGATAACGCGTCTTCTCACCGAGCTACGATTGTGACTGACTTTCTCGCCAAAAACTCAACAAACGTGCTTCAGCAACCACCGTATTCGCCGGATTTGGCTCCCTGCGACTTTTTCCTCTTCCCAAAACTAAAATTGCCCCTTCGTGGCACCCGTTTTGAGTCGATTGAAGCCATAAAACAAAATTCGGCGCGAGAGCTAAAGTCCATCCCGGAAAGCGCCTATAAAAAATGTTTCGATAATTGGAAGTGCCGTTGGCATAGATGTATTGGAGCAAATGGAGCCTATTTTGAAGGCGACCCAATAAATTTTGACGATTAAATGAAAAAATATTGTTTTAATTGAAAATTCCCGGTACTTTCTTGACAGAGTAGTATTATGGCAGAAGACAATCATCTAGCATAAAAGTTGACATGTCATTTGAAAGCACACTAAATGAGGTATTTTTTGCTGAGAAGAAAACATGTCCATAATTAATAATTTTTCATTGATAACACCTTTAGAAAAATATAACTCATTTTGTTCACTTCAGAATCATGATATTCATGTTCTGACCACGCCCGCAATAAGAATTTCTTGGCACACAGAACTTCTTATCTTGTAGCAAATTTAATTCCGTTTCCAGATATATGGTCAAATTTGATGAGGCTACAAGGATAACTGAAGTATAATTGATTTTATGGAAAAACTTGAAATAAAATAGATTGATTTTGATATTTGGAATATTATTTAGGGCCGATGAAGAGATTACCAGAATTATAATTGTTTTTTGAAGATATAGTGCATGTTTGGGAGATTTCTGAATTAACTTATTTGAATATTTAAAGATGTTAAATATTTCAAATAAATTATATTTTTTGAGAAGTCCTTAAGTTGTGTTTATGTTTTTGAAAGCCAATTGGTGTTCTTAATGATAAAACCAGAAACAAAAATTTTGTCTCCTTTGAATATTTGTTTATTAATTTTAATGACTTTTTTATATCTGTTGGTTTATTTATTCCATTTGACATATATTGAGTTTTGTTTATATACGTCTATTAAATATAAGCGGTGCTTATTGTAGACAATAATTCAATTTTAAAAGTTCTTTTAATAAAAAAATTTTTGAAATTAAAATTGTAGAAGACTAACAGATTAAATCTGTTTTGATATTCAAAAAACTTTAAATATTTCGTGTAATCAAGAAATGTTGAATTGAAGAATAACCATAAACATTTCGAACATGTATTATACATTCTGTCAAGAAAGTAACGGAAATTATCGATTTAAATCTGGCGGGGCAATGAGGCAGGTAAAAAATTTTTTTCCTAGGTTGGTACCATAGTCCTTAATTACTATGCCAAGCTTGAGCGGGATCTGTCAACTAGTGTGTTTGCAACAGCTGATTAAGTCAGTCGATGTCAGAGTGCGTGCCGATTTTTACTATGGGTGATTACGTTGAGCAAAGAATTTGTTTAAAGTTTTGTGTTGTAAATGAATTTTCGTGTGCCGATGCATTGAAATTGTTGCAAAAGGCCTTTGGTGATAATGCTCTATCGAAAACTCGTGCATATCAGTGGTACAGAGCCTTCAAGGACGGTCGTGAAGTGGTCGCCCATCGACGGCTTCGATCGAAGATAACGTCGATAAAATTAAGGAAAGGGTGCTGAAAAACCGTCGTACCAGCTTGAGAGAGATAGCACATGATCTTAAGATATCCCACGAGTCCGCACGTACGATTTTTATTGATATTTTGGGCATGAGAAAGGTGGCCGCACGACTCGTACCGAAAGACCTGAATTTTCTTCAAAAACGTCATCGCGAACAGGTTGCTTCAGACATGCTGGATCGCTGTAATTCCGATTCTACATTCATGGAACGCATTATAACTGGTGATGAGACCTGGGTCTACGAGTACGATATGCAAACAAGCCAGCAATCATCGGAATGGGTGGCAAAAAATGAGCCAAAACCGAAAAAACCACGCCAAAGCCGCTCGAAAATGAAGGTGATGCTCATTGTTTTCTTCGATATCCGTGGCGTGGTGCACTACGAATTCGTTCCACAGGGTCAAACGGTAAACAAGGAGTATTACCTAGGCGTTATGAAACGTTTGCGTGAGCGTATCCGTAAGAAGCGGCCAAATTTGTGGGCGAACAACTCATGGATTTTGCATGACGATAACGCGCCTTCTCACCGAGCTACGATTGTGACTGACTTTCTCGCCAAAAACTCAACAAACGTGCTTCAGCAACCACCGTATTCGCCGGATTTGGCTCCCTGCGACTTTTTCCTCTTTCCAAAACTAAAATTGCCCCTTCGTGGCACCCGTTTTGAGTCGATTGAAGCCATAAAACAAAATTCGGCGCGAGAGCTGAAGTCCATCCCGGAAAGCGCCTATAAAAAATGTTTCGATAATTGGAAGTGTCGTTGGCATAGATGTATTGGAGCAAATGGAGCCTATTTTGAAGGCGACCCAATAAGTTTTGACGATTAAATGTAAAAATGTTGTTTTAATTGAAAATTCCCGGTACTTTCTTGACAGAGTAGTATGACATTTTTTGTTCGAAATAACTTATATGATTTCCCCTTGAAGTTTGGCCCTTTTGAAAGTAGACACCCTGTATAGAAAATTGTATGTTTTAGTGACAGAAAGAGGCAAGCCGTTGTCCTTTTGCCAAATCAATAAATATCTTCTCTTTCACTATAACAGAAGAGGTTGGGAGAAAAATTTTTGCTGTCCAGCTACAGAAGATTTTCTTCAGTAAACAACAAGCACGATCATTTTCACGCGTGAGTCCATTATTAAACCACGAGTTTCGCATCCCAAGTAGTGCGTTAATCTGATTAAGAATACCTTCTCGTTCTGGAATTTCTGGTGGATATGGAAATGTGGCTTTTCATGTTTTCACCCCATACACCACTAATTCATGTCTGTCTCGCCGTGAATTATGAATAATTTTCCACGAGACATTTGGGATATTTTCCACTGAAATTGACTCCTATCCCAACCGTGAAATAAACCTCCACGAATTTGAAATACTTACAGGAAACTCGAAGTAACTGCAGTATTTATTGTTCGCATATACACCAAAGGTAGGCAAAGAGAGCTGAAATGCGAATGAAATTTGCGCAGAACCATAGCTGATTAAAACCTCGCGAATTTTATTCGAGAATTGTGTGTCGAATAACATGTTACTTCACATTACACCCATTTCAGCAATGCTACTGTATTTTTTCTTTTTAGTACAAGGTGTTCGGTCCTAAACAGTGATCTCTCATTTCCCAGATAATATGAGAATTTTGATTTATTACTTGTAACTGTAGGTGGCATGAATTTTAGACATTTATATCGGGTTATATTGTAGGAAGTTTTCACTCATATTTAGTCGGTTCAAGAATATTATCACATTATTATTATTAATGTAGGCTATTTTAGATCAATGTCTAGGGGTTATTGATAAATGAATCGGTCAATCTCTTCTTTAAAGTGAAATAAACGCAGAATGTACTATTGGGTATTTTTTTAGAGTGAAAGAACTTTAAATTGAAATAAAACACATTTAGATAAAGATTTAAGGCAATTTTTTTTAATTTGAAAGATAATTTCATGACATTTATGTTTTAGAAATAATTTCCGGCATATGTCCACCACCACTAGCTCTGAGGAACCCCATTCGACCAGACCACTTTTCCGAGTAATTCAGGCCTTATTTCATCAATAACACGAGTTATGTTGGCTTCCAAAGGTCTATTGTTTCTGGTTTATCAGCATAAACTAATTACTTGACATAACCACAAAGAATCCAGTGGAGTTATGTCGCATGATCTTGGAGGCTAATGAAATGGACCATTTATCGAAATAATGTTATCGCTAAATCTTTCTTTCAATAAATCAATTGTTACGGTAGCAGCCTGAGGTGTAGCACCATATTTTTGGAAGCAGAACACTTCTAGGTCGATACCATTCAAATTTTGAAACAAATTATCATTGATAATCGATCTGTAACGAGCACCATTCACTGTGACATTAGCTCCAGCATCGTTTTTAAAGAAATATGGACCAATAATACCTCCAGCGTATAAAGCACACCATACAGTGCATTTTTCAGGATGCAATGGAACCTGCAGAACTTCTTGAGGAACTCCATATACGGCAATTTTGCTTGTTTACATAGCCGTTAAACTAGAAATGAGCTTCATCACTAAATACAATTTTACGAAGAAAAAGAAGATCAACTTCAAGCTGTTCTAGGACCCAATCAGCAAACAAACGACGCTTATTATGGTCAAATGGCTTTAGTTCTTGAACCAGCTGGATCTTGTATGATTGTGGACCAATATCTTTACGCAAAATTTTTCATTTGGTGGATGCACAGAGTCCAACTAGTTGTGAACTTCGACGAATAGAGAAATCTATAGCAGCGATATTTTCTTCTTACGTACAGTTTTTTGTCTTGTTGTTGTTGCATCGAGTAGAGAAAATGTTGTCCGAAATATATCGATAGTTCGACGAATAAGCTGCTCTGATGGACGATTATGTAAACCATAAATTTCACGAAGTGCTCTATAAGTTTGGCGAATATAACACTGATTTTGAAAATAAATTTCAACAATTTGTAAACGTTGTTGCGGAATGAAGTCTTTCCATGATAATTTGTCAATACTTACTGAACAGAAATGTCAAAACAACATGGCTTCTACCTTCTGTCAAATCGCAGTTATCCCTATCCAAAGTTCAACATATTCTTCTGACAGTAAGTTCAATGTTACATCTTTTCGTGAATAAAGTAGCGATTTTGAAACTTTTAACTGGGTCGTGCACAAAACATAAATAACTTTCAAACTAACTAACACTCGACATCTCTTCCCTTTTCAAAAAATTTAGGGGATTGATTCCTTCATGGGGGTGTTTTTGTCAGAACAAAGTCATGATGGAAATATTTTCGTAGGGACAACTTGTACACAGTACCAGTTCAAATGTAGAACATGATTTAGCGACAGTGTTGCGAAACCATTATCGTTCAACAATAAAATGTTTGTGGAAACTCAGTTTAATTTATTACTAGTTAACTATAAACTTGTTTCATCATACACGACCTGAGTTGCACCAAAAAATAGAGAATAAAATGTTTTCCTTATAGTGTGCCTTGAATCTGCTTCGATAGTCGCAAAGCTATTAATTCTCAAAGCGAAATAAAACACGAATCCTTCCAGATTCCAGATATGCTCACCTTCAACTGCTAATGAAAGAATGCTAGTCAAACGCCAGACTTCAGTTCTTTACCCCGTAAACTTTCATGTTTTATTGACGAAATTCTCACAACAAATCATAAAAGTGGAATTTAAGCGAACGCCAATATCAGTGAAGTATAATAATATTGAGAAGATGATCCCAGCTTGAAAAGTTATGAGAGTAATACAACTCGATTTCATTATTAACTATTCAAGGGAGATATTCACTTTGCCGGCTGAATATACAACTTTCTGTACGAAGATCAATGAACACAAAGTTTAATAATGCCGACAATTGCTGTCGCTTCCAATAAATTATTTTTAAGAAGACGAAATTCGATACATTTCACATTTTTGCTTTGATAAACGCGGAAATCTAAGCCAGGAGGCTGAAACTGTGAATGGTGTTTATGGTTCCGATACTGCAATAGCCAATTTCGTTAAACTCAGGTTTTGTCGATTCCGTTCAGGTATTTTTGACGCACCTCACACAGGCAGGCTCGTCATCGAAAATGTTGATAAAATCACAGAAATAATCAAACTTAACCGGCATGTTAGTAGACGGAGATCGCCCCGGAGCTGAAGTTCGACCATAAAACATTTTTAATCCATTTGCGCAAAGCTGAATTCAAAGGAACCACGATTTTTAGGTGCCACACCAATTAACACCAAAAACCATGATGGGTCGAGTTTCCATGTGCGAAGCCTTGGCCAAACGGAATTAAATAGATCAATTTCTTAAATAGTGCTGAACAGCTCGGTAAAGCAGCTCAAACGGTGGACAAACTAAGACTAATGGCCAGGAAGGTTCTACTGTGCATTTGGTGAAACTGGAAAGGAATAATTTATTATTAGTTACTACCATATGGGCCAAAACTAAATTCGTATCTCTACTGTCAACAACTGGACAGTTTGAAGCTAGCGATTGACCACAAATGGCCAGGATCGACCAACAGAAGGAGTGTTGTGTTCCATCAGGACAACTCCAGGCCACACACGCCTGTAGTGACTCGTCAGAAACTCTGGAAATTTGCTTGGGACCTTTTAATGCATCCACCATATAGTCCGGGCCTCGAACCAAACGATTGCAAAACTTCCTGAGTGATAAGAAATGGACATCAAGAGAAGATTGTGAAAATTGATTACTAGAGTTTTTTCCAATAAGAACCGAGACATCTTTGAGAGACATTATGGAGCTACCTTCAAAGTGGCAACAAATTATAGAAGTTATATAATTATAATAAAGTCTTAAAGTTCACGCAAAAATAATCTAACCTTCTACAGATTTTAATTTTGAAAAAAAATTTTATTCAAAAACTTTTCAGAATTAAATGAAATAAATGTTTTAGAAAACACAGTATCAATTCAGAAGACATATAGAATTAACACTCATTAAACAGTACTTAAAGTACTGAAATAAATATAAATTATTTATAAATATTTTACATCGAATAAGGAATTTTTAATTTACTATGCAGGTAGAAATAACAAATACGTCCCCAGAGTTCAACAATTTAGAACTTTCAAATATGTCTTATTTTTTCCTAGAAACCTAAACGGGCCTAAACACCAGTTAAGAAACGAAAATATTTGTCGTTCACATTTTTCGTTAGTCAGCCACAAAGCACCCTTGAAGTAACATCCCCAAAAAAATCTCATTTTGTCGCTTGTCCAAAATGCACAAATTAAACCAGTTAGCCACGAAGCACCCTTGAAAAAACGTCCCCAAAATGAAGCGCTCGCTAGTTTCAATTCCTCTCAACTTATAACACATATCTCTCTCTACTCTTGAATTATTTTAAATTCGCATTTTAACATCAACCTTCCAAGGAACACCTCTGAATAAGATAGTAATTTATGAAAAGTAAACCAAACAGTGAAACCAATAAAAGTAAATTCGGTGAAAGTGAACAACGGTTAAAAATCTCAGAGAACTGATAATCCACGAACGAGATAGTGGACAGAACAATAAGAAAAATATTTCTGTATGTCAGAGTTGGAGTTTGTGGAAAAAGCAATATAGTATGTAACAGAATGTAAAATTCCAGATCGGCGAACTACGCGCATAGCCTTCAAATGCTTGTATCTATCCCCTACGCACTTTATGATGAAGATTCACGGAAACGTAGTAATGAAAAAAAATTCCACCTGGAGTAACACACATAAAATCCTTCAGGCTCACAGGCACACCGGTGAGAAATGAAGTTTCCCTTGTCAATAATTCAGATTCTTTCTCTAAATTCATAGGATTTACACCCCTAGGTCCTATACATTATAAAAGTTTCATGGGAGTTTCTTGGTGAAGATGGATTAAGTTCACATTCCATCCGTCCGTTGGTAATTCAAATGGGAGAAACGCAGATGTCATTTTTGTCCATTTTGAAATAGATTTTACGATGTAATCTCAAGGAATATTTTGGACCACCTTATTCATTGTTCATGAGACAGATATATTAAATATAATTTATGAAATAAGAATAAATTTTCTAATAGTTTTTTGAATAACTTTTTCATGACACTAATAATTTATGTGTAGTGTTTCGTAGTGTTTACTTCATTTTCGAACAGTATAAACAGATAGCATTTCAACGGCTATACGAGTGGTGTTCAATGCATTCTCGGAATAGGCATGAAAGAATGTTTTGAAAAAATTCGTAGTCCCCTAGAACTTCAATAAATTCGTCAGATCGAGAAATAACCTTCTCTAAACCTTGAAAAAAATATTCTTCTGGCTTCTCCTCAAAATAGGTATAAATTTCATCGTGGAAAAATTGATTTCCACCCGCGTTGTCGTTAAAGACACTATCTTGTTCGTGGAATAGTTCTTCTTTCAGCTTTTTCACCGTTGTTCACTTTCATCGAATTCACTTTTATTGGTTTCACTGTTGGTTTCACTTTTCACAAATTACTATCTAATTACAAATAATGTAGGCAATACATTCACTTTCTGGCCTTTACTCCGTTATGGGTTATTTAAACAGAGAGACGTGTGATTATATATAAATTGAGAGAGAACTAACAAGAGAAATGTGATAAGAACTTACTTCTAGAGAATGTATTTGGGATCAGTACTACATTGGAAGAGTACAGAATACTGCGTAACCGTTTGGTCGAAGCACGAAGAGGGGGCCAACGAGCGACTCGAGGGATGTCTTCATTTGAACCCTTTTTGCTAACTGGCAGAATGCGAGACTCTCTTATGGCTCGAAATGTGGTCAGGTGAGTTCTGAAAATGACATTCGGCTGTTGTCGTCTTGAAACGGCGTCCGTTCTAATGGGTTTATAAGAAAAATGTGAAGGACAAATATTTTCGATCCTTAATAGGCCCTAAGGTTTCTAGGAAAAAATGAGGCATATTTGAAAGGCCTAGATTCCTGATTTAGGAATCATAAGTGTTATATTAAGCATAGTGAATTAAAAATTCCTTGTTCGAGGTAAATTTGAACAATGGTCACGAAGGATAACATGCATGGTACCCACGGATAGGTTTGTCATCTCTGTTGACATCTTGATTTCTATTCTGAAATCTTCAAGTACCAGCTTTTCCACTTTTTTTAATTTTCATCAGTGGTGCCGCTAATGGGCCCGCCTGAGCGAGCATCGTCTTCAATGCTTTCTCTGCGTCTTTTGAATACACTTGATCACTTTTGAACGGTGGATAAGGACGGGGAACAGTCTTGGTAAACAGTAACCATTTCTTCATGAATAATTTTTTGACTTTTTCCCTGTTTAGTGAGGAACTTTATAAGGGCGCGATGCCCGATTTTCTTTATCCTTGTGGTCTTTCACTGAGGATACCAAGAAAACTAATGATCGTAAATTAGTGAAATTTTATATTTATACCCTTAGATAGTTTCATTAATAAATGAGATACCTAGATTACTGACTTTATTTGCAAATCACCCCAATATCCACAGTACATTGAACATCCCTCATATATTCATTAAACCATCGGCTTGTGAAAAACGTCGAGAAGTGGGGTGTGTCAGAAGTACGTCTGCTCGTTTAAAAGTTTTATTTCCAAGAAATGCTCATTATTAAATATTTCTATCAATTCCAGGATGCTTTTAACTTGATGGAAACTCTTTTCATTATATTAAATATCAAACAAAGTAATTCTGTGACCTCTCTACAAATTTCAATTCCACAAAACTCCTTGAGAACTTAAAATTAAATAAAATAAATGCTTTATATTTTTTTTGATTCTTTATTGTTTAGCTGCCGCTTTCCTGTGTTGATAATTCTATATCGCCATGAAGTGCAACAGTGTTTCTAACGCAGTTTATTCAATTTGATTTTAAGGAGTCTTCAAGGGATTTTTTAGATTGAATCTGTAGAGGTTTCGGAAATTTAATCCAGGTGACAAGTCTGGTTGTGAATATTCTGAAACATCCATAATCTATTTTTCTGTACGAGTTTTATTCCGATAAACTTGACTCTTCTTAGACAGAACCAGACTCGTCACTAAGTTCTCGAAAGCCTCAGATAGATGAGCTGTACATTAAAGAAACATCGTATATGCACAAAGTATCTTATTGTACGCAATGAAGAAAGCCCGAAAGAGCATCTTATCTAAGGGAGCTCTATTAATTCTGTTAATACTCACTAACTTCCATTAAGTCGAGCGGCACGCTAATTTTTCCACTTTAGTATTCTCTCGCATTTTCAGTGAGACAGAAACTGATTGTCTCGGAAAACGGTTAGGTAATATGGTAGCCATTTCTGACAAGTAATGGAATAGGTAATTACGAACAAGCTTCAACATTTCGAAAGACGATGTCCTGATATTTTCAATTCTCTTCTAGATCTCTGCTCCGCTGGACATTTATCAAAGCGATAAATCTATAAGATGCGTAACTCAGGGATTCAAGAACAAACTAATAGACTTCAGATTGATTATCTTTATTTAGAATATCATACAGTTTTCTTCTGTAAACATTCTTCAAATTTTAATTTCAAAAAACAAGGAATGAAACAAAATTTTGTACAAAATAAAATAAAAATAAAATAAAATAGAAAGGCCTTTTACTTGATAGAAGAAATATAACAAAATTTGAATATTAAAACAAATTAAAATATGTTTATCTTCTACAGTTTTAATTTCGAAAAAATTTTTTATTCAAAAAACTTTTAGAATTAAATTTATGTCTAAAACAAGCACCGCTTACATTTAATGGACGTATATAATCAAAACTCAATATATAATGTCAAATGGAATAAATAACCCAACAGACATACGAAAGTAATTAAAATTAATAAATAAATATTTAAAGGATACAAAATTTTGTTTCTGGTCTTACCTTTAAGAACACCAATTGCCTTTTAAAACATGAACACACTTAAAGGACTTCTCAAAGAATATAATTTATTTGAAATATTTAATATATTTGAATATTCGAATAAGTTAATTCAAAAATCTCTAAAAAATGCACTATATCTTCAAAAAACAAATATAATTCTAAGCAATCCCGTCTTCAGCCCTCATTAATATTCCAAATATCAAAATCGAAAAACTAACCTATATCTCTCAACACGTGTAAAAAGACTTAAGCTTCGAAACAATTTTGTACTCTTCAAGTATTTATTTAATAACTTTTAGTTGACAATTTATATTTGTTCGAATTTCTTTCATTTTCTTTGATACTCTGTAATGAGTATTAATTCTATACATCTACTAAGTTGACACAGTGTGTTCTTAAGACATTTATTTAATTGAATTCGGAAAATTTTGAATACAGAATTTTTTAAAAGTTAAAATTTGTAAAAGTTTCACAGAAGAAATCTGTATGGTATTGAAAATTTTGTAATGATTCTTCTATCAAGAAAAAACCTCTTTTTTGTTCAATTTGTTATCTTAAGTCGTTTGATCTCTGTTATTTTTTATATGAATTCCTCAATTACTAACCGTTCTTCAAGGTAAATTCGAGTCAGTTTTTTGTTTAAAAACTGATATTTTATTCACGTAAGGACTGGAAATTTATCTTCTAGTGAAATATAATAAAATAAATTTATGTTTATACTTGATAAAAGGTATATAAAATTATTTAAATATTTTAATATTAGCCTTCTACATATTTAATTTCAAAACATAATATTTAATAATTATAACTACAGGAATTAAATTAAATTAATATTATATAAGTACCACTCATATCAAACGACAAATAAAATAATCATTCATAATAAGACATCCAAATGATATAACATAATCCAATAAATAAAATTTGTTAACAAAAATCGTATAAATTAAATATTTTGAGTAGACAAAATTTTGTTTCTGCTCATCAATCTTATGAAAACAGATATCTTTGAAAAATGTTTAACATAATCTTAATAATTTCATTACAAAACTATCTTACTTAGAATATTCAATATTATTGGATATTTAACTAAGTTACTCTTTATAAAATCTCAAGATATGTGAAAATATTACTAAACAAGTTTTAAGAGAGACTTTGCTTCGTCAGTACTCAATTTTGGTTAACAATTTTTATTTATTGGATTTTGTTATATCATTTGGATGTCTTATAATGAATGTCGTTTGATATATGTGGTACTATATGACATTGATTTAATTCAATTCCTCAAGTTATAACTATTAAATATAATTTTTTGAAATTAAATATGTATAAGGCTAATATTAAAATATTTAAATAGTTTTATATATCTTCTATCAAGTATAAACCTCTATATATTTTATTTTATTCATTATATATAATTATTTGGTTTCCTTAACATTCTTTATACAGATAGTCCTCGTGCCATAACAGAGGCCGTTAAATTGCCTTTCAATCTTTTAGATCAATGGTAAACCACAGAATCATTTATTTGAGTTAACATTACACTCCATTTAAATTTTCAGTATTCATTTACCAGAAGCTTTCTGAATTGTTAAAAGGTGGGAAAATATTTTTGTTGATTGATGTTATATTTTACTGAATATGAATATACTTGAGTTCTGACGAAGCAAAGTCTCTCTTAAAACTTGTTTTTTAGTGATGTTTTCACATATCTTGAGATTTCATAAAAAGTAACTTATTTAAATATCCAATAATATTGAATATTCTGAGTAAGATAGTTTTATGATGAAATTCACAAGATTATGTTAAACATTTTTGAAAGATATCTGTTTTCATAAGATTGATGAGCAGAAACAAAATTTTGTCTACTCAAAATATTTAATTTAAAGGATTTTGATTAACAAACAATTTTAATTTATTGGTTTTTGTTATATCATTTGGATGTCTTATAATGAATGTTCATTTTACATGTCGTTTGATATAAGTGGTACTTATATGACATTAATTTAATTCAATTCCTGAAGTTCTAATTATTATATATAATTTTTTGAAATTAAATATGTAGAAAGCTAATATTAAAATAAATTCAATGCTCTTTTCCTTTGCTTTTTGTTTAAAGTTTTGTCTATTATAAATGGACTATAGCTGTCGTTGTATGCAATTTGTCTAATTCACTTCTATAAAAAAGTTATCTCTATTCATAGGTACGTAAACCAATCTATGAATCATTCTATAATATGCTGACTTGGGTTCAGGCCCTTACGCCGCGCTAAACACACAAGTATCTAGTATTCCTTAAGCACTCAATGAAGATAAAACGACAATATTTCGTTGGCACCTCAATTCAAGTTCAAAACTACATCGAAACAACTTCCTCAATTCGGACAAACAACTCAAAATAGTATTTTAATATATGTAAATTAAAAATTATTTAAGAGACAGTATTTTAATTTCCACAAAAATGTTTATAATCCAAAAATATTTTCACCACGATGTGGCTTCTTCAGGTATCTATATTCTACTGGCTGATGGTGTTCAGTGTAACCAAGTTTAAATACAGTGTTAGGTAGGTGATAAAATAATGGAAGAAAAAGTCATGAAAACTCAAGGTGTTTATTGGAGTTTGCCGCTAAAAAATGCCAAACAAACATCTGTTTGTTCATTCAAAAGGATTTAATGGGCATTGTACCTGTCGATTTCAAGAAATTCTAAAAGTGTTAATCTAGAACTTTTGCTTTGGACGTGGATAATTTCATAGTTATTGTTGGAATTAAACCTGAATTCCCTTCATTTGTTTCAGTTTAAACTGAAACAAACTTTTCAGCTAAATACCCTATTAAAAAAAGCATCCAACTCATAGAAAATATTCAATCCGTTTAACTGCCCAAAAATTGTAGATTAATTTTTTTTTAATGTACAAAATTTATTTCCTAGTATACCTCCAATCGAAAGAATACCTACAAATGTAAAAAAACTATTGATTGAAAATAAAACCAACCCATCAAAATGAATGCCTCGAAATATGTCTTAAACAAAACTACTTTCAATTTAACGAAACAATCTATATTTCAAACAAAGGTTTAATAATGGGAAATCCACTCAGTTCAATTTCAGCCGAAATTTTCATAGATGATCTAGAATCTAAAATACACCTAAATCCAATAAGCAACTACTTCCTTTATTGGTATAGAATATGTAGATGATATTTTTTGTTTTTTAAAAGGCACCGACCGACAACTTCATATCTTCACGAAGTTTATTGATAAACACCACCCAAAGATCACAATCGAAGACAAACCAAAATATTAATTTTCTTGACCTATATTTTTCACAAACCCACGTATACAGATATTACAACACATAACATTTCAAATCATGCCACCATTCAAAAGATGTCACCATATAATAGTTTTATTCATAGACTATTGACTGTACCTTTAAATTCAGATAAATTTTTGAGAGAATTAAATTTTATTAAACAAATGGCGTCAAACAACGGTTACAACTCCTTACTTAAAGATAAAATGTTATCCAATAAACAAAAGAAAATGACATTAAATCTCGTGTACCCAATCATAAAAGAGGACAATACACAGAAATATTTTTCGTTATCTTATGTTAATAGATTATATGAAAATATTGCTACATATTTCAAAAATATTTAAAAACCATTAATAATCTTAGTACCTACATAAAAAATAATAAGGATCGAACAAATAAAGAGAATAAATTCCTTTAGTATATATTGGTCAGACAGGTAGATCATTCAAGAAAAGAATCTAAGAACACCAAATGAGTTACACTTGATTCAATAACTTTGAAATTGTCCACATCGGAAGCAAATGTTCTAGATTAACACTTTTAGAATTTCTTGAAATCCACAGGTGCAATGCCCGGAAGATCCTTTTGAACGAAAAAGCCGATGTTGTCAAGTCTCCATTATCTTTCCTTGATGGCATTTTTTAGCGGCAAACTCCAATAAACACCTTGAGTTTTTACGACTTGTTCTTCCATTATTTTGCCACTTTCCTAACACTGTATTTAAACTCGGTTCAGCCAGTTGATTGTGGATACCTGGAAAAGCCACATCGTAGTGAAACAATTGTTGTATTATAAACATTTTTGTGGAAATTAAAATACTCTCTCTTATATATTTTTTAATTAAAATGAGTTTCCAGCAAGTAAAGACAGAATCAATCCAACATTGTAATATATGTATTTAGTAAAATGAATGGAGTATGCGGTTGGCACTTGGTGGAACATTATAAAAATTTTATTTAAAATAATTCACACAGTTTCACTAAGATTTTGGTGAACAATAAAGAAAGGAATCTTTACTTTTCCGAATCGAGGATTTATCAAATTTATTGTGAGGATTGTAATGCTATATATATAGGACAGACAGGCTGATGTTTACAGCATACAATCAAAGGACATAGGATGTCTATTTTGAAACACCAGAAATCTACCGGTTTTGCAGAACATTGTATAAAAACAATAATTTTTTTAATGAGAATGATGTCACTTTACTATATAATGTTAATAAGGGAAAAATGATGGACTATTGGAAGATTCATAAAGGTATCTTCTACATACCATTATTATCCATATCTGACAATTTGATCTCTATTGATTTCTCTGAGTAATCTCATAGAAATGCAGAAATAACCTGATTATCATTTCTATCACATTTTGAAACCTCTCATGGATTCAGAGGATTCAAACAAGGTTCCATCGCATAAATCCTAGTAATGTAACTCGACCGCATCACTAATTCCATCAATCATGGCCCAACTCCCATTTCGATTCATCTCAGGAGTGTTTGGAGAAAGATTCCTGTTTGCCATTCGCAGCGAACGATCGAGCGTTGATGCGGTTTACACTCGGGCCTCCAAAATAAACATTTGACTCCTTTTTCGTTGGATATTCATCAATTGATGAGGGACCGATAGAGTCATAAATAAACATATCGGGTGCTGTTAGGAAAACGAATTTGGCGACTGATATCCGTCCTTTATCCAGAGATTTATGTGGTTTTTTATTGGATTTATACACTGTTTTTATCATTTATGTCAACGTGAATTTTTTTGTTTATTGTTTCCCGAGGGTATTGGCTTATCTTTTTCGGATATTACGCGCTCTCAGTTGCATAAAATTTGTATCGGGTGTTTTTTTTAAAGAAATACTTTTAGTGACTTTAAATTGAAACAAAACACATTCAAATTAAGATTGAAGCCAATTTTTTTCATGAAATTTATGTTTTAAAAATAATTTCCGACATATGTCCACCACGACTAGCTCGAAGGAACCGCATTCGACCAGACCAATTTTGGACCACTTTTTCGAGTAATTCAGGCCTTATTTCATCAATAACACAAGTTATGTTGGCTTCCAAAGCGCCTATTGTTTCTGGTTTATCAGCATAAACCAATGGCTTGACATAACCGCAAAGAAAATAATCCAGTGGAGTTATGTCGCATGATCTTGGAGGCCAATTAATTTGATCATTTCTCGAAATAATGTTATCGCCAAATCTTTCTGTCAATAAATCAATTGTTACGGTAGCAGCATGAAGTGTAGCACCATCTTGTTGGATCCAAGGTTGATACCATTCAAATTTTTAAACAAATAATAATTCATCATCGATCTGTAACGAGGACCATTCACTGTATCATTAACTCCAGCATCGTTTTTAAAGAAATATGGACCGATGATGCCTCCAGCAGGTAGAGCACACCAAATAGTGTTTTCACTTCATAGACGGCAATGTTGCTTGTTTACATAGCCGTTCAACCAGAAATGAGCTTCATCACTAAAAACAATTTTACGATAAAAAAGTGCATCAACATCAAGCTGTTCTAGAGCCCAATCAGCCAACAAACGACGCTTATTATGGTCAAGTGGCTTTAGTTCTTGAACCAGTTATATCTTGTGTGGGTGTAGACCAAGCTCTTTACGCAAAGTTTTCCATGTGATGGATGCACAGTGTCCAACTTGTTGTTTCCGAAAAAAAGTTGTTGTTTTGGTCTTCGAGGCATTGAATTCCGTTAATCCTACTCATTCAACTTTTTGAGATTTTCGTTCTTCAGAGAACAGATTTGCTGGCATTCATGGAGACTAAACGATGCTCAAAAGTTTGTGTCTGGGGAAATAAGTCATGTGTGTGCTATCATCCGCGAAGCTCACAATGTGGTTGTTGGTTTTACTAAGATGATCGTTTATGTGGATTAGGAATAGGGGGGTGATAAAACTGAGCCTTGGGGTACTTCAGCGTTTACGCTGAAACCACAGGAATTGACACAATCCACGATCACATGAATGTTCCTGTTAGTGAGGAAAATCCTAATCTAATCGCAGAGACTCCTGAGAAACCATACGAAGTAAGCTTATTTAGAAGAACCTCATGCCATTAAGGATCGAATGCCTTGGATGTGTCCGGAACAACTGACCTAGATACTCCATAGCGTTCAATAGCCCTTGTTTACATAGGTAAGGAGTTCACCTGTTGATCGGTGTTTGGAAAAACCATATTGTCTATCAGTGATTAAATCTTTGCTATCCAGGTATCTAACCATTTTGAGATTTGTAACTCTTTTTAACCTTCCATGATATTAAATAAGGTTCAAAATTCATATTTTGGGAACTTAAAAATCTCAAACTAAAGAATTGGAATGAGAAAAAATCCTCTTTCAATGTCCTCATATTGTTTTTTAATTTCAGGTTGTACCACACTTCCAGAATCGATTTGGGGTAAGTTAAGTTATTCATATCGTTTGGTATTTTTTAATTATTTTACAATTCTAACCGGTGGGTCTTTATGCGTAAATTAGTAAAAGATGAGGTTTTTATTTATTATTAATAAAAATGAATGATTGACGAATGCATGTGTCAGTGTTCCTGAAAACGAATTAATAATAACTTTGGATGGAGAAAGAAGAATATCATTGCTAGTATATTTTACAAGAATCTTTTTTCTTGGAGTGAGAATTTTTGTGAATTCTATAATGTGTGAGTAGCTTAGATTTATATATATATATAGATAGCTTATTTCTTTCACAAAAAAGATGAGAAGAATTGAGATTGAGCATGATATATATTTTGTTTTTGCTATATATCCTTGAAATATCAACACTCAAAGCTAAAATAATATAGCTGGGTATCTCGGTGGCATAGTGAGCATAGATGCTGGTAATGGTGCCAGGGATTGCGGGTTCGAATTCCGCTTCGCCCATGGGTGTAATTGCATACGTTAGGTGGTGGGGTATAACTAATGTCCACAGCAGTTGATGCCATAAGTTACAACGGAAAAGAATAATATAGCTTCAATTTACCCAACAGGAAGATTAACAATTACAGAGTAACATTTTCACATTTCAATGTTCATTCTTAGTTCCTTTTGCACTCCTATATATACGCTTCAACAAGTTTGCAGGAGGTATTGGCAGATGAGAAATATGAGCAGACCTAGCAATCATTCTTGAAACGGTATTATTTATTCGGAACAATAAATAAGAGAAGTCGATGTGGTCCCTCAACAACCTCTAAGCGAACCTAGCTCATTGGTGTTCGTGTCTTCCGACCAACGACTATCTCTCTCATTGGTGGAAAGATCAGCTCCTCATTCAGGATATCTGCTTGTTTCTCCAAATGAAATATATTAAAAATTTCCTACGAATTCGTCCAAGTGAATTCAGATGTAAGTTGTACCTGAGAAATCAACTAAACTTCCATACTCCATCTTGCTAACAAGCAGAGTGAAGTAAAGGTTTTGCAGTGCCTCTAAATCATCAAACTTTCCGAAGCACCAGAAAACGAAACCGAGCACAGGCTCACAGTTCTTCAAAACTCAATGCAGATTCAAATAAAACACCAAGATCACGTATTTGATTAACACAGGTGAGAAAGTGATCCCTAATGAAGTAATCGCCAACTAGAGGCTGCCATATTCTCGTGAAAGACATCAGGAAGCACTTTTCTATATTCAGCGGTAGTTCATTCCATAAAGACTAATGTCAAACCAACTGCAGATTGGACTGCGGCAGACTCAAATGACCTATGCCACGTATTCTCAAGAATAGCTTCAAGTTATCAGCATACGCCAAGGCCATTTCAACAAACAGAAATGGACCGAGATAAGATCCCTGCGGAACTCCAGTTCCAGCTCATCTTCGAACGATCTGAAGCCATTTTAAAATACATAACCGATTCTACCAGTCAAATAAAAACGAATCAACTTAGAAACTAAGTGAATAATACAGTTTGCTCAACAGAATACCATGCTCCACAGAATCAAATACTGTGGAAATATCGGCATATATCATATCAACCTGGCCACCATTATCCAGGGACTCCGCAATGAAGTAGTCAAATTGGTGATTGTCGATCTTCCTCTAATGAAAAAATAGCGATTTGAAATGCAAAAGATTCAGATATATTCAAAATTGTGTTACGAATCTCAGAAATTTAAAGCCAAATAATTAAATGCTGAAGAATATATTAACAATATACTCAAAGTTTAGAGCCCCCAGCAAACAAATAAGATTCCTTTCTGGGGATAATTCCGAAACGAAATCCTTTCATGGTTAAATTGGATTCTGACCCCAGACTTGAACAGTCCCGGGGTGAAGGTATTTCATTCGCGGGTAACAAAAGGATTACGTAATGAAATATATAGGTTGCTGGATCGTTATCCTGAACTGTATGTTATTGCCCAATAAAAAACAGATTTCCATATATTTTTGATAGGACATGCCGAAAGTTCCAGCTCTCGGGCGATTTATGGAAGGGAAGTTTGTGGAGTGAAAAGAAGGATACCCTCTTCTAAACAGCTTTCAACTTGTTTTCGCAAACCATGATTGTTATTATGGCCGGTCGTATTTCTTTATTTAAAGAATTTCTCATTTTACGGATATCAAAACTTGAATCGTAAAACTGAGTGTTTGTTTCCATACGTTGTTGGTTTTTGATATTATTTTCATTTTAGAGGTGTCCTAAACAATAACAACAAAAGAAAATCTAGCGACTGAGCAACCGTTGAGCTACTTGAATCACATGACACACAAGCAACGAAACAATCCCAATTCGCCAAGAAAATTTTCCTGGCCGTGTTATTTCTTAAAGAGGTAATCTCAATTGGGGACCGAGATTTTGTGATTCTAGTCCTTTTTACTTCTTTATTTGGAAAAATAAGATCTATGCTACTGCTCTACAATCGATTCAAGACCTTAAAAGTGGAATTCTTGAAGTTATCGAGAACATACAGCCGCAAAATGTGCGAATTAGTTATGAAAAATTTCATGAAAAAGATAGGGTATTGCAAACGTAGTCGAGGCAGCCATTGCTCTGATATATTTTTCCATTGTTAAAAGCATATCTTCCTGTTTATAATGAAATAAACATCCATTGATTTCTATTAAAATATACTCGTTGTTTTTCAATATCAAAAAGTAAACCTTCTACAATGGCACATGCAGCAAATTTTATGGACTTACCAAAGCATAAAATACTCATAATAAATACTTTATCAAAGACTCCTTCGAATTCAGTTAATTTATCAAACAATTTCAATTACCAAAAGATTAAATAATAATCAGTTTAGACGTTTAGTTAACAACATTACTCTAGATTCAGCAAAAGCCGGCATTACAAGACATTGGGTGATATTTCGGGACGTATTTCGGGAATACATTTCCTTATTCGAATTGGTATTCCTTAAATTCGTAGAATTTACAACTCAGATGATAAGAAACCTCTACTTCATACATAATTTTGTTCTCTACAGTGTATAACTATGATGAATCCCGCAAATGCAAAAAAAGATATGACCAATAAAATCTCGAAATGTCTGGAATGGTTGATGTTGGCATAAAAGAGAAGCGAATTATCTAGTTTTGATTAACGAAATAAAATTTCATGGAGTTACTTTGTCTTCCCATCCTCAGAGAGAGCCATAGTGATCGTAAAACGTTAAAGTGAAATAATTTCACAGTGAACAGAGAGAAGCAGGATTTGAATTATGGTTCCTGTTTCAGGTGTTGGCCATAAAAGATAATATCCCAACAAATATAACATTTCTTGTACTGCTTCTTTCAGTTCATATATACTTGGCAAATCTGATTAATACAATGAATGTGTTTCATTACGGATAATAGCTGGATTAATTCTTCGAAACCTCTACAGATTCAATCTTAATAAATCCCTTGAAAACATTCAGAATTAAATTTTACATATATATTATCAGCACATATGGTGAAAATTAACTTATACAGAATCAAAGGAAACATAAAGTATTGACCAAAATTATCTAAATCCATCACCTAATACAATTGTTTCGAGTGGATGTCAAGGAAATAACTAATTTAATCGCCGAAAAATGTTCCACATAGAATTCAAAAAGGTCTCCATTATTTCCGTTTTAAAATATAGATAGCACATTCACCATAAAAAGAACCTGAAAATTTTGACCCACGTCTCTTCAGTGAAAAGTTATTTGGATAAATAAAATAATCAATAAAATATTTACACATACAATCTTTCATCAAATATTTCGCGAAAAGGACTAATTTTTCAGTTAATGAAAGAAATCATGTAAAAAGTAGGTGATTCCACAGAAATATGAAGGGTCCTTCATTAACAGCACCCCATTTTGATTTGTAAATAAAACACATCATATATTTGAAAATGATGAAGATTTTTATTTCATTATAGAGTACAATGGATACCATTTGTTATGAAACAAAACATCATTTAAATGTCCATTTTGCAATGGAAGAAGATCGAAGACGCAATGAAGAAAATAGACTAAGCCAATCTGACAATATTTGGTTTCATGGTTTCAGAGAAAAATATAAAAAATATTGAACTGTTTCAGCCGTTACTATTTGGTAGTTGATCATAATTTAAACAAATTTTTTATTACTATGTTTTACTACCAACAATTTTCAGATGTTTTACAATATGTAAGGTACACATTTTTGCAACTAGTTTCGAACTTTCGTTCATCTTCAGGCAACTGACCCTTGGGCACATGGTACATGGTATTTTATGTAGAGTCAGGTACAACGTAGTGAGAGTTACAAGAATTTTGTCTCGACCAGATGTTAGAAAAAATAAATAAAAATTTTTGGGTAATTATGAGGGTAGGATGTTATTTGAATGCATTAAAAATTTGGGAATTATATAGATCAGTTTGATCATTCATTATCTCAAGAATATTTTCCTGCGCCAATTCATGAACTTCAATGGACTTCAGATAGTTGAGATTCGTTCCTTTTGATTCCACATGTAATATTTTAAGGTTGTCGATGGTTGGGAATATGTGGCCATTCTTGATGCAATGTGTTCTGACGGTGTAATCCGGTCAAATGAGACTAAAAATAAGAGTAAAAGTTACATAAATTCCCACCAAGCTGAAAATCGGTAATATTGTTTAAAATATCATTTAAAACAAAATTTGAAAGTTCCCCGTCTTTCCCCTGTAAGGAAAAAATTTTATTCAAGGTCAAAGTTAAAAAAAATGAGTTTTTCGCGATTTTCAGCAAAACAGTAAGTTTTATCATTAAAATACCGCAGACAAAAATTGTAGATCATAAAATTATCTACAAAAAATTTTTCAATACTTTTTTTCTACGAGCCACCGTTTTTGAGATATAACGATTCAAAAAGTTGTAAAAGTTGTAATCGTCATAATATGCATGAGTACGCCACGTATATATACATTTCTATAGTTGTAATATACATTCTGTCAAGAAAGTACCCGGAATTATCGGTTTAAATCTGGCGGGCCAATGAGGCAGGTAAAAATTTTTTTTCCTAGGTTGGTACCACTGTCCTTAATTACTATGCCAAGCTTGAGCGGGATCTGTCAACTAGTGTGTTTGCAACAGCTGATTAAGTCAGTCGATGTCAGAGTGCGTGCCGATTTTTACTATGGGTGATTACGTTGAGCAAAGAATTTGTTTAAAGTTTTGTGTTGCAAATGAATTTTCGTGTGCCGATGCATTGAAAATGTTGCAAAAGGCCTTTGGTGATAATGCTATATCGAAAACTCGTGCATATCAGTGGTACAGAGCCTTCAAACGGTCGTGAAGTGGTCGCCCATCGACGGCTTCGATCGAAGATAACGTCGATAAAATTAAGGAAAGGGTGCTGAAAAACCGTCGTACCAGCTTGAGAGAGATAGCACATGATCTTAAGATATCCCACGAGTCCGCACGTACGATTTTGATTGATATTTTGGGCATGAGAAAGGTGGCCGCACGACTCGTACCGAAAGACCTGAATTTTCCTCAAAAACGTCATCGCGAACAGGTTGCTTCAGACATGCTGGATCGCTGTAATTCCGATTCTACATTCATGGAACGCATTATAACTGGTGATGAGACCTGGGTCTACGAGTACGATATGCAAACAAGCCAGCAATCATCGGAATGAGTGGCAAAAAATGAGCCGAAACCGAAAAAACCACGCCAAAGCCGCTCGAAAATGAAGGTGATGCTCATTGTTTTCTTCGATATCCGTGGCGTGGTGCACTACGAGTTCGTTCCAGAGGGTCAGACGGTAAACAAGGAGTATTACCTAGGCGTTATGAAACGTTTGCGTGAGCGTATCCGTAAGAAGCGGCCAAATTTGTGGGCGAACAACTCATGGATTTTGCATGACGATAACGCGCCTTCTCACCGAGCTACGATTGTGACTGACTTTCTCGCCAAAAACTCAACAAACGTGCTTCAGCAACCACCGAATTCGCCGGATTTGGCTCCCTGCGACTTTTTCCTCTTCCCAAAACTAAAATTGCCCCTTCGTGGCACCCGTTTTGAGTCGATTGAAGCCATAAAACAAAATTCGGCGCGAGAGCTAAAGTCCATCCCGGAAAGCGCCTATAAAAAATGTTTCGATAATTGGAAGTGCCGTTGGCATAGATGTATTGGAGCAAATGGAGCCTATTTTGAAGGCGACCCAATAAATTTTGACGATTAAATGTAAAAATGTTGTTTTAATTGAAAATTACCGGTACTTTCTTGACAGAGTAGTACATACGAATTGTGGCTGTAATGAGATTGACTTTTTATTCACCAAAGGTTTAATTTTTTTCAAACATCAATATTATCTTTTTCAAATCACTTTCCTTGTTAAAATATTTTTCTATCAGTCGTTGTAACTTACACTACTAATATAAAATATGCATAAGTTATAACTATAAGAATATCAGGCAAAATGAAACCTTGAGAAAACATCTGTCCCCTGTTCAATTGTGTGCGTGGCTAGGGATACGTAAAACACAGAAGTCTGCAATTTACGATTGTTTTGAAAAGGTGGACTTTGATATTAATAACACAAATGCGACGTACATCATTGACGGAGGATAGTTACTACATCGCGTTGTGTGGGATAGTGAAGAAGCATTCAACGTTATATTAGATAAATACGTGCAGTATGTACGTCGACATTTTGGTTCCCGAGTTACTGTCGTATTTGATGGCTATAATGATTGCACGAGAAATACCAAAGCTGCAGAACAGCGTCATTGAACTTTAGCAACATCTTTATCAATTGATATTTTATTTGATGAAAATATGACAGTTCCAACCAGCCAACAAAAATTTCTTTCTAATACTCACAACAAGTCTCGGTTCAGTTCAATATTGAAAGAAAGATTTACTACCGAAAATATATTAATAAGACAAGCTAATAATGATGCTGATGTATGGATAATTGAGACAGCAATTCAGCAATTCAATTTGACAAATACAACTATTGTTGTTGGTGAAGATATAGACTTACTCGTATTACTAACTGCTCGAACTGAAAAAACTATTTTCTTCTTAAAACCAGAAAAAGCTCAACATCAATCGAAAATGTATTCATCAAAAAGTTTACCTACTTTTGCAAAGTGTCAAAATCATGTACTATTTTTACACGCAATAACTGGCTGTGATACGACATCTGCATTTTACAGGAGGGGTAAAATAACAGTTTTCAAACTATTTGAGGAACAAAATTTAATTGAATGTGCTGAAGTTTTTGAAAATAGTAATTCTATTCGACAAGAAATTATTACTAACGGCATTCGCTTTCTCCTTTCTATGTACGGAGCTCCTAAAAAAACTACCTGCTTAGATAAGTATAGATATGCATGTTTCGTTAAAAACACCAAAAGTAAAAAACAAGTACAATTAGCTTGTCTTCCTCCAAACTCAGTTGCTGCTCATCAAAATCTTTTTAGGGTATATTACAAAGTTCAAGTGTGGCTTGGTTATCAGCTAGACCCTACAGACTGGGGTTGGAAGTTGGTCAACAATTCATTAGAACCAGTGCACACTTTACTTCCACCTGCGCCGGAAAAAGTGCTGAACTCGGTTTTTTGCAACTGCAAAAAGGGATGTAGTGGTAAATGTGGTTGCAAAAAAGTCGGACTGTTCTGTTCTCCGGCATGTACACATTGTCAAGGCCGGTTGTGCTCTAATATTGAATCACCAACAGTAGAGGATCCGTTTGATTCCAACGAGGCAACATGCGATACATCGCTATTAACGCAGTTTACATGCACTCAGGATGAGGATGAAGAAGAACAAGAAGAACAAGAACAAGACGAACAAGAACAAGAAGATCAAGAAGAAGAACAAGAAGAAGATTTTGAGAGTTACGATTCGGACGATTAAATTTCACTACTTTTTTCTAACTTATATTGCTTTTATCTTTTCAATCTCTGCTAATATCCATTTTTTTTTAATAGTTTCAAATTAAACAGGATCAAAGCTGGCCCGTGGAATAGGCCTACTGGGGAAACCACGTTAAAAAAACGCGTTAAGTACACTACCTCATAGGTGGCGAGGAAAGGTGTGCATATTATGACGACTACAACTTTTACAACTTTTTGAATCGTTATATCTCGAAAACGGTGGCTTGTAGAAAAAAAAGTATGCATGATTTTTTTGTAGATAATTTTATTATCTACAGTTTTTGTCTGTATTTTAATGATAAAGCTTACCGTTTTGCTGAAAATCGCGAAAAACTCATTTTTTTGACCTTTGATCTTGAATAAAATTTTTTCCTTACAGGGGAAAAATGGGGAACTTTCAAATTTTGTTTTTGATGATATTTTAAACAATTTTACCGATTTGCAGCTTGTGGGAATTTATGTAACTTCGAATGTCTAAATTGACCGGACTAGTGGAGCTTCTTTTATTTTTGGAGAAATCCATTCGATGTTCATTATACCTTGTATAAAATGAACGTCCTGTCTGACCTATATAATTTTTATTGCAAGTTGAATATGTTAACTCATAAACTCCTGATTTTAGTAAATTTGGGGTTGGATCCTTCGATTGAATAACAGAGACGACAATTTATTTTCTGGTTTTAAAACTATTTTGATATCAAGTTTCGATGTATTATTGACTATTTTTCACTTATGTCACCGAAGTATGAAAGAGAAATTAACTTTTCGGTTTTTTATGTTTTAACTGAAGGGTAAATTTGGTTTATGACTATTGGGACATTTTGTGTTTAATTATTTTATCTATTATCTTATGAATGAAAACATTGTTTGCGGCTTTTGTTTTAATGGTATCAATTTCAACTTCACGATTAATCTTGGACAAAAAAAGAAAAGGCTCTATGGATCATCGATCGGTAGGCTGAAAAATTGTTTTTAATATAGGTGGTTTGAGTCAATGGGAAAACATATAGGTATCAGTTGATGTGAGTTTTCTGAACACGTTAAATTCAATTTTTCTGCTTGAATGTGACCCATCAATACCACATTTAACTCAGCCTACCAATCGATGATCCATCCTTTTATCCTTTTCCAAAGAACAATCGTGAAGTTGAAATTGATACTATCAAAACAATAGCCGCAAACAATGGTTTCAGTCATAAGATAATAGATAAAATAATTAAACACAAAATGTCCCAAATAGCCATAAACCAAATTCACCCTTCGATTAAAACAAAAAAATAAATTTAATTATGAAAAATATAAAGATAATACAAGGCAGAAAGTCAAGGTATATTACAGAGTTGGTTAACTTAAAAGAACAAGATTTGTGGTAAGAGAAGATGCTACTACTATGAAGGTTCAAATACTGAATGAATTTTTCGAAAATATGCTTTGAACAACGTCTGAACCACGAATGGCAAGTTTAATCGCCAAGCAAAGAATAATGTGGTAATTATTGAAAACAAAAAGCAATATAGGCGTATTTTTGTGAGGAGCTAAAATAATTTCTTCAGTTTAAATTGATATTTATTAAAGTTTTTGTTGGTTTTTGTCATTCATTAACGTTAATGACGAATAATCCTGTTTCCATTCCTAAGATTTCAGATTTCATTACAAAAAATATCCAAATTTGAATGTCGTCCCCACCTTACGCGGAATCTAAGGACAAGCGAACTCATATCGCAACTTTAAAGGCCTAAGATCACGTTCCACTCGTGAATTTTTTAAGATTTCATCTTCCAAATAACCGCCATTTCCATCTCGATCACGTAAAGCGGAGGCTCTTACATGTTCATTAATATTCGAGGATAATTTATGTGATAAATTAGGCTAATAGCCTACCCGAGAACTTTTAACTAGAAATTAATTGGCACCCTTGAAACCGGTTCAAGGACTTTCTCTTGACTTCGATCCTTCGCGCCTTCGATTCTGAGTCGGGTGATTGAGGGCCATTCTTGTGTATTGGCACTGCTCTCCAGATATTAATGGATTGTTTGTTTATTCACCTGAAAGATTGAAATTGTATGCTAATTGACACTTAAATCGGGGTTCTCCAAAATGTCGAGTTGTTATAAAATATAATAAATACAGCATATTTTTGAAGGCTGGGAATTGTTATATCTCTATGAGAAAATTTTTGGAAAAAAAACATAATTATTTTATTTTTCATAAGCTTTCTCATACAGTTAATAGAATTTCTAAAAACTGCTTTCATTCAATCCAACATAAAATATCAGCATGTCATAGCATGAAACATACCTATATTATCCAAAATTCTTTCATCTCCAAATAATTTAAATCAAGAATTGAATTGAATTAAAAAAACAGCAACTAATAACGGTTATTCGTCATCAATAATAGACCGTATGATAACCAGAAGACACTATAGAAATCATATTTACGAAATATACCCTATGCTGAAAACTTCTAAATGTTTTCATGAGATTTATTTAGATTTAAATCTGTAGAGGTTCCGCAAAATTAATTCCAGCTGTTTTCTGTGAAATTCAAATACTTCTTCATAGTTAATTTTCAATATATAGCGGGTGTTTTTTTTTTAGTGTGATAGAACTTTCGATAGGGATAACTGTGATCTGACAGAAGGTAGAAGCCATGTTGTTTTTACATTTCTGTTCACTTTTGACAAATTATCACGAAAGACTCACGCCGCAACAACGTTTAAAAATTGTTGAAATTTATTAGGAGTACAAATAAGTTTCCGCCATTTTTTAACACAAATTAAATTTTTTTTATAGAAGAACGGTAATATAAATTTATTTAAAATATTGCCCATCACTTGCAATCACTTTTTCCCATCTCTCAGGCAGCATTCGAATCCCACGTCTGAAGAACTCCTTGTCTTTTGGGGCTATCCACGAATCAACCCAATTTTTGGTATCCTTATAAGATGTTAACCGCTGCGCCGTCAGAGCATGTGCCATGGACCGGAACAGGTGATAATCGGACGGTGCAATGTCTGGTGAATACGGCGGGTGGGGTAACACTTCCCAATCAAGTGTTTCCAAGTACTTTTTCACGGGAGCCGCAACATGTGGACGAGCATTGTTATGCAGAAGAATAATTTTTTCGTGTCTAGAATAGTATTGAGGGCGTTTTTCCTTCAGAGATCGGCTCAATCTCATCAATTGTGTTCGATAGAGGGCTCCAGTAATTGTTTCGCTAGGATTAAGCAACTCATAATACACTACACCTAGCTGATCCCACCAAATACACAGCATAAGTTTTTTTTCCGTGAATATTCGGTTTTGCTGTTGATGTTGACGCGTGGCCAGGTAATCCCCACGATTTTCTTCTTTTTGGATTGTCATAATGTATCCACTTCTCATCATCAGTTACGATACGATACGATACTTATTAATAGGTTATGTTGTTCTTGAATGTACAAACTATTTTTTAAGCCGGTTATCATCTGCGAAAGCTAACCGAAACTCCGTACCGCGCCATCTACAATGAAACGGCAGAAACTTATTTGTACTCCTAATATTTTCAAAATCAGTGTTCTATTCGCCAAACTTATAGAACACTCCGTGAAATTTATGGTTTACATAATCGCCCATCAGAGCAGCTTATTCATCGAACTATCGATAGATTTGGGCCAACATTTTCTCTACACGACAACAGACAAAAACTGTACATACAGAAGGAAATACCGCTGTTTCAAGTCATAGTGTTAATGATGATCCAGATTTGTCTATTCGTCGACGTTCACAACAAGTGAGACTATGTGCATCCACAACATGGAAAATTTTGCGTGAAGATCTTGGTCTTTACCCATACAAGATCCAACTGGTTCCAGAACTAAAGCCACTTAACCATAATAAGCGTCGTTTGTTTGCCCATTGGGCTAGAACAACTTGAAGTTGATCCAATTTTTTATCGTAAAATTGTGTTTAGTGATGAAGCTCATTTCTGGCTATGAAAACAAACAGAATTTCCCTATATGGAGTGAAAACAATCAATCCTCAAGAAGTTCTGCAGGCTCCATTGCATCCTGAAAATGCACCTATGGTGTGCTTTACACGCTGAAGGCATCATCAGCCCATATTTCTTCAAAAACGATGCTGGAGATAATGTTACGGTGTATGGTGCTCGTTACAGATCAATGATCAATGATTATTTGTTTCAAAATTTGAATGGTATCGACCCAGAAGTGTTTTGGTTCCAACAAGATGGTGCTACATCTCATGCTACTACCGTAACAATTGATTTATTGAAAGTAAGATTTGGCGATAACATTATTTCGAGAAATGGTCCAATTAATTAGCCTCCAAGATCATGCGGCATAACTCCACTGGATTATTCTCTTTGGGTTATGTCAAGTCATTGGTTTATGCTGATAAATTAGAAACAATAGACGCTTTGGAAGTCAACATAACTCGTGTTATTGATGGAATAAGGCCTGAATTACTCGAAAAAGTGGTTTAAGATTGGTCTGGCCGAATGCGGTTCCTCAGAGCTAGTGGTGGACATATGCCGGAAATTATATTCAAAACATAAATGCCATAAAATTATCTTTCAAATAAAAAAAAATTGGCTTCAATCTTAATTTAAATGTATTTTATTTCAATTTAAAGTTCTCTAAAAAAACACCGGATATTTCTTTTGATTCTTTATCAGTTAATTTCCAACATATGTGATAATATCTATGTCTGTAAAGTGATACAGTGTTATCTAAGACATGTTTTTTAAAAATTCAATTTCAATTGTTTTCATGGGATTTATTTAGATTAAATCTGTAGAGGTTCCGGAAAATTAATTCCAGCTATTTTCTGTAGGTTTCAAGAGATTTTTCAGATTAAATCTGTAGAAGTTTCTGAGAATTCATTCTGTTATTATCCGTAACAGACAATTTTTGCCTCAAAATTCGAAAATTATAGATATTTGGGCGAAACAAATCACACTCTACCGTGGAACCAGCGCACACAAATGGGAAAACTTATCGCTCACTCGTTTTTATTTTTTTTTCTTGAAATCCCGAAAGAGTTTCTTTCTCCTCAAATCTTCAGGATAGTTCAATAATCCCTGCGTCTCTATGGGGGGACAATATCCAATTTAAAATTAGGAATCGATTTTTTTCCAGTAACGGGAATCTTGCGCCAAATATATTACTCTACAAAGCAGGTGTGAATGGGCCAAATCCAATATTCACTCTATAAAAGATGCTCCTTCACGAGAAAGACGATATGTCCGCCAAGATTGATTCGTCGGAGAAAAGACCCAGGGAAAAAATTCAATTAACGTCGATGTATGGGACCTCTATTAAACTCTCGCAGAGGTCAAATCTTTGGTCCCCAGGGATACTTCAGTGGCAGAGTTATATTTGGGAATCGCCGGGTGAAATTGTGTTTCTATGGAAAGAATTGAGTGCCATTATTCCGGGGCAAGTTTGTGATTTCAATTTGGGGGAGAAAAAGAATAACTCTGCTTTTGACGTGCCGTTTTCGCGATACACTGAGGTGCAAAATTCGATTTTGAAGATTTCACTCGGGATGTTCCAATTTTTATTTCAATTATTATTCAAGTATGGTTTCAAAAGTTTCTACTAGTTTGCGTGCTTCTTCCAGAAAATAGCACGCTATCGTTTCGCCCAAATCTCTATAATTTAGGAACTTTGTGGGTGAGGAATGGTCTTGAATAACTGGGTTGGACTCACTTTCAAATATATTTCGAATAAATACTACTCTGTCAAGAAAGTACCGGGAATTTTCAATTAAAACAACATTTTTACATTTAATCGTCAAAATTTATTGGGTCGTCTTCAAAATAGGCTCCATTTGCTCCAATACATCTATGCCAACGGCACTTCCAATTATCGAAACATTTTTTATAGGCGCTTTCCGGGATGGACTTTAGCTCTCGCGCCGAATTTTGTTTTATGGCTTCAATCGACTCAAAACGGGTGCCACGAAGGGGCAATTTTAGTTTTGGGAAGAGGAAAAAGTCGCAGGGAGCCAAATCCGGCGAATACGGTGGTTGCTGAAGCACGTTTGTTGAGTTTTTGGCGAGAAAGTCAGTCACAATCGTAGCTCGGTGAGAAGGCGCGTTATCGTCATGCAAAATTCGTGAGTTGTTCGCCCACAAATTTGGCCGCTTCTTACGGATACGCTCACGCAAACGTTTCATAACGCCTAGGTAATACTCCTTGTTTACCGTCTGACCCTCTGGAACGAATTCGTAGTGAACCACGCCACGGATATCGAAGAAAACAATGAGCATCACCTTCATTTTCGAGCGGCTTTGGCGTGGTTTTTTCGGTTTCGGCTCATTTTTTGCCACCCATTCCGATGATTGCTGGCTTGTTTGCATATCGTACTCGTAGACCCAGGTCTCATCACCAGTTATAATGCATTTCATGAATGTAGAATCGGAATTACAGCGATCCAGCATGTCTGAAGCAACCTGTTCGCGATGACGTTTTTGAAGAAAATTCAGGTCTTTCGGTACGAGTCGTGCGGCCACCTTTATCATGCCCAAAATATCAATCAAAATCGTACGTGCGGACTCATGGGATATCTTAAGATCATGTGCTATCTCTCTCAAGCTGATACGACGGTTTTCCAGCACCCTTTCCTTAATTTTATCGACGTTATCTTCGATCGAAGCCGTCGATGGGCGACCACTTCACGACCGTCCTTGAAGGCTCTGTACCACTGATATGAACGAGCTTTCGATAGAGCATTATCACCAAAGGCCTTTTGCAATATTTTCAATGCATCAGCACACGAAAATTCATTTGCAACACAAAACTTTAAACAAATTCTTTGCTCAACGTAATCACCCATAGTAAAAATCGGCACGCACTCTGACATCGACTGACTTAATCACACTAGTTGACAGATCCCGCTCAAGCTTGGCACAGTAATTAAGGACAGTAGTACCAACCTAGGAAAAAAAATTTTACCTGCCTCGTTGCCCCGCCAGATTTAAATCGATAATTCCCGGTACTTTCTTGACAGAATGTATAAAACTAGAATTAAAAATTTCAAAAATCTGAAAAACTTCCATAATTAATATTGAAAATATATATTTTACTGATATGACATTAATATCTGTCTGGAAAAACATTTATTTTTTATGACAATGTATGCAGTAAGAATGAGTTGTTTTTTCTTTAGCGTGGAATTCAAAAAAGACTACTAAATGTGATAAGATATTCAACTCTAAATATAAACCCTCATACGTATTCCATGGTTGTTGCCAATCATCGGATAACTCTAACACTGAGAATTGAACACAGCAACTGTTCCGTCTCATTGGAGACGACCCTGTCCTTCGAGATTGTTGTGTCATCGATATTTAGGCCTTTTTATGTTAATATTTCGATCAAGCATTTTTTTAGCTGCACCAGACGAACTGAAGTGTTATTTGACACTTCTGTTTATTTGTTTTAGAATTATTATATATGGACTTAAAAAACATGGAAAGTAATTGAGTGATTTGACATATTTATGCCTGTTAATTTCACAGGACACAGCATTCCAAATTATAAACTGATTTTATCCTTCTTTTCTTGCATTTATCTCATAATTCTTCTGTAGCCAATAAGAAGGTTTATTTTGTTTATTCAGTCCACCTCCAAATGGACCTTCCAATCAATTATGTTAATTTCCCTCTTTTTGTATTAGAAGGGATGCATCGAGCACCTCCAACGTTCAGTCTTTGAAAGGAAGGAAAAATCATTATTCTTCGAATAGTCAAGTTGTTCGTTTGTAATTGTACAAGCTTAACGTGATTACTGTAAATGTAGCAATCCACCTTACACTTGTTTGTAGTGTAATTGGCATCACATTAGTTTGGTATCATATACAGTGATACCAAAATATATTGGTTTGTTTTGTTATAAGTGTTTTACTTCAGTTCTTCATCATCGTTGTGGTTTATCATTATTAGATAAGGGAAGCTGTAGACCACCGCACATAGAGTGTTCTTTGAAGTCAAAATCACCGCTAATAATCAAAAATACAGTCCACTAAAAGCCATTGGAATTAATCATCGAGATTAATTAATTTGCAATTGTCTATTATTTTAAAACACTGAAATAATAGGCAAATACAAACTAAGCGTGGTAAGAAACAGCAACAATATCAAAACATACCTTCAAGAAAGAATTTTAAACAGATCCCAATTCATAATTTATACGATTACACTGTTCGACAAGATTTTTGTAGCACAAAGCAGATCTTTATTTTTTTATGGATATACCCTTCTTATAATAGGAAACTATTCCTAAAGCCCTAATATGTACCACTTTTCAATAGATCAAAATAGATTCAAAAGGCCATTTTACATACGCAAGTAGTTAATTTTATGAGGGGACGGTTGAGATGGATACATTTCATAACAGAAAAGGAGTTCAATATAAGACATAAAATTAAGATTACAAATCAGTCTTCTGTTGGGTTTTGAAGTGAGTGGTTTCCTGTGTGTAGATAATAAAGTGTTTTAAGGACGAAAATGTCGAGACAGACGTGCAGTTCCAAAATCTCTCCTGGAAAATTTTGTTATATTTGTGGAAAATTTATGGTGAAATCGCAAGCCAGGCCATTTTCTGAAAATGTTAGAAAAACCTTCCTCCAATATTTTGGTCTATGATTGTTTCGGTCTTCACTTGACGAAAATTCATCTTGAAAATATGAATAAAAACAATATTCTAATTTCCGCTAATATTTTATTAACACTAAGATCGTTACGTCATACCATGAATTCTTCAGGTGAGTATTACAAGATACTGAGTATACCATTAACAAGTACTTCATTTTATAGTACATGGATATAACAGAAATAGAAGAGAGAATAGAAATAGAAGGGGGGGGGTGAAGAGAGTTTTACAATTCTTTTGGGAAACTGAAAAATGGTTCAAAAAAGATTCAACAAAGGGGAGTTACTTAATTCTGTTTGGTTATTCAATAATATTTTTCTTTTATGATATCTATTGATTTCTAAAGTTTCTAACAAGTTCAATCTAAAACTTTTGTTTTCTGAGTGTAAAATTTCAAAGTTACTATTAAAACTATGTCCTGTGTCTAGAAGGTGCTCTGCGTAGGTTGAATTTTCCTTTTTGTTACAATAACATTTTTCATGTTCCCTGAGTCTCGTCTGGAACGATCTTCCTGTCTGACTAACATATACAAAATGGCAAGTACCGCAAGTTAACTTATAAACACCTGATTTCTTGTTCTTAGATGTTTTGTCTTTTTTATTTTTTATTAGTTTTCCTTGGGAGTTCTTCGTTTTATAAGAAATCACAATTTTAAAATTTCTTATAAAACGAATAACTCCCTAGAAAAACTAATAAAAAATAATAAAGATAAAACATCTAAGAACAAGAAATCAGGTGTTTATAAGTTAACTTGCGGTACTTGCCATTTTGTATATGTTAGTCAGACAGGAAGATCGTTCCAGACGAGACTCAGGGAACATGAAACATGCTATTGTATCAAAAAGGGAAATTCAACCTACGCAGAGCACCTTCTAGACACAGGACATAGTTTTAATAGTAACTTTGAAATTTTACACTCAGAAAATAAAAGTTTTAGATTAAACTTGTTAGAAACTTTAAAAATTAATAGATATCATAAAAAAAATATTATTGAATAACCAAACAGAATTAAGTAACTCCCCTTTGTTGAATCTTTTTTGAACCATTTTTCAGTTTCCCAAAAGAATTGTGAAACTCTCCTCACCCCTTCTTCTATTTTTGTTATATCCATGTGCTATAAAATAAAGTTCTTGTTCATGGTATACTCAGTATCTTGTAATACTCACCTGAAGAAGTCATGGTATGACGTAACGATCGTAGTGTTAATAAAATATTAGCGGAAATTAGAATATTGTTTTTATCCATATTTTCAATATTTTGGTGTTTTAATTGGAGATCAAGACAAGGAGTGGGCTCCCCATTTGTGCATTGTTAGTTGTAGCGTATCATTGGGTCAGTGGATGAAGGGGGAAAGAAAAAGCATGCCTTTTGCAGTCCCTATGGTATTTCAAGAACCCACTAATCGTTTAGACGATTGCTTTTTATACTTGGCAATGACTGAAGATTATTCCAAAAAGGAAAAGCACAATCTGGGTGGATTCGCAAACTCGATGCCACCCCTGTTTCATCCCTTGCGCTTCAGGAGGAACAAAAGAACTTACGACTCTTTGTGGTAGCGGACTCATTGTTGCTTCCTCATTCCTGGCCTAGGAACGGTGCGCGCTGGCTAGAGAACAAGTGGAGCCTTAAAACGCTTTCTATCTGGGAAGACTCGCCATCTGCTCGCTCCCAACTTCGGTGCCATTTTTGGATCCTTAAGCCATTCCTCTACAATGCCTCGGAGCTTCGCTTTTAACATTCGAACCAGCGTTCCTCTTGGGGAGGGGATCCCTGCTGGAAAGCTGTTATTTGTGTTGTTTCTGTGCTTTGATCTGTCATAACCACCAAATAGGGACACTTTGCTTATGCAGCTAAGTGCTGGGACCGACACGGCGATCCCTTTTGGAGTGGTGGTTCCCTGCTGGTTCCTCCTCGGTTGTACTGTCTTCTCTATTATTCCATTCCAGATATACTTTTCTTTTTTATCAGCTCTCGGGGCTCTGCTGAAGTGTCAAAACTTGAGTAGAAACCCGAGACAGCAATGATGACAATGATACATCGGTTAGGAGCTATGCTCACATGTACAATTCTGAGTATGCCTTGTAACATGAAGTTGCCATTCATAAGATTGAGCCCCAAACAATCGACAATGTATTGAAAAATTGGGATGATCGGATGGGGACTGTAGCAAGTCATTTGAATGATATCTTTTTTCTTTCGCAAACCTCAAGGTTCAATCTTTCTAATAAACTCATAACTTATTAGTCTTTTTCTTATAGTCTAATTATTAGTCTTTTTCTTATAGCCGATCAAAAATACCCTTTATTTTTTCCACGATTCTAAAGTTTTACTGTTTCAAAAAATAACAAACCAATACAAAACTCACCCCACTTTTCAGTTGCTTGAAGACTGAAACGCCAAAGTATTTTGTCCCTACGGACAAAGGGGAAAATATATTCATGAACTTCCCTTAACTAAATATCGGCCACGTATCACCCCCATCTTATTGGGAAAACCCACTCAAACCGGTAACTTACCTTGGCACGCACTCCATCGATGCAGATAATCTCCTTTCTCCGCACTCCGGCAGTTCTTGCACGAATTAATCCTCTTACATAAAAGGACGCGAAGGCGCGATTAAAAAACACCTCAGGTCTTATTTCACACATGGCCGTTGTTTGGCATCGCCGGCTCGAACGAGGGCGCGACAAAACGCGAGATCAAAGAAAATTCCGTGGAGGTTTAAGCGGACGCGTTTGAGGAGAAAATCGCGTTTTGTGCCGTTGAATATGAAGTCTTGGGGAAAAAGTGCAATAGGGCGAACGTTTGAAATAAAGACCTATGTAAACGTTGCAAGAGAATGGAACAAAACAAACATTCATCTATTTACTTAGCAGGCTCTTGCAGTGTACAATTGCAGCACCAAATGGAAAAAATTACTGTTCATTGAAGAAGACTGAAACTTTTTTGTTAACATTAAACGACCTTAATATGAAAGGCCATAGATCCTTTTTGGACTAAATGGAGGAAATAAGACATCAGGACGATGCAGTCTTGATTGCCGACTCAGATGAGGGCATACAACGACTCCTCCACAGTATCCACATGTCCATCAAAAGATCAAGAAATGTCCCATAACCAATTCATACAAACGAAGAGGTGCTAGAGCAAGTAAACAGATTTTGATACTTGGATTGCTGGATGGACTCCAAATTAGATCCACACATACAAATAAAATCAAGAATTGAACTAGCCATGAACAGCTTTGTACGACTCAAAAAGCTTCTCTGCGACTCACCTCGGGCTGCGCTTAAGACTTTCAAAATCCTACGTTTGGTCTAAACCCTTGCATGGAACCGAAGCGTTGATACTCAAAGCTCAAACCATCAATAAATTCGAAGCCTTCGAAATGTAGACATATCGGAGAACCCTCAAGACATCATGGACGTCGCATACCACAAACCAAGAGATTTTGCGTCACATAGGAACAGAACGTGAACTATTTAAACTAATAAAGGTCCGTAAAACAGCATACTTGGGCCACATCCTGAGAAATGGCAAGTATCGGTACGCACAGTTAATTGTGAAGGAAAGAATTGAAGCTAAGCGAGGACCGAGAAGGAAAAAGATGTCATGGTTGAGGAATATACGCCAATGGACCGGACTTGACTAAGAGAAGCTGAAAGAACCGCTGAAAGCAGAGAGGAATTTGTCGAAGTGGTATCCAACCTCCATTGATGCAGATGGCACAAGAAGAGGGAGGAAGTAGGAAGGTTTGCTTGGTTTGATAAGGAGCTTTATACAATAAGGGTCAATATAGAAAAATTCACTTTTTTGTTGAATAGTAATCTATTGGCGATAGATTTCGGCCCTAAGCCATCATCAGGTCAGCTTAAATAAACACATACTACTCTGTCAAGAAAGTACCGGGAATTTTCAATTAAAACAACATTTTTACATTTAATCGTCAAAATTTATTGGGTCGCCTTCAAAATAGGCTCCATTTGCTCCAATACATCTATGCCAACGGCACTTCCAATTATCGAAACATTTTTTATAGGCGCTTTCCGGGATGGACTTTAGCTCTTGCGCCGAATTTTGTTTTATGGCTTCAATCGACTCAAAACGGGTGCCACGAAGGGGCAATTTTAGTTTTGGGAAAAGGAAAAAGTCGCAGGGAGCCAAATCCGGCGAATACGGTGGTTGCTGAAGCACGTTTGTTGAGTTTTTGGCGAGAAAGTCAGTCACAATCGTAGCTCGGTGAGAAGGCGCGTTATCGTCATGCAAAATCCATGAGTTGTTCGCCCACAAATTTGGCCGCTTCTTACGGATAGGCTCACGCAAACGTTTCATAACGCCTAGGTAATACTCCTTGTTTACCGTCTGACCCTCTGGAACGAATTCGTAGTGCACCACGCCACGGATATCGAAGAAAGCATTGAGCACACGAAAATTCATTTGCAACACAAAACTTTAAACAAATTCTTTGCTCAACGTAATCACCCATAGTAAAAATCGGCACGCACTCTGACATCGACTGACTTAATCAGCTGTTGCAAACACGCTAGTTGACAGATCCCGCTCAAGCTTGGCATAGTAAATAAGGACAGTGGTACTAACCTAGGAAAAAAAATTTACCTGCCTCATTGCCCCGCCAGATTTAAATCGATAATTCCCGGTACTTTCTTGACAGAATGTATATAAAAATAAAAATGTACACTTTATAGTAAAACCACAGACATTGTCAAAAATATTTTGGGGGGTATTTTTTTGGAATTTATTTATTGTTGTTATTTTGTCATTCATTATTAAACTAAAATTGTGTCATTCGGACTCACCGTCAGCAGTAAATTACAAAATTGTCAAAAAATATTACAAATATAGACATATCAGACAGGTGTATATAGAGGGGTAGCTTTTTTGTTGATGTAATATTTTATGTATAACCCTCGAAAACAGTGAACAATGGTGAAAACATACTAATAAGATATGAAAGAGCAGGAAACTGATAACAATATGCGCATGTAAACGTCTGGCATATGATGGATACTATTCAAACGGAGCGAAATATGAACAAAACTAAAACAGTTATTGTGTGAGCGTTCCTAGGAATTTAAAAAGATTTCTACCTGGAAATTCTGAGATTTCATTCAGTAAGTGTTCGCTTTGTTTGTTCTTCAGAATTTCGTATTGTTCAAGGAGTAATAGTATACGATAGTTATCTTCTCTGTGTAGTATTCTTAAATTTTCGATTGTGGTCCTATGATTCAGTTCCATCAAATGATTTCCCAACGCTGAATTTGGTTGATTATTTTCATGTACATTGAATCTTTTATTTGCTGAACAGGTGGATATAAAATATACAAGGAAGGGCAGGCAGCACAAGTTATATTATATATACCACTAAATTGAACGTTGCTCATTTTCATCTTGTTATTAATCGAAATGCTTGTTTGTTAATTATTGTGTAGTCATGTTTTCTGAGAGTTGCTTTGATTTTTCCATTAAATCCTTTCATTCAAATCATTTTCTAATAGCCTGAATACAAATTTCAAAATTCACTTCACTCTGGAAAAATCCATCAATAATTCAATAAATTTTTTGGATCTGAAGATTGAGCTCGAAGATAATATTAATTTTTAATTCGACGTCTACAGAAAACCAACTTAAACAGACAGAATCATCCCCTTTCATTCTTATCATTCCGCCCCAATCAAAAGAACAGCTTTTAGATTTTTGTTCAACGGTCTTCTAAGCATACCTCTATCTAAAGAAAATTATATAATAACTAGCTTTTTACCCGCGGCTTCGCCCGCAGTGGAGTCATTAAATAAGTATGAAAGATAAAGGGTAAGGGTATAATAATAGTAAAACTTCATTACTGAAGTAGCTAAATTTGACGATTTTTTGACAAACAATTGTTTTATCTTTCGTAAAAAAATTTTTTTTTAAATATAAAGTACCCTATGTTACTTCTAATACCTTCAAGAGTATATGTACAAAGTTTCATGATGATCGGTTCAGTAGTTTTTGCGTGAAAGCGTAACAAACAAACTTACATTCGCATTTATAATATTAGTAGGGATTACTAGCTTTTTACCCGCGGCTTCGCCCGCAGTGGAGCCATTAAATAAGTATGAAAGATAAAGGGTAAGGGTATAATAATAGTAAAACTTCATTACTGAAGTAGCTAAATTTGACGATTTTTTGACAAACAATTGTTTTATCTTTCGTAAAAAAATTTTTTTTTTTAAATATAAAGTACCCTATGTTACTTCTAATACCTTCAAGAGTATATGTACAAAGTTTCATGATGATCGGTTCAGTAGTTTTTGCGTGAAAGCGTAACAAACAAACTTACATTCGCATTTATAATATTAGTAGGGATAGGGATAAGTAGGGACTAGCTTTTTACCCGCGGCTTCGCCCGCAGTGGAGTCATTAAATAAGTATGAAAGATAAAGGGTAAGGGTATAATAATAGTAAAACTTCATTACAGAAGTAGCTAAATTTGACGATTTTTTGACAAACAATTGTTTTATCTTTCGTAAAAAAATTTTTTTTTTTTAAATATAAAGTACCCTATGTTACTTCTAATACCTTCAAGAGTATATGTACAAAGTTTCATGATGATCGGTTCAGTAGTTTTTGCGTGAAAGCGTAACAAACAAACTTACATTCGCATTTATAATATTACTAGCTTTTTACCCGCGGCTTCGCCCGCAGTGGAGTCATTAAATAAGTATGAAAGATAAAGGGTAAGGGTATAATAATAGTAAAACTTCATTACTGAAGTAGCTAAATTTGACGATTTTTTGACAAACAATTGTTTTATCTTTCGTAAAAAAAATTTTTTTTTAAATATAAAGTACCCTATGTTACTTCTAATACCTTCAAGAGTATATGTACAAAGTTTCATGATGATCGGTTCAGTAGTTTTTGCGTGAAAGCGTAACAAACAAACTTACATTCGCATTTATAATATTAGTAGGGATAGTAGGGATAGTAGGGATAGTAGGGATTAGTAGGGATAAAGAATTAAACACCATATACCAAATTGGGGAAAATAATCAATACTCGATATCGTCCTTGGACAATATTTTGAAATCTATAGAAGATAATCTGCTCATCAATAAAATATACCCACACCGATCTATCAATCAACGATACATTTTTCTGCCATTTTATAAAGGATTTAATGGAAAAACCAATGCAATTCGCAGAAAACATGACTGCACAATAATTAACAAACCACATCAGACCTTAGAAAACATTTTGATTAATAACAAGAAGAAAATGAGCAACGTTCAATATAGTGGCATATATAAAATAACTTGTGCTGACTGCCCTTCCTTTTATATAGGTATGACCACCCGTTCAGCAAATAGAAGATTCAATGAACACGTGAAAAATCGACCAAATTCAGCGTTGGGAAATCATTTGATGGAACTGAATCATAAGACCACAATCGAAAATTCAAGAATCCTTCACAGAGAAGATAACTTTCGGAGACTATTACTCCTTGAACAATATGAAATTCTGAAGAACAAACAAAGCTGAATGAAATCTCAGAATTTCCAGAAAGAAATCTTTATAAATTCCTAGGAACGCTCACATAATAACTGTTTTAGTTTTGTTCATATTTCGCGCCGTTTGAATGGTATCCATCACATGCCAGTCGTTAACATGCGCATATTGTTATTTGTTCCCTGCTCTTTCATATCTTATTTGTATGTTTTCGCCATTGTTTACTGTTTTCGAGGGTTATACATAAAATATTAGATCAACAAATAGACTACCCCTCTATATACACCTGTCTGATATGTGTATATTTTTAATAATTTTTGAGAATATTGTAATTTACTGCCGACGGTGAGTCCGAATGACACAATTTTAGTTTAATAAAGAATGACAAAATAACAACAATAAATAAATTCCAAAAAAATACCCCCCAAAATAGTTTCAACGATGATTGTCTGTGTTTCTACTATAAAGTGTACTTTTTTATTTTTATATATGTGTTTATTTCAGCTGGCCTGATGATGGCTTAGTGCCGAAATCGATCGCCAATAGATTATTATTCAACAAAAAAGTGTGTTTTTCTATATTGACCCTTATTATAATTTTCACACACTTATGGAAGAATTCACAACCAAAAGAGAGCTTTATATAATAAAATAAAACAAAGACTTAAAAGTGAAGGCTTCCACAGGGTATATCAATAGGCCCGTTGTTGTTTATTATACACGTGAATTGATTGTTGAAACTCTAATGCAAGAGACAATAAACTTTATCAAATTTTCAAGTGAACCGAATAGAATAGGGAATAGGCATTGCAGTATCCTATTTTCATTATATAGAAAAATTATTTAGCAACATTGAAACTGCCTTGAATATACTCATTGGCTAGCCAAAATTTCTGATATGACAAAGCGTGGAGTCTTTTGGACTTTGCAGAGGAGATTATGGGGTTTGCTTAGATTCGATGAGGAGGTATTTTGTTACTAAAAACCAAATGGTGGACATTAAAGGACCTTTAAAACGGGTGCCACTCGACACTTCAACGACTCACCACCAAGTGCACAATTACGAGGAAGGAACTTTGCCCTTAGGTGGCTCCATTTCTCTAACTCACCTTGTTCATATTGATATATTAAAACCCATTTACTTAGGAGTTTCCTTTCGAAACACCTTGTATATTCAATAAACTTGAATCTGTCTACACACATAATAAACGAGAATAAAAATCCACGAGCCCGTTTTTCCGGTAAATTAGGCATTATACTTCGAGAGGGATGAAGAATAATATAAATGACCTTTGACAGTGTAAACCTAGTGGAATAAATTCGCAGATTTAACGCTGTAATACCCACTCATTTAGAGATACGGGCCGTAGTAGGGCCGTGCCTTAATTGGGTCATTTTATCATGTCTGGTCAGGCAATTTTTAAGTCGAGCTGGATATTCAGTGCTGTGGGCACACCTAAATAATAATTGCTTTATCTAGGAGCACACAGCAATTTGGCTTGAGAGTTTTATTATTGTGATCGTTCTACCAAGACACGAATTTATGGAACTATAAGTTTTATACATGCTGGAGATTTTCCGACGCTAACAGGTCACTAGTCTGGAAGTGGGACTTTTATGTCTCGCAAGAAACGCTTCTGAAGGTGGAAATAAAGATTTAACTCTAACTAATTTCACGGATATGAAATTTCATAGAAGAAATTGCATGCAATGAAGACGAAACTTTCAAAATTTGTTTATTCTCTTACAATCATAATGATAAAATAGAAAGGCTTTTTACTTGATAGAAGAAATATAACAAAATTTGAATATCAAAACAAATTGAAATATGTTTATCTTCTACAATTTTAATTTCCAAAAGAATTTTTTATTCAAAAACTTTTAGAATTAAATTAATGTCTAAAACAAGCACCGCTTACATTTAATAGACGTATATAATCAAAACTCAATATACAATGTCAAATGAAATAAATAACCCAGCAGATATACGAAAGTAATTAAAATTAATAAATAAATATTCAAACGAGACAAAATTTTGTTTCTGGTCTTATCTTAAGAAATACTACTTGCCTTATAAAAACATGAACACACTTGAAGGACTTCCCAAAGAATATAATTTATTTGAAATATTTAATACATTTAAATATTCGAACAAATTATTTCAAAAAACTCTAAAAAATGTGCACTATATTTTCAAAAAACAAATATACTTCTAGATAATCCCTTCATCAGCCGTTATTAATAATCCAAATATCAAAATCAAAAACATAACCTACATCACTCACGTGTTAAAAGACTTAAGCTTCGAACTACAGATCAACTATATATTCAAGATTGATCTATGTTCTAACAAAATCAAAGAACAAAGTGAGTTATTTTAAGGTTTACCTAAATCCATTGACACCGTATAAAGAAATTTATTGAAGCCAAAATATAATTATATATTATATATAAAATAAAATAGAAAGGCTTTTTACTTGATAGAAGAAATATAACAAAATTTGAATATCAAAACAAATTGAAATATGTTTATCTTCTACAATTTTAATTTCCAAAAGAATTTTTTATTCAAAAACTTTTAGAATTAAATTAATGTCTAAAACAAGCACCGCTTACATTTAATAGACGTATATAATCAAAACTCAATATACAATGTCAAATGAAATAAATAACCCAGCAGATATACGAAAGTAATTAAAATTAATAAATAAATATTCAAACGAGACAAAATTTTGTTTCTGGTCTTATCTTAAGAAATACTACTTGCCTTATAAAAACATGAACACACTTGAAGGACTTCCCAAAGAATATAATTTATTTGAAATATTTAATACATTTAAATATTCGAACAAATTATTTCAAAAAACTCTAAAAAATGTGCACTATATTTTCAAAAAACAAATATACTTCTAGATAATCCCTTCATCAGCCGTTATTAATAATCCAAATATCAAAATCAAAAACATAACCTACATCACTCACGTGTTAAAAGACTTAAGCTTCGAACTACAGATCAACTATATATTCAAGATTGATCTATGTTCTAACAAAATCAAAGAACAAAGTGAGTTATTTTAAGGTTTACCTAAATCCATTGACACCGTATAAAGAAATTTATTGAAGCCAAAATATAATTATATATTATATATAAAATAAAATAGAAAGGCTTTTTACTTGATAGAAGAAATATAACAAAATTTGAATATCAAAACAAATTGAAATATGTTTATCTTCTACAATTTTAATTTCCAAAAGAATTTTTTATTCAAAAACTTTTAGAATTAAATTAATGTCTAAAACAAGCACCGCTTACATTTAATAGACGTATATAATCAAAACTCAATATACAATGTCAAATGAAATAAATAACCCAGCAGATATACGAAAGTAATTAAAATTAATAAATAAATATTCAAACGAGACAAAATTTTGTTTCTGGTCTTATCTTAAGAAATACTACTTGCCTTATAAAAACATGAACACACTTGAAGGACTTCCCAAAGAATATAATTTATTTGAAATATTTAATACATTTAAATATTCGAACAAATTATTTCAAAAAACTCTAAAAAATGTGCACTATATTTTCAAAAAACAAATATACTTCTAGATAATCCCTTCATCAGCCGTTATTAATAATCCAAATATCAAAATCAAAAACATAACCTACATCACTCACGTGTTAAAAGACTTAAGCTTCGAACTACAGATCAACTATATATTCAAGATTGATCTATGTTCTAACAAAATCAAAGAACAAAGTGAGTTATTTTAAGGTTTACCTAAATCCATTGACACCGTATAAAGAAATTTATTGAAGCCAAAATATAATTATATATTATATATAAAATAAAATAGAAAGGCTTTTTACTTGATAGAAGAAATATAACAAAATTTGAATATCAAAACAAATTGAAATATGTTTATCTTCTACAATTTTAATTTCCAAAAGAATTTTTTATTCAAAAACTTTTAGAATTAAATTAATGTCTAAAACAAGCACCGCTTACATTTAATAGACGTATATAATCAAAACTCAATATACAATGTCAAATGAAATAAATAACCCAGCAGATATACGAAAGTAATTAAAATTAATAAATAAATATTCAAACGAGACAAAATTTTGTTTCTGGTCTTATCTTAAGAAATACTACTTGCCTTATAAAAACATGAACACACTTGAAGGACTTCCCAAAGAATATAATTTATTTGAAATATTTAATACATTTAAATATTCGAACAAATTATTTCAAAAAACTCTAAAAAATGTGCACTATATTTTCAAAAAACAAATATACTTCTAGATAATCCCTTCATCAGCCGTTATTAATAATCCAAATATCAAAATCAAAAACATAACCTACATCACTCACGTGTTAAAAGACTTAAGCTTCGAACTACAGATCAACTATATATTCAAGATTGATCTATGTTCTAACAAAATCAAAGAACAAAGTGAGTTATTTTAAGGTTTACCTAAATCCATTGACACCGTATAAAGAAATTTATTGAAGCCAAAATATAATTATATATTATATATAAAATAAAATAGAAAGGCTTTTTACTTGATAGAAGAAATATAACAAAATTTGAATATCAAAACAAATTGAAATATGTTTATCTTCTACAATTTTAATTTCCAAAAGAATTTTTTATTCAAAAACTTTTAGAATTAAATTAATGTCTAAAACAAGCACCGCTTACATTTAATAGACGTATATAATCAAAACTCAATATACAATGTCAAATGAAATAAATAACCCAGCAGATATACGAAAGTAATTAAAATTAATAAATAAATATTCAAACGAGACAAAATTTTGTTTCTGGTCTTATCTTAAGAAATACTACTTGCCTTATAAAAACATGAACACACTTGAAGGACTTCCCAAAGAATATAATTTATTTGAAATATTTAATACATTTAAATATTCGAACAAATTATTTCAAAAAACTCTAAAAAATGTGCACTATATTTTCAAAAAACAAATATACTTCTAGATAATCCCTTCATCAGCCGTTATTAATAATCCAAATATCAAAATCAAAAACATAACCTACATCACTCACGTGTTAAAAGACTTAAGCTTCGAACTACAGATCAACTATATATTCAAGATTGATCTATGTTCTAACAAAATCAAAGAACAAAGTGAGTTATTTTAAGGTTTACCTAAATCCATTGACACCGTATAAAGAAATTTATTGAAGCCAAAATATAATTATATATTATATATAAAATAAAATAGAAAGGCTTTTTACTTGATAGAAGAAATATAACAAAATTTGAATATCAAAACAAATTGAAATATGTTTATCTTCTACAATTTTAATTTCCAAAAGAATTTTTTATTCAAAAACTTTTAGAATTAAATTAATGTCTAAAACAAGCACCGCTTACATTTAATAGACGTATATAATCAAAACTCAATATACAATGTCAAATGAAATAAATAACCCAGCAGATATACGAAAGTAATTAAAATTAATAAATAAATATTCAAACGAGACAAAATTTTGTTTCTGGTCTTATCTTAAGAAATACTACTTGCCTTATAAAAACATGAACACACTTGAAGGACTTCCCAAAGAATATAATTTATTTGAAATATTTAATACATTTAAATATTCGAACAAATTATTTCAAAAAACTCTAAAAAATGTGCACTATATTTTCAAAAAACAAATATACTTCTAGATAATCCCTTCATCAGCCGTTATTAATAATCCAAATATCAAAATCAAAAACATAACCTACATCACTCACGTGTTAAAAGACTTAAGCTTCGAACTACAGATCAACTATATATTCAAGATTGATCTATGTTCTAACAAAATCAAAGAACAAAGTGAGTTATTTTAAGGTTTACCTAAATCCATTGACACCGTATAAAGAAATTTATTGAAGCCAAAATATAATTATATATTATATATAAAATAAAATAGAAAGGCTTTTTACTTGATAGAAGAAATATAACAAAATTTGAATATCAAAACAAATTGAAATATGTTTATCTTCTACAATTTTAATTTCCAAAAGAATTTTTTATTCAAAAACTTTTAGAATTAAATTAATGTCTAAAACAAGCACCGCTTACATTTAATAGACGTATATAATCAAAACTCAATATACAATGTCAAATGAAATAAATAACCCAGCAGATATACGAAAGTAATTAAAATTAATAAATAAATATTCAAACGAGACAAAATTTTGTTTCTGGTCTTATCTTAAGAAATACTACTTGCCTTATAAAAACATGAACACACTTGAAGGACTTCCCAAAGAATATAATTTATTTGAAATATTTAATACATTTAAATATTCGAACAAATTATTTCAAAAAACTCTAAAAAATGTGCACTATATTTTCAAAAAACAAATATACTTCTAGATAATCCCTTCATCAGCCGTTATTAATAATCCAAATATCAAAATCAAAAACATAACCTACATCACTCACGTGTTAAAAGACTTAAGCTTCGAACTACAGATCAACTATATATTCAAGATTGATCTATGTTCTAACAAAATCAAAGAACAAAGTGAGTTATTTTAAGGTTTACCTAAATCCATTGACACCGTATAAAGAAATTTATTGAAGCCAAAATATAATTATATATTATATATAAAATAAAATAGAAAGGCTTTTTACTTGATAGAAGAAATATAACAAAATTTGAATATCAAAACAAATTGAAATATGTTTATCTTCTACAATTTTAATTTCCAAAAGAATTTTTTATTCAAAAACTTTTAGAATTAAATTAATGTCTAAAACAAGCACCGCTTACATTTAATAGACGTATATAATCAAAACTCAATATACAATGTCAAATGAAATAAATAACCCAGCAGATATACGAAAGTAATTAAAATTAATAAATAAATATTCAAACGAGACAAAATTTTGTTTCTGGTCTTATCTTAAGAAATACTACTTGCCTTATAAAAACATGAACACACTTGAAGGACTTCCCAAAGAATATAATTTATTTGAAATATTTAATACATTTAAATATTCGAACAAATTATTTCAAAAAACTCTAAAAAATGTGCACTATATTTTCAAAAAACAAATATACTTCTAGATAATCCCTTCATCAGCCGTTATTAATAATCCAAATATCAAAATCAAAAACATAACCTACATCACTCACGTGTTAAAAGACTTAAGCTTCGAACTACAGATCAACTATATATTCAAGATTGATCTATGTTCTAACAAAATCAAAGAACAAAGTGAGTTATTTTAAGGTTTACCTAAATCCATTGACACCGTATAAAGAAATTTATTGAAGCCAAAATATAATTATATATTATATATAAAATAAAATAGAAAGGCTTTTTACTTGATAGAAGAAATATAACAAAATTTGAATATCAAAACAAATTGAAATATGTTTATCTTCTACAATTTTAATTTCCAAAAGAATTTTTTATTCAAAAACTTTTAGAATTAAATTAATGTCTAAAACAAGCACCGCTTACATTTAATAGACGTATATAATCAAAACTCAATATACAATGTCAAATGAAATAAATAACCCAGCAGATATACGAAAGTAATTAAAATTAATAAATAAATATTCAAACGAGACAAAATTTTGTTTCTGGTCTTATCTTAAGAAATACTACTTGCCTTATAAAAACATGAACACACTTGAAGGACTTCCCAAAGAATATAATTTATTTGAAATATTTAATACATTTAAATATTCGAACAAATTATTTCAAAAAACTCTAAAAAATGTGCACTATATTTTCAAAAAACAAATATACTTCTAGATAATCCCTTCATCAGCCGTTATTAATAATCCAAATATCAAAATCAAAAACATAACCTACATCACTCACGTGTTAAAAGACTTAAGCTTCGAACTACAGATCAACTATATATTCAAGATTGATCTATGTTCTAACAAAATCAAAGAACAAAGTGAGTTATTTTAAGGTTTACCTAAATCCATTGACACCGTATAAAGAAATTTATTGAAGCCAAAATATAATTATATATTATATATAAAATAAAATAGAAAGGCTTTTTACTTGATAGAAGAAATATAACAAAATTTGAATATCAAAACAAATTGAAATATGTTTATCTTCTACAATTTTAATTTCCAAAAGAATTTTTTATTCAAAAACTTTTAGAATTAAATTAATGTCTAAAACAAGCACCGCTTACATTTAATAGACGTATATAATCAAAACTCAATATACAATGTCAAATGAAATAAATAACCCAGCAGATATACGAAAGTAATTAAAATTAATAAATAAATATTCAAACGAGACAAAATTTTGTTTCTGGTCTTATCTTAAGAAATACTACTTGCCTTATAAAAACATGAACACACTTGAAGGACTTCCCAAAGAATATAATTTATTTGAAATATTTAATACATTTAAATATTCGAACAAATTATTTCAAAAAACTCTAAAAAATGTGCACTATATTTTCAAAAAACAAATATACTTCTAGATAATCCCTTCATCAGCCGTTATTAATAATCCAAATATCAAAATCAAAAACATAACCTACATCACTCACGTGTTAAAAGACTTAAGCTTCGAACTACAGATCAACTATATATTCAAGATTGATCTATGTTCTAACAAAATCAAAGAACAAAGTGAGTTATTTTAAGGTTTACCTAAATCCATTGACACCGTATAAAGAAATTTATTGAAGCCAAAATATAATTATATATTATATATAAAATAAAATAGAAAGGCTTTTTACTTGATAGAAGAAATATAACAAAATTTGAATATCAAAACAAATTGAAATATGTTTATCTTCTACAATTTTAATTTCCAAAAGAATTTTTTATTCAAAAACTTTTAGAATTAAATTAATGTCTAAAACAAGCACCGCTTACATTTAATAGACGTATATAATCAAAACTCAATATACAATGTCAAATGAAATAAATAACCCAGCAGATATACGAAAGTAATTAAAATTAATAAATAAATATTCAAACGAGACAAAATTTTGTTTCTGGTCTTATCTTAAGAAATACTACTTGCCTTATAAAAACATGAACACACTTGAAGGACTTCCCAAAGAATATAATTTATTTGAAATATTTAATACATTTAAATATTCGAACAAATTATTTCAAAAAACTCTAAAAAATGTGCACTATATTTTCAAAAAACAAATATACTTCTAGATAATCCCTTCATCAGCCGTTATTAATAATCCAAATATCAAAATCAAAAACATAACCTACATCACTCACGTGTTAAAAGACTTAAGCTTCGAACTACAGATCAACTATATATTCAAGATTGATCTATGTTCTAACAAAATCAAAGAACAAAGTGAGTTATTTTAAGGTTTACCTAAATCCATTGACACCGTATAAAGAAATTTATTGAAGCCAAAATATAATTATATATTATATATAAAATAAAATAGAAAGGCTTTTTACTTGATAGAAGAAATATAACAAAATTTGAATATCAAAACAAATTGAAATATGTTTATCTTCTACAATTTTAATTTCCAAAAGAATTTTTTATTCAAAAACTTTTAGAATTAAATTAATGTCTAAAACAAGCACCGCTTACATTTAATAGACGTATATAATCAAAACTCAATATACAATGTCAAATGAAATAAATAACCCAGCAGATATACGAAAGTAATTAAAATTAATAAATAAATATTCAAACGAGACAAAATTTTGTTTCTGGTCTTATCTTAAGAAATACTACTTGCCTTATAAAAACATGAACACACTTGAAGGACTTCCCAAAGAATATAATTTATTTGAAATATTTAATACATTTAAATATTCGAACAAATTATTTCAAAAAACTCTAAAAAATGTGCACTATATTTTCAAAAAACAAATATACTTCTAGATAATCCCTTCATCAGCCGTTATTAATAATCCAAATATCAAAATCAAAAACATAACCTACATCACTCACGTGTTAAAAGACTTAAGCTTCGAACTACAGATCAACTATATATTCAAGATTGATCTATGTTCTAACAAAATCAAAGAACAAAGTGAGTTATTTTAAGGTTTACCTAAATCCATTGACACCGTATAAAGAAATTTATTGAAGCCAAAATATAATTATATATTATATATAAAATAAAATAGAAAGGCTTTTTACTTGATAGAAGAAATATAACAAAATTTGAATATCAAAACAAATTGAAATATGTTTATCTTCTACAATTTTAATTTCCAAAAGAATTTTTTATTCAAAAACTTTTAGAATTAAATTAATGTCTAAAACAAGCACCGCTTACATTTAATAGACGTATATAATCAAAACTCAATATACAATGTCAAATGAAATAAATAACCCAGCAGATATACGAAAGTAATTAAAATTAATAAATAAATATTCAAACGAGACAAAATTTTGTTTCTGGTCTTATCTTAAGAAATACTACTTGCCTTATAAAAACATGAACACACTTGAAGGACTTCCCAAAGAATATAATTTATTTGAAATATTTAATACATTTAAATATTCGAACAAATTATTTCAAAAAACTCTAAAAAATGTGCACTATATTTTCAAAAAACAAATATACTTCTAGATAATCCCTTCATCAGCCGTTATTAATAATCCAAATATCAAAATCAAAAACATAACCTACATCACTCACGTGTTAAAAGACTTAAGCTTCGAACTACAGATCAACTATATATTCAAGATTGATCTATGTTCTAACAAAATCAAAGAACAAAGTGAGTTATTTTAAGGTTTACCTAAATCCATTGACACCGTATAAAGAAATTTATTGAAGCCAAAATATAATTATATATTATATATAAAATAAAATAGAAAGGCTTTTTACTTGATAGAAGAAATATAACAAAATTTGAATATCAAAACAAATTGAAATATGTTTATCTTCTACAATTTTAATTTCCAAAAGAATTTTTTATTCAAAAACTTTTAGAATTAAATTAATGTCTAAAACAAGCACCGCTTACATTTAATAGACGTATATAATCAAAACTCAATATACAATGTCAAATGAAATAAATAACCCAGCAGATATACGAAAGTAATTAAAATTAATAAATAAATATTCAAACGAGACAAAATTTTGTTTCTGGTCTTATCTTAAGAAATACTACTTGCCTTATAAAAACATGAACACACTTGAAGGACTTCCCAAAGAATATAATTTATTTGAAATATTTAATACATTTAAATATTCGAACAAATTATTTCAAAAAACTCTAAAAAATGTGCACTATATTTTCAAAAAACAAATATACTTCTAGATAATCCCTTCATCAGCCGTTATTAATAATCCAAATATCAAAATCAAAAACATAACCTACATCACTCACGTGTTAAAAGACTTAAGCTTCGAACTACAGATCAACTATATATTCAAGATTGATCTATGTTCTAACAAAATCAAAGAACAAAGTGAGTTATTTTAAGGTTTACCTAAATCCATTGACACCGTATAAAGAAATTTATTGAAGCCAAAATATAATTATATATTATATATAAAATAAAATAGAAAGGCTTTTTACTTGATAGAAGAAATATAACAAAATTTGAATATCAAAACAAATTGAAATATGTTTATCTTCTACAATTTTAATTTCCAAAAGAATTTTTTATTCAAAAACTTTTAGAATTAAATTAATGTCTAAAACAAGCACCGCTTACATTTAATAGACGTATATAATCAAAACTCAATATACAATGTCAAATGAAATAAATAACCCAGCAGATATACGAAAGTAATTAAAATTAATAAATAAATATTCAAACGAGACAAAATTTTGTTTCTGGTCTTATCTTAAGAAATACTACTTGCCTTATAAAAACATGAACACACTTGAAGGACTTCCCAAAGAATATAATTTATTTGAAATATTTAATACATTTAAATATTCGAACAAATTATTTCAAAAAACTCTAAAGAAGCTTAAGTCTTTTAACACGTGAGTGATGTAGGTTATGTTTTTGATTTTGATATTTGGATTATTAATAACGGCTGATGAAGGGATTATCTAGAAGTATATTTGTTTTTTGAAAATATAGTGCACATTTTTTAGAGTTTTTTGAAATAATTTGTTCGAATATTTAAATGTATTAAATATTTCAAATAAATTATATTCTTTGGGAAGTCCTTCAAGTGTGTTCATGTTTTTATAAGGCAAGTAGTATTTCTTAAGATAAGACCAGAAACAAAATTTTGTCTCGTTTGAATATTTATTTATTAATTTTAATTACTTTCGTATATCTGCTGGGTTATTTATTTCATTTGACATTGTATATTGAGTTTTGATTATATACGTCTATTAAATGTAAGCGGTGCTTGTTTTAGACATTAATTTAATTCTAAAAGTTTTTGAATAAAAAATTCTTTTGGAAATTAAAATTGTAGAAGATAAACATATTTCAATTTGTTTTGATATTCAAATTTTGTTATATTTCTTCTATCAAGTAAAAAGCCTTTCTATTTTATTTTATATATAATATATAATTATATTTTGGCTTCAATAAATTTCTTTATACGGTGTCAATGGATTTAGGTAAACCTTAAAATAACTCACTTTGTTCTTTGATTTTGTTAGAACATAGATCAATCTTGAATATATAGTTGATCTGTAGTTCGAAGCTTAAGTCTTTTAACACGTGAGTGATGTAGGTTATGTTTTTGATTTTGATATTTGGATTATTAATAACGGCTGATGAAGGGATTATCTAGAAGTATATTTGTTTTTTGAAAATATAGTGCACATTTTTTAGAGTTTTTTGAAATAATTTGTTCGAATATTTAAATGTATTAAATATTTCAAATAAATTATATTCTTTGGGAAGTCCTTCAAGTGTGTTCATGTTTTTATAAGGCAAGTAGTATTTCTTAAGATAAGACCAGAAACAAAATTTTGTCTCGTTTGAATATTTATTTATTAATTTTAATTACTTTCGTATATCTGCTGGGTTATTTATTTCATTTGACATTGTATATTGAGTTTTGATTATATACGTCTATTAAATGTAAGCGGTGCTTGTTTTAGACATTAATTTAATTCTAAAAGTTTTTGAATAAAAAATTCTTTTGGAAATTAAAATTGTAGAAGATAAACATATTTCAATTTGTTTTGATATTCAAATTTTGTTATATTTCTTCTATCAAGTAAAAAGCCTTTCTATTTTATTTTATATATAATATATAATTATATTTTGGCTTCAATAAATTTCTTTATACGGTGTCAATGGATTTAGGTAAACCTTAAAATAACTCACTTTGTTCTTTGATTTTGTTAGAACATAGATCAATCTTGAATATATAGTTGATCTGTAGTTCGAAGCTTAAGTCTTTTAACACGTGAGTGATGTAGGTTATGTTTTTGATTTTGATATTTGGATTATTAATAACGGCTGATGAAGGGATTATCTAGAAGTATATTTGTTTTTTGAAAATATAGTGCACATTTTTTAGAGTTTTTTGAAATAATTTGTTCGAATATTTAAATGTATTAAATATTTCAAATAAATTATATTCTTTGGGAAGTCCTTCAAGTGTGTTCATGTTTTTATAAGGCAAGTAGTATTTCTTAAGATAAGACCAGAAACAAAATTTTGTCTCGTTTGAATATTTATTTATTAATTTTAATTACTTTCGTATATCTGCTGGGTTATTTATTTCATTTGACATTGTATATTGAGTTTTGATTATATACGTCTATTAAATGTAAGCGGTGCTTGTTTTAGACATTAATTTAATTCTAAAAGTTTTTGAATAAAAAAATTCTTTTGGAAATTAAAATTGTAGAAGATAAACATATTTCAATTTGTTTTGATATTCAAATTTTGTTATATTTCTTCTATCAAGTAAAAAGCCTTTCTATTTTATTTTATATATAATATATAATTATATTTTGGCTTCAATAAATTTCTTTATACGGTGTCAATGGATTTAGGTAAACCTTAAAATAACTCACTTTGTTCTTTGATTTTGTTAGAACATAGATCAATCTTGAATATATAGTTGATCTGTAGTTCGAAGCTTAAGTCTTTTAACACGTGAGTGATGTAGGTTATGTTTTTGATTTTGATATTTGGATTATTAATAACGGCTGATGAAGGGATTATCTAGAAGTATATTTGTTTTTTGAAAATATAGTGCACATTTTTTAGAGTTTTTTGAAATAATTTGTTCGAATATTTAAATGTATTAAATATTTCAAATAAATTATATTCTTTGGGAAGTCCTTCAAGTGTGTTCATGTTTTTATAAGGCAAGTAGTATTTCTTAAGATAAGACCAGAAACAAAATTTTGTCTCGTTTGAATATTTATTTATTAATTTTAATTACTTTCGTATATCTGCTGGGTTATTTATTTCATTTGACATTGTATATTGAGTTTTGATTATATACGTCTATTAAATGTAAGCGGTGCTTGTTTTAGACATTAATTTAATTCTAAAAGTTTTTGAATAAAAAATTCTTTTGGAAATTAAAATTGTAGAAGATAAACATATTTCAATTTGTTTTGATATTCAAATTTTGTTATATTTCTTCTATCAAGTAAAAAGCCTTTCTATTTTATTTTATATATAATATATAATTATATTTTGGCTTCAATAAATTTCTTTATACGGTGTCAATGGATTTAGGTAAACCTTAAAATAACTCACTTTGTTCTTTGATTTTGTTAGAACATAGATCAATCTTGAATATATAGTTGATCTGTAGTTCGAAGCTTAAGTCTTTTAACACGTGAGTGATGTAGGTTATGTTTTTGATTTTGATATTTGGATTATTAATAACGGCTGATGAAGGGATTATCTAGAAGTATATTTGTTTTTTGAAAATATAGTGCACATTTTTTAGAGTTTTTTGAAATAATTTGTTCGAATATTTAAATGTATTAAATATTTCAAATAAATTATATTCTTTGGGAAGTCCTTCAAGTGTGTTCATGTTTTTATAAGGCAAGTAGTATTTCTTAAGATAAGACCAGAAACAAAATTTTGTCTCGTTTGAATATTTATTTATTAATTTTAATTACTTTCGTATATCTGCTGGGTTATTTATTTCATTTGACATTGTATATTGAGTTTTGATTATATACGTCTATTAAATGTAAGCGGTGCTTGTTTTAGACATTAATTTAATTCTAAAAGTTTTTGAATAAAAAATTCTTTTGGAAATTAAAATTGTAGAAGATAAACATATTTCAATTTGTTTTGATATTCAAATTTTGTTATATTTCTTCTATCAAGTAAAAAGCCTTTCTATTTTATTTTATATATAATATATAATTATATTTTGGCTTCAATAAATTTCTTTATACGGTGTCAATGGATTTAGGTAAACCTTAAAATAACTCACTTTGTTCTTTGATTTTGTTAGAACATAGATCAATCTTGAATATATAGTTGATCTGTAGTTCGAAGCTTAAGTCTTTTAACACGTGAGTGATGTAGGTTATGTTTTTGATTTTGATATTTGGATTATTAATAACGGCTGATGAAGGGATTATCTAGAAGTATATTTGTTTTTTGAAAATATAGTGCACATTTTTTAGAGTTTTTTGAAATAATTTGTTCGAATATTTAAATGTATTAAATATTTCAAATAAATTATATTCTTTGGGAAGTCCTTCAAGTGTGTTCATGTTTTTATAAGGCAAGTAGTATTTCTTAAGATAAGACCAGAAACAAAATTTTGTCTCGTTTGAATATTTATTTATTAATTTTAATTACTTTCGTATATCTGCTGGGTTATTTATTTCATTTGACATTGTATATTGAGTTTTGATTATATACGTCTATTAAATGTAAGCGGTGCTTGTTTTAGACATTAATTTAATTCTAAAAGTTTTTGAATAAAAAATTCTTTTGGAAATTAAAATTGTAGAAGATAAACATATTTCAATTTGTTTTGATATTCAAATTTTGTTATATTTCTTCTATCAAGTAAAAAGCCTTTCTATTTTATTTTATATATAATATATAATTATATTTTGGCTTCAATAAATTTCTTTATACGGTGTCAATGGATTTAGGTAAACCTTAAAATAACTCACTTTGTTCTTTGATTTTGTTAGAACATAGATCAATCTTGAATATATAGTTGATCTGTAGTTCGAAGCTTAAGTCTTTTAACACGTGAGTGATGTAGGTTATGTTTTTGATTTTGATATTTGGATTATTAATAACGGCTGATGAAGGGATTATCTAGAAGTATATTTGTTTTTTGAAAATATAGTGCACATTTTTTAGAGTTTTTTGAAATAATTTGTTCGAATATTTAAATGTATTAAATATTTCAAATAAATTATATTCTTTGGGAAGTCCTTCAAGTGTGTTCATGTTTTTATAAGGCAAGTAGTATTTCTTAAGATAAGACCAGAAACAAAATTTTGTCTCGTTTGAATATTTATTTATTAATTTTAATTACTTTCGTATATCTGCTGGGTTATTTATTTCATTTGACATTGTATATTGAGTTTTGATTATATACGTCTATTAAATGTAAGCGGTGCTTGTTTTAGACATTAATTTAATTCTAAAAGTTTTTGAATAAAAAATTCTTTTGGAAATTAAAATTGTAGAAGATAAACATATTTCAATTTGTTTTGATATTCAAATTTTGTTATATTTCTTCTATCAAGTAAAAAGCCTTTCTATTTTATTTTATATATAATATATAATTATATTTTGGCTTCAATAAATTTCTTTATACGGTGTCAATGGATTTAGGTAAACCTTAAAATAACTCACTTTGTTCTTTGATTTTGTTAGAACATAGATCAATCTTGAATATATAGTTGATCTGTAGTTCGAAGCTTAAGTCTTTTAACACGTGAGTGATGTAGGTTATGTTTTTGATTTTGATATTTGGATTATTAATAACGGCTGATGAAGGGATTATCTAGAAGTATATTTGTTTTTTGAAAATATAGTGCACATTTTTTAGAGTTTTTTGAAATAATTTGTTCGAATATTTAAATGTATTAAATATTTCAAATAAATTATATTCTTTGGGAAGTCCTTCAAGTGTGTTCATGTTTTTATAAGGCAAGTAGTATTTCTTAAGATAAGACCAGAAACAAAATTTTGTCTCGTTTGAATATTTATTTATTAATTTTAATTACTTTCGTATATCTGCTGGGTTATTTATTTCATTTGACATTGTATATTGAGTTTTGATTATATACGTCTATTAAATGTAAGCGGTGCTTGTTTTAGACATTAATTTAATTCTAAAAGTTTTTGAATAAAAAATTCTTTTGGAAATTAAAATTGTAGAAGATAAACATATTTCAATTTGTTTTGATATTCAAATTTTGTTATATTTCTTCTATCAAGTAAAAAGCCTTTCTATTTTATTTTATATATAATATATAATTATATTTTGGCTTCAATAAATTTCTTTATACGGTGTCAATGGATTTAGGTAAACCTTAAAATAACTCACTTTGTTCTTTGATTTTGTTAGAACATAGATCAATCTTGAATATATAGTTGATCTGTAGTTCGAAGCTTAAGTCTTTTAACACGTGAGTGATGTAGGTTATGTTTTTGATTTTGATATTTGGATTATTAATAACGGCTGATGAAGGGATTATCTAGAAGTATATTTGTTTTTTGAAAATATAGTGCACATTTTTTAGAGTTTTTTGAAATAATTTGTTCGAATATTTAAATGTATTAAATATTTCAAATAAATTATATTCTTTGGGAAGTCCTTCAAGTGTGTTCATGTTTTTATAAGGCAAGTAGTATTTCTTAAGATAAGACCAGAAACAAAATTTTGTCTCGTTTGAATATTTATTTATTAATTTTAATTACTTTCGTATATCTGCTGGGTTATTTATTTCATTTGACATTGTATATTGAGTTTTGATTATATACGTCTATTAAATGTAAGCGGTGCTTGTTTTAGACATTAATTTAATTCTAAAAGTTTTTGAATAAAAAATTCTTTTGGAAATTAAAATTGTAGAAGATAAACATATTTCAATTTGTTTTGATATTCAAATTTTGTTATATTTCTTCTATCAAGTAAAAAGCCTTTCTATTTTATTTTATATATAATATATAATTATATTTTGGCTTCAATAAATTTCTTTATACGGTGTCAATGGATTTAGGTAAACCTTAAAATAACTCACTTTGTTCTTTGATTTTGTTAGAACATAGATCAATCTTGAATATATAGTTGATCTGTAGTTCGAAGCTTAAGTCTTTTAACACGTGAGTGATGTAGGTTATGTTTTTGATTTTGATATTTGGATTATTAATAACGGCTGATGAAGGGATTATCTAGAAGTATATTTGTTTTTTGAAAATATAGTGCACATTTTTTAGAGTTTTTTGAAATAATTTGTTCGAATATTTAAATGTATTAAATATTTCAAATAAATTATATTCTTTGGGAAGTCCTTCAAGTGTGTTCATGTTTTTATAAGGCAAGTAGTATTTCTTAAGATAAGACCAGAAACAAAATTTTGTCTCGTTTGAATATTTATTTATTAATTTTAATTACTTTCGTATATCTGCTGGGTTATTTATTTCATTTGACATTGTATATTGAGTTTTGATTATATACGTCTATTAAATGTAAGCGGTGCTTGTTTTAGACATTAATTTAATTCTAAAAGTTTTTGAATAAAAAATTCTTTTGGAAATTAAAATTGTAGAAGATAAACATATTTCAATTTGTTTTGATATTCTAATCATAATGATGTAATTCCTTCAGTGGATTTCTCTGAAGATCGTAATTTTTTCCTTTCCCTCCATTTTTATTTTTCAACATTTGCTACTGTTCTGTATTGTTGCCCATTTTGACACTTTGTCAGTTCATCTGGCTTTGATTTTTATTAGTCTAGATGTGGTAGATATTTTCTTAAGACAATTATTCTTTATTTGACAGACTTAATTTTTCTTATCCCGTAATCCTTTAGTTCCTCTTTCATCTCGGGCCTGTTTTGATATGAATTCTTCTATCCTTTCGATTTTCAATTCATTTCCAACCGCTCGCTGCTCATGTACAATGAGGCTCTTATGGCCATCTTCATAACTTAGTTTAAAGTGCTCTGTTGTTCTCGTACCAAGTGACTCCTGTATACGTTTGCTTGGAATTAGTACCACTTTGATGATCTTCAACCTGTTTTCCAACGACAGGATCTTATTCAAATTCAGCAATGTACATAAACCTCTGCTTTTGGTGCTTGAAGTTGTTTGCTGAAATTTACTCCCTCTTCGAGCAGCACTTCTAGGTATTTTGCTTCCTATTTCCGTTCGATTTTGTGATCGCCCATCATTACATTTTCTGCCCCATGTATCTTGGATTTGTTTGCTTTGGAGTACCAGCTACCGTTTATTTTGGATTCATCTTGATTCTCCATGCTTTGAAGTACAGGACCAGGTGGTTCATGTCTATATGGAGGTTCTTTGCCACAGGCTCTCTGCATCTGCTCGAATTATATATTGCTAACATCTGTATATTAGGCAATTTAACATCTCTTCATTCTTAGTAACGGACACATAAATCATTGATAAGGAGTATGAGCTATGGTAATAGAAAGTTCAAGAAATCGAGTGTAACATACATCTGTATAACAATTCTATACTGAAACAAACTCGACAAGGTTTTGTTGATCACAGAGGCAAATTGTAGACATGCGCACGTTTCAAACTGATTGGTCTTTATCAATGCAATGTATGCTAGTGACTCAAAATCTGTCAAGTATCTATATTCGCTATACACAGAGACTCTAAGGTTTTAAAAATACTCTAACGCCATCTAGAGTAAGCAAAATATATACAAGACATACCTTTGTGAGTTAATTCAATTAAAGAAATGTATTATCGATATTTTCACGTTACCAACGCAGAAAAAACTTTCCTCGTGTTCAAATCTGACCAGGATTTGTCGTAATGCTAATTTTTAGCATATTCATATTCAAATAAATTAATTCGGCTGATCTATACCAAAAAACATTGATATGGAGTATGAGTGGGTCTCTGAGGTACGCTAGCTTCAATTTTTCTTATTGTCGATCCAACAGATTTATGTTAACTTTGAACTGTCCATTGTTCAAGTAAACTATTATTATTCGCAAAAATTTCATCGAGAATTGTTAGTCTTGCATTTTGTATATCAGCCCTTCGTGCCACATTTTGTCAAAGCCTTTTCTATCGGGTGTTTTTTTTAGAGTGATAGAACTTTCGATAGGATAACTGTAATTTGTCAGAAGGTAGAAGCCATGTTGTTTTGACATTTCTGTTCAGTGAGCATTGACAAATTATCATGCAAAGACTGATGCCGCAACAACGTTTACAAAGTGTTGAAATTTATTTTCAAAATCAGTGTTCTATTTGCCAAACTTATAGATCACTTCGTGAAATTTATGGTTTACATAATCGTCCATTAGAACAGCTTATTTGTCGAACTATCGATAGACTACATTTTCTCTACCTTATGCAACAACAACAAGACAAAGAACTGTACGTGCAGAAGAAAATATCGCTGCTGTAAGTCATAGTGTTAATAATGCCCCAGATTTGTATATTCGTCGACGTTCACAACAAATTGGACTCTGTGCATCCACCACATGGAAAATTTTGCGTGAAGATCTTAGTCTATACCCATACAAGATCCAACTGGTTCAAGAACTAAAGCATCTTGATCATAATAAGCGTCGTTTGTTCGCTGATTGGGCCCTTGAACAGCTTGAAGTTGATCCACTTTTTTATCTTAAAATTGTGTTTAGTGACGAAGCTCATTTCTGGTTGAACGGCTATGTAAACAAACAAAATTGCCATATATGAAGTGAAAACAATCCTCAAGAAGTTCTGCAGCTTTCATTGCATTCTGAAAAATGCACTTTATGGTGTGCTTTACACGCTGGAGGTATCAGCGATGCATATTTCTTTAAAAAACGATGCTGAAGCTAATATTTCAGTGAATGGTTCTCTTTACAGGTCGATGATCAATAATTATTTGTTTCTAAATTTGAATGGTATCAACCCAGAAGTGTTTTGGTTCCATCAGAATGGTGCTACACCTCATACTGCTACCGTAGCAATTGATTTATTGAAAGAAAGATGTGGCGATAAAATTATTTCGAGAAATGGTCCAATTAATTGGCCTCCAAGATCATGCTACATAACTCCACTGGATTATTTTCTTTGCGGTTATGTCAAGTCATTGGTTTATGCTAATAAACCAGAAACAATAGACGTTTTGGAAGCCAACATAACTCGTGTTATTGATGTAATAAGGCCTGAATTACTCGAAAAAGTGGTCCAAAATTGATCTGGTCGAATGAGGATCCTCATAGCTTGTCGTGGTGGACATATGCCGGAAAATATTTCTAAAACATAAATGTCATAAAATTATCTTTCAAATAAAAAAAAATTTGGCTTCAATCTTAATTTAAATGTGTTTTATTTCCCTCTGTAGTTCTATCACTTTAAACAAAACACCCGATATATCCATGAATTCGGCTCCTGTTGAAAGATTCAATTTCTTTTCCATATCGTCTGTTAGCCTTGTCAGTTGATGAAGTGATGAGTGCTCCTTTCGGAAACCAAGGTGATCTAGAATTATCCTGTTGCTTCCTGCAAATTCAGTCTCTGTATAACTATTTCCACGATCTTGCTCAATACTGGAAGAAGGCTTACTGGTCGGTTTTTGGCTGGGTAAATTTTGCCTTTTTCCAAATTCTGTAATGCTATAGTATCAGCTTCTTACATTTTCATAGAAGTATGCAGTTTTTATGATTTTCCTGGTTATGTCTCTGGTCTCTTCATGGGTGCTTCATGTATAATTTTGAATGATTAGTTTTGGATACTATCTATTCCTGGGGCTTTCCTATTTTTGGTAGTCTTTATTACGTTCTCGTCTGTGTTTTTTTCTAGATTGTTTCGAAAGGAATCTACTTTGTTTTTGAATTCGTCTTAGACATTCATGTTCAGGCTGAATTGTTGCTCTAGAGAGTCAACGAACATATCTGCTTTTTATTTGTTTCTCATGGTTTTTGTGCTTTCATAGTCAGATTCGGGATTTTTGTTTTGGTTGCTGGCGCTATTCTTCATAATAATCGATTTTCTGTTCCCAATTCTTCTAGTTTTCTGTGCGTTCTCGAATCCTCGTTATTCTCAGTTATATTTTATTTCCGGAATGAAAATATGTATTACTGTTTCTTAGCTTCTTTCATTTCCTCTAGTAGAATTCTTATATCATCTGGTAAAGGTTCTCGTACTGGTATATTTTCACCTCTATTGATCATTCATTTATCTTCGAAATTTCCGACTGCCTCCTCTATTTAGCGACTGGTGGTGATCTGCATCTTATTTGCTTAGAAAATTTCTCTGAATGTCGTCCAGTTGATGGTTTTGGTTTTGTTGGTTCCAAATACTTCACCATCAAATAATGTATTGGCCTGTCCAATTAATTAATGAATCCCCTTCTTTTCGAATATGCAGAAACTCATGATAAAGTTGAAATCTCCTCAAGTGCTACTGAAAACTTACATGACAATGATAAAGTCATCATCATCATGAGCCCGTACAATCCCCAAGGGCAAATTTCTTCAACTTTCCCTATTTTGAGCGATTTGTGTTCATAGTATTCCCTTCTTTTACTTAATAGAATCCTGCCAGCTTGTTACACGACAACGGCTTCTTTCTACCATCTCTTGGATACCATTTCTGCACCAACTTGTTCCATTTTTCAGTTGACGTCCTTGCTACATGGCCAGCCCAAATCCACTTTTTCTTGAATTGTTATTGGCCTAAATCTTTTATTTGTGTTTTTCTTCTGATATCTACATTTTTTATTCGGTTTTCAATGTGCTGATATACTTTAAAATTTTGTTTTTGTTTTTCAGTCAGGGGCAAAGTTTCAGCGCCATATGATAGAACAGGCAGTACACACGTATTCATCCCCTCTCTCTTGATAATCATGGGACAGTCACCCTTCAGGATAAACGCAAGTGATCAGTACTGACTCCAAGCGTGTTCTATTCTTTTCTTAATATCTTTGTTCTGACGATTTGTAAATGGAACGACCTGGCCAAGATAACAATATTCCTGGACATAGTCAATGGTTTTATTATTCATTTTCATTTGTTTTTCTTCAATGTGTTTTTTATCGTTAGTCCAGCTTCTCTACCATGAATATTCAGGTCATTCAGCATTTGTTAAGTTGTTCTTGGCTTTCTAAAAAAAGAACAATATCGTCCGCGAATCTAAGATTAGATAAATAGTTTCCATTGATTTTGTTGCCTTGTTCATTTGACCAATCAATGGTTCTGAATATTGGCTCTAACAATGCTTCAAATAGCTTTGGGGAAATGGAGTTTTCTCAGCGTACACCTCTTTCGATTTTAAAGGGTTTTCCTACATTTTCAAGTTTGACTTTTGCTGATCAATTGTGATAAATTTGTTGTAGGATATGAATGTATGACTATGGTATACCTTAATTGATTAGAGCATTAATAAGACAGGTATGATGCACCATATCAAAGGCCTTGTTGTAATCTTCAAATGCAAGATACAATTTTTTGTTCTATTCTTTATATTTCTTAATGACCTGGGTTACAGCGAATAGGTAGTGCATAGTTGAGTAGTCAGTTGTAAATATTATTATTGAATATGTGAGTCAAAGGAATTGTGAATTCTTCTGCTATAAACTCCACCAATTAGTTTAATATTCCCTCTTCACCTGGACATTTTCTGTCTCTGAGATTTTTTAGCGTGATGCTTACTTCCGATTCCATATTTGGTGGTACTTCATCCATACTGTAATCTACTATCCTATCTTCTATCGGGTGTTTTTGTTAGAGTCATAGAACTTTCGATAGGGATAACTGTGATTTGACAGAACGTAGAAGCCATGTTGTTTTGACATTTCTGTTTAGTAATCATTGACAAATTATGATGGAAAGACTCACGCCGCAACAACGTTTACAAATTGTTGAAAAATATTTTCAAAATCAGTGTTCTATTCGCCAAACTTATAGAGAACTTCGTGAAATTTATGGTTTACATAATGGTCCATCAGAGCAGCTTATTCGTCATACTATCGATAGATTTCGGACAACATTTTCTCTACTCGATTCAAAATCAACAAGTCAAAGAACTGTACGTACAGAAGAAAATATCGCTGCTGTAAGTCATAATATTAATGATGCTCCAGATTTGTCTATTCGTCGACGTTCACAACAAGTTGGACATCCACCACTTGAAAAATTTTTGCGTAAAAATCTTGGTCACAACCATACAAGATCCAACTGGTTCAAGAACTAAAGCCACTTGACCATAATAAGCGTCGTTTATTTGCTGATTGGGCCCTAGAACAGCTTGAAGTTCCACTTTTTTGTCGTAAAATTGTGTTTAGTGATGAAGCTCATTTCTGGTTGAACGGCTATGTAAACAAGCAAAATTGCCGTATATGGAGTGAAAACAATCCTCAAGAAGTTCTGCAGGTTCCATTACATCCTGAAAAATGCACTGTATGGTGTGTTCTACACGCTGGAGGCATCATCGGTCCATATTTCTTTAAAAACGAAGCTAATGTTACGTTTACGATTGGTGCTCGTTACAGATCGATGATCAATGATTATTTGTTTCAAAATTTGAATGGTATCGATGCAGAAGTGTTTTGTTTCCAACAAGATGGTGTTACACCTCATGCTTCTACCGTAACAATTGATTTATTGGAAGAAAGATTTGGCGATAACATTATTTCGAGAAATGATCCATTTAATAGGTCTCCAAGATCATGCGACATAACTCCACTGGATTATTTTTTTGGTGTTATGTCAAGTCATTGGTTTATGCTGATAAACCAGAAACAATAGACGCTTTTGAAGCCAACATAACTCGTGTTATTGAATAAATAAGGCCTGACTTACTCGAAAAAGTGAACCAAAATTGCTATGGTCGAATGCAGTTCCTCAGAGTTAGTCGTGGTGGACATATGCTGGAAATTATTTTCAAAACATAAATGTCATAAAATTATCTTTCAATTAAAAAAAAATTTGTTTTCAATCTTGATTTAAATGTGTTTTATTTCAACTTAAAGTTCCATCACTCTTAAAAACCACCCAATATAAAAGGACCATCATTCTTGTATAGGTTTCGAATGATATAGTAATGGATTATTTAGAAAATAGCTTTTAATATTTAATTTCGTGTATTTCAAGGTGAAAATCCCTGTACTAATGAATCATCTACCATCCAAAACTAAAGGAAACTTCTTGAAGTAGACCACCTGCATATTGAAAGAAAAACCCTCGCGTAACTCATTTTCTGATTTATTGCATGGCTAAGTCTCAGCCAGTTCCTGTAATTATAGAACAATAATTTAGAACTTTGGAGTGATGAGGTTGTTCTAATTTTTCCGTAAAGTTCTTGGCGCACCGAGAAAATTCTCTCCATCCCGGAAGTACTTGAAACCTCTCAAAAGGGCCGCTTATTTAAACCAAACGTTGTGAACTTGGTCCTTCAGCATTATATTTTCATCAGAATTCGTTCACCTGTTCACTCAAAAACCCTTCCATTAATGAAATCAACTAAACTCAACAGTCCCCTCTTGTTCACGGTAAGTGTAAGGTGGAGCCACGTTATTTCAACGGCAACTACTTCGGAGAGCGAGTTGACATGTTTGTGAAACACTCCAAAAGTGCCCGAGAAACATTCGGTAGCACGTCGACACCTAAGTGTGAATTAATTATGAACTACTGGTTACACACATTTGCTAACATAATAAACGAAGAAAGGTAAGAATTAATGATGGGGCAACTTTGCCGCCGGGATCTTAATGTTGGCAATATTTAAACCGGAGCTCATTATGGAATGGTTCAAGCAGTATTCTAATCCTGAAGATACAGCAATAACCAAGCAAGAATTTGAGTTATTCTATATAAAAAATGACCAGTGAGTCGAATTGAACTAGTAATAAATGAAATTCAATTTCCACAGACTTTTTATTGTTGAACGACAATTGTTTCGCCACACTGTGGCCTGATCGTGCTTTACATTCGAACTGATACTGTGTGAAAACTTACATAGGTTTAAATATATGTATGGACAGCTATTAGAGCAAATGAGACTAAAAGTAGTGTAAAGAATTGCTTGGTATGTAGAGATCCTTTTCTGAATTCTTCTTAGTAATTGATTAAACGTTAACCAATAAGTAGGTAAATTCTTGGTTGACCATACTTCAAATTGAGTTGAGAGAGGAATGTATAATTTAATGGTTTATTTTCAGCCTGAATACAAGGTGTTTTTTTAAGAGTGATAGAACTTTCGATAGGGATTTGAAAGAAGATAGAAGCCATGTTGTTTTAACATTTCTGTTCAGTAAGCATTGACAAATTATCATGGAAAGACTCACGCCGAAACCACGATTACAAATTTTTTGAATTTATTTTCAAAATCAGTGTTCTATTCGCCGAACTTATAGAGCACTTCGTGAAATTCACATAATCGTCGCTTATTCATCGAACTATCGATAGATTTCGGACAACATTTTCTCTACTCGATGCAACAACAACAACAAGACAACTAATTGTACGTACAGAAGAAAATATCGCTGCTGTAGTATTAATAATGATCCAGATTTGTCTATTCGTCGACGTTCACATGGAAAATTTTACATAAAGACCTGGGTCCACACCCATATAAGATCCAAATGGTTCAAGAAATAAAGCCACTTGACCTTAATAAGTGTCGTTGGTTTGCTGATTGGGCCCTAGAACAGCTTGAAGTTGATCCACTTTTTTATCGTAGAATTGTGTTTAGTGATAAAGCTCATTTCTGGTTGAACGGCTATGTAAACAAGTAAAATTGCCGTATATGGAGTGAAAACAATCCTCAAGAAGTTCTGCAGGTCCCGTTGCATCCTGAAAAATGCACTGTATGGTGTGCTTTACATGCTGGAGGCATCATCGGTCCATATTACTTTAAAAACGATGCTGAAGCTAACTTTACTGTGAATGGTGCTCGTTACAGATCAATGATCAATGATTATTTGTTTCAAAATTTGGTTAGTATCGACCCAGAAGTGTTTTGGTTCCTACAAGATAGTGCTACTACAACATGCTGCTACCGTGATAATTGATTTATTGAATGAAAGATTTGGCGAGAACACTATTTCAAGAAATGTCCAATTAATTGACCTCTAAGATCATGCGACATAACTCCACTGGATTATTTTCTTTGGGATTATGTCAAGTCAATAGTTTATGCTGATAAACCAAAAACAATAGACGTTTTGGAAGCCAACATAACTAGTGTTATTGATGTAATAAGGCCTGAATTACTCGAAAAAGTGGTCCAAAATTGATCTGGTCGAATGAGGATCCGCAGAGCTTGTCGTGGTGGACATATGCCGGAAAATATTCTTAAAACATAAATGTCATAAAATTATCTCCCAAATAAAAAAAATTTGGCTTCAATCTTAATTTAAATGTGTTTTATTTCCCTCTATAGTTCTATGACTTTAAACAAAACACCCGATATATCCATGAATTCGGCTCCTGTTGAAAGATTCAATTTTTTTTTTCATATCGTCTGTTAGCCTTGTCAGTTGATGAAGTGATGAGTGCTCCTTGCGGAAACCAAGGTGATCTAGAATTATCCTGTTGCTTCCTGCAAATTCAGTCTCTGTATAACTATTTCCACGATCTTGCTCAATACTGAAAGAAGGCTTACTGGTCGGTTTTTGGCTGGGTAATTTTTGCCTTTCTCCAAATTCTGTAATGCTATAGTATCAACCAAAATTTGGTTAGTATCGACCCAGAAGTGTTTTGGTTCCTACAAGATGGTGCTACTACAACATGCTGCTAGCGTGATAATTGATTTATTGAATGAAAGATTTGGCGAGAACACTATTTCAAGAAATGGTCCAATTAATTGACCTCTAAGATCATGCGACATAACTCCACTGGATTATTTTCTTTGGGATTATGTCAAGTCAATAGTTTATGCTGATAAACCAGAAACAATAGACGCTTTGGAAGCCAACATGGCTGCTCGTGGTATTGATGAAATAAGGCCTGAATTACTCTAAAAAGTGGTCCAAAATTGGTCTGGTCGAATGCGGTTTCTCAGAGCTAGTCATGGTGGACATATGCCGGAAACAATTTTTAAAACATAAATGTCATAAAATTATTTTGCAAACAAAAAATAAATTGGCTTTTATCTCAATTTAAATGTGTTTTATTTCAATTTAAAGTTCTATGACTCTTAAAAAACATCCGATATATTACAAATTACAAGTTTGAATTTTTTATCCAAATTGAGAGAGTTGTTTCGATTTACCTTCAACTCTAATTGCGGTGAGAACACCATCTTGTAGGTGGGATAGTTCTTCTTTGAGCTTTTTCACCGTTGTTCAGTTTCATCCAATTATTTTTTTGGTTTCATTTTTCACAAATTTCTAACTAATTACAAATAAATGATGTAGATAATACATTCACTTCCAGGCCTTTAGTGCATTATGGGATACAGAGAGAGTGTTCCTTGGAAGGATAAAGTGAAATGCGAATATAAAATGAGTCAAAACCAGAGAGAGATGTGTAATTATAGCTTGAGAGACAAAGAGAAATGTGATTAAACTTACTTCTAGAGAATGTGCGTGGGATCAGAATTTAATAATGTTCGAAGAGTAGAGAATATTGCGTGGCTGTTTGGTCGAAGCACGAAGAGAGGGCCAACGAGCGACGTCGAGGGATGTCTTTAACTGAATCTTTTGCTAACTCGCAGAACGAGAGACTCTCTTAGGGCCCGAAATGGGGTCAGGTAAATTCCAGAACGACATTCAACTGTTGTTGTCGGTTCTAATGGGTTTCTAAGAAAATTGTGAAGGAGAAATATTTTGGTTCCTTAAGAGGCCTAAAGTTTTCTAGGAAAAAATCAGACATATTTGAATTAAAAATTCCATGTTCGATGTAAATTCGAACAAGCAGGAAGATATTAAGGTATTTCCAATAAGGTGGAAAGAACCGACAATGGCATTAAAAGTAATGAGGTTGTCGCAGGTTTTTCGAAACTACGTGAAGATATTCAATAGAGGTAACCTATTGATATCCGCTTGTTCGTTCAGGAGAATATTCTAGGAATTATGTCGGTTTAATTATTAAGAATGTTAATCTAGAGCCTTCCCTCTCGTTGTGGATAATTTCATATCGGTATTGAAATAATGTTCAAATTCTATTGAATGGTTGGCGCATGTGGAATGTTCAATTTGAAGTGTAGCTCTTTTGAGGTTCGTGAATTCTCTTCTTGAACGATCTGCCGATCGGACCAATATAAACCATTAAGCAATTCCTACAAGTTAATTTATAGACTCCTTCCTGATTTAATATATTTGTTTGATCTGGTTTGAAAGAATTTGGACACAATTTCAATGATAACTATGAAATTATCCATAATGAAATTAAAAAGACCAGACTCACACTTTTGAAAGCAGTAGGCATTAGTAGATACAAGAACCTTGAAATTCTACTTAACGATCAAACAGATGTCGCAAGATCTCCATTGTTGAATAATTGGCAATAAGTGGCCTCGAAATATTTTAGATATTGTTTTTTGTATCCAATTTTTGCATATTTTTTTGTATTAATATTTCTGTAAATTATTTGTTATTTTTATTCGTTTTTGCATATCATTTTTCTGGTTTTTATTCCCGAAAATTTTTAGTTAGTTGTACTTCTTTGAAATAATTCTGATTCAGATATCAATTTACCAACAAGCTTTTTCAAGTAAAGAATAATAGTGAAATTATTAATTATTTGTTCACTTCCCAATCATTGGAGTCGAGCGAAAGTTTAATGTCTGGATAAAAATTCGCCATATTAAATTCAATAATATGCACCAATATATATTTATAACATCGTTTGCTACTAAGGAGTTTGGTGTTATCGGAAAGTAACAAAAAAAAGGCAATCTTCTAGTAAGTACAAACGAAAACTGCTAGTTTCCCGTGCTCCTAATTCCCCAAATCATTTATCTCCGTCTGAAAAATTGGTCAGACCTAAATGTCATTCAGCTTTTCCTCTTTCATGCATTCAGAATAGAGGCTGCTCCAACCTTCATATCACGTAAAACTTTAATGCTCCTCTCCTTTATACAACGTTATGACATTCGGGAGTAAAAAAGACAATATATTTCGTCTACAGGCTTTTCCAAGCTAATTAGAGAGTTCACGTACTTCATTTTTGATTTTCTCGGTTAGAACACATTGAATTGAATAATATATGGAGAGATATATGGAGAGCATTTGAAGACTCCAAATGGTGAGAAGAATAACTGAAACAGAAACTTTGAACTGAGTGAAGTTAAAAAGGCTCTGCTTGTTGGATTGCCTTTGTCGATTTTTTCTGATAGAAATTATTTGCCACTAACTACCCTACCATCTTATTTGATTTAGCACGATACACAGTTAGCTAAATGAACTAATTGATGCATGAGTCTCAGATCACATCTTTTGAAATTTAGGATCGTTGGTTATTTTTTGAACTAGACAAAACATATGCGAAGGCATTAGAAGTGTTACATCCGAGAAGAATAATTCGTTCAACCTAATTTTCAAGCAGTTAAATGACTTCATTCAAACAGTATTATGGTAAAAACGTTTCATCTTTGTTAATTTTTGTGATTACAAAATTTTATCCGTTACGTTTGGTGAAGCAACTATTATGTGATAACTAATTGATAAAGATATTTGCAATTTTAGCACCATCTATTAGAGTTCAACGTAACAAAATGCCTTTCTCTTCGGTGACAAAAAACCTGACAGGTATACACATTAATGAGCATATCTCGTGCATTAACGGGAAGATCATCAATACAGAGTGAAAGAAGAAGCCCAAGCACAGACCTTTGTGGCACTCCCATGTTCACATCGTGCTTAGCAGATAAAGAGTTTTTCACTTTGACTGACATCGATATTCCCTCCAGAGTCCTGCCTAGGCAATCCAAAAAAATACTTTTAACATTTGTCAATGAGGATAAGCCTTTGAGTGCTCGACAAATAAATTTGTCACATATCACCCAACAGGGAGGGCATTCATAAATGAACGAAATAATGTATGTAGCTACTGTTTGGATTGAGCAGCCGGATCCAAAACAATGCTGGGCGTTATCTTAAGGGTGGGCTTATTAAAATTTGCATATTTGATCAGCTATAAATTAAAAACTAATGGATGTTTTTGTTATGAGTCTGCTAGAAAGGTTGAATCTTTGTCTTTTTGAATGGAAAACAATATTCTTCAACTGACCGCCATGGCTACAGTATCCTATCCGATCTATTCAATTTTTCAGTACATTGTCGATTGTTTGGGGCTCAATCTAGAAAATGCAACTTCAATTTCATGTTTCAATGCATCAGTCGTTTCTGGATAGTTTTCGTAACACATATCCTTAATGGATCCCTACAAACAATAAACACTGGATGACAGAAAAATGTTATCAAGCAAAGATGAAGAGGATGAAACCTCGCAATATCAGTTTAGTGAGGCTTCAGTCACCTTCAGCACATCCTGCAAAATTATGTTCTGATAACATTGTGAGTTCTTTCTAATTTCACGATTCTTTCGAATTTTCGTTTTGTATCTCCTTATTTATCGTTTTCAGAGTAAACAAGTATACATAAATCTCGACGATATCCGTCCTAGTTTGAAGTCGCAGAAAGACGTTCTGTTTTGTCGTACATTTCTGACTGTCGGATCGAACGGAGTTGAGAGAACAAAAGTTTAGGTTCAATGCATATTTGTCGAAAGTTGCAGCGAGTGGACGTTTGTATCTTTCAAACTGTACGGAAGGGAATCATTGAAGAAATATTTCTATTATTCTCAGCTCTTTGCGAACTGAGTTTTATGTTTGTTTCGTAGAAAATTGAAAACCTAGTGAATGAGGAAAAAGCACAATACCGATCTAATGTTAAAAGTTTATCACAGTTTCTTAATATGGGACAATTTTCATTTAATAATTATTAATGGTCTTAAAAGCCACCATTAATAACCTTAGTACCTATATAAAAAACAATAAAGATCGAACAAATAAAGAAAGTAAATCTGGAGTCTACAAATTGGTCAGACAGGTAGATCATTCAAGAAATGAGTCCAATAACACCAAAGGAGTTATATATCCGATTCTGAACATTCGACATATGCTAATCATCTTAAGGAATTCAGGCATAATTTCAACAATAATTATGAAGTTATCCACGTTGAAAGCTGAAGTTCTAGATTATTACTTAGAAGTTCTTGAAATAAACAGGTACAATGCCTGTAAAATCCTTTTGAACGAACAAACAGATGTTGAAAAGTCTCCATTACTGAACATCTTTCCTTAATGGCATTTTTAGCGGCAAACTCCAATAAACAGCTTGAGTTTTTATGACTTGTTCTTTCATTATTTGGTCATGTACCTAACAATGTATTTAAAATCGGTTACACTGAATACCAACAGTCAGTACAATGTAAATACCTGAAGAAGCCACATTCTGGTGAAACAATTGTTTTAGTAAAAACATTTTTGTGGAAATAAAATACTGTCTCCTAAATATTTTTTAATAAATGAATTTATTGTCTTTTCAATTGGTTGACCACCAAAGTACCATTTCAAGATCTAAATTTTTTCTTCTACACTGAACATTTCGATATACTTCATTTTCAACCGAAATAGTCTAACGCATCCCACGTTTGAAGTGCAAATGATTCGGTGGTGCTGAAATTAGAGAATTGCCGAATACACTTCTATTTCACATTATGTCATATTACAAAGTGTGAGTATGCTTGTTATTTTAACAAAAAGGTTCCTGGAATCATTTTGATTCGAATTGTAGCCCATTTCAAGTATTCCTACACCTTGACTGAAGAATTACAAAGTGATCATGCGACCAAGGTGTCATCAAAGAAAAAAGAGATGTTCAACGTTGTGTAGTGTGAAGATACTTGGAAGAATCCTAACAACAGCTGTTCACTTGTTCATGGAATCAATTTAATGAAATATCCGTTTATTTGATTGATTAGTTTTATGGAAAGAATACCGTTTTTTGTCCCATCTTGAGGCTATTTTTGATATATATAGAATTAAATAGTTTTAAACCTACATGTGTGTGTTCATACTTTTAAAATAAGGTGGATGTTATTATATCAACATGACCTTTATTCTTGACAAGTCTACCTGGAAACGTTAACAAAAGTTTTATGTGAGAATAATACTTTTTCCTTCAAAAATGTACACAATTATATAACATTCGCATAAATTTTGAACTTAATTTGTTGAGAATGAGAATACATGGCCATGAAGCATGTTCTTAATTATTCCCTATACAGGTTGTTTTTAAACTTGGTTATTCTTTTTTTGACCATCTCACAAAAAAACTCCTATACAAAATATGCACATGGAGGTCGAGTTATCATTCCCCAAAGTAGAATTCAAGCCTGTGAAATGTAGAACGCATGTTCATGTTTTGTGAATCTGCTGTGAAAGTAAGTGATGTCAGGCTTGGTGTTTAACCAAATTGTAAATCAATCCATTGAACCATCTTCATTCTTCATACACTTAAACAATATTCTGGATAAGACAATAGGGGAGCCCAGTATAAAGTGTAATGTACAACTTTCGATTGTCCTAGAAAGAAGCAGATTCGTTCCGAAATTTAACCGTATGTGAGGGTTGATAACCCAGCCCCTCTGAATATTTTATAGGGGCCATTTCTTGTGAAATATTTTATTTTGATGAATTCTTTCTTCTATAAAAAAACACTCTGTATGTTCAATTTCACGAGAGACCAATATTGCTTAAACGTAATACTTTTTTTTTCATATTCAAAGTACATTTGAAATATCACCCTGCGAATAACCAAATGATATCGATAAATAAATACAAGAGTCTGAGAAGAAATAAGTATTTATTCATATGTCTAGAGTACAATTGAATAGTGAATGATCCACATTTAGAGTAAAGTATGTTTTCAAGTGATTATGGTAGGTAGTTGGTTTCTCAACATATCCCTTTGTTTTTTCATGAATTAATAATGGAGAAACCCTTAAATGAAATGAGAAAATACTTAGATATGGAGGAAAAATGGATTTGTATCACTAACAAATATTCTTCTAGTTTTTTCAAGAAAAATTAGCAACTGAGTAGTATATAATTTTTATATGTATGTTTACCAATAATGTTATTCATTGATATTCAACATAAAATGCATGCAGGAAAAAATCGATCATCACACTACATAGTCAATATATATCATTCTAATCTACTTGTGTATAAAGCAACATTCATATTTTAATTTTTAGAGATTGGCCAGCCACGACACCACCTTAACCATGCAAAGTTCTTGGAATACTTCAATTTTTCTCATCGTGAGAATCATTCTAATCTGCTGCGTTAACCCACCGGGGTGGGGAACCATAATCGTGGAAGGTTTCTGGAACACTATCCAGACAATAAATATTTGAATGAGAATTTAAACGTAATCACACACTTCCTTTATCCAGCACAAACTAAAATTTAACTTCTACATTTTATCATACAAGTCCTCAAATCTTCTTATCGTTCGAATTCCCTATTCACTTGTTAGTGGGTATATGAAGAGACATGTATTTTTATTGACTGTTCCTGAAATATGTTTCATCCTGTAACCATAATTTAATGATTAGAGATCTATTACTTTTTCCATCTACTACTATCTTGAATTTTACTTCTCATCCTCAGTGAAACACTTTATCAAAAAGTTTAGTTAAGCTAATATGGGCAATCATGCAAATCAATTGTTAATTATATCAAGCAAGAAGCATTCATTGATAATGTTAAAGATTTCCTCCTGAAATCTTAGTCTTCCAAAAATTGTTAGTACATCAATTGACAAGCCTTGATGTGATTCATAACTATATATCTTCTACTTTTTGCTCTGATAATATAATTGTTTTTCAATTTTCCTCTTTCTATCTCCTTCATATGCTACAGATTTCGATAGTTGACAGAAACTGTGGTACATTTTGGAGAATGTTTCAACGTCTACATTTTTAATACTTTCACACATATGTTCATACATGATCTATAAATTTCTTCAGTCAAGGTGTAAGAATACTTGGAATAGGCTACAGTTCGAAACAAAATGATCCAGGGAACCTTTTTGTAAAAATTACAAGCATACTTACATTTTGAAATATGACATAATGTGAAACAGAAGCGTATTTGGCAATTCTCTAATAACAGGTATATCAATTATTATCAATGCATGCTACTTTTCCTGAAATATTGAAATTTCACACAACAAAGTCCAAATAATATAATATAAGTCTATTTGCTTCAAAAAATACAGTTCTTTCACGGGAGATAAATGATTCAGAGATTAGAATTGTCACTTGACAGTCATTCAAATTGCGGAAAACAAACTACGGCGCATGTGTATATCGGGTTTAATCTCGAGCTCTCTGATTGGAGAGTGCCGTTTACCTTTAGTGTATCCTGTAGGGCCTCTTTCGATCGAAGCACTTCACAATGTCATTGAGAGAGAACAGTCGTTTAGTCGTCATCGCCTCACGCTGAGGTTTTGATTCACTGCTCCATTGGACCCTAGTAGTCGTCGTGATAACCATTCAATTCCGTATCTTTCCGACTGTCTTTTCCATACCTGTATATAAACGTATATGGTTGTTAAATATTTTGTGTTAATCAGTATATAATGCCTCAAATCCTCATAGAGGTGTTCATTTTACGATACGAGAAATCTACCATAATTGCTGAAAGCATCTGATTCGGAAATAATCTAAATGAAAATGAACCAAATCAACATTCATTTCCCAAACGGTTCGAACGTATATTTTATACGTTTCGGTTATTCAATTCAGCCACACAGGCCAGAATGATGCAGATATAAAATTCGGCACCGGTACATAAAACCCGAGATTTTTTCCATGTGGTTTTTATTCGAACCATTCGCCTGATTTATTGGGATATTTCTATCGGCTGACCGTAACGTAGGGGTCGTTATATTTTTGTTTGCGGTCGGAACATTTGGCTTCTGCCCCACTTCCATATTCATCATAAATTTCGTCTTTAGATCCGGCGTTAAGGCAAGTTAGAGCGGCGGTCCATGCAGGAATACCTTTATTGGACGATTATGCTGTGAGGAAGGGTCGACTGGGATGGAAGTCACGTCCGAGGATTGTTTCTGTGTGGTGTCTGTCCTTCGGGACATTGAAAACGAAAGGAAAGTTGAGCAACTGGTGTATCACTGTGAGAATTTTCTGCCAGCTTTAGATGAGATATTATATAAGGTTTTCCATAAGCTTTTTGGATGAAATCGAATAAAAACTATTATAGGTACAAGTAATACTCTTCCTTTCCTCAAGTTATATCATACTGTAAAAATTCAACACTCTGGCCGCCCTCGTTCAGTCCGACGACGAAACGATTTGAGAAGTGGAGGAGTCAGTACGTCAAAATCTGTATTTGTCGATCCGGAAGTGATGCCAATCAATAAACATCAAAAAATCGTCCTTGCATCTGGTTTTAAAGAAAGACTTGCATTCAGAAGCCTATAAAATTCAATTGGTTCAAGAATTGAAGGATACAGACTATGCTAATCGATTTAATTTTGCCAACGAAATGTTACGGCGGTTCAACAATTTTGATAACATACCCTTCAGTGATGAAGCATACTTTCATCTGACTGGTCATGTCAATAAACAGAATTTTCGGTACTGTGCAGAGGAAAATCGAAGACGAAAGCATGAACGACTCCTGCATAGCCCAAAAGTAATTTTTTGGGCTGCTATATATATTAGAGGCATAATCGGTCCTTATTTTCATGAAGATCGACGAGGCCGATCACTCAATGTGAATAGTGACCTTTATTGCGATATGCTGGGAAACTTTTTGGGTTCAAAGTTACAGGAATTTCAAGGTTTCAACTGAAAAACGAGGTTTCAACAACAAGGGACCACTTGCCATAATTCAAATCAAGCAATGGAAGCTGTTAACGAATCATTCACTAATAAGATCATTTCGCGTAGGGACAACATCAACTGGCTTTCCAGTCTACTATCAACAACTGGACCATTTGAAGCTAGCAATTGATCAAAAATGGCCAGAATTGACCAGCAGAAGAGATGTTGTGTTCCATCAATATAACAGCAGGCTCATACGTCTGTAGTGACTCGCCAAAAACGCTGGGCGTTTGATAGGGAAGTTTTTATGCATCCACTATATAATCCGATTACTTTTTTTTTCGAATTGCAAAACTTCCAGAGTGATAAAAAACTAACATCAAGAGAATATTGTGAAAATTGATTACTAATCCAATAGGGACCCAGTCTTCTACAAAAGAGGTAATATGAATCTATGTTCAAAATGGCATCAAATTTTAGTACAAAACAGTGCATATTCAACCCTAAAAGGATAATCAGAAACATGTTAAATAGAGTCATGAAGTTCAAATAATGGAATTTTTTCCCCAACCTAATATATTAAATCTCAATCGAAGACTGAAAATAAAAATCAAATAGTCATATATGCTAATGTGATTTCTGTATTAATGTCCACTTTTTCCTACGCGCGACTTTTAAACTCATTGATACGTCTATGCTCGGTTTAATGATGGGGTCGATGTCTTCTTATGGTATTTATTTCCAGCCTATCCTTACTTCATTTGAAAGAGCTGCTTCAGTCTATGAAGAGTGCTGCAGTGTCTCAGTCATGTTCAATCAGAGATAGATCAGGTGATCTTAGAGGCCAAGGTAATATTTGTGCTGATTCTCTGGCAACATGTGTTCTGTCATTAAAATCGATTGGTTTAGTGATAGACTTACAGCGCTGATTATTGAATAGCCCTCATATTGCATGTCCGTTAGAATAATCCACGCCAAAATAATACAATTAGTGATTGGGCTCTGAGGAAAGTAGCCTCAAAGTTGTCCTGGGAGTAACTGTCACCTCAGTTACCTGGTCCAATCATATTCTTGCCATATGCAAGACGGTGAACTCATCCATATATGGAAGACATTCAGTTATATATCCGTCATGACGTCCGATCCTTGATACACAGGGTGCCCAATCATAAAATTGGCGTGGTGCTCCCCGGTTGCAGGTATTCGGTTCATAAGAACGAATACGTCAGTAATAGATCTGTGCTAGTTTTTTCGTTATTTCTGGAACTGAGTTGAACTCTTCTTGGCGACCGTTAGCTTTCAAGAACTCTTTTTTGCAAACAAGACTACCACGGGTAACTGGAAGCCCATAGGAGTATTTGTTGAATTCGTGGAGGCAGTGGTTGAATGTCTGCATGCTAGGCTAGAAAGGTATTTCATTAATCTGATTAGATCTGGATGGTCTGGAACATCTCTTTGAGGTTTGAGGGTATTCACCATACACTAGACGTTTGGCTTCAAATTGGATAGACTGGGAGTGTTTATAGCGATTTTAAAAACTTCAGCCACGATGGGGTGGTGGATAAGCCCCTTCGACGTGTGTGCTGGTCAAGGTATCTCATTACAAGCAACAAGTGATCAAGAATTGCAATCTGTGTACAACTTGTCACCAAATCATTTTAAATGTATCGAAATACCTGTGTGCAGGATTCGCTAGGTTTCCTAGCTGACTTTGAAAGGGGTAGAATGGTAAGGTTACTTTACTCCATTCTGTCAATTAGTGAAGTTTCTAGAAGAAATGGCAGTATGATCAAGCGTGGAGACCAGAAGGCCAAGAGCACAGAACTAGTAGCTGTGGACATCCCAGAAGAACCTCACAGTACCAAGATTACCAATGGAACTTATGGCTCTTAAACATTTTGAGCAATTCAGAAGAGCATAGTAGAATTTATTTCTGAATATCAAGTTTTGGTATTTCCTCTTATTATTGGTGAACACTAGGTACCTCTTACAATTTATCATCGACATAAACATCTGTTTTGGTATAGGAAGAGAATTCAGTGGAATGGAATGAGTTATCAATTCCATTTCTGTCTTGAGATGCGTGATGTTCGGTAAAATTGGCAAAGCGACGTGGTGAAACTAATGATTCTCAATTTTAAAGAACGAGCCATGTACACCACTTTGTCAGCGTTATGCATTAGGATTACATTGCGTATGGTAGCAGAAAATAACTAATTTTCATTAGGGAAATCATGATAGCTGTCAACATTGAAGGAGTTATCGAACCATGTGTAATTTAATACATTCACAGCATCCAAATCGCTTCGTTTCAACAAGATTATACCAGAACGTATGTTGCTGTAGAAACGATAGCCTTATTGAGCTACCTCACATCAACTTTATTCCGACTCTCAATCAACTGTCTCGGTTTGAGCAAGCCGAAGCAAACATAAGTAGTTGTAGACTGTTGACTTTGCAGCTTCTTCCACATACTTGAGTACATACTAATAAACTTATAAAAGCTTGGAATGAGATATTCAAAGAAGACATCAACCACCCCCTCATCGAAACTGAGCTTAGCTGTATCGCGTATGATCAACCGTTATTTGAAGCAGTTTCTCATTTAGTGAAGCTTTAATTTTAATCATACATTCAGTGAAAGGCGCTAAACGTACATACAAAGGGTTATTGAAATTGGAAGGCATTTTTCACTCAGTATAGTTTTGATATTATTTTACTGATACTTCTATCTGCTGTTAAGATCTAGCAGAAACTTTTTAGCTTGTGCGAATTCAGTTGTGTTCTGGTTAGGCTTTTTTACTACGTCCTAACTCCACTTAGGCACCTTTGTCAAATTGATGACTGCTGGTTGATCTTTTCTTTTTAATTGTAATGATCGCATTTTCAAAATAGCCACTATATAGTGTTTCTTTTCACGTCAATTCACCTAGAGAAGCTTTTCTAACTTCTCCATCAACTTCTCGTACCTCAGTTATAACCCCAAGTTATCCCTAAGGTGTGTGTAAGTAGCCTGCCTCATTTCTTGCTTTGATCCACCACGTGGAGATCCGTCTTCCCCGAGCATGAACAATATTACTACTCAGATATATTGAGGTTACGATAGTATTAGCCCAAGAACTCCCCCTGTATCACGTTCATTAATGAACTTCAAAACAAGTTGAATAATTTAATGTTCACGTTTCATCATAAACTTAACTTATTACTTTCTCGCCGGTTGCTTCCATGAAATTTAAGACCTGCGACGGCATTCAAAACAAGGCATTACGTTAGTTGAGCAGTTATTGTAGATCGTACTGAGTTAATTAATTTTCTTTGTTTCTCATGAACGCGACGTAGCTGCAATTTCGTTAATTTTACGGGGGCTTCTAAAGGGCGATAAAACGGAAGGAAAATCGTGAAGGAATTAGACAGATTGACAAGGTCAATAGATTTCCAGGCGAATGTGATTATTATTTGCGTGAATACTCGATTTGGAAGCAGAACTTTCACTTTTTTTTGTCACAATATGATAGATTGCTACTTATGTTTTTTTTTTTTTGAACATTTATTGCAATTTGCAATCTACTTTTTACAAGTATTAAGTAAATGTGATGTGTTGAATAAAGACAGATAAAAGTTAACAAACATTATTGATAATTAAAAAAAATGTATATGGGACAGTAATTTATTTCCACAAAAATGTTTGTACTACTACAGCAATTGTTTCACCACGATGTGGTTTCTTCAGGTATTACATTGTACTGTCTGACGGTATTCAGTGTAACCGAGTTTAAATACATTTTTATGTACGTGACCAAATAATGGAAGCACAAGACATAAAAACTCTAGGTATTTATTGGAGTTTGCCGCTTAAAATGCCATTAAGGAAAAATATTCCGTAATGGAGACTGATCAACATCTGTTTGTTCGTTCAAAAGGATTTTACGGGCATTATACCTGTTGATTTCAAGAAATTCTAAAAGTGTTAATTTAGAACTTTTGCTTTCAACGTGGATAATTTCATAATTATTGTTGAAATTATGCCTGAATTCCTTAAATTGATTAGCATATGTCGAATGTACAAAATTGGATATATAACCCCTTTGGTGTTCTTGGACACGTTTCTTGAATGATCTACCAGTCTGGCCAATGTATACTAAAGGGAAATCTTTGCAAGTCAACTTGTAGACTCCTGATTTATTTTCTTTATTTGTACGATCTTTATTGTTTTTTATGTAGGTACTAAGGTTATTAATTGTCTTAAAAGCCGCGTTATAATTGAAACAACTTTTGAAATATTCAGCAATATTTTCAGATAATCCATTGACATAAGATAACGAAAAATATTTCTGTGTATTGTCCTCTTTTATGATTGGGTACACGTATTGTTTCGAAACCGAAACAAACTTTATAGCTAAATACACTATTGAAAATAGCACCCAACTTATAGACAATATTAAATCCATCCAATTGCCCAAAAATTGTAGATTAATTCCTTTTGATGTACAAAATTTATCCCTCCAATTGAAACAATACAAATTGTAGAAAAACTATCAATTAAAAATAATACCAATTCCATCAAAATTAATAATATATTTAATTGAATTAAATATTATTAAACAAATAGCGTCAAACAACGGTTACAATCCCTTTCTTATAGACAAAATGGTATCCAATAAACAAAAGAAAATTGCATTAAATCTCGTGTACCCAATCATAAAAGAGGACAATACACAGAAATTTTTTTCGTTATCTTATGTCAATGGATTATCTGAAAATATTGCTAAATATTTCAAAAGTTGTTTCAATTATAACGCGGCTTTTAAGACAATTACTAACCTTAGTACCTACATAAATAGCAATAAAGATCGTACAAATAAACAAAAATAAATCCGGAGTCTACAAGTTGACTTGCAAAGATTGCCCTTTAGTATACATTGGCCAGACTGGTAAATCATTCAAGAAACGTGTCCAAGAACACCAAAGGGCTTACATATTCAATTCTGTACATTCGACATATGCTAATCATCTTAAGGAATTCAGGCATAATTTCAACAATAATTATGGAATTATCCACGTTGAAAGCAAAAGTTCTAGATAAACACTTTTAGAATTTCTTGAAATCAACAGGTATAATGCCCATAAAATCCTTTTGAACGAACAAACAGATGTTGATCATTCTCCATTACTGAATATTTTTCCTTAATGGCATTTTTAGCGGCAAACTCCAATAAACACCTAGAGTTTTTATGACTTGTGCTTCCATTATTTGGTCACGTACCTAAAAATGTATTTAAACTCGGTTACACTGAATACCATCAGACAGCACAATGTAATACCTGAAGAGACCACATCGTGGTGAAACAATTGTTGTAGTAGTACAAACATTTTTGTGGAAATAAATTACTGTCTCATATACATTTTTTCTTTAATTAAAATGAGTTTCCACCAAGTAAAGACCGAATCAATAATATATTATTGAAAATTCTTGACAGTACTTCAATTGTAGTCAGTTGGTCAAGTCCACTGTAATTTTCTTATGTTGAACGAGTTTCCTGCTAGCTGTTTTTATGTCCTTTTGGTGGATTTTGGTGGTATTTTCTTAAACGCTTACGGATTTCATCACTAACAAAGGGGATCTTCAAGTCATTATGAATTGTCAAATAAGAAACATACCAAGGTGCATTTCTTAATGAACGTAGTATTTTTGATTGTAGTCGCTGTATAATTTGAATATTGGAAGTCTTAGCACATCCCCAGAATTGAAGACCGAATGTCTATATTGGTTTTATAATGGCTTTATATATCGGGTGTTTTTTTTTGGAGTGATAGAACTTTAAATTGCAATAAAACACATTTAAGATTGAAGCCCATTTTTTTATTTGAAAGATAATTTTATGACATTTGTTTTAAAAATAATTTCTGGCATATGTCGACCACGACTAGCTCTGAGGAACTGCATTCGACGAGACCAATTTTGGACCATTTTTTCGAGTAATTCAGGCCTTATTTCATCAATAACACGTGTTATGTTGGCTTCCAAAACGTCTATTGTTTCTGGTTTATCAGCATAAATCAATGACTTGACATAACTCCAAAGAAAATAATCTAGTGGAATTATGTCGCATGATCTTGGAAGAGAATTAATTCGACCAAATGTTTCTTTCAATAAATCAATTGTTACGGTAGCAGCATGAGGTGTAGCAGCATCTCAATGGAACCAAAACACTTCTGGGTCGATACCATCCAAATTTTCAAACAAATAATCATTGATTATCGATCTGTAACGAGCACCATTCACTGTAACAGTAGCTTCAGCATCGCTTTCAAAGAAATATGGACCGATTATGCCTCCAGCGTGTAAAGCACACCACACAGTGGATTTTTCAGGATGCAATGGAACCTGCAGAAATTCTTGAGGATTGTTTTCACTCCATATATGGCAATTTTGCTTGCTTACATAGCCGTTCAATCAGAAATGAGCTTTTTCACTGAACACAATTTTACGATAAAAAAGTGGATCAACTTCAAGCTGTTCTAGGGCCCAATCAGTAAACAAACGACGCTTATTATGGTCAAGTGGCTTTAGTTCTTGGAACAGTTGGATCTTGTATGGGTATAGACCAAGATCTTCACACAAAATTTTTCATGTGGTGAATACACAGAGTCCAACTTGTTGTGAACGTCCACGAATAGACAACTCTGGATCATCATTAACACTATGACTTACAGCAGCGATATTTTCTTCTCTACGTACAGTTTTTTGTCTTGTTGTTGGTGCATCGAGTAGAGAAAATGTTGTCCGAAATCTCGACTAATAAGCTGCTCTGACGGACGATTATGTAAACCATAAATTTCACGAAGTGAATAGTGAATGGCGAATAGAACACTGATTTTGAAAATAAATTTCACAAATTGTGAAGGTTGTGTCGGCGTGAGTCTTACCACGATAATTTGTCAATGCTTACTGAACAGAAATGTCAAAACAACATGGCTTCTACCTTTTGTCAAATCAGTTCTATCACTCTAAAAAACACCCGTTATTAATACCTTATATTGGAGAGATAGTTTTGATTTCCTGCCCATTAGCCAATACATTTACCTGATTTTGATGTTTATTTGTATCGTTTTAGCCTGAATGTTCCATGTGAGGTATTGGTCCAAGTAAATATTCAGGAATTTTGCTTCTGTTTTCACTGGAATTTGTTCATCTTGTACTTTAACTGACGGACTTATATTTGTTTTGTTGGAGAATGTAACTTGTACGGATTTGTTTCGTTGATGGTAAAGAGTCATTTTCGGTCCCAATGTCCTACTTCATTCAGATGTTCCTGAAGATTTTTGAAATCTTCTTTGGGTTTGAAAGGTTTTATGGAAAGAGACATCTGACAAGCACTATCCAAGAATGACTCAATATCAGTATCGTTATTACCTGGGTAAGGATTGAGTTGGAAAACTCATATTAGGTATTCTTCAAAAAAACATTGAATTCTGAGCTATCGGCACAGGTTAACTTTTCCTGATGATTTCCTTTTTATTCCATTTCAAAATCATCTATCACAGAATAACGAACTACTCCTCCAATAATTATTTTATGTTTTATTGAATGATTTTCGGTACTTTTACGACACTAGTATTTTGCTCCGTAGACCTCATGGAAATATGCGAGTGTTGCCTAAGACAATTTCCCCTGAGTGGTTTTTCATATAAGTATACTTTTCATCAGTTGGGTCTTGTAGAATAAAAATTATCTTTAGCTGAATTTAACAGAGTCAAAAATTATTTCACGTAAATATTCAATTAAAATTCGGGTTTTCACAATAAAACTCGGAAACTAAAATATTATCCAGTGTCAGCTTTCCGCACTAAATCAACAAAGTGCATAAAGTGCTATAAAGCTACGAGTAGATCTAAAGAGTCGATATCTCAGACTAGTTTGAACACAGAAAAACCTAACTCGCTATCATTATGGGAATGGCAAACCATCGAAAAGTTTTTCGGGTAAAAATGACCACGTCCAGAAATAAGATTTGTTCGAATCGATACTTTATTTTATCGTAAGAAACAGGCGATTTATAGTGGAAATGGATTATCCATTTTTCTTCGTATCGGTGAAACCCTTCAGAGTATCTCTTTTTTACTGTTCGTCTATATTGACTCATGATGTTTGATGCAGCTCCTATAATCTTTTTGGATTAAAAGCCCTGAATTTCAAAATGAAACTTCTAATTTTGTATTTCATGTAAAATTCATATATGTCGAATTTTAAGCCAGTCCATAATCATAAATAAATGATGTAAATAATGAAATAATTTTCAGATAAGAATCTGTATCCACCTTCGTACAATAATTTGAATGTCTTGAAATTTGAGAAGATTGGTTTAGAAAGAAGAGCTTGACCGTTAACTGTCACTCAAAATTCATTCTATCTATGTCATGTTGGATGTCGGATTCCTGATATAACCTGAATATTTGACACATGCTACGACTGATTGCGTCACTTTGAAAAAACTCACCCAGGTTGATAAAATGATTTGTTGAAGCATTGAGATGAAAATTAGGCAGAGTGAATCAAATGTACAATGTTTTCATTGAGTCTGTATATATTTCAATATTTGTCTCCCTCAGTTTCTTTGAAATACTTAAATCATCATATAATTCTATAATATGGGAAATATTTTTCACGTCATCAACTCAGAGTGAAAGTTTTTTTAAAATGATTTTTCAAACCAATTAAATATTTCACAGGATCTGATTGAGCGATTTTTTATGCTGGATTCATTTTCTCTTTAGAACACACCGTGTCAATTCAGTAGACATATAATAGAATTAATACTTATCACACCGAAGGAAATGAAAGAAATTCGAAGAAATATAAATTGTCAACTAAAAATTATTAAATAAATACATGAAGAGTACAAAATTTTCTTTCATTCCTTGTTTTATGAAAAACTAAATTCCCCTTCAAAAATGCAAAAGATAACCTCAAGAAATTCTTCAAAAATAACTTGCTCAAAATAAGTTCCTTTTTAAAAAATTTCCTGAAACATGCAGAACAATTTAGATATATAACAACGGTCAATCTTTAGCTCGACTTCATATTCAAAAAATAAATACCGTTGTTATAATTCTAAATTGTTTTTAGAGATGTTTTACGTGTTTTAGGAATTTTTTTAAAGTGGAACTTATTTTGAGCAAGTTATTTTTGAAGAAGTTCTTGAGGTTCTGTTTTGCATGGGAATATACTTTTTTATAAAACAAGGAAGGAAACAAAATTTTGTACTCCTAAAGTATTTATTTAATGATATTTAGTTGACATTTTATACTTATTTGAATTTCCTTCATTCATTTTGGTACTGTGTATTAAGTATTGATTCTATATGTCTACAGAATTGACACGGTGTATTCTAAAGACATATATTCCATTTAATTCTAAAAATTTTTGATAAAAATTTTCTGAAATTAAAATTTGTAGAAGGTTTACAGAACAAATCTGTATGATATTTAAAATAAAATAGAAACAGGCTTTTTACTTGATAGAAGAAATATAACAAAATTTGAATATCAAAACAAATTAAAAGGTAACACCAGAAACAAAATTTTGTCTCCTTTAAATATTTATTTATTAATTTTAATGACTTTCGTATATCTGTTGGTTTATTTATTCCATTTGACATTATATATTGAATTTTGATTATATACGTGTATTAAACGTAAGCGGTGCTTATTTTAGACATTAATTTAATTCTAAAAGTTTTTTGAATAAAAATTTTTTTTTGAAATTAAAATTGTAGAAGACAAACATATTTTAATTTGTTTTGATATTCAAATTTTATGATATTTAAAATTTTACATCCACTTTGTAAAATAGACTGTAGAAAAATCAGAAAATGAATGTAGACGAATGCAAGAGAGAATTTTTATGATTTAACTAAATCAGCAGTTTTCAGCTGAATATTTATGAAACCATATGGTGACCGCCGCAGTTTGTTAGATCCGTTCAGTTCCAGCTTCAATATTACCTTTTGTCTTCTGTAAGCTCTCTGTACATCAAATAATTAAATTCGAATGACAATAAGAAAAAGGCAATATATGCACTTCTCATAAGTGAAAAGTTCTACTTCAAAGATCAGCATGAAATGTCGTTCCACCAAAAACAATTCTCTCTCTCAAAATTTGCGTCCTTTAGAGAATACCTACCATATCCTTATCAAGGATAACAAAGAGCATCAGTGATTAAATTATGCGTATATGTAAAAACAATGGCATATATACTAGCCCCCTCTGTTTGTTCATTGTCTGCGGTAATGGGTGAGGAATATTTATTTCCCGTTTATTTTAGCTTTTCGAATTTAATTTCTGATTTGGGACTTAGGATGTTGAGAAAGGGTCAGTAAAGCAATTTTTTTAACAGAAAGTGCTGGAAATAACAGTCGTACGGTTACTATTGCGTTGGAAATTTGAATTAATTTTTTTGTCCTTGAATATTTATACTCGTTTCACAATCGATTGTTGATCTATCTTCACGAATTGCCATATTTGAAGCATTCTAGGGTAACTATAATATGTCAAAGTTTCATCTTTGATAATGCTTTGAGGAAATGAAATAGTATCTTTCAGATTTTGTGAAGAAGCCAGTTTAACAGAGCTAACTAGCATCATGTTATCATGAACAGTATATCTAAAGACTGAAATCTATAAATATCAGTGATAAAAAGAAAAAACTGAACTACTAGGTTTGAAAATAAAATTGTTTAGGTGTCAGATAGAGCTGTTGTAATGTCTGAGGTGGGTCAGATAAGCGGTGCAATTGCTGTGATATTGCAGACCAGAGATGATAAATACAATTTTGGTCTGGAGATACAGCGAGCCAATACATTCGGTTATTGCCATGTATTTCTATGCGGTCGTTGATAATTATTGCCTGGTGTGTATAAGCATTTTCGTCTATTAACGTGCAATTAACCCCAATGGCTACCACAAGGGAAACAATAATTGGTTCTATAATCAAATTACGATACCTACCACTACCTGGGTAGCGTTAATGAGAATACTAATATCTGTGCCCTCATTAAAACAAATGCCTCCCCAAACGCACACTCAGAGGGCACCGAAAAGAATTATTAGCGTCATGGTATGTTTATTATACTGTTGACCCCGTTCTCGTCAACATCCGCCCTTAAGACAGATACAGACGAAATCTGTACGCCCAACGATGTCATACAGTCTAGTGTTCCCTACTCAAACGCGGGTGTCTGGTAGATTTCCTCCAAATTGAAACGGCAACCTATGTCGTATTGTTTGACCAGAAACTATCCGACCTACAGGAAATAAGTTTTCTTCTTTTACTAAACCACTCTGTGTCATCAGGACCATATTCTGTGTGTCTGTAATACGCAAATATGCGTCTCTCCACATGGTATGTGGACTCAGTCTTCTCTCGAATATCCACTTTAAATGTTGAGCAGTGAAGATGATAGATGAGGCTCAAGCTCTTCGTAAATAAGAAGGATAATTGTGTGAACTTCACGACCAAACACGTTTCGACACTCTCTTCTAAAATGGTCCATTGGTACTTTCTTGGTATAATATCATGGAGGAAATTTCGTTTCGCCATCTTCACCGTCTTTTTCTTTTTCAGCTATTGTTTATCCACTCCTAGACCTTCAGATTTCCCTAGTCTGATCTATTCTGGGCTATACGCTGCCACTTATTTTCCACCTGAGACTTGATATCGTCGAATCATCTTCTGTGAAGTATTTCCACACTGCGCTTGGTTTGTCTAGATCTCCAGTGTGTTAGTTTATTAGTTCATCTTTTGGGTTCTTTATGGGCCACGTGTTCCGCCCATTGCCACTTCTGATTGGCAACGCGCTGTATGATGTCGTATTTCTTCATTCCTTATTTTATCCATAAGAGTCAAACCAAGCATCGTTCCATCGCCCTCTGCATTATTCTCAGTTTGTTTTTTTCGTCAGTGCCATAGTCTCTAGACCATATGTCACTGCTGGCAATATAAGTTAATACTCTCCTCTTCAGATTTATAGGCAGTTCTTCTTCAAAATATGTTTCAGCTTTTCGAAAGCCACCTATGTCAGTTTTATTCGTCTGCCCAACTCTGCAGTCTGATTTTCTTTCGTCCAACCTGATGGAAAGTCCAAGATTATTCTGATACGTTTTCTAGCTTTTCACTGTATAAATATATATCTTCCTCACTGTAACCCATTACCTTGGTTTTCGATATGTTCATTCTTAAGCCAACCGTTTCCGCGCCATAAGTTAGTTCTCTTAGTATTGTTGCCAGGGTTTGGGCATCACGGCTGATCGTTACTTTATCGAAAGTGGTTCAGGTAAGATCCATCGATGTTAATTCCTTTCTTTTTCCACTATAACGATTTGAAGTGTGAGGGTGAATCATTTTGGGGAAATGGTATCACCCTGATGTACCCGAACAGGTTTTGTATGTAGAGAATGTATCCTAGCGTTTCATGAAGGCTAAGTGTTGGGGCATGTTGTATTCTGTTTTGTTCTTATACATGGAGATGATCAACGGTGCTGAAGCCCCTGGAAAATCCCGATTGCTTCATTGGTTGAAATGCGTCAAATTAATGAGTCAGTCGGTTCGTAATAATTTAGTAAGTAGTGAGAAAGAAAGATGATTAGCCTATAGCCTCTATTTCAAAACTGTCTCCTTACTTGAAAAGTAAAATAACTTCAGCATTCTTCCAAGCCTCTGAAATTTTTCCCTTTTGTAGGCATTTATTCGAAGGGATCTATAGTGACTTTGCAATGGAATCTCCTCCCATCTTCAGCATTTCATATGTGATCTTGTCTTCTCCATTGCTCTTTCTGTTCTTTATGTGTTCGAGAGCTGCCCTAATTTCCTTTCTTATTATTTCAGGAATGTCTTCGGAGCCCACATTGAACACAATAGATTGCTTAATCGTTGGATTGGGTTTGACTGCAGTATAATGACTGGCGTGAGCGAGCGTCTGTCCAACCTACCACTGCGTCGGCGTGGACTATTGTGGTTCACCCCTAATTTATATTTCCCTGATGAGATCCAGCTTTTGGATAAAATTGATAATCTGGTTCGGGGGTAATTTTTTCAGTTCACAGTGGGCTATAATAGCCTGACAAAGGCTTCGAATCTGATGTCACTCCCTGCTGGGCACTCTGAGCCGTTTCAAGGAAGGCCTTCGAATGATTCAGGCTAGGATGGCTCCACCAGAAATACTCTAGTCTTGAGTTCATTTTGCCTGTTATCATCCGCTTAGGCACGTCATGTGGTATTTCCAGGAATGGTTGCAGGCTTACTAGAGGTTTAAGTCTCTATGCCTAAAGTAATGCCATTCGCGCCAGTCGCTGGACCTGTGTAGTGGAAGATCTTCCGAATGGGGCCCTAGTTTTGCCGTTATGGTGGAATGGAGGGCTGAACCGGATGATTAACTCAGTGACACGGAGTCCGTCGCAGCACAGAGATTCTCCCTTAAAACTAGCATACTCTATCCTACTGCAGTAAATCTCCAGATTTTTCTGTCCAATGGCCGAGTGCGTTATGTCGCTATCCTACGTTACCTCGGGAGGGTGGATGCCCACAAGTTGTACTTGTACCACCTGGCCACCAATTGGTGTTGGACTCGAGCGTGTGAATTGCGTCCCAAACAACTCGGATACTGACAATGCTTAGCCAGTAGAGGATGGATAGTGCTTCGCTGCTACCAGTCAGACGGTTGTAGTTTGTCGAACTGAAGCCCAAACTGGAAGCTGGTGGGTTCATCTCTTCGGGGAAGTAATCCCCGTAATCATTAATACACTTTTTGGCTCTGAGGCGGACTGTGATCACTTGTTGAAAGTGCTACGCTCACACGCCAATTCAACTAACTGGCAGGGGACTCTGAGACGATATGCATGGATGTTTCAGTGTCCTTAAGACACAGCATGGAATCGATTTTAAGAAAGTGCGTTTTCTGCCTGTAGTGACCTGTCATAATCCTGACGAGTATTCTGAGTTTGGCTTTATCTAGACCTAGCGCTAGGTCTGCCGTCTTTTGGTTCGAAGCTGTTCGAAGGAACGCCTTCCGATGTTCCAGGCCAGAATGGCTCAGCCAAAACAGACTCTAGTCGAGAATTCATTCTGCCAGTTATTTCCGCTTAGCCACGTCATGTGGAATGTTTTCGGACCTACCAGAGGCAGCTTGGCTTCAGCAAATGCCAGCTGATCTACCTATTCATTATCCAAATACTTTGAGTTACATACCGAGTCTGTTTGGTGCCGTGCGACAACTTCAGACTGTTTTCAATGTACAACAGCTGGATTCTTGAGCTTTCAGTGCTGACTGACTATCACAGAAAACACTATTGTGTTCGGCAATAGTTTTATTATTCAACAGAATATTTCCACTTTCATTTGGGTTATTCTTTATCGATATCAGAACTTTTATATTTGCATCGTCTCTTAATGCGTCCTCAATTGTTTTGGTCCTGTAGTTTCTGTTTCCCTTGTGAATTTTCTCATTTAGTTCTTCTGTGTCTCATGAACTTCTTTTTCTCTTTGTGGTATTTGGATGTATTTTAGGAATGTTTTCTGTTCTTGATCTCGTGCATATTTTCTTGGTTACTTCATGAAGGTCAGTAGTTATTTTATGGTTCAGATAATTGATATTCTGATTCCATCGTGCGGTCACGTTACTGCTCTTTGATATTCATCTTTGTAAAGTAGCAGTTCTTCGGCGATTGGAAACTTGCCAGAACGAATAAGCTTGTTTCTCCTGATTTTCAGATTGGAACTTATACAAGCTCTTATCAATCTATAGTCGTTTTGCCTTATGTGACTGAAATACGCATGTCAAATCCATACCACGAATTGGATAACTCTATTTGAGGTAGTGTCCTCGCGAACTCAAGAATATAAATGAGCCAGGAGATTTATTAGAAACGAGATCCACAAAATGCATGTAGTTTTTACATGGTGCGGTCCGCAAAACCTAACCAATAGAATAAGTCCTTAATCTCACCCGATTCCGCTAATTCGAATGGGCAAATCCGTGGCGATAAATCTAAATGAACCGGATACCCAACCGCATTATTCATATCTATCGACGAATTTTCCAGATTTCCATTCGCTAACCTGTTTTTCCAGACGTGCACGGATTTATTAGGCGGATTTTTATTCTCCCTCCGGAAATATTCAAATCATCAGCACATTTGTTTTCTTCTTGGGCGTCGAGGGATTCAGACGATACCATCACAAGGAAAAGGAGGAGTTTCGTGGTGAATAAAAAGAGAATAACATCAGGGTCCAGGATTAAACCGTATACTTCTGAATCGATGATCGCAACAGTAGCTGGCTCAACTTGTTTCGAGAAGCCGTTAAAATTGGGTAGAATCGAAATAGAAGTGGTTCAGAAAAATCATCCCATCTATTAAAGCGTAAATTTATACCGTTAAGCCATAAAACTAGTATTAAAGCTGAGTTTCGTTGTACATTATCCAGCGCGAAGTTGTAGATGTTCTGAATTCTTCGCAGAAAATAAAAATTTAACGGTGACTATTTTGTTTTATACGACAAATTTCCGCGTAATAGAATGATGAACGACTGAATACATCAGTGCCGCATTAAGTTCAATTTTGTTGGAGAGTTTCGAATTTTACAATTTTGCACCGTCTAGCTTCTGTTAAGAAGGACTTAGATTCGAAATCACTCTTATTCTTTAAATTCAGAATTATGCATTCTAACTTCTACAATATATTAAAAAAATGTATCTGAGACAGTAATTTATTTCCACAAAAATTTTTGTACTACTACAACAATTATTTCACCACGATGTGGCTTCTTAAGGTATTACATTGTACTGTCTGATGGTACTCAGTGTAACCGAGTTTAAATAGATTTTAGGTGACCAAATAATGGAAGCACAAGTCATAAAAACTCTAGGTGTTTATTGGAGTTTGCCGCTAAAAATGCCATTCAGGCAAAATATTCAGTAATGGAGAATGATCGACATATGTTTGTTCGTTCAAAAGGATTTTACGGGCATTATACCTGTTGATTTCAAGAAATTCTAAAAGTTTTAATCTAGAACTTTTGCTTTCAACCTGGATAATTTCATAATTATTGTTGAAATTATGCCTGAATTCCTTAAGATGATTAGCATATGTCGAATGTACAGAATTGGATATATAACCCCTTTGGTGTTCTTGGACACGTTTCTTGAATGATCTACCAGTCTGGCCAATGTATACTAAAGGGCAATCTTTGCAAGTCAACTTGTAGACTCCGGATTTATTTTCTTTATTTGTACGATCTTCATTGTTTTTTATGTAGGTACTAAGGTTATTAATTGTCTTAAAAGCCGCGTTATAATTGAAACTTCTTTTGAAATATTTAGCAATATTTTCAGATAATCCATTGACATAAGATAACGAAAAATATTTCTGTGTATTGTCTTCTTTTATGATTGGGTACACGAGATTTAATGCCATTTTCTTTAGTTTATTGGATACCATTTTGTCTATAAGAAAGGGATAACGGTTACAATCCCCAATGATAACGGTTACAATCCCTTTCTTATAGACAAAATGGTATCCAATAAACAAAAGAAATGGCATTAAATCTCGTGTACCCAATCATAAAAGAGGACAATACACAGAAATATTTTTCGTTATCTTATGTCAATGGATTATCTGAAAATATTGCTAAATATTTCAAAAGTTGTTTCAATTATAACGCGGCTTTTAAGACAATTACTAACCTTAGTACCTACATAAATAACAATAAAGATCGTACAAATAAACAAAAATAAATCCGGACTCTACAAGTTGACTTGCAAAGATTGCCCTCTAGAATACATTGGCCAGACTGGTAAATCATTCAAGAAACGTGTCCAAGAACACCAAAGGGGTTACATATTCAATTCTGTACATTCGATATATGCTAATCATCTTAAGGAATTCAGGCATAATTTCAACAATAATTTTGAAATTATCCACGTTGAAAGCAAAAGTTCTAGATTAACACTTTTAGAATTTCTTGAAATCAGGTATAATGCCCGTAATATCCTTTTGAACGAACAAACAGATGTCGATCATTCTCCATTACTGAATATTTTTTCTTAATGCCATTTTTAGCGGCAAACTCCAATAAACACCTAGAGTTTTTATGACTTGTGCTTCCATTATTTGGTCACGTACCTAAAATGTATTTAAACTCGGTTACACTGAGTACCATCAGACAGTACAATGTAATACCTGAAGAAGCCACATCGTGGTGAAACAATTGTTGTAGTAGTACAAAAATTTTTGTGGAAATAAATTACTGTCTCATATACATTTTTTTAATTAAAATGAGTTTCCACCAAGTAAAGACCGAATCTATCAAATATTCTACAATATATATTGAAACTTTATACAAAAACTATCAAAATGATATCCTTATATATAATCAATATAAAATATTCTTCAATGATTCGGAAAAAACCTTTTTTACATCCCGACATGAAACGTATAGATACAAATATATTATAATAACAAAAACTATTATATAATAATATATAAGTATGTATTGTCATGGATTTTGTGAATGACACCTTGTAAACGAGTTATAAATAACCATTATTTAAAAACTCAGATAATGAAAATCAATACAATTCAAGGAAAAGTTTCACCCTCATATATATATTGACCCTTTAGAGTGAAATCAAATCAAAATTAATTAAATTAGATCAATTCAGACAAAAACATCAATGATTCAACTCGTGAACATACTCAGGAGCTAAAATTTTGAAGAAGAAGTATATTTAGAATACCTAATCACTAGTCGAGTGGAAATTCTTTAAACGATAGTCAAAAATCAGAGATACTTTTGAAAATATTAAATAGAATTCACAGGGAGCGTTCAATTTATGAATATTAAATGTTTAAGAAAACCAAAGTTGCAATAAATAGAAGTAATTTGAATTTAGATATCTAGTATGAAATTGGTGAAGAAATTGTTGAAAAGATTCGTTATTTTCATAATTACTGTATAAAATGTGTTGAAATTATCAACAATATCAATATTGCCGACATTCCGATATCTGTTAGAAGGTCCCTCTTTTTTAACCGGGTTTTTATCACGTTCCGCTTGTAAACCTCTGTACCACTATTAGGTGTTAGAATCTATTGAAATATTCATCACTTTTGTTTAAATACCTCTGTACCACTGTTAGGTCTTCAGTTGTCTGATGATGGGATAGTTCATTTCCCGAAACTCGAGTCACAAGAAATGTGTAAAATATATTTTTATTAGTAGTAAAACATAGTAATTTCTACAATTTGTTTTAACTCTTTCATATGAAAATAAGTATTTAATTAAACTCAACCAATTCCCATAATACTTCTACCAAATTGTTCATAATACAACAGGTTAATCATCTAGAATAGTTTCAGCCCAAGAAATAACGTAAATTTTGTAAAAGCATAATTTTTCAATAATTTTGACAAAAGCTAATAAGCTTTGGAATTCAATTTTTAAGAAAACTGTAAAAGGACGAAGCAGAGGAAATGTCATTCAGTATTAAAATACTCGACATATACACGTCTCTCTGATTAAATTTTTTCTCTGTTCAATAATCCAGTTCCAAAACTTAAAAAGAAATTAACATTATTATTGTGAATGAAAATGTGATCAAGAAATACCTTACCGGAGTGTTTTAAATGGAAATATCTCATATATTAATCAAGTATACAATAATTTAAATCCAAAAGAAGAAATCAATGAAGTAGTCTGGGAAATCAGAAAATTCGAGAAACATTCTCCAAGAACCAGAACAAATTCCTGAAATAGAGCAAAGTCAACATGAAGGGAACATTATTAATCTATGAAAAAACTTACCACATGTCGAAATAAGTTTATTTCTGTAAATCTTTTCAATTTAATTTCAAAGCAAATAATTTCTTGTTAGAATTACGATATTTAGAATTGAACCCTTCCTAATAAAACAAATCAAAATTTAAAATATTTTAATTTCAAGTATTCAATTACAAAATTTTGATATTAAGAGTTAGCTGGCAACACTCAATACAAGCAACTAGATACAAGGGTGATCTAACAAGTATGCTAATCAATAATTAAAAATCATTTAATAAATTCATAACAATTGGCTCCCAAAACGTGGGATTGCTAATTGATCAATAATTATAAATCATTTAATAAATTCATAACAATATATCTCTGATGGAAGATTTTAAAAACCATAAATTTCACGAAGTGCTCTATAACTCTGGCGAATAGAACACTGATTTTGAAAATAAATTTCAACAATTGATAATTTGTCAATGCTTACTGAACAGAAATGTCAAACAATGTAGGTTCTACCTTCTGTCAAATCACAGTTATCCCTATCGAAAATTCTATCATTCTAAAAAAAAGAGCCGATATTTACATTCAACCAGTTGAATAATGAGCGATATAATATACGCCTCAGTAGAAATTGTGAATAATTGGGTCTCTTTTAATATATCGATGGTGTCATTATAATCCTTCAGTGAAACATACTCAGCTTGAAATAGCTGAACATTTACTCCGTAATGAAAAGAAATTCACTATATTATTTACATTCCACTAACAAAATAGCACTGGTTTCATTATCCGAACTTAATATAATTAATCGGTTAACCACTTATTTCAATATCAACTGGAATCATCACTGATGAAATTAATTCTAATTGGAGTTGATTGGAGGGAGCATCGATTTTGAATTTGTAATGTTCATATTCAATGTAATAATTCACCGATTGTGTATTATGTAATTTACCATCCATGGTGAATTTGAAAACAAATTAACAAGGAACATGGAAAATCATTCTATAAATCCAGAATTAAAATTTTACATCAATTCGTTTGAGAATGAATGAGCCTGCATCGGTTAACTGAAAATGAACTATACTTGATGGATATTAAATGGATACGCTCCTCTCACTGAGAAATTATCGCCATGTTCCAATATTTTCCGGAAATAGTTTGGAGGTTTTGATTTAATTTTGTGGAGAGAAATTTATATCTCTATTAATATATTATTTACCGAATATTTCAACATAATTGGCCTATTATGCTACTAATAAAACAATTGTAATGAGCGAAATTCTCACAGGTTTTTGACGAATTGGTAGAAAATATTCAGGCAATATTTACAGATTATAAGTAAAAATATCAATAAATTCATTCAGTATAAATTAATATATAAATCGAATATTACGTCGGACGGTTTTTCAAATATTTCGAATATTAACTAGATCAATTTTGCGAAACCTCTAAAATTTGAACTAAAATCCCTCTAAAACTTTTTAAAATTGAATCAAAGTAAAAACCAATTTCAATGTGAGTCAGTACTTGATAGAAGTAAAATTTATATGAGTTTGAATTCAGAATTATATATTCTACTTTCTACATTATATATTGAAACTATATACAAAAACTATCAAATTGATATCCTTATATATAATCAATATAAATATTTTTTGATGTCTCGGAAAAAACCTTTTTACATCCCGACTTGAAATGTATTAACAAAAACGATATAAGTATGCATATTAACATACAAATACAAGAAAATCCACTATTCCAAAATTACCTAAAATTATCAAAATAAAGGATCAAATAAAAATAATTGAACGGGAACTCGAACATTTGATAGCTATTTCGGCCTATCTGAGCTCATCAGAAATGTATTGAATTCAGATTCAAATATATAACAAGATCAAAATTATACGTAACAATACGTTGATCATTTCTGTTTAATTTCGGATACTTTAAAGCTTACTTCAAGTTTATTCGTTTCATGTTTTATCTTATTTTGGTAAGTTGAATTTTGATCTTGTTATATATTTGAATCTGAATTCAATACATTTCTGATGAGCTCAGATAGGCCGAAATAGCTATCAAATGTTCGAGTTCCCGTTCAATTATTTTTATTTGATCCTTTATTTTGATAATTTTAGGTAATTTTGGAATAGTGGATTTTCTTGTATTTGTATGTTAATATGCATACTTATATCGTTTTTGTTAATACATTTCAAGTCGGGATGTAAAAAGGTTTTTTCCGAGACATCAAAAAATATTTTATATTGATTATATATAATATAAGGATATCAATTTGATAGTTTTTGTATATAGTTTCAATATATAATGTAGAAGTTAGAATCTATAATTCTGAATTTAAAGTCATTTTAATTAAAGTAATTGTCTGAGATGTTTTTTATAGGCATATAGAATCATCAAATCATATGTAAAATATAAAATATTGACGGCGATCACCCAGCAAACATCATCAGAGACAGTCTAATTCGAATGGATAGTCATAAATAACAAGTAACATTCCCAAAAAAAAATCCTCCACGTAAAATTTGAAAAGGTCTTTTTTACTTCCTTCTTAGAAAATATTAAGTACACTGTCCAGAAAAAGCATTTGAAATTCTTACCTATATTCTCATATTGAATGCTAACTAAAAATATTTGATTGCAAATTTAGTTTCAACATTTGTTTCATCATATCACGACTTCATCAGGTGAGTATTACTACTGACTGTACAATTCAAAGAGATGTTCTTTTATACCAAAAACTGAGCAAATAGAATACTGGGGTGAGAGATATTCTTCCGTCCCATGAGAGACGACGGCCCTGTCTACGCTAAACATAATTTATTCTTTTCTTATCGATACATAGGTCTTTTCATGTTAATATTTCCGGTTAGCATTTTGAATGCTGTCATTCAAACTATTGTTATGCGACACTTCACCTTATTTGTTTTCTAATGATATACCGGCTGTTGAAAAACAACGTTTCGGTATTTTGGAAGCTAAGTCTAGACCTCAAAATAAGTAAAAGTATTTCAAATTTTAAGCATATAATATTTAAAATTCTGCTGTATACAGACACAGAAATTTTTTCTGTATATGGTTAAATTTTCCCCTTAGTTATTCAAAAATGTAAAATATCACCTACCTGAAGATGCCACTGTGTAAGCGAAACGATCATTATATCATAATAATAAAATTGGTGAGAAACCCTATTGAATATTATTTACCTAATTTTATTGATGCTCTAGGAGAAAAATATGTCTTGGAATATTCGTGAAATTTCTTCTGTGAACTGATTCGTTCCGTATTTTGATGATGTACAACTTATTTCTGAAGTAATCACTGGAGGCTTGAGGTGTCTGAGCAGTAATTCAATCACCGATCAATAACTTATTAATATTCCAATTTATTCAGAGATTGGATAGAGCACCGAACTTCGAGCAAGTTCCGGCTTGTGAGAAAATCCAATGTAGGAAGTGAATTTATTTGAATATCGAGGAAGTTTACCAGTTTTGAATGCGGCAATGTAAATATTTATGTTTACTTTGCAAAATTTTATTTAAAAAAAAAATTGCATGAGCTGGGACAGCAAAGTACATCTAATGTTCAACTTTAAACATTAAACGATACGTTAAACGATACCTCTCCAAACAAAATTGGGTGTTTTTTTAGAGTGATAGAATTTTCGATAGGGATCACTGTGATTTGACAGAAGGTAGAAGCCATGTTGTTTTGACATTTCTGTTCAGTAAGTATTGACAAATTATCATGGAAAGACTCACGCCGCAACAACGTTTACAAATTGTTGAAATTCATTTTCAAAATCAGTGTTCTATTCGCCAAACTTATACAGCACTTCGTGAAATTTATAGATTACTTGATCGTCATTCAGAGCAGTTTATTCGTCGAACTATTGATAGATTTTGGACAGCATTTTACTACTTGATGCAACAACAACAAGACAAAGAACTGTACGTAGAGAAGAAAATATCGCTGCTATAAGTCATAGTGTTAATGATGAACCAGATTTGACTATTCACAACAAATCGGACACTGTGCATCCACCACATGGAAAATTCTGTGTAAAGATCTTAGTCTACGCTCACACAAGATCCAACTGGTTCAAGAACTGAAGCCACTTGATCATGATAAGCGTCGTTTGTTTGCTGATTGGGCCCTAGAACAGCTTGAAGTTGATCCACTTTTTTATCTTAAAATTGTGTTTAGTGATGAAGCTTATTTCTGGTTAAACGGCTATATAAACAAGCAAAATTGCCGTATATGGATTGAAAACAATCTTGAAAAATATAGTGTATGTTGTGCTTTACACGCTGTAGGCATCATCGTTCCATACTTCATTGAAAACGATTCTAGAGCTAATGTTACAGTGAATGGTGCTCGTTACAGATCGATGATCAATGATCATTTGTTTCAAAATTTGAATGGTATCGACCCAGGAGTGCTGCTGCCATAAGAATTGATTTATTTAAAGAAAGATTTGGCGATAACATTATGTCGAGAAATGGTCCAATTAATTGGCCTTCAAGAGCATGCGACATAACTCCACTGGATTATCTTCTTTGGGGTTATGTCAAGTCATTGGTTTATGCTGATAAACCAGGAACAATAGACGCTTTGGAAACCATTATAACTCGTGTTATTGATGAAATAAGGCCTGAATTACTCGAAAAAGTGGTGCAAAATTGGTCTGGCCGAATGCGGTTTCTCAGAGCTAGATGTGGTGGACATATGACGCAAATTATTTTTGAAAATGTCATAGAATTATATTTCAAATAAAATAATTTGGCTTCAATCTTAATTTACATGTGTTTTATTTCAATTTATAGTTCTATCACTCTACATTTGTCTAAATTTTTCAGACTAATTACTTATGAACTTAATTACTCTCTCAAGGATACTACTTCTGGGTGGTGCGCCATTAAAAATTTGCATTTTTGATCTGCTACAAAAGAAAACTAATTAATATTAGTCAGAAATTCATTTGAAGGATTGAACCATGATATTTACGAAGGAAAAACAATATGATTTTAACTAACCGCCACGGCTGACCATACAATCTCCATCCAATCGACACATTTTTTCAGTGCGTTTGTCACATACAGTTTCAGAGTTACAGTATGACTCAGGGTGTGGGAGATTTACAATTTGAAGAAGAAAATATAACCACTTAAATTGTTTAGGCTAATATGCCCTAAGAATGCTGCCTGTTGTCCGTTATTCTCAGAATGAGGCCAGATTATGTATATTTCTTTTCCCAGTCTGTGACGGAAACTACCTGCAATAACAAATTTATTGTTGTATAGCATTCAAGTAGAAGTTGCCGTAGTTTACCTCTCTGTTTAATCCCACCTACAGGGCAAATAGTTCTAAACTGTGAATAAATAAAATATTGTCTTACAAACACTATTCTTCCATTTCTACGTAGCAGAAAAAAGTTCATTTACATTCACATACATAGATGATTTATTGAAATATTACAAACTGTATGCTCATTGAAAGAGAAAGGAAATTATCCTATGCTTTTTATAGTAGGTTCACTATCAAAGTCTAGGCTTTAATATGAGATGATATTTTTTATCAATAAGGATTGTGAACTATGGTAATAGAAAGTTCTACAAATCGAGAGACCGTGAATTCTATCGGTTAGGTTACTGGAATGTGAGCATATCTCTTTCACCAGGTGACTACTCAGCAGTCTTCACAATCGGAATAGTGAGAACCACTCCGAAGACTTGAACACACCAAGCTTCCAGTTTCGGCTTCAGACCGTAAACATACACCATGACTGGTAGCAGCGAAGCACTATCCAACCTTTACTGGCTCTGCAGTGTCAGTACTCGAATTGTTTGGGATGCAACTCACACGCCGAAGGATGAAACTAGGATCTTAGCCAAGACAAACGTAAAGTATGCAAATAATCAAAAATAAAAGAACCCAGATATCTGTTCACATAAATTAGCACAATAATTGAGATCTAAATAAATTATCCAATAGCTGTCATATATTCTTCAATGGTTACGTTCCAGGTCGTTCTTCAGAAACACAAGGTCAAAAGTTTACATTTCCAGGGCAAACAGAAAGTTTATACTTCAGCGAAATTGATCTGCTATCAAGAGAAGTTTATCTTTGAAGGATACAAAAATTGAGAACAAAGAAAACAACAAACTGGTTCCATTAGCTATACCTCAGAACTACAAGAAAACAACAAGGCAATGAAGGCTCAAGTAATTAGCCCGTATTGATCCAGGTCAGCCAGCAAATAGAAATTACAGCATAATTCTACAATAAACACTTCAGCGTTTATTCAAAATATTGACACATAGGTTACCAAAATTTGGCCATTTGAACAGAAGCCAACCATACCTGAAAGCATTTTCATATCGTAATGAATATATCCTGTAAAGTAATGCATCCTTTTCAGCTGCATCGAGAGAATGATGATATACCGCAAAGTCCCAAAGTAAAGATGTATTCCGCGAGCTCTTATTATGAAATACTCAAACTTTAAGGTTGGAAGGCATCACAAAGCGAAGCGAAGAGCAATTAAGGCCCAAATCATCTGGAACAACGGACGTGTCTTCACTTGAGCAACGCTGTTTTCCACTAACAAACTTCGACAATGAAAATCAAGATCAAAAAGGAAAAGGCAAGAAATTATAGACCGGATATTTGAGTTTACGTCCTGACCTTGTTAGTCTTCTGATGAAACGTGATGGCTGACTGAATCCCAAAGTAATGATTTCTGAAAACGAAAGTATACGGTGGGATTGCTGGTATTATTTGTTCAAAATTTGGTTCATTATGATGATTATCACATATTCAGCAGATAAGAATGAAAGAGTAACGTGAGCAGATTTTGATGTTTCAGCATTTGGTGCTATTTGAGAAAATACATTTATAAATTTCAAGATTCACTACTTGCATTATTGACAGTCTTGATATATGTTAAACTGTACCAAATGTTTATTGACTGAATACAGAGATAATTGGATAGAAAAATTCAATATACTTGTAACAAAAATCGAGAATTAAAGTCAGTTATTAATCTTTCTCGCGAAAATATTGAAGTTTCACCATTATGACTTTCGAAGCTGTCATAATAACGGGTGATCCATTTCATGGTAAGGATTTCACGGCCCTGTTTTAATGACATATGTCAAACAGAATTATGGTACGAAGCCTCATATTCTAAATGATATTAATTCCTCGCATATCACTTGGTGAAACATTTTTAAATTAATAAAGTAAATAAAAACAACTTGGCTTAATCTGTTTTCTGAATATTTTGGTTCAGTATTTGAACCTTCCATACGAAAAAAAAAAACATTAAACATCATGATACACCTTTGAATATCGGATGTTATAGTATAAGTTGAGATAAAATTAGATAAAAGATCATTGTAATGCCAAATGTTGGTGCTGGTCCCGATGAAATCGCACCTTTTTTTTAAAGTGTTTCAATACTTTGATCGAACCATTTTATATTTTATTCAATATCACTAACAGAAGGTTGTTTTCCCCAGAAGTGGAAATTTGCCAACTTGATTCCAGTTTTAAAGACTAGCGATAAAAATGTTATAGAGAACTATAGTCCCATCTCTAAACTTTTCGAGAGTATCGTGACTGATATGGTTCGAGTCTCACCTCAGGTATAGATCTCGGCGAGTTTTATTGGGTCAGTTCAGGTTTAGAGATATACATGTAACATCGGGTATCCCGCACGGCTCACATCTTGGTCCATTGCTATTCCTTCTCTACATTAATGTTGTCTCCAAGTGCTTCCGATTTTGTAAGATCTTTTTATATGCTGACGATCTGAAAATGTTCCAATCGATTTCCCATCCATCTGACCGATCACTTTTCCAGGAGGACTTCCAGGATGCCGATTATATACAAAATTTCCAACCATACCATCTACCGTGTACATTCAGTGCGCGATCTTGGAATTATCTTGGACTTGAAACTACTCTTTGATCAGCGTATTTACCATATTACGAAAAAAGCTAATCTCATGCTGGGTTTTATCCTTAGAACTGCATACGAGTTCACGAACCCCATTGTGTTGCGTACACTATACTTGGTCTATGTTAATAGTGTATTGGGTTTTGGTTCAGTGCTATTATGGAACCCTCGATATATATATATATATATATATATATATATATATATATATATATATATATATATATATATATATATCGATAGGCTGGAGGGAGTTCAGAGTAGATTCATCAGACACTGACAAGCACGATTCTTCCCCTCTGTAGTGAATGCGTCCGAGTTGCACCGAAGATGGAATTCAGTATCTCTCATAGATCAACAAGACTATATTATTGTATCTCTCGAGCAGCGCAGGAAGATAACTGATGTTGCGTTCGCCTTCAAATTGGTCAAAAGTAAAATTGATTGTGTGGACATCTCTCGTCATATAGGACTGGTCGTTCCGCATTATAATATTCGACATACGAACACCTTTTTCGTGGAGCAGACTAGTACCTATTACTGTCTGTATTCATCCCTCCATAGATCCATAAGGATATATAATGGCTTATCTCAGGTTTTAAATATAGATGTGTTTTCTGATACATATATAAGGTTTCGAACCATTCTCTTCGGTTATTTTCGTGCTCAAGGAGTTTGACGCGTGGTGCTGAATCGTTGAAGTTGTCGCCTGCAATCTGACTATGTTGTTATATTTGTGTGATGCTCTATTGTGATGATTTTTATCTTGTACCCCTGATATTTTTTATATAATATTTGAAATATGTGGATACTATTTTGCGTCAGCCCCGTTTGTGTCCCAAAGATTAAATAAATGAATAAGGTTCAGTTGAAACAAGAACTAAAGTTGAAACAAGAACATATGCCAATTAGGTGCTTGAACAAGAACGTTTAGATGACGATTTTTTGCATAGAATTTTCTTCAGCGAAGAAAAACATTTTTCACTTGGTGTCTATGTAAAAAAAGCAAACTTGTCTCATCTGGGGCAGTGAAAATCTTCATATAACTGCTGAGAGACCATGACATCCACAAAAAGTCACTCTTTGGTGTGCAATTTGGTCTGGTGGAGTGAATGACCTGTACTCCTTTGATAATAAAGAAGATGTCACTCAAACCGTCAATTTTCATCGCTATAGCCAAGTGATTACCGATTTTTTTTGGCCTGAAATTAATGATATGGAATTACCAGGACGCGATGTGAATTGGCCACCAAGATCTTGTGATTTATCGCCTTTTGATGTTTTTTGTGTAGTTATGCGAAGTATCGTGTTCATGCCGACAGTCCTCTGACTATTAACGATCTGAAAACCAACATTCGTTAAGTTATTAGTGAGATATTGCCCGAAATGTGTCGGGGGGTCATCGAAAATTACCTAACAAGAATCGAGTCCTGTAAGAGATCACGCGAATAACATTTAAATGATGGCGGCAAGGTCCAAGTAATATATTGAAATAGAAATTTGATCTATATTCTGAAGGAAAGAGTGTTTTATTCGTGTTTACTTTCAGAAGCACAACATGGATAACCCTGTATTTGCAATAATAATCGGTAGAAAATCTGTGTTCTTGTTTGATGAAAACTCATGAAAAACAAAGTAATTTGCTCATTCCATTTGAAATGAACTATCACAAAGTGAGTACATCATCCAGTATTTAAAATAAATGGGTTCTGCTGAAAAAATTAGCCATTGTACTCATTTTGACATGGTCCAGTTCAATTTAGCAAGCCCGGAATAGGACGTCCGCAACAGGCTTCGATAAACACTAAGAGCGTGGACGCGCGTCAATAGTTTAATTTTTCAGGTACATTTCCAGCGCGGGAGTCGTGAAGGAACAATGAAATTTCCGTTTCATTTCGCCCGCCTGTTGCTTTAATAATTCAGACGCGTAGCAGTTCGCTGCAAGATTTAAATATTCATCTCGCAATTATGATACTAACCGCATAAGGTTATGGGCCTAAAGTCGTCTGTGCCGGCTGAAAATGGTTCTATACCGAAAGATTCGAGTTGGAAGGGCGCCGTAAAGCAGATGGGTTATGGCGACGGAAAGCAACATCGCAAGCGAGTAGTTACCGTGTGTGTGCAAGTGGATGTACTTGGAAAAGCACTAGTGTTAAAAGCGCTACGGCGAAGTCTTAACTCAATTTTGTCCCATCGAATACAGACACCCCCTTTTCGTGTTCGAGATGAAGTTGAGTTCTACAGTTTTGGGCAGGGGAGAAGCTTCGGGAAATTTATAATTGGAGAAGCTTTTCTCCAAGGTTCCACTCCAGTGAAATGCGAATTTTCGAAGGAGTTCGTACCACTATAAGGTCAGGGCACTTCGGATATCGTTAATGTTTTGGTTGTTTGATTGTTTGCATCTCATTTGTGGAACATTGTGTTGTGGTTATAATTTAAAATGAAACGCTGTGATGAGAAATTCTAAAAAAACACTGACGTGAAATCAGATCTTTTAGCGCGCTTGATCTTGGAGGCCAATTAATTGAACCATTTCTCGAAATAATGTTTTTGCCAAATCTTTCTTTCAATAAATGAAGTGTTACGGTAGCAGCATGAAGTATAGCACCATCTTGTTGGAACCAAATCACTTCTAGGTCGATACCATTCAAATTTTGAAACAAATAATCATTGATCATCGATCTGTAACGAGCACCATTCACTGTAACATTAGCTCCAGCATCGTTTTCAAAGGAATATGGACCGATGATGCCTCCAGCGTGTAGAACACAACCATACAGTGCATTTTTCAGAATGCAATGGAACCTGTAGAACTTTTTGAAGATTGTTTTCACTTCATATACGGCAATTTTGCTTGTTTACATAGCCGATCAACCAGAAATGAGCTTCATCACTAAATACAATTTTACGATAAAAAGTGGACCAACTTCAAATTGTTCTAGGGCCCAATCAGCAAACAAACGACGCTTATTATGGTCAAGTGGCTTTAGTTCTTGAACCAGTTGGATCTTGTATGGGTGTAGACCAAGATATTTACGCAAAATTTTCCATGTGGTGGATACACAGAGTCCAACCTGTTGTGAACGTCAACAAATAGACAAACCTGGATCATCATTAACACAATGACTTACAGCAGCGTTATTTTCTTCTGTACGTACAGTTCTTTGTCTTCTTATTGTTGTTGCATCGAGTAGAGAAAATGTTGTCCGAAATCTATCGATAGTTCGACGAATAAGCTACTCTGATGGACAATTATGTAAACCATAAATTTCACGAAGTGCTCTATAAGTTTAGCGAATAGAACACTGATTTTAAAAATAAATTTCATTAATTTGTTGCGGCGTGAGTCTTTCCATGATAATTTGTCAATACTTACTTAACAGAAATGTCACAACAACATGGTAGCTACCTTCAGGTCACAGTTATCCCTATCGAAATTTCTATCACTCTAAAAAAACACCCGATATTAGCCTTCTTGTTGTTATTTTATATCTACTTGTTATTAGGAGTATAAATAAATTCGTTCGGATTTTTGTCAAGAATTGAACCTTTATTAAAAAGTGGTTATACATTCAATGTTCAAAGTATTGTTGCTAGTCACTGCTACTAGTTGACATATTCAGAGCACACAGAAACTTTGTTGTTTACACTTCAGCAAATTGACAGATACTGAAAGGAAAGCCTAATGATGACACTTCAAAATGAAGGTATAGCCAGATGAAACCATGGAATATTAAACTATTAGTGCTATTTGTTATTAAAACCGCATGAATTCATTTGTACCACTAACTTACAATATTCAAATAACAAACTCTACATACAGGGTGTCCCAATGAAAATTTGACCTCCCTCCAGAACTCAGATATAAAGAATTACCGAGTATTTAAAAAATAGGTCAACTTCTGTTTTGAGGAGGACGAATTTCCGTTCCGAAAAACCAACCCCCAACATTTTTTGAATAGGGAAGAGATGTCCATGTTAGTTTGAAAGTTAATTATGTTCTGTACATAACCCAGGCAAAACTTTCGAAATCGGTTCATTATTCACGTAATAATGTAATATTGAACTTATCATGTTGAACAGACAGATCAACCGCCCAAACTAAGAACCTAAGAGTTTAGAAGAATCCAAAAATAATTTTCAAGTTATGTTATGAGAAGAAAGAATTCTTTTGACGATATTGTTTCGAAAAAACACCTGAGGGTGTGACAACAACTCCTAATTTTTTTTAATAGGAAAAAGATGGCGGATGTGTTTTAGACAATGAAAATTTTTATTTTCTAAACATCCTAGTCGAAATTTTCAAATTCGGTGATTTTTTTAAGCAATTTGATATTGAACATTATCAGAAGAGTAACTCAAACAGAAACCCAATACATTCAAATACACCAGATCTGTGAACAATGATCAGGAACATCCAGAAAAAAATGTAAACTATTTACAGAACTATGTATTGTTCAAAATGACCACCATTCACCTCCATACAATGATATAATCTACTTTCAAATCCTTCACTAACATTTTCGAAAATGTCTGGTTCATTAATTGGCATCCGTGATGATTCTTTGTCGCAGTTCTGCAAAATTTTCAGGTGGACTTGCATAGACTTTAGACTTCAAATGTAGCCACAAAAAAAATCTAATGGCGATAGATCGAGTGATCTTGCTGGCCACTCCTGGCAATCCAAAGTCCTGGATAACGTTCGTTCAAAAATTGTCGAACACAGATATCGAAATGTAGCGGTGCACCATCCTGGTGAAATGTTCTAATAGATTGTTGTCTTTTTTCAGAATGTCAGTAATCCTTGGATCAATAATGTCTTCTAATCATTTCAAATAAGCTGTTCCGTCAAAATTTTCATCGATAAAAATTGTTCCAACAATATGGGTTCCTAACATTACTACCATTTTTGGGCAACTTGTGTATGTGTCCCCATGAATAAATGAGGGTTATTATCACTCCAGTACAGACAATTATGTCTATTGATTTCTCCATTCAACATAAAGGTACACCCGTCAGAAAATCTTGTATTGTAGAGTCGGTTTGGGTTTATTATTTAGTAACTCACTAAATTGTTCACAAAACTGAGTCCGACGATCAGGATCATCTTTATTCAACTGTTGCACCAGCCTTATCTTGTAAAGATGAAATTTATGAGCTTTCACAATTCGATGAAAACTAGATTTCGGGAGATTAGATGCTCGTGCTTAAGTTCTTATGGATTTCCGATTATCCATCTGTAAATGACCCAATGCATTTCGACATTTCGAACAATTGTTATGAGTATAGTAGTCCATTTTCTTCACATTTTTTCATAAAATCTGTATTATTAAAATTTAGTTCATTCGTTAGAATTTTTTAGATTCCACAGATAAATTCATGATTTCCATGAGAATTACTTTAATATTCAATCATATAAAGATACAAGAGGACATGCAGAAAACTAGTGTTTTCTGAAGCTTTTTATTCAATTTAATTTTCAAAAAATTTCGAGAGATCTTTTAGATAAAGTCTGTCAATGTTTCGGTTAATCCAGCTATTATCTGTAATATTAAAGAAACTCTTCGTGGTAAATTTTCAATATATACCCTTTTTTATGCTCGGCAGTATATTTTAAGAATCATTCACATAATTGACACAGACTTTCAAGTGAAAATATTTGCAAGCAAATGCCGAAATAGAATCAGATGAAATATTGAGCCAAAGTGTCGAATAGCCTTATGAAGAGATGGCCAAACTTGAAGGTGAAAGCTTTTCATTAAATAATTGAGTCGATATTCATATACCTCAATTCTATATCCTGAGTTCGCAATCGTCAGTATTTCCAATTTCAGTAGAAATGTCAAAGACATCTGATATGAAACGGAATAGGAATTCTCACTTCTTTGAATATCCTGAATGCCTGACATTCAATATTTCCAATGAAACCTTAGTGTCTTGTTCCGATGAAAGGAGAATATGGAAATAGAATCGGAAGCAAGTAAAGTTCCGTTCCCCGAGAATATCACTCAATATTGGGTCTCTTGAGGACTGCTACTGCCACGGAACGATATTTCTTTACGCGTTACAGCCTTTGACATTGTTCTTTGTCCCGCCGAGATTTCACGGGAAAAGTTTGAAATTTCCCAATTTCCCAGGGATTTGGGCAGTGTACTTCGACGCGGTAGTGTTCTTTAGCGTGCTGAACTTGTGCTCGTTTGGAACCATCCTTTCTGCTTCCCCACAGAAAGGTCGGATTTTGAAAGATCTTGATGGCTTCATGTTGCTCCAGCTCTTCTGAATCGTTTATTTTTTCTATCAATACTGCAACGAAGCGATTTCCATTACTATAAATTGAAGTGGATATTCAAGAGAATACGGATTTTTTCTACAATCGATATCCAAAGTAGGCATTCGCGCTCATATTTGATAACGCAAAAGTCATCTTTTTCGAGGAATGTCACTTTGTCGCTTATGAGCGACTAAATAAAAAAGCACCTTCTCTCCCAATCATCAACTATAAATCAAATATGCATTGCTCGAAGTACCTAATGACAACGAGTAAATGACATCTTTCATTTGAGTAAAAACTGTACTTTTAATTTTCATACATGAAATTAAATAAATTTTTGGAAATATGTGAACTGCTTGATTGTAGAAAAAATCTTGTGTGTAATTCGAGCGCAAATTCTTTCAATCGACAATATATCATTTTGCATTTGAATCTTATTTTCAGGATTGCTGTACATACACAAAAAAATGGCCTTCATGACACTGAATGCCTAAATCACAAAAAATCTCATTTCTTGTATGTGTTCCGTCTCATTAGAGTCGGCCCTGTCGTTCGGCATTAGTTTGTCATCGTTACTTAGGTCTTTTGAGCTGATATTGCGATCTAACAGTTTTGAGATTTGTTTCAAACTGTTTAGTTTTACTCGACACTTCTGATTATTTGTTTTCTAATTATTATATATGGCCTTAGAAAACATAGAAAGTCAATTAGAGATTTGGATATATTTATGCCGGTTAATTTCACATGACACAGCATTCGGAATTATAAACTGACTCTATAATCCTTTACTTGCATTATTCTCATAATTTTTCTGTAACCAATAAGAAGGTTTATTTTGTTCTTTCAGTCCACCTCCAAATGGACCTTTCAATCAATTACGTTAATTTCCCTCTCTTTGTTAGAAAGGATGCATCGAGCACCTCAAACGTTCAGTCTTTGAAAAGACTATTAAATCATTAATATTCGAGTACTAGTCAAACTTGTCGCATGTATCCTTTGCTACATTATGCACTATTGTTAGGCTAGTCAAATTTGTTGTACGTAGTTTGTGACATTTCGGTCCAAGCTATCGCAGTTAAAATTGTTAATATAGTAATCTAGTCGATTGCCAAACTATTGACAAATTCATTACATTTGTTTTCAGTGTAATAATTATATTCTTTAACTTGGTTTATAAACAGTAAACCAAGAATTATTGTTCATTGTTATCATAGTGTATTACGAGTGTTTTACTATAATTCCTACAATCTTCGTTGGTTTATCTTACTGGATAAACAAAGCTAGTTCATCATCGGGATAACTACATATAAGTGCCCTTGAAGTAAAACTCTTCGCCATCTACGCCAAAAATAAAGTCCACCTAAATCTTTCCGAATTAATCATTGTGATTAATTAAATGGCAACTGCCTGTTATTTCAAAATACTGGCTTAATAGGAAAAATACTGCGTGATACTAACCGTGGTACGTTACAGTAGTTATCGATCTTCTTTTTTTGTGGTCCGTATATGCGATAATGTGCTATGCAAACGATCTGGTGTTGTGTAGTATCAGTTGTGGATTGATTGTCACAATGTCAACATGCAATTAGAAGCCGTCCAATTTGAACAATTAATGTATTGGTTAAACGAACATTTAACGCAACAAGAAGTTGCTAACCGTCTCCAGGTTTCGCAAAGTATTGTTAATAGAGCGTGGAATTGCTAACCTATTAGTGGACGTGCTGCATATACTTAAGGAGATGGAAGAATAAGAGCTGCATTTGTCGCATAAGATCGACTTATACGGAAAACTGCACGACGAAATCCCTTTCCACAGCATCCCGATTCAATAGTTCATTCCGGCAAGCTACCGATAAAATAGTTTCTGGTCAAGCAATCCGCAATAGGTTGCAATGTTTCCATTTGTGAGCAAAAAGGAACCCACGATTGAGTAGGAAGCAACGCGCTGCAGATATCGTTGGGCTCTTGAACATGAGGATTGAAACGAGCAAAGATGGAAATCCTGCATATTCACGGGTGAGTCCAAATTTCATCCTTATCAGTCTGATGGGCAAATGTTTGTTGTGGGTGAACTGTATAATGAACATTTCATGACGCCAACAGCTCTTTTCGATGGCTGCTCAGCGTACGTTTGGGGGAGCATTTGTTTTAATGGGTGCACAGATCTTATTATCCTCATTAACGCAACCACGACAGCAGTAAAGTATCGTTGTTCGATTGTTGAACCAATAATTGTTCGCTTTGCGGCAACCATTGGCGATAATTTCACGATGATAAAACTCGTCCACATCAGGCAAGAATTATCAACGACCGCATAGAAATGCATGGCATAGGAATGTATTGGCTCGCTGTCTCTCCATATCAAAATTGTATTGAACATGTCTGGTCTGCAAATGTTTCAGCAATAACACAGCTCACATGACCCAACGCAGATATTATAACAGTTCGCCAATGCTTTGGTGGATACTAGGCAAAACATTCCTAAACTTTCACTACTAAGAGCTAGAGAAGGTCCGATCGAATATTAAAGGTGATTTCAAGGTTCCTATCATAAGGAACCTAAAACTGCAGACTCTACCAGGTCAGAATGTTCATTTTGTTTATTTCTCTACCATGTCGTCAGTCTCTGACAGCTCTGACAGTCTTGTAAATGACCGCCACGGCTTTGCTGGCATATGCGTACCCTTTTGACAAAATTTTCAATAACGTTATTGAATGTAGTGGTATTTCATTGATATAGCGTTTAATGCCGGCTTTCAATGCTTCGATGGTTGCAGGCTTATTGGTATAAACCAGTGACTTCAGATAACCACACAGCCAGAAGTCTAAAGGCGTTAAATCGCAAGAGCGTGGGGGCCTATTCTGATCACCAAATCAGGAAATGACACGACCAGGAGCAAACTCGCTGTTCATGGTCTACTGGCAGAAGTTGTTGAGACAGTTAAATCTTGTAGGCATTCAGCTGTAAATCTTCAGTGAGAATTCGCTGAAGAGTGCCTGTCCAATCTTGTGCCCGATGGCGAATTGACGTCTCTGGTCTCTCTGTCAAAGTAATATATTTCACATCACTAACCGAACCAGTACTTTCGAATTTTTTGATCCTTCTTTTCACAATAGATTAAATAGGCAAATTATGTCGACCGAAGTTTGGATGCACTTTACGAATAGTGGCAATTAAACTTTCACCAACTTCCCACTCCCCACAAGGTCTACATCTGTGTTAGAGAGAAGAGCATTTTTGTCAAGTTAAACATTAAACCATGATAACAGATAACGAGTTAACAGAACCCATACCACTGGGAAGAGGCATTAGACAGGGAGACTCATTGAGCCCGTTACTATTCAATATTATCATGGATGAAATTATAAAAAACGTCTGTAGACAGAGAGGTTATAAGATGGGAGATAAAGAACTGAAAATTATATGCTATGCAGACGATGCAGTTTTAATAGCGGAAAATGAAGATGATTTGCAGAGGCTTCTACATGTGTTCAACACAATGGCTCAATCTCTTGGGATGATAATATTCAAATGCAAAACTATGTACATGATCACATCCAAGATACCCCTTAGATGTAAATTGGTTGTTGATGGCAGCATTATACAACAAGTGATGAAGTTTAATCACTTAGGCATAGAAATTTCCAGTTTTGGCGAAATAGAAACGGAAGTAAGATCACAAGTGGTTAAGGCAACGAGAGCTGCTGCACAACTTAATGACACCATATTTCGCAACAAACATCTCAGGATAGACACAAAAAGCCGTATTTACAAGGCCACTATAAGACCCATACTAACATATGCGGCGGAAACAAGACCCGAGACATCTAAAACTCGCCAGATGATGGAGGCAGCGGAAATGAAAATAGTCCGGAGAATAACTGGAAAATCTCTATGGGATAGGCAGAGAAGTGAAGCCCTCAGAAGAACATGCCAAATCGACAACATCAATGCTTGGGTATTGGACAGAAAAATTCAGTGGAATGATCATATAACACGAATGACAGAGGACCGAATCGTGAAGATCGCTAGGGATAGGTCACCATTGCGAAAACGAAGCCCAGGGAGACCTCGAAAACGATGGATGGATGGTATACCTATATGAAGCGAGTTGCGATGAAGAACAGGCATTGTGCCTATATGGACGCTGGAAGAAGAAGAAGAAGAAGAACATTAAATTATTTATTATTATAACGCACATATCTTTCAATTATTCCAATATTCGACTGGAATTCGGAATTCTCTGTCTTATGCGTTGAATATGCTCTTATTAAAACGAGATTTTCCAAACCTGTATTTCTTCATTGATTGCAGTTTTTCAGTTTATAGGCAATGCCTAAACTCTCATCAACTTGTAATAATAATAATGATAATATTTGTAACAGTTAACTGATAAAGAATCAAAGAAAATATAAAATATTGACCGTGATCATCCATCACAGTTATTTCATATTCTTCCAAGAATCTTGCAATAAAATTTATACGTTTCAACTTTTCAATCAAATACTGGCAGGGGGATAATGTAGGACAATTAATAACATTCACCCCATTAGCTGATGCCGGCATCGTGAAAATTGAGTTACGGTCTGGCAATTTAATTACCCCATGAAAAAGATATACCGGCCGGATCATTATTGGCCCCCAGATCTATTCATCCCGCTCCTTTGAACATCTTTCAGTGATTCGGGGCAGGTTTTATTAAAATCGCTGCGATTTTTCGACGGATTCATTTTATGGTGTTGTGAATTTTTATTAGAGGATGAGCTGCTTATAATTTAATTTCGTGGGAGTATAAATTCGTGAAAATCATTGATCACGAATACTTTCATCCGGTTGAGTTCCTCTTCTGCAACTTAAAATATAGGCCGGTGAACTTTGAGACACCTTTTGGTAGCTCACAGTATCGTATTTGATTAGCGAAATCCATTGGCAGAGTTGAGGGGGTTGTTATTGGTCTGTCTCCAATCGACATCGAGCTTCAGCTTTCTCTCCATCGCTATGGGGGGCGTCCTAATGATCTGCGTGTATTTGGGTTCTGTGTTTGCACCCCTTTGGTCAGTCTTTCTGCTGGCATCCTCTTCATGCATGATCTGACCCTTCTGACTACATTCTCTACCACCAGTTTCTCCCTTATGTCTAAACTCCTCATATAGTCTCTGAGTGTCACTCCTTTGATACATTTTAAGATCCTCATTTCAGTTGTTCTCGTTATTCTCTTAGTGGTCGATGTTTCTGCCCTCGTTTTGACGGCGTCTCACACGCTTTTTATATGCGCGTCTTCGCCTTGTGGCTCATGGTTTTGTTGGTCTAGATTATATCTCTCAGACTCGCTAAAGAGCGACCTGAACAAGCTCGATGTTTTCCAAATGCGATGTCTTCAGCAGATCTTCAAATAACATCTTCGAAACGACTTCATACGGGAGATATTCGATCACAAACCAACCATAGAGGCTCTGATCCATCAGAAGAGACTGAGATGATTCGGCCACGTATGCGGAATTGACATAGAACGGATACCATACAATATGCTCTGGCGAAAATTCCTAGAGACAGGGCGAGTGCACCGGTTGGCTCCCAGGAAGAGGCACGTTGAGGAGGATGTACGAAAGCAGCCCCTCAACATCCAAGACGCAAAGATTGTAGCCATGGACCGTAAAGCGTGATACGGACTGTTCAAAATCCAGTGGCACCCACAGCAGACGAAAGACCTACCCTATCACCAGCTAGGGATCAAAGAAGAAGAACATATCTCTCAGACAGCCTCCAATCTTTGCTACTTTGTGCGCCTGTGCTCGTACTCCTTTTATAATGCATCGTTCACTGGATACTGTCACTCCTAAATAGTTGGATGTTAACACTCGTTCCATTATTTTGTCGTTAATTACTATCTTTAATCGAATAGGCTCTTTGGCGATGACCATGGTATTAGATTTCTAACAGCAGATACTCATATTTACTTCTGCCGTGGCTTTTTTGAACTCATACACAAGGCGTTGTAAGTCGTCTTCATTTTCTGCCTCCAGCATGGCGTGCTCTGCATAGCACATAACCTTTAGAAAAGTTTCCCTTCTTTTAGCCAGCCCGGATTTTTTTAAATCTCTGAGTAATTCGGTCCATCATAAGATTAAAAAGTAGTGGAAGCATAATGCTTCTTTGTCGTATTCCAGTGGTTATGCGGATCTCCTCAGATAATTCACAGTAAATTTTTACCCTAGCAGTGTTATCGGTGTTAAGATTTTTTCAATTTTTGATATTGTTTGCATTGTATTATTTTATATGTTTGCATATTGAAGTTATGAAGTGGAACTCCCCGCAAAATTCATTATTCTGTACAAAAATTGACATTTTCAGAGCACACAGAAGTTATGTTGTTCAAACTTCAGCAAAATGGCAGACACTTAAAAAAAATTAAATAAATAGAGTATGCGATTGACTCTGGGAAAAACATTATAACAATTTTATCCAAAAAACTCGCACAGTTTTTATGTTTCACAAATAATTGAGAATCCTGACACGTGTTTCTGTCTTCCGACCATATTTAAAGAAGTACAAAAAGTAACTTAAAATTGAAAAGAGGTTATTTTATTACACTTAGGACATCTGTGTATTTTGATAGCGCATGGAAATAACACCATCCAATAAAGTGGTGTCCTCAAAAAGTATTTGGTAATTTATCAAATTCTCCTTCTTCTCAGTGGATTTCTGATTGAAACAATCTCCAAATAGTCCACCAATTTACCCTTTTCAACAGTATATAGTAAATTGACATGTTTCCAATTGAAAAAATGATTATTCCTTATAGAATATTCATCAAAACCGCTTGATTTCTAGTTTTTAAAAATAGACATCCTATGTTATTTGATTCTATGTTGTAAACATCGGCCTGTCTGTCCTATATATGTAGCATTTCAACATTTAATTTGATAAATCCCCGATTCAGAAAAGTTGAGGTTCCATTCTTTATTGTTCAGCAACATCTTAGCTAAATTATTTCTCTACTGCTAAAGAATTGATTCCCATCTTATAAAGACCATTGGAGATCCTACTGCTGAAACCTTTATATAAGCCATTGGACTTTTGAGCACCCCATCGAACGAAGTCAGTTTCCTAAAAAAAGTCAAGATAATTAAAACTATAGCTGTGAACAATGGCTATAGAACTGAAATCATTTATAAAATGATAAATAAGAAAACTTACCACAATATTTAAAAGAGAATTATATAATTAAAACTATAGCTGTGCACAATGGCTATAGAACTGAAATCATTTACAAAATGATAAATAAGAAAACTTACCACAATATTTAAAAAAAAATTATATCAAAGTAAATGAAAAAAAGATACTATGGTATTCAATGGCTTATATAAAAAGTTTCAGCAGTTGGATCTCTAATGGTCTTCATAAAATGGGAATTAATTCTTTAGAAGTGAATAGAAATAATTTAGCTAAGATTTTGGTGAACAACAAAGAAAAAAACCCTAACAAGCAATCAACCGGTTTTTCAGAACATTGTATAGAAAATAATAATTTTTTTAATGAGGAAGGTGTCACTTTACAATATAATGTTAAAAGAGTAAATTGATTGGGTATGTGGAGATTCTTTCAAGCAAAATAGCCATCGAGAATAAGGAGAATTCAACAAATTCCCAAATACTCTTTTGGGAACACCCCTATATCTGGACTATTTCCATGAGCCAAAAAAAAAGATTTCCTAAATGTAATAAAAGAACCTTTTTTCAATTTTAAGTTTAGTAACTGTTCTTACTTCTTTGAAAATGGTCGAAAGACCGAAACACGTGTCACGATTCTGAAAAAAAGCGCAATGATGACACTTCAAAATTAAGGTTTTCCCATATAAAACAATGGAATAGTAGCGACATCGGTTATCAAAACTGCACGAACTTATTTCTACTTCTAATATCGATAAAATCGAACTTAGTCTCGTTTGCGCAGATTCAAGAAAGCAGATAAGCAATGCAAGTTGGGTTAACTCTTTGGTCAAATTCTAACTGAACTCGGTAACAAATAGTGCCAATACTGTTCGACTATGCAACGTACACAAAGTACATAAAGACTATTTATTCTAATGAAAATAAACAAATTAGACTCGGCTTCAGACATTGTGCCGTAGAGTTCGGCTTTGAAAATGATTCATGGACGGAAATCTTGAGAAAGAAAATGTAATATGCGGGCAAAAATTTTCTTTTTACTGTTTTTTTACGATCTGTCCCTTTGTCTGGATCTGACAAATTATTTCCTTGGTGAATATATAAGGAGATATATAATAAATTGCCGAACTAGTCAAGGCACAAATGAAATCATGGCGAGAAAACTGAATTTTATTCCAGGAGAATTTAGTGTGTAGAATATGAAAATCTCATTATTTCTTCCTGCGTGAAATATGTTCCGAGAGAAATTTTGTATTGTCCTTGTTCATTATTTATGAAAATACTAGCCGCAAATATCCTTACTCGTAAATTTTTTGATATTAAATCTTCTGGATGACGTAAAATCTGAAACTCTGAAAGAGATTTTTTTTCAATAACTGATTCACCTCCGGAATATGCCCTCTACACTTCAAAAGATCTATAGTTGAAACAATTTATAAATCAGGTATAAGAAATTGTATGAGGAACTATAGACCGATATACATGATTTCAACTAATATTTGAAAAAACACCCAAGACGCCAATGGAGAAGTATGTAGCCAACTTCAATATCCTAAATGCTCGACAATATGGCTTTCAACCGAATAAATGCACTCAAGATGCTATTGCTCATTTGAGCTGCAAAATAAGCGAACGTCTGGATAGGAGCAATAAGACAATTTGTGTATTCCTGGACCTTGCAAGAGCATTAATACTGTTGCTCATCCTCAGATTATTGATGATCTGAAAAAATTGGTTTTAGAGGCAAGTCTGACGATTTTCTAAGAAGTTATCTTCAGGACAGAAAGCAACAGGTTATGGTGAACCGTTTAGTGAGCCCAAAGAGAATTGTAGAATATGGAGTTCCACAGGGAACTGTACTTCGCCCATTGCTGTTCATATTATTCATGAACGATATTTTCAATATCCAGGTTACTGGAAATATTGAGTTATGCCAATAATACAGCCATAATTTTTTGCGCTCGAGATTGGGAGAATTTGAGATGTTTGGTCGAAAGAAATATGGTCCCATCTACAAATCAATTGAACTGTTAGGAATACAAATAAAGAAAAGTCAATCTCTGAAATATCTTGGAGTGATAATTGAAAGATACCTTAAATGGGATTTACATACGTCGAGTGTGTGTGCCACATTGCGAAGCGTCCTTACCAGGTTTAAATACCTCAAGAGTTTTTTGAGCGTGGAACACATGATAATGGTTTACGTGCATTGGTTGAATCAAGAATTTCCTATGGTAGTATTGATTGGAGGCAGCTCTTAGAGAGCACCTGAAAAGGCTTGAAGTTCTGCAATAAACATTCATAAAAGTGGTGTTTGGAAAACCTAGGCTTTATTCATCCGATTTTTTGTTGTCTCAGACTCAGCTGAGGCAATTATAGTGTTTCGCTGTATGTGCCATGGAATTCAAGGACAAGCAGAATTTGAAGATTTATGATAGCTGTTAGTCCACCTTTCATCGATACCAGACACCATTCGCTTTCAAGTCTATCGGACAGAAGAGATATAAATTCTTGTTACCTCGTTTTTCCAACATTATTCCGAAGGATATAATGAATCTTCACCCTCAAAGCTTATTCAAAAAGATATTGAGGATATTTTTGCACGAGACAAATAGATTTGTTATTTAAATATTTTAATATTTACAGATATATTCTATTAACCTTCTACATTTTTTATTTCAAAAATTATATTTAATATTATATCTTCAGGAATTAAATTAATGTCATATAAGCTCTACTTATATAAAACGACGTATAAAATGAAAATTCATTATAAAACATCCAAATGATATAACAAAATCCAATAAATATAAATTGTTGACAAAAATCCTACAAATTGAATATTTTGAGTAGAAAAAATTTTGTTTCTGCTTATCCCTCTTATGAAAACAGATATTTTTCAGAAATGTTTAACATAATCTTGAGATTATATAAATATTTTAAAAATTTTAAAAAAAATTTTTTAAAAATTAGCCTTCTACATATTTAATTCCAAAAGATTATATTCAATGATTATAACTTCTGAAAATAAATTGAAATAATGTCGTATAAGTACCACTTATATCATGACATAAAATAAACATTCATTATAAGACATCCGAATGCTATAACAAAATCCAATAAATAAAAATTATTAACCAAAATCCTATAAATTAAACATTTTGAATAGACAAAATTTTGTTTCTGCTTATCAATCTTATAAAAAACCAATATCTTTCAAGAATATCCAACATAATCTTAAGAATTTCATCACAAAACTATCTTACTTAGACTATTCAATATTATTGGATATCTAACCAAGGTACTTTATATAAAAACTCAAGATATGCAAAACATTACTGAAAAACAAGTTTTAAGATCGACTTTGCTCATCAGTATTCAAATATTCATATTCAATAAATATAACATCAATCAATAACAGAAGGCTAATTCTTTTAAAAATTTTTTTAAAATTTTTAAAATATTTATATAATTTTATATACCTCCTATCAAGAATTAACCTCTATTTATGTTATTATAATCTTAAGAATTTCATCATAAAACTATCTTAGAATATTCAATATTATTGGATATCTAACTGAGTTAGTTTTTAGAAAATCTCAAGATATGTAAGAACATTACTAAAAAACCAAGTTTTAAGAGAGACTTTGCTTCGTCCGTACTCAATCATATTCATATTCAATAAAATATAACATTAATCAACAAAAAATATTTTCTCACCTTTTAACAATCCAGAAAGCTTCTGGTAAATAAATACTGAAAATTTAAATGGAGTGTAATGTTAACTCAGATAAATAAATCTGTGGTTTACCATTGATCTAAAAGATTGAAAGGCAATTTAACGGTCTCTGTTATGACACAAGAACCATCTGTATAAACAGAAACAAAATTTTGTTTACTCAAAATATTCAATTTATAGGATTTTTGTTAACAATTTATATTTATTGGATTTTATTATCTCATTTGGATGTCTTATAATGAATGTTTATTTTATATGTCGTTTGATATAAGTAGTACTTATATGACATTAAATTAATCCCTGAAGTTATAACATTAAATATAATTTTTTGAAATTAAATATGTAGAAGGCTAACAGAATATATCTGTAAATATTGAAATATTTAAATAATTTTATATGCCTTCTATCAAGTATAAACCTGCATTTATTTTATTTTATTCAAAATAGATTTGTGATTCACGGTTGGATTGAGGGGAATTAGCTGCATATGGTGATCTGTTATTTAATATCATTTTTTTCTCAATTTCTGGTCTTGGTTGTTTCAGTTGATTCTGTAGAAATTTTTTTTTGGGTAAATGAACTATTCTATTCTAAACTATTCTATTCTATCGTTGCTGTGGCTTATTCTGGTTGAGTGAAAAGGTGAGAAGTGTGAAAGCTCACGTTTATAGGAGTGCGCCATTCGAAATTTGCATTTTTGATCAACACTTATCCGGATCCCTACAAAAAATAGCCCATTGAGCGGGATGGAAACGCATCGAATAGTCACAAGGCTTCAGTTCTTCACTAGTTGAATTGTAGAATGTACTGAAATTTTTTCTTTGTTCACTACTATTTTTGATACCTTGTGTTCACCTGAATGACCCGACAAATAGAGCAGAACAATTTTTTCAGTGTGAAATGTCACCTTGACAATGAATATAAATCTAAAATTTATTTGATCGATACTTTACGAGATATCTATTACTACTGACATCTACCGAAAAAATAATGGATTTCTCTTTCTCAAAAGTACTATTTTAGAAAAAATCTAGATGCAATGTTAGCACTTGCAATTAAGAATTTCTCAAAAACAGTCAGAAAATCGTTGGTTCCTTTATGGCTGTCGGTCTGTGTTGTTTACGGATTCTAACAGCTCACCCTATAGAGGTTTATGGGATGTAAAAGCAACTTCTTTGTCTTTTTGACCAACAGTTATCTAGTTGAACATGTCAAAGCTGTAAAGAATCCTGTTGACGTTATCCTCGTACAAGCAGAATTCCGACGAGAATCCTTGTGCACACACGAAATCCTCTATGGCACTCAATCCAGACATCCCGGAAAACATCCCTCAATGATCTCCCTTACCGCCACCGCAGTACATCAGTTCTACATGGATCTGCGAAGCCGTCACAGGACGAATGAAGAGAAGATACGGATGGTCCCAGGAAACTACCCGCTTTGACTAATGGCGTATCCCTTAGGAACCTCTCTCTACGTTTTATAGCGTCCCTTCTATAACATTTCAGCCGATTCCCTCCGTACGTTTTATTTCTGTAATGATTCTGTGATCAGACCCTAATAAAATGTTGATTTTGTGCGGACAGGATACGAACTGATGGCTCTTTGGTTTTTCCTGTTTTATTTCAGGACGGACTGTTGCTGTTTGCTTCTGCTGACGTGTCGTTTGTTTATTAAAGGGATAAGCCCTGGGTTTTGGGGATTACTGCCTCATTTGAATTTTGCGTACGGTGATTCTTATGTTCAGGGAATGACGTCAAATAAATAAACCTCAGCAAGTATTTTATTCATTCATTTAACTATTTTTGCCGTCACTCTTTGATAGCTCAAAATGTTTGAACAAATTCTACAAAATATAACTCAAACTGTTTCCACAAGCAATGATCAAATGAATGGAATGAATTTCATATCACTTTTTGTTAACTGAATAAAACTAATTGTGTCTCATTCATTATATTAAGAATCTTTCAATGGGAACGCCGCATTTTTAAATTGACATTACTCACTCATGGCAGCCATTTGTCATTTGTAACATTGACTGTTGTATTTGTCAATATCTACCATTTAATCATGGAAACGTACACACTCCAACAACGTTCACAAATAATCAAATTCATTATGAAAAATCGCGATCTGTTTCTCTTACTTTACGTGCTTTAAATCCAATGTTTGGTCGTTATAAAAAAAAGGTTGAAACAAATTTTACACTTCATGTTACAGTGCCAGTGAGACAAAGAAACGCAAGAGTGAAGAGAATATTGCTTCCGTACGTGAGAGTGTTCGTGATGACCAAAATTTATCGATTTCTCGACGTTCACAAGAACTAGGCATCTATTTATATTTCTATGGATTCCAGGATATCTAGTATTTTCCTTTCGCTTTCAGGTGCAATATTTCAAGAGTGCCCAATGCTGAGAAGATGAATGATTTCGAAAAAATGTTTAGCCAAATTAGAAATATTATTTGCGGTTCCTAAATGAAGACAGATGTTTTTTGAACCTTTATTCTTATCCGTGATCAGAAATGTCCTAATGCTTTGCAGCACAAGAGCAAATTCAGTATGACAAAGTAACGGACTACTCCATCCAATGCTTAAATAGTCTTTACCCCATCCCATAAAAATTCCAATTTATTCCCCAATAATTGAAAGGAGTTTAACAAATAAATATATTGTCTCCTGAATCGGGTGAGTCCCAAAATACCACTTCAGAATTTGTATTCTTTCTTTATCCGAATACATTTCTAGCTTCGTAAGAATATTTTTTATTTTCAAACGCCATGGACGTGCACAGAGTGGATCTGAATGAATTATCCCTCACTCTGGGAGTCGGAAAGAGTAGGGGTATTCAAAGTGCAGTCCAATTGAATATTCTTCATCATTTATAACACATAAGGCAGTTTTTCTTGTGCTGGGCTACTGGCTCAGTAGTTCCTCTTCTAAATGCATGATAAATCCTATATTCCGAAAATTATTTTCGTTACCTGTATAACAGCTTTCATTACAGAAGTTTTTTCCTACCAGTGCATAATGAATATCATAATATCTACGCGCATTAACAATGCACCATTCTAATTGAAAGATCAGTGTTGAAAAGCAGGATTTAGCACGAAAAATTACATATATAATTTTCATTCAATAAAACACGAACTCATTAATCCATCTCCATCTATGAATCCTTCTTATCTTAATTCTGGCATAAAACGAATTCCCTAAAAATGTGATGAATGTATCCAAAAAAATTCACATATATATTCTAGCCAGACGAATATATCGGTTTATTCTTAGGTGCCAGACTGTCGTGATTTATTCTTCGAGAATTTCATGTAACTGGCATCTCCCCAATTTATGAAACGTAGACTACTTGCCCTTGTGAGTTCCGGTTGTACTAGTATTTGGCAAATGCTAGGGCATTTTGATAATTAGGCTGGAAATAGACCTGTTTGATACATTGTGGAAATACAAATTGAATATTGAAATAAATATGGCTTCACGCCACCTCTGCGAAATGTACATCGGTACAGTTTATTGACGTCAGTAACACTTGAACGAATGAGTAAATATACGCACTTTTAAAAATCTTGTAGTAACAAGAACACAGAGCTGTTGGGTCCTAAGAGTAATAAAGATAGACAGAGGAAACACCCATCATATTTGAAAGGCGATTGCTGTCCACAACACATGATAAGAAATACGACAGTTAGGGTGTCAATCAAAACAAACTTCAGGGGCGTAACATACAGTAGGTGAAATTTAGATTCGTTTCCTCAGAAACAAAATAAAAATGTTGCATTCAAGACAAACAATAACCTATCTAATTAAAAAAATGTATACGAGACAGTAATTTATTTCCACAAAAATGTTTGTACTACTACAACAATTGTTTCACCACGATGTGGCTTCTTCAGGTATTTCATTGTACCGTCTTAAGACAGTTCAATGTAATACCTTATAGCCACATCGTGGTGAAACAATTGTTGTAGTAGTACAAACATTTTTGTGGAAATGAATTATTTTCTCATATACATTTTTTTAATTAAAATGAGTTTCCACCAAGTAAAGACCGAATCTATCAAATAATAACCTATCTTTATTCACAAAAAACTCAAAGTCCGTACGGAAATAATTAAAAAATTCTGAAGTTTAGAAACTCACATTTGCAATGCCTTATACAGGGTGTCTACTTTTAAAGGGTCCAAACTTCAAATGGAGGTCATACAAGTTATTTGCAATAAAAAATATCCTATAACACATGGTCGAAATCTTGATGGTTATTCTCCAATTAAACATTTCTTGATTTCACGAAATATTTCTAATTTTTCATTGAATCAATTATACTTCAGTTATCCTTGCAGCCTCATCAAATTTGACCACATATCTGGAAACGGTATTAAATTGGCTACAGGAACTGATGTTCTGTGTGCCAAAAAATTCTTATTGCGCGTAAGGTGAAGAGATGAATAAACGATTTTGAAGTCATCAAAATCAGTCATATTTTTCCAATGGTTTTTTCAATGAAAAATTATTAATTATGGACATGCTTTCTTTTCACCAAAAAATACCTATTTTAGTGTGCTTCTGAATCACATGTCAACTCCGAGAGAAAATTTGCGTTTTCCCAACAGACGACAACCAAATAGAAAGACGTTTGTACAAATATTGAGGCGATTAGGTGAAGCAGGCTCATTTGGTGGTTTCCAAATCAGAGAAGGTGGTAGACATAGTAAGCAAGGCCAGTATGCACTTGCTATACTCCAAGTTGCCCGCGAGGACCCCACAACAAGTACCGGCTTTTTTTTAGAGTGATAGAACTTTCGACAGGGATAACTGTTATTTGACAGAAGGAAGAAGCCATGATGTTTTGATATTTCTGTTCAGTAAGCATTGACAAATTATCATGAAAAGACTCAAGCCGCATCAACGTTCACAAATTGTTGAAATTTATTTTCGAAATCAGAGTTCTATTCGCCAAACTTATAGAGCACTTGGTGAAATTTATGGTTTACATAATCGTCCATCAGAGCAGCTTATTCGTCGAACTATCGATATATTTCGGACAACATTTTCTCTACTAGATGCAACAACAACAAGACAAATAACTGTACGTAAAGAAGAAAATATCGTTGCTGTAAGTCAATGTGTTAATGATGCTCCAGATTTGTCGATGTTCACAACAAGTTGGACTCTGTACATTGCTTATCGGGCCCTAGAACAGCTTGAAGTCGATCCACTTTTTTATCGTAAAATTGTGTTTAGTAATGAAGCTCATTTCTGGTTGAACGGCTATGTAAACAAGCAAAATTGCCGTATATGGAGTGAAAACAATCCTCAAGAAGTTCTGCAGATTCCATTGCATCCTGAAAAATGCACTCACTGTATGGTGTATTTTACACGTTGGAGGCATCATTGGTCCATATTTCTATAAAAACGATGCTGGAGCTAATGTTACAGTGAATGGTGTTCGTTACAGATCGATGATCAATGATTTTTTGTTTCAAAATTTGAATGGTATCGACCGAGAAGTGTTTTGGTTCTAACAAGATGGGGCTACACCTCATGCTGCTACCATAACAATTGATTTATTGAAAGAAGGATTTGGCGGTAACATTATTCCGAGAAATGGTCCAATTAATTGACCTCCAAGATCATGCGACATAACTCCACTTGATTATTTTCTTTGGGGTTACGTGAAGTTATTGGTTTATGCTGATAAAGCAGAAACAATAGACGCTTTGGACGCCAACATAACTCATTGATGAAATAAAGCCTGAATTATTCGAAAAAGTGGTCAAAATTGGTCTGGTCGAATGCGGTTCCTAAGAGCTAGACGTGGTGGACATATGCCGAAAATTTTAGTTAAAACATAAATGTCATAAAATTATCTTTCGAATAAAAAAATTTTGCTTCAATCTCAATTTAAATGTGTTTTACTTCGATTTAAAGTTCTATCACTCAAAAAAAAAAAAAACACCCGATACATAATCTATAGATGCTCTGAGAGTGTCGGAATCACCCTCCCAAATCTTAATAAGACGAGTCTGGTTCTCAGCTTCAAATCTATCAGATACAAAGTGCAGTCTACGTTCCTAAGTGTGCATGAGGAATGGTATTGCAGATACTGGCTGGCTACATTCTCCGGCTCTCGTATCCTTCCAGCAATTTAACCATATTTATGAGTCGCGAATAAATCTTCGCCTTCGAATAAGCGAGTATCACTCCGGCTAGAAAGGAATACGTGATAATTTTTCCACCACTCGCGATCTGCGGACCCAGCATATTTCAGTCCATTACACCTCGGGTTCACTTCCAACTGATTCTCGGCTTAGAGTTGGCCAAGTTCTTTATATTTTTCCGCGAAATGGATTTTTCGTCAGTAGGTTACACTTTTTTTTGCACAAAGGTTGGCCACGAGTGAGAAGTTGATCTGATATGAATATTCGAATGAATTAATTCGGCTGATAATCTTATCCAAATATAATGATTATGAGCTAAGGTAACACTTTGGATAAGTAATTGATAAATGCTCTTAGGGGTAGAAATACAGGGTGACAATAAAAACCTTGGACGAACTTTTTTCATTTAACTTGAATAAATTGAATTGAACAAAACAGCAACGGATAATTATGGTATAAACATTTGGTAATAATATATTGAAATGGTTTCGAAGTGGCTTTCTTTGGCTGCGATATATAACTTCAGACGCTTATTGAAATTTTCGGCAATGAGCCGCAGCTCTTCGGGCGTTAATCGGTCCCATTCCCGGCGCAGGGATTGCTTCTGCTCCAAACTTTTGAGGTGTTTAGCACACGCCCTTAGCTTCGAAATCGACCACACGCTGTAGTCCATTGGGCTGAGATTCGACGACTAGGGCGGCCATTCAGCAGATGTGATGAAACCCGGAAAATGGGTCTTACACCATTCTTGCATCATTTTCGCTTTGTGGGCCGAAGCGGCGTCCTGTTGAAAGGTCCAATGCGTGCTGGTGGACCCACGGTAGTACTGCGATCTCGAGAATGTTGCAGGGGTAGACTTCTTGATTGATTTTGACCCCTTGATTTACGAAAACGAAGGGTGTTTTGCCGCTGGCGCAAATTCCGCCCCAGACCATGACGGATTGCTGATTTCGACGATTGCCTACGTACCGGAAGACTCTACGGACCAGACTCTGTTGTTTTGGTGGTTGTGCAATTGTTCAACGGTGAAAAGCTTCTCGTCTGTGAAGAGAATGCCTTCCCATTGCTGACTGGCGGCGAGACGAAGAAGTTGGCGACATCTTTGGAGTCGTACGCGCTTGGTTTCATCCGTGAGGAGTAGAACTTTTTGGAGCTTGTATGGCTTGAGATTGAGCTCCTTTTTGGGCATTTGACGAATGGATTCATGGTTGATACCGATCTCACGGGCTATTTTTCTCATGGGAACCATCGGATATTTATTGACTCGCTTCTTGACGATGTTGCGATTGCTAAGGGTACTGACAGTGCATTTTCTCCCACTTCCTGGACGACGACCATCATGGCCAAGCTCTTTGAAATGGCAAATTGCATTCTAGGCACATTGAGCAAAACGAACTATTTCGCATTGACGCTCATCTCCAACTCTGTTGGAAAGAAGGGTTTGACGCTGTGTGGTCTTGAAATTCTCTTTTGCTGGTTTGAAGGCATGGCCACGGAGTTAGGTGCTGCCACTCAGGTAGAGGTGATCCAGATTCGCACAAAAGAACCCATACAGAGCCTGATGAGTCACAATGAGATCACCTCTATCTCGTCGGTCCCCAAAAGTTCAGTAGTCTTAGACGAGCGTGATAGTCTGGTCTTATCCTCCCAAATAGAATTCTTGTATTCCAACGCTATACAGACTCGAGTAGAAGTTGATCGCTCCTGAGATAAGGGCACTAGACCGGGCCAGCATATTCCATCAAAGGACATAGCTGCAATAAAATGCTCGACACGTTGCGAGGTTGCAACCTCTAAATGATCTCCGAGTCGAACTCAAATCATAGGACACTTTGATGCCCAGGTCATGATAGTGGTCAACGGGAGTCAAGCAGTGACCATCATCCACAAATCGTCCTGAAGGCTCCTCCTCGCATTCGATGCATAGTTATATATTTATATATATATATATATATATATATATATATATATATATATATATATATATATATTCGTGTCGTCTTCAGAAAGTGTGCATGGAGGTTTCTGTAGTCGAGGTAGATCAGACGTATAAAACAAGAAGAGAATGGGACCCAGGGCTGATCGCTGCGAACTCCACTGAACACGAAAATATCCGCAGATGAATGAACGTCCGCCACTCTGACTCGGAAAGTTCTATTGGAGAAGAAATTCCTGATCCACGAGTGCAATTCCTCCACTATGCCTAGGTATTGTAGTTTATACAGAAGGCGACGATGTGGGACTCGGTTCAATGCCTTGGAAAAGTCCAAACACAGGACATCCATAGGAATATCCCGATCCAAAGAGCGAGTCCAATCGTTCAGTCAGCACAGTAGATTGGTCATTGTAGAACTACCGGGAAGAAATCGATGTTGTTCCGATGTGCTAGCGCAAAGTGAAGAAGCGGCTCACAGACAATTCTCTTCAATACTGAGGAGGTGAGGCTTATGGGTCGATAACTCAGGACTTCCCCTTCAAAAGTGCCCAATTTGGCCAAACCTGTACATCGTAAATTCTACCGGTTGGGTTGCCGGCATGTGAGCGTGGCTTTTTCACCAGGTGACTATCCAACCTCTCCTGGCTCTGCAGTGTCAGTACCCAAGTTGTTTGGTGATGCAATTCACTCGCCGAAGGGGCTTCTCATCCTACCACCTAGACGTAGTCCCATGAACTAAGATAATTTCAAGAACTAATGCCTCAATTGATCCTGGTCAATCCGGTCGGTACTTCAAGACCCACAAACCCTTGTGAAGTCTTTCAATTGATCCTGGCTTCAAGCAATTACGGTCTAGCCATATCATTGAGATCCACAAACCCCAGAAACGTCTCGCTTTCGATCATGGTTCAGGACGAGGCCGGTCGAACCGTCAAGTGCCGCTAAAACCTGAAGCATTTTTCTAGATATCTTAAACATGAGTTTCTGCGAACAAATAGATGGAATACTGTTCTGGTCTAGCATATGGACTTTCAACCACTGTCCCCACATCAATGGTGGCCAGATCGTACGAATACTTTCCGAGGTAAGTATGCTACATAACGCACTCATCTATTGGACAGAAAAATCCGGAGATATACTGCAATAGGGTAGAGTACCTTAGTTTTAAGGATGAAGTCCTGTTCTGCGACAGACACCCTTGCACTGAGTAGAACTACGCGGCCCAGCCCTCCATTTCACCTTTTACGGTGAAACTAGGGCCGCATTCGTTCGAACTTCCACTACACGGGTCCAGTGACTGGATCGACTGACATTGCTTTAGGCATCAAGACTTAATCCTCTAATTCACCGGGATGAAACTAGGATATTAGTCAAGACAAGCGCCTCTAGCGCGTCAAGCTACAATGTCATGGGAACGACCCACTCTGTACATACTCAGAATTGTACATGTCGGCATGTGAGCAGAGCTCTTAACCGACGTTGAAGTACTGTTGTTATCATTGCTGTCCCGGGTTTCTGCTTAAGTTTTGACACTCCAGCAGACCACGATAAGTTGAAAAAGAATGAAAGGATGTTTAAATGAAAATAATACAGAATATGCGTCAGCACAACCGAGGAGGAACCAGCACGGATCTCCCATCCAAAGAGATCGCCGTGTCGACTTCAGCACTCAGCTGCATGGGAAGAGTGTCCCATTTGGTGGTTATGAAAGACCGAAGCATAGAAACAACACAAATAACAGCTTTACAGCAGGAATCCCGTCGTCAAAAGGACCGCTGTTACTGTTCGACTGCTGAAAACTAAGTTGGGGGGCGAGTCTTTCGGGATCCCACCCAGGTCGAAACGTCGTAGTCTCCCTTTTTCCTCTAGCGGATCATTTCGGACCCCACAGCGGATAAGTAGCTTGAGGATCCACGAATGGAGCCGAAGGTGGTGGCGAGCAGAGTGAGTCTTTCAAGATCCCAGCCTTGTCGAAACGTCGTAGTCTCCCTTTCTCCTCCAGCGGGCCATTCAGGACCCCGCTGCTGGAGCTTGAGGATCCAAAGATGGGGCCGAAGTAGGGGGCGAGTAGAGTGAGTCTTCCTAGGTCTAACCCAGATCGAAACGTCGTGGTCTCCCTTTTTCTCCCAGCGGACCATTTCGGATCCCGCAGCGGATAAGTGACGAAGGTTGGAAAACCAGTACTGAGATTCAGCAGGATTTCATCTTCGCCCGTATATGGATTACAAAAGTCTAATCGATTGCAGGATAGCATGACTCCGTCAACCTCCACAGCCACAACTATCCCGTACGATTCCAAGCTTTGTTAAAAAGATAGAGACAGTTATGGAAGTTAACATGATAACATAGTATGCAAATAAGAAAGGAAGTTAGAATTAAAGTCTCTGCTTGAGACTTCATAACTCTATTCTCCATTTCATCATAATGAAACAAGGATTGCAGTCATGATAAGCACGCCCACCACGACAAGACAAAGAGACAATTACTCATCCTGTACACGTGAATTCTAGTAGGTTTCCGTATTAGCATGATGAGCATAGCTCTTTCACCAAGTGACTACTCAGCAGCTTCCACAGTCCACCCCTAGAGGTAGAAAGTGTGAAGGATTACTCCGTATCATCGCGCGAAGCGAGAACCCCTCCGAAGAGATTAACCCACCAGCTTCCAGTTTAGGCCCCGGCTTGAAAGCCAGAACCGTCTGACTGGTAGCAGCGAAGCACTATTCAACCTCTACTGGCTCTGCAAATCAGTACCTGCAGAGCCAGTAGAGTTGTTTTGTGACGCAACTCACCCGCCGGAAGGAATTCTTATCCAAGCACCCGAACACAGTGCCATGAACTAAGATAATCTGAAGATGGATGATTTCTATTGATCCTGGTACGAGCACCGTCTCACGGCCTGTACGTCCTGACCCACCGAACTCATGTGAAAATTTTATTGATTCTACCCCGAGTCATTTCATGAGAATATTCCGAACATGGGGGCTGCGAACAGATAAATGAAATACCCCCCTAGTCCAGCATGCGGACTTTCTACCACTGCCCCCTCGAGTCCAACACCAATGGGGTGGCCAGGTGGTACAAGTATCAACTGAGGGCAATCCACCCCCCCAAGGTAACGGGTGGGGTGGATGAATAGCTACATAACGCACTCGGCCATTACACAGAATCCGGAGATTCATACTGCGATAGGTTAGATTACGCCTGTTTTAAGGGAGAAGCCCTGTGCTGCGACAGAATCCCTGTCACTGAGTTAACCAACCGGCTTAGCCATCCATTTCATCGAAACGGCAAAACAAGGGCCCCATTCGGAGATCTTCCACCATACAGGTCCAGTGACTGGCGCGAATGGCATTACGTAAGGCACCAAGACTTAACCCTCCATTTCGCCGGTACGAAACTAGGGTCCTAGTCATGGCAACCAACCCATCACGACAAGATCTAATGCTTGAGGGCGACCCACCCCGTAGAGTTAGAAATTTGATTTCTCCATACGTGAAAACCAATTTCTAAATATATTAAACACTGAAATTCCATGAGCAGGTTGCTCCTTCGCTTGGAATAGTTAATTATCAATTCCAAACAGAAATCGTGTAAGTCTTCCTCGTATACATTCGGAATATATTCTCACTCGCGGCGAGTAACGGAAATAATGAGATTACCCCGCCAGACCAAAAATATGGGGCAAACAAATCGTCGATGAGCATTACAAGTGCGCCGAACGAAGGGAAAGTATCGACAGAATTTCCACAGGAATGAAAAGTATCCGAATCCCGTCCAAATTAAATTCAACCGAAAATTGACCCTCATCTCCACTAACCCAGATACAGCTACTCGAGCATCCAGCTAGCTACTAGTGGAATCACTCTCTACGTCCATTCGTCTGACCAAGTGGTAAATTCGTAGTTCTCAATTGCCTGCCGCAATCCTCGAAAGTTTGAATTGGTTAAAATAAAACGTGGAAGCCGGAACGAGAATGAAATGATCACTCGAAAAAACCGGGAGGAATTTCCTGCGAAAATTAAACTTGAATTTTGGAATGTTTACCCGTGGATTGAATGGGTCCTATAATAGGCTATTGTATTTAATGCATTCGGCTTTTTTCTGACGTCATTTCGCTCAAATAAAAAAAGAGCCAGTTTTAATCATCATTATTCGACAATTATTTGATAGTTAATGGTTATTCTTCAATATAAGAAAAATAAATGTTAACTTTCGCTATTTTATTGATTTACAAGACAATTTTTTCGTCATAGCATCACTTCATCAGGTGAGTATTAAAACTGAGGTATACAATGCAAAACATGACCTTAAATACACAGCTCTGGTACAAAAAATAGAGAATGATTTAAATATTTTAATATTAGCCTTCTACATTATCAATTTCAAAAAATTATATTTAATAATTATAACTTCAGGAATTAAATTAAATTAATGTCATATAAGTACCACTTACATTCTGTCAAGAAAGTACCGGGAATTACGATTTAAATCTGGCGGAGCAATGAGGCAGGTAAAAATTTTCTTTCCTAGGTTGGTACCACTGTCCTTAATCACTATGCCAAGCTTGAGCGGGATCTGTCAACTAGTGTGTTTGCAACAGCTGATTAAGTCAGTCGATGTCAGAGTGCGTGCCGATTTTTACTATGGGTGATTACGTTGAGCAAAGAATTTGTTTAAAGTTTTGTGTTGCAAATGAATTTTCGTGTGCCGATGCATTGAAAATGTTGCAAAAGGCCTTTGGTGATAATGCTCTATCGAAAACTCGTGCATAATAGTGGTACAGAGCCTTCAAGGACGGTCGTGAAGTGGTCGAAGATAACGAAGATAACGTCGATAAAATTAATGAAAGGGTGCTGGAAAACCGTCGTACCAGCTTGAGAGAGATAGCACATGATCTTAAGATATCCCACGAGTCCGCACGTACGATTTTGATTGATATTTTGGGCATGAGAAAGGTGGCCGCACGACTCGTACCGAAAGACCTGAATTTTCTTCAAAAACGTCATCGCGAACAGGTTGCTTCAGACATGCTGGATCGCTGTAATTTCGATTCTACATTCATGGAACGCATTATAACTGGTGATGAGACCTGGGTCTACGAGTAGGATATGCAAACAAGCCAGCAATCAACGGAATGGGTGACAAAAAATGAGCCGAAACCGAAAAAACCACGCCAAAGCCGCTCGAAAATGAAGGTGATGCTCATTGTTTTCTTCGATATCCGTGGCGTGGTGCACTACGAATTCGTTCGAGAGGGTCAGACGGTAAACAAGGACTATTACCTAGGCGTTATGAAATGTTTGCGTGAGCGTATCCGTAAGAAGTGGCCAAATTTGTGGGCGAACAACTCATGGATTTTGCATGACGATAACGCGCCTTCTCACCGAGCTACGATTGTGACTGACTTTCTCGCCAAAAACTCAACAAACGTGCTTCAGCAACCACCGTATTCGCCGGATTTGACTCCCTGCGACTTTTTCCTCTTTCCAAAACTAAAATTGCCCCTTCGTGGCACCCGCTTTGAGTCGATTGAAGCCATAAAACAAAATTCGGCGCGAGAGCTAAAGTCCATCCCGGAAAGCGCCTATAAAAAATGTTTCGATAATTGGAAGTGCCGTTGGCATAGAAGTATTGGAGCAAATGGAGCCTATTTTGAAGGCGACCCAATAAATTTTGACGATTAAATGTAGAAATGTTGTTTTAATTGAAAATTCCCGGTACTTTCTTGACAGAGTAGTACATCAAACGACATATAAAATAAACATTCATTATAAGACATCCAAATGATATAACAAAATCCAATAAACAAAAATTGTTAACCCAAATTTTATAAATTACATATTTTGAGTAGACAAAATTTTGTTTCTGCTCATCAATCTTATGAAAACAGATATCTTTCAAATACATTTAACATAATCTTAAGAATTTCTTCATAACACTATCTCACATAGAATATTAAATATTATTGGATATCTAACTAAGTTATTTTTTATAAAATCTCAAGATATGTAAAAACATTACTAAAAAACAAGTTCCAAGAGCGACTTCGCTTCGTCAGTACTCAATTATATTCATATTAAATAACATCAATCAACAAAAAATATTTTCTCACCTTCAATTCAGAAAGCTTCTAATAAATGAATACTGAAAATTTAAATGGAGTGTAATGTTAACTCAAATAAATAATTCTGGTGGTTCACCATTGATCTAAAAGATTGAAAGGCAATTTAATGGCCTCCGTTATAGCACAAGGACAATCTGTGTAAAGAATGTTGAGGAAACCTAATATTTACATTCTTCATATGATGTCTAAATAATTTGTTCATTATTTTATATTTCTTTTGATTCTTTATTAGTTAATTTCCACCACGTGTGATGATAATATATAGGTCTATAAAGTGATACAGTGTATTGAGGATTCAATTCATGAGATTTATTTAGTTTAAAATCTGTAGAGGTTCTGGTGAATTAATTCCACCTATTATACAGTAATATGCAAATACTTCTTAGTAATTTTCAATTTATATACTTCAGTAATCCTTGTAGCCTCATATAATTTGACCACATATTTGCAAAAGGCATTAAATTTGCTACAAGATAAGTTATGTGTGCCAAAAAATTCTTATTGCGGCCGTGGTAAGGAAAAGAATATCAGGATTCCGAAGTGAACAAAATCAGGCTATATTTTTCCAATGGTTTTATCGATGAAAAATTATTAATTGTGGATATGTTTTCTTTTCAGCAAAAATACCTCATTTAGTGTGCTTTCGAATGACATATCAGATTTTGTGCTAGCTGCTTGTCCTCTGCCATAATATCATGGCTAAGAAGATAACAACGAAAAGTTGAAATATTCCAAACCTGAATTTGCTCTATTGAAGTTCCTTGTGATTTAATATTAAAGTAAACATTGAATTTAAAATCTGACAGTTTCTGCGGCTCAATAATTTTGAGTATTAATACGTTTTCTTGAATCTAACGAATTAACTCAATTTATAATAAGTATTCTAGAAAGAATCGAGAAAATTATGCTTGTTTTTTCAAACATCGAATATCAGGATATGTTATTCATTAATGGATTCACGAATGGAAAAGCTTGCGCTCGCTTGATATACCTACAAAGAAAACAATCCAATGGAGTTATGTGGCATGATCTTGGTGACCAATTAATTGGACCATTTCTCGAAATAATGTTATCGCCAAATCTTTCTTTCAATAAATCAACTGTTACGGTAGCAGCATGAGGTGTAGCACCATTTTGTTGGAACCAAAACACTTCTGGGTCGATACCATTCAAATTTTGAAACAAATAATCATTGATCATCGATCTGTAACAAGCACCATTCACTGTAACATTAGCTCCAGCATCATTTTTAAAGAAATATGGACCGATGATGCCTCTAGCGTGTAAAGCACACCATACAGTGCAATTTTCAGGATGCAATGGAACTTGTAGAACTTCTTGAGTTTACATAGTCGTTCAACCAGAAATGAGCTTCATCACTAAACACAATTGTACGATAAAAAAGTAGATCAACTTCAAGCTGTTCTAGGGCCCAATCAGCAAACAAACGACGCTTATTATGGTCAAGTGGCTTCAGTTCTTGAACCAGTTGGATCTTGTATGGGTGTAGACTAAGATATTCACGCAAAATTTTCCATGTGGTGGATGCACAAAGTCAAACTTGTTGTGAACGTCGACGAATAGACAAATCTGAAGCATCACTAACACTATGACTTACAGCACCGACATTTTCTTCTGTGCGTATAGTTCTTTGTCTTGTTGTCGTTGTTGCATCGAGTAGAGAATATGTTGTCCGAAATCTATCGATAGTTTGACGAATAAGCTGCTCTTATGGATGATTATGTAAACAATAAATTTCACGAAGTGCTCTATAAGTTTGGCGATTTTGAAAATGAATTTCAACAATTTCTAAACGTTGTTGCGGCGTGAGTCTTTCCATGATAATTTTTCAATGCTTACTGAACAGAAATGTCAAAACAACATGGCTTCTACCTTCTGTCAAATCACATTTATCCTTATCGAAAGTTCTATCACTCTGAAAAAACACCCGATATATTAATATGTCCATAATTAATAAATTTTCATCGATAAAACCCTCGGTGAAAAAAACTGATTTTGTTCGCTTCAGCATCGTGATATTCATTTCCTTACCACGCCCACAATAAGAATTTTTTGCACACAGCACTTCTTATCTTGTAGCAGATTTAATGCCGTTTCCAGATATGTGGCCAAATTTGATGAGGCTACAACGATAACTAAAGTATAATTGATTTTATGAAAAAACTTGAAATATTTCATGAAATCAAGAAATGTTGAATTGAAGAAAAACCATCAACATTTCGACCATGTGTTATATGACATTTTTTGTTGCAAATAACTTGAATGATCTCCCTTTAAAGTTTTACTCTTTTAAAAGTAGACACCCCGTATAAGGGTCATGCAGAAACGTATTCAAACAAGTTGTGAAGAATTGCTTGGTATGTGGAAAAAGATACCCTTTGGAATTCTCCCTTATAACTGATTAAATGTTAACCAATTAGTATGCTAATTCTTGGTTGAGCATACTTCAAATGGGGGTGAAAGAGGTATGTATACAAGACTTCAACTGTTTATTAATAGCCTAAATACGTTTATTACAAATTTACAAGTTTGATTTGTTTACCCAAATTGAGGGAGTTGTTTCGGTGTAGTATCGAACCCTAATTGCGGTGAAAACAGTGCCTAGTTTGTGGATAGGCTGTTCTCTCAGCTTTTCACCATTGTTCACTTTCACTGAATTCATTTTTATTGGTTTCACTGTTGGGTTCACTTTTCACAAATTACTATCTGATTACAAATAAAAAATGTAGATAATACATTCACTTCCAGGCTTTTAGTGCGTTATGGGTTACTGAGAGAGAGTATTCCTTGGAAGGTTAAAGTGAAATGCGAATATAGAATAATTCAAGAGTAGAGAGAGATGTGTGATTATAACTTGAGAGAACAAGAAAAATGTGATTAAAACTTACTTCAAGAGAATGTGTGTAAGATCAGAACCTAATGTTCAAGGTGTAGAAAATATGACCGTTTGGTGAAGCACGAATAGAGGGCCAACGCGCGACGTCGACCTTTTTGCTGTCTTATTTTGTGCTTTTTGGGTAAGCGACTTTTTTTGGGGATGTTTCTTCAATGGCGCTTTGTGGCTAACTGCAATGAGAGAACTGTTTGATTGTAACTTGAGAGACAAAGAGAAGTGTGATTATAACTTACATCTAGAGAATGTGTGTGGGATCAGAACTTAACGTTCGAAATGAGAATATTGCGTGACCGTTTGGTCAAAGCACGAAGAGGGATATCTTCAACTGAACCTTTTTGACTAACTGGCCGAATTAATGATTCCCTTAGAGCTTGAAATGTGGTCAGGTAAATTTCGATACTACATTCGACAGTTGTCCGTTTAGAAACGGCTTCGATTCTGATGGGTTTTTAAGAAAACTGTGAAGGACAAATATTTTCGGTCCTTTACAGCCTCAAAGATTTTAGGAAATAATGAGATATATTTGAAAGGTTAAGATTCCTGACTCAAGGATCATAACTGCTTAGTGTAGGAAATAAAAAATCTTTGTTCGATGTAAATTCGAACACAAGTTATAGCAAGAATTAACGCGTTCTTCAACTCCTGGTAATAAACGTACACGTATGAGGAAATTTCACTGATATCGAACTATATAACTATCACTCGTACATTGGAACCTCATTTACTAACACAGCTTCCGTTTTGTTCCAGCACTGGTGCTTCTACTCCTGACCGTACATTCAATATGTCAAGGAACAAAGGTTTATTCGGCTTCAGGTGAGTCAATTTCAATGGTTAATTGAATTAGTTTGTCTTAGTTCGAGTCTAATGGAATGGAGTCATTCAACTACTAGTTAAATGGAACGGAATATCACTTGGCTTATGTCGTATAACCTATATGGTTAATTAAATCGTTCTGTTATGTATCCGGGAATCCAACGAATTCAGATATCGTTCCATCAGACGCCATGTGGAGGTATTGTCTGAATTATTTGAAGAGGGTCGTACGAAGAATCAGTATTAGGTGTCAAGTGGATGGAATCACTTGAAAATATTGTCATAGATTTAGCTTCAAATACATTGTTCTCACATATAATATATGCATTTTTTCACTTTGTAAATGTATTGATTTGTCGCATATCACTTAGTGGAACCTTTTTTAAATTAATAAAGTAAATAAAAACAACTTGGCTTAAGTTTCACTGTTTATTTCATGTCTGTTGACATATATATGTTTCGGGTTTTTAGCCCATTTTCAAAAATAAAGAAAACATAACTTGGAATACTATTTATAATAGTGGGGTACATAACAGGTACAATTTTGAAAAAGGTAAAAATATGGTGTTAGTTCGGTCCTTATCTGTTACAGATAAAAGCAGTGGTGATGAATTAAATTCAAGTAGTTCATTTGTGATTGGTGGCTTCTTTCCAGGTGCTAAACAAATTTTCAAACTTTCTAAAAGGTCGATCTGCTTTTATTACCTATGTGTAAAATTTCAATTCTACTGAAATCTATAAAATAGTTGTTATTTATACAATTTTCCGAAAAACCAGATGTTATTTTATTATGTAATATACTTTTTTATGCTCTTCTACTCTTATGGTTATAGATCGTCCTGTCTGACCTATATAAAATGCAGGGCATTCATTACAATATATTTTGTATAATATATACCGCTTTTTTCACACGTTTCACGACAGTCTTTGCTATTAACTAAGGATGAACCTGAGTTTTTCTTATTTTTACAATTGATATTGATATAATTTGTTTTTAGTCTATCGTAAATTTTGTTACTAATTTGTGGTATGAAGTTTATGATATGGAATTTTCCTTTCTTTGTCCTAAAGATAGGGTAAACAGAAGCTAGATTACTTTTATGCTGTTTCTTAAAAGTTAATTCATCTATTACATTCCTATTGTAACCACGTTCGACGCTAATGACTTCAAAACTTTTATTTATTTGTTAAAGTTTTCTATTGAGAAAGGGGTTGGTAGTACCTATGTACAAAGGCATGAAAACGAAAATTTTTTTTTATATGGGTGGAAAGTGTTTATATATTAAAAATCTGTGTACGTGGATTTTCTAAATATGTCAAATTCAAGGGAATTTTTGTGATCTGATTATCTGAAAAATTCATTGATTTTTGGGAACTTCACATTGAAATAAAACACATTTACATTAAGATTGAGGCCAAATTTTTTTTGATTTGAAAGATAATTTTATGACATTTATGTTTTAGAAAGGATTTCCGGCATATGTCCACCACGACTATATTTGAGAAAATGCCTTGTACTAGACCAATTTTGAATCACTTTTTCGAGTAATTCAAGCCTTATTTCATCAATAACACAAGTTATGTTGGTTTCCAAATCGTCTTTTATTTCTGGTTTATCACCATAAACCAATGACTTGACATAACCCCAAAGAAAATAATCCAGTGAAGTTATGTCGCATTATCTTGGAGGCCAATTAATTGGACCATTTCTCTTAATAATGTTATCGCCAAATCCTTCTTTCAATAAATCAATTGTTACGGTAGCAGCATGAGGTGTAGCACCATCTTGTTGGAACCAAAACACTTCAGGGTCGATACCAAATAATTAACAAATAATCATTGATCATCGATCTGTAAAGAGCACCATTCACTGTAACATTATTTCCAGCATCGTTTTTAAAGAAATATGTGCCCATGATGCCTCCAGCGTGTAAAGCACACCATACAGTGCATTTTTCAGGACGCAATGAAACCTGCAGAATTTCTTGAGAAATGTTTTCTCTCTATTTATGGCAATTTTGCTTGTTTACATAGCCGTTCAACCAGAAATAAGCTTCATTACTAAACACAATTTTACGATAAAAAAGTGGATCAACTTCAAGCTGTTCTAGGGCCCAATCAGCAAACAAACGACGCTTTTTATGTTCAAGTGGCTTTAGTTCTTGAACCAGTTGGATCTTGTATGGGTGTAGACCAAGATCTTCACGCAAAATTTTCCATGTGGTGGATGCACAAAGTCCAACTTGTTGTGAAAGTCGACGAATAGACAAATCTGGATCATCATTAACACTATAACTTACAGCAGCGATATTTCTTCTGTACGAACAGTTCTTTGTCTTGTTGTTGTTGTTGCATCGAGAAAATTTTGTCCGAAATCTATCGATAGTTCGACGAATAAGCTGCTCTGATGGACGATTATGTAAAACATAAATTTCACGAAGTGTTCTATAAGTTTGGCAAATAGAACACAGATTTTGAAAATAAATTTCAACAATTTGTAAACGCTGTTGTGGCGTGAGTGTTTCCATGATAATTTGTCAATGCTTACTGAATAGAAATGTCAAAACAACATGGCATCTACCTTCTGTCAAATCAGAGTTATCCCTATCTTAAGTGCTATCACTTTAAAAAAACATCCGATACGTGGATTTTCTAAATATGTGAAATTCAAGGGAATTAACATTTTTCTTGTGATCTGAATATCTGAAAAATTTATTGTTTTTTGGGAATTTTCGATTTCAATGGCGAATTTGGCAGAAGTGAAAAATTAATTTAACAAATTCAGGAACATTTCTAATGGTCTAATAGAACCTCACCAAATGTGAAATACATAACCAACATATCTTCTCCAATAAAGAACATTCTTCTTCAAATTATCTTGTGGGGAAAAGATTTCATTTTCAAGATGGGTCATCAAAATTTCACTCAAAAATGTTAGTGATAAGACAGAACCCATAGGAAGGCCGTCTAATTGTTGATAAATTTAAGGGTTGAATTTAAAATAACTCTGTTGAGGCATATTTCAAGTAAATGATTGTTTCTCGTATAATATAAGAAAAGCAACATTTATTTTTCTTATATTGAAGATGAATTTCCGTCAAGTAAAGACCGAGACAATCAAAAAGTTTCTCGTATAATTCCGGAGGACTGATTGGTTTTGCTATAATGAGTTTTGCACTATATTTTTAATTTTTAGATTGGGTATGGAAGGAAATAAATCAACAACATTAAATAAAACAAGTTAAGCGTTATGGAGAATTTTTAAAAAGTTCTTCTGTGAACTGTATAGTATTTTTGATAGAATACTTTGGGCTATCTTGTACCAAATTTGATGTAACAAGCCATCAAAAATTGTCCAAAATTGTCCTTCATCACCACTTTTGAGCGAAAGTTTCATGACCCATCTTGAAAATAGAATGTTTTCTTCTCAAGATAATTTAATACAGAAAGTTCTTTATTGGAAAAAATATTTTTATGATGTATTTTGCATTGGGTTAGGTTCTAATGGACAATTAGAAATGTTGAATTGTATCAGTCTTGGTGAAAATCCATATTAAATAATATTTAAATAAGGTTATTCTGATTTTCACAAATTTTTATTGATATGTTCACAACAATTGTTTCGCTATCACAGTAGCATCATCAGACAAGATCACATTTTGAATAATTATTCAAAATGTGATCATGTGAATAATTATTCAAAATGTGATTTTGCCTGATGATGCTACCTACTGTGATAGCGAAACAATTGTTGTGAACATATCAATAAAATTTTGTGAAAATCAGAATAACCTTATTTAAATATTAATTAATTAGAAATGTTTCTGAATTTGTTTAATTCATTTTTCAATTTTGTCAAATTCACTATTAAAATCGAAAATTCCCAAGAATCAATAGATATTTTAGATATTCAAGTCACAAGAAATATTAATTCCCTTGAATTTGACATATTAAGAAAATCCACCAACGCAGATTCATTAATGCATTATAACAGTTTCCACCCTCATAAAATAATAATGTCTCCTTTTCACGTCTTTATACATAGGTAACTATTAACCCCTCTCTCAGTAGAAAACTTTGAAAAAGAAATAAAAGTTTTTAAGTCACTAGCATCGAACAATGGTCACAATACGAACGTAATCGATAAATTAATTTTTAAGAAACAGAACAAAGAAGCTCTAGCTTCTCTTTGTCCTATTCTTCAGGACAAAGAAAAAGAAAAATTCTATAGCATAAACTTCTTACCAGAAATTAGTAACCAAATTTGCAATAGACTAAAACCAAATAAAATTAATATAATACTATTTGTACAAATAAGAAAAACTTAGGTTCGCTCTTAGTCAATAGCAAAGACTGTCGTGAAACGTGTGAAAAAAGCGGTATATACAAATTATATTGTGATGACTGCCCTGCATTTTACATAGATCAGACAAGACGATCTATAAGCATAAGAGTAGAAACACATAAAAAGTGTATTGCATAATAAAATAACATCTGGTTTTTCGAAACATTGTATAAATAACAACCAGTTTATAGATTTCAGTAGAACTGAGATTTTACACGTTGGTGATAAAAGCAGAAGAATGGAAAAATCAGAAAGTTTGGAAATTTGTTTAGCACATAGAAAGAAGCTACTAATCACAAATGAACAACTTGAATATCACCATTGTTCTTATCTGTTAAAGATTAGGACCGAACTAACATCATATTTTTGCATTCTTCAAAATTGTACCGGTTATATACCCTACTATTATAAATAGGATTTTTAGTTCTGTTCTCTTCAGTTTTGAAAATAGGCTAAAAACCCGCAACATACATTCTGTCAAGAAAGTACCGGGAATTATCGATTTAAATCTGGCGGGGCAATGAGGCAGGTAAAATTTTTTTTTCCTAGGTTGGTACCACTGTCCTCAATTACTATGCCAAGCTTGAGCGGGATCTGTCAACTAGTGTGTTTGCAACAGCTGATTAAGTCAGTCGACCTCAGAGTGCGTGCCGATTTTTACTATGGGTGATTACGTGGAGCAAAGAATTTGTTTAAAGTTTTGTGTTGCAAATGAATTTTCGTGTGCCGATGCATTGAAAATGTTGCAAAAGGCCTTTGGTGATAATGCTCTATCAAAAACTCGTGCATATCAGTGGTACAAAGCCTTCAAGGACGGTCGTGAAGTGGTCGCCCATCGACGGCTTCGATCGAAGATAACGTCGATAAAATTAAGGAAAAGGTACTGGAAAACCGTCGTACCAGCTTGAGAGAGATAGCACATGATCTCAAGATATCCCACGAGTCCGCACGTACGTTTTTGATTGATATTTTGGACATGAGAAAGGTGGCCGCACGACTCGTACCGAAAGACCTGAATTTTCTTCAAAAACGTCATTGCGAACAGGTTGCTTCAGACATGCTGGATCGCTGTAATTCCGATTCTACATTCATGGAACGCATCATAACTGGTGATGAGACCTGGGTCTACGAGTACGATATGCAAACAAGCCAGCAATCATCGGAATGGGTGGCAAAAAATGAGCCGAAACCGAAAAAACCACGCCAAAGCCGCTCGAAAATGAAGGTGATGCTCATTGTTTTCTTCGATATCCGTGGCGTGGTGCACTACGAATTCGTTCGAGAGGGTCAGACGGTAAACAAGGAGTATTACCTAGGCGTTATGAAACGTTTTCGTTTGCGTAAAAAGCGGCCAAATTTGTGGGCGAACAACTCATGGATTTTGCATGACGATAACGCGCCTTCTCACCGAACTACGATTGTGACTGACTTTCTCGCCAAAAACTCAATAAACGTGCTTCAGCAACCACCGTATTCGCCGGATTTGGCTCCCTGCGACTTTTTCCTCTTCCCAAAACTAAAATTGCCCCTTCGTGGCACCCGTTTTGAGTCGATTGAAGCCATAAAACAAAATTCGGCGCGAGAGCTAAAGTCCATCCCGGAAAGCGCCTATAAAAAATGTTTCGATAATTGGAAGTGCCGTTGGCATAGATGTATTGGAGCAAATGGAGCCTATTTTGAAGGCGACCCAATAAAATTTGACGATTAAATGTAAAAATGTTGTTTTAATTTAAAATTCCCGGTACTTTCTTGACAGAGTAGCATATACCAACTGACAAAGAAACTGCAACGCCCAGAAATATCTGTTTAAATTTAAAATTTTGTTTGGTAAAACATAGATAGTATAGCCAGGAGTAAATAATTGAAATTTGAAGAAAAAAAACGAAGGATTAACAACTATTTTTAATAAGTTTGTTAATAATGTGTTTGTCCACCGCGATTATCTATCCAGTACCCAACACGTATTGGCATTGATGCAATAAGATGGTCTATTTCTTCTTGAGGGATACTATCCCAAGCTACCTGTAGTTCATGTCTCAGATCCACCAAAGTTCGTGGGGGCTGGGGTAAATTTCCAAGCCTTCTACCCATGATGTCCCAAACATGCTCTAAGGGCGAAAAATCGGGGGATCTGGGCGGCCATGGCAAAAGATTCACATGGGTCGCTTCAAAATAGTTTAAACTAATTCTGGCAACATGAGGTTGAGGATTATCTTGCCGAAATATTAGATTCTCGAGCCGGTTGAGGTGACGGAGAACATATGGCTCCACTATTTCTTGAAGATAATGCAGCCCTGCCATATTACCTCGAATAAAGTCTTGCATGTGCAATAGCAGCCGATACCATAACGCCTACTGTCCGGTGTAGATATCTCTCAATATCAAACTGAGGTTCGCGTCTTTCTTCCCGACGTCGTCTAACCCTTCTTCGACCATCATCTGCACCCAAGGAGAATCGAGATTCATCAGAAAAGACGACTTGATGCCCTTCCACATTCCAATGTTGACGTTCTCTCCACCACTGTAATCGATGCTCAACCGTCAGAGGTAACACAAGATGGGGTCGATAATGCTGCAGTCCAAAAGACCTTATCCGGCGGTAAACCGTTCTCCTAACCACTAATCAGCCAAAGATCGAGTTGTCGCAAATCGGTCTCTAATAGCCATAAGTCTTAGACGTCGTTCTTGAACTTTATTTGTGTCCCTTCGACGCCCGGTGCCTACTCTTCTTCGATTTTGGGCATTATCAAACTACGCTTGACAACATCTGATAACAGTACTTGGATTTATGTTCGTACGGTTAGCGATTTCTTGAAATGATAACCCCGCCTCCCGTAGACCTCTTTCAAAATCACTTAGCTGGCGATAAATTTCGCGTACACGTGCTCTAGGCGTTTCAACAACAACTAAACATCGACTTTGGTTTTCCTCAAACAGCTGGTTTATTGTAAAATGTAAAAAATTTACAAAAAACGAGTACATATTTAAGTTACAAAAATGTTTACATGAAAAGACCTTCAAGATTTTTTCTCCAAATTTTAATCATTTACTCCTTGCTATACTATCTATGTTTTACCAAAACAAATTTAAAATTTGAACAGCTCCTTCTTGGTGTTGCAGTTTCTTTTTCAGTTAGTATATTTCAACAGACATGAAATAAACAGTGAAACTGAAGCCAAGTTGTTTTTATTTACTTCATTAATTTTTACTTTGTATTATGGGAAACTATTTCTTCATTCTATTTTATTCTTTCATACACGTGCACGAATTCTGGGAACCTGAGAATAGTGAAGCGTTTCAAACTTTAGAGAAGTTATTTCGTTTTCACCTTTTGTTACTAGAGTTTCGTAGATTTTACCCTATTTTCAGTTTGAAAATGTAGTGAAAACTAAGAAATTTGAGTCTCTATAACTGCACTAATAAATAGTTATAGAAAACGAGATAAATTATTGTTTTATCCCATTCTAAAATGAGTAAGGCAACGGACTACTTCAACCAAAATTTGGAAATGTGATTATAAACATATCACTTGTTTCAATATCAATGTATGCTTTGTTCCATCTGCAAAAGAGCGCATGTACATCTTCGTAATATCTCTTCAGCCCTCATCAGTGGAGAGAATGCTGGTCAAAAAGGGAAAGTTATGTCTGCAAGCAAGTCCTCCAAGACATAGACTTGACTATAAGTCCATAAATGAATCTCCCCGAATAATTCATTTGGGTCGGAAGATAGTTCATTATATTCGTCATAAGTCAGGCCGCCAACTTGACAAACATCCGCGACGGTGTTTGTTTCATCTCATCCCATACACATCGAACTGATTGTGAGAAGTCCCAGCTATCCGACAAGAGATAGAACTGGTGTCGCAAACTTCATTCAACTGAGTAAATAGAGACATGAATATCCCAGCCTGCAGTCATCAGTTTCTGCTGTCGGAAAGCAGTGCAATGGACATCGGAAACGGAGATGACTGTCTGCCGAGGATTATATTTCGAACTTTCCTGTTGTTCCCCCCAGCTTCACGCTTTTATGATTATGGCAGTTGATATTCTTCTACTTTTGTCCGCCATCTCCCGGTTTTATTGTTATCCGATAACACCGAGTCTATAAGATGATAGTTCCACTAGAGTTATCGGACTATCAAGAAAACAATTTAGCCCCAATTCAGGAGAAACAGAGAGTGATAATATTATAGCTGATCATAAAATGATGCCCTTGGATATTAATGATATAATTCATTTTCCAAATTGGTTCTATTTAATATTCACTTTGGAGTAAAATTTCCAAGAAATTTCAACAATCGTACGTTAAAACACTGAAAAATCCTTCAATTCCCAAAAAGTAGATCTCTTTCTCACCAAATAATATCTTCTCAGTGAGAATAATTACAGAGTTGCAGCAGAAAATCAGAGGTTTATTTATTCCATTTGACATTATATATTGAGTTTTGATTATATACGTCTATTAAATGTAAGCGGTGCTTGTTTTAGACATTAATTTAATTCTAAAAGTTTTTTGAATAAAAAATTTGCTTGAAATTAAAATTGTAGAAGATAAACATATTTCAATTTGTTTTAATATTCAAATTTTGTTATATTTCTTCTATCAAGTAAAAGGCCTTTCTATTTTATTTTATATATAATATATAATTATATTTTGGCTTCCATAAATCTCATTATGGACTGTCAATGAATTCAAATAAGCCTTAAAAATAACTCACACTGTTCTTTGATTTTGTTAGAACATGGATCAATCTTGAATTATTAAGTTGATCTGTGTTTCGAAGCATTGATCCTTTTACACGTGGTGAGGGTTTGGATATAGGTTAGTTTTTTGATTTTAATATTTGGAATATTATTGAGGACTGAAGACGGAATTGCTTAGAATTATATTTGTTTTTTGAAGATATAGTGCATGTTTTTAGAGATTTCTGAATTAACTTATTCGAATATTTGAATATATTTAAAAATATTGAATATTTCAAATAAATTATATTCTTTGAGAAGTCCTTTAAGTGTGTTCATGTTTTTAAAAGGCAATTGGTGTTCTAAAAGGTAAGACCAGAAACAAAATTTTGTCTCCTTTAAATATTTATTCATTAATTTTAATAACTTTCGTATATCTGTTGGTTTATTTATTCCATTTGACATTATATATTAAGTTTTGATTATATACGTCTATTAAATGTAAGCGGTGATTGTTTAAGACATTAATTTAATTCTAAAAGTTTTTTAAATAAAAAATTTTTTGAAATTAAAATTGTAGAAGATAAACATATTTCAATTTGTTTTAATATTCAAATTTTGTTATATTTCTTCTATCAAGTAAAAGGCCTTTCTATTTTATTTTATATATAATATATAATTATATTTTGGCTTCAATAAATCCCATTATGGAATGTCAATGAATTTAATTAAGCTTTAAAAATAACTCACACTGTTCTTTGATTTTGTAAGAACATAGATCAATCTTGAATTATAAAGTTGATCTGTGTTTCGAAGCATTGGTCCTTTTACACTTGGTGAGGGTTTGGATATAGGTTAGTTTTTTGATTTTAATATTTGGAATATTATTGAGGACTGAAGACCGAATTGCTTAAAATTATATTTTTTTTTTGAAGATATAGTGCATGTTTTTAGAGATTTCTGAATTAACTTATTCGAATATTTAAATATATTGAATATTTCAAATAAATTATATTCTTTGAGAAGTCCTTTAAGTGTGTTTATGTTTTTAAAAGGCAATTGGTGTTCTTAAAGGTAAGACCAGAAACAAAATTTTGTCTCCTTTAAATATTTATTTATTCATTTTAATGACTTTCGTATATCTGTTGGTTTATTTATTCCATTTGACATTATATATTGAGTTTTGATTATATACGTCTATTAAATGTAAGCGGTGCTTGTTTCAGACATTAATTTAATTCTAAAAGTTTTTTGAATAAAAAATTTCTTCAAATTAAATTGGTAGAAAATAAACATATTTTAATTTGTTTTAATATTCAAATTTTGTTATATTTCTTCTATCAAGTAAAAGGCCTTTCTATTTTATTTTATATATAATATATAATTATATTTTGGCTTCAATAAATCTCATTATGGAATGTCAATGAATTTAAATGAGCTTTAAAAATAACTCACACTGTTCTTTGATTTTGTAAGAACATAGATCAATCTTGAATTATAGAGTTGATCTGTGTTTCGAAGCATTAGTCCTTTTACACGTGGTGAGGGTTTGGATATAGGTTAGTTTTTTGATTTTGATATTTGGAATATTATTGAGGACTGAAGAAGGAATTGCTTAGAATTATATTTGTTTTTTGAAGATATAGTGCATGTTTTTAGAGATTTCTGAATTAACTTATTCGAATATTTAAATATATTTCAAATAAATTATATTCTTTGAGAAGTCCTTTAAGTGTGTTCATGTTTTTAAAAAGCAATTGCTGTTCTTAAAGGTAAGACCAAAAACAAAATTTTGTCTCCTTTAAATATTTATTTATTAATTTTGATGACTTTCGTATATCTGTTGGTTTATTTATACCATTTGACATTATATATTGATTTTTGATTATATACGTCTATTAAGTGTAAGCGGTGCTTGTTTTAGACATTAATTCAATTCTAAAAGTTTTTTGAATAAAAAATTTTTTTGAAATTGAAATTGTAGAAGATAAACATATTTCAATTTGTTTTAATATTCAAATTTTGTCATATTTCTTCTATCAAGTAAAAGGCCTTTCCATTTTATTTCACAACATAACCTCAACAATTTCTACGAAAATGACTCTGTTTAAAAAGTTCCTTCAAAAAAACTCAAAAAACATACAACATCTTCACGAAGGCCTTTTGGAATTACAGACCGATACACTTTATTCCAACTTTGTACCCAAAAAAATAAAAATAATCAATTAAACTACATCTCACCTAACCAACTTCATGTCTTTCGACAAAAAAACATAGAACATAGTAATGATTTTTCGAAATAGCATACTATACGCATTCCATGTTCGTCCATAGGAATTACACAAAGTTTGTGAAGTATTTTCAAAGACTTACTCATATCCAACTGTGTGTATGAGTGCAAAACCAAAATATAATATTATTATATATAAAAGAACATATAAAATGAAAAGGGTTTTTTTTCTTAATAGAAGGCTTTTAATGATACATCGTTATGAAACAAACGTTCGTATCCTTCAAGTATTAATTTAATAATTTCATTTGATATTCTATATTTGCTTTGGATTCTTTTATTTCTTTTGGTGCTTAGTAATTAGCGTTTATTCTGTACGTCTAGTAAATTGAAGCTGTGTTTTCTGAGACGTTTATTTTGTTTTATTAAACAAGTGTTTGAAAAATTATTTTAAATCAAAACTTGTTGAAAGGTTAGCAGAATTAATCTGTGTGGTATTTAAGATATTGTAAAAGTCTTCTATTGAGTAAAAAACCCCTTTCCATTATTTTAACCCCACTTTTGTATTTATTTTAGTTTCAAAAACATATTAAACCGACTGAGAAACCAATTAGTAGTATCTGTCATTAGGTTATTCGAATTCTCGTTCATTCAAAAACGTAAAACTCGATAACGCTTCGCGTTTGACATACGCGCGTTGTATTCTTCCAGATGTTTACGGCATAAAAATCGAAATAATAGGGAATCAGACAGCAGGCCCTTAATTAGGAAAAACTCGCAGAAAATACTCCACGAACAAGAGACTCATTGTCAATATTCCGACCACTCCGCAACCCTAAGGGAGTGCGTTCCATTTCCAGCCAGTTCTCGCATTTCTATGACACAACTTTGCGTTCTGAATGAGTAATTTCTGTGCGCGTTTTTCCCTCGCACCAACCCGCACAATGAAGTTAGCAACTGTGGCATTAGAGGTAATTCATCCTCAATGGAAATGAGTCAGATGAGTCGTGGAAAATGTTGAAGGGAATTAATTGCAGATTATTCATTAGTGTGAAATTTTAAGCCTGGCGGGCTGCTCAAATTGGTATAAATTACTTTACGTTCATTCGTCTGAATGTCATCTTTGATGGTTTAACTGCTAGTCCTGACGGAGAATTCTTTCCGTTTCAATTCGAGACGGGTGTTTAAAAGGGTTCTATTAAAATGGATCTGTTGGTTGAAATTGAGATTTGGTGGAGGGGGGATAAATTTAATGAGAAGGTGAAGTCTTCCGGGCTCACCGCTTCATTCATTTAATTGAGTCATTCTGCAGAACTGGAAAATGTGCCCTCAAAGAGTTAAATGAAATGATATGATTTGAATGGGGAGATTATATGCGTTTTAGGTAACGTTGCGAATAATTTGAATTATTTGTCGGCGGATATTGCGAGCAGGAGAATAATGGATGTTTCTATTTGGATTGTTAAATTATTGAATGTTATTATAATAATCATTGAGATTATGCGAAATGGTTGACTTTGAAGGAAAGCCGGCTAACTGAGTTAGCTCAGTGAAATAATATTCCAACATATTTCCGGTAATTCCTACAAGTATTCTGAGTTTGGTCTTGTCCAGACCTAGCCCTAGGTCTGCCATCTTTTGGTTCAAAGCCGTTTCATGGAACGCCTTCGAATGATTCAGGCCAGGATGGCTCAGCCAGAAAGACTCTAGTCTTCAGTTCATTTTGCCTGTTATCGTCCGCTTAGCCACGTCATGTGGTATTTCCAGGAATGGTTCCAGTCCTACCAGAGGCAGCGTGGCTCCAGCAAAACGCCTGCCGATCTGCCTCTCCGTTACCCAAATAGTTTGAGAAGCTCGGTATCCAAACAAGAGTGATTCTTTTCGATGTATAAGCATGGTTCCAGTGCAAAGCATGGTACTTTGGCAAAGACCCAAAAGGGGTAAACAACGTGCTACGACGCCAGTAAAAGACCGTTTTTCTCTTTCGGTGCTATACTAGCAATTTCAGAATAGCAGGTAAGCGTTTTCAAGATGGCCGATACCTTCTCTGAGCACAGTCAGAATACTCTATCTCTATGAAGTCAATCTTACATCGATACGCTTGTCAAGAAGAGTTCCACTGACTCGCGAACACAAGCGTTCAAGATTACAGTGCGCAATGGACTCGATTTACTGGCGAAATGAATGGCGTATACGTACTCTTTACTAACGATTCTAGATATGGACTTTCTTCTGATAGTCGACGAGTACGGGTGTGGACACGTCCAGTCATAAGAAGGAACCGCCGCTCTGTTCAAGGTGTTCATTCCTTTCGAGGAAAATTATGGTTTGGGGTGGAGTTTGTTTTGATAGCAGAACGGACTTATTAGTACTTCTAAGAACCATGACGTCTCAGTTATCAATGGAGCAGTCCTACAAGGTGATTTCTGCTAGAGGAAATCAGAGTCAGATCGAGCACGCTTGGGACCATTTACAAAAAAACCTTGTCCATCGACCACAGCCGGAGACGCTTAAGAAGCTTCGAGATTTTTCGTGATGGACCTATCTGATAATCCGAACTAATTATGGAACATGCTATACTCAACTACGTTGTCTTGTTTGGCAAAAAAGTCACACCAGAAAACCATCCACTGAAATCTTCTGCCTCAGCAACAATATTGCTGCTGTAAGTCATAGTATTAATGATGATCCAGATTTGTCGATTCGTAAACGTTCACGACAAGTTCGACTATGTGCATCCATCACATGGGAAATTTTGCGTATAGATCTTGATCTTTACCCATACAAGATCCAACTGGTTCAAGAACTAAAGCCACTTGACCATAATAAGCGTCGTTTGTTTGCTGATTGAGCCCTAGAACAGCTTGAAGTTGATCCACTTTTTTATCGTAAAATTGTGTTTGGTGATGATGCTCATTTCTGGCTATGAAAACAAGGAAAATTGCCGTATATGGAGTGGAAACAATCCTCAAAAAGTTCTGTGGGTTCCATTGCATCCTGAAAATGCACTGTATGGTGTGCTTTACACGCTGAAGGCATCATCGGTCCATATTTCTTCAAAAACGATGCTGTAGCCAATGATACAGTGAATGGTGTTCGTTACAGATCAATGATTATTCGTTTCAAAATTTGAATGGTATCGAACCAGGAGTGTTTTGGTTCCAAGAATATAGTGCTACACCTCATGTTGCTACCATAACAATCGATTTATTGAACGAAAGATTTGGCGATAATTATTTCGAGAAATGGTCCAATTAATTGGCCTCCAAGATCATGCGACATAACTGCACTGGGTTATTTTCCTTTGAGTTTTGTCAAGTCATTGGTTTATGCTGATGAACCAGAAACAATAGACGCTTTGGAAGCTAACAAAAGTCGTGTTATTTATGAAATAAGGCCTGAATCAGTCGAAAAAGTGATCCAAAATTGGTCTGGTCGAATGCGGTTAAAATTAAAACATAAATGTCATAATATCAAATTTTTCAAATAAAAAAACTTTTGGCTTTAATCTTAATTTAAATGTGTTTTATTTCTATTTAAAGTTCTATCACTGTAAAAAAACACCGGATATGTAGGATTACAAAATCTTCTTATGTGTTCGCTGCATCCTAGCCTTTGTGGAAAACATTATACATAAGTCGAAGAGTGAATAATATACCAGAAAAAATCCTACTATATCTTATCATTGCTCGTTCACAAGATTTAATTTATGTCTGAATTCGATGAGAATATTCATCAAGTGAATCTGCAGACAATTCAATTCTTCCCGCCCCAACAAAAGCTTGACATCACAAGACTCAGAAAACAATAAGACAATAGATTAATATTCCGAGACATCCAAGTATAATTCAGTTTTCTTCATGAACAAGCAGAAGTTTGTTGTAATGAAAGAAAGCTCAATATAGCTCTGTTTCCGCTGCGAGGAAACTATGACAGTTCATTTTCCAGTTTTAGGACCTGACACAAATCTCCATTCCTAGTTTTCTCAACCGAACAAGAAAACAAAATTAGTGAGTTTTATTTGAAATGCCTTTGTGAGCAGTAGTTCCTTAATGGTAAATTTTCCTTAATGGTAAATATCGGGTGTTTTTTTTTAGAGTGATAGAACCTTAAATTGAAAAAAAACAGACTTAAATTAAGATCGAAGTCAATTTTTCTTTATTTGAAAGATAATTTTATGACATTTATGTTTTAAAAATAACTTCCGACATATGCCCACCACGACTAGCTCTGATGAACCGCATTCGACCAGGTCAATTTTGGACCACTTTTTCGAGTAATTCAAGTCTTATTTCATCAATAACACGAATAATGTTGGCTTCCAAAGCGTCCATTGATTCTGGTTTATCAGCATAAACCAATGACTTGACATAACCCCAACGAAAATAATCCAGTGGAGTTATAATGAATGATCTTGGGGGCCAATTAATTGGACCATTTCTCGAAATAATGTTATCGCCAAATCTTTCTTTCAATAAATCAATTGTTACGGTAGCAGCATGAGGTGTAGCACCATCTTGTTGGAACCAAAACACCTCTGGGTCGACACCATTCGAATTTTGAAAAAAAACAATCATTGATCATCGATCTGTAACGAGCACCATTCGCTGTAACATTAGCTTTAGCATCATTTTTAAAGAAATATGGACCGATGATGCCTCCAGCGTGTAAAGCACACCATACAATGCATTTTTCAGGATGCAATGGAACCTGCAGAACTTCTTGAGGATTGTTTTCACTCCATATACGGCAATTTTGCTTGTTTACATAGCCGTTCAACCAGAAATGAGCTTCATCACTAAACTTAATTTTACGATAAAAATGTGGATCAACTTCAAACTGTTCTAGGGCCCAATCAGCAAACAAACGACGCTTATTATGGTCAAGCGGCTTTAGTTCTTGAACCAGTTGGATCTTGTATGGGTGTAGACCAAGATCTCAACGCAAAATATTTCATGTGGTGGATGTACAGAGATCATCATTAAGACCATGACTTACAGCAGCGATATTTTCTTCTGTACGTACAGTTCTTTGTCTTGTTGTTGTTGCATCGAGTAGAGAAAATGTTGTCCGAAATCTATTGATAGTTCGACGAATAAGCTGATCTGATGGACGATTATGTAAACCATAAATTTCACGAAGTTCTCTATAAATTTGGCGAATAGAACACTGATTTTCAAAATAAATTTCAACAATTTGTAAAGGTTGTTGCGGCATGAGTCTTTCCATGATAATTTGTCTATGCTTATTGAACAGAAATATCAAAAAACATGAATTCTACCTTCTGTCAAATCACTTTTATCCCTATCGATAGTTTTATCATTCTAAAAAATACCTGATATTTATGTACCGCTTAAAGGTGTTGTCAAAATTACAATATCCAATTTTGTCAGTTCACCTCAAGTGTGTTTGGTCATTTCTACAATGGATGAAAATATCGAACCGAATACAAAGAAAATTATTGATTATAAAAAATTAAACTTTGGTTTATAAAATCAATGTGTACGCATTATATTTTGACGACGATCTCATTGCAGAAGACGAAGATGACTTGGCGTACATGTTTAGAAAACTCAAAAAACCAGTACAGGTATGACTGAACCATTATGTCATCTGATAGTTCGTTTTATAGAATGAGGCATTGTTCTTGACTGCCTAAAATATCAATAATGGCTCCGATACCTATACAAATCAAGTGACCGATCTTGGTTATTCATGCTAAGCTGCTCTTCAGTTTGGAAAGTATGGGTTTCAGAGGGAAGGCCCTTAACTTTTTTGAGAGCTATCTTTTTAATTGATCCCAGGTATTATGACAAAGTGGATGTCTGTGTGAGTTTAAGAACATCCATTATGAAGCACCACAGGACACCGTTCTCGGTCCTTTCTCATTCTATAATATAATATCATTCATCCATATATTACGACTTCGGGAGAGGTGGTCAGTTTTTCCATGATATTTTGTGAGGACAAAATCAAGAATTATCTGGGGAATAAAGTAAAGAACGAGTTTGGAATATTGCTATCATTATTCATTAGTAAGGTTCTCACGGTAAATACGTAAAAATCCGAGTCCATAATAAACTAATAATAAATCGTGAAATCACAGTAATGGACAAAGATGTGAGAATTGGATTTTTTCTGAGAAAAAATATAATTTTTACTTGTATCGGGTGTTTTTTTTTTAGAGTGATAGAACTTTAAATTGAAAAAAAAAAACACATTTAAATTAAGATTGAACCCAATTTTTAAAGATAATTTCCGGCATATGTCCACCACGACTAGCTCTGGCGAACTGCATTCGACCAGACCAATTTTGGACCACTTTTTCGAGTAATTCGGGCCTTATTTCATCAATAACACGAGTTATGTTGGCTTCCAAAGCATCTATTGTTTCTGGTTTATCAGCATAAACCAAAGACTAGACATAATCCCAAAGAAAATAATCCATTGGAGTTATTGCGCATGATCTTGGACGCCAATTAATTGAACCATTTCTCAAAATAATGTTATCGCCAAATTTTTCTTTCAATAAATCAATTGTTACGGTAGCAGCATGAGGTGTAGCATCATCTTTTTGGATCCAAAACACTTCTGGGTCGATACCATTCAAATTTTGAAACAAATAATCATTGATCATCGATCTGTAACGAGCAACATTCACTGTAACATTAGCTCCATCATCGTTTTTAAAGAAATATTGACTGATGATGCCTCTAGCGTGTACAGCACACCATACAGTGCCTTTTTCAGGATGCAATGAAACCAGCAGAACTTCTTGAGGATTGTTTTCACTCCATATATGGCAATTTTGCTGTTCAACCAGAAATAAGCTTCATCACTAAACACAATTTCACGATAAAAAAGAGGATCAACTTCAAGCTCTTCTAGGGCCCAATCAGCAAACAAACGATGCTTATTATGGTCAAGTGGCTTTGGTTTTTGAACCAGTTGGATTTTGTATAGGTGTAGACCAAGATCTTTCGGCAAAATTTTCCATGTGGTGGATGTTTGTGTAGTTATCCCTATCTACAGTTCTATCACTCTAAAAAAAAACACCCGATATATAGTCCAAACTAAAACGTGCGTGGATCTCTTCAATATGAAGGAAATTTCAATTAAGAGATAACTGGATATTAATCCTGAAGATTTCTGAATGTTCGAGTATCGCTTGGTTTCACATATTTCGGTCAGATGTTGAATGTCCAGTTCCAAATCGTTTTGTCACACTTCTCTTGGATTGACAGTTTGAAGAGATTTGCCATCAGGTGTCCTAATTGATACAAGGAAGAGTTAAGGAGTAGTGTTAAGCGTTTAATGATGAATCAGCCGATAGACAATTGAGAGGAGCCTGTACGTATCTAGCAGATAATAAAAATACCTAGGAATTCATAAAGATAATCATCTCCATAGGAATATTCCGGCAACGAAATTTACTCAAAAATTCTCATCACTGATTCCGAAACTTAGGGAGGGATCTGTTGTTGCTCAATTTACAACCATTAGAAAAAATATACCGTTGACTTGAGACAATTGCATTTTCAAATCTTGTCAATGTGAAACAAAGTCATGGACAAGATTTAGAGAAACTTTCATAAAAGAACTTAGGATGAATGAAACGATAGGTCAACATTCTTCTATATCTTAGGACTTCGTGAGGATATTATAGTTAGAGGTTCAACAAAAAATTATTTTGTGGAGATGTGGGTGATATGAACTATCGTGCAAAGCTCCTGACTTCACGTCAGTGCTTGTCACCTTTTTATATTATGAAAACCAAATATTTTACGAGTTTGAATTGGTGAAGTTCGCGTTAGGTGATTGATCACCATAAAAATTATATTATTCATAAAGTTTAATGATTTCATGTGAAAATTATATTTCCTTCGTATATAAATAATTAAAATTATCAAAGAACATATTTTTCCTCTTCGGAAAGCCGATACGAGGACAGAAAATGCATTTGATCATTTCAATATACGTTCGTTCCAACAAAACGTCAAACTTATCCTTCAAAGAGTCTTCTATCAGAAAGATATACCAATTCGTTTATTTTGTCTTTCGTATCCCGAAAGCTTCCTTGATTTTTTTTATATAATAAAATAGGAACTTTGTGGACGTTACATTTATTTGTGGAGATGATGTGAGGTCGTTTGATCCCAAAATCACATAGGAAACAGCGTGAAAATCTATTCCTTCTGTCTCGATGGAATATCGTTGTTTTCATGATATACGCGCCCGGAAATAGCCATTGAAATGAGAACTTCCTTGCTAAATTTTGATATAATAAACTGCTGGTCAAAAGATAAGGATAAGGCTATTTATTATCAATGTCTAGGGTATTGATTGATAAATCAGCCTATCCTTTCCTAAGTGTGAAATAAAAACGGGCTGTAGACTGTACTATTGGGTGTTTTTTTGGAGTGATAGAACTTTCGATAGGGATAACTGTGATTTGACAGAAAGTAGAAGCCATGTTGTTTTGACATTTCTGTTCAGTAAGCATTGACAAATTATCATGGAAAGACTCACGCCGCAACAACTTTCATAAATTGTTGAAATTTATTTTCAAAATCAGTGTCCTATAAGCCAAAGTTATAGGAGCACTTCGTGAAATTTATGGTTCACATAATCGTCCATCAGAACAGCTCATTCGTCGAACTATTGATAGTTTTCGGCAACATTTTCTGTACTCGGTGCAACAAGAAGACAAAGAACTGTACCTACAGACGAAAATATCCCTGCTGTAAGTCATAGTATTAATTATGATCCAGATTTGTTTATTCTTCGACATTCACAACATGTTGGACTCTGTGCATCCACCATATGGAGAATTTTGCGTAAAGATCGTGGTCTACACCCATACAAGATCCAACTGGTTCAAGAACTAAAGCCGCTTGACCATAGTAAGCGTCGTTTGTTTGCTGATTGGGCCCTAGAACAGCTTGAAGGCGATTCACTTTTTTATCGTAAGATTGTGTTAAGTGATGAAGCTCATTTCTGGTTAAAGGGCTATGTAAATAAGCAAAATTGCCGTATATGGTGGGAAAACAATCCTCAAAAAGTTCTGCAGGTTCCATTGCATCCTGAAAAATGCACTGTATGGTATGCTTTACACGCTGGAGGCATCATCGGTCCATATTTCTTTAAAAACGATGCTGGAGCTAATGTAACAGTGAATGGTGCTCGTTACAGATCGTTGATATATGATATTTGTTTCAAAATTTGAATGGTATCGACGCAGAAGTGTTTTAGTTCCAACAATATGGTGCTATACCTCATGCTGCTACCGTAACAATTGATTTATTAAAAGAAAGATTTGGCGATAACATTATTTCGAGAAATGGCCCAATTAATTGGCCTCCAAGATCATGCGACATAACTCCACTGGATTATTTTCTTTGGGCTTATGTCAAGTCATTGGTTTATGGTGATAAACCACAAACAATAGACGCTCTGGAAGCCAACATAACCCGTGTTATTGATGAAATAAGTCCTGAATTTCTCGAAAAAGTGGTCCAAAATTGGTCTGATCTGGTTATTGTTCAGCAACATCTTAGCTTAATTATTGCTAAAGAATTAATTCACATTTTATGAAGAATATTAGAGATCCTACTGTTGAGACCTTTTATATAAGCCATTGAAAACCATATTTTCTTTTCAATGGTTTTCAATTGCTCATATAAAAGGAATTCATCTGTAGGATTTCTACTGATCATTATAAAATGGGAGTTAATGCTTTAGCAGTAAATAGAAATAATTTAGCAAAGATTTTGGTTAACAATAGAGAACCCCAACTTTTCCGAATCGGTAATTTATCAAATTAATTGTGATGATTGTAATGCTACATATATAGAACAGACACAACATAGAATCAAAAGACATAGAATGTTTATTTCGAAAAACCAGCAATACTTCGGTTTTGCAGAACATTGTATAATCATTTTTTTTAATGAGAATGATGTCACTTTACTATATAATGTTAATAAAGGTAAATTGATGGACTATCTGGAGATTCTTTCAATCAAAAAAGCCCTTGTGAAAAAGGAGAATTTAACAAATTTCCAAATACTATTCGGCAACATCCCTATATTGGATCCTGTTATTTCCATGCGCCATAAAAATACACAGATATCCTAAGTGTAATTAAAAAACCTTTTTAATTTTAAGTTAAGTTACTTTTTGTACTCCTTTGAAGATGGTCGAAAGACTGAAAGGATCTGAATAAATTGTGAAACATAAAAACTGTGTGAATTTTTTTAAAATAAAATTGAGCCAACCGCATACTCCATTCATGTAATAAACAATAATTAATGCAAAAATAGTTACTGAGTTTCTGAACCATTCTGTCTTCATCTCTTTTTCTAGCTGTCGTCTGAAACGTTGTTCTATCAACTCCCTATTCACGAACTTAACTCTCCGTGAACTGCCTTCTTCGCTTCTTTGTAACTGCCCTTTGATTTCCTTTTAATCCCTTACTCTAATTGCACTCCGCCTATACTTAAGTCTGTGGCGTATGCAGCCATACTCGACTTAAGAAGAATGGAGATGAATCTCAAGAAAGATCGAAGATGTTACGTTCGTCCAGGGAACACTTGACGTTTTTTGGTTCAGTAATAAATCTCTTCTTTTTACGACTAAACTTCCTTTGATAACACGTTCCGTTTCGAAATATTTTGAAGCGGCATTGCAGAAGGATAGGAAGTACTTTCGATCTAGCCGCAACAATGGACCAACTCTGGTATTTCTGTAACTCTTGGCTAAAGTAGGCCATACACCTGAAGTTTTATCTATTAATTATTTACAAAGTAGAAACTCAATTTTTACGCTCAGGAAATTGAATTCCTACGTTGAAATTTTTCCTAGATGCATATTTTCCGTATCATCTTAATGTCATATCATGTTATGCCGTAATGCCAAAAATAAATATTCATCTCCAAATGAATTAATTGATAAAGTGGATGTTGATTCCGAATATAGTAAGGAATGTAAGCTATGGTGAATTAACTGTCCACTTTCGGGACAGTTCAATCTCTCTCGATTAGAAGAACTCTCTGGTGATAAATGCTATTTATTGGCATGAAGTTTCCATCACTTCGACTGACATAATGTTCACGTATATCTTTCCATTCCAGATGACAAGAAGTTCCAGAAAGTGCACAAAAGAGAGGTAGTAATACCGGTCGACGCACCTCTGACAGACGAGAATTTCATCAGCAGCCTGCCAGGAGGTGCAAGGAATTCTTGTTACCCTATGATGAATATAGACATGGAGAAAAAAGTATTTCACAGCCCTGGCTATCCTGCAGCCACCTACCCCAATAATTCCGAATGTACTATAGTTTTGACAGGTGAGTGCGATTTCTTGACCGAAAAGTGACAAGAATATTCGGTGCGAAAATAAGTACGACACTTGCTACATGTTTTTCGACTATGGTCAGATAAATTCCGAAAAAAAATTAATTTGAAATGGGTCTTTTATTAACAGTGCCCCATTTTGTTTTGAAAATATATCACATTATTTATTTGAATACTATTGAAATTTTAATTTCATTATAAAGTACAATGGATGCAATTAGTTATGAAATAAAACATCATTAAAATGTCCATTACGGAAACGCTGGCAGGAATGAAATGGTTGAACCCAATTTTCCATAACTCTTTCACACAAATCAGGTCGTATGTTAGCAATTACTCGTTCAATATTGATCTGTTAATCGTCTAAATTTACTGGATGATTGTTGTAAACTAATGACTTGATGTAACTCCAAAGAAAGAATTCCAATGTAGTTAAATCGCAAGAACGAGGCGGATAATTAATCGGTCCATTTCTGGAAATAACGAATCACCGGATTTTGTTTTCAATAGAGTCAATGTGTCATAAGTTCTTGGGTTAAAAAATTTTTGTATGGGTGTAAGCCAAGGTCTTCTCGTAAAATTCGCCACAAAGACGTCTAGGAGATTCCTAATTCTCGTGAACGTCGAGATATCGATAAATTTTGGTCTTCACGAACACTTTCACGTACGGCAGCAATATTCTCTTCACGTCTTGTATTTCTTTGTCTCACTGGCACTGTAACATCATGAAGTGTAAAATCTGTTTCAAACGTTCAACTGTTCTTTCATCCAGATGATTATAAAAACCCAAAATTAGAGTTAAAGTACGTAAAGTTAGAGTGAAAGATCGTGATTTTTCATAATGAATTTGGATTATTTTTAAACGTTGTTGCATTGTGGACCTATTTATGATTAAATGGTAGACATTGACAAATACAACTGTCAATTGCGTAAGTAATGTCAATTTAAAAATGGGGCCTTTCTATTGAAAGGCCCTGTATATAACATCTTTAAAGTTCTCTTAGATTCAGCATAAGGTTCTCTCTTCATTTTAAATGCCAGTCTTTTCGTCAAAGTTTCTAGATACTTTGCCTGTTTTTTAATTCTATTAAACGTGTTTTTGGTTTTGTGATTCACAAATGTACAAAGTCCATCATTATTGAAGAAAAATTTTGAAATAACAGTCCAAAAATAAATCCCTCAATTAACGATTTTCAATTTATTTTATTCTTGTTTTGAGAGGCCGCAAGCATTTTATGAATCTGAAACTTTTAGTTTGGACAGATCTCGGTTGCAAATACTACTCCAAAGGCTTGAAATAAACAAAAAATTCAAATGCATATAAATATGTTTCACATGATACGGAACATCAAGTAAGACTCAAAAATTCATAATTATCGATAATAGGTCCTTATAATATTAATTTTGTAGAAAAATAAACGGAAGTTATGTCTTTTCAAAACTTTCATATGATGAAGCGGCGTGGACACTAAGACAGACAGACGCATTTGAAAGATGGTGCTATTGAAGGATGCTGCATGGATGGATAAATTCTAACTCATCGCTACATTTTATTTATTTTCGAATAACGCTTCTATAACTGTTACACGATCGCATCCTTAATGAAAGAAACATTTCCCTTTGTTGCCCTTGCAAATTGCCACTTAATGTCGAGAATAATAAACCCCCACAGGAAATTTGGGATCTCAGTCCTCTAGGATCTTTCACGATCTCCCAAGGAAGTAATTAGAATAGAAAATTAGACAAACAAGCTGGATTGCATTTGGGAATATATTAACTACCAGTTGCTACAGAAAGAATGGAAAGCAGATTGCTATTATTATTATTTCTGGACCTTTTTCGTATTCGAATTAGAGTTCGAAGTTAAAAGGTACACAAGAATTTTCCAACAATTTAGTGTTTTTTCTTTTGTGTTTCTGTAGGCTCGTACGGAACTCTCAATTTTTCTGAATCAATATGGGTAGTTTGAACTGATAAAATTTTCGAACAAGAAGATAGGACTCACTTATCAAGATTCTGCAATCAAATTAGGTTCCGTCCATTCGTCTGCCCATTAATTTGTACAATTATAAATCTGAACCCTTTTGGATGTCTCCTCTCGAGATATTATGCAGCCTAAGTTCGATTCGCTAATAAACAGTTTTTTCTTTCCATACATAAAACATAACATAACATAAAAATCATTATAAGAAAAACAAACGTTAACTTCCGCTATTTTATTGATTTACACGACAATTGTTTCGTCATACCATGACTTCATCAGGTGAGTATTAAAACTGAGGTATACAATGCAGAACATGACCTTAAATACAGAGCTGTGGTACAAAAAATGGAAGGGTGGAAAGATATGGTTTACAGTCAATGAAAAATATTAATTAGGGGGATCTGTTTAAATATATTTGATCATTCAATTAAATTCATTGTTTATTATATCTATTGATCTCTAAAGTTTCTAACAGATTTAGTTTCTGACTTTTGTTTTCGATATGTAATATTTCATAGTTCATATTAAAATTATGACCAGTCTCTAACAAATTGTTGACATAAGTTAAATATGGTTTATTATTAATTTAACATTTTTCATGTTCTCGTATCCTTGTTTGGAATGTTGTTGGCCTGTCTGTCCCACATATACACTTGGACAATAACTACATGTTGACTTGTAAACTCCTAATTTTTTGTTTTTAGGAATAACGTCTTTATTATTTTTTATTAAGCTGCCTAAAGAATTAATGGTTTTAAAAGAGATGTTATAATTTTCTTTTTTCTTAAAATATCTAGCAATCTTTTCAGATTTTTGGCCTATGTAAGTTAATGAAATAAATTTGGATTCGTTTCAATTTTGAAATTTTGGATATACAAGTGATATTGCTTTCTTGTAATTTATTTTATCAAGTAAATTATTTATAATTAACGGATTCAAATCATTATTCGAAGCTATTTGTTTAATGGTTTTATTTTCTTTGTCAAAATTTTCTTTTGTCATGGGTATGTTAACCAATCTTTAAAGCATACTATTATAAGCGGACCGAGACAATTAAAAATCATGCATCTCATTTTTTCCAAAATCAATTATGACTTCATTGTATTCAAAGTAACTTTGAGCTCTATAGAACAATATGTTGATTGATGTTCGTTTTTTTGGATGCCGGTAAAACACTTATGTATTGGTTGAATATACAAGTTTATGATTCGCAACGAAAATATGAATCTTATATTTATGACACTATCTGCAAGTTAAATTAGAAACTTATCAGCTGTTATAAAGGGTAATTCATTTAGAGGTACTTTTTGTGGTGCATGCCTCGTGTTAACTGAAGTGTCATTTCTGTTCAGTAGTGTTTGACAATTCATAATGGAAAGACTTAGCCCGGCACAACGTCTACAAATTGTTCAACTCTATTACGAAAATGGGCGTTCTGCGAGGAATGAGTATAGTGAAATCTTGTCAAGAGCCCGGCTTCAGTTCTTGCACAAGTTGAATTTTGTAAGCTTTTAAAGAATGATCCTTACGTAAACTACGCCAAGTTGTTGAATATAACAGGCCAAGCTGTTGAGAACGCGAAGAATCGACACTTCACGGTCTTCGTGTGCACTCTCCGCTCCTATATTTTCTTTACTTCGTGCTAGGTGTGGTTTATTTGGTCGAGTATTATCCAATGATATCCAATGATACGAAAATTGTGCGTTCGGTAGGCCGATTATGTGGACCATAAGTTGCTCCAAGCGCCCGATACACATTCCTCGTAGAACGCCATTTTTCGTAATAAAGTTGAACAATTTGTAGACGCTGTGCCGGGCTAAGTCATTTCATTATGAATTATCAAACACTACTGAACAGAAATGGCACTTCTGTCAACACCAGGCATGCGCAATCTGCAATTAAATCCTCACCACAAAAAGTACCTCTAAATGAATCACCCTTTATAACGAAAATTCGATCGAAATAGTTCTATCCCATCCACGTTATACATATTTGCACCTGTCTACCTCCTTTCCAACGGATCTTCGTGACAGGGTGGCAGTTTTCCATTTCCAATATTGCCGATGGTGATATAAATATGTCTATATGCCAGGAACAACGCCGCAAATTTTAATCAGTACTGCATCGTGACAAGGCCAATTTCGGTCATATATCTACGAATGCTGCTGGGGTTGTAAATCAATAGCGAATCAACGAATGCATTTTTGCGGTTCAGCTCCGAATCTGTTATCACCCCCGTTTTATTAGTTTTTCATTTGAGCAGACTTTATGATTTCGATAGTGGTTACTTCAAATATTCGTTCTATTGAAACTGATGTCAGACTGAACTCGACGATTTTTTAGGATTATGGCTTCCTGTTTTGAAATGATTGGGCATAGTGCTTTCGATTCATTTTGTCAATTAGGCTCCCTTTGAAGCTGCCGATTCGAACAAGAAAAAAGAGAAATTGAATGGAAATTTTAGGAAAGGGTGTGTTTTTAAAGGCGGACTATTTTCAAATGGCAACACTGCTTTCTGTGACAGACGATTTCTGGGCAACAGTGTTTTCTGCGACAGCCGATAAACTTTCGAGTTACAGGTGTTAAAACTTGTTTCAGGCCAATTATGAAAGTCGTTGCCGTGATATAATCCCGCCCAAGTACTTCCATTTCTTCTTTGTATTTCGAACTCAACCGAACAGCTTAAAGCTTGATTTGTCTTTAATAGCATTTCGAAATACTGATCCATAATCATCATAATATATTTAAGACCGATTTTGGTATTTTCAAAATTTTTGGCCACCGAGATCTTGTGATTCAACACCTCTAGAATTTTTTGCTTTGGAGCCACATGAAAGCTGAGGTCCATACCAATACCCCACTATCGATTCAAGATCTTGAAGCTGGAATTATGAAGTTATCGAGAACCTACAGCCGCGGCGGCCATTTGGCTGATATCGTTTTCCATTGTTAATGGCATACCGTTGATTTCTCTTAAAATATACAGTTTTTAATATCAAAATGAAATCACTTATTGGAAAAACCCCTATTATCAATACTAGCTTAGTCAATTGATATATGATATATAATTCATTGATAAAATTTTTTCTGGTAGTTCAATGAACTAGTAGGTAGAATGAACCAGTGTTTCATTTGCGGTAAGTGTCTAATTGTTTTCTTCGAAAATCATGCAAAATTGAGAAAGGACACTTGTTCTCGTTCTTAGCAAATAAATGAAAAATCGTACCTGTTTGAAAATGATTTTTTAATTTAGATCTTTCGACATTCGACCCGTACGAGCTCCGAAAAAATTCTCTTTACGGTTAGTCTTTTGTATTCCATGTAGCTTCTGACTTCACATCAGTGGTTCTCTAGATTTTTTGTGTGAGATCAATTCTCGGTACTTTTTTGGCTGGATGTTCATAAGATACTTTGTATTAGATCAAAATCATATAAATTGTTGTTGAGAATTAATCTTTCATGTACCCTTAGTATCCATCATATCAAAACTTCGAGTCAGACTTTTCCTGACATGTTTTCTGTATATTTTTCCTTTTCAATGAATTTATGAGTTCCTGGAAGTTGTATAACATGTTCAATTTCCCCAGAAGATATTCTAATAATTCTATTTCGGAATCGGTAGTCTGCCTCATGATTAACTTCGCGAACTTTGCGTTGCAGCGATTGATTTGTTTTTCAAAGATGGAATCGAAGTATCATTAATCATTGACGGTTTTCCGTTGAAAAATATCGGGTATTTTTTCAGAGTGATAGAACTTTAAATTGAAATAAAACACATTAAAATTAAGATTGAAGCCAAATTTTTTTTATTTGTAGGATAATTGTATCACATTTATGTTTTAAAGATAATTTCCGGCGTATGTCCACCACGACTAGCTCTGAGGAACCGCATTTGACCAGACCAATTTTGGACCATATTTTCGAGTAATTGAAGCCTTACTTCATCAATAACACGAGTTAAGTTGGCTGCCAAATCATCTATTGTTTCTGGTTTATCAGCATGAACTAATGACTTGACAAAACCCCAAGGAAAATAATCCAGTGAAGTTATGCCGCATGATTTTGGAGGCCAATTAATTGGACCATTTCTCGAAATGATGTTATCGTCAATTCTTTCTTTCAAATGTCAATTGTTAGAGTAGCAGCATGGGGTGTAGCACCATCTTGTTGGTAGCAAAATACTTCTGGGTCGAGACCATCAAAATTTTGAAATAAAGAATCATTGATCATCGATCTATAACGAGCACCATTCACTGTAACATTAGCTCCAGCACCGTTTTTAAAGAAGTGTATTTTTCAGCATTCATAGGTAGCAATTTTGCTTTTTTACATAGCCGTTCAACCAGAAATGAGCTTCATCACTAAACACAATTTTACGTTAAAAAAGTGTTCTGAGGCCCAATCAGCAAACGAACGACGCTTATTATGGTCAAGTGGCTTCAGTTCTTAAACCAGTTGGATCTTGTATTGGCGTAGACCAAGATCTTCACACAAAATTTTCCATGTGGTGGATGCACAGAGTAAAACTTGTTGTGAACGTCTGCGAATAGACATATCTGAATCATCATTCTCACTATGACACACAGCAGCGATATTTTCTTCTGTACGTACAGTTCTTTGTCTTGTTGTTGTTGCAGCGAGTAGAGAAAATTTTGTCTGAAATCTATCGATAATTCGACGAATAAGCTGCTCTGATGGACGGTTATGTAAACCATAAAATTCACGAAGTGCTCTATAGTTTTGGCGAATAGAACAATTATTTTGAAAATAAAATTCAACAATTTGTAAACGTTGTTGCGGCGTGAGTCTTTCCATGATAATTTGTCAATGCTTACTGAACAGAAATGTCAAAAGAACATGGCTTCTACCTTCTGTCAAATCACAGTTATCCCTATCGATATTTCTATCACTCTAAAAAAAAACCGATACCATATGACGTGGCTAGGCGGACGATAACGGGCAGAATCAACTCAAGACTAGAGTCTTTCTGGTTGAACCATCCTGGCCTGAAACATTCAAAGGCGTTGCTTGGAACAGCTTGGTTAATACCTATGAATCGCGATAACTTTTTTATAGAATTCAATATTATATTCCATCCAATAACACCTATAATTTAATTTTGATAAAAAAGAAATTGTATTGAATCTAGTTAATCCGGTTACAAAAGATTTGACTGAAACATACATTCATATTGCTTGCGTAAATAGAGAATCTGAATATTGCCATCCATGTACATTACAATAAAATTTAACTCAGATGTAATTTTTAGGGCGGTTAACAATTATGGAATTCATATAAGAAATAACAAAGATAAAACGAATAAAGACAATGAATCTGGAGTCTTTAGTTGACTTGCAATGATTGCCGTATGGTGTCATATTAGTCAAGTAGCTTCTTCATGAAAAAAATTCACGATCTCCAGAGGATACGTCAGACATCTCGCACTCAACATGTGACAATTTGAAGTTATCAACACATCTATTGTTTTCATTTAGCTGATCAATTACGCTTCTAATGGTTCTTTGTCACTGTCTTGTGCCCTGCGCCAGTCTATTCGCAGATTCAATACCCGTACTGAGCACCTTTGTTACGGCTTCTGTCAATGTGAAGGAGGTTTGCCATATCTGCGTTTGCCTTTGTTCTTCCCTTGCACAAGAAGCCGTTCGATGTTGTCGCTGTTCATTATATGTCCAAGAAACCTGAGTATCCGCTTCTTTACAAGTGCCGATAGTGTCTGTGGCACACCAATTTCTGCTAGGACGGAAACGTTAGTTCTTCGAGCCACCCGCGGTACTTTCAACATTCTACGCCAGCACCACATCTCAAACACATCTATTCATCGTCTGTCTGTCTTTAGACAGAAAACACCAAAGTTTGTACGAGTTTGATCTCTGTTGTCTATCGTTCCATATCTTCAACAGTTGCGTCATAGCTGTTCTTCTCTTATTTCTGGTTCAGTATCACCATCATCCCGACTCCTTCCACCATGATAGATAAATGATTTCACAACTTCGCAATTGGCAACATTATTAGGAATTTGTGTGAATTTGTCACCACCGTCAATTATCATAACTTTGGATTTCTGATAGTTTAATCTCGAATCGTACTCTCTACCGACATCTGATATACGTTTCAGTAGTTCCTTCATGGTTTGCATCGTTAACGTAATAAGAACAGTGTCGTCACGAATCTTAAGTTGGTAAATTTGATACCATCGATCGAGAGACCTTCACTCCATCCCCTCAAAACAATTCGCATCACGTACTCACTGTAGATATTATAAAGCAGGGGTGACAACACATAACCCTGTCTTACACCCTTATTTATTTGGAATTCTTCGATTATGCATTATCTAGACACATACACATGCTGTACTGTTCATTTATAGGTTCGTAATCAGGCTGATTAAATGAGCAGGAGTTCCCGTTTCTTCTAGTACATTCCATAATTTCGGCCATCTAATGTTGTTAAACACTTTTTCGAAATGGACAAGGTACGGAATCGATGCAATGTAGTCTTCTCTTGATTTGGATATTATATTTCGAATATTCAAGATTTGTTCTCTGCAACCTCTGTCTTTAACAAACCCTTATTGTTCTGGTGCTATTTCACGAGTTATGAAATACTTTAGCCGTGCTTGAATAATATAAAGCATATGCGTTAGGGTTCATTTTCACATATTTTTCTTCATCGGTATTCCCGAAAATTGTTAGTAATTTGTAGTTCCCCTTTATTTTCAAGTTTTGATAGCCATATAAGAAGTGAATGTATCATTCAACAATTGTTGGTTTTTACTAAGTTGTGTAAATATTCTTTATTAATCAATTAAACTATTATGAGATGCTAACACCTGGTCAAACTGTTAACATTGATCGCTACCAACAGCAAAGGATCGATTAAAATCGAGCATTACGTGAAAAACCGGAATTTGGAAAAAGGTAGCATGTCAGGTAACAGTCATATCGCACCATGATAATGCCCCATCTTCTTATTTGATTCCTAGCTGACGATGGGGTAGGTTTTACGCTGCTGTGGATGCCACAGGATTTTGAACAGTCGCTATCACGCTTTACAGTCCATGGCTACGCCATTTGCGACTTGGATGTTGAGGGGCTACTTTCTTACATCCGCCTTAACGTGCATGCCCACGTCTTCTTGGGAGCTAACCGCTGCACCCGTCATATCTTTGGGCATTTTTACCAGAGAATCTTGTATGGTATCCGTTCTATGTCCATTCTGGAAACATCAGAGCCTCTGTGGTTGGTTTGTGGTCACATCTCTCCTTAATGCAGTCGTTTCGAAGATGGTTTCGCATGGAAACTCCGAGAATCTGCCGGAAACATCGCATTTGGAAAACGTGGAGCTTGTTCACGCCGCCATTTAGCAGTGTCCACGTCTCGGCGCTATATAGGAAAACCGGTATGATGAGCATTCTGATCTTCGTCTGGAATGAATGCCCCACCAAATAATCGGGTCAGAAAAACGATCGAGCCGTTAAATTGAGAAACACTAGTGCATACAGTTTAGCCAATCTGGTAGCCTATCAATCATGAAGCGGAGGAGACAGTTTTACACCATCCTCCATAGATTCTAACACTGTCAATCCACAAAATTCAAGTTACTTAAGTGGTAGAGGCACCTTGACCTTTCGAAGAGTACCTTCAGTTAAAGAAATATGTCCTAACTATATTAGTTTAAGAGATACAGGATGTTTTATGTATTTCATCAAAAACTTTCAATCGGCATAACTCTTGAACGCCTGCATGGATCTTCATGAAAATTTGAGGGGAATGAGTAGGCCAATGCCTAATATTTACACCTAATCACTTGTCGATAGCGCAAGTCCGGATTGAGAAAATTATATTCTTTATCCCACATCTCGTAAAATACCCTGTACATCGAATTTTTGAAGAGTGAAATTCTCCTCAGAATCTATAATGAATACTCTTTCAAACAAGCTCATTTGAAATAATGACACACTTGGCATCAATATTTTATGAGCTATTGAAAATCTGGTTTTTTCGATTCATAGACACACGCATACAAAATGAAATACTTTTCGACATCTTATTTACATTTTCGCAAATAAATTCTTTTGTACCCCTTTCCCCATAAATTTTCGTATGTGATTTGTTCTCAAAAATTTCCCTATTTCTTTTTGACACCTGCTAGCTCTTGTATTGAATGTTCTGCAGCTTTCATTAGCGTTTCTTTCTGGTCCATTCTTTATCTTCTCACATTCTGCTCGAATCGATCTGAAGCTTAATATATCATTTATTTTCAATGCTATGTGAAAGTTCATGCCGTTATTTACGAATACTGAGTATACTGATATGTTGTTAGTATATGGATTTTGTAAGTGAAATGGTCGTGAAGCTGCTAGGGAATATCGAAGGCTATATCCAGATCGTCGAATTCCTAACCACCAAACATTCGAAATGTTAATCGCTCACTTAGTGCAACTGTACACTTTCCGTCAGTAAGTAAAGGAGAAAGAGCAAGTTCGATGGTAAACCATGAAGAGATAATAGAAGCTGTCCAAGAAAATTCCTCAACCAGCACTCGGCGTCTTGGTTCAGTTTTAGGTTTGCCACATTGTCAAGTCTGGCGAGTTCTGCACCGTGAAAAGTGGCATCCATTTCATTTACAATCCGTCCAAACCTTGGTGCCAGGCGATGAACTACCGAGGATGCGATTTTGTAGATGGTGTTCGATGAACCAGCGAGCTATCTTCAGAACGCTTTTTACTGGTGAAGTGACCATCACAAAAGATGGAATTTTGTTCTCAATGCACATATTTTGTCCAGAGTAAATCCAAAAGTGACTTCAAAACTCAATTCACAACATCGTTTTTCAGTCAATATTTGGTGTGGAATTTACAATAATCGACTAATTGTACCATATATTCTTTGACACAGGCTGAATGGAGTGACATGTCTACAATTTTTAATATAGCATTTGCCAGAAGTCTTGAATGATGGAAGAAATATTCTAAGAGGAATGTACTTCCAACATGATGGAGCTCCGGCACATTTTACCCGTGAAATTGTAGCGCATTTGAATGAAGTTTATCCAGATCATTGGTTTGGTAGAGGGGAACCTCATGACAGGCCCACAAGAAACCAAGATCTTACATGCTTGGATTATTTTCTCTGGGGCCACTTAAAAAATGAAGTTTACTCTGAAGAAATCATAGACAAGGAGCATCTGATTAATTGTATGCCAGCTGCATTTGAAGCAATACGAAATCGACTGGAAATTTTGAAGAAAACTGTAGCTAATTTTTATTATTATTATTATTCTTATCCTGATACTCCTAGATCTTCTGTGAAGATCCCTCAGAAGCTTTTTCAGCTTGTGCGAGTTAGGAATTCAGTTGTGTTCTGGGTAGGCTTTGTTACTGCGATCTTGCGCCACGTTAGGTCACAGCACTGTTAATTTTTGACCCAACAGTAAAATGGTGGCAGACACCTGTCGAACTAGAAAATTTCTCTTCTACCTGAACAGGATTCGAACCCGTACCTCCCGGTCACGAGTCCGATGCTCTCCCGCTGAGCTATCCACACAAGATCTGGAAAATATTCAGAAGAGAGAAGGGGTATTTTCGAAAACAAGTTTTAATTTTTTCTCTTATTTATTGTCAATTTTTTTCAATTCCACACATGTTTATAAGATACACTTTATATTTTCATCATTCAGTCCATTTTATAATGGTCCAATTAAATGTTCAATAATAATTCGAGTTTTCCGTTAAATTTAGTTTTGCAAAAAATATTTGATGTTACCCTTACATTTATATATTGGATGGAATAAGATGCAGCACAAAACCGAAGTCATGTTACTGAGAATTTCAATCGATTCAATATGAATAGACGCATTGTTCGGAGATTCACAGGTCCGTGTTTAGTATAAATTGAAAATTCCTAATATTCAATGGTTCATAAAATGATGATGCGAAGTGTGCCATTGATCCTAATAGGCTTGTTTGAAAGAGTATTTATTGTAGATTCTGAAGAGAATTTCGCTTTTTGAAAATTGGATGTACAGAGTGTTTTACAAGATGTGGGATAAAGAAGTAATTTTCTCAGTCCGGACCTGTGCTATCGATAAGTCATTATGGGCGAATATTTGGAATTGGCCTATACTCATTCCCTCAAGTTTTCATGAAGATCCATGCAGTCGTTCAAGAGGTATGTTGATTGAAGTTTTTTGATAAAATACATAAACATCCGGTAACTCTTAAACGAATTTAGGTAGGACATATTTCGAGCACTGATTCAGACTCACCAAAATGTCCTGCATCTGCTCTGAAAGCCTGTACAATCATTCGTGAAACACCCGGTATATGTTTACGCAAGAAGTGCGAATACTCCGAAGTAATTATCACAGCATAGTGCCCTAGAAATGTCTGATATTGATGAACCCAAACAGTGGCTTTCTGAAAAGTTACACAAAAAACAAGGACTGTCCAAAAATGATAAATGAATTGTCTGTGGTTGACAGGTCCGGAAAATGAGGAGCATCGAATATAATAAAACGGTCAAGTGGCCAATTCTTAGATTGATGTCGGTTCTGAAAACATTTTTTTGAAGAACAGTGAATCAGTTTCTCGGGTATCAGAAAAGGGGAAGATAAAATCGGGCGGTAATCCATCACTTCAGGGTGAAATCAAATAGTAAATCAGTTAGGAGCTATCTTAAAGAGATACAGGGATTTTATTTGAAATTTCTTGTTATCAATCAAAGTGACGCTTCCTTCATTAAATAAGAATATAAACACTGTAAACTAGTCAAAAAAGGAATAAACATAAGCATTTTGGTGTATTATTCATTAACATACAAGTGATTCTTGAACAAATTGTCAAAAACTGAGAGGCTATAGAGAGAGTTGAAAAAATTAAGATAACTTTAATTGTTCTCTAAATGGCTTCCAAGAAAGACATACCCCTCAAGTATGGGTCTCAAATTCAGAATAGTTTCGAATTACTATCTCCAAAACCTTTCATTATGGAAACCTGGAAATTTGTATATTCTGAATTCATTTGATACTTTATCAAATGAAATAAAAATTAGCGAATGTTCATTTCATGGGTCTATAAAAATTTGGTGGTATGGGGTAAAAATTACCCCAACTTTTTTGTTTATTGAATTTTTGCTCTCTCGTCATAAAATTATAATATTTTAGGATAGGGGTAGATGAAAAAGCGCGAAAACAGTTGTAAATGAGGAAATATTTTAAATATTATTGGAGTCCAGGATATTTTGCCAGGAGATTTTTTGATTGACTGCTGAGTTGGTATGAATAGGACCCCATGTTCCTTTCAGAAATCTTGTTAATTTTTGAAGTGTCATACAAATTCATTCTGTTAACTTCTACAAATTTTAATAAAGAAAAAAATTTTATTCGAAAACATTTTAGAATTCAATTAAATGAATGTTTTCTTTTCGATTTTCCGTCTTTAAAATGAAAATGTGAAAAATCGCTGGGACCCGTAAATTTCCGATTAGGGGGGGAACAACTGTAACTCCCTAACAGGGTGAGTACAACGCCTTGATTTTAAATAGGGATGGGGGTGTTGCGATACTTTATTTTGAAGATCTTATCGAGTACTATCTGATCCTGAGATTTCGATTCAAAATTTCCATCGATAATAAAATCACAGATAAAATATTGGAAGACTATTTACTTTTGTGTGCTAAATTGTTTCAGCCGTTACTATTTGGTAGTTGATCATAATTAAAACAAATTGTAGAAGTTACTATGTTTTACTACCAATAAAAGGATATATTACACATTTTCTTGTGACTCGAGTTTCGGGAAGTGAACTATCCCATCATCGGACAACTGAAGACCTAACAGTGATACAGAGGTATTTAAACAAAAGTGATAAATATTTCGAATATTTCAATAGATTCTAGGTAACACCTTATAGTGGTACAGAGGTTTACAAGCGGAACGTGATAAAAAATCGGATTAAAAAAAAGGGACCTTCTAACAGATATTGGAATGTCAGCAATCGACAAAGAAGGTTGTTAAACAAATGGTACCCATTTAAATATCTCAAATAATTTTTGGGTAACCTAGCTCCGTACAGTCATTCATTCTTCTTACATTTTTTTGTTGTATACCTCAAATATTTGGATTTACATAGCTCCGTACATTCATTCTCTTTTACATTATTTTTATTATGAACGAATTTGAAAATTTCAATAATCAAGTTTCTTTTCTTTTCAATCTACATGTAAGATTTTCTTAAGATTTTCTTTTGTCGAAAGGAATTACTGTTTTCTAAAGAATGAGTGGCAAAAGTTGAATTTTTGTTTACTTTTCATTAAATTCATTTTATGTTCGTTGAAAAAGGTTTTAAACAGATGTTACTTTTTAAATATCCCAAATATTTTCAATGTACATAGCTCCGTACAGTCATTCATTATTTTTACATTATTGTTATTGTGAACTAATTTGTAAATTTCAACAGATTCTAGATAATCGAGTTTCTTCCCTTTTGGTTCTACATGTAAAATTTTAATGTTATCTATTATGGGAAAGGAATGACCGTTTTATACTTTTGCCACTCATTGTCTAGAAAACGGCCATTCCTTTTCACAATAGATAATCTTGAAATTTTACATGTAGAATCAAAAGGGAAGAAACTCGATTATCTAGAATCTGTTGAAATTTTCAAATAAGTTCACAACAACAATAATGTAAAAATTATGAATGACTGTGCGGAGCTATGTTAATCGAAAATATTTGAGATATTTGAAAAGTAACATCTGTTTAAAACTGTTTTCAACGAACATAAAATGAATTTAATGAAAAGTAAACAAAAATTCAACTTTTGCCACACATTCTTTAGAAAACAGGAATTCCTTTCGACAAAATAAAATCTTTAGAAAATTTTACATGAAGATTCAAAAGAAAAGAAACTTGATTATTGAAATTTTCAAATTCGTTTACAATAAAAAAATAATGCAAAAGAGAATGAATGACTGTACGGAGTTATGTAAATCCAAATATTTGAGATATACAACAAAATAATGTAAAAATAATGAATGACATTGCGATATCATGTAAACAGGTTTGTTGAACTCAGTAGCCTTCTCTGCGATTTGCCTTACTATGAAAATTGCATCTGTTGTTGACCTATTCTTTCGAAATCCCTGTTGCTCTTCACTAATCGAATATCCTTCACTAATCGTATTGGCCAAAATCTTAGTTAGCAGCTTGAGCGATGTATTCAGCAATGTGATGGTACGGTAGTTATCAGGATCCTTCTTATTTACCTTCTTATGTTTTGTTCATTTCCGTGAGGGGGTCGAAGTTACGGGGATGAAAAAAGCGGAAAACTTGTTCCCCCTAGAATCAGAAATTGATGGGTCCGAGCGATTTTCCTCATCTTCATTTCAAAATCGGAAAATCGAGGTGTTAAGTTTTCGTTGAACCACCCTGTATAGAATTAACACTTAGTACACAGTACCGAAAGAAATAAAAGTATTCCAAGAAATATAATGGAAAATACTGAAAAAACACTTGAAGGATAAAAACTTTCGTTTCGTGTCTTGTATTATGAAAACTAAATCCCTTTCCCAAAAATGCAAAACCTAACCTCATTAAATTCTTCAAAAATAACTTTCTTCAAATAAGCTCCTTCAAAAAAAATCCTAAAACATGCAGCACATCTTCAAAAAGAAATTTAGATTTCCAACAACGAAAACTCCTCAGTCCCACTTCATCTTTAAAAAATAGAAATAATAAACAAGAAATATCTTACCAGATCAGCCAGATGTCTTCCTGAAACACCAGAGTAGAGTGAACTTTTAAAAATCCCATGTATTCTATGTTCATCACAGAAATTACACAAAACTTGCAAGGTTATTTCTGTAACAAATATAAAATACATAGGATTTTTAAAAGTTCTCATTATTCTGATGTTTGTTTGAGACATTTGACTGGTCGGGTAAGATAGTTTTTGGAAATTATATTCATCTTTTAAATATAAAGTGGAACTGAGGAGTTTTCGTTGTTGGAATTCTGAATTGCTTTTTGAAGATGTGCTGCATGTCTTAGTAATTTTTTTGAAGGAACTTATTTGAAGTAATATGAATATTCATTAGTTTCTTATTTGGAACCGATCAAATATGCAAATTTTAAATGGCCCACTCTTTTACTTTCTGTTTCTTGTTCCTACTAAATTGGAGCTTTTACTTTTTCATCCCCAAATGGAAATATGGTAAATTTCAAGCGATTCACGGATATTAGGAAATTTCCATAACGGAATGTTGAACAATACTTCTAGAAAGAAATTTTTTTCCCTGTGGCTTCAGATAATTGGCATTTATATAAAGTGATAACTTGAGCGAAACCTCAATTTTTCCGCCGATAGAGCAGCATTAAGAGTTGCTTTGAAAAGAAATCAGGGTCTTTTTCTAAGGAGTAAGCTAACCAGTCTATACCTCTTGACTTTCGAATCTCCTTCTACAAAACTCCGGAATGGAAGTAATTAGTTCGGTCAACATCAACATTCAAAGGTATTATCCAACTTCGGACCCAATTTCCTCAAGAAAGAACTTAAAAAAGAACAGGGAACAACTTTCATTATAATAATTAAACTGGAGAAAAGTTGAAAATAAAAAAGCTTACGCCTTACCTTTCATCATCTTGAGAATATTCACCGAATTTTTTAATGAGGAAGCTCAACTTCGGTTGAGAGTCACGATTCTTCTATTTCCCTGTACTTAATTCGTTACTGCTTTCAATTCGTCTCCCAGAAATGGCTGTTGATTTTAGGAATTCCTCAGGATATATCGAGAAAAACGTGGTTTCGTTTCTCGATTTACATTGCCATAATCATTCCTGAATTTTATCCCGTCGGAAATTTCCATAATTCTGACGTGAATGAATAAAACATTAACTTTCGTTTTCGATTGGTATAATTTTATGGCAAATATGGATATAAATTCCATCATGACATTTCGCTTCATCTCATTCGTTTTACTATCATTCCAAATGAAAATATTTCCCCGATAATATTGAATTGTATCAGTCCTTACTTGGTGAAAATCCATATTAAATAATTTGAAATAAGGTTATTCTGATTTTCACAAATTTTTATTGTTAAACTCACAACAATTGTTTCGCTATCACAGTAGCATCATCAGGCAAGATCACATTTTGAATAACTAAACTTGTTTCCGAAATCCGTGGCTATTTATATTACAGTAACTACAATAAATTTTTATTGAGCACTAAAACCCAAAAAAGGGTCCCTGCAAATTCCAGCTTATCTGAATATATTTAACAGAGGTGAGCTATTTAAATCTATTTGTTCGTTAAGTAATATTCCAATTTTATTATGTTTATTTATCTCTAGGGATTCTAACAGATTTAAGGCATAACTTTTGCTTTCTATATGTAGAATTTCAAAGTTATGGTTGAAAGTATGCCCTGTTTCTAACAAATGGTTGTAATATGTAGAATTGCTTTTATTATTGAGGAAACTCTTCAAATGTTCACACATCCTATGACGGAAAGTTCTTCCAGTCTGACCTATGTAAATTTTAGGGCAATCACCGCAGGTTAACTTATAAACCCCAGATTTATCATCCTTATGTGTGTAGTCTTTATTATTTTTGATGAATTTACTCAAGTTTGAATTAGTTTTAAATGAAGTTCTCAAATTATATTTATTTTTGAGGTATGTAGCAATTTTCTCAGAAATACCTTTAGTGTATTTTAAGGAAATGTATTAAAAATTTTCTTTTATATTAGGAAACACCATATTTAAAGCTATTTTATTATTTTTATTCATCACTAATTTGTCTATCAACTTTGGATCATATTCATTATTAATAGCTATTTGTTTAATTATGTTAAGTTCTGAAATATAATTTTCTCGATTCATGGGAATATTAACTAATCTATGGATCATACAATTAAATGCTGATAATTTTTGATTTAGAGGATGATTTGATTTATTGTGTATAATAGAATCCGTATAGGTTGGTTTGTGAAATATTGAAAAATCATGTGAACTATTTATTCGAGTAACAGTTAAATCAAGAAAATTAATAGAATTATTAAGTTCGGTTTCCATAGTGAATTTAATTGAAGGATGTATTTCATTGATGAATAAAAAGAATTTTTTCAAAAGTCTGTCTGTACCTGTGAAGCAACAGAAAATATCGTCTACATATCTATACCAATATAAAAAGTATTTCTTAAGGGGATTTTGGTGAATTTTAGTTTCAATATTGTCCATGAATATTACTGCTAATAAAGGACTTAAGGGATTTCCCATAATCAAACCGTTTTCAGATTTATAAATTTTATTTTTAAATTGAAAATAATTTTGTCTAGTGCAAAAATCTAGACATTTTCATCATCATATGCAATACAATCATCAAAGAAGGTATTTTAGAATGGATAGCTACTCAATATGACCCCTTCTTCCAATCCAGGCGTGAGGAAAATTTTCATCTAAGAACTGACGAAATGAGGTAGTGCCGTCATATTGTTGGAAAATGATTTTTGATGGTCTTCTGCATTCTCCAATACTTGCACGAGGGCTGGATAAATAGCGTTCTCCAATAGATCTGAATAAATTTGGCCAGTGAGATTACCGGGTATAAAAAAGAGCCGTATATCTAAATTCTATGAATACCTGCCCAAACATTCAATTTCTGTGGACGCTGAGTATGCACCTCACGAAATAACCTTGGATTTTCATCTGACCAATACTAACAGTTATGCCGGTTTACGATGCCGTTAAGGTAAAATGAACACTCGTCCGAAAAACAGATATCGAACATGTAGTTTTGATTACGTAAATAATTTCACTGACCACTTCACAGAACTGGAGTCGGCGATCGGGATAATCCTCATTCAGTTCCTGAACCAAACGTATCCTATAAGGATGAAATTTATGTTGTTTCAGGATTCTCATGGTTGTTGTGCGTCAAACATCAGATACATTGGACAGTTTCCTTGTGCTCAAGGTCGGATCCATTACTACATGCCAGAGACAGCCATGATCCTCTCTTCGACTCTTTCATACACCCACATTTTGTTTCCGACTGAACCAGTAGCGTCAAATTTGGCAAACAGTTGCACAACGTAAGCAGTGGTTACATTTTTTTAGGATGTCGTTCGTTAAATAAAGCCGCTGTTTTTCGCACAGAGTCGGAATTTCTATTTCTAAGAAATAATTTTATCATTTCCACCCTTTCTTCTACGGAATAAACCATTTTAATTCTACTACAAATTCACAATCGTTTTGACACACTTGTAATATTCTCAAAAATTCACGATAGACTAAGGTAAATCAAAAGCATGGTCCGTCTACTTTTTTGAACAAGAAATAAATACTTTTTGGACAAAAAATTAACAACATAACTTAAAGTAAATGGATGTTTATACTTGATAGGAGGTATATAATATTCTTTAAATATTTTAATATTTACAGATATACTACTCTGTCAAGAAAGTACCGGGAATTTTCAATTAAAACACCATTTTTACATTTAATCGTCAAAATTTATTGGGTCGCCTTCAAAATAGGCTCCATTTGCTCCAATACATCTATGCCAAAGGCACTTCCAATTATGGAAACTTTTTTTATAGGCGCTTTCCGGGATGGACTTTAGCTCTCGCGCCGAATTTTGTTTTATGGCTTCAATCGACTCAAAACGGGTGCCACGAAGGGGCAATTTTAGTTTTGGAAAGAGGAAAAAGTCGCAGGTGGTTGCTGAAGCACGTTTGTTGAGTTTTTGGCGAGAAAGTCAGTCACAATCGTAGCTCGGTGCGAAGGCGCGTTATCGTCATGCAAAATCCATGAGTTGTTCGCCCACAAATTTGGCCGCTTCTTACGGATACGCTCACGCAAACGTTTCATAACGCCTAGGTAATACTCCTTGTTTACCGTCTGACCCTCTGGAACGAATTCGTAGTGCACCACGCCACAGATATCGAAGAAAACAATGAGCATCACCTTCATTTTCGAGCGGCTTTGGCGTGGTTTTTTCGGTTTCGGCTCATTTTTTGCCACCCATTCCGATGATTGCTGGCTTGTTTGCATATCGTACTCGTAGACCCAGGTCTCATCACCAGTTATAATGCGTTCCATGAATGTAGAATCGGAATTACAGCGATCCAGCATGTCTGAAGCAACCTGTTCGCGATGACGTTTTTGAAGAAAATTCAGGTCTTTCGGTACGAGTCGTGCGGCCACCTTTCTCATGCCCAAAATATCAATCAAAATCGTACGTGCGGACTCGTGGGATATCTTAAGATCATGTGCTATCTCTCTCAAGCTGGTACGACGGTTTTCCAGCACCCTTTCCTTAATTTTATCGACGTTATCTTCGATCGAAGCCGTCGATGGGCGACCACTTCACGACCGTCCTTGAAGGCTCTGTACCACTGAAATGCACGAGTTTTCGATAGAGCATTATCACCAAAGGCCTTTTGCAACATTTTCAATGCATCGGCACACGAAAATTCATTTGCAACACAAAACTTTAAACAAATTCTTTGCTCAACGTAATCACCCATAGTAAAAATCGGCACGCACTCTGACATCGACTGACTTAATCAGCTGTTGCAAACACACTAAATGACAGATCCCGCTCAAGCTTGGCATAGTAATTAAGGACACTGGTACCAACCTAGGAAAAAAATTTTTACCTGCCTCATTGCCCCGCCAGATTTAAATCGATAATTCCCGGTACTTTCTTGACAGAATGTATGTTATTTTATTCATAATATATAATTATTTGGTTTCCTCAACATTCTCTATACAGATAAGTTCCTGTGCTATAACAGAGGCCGTTAAATTGTCTTTCAATCTTTTTAATCGAGGGTAAACCACAGAGCTATTTATTTACGTGTAAGATAACTATATTACATTTAAATTTCTCATTTGCCAGAAGTTTATAAATTATTGAAGGGTGAGTGAATATTTGTTGTTGATTGATGTTATATTTTATTGAATATTAATTATTTGAATACTGACGAAGCAATGTCTCTCTTAAAACTTGTTTTTCAGTAATGTTTTTACATATCTTGAGATTTTATTCAAAGTATCTTAGTTAGATATCCAATAATATTGAATATTATGTTTATTGATGTTATATTTTATTGAATATGAATATGATTGAGTACTGACGAAGCAAAGTATCTCTTGAAACTTGTTTTTTAGTAATGTTTTTACATATCTTGAGATTTTCTAGAAAATAATTTAGTTGAATATCCAATAATATTAAATATTCCAAGTAAGATAGTTTTATGATGAAATTCTTGAGATTATGTTAAACATTTTTTAAAGATATCTGTTTTCGTAAGAGGTATACGCAGAAACAAAATTTTGTCTACTCAAAATATTTAATTTATAGGGTCTTTGTTAACAATTTATACTTATTGGATTTTGTTATATCATTTGAATGTCTTAAAATGAATGTTTATTTGATATCTCGTTTGACATAAGTAGTACTTATATGATATTAATTTAATTCCTGAAATTATAATATTAAATATAATTTTTTGGAATTAAATATGTAGAAGGCTACGAGAATATATCTGTTAATATTAAAATATTTGAATAATTTTATATACCTTCTACCAAGTATAAATATCCATTTATTTTATTCAATTTGATGTGTCAAAATAAACAATGAATTTATTCACCACAGCTTACTAACGGAGTTTTTATGACAATTTGGATTTTTCTGATTTTCGAGAGAATCGTTCAAAATTTTTTTCTCGAAATCGGCAGCAGATACGACAAAACTACAAGACACCATAAAGTTCATTGAAACAACAAAGCTTCTTTTTACAATTTTTCAAACCAACAGTATCCCACCAGAAAAAAGTTCTGGAGTAAACCAGAGCACAGTGTTCCAGAAAAAATATCACTCTGTAGACTTGCAATTGAAATTGGCATGTAACAGGGTGAAAACTTTAAATTTTAATATTTTTGCCAAATTTCAGTTGAATATCTTGTAAAATGCAGTTATTTTGAGAAAAAAAAACTTGAAAAAATTCAGTCTTCAACATCCCGTATCTCGGAAACGAAACGTTTGCGGTACCATGTACAAGGACATTTTTTTTCTTGAATTTATTCAAGGAATCTTCCCTCTTTATTTGTACCTTCAATTTAGGAACATCCCGTATCATTTGAGTTAAAAATAAATAGTTTGATTAAACCGCTATTACTTCATCTGCTTTCACACTTCCCATTATAAATTTACTCAGTCGCGAAACATAAATCAGGTGTTAAAAAGAGTCATCTAACTTTTCCGTGAAAACTCTGGTTGCAACCGAAAATCCCCGAACAAAAAATAGTACTCATAGTGCCATATCTCTTGGGGGTCATTCATGCAAAACTGCGAACGGAAGTTCAACACATTAACTTGTACCTTTGTGGAATATCGGACGGAATAGACCAGTTCAAACTATTCAGTTCCCGGGGGATCTACAGCTGGGTAAATGAACGCTTGTTAAGGCCACTCATGCACATATTACTATTCCGAGCAGAGAAAATCGTTGGTTCAGCACAGCTAAATTTACTGCGATGTATCTCTCGCAACGTAATAGATTCGATATAGATCAAATTTATGCAACGAACGTAAAGCCGACAGAGATACCACTAGGTTTGATCGTAACGAACATTTCTACCGTTGCTTCTTGCAGATTCCAGATAATGCGATAAATTTGAGAAACGATGGGGTCGATCGAGGTTCGTTAGTGTCATCTGAAATGTACATATCTGTATGTGGCTTGTGTATCAGTTGAATCTGTTATGACTTGATGCCACGTTGTATAGATATTTTTCGACAAAATCGCTAATGGGCAAGATACAATCTTAGGACCAAGACACAAAGTGAGAAGCCATACTGCAAACTCTTCTCGACCAAAGAAAGCTCGAAGCTCGAAAGCAAATCGAAGATCAAATCAAAGCTGATTTCCTTGACAGAAGGGGAATCCCTTCCACGACAAACTGGTAACTAAGTTTTTTATAAAGACGTCCTTCAGAGTTTTAGAAAAAAGGTCATTCGCGTGATACCCAAAACTGCAGATAAATGGATGGTTTATCATGACAACTACCCTCTTCACAATAGAATTGTTCACCCCAAAAGACATTCCTATGGTCCCCCAGTCCCTTTATTCATTTGACCTCAGTTTTATCAGTTTTTTATCATTACTAAGGTATATACATGAGGCATATGGTAATAGAAAGTTCTAGAAATCTAGACAGAACTTTCGATAGAGATAACTGTGATTTGACAGAAGGTAAAAACCATGTTGTTTTGACATTTCTGTTCAGTAACCATTGACAAATTATCATGGAAAGACTTACGTGCAACCAAGTTTACAAATTGTTGAAATTTATTTTCAAAATCAGTGTTTTATTCCCAAACTTATAGAGCTCTTCTTGAAATTTATGGTTGACATAATCGTCCATCAGAGCAACTTATTCGTCGAACTATCGATAGATTTCGGACAATATTTTTTCTACTCGATGCAACAACACCAACAAAATAAAAAACTGTACAGAAGAAAATATCGCTGCTGTACGTCATAGTGTTAATCCAGATTTGTCTATTCTTCGACGTTCACAACAAGTTGGACTCTGTGCGTCCACCACATGGAAAATTTTGCGTAAAGATCTTGGTCTACACCCACACAAGATCCAACTGTTTGAAGAACTAAAGCCACTTGACCATAATAAGCGTCGTTTGTTTGCTGATTGGGCCTTAGAACAGCTTGTATTTGGTCCACTTTCTTATCGTAAAATTGTGTTCACAGCTGTAGCTAATGTTACAGTGAATGGTGCTCGATGATCAATGATTATTTGTTCCAAAATTTGAATGGTATCGACCCAGAAGTGTTTTGGTTCCAACAACATGGTGCTACACTTCATGCTGCAACCGTAACAATTGATTTACTGAAAGAAAGATTTGGCGATAATATTATTACGAGAAATGGTCCAATTAATTGGCCTCCAATATCATGGTTTATGCGGATAAACTAGAAATAATAGACACTTTGGAAGCCAATGTTACTCGTGTTATTGATGAAATAAGGCCTGAATTACTCGAAAAAGTGGTCCAAAATTGGGCTGGTCGAATGCGGTTCATCAGAGCTAGTCCTGGTGAACATATGCCGGAAATTATTTTTAAAACATGAATATCATATAATTATCTTTCAAATAATAGAAAAATTTGGTTTCAATATCAATTTAAATGTGTTTTATTTCAATTTAAAGTTCTATCACTCTAAAAAAACACCCGATACATTTGAGTAACAATTCTAAACTCAAACGAGTTCGATTTCAGAATTTTTTTACAGGAATGTGTTACACTGTTTTAATTCGGAGAACTTTCTATCATTGTAGCTCATACTTCTTATTAATGATATTTAGTTCAGATTGTTAGCCGAAAAGGATCTCTATGGGGACCTCAAAAAAGTATATGATAGTATACCCCAACAAAAACTATGGAAAGCCTTAGAGAAAACCGATATAAGTGTAACCCTAATCAAGGCAATACAAGAGGACTATAGAAATAATTGGTATTAAGTGAAGATGGGACAGGGGCTGTTAAAAGGATTCGTCAACGACAAGGGACTAAAGCAGGGTGCTGTCTGTCACCCACCTTGTTCAAAATATATCTGAAACAGGCTCTCAAAACATGGAGAAATTTTTGGTTGGTATGGGCATACCATTGAACGGCGAGATGTGTATTAGAACAACAACAGGTTACAAAGAAATGCACCAAGTACAAATATCTGGGAGTACAAATCAAAAACGACGAAAATATGGACGAAGAAATAAAACTTCTTAATAATCTAGGCAGAGTAGCAATCAGGCAACTAAACAGTATACTGTGGGACCAATCCATCTCAAAAAACAATAAACATAGAGTTTATGAAGCAGTAATAAAAAGCATAACAACTTATGGTAGTGAAGTATGGCCTTTAAAGCAGGGAACATTAAGGTTGCTTGAGTCCATAAATAGTACCTCGTGAAACACCCTATATAGGTTAGCCGAATTAATTCATTTGAATATACAGTCCGTCTAGAAAGCATCCGGAATGTATTATTTTTCATAATTTTAATATACTTCTTTTTTGAAATATTCTAACACAAAAGTTATGTATGAAATATGTTGTGCAGATAGTCGGCTATAACCGAAGTCGCATGGCAATAATATTGGTCAAATATTGTCCATTGTCAACAGGTATAAAATTTATGAAATAATGTCGCAACTAGAAAAAAAGCAAGTATAATATTGGTAAAGATAAGATTTTCGAAACGTTAAAAGATCAGTACAATTGACTGAACTGGGAAAAAGTGCTGTATATGAGAAAATAAAGCTGATAAAAAATGGCATGGATATGAGGCATAGACCAGTTTCAGGAAGACCGCCTTAGATTAAAGGAAACAATTCAAACGCTTTATTGGTCTTAGAACGACACAATCAGCGCCTGGAGTCTCTCAAAAGATACCTTTATAAAGAGAACGAAGGATAGAATTTTGTCAACGTTTTCGAGAAGAAGATTTTAATGATTTCTTTATACGTGATGAAAGTTGTTTTCAACTTGATAGAAATCAGTTTAAAATCCTATCATAACAACCTGTTGACGTTCAAATTTCTTACCAAAATAATGGTTTGGGGAAGAATATATCAGCGTGGTGCTACGCTTCACTGTATAGTTGATGGTACCATTAATAAAAAATTAATAAAAGTATTGTGGCATTCTAAATAATTTTTTCCTTGAAACGGCGCATGCTTTATATCTAGAGGGGTGGCGTTTTCAGCAGGATAATGCAGGATGACATACTTCGGCCTATACTCAAGCTTGGATGCAAGAACACCAAGTGACAACCATTTCATGGCCAGCATCTTAGTCCCTTTGAAAACATATGCGGACAATGAAGATTGAAGTTGAACTAGCAGTGCCACGAAATAAAGATGATTTAATTCAGTCAGTTTTACGGTTCGTGACTAACATCCCGAAAATAATGGAGGTGATCTAGTTTCGGGTGTACCGCAACGTTTAGTCAAGTGTTTACAGTTAAATGGAGGTTGTATAAGTAAATAAGATGAATATTTTGTTATAATTTTATATCTGAAGAATTAAAATATATACTAAATAACTACAATTGAGCTTTGTTTTTTCCGGATACATTCTAGACTATAGATTATAGATATAATAATTATGAACATCACGGCGTAAGAGGATCTGACTTTAGCGTGAGAAAATATTCTGCCTTTGTAACGTTAGAAAGAATCGGGAACACAGTTCTTTGCTTGAATTGGCTCGCTAGGATATGTCGTGTATGTATATTTGCGTGCACTTGATGGCGAAGAATGTCCTGATGTGAGGAACTATTTATTACCATAACTCATACTCCTTATTAATGATACCTTTTTATACCTCACAGTGAGTATTAATGGTAGATGCCCTCCTTTGAAATAAAACTAATAAAAACCAGTTACATCAAAAACTGACTGCACAGTCAAACATTCCCTTTCGCATCCTTTCATCAGGAAAGGTCTCAAAACCGCATCGGCCGCGTTCCCTCCTGACTTGGCCCGTTTGTTATCCCATCCGAACGACACCACACCGTGATTTGTGATTAACAAACCTCGTCTGTTCGGGCGGATCCGAGTGATTAGCCTCACTGGCCAATTACGACCTCAATCAATTCCTGTTCTAGGTGAATTGTTTGGAAACCGCTCCACGGAGTTCGGTGTCTGTAAACTTTCTGGTTGCCGCTACCAATTAATGGTCGTTTCGTTGTTCTTTTCAGGTTTAATAGGCAGTTGTTCTGAGGTTTGACTTTTCGAACGCACGGGCTGTTAACTCCGACGCTGATTGGAGCGGACGTTCTCTGTGGAATGCGGAAGTTCAGCCATCTCTTCGATCTTGGATCGAACAGGCAACGAAAATAATTTTTGGAATATAGGATTCACCATGCATTCACAAGAGAAGTTATTATTGTAGTCGCCCAGCACATGAATAACTTCATTTTATGTTATAAATGGTGACTATGAATGTGGTATGTTATAAATGGTGACTAATATTCAACTGGATGGCTGTTTGAATCTTCCTCCTTTTTTTCGCACCGTCTAGCATTCTGCTGCAAGCTTAACTCAGTACGAAAATGTAAGAGCTAGGATGTACGTCTTTCTGACTGGTTGAGAGGCACTTTACGGCATTCCTTGGTATGTGTGGAATTCACTGGTTAAATTTCACTTTGACAATAAAATATAATAATAAAATAAATTCATTATTTCCAAATGTTTTCAATGGGACTAAGATCTGATGAAGCTGCTGGCCATGAAATGGTTGTCACTTGGTGTTCTTGCATCCAAGCTCTAGAATTAGGCGGAAGTATGGAATCTTGCATTATCATGGATATAAAGCATGCGCCGTTTCAAGGAGAAAATCAGTGAGAATACCACAATACTTTTCACCATTAATGGTACCATCAACTAAAGAGAAAGGCGTAGCACCATTCTGAGATATTGCTCCCCAAACCATTATTTTGGTGGGAAATTTGGAAATTTGAATGGTAACACGTTGTTTTGATAAGATTTTTAAGTGATTTTCACCAAGTTGAAAACAACTTTCATCAGATATAAAGACATTATTAAAATTATCTTCTTGAAAACGTTGACTAGATTCTTTCGTTCTCTTTGTAAAGATGTCATTATAGGAATTTTTTGGTGTCCTTGATATGTAGCCTTGTCCTTTCAGTGACCCTAGGAGCTGATTGTATCGTTTTAAGGCTAATAAAACGTTTAAATTGTTTCCTTCAATCTCACGCGGTCTTTCTGAAACTGGTCTATACCTTATATCCACGCCATTTTTTATCCTCTTTATAATCTCATATACAGCACTTTTTCCCAGTTCAGTCAATTGCCCTAATTTTTTAATGTTTCGAAACCTTTTTTTATACAAATATTCCAGCTGTTTTTTTTTTCTAGTTGCAACATTATTACATAGTATATTCTTTACCTGTTGACAAACAACAATATTTGAAGAATAATACTGCCATGTAACTTTGGTCATAGCCGACTATCTGCACAACCTATTTTATACATTACTTTTGTCTTAGAATGTTACAAAAAGAAGTATATTGAAATTAGAATTAGAATATTTTTCGGATACTTTCTAGACGGACTATATTAAGGGTTCATATACTCCACCTTGTTGAGCTAAACAGTAGCTAAATCTATTATTCGGAGATAATCTTATATCTCTGGTTCAAAATTGGTCTGGTCGAATGCGGTTCCTCAGAGCTAGTCGTGGTAGACATATGTCGGAAATTATTTTTGAAACATAAATGTCAGAAAATTATCTTTCAAATAAAAAAAAATTGGCTTCAATCTTAATTTAAATGTGTTTTATTTCAATTTAAAGTTCTATCACACTAAAAAAACACCCGATATATGAAAACATTTCTCATTATAATAAAAGTTGCTAACTTAACGAAATAAGACACCTATATGTTGCTATTTATTCATTTTTATGTCTTGAAAATATGAGGCTACATTGTAGTTTCTGAACGGTAGGCCATCCAGCGTTTGCATTTTGAAGTAATGGTTATTTCTAATCTGTCGATTTACGCTTTTAACGATACTGGGAAATCTTAAAAACTTATTTCCAAAGTGTTGAATCTTCTATCCAAACCGTTAGAAATTTACGTGGAAAATTTAATAGAAATGTAATGCCTTGACGGCAATTCGTGGAACAATTTGTTCCTGAAAAGTGGATCATTATTTGGTGAAACAACCTGTTCTGATTCTCGTCCAGTGAGCACACCTGAAAACATCAACATAGACTCTTCATCGCGCTCAAGAACTTAACATGTCTCGGTCTTCTATGTAGAGAATTTTGCATGAGGAGCTCAGTATGACGGCTTACAAAGTTCAACTAGTGCAAGAAGTGAAGCCTCGTATCTTTCCGATTCGTTTCTACTTCGCTCGATGAGCTGATGATCGCTTGGCCGAAAATGAGCATTTTCTCAGTAAAAGCGTCTTTAGCGATGAAGCTAATTTCCACCTCGGAGAAAATGTGGAAGCATAAATCTCTCATTTGGAGATCGGAAAATCCACATCTTATTGTAGAAAAACTAATGCACCCAAAACGAGTAACTGTATGGCGCGGTTTTTTCTTCAAAATGGGGAAAAAGTCGCCTTTACGTTCAATGAAGAACGTTACGAAGCCATGGTCAATCAATTCCTGTTTCTCAAAATTCAACGGAAGGCGTGGACGACATTTGGTTTCAGCGGGACGGGGCCACTTGCCACACAGCAAACGTAACGACTGATGCTTTGCGCACTGTTTTTGAGAATCGAAATGCTGATGCCAGGTGGCCGCCTAGGAGCTATGATTGGACTCCGTTGGGCTATTTTTTGTGGGGATCTGTTAAAGATAAGTGTTACGTTAACCAAGCAGAAACGATTGATATATTGAAACACGAAGGCCTCATTTTCCCTCCACTGCACCCAGATTTTTTGTAACTTAAAAGCCACGCTTCTCCCCCTTCAATCACCTCCAATTACCGCCGATTCCGACCACCCCAAACACCCGAACATTAGCGCCCTCGACCCTTCTCCCCGTGTTTCAAAGCTCCGGAGGCTATATAGCCGATCGCGCGGATGCAACAAGTTCCGACGCTGCTGCATTTTGCATGAGGTTTCGCACGTCCCGTGAAATGCACCTACGCGACGCCCCCGCTGAATATTACACTCGCTGAAATATGTTCCCGCGCGGGTCGGGGACCGTTCCGCGTGATAAACCGGCCGGGTTAATTCGAACGTTCCAGAGGGCCGGACGTGAATTTATGCGGACCGAGGATGGGAATGAGGGAAGTTACCGTGAAGTTTGTCCGATTAGTGCCCCTCGATGCAGCTGAAGTTTCGGGACGAAAGGCGTGTGCGGTGGGAATTTTGTGTAGATTGAGTTCAAACGACGTTCACGTAAGAATTCTTGGCGCGTAGGAATTGAGGTCTAAAGGTGTTCTATTTTATGGAATTCATAGTGAGCTATCCGGTATTATACAGAGTACTTTAAGGACGCTAATTTTTTTATCATTAATTAAATTTAATGTAAAAATATCGGGTCCTTTTTTTTAGAGTGATAGAACTTTAAATTTGAACAAAACACATTTAAATTAAGATTGAAGCCAATTTTTTTTTTTTGAAAGATAATATTATGACATTTATGTTTCAAAAATAATTACCGATATATGTCCATCATGACTAGCTCTGAGGAACCGCATTGGACCAGACCAATTTTGGACCACTTTTTCGAGTAATCCAGGCCGTATTTAATCGATAACACGAGTTATGTTGGCTTCCAAAGCGTCTATTGTTTCTGGTTTATCAGCATAAACCAATGACTTGACGTAACCCCAAAGAAAATAATTAAGTGGAGTTATGTCGCATGATCTTGGAGGCCAATTAATTGGACTATTTCTTGAAATAATGTTATCGCCAAATCTTTCTTTCAATAAATTACGGTAGCAGCATGAGGTGTAACACCATCTTGTTGGAACCAAAACTCTCCTGGGTCGATACTATTGAAATTTTTAAACAAATAATCATTGATCATCGATCTGTAACGAGCACCTTTTAGAGTAACATTAGTTCCAGCATAGTTTTTGAAGAAATATGGACCGATGATGCCTCCAGCCTCCACACCATACAGTGCATTTTTCGGGATGCAATGGAACCTGTAGAACTTCTTGAGTATTGTTTTCACTCCATATAGACCAATTTCGCTTGTTTACATAGCCTTTCATCCATAAATGAGCTTCATAACTAAACACAATTTAACGATAAAAAAGTGGATCAACTTCAAGCTGTTCTAGGGCCCAATCAGCAAACAAACAACACTTATTATGGTGAAGTGGCTTTAGTTCTTGAACCAGTTGGAACTTGTATGGGTGAAGACCAAGATATTCAGGCAAAATTTTCCATGTGGTGGATGCACAGAGTCCAACCTGTTGTGAACGTCGACGAATAGACAAATCTGGATCATTATGAACACTATGATTTACAGCAGCGATAATTTCTTCTATACGTACAGTTCTTTGTCTTGTTGTTGTTGCATCGAGTGGAGAAAATGTTGTACGAAATCTATCGATAGTTCGACGAATAAGAGGCTCTAATGGACGATTATGTAAACCATAAATTTCACGAAGTGCTCTATAAGTTTGGGAATAAAACACTGATTTTGAAAATAAATTTCAACAATTTGTAAACTTGGTTGCACGTAAGTCTTTCCATGATAATTTATCAATGGTTACTGAACAGAAATGTCAAAACAACTTCTCTCAAGACGATGCAACACAAGACACGAACAAAATTGAAAATTCTCAAGTAAAAAAAACTATAAATATAGCGACACATACTTTTATTTATCAACAATTTGTCTATCAGCGTAGGATCATAGTCAATACTGATAGCTATTTGTTCAATTATGTCAAGTTCTGAAATATAATTTTCCCGATTCATGGGAATCTCAACTAATCTATGGATCATACATTTGAATGCTGATAATTTTCGATTTGAAGGATGGTTTGATTTATTGTGTATCGGGTGGTTTTTTTAGAATGATAGAACTTTCGATAGGAATAACTGTGATTTGACAGAAGTAGAAGCCATGTCGTTTTGACATTTATGTTCAGTAAGCATTGACAAATTATCATGGAAAGATCACGCCGCAACAACTTTTTCAAATTGTTGAAATTAATTTTCAAAATCAGTGATTCCCCAATCTCATAAAGCACCTCGTGGAATTTATGGTTAATGTAATCGTGCATCAGAGCGGCTTATTCGTCGAACTATCGATAGATTTCGAACAACATTTTCTCTACACGATGCAACAACAACAACAAGACAAAGACACTGCTCTAAGTCATACTGTTAATGATGATCAGGATTCGTCTATTCGTCGACGTTCACAACAAGTTGGACTCTGCATTCACTACATGGAAAGTTTTGCGTAAAGATCTTGGTCTACACACATACAAGACCCAACTGGTTCAAGAACTAGAGCCTCTTAACCATAATAAGCGTCGTTTGTTTGCTTATTGGGCCCTAGAACAGCTTGAAGTTGATCCACTTTTTTATCGTAAAATTGTGTTTAGGGATGAAGCTCATTTATGGTTGAACGGCTATGTAAACGAGCAAAATTGCCGTATATGGAGTGAAAACAACCCTCAAGAAGTTCTGCAGGTTTCATTGCATCCTGAAAAAGGCACTGTATGGTGTGCTGTATACGCTAGAGGCATCATCAGTCAATATTTCTTCAAAAACGATGATGGAGCTAATGTTACAGTGAATGATGCTAGTTACAGATCGATGATTATTTGTTTCAAAATTTGAATGGCGTCGACCCAGAAGTGTTTTGGTTCCAACAAGATGGTGCTACACCTATAGCTGCTACCGTAACAATTGATTTCTTGAAATAAAGATTTTGCGATAACATTATTTCAAGAAATGGTCTTATTAATTGGCCTCCAAGATCATGCGACGTAACTCCACTGAATTATTTTTTTTTTTGGGTTATGTCAAGTCATTGGTTTATGCTGATAAACCAGAAACAATAGACGCTTTGGAAGCCAACATAACTCGTGTTGTTGATGAAATAAGGGCTGAATTACTCGACAAAATGGTCCAAAATTGGTCTGGTCGAATGCGGCTCCTCAGAGCTAGTCGTGGTGGACATATGCCCGAAATTATTTCCAAAATATAAATGTCATAAAATTATCTTTCAAATAAAAAAAAATTACCTTAAATCTTAATCAAAATGTGTTTTATTTCAATTTAAAGTTCTATCACTCTAAAAAAGAAACCCGATAGAAACTGTCAGATCAAGAAAATTAGAAGAATTATTATGTAAGGTTTCCATAGTGAATGATATTGAAGGATGTATTTCATTGATAAAAAAATCATCAAGGAAACGCATCCATTAATATCATTCACTATGGAAACCGAACATAATAATTTTATTCATTTTCTTGATTTAAAAGTTACTGGAATGAGTAATTCTCATGATTTTTCGAAATTTTAGAAACCAACATAAAAGGATTTTATTGCACACAATAAATTAAACTATCCTTCTAATAAAAAATTATCAGCATTCAATTATATGATCCATAAATTAGTTAATATTCCCATAAATCTAGAAAATTATAATTCAGAAATTGACATGATTAAACAAATAGTTATTAATGATGACTATGATCCTACATTGATACACAAATTGTTGATAAATAAAAATAATAAAATAGCTCTAAATATGGTATATCCTAATATGCAAGAAAATTTTAATTACATTTACTTACAATTCACTGAAGGTATTTCTGAGAAAACTGCTACATGCCTCAAAAATAGATATGACTTGAGAACATTTAAAACATATTCAAACCTGAGTTAATTCATTAAAAATAATGCAGTACACATAAAGATGATAAATGGGGGTTTATAAGTTAACCTGCACTGATTGCCCAAAAGTTTACACTGGACAGAACTTTCTGACATAGAATTTGTGAACATTTGAAGAGTTTCCTCAATAATAAAAGTAATTCCACATATTCTTATCATTTGTTAGAAACAGAACATACATTCAACCATAATTTTGAAATTCTACATATAGTAAGTAGAAGGTATGCCTTAAACCTCTTAGATTCTCCCCTGAGACAATAAAATTGAAATATCACTTAACGAACAATTAGATTTGAATAACTCACTCCTGTTATTCATATAAGCTGGAATTTACAGAGACTTTTATAATGGGTTTTAGTGCTCAATAAAAATTTTTGTTCCTACTGTACTATAAATAGCAACGGATTTCGGAAACAAGCTCAGTTATTCAAAATGTAAACCTAGCTGATGATGCTACTGTGATATCGAAACAATTGTTGTATTAAATAACAATAAAAATTTGTGAAAATCAGAATAACCTGATTTAATATGGACGTTCATCAAGTAAAGACTGATTCAATTAAATATATCGGGTGTTTTTTAGAGTGATAGAACTTTAAATTGAAACAAAATACATTCAAATTAAGATTGATGCCACAAGATGATTTTATGACATTTATGTTTTGAGAATAATTTCCGGCATATGTCCACCACGACTAGCTCTGAGGAACCGCATTCGACCAGACTAATTTTGGACCACTTTTCAAGTAATTCAGGCCTCATTTCATCAATAACATCAGTTATGTTGTCTTACAAAGCGTCTATTGTTTTTAGTTTATCAGCATAAACCAATGACTTGACATAACCTCAAAGAAAATAATCTAGTGGAGTTATATCGCATGCTCTTGGAGGCCAATTAATTGGACCATTTCTCGACATAATGTTATCGCTAAATCTTTCTTTCAATAAATTAATTGTTACGGTAGCAGCATGAGATGTAGCACAATCTTGTTGGAACCAAAACACTCCTGGGTCGATACCATTCAAATTTTGAAACAAATAATCATTGATCATCGATCTGTAGCGAGCATCATTCACTGTTACATTAGTTCCAGCATCGTTCTTAAAGAAATATGGACCGGTGATGACTCCAGCGTGTGAAGTGCATTTTTGATTCCTGAAAAATTTACAATGGCAATGGAACCTGCAGAACTTCTTGAGGATTGTTTTCACTCCATATACGGCAATTTTACTTACTTACATATCCGTTCAATCAAAAATGAGCTTCATCACTAAACACAATTTTACGATAAAAAAGTGTATCAACTTCAAGCTGTTCTAGGGCGCAATCAGCAAACAAACGACGCTTATTATGGTCAAGTGGCTTTAGCTAATTGGATCTTGTATGAGTGTAGACCAAGATCTTTACTCAAAATTTTTAATGTGGTGGATGCAAAGAGTCCAACTTGTTGTGAACGTCGACCAATAGACAAATCTGGGTCATCATTAACACTATGACTTACAGCAGCGATATTTTTTCCGTACGTACAGTTCTTTGTCTTGTTGTTGTTGAATCGAGTAGAGAAAATCTATCGATAGTTCGACGAATAAGCTGCTGTGATGGACGATTAAGTCCATCTGAACAGAAATTTCAAAACAACATGTCTTCTATGTTCTGTCAAATCACAGTTATCTCTATCGAAAGTTCTATCACTCTAAAAAAGCACCTGTTATGAGAATTCTAAAGTATAAAATTCCAGAGGATTGTAGTATTTTCAGCACTGAATTAGAGGGAATACAAAAAGCAATATAATAATATGCTCTTTCACATCTACTTATTTGGTCCGACTCAATGCAGGTAATTGGGAACATATAAATACTGAATATGGTCTTACACCTGATCGAACAAAACCAGGAGCAAACCTAGATAGCACTAGTTCTGGTAACGAGGGAAATGAAGGAGTTGACACAACTGCAAAGGAAGCCATATCTGAAGGACAAGTTATGCCCCAAGTTCTATATACAAGAGAGAAATTAGACAAAACAATAACTCTATGACATCAACGCAGATTCATATTGTCTCTTATTCATCACAATATCACGAACACTCTTCCTATCATACATGGAAGAAAAGGCTTCATAACCTTGAGAAGACTCCGAATAGACCATACACAATTCATACGCTTCTTTCTACTGAATAAAGAATCTCCCCCGTGGTATCACACATAGAACATACAGATTCCACCACATAATAACAAAATGTTCGCCACGGAAGGTATTAGCTCCAAAATTTAAGAAGCCCTCAGCACCATCAGACTAGCTTCCCTTACCACACTAGTATATACCAGATCACTCAATCTCAAGAAATGACAACCTATGTTTTCTCCCTTCTTTCTACAAATTTGCATTAAAATTTACATATGTAATCAATTGTACCAAAACCACTAATGACGTTGGTTGGTGATTCAACATCAGCAACAATAGATCTTCAAAATATTAGTACGGCGATGAGAAGATACAAAAACCAACTCTTCCACTATCAGCAATTATCTCCGCTTGTGTTTCAGACCGCAGTTTGTGCTTCGCACACATTTAGCGTAGCCCAGTTTCAACACTTAAATATATCCATTGCAGGGAGTTCTATTAACAAAACATATCTTGCTTGCCCGTTTCAAAATAAGTCAACGCATTCGCGCACCCCCATCAACAGCATGTCTCTCACCAACTCGCCACGAAGGCAAGGCAAGTCTAACTTGTTGCTGAAAAATCGACCCAGTTACCTCTTCTGCTCCAACTTCGGCACAATAACCCGAAGCGGGCGTAAGAAATCCCTACGTCGTGCTGTCCCACTGGTCCCAACAAAGCGGCCAGAGATTGCGGTCCTCCAGATATGGCGTTCCAGTTTAGTATTCAAGATATGACCGAGTGGTCGCCGACAAACAAGCGATTGGGGTTGCCAGGCAAGGAATACGAAATGAAGCACTTTTCCCCACAATGACTGTGCTGCATAATGGAGAATGGAGTTGAAATTTTCGAGTTATCGTGCTTTCTTGGGAGGAGTAGACGGCCCTTGAATTGGAACATGGAAATTCGGTTTGTGGGCAAGACCCGTTTGAAACAATTTCGGAGTAATCGAATACGATTCTTTTGTCTTGAATAATGGACTTTCGCTGATTTACTCGTTATGTATGGATCTCAGATGCTGATTAATCTGGAGAACTTCTTGAACTGAAAGCTTCGTCCTTCTGGATATTGGATGAGTTCAAGGCTGAAAGTAGAAAATACCAGTTTCTGCTCATCTTATAATGAGGATGATTAACAGCTTCTGGAAGTCAAAATACTTCATTAATCAACATACTCTCCTCTTAATTGGATTCATCGAGTATAACGATACAGCAACGTCTTCAAACCTATTAAAGACAATTTTTTATCTGTGGACCAGGACATCACATCTTTTTTCTTGCGCCTTTCTGAATTTTTTTTTGGGAAGCAAAGAGATTATGGTCAACCAGAGCCAGACCGAGTGAATGAGAGATGTTCAATTAGTTCAAACCCTAAAGCATCTATTGTCCTACAAAACCAAAAAGACTTTCTCTTATTTCTCGTAGAATAATCAATAAGGTCGAATTCTGTGATATTGTTCTCCTCCTTTTCTGTTTTTAGTCCTCTGTAAGGATATTGTGAGGCTATGCTGCTCGATTCGTGGTTGTTTTCCATTCTTCTTTTGCTTGCGTTTGTTGTGCTGCTTCAGAAAAGGAGTGACCAGAAATTTGGTTTAAGTTGATCCGACTATCGCAATGGCGACTTTTCAAGTGATCTCCTGTCTACATTGCTCTCAACCATTAATCTCCCCATAACCTCCCAGAATAAGACATGTAAGCAGAGTTACATTAGTTAGTTAATAACTGATGTGATGTTGAGTTCTGTCAGTATTGAGACATTTCTGGGTTCCGATGTTAGATTGGCGTCATGGAGACGTCTTCCTAATGTGCTTAAGGAAATTGAGGTACGTGTAGCATCTCTAAAACATGGACTTGCCGTTCTGAAAGTGCTGAGAGATTATCTTCTCACCGAAAGAGTTGAAAAACTTCTATTGGCGTTGTAGCACGTGGTCTACCATTTCTGGATCTTTGATGAACAGTTCCAGTCACAAAGTATAGGGTGTTTTCTTTGAGTGATAGAACTTTCGATAGGAATAACTGTGATTTGTCAGAAGGTAGAAGCCATGTTGTTTCAACATTTCTGTTCAGTAAGCATTGACAAATTATCATGAAAAGACTCATGCCGCAATAACGGTTACAAATTGTTGAAATTTATTTTCAAAATCAGTTTTTGAATATCAAACAGATTTAATCTGTAAGTCTTCTACAATTTTAATTTCAAAAAATGGATTCAAGAAACTTTAAGAATTAAATTAATGTCTTTATAAGCACTGCTCATATTTAATGGACGTATAAAATCAAAACTCATTATACGATATCAAATGGAATTAAGAAAACCCAACGAATATAAATTGTCAATTAAAATTAATAAATGAATAAATATTTTTTGTTTCGTTCCAGGCATGCGTACTGAACTCTTCAGACAAACGTACGAAGCCCTGTTTGTTACAAAATGTATTGTTTTCTGATCTTATATTTATAAAGACTAAATCTGTCTCAAAAATATACAAAATAATTCTCAAAAACCAATTTATTTGAAATATTTAATATATTTATATAAATTGCTTCAAAAACTCTCAAAACATGAAGTACATCCTCGAAACTAACTAAACTATTTAGAATTCAGAAAAGACCAGTTCAACTTTACATATAAAAAATAATAATAAAATTAATTAACATTAAGTAGACTCACCAAATGCCGTCTCTGGAAGAAAATTTTTTGAATTAAAATTGTAGAAGACTAGCAGATTCAATCTGTATTGATATTCAAATTTTGTAATAATCCTTCTATCAAGTGAAAAATTGTTTCTTATTATTTTATTTCAAAATCAGTGTTTTATTCGCCAAACTTATAGAGCACTTCGTGAAATTTATGATTTACATAATCGTCCATCGGAGCAGCTTATTCGTCGAACTATCGATAGATTTCGGCCAACATTTTCTCTACTCGATGCAACAACAATAACAAGACCTTTGTCTTGTTATTGTCTTCTGTACGTACAGAATAAAATATCGCTGCTGTAAGTCATAGTGTTAATGATGATGAAGATTTATCTATTCGTCGACGTTCACAACAAGTTGGACTCTGTGCATCCACCACATGGAAAATTTTATGTAAAGATCTTGGTATACACCCATACAAGATCCAACAGGTTCAAAAACTAAAGACACTCAACCATAATAAGCGTCGTTTGTTTGCTGATTGGGCCCTAGAACAGCTTGAAGTTGATCCACTTTTTTATCGTAAAATTGTGGTCATTTATGAAAACAAGCAAAATTGCCGTATATGGAGTGAAAACAATCCTCAAGAAGTTCTGCAGGTTCAATTGCATCCTGAAAAATGCTCTGTATGGTGTGCTTCACACGCTGGAGACATAATCGGTCCGTATTTCTTTAAAAACAATGCTGGAGCTAATGTTACAGTGAATGGTGCTCGTTACAGATCGATGATCAATGATTATTTGTTTCAAAATTTGAATGGTATCGACCCAGAAGTATCATGCAGCAACCGTAACAATTGATTTATTGAAAGAAAAATTTGGCGATAACATTATTTCGAGAAATGGTCCAATTAATTGGCCTCCAAGATAATGCGACATAACTCCTCTGGATGATCTTCTTTGGGGTTATGTCAAGTCATTGGTTTATGCTGATAAACCAAAAGCAATAGACGCTTTGGAAGCCAACATCACTCGTTTTATTGATGAAATAAGGCCTGAATTACTCGAACAAGTGGGCCAAAATTGGTCTGATCGAATGTGGTCCCTCAGAGCTAGTCAAATAAAAAAAAATTGGCTTCAATCTCAATTTAAATGTGTTTTGTTTCAATTTAAAGTTCTATCACTCTAAAAAAACACCCGATACCACGCCAGTAAACGAATTCTCACTCTTGGACTCACATTGAATAGATTGGCTTCTTGCACATTTGTTCGACCAGCCTGAAGGGACTCTGTTAACATAATCTTTTGATAAAACTTAACCTATAATAATATTAAATCGATTTTCAATTGCGTTTGATTTCATTTAAAACGAAATACAGACTGAAGAGAAAATCATTGAAATGTACATTCTCCACACACATTCACAAACAATAATTAAACCTGACAAGAACTTTCTGCACGATGAATAATAAGACGTTTTCATAATCTTTATGAGTTAATGTAATTGAAAAAAATATCAAGGGGATAAGAAAATATACATCTTCGAATAACATCATATCCCTAACTTTTGACGAGCAATTTATTAATCGTTTGATAATATGCAGAAAAAATGTATTAAGTATATAAATAAAATAATACCAAGACACAATCAACGGCAAATGATGAAAGATTCAAAACGAATTACATCATCTGAAAAAAGAATAATGAGATGTGTGAAATTCATTCATAAAATTGTAGATTTTTTCTATGGTCACCTTCAGTGTGTCAATATATCGTAGAAGAAATAAATTTTAATTTCACAAAGGATGAGCATTTGCTCATCTTTCATTTAAATTCACCTTTAACTAGATATGGCAAATCGTACAAGTTACTTCCCAATCTTGTTAATATAGACCCATTTTCAAATTCCTCAATAATTTTTTCGATTACTCTAAGACGATTCTTTGCTCACTATATTTCACTATTTTCACTAATTCACATATCATAATATGAAATTTTTGTAATTGTTAATTCTGTTTTCGTCCTCTAATATATATGCCGTTGAATAAATAAATTCTTCCGGTTCAAATACTCTGCTCAAAAATTGGAGTGGATATATTCCGTACATATAAAAATATATAAAGGGAAATAAAAGAGTGATTTTGTATATGTGCTAGTATATTAAGTTGATTGTCTACATACGGTTAACCTGCTGAAATGGTATCAGTAAGCAAGACTGCTTTAGGACGAAAAGATGAAGAAAAGGTGAAGAAATAAACGAAATATATATTGTGACCTGGTGGAGTCTACAGGTTTAAAAAAAGGGTTCTTGTGTTGGAAAAACCTAAAAATAGTTTTTCAGAACCGGGTGTGGCTTCCTTTAGCTCTTTATAGCGTTTTTCTCTATTGAGCATTGTGTCAATGAGGCTATCAATGAAAGCTTGAGGAATGTTTTTCCAAATGTCCGTCAAAGCATTGCCGAGCTGTTATGTCTAGGGTGCGTCAGTTAAGCGGTGTAATCGCTGTGACATTGGAGACCAGACATGTTCAATACAATTTAGGTCTGGAGAGACTTTGGGCTAATCCATTCGGTTAATGCCATGCATTTCTATGCAGTCGTTGATAATTCTTGCCTAATTTGGATGAGCATCATCTACGATTAACGTGAACCTGTAGCCATATTATCCCATTTACGAACCACAAAAAAGGAAGATCATACACTTAAACTGTAATCAAGCCTAATATGAACATCAATCATGAAAATTTGATTCAAGTACAAAAATTCAGCTTTCTCTCGGATAACCACTTCAATTTTTGAGCAGTGTAGAAGCGAATCGAAGAGACAGAACAGAATAAAACAACTTATATCGCCTATTATTTATAAATAGGCTCTTGATCTATTCAAAAAATAAATTTGTACAGAAACGGAAGAACAAGTACATATTTCAACGGTTGTAAGGATACTCCACTGTCACTTTGTTGATCTGTTGTACTTGTACTGTTAATATTTTTAATATTTTTATAACATGTTCTCATTTCGTTCGAGAAAGACTGTGCATCTCCCAATTTCTGGTTGTACAAGTTGACCAGTTTCGTTTTAAAAGCAACGAAGACTCTCTCTGCGTCAGCGTAATAAGACGACTCAAGATCGATGATATCATTTTTATAAACAGCCATCTCGCAATAATCCTCCACTTCGTCGAAGCACTCCGTGTTAGAAGATTGGTCCGGACATTTGGCCAGTTTCTGCTCAAGTTGCTGGTAGCTCAAAGCTAGTCTATCTACAAGAACCGAATTCTGCGTGTGATTTCTCCCAACTACGCCACTATAGTCGGCGAGAATGGCGTCAGCGCTGGATTGAAAAGAACTGGAGACGAGGTCATAAACGGTACTTGTGTCGTTGCACATCGTCACGTTGAAATTGTCCTGGATGGCTGATTGTTTAAGGGTCGATAGGATGTTCTTCTCGTTCTGGATAAAAGCGACCAAATTGTCGCGTCTCTCGTCCCGTTGCTCCTTCATGTCGTTTAGTTTTCGGGTCCTGAGCTCGTTGAAACGTTTTTTCGCGGTGTTCTGTTGATTTTCCAGGCGCATCTTGACTTCGGAGATGCATGACTCCACGTCTTTTCGGGATATGGCGGCGGTTGTTGATTTCAGCGTTACCTGAAATGGATAGAATGATTTATTTTTGTTTAACCTCCAGAACTTAAGTAGATGGAATGAAATGATCGTCAACAGCTCAGTGGTAAGAGCACAGGGTTTGTAACCGAAAGATCGTGGGTTCAAATCCTGTTCAGGTGGAAATTTTCTAGTTGTATAGGTGTTGGCCACTGTTGGGACGAAAATTAACAGTGCTGTGACCTGAAGTGGCGTAAGATCGCAGTAACAAAGCCTAAGTTCATATTGCCGTCCCAACAAGTTGCATGGAGCAACACCACCTAAACAACAAGGCCTACTCACTTCCAAATAAAAGGGGGTATGAGTCATCACATGTAGGGTATGAAACGAATCAGGTACTCAATGGTCGCTCTAGAGTGCTGTCTTCTTCCTGCTTTTGAGAATTAGTGTTGTTTTTTATAGTGTGTGTAGTTTTGTATTTTTTTTATTTTTAAATAATATTATTAGGAGTACAAATAAGTTTCCGCCGTTTTTTAACACAAATTAAATTTAAACGAAGTGAGACTGCTTGCTGAGTGACTTCTAATGTTAGAGCAAGTTTTTTTGTGTTTGACATGAATCTTCCTCCAATAATTCCTCCAATTCTGCATCCTCGTAAATTTTTGGCCTTCCACTGCGATCTTTGTCTTCTACGTCGAAATCACCGTTTTAAAACTTTTGAAACCACTCTCGACACGTTCTCTCACTCAAAACACCCTCACCATATGCTTCTACGAGCAATTGATGCGCCTCAGCAGCAGATTTCTTTAAATTGAAGAAGTCAACTAATATTTCCTGCAAATGACGCTTACTTGGCTCAAATTTTGACATTTTCAACTTATAAAAATTATATTTTACCAATATAAAATCCATGATATTAATAGGTCATGTTGTTTTTGAATGTCCAAACTATTTTGTTTAACCGGTTATCATGTGCGAAAGCTAATCGAAACTCCGTGCCGCGCCATCTACAATAAAACGGCGGACTTATTTGTACTCCTAATAGAAGTTTTGTTGTGCAAATTGTTGATTGAATACATTCAACATGCCAAACTGTTCATGTGTTCCACTTTGTATGGTGAACTATAAAAATAGGGTTAAAAAGAGTTCCTTTGCTTTTCCAAAAAATGAGGAACTAAAGAATAAGTGGTTCAATACCATACAAGTCGTGAAAATTTTAACCCAACTGAAAATACAAGGGTATGAATGTTTATCAATATTATTCTGATATTTTTTCACTCAATTTTCAAAAATAGCGTTTCGTTATATACATATATATATATATATTTATATATATATATATATATATATATATATATATATATATATATAAATATAAATATATATATATATATATTGATTATATATATATTTTTTTTTATTATATATTGATTATTTGATCCGGTGTGTGAGGATCATTTCTTAGAAAGTGATATTGAAAAAATTAACAATTGTTATGTTTAATCATGGGAAATTATTGTCAGCCTCTCTGAAGAAACCTCGATAAAAGCCTATAGCCCCAGAAGCTCCTGATGATAGAAGAAAAAGACTAGAGTTTTCGATGTTAAGAAAAGGTCTGAAAGAAAGCGTTAAACCCAATAAAGAATATATGACATTAATTGCTGTGGCAAATTTTGAAGAATTGTATTTTATGATTAAGGAAAAGGAGTTTGAGCAATGGGTTTTGAAGAAATGTAAGAGCAAGTTATACCTCCTTTGTGTATTTTAGTGAACCTCTAGTGAAAATTCAGTGCAATGTTGTAGTGTCGGAAGACAGGACGCTGAAAGTGTTTTATGGGGATATGGCAGTTCAGATCTATTCAATAATAGGAAAGAAAATCAGCAACTCGTAAGTGATACAAATCAAATGACAGATATTTTAGAAAAGACATCGTCTTTCTTTAAAAACATATTGATGGAAAGCAACTTGAAAGAAAGTATCAATAACCAAAAATTGTTCTTACTTTTCATTATAGAACAGCACAAATCTGGCATTTTCACTATACCCATTTTAAATTTAATATTCTTGAATATAAGGATAAATCGATAGTACTTATGATTGACGAAATACATATTAAACCTTATATACATTATCAATGAGGCAACGTTTATGGGAATATTTATAATAATTCTGATAGAGCTATAAGTGCACATGTGTTTATGATCAGCAGTCTCTTATCAGTATATAAAGAAGTGGTGCATATTTTACCTGTAAGAACTTTAAAAGCAGATTCATTACATCAAGTTATTCTACGCTCAGAAGACGTCGGATTCGCAGTTTTAACTGTTGTTTCAGATGATAATGCTATTAATTGGAAAGCAATGAGTTATTTCAGCAACACTAATGTTTTGAGTAATGTTGACAGGAATCCAGTAAATATAAATAGACCTTTGTTTTTTATCATAGATCCTGTCTCAAAAACATAAGAAACAATTGGATCAATAAGACTTTCCAGAAATTTGTTTATCCCGATTTTATTGAGAATCATTTAAAAACTGTATAATTCAATTCATTGAAACAAATGCATCAATCAGAAAAAGGCCAGTTGTTAAAATATGGTTACACACTATCTTTGAAGGCACTTTATCCTACATCACTGGAACGACAAAATGTCAATTTATTATTGCAAATTTTCAATTCGAATATCGCTAATGCTCTTAGAGAACTAGGAGGGAAAAAAATCGATAACTTTGAGGAAACTTCTGACTTTTTGAATATTATATGCACTTGGTTGGATATTATTAATGTTGAAACTCCACTTAAAGGTCAAAGATTTTAGAATAAAAACTGATGCAAAGGAATAATATTTTCCTTTAATAGTTTCATTCATTTGTTAATGAATATCCTATTAATACACTTTCAAAACTCATGACATAAACTTTCGTTCAACATATCTATCTATTTAGTGTTTATATTCATTATTCATATTTTCCTCCTGAAATGTTTCAATATAGTATAAACCAAGTAATATATTGATTGTTTTCCTTAAATTGTGTTTGATTTAATCCATAAACAAGATATACTGATTTAATATTAAGGTTTAAATGTCTGAATGAATGTTTAATGAATTTATTCACTTTATTCCACAGATTATTAATTTTCATTGTCAATTTATGTCACATGTCATCCAAGTGACATTTGTTCAAAATTCAGAAAATAATAAAAATTTAATTTTGGTAAATTTCATGTTGAATATCCTCCATACAAATAGAAAGAATGAACATAATTCGGAACTTATACGTAAACTATTAACCCTATCCGTGATGACTCATCTTTCGAGGTGAGTAGGCCTTGTTGTTTAGGTGGTGTTACATGGAGGATCGTTGATCTATGTTGATATATGTTGATCAATCCTGGAAAACTTTCGAAATAACGAATATGAAGAAGCTCGGAATAGAAGAAAACTTTGAATGCGCAGTAGTAGATTGTCGAATGGGTTCAAGAAAAATTCTAGTCAGTTGAATATACAGACCACCACAGGGCAACCTAGAAGTTTTCTTTGGAAAAATGGAGGAGCTATTGACTATTGTCAGTGAAGAATTTGAGGAAATCATCACAGCAGGTGATTTTAATGTGGAAATGATTAATGAAAATCTATTGAAAACCCGATTAATAAACCTTATGAATTCTTCCAATCTGACTCAGACCATAAATGAACATACAAGAATCACAGATAAATCCAAATCATGCATCGACAACATATTAACTAACATCGAAAACTGGAAATCAAAAACATTGGACATACCACTATGTCAAGAAAGAACCGGGAATTTTCAATTAAAACAACATTTTTACATTTAATCGTCAAAATTTATTGGGTCGCCTTCAAAATAGGCTTCATTTGCTCCAATACATCTATGCCAACGGCACTTCCAATTATCTAAACATGTATATCGGATCACATAGCACAGGAATTGATTATTACTAATACATGCCACACAATACCCAAGTTGAAATACTGTAGATGTAGAAGCCAAAAGTGAATTCATAACAAAATTGAGAAAGCAGAACTGGTCATTTATATTCAAGGAGGAGGTAGATAGCAACATTGATTCAAAGTGGCAGGATTTTCTGAGAACCTTTCAATCTATCCTAAATAAATGTTTCCCAGTGAAGAAGTTTTAACCAAAAAGAAATAGGCAAATACCATCAAACACAGAAATAAACAAATGCAAAAGTCAGCTAGATATTTTACTATTGGTGTGACGTCAAATATAGAGAACTTTATAACAAAACAAAAAAGGACTATGACCAATTAATTTGGAAATACAAAACCCAAACATTTGAAGAAAGAATCAGGAAATCAGATAATAAGAACAAGACAATGTGGTCAATATGTAATGAAATCAGGGAAAGGCAGAAGAACACAGAGGAATGTGGTGTAGAAGGTGATCCCAAGGAAATAGCACAAAAATTCAACAATTATTTCAATAACATCAGCTCACAGACACATCATCAACTAGAATGGAACCTTACACCAAACGACAGATCTATCTATCTTAAAATAACAAATCCTACAGAGATTTTGGAAATAGGGAAAATACTCAAGAATAAACACACCAGTGGAATAGACGAAATACTCTACAAGTCTTATTAAACTAGCCTTACCTGAAATAAATGGCGTCCTAGCACACCTGGTAAACCAGTCGTTCAAAGAAGGCAAGTTCCCGGAACAATTGAAAACAGCGATTATCAGACCCATATTAAAAAAAGGAAATCCTCAAGAGCTAGGAAACTACAGACCTATCAGTATTCTGCCAAGTTTTTCAAAAATATTCGAACTGATTATGTGCTCCAGAATCACAGAATTCCTGAATAGTTGTGATTTTTTCAGTAACACACAACACGGATTTCTGAAAGGAAAATCTACCCAAACAGCCATATTTGAATTAACAAAGAACATATTGGAACTGTTGGAAGGAGACAACTTAGCACTGACCATATTTTTGGATATGTCAAAAGCATATGATTCAATAAACCAGGAACACCTGCTCAAGAAACTTCAGGCTTATGGAATAAGAGGGAATGCATACAAGTGGATTGAATCATATGCAAACGAAAACAAAAAGTGAAAATCATCAAGGAAGGAGAAAATGCTGAATCCACTGTGCTTATTAATAAATGAGGGATAGTACAAGGAGGTGTATTGGGACCGCTTCTATTCCTAATATTCCTGAATGATTTGGAAGATATAGCAGAGGAAGATGAAAAACTAATCAATTATGTGGACGACACCAACCTATTGGTAGGAGCAAAAGATGAGTATACATTGATTCGTGCAGGTACCAACTTCTTCGATAGGACACATGAATGGCTACAGAAGAACGAATTGACCCTTAATGTGGAAAAAACCAACCTTATAGTTTTCAGTACTAACAGAAGTAATAAAAGCAAACCAACCAGCATTACTTTAGAAAATAAGGTTATAAATATTGCAGACAGTACTAAATTTTTGGGTGTATTCATGGACTCGTTTATGAAGTTTTGAGCACATGTGGAAAATTTAAGACAAAAATTGATTCAGATTAATTTTGCAATTAGAATATCTATAAAATACCTGAATGATAAATCAATGAAAATTTTATATTATGCAGATTTTGAATCTAGACTCAGATATGGGATTATTTTTTGGGGAACTAAAAGAAATTTAGAAAAAATGTTTAAAATACAAAAAAAACAATAAGGGTAATTTTTAAGCTGAAATATAATGAAACTTGTAGAGAACTGTTTGAGCAAAATAACATCTTCACAGTCTATGGGTTATGCATTTACGAATGTGCTGTATTCTTACATAAGAACAAAGAAAAATTCATTCAATATAATCACAGTAATAGTTACAACACAAGAACACAAAATTAAAATTTTCCAATTCATAGATTGACTTTAAGTGAAAAACACCCGACATATAGTTGTATAAGAATATTTAATCATTTGCCAAATGAAATTGAGAACATAAATAATTTAAGAATCTTCAAAAACAGAGTGAAATCTTTGATTATAAAACTTGAGCCTTATGAGCTAGGAGATTTGTTTAATGTCACATTAGAGAGCTAACCTATTAATTTTATTTAGACACTATTTCACTTTAGGTGAGCATCTTATCTGTAAGCCTTATTTGAAATAAAGAAGTATTATTATTATTATTATTATTATTATTATTATTATGGTAAAGAGGGCATACCTACAAAGAGGTTATCAATGTCAAGATATTCTGAGGAAATGGTGTTTGAAGTTTGTGGAACCATAGTAGAAGTTTAATATTGTAAATACGTTATTCTTAGTATATATCGACCTTGTTCAGGTAACTTTGCATCTTTTGTTAAGCATTTTTCTTTCACATTCAATCATTTACTTAAATCAGGCAAGACAATACTTGTTTGTGGAGATATGAATGTAGATATTTTGAATGATGAATTTCCTAATCGAATTTTATTTTTAGACTTACTTGAATGCTGCAATTTACATATTTCATGAGTTAATCCCACAAGGGTTTTTAGAAATGTTAATGGCCACACATCCATGTCTAAGATTGATTACATCTCCAGTGTAATTTTTCCAAAATCTACTGTTGAGGTTTATGAGGCTCATGTTAGTGACCATAGAGTTCTTTCGCTCAAGTTTCCAGTGAGTTTCACTCCGAAACAAACTATTTCACATAAATTGGTCAGGGATTTGAGCCCTCAAAATCTTGACAATTTAGCAATTTCATCAATAATTGTGATGGTTGCTTTGTTTATTGTTTTCATGATGTTGATGAATGCTTTGAAGCGGTCATGTCTTTTATTGCAGATGGTTTGCAAAAATTTTGTCCGTTAATTCAATCTTCTTATCATGCTAAATATGACAAACGATGGATCACTCCCGCTATTCACTTAACAAGCGAAATCTGAATGATTTTTATTGGCGGAATACTAACATGAATTGCCAATCTATTTATGACAATTATAGGAGAGCCAAATCCTCATAAAACTTGATAATTAAGGAGGCAAAATTTCGATATTTCAGTAACCTCTGACAGTAGAAACAAAACAGTGTGGAGTATCGTGAATTCCCGAACTGGCCGAACGTTAAAACAATGCAAGCCTATTGAGTTGATTGTTGATGGAAAATCATATGTTGACCCTAAAAATTCGGCGGTTATAGTTGCTAAATATTTTTCCTCGTAAAAAAAATGCACTGTTCGAATATTATAATTCTAACTTGTCCAATATCTGCACGACCTCTTCCAATTTGAATTTTAACTTCTTTTTTCAACCAGTTTTGGTCAACGAGGTGATCAGTACAATAAATAATTGGAAAAACAAGAGTTCAGGCATTGATCATATTTCAACGCGTATACTGAAAAATATTGGTGCCGCAATCGCACCTCATTTGGCCCATTTAATTAATTAGTCAATAAGCTCAGGCGTATTCCCTTATCTTATGAAAAAAGCCAAATTTTTGCCTATTTATAAAAAAAGATGTACATGATGTTGCTTATTACAGACCTATCTCTATTCCCAGTGTCTTCTCCAAAGTTTTTGAAAGAATTGTTTACAATCGAATGATGAACTATATAGATAAGTACAACATATTGGACACTGCACAGCATGGTTTCGGGTCAGGTCGTTCAACTCACACGGCAGCTTTATCTTTCGTTGAGTTTGTGCATGATTGCCTTAATAAAGACTTGTTCGTCGCGGGGTTATTTTTTGATTTGTCACGAGCTTTTGAGGTTATTTTTTGATTTGTCACGAGCTTTTGAGGTTATTTTTTGATTTGTCACGAGCTTTTGATAGCCTCTCCTATGGGTTTCTTTTTGATAAAAGTTACAACATGGGACTCAGTGGAATATTTTTAACATGGATCCAAAGTTATCTGGAGAGTAGAACTATACTTGTAAAGTTTGATAACTCTTTCTCGCCAGAAGAGAATATTAATTTGGGCGTACCTCAGGGTTCTGTACTGGGGCCACTTCTTTTCCTTTTGTTCATTAACGACTTATCTGTAAATTTGAAGAACATGCTTTTTCTGTCATTTGGTTACACTGATTTTAATATCCTCATGCATATGTTGAGATTGGTCTTGTTTGCTGATGATACCTCAGTGGTGATAAGCGCCAAGACGTTTGATGAATTGCAGACTTTATGTCAACTCTTGTTACAGTGTTTTGTAGACTAGTGTCGTCAAAATAACTTAATGATCAATATCAGCAAAACAGAATGCATTCACTTTAAAAATAGGAATGACGATTCCAATAGATTAGCGTTACGGTATTTGGATTTTATTATAGAAGCTCAGCAAAGTACTAGATTTCTGGGAATATACATCGACCAGAACTTTGAGTGGTGTTCGCATATCCATTCTGTATGCAAAAAACTAAATAGCTCCTTTTATGCTTTAAGTAGAGTTAGAAATACGATTCTCCTACAGTTACTTACGAATGTTTACTACAGTCTTGTGTACGGCCACATCTCTTATAATATTATGTTATGGGGAAACTCATCCGATGTTGGTAGAGTATTCATAGCACAAAAACGGATTCTGCGAACGATGTTAAATATTGCACCTCGAACTTAATGCAGACCTTTTTTCAAGAAAACAATATTTTGACAGTTGCATCAATATTTATACTCAGATGTCTTTCACATGCTTAAGAGAATGAAAACAATATAGCGAAACTCTCAGTATTTCATAGCTATTACACTAGAAATGGTAGAATTATGTCTATACCGAACCACAGAACTACTAAGTTTGAAAAGTCCCCCTTCTATCAATGTATAAATCTTTTCAATCATCTTCCAAGAAGTATAAAATCACTTAGTCTCAAGGAATTCAGAAATTTAGTTCAGGATAAACTTTTAAAAAAATGTTTTTACTCGGCTAGCGAATATTTTTCAGATAAATTGTGATTGTTCACATATTATATGACTTGTCCTATACATGTAAAATGTCTTACAGGACGAATGAAATTATTATTATTATTATTAACCAGAACACAACTGAAGTCCTAACCCGCACAAACTGAAAAAACATCATCAGGCAGGTTTACATTATTCAAAATGTAATGTGATAGCGAAACGATTGTTGTAAACATAACAATAAAAATTGGTGAAAATCAGAATAACAGTATTTGAATATTATTTAATATGGATTTTCACCAAGTAAGGACTGATTCAATTCAATACACTAGAACATCTTAATGGTTTGCAACACAAAGTCAATTACACTATGGAACCAGAATGTGATGATAAATAAATTTTCTGGACTTAACTTCAATTAGGAATAACTATAAAATTTTCTTTGATATATTAGGAAAACCCACAACGATAAACAAAACTGCTTGGTGACTCTTCGAATTTGAGACTCTGTAGTTCTCTAAATAAGAGAATAGACCTACACATGCCTTTATGTTCGTAATCAGGTCAGAAAGAACTAGCCAAAAATAAGAAAATATAGAGACAATTTTGGTGAAATCATTTTGAAGAAATTCAGTTGATTTCGTACAACTTTTGTAATTAATTTTTTTTGCATCTCCATTTATAACAAAGTTAAAAAGGGGAGATCAAATTATACCGAAAAACCCGGTGCAGACCCAACTTTCCTTCAATTATGACAACAAAAGAACAGATTTATTTTAATTAAAGAATGTATCAGAGACGGTATTTTAATTTCCACAAAAATGATTTTAATACAACAATTGTTTCATCACGATGTGAGTTCTAAAGGTACTGACTGTAGCCAGTAGAATGTAGATACCTGAAGAAGCATGAGGAACAGGTCGTATTGCAGACTGCAAATTTGGATAGTCGATCTTATGCTTTTCCGTTTTTGGATTAACCGTCACTCTATGTCAGGCAAAATACCATAGAAACTGCAATGGCTTGCTTTTCCTCTTTCCATCCATCCATTGCACCAATGATACGCTACAACTAACATAGGGAGCCCAATGCTTGTCTTGATCTCTAATAAAACACCAAAATATTGGAACTAGGTTTTTGTAACTATTCGAGAAAAGGGCCTGGCTTGTGATTCCACCATAAATTCTCCACAAATATAACAAAATTTGTCAGGAGAGATTTTGCAACTGAGGCTTCTGTCTTAACATTTTCGTCCTTAAAACACTTTCTCATTTGCACCCGGGGAGCCACTCACTTCGAAACTCAACAGAAGACTGATTTTTTATCTTAATTTTATATCATATTGTAAACAAAACAGTTTAGGTACTTTTGCTAATGTAAAATGGCCTCATTGATTTATTGAAAAGAGGTACATGTTAGGGCTTTAGGTATATTTTTACTATTATCAAAAGGGTATTTCCATTGGAAAAAAACACCTGCTTTGTGTTACAGAAATCTTGTCGACCAATGTTATTTTCTGTATACTCAGTTCAAACAATTTTTTTTCCAAAACCATTTCAAATTGCCGAAAACATGGTTACATGAAATAATCAGTACAATTTCTTGAAACCTACCTAGAGAATAACTGAACTGTAAATATAAATCTCAGTTAGTGAGAATATAACAAGATTTCTTAAATTTTTATATCGAAGTACTTGATTCCATTCGAGCAAACTCTAAAAAAATCTAATTGGAAAGGGAGAGTACTGAGCTGATTCATTGAATTCATCTTGAGATCAGATTAAAATCGAAGATATGGAACTTATGTGAAACGTGCTTAAGTACTTACATGTAAACTCAACAAGAAAATCATGAAATTAAAACACTTCACGTTCATGGTGAAAGATTTCGTTTCCAGTTCACCTAAAGCTCAAAATAATCAACACAAAGTTTCTCCACGTAGTCTAAAAATAATTCCACCTGGTGATTTGGGTGGATCCGATATCTTATCAGATAAAAAGCAGGGCGGCTGGTTATCTATTAGCCTGACGAGATCTCTTGCTGTTTCGAGTTTTCCAGTATTGCAGATAAGATTCGTATACATTACCACTGCGAACAAGTGAATTCATGATTCATCAGAACCAATTTAGTCAGTCTCTATATATCCTTGGGAACAACCGATCATTAATTTTCCTCTTATTCGTGTAATGTTTAGCTTGAGTGGGCACGTTTATCTGCAGTCAAATGAATCAATCTGGTTTCCAATTGATATCGGATCGATTAAAATTTCGAAAAAAAAAATGACGAAAAGACTTCTGCTGGGGGAAGTAAGGTAATGGAATATCTGAAGTTCGTGCGGTTTTGATAAGAGATGTCGCTGCTAAATTATTTTCATCTACGAACACCCATCATTAGACTTTCTTTTCAGGATCTGTCATTTCGCTGAAGTGTAAACAACAAATTTTTTGTGTGCTCTGCAAAATGTCAACTTTCGTGCTCAAAATTGTGTTTTGCGGGGAGTTTTACTCCAATATGAAGTAGATGGCTACCCAGAGTCATCGTGTTAAGTGGATACTTATGGCGACCATGCTCTAGCTGAACAAACATGTCAGAAGTGAAATAAAATAGGAAAAGGCTTTTTACTTGATAGAAGGGATATAACAAAATTTGAATATCAAAACAGATATAACCTGTCAGTCTTCTAGAATTTTAATTTCAAAAAAGTATTTTTATTCAAAAAACGTTCAGAATTTAATTATTGTCTTATAAGCACGGCTTATATTTAATAGACGTATAAAATCAAAACTCAATATACAATATCAAAAGAAATAAATAAACCAACAAAAATAAATTGTTAATTAAAATTAATAAGTAAATATTTGAAGGAAACAAAATTTTGTTTCTGATCTTACCATTATAAACACCAATTCATTTTCAAATATACAAACATAATTTAAGGACTTCTCAAAAAATATAATTCATTTGAAATATTCACTATATCTAATAATTTTAATAAGTAAATTGAAAAATCTTTGAAAACATGCAATTCATCTTCAAAAAACAATTAGAATTCCGATAATCTCTTCATCGGCCCTGAATCATATTTAAAAAATCAAAATCAACCAAGAATAAATATAACTTAGCTAAAAGTGATCCCTGGATCATTGCTTGAACAACTGGCTTTAAAATCAAGATATTCTATGTTCGTCACAAAAATCACAGAAAGCTGTAAGGTACGAAATTTGAATATCATAACAGATTCAATCTGTTAGTCTTCTACAATTTTAATTTAAAAAAAATGTTTTATTCAAAAAAATTTTAAAATTAAATTAATGTGTCTTGAGCAGGGCTTATATTTAATAGACGAATATAATCAAAACTCAATATACAATATCAAATGGAATAAATAAACCAACAAAAATAAATTGTTGATTAAAATTAATAAGTAAATATTTAAAGGAGACAAAATTTTGTTTATGATCTTAACATTATGAACACCAATTCCTTTTCAAACATACAAACATAATTTAAGCACTTCTCAAAAAATATAATTTATTTCAAATATTCAATATATTTAAAAATTTAAATAAGTTGATTCAAAAATCTCTCAAAACATGCATTACATCATCAAAAACCAATTAGAATTCCTATAATCTCTTCATCGGCCCTAAATCATATTTAAAAAATCCAAATCAACCAACAATAAATATAACTTACCTAAAAGTGGTCCACGGATCATTGCTTGAACAACTAACTTTAAAATCAAGATATTCTATGTTCGTCACAAAAATCATAGAAAGCTGTATAGTATTATAAGGTTTCCTTTAAACCATTGATATTCCATAATGAGATTTTTATTTATTTATTTATTTATTTTTATTATGAATATAATTATATATTGGGTATAAAATAAAATAGGAAGAGACTTTTTACTTATAGGAGAGATACACCAAAATTTGAATATCAAAACAGATTTAATCTGTTAGTCTTCCATAATTTTAATTTAAAAAAAAATGTTTTATTCGAAAAAATTTTAAAATTAAATTAAAGTCTTATATTTTATATTTAAAAGACGTATATAATCAAAACTCAATATACAATATCAAACGGAATGAATAAACCAACGAAAATAAATTGTTAATTGAAATTAATAAGTAAATATTTGAAGGAGACAAAATTTTATTTCTGATCTTACCATTATGAACACCAATTCCTTTTCAAACATACAAACATAATTTAAGGACTTCTCAAAAAAAATAATTTATTTCAAATATTCAATATATTCGAAAATTTAAATAAGTTAATTCAAAAATCTCTCAAAACATGCATTAAATCTTCAAAAAGCTTCTAGAATTTCGATAATATCTTTTGAAATTAAAATTGTAAAAAACTGACAGATTAAATCTGTTTTCAAATTCAAATTATGTCAGAAGTGGTTTACCGGAATTGAAAATTTTGATTTGAAAGACGAAAGTTAGAGGATAAAGAATACAAGGCAAGACTCGATGAAGATCATTCACAAAAGCAAAAGGAACTCGCAAAAACACTTGTCACTCAACCAGGTATTTGCCATCGTGTAAAAACAATTGGAAGGATCCTGAAGGTAGGCTGCCTTATGAATTGAAGCCAAAAGACATCGAACGCCGTTTTTCAGGTGTGAACAACTGCTCCAACAGCAAAAATGGAAGGGGTTTTCCTATCGAATGGAAACTGGAGAAGGGACTTCACATAGAGCAACGTATGGATACCTCATCATCAACTGTCAAGGCGAATATTCATGGCAAGAAGATCCGGGGTGGCCGTTGCAACATAGGGCGCTCACCCATAAAACTGACGTGGTTCTACCCGATTGCAGGTACTCTGTCCATTAGGGCAAATACGTCATAAATTGATATGTGCTAGCTTCAAGGAGAGAGATACTATGACGTGCTAGTTTCCTCGAGTTCGTGGATTCTGACATCGAGCGGAATTCCTCTTGGCGACAGCTAGTCTTCAGTGGCTCCTTTTGGAAACAAGGCTACCACAGGAGGGTGAATAGCTCCCCAACTCCTGGCAACCCAATTTGGTGTTGGACTTATTTTGAGGAGAAGCCGAAGAATATTTTTTATATAGTTTAGAGAAGCTTATTTATCGATCTAACAAATTTATCGAAGTTCTACGGGATTACATTGAAAAATAGAATTTTTCCAAAATTTTCTGAGTGTTCTTTCCTAGCTATACCGAGGATACATTGAACGCCCCTCGGAGTAAAGGGCTTATGGTACTAAGTTTGAGTTCTCTTTGTAATTATCCCTGTGAAAGTTTAGGTTCTGCGGAATCCGATATCCTGACTACTGATAAGAATCTCTTCCTCTGAAGTCGGTAGAAAATCGATATCAGAGGAAAGTCGGAGTCTAAAACGAATTCTTTCCGTGATCCGGAGGAATACGTAAGAGAAATCACGGACCATTGGTTTTTCCATTCCATTTGGAAGAATTTCGTTTATCGTCTGTAAACACGTATTCGGACCCTACGTGTGATGTCTAAACACGGACGTTTCAGAGCAGAGTATTCTCGAGTCTACAGGGTTCATATTAGGACTAAACTAAGTAACCACTCACCGCATTTTCTAGTAGGGGCGACTTTATTTCAAATTGAAATGAAACACAACAAATTATACCAAATATAGTATTGCGAAACGATTTTATTATACAGGGTGTCTACTTTTAAAGGGCCAAACTTTAAGAGGAGATCATACAAGTTATTTGCAACAAAACATGTCATGAGACGCATGGTCGAAATGGTTATTAATAAAATAATAAGAAGCGGTTTTTTTACTTGATAGAAAGATTATTACAAAATTTGTAGCGATCTACACGTCAAATTTATTCGCTGGTATCTCACTTTTATCGAGAAGACCGGTGAATGAAGAAATTGGGATATCTGTTCGTCAATGAGTCGTCATGTGCGCGTTGATATGAAGGAATTATTTCTTTTTCCGGTTCACGATTGCAGGGTAAAGTTGTTTACGATGTGAATGTCATAAAATTTATTTTCTCGTTAATTAATTTTTCTTGAAGATTAGAAGTAAAAAACCCTCAAAGAAGGGGTAAGTATAATTCGTTTTTATGTTAGAACTGCATTTAAAGCATGTTATTTTTGTCACATACTTTTTTTTTGGAATGCCTCTGTCAATTTTTTTATATTGATTGTATGAAACTTTTTGCTTGATGCACGTTTCAAATGTTACATTATTTTAACTATATTATTTATTTCTTCGTTTTTAAAACATACTTTTGTCCTGGAAAATTTTGCATATGATTGCCTTGAAAGTGCATTTTTTCAATCAGAAATGGCGAAACAAATACACAAAAGTTTTTTCCCATTTTTAGAAATGGTTGCAGAGACAGAAGTGTTCAAAATTTTAATGTGGCATATTTCTCATTTTTGTTCTCTTTTTAACAGTTTTTTTTGACTTCTTCTTTTCCTGGATTTTTTTGGATTGTCTATTCCTGAATTTTTTTTTTTGGAATATTTTTCCTGGATTTTTCTTGGATTATTTTCCTCTTATTTGTTCCTGGAGTTTGGAAGTTTTCTTGGTGAGGAATAGTTACACGTACACTGGTTGCTCGAAGACGTTGAAGCTATTAAGTTCAAAGAACCACATAACAGCCTGCTTTTTATTATTATTTTTTATTATTATTATTATTATCCTGATACTCCTAGATCTTTTGTGAAGATCCCTCAGAAGCTTTTTCAGCTTGTACGAGTTAGGAGTTCAGTTGTGTTCTGTGTAGGCTTTGTTACTGCGATCTTGCGCCACTTTAGGTCACAGCACTGTTAATATTTGACCCAACAGTGAAATGGTGGCAGATACCCGTCCAACTAGAAAATTTCTTTTCTACCTGAATAGGATTCGAACCCTGGACCTCCCGGTCACGAGTCCGATGCTCTCCCGCTGAGCTATCCACACTCTGCTTGAAACGATCTACAAAACCACCACCTGTTTTGATTGGCAAAACATCAGCCTGTAATCTAAACCAACCAGGGAAGTAACATTGAGAAACTCTAAATTTTGTAATAATACATATATGATATTCATATCACATTAAGAAACTTCAAATTTTTGTATATATTAATGACATTGAGAAACTCTCATTTTCTGTATATTTTTCTACTTTTATCGCTAATGATATTTTTGAAACTTGCTCTAGTGTAGGCTAATAAATTGTATACTACTCTGTGAAGAAAGTACCGGGAATGTTCAATTAAAACAACATTCTTACATTTAATCTTCGAAATTTATTGGGTCGCCTTCAAAATAGGCTCCATTTGCTCCAATTTATCTATGCCAACGGCACTTCCAATTATCGAAACATTTTTTATAGGCGCTTTCCGGGATGGACTTTAGCTCTCGCGCCGAATTTTGTTTTATGGCTTCAATCGACTCAAAACGGGTGCCTCGAAGGGGCAATTTTAGTTTTGGGAAGAGGAAAAAGTCGCAGGGAGCCAAATCCGGCGAATACGGTGGTTGCTGAAGCACGTTTGTTGAGTTTTTGGCGAGAAAGTCAGTCACAATCGTAGCTCGGTGAGAAGGCGCGTTATCGTCATGCAAAATCCATGAGTTGTTCGCCCACAAATTTGGCCGCTTCTTACGGATACGCTCATGCAAACGTTTCATAACACCTAGGTAATACTCCTTGTTTACCGTCTGACCCTCTGGAACGAATTCGTAGTGCACCACGCCACGGATATCGAAGAAAACAATGAGCATCACCTTCATTATTGAGCGGCTTTGGCGTGGTTTTTTCGGTTGCGGCTCATTTTTTTCCACCCATTCCATTATCACCAAAGGCCTTTTGCAACATTTTCAATGCATCGGCACACGAAAATTCATTTGCAACACAAAACTTTAAACAAATTCTTTGCTCAACGTAATCACCCATAGTAAAAATCGGCACGCACTCTGACATCGACTGACTTAATCAGCTGTTGACACACTAGTTGACAGATCCCGCTCAAGCTTGGCATAGTAGTTAAGGACAGTGGTACCAACCTAGGAAAAAAAATTTACCTGCCTCATTGCCCCGCCAGATTTAAATCGATAATTCCCGGTACTTTCTTGACAGAATCTATATCTCCTAAATGTATATATGTAATTTGTAAGAAAAATTACTTGTAGTAAATAAAATGAGTGAATTGTGTCTTTTCATTTTGTGGAATCTCACATCCTCAAAAAATAATAAGAATTCTGATAAGACCAGTTTAATTTCACCTTCAAAAGATAAAATCAATTAACAATGAATAAACTTACCCATTCGATCTCTAGGAATATCTGTTTGTTGAACAGTCAAACTAGGTACATCTAATATCCAAGGTACTCTAGGTTCTATGCTCACAATAAAATCACACAAAGTGTGTAAAGCACTTTAAAAACCTCCTCTCATTATTTTATTTTATATATAATATATAATTATGTTAAGGTTTTTAAATAAAGAAATTCATTATGCAGTGTCGAGTGTTTAACCAAGACCATAAAGTGCCTTAAAAACTTTCTGTGATTTTGTTGTGAGCATAGAACATAGATAACCTTGGATTTTAGATGTACCTAGTTTAAATGTTCAACAAACAGATATTTCTAGAGAGACAGAAGTTCTTAAAATTAAGTTGAACATTTTTGAGAAAGATTCAGCTTTCATGAATATAAGATCAGAAAACAAAACATTTTGCCACAAACAGAGCATTGCATACGCTTGTCTGAAGAGTTCAGTACGCATGCTTGGAACGAAACAAACTTTTATTCATTTTTTAATTTTAATTGACAATTTATATTTGTTGGGATTTTTTTTAATTCCATTTGATATTGTATAATGAGTTTCGATTCTATGGGTCTATTAAATAAAAGCAGTGCTTAGGAGACATTAATTTAATTCTAAAAGTCTTTTTTTTAATAAAAATTTTTTAAATTAAAATTGTAGAAGACTAACAGATTGAATCTGTTTTTAAATTCAAAGTTTTTAAAGGTTCTTCTTCAATTTAACATTTCTTGATTTCACAAAATATTTCAAGTTTTTTCGTCAAATCAATTATACCCCAGTTATCCTTGCGGTCTCTCTCGAAACGTCATTAAATTTGCTACAAGATCCTGTGTGCCAAAAAATTCTTATTGCACGCGTTGTAAGAAGATGAATATCACGATTCTGAAGTGTAGAAAATTAGTAATATTGTTCCAATGGTTTTATCGATAAAAAATTATTAATTATGGACATGCTTCCTTTTCAGCAAAAATTACCTCACTTAGTATAATTTCGAATGACATATCAACTTTTGTGCTAGCAGCTTGTCCTCTGCCATAATATCATGGCTAAGAAGATAACAACTAAAAGTTGAAATATTCTAAACCTAAATTTGCTCTATCTTCGTTGTTATCTTCGTAGCCATGATATTATGGCAGATGACAAGCAGCTAGCACAAAAGTTGATATGTCATTCGAAAGCATACTAAGTGAGGTAATTTTTGCTGAAAAGGAAGCATGTCCATAATTGATAATTTTTCATCGATAAAACCATTGGAAAAATATTACTTCAAAATCGTGATATTCATCTTCTTACCACGCCTGCAATAAGAATTTTTTTGCACACAGGATCTTGTAGCAAATTTAATGCCGTTTCCAGATATGTGGTCAAATTTGTTGAAGCTACGATTATAATTGATTTTATAGAAAAACTTGAAATATTTCGTGAAATCAAGAAATGTTTAATAAAATAGAAAGGCCTTTTACTTGATAGAAGAAATATAACAAAATTTTAATATCAAAACAAATTAAAATATGTTTATCTAATACAATTTTAATTTCAAAAAAATTTTTTATTCAAAAAACTTTTAGAATTAAATTAATGTCTAAAACAAGCATCGCTTACATTTAATAGACGTATATAATCAAAACTCAATATATAATGTCAAATGGAATAAATAAACCAACAGATATACGAAAGTCATTAAAATTAATAAATAAATATTTAAAGGAGACAAAATTTTGTTTCTGCTCTTACCTTTAAGAACACCAATTGCCTTTTGAAAAAACATGAACACACTTAAAGGTCTTCTCAAAGAATATAATTTATTTGAAATATTTAATATATTCAAATATTCGAATAAGTTAATTCAGAAATCTCTAAAAACATGCACTATATCTTCAAAAAACAGATATAATTCTAAGCAATTCCTTCTTCGGTCCTGAATAATATTCCAAATATCAAAAAACTAACCTTAATTAACAACTCACCACGTGTAAAGGACTAATGCTTCGAAACACAGATCAACTTTATAATTCAAGATTGATCTATGTTCTAACAAAATCAAAGAACAGTGTGTTAAATAAGCCTTAAAAATAACTCACACTGTTCTTTGATTTTGTTAGAACATACATCAAACTTGAATTATAAAGTTACACGTGGTGAGTTGTTGATATAGATTAGTTTTTTGATTTTGATATTTGGAATATTATTCAGGACCGAAGAAGGAATTGCTTGGAATTATATTTGTTTTTTCAAGATATAGTGCATGTTTTTAGAGATTTCTGAATTAACTTATTCGAATATTTAAATATATTAAATATTTCAAATAGATTATATTCTTTGAGAAGTCCTTTAAGTGTGTTCATGTTTTTTTTAAAAGGCAATTGGTGTTCTTAAAGGTAAGACCAGAAACAAAATTTTGTCCCCTTTAAATATTTATCTATTAATTTTAATGACTTTCGTATATCTGTTGCTTTATTTATTCCATTTGACATTATATATTGAGTTTTGATTATATACGTCTATTAAATGTAAGCGGTGCTTGTTTTAAACATTAATTTAATTCTAAAAGTTTTTTGAATAAAAAATTTTTTTGAAATTAAAATTGTAGAAGATAAACATATTTTAATTTGTTTTGATATTCAAAAAAAAAGAAATGTTTAATTGATAAATAACCATCAACATTTCAACCATGTGTTATATCATATTTTTTGTTGCAAATAACTTGTAGGGTCTCTCGTTGAAGCTGGGCCATTTTAAATTAGACACCTGTATATGCAGATTCATGATTCATAGCTTAAAACAATACATTATTCAAATAAACACCGCAGCTTTTTTTGCAATGTTTTGTATTCTTCTCCAGGGTTCATCTCGCCAATTAATTTCATGGACCTAAAAACAGGACTTCGTGTGTCCCCAAACATAAAAATCGAAGGGGTTATAATCAGGACTTTTTGTTGGCTGAAATCACTTCCTCTGCCAATCCATCGATAAGGAAATATGTCACTCAGATGATTTCTTACAATTAATGGGAAATTGGGTGGAGCTCCGTCTGGCTTAAACCATCTACTGGCAATTCGTCCAAAATATCACTTAAAGTATTTTACAAAAAAATAAGAATGTCCATTTAGTTGGAGAAAGAACATATGGTCCTAGCAGTAGATCGCCTATAATTCAACACCCAATATTCAATTCGAACTCATGCTGAAAATTCCTTTCTTCAAGAACATGCAGGTTTTTTCCCAGTAATGATTGTTTCTTCAATTAAATACCCTACGTCTGGTAAAAGTCGCTTTATCGGTGAACATAATATTCTCAGTCAAATTTCGGTCGTCACTATGCTTGTTGAAAATAGGTTGGCAGAACTGTAACCGTCGTAGCAGATCTCATTGAAACAAATTTTGAACAGTGCTGTTGCCAGTTGACGTGAACTTACTTCAGGATTTTCATCTACTCGAACCAAAATTTCATCTTTTTCATTAGGTGTTATTTGTTTCGGACGATCACCCAGATTTTTACTAAATGATCCAGTTACACCCAAACGATGCAATAAATTTGCAAAAGTAGAGCTTTAATCAAGAAGATTCAATTTCATAATTCCTATTGTTAGTGCAGCATTCAAGTTTCCCTAATTTATTTCTGAAATTGCGCATATATGCACCACTCATCTTTCAGATGACACTGTGCGCATGCGAGAGACTTTTTCTTCGACCAGATTCTTAATGATCACGGATCGACATTACGCTCGATATTTTTCCGGCTTATGAGTTTTTTAATTCTTTCAAAGCAAAAAGTGTTCAGAATTTCTTATTACAAGAACGATAGTTCAACAAGGTGTTGGTGTCAGAGTTCCAGACAAGGGGATCCCCAACTAACCAGGAATTCAGTGGATGAGGGTGAGTGTCCATCTGAGATTTGTGGTGTATTTCTAATCATTATCAAATTTACACATACAGTCTGCTAATTTTCTACCGAAGTGCTAACATTTTGGTCCATTCGAACCGGTTGACTAGTGATTTCTTATTTTCTTTCTTTTCATTTCGAGATTTCCACGTGGGTCACCATCAAATTATTATTAATTTTCATTCATATCGATTGTAGGAAATCGATAAATCCGTACAAGCAGTATACGCTTATCGCTTCATACAAAAAAACCATATGTTCAACTTAGGTTCACTTCAATCGATATAAACATATTCTTTCATTCCGCATATTTCTTCTTTCAATTCATATTGGAAAATAATTAAAACTCAAATACGATTACAACTTCCAAAGTTTTCGTTGACACCCTTTCTGTTCTAATAAACTTTCTTTATATTATCTTTTCTTCGCATAATTTGGTTCTTTACATATATCACTTTATATTTACATTCATTCAATAAAATATTTCACAAAAAATGAGTAACATCAAAAGATTTGAAAGCAAACGTAAAATATACGTTAGTCGAATTTCGGAATTTTACATTATTGCAAAGCAAAGCTTAACTGATACGTCGAAAAGAGGGCAATTAAAGGCTAGGTATGATGATATTAAAAAATTATTTGAGCGGTTTTCAGAATGTCATAATGAGATTATAATGCTGATTGAGGATGAGGCGGAATTTGATACACATGAGAAAATAAGAAGGGAGACTGAAAACTTTTATTATGAAGGTTTGTCTATTTATCATAACATGAGTAAAAATGATACTTCTAATTCGTCGTCGGTTAGTGTTGAAGCTTCTGCAAAACTCCCACCTCTTAATATACCCACTTTTGACGGTGATCCAAAAATTTGGTCAACTTTTCATGATCTGTTCGAGAAATTAATTCATGATAATTCCAATCTTTCAAATGTTGAAAAGTTCAGATATTTATTTTCCTTCCTAAAAGACGAGCCTTTGAAATTACTAAATGATATCGCCATAAATAACGACAATTATAACACCGCTTTCAAAAAACTTATTGACAGATATCAAAATAAAAGACTTATAGCTTCGAATGCATTAGATTCAATTTTTTTCATTTCACTAAAAGGCAATACTGCAAAAGATTTTCGTATTCTACTCAATACCTTTTCCGAATCATTGGCAGTTCTTAATGCTTTAAATTTCAATACAGATCAGTGGGATTTTTTACTTTTCTATATACTTCTAGGGAAACTAGATTTTGAGACTCGAACTAATTTTGAAATTCAAACTGATTCTAGCAAAATTCCAGAATATAAGGAACTTTATAATTTTGTTGAAATTAAATGCAAGGCCCTAGAATCCGTTCAACATTTGACTACTTCTAAAAATAAAGTATTTGCAGTAAGCAAAGAGAAGTGTAATAATAAATATAATTCCAAGACCAGCAATAGTTTTTCATTACAAACAAAAAATACTCATTATAATTCCAATGTTAAGTGTTACCTTTGCAAAGGTTCACATGGATTATCGAAATGCTCTGATTTCTTGTCAAAATCTTCGAATGATCGTTTTTCTTTCGTCAAACAAAATAAACTGTGTTTGAATTGCTTACATCATTCGCATAATCTAAATAATTGTCTTTCGTCGTACAAATGTCGCACTTGTAATAACCGTCATCACTCTCTGATCCATATTAATAGTTCAACTATCATAGAAAATATTCCACATTCTTCAACTGTATCAGGTAACACCTTTTCCGAACAAAATACAGTATTATTGGCTACTGCGGCGGTAGATATCCGTGATAGATATGGCACATTTCAACGTGTTCGCATTCTTATTGATTCAGGAAGTCAATCAAATTTCATAAGCGAAAAATGTTTTCGTAATCTTGGGTTACAGAGACATCAATTTTCTACAACTATTTTTGGTTTGAACGAAATGACTTCATTTTCTTCAAAAGGTATTACTGCATGCGATATCAAACCTACAAATTCCGACAGCCCTGTACTTTCTTTCGATGCTATTGTTGTTCCAAAATTATGTTCTAATATACCTGCTTTTTCTATTAAAAAGGGACAATGGGACCATTTACAGGGTTTACCTCTCGCAGATGAAAATTATTTTCTCTCAAGTCCAATAGACATTCTGATTGGTGCTGAGCTTTTCACTCATATTTTACTCAATGGACGTATCGTTGGAAAATTAGGCCAGCCTACCGCCCTTGAAACTATTTTCGGTTGGGTTCTTTTGGGTAAAGTTAACAATCCGTCTACAAGTTCAGAAACAAAAACTTTTCTTCTTCAATCCGATGTTCGTGTCGACATCTGTATTCCTAAGTTCTGGGAATTAGAGCAAATTCCTGATAAGCATTTTTACTCCGTCGAAGATGAAAAGTGTGAGACCTTTTTCAAAGAAACGACCACTCGTGATTCCACCGGTCGATTCATAGTTTCGCTTCCTTTCAGAAATTCGAAACCATTTCTAGGAGATACTTATACTCAAGCTTATCGTAGATTTTTCTTACTTGAAAAACGTTTATTAAAAAATCCATCTTTGTATTCTTCTTATTCCGATTTCATGAAAGAATATCTTGACAGTGGACATATGTCTTTAGCCACATCGGAAGCTATACCCAATGATAATTTTTGTTACTTACCCCATCATTGTGTTCTGAAGCCTGAGAGCGTAAGCACAAAACTTCGTGTAGTTTGGGATGGATCGGCAAAAGGCTCGAGAGGTGTGAGCTTAAATGACACTTTACTTCCTGGTCCAAAATTACAAAAGGATATAGTTTCTTTACTTTTACTTTTCCGTTTAGACGCAGTGGTATTCATAGCTGATATAAAGCAAATGTTCAGACAAATTTTAATATCTCCTTCTGATAGAAATTTCAAAAGAATTCTATGGCGTTTTAATCCAAACGATTCACTTTCAGAGTATACCTTAAATACAGTTACTTTCGGACTCAATTGTAGCCCGTATTTGGCAATGCGTACCGTTCGTGAGCTAGCTCTCCTAGAGAGAGAAAACTTTCCAATGGCTAGTAAGATACTAGAGGATCAAACTTATATTGATGATGTGCTGGGTAGTGCATCATCTGATTCTGAAGCTTTGTCTCTTCAAAAGGATTTGATCGATCTGCTTAGTCGCGGAGGTTTTATGTTGAGGAAGTGGGCTAGTAATTCTCCAGCATTGCTTTCTTCCTTAGACCATTCTGACTGTCAGATTCCTTTGTCCTTTGATAAGGATGAACCACCATTTCTGAAGGTTCTAGGTCTTCAGTGGTACCCTTCTCTCGATATATTTTCTTACAAGTGCCAAAATATATCAAAAGACCTCACAAAACGAGGCATCTTGTCCGATATAGGTCGGATTTTCGATCCATTGGGTTTTCTGTGTCCCATTCTTTTAAAGGCAAAATACATTATGCAATGTATTTGGTCCTTGAAAAAGGATTGGGACGAAGAACTTCCCGAGTCCATTAAAAATTCATGGACACAATTGAAGTGTGAACTTTCAGAACTCTCTGGATTACGTCTCCCTAGGCGAATCACCTTTGATCAATATGAGAGATGTGAGTTACATGGATTTTGTGACGCTTCAAGCATAGGTTACGCAGCGGTAATTTACCTCAGATTACAGAGAGGCGATTCTATTCACGTATTTCTAATCTGTTCTAAAGGGAGAGTTGCCCCCTTAAAAACAATTACTCTTCCTAAACTTGAGCTGACTGCTGCAAAGCTTTTGGCTGATTTGGTCAAATTTGTGACTGACACATTTTCTAGTCGACTCTTATTCGATCAAATCACTTGCTGGACTGATTCACAGGTAGTTCTTTCTTGGCTCAATGCTTCACCGAGCCGTTGGAAAACTTTTGTTGCCAATCGAGTACACCATATTCAGGAACTGGTATCTCCCGATTCATGGATGTATATTCCTTCATCTCTAAATGCTGCCGATTGTGCATCTAGAGGAATGAACCCATTGCAATTGATTCGTTTCGAAATGTGGTGGAATGGACCGGAATTCCTATCCAGCCCAAAAACCGAGTGGCCAAATTTTTCTGCTCAAACTTCAGAACTTAATAATGATGTAGTCTCTGCCGAAGAAAAAAGTATATCTTTATATGTAGATATTCCAATGGACGATTTAGATAACCTTTTAAATAAATTTTCCTCTCTTGAAAAAATAAAAAGAATTTTAAGTTACTGTTTACGATTTTCGAAAATTTCAAAACCCGGTTCCCTTAAACAAACAGGCATTTTAACAATTCATGAGTTGAATGAATCGTTGATGTGTTTAATAAAACATACGCAATATTCGGTATTTTCTGATATCATAGAAATTATTAACAAAAACAAAATTTTACCTAAACCCTTTCGGAAACTTTCACTCTTTCTAGATTCTCTAGGTTTTCTCAGGGTGGGCGGCCGCTTAAAGAAATCCAGTTATATTGAATATGCCGCAAAACACCCTCTTTTGATGCCTAGCTCACATAAATTAACGATTTTGATTGTAGAGTCGGTTCACAAGCAATATTTACATCCCGGTTCAAAAACGTTACATAATTTACTTCTTCAAAAATATTGGATACTATCAGCTCGTCGAACAATAAGAAAAGTTATTTCTAATTGTTTTCAATGTTTTCGTGCCCGTCCAAATACTTACAAACCACCTGAAATGGCTGATCTTCCAAGTTTCAGAATTTCTAAATTAAAGCCATTTTCTCACGTTGCTATTGATTTCTGCGGACCTTTCTTCGTAACTATGCATCGCATAAAGGGTGCAAAATATTTAAAATCTTATATATGCGTTTTTGTGTGCACTACAACCAAAGCTATTCACTTAGAATTAACGCAGGAGCTTTCTACGTGTAGTTTTATCGCGGCATTCCGTCGATTCATTTCTCGACGTGGCATGATTCATGCGTGCTACTCCGATAACGGTCGGAATTTCATTGGAGCTCAAAATGAATTTTTGAAGTTAGCTCAAGAAACTTCTGGAACTCTAAGTTTCCAGTGGCATTTCAATCCCCCTACGGGTGCACATTTTAATGGCCTTGCCGAAGCGGGTGTAAAAATGGTTAAATCTCATTTACTACGAGTGGTAGGAGATCAGCGACTATCCTATGAAGAATTTACAACTTTGATTTGTCAAATCGAAGCTGTTCTGAATTCGAGGCCATTATGTTCTCAGAGCTCAGATCCTAATGATTTAATTCCGCTCACACCAGGGCATTTTCTCACTTTAGAACCCTTGAATTCAACAATTCCTGATGTTGATGTTTCTCATTTGAAATTAAACAGACTGTCTAGATGGCAGCTTATACAGAAAATGCAGCGAGATTTTTGGAAAAGGTACTTCGCGGAATATGTTAATACACTTCAGCAGCGTTTCAAGTGGGCTGAGCCGGCCAAAGAAATTGAGCTCGACGACCTTGTTTTGATCAAAGGCGATGTCGTTTCGCCTTTTAAATGGCCGGTTGGTCGCATTGTGGAATTATTTCCGGGAGAGGATGGACACAATAGGGTAGCTGCGGTGAAAACAGCTAATGGTATTTTCCGTAGACCCGTTGTGAAGCTTTGTCCACTTCCGAGAAATTGATTTTCAAATTATTTTCCTTTATAAAAATAATGTATTTCTATATTTGTTATTATTTTTCTTTTCTATTATTTAAATTTAATTTTCTGGTGACTTACATGGTGTTCTTTTTAAAAGGAGGAAACTTTTTTTTTCTGTTTTCTTTAGAAAAACCCATAGGGGTTTTTGTGGGCGGCTATGTTAGTGCAGCATTCAAGTTTCCCTAATTTATTTCTGAAATTGCGCATATATGCACCACTCATCTTTCAGATGACACTGTGCGCATGCGAGAGACTTTTTCTTCGACCAGATTCTTAATGATCACGGATCGACATTACGCTCGATATTTTTCCGGCTTATGAGTTTTTTAATTCTTTCAAAGCAAAAAGTGTTCAGAATTTCTTATTACAAGAACGATAGTTCAACAAGGTGTTGGTGTCAGAGTTCCAGACAAGGGGATCCCCAACTAACCAGGAATTCAGTGGATGAGGGTGAGTGTCCATCTGAGATTTGTGGTGTATTTCTAATCATTATCAAATTTACACATACAGTCTGCTAATTTTCTACCGAAGTGCTAATACCTATAATTATTTAAACATTAGACATTGTTTGAAACCAATTAAGAGTTCGTGAACTTTCTCAAGAGTTAGAATAGCAACCATTTCAGATCCTCGCGTTATCGAAACGCCCTCACTCGGTGTATTAGATTCACAGACGCCTCGGAAGCAATTTAGAAACCGGTTCAAGTCGCAGCAAGAGGCGGGATGATGTTCCATCTTTCTACGAGCGATAAAAATCGAAGGTCCTTAAACGTAACGCACAGGATCCTATGGGGTGAATTAAAAAAATACGAGGAGGGGGCCGTTTGAACATGACGTAGGTTTCGGGGGATTACGATCCGGTCACGCATGGCTTACTAGGATCGCCAGAAAGTCTGGTATATTGTTGAGGTAGAGGTGGAACGTTTGGAGGTAGCGACTGTGTTTACTGAAGGCGGAAGAGGGTAATGGGCAATAGAGTGATTTTTGATGACCGCAATGAAATTTAATCGATTTTTATGTGTCGTAAACTCCGGAATTGTTTTCATTTGGCTTGGATTATTTATTTACCAGACGGTGATGTTTGGAGGATGGCACGGTTCAGTTGCAGTGTTATATTCATTATCTAACTCAAAATATTTTATTTCTTCGTTATTTCCCACAACTCTTGTTAATTCTGTTCAGTTAATGAAGAGTCTTTCATTAACAGCGTCCCATTTTGTTTTGTAGATAAAACAGATTACTTAGTTGAAAATTATCAAAATTTTAATTCATTAGAAAGTAAAATGGATATCATTAGTTATGAAATAAAACATCAATGGAATGTCTACCACAGAAACGCTGGCAGGAATGAAGTCGTTGACCATGACTCTCCCACAAAAATCAGGTAGTATGTTAGCTAATTATTCTTTCAATATTGATCTGTAAATCGTCTAAAATTGCTGGATGATTGGTGTAAACCAATGACTTAATGTAATCCCAAAGAAAGAAGTCCAATGGAGTTAAATAGCATGAACGAGGCGGTTAATTTATCGATCCATCATTTCGATTTTTTCTTTTCACTGGCACTGTTACAATCATGAAGTGTAAAATTTGTTTCAAACTTCTTCACTAAATGTTCAACTGTTTTTTTTTATCCGGACGATTACAAGGACCAAAAATTGGATGTAACGCAAGTAAAGTTGAAGCAACAGATCGCGATTTTTCATAATGAATTTCGATTATTTGTTAATGTTATTGAAGTGTGTTCCTTTCCATGATTAAATGGTAGACATTGACAAATACAACTGTCAATGTCACAAATAAACAGTGACTACCATGCGTGAGTAATATCAATTTAAAAATGGGGCGTTGCCATTGAAAGACCCTTTATCGTACCAGCTTGAGGGAGATAACACATGATCTTAAGATATCCCACGAGTCCGCACGTACGATTTTGATAGATATTTTGGGCATGAGAAAGGTGGCCGCACGACTCGTACCGAAAGACCTGAATTTTCTTCAAAAACGTCATCGCGAACAGGTTGCTTCAGACATGCTGGATCGCTGTAATTCCGATTCTACATTCATGGAATGCATTATAACTGGGGATGAGACCTGGGTCTACGAGTACGATATGCAAACAAGCCAGCAATCATCGGAATGGGTGGCAAAAAATGAGCCGAAACCGAAAAAACCACGCCAAAGCCGCTCGAAAATGAAGGTGATGCTCATTGTTTTCTTCGATATCCGTGGCGTGGTGCACTACGAATTCATTCCAGAGGGTCAGACGCTAAACAAGGAGTATAACCTAGGCGTTATGGAACGTTTGCGTGAGCGTATCCGTAAGAAGCGGCCAAATTTGTGGGCGAACAACTCATGGATTTTGCATGACGATAACACGCCTTCTCACCGAGCTACGATTGTGACTGACTTTCTCGCCAAAAACTCAACAAACGTGCTTCAGCAACCACCGTATTCGCCGGATTTGGCTCCCTGCGACTTTTTCCTCTTCCCAAAACTAAAATTGCCCCTTCGTGGCACCCGTTTTGAGTCGATTGAAGCCATAAAACAAAATTCGGCGCGAGAGCTAAAGTCCATCCCGGAAAGCGCCTATAAAAAATGTTTCGATAATTGGAAGTGCCGTTGGCATAGATGTATTGGAGCAAATGGAGCCTATTTTGAAGGCGACCCAATAAATTTTGACGATTAAATGTAAAAATGTTGTTTTAATTGAAAATTCCCGGTACTTTCTTGACAGAGTAGTATATAAAATGAAATGATAAGAAGTGGTTTTCTACTTGATAGAAGGAATTTGCATTAACATAGATTCCAAAAATTGTATGGTAAGTTTACAAGTTTATTTATTTTTATTCGATTATATCTTTTAAATGTAAATTTGAACTGACCTTATCTGAATTCTAATTGTTTTTGAGGATGTGCTACATGATTTTGAGAGTTTTTGAAGTAAATTAATTGAATATTTAAACATATTAAATATTTCAAATGAATTAGTTTTGGAGAAGTTCTTCAAATTATGTTGTGTATTTTAAAAGAGATTTAGTTTTCATAAATATAAGAACAGAAAAATAATTGATTTAATGCTAAAAGTGTTTTGAAATTTTTTTGAAATTAAAATTTTAGAAGACTAACAGATTAAATCTGTTTGTTCCAAGGTACTTTCTAGAAATTTCGCAAATATTGTAGAATATGTTGGGTTGTTCGGACAGTAATTTCGGTTTTCCTTTGGGAAAATGAGAGACAATTTTTGTATAATGAATAAATATTCTATTAAATTATATATTGGCCATTCTGGTCCAACACCTTTTGCCATTTTTCTGGTAGTAGTATGATTCGACGCTCATAAAATTTTTGATATTTGCTGGTAAAAAACTGATCTCGGTGATTTTGGTCCTTTTCAATTGAAGTAAAGGTTTTACCATCCAAATAATTTTGCAATGACCGGAACAAATAATAATCCGAAGGCACCAGATCTGGGACTTATGGTCGGTGAGGACTCGCATCGTCTTGATGAAACGCTAAACCTTTTCTGTTGATTAATGCTGGACTTTTCTGTTGAAGTGTATCATCCTTCAGTCTATCCAGCTGATCACAGTGAACTTCCGAATTAATTGTTGCGTCATCCGGTAAAAGCTCAAAATAAAACGAATTCTTTAAAATCCCACCAAGCAGACAGCATCACATTTTTTGATGGATATTGGCTTCCGAAATGTTTTGCGTCGGTTCATCCTTTTTGATCTATGATCTCTTGCCTTTGACGTTGTCATATAAATCCATTTTTCGTCCCCAGTAATGATACACTTCAAAAATGGTTTATTTTTGTGACATTTGAAAAGAGAATCACAGACGTAAACGCGCCGACACATCTTTCTCTCCGTGAGAATATGAGGAACCCATATATAGAGCTTCGAGGTTGAACCCAGGCCTTTCAAGTGGTCATAAACAGTTGAATTCAATAGATTCAACCTCTGACCGATCTCACGTGTTGTTATTCGCGGATTTGCATCAAATAATGCTTTTATCATGTCTTTATCAGCTTCTACCGTCCTTCCGGAACGTGGTGCATCTTCGACGTCAAAATTGCCGGATCAAAATTTTGCAAACCAATTCTGGCACTGGCGTATTGTCAATAAATCTTCTCCACACACACTGGTTAATTTATTTCTGGCTGGAACAGCATTTTTAGTAAAATATGACGAAAATTCTGCTTATTACTCTCCATATTTAGAAGGGCACCAACCAAAAACTACTGCTTAGAATGAATTGAACTTATTACACAAAAGCAATAGCTATATCAGCTTTCAAAACATATATAATGATTATGCGACTAAGTGTGAAGTTAGGTTTGAAAAAATGCAATTAAATCCTCTGTTGGGAATAAACGAAGTCACGTTCCAAACAGCCTTATATTAGTTTCGAAAAAGAAGTCCATAAGTTTATGATAGATTGTAAACCTTATGAAATCAAAGAATATGTGAAATTTTGTGGTTACTGTTGAACAAATTTCGACTTGTTTCTTTGTAGTTTGCTATAATTTTTCAAATAAATGTTCACTTGAAAATCCAATTTCTAAGTTGAATTAAACATTTTTCTGCGAATATCATTCATTTGGTGGAAGGAGCATGTGGAGCATAAAAGTTTCGTAATGTGAAATTAATAATGAAATTTCGTGTGAATTTCTCAACGGTTTTCCACTACCGTCCGTCGCCATTCCCTGAACTTTTTTGGTTATCCGAAGTCCGCCAGATATAACTGCTTTCTATGTCGGTCAATCCCAAATAGTTTGCGAAACGTTGGACTCTGGAGGCGTGAGTAAATATCTCGCAATGTTACCAGAAAGAATTCCAAAATGAACCCAGAATTCGTTAGGAGTTGAACTCGTTTCTCGGACAGTTCCAATCTCATGTCTCGTTGTCGACGAAATACAAGAAATAAAACAATAAAGTGAAATACTTGTTCAGACCGGATGTTTATTTTTTAGCAATATAATGTTCACTGAAGTCCCTGGATATATTCTAGAGAAAAACTTTGTATTTGGAAAGAGCACAGGTAATTTCACAAGAAAATTCTTTCATTTCTACATATTTGAATACTCTCTTTTATTATTCGAAGGGTGGGCTATCTAATATTTGCATTTTTGATCGGCTATAAATGAGAAACTGATGAATATTTTCTCGAAGTTGTGAGCTTATTGTTTGAGCACTGGTAATTCCACAAGAAAATTCTTTCATTTCTCCATATCTGAATACACTCTTTTTTATCCAACGATTGGGCTATTTAATATTTGTCTTTTTAATCGGCTACAAATAAGGAACTGATGAATATTTCCTCCAAATTCTGAGCTAATTACAGAATTTGAGTACTAGTAATTCTACAAGAATATTCGTTCATTTCTACATATCTGAATACTTTTTTATCCAATGAGTGGGCTATTTAATATTTGCATTTTTGATCGGCTATAAATAAAAAACTGATAAAAGTTTCCTCAAATTTGTGAGTTTATTACAAAGTTTGAACACTGATAATTTTACAAGAAAATTATTTCATTTCTACATATCTGAATACTCCCTTTTTTATCCAATGAGTGGACAATTTAATATTTATTTGATAGATTCGGTCTTTACTTGGTGGAAACTCATTTTAATTAAAAAAATGTATATGAGACAGTAATTTATTTCCACAAAAATGTTTGTACTACTACAACAATTGTTTCACTACGATGTGGCTTCTTCTGGTATTACATTGTACTGTCAGTACAGAATTGTTGTAGTAGTACTCACATTTTTGTGGAAATAAAATACTGTTTCATATACATTTTTTTAATTGATTTAATATTTGAATTTTTTATCGGTTATAAATGAGTAACTGATGAATATTTTCTCAAAATTGTGAGCTCATTACAATGTTTGAGTACTGGTAAATTTGCAAGAATATTCTTTCATTTCTACATAATCTGAATACTCTCTTTTATTATCCAAGGATTGTACTATTTAATATTTGCATTTTTGATCGGCTATAAATGAGAAACTGATGAATATTTTTTCAAAGTTGTCAGTTTAATACAAAGTTTGAGTACTGGTTATTTCACAAGAAAATTCTTTAATTTTTTAATATCTGAATACTTTTTTTATCCAATGATTTTATATTTGCATTTTTGATCGGCTATGAATAAGGAACTGTTGAATATTTTCTCAAAATTGTGAGTTTATTACAAAGTTTGAGCACTGGTAATTCCACAAGAAAATACTTCATTTTTACATATCACTTTCTTTATTGATCCAATCAGTGGGCTATTTAATATTTGCATTTCTGTTCGGCTATAAATGAGAAACTGATGAATATTTTCTCAAAGTTGTGAGCTTATTACAAAGTTTGAGCACTGGTTATTTCACAAGAAAATTTTTTCATTTCTACATATCTGAATACTCTCTTTTTTATCCAATGAGTGGGCCAGTTAATATTTGCATTTTTGGTCGGCTATAAATGAGAAAATGATGAATATTTTCTCGAAGTTGTGAGCTTATTACAAAATTTGAACACTGGTAATTTCACAAGAAAATACATATTTGAATCCTCTCTTTTATTATCCAACGAGTGGACTATTTAATATTTACATTTTTGATCGGCTATAAATGAGAAACTGATGAATATTTTCTCAAAGTTGTGAGCTTATTACAAAGTTCAAGCACTGGTAATTTCACAAGAAAATTCTTTCATTTCTACATATCTGGATACTCTCTTTTTTATCCAATGAATGGACTATTTAATATTTGCATTTTTAAATGCGGCAATAAATGAGAAACTTATGAATATTTTCCCAAAGTTGTGAGCTTATTACAAAATTTGAGCACTGGTTATTTCACAAGAAAATTAATTCATTTCTACATATCTGAATACTCCATTTTTTCTCCAATAAGTGGGCAATTTAATATTTGCCTTTTTGATCGGCTATAAATGATAAACTGATGAATATTATCTCGAAGTTGTGAGCTCATTACAAAGTTTGATCACTGGTAATTTTACCAGAAAATTCTTTCATTCCTAAATATCTGAATACTCTAATTTTTATCCAACGATTGAGCTATTTAATACTTGCATTTTTGATGTGCTATAAATGAGAAACTGATGGGTATTATCTCAAAAGTTGTAGGTTTATTACAAAGTTTGAACCCTAGCATTTACTAACGAAAAACAATATCTTTCAAATGACCGCCACGATTGGCTACAGTACCCCATCCCATGAACTTAAGTTTTCATCACATTGTCGATATTTTGGGGCTCACTCTCATGACTGCCAACTTCGATATCCTGTTCCAAGGCATCAACCCTTTTTGGATGGTTTAGCGTAACACTTGTCTTTAACAAAGGCTGTACTCGAAATATGTCCAAAACAAATTTATTTAAAATTTAACGACAAAATTTATCAACAACTAGATGGTCTTCCATTGGGTTCGCCCCTATCATAATAACGGAGTTATTCAAAATGTAAATGTGCCTGATGATGCTACCAAGATAGCGAAACAATTGTTGTTTTAAATAACAATAAAAATTGTGAAAATCAGAGTAACCTCTTAAAATATTGATTCCTATGACGACATTGTTCCGAACATCTTCCTGAAGAGGGCATCAACCACCAACATTTTTTGGATAGGGAGGATATGTTGAATGTGGTTCAGTTGGGAAGTTTTGTCTGTAAAAATTGGGGGTTGTTGCCACTCTCAGGGGTTTTTTTCGAAACAATGTCGTCATAAGAATTCTTTCTCCCCAATACAGAACTTGAAAATTATTTTTGTATTCTTCAAAACTCTTAGGTTTTTGAGTTTAGTTCGTTCAACATCACCTTTTGACGGTAAGTTCAATATTACATTATTTCGTGAATAGTTTACCGATTTTGAAAATCATAACTGGGTTGTGCACAGAACATGAACAACTTTCAAACAAACCAACACTCGACATCTCTTACCCATTCAAAAAATGTTGGGGGTTGATGCCACCTTCATGGGGGTGGTTTTTTCGAAACTGATGATGGAAATTCGTCCCCCTCAAAACAGAAGTTGATCTGTTTTTTTAAAATCTTCAAAAATTCTTAGGTTCTGAGTTGTAGGGGTCAAATTTTCGTTGGGACACCCTGTATAAATTGTTATGTTAAGTAAATTCTCGTAAGTTTTGAAAATGGGTTAACACCCTAAACATATATGTCAACAACATAAATTAAATGTTTGTGAGACTTAAGCCGAGTATATTTGCCTACCTTATAAACATCTGGTGTTTTTTTTTAGAGCCATAGAACTTTCGATAGGGATAACTGTGATTTGACGGAAGGTAAAAGCCATGTTGCTTTGACATTTTTGTTTAGTGAGCATTGACAAATCATCATGGAAAGACTAACGCCGTAGCAAAGTTTACAAATTGTTGAAATTTATTTTTAAAATCAGTGTTCTATTCGCTATAGAGAGCACTTCGTGAAATTTATGGGTTACATAATCGTCCATCAGAACAGCTTATTCGTCGAACTATCGATAGATTTCGGACAACATTTTCTCTATTCGATGGAACAACAACAAAAAGATAAAGAACTGTATGTACAAAAAAAATATCGCTACTGTAAGTCCTAGTGTTAATGATGATCCAGATTTGTCTATTCGTCGACGTTCCCAACAAGTTGGACTCTCTGCATCCACCACATTGAAAATTTCGCGTAAAGATCTTGGTCTACACCCATACAAGATCCAACTGATTCAAAAACTGAAGCCACTTGATCATAATAAGAGAAAAGAGAAAGACTCACGCCGCAACAACGATTACAAATTGTTGAAATTCATTTTCAAAATCAGTGTTCCATTCGCCAAACTTATACAGCACTTCGTGAAATTTATAGATTACTTGATGATTCAGAGCAGCTTATTCGTCGAACTATTGATAGATTTTGGACAGCATTTTACTACTCGATGCAACAACAACAAGACAAAGAACTGTACGTACAGAAGAAAATATCGCTGCTATAAGTCATAGTGTTAATGATGAACCAGATTTGACTATTCACAACAAATCGGACACTGTGCATCCACCACATGGAAAATTTTGTGTAAAGATCTTAGTCTACACTCACACAAGATCCAACTGGTTCAAGAACTGAAGCCACTTGATCATGATAAGCGTCGTTTGTTTGCTAATAGGGCCCTAGAATAGCTTGAAGTTGATCCACTTTTTTATCGTAAAATTGTATTTAGTGATGAAGCTCATTTCTGGTTGAACGGCGATGTAAATGAGCAAATTTGCCGTATATGGAGTGAAAACAACGCTCAAGAAGTTCTGGAGGTTCCATTGGATACTGAAAAATGCATTGTATAGTGTGCTCTACACGCTGGAGGCATCGTCGGTCCATATTTCAAAATTTGAATGGTATCGACCCAGAAGTTTTCTGGTTGCAACAAGATGGTGCTACACCTCATGCTGCTACCGTAACAATTCATTTATTGAAAGAAAGGTTAGGCGATAACATTATTTCGAGAAATGGTCAAATTAATTGGCCTCCAAGATCATGTGACATAACTCCACTGGATTATTTTCTTTGGGGTTATGTCAGGTCAATAGTTTATGCTGATAAATCAGAAACAATAGACGCTTTGGAAGCCACCATAATTCGTGTTATTGATGAAATAAGATAAATGGAGGTTTATACTTGATAGAAGGTATATAATATCAATTAAATATTTTAATATTTTCAGATATATTCTGTTAGCCTTCTACATATTTAATTTCCAAAAAATTATATTTAAAATTATAATTAGCATATAATCATATTATTTCACAAAATATAACAATCAACAAAAAATATTTTCTCACCTTTGACAATCCAGAAAGCTTCTTGGTAAATGAATACTGAACATTCAAAAGGAGTGTAATGTTAACTCGAAATAAATATAATAGTTATTTGGTTTACCATTCATCTTAAAAATTGAAAGGTAATTTAACGGCCTCTGTTATAGCACAAGGACCATCTGTTTAAAGAATGTTAAGGAAACCAAATAATTTTATATTATGAATTAAATAAAATAAATGGAGGTTTATACTTCATAGGAGGAATGGATATTCTAAGTAAGATAGTTTTATGATGAAATTCCCAAGATTATTTTAGACATTTTAAAAATATATCTGTTTTCAAAAGAGGGATGAGCAGAAACAAAATTTTGTCTACTCAAAATATTCAATTTATAGTATTTTTGTTAACAATTTATATTCATTGGATTTTGTGGTGACATTATTTAATTCCTGAATTTGTAATATTAAATATAATTCTTTGGAAATCAAATATGTAGAAGGCTAACAGAATATGTGTGTAAATATTAAAATATTCAATTTATAAAAAAAGGCCCGAATTACTTGACAAAGTTGTCCAAAATTGGTCTGGTCGAATGCGGTTCCTCAGAGCCAGTCGTGGTGGACATATGCCGGAAATTATTTTTAAACCATAAATGTGATAAAGTTATCTTTTAAATAAAAAAAATTTGGCTTCAATCTTAATTTAAATGTGTTTTATTTCAATTTAAAGTTCTATCACTTAGAAAAAAACACCCGATATAATTTAATATGTATTGTAGAAGTTAAACTAGTCTAATACAGGTGAAATAACTCTGAATAGTACGCTACATTTAGTTTTTAATTCACATAATTTACAGCGCCCTCAATGAGGAATTCTATTTAGTGGTACATGAATTGATAACAAATACCAAATTTCCTATATGCATCGAAAATAATTGTGTACAGTTCGAATATATGAAGAATTTCAACTATCCAATACATAAAACCGATCTTGCGTTAATACATATAATGTGTATTCCTGTCCTGAAATGCAATTAGACTGCAGGGTGCGTTTTTTTACAGGACGACAATTATGCAACATAATTAAATCTCGAAACGCCACAGTAATAATTTGCTGAGCTGGACGAAATAATACCTGCACCAAGCGGTGTTCCAATCCAACGGTTGTTCCCATTCAGTGCGGTAAGTTCGCAATCAATTTTGTAAAAAATACTGGAGCGGCACGTTTTAGCCGGGGATTATATGAGTTGACCAAATTTCCGGCGTCGAAATTCCGGTAACTATTTCGACGCCAAACTTGTGCGACCGCAAGCGGGATATTTTCATGTGTGGCAAGTTTTTGGTTAGATATTCTCCTGAAATATAATCTAGTTGAACTAAAACTGATACACATAAAAGAAATAATATCTTCAACTTGATTTTTATTCACAGTTGAAACAAGTTTTAGAAATCACCATGTTTTACTACCAATAAATTAATAATTTAGACATTTGATTGTGACTCGAGTTTCGGGAATTAACTATCCTGTCTTCAGAGAACTGAAGACTTAACAAGCATATACAGAGGTAGAAGCAGTGATACAAACAGGTTAAAAAAAAGAAGACGCCTAACAACTACTAGAATGTCGGCACGCCAAAGAAGATTGGTAAACAGATGTTACTTATTTAAATATCTCAAATATTTTGTTCATTAATTCTACATTACTTTTATTGCGAACTAATTTGAAAACAGATTCTAAATAATCAAGATTCTTTCCTTTCGATTCTACATATAAAATTTTAAGATTATCTATTGTCAGACAAGGATGGCCGTTTTCTTAAAAATGAATGGCAATATATATATATATATATATATATATATATATATATATATATATATGTATGTATATATATATATGTATATATATATATATATATATATATATATATATACATATCAAGAATTAACAGTTGAAATAAACAATCATACAAATATATCAAGGAAAAGACTCACCGGTTTATATCAATTGATTCGTTATAATCTAATCAGACCAAATTCAATTAAATAAGATGAATTCTCCCAGGAATATTAATAATTTAATTCATAAAATACTCACAAGTCAAAATCATGAAGAAAAAACATATTTGGTGTAGGTACGTTACCACTAGTAGAGTGAAAATTCTATAAAATCGAAATTCATCATACAATATCAAATGGAATTAAGAAAAACCAACGAATATAAATTGTCAATTGAAATTAAAATATAAATAAGCAAGCATTTTTTGTTTTGTTCCAGGCATGCGTACTGAACTCTTCAGACAAACGTATGAGGCCCTGTTTGTTACAAAATGTATTGTTTTCTGATCCTATATTAATGAAAAATAACTCTTTCTCAAAAATATAAAACATAATTTCAAGAACTTCTCAAAAACTAATTTATTTGAAATATTCAATATATTTAAATAAATTACTTCAAAAAATCTCAAAACATGTAGCACATCCTCAAGAAATAATTAAAATTACGATAAGATCAGTTCAACTCTACATATAAAAAATAATAAAATCAATTAAACAATGTATAGACTAACCGAGTGCAAACTTCAAAAATATGATCTTAAAAACATGTACATAGGTACATTTATGTTCCATGTTCACAAAAAATCATACAAAGCTTATAAGGCACTTGGTCTTAGTTAAAACCATTCGACACTGTATACTGAATTTCTTTATTTGAAAACCTAATATAATTATATATTATATATAAAATAAAATAAGAAGGAACGGTTTTTTACTTGATAAAAGGATTATTACAAAATTTGAATATCAAAACAGATTTAATCTGTTAGCCTTCTACAATTTTAATTTCAAAAAGTTTTTTTGAAGAAACTTTAAGAATTAAATTAATGTCTTTATGAGCACTGCTCATATTTAATAGACGTATAAGTATGAAGTTTGCACTCGGTAAGTCTATACATTGTTTAATTGATTTTATTATTTTTTATATGTAAAGTTGAACTAATCTTATCGTAATTTTAATTATTTCTTGAGGATGTGCTACATGTTTTGAGATTTTTTGAAGTAATGTATTTAAATATATTGAATATTTCAAATAAATTAGTTTTTGAGAAGTTCTTGAAATTATGTTTTATATTTTTGTGAAAGAGTTATTTTTCATCAATATAGAATCAGAAAACAATAAATTTTGTGACAAATAGGGCTTCGTACGTTTGTCTGAAGAGTTCAGTACGCATGCCTGGAACGAAACAAAAAATGTTTGCTTATTTATATTTTAATTTCAATTGACAATTTATATTCGTTGGTTTTTCTTAATTCCATTTGATATTGTATGATGAATTTTGATTTTATACGTCTATTAAATATGAGCAGTGCTTATAAAGACATTAATTTAATTCTTAAAGTTTCTTCAAAAAAACTTTTTGAAATTAAAATTGTAGAAGGCTAACAGATTAAATCTGTTTTGATATTCAAATTTTGTAATAATCCTTCTATCAAGTAGAAAATCGTTCCTTCTTATTTTATTTTAAATATATTCGCGATTGACGGATGTGGTACTCCACGTTTACGTGGGTCCCATCTTTTACTTGATTTGTTCCATGTAAAATAGCGTAGAACATCGTTATATAGTTATGTTTTGCCAAATTGCCATAATTAGTAATAGAAACACGGACATATTTAAAATATATTCGTTACTTTGATGAAAAACAATTATTAAATGCATTATAATCAAAAAAGTTTCCTAGAAATAATTTATATGTCAAAACAAGGTTTGCTGGTTCAGCTACTACAGTATAATAATATAAATATGTGATATGATAATACCACATTTCATTTACTATAATGAAAATTTTTCTTATACTTTGGACTAAGCAAACACGTGGTCGGTTATAATAATGAATTGTAGGTTATTAAATAAAATGATAGTACTTTTAACATAGCGCCATCTGTTGGATACTCGCTCAATTCAGTCAACTGACTACCTTATACCGTTATCTGTTAGAATCTTACCGAACTATGTCTCTTTGTTAGATAAAAACAATGAATTCACAATAAATCTCAAATTTGGGAAATAAACTATCCTATCTCTTAAGTTGAAGAAAAGCACACATTTAAAAAAAGAAACATTAAAACCGGTTCAGTAGTTTCGGAGTTCATCCCGGACAAACATCGTGACACTGGAATTATATATAATAGATAATTTTAAGCTTTCAGAGAAGTAGACTGACGATTATCGGTGAGAGTCCAAACGCTTTTTTGAAGATGTCCTACATATTATTGAAAAAGTTCAGTAAGTTACTTGAATCCAATATAAAATTCAAATCGACAAAATGACGGTGTGTGATTCGGAAAAGAATAAAAGTGTGTTTTTTCATCGCACAATACTACATTAATCCTCGGAACGAAATAGAAAACTAGGTGAGACCGTATATGGCAAACCCGTGAAAAATTTCATTTCAATCATCAGACAGCTGTACAAAAAAAAAAAAATTAAAAAATTAATTTTGAATTCTGCGCCATAATGAAATTCACAATAGAAAATTGATTTCATCCGATTCGCAGAAATAGATATTTCATCACGTCGAGTTTGCAGGTTTGGATAGGTCCGAGCTTTTAATGAAAAATAAGCCAATATACACCGATACTGAAAATTTATGAGTGGCAAAACCCAATTATTTGCAGGTAGAAAAATATGAATACGCGAATGCTAAATTAACAAAATATTTATGGTTTTTAATTTAACGGTTTCATCCACCATCTCGACGAAGTGGATAATTATAATTTTTTTGCATCGAAAAATTGTTGAATAAAAATTAATTTCATTGATTGAAGTATAGAGCACTCAAAGCAGGGTGTTTTCATGTCCTTTATGTAACATTTCATTCCAAAATAGTGTGAATATTACCTGAGATAAAGTGAACATCGAGAAGAAAAGCAAATGAGAAAGAAATTCGTGAAATTATAAATAAGGAGTATGAGCTATGGTAATAGAAAAGTTTAGAAATCGAGACAGTGTAACATACATCTGTTTAACAATTCTATCCTCAAACAAACTCGACAAGGTTTTGTTTATCACAGAGGCAGATATGCGTACATTTCAAACTGTTTGGTTTTCGTCAGTGCAATTTATTCTAGTGACTCCAAATCTGTCCAGCATCTATATTCACTATACACAGAGGCTCTAAGGTATTTATAATACACTAGCGCCATCTAGAGTATGCAAAATACATACAAGACATACCTTTGCGAGTTAATTCAAGTAAAGAAATGTATTCTTGATATTTTCACGTTACTAACTCAGAATAAACTTTCCCGATGCCCTAATCAAACCATAATTTGCCATTATGCTCATGATTACCATATTAATATTCAAATTAATTACTGCGGCCGATCTGTACCAAAAATTATTGATAAGGAGTATGAGCTATGGTAATAGAAAGTTCTAGAAATCGAGACAGTCTAAGATACATCTGTATAACAATTCTAGAACTTTCTATTACCTAAGCTTATACTCCTTATTGATAATTTTTGGTACAGATTAGCCGAATTCATTTATTTGAGGTAATACGTGAATGGATAAAAATTTTTTTTCATGAATAAATAGATACTCTGATTATGTCAACATGTCTTTTGATTAGTAATAGATAAAATTCAATTTACACAAACGCTTTATACCTATAGTCCGTCTAGAAAGTATCCTTAATTCATTATATTTCATAATTTTAATATACTTTTTTGTAACCTTTTAAGACAAAAGTAATATATAAAATAGGTTATGCAGATAGTCGGCTCTGGCCTAAGTTGCATGGCAACACTATTTGTCAAATGTTGTTGATTGTCAACAGATATACAATTTATGAAATAATGTAGCAACTAGAAAAAAGAGAACACGTGGAATATTTGTATATACAAGGTTTTCGAAACGTTAAAAAATTAGTGCAATTGACTGAACTGGGACAAAGGGCTGTATAAATAAAAAGGATAAAAATTTGCATGGATATGGGGCATGGACCAGTTTCAGGAAGACCGCGTTAGATTATAAAAAACAATTTAAACGCTTTTTTGTCCTTACGAAGACACAATTCGCGCCTGGGGTTTCTGAAATTCGCTAACAGATTTGCAAATCAACGAAATATAAAAGTAGGTCCAGAAAAAATACGTATGTTTTTTTAGAGTGATAGAAATTTCGATAGGAATAACTGTGATTTGACAGAAGGTAGAAGCCATGTTGTTTTGACATTTCTATTCAGTAGGCATTGACAAATTATCATGGAAAGACTCACCGCGCAACAAATTGATGAAATTTATTTTTAAAATCAGTGTTCTATTCGCCAAACTTATAGAGCACTTCGTGAAATTTATGGTTTACATAATCGTCCATCAGAGCAGCTTATTCGTCGAACTATCGATAGATTTCGGACATTTTCTCTACTCGATGCAATAACAACAGGACAAAGAACTATACGTAAAGAAGAAAATATCGCTGCTGTAAGTCATAGTGTTAATGATAATCCATATTTGTCTATTCGTCGACGTTCACAACAAGTTGGACTCTGCATCCACCACATGGAAAATTTTGCGTAAAGATCTTGGTCTATACCCATACAAGATCCAACTGGTTCTAGAACAAAGACACTTGACCATAAGAAGCGTCGTTTGTTTGCTGATTGGGCCCTAGAACAGCTTGAAGTTGATCCACTTTTTTATCGTAAAATTGTGTTTAGTGATGAAGCTCATTTCTTATTGAACGGCTATGTAAACAAGTGAAATTGCCGTATATGGAGTGAAATCAATTCTCAAGAAGATCTGCAGGTTCCATCGCATCCTGAAAAATGCACTGTATGGTGTGCTTTACACGCTGGAGGCATCATAGGTATATATTTCTTTATAAACGATGCTGGAGCTAATGTTACAGTGAATGGTGCTCGTTACAGATCGATTATCAATGATTATTTGTTTCAAAATTTGAATGGTATCGACCCAGAAGTGTTTTGGTTCCAACAAGATGGTACTACATCTCATGCTACTACCGAAATAATTGATTTCTTGAAAGAAAGATTTAGCGATAACATTATTTCGAGAAAAAATCCAATTAATTGGCCTCCAAGCTCATGCGACATAACTCCACTGGATTATTTCCTTTGGGGTTATGTCAAGTCATTGGATTATGCTGATAAACCAGAAACAATAGACGCTTTGGAACCCAACATAACTCGTGTTATTGATGAAATACGGAATGAAACGAGAAAGTGGTTGAAATTGGTTTGGTCGAATAGGGTTCCTCAAAGCTAGTCGTATTGGACATATTCCGATTTATATTTATAGCATAAATGTCATAAAATTATCTTTCAAATAAAACAAAAAAATTTGGCTTCAGTCTTAATTTAAATGTGTTGGATTCCAATTTAAAGTTCTATCACCCCAAAAAAATACCCCATACGTTAGTACTGTAGTATTGAAATAAAGTAGATTCACAAACATGTGGCTCGTTAATGAGTCAAAATCTCGGTATGTATATACTACTCTGTCAAGAAAGTACCGGGAATTTTCAATTAAAACAACATTTTTACATTTAATCGTCAAAATTTATTGGGTCGCCTTCAAAATAGGCTCCATTTGCTCCAATACATCTTTGCCAATGGCACTTCCAATTATCGAAACATTTTTTATAGGCGTTTTCCGGAATGGACTTTAGCTCTCGCGCCGAATTTTGTTTTATGGCTTCAATCGACTCAAAACGGGTGCCACGAAGGGGCAATTTTAGTTTTGGGAAGAGGAAAAAGTCGCAGGGAGCCAAATCCGGCGAATACGGTGGTTGCTGAAGCACGTTTGTTGAGTTTTTGGCGAGAAAGTCAGTCACAATCGTAGCTCGGTGAGAAGGCGCGTTATCGTCATGCAAAATCCATGAGTTGTTCGCCCACAAATTTGGCCGCTTCTTACGGATACGCTCACGCAATCGTTTCATAACGCCTAGGTAATACTCCTTGTTTACCGTCTGACCCTCTGGAACGAATTCGTAGTGCACCACGCCACGGATATCGAAGAAAACAATGAGCATCACCTTCATTTTCGAGCGGCTTTGGCGTGGTTTTTTGAAGGCTCTGTACCACTGATATGCACGAGTTTTCGATAGAGCATTATCACCAAAGGCCTTTTGCAACATTTTCAATGCATCGGCACACGAAAATTCATTTGCAACACAAAACTTTAAACAAATTCTTTGCTCAACGTAATCATCCATAGTAAAAATCGGCACGCACTCTGACATCGACTGACTTACTCAGCTGTTGCCAACACACTAGTTGACAGATCCCGCTCAAGCTTGGCATAGTAATTAAGGACAGTGGCACCAACCTAGGAAAAAAAAATTACCTGCCTCATTGCCCCGCCAGATTTAAATCGATAATTCCCGGTACTTTCTTGACAGAATGTATTTTCGAACATATTTAGGTTATATAATATTCCTATATAAGAATGAAAATCCAAATAAAGCACATATAATATTTCTCGAATAAATATCCCATTTCGAAAGTGGGAATTTCCATTAAATAATTCACAGATTAATTACTCTAAATAACTAAACTCTTCCGGACAGATCTTGGTCTATACCCATACAAGATCCAACTGGTTCAAGAACTGAAGCCACTTGTCCATAATAAGCGTCGTTTGTTTGCTGATTGGGCCCTAGAACAGCTTGAAGTTGATCCACTTTTTCATCGTAAAATTGTGTTTAGTGATGAAGCTCATTTCTGGTTGAACGGCTATAGCAATAGATGCTTTGTAAGCCAACATAACTCATGTTATTGATGAAATAAGGCCTGAATTACTCGAAAAAGTGGTCCAAAATTGGTCTTGTCGAATGCGGTTCCTCAGTGCAAGTCGTGGTGGACATATGCCGGAAATTATCTTTAAAACATAAATGTCATAAAATTATCTTTCAAATAAAAATAAAATTGGCTTCAATCTTAATTTAAATGTGTTTTATTTCAATTTAGAGTTCTATCTCTCTAAAAAAATCACCAGATATATCATTTTATATTTAAATAAGAATTTGATCGATTTTCTGAATGAAAGAGAATGTTTTATTCACGTTTACTTTCATAAGCACGAAATGGATAACCCTGTATTTTAGTTTTTGGTACTTAAAGAACATCCCTTGTATTACCTGCATATACGAAATCTGAAGAAACTGATATAAACCCCACAGCCTCCTAAGCGGACGCGACCCAGATGCAGTAAAAACCAGAAGTGCACTTGAAGTGTTTCCAACTCGAATAAGATATATATCCTCGCACGATTTCCTGTTAAGTCAGGCGCTATTGGAAGTAGGTTCGCTATAATCCATTAGTAAGAAAGCGACCTGAATTCTTTCTTTCTTCCATCCACAATATTATTCAAGTGCGTATCATAGGAAATAAGATTGAGATGAAAAAAATATGAGGAATTTTATATATGAGATTTTGTTTTGTCATTTGGAACATTAAGGGCGAGTCCTATATTGCAACGGATCTTCGAATCTGAACGAAAATAAGGTAGAATAGAATAGAAAGAGGCTTTTTACTTGATAGAAGAAATATAACAAAATTTGAATATCAAAACAGATTTGTTAGTCTTCTACCAATTGAAATTTTTATTCCATTTGACATTATATATTGATTTTTGATTATATACGTCTATTAAATGTAAGCGGTGCTTATTGTAGACATTAAATTAATTCTAAAAGTTTTTTGAATGAAAATTTTTTTGAAATTAAAATTGTAGAAGACTAACAGATTAAATCTGTTTTGATATTCAAATTTTGAAAATAAGGTATTTGTTGAATAAAGGTATGTCATAGTATACTTACATAACAGTTGTAAGAAACACATTACGCACGACTAGAAAAAATTACGCAGGAGCCGTAAAGCAACGAGTGCGTAATTGCCTTACAACTCGAGATGTGTACTACACTTTTTCTTCGACCACTTTCATCATCATAAAACTTAGAATTCCATTAAGTGGCGAAACGTCCAAATGTTAAAGACTACGCGGCCTGGTATTCGTTTCCATAGTAACAACGAAAGGGTCTATCTTATTGGTTATACGCCGTGCGATTTACTTTACAGATGTAACCGTATTGGTTGTCGATCGTTCTTCCGTTTACGGTAAAGTTAAATCGTTCAGTTTCAGGTTGTTTAAATAGACAGTAACATAGTTAGTGAGTTGTACAAATTTCGTCATTTTCTGTAGGAGGGATTTCATTTTGACATTGAAAAAAGACGAGTATATCTTGAAATAAATCAATGGATGTTTATTTCATTGTAAAAAGGAAGGTACACAGGTAAGTATAAGAATTTTTTCTCTGGGGAATAACTCTCTACAGCTATATCTACTACTTACGCCAGATAGTATTCTCAGTAACTGCTTCTGTTTTATGAAAAATTTCTTACTTTCAGGCAAATCCCCCCAGAAAAGAATGCCGAAGTTAAGGACACTATGAAAGTAGCTAAAGTAAGTAATCTTGGCTTCTTCAACTCCAGCTATTTGCTTTATTCTCCTAACTGCATAGGTAGCTCTTGAAAACTTAGGAATCAATTCGTCAATGTGGACAGAAAACTTGAGATTTGCTTGCAAAAATACACCAAGTAGCCTCATGTCAGTGTCCGAAGACATCTTGGTTCAAATAGTAGTCTCATTCTTTTATTACTGTTCATCATCATTTTGTTTGCGCTGAACCATCCCTGGGCATCCTTTAGTGTCTTCTTGTCTTTTACTTCCAACTCCTGGTTATTCATCCCTTTATTCAGTGTCACCAGCGAAGAGGACGATTTGATCTGATTTCACATTAGCTGGCAAGTCATTCATATATATCACAAACAAAAGGCGACCCAACACAGAACCCTGTTGGACACCATGGCTCACCGTCTCCCAAGAAAAAGACCTGCCTCCAAAGCTAGTTTTCTGCATCGTGTTTGTCAGATAACTTTTTATCAGGTCAAGAGCCTCACCCCTGATTCCACAGTATTCAAGCTTGTTTAAAAGCAATGAGTGTGAAATACTTTCGAAAGCCTTGGATAAGTAACATTCCTGTAAACTAGATTTTTGTCCCCAATCAAAAGCTTCTCCTATATTGTCAAGCACCTCCTTCAGTGCCGTCTCAACTGACTTGCCCATCAAGAACCCATGCGGTTGTTTGCTGAAAATTTTATGATGTTTGAAGAAACTCAGTAATCTATATTTTTATTATTATCTCAAACAATTTCGAGAACACAGAAAGTATCGATACTGGAAAATAGTTTTCTGGTAATTCCAAATCTCCTATTTTATGGACAGGTACTATTTTGACCTTCTTCAACTGATCTGGAAAAGGCCCTATTTTAGACATTTGGTGCGCATTCTATATAATGGTACCTCAATGCACGGAAAAATCTCCTTCAATATGGTTGATGTCATTCCATAGATATCTCTGATTTGCGTAGATTTTATCTGTCTTAGAGCTTTCCTGAGATCTGTTATTGTGCATTCATGAAGGTAAATAGACCGACCAGTAGGGTGATTCAAAAAAAAAATTATTTTTTTTTCTTGCAACAAGCTTAAAAGTTTCAATTCAATGTAAAAAGATACCAGTAAAAAGTTGAGCGCTTAATATTAATATTAAGGACATCCGCATCGCACCTTTTCATTTCCCATAAGAATAACATAGGAAAATTTCTTTTTGCACATTCTGATTTTTATTGCTAGCCCAAAGTAAGCCATGAAGAAAATTCCTGCGCATATTTTTGTAGAAAATTGAACGCTCCACAAAAAAGGTCTCATGATTTTTCGTCAAACCTAACCGCTTTAAATTTATTCAAAGTTTATGTACAATATGCTGAAAATGTGACTGTTTTTATCGCATTGCAGCGGATTAAATGGTTTTATTGGGATTCCTTATCAGAAAACTTCGTGTTTATTTTAAATTATGGCTTACAGAAAATGTTTATCGTATATTTTTGCGGTAATTCAAAATAATGGAAAAGTTTCAGAAAATTCATAAATGTAAATTAACGAATTGTTTCATAAAAAAATTTTTTTCAATTGATTTCGTATGATAGTGTTGATTCAGCAGTTTCTAAAAAAGCTTGTAGCAAATTGATTGAGCACTTGTGGTACTTAAATGAGGAGTTAGCTGCAATGTCTTTATTTGATACCAATGTTTCCGTAGATATGGAAATAAAGATGATTGAAGCAATTAATTCTCAAGCTGCTTCAAAGACAACGAATCAGCGGTATCGAGTGCTCGAAAATGAGTTAGAATTATTTCTCCAGAAAGATTTAAGTGATTTTGTGTCACAAAAATCATTAGATTTGTTTAACAAATTCGATTTGGCGAGTGATTTTTTAGAAAAAGATGTTTCAACTTGGTCTGATGACGATAGTTACACAGAATGTGCTGAATTTTTTAAAACATTGAAAGTCACAAATGACGTGAGATGAAGAGCAACTGCAGTACTTGTTACAAGTAGTTCGAGAGCACCACCAACGTTATCCTGACTGTCTGAAAAAAAATCTCCAATAATAATAATTTAGATTTAATCTATGATGCATAATTTGAGAACAATTTTAAAGTATAAGTGAAGTGAATATATTTTCTTTTTAAAATCAACCAAACGTCACTTGTTTTTTACCTCTGTCATAAGTATTTTTAATGACTGGAAAAAAATTTTTTTACTTTAAGGTCAAAAAAAAAGAAAAAAACTATGATTTTAAACCATACTGATACGACAAATTTTCTTAAAGAATTTAACAGGCAGTAATATTGTGAAAAATTATTGATAAACATTTTCTGCAAGACATGATTTAAAATAAACACGATGTTTTCTGATGAGGAATCCCAATAAAACCATTTAATCCGCTGCAATGCGATAAAAACGGTCGAATTTTCAGCATATTTTACTTTAACTTTGAATAACTTTAAAGCGGTTAGGTTTGACGAAAAATCATAAGAGACCCTTTTTTGTAGAGCGTTCAATTTTCTAAAAAAATATGCGCAGGAATTTTCTTCATGACTTACTTTGGGCTGGCAATAAAAATCAGAATGTGCAAAAAGAAATTTTCTTATGTTATTCTTATGGGAAATGAAAAGGTGCGATGCGGACGTCCTTAATATTAATATTAAGCGCTCAACTTTTTACTGGCATCTTTTTACATTGAATTGAAAATTTTAAGCTTGTTTGCAAGAAAAAAAATTTTTTTTTTGAATCACCCTACTGAACAGTTTAATTCTTAGTTTTACGCAAGAAATCATTGGATTTTCTTGTACTTTACATATTTCTGAAATACTCCGATCTCCGATGTTGGTGAAGTATTTGTTCAATTCATCTGGTCTAAGGTTTGTCTCATCCTTAGGCACTTGATTTTTGTTTTTCCTGTTCATTAATTTCCATATAATATTTTTTTTTCTGAATTTCTTACCTTATGTAAGTTGTAGTTTCTTTTCAGCTCTGTTAGTTTTTCGGCATATTTCTTTCAGTGAATGTTATATTCTGATCTGGATAATTCATCTTTCCTAACCTTCATTATAGTTTCCAGGGCTTCCAATTCATGTTTCATTTTAAGAATGTTTTTGTCCTTGTGTCTTGCTTTCAGTTTTTTCTGGGCAGGTTTGGTCAAAATCCAGCATCCGTGTTTACCAGAATTCATCAAAAGCCTCCTTCGCAGACTTACCAAGATTCCATGTTTCTGCATTCAGTTTTGTTTTGAGTTAATCTATATTGAATTGTTTGGTGATTCTTTTCTTGAATATCTCTTTATTTTCTGGTAAGCAACTCGCTGTGGGACAGATGAGTACTTGGACCAAGTGGTCTGATAGATGTGGCTGAAAGGTGAGTGTAATCGATGTGTCTATATTTGAAAATATATTATCTATGATTGTTTCAGATGCCGAGGATATTCTGGATGGTTCCACAAATCTGGCCTGTAGTCCAAAGTCCGCGAGTACCTCCAGCAGTTAATTTGAAGCTGAAGTATTTCTTAGTAAATTTATGTTAAAGTCTACCTATAAATATAGATGAATAGTTTGGCTTGTATTCAATAACCCAGTGCCTTAATTGGTTCAAAAAAATTTCAATTGTTCCCTGTGTGGGTCTGTAAACACCCAATATTATTTGTTTACTATGTTCATTCCACATACCTGCCATCTCGATGACATTTTCAATATAAAACTGTGCAAAGTCCGGGAAACATACACATTTAGAATCCTCCTTAGCGATAAACAGTACACCTCCATATCCTTTTGTCTAGAAAAGTTGCTTATCAAATTGAACCCCTGTACCCTCAACTGACTCACATTGGTACTTGACATCCAATGTTCTGTTATAATAGCTTTTTCACCCAATACTTCTTCAGAAGCTCAGTCTTATCTTTTATTGATCTAATATTCAGGTTTAATATATTGAATAATTTTGCATTAGAATAGATTTGTTGTTTGTTTTCGGGAGTCTCGAAAGAAATATCTTTCAACTATGACCCCTTTCAGCCAAAAATTTTACTAAATATTTGATAGATTCGGTCTTCACTTGGTGGAAACTCATTTTTATTAAAAAAATGTATATATGACAGTAATTTATTTCCACAAAAATGTTTGTACTAATAAAACAATTGTTTCACCACGATGTGGCTTCTTCAGGTATTACATTGTACTGTCTGATGGTATTGAGTGTAACCGAGTTTATATACATTTTTAGGTATGTGACCAAATAATAGAAGCACAAGTCATAAAAACTCTAGGTGTTTATTGGAGTTTGCCGCTAAAAATGCCATTAAGGAAAAATATTCAGTAATGGAGAATGATCGACATCTGCTTGTTCGTTCAAAAGTATTTTACTGGCATTATACCTGTTGATTTCAAGAAATTCTAAAAGTGTTAATCTAGAACTTTTGCTTTCAACGTGGATAATTTCATAATTATTTTTGAAATTATGCCTAAATTCCTTAAGATGATTAGCATATGTCGAATGTACAGAATTGTATATATAACCCCTTTGGTGTTCTTGGATACGTTTCTTGAATGGTCTACCAGTCTGGCCAATGTATACTAAAGGGCAATCTTTGCAAGTTAACTTGTAGACTTCGGATTTATTTTCTTTATTTGTACGATCTTTATTGTTTCTTATGTAGGTACTAAGGTTATTAATTGTCTTAAAAGCCGCATTATAATTGAAACAACTTTTGAAATATTTAGCAATATTTTCAGATAATCCATTGACATAAGACAACGAAAAATATTTCTGTGTATTGTCCTCTTTTATGAAAAGAAACACCAATAATTTAATATTCACTCGAGCCGATAAAGGAAACAGTATCGTTGCTATAGCAAAACATGAATATTTCAACAAAACTATTGCTTTTTTAACCCCAGATAAATATAAAACCGTTACTAAAGATCCCACTGAACATTTCCAAAAACAAATAAAAAATATAATAGACCAATCTGTTAGCCTTTTCAATAACTTCCCAAAAAAACATTTGCTCACTTTAATGAACCCACAAATCCCAAAATTATATTCATTAATAAAACTTCATAAAGAAAATAATCCAATTAGACCAGTAGTTTCATTCGTCACATCACCAAGTATAAAATTATCTAGAGTTTTAATTTCTATTATTCAAACCGAAACAAACTTTTCAGCTAAATACGCTATTAAAAATAGCACCCAACTTATAGACAATATTAAATCCATCCAATTACCCAAAAATTGTAAATCAATTTCTTTTGATGTACAAAATTTATTCCCTAGTATACCTCCAATTGAAACAGTACAAATTGTAAAAAAACTATTAATTAAAAATAATACCAATCCCATCAAAATGAATGATAAACTTAATTGCCTGGAAATATGTCTCGAACAAAACTTCTTTCAATTTAACGGAACCGTCTATATTTCTGACAATGGTTTAATAATGGGAAATCCATTCAGTTCAATTTTAGCTGAAATATTCATGGATGATCTGGAATCAAAAATACACCTTAATCCTATAAGCAAATATTTTCTCTATTGGTACAGATATGTAGATGACATTTTTTGTTGTTTCAAAGGCACCGACCGACAACTACATATCTTCACGAATTTCATTAATAAACTCCACCCAAAAATCAAATTCACAATCGAAGAAGAAAAGAATCAAAGTATTAATTTTCTTGACCTCACTATAACAAGAATAAATAATTTACATGATTTTAGTATTTTTCACAAACCAACACATACAGACATCACATTACATAAAACTTCAAACCACCCCACTAACCAAAAGATGTCAGCATATAATAGTTTTATTCATAGATTATTGAATGTCCCTTTAAATTCAGAAAACTTTATGAAAGAATTAAATATTATTAAACAAATAGCATCAAACAACGGTTACAATCCCTTTCTTATAGACAAAATGGTATCCAATAAACAAAAGAAAATGGCATTAAATCTCGTGTACCCAATCATAAAAGAGGACAATACACAGAAATATTTTTCGTTGTCTTATGTCAATGGATTATCTGAAAATATTGCTAAATATTTCAAAAGTTGTTTCAATTATAATGCGGCTTTTAAGACAATTAATAACCTTAGTACCTACATAAAAAACAATAAAGATCGTATAAATAAAGAAAATAAATCCGGAGTCTACAAGTTAACTTGCAAAGATTGCCCTTTAGTATAGAATAGAATAGAATAGAATAGAATATTTTATTGATCCTTTAAGACAACAAAGTGCATAGGACAATAATAAACAATTAAACAGTGATAAGTGACGGACAATCGTCACAAAATTCTACAATGGAATAATAACATTTATTAGTTAACAACTCTTTTATTTTTTTTTTTGAAGGATTTCAATTTGAGAGCCTTCAAAGTTTTAGGTAGGCAATTATATAGTTTTATACTCTGATACATGGGGGAATACTCAAATTTTTTTGTTCTATGCTTAGGTATAAGCAGAGTTTCTGTGTTCCTTGTACTGTATTCATGGTTGTCACATAATTTGGTCCAATTCAATAGATTTTCCTTAGCGTATACCAGACATTTCATTATATATACACAAGGTAGACATAGCAAATTATTTTTAATGAAAACTGGTCTACAAGATGTGCGAGAACCAAGATTAAATATCAAACGAATGATTCGTTTCTGAGCAATGAAAGCTCTGTTGAATTCTACACAGTTCCCCCAGAGTAGGATGTTATAAGAGAGTTGACTATATACGAGGCTGTAGTAGATCTGCATTAGTGAGGTGACAGGTAGCATGTCTTTAACTCTATTGATGGCATAATAAGAGCTATTGAGCTTTTTACAAAGAAAACTGATGTGAGTAGACCAGGTTAAATTCCTGTCAACATAGACTCCCAAGAATTTACATTCTTCGGCAGATATTAAATTGAAGTTGGAATAATTTAGTACATGATTCTCTACAGTGTTTTTCCTTATACCGAACTGAATGTAAGCAGTTTTGTTGATATTAACAATAACTCTGTTGGACCGACACCAATTGACGAATTGGCCTACAATTTCTTCGCAAGCGTCGCGAAGCTCCTCACAACTCCGCGCCGAAACCACAACTGATGTATCATCGGCAAATAACACCAAAAGAAATTGTCCCAAGTGAATGGGCAAATCATTAATAAATAATAGAAAAAGTAGTGGTCCCAGCACGGAGCCCTGGGGAACCCCACAACCTATTGGGAACCGAGTGGAATAAGCATCATCAATTTTAACTCGCATACTTCTCAGGTTAAGGTAACTTCGCAACCAGTCCAGAAAAACTCCTCTGAAACCCAAACTATAGCATTTACTCAAAATAAACTCGAAAGAAAGTGTATCGAACGCGCTGGAAAGATCGAAAAATAATCCAGCCACTTGTAAACCCTGATCAATGCCATGATACACCGAATCAACAAACTTGAGTGCAGCCGAAAGAGTAGAACGGCCACTTCTGAAGCCGTGCTGTGCGTTATTGAAAAGATTGTACTTATTCAGAAAATTTGACATCTTAGCGGACACAATTTTTTCAAATACTTTGGACAAAATACTCAAAATTGAAATTGGACGATAGTTTGCAATTTCTTCCGAGTTGCCACATTTGGGTACAGGAATCACAATAGATTCCCTTAGTATATTGGGAAATTTGCCCAACGATACCGACATGTTAATAAGATGGGCGAAATGCTCGCTTATCAGGTGAGCTGTAGTTTTCACGATTTTTGTGGAAATGAAATGGATTCCAATGCTTTTTTTGTTTTTCAAATTATTAATAGCATCCAAGACCTCAAATTTGGTGACAGGATAGAAGAAAAAAGTCCTTTCAGTAATTGGCGCCAAAGTGCAGGAAATAGACAAGTTATCACCATATCGCAATTTTAATTGATCTTTAGCTTTAGTTGAGAAATAATGGGCAAACACATCGACAAGTTCAGATGGTCTTTCGTACCGCACCCCTTCTACATTAACAGTCGGTATGTCATGAGATCGCTTTTTCGCGCATGTGAGTGAATTAACAATCCCCCACAGAGTTTTACCCTTATTATCCGAATTATCGATGGATGAACTATAATACATCAATTTGGAAGTTGTTATCAATGAGTTGTGTTGTGATTTGGCATTCTTGTAATTCATTAGAGTGGATGATGAACGAATATTTGCATGAATCCAATATATTTTGTCCAAATTTTGTTTGCTCTGCTTTATTTCAGTTGTCATCCAATTTTTATGAGTATCTTCTACCGAAACAGTCTTTACAGGACAGCATAGATCAAGATAATACAAAATTTCATTCGTGAATTCTGTAAAGCATAGATCAACATCATTAACAGAGTATAGTGCGTCAAAATTACTTTTAGACATGCCGGTAACCATTTTGTTAAGGTTGGTCTGACTGATATTTCTAATAGATTTATATGTTCTAAGAGCAGGCGTATGATGTAATTTAAGTTTAAGAAATATACATTGGCCAGACTGGTAGACCATTCAAGAAACGTATCCAAGAACACCAAAGGGGTTATATATACAATTCTGTACATTCGACATATGCTTATGCTATCTTAAGGAATTTAGGCATAATTTCAACAATAATTATGAAATTATCCACGTTGAAAGCAAAAGTTCTAGATTAACACTTTTAGAATTTCTTGAAATCAACAGGTATAATGCCCGTAAAATCCTTTTGAACGAACAAGCAGATGTCGATCATTCTCCATTACTGAATATTTTTCCTTAATGGCATTTTTAGCGGCAAACTCCAATAAACACCTAGAGTTTTTATGACTTGTGCTTCTATTATTTGGTCACGTACCTAAAAATGTATATAAACTCGGTTACACTCAATACCATCAGACAGTACAATGTAATACCTGAAGAAGCCACATCGTGCTGAAACAATTGTTGTATTAGTATAAATATTTTTGTGGAAATAAATTACTGTCATATATACATTTTTTTAATAAAAATTTTACTTTTTAACCAGTTCCAAATATTCAGAGTCGATACCTATTTTGAAAGCAACACCTTTACAAGAGAATAAAATTCATTACCTTGACTTGACAAGACAACAAAGAGTTCCATTTCGGCCTCTCCGAGAAAACAGAACCCCCGATAAATCAGTTCCTTTCCGACTGGATGAATAATTCCATTTCTTGAGATCAACAATCGAACGCACTTTGCACGTACTCGGAAAAGTTACGATCTTGAAATATGAAAATCCCGAAGAGATTTTTGTTCGCCAACGAATGCAAAATAGACTCTTCTGCCGCTCAGAATTTTTCATTTCATTTATTTTCCAAGTACGATTTAGAATTGATGAATACCGAAATATGAATTTTTACGTTATGCATGAGGGCTGTTCCTGAGTTGGAAATGATGGATTTCTGGAAATTTTCGAAGTGCCTAACCGAGTCCCGAAACGCTTCTAGGTGAGATTCCACTACCCTGAAGTTTTGATGAATATTTTTTGGGAATTTATACAGAGGGTGAAATTGATGGCAAAGAACTCGAGGTGAATCCGAATGGATATTATTCCTTTTACCCCTTCGTTAGCATAAGCGTACTCGTATATCTAAAACCTTGTAAGTGAGTTTCACGAAACGTTAGTCATGGGATAAAGCCTATTGATCATGGAGTCCTTCTACAATTTATCTAGTTCTATGTTCACAAAGTGCTGATCACAGATTCAGTCACTGTGTCAGATTCCTACATATTAACCTCTATGGATCATCGATCAAATACAAATTGGGTTCCACAAAATATTTGTGCTCTGATCTAACTTGGAATCGTTTCTAAATCACAGATCAAGTTGATTTGTCGGTTTTGGCGAATCAAGCTCTTCGTATTCTTCGTTAAATAGTTGAAGTCAAGTATATTGTTTGTTATTTACCTTTTCCGAGTTATATAATTGTAAAATGCTTTTCGAAATCAGTTAATCATCATCATCAGAAGAAGATTTAAGTAAAATTCGAAGACCCCAAATTATTACAAATTATTAGACACAGAAGTGATTCTTCTGCAAAATATCGGGTGTTTTTTTGACGTGACAACGTCTTATAAATTGGTTTGCCGGGTGACACTTCAAGAAACTGCGTTACGCTCCGCTCACGTTATGCGCTCACAATGAGAGCGAGTGAGAGGCACGCGTCCCTTCCACTCGGGCATGGTTAGCCCGCCTAAGAGCGAGAGAGACAGACATAAAAAGTGAAAGGCACGCGTCCCTTCCACTCGAGCACAGTTAGCCCGCCTAAGAGCAAGAGAGACAGAGAGAGAGAGAGTGAGAGAGATAGGCATACACACCGGTTCATGTCTTGCGCTTCTATTTCGCTTAGGGGCCTGCATACAAGTTTACACGTTGCCAGTTAATTGTAAAACGATTGTGTAGTGATAATGTGAAGGTAGTTTCGTCCATCGCAACAATTCAAACAGCAAAGGTAAATAATTTCAGACTGATAATATAACATGATGAAATAAATGACTAAGACATAAGTGAATAGGTTATGTTGTAGTAATCACAATGTTGTGGTAGTTTTCAATCAAAAAAGTAGTAGAAATCGTTTCTCAACCAATAATAATTTGTTTAACTTGAAAAAATGAGCGCGACTTGCTATGTAAAAAATTGAAATAACAATGTTTAACCTCCAACCTGTCAAATCGAAACTTTCAAACATTCAAACCGAGACGACTAATCACTGCGCAAGGTCGTAAGCGCGCGATTTACAAATTCAAAGATCAAATGTGAATTAGTTTTCTCCTTTTAGAAAATACACTTTGAATTAAAATCGATTGATATTAACAATTAATGTGATTTAAATGAATGTTCTAACTTTTAAATTTAGTTTTTATATTTATAACAATGTAAAACAAGTTAAATTTATTAATAACTTATAACAACTGATTGATAAATAAAATTTTGTTAATATGAAATTCAGTGCGAGATTCTTTGTATAAATTAATGTTTTAAATATAATTCTTTGTATAAATAAATGTTTTAAATTGTTACTATTATTTCATCCTTCTTCCTACTATACGAATGAATATTCACATTAAAATTATTTTACCACTCAAAGTCGTTGTCACGTAAAACTTTCGCCCGTATACCGACTTTACAGGCAACAAATTTTTTTTCGGAGTGATAGAACTTTCAATAGGGATAACTGTGATTTGACAGAAGGTAGAAGCCATGTTGTTTTGACATTTCTGTTCAGTAGGCATTGACAAATTATCATGGAAAGACTCACGCCGCAACGAATTGTTGGAATTTATTTTCAAAATCAGTGTACTATTCGCCAAACTTCGTGAAATTTATGGTTTACATAATCGTTCTTCAGAGCAGCTTATTCATCGAACTATCGATAGATTTCGGACAACATTTTCTCTACTCGATGCAACAACAACAACACAAAGCACTGTACGTACAGAAGAAAATATCGCTGCTGCAAGTCAAAGTGTTAATGATGATCCAGATTTGCCTATAAGTCGACGTTCACAACAAGTTGGACTCTGTGCATCCACCACATGGAAAATTTTGCGTAAAGATCTTGGTCTACACCCAAGATCCAACTGGTTCAAGAACTAAAGCTACTTGACCATAATAAGCGTCGTTAATCCTCAATAAGTTCTGCAGGTCCCATTGAATCCTGAAAAATGCACTGTATGGTAAGCTTTACGCTAGAGGCATCATCGGTCCATATGTCTTCAAAAAATATTAACTATCAGCTGGAGCTAATGATACATTGAATGGTGCTCGTTACAGATCGATGATCAATGATAATTTGTTTCAAAATTTGAATGGTATCGACCCAGAAGTGTTTTGGTTCCAACAAGATGGTGCTACACCACATGCTGCTACCATAACAATTGATTTATTGAAAGAAAGATTTGGCGATTACATTATTTCGAGAAATGGTCCAATTAACTGACCTCCAAGATCATGCGACATAACGCCACTGGATTATTTTCTTTGGGTTTATGTCAAGTCATTGGTTTATGGTGATAAACCAGAAACAATAGACGCTTTGGAAGCCAACATAACTCGTGTTATTGATGAAATAAGGCCTGAATTACTCGAAAAAGTAGCCCAAAATTGGTCGAATAGAGTTCCTCAGAGCTAGTCGTGATCGACATATGTCAGAAATTATTTTTAAAACATAAATGTCATAAAATTACCTTTCAAATAAAAAAAAATTTGGCTTCAATCTTAATTCAAATGTGTTTTATTTCAATTTAAAGTTCTATCACTCTAAAAAAAAACACCCGATATTACGCTCTTGATGTCAAAATACGTTTTCGTTTCAACAAAAATGTCGGGATGGAATTATTGCATAAAATTGAACCACGCAGTACAAGAAATAAATCGGTCGATGCGAGATTGCAATTATTAGTTTGTCTACGATTTTATATACTTTGTGATTTCTAAATGATGATAGGAGATCATATCAACATTGCAGAATCATCGGTATGACGAAATTATTAAAAGGGTATCAGTTGAAATTGTTCGCTTGAAATCGCCTCCCATTTCGCACGCAGACAATACTAATAACGGAGTTCTTAGTAGTATAGTATAGCAAGCATATAAACTTGACAAGAGTGTACAGGTATGGAAAAGACAGTCTGAAACATAGGAAATTCAGTGTTAATCAATAATAGAATCGAGCAGTTGAAGAATCAAAACCTCAGCGTGATGCGATGACGAATAAATGATTGTTCTCTTTCGGTGCTGATTACAACACCGTCGTAGTACTGTTGCTATGATTCGGGTAGCGCTCAATGCTGCTCTAGTATCAGTTCTTTCTTCTTTTAATATTTTGATTATACTATTCTCACGAAATCTTACGGGAACATGGACGTTATTATTCTATTTCTAAATAACAAATTTCAGATGATTCTGATCTTAAGTCTGGAAAATAATGAGAAAAATGAGTAAATATTTCAAATGGAAAGTAAATAACCTAGTTGTTCCAGACCATTTTCGGTTTGAAATTCAAAAATAACAGCACGCTATTCCTTAGAACAAGCGCCCCAAAAATAACACAACGATTGCATAATAACCAGCGTGGTACAACAGTGTTCCACACAACGACATATCCCACCATTCCACCTGACTGAAACTAGGGCCCTAGTCGCCACAACCTCCCCTACCACGACAAGGTCAGGTGACATTGGGAGAGATATAAGAAGGGTTGTACATTCTACTGTTGCACCTGCTGGCAAATGAGCATGCCTCTCTCACCAGGTGAGAGCAGTCTCCACAAATTATCCAAAAAGCAAGCCTCTACGAAAAGTTGAACCACCGCGCCTCCAGTTTTGACTTCAGTTCGAAAACCTACACCGTCACTGGTAGCAACGAAGCAATATCCAACTGCTACTGGCTCAGCAGGTCAGTATCCAACTCGTTTGGGACGTAGCTCACACGCCAAGGGGCTTCTTACTTCCACCCACCCGAACGCAGACTAAGGAAAGAAGAATAGATGCCTCAATTGATCATGGTACAAGCCCGTCTTCGTCAAGACCCACGAACCCTTGTGAAATTTTTCAATCGATCCTAATTCGAGCACCAACGGTCTGAAACCGTATCGTTAAGACCCATAACCAGAGAAATGTCTCGCAAACAATCCTGGCTCAGATCGAGGCCGGTCAAACCGTCAAGTCCCGCTAAACCCTGAAGCACTTATCGAGAAACCCTGAATCAGGATCTTGTTGCGGCCAGAAAGATGGAATACTCTTCTAGTCTAGCATGGAGACTTTCAACCACTGTCCCCTCTAGTCCAACACCAATTGGGAGTCCAGGAAGTACGAATACTCCCCGAAGACCTCTTCCGTTCCGAGGTAATGCAATATGTACGTAGTCCACCCGGCCGTTCGACAGAAAAATCCGGAGATTTACTGCGATAGGGTAGAGTAACGTTAGTTTCAAGGTTACTGCGACTGACGCCCCTGCCACCGTGTTGGTCACCACGGCTCATCCCTCCATTCCACCTCAGCAGTAAAACTAGAGTCCCAGCCGTAATGAGCTCCTCCACCGCGACAAGGTTTGGTAATATAGGGCAAGATATAAGAAGGGTTAGTAAATTATACCGGGCAAGATATAAGAAGGGTTAGTAAATTATACCGGTTAGGTTACTGGCATGTGAGCATAACTCTTTCACCAGGTGACTACTCAGCAGTCTCCGCAGCAGAAAGAGTGATAAGGGTTACGCCCTAGGATCGCGCTTAGCGAGAACCACTCCGAAGAGTTGAACCCACCCAGCTTCCAATTTCGGCTTAAGTACGAGAACCTATACCATGACTGATAGCAGCGAAGCACTATCCAACCTCTACTGACTCAGCAGTGTCAATACCCGAGTTTTTTGTGACGTAACTCACCCAGAACCAAGATAGTCTCAACATTTAATGCCTCATTTGATTCTGGTACGACCACCGTTAATCCGGCTGGTACGTTAAGACCCACGAACCCTTGTAAAGTCTTTCAATTGATCCTGACGTCAAGCATCAACGGACTGGCCGTATCGTCGAGATCCACAAACCCCAGAAACGTCTGAGAATCGATCCTGGTTCAAGACGAGGCCGGTCGAACCGTCAAGTCTCGCTAAATCCTGAAGCTCTTTCTCGAGATATCCTCAACATGAGTTGCTGAGAACAGATAGATGGAATACCCTTCTAGTGCAACATTTCAGCCACTGCCCCGTCGAGTCCAACACCAATTGGGTGGCCAGATCGTACGAATACTCCCCATCTGCTACTCAGCCCGCCATTCCAATTTTTTCGGTGAAATTAGGTCACCATTCGGTCGATCTTCCACCACAAGAATCCAGTGACTGGTGCGAGTGGCATTGCTTTAGGCATCAAGACTTAATCCTCCATTTAACCGGGATGAAACAAGGATCCTAGTCAAGACAAGCGCCTCCAGCGGGTCAAACTACAATATCATGGGGGGCGATATAAGAAGAGTTATAGGATGAGAAGAAGAACTAATAGAATGAGTTAGCGAGTAATAATGAAAAACATGCGAAAATTTCGGAACATATATCATCTCCCGCCTAATCCTTCGACCCCATAAAAATCCCCTATAAACTTCGACAACCGGAAGACGCAGCAGCCCCGTTTCGAAGTGGCTGCTGATACCGACTCAACTCGCGCCCCATCATTCATCATACAGCACGTCGCGCGTGCATTGTTTTCGGCCGTATTGCGATTTTGTACAATGAGTTCCGCACAATTGAGGAATATTCCGTTCTGTTAGACAATCGAAGCATATCATGCGATGCCGCGGGATGATCGCCGCTTGTCGCGAAAGGCGTCGCGACGTGATAGATGGCTGTGACGGCGCGATGTTTTGACGAGAAGTGCGGTTGGGGATCCGTGTGATGGGACGGCGTTTCCGGGAGTTGAAAAGTTCAGGCTTATTGTTGGACGTCGTTCGCAATGTGTAGGATGGGGATGTCAACTTTGTCGGCGTTTGTGAAGGACTTTGAAATCGGCCGACAGTTTCAGATAATTGATTGTTTTCTATTCTAAATTCAGTTAACGTTTCCATTTCAATTTATTGAACCTTTGATATCTAAACATTATTTCATTCATTTATCTTTCAACTGTGATAAGAGAACACAGCAAAGTTTAAAAAAAAGTTCATTGTTTTGGCATCTACATGAAGTAATCTTCACGAATAGATAACGTGAAAAGGACAATATTGTCTTTCATCACAAAAATGGACGCCTGCATGTTGAACATAGGATTGTTGAATTCATCACAAATAAGAGATTAAATCTGCTATCTCATCTGCCATATTCACCAAAGCTCCCACAGGGTCACGTCAAACGCGCACCAGAAAACTTGCAGTCGAATATACTTTACGATGATGTCGATGACCTGGTGACCATCATGGATTGTCTCTTAAAACAACAACCTTGTAATTGACTATCTGGCAAGCTCGAACCAGGATCAATCGGGTTTTATCCGCAGTGATTTGTTTAGCTTGACCTGGGCTTTTTTATGATTGAGCGCCCGAGAAATGGAAAAAATATGTCATCCAGCTGCCTTGAACGTAAATTTACGATGTTTTTACTCTCGTCTTTAACTGGTGAAGATTATACACCGAAATAAACACATCAACTGAAGGCGTATTCCACAACAGGCCAGTCCGGTTGCAAAAGGACTTCTAATGAATAGAAAATACCGGAGTTGTTAATTCAACTGCATTCAACCGCGTGCGAATCTGGTGCTAGCTGGTATCATATCAGTTGCGTGGAGCATCGGCCATAATAATATCTATAGAAAGATCAAAAGTCGTCAACCCTCCCTCTATGTTTCAACGACTGCAAACTTGCTGCTATAATTGGGTAGTCAATCAGTCGTAATGCTGTTTTCTGGATGGAATCGAAAAGTTTTAACGAATGCTTGGGTTCTTAGCTCCAAATATGAGAGCAGTATTCAAGTCACGTCATGAACAATTATCAAGTCAAGTCATGAACAACTATCCCAGCTTATTTGCAGCACACTGTTCTTTCAACAGAGCCTAGAGTTGACAGTCACGTAAAAAAAATGCATGAAATCCCTTTGCTGAAGCACCTGATTTTCCACCATTAAGTCCTGAACTGAGTTTTCCTGAAAAAAATTGTTTGGGGCTAGATTGCACCAGATTGCGTTGAACCCATCTGTTTGAGATCGTCGTTCAGGATTTTAGTGTGCTATCATCTGCGAACCTCAGAATGTAATTCTCAGATCGTTTATGTTGATCAGAAAGAAGGTGGGCGACAAAACTCAGCCTTGGAATACTCCAGCCACCGAAACCGGTTCCATCCACGACCACATGAATGCTTCTGTTAGTGAGGAAACTCGTAATCCAATCGCAGAGACTCCTGAGAAAACTATATGAAGATAGACTATTCAGAAGAGCCTAATGCCAGACATGATCGAAAGCCTTAGATATATCCAGCCCAAATTCTCCCTAGCGCTCAATAGTCCTTATCTACACTTGTGTCAAACTGCTGACGAGGTCACTAGTGTTTGCAAAATCCATATTGTCTGTCACTGATGAGACCTTTGCTCTTCAGGTATCTAAAACATTCGATATTGCTATCTGCTTTCGATATTATCGCTATTGGGAGGTAATTTGATGAAAAACACTTCCTTCCTTTTTTAGGTATAGGCTGCAGTCGTGCACTCTTTCATGAATCAGGGAAAATTCTTTCACTGTATGACATGGTGAACATCTTACAGAGAATAGGTGTAAGCTCTGGTGAACGCTTTTTGAGTACAATGGAGGAACCCCGTCTGATTCACTTACTGTCTTGGTGGTTAATAAGCCCCCTCGGCGTGTCTGTTGCGTCCATACATCTCAGGCACTGATACTGCAGAACCAGTAGAGGTCAGATAGTGCTTTCATGCTACCAGTCATGCCCTAGTTCGAAAAAACTGAAGCCTACTGGAAGGAAAGAGAGCATTTCTTGTTTCGCGTGCTGATTCGGTGTCTCTGAATCCCATGCTCAGAATGAAAAACTGAACAAGTTTCTGTTAAATTTTTACATTCGTTTTTTCACAATGAAATAAAAATGACACACAATTATACACCCTTCCTATTGGAATGGTGTACAATATATTTATTGCAACTAACATGAACAAAAACAAAGTTCGACTCAGCTCGTCATGAAAATCTCTATGTTAACTCGATTTTTACGTTGTTCTATGAGGACTAACAATAATATACGTGCCTGTTTCTTATATCCGTCGAAACCACATCTAGGTTCCCATTTCAAGGCACAATATCGGATATTTTCGATATCTCTTCCAGCTCCTCGAGAAGTATCATATTAAATATGTAAACCGGGCTGGGGCATTTATATTTATTCAGAAAAGTTTGCGTATATCCAAACCCGAGAATCCACATGGAAAACAGATTCCGCAAACCAATCCACCCTCGGATTTTTCCTCGAATGTCGTCAGGCAATTGATAAGAAACTGGGCTGACGCAGTGTTATGTCAGCGACCCGAAAGTGTCAACACTTTACCCTTTATGTTATAGCCTACTTGATTTTTTCACTCGTGAAGTTCGAGACAGCTCTTTGTTGACTGTATCGTGGAGAAAATAAATTTGCCTGTGTTCAAGGGTCAATACGTAGACGTTCGTTCATCAAGTAACTGCGTGTCGATAGAATGGAGTTCATACGAGAGATGGAGAGGTTTTGTATATGGAGTTTTACGACTGACCATAATTTGATTCTAGGATACTCACGAAACCATTTTGATGATAATTATTATGATGATAATAAAGTTTATTCACTAATGCATACAATAAAAAAGTTTTGATAAAATGCTGAATATATTTCGATAATTCCAATATTCGGCTGGACGATCGGAGTTCTTTTTCATATGCATTGAATATCCTAACTATAAGACGTACATTTCGAAATCTTTCGATATGGATAACTGTATATTGGACAGAAGGTAGACGCCATTTGTTTTGGCATTTCTCTTCAGCAAGCTTTAACAAATTATCATGGAAAGACTCACACCGCAACGTTTACAAATTGTTGAAATGTATTTTCAAAATCAGTGTTCTATTCGCCAAACTTATAAAGCACATCGTGAAATTTATGGTTTACATAATCGTCCATCAGAGCAGCTTATTCGTCGAACTATGGATAGATTTCGGACAACATTTTCTCTACTCGATGCAACAGCAACAACAAGACAAAGAACTGTACGTACAGAAGAAAATATCGCAGCTGTAAATTATAGTATTGATGATGATCCAGATTTGTCTATTCGTTCACGTTCACAGCAAACTTTGCGTAAAGATCTTAGTCTACACCCATACAAGATCCAACTGGTTCAAGAACTAAAGCCACTTGATCATAATAAGCGTCGTTTGTTTGCTGATTGGGTCCTAGAACAGCTTGAAGTTGATCCACTTTTTTATCGTAAAATTGTGTTCAGTGATAAAGCTCATTTCTGATTGAACGGCTATGTAAACAAGCAAAACTTCCATATATAGAGTGAAAACAATCCTCAAGAAGTTCTGCACGTTCCATTGCATCCTGAAAAATGCACTGTATGGTGTGCGTTACACGCTGGAGGCATCATCGGTCCATATTTCTTTAAAAACGATGCTGGAGCTAATGTTACAGTGAATGGTGCTCGTTGCAGATCGATGATCAGTGATTATTTGTTTCAAAATTTAAACGATATTGAACCAGAAATGTTTTGGTTCCAACAAGATGGTGCTACACCTCATGCTGCTACCGTAACAATTGATTTATTGAAAGAAAGATTTGGCGATAACATTATTTCGAGAAATGGTCCAATAAATTGGCCTCCAAGATCATGCGACATAACTGCACTGGATTATTTTCTTTGGGGTTATGTCGAGTCATTGGTTTATGCTGATAAACCAGAAACAATAGACGCTTTGGAAAACAACATAACTCGTGTTATTGATGAAATAAGACCTCAATTACTGGAAAAAGTGGTCCAAAATTGGTCTGGTCGAATGCGGTTCCTCAGAGCTAGTCGTGGTGGATGCCGGAAATTATTTGTAAAACATAAATGTCATAAAATTATCTTTCAAATTTAAGAAATTCTGCTTGAATCTTAATTTAAATGCGTTTTATTTCAATTTAAAGTTCTATCACTATAAAAAAAACACCCGATACATATGATATTATCTTTCGATACTTATCTCTCAGAACGATTACTCTTTGTTCTCAATGAAAAAGTTTATTTTCTCGATCACATCCTCATTCCAGTCAAATCTCTTTCTGGCAAAACCAGATGACACTGAAACTCCACAAGATGGCAGAACTGCCAAATTAGGAATTGACCGAAATAATATGAAAGTTCATGGATTGCTTAGATTCTCGCAAACTAACTGCCATTTCATTCTGTATATTCATTCAATGGCCAGTAATTTGAGAAGAATTAGAAATCTCAAACATTCCTCCCATAGTTTCATATCAAGTATATGCTTCAGATGTGTGAATATTGCTCTCCTTGTTAATTCTGAAGTTTGGTTAGTGAGATAATTGCGGGGCATAATCCAGAACTAATTTCGGCAGTTCCGCTATAATAGAATGGTGCTCCAGAATGACCAACACTCAAAATAGAGTTCGCTCGGAAAAGTCCAATTAAATTTCAAGATAATTCGTGATCATAGATGCGTTACTAAAGGGCTAAAACTTTTCGGATTATAGAATGTCCCGAAGAGTTCAGTTATTTAGAGTAATTAATCTATGAATTATTTAACGGAAATTCTCACTTTCTAAATGGGATATTTATTGGAGAGAGATTATGTGCTTTATTTGGATTTTCATTCTTATATAGGAATATTCTATAACCTAAATATGTTCGAAAATGTATACATATCGAGATTTTGACTTATTAACGAAACATACGTTTTCATATCTACTTTATTTCAATACTACAGTACTAACGTATCGGGTGTTTTTTTGGGCGATAGAACTTTAAATTCGACTCAAACACATTTAAATTAAGATTGAAGCCAGTTTTTTTTTTATTTGAAAGAAAATTTTATGACATTTATGTTAAAAATAAATCGGCATATGTCCACCACGACTAGCTCTGAGGAATCGCATTCGAAGACCAATTTTGGACCACTTTTTCGAGTAATTCAGGCCTTATTTCATCAATAACACGAGTTATGTTGGCTTTCAAAGCGTCTATTATTTCCGGTTCATCAGCATAAACGATTGACTTGACATAACCCCTAAGAAAGTAATCCAGTGGAGTTACGTCGCATGATCTTGGAAGCCAATTAATTGGATCATTTCTCGAAATGATGTTATCGCCAAATATTTATTTCACTAAATCAATTGTTACGGTAGCAGCATGAGGTGTAGCACCATCTTGAAACCAAAACACTTCTGGGTCGATACCATTCAAATTTTGAAACAAATAATCATTGATCATCGATCTGCAACGAGCACTATTCACTGTAACATAAGCTCCAGCATCGTTTTTAAAGAAATATAGACCGATCATGCCTCCAGCGTGTAAAGCACACCATACAGTGCATTTTTCAGGATGCAATGGAACCTGCAGAACTTCTTGAGGATTGTTTTCACTCCGAATACGGCAATTTTGCTTATTTACATAGCCGTTCAACCAGAAATGAGCTTCATCACTAAAAACAATTTCACGATAAAAAGTAGATCAACTTCAAGTTGTTCTAGATCCCAATCAGCAAACAAACTGTCAAGTGGCTTTAGTTCTTGAACCAGTTGGATCTTGTATGGGTGAAGACCAAGATCCTCACGCAAAATTTTCCATGTGGTGGATGCACAGAGTCCAACTTGTTGTGAACGTCGACGAATAGACAAATCTGGATCATAATTAACACTATGACTCACAGCAGCGATACTTTCTTCTGTACGTACAGTTCTTTGTCTTGTAGTTGTTGCATCGAGTAGAGGAAATGTTATCCGAAATCTATCGATAGTTCGTCGATTAAGCTGATCTGATGGACGATTATATAAACCATAAATTTCACGAAGTGCTCTATAAGTTTGGCGAATAGAATACTGATTTTGAAAATAAATTTCAACAATTTTTAAAAGCTGTTGCGGCGTGAGCCTTTCCATGATAATTTGTCAATGCTTACTGAACAGAAATGTCAAAACAACATGGCTTCTACCTTCTGTCCAATCACAGTTATGCCTATCGAAAGTTCTATCACTCTAAAAAAACTCCCGTAGGTTTTGTTAATCTTGGAGGAATATGTATCTATACACTTTTTATTTTGAATAATAAAGGTGACATTTCACAAACAAATTATTTTGCCGTTTTCTGTCTGGTACATTCAATTGTAAATTACAGAGTGTTAAAAATGGAAGTCAACAAAGAAGAAATTCAGTACGTTTTACAATTTTCTTTGATAAAGGCGAAAATGCAAGTCAGGCGGTTGAAATTGTGAGCTGTGTTTTTGGCCTCCATTCTATAACAGCTAATTACGTGCAGTTTTGGTTTCATCGATTCCGTCCAGATATTTTCAATGTTAAAGATGCATCTTGCATAGGCGAGGCCGTCGTCGAAAATGACGATAACTTCATAGAAATAATCGAACTTGAGCTGAATAAAGATCGACCGTGAACAATTTCAAACCATTTGTGCAAACCTGAATCCAAAAAAAAGCTCGGTGTTTGGATGCCACACCAATTAACACCAAAAATAAGAAGAATCGAATTTATATCTGCGAAGCCAAACGAATTGAAATCGTCCCATTTCTTAAACGTATGATGAAAGGAGATAAAAACGATTGTGGTCAAAGCATTGTTAAGCCGCTCAAACGGTGACCAAATCCATTTGGTGGGGCTGGAAAGAAATCATTCATCAAGAAATCATCAGGACAATGCCAGGCCAAACACGTCTATAGTGTTTCGCCCGAAACTCCGGGAGCTTGGTTGGGAAGTTTTAATACATCTACCTTATCGTCCAGACCGGCACCAAGCGATTTCCATATTTTTCTCGCACTGCAAAACTTCCTGAGTAAAATTAAATCAAGAGAAGATTGCGAAAATCGATTACTATAGTTTTTCTCCAATAACGACCAAGACTTCTATGAGAGAGGCATTATGGAGCTTCCTTTAAAAAGGCAACGAATTATAGAACAAATGGTGCATATTTAACCCAAATCGGACAAAACGAAACATATCAAAAAAGTTTTGGAGTTAGCGCAAAAATAATGGATTTTTTTCCACAAGTTATCGCGAATTTTTCAAAAATTTTTCAACCCCTTTAACGAAAATCGGTCTCATTGTACAGATTTGAAGATTGAATGTACACCTCTGATTTTTCCACTATGTTTCATCAAATATGTCTATTCTATTCGTAGAGATTAAATTTTTTTCAACTTCAACCCTCATTATTCAATCTCTAAATTCATTTAAACCTAATGTATGGAAAACCAATATATAGTCCGTCTAGACATAATAATTTTAATATACTTTTTTTTTATCACATTCTAAGACAAAAGTTATGTATAAAATAGGTTGTGCAGATAGTTGGCTAGGCCAAAGTTGCATGGCAACACTATTTGTCCAATATTGCTGATTGTCAACAGGTTTTCAATTTATGAAATAATGTCGCAACTAGAAAATAGAAAACAGGTAGAATAATTGTCTAGAAAAGGTTTTCGAAACGTTAAAAAATTAGTGCAATTGACTGAAATTGGAAAAAGAGCTGTATGAGAGATAATAAAGAGTATACACATGGCATGGATATGAGGCATATACCAGTTTCAGGAAGACCACGTAAAATTAAATTAAACAATTTAAACGCTTTATTGGTCTTAGGACAACAAAATCGGCGCCTGGGGTTTCGTAAGTTGACTAACAGATTTGGAAATAAACGAAATATAAGACTATGTCCAGAAAGCGTCCGTATGTCAATAAAAAGACAAGGCTACATATCAAGAAAACCAGAAAAAAATCCCTATAATGTCACCTTTACCAAAGGAACGAAGGATAGAATTTCGTCAACGTTTTCAAGAAATTAATTTTAATAATGTCTTCATATCTGACGAAAGTTGTTTCCAGCTTGATGGAAATCACTTTAGAAACCTATCAAAACAACCTTTCAAACTTCTTACCAAAATATTGTTTTGGGGGGCAATATCTCTACGCCTCTCTGTATAATTGATGGTACTTTTAATAGTGAAAAGTATTGTGGCATTCTAAACGAGTTTCTCCTTGAAATGACGCATGCTTTATATCCAGAGGGGTGGCGTTTTCAGCAAAATAAAGCAAGATGCCATACTTCGGCCTATACTCAAGCTTGGATGCAAGAACACCAAGTGACAACCATTTCATGACCAGAAGCTTCACCCATCTTAGTCCCATTGAAAACATGGGGACTAATGCGGATTGAAGTTGAACGGGCAGCGCCACGAGTTAAAGATGATTTAATTCAGTCAGTTTTACAGTCTTGAACTATCATCACCGAAAATTCTGCAGGTGATCTAGTTTCGGGTGTACCTCGACATTTACTCAAGTGTTTACAGTTAAATGGATGTTGTATAAGTAAATAAGATGAAAATTTTGTTTTAATTTTCTAATTTAAGAATTGAAAATATATACTAAATAATAAAATTGAGATTTGTTTTTTTCGGATATTTTCAAGACGCCAATTTGCATATCAAATTTCATGAAATTGTATCCAGTAATTAGAACAAAAGCTCTGTTTGCAGACGGACAGTTTTTTTAAGATTTAACTTCTACGTACATCGAAACTGTGAAACTGTTATCGGCGTTTGACTCTAAGGATTTATTTCACAGGAAAATGATAAACCAAATGCGCCAGTGTATTACACTTAAGAATAAACGTAATTTATGTTGGATCTGTCAGAAACTTGTGCAAGTTACAATCTGAACTCGCACATTTTTTGAATGAAGTTATCTTTATGTGCAGCTGAACGCATTAGCCGTTGCTCAGCGAATAAAAACTCTCATTTGTGTCCCAAACTGCAGACATCGTAATTTCAGGACGAAGCGGCTGTAGCTTATCGAAATTTCAATAAAAACCGAAACTATCAACTTTCCGCGTTCGCAAAGTCCCAAACTGCTCGAGAATCGTTTTAGGCGAATTTTGTAGCCGTTTCCCGTTCACAATCAGGACTAGTTGGTAATTGTTGAACCCGTTTAATTTTATCGGGTAAAAGACAATGTCGTTATCCATTCACGAATGCCTTCCAACAATGGGAAGTTTCAGTTCAAACTCAAAGAACCATTTTATAAGTAATTGTTTATGAGTTTAATTCACGTTTACAAGTTAATATAAAGACGCTGTTTTCACACTGCATTTGGAGTTTCAGTTACACGATTTGAGAAGTCAATCAATTTTCATTTCTACTCACTCTATCCATACAAAGATGAAATAACAAGGTTTTGGAAGATTTAAGTATCTTGACGTAAATTAATCTTGAAATGCATAAAGAAACCAGAATCTCTCGCATTAACTTCACTTCGGCCCGGTAGGTCTCTCGCAATAAAACAATACTCATTTTGCACCCAAAGAGAGAACTCTATTCGTACTCATTTGTAACTTCTCAAATTCAATCTCAAGAAACGTTCGAGTTTTCGTGGTAACACAATTATTGCAGTTAAAAAGCTTGAAAATGACCGAGTTAATTATTAGGAGTATGAATAAGTTTGTGCTGTTTTGCAACTAATTTATTATTCAACTGTTCCATCTAGCTACACCTTCATTTTGATTAATTGTATATTATAGCAATGTTCTGTTCATCACATTAAATATGAACCGTCCTAAGTTTATTCGTGATGGTTTTCTTAAAAACAAACTAACCTCAAAACAATCTAGAACTGTCAAACTGCCTGTCAGTGTTACCAACTGAAAGTTCTGCGTCCCTAAAAAAACATCAGGCACTATCGCGATTCCCAATTTTGAATAAAGTCGATCACATGAAAATTACGGCACAAATGCTTCCCTAACTGCCTCGGTCCTTCCAAAACTTTTCATGTCATTCCTTTGCAGCTCCCGCCGGCAACCTCGTTACCCTGGACTTCAGGGACTGGTTCTCCGTGGAGGACAGCACGGACTGCAAAAACGACTACTTGGAGGTACGTGACGGTCCCTTCGGATTTAACAGGCAGTTGGAGAACAGGAGGTTTTGCGGCAATGAATTCCCACCGATGATGACGTCCAGTGACAGGCATTTATGGATCCATTTTCATTCTGACGAGAACATCGAGAGCAAGGGCTTCAAGGCTGTATTCGATTTCGTTGAGAGGCCTGCTTCACGTAAGTTGGTCACAGAATGCTCGCATTTTTTGTTATTTTTATGGTTTCATGTTCAACTGCTGGGGAATTTTTAGAACTAATATCAAATTCAAATAAGTCTAGTTTAATTGTAGGTTTATATCAAAATATTAGGAGAACAAAATATTCTGTAGACTCCATAAATTACTATACGCCTTAGTCATTATTATTAGTAACAATTTTGAGTCAACCACAATGTCCTATTGAAAGTGTTATGCCGTCGATTGTGTATTGAAGACGTGGGTTTGGCCTTCCAATGTGAATAACAACATATTTAGATATATTCAAGCTCAGCAAGCATTCGCGGTACCACTGATGAAGTCTTTCAAGATCTTGTTGAAGCTACTTATATACTGCAGGAAGGTGTACGCGTAAATCTTGGCGTCATCTGGGATCCAGGGACCACTTTTAGATAAGTTATATTCATTGCTGGTTGATTTTGATTTTTAAATATGATTTAGGGCTGATGAAGAGATTATCGGAATTCTATTTGTTTTTTGGAGATATAATGCATGTTTTGAGGGATTTTTGAAATAACTTATCTAAATATTTAAATATATCGAATGTTTCAAATAAATTATATTTTTTGAGAAGTCCTTATATTATGTTTGTAAGTTTGAAATGGAATTGTTCTTCATAATGGTAAGATTTAGAAACAAAATTTAGTCTCCTTCAAATATTTATTTATTCATTTCAATTAACAATTTATATTTGTTGGTTTATTTCTTCCATTTGATATTGTATATTGAGTTTTGATTTTAAACGTCTAATAAATATAAGCCATTATAAGACATTAATTTAATTTTAAACATTTTTTGAATAATAATTTTTTTTTTAAATTAAAATTGTAGAACACTGACAGATTAAATCTGTTTTGATATTCAAATTTTGTTATATCCCTTCTATCAAGTAAAAAGCCTTTTCCTATTTTATTTGAAATTATTTAAAGTAAGTGCGAGAAATACTCAGCTTTTGAAGTTGACGAATGTTTAACCACATTCTGGGCTAGAGCGGCAATGGCTCCAGGAGTTCTAACTAGACGGGTAGGTGAACGGGTTATTTTAGCAGCTAACGATCCAGTTTTCACGAACAAATCGATCCACAAATTACCATGAGTGCATTTCATTTCCATTGAATTTTCCACTTTCATTCCAACAGTTTGGAAAGAAGATTCACCACTTTGGTGTGTAATTCGACCCATTTCGTTAATGTCAAATATTCAACTGACTTTCTGTCAAAACACGAATGACAGAAATGTTTTCAGACACGAACTAACCACTACTTCAAAATGCAAACTCTAAATAGCTCACCTTTTAATACAGATACAAATTTATCGCATGTAACACAACTACCCTTAAACTCCTGACACAATGTCAATGATAAATTTTCACATTGAATTCTTCATCGTGAAGGTCATCTTGTATGTCGCTGACGTTCAATTACCATCGCGGCAGGCTAGCTATGGTGAAAATGCCGATCTCACTTTCCATCACCTCTAAAATGAAATTTCATCACACCGCACTTTACAGGCCGAGCTGAAAACTCCTGTTGGAAAATTCTTCAAAGTCTGTACGTAATGTAATTTTCTCGGCGCGAAAAGGCCCTCTTGAAAATTGACTCCGAGTGAAATGTGAAGAAAAGATATCCTGGTCTGGATCGAGTTCTGTGCAAGAAAATGTACAGGAACTGTTTGTATAAAGGAGCAATGGGAATTTAATAATGCATCAGTAGGAAATCTGCAGTATACGTATTAAGGAACGAATTTTCCATGTGTGAACCGTGAATATAGGAGAATTTTGTGCTACTGATTCAAGGCAGAAGAATCCAAGAATTTATAGAGTATAGATAACATCGTGCGATTTTTTTGGAATTGAAGCTTTATGGTGAAAAATTAGTTATGCATTCAAAGTTCAAGGCATTTTACGTCACTAGTCACTACTTTTCTCACATCTTTCTAGCATTTATCATTATTATTATTATTAACAAATGAAAAGAGTAGGGGTTTTCACCCATAAACTCAAAATTATAAAATAAAACGGAATTCATAAACAACTAAAACTAACAAAGAAACCCGCACCTATTCACAGTTACATAATGAAGTTAGAGGCGATTCTGGTCTCGAACGAACTGGTCGAGTAGGTTTTTGAAGGAATTCACCAAATTACACCAACAACACCATGTGTAACCCATTCCATCCGTCGACAACTCTGTTGGAAAAAGACGTTTGATGCTGTGTGCTCTTGAAATGCTTTTTCACCAGTTTGAAGGCGTGGCCACGTGCTGCTTCTCATGTAGAGGCGATCCAGATTCACTCCAAAGAACCCATGCAGAGCCCAATAAGTCACAATAAGATCACCTCTATCTTGTCGATCCCCAAAAGTTTGCAGACTAAGTAGTCTTAAGCGAGCGTGGTCTGGTCTTATCCTTCCAAAGGAAATCCTTGTATTCCAACGCTGTACAGACTCGAGGAGAAGTTGATCGCTCCTGGACACCGGTCCAGCATATTCCATCAAAGGACGCACATAACTGCAATAAAATTCTCGACACGTTGCGAGATTGCAACCCCTAAACGATCCCTGAATCATGCAGGTCATTTGCCTGGCATTTGCCGCCACGTGGTTACTAGTGATGATCATCGACTGAATATTGAGATTTGTTGGTACTAAATGGCAACAACCATTTTCGACACCAATCCTCTATAGCCCACAAATCGTCCTGAAGGGTCCTCCCATTCGATACATAAATATACTTTCTGTCAAGAAAGTACCGGGAATTATCGATTTAAATCTGGCGGGGCAATGAGGCAGGTAAAAATTTTGTTTCCTAGGTTGGTACCACTGTCCTTAATTACTATGCCAAGCTTGAGCGGGATCTGTCAACTAGTGTGTTTGCAACAGCTGATTAAGTCAGTCGATGTCAGAGTGCGTGCCGATTTTTAATATGGGTGATTACGTTGAGCAAAGAATTTGTTTAAAGTTTTGTGTTGCAAATGAATTTTCGTGTGCCGATGCATTGAAAATGTTGCAAAAGGCCTTTGGTGATAATGCTCTATCGAAAACTCGTGCATATCAGTGGTACAGAGCCTTCAAGGACGGTCGTGAAGTGGTCGCCCATCGACGGCTTCGATCGAGGATAACGTCGATAAAATTAAGGAAAGGGTGCTGAAAAACCGTCGTACCAGCTTGAGAGAGATAGCACATGATCTTAAGATATCCCACGAGTCCGCACGTACGATTTTGATTGATATTTTGGGCATGAGAAAGGTGGCCGCATGACTCGTACCGAAAGACCTGCATTTTCTTCAAAAACGTCATCGCGAACAGGTTGCTTAAGACATGCTGGATCGCAGTGATTCCGATTCTACACTCAGGGAACGCATTATAACTGGTGATGAGACCTGGGTCTACGAGTACGATATGCAAACAAGCCAGCAATCATCGGAATGGGTGGCAAAAAATGAGCCGAAACCGAAAAAACCACGCCAAAGCCGCTCGAAAATGAAGGTGATGCTCATTGTTTTCTTCGATATCCGTGGCGTGGTGCACTACGAATTCGTTCCAAAGGGTCAGACGGTAAACAAGGAGTATTACCTAGGCGTTATGAAACGTTTGCGTGAGCGTATCCGTAAGAAGCGGCCAAATTTGTGGGCGAACAACTCATGGATTTTGCATGACGATAACGCGCCTTCTCACCGAGCTACGATTGTGACTGACTTTCTCGCCAAAAACTCAACAAACGTGGTTCAGCAACCACCGTATTCGTCGGATTTGGCTCCCTGGGACTTTTTCCTCTTCCCAAAATTAAAATTGCCCCTTCTTGGCACCCGTTTTGAGTCGATTGAAGCCATAAAACAAAATTCGGCGCGAGAGCTAAAGTCCATCCCGGAAAGCGCCCATAAAAAATGTTTCGATAATTGGAAGTGCCGTTGGCATAGATGTACTGGAGCAAATGGAGCCTATTTTGAAGGCGACCCAATAAATATTGACGATTAAATGTAAAAATGTTGTTTTAATTGAAAATTCCCGGTACTTTCTTGACAGAGTAGTATGTTATCAAAACCACACAAACTCATTTATAATCCAATAGTTTTTGAAAAAAGGGTATAGAGGATAACAGAAAGTTATCCCACTAAGAATCATGTTTCAGACTAAACACAAAAACATTAAGAAGATGGGAGTCGTTTAAAAGTATGAAAGCACTATCTGAAAACTAAGCTATTCCACAGAAAACTATTGAGAATAAGCTTCTTTTCTGTGGAAGAGCCTAGTTTCTAAATAGTGCTCAATTAGTTGACCACGTCTATTTGAGTTTGCTTGGAAACGGGATATTTGGTGAATGAAGGTATGCAGATATAATTCATCAGTTGTTTTTATTTAGCATCCAAATAACTAACTGAGGAGAATATTGGAGTTTTTTATTTTCTGAAGAATGTGCTATTTAGTTTTTAAAAGGGATATAAAAAAGACCTTGTCAAATTCTATGCGGAGCATTTTTTGGTGATAGAATTTTCAATTTCTGAATATCTAATCGAAGCAAGGTTATCTTAGATTATGGTTTCTGGATGATCGCGGTCAGTATTTCATGCTTTCTATTGATTCTTCATTCAATTGTGTTGATGATTCTGCAGGATAAATCATGATTAATGGGCTAAGAACAGGTTATTTGAACCGAAATATGGTGATTGGACCTAAATAAAATATAGCTGTGGAAAAAGATATAGGCTGTTAAAATTAATTTTCTTTTTGATTTTTGCTAATTATTTCACTGTTAATTTCTCAGTTATTTCAAAGATCTCCAGAGAGGCATAGCTTTGGTCGAGAAATATTATTTTATGGGTAACTTCACTTTTTGTTATAAAGGGTCTTTCATTGACAGCGCCCCATTTTGTTTTGTAAATAAAACACATTATTTATTTGAAAATTATTGAAATTCTCATTTCATTAAACAGTACAAAGGATACCATCAGTTATCAAACAAAACATCATCACGGAAACGCTGGCAGGAAGAGAACTTAATTTCTCATGACTCTCTCACACAAATCAGGTCGTAATTTAGCAATTATTTGTTTAATATTGATTTGTAAATCGTCTAAATATGCTGTATGATTACTGTACCCTAGTGACATAATTTAACTCCAAAGAAAGAAGTTCAATGGAGTTAGATCACTGAGAATGATTTTCTTATGAAAATCTGCATCATTTCCAATTTTTTCTAAGCACCAATTACTGAATACACGACGCTTTGAATGATCTGTTGGCTTGAGTTCTTGGGTTAAAACAGTTTTGTATGGGTGTAAACCAAGGTATTTTCGTAAAATTCACCATAAAGACGTCTGGGAGATGCCTAGTTCTTATGAACGTCGAGAAATTGATATATTCTGGTCTTCACGAACGGAAGCAATATTCTCTTCATTTTTTGCATTTCTTTGTCTCACTGGCACTGTAACATCATGAAGTGTAATATTTATCTCAAACTTCTTCACTAAACGTTCAACTGTTCTTTTATCCGAACGATTATAGGACCAAAAATTGGAGTTAAAGCACGTAAAGTTAGAGGAACAGATTCTAATTTTTCAAAATAAATTTGGATTATTTACAAACGTAGTTGGAGTGTGTACCTTTCCATGATTAAATAGTAGACATCGGAAAATACAACTGTCGATGTTGCAAATGAACAATGGCTGCCATGCTTGAGTAATGTCAATTCAAAAATGAGGAGTTCCCATTGAAAGATCTTTACAAAGTGAATCATATCGGGTGTCTTTTTAGAGTGATAGAATTTCAAATTGAAATAAAACACATTAAAATTAAGATTGAAACAATTTTTTTTTTTATTCGAAAGATAATTTTATGACATTTATGTTTTAAAAATAATTTCCGGCATATGTCAACCACGACTAGCTCTGAGGAACCGCATTCGACCAAACCAATTTTGGACCACTTTTTCGAGTAACTCAGACCTTATTTCATCAATAACACGAGTTATGTTGGCTACCAAAGCGTCTATTGTTTCTGATTTATCAACATAAATCAATGACTTGACATAACTCCAAAGAAAATAATACTGTGGAGATATGTCGCATGATTTTGGAGGCCAATTAATTGGACTATTTCTCGATATAATGTTATCGCCAAATCTTTCTTTCAATGAATCAATTGTTACGATAGCAGCATGAGATGTAACACCATCTTGTTGGAACCAAAACACTTCAGGTTCGATATCATTCAAATTTTGAAACAAATAATCATTGATCATCGATCTGTAACGAGTACCATTCACTGTAACATTAGCTTCAGCATCGATTTTAAAGAAATATGGACCGATAATTCCTCCGGCGAGTAAAGCACACCATACAGAGCATTTTTCAGGATGCAATGGAAACTGCAGAACTTCTTGAGGATTGTTTTCACTCCATATACGGCAATTTTGCTTGCTCATATATCCGTTCAACCAGATGTGAGCTTCATCACTAAACACAACTTTACAATACAAAAGTGTATCAACTTCAAGATGTTCCCTAGAACATCTTGGGCCCTAGCCCAATCAGCAAACAAATGACGCTTATTATAGTCAAGTGGCTTCAGTTCTTGAACCAGTTGAATCTTGTATGGGTGTAGACCAAGATCATCACGCAAAATTTTTCATGTGGTGGATGCACAGAGTCCAACTTGTGAACGTCGACCAATAGACAAATTTGGATCATCATTAACACTATGACTTACAGCAGCGATATTTTCTTATCTACGTACAGTTCTTTGTCTTGTTGTTGTTGTTGCATTGAGTAGAGGGAATGTTGTCCGAAATCTATCGATAGTTCGACGAATAAGCTGCTCTGATGGACGATAATGTAAACCATAAATGTCACGAAGTACTCTATAAGTTTGGCGAATAGAACACTGATTTTGAAAATAAATTTCAACAATTGTTGCGGCGTGAGTCCTTCCATGATAATTTGTCAATGCTTACTGAACAGAAATGTCAAAACAACATGGCTTCTACCTTCTGTGAAATCACAGTTATCCCTATCGAAAGTTCTATCACTAAAAAAAAAAAAAACCGATATATACATATATCGGGAAAAATATATACATTATATATATATATATATATATATATATATATATATATATATATATGTATGTATATATTTCTCTTGTTATTAAGGAAAAACTGTTTTTGGAAGCAGAGTTTTCATTTAGATGTTCATCGTATCAGAAAAAGTTTTCAGAGTTTAATTTCCAAACAAGATGGAATCTTTAGTTTGCCATATTTGAAAGTTATAATTCAACTCGCCGTTCAGGAAACATTGTTTTACCAAAAGCTGAATCATGAGCAAAACTCCCTCCTGTGTTTCTAGTTCGAAGTGCCTGAAAAGCGACATAACAATCCCCACAGAATTCCTGTATTACCCCGTACAAAGACTAAATATTCACAATCGGAAATGGCGCCCCTAAAATCAGCACACCTATTTCCTTAACTACGAGGAAATGGGTCTAATCCTGCTTATTACTCCATTTCCGCTTCCGTTTCGAATTCGGCGGTTCTCGGTACTCAGATCGAGGCCGTACACCTGTATATGTCGAAAACAAACAATAAGGCGAAAGTCTGGAAACAAACAACAATAAATATATTTCGGTCGACTTACTTTCCATTAGGTTCAACACCCGTGCACGCACGAAAGAATGAGTTACGTATGCTCGGGATTTATTACATCAGGGCACACAGTAGGGAGAAGTTCACTTAAACTAGGTTCGAATTGTTTATATAGCTCCATTTAATATTTAGTTAATTCAATATATTTCCCTTTGAACCCTTTCCGGTAAAGAACCGCAGGTTGTGTTTCATTGAATGGGTTTTTACTCCATAGAAAATTGATGTTATTATTTATTAAATAATTTAATTTATATTGTAAGTTTATGGGTTAATGGTCAACTATTTATTACCTAATAAAATAAAAGCACAGAAGCATTATAATTGACACAACACGACCCCACAAGACTCGATCTTGTATTGACCATTGAAAAGAAGAGCGATGTATCGGGTGGTTTTTTTAGAGTGATAGAACTTTCGATAGGCATAACTGTGATTTGACAGAAGGTAGAAGCCAAGTTTTGACATTTCTGTTCAGTAAAAATTGACAAATTATCATGGAAAGACTAACGCCGCAACAATTGTTCAAATTTATTTTCAAAATCAGTGTCCTATTCGCCAAACTTATAGAACACTTCGTGAAATTTATGGTTTACATTGTCGTCCATCAGAGCAGCTTATTCATCGAACTATCGATAGATTTCGGACAACATCCACCACATGGAAAATTTTGCGTAAAGATCTTGGTCTACACGCATACAACATCCAACTAGTTCAAGAACAAAAGCCACTTGACCATAATAAGCGTCGTTTGTTTGCTGATTGGGCCCTAGAACAGCTTGAAGTTGATCCGTTTTTTCATCGTGAAATTGTGTTTAGTGATGAAGCTCATTTCTGGTTGAACAGCTATGTAAACAAGCAAAATTGCCGTATATAGAGTGAAAACTATCCTCAAGAATTTCTACAGGTTCCATTGAATCCTGAAAAATGCACTATATGGTGTGCTTTACACGCTGGAGGCATCATCGGTCCATATTTCTTTGAAAACGATGCTGGAGCTAATGTTACAGTGAATGTTGCTCGTTACAGATCGATGATCAATGATTATTTGTTTCAAAATTTGAATAGTATCGACCCAGAAGTGTTTTGGTTCCAACAAGGTGGTGCTACACCTCATGCTGCTACCGTAACAATTGATTTATTGAAAAGAAGATTTGGCGATAGCATTATTTCGAGAAATGATTCAATTAATCAGCCTTCAAGATCATGCGACATAACTCCACTGTATTATTTCCTTTGGAGTTATGTCAAGTCGATTGGTTTATGCTAATAAACCAGAAACGATAGACGCTTTGGAAGCCAACATAACTCGTGTTATTGATGAAATAAGGCCTGAATTACTCGAAAACATGGTCCAAAATTGGTCTGATCGAATGCGGTTCCTAAGAGCTAATCGTGGTGGAAATATGCCGAGAATTAGTTTCAAAACATAAATGTCATAAAATTATCTTTCAAATAAAAAAATTTGGCTTCAATCTTAATTTAAATGTGTTTTATTTCAATTTAGAGTTCTTTCACTCTTAAAAAAACACCCGATATCATTTATTATTATATGTTCCCAAATTATCCACTTCAATTTTTGACCATTATATATAAAATGACATTGCTATCCGGTCCTTCTATTATTAGCAGTATAAATCTGTTTTCATACCCCTTGTTTGAGCTAAGAGCACGCGGCGTGACAAAGTTACATCATCGTATGAATATACGAGACCTGGAAGGGTCAAATCGTGGAACCACGAAATAACTCGCCGAAACGTGTTCCTAGAAACCCCAGTTTACACGGGAATGTGAAGTTATTGTTTGGGGGAGGTGTGCGGCTGTCGCACGAATGGGGTTTTATTTGTTTACCCCAAAACGAACGTCTTTCGACGAAAACAGATTTGGAGAACTGAACGCCTCTCAGGGCAGAGGATTAGGTGGGAGGGAGCGGGTTATTCCGGCCTTACATTTCACTTTCTGAGAGTTCACATAATTCGAAGTTCATAGAATTGTGCCCGAAAAAATCAGTCGTCTGTGAAATGGATATATATGTTTATTCAGGCTTTCTGCCTCAGAGAAATTAAACTCGTTCCGACCGGATTTTACTCAAATTTCCAATTTTCCAATTTCATTCCATTGTAGAATGCTTATATTGTTTTAAAGAGTGTTTCAATAAGAGCGCAAGATTTCAGTGTTCACTACAGCATGGTTTTCTGTAGCAAAGTATTGAAATATTTATTGATTTAGAAAATATACATTTGGTAATTTTTTATGAAACGAAATTTTCAATAACGTTATTGAATACATGTGGTGGTATTTCATCGGCGATTAACGTGAAATGTCGTCAATAGCTGCCGCAAATAGGACAATAATTGATTCGACAATCAAATCACGATACGTCACTGCTCTCATGATTCCGTTAATGAGAATAATAAGATACGTGCGCCCATTAACACAAATGCTTCCCTGAACACACGCTGAGCTGCAACCGAAAAAAGTTGTTGGTGTCATGAAATTTTCATTACAACGGTGACCGCGTTCTCGCCACACCAGCATTCGCCCATCAGACTGATAGAGACGAAATCTGAACTCTTCATTTGTGCACGGTTCAGTTCTCATATTCAAGAGCCCAAAGATATCTTACGCCTTGCACTCCCTACTCAATCTCGGTGCCTTCAAAGTGAAACTGTGCAAACTGTTTCGGGTTGTTTGACCAGAAACTATCCTACCGGATTGAGCTATTAATTCGGAATGCTGTAAAGAAAGGATTTCGTCGTGCAATAAACTGTATTAGCTGATCTTATGCGACGGTTGTAGCTCTTGCTTTTCTACTTCCATGAGTATATGCAGCACTTCCTCTAACACGATAGCGATTTCATGCTGTATAGTTCTACTATGTGGAACCTGTAGACGGTCAACAACTTCTTGTTGAGTTAAACCTTCATTTAACGAACACACTAATTGTTCAAGATGGACGCCTTCTGAACTCATAATAAAACTCGTGACAATAAATCCATAACTGATGCTACACAACACCAGATCGATTGTAATAGTACGGACCATCTACATTAAATGGGTGATTTTTTTAAATTAGTCCATTCAGTGTCTTGAGAACCATATGTGATACGTAGACATACGTAAACATGTAATACGTAGGTATACGTAAAAATTTACATAGTATGTACAGAAATCCTGAAAATTCGATGTAAGTGCAAAAAGTCAGTTTCCTCTGGAATATTTACTTCAATTTTTAAGCAGTGTATTTAACGTTTAGATTTAAGGATTTATTTGAACGAAATATTCACAATCATCAGACCATCAGACTGATAGAGACGAAATCTGAACCCTTCATCTGTGTACGTTCCAGTTCTCATATTCAAGAGTTCAACGATGTTTTACTGCCTGGAGCTCCCTACTCAATCGCGGTGCCTTCAAAGTGAAACTGTGAAAACTATTCCGCATTATTTGACCAGAAACTATCTCACCGGTAGCTTGCCGGATTGAGGTATTAATTCGGGATGCTGTGAAGAAAGGATTTCGTCGCGCAATAAACTGTATTAGCTGATCTTATGCGACGGTTGTAGCTCTTGCTTTTCTAGAGGACAACCTTTGCAATTTAAAGAAGGTCTCCCTCAAAATGAAAACTCATCTGTCTCGGAGGAATATTTTTATTGGGGATGTCTTGATTCACAAAATCGAAGTTGGCATTCATGAGATTAAGCCCCAAACAATCGATAATGTGCTGAAAAATTACGGATGGGATACTGTAGTCAGTCGTGGCGATCACTTGAATGATATTGTTTCTCGTTCGTAAATAGTAAGATTTAGTCTTTTGAATACACTCATAACTTCCAAAATATATTCATTACTTTTTTATTTATAGACGATCAAAAATGGATATTTGAAAAGCTTCACCCCCTACATACAGAAATATTCGTCTGGACTGTTTCATATTGGCCATTCTGTATGTGCCAACTTATTCATCAGTAGACGTCAAAGTGTATCATGTTATTCAGGATTTAATTGTCATTGAAAATATCTCGTATAGATCAAAGTAATTATATAATACTACTCTTCTTTCTTCTTTATTTTTCAATGTTTCTGAGAGCTCGATTATTAAATTACGAAAAGTGACTTTATTCTACATGAAAACCTTGAAGTGCAAGCCTTCGAAGTTGCAAGCAAAAAAATATTTATCAAACAATCCTGGCTGGTGCCCCTAAGCTTAACGTCAACTTACTCTGTTGTTAATATTCTTCGTAATTATGGGGTGCAATTACTCACTTTATATAACTAAAAAATTTCATAGCGGAAACTCGTGATGAAAAGGATGAATTTCTGTCTTAAAGATACCGGAGCAGAGAGCGTGAAAAATAAACTTATGATTTTTTTCTCTTCAAGCAGAAAAATCATACAATAATTTTATTTTGTGAATATTTCTTTCAAATAAATCCTTAAATCTAAACATTAAATACACTGCTTAAAAATTGAAGTAAATATTCCAGAGAAAACTGACTTTTTGCACTTACATCGAATTTTCAGGATTTTTGTACATACTATGTAAATGTTTACGTATGTCTACGTATTACTCGTTTACGTATGTCTACGTATAGTTCTCAAGACACTGAATGGATTAATTTTAAAATATCACCCATTTCACCTAGATGGTCCGTACTATTACAATCGATCTGGTGTTGTGTAGCATCAGTTATGGATTTATTGTCAAGAGTTTTATTATGAGTTCAGAAGGCGTCCATCTTGAACAATTAGTGTGTTCGTTAAATGAAGGTTTAACTCAACAAGAAGTTGTTGACCGTCTACAGGTTCCACATAGTAGAACTATAGAGCATGAAATCGCTATCGTGTTAGAGGAAGTGCTGCATATACTCATGGAAGCAGAAAAGCAAGAGCTACAACCGTCGCATAAGATCAGCTAATACAGTTTATTGCACGACGAAATCCTTTCTTTACAGCATTCCGAATTAATAGCTCAATCCGGTAGGATAGTTTCTGGTCAAACAACTCGGAACAGTTTGCACAGTTTCACTTTGAAGGCACCGAGATTGGGTAGGGAGTACAAGGCGTAAGATATCGTTGGGCTCTTGAATATGAGAACTGAACCGTGCACAAATGAAGAGTTCAGATTTCGTCTCAATCAGTCTGATGGGCAAATGCTGGTGTGGCGAGAACACGGTCAACGTTATAATGAAAATTTCATGACACTAACACTTTTTTCAGTGGCGGCTCAAGGCGTGTTTAGGGAAGCATTTGTTTTAATGGGCGCACGTATCTTATTATTCTCATTAGCGGAACCATGACTTCAGTAAGGTATCGTGATTTGATTATCGAACCAATTATTGTTCTCTTTGCGCAGTCATTGACTACAATTTAAGCTAATCGTCGATAATGGTCGTCCACACCGGGCAAGAATTATCATCAAGCGAATGGCTTGTCCAGCTGTTATTCCAGACCAAAATTCTATTGAACATGTCTGATATGCAATGTTACAGCAATTTAACCGCTTACCTGACCCATCGCAGTAACTACAACAGTTCGTCAATGCTTTTACTGACATTTGGCAGACCATTCTTTGAGCTTTTATCGATAACGTCATTGACACATTGCCTAATAGAATAAGAGCATTTCGAAGATCAGATTTTTATGTTATGATCGTTTGACTCAATGATAACCCCTTCGCACTCTTGCCGAAAATATTTTTGGTACCTTATCATACTACTAAGTTTTGCCCTTCGTAAATTCGACTATTTTCCTATGAGATTCGAATCTTATATAGGTCAATCTGTCCAGTAGATCAAGTCTAGTCTGTGCCAGTGCAAAGCACTGGCAGTGTATGGTTCAGTGGTTTCTATAACCTGCCAAGCAAGAAGCCTCAGCTCGTTCTTTGATGTTGGTATCTTCCTCAATGACCAGGTGAGCTGATACCAAAACTAACACTACTTGGTTGCTGTTCACCAGTGATATGAGGAATTTTTCACAGCTCCACTTGGCCCTCGACTTACATCCATCGAACATCAGTTACTACAGTGCCATCTCACTATCTGAGACAATACAGATTCTAATTTTCTCCTACTATCTGGACGGATAGACTTCGATACATCTCTTTTCCGCAGGAATTTGGGTTTGGAGCGTTGTTATAGACTTTTCCAAACGCAGTGATGCACTATACTTGGGATCCTATATGCCTATGCTTGCTCCTTACTGCATCCATTAGAATATCAGATGAGATGGTTTTCACAAAGTTAAGCTAACCTTTCCATGCCTGATTGGCGGTAACCTATGACCATTTGATAGTTGGAATCAAGGTCATACTCAACTCTTATAGAATCTAAATTCAAAAGGCTCTTATGGCTGGTCCTAAGACCTATATGTTCCATTAAAGTATATTGGATCAGACCTTCTTTCCTTACATCTTTATGCACCTGAGTAAGATCTAATAAAACCTCTATTGCTGCTGTGTAATTGTATACGCAGTTCCTGTGATGCCTGTGCAAGTTTATCGTTTTCCCAGTTTTGGTCCACCAGACTGAAGAGACATACATTATAATCTATCTTACCACCGTTGTATATATCGAATAGATCATTTAAGGCTTCAGACCCCAGGTCTTGCCAAAGCGTTCAGAGTATATCCAAAACTCCGCTGTAGATTCAGCAATAATATTATTCAAAATTAACTTTTTGTGCAAGGTGAACCCCAGATATTTCACCTCCTCTTAAAACTTTATTTGAGTTTCTTGCGACGTGTGAATGGAGCAATAACTGTTTTGGTTCGATTGACTTTAAATCTCTCTCCTAAACTCCATCGATTAATGTTGTCAGAGATGTTTTTGGTCAGAACCGACGTTGTTCCTCTGAATGTTCTTCTAATTGTTATCGGCATTACTGTAGCAGCTTTAAGCCTGCTCGGTCAATTTTCTTCGTTTGTTTTTTGTCATGGCCACTCCGTTCAGCGGATTTGAATCTCCACTGAACATGTGGGATATGATAAGGAGACCATCTCGTATTTTCCATGACTAGAGTGAATGGGAGTGTACTAATCTACGAGCTCGCCAAACACTTCATTAATTTTGTCGGACGATATGTTGATCAAATTTCTTCCAAATACTATTATGGTTCGATTCTTCTTTTACCATATTACGTATTAATAAAGTTTGTTTGCTCAAAGAAATCAATCCTCTTGAGTGTGCATATTGTCACTAATATTTATTGGAATTCAAATATCTATTAATTTCACCCAATTGAAACAGATTATTTTTTTCAGTTCAGACGCCGGAGGTGAAACCCTGTCATATAAAAAAGGAACACATGGAGCAGGGACTTCTTAACAGTTCAGAAATACCAACTGAAATCATAGAATTCGATCAGAAAAATGGATTGCCAATCGATTGTCTGTGGATTATAGAAGTGAAAGAAAATTGGAAGGTGAGTCCTCAATGTTTACTTGTAAATAAATATTAAAATAATGTATTTAGGTGATGTTGTATGATCTCTCTGAATTGGTAGATTATAAAAGGTTGAATTTCATCTGTTTGTATCCTTAAGTTGAAACCTTGAAATTCCTTTAACTCTGGACCCAACAAGTTTCGCGGCATATCTCAATAACGATCACTATTCACATTGAGTGGTCAGCGTCGTCGATCTTCATGAAAATAAGGACCGACTTCATCGCAGACTGAACGAGGGCGACCAGAGTGTTGAATTTTACCATCGAACCTGTATTCTCGAACATCCATATCCATTTTCTAATGCTGTCGTCACTTGGTGCATGGCGTGTACGATACAAACGTTGAGAAGCCTCTATTGAATCACCGTTGCGATAATACACTCATACGCAAAAAGCGCGATGCATTCCCGGGTACTCGGGAATTTTTGACGATGTGCGTATTTTAAGAAACCAATAATCAGGGTAAGCAAGGACCATAATCTGCAAGCAATCTGCACCAAGTTGTTTTCGTAGAACTCTCGTTTTGAAAGTGAATGCAAATAATTTCAATACTTTGTTATGATGTTAAATGCTCCATGTTTTTTCGGGAAAGCCCAACCAATAAAAATGCGAAATAATTTGTCAGGTATAATAATTTTGCCGTTTCAAAATCCCAGACGTCTCCAGTCTACGTCACGCTCCACTTTCGAAGCTTTACCAGTATCTTTATTGAAGCTGAAACATATCCGTATTGAAAACGATATGGAAATGTAACAATATTTCAAACGCTTTCACCCCAATCTGCCTCATTCCTATTCATCCCTCTGTTTATACTCATCCCGGCAGCTTATTGCATAAATGAGAATTGATATTTCGCAACCGGAAAGAAAATGAAAAGAGAACGGGGGGATGGATTGAATCGGTAACAAATTAGCAACATTCATTTACTTCCCCCTAATGAATATAAATCTGTTCGTTGGGCGAACCGAAGGTGTATACCATTTCGCCGTGGTCTCAGAATTATAGGCACTTTATCAGCGAGAGACAAGAGAATTCCAGGAGTTTTCGTAGGAAAAGTGATACTTTATCCCTCGTTTCCGGCAGATTAGTCACTAGGGAATCGGTGAGAAATTTTAATTGGGAAAGAGTTTGTGGAAGTTTGAAAGGATCAAATGCATTCTTCAGAGTACATTTGAAGTGATAAGATGCTGTATTGTGAATTTTCACTTGAAATTTGAGGATATTCAACACTCAATTAAATAAAAAACACATACAACTGCCCACTTCCTACAAGGGCTACATCTGTCTGAAGGAGAAGAGTATTCTTCTCGAGTTATGCACTGGAATATTTATTATCATAACAGGCATATCTTTCGATCATTCCAATTGAGCCTTTCCGTGTTATACGGAGTACTCTAAAATATCCGAGATTTTGCGGAATACTCTAAGATATCTGGGATTATACGGAGTACTCTAAAGAACACTAACCTTTTTATCGTGATCGTCTAGTAGCGGGAGAATAGGACGTTACGTTGTGTAGATAATCCCAAATTGCACCTATCAAGAGCCGGGAAACAGTGACGGGAGGTTCAAATATTCAAAACACAGTAACGTCAGCATAATATATCTATATTAGTAATCTTGGAAGGCCTTCAATGAATGGAACATTTATCGGCCTGTGGTTAAATCTACTCTACCCAGTGGTTCGCAAAGCTCCACAGTGAACCTATAAGCGCCTCGGGTCTAAATGACTTATTTCTACATATCGTTAGGTCAGTAGCTCGCTCAAATCAGATATCATTCTTATACACCTTCAACTGCACTTCCGGTAACCAGTGCAGAACCTAACCGTTATAAGGAGTGAGTTAGAATAGACAGTAAGGTAATGGTAACTGTGGCATGCCCAGAAGATCTCCTTGAAGAGGGGATCTAACATAATTCGAATCGACCGGAGAAGTGGCCAAGGCCCAGGAAGGCTCAGATGTTACTGAAGTACGAACTGAACACTACCTGAAGAATCACGCAAACTAATCCTGGACCAATGGTCTAGCAATCACTCACACATTCTCACAGTAGCGTTGGATATCCGGAGCCATTTACTGTCTCTATACGATATGTCGTCCTCTACCAGGACTACTCAGCTCAGTTTATCCTAAAGAACGCCACTGATTCACAATGAATTCAATCTCTCAAAGTAAGCGGGCACATGTAAATGGAAAACATGTAACACAAACTGACTAGGACATTATAAAATAGATACAAACACGCCATCACCTAGGCGTGTTAATGAACGTTACAACAAAAGCAAACAAAGAAATAGGTAACTGGGGTATCACACCCGAGTACATGCAAATCAGTTTCATACCAGGCTCGGTGAATACCAAGAACAGTACAAAAAAAAACTTTTAATAAATACAACAAACAACAACCAGGCATCCAGAAAAAATATACGATACAGATAGATAACTAATTTCATATTAACACTAAGGTGGTATTCAAAAATGTAAAGCGTACAATTAATCTGAAGTATTTGAAAGAAGTTTACTTACTAAGAGTTACCAATGGGGACTGTTCTAAGTACTTTTATCTCGAGTATGTTTCTAAGTCGCTCCGGAGGTTTATTTCCAAGAACCTTCCTCTTGGCCGCTTCAAAATACAATGGCCATAAGGACGTTCTTCTCTTTGTAATTGTCACTCATCGCATACGTGTCAAGTTACAGTGCCACAGAACATTTGTACATAAGTAACGCGGGTAAATACCGTGATGTAATGATGTAATTTATATAATCTATGAGGGATTCTGTCACTCGTATGATCCTTAGAGAATATGGATCTCATCACAACGTTCAACTGGACGGTCCGAGTTCTCTTTCTTATGCATTGAATATCCTAACCGTAAAATGTGATTTTCCAATCCTGAATGTCGATTCATATTTATTATTTTGAGTCGAAAACATGACGCTTTTCGTTAGTTTCTAACTTTTTCAAATACTCTCTAACAAGTAAGAGCTGAGAGCGGGTGTTTTTTCAGAGTGATAGAACTTTCGATAGGGATAACTGTGATTTGACAGAAGGTAGAAGCCATGGTGTTTCGACATTTCTTTTCAGTAAGCATTGACAAATTATCATGAAAAGACTCACGCTGCAAAAGCGTTTACAAAGTGTTGGAATTTATTTTTGAAATCAGTGTTCTATTCGCCAAACTTATAGAGCACTTCGTGAAATTTTTGGTTTACATAATCGTCTATCAGAGCAGCTTATTCGTCGAACTATCGATAGATTTCGGACAACATTTTCTCTACTCGATTCAACAACAAAAACAAGACAAAGAACTGTATGTACTGAAGAAAATATCGCTGCTGTAAGTCATAGTGTTAATGATGATCCAGATTTGTCTATTCGTAGACGTTCACAACAAGTTGTACGCTGTGCATCCACCACATGGAAAATTTTGCGTGAAGTTCGTGATCTACATCTATACAAGATCCAACTGGTTCAAGAACTAAAGCCACTTGACCATAATAAGCGTCGTTTGTTTGCTGAAGTTTGAAGTTGATCCACTTTTTTATCGTGAAATTATGTTTAGTGATGTAGCTCATTTCTAGTTGAACGGTTATGTAAACATGCCAAATTGCCGTATATGAGGCGAAAACAATACTCAAGAAGTTGTACATGTTCCATTGCATCCTGAAAAATGCAATTTATGGTGTGCTTTACACTCTGGAGGCATCATTGGTCCATATTTCTCTTAAAATGATGCTAGAGCTAATGTTACAGTGAATGGTGCTCCTTACTCAACGATGATCAATGATTATTTGTTTCAAAATTTGAATGGTCTCGTCCCAGAAGTGTTTTGGTTCCAAAAAGATGATGCTACACCTCATGCTGCTACCGTAAGACTTTATTGATTTACTGAAATGAAGATTTGGCGATACCATTATTTCGAGAAATGGTCCAATAAATCGGCCTCCAAGATCATGCGACATAACTCCACTGGAATATTTTCTTTGGGGTTATGTCAATTCATTGGTTTATGCCGATAAATCAGAAACAATAGACGCTCTGGAAGCCAACATAACTCGTGTTATTGATGAAATAAGGCCTAAATTACTCGAAAAAGTGGTCCAGAATTGGTCTGGTCGAATACGGTTCCTTAGAGCCAATCGTGGTGGACATATGCCGGAAATGATTTTTAAAACATAAATGTCATAAAATCATCTTTCAAAGAAAAATTTGGCTTCAATCTTAATTCAAATGTATTTTATTTCAATTTAAAGTTTTATCACTCAAACAAAACACCCGATATAATCCGAAATAAGCATTCTCCTTTCTGCACTCCAAACGCACTTATCGCACCCCTTCAAGAAGAATATCCAAGTAGCCCTATCGCATTTAAATAACGAGCTAAGGCTTCTTATGGGCCATTGGATCATGAGATACACGTGATCGGTAAAGAAAACTCTGATATATGTAGGTAGTTCTTCAAGTATTTTGTGATAGTACCTTTTGTTGATTGCAGCGAGTTGGATATCCCAAGAGTTTCATCCATTATTATGTTGTTATTTTTTGCAGAATTCGGGAATATGACATTTTATTTCCGCTGACAACGGTCCCATTTCCATGAGGGTCGAGCGTTCTCAAAGATCTACCAGTGCCTATTACTATAGATAGGGTTTTTGTAGCATCCAAGGAAAGCATATCGGACGCCGTTTCAGATGTCAAAATTCTCCACGGAAGCATGCAGATAGTCAAGAAAAATGTGGTACTTGCATCGAATATTTTTCGTGAGAAAGAAAATATAAATATAAAACAAAGGGGGCCCCAAAACAATCCCCTGCGGGACTCCAGCAGGGTTTCTCTTCTTATAATATATGATTCAAAGAAAGTCCTAGAGCATTGGAAGAGGCCCAGTTGTAGCAACTAAGCAACCAATATCTCAAAGTCTACGTATCGAATGCTTTGCTGTCTAACAGAACCCATATCGTGAATTGAATACTATCCATTGCTTTTTAATCTACATCACTAGTAATTTTAGTGAGTGCTGTTGTAGTACTATAGTATTTGCGGAAGTCAGACTGAAACGGGTGTATTCGTATATATATTATTTGCGAGTATATTACTTTTGCAAAGATTTTGGGCAATGTGGATATTGAAATGGGTCGGAAGTCAGCTAATCAACAGCATCATGCTTTAAAGGAAATGGGATGATCTTGACATGCTTGCATATAGTTGGACTGCCATCACACAGTTGAAAGTTGCATATGTGACTTAAGATTGTTAGTATTTCATTGACGATCAGTATAAGAAGAAGTGCATCCAAATATCATCAAATGACTTTGACGAGATATCAGATTTATTCATCCTTGACACACTCGTTAGATCTATTATATTCGTCTTTATCCAAACAATCTGAATGTTGTCCCCAACAAATAAGATTTTAACAGAGGGACGTTTCGTCTCCTTAGGATATGAAGTCTATGGTTACAGCATTTGATAACACATGGTCTCCTCTTGGCACGTTTGAAATTGAGCAGGGGATGAGGTGAGGATCACATACGACAATAATGGGCTAAATCGATCATGGTCAAAGCGGGGTGAATCAGCTCAATCGGTGACCAAACCAGGACTAACGAAAAGGAAGGTTCTACAGTGCATTTGGTGGGACTGGAGAAGAATAATTTATTATGAGTTGCTTCCTTATAGCCTAACACCAAATTTGTATGTCTACTGTCAACGACTGGGCTGTTTGAAGCTAACGATTGACCAGAAACGGCCAGAATTGACCAACAGAAGAGGTGTTGTCTTCCGTCACGACAACGCAGGGCCACACACGTCTGTAGTGACTTGCCAGAAATTCCGAGAGCCTTGTTGGGAAGGTTCAATACATCCACCCTATAATCCGGACCTGGCATCAAGCAATTACCATATTTTTCTCGCATTACAAAATTTCCTGAAATTGACATCAAGAAAAGATTGTGAAAATCGATTAGTAGAGTTTCTCGCCAATAGAGACCAAGACTACTATGAGAGGAACATTATGAAGCTACTTTGAAAATGGAAAATCATAGAATACAATGGTGCATATTTGACAATATAAAATATGTTAAATAAAGTCTTGAAATTCACCCAAAAATAATGTATTTCTTCCCCACAAATATTACTACCACAACAGCATGATTGTCTCCCCGAAGGTGTATCTGATCAACAAGACAACATCGGTCAAATAATAAGTCCCCAGATGGTGAAAGAAGCGATAGTCAATTTAAAACCGAGAAAAGCCCCAGGTCCGGACAACATTCCCAACGAACTGATTAAATATGGAGGAGATGCACTACACGAAGAACTCACAAAACTGTTCAACAGAATACTTATGGAGAAGAAAATACCTGGAGATTGGAAAAGAAGTATAACTATACCTATGTTCAAAAAAGGGGATAAGAAAAACAAGGACAACTATAGAGGAATAACACTATAATGAAACTATTCACTAAAATCACGGAGGGTATAATATCCAGATATTGTAGCATGTCAGAAGAACAGCAAGGTTTCCGTAAGAATAGATCGACAGTAGATCGACAGTAGATCGACAGTTGACCGATATACAGTATATCATTAGGCAGATAGTGGAGAAATCTATAGAATATGCTAAACCAGCATATATGTGTTTTATTGACCTTACTAGAGCCTTCGATAGAGTGGGACTGAATGATGTCCTACAAATAATGAAAAAGAAAGGTATACCAAATAACATAATACGTGTTATTAAAGAACTAAACTCCAACACAAATATCAGTGAACGGTAAACTAACCAGGGAGGTACCGATAGCGTCAGGGATAAGACAGGGGGACTCTCTAAGTCCAGTACTCTTCAATTTGGTAATAGATCAAATAATAGAATACGTCAAAGAATCAGCACCAGGATACAGAGTAAATATGAGGGAGATCAAGATAATATGCTATGCTGATGACGCCGTTATAATATCCGAAAATGAAGACGATCTACAAAGACTCTTGTACGCATTCCATACCATAAGTACGCAATTTAACATGAAAATTTCCATTGAAAAATCCAAGACTACCGTAATAAGCAAAGAACCCGTAAGATGCAAGCTAGTAGTGGAAAATAAACCAATAGAGCAGGTCATGGTCGTTAACTACCTGGAATCGAGATATCTGCAAATCAAGATAGAACAAGAGAAGTGAGAAGCCAAGTAAACAAGGCGAATAGAATTTCAGGAAGCTTGTCGGATGTGATATGGAATAACAAATATATGAGCAAGGAAGCGAAAGTAAGAATATACAATACCTGTATTTGACCGATCATGACGTACGCCATTGAGACGAGAGCGGATAATAGCAAAACAAAGTCAATTCTTAGAACTGCCGAAATGAGAGTACTCCGAAGAATATCGGGATGTACACTGAGAGATCGTATTCGTAATTCGACAATACGCGGGGAACATGGAGTGAGCGACATAGTGAGATGGGGACGGACACGTAGAGGAGCTTGGAACGAACATGTGGGAAGAATGGCTCATGATAGAATAGCGAGAATCGCACGGGATGGTATTCCGGAAACCAGGAGGCCTATAGGTCGACCACCTAAAAGGTGGCGCGAATCCTGGATCTCAACATCTAACGAGATGAATGATTGAGTTGGAGAAAACAGGCTATGAGCCTAACAAACGACGAAGAAGAAGAAATATTACTAGTTGTTTAATGAAAGCACAGGAATAACTCCATTAATTTCATTCGATACCGTATATAATCGCGCTCATCCACACATGAGGAGAAAGGATTGGCGTGGTCTCATACGACAAGCTAACTATATCGTAGTTTCGAAATGGAAAACCTAATTCAGCGAAAGCAGGAAAATTAAACCTAGGTTAATTCGATTTATGTCGGGACGAATCTACAAACCCCGGTTGCAACTTTTGAGTTCGCGAGCAACTCGTTAATTAGCTGTCCGGATGGAAAAGATGAATGAATCCGATTCGGGACGGTACCGAATTTTATGAATTTCCACTGACGGCAGAACTTTACCGACGACGTAGTTTGTGGCTCCCCAAATCCATTATTGTTTATCGCTGAACACGATTCCCATTCGCCCTTTACTACGAACGTTTTGGTTGTTGATGATTACAAGGCCACAAACATTTTTTCTTGGTGCTCAGCATTCTAGACATGATTTACGCTATAAAAAATTTTTAATAAGAGGTTTCATTTTGGATAGCCTGCTATCTGTACAGCTGTCACTTTTCAAGCTGTCATCTTTTGACATTTGACAAGTAAAAACTTCGCCATTCCTAAAAATGGAACTATACGCCATTCCTAAAAATGGAATGCACTGACAGTATTAAAATTCGCTACAAAAATGGTGAAAATTTTGCAGTTACAGTTCGCAAAACTAAAGCACTTTTGGGTCGTCGTGAAGCACCTTTTCAGCCAGCAATAGTGAAAGTGGTGGAAAAATTTGAGCTGTTGGGACAACTTAGTGATGTAAAAAATCGAAACTGTGTTCTGTCTACTGACTAGTCATCAAAATGTAGATACTTGAAGAACCCACATCGTGATAAAACAATTGTGTCACTTTTATGGAAGTTGAAAAACTGTCTCTTACATATTTTTTTAATCAACTGTGAATGTGTACATGGAACGTTACGAAAATGTTGTGCATTTTTCTTCCTTATGTTAACCGTCCAATTCTCAATTTTCAGATCCACATTCAGTTCGAGGACTTCAAACTTGAAGTGCCCAATAACTGCGAAGCTAATTTCATCCAAATTTTCCACGATAAAACGGATATGAAGTCCAAGGAAAAGACATTTTGCGGTTCTATGGCTGACCCAGTGATGTCCAAAAATAATGTGATGATCCTAAGATTTTACAATGAACTACCAACCAACAAAACCATGTTTGCTGCCAATTTCACCGCATTCAGAGAGAATGCGAAAAATTCCCGTGAGTATATCGAATTTTGATATTTTCCTTTGGTTATATTCATCTAAATATTCTAAGTAAGATATATAGTCCATCTAGAAAGTATCCGGAATTTATTATTTTCCATAATTTTAATATACTTCTTTTTTATAACATTCTAAGACAGAAGTAATGTATAAAATAAACTATTATTATTATTATACATAGGTTAGATTAGGTTAGGTTAGGAAACATTCTAGGACAAAAGAAATTGCAGATAGTCGGCAATGGCCAAAGTTGCATGGCAATACTAGTTGTCAAATATTGTTGATTGTCAACAGGTATACAATTTATGAAATAATGTCGCTGCTAGAAAGCAGAAAACAGGTAGAATATTTGTATAGAAAAGGTTTTAGAAACGTAAAAAAATTAGTGCAGTTGACTGAACTGGGAAAAAGTGCTATATATGAGACAATAAAGAGAATTAAAAATGGCATGGATATGAGGCATAGACCAGTTTAAGGAAAACCGCGTAAGATTAAAGGAATCAATTTAAACGCTTTATTGGCCTCGGGACGACGCAATCTGCGCCTAGAGTTTCGCAAATTGGCTAACAGATTTGGAAATCAACGAAATGTAAAAGTATGTCCAGAAACCGTCCATATGTCACTGAAAAAACAAGGCTACATATCAGGGAAACCAAAGAAAATCCCTATAATGACACCTCTACAACAAGAACGAAGAATAGAATTTTGTCAACGTTTTTGAGAAGATAATTTTAATAATGTTTTTATATCTGATGAAGTTTTTTCCAATTTGTTAGAAATCACTTAAAAATGCTATCAAAACAACCTGCTACCATCCAAATTCTCAAATTCCCGACCAAAATAATGGTTTGGGGAGCAATATCTGAGCGTGGTGCTACGCTCTCTGTAAAGTTGATGGTACCATTTATAGTCAAATGTATTGTTGTGGCTTTCTAAACAATTTTCTCCTTGAAGATGCCAAACTTCGACCTTTACTCAAGCTTGGATATAAGAACTCCAAGTGACAACCATTTCATGGCCAGCAGCTTTACAAGATCTTAGTCCCATAGAAAACATATGGGAACTAATGAAGATTTAAGTTAAACGAGTAGCGCCTCGAAATAAAGATGATTTAATTCAGTCAGTATTACAATCCTGGGCTACCATCACCGAAAATTATGGAGGTGATCTTGTTTCGCGTGTACCTCAACGTTTAGTCAAATGTTTACAGTTAAATGGAGGTTGCATAAATAAACGTGATGAATATTTTGTTATAATTTGCTAAAACTTAAAAATATATACTGAATAATTACAATTGAGCTTTGTTTTTTCCAGATACTTTCTAGACGGACTATATAATCTATTTAAATAAAAATGAAAGGCTAAATGTGAGTACAAAACTCGAAAACGACTGGATTGATTCGGATGTTTTCTTCAAATATTCTCTTCGATATCAAATAAAATGAGAAGGAAATTTCAAAAAAATTGCATAAAGAAGCAAAAAATCTCATTTCTATTTCATTCAAAACGTTTGACGATCGATTAATCGAAGGCTCGATTTTTAGGATTGTAAATATCAATTTCAGTAATGAATCGATCGATTTTAGACACTCTTGAGTCCACTTCTCATTCATTCTCTTACCGTTTTGTTTTATTTTAATGAGACAAAAGAGTAACAAACATATTATAAGAAAAAAAATTTCAATTAGTAACTTTGTAGTTATAAATGAAATCATAAAATCAATATAAATTCCTTGAATACATCCGCAAAATTCTCGCTTTCTTTTCTACTTTGAACTGTTTGTCTCTGATAGTTTTTCTAGTAGATTCTCAATCATATTTTAGGTTGTTGTTAGATCTTCTTAATTGTTCCTTGTTTTATCTTTGGCTTATTAGTTCATTTTGTGTACTTTAAACCAAGTTAACTTTCAGTTCAATCCAACAGCACAGCATCGTGAAAACGAAATGAATTTTAAAGGATTCAAATATTACAATATCGGTGCAGTGCGTCATTCAGATATCACAAATCGGTGCAGTGCGTCATTCAGATATCACAAATCGGTGCAGTGCGTCATTCAGATATCACAAATCGGTGCAGTGCGTCATTCAGATATCACAAATGGGTGCAGTGCGTCATTCAGATATTAATCTTGCAAGTTTAAAACGGTCTGCTTTCAGTTCTCAGGCACCCTGAATAAGTAGAATTAAAAAGTTTATGGAAATTGAATTTTATTTACAACTAGTTGAGAATGAGCATCCATCAAGTTAAAACCGATTCCATCGAATACATGAAATAATAAGCTGTTGTTAAAAAATTGTAGCGAGTTTTTTTATATTGGAAGAATTTTAATAGTCATATTCAGCACCTCACGTTAGTCAGTAACTCATTCTTTTTATTATTAATGAAATTATTGCAGATCAGTCGTAACGAGTCGATTCATTTGCACAAATATAATAATCGAAACGAAGCTAAATTGTACAGTTGATGCAATCAAACACTGAATGACATTCATCCTATGCAGCAATTCTCTCTAATACGATTTATCATCGAAGTCAGATTATAACAGGATTGACGTGAACGAATATCAAATCGAAATTTAAACAATAGTATTTTTTATATTTACCACTTTATCAGTTCTGCTCTGGTGAATATAGTGTTGTTTTGCCACTTTCAATTGATAAATCTCCGGGGATCAGCATTTTGAACTATTGGTATTTTATGATTTTAATCTTCGAAGTACGCAAATGTGTGAATCGAATTATGGTTATGAATTATTCGTGAAGTTGTAGCATGTCATGAAAATGTATGTAAAGGGTTAAAAATATGAATAATTATAACGGGTTATCCATTTCGTGGTCCGAATTTCACAGCCCTATTTCAATGACGTATGTCGAAGAGAACTATGATCCGAAGCCTCATATGTTCAGTTGAATTTTCTTCAGCGACTCAAACCGTCAATTCTCATCGCTATAGACTAATGATTACAGTTTTTTGGCCTAAAATTAATAATGTGGAATTGGAAGAGATGTGGTTCCAGCAATATGATGCAACAAGCCACACAACACGACCCGTTTTAGCTTTATTGCAAAAAAAAAATTCCCGGGACGCGTGATTTCTGTTTCGGCGATGTCAATTGGTCACCAATATCCTGGTTTTGTTTGTGGGGTTATGCCAAGCATCAACTTCCGGCTGATTAAAATATGGATGAAAATTTCAAATGCTTTTTCTAGGAAATGTGCTATATGTTTTCTGAAAACGGAGGTAAAAACAACCTTTCTAAATTCTATATAGAGCATCTTTGTGGATGGAAATTGTTATTTATAACATCCAACTAAAACAGACTGTAAAAAAACCTTAGTCGTCGGATCCTGTTGATCACGAAGTCCTTCTGAAATTTATCTAAAAAAACCTTTGTTGATCATCGATCAAGTACAAATTGGGTTCCACAAAACTTTTTGGCTCTGATCTATCCTAGAATCACTGATAAATCACAGATCAAGTTTGTTTGTCGATTTTCGTGAATCAAGATCTTCGCATTGTATTCTTCGTTATATATTTGAGGTGAAGTGTATTGTTTACTATTTTTTTCCAAGTGATATAATTGCAAAATGCTTTTCCAAATCAGTTCGTCGTCATTATTAGAAGAATTCAAGTAAAATTCAAAGGCCCTGCATTTTTTGCGACAGGAGTGATCGCAGAATATGACGATCTTGATTTCAAAATACGTTTCCGTTTGAACAAAAAATGTCGTAATGGAATTTATTACATAAAATTCGACCAGCAATTGAGCCACGCAGTAAAAGGAAAACATCGATCGATGCGAGATTGCAATTATTAGTTTGTCTTCAATTCTATGCAACTAATGGTATTCCCAATGACGATAGTGGATCAGATAGAATAGTTTAAATATCATACAGATTTATTCTGCTGCCTCCTGTAATTTCTGTGACGAACATAGAATACGTAAGAATAAGTTCACTTCATTCTAGTGTTTGTCCAGTAAACAGTATAAGTAAGATATTTTTTTTAATTTTTTGAACATGAGGTTAAGCTGATGAGTTACCATTCTAAATTGCTTTTTAAAGATGTTCTACATGTTTTAGAAATTTTTTGAAAGCAACTTATTTCGAGTAAGTTGTTTTTGAAGAAGTTCTTGAGGTTATGTTTTGCATTTTTGGAAAGGAATTTAGTTTTCAAAAACAAGAAACGAAACAAAATTTCTTACTCTTCCAGCATTTATTTGTTAATTTTCAGTTGACAATTTATATTTCTTAGAATTTCTTTCGTTCCCATTGGTACTGTGTAATACATTCTGTCAAGAAAGTACCGGGAATTATCGATTTAAATCTGGCGGGGCAATGAGGCAGGTAAATTTTTTTTTTCCTAGGTTGGTACCACTGTCCTTAATTACTATGCCAAGCTTGAGCGGGATCTGTCAACTAGTGTTTGCAACAGCTGATTAAGTCAGTCGATGTCAGAGTGCGTGCCGATTTTACTATGGGTTATTACGTTGAGCAAAAAATTTGTTTAAAGTTTTGTGTTGCAAATGAATTTTCGTGTGCCGATGCATTTAAAATGTTGCAAAAGGCCTTTGGTGATAATGCTCTATCGAAAACTCGTGCATATCAGTGGTACAGAGCCTTCAAGGACGGTCGTGAAGTGGTCCAAGACTTGCCTCGTTCGATCGAAGATAACGTCGATAAAATTAAGGAAAGGGTGCTGGAAAACCGTCGTACCAGCTTGAGAGAGATAGCACATGATCTTAAGATATCCCACGAGTCCGCACGTACGATTTTGATTGATATTTTGGGCATGAGAAAGGTGGCCGCACGACTCGTACCGAAAGAGCTGAATTTTCTTCAAAAACGTCATCGCGAACAGGTTGCTTCAGACATGCTGGATCGCTGTAATTCCGATTCTACATTTATGGAACGCATTATAACTGGTGATGAGACCTGGGTCTACGAGTACGATATGCAAACAAGCCAGCAATCATCGGAATCGGTGGCAAAAAATGAGCCGAAACCGAAAAAACCACGCCAAAGCCGCTCGAAAATGAAGGTGATGCTCATTGTTTTCTTCGATATCCGTGGCGTGGTGCACTACGAATTCGTTCCAGAGGGTCAGACGGTAAACAAGGAGTATTACCTAGGCGTTATGAAACGTTTGCGTGAGCGTATCCGTAAGAAGCGGCCAAATTTGTGGGCGAACAACTCATGGATTTTGCATGACGATAACGCGCCTTCTCACCGAGCTACGATTGTGACTGACTTTCTCGCCAAAAACTCAACAAACGTGCTTCAGCAACCACCGTATTCGCCGGATTTGGCTCCCTGCGACTTTTTCCTCTTCCCAAAACTAAAATTGCCCCTTCGTGGCACCCGTTTGAGTCGATTGAAGCCATAAAATAAAATTCGGCTCGAGAGCTAAAGTCCATCCGGGAAAGCGCCTATAAAAAATGTTTCGATAATTGGAAGTGCCGTTGGCATAGATGTATTGGAGCAAATGGAGCCTATTTTGAAGGCGACCCAATAAATTTTGACGATTAAATGTAAAAATGTTGTTTTAATTGAAAATTCCCGGTACTTTCTTGACAGAGTAGTAAGTTTTAATTCAATATGTCTACTAATTTGACACGGTGTACTCTGAAGTTATTTATTTGATTTAATTCTAAAAATTTTTTGATAAGAATTTTTTACAAATTAAGATTTGTTTGAAGGCTAACAGAATAAATCTGTATGATATTTAAATTTTGTGATAATCCTTTTATCAAGAAAAAACCTCTTTTTATTATTTTATTAGATCAACATCATCGGTATGCAGAATTGTTAAAAGGTCATCACTTGAAATTGCCTTCCATTTTGTGCAGACACAAGTAATATTAATAACGTAGTTCGTAGTAATATGGTATGACAAGCATATAAACAATAAAAATCCATTTATAAGTCCTAACTCTACTTTAACAGCGCTATCACATAAATATATACATTCTTATTTTCCTTCTTTCTATTTCTATGGTGTAGCGGTAAAATTTTAGAAAACGCGATGTTGTCAGATTGTTTTCTAGGATCATCTGATCCATGTGATCAATTAGCCGAACTCGTTTTGTGAAATCCAAATTCGTTGATCCGTTTGACAAATTTGATGAGAGTATCTGTCAATCCAGTGATCACCGAATCTTAATGAAATCCACCATTAATATCTGAAAAAACTCTTCGAAGTAGTTTTCAATTCATATTTTATTTGTGTGTCCTGGTCATCTGGATCAAATCTGTATGAAATCATATTCAAATTAATCAACACATTCATATTCTCTATCAAACCGAACAGAGTTCCACGCCCTTGTCATTATGGATTCAAAGCGTCAAACTTCAGGCACTGAATGGATTCTTCCGGAGTTTCGACTACTTCCAGGGCAAAAAAAATGTTAAAAACGAACCAAATAAACTTCCCAAGAGTCGCAACTAAATAAAAACTTTTCCTGATGAGGACATAATCAGATTTGAAACCTCGAGCACCCTGAATGAAAAAAAACCTTTCATTCTATCTGGAGCAGAAGAATGACGTGACGTTGGCGGCGGGTATGGCGTCCGAATGTCAATCAGAACTCGTACAAAGAGGCAATAAACGGCGCCTTTCTTATGCATATACCTTCATTATAAGTTACCGAAAGGCACTCTCGAGTGTTTATTAACTCCGAACATCTCTGAGGCTGAAACTGCCGAAGAATTTCCGTCGTATATTGCTCAGGAAAGTTGTGACAGCCTAATGAACATGTGTTGTTGAGATTGGAACCGAGGAGCGTATTTTGAATGCGATATACGCATGTGTTACTGTCGCAGAAGTTTGTAAACTTATGCGACATTCTGGGAAATGTTTGAAGTACCTTGCTTAAAATTATTAACAATGTAGAAAAATGATGTGCAAACAGTAAAACTCTCATGTAGAATGTCCAATTGAAAATAACAGTTAAAATTTTAGAAAAATGATAAAACCAATCGAATTTTGGGGTGATAGTTTTTACAAAATATTCAGAACTGTAATCATTATGAGCTGTAAATTTGTTATCGAGTTACATGAACGTAAGGCATCAGGGTGTGAGGGTGGTAGAGTCGACTAGTAGGCTTACTAATGGAGTACCACAAGGAACGCTGCTTGGTTCTATGTTGTTTTTAATATGGGCGTAGAGTTCGTGTAGTGGCATTGTCCGTCTAGAGACGTACAATACTTTGAACTTTGAATGTATAATCAATTTTTCATGATACAGCTTCAATTTTCGAAAAAAAGCCGTGTCATCTTTATATTATCCATGATGTTCAGGATCCAGTATAACTACCAGTTTTCTCAACTAACACGTTCTAAATAAAATCCTATGAATACGTTCCAATGGAACGACGTAACACCGATAAAGAGGAAACCATATCAGATTTGCTTACTCAATTTTACTCATCACAAGAGAGAAATATCGAGTGTTTTTTTAGAGTGATAGAACTTTAAAAAGGGATAACTGCGATTTGACAGAAGGTAAAAGCCATGTTGTTTTGACATTTCTATTCAGTAAACATTGTAAAATTATCATGGAAAGACTAAAGCCACAACAACGTTTAGGAATTGTTGAAATTTATTTACAAAATCAGTGTTCTATTCGCCAAACTTATAAAGCACTTCGTGAAATTTATGGTTTGCGTAATCGTCCATCAGAGCAGCTCATTCGTCGAACTATCGAAAGATTTCGGACAACATTTTCCGTACTCGATGCAACAACAACATAAAGATAAAGAACTGTACGTACAGAAGAAAATATCGCTGCTGTAAGTCATTGTGTAAATGATGGTTCAGATTTGTCTATTCATTGACGTTCACAACAAGTTGGACACTGTGGATCCACCACATGGAAAATTTTGCGTAAAGATCTTGGTCTACACCCATACAAAATCCAACTGGTTCAAGAACTAAAGCCACTTGACCATAATAAGCGTCGTTTGTTTGCTGATTGGGCCCTAGAACAGCTTGAAATTGATCCACTTTTTTTTCGTAAAATTGTGTTTAGTGATGAAGATCATTTATGGTTGAACGGCTATGTAAACAAGCAAAATTACCGTATATGGAGTGAAAACAATACTCAAGAAGTTCTGCAGTTTCCATTGCATCCTGAAAAATGCACTGTATGGTGTGCTTTACACGATAGAGCCATCATCGGTCCATATTTCTTTAAAAACGATGCTGGAGCTAATGTTACAGTGAATGGTGTTTGTTACAGATCGATGATCAATGATAATTTGTTTCAAAATTTGAATTGTATCGACCCAGAAGTGTTTTGGTTTCAACAAGATGGTGCTTCACCTCATGCTGCTACCGTAATAATTGATTTATTGAAAGAAAGATTTGGCGATAACATTATTCCCAGAATGGTCTAATTAACTGGCCGCCAACATCATGCGACATAACTGGATTATTTTCTTTTGGGGTTATGTCAAGTCATTGGTTTATGCTGTTAAACCACAAACAATAGACGCTTTGGGAGCCAACATAACTCGTGTTATTGAAGAAATGAGACCTGAATTACTCGAAAAAGTGGTCCAAAATTGGTTTGGTCGAATGCGGTTCCTCGGAGCTAGTCGTGGTGGACATATGCCGGAAATTATTTTCAAAACATAAATGTCATAAAATTATCTTTCAAATAAAAAAACAATTTGGCTTCAATCCTGATTAAAATGTGTTTTATTTCAATTTAAAGTTCTATCACTCTGAAAAAAACACTCGATATATATTATCATCACATGTGGTGGAAATTAACTAATAAAGAATCAAAATAAATATAAAATAATGACCAAATTATTTAGACATCAACTTATGAATATATGTTTCGATTGGATGTTGAAGAATCACAAGTTTCATCACCAAAAAATTTTCAACATATAATCATCAAAAAGGCCTTTTTTATTTGCCTTTTTTGAAGAATATGAAGCGCATTCTCCAGAGAAATAACCTGATAAATTCGGAACCAAAATCTCTTCAGCAAGGAGTTTTTTGAATAAACAAAATAATCATTTAAAAATATATAAAAATACCTTTTTTATCACTAAACATTTCTGTTTTCTTCCTCATTCATTAGGAACTTACTTTCTACTCCATCCAATCCAAAAGTAGTGCTTGAAAATTTCAGTTTCTGATTCACAAGTTGCGGAACAAGGAAACTCCCCATCTTATACAAATTTTTATTTTTCTGAAAGAAGAAATACTGTCTCTTTCTCGGCAGTTTTACCCGTGGGTCTATCTTTCCTTGCAACCCTATCATAATTTCGTTATACGCAACCGTCAAGTCACAAGAGAAATTCCCCTCGAGAAGTTTCATGTACTACAAACAGGCTATACGTTCCTTAGATGTGAGGAATTATGGGAAAATCGTTACAAAAATGTGAGCTCAGAAGAATTTCCCCCTTCATGTTTACAAGCTCGCGAACGATTCGTATGTGAGCAAATCGCGATTTTTGTTCAAAAGAAGGATTTGAAAGAGAGTTAAGGAATGATTTATTGTGAGTTCCCCAGTAATTCTGAATTATATTTCAATAAGACATGTATAGCTATAAATTGGAGTATAAATTGTTCGTCTGGGTTTTTAATTATATCAGATGAACAATAATTTTGCACTTTCATAGCTGCCGAACCAGACATCTTTGAAATTTGGTTCGAAAGCAAGGCTACTTGTAAAGGGTCTTTCAGTAGGAACGCTCCATTTTTAAATTGACACTACTCACGCATGGCAGCCATTGTTTATTTGTGACATTGACAGTTGTAATTGTCAATGTCTACTATTTAATCATGAAAAGGTACAAACTCCAACTACGTTTACAAATAATCCTAATTTGTTGTGAAAAATCGCGATCTGTTACGCTTTAACTCTAACTTTTGGTCTTTATAATTTTATATAAATATTTTAAAAATTTTTAAAAAATTTTAAAAAATTAGCCTTCTACATATTTAATTCCAAAAGATTATATTTAATGATTATAACTTCTGAAAATAAATTAAAATAATGTCGTATAAGTACCACTTATATCATGACATAAAATAAACATTCATTATAAGACATCCGAATGGTATAACAAAATCCAATAAATAAAAATTATTAACCAAAATCCTATAAATTAAATATTTTGAATAGACAAAATTTTGTTTCTGCTGATCAATCTTATGAAAACCAATATCTTTCAAGAATATCCAACATAATCCTAAGAATTTCATCATAAAACTATCTTACTTAGACTATTCAATATTATTGGATATCTAACCAAGGTACGTTATATAAAAACTCAAGATATGTAAAACATTACTGAAAAACAAGTTTTAAGATCGACTTTGCTTCGTCAGTATTCAAATAATTCATATTCAAAAAATATAACATCAATTAACAACAAATATTCACTTACCCTTCAAATTTCTAGAGACAGTTCTACCGAAATGAAACCTTTAAATGTGGTGAATAACGGTTCACTACACTCAAAAATATATCTGTGGTTTACCCTTGATCTAGAAGATTGAAAGACAATTTAACGGCCTCTGCTATAGCACAAGGACTATCTGTATAAAGAATGTTAAGGACACCAAATTATTATATATTATGAATAAAATAACATAAATAGAGGTTAATTCTTGATAGAAGGTATATAAAATTATATAAATATTTTAAAAATTTTTTAAAAATTTTGAAAAATTAGCCTTCTACATATTTAATTCCAAAAGATTATATTTAATGATTATAACTTCTGAAAATAAATTAAAATAATGTCGTATAAGTACCACTTATATCATGACATAAAATAAACATTCATTATAAGACATCCGAATGTTTATTTTATGTCATGATATAAGTACTTATACGACATTATTTTAATTTATTTTCAGAAGTTATAATCATTAAATATAATCTTTTGGAATTAAATATGTAGAAGGCTAATTTTTCAAAATTTTTAAAAAATTTTTAAAATATTTATATAATTTTATATACCTTCTATCAAGAATTAACCTCTATTTATGTTATTTTATTCATAATATATAATAATTTGGTTTCCTTAACATTCTTTATACAGATAGTCCTTGTGCTATAGCAGAGGCCGTTAAATTGTCTTTCAATCTTCCAGATCAAGGGTAAACCACATATATATTTTTGAGTGTAGTGAACCGTTATTCACCACATTTAAAGGTTTCATTTCGGTAGAACTGTCTCTAGAAGTTTGAAGGGTAAGTGAATATTTGTTGTTAATTGATGTTATATTTTTTTAATATGAATTATTTGAATACTGACGAAGCAAAGTCGATCTTAAAACTTGTTTTTCAGTAATGTTTTACATATCTTGAGTTTTTATATAACGTACCTTGGTTAGATATCCAATAATATTGAATAGTCTAAGTAAGATAGTTTTATGATGAAATTCTTAGGATTATGTTGGATATTCTTGAAAGATATTGGTTTTCATAAGATTGATCAGCAGAAACAAAATTTTGTCTATTCAAAATATTTAATTTATAGGATTTTGGTTAATAATTTTTATTTATTGGATTTTGTTATACCATTCGGATGTCTTATAATGAATGTTTATTTTATGTCATGATATAAGTGGTACTTATACGACATTATTTTAATTTATTTTCAGAAGTTATAATCATTAAATATAATCTTTTGGAATTAAATATGTAGAAGGCTAATTTTTTAAAATTTTTTAAATATTTTTAAAATATTTATATAATTTTATATACCTTCTATCAAGAATTAACCTCTATTTATGTCTTTATAATTGTCCGGATAAAAGAACAGATGAACGTAAAGAAGTTTGAAACGAATTTTACACTCCATGATGTTACAGTGCTAGTGAGACAAATAAATGCAAAAAGTGAAGAGAATATTTCTGCCGTACGTGAAAGTGTTGTGAAGACCTAAATTACTCGATTTCTCGACGTGCACAAGAACTAGGCATCTCACAGACGTCTTTATGGCGAATTTTACGAAAAAGCCTTGGTTTACATTCATACAAAATTGTTTTAACCCAAGAACTCAAACCAACAGATCATTTAAAGTGTCGTGTAGTCGGTGAATCGATTATTTCAAGAAATGAACCGATAAATTATCCGCCTCGTTCCTGCGATTTAACTCCATTGGACTTCTTTCTTTGGAGTTACAATAAGTCATTGATTTACAGCAATCGTCCAGCAAATTTAGACGATTCTTAGATCGATATTGAACGAGTAATCACTATCATTCGACATGATTTGTGTGAGAGAGTCATGGAAAATTGTGTTCAACGACTTAATTCCTGCCAGAGTTTCCATGGTGGATAATGAAATCAAAATTTCAATAATTCTCAAATGAATAGTGTGTTTTATTCACAAAACAAAATGGGGCGCTGTTAATAAAAGAACCTTCACTTTCATAATTTAAATATTTTAATATTAGCCTTCTACATATTTAATTTCATAAAATTATATTTAATAATTATAAGTCCAGGAATTAAATTAATGCCATATATCTACCACTTATATCAAACGATATATAAAATAAACATTCATTATAAGACATCCAAATGATATAAAAATTGTTATCCAAAATCCTATAAAGTAAATATTTTGAGTAGACAAAATTTTGTTTCTGCTCATCAATCTTATGAAAAGAGATATCTTTCAAAAATGTTTAACATAATGTTAAGAATTTCATCATAAAACTCTCTTACTTAATGATTAGAGTAAAACAACTTAATTTCCGCTAATTTATTTAATTTCACAAAAAATTTTTTCGTCAAGACAACATGACTTCGTCAGGTGAGTATGATACTAACTACATATTTGAGATAGAGTTCTTCAAATATTCAAAATGTACAGAAAAGAAGGTAGTGGGAATTTACAGTAATTTGTTTTTTTTTATTATTACACAAAGTTTCAGAAAAGGTTAAGTAAGGGGGATTGATTGAGGTCCGTCTGGTCGTTTAGGAGAATCTGTTTTTTATTTTATTAATTTAAGTTGTTTTACTCTAATCATCAAGATGTATTTCCGACAAGTAGAGACCGATACAATCAAACACTTTCTTACTTAGAATATTCAATGATTAATTTAATTCAATTCCTGAAGTTATAATAATTAAATATAATTTTTTGAAATTAAATATGTAGAAGGCTAATATTAAAACATTTAAATAATTTTTTATACCTTTTGTCAAGTATAAACCTCTTTTCATTTTATTTTATTCATAATATATAATTATTTGGATTCCTTAACATTCCTTATAAAGATGGTCCTTGTGCTATATCAGAAGCCGTTAAATTGCCTTTCAATCTTTTAGATCGATGGTAAACCACAGTATTATTTATTTGAGTTAACATTATACTCCATTTAAATTTTCAGTATTCATTTACCGAAAGCTTTCTACAGTGTTAAAAGGTGAGAAAATATTTTTTGTTGATTGATATTATATTTTATTGAATATGAATATAATTGAGTACTGACGAAGCAAAGTCTCTCTTCAAACTTGTTTTTTAGTTATGTTTTTATATATCTTGAAATTTTATAAAAAGTAACATAGATATCCAATAATATTGAATTTTTTAAGTAAGATAGTATTATGGTAGAATTCTTAAGAGAATGTTGAACATTTTTTAAAGATATCTGTTTTCATAAGATTGATGAGCAGAAACAAAATTTTGTTTACTCAAAATATTTAATTTATTGGATTTTGGTTAACAATTTTTATTTATTGGATTTTGTTATATCATTTGGATGTCTTATAATGAATGTTTATTTTATATGTCGTTTTATATAAGTGGTACTTATATGAGATTAATTTAATTTAATTCCTGTACTTATAATTATAATAATGTAGAAGGCTAATATTAAAATATTTAAATAATTTTATATACCTTCTGTCAAGTATAAACCTCTATTTTGTTTTTATTCATAATATATAATATTTCCTTATCATTCCTTATACAGATGGTCTTTGTGCTATAACAGAGGCCGTTAAATTGCCTTTCAATCTTTTAGATCAATGGTAAACCACAGAATTATTTATTTGAGTTAACATTACACTCCATTTAAATTTTCAGCATTCATTTGCCAGAAGCTTTCTGAATTGGTAAAAAGTGAGGAAATATTTTGTTGATTGATATTATATTTTATTGAACATGAAAAAAATTTATTACTGATGAAGCAAAGTCTCTCTTTAAACTTGAATTTTAGTATTGTTTTTATATATCTTGATATTTTATAAAGAGTAACCTAGTTAGGTATCCAATAGTATTGAATATTCTAAGTGAGATAGTTGTATGATGAAATTCCTAAGATTATGTTAAACATTTTTTAAATATATCGGTTTTCATAAGATTAATGAGCAGAAACAAAATTTTGTCTACTCAAAATATTCAATTTATAGGATTTTTATTTATTGTATTTTGTTATAGCATTTGGATGTCTTATAACGAATGTTTATTTTATGTCGTTTGCTATAAGTGGTACTTATATGACATTAATTTAATTTAATTCCTGAAGTTGTAATTATTAAATATAATTTTTTCTAATAAAATATGTAGAAGGCTAATATTAAAATATTTAAATAATTTTATATACCTTCTATCAAGTATAAACCTCTATTTATTTTAATTTACTTTCATGTCTACATCTAATATAGGGCATGTTTCCAAAAAACATTATTCAACAAATGGATCACAAGCTATAGGTATACAGGTTATGAAAATCATTTACGGAATATGGGATTTACCATGCAATAACAAGTGAAGCTATTGTGCCAGTAGCTCAGCACAAAAGTAATTCATTATGTGTAATGAAGGATGACGAATATTCAACTGGACTGCTCTTTTTGTCCTTCCAGAATGCGGGAGAATTAATCGCTTTGCACTGGCGCGGCGCCATTATTCAGATCCACGTCTAGTGTTGATTACGTGAGTCCATGACGATGATGAAAAGACAAAATGAAAATAGTTCTTTCTTCAAAAATGTACTTTTCACAGATGAGTCTTCATTTTCTTTGAAAAAAACATAATCTATCCTTTTTACGATATTGCTCCCGAGAGAGTGAGCACCGAAGTATTTCCAACAAAAATAACAATATAAAGTGGAAAATTATTTTGAAAAGATGATGTTATATTAATGGTGACCGTTATGCTACTGGCACTGTTCTAATCGGGAACGAAGATTGGCGATCACACGCTTACACATAGCTCTCGATATTGCTGTCATTTCTGATCAGATGTTTTGCTTCAATTGCGGCAGTTTCGACGTATTACTCTCGTAGACCTTACTTTTAAGGTATCCCCATGCAAAATAGTCGAGTGGACTAAGGTTGGGGCTTCTGGAAGGCAAATTGATGGAACCCCTACGAGAAATGACCTTATTAGGGAATCATCCGTTAACAGCTTCCATTGCTTGATTTGATGTATGTCAAGTGGCCTCATCTTGTTAAAATCACATTGTTGAGTTAAAACCTTGAAATTCCTGTAACGCTGGGCCCAAAAAGTTTGGCAGCATATCGCAAAAACGGTCACTAATCACCTTGAGTGATCGACCTTGTCGATCTTCATGAATATAATGTCCAATTATGCCTCTAGCAGACATTCTGTTCATTGATATGACCAGAAATTTGCTTCATTACTGAAGAGTATGTTATCAAAATTGTTGAACCGCCGTAGCATTTCGTTGGCAAAATTCAATCGATTGGCATAGTCCGTATCCTTCAATTCTTGAGCCAATTGAATTTTAAATGCAAACCTCATCTAAAATCAAATGCAAGAACGATTTTTTGATGTTTAGTGATTGGCCTCGCTTTCGGATAGATAAAGACGGATTTCGACGAACTGACGTCTCCACTTCTTGAATAGTTTCTTCGTCGCGGACTGAACGAGGGAGGCCAGAGTGTTGAATTTTTCCGTCGCACCTGTATTCTCGAACATCCGAATCAATTTCCTAAAGCTGTCGTCACTTGGTGTATGGCGTGTACGATATTCCGCACGACACAAACGTTGAGAAGCCACTATTGAATCACCGTTGTAATGATACGCTCGTACGCAAAAAGGGCGATGCGTTCGTTCATAGTTGCTAAAACTCCACAAAATGGCGGACACCAGGATACCCTCCACACTACCCTCCGACGCTCAGTTTCAGCGCCAAAACAAATACTCAGTACGCTTCTTGGACGCGCTGTGTTTCTCGTGAATGTGATCTTACAACATTTTTGAAGATTCAGAAAGACAATTACTACTGCAATATTGTTGAAGTCAACTGAAATCACTTTGTAGTGTAGCACAGTCCTCCCCGTAACTTATCCTCAAGAAACACATGTTATCAAAATGTTATCAGTTATCAATGACTGACGTTACAACGAGGAACGGGATCAATGGCCTCACAGGCAGAGATGCGCACCACGCCTGTCCGAAGAGCTCAGGTTCGCATGCTCGGAACGAAACGCCGCCTCCCTAATTAAAAGGTGCTCACAACACCCGCATTCCTTGAGAGTTCCATATCTATTGTTACTTGGCCTATCACCCGGATTCATCTTAACGCCGACTTCTGGGACACTCTGTGTAAGATAAACTGTAACTATCGGGTGTTTTATAGATATATTTATATGTTATATACAAGACCCAACTGGTTGAAGAACTATAGCCACTAAAGACCATGAAAAGCGTCGTTTGTTTGCTGATTGGCCCTAAAACAGCTTGAAGTTGATCCTTTTTTTATCGTAAAATTGTGTTTAGTGATGAAGCTCATTTCTGGTTGAACGGCTATGTAGACAAGCAAAATTGCCGTATATGGTGTGAAAAGAATCCTTAAAAAGTTCTGCAGGTTCCATTGCATCCTAAAAAATGCACTGTATGGTGTGCTTTACACACAGGAGGCATCATCGGTCCATATTTCTTTAAAAACTATGTTGGAGCTAATTTTACAGTGAATGGTGCTCGTTACAGATCGATGATCAATGATTATTTCTTTCGAAATTTGAATGCTATCGTCCCAGAAGTCTTTTGGTTCCAAAAAGATGGTGCTACCGTAACAATTGATTTATTGAAGAAAGACATGGCGATAACATTATTTCGAGAAATGATCCAATTAATTGGCCTCCAAGATCATGCAACATAACTCCACTGGATTATTTTCTTTGGGGTTATGTCAAATCATTGGTTTATGTTGATAAACCAGAAACAATAGACGCTTTGGAAGCCAACATAACTCGTGTTATTGATGAAATAAGGCCTGAATTACTCGAAAAAGTGGTCCAAAATTGGTCTGGTCGAATGCGGTTCCTCAGAGCTAGTCGTAGTGGACATATGCCGGATATTATTTTTAAAACAAATGTCATAAAATTATCTTTCAAAAAAAAATTGTCTTCAATCTCAAAACTCTAAACTCTAAAAAAACACCCGATATTTCACATCAGCCTATTGACGTTTCTATGAAAATTCCAACATTTTTATCGTAACAACACTTACTTGATTTTAGGATTTTCCTGTCGCTCACAATATTCCTTGTGAATTTCGAAAAAAAATTCAGTTTTAATGAGAATTACGTTAAGTACCCATTATACAGATTCCTTTTTCTCTTCACGTCTGCCGTCTGATATCCATCCCATCAGAGGACGACCCTGCCCTCCCATCATCCAAACAGTTTATTCAAATTTTATTGCATAGTGCAATTTGAAATACTCATAACTTCCATTCAGCACGATGCCAATGACCGTTAACGACCTTTCCGCCATTCTGTTCCCCTTTTTCATGTTTTTTCCGCATCCGATGCTGTCGCCCCTGATGCTCCGTCCAGAGAAAGGCAATTCGTTGTCATCTATCTATTCATTCTGCAATACTCGAACAACTTTTTGTGGTGAATTATATGTGTTCGGAACACGCGAACAAGTTATTTTTTTATTTTCTTCTACTTATTCGTAGTTTTTGGACGAGTACTTTGTGTATCTATTTCGGCTCTGTAACGGGTCTTTCATATACACTGCTCTAAAATCGAAATGGATAATTTGGGTACATATATAGTCCGTCTTGAAAGTGACTTCTATTTCAGAAATATATATTCTAACTTCTACAATATATTTTGAAACTATGTACAAAAATTATCGAACTGATATCCTTATATATAATCAATATAAAATATTTTTAATGTCTCGGAAAAAATGAGTGTGGATAGCTTAACAGGAGAGCATCGGACTCGTGACCGGGAGGTCCGGGTTCGAATCCTGTTCAGGTAGAAATGAAGTTTTCTAGTTGGACGGGTGTCTGTCACCATTTCACTATTGGATCAAAAATTAACAGTGCTGTGACCTAACGTGGCGCAAGATCGCAGTAACAAGGCCTACCCAGAATACAACTAAACTCCTAACTCGCACAAGCTGAAAAGAGGGATCTTCACAGAAGATCTAGTAGTATCAGGATAATAATATCAAAAAATATCAAACCTTTTCACACCCCGAGATGAAATGTATTAATATAAATGTATTAACAAAAACTATGTATGTGTATTAACATACAAATTCAAGAAAATCCACTACTCCAAAATTATCTAAAATTATCAAAATAAAGGATCATATAAAAATAATTGAACGAGACCTCCAACATTTGATAGCTGCTATTTCGTTCTCTCTGACCTCACAAGAAATGTATTGAATTCACATTCAAATATATAACAAGATCAAAATTTAACTCACCAAATAAGATAAAACCTGGAACGAATAAACTTGAGGTAAACTTTGAAGTATCAACATAAAACAGAAATGATCAACGTGTTGTTACGTATAACCTATGAATATTTGCACTCGGAGCACACAAAAACATAACAAAACTTATTCACCCCAAGTAATGTCTCATGATGAGAAAAATGACCAGAATTTCAAAAATAATAAATAATTAAGGAATATAAGGACTCTATGTAGCGTCTTTAAAGTATCCGGAAAAAACAAAGGTCAATTGTAATTATTTAGCATATATTCTTAATTCTTGAATTAGAAACTTATAACAAAATATTCATCCTATTTACTTATACAACCTCCATTTAACTGTAAATACTTGACTAAACGTCGAGGTACACCCGAAACTAGATCACCTCCATAATTTCCCGTGATGGTAGTCCGGGACGGTAAAACTGACTGAATTAAATCATCTTTATTTCGTGGCGCTGCTCGTTCAACTTCAATCTTCATCAGTTTCCATTTTTATCAATGGGACTAAGGTTTGGTGAAGGTGCTGTCCATGAAATGGTTGTCACTTGGTGTTCTTGCATCGAAGCTTGAGTATAGGCCGAAGTATGGCATCTTGCATTATACTGCTGAAAACGCCACCCCTTTGGAAACAAAGAATGTGCCGTTTCAAGAAGAAGATCATTTAGAATGCCACAATACTTGTCACTATTAATGGTAGCATCAACTATACAGAGAGGCGTAGCACTACGCTAAGATATTGCTCCCCAAACCATTATTTTGGTGGGAAATTTGGCAGTTTGAACGGTAACAGTTTGTTTTGATAGGATTTTTAAGTAATTTCCATCAAGTTGGAAACAACTTTCATCAGATTTGAAGGCATATTGAAATTATCTTCTTGAAAACGTTGACAAAATTCTATCCTTCGTTCCTTTTGTGACGGTTTCATTAAAGGGATTTTTTTGGTTTCCTTGATATGTAGCCTTGTCTTTTTAGTGACATACGGACGGTTTCTGGACATACTTATATTTCGTTGATTTCCAAATCTGTTAGCAGTTCGCCAAACCCCAGGCACGGATTGTGTCGTCCTAAGGCCAATGAAGCGTTTAAATATTTTCCTTTAATCTTACGCGGTCTTCCTGAATCTGGTTTATGCCTCATGTCCATGTCATATTTTATCCTCTTTATTGTCTCATATACAGCACTTTTTCCCAGTTCAGTCAATTGCACTAATTTATTAACGTTTCGAAAACCTTTTCTATAAAAATATTCTACCTGTTTTCCTTTTTCTAGTTGCGACATTATTCCATAAATTGTGTACCTGTTGACAATCAACAATATTTGACAAATAGTGTTGCCATGCAACTTTGACAATAGACTTCTACTTCCACAACCTATTTTGTACATTACTTTTGTGTTAGAATGTTAGAAAAAAAAAAGTATATTCAAATTATGAGAAAAAAATACTAGACGGACGATACCTTAGCAGAAAGAATTGCTTTGTATGTAGATATACCTTCTAGAATTCTTCGGTGTAATTGATTAATCTCAATCAATTAGTATGCAAACTCTGAGATAAGCATACTTCAATGGAAATATGAATAAAAATAATATTCTAATTTCCGCGGAAATTAGAATATTGTTTTTATTCATATTTTCAAGATGAATTTCCGTCAAGGAAAGACCGAAACAATCATAGATACTTCAATGGGTTGTTTTACAGCGGTAATATCGGGTGTTTTTCAAGAGTAATAGAACGGCATGTCCACCACTAACTCTGAGGAACCGCATTCGACCAGACCAATTTGGGACCACTTTTTCGAGTAATTCAGGCCTTATTTCATCAATAACACGAATTTTGTTGGCTTCCAAAGCGTCCATTGTTTCTGGTCTATCAGCATTAACCAATGACTTGACATAACGCCAAAGAAAATAATCCAGTAAAGTTATGTCGCATTCTATTGGAGGCCAATTAATTGGACCATTTCTCGAAATAATGTTATCGCCAAATCTTTCTTTCAATAAATCAATTGTTATAGTAGCAGCATGAGGTGTAGCACCTTCTTGTTGGAACCTTAATACTTCTGGGTCGATACCATTCAAATTTTGAAACAAATAATCACTGATCATCGATCTGTAACAAGCACCATTCACTGTAAAATTAGCTCCAGCATCGTTTTTAAAGAAATATGTACCGATGATGCCTCCAGCATGTAAAGCACACCATACAGTGCATTTTTCAGGATGCAATGTAACCTGTAGAACTTCTTGAGGATTGTTTTTACTCCATATACGGCAATTTTGCTCGTTTACATAGCCGTTCAACCAGAAATGAGCTCTATCACTAAACACAGTTTTACGATAAAAAAGGTATTCTAGGGTCTAATCAGCAAAAAAACGACGCTTATTATGGTCAAGTGGCTTTAGTTCTTGAACCAGTTGTATCTTGTATGGGTGTAGACCAAGATCTTTACGCAAAATTTTCCATGTGGTTGATGCACAGAGTCCAACTTGTTGTGAACGTCGACGAATAGACAAATCTGGATCATCATTAACACTATGAATTACAGCAGCGATATTTTCTTCAGTACGTACAGTTCTTTGTCTTGTTGTTGTTGTTGCATCGAGTAGAGAAAATGTTGTACGAAATCTATCGATAGTTCGACGAATAAGCTGCTCTGATGGACGAATATGTAAACCATAAATTCCACGAAGTGCTCTATAAATTTGGCGAATAGAGCACTGATTTCGAAAATAAATTTCAACAATTTGTAAACGTTGTTGCGGCGTAAGTTTTTCCATGATAATTTGTCAATGCTTACTGAACAGAAATGTCAAAACAACATGGCTTCTACCATCTGTCAAATCTCTCCAAAAAAAACACCCGATATATATAAGTTGTTTTACCCTAAAATTGAGGGAAATTGTTTCGGTGTAGTATTGAACTCTATTTGCTATGAGTAGATCGATGAGCTTTTTCACCGTGCTTCACTTTCACTAAGCTCACCTTCATTGAATTCACTTTACACATGTACCTAATTTACAAGTGAATAATGCAGATAATACATTCACTTCCAAGCCTTTTAATGCATTACGGTGTTATCACGGGGTGGTATCCCTTGAGAAGTTAAAGTGAATACGAAAATACACGTATTCAAGAGCAGAGGGAGAATGTGTATTTAAAACTTACTTGTTTGTTTTGTCTTGGGTGATGGATTCAGATGATTTTGGTCAATACCTTATGTTTTCTGTTGATTCTCTATTAGCTAGTTCCGTTCACATGTGTTGATAATCGATATGTCTATAAAGTGAAACATTGTTTTCTAACGCATGTTATTGAATTGAATTCTAAAAAGTTTTCAACAGATTTTGTCATTAGAACTATAGATGGTTTCGGAAAATTATTCCAGCTGCTATCTGTAATATTCAGGGAAACTCCTCGAACTAAATTTCCAGTATATATTTGACCCCCCCCAGAAACGAAGAATTTTCGAAGATTTAAAAAGAGGTCATCTTCTTTTTGATGGGGGCGAATTTCCATCATGAGTTTGTTCCGAAAAAACCACCCTCATGAAGCTGGCATCAACCACCAACATTTTTTGAAACGAAGAATTTTCGAAGATTTAAAAAGAGGTCATCTCTGTTTTGATGGGGGCGAATTTCCATCATGAGTTTGTTCCGAAAAAACCACCCTCATGAAGCTGGCATCAACCACCAACATTTTTTGAATAGGGAAGAGATGTCGAATGTTGGTTAGTTTGAAAGTTATTTATGTTCTGTAAACAACCCAGTTAAAATGTTCAAATGTAAATGTAAATTAAAATGTAATATTGAACTAACCGTCAAAAGGTGACGTTGAACCGCCCAAACTCAGGAACCTAGATTTTTGAAGAATACAAAAACAATTTTCAAGTTCTGTAATAGGGAGAATTCCTATGACGACATTGTTTCGAAAAACCCCCTGAGGATGGCAACAACCCCTAACAATTTTTGAATAGGGAGATGTTGGATGTGGTTTAGTTGAGAATTTTTTTCTGTTCTCCAAACATTGCAGTTGAAATTTTCAAATTTGTTCATTTAATGCCAGAACAGTTTGAGTTTTTGAATGTTTCTACTTTAAAAACATTCCATTTTCTAATCGTTAATGATGGGATAATGTGTGAAACGCATGAAATTCATTACAATATATACTATTTTGCCAATGATTATTATTTTTATTTTTTAAATGTGAAGTAAGGCTGATGAGTTTTTCCGTTGTGGGAATTCTTAATTGTTTTTTGAAGATGTTCTGCATGTTTTAGGAACTCATTTTGAGCAAGTTGTTTTTGAAGAAGTTCTTGAGGTTATGTTTTGCATTTTTGGAAAGGAATTTGGTTTTCATAAAACAAGGTACGAAACAAAATTTTGTATCCTTCAAGTATTTATTCAGTAATTTTAATTGATGATTTGTATTTCCTTGAATTATTTTATTTCCTTTTGGTACTGTGTAATAAATTTTAATTCTATATGTGTACCAAATTGAAATGGTGTTTTGTAAGACATTTACTAAATTCAATTCTGAAAGTTTTTGAATAAAATTTTTTGAAATCAAAATTTCAAGGGAGTATAGAATAAATCTGTATGTTATTTAAAATTTTCTGGTGATCCTTCTATTAATAAAAAACCTCTTTTTATTATTCTTTTGGAGTCGTTTAGTTATTTGATAGTAGCTTCAACAATCAATTCGTTTATTATATTGGTGAAAAATTGATACTCGAATATTCGAAACTTTTCGATAAAATTATACTTAAAACACCAAAAATCACTGATTAGAATATTCAGTTCCCGATTTTCTTGAAATGAAACAGAATAAGATAGCTGCGGTGTGTACGAGCATTTTCCCGAGGGAAATCATTTTTCTTCATTCGTTTGGAAGGATGGAAGATAAATATTCGAGAAAGGAAAATCCTCGTTTTATTTCCCATCAAAAAGGTTTTTTCTGTTTCATGGGCAAATAACTTCAGCATAATGGTGAGTCTCATTGACATATTGAAGTGTAAGATTTAAGCATTATATATTGAGAGTTTACTACGAAGATTTTTTTCAATATCACAGATAATAGCTGGATTAAAACGTTGGAACCTCAACAGAGGTTTTTTCATCCCTGTAACTTCAACCCCCTTACGGGGGTGAGCACAACCCCTTGATTTCGAATAGGGATGAAGGGTGTAGCGATAACTAATTTTGAAGATTGTATCGAGTACAATCTGACCCTAAAGTTTCGCTTCAAAATATCCATCGATAATGAAATAACAGCGAAAATAGTGAAAGAGGCAATGTAGAATTTATCTGGAGAATATTATTCGTATCAGACACATTTCAAAGGTATTTAGTAGTTATTTTGTTAATTTTTTGTCCAAAAATGTATTAATTTTTCGTCCAAAAAGGTAGACGGAGCATGCTTTTCATTTACCTTAGTCTATCGTGGATTTTTAAGAACGTTACAAGTGTGTCAAAGCGATTGTAAATTTATAGTATAATTATAATGGTATATTCCGCAGAAGAAAGGGGACTCTGCGCGAACAACAGCGGCTTTATTTAAGGAACAACATCCTGGAAAAAACGTATCCGCTGCTTACGTTGTGCAACTGGTTGCCAAATTTGACGCTATTGGTTCAGTCGGAAACAAAAAATGAAAGAGATGAAGCGAGGGACGTAGCTGTCTTAGGTCATGTAGCAATGGATCCGACCTTGCGCACTAGGAAATTGAGGCTCAGGACTGCTGGACGAGCTTCTAACGAACAATATCCTATCGATGCCCTCGGATCTAATGTCAAAAGTCACGAGCCAAGAACGGAATTTTAATGTAATCGAATGGACCCAGCATGCTGAGGTTCTATTGAGGACCGACCTTGGCTTCTCCACAAATGGCTCGCGAACGACGAACGGAATAGGAGCGGGAGTCTATGGGAGCAAACCGAGAATTAACATCTCACTGAGTCTCGGTCAAAACGCAACCATATTCCAGGCAGAATTATTTGCCATTGAGACCGCGGCAGAACTGCTGATAAAACGGCAAATCCACCATGGTAAAATCAAAATATTTACTGATAGTCAGTCAGTACTTAAAGCTTTGGAATCCAGCTCTTGTACCTCAAGAACAGTCTGGAGTTGCCGCACGGCTTTAAACAGACTCGGTATGTATAATGGAATGACTCTGGTTTGGATACCGAGCCAATCAAACTATTTGGGTAACGTGGAGGCGGATCAGCTGGTGTTTGCTGGAGCTGCGCTGCCTCTGGTAGGGCCGGAACCATTCCTGGGAATACCACATGATGGGCTAACGAAGCGATAACAGGCAGAATGAACTCAAGGCTAGAGTCTTTCTGGCGGAGCCATTCTGGCCTGAAACATCCGAGGTTGTTCCTTGGAGCTGCTTCGAACAAAAATATGGTGAATCTAGCGTTAGGTCTGGATAGGGTCAAACTAAGAACACTTGTCGGAATTATGACAGGTCACTGCAGACTGAAAGCGCATTTGCACAAAATCGGTCTGGCTGAAGACGATCAATGCAGGTTGTGTCTTGAGGACACTGAAACAGCCATGCACATCGTCTCAGAGTGCCGAGCGGTGAGTCGCATCAGATTCGAGGTCTTTGGCTAGGCTTTTATAGCCCACTGCGAACTGGAAAAATTACCCCTGAACAAGATTATTGGTTTTATCCAAAAACTGGATCTCGTCGGGGAGATATAAATTAGGGGTGAACCACAATAGTCCGTGCGGACGCAGTGGTAGGGTGGACGGACGCCGGCTCGCCATAAATAACATAATAATAATAATATAGCCTTTTATTCAGATCTCTTACAATGGTTTTTAAACTTATGTAAAACTGTATCAACTTATTTAACTTATCTTACTAACATATAGCCTTGTTTAGCTAACATTATCTATATAATCTTATTTAGTGTCTAACTTTAAAGACTTAAACTTAATATATGGTAATAAAATTAAACTAATATTTGGTCCTTGGTTATTTTGCCAAGATCTGTTTCCAGTCGGCAAAGGCCTCCTCCAGCATGCTATGTAAACTACTGATTTTCGGTGGTTGTTGTCTTTGTAAGTTGGAGGGTTGTGGTCGCTTTCCCCCTCGAGGACCAGTCGGCTTGGGGGAGTTCGTTGTTTTTTTGTTTCTTTCTTGTTTGTTCCTTTTGTTGGTTTTGGTTTCCGTTTGCCGTTCTGTAGTTGCTATTCGTTTTTATCAGTGTTAGGCATGTTTGAAAGGGAGCTGGATCTATGTCTCATTAAATCAAAAGCATTTGTCCTGTTGGTCTTCATTTTGTTTACGGTTTGTTGCTTTTTTGGTTGATTGTTTCCTGAAGAGGGTGAAGCGGATAATCCCCTTTTTCTTTTTTCTTGGCTGTTGTTGTTCTCTTTAACGATCAATTTATCATAATTCAAATACGCTATATTACCCTTTTGTCTCTCTTCAGCTAACTTGGGTTGCAGCTCTTTTCTTCTTTCTAACACCTCCTTCGAGTAATCCTCCGAAATGTATATTGTTTTTAGGTTCTTTTTGTTTTTGATAATTTCGGTCTTTTTCCAGTTGTTTGTGAACGAGCACAGTACCGGCCTCGGTTTATTGCTATCCCTCTTTCTAATTCCTAAGCGATAAATTTTGTTGATATCACGTTCTTCCATTATAATATTTAAATCTAGATTGAAGGTTATTTGAGCTTTTGTATTAGTTCGTAAGAGGATTTTTCGTTTTCTTCTAAGCCGAATACTATGATGTTGTTGGCTTTCTCAATCCTCTTAAGGTATTCTATTTCTTTTTCCAGTTTTTCTACTTTATTTTTCAGGTTCTTATTTTCTTCCATAATAGGGAATAATTTATCATCAATTTTTTCCATAATACTATTTGTTATAGAATCCTTCAATTCTGCATTCTGAGTTTGCATCTCTATTTTCATTTTTTCGAATAATATTTGGAATTGACCTTCCATCTTATAATTTTCCCGTGTGTAACGGAACGCAGTAGTGGAATATGGCAGAAATATTTTTTCTCAATTGGCAACACTGTTTAATCTGTCGGATTTATTGACGTTTATGACAAGTGTCACTGAGTGAACGTTGTGTTGTTTTCGTGTATTCTAACCTCCGATCTAATATTTCATATTGTGGTTGTAGATCGACGATGGGGTAATCGCGCTACCCGTATGTTTATAATCACTTCCAGGGGGTCCCAGCACCGTATCGATGAATACCAGCAGGCAGAAATCACGTTTGCTATTTTATTTCACTTAATTTCACTCGGAGTTAATCACGGTGTTGACAGTTCGGAAGCCGGAAACGGAATCCAGATATAAATAACATAACATAACTAGGAAATTGTCCGATGTATCTGTTGTTTCGAGCACAACAATCATGAGAATCCTGAAACAACATAAATTCCATCCTTATACAGTAAGATACAGATAGAGTAAGATACGATTGGTTCAGGAACTGAATGAGGATGATCCCGATCGCCGACCCTAGTTCTGTAAAATGGTCAGTGAAATGATTAATGGTTATCAAAACTAAATATTCGATATATGTTTTTCGGGCGAGTGTTCATTTTACCTTAACAACATTGTAAACCAACATAACTGTCGGTATTGGTCAGATGAAAATCCAAGATTATTTCGTGAGGTGCATAGTCAGCTTCCCCAAAAATTAAATGTTGGGCGAGTATTTATGGAAATCACATAATCGGCCCTTTTTTATGCCCTGTAATCTCACTGGCCAAATTTATTTAGATCTATTGAAGAACGCTATTTATCCAGCCCTCGTGCAAGTATTGAAGAATGTAGAAGACCATCAAATGATCATTTTCCAACAAGATGGCGCATCACCTTATTTCGTACAACCGGTGCGTCAGTCCTTAAATGAAAATTTTCCTCACGTCTGGATTGGAAGAAGGGGACATATTGGGTGGCCACCCAGATCACCTGATCTGGCTCCACTGGACTTTTTTCTATGGGGTCACCTCAAATCCAAGATTTACCCTACCTAACCTGAGTCACTGGATGATTTGCGCACTCAGATCATTGATGAATGGCGTCAAATTACACCAGAAATCTTGAGTTACGTACGTGAACGGTTTCAGCAAAACTTACATTACTGTTTGGAAGTGAATGGTGCCCATTTCCAGCATTTAATAAACAGGATCAGACAGTACTCGATAAGATCTTCAAAATGAGGTATCGCAACCCTCCTCATCCCTATTCAAAATCAAGAAGTTCTACTCATCCCTGTTAGAGGGTTGCAGTTACGGGGATGCGAAGAGCGAAAAAGTTGTTCCCCCTCGAATCAGAAATTAACGGGTCTGGGCGATTTTCCACATTTTCATTTTAAAGCCAGAAAATTGAGGTGTTAAATTTTTGGTTGGACCACACTGTATGCAGGTGGCAATGAACTAATGACTCATCAAAATAAAACATGAATTATTTGCCAAAATTATCTAAATGCATCATCACCCAATACAAATTTGTTCTGAATGGATGTTAGGGAATAACAAATTCACTCACCAAAAGTGTTCCAATTCAGATAGGTCTTTTTTATTTCCTCTTTTTCGAAATAGATAACACATTCTCCAGAAAGGGAATCTGAAAAATTCTGACCCAGCTTCTCATCAGTTGGGAATTATTAAGATACTAAATAAAAACAATCAATAAAGTATACATTCTGTCAAGAAAGTACCGGGAATTATCGATTTAAATCTGGCGGGGCAATGAGGCAGAAAAAATTTTTTTTCCTAGGTTGGTACCACTGTCCTTAATTACTATGCCAAGCTTGAGCGGGATCTGTCAACTAGTGTGTTTTCAACAGCTGATTAAGTCAGTCGATGTCAGAGTGCGTGCCGATTTTTACTATGGGTGATTACGTTGAGCAAAGAACTTGTTTAAAGTTTTGTGTTGCAAATGAATTTTCGTGTGCCGATGCATTGAAAATGTTGCAAAAGGCCTTTGGTGATAATGCTCTATCGAAAACTCGTGCATATCAGTGGTACAGAGCCTTCAAGGACGGACGCCCATCGACGGCTTCGATCGAAGATAACGTCGATAAAATTAAGGAAAGGGTGCTGGAAAACCGTCGTACCAGCTTGAGAGAGATAGCACATGATCTTAAGATATCCCACGAGTCTGCACGTACGATTTTGATTGATATTTTGGGCATGAGAAAGGTGGCCGCACGACTCGTACCGAAAGACCTGAATTTTCTTCAAAAACGTCATCGCGAACAGGTTGCTTCAGACATGCTGGATCGCTGTAATTTCGATTCTACATTCATGGAACGCATTATAACTGGTGATGAGACCTGGGTCTACGAGTACGATATGCAAACAAGCCAGCAATCATCGGAATGTGTGGCAAAAAATGAGCCGAAACCGAAAAAACCACGCCAAAGCCGCTCGAAAATGAAGGGGATGCTCATTGTTTTCTTCGATATCCGTGGCGTGGTGCACTACGAATTCGTTCCAGAGGGTCAGACGGTAAACAAGGAGTATTACCTAGGCGTTATGAAACGTTTGCGTGAGCGTATCCGTAAGAAGCGGCCAAATTTGTGCGACTTTTTCCTCTTCCCAAAACTAAAATTGCCCCTTCGTGGCACCCGTTTTGAGTCGATTGAAGCCATAAAACAAAATTCGGCGCGAGAGCTAAAGTCCATCCCGGAAAGCGCCTATAAAAAATGTTTCGATAATTGGAAGTGCCGTTGGCATAGATGTATTGGAGCAAATGGAACCTATTTTGAAGGCGACCCAATAAATTTTGACGATTAAATGTAAAAATGTTGTTTTAATTGAAAATTCCCGGTACTTTCTTGACAGAGTAGTAAAAACAATCAATAAAGTATATATACCTTCATTCATAAAACATTCAATCTAAAGGAATAATTTCGAGACGATGCAAAAATTGAATTATTTTACAAAAATTTTTATCTTCAAATATAGGTACTCGTTTTTTCAATGTCAAACTAAAACCTCTTTATTGAAAACCCTTTCTACAACCTTTGGAATATGTAACACTAAACACTACTAAACTCGAGTCATTGTATCCTCGTAATAAGAAATTATAGAAAACGAAGATATTTCTTATTCCATTCCATGTCTAATAAGGTTCAGTACCATTCCAAAGTTAATAGTGTTGTATTATAAATCCATGAAACGTCCGAGCACCTTGAAGCAGCAGAGGCAAATTGGCTGATTTTTTACATTAACAAAATCAATGTAAGGCATAACCAACATTTTTCTCATTGACATTTCTGAAACAAACTCTTCACTTGAATACATTCGAAAATATGTGCTGATTGCTCATTTCGGAAAAAATATAATTTTCGAACGGAGTAATTCCAAAGAATGATTTATATTTGTTATTGCAACATGACTCATGTATTAAATAATGAAACGTCCGAGCATCCCGAGAGATTTAAATCATAATTCTCCATACAATATAATATTAAAAAACTTTCGTAATAATCCTCTCGTTCCATAAACGTTAAAATCATCCCCCGTCTCTTCTTTGAGCTCAATCATAGTCGCCTTGGGACTCGCTAACTCATAAATGAATTTCTCTGCTAATTATATTTTGCTCAGCAATGGAAAATTAATGTTCGTTGAAGTCTCAGCCCCATTGATATCAGGATGTTGAAAATGGCCTATGCTCCAATTTAAGTTATAAAAGCATATTTGGTTCACTGCGTGGATATGTCTTGAACAATCGTTGCATGACAATTCGAGCTCAGTTTGATCTAGTGAATTCGTTAGACGAATCTAAATTGGCTTTTATTACACAGAGGTTTAAATCTATGTTGGTTTATTTCAACGCCGAGAAAGTTCCGTTAAAAATATGGGTGTGGAGCATCAAAATTCCATACAGAAATTAATTCATTAACGTTCAAAGGAATGGTAACATAAATATTAAATTTTAATAACGAGATTGAGTATGGTGGACAGAAAGTTATCGAATCGGGACAGTGCAACATACATCCGAATAGATGCAGACATGCATATTTTATAGTTTTTTTGGCTACTCTTCGGTGCAATGCTGTAATGTTGACGAACGCAACACAGTACGCATCGTCAAAAGTCTTGGAACCCTATATTTCAACTGCAATATATCGGGTGTTTTTTTTAGAGTGATAGAACTTTTAATTGAAATAAAACACATTTAAATCAAGATTGAAGCAAATTGTTTTTTCACTTGAAAGAGAATTTTAGGACATTTAAGTTTTAAAAATGATTTTCGGCATATGTCCACCACGACTAGCTCTGAGGAACCGCATTCTACCAGACCAATTTTGGACCACTTTTTCGAATGATTCAGGCCCTATTTCATAAATAACACGAGTTATGTTGGCTTCCAAAGCGTCTATTGATTCTGGTTTATCAGCATAAACCAATGACTTGACATAACGCCAAAGAAAATAATCCAGTGGAGTTATGTCGCATGATCTTGGAGATCAATTAATTGGACCATTTCTCGAAATAATGTTATCGCCAAAGCTTTCTTTCAATAAAACAATTGTTACGGTAGCAGTATGAGGTGCAGCACCATCTTGTTAAACACTACTGTGTGGACACCATTCAAATTTTGAAACAAATAATCATTGATCATCGATCTGTAACGAGCACCATTTACTGTACATTAGCTCCAGCATCGTTTTCAAAGAAATATGGACCGATGATGCCTCCGGCGTGTATAGCACACCATACAGTGAGTGCATTTTCAGGATGCAATGAAACTTGCAGAACTTCTTGAGGATTGTTTTCACCAAAACACTTCTGGGTCGATACCATTCAAATTTTGAAACAATTAATCATTGATCATCGATCTGTAACGAGCACCATTCACAGTAACATTAGCTTCAGCATCGTTTTCAAAGAAATATGGACCGATGATGCCTCCGGCGTGTAAAGCACACCATACAGTGCATTTTTCAGGATGCAATGGAACCTGCAGAACTTCTTGAGGATTGTTTTCACTCCATATACTGCAATTTTGCTTGTTTACATAGCCGTTCAACCAGAAATGAGCTTAATCACTAAACTCAATTTTACGATACAAAAGTGGATCAACTTCAAGCTGTTCTAGGGCCCAATCAGCAAACAAACGACGCTTATTATGTTCAAGTGACTTTAGCTCTTGAACCAGTTGGATCTTGTATGGGTGTAGACCAAGATCTTTATGCAAAATTTTTCATGTAGTAGATGCACAGAGTCTAACTTGTTGTGAACGTCAACGAATAGACAAATCTTCATTAACACTATGACTTACAACAGCGATATTTTCTTCTGTACATACAGTTCTTTTTCTTGTTGTTGTTGTTATTGCATCGAGTAGAGTTAATGTTGTCCGAAATCTATCGATAGTTCGACGAATAAGCTGTTCAGATGGACGATTATGTAAACCATAAATTTCACGGAGTGCTCATAAGTTTAGTGAATAGAACACTGATTTTGAAAATAAATTTCAACAGTTTGTGAACGGTGTTGCGGCATGAGTCCTTACATGATGATTTGTCAATGCTTACTGAACAGAAATGTCAAAACAACATGGCTTCTACCTTCCCTCAAATCACAGTTATACTATTCGAAAGTTCTATCACTTAAAAAAAAAATATGCTGCATTGTCCCGATACGAAAATATTTCTGTCCACAATGCTCACGCTCGTTATTAAAACTCAGTAATTATGTAACCATTCTTTCAAACGTTAATGAGTTAATTTCTGTATGAAATTTTGATACTCCACATCTTTATTTTGAGCAGAACTTTCTCGATGTTGAAAGCAACCAACATAGATTTAAATCTCTATGTAGTGAGTACCAATTTAGATTCGCTGAACGGCTATCTAAAAAACGAAAAATTGCCATATATGGCAATCCTCAAGAAGTTCTGCAGGTTCCATCGCATCCTGTGTGCTTTACACGCTGGAGGCATCATCGGTCCATATTTATTTAAAATCTATGCTGGTGCTAATGTTACAGTGAATGGTGCTGGTTACAGATCGATGATTATTTGTTTCAAAATTTTAATGGTATCGATCCAGAAGTATTTTGGTTCCAACAAGAAGGTGCTACACCTCATGTTGCTACCGTAACAATTGATTTATTGAGAGAATGATTTGGCGATAACATTATTTCGAAAAATGGTGAATTAATTGGCCTCCAATATCATGCGACATAATTACACTGGAATATTTTCTTTGGGGTTATGTCAAGTCATTGGATAATGCTGATAAACCAGAAACAATGGACGCTTTGGAAGCCAACATAATTCGTGTTATTCATGAAATAATAAATTACTCTTAAAAAGTGGTCCAAAATTAGTCTGGTTGAATGCGGTTCCTCAGAGTTAGTGGTGGACATATGTTTTATTACTCTCAAAAAACACCCTATATTAAGGCTGTAAAAAAACCCATTGAAGTATGCTTATCTCAGAGTTTCTAAACTAATAGATTGAGATTAATCAATTACACCGAAGACTTTTAGAAGGTATATCTACATACAAAGCAATTCTTTCTGCTAAGGTATCGTCCGTCTAGAATTTTCTTCTCATAATTTTAATATACTTTTTTTTATAACATTCTAACACAAAAGTAAGGTACAAAATAGGTTGTGGAAGTAGAAGTCTATCGCTAAAGTTGCATGGCAACACTATTTGTCAAATATTGTTGATTGTCAACAGGTACACAATTTATGGAATAATGTCGCAACTAGAAAAAGGAAAACAGGTAGAATATTTGTATAGAAAAGGTTTTCGAAACGTTAATAAATTAGTGCAATTGACTGAACTGGGAAAAAGTGCTGTATATGAGACAATAAAGAGGATAAAATATTACATGGATATGAGGCATAGACCAGATTCAGGAAGACTGCGTAAGATTAAAGGAAACAATTTAAACGCTTCATTGGCCTTAGGACGACAGAATCCGCGCCTGGGGTTTCGCGAATTGGCTTACAGATTTGGAAATCAACGAAATAAAAAGTATGTCCAGAAACCGTCCGTGAGCCACTAAAAAGACAAGGCTACAAATCAAGGAAACCAAAAAAATTCCTTTATGAAACCTTCAAAAAAGAAACGAAGGATAGAATTTTCTCAACGTTTTCAAGAAGACAATTTCATTACTGCCTCCATATCTGATGAAAGTTGTTTCCAACTTGATGGAAATCACTTAAAAATACCATCAAAACAACCTGTTACCGTTCAAATTTCCAAATTTCCCAACAAAATAATGGTTTGGGGAGCAATAGCTCAGCGTGGTGCTACGCCTCTCTCTATAGTTGATGCTACTATTAATAGTGAAAAGTATTGTGGCATTCTAAAAGATGTTCTCCTTGAAACGGCACATTCTTTGTTTCCAAAGGGGTGGCGTTTTCAGCAGGATAATGCAAGATGCCATACTTCGGCCTATACTCAAGCTTAGATGCAAGAACACCAAGTGACAACCATTTCATGGCCAGCAGCTTCACCAAATCTTAGTCCGATTGAAAAAAAATGGAAACTAATGAAGATTGAAGTTGAACGAGCAGTGCCACGAAATAAAGATGATTTAATTCAGTCAGTTTCAGAGTCCTGGACTACCATCACGGGAAATTATGGAGGTGATCTAGTTTCGGGTGTACCTCGACGTTTAGTCAAGTATTACAGATAAATGGAGGTTGTATAAGTAAATAGGATGAATATTTTGTTATGAGTTTCTTATTCAAGAATTAAAAATATATGCTAAATAATTACAATTGACCTTGGTTTTTTCCGGATACTTTGAAGACGCCATATAGAGTCCTTATATCCACAATATATTCCTTAATTATTTATTATTTTTGAAATTCTGGTTAGTTTTCGCATCATGAGACATTATTTGGGGTGAATAAGTTTTGTTATGTTTTTCTGTGTGCGAAACAACACGTAGATCATTGCTGTTTTATGTTGATTACTTTAAAGCTTACTTCAAGTTTATTCGCTCCAGGTTTTATCTTATTTGGTGAGTTAAATTTTGATCTTGTTATATATTTGAATGTGAATTCAATACATTTTTTGGGAGGTCAGAGAGAACGGAATAAGTAGCTATCAAATGTTGGAGGTCTCGTTCAATTATTTTTATATGATCATTTTGATAATTTTAGATAATTTTGAAGTAGTGGATTTTCTTGTATTTATATGTTAATATACATACATAGATTTTGTTAATACATTTGTATTAATACATTTCATGTCGGGATGTAAAAAGGTTTGATATTTTTTGATATTATTATCCTGATACTCCTAGATCTTCTGTGAAGATCCCTCAGAATCTTTTGCAGCTTGTGCGAGTTAGGAGTTTAGTTGTATTCTGGGTAGGCTTTCTTACTGCGATCTTGCGCCACGTTAGTTCACAGCACTCTTAATTTTTGACCCAATAGTGAAATGGTGGCAGACACTCGTCCAACTAGAAAATTTCCTTTCTACCTGAACAGGATTCGAACCCCGACCTCCCGGCCACGGTCCGATGCTCTCCCGCTGAGCTATTCACACTCATTTTTTCCGAGACATTAAAAATATTTTATATTGATTATATATAAGGATATCAGTATGAGAATTTTTGTATATAGTTCCAAAATATATTGTAGAAGTTAAAATATATAGTTCTGAATTAGAAGTCACTTTCAAGACGGACTATATATGTACGCAAATTATCCATTTCGATTCTAGAGCAGTGTATATGAAAGACCCTTTACAGAGCCGAAATAGATACACAAAGTTCTCGTCCAAAAACTACGAATAAGTAGAAGAAAATAAAAAAACAACTTGTTCGCGTGTTCCGAACACATATAATTCACCACAAAAAGTTGTTCGAGTATTGCAGAATGAATAGATAGATGACAACGAATTTCCTTTCTCTGGAAGGAGCATCAGGGGCGACAGCATCGGATGCGGAAAGAACAGCTTGAAGTTGATCCACTTTTTTATCGTAAAATTGTGTTTAGTGATGAAGCTCATTTATCGTTGAACGGCTATGTAAACAAGCAAAATTGCCGTATATGGAGTGAAAACAATCCTCAAGAAGTTCTGCAGGTTCCATTGCATCCTGAAAAATGACTGTATGGTGTGCTTTACACGCATCGGTCCGCATTTCTTTAAAAACGATGCTGGAGCTGGAGATGTTAGAGTGAATGGTGCTTGTTACAGATCGACGATCAATGATTATTTTTTCAAAATTTGAATGGGATCGACTCCAAAGTGTTTTGGTTCCAACAAGATGGTGCTACATCTCATGCTGCTACCGTAACAATTGATTTTTTGAAAGAAAGATTTGGCGATAACATTATTTCATAGACGATACATCTTTTTTTCTTCAAATATCCGTACATACATTCCCTACTTTAAATATTCATTTGATGTTTTGATCTACTTAGGGTAAATTTGGTCATTATTTATGGACATGTTTCGTGAATGTGAAAATAATCAGAATTTCTATCCTAATTTATCCTATTACAGGCAAGAAACTTATTTTACGCTTATGATGTTTAAAATTGAAGAATATTGCATTTATTACAATGTTGCCAGCGCAGAAACAGATTTGTTCATCCTTGTCGCACTGGTTAGTTCTGCCATATTCGTCTTTATCCAAACAATGTTGGCCTCACAACAAATAAGATTTCAACATAGGGATATTTCTTCTCCTTTTGATAATAATTCTATTAGTCGGCCAGTTTCACACGCTCAACATCTAATTTCCGTTGAAAATTTCAAATCTATAAATTTATTCTTGAATAAGTTACATATGATAAGTGAAAACACAGAATTCTTTATATTGTCTAGCGACAGTCGAATAAACGTAGTTTTCTGCAATTTTTAATTTTTTCCGTGAGGAAACGGAAAGTTTTATGAGAACGAATATATACGGTTAAAAGTCCTTATCTTTCTTCCTTTGATCTGCATCGTTACATATTGGAAAGAACTGGTGGAAAAAGAATATATCGAACAAAGCGTTGTCTAATGTCTTTTAAATTTTTTGCCATAATGCAATTTCCACCATATTAAAATCTGATTCTTTTTCCAGCTTTTTATATACCAGAATGTGCTGCAGACGAGTTTGACTGTGATGACGAAACTTGTATTTCAAGGACGTTAAAGTGCAACAATCTTTATAACTGTAGATTTCGATGGGATGAAGATGATTGTCCGGTAAGTACGCACGTATTTCTCATCAGAAAAACCTACTGCTAGAACATATTTTATATTCGACATTAGATTCACCTCTTTTATTATTATTAATGGATATTATTACAATTTGAATGACAGTTGAGGTGAACACCTATAAACTCACATAATATATGTAAACTATTGACGAGAAACTTGAAGGAAAAATAAGACTTAACAAAAATTCTAACAGTGAGATTGGAGACCTCTTTGTTGCGCTGACTTCCATCTATCGTATCCAATCTTGAATGGGTTGACAGAACAAGATTGGACAATGGAGCCAGGAAGACTGTTCCAGGAGTTAAATATCTTGTTGAAAGAAAATTCTAACGTTGGGTGATCACGTCCAAGCTTGAAATTATGGCCTCGGAGATTGTTGGTGTTGAGGGTGAACATATCACGGAAATTATCACCTAAAAGACTTTGCATAGCCCGGAATTAGAAAATGAAATCCCCATAGAGACTTATGTACTCAAAGGTGGCCAACTCCATGGTAGCAAGTCGAGTGGCTCATTGTTGTGTGGACTCAAGCACGTCAGACTCACCTCTTGGATTACCCTACTAAACTGGACCACCGTACTCAAGCTTTGGTCGAATGTAGGTCCTGTAGATAGTTCCGAATTTTCAACCGTCACAACATGTAAGTAAGTTGTCTCGCTTTGTCAATATGACTTCGACAGCTGAGGTCCTCTGAGATGGTGATATCAAGGTCGGACAGTTGACCACCGACCTTGTGCGGTCGATGAGGGTTGTTTCTTCCGGTATGGAGTATGAATTACTAGTCTGTGTTGAGAGGAAGCATCCAGTTGATGCACCAGGTGTTCAAGACATCCAGGACGTCCTGAAGTGCAATGGGTAAGTGGGAAGTTGCAGACTTTGACGTCATCGGCGAAAAGAGAAACACTAGATTTGATCTGAAGTGGCAAGTCAGGTTAATTTTTGTTGTTCATCCTTAAATCAGGAATACTCAAGTTAATAAGGGGTGAGTCACTGAAAATTTGCATTTTTGGATTCTTGATTCGTAAATTCTACTATTTCCCTATGAGATTCGATACTTATATAGTTTGCGTCAGTGTTTGGCATTGGCAGAGTATGGTTCGGTGGTTTCTATAAGCTACAGATATGAGGGTTTTCTGCCCAGTAAGAAGCCTCAGCTCGTTCTTTGACATTGGTATTTCCCGCAATGACCAGGCGAGCTGATATCCAAACTAGCACTAGTTGGTTGCTTTTCACCAGTGATATGAGGGATTTTTCACAGCTCCAGATGTTCCTTGATTTACTTTAATCGGATATCTGTTGCTTCAGTGCCATCTAACTATCTGAGGCAATACAAATTCTAATTTTCTAATTAAAACAAATTGTAGAAATTACTAATTTTTACTACCAAAAAAATATAAATTACACATTTTCTTGTGACTCGAGTTACGGGAAATGAACTATCAACAGAATTATCACGTTCCGATTGTAAACCTCTGTACCACTATTAGGTGTTACCTAGAATCTATTGAAATATTCAAAATATGTATCACTTTTGTTTAAATACCTCTGTACCACTATTAGGTGTTCAGTTGTCTGATGATAGGATAGTTCATTTCCCGAAACTCGAGTCACAAGAAAATGTGTAATATATATTTTTTGGTAGTAAAACATAGTAATTTCTACAATTTGTTTTAATTATCATCAACTACCAAATAGTAACGGCTGAAACAAATCAGTTTCTAGTTTCTTCTTATTATCTGGACGGATAGACTTCGGCACATCTCTCTTCAGCCGAAATTTGTGTTTAATGAGTTGTTATAGACTTTTCCAAAGATAGTGGTGCCCTATACTTGGTATCCTATATTTCTATGCCTTCTCCTTGCTGCATCCATTAGTATATCAAACGAGATAGTTTTTTCAAATTTAAGGTAACCTTTCCATGCCTTCTCACACTTTAACGTCTACTGATGAATAAGTTGGCACGTACAGAAGTACCAATGATTCCATAAGCCTTATACCATCCACGTCGAAAACATAGAATGCCAACTTTGGCAGTAAAAGCCCAAAGTCCAACGTATTGAGGACCTTAGAGAAGTTCAACAAAACCAAAACACTAGCAAGACCACCATCGAAAGCTTCAAGAACATGATCAAGCACAGACGCCAAAGACGTAGCCGTGCTGGAACCCCTTCTAAATCCGCATTGGTAATCGGAAATAATTTAATTATTCTTGAAGTTAGTATAAATCTGAATGAAAATATTAGGAGTAGAAATAATTTCGTGCGCTTTCGATAATAGATATCACTACTTGTTTATTGTTCTATTGTTTCATCTTGCGACACCTTTATTTTGAAGTGTCATCATTAGGCTTTCATTTCAGTATGTCATTTCGCTGATGTGTAAACAACATAATTTTTTTGTGCTTCAGAGCATTTTCAGAAATGTAATCTTTTGTATCGAAAAAAGTGTTTTTGCGGGGAGTTCAACTCCATTACTTCAATATGAAGAAAAAGGCTGCCGAAAGTCATCGATTTCAAAGTGGCAATTTTTATTTGAAAGACGAAGAAAAACCCGGAGCGCCAGCAAAACTTAAGGATCCATCACAAACTGAAGATCCATCACAAACGCAGGACAAACTCGCAAAAATACTTGGAGACACTGAATCACACATTTTCCATCATTTAAAAACAATGGAAATGATCAGAAGTTGAGTGTCGCATGAACTGAAGCCGAGAGACGTCGAACGATGTTTTTTTACGTGTGAACTACTGCTCCAACGACAAAAAAGAAATGGGTTTCTGCATCTAATTGTGACTAACGAAGAAAAGTCCACTACGATTATCCAAAACGTCAGTTAACGTATGGATGCCTCATCATTAATTGTCAAGCCAAATATTCATGACGAGAAGATCATGATGATGTGTATTTGGTGAGATCAGCTGGGTGTAGTGTATTATGAGCTGCAACAATCGGACGAAAGGATCACAGAGGAGGTCTACCCACGACAATTGGTGCGTTTGAGCCGAGCATTGTGGGAAAAACTGCCACAACATGCCGATAGACACGACAAAGTTATTGACAATGCACGACCACATGTTGAGTCGCCCGTTAAACCGTTCTTAGGAACGCCCTAATGGAAATATCAAGTGATCACGAAAGAAAAGGATCGCTTAGGGAAGAACCATCACAAAACAACTGAATAGCGTACTTTGGAGTTCACGAATAAGAATGGATATCAAAAGAAAAATCTATGAAACCTCAGTAGAAAGTGTCGCTACAAATGGAGTTAAGGTATGGAAAGTGAAGACGGAACTGAAGAACAGAATGAAAACGTTGAAGATGGGATATTGGAGACGCTGCGCTAAATTAACATCACAAGATCGTATCAGGAATAGAGAGATTAGAGCTAGAGTGGGGGTTGATACTGATATTAGGGTTCCATTAAGACTAAAACTTTGCTATGGTATGCGTATGTAGCAACAATGAAGAATGAGAGATGGTCATTTTGAATCCCCAATTGGGCTCCACCCCAACGAAGATAAAGAGGAATACCCAGAAAAAAGTGGAGTTCAGGAAGCGATGAACAAGAGAGGATTACAGGGCCGTGACTGGAAGGATAAAAGTATTTGGTGACTTAGATGCCAGAAATAGCATTACTGTTGTATTTACTCGCACTTTATTTCAAGATTTTTGACAGTTTGGGCAATATGCTTATGATTCTTAGATGATTATTTGCATTTTTTTCGAAATTGCATCGAAGAAGGATTTTTTAATTTACTTTGCAGGTACATAACGATTATGATCTCCGTGTCAGGAATCTAGGCCTTTCAAATATGTCTCCTTTTTTCCTAGAAATCTTTGGGCATTTTAAGGGCCGAAAATATTTGTTCTTCACAGTTTTCTCAGAAACCCATTAGAACCGACGACAACAGTCGAATGTCGTATCGGAATTTACCAGATCACATTTCGAGCCTTAACAGAGTCCCTCATTCGGCCAGTTAGCCGAAAGGTTCAGTTGAACACATCCCTCGAAGTCGCTCGTTGGTCCTCTCTTCGTGCTTCGAACAAACGGTCACGCAATATTCTCTATTCTTCGAACATTGAGTTCTGATCCCACACACATTCTCTAGACGTTAGTTCTAATCACATTTCTCTTTGTCTCTCAAGTTATAATCACACATCTCTCTCTACTCTTGAATTATTTTTTATTCGCATTTTCACTTCAACCTTTCAAGGAACACCCTCTCTCAATAGCATAGTAACACACTTAAGGCTTGGAAGTGGATGTATTATCCACTTTATTTATTTGTAATTGGAAAGTAATTTGTAAACATTCAACCCTACGGTAAAACTAATAAAAGTGAATTCGGTGAAAGTGAGCAACAGTGAAAGAGCTCAAGGAACTGCTAATCCACGAACGGGATAGTGTTTTTACTGCAATTAGAGTTCGATACTACACCTGAACACCTCCCGCAATTGCAAATCAAACTTGTAATATATGTATTTAGGCTATAAATAAACTAATAAATTCTAATATACATCCCTCTTTCAAACCTATTTGAAGTATGATTAACCAAGAATTATCATACTAATTGGTTAACGTTCAATCAATCACAAGGAAAAATTCAAAAAGGTATTCCCACATGCCAAGCAATTTTTTACACAAATTCATTTTAAAATGAATATCCATCAAGTACGGACTGCATCGATTATATATTTTTGCACTAGGTTGTCAATGCTTTCCTCGTTCATTTAACCGTCAGAATGTACCTCGTCTTCAGAGCAACTCAATCTTCACTTCTCCATCCGTCATTGGAATTACGGCATTAACTTTACAGCCGTGGAATATTAATTTACGGTCACGTGTCAGAGTAATTGACGTGTGAAGCATGTCTAATGAGGGTACTGCGCCACCAGATGTATTCCCCCATAATGGAATCTGTCGCTGGCCTTTATCCGGAATATAAATCAACGATACGGTTGCCATTTCTAGCCATCCGCCCCTTTCCAAAGTACAAACGGCTGGAAAAACTCTAAATTCCGTTGAGTTTTAAGTGGATTCGATTTACAGACCATCTAAGGGTCTGAACGACTGGCTTGTGATATGTGGTGAATGGGTTCGAGAAGCTATCAGTCAGTTCGGATAAATTGCACCTTCAGTCACCTGCGGGTGACGCCATCAGAAGATACAAGAACTATTCCGTTGACTGGTGTTTGAAGGTGTGGAAAAGAAAATGATAGTTGAGAGGATCTTTCATTAACAGCGCCCCATTTTGTTTTCTAAATAAAACACATTATTTATTTGAAAATTATTGAAATTTTCAATTCATTATAAAGTACAATGATTACCATTAGCTATGAAACAAAACATCTTTCAAATGTCCACCGCGCAAATGCTGGCAGGAATGAAGTCGTTAAACCCAATTTTCCATGACTCTCACACAAATCAGGTAGTATGTTAACAATTACTTGTTAAATATTGATCTGTTAATCGTCTAAGTTTGCTGGATGATTAGTGTAAACCAATGATTTAATTTAACCCTCAAGAAAGAAGTCCAATGGAGTTAGATCGCAAGAACAAGGTGGATATTTAATCGGTCCATCATTTGCGATTTTTTCTAAGCAGCAATTACTGAATACACGACGCTTGAAATGATCTGTTAGATTGAGTTCTTGGGTTAAAACAATTTTGTTGTAAACCAATTCGCCACAAAGACGTCTGGGAGATGCCTAGTTCTTGTGAAAGTCGAGAAATCGATCAATTTTGGTCTTCACGAACACTTTAACGTACGGCAGCAATGTTCTCTTCAATTCTTGCATTTCTTCATCTCACTGGCACTGCTACATCATCAAGTGTAAAATTTGTTTCAAACTTCTTCACTAAAAGTTCAACTGTTTTTTTATCCGAACGATTATAACGACCAAAAATTGGAGTTAAAGCACGTAAAGTTAGAAGAACAGATCGCGATTTTTCATTACAAATTTGGATTATTTGTGAATGTTGTTGGAATGTGTACCTTTCCATGAATGAATGGTAGACATTGGCAAATATAACTGTCAAAATCACAAATAAACAATGGCTGCCATGCGTGAGAAATGTCAATTTGAAAATGGGGCATTCCCATTGAAAAACCCTTTGAATAAACAGAAGGTCAGATAAATAAGAAGTGGTTGTTTGTCTTCAAAGAAGCCTTTCTGAACTGCAACACATTATAGAAACTCTTAAACGTATTAAAAGAAACCCAATTATCTACGTTTTCTACTGAGGCTAACATCATATCGCTCATTATTCAACTGGTCCATAAATACTATAATACTAAGTCCTTGTTGCGAAATTATTCATTTGAGAATATGTTTCCTTTTAAAACTGTCGTTAGCATTGAAGTCTCACAATATTATCGATCCAATAAACCCTTGATTCATTCATAAGTGTCTCAGACTTAGAGCTTCATATTAATATTTTTTCATATAAAGTTATTCATTAACCAATAAAAATAATGAACATTTTTTTCCTATGATAGTACCGTGTAGAAGAAATTTCTTGTCGAATGTGGCAACCCTCCGAACTAAGGGACCTAATGCCATGAGTTTGTATCCTTCTCATGGGCCACGTTATCAACTTTCTCTTCCTTCAAATATCAATACATACATTTTCCACTTCAAATATTCATTTAAGCTATTAAGGATTGAAGCTCTGAAGTGAATGGGGTTCTTATAAGGGAGCTTGCGAACTTGCGCACCTGAACTCTTCAGATGGGCGTGGTGCGCAAGTCTGCTTATGACGCCAGTGACCTTATTCCACTTCGAAACTTGATTGTCGAATGCTTGTTCTCCGCTCTACCTGAACTAGGTGAGGACGGTGAGCTCGGTATTCAGAAAGCGGTAGCGTCCCCTAGATGCTACGCCGGGAAGCTGCAGCAGAGCGAAGTAGAATTCTGCGTAAAGAGCGGACACGCCAAACGTTCTGCGAAAGGATTGAAGGGCACGTCGCCACAAACTCCCTTTCCAGCGAGCGTTGATAGGGTCAGGGAATCGGGCCTTAAGATCTGGGCAAGAAACAGTCCGCCGCTGGGCTGCACGAGGTGCCATCTCCAGCGATGTTACTGTGGAACGAGAAGAAGGTTGCCTCGGAAATTATGGATGCGACTAATGAGACCACCAATGGTTGGTTCACTCTTGAAGCAAACCATCACGTCGGGGTCACCAATGAAGCTCTGAAGTGAATGGAGTTGTTATGAGGGAGCTTCTACCTATGACGCCAGTGACCTTGTATTCCACGTCCGAACGGTAGTCGAACGCTTGTACTCTGATCTACTTGTACCGGGCGAGGACGATGAGTTCGGAAGACTCCTCTATATGTTAAGCCGGAAAGCTGCAGCAGAGTGGAGTAGAATTCTGGATGAGGAAGGGGCACGTCGCCACAAAGTAAATTTGATGATAAAATATGGACAACATGGTTCGTCAATGTGAGGTAGGAAACACATAGTATACGCCAGTGGTGTAATGAATTTGAAGAGATTTTGGAAAAGCCTTCAGCTTGCACGTCGCATTACTCTGAATCGTCTCGATGTAGTCGAACAGTATCCTTTGAGCGCCTTTTTCAATTTTGGAAACATTCAAAAGTCGCAGGGCGAAGCTTTACAATGTTATTTTTCGCCAAATATAGGTTTGATGAGTTAGCTGGCGCGTTATCATAGTTAAGAAGCCAGTTAGCGCAGAAACGCGGTCGTATTTTTCTCTGTTCATCACGCAATATTTTCAGAACTTCAACGTAGTATTCTTTATTATTATTGGTTGTTTAATGTTTTAAAAAATAATCAGCATTTACTTAACATGACTCCGACTTCAACGTTTTTCTTTCGGCCTTCGCTAGTGTGAATGCTTCCACTGTGAAGAATTGTTGGATATTAACCATAAACTCGTGATTTACCATCAGTAATATCCTTCTTAGGATCTTCTCCTCAACAAATGCAACGAATGAAAAAAACATGTTGAACACGAATACACGCTGCGCACGACCCAAGGCATCTGGCCGCTAACTACAGCACTCAGGGAGTTTATGAGGGACTACTCGTTATGTTCATACCTCACAGAGGCTTCTCGAGCGCTCTGTCGCGTAGATATGAACTCAGGTCGGATAATTTTCAGACAGACCCCGTATTAACGACATCCTTTTTTTTTAAGGCTTGTTCCACTGATGAAGAGATGGACGAATGAAACCGAATTTGAAAACAAATATTTCATGGAATGAAATTATTTTATACCCATTTCATCTAAAATCTCAAAATACAGTCATTTGGAAGAATTAGTGGCGATTTTTTACGAGCACATAAAATCAAACTGATAAATTATGATTCATAATATCAACCATGTTATTAATTAATCATCTATTCTACTGCAAAGCACAGTAACATTGATGACAATTGTTAAAATACTCAATGAGTTCGGAAATTTTTGATTATGTGGTTAGAAATAAATATAAAAACCTAGTATCTAAAGTGATACAAATCTGATTAAGAAACGTACAACATACTACAACAAGCAGACGCTGCTCATTTTAAAACCGTATTTTTTATACAGAGTAACCATTTTAAAGCAACATATATTTGAGCCACGTTAAACGCGCTCAATTGCGTGCGCCATAGTCAATATTTGAAAACAAATAGACATCTGGATTAAACCTCAATTATCAGGCCCTCAACAAACTCCCAATGTATGCTTAGGAAACACTCTCAACCTATGGATCAAGTTTGCGAGATATCTGATAATTGGAAAAACTGCTTGGCGCATATTTGTGTCAAATTTATATAGCTATAAAGAAAAAATTGATTCATATTTTTTTGAAATAACGAGTTTATTAGAGAGCTTGAATCTTGACATTTACGAATGGAGAACAATATCATTCAAATGACCGCCACGACTGTCTACAATACCCCATCCGATGAACGCAATTTTTCAGTACATTGTCGATTGTTTGGGGCTCAATCTCATGAATGGCAGCCTCAATTTCTTGTTTCAAGATATCAATCGTTCTGAATGGTTTGCATAACACTTATCCTTACCATATCCTAACAAAAAATAGTTCTCCAAGGTGAAAATGAGCTTCATCGCTAAAGATACTCTATTATTCGAATGGAAAGCGCTAAAGACGTGGAAACTTTCAAAGTAGGTCTGGGGCTTAAATATCTCGGTTGAGTTAATCAATGGGTAAGATGGGTTTACTAGTTCTGCAGTTATTTGGACTAAAAAACTGATCCGGGTAATTTTTGACCTCTTTATTTTAAGTAAAGGTTTTACTGTTCAAAAAATTTTGCAATGGAGGGACCAAATAATAATCCGAAGGCGCCAGATCTGGAGAATATGGTGGATGTGGCAGTGTATCCTATTGAAGCTGAACTTTTGGCGAGTGATCAAACTTGTATGAGGTCTCGCATCATCTTGGTGAAACACTACACCTTTTCTGTTTATTATTTCTGGCCTCTTCTGTTGAAGTGCATCATTCAATTTGTCCAGCTGATGACAGTAGACTTCCGAATTAATTGTTGTGTTATCCGGTAAAAGCTCAGCAAAACAACGGTTCCTTTACAATTCCACCAAACAGACAGCATCACCTTTTTTTGATGAATATTGGCTTTCAAAATGCTTTGAACCGGTTAAACTTTTCACCCCATGGTCTTTTCTGTTTGAGATTGTTATATACAACCCAATTTTCGTCTCCAGTAATAATGCGCCTCAAAAATGGATCAATTTCCTGATATTTGTGAGTGAATCACAGACGTCAACGCGACGACACAAATTTCTCTCCGTGAGAACATGGGGAACAGGTTTTTCAAATGATCATAAATGGTTGAATTAGATAAATTCAACCTCTCACCGATCTTACGTGTTGTTTTTCGCCGATTTGCATCAACTTATGCCCTTATCGTGTCTTTATCAGCCTCAACCGGAACGTAGTGCATTTTTGACATCAAAATTGCCGGGTCGAAATTATACAAAACAGTTCTAGCACTGGCGTACTGTGAACACATCTTCTCCATACACTTCGGTTAATTTATTTCTGGCTTGAACAGTATTTTTACCTTTCCTTTAGTAAAAAAGTAAAGTATGAAGAAAATGCTGCTTATTGCTCTCCATATTTAAAAGGCACCAACCAAAAAATACTGCGTAGAATTAATCGAACTCTTTCACAATGCTATATCAGCTCTAAAAACATATAATGATTATGCGGCTTAAGTGTGAAGTTGGGTTCAAAAAAATACAATTAAATCCTCGTCCTTTTAACAGACTATTAAAAGTGAAAATGTTTTTTCGCTCATACTGACACTATAATGTAGAGTTCCATAGGGTGGTGTTTCGAAACCAAAATAATTCAAACTCTATGCATTCAATGCGAGTAAGGGCTCCATATTTTCAAAATTATCGTCAAATTGGACTTTCTTCTGGTCCGACAGATTTCTGCAAGATATGGTGAACAGTGACCTCGAGAGATTTTCAGAATGGTGAAAAACCAATGAATGCTAGCATTTTTGATAGGTTATGAGGCACTGCCAGACAGAGCTACTTTTGACCTCAGGTTCTTAATCAGAGTCCAATTTAGTCATTCAACCCATTTTCCGCTCAAACTTCGAAAACTACAGCCCAAAAACCGCACCAAACAGTGACCTTGGAGGATGAAGAGGCTATTCAACAATTATTATTGGATTTTCTGAGCCCCAAATGCGAACATTCTGCTTATAAATGTAGCCTCTAGTTTCACTTTTACCTGCCGAGAAGGTGCTTCACAATGACCCAAAAGTGCTTTAGTTTTGCGAACTGAGACTGCGAAATCTTCATCAGTTTTGTAGTAATTTTCAACAATTTCAATACGTTGTTGAAGCGTTCCATTTTCAGTATTGGCTTAGTTTTTACTTGTCAATTGTCAAAAGATGACAGCTGCCCAGATAGCGGGCTATTCAAAATTAAACCTCTTATTGGAAAACCCTCTAGAAACTACGAGGATAGTTTGAATATGATCGAGACAAATACTCTAACACGTTTATTTATTATCGAAAAATTTACAAAAAATCACATATTTTCTAGGTAATTCCCCTCACTATTTACACATCTTGTCCACCTTTTAGGAAGTTTTTTGATGCCGGTATCGAAGAATTCCTTCGGCAACTCGGACAGCCATGTACGCACGAACCCCTCTACTTCGTCGTCGGTGTTGAACTTTTGACCTCAGAGGGCCTCTTCCAGTGGTCGAAACATATGGTAGTCGCAGGGAAATAAATCCGGACTGAAGGGGGGTGTTTCAGTACCTTCCACCCCAATTCCGATATTGTATCGAGCGTGAGACGCGCGTAATCCTGGAGGAGAATCGCACTTCGTGCTGGAATGGTGCTCCGTTTCGAGCGATAAACGGGTTTCACATGTGTTTTCAGAAAGTTAGAGGAGTAGGCAGCATTGATGGTATGTTGAGTGCGCAGGAAATCGACGTACAGCACGCCCTGCCGGTCCCAGAACACAGTACACATTACCAGGTTGACTTCGCTTTGACTGCCGCCCCTTCCTCCTTCTTCCTCCACTCTTTACTTGACACCTTGGTTTCGGGAGTGTAATAGTGTACCCATGTTTCGTCTGTAGTGAAGATTCGCGTTAAACAACCGTCCCCCTCCGCCCCTATCGCGTCAGTAAGCGGCGACAAACTTCCAACCGCGTTAATTTTTGCTCAAAGTTCAACAGTTTAGGAACCCATCGCGGCGTTATTTTGCGATATTGGAAGTGTTCGTGGATGATAGACTCTACACTACCAATACTGATGCCGACTGCAGCCGAAATATCTCGAACATTCATCCTACGGTCCTCCAAAATAAGTTGTTCTACGCGGCAAATAATGTCTGGTGTGATGCTGGTTCGCGGTCGACGATCATGGGGCTCATTCTCAACGGTTTCGCGGCCATCCCTGAATGCTTTGGCCGATTGAAAGACGGCAGTCCTATTCAGGCACTCACTACCGAACTGCCCTTGCAAACGCACAAAAATATCCGTGTTTTTAACGTCTTTTCCCACTAAAAAACGAATGATAATACGTTTGGCAACGGCAGTCGGCACTTGACGTTCACTCATAGTCGTAGCACACGCGTGAAACACGTGCTCCGCTAGGAATTTCAAATTCCTAGACTAAACTCCAATCTTCAGAATTCGGAGAAAGTAAATCCCCTCGCATTAAATCAGTCTGCTGGGTTGCGATTGATTAGAAGCAAGATCAAACGAGCTGTATCGTTCATTATTTGAGTTCCCGCTGACCCCTTGAGGCATTCTCAGGTTTCTGCATGCATTCAAATCGTAAAGTTAAATAGCAGCAACATATCGGTTGGAAACTCCGCAATTTGTCTGCGAACTTGTCAACAACGCGCCGAGGTAAAGGTTCAGAAAGTTACATAATACTTGCCAACTATGGGGATAAATAGCGGTACTCCTATGGACCTATGTCGAGGAACTTTTGACAGCTCTGCTTGTGGTATGAGAATGACAGATAGTGGTCTATGCTTTGTCAAAGGAACTGTTTTACGCGTAGGCGTCAGTTGATGCAAAGATCATTTCGTATGATAAAACGTTGCCTGTTAACAGCCGAAATGCAGTGGGCTTTTTCCTGTTTCTTTTCATGATTGAAAAAAACAGCTTCATTTCAAAGAGCAAACAAATTTTCCACAACAATTCATCACTAAACATCACATTCATTATCATCAGTAGTGTGTGCGGATAGCTCAGCGGAAGAGAATCGGTCTCGTGACCGGGAGGTCCGGGTTCGAATCATGTTCAGGTGGAAAAGAAATTTTCTAGGTGGACGTGTGTCTGCCACCATTTCACTGTTGGGTCAAAAATTAACAGTGCTGTGACCTAAAGGGGCGCAAGATCGCAGTAACAAAGCCTACCCAGAACACAACTGAACTCCTACTCGAACAAGCTGAAAAAAAAATCTTCTGAGGGATCCTCACAGAAGACCTAGGAGTATCAGGAAATAATAATAATAATAAAGTAGCCAACGCAAACAGTACTTGGACCCTAGAATTATGAGAGATGGAGAAATGAATCATCTCAAACATGTTTAAAGTATTGCAGACCCTCACGTGTACTCCGAACATAGAAAAACATAATAGATATTGTTCTTCCCAAACAATGTTTCTTGATAAGAACGATTATTGACACGAGGTTCGTCAAGTATGATGTATTTCTATTGATTGTTCTTATTTTGTGGACACGAAGTGAGACTATTATCGGCTAGAATTCCAAAATGCATTTTTGAAGATATGCTGAATGTTTTTTGAGAGTTTTTTTGAAGGATCTCTTTGAAGAGAGTTCTTTTCGAAGAAATGCTTGAGGTTATGTGGTGCATTTTTGAAAAGAGAGGAATTTCCGTTATAAAACAAACGTTTTCCAGAATGTCAGTAATCAATGGATCAATAATGTCATTTAATAAATTCAAATAAGTTGTTCCGTCAAGATTCCCATCGATAAAAATTGGTCCAACAATATGGCTTCCTAATATTCTTACTCAAACATTTAATTTTTGGGGAATTTGTGTATGTGTCTCCATGAATAAATGAGGATTACTATCACTCCAGTACTGACAATTATCTTTATTGACTTTCTCATTCAACATAAAGATACACTCGTCAGGAAAGATCGAATTGTAGAGTCGATGTGGGTTATTATACAGTAACTCACTAAATTGTTCACAAAACTGAGTCCGACGGCCAGGATAATCATCATTCAACTGTTGCACCAGCCTTATCTTGTAAGAGTGAACTTTATGAGCTTTCACAATTCGATGAACGCTAGATTTCGGAAGATTATATGCTGGTGCTAAAGTTCTTATAGATTGCCGATTATCTATCTGTAAATGTCCCAATACTGCTATTTCAATAGCTTAATTTCGAACTAGACGCTTAACTTCGTGTTTTTTATTCTGAATGAAACCAGTAGTTTCCAATTTATTCATCCAATGCTCAACATATTGGTGATTTACATTTCTTTCTGGATGATTTTTATTAAATACCTTGCAGTTAATTTGGAGTTTTCGTCATTCCGATAGTATAATTTTAAAAATTCTATTTTCTTCCACAGAATAGACCATTTTCGCCCAAGTAAGTAAATCTCGAAACCAATTATGATACAGGAACGAAAGACTGAAACACATTTGAATCTTCAAAAAAATTATTATACATTTATAATTCTGAAATTGTTTCCTTATTCTTCATTAACTTCTCTCGATGTAAGAGTCTATAAAAAATTTTATTCAGTAAATACAAATCAATTATAACTACAACATACCTATAACAAAAATCGAGGAGAAAATGTCAATTCTTCTAGAAACAATTAATCTATACAGAACAAAAAAACTGTCAGTGAAGTGACAAATCCTAATACAGCTAACTAGACTGCGTTACATTCATGAACGATAAGAAAATCGTTTTTGAAGAAAAAACATTCAAAAATATTCAAATGGTTCTGCCATTAAATAAACAAATTTGAAAATTTCAACTGCGATGTTTAGAGAACAGAAAAAACTTCTCAATTAAACCACGTCCAACATCTCCTCCCTATTCGAAAAATGTTGGGGGTTGTTGTCATTCTCAGGTGTTTTTTTGGGAACAATGTCGTCCCAGGAATTCTTTCTCCCTAATAGAGAACTTGAAAATGATTTTTGGATTCTTTAAAACTCTTAGGTTCTTGAGATTTGGGGGTTCAACTGTCTGTTACCTTTTGACGGTAAGTTCAATATTACATTATTTCGTGAATAATGAACCGATTTTGAAAGTTTTAACTGGGTTGTGCAGAAAATAATCAACTAACCAGCATCTCTTCCCTATTCAAAAAATGTTGGGGGTTGTTTTCTCGGAACAAACTCATGATGGAAATTCGTCCTCCTCAAAAAAGAAGTTGACCTGTTTTTTTAATTCTTCGAAAACTCGTCTTTTCTGAGTTCTGGAGGTGTCAAATTTTCTTTGGGGTGGTTTTCTTCATTACCTAAATTCATTAAATTAAAGCATTGAGTTCACAATGGAAACAGAAACTGATGACTACCTAAATTGGATTGGATTATTTGAATGGCAATAATCGCATTGTAAATATTTTCAAATCGAATCATAGTTATATACCTATCGTTTTCAATTTTAAATGTTTCATTATAGAGATCTAGGCCATATTTACGCTGGGAGCTTACAGAGAGAGGGTTTCATAAAAATTATTGCTTATAATGATCATTTTATTATGTGATCGTCCATGAAAGTTAATTATTCATTTTAAAAGAAATAACAAACCAAAAAATACCATTCACGAAATTTACAACATCCCTGTTTTACGATAGATATCAGTTGAAAATATATGCTATATCTACTTTGTTTATTTGATGTATTGCACGCTGTACGTTTAACTGTTTTTTTATCGAGAATACAAAAATAAATATTTCACTTCATTTTATTCATCATATATCACTGCAATTGTATTTGGTTTATGACTGAATCAACACAACAAAGAGCGCGAAGATAGATTACATTTTTATTGGGCCGTTTTAATTGCAGAACATCCAGCTTCGGATTGTGTTTGTTGTAAAAATATAATCCCGTGGGGAAAAACACGATATTGTGAAATATTCCCTCAGGTTAGGATGTGTGTTATAACTGACGTATAATTATTAGTGGTCCACGATTGTTTCCCTCCAAAATTTCCTTCGAGAATTGATTTGAATTGGAAATGGAGTTGAAATAATGTAACGGATATTCCAATAAGGACTTCCGAACTTTGACAGTTTATAGCGGCCATATTGTTGAAGCTACATCTGTCGTATTGGCTGTCATTCATTCAATCTGTTTAGCCAAATCACCATGGACAGATACAACGTTCAGCAACATGTAAATTTGCATCGTGTCTTGGGCCCGCATACGTACAAAATTCAACTGGCGCAGAAGCTAAAGATAAACAACGATCATAAGTAACGTTGTATGTTCGCTGAATGGACACTGAAGCAGTTGGAAACTGACTTTTATCTTAGGTCGATAATTACCACAAAGATTAGAGTGTGCAATGATACAATTATGCTGGTATACTACCGAGATAAATGGCTACGTATTCTTTACTGAAGTGTACTCATATGGACATTTTCCTGATAGTCGATGAGTACTGATAAGTCAATCCTTTTCGAGAAGGCACAATGGTGGTTTGGAGGGAATTTTTTTTCGATTGCAGAACTGACATATTAGTACTTCCAAGAACCACAACGTCTCAGACATATGTTGCTGAAGTTCAACATCAGCGTGGTAGTCTCATGTATTCAAGAAGCTATTGACGAAAATTTTGTTTTTCTATATGATGATGCACTGTCACACAGATCCCACCATGTGATTACTGATAGAGAAACCGGGGTATTTCACATCTAGCATTATCTTCAAGATCCCCTGATCTAAATTCATCGAGCACGTTTGGAACCAATTACCAGGAAGCAATAAGTGTGGTAAGGATTACGCCTTATCATCGCGCATTAGCGAGAACCTCTCTGAAGAGGCGAACCCACCAAACTTCCAGTTTCGGCTTCAGTCCAAGAATCTACACCATAACTGGTAGCAGCGAAGCACTATCCAACCTCAAATGGCTCTGTAGTGCCAGTACCCGAGTTTTTTTTGTGACGCAACTCACTCGCCGAAGGGGCTTCTTATCCACCCACCCGAACACATCTTGGTCCCATGAACCAAGATAGTCTCAAGATGTAATGCCTCAATTTATCCTGGAATAAGAACCGTCAATCCGGCCTGTGCGTCAAGACCACGAACGCTTGTGAAGTCTTTCGAATGATCCTGGCGTCAAGCAGAAATGGTCTAGCCATATAGTCGGGATCCCAGAACCCCAGAAACGCCTCCCAATCGATCCTGGTTAAGGGGGAGGCCGGTCGGACCGTCAAGTCCCGCTAAAACCTGAAGCATTTCTCGAGATATCCCGAACATGAGTGTCTGTGAACAGATAGATGGAATATCCTTCTAGTCCAGCATGCGGTCTTTCAACCTACGCCCCCCTCGAGTCCAACACCAATTGGATGGCCAAGTCGTACGAATACTTCCCGAGGGCCTGCACCCTCCCTAGATAACGCAGTATGCTACATAACACACTCGACCATTGGACAGAAAAATCCAGAGATTTACTGTAGTAGGGTAGAGAACGTAAGTTTTTAGGGAGAGGCCCTGTGTTGTGATGGACTCCCTTGCCACTGAGTTGATCAACGCGGCTCAGCCCTCCATTCCACCTTACAGTGAAACTAGGGCCCTATTCGGCGCGAATGGCATTACGTTAGGCACCAAAACTTAACCATCCATTTACCAGGATGAAACTAGGGTCCTAGTCAAGACAAGCACCCCAGCGCGACAAGCTCTAATCCCATGAGGAGCGGCTATGCAGTGTCATACTCAGAATTGTACAAGTTAATTTGTGAGCAGAGCTCTCGAATATTATTAAAGTACCATTGTCATCACCGTTGTCGCGGGTTTCTGCTCAAGTTTTGACACTCCAGCAGACCCCCGATAAGCTGAAAGAGAAAGATAGGAATTTTGAAGGAAGTTTCATAGAGAACTTTGCGCCAGCATAAGTAGGTGAGGGACCCCCACAAATCACCTCTGCCCTCCCAAGAGAAGGATCGCCGTGCCGATCCCAACACTGAGTCATTTAAACAGAGTGTCTCTATGGTTAGGAAAGATTGAAGCAACCAATCAAAACAAATAACAGCTTACCAGCATGGGGCTATGCAGTGTCAGTGCTCGAGTTGCTGAGGACGCAACTCACACGCCGAAGGGGCTTCTTTGCATCCACCATCCTTCGACCGCTCGAGGTCCAGAATCGCCATGGACACCCTGTCGATCCGGGTTCAAACCCAGCATAAAGCATGATCGATACCCCCAAACCTCCGGGAGAATCCTGATTATCTAGGTGCAAGAACTACGCCGAAAGGGGCTTCATGCCTCCTCAGTTTATTTTAACGCTCTAGGCCCAGCTCGAGTCGGGTTCAAGACCAGCATAAAGCTTGGTAGAGTCTCCTAAATCTCCATCCCGGTTATTCAGGCGCAAGAACTAGGATCCTGAACGGCAGATTACCCTTTTAGCCTAGAATGTCCAACACCAATTCAGGTGGCATGAAGTACGAATACCGCTGTGGGCCAAATCATCCACTCAAAAAGAGCCATTGAAGGCTAAGGGTCGCCAAGAAGAGTTCAACTCGATGCCAGAATCCACGAACTCGAGGAAACTAACACATCATAGTTTCCCTCCCTTTTGAGCTAGCACAGATCTAATTTTTACGCATTCGCTGTTATAGACAGATGACCTGCAATTGGGTAGAAACGCCAGCTCTATGGGTGAGCGCCCTGTGTTGCAACACCCACCCCGCTTTTGACGAGCAGTTCACTTCTATTTAACTTAGAAAACTATCCATTTTCATTCCCCAATTCATCGTAACTATAACCGCTTGCTCCAAAATCCGCGACTCAAGAACCACGCAAACAGATCGAAATGGAACCTTAAGATCCAGCCTAACCGAAAGGTATCCTACCGCCATTGTTGAATTAGGAGAGCAGCTGTAATTTATATCGCCGTAATGCTCCACGATTTCATTCGGTACGGGAGAAAGTTTCACTTAAGTTCCGGAATTACATACAGTATTTGCATATCAAACAGGAGTTGAGTTATTGAAGCAGTGGGTTAATCTTTATGAGTATCGTTCCGGATTATTTCAGATAGCAGCGGATAGTCGCAGCGATTTTCGCAGACTTTAATCGAAAATAAACTCAAATGCATGACCGAACTGGTTCGGCTTCGAATACACTTTCTTTTTCTGCAAGAAGGCAGTGTCGGACTGGAGAACAAAAGCTAGGTTTTCGGAATCCACCAGATATTGAGAAAAAAAGGTCATACGAACCTAATTAATTTCCTGAATATGAATCTGAAATCAAAACAAGAAGTTATGGAAGTTACGCTACCCTTAAGTTTAAGAATGCTCTATCTTCACAATCTATTCCATCCTGAAAACATTTGCCTCGCTTTTTATACAAGGTTGTCCACTTTTCTATAGAATGACTTCAACAATCAAAAGCATATGAATTCCCCTTTTCCGAAATAATTTTGAAACGTTTTTTTTTTTGTTTTTTACAGAAACTACGAACTTTAAATCGACGGAAACACAGATAAATTACTTCAATATAAGGAGCGCCATAAAATCGATAACCAGAGAAATTGTAGCTTTTATGAATCAACCATTTATCTTATTCCCCACGATCACCTTATTTGTGTTCAGTTGAACATGTCTGGGACATGATTGGTTTCGAACTGTTGACTTTGCAGCATCCTCCACAGACTTAAGCCGCGTTTGATTTTTTTTTGAATATCAAAACTGATTTAATCTGTTAGTCTTCTACAATTTTAATTAAAAAAAAAAAAGTTTATATTTTTTTTTTACTTTTAGAATTAAATTGATGTCTAATAATAAGCACTGCTTATATTTAATAGACGTATAAAAATCAAAATTCACTATACAATATCAAATGAAATAAAAAAGCCAACAAAAATAAATTATTAATAATTAAGTAATATCGAATGTTTCGATCCAAACATACGCACCTGAACTCGTCAGAAAGGCCGTGGTACGTATATTTTGCCTTTGACAAACATTTGACAACATGTTCAGTTTCTGGTCTTATATTTATGAAAACTAAACTTTTCTCAAAAACACAACATAATTTTAAGAACTTCCCCAAAACTAATTTATTTGAAATATTTAATATGTTTAAATATTTGAATTTGAAGTTACTTCAAAAACATGTAGCACATCCTCAAAAACAATTAGAATTCTGATAAGGGCAGTTTAAATTTACATTTACAAAATAAATTCAATTAAAAATAAATAAACTTCTAATCTTACCAAACAATTTCTGGAAAACTGAATGCAAAAATTGTTTGGTAAGATCACAAGTTCATTTATTTTTAATTGCCCTGAGAATATATAATATAAATGTAAAGTTGAACTGACCTTATCTGAATTCTAATTGTTTTTGAGGCTATGCTACATGTTTTTGAAGTAACTTATTTAAATATTTAAACATATTAAATCTTTCAAATAAATTAGTTTTGGAGAAGTTCTTAAAATTATGTTGTGTATTTTCGAGAAAGATTTAGTTTTCATAAATATAAGACCAGAAACTGAACATGTTGTCAAATGTTTGTCAAAGGCAAAACATACGTACCACGGCCTTTCTGACGAGTTCAGGTGCGTATGTTTGGAACGAAACATTCCATATTACTTATTTTTAATTTTAATCAATAATTTATTTTTGTTGGGTTTTTTATTCCATTTGATATAGTATAGTGAATTTTGATTTTTATACGTCTATTAAATATAAGCTGTGCTTATTATTAGGCATTAATTTAATTCTAAAAATTCTAAAAAAAATTGTAGAAGACTAACAGATGGAATCTGTTTTGATATTCAAAGTTTGTAATTATCCTTCTGTCAAGTAAAAAACCGCATCTTATTATTTCATTTTTAGCTCTTGAATTCTTTGAACACCATTTTTGACATCCACTATTAGTGCTTCCTGTTTGACTTAATGCACAGAACGACAACATTAGGACGCAGAATGGCATAATGTTGTCTTCAGCAATGAATCGCAATTCTGTCTGGAAAAGCACGGTAGCCATAGAGTGGTAAAATGCCGTCCTGGAAAAAAACGCTATACTGAGAGGCACATGCTCCTACGAGGTCTACATATTAATAAAAATTTCTTGCAAATTTTATCTTTTTATTTCTGATGCAAGACAACACTTCTTATGTCACTAAGTATTATTTATTTATGAGTAACTGAATGCTTGACACATGTTGGTAGAATAACCATGCCAGAAATACTGAAGTTTTCCTTTGTTTCAGGGTAGCACCGACAAGGGAAAAAACAATGAGCAAATTACCATCATCATGGTAGTATTTTCATTAATTTTGACCGGAATGTGTTTTACCTTCATATATAACTGCGGTAGAAAACTAGTGAGGGACCATAGGACAATACAGGTGAGTAGTCTGTTTCATATATATCTTGATGAGGAGTAGGACCAAAAGAGAACTGATTTTACACAATGTTCCGTATTTGCTTCCGAAAATCGTTTTTTTTTATCAACCCACTCAGTTTAGCTTGTAGAAACGGGATCCTTGAGTAGTTGCAGTTGATACCTTGGTCAATTTCTATTTTTACAACTGAAGGCTGCCCCAATTTTACCAGACTCTCAATTGCTCAGAAGAATTGAAATCGTATGCGGGTTAAATGCTATTCAAAGAAACTATTTCATCATCTACGTAGGTGCTAAACACTTCCAAAATATTGCTACCGAATCCAAGAAAATTAATAATTTTAGCTCCCGTTGTTTGGAATTCGTGATTCTGATCTTATAGCTTTTGCAGTATCAAATGCATTCATTCAAGAGAAATATCCCAGTACAAATGTATTATTTGATCACAGAGTTCCATTATATTTCTGGGGAAATTCTGTGATATTCCAGATATTTTCTAAGTTGATATATCGCAAGGTTTTCTAGAATCATGGAAAAACCAAGAAACATAATAATAATAATAATAATAATAATAATAATAATAATTTTATTCACTGACTACATTACAACATATATACACAGTAAGAAAATACAAAACATGAGTGGAGAACATAAATGCTCACACAATAATAAAATCATGTATTATAACAAATAAAGGAGTGAATAAAGTGTTAATCACAGAAGCTTTAGCTACGAAAGCTATTGCTTGTACGTGATATAATCAACCTAGATTTAACTATCCTTTATTGACAAGTGAACGAACAAACTCAAAATACACAACAAAACGAGAAATATTTCTGCTTCCTGTAGTTCCACCTAGAACAGCCTTTGGCTGATCAGAGCAATCAATCCTGATCTTCCGATAGATACTATCCACTTCCTTGACATCTTTCTGAACAAACTTAAACTGTTGAGTTTCTCCATGTACGAGGGTAGCTGATTGAAAATTTTCGGAGCAAGGTAGTTACAGCAGCGCTGTCCTATATTCTTTTCACAACGGGGTATGCTTAAGGAGCCTGATCTATTTCTGGTGTTATAACAGTGGTCAACTGGATCGGAAGTAATTTTCGACTTTTTCATATTTATTAGCATACTGAGACAGAAGAGTTGTCTTATATCAAGCATCCCGGACTCCCTGTACAAACTATCGTTGGAGAACATGAGTGGTTTACCGTAAATAATTCTAAGTATCCATCTTTGCATTACATTTAAGTTCTCCAAATGATTATCATTCACGCCGCCCCAACCAATAATTCCATACGACAATTGTGGCTGCACTAATGCAAAGTACAGCAATTTCAGGTGTTTCAAGTCGAGGTAGTCTTTTAAATATTTAATTTTATATAAAATGCCTCTTAGCTTGTTGACGATACTTTTGATATGCATGTCCCATTTAAGGTGTCTATCGATCGTTATACCCAAATATTTGATGGAGTCCGCTTCCGGGATATGTAAGTTCGGTGTGACCATCAGGGGTCCAATATGTGGTAATCCACTCGAGTACGATGCGAATGGTAAATATCTCGTTTTCTCCAAATTTATCGTCAATTTATTGTACCTGAACCACATATCCAGATTACTGAAGTCCTTCTCGGCCTCAGCTTTCAGGGTGTTCCAAGAATCTGACTCACAAAACAACGCCACGTCGTCTGCAAAACAGAGAACTCTGCCTCTTACTCTGACACTCAACAAACTGTTTATATACAGTGTGAATAAAAGGGGTCCAAGAACCGTGCCCTGAGGCACCCCGTAATTTACATACATTGCTTCACTTAACTCTCCATTTACACTTACTTTTTGTTCCCGATCCATCAAATAACTTCTCATCATGTTGTAAATTTTACCTCTGAAACCGTATTTTTCCAATTTATTGAGTAGTTTTTCATGGGAGACTGTATCAAAGGCCTTAGAGAGATCGATAAATATACATAAGGATTGTTTTTTCTTATCTAGTGAGTTGTAAATACAGGATGTCAGGTGTCTGATTGCATCTTCGGTTGATTTTTCCTCTACAAAGCCATATTGAAATTGTGAGATAATTTTATGTTTCGTGCAAAATTTTATAATCCTCTTTTTCAATATTTTTTCCATAACTTTTGCTATATTGCTGATCAACGATATTGGCCTGTAGTTCTTCATTTCCAATCTACTACCTTTTTTGAATAGAGGTTTTATAATACCTGTTTTTAAACTTTTCGGGAAATATCCTTCATCAAAGCAACAGTTTATTAGGTGAGTCAGAGGTGCCTTTATCTCGTCAGATATATTCTTTAGAGTTTCCGCTCTTATGCCATCATATCCCGGTGCTGCTCCCTGCCGCAGTTTCACAATCGTCTCGTGGACCTCCTCGATGTTCGCAGGGGTGAGAAACAAGGAGCTTCTTACTGTTTTTTCATGTTCTCTATAGTTTTCCGGAACACTTATTTTTTCTGCATACGTCTGACCTAAGTTAGAGTAGTATGCATTAAAACTGTCACAGATCCGTTTCCCAGACTCCACCATTGTTCCATCTGCCGATACAATCTTTTCAATCTTTGTCTCAGGCTTCGAACGATTGCATATGTTATTTACACTGTCCCAGAGTGCCTTGGACTGGTTAACATTGTCCTTTATTAGCTTTCGTGCATAATTCTTCTTCGCAACTTTGATTAACTTTGCCAACTTACCTTTATAAACGTGGTATTCTGTCTTCAGAAGTGAATTATTCGGATCCTTTTGTAAATTTTTATACAGGTGCTGTTTTCTATTTATCGATGTGAGGAGCGCGGAAGTAATCCACTTCTTTTTAATATTTTTTTGTTTTTTTAACCTTATATTTTTAGTTGTTTTTTCGATATATGCACTTATTCTGTCAACAAATTCACCAGCCATTTCATCTATATTATGGACAGAATAAAATTTTTCCCACCTCTCCTCTCTCAAGTTTGTCTTTAGTGCTGCGTAATCTATATATTTTTTATTTCTAGAATCGGAATTGGGCTGTCTCGTTGATGTTGCATCCAAGTCCACAGTTAATGCAATAGGATAGTGATCGGTAATAATATGTTGAAAGACGTACGATTGAATTGGAATAGAAACATTTTCTTTCACATAGAAATGATCTATGCAAGTTTTACTTTCTGGTCGAGTGTAGTCATTTATGTGCGATTCATATCCGTATGTGTTCAAGATATTCTTGTATTCCTCAGAAAAATCTGAATTCGACATAAGATCTATATTTATATCTCCTGTTATAACATGCATATCGCTCCTTTCAACCGTTTGAATATATTGCTGTAAATCAATGTTGAATTTTTTTGGACATGTACTTGGGGGTCTATAGACGGCTGTTAAAATAGCTTTCTTAGATCCAAACTGTGTTGAAACTTCCAGAATGTTTATATTTCCTAGTTTCTTTATTTCGTGTGAAAAACTGATTTCATTCCTAATATAAACCAACACTCCATCGTTCTTATTGAGTGAACCCTCATTGTATAAAATGGTATACCCTTCAATCTGCAGCAAACTCAGGTCATAGACGAAATACGTTTCGGTGAGTACAATAATTTGAATATCGAGCGCAAGTTTATTCAGAAACAAAACAAATTCGTCCATATTTTTCATCGCACTTCTAATATTAAGATGTAAGATATTAAGTGGTGTTTGTATAGGTGGCAAAAAATGATCTATGTCAGGTATAATCTTAGCAATGATTGGTTCGTTCTTATATTCTCTAATGAATGGATCCATTTTGTAGCAGAAAACCCACAGAAAAAGCCAAACAACTTAATAGCCCAACGCAACAAAAATAAACAACAGGACAAAATACAACAAAATCAACTATCTCAAATCCTTTCTTTGTACGTTCAAGCGCAATCTGGTTACTCTTTCTGGCTTTACAATTTTTCTAGCAGTGTTTTCAGCTACTGGTGTGCTTTGCAATCGGTCGAGAACCGAGATCTCCTCGATATTTTCAGGAGGTTGAGCCTGAGTTCGCACTTCTTCCGGGTTATGTATTAGGGACTGAGTCGGGGTCGCCGGGTTGCTGTTAGTCCGGCGGACAGTGGGATGTTTTCGAGCTTCTTCTAAATCGTGGAGTGTATACTCTTTATTGTTGACTACAAGTTTATTTCCTCTAATATGACAAGTTTCTCCTTTTTCTCTTTGCTCGATCAAATATCCCCTAAGCACTCGATACTCGTTCCGCTGCTGTTCCGTCAGATCGTCTCTGATGGCAATACCACTGCCTCTCAATTTTTTGCAATGTCTGATAACCTCAATTTTCTTGAGATAGGAAACAAACTCAATTTTTACTGGGCGATTCGACTTTTTTCCTAGGCAATAAAAATTATTTATATCGCTTCTACCAATTTCTACCCCTAGCAGGTTATTCAGCTCATTGCAAATGAAATCCGAAGTAATATCATCATTGGGCTCTGTCCATCCAAAAACCACGATGCTATTTTCGTTAGATTTTCTTTCCAGTCGGTCTACTTTATCCCTCAGAGACACATTCTCCCGCTCAAGTGTACGAATCTTGAATTTCAAGTTTTCAAGTTCAAGTAATATATTAGATTCCGAAGCTTGTATGCTGCTTTTAATTTCAGTTTTACTGTTCTCAATTTTTTCTAAAATATTTTGTACGGTTTTATCATCCATTATTCACATAGTGAAACATCTTTATCAATTTCAATGTTTTCATTGAAGACAGAGATAAAAATAGCAGATATCAAAAATTTTCTAAGTTGATATATCGCAAGGTTTTCTAGAATCATGGAAAAACCAAGAAACATAGTGAAACATCTTTATCAATTTCAATGTTTTCATTGAAGACAGAGATAAAAATAGCAGATATCAAACAGATAAAGACAAAAAATCTTGAGTCCATAAGTTGACTTGCAGTAATTGCCCTATGGTATTCAGGATGTCCCAACGAAAATTTGACTCCCTCAGAACACAGAAACGAAAAATTTTCGAAGATTTAAAAAAACAGGTCAACTTCCGTTTTGAGAGGGACGAATTTCCATCATGAGTTTGTTCCGAAAAGACCACCACCATGAAGGTGGCATTAACCCTTAACATTTTTTGAATATGGAAGAGATGTCGAGTGTTGGTTAGTTTGAAAGATATATATGTTGTATGCACAACCCAGTTGAAATTTTCAAAATCGGTTCACTATTCACGAAATGAGGTAATATTGAACTTACTGTCAAAAGGTGATGTTGAATAGACAGTTGAACCGCTCCAACTCAAGAACCTAAGAGTTTTGAAGGATACAAAAATAATTTTTAAGTTAGGAATAAAGAATTCCTATGACGAAATTGTTCCGAAAACCCCACCTGAGGATGGCAAGAATCCCCAACATTTTTTGAATAGGAAGGAAATGTTGGATGTGGTTTAGTTGAGAAGTTTTTTCTGTTCTCCAAACATCGCAGTTGAAATGTTCAAATTTGTTTATGTAATGGCGGACCAATTTGAGTTTTCGAATGTTTTTACTTTAAAAACATTCGATTTTCTTATCGTTCATGAGGGGAAAATATGTGAAACCCATGAAATTCATTACAATATACTATTTTTTTGAAGATTCTTTCTCAAATGTATTTCAGTCACTCATTTCTGCATCATAATTGGGTGGCCAAAAATGGTCTATTCTGTGGAAGAAAGAATAGAAATTCTCAAATTTATGCTATCGGAATGACGAAAATTATAGCTAACTGCAAGGTACATTAATAACAATAATCCAGAAAGAAATGCTAGTCACCAATATGTTAAGGCATTTGATGAATGAATTGGGAACTACAACACGAAGTTTAACGTCCAGTCCGAAATTAGCTATCGAAATAGCAGTATTGGGACATTTACAGATGAATAATCGGCAATCTTTAAGAACTTTAGCACGAGCATCTAATCTTCCGAAATCTAGAGTTCATCGAATTGTGAAAGGTCATAAATTTCAGTTACAAGATAAGGCTGGTGCAACAATTGAATTAAGATGATCCTGACTGTCGGACTCAGTTTCGGGAACAATTTAGTGAGTTACTGAAAAATAACCCACACCGACTCTAGAATACAATCTTTTCTGACGAGTGTACCTTTATGTTGTCCATAGACATAATTGTCGGTATTTATTCATGAAGACAATGTTAGAGAAGGTTTTGAAAGTAGACTATATCATTTTATAGAGGTTGGTGATGTTCCTTTTGAACATAACATACGTAGTTCTTTAAATAGTTTACATTTTTTCTGGATGTTTCCTATCATAACTTACAAATCTGGTGTATTTGAATGTATTGCATTTCTGTTTGAGACCCTTTTGATAATGTTCAATATCAAATTGCTTAAAAAGAAGCACCGAATTTGAATATTTCAACTGGGATGTTTAGAGAACAAAAAAAAAGGTTGTGAAAATAATATTTATTATTTTATTTAATAAAAACGGTGTCCAAGATGACTTTAGGACACAGTAACAAAGCCTAACCAGAATACAACAGAACTCTTAACTCACACATATAAGCTGTATAAAGCTTCACAGAACATCTAGGAGTGCCAGGATAATTTCAATATCACTATAGTTGAGAAAGATGTCAGTTGACAGTAAACACTCAAAAATATCACATATCTTCACAGCCATAGAAGCAAGCAGTTCTGAGAACGCCAATCTTCTGCTTTTGCTGAGATGCAAAGTTCAAATCTGCGTGTTAACTGTAAGAATTGATGATTCAAAACATTTCCATCCATAGTTTCAGGTTTCTCAACTTCATCTTTAGAGAAAATGCTTGACAGACAGTAGAATTAAAACTCTTACTGGTTATTGGAGAAGTAATAAGCCAGGATCTACCATCTTGGACTATAAAATGATGTCCAAACTCCTAACCCCGATTAGGCCACTGTCATTCATCAAAGTCGCAGCAACTATTCAGAGACCTTACATCATTCTTTCGTCGGAAAACAGAAACCTCCATCCATCACGATTAAAATACCCTGAGAGGAGACAAAGCAGAAGATGTGTAGTAAATTTTTCATCGCCTTTCACAAAACACAGAGCTACGAGTCCCGCAATCAATTCAAATTAGCGGGGAGCTCATGGTGCAAAATTTAAAACTCCCTTTGTTTTCAACTTCTCAGTTTAGCGGTTGACAATCTCGTGATTTATGACTGACGGTTACGTTAACACACGGTTAACCCTCATTCGAGAGAACGTTTAGGCCGACTAGGGTATTTTAATTTTCTGGGGAAAATGCCACATTTGAACCGGCGAGTTGGCTGTCAGCTGTTGAGTCATGCCGTCATTCATCAATCCGCTCCAACTCCTGTCATAAAAAGAGCTAAATATTCTGAATGTGCCGGTTTACAAGAAACGAACTCTCTAACATTCATTAAGTTTTTAACATTCAGCTTATCCTAGCGGCTGGGAGAAATTTCGTGAAGGTTATTTCAAGACGCTTAGAGGAGCTGAAAAATTGCGATAAGTTGGTCGAAAAAGTTTATTCTGTATCTTTGTGTCAAACACATTTCCAGGCTCAGTTTGAATGGAGTACACATTGATATTAAGATCGTGTTTGAAGCTGACTGGGGTCGTTTACCGAAAGGGATTTCTAGCTCAAGCGATGCGTGGCAAACTTCTTTAAAATACTTCTCTGGAAACTACTTCTCAATACTTCTTTAACTGCAATGTGTGAATTTGAATGACAATATTTTTATGGTATTATAATTTCTCTCATCTACAGATTGAAAAATTATATCATTAGATGTAAAACTTTGAACCATGTATGATTTAGATAACATATTTATTCAAGTGACGGCTCTTTTTGAAGTTTGATTTAATTTATCTACGAGGCAGCTTGGCTTCATTATAGGTAGATCGAATATCACCAATTTGGCTGCTTTATCACAATTTATTACTTTCCTTGATGATGGCAGACAAGTTGATGTGCTATATATAAGCTTTCCGAGAGCATTCGATTCTGCAAATCATGAAATTCTGTTGAGCAAACTGTGTTCGCTCGGTCTCATCCTGGTCATTTGAGGTTAATTCGTTTCTATTTAACTGGTTATCTATTTTATAATGGTTTCATTTAAAACTGAGCTTGAAACGGGGGTTCCCCAGGAATCAAATCTCGGTTCATTGCTGTTTGTGATATTCAAAAATGATCTGTTGAGTTCGTTGAAATGCTTGGCCCTGGAGTGTGCTGATGACTTGAAGCTTTACTTGCTTCAGTCCATTCTGCTATTGGTCTGGGATTGATGTTTAAGACATAGACTAACGCTGAATATCGATAAATTCTTCCAGAGGACTTTCACCAGAAAAATGCAGCCTCTGGTTGGTGATTACTCCATTGCAGACCATTTTCTTACCCGTGTAGATCAACTACTTGATGCACTCCCCATTGACGAACTCTCCGCTTGTAGAACGCTTGTTATTTCTTTTAGATACTCCAGAGAGTTTGATGGGGCGCTAACAATGATTTAATGCCGTTGTAAGTAAGTTGAAATATGGCAGCATTATTTGGTTTTCCAGGTACAACTGTCATCTGAATTCACTTGGGCGAATTGAATGGAAGTTCTTTAAGTATATCTCATTTCAACAAACCATTGTATATCCTGAAAGAGGAGCTGATCTTTGCTCCATTGTAAGTAAGATGCAGGTTTTGTCGTTGGCCAGAAGACACGAACATCAGTGTGGTAGGTTTGCTCGGGGCTTTCTGAGAGGTCAATCGACTCTTCTTACTTGTTATCGAGAATAAACATTACCTTTCCACGAATGGTTGCTAAGTCTGTTCCAACAAAGGCCAACAGAAAGCTAAAAACATTATTTATCATAAAGTTGCTCGTGATACTTTCAAACATGGTAATTGTGTGATTTTTGTAAGTGAAAACGCACAATTTGAACCTGTGAGAGAAATTAATTTTTCAATTGAAGGACCCAAAGAAATGAGTGCAATATTTGAAAAGGTCACAAAAACATTTTATGTATGTACCTCAATGGGCCGGTAAACAAGAAACGAACTCTCTAAATTTCATTGTGTTTTGAACATTCAGCTCATCTTAGCGGCTGGGAGAAATTTCATGAAGGTTATTTCAATACGCTTCGAGGAGGAGCTAAAAAATTGATGAGTTGGTCGAAAAAGTTTATTCTGTATCTTTGTTCAAACACATTTCCAGGCTTAGTTTGAATTGAGTACAGATTAATATTAAAATCATGCTTGAAGCTGACTGGGGACGTTTACCGAAAGGGATTTCTAGCTCACGCGATGTAAGCGTAAATGAGGCAAACTTCTTCAAGATTAAGGATACTTCTCTGACTCTACTTATTACTTCTTCAACTGCAATGTGTGAATTTGAATGGCAATATTCCTATGGTGTAATAATTTCTATCATCTACAGATTGCTAAATAATATCGTTAGATGAAAAATTTTAAGACATTTATGATTTAGATAATATAGTATTCAAGTGACGAACGCAGCAGTTTTTAAAGTTTGTTTAATTTATCTACGAGGCAGCTTGGTTATATTATAGGTAGATAGACACCAATTCGACTGCTTTAACACAAATTATTACGTCCCTTGATGATCGTAGTCAGGTGATGTGCTATGTATTGATTTTTCGAGAGCATTCAGTTCTGCAGATCATGGAATTCTGTTGGCAGTGTACACTTGGTTTCGTCATACTTATTCGAGAGGTTATTTGTTTCTATTTGACTGGTAGAATCAGTTATGTAGTTTATAATGGTTTCATTTGAAAATGAGCTGGAAACGGGGGTTCCCCAGGAAAAAAATCTCGATTCATTGCTGTTTGTGGTATTCAAAAATCATCTGTTGACTTCACTGAAAAGCTTGGCCCTGGCGTATGCTGATGACTTGAAGCTTTACTTACTTCAGTCCATTCTGCAATTGGTCTGAGATTGGTGTTTAAGAAATAGACTAACGCTGAATATCGAAAAATGCTTCCAAAGGAATTTCACCAGAAGATTGCAGCCTCTGGTTGGTAATTACTCCTTTGCAGACCATTTTCTTACCCGTGTAGATCAACTACGTGATCTTGGTATTTTATTTGGCACTTCATTGAGTTTTGCACTTCCCACTGAAAAACTCTGTGTCTCCCCTTGTACAACGCTTGTTATTTCTTTTAGATGCTCCAGAGAGTTTGATGAGTCGCTGAAAAATATTTACTGTCGTTGTTAGTAAGTTGAAATATGGCAACATTATTTGGTTTTCCAGGTACAACTGTCATCTGAATTCACTTGGGCGAATTGAATGGAAGTTCTTTAGTACATCTCATATCGACAAACCTCATATCGGGTGTTTTTCAGACTTTAAATTGAAATAAAACACATTTGAATTAAGATTGGAGCCAATTTTTTTTTTGTTTGAAAGATAATTTTATGACATTTATGTTCGGAAAATAATTTCCGGCATATGTCCACCACTACTAGCTCTGAGGAACCGCATTCGACCAGACCAATTTTGGACCACTTTTTCGAGTGATTCAGGTCTCATTTCATCAATAACACGAGTTATGTTGGCTTGCAAAGCGTCTATAGTTTCTGGTTTATCAGCATAAACCAATGACTTGACATAACCCCAAAGAAAATAATCAAGTGGAGTTATGCCGCATGATCTTGTAGGCCAATTGATCGGACCATTCTCGAAACAATGTTATCGCCAAATCTTTCTTACAATAAATCAATTGTTACGGTAGCAGCATGAGGTGTAGCACCATCTTCTTGGAACCAAAGTATTTCTGGGTCGATATCGTTCAAATTATGAAACAAATAATCATTGATCATCGATCTGTAACGAGCACCATCCACTATAATATTAGCTCCAGCATCGTTTTTATAGAAATGTGGACCGACGATGCCTCCAGCACATCACATATTTTAGGATGCAATGGAACATGCAGAACTTCTTGAGGATTGTTTTCACTCCATATAGGGCAATTTTACTTGTTTACATAGCCGTTCAACCAGAAATGAGCTTCATCACTAAACAAAATTTTATGATAAAAAAGTGGATCAACTTCAAGCTGTCCTAGGGCCCAATCAGCAAACAAACGACGCTTATTATGGTCAAGTTGCTTTAGTTCTTGAACCATTTGGATCTTGTTTGGCTGTAGACCAAGATCTTTTCGCAAAATTTTCCATGTGGTGCATGTACAGAGACCAACTTATTGTGAACGTCGATGAATAGATAAATCTTCATTAATACTTACAACAGCGATATTGTGGATGCATAGAGTCTAACTTGTTGTGAACAAGCGACACGAATAGACAAATCTGGATCATCATTAACACTATGATTTGTAGCAGCAATATTTTCTTCTGTACGTTCAGTTTTGTCTTATTGTTGTTGTTGCATCGAGTAGAGAAAATGTTGTCCGAAATCTATCGATAGTTCGACGAATAAGCTGCTCTGATGGACGATTATGTAAACCATAAATTTCACGAAGTGCTCTATAAGTTTATCGGATAGAACACTCATTTTGAAAATAAATTTCAACAATTTGTGAACGTTGTCGAGGCGTGAGTCTTTCCATGATAATTTGTCAATGCTAACTAAACAGAAATGTCAAAACAACATGGCGTTTACCTTCTGTCAAATCACAGTTATCCCTACGAAAATTATATCACTTTAAAAAACACCCGATATATCCTGAATGAGGAGGTGATCTTTGCTCCATTGTAAGGAAGATGCAGGTTTTGTCGTTGGCCGGAAGACACGAACATCACTGTGGTACGTTTGTTCGTGATACTTTCAAACATGGTGAATGGATATTTTCAATCAGTACTTTCCTGAAAAAAAGAAGAAAGCACATGAATTCTAAAAATAAATGCTTGGGAAAACCAGAAATCATTAAAATTTAAAAAAATAGACGCAGAAACTCCGAGGGCTTGGATGAAAGTTTTAAGGCATCCACCATATAGTGCGAATCTGGCGCCAAGTGATTACCATCTTTTCTCGCATTTCAAATCTGTTCAAGACTTTTTTGAGAGAGGCATTATAAAGCTATATTTAAAATTGCATCATTATTTCAATTGGATTTTCATCAAGTAAATACTGGATTCAACTAAATATTTATAACTACAAGGTTGAGTTTCTATAGTATTTTCTTGATTCATATACACTTAGCAATAGGTCTTATGTCTGAAACTAAACTGACATCGAATAAAATAAATTCAGTAGTTACGCTTCTGCTATTAGCAAGAAGATCATCTATTTATACGATGTTCTCAAATTCATGACTTAATCAGACTTTTCTTGCGAAGTTGAATGAAAATTCAAGCCTCAGGCGAGGAGAGTTGTTTTTCCGGCAGCTTTAAGAGCGACTGTATTTCCTTTTAAAACATTAAATAATCAGCCAGTTTTGCAATTTGAACCGAGCCTTAATGAATTGAAAACTTAATAATAGAGCTTCCACGAGAAACCTCAAGCACTGTCTGAATTCTTTTCGGGGCGTAGTTTCGGTCGAGGGAAAGGGAGAACTGATAGGGGACGCTGAAACTGAAACTTTCTGATAAAGTTATTTCGAGAATTAATGATTCAAAGCATTTCCAGTAGGGAAAATGTTGTTAACCAATCACCGTTAAGTTAATTAGAGACCGAATGATTAGGCCGGTTATTGAACAATCGAAAGTGCTGAGTGAAATGGGTTGAAAAATTTTATTATATATATATATATATATATATATATATATTATTTTTTATTTACCTGCCGTTAGAATAATATATTTTCATACATACATAGTAAAGAAGTGCAGAGCATTGTTCTTGCGAAAAGCCCACTCACAGAGATTATCGAAGTTTCTTCTGTCGCTAAATTGACACAATTTTCCTTCATCCACAGGCGGAATTTGAGCGTCATCTATCATTTAGTTTATTTATAGTGCACCATTTTGTAAGATCAGCTCAAATGATTTTAGCGATTTCTAAATATCGGGTATTTTTTTTTAGAGTGATAGAACTTTCGATAGGGATGACTGTGATTTGACAGAAGGTAAAGGCCATGTTGTTTTGACATTTCTGTTCAGTAAGCATTGACAAAATATCATGGAAAGACTCACACCGCAACAACGCTTACAAATTGTTGAAATTTATTTTCAAAATCACTGTTCTAATGGCCAAACTTATAGAGCACTTCGTGAAATTTATAGTTTACATAATCGTCCAACAGAGCAGTTTATTCGCCAAACTATCGACAGATCTAGGACAACATTTTCTCTACTCGATACAACAACAACAATACAAAGAACTGTACGTACAGCTACTGTAAGTCATAGTGTTAATGATGATCCAGATTTGTCTATTCGTCGAATTTCATAACAAGTTGGACTCTGTGCATCCACCACATGGAAAAATTTGCGTAAGGATCTTGGTTTACACCCATACAAGATCCAACTGGGTCAAGAACTAAAGCCACTTGACCATAATAAGCGTCGTTTGTTTGCCGATCTCTCATTTTTAGAAAAGTGCTTATTCGACAAAATGTTTATAGTAAGATTCCAAATTTTCTTGTGAAAATATGGACAGATTTAAACAGTCTGCAGCGTTTCAACCGGTTCCTCAACAAAAGCGTTCTTTACTTCCGTCGAACTATCGATAGATTTCGGACAACATTTTCTCTGGAAAATCTGCGTGAAGATCTTGGTCTACAGCCATATAACATCCAACTGGTTCAAGAACTGAAGCCACTTTACCATAATAAGCGTCTTTTGTTTGCTGATTGGGCCTTAGAACAGCTTGAAGTTGATCCACTTTTTTATCGTGAAATTGTGATTAGCGATGAAGCTCATTTCTGGTTGAACGGCCAAGCAAAAAATCAAAATTGCCGTATATGGGGTGAAAACAATCCTCAAGAAGTTCTGCAGGTTCCATTGCATCCTGAAAAATGCACTGTACGGTGTGCTTTACACGCTGAAAGCATCATCGGTCCATATTTCTTCAAAAACGATGCTGGAGATAATGTTACAGTGAAGGGTGCTCGTTACAGATCGATGATCAATCATTTTTTCTTTCAAAATTTGAATGGTATCGACCCAGAAGTGTTTTACTTCCAACAAGATGATGCTTCATCTCATGCTGCTACCGTAACAATTGATTTATTGAAAGAAAGATTTGGCTATAACATTATTTCGAGAAATGGTCCAATTAATTGGCCTCCAAGATCAAGCGACATAACTCCACTAGATTATTTTCTTTAGGGTTATGTCAAGTCATTGGTTTGTACTGATAAACCAGAAACAATAGACCCTTTGGAAGCCAACATAGCTCGTGTTATTGATGAAATAAGGCCTGCATTACTCGAAAAAGTGGTCCAAAATTGGTCTGGTCGAATGCGGTTCCTCAGAGCTAGTCGTTGTGGACATATGCCGGAAATTATTTTTTATACATAAATGTTATAAAATTATCTTTCAAATAAAAATCAAATTTGGCTTCAATCTTAATTTAAATGCGTTTTATTTCAATTTAAAGTTCTATCACTCTAAAAGAACACGATACCTGAGATATGAAATTCGATCCAATAATGCCTCAAACCTTAAATTCGAATATTTTTTCAAGGAGTACATTCGGCAGAGCCGAGAACAGCTGGAGTTGGACAAACAAGAACAAATGGAGAAAATGTCCAAGGGTGGGAGCCGAGGCCCCCGATCCAGCAGCGGTTCGCCGTCGATCGACAGGTTCGACATAGCGAACGTGGGTGCGACCACCCCCTGCTACGTCCCCGGGGGTGAACTGCTACCCATCCTGATCAGGCACAGCGAACACAGCCTAAGCCCGCCGAACGGGGATCCCAGCGGCCAGGGGATTTACACCGTGGACACGGAAAATTTGCCGGAGATGTGCGACAGTGCCTGTCAAACCAGGGAAAGTTTGTTCACGGCCCAAGGTAAGAAGAAATCATGTCGTTTTTACGAATTAGATTAGTTGGGGTGCTTTCGATTATTGTGTTGGTAGGTTCCGGTTTCTTATCCGGCCCGAAGGACCAAAGTGTCACGACCAGATTTGTACAGAGAGAAACTTTTGCATTGCGTAAAAGCCTAGAAAGGCATATTAAACAGGGCGTTTCACGAATTATTGTACAGGCTTTCAGAGCAGATGCAGGACATTTTGGTGAGTCTGAATCAGTGCTCCAAATATGTCCCATTTATATTAGTTTAATGTATGATGTTTTATGTATTTTATCAAAAATTTTCAATCGGCATAACTCTTGAACGCCTGCATGGTTCTTGATGAAAATTTGAGGGAATGAGTATATGCCTAATATTTGCATCTGATCACTTGTCGATAGCAAGAGTCCGGCCTGAGGAAATTATATTCATCGAATTTTCGCAAAAAAATTCTCCTCGGAATCTACAATGAAAACTCTTTCAAACAAGCTCATTTGAAATAATGGCACACTTCGCATCAATATTTTATGAGCAATTGAATATCTGTAATTTTCAATTCACAGACACACGCATACAAAACGAAATACTGTTCGACATCTTATTCACACTTTCCCAATTAAATTCTTTTATACTCCTTCCCCATCAATTTTCGTAAGTGATTTGTTCTCGAAAATTTCCTTATTTCCTTTTGACACTTGCTAGTTCTTTAATTGAATGTTCTGCAGCTTTCTTTCTGGTCCACTATTTATCTTCTCACATGCTGCTTGAATCGATCTGAAGCTTAGGATATCATTTATTTTTAATGCTATGTGAAAGATCACATACTCTAAATTCAACCCATTTCAAAATCTAAATTGCTCATGCTAAGAATTTTGACATTTCAAACCATTGTCGGGCAATTATTGAAATAGAAAAATACGCAAATGGTAGATTATTGTGTTTTCATAAAATTTTCATTGAGAGAATTATCGAAATGCCGTCATACGAATACTGAGTATACTGATATGTTGTTAGTTTATGGATTTTGTAAGTGCAATGGTCGTGAAGCTGCTAGGGAATATCGAAGGCTATATCCGGATCGTCGAATTCCTAACCACCAAACATTCGAACGTGTTAATCGCTCAATTCGTGAAACTGGACACTTTCCGTCAGTAAGTAAGCGAGAAAGAGCAAGTTCGATGGTAAACCATGAAGAGATAATAGAAACTGTCCAAGAAAATCCCTCAACAAGCACTCGGCGTCTTGGTTCAGTTTTAGGTTTGCCACATTGGCAGGTCTGGCGAGTTCTGCACCGTGATAAGTGGCACCCATTTCATTTACAATCCGTCCAAACCTTGGAGCCAGGCGATGAACTTCCGAAGATTCGATTTTGCAGATGGGTTTTTCGGAACCAGCGAGCTATCTTCAGGACGCTTTTTACTCATGAAGCGACCTTCATAAAAGATTGGCTTTTGAATGTTCGCAATGCACATATTTGGTCCAGAGTTAATCCGAAAGTGACTAGGACACTCAATTCACAATATCGTTTTTCAGTCAATAGTTGGTGTGGAATTTACAATAATCGCCACACAGCCTGAATGGAGTAGTGACATATCTACAATTTTTAATCGAGCATTTGCCAGGGCTCTCGAATGATGGAAGCAATATTCCAAGAGGAATGTACTTCCAACATGATAGAGCTCCGGCACATTTTACCCCTGAAATTGTATCGCATTTGAATGAAGTTTATCCAGATCATTGGTTTGTAAAGGGGGACCTCATGACTGGTCTGCAAGATCGCCAGATCTTACATGCTTGGATTATTTTCTCTGGGGACACTTAAAAAATGAAGTTAAATTAGAAGAAATCATAGACGGGAGCATCTGATTAATCGTATTCAAGCTGCATGTGAAGCAAACAAAATTGACCGGAAATTTTGGAGAAAACCGTAGCTCATTTGATCATAAGAGCTAGAAAATGTTTAGAAGAGAGAGAGGGTGTATTTTCGAAAACAAGTTATAATTTTTTCTCTTATTTATTGTTAATTTTTTTCAGTTCCACACATGTTTATAAGATACATTTTATATTTTCATTATTTCCATTTTATTATAGTCCAATTGAATGTTCAATGTTAATTAAATTTAGTTTTGCAAAAAATATTTGATGTTACCCTACATTCATGTATTGGATGGAATAAGATGCAGCATAATACCTTAGTCATGTTACTGAGAATTTCAATCGATTCAATATGAATAGACGCATTATTCGGAGATTCACAGATCCGTGTTTACTATAAATTGAAAATTCCTAATATTGATGGTTCATAAAATGATGATCCGAAGTGCGCCAGTGATCCTAATGGGCTTGTTTGAAAGAGTATTGTAGATTCTGAAGAGAATTTCGCTTTTTGAAAATTGGATGTTTGGGTGTTTTACAAGATGTGGGATAAAGAATGTAATCTTTTCAGTCCGTACCTGTGTTATCGATACGTCATTATGAGCAAATATTTGGCATTGGCCTATACTCATTCCATCAAATTTTCATGAAGATCCATGCAGGCGTTCAAGAGGTACGCCGATTAAAAGTTTTTGATAAAATATATAAAACATCCCGTAACTCTTAAACGAATTTAATTAGGACATATTTCGAGCACTGATTCAGACTCATCAAAATGTCCTGCATCTGCCCTGAATGCCTGTACAATTATTCGTGAAACACCCGGTATATTTGAAGTAAAAGAGATCACTTCAGTTTAGTTTCAGTTTTTTAATTTTAAATCTTGTTACCAATTTCAAATAGTCACATTCCGGATAGTTGTTAATCTCCTCATTTGTATTGATTTTCTTGCGCGCTGATTTGATTTGATGACCCGCATGAAGTGCATTTTATGGCTGATACGAGGGGCGTTCAACAATGTATTCTCGAAATAAGCATGAAAGAAATAATTTTCTGATTCTTTTAGAATTACGATGTTATGAGCGAACCTAATACAGTATATATTTCTCTATTTATTTTTGCGCCTTTAGTCTTACTCTTCATTTCGTTATTGGGTAGTTCTATAAGCAGACTGAACAAATAGGGTTACACTGAATCCAGCAGGATAAAACTTTTCGATCCAACTGTGTCTGCTCCCTCCATCCTCAAAGTAACTGTCGCTCCAGGGCGCAGGATTCGAAAAAAAAGTTGCTCTGCTCCACCTTGTGCTATGAAATATCAATGCTGTAAAATTAACAATTTTGTTTCAGGTTACAGTTCCGGCAACAGCACCCCAAGCCATTCTATGCGCACCAACTCTCCCCCAGCGCCGTTCAGCACCTTCGGCTACAAGAAGGAAAACAACAAGTTCAAGGCAGAGGCCACCATTGAGATGAGCCATCATCCCTCCAACAAATACGAGGAGAAGATCAAGAGGCCGTACAGCGTGCAGACCACGAAGTCCGCTCCCGACGTCATAGTGACCCACTGACATCTGTTGAAGGCCGAGTGGGAGCCCTACAAGCGAAGACACCCTCGGCACGTCAACGCTGAAATACTCGTTTGTCCAGACCACAGAGACTTCGTAGACATAGAACAGTGCTCGGAACGCCACGTTCAGACGCAAACGTACGACGAAGATTTTTCCCGGATCACGTGACAGTTCGGGGACGGTGAGGAGGCTGTGAGCATGCACTTCTGAGTTACAACGGACCGAATCGGTTTCTTCTAAGAATTGGAAATTGAGGCATGCAAATATTCACGAGTATTTTATTAGCATAGGGTAATATCGAATGCAATGGTATCAAAAAACTCACCCTTGATCCAGGGTAGATTAGATTCTTGATTCTTGCAGAAGAATTGTAACCTCTTTCACATTCACTGTGTCTGAAGCGGGTTATGTGTAAATTTGTCACTATAAATGATTCAAGTAAGGGCAAAATTACACTATAGCGAGAATTAACATTCTGCGAACTAGTGGTAGGTTATATAGCGTTTATATAACGGGATAATTAGCGGGTTTTTGTAGCGATATGCGAATATGCTCAAGGCGAAGACCTCTCAATTGCGCCCCCATGGCATTATAGCTTGTCGCGCTGGGGGCGCTTGTCTGAACTAGGACCCTAGTTTTGTGCCGGCGAAATGAAGGGTTAAGTCTCGATGCCTAAAGTAATGCCATTCGCGCCAGTCACTGGACCTGTGTAGTGGAAGATCTCCCGAATGGGGCTCTAGTTGTGCCGTTATGGTGGAATGGAGGGCTGAGCTGGTCGATTAACCCAGTGACAGGGAGTCTGTCGCAGCACAGGGCCTCTCCCTTAAAAGTAGCGTTCTCTACCCTATTGCAGTAAATCTCCAGTTTTTTCTGTCCAATGGTTGAGTGTGTTATGTAGCATACTGCGTTACCTCGGGAGGTTGGATGCCCACAGGTGATACTTGCATCACTTGGCCACCCGATTGGTGGTGGACTCGAGGAGGTAGTGGTTGAAAGTCCACATGCTAGACTAGGGAGGTATTTCATTTACCTGTTCGCAGACCCCCATGTTCGGGATATTCTCATGAAATGACTCAGGGTTTAGCGAGACTTGACGGTTCGACCGGCCTTTTCCTAAACCCGGATCTATTGCGAAACATTTTAGGGATTGTTTATCTGGACGAAATGGCGTAACCTGTTAGTGCTTGACGCCAGGATCAATCAAAAGACTTCACATGGGTTCGTAGGTCATGACGTACAGGCCGTGTTGACGGTGCTCGTACCAGGATCAATTGAGTCATCAATCTTGGGTTTATCTTAGTTCATGGAACTGCGTTCGGGTGCTTGGATAAGACGCCTTTCCGGCGAGTGAGTTGCGTCCCAACCAACTCGGGTACTGACCTGCAAAGCCAGTAGAGGTTAGATAGTGCTTCGCTGCTACCAGTCAGACGGTTGTAGGCTTTCGAGCTGAAGCCCAAACTGGAAGCTGGTGGGTTCACCTCTTCGGAAGGGTTCTCGGTTCGCGCGATGATATGGCGTAATCCTTATCACACTTTATGCCTCTGAGGGCAGACTGTGGAAACTGCTGAGTAGTCACTTGGTGAAAAAGTCACGCTCATATGCCAATTCTGAAACCTAGTAGAATTCACCTCTCCATTATTATTCCTCTTTGAAGGGCGAGAGTTCTGATACCATTTTTAAACTGTGCGGAAAGCCAAAATTTCTAAATCACTATCCGTTTCCTGGACAGTTATTGAAATCTTTTTTGAATGCTCCGCAATAATGCTATATGCCATGAAAAACCCGTGTTTTTAAAACATTTTTTCAATTTAATTCTCGAACATTTTTAAGAAAATCTCAAATTTGTAGAGGTTTCAGAGTATCATTCTGCTTAATATTTAAAAAACCCTATTCGAAGTACTTCTATGCGTTTCGTTCATATGGGATTGGCGCTTCAGTGCTTCAGCTTGAAGAGACAGAATGGAATTCTACAATCTTGAAAGTCGAAATGAAATATGAATTCAACGGCATATCTGCCTCTACTTCGAGTCTTAGAAGGATTTTGATTTACATCGTACACTCTTATCTGAAATCGAAATGTTAATACGATTAATAAAATACTGCTCACAACCTCCTGTACCGACAAGAAATTTCTTATTGAAATAGTGCCAAGGACGCAAATGGGCCAATATACGGTAAAATTTTCACGTGATATTGTAGGGAAAATAATCGCTCTCGATTGATTTTACAATCGATCTAAAATGCGAAATAAATAATATCCTTTATACTTATAGTTAAATCAAATTGTTTGAATTTGGAGAGACAATCAGTTGAGTTGCCATCGGAGTTGTTTATTGATATGTTGTTCACTTTACCTGATGGATGTTTGAGGAATTTTATGGAAGAATGAGTTTTGGAAATAAATATTATCAACTTTGCTTAATTTTTTCATTATTATTACCTACTGTTTCTTCAGAAAACAGCCATACGCAAGGCGAATATAGATGCGTGGCTATTTTGCATTCGTCGGATTACAGCATTGCACTGAAGATCAGCCAAAAAGGTTTGAAAGATGCATATAGGCATAGCGGCTCAATATGACTTGAGCATGAGGAAGACTGTTGCGTGTGACGCTTGAAGTAATCGGGAATACCGTTCAATTCTCCACTTACCTTGATGTGGTATGGTGCGTATGTGTGTTTGCCTACATTAGATGGCGCTTTTTTTTCAAAACATTAGTGTCGCAATGCAGAGCGAATTTAGGTGCGTGGCTATATTGCATTCGTCAGCAAAGCAAAGCAAAGCCGAAAAGCTTTGAAACATGCGCGGCGATCAACTGCGATTCAGCCTAGCTGACCTTAAGTTTTGAACTGTAACACAGATGTCATACTCCACCTGGAAGCGAAAGGAATAAAATTAGACATTCTAGAATCCATAAAAATATTTGAGCACAACTACGATTCAGAAAAAAAACTATTAAATGAGCAGACGGACCTTTGGCACACCCCAGTTCTCGAAGTCTTGCACAAGCTGAAGTCTTCAACGAATATATCGGGTGTTTTTTTTTAGACTGATAGAACTTCGAATTGAAATAAAACACATTTAAATTAAGATTGAAGCCAAATTTCTTTTATTTGAAAGATAATTTTATGACATTTATAAACCAATAACTTAACATAACCCCAAAGAAAATAATCCAGTGGAGTTATGTCGCATGATCTTGAAGGCCAATTAATTGGACCATTTCTCGAAATAATGTTATCGCTAAATCTTTCTTTCAATAAATCAATTGTAACGATAGCAGCATGAGGTGTAGCACCATCTTGTTGGAACCAAAACTCCTCTGGGTCGATACCATTCAAATTTTGAAACATGTAATCATTGATCATCGATCTGTAACGAGTACTATTCACTGTTACATTAGTTCCAGCATCGTTTTTAAAGAAATATGGACCGATGATGCCTCCAGCGTGTAAACCATAATTTTTCAGGATGCAATGGAACCTGCAGAACTTCTTGAGGAGTGTTTTCATTCCATATACGGCAATTTTGCTTATTTATATGCCCGTTCTACCAGAAATGAGCTTCATCACTAAGCACAGTTTTGCGATAAAAAAGTGGATCAACTTCGAGCTATTCTAGGGCCCAATCAGCAAACAAGCGACGCTTATTATGGTCAACTTTAGTCCTGGTCCAGTTGGATCTTGTATGGGTGTAGACCAAGATCTTTATGCCAAATTTTTCATGTAGTGGATGCACAGAATCCAACTTGTTGTGAACATCGACTAATAGACAAATCTGGATCATGATTAGCACTATGACTTACAGCAGCAATATTTTTTCTGTACGTACAGTTCTTTGTCTTGTTGTTATTTGTTGCATCGAGTAGAGAAAATATTGTCCGAAATCTATCGATAGTTCGACGAATAAGCTGCTCTGATGGACGATTATGTAAACCATAAATTTCACGAAGTGCTCTATAAGTTTGTCGAATAGAACACTGATTTTGAAAATAAATTTCAACAATTTGTGAACGTTGTCGATGATAATTTGTCAATGCTAACTAAACAGAAATGTCAAAACAACATGGCTTCTACCTTCTGTCAAATCACAGTTAACCCTATCGAAAATTCTATCACTCTAAAAAAACACCCGATATATAAAAGTTGAGATACAATTTTTTTAATTCAGTTAGAATTATTTCATTCCATTTGAAGAAAAATATTTCAGAATGGTGATATATTCTGAGCGGAATTTAATCTTCCCTTAATAAACGAGTAATAAAGTTTCGAATTATATCAATTCAAGCTCTTTTAGCATTTCAGTTCGCTGCTTGCCCAAGGGATTTTTTTCCATAAAATTTGAATATTCGGACGGCAACATCCGTTTAATCGATACCTCAGATTGGATTTTTAACTTTCCAGTGATAAAATAATTAACGCTGGTGAAAATTTAATTATTTTTCCGGCATGGAAATTTCTTTGCAATTAGTTATGTTTGCTTTTTTACGAGTCAGATTTCAATCACGGGTCAGCTATGCAAAACTCGAGATAACTTGTAATAGGGCTGTTGAATTCCAGCGCGAGTTTAGAAAACATGTAGGGGCAAACTCATGAACTATTTAAGATCATAATTATAACTGAGATTTGATATAAATATTGGATGGATTACTCCGTTAACAAAGTAATCTCATTTCATTCAAATTAAAAGATTTGATGTATCTAATTTTCTATAAAGATACCTTTTTACCAATTTACTATTCTATAGGATAAAAACGATTTTTACTTCCGCTAATTTTCAATATTTACACCTTAATTGTTTCATCACACCATGTATCCTTCAGGTAAGTATTTCAACTGAATATACAATGAAAAAATATCTCTGCAATATGGCGTTGCGCTTCCATAACTGCCGAACTAGATATCTCAGAAATTCCGTTCAAAACAAGCTGCTTGTATTTTCATTTCTGCATCTCAGGAAATTCTTTTCTAATGTGTTTCAAAAAAAATTCAACAAATGGACGATTTTTTTGATTAGATCAGCCCGTATCAATGGCCTTCGCTGTCTATAGTTATGGAGAAGACACTTGAATTTTACCAGTTAGTGTATTGGAATTTGAGCGTAGCTCTTTCACCAAGTGACTAGTTAGCAGTCTCTACAGTCTGCCCCAAGAGGTTTCCAGGAAAAGGGACACTATGCACCTTACTGAAGTCCGTGGAATATTCAAACGTTGCGCAATCTGGTGGTTCGACAAAGCTTCTTGATAAAGGGATACATACTATTCTTGCCTAGTCAAACTAAGAAATTCGATGTCCTGGCATTTTCCACGGAATATTCTCACAATTACAACTCTCGTTATTCGCTGCAAACTGATTAACTTCTAATACACCTGTATTCTTCCGAACAAGAAACATTTTTTGCTGGTTTATTGTTTTCATTTAAGTGATAATATAGTGAAGATTCCACACACAAAAAATTGTCATGTTAGATTCAACAAGTTAAGAATGAATAAGGGGGCCCAAGACTTTCGACGATATGTGTATTTTCCACTACCAGTTAAGAAAACATTCAGTGTTGATTTTGTTAAGAAAATTGTGAAAAGTACTGACAAGGGTGTGAACCCTGTGCTGCAACAAATACCCGAGCCACCGTGTAGGCATCACAACTCAGCCCTCCATTTCACCTCATGACAAGGTCCGGTGACAAAGAGGGAGAAGTAGAACGATATGCAAATTCTGATTTGGCAATGTCAAAAACTACACGAAAAATGACGCAAGGTCGTCGAGATTGGTGAAGCGAAGATCAAAGCTCCCGCCACTCGGTGTCGCTTCCGTAACCCTCCCTATTTTGTGCCCCGACGTGAAAAACCGAAAGCTTTTTAACCCACCAGCGAATGTCGCGTTTAGGCTGATGCTGTCCGCGCGGCATGCTGTGTCGACGGCATAAATTGAATTTCCATTCGATTCTGTACCATTTTCGAAGATGAAAAGACAATACAGTGAGTGCAAGCACATTAACATCGGGTGTTTTTTTTAGAGTCATAGAACTTTTGATAGGGATAGCTATGATTTGACAGAAGATAGAAGCCATGTTGTTGATATTTCTGTTCAGTAAGCATTGACAAATTATCATGGAAAGACTCACGTCACAAAAAAGTTTACAAATTGTTGAAATTTATTTTCAAAATCAGTGTTCTATTCGCCAAAGCTATAGAGCACTTCATGAAATTTATGGTTTACATAATCCTGCATCAGAGCAGCTTATTCGTCGAACTATCGATAGGTTTCGGACAACATTTTCTCTACTCGATGCAACAAACAACAACAAGACAAAGAACTGTACATACAGAAGAAAATATCGCTGCCGTGAGTCATGATGATCCAAATTTCTCTATTAATCGACGGTCACAACAAGTTGGACTCTGTGCATCCACCACATGGAGAATTTTGATTGAAGATCTTGGTCTACACCCATACAAGATCCAACTGGTTCAAGAACTAAAGCCACTTGACCTTAATAAGCGTCGTTTGTTTGCTGATTGAGCCCTTGAACAGTTTGAAGTTGATCCACTTTTTTATCGTAAAAATGTGTTTAGTGACGAAGCTCATTTCTGGTTGAACGGCAGAACAGCAAAATTGCCGAATATGGAGTGAAAACAATCCTTAAGAAGTTCTGCAGGTTCCATTGCATTCTGAAAAATGCACTGATGATGTGCTTTACACGCTAGAAGCATCATCGGTCCATATTTCTTTGAAAACGATACTGGACCTAATGTTACAGTGAATGGTGCTCGTTACAGATCGATGATCAATGATTATTTGTTTCAAAATTAGAATGGTATCGACCCAGAAGTGTTTTGGTTCCAACAAGATGGTGCTACACGTCATGCTGCTACCGTAACAATTGATTTATTGAAAGAAAGATTTGGCGATAACATTATTTCGAGAAATTATCTAATTAATTCACCTCCAAGATCATGCGAAATAACTCCAATAGGTGATTTTTTGGGGGTTACGTCAAGTCATTGGTTTATGCTGATAAACCAGAAACAATAGACGCTTTGGAAGCCAACACAACTCGTGTTATTGATGAAATAAGGCCTGAATTACTCGAAAAAGTGGTCCAAAATTGGTCTGGTTCCTCGGAGCTAGTCGTGGTGGACGTATGCTGGAAATTATTCTTAAAACATAAATGTCATAAAATTATCCTTCAAATTAAAAAAATTGGCTTCAATCTTGATTTAAATGTGTTTTATTTCAATTTAAAGTCCTATCACTCTTAAAAAAACACCCGATATGAAAACAAATTATTCTGGTTTGTTCGTATTACAGGAACCGTTCATGTTTTTGAAGGTCAAGGAAAATGAATTTTCTACATATTTTCTAGGTTTTGTTTTTCAATCAATACATGATTATCAATGATAATAAAGGGTCTTTCGTTAACAGCGCCCACATGGATAATATTAGTTATAAAACAAAACATCATTTAAATGTCCACCACGGAAACGCTGGCAGGAACGAAGTCGTTGTTCCCAATTTTCCATGACTCTCACACAAATCAGGTCGTATGTTGTAACGTTAAAAACGCTCCACTGTTGATTTCAATTTCAATCGCTAAAAAATGCTCCAATATGTGATTAAACTAACTCCATTAAGAAGTTTGGAGGTTCCGCAATGGAAGTCGACGGTGTTATCGCTTGCTTTCTAGAAGCGTAGAATTTACCAGATTTCTTTATTTCGTATTGTCAGGTTACACGAAGACATACATAGTGGCATTTTTATCGAATCAACGTGCCCAATCCAAAAAATCGTAGAATATTGAATTTTTATTGTTTCTTATAAGATGTCTAATCAAAAGGCGTCTTAGTACTGCAGATCTTAGTACCGGAGATCTTAGTACCGGAGATCTTAGAACTGAACAATCTTGCTGGAGTGCATTTTTGCTTGGATTATCTTAATACCAGAAAATCATCCTTGTACCGGATTTAGAGTATATTATTACCGAACCATCTTAGTTCTGGGTGCTCTACTGGTCATTTGGAACAAACTGAAACTGAAGACCTACTGATTATATGGAGAATCTTAACTATCCTTGCAGAAAGCTCTATCACTCCGACACCTTGTAAAATAATATTCTAGGAGAACCTCGAAGATAAGTCCTTAAGTAAATTTCGGAACTTAAGCTAACTGTATTATATTATAAATAAGAGTCACTATTTTAATTATAAAGTTGAAATAAATCGATAAGGAGTAAGTTTGCATTTTCCATATCAGGTTGACAATTTGGAATTCATTCAGGAAAGACAAGTTTTATTTATCTTTTAATTGGCGCATGAGGCATTTTACGCAGTAGAATGTTTCATGTGCGGACGGACAAAATCGCTAGCGCAAATTAGAGTGTTTTAGTTTCATTTACTTTCATCTCAGCCTTCGCTGTGGTGGGTTAGCGTAAATCATCTAAATTTGCTGGATGATTGCTATAAACCAATGACTTAATGTAACCCCAATGGAGTTAAATCGCAGGAACGAGGCGGATAATTTATCGTACCATTTCTTGAAATAATCGAATCACCGAATTTTGTTTTCAATAAAGTCATTGTGTTATTGAAAAGTATGACAAGTGACACCATCCTGTGGAAACCACGTATTCTGCAAATCAAGACGAACCAATTCAGGCAATAAAAAATCAGTCAATATCGAACGATAACGATTTCCATTGACAGTTATCGCCCCATGAGCTTCGTTGAAAAAAAATAAGGTCCAATGACTCCTCCAACATAAAACCCGCACCAAACAGTAAGTTTGTCCGAATGTAATGGCAGTTCTTGATATTCTTCAGGAGAAATGATTTTCTTATGAAAGTCTGCATCATTTCCGATTTTTTCTAAGCACCAATTACTGAGTACACGACGCTTTAAATAATCGGTTGGTTTGAGTTCTTGGTTTGAAACAATTTTGTATGGATGTAAACCAAGGTCTTTTCGTAAAATTCGCCACAAAGACGTCTGGGAGATGCCTAGTTCTTGTGAACGTCGAAAAATCGATATATTTTGGTCTTCAAGAACACTTTCACGTACGTCAGCAATATTAATAATAATGATAATAATAATAATAGTGCCTTTATTCATACATTTACAATATATAAACATAGGGCGAAGTCTAGCTTAAAGCTACTCCACTCAACCCTGAAAAAAAACAAAAAGGAAAGAAAAAAAACAAAAGGATAGAAACAGAAATAAGCGAAAAAAAATAAGATTAACCAATCAATCACAATGTGAGTAAACAAAACATATTTCATATTCACAAAATTATCCTAATTTATAATTGGCTCGTCAAGAATTTTGACTTCAAAATTTTTCTCAGTGAGCCCAAAGAAATGCCTTCACACGAAACTAACAATTCGTTATGTAACTTCACTGCATTGAAGGTGAAGGAGCGGTGAAACATGGCTGAACCAAATCTTGGCAACATGAGCCTATGACGACCATGCCTAACGTCTACACAATGAACATCACGTCTAAAAATTTGCTTTTCCCTCAAATACAGTGGAAGACAAGAACGTAAAATTCTCTTTACTACTTGCATTTCTTTGTCTCATTGGCACTGTAACATCATGAACTGTAAAATTTGTTTCAAACTTCTTCACTAAACGTTCAAATGTTCTTTTATAACAACCAAATATTGGAGTTAAAACAAGTAAAGTTAGAGTAACAGATCGCGATTTTTCATAACAAATTTGGATTGTGTTGTTGGAGTGTGTACCTTTCCATCATTAAATGGTAGACATTGACAAATACAACTGTCAATGTCACAAATAAACAGTGGCTGCCATGAGTGATTAATGTCAATTTAAAAATGGGGCGTTCCCATTGAAAGACCTGTATTACTACAGGATTACGGGATGTCCCATAATTAGACCGACAAGCTTCTAGTGGATGTTCTAGACACTTTCGACCCAAATCAATTAATGCAAAAAAGCTTCGTTCAGGAGCTACAGTCCTCTGAAGATGACGTTCAGGCAACACTTTTTGTCACATATCTCCAAAACGGCGTCACCTAAAGTGTTGAAATTTTACACATTGACTAATATCAAAAATATGCACCGAATGGTTTGAGTGCATTTTTGTCATATCAAACATAAGCGTATCATTTTGGGGGGGCGAAGGGTATTTTTAGTAACAACTTTTTTACCTTTCATTATTTTACAAGTTATACATCAAATTCATAAACTCTGATATTTTTCTTGAAAAAGGGTGCTCTTGTGTGATATCGCCCAGTTGCACCAGTTTTCAGAAAAAATGATTTGAAATTTTCTCTCCATTATCTAAAGAATCATAAAAAAGTAAGTAAAATATAAATTTCTTGTACTTGATTTCAACTATTTTAAAAAAGTTTCACCTAATAACCTAATAATAAAACAATTAATATGAAATCATTTAATTTACTTAAAGTTTATTTTTTAAAGAACTACTAATGTAGCAACAAGAAACTAAACGAAGTATTTTTGCATTATATGATTTGGATCGAAGTGTCTAAAATAATGTCTAGAACATCCACTAGAAGCTTGTCGGTCTAGTTAAGGGACACCTGTATATTTTTTAAATCAATTCCCTAGTAATCGACAAAAATAAATCATTTGAATAAACACAGAAAGATGCCAGATTTTGGTTTATTATCTCCACTTCATGAATCAATTTATTTTACTTGTGGCCTTTATAACTTGAAGATTATTTTTTAACTATATACAGAATTTTTCTCTTATCCGACAATAAAGAGTTGAAATATTACGAATTAAACATAACATTTAATGTTCATAGTTCCTTCAACTGATTACACAGGAAGTGATTTTTAAAATCCAACCACAATATTCAGAATTTAAAATTCATCAACAATTATCACAGCACATTATGATTTTATTGAAATTCTGAATCTATTCAACAAAATATTCAAACTGAACAATTAATTCAGACACATTTCGATTTTTTCAAAGAATCCCCGGCTATTATACTTAATCTCCTAAAAGTTCATTTACAGGCAAGATCATTTACTTTTAAGAACCCGTCATAGTTATTTGTGTTAAATTCTAGGTAGAAACTCATCTTAATTCTTAATATTTTATCTGAATTTCTGAGTACCCAATTCATTCATAATTGCCTCAAGTTCATTTTTAGGCAGCAATTAAGGTGAAATGTTTACCTGATATTGGTAACTTCGTTTACGTGTATTTTATCTGAATGTATTCAAATGATATTTTACGTCGAGTTGCTTGAACTCAAGATTTAATTTGGTATTTAATTATTTCGAATAAACAAGGCTCGATAGACGGACAAAAATTTGAGAGCAACTCTTTTGGCTTTTGATTAAATGAATGGAGTATACGGTTGGCTCTAGGTGAAACATTATAACAATTTTATTTTAAAAAAATTCACAGTTTTTATATTTCACAGTTTTATTCATAATCCTGACATGTGTTTCCGTCTTTCGACTATCTTCAAAGGAATACAAAAAGTAACTAAACTTAAAATTGGAAAAAGTTTCTTTCATTACACTTAGGACATCTGTGTATTTTTATGGCGCATGGAAATCACAGCATCCAATTTATCGGTTTTTCCAAAGAGTATTTGGGAATCTGTTCTCAATGGCTTTTTTGATTGAAAGAATCCCCAAATAGTCCATCAATTTACCCTTTTTAATATTATAAAGTAAAGTGACATCTTTCTCATTATAAAAATTATTATTTTCTATACAACATTCTACAAAATTTTAGATTGAGCACAGCATATGGTAAATACATGCGCATTAAATCCATCTAAAAATGAGTAATTTCTTCAGAATATTCACGAAGCTTCTTCAACCTTCTTTGAGAAATTCTATTGATCCTTAAAATCAAGATATCGAATATTGTAGTAAAAGTTTGTGCGAGTTTTGAATAGTAAAACTTTCATTTTTCATTACAATTTAGTTCGTTGGGAACATCGAAATGCAATCAAATAATTGAGGCCGTTTGAAAATGGAGAATTTTTTCTATGGTTTCCACGCCGATAATCATAATAGCTAGAGACATACCACAGATGTTCAAATCTTGTTGTGTTCTTGTAAAGTTCAAGTGTTCCAACAAATAAAATCACTTTCTTGTCTACATACAATTCATAGAAAGAATGGAGTAAGTAAATAAATATACATTTATTATCTGTATTTATTCGATCTTCTCAGAACAATTCTAATGATAACTAATATTTCTTGTGCGTTTTACAATAATATTTCTACAGCTATTACATGAAATGGTATTTTTCTACTTAACTTAATTTTTATTATTGATACAATTTTATAAAACAGGATCATCATTCATATTCAGTATTATTCCAATACTTTGATACAAAATTTGAATATCAAAACAAATTGAAACATGTTTATCTTCTACAATTTCAATTTAAAAAAAAATGTTTATTCAAAAAACTTTTAGAATTAAATTAATGTCTAAAATAAGCACCGCTTACATTTAATAGACGTATATAATCAAAACTCAATATATAATGTCAAATGGAATTAATAAATAAATATTTAAAGGAGACAAAATATATTTTAATTTGTTTTGATATTCAAATTTTGTTATATTTCTTCTATCAAGTAAAAAGCCTTTCTATTTTACTTTGATACAAAATAAACACGAAAAAATATTATGCTACATACACTATAGTTAATTGGCTGGAAATTTCGAAATGTCAAAGCCAAAGATTGTTACTTTATAACAAAATCTGCTTTAGCTTTGAATACTCTGAGTAATCCATAAAACACAAGATTCTCTATTGATTTTCAACTAAATCACATTTTCCTTCAATTTTTTCTTTATTTCACAGAGATTCCCGCCTTATATTGAGATTAGCCGATTCTTACGACATTTAACGTATGCCTGATTTACGGTTAAAACCAGCAAAACAACCGAAACCGTCGAAAGATGTGATGAAGATGCAGGTGAATAATCAGGATAGATTAGAAAATTGGCTGAATGAATCTATAAGGTGGATGGAAAAGCAGAAAAAGTACGAATCAAGAAAAGAAGGTTCGTACAGAACAACGAGACCAAAAATGAATAAGGTGAGTTAAAAATTAAGAATTATTATTTTTATTATTTGAAATATTAAAAAATCAACAAAATTTCCACTGAATGAAGAATTTTTTGTTGGAGTAATCAGAATGTAACAGACAACACTGCATATATCTGAATTCTTTGGAGATATTAGGAGTTCGTGCGGTTTTTTTGTCGACAAATGAAGCTTAATTGTGTCCATCGCTAGTCACTACTTTTTCTGGTAATTGACGCGAAAAAAAGGCCGGTTCAATTACCGCTATCTATGCATCGATCAATTTTTTACTTCATAGTGATTAAAGAAGGTCTGGTCAGCCAGACGATATTGCATCGACTGTAGGGCGGATAATTTCATCCCATATGAGCTTCTCTAAGTAAATTCCAACGGGAGATGTAACATTTGGCATTGTCATGCATTATCAATAACTCTATCGTGTCTGTCTGCGTATCGCGGCCGTTTTTCTCGCAATGATCGGCTCAAATGTATCAATTATCGTCTGTAGTACTCCCTTGTGATACAACAGTTGATGATAACGTTGCTCGACGTTTTGGATTATCGTAATTGACCCATTTTTCATCGCCATTCGATTCAAAAACCTCTTTCTTTTCTGCTGTTGGAGCAATTGTACACACGTGAAAAAACGGCGTTCGGCGTCTCTTGGCTTCAGTTGATACGGCACCTAATTTATTACATTTCAGATCATTCCCATTGCTTTTAAATGATGGCAAATAGTTGCTTGAGTGTTTTTGCGAGTTCCTCTTACTTCATCGAGCCTTGCCTCTAATTATTCATTCTTAAATTTTGGTGGCGCTTCGAGTTGTTCTTCGTTTTCCAAATCAAAATTGCCACTTTCAAATGGGGTAAACTACGTCCGACAGATTCGTTCGGTTAGAGCATTGTCACAATAAACATCCACTAAAATACGATAAAAATCGGCAGCTTTTTTCTTCATATTGAAGTAAAACTCCGCAAAAATACAAAAGCTGGCATTTTCAGAGCACAAAGAAAGTATGTTGTTCACACTTCAGCGAAATGACAAATACTGAAAAAAAAGCCTAATGATGACACTTCAAAATGAAGGTGTAGCGACATCTGTTAGCAAAACCGCACAAACTTATTTCTACTTCAAATAATTAGGGTCCTGTAGCTGCTTATAACTAAAGAACACAAGTTCTCCCTTAGGACCAGATTCCGTATATTCTATACAAGAAAAATTATATACAATGTATTAAAATATATCTTTCTTCCCGTAGGAAAATGTCAGGTCCAATAAATTGTCGACGGCAGAACAGCAATATCCTGTTTCGGAGACTTCACGAAGTGCAGTGAACGAGAAGAAACAGGATAGACATCTGAGGCTTCATTTTCGGCCATCAAAAATACCAGAGAATGTGGTTCCTGAACGGGAAGAATGGGCGAAAACAAAAGCGCCACATCCTCATTCGGTGACACCACGAGGTGCAATTGATGAGCCGAAGGTGACAGACAGTGAAAACTGCAGGCAATTCGATAGTGCTCATCTTCGAAAAATGAGGCAGGCAAGGTTTGCCAAAAGTCCGTAAAAAATTTGAACAATATTTGTTTGAATATTGGCGAAACCTTGCCAACATTCTATAAGAAGAATGCACACATCATTGTTCGAAGACATCACGAGGTGCAGTTGATGAATCTGAAGATGCCCAATAGTGAAAACTAAAAGGAAATCGCGAGTGCTCATCTTCGAAAAATGGGGGACGCAAGGAGAGTCGAAAGCCAGCAATTTGAATAATATTAATTATGATAATTTGTTTGAATATTGACGAAACCTTGCCAACCTTCTATAAGATGACACTTTAAGAAGGAAATTGACGAAATATTGGTTACATATGGGTGCCGATAGGTCAGTCTCTGATATAATTTGACGGTTCAAGAGCTTTCGAGAAAGTAGGACCTAGAAGACTTCTGCTCAAGCTCGACCATTTTGGTATATGAGGATTGGATTGGAATGGAAATTATTTGACAAACAGGCATTTCAGGGTGAAGGTTGGGCCTTCTCCTAAGATCATGCAATTACAAGTGGGGAACCACAGATACCAGATTTATGCCAAACTGGTATAGTGATTGATTGGCTTATAACCCTTGAATTGTGAGGAATTACATTTTGCAGGTGGGTAAATGCCAAAACTATACAAATTTAAAAAAAAAATTTAAATACATTTCCTTAAGATACACTAAAGGTATTTCTGAGAAAATTGCTACATACCTCAAAAATAAATATAATTCGAGGACTTCATTTAAAACGAATTCAAACTTGAGTAAATTTATTAAAAATAATAAAGAATGTACACATAAAGATGATAAATCGGGGGTTTATAAGTTAACCTGCGATGATTGCCCTAAAGTTTACATAGGACAGACTGGAAGAACTTTCCGTCATAGAATTTGTGAACATTTGAAGAGTGTCCTCAATAATAAAAGTAATTCTACATATTCCAACCATTTGTTAGAAACAAGACATACTTTCAACCATAACTTTGAAATTCTACATATAGAAAGCAAAAGTTATGCCTTAAATCTGTTAGAATCCCTAGAGATAAATGAACATAATAAAATTGGAATATTACTTAACGAACAAATAGATTTAAATAACTCACCTCTGTTAAATATATTCAGATAAGCTGGAATTTGCAGAGACCCTTTTTTGGGTTTTATTGCTCAATAAAAATTTATTGTACTTACTAATAGCAACGGATTTCGGAAACAAGCTTAGTTATTCAAAATGTGATCTTGCCTGATGATGCTACTGTGATAACGAAACAATTGTTGTGAACATAACAATACAAATTTGTGAAAATCAGAATAACCTTATTTAAATATTATTTACAATTGGTGGTTATCCTCGAAAAAAAAGTGTCTTCAAAGCTTGACCTAGATGTAACTCTTAGTTCAGACCTTACCTAGTCTGATCATATACTTTTTTGGATAATTTTTACTTTTTTCATCTATATTATTGTATGCATCATTCCATCCTATCAATGTGAATGTACTATTGGGTAATAAATATTCCTTACAAATTCAAAGTGTATATAATTACTAAAATACCTAAAGAAGCTCAAAACTCCTTTTACTTTTGATGATAATTTCCTTTATTCCACACTATGTATAAGTATTCACACATGAAAGTATCAGGATCAATTGCAACAAGTCACCTCAAATAATCATAGAATGAATATGGCTCCAAACCAACCAAATATTCCCTAACATTTGTCTCAAAAAACTTAAAATTATTTGAATGTTTAATACTATCAGGTAGTTTATTTGATACATATATTAGATGGGTGCTTTTCAGTTCAGTTTCAATTAAATATTCCAACACATAAATACCAAATGTTGTTAACATTTTATTTTCCTTGAAACTTCCCCTACAGGATTGATTGGAAGTCATATTATATATTGTATGTTTCACTTCTGTGAAACTAACAATCTATTGAACTCTGAGCTTGATCCCCAGAAAGAAGTATCTCACCAGGTACTCAAATTTTCGAAATATATTGTTCTTAAGTTATCAATACTCAAATATTTTGATAGGATCAGTGGGATGTAAATCCATTGATCTGTGGTTACCTGGTAAATTACAAGAAAATATCGTTTAACATGAAGGGAATTTTCTGAACTAAAAATTTTTTTATATTATATCAGCCATATCCTGACAACCTTCACTGAAAACATTGTTCCCACTTTTATTTCCTTTGTCTCTGATATCATTACAAATCTTTACTTAAATTAGTAAGAAGCTGCAGTAAGAAGTTTATCATAATTTCAATTTTCACAATCATACAAGGCTTTGAAAGAACTATCGCATAATTTCAATGTCAGCAAAATGTCAAGTCTAGATTTACTTTCCGTGACCTCTTTTGTATTATAATAATTTTTTAATTAAAATGAGTTTCCACCAAGTAAAGACCGAATCAATCAAAAAATAATTTTTTAGTTTCTTTTCACCAAATTTAACTGATTTCAATGGAAAATGATTTTCAAACAAACAAAAGAAGGATGTCATAAGACTCACTGCAAATCAACATTTGACTTCTCAGCAGAAAACACTGTTGGCCATGAATCCTGTTGCAGATCATTACTTATGCCCTACATGATCCGAAACAGCAGTGCTAAGTACTTCGGTCTCAACAGTTAAATTTAGGAATATGTTGTCTAAGCAACTACTTGTACAACGTGTAACCCTAGTAGGCACATCAATTGTGAGAAAAAGTTGAAATAAACTCAATAATGTAAGAAACTCAGACCTTTTACTGCTGTTGTTGTGCTGTAATTACCACTGTGAGAACTTTTTCTAGCTGTACCAGAAACACATCTATATCACTGGTCGTACTGCATGGTCTGTGCACTGACAACACAATTAAACTTTTCCTGCCCAGCGATAAGTCACCAGCTGCTTACTCAAATTGAACAATTATGGAAAAATCTTCCTCTGCTTACACCTGACTCCTTTATTAATGTATATCGCTGCTCCATCGTGTTTACCTTTGAGTCTACAAACATATGATATCAAGTTATTTAACTTTTGTGTCAATTCATCTTCACTCTTCCAGTGCTCTGTTATATCTTTCAGTCCTGCCGAGTTGAGAGAAAATGTAGGAAATAGTGGATACTATTTCCCATGGATTGTAGTAGATTTTGATGGATTAGACTACTATCCCTCTCTGTTAATTCTTGATTGATTCTGGTCTTCTGAGGATTAGCAACATATACATACACATGTGATTGAGAGCCCTTTTTTATAAAAAGTCAGTTGCATCACAATTTTTTCTATAAACATGCGTTTTGAACCTCTTAATGACAATATTCTCAGGCCAAAATTCATCCTTTCTATCAATAGGTACCTTCACTAAGAATCCCTTCTTGGTCGCCTTTCATATTTTCGAAATTCAGTTCTTTAATTTCCATTATCTCATTCTCAAATCCTGGTTTAATTGTATGTTCAGTGACATGATCCTTAACCCGGCCTATGAAAAACCATACTTGCTTTTCTTGACCTTTTTCTATATCATCTTCCATAACCTTGGTAGTTCCAAACCTGGTTGGTCTGAAATTTACCGATTGTTTTCCATTCTTCATTTTCCACTATTGAAAGTGTTTTATTACTCATTGCAATTGTATGTTTTGCAAACGAAGTGTTTATGTTTATAAAATCTCCGTCATAACCTGTTAGTAATATCAACGTCATTGTCATATTTCCCAAGTCAGATGACATCTTCCATTTAATTTCTCTGCGCAGTCTCCAACTGATGGTCATAACCTTAGTTAATACCCTAATACGTCTGTGGTCATAACCGTGTTTGATGATTTACTTGTGTTACGCTCGACTGTTACAGGAGTTACAGCAATGATTCCGGTACAATATCTTCGTTCAGCTTGTTTTAGTTTTTTTCAAAGGATCTTATCTTATGCCTTGAGATAAAATTTCCTTCTCCAATACTGATATTTTTTAACAATGTATTGTGATCATTCATCAATTCTTCTAAGTCTCTAATAATCTTGATCATAAACTCAATTTTGGTTGTTGACCTATAATTTGAAACTCATTTGTCAGAATTGAATTAACGGAATCCATCTTTGCTGCCATATCATCCAATCCGTCACTGACCTCCTTCTTCTCAGCACAGCAAATTATAGATGATTCACTCAGAATTTTCAACTGTTTTAGTTTTGTAGTACAAACAGGATGAAATATTTTATAACAAATTTAACATTTAATTGATTTTATCACAATCTTAAGGCAATAACAGCGCAGTATTTCTTAAACAACCTTCTCATTCGATATATTTCAACATATCATCGATGGATTTCCAAGATTTCAACTTCACTACTAAGCATGTGTAACAAATCAGAGACGCCCGTGTTAGTTCCTTGAACTACTTGTATTTGGCGCAAAATATTCATATTCAAATTGAAATAGAATATTTTCAGAATGTGGACTTCGGCTTAAATTTCTCTGAACTAACGAAACGTAACAAGCATTTTGCCTTAGATGGCAGTCTATATTAATTGTTTGTCTATGATATTGAGCTGTTCCTTGTCATACCTAGTACTCTAAAATATCCGGAATTTTACGGAGTACTCTAAGATATCTGGATTATACGGAATACTCTAAAGAACGCCAACCTTTTTATCGTGATTGTCTAGTGACGGGAGAATGGGATGTTACGTTGTGTAGACAACCCAAATTACACTTAACGAGAGTAAGGAAACAGTGACGGGAGGCTCAAATATTCAAAGCAGTAACGTCAGCATAATATATTTATATTAGTAATCTTGAAAGACAACAACTCTCAATGAGTGGAAACAAACATTTATCAGCCTGTGCTTAAATCTACTCTACTCAGTGGTTCGCAAAGCTTCACAGTAAACCTAATAGCGCCCCGGGTCTAAATTACTTATTTCTACATATCGTTAGGTCGGTAACTCGCTCAAATCAGCCAGCATGCATCTTCAACTGCACTTCCAATAACCAGTGCAGAACTTAACCGTTACAAGGGTTAAGTTTAAATGGACAGTAAGGTAAGAGTAACTGTGGCATGCCCAGGAGATCTTCTTCCAGAGAGGATCTAACATAATTCGAGTCGACCGAAAAAGTAACTATCAAATGGACTGTATCTGGCCTCCTCGGGGTGGCGAAGGCCCAGGAAGGCTCAGATATTACTGAAGTACGAACTGTACACTACCTGAAGAGTCACGCAAACTAATCCTGGGGATATCACAATACCTCGGAACAATGATCTAGCAATCACTCACACATTCTCACAGTAGCGTTGGATATCCGGAGCTATTTACTGTCTCTATACGATACGTCGTCATCTACCATGACTACTCAGCGATTTACTCTAAAGAACGCCACTGGTTCACAAGGAATACAATTACTCAAAGTAAGCAGGCACCTGCATTTGGCAACACAAACTGACTAGGACATTATAAAATAGATATAGTACCCCATCACCTAGGCGTGTAAATGAACGATATAATAAAAGCAAACAAAGAAATAGGTAACCGCGGGATCACACAAGGGTACATGCAAATCAGTTACATATCAGGCTCGGCGAATACCATGAACAGTACAAATATAGAACCAATTTTAATAAATACAAGAAACAGCAACCAGGTACCGAGAGAAAGTATACAATACAAATAGATATCTTGAAGGTCGGGCCGCTTTAGTTATATACAAAGGCAATGCATTTCAGTTAAAACATTCCGGTCGGATTAAATAACTCTGAAGCAAAAACACAAGAATGAAAAGCGATGAATAGAATTACAATGGACGAGCGTGCAATCACTAATTTCTCATTAAAACTGAAGTGGTATTCAAAAATGTAAAGCATGCAATTAATCAGAAGCATTTAAAAGAAGTTTACATACTCAGAGTTACCAAGAGGCTGTTACTAAGCACTATTATCTCGAGTATGTTTTTAAGTCACTCATGAGGTTTTTTTTCCAAGAACCTTCCACTTGGCCTCTTCAAAATACAATGGGAACGCTATAAGGACGTTGTTCTCTTTTCTTATTGTGACCGATCGCATACGTGTCAAGTTATAGTGGCACAGAATATTTGACACAGAAATAAACGGGTAAATACCGTGAACTATTATGTAGATCTATGAGGGATTTTGTTAATCGTATGATCCTTAGAGAATAGGGATCTCTTCACTTCTATGATCTTCAGAGGATACGGATCTCTTCAGTAGAAAAAATTACTTGATAACTTAGATAAAGCTCCCTGTTTTGAATAAAGATTTATCTTCAGGAGATATTTCAGTTCGTATTAAACCAAATTTTCTGTAATATCTGATGGATTCCGGAAAAAAAAACAATTACCAAAATGCCAGTAGACAAGTAAAAATGAACAGTTAAAGTAGAATCTTTATTAGGTATTATGAAAAATCATTCAAAAGAACACATCAGGTTTTCAATCTGAATATATACTATTAAGCACTTTCCTGTGACTGTCGATAGTTGTACAGACTTCCACGTTCAACGTAAGTCACACCATTTTCTCTGGATCTGCTGGAAATAATCTCTTCCCTCCCGTTCGTATTTTCTGCTCTCCCGTATCCTCCCCCTCCAGGGGTATGTAGCTGGAATACATCCTGGAAATAAAAATTATGTCACGTTGTTGGTTTGGTATTATCATTCATTAAAGATCAACAATAGTTAGTTTAGCGAAGAATTTCTGATGGCTGGCATTACGAGAGTTTTATTAAATTCCCCATAAAAGCGGACGTGACGTAGATACCAAGCGGAAATTATTAAAATGGCTTTCTTGCTCCGCGTTTTTTTTGAGAGGGTTAAAGTTGAGCGTGAAATTTGTAATTTTGGTTGAACTCGGCAGTCGAAAACTTGGATTGCTCTATATTCACATGGTCAGAACTTCTACAATCAAAATCAAGGGTATGTCGTATATACGAGGGTGGTTCAAATATGATCGAGACCAACTCTGTATATGGCGCGCATGTATGTTTCGAAGGTCATGGCTTGAGTATGTGATAGCTGGGTCTCTTACGAACAGTGTGGCATTTGTTTTCGTCGGAGCACGTATTTCACGCGTGTGCTACGACCATGAGTGAACGTCAAGTGCCGACTGCCACTGCGTAACGTATTACCATTCGTTTTTAGTAAGAGAAGACGTTAAAAATACGGATATTTTTTGCGTTTACAAAATCAGTTCGGTAGTGAGTGCCTGAGTAAGGCTGCTGTGTTTAAATGGGCCAAAGCATTCAAGGATGGCCGCGAAACCGTCGAGAATGCCGCGAAACCTTCGAGAATGAGCCACCAGACAACATTCGCCGCGTAGAACAACTCATTTTGGAGGACCGTAGAATGAATATTCGCGACATTTCGGCTGAAGTCGGCATCACTATTGATAATGTCGAGTCCATCATCCACGAATACCTTCAATATCGAAAAATAACGGCGCGATGGGTTCCTAAACGGTTGAACTTAGGGCAAAAATTAACGCGGTTGGAAGTTAGTCGCCGCTACTGACGCGATACGAGGCGAAGAGGGACGGTTTTTTAACGCGAATCTTCACTACAGACGAAACATGGGTACACTATTACACTCCCGAACCCAAGTTAAGTACAGAGAGGAGGAAGAAGGAGGAAGGGGCGCCAATCAAAGCGAAGACAACCTGGTCCGCGGGTAAGGTAATGTGTACTGTGTTCTGGGACCGACAGGGCGTGCTGTACGTCGATTTCCTGCGCACTCAACGTACCATGAATGCTGCATACTACTCTAACCTTCTGAAAACACACGTGAAACCCGCTTATCGCTCGAAACGGAGGAGTATTCCAGCACAAAGTGCCATTTTCCTCCAGGATAACGCGCGCCCTCATACCGCGCGTGTCACGCTCGATACTATACGGAATTTGGATGAAAGGTAGTGGAACACCCCCTTACAGTCAGGGTTTATCGCCCTGCGATTAGCACATGTTTGGACCACTGAAAGAGGCCCTCGGAGGTCAAAAGTTCAACACCGACGACGATGTAGAGGGATTCGTGCGCACATGGCCGTCCGAGTTGCCCAAGGAATTTTTCGATACCGGCATCAAAAAACTTCCGGAAAGGTGGACAAAATGTGTAAATAGTGAGGGGAATTATCTAGAAAAATGTGATTTTTTGTAAATTTTTCGATAATAAGTTACAGTGTTAGAGTATTTGTCTCGATCATATTTGAACCACCCTCGTACAAGGCGTTTTCGAACTAATTTTTTTCAAGAAAGTGGAACTCTTCAAAATAAAAAATAGTGCTAAGCTTAGACGTGAAGTCAAAAGTTTTTGCGCCCTTGTTCAACAGTTTATTTCCCCTGAAAATTTTCAAATCTGTGAATCAGTTCTTTCTAAAGCTAGATATAATGGAAAATAAGACATAATAATAATATCGTTCGAAAGTCAAACGTCATTTTATGCAATTTTTTCAACTGTTCTTCATGGAAAAAACACATTATTATTATTATTATCCTGATACTCCTAGATCTTCTGTGAAGATTCCTCAGAAGCTTTTTTAGCTTGTGCGAGTTAGGAGTTTAGTTTGTAGGGTAGGGTAGGCTTTGTTACTGCGATCTTACGCCACTTTAGATCACAGCACTGTTAATTTTCTACCCAACAGTGAAATGGTGGTAGACACCCGCCCAACTAGAAAATTTCTTTTCCACCGGAACAGAATTCGAATCCGAACCATCCGGTCACGAGCCTAATGCTCTACCACTGATAAATGGCTGAAAGGCTCTTCCCTTCGATCTAGTTCGGTAAATACTGACAGAAAAGGATGGAAAATGATCATATTTAAAATAACTTCGTATATTTTCTATACTCTTTGCCGAAATCAGAGACTCAATAATTCCCTTAATTTATCTTCACGAAGTTATGCATCAGATTTGTGCCTTCCAAAGTAAGTTTTATTTTAAGAATAAAATTTTAAATTGAATGATCCAGGAACCATTGAGTCGATTCTGTTCATTTTTGAACATCACTGATAGGTAATATTGCAACACCCACTGCGCAGGGCGAGAACCACTCCGAAGAGCTGTACCCACCAGCTTTCAGTTTCGGCTTCAGTCCGAAACCTTAACCTCCACGAGTCCAACTCCATTTGAGTTCCATACATCCATCCCGTGGTAGCCTTGTTTCCAAAAGGAACCTAGAAGATATAGATTGCCAAGAGGATTTCTACTTGGTGCCAGAAACCACGGACTCGAGGATTCTAACACGTCACCATATCCCTCCCCTTAAGTCAGCACAGATCTATTTCTGATGTATTCGCCTTTATGGGCAGAGTATCTGCAACCGGGTAGAACCATGTCAGTTTTATGAGTGAGCGCCCGGTTTTGCAACACCCAGAGAAGAATTTTATCGTTAAAATTTTACAATAATGCCAAATGTCTTACCATATGAGATGATGCGTAACGTAAGAATTAGAGAATCCCCCAAGCACGCTCAGATTCGAGCTTAGATTCAAGGAATTATGACGTGTTGACTTCCCTGTCTCGGGATTTTCCTGCGGAAGCTCAGATCTCCCGTCGAACAAAACCATTATCGCGTCGGATTTGTTTCCGTTCGACATTCTCCCATTTTCGTAATTGCTTCTGTGTAGATTGGCCGATTACAATCACGGTGGCTGGGCCACCGACTTCAGAGGGCGACAGGACGCATCCCCGAGGATATTTCAGTCTGTCGCATCGGGATCCGATTTCACACTTTATCGGGTCTGCCTCTGAACGGAATTAACCACGAATTAACCGAACGTGAGGATATATTAGGCACCGAGATGGATGCATCACGATATCGCGTTTTGCAGAAAGTATAGACGTCGACCGGCGACGTGAATGCCATCGCCATATCGTTCAGAAAACCGTAGGACTGGTATATTCGAGACGTTTTGCGAAGACGAACTCGACCATAAAACGTTGGTGAGCTATTTCTTTTCAGCTCTGTCTGCCAGTTGAAATGGAATCAAGGATAGGCTCCGGCTATTCATCAGTCATTTCTCGTTCCATTTTTATTGAGAAGAAAAGTTGAAAAGAAATAAATAAATGATTATAATTTGCAAAATATTGATGACTTATTTATTTAATGAAAATTCATTGTGTATTAGAGAAAAAATACAATATTTTATCATATTTTTAAATTTATTCACTGAGAATGTAATACACCACGCGTTTAGTCTATAAAGTCATAGTCAGGTGTATAGGATTATTATTATAATGTTTTTATGCAGGAGGAATATTTTAGAGAAACTGCGCTATCTGGAAGTAGCGTGAGACTCCGCATTCTCTTGAATTTAGCCAACTCACTAGTTCTGTGTTCTATCGGAGGTTTTTTTTATAGCGATAGAACTTTCGATAGGGATAACTGCGATTTGACAGAAGGTAGATGCCATGTTGTTTTGACATTTCTGTTCAGTAAGCAGTGACAAATTATCATGGAAAGACTCATACCGCAACAACGTTCACAAATTGTTGAAATTTATTTTCAAAATCAGTGTTCTATTCGCCAAACTTATAGAGCACTTAGTGAAATTTGTGGTTTACATCATCGTATCATCAGAGCAGCTTATTCGTCAAACTATCGATAGATTTCGGACAACATTTTCTCTAGTCGATGCAACAACAACAAGACAAAGAACTGTACGTACAGAAGAAAATATCGCTACTGTAAGTGATAGTGTTAATGATGACCCAGATTTGTCTATTCGTCGACGTTCACAACAAGTTGGACTCTGTGCATCCCCCATGGAAAATTTTGCGTAAAGATCTTGGTCTACACCTATACAAGATCCAACATGTTCAAGAACTAAAACCACTTGACCATAATAAGTGTCGTTTGTTTGCTGATTGGCCCCTAAAACAGCTTGAAATTGATCCACTTTTTTATCGTGAAATTGTGTTTAGTGATGAAGCTCATTTCTGGTTGAACGGCTATGTAGACAAGCAAAATTGCCGTATATGGTGTGAAAAGAATCCTTAAAAAGTTCTGCAGGTTCCATTGCATACTAAAAAACTATATGGTGTGCTTTACACGCTGAAGGCATCATTGGTCCATATTTCTTTGAAAACGATGCTGGAGCTAATGTTACAGTGAATGGTGCTTGTTACAGATCGATGATCAATGATTATTTGTTTCAAAATTTGAATGGTATCGACCCAGAAGTGTTTTAGTTCCAACAAGATGGTGCTGCACCTCATGCTGCTACCGTAACAATTGATTTATTGAAAGAAAGATTTGGCGATAACATTATTTCGAGAAATGGTCCAATTAATTGGCCTCCAAGATCATACGACATAACTCCACTGAATTATTTTCTTTGGGTTTATGTCAAGTCATTGGTTTATGCTGATAAACTAGAAACAATAAACACTTTGGAAGCAAACATAACTCGTGTTATTGATGAAATAAGGCCTGAGTTACTCGAAAAAGTGGTCCAAAATTGGTCTGGTCGAATGCGGTTGCTCATAGCTAGTCGTGGTGAACATATGCCGGAAATTATTTTCGAAACATAAATGTCATGAAATTATCTTTCCAAAAAAAAAAGAAATTTTGGCTTCAATCTCAATTTTAATGTGTTTTATTTCAATTAAAAGTTTTATCACTGTGTCGTTGAATCTGACTAATTAATAGGCACTAAATATATCGAGACTTCCATGTTTTCTAAGGTCCATATATCCATGTGGGAGCGGATAAGTCAAGTATCCAGATGGAATTAAAAAGATCGAATAACACAGCTGAAAAACTGGTAGGTTGAAAATATCAACATCGAAAGATTTAAATATCGCACCAGCGATAAGAAAAAAATTAATTATGTTCTGACGTTGACAGGGCCGTCTCTAAATGAGACCTTACCCCTTTTTCTCGAGAATGATGCTTTTAATCAATTGTATATTTCTCTCTGAAAAGTCTTATTGAAAATGCAATCCACTTCAAAGGTAGATCACCTGGCCATCTTGTATGATTACTAACTACTTCATCAAATATCGACAGTCGCTCGTGCCATACAATACCAATATTAGCAAATAAAGACACGAAAGAGAAGGAGAATCGATCGTGTCCGATGATAACAGCCCTTATTTAGCTATCAAACGGCGTGTTGTGCAGTGTAATGGGCAAATATAAGCCGTCACGACTGAATTTAAGCTCCTCTGGTGATAATCAATCACGTTAATGATCCGTAACATGCATCATAGACTCCACGGCTGGAAGGTGGAAAGACAGATATGATGAATGTTGGAGGAACAAACCTGGCTGCGCGAAGCCTGCGAGATGCCGAGTGACGGGATAAAAATTACATGCGGAAATGTACTTTTGTACGAAAGATTAATTGAACTGGAATCTGTTCGTAGTCGAAAGTTACATGTTGAAAGGCAAATTTTACAGAAGGGTATTATCACCAAATAAAATAATATTTGAAATCCCTTTCTGGGGCAATGAACAATGTTTTTATCGAAAACAGATGAAATTATCGAGTACAAGTCGTATATTTTGGCATCAATTTTGAATTCAAAATTGTTTGGATTTTTCGACTTTCATTTTCTACAGGAATCAGGTATTCTCCGAAAATAGTGAACACTTCTAAATATTAATTTACAGGGTGACAAGAAAAACTTCGGACAAACTGTGTTCTGGAACAAAAGTATTTTAGCGCAGTCGAATAATTTTTATTCTATTAGATTCTCTACACTTTCTTATACTAATATGTGAATTTTCAGTTTGATATTACTTTATTTTGCAGTGTTAGAATGTCAATCAAACGTAGTGCAATTTGGGAGCTGTTTATTCAAGGTAAGCGTCAATCAAGGAGCTTGGTCATGATGGACGTCGTCCAGGAAGTGAGATAAAACGCACTGTCAATACGCGTACCAATCGCAACATCATCAAGAAGCGAGTCAATCGAAACCCGAGGGTCTCCATGAGGAAAATAGCCTGTGAGATCGGTATCAACGGTGAATCCGTTCGTCAAATTTCCGAAAAGGGACTCAACCTCAAGCCATACAAGCCCCAAAAGTTTCAACTCTTCGCGGATGAATACAAGCGCGTACGATTCCAAAGGTGCTGCCAACCCCTTCGTTTCGCCGCCGGCCAGTAATGGGGGCGCATTCTCTTCACAGACGAGCTTTTCACCGTAGAACAATCCCAAAACCACCAAAACGACTGAATCTGGTTCGCAGAGGACCCCGGTACGTCGACCATAGTCAAAATCCGCAATCCGTAATGGTCTGGGACGAAATTTGCGCCAGCGGCCAAACACCCTTGGTTTTTGGGGATCAAAGGGTCAAAATCAAGCAAAAGTCTATCGCTGCGACATTCTCAAGGCCTTAATACTTCCTGGGGCCCACCAGTACTTCAGCGACACGCATTGGACCTTTCAATAGGACTCCGCTCCGGCTCACAAACCGAAAATGACGAGAGAATGATGTAAGACCCATCTTCCGGGTTTCATCACATCTGCAGAATGGCCGTCCTACTCGCCGGATCTCAACCCAATGGACTCCAGCGTGTGGTCTATTTTGGAGTTCAGGGCGTGTGCTAAACACGACAAAAGTTTGGAGTCGCTGAAGCAATCCCTGCGCCAGGAATAGGATCGATTAACTGAAGCTATGTATCACCGCCAAAGGTAGCCACTCCGAAACCACTTAAATATATTATTATCAAATGTTTATGTAATAATTATTCGTTTTTGTTTTGTTTAATAAAGTTAAATGAAAAACAGTTTGTCCGAGGTTTTTCTTGTCACTCTGTAGCACAATTTTTCAGTCATTATAATATTATTGCAACAACTCTTGACAGATTCTGATAACCACGTCCCATTCGTTTAATTCCAAAATCGATACATACAAAAAAAGTTTCGTCAGCAGATGTAGCAAACAATATAAGGAATTAAGCAATCATTTATTATCCGAGAGATAATTAGAATTGATGAATCTTTGCAATTTTACGCGTGCGAATTTCAATTGACACGTTACGTTCGCTTAGCTCCGAGAAACATTCATCAAGTTGGTGCCAGAACCTCCCCAAACGTCTGGATATTCGCTGAATTTTCCATCGATAGGACGCCATCCATCTCAATGGGGAGGACTCCTAATGAACCCTTGTAGACCGATGCAGATGTGCATTTCAGCGATGTTTAAACAATGAAGTAGTCTAGAACAGTTCAATTTCTCAAACGAACATAACGGAAACCTTCATGTGTCGGTGTACCACATTTTGCAGGGTTTATGTGAAGAGAATAGATTTATGTGCACAAAATCTATGTTTTCTAGAATGTAAATGACGTAGAGAAAACAATATGCTAGAATAATTTGCATTGAATCTGGTATTCTTGACCTAGGGTACTGTTTTTCCAAACAACAGCGCCATCTAATGCAGGTGAATATACGTAGGAAACTTATAACCCAGGCTGAATCAAAAAGCGAACTGTACTCTCAATTATATCTAACGTCACAGACGAAGAAATCTTAGCATTTCGCTCCAAATGAATTAAACGATAACACAGACGTATAGAAACATTATTGATAGCTTACATGAAAAAGAAAAAGAATAAAAATACAAAAGTCTGGTGGAATGAAGGGGTGATTGAGGCAGTGGATGAAAAAAAAAAAGAAACTGGATTTTAAATGGATAAGTTCGAGGAAGACGGAAGACAGAAACAAATATATGGAAAAAAATTTAATGTGGAATAATAAATGTAGGGAAGTAGATACGTATATACGTATAAACGGAGAACGGTAGTGCACAGAAGCCTGAAAATTCATAAATTCCATGAGAAGAACCAGGAAAAATGTGGTTAATTTGAATTCAATAAGACCAGAGGAGAGGGCAGAGAGGGTGCATTATCTAGAAGAAGCATTTCCTTTCCCAGAAGCTCTTATAGAGCTTCCTCTTGACCAAAGGAGAGCGCAGAGGGGGTGCATTATCTAAAAGAAGCATTTCCTTTCCCGGAAGCTCTTACAGAGCATCTTCTAGATAATGCATCCCCACATCCATCAGCTGAAGAGTTGAAAACAGAAGATGGCAAAATATTTTTTGCCTCTTAATGTGACTTCCTTAATTCAGCCAATGGATCAAAATGTCTTGAAGTTAACCAAACTGAAAAAATCTTTTGAATTCTCAAGTTTGAAGTAACTGCAGATCCTTTCGATCGAAGCATTCCCCACCAGCCACTACCATTGAGAGAGAACACAGTTTTATTCGTCATCGCATCGCGCTGAGGTTTTGATTCTTCCACTGCTCCACTGGACCGACGATGTTTATAGATTAACATTGAATTTCCTATGTTTCCGACTGTCTTTTCCATACTGGTATAACTATGATTCTGGTAGCGCTCAGTGCTGCTGTGCTGTGTTAATTCTTTTTGAAATCTTTGGATTATACGATTCTGATGAAATTTTGCGAGAATATGCGATACATCGAGTGTTTTTTAGAGTGATAGAACTTTGAATTGAAATAAAACACAATTAAATTGAGATTGAATCCAAATTTTGTTATTTGACAGATAATTTTCAAAAATAATTTCCGGCATATGTCCACCACAACTAGCTCTGAGGAACCGCATTCGACCAGACCAATTTTGGACCACTTTTTCGATTAATTCAGGCCTTATTTCATCAATAACACGAGTAATGTTGGTTTCCCAAGTGTCTATTGTTTCTGGTTTATCAGCATAATCGAATGACTTGACATAACCCCAAAGGAAATAATCCAGTGGAGTTATGTCGCATGATCTTGGAGGCCAGTTAATTGGACCATTTTTCCAAATAATGTTTTCCGTTAATCTTTCTTTCAATAAATCAATTGTTACGGTAGCAGCATGCGGTTTAGCACAATATTGTTCGAACCAAAACACTTCTGGTCGATACCATTCAATTTTTGAAACAAATAATCATTGATCGTCGATCTGTAACGAGCACCATTCACTGTAACATTAGCTCCAGCATCGTTTTTGAAGAAATATGAACCGATGATGCCTCCAGTGTGTAAAGCACACCATACAGTGCATTTTTCAGGATGCAATGGAACCTGCAGAACTTCTTGAGGATTGTTTCCACTCCATATACGGCAATTTTGCTTGTTTACATAGACGTTCAACTAGAAATGAGATTCATCACTAAACACAATTTCACGATGAAAAAGTGGATCAACTTCAAGCTTTTCCAAGGCCCAATCAGCAAACAAACGACGCTTATTATGGTCAAGTGGCTTTAGTTCTTGAACCAGTTGGATCTTGTATGGGTGAAGACCAAGATCTTTACGCAAAATTTTCCGGCGTGAGTCTTTCCATGATAATTTGTCAATGCTTACTGAAGAGAAATATCAAAACAACATAGCTTCTACCTTCTGTCAAATCCACAGTTACCCCTATCGAAAGCTATATCCTACCAAAAAAAAAAAACACCCGTTAGATCTATTTGCGTAAGATTCCTTTTATATCAATGTCTCCGTTTTTATTGTGGACGCTGCCAAAATGTCATCCTTTGTCTAATTTTGTCGACATTCTGTCTTTTGTGGTTGACGTAGTATTCATAGGCATTATAAGATAAAAAATCCACTCAAAATTCCCTCGTTAACACTCATTACCCAGATGTATCATTCCATCTTCTTTGATATAAAAAAACAGATGGAAAATCAGGATGAAAGGGGGTGAAATCGAGGATCAGCCCGCAACTTGGGAAAACAAGGATACCCCCGATCCACTTTATCATGTTACAATTAAAAATTCTCATTAACCTCGTCGGTTTGATGTCATGTTTACTAATAATTTGGTTGGGCGAGCACGGTATCAGTTTGATTAGATTGGTGCCGCGCTGTGCTGTGGCGATGGGGTTTTTCTTGTAGGTCTCGTTAAGAACCTTCAGAATCTACTGGCGATGAAATATCACGACAGAGAGGAACTCAGGATGAATTCTTTTCGCGACAGGTGTCAATTTTTGATTGCAGACATTCTTTACTGGGAGTACAAATTGATCTGGTCAGTTTTTTACCATAAAAATTGCGTTTAGATGGTCAACACAAGTCTTGTTTCCTTTATTTTCTTTCTGTCCACCATCAAATAATCTTTTGTGAGATGTCCTTGAGTATCCCGTTCAAACTCTAGCAGTAGTCTGCCATCATATGTGAGCCTGATAACGCTCTTCTATTGTCCCAAGATCCTGATGAAATCTTCCATCCTCACTAAAATCACCCAGATGTTGTGGAAATCGGTCTAAATGCGAGTGCAGGAAGTGGTAACGAAGGCAGAGAACATTATTCATATTCAAGTCAGATTCTGTCACGCAGTGATACTGATAATTAGTTCACTTATATTCGATTTCATTCTACGTTTCGAATTCAGATATCTTACCTCAAGTCAGACACTGCAACGCCGTGATTCAGATAATGTGCACACATATTAATGAATATACCTATTCGGCTGATCTGTACCGTATATCAATAATTAGGAGTAAAAGCTATTGTAATACATATTTCTAGATATCGGGACAGTTCAACATATATCCGTATAACCATTTCAAACAAAAAGTTGCCCGATTTGGTTATGTTGATTTCTCGAAAGTTCTCTGTAATATGCAACATTAACAAACCTGCAACGTACCTACATTCGCCCTGCACAGTATAACCAATACATTAATCTTAAAATGTGTTCATTCAGTGCATGCAAGAACGCATAAACGACATACTCTTGTAAACCCATTCTAGAAACGAGCAATAGTATTCCCGACTGGGAAGTGGATATGCTTGCACTCTAGCTCGTTCAAGTTCGAAAGCACGCACTCATCAAGCTCGACATGTTCATGATATTTCTTTTTGCCTAGGAAATTCTCATAACCAAAACAAATGAATTCCAAGCTTTGGATTCGACTTCAGTTATTGATCTGACGAATTTACGATCTTTCACAAGTTGCTTATTCTGCGGCTGATCAAAAATACTAGCTTTCAATTTTTGTGTACTTGATTCTGGAAACTTGCGTGAAAGAAAATTGAAATATTGGCCACTTTTGTTAAGTGCCTTCACAACTGTTTCATTATGCCGAGTTGAATATGTAAGTGGGGGAAATATGATGCTGTCTCGGCTAACTAAAGGTACATTTATAACATTTGTCATACCAATTTTTAGCTGTTTCCGCACTGGCCAAACTTTTTGTGTAGTTTGTCGCGACTGTACCAGAGACACATGAAATAAGGGAACTTTGTGTAACCCCCTTGTTCACCTAAAAGAAAGTTAACCATTTTCAGATCAACACAAATGACCCATTTGTGGTCTTGATACTTAATTTTTTCCATAACCTCAGAAATATTTGCGTATTCTTCCTTTGAAGTCGTCGAATGTGCATTGTTCCAGTTAGTGTAGTGACATGTGAGCATAGCTCTTTCACCAAGTGACTAGTTAGCAGTCTCCACAGTTTGCCCCAAGAAGCAGAAAGTGTAAGGCACAAGGCATAAGGGTTACGCCTCATTATCGCGCATGACGAGAACTACTCCGAAGAGCTGAACTCACCAGCTTCCAGTTTCGGCTTCAGTCCGAAAACCTACACCGTGAATGGTAGTAGCGAAGCACTATTCAACCTCTACTGGCCCTGCATGGTCAGTATCCGAGTTTTTTGGGTCGAAACTCACACGCCGAACGGGCTTCTTATCCAACCACCCGAACGCAGTGCCATGAACCAAGAATACTTCCGGAGGGCCTCCAGTCTCCTTAGGTAACGCAGAATGCTACATAACGAACTCAACCATTGGATCGAAAATCAAAGATTTACTGCAATAGGGAAGAGTACGTTAGTTTTAATGGAGAGGGCCTGTGCTGCGACGGACTTCCTTATCACAAAGTTGATCAACGTGGCTCAGGCCTCCATTCCGCCTTACAGTGAAACTTGCCCCATTCGGTGGACCTTCCACCCCACGGCTCTAGTGACTGGCGCAAATAGGCATCAAAACTTAACCCTCTATTTTACCGGGATGAAACTAGGGTCCAAATAACAGCTTCTCCACCCCGAAGGACCGCTGTTGCTGTTCGACTGCAAAAAGCGAGGCTCCGAAACATTGTAGAAGATTGGCTTAAGGATAGGGCCGAAGTTGGGGGCAAGCAGAGCGAGTCTTCAGAGATCCCATCCCGGTCGAAACGTCGTAGTCTCTCTTTTTTTTCCAGCGGACCATTTCCGACCCCGCAGTGGATAAGTAGCTTAAGGATCCACAAAAAGGGCCAAAGTTGGGAGCGAGCAGAGCGAATCTTCCAAGATTCCACCCTGGTCGAAACATCGTAGTCTCCCTTTTTCCTCCTGCGGACCAATCAGGACCCGCAGCGGGAGCTTAAGGATCTAAAGATGGGACCAAAGTTGGGGGCGAGCAGAGCGAGTCTTCCGAGATCTCACCCCGGTCGAAACGTCGTAGTCTCCCTTTTCCCTCTAGTGGACCATTTCAGATCCCTCAGCGTATAAGTGACGAAGATTGGAAAGCCCAAGCTGAGATTCAGCAGGGTTTCATCTTCGCCCGTGTATGGTTACAAAACTCTAATCGATCGTAGGGTTGCGTGACTTCGTCGTCAGCCAAAGCCACAACTACCCCTTACGATTTCAAGCCTTGCTCAAAGATATGGACGGTTGTGGGAGAACATGATGGAATGGTATGCAAGAGAAAAACAAAGTAAGGAAGTTGGATTGAGAGTCTCTACTTTAGGCATCATAACCATATATATATGTATATATATATATATATATATATATATATATATATATATATATATATATTTTTTTTTTTTTTTTTTTTTTTTTTTTAATAATCACCATTATGGGAGTTTCTTCTAGAAGGTCCGGGTCTTAACGACCAAGGACCTTCTAGGCAGCTGTAAGGAACATTCTAACAATTCTTGTTGTCCAGAGGATCACCTCCTTCTGAGCTTTACTTATCAACTCCTGATCCAGTTCAAGGAGTTCCGTATTTTCTGCCAGGTGGCTCTCAACCAATCCATTCGTGGAGATTATCAGGGGCAGAATCTTTACCGTTCTTAGCTGGTGTATCTCTTTTATTTCAAAAGCCAGGTCGTGGTACTTTGTTAGTTTCTCCGTGTACGCTCTACTTATGTTATCATCTGCCGGGACGGTTATATCAATGATTGTTGCTTTGCGGTTTCCTTTATCAAAGATCACGATGTCGGGCCTGTTGTGCGGCACCGATCTATCCGTTATTATCGGGTTGTCCCAGTAGAGTTTGAACTGACTGTTTTCAAGTATCGGCTTGGGTAAGTATTCGTGTACCCTTCGAGAGGTAAGTATAAGTCCTACTTTCATGGCAATGGCTTGGTGAAAGATTTTTGCCATAGCATTATGCCGCTGGGTGTACTCCCTGGGTGCAAGAATGGGGCATGAGGATGTCACATGTTGTATAGACTCCAAGGCTTGGCAGCATTTCCGGCATCTGTCAGTCGGTATGTTCTTTTTGGCTATATGTTTCAGGTACGCTCTTGTTGGCACCACCTGATCTTGGATTGCGATGAGACGTCCCTCGGTTTCTGGAAATAAATAACCGGATTTAAGGTAAGTTAGTGACTGCTCTCTATTAACTCTATTTTCTTTCAGTGCCTCCGGATACCTGCCATGTAAGGGTTTGCCGTGCCATTCCTCCAGTAGTTGTTCAGATGATGGCGTCTGTGGTGGGTTATTTCTGCTTGCCAGATTTAAAGCCGTGATGTTGCGGTCTTCCTGGCATATTGATTGAAAGAACGGTAAGTTTTTTGAGTGGAAATATTCTCTGAGTTCAGTTACCGCTTTATTGTGGGCCTTTTCAACATTTCGCAAACCCCTTCCTCCTTGGTGCCTAGGCATGTAAAGTCTGATCACCGATGCATGGGGATGGTGGATGCCGTATTTAGACATTAGGACTCGCACATGTGTGTCAATCGCCTTCAACTCTGTGCTTGACCACCTGATCACGCCGAAAGAGTAGGCTATACTTGGAATTGCCCATGTATTGATTGCCGTAAACATTGCCTTGGAGTTCAGTTTACTGCGGAGGGTTTTTTTTATTCTAGCAAAAAATTTATTTTTGAAATCTTCTTTCTGTTTTGATGTTCTTATCTCCAATGCTTGTTGTATACCCAGGTACTTATATGATTCTTCTGGGCTTAGTTCTTGTATAGTCACCTCATCTTGAATAAGCATTTCTCCCCCTTGTGTCAACTTTCCTCTCTTGACGTGTAATGAGGCACATTTGTCCAGCCCCATCTCCATTCTGATGGTTTGTGTGAAAGATGTCACTATCCCAAGAAGGCTCCTCAGTTGCTCCTCATTCGCGGCATATAGCTTGAGGTCATCTATATACAGTTGATGAGTAATTTTGATGTTTGACCTGCCGTCCACAAGGTATCCGTATCGGTTGTTGTTGAGCAGCCTACTGAGGAGGTTTAAAGCTAGACAAAACCAGAGGGTGCTGAGTTTATCCCCTTGGAAGATGCCAGTTAAGATTCTTATCTCTGGTGTTATTATTTTGCCGAATGTTAAGTTCGTCCTCCAGGTTGTCATCAGATGTTCTAGTAAGCCTATAATGTTTCCAGATACACCGTAGAGTTTCAGAACTTTAAGAAGCCAGGAGTGCGGGACCGAGTCGAAAGCCTTTTTGTAGTCGACCCATGCGACCGAGATATTCCTTAACTTCTTCCTTGCCTGTTTGGTTATAAGATGATCGATGGTTAACAACTCCTTGCAGCCCTGGGCACCTCTTCTGCAGCCATTCTGCTCTCGTGCAAGGATCTTGTACTTGCTTACATGCTTCCACAGATGTTTGGTGATTATTCCTGTGAGTATCTTATAGACAGTAGGAAGACATGTAATGGGTCGATAAGCCTTGGGGTCAGGACTGGTGTTTCCTTTTGGAAGCATATGGGTGACCCCCAAAGTGAAAAACTCTGGTATGATGGAGGGTTCCGCCAACGCTCTCTGAAAAAATTTGGCTAATTTATGGTGAGTGGCCTTGAAGTTTTTCCACCAGTAATTATGGAGTTTGTCAGATCCTGGAGCAGCCCAGTTATTTGAGTTCTTAAGGACAGATGATATGTCTTCCTCCATAATTTCGAGATCTTCCATGGTGTAGTTTCCTGCCTCCTTCTCAGCGTCTTTTATCCAGAAAGCCTCATCATCATGAGTCTCCCTTCGCTCCCAAATTCCCTTCCAGACTTCAAACATTTCTCTCTCATCTGGGTTCACTCCTTCCGTGTTGTTTGCGTTCTCAAGCTTGCGGAAGAACTCTTTAGGATTTTTGTAGTACAGCTGGTTGTTCCTATACCTATATATATATATATATACATATATATATACATATATATATATATATATATATATATATATATATATATATATATATATATATATATATACATATATATCCTCCATTTCATAATGAAACAATGAAACTAGGATTTCAGTCGTGACAAGCACCCCCACCACGACAAGGTATAGAGACAATGGGGAGGTGCGTCGAATGTGCACGTGAACTCTACCAGGTTTTCATATTGACATAGTGAACATGGCTCTTTCACCAAGTGACTACTCAGCAGTCTCCACACTCCACCCCTAGAGGTAGAAAGTGTTATAAGGAGTACGCCATATCATCGCACGAAGCAAGAACCCCTCCGAAGAGATGAACCCACCAGCTTCCAGTTTGAGCCCAGACTCGAATGCCAGAACCGTCTGACTGGCAGCAGCGAAGCACTATTCAACCTCTACTGGCTCTGCAAGTCAGTACGCGAGTTGGTTTGTGACGCAACTCACCAGCCGGAAGGAATTCTTATCGAAGCACCCAAACGCAGTCCCATGAACTAAGATAATCTCAAGATTGACGACTTCTATTGATCCTGGTACGAGCACCGTCTACCGGCCTGTACGTCTTGACCTACCGAACACATGTGAAGTCATTTGATTTATCCTGGCATCAAGCACTAAGGGTTAAGCCATTTCGTCGAGATCCATAAACCCTAAAAAGTTACGCATTGATCCGGAGCCAGGACAAGGCCGGTCGAACCGTCAAGTCCCGTTAACCCCCAGGTCATTTCATGAGAATATCCTGAACATGGGAGTCTGCGAACAGATAAATAAAATACCTCCCTAGTACAGCATGCGGACTTTCAACAACTGCCCCCCTCGAGTCCAACACCAATGGGGTGGCCAGGTGGTACAAGTAACACCTGAGGGCAAATCTTTTTCTTACTTTTTCAATCCGATCTGTTGCAAAATACCACCAACATCGTCACATAAAACGAAATCCTTAACGGTAGCAGATTTTTTCAGAAACTTTTTTCGGCAGGAATGAAGCCTTGAACCCAATTTTCCATGACTCTCTCACAAATTAAGTCGTATGTAAGCAATTACTCGTTCAATATTCATCTGTTAATCGTCTAAACTTGCTTGATGATTGCTGTAAACCAGTGACTCAATGTAACCCCAAAGAAAGAAGCCCAATGGAGTTAAAGCGCAGGAACGAAGCAGATATGACAAGAGGCACCGTCCTGTTGAAACGACATGTTCTGCAAATCAAGACGAACCAATTTCAGGGCATAAAAAATCAGTCAACGTTGAACGATAACGATGTCCATTGACAGTTACCACCACATGAGCTTCGTAAAAAAAATAAGGTCCAATGACTCCTTCAGCATAAAATCCGCACCAAACAGTAAGTTTGTCAGAACGTAATGGCAGTTCTTGATATTCTTCAGGTTTATCACCACTTGATATACGGGAATTCTGCGTGTTAACATAACCGTTCAACCAGAAATGAACCTCATCGCTGAGAATGATTTGCTTATGAAAATCTGCAACATTTCCGATTTTTTTTAAGCACCAATTACTGAATACACGATCTGTTGGTTTGAGTTCTTGAGTTAAAACAATTTTGTATGGATGTAAACCAAGGTCTTTCCGTAAAATTCGCCACAAAGACGTATGGGAGAGGCCTAGTTCTTGTGAACGTCGAGAAATCGATAAATTTTGGTCTTCACGAATACTTTCACGTAAGGCAACAATATTCTCTTCACTTCTTGCATTTCTTTATCTCACTGACACTGAAACATCATGAAGTATAAAATTGGTTCAAACTTCTTCACTAAACGTTCAACTGTTCTTTTAACCGGACGATTATAACGAACAAAATTTGGAGTTAAAGCACGTTAAGTTAGAGTAACAGATCGCGATTTTTTATAATAAATTTGGATTATTTGTGGACGTTGTTGGCGTGACATTGACAAATACAACAGTCAATGTCACAAATAATCAGTGGCTGCCATGCGTGAGTAATGTCAATTTAAAAATGGGGCGTTCCCATTGATAAGAAGTTCCCTTTATAAGAAGCGGATGTGTAATGTTAAGAGATAGTTCAAGATGTAAACTTGTAAAAGCCACAGTGTTGGCAAAATAATTGAATTTCCATAAGGTAAGTACTGATTCACTTGAATATATTTCAAATGAATCTTTATGACATTTACGGCGGAGATCATTAGCAGACGAGATATAATACCAACTCAAGAAGCCACCCAAAAAAAAAGAAATAATGATCAATCTCCTTGTTTCCCTTATTTGTGGATTCAATTGAAATAAGCGGATATCCAATTACCATTCAAACAATTGCCGGTTAGCACGTTAATGCAGGTTGCCTCTGCCGCTAACGATAATTCCACCAGTATAATACTAAAAACACTAGGTTAGTGCTAAGTGAATCTGAATGTTGAATGGATTGAACAATTCTCCTTCCAAGATAGTACGAGTAAAGTCTGTTTAAAGTTTGAATGGATGTTGAGTTGTTCTATCGACTCCGAAATTCGTTTTTGTTGAGGATTCTCGGGAATGTGAAAGGAACAGAATAATGATCACGTTGAGGTATATTGTCCCGAAATTCAATGTCAAAGGGGTACCGTACAAATTTCCTAGTTGAGTTTTGAGGTAGACACATAAAAACAAATAGTTATACTATAACAGTATATTAAACAACAACTTTAGAAAAGAAAAATTTACTAAATGAGTATTGGAATGAAATAAGGAATTACTTTGTTTTCTATCACTTTTTATTATAACTGATATACAGTGACTCGAGTTTCGTAGTGTTTACTACATTTTCAAACTGAACGAACAAATTAGATCTCAACTATTATATATGGGGATTGTAGGCTTCGGCAGAGCTTCGAAGAGAGGGGTTTTCCAAAGTTCCGTCTGTTCGTTAAGTAGTTTTATTATTGGTACGTGCTTTTTATATTTTTCAATTTCTATGGATTCCAGGATGTCAAGTTTTTTCCCTTTCGCTTCCACGTGCAAGATAACAAGGATGTTCAATTCTGGGAAGGTGTGATCTGTAGTGAAGAAATGGTTCGCAAAATTGGAATTATTCTTCCGGTTCCTAAAAGCAGATTCATGCTCTTTGTACCTTTTATGGAAAGGTCGGCTCGTTTGACCTATATACACACTATTACACTCTTGACAACTTAATTTATAGACTCCAGAATTATTCAGTCGGTTCTCTTTGTCTTTCGGATTAAAAAAGAGATTAGAAATTTTATGGGAGGGTGTGAAAGCTGTTACTATGTTAATTTTTGATAAAATTCGAGCTATTTTTTGTGAAATTGGTCCAAAATATGTTAGTTTTATAAATTTATTGTTATTATGATCTGATTTGGAGATAGGGTAAATTTGTTTACGAATTAGTTGCTTCTGTTTTATGTTTATGATGGAATTTATAGTTTTGGTTTCGAACTGATTTTTTGTGGCTATTTGTCTGATTGTATTCAATTCCCTCTTTAACGTAATATTATCTAAAGGAATTGAAAATGCTCTATGTACCATTGATCTATAAGCATATAATCCATCCAATAAATGAGAATTGCTTTTAAGCACTAGCGAGCGCAGCGAGCGAGTAACTTGGAAGCTACATGTGTTTAATAAAACTGCTTTTTTTACGAGTTTTGTTTATACTATTTTTTCGCATTTTGTGTTAATTATAAACAAATAATCATAGATATGAAATAATAGCATAACGAAGATAGAAATTCAAAAAAATTCATAGCAGATATCGGGTGTTTTTTCAGAGTGATAGAACTTTAAATTGAAACACATCTTAATTAAGATTGAAGCCAATTTTTTTTTATTTGAAAGATAATTTCATGACATTATGTTTCAAAAATAATTTCCGGCTTATATCCACCACGACTAGCTCTGAGGAACCGCGTTCGACCAGACCAATTTTGGAATACTTTTTCTCGTAATTCAGGCCTTATTTCATCAATAACACGAGTTATGTTGGCTTCCAAAGCGTCTATTGTTTTTGATTTATCAGCATAAATCAATGACCAATTAATTGGACCATTTCGCAAAATGCGTGGGCTGACTACTACAAGAGCTAGCAGTGGGCTGACTACTACAAGAGCTTTCAGGAAAGAAAATGATTCTTCTAGATAATGCACCCTCACATCCATCAGCTGAAGAGTTGAGAACAGAAGATGACAAAATATTTGTGATGTTTTTGCTTCCTAATGTCTAAGGTCTTGAAATTAAACAAACTGTATTACAGAAAAAATCTTTTGAGTTCTCACGTTTGAAGTGACTGCAGATACTTTCGAACGAAGCATTCCCCACCAGCTACTACCACTGAGAGAGAACACTGTTTTATTCGTCATCGCATCGCGCTGAGGTTTTGATTCTTCGACTGCTCCACTGGACCGACAATGTTTATAGATCAACATTGAATTTCCTATGTTTCCGACTGTCTCTTCCACACCAGTATAACTTTGGTTCTGGTAGCGCTCAATGCTCCTGTGCTGTGTCAATTCTTTTTTGAATTTTTGGATTATACGATTCTCATGAAATTTTGCAAAAATATGCGATACAACGGGTGTTTTTTTTAAGTGATAGAACTTTAAATTGAAATAAAACATATTTAAATTGAGATTGAATCCAAATTTTGTTATTTGAAAGATAATTTTATGACATTTATGTTTCGAAAATAATTTCCGGCATATATCCACCACAGCTAGCTCTGAGGAACCGCATTCGAGCAGACCAATTTTGGACCACTTTTTCGATTAATTCAGGCCTTATTTCATCAATAACACGAGTAATGTTGGCTTCCAAAGCGTCTATTGTTTCTGGTTTATCAGCATAAATCAATGACTTGACATAACCCCAAAGAAAATAATCCAGTGGAGTTATGTCGCATGATCTTGGAGGCCAATTAATTGGACCATTTCTCGAAATAATTTTATCACCAAATCTTTCTTTCAATAAATAAATTGTAACGGTAGCAGCATGAGATGTAGCACCATCTTGTTGGAACCAAAACACTTCTGGGTCGATACCATTCAAATTTTGAAACAAATAATCATTAATCATCGATCTGTAACGAGCACCATTCACTGTAACATTAGCTCCAGCATCGTTTTCGAAGAAATATGAACCGATGATGCCTCCAGCGTGTAAAGCACACGATACAGTGCATTTTTCAGGATGCAATGGAACCTGCAGAACTTCTTGAGGATTGTTTTTACTCCATATACGGCAATTTTGCTTGTTTACATAGACGTTCAACTTGAAATGAGATTCATCATTAAACACAATTTCACGATAAAAAAGTGGATCAACTTCAAGCTGTTCTAGGGCCCAATCAGCAAACAAACGACGCTTTTTATGGTCAAGTGGCTTTAGTTCTTGAACTAGTTGGATCTTTTATGGGTGAAGACCAAGATCACAGACATATAGGTCAAATCACAGTTATCCCTATCGAAAGTTCTATCACTCTAAGAGTTTATGAGTTATCGTGTTCGACGTGCAGTAATAAATATATAGGACAGACGGGACGTTCCTTCAATACCAGGTTCAACGAGCCTCGTGAACAAACCTCTACTTTTGCCACTCATTGTTTAGAAAACGGCCATCCTTTTCCGAAAATAGATAAACTTAAAATCTTGCATGTAGAATCAAAAGGAAAGAAACTTTCAAATTAGTTCACAATAAAAACAATATAAAAATAATGAATGACTGTACGGAGGATCTTTGCATATACAAAATTTTTGAAATTTTCAAATAAGTAACATCTTTATACCAATCTTCTTTGACGTGCCGACATTCTAATAGTTGTTAGGCGTCCTCTCATTTCAAACCTTTTTAACCTGTTTTTATCACCTCTTCTACCTCTGTATATGCATAAATACCCTGTTCTGTTTGTTAAGTCTTCAGTTGTCTGAAAATGGGATAGTTAGTTCCCGAAACTCGAGTCACAATTAAATGTGTAAAATATCAATTTATTGTTAGTGAAACATAGTAATTTCTACAACTTGTTTTAATTATGATTAACTACCAAATAGTAATGGCTGAAACCGTTTGGTACCTAAAATATACTCGTTTCTTGTAATATCAAAATGAAACCTCTTTATGTAATACCCTTCACTTACTGAATTTGCCAAGAGAAAATCACTCTAAACTAACCCCTTCGCTTATCGACAAAGATCATCGTGAGTACTCTGTCAAAGCCGCCCTCGACCGCAGAGAACCTACCAAAAGGATATCCACAACCAACGGTTAAAGCATATCGGTCAGAGCGCGGCTTACCCTTCCATCCATCCGGGAACTTAAATGTCCCGCCGTAAGTAACGCGCGACGAAGGCTCCTGCCGAAAAGCCATATATCGCCTTCCGACACGATCCGATCGGAAGGACCAGCGGATCGCTTTGGCTCTCCATTTTTTTATCCATTGCGTGACTCTCGTACGGTTTCGCGGCACGTCCCTCCAAACTGGACCTATGGACGCGTTAGGATTACGTACTTTGTCTTATGTTTCCCCGGACGGGAAACAGGGATAAAGGGGCAGTTTCACGCGCATCCGATCACGAAAAACCGACCTGCCTTCGTTCCGGTGAATGCGGATTGAGATGAAATGGGGGTCATTGAAATACAACGTGTGGAGATCAGCTAATAGTGGTAACGTAAAGGGTTTTCCAATAAGAGGTTTCATTTTGATATTGAAAATAAATGAGTTTATTTTGCGAAAAATCAATGGATGTTTTTTTCATTATGAAGAGGAAAGTATGCCATTAAAAATGGAAAACGATATCACCAAATACTATTCATGAAATTTTCCATGAGCAATTCGCATATTTTCAGCTGTATGTCCTGGAAATCGACGAATTCCAGTTTAAGATCTTGAGTCGATTGTGGAGCATTGACACAGACCTTATCTTTCACGTGGTCCCAAATAAAAGGTCTAAAGGTGTTGAATCACAAGATCTCGGTGACCAATTGTGATGATCTCTTCGAAAAATAAGTGTTTATGGAAAACACGGTGTAATGTCGTTTGTGGAATGCCTAATTCAAAAATTCGAGAAGGAATCGACAAACCCGAGTTTTCGTCGACAGCACGAGCAACAGTAGCGGTTTTCTCAGTTGTTCTTGAGCGACGTTTCGATTCTTCCCATCACTAACATCAACTCATTTTTCCCACCAGTTTCACTATTGCCAAAAGCGCTTCGAATAAATTAATCCGGCTGATCTGTACCCAAAATTATCAATAAGGAATATGAGCTATGGTAATAGAAAGTTCTAGAAATCGAGACAGTGTAACATACATCTGTATAACAATTCTATACTCGAACAAACTCGACAAGGTTTTGTTGATCACAGGTGCAAATTGCAGACATGCGCACGTTTCAAACTGATTGGTTTTCGTCAGTGCAATGTATGCTATATGAGCATTACGGCAAATTATGGTCTGATTAGAGCATGAGGAAAGTTTATTCTGCGTTAGTAACGTGAAAATATCGAGAATACATTTCTCTACTTGAATTCACTCGCAAAGGTATGTCTTGTATGTATTTTGCATACTCTAGATGGCACTAGTGTATTATTAATTCCTTAGAGCCTCTGTGTATAACGAATATAGATACTTGACAGATTTGAAGTCACTAGCATACATTGCACTGAAGAAAACCAATCAGTTTGAAACGTGCGCATGTCTGCAATTTGCCTCTGTGATCAACAAAACCTTGTCGAGTTTGTTTGAGTAAAAAATTGTTATACAGATGTATGTTACATTGTCTCGATTTCTAGAACTTTCTATTATCATAGCTCATACTCCTTATTAATAATAAGTGCTTTAGTTTCGCAAACTGTGACTGCAAAGATTTCACCAACTTCCCAGTGAAGTTTCACAATTTCTATGCAATTCTTAAGGGTGTATCGTTCCATTTTCAGTAATGGCGTAGTTTTCACTCGTCAAATTCCAAAAGACGACAGCTGCAAAAGTGACAGCTGCCCAGATAGGGGGCTATGCAAAATGAAACTTCTTATTGGAAAACCTTTCACAACAAATCACTCTACTGCCCTATCTAGACGATTTTTTAATGATACAACGCACATCTCCATATTGTTCATCGGATTATTGACACTCTTCAAGCGTGGCCACTCTGTTCACTGGATTCGAATACCACCGAAGATTAAAAGACTGTTGAGTCAACACCATGCTTTACAGACTCTGACACAATTAATCCTCGAAGTTAAACTTACTCGAAGAGGTGCCATAAGCAAATATCGAATATCCCATTGAATTTTATTTAACACCAGCGAAGTTTTACGTAAGACTTCTCTCATTCATAATTTCAACAATAACTTTGAAATTATCTACATGAAATTATACTGGAAGCAGTAGAAATTAGTAGTTACCAGAACCTTAAAATCCTTCTTAACGTCCAAACAGATGTTGCAAAATCCTCATTGTTGAATATTTTTACTAATTGAGGTAGTTACTATAATTGACCCCAATATATTTTATGGTTAATTTATACCCGTTTGAAGGAATTGCTTGATATGTTGAGATACCTTTTTGAATTCTTCCTAAGTAATTAATTAAACCAAATAGTGGGCAAATTCTAGGATAAGCATACTTCAAATGGAGAGATTGGTAAGGATGTATATTAGACTTTAATGATTTATTTGCAACCTAAATACATAAATTACAAGTAAACAAGTTTGAGTTGAGAGAGTTATGGCGGTTAGTATTGAACTCCAATTGCAGTGAAAACACTATATCACGACTTTCACTTTTCGATTTTCCGGCTTCAAAATGGAAACGTGGAAAATCGCTTGGACCCGTTAATTTCTGATTCGAGGGGGAATAACTTTTCCGCTCTTCGCATCCCCGTAGCTACAACCCCCTAACGGGGGTGAGTACAACCCCTTGGTTTTAAATAGGGATGAGGGCTGTTGCGATATCTCATTTTGAAGATCTTATAGAGTACTATGTGATCTTGAAATTTCGCTTCAAAATTTCCATCGAAAACGAAATGACAGGTAAAATAGTGGAAGCCTAAATCTTGGGTTTCAGGTGACTCTACCTTATAAGGATGGAATTTATTTTGTTTCAGGATTATCATGATTGCTGTGCGTGAAATACCAGATACATCGGCAATTTCCTAGTACTCAGGGTCGGATCCATTGCTACATGACCTAAGACAGCCACGTCCCTTCCTTTGTTTTTTTCATGCACCCTCTTTTTGCTTCCGACTGAACCAGTAGGGTCAAATTTGGCAACCAGTTGCGCAAAGTAAGCAGAGGATACATTTTTTCCAGGATGTCGTTCGTTGGATAAAGCCGCTGTTGTTCGCACAGAGTGGTTATTTCTAAGAAATAATTGTATCATTTCAACCCTTTCTTCTACGGAATACATCATCTTAGTTCTAGTACAAAATTACAATCGTTTTCACACACTTGTAACGTTCTTAAAAATTCACGATAGACTAAGGCTAATCAAAAACATTCTCCGTCTACTTTTTTGGACAAGAAATTAATTCTTTTTTAGACAAAAAATTAACAACATAACTACTAAATACCTTTGAAATGTGTCGGATACGAATAATATTCTCGAGATCCATTTCACATTGCAACTTTCACTATTTTAGCTGTTATTTCATTATCGATGGATATTTTGAAGGGAAATTTTAGCGTCAGATAGTACTCGATACGATCTTCCAGGCCTTTCAGTGAGTTATGGATTATTAATAGAGGGTGTTAAAGGTTAAATTGAACGCGAATATAAACTCATTCAAGAGCAGAGAGAGAGAGACAATTTGTGATTATAGCTTGAGAGTTGAGACAGAGAGAAAATGTGAATAGAACTTACTTCTAGAGAATATGTGTGGGATCAAAACTTAATTGCTCGAAGAATAGAGAATGTTGCGTGACCATTTGTTCTAAAAACGGCGATAGAGACTGACTGTGTGTTTGTAGGACTAGTGTCAAAGAGCGTCTTCGACGAGTGTTATCGAGATTCTTCACGATGATTAGCGGGGCAGGTAGAATTCCGAAACGACATTTGGCTATTTTCGTGTCCCATTCAGATTTCAAGGAAAAAATTACATATTTTGAGAGACTTAGATCGCTGGACCCTGGGAACGTAGTTGTAATGTACCTGACATCAAAAATTCCTAGTTCGATGAAGAATTCGAACACCATTTTTTCGCATATTTTTCTGCATCGTTATTTTTGTGTATTGATGTATATTTGTACCCCCTTTTGCAAATGTTTTTCTTCCCCCCCTTCAACACTCAACTTGTTGAATTTAATGCCAATTTTTTGTGTGTGGAATATTAACTATTTCATCACTTAAATGGAAACAATAAACCAGCAAAAAATGTTTCTTGCTCGGGAGAATACAGGTGTATTCGGAGTTCATCATTTTTCAGCGAATAATGAGAGTTGTAATAATGAGAATATTCTGTGGAAAATGCCGGGACATCCAATTTCTCAGTTTGACCGGGCAAGAATAGTAGCCCTACATCAAGAACCCTTGTCGAACCACCAGATTGCGCAACGTTTGAATATTACACGGACTTCAGTAAGGCGCATAGTGGCCCTTTTCCTGGCAACCGGCAGCGTTGCCCGGAGAACGATGCCTGGTCGACCCAGAGTAACATCTGCAAGGGAAGACCATTATATCGCGAATTTTACTCGTAGAAATCTAACGGTATATGTAACAACCCTTCGAAGTGATTTTTTGAGGACCTATAGACGGGTAGTCACAACCAGTACCATATGGAGATGGTTGAATTCCTCAAATTCAAGAGCAAGAAGACCTTTAAGAGTACCTTGGGTATCACCTGGACATAGAGCTACTCGTCGGCACTGGGCAGAGCATTACCAAGACTGGCTTTTACCACAACGGCGCGGACGAGTCACGATTCGGTTTACAAAGTGATAGTCGAAGAAAAAAGGTTTGAAAAGGTCCAGACAGACTAGAGCGACTCAATTTCGTCCGAGATGTTGTGTTCTTTCAAGACGGATCAATAATATACTGGAGATATAAATTCCGGCCGCCGTACCCCTCTTATTATCATTAAACGAATAATGACTGGTGCCATCTACATAGGAAACATTATTTAACCAATCATTGTTTCTCTGCGCAACGAATTTGGGGATAATTTCATTTATCAGGATGATAACGCCCCACCACACCGCACACGAAGGGTTCAAAACATTCTACAAGAGAACAATATCCAGAGAATGAAATGGCCAGCAAACTCACCAGACATGAATCCAATTGAGCACGTATGGGATTACTTAGAGAGAGCAATATCCAATCACCAAACCCCACCTTGAACTTTTCAGGAATTGAGTTTAGCCCTTCAGGAAGAATGGAACGATATACCTGGAAATTTCATTAATGACTTGATTCGTGGGATGCCTAGGCGTATTGGACCGTTGATTAAAAGAAGAGGGGGTTATACGGACTATTGAATTTGGATTCAGTTGTGGAATAATTATAATTAATCAAAAATAAATAATCGATAAATTTAGTTTTTTCTCGTTTTTCCTATTTTGTCTCATCCTGCATAAAACAAAGAGTAACAAACAAAGATTGTCTATCAAATATATTGCACTTGAAATAGAGGAAAATATTCATCTCATTTCCAGAACATAGATTGTTTATTTCTTGAGAAACCTAGGAGGGCCAAGACTTTTGACGATGTGTGTATATAAGAAGTGTTGTGTAATGTTTAGAGTTAGTTTAAGATATAAACTTGACAAAGCGACAGTGTTGGCCAAACAATTGTCGTTAATAATCTATTTTATTTGATGTCATTTAATTAAAATTAATTTTTATCAAGTAAGGATCAATTCAATTAAATTTTTACTATTCTCCACGACTTTTTCCACATTCCATAGCCCTCCTCCATCGAGATTACCATTAATTCCAAAGACATACCTTCCGAGCCCACAAAACATCCTGGTCTCAAAACCAACAACGAAAATAAGAAAACAAAGTCGACTCCTTATTCCCAACTCTTAAATCCGCATTATTCAAACTTTTCCACTTGCAGTTAACGCGACATCCTGTTAAGCCTCGAGTAGACCGGGAGAATCGCCAAGATTCAAGGAATCCTCCACGACAATATGGTCGATTCTTCTTACAAAGAGTTATGAAACATTCCGGGCGTGGAAGATCCGGAATACGGATTTGCCACGTATTCTTCATGACAATTAAACGTCGTTCCCGGTCCAGATCCAGAAGTTCGCAGTTTATCCCGATATAGAAAATGCTACGGGTGAAAATCCCTTCGACAAAGATTACCAGATAGCCGTATACGGTCCCCCATAAAAAGAAAAATATGACTGGGATAAATATAAGATATATCTGATACCGATATACGGGATAATCCCAAAAGCGATTTTTCATGTTGTATATCTTGGAGATGCCGTCTAAGACACTGGAATATTTGAGAACTGTGGTTTCGTAGACAGAAATCGTATTTGAAATTTTCTGCATTCGATTTTGCCAATAGAGCAGGAAGTCAGAATTCTTCTATGCGGTGCATAATTTTAACATTCTAATATATATAAAGGATAGGCCATCTAGAGTTTGCATTTTAAAAAAGTGGTTATTTCGAGTTTGACAACACTTCTGCCATTCGTTATTTGTCAGTTTAATATTTAACATTAAAATAAATTAATCCGGCTGATCTGTACCAAAAATCATCAATAATTCTGCGTTCATAACTTGAAAATATCGAGAATACATTTCTTTACTTGAATTAACACGCAAAGGTAATGTCTTGTATGTATTTTGCATACTCTAGATTGCGTTAATGTATTATTAATATCTTAGAGTCTCTGTGTATGCATTTTGCATACTCTAGATGGCGCTAATGTATTAGTAATCAGCAATCAGTTTGAAACGTGCGCATGTCTGCATTTTGCCTCTGTGATCTACAAAACCTTGTCGAGTTTGTTCGAGTATAGAATTGTTATACAGATGTATGGTTACACTGTCTTGTTTTCTAGAACTTTCTATTGCGATAGCTCATACTCCTTATTGATGATTTTTGGTACAGATCAGCCGGATTAATTTATTTCAATATGAATATGTTAATTTTTGAGCATTACGGCAATTTAAGGTTTGATTTGAGCATGAGGAACGTTTATTTTGCGTTTGTAACGTGAAAATATCGAGAATACATTTCTTTACTTGAATTAACACGCAAAGAAATGTCTTGTATGTATTTTGCATACTCTAGATGGCACAAGTGTATTAGTAATATCTTTGGAGTCTCTGTGTATAGCGAATATAGATACTGGATAGATTTGGAGTCACTAGCATAGATTTCACTGATGAAAACCAATCAGTTTGAAACGTGCGCATGTCTGCAATTTGCCTCTGTGATCTACAAAACCTTGTCGAGTTTGTTCGAGTATAGAATTGTTATACAGATGTATGGTTACACTGTCTTGTTTTCTAGAACTTTCTATTGCGATAGCTCATACTCCTTATTGATGATTTTTGGTACAGATCAGCCGGATTAATTTATTTCAATATGAATATGTTAATTTTTGAGCATTACGGCAATTTAAGGTTTGATTTGAGCACGAGGAACGTTTATTTTGCGTTTGTAACGTGAAAATATCGAGAATACATTTCTTTACTTGAATTAACACGCAAAGAAATGTCTTGTATGTATTTTGCATACTCTAGATGGCACAAGTGTATTAGTAATATCTTTGGAGTCTCTGTGTATAGCGAATATAGATACTGGATAGATTTGGAGTCACTAGCATAGATTTCACTGATGAAAACCAATCAGTTTGAAACGTGCGCATGTCTGCAATTTGCCTCTGTGATCTACAAAACCTTGTCGAGTTTGTTCGAGTATAGAATTGTTATACAGATGTATGGTTACACTGTCTTGTTTTCTAGAACTTTCTATTGCGATAGCTCATACTCCTTATTGATGATTTTTGGTACAGATCAGCCGGATTAATTTATTTCAATATGAATATGTTAATTTTTGAGCATTACGGCAATTTAAGGTCTGATTTGAGCATGAGGAACGTTTATTTTGCGTTTGTAACGTGAAAATATCGAGGATACATTTCTTTACTTGAATTAACACGCAAAGAAATGTCTTGTATGTATTTTGCATACTCTAGATGGCACAAGTGTATTAGTAATATCTTTGGAGTATACATAGCGAATATAGATACTGGATAGATTTGGAGTCACTAGCATAGATTTCACTGACGAAAACCAATCAGTTTGAAACGTGCGCATGTCTGCAATTTTCCTCTGTGATCTACAAAACCTTGTCAAGTTTGTTCGAGTATAGAATTGTTATACAGATGTATTTATTGTACACTGTCACGTTTTATAGATCTTTCTATTAGCACAGCTCATACTCCTCCTTATTGGCGATTTAACATTAACGAAACAGGTCGAATTACGCTTGAATAAAACTGGGAAATATTAAAAATATACTTCCTAGTGAATCTTCTTTCCAAACTGTTAGAAATTTACGTGGAAAATTCAATAGGAATGAAATGCCCTCAAGGCTATTTGTGGATCAATTTGTTCGTGAAAACTGGATCTTTACTTGATGAAAGAACCTTCTTTTTTTACGGAATAGACAAAAACAACCGGCTGAATAATTCTGGAGTTTATGAATTAAGTTATCAACAGTGCAGTAGCGTAATTATAAGACAAACCGGAAGATCTTTCCGAAACAGGTTCGAAGAACATCAATTTATTTAGAAACCGAAAAGATAATTTTGCGGAATATTTTCTCGAAAGCAATCATATCTTCCCAGAATTGGACAATCTTGGAATGTTGCACCTGGAAGCGAAAGAAAAAAGCCAGACATCCTAGAATCCATAGAAATATTTAAGCTCAAGCACGTTTAAAAAATAAAACAGTGTGGTCCAACTAAAACTTAATACCTCGATTTTCTGGCTTCAAAATGAAAATGTGGAAAATCGCTCGGACCTGTAAATTTTTGATTCGAGGAGAAACAACTTTTCCGCTCTTTGCATCCCAGTAACTGCAACCCCTAACGGGGGTGAGTACAACCCCTTGATTTTTAATAGGGATGAGGGGTGTTGCGATACCTCATTTTGAAGATATTATCGAGTACTATCCGATTCTGAAATTTCGCTTCAAAATTTCGATCTATAACGAAATGACAGGTAAAATAGTGGAAGGGTACTTACTTTTGTGATTAGTTTATTAGATGCTGAAAATGCGCATCATTCACTTCCATGCAGTAATGTAAGTTTTCCTGAAAACGTTCACGTACGTTACTCAAGATTTCTGGTGTAATTTGACGGCATTCAAATGATCCGAGTTCGCAAATCATCCAGTGACTCAGGCTGGGTAGAGTAAATCTTGGATTTAAGGTGACCTCATAGAAAAAAGTCCAGTGAAGCCAGATCAGGTGATCTGGGTGGTCACTCAATATGTCCCCTTCTTCCAATCCAGGCGTGAGGAAAATTTTCATCTAAGAACTGAAGCACCGGTTGAACGAAATGAGGTGGAGCGCCATCTTGTTGGAAAATGATCGTTTGCTGGTCTTCCGCATTTTTCAATACTTGCACGAGCTAGATTAATAGCGTTTTGCAGTAGATCTAAACAAATTTGGCCAGTGAGATTACCAGGTATAAAAAAGGGCCGATTATGTTATTTCCATAAATACACGCCCCAACATTTAATTTTTCGGTACGCTGAGTATGCACCTTACGAAATAATCTTGGATTTTCATCTGACCAATACTAACAGTTATGCAAGTTTACAATGCCGTTAAGGTAAAATGAACACTCGTCCGAAAACATATATCGAACATGTCGAACATCGTTTCTTATAAGGAAGGAATTCATGTTTTTTCTGGATTCTCATGATTGTTGTGCTTGAAACACCAGATACATCGTATAATTTCCTAGTACTCAAGGTCGGATCCATTGCTACATGACCTAAGACAATCACGTCCCTTGCTTCGTCTCTTTCATGCACCCTCTTTTTATTCTGAACCAGTAGCGTCAAATTTGAGTGGTTACATTTTTTTAGGATACATTTTTTTCAGGATGTCGTTCGTTAAATGAAGCCGCTGTTATTCGCGCAGTCGTTATTTCTAAGAAATAATTTTATCATTTCCACCCTTTCTACTACGGAATACACCATTTTAATTCTACTACAAATTGTCAATCGCTTTTACACACTTGTAACGTTCTTAAAAATTCACGATAGACTAAAGTAAATCAAAATACTTTTTTGGACAAGAAATTAACAACATAACTACTAAATACCTTTGAAATGTATCGTATACGAATAATATTCTCGAGCAAAATTCCACATTGCCTCTTTCACTATTTTCGCTATTATTTCATTGTTGATGGATATTTTGGAGCGAAATTTTAGGGTCAGATAGAACTCGATAGGATCTTCAAAATTAGTTATCGCAACACCCCTCATACCTATTCGAAATCAAGGGGTTGTGCTCACCCCCGTTAGGTGATTGAAGTTACGGCGATGAAAAAAGCGGAAATGTTGTTCCCCTTCGAATCAGAAATTGACAGGTCCGAGCGATTTTCCATATTTTTATTTTAAAGTGGGAAAATCGAGGTGTTAAATTTTCGTTGGACAATCCTGTATAAACACTACGAAACTCGAATCACTGTATATTCAGTTGATAAAAATGATAAAAAACTAAGTGATTTCTTATTTAATTCCATTATTATATACTTAACACTAAACTTATAATGTTGAGTGGTATTTTTATGAACTGCAATAAATAAAATTGGTTTTTTTATTCTGATTCAAACACTTACGCAACCAAATTTCGTGTTTGTGAATATTTTTTCAAGATTTTCCGATAATTTGCACATTTTACCGTCGTAACTGAGTGCCAAATTTCACTTGATAGTCTGACAAAAAAATCTGAACGACAAATGTTGGAACGCAATTCAGAACAACTACAACAGAAGGGAAAAGCTTCTGTACAATTTTCACAGGAGTGTTATAGATGATTTCATTTTGAAATATCAATTATATGCTTCCTGACGACCAAACTCATCTGTAATAATTCTCACTCTAATACGACAGAATGACATCTTCGAGGACAAATCGTCGAAACGAAGATTATAGTTGGATATTTACTCACCCCTGGCTGTACATTGACCGAGGTTTTCGGCCCTAAATTGATAATCCTGCCGTCAGCTCTGATTAAGAGGTTCATTCCACGTTCACCCGGCTGTCCACCTAAAAAAACAAATTATATGAATGTCCAAGTCATATACAGGCTGTGGATAGCTCTGGAATAAAATTCATATTTCGTGTAGTAGAAGTGTGCTAAAAAATCTAGAAAAGCACTGACGTGAAGTCAGAAAGACACTTTTACGCGATAGTATCTTGGCCATTAGGGTCTCAGGAACTTAAAACAGGGGATTTTTTCGTATAAGAATGCTATTCAAAAATGCCATTTTTGATCTGCTATAATTCAAAAACTAATTGGGCTATTCCATCTTTTACAGAGTACTCTAAAATATCCGGTGTTATCCGGAATACTCTAAAATATCATAAGGAGTACTCTAAAGAAGGCTAACCTTTTTATAGTGATCATCCTAGTGGCGGGAGAATAGGACGTTACGTTGTGTAGATAACCCAAGTTACACATGAACGAGAAGGAAACATTGACAGGAAGTTCAAAACACAAGGTTAAGTAAAAATACAATATTTGTTTGAAGAAGGCACCTGTCTCAATGTATGAGAGCGAGGTTATACTTTAGGACAAAAAAAAATAGTCAGGGATAAAAACCTTGACTTATCTTCAGTTCGCATACATTCTTCAACCCTGTCCTTCCCTTTATTCATAAAATTTAGGTTCCAGAGATCTACAATCTTTTTAATATCCTAAAACATAGTTACTCTGCAGCAAAGGTAAATACAGCAACCTTATGGTCAGGAATTCTCCATTCACACACCTACTATCTAATAAGATTATTACAATCTGGACGCATAATATCGTTGTTCAGGAATGTCTTGTTGCGGCATTCTGAAGACACAGAAGTTGTGGTGTCTGTTATTCAACTACCTATTCATTATAATCTTTATACCTAATAATATATTTGTTCAGGAAGGCCTTGTTGCGGCCTTCTGAAGACACAGGATTGTTGTGTCAGTATCTAATTGTGGATCCACATTTCATTCTTGGAATTCTACTTTGAATTCCAAAAGAATGTCAACCACCTCTGGATTACAATAAATGAAATGAAGATAAAAACGCTTATATGTTAAATGGTCAATTCAGATTAAAATGAACAGGTCGCCCCTAGCTGGAGCCTCAATGCAGTAAAATCTGTCCATGAATAAAGAATACATGATACAAATTACACTCACGTAGACCTCAGGTAATTCAATACAATACAATAACTTAGCAGCTTAGTCGGCTTCCCTTTATGTCTATCCTTAACTTTTGAAGAACAATGGACGATGGTGTTCTATTTCTAACAGGGGAAAACTGGACTCTCTGAAGCCGGCGTTCAGTCGCCAAAGATCACCGACGCTCCTCTCTCGGGGTCATGTTTATATTTTCACACGCGCGCAAGTCTACGAAGCGACCATACTCTTACTCCTGGCATCGACACTGATAAATAGGCATAAAATCCCCTGGTGGTTTTTCCCGCCTACTTTTCCTTTATAAAAATATGTGGATCTATTCGTAATGAGTAATTTTTCAAAGTTGTAACTTTATTAGTTGAGTTGAACTTTGACATTTACGAATGAAAAACCATATCATTAAAACGACCGCCATACCTATACATAAATTACCCCATCTGATCAACCCAATTTTTCAGTTCCTTGTCGATTGTTTGGGGCTCAATCTCATAAATGGCAACTTCGGTTTTGTGTTTCAAGTCATCAATCGTTTCTGGATGGTTAACGTAACACTTAACCTCAATAGATCCCCACAAAAAATAGTACAACGGAATCAAATCACAGCTTCATCGTGAAAGACGATTTTTCTGGGAAAATGCTCATCTTCGGCCATGCTATGACGAGTTGATGTTGATGGTTGTTCAGCCACATTCTGGATTAGAGTAGCAATGTTTTCAGGTGTGCTCAATGGACCAGAACGTAAACGATCCAGTTTTACGAACGCACTTCAAAAATTGATTCACAAATTAATATGAGAAGATGCACTTACTTGTAGTATAATATTTTCCAGTTTTGTTCAAGCGTAAATTTCGTTAATGTAAAATATTGAACTATTGGGTTGTTCGAAAAGTAATTTCGTTATTTTTTTTTGGAAATAAAAGACAATTTTTGTATAATAAATAAATATTTTATTAAATTATATATTGGCAGTTTTGGTCCAACACCTTTTGCCATCTTTTTGGTAGTACCTAGTATGATTCCACACTCATAACATTTTTGGTCTTTGCTGGCAAAAGACTGATCCAAATGATTTTTGACTTCTTCCTTTGATGTAAAGGTTTTACCGTCCAAAAAATGTTGTAATGACCCGAACAAATTATAATCTGATGGCGCCAGATCTGGGGAATATAGTGGGTGTGGAAATGTATCCCATGTAAAAAGCTTTTGGGGAATAACCAAACTTGCATGGGATCTCGCATTATCTTGGTGGATCACCACACCTTCACTGTTGATGGATTCGGGCCTTTTCTGTTAAAGTGCATCATTCAGTTTGACTTTCGACTTACTTGTGTTATCTGGTAGAAGCTCAAAAAAAAACGATTTCTTTAAAATCCCCCCAAACAGACAGAATCACCTATTTTTGATGGATATGGGCTCTCAAAATGCTTTGAGCCGGTTCTTCCTTTTCGCTTCATGATCTCTTGCGTTGACAATGTTATATACAATTCTTTTTTCGTTCCCAGCAATGATGCGCTTCAAAAATGAATCATTTTCGTGACGTTTAAGAAGCGAATAACCAACGTGACGACACAAATTTCTCTCCGTGATAACATGAGGAACCCATATATCGAGCTCCGAGGTTAAGCCTTGGCATTTCAGGTGGTCATAAACAGTTAAATTTGCTAAATTTAACCTCTCACGGATCTCACGTGTTGTTATTCGTTGATTTGCATCAACTTATGCCTTTATCAGCTTCAACCGACCCTCCGGAACGTTGTGCACTTCGGCATCAAAACTGCCGGATCGAAATTTTGCAAACCAGTTCTGACACTCGCGTACTGTCAACACATCTTCTCCAAACACATCGGTTAATTTTTTTCTGGCTTGAACAGCATTTTTACCTTTTCTAAAGTACAAAAGTAAAATATAACTAAAATGATACTTATTGCTCTCCATATTTCAAAGGGAACCAACCAAAAACTATTGTGTAGAATTAATTGAACTTTTTCACACACAAACCTTGCTATATCAGCTCTCAAAACATATAATGATTACGCGGCTTAAGTGTGAAGTTGGGTTCGAAAAAATACAATTGAATCCTTAGTCGGGAAAAAACGAAATTAATTTCCGAACAACCTTATAACTTTCTGTCAAACAAGGATAACAGAATTGTTTCCAGACTCGAAATAACCACTATTCCAATGTGCAAACGCTAAATGGTCCATGATTCATTACCAAAAATATCGGATGTTTTTTTATAGTGATAGAACTTTAAATTGAAATAAAACACATTTGAATTAAGATTGAAGCCAAATTTTTTTTATATTTGAAAACTAATTTTATGACATTTATATTTTGAAAATAATTTCCGGCATATGTCCACCACGACTAGCTCTGAAGAACCGCATTCGACCAGATCAATTTTGGACCACTTTTCGAGTAATTCGGGCCTTATTTCATCAATAACACGAGTTCTCTTGGCTTCCAAAGCGTCTATTGTTTCTGGTTTATCAGCATAAACCAATGATGATATAACCCCAAAGAAAATAAGCCCGTGGAGTTACGTAGCATGATCTTGGAGGCCAATTATTTGGACCATTGCTCCAAATAATGTTATCGCCAAACGTTTCTTTCAATAAATCAATTGTTATGGTAGCAGCATGAGGTGTAGCATCATCTTGTTCGGACCACAACACTTCTGGGTCGATACCATTCAAATTTTGAAACAAATAATCATTGATCATCGATCTGTAACGAGCACCGTTCACTGTAACATTAGCTCCAGCATCATTTTTGAAGAAATATGGACCGATGATGCCTCCAGTGTGTAATGCACACCATACTGTGGATTTTTCAGCATGCAATGGAACCTGCAGAACTTCTCGAGGATTGTTTTCACTCCATAAACGGCAATTTTACTTGTTTACATAGCCGTTTAACCAGAAATGAGCTTCATCACTAAACACAATTTTACTTTGAAAAAGTGGATCAACTTCACGCTGTTCTAGGGCCCACTCAGCAAACAAACGACGCTTATTATGATCAAGTGGCTTCAGTTCGTGAACCAGTTGGATCTTGTTTGGGTACAGACCAAGATCTTTACGCAAAATTTTCCATGTGGTGGATGCACAGAGTCCAACTTGTTGCGAACGTCGACGAATAGACTAATCTGGATCATCATATTTTTTTCTGCACGTACAGTACTTTGTGTTGTTGTTGTTGCATCGAATAGAGAAAATTTTGTCCGTAATCTATCGATAGTTCGACGAATAAGCTGCTCTGATGGACGATTATGTAAACCATAAATTTCACGAAGTGCTCTATAAATTTGGCGAATAGAACACTGATTTTGAAAATAAATTTCATGAATTTGTAAACGTTGTTGCGGCGTCTTTCCATGATAATTTGTCCATGCTTACTGAACAGAAATGTAAAAACAACATGGCTTCTACCTTCTGTCAAATCACAGTTATTCCTATCGAAAGTTCTATCGCTCTAAAAAAAACAACTAAGCTTATTTTAACGTATTGAAACAATTAGTTTGCCATGATGATCAATCGTGATACGAGGCCCAAATGAGTTTGGGAATTTGTCGAAATCGGCACTTCTAATGCATCATTTTCTCACATAAATCCCACCAGCTCGCTGAAAATATAAAAGATTGTTCCAGCCACTCAATTCATCGACTTCGACATCAATAACGGTCTTTTAGATTTTATTCGGGCGTGATTTAAGAACCGGATTTAACCCGCCCACATAAATTGCACAGCTCCCGATAGAACTCACCTATAATGCTTTCTCAGAAAATGATTCTTTATTACGGGGAAATATTTCCGCCTTTTACCCCGTAGGTAAAATTCCGAAGCCGAGAAGTCTTAATTTTCTTTTTCGAAACGGCCTTGCCGCTAGGTGAACTGAAAGTTAGTATAGGTTGGGCCTTAGAAAAAGGTCTCGATAGAGGTGCTCGAGATTTATTAGAGGAAATGTGATGTATGGCATAAAGGTTGAAAGATTTAACAGTTCTGTTCCTCGTCCGCCTCCGAGTTATTTCATTTTTAATAGAACGAGCATCTGGAGACCCAAATGAGGACTGAAAAGGCGCCAGGAGCTTAAGTGTACTCGTACTTTAGGTGAAATGTGAAGAAACATCAAAAACAAATTCATTATTTTTTCGGTAGATGGCAATAGTGATCGATATCTCGTACAGACTCGATCAAACAGTTTCAGATTTATGCTGATATTTCACACTAAAAAAAAAAACACTCTAGCATTCTTAATGAACCCTCTCAATACAAATAGTAACGAAATCAATATTGAGCTATTTGGAATTGATATTGTATGTCTAGAAATGCAATTGATCGATTTAAAAAGTAAAACTTTGTGGAGTGAAAAATTTACAGAGTTGAAAAGCAAGTTGGAAGAGTTGGAGGTCCAGAAATGTATGTACTTAACGCAACAAAAGTGGACAGCAGAACTGCCGCGCGTTGAGGCATTTATATTCGACGCAAAGAATAGTATTCCAGATTGCTACAGTGAGGTGAAGAAGTTAGAATTCGGAGTGCTGACTATCTTCGGATGCGAAAATCTCTCCAAAACTCATGGCAGGAAAGCTGGCCCCTCTGCCCCACTGGCAAAAACACCCATCTCTGGCTTCCCAACGTCAACTTTGCTAGCGAAAATCCCTATTTTAAGCCCTCCTACTCTACTTGGAAAGTGTATATCAGGACCGTTACTAACTTAACGTACATTATCGAGCTTCTCATACTTCTAAGTCTACACCATTTTCATTTGTTTCAGAAATCACATTCATCCCGAAGTGGCTCAAGAAGCTACCATAATTATAATGAGAAATTCTTTCAGCTACATCTCGGTTTCTGCTGGGACCCAAAGCCAGAGCAGAAACCCTCTTACTCTATCCTCTTCTTTTTTCTTGTACTAACCATGTCATTTTTTACAGCTATCTGGGGGTCCGCTGGGGCTGAACAAGTCTGAGCGGAAACCCGGGACTACTATGATGATATAAGTGCATAATATTATCAAAGAGCTCTGCTCAAATGATAATACGTACTAAACTGAGTTATCTTCAGATGCGCCCCCCATGGCATTATAGCTTGACGCGCTGGGGGCGCTTGTCTTGACTATGATCCTGTTTTCATCCCGGTAAAATGGAGAATTAAGTCCTGATGCCTCAAGCAATGTCACTAGCGCCAGTCACTGGACCGTGTGGTGGAAGATCAACCGAATGGGACCCTAGATTCACCGTAAATGTGGAATGAGGGCTGAGATGCGTTGATCAACTCAGTGATAAGGATGTCCGTCGCAGCACATGGCCTCACCCTTAAAACTACCGTACTCTACCTCTCCGGATTTTTCTGTCCAATGGCCGAGTGCGTTATACAGCATACTGCGTTACCTCGGGAGGGTGGAGGCCCTCGAGAAGTATTCGTACGAGCTGGCCACCCAATTGGTGTTGAACTCTAGGGGGCAGTAGTTGATAGTCCGCATGCTAGATTAGGAGGGTATTACTTTTATCTGTTCGCAGCAACCCATGTTCAGGATATCTCGAGAAATATTCCAGGGTTTAGCGGGACTTGACGGTTCGACCGGCCTCGTCCTGAACCAGGATCGATTGCGAGATGTTTCTGGGGTTTGTGGACCTAGACGATACGGCTAGATCGTTGGTGCTTGAAGCCAGGATCAATTGAAAGACTTCACAAAGGTTCGTGGGTTTTGACGTACAGGACGGATTGATGCTGCTCGTACCAGAACAATTGAGACATTAAATCTTGAGACTATCTTGGTTCATGGGACCGCGTTCGGGTGGTTGGATAAAAAGCCCCTCCGGCGTGTGAGTTGCGTCCCAAACAACTAGGGTACCGACCATGCAGAGCTAGTAGATGTTGGATAGTGCTTCGCTGCTACCAGTGACGGTATAGGTTTTCGAACTGAAGCCGGAACTGGAAGCTGGTGGGTTCAACTCTTCGGAGTGGTTCTCGCCATGCGTGATGATAAGGCGTAACCCTTATCACACTGACTACTGAGTAGTCACTTGGTGAAACAGCCTTGCCCACATGCCAATAACTAAATCGGTAGAATTGATGATCTTCGGATGGACATATTTGTACGAGAAAGCGTTCTCCTGCATGAATATAATTGAAAGTAAATTGTGAAGCCAACTAACAAACAAAAATGGAGTCCTGTTTGAAACTTTACTCAACAAGTTATGTGCCAAATTTATTCAAACTTTCTAAAAGCATGCAGAGCCAACGATCCCATTGAATATTTTTGCTCAAATGAATGTTATTGTTTTTTTTATTTTTAAGTACTAGTAACATTGTTTAGTGCAGATGGTGGGACGGGTGGAACGGGTCACATACAAACTAAATACTGGTGATCGACATGCCAGAGGCAATAGTGATGGACTGCTGGACAAGCTCTTAACGAACAGCACCCTATCGATGCCCTCGGATCTAATGTCAAAAGTCACGAGCCAAGAACGGTATTTCAATGTAATCATCCCCAGCCAGGACGAATGGACCCAGCTTACTGAGGCTTGTTCATAGACGGCTCGCGAAGGACAAACGGAACGAAAGTGGGAAATCTATGGGAGTAAACCGAGAACCAACCTCTAATTGAGTCTCGCTCAATACGCAACCATAATCCAGGCAGAAATATTTGCCATTGTGATCGCAGCAGATCTGCTGATAAAACAGCAAATCCATCACGGCAAAATCAAAATATTTACTGATAGTCAGTAAGTACTAAAAGCTCTGGAATTCAGCTGTTGTACATTGAAAACAGTATGGAGTTGCCGCAGGGCTTTAAACAGGCTCGGTATGTGTAACAGAATCACTCTTGTTTGCACACCGAGCAAACTCAAACTATTTGGGTAACGAAGAGGCAGATGGGCTGGCGTTTGCTGGAGCTGCGCTGCCTCTGGTAAGCCTGTAACCATTCCTAAGAATACCTCATGACGTGGCTAAGCGGACGATAACAGGCAGAATAAACTCAAGACTAGAGTCTTTCGGCCTGAGCCATCCTGGCCTGAAACATTCGAAGATGTTCCATGGAACAGCTTCGAACCAAAAAGACGGCGGACATAGCGGTAGGTCTGGATAGGACCAAACTTCCGACACTTGTCGGAATTATCTCGGGTCACTGCAGGCTGAAAGCGCATTTGCACAAAATCGGTCTGGCTGAAGACAGTGAATGCAGGCTGTCTTGAGGACACTGAAACAGCCATGCACGTCGTCTCAGAGTGCCCAGCGGTGAACCGCGTCAGATTCAAGGTTTTTGGTCAGGCTTTCATAGCCCACTGGGAACTAAAAAAATTATCCCGAAACAAGATTATCTGTATTATCCAAAAACTGAATCTCGTCGGGAAAATTTGAATAGGAGTGAACCACGATTGTCCGTGCAGACAGTGGTAGGGTGACCAGACGCCTGCTCACTATAAATAATAATAATACGTTTAGTATTTTTCTACTTGAATAACCATGCAAAGTCATCGCTCCCATTGAATTTGTTTGCTCAATTGTTTGTTTTTGAAGTACAAGTTAGTGTTGTAAGTAAATGTTTAATTGTTTTGATTTTTTAACCGAATAATAGCTAATTATCTAATAATGCCATATATGTATTATCTAATTTGTTGTGAAAAAACAAATTAATGAAGCTAATAATCTTACTTTTCACGTTATTTATAAATGAATAAATGGATATTTCTTCTTATAAGTATATAGATTAGTTTTTTTATCAAGAAATCTTTATTTATGCGAGTACTATTCATTGCTGGCAAGAAAAAATTTTGCGACCCTTTAAAAACTTCTAAATTTTGTTAATTGTACTTTTTGGCTTTTCGGCTCAAATGGTTACCAACCCCTGGGCTAGAGCATGGACACTATAAACATCCACTAAAAAACGTTGACTTTTGCAGCCTCTTTCTTCATATTGAACTCCCCACAAAAATACAACCGTACAACAGTTGAAGTATGTTGCTTACACCTTCCTGCAAAACCTACCAGAAGATTGGACCACTTGCGAAATCGTCCTTTTACCTAAAAAAGGACCAAAAACAAACAATGAAAATTTACGCCCAATCCGCTTAATGTCAACTGTCTACAAAGTGTTCTCAAAAATCATCTTGAGAAGAATAATCAACATTTTGGATGAAAATCAACCACCTGAGCAAGCAGGATTTAGAACTGGCTACTCAACTATGGAACACCTATTCACTTTAACCCAGGTCATTGAAAAATACAAAGGATACAACAAAAAATGGTACCTAGTATTTGTAGATTATAACAAGGCATTTGATATGGTGCATCATACCTATCTTATGAATGCTCTAATCAATCATCTTATGAATGCTCTAATCAATCAAGGTATACCAGAACCATACAATCATATCCTACAACAAATTTATCACAATTGCTCAGCAAAAATCAAACTTGAAAATGTAGGAAAGCCCTTTAAAATCGAAAAAGGTGTACGTCAAGGAGACTCCATTTCCGCAAAGCTATTTACAGCATTGTTAGAGCAAATATTCAGAACCATTGATTGAGGAAATGAATAAGACATCAAACCAATGAGACGTATTTATCTAATCTTAGATTCGCGGACGATATTGTCCTATCTTCAGAAAGCCAAGAAGAACTTCAGAAAATGCTAAATCGCCAAATCATCAAATAGTAGAGAAGCTAGACTGACGATAAATGAAACCAAAACTAAAGTCATGACAGAGTGAAGAAAAAGAAATAGAAATGAATGATAAAACCATTGACTATGTTCAGGTATATTGTTATATTGGCCAGGTCGTTTCTTTTACAAATCGTCAGAACAAAGAGATTAAGAGAAGAATAGAAAACGCTTGGAGTTGCTACTGGTCACTTGCGTTTATCCTGAAGGGTGACTTTTCCATCAAGAGGGAAGTAATGAAAGTTAAAAAAATTAAAAGTATGTCAAAGAAGAATGGAGAGAAGTTTATTAGGAATCAAATTAAAAGACCGAATAAAAAATGTAGTTTTCAGAAGAAAATACAAATAAAAGATGTAGGCAAAGAACTGTTCAAGAAAAAGTGGACTTGGCCTAGCCATGTAGCAAGAATGTCAACCTGCACCAACCAAGTTTGTGCAGGAATGGTATCCAAGTGATGGTAGAAGAAGCAACAAGATGGCAGGATTCTATTAAGAAAAAGAAAGGAATATTATGGACACAAATCGCTCAAAATAGGGAATAGTGAAAGAAATTTTGAGAGGTCCTTGCTCCGGATGGTTATTGTACCACCTCATGATGATGGTGATGACACTTCAGCGAAATAACAGATACTGAAAAGAAAGCCGAAGATAACACTTCAAAATGAATATGTTGCCATATTGAAATAATAAACTAGTAGCGACATCTGTTATCAGAATCGACCGAACTCATTTCAACTCCTAATATTTCAAAAGGGTTGAAATAGTGCGGCTCAGTATCTGCGAACTAAGAACACTCTCTTTAATATATATCCACTCCTTTTACCCATAAGCCTCCAATGCCACATTTTAAAGAAGTTATTCCTTTTAGGTGTAATACTTCCAACGTCGCTAAGTATACTCACAACTAAACCATTAAAAATGTAGACGAAGTGTAGAGTATTTAGAAAGCAATCTTAATATATATAAATCTCGTGTCACAATGTTTGTCCTCAATGGACTCCTAAACCACTTAACCGATTATAATAAAATTCGCACACCATGTGCAGTTCGATCCAACTTGAGAGATAGGATAGTTTAAATCTCAAATTATAGTCGCAATTTTAATTTATTGCTAATTATTTGTCTGTTATTATTTGACAGTCACAATTATCTGTTAACTCCAAATGATTCTAACAGATGTCGATACCTTTCGACTGGGTTGAGTAAGTAATCAATAGATGTCGCTGCTAGGGTAAATCTACGAACGTGTCTTATAAGCTACATTTTAACAGCATAATTACCACGTGTTGTTGACGCTATAAAATTAATTAAATTATTTTGTAGTGAACGAAATACCGTATAATTCAATTATTTCCACTTTTTATATTTTTTTACAAATACCATCTGTGTGAAAAAGCATAGTGGACTCCGTGACTGATGTTCTCTTATTGTTCCTCTTAGATTGTTTACTATAATGTAATATAACAAAAACTTTAGCCACAGCAACGCGTGGCCGGGTCAGCTAGTTACCCTATATAATTCAAGGTTTCAAATATTTTTCTGAGAACCGAGAATAGGTGTGAAGACTCCTTTCAACTTCAGAAATAAAAACTGCCTTCCCGCTCCATAAACTACATCAAAGTGATCGACCTCAAGTTTATGTACATGACGCAGCGGTCGGCTAGACGTGCCCCATTATCCCTCCTAAAGGAATCGTCCAATCTTTGATTTAATCCAATTCGATTCCGCCTAGGAGTCAAGGTCCCCGGTTTTCTTGCAATCAAATCAATCGCGGTTCTATCCAAACGTCGGCTTTTCGCAAACACACTTCTCACCCTTCCGTTCTCTATCTTCTCCATGAGCGTAGAATTTTTTAAAACAGATGAGAGGCGGCGATTATTCACATTATACACACAACAGTTTTCTAATGGTCGTACTAAAACAAAAATAGAAGACTACTTCCTACGTAAGCAATAATAATAAATGCGAATTATTCTTGGGCCGCAGGCAACGAGCGATAAAAGTGACTATTAAGAGGATGATATTGGGTTTTAACATAGGAGTAGGGGAAAATGCATGGATTCCATCAAGATGAAAAAAGAGGAAAGTGATTTGAAGTGATATTGTGGGTTGACTAAATAAAGGGTGTTTTTTTAGAGTGATAGAAATTTAAATTGAAATAAAACAAATTGAAATTAAGATTGGAGCCAAATTTTTTTTTATTTGAAAGATAATTTTATGACATCTATATTTTGAAAATAATTTCCGGCTTATGTCCACCACGACTAGCTCTGAGTAACCGCATTAGACCAGACAAATTTTGGCCCACTTTTTCGAGTATTTCAGGCCTTATTTCATCAATAACACGAGTTATGTTGGCTTCCAAAGCGTCTATTGTTTCTGGTTTATCAGCCCTAAACCAATGACTTGACATAATCCCAAAGAAAATAATTCAGTGGAGTTATGTCGCATGATCTTGGAGGCCAATTAATTGGACCATTTCTCGGAATAATATCGCGAAATCTTCTTTTCAATAAATCAATTGTTACGGTAGCAGAATGAGGTGTAGCGCCATCTTGTTAGAACCAAAACACTTCTGGGTTGATACCATTCAAATTTTGAAACAAATAATCATTGATCATCGATCTGTAACAAGCATCATTAACTGTAACATTAGCTTCAGCATCGTTTTTGAAGAAATAATAATAATAATAGACCTTTATTTGATCTAAAAATATCACAAAAAAGCATAACTTAAATATTGAAGTTCATTAAAGTCTTTCTCAGCCATAAACTCTTTCACACTGTGGTAGCCTTTTCTTTTGTATAATTTTGGGTCTTGTTTTGAATGTTTGTGGTAATTTGTTCCAAGTGTTCGCTAAAAGATGAACAACATTCTTCTGTACGTAGGTTTTTCTAAAACTTAATTTAAGATGAGTTTTTTCTCTGGTATTATAATTTATTATAATTATAATCATGATCAAGCATTAACATTTCAAATTTTGTGGAATTATTTACTATATACATAATGCACTCATATATATACAGGCAGTATAGTGTTAATATATTATTATTCCTAAATATATCTCTACATGATTCGCTATATTCTAGTTTAAAGACAGTTCTCAAACTTTTTTTTGTATGATGAAGACTCTTTCAGCATCAACAGAATTCGCCCAGAAGATGATTCCATACCTGAGTCTAGAGTGGACGTATGCATGATATGCTGTCAGGGAAGCATCTGACCCAATTGTTCTTGTTAGGATTCTTAAAGCATAGCAGTACCTTGCAAGTCTTGTTGCCAAATATTCAATGTGTGGCCGCCAATTGAAATCCCGATCTAAATGGATTCCCAAGAATGATAGAGTACCTTCAGCTCTTATGTTCTCACCATGATACATTAAGTTGATGGCATGTTGATTCTTTTCTCTAAATGTTATCAGTTTGGTCTTGGTGATGTTTATTGTGAGATTATTCTTCCCGAACCATTTTTCAAGGTTTTCCAAATCTTTTTCAACTGCGGCTTTGCATTCATCTGGAGTGGAACCAATGCAGATTACTGATACGTCATCGGCATCTATTTCAGTATCATTTGATGTTACTTTAATCAAATCATTTTTGTAGATTGTATAAAGTTAACCCTCTATCTACATGCAAGGTATTTGATATTATTTGCTTGACATTTTTTCCTCTTTCAGTTGTCCTCTGAATTCTCCCTGTTAAGTAAATGTTGTCCGAAATCTATCGACAGTTCGACGAATAAGGTGCTCTGATGGACGATTATGTAAACCATACATCTCACGAAGTGCTCTATAAGTTTGGCGTTGCTGCGGCGTGAGTCTTTCCATTTTAATTTGTTTATCCTTACTGAACAGAAATGTCAAAACAACATGGCTTCTTCCTTCTGTCAAATCACAGTTATTCCTATCGAAAGTTCAATCACTCTAAAAAGAACACCCGATATATGTGGAATGAATTCTAATTAATTACAATTCTCTTAGAATAGGAGTTTTCGGACGGAACCTTTCGTGTATTCGGTGATCGACGTAAGTTAACTATGCAAACGCAATGAAATTTCAAAGCTCAAATGACAGAGATCGAATAGACGTAGCTCGAATCTGTCGCGCTACGTGGAAGATTTAGGTGTCTACATTGCACCACCACCGGCACAAAATGAATAACGTCTTATGCAGTTTATAGATATATATATATATATATATATATATATATATATATATATATATATAAATATCTATAAACTGCATAAGAGGTTATTGACCGAAAATAACTATACAAGAAAAAGGTTTTTGGATATTCGGTCTTAAAGGATTAGTAAAACACTTTTATATCATCCAAGCTTTCGGTAAACTTTATTACCTTTGTCAAGGATCTTCAATTAAAAGAAATTAATATAAACACAACGAAAGACTTGTTGTGATGAGGCACACGTTACACACACTGGTCTTCAGCAAGCTCAAAGATAAGGAAAGGGAAGACTATGAATCTGGAGTTGTCTACAGCATACCCTGTAGAAGTTGTGAGAGAACCTACACAAACTTCAAGATGGATAAAATCTAGAATTAATTCCCATAAGAGCAATAAAAAAAGAAACTTAAGATCTTGTGCTCTGTCTATACATGCTAACAACAATGATCATGTAATAAATTACTCGGGCACAAAGCTGTTGTTTAAAGAATCCCACTACAATAAGAGACTTTTCTTGGAAATGTTATCTATAGCAAAAACTGACAATGCTATTAATTTAAAACAAGATACAAATAATTTAAATACAATCTATTCTTATTTGATTGAGCTAACAGAAAATCGCATCCACCACTTAGTGACGCAACGTCACATAATGCGATCGGAGAAGAATAAGAATTCCTATTCTGTGAAACTGACGCTTCAGTGGCATTTTCGATGAGTATGACATTCGTGTCAATGTCATCGGAATTGAGACGTAATTTTCGAACAGAAGTGAATGAATTTGTGGAAGTAATTTAAACTTATATGGAGAAATTTATCAGTGTATTAAGGTATAGAAAAGATATAATCAATTGTCTTAGTGAGAGTGAGACTAAACTTATCAGAACATTTTATCTGTCTGAATTACTTGAATAACACAAGGAACCAATCACGTCATATGTATGTTGGTCTGGTAACTCAAGTCTTTCGTTGTGTTTATGTTAATTTCTTATAATTACAGATCCTTGACAAAGGTAATAAAGTTTACCGAAAGCTTGAATGATATAAATATAAAAGTGTTTTACTAATCCTTTAAGACCGAATATCCTAAAACCTTTTTCTTATATATATATATATATATATATATATATATATATATATATATATTGTTATGGAATTATATTAAAGAAATTTTGTGAATGAATACTAATTAGATCACCCTTGTATGTATGTGATGTATTCTATGTTTCCGGCTAGCTCTTAAGATTATAATTTTTAATTTTTGAAATTAAAATATCATTAAATCTGATTGGATATTTGAGGGAGGGTTCAATTTGAATTTTCTAAAAACTTGAATTTTTAAATTATATTATATGAAAGTAATTTGAAATATTATAATCAGTGATCAATAACCTAAATCTAATTCTATGTTAACCTAACCTTATCTAAATAACCTAACGTAATTCTTATGTAAACAGTGATTATTATTTCTAAACTTCTTTGGGAAAAGATTAACAGGATTTAATTTTTAATACCTTTGGTAAGTTTGTTCTTCAACTTATGATTATTCCTTTTTACTGTCCCTTCTTCTTTTCAGGAATAAAACTGGTTTCGTTGGAAACAACACTTCTAGAACGTTGATTTTCCTCAATATATCCAAATTCGTTTGAAACTTGATTTCTATGTGATATTTTTCCATTCACATTCAGGTAATGTATTTTCTGGATTCACTTTCCATTCACAATAACCAAATAATCTTCTTTTTTCAGATGATGATACTTTTTTGGCACTTTTTTAATTATGGGCCGACAAGGATTCTACTCTGCATATAATTGGAGACTGCCGACTTTTTCTGTGTCTGCCCTATTTATAGTTTTCAAGAAAAGTTGAATTTCAAAGCTTACTAGCTTCTGTCAAAATTATATAAAAATGATGCTTTTGATGATTTTACAAAATTTACAATATTTCCTGGTTTGAAATTACTTTTGAAAATTAGCTTATTTTTTTAACTACATTTTGATGTATGTTTCATGTTAAACAGAACAGTAAAAGTCTTGATTTTCCTTCGTAAAGTATTTCAAGTGTCAAAATTTAAAAAATTTCAACTTCTAATGCTTATAACTTATAAAATACTTAATATTACTTATGAAATTGATTAAATTTCTTTAGCTTAGATGCTATTACAATACTATTGATGCCTAAACATCTTGAAGGATCTCTCTTACATTAATCATTTGAAAATATCTGATGTAGATGCTATCTTTCATTGAATTAATTGATTTTTGATCAAATTTGTCCTATTTACATCATTCTGGTGAGTTATATTTAATTTAGCTTGTTCTTTGTCAACAATTTCACTAAAGTTTATATGTGATTCATTTTAATAACAAATCTTTTCAACAAATTCTTCATCAATTTCAAATTGGATATTTAAATTCAAATTACTTCTATTTATTGCAACTTTGGCTGGTTTTATATTGAATAATTGTGAATTGAAATCTCCCTGTGAATTTTATTTATAAACTGTCAACAAGATTACTGTTTTTTTATTACCGTTCAAAGAATTTTAATTTGAGTAGTCGTTATGTATCCTGAATATGCTTTTTCTTCATAATTTTAGCTTGTGAGTGTTTTTACGAATTGAGTTATTAATATTTCTGTCAGAATGGATATTATGGGGTTTCAACCCCAATATAATAGATTATCTAATTCGACAGAAACAATCCAAAATAGCTATGAATGAAATTTATCCCATAATAAACAAAAAAGTCATTTCTTTATCGTACTTCGGTAGCATGAGTCAAAAAGTGGCCAAAATAAGATATTAATATTGCTTTCAAAATACAAAATAAATTATTATCCGTATTATTCAATGCAACTCCAAACATACATAAATTGGGAGTTTATGAGTTATCTTGTTCGACGTGCAGTATTAAATATATAGGACAAACGGGACGTTATAGTTTTTACATATATATATATATATATATAATATATAATAATGTTGGAGTTTCTTAGGATATTGGATTCCACAAACAAAACAGAAAAGTAAAAAAAAGTAAAACTTTCCAGTCATCTTACAAGTCTGTAAAAAGATATTGCAAGAATAAATATATAAAAAAGAATAAAGAGGTGATGTACCTGAGCAGAAAATTATTATTATTCCGAAGTCAAATAGTAAAATAAAGATGTGTTTTCACTGGTATGCAGTATCGTCTATGTGTTAGTTATTAAAACATAATGGCGTGAAATGTCGGTGTTTTCAATATTTCCGTCAGATATCTCTGTATGTGCTATAAAAGAAATCACCAGCAGTTACAGGTGGTCGCGAATACAATAAGTGATGATGAAAAATTTTTCCTTTCAAGGTTGTTAGATTTTAAGCATTTATCTTTATACGATGGTGTGATAAATCTGGCTCGGATTCCTAATATCGGTTCTATCATTCGTGGCATTTTTATTTTTCTTTATATATATATATATATATATATATATATATATATATATATATATATATATATCATCTCCTTTATGTTCCTTTTGTCACTATTAGTCTCGTATGCAAGAATCTTCGTATTTTTGAAGTCTGGATTGTGATTGTCTGTTATTATATGTTTATTTAGTGCTGTGCTCGAGTTTTTTATGTATTTGTGTCCATTTAATCTGTTGTTCAAAAGTTGTGAGGGCATTCCTTTATATACCTTCTCACAATCGTTGCATGGTATACATTCTGTCAAGAAAGTACCGGGAATTATCGATTTAAATCTGGCGGGGCAATGAGGCAGGTAAAAATTTTTTTCCTAGGTTGGTATCACTGTCCTTAATTACTATGCCAAGCTTGAGCGGGATCTGTCAACTAGTGTGTTTGCAACAGCTGATTAAGTCAGTCGATGTCAGAGTGCGTGCCGATTTTTACTATGGGTGATTACGTTGAGCAAAGAATTTGTTTAAAGTTTTGTGTTGCAAATGAATTTTCGTGTGCCGATGCATTGAAAATGTTGCAAAAGGCCTTTGGTGATAATGCTCTATCGAAAACTCGTGCATATCAGTGGTACAGAGCCTTCAATGACGGTCGTGAAGTGGTCGCCCATCGACGGCTTCGATCGAAGATAACGTCGATAAAATTAAGGAAAGGGTGCTGGAAAACCGTCGTACCAGCTTGAGAGAGATAGCACATGATCTGAAGATATCCCACGAGTCCGCACGTACGATTTTGATTGATATTTTGCGCATGAGAAAGGTGGCCGCACGACTCGTACCGAAAGACCTGAATTTTCTTCAAAAACGTCATCGCGAAAAGGTTGCTTCAGACATGCTGGATCGCTGTAATTCCGATTCTACATTCATGGAACGCATTATAACTGGTGATGAGACCTGGGTCTACGAGTACGATATGCAAACAAGCCAGCAATCATCGGAATGGGTGGCAAAAAATGAGCCGAAACCGAAAAAACCACGCCAAAGCCGCTCGAAAATGAAGGTGATGCTCATTGTTTTCTTCGATATCCGTGGCGTGGTGCACTACGAATTCGTTCCAGAGGGTGAGACGGTAAACAAGGAGTATTACCTAGGCGTTATGAAACGTTTGCATGAGCGTATCCGTAAGAAGCGGCCAAATTTGTGGGCGAACAACTCATGGATTTTGCATGACGATAACGCGCCTTCTCACCGAGCTACGATTGTGACTGACTTTCTCGCCAAAAACTCAACCAACGTGCTTCAGCAACCACCGTATTCGCCGGATTTGGCTCCCTGCGACTTTTTCCTCTTCCCAAAACTAAAATTGCCCCTTCGTGGCACCCATTTTGAGTCGATTGAAGCCATAAAACAAAATTCGGCGCGAGAGCTAAAGTCCATCCCGGAAAGCGCCTATAAAAAATGTTTCGATAAGTGCCGTTGGCATAGATGTATTGGAGCAAATGGAGCCTATTTTGAAGGCGACCCAATAAATTTTGACGATTAAATGTAAAAATGTTGTTTTAATTGAAAATTCCCGATACTTTCTTGACAGGTAGTACTGTAAATTAAGTTGGATTGTTTCATAGGTGGTATTTTACTTTTCAATGGTGTAAAAAATGTCTTTAGTGTATTATTTGTTTTATGGCTTATTTGTAAGCTTTCAGAATTTTACCTACATTTTCAGATAACTTGTGTACATATGAAATTGAGATAGATTTTTGTATATATATATATATATATATATATATATATATATATATATATATATATATTATCATCTCGTGAGTTAAAAATTATTTAATAAAGAATCAAAAGAAATACAAAATAATGAAAATTCAGACATTACTTTATACATATATGTTTCGATTGGATGTTAAAGAATCACAAGTTGTATCACCAAAAAATGTTCAACGTATAGTTCAAAAAGGCTTTCTCTTATTTTCATTTTTTAAAGAATATATATATGGCACAATGGCCAGAGAAAAAACCTGATAAATTCGAGCCCAATATCTCTTCATGAAGAGGTGAATATATGAGTAGAAAAGAAAAATATAAGACAATCAAGAGGATAAAAAATGGCATGGATATGAGGCATAGACCAAATTCAGGAAGACCGCGTAAGATTAAAGGAAACAATTTGAACGCATTATTGGCCTTAGGATGACACAATCCGAGCCTGGGGTTTCGCAAATTGGCTTGGAGTTTGAAAACATCAATTTTTGTTTGCCAGCCTAAAGGATGAATTATGCATCAAATAATTTTCCGATTTGCGTAAGCTGTTTCTAAATTCTACATGAAAGCGCTGCTTTCATGTTCGATCAACACCTTCTCTATTTTACTCACCTTCCATGCCGTAGGGCTGCAGTACTCTTCTCTCCGTCAGCACAGACAAAATCACGCGAGATCGAAACAGGATTTCCCTTTCGATACCGTCGCCGCCCTTGAATTTTCCAGGACCACCACTGCCTTTCCTCAGTGTGAACTTGCGGATGAAGACCGGGTATCGTTTCTCCAGGATTTCGATGTCTGTTATCCTGGTGTTAGTCATGTGGGTGTGTACTCCAGAGCAACCCTCCCATGTTGGACCCTTGAAAGATGTTGAAATTAGTTGAAAATAGTCAGAATGAATCTGAGATGAATCTTTAGTTGAATGACACACATATACAGTCACACAAGACAGTCGGAAACATAGGAAATTCAATGGTCATCTAGAGTACTACGAATGTCCAGTGGAGCAGAGAAAAAATCAAAACCTCAGCGCGATGCGATGGCGAATAAACGATGGTTCTCTCTCAATGGCCTCGATCGAAACGAGGCTCTGCACTGCTTTCAGCAATAAGAATCATTAGCTCTTCAATCGTTGGATCCATTAGTCCATATCGGTTAAAAAAAAAAGTAAATCGAAATTTTCAGTGTCGAAGAAAAAATTCAGATCATAAAATGGTACTTTTGTGGTCCAACAATTCAAGAGGCAATAAATTCATTTATTGTTGCCTTTGAAGATAGGCCGATTCCAGCTATTTCTAAAACAATTTAAAAATTCGGGTGTTAACAAACATGCAGGCATTGCAAGATTGATAAACCATCGAATACCATTAGTGAAAATCGTCTAAAAACAGAACAAGATTTGTGTGCTGCTGTTGAAATTAGTGCACCTTGTTCGAGTAAACAAATTGCTGGACAAGTCGATATGAGCGATAAAAGTGTTGTGAATATTTTGAAAAGGAATGGTTACCAATGTTATAAGGTTCAAACAAACAAAGAAATTTTTCCAGAAGACTATATTAAATGAATGCAATTTTGTGAAATTATGATGGAAAAACTAAATGAAAATAGTCCATTCCTTAACAACATCTTATTCACTAATGAGTCATCGTTTTTCTTGAACAGAAAACATAACCCATCAGTAGTAAGATATTGGTCTAGGAAGAATAAGCATCTGAATATTCCTGTGCGTACAAAGTATCCCCAAAAACTTATTGTTTGGACAGGAATACTGGGAAATTATATCATAGAGACATTTTATTGATGGTAACCTAAATGCTGCCAAATATCTAGAACTGTTGCAGAACCAAATTATTCCGACAACTCCCAATCGATTTCGATGATCTGGTTTCAACAGGATGGGGTTGTTCAAGTTACAACGCACGAGCAGTCACACAATATCTCAGGACGACTTCTTCGTACCGTGTCATTTCTACAAATGGCAAGATCCAATGGCCCCACAGATAGCCAGATTAATCTACGAATGATTTTTTTCTTTGGGGATATCTGCAAAATTTACTTAATGGGCATGAAATTGATAGAGGGATGAATAATCATGAATTAAGGTTCAAAATAATCCAGCTTTGGGCCAAAATAGCAACTATACCGAATCTGCTCAGAGATATGAGATTATCTCTTTATAAAAGATTTGGCTACTGTTTGGCTTAACAAGGTGGATCATTTGAATATTTAATTTAAATTTGTCTAATTTCGATTCAGCATTTTTTAGAATTTGTTTTTGTTTTCGAATTTCTCATGTTCCTAGAATTTATTTTATTTTCAAGCCAGTCATAGTGTTAATGATGATCCAGATTTGTCTATTCGTCGACGTTCACAACAAGTTGGACTCTGTGCATCCACCACATGGAAAATTTTGCGTAAAGATCTTGATCTAGACCCATACGATATCCAACTGGTTCAAGAACTAAAGCCACTTGACCATAATAAGCGTCGTTTGTTTGCTGATTGGGCCATAGAACAGCTTGAAATTGATCCACTTTTTTATCGTTAAATTGTGTTTAGTGATGAAGCTCATTTCTGGTTGAACAGCTATGTAAACAAGCAAAATTTCCGTATATAGAGTGGAAACAATCCTCAAGAAGTTATGCAAGTTGCACTGCATCCTGAAAAATGCACTGTATGGTGTGCTTTACACGCTGGAGGCATCATCGCTCCATATTTCTTTAAAAATGATGCTGGAGCTGATGTTACAGTGAATGGTGCTCGTTACAGATCGATGATTAATGATTATTTGCTTCAAAATTTGAATGCTATCGACCCAGAAGTGTTTTGGTTCCAACAAGATGGCGCTACACCTCATTCTGCTACCGTAACAATTGATTTATTGAAAAGAAGATTTCGCGATAACATTATTCCGAGAAATGGTCCAATTAATTGGCCTCCAAGATCATGCGACATAACTCCACTGAATTATTTTCTTTGGGGTTATGTCAAGTCATTGGTTTATGCTGATAAACCACAAACAATAGACGCTTTGGAAGCCAACATAACTTGTGTTATTGATTAAATAAGGTCTGAATTACTCAAAAAAGTGGTCCAAAATTGGTCTGGTCGAATGGGATTCCTCATAGCTAGTCGTGGTGGACATGCCGAAAATCATTTTTAAAACAGAAATGTTATAAAATTATCCTTCAAACAAAAAAAAATTTGGCTTTAATCCTAATTTGAATGTGTTTTATTTCAATTGAAAGCTCTATCACTCTAAAAAACACCCAATATATTTCTATTTATTAGTTAATGAGTTGTTCACATGACGCGTTTCGTTAATATAAACGATAAACAATACTTGGTACGAGCAAGGTTTACCTGCACTTCGATACTTCAGGACGGATAAAACCAACAGAATGAAACAGAAATATTTATTATAACATAATGGCTGGGTGTAGTATCTCTTGGACTTGACAAAATTGAGAAAAACTGTGATTTTTCAAGGTCATTCGTCAGCGAAATATGATTTATTATTACCGGACGTGATATGGCCGCGACGGCTCTAAGAGCGTTTTTTGCGACATTATAAATAATCTCGAGCGTGTTTTGGCGGCAAAATAGGTTCCTTATCTGCCACCATTACTCCGCCCTTCGACAGTTGTCGAGAGCTTACGCCGCTCTTTATCGAGCAGATTTAACGCAAGCCCAGACAGCGGCGATATCGGACGTTGAAGAAGTGCAAGTCGAAGAAACCATCGAAAAATCCCACGAATTATGACTAAAGCTCGGATATGTACGTGGGTGAACTTTAGACGAGAATACAGTGGCAATGGGAGGCAAATGGCCACTTGAAGGATGACGTTATTTCAGAATTATTTCATCACGAAAATATCACTATATTTTCAGAAGAAAGAAAGAACACAATCTTCAATACACCTGGGAATCTTTAGAGTTTTCAGATTAAACAAATAGATGTCCCAGACATAAATGAAGCTGTCTGTAATAACAGTTATCAAAAAATTATAAAGATAAAGCTCATTCACCTACTCTTGAAATACAAGCATTGAGAAAATCAAAAAAATTAACACCCTGATAATATTTAACTGCAAATATTCACTTTCTATTTTTTTATTATATATATATCATATTATATTTTTATCATAATATTCGATGTGTGAATAACAGTCTAAATTAAAACGTAATTGCTTGTGTTTCAAATGAAATATTATTTTTTTTCCACTCCCAAAAACCCAAAATGTTAGACAAATGGTGAAGTGACTTTTACCTGTAATTGAGTCTAGTGTAGGTGAAACACCTACACGTTCACCTGACCTAAATCCACTTGATTTTTTCACTGGTAACTTAAAAACAAATTATACCTCAAGCCAATAGAACACGGGCTGCGTAAAAAAACCGGAGATATTGAAGATACGTCCGTCTTATTACATGATTAAAACATGGCAATTTAGGCTTGTTATGATTATGAGCAAGTATCAAATAGTAACGGCCGAAACAGTTCAATATTATGATCATTTTCGAGAAAATATACAGATTGCTTGCATTGCCGCTAAAGACAAAATGTAACAAAATTTTTATTGGGAAAATGAGGTTTTAAATGCACCTACTGAATTTCATTTGATACTTGCAGAATTCAAAAAGTACTCGATGGATTATGGTAGCCTTTGCCTAATTGAAAATTGGTTTCTTCAAATTTTTCTTTCTCAATTAAGAGATAACCTAGAAAGAATGGAATCTACACTAAATATGCTATCTTAGAAAGCTATTTCCCAAACATTTTGTAGCACTTTTTTCAGTATATTCAGTTTGAAAATTTGATGCTAAGAGATTGTTCATAACTGACATTATTAATGTTTCAACTTCTATAATTTTTTGTTGATAGTATTGTACGCTCCCGTAATACAGGATACATGATATGTAGTTTGGATGAATGGATAGTTTGCAAGAAAAAATTTACAGCTCTTTCTCTAATAGTTTTACGAAAGAAAAATAAATAAAGAATAAAAATTTTGATTGAAATCAGAATTCTGGAAAAAATTTTACTATATAAATATATATCGGGTGTTTTTTAGAGTGACAGAACTTTAAATTGAAATAAACACACTTAAATTAAGATTGAAGCCAAACTTTTTTTTATTTAAAAGATAATTTTATGACATTTATTTTTTTGAATTAATTTCCGGCATACCTCCACCACGGCTAGTTCTGAGGAACCGCATTCGACGAGAACAATTTTGGACCACTTTTTCGAGTAATTCAGGCATTATTTCATCAATAACAGTTATGTGCCTTCCAAAGCGTTTCTTTCATCATCGATATGTAACGAGCACCATTCACTGCAACATTAGCTCCAGCATCGTTTTTAAAGAAAAATGGATCGATGATGCCTCCAGCGTGTAAAGCACACCATACAGTGCATTTTTCAGGATGCAATGGAACCTGCAGAACTTCTTGAGGATTGTTTTCACTCCATATATGGCAATTTTACTTTTTTACATAGCCGTTCGACCAGAAAGGAGCTTCATCACTAAACACAATTTTACGATAAAAAGGTGGATCAACTTCAAGCTGTTCTAGAGCCCAATCAGGAAACAAACGACGCTTATTATGGTCAAGTGGCTTCAGTTCTTGAACCAATTGGATCTTGTACGAGTGTAGACAAGATCTTTACGCAAAATTTTCCATGTGGTCCATAAGTTTGGCGAATAGAACACTGATCTTGAAAATAAATTTCAACAATTTGTAAACGTTGTTGCGGCATGAGTCTTTCGATGATAATTTGTCAATGCTTACTGAACAGAAATGTCAAAACAACATGGCTTGTACCTTCTGTCAAATCACAGTTATCCCTATCGAAAGTTGTATCACTCTAAAATTTCATGATTATTCCCTAGATAGATTTCATGATTATTCCCTATCTTCAGATGACTCTAACATTTAGAATCAAACAAAATTACAAGATTGATTACTACTAAGTTGAAAGTGTTTCTAGGAAAATCCCAGTACAATTAGTTATAACATGTGATTTGCTTGATTAATCTTTAAAATCAGAAACCTTAAATTTAATATTTCAAGGCTGAACCAAATAGACTAAAAGTCAGGAACGAAGTTCAATTTTTCTTTTCAATTATGTGTACGTAAATTTAAAATATTTTTTCTAATGATCTTTGAAATCTCATAATTTTACCCATCGGATAATGACTCAGAAATAGAAGAAATACCTATTTATAATTAATAATAAAATAAATTATGAATTTTGATTCTTATTGATGAAAGTTCCATTTTAATATTAAAAATTAAAGTCAGAATTCTGAAGAAACTGTAACTATACAATTCAAAAAATACATACAAGTTTCATTTTAAATCAATAATTTTCTTGAAAAGCTTTATTTTTCATATTATGACACTATTTACATACGAATTGAAGCTGAAAAGTAATGAGACTGACTTTTTATTCGCCAAAGTTTTTATTTTTTTCAAACATCAATGTTATCTCTTTCGAATCACTTTCCTTGGGCAGCTACATACAAATGGAGACGTTGTTTCTATCGCTGGTAGCAGCAACCAGTATGTTCTTTAGTTTCTCCGTTACACCCTTTTGGATGTTCTCGAAATGATGTTCTTTGATAAAATTTTTGAGTTTAGAAGAAAGGAAAAAGTCACAAGGACTGAGATCAGGTGAAAAGGTGGGCTGGAAAAACAAAGAAATGTCTTTCGCAGCCAAAATTCTGTTACGGAGAGAGCAGTCTGACATGGGCGTTGTTGTGATAGAGCATTAATTCGTCTGCAATGCCTGGCCTCACTCAAATGACCCCTTTTCTGAGCCTTTCAAGGACGTCTTTATGAGAAACTTGGTTAGCAGTTTGTCCTAGAGAAACAAATTCCCCTTCTGTTAAAATAAATAAATCAGCATTAATCTGATCTTCGATTTGCTAATTGGAGCTTTCTTTGGTTGAGCAGAGTTTGCAGTCTGCCATTACTCACTTTGCCTCTTGGCAAAGTTCATCAAAGTTTAACCAAATGTTCGCACGTGCGAAAGGTCTGTGCTAAAATGGTGCCGAAAACCACACAATTAAGCAGAAGGATATTTTGATAAACAAGTATCTTCATCTTCATGACATAATCTCTAATGAAGAAGATTCGTTTAATCCTGTAATCACAGGTGATGAATAATGGATTTCTGAATACGATCCTGAGACAAGAAGCATAGTAAGAAGTAGCACACTGCAAACTCTCTTCGGCCAAAGAAAGCTCGAACGAGCAAATCGAAGGTCAAATCAATGCTGATTTGTATTTTAGATAGAAGGGGAAACGTCCACAAAGAAGTTGATCCTCCAGGACAAACAGTCAACCAAGCTTTTCATAAGGACGTCTTTGAAAGGCTCAGAAGAATGATCATTCGCCGGAGACTAGACATTGCAGACAAATGGATGTTCCATCGTGGGAACGCTCCATGTCACTCTGCCCTCTCCATAATAGAATTTTTGACCTGGAAGTATCCTGTGATTCCTATTCACCTGACCTCAATCCTTGTGACTTTTTCCTTTCTCTTAAACTTAAAAATTTCCTCAAAGGAAGTTATTTCGGGACTTCAGAACATTCAAAGGAGTCTAACAATCATACTCAAGACCATACCGGTTGAAGACTTGCAGCGCTGTTACCAACAATGGGAACAACGTCACAATAAATGTGTAGCTTTCCTAGATATCTACTTTATAGAGGCTAATATTAATGTTTGAAAAACAAAGCTTTGGTAAATAAAAAATCAGTCTCATTACTATTCTCCTACACCTCTTAGAAGCCTAAGTAAGTATACAAACAGTAGGTTCCTGCCAACTTGATGAGTGCTCTGTCTAGCTATACAAGATGTTTAACCAACAAATGGCATTGAAAATCACAGAATACTTAAGTACCAAATCACGTAAAAATATATTGACGTGTAATGAATGAGATTATTTTCCAATTAATCTAGATCAGAAAATTCCAGTGGAAGAATAGCTTAATGTTGATTTCAGTAATGTAAGTTTGATTTGAAGGATTGAATATTTAATTGTCAGATTCTCCGCGGGTCCTTTTAAGTCTTCAGTCGAAGGATTTCAGAAGAAGTATTTTGAGCTACAATCCAATAGTGTTTGAATTTAGGTGCGTATTTGTACTTTATGTTTATTAATTTTATTTATTGCTACAATGCAAATTACAATGAAAAGCTTGATACGAGAAGAAATCGTTACTACCATCATCATCCCCCTAAGTTATCCGTAGCCAATTGGCCATAATAATGGCGTGAAATTGAATATGTCACACGTCATTGAATTCCGAATTACCTTGATCTAAGTTGCTCAATATTACGGGTGGTTGAATAATCGGCTTTCATGCCTAATGAGATTGCAATATTATACAGGGTGTCCCAACGAAAATTTGACCCCCCTAGAACTCAGAAACGAAGAATTTTCGAAGATTTCAAAAAACAGGTCAACTTCTGTTTTGAGGGTGACGAATTTCCATTAAGAGTTTGTTGCGAAATAACCAACCCCCAACTTTTTTTAAATAGAGAAAAGATGTCGGGTACTGATTAGGTTGAATTTTTTTATATTTAGATATAATCTTTCCAAAGCATAGATTAAGGTTGACTGAAAAAAGTCACTACATGAACATTACAACTTTCAATAGGTTGCCAAATGAAATGAAATGTAACAAAATTTGAATATTAAAACAAATTGAAATATGTTTATCTTCTACAATTTTAATTTCAAAAAAATTTTATTCAAAAAACTTTTAGAAATAAATTTATGTCTAACAAGCACCGCTTACATTTAATAGACGTATATAATCACAACTCAATATATAATGTCAAATGGAATAAATAACCCAACAGATATACGAAAGTAATTAAAATTAATAAATAAATATTCAAAGGAGACAAAATTTTGTTTCTGGTCTTACCTTTAAGAAACACCACTTGCCTTTTAAAAACATGAACACACTTAAAGGACTTCTCAAAGAATATAATTTATTTGAAATATTTAATATATTTAAATATTCGAATAAATTATTTCAAAAATCTCTAAAAAAAAATGTGCACTATATCTTCAAAAAACAAATATAATTCTAGACAATCCCGTCTTCAGTCCTCTTTCAACATTCCAAATATCAAAATCAAAAACATAACCTATATCACTCAAGTGTTAAAAGACTTAAGCTTCGAACTTTAACACGTGAGTGATATAGGTCATGTTTTTGATTTTGATATTTGGAATGTTGAAAGAGGACTGAAAACGGGATTGTCTAGAATTATATTTGTTTTTTGAAGATATAGTGCACATTTTTTTTTAGAGATTTTTGAAATAATTTATTCGAATATTTGAATATATTGAATATTTCAAATAAATTATATTCTTTGAGAAGTCCTTTAAGTGTGTTCATGTTTTTAAAAGGCAAGTGGTGTTTCTTAAAGGTAAGACCAGAAACAAAATCTCCTTTGAATATTTATTCATTAATTTTAATTACTTTCGTATATCTGTTGGGTTATCTATTCCATTTGACATTATATATTGAGTTTTGATTATATACGTCTATTAAATGTAAGCGATGCTTGTTAGACATAAATTTATTTCTAAAAGTTTTTTGAATAAAATTTTTTTGAAATTAAAATTGTAGAAGATAAACATTTTTCAATTTGTTTTAATATTCAAATTTTGTTATATTTCTTCTATCAAGTAAAAGGCCTTTCTATTTTATTGAAATGAAATGTATATCACATTATAAAACATCTACTCATTATGTTAGATGTCTTGGGGAGTGGTAAAAACTCACAATTACAAGGTTTGTCTTTTTTATCGGGTGCTTTTTTCAGAGTAATAGAACTTTAAATTGAAATTAAATAAATTTACATTGATATTGAAGCCATTTTTTTTTATTTGAAAGATAATTTTATGAGATTTATGTTTTAAAAATAATTTCCGGCATATGTCTACCACGACTAGCTCTGAGGAACCACATTCGACAAGACCAATTTTGGACCCCTTTTTCGAGTAATTCAGACCTTATTTCATCAATAACACGAGTTATGTTGGCTTCCAAAGCGTCTATTGTTTCTGGTTTTTCAGCATAAACCAATGACTTGACATAACCTCAAAGAAAATATTCCAGTGGAGTTATGTCGCATCATCTTGGAGGACAATTAATTGGACTATTTCTCGAAATAATGTTATCGCCAAATCTTTCTTTCAATAAATCATTTGTTACGGTAGCAGCATGAGCTGTAGCACCATCTTATTGGAACCAAAACACTTCTGGGTCGATACCATTCAAATTTTGAAACAAATAATCATTGATCATCGATCTGTAACGAGCACCATTCACTGTAACATTAGCTCCAGCATCGTTTTTAAAGAAATATGGACCGATGATGCCTCCAGCGTGAAAAGCACACCATACATTGCATTTTTCAGGATGCAATGGAAACTGCAGAACTTCTTGAGGATTGTTTTCACTCCTTATACAGCTACTTTGCTTGTTTACATAGCCGTTCAACCAGAAATGAGCTTCATCACTAAACACAATTTTACGATAAAAAAGTGGATCAACTTCAAGCTGTTTTAGGGCCCAATCAGCAAACAAACGACACTTATTATGGTCAAGTGGCTTTAGTTCTTGAACCAGTTGGATCTTGTATGGGTGTAGACCAAGATCTTTACGCAAAATTTTCCATGTGGTGGATGCACAAAATCCAACTTGTTGTGAACGTCTACGAATAGACAAATCTGGATCATCATTAATACTATGACTTACAGCAGCGATATTTTCTACTGTACATATGGTTGTTTGTCTTGTTGTTGTTGTTGCATCGAGTAGAGAAACTGTTTCCCGAAATCTATCGATAGTTCAACGAATAAGCTACTCTGATGGACGATTATGTAAACCATAAATTTCACGAAGTACTCTATAAGTTTGGCGAATAGAACACTAATTTTGAAAATAAATTTCAACGATTTGTAAACGTTGTTGCGGCCTGAGTCTTTCCATGATAATTTGTCAATGCTTACTGAGCAGAAATATCAAATTCAACATGTCTTCTACCTTCTGTCAAATCACAGTTATCCCTATCGAAAGTTCTATCCCTCTAAAAAAACACCCAATAATTATACACAGTAGTTTTTGGTTTTAAATATAGAGAGCAATTAACAGAATTTTCGTCATATTTTACTTTTTTACTGAATAAAAGGTAAAAAAGCTATTCAAGATAGGAAGAAATCAATCAATTTGTATGGAGAAGATGTGTTCATAGTACTACGCCAGTGCCAGAACTGGTTTGTAAAATTTCGATCCGGCAATTTTGATGTCGAAGATAACCCACGTTCTGGAAGACCGGTCGAAGCTGATAAAGATACGATAAAGGCATTAGTTGATGCAAATTGACGAATAACAGCAAATTGATATATATAGCTGAGAGGTTGAATTGATCGAATTAGCCTGCTTATGACCACTTGAAAGGCCTGGGTTTAACCTCGAAGCTCGATATATGGATTCCCCATGTTTTCAATTGTCTGTAATTCGCTTTTCAAACGTCACGAAAATGATCCATTTTTGAGGCGTATCATTACAAGGTCCGAAAATTAGTTGTAAAGGGTGTTTCAATAAGAGCGCAAGATTTAAATTGCGCGCCATGTTTAACAGTCATAATGTCGCATGATTATGACGTGACATCGAAAGTTGATAGATGGGAGTTAGTAAACGTAGAGCATTACACGGTAGAACAAAGCGACTTGATTGTCAAAAATTATTATCAAAATGGTGAAAGTTTAATTGCCACTATTCGTAAAGCGCATCCAATGTTTGGTCGAAATAATGTGCCTAATTCATCAATTGTGAGAAGAATAGTCAAAAAATTCAAAAGTACTGGTTCTGTTAGTGATGTGAAACATACGATACAAGCTCGTTCAGAACAAAACATCAAGGCAATTCGCGAAAGTTTGACAGGAAGGCCAGAGACGTCAATTCGCCATCGGGCGACATTCCAACAGGCACACTCTTCAGCGAATTCTCACTTGATATTTACGGCTGAATGCCTACAAAATCCAACATGGACAATCTTGCACGAGTTTGCTCCTGGTCGTGTCATTTCCCGATTTGGTGACCAGAATTTGCCTCCATGCTCTTGCGATTTAACGCCTTCAGACTTCTGGCTGTGAGGTTATCTGAAGTCACAGGTTTATGCCAATAAGCATGCAACCATCGAAGCATTGAAAGCCGAAATTAGACGTTGTATCAATGAAATACCACCACATGTATTCAATAACGTTATTGAAAATTTCGCCAAAGGGTACGCATATGCCTGCAAAGCCATTTACAAGATATTTTGATTCATATAAAATTCCCAAATGTATGTTTTCTAAATCAATAAATAATTCAATACTTTGCTACAGAAAACCAGGTTTTATTGAACACTTGAAACCTTGTGCTCTTATTGAAACACCCTTTATATAACAATGTCAAAAGCAAGATATCATGAAGAAAAAAAGATTAACCGGCTCAAAGCATGTCAAAAGCTAATATCCATCAGAAAAAGTTGATGCTGTCTGTTTGGTGGAATTTTAAAGGAATCACTTTTTTTTTGAGATTTTACCGGATAACACAACAATTAATTCGGAAGTCTACTGTCGTCAGCTGGACAAACTCAATGATGACTTTAACAGAAAAAGCCAGAATTAATCAACTTAAAAGATGTAGTGTTTCACCAAGATAATGCGAGACCTCATACAACTTTGTTCCCTGGCCAAAGGCTGTTACAGCTTTAATGGGATATATGCCACACCCACCATATCCTCCAGACCTGGCGCCTTCGGATTATTATTTGTTCCGGTCATTGCAAAATGTTTTGGACGGTAAAACCTTTACTTCAAATGAAGAGGTCAAAAATAACATGAATCAGTTTTTTGCCAGCAAAGACCAAAACTTTTATGAGCGTAGAATCATGCTAATGCTAGAAAAATGGCAAAGGGTGTTGGACCAGAATGGTCAATGTATAGTCCATCTAGAAAGTATCCGGAATTAATTATTTCTCATAATTTTAATAGACTTCTTTTTTGTAACATTCTAAGACAAAAGTAATGTATAAAATAGGTTGTGCAGATAATCGGCTATGGCAACACTATTTGTTAAATATTGTTGATTTGTAAGAGGTATACAATTTATGAAATAATGTCGCAACTAGAAAAAAAAACAGGTAAAATATTTGTATAGGAAAGGTTTTCGAAACGCTAAAAAATTAGTGCAATTGACTGAACTGGGAAAAAATGCTTTATATGAGACAATAAAGAGGATAAAAATGGTATGGATATGAGGCATAGAAAAGATTCAGGAAGACCGCGTAAGATTAAATGAAAGGATTTAAATGGTTTAACGACCTTAGGATGACATTATCCGCACCTGAGGTATTCGCAAATTGGCTAACACATTTGAAAAGCAACGAACTATAAAAGTATGTCCAGAAACCGTCCGTTTGTCATTGAAAAGACAAGGGTACATATCAAGGACACCAAAAATCCCTATAATGACACCTTTACAAAAGGAACGGAGGATAGAATTTTGTCAAAGTTTTCAGGAAGATAATTTTAATAATGTCTTTATATCTGAAGAAAGTTGTTTCCAACTTGGTGTAAATCATTAAAACAACCTATTACCTTTCAAATTTCCAGTTTTTCCATCAAAATAATGGTTTGGGGAGCAATATCTCAGCGTGGTGCTACGCTTCTCTATATTGTTGATGGTACCATTAATAGTGAGAAGTATTGTGGCATTCTAAACTATTTTCTCCATGAAACGGCGCATGCTTTATATCCAGAGGGGTGGCGTTTTCAGCAGGATAATGCAAGATGCTATACTTCGGCCTATACTCAAGCTTGGATGCAAGAACACTAAGTGAAAACCATTCCATGGCCAGCAGCTTCACCAGATCTTAGTCGCATTGAAAACATATGGGGACTAATGAAGATTGAAGTTTAACGAGCAGCGCCACGAAATAAATATGATTTAATTCAATCAGTTTCATAGTCCTGCACTACCATCAACGATAATTATAGAGGTGATCTAGTTTCGGGTGTACCTCGAGGTTTAGTTAAGTGTTTACATTTAAATGGGGGTTGTATATGTAAATGAGATGAATAATTTGTAATAATTTTCTGATTCACGAATTAAAAATATAAGCTGAATAATTACAATTAAGCTTTGTTTTTTCCGGATACTTTCTAGACGGACTATATAATTCAATAAAATACTTATTCATTATATGAAAATTGTCTTCCATTTTCCGAAAAAAAACGAAATTACTTTCCGAACAACCCAATTCATTATAAACATAGATAGCTAGAAAACGAAATAATTTCTTATTTATTCTATAAGTAAAAAATATGGGTGTTCACTTTCTTTTGTCAGTCAATATATCTACTTGAACAGGCGTGGTAAAATCGCTAAAACCTGCATCCACCGCCACAGCGCCCTAATAATGTAATATAATCCATATTTGCGGAAATATGTTTACAAACAGTTGGATTGTTCGCTCCGAAAAACACTGGGGGACCGACTCCCGCAATAATTCCTCAGAAAGAACGATCGCATCATACAGTCAATTTGCTAAGAATTCAATCTCATTCAACTTACCGCTCCACTGCCTCCTGCGACCGTCTCATAACAACCCCATCTCTCGCAGCCAAAAGTGATGTTGTTCATACAGCCCTGAGATGCTGCGCACACCCTGTTCAAATATAAATACGTAGGCATCAGTATACGGCAAACTTTCTGATGATTCAACCATAGACTTAGGATAATAAGTCTATGGATTCATCAGTACAAAGATGATCAATATTGCCATCACAATCATTTGAGTCAAATTTCGAACGGTAGTGAAATAATTAAATATGATAATTTTGTTATTTCGCCAACATTGTGGTTTCGTCAGTTTTACATTTTGGACGAAGTCTAAAAATTACAACCTCACATCTTAAATAGCTCTGGTTCAGACAAAAATTTGATTGCCTGAGGAAGGAGTACTGAACCTATGTAACCTAATTGGAAACTATGTCACCTGAACAGCAACTGTGTCCTATTTACTCTCGTCTCAAATTTTAGAAGATTATACATTCTGTCAAGAAAGTACCGGGAATTATCGATTCAAATCTGGCGGGGCAATGAGGCAGGTAAAATTTTTTTTTCCTATGTTAAAGTTTTGTGTTACAAATGAATTTTCGTGTGCCGATGCATTTAAAATGTTGCAAAAGGCCTTTGGTGATAATGCTCTATCGAAAACTCGTGCATATCAGTGGTACAGAGCCTTCAAGGACGATCGTGAAGTGGTCGCCCATCGACGGCTTCGATGGAAGATAACGTCGATAAAATTAAGGAAAGGGTGCTGGAAAACCGTCGTACCAGCTTGAGAGAGATAGCACATGATCTTAAGATATCCCACGAGTCCGCACGTACGATTTTGATTGATATTTTGGGCATGAGAAAGGTGGCCGCACGACCCGTACCGAAAGACCTGAATTTTCTTCAGAAACGTCATCGCGAACAGGTTGCTTCAGACATGCTGGATCGCTGTAATTCCGATTCTACATTCATGGAACGCATTATAACTGGTGATGAGACCGATACGAGTACGATATGCAAACAAGCCAGCAATCATCGGAATGGGTGGCAAAAAATGAGCCGAAACCGAAAAAACCACGCCAAAGCCGCTCGAAAATGAAGGTGATGCTCATTGTTTTCTTCGATATCCGTGGCGTGGTGCACTACGAATTCGTTCCAGAGGGTCAGACGGTAAACAAGGAGTATTACCTAGGCGTTATGAAACGTTTGCGTGAGCGTATCCGTAAGAAGCGGCCAAATTTGTGGGCGAACAACTCATGGATTTTGCATGACGATAACGCGCCTTCTCACCGAGCTACGATTGTGACTGACTTTCTCGCCAAAAACTCAACAAAAGTGCTTCAGCAACCACCGTATTCGCCGGATTTGGCTCCCTGCGACTTTTTCCTCTTCCCAAAACTAAAATTGCCGCTTCGTGGCACCCGTTTTGAGTCGATTGAAGCCATAAAACAAAATTCGGCGCGAGAGCTAAAGTCCATCCCGGAAAGCGCCTATAAAAAATGTTTCGATAATTGGAAGTGCCGTTGGCATAGATGTATTGGAGCAAATGGAGCCTATTTTGAAGGCGACCCAATAAATTTTGACGATTAAATGTAAAAATGTTGTTTTAATTGAAAATTCCCGGTACTTTCTTGACAGAGTAGTACACCGAACGAAACACATCAGCTGGCAGCGTGTTCCACAAATGACTTATTCGGTGGAAGAAGGACTTCTGATAAACAACTGCTCAGTTCAGTGGAGTATCGACCCTGATAATACCTATAGAACAAGCATGAGTCTACAACTGTCCTCTGTTTTTCAACGACTGCATACTGGCTGATATAATTAGACAGTCAATCAGTCGTACTGCTTTCTGAATGGAAACCAAAAGTTGTAACGAATGCTTAGGTGCTAAGCTCTAATCATTATTCGAGTCCTGGTCTGATCTTGGCTTTATACAGCAAAAAACCTGGTCTTCAGAGAAATATTTCCTACCTTTAAACAAATATCCCAGCAGAATTCGCAATGTTAATCACATGTTATCCCCAACAGACCGAAGAAATGACGCCAAGAAGATGCATGAAATCCTTTGGCTGAAGTACCTGATTTTTCATCATCAACTCAGAAGTCACGAACAGCTTTTCGAGAAAAAGTTATTGTTTGGGTCTTCGAAGCATCGAATTGCACCAGATTCCATTAATCCCATTCGTTTAACTTTTCGATATCAGGAAATCGATATGCTGGCATCTATGTAACTAAGATTCAACGGTACTCAAAGGTTTGTGGCTGGTGAAAGAAGACATGAGCGTGCTATCATCAGCGAAGTTCACAATGCAGTTCTCGGTCGTACTAAGAAGATAGTTTATATGGATCAGGAAGAGGGTGGATGATAAATCTGAGCCTTAAGGCACTCCAGCGTTCACGTTGAAACCACCGGAATCGACACAATCCACGATCACATGAATGTTCCTGTTCGTGAGGAAACTCTTTATCCAATCGCACAGCCTCCATATGAAGATTTAAAAGAACTTTATACTAGTTAAGTAGTAAGTGGCACTGTAACTTGACACCAATCACATGATTGGTGACAATAACAAAGAAGAACAATATCCTTATAGCATTACCATTGTATTTTGAAGCGGCCAAGAGGAAGGTTCTTGGAAATAAACCTCCTGAGCGACTTAGAAACATACTCGAGATAATAGTACTTTTAACAGTTCCCCTTGGTAACTCTTTTGAATGCTACTGAATTGTTTCAGCCGTTACTATTTGGTAGTCGATCATAATTAAAACAAATCGTAGAAATTACTATGTTTTACTACCAATAAAAATATATTTTACACATTTTCTTGTGACTCGAGTTTCGGGAAACTCGAGTCACAAGAAAATGTGTCAAATATATTTTTATTGGTAGTAAAACATAGTAATTTCTACAATTTGTGCTTCTGATTAATTGCATGCTTTGCATTTTTGAATACCACCTTAGTGTTAATGTGAAACTAGTGATTGCACGCTAGCTCATTATACTTCCATTCATCTCTTTTCATTCTTGTATTTTTGCTTCAGTGTTATTTAATACGACCGGAATGTTTCAACTAAAATGCATTGCCGTTGTATATAACTAAGGGGCACAACCCTCACAAGTTATCTGTTTGTATTGTATACTATCTTTCGGTGCCTGGTTGCTTTTTGCTGTATTTGTAAATAGTGGTTCTTTGTCTGCGTAATACTTGCTGATAGAGATTTTTTATTATCTGTTCTTACTAATTGCGGTGCTTGATATGTAACGGAATTGCATGTACTCTTGTGTGATCTCCCAGATACCTATTTCTTTGTTTGTTCTTATTGTAACGTTCATTAACAGGTCTAGGTGATTGGGTACTGTATCTATTTTATAATGTCCTAGTCAGTTTGTGTTACATATTTGCCATATGCACGCGCCCGCTTACTTTAAGAGATTGCATTCCTTGTGAACCAGTGGCGTTCCTAAGAGTAAATTGCTGGGTAGTCCTGGTAGAGAACGACATATCGTATAGAGACAGTAAATAGCTCCGGATATCCAACGCTACTGTGACAATTTATGAGTGATTGCTAGATCATTGTTCCGAGGTATTGTGATATCCTCAGGGATTAGTTTGCGTGACCCTTCAGGTAGTGTTCGGTTCGTTCTTCAGTAATATCTGAGCCTTCCTGGACCTTGACCACCCCAAGAAGGCCAGATACAGTCCATATGATAGTAACTTTTCCGGTCGACTCGAATTATGTTAGATCCCCTCTTCAAGGAGATCTCCTGGGCATACCACAGTTATCCTTACCTTACTGTCCATTCAAACTTACCCCTTGTAAAGGAAGGTTCTGCACTGGTTACCGGAAGTGCAGTTGTAGGTGCGCATGCTGGCTATATCTTGTCCCTTCTAACCCCTTCCGCTGGATAAAAATGATATCCAATTTGAGCGAGTTACCGACCTAACGATATGTAGTAATAAGTCATTTAGACCCAGGGCACTATTAGGTTCACTGTGGAGCTTTGCAAACCACTGCGTAGAGTTGATTTAACCACAGGCTGATAAATGTGTTTTCATTCATTGAGGGTTGTTGCTTTTTAACATTACTAATAGAAATATATTATTGTGGCATTACAGCGTTTTGAATATTCGAACCTCCCGTCACTATTTCATTGCTCTCATTAGGTGTAATTTGGGTTGTCTATACAACGTAACATCCTATTCTCCCGATACTAGACGATCACGATAAAAAGGTTAGCGTTCTTTAGAGTTCTTCGGAAAATCCCGGATATTTTAGAGTATTTCGTATAACACGGGATAGCTCAGTATATATCCCTCATCCTTGATGAAACAATTGAAATTGTAAGAGGTTCTCGATCAAATGTTCCGGTAGTCGAGTTATCAGCCTATGTCCGTGCGAAGAAGTCGGCTTTAGCTCTTCTGTCAAAGAAGACATCTGGAATGAGGAAAGTTATTGCTAAATTTCTTTGCCATCGACCTAAACTGGCGCGATCCACTAAGAAGTCTATTAACTTGTTCGTTATTCTTGAGTTATACGCTTGTTGGGCTTCATGTATGATTGGATTGCATGCGTCTGTATACTTAACGTAGTTAGCACGTGTCTAGTCAGAATTATTTGTCCATCACTGTCGGTAGGCTCAATCTTCCGCAGTTGTGAGCCGCCTGCAGTCACTTCCAAACCTTGGCTTGCTGTTTAAGGGTCATTTGACTGTATTTGGAAGTAAAGTGTCCATTCCATAAAGAATGCTATCTGTAACATTCTCAACAATGCTGTTTCTATTTCCTGTTATCAATTACTTTTCATTCCATGAGTACGAATCATAAAAATCACGCGGAGCATCCCAGTCTGATGCATTATAGTGCAAAATCCTACGTTTCCTAAACGGAACAGGTTGAGTTTTTAGAGCCACGTGCGACGCTTTTCGTAATTTCCCAAGGGTGCTGAAATAGCAATCTTCTAGCGCTCTACTTCACTCGTCAAAAAAATGTCCAGTATATTTGGCGTATCTTCTGGATGATCAAGAGATCTTGTAGGCTCTTCGACTAGTTGAGTGAGATTACGTCTTATGGTAAAGAGTTGTTTCTGCTTGCCTGCTAGCCTCTTCCTGAGATTAGTCAAAAAAGGAATACAAATAACCCTTAATTAATGTAGTTTATAAAATGTAAAATTTGAAAGAATTATCTTAATATTTATTAGACGTTCGAACTACCTATGTTGAAAAAATTTAGTTCAACAGGATAATATTCATTTTAGTGATTCAATAGTAGTGATGAATTGTGCTCACCTGAATGCTTTGAGCACAACGTCTACAACTCTTTGGGAAGTTAATACGTTACCACCCACCACTGCTGCGTTTTCACTCGGATTTAAAATACATCCAGCAGGGAGTATCACTTTCACAGGATTCAGGCATCCCTGAAAAAAAAAATGATTATGTTTTTTAAGATTAGAGAACAGATTTTGAGCATTTGCAGAAATTGTTACTAAGAAGAATTCAGATGCTTTTGTCACATATCTGTTTATATCTTTTAAATGAAATTCAGGGTTATTACCAAGCATGAAGCAGCCAGTGAGTTTTTGTTCAGAATTCTTTCTTAAAGGTATGTTTTGATGATGTAATTGTGTCCAACTCTCAATATTGGAGCTTTCCGATAATTGGTAAACAACCACCATGAAATACGTACAATGCTTTGAAAAAACTGGGTCTGAAATACAGAAGAGCAAGCTACTGGGACAAACAAATTGCAAAGATCGATTAAAAAGTGGAAGGTTTCACCAGCAATGATCAAAATTCGGCGATTTGCATTAAAAACTTTTCCTTAAAGACTTGCAGACAAAAATTTGATGGTTTTTTTTTTGTGCGTCACAATGATCATAAAATATTCTCATATTTGCTTTAGTGGTGAAGCTTTCCAAATTATGAATAATAGAGCTCAATTTGTTCGGAGGCGACCACAAGAAAAATACCATACAGATTGTGTAGTGAAAAGAGTTAAGCATCCCACGCCTCAGGTGATATGTTCGGTAATCTGAGGAAAGGGTTAGGGAAGTCATCAAATCGTGAAGGGAACTATGCGACAGGGTTCTGCAGACCAAATTGATACCACAGATCAAGGAATAGTTTAGACATAATTTATGAAATGGGTCGATTTCTCTCCGTTTGGCTAAGGCTTTGCAGACGGAAATTCGATCCATCATGTTTTTTGGTTTTAATTGGTGTGGTACCCAAACATCGAACTTCTTTTTTAATCCAGCTTTGCGAAGATGTGGAGATGTGTCCGCTTCTTGCCACAATTCCGCTCTGCTCTGCTACAGCTTCCCGGAGTATCAACTAAAGGACGCGATCGCTTTCCGATACTTAGTTCACTGTCCTCAACGGCTACAAATAGAGCAGAGCACCAGCGTTCGACAACCGAAGTTTCAAACGGAAGAAGGTTACAGGCGCCATATGGATAATATGAATTATAAATATATATTAGCAGGTTTGTACACAATTTATTTATTCGTTAGGGTGAATGTACAAAATTTGACCCATCAAAAATTACATGGGGAGTCATAGATATTAAAAGATAACTTTCTTTAGATTTCAAAATTAAATAATTAAAAGACATGTATGTGCATAAGACAATGAAGAACTTATATAGGTGACAAACATTTCAGCATATTGGATCTGCGAATTATTCTTCCAGGCTGTAGTAGGCTTTCTGAACCAGCTTACTCTTGAGCAAATTCCTAATCTTTCTGTAGGTCATGGATTTATACTCTTCTGGCAATGCATTATAAATTTTCATTGCAAGGTGGTTCAAACTTAGCTGCGTTACTATGAGCTTATGGTACAGGATGATGAACCTATTTGCATTCCTGGTATTATACGTATGGTTGAAATTGTTTTTTTGCAGGTTATCTTTGCGGGTGTGGAAAAGAGAAACACAGGCAAGAATGTAGAGAGAAGTAAGAGTAAAAATGTTTTCTTGCCTGAACAATGGTCTGCAGCTTTCTATTCTTCTAGCACCACATAATGTTCGAACGGCATGTTTCTGTTTGGTGAAGATATTATCTATACCATGAGTACTTCCCCATGCCAATATACCATACGAGACAGTCGGTTGGAAAACTCCAAAATACGTCGTTTTCGCAGCCTGTTGTCCAGCTATTTGTTTAATTCTCCTCAGAACGAAAATTGTCCTCGATAAAATCTTGCTTACTTCACTAATATGATGAAAGAACTTCAAATCTGACTGGATATGAATTCCCAGGAACCTGAGGTGGGTTACTTTAGGAGCTCTCGTTGAGAAACATAATGACTGGGTTTTTTCAGGATTCATTTTCATTTTATTTGCGCTGAACTATTGTTGGGCTTTTCCAAGTGTTGTTTTAGCATTAATCTCTAGTTCTTCAGTATTTAGTGCAACTTTTAGAAAGCTTGTATCGTCCACAAATATTACCACGCTCTCCTGCCCAACCTTTGCATGTAGATCATAAAAAGCACAGGTCCCATGACCGACCCTTGCGGAACTCCACAAAACTCGTTTCCAATACGATCTTTCAGTGTCAATGTGAACCTATTGAAATCTGTTCTCCAGAAAACTCGCGCTCACATCCAAGGATACTCCCCTTAGTCCATAGAATTTGAGCTTCTTCAGGAGCAGTTGGTGGTCAATGTTATCGAAAGCTCTGCTCAGATCACAAGTGTACAGCTTGCATTTTTTTCCTTCATCAATAGCATTCGCAATTTCATGGAGGATCTCGGCTATGGCTGATGTAGTTGATTTGCCCTCGAGAAACCCATTTTGTCTTTCACTCCAAATTTTATTTTTTTTTAAACACGATAATTCTATCGGGTGTTTTTTTTTTGAGTGATAGAACTTTCAATAAGGATAACTGTGATTTGACAGAAGATAGAGAAGTCATGCTATTTTGACATTTCTGTTGAGTAAGCATTGACAAATTATCATGGAAAGACTCACGCCGCAACAACGTTCACAAATTGTTGAAATTTATTTTCAAAATCAGTATTCTATTCGCCAAACTTATAAAGCACTTCGTGAAATTTATGGTTTATATAATCGTCCATCAGAGTAGCTTATTCGTCGAACTATCGATAGATTTCGGACAACATTTTCTCTACTCGATGCAACAATAACAACAAGACGAAGAACTGTACGTACAGAAGAAAATATCGCTGCCATAAGTCATAGTGTTAATGATGATCCAGATTTGTCTATTCGTCGACGTTCACAACAAGTTGGACTCTGTGCATTCACCACATGGAAAATTTTGTATAAGGATCTTGGTCTTCACCCATACAAGATCCAACTGGTTCAAGAACCAAAGCCACTTGACCATAATAAGCGTCGTTTGTTTGCTGATTTTGCCCAAGAACAGCTTGAAGTTGATCCACTTTTTTATCGTGAAATTGTGTTTAGTGATGAAGCTTATTTCTGGTTGAACGGCTATGTAAACAAGCAAAATTGCCGTATGTGGAGTGAAAACAATCCTCGAGAAGTTCTGCAGATTCCATTGCATCCTGAAAAATGCACTGTATGGTGAGCTTTACACGCTGGAGGCATCATCGGTCCATATTTCTTTAAAAACGATGCTGGAGCTAATGTTACAGTGAATGATGCTCGTTACAGATCGATTATCAATGATTATTTGTTTCAAACTTTGGATAGTATCGACTCAGAAGTGTTTTGGTTCCAACAGGATGGTGCTACACCTCATGCTGCTACCGAAACAATTGATTTTTTGAAAGAAAGATTTGGCGACAACATTATTTCGAGAATCGGTCCAATTAAATGGCCTCCAAGATCATGCGAGATAACTCCACTGGATTATTTACTTTGGGGTTATGTCAAGTCATTGGTTTATGCTGATAAACCAATAGACGTTTTGGAAAGCCAGAAACAATAGACGTTTTGGAAGCCAACATAACTCGTTTTATTAATGAAATAAGGCCTGAATTACTGGAAAAAGTGGTCCAAAATTGGTCTGGTCGAATGCGGTTCCTCAGAGCTAGTGGTGGTTGACATATTCCGGAAATTATTTTTAAAACATAAAAGTCAAATTTTTCAACTGAAAAAATTGGCTTCAAACTTATTTTAAATGTGTTTTATTCCAATTTAAAGCTCTATCACTCTAAAAAAAAACCGGATACTTTTTATCGCACCTTCCAGAATCTTTGATAAGACGGGTTGTATGGAAATTGGCCTAAAGTTGTTATATCTCCTGGATTTCCACTTTTATGTATTGGAATAACTTTACTCTTCATCTCGAGAACACAGAGGCAGACGGTATAGCTACGCTGGAAATTAATTTCTTCAAGACTTTCGTGGACAGTCCATATATATCTTTGGTAATTTTACTCTTAATGTTTTTCATTATTCCTTTCTTTCCTTCACATGTTAGCGAATGCATGTATAGAGAACTTATTTATTGTCCGCTCCATAGATGTATCCAATAGTTTTTCAGGATTTTGGTGATTTTTAAGCAGCTTCTCTCTGTATTTTCTCCTATAGTGAGGAAGAACTTATTCATTTGGTCGGCTGTATTAGTCGGCGTGATATTATTTCTGGACTGGGTTCCTTCCTTTATTAGGGACTATATCATTTTTGTTTTATTTTCCGCTTTCGAAATTTATTTTTCAATCGATATTCGATTGATTTCCGTTAATTTTTCTCTGTAGTTCCTCTTGTATGAGCTGTATATCTTCCTACTTGACTCGTCGTTTTTCACTTCGCAGATCGTAGCTAATGCGTCTAATTTTCTCTTGATGTCAACAATCTCTTTATTTCTCATAGCTTTCTTCTTCTTATTCCTATTGTACTTCACAACTTTCTCTGTGCATGTTCTATCTAAAGTAGATATAAATTTGTCTCAGAAGGCGTCAAATGGAGTTTTGGCCGATTCAGCCATAGTATCAGTTGACGGTAACTAATTTGTCCTCTCCAATTCATTTTTGAGTCTTTCGATCTCCTTATGGCGCATATCTCTGACATTTATTGTTTTTGTTTTGACGTGACAACGTCTTATAAATTGGTTTGCCGGGTGACACTTCAAGAAACTGCGTTACGCTCCGCTCACGTTATGCGCTCACAATGAGAGCGAGTGAGAGGCACGCGTCCCTTCCACTCGGGCATGGTTAGCCCGCCTAAGAGCGAGAGAGACAGACATAAAAAGTGAAAGGCACGCGTCCCTTCCACTCGAGCACAGTTAGCCCGCCTAAGAGCAAGAGAGACAGAGCGAGAGAGAGAGAGAGAGTGAGAGAGATAGGCATACACACCGGTTCATGTCTTGCGTTTCTATTTCGCTTAGGCGCCTGCATACAAGTTTACACGTTGCCAGTTAATTGTAAAACGATTGTGTAGTGATAATGTGAAGGTAGTTTCGTCCATCGCAACAATTCAAACAGCAAAGGTGAATAATTTCAGACTGATAATATAACATGATGAAATAAATGACTAAGACATAAGTGAATAGGTTATGTTGTAGTAATCACAATGTTGTGGTAGTTTTCAATCAAAAAAGTAGTAGAAATCGTTTCTCAACCAATAATAATTTGTTTAACTTGAAAAAATGAGCGCGACTTGCTATGTAAAAAATTGAAATAACAATGTTTAACCTCCAACCTGTCAAATCGAAACTTTCAAACATTCAAACCGAGACGACTAATCACTGCGCAAGTTCGTAAGCGCGCGATTTACAAATTCAAAGATCAAATGTGAATTAGTTTTCTCCTTTTAGAAAATACACTTTGAATTAAAATCGATTGATATTAACAATTAATGTGATTTAAATAAATGTTCTAACTTTTAAATTTAGTTTTTATATTTATAACAATGTAAAACAAGTTAAATTTATTAATAACTTATAACAACTGATTGATAAATAAAATTTTGTTAATATGAAATTCAGTGCGAGATTCTTTGTATAAATTAATGTTTTAAATATAATTCTTTGTATAAATAAATGTTTTAAATTGTTACTATTATTTCATCCTTCTTCCTACTATACGAATGAATATTCACATTAAAATTATTTTACCACTCAAAGTCGTTGTCACGTAAAACTTTCGCCCGTATACCGACTTTACAGGCAACAAATTTTTTTTTATGTGTTGTTTTTATTTTAAATTCACATCTCAAGAGCTGTTCTTTATGGTTTGATATATGGGACTCGAATGTAGCTGTGCTAACGTCACCGAAACAGAAAAAATATTATCTATCAGCGATCTAGAAGTCTTCTGGACGGGTCAAAGAACTTTTTTTCCAAAACAATCGCCAATATTATGAGTTCAGAAGTTTGCAAGCTGTAGTAAGAGGTTTGAAAGCTCCCTCATAAGATCGCATCGCAAAAAAGCTTCAAAGAGATTTCTTAGATCAAATTTGTAGAGGTTGCGGTGTAATTTTCCAGTTAATTCCCGAGTCTTATAAAGTTGCCAAAAAAACTAGCTGAAGGAATCATATCTTCTGACCGTTACACTTCATATGTCATTGAGTATATATTCCCCATTATCCATCTGAAGAAGCTCAACGCCGAGCCCCTCCCGCCATAATAACCCTTCGTTCAACTTCCGTCCGCCACTTTACAATATCAACGACCGGACTCGTAACCCCGGACCCGGAATAAATTGACGCACGGCGGAGTTGAAAACTTTCCGACCCGCTCGCACCCCCGATCTATCATTTCCGACAAAAAAACCGGCAAACCCCACAGTCCTCCCCCCCCCTATCATGGAGTTTCGCATCCCGCGCCTTGAGCGTCGTACCGGAAAAACCGGATTCCGGCATTATAGAAACTTTTTAATTGATCCGTTCGGCCGTTCTGAATATCGCGATTGTTACGCGCAAAACGGCGAATTCCCGGTATCTATAATCTTTTTCTTTTTCGCCGGACGTGTCGGTTTCGCTAGGAAAAGCGAGTACCGAAGCCGATCGAAACGTTAGTGATTGATTGCGTAGTGTTCCGTTTGTGACTACGCATAAATTGTGGAAGAATAATAGCCGGAATTAATTCTCCAGAACCTCTACAGATTATAATCTAAATAAATCTAATGAAAACAATTAAATTTTAAAACATGTCCTGAATACACCGTATCACTTTATAGACATATACCGGGTGAATGATTGTACAGGCTTTCAGGGCAGATGCAGGACATTCTGGTGAGTCTGAATCAGTGCTCGATATATGTCCTAACTATATTCGTTTAAGACTTACAGGATGTTTTATGTATTTTATGAAAAACTTTCAATCGGCATACCTCCTGAACGCCTGCATGGATTTTCATGAACACTTGAGGGAATGAGTATAGGCCAATGCCAAATATTTGCCCTTAATGACTAATCGATATCACACGTCCAGACTGAGAAAATTACATTCTTTATACCACATATTGTAAAACAACCCGTACATCCAATTTTCAAAACGCGAAATTCTTTTCAGAATCTGCAATAAATAGTCTTTCAAACAAGCCTATTAGGATCAATGGCACACTTCGCATCATCATTTTATGAACCATTGAATATTAGGAATTTTCAATTTATAGTAAACACGGACCTGTGAATCTCCGAATAATGCGTCTATTCATGATGAATCGATTGAAACTCTCAGTAACATGACTTATGTATTGGGCTGTATCTTATTCCATCCAATACATGAATGTAGGGGCAATATCAAATATTTTTTGCAAAACGAAATTTAACAGAAAACTCGAATTAATATTGAACATTTAATTGGACTATTACGAAATGCACTTAATAATAATAAGAAAATGTTAATGTAAACATGTGTGGAACTGAAAAAAATTGACAATAAATAAGAGAAAAAATTATAACTTGTTTTCGAAAATACCTCCTCCCTCTTCTAAACATTTTCTAAATAAGTATGTAAGATCTGGGGATCTTGCAGGCCAGTGATGAGGTCCCCCTCTACGAAACCAATGATATGGATAAACTTCATTGAAATGCGCTACAATTTCAGGGGTAAAATGTGCCGGAGCTCCATCATTTTGGAAGAACATTCCTCTTGGAATATTGCTATCATCATTCGAGAGCCCTGGCAAATACTCGATTAAAAATTGTAGATATGTCACTCCATTCAGCCTGTGTGGAAGAATATATGTTCCAATTAGGCGATTATTGTAAATTCCACACTAACTATTGACTGAAAAACGATGTTGTGAATTGCGTTTCCTAGCCACTTTCGGATTTTCCCTGGACCAAATATGTGCATTCCGAACATTCAAAATGCCATCTTTTGTGAAGGTCGCTTCATCAGCGAAAAGCGTTCTGAAGATAGCTCGCTGGTTCCGCAAAACCCATCTGCAAAATCGCATCCTTGGTAGTTCATCGCCTGGCTTCAAGGTTTGGACAAATTGTAAATGAAATGGATGCCACTTTTCACGGTGCAGAACTCTCCAGACCTGACAATGTGGCAAACCTAAAACTGAACCAAGACGCCGAGTGCTGGTTGAGGGATCTTCTTGGACAGCTTCTATTATCTCTTCATGGTTTACCATCGAACTTGCTCTTTCTCGTTTACTTACTGACGGAAAGTGTCCAGTTTCACGAAGTGAGCAATTAACATGTTTGGTGGTAAGGAATTCGACGATCTGGATATAGCCTTCGATATTCTCTAGCAGTATCACGACCATTGCACTTACAGAATCCATAAACTAACAACATATCAGTATACTCAGTATTCGGGAACAAATCTCATTTCTCATCAAAATTGATGGGGAAAGGAGCATAAAAGGATTTATTTGCGAAAGTATAAATCAGATGTCTAAATGTATTTCGTTTTGTATGCGTGTGTCTATAAATCGAAAATTCCAAGTATTCAATAGCTCATAAAATATTAATGCGAAGTGTGCCATTATTTCAAATGAGCTTGTTTGAAAGAGTATTCATTGTAGATTCTGAGGAGAATTTCACTTTTCGGAAATTCGATGTACAGGGTGTTTTACAAGATATGGGACAAAGAATATAATTTTTTCAGTCCGGACCTGCGACATCGACAAGTGATTAGGTGCAATTATTAGGCATTGTTCTATACTCATTCCGTCAAATTTTCATGAAGATCCATGCAGGCGTTCAAGAGTTATGCCGATTGAAAGTTTTTGATAAAATATATAAAACATCCTGTATCTCTTAAACTAATATAGTTAGGACATATTTCGAGCACTGATTCAGACTCAGCAAAATGTTCTGCATCTGCCCTCAAAGACTATACAATCATTCATGAAACACCCTGTATATCATGATCACACGTGGTGGAAATTATCTAATAAAAGAATCAAAAGAAATATAAAATAATGACCAGATTATTTAGACATCACCTTATACATATATGTTTCGATTGGATGTTATAGAATCACAAGTTCCATCACCAAAAAATGTTCTACGTATAATTCAAAAAGGCCTTTTTTATGTGTGGACAGATCACTGGTGGAGCATTGGCTCGTGACCGAAAGGTCCGGGTTCGAATCCTGCTCAGGTGAAAAAGAAATTTTTTAGTTGGGCGGATGTCGATCACCATTTCACTGTTGGGTCAAAAATTAACAGTGCTGTGACCTAAAATGGCGCAAGATCGCAGTAACAAAACCTACCCAGAACACAACTGAAGTCCTAACTCTCACAAGCTGAATGAGCTTCTGAGCGATCTTCAGAGAAGATTTGAGAGTATCAGGATAATAATAATAATAATAACTACCCAGCTCATCCACATGTTAAGAATTAGGACTGGGTCAGTTACGGCCAGTTTCATAAACAACATCGAAAGTCCCTTTATGAAAAAGGATCCTTTAAAAGAGACCAACGCCACGTATCAGTTTCATAAACGTCTTTGCTTTGGATAGTTCCCGAAACTCGAGTCACAAGAAAATGTGTAATATATATTTTTTGGTAGTAAAACATAGTAATTTCTACAATTTGTTTTAATTCCTTTGAGAGACCTAGCGATTTTACGACTGATCTTTGCTTCTCTTCTTTTTCTTTTACAAGTAAAAAGAAAAGAAGCAAATCTTTGCTTCTTTTCTTTTTCTTTTACAAGTAAAAAGAAAAGAAGCAAAGATCAGTCTCTGCATAAACATGGTTATGTTTAGAAGACAGTATATTGGAATTTAAATCATTATTACGTGAAAATTGCTATATTTTTGTAAACGTCAGTTATATGAGTGAATCTGGAAGAGAAGAGAAAAAAAAAGTATTACTTTTAAACCTCAGGAGGAACTACGTCTCTTAGAATTGATTGAAAAAGAGAATTTTAATGTTATAGGGAAAAGTCTGGCAGAGAATAGCAACCACTTTCAATGCAAGAGCTCTCCATTCGAGAAATAGGGACCAGCTCAAATTCAAATATGGCAATATAAAAACTAAAAGTAGGAAGTTAGTAGCTGCTCATCGCAGTCATATTAAAGGGACTGGTGGTGGGGCTCCATTGAAATTGAGGAAGCCAATTTCCAAACAGTCGAGCCCAACTGTTACGAACCCACTTACCGAGGCGAAGGAGATATATTATGAAAAAACAGCTCTAGTAAAAGCTCAGATAGTGGCCATCAAGGAAGAGAATAGGAGAAAAGGAGCATTCGAAGTTTAAAATATTATTAGATTTGCAAAGTATGGAGATGAAGAAAAAATTGAATAATAATAATTAAATCTAACATTAGTTGAATTTGTTTGAAAGTCATCTTCCTCCTGCACATCATGCAATCATTCATTGGGAAATATTTCTTTCATACCTACAGCTATATTGTGCAATATAGCGGTAAGAACAATAATTTCCCTTATGGTCGTTAACTTAACACTCATTCCTTTAGAAAGCATAGGAAAACGACGTTTTCAAACTCCATACTTTCTCTCCACAATTCGTATAATTGATTCATTATATAAATTTTCAGCTGTAGTTATAGCTTCCGGTAACATTGTCATAAGTCTGCAAACTATAACCACCATCACCAAGTAATAAATACGGTCCAAATTTACCTCTCAAATTGTTTCTTCAAGACACTGTTATTACAGATGGTTTGATCATGTGTTGAGCCAGGTCATCTAGATACAATATTTCTGATTCTCAAGTCTGAATCACACACGGTTTGAATGTTAAGGGCAAAATAATGTTTTCGACATCGAAAGATCTCTGCATCATCACCAACCGGAGAAGTGATTTTAATTAATGTGCAATCTATAGCACCAATGACACGTGGAAAACTAGCAATTGCAGAAAACTTTTCTGCTGCTTGCGTTTCATGATCACCTTCACACATGTTTATATATTATGGACAAAGGGGTGCGATTGCAAAAAAAAACTCTTCGAATAATTCTAGAAGCAGAAGGTCCAGAAATTCTTATGGAATCTCCAGCTGTTTGTTATCAGCATATTTCCAGTTCCATAGAATATCAATTTTCAAAAGTGGATGGTTCATCGGTTCAATACAGCTGCCTCTGAGGTAATACATTAACAATAACAATTTAATATTACATTAATATTTATTTAAGATCTTTTGCAGGCATTTGAAGCAAATCCCGGAATTTTTCGATTTAACCCGTGCATTCGATTGCCTTCAACTTAATTATCATTATGTGAACTATAGTAATAGAAAGTTCTACGAATCAAGACAGTGTAACATCATCTGTATAACAATTCTACATACATATATGCGCACGTTTCGATCTTGTTGTTTCTTATTCAGTGCACTGCAAGTTTCTTATCGAGAAAATGTATCAAATGGTTCCGAAGAGTGTTCCTCTAATGGCTTTCTCTCAAACTGGTCTAAGGCGGTTAAGCTGGCTGACTCCTATTCCTGAAGAATTTATCCCAAGTTAAGTGCCACCCAAGGCTCAGTCTTTCTCAGTCACTTCTTTTTCTTTTATTCATTAACATGCTTCATTCTAATTCTTATTGCTCATGATACATCCTTGGCAGTGATGGCTGGAAGTCTTGGTGGAAGGAAATTTGCGAATCTCTTATCAGGAGCTTCATTATCTGATGCCAAAGGATCTTTTTGACTGTACATATTTACCTATATTCTCTTGAAGAAAAATATTTATACAAATATGTATACATACAAGAAAGTTTCAATAAAAATGCTGATTTCCTGATAGATTGTATAATCATTTATCCTTTATAGCGAACCGTTTTGAAGTTGAAGTTCGTTATAAGCGGACAGTACTGTATATATACAAGGAAATCACGCGTAAGTTACTATTCTTACGAACGAAAACCGCGGAGAAAGTTTCGTTTAAACGTTAGTTTAAAGCGGGGTACGAGTTGAAATACAGGGAAAAGTTTCTGTACGAGAAAGCGTGCAATTTGGACACAATAGACGCGATGGAAATGTTTAGAGTATTGCAAATTGGCTAATCCTGTCCAATTCGGGCGATTGCTATTCAAGTGGAGCAACTATTGTTTCAACTTTTCGGATTTGAGGGCTACTTATTCGGTAATTTGACTTCGAGAAGTCTTTCAGCGAATTGCGGCAATTATGGAGTTGTTAACTTCCCGGCCTAACGAACGGGGCAATGCCGTTCCATTACATTACAAATCACTCATTAATAGTTGGTTAATTCTATAGAGAAGGAAATTATGGATTGCTCGATTTGATTCGACAAGAATCAAGTAGGCAATTAGAAGTTAGTGAACTGTTTCAGCCGTTGTTATTAATAAGTCGATCATTACTGAAACAAGTTCTTCAAGATTAATGTTTTAATACCAAAATTGAGAATTTTGTATCGGGTGTTTTCTTAGAGTGATAGAACTTTAAATTGAAATAAAACACATTTAAATTAAGATTGAAGCCAAATTTCTTTTTATTCAAAAGATAATTTTATGACATTTATGTTTTGAAAATAATTTCCATCATATGTCCACCATAACTAGCTCTGAAGGACCGCATTCGACCAGACCAATTTTGGACCACTTTTTCGAGTAATTTAGGCATTATTTAATCAATAACAAGAAATATGTTGGCTTCCGAAGTGTCTATTGTTTATGGTTTATCAGTATAAACAAATGACTTGACATAACCCCAAAGAAAATAATATTGTGGAGTTATGTCGCATGATCTTGGAGGCCAATTAATTGGACCATTTCTCGAAATAATGTTATCGCCAAATCTTTCTTTCAATAAATCAATTGTTACGGTAACAGCATGAGGTGTAGCACCATTTTGTTGGAACTTCTGGGTCGATACCATTCAAATTTTGAAACAAATAATCATTGATCATCGATATGTAACGTGCACCATTCACTGTAACATTAACTCCAGCATCGTTTTTGAAGAAATATGGACCGATGATGACTCCAGCGTGTAAAGCACACCATACAGTGCATTTTTCAGGATGCAATGGAACCTGCAGAACTTCTTGAGGATTGTTTTCACTCCATAAAAGCACTTTTGCTTGTTTACATAGCCGTTGAACCAGAAATGAGCTTCATCACTAAACACAATTTTACAATAAAAAAGTGGATCGACTTCAATCTGTTCTAGAGCCCAATCAGCAAACAAACAACGCTTATTATGGTCAAGTGACTTCAGTTCTTGAACCAGTTAACCAATAAATTTCACGAAGTGCTCTATAAGTTTGGCGAATAGAACACTAATTTTGAAAACAAATTTCAACAATTTGTAAACATTGTTACGGCGTGAGTCTTTCCATGATAATTTGTCAATGCTTATTGAACAGACATGTCAAAACAACATGGCTTCTACCTCCTGTCAAATCACAGTTATCCCTATAGAAAGTTCTATCACTCTAAAAAAACTCCCGATATTTTTGTGTAAATTAACAGTTCACATTTTTGTCGTACCTGCAGTTTCAAAGTGCACTATAAGCTTATTAATATGAACCCAAAAAATCCGGATTGTTCGTAGATAGTTGTAGTGATCGATATTTCGTAAAGCAAATTCGAAAATTATTCATAACTCCTGAGAATCGGACGATTATAGAAAAATATTTTGCTTGAATGAAAGAAATTATATTTTCATGGCTAGGACAATCAGTGTATGCCATCAAAATGTTGGCTGACTCAGAACAAAATTGAATAACAACAGATACTGAATTGTTTCAGCCGTTACTATTTGTTAGTTGATCATAATTAAAACAAATTGTAGAAATTACTATGTTTCACTACCAAAAAATATATATTACACATTTTCTTGTGACTCGAGTGTCGGGATATGAACTATCCCATCATCAGACAACTGAAAACCTAACAGTGGTACAGTGGTATTTAAACAAAAGTCATAAATATTTTGAATATCTCAACAGATTCTCGAAAATACCTAATAGTTGTACAGAGGTTTACAATCGGAACGTGATAAAAAACCGGGTTAAAAAAGAGGGGCCTTCTAACAGATATCGGAATGTCGGCAATCGACAAAGAAGGTTGTTAAACAAATGGTACCCATTTAAATATCTCAAATAATTTTTGGGGTTGCATAGCTCCGTAGTCATTCATTATTTTTACATTATTTTGTTGTATATCTCAAATATTTGGATTTAGAAAGCTCCATACAGTCATTCATTTTTTTCACATTATTTTTATTGTGAACAAATTTAAAAATTTCAATAATCAAGTTTCTTTTCTTTTGAATCTACATGTAAAATTTTTTTTCTTAAGATTTTCTTTTGTCGAAAGAAATTACTGTTTCCTAAAGAATGAGTGGCAAAAGTTGAATTTTTGTTTACTTTTCATTAAATTCATTTTATGTTCGTTGAAAAAGGTTTTAAACAGATGTTACTTTTTAAATATCTCAAATATTTTCGATTTACATAATGAATGACTGTACGGAGCTATGTAAATCGAAAATAGTTGAGATATTTGAAAAGTAACATCTGTTTGAAACCTTTTTCAACGAACATAAAATGAACTTAATGAAAAGTAAACAAAAATTCAACTTTTGCCACTCATTCTTTAGAAAACAATAATTCCTTTCGACAAAAGAAAATCTTAAGAAAAAAAAATTTTACATGTAGGTTCAAAAGGAAAGAAACTTGATTATTGAAATTTTCAAATTCATTCACAATAAAAATAATGTAAAAAATACTGAATGACTGTATGGAGCTTTGTAAATCCAAATATTTGAGATATACAACAAAATAATGTAAAAATAATGTAACCCCAAAAATTATTTGAGATATTTAAATGGGTACCATTTGTTAAACAACCTTCTTTGTCGATTGCCGACATTCCAATATCTGTTAGAAGGCTCCTCTTTTTTAACCCGGTTTTTTATTCAGCTTCGGATGTAAACCTTTGTACGACTATTAGGTATTACCGAGAATCTGTTGAAATATTCAAAATATATATCACTTTTGTTTAAATACCACTGTACCACTGTTAGGTCTTCAGTTGTCTGATGATGGGATAGTTCATTTCCCGAAACTCGAGTCACAAGAAAATGTGTAATATATATTTTTTGGTAGTAAAACATAGTAATTTCTACAATTTGTTTTAATAATGAATAACAACAAATTGAGTACGTGTGTAAGTAAACATGACTTGATATTCAGACCCATAGAAGCCGGCTCATTATGAATTTTACTCCGCGAACTTTCTTGAAATGATGTAAAAGTATTACACTTATTTAGAAATAATTAATTAAAGCTGAAATAATGTTCTTCTTTACTATTAGCTATATGCACTCACCTGATTCAAAGGAACATCGTGGTCAACCATGCATCGGAGGCAGTATATCAGGGCTGACAACGTGATAGCCTTGGGTGCATTGCAGTTGCCCCAAACTTCCACTCCAGTACCCCTAAAAACGAATTAGTCCAATTATAGTGGAAATATTATTTTCAATCCTTCTTAAACGATGTGGAAAATTCTAATTATTTGATCTTTGTTGTTCATATAAATTCAACAATATTTTTGAATTGGTTGATATTGATTAGAGAAATAATTGTGCTACTGAATTTTTTCATTCAAAATTTTATGATCATTGCTTTTTATTAAATTTAATTAAAAGAATTTTTCATCAGATTTCATAGATTAAATCTGTAGAGGTTTCGAAGAATTAATCAAGCCATTATCTGTAATATGAAATAAGTAGTGTAAGTAATGCCGATAATTTTCTCCCACTGAAATATATTTTATTTGACTTGATTTATTAATGAACGTGTTCTTTTTGCTGCTTCATTTTCATGGTACTGATATGAATTTTAGAAAGTAAAGCATTTACCTTTAATAACATCAGTATTAACTAATACAATTGTTACGATTGAGCAGAATCTTACAATTTACAGGAAAACTTGAATGAAATTAGAGAGAAGATGAAGAATCATTCAAAATAGGAAAAAACACACATCTGTCAAATATTTCCAAAATTTTTCTGAAAAATATATGAAATCCATTATGTTGCAAATTTGGTCAAGTAAAATGTAATTGGCAATACTGATTACATTTCCATCTTCATTTTCCGTACTTATTCAAATGAATGGAGTATGGGGTTGGCTCTAGGTGAAACATAGCAATTAAAAAAAAAAAAATTCACATAGTTTTTATGTTTCACGGTATATTCACAATCCTGACACAAGTTTCGGTCTTTTGACCATCTTTGAACAGTACAAAAAGTAACTAAACCTAAAATAGAAAAAAAGGTTCTTTTATTACACTTAGGACAATTGTGTTCCCAAAGAGTATCTTGTAAAACAACCCGTACATCCAATTTTCAAAACGCGAAATTCTATTCAGAATTAACAATGAATACTCTTTCAAACAAGCCTATAAGGATCAATGGCACACTTCGCATCATCATTTTATGAACCATTGAATATTAGGAATTTTCAATTTATAGTAAACACGGACCTGTGAATCTCCGAATAATGTGCTGCATCTTATTCCATCCAATACATGAATATAGGAGCAACATCAAATATTTTTTGCAAAACTAAATTCAACCGAAAACTCAAATTAACATTGAAAATTTAATTGGACTGTTATAAAATGGACTTAATAATAAAAATATAAAATGTATCTAACAAACATGTGTGGAACTGAAATAAATTGACCATAAATAAGAGAAAAAATTATAACCTGTTTTCAAAAATACCCCCCTCTCTCTTCTAAACATTTTCTAGCTCTTGTGATCAAATGAGCTACAGCTTTCTTCAAAATTTCCGGTCGATTTCGTATTGCTTCACATGCAGCTTTAATACGATTAACCAGATGCTCCCTGTCTATGATTTCTTCAGAGTAAACTTTCATTTTTTAAGTGCCTCTAGAGAAAATTATCCAAGCAGGTAAGATCTGGGGATCTTGCAGGCCAGTCATGAAGTCCCTCTCTACCAAACCAATGATCTGGATGAACTTCATTCAAATGCGCTACAATCTCACGGGTAAAGTGTGCCGGAGCTCCATCATGTTGGAAGTACATTCCTCATGGAATATTGCTTTCGTCATTCAAGAGCCCTGGCAAATGCTCGATTAGAAATTGTAGATATGTCACTCCATTCAGCCTATGTGGAAGAATATATGGTCCACTTAGGCGATTATTGTAAATTCCACACCAAATATTGAATTAAAAACGATGTTGTGAATTGCGTTTCCTAGTCACTTCCGGATTTACTCTGGACCATTGCGAACATTCAAAATGCCATCTTTTGTGAAGTTCGCTTCATCAGTAAAAAGCGTTCTGAAGATAGCTCGCTGGTTCAGCAAAACCGCAAAATTGCATCCTCGATAGTTCATCGCCTGGCTCCAAGGTTTGGACGGATTGTAAGTGAAATGGAGGCCACTTTTTACGATGCAGAACTCGCCAGACCTGACAATGTGGCAAACCTAAAACTGAACCAAGACACCGAGTGCTGGTTGAGGGATTTTCTTGGACAGCTTCTATTATGTCTTCATGGTTTACCATCGAACTTGCCCTTTCTCGTTTACTTACTGACGGAAATTGTCCAGTTTCACGAAGTGAGCGATTAACATGTTCGAATGTTTGGAGTATAGGAATTCAAAGATCTGGATATAACCTTCGATATTCCCTAGCAGCTTCACGACCTTTGCACTTACAAAATCCATAAACAAACAACATTTCAGTATACTCAGTATTTGTAAATGACGGCATTTCGATCATTCTCTTAATGAAAATTTTATGAAAACACGACAATCTACCACTTGCGTATTTTTCTATTTCAATAATTACCCGTAAGTGGTTTGAAATGTCAAAATTCTTAGCATAAGCCACTTAGATTTTGAAAAGTGGTTGAATTCAGAGTCAACGAATTTCTTCTGTAATCTTCCACATATCATTGAAAAAAAATGATATCTTAAGCCTCAGATAGATTCAAGCAGCATGTGAGAAGATAAATAGTGGACCCGAAAGAAAGGCTAATGAAAGCTGCAGAACATTTAATACAAGAGCTAGCAGGTGTCAAAAAGAAATAGACTGACTGACTTTCTCGCCAAAAACTCAACAAACGTGCTTCAGCAACCACCGTATTCGCCGGATTTGGCTCCCTGCGACTTTTTCCTCTTCCCAAAACTAAAATTGCCCCTTCGTGGCACCCGTTTTGAGTCGATTGAAGCCATAAAACAAAATTCGGCGCGAGAGCTAAAGTCCATCCCGGAAAGCGCCTATAAAAAATGTTTCGATAATTGGAAGTGCCGTTGGCATAGATGTATTCGAGCAAATGGAGCCTATTTTGAAGGCGATCCAATAAATTTTGACGATTAAATGTAAAAATGTTGTTTTAATTGAAAATTCCCGGTACTTTCTTGACAGAGTAGTATAGGACAGACAGGCCGATGTCCACAACATAGAATCAAAGAACATAGGATGTCTATTTTCAAAAACCAGAAATCATTCTGTTTTACAGAACATTGTATAGAAAATAATAATTTTTTTAATGAGAAAGATGTCACTTTACTATATAAGGTTAATAAGGATAAATTGATGGTCTATTCGGAGATTCTTTCAATCAAAAAAACCATTGAGAAAAAGGAGAATTTAACAAATTCCCAGATAGTCTATCCCTATATTGGATGCTGTTATTTCCATGCGCCATAAAAATACACACAGTGTATAATAAAAGAACCTTTTTTCATTTTTAGGTTTAGTTACTTTTTGTACTCCTTTAAAAATGGTCGAAAGACCGAAACACGTGTCAGGATTCTGAATGATTTGTGAAACATAAAAACTGTGTGAATTTTTTTTAAATAAACTTTCCGTACTTATTTAATATAAAAATCGACATTAACCTCCATCCATGAAAGTTTCCCAATTACATAAGCGAACCAGCATATCGTTTTTATTTCCCGAGTTTTCCACTGAACTTTTGACTGTTATGGACAATGAAAAATCTTTCCTGATTTCCTGATTAAACGTAGTTGTAGGTTAGAGGGCGCTAATTGCAGGATAATGCCTCTGGGGTTGAAATAAATGGTTGGAGTTAATTCCCTCTTTACTTTTTAATATTTGAATTACTTCCGTAACCTGAACAAAAATTAGGTATTTTTAGTTAATTAATTTCCAATATAATAAACCTTGGAAATCCTGCAGGGAGAAAAAAATTTTAACTGCATAAAATTTCCAGAGTTTACATTTCCAAGGACTACAAGAATTGAAAATTGAATGAAAAACCCGTCTGTTCGTCTTAGGTACGTCGATTTTCTCCTAAATTACCGACTGAAAATTTATGGAACTTGATACAACAATCTAATGATAGTAATACCTACGTTTTTTATTCTAAAGGGGGGTAAAATTTTGAAAAACATATTGGGACTAAAAATTAATGCGGTCCGTTTTCAAAGGCTCTAAAAACATCAAAGTTTCAGAATGTAGTGAGATTCGCATTATTAGAAGATTTAGAAAACTACTTTGTAAACAGAGCAACGTTTAATACTACTTAAATTAGTCTCACGTTTATAATAATAATAATAATATTTCAGTAATCCTTTAACACATAAGAACGCATGTATAGGACAAGTAAAAAAAAAACTTTTTGAGCAAGATTAGGATTAATCTAACTCATCAAATCGATATTAATTAATACTATAGTCCGTCTAGAAAGTATCCGGAAAAAACAAAGCTCATTTGTAATTGAACAATTGTAATTATTTAGTATACATTTTTAATTCTTGAATTGAAGAATTATAACAAAGTATTCATCTTATTTACTTATACAACTTCCATTTAACTGTAAACACTTGACTAAACGTCGAAGTACACCCAAAACTAGATCACCTCCACAATTTTTGGTGATGATAGTACAAGACTGTAAAACTGACTGAATTAAATCATCTTTATTTCGTGGCGCTGCTTGTTCAACTTCAATCTTCATTAATACCCATATGTTTTCAATAGCACGAAGATCTGGTGAAGCTGCTGGCCATGAAATGGTTGTCACTTGGCATTTTGCATTATCCTGCTGAAAACGCCACCCCTCTGGATATAAAGCATGCATCGTTTCAAGGAGAAGATCGTTTAGAATGCCACAATTAATGGTACCATCAACTATACAGAGAGACGTAACACCACGCTGGGATATTGCTCCCCAAACCATTAGTTTGGTGGGAAATTTGGGAATTTGAACGGTAACAGGTTGTTTTGATCGGATTTTTAAGTGATTTTCACCAATTCGGAAACAACTTTCATGGGATATGAAGACATTATTGAAATTATTTTCTTGAAAAGGTTGACAAAATTCTATCCTTCGTCTTTTTTGTAGAAATATCATAGGGATATGAAGATATTATTAAAATTATTTTCTTGAAAAGGTTGACAAAATTCTATCCTTCGTTTTTTTGTAGAAATGTCATAAGGATTTTTTTTGATTTCCTTGATATTTAGCCTTGTCTTTCCAGTGACATACGGACAGTTTCTGGACATACTTTTACATTTCGTTGATTTCCAAATCTGTCAGCCAATTTGCGAAACTCCAGGCGCGGATTGCGTTGTCCTAAGGCCAATAAAGCGTTTAAATTGTTTCCATTAATCTTACGCGATCTTCCTGAAATTGGTCTATGCCTCATATCCATGCCATTTTTTATCCTCTTTATTGTCTCATATAAAGCACTTTTTCCAGTTCAGTCAATTGCACTAATTTTTTAACGTTTCGAAAATCTTTTCTGTATAAATATTACACCTGTTTTCTTTTTTCTAGTTGCAACATTATCTCATAAATAGTGTTGGCAGGAAACTTTGGCCATAGCTGACTATCTGCACAACCTATTTTATACATTACTCTTGTCTTAGAATGTTTCAAAAAAAGACATACTACTCTATCAAGAAAGTACCGGGAATTTTCAATTAAAACAACATTTTTACATTCAATCGTCTAAATTTATTGGGTCGCCTTCAAAATAGGCTCCATTTGCTCCAATACATCTATGCCAACGGCACTTCCAATTATCGAAACATTTTTTATAGGTGCTTTCCGGGATGGACTTTAGCTCTCGCGCCGAATTTTGTTTTATGGCTTCAATCGACTCAAAACGGGTGCCACGAAGGAGCAATTTTAGTTATGGGAAGAGGAAAAAGTCGCAGGGAGCCAAATCCGGCGAATACGGTGGTTGCTGAAGCACGTTTGTTGAGTTTTTGGCGAGAAAGTCAGTCACAATCGTAGCTCGGTGAGAAGGCGCGTTATCGTCATGCAAAATCCTTGAGTTGTTCGCCCACAAATTTGGCCGCTTCTTACGGATACGCTCACGCAAACGTTTCATAACGCCTAGGTAATACACCTTGTTTACCGTCTGACCCTCTGGAACGAATTCGTAGTGCACCACGCCACGGATATCGAAGAAAACAATGAGCATCACCTTCATTTTCGAGCGGCTTTGGCGTGGTTTTTTCGGTTTCGGCTCATTTTTTGCCACCCATTCCGATGATTGCTGGCTTGTTTGCATATCGTACTCGTAGACCCAGGTCTCATCACCAGTTATAATGCGTTCCATGAATGTAGAATCGGAATTACAGCGATCCAGCATGTCTGAAGCAACCTGTTCGCGATGACATTTTTGAAGAAAATTCAGGTCTTTCGGTACGAGTCGTGCGGCCACCTTTCTCATGCCCAAAATATCAATCAAAATCGTACGTGCGGACTCGTGGGATATCTTAAGATCATGTGCTATCTCTCTCAAGTTGGTACGACGGTTTTCTAGCACCCTTTCCTTAATTCCGAGAGCGAGAACGAGGCAAGTCTTCGACCACTTCACGACCGTCCTTGAAGGCTCTGTACCACTGATATGCACGAGTTTTCGATAGAGCATTATCACCAAAGGCCTTTTGCAACATTTTCAATGCATCGGCACACGAAAATTCATTTGCAACACAAAACTTTAAACAAATTATTTGCTCAACGTAATCACCCATAGTAAAAATCGGCACGCACTCTGACATCGACTGACTTAATCAGCTGTTGCAAACACACTAGTTGCAGATCCCGCTCAAGCTTGGCATAGTAATTAAGGACAGTGGTACCAATCTAGGAAAAAAAATATAATTCCCGGTACTTTCTTGACAGAATGTATATTGAAATTATGAAAAATAATTAATTTCGGATACTTTCTGGACGGACTATATAAAAACATTTATGCAGCAACAAAGCCTCAACTTCCTTCCTAAATCTAATTATATTTAGAGACTGTATAGACCGAAGAAAATGAGTTGTATTTTTCATAGAGTATAGAGGGGGCATTTAGAACTTTGACGTTCTGTGTTTAGTAAAATATGTTTCCTAATTTCTGGAATGAAAGCTTGAAAGTTTCACAATATTGCTTTCATTCTCCTTTACATATATAAGGCATCGGAAGATGAAAATGGAAGCCATTGTAAGGATACCATTTTCCAAAAAAAATTGTCTACAAGAAGCACGAGGAATAGAATTAAACATAAATTCTCTTCTGAATCATAAAAACTCTGCTTGCGTCGAAGGAATTTCTCCATAAAAGGATATTATATGAAGGCTGACTGTATACCAAACTACAGTAAACGTTTATGAGCGACTACAAAGGAGATGAACACTTGACCCTTCACATTACATTCTAGGAATTCTTAATTTCTATATACGAGAAATTTGGTGTAATCTTCTGATGGAAATACTGCATCCAAATAGAGAATTAATTTATGGGCTTTACTGGTTGAGAGTGTGAAGTGAATGCGCTCCGTTTCATAAACATTTATTATAATCGCATTTAAATGGCACCATTCTACACAGCTGCGTACTAGCAATACACATAGACATTGTAGTTCCTCAAAAGTCCTTTATGGAGGTATAATCAGCGAACTGGATCAATCTGACAGATTGAGATAAAATGAGCGGATGGTTAGGTAATGAGCGGATTTCTCAGATTCACTAGAAGATCGTTGATAAACAACAAGTGATCTCAAAACAGAGTCTTGGGGCACTCATAATTTCAGATTATAGTCACTAGACAAAGAGTTCTGAATTTTAACGCACGCAGTTCTCTCCTGAAGGAAAGTCCGAATCCAGTCCAAAAACACGCCCCTAATCCCAAATTATAGCATTTATCTAATATGAGCTGATGAGCGACACTATCAAACGCTCGTGAGTTTAAATTTAGCATTTAGATGTAAAATATTAACTAGAAGGCTAATGCAGAATTTATGGAGGATTGTGAGTGACCTGAACAAATGCGCAAAAGCTCTTTATTGAATGTCAGTGCCTAACTTCATCTCGGCGCTGTTCAGCATTTTCATTAATTTGATTAAATATTGTACTTAATTAGAACAAAGATTATTTTAAAGAATTCGTTTATTTTCCTTTGGTTTGAAGATAGCTGGCTGCACTATTGCCAATAACCCTAGATTTCAACACGTGTGTATATTTGATATTGATATATTATTCTGATACTGCTAGATCTTCTGTGAAGATCCCTCAGAAGCTCTGTCAGTTTGTGCGAGTTAGGAGTTGAGTTATTTTCTGGTTAGACTTTGGTACTGCGTTCTTTTTATATTATTGTATTGTCATATTATCCTGATAATCCAAGATCTTCTCTAAATATCCCTCAGAAGCTTTTTCAGCTTGTGAGACTTCAGTTGTGTTCTGGGTAGGCTTTTTTACCCGTACTCCGATCTTACGCGACTTTGAGTCACATCACTATTAATTTTCGACTTAATAGTGAAAATGTTGGCCGAAACTCGTCAAATTAGAACATTTTTTTCCTACTTAAACTGGACTTGAATCCAGGTCTAAGGTTATAACCGCTGAGCTATCGGCACTCATATCAACAGAATGTCCGATGCAAATTTATTCATTTAAAATGAAGAACCTCCTGTATAGCGGAACAATCTTCTCATGAATTCCAGAATATGGAAATTTAAACGATACAATATCATTCAATATATCGATCCTGAAATTTTGTATAAAATCCGCTGTTTGGTAAGTTCTAATATTATATTTGCCTGTATATCATTCGAAAATTCATAGATTCGATTTTAATCAAGGATAAGTACTAATTTTCTCCCGTCCCCATAATTTTTCTTCGCAATGGAGTCCGTAATTCAGTCGATAATCGTCGACGTTGAAAGACAGCAATTCCGAACGAGGGCGTTTCTATCGTTAATCACTCCGAAAGATTAATTTGCCGGGCCAGCGTTTACGTGTTTATGAATATTGAAATTTTTAGAGGGGGCTCTAACTTGCCCGAGCATTCCCATCGCTCGGGGCGGATTCTTTCAAAGACGTCTAGATGAATGGTGAAGATAATACCGACTGAAAAATGCCGTTCAAGAATTGAGATAAAAATAAGAGAGAAAATATCCTAACAAAAAATAACATCAATCCGGTCATAAAAAACTAAATTTTAACCCTTTTCGAACTTTGCGTGGAGGAAAATTAATTTCAGTACAATAGTAACTTTTACAAACAGAAAGATGGACTTGCCATGAGTTCCCTTCTCAGCCCGTTCCTCGCTGAAATCTTTATATCCGTTTTCGAAGGAAAAATCCTTAAATGCACACACGCAAAGCATATCAATTTATGGTACAGATATTTGGAAGCTTTCTTCTGTGAAACACGTTCAGAACTAGATCGTTATTTTACATCTTAATGCTAAATTTAAGCTCGATCCTTAGATTTTGCTATGGTTTCTTTAGCGCTCAGCGCTGCTCCGCTCACAAAATATTTGTCAGTAGGAAGGTTCATCAATACTTACGTAAAATCGCAAATAGCGGTTCCTTCCTGGGCATCCAAACTGACACTCAATCTTATAGGAGTTCCATCATCCATCCTGTCTTCGGCTTCCAACACGTTAGATCCGGTTCGTTTCAGGGCCTCAAGAGCCACTTGCCTCAACATGGCTCGAACTGCCACTTCTGCATTACTTTGAATATGGTCCATATATGCCTGGACAACTTTGAGTCCATATTGATCGATGAGCTCGTTTACAAGTAAAATACCTGAAATTACAGAATAACGTAACAGACAAATTTTATCTTTGATTGTTTCGGTTGACAGGTAATCCTTTTGCTAGTGCATCCTTCTGTTTGTTACAGATGTTATTTTAATATAAATAATTTTCTTCCACGCAAAGTTCCAGAACAGACAAGAGCTCAATTGAGTTTTTCTTCAATCTTCTTTAATTTAGAGGCTATTTTTTGCAAGAAGCCTGTTGATATATGTCACCAATATACCCTGCTGTATCATATATCAATAGCCCTCTTGCAAAACAAAACTCCAAATTAAATATAACAAATGCCAAATGTTGAACCAAAAGAGTTCCACGGTGCCAAAGATAGCAAAGTACTATCTTGAAAAGAAATATATCATACTTCACCTTTTTGATTAGCTGCCACTTGAGCTCTCAGATCAGAGATATTTTCACTTATATTTCTTCCGCCAGCCAACTTCAATTGTTGCGTGAGTTCGTTCTCCATGAACTGACCACTATCCACCAGTAAGAACGATTTGAACGAAGCTCCTTCCTCGGCCAGCGTCCTAGAGTGAGGAGGCATAGAACCTGGGGTTATACCTCCAATGTCTGCATGGTGTCCTCTAGAAGCTACAAAGAACACGGGTTTCCTACTGCCCCTGTAAATCAATAGGTCAGTTTATGAAACATCAAATCATAATAATATTCTCAGTATTATATATATTACATCCAAAAATAATAAGTTCTTCAACTTCATTTCTTGGCAATATGGTATTCTTACATTAAAAATTAAATAATAATATTTGGAAAAATAGGTCATTGAACACTTAGATAGATAAATATCTTGATAGATAAAGTGATGTACGGGCGGAATGATAAAAATCTACTAACTGATTGAACACAGGGGTTATCACAGTAAAATCTGGTAAGTGGGAACCTCCAGCTGCTGGATGATTAGTCAAAATGACATCGTTCTCCTTGAACTCCTTCCTGTGGGATAATTGGTACTGTACAGCTTCCTGCATAGAGCCGAGATGAACCGGAATATGCGGCGCATTCGAAACCAAGCCACCATCTGGTCCAAAGAGTGCGCAGGAAAAATCTAAACGTTCCTTAATGTTGGTAGAAATTGAGGTCCTTTGCAGTATCCTGTAACAAATTTCAGAATTATATTATATTAACATGAAGATACGGTCGAACCAAATAGACACTTCATTTTTTAACAACAAAAATAATAGTGGTCCAAAAAAGCAGCCCTGGAGAACTCCGAGATCTATATGATGCCTCACAGAGTAACTTTCTTTTACTTCAATACTTAAGTTTTACCATCCAATTTGATTACATTCTGTTTGATTGCTGGCACTTTGTTGGAATTAGCTCAGTAATAATTTATTGTTTATACCATCTAAATGCATTGCTGCATACCATAAGTTGCTAATGGTGCTTCCTTGTACTTAATTGAACACCACATTTGCTAGTTAGATCAGAATGAAGAACCGGAGGATCCCGTAGGATTAGGAATTTGAGATAAGCAATTTTTTGTAGTCAAATTATTCAGTTCCACCCGAATTTGGCTAAGTATCGGGTGTTTTTTTAGAGTGATAGAACTTTAAATTGAGATAAAACACATTTAAATTAAGATTGAAGCCAATTTTTTTTTTATTTGATAGATAATTGTATGACATTTATGTTTTAAAAATAACAACACGACTAGCTCTGAGGAATCGCATTCGACCAGACCAATTTTGAATCACTTTTTCGAGTAATTCAGGCCTTATTTCATCAATAACACGAGTTATATTGGCTTCCAAGGCGTCTATTGTTTCTGATTTATCAGCATTAACCAATGACTTGACATAACCCCAAATAAAATAATCCAGAGGAGTTATGTCGATGGATCTTGGAGACCAATTAATTGGACCATTTCTCGAAATAATGTTATCGCCAAATCTTTCTTTCAATAAATCAATTGTTACGGTAGCAGCATGAAATGTAGCACCATCTTGTTTGAACCAAAACACTTCTAGGTCGATAGTATTCAAATTTTGAAGCAAATAATCATTAATAACCGATCTGTAACCATTCACTGTAACATTAGCTCCTGCATCGTTTTTAAAGAAATATGGAGCGATGATGCCTGCGGCGTGTAAAGTAAACCATACAGTGCATTTTTCAGGATACAATGCAACCTGCAGAACTTCTTGAGGATTGTTTTCACTCTATATACGGCAATTTTGCTTGTTTATATAGCCGTTCAACCAGAAATGAGTAAATGAGAAAAAGTAGCTGGCTCTAGTTCACAAAGAGATGAAATCGTGATTTCTAATGATTAAAAATAAATTGTTTAGAATAATTGAAGAAAAATTTCGATAATTTTGAAAATAAAACTCAAATAATACTTATATTAATGACCAGAAATGAAATTCATATGAAATTTATAAATTAAATTAAAAATTTTCGAATATCTAATCAAAAACTTTTAAAATCCGTACACATGAAAGTTTGATGATGAATATCTTTTGAACGGTTAATTTTATCGCCAAAACATAAGAAACCATTCTTATAGAGCAGTTAATTTCCAACAAAAATGTGTATTGCGCATTTTGTAAAAGTCATTTATTGTCGAGTTATAAAATTCATAAACAAAAATGAAATTTGTCTTAAAATAATCAAAATTAAATCCTTAATATCTTTCAAATGGTGAGGTTTACGAAAAAAACTTAGGATACCTTTTCTGTAGAACATTAAATTTCCTAAAAAATTCTCTTGGAACATTTTTCTGTTCAATCGATAAATGATGAGGTATGAATTTTTTTCTATTGGACTGAGAAAAAAATACAAAACTGCGATGCGGAGGATCTTCCTATTAAAATTAAGAGCTTATGCTTGGTGAGAATTTTTTAAGGTGTCTAGCATCCCATTTTCCGTGTCACTTGTAAAAAAAAATAATCAATTTTTTTGACCCACCCCAGTGTATAAAGTGGGGGCGCTCCATCTTCCATAAACCAAATATTCATCCACTGATTTTAAGGTATTACGACTAGAAAATCGGGCAAGGTGTTTTGAAGAAAGTTAAAGTATGCTGCTGAATTCCGTGGGAAAACTACTGGTCCTAACAAACGATCTCCTAAAATACCTAGCCAGATATTTATACTGAAACGCTGTTAATGCCTGGATTAATGAATGACGTTTGGGTTTTCATCCGCCCAAATATGGCTATTATGAAAGTTAAAAATTCCATCTTTGGTAAAGAGGTACTTACAGATCTTGGAAGTCCAGTGTCCCTAGCGTTTTTTCTTCTAAGGAATCAGTTTCCCTCAATTGTCTAAAAACGTGATTGAAAATGAGAAGGAAGTCCGTTGGCACGGCCGTACATGAAAACCATATTACTCATTTCAATATTAGAAAAAGGCATTTTAAATTCAGGAATAATAACTTTTTCTCAACAACAAAGTGAATAAAAAAACTCGAATCGGATGCAAAATACTCAATAAAAGTACGCCAATGCCATATAAAAACCAAATGTTTGATGCCTGCTGCAATTTTTTTAATGAACCGAATGAAAAACATTTTAATTGTAGGTTCAGTAAACGAGACATCTGAAAGATGAAAATAAATCGAATATCGTATCTGGTTGCGCTAGTAGTTAATTTGAAAACCGAAAATTGCTTATATCTTCGAAACGGCTCATTTGCAGACATGTTTATATGAAATTTTGTACTTATTTTGGCATCAGTTCGCAAAATATTGAAACTTTGTTTTCTAACACTCGGTATAAAACTTCGTTCTCAGTCTGATTCGAATAAAGTGCGTAACGTTATAAATCAGTCTGTTGTTAAAACAGCCCACACAGAGCTAATTGGTGGTAAGTGAAGAATGGTTCGAATGGAATTTTCCACCTGGAATAACCAACTCTCGGAGGTAGGTACATTGAATAACGTCACAAAGAACCTTCCGACTAAAGCCGAACACAGTTTTGTTGCAATACCGCAACTCGGTGAAATGTTTTTATGGCACGTAGCGCCGTATCGAACATATTAAAACCTGGATGGCTAATTGGCATCTATCCATCCTTCGCGCATTCACTATTAGTTTCGAACCGCAAACGTTTCGCCAGGTTTGAAGCGACCTATCAGGATGAAATGGAGTTTTACCGACAAGAACCGGAAAACCTATTCGTTGCATGTTTACCTCAATTTCCAGTGAAACTGTTTCTGTTCAACATTTCCAATAAAAAATCGAACAAAATTTAAAAATTTGAACCTACTGTTTAACGCTTCCGAGCAAGTAGAAAACGAAATGCACTGCTCTAAAATTGAGGTGGAAAATTTGCGAATGGATTTACACGATGCGGCGTGTTTCGCATCTCAGCTTCCAACTCCTTCTATCCTGCCAGTTCTGATATCGCATACACCTATCTTCCATAGCTTCTTCAGCTGCATCTCTTCACGAAAGTCTACCATTCTCTCTACGTTGCGGAGGGTTCCAGTGGCAGATCTTTAGAGTTCATGTCTTCTCAAGCATCCTTATTAAATGCCCATACCAATTTAGCCTTCTTCCCTATATAGTGTCCATTAGGTTGATTGTTACTCTGCTTATGTCTTGGTGTCTCATTTAATTCATTATGGTGATTCCATAAATGCACCTCCAAAAATCCATGTCCACAGCTTTAAGCTGATTCCCCGCTGATAACTCCCACATATCGGATCCAGTTATGCTTTCGACTATCGACTTATACTACTCTGTCAAGAAAGTACCGGGAATTTTCAATTAAAACAACATTTTTACATTTAATCGTCAAAATTTATTGGGTCGCCTTCAAAATAGGCATCATTTGCTCCAATACATCTATGCCAACGGCACTTCCAATTATCGAAACATTTTTTAAAGGCGCTTTCCGGAATGGACTTTAGCTCTCGCGCCGAATTTTGTTTTATGGCTTCAATCGACTCAAAACGGGTGCCACGAAGGGGCAATTTTAGTTTTGGGAAGAGGAAAAAGTCGCAGGGAGCCAAATCCGGCGAATACGGTGGTTGCTGAAGCACGTTTGTTGAGTTTTTGGCGAGAAAGTCAGTCACAATCGTAGCTCGGTGAGAAGGCGCGTTATCGTCATGCAAAATCCCCAGTTGTTCGCCCACAAATTTGGCCGCTTCTTACGGATACGCTCACGCAAACGTTTCATAACGCCTAGGTAATACTCCTTGTTTACCGTCTGACCCTCTGGAACGAATTCGTAGTGCACCACGCCACGGATATCGAAGAAAACAATGAGCATCACCTTCATTTTCGAGCGGCTTTGGCGTGGTTTTTTCGGTTTCGGCTCATTTTTTGCCAACCATTCCGATGATTGCTGGCTTGTTTGCATATCGTACTCGTAGACCCAGGTCTCATCACCAGTTATAATGCGTTCCATGAATGTAGAATCGGAATTACAGCGATCCAGCATGTCTGAAGCAACCTGTTCGCGATGACGTTTTTGAAGAAAATTCAGGTCTTTCGGTACGAGTCGTGCGGCCACCTTTCTCATGCCCAAAATATCAATCAAAATCGTACGTGCGGACTCGTGGGATATCTTCAGATCATGTGCTATCTCTCTCAAGCTGGTACGACGGTTTTCCAGCACCCTTTCCTTGATTTTATCGAATTTTATTCGACTACTTCACGACCGTCCTTGAAGGCTCTGTACCACTGATATGCACGAGTTTTCGATAGAGCATTATCACCAAAGGCCTTTTGCAACATTTTCAATGCATCGGCACACGAAAATTCATTTGCAACACAAAACTTCAAACAAATTATTTGCTCAACGTAATCACCCATAGTAAAAATCGGCACGCACTCTGACATCGACTGACTTAATCAGCTGTTGTAAACACACTAGTTGACAGATCCCGCTCAAGCTTGGCATAGTAATTAAGGACAGTGGTACCAACCTAGGAAAAAAAAATTTCACCTGCCTCATTGCCGCGCCAGATTTAAATCGATAATTCCCGGTACTTTCTTGACAGAATGTACAATTATTCGTGAAACACACGGTATAAAGGAATATAAAAAAAGCGATTCTATATATGAACTGATGCATTAAGTTAGGTGTCTACATACGATTAACCTGCCTGAAATGGCAACAGTAAGCAAGACTGCTTTAAAACGACAATATACTAGAGAAGTAAACTAAATGAAGGTTTTTGACCTCGTGGAGTCTGCAGGTTTGAAAAAAGGGTTTCTTCTCTTAGAAACACCTTGAAATCACGGTTCAATATCAAGTGGAGCCTTCTCTAGCATTTCGTAGTATTCTTACTCTATTCGGCAATGAAGTTATTAATGAAAGCTTGAGGATGTTTTTCCAATTGTCCGTCAAAGCATAGGCAAGCTATTGTTAAATCTGCGGTGGATCAGGTAAGCAGTGTAATTGCAGACCGGACATGTTCAATACAATTTTTATCTAGAGACAGCGGTCCAATCCATTTGGTTAATGCCATACATTTCTATGCGGTCGTTGATAGTTCTTGCCCGGTGTGGACGAACATTATCTTCGATTAACGTGAAATTGTCGACAATGGCTGCCGCTAAAGTAAGAATAATTGGTTCTTCAATCAAATCACGATACCTTACTGCTATCGTAGTTGCGTGAATGAGGATAATAAGATCTGTAAGCCCATTAAAACAAATGTCTTCCCAAACGCACCGAAAAGAGTTGTTGGCGTCATGAAATGTTCAATATGCCGTTAACCCCGTTCTCTCCATACCAACATTCGCCCACGAGACTGATGCAGACGAAATCTGGACTCATCCGTGAATAGGCATGACCTCCATCTGTGCGCATTACAGTTCTGATGTTCAAGAGCTCAGCGATATCTTACAGTCCGGTGCTCCCACTAGCTTACCGGAATGAGTTGTTACGTCGTGCAGTTAACCGTATTAGCCGATCTTGTGCGATACTTGTAGCTTTATTCTTATCAATCCTTTTATTTCATGGTTTTGAGCATCTCGAAAAAATACAGTAAAAAGGGGTCTTTCATTAACAGCGCCCCATTTGGTTTTGTCAATAAATTGAATTTATTTGACAATTATTGAAATTTTTGTTTCATTATAAATTACAATGGATACCATTAATTATGAAATAAAACATCATTTAAAGGTCCACCACAGAAACGCTGGCAGGAATGAAGTCGTTGAACCCAGTTTTCCATGACTATCTCACACGAATCAGGCCGCATGTTAGCAATTACTCGTTCAATATTGATCAGTGAATCGTCTGAATTTGCTAGATGATTGCTGTAAACCAATAACTTAATGTAACCCCAAAGAAAGAAGTCCAATAGAGTTAAATCGCAGGAACGAGGCGGATAATTTATCGGTCCATTTCTTGAATTAATTGAATCACCGAATAGGACGATTAAAATGATTTTGTTTGAGTTCTTGGGTCAATAAAATTTTGTGTGGATGTAAACCAAGGCCTTTTTCTAAAATTCGTTACAAAGACGTCTGGGAGATGCCTAGTTCTTGTGAACGTCGAGAAATCGATAAATTTTGGTCTTCACGAACACTTTCACGTTCGGCAACAATATTCTCTTCACTTTTTGCATTTCTTTGTCTCTCTGGCACACTAACATCATGAAGTGTAAGATTTGTTTCAAACTTCTTCACTACTCTTTTATCCGGACAATTATAACGACCAAAAGTTGTAGTTAAAACAGGTATAGTTAGAGTAACAGATAGCGATTTTTCATAATGAATTTGGATTATTTGTGAACGTTGTTGTAGTGTGTACCTTTCTATGATTAAATTGTAGACATTGACAAATACAACTGCCAATGTCATAAATAAACAACGCTGTCTTGGGTGAGTAATGTCAATTTAAAAATGGGGCGTTCCCATTGAAAGACCCCTTAGTAAGATGAGAGAAGAGTGAGCACATGTTAATTTTGAGAACATTATAAAGTTGGTATGATAGAAAGAGGAAATTCGAAATTTTTTTATAAAGGAAATTATCTGTACATGTCCAACCATTAGTACAAATAAAACTCCCAGTAATTTGTTATTCATAAGGTTCATTTAAAACAGCTGTGTCGGCTAAACTTATTGGATTCTTATATTTCAAGCAGTAAAACGTCGTATTTGAAGCAGTGGCGGATTATCCGTAAGGCAAACTAGGCACGTGCCTAGGGGCGCGTAGTTACAAGGGGCGCGCGAGCTCAGAATTTTTAATTAAGATGGCCATTTATGGCCGGTACAGGGGCGCCGACAAAGTTATTGCCTAGGGCGCTCTGGACCTTTAATCCGCCACTGATTTGAAGCTTGATCATATGACAGTTCAACACAAGGTCAGTGTATTTTCGATTTTAGAGTACATTAAAGTATGGGTGATAGTGAACCTACCCTTAGAAGCACACAATCCTTTTAATAACCATACAGTGAAAAAAAAATCTCAGTTTCAGAAAAGAAACATCGAAATTTCCCAGTACGAGTACTGCATATACATAAACCAATTTCGAGGTGAAAATGTCGCGATTTAACGAAACTCTCGCGTGAGGAAAGCTTTACGAGCGAGTGTCAACGCCACAGCAGATGGTGGACGTAACATGTTAGCGCCCATGATACGTCAAATATTTTACTTCGGTCGTGTACACTGGGCCTTCGAAGGCGGGGATATTAAAAACGCTGAAACAGAAGGATCTCATCGTGATTTACGTGAATCGTAAAAGCTTATGGAGGTCACCGGCTGAGTCCCATTATCGCTTTTCATTAGGACTATGAATTTATTCACAGTCCCTTGTTGTCTGCGAAATTTTAATTTAAATTTCGATAAGTTCTATGGAAATTCTGTACAGCAATATATTTGACCGCATAGTAATTTACTCCCATCAGGAAAAAAATGTGCAGCACAGATCAGCGAAGAATACAGAATTAGCTGTTCACTAATACTTCACAGACGTGATCATTCACTGTGTAATAAACATTTGTCTAACAATAAGTTCAACAGTTTTCTTGAATTCTGTTAGGTTAGAGACGGCCTTAGCAGGTTTTGAGCTGTGTCATTCAAACTTTGAAGCTTTTATTACATCTGGACACTTGGCTTGTGCGTTCTCACATGGGTATATTGCTTTTAGAAAACCTGGAAAGTCTTTAAAGCTTTTAAGATATATTTAGTGCCTATTAATTCATTTCATTCAATAACACAGCATTGGAAATCATATACTGTTTCATTCTATCCTTAAATTCTAGCATTGATATCAATTTTTTTTTCTGTAACCAATGAAAAAGTTTATTTCACTCATTCACTCCACCCACAAATAGGCTTTCTAATCAATTTCGATAATTTCCTTCTTTTTATTAGAAGGGATGCATTAAGGCACCTTTAACATTTGAATATAATACAAACGCATTATCCCTTGGATAATCAACCATATCGCTTATCGACCCAAATTATTGCATTATCACTCTGATAGTCACCCCCAGTCGCTTATGCCTCCGCACAAGATTATCGTGATAATTATAATAGTAGTAACCCACATTGTCGATTTCCAAAGTATTGGCAAATTCATTACATATTTTCAATAATAACTATAAAATTATCCACGTCAAAAGCAAAATTTCTAGCCAAACACTTTTAGAATATTTCGAAAACAGGTACAATGCCCGAAAAATCCTACTGAATGAACAAACAGATGTTGACAGATCGCCATTACTAATCATCTTTCCCTAATAGCATTTTTTAGTGGCAAACTCAAATAAATACCATAAGTTTTTATGACTTGTTTTTACCATTATTTTGTCACGTACTTAACTGTATTTAAACTTTGTTATACTAGACACCATTAGTCAGTAGAATATTGATACCTGAAGAAGCCACATCGTGGTGAAACAATCGTTGTACTAAACATTTTTGTGGAAATTAAAGTACTATCTTCCATATATTTTTTAATTGGTTTAACCATGGATTCATTAATGAAATGTCGGCATCAGAAATAACTTTCTTATAAATACGTCGAAACCATGCTATAAGAAAGCTGACCTGTTTTGAAAATTATTTGTAAACGGCAGGCGTCTGTTTTGAATTTGTAGAATAACTATTAGGCGAAGTAGACCGAGCGTACGATACTTTTATGGAAATTCAATCCCGGTTGGAATGAATGAACTTGAAGTTATTAAAAAAATTTATGGTTTTCGGAAAGTAGCTTTTCGCAAAGCAAGGAATTTGTTTAAAAAGCGCGAGTTGAACAAAACTCAGATATCGCCTATGCAGGATTTATAACTCTGTATTGCGAATATGCTGCCATAGTTAGCAACTCACCAAACATGGCCCTTCAAACAAAGGATATAAAATTATATCCCCATTCAATGAAAACAAATTTCACAGTGTTCAATACACCATATATATATTTTTGCTCATATTGTTATAATTAATATTAATTAGTATTATGTTGAAGGAATTGTATTTTATTTGGATGAAGGTATAACAGGCAAACCATAGAAAATCAATATTCCCAGAGTCCTACATTTTCCCCTGCAAGATTGCCTGAATTCCATATTCATTGAAATCTTACAGTGCGTTTTTGAGATACAAAAATTGATTGCACAGCTGAACTTATTTCCCAAATTATAATGCCATATCTAATTAATGATTCTTAATTATCCACGTATTTATTTAAGACCCTTAAAGCAAAGTACACTCTGTTGATTTTTTATAGATTTTCGATATGTAGTGACCATTTCAAAAATTCATCTATTATAATTCCTGAGAATTCGATACTTGCTGATATATTAATTTCGTCTTCTTTGATTCTTAACTTTGATGGTATTTCTTTAGAGGTACTAGCACGAAATATAACAATATTAGTTTTGCTTTTATTCAGTACTTTGATATTATTGACTGCACTTGATTTTCAAGTAGTGCACACTGTCATCTCCTACCAATAGATTAGTATCGTCAGCGGAACCAACGATTTCGACATCTTCTACATCTTTGGTATTCAAGGTCGTTTATTGCTACATGAAAGAGCAATGCTCCAAGAATGCTACCCTGCGGAACTCCAAAGATGTTTTGTGACCAATCAGAAAAAACTGTTTTCTAATTTTTTGTTATTCTGACATACTGCCAATGGTCAGATAAGTAAGAACTTTCTAATCAAATAATCTATTATCAATTCAGACAATCAAAAGTCCTGGAGAAACCTATGAATAATTCTGCTGCTATTTCATTCTGTCCTAAAAATTCTAATATGCTGTTTGTAAATTCAAATTTTGCAGTTTGAGCTGATCTATAATACCTTTCAAATATCCATGTTGGGATAGACTAAAAAGATTGGAACTGTGAAAACACATGTGGTCATTGATAACTCGAAAGTTGTTGAAGGCTTATAGGTGTAGTGTTCGCGATTCTTAGTGGAGTTCCTCATTCCACCAAACCTGTCCTGACCAAAACAACAAAATTCAAACTTAACTCACCTTCCCATTTGTTCAGCTATACTCATAAACCTATGACTGAAAATACTGAGCTGTATGGAGTCCAAGTCTGTCCCTATACGTTGCAGTTCTCCGACACCTAGAGTTATCTTGATGTCTCCCCTCTGGGTTATTACTGCCGTGCAATCCGGCTCCACTAGAATGGTACTCAGCTTGTCCATGATGATGGCTGGGCCATCTACATTATCTCCAGCTAAGAGGTCGCGAAGCTGATAGACCTTGGTCTCGAGGTATTTGGAATCGAAAAAGACTTTCGTCGACTTTTCCGACTTCGGATTTCCCGTTGTTTCCGGTATTAAGTTCTCTTCGGCTACGGAGCTCTTGCCTACACCTAGAAACGCGATGATTCGTTAAAAAATATATGTGGTTATAAAACATAAATAAAAAGATTTATATTGTCAGGGCCCAGAGGGAGATTTCACGATCTGATATAATACAAACTAGGCGTTTTACATTGTAAAGTGTGTCTGTGCACCCGTTCTCATATCTGATATGAGTGTTTCAGTTCCTTCGTTATTTTCAACGGTATTTTAAAGATTTCCTCTAATGTTTAGTAATGTATGAGTAGGTATGCCTAAATTCACTGTCAAACAAGAAAAATTGTTTATTTTGTCTGTGTTGAATTGTAAAATTGTATAGCAAATAGGTTAAAACAAATGTGTATTCACTTTCAGAGTTTTTGCTGCTTTATTCCTGGCTCTATAAGAAAATTTTTATCTAGAAAGTCTAGAAAGTATCCGGAATTTATTATTTCCCATAATTTTAATATTCTAAGACAAAAGTAATGTAAAAAATAGATTGTGCAAATAGTCGGCTATGGCCAAAGTTGCATGGCAACACTATTTGTTAAATATTGTTGATTTATGAAATAATGTCGCTACTAGAAAAATTGAAACAGGTAGAATATTTGTATAGAAAAGGTTTTCGAAATGTTGAAAAATTAGTGCAATTGACTGAACAGGAAAAATGTGTTGTATATGAGACAATAAAGGGGATAAAAAATGGCATGGATATGAGGCATAGACTAGTTTCAGCAAGACCGCGTAAGATCAAAGGAAACAATTTAAACGCTTTATTGGCCTTAAGACGACACAATCCGCGTCTGGGGTTCAACAAATTGGCTAACAGATTTGGACATCAACGAAATATAAAAGTATGTCCAGAAACCGTCCGTATGTCACTGAAAAGACAATACACATACATACATATCAAGAAAACCAAAAAAAAATTCCTATAATGATCCCTTTACAAAAGTAACGAAGAACAAAACAATTGGGATGTCAACATTTTCAAGAAGATAATTTCAATAATGTCTTTATATCTCATGAAAGTTATTTCCCCAACTTGATGGAAATCACTTGAAAAAAAAATTTGAATATCAAAACAGATTAAATATGTTAGTCTTCTACAATTTTAATTTCAAAAAAATTTTTATTCAAAAAACTTTTAGAATTGAATTAATGTCTAAAATAAGCACCGCTTACGTTTAATAGACGTATATAATCAAAACTCAATATATAATGTCAAATGGAATAAACAAACCAACAGTTATAAGAAAGTCATTAAAATTAATAAATAGATATTTAAAGGAGACAAAATTTTGTTTCTGATCTTACCTTTAAGAACACCAATTGCCTTTTAAAAACATAAACACACCTTAAGGACTTCTCAAAGAATATAATTTATTTGAAATATTCAATATATTTAAATATTCGAATAAGTTAATTCAAAAATATCTTCAAAAAACTAATATAATTCTAAGTAATCCCTTCTTCGGTCCTAGATAATATTCTAAATATCAAAATCAAAAAACTACAACTATATATTTGAAGATATAGTGCATATTTTGAGAGATTTCTGAATTAACTTATTCGAATATTTAAATATATTGAATATTTCAAATAAATTATATTCTTTGAGAAGTCCTTAAGGTGTGTTTATGTTTTTAAAAGGCAATTGGTGTTCTTAAAGGTAAGATCAGAAACAAAATTTTGTCTCCTTTAAATATCTATTTATTAATTTTAATGACTTTCTTATAACTGTTGGTTTATTTATTTCATTTGACATTATATATTGAGTTTTGATTATATACGTCTATTAAACGTAAGCGGTGCTTATTTTAGACATTAATTTAATTCTAAAAGTTTTTTGAATAAAAATTTTTTGAAATTAAAATTGTAGAAGACTAACATATTTAATCTGTTTAGATATTCAAATTTTGTTATATTTCTTCTATCAAGTAAAAAGCCTTTTTCTATTTTATCACTTGAAAATCCTATCAAAACAACTTGTTACCGTTCAAATTCCCAAATTTCCCACATAAATAATGGTTTGGAGAGCAGTATCTCAGCGTGGTGCTACGCCTCTCTGTACAGTTGATGGTGACATTAATAGTGAAAAGTATATTGGCATTCTAAACGATTTTCTCCTTGAAACGGGGCCTTCTTTATATCCAGAGGGGTGGCGTTTTCAGCAGAATAATGCATACTTCGGCCTATACTCAAGCTTGGATCTACAAAGGGACAACCATTTCATGGCCAGCAGCTTCACCAGATCTTAGTCCCATTGAAAACATATGGGGACTAATGCAGTTTGAAGTTGAATGAGCAGCGCCACGAAATAAAGATCATTTAATTCAGTCAGTTAAGTGGGGGTTGTATAAACAAATACATATGTATAGGTTGCAGAAATAAAGTTATTGTAAAGAATTGCCTGGTATATAGAGATACATTTTTGAATTCTTCGGAAGTAATTGATTAAACGTTAACCAATTAGTATGAAAATTCTTGGTTAAGCATACTTCAAAGTGGGGGTGAAAGAGATATGATATTAGACTTCAATATTTTATTCACAGCCTAAAATGGATATAATACAAGTTTACAGATTTGAATTATTTCGGTGGTTTTAACACTAAATGCGGTGAAAACACTATATTCATCCTGGAATAGTTCTTCTTTGAGTTTTTTCTATAGTTGAACTTTCTGAACTGATTGTTTATACAGGATGAGTATCGCGTGACCTGTCTTCCTTTCTGCTAACTGGCGAATGAGATTGGGTTTGGGCCCGAAAAGGTAGCCCAGGTAATTCCGATACGACAATCGTCTTGAAACGGCTAAAACGGTTCTAATGGGTTTCTAGGAATAATCTAAAGAACAAATATTTTCGATTCCTAAATGGTGTTTAGGCCCGTTTAGGTTTCTAGGAATTAAATGAGACATATTTGAAAAGCCTGAATTGTTGAATTCTGGTTAAGTAATTGTTACGTACCTGCAAAGTGAATTAAAAATTCTTTGTTCAAAGTAAATTTGAACAGTTATTATTATTATCATCGAGATTATCTAACTCGGAAATAAAAGGATTTTATTCAATCGTAAGTTCAAATTGGTAATTTTTGGTATTATTTTCTGAATCAAGTCTTGGAATCAGAAACACTTCCTTATCCCATCTGAAATGTTCACAGTTTACATTTTGGAGTAAACAGGATTCAAGAATTATATAAAACTACAACAAAAGGTTTCCCAGAAAAGCTTGTTTCTCTTGGGATAAAACGATTCAAAAACTGATTTTTCGGACAGGTTATCAACACAAAATATATTTTTGCTGTGGGAGTCTTTGAATTTTACATTCTTTTCAACCCTCATCAGGTAGAAGATAATAGATTAGAGGCTGTTAAAATTCCAAAACCAAGGTTTCCTTTTGTAGCATTCACATGGTGATTCAAAATATTTCGTTGTGAAGTTTCCTATAACTGATATTTCTCCAATCATTATGCCAGTAACTACAACGATGCTACCTACTCAATCTGTCCCAGTGTTAATTACAAGTTATTCATGTACTGTATGTAGTATCAATCTGAATTTATATACTTCTATCCTCATTAACGACCAATGGGGATAAATTACATTTAAAGTTCTCAAAACTCACCTCTTATCCTGATATCGTCGACGATGATATCCCTTCCCTCGATCAAAAATCCAAATTCCAGCTTATAGCCATCAAGAAAAGAATTCAAAAATCCATCGTGGTTAAGTTTCTCACTTCCCACCATGATGGCACAATCTGTCCCGTCGTACCTCATGTGCAGATACGGTTCCAAGAGGATCATGTCTTCGGTGAATCCCTGATCCATGAGTTTGTTGCGAGCCTGCTGCTTGAGATGGTCGAAACGCTTCTCGAAGAAGAGGAAGTTCTTCTTGGAGAACACCTTGGCGCATGGTTCTTGAGCCTCGTGTACAACGTCTGCGAGGGCCATGCCGTATGCAGAAAGGATACCTAAGAGGTGAAGAATACATTTGTAGACCATATGGATTGTATTGATGTCAATTTCATCTACATGCCAGTGATACGGTACATTTTTCAAATATGTTTATTCCAACGCAAATTAATGTTCCTACCTGCATATTTATGTATGAAAACTGTTGACATTCCCAGACTCCTAGCAATGGCGCAAGCATGTTGTCCACCAGCACCTCCAAAGCAGGCCAATGCATGACGGGCAGTGTCATATCCCCTAGCTTGTGTTAGAGCTCTGATAGGTCTAGACATTGCCTCGTTAGCTACTCTAATGAAACCCATAGCTACTTCTTCAACAGACATTCCCTCCTTCAGAAACAAAAACATAAATTATAGATTTGGTAGAATTTAATTTTTTTAGATAATCTTTCCAGAGCATAGATTAACGTTGGCTGAAAAGTCACTACATGAACATTAGAACTTTCAATAGGTTGCCAAACGGAATGAAATCTATATATCACATTATGAAACATTTAGAAATAAAGTAAAACATGTACTGATTATCTTAGATGTCTTGGGGAGTGGTAAAAATTCACAATTACGAGGTTTGCCTTTCATATCGGATGTTTTTTTATAGTGATAGAACTTTAAATTCAAATAAAACACATTTACATTAAGATTGAAGCCAATTTTTTTCTTTATTTGAAAGATAATTTTATGACATTTATGTTTTAGAAATAATTTCCGGCATATGTCCACGACTAGCTCTGAGTAACCGCATTCGACCAGACCAATTTTGAACCACTTTTTCGAGTAATTCAGGCCTTATTTCATCAATAACACTAGTTATGTTGTCTTCCAAAGCGTCTATTGTTTCTGGTTTATCAGCAAAAACAATGACTTGACATAACCCCAAAGAAAATATTCCAGTGGAGTTATGTCGCATGATCTTACCGCCAAATCTTTCTTTCAATAAATGAATTGTTACGGTAGCAGCATGAGGTGTAGCACCATCTTGTTGAAACCAAAACACTTCTGGGTCGATACCATTCAAATTTTGAAACAAATAATCATTGATCATCGATCTGTAACGAGCACCATTCACTATAACATTAGCTCCAGCATCGTTTTTGAAGAAATATGGACCAATGATGCCTCCAGCGTATAAAGCACACATACAGTGCATTTTTCAGGATGCAATTGAACCTGCAGAACTTCTTGAGGATTGTTTTCACTCCTTATTTGGCAATTTTGCTTGTTTACTTAGCCGTTCAACCAGAAATGAGCTTCATCACTTAATACAATTTTACGATAAGAAAGTGGATCAACTTCAAACTGTTCTAGGGCCCAATCAACAAACAAACGACGCTTGTTATGGTCAAATGGCTTTAGTTCTTGAACCAGTTGGATCTTGTATGGGTGTAGACCAAGATCTTTACGCAAAATTTTCCATGTGGTGGATGCACAGAGTCCAACTTGTTGTAAACGTCGACGAAAGGACAAATCTGGATAATCATTAATGCTATGAGTTGAGAAAATGTTGTCCGAAATCTATCGATAGTTCGACGAATAAGCTGCTCTGATGGACGATTATGTAAACCATAAATTTCACGAAGTGCTCTATAAATTTGGCGAATAGAACACTAATTTTGAAAATAAATTTCATCCATTTGTAAACGTTGTTGCGGCGTGAGTCTTTCCATGATAATTTGTCAATGCTCACTGAACAGAAATGTCAAAACAACATGGCTTCTATCTTCTGTCAAATCACAGTTAACCCTATCGAAAGTTCTATCAGTCTAAAAAAAACACCCGATATTTCGGGATTAGAGGGCAGAAACAAATATTAATCATCAAAGATTGTTTTATTGTTTTTCAAAATATTCGCCATGAAGATCTATACACTTCTGCATGCCAATTGAACCAATTTCCGAAGCACGTTGACCACTCCGAAACATGCATTCTGAACGCACCAACCGCTTCTGTCGGTCTCGAAAAACGTTGACCTCTCAGTTCATTCTTTACGTACGGGAAAAAAGAAGTAATTCGGTGCCATGTCAGGTCTATACGGCGGATGACTCATCAAATTGACGTTATGAGTGCTCAGAAATCCCGTGGTTTGAGTCGATGTGCGAGTACTCGCATTGTCGTGGTGAAGAGTGATCCTTTTTTGGCGGTTGGTTTTCTTCATTCCGTGGAAGACAACTGGCAAACAAATGGTTTTGCACAACTCATAATTGAATATTCTGCGTTGTTCTAGTGGTAGGGTTGCTGCATGTCCAGGTTTTCCGAAAAACAGGCGACCACTTGCTTGGAAGTGCTTCGTTCGGGAACAACTTTTGTTGGATTAGTCTCACTTTGAAACACCCATACACGTGAATTCTACCAGTTAGTTGTATTGGCATGTGAGTGTAGCTGTTTCACCAAGTGACTACTCAGCAGTCTCCACATTCTTTCCCAGAGGCGGAAAGTGTAATAAGGGTTACTCCTTATCATCGCGCGAGGTGAGAACCCCTCTGAAGAGATGAACCCAGCAGCTTCCAATTTGGGCTTCAGTTCGAAAACCTATAACCGTCTGGCTGGTAACAGCGAAGCAGTATCCAACCTCTACTGGCTCTGCATGGTCAGTACCCGAGTTGTTTGGGACGCAACTGACACACCGGAAGGGATTATTATCCATCCATCTAAACGCAGTCCATGAACTAAGATAATCTAAAGATTGATGCCTCAATTGATCTTGGTGCGAGCACTGTAAATCTGGCCTGTACGTCAAGACCCACGAACCCATGTGAAGTCGATTGATCCTGGCGTCAAGTACCAACAGACTAGCCGTTTCGTCGAAATCCACAACTAGGACCCCATTCGGTCGATCTTCTACCACACGGAACCAGTGACTGGCGCAAGTGGTATTACGTTAGGCACCAAGACTTAACCCTCCATTTCACCGGGATGAAATATGACGTTCGCGCACAACATCAATGGTTTCCGGAACAACAACTGATTTTGGACGACCTTCACGAAATTTGAATTCACCATACCATCGATAAACACTGGTCCTTGATGGAGCTTCATCGACAAAAATTGAATTAAGTTCATCAATGCGCTGCGCTGTTGCTGAGTTAATCTACGTCGAAAGTGCTCGTATGTCAAAACGTTCTGAGTACGCATAACCTCAAAAATGTCAAACTTTACGACAGAGCTGTCAGTTGCCAGATTGCAACACTAGGGTTGTCCAATCCCGAAATATAAAAGGCAACCTATGTATGTGACATCGTTTCATAGGGATTTCTTTGAAACATTAGAAATAAAGAAATATGATTATTATTATTAATAGTTTTTGAATACTGGATACCTCCATGGCATTGAAAACTCAAATATCTTACCTTATTGTGATTATTCTGAGCATCGAGGAAATTATTTATGTGATTAGTCAAATCTGTGAATTTCGCAACCGATGTTTTTTTATCCAAAGCTTCGTCCTCATTTTTTCCAAAAATTTTAGGAAAATACTCGGGTAAAAGTCTTCCCAATACCAAATTTGCGTCTGTCACCGTCAAAGGACCGCCTTTTTTGTAACAAGCTGGACCTGGATCGGCCCCTGCTGAGTCGGGGCCAACTGCGAACATTCCAGATCTGTGAAATGAAGAATATTATTTAATCGAAAAACTTTTATACAAGATGTTTCACGAATTATTGTACAGGCTTTCAGGGCAGATGCAGGACATTTTGGTGAGTCTGAATCAGTGCTCGAAATATGTCCTAAATATATTCGTTTAAGTGTGGTAAACCAACAAGGTTTAGAATTCATGAAAGGGCTGTAATGATACAGGTATTAATTCATTGGACAAAAGCAAATTCAACGCGAGGTTCAATTCCCCAGAATTAATTTGTTTATTCTTATCTCCAGACCACTTAATGGCAAACTTAGGAATTCGCTGTCGAGGCACGCCCGAACGGCGTCTTCTAAACGAAATTATTTTACTCTGACCTATATATTATAATAACAAACTACAAATTAAAAAGTTCATAAGAGCTAATTGTACAAAATGTAAACATATTCCTTCAGATGAGTTTAGGAACGGAAATTTTTCAAAGAAACACGCTGGCGTCGAAATGAACACGTATAGCTCGACAAAGAGCTGAAATTTTGAGAAGTGCTTAGTTGCAATTTTGAGCGGGTGAACGGATCAAGAAAAATTTGGAAAGAGAAAACCGACGTGTACGAGGTATTAAGAGGGCCGAATCAGAGTTTGTTAGGGAGTCTTGACACGTCGGAAGAACTTGTAAGATCGTCGAAAAAAATCGTGGTACGAGGCTCGAAGCGTATTACTTGAATGTACAATAGATTTTTATCGAGTAAAGTCCACCACAATTCGAAATATAAAGTCCAGTTTAAGATTTTAGTGATGTGTGGAAAATCAACAAGATTCTTCAAACCAATCGACAAGAAAGAAGGAAATTAATGATCATCAAATTAGGTAAGTACAGAGGGATATAAATATTTCTCCATTAGAATGAGGGGGAGGTGGTTGTAAACAGTCTAAACCAATGAATAAATTGCAATCATAAGTAAAAAGAAATAGTTTTTCGTTTTTTTTTTTAGAACGATTTGTTTCTTAAATATTTTCAATGTTTTATGCTTAATTTTTCACTTAACTTTACTTAACGGCATTGTAAACCTGCATAACGGTCGGTCTTGGTCAGATGAAAATCCAAGATTATTTCGTGAGGTGCATACTCAACGTCCCCAAAAATTAAATGTTTGGCGGGTGTATATGGAAATCACATAATCGTCCCTTTTTTATACCCGGTAATCTCACTGGCCAAATTTATTTAGATCTATTGGGGATATTTATCTAGCCCTCTGACAAGTATTGGGGAATGCAGAAGATCATCAAACGATCATTTTTCAACAAGATGGCGCACCACCTCATTTCATTCAACCGGTGCGTCAGTTCTTAGATGAAAATTTTTCTCACGCCTGGATTGGAAATATTGAGTGGCCACCCAGATCACCTGATCTGGCTCCACTGGACTGGATCATTTTCTAACAAGATGATGCACTACCTTATTTCGTCAGTTCTTAGATGAAAATTTTCCTCACACCTGGTTTGGAAGAAGGGGTCATATTGAGTGACCCCTGATCTGGCTCGACTGGACTTTTTTCTATGGGGTCACCTGAAATGCAAGATTTACGCTACCCAGCCTAAGTCACTGGATAATTTGCGAACTCGGATCATTAATGAATACCGTCAGATTACACCAGAAATCTTGAGTAACGTACGTGAACGTTTTCAGCAAAACTTACAGTACTGCATGGAAGTGAATGGTGCCCATTTCTAATAAGTACTTTTCTACTCTTTTACCTGTCATTTCGTTATCGATGGAAATTTTGAAGCGAAATTTCAGGATCTGATAGTACTCGATAAGATCTTCAAAATGAGGTATCGCAACACCCCTCATCCTTTTTCAAAATCAAGGGGTTGTACTCACCCCCGTTAGGGGGTTTCAGTTACGGGGATGTGAAGAGAGGAAAAGTTGGTCCCCCTCTAATCGGAAATTGATGGGTCCGAGCAATTTTTCACATTTTCATTGTAAAGCCGGAAAATCGAGGTGTTAATTTTTCGTTGAACCACATTATATTAATTTGAATTCGACAAGCGATTAAGGCTTTTCCTTTTTAACTGCCACAATGCTAGTCCAAACTTATTATCCAAGAGGTTATCAGAGATAAAAAGAGGCTCTTACTGAAAGAAAAGCATAGATCCACCACCAGCTGCAACAGTATTCACATCGAGCTGAGGAGCCTGAATTGTTACACCCGCTGTCGTTGATTCGTATACGTGCTCATAGCCACCAGCAAATCTTGATACGTCTGTTGAAGTTCCTCCCATGTCGAAACCTATCACCGGTAGATCGGTCTCCTTTTGCCATGTTGTTTTGGCATAGCCCACGACTCCGCCAGCTGGTCCAGAGAGCACAGCCCTAGCTCCATTGAAGTTTTCCATCGAGGTTAGGCCACCGTCACTCTGCATGAAGAGAACTTGGGTTCCTAGGAAAAACGTTTGGAATAAGAATCATGTCGATAGCCACTTGATGACTCACCTTGAAGATTATTTCTGAAACCCTTGCAGAAACCTTCGACGTATCTTCTAATGTGGGGTGTCAAGTAGGCATCGGCACAGGAGGTGAAACCTCTGGAAACCAATCTGACCATTGGCATCACCTTGTGTGATAAAGATACGTGGGAAAACCCTACAAAAATGCTCATTAGTTTATTGAACCAAATCCTACAAATTAAAATAATTATTAGTTCTCGGTAGTAACTGGAGACAAGTTCTGTGGATTAATAACAATTAAAGAGTTGTGTTTACGTCCTTTCTTGAAATTCTCCAAGTTGTTGTTTGAGAAAGATTCAATTGTTGAGAACGATTAATTTGGATTTTCTATTACAATTGCTGCAGCCAAGCCAATATTCCCTTGGCACCTATATTGGACAAATCTGAAGGTTCTTTGACACTAGAATAAGGAAATACCGACGCTTTTTTCTCAATAATAAGTTGGATTCTAAGTATAAGGATTATATAACAAGAGAAAAATATGATTTAATAAACGTTTCAAGATCTTGCATAAAGAAAATAAGGGTCTGGCTGTTATCAAACTTCGGACAAATTTTACTGTGTTCTGGAACAAAAATATTTCAGCGCAGCCAAATAATTTTTATTCTATTAGATCATCTACACTTTGAATTTTCAGTTTAATATTACTTTATTTTGCAGAGTGTTAGAATGTCAAACAAACGTAGTGCAATTTTGGAGCTGTTTCGTCAATGCGAAATTGTTCGTTTGCTCAATGTGCCTCGACAAACCGTGTCCGATGCAATTTGCCGTTTCAAAGAGCTTGGCCATGATGCTCGTCGTCCAGGAAGGGGAAGAAAGCGCACTGGCAATACGCCTAGCAACCGCAACATCGTCAAGAAGCGAGTCAATCGAAATCCGAGGGTCTCCATGAGAAAAATAGCCCGTGAGACCGGTATCAACCGTGGTGAATCCGTTCGTTAAATGTCCAAAAAGAAGCTCAAAAAGTTCAACTCCTCACGGATGAAAACAAACGCGTAGAACTCCAAAGATGCCGCCAGCTTCTTCGTCTTGCCACCGGTCAGCAATGGGAGCGAAATCTCTCCACAGACGAGAAGTTTTCCACTGTAGAACAATCCCACAACCACCAAAACGACAGAGTCTGGTCCGCAGAGGCTCCCGGTACGTCAAAATCCGCAATCGTCATGGTCTGGGGCAGAATTTGTGCCAGCGGCAAAACACCCTTGGTTTTCATGGATCAAAGGGTCAAAATCAATCAAGCGCTCTACCGCTGCGACATTCTCGAGGTCGCAATACTTCCGTGGTCCCAGCATCAGTTCGGTGACAAGCATTGGACCTTTCAACAGGACTCCGCTCCTGCTCACAAAGCGAAAATGACGCAAGAATGGTGTAAGACCCATTTTCCGGGTTTCATCACATCCGCAGAATGGCCACCCTACTCGCCGAATCTCAATCAAATGGACCACAGCGTGTGGTCAATTTTGTGTCTCAAGGCGTGTGCTAAACACCACAAAAGATTGGAGTCGCTGAAGCAATCCCTGCGCCAGGAATGGGACCGATTAACGCCGGAAGAGCTGCGACCCATTGTCGAAAATTTCAAGAAACCTCTGAAGCTATGTATCGCTGCCAATGGAAGCCACTGAAAAATTTAATTCCCACAAACTTTTCACTGATAAACAACAATTGATTCGCCAGAGTTCTCATCAAGTAAAGACCAAATCCATCAAATATAAGTACCTAATTTTTCTGCAATTCTTCCTACTTCCAATTCTTGCTCGGCAACAGTGTAACTATGAACCAGAGAAACGGATATACTGTTGATGCCTGCTTTCTTCAGCCGTTCCAGGCTGCGGAAAACTTCTTTTTCGTCTAACTCCTTGACTACATAGAACTCTTCTCCGGTAGCTCCTGTGATCTTTCGATATTCTCCAGTATTCTTCAATTCGCATACACCATTTTGAACTGGTATTACACGGCAATCGATTTCTACCACCTCTGAATAGAGTACTTCTGGGCGAACGATGTCCTGAAAAAATACTCAATTGAGACAACATCCACAATTGATATGTAGCCGGGAGAAGGCAGCGAAATCCAAATGAATAGCTTGGAGCACCATAAGACTCACCAATTCAAAAATTTTTGGTCTGGCCTGATTTCCTATCAAGAGAAGGTCGTGAAAACCTTTATTTATAACTAATGCCATTTTTTCTCCTTTCCTTTCTAAAAGAGCGTTGGTAGCTACAGTTGTTCCCATCCTTATGCATTCTATTTTGGAATTGTCCACTGGTTGGGATCGATCCAGGATCTCCCCAGTAGCCTGGAAGTATAAATATTATTTATTCACTGATATAAAGCAATATCGCATAAGAAAATTAATCGAAGGTGAAAAAGGTGAGCTTGAAGAATATTCTACAGATTTCTGCATCTGGTTGATCAAAGAGATTCAATTTCATTTACCTCTTGAATGATTCTACGTATTCCTTCAGTGGGGGCATCTTTATAGTTCTGCGGATCTTCAGACAACAATTTCAATTGCTTCAATTGACCACCGGGGCATCTAGCAAACACATCGGTAAAGGTACCACCCCGATCTATGGCAAACTGAAATTTATCACCAGATGACATTTCCTGAAACAATGTCAAAAATCAAGAAAAATTCCATAAGTAACTGTAGCAATAAAATGGTTTTCATAGGTAAAAAGTAATAGCTTAAATCACATTTCTGGGTGAAAAATATTTATTAAATATTCCTGTGTTTTTTTTTATTTGATGTGTCCAGTAGCTACATTCATTTTTGCGTGCTAATTCTAGGGAGCAGCATGCTCTAACTCCAATAAAGCATTTTGAATCATCGTGAACTGGTCGTAGTGGAGTGCATTAAATTGATTGTAGCGACCTTCCTCGCCAGGAATTCTGCTCTGCTCTGCTTCCCGGCGTAGCATATAGAGGATACGACCAGTTCAGACAATACCCAACTGACCGTCCCCGCCGGGATCAAGTAGAGCGGAGTACATAGCGCTTGACGACCGTTCCTACATGGAACACATGGTCACTAGCATCACAGGCAGAGATGTCACCTGTCTAAAAAGTTCAGGTACGCATGCTCGGAACGAAACGCCGTCTCCCAAATCAAGAGGTAGGAGCTCCCTCATAATACCCGCATTTCCTTCAGAGCTTCATTGGTGACCCCCACATGATGAAGAGTTTGCTTCAAGAGCAAACTCTTGATGATGACAGAATTCTGTTCTTTTATTCATCATATTCAGCAAAAATTTGAGAAAAAGAATTGTTGAAATAATTCAGCAGGTCAACAAATACAAAGTCCATACTATTTGAGATTATTACAACATAGACACAATATATTCTTTACAGAATATATAATATATTTGTCGATTTATGCTGAATTCACTGCCAACAATGGTACAAAATCCTGTCCTCTAGTGCCAGGTTAAAATTTAAATTTACGTCGGTACAATTTTAAATATTGATTCAAAGGATTTATCCGTGAATAATTTATCATAATTTCGTTCACTAACAATCTGTAAACTAGAAACAAATTTATTCAACAAATAATGTTATCTAGTTTTTTTTTCATTCCATTAACAAACAATATATTACAATATTACACATCAGAACCTTGAGATCAGTTTGATTATGACGAAAATTGTATAGTTTTTATAACTAATACTCGTGTAGGGAATTTAGTAATGAAAAGTTGATAGTGAAATGAATATTTCAAAGACGCATTTGAAATTTACTCTCTATTTAATATTCCTTTTAGAATTGTTCTGCTCAGTATTGTAATTTGTTTTTTAAATGAGTCTACATTTTGCTTTTATAAAACAGCAACTATTATGTCAAGCACTTTGTTGTTGAATTAATTGACGCATTCAATCTGAAACACAAAGGTTTATTGATTTTTATTCGAAACATTTCAGTTAACTAAGTTGGTTTTTTTTAGAGTGATAGAACTTCAAATTGAAATAAAACACATTTAAATTAAGATTGAAGCCAAATTTTTTTTATTTGAAAGATAATTTTATGACTCTTATGTTTTAAAAATAATATTCGGCATATGTCCACCACGACTAGTTCTGAGGAACCGCATTCGACCAGACCCATTATGGACCACTTTTCCGAGTAATTCAGGCCTTATTTCATCAATAACACGAGTTATGTTGGGTTCCAAAGCATCTATTGTTTCTGGTTTATCAGCATAAACCAATGACTTGACATAACCCCAAAGAAAATAATCCATGTCGCATGATGTTGATGTTATTGGAGGCCAATTAATTGGACCATTTCTCGAAATAATGTTATCGCCAAATCTTTCTTTCAATTAATCAACTCTTACGGTAGCAGCATGAAGTGTGTTACACCTCGTAGCACCATCTTGTTGGAACTAAAACACTTCTGGGTCGATACCATTCAAATTTTGAAACGAATAATGACTGATCATTGATCTGTAACGAGCACCATTCACTGTAACATTAACTCCAGCATCGTTTTTAAAGAAATATGGATCGATGATGCCTCCAGCGTGTAAAGCACACCATACAGTGCATTTTTCAGGATGTAATGGAACCTGCAGAACTTCTTGAAGATTGTTTTAACTCCATTTACGGCTTGTTTACATAGCCGTTCAACCAGAAATGAGCTTCATCACTAAACACAATTTTACGATAAAAAAGTGGATCAAGTTCAAGCTGTTCTAGGGCCCAATCAGCAAACAAACGACGCTTATTATGGTCAAGTGGCTTTAGTTCTCGAAGCAGTTGGATCTTGTATGGGTGTAGACCAAGATCTTTACGCAAAATTTTTCATGTAGTACGTTCATTTCTTTGTCTTGTTCTTGTTGCTTCAACTGGAGAAAATGTTATCCTAAATCTATCGATAGTTCGACGAATAAGCTGCTCTGATGGACAATTATTAAACCATAAACTTCACGAAGTGCTCTCTCCATATGTTTGGCTAATAGAACACGGATTTTGGAAATAAATTTTAACAATTTGTAAACGTTGTTGCGGCGTGAGTCTTTCCATGACAATTTGTCAATGCTTATTGGACAGAAATATCATACAACATGGCTTCTACCTTCTGTCAAATCACAGTTATCCCTATCGAAAGTTCTATCACTATAAAAAAAACACCCGATATGTACTAATTTCTCATATCTTCTTTCGTATTTCGAGCAGTAGAGAAGGCTTAATTATGGAAACACCCCTCAGCCAACTTTCAGCTGATACTTTCATGGATAGTTTGAAAAATTACAACCTATCATTCCAAAACAGTAGAAACCATTTAAATACATTATGTTAAAAAAATATATATGAGGCATTAATTTATTTCCACAAAAATGTTTGTACTACTACAACAATTGTTCCACCACGATGTGGCTTCTTCAGAAACAATTTTTGTGGTAGTACAAACATTTTTTTGGATATAAATTACTGTCTCATATATATTTTTTCAATTGAAATGAGTTTTCACCAACTAAAGACTGAATCAATCAAATAAATACAGTATGTTACCATATTTTAGACCAGTTGTTTATAAGCATTCGAAGAATTTACTATTTAAACAAAACGGGTGATGCGATCAACTCAAAATAATAAATAAAAATCAACATATATATCATTTAATTAAAGTGTACAATTGATTTCTATCAAGTAAAGGCCAACATGATTCGAAGCAAGTTGTTATTGTCTTTAGCATTGAAAATGAGATTGGAAATTTTATGTGAGGGTGTGAAAGCTATTTTTATGTTAGTTTTTGAAATTATTTTGGCCATTTTTATCTTTTATATATGTGATGTTACCTCCCAAAGAACTGAATTTTATATCATAATACGGGTGCAATAGAATCCCTGAAATTTCCGGTGTTTCTGCAGTTTAGCTTCACCCTCAAACATGGTGGATATGCAACCCAAAATACTCTAATCGCCAAAATTATCCACTACCATATTTCTTTTACTTGTTTATATATTCCGTACGAATATAAAAAACCTACTGAACGTATTGAACTAAATAATGACAGCTTATTGCTTCCACTCACCTTTTATCAAGCAGCAACTTCAGTAAAAACCGGAACAGATAGCCCTCGTTCACACTAGTTTTCGGTGCCAGCTCCGAAATAAAAATGCTCCATCTTTCGTTCGATACGATTAGAAATATTTTCAAGGTTGGAACGGCTGATAGCTCCATAGGCTTTCTAATTTGCCAGAAATAAAAGCGTTAACGCGTATCGATTACTAAACACCTTGCGTCTCAAAAAGCCTAAACAAACTCTTCTTTGTTTAAAAATTGTTTGTTAATTGTTTTACTACCGGGGAACATGTTGGTATAAGAGTTTGCTTCGGCAAACAGAATTATGGAATTTATTATTATGGAAGAAGCAGACCTAATTGATAATGGCAGAAAGTTTCAAAACTAGGGGAATTTTAGAAATCTGATAGGAATTTTTACTTGTAAATACTTTCACGTAATATGTTAACAAAAGTTTCGGCTGGTTAAACTTCAAATCCAGTGATTACTGCAAAATTGTGGAAATTTTCGTGTTATAATATTTTCGATTAGAATTCTTTTCTCCCTTTATCTCTATCAATTAAATTCGATATGAAAAATTATTTCATTATGTTATATTCCTCTTCTCAGCCATCAGTTTGTTTTAATTACAAACACTAGGTGATATTATGACCTTATCATTATTATAATAATAATAATATTATTTATAAATCCCAAGTGTATAGGACAGTTTAAAAGAAAATCTCATATAATAATAAAATTACAAGGTAACTTAAATCTATAACTATAATATCTTTCAAGAACTCTTTGACAGAATAATACACCTTAGTCTGAAGTAAAGACTAGGCTTTACTCTCAGGTGATGAGGTAGATGATTAAACAGTTTAATGCTTTAGGTTAATTAGCCTCATTATCTTTGAAGTACAGTAGACATCTATAAATAAGGAATTGTCAAAAGGGTCTTACTATAATGAAAACCGGTCTACATGATTTCCTAGGATCTAAATTGGACATTATTCTCAGAATTCGCGTCTGCAGAATGAGTACATATTTCTACTAAATTACAAAAATAGTACAATATTATAATATTGTGTCAATGAGGTTATCAAGGAAAGCTTGATGAATGTTTTGCCGATGTCCGTCAAAGCATTGGCGAGCTGTTGTAATGTCTGAATGGGTCAGGTAAGCGATGTAATTGCTGTGACATTGCAGACCAGACATGTTCAATACAATTCTAGAGAGACAGCAGGTCAACCCATTCGGTTAATACCACGCATTTCTATGCGGCCTTGACACCAATGGCTGGTGCAAAGGGAATAATAATTGATTCTAAACCAAATCACGATATCTTACCTCTATCATTGTTGCGTCAATGAGGGTTAAAAGATATATGGCCCATTAAAACAAATGCCTCCCCAAAGGCACACTTAGCCGCCACCGAAAAGAGTTCATGGCGTCATGAAATGTTCATTATACCGTTGACTCCGTTCTCGTTCACCAACATTCGCTTATCAGACTGATACATACGAAATCTGGACTCATCCGTGAATAGGCAGGATCTCCATCTTTGCGCTTTCCAGTTCTCATGTTCAAGAGCCAAACGATATCTTACAACCCAGTGCTCTCCACTCAATCGCGGATGCCTGCAGGATCTTCTTGCCCTCAGATCGAAACTGTGCAATCTGTTCCGGATTGTTTGACCAGAAACTATACTCCCAGTAGCTTACTAGAATGAGCTATTAATTCGGGATGCTGTGAATAAGGGATTTCGTCGTATAATTAAGCGTATTAGCGGATCTTGTGCGACGGTTGTGGCTCTTGTTCTTCCACCCCCATGGACATATGCAGCACCTCCACAAATACAACAGCGAATCCACGCTCTACTAACTATACTTTGCGAAAACTGGAAACGAATAGCAACTTCTTGTTAAGTTAACCTTCGTTTAACCAGCACACTAATTGTTCACGTTGGGCGGCTTCTAAACGCATATTAAACTCATGACAATTAATCCACATACTGACCACAAAAAAGATCATATATGATGAGTTTTTTGTAATTTTCTTAATTAAGCCATTCAGTTTCATGAGGACCATATTTTGTGTGTGTGCTTTAACGGCATAACGAGGGGCTCAAAATGGTGTTAAATATTTGAAGGGGTTTTATCATTGAGCTATCTGAATATAACTAAAAAACCAGTTAAAATTTTTAATTATATTTTCTACTGCAGAACCAAATCAGAAAAAATGCATATATTTTTTAACTTTCTTAAAGAGCTCTTAAATTTTATGCTCCCATGTTCCTCTACATGGCCTAAGACGGCTCTGCCGAATCTCAAAAAACAGGAAATAAAAGAATTTTTGAATATCTAGTGTTGTGCTACTTCTTATCTGAAACTATAAGAATTTATTTCACGAGTTCAAAATACATAGATATGGCACGCACTTAAGATAAAATATTCCGGCGCAAATTGCGAAATGGAACAAACTTGTGTTTCTTTTAAATGGTTTCCGAGTTATTCCAAAACGTAACTTGTTAAAACTCGATCAAATCTCAAAGATTATTACAGTATCAATCGAAACTTGAATTCAGAATTTTGGATGGAAGAGATAACAAACTCTTCACTTGTAGAGTACCCCAGTGAGCGATGCAATATGGGTAGTAATTACGTCAGCTGATGAGTTTCCGGCCTGACGCACAGATGGTGCCACAAATTCAAAATTGCTATTTTGTTAGCAAGTACTAACCTTTTAGATAACTGCAAAATTTCCTACCAATCTGAAGTTTGGCTCAAAAGTTACAGTGGTTTTCGAAGAATGGAAAAAATAATTTCGTGTGTTGACAAAACATTGATTTTCCATGGAAAAAAACACCCTTCAAACGAAAGTTTGGCTTGATAAGCGTTATCCGAACTGAACCAGGAAATCGATCATAATTGACTGGTTAGCTGAATTTAACCGTGCTTGTCTTGAAACCTAAATTGTACCACACTCTGGTCGCACACCAGAAAACATTAGATAAATTTTAAGAAAAAAATTCCCATAAACATGGGTCCGCAAACGTTTCATTTTCGAGATACAGGCTGTTAAAGTTTTTTTGTCATAATAACTGCATTTCACAAGATATTAAACTGAAATTTGGCATATACATATAGTCAAGAAAGTACCGGGAATTATCGATTTAAATCTGGCAGGGCAATGAGGCAGGTAAAAACTTTTTTCCTAGGTTGGTACCACTGTCCTTGATTACTATGCCAAGCTTGAGCGGGATCTGTCAAGTAGTGTGTTTGCAACAGGTGATTAAGTCAGTCGATGTCAGAGTGCGTGCCGATTTTTACTATGGGTGATTACATTGAGCAAAGAATTTGTCTAAAGTTTTGTGTTGCAAATGAATTTTCGTGTGCCGATGCATTGAAAATGTTGCAAAAGGCCTTTGGTGATAATGCTCTATCGAAAACTCGTGCATATCAGTGGTACAGAGTCTTCAAGGACGGTCGTGAAATGGTCGAAGATAACGTCGATAAAATTAAGGAAAGGGTGCTGGAAAACCGTCGTACCAGCTTGAGAGAGATAGCACATGATCTTAAGATATCCCACGAGTCCGCACGTACGATTTTGATTGATATTTTGGGCATGAGAAAGGTGGCCGCACGACTCGTACCGAAAGACCTGAATTTTCTTCAAAAACGTCATCGCGAACAGGTTGCTTCAGACATGCTGGATCGCTGTAATTCCGATTCTACATTCATGGAACGCATTATAACTGGTGATGAGACCTGGGTCTACGAGTACGATATGCAAACAAGCCAGCAATCATCGGAATGGGTGGCAAAAAATGAGCCGAAACCGAAAAAACCACGCCAAAGCCGCTCGAAAATGAAGGTGATGCTCATTGTTTTCTTCGATATCCGTGGCGTGGTGCACGACGAATTCGTTCCAGAGGGTCAGACGGTAAACAAGGAGTATTACCTAGGCGTTATGAAACGTTTGCGTGAGCGTATCCGTAAGAAGCGGCCAAATTTGTGGGCGAACAACTCGTGGATTTTGCATGACGATAAAGCGCCTTCTCACCGAGCTATGATTGTGACTGACTTTCTCGCCAAAAACTCAACAAACGTGCTTCAGCAACCACCGTATTCGCCGGATTTGGCTCCCTGCGACTTTTTCCTCTTCCCAAAACTAAAATTGCCCCTTCGTGGCACCCGTTTTGAGTCGATTGAAGCCATAAAACAAAATTCGGCGCGAGAGCTAAAGTCCATCCCGGAAAGCGCCTATAAAAAATGTTTCGATAATTGGAAGTGCCGTTGGCATAGATTTATTGGAGCAAATGGAGCCTATTTTGAAGGCGACCCAATAAATTTTGACGATTAAATGTAAAAATGTTGTTTTAATTGAAAATTCCCGGTACTTTCTTGACAGAGTAGTATATTATAATTTAGAGTTTAAACTATGTGATATGCCAATTTTGATTGCATATCTACAGGGTGATATTTTTCTGGAACTCTGTACCCTATTTTACTACAGAATTTTTTTTTTGGCGAGCAACTGTTAGTTTGAAAAATTGTAAAAAGAAACTTTGTTGTTAGACTAAACTTTATGGTCTCTTGTAGTTTTGTTGTATCGTAATTTCAATTGAATATTTTGTGAAATGCAGATACTATGAGAAAAAAACTTGAAGAAATTTCAAACTTTAACACCAAAACGAAACCTTTGCAGTTCATGGGACTTCTTTCTTAAAATTTCAAGGAATCCCCCCCCTTCGTTCGTATTTTATATTTATATTTAGGAACGTCCTGTATTATTCTTTCTTTTGATCATTTCGTTGTTAATTCTGATGATAACATATACATGAAATCTTTATTCAACCTTTTTGGATCAGTACTTTTTTAAATGACCCCATAAAAAATAATCCAGCATTCAGGTAATGTTCAATAGAAAAACAGAGGCACTGCCCTTCGAAAGGCAAATACTTCTTAAGGTTCAAATGATATTGAATATCAATTGATTAAGTGATATAATAAGCACATAGAATTATGTATTTTTAAAATTTTTGAAAATTTGAAGATGGAAATTATTGATAGATCATGTACGAATGAAATTTTTTAAAAATTGGTATTTACAGAGAACGAAATGTCGAATTTAAATGTTGACATCACCGCCTCATATGAGAGACAAGGGAACCGTAATGAAATATCATTTATTTCAATAATTTTTTTCAAATTCGAAAAAACATGAAACAACTTTCGTGGAATTTAAAATTCTTCAAGATATCTCTAAAATTGTTCTGAATTTTAATTGACAATTATAGATTATAAATTAATCAATCAAAAACTACAGAAAGCACATAACTATATTTTTTTTATAAAAATTTTCATATTTCCCATAAAACATCAGAAACATACAAAAAATTGTTTCCACTAAGTTTGTTCTTCAGATGGAGTAGCTTCGTCTGCAGGTGGGATCTCATCTGCGGCTGGGATCTCTTCTGCAGGTGGGGCTTCTTCAGCGGGCAAAGCCTCCTCTGTTGGAGGAGCTTGCTCTGATAGTGGAGTTTCTTCACCTGGCGGAACATCCCCTTTACCCCCTGCCTGTCGACCACCTTCCTCCTCTCCTTGCGTTCTTTCATCTTCCTCTATCATTTTAAAATCAGTTAACCGCTTTGCACACTTTAAGTTTTAGACCCTTCGAATATTTTAAAAACGACAAATATAATACTAATAATTTTTTCAATAATATAAATTTCATTCTTGAATGATAATTTAGATTTATAAAAAAACAGAAGTAAAAAAAATTTTGAAATTCTAGGTTGGTGAAATGATGAAAAAAAGAGGATATATTTCATATTCTTATATATGATACAAATGTAATTTAATGTTAAAATTCGAGTATAGTCTCAGACGGATTTGATGTCTACAGATATGAAGACCAAAATTATGCTCAATATCCGGGAGAATAAAAATAAAATATATAACTATATGAATCAAACTGACCCATAAACAAATAGTTTCAACAAATAACGAAATCTATACTTTTAGGAAAAAGAAGAGGAATGAGATAGGTTGTGAAGTGCTTGTCCATAGTTTAATTACCATCCACTTCACCTTCCTTCAGCCTATTTTCTTTAATGAAGCTAATCAAACCATTGGTAGATGAATCATGAGACTTAATTTCATCGTGGTTAGAAAGTTCAGGCTCAATGACTTTAGCCAGCTGTTTGCCTAGTTCCACGCCATACTGATCAAAGGAATTGATATCCCAAATGATACCTTGGACAAAGATCTTGTGTTCATACAGTGCTGAAAAAATAAAATTGGTCATAAATTGCAACTTCTGAAATACCATAAAATGACATAAAAGGTTTTTCTATTTAGGCGGGTCGATGTTAACTGCCTGGGGTGGCCATTCTGTTTTTGTGGTGTCTGTCATGATATTGTTGTATGATTGGGGAACACCTCCAAATGATAAAATTTTATCAGCAAGATGAGTGCAAACGTTGCCTGCACTGGGCCCATTTTACGATAGACTAAGTGTCCCTCCGAAGTTAACTCTCCAATGTTTGGTAGTCAAATTCCAGACTACTGATTTGTCAACAATCAGCCAACACGTCAGCTTTTTTTATTCCACCCGCCCTTATTGAGAAACCGTGCAGAAAAAATTACAACAATAAATTTTTAACAAATCTACTCACCAATCAACGCCCCAAGGGTGAAAGGCGTAATCTTCCTGACCATAATACTATTGGTAGGTCTGTTACCCTCGAATGTTTTGTGAGGAAGCAATTTCTTCAGCTCATCCGGTCTCATCTTAGTCGATTCAAGTTCTTTCTTGGCCTCATCTTCAGTTTTGCCCTTCATGAGAGCTTCTGTTTGGGCCAAGAAGTTCGATAAAAGGAGTGTGTGATGGTTTCCGATAGAATTGAATGTTCTTACGGGCATTATAAAGTCGGCCGGTACCAACCGAGTGCCTTGATGAATCAACTGGTAGAATGCATGTTGGCCATTGGTGCCAGGTTCACCCCATACTATGGGTCCAGTATGATAATTCACCTAGTAATAAATAATTTTTATCCAATTAGGTGTTTTATATTATAAAAACGAAAAAGTATATAGACTGAGAAAAAAGGTGGACACCCATATATGCTTATAAGATTGAAATAATTTTTGGTAAACAAGTTCAATGCCTCCTACTTAGTAAATGATTAGATTTTGGTTTTCACGAGGCATCTTACTGAAAAAACTGGTTCAGTAGTGTGTTGACCACCCTCTATTTCTTACACGTCCATTGATGCGTCTAAGCTCGATTCTGATGTACTCAATGTCTTCTTAGACTGTCTCTTTCCAGACAACCCAATTTTCATGAAAAAGAACTGTTAAAGACTGTAAAGTCAACAGCCTGCGACCAATGATATCCCAGGTATGTTAAGACAGGTGACCTTGGGGTCCAAGGTGATATCATTCCATGAAGGCTATTGTTTCTCTGACAATGTGCCATCTGCATTATCTTGTTGAAACATAGCATTTTGGATGGAGTGAATGTATGGTTCGATTGCTTCTTGAATGTAGAGCAGACCTGTATTATTGCCCCTAAAACTAGTGATGATTTGCTACTATAGGTGGTAGAACCCTGTACCATAACACCCACAGTGTTGTAAAGATGGCACCCTCTGTCAAATTGTGGATCATATTTTTCAATGTCGCCTTTTCACCCTTGACGGACCACCATACATCTCCAAACAAAAGAGGGTTTCATCATTAAAGATCAGCTGTTTGTATTCCTGATCCCAGTGAATGAATTCTCTACACTAGAGCAGACTCTTACATCGATATTCAAGTGTGAGAAGTGTGGATGATTAGAAAAAACCCAAAACTTCGTATCTGGCATTAAACCGTTCACATACCAATCATTCTACCATGTTCTTCAAACTACTGATTTTCGATGTCTCGGCTGCTGCTCTACGATCTATAAGTCTTTAATGGCCGTCATGGAGCTGTGTTGTCCCTTTGGGACATCCATACTTCTTCGCTTTATGTACTCCGCCTTTTTGTCTCCACATTCGCTGACACTACAGTATAGTGGGTAAAGATCTACTGGTTCTGCAGCAAATTTGTCCTGTCCGCAGACTGGCTTCATGCAACCCTACAAATTGACCCCTCGCAAAGTCACCTAGCAAATTCTGCACAAACATTTGGATAAATTCACAACAAGTTTGATGACAGGCTATATACAGATTTGCAATTAAATGTGATCCTTCATGCTCAACAACTGAATGCTCTTTCATCATTTAACGAACTTCTAGCCAATAATATCTATATAGGTATTTATCTTTCCTTTCATTCAGTATAAGTTTAATTAATTAATGAATCTAATAATATTCAATGTATACTTTGAAAATATTTACATGCATTTTTGATGGCGAATACTCACAGCATTTCCAGCCCTTGTAATATGCTTTCCATTACTCTCCATATCACCTTGTTGGAAGTAGGCAGCGAAACGGTGCATATATTGATCATATGGCAACAAAGCATGAGTTTCGGCTCCAAAAAAGTTGGAATACCAGATTCCGAGACATGCCAGAATGACAGGTGCCTGTGAATTATGCATAGCATTTCTTCAGAAATATTAAAATATGAGGAACGATTACTCTTAGATGATAACAAGAGGATACTGCTTGAAATATTTAAACATTGTCTTTTTAAGTGAAATCCGCTGAAGTTTTCACAGAAATGAATAATTAATTACGGGGCCCAAACTTCAGAATAACAGTTGAATTAATGCCTTAAAAAAAGAAGTTGTTTTTTTGGTGTAATTTAAAAGTTGGCCATTATTAAGGCACTCCTCTATTAAGCACATTTGAAAAATATAAATTTTACAGTTGCAAACAGTCATTATGGTATCATGATCACTTAATTTAAATTTTTCTTATTTAAAGAAACTTACGTTCTTCTCAAGAGGTTCATTCATAAAATGCTGATCCATGAAGTAAGCGCCGTCTAAGAGCCTTTCAAAATTTTTGAAACCAACAGCTAAACATATACTCAAACCAATGGCGGACCAAAGAGAGTATCTACCACCAACCCAGTCCCAAAAACCAAACATGTTCGCTTCGTCTATTCCAAACTCCTTGACCTTCTCAGCATTGGTACTCAGTGCTACAAAATTCTTAGCAATAGCTCCCTCCTGGAAAAAGAAGGCTCTTTTTGAAATAGATTCAGCATCTTGAAGGGGTACAAACTTACGTTTCCAGCTTTTTCCAAAAACCAATTCTTCGCAGTGTTAGCGTTAGTGATGGTTTCTTGAGTTGTAAAAGTTTTTGAGGCAATAATGAACAGAGTGGTCTCAGGTTTCACTTTCTTCAAGACTTCAGCTATGTGTGTACCGTCCACGTTAGACACGAAGTGGCATTTTAATTGAGTAGCATAAGGTTTTAGAGCTTCGGTAACCATGAGAGGTCCTAAATCGGAACCTCCAATACCGATATTGACCACATCGGTTATTGCTTGACCAGAGTAGCTGGAAATTTGTTTTAAAGTGAAATACAGCACTGATTGAAAGCATAATTCTTGATCATCAAATAGCAGTGAAGAAATTTTTTTGGATAACCATGATTATTATAAAATCAACTGAAATATATATTATTCACATTTATTAAAGTCAGATTATAGGTAGTAACACTTACCCTTTCCATTCTCCACTGATGACCTTCTCGGAAAACTCTTTCATATGGTTCAATACCGCCTTTACATCTGGCATGACATCTTTGCCTTCCACGATGATGGGATTGTTTTCTGGGTCCCTATTTCTCAAGGCCGAATGAAGCACCTGTCTACCTTCGGTGAAATTCATCTTGGCACCTTTCATGATGCACTGACGTGCCTCTGGCAGTTTTCTGTCTTTGCATAATTGGAAGAACAACTTCAGGCCTTCCTCGTCGATGCGGTTTTTAGAGTAATCGATGAGAATGTCTCCATCTTTTGGGGTGCTTAATTTCAAACTATAAATAGAGAGAAGGAATTATCAATTTAATCCATCAAATTTTAAGATAATTAATATGTCAGTAGCAATCATTATAAGAACACATTCAAGAATTTTACATTTTTAGATTGAAAATTTTGAAATTTCTAGATATATATTACTGGATCTGGATATCAAATACATTCTTTTAGTTCAATAATGACATTAATGAGCATATTCATTTTTATACTACTGTTGAATTATTTATTTGTGATTTTATCTATATTTATTTATTTATTTTTGTATTTTTATCCTGATACCCCTAAATCTTCTGTAAAGATCCTTTGAATACTTAAATTTTTTATTCTTTTTTGATTAATATTTTTTAATAGAGTATAATTTTTCAACAGAGTTCAAAATGCCATTATGCAAAGTGGAATTCAATCAAAAACTGTTCCTTTACTAAAAATTAGAACAAATTTAGCATTGTTTCTCAAGAATAGAGAACTAATTTATCAATTCTACATTTTCATTCATGACATTTTTCAGAACATAAAGCTAAGAAATTGAACATCCAAAAATACATAAAGCCTTAAAAAGAATGTTTTAATTTGCGTGCAAAAGCATAAGCATTTACTAAATAAATTTAGCATTTTAATATGACTTCAGTAAAGTAATTATAGTCCGTATAGAAAGTATACGAAATTCATTATTTTTCATAATTTTAATATACGTCTTTTTTGTAACATTCTAAGACAAAAATAATGTATAAAATAGGTTGTGCCTATAGTCGGCTATGGTCAAAGTTACATGGCAACACTATTTGTCAAATATTATTGATTGTCAACATGTATATAATTTATGAAATAATGTCGCTAGAAAAAAGAAAACAGGTAGAATATTTGTATGGAAAAGGTTTACGAAACGTTAAAAAATTAGTGCAATTTCCTGAACTGGGGAAAAGTGCTGTATATGAGACAATAAGGAAGATAAAAAATGGCATGGATATGAGGCATAGACCAGTTTCTGGAAGACTGCGTAAGATTAAAGGAAACAATTCAAACGATTTATTGGGGTTAGAAAGACACGATCCCCGCCTGGGGTTTTGCAAATTGGCTAACAGATTTGGAAATCAACGAAATATAAAAGTATGTCCAGAAATCGTCCGTATGTCACTAAAAAGACAAAGCTTCATATCAAGGAAACCAAAAAAAAAACACCCTATAATGACATCTTTAGAAAAGGAATGAAGGATAGAATGTTGTTAACGTTTTCAAGAAGATAATTTTAATGATGTTTTTATATCTGATGAAAGTTATTTCCAACTTGGTGGAATTCACTTAAAAATCCTATCAAAACAATCAGTTACCGTTCGAATTTCCAAATTTCCCACCAAAAAAATTGTTTTGGGGAGCAATTTCTCAGCATGATGCTACGCGTTTCTGTATAGTTGATGGTACCATTAATAGTGATGAGTATGTCATTTTAAACGATTTTCTCCTTGAAACGGCGCATGCTTTATAACCAGAGGGGTGGCGTTTTTAGCAGGATAATGAAAGATGCCTATACTCAAGCTTGGATGCAACAACACCAAGTGACAACCACTTAATGGCCAGCAGCTTCACCAGGTCTTAGCCCCATTGAAAACATATGGGGACTAATGAAGATTGAAGTTGAATGAGCAGCGCCACGAAATAAAGATGATTTAATTCGGTCAAGTTTTTACAGTTAAACGGAGGTTCTATGAGTAAATAAGATGAATATTTTGTTATAATTTTCTAATTCAAGAATTAAAAATATATACTAAAAAATAATTACAATTTGTTTTTTCCAGATACTTTCAAGACCATATATACCACTAAGTATTGTAGCTTTTCTTGTTGCGTTGCTTGTTTGCTACATAACTAATTTCTAAGATTTTATTGGCACTATATGAACACTCAAATCATTATTCTGCATCTAATTCTTTAATTTTAACTTAGTTTGACCTTTCTGGAGATATTGAGGAATCATAATTTTGTATTCTTCTAATACGAACGTATATTAATATTGAAAATTGTGTATGTATATGCAATTTTCGCATAAAATTATTGAAACAAAAGGTTGGAAATCATTCCACTATTCCTTTAATTCAAGTCACTTTCAAAAAACATGGAAATTAACCGAGAAAACTCCTGAAGGTCATCCCAAGGTGACTTCTGACAGTCAGATTCAAATTGGGGTTATTCCATCTAATGAAAACAAAACAAACTTACCTGTATTTACCGAATCTACACGCATCTTTCTCGAATAGATCCCTTATGTGGAATTTGCTACCCTTCTTATCGAAGTATTCTACTAGTTTTTTCCATGTTGGTTCGCCAGTTAAACAGGGTTTGGGTTCCATGCCTACTCGATACGGATTGCACTTGCCCGTGCACGTAATCAGACAAGGTTTTTTCGACTTGGGTGCGTTACTAGTCATTTTTAGTTGGTCGCTTATCTAAAATTCGAATCGGTGAAATGTCTATGAAATCGTGTGGTATCGAAAAATGATAATGAAAACAAGTTTAAATTAAAATTTCATAAACAATACGTTTGAAAATTTATGTGCGTAAGGTTTGAGTACCGGCATATTTGAGAAGTTGAAATAACGGATTTTGTAGGAATATTACAAGTTTTTAATTCATTAGGTCAATAAGGTATAGAGTATTTTTTAGAAGATTTACTTATTGTATACCACCCAAAATATTTTAACTCTACAGCTATCTTCAGTCGCTCTGTCCGCTTTATTAGACTCACCCAGAAAATTTATTAAATGTTGCATTGAAACGTTAATTATTTGAATTAATGTTAACATACACAATGCAATCAGTGATACAAATTTGTATCATGGATTGCTGTTTGACTTTATAACATCTGTAATAGATGTTGATCATGCAATAAGTAGAAAAAACTTTTGAAAGTGTTTGATGCTGTATTTAGAGAAGGGAAGGGGTGGTTTTCAGCGTTTTGAACTTAATTATTTCTGTTTTATACATCTTAATTGAGGAGGTGAGTATTCGATAGCTATTGGCAATGAAATATAGTCAAAGAAAAATCGCCAATACTTGGAATGCTTCACAATCATCTTTCAAGCGGATTAGCCAAAAATTGCTAACCGGTAAGTCTGCAATAGCCCTAAGAAAAGGTCACTGTGGTAGAAAAAAGCTAGTAACTCCAAGAAGTCAGAGAGAGCTCAAGAATATTGAGATGGAAAATAGAAGTCTTTCCCATCTACATAAAAAAGTTTAAAGAGGCAGGATGCGATGTTTCCGTAAAAACAGTAAGCAGAAATTTGTTTGAGGAAGAAGACCTGTAAAAAACCAAAAACTGACCCCCAAAATGGTAAAAGATAGATTTAACTGTGCCAAATCATATAGGCATTTCACAGAGAAAGATTGGAATACAGTAAGCTACTCATACCTGTCATTTAATTTCTCTTTTGTTCGAAAATTTATTTCGTTTTTTTTCAGGTCTGCTTCAGCGATAAATCAACGATCCAAATTTTTTATAACTAGCCACAGTTTGTGAAAAAGGGAGTTGGTGAGAAGTGAATTCTACCAGGGAATTGTATCGGCATGCGAGCATAACTCTTATCCAAGTGACTACTCAGCAGTCTCCACAGTCTACCCCAAGAGGTAGAAAATGTGATAAGGATTACGCTATATCATCCCCGACTCGAAAGCCAGAACCATCTGACTGGTAGAAGCACTATTCAACTCTGCAGGTCAGTACCCGAGTTGGTTTGAGACGCAACTCACCCGCCGGAAGGAATTCTTATACATCCATCCGAACGCAGTCCCATGAACTAAGATAATCTCAAGATTGATGACTACTATTGATTCTGGTACGAGCACCGTCAATCCGGTCTGTACGACTCACCGAACCCATGTGAAGTCATTTGATTGATCCTGGCGTCAAGCACTAATGGCAAAGCCATTTAGTCGAGATTCACAAACCCTAAATCGTTATGCATTGATCCGGGGCCAGGACAAGCCGGTCCAACCGTCAAGTTCCGTTAAACCCCGAGTCATTTCATGAGAATATCCCGAACATGGGCGACATCTGCGAACAGATAAATGAAATACCTCCCTAGTATAGCATGCGGACTTTCAACCACTGCCCCCTCGAGTCCAACACCAAAGGGGTGGCCAGGTGGTACAAGTATCACCTGTGGGCAAACACTCCCCCCAAGATAACGCAGTATGCTACATAATGCACTTGGCCATTACACAGAAAAATCCGGAGATTCATACTGCGATAGAGTAGAGTACGCCAGTTTTATGGGAAAAGCCTTGTGCTGCGACAGACTCCCTGAGTCACTGAGTTACCAACCAGCTCAACCCTCCATTTCACCAGAACAGCAAAACTAGGGCCCCATTCGGAGATCTTTCACCATACAGGTCCAGTGACTGGCGCGAATGGCATTACGTTAGGCACCAAGACTTAACCCTCCATTTCGCCGGACGAAACTAGGGTCCTAGTTATGACAAGCGCCCCCATCAAGACAAGATCTAATGCCTGGTGGGCGAGTTGATGAGAAGTATCATCCAGACTGTACTATAAAAACAGTAAAACACCCCACCAGAGTGATGATGTGGTCAGATATTAGTGATAAGGGGATCGACCGCCTTTATATTGTGGAAGGAACCATTCGGCAAGACCATTAAGGCATTGGAGAGCAGGTTGGTGCCCCAAGTGAGTGTTTGGTTCCTAAATGATAATGCAATATTTATGCAATACTCTGCACCATGCTATAAGACTAAGATAGTGATTAAATATTTTAAGGACAAGAAAATTCCAATGGCCTGGAAATTCGCCTGACCTGAATCCTATCGAAAATGTTTGGGAGTGCTTGAAAAAGGAATTGGAAATGAAAAAAATCACAAGGCTTCAATTGATAGAAAGAATCATTTACTATTGGAACCACAATGATAATGTTCAAAAATAGCAGAAAACTGCATCAAAATCATGCAACGTAGGATCCTGTCCTTGATAGCTGCTAAGGGTGGACCAACAAAATACTGATTTTTTTTTAAATATCATAAAAATGTTCCAATTTTTGTTCACAAACCCATGTTCTGTTCAACTTCTGCTAAAAGCAATCAAATATTCAAAGTGATTACGTCTTTTATTTAAGAAAATGAAAAAATAACTAGAAAAATCGCAGTGAATCTAATAAAATCGACAGGGACTGTAGAAAGTTCAAATTTTAATCATTTACGATTAATTCTTCTACTAGAAATTGTAAACGGCAATAGAAGACTGAAAACAAATAAAATCAAGATTCTTATTTTATTATTTCACTTAAAGTTGTAAACTCAACATAAAGTTTTATTAATACTGACTGATAAGAAAAAATACATCCATATTAATATTCATGTTAAGAGCTTCTCAGTTATTAAATGATTGGAATTTCGTCTTCATTAGAAAACTTAATGGAAAAACTTACACGTAAATTACATGTACATAAATGCAGTTCTGGACAGATAAACTTTTATAGCATTAATTTTTCCATTGTGTGGTTGAAATACTCACCGATAAAATATACAGAATAAGCACGAATTTCCAAATTTTTCATCTATTTTTAATAGTCAATCCAGAATTCAAAACTTCCATGAATTTTTGTTGAATTTTACTGAAATTTTCTTTATTTTCCAAGTTTCCAAAATGACTAGTTAATATTTTTTCCGTTCAGTGAAAACGTCATTTAAAACTCAATTTTGCCGGCAATGATTGATCAAAAAAAATTTCTTCCAGTTTCTCATAGAAATTAGTATGCAGGGTGACAAGAAAAACTTAGGACAAATTTTACTGTGTTGACAGCTTGAATATATTATGGACAAATGTTTTTTTTATTATTATTCGTTGTTATTTTGTTTAATTTCTTTTGTTTAATAAAGTTAAATGAAAAAATCTTTGTCCGACATTTTTTCTTATCACCCTGTACAGTTTACCGAAACCAATATATTGAGGCCAACATTATTCGGTTCAATACTGAAATAAATTAATGAATTCATATGAGAAAATAGAAATACAAATACTACCAGGTTTATAGTTATGATTTTATTAAAATAAGATGCAAATATTAAGCCGAGCGGTTAAACCGAGCAAATATGGTGTACCGTTTGGTTCCATTCTCGGACCAATATTATTCATATTGCTAAACGACCTAGTGAATTACACGGAAGTTGACCCTATAGATTTGTTTGTTGATGATTCAATATTCTTGAATGGATCGAAAATGAAGCAGATGATGGACTGATTCGTAGAAAATAGCGTGTCGGCGAACGAAGTAAAAATACAAAAACTTCTGATAATATCGAAGAGTAGCTACAAAAATAATGTTGCTATTGGAAGCTAGGTTCCCCATTCCATACTGGCGTTCGCAGATGACACAGACATACCGGGGAGCTCAATTATCAATGTTAAAGAGGGTTTAAAAAAGGGGATCTAAAAATCAACGATGACAAATTAATATATGCGGTAACAACAGGATAGGGCAGATTGTCACAACGAACCAATAGAACTTTGAGTGTTCATCAATTCAAATACATTAGGGCTATAACCTTAAACAATGACATTACCAAGACAATTAATGACAGTATACAAAGTGCTTCTGTTTCGCCAATTTCGAAATGTACTGAAATCAACTCATACATATGCAATACGAAGATAAACTACACCATGCTATTTTGAAACCTATAATGACATATGCTTGTGAAACGTGTGGACTTTGACAAAGGACAGAGTAAGTACCACCATTGGCATGTGAGCATGGTCCTTCACCAATTGTCCACGTATGTAGTCTCTAGTATTCCCGAAAGAGATCGTTTAATAAGGTTTACGCTTTATCACCACAGAAAATGCTTAAAACTCCCCCTGTCTCTAGTAGGCTTCAGTCTTGGGAACTTAGGCCGTGACTGGTAGCAGCAAAGCACTATCCAACCTGTAGCGACTCTGCAGGTTAGTTCCCGAACTATGTGGAACTCAACTCACACGCCGAAGGGACTAGTTTTCACCACCCAGTCGCTAAGTCAAGACCCACAAACCACCGAGGAAATAACTCAATTGATCCTGTTTCGACTAGGACAAAGGACAACGAGAGCTGATTGAGAATTGCAGAGAAAAGGATTTTGAGGGATATATACGGATCAATAATGGATAATATCACAACAATACGGCATCCTGATAAACAGTGATCTAGCAGAAATACATAACCCTGTATCGTCAAGCTGGTAAAATCAGAAAGGCTTAAATGGGCGACATATAGTAGGACAGGGGTAAAGTTAGTGGGGAAAGAGGTGCAGAAAGGAAAAACCGAGTAGAAAGACCTAGACTGCGTTGGAGAGCATACTTAGAATCCTGAGTATTGAACTGGCTGAACATGATGCAGCGAGACAGATAGAGACAAATCTGAAAGTCAGCCAAGATTCACTCTGGGTTAAATAGCTACAGAGAGAAAGTTACAAATATATAAAGTTCATAATAATAGCACTACTAATAATAATGTAAGTATACGAACGCGCTAAAGTTCCAGAAAGTTTAGAAATCAATTAATTCATCAGGTATAACCAAATTGATGAAGAATAATTCAAAGAACTTGTATTCATAGGTTGTCTATTTATTTATATATATATGTTTATATTTATTGATAAAAAGTAGGCAGCCATTAATTTTTCTCACATGTTTGACATTTCAATGACACATCTTCCGATCCATCACAACTTTTTCACAAAGAATACCAAATCATATAAAGGACCGTTGCACGAAGATGAAAATTATAACATAATCCCAAAGCGGAATCACTAATCTTCCAGAAAAAATTAAACCACCCCTTTGCAAACATGGCGAGCAGTTTACCCCCAAGTAGTAACGAAGAATATAGTGGAGACCTGACGGTCAACGAAGAAGTCGATCCCATTTTCAGTGTGAGTAGAACTCATTCTCTATCAATAATGACGGCAACAAAACCTATACCGCAGATGGAACACAAGAATACAGAAATGCACCATACGGACTTCGCCATGCACATGAGAAAGCCGGACCATATGAAAGAGTTCGATTTGAATCATCCCGACATAATATTTGCAATAAACTTGGGGATTCAAATGCAAGCCATAAACGACATCACGGGAACAATCAAACCAAAGTTGAAGGCTGATTTACAGTGTTTAGTCAGCGAAGCTTGTATCAAAGCTTTAGATAAAAAACAAGTTACATTTTGCTTGGATAATGAAAAGTAATAAGCTCTTATAACGTAATAAAATATTTTAACATTTGGAATCTCATCTCTCCATTTTAATCCAATTGTTGAAGTCATGGAAAAATGCTTTCATCATATCACGTGATAACTGTCAATAATATTGTTTTCTATTGTTGACGTTAAGATGGCGGTTATGTCAAAATCATCTGCATTATTTGACGAATGCTTCTCTGGATCTGTAAGAAAGTTCATTTGAGAAAAATTTCTTCTTAGTTATGTTTTTTTGAATTCTCATTTTTTATTTATATTTGACAATTGAAAGTTACCGAATACAATGTAAGTAGACTCTTATTCGTTATAAATGGTAATTTTAGTTTATCAAATTGAATTTTTTTCAAAAAGTTTCAGTAGTTCTTGCAAAATCGGGAATTTGGCTATTTTTTAATGAAATCTTCTCTGTTTTGGGACGAAAAGATGAGTAGCCAAAAATACCTACCTAATTCAGAAAGTACAAATCCGCGCCTTGGAGATATTGAGCATCTTACCCAGTTATCAGAAAACTTATCAGCTCTTTGCATAAGTCATGAATATTCTGATGTTGTTCTGATAGTGGAGGGACAGAGGCTTCATGCCCATAAGGTAAGCATATCTAGTTTGAAAACAATCAGAAATATTGAAGCATTATAATTTCAACAGAACATAATATGAGAAGCCATTTTATATCTCATGCATCAAATGGGTTGGCTATTAAAGTTAATGATTGTTTAGGTTTCTATTACTTTCACACAGCCAACAACTGATGAAACCATTAAACCACATACTGTGTTCTCTGAAAAAGACCTAGTAAAGTTCGAAAACTTTGTAGTCAACAAATTTATTTCAGACTTTTTATAATAAGCTAATGCTGCTATAAAAGTTTTCTTGTTGAATGTCTAAAGAAATTGATTCAAAACATATCTCAATCCATAATTTAGTGCATATCTCACTTCATTAAAATTGTTAGAATGAGTATTTGTCATTTAGTGGTCATATGATGTAAAAACTACATAAAGTTAGAGGTACCTAGATATATTCAGTACCCTGCAAAATTGTTGGACTTTCCTACAGAAAATAATGAAGTTACAACTTTGTTTTAATAGAAATTAGAATTCACCTAAAACGAAGCATTTCATGGAAAATCGCACACAAGGAAGATGCAGCTATTCAAAATTGCTCTTAATCTTAATTCCAGGCCTGAAATGTATTATTGTCGCCAGCATTAAATGACTCAATTTTTGATGGGTTTGGTACCCAGAAAGTAAGCAGCAAATAAAAATTTGTTTTAATCTTTTATCCCTAGTTTTTGACCATTTTTTCTTCCAATTTATGGAACAGTACAGCAAATTCTTATGAAACTGTTGTGATACATTGTTGAAGATATCAAAGAATATGTAGGAACACCTAGGAGGACTCAAAATTGAGGAGGAAATTTCCCGAATGGTCGAGCAGGCTAGCAAAAAACTAATTTTGCCTGTGCTCTAATTGATAATTAAAATTAAGTTATAAAAGCAATTTAAATCTTCAAAAAAGATTTTTTTCTCAGTATACAGAGTTTTACAAAAACCATTCTATTGTAATGAAAATCCATTTTCAGAAAAAGTGTTCTTAATGTCTTTGATGAGTTAATTGTTCCATTATATCTTATACCTTGTCAGATAAAGATTTCTTATATTTACTTCAACGTTATTTATCAGAATTACTCAGAAGAGTCAATCATCAATATTCCAAGGTATATCAGTACTCTAATAGGATGCATTATCTTGGTTATTTTGAGAACTCTCCTATTTTGTGATCATTTATATAAAGGATCTTCGGTTAAATTAGTTTTACCTTTTTTTAAAAAAACTGAAACATACAAAAATAGAAAAAAAAAGAATATATAAACTCTATCAGAACTAAAGTTTCTAATCATACTGTTGTTGCCAAATTTACACCTGTTGGTAGATTATGACACCCTTAACTATGGTTAACATTATCAAGAATATGTTACTACAATACGTAAATTTGTCAAAAGAATATAGATGGTTTAATGGTAAGTTTACTTGTAGATGAAAACACAATTTCCTGTTGTTCACATTATTTGGGATTTTACGATATTTATAACACTGATTAACCACCCATCTTCAACATTTTTTAAATAATTTTTCAATGTCTAACATGAACTTATTGAGTCATTCTTTCTGGACAGGTAAAGATTTATCATATTTACTTCAGAACAATTTATCAGAAATTCTCAAAACCGTCAATGAACAGCTAGTCAATGTAACGCTTGTTTTTGGTATCTTCAATCATATTTTACATTATGAAAAGTACGAAAATCTCTTAAAAGAGCATTAGTTGTTTAATGATATACCCTTCTAGACGGCCATTTTCTGTTAATCAGACTGGACATTGTTGAAATTTTAGGATATTTGTAACATTAACCATCCGCCTTCAAAAAGTTATATATTTTAAACTTATCTCTATTAAATTGCAGGTTATTTTAGCTTCTAGAAGTGATTATTTCAGGGCACTCTTATATGGTGGGTTAAAGGAAACTAACCAGGTAATAATGGTAGAATATTAAATTTAGATGGTATTTCACTGCTTCTCTGTTTCAGTCCGAAATTGTTCTGTCTGATGCTCCTCTTAAGGCATTCAAAATCCTACTGAAGTATATCTATACAGGTAGATCATCAATTTTCTTTTATGAATAAAATTAGTGTGCGATAAAATAATAAACAAAAAATACATTCAACATTTTAATGTCATTTTACGGAAGAAAATACAGTGGGGATTAAATATTCAAACCGTAATTCATATGAAATTTTTGAAACAAAATTAATTCGGAATACATGCTTTTTTCATTTATGACATATATAGGTATCCCAGAATTGAAGTCAAGCCTGAAGCGGGGTAATAGGCCGTAATAATGAGGAAAATGTAATAAGGGGGCCGGAAAATAATGTTATTTCTGCGCATATCGATATTTGATTATCATTTGTAAGCTCATAGGGTATTTCAAAGTGTCAAAGACGTTTTGAGGTTATTGGGACTTTTTCACTTCTAAATATTGAAGTATTAGACTTTTTGCATTTGGTGTGAAATGGCCAGCCAAATACCAGAAGAGCATTTCCGGCATTTCATTCTTCTGGAGTTTCGTAAGAGTAGTAACCCAAAAATTGCAACTAAAAACATTGCGATGTTTATCCAAGTGTATTTGACGTTCCTAAATGCCAAAGATGGTTCTCTAGGTTCTGATGTGGTAGTTTTGATCTCTCTGACTCCTATCGATCAGGAAGACCAACCACATTAGACAACGACAGGCTAAGGGCAGAGGTGGAAGCAAATCCATGTCAGACAATTGAAGAACTCTCAAACACTCTTAACCAACCTTGGTTGACCATCCAAGAACATTTGCAGCAGATTGGAAAAATAAGCAGAGCAGGTGTTTGGGTCCCTATAGTCTGTCGGAAGAGAACAAAACCAACTGGTCCATCACATGCAACATATTGCTTCAACGGTACCATACAGAACCGTTTTTTGATCGCTTGATCACTGTAGATGAAAAATTATTATTATTATTAATACACAGACAAAGGGAGGGGCGAACCCATAAACCCTAAAATTAACAAAATTTGTTGCCTCAGTAGTAAACATACCTCATTAAATGTCCAATAGAAAACCCGATTGCAAACTAAGCCAAAAAAAAAAAAACAAATTTTCATTAATGTCTCAGCCAAACCACCCGTCCAATCCACTCTTAAACACTCCAACCGAACTCGCACCGACAATTCCCGCAGGTAGGGAATTCCACACTGTGAACACGCGATTCACTAAACAATTCTTGCGGCACCTGACAGAAAAGTTTTCCTTCTTAAGTTTTAAATGGTGACCTCTCAAACGAGTGTCAGAGCCTACACTATATATGTCCCTTAGCATGCCATAATTGTACCTCAATATACGAAAAGTGATAATCAAGTCTCCTCGTAGCCTGCGCCTTTCGAAGGTGCTGAGGCCCACCATACTCAATCTTTCCTCATAGCTTGGTCGTGCACCTCGAAACCAAAGTCGCGTTGCCTTCCGTTGCAGTTTTTCCGAGCACTGTTGATCACGCACTAAATCAGCATTCCACACAGGCCCGCAATATTCCAACAATGGTCTTACGTAACTGGTGTATAATCGTATCCATGATTTCAGTGATATTTTTCGGAACGATTTCTTTAACATGAAGAGCCTGCTATTCGCCTTTTTAACAATTTTCGTAATATGCTCTGACCACGACAAATTCTCACAAACGGTCACACCAAGATCGTTATGGGATCGTACAGTGTCCAAAAGATGCTCACCCAGCATATATGTCCTACGCGAATGATTGCCCCCGAGATGCAAAACAACACATTTATCTATATTCAGTGGCAAAAGCCAGTCCGAGCACCATTGAGATATTGAATCCAGATCTTCCTGTAGAGTTCTGTGTTGGGTGGAGTAATTAAAAATCTTCGTGTCGTCGGCATAAAAAGCACAGTCAGACCGGATGTGACGAGATAAGTCACTGGCATATAATATAAACAACAGCGGCCCAAGAACAGATCCCTGGGGTACGCCGCTCTGTACCACTCTGTCTGTCGAAAAAGAACTCCCGATGCGAACGCAGAACTCTCGGTCAGACAAAAAGGATTTTATCCAAAGGAGAAGTTTTCCCCGAATCCCACAATGTTCCAACTTATGAAACAACCTCTGCCTAGGCACCCGATCAAAGGCCTTGGAGAAGTCCAAATAAATAACGTCCATCGCCTCCGCCCTGTCTAATGGGTCCTAGATGATAATCCAAAATGCAAAAGGCAGTGGCTCTCCAAATTAATCACCACGAAGTACTGCAAAGCCGTGTTTGCATCCCAAAAAGAGGCCATGCTGCCTCTGGTAGGCCTGGAATACAATATGACGTGGCTAAGCGGACGATAACAGGCAGCATGAACTCAAGGCTAGAATCTTTCTGCCCTGAAACATTCGAAGGCGTTCCTTGGAACAGCTTCGAACCAAAATATGTTGGACCTAGCGCTAGGTCTGGATAAGACCAAACTCAGAACACTTGATGGAATTATGACAGGTTACTGCAGGCTGAAAGTGCATTTGTACAAAATCGATCTGGCTGAAGACAAGGAATGCAGGCTGTGTCTTGAGAACACTGAAACAGCCATGCACATTGTCTTAGAATGCCCAGCGGTGAGTCGCATCAGAGTCCAAGGTCTTTGGTCAGGTTTTTATAGCCCACTGCGAACTGAAAAAATTGCCCCCGAACAAGATTATCTGTTTTATCCAAAAACTGGATCTCGTCGGGGAAATATAAATTAAGGGTGAACCACAATAGTCCGTGCGAACGCCCGCTCACTATAAATAATAATAATAATTTCCAGATAATCCAGAAAAGTTTTAATTTTTAATACTTTGTTGAGCAAAAAGTGACAATTTCTTCCAAGTTTCAAGTTGGGGCAGTTGGCTTGACATATTAAACAACAATTTACAGAAAAATTCAGCATTACATAATAAAAATTAATTTTAAAATAAAATAAAGATTTGTATTAGGAGTACAAATAAGTTTCCGCCGTTTTATTGTAGATGGCGCGGCACGGAGTTTCGGTTAGCTTTCGCAGATGATAACCGGCTTAAAAAATAGTTTGGACATTCAAGAACAATATAACCTAGTAATATCATTGATTTTATATTGGTAAAATAGAATTTTTATAAGTTGAAAATGTCAAAATTTGAGCCAAGTAAGCGTCATTTGCGGGAAATATTAGTTTACTTCTTTAATTTAAAGAAATCTGCTGCTGAGGCGCATCAATTGCTTGTAGAAGCATATGGTGAGGGTGCTTTGAGTGAGAGAACGTGTCGAGAGTGGTTTCAAAAGTTTAAAAACGGTGATTTCGACGTAGAAGACAAAGATCGCAGTAGAAGGCCAAAAATTTACGAGGATGCAGAATTGGAGGAAGATTCATCTCAAACACAAAAAGAACTTGCTCTAACATTAGAAGTCACTCAGCAAGCAGTCTCACATCGTTTAAAATCATTAGGAATGATTCATAAACAAGGAAATTGGGTGCCGTACGAATTAAAGCCGAGAGATATTGAGCGCCGATTATGCTTAAGTGAAATGATGCTAGCTAGACATAAAAAAAGGATTTTTTACATCGTATCGTAACTGGTGATGAGAAGTGGATACATTATGACAATCCAAAAAGAAGAAAATCATGGGGATTACCTGGCCACGCGTCAGCATGAACAGCAAAACCGAATATTCACGGAAAAAACTTATGCTGTGTATTTGGTGGGATCAGCTAGGTGTAGTGTATTATGAGTTGCTTAATCCGAGCGAAACAATTACTGGAGCCCTCTATCGAACACAATTGATGAGATTGAGCCGAGCTCTGAAGGAAAAACGCCTTCAATAATATTCTAGACACGAAAAAATTATTCTTCTGTATGACAATGCTCGTCCACATGTTGCGGCTTCCGTGAAAAAGTATTTGGAAACACTTGATTGGGAAGTGTTACCCCACCCGCCGTATTCACCAGACATTGCACCGTCCGATTATCACCTGTTCCGGTCCATGGCACATGCTCTGACGGCGCAGCGGTTCACATCTTATGAGGATACCAAAAATTGGGTTGATTCGTGGATAGCCTCAAAAGACAAGGAGTTCTTTAGACGTGGGATTCGAATGCTGCCTTAGAGATGGGAAAAAGTAGTTGCAAGTGATGGGCAATATTTTAAATAAATTTATATTACCGTTCTTCTATAATAAATATTCAATTTGTGTTAAAAAACGGCGGAAACTTATTTGTACTCCTAATAGTAAGGCACTTATGTTGAAGATTTTCTCGATTTTTCAAAATATTTCTCTTACAACCACAGAATTATCCAAATCTATTTTCTGACTCATAAAGACTCGAACATAAGTAATATCCATGTTAGATTCAATTCTCAGCTTGACTAATTTTTTTTTTTCGATTTGTTTGGCAGAATGCAAATTTAGTGTAATAATTTCTCGTGAATGTATTATTATAATTATAGTAATGTATTATTCAGAATTATCAGAAAATTAATTCTTTCCTTCATCTTGCCAGGTCACATGTATCTGATGACACTCAAAGAAGAAATCATTCTCGACACCCTGGGCCTAGCCAATCAATATGGTTTTGTGGAATTAGAGTCTGCAATCTGCGATGTCTTACAGCAGCTTCTGTCTCTACGTAATGTATGTGCTGTCCTTGATACGGCGCAGGTTTATGGACTTGACAATCTTGTTAAAGTATGTCATAATTTCATGGATAGACACGCTTCTAAGATATTGGCACATGAATCATTTCTTCAACTGTCACAGGTAAAATATTTACAATCTGGTTATTAAAGAGAGAAAAGTAAATGGCTAACAACTTGCGTCTTTCTGCCATTATAAAATAATTTTTTTTTATATATAGTCCATCTAGAAAATATCCGGAATTTATTATTTCTTAGAATTTTAATATACTACTCTGTCAAGAAAGTACCAGGAATTTTCAATTAAAACAACATTTTTACATTTAATCGTCAAAATTTATTGGGTCGCCTTCAAAATAGGCTCCATTTGCTCCAATACATCTATGCCAACGGCACTTCCAATTATCGAAACATTTTTTATAGGCGCTTTCCGGGATGGATTTTAGCTCTCGCGCCGAATTTTGTTTTATGGCTTCAATCGACTCAAAACGGGTGCCACGAAGGGACAATTTTAGTTTTGGGAAGAGAAAAAAGTCGCAGGGAGCCAAATCCGGCGAATAAGGTGGTTGCTGAAGCACGTTTGTTGAGTTTTTGGCGAGAAACTCAGTCACAATCGTAGCTCGGTGAGAAGGCGCGTTATCGTCATGCAAAATCCATGAGTTGTTCGCCCACAAATTTGGCCGCTTCTTACGGATACGCTCACGCAAACGTCTCATAACGCCTAGGTAATACTCCTTGTTTACCGTCTGACCCTCTGGAACGAATTCGTAGTGCACCACGCCACGGATATCGAAGAAAACAATGAGCATCACCTTCATTTTCGAGCGGCTTTGGCGTGGTTTTTTCGGTTTCGGCTCATTTTTTGCCACCCATTCCGATGATTGCTGGCTTGTTTGCATATCGTACTCGTAGACCCAGTTCTCATCACCAGTTATAATGCGTTCCATGAATGTAAAATCGGAATTACAGCGATCCAGCATGTCTGAAGCAACCTGTTCGCGATGACGTTTTTGAAGAAAATTCAGGTCTTTCGGTACGAGTCGTGCGGCCACCTTTCTCATGCCCAAAATATCAATCAAAATCGTACGTGCGGACTCGTGGGATATCTTAAGATCATGTGCTATCTCTCTCAAGCTGGTACGACGGTTTTCCAGCACCCTTTCCTTAATTTTATCGACGTTATCTTCGATCGAAGCCGTCGATGGGCGGCCACTTCACGACCGTCCTTGAAGGCTCTGTACCACTGATATGCACGAGTTTTCGATAGAGCATTATCACCAAAGGCCTTTTGCAACATTTTCAATGCATCGGCACACGAAAATTCATTTGCAACACAAAACTTTAAACAAATTCTTTGCTCAACGTAATCACCCATAGTAAAAATCGGCACGCACTCTGACATCGACTGACTTAATCAGCTGTTGCAAACACACTAGTTGACAGATCCCGCTCAAGCTTGGCATAGTAATTAAGGACAGTGGTACCAACCTAGGAAAAAAAAATTTACCTGTCTCATTGCCCCGTCAGATTTAAATCGATAATTCCCGGTACTTTCTTGACAGAATGTACTTCTTTTTTGTAACAAGTATTAAATAGGTTGTTCAGATAGTCAGCTATGGCCAAAGTTGTATGGCAACACTATTTTTTAAATATTGTTGATTGTCAATAGTTATACAACTCATGCAATAATGTCGCAACTAGAAAAAAAAACAGGTAGAATATTTGTATAGAAAAGGTTTTCAAAACCTTAAAAAATTTGTGCAATTGACTAAACTGGAAAAAAGTGTATATGAGATAATACAGAGGATAAAAAATGGCATGGATATGAAGCATAGACCAGTTTCAGGAAGACAGAGTAAAATTAAAGGAAACAATTTAAACGTTTATTGGTCTTAGGACGACACAATCCGCGCCTTGGGTTTCGCAAATTGGCTAACAGATTTGGAAATCAACGAAATATAAAAGTATGCCCAGAAACTGTCTGTATGTCACTGAAAAGACAAGACTACATATCAAGGAAACCAAAAAAAATCCCCATAGTGACACCTGTACAAAAGAAACAAAGGATATAATTTTGTCAACATTTTCCAGAAGATAATTTTAATGATGTCTTTATATCTGACGAAAGTTGTTTCCAACTTGGTGGAAATCACTTTAAAATCCTATCAAATCAACCTGGTAGCGTTCAAATTTCCCACCAAAATAATGGTTTAGGGAGCAACATCTCAGCGTGGTGCTACGCCTCTATGTGTAGTTGATGGTACCATTAATAGTAAAAAATATTGTAGCATCCTAAACAATTTGCTCCTTGAAACGGCGCATGCTTGATATCCAGAGGGGTCGCGTTTTCAGCAGGATAATGCAAGATGCCAAAATTCGGCCTATACTCAAGCTTGGATGCAAGAACACCAAGTGACAACCATTTCATGGCCAGCAGCTTCACCAGATCTTAGTTTCATTGAAAACATATGGGTATTAATGAAGATTGAAGTTTTCCGTATACTTTTAGACGGACTATACATGGTTTTTTCTTTGAAAAGGACGTGTACATAATTGTTGAAAAAAAATTTGAAAGTGAGAAGTTAACTGTCTATTTTTTAAAGGAACTAATAAGCCTTTGTATACGAAATACTTTGTTTTCTTACTTACTCGGTCGTTTATAATCATTGAGCTCCAGAAATATTTCACATACTTGTCTCTTCAGCAAAGTGACTTTAAATAAGTATTTTTTTCTCGTTTCAAAATTATAAAACTTTCAAATTGTCTTGACTAAACATGCATATATAGAACAATACTCCTGTTACAGTCTTCCCTCATAGACTTATTGAAGAGGGACTCGTTCTTTGCTGCTGAGGTAGAAATATTTCAAGGGGTGCTCAACTGGAGCAAGGCCAACGAAGATATTGGGGATAATGTCCTTAAATGTGTTCGACTACCATTGATGACAGTTACACAGCTGTTATCTGTCGTTAGACCTGCTAGCATAGTCAAACCAGACGCTTTGTTGGATGCTATTGCTGAGAGGACCAATGCTAGATTGAGCAGTTTGCCCTACAGAGGACAATTACGTAAGCAGATTAGATTATTTTTATAATGATTTTATTCTTACCGTTAACTTCTTTTGCTTCTGTTTATGCTTATAGTATATATATATATATATATATATATATATATATGTATATATATATATATATATATATATATATGTATATATATATATATATATATATATATATATGTATATATATATATATATATATATATATATATATATATGTATATATATATATATATATATATTCTCAGTGACAAGAAAATAGCCACGCAAGAGGAGATATCAAGTTTTTGAACAAATTTGGAATTTTATTAATAAAACATAGAAATTGATTCAGTAATTCTTTGTATGAATCAGAGCTATCGTTTTTCAATCTTATGGACCATCTTGTTTTACTACTAACATTTCACATCAACAGCAACTGTTTGGAGAGCACTAGGTTATTAGTTCGCTGGAGCCTAGAATAGCTTTTGGTAAATATATTTAAGATTGCAGAAGATTGTATGAGGATTAGACAAAGATGGTTGGAAACATCTTAATATTGAATTGTGTTAGGAGGTATATTTACCAAATTGCAAGGAATGTTTAGCAGGAGGAAAAACTCATCAGATCAAAAAAAAATCACCTGTACAGGTGGTCCTTTTTTGTAGAATAACTTGAACAGTCAATAGCAAGTCAAATTTCAGGACAAAAACTAAAATTACTACAAACTTTTTGTTACATCAAACGACATGCATATGATGTATGCAGCATTTTTCTGGCAAGTTCTGTGAAAAATCCCTTCCTAGTTTTGCAATTTTCTTGCCATTGAGAATATAATTATACAATATTTTTTTCATATATTTATATAAAGGATCATTCAACAAGAAATTTGATTTTAAATTGAGAGAAAAATGCGGAATTTTTGTGAGAGGCAGTCATATTTTTAATTCAATCAAACGATCAAACCCTGAGGTTAATAATATATGTAAAATGAACGCCTTGGCTGTTCTTACAGTCGATTATTCTTTTGATATTTTTCATAATGTTTTTACATAATTGACTCTATTTGAAGAACAGTTTATATTGCCTTACAATGCTTGAATACTTGCTATAGCAATTGTTTATACCTTATTTTCACCAATTTTATAGAGAATTTTCATTATTTAAGTGTGAGTGCATATCAGTCCATTTTCATAACCTCACAATTTCTACTTGTCAAATGCAATGTCTCTGTCAGTTTTATTTTCACACTTTAAAAATGAAATTTAAAATGAAATCTCTTGTTGAAAAATTGGACTCCTACAGTATACAAATTATTTAGAATCTGCTAGAGCAGTCTCAGAAGTACCCAACCTTACAGAGAAAGCTGAAAAATTGGGCAAAAATATCTTTATCTTTCAGTCAGGCTTCCAATACATGTTTGTTTATTTTTTGCCGTTTCTAGCACCCAATATTTGATAGTAGTAGAGGAGCAGAACCTCTGGAGTAGACTGTCATTTTCTTTAGTGATAACTGCTAAACAAGTACTAAATGTAGTGTCAATTTTTTTTTGCTCATTTACCAATCATTCTTTTCAAACTATGAGGGTGGAACAAACAAACCAGACACCCTCGTACATCCACCATGTATGTGTTAGATTGGGTACTCCTGTTATTTATTCTCTTATATAATTGTGGAAAAATATGGAAGTTGAAGCAATTGTTTTGTAATAGGTTTTATAACATTGGATTACTAATCAAATGAAGGGTATTTGGTGACGGTGCTCTAATATACAGATTGTCGGCATTTAACATTAATATGTTATAGACGATGATTATAGAGATCAAAATATGCAAAAAAGTTCATATCAACCTACGTTCTGAGATGGGGAGTTAGAGCCCCTATATCATACCTCAGAAACTGTATTTTGCCATTGTTTTGTCAAAATTTGGCAGATAAATAGGAAATTCAAAGTGTGAATTTTTTTGGGTAAGCCAAATTGTTTGGTGATAACCAAAAAATACTCATTTTTACCAGTAGTGAAAATGATTGGAGGCTTATAAAAATGGCTCCTAATTTCTGACCTTGTGATCTTATTGAATTTTTAATCAAAGTATAAGATTCTCCAAACTTTTTAAAGTAAAAATGTGCTCTTGGTTGAAAGTGTTGAGAAGCACGATCCTCAAGAAAAAAAGATGTATTGGATTCTAACAAATTGACAAGCGCTTACTAAATTATTTGAGATAAAAAGTCAGTGGTTCTGTTAGAATGCATCACATCATAAAACTTGTTTACCCCAAGGATGGTGCTTCTTTAAGCTTTCTACCAAGTGAATATTTTTTCCTTAAAAACGTTTGAAGAATCATATTTTCTGGACAATTCTCAGATCACCAGTTGAGGGATTGAGAATAATTTTTTGGAAGTCTCCCCAATTATCTCTGTCAAGTTTTTGTTAGATGCAAAATATTTCATTTGTAAAAAATTGTTTTGAATTTCATTTGTTTCTACCAAATTTTGACAAAATGAATGCAAAACTGAAGACTTTTGGGAGTCATGATGAAAGGATAAGTTTATGTGAAGTTTTTTCCATATTTCGACCTCTAGAATCACGTCCTGAAATGGAGGATGTTCCAGAAGTCGACATCAAGCGGGAAGTGGGTAATAAAAGTTATAAAAAATATACAAACGATCTATGTTACATATGTTAAAAATTATAAGCATTTCAAAAGAATTGAGAAAATCTTCAATGTTTCAACTCTCGTTACTACAAATCTTTATTTTATTTTTATTATGTAATCCCCAGTAATGCTTCTGTATATATATTGTTGCCTGATATTATGAGCCACTTCCAAAGAAAATGTCACTTTTTGCTCAACTAAGTATTCAAAATTAATACTTCGCTCAATTTTAACTGTCTATATTGAAAAGAAAAGTACTACGCTTGTTTGGCAAATTTAATAAGGTTTTCAGAACACTTACTACTAATTCAGCAAGTTTCTGCGATAATTATTATGAATCTTAGAATCCAAGAATTTAATTTAAAACTGTTTTTACAGAAAAATATCTAGGTAACTAGCGTATTAATTTTTTTTCAGTACAGACAGTTAAAATTGGGTGAAGTATTAATTTTGAATACTTAGTTGGGCAAAATGTAACATTTTTTCCCAAGCTGGGACAGTTGGCTTGAAATATTAGGTAATAATTTACAGAAGCGTTATTTGGGATTACATAAGAAAAATAAAATAGATTTTTATTAATGGTAGTTGAAATACCATTACAGAGTGAACGTTTTCTCGATTTTTTTTGAAATGCCTATAATTCTGAAAATACTCAACTTAGATAATCTTTTATATTTTTCTTATAACATTTACCAATTTCCTATCACTCGCTTGACTTTGACTTCTAGGACACTGTACATTAACATTAAATCCAGTCCCTATATGTTCTTGCAAGGTCTTTCTTTTTTATTTCAAGCTGAAGGGTCATTGATTAATATCAAATATGAAGAAATATGTTATTGAATAATTACATTATTAAGAATGAAGAGTCAGAAACAATAACCTTTAAAAGATAGTCCTTGAAATGCTTCTGTTCTATTTGAAATGATTCTTGCTAGGTCGAAGTAGCTCCTGTTGGTGTATCCTATCACAAGAAACTATTTTTCTACACATATTTTTTTCAAAGCTCAATTTATATACAGGGTGACATGAAATTCGGTATGATCCTTCAGAGAGATATATTAGAGGTCATTGGCAAATTAGTCCAGTTAAACAAAGGTCAAAATTGGATGCTTACTGAGCTATGATGGTTTTTCGAGTGTTACTTTTATGAAAGCTGAAAAATGAGTTATCAGTGCCCAAATCGCATAATCTCAAATATAAATGGTCCTAAGTGGTATTAATTTTTTTCTGTAAAATTTCCGTGAAGTATTGCATATTAGTCAAAATAAATGTTGTGAATTTGGCATACAGATTAAAGACCCTGTCCCTTGATTCTAAACTCGTTTTTATTCGATCCTGTGAAAAAGTTTAAAACATTCGTACTAACTAATTTCCTTAATTTACACAAGTTTACTATATTTTTTTCGAGTAATACTCTACTTCATGAAAATTTCATTTATTTACTACGTGAGTATTGAAAAACATTTTTTTTCTAAAGTTATCACTCATGTTTTAGTTTTCAAAAAAGAATCCTTTGAATGTTTACAGTGTAGTAGTTTCAACATAATTGTTTCTGGTGGTAAATAAAAAAAAGAAAAATCGTCATAATTCAGTAAACGCACATTTTTGACCCCTCTTTTTCAACTGGTTTAATTTGTTGCAAATTACCCCTATTATAACCCCTTTCAAAGATCAAGTCCAATTTCTAAACATCCTGTATAATCGCTATCAAAATGTGATCCATATTTGTTATAATGTTGTGTTGTAGATATGGTTTTAATATATTTTTTAATATTTTTACCCTGATTCTCCTTGATCTTCCGTGAAGATCTCTCAGAAGCTTTTTCAGCTTGTGCAAGTTAGGAGATCAGTTGTGTTCAGATTAGGCATTGTTTAATACATTTTATTTCCTTAATTTTTGTATAAGTAAAACGTAAACAACCACCTTATTAGAATAAATGGTATATTTTTAACAGTACTCTTACATCACGTTACTATAATAGTTAATTCTGATTTAATTTAAATATATCATGGAATCATGAAAAAATAGACCAACACATAATTTGGTACCACTAAATAGTTACTTTAAATTCAAGAAATTTCCATATCAGTTATGGATTTATTAGATATGAATTACAGATCTTTATTTCCAAGATTTTATATAGATCTAGATCAGTTTAATGAGCAAATATCTTGAAAGATTCTTTATGAAGTTCTTTTTATGTCAGACCATTCTTGAGCATCCTAAGTGTAGAAAAACAAGCAAGATTTGTTAAAGATATACAAGAAGATTAGGGACATGATATTCTAAAATTTAGATACTTTATTTCGATCACCCCTTCATATGTATTATGTCGGCTGATAAGTTTCTAGTCTGACGTACAGATAGCGTCACAAATACAAAATTAATATTTTGTACAGGGTGGTATGATTAAGACGGACGTTTTTGAAATGGCTAGTACTTCGCATTTGGTTGGACATCAAAAAGGTCCACAAAATAGTTTTGGCGAACAATATAGATGCAGGAAGTAGCTGACACCAAAGATATTTCAGAAATGTGGAGGTTTTATTTTGCAGCGTTTGCCCAATAATATACCAAAAACTAGTTGATGATCCTGAGAGCTGTTTGGAGTTAATTAAGCAGAAAAAAAGAAAAAGAACGCAGCTAAGTGGGTAGCAGTAAGTGAGCCTTGTCCAAAGCTCCAAAAGCACAACAGTCTGCTGGCAAAGCTATGTCGTCCGTATTTTGGGATACATATGTTGTTTTGTTTATCAATTATCTTGAAAAGGGCAAGACAGTTCAAGACGTTGCCTAACTGGATGGATTTAAGAAGGAAGTTTTGAAAAAACATCCCCATATGAGAGGAAAAAAAAACAGTTATCTTTCATCCAGACAATGTACCGTGTCTTAAGTAGTTGGCTAAGATGGAAAAATTACACTTTGAAGTTCCCACTCTCACCCTATTCTCCAGATTGGACTCACCTGTTTATAGACCTAGAAAAATGGAAGCCGAAAAGAGATTTGGCGCAAATGCCAAAACAAATAATTTGAGGCCAGAGATAAATCGTTCTTCAAGAAAGGTATCGCAGGAGTCTTATTGATCAATAAAGTCAAATATTATCAAAAAAGTTAAGTTTTCTTCATCAAACCGGAAACTTATCAGCCGATGTGTTAAATCAAACAAGGAAGACTGGAAGACTTAGTAATATTTCTCATGCCTTAACTTGAAAATTCCGTTATTTTAATGAAGTTGTTTGCGAGAAACAATGAAGAGTATGACATATTTCTGCACTTGAAACCAAAAGTGCTTTTCGTAGAATGATAGATGTTGCTGCTTCAGTGGCTATTTTTTAATCATTATAAAACACCAATAAAAACCCCAAGTAATCCGAACATTATAAAATGTAATTTTGGAGAATGTGTGTGACCAAATATATGAGCTTACTTTCAAAATAATATAAAATGTGTTTCTAAAGATTTTAGAGAATGCTACAAGCTTCAGAGGTATAACTTATATCAGCCACGTGAATCCCCAAAGGAACCTGTATGGCCATGTATGACAAAATTTATCATGTGCTCGGAATTTGAGTCGGAGAGCGATAATCAGGAGGAAGTTGCCTTATTGAATTCTTTTAACGTACTTTACGATATTTAAATATAAGGATCTTAAGAACGATTGGTTTTATTTCAAAATCTATCCATCACGATGATGCTGATCAAAATGATCAGAATGAGAGATCGAAAATTTGTTTTTTCAAAAAGGATGCAAAATCTCTACATTTCCTTTAGATATAACAATCTGTCAAGAAAAAGGATATTTTAGTAATATTCCCAAAATAATTATCTGGAACTTTTGCACTTACTAACAGGTGTGGCAATTTAATTATCAAATTAATGACTAATGGTTTTTGCTCTACGACAATATGTGAGTTGTGAAGGAGTTTGAAGAGGTTAAGTGAATTGCTGTGCTGAGATCTTGTAACTCCTACCTATTTCAGAAGTGAAAATTTTATTGGAGAGAACATATTATCATTTTAAATAATAATAAACTTTATTAAATAGAATAAGTGGAACATAATTTACAAAATTCTAATGTTAATAAATTAGATTACAAGTACAATATAAATATAAGCATAAAACTTGAGACGATATGAGTGGAATACAATATAGATAAAACACAATTAAGCTAAAATGTTATATAAAATAGACAAGAAAAACACAGAATTATTAAAAGACAGATTACTGATAAATGATATGATATATTATCCTAATACTCCTAGATCTTCTGTCAAGATCCCTCAGAAGCTTTTTCAGCTTGTGCTAGTTAGGAGTTCAGTTGTGTTCTTTTTAGGCCATTGATTAAACAACATTTTTTTAACCGTTGACTCTATTGTCTCGTTATTTAATTGCTGCACCTTTTATTTATTGTTATTATAAATGAGAATTTTATCAGTTGAATCATATGTTTTGCATTATACTCTCCTGTTGAACTTAATGCTTAATTCTTTTTTGTTCTGTTTATTAAAGTTTAATGGTCTTTCAAGAATTTCATAATTGATTCATGGGAAGTTAATTCATATTCACTTTGTATGAATCTGAAAATATTACAAAGTTTAGCAGATGAGAACATTTTGAAATATTAGCTGAAGTTTATTCACATTTTAAAACTTTAATAATTTTTGACAAGCTGTAATTATATCTTTAAGACAAGTGTGAACTTGATGGAAAATATTCTTTTGAAGTTTGGTGTAGTACCTATTATAATAAATTATCTATCAAATAGATAACTTAAAAATCAGTTAAATTTTTCAAGATAAACAAAAATCTGAGATATCCTTCATATAATATCCAACAGTTGTCAGATTAAGATGGACCTAAAATGGAGATAAAAAAGTTGGATATTCCCTAGAACCAAGAGATATTTCAGGTATAGGTGGTTGTTTAAGTTTTACTTATATCAATAGTAAAATAGTGGCTAATTGACATATGCCAATAAAAATTACTAGGGTACCCTGTGAGGTAACAGGCCTAACAAAAACATTGAATAATTTGATTATATACATAAGCTTGTTATAATTGAAATGTGGTGTTCCATTACCACAATAATATAAGAGTCCCTTTCGAAATAGCCGTCAGCCACGTTTCATCGAGTTTGGAAATAGGATTTAAAATAAGGGGACTAAATCTGGCGAAAAGAGGGAAGCAATTTGAATTTAAAGATGGATTTTGCCCATTACGACAACGGGTGCATTTTTGATGAAACAAAACCTTTTTGTTCCGCAATTGCGTTTTTCTGAATATAATCGATGAAAATTATCTTGCTTTCATATTAAAAAACTGATATCCTGATCTTACCTACAGATGGAAGAGCTTTCTTTGTATACGATTCTCTTCTTTCAGTTCATTGTTTTGAGCGTTTCCATTCATGATTATGAATACAAACAAAAACTTTGAAACATCCACACAGTGCTGCAACAATTTTCCACATTTTCAATAATTCAGCATTTTTTGAAATGCCTATCATGACTACTGGCTAATGCACATTTAGACGAATTTCATTCAACCCCATTTCGTGTATTTGTTTTGCAATTTCTGGCATAGTTACCTGATTTAGTCTACTACTGCTATGTTAATCTTGGCAGCTAGAACAAACTTCCCTACATATTGTTTTGTTGTTGTAAAGAAAGGAACAAAATTTCAATATTTTTTTACTTTGAGTACATCCTATTACGTCAGCTGATAGGTATCCGGTGTGACACACTGATGGCGCCACAAATACGTAATTAATAATTTTGTTTAATAGTGCTACTAACTTTCTGAAGATAGTGATTCGTGTGTTGATAAAACATTGCTTTATGATGGGAGAAACTCCATTTAAACAAAAACTTAGTTTGATAAGTGTTATTCAGACTCTGTACCAGGGAAATCGAGCACTATTGACTGGTTTGCTGAATTTAAACATGGTTCTGGCCGCACACTGGAAAACACCAAAAAAGTCCACAAAATTGTTTTGGAAATTATTACTGTGAAGTAAGAGGAGATAGCTGACACTAAAGATGTCAAAGAAATATTTAGGCTTTATTTTACACGAATATTTATCTATTGGAAAGCTGGTTTCGAAGTGGGTGCTACAGTAGACCAAAAATAGCGAGTCGATTATTCCAAGCTCTGTTTGGATCTGTTTAAGCGGTTTCTCTGCATCGATATGTGACAATGGATAAAACTTGGATCCATTATAATACATCTGGATCAAAGAGAGATTGACTGAGTGGACAGCAACCAATGATCCTCACTTAAAGCGAGCAAAAGCGCAACAGAAGGCTGGCAGAGTTATAGTGTCATTATATTGGGATGTATTCGGCTTTTCTTTTTCGACTACCTTAAAAAGGGCAAGACAGTCTATAGCGATCGCTACATCGTCCAGTTGGATCGACCTAACAATGAAATTTACGAAGAAGCGGTTCCATATCTGAAGAAATATGTAATCGTTCACCAAGACAATGCACCGTGTCACAAGTCGTTGGCTACGATGGAAAAATTGCATGGATTACATTTCGAATTGCTTTCACTTCCACTCTCTTCTCCAGATTTGGCTCCCAGTGACTTTTACCTCTTTGCAGGTCTAAACAAAAAGCCTGCCGGCAAGGAACTCGGCACGAATGAGAAAGTGATCGCAGAAACAAACGGAAATTTGAAGCCTGAATATAAATGGTTCTTCAAGAAAAGTATCGAAAAGTTAGAGCAGAAATGGAGGGAATATATCGCACTTGAAGTAGACTCTGTTGATTAATAAAGTTAAATTTTATTGAAAATGCGTGTTTTCTTCATTAAACCGGGACTTATCAGCCGATGTGTTGCATGATGGTGATTAAGGTTCCGTGTGAATTATGGGAGGATTATATGACATTGTTGATGTAGTCTTTAGTTCTATGTCTCTATCTTTATCTATTCTCATAAGAGTAATATTTCATAAATACATTCTGCTTTAAATTGCATTAAAAATGATATGGTTCAAAATTATTGTGTATTATCTCTTGAGAGCAAACCTAAAGTCAAAAGAGAGGCTCAGTTGTACTTTAGATGTTTAGACTCGCAAAGATTGAAAAATATTTTATCCTCTTTTTTTCCCCACTAAAAAAATGTACTGGACACTTCTCATATATAGGGTGGGGCCATCTAGTATTTGCATTTGAAGTAATGGTTATTTGGAATCTGGCAACACTTCTGTAATTCGTGTTTTGACAGAAAGTTATTTTAATATTTGACATTAACGAAATGGGTCCCTTTACGCTTGAACAAAACTGAGAAATATTAAAAACATATTTCCAAAGTAGGGAATCTTCTAGCCCAGCTGTTAGAAATTTACGTGGAAAATTCAATCGAAATGAAATTTGTGTCGCCTTCAAAGTAGGCTTCTTCTGAAATAATTCACTTATGCCAAGGAATCAATCATCAAATCAGTTGCAGTATAAACTGACACAGTTTCAACTACAGTATTGTATTCAGAATATCAAATTAAGTTGAAATACATTCCATCATTCATAATATAGACTTCACTTATTCAGCTTTATATATGGCACTTAAATAATCAATTGATCACACAGTAATCGGCGAAAATGTGCTTGGTCCCTGGTCGGAATCTAAAGTAATTGAAGGTGAATTGAGAGAATATCTGCTAGATGGAGACGTTACCTCTTACGATATGGAAAGAGGTTATACCAGACATGCCATAGTAGGACCAGGAGATACAGGAATTATAGTCAAACTCGGCACTCCATCTATCATTAATCACATTAAGATGCTTTTGTGGGATAGAGATTTGAGGTGAGTACGGCATGAAGACGCTGCAAGTAGATTCACTAAAAATTCATTAAGAAGAAAGTAGGGCTATAAGCAACCTAACTACACTGCCAGGTATAAAATTAGGGTCATTTATCATGCGATAAATATCTGACAGAAAAAGGGTTTCATTCCTAAAAGCCATTATCAACATGTTTTGTTTCAGTGGATTTATCCATTTATTGCAAATTATTTGATTTATTTGTGTTGCCTTTGTAAGTGTTGAAATGGCTATAAATGCTATTGTTGCGGCACGAATTGTGGAGGCTATAGAATTAGGCCGCGATCGTTTCAATGAGTCTGGTCTGTTCACTAGATCTGGTTCGGAATGAAAAAGGATGACAATAGCTAGAGACAGCTGCTTTTTTGTTTCAAGTGTTTTGAATAACCGAATGGTCAAAGTAATTTCCCTTGAAATCATCTGCAAAAAGTGTAAGTACCACTCTTGTAGTTACTGGCATGTGAGCATGACTCCTTCACCATGTGACCACTAAGTAGTCTCCACAACCCTTGAAAGCAGGTTGTGTGATAAGGATGCGCCTTTTCATTGCGCAAAGCGAGAACCCATCCAATGGAAGTGGACCCATCCTGCGTTCAGCTTCAACTCGAAAACTCACACCGTAACTGGTTGCTACCAGTCAAGATGTGAGCGAAGCACTATCCAAGCGCTACTGGCTTTGCAGGTCAGTACCTGAGTTGTTTGGGGCGTAACTCACACGCCGAATGAGCTTGATATTCACAACACAGCCGCAAATTCAAGAAACAGGAAAAATCTTAAAAGTAGATGCTTCAATTGATACCAACGGTCTTCAAACCTATCTTCAGCAATTGGGTAGAATAAATAACGTTAGCTTTAAGGGTGTAAGCCCTGGGCAGCAACAGACACTCGTACCTCTGTGTTAGGCATCACGACTTAGTGCTACTTTTCATCCGAGTGAAATTAAGACCCTAGTCATGACAGTCTCCCCCACCGCGACAAGTGGGAGAAGTGTAAACATGAGCGGACAGTTAGGGAAGAAATATCTTTTGATGCTCCTACGGAGTTAGTCTTAATCCAAAATGGGACTTTGACTGTTCATATGTTCCTAGAAGGTTTCAGAGGGCTTGTATTGTAGTATTCATGGTTATTCTTGGATAAGACGCTGCCTTTATGTATGATAATGCACAACGCTCGGATGGTTACTGTTTAACTTGACAAGCTTAAAATCATGGCCTGCTCGAAGTCCAGATTTAAGTCCAATAGAAAATAATTGGAATGAAATGGAGACCTTTACGGACATATGTACTAGCTTCCGGAAATTTTAGAGAACTTCCCGACATACTGCTGCAGGAATGAGGCAATATTCGGCCATGTGTGATCCAAAGCATGCTTCGTCGTTTGCAAGCTGTTAACACTGCTACAGGGGGAATTCTCGCTACTTAAAACGTGTTTTATTTGACCTGAAAGCTTAACGATTTGCATTGTCAGTTTTCATCATTTTCAATAAACTATGAACAAAACAAAAAAAAATCCTTCATAAATCACAGCAAAATTATCACATAAACAAGGCAAATTATGTCACAACAGACAAAATTCGAAAAAACTAAAATTGATTCCCAATTCTAAAATTAATTCAAAACACGGGCTGACCCTAATTTTATTTTCGGCAGTGTATAATCTTGAAATTTATAGTTACATTTAATTATAATTATAGTTATTTTAAATTTATCATATATTATCTTATAAAATACTGTAGGTACTACTGGCAGATTAATATCGAGTCTTCCAACGTAATGAAAAGTTTTATCCAAAGAATGGTCGACACTGACATTAGCAGATATTGTGTTCCTTTACTAACCCTAGAGTTTTTACTTTGGATTAAAATAAAAATATTTTTACATTTCACAAAAACACTGCGTTTATCTCCCAATTTAAATTGAAACCTCTTGTTGACAGGCTCTTTATAAACACAGGTAGAAACATATTAAATATACACAAGTTCTCAACAGGATTAAGGCCTCGTGAATTTCTAAATCAATCTATAAGGTTACCTTGAAATATTCTGACATTTTCATATTTTGAAAATATTAACGCATCTTTTAATATTATCAAGCAAAAATATTTAAGTTACCTTCGCTGAAAGAATGTAGGAACTGAAGGATCACTACACTAATCCCCTTCACGAAAAGGAGGGAGCTGATGCCGCAGTCTCCCTTAATGGGAGAGCTGGAACTGTCTTTAACAGACACAACCAAATACTCAAGGCTTGAAATGCTCTCTTTCTCTCTAGTAGGGTGGGCGGTATAGTATACTATGGGAATTAAAACCTAAAATGGTGGACTAGATTTACAGGTCCATTTACGCCCGATTGTTCAGCGTGCCTTGCGACAACTGGAGCCTGAACTACTGCACTACTTCTGCCATGCAGGTCATCTTGGACCTGCCTCCGCTGCCATTGTTCACTGAATCAGAGGCAGCTAAGTGGTCAATTTGCATCAAAAAGTCACACAACATGAAATCAGGCGATCTGACAGAACGCTTGCGCGTTTGCGGCAAAGTGCCAATTGATGAGGCCATAGGTATAATGTGGATAAAATACCAGTACAATAATAACTTCTCTGTCATAATTGAAGACATGGAAAAATGGACTAATGATGAAATATTATTACTCAGGTTTTTAGTGTACTATATAAACGGATCCAAAATGGCAATATGGAGGCTGGGATCTTTGAACCCAGGCTACAAATAGTCATACTGCTGGGTTCCCAACTGACCGTATTCAAAGTAAAAATTCATGCAATATAAACCTGTGTAGCGCTCTGCACAAAGCGAGGGCATAGCAACGCCCATATATACTGACAGCAAAGCATTCCTTCTAGTGCTCGACTCCTACACCTGCTTGTCTGGGAGTGCAAATAATAGGATGACCCTTCTGGCTTCAAGGTCACTCCAGGATATACGGCATTTAAACGGCTGACTGACTAGCAAAAAAAGTGGTTGGGGGGATTGTCACTTCTTGCATAACCATTCTATGCCTTAAAGTCACCAGGCACCGGTGATTAGTAACAGGTATCCTAACAGAGCACTCCAAAGTGAGATGTCATCTTAAAAACATAGGACACCTGTCGCTTCTGTCTAGAAGCAATCGTAATGGCAGAGCAATCTCTACAAAACGCCACCGCACAATGACTCATAATGGTTTCTCGAGCCTAATGACGTGTGTAAGATGACACCCTACCAATTGTCAAAGTTCATGCGGGACGCTTTTGCTGACAGGGACTAACAGACTCAGATAATCACAATACATCTTTCAAGTCAAAGGGGCGGGGCTCACCAGGGCCTGCCGCAGAATCCTTGATCAAATTCGCGAAAGATATAGCGTATATGTAAAATGTAAACAGTTATTTAATTTTTTCTTATGTTTTCATAGGTCAGATATTGATTTCAGGTCATATTCATACTATATCGAAGTCTCCATGGAACAAAAAGACTGGGTAAGAGTGATAGACTACAGCAGATACTCATGCAGATCCTGGCAGAATTTATATTTCGATAGCAGAGTGGTTCAGTACATTAGAGTCGTTGGAACACAAAACACTGTAAATAAGGTAAATTTCTGTTGATATTTGTTGCATTAATTTAAGATTTGTTTATTTTAACCTTGAATCAAAGTAAAGGAATAAATATTCGTCTAATCTGTATTTGTGGACACTTTAAAATATCGTATCCAATATTTAATTGTTGGTTTCAATATCGATTTTCTTTACAATATTACAAACACTTCCTTGATTCAAACAATTATTTTCAATCAAGGTATTCCATCTGGTTAACTTGGAGGCGTACTACAAATTTGAAATTCCGAAACTGGTTGATGGTATCATTTGTCCTAGCTACAATGTTGCCACACTGAAAAAGAGCGCCATCGTTATAGAAGGGGTGAGGTGAGCCTTATTCAAACGTAGTTTTCCTTAACTTGATGTTTTATCTTTTTTAGTCGAGCCCGAAACGCCCTCTTAAACGGCGACACTAAACACTATGACTGGGATTCAGGGTACACTTGCCACCAGTTGGGATCTGGGTGCATTCTCGTCCAATTGGGTACGTTATTTTTTGTTTTCTTTTATTTTATTATCAAAAAGGAAACAAAAATTCAACGGAAACATTTTTAATTGTTTAGTAGTGTAGTTGACTGATCGATTTTTTTTCGGGTAGATCAATGAGCTGGTAGGTCGAATTAACCGGCACATTTACGCGCATGTTAAACTGTTTTACGTGATCTTCGAATCACTTTATATTACTTTGAAGGCGATAAAATACATTTAGATCAATAATCCGTATTTTGTGTTCGTTGGCTGATTCCTAGTAATTTGAGAAATTTTTTAACACTGTGTTTGAATACATACAGGAAAAATTGGATTCATTACCTAATTATGTAATAATTTTCTAGGGCAACCCTATATAGTATCCAGTCTGAGACTTTTACTCTGGGATTGTGACGATAGAAGTTACAGCTATTATATTGAAACTTCTGTTGATGTCTGGAGTTGGGAAACTTTAGTTGACAATACTCGAGAAAATTGTAAATCTTGGCAAGTGATAACGTTTCCCCCTAGACCTGTCCTTTTCATCAAAATTGTAGGAACTAATAATACTGCGAACGAGGTAAGAATTTGTTATATCATATACGTGGTGAGTCTTTAACATTAGTTTATTAAAAAGGTTGAACCTTGCTTGACATCTACGAATGACCGCCACAACTAGCTACAGTACTCCATCCGATCCACCCAATTTTTCAGTTTAAGGCCTAAATGGTTTCTGAATGGTTAGCGTAACACTTATCCTTAACGGATCCTCACAAACAACAGTCCTCCGAGGTGCTCGTGCTTGAGCACGATGAAGGGATGATGCTGATGGATGTTGGCCACATTCTGGGCTATAACAGCAATGTTTTTCGATGTGCCTACTAGACGAGATAAATAAATAATGATGCAGTTTTCATGAACAAATTGATCCACAAATTGCCGTGCGGGCATTAAAATTTCTATTGAACTTTCCACGTACATTTCTAACAGTGTGGATAGAAGATTTACCTTTTTGTAAATAAGGTTTTAATATTTTCCAGTTTTGTTCAAGGGTAAATTGACCCATTTCTTTAATGTCAAATATTACACTAACTTTCTGTAGAAGCACGATTGACAGAAGAGTCGGCAGACTCGAAATAACCACTACTTCAAAATGCAAACTCTAAATGGCTAGATGCATATCCTTCAATCTATAATTTTTTTCTACTTCCACTGGTTTGTTCGTTATAGACTCGCCAATTCATAAAACTGTACGAAATAAAAAGCAGATTAAAGTTCATTTTAAATCATTATGAGAATCTTCAATCATTTTATAGAATTCAATTTCTCCTAAAATGGACCATTTTTGAGATCTTCGAAGTTGAATGTTATAACATAAAAATTCGATTTACCCCTGACCTAAATAAGGTCTTGAATCAAGCTATACCACTATACTTATCTTTTATAATCGAAGTCATAGAGTATTTATTCTCTTCGAGTGACATGCCAAAAACTGGAACACAATTTAACAATGTCCATCTCAAAAATATCTGAAATTTAGTATTTTTCATAATTTTAATATACTTTTTTTTGTAAGACAAAAGTAATGTATAAAATAGGTTGTGCAGATAGATTTTGACATTTCTGTTCAGTAAGCATTGACGAATTATCATGGAAAGACTCACGCCACAACAACGTTTACAAATTGTTGGAATTTATTTTCAAAATCTGTGTTCTATTCGCCAAACTTATAGAACACTTCGTGAAATTTATGGTTTACATAATCGTCCATCAGAGCAGCTTATTCCTCGAACTATCGATAGATTTCGGACAACATTTTCTCTACTCGATGTAACAACAACAACAAGAGAAAGAACTGTACGTACAGAAGAAAATACCGCTGTTATAAGTCATAGTGTTAATGATGATCCAGATTTGTCAATTCGTCGACGTTCACAACAAGTTGGACTCTGTGCATCCACCACAGGGAAAATTTTGCGTAAAGATCTTGGTCTACACCCATACAAGATCCAACTGGTTCAAGAACTAAAGCCACTTGACCATAATAAGCGTCGTTTGTTTGCTGATTGTGCCCTAGAACAGTTTGAAGTTGATTCACTTTTTTATCGTAAAATTGTGTTTAATGATGAAGCTCATTTCTGGTTGAACGGCTGCAAAATTGCCGTATATGGAATGAAAACAATCCTCAAGAAGTTCTGCAGGTTCCTTGCAAATTTTTTTTATAATTTTCTAATTCAAGATATCATCAACAAAGTACATTGTGAAATCTTTAAATGTTTATAACTTTTTATCTGAGCCGAATTTGGAAAAATGGCAAATGAAAAAACTCTCATATAATGGTAGGAATCTATGATTAAATTTAAGGTACAACTTAAACACGCACAAAAAAATTCACATTGTTATTTCACATCTACATAGTTGATTTTAACTCTGTTTTAATTAAAGGTCTTCCACTGCGTTCATCTAGAATGTCCGTCCCAAGAAGAAGTGACGTCTACAACTATGACTGTGAAACCATCTACTAGTTCGAAAGCACCAAAAGAAAGTCCAGTACCAGAAGTTTTGGCTCCAACAGAAACTGCTACTGAAGCAGAGGAAATTCCACCACTTCTCGAATTCAGAAATGACTAAAATTAAGAACTGAGATTGTTGATGATTCATTTTAATGAATAAAAATTGTTTTTTAGTATCTAAAAATTCAAGGATCTCTTTGCATTTGCATTTATTGGTTGTTCTGTTGGTACAGCGGAAATATTCAATTTTATGAGATGTTTACAAATTATTGATGTTCATTTATTAATTAACTCATTTAATTCGTAATTTGTTTAAACTGATATATATATATATAGATATATGTACATTTATATGTTGAATATATTCTTTGATGTTTTATTCTTAAATTTCACTATTGAACCAATCCATGAATGTTTTAATATAATACAAGTTATGATCGAAGGAGTGAGCCATTTAAAATTTGCATTTTTGATCTGCTATACTGGACGAGAACGTAAACGAATTTTTTTAACAAATGACCATCCAGTTTTCACGAACAAATTTATCCACAAGTTGTCGTGAGAGCATTTCATTTCTATTGAATTTTCCACGTGGATTTCTAACAGTTTGGATAGAAGATTCACTGGTTAAGAAATAAGTTTTCAATATTTCCTACTTTTGTTCAAGCGTAAATCGACTCATTTTGTTAATGTCAAATAAAGGGTTTTCCGATAAGAGGTTTTATTCTGAATAGTCCGCTATCTGAGCAGCTTTCACTTTTGACATTTGACAAGTAAAAACTAGGCCATTACCAAAATTGGAACGATTCAGGCTTCAAACAACGCGTTGAAATTGTTGTTGTTCTAGCACACGCTTCAATTCGGTAGAAATATCGACTTATTAAATTATGATGATGATACACTAACGTGGCGCCAGGAGCTTTAGCGTTCTCTTATGTACCTAGTAAGAATAGTTGTATAAATTTTACTTTGTTGCGTGATACCTAACACTAGTTATAGAAATAAACAAAGAATTGATTAATGAAATTGTTCAGAGAAATGTTTATATACTATATACTGATAAATAAACAAATTCATCGACTTATCTTATTTGCCAATTTTCCAAGAATTCTCTGTTACAAATTCAATGAAATTTTGAACTAATTTTGTGCCAAAATTCTGTCTTATCTACGATTATGCGTCAGAGAAGAGACATAATAGTTCATAGAACTAATAGATTGATTTCTTTACTGGAAACTATCGGTTCATAAGTGATTTTTATAGTTTTTTATCCTGGTGAACTAGCCATCAGAAAAAGAGTGAATTGTTGAACTCCGGAATCTAATGATATTGATATTTTTTAGATTCAATTCTTTGTTTATAAGAAATATGATCCTCACTAAAGTTTTTAAATGAACATTAATTCGGACTTTTATTTCCTATTCAACTAATTTTGATTTCGACTTGGTTTTATCTGTACGCTTTGATCCATAATTTTATCCTTTTATGCTATGTGAATAAATACCTCACCTCAGATTTTTGGATAATATATCAGCAGTTACTTCAACTTGTAGAGTTTTTAAATACAAAAATATTATAAAAACGGACGCTATTTCTTTCCATTTTATCGTTAAACCTGAAGTTAACAGCTGATAAACGCTAAAACTTTATAATTTTCCAATATATTATGGTAAAGATATCATTAATTTCAATATAGTGTTGACTTTAAACTTTTAGTTGTAAATAATTAGAGTTAACTGAAAAATTCGTTAGTTTACAACTTCAAATTACCTTTCAGTAAATATAAGTTATATATTTTTAATTGTTTTTTATGACTTTAGCAACATGATAATATATATCATGATATTTTTGCGCGCTTGTTCCAGGAAACAGCGTGCACTCCTTTCGTCCAAGTCTGTGTAATTTTTTAATTTTGAGCCGAAAATAGTTTTAAACGACTAGGTTGGACTTACCGATGACGAATCAGAGGTCAAAAGTAATTCTGTCTGACCGTCCATAAATACGCGTACTTTCGACCGAAAAGAGCCATGAAACTTTCAGGAAAGGTTTGGGGTCTAACTGTCTTGCTGAGTTCGTTAATGGGCGAAACCATTGAGTTTTCAAAGGTAAGAAAATAGTTGTCTTCAAGAACAATACAATTATTCCAGCGCTCCTCTAATGTTCGAAACTTTTCTTGAAGAACGATTCATCTTTGGCCACAAAATAGGTCTTTGCTTCGACGATCATCTCTTTATTATATATCTTTCTTTACCTTGCCAGCAGTCTGTTGCGCTTTTAGCCGCTTTAGACAAGGTTGCTTTCAACTCAGTTAACGAGCTGTTTGATTCAGGCGTAAAGTAGTGGATCTATATTTCATCCATTGCCACATATTGACGCAAAATATTCTGCTTATTCCGCTTAAACAGCTCCAAACACTAGAACTTTTGAACCAAACTTTAAATGGTCGGGAAATTTTCACAGTAATGGATTGAAGGTTAGTACTTCCAATCGAAAATTTTAATTTTGTATTGTGGCGCCATATGTATGATGACAGGAAACTTATCAGCGAAGTAATATTTAAATAATTTTTTATTCAGAACATTGCTTCGACAAAATGCTTTTGTCTCAAATATTCTGTATTTTATTTAATTTTAAATAACTTCAATCTTATCCGAACACTTATTACTTTTTACAGTTTCAATCCGAATTTTTTAAAGAATAATTGAGACTATTTCTACTAGTTTCGAAGAGGATTTTTTGAACGCATTACATCTAACCGCTCAGAATCAAATAAATTTTCTCATAAAACTCCTCGGTTTGGAAATATTCTTGGATCTCCCCGAAACGCAGACCATCTTGCAACAGCGTTTTCCTTTGAAACAAATGAATGAACGAGCTATGATTACTCAGTTAAGATGGTACTAACAGTTTTTTTGAGGCTAACTAGCTTCTCGTCAAACAAGAAGCGAAAATCTCGTAGAGGCAAACGCACTTTGCGTGATTTGATTTCTCGAAGTTTCCTGCAAGACATTCTCGATTGGTTACTCTCAGTCGTTTGAACAGTATGCGTTTTATGTGTCCGTAAACATAAAAATGAAAATCCCTATAAATCACGAAAAACTTTTTACAATCTCTTCTTCAATTCACCTATCTTAATTATTCTTTAAGTTACGTATGATGGCATTATAGGTATGTAAGATGACAGTGACTAAGCATCACTGAAATTACGTGTTTATGTAATGAAATAACATTCAGGGATTATAAAAATGTATTTATGGTTTCCTTGGTATATACAGGCTGTTTCTAAAACGATGCGAAGGATTTTGAGAAGTGTTTCTTCAACAAAAATTCAATGTCACTTTTTGACATTTGTGCAAATTCCCAGAGATGTTATAATTTAAAGAATAAGTAGGCTATTTTCAGATATTTATTAATATCTAGTAGGTTAGCGTCGAATGAAGTCTTAATGACAAATAGTCTACTTTGTGAAAGATCGATTAAAAATTAAAAAAAGGAAATCAGATTCTGAAAATTTTCCTTTATATTAATAAAAAATATATATTTGATTGTTTTTAAACTGAACGTTTTATCTGGTGTTAAGGTTATTCTACAAGCAAGTAGACCGTTCTGTATATATTATCCTATGATCAAAGTTTATAATAATTTCGATAACATAAAACCATAAAATATAGCCATCCACCGTGACAAACCTCAATCAAGTGAATAACGTCAAGTCTGCATAAACGTTATTTTGTTTGGAACAGTTCGTTTGTATTTCAACAATTTCTGCATTTCATGGCTTGTTCCAGAGAGCAATGTGCTATTTTTTCGCCAAATGTCTGTACTTTTCGAATTTTGAGCCGAAAAAGGTCTTAAACGACTAATTAAATGAAATAATAAAGAATATTTCCACAATTTATTTATTCACAACAGTTTTTTCGCCAAAACTGTGACTTCCTCAGGTTTACATTCCAAACTAACTCTGAAAATTAGAGTTAGTTTAAAATGTAAAGCCACAGTGTTGTCAAAAAAATTTTTATGAATTGATGAATTGTGGAGTTATTCGATAGATTGGGTCTTAAATAATATTTAAATAAGGTTATTCTGATTTTCACAAATCACAAAATTTGTGAAGATCAGAATAACCCTATTTAAATATTATTTAATATGGATTTTCACCAAGTAAGGACTGATACAATTCAATAGATTCGGTCTTTACTTGATGAAAATTAATTTTCAACTAGTAATAAATAAAATAAAATTTCCACAATACTCAAGTTTGTTATTTTATTAGTTTATTATTTTATTTAATTGAAATGAATTTCCATTAGGTGAGGAGAGAGTCAATTCAATTCTTAAACAACTAAGTTGGACTCACTGATGAAGAATCCGAGGTCAAAGGTAATTTTAACATGCTAACTTTCGAACGCCAAGAGCTAGAGCCTTGAAATGTTCAGGGAAGGATTGGAGTTTAAATATCTTGGCGTTATGTAATGTTATATGTTTTGAGATGAATGAGTCTTGAACTCAGTGATCATTTTCACTTTTTTCAAGTTTACTTTCACCTCAAAGGTTATGTTAACAAAAAGTACAAAAGTAAGGTTTCCTTTCACCTCGAATGCTACGTAAAAAAAGTATTGTCGGACTAGGACCCCAAGTCAAAAGCATCATAAACCTTTGGATTCCGAGAAGATAACAATTTGGTGTACCATGTCGTGTTCTGGACTAACCTGGCCCTATTTTTTAGAAAATGCCACAGGTTGTTTTGCAACAGTTACAAGCAAAAGTATACTCCAATACTCTACTACTACTAGTTTTGGACTCCAGCTCTCCAAAACTTTTCGTGTTATGACTAAAACTGAACCTGATTTCAATGGACGACCCGCACAGCAGCAGCATCAATGGACACTGGAATTGTTTCCAGGAATTGTTATTTCGAAATTTGGGGACGTGTCTTTCCCGCCAAAATCACCAGATCTTACGCCCTTAGCCTTTTTTGGTGGCATATTTATTTAGCCACTATGGAAGACAGCATTCGAAAAGCCATTAAGAACATTCCTATTGAAATGTGTCAGCGGGTATTTAAACATTTCAGAGCAACGTTATAGGAGTGCTATGACAAAGACGTTCGATATTTGAATACAATTTTATTTAAGATGTAAAATCCGCATATTTGCACATTCAGAATTTATTATTGAAATTTTCCTAACGATTTTATTATGTTTTTATATGTTAGAAAGAGAAGTTTTTCTGAGTCACTCTGTATAATGGAGGTTAGTTACGGAAACTCAAAAACCATGATCCTTTCTGAATTCAACTATGAACAATAATTTGTGGCCGCTTATTGCCAAGAATTCCCTTCAGCTCTGCTACATCCTTTCACCGTATCACATAGAGGACGCGACCGCTTTCCTATACATAGTTCACCGTCCTCGCAAGCTTCAAGTAGGGCAGAGTACAAGCGTTCTGATACCGACGTTCCAAAGTGGAACAAGGTCACAGGTGTAATGAGTTCAGGGGCTTGCAAGTTGAAATGAAACGCCTTATCTCCCGAAATCGAGAGGTTAGAAGCTTTCTCATAACACCCCATCCCCATAGAGCTTCAAATTTATAAATGAAAAACAGAAAGACAGAAATGTTTCATAAGTACAACACTTTGTTACAGGAGATCTAGAGAAGAGAATTTTAAAATAGTATTCTAAAATATTAAGCAGAGGGGAGTTTTCAAGTCTGCTTGATCATTCAATAGAATTTGTTTTTTATAGTACAAGGTGACAAAACACTCTTGGTTTTCGTGGATCAAGGGGTCAAAATCAATCAAGAAGTTTACCGCTGCAACATTCTCGAGGTCGTAGTACTTCCGTGGTCCCAGCAGTACTTCGGCGACACGCATTGGACCTTTCAATGGGACTCCGCTCCGGCTCACGAAACGAAAATGACGCAAGAATGGTGTAAGACCCATTTTCCGGGTTTTATCACATCTGCAGAATGGCCGGATCTCAACCCAATAGACTGCAGCGTGTGGTCGATTTTGGAGCTCAGGGCGTGTGCCCTGAGAAGTTTGGAGTAGCTGAAGCAATCCCTGCGCCAGGAATGAGACCGATTAACGCCCGAAGAGCTGCGGCCAATTCCCGAAAATTTCAAAAAGAGTCTGAAACTATGTATCGCCGTCAAAGGAGGTCACTTCGAAACCGCTCAAATATATTATTACCAAATGTTTATGTTATTATAATTCTTTGTTGTTGTTTTGTTTAATTTCTTTTGTTCAATAAAGTTAAATGAAAAAAAGTTGGTCCGAGGTTTTTCTTGTCACTCTGTATTTATTGGTTTCTAGCATTACCAGTCGATGACTTTTATTTTCAATGTGTGATATTTTGTAGTCGTTTTTAAATTATGTCCTGTTTATAGCAATTGATTTGTATATGTTGAATTTTGTTTCTTATTTATGTAACATTTTTCATGTTTCTGATTATTCTTTGAAATGAACTTCTAGTCAATATACAGGATCCTGCAATAGTGCGCTTAAAAGCTTGTCCAACTTGTCATATACAGTTGTTTTTAATGGTCAAATATGAAGAACTTCAAATTGTTATTTCTTCATTTTTTCAAATGTAACATCCTATATTTTTTTCACCATAATGTAGATAATTGAATGCCTCACATTCTGAGAAAGAACCTTAGGAATATTTTCACAACTGCATTCAGCAGACACAAAAAATGACAATTGAAAATTTTATTTGAATAATGAACATGATATTGAAATATCTAAAACAATGAAACCGGCGGTATAAATTATTCAGTGATAAATTCTCTCATAAATAAAAAGAAAAATCAACTCATTCTAAAACCAATCGGTTCAAACACTCAACCACTTCACCCATCACTTCCAACTAACGCTAAACAGAAATTTTCCAATATAAAAGGAATAGTAAAATCTTCAAAATTCTGTGTCACTAGACTCCCATTGCCACCTTGCTTAGGGGATGATCGTACACCTACGAATTTGCAATCAAAAAATGTTCCCTTCCAAATAAAAATTTACCTGTCTCAGTGTTCTCCGGAAAAACTCATACTTATGAAATATCTGGCTGATTGTTTTATGAGTGCCGAAAGTTCAGTGGTTAGAATCCTGGGCTGGAAACCAAAGAGTCCCGGGTTTAGATCCTACCTAGGGATGAAAAAAATTTTCTAGTTAGACGGATTTCAGCCACCATTTCACTTTTGGTCTAAGGTGGCTTAATGACGCAGTAAAAAACCTAACCAGAACATGACCGAACTCCTAACTAGCACAAGCTAAAAAGCTTCTGAGGGATCTTCACAGAAGATCTAGAGGTATCAGAATAATAATAAAAATGTATATTGTATCACCGTGTGGCGTGCCCGTTCCTCTCGCAGAATTCTACTTTGCTCTGCTGCAGCTTCCCGATGTAGCATATAAGAGGCCCGATTGGTATCAGACAATACCTAACACATCCGTCTTATCCGGGCTCAAGTAGGTCAGAGAACAGCGTTCAACGACCGTTCCGACGTCGAACACATGGTCACCGGCGTCACAGACAGAGATACGCACCACGCCTGTCTGAAAAGTCCAGATGCGATGATCGGAACGAAACGCCGCCTCTCAAATTAAGAGGTAGAAGCTCCCTCATAATCGCATTCCTACAGAGCTTCAACCGAAAGGAATGATGATTATCATAACACCTGTACTTAGGTGATGACTTAATTTGTTTGTTTTCTTCGATATATCGGGTGTTTTTTTTAGAGTGATAAAACTTTCGATAGGGATAACTGTAATTTGACAGAAGATAGAAGCTATGTTGTTTTGACATTTCTGTTCAGTAAGCATTGACAAATTATAATGGAAAGACTGACGCCGCAACAACATTTACAAATTGTTAAAATTTATTTTCAAAATCAGTGTTCTATTCGCCAAACTTATAGAGAGCACTTCGTGAAATTTATGGTTTACATAATCGTCCATCAGATCAGCTTATTCGCCGAACTATCGATAGATTTCGGACAACATTTTCTCTACTCGATGCAACAACAACAACAACAAGACAAAGAACTGTAAGTACAGAAGAAAATATCGCTGCTGTAAGTCATAGTGTTAATGATAATCCAGATTTGTCTATTCGACGACGTTCACAACAAGTTGTACTCTGTGCACCCACCACAGAAAACCACATGGAAAATTTTGCGTAAAGATCTTGGTCTACACCCATACAAGATCCAACTGGTTCAAGAACTAAAGCCACTTGACCATAATAAGCGTCGTTTGTTTGCTGATTGTGCCCTAGAACAGTTTGAAGTTGATTCACTTTTTTATCGTAAAATTGTGTTTAATAATGAAGCTCATTTCTGGTTGAACGGCTGTGTGAACAAACAAAATTGGCGTATATAGAGTGAAAACAATCCTTAAGAAGTTCTGCAGGTTCCATTGCATCCTGAAAAATGAACGGTATGGTGTGCTTTACACGCTGGAGGCATCATCGGTCCATATTTCTTTAAAAACGATGCTGGAATGTAACAGTGAATAGTGCTCGTTACAGATCGATGATCAATGATTACATGTTTCAAAATTTGAATGATATCGACCCAGAAGTGTTTTGGTTCCAAAAAGATAGTGCTACACCTCATGCTACTACCGTAACAATTGATTTATTGAAAGAAAGGTTTTGCGGTAACATTATTTCGAGAAATGGTCCAACTAATTGGCCTCTAAGATCATGCGATATAACTCAACTGGATTATTTTCTTTGGGGTTATGTCAAGTCATTAGTTTATGCTGATAAACCAGAAACAATAGACGCTTTGGAAGCCAACATAACTCGTGTTATTGATGAAATAAGGCCTGAATTACTCGAAAAAGTGGTCATAAATTCGTCTGGTCGAATGCGGTTCCTCAGAGCTAGTCGTGGTGGACATATGCCGGAAATTATTTTCAAAACATAAATGTTAGAAAATTATCTTTCAAATAAAAAAATTCGGCTTCAATCTTAATTTAAATGTGTTTTATTTCAATTTAAAATTCTTTCACTCTAAAAAAACACCCGATACAAAATGACCGGAAAGTAATGTCGTTTCTGCGCATGTCGATATTTGATTGTCATTTGTACTTCGAAGTCGTGTCAAAGACATTTTAAGGTTATTGTGACTTGTTCACTTCTAAATAATTAAATATTAGACATTTTTCGCAATTTGGGGTGAAATCGTCAGCCTAATACCACAAGAGCATATCCGGTATTGTATGCTTTTTGAGTTTCGCAAGGGTAGTAACGCAACAGATGCAACCAAAAATATTTGCGATGTTTATCCAAGTGCATTCGACTTTCGCAAATGCCAAAGATGCTTCTCTAGGTGCAGATCCGGTAATTTTGATCATCCCAAAAGGGCGCTTCTGTGTATTTGGTGGAGTATACGCGGAATTGTTCATTTTGAAGTTCTAAACCTGGACAAACTGTTAATGCAGATCTTTATTGTGAAAAATTGGATCTATTCAACCGATCTTTAGTCGAAAAGTATCCGAGGTTATTCTGCAACACAATAATGCAAGATCGTACTGTGCAAGACGAAAAAATTAATGAATAGGGGTGGGAGGTACTGCCTCACCCACCATACTCGCCCGATATCACACCTTCGAATGTCCATACATGTGAAAATATGATAAGCTTTAAACGCCCGATTCGTAAGTGGTGATTCATCTTCAGTGTGAGTATGCTTCTTGGCGGGGTAAGAAATTTTCCCGCTAAGGTGGCATTGTTTGACCAAAAATCAACAGTGCTGTGCCTAAGTGGCGTAAGGTCAAGGCGAAAAAGCCTAACCATAAGACAACTGATTTCCTAAGTAGCACAGCTTTCAGACAAGTCTCAGTATGATCATATCAAATAAATAGGGTTATCCTAATTTCCACCCAAAAAGAGTGGGCCATCTAGAGTTAGCATTTTGAAGTAGTGGTTATTGCGAGTCTGGCAAACACTTTTGTCATTCCTGTTTAATATGTGACATCAACGAAATGGGTCGATTTACGCTTGAACAAAACTGGAAAGTTTTAAAAACTTATTTCCGAAGTGGAGAATCTTCTATCCAAACTGTTAGAAATTTACGTGGAAAATTCAATAGAAAAAACATGCATTCACTGTAATTTGCAGATCAATTTGTTCGTGAACACTGGATCGTTATATGATAATACAACCCGTCTACGTTCTCGTCCAGTAGGCACAACTGAAATTATTACTGCGGTAGGCCAGAATGTAGCTGAACAACCATCAACATCAACTCGTCATCATGTTTAAGAAATGAACATTTATCGCACTTTCCTGAGAAGATTATTGCAAAAGACCTCGGTATGAAGCCTTAAAAAGTCCAACTAGTGCAAGCAGTGAAGCGTCAAAACATGATAACCTTATTTATTATGGATTTTCATCAAGTAAAGACTGATTCAATTAAACCTGTAATCGAAAACATAGTAATTTCTTCAAATATGTTTTCGAAGTACTTCGAAACTGCAGTTACATAAATGTGTAAGAAAATATCAATTTTTAGAAGTGAGGCATAGGTATCGGGTGTTTTTTTAGAGTGATAGAACTTTAAATTGAAATAAAACACATTTAAATTAAGATTGAAGCCAATTTTTTTTTATTTGAAAGATAATTTTCTGACATTTATGTTTTGAAAATAATTTCCGGCATATGTCCACCACGACTAGCTCTGAGGAACCGCATTCGACCAGACCAATTATGGACCACTTTTAATTATTCGGGCCTTATTTCATCAATAACACGAGTTATGTTGGCTTCCAAAGCGTCTATTGTTTCTGGTTTATCAGCATAAACCAATGAGTTGACATAACCCCATAGAAAATAATCCAGTGGAGTTATGCCGCATGATCTTGGAGGCCAATTAATTGGACCATTTCTCGAAACAAATCTTTCTTTCAATAAATCAGTTGTTACGGTAGCAGCATGAGGTGTAGCACCATCTTCTTGGAACCAAAACAGTTCTGGGTCGATACCATTCAAATTTTGAAACAAATAATCATTGATCATCGATTTGTAACGAGCACCATTCACTGTAACATTAGCTCCAGCATCGTTTTTAAAGAAATATGGGCCGATGATGCCTCCAGCATGTAAAGCACACCATACAGAGCATTTTTCAGGATGCAATGGAACCTGCAGAATTTCTTGAGGATTGTTTTCACTCCTTATTTGGCAATTTTGCTTGTTTACATAGCTGTTCAACCAGAAATGAGCTTCATCACTTAATACAATTTTACGATAAAAAAGTGGATCAACTTGAAGATCAACTTGGCCCAATCACCAAATAAACGACGCTTATTATGGTAGAGTGGCATTAGTTCTTGAACCAGTTAGATCTTGTATGGGTGTAGACCAAGATCTTTACGCAAAATTTTCCATGTGGTGGATGCACAGAGTCCAACTTATTGTGAACGTCGACGAATAGACAAATCTAGATCATCATGAAAACTATGACTTACAGCAGCGATATTTTCTTCTGTACGTACAGTTCTTTGTTTTGTTGTTGTTGCATCGAGTAGAGAAAATGTTGTCCGAAATCTATCGATAGTTCGACGAATTAGCTGCTCATGGACAATTATGTAAACCTCAAATTTCACGAAGTGTTCCATAAGTTTGGTGAACAGAACACTGATTTTGAATAAAATAGAAAAAGGCTTTAAATATTTATTTATTAATTTTAATGACTTTCTTATATCTGTTGGTTTATTTATTCCATTTGACATAATATATTGAGTTTTGATTATATACGTCTATTAAACGTAAGCGGTGCTTATTTTAGACATTAATTTAAGTCTGAAAGTTTTTTGGATAAAATTTTTTTGAAATTAAAATTGTAGAAGACTAACAGATTTAATCTGTTTTGATATTCAAATTTTACCGATTTTGAAAATAAATTTCAACAATTTGTAAACGTTGTTGGAGCGTGAGTCTTTCCAGGATAATGTGTCAATGCTTAATGAACAGAAATGTCAAAACAACATGGCTTCTACCTTCTGTCAAATCACAGTTATCCCTATCGAAAGTTCTATCACTCTAAAAAAAAACACCCGATATGTGTTAAAAATTGTTTTTGAAGTATTCCAAAGTACTTTGAAAATGTTGTCACATAAATGCGTTAACAACTCAAGTTTTTGGTAGTAAAAGATATCAATTTCTATAAACTTGTTTGTACTTCTTATTTATCTTAAATTTGTTATTGTTAGTGATTGATTTCTATGACCGGTCTATTTTGAATCTTTGTCACCAATAAAAATAATTCAAATTAACTAAACTATTCACGTACTGGAAAGTATTTTATAATCTCCTCAAGTCTTCATCGTTTGCAATTAGTCTGTGATTTAAACCGATTCAATGCTATTCCGCTTATATAACATCAACAATAAATGCAAGAAATTCCAATAATCACTACTAAGGTAATTTGATTACTCTTAATAAAATTCAATTACAGCAAGTTGTCCGTCAATTCACGACAACAGTACGTTTTTCCTGAAATCCAAAACCGGCAACACGGCACGACCGAGAGTCGCCGACTTCGCTGAACAAGGACGTGGAGGAGATTCCTACAGAGCGAGACGGAACCATAAAACCTGTTACATAAACAAGGACGAGCGGCAACCCCGAGCGAGACGGAGCATAGGAGATTCCGCACCGAACCCAGGCCAACGTAGCGCGTAGACAAAGAAGTGCAATTGTAGGAAATTCCGCCATGCTAAACAGAGAAAGGAGAGCGATTCCAGTAAATTCATTCTGGGAATCGAGATACAGCTGCCTTCGCCCGGGGCCATCCGCGCTTCATTATATTAGTATTCTGTGCCTTCGCCCGTCAGCCCGTCTTGCCTACCTACGCGAGATGACAATCTCGCACCACAGAAATTCATGATGATTTCAGAGCCTGCTATATTTAGAACGTGATATAACAGATAATGTTACGAATTCAACGCCAATTCTTGGTAATTTCTGCCCAAACTGACCCGTTTATTCTAGCCTTATTTATTCTTATCGTTGCTGAACCATATTGTGATCGATGTACGACCTTTTACGTATGTTACGCGACTTGAACTTCGCAAAATGGAGAGAAATATGTCGATTGGTAGGATTTCTTCGTTACGTACAATATCCGATTTACGTTTTCATGATTATTTAAATAGACTTTGTACTTATATCGAATGTTTGGTGCAAAAGCAGAGTGAGATATTTAGAAAGAGAAAGGTTGACTCAACAATGAGCTTTTAAGGGGTCCGCTCACTACCGCACATGTAGGACCGGATAAATCAGTTCCATTTAATTTTCAATATCGTTGTCGTGCCCTGTAAACTGCTAGAATTGACTTCAAATTACTATATTTTGCAAAATATGTGTCTCAAATTTCGGAAACTTACCGATGGAGATCACTCACAAAAGAAATTTTACAGTATTGAAATTCACAGAATAATTTTAAATTAAGCAAAATACAATATACGATTCAACAATATGACAATTTGAAATGTTGTTTTCTGGATAATTAAAAAGGTAGATCAAAAACGATGAAATAGAACAGTTAGATAAAAGAAATTACTTACATGATAAATAACAGACAATTCCCTTCTATTGACGAAAATCTATCTTTAAATTTTAAATCTTTGAATTTAAAAATAAAAACAATTTTTAATTTCAATTATTTTTTGATTCAGTAAACAGACACACCAGAAAAAGCAATGATGATAATATAATTGTTTTAAAATGAAAAACTTCGTAAATTAAACACATTAGAAAATGTGCTTAAATGTTCTTCCAGCAAAATCAAATTTGTATTTCAATCTTTTGAACTATATCTTTTTTGACACGAATAGATTTCAATTGCTGATATTTTCAAGCTATTTGATTAAGAGTCGGAACTTACACTAATTGATAGTTAAGTCGAGAGGAGTGCAATTGAACTTATAATTTCATTTCTCTTAAATTTTCTATTTGATATTTGATTCATGCCACGTCATTGGGATGGAATTATTGACAACCTGTTTTAAGTGTTGGAAATAATGAAGAACTTTCGAACGGAAAGAGATAGAGCCTTGAAACTTTGAGGTGGTATCTAATTATCTCAGTTCAATAGTTTCGCAGTTATTCACGTTTGAAAATTTTTCATATTTTTCCCAATATTTTCAATACTACAAAATCGATCTAACTGAAATTCGGCATGTAGAAATAGAACACTAACGTACATGTTCGTGAGAATCGTATGATTAAAGGTTAAAAAAAAATTCTGAGTTGATCAGCGTTGAGCGCTACCTTAAACACAAAATTTCGAACGGAAAGATACTTGAAATTTTCGGGTTATGTTCGGGGTCTGAAATCAGTCCAACGGTTTCGCAGTTATTCACGTTTGAAATTTCCTTTTAATTCTATTAATATTTTTCTAACCTCAAATGCGATTGATTTGAAATTTGTAGATTAGAAAGATAATGATATTTAATTACAATAATGAAACTTATAAATATAAGAAAAAATCACGTAATGTGTGGATGATATTATGGAACGTTTTGGTTGCACTTCATTTTCATTAATTCCCTGCATCCGAAAATAGTTTTCACATCTGAAACAGAACAAAAGAGATATAGAAACTTTTTAGACTTTACAATTACTAGACTAAACAATAAACACAACTTTGCGATATACCGTAAACCATTCCAAACAGGTACCACTATTCATTGTACATCTTTGCACCCGTTTCAACATAAGTTATCGATATTTCATAATATGGTACACCGATTATCATATACCGTAAACCATTCCAAACAGGTACTACTATTCGTTGTACATCTTTGCACCCGTTTCAACATAAGTTATCGATATTTCATAATATGGTACACCAATTATCAAATATTCTACTAGATAATTTTAATTTCCAAATATAAAGAAATTTAATGAAATAAATAGCATTCAACAATTGATGCCATACATCTATGATGAAAAAATGATAGAACAACATGAAATAAAGAATGCTCTAAGAGAAATTTATTCATTCGGTTATGATTTCTCAAGAAATATCTATGTTAGTCTAACTTTTTTAGGATTTACCGGTATACAATTCCAACAATAGCCGCCTTCAATGTTATGTATGTTTAATAAAACAAAAAAGGATAAATTTCAATTTTTCAGATATAAATAAACTCAATTGCTCAAAAAAATCTATATTGGTAGAACAGGTAGAAATTTTAGAATCCGTTTATCTGAACACAAAAGAAGTTTTAATAAAGATAAGAAACGCCTTTCAGAAAATAATGAATACGGAGGTCTGAAACTGAATTTCTGGAAATACACGAAATAAATAAGCATAAAGATAACAACATCATTCTAAACGTTCAGACTGACTTTTATAACCCCTATCTTTTCAGTATTTTTACTCAGAAAAGTGAAAGTAATTCTGAATGGAATACCTTTCTGTTATAAACTATTAATTTAAACATTTTACACTTTTCTAAAAAACTACAAATTCTATATAAAAAGTGTTGACGATATTAAGATAAAGAAGTAACAGAAACATTTTTCCATTAATTAGTCAGTTATGAATATTGTCTACCAAGCATCGGCCATATCAATCCAACTAGCTTACTGAAGTCAAACATTTTGATTGAAATTCAACAGGTGACCTTCTGATCGAAATTTTCCTCTAATAAATTCTTGAAATGAACAATATTTCTGACGTAAAATGAGTACTGTTATATATTTTTCAATGAGATCTTAAACTCAATCAATTCCAACATTATGTTAATTACAACACAGACACAAGATTCATTATGTGATCAATAAGTTTTCATATGTATTTTCTTAGCGGAAAATACCTGTTTCCTCCACGAATCGAACACTTGTCGCGCATCTCCAGTGGGTGTCGACCCTTAGGGTGAATCCAACCGAAGAGAGAGACAGAACGCGAACAGGTTTGAAAGTTCTCCGGTAATGGAACAGAATACAAATAGCTGGACAGGAGAGGGCGATGTCGCTATAGGAATCGCTGATGTCAGACAGAGACGGAGACGCTCGCAGTGGTGAACACAAGACTTCGTGATGTTCTTTGTCACTAATGTTTACTAGACAGAGATGGAGTTCTGAAACAAGTAAACATGGCGCCGTGTGAGCAACCATATCATTTTAGTGTGTAATTTACACGCAGTATCTTTTGGATTTATCTCAAACTTTGTAGAAAACCATACAGATAAGTGATATAGTTTATTATACCTTCCTTGTGAGTAACCAAAACATCAATTGAAACTCGAGTGCCAACATAATATCGTGAATTTTGGACGGTTTTGTGAATTTTTGAACTCGTCAGAGGTGCATACGGATATTTTTTTATAAATTTCTGACATGTGCTTATAATAGCTACGTAATGAAGTGCCCTTTAGATGGTGTAAACATGAGGAAGGTGTGATTTTGTGTAGGAGTAACTTCCTGCAGTGATCAAGTGAGTAAATAGTTGTTTTTTTCTTTGTCGTATGAGCCCCAATATGTTTCAACTGTTCAAAAAGATTGTCTCAATTATCTAGATAAGTGTTGACATTTTTTTCGCGCAATTACTGGCTGGCGCCGTTCAGACTATGACACTGGCGTCATAGTATGTCTCAGATGAATCTTCTGGGGCTCCCTCTTTCCCCCTGGCCCACGTAGTTCGTCTCTGCGTACGGATTCCTCTATATTCAATTCGATCGAGTTGGCCGATGCTGAAACTGACGTTATAACATTAAATTTTTCGTTGTTGAGAATGCCAAATGGTATTGCGAGATATTTTTTGCCGAGTGCTTCTGTTTTGACATGAGCCGATCCTAAAATACCGCGATTTTGAGAATACACTCAGAAATTCGCGTGGGATCAAGGATTAATCATTTTTATTTACATTCAATGAGAACTGGGGGCTTTAATTTCGACTGTTTAACGGGTACTTTCGCATTCTTTTCTGATTTTAAAGACACAGAAGTTCTGGTGAATTCTTATTGGAATGAAGCCTTTTCCAGGAAGTATACAAAACTTGAAAGAAATCGCATTTTAACGAACAGGTAGAAATCGGCAGACTACCGCGGGCTTAGTTTACTTACCATTATTCATAACTTATTGTTAGTAAGGTAGGTATTTCTTGCTAACAACATTCATTATAGTTTTTTCCGAGGATTCTCCTATTGATATTCAATAAACGTAATGTATTTATTGCGGTATTATAATTGCTATCTTTCATCATCGTTAATTCGTACACCTTGTTGAAACATTATGTAGATTGCCTATAGAATTGTTTAATAACCAATAGATTCTCTCTATTTATCTATACGTTTGAAAATAGGTCTTTGGCTACAGGGTATTTTTGCAATTTGCAATGTAACATTTTTGAATTTATCGTACTTTTCGTTTTTATTGAAATGTTAAAGTAATAATTAGACGTTGCGAATTTTATTCAATCAACGCCTACTTCAGTGTGGAATTATATAATTAAATGAATTATTCTATTGCCACAGTTTATCCTCTGAAGTTGATATACATATCGTCACCTGACTAGTAATATTGTCAATACATGCTGACAATCATTTGTTTGCCTGCCCAGCTCATAAAAATTCTGGATTATGATTGTTTATTAGTTAGGCCTTTGTCATTTTAGGAATATTTTGGAATCACCCAGTATTTTACAAAAAGAACGTAGGTACTCGAAATATCTTTGGATATTCAAACATGGTTCATTTTAGTATATTATTTAATTGAAAAAATAAGACTTACTATACATCTAATAAAGATGTCTTATATTATAAAAGCTACTTTATAAAATTTGAAATTCTAATTCAAATATGAACTTTCTGTGAGCTTTAAAACAGTTTTTTTTGTAGTATTATACGTACCTATTGATGAAATTTAAAGCAATTATTATGCTAAAAGTGATTATTGCTCATGAAGTAATACTTTTAAATTAAGCTGATTAATGGAAAATATGACATTTTTGGTTTCAATAATTGCTTTTATTATAAGTTTTGGCATGACCTTCAGTATTTTGTGACAATTTTTGATCATTTGTTTGCATGCCCAGCTCAAGAAAATTCTGGATTATTACTCATGGTGAAATATCTTTTGAAATTATAGTTAATTTTGAAATAATCAATTGAAAATATTTCCAAAAATTAAATGATACTTCCATATATCAGAAGTGAAGAACCAAGATTTCTCATTTTATATCAGCTGTTTTATAAATAATTCCAATTCAAATATCGATTTTTTGGGAGCTTTGATACCGTTTTTCTACATTATTATGCAAAATTATAGAATAAAAGGCAGTTTTTATGCAGAATGTGTTTATTAAAATACTTTTATAAAATATTATGAAAATTAAATTACCTGATTAATAAGAAATGTGACACCTCAATAATTGCTTTTAGAAATTTTGGCATGGACTTCAGTAGTTTTTGATAATTTTCTGACGGCTATTATATTTGTTTCTGTAATGCAATCAATTTAGCAAAGTTAAGCTTCACAAAGGACCCATGAGTTCTCCAAATGGTTGAGATCGATAGAATTCTCGGGCCAATCTGGAATCTGGAGTCATCTTTTTATCCTGGAAATATTGGGTGTTTTTTAAGTGATAGAACTTTCGATAGGGATAACTGTGATTTGACAGAAGGAAGAAGCCATGTTGTTGTGACATTTCTGTTCAGTAAACATTGACAAATTATCATGGAAAGACTCACGCCGCAACAACGTTTACAAATTGCTAAAATTTATTTTCAAAATCTGTGCTCTATTCGCCAAACGTATAGAGCACTTGTGATTTGACATTATGTGGTTTACATAATCGTCCATCAGAGCAGCTTATTCTTCGAACCATCGATAGATTTCGGACAACATTTTCTCTACTCGATGCAACAACAAGACAAAGAACTGCCCGTACAGAAGAAAATATCGCTGCTGTAAGTCATAGTGTTAATGATGATCTAGATTTTTCTATACGTTCACAACAAGTTGGATTCTGTGCATCTACCACATGGAAAATTTTGCGTAAAGATCTTGGTCTATACCCATACAAGATCCAACTGGTTCAAGAACTAAAGCCACTTATCATATTAAGCGTCGTTTGTTTGCTGATTGCGCCCTAGAACAGATTGAAGTTGATCTACTTTTTTATCGTAAATTTGTGTTTAGTGATGAAGCTCATTTCTGGTTGAACGGCTATGTAAACAAGCAAAATTGCCGTATATGGAGTGGAAAAAATGCTCAAGAAGTTCTGCAGGTTCCAATGCATCCTGAAAAATGCTCTGTATGGTGTGATTCACAGGCTGGAGGCATCATCGGTACATATTTCTTTGAAAACGATGTTGGACCTAATGTTACAGTGATTGGTGCTCCTTACAGATCGATGATCAATGATTATTTGTTTCAAAATTTGAATGGTTTCAACCCAGAAGTGTTTTGGTTCCAACAAGATGGTGCTACACCTCATGCTGCTACCGTAACAATTGATTTATTGAAAGAAAGATTTCTACATAACTCGTGTTATTGATTAAATTACGCCTAAATTACTCGAAAAAGTGGTCCAAAATTGGTCTGGTCGAATGCGGCTCCTCAGAGCTAGTCGTGGTGGACATATGCCGGTAATTATTTTTAAAACATAAATGTCATAAAATTATCTTTCAAATAAAAAAGGAATTTGGCTTCAATCTTAATTTAAATGTGTTTTATTTCAATTTAAAGTTCTATCACTCTAAAAAAAAACGCCCGATATTTGAACCTTGCCTTCGACTTCTGACAGGGGACAAAGTCTTGTTGAAAAATTGCTTCTCCTTTATGATTTCTTATTTGTGGCTGATCATCATTCCTTCCAATACCTCTCTATGAAAAACACTCTTGAAACATTGTTTTGATTGGATGTTTTACAGTTCGGCCGATATACGCTTGAGTAAGTTGTTTGTTATAAGACCTGACGAATTTAAATCGCTGTCTTCTTCTACTATAAAGTGAGTTTCATCTGTAAATAGGTCTTCTCTTATCTAGTTAAAATATTTTTCTGGAGCAGAACAGCCTGTGATCCTTCATGTGGACATTGAGTTGTTCTTTTTGTTGTTGAATAATCCTCTTTCCAGATGCCAGAAGTCTTGGACGGACAATTGAGTCGAGTACTCTTATGCCTAATGCTTATGTCTTGGTGAAGATCGTGACTTGTTTTTCTTGGGTTTAACTTGTTAAATCTAAGCAAAAAAACTCACTGTTGCCCAATCTCCACACTAGCTGATTTGGTGTCCCTTTAACGCTTCAGAATCTTGCTTACTTTCCCTGACTTTCAGGGTGTGATATTCATCACGAAAGTTCGACTACACATTCCAAAGTTGGCTTGTAGCACCAAATCGACATACCTTTGCCAAACTTAACTTTTTTGTAAGGGGATTAAAAACTTGTAGCATGATCCCTCTTCAAAACATTACTCTTTATATTTCAGTGTTGATCGACAGCTTCATGTCAGGCTTGTTTTCCACGTATTCTTAAAACATTTATATCGGCGAATCATCAAATTGTCATTTTTTCAGTTTTCGTCCCTAACAAAAGTTAACTGATTGATTTTGTTTTGTCTTGGTAGCTGTTGAACTCTTGATTGCCTCTCACAAAACATTCGTCTGGCACGAGTCCGTTTCCACTGATTTCTCCCATCCAGTTTGACAGGTTTAAACAATTTTTCGTTTGAATAACCACCACAGCTTTATTGCACTGTTTAATCGCGCTAATTTAAGGTGCCTTTTTCATCATTTCCTCTGATTTTGCAATATTGGAATGTTGGATTCGAGTCCATCAAGAGATTTGTTGGTATAAATCATTGATTTAACACAGAAACATGGTCTAATGGTGTTAAAGATCTTGGTGGCGGCCACTTGTAAGTCTGTTCTGATAAATAACCGACTCAATTTTTTAGGCAATAAGTGTATCTCAAAACCATTCTTGGAGAGGCCTTCTTTTTTATGCCATCCATTTCTATCCTGAGTCCCGTGAGTATCGTCGGTCTACCTCATGGGAAGTCTTCCTCTGTTTCTAAAAGCTCCCAGTCTTGGTCGCCATTTGAGAATTTTCCCAATGAAACTAAGGCCTATGTCAAACAAGGGACAAAATAGGCTTTTGATGATGATGATGATGCCAGACGGAGGACGTAGTTAGATGGACCCGCGCGAGGAGAAGGTTCTGGAATGAACATGTCTCACGTATGACAGGCGACAGAATAGCAAAAATCGCTAGAAACGGAAGACCAGCATCCAAACGACCCGTAGGAAGACCGCCAAAGAGGTGGAAGGACAGCTGGACCTCAACATTTCAAGAACGAGAGGAGGAAAATGGGTGAAACAAGGTAGCAAGCTTTCGTAAAGAAGAAGAAGAAGAAGAAGATGATGATGAAAACCATTCTTGATTTAACCTGTTTTTGTAGTTAATTTTAACACGCGTTGTTGAAGCGTGTATCGTCCCAAATTTAGAAATGCCGTAGTTTTCACTTGTCAAATGTCAAAAGATAGCAGCTGCCCAGATAGCGGGCTATTCAAAACGAAACCTCTTATTGGAAAACCCATTAAAAGATCCACTTACGGACAAAGCCACTTTGATATTTCTCATTTACAAGTGTTTTTGTTAGTGAGGTAATATTCGAAAAATAGAGTTCCAGCCTATTTTTAGCAAAAAATTCGAGCCGCAATTGAATGAATAACAACGAATTAATTACCCCGTCATTAATTCCGATCTGACAAATTGCAGAAACAAATCTATCTCTCGTCTATATTTACAGTGAGCATAAATTGTTTGAGAACCGTGAAATCTATCATCTTTGTCGGACAACAGGGAATCCCCACGCTCGTGTTTTAAATGGAGTTATTTATAAAAACATCGATTTTGAGGTTAGGCGTTGCGGCACTTGCCCATCTGTATTTATAAATCGATTTCAACGTTCATGGGAATCTTCTGATTCAAATGTGCGGTTATGAGCCGTTAAGCTACTGGAATTATAGCTGAGAGCAATTCCAACTAGATGACTTGCACTAGAGAAGGTGTTTTAATTTTTATAACTCGTGTATCAATACAAAACAATGGTTGATCGTTATCTATGAAATCTTTATTTGTTAAAAGTAAGATTAGGAGTTCACCTTTCAAAAGTACGTGGGCAGGTTGTTAATTTCGCGATTTCGCGCCGCTTACAAGAACTCCGGCTTTCGCATACCACAACTTTGCGAATCCTGTCACCATCAGTTCAAGAAATGAGTAGATTTCATTTCGTTTGGCCAAGGATTCGCAGATGGAAATTTTATCCATCATGTTTTTTGGTGCTTCTCTTTAAATCCATTTTTGCGCAAATGGTTTAAAACTGTTTTATGGTCGATCGTTAGCTTCTGGACGATGGTACGATTAACGTGCCGGTCAACTTTTTGTGATTTTATCGACATTTCTGACGAAGGGTCTGCCTGTGCATTTTTAACATAAAAAATACCAAAAAACAAAACCAAAATTAGCTTTTACAGTACTGGGACGATAAACACCATTCACAATTTCTTCCGCCTGTCACGCTTTTTCGCCTTTATCCAAGAAAACCTGTAAAATGTACCGTGTTTTCTCTTTGTTGACTTCCAGTTTTAACATCCTGTAACTAACAACTGAATGGACCAATCAAAAAACAGCAAAAGAAATTTTTTAGCATGAAGCACCTTGACAAAAGCAAAAATCTGATATTTTTTGATCCATACTTTTCGCGATTTCGAACACTTCTATCGAAAAAATAATGGCCCGTCGCCACTCTTTATTTCATTACTTTCTGCATCTGCCACGGTAGTTCAAAAAAGCCTGGCAATTATTAGCCTAGCTTTATAATGGTTTTTTTTATCATCATTCGCCGCAGAACATGCCCAGAACGAATTTTCAAGGTTTTCAAACTTTTCTGGGAATCCTCGCGGTATTTAACATAAAAATCTGCCAACGAAATACCCAGAAGGCAATAATTGATAAACAAACAGAAGTTTATGAATAACATTTTTGCTTACGTAATTTCTCGGAACACTGTTGTTTGCAAATAGTTGGAAGAAACGATGATGACTTTTTGATCGATGGTTTCTTCCTTTGATTCGGAACATCGAAAACAATGAGTCAGTGGTCCAAGGTTTAATCGCATGTTGTACACACATCGTCAAAAGTCTTGGCTCCCCTAAGTTTCTCAAGAAATCAACAATGTATGTTCTGGAAATGAGATGAAAGTTTTCCTCTATTTCAACTGCTATAGATTTCATAGAAAATCTTTGTTTGTTACTCTTTGCTTTATGAAGGATGAAACAAAATGGGAAAAATGAGAAAAAATCAAAATTAATCGAATATTAATTCTTGATTAATTGTACTTATTCCACAACTGAATCGAAATTCAATAGTCCGTATTACCACCTCTTCTTTCAATTAACTGCCCAATAGGCCCAGGCATCCCACGAATCAAGTCATTAATGGAATTTCCATGTATATCGTTCCATTCTTCCTGAAGGGCTAAAATCAATTCCTGAAAAGTTGAAGGAGGTTTTAGCGATTGGATATTGCTCTCCATAAGTAATCCCATACGTGCTCAATTGGATTCATGTCTGGTGAGTTTGCTGGCCAGTTCATTCTCTGGATATTGTTCTCTTGAAGAATGTTTTGACCCCTTCGTGTGCGGTGTGGTGGTGCGTTATCATCCTGATAAATGAAATTATCCCCAAATTCGTTGAGCAGAGGAACAATGATTGGTTCAATGATTTTTTCTACGATAATAAGAACATTATACACCCCAGCACATTATTGATTCGCCTTGAAAGGGCACAACTTTCCGGGCGAAATTGAGTCGTTCTAGTCTACCTGGACCTATCCAAACCCTTTCTCGTCGACTATCACTTTGTAAACCGAATCGTGACTCGTCCGAAAAAAGTACGTTGCGCCATTGTGGTAAAAGCCAGTCTTGGTGGTGTTCCCTTGCAAATGTTACTCTGGGTCGACCAGGCACAGGTCCCCGGGCAACGCTGCCGGTTTACAGAAAAAGGGCCACTATGCGCCTTACTGGAGTCCGTGGAATATCCAAACGTTGCGCAATCTGGTGGTTCGACAAAGCTTCTTGATGTAGGGCTACTATTCCTGCCCGGTCAAACTGAGAAATTGGATGTTCCGACATTTCATGGCCAGCAGCTTCATCAGATCTTAGTCCCATTGAAAACATATTGGGACTAAAGAAGATTGAAGTTGAACGAGCAGCGCCACGAAATAAAGATCAATTAATTCAGTCAGTTTTACAGTACTGGACTACCATCACTGAAAATTATGAAGGTGATCTACTTTCGGGTGTACCTCGACGTTTAGTCAAGTGTTTACAGTTAAATGTCAGCCTCAATTAAAAGGAAGTCCGAACTGATCCAGAAGTAGACGAACCTTTAATGGTTCAGAATTGTTCTGCAAACTGCGCAAGCGTGAACTGAACTAATTCCGAACCTAACCAACAAAAATGTAATTTTTGTAAGGTAAGTACCAAAATCTTGGAACGACGACTAGTCATCTTTCCTAGAAGTTTATCAATTTACTATCAATTCGAGGGTACCATTTAGTCATCACTTATCGCGATCATGCTCAAGTAGGCACCAATTTTATCTCCAATCTCATTTATGATTAGGAGACTCAACTGAATTCCGGGAATATAAAAAATCAACTTTGTAGAAAGTACAAAAACATATCAGATATGAAGAACTTGATAGGCAAGATTCTTTCATATTGTCAGTTATCGAAATTGAATAGTTTTATCTAGAAGATGAGTACATTTCCACAGGTAATTCTTTTCAAATTTGCTGGCTCGTACCAGAGAGCCAATAATTTCTTTCTAATCGATTTTTAGACACAATAATGTTCTCCAACGACTGAACTTATTTATGAAGATATCGAGCTGTATCGATCGTTACTATTTAGTAGTCGATTAATTAAATTTTCTGTATTTTGAATATCTCTTCCAAGTCCTCCTCCCTGTTTCCATATAATTTTATGCCATATCTATTTACAGACTTAAAGTTTGCTGGTATACTGGTATACAATTTATTGGTAAGGCATTTTCTTGGTTTTCTCATTGCAAAAATGTTCTTATTCAATTGTCCACTGAGATACTCAACGTGCTTTTTAAAGTTGGGAAAGGAAACTACATAAACACCCAGAAACTTTGTACTTCCACTTATCTCAATATTCTTCTCACCCAGGTTTATATTTTGTGGTCTCATTTTGTTGCTTCTATTGGTGCTAAGTAACAGATTGTTCGAATCGAACCAATATTTTGCTCTCGTGAAAAGGTCTTCTCCTACTTTCACTAAGCCACCTGCATCTTCATCTCCTACCAATAGATAAGTGTCATCTACAAAGTTGATCATCTTGGAAGTTATTCGAACCAAAAGATAGGTCTGGACAAGACCAAAGTCAGAATACTTGTCAGGATTATGACTTCAAATTGTTCTTATAGTCCATTTCTGTATTTTGAATATCTCTTTCAAGTCCTCCCTCTTTTCATAGAATATTATGCTATATCTCATTACAGACTTAAAACTTGCTGGTATACTGGTATACAATTTATTGGTGAGGTATTTTCTTGGTTTTCTCATTGCAAAAATGGTCTTACTCAATTGTCCACTGAGATACTCAACGTGCTTTTTACAGTTGAGAAAGGAAGCTACATAAACACCCAGAAACTTTGTGCTTTCACTTATCTCAATGTTGTTCTTACCCAGGTTTATATTTTGTGGTTTCGTTTTGTGGCTTCTATTGGTGCTAAGTAACAGCTTGTTCGAATCAAACCAAGTTTTTGCTCTCGTGAAAAGGTTTTCTCCTGCTTTTACTAAGCTATCTGCATCTTCAGTTCCTACCAGTAGATTAATGTCGTCTACAAAGTTTATCATCTTGGAACAGCTTCGAACCAAAAGATGGCAGATCTAGCGTTAGGTCTGAGCAAAACATTATGACAGGTCACTGCAGGCTAAAACCGTATTTGCACAAAATCGGTCTGGCTAAAGACGATTATTGCAGGTTGTCTTGGGGACACTGAAACGGCCATGCGCATAGTCTCAGAGTGCCCGGCGGTGAGCCGCATCAGATTCGATGACTTTGGTCAGGCTATTATAACCCACTGAGAACTGGAAAAAATACCCCCAAATAAGATTATCGGTTTTATCCAAAAATTGGATCTCATCAGGGAAATATAAATTAGGGGTGAACCCCCTGCGTCCGCGCGGACGCATTGGTAGGGTGAACAGACGCCCGTTCACTATAAATAAATAATAATATAGGTCACAAACATGTTACTTTGCTGTTGTCTTCATTGGTCGAGAGAAGTTCTTTGCTCATTGTAAATTTATCCTTCACCATACCAATGATGACGAGCCGCCACTGGAGCTGAGTTTGAAATTGCTGCAATCTGACTAAGTGAATTGGGAGCTTTAGAACTTTTGGAGAAATTTCGGTAGTAAAAATGCTGGTTATAAACAAGGTCGCATATTATTGCATTTACAAGTATTCATCATTAGTCTGACAATTTAGGATGACATTGACGGTACATCAAAATAGTTCGTCTATGAAGTGACGTCACTGACTGTTTCGTCTTCTTTCCTATGCAAATGACACTTTGGTACTCTGTAAACAGTTGAATTCCGAGTTTAAAGTGGATATGAACTGGTTGTACTATAATTCATGTTAATTCAGTTAAATTAATTTGAAAATCTACTTCTTTCCGATTTGATTCATTTAGGAAAACAGGAGACATAGTTTTTTGCTTGAATTAATCTGTTTGAAGCTTTAATTTTTTTATCTCGAAAAAAATCAAAACGTCATCTCCATCGAGATTGATCATTCGATTTTGTGACTTCAGTTAAATAATCCCATGAAATTTTTCTAGGTATTTCAGACAATAATCTTGAGCGACTTTTTTATTAGGATTATATTGGCGTGGTTTTGATTACATATTGATTTGATAACAGATGCCGCTTCCATCGTTTCATCTGGTAACTCCTTCACTTTAAACTGTCATCATTAAACTTTCTTTTCAGTATCTGTCATTTCGTGGAAGCGTAAACAACATAGTTTCTGTGTGTCCTGAAAATGTCAACTTTTTCTGCCGATGGATGTGTTTTTGCGGGAAGTTTTACTTCATTAGTGCGATATGAAGAAAAAGACTTCCTAAAGTCATCGTATTTTAGTGGATTTTTATAGTGACCGTGCTTTAGCTGAAGGAACGTGTCAAAAGTGGTTTGAAGAGGCATTTTTGATTTGGAAGACGAAAAACGACCCGGAGCATCACTAAAGTTTAAGGATGAAGAAGTAGAGGCAAGGCTCAACGAAGATCTATCACAAACGCAAGAGGAACTCGCAAAAACACTTGGAGTTATTCAACTAGCCATTTGCCATCTTTTAAAAATAATGGGAATGATTGGACAGGTGGGAAATTTGGTGCGTATGAACTGAAGCCAAGAGACGTCGAACGCCGTTTGTTTAAGTGTAAATAACTGTCTCAACCGCAAAAAAGAAAGAGATTTTTGTATCGAATACTGACTGGCGAAGTGGGTCCATTACGATGATTCAAAACGCCGGGCAACGTATGGATGGATACCTCATCATCAATTATCAAGCCGAATATTAATCATACTGTATATTTGGTGGGACCAGCTGGGTGAAGTGTATTATGAGCTGCTACAATCGAACGAACGGATCATGGGGGAGGTCTAACGAAGATAATTGATGTGTTTGAGCCGAGCATTGCGAGAACAACGGCCGCAATACGCCGACAGACACGACGAAGTTATAGACAATGCGTCGCCCGTTAAAACGTACTTAGAAACACTCAAATAAAGTCCACCCGCCGTACAGCCCAGATATTGCTCCTTCCGATCAGCATCTCTTCCGCTCGATGCAACATGGCCTGGCTGACCAGCACTTCTCCAATAACGATGAAATTATTATAAAAAAAGAATCGATGCATGGATAGCGATCAAAGTGCCGGCGATGGAATCCGTCAATTGACAGAAAGATGGGGAAAAGTAGTGACTAGCGACTGGCAATACTTTGAACTTTGAATGTTCAACCAATTTTTCACAATAAACCTTCAATTTACGACAAAAAACCGAACGAACTCCTAATATTTTCTAATATATAAATATAATGAATTTTTTTTAGATTTATGATATTAATGTTCAATTCGGAGTTAAAATTGTTTTTATTTCAAAAATTGTTACTTTTTTCATTTCAATTAATATCAATTAACTCTTAAACTTGAAACAGTTGAAATTTTTTTAAAAACTTATTCATTTCATCCTTTGTTTAAAATTTACAGTGATTTTATTACTATACAGGTGTCCAAACGAAAATTTGACCTCCAAAAATCAGAAACGAAAAATTTTCGACGATTTAAAAAAAACAAGTCTTCTGTTTTGAGAGGGACGAAATTTAATAAAATGCCTCAGAAACTTTGTTTAATTTTATAGACATATAGAATTATCAACACATATGAGCGGCAATTAACCAATAAAGAATCAAAGGAAACCTTAAGTATTGACAATCATTCAGATCTATCATCAAGGTTGTTTCGATTGGTGGATATTCAGAAATAACAAATTTCATCACTAAAAAATGCTCCACATAAAATTCAGAAAGATCTTTTTGATTTCCCTCTTAAAAAAATATTTCAAAAAATTATAAATATGTTTAGAGGGAAATAAAAGATTTTTAAATTTTAAGTGGAGCATTTTTTGGTAATGAAATTTGTTATTCCTGAATATCCAATCGAAACAAGCATGTCTTGTATGATGGATCTAGATGATTGTGGTCAGTACTTTGGTTCTTCATTGTGTAGATAATTCTATAAGTCCATAAATTGAAACAATGTTTCTGAGGCTTTTTATTCAATTCAATTCTAAAAGGTTTTTTTTAAGAGATTTTCTAGATTAAATATGTAGAAGTTTCAGAGAATTATGCCAGCTATTATCTGTAATATTTCAAAAAACAGAAGAGTTCGAAATGTGAACTTGAAGGAACCACATGTTGGCGAAACAATTGCTGTTTATCAATAAATTTTTGAAAGTTATTCTTTATTGTTTTATTTAATAGTGAATTGAAAATAATTTTGTTCCTGATGTTTTTTAGACTGTACGACTCTATAAGGTCGTCACACAAAATTCCTTCGCATTTATTTATAAAATGATGGTGGTTCGGTTTCAAATTCCGAGTAATGGTAGTCAGTAGGAGTGTCTGTTATTCTTGGAAAGATTGCGATGTGTTTGGTCTTGCTGAATTATACCTGATAATGTTTCTTTCTCAGAAATCCTGATCTGATCTCAGTATTCCCCAACCTTTCAAGAAACAACAGATGATGCATTCTGTTGTTTGCGAACGTTCGCTAACCGCAGTGATTAATATTCACACTCGTTGTGTTTGTTACTTATCCTTTTTTTTTAGAGGGAAATTACTGCGATAAACGTGGTGGGATTTCACAATAAATAGGGTAAATACCGTTTGTACAGTAAAAAAATATTCAAACTTTAATATCAACACAGATTTAATCTGTAAGTCTCCTATAATATTAATTTCAAAAAAATTTTATTCAAAAATTTTTAGAATTAAATTAATGCCTTATAAGCACAGCTTATATTTAATAGACAAGAAAGTACCGGGAATTATCGATTTAAATCTGGCGGGGCAATGAGGCAGGTAAAATTTTTTTTTCCTAGGTTGGTACCACTGTCCTTAATTACTATGCCAAGCTTGAGCGGGATCTGTCAACTAGTGTGTTTGAAACAGCTGATTAAGTCAGTCGATGTCAGAGTGCGTGCCGATTTTTACTATGGGTGATTACGTTGAGCAAAGAATTTGTTTAAAGTTTTGTGTTGCAAATGAATTTTCGTGTGCCGATGCATTGAAAATGTTGCAAAAGGCCTTTGGTGATAATGCTCTATCGAAAACTCGTGCATATCAGTGGTACAGAGCCTTCAAGGACCACGCCAAAGCCGCTCGAAAATGAAGGTGATGCTCATTGTTTTCTTCGATATCCGTGGCGTGGTGCACTACGAATTCGTTCCAGAGGGTCAGACGGTAAACAAGGAGTATTACCTAGGCGTTATGAAACGTTTGCGTGAGCGTATCCGTAAGAAGCGGCCAAATTTGTGGGCGAACAACTCATGGATTTTGCATGACGATAACGCGCCTTCTCACCGAGCTACGAATGTGACTGACTTTCTCGCCAAAAACTCAACAAACGTGCTTCAGCAACCACCGTATTCGCCGGATTTGGCTCCCTGCGACTTTTTCCTCTTCCCAAAACTAAAATTGCCCCTTCGTGGCACCCGTTTTGAGTCGATTGAAGCCATAAAACAAAATTCGGCGCGAGAGCTAAAGTCCATCCCGGAAAGCGGCTATAAAAAATGTTTCGATAATTGGAAGTGCCGTTGGCATAGATGTATTGGAGCAAATGGAGCCTATTTTGAAGGCGACCCAATAAATTTTGACGATTAAATGTAAAAATGTTGTTTTAATTGAAAATTCCCGGTACTTTCTTGATAGAGTACTATATTATGTATAAAATAAAATAATAGGAAGAGGCTTTTTATTTCATAGAAGGAAAATAACATTATTTGAATATCAAAACAGATTTCATCTGACTTGATGTTTTTGATATAATAATTTCAAAAAAATTTTCATTCAAAAAACTTTAAGAATGAAATTAATGTCTTATGAGCAACGCTTATATTTAATAGACGTATAAAATCAAATTGTCAATTAAAATTAATAAAATTTTAAATATACAAATTTCTTCAACAAATTGTCAATTAAAATTAATAAAATATACAAATTTCTTCTGTAAACCTTCTAAAATTTTAATTTCATAAAATCTTTCTTCAAAAATTTTCAGAATTGAATTAAATAAATGTCTTTAGAACACACCGTGTCAATTTAGTAGACATATAATTAATACTTATTATACAGTACCAAACGCAATGAAAGATATTCAAAGAAATATAAATTATCAACAAAAAATTATTAAATAAATACTTGAAGAGTGCAAAATAAAAATTTTATTTAATTCTTAAAATTTTTGAATGAAGATTTTTTTAATTTAAATTTGAAGAAGGTTTGCAGAAGAAATCTGTATGATATAATACTTTAAATTTTGTAATAATCTCTCTATCAAGGAAAAACCTGTTTTTATTAATTTATTATGAAATTAATAAATAAATATTTTTTTTATTCCATTTGATATAATATAATGAGTTTTGATTTAAGATATCTACTAAATTTTAGCAGTGCTTATAAGACAATTTAATTCTAAAAGTTTTCGAATAACATTTTATGAAACTAAAATTTATAGGAGGCTAACAGAATAAATCTGTTTGAATATTTGAATTTTGTGATAATCCTTCTATCAAGTAAAAAAAACTCTTCTCATTATTTTATTGAATTTTCAAGAGTTCTGTATATATGAGGGGCGTTCAATGTATCCTCGATATAGGCATGAAAGGAAATCATGCAGGGTACCCACGGATAGGTTTGTCATCTCTGCTATCTTGGTTTTTATTCTGGCATCTTCAGGTACCAGCTTTTTTACTTTTTTCACATTATCTTCAGTGATGCCGCAAATGAGCCCGCCCGAGCGAGGGTCGTCTTCACTGTTTTCCCTGCCTCTTATGAATTCCTTGACCACTTTTGAACAGTGGATAACGACGCGGCACAGTCTTGATAAACAGCAACCATGAATGATTTTTTGACTTTTTCCCCGCTTAGTGAGGAACTTTATAACGGCGTAATGCTCAGGTAATACCTGAGAGCTGCAGTCACAAAAAATATGTAGATGTAAATGCTACTGCAAATTTCAAGTCCTTTAGTTTTTTCTCCCGTAAGTTATCATGCTTAATAATATTGATTTATTCAACAACGGTCAAGACCATTTTCGGTTAAAAATTCGAAAAATACAGTACAATACGCGCAAAATTCAGGCAAACTATCACGTGTAACTCCATGTGATTAGCCTGTATAAATTAATTTGTCTCTTTTTCCCGTGACCTTGAATAGTTGACCCTTAATAAATTTAAATTTAAAATTCGATATATTCAGTGGATCCGGTATATCTAAGGTGCAGCGTCATACTAGACTTTTCCGTATTCTATTGTCTCGAAAAAATAGATAAAACTAATGAAATTCATATTTATTCGTCGTGGAAAAAGCGCTGTAATTCCTGCACAGCGGTTCTTCTTACCAAAATGTTCCTAAAATTTCTCCTTTCATTTAACTGAAAATATACAGTGCGTCCCAGAAGTCGGGGCAAAGCTTTTTGTCTTTCGAGGCGATTCAATTTGGAAGTCTATTTTCGATTTCTCCAAAAGAAGTGAAGCGCTGAACCTGCCAAATCGTGTTGCATCCGTCGAAACAGCTAGTGGTCAGGAGGAGCAATGTTCTGTGAATACGGCGGGTGCTGTAAGATATCTCATTTGACCGGTTCGAAATATTTTTGACAACTTTTCCGACGTAGGCCGAGCACTGTCATGCAAAAGAATAAGTTTATCATGCATGTTCTTATGTTCCGGCCGTTTATTTCATAATGCATACAAATTAAGTAATTGCAAACTGTACCGATCACCGTATGCAATCTGGATGTTTTAGCAGCACGTACTAGACAACGCTCCCTTGGTCCCACCAGATACACAGCATAACTTTTACATCATGAATGTTCAGCTTATATTAATCAAGTGGTTACCGACCAAAATCTTCGTGCCAGTTACATTTATAATTAATGTTAAATAAGGGTTATTGTACGGAAAAAAGTTTATTCTAAAGATAACAGGTATTCGAAAATTAGTAGCGCTAGTAATTTGGCCTTGGTGTACTTTCTATGTCATGATGGTGTATCAATGGTTCCATATTACGGCCAGTTTCATAAACAACATCAAAAGGCTCCTTTATGATAAAGTCCCTATATGAAAAAGGATCCTTCAAATGGGACCGTCAGTTTCATAAACGTACATCGACCGTCCTTTACTTCGATACGCCGGTCATATGTTTCCGACTGTTGGCTATCCCGAGAACTAGTGATTTTACGAATATAGTTGGTGATATTCTGTAAAAATTGTGAGTTATGCTCTGTTCTTGTAGTCTTGGCAATATTGGCTCTATTTTTGTTGATTTCTGTAAGAGTTGGCTTGGGGGGTTATGCAACGAGTTGTTAAGGTGTCTAATTTTGGTAATTTTTCTCAAACTCAAAAAATTAAAACTCCCCGGAAATGCTGTTTAGTTATCAAAAAATCCAACATTTGGTACAGTTTAACAAAAAACGTTTTGTATAAAACTCAAAACAATTCAAACTGGAGATGTTATCGACAAATGTCCAATCTGTTTAAAACCACGGTTTTTATAGATGATTCTTTAACAACAGTAAGGTACATAGAGGAGAAATCCTTATGGACCATGTTCTACATTTCTGGGAGAGCAGGGAATTTTTATGCATGACAATGCACGCCCACATACTGCTCGAATAGTGACAGCTTACTTGAATGAGGTTGGAATTTGAAGGTGCAACTGGTCAGCACGAAGTCCTGACTTGAATCCCATCGAACATCTATGGGACCAACTGGGAAGGCGAGTCAGAACTATGGTTACATCGCCCTATAATATTTGCAAGAGCTCCGTGAAGCTCTTCGTCATGAATGGGAGAATATTCTATAAGAGAATATTCGAAGGGTGAAGTTTTCACGGTTACGATAATTTTTTTTTAATTTCGAAGTTTTTGATTTTTTCATAAAAAGCTTATTATTTTTATACAAATCGAATGAAAAGTTTAATTTTTCTTTGGACAATTCTCTTTTCCCTACGATTTCAGGAATTTCATGATTCTCGTAAACATTTTAACTAAGAAAGATATTTGAACAGTAATGATCAAGTGACCCGTTTTTTCTTCTCGCCAGTGTATTATATATAACCATAATTTCCAGGAAAATTGCAACTGTTTCAATTGCATGCAACTGTGGGCGAAGTTGGCTCAACTTGAATGACAGTTCAGATGAATTGGAATTTACGTTATAACTCAACTTTATTACTAAATTACAATTCAAACCAATCTCTTTATTGAGAAGTGTCGTCTCATCTTATGTCTGAAGAATTATAATCTTCACTTCGTCAGAAATTTGTTGTTATCCATTAGGCAACAAAAATGGATAAGCAGAAACGTTTTGGACACGTGGAATGACCCAGTCAGCAACATAAGATGAGATCAGCCATCAATCGTATTTATGCAGGAAATTTTATTAGTAATTAGCGGTCGACTGCATACGCCATACACATACGTCAATATGTGAATGAGCTAACTTCATTGCATGTGGGATTGGAATTCACTAGAATAATAGACTTTGGGTTGCCAGCTTCATTCAAACAGAAGTCTGTCCTCGATTGCCAACTTCGTTGATATGAAGTTCTGTGCTCGTTTGCGAACTTTATAGAAATAAAGTTTGGTGCTTGCTTGAATTAGTTCTATGCTTTATGCTCGATTACGAAATTTATTGAATGATACCACTAAGGTTCTGTGTAATGAGAATTTTTTCAGACTTTGAGATATACAGGTGTCCTAACGAAAATTTGACCCCCCAGATATCAGAAATGAAGAATTTTCGCAGATTAAAAAAAACATATCAACTTCTGTTTTGGGGGGGGGGACGAATTTCCATCATGAGTTTGTTCCGAAAAAACCACCCCATCAAGGTTACATCAACCCACAACATTTTTTGAATAGGAAAGAGATGTCGAGTGTTGGATAGTTTGAAAGTTATTTCTGTTCTGTACACAACCCAGTTGAAATTTTTAAAATCGGTTCATTATGCACGAAATAATGTAATATTGAACTTGCCGTCAAAAGCTGATGTTGAACCGACAGTTGAACCCCCCAAACTCAAGAACCTAAGAGTTTTGAAGAATCCAAAAATAATTCTCAAGTTCTGTCCTAGGGAGAAAGACTTTCTATGATGACTAGTTCCAAAAAAACCATTCAAAACTCTTAGGTTCTTGAGTTGATTGAACTGTCTGTTCAATATCACCTTTTGATGGTTATTTCAAATTACATTATTTCGTGAATAGTGAACCGATTTTGAAAATTTTAAATATATTCCTTCAAATATTTTTTAATATGATGAATTTTGAAGTATATTACCAAAAAAAGTTCTTAAAATCAATAATTTGCATATTGAATGAATTATTGGTTGTGAGCAATGTGTTAATATTTTTAATCGAAAAAAAAAGAAGCTACAAAAGTGAAAGAAAAATTTCAAAGACTTTTTTGAACAATATTTGTATATGAATACTCATTTTGGTTATTTTTCTGAATCGAAAAAGATATGATCATGTTCTTCAAAAGTTTATATTAAATTATTTATTCATGATCGACTTTTAGTTTTTCATGTCAAGATTTTATAATTATTTTTTTAAAGATAAAAATGAAAAACTTCAAAACTACGGACCTCATTCTTAAGAAATAAAAAAAAATAATAATGAAATTTTCAAGAACATATATAATCTATGTGTTTTAGTGGAATATCATTCAATAGCTTGTTAATGTATTAAAACAACGGCAACAATAAATTTTAATGGAAATAAAATTTTTCGATTCGCTTTTTCAATTGTTTTTTATGGATGATAATCACTACGTTATGACAATTAAAAAAACAATATCTCTTGAAGTATAACTGTGAAAGGTTTCCACTAACTGAAATATTTTTAGCAGTTCTTGGTTAACAATTTGACCTAATTAGAATGTAGAATTGTCTATAATTTTCGTTGAAAATAATAACGTAAATAGAGGTCATTCTTGATAGAAGGTATATAAAATAATATAAATATTTTAAAAAATTTCTAAACAATTTTAAAAAATTAGCCTTCTACATATTTAATTCCAAAAGATTATATTCAATGATTATAACTTCTGAAAATAAATTAAAATAATGTCGTATAAGTACCACTTATATCATGACATAGATAAAAACATTCATTATAAGACATCCAAATGGTATAACAAAATCCAATAAATAAAAATTATTAACTAAAATCCTATAAATTAAACATTTTGAATAGACAAAATTTTGTTTCTGCTTATCAATCCTATGAAAACCAATATCTTTCAAGAATATCCAACATAATCTTAAGAATTTTATCACAAAACTATCTTACTTAGACTATTCAATATTATTGGATATCTAACCAAGGTACTTTATATAAAAACTCAAGATATGCAAAACATTACTGAAAAACAAGTTTTAAAATCGACTTTGCTCATCAGTATTCAAATATTCATATTCAATAAATATAACATCAATTAATAACATATATTCAAACTCACCCTTCGCTCTCCAGAAAAAGTTCTACTTAAATGAGAACCTTAAATAGGTATTCACTACACACAGAAATATCTCTGTGGTTTAACCTGATCTAGAAGATTGAAAGACATTTTATTATTTATTGGATTTTGTTATACCATTTGGATGTCTTATAATGAATGTTTATTTTATGTCATGATATAAGTGGTACTTATGCGACATTATTTTAATTTATTTTCAGAAGTTATAATCATTGAATATAATCTTTTGGAATTGAATATGTAGAAGGCTAATTTTTTAAAATTGTTTAAAAATTTTTTAAAATATTTATATTATTCGTTGAAAATATTTTACTCAATTAATATTTTCCGAGTTATTTGCGGAAACCAGAATCCTCTCGTTTGAAAGCTAATTGTTAATAACTTACCATCATGAACATTCTCAGGAATTTTCCGTACAATACTTTTCTGAGCTTGTTCGTTGATAGATATTATTTTAGAAAAGATTTATATTTGTAACTTATGAATATTTACTTGAGATAATTGCAAATGTGCGCTAATTTTAGGTGGTAAATAAAGATAATAATAAAGAAAGATAACATTGATTCAAGATGTTGTTTTCCACGAGAAAAACTGTAAGTCATCATGAAAGAAGGTGATTCAGTATTGGTGCATAAATGATTGAAACAATATGTAATATACAGGAGATGCCGCAACTTTTTTATTTGAGTTTGGCGCCCTGGAGCGACAGTAGCTTTCAGGAGGGTGGGGGTAGGCACAGTCGAAAGATTGGGTCGCTAAGTTTTATCCCGCTTGATTCAGTTAGCATCATGGAGTGGAGGGAGATGCAACGCGCGTTCGCTGCCGTAACGTGCAGGAACTTGATGCACTTGAGTTTGTTGCGCGAGAAAATGGATTTGAAACGGTTCTCGCAATGCCTGATGACGTTCTTTTTTTTTCAGTGATGATGCTCAATTCCATCTTTCGGAATTACAAGTAGAACATGTCCAATTGGTGTCCTCATAACCAAAGGTAACTTCTTCAGCGTCCTCTACATTCAGAACGTGAGTGCAAATGGCGAGTTGAAATAATTGGTCGATGGGTTTTGACTTCTGACCGTTATGTCCACATGATTGAGGAGCTCTCTCTGTCAATATTCAACGGGCCCCCCATTTGTCTCTGTACCTTGACGTGGTGGGGGTGCTTGTCATGACTAAGATCCTAGTTTCATCCCGGTGAAATGGAGGATTAAGTCATGATGCCTAAAACGCTGGATTCGTGTGGTGGAAAGTTCATCTGACTGGGGCCCTAGTTTCATCGCAAAGGTGAAATGGAGAGCTAAGTTGTGTTTTCAACACAGTGACAAAGGTGTCTGTCGCAGCACAGGGCTGATCCCCTTAAAACTAGCGTTACTCTACCCTATTGCAGTAAATATCCGGATTTTTCTCTCCAATCGCCGAGTGCGTTATGTATGATACTGCGTTACCTCGGGAGGGTGGAGGCCCTCGGGAGGAATTCGTACAACCTGGCCACCCAATTTGACGTTGGACTCGAGGGGGTAGTGGTTGAAAATCTTCATGCTAGACAAGAAGGGTATTCCATCTATCTGGCCGCAGTTAACTTATGATTCAGGGTTTCTCGAAAAATGCTTCAGGGTTAAGCGGGACTTGACCGTTCGACAAGCCTCGTCCTAAACCAGGATAGATTGCGAAACGTTTCTGGGATTTCCGGATCTTGACGATACGGTTTCAGAACGTTGGTGCTCGAGACAGGATCGATTGAAAGACTTCACAAGGGTTCGTGGGTCTTGATTGTAAGTCTTGGACCCTGGCTCACCTTAAGAAAAATATTTGTTAAGCCACAGCCAACATATTCCAGAAAGAGTTGAATGAAGTTTCAGAAGTAGATTAACGCAGGCAATAACGGACGACATCTGCCTAATAACGTATTTGAACTTTACATGTTGTACTTGATATTACCCTAAGAATTGAATGTATATCTGCATTACTTCGTCTTTTATTGAATTTCAAAATAGGCAAATTGTTCTGCCCCACTCTGTACAATAATACGAATGCCACAAGATAAAATATTATGTGTCAGCGTGTTCTAGTCGTTGTCGTCCCGTACTGCCTCGAATGAAAACAAGTTGTCATCAGCTACCCTAGATATTAGTCCCTAAAGCATTACTCCAACAGTCTTGACTTCATGCCTTTCAACATCAAACTAAATATTATGGTGTTCTCTATTGCGGCTTCTTATCCTTCTCTAACCCTAGACAGAATCGCGAATCGTTGCTTAAGACGACATTATGCCATGTTTTCGTTCTCTGCACCAGTTCAAGCGTTGACGACAGTTGTCCGCAGTTAAATGAAAAACAAATCTTAGACGGTATGAAAAAAATCCAAATGCTCGAATGCGGTAATATAGTGTACATATAGTAATAAGTCTACCTTCTTCTCCAAACGATTGGTTAGTGATTTGCTAGTTGTTTGACGCGTCTATCTTCATGCTTTCTGGTATGCTTCGGTTGATAAATTAGTTTTCTTCGTGTTCTCTACCTCTTGTGTCCACACACGTCTTGCCGCCATGAAATTAACACGGCAGCTAATCCGCAATAGGACAAATCAACATCTCTATAGGCAAAAATTCTACCCCTGTCGTTGATGTCTTCGAAGTCAACGCTAGTTACGCTATTATTAAATATATCACTGGTCTGCTGTCATATCAGTTTTCTTCAGAAAAAACAGAGTTTAAATTTTGTGAATAAACTGATGCAGTGCTGAATATATCGTCCAAAATTTGAGGCATATCAAGCGAAGGTTCTTTGATTCTTACATCTGTGTACAGTACACAACTAAAATTGACCCGAATAGGAAGCGTCGATTGTGGGAATATAAACAGCAGGCATGCACGTTCCTTTGTTGGGCATTGGGAGTGTTAAGAGTTCGTTTGTTGAGAATTACAGCTGGCACTGATGATGAAATTCCAACAAGCTTCGAAATATGCATGTCTGTTGCTTATGTTCTGACAGTACTTATTCAGGTTCGTGTATAGCTCTATATTCCTCGGATGAAATATTGTTTGACGAAATTGTTTTCATACTATGCTTGAATGTAGTCACTCTGTTGCCCAAGAATCAATTTGACGAACCTTTACCAAAGATATTAAACCTTGCGCCAGCTTTATCAACAAAATAATCAATTATTCCAAAAAATACGTTTAATTCTGCACTGTCGTTCCCGTGTTTCACGGCCGTCCACGATATTAAAAGCGGACCCGATCGATCGGCATCGATGTCAAGCGTTGCTTGACATTTTCCGCAAAGTTCGAATCAGGTTCTTTCGTCGAAAAAAATGCGCGAATGATTAATAAGCGCGAACGTATCTAAAAATACGCCGACACCGTCCAGGATAGAATCCCAGGTATTTCGATTGGGGTATTTCTTGGTAAAGCGTTGTTTATACATTCGATTTCTCGAAACCCGTTCGGATGAAATTGTTTGTTCGACAACCTTGTCTGAGTCACACCTGTCGGACCTTGGCGCTTCTGCTGCTTTCTTCCGTTTCTTGAGAATTTTTTGGCGTTCCTGGAAACGCGTGACTAGTGTTTGACGTTAACGTCGTAATAATGCGGATGGGATATGATGATTAGTTCAGAACTAATGCGCAATTAGTAATGCAACATTCTTTGAGTTCGTTTTGTATTTGCAAAAGAATTTAACGGTGCTGATTTGGAGCATTCTTACATCAATAAGTTTGAATAATTACACATCGACTGATAAGTTACCGATTTAAAGAAGGAAACACAAATTTTTTGATCAAGTTTGATTTTATTCATGCAATAATTCCAGCTCAGATATATTTCTTTAAGTATAGTCGTTTGTTTCGACGATTATCTCCTCATTTGAGCCAAATCTCCCTTCTGCAACCATTTTTTTGGTCTCCGAACAGATAAAAGCCACTGGGGGCGAGATTTGGAGAATTTGGACAATTTGCAAACAATAGTTTAAAGCCGTTCGTGATGAATTACCCAATCAAGTATCCTCAAACAACCGAGAACTGTCAAATCTGGTGCCACAATGTTGCCAATTTAAAGTTGCTAAAACTAACAACTTTCATCCACAATTATATAAATTATGAAGCCGTAGTATAGAATCTAAAATTGATATCAGAAATCTGAAAAAGTTTCATTGTACAGACACATCGTCAAAAGTCCTCCCCCCCCTTTCAACTCTTAACTTGTTGAATGTAACATGATAATTTTTTGTGTGTGGAATCTTCACTATCTTATCACTTAAATGAAAACAATAAACCAGCAAAAAATGTTTCTTGTTCGAGAGAATACAGGTGTATTCGAAGTTAATCAGTTTTCAGCGAATAACGAGAGTTGTAATTTTGGGAATATTCCGTGGAAAATGCCTGGACATCCAATTTCTTAGTTTGACCAGGCAAGAATAGTATCCCTTCATCAAGAAGCTTTGTCGAACTACCAGATTGCGCAACGTTTTAATATTCCACGGACTTCAGTAAGGCGCATAGTGGCCTTTTTCCTGGAAACCGGCAGCGTTGCCCGGAGCCCGTTGCCTGATCGACCCAAAGTAATATCTGCAAGGGAAGACCATTTTATCGCAAATTTTACTCGAAGGAATCGAACAGTATCTGTAACGGCCCTTCAAAATCATTTTCTGAGGACCTATAGACGGGTAGTCTCAACCAGTACCATAAGGAGACGGTTACTTCCCTCAAATTTAAGGGCAATTAGATCTTTAAGAGTACCTCGGCTATCACCTGGACATAGAGCTACCCGTCGGCAATGCGCAGAACACCACCAAGACAGGCTTTTACCTCAATGGCGCAACGTACTTTTTTCGGACGAGTCACGATTCGGTCTACTAGATAGTCGACGAGAAAGGATTTGGAGAAGTCCAAGCAGACTAGAGCGACTCAATTTCGCCTGGGAAGTTGTGCCCTTTCAAGGCGGATCAATAATGTGCTGGGGGGTATAATGTTCGGTCACCGTTCCCCTCTTATAATCATTGAATGAACAATGACTGGTGCCATCTACGTAGAAAAGATAATTGAACCAATCATTGTTCCTCTGCGCAACGAATTTGGAGATAATTTCATTTATCAGGATGATAACGCCCAACCATACCGTACGCGAAGGTTTCAAAACATTCAATATCCAGAGAATGAACTGGCCAGCAAACTCACCAGACATGAACCCAATTGAGCACGTATGGGATTACTTAGGGAGAGCAATATCCAATCACCAAACCCACCTTGGAATTTTCAGGAATTGAGTTTAGCCCTGCAGGAAGAATGGAACGATATACCTGGAAACTTCATTAATGACTTGATTCGTGGGATGCCTAGGCGTATTGGACCGTTCATTAAAAGAAGAGGTGGTTATATGGACTATTGAATTTGGATTCAGTTGTGGAATAACTATAATTAATCAAAATAAATAATCTATAAAAAGTAACAAACAAAGATATTCCATCAAATATATTGCAGTTGAAATAGAGGAAAATATTCATCTAATTTCCTAAACATAGATTGTTTATTTCTTGAGAAACCTAGGGGTTATAGTTATTATTATTATAATTTGGTCTGTTTTTCAGATTAAAAAATGCATTTATTTCAAAGGAATTAGCATAATAGTTGTGGTAAAAAGAAATTAATTATTTTTTCCATGGATGTGTGTAGTGATCGATATCTAGTAAAGTATCGATCAATCAATTTCAAATTTATGCTCATTGTAAAGAATTGCTCGGTATGTAGAGATACCTTTTTGAATCCTTCCTCGTAATTGATTAAACGTTAACCCATTAGTATGCAAATTCTTGGTTAAGCATACTTCAAATGGGGTTGAGAGAGCAATGTATTATAATTGGCTTTAATGGTTTATTTTCAGCCTAATTACATGTATTACAAATAACAATTTTGAACAATTGAGGGAGTTGTTTCGGTGTAGTTCGGGGTAGTTTTAACAATATCTTGTTCGTGGAATAGTTATTCTTTGAGCTTTTCCACCGTTGTTTACTTTCACCGAATTCACTTTTATTGGTTTCTGTGTTGGGTTCACTTTTCACAAATTACTACCTAATTACGAATAATGTAGATAATACATTCACTTCCAGGCCGAACTCAATTTTCGAAGAGTACAGAATATTGCTCGAAGCACGAACAGAAGACCAACGAGCTACTTCGAGGGATGTCTTCAACTGAACCTTTTTGCTGACTTGCAGAACGAGACTTACTTATGACTCGAAATATGGTCAGGTAAATTCCGAAACGACATTCGACTGTTGTCATCGGTTTTAATGGGTTTCTAAGAGAACTGTGAAGGACAAATATTTTCTGTCCTTAACAGGCCCACAGGTTTCTAGGAGAAAATGAGACATATTTGTTCCTGACTCTGGGATCATAATTGTTATGTACCTGCATAGTTGATCAAAAATTCCTTGTTCGATGTATATTTGAACACTCGTTGTCACGGTGACATTTTACACTAAAAAAATTCTTTTACTGTTTTTTTGTTTGGTCCATTCAGTTGTGAGTTACAGGGTGTAAAAATTGGAAGCCTACAAACAGAAAATTCGGTATATTTCACAGTTTTTCTTTGATAAAGGTGAAAAAGTAAGCTAGGCGGTTGAAATTGTGAATGATGTTTATGGTCCCAATACAGCTATTTACATGCAATTTTGGTTAGGGTATTTTTTATGTTAAAGATGCAGGTCCGTCGAAAATGTCGATAAAATCACAGAATTAATCGAAGTTCAGCGGCATCTTAGTAGCCCAGGGGCTAAAGATCTACCATAAAACATTTTTAAACTATTTGCGTAAAGCTGGCTTCTGAAAGAAGATCGATTTTTGGGTACCACGCCAATTAACTCCAAAAAACATGATGGATCGAATTTCCATCGAAGCCTTGGTGTCAAACAGAAGGAAATCGACCCATTTCTTAAACGTACGGTGACTGAGGATGAGGAATGGGTTACATATGACAATATTGTGTGAAAACGACCATGGTCAAAGCTCAATGAAGCAGCTCAAACGGTGGCCAAACCATGACTACCGGCCAGGAAGGTTTTGCTGTGCTGTTGGTGGGGCTGAAAAGGAATTATTTACTATGGGTTGCTTCCATACAGTCAAACACTGAATTCGCATCTCTACTGTCAACAACTGAACCGTTTGAAGCTAGCGATTTATCAGAAACGGCCAGAATTGACTAACAGAAGAGGTGTTCTGTTCCATCAGGACAAACACGTGTGCGATTACCATCTTTTTCTCGCTTTGCAAAACTTCTTGAGAAATTGAGCGCGCAAAAATTGCCTGAAAATACCTAAAAAAGCTCTTCGAAAGACTATTCGAAGTAATAAACCCTAATAAGAAGTGTTAGAGAAAATGTGAAAAGAATTGTTAGATGTAAAGGGTAAAAACAAAGGCCACATTTCTAACAGAAAATAAAACAGATCTTTCTTAAATTCGCATCCTTATTGTTTACATCTGAAGAAGAAGCCTATTGCACGATTCTTCCAGGAAAGAGTATCATTCCAGCGAAAACCGCAACAAGCAAGTAGCTGTTTTTTTGCAATTAAACGTTACCGAGAACCGATCATGCTTGTTGCTTGATCTAACGCAATATCGATCTGTATGCGGTATTCCGTAATCGTTTATATAAAGAATCTGTTCAACATCGGCAGTCCCAGGTTTCAATATGTTTAATGACTGTCTGTAATTAGATATAGATTTCGTTCAATAATTCATACAGGAACTTGTAATAATCGCTACACCTACATCATGTCGACTTTCTCATTACACTATAAAGGTCGCTCACTGCCTACTCACAGCTTGGGTTACGTCGTGCTGATATTATTTCAAGCTTTACATGCTTTCAAGAATAAACAAAAAATTCGAGAAAAACACTTACGTGAAGTCGGAGCTTTATCGCGCTTGTTCAATGGTCCTTCTCCCCGGAACCTTTCAAATATGTGAATTACTTCTTAGAGAAGCTACATACGACGGATAAAAAGGTGAAAAGCACTGACGTGAAGTCAGTAACTTTTGCGCGTTAGTTCATATCACCCAAGATCCCCACAAAATAATTTTTTCCGTCTCCCTATTATAGAAATTGTCTACTTTTAAAAGGGCCAAACTTCAAGGCAAGATCATACAAGTTATTTGTAAAAAATAATGTCATATAACAATGTTGATGGTTATTCTTCAATTTAACATTCTTTGATTTCACGAATTATTTCAAGTTTTTCCATTAAAATCAGTTATACTTTAGTTAACCTTGTAGTCTCATCGAATTTAGCCAAATATCTGGAAACTGCATTAAATTTGCTGCAAGATAAAAAGTTCTGTGTGCGAAAAAATTATTATTGCGGGCGTGGTAAAGAGGTGAATATCAGTGAGCAAAATCAGTCATATTTTCCCAAATGTTTTATCGTTGAAAAATTATTAATTATGTACATGTTTTCTTTTCAGCAAAAAATACCTCATTCAGGGTGCATTCGAATGACATATCAACTTTTGTGCTAGCTGCTTGTCCTCTGCCATAATATCATGGCTAAAAAGATAAATATTCCAAAATTGTACACGTACATAATTACGACTCCCGAACATAAATCGAAAGACAAGACAGCACATGATCTGTCTCAGATTGGAAATAAAAAACCTCATTGATCCAAGAATGTGCCAAAACGTCCAAATATCATTATAATTTCAAGCTTAAATTGTTCATAGTTGAAGTCTCCCCCGTTTCTAAACGCCGTAGCTGTCTTTAAAAAATGACCATAGATTTAATATTGGCTAAGTAAGTCTAAAACATATAACTTTAACTTAAATCAAGCCATCCAAAATAAAATATGCAATTTTCACCTGTTTCGACCTAAAAATTCTCAATTATAACTAAACAAAGCATAGTTTTAGACATTTTGCAATAATACAGTAACCCTAGATATTGATTTACGAGCACGCTTCAGCTCTTGAAGTCAAGACACTCGTAATGATAAGGTGTTAAAAGCCCTATCGACTCCAATATTAGTCAATCATCGCTATTAAATAATTTCTTCTCGTTCGTTGTTGCAAAATACTGGAATAATAACAAAAACCGCGGTACGATGCCTCTTGAAATGTGCGCTTGTCACCTGTTTTGACCCAAACTTTTAAAGATATAATTGAAGAAATCAGAGTCATCATAATGTAATGATACGATAATCCTAGATATTGACTTAGGAGCAGGATTAAGCTCTTGAAGTCAAGTACGTGATTTATACATTTTCTCATTCAAAAATATGTGGAATGAAATAATATTTCCACAATTTATCAATTTACAACAAGTGTGGAGATATTCTTCATTATTTTATTCAATTAAAATAAATTTCCATTACGCAAGGATCGATTCAATTAAATACGAATGAAATATTGAGAATGCATGAAAGATGAGACAAAGGTTTACCGTTAAGAATCAGGTCAAGTTATTGTGGAAAATATCTTCTGGACCTTAATGTGAAGTCGAAACAAAATTTTCCGTCTTAGTTTGAAAGTTTATGGGCTCCAAACGCCCAAGAATGCTCCATATCGTACAAATGTTGTTATAATTTCAATCTCAAACTGTTCTTGAAGAGATGTTTGACATATTCATAGTTGAATTATATTCTGCCCGTTCGGGAGTTTCTTACATTCTTAAAAAAATAAACAGAGACTTGATATTATTAAGTGCTAACCAAGTAAATTTCAAACTTTGGATATCAAAACAGATTTAATCTGTTAGTCTTCTACAATTTTAATTTCAAAAATTTTTCTTAAAAAACTTTTAGAATTAAATTAATGTTCAAGTAAAAAACCGCATCTTATTATTTTATCAAGTAAATTTCACCTGAAGTAACAGTAACCTGTTGAAATAAAATGTGCAATTGTCATCTGTCTTGATCCAAACTTTTGCAGGTGTAACTGAACAAAGAAGGGTTTTAGACACCTTGCAATGATATGATAACCCTAGATATTGTTTCACTTGGGCTAAAGGCCCAAGAATATTCAAGCTGAAATTGTTCTCGAAACGATTATGTTTGGCCGATTTATAATGAATTATATTTTAACCTTTCAGGAAATTCTTCCTTCAATTACTTCCTTTAAAAATTACAATAGACTTGATTTTCACACACTCAAAATAAAATGGGCGGTTATCACTCGTTTTGAACCAAACTTTTACAGGTATAGCTTAACAAAGCAAGGTAATTTTCTTGCAATGATGCGATAACTCTAGATATTGGTGTATGAACACGCTTAGGCTCTTGAAGTCAAGAACGAGCTTTTATAGATTTTCTCAGATAATATGTGCATTGAAATTCTGATATGTTAATAATAATAAAGTTTATTCCAGAATGGACAATCGCTGAGAATAAGAGGAAACGTGAAGTCCTGTGTCTAGAAGGTGCTCTGCGTAGGTTGAATTTCCCTTTTTGTTACAATAGCATTTTTCATGTTCCCTGAGTATCGTCTGGAACGATCTTCCTGTCTGACCAACATATACAAAATGGCAAATACCGCGAGTTAACTTATAAACACCTGATTTCTTGTTCTTAGATGTTTTATCTTTATTATTTTCTATTAGTTTTCCTAGGGAATTATTCGTTTTATAAGAAATTCTTAAATTGTGATTCTTCTTTAAATATCTAGCTACCTTTTCTGTTTTTGGTCCCAAGTATGTCAACGAAATGTATTTACTTTCAATTGGATCATTATTTATTGGATATACTAATTTCAAGGCCAGCTTTAATTGTATTTTTGTGAAAAGATTCTCAATCATCGGGAGGTTGAAACCGTTGTTCAACGCAATCTGTTTGATAATGTTATATTCTTTCTCAAAATTCTCACGTGACATGGATATGTTGGCTAATCTATATAACATGCTATTGTATGCTGCTAATTTTTGTGAGTATGGGTGGTTTGATGTGAAGTGAATTGTGCTATCTGTATGGGTTGGTTTCCGGTATATTGAAAAAACGTGTTTATTATTAATTTTTGTGATAGTTAAGTCTAAAAAGTTTATACTATTGTTTTTTCCCCTTCATAAGTGAATTGTATGGTTGGGGATAATTTCTTTATGAAATCCACAAACAAAGAAAATTGTCTATCAGTGCCATTGAATAAACATAGAACGTCGTCGACATATGTTTATTCAATGGCACTGATAGACAATTTTTTTTGTTTGTGGATTTCATAAAGAAATTATCCCCAACCATACAATTCACTTATGAAGGGGAAAAAACAATAGAATAAACTTTTTAGACTTAACTATCACAAAAATTAATAATAAACACGTTTTTTCAATATACCGGAAACAAACCCATACAGATAGCACAATTCACTTCACATCAAACCACCCATACTCACAAAAATTAGCAGCATACAATAGCATGTTATATAGATTAGCCAACATATCCATGTCACGTGAGAATTTTGAGAAAGAATATAACATTATCAAACAGATTGCGTTGAACAACGGTTTCAACGTCCCGATGATTGAGAATCTTTTCACAAAAATACAATTAAAGCTGGCCTTGAAATTAGTATATCCAATAAATAATGATCCAATTGAAAGTAAATACATTTCGTTGACATACTTGGGACCAAAAACAGAAAAGGTAGCTAGATATTTAAAGAAGAATCACAATTTTTGAATTTCTTATAAAACGAATAATTCCCTAGGAAAACTAATAGAAAATAATAAAGATAAAACATCTAAGAACAAGAAATCAGGTGTTTATAAGTTAACTTGCGGTACTTGCCATTTTGTATATGTTGGTCAGACAGGAAGATCGTTCCAGACGAGACTCAGGGAACATGAAAAATGCTATTGTAACAAAAAGGGAAATTCAACCTACGCAGAGCACCTTCTAGACACAGGACATAGTTTTAATAGTAACTTTGAAATTTTACACTCAGAAAACAAAAGTTTTAGATTAAACTTGTTAGAAACTTTAGAAATTAATAGATATCATAAAAGAAAAATATTATTGAATAACCAAACAGAATTAAGTAACTCCCCTTTGTTGAATCTTTTTTGAACCATTTTTTAGTTTCCCAAAAGTATTGTAAAACTCTCTTCACCCCCTCTTCTATTTTTGTTATATCCATGTACTATAAAATGAAGTTCTTGTTCATGATATACTCAGTATCTTGTAATACTCACCTGAAGAAGTCATGGTATGACGTAACGATCGTAGTGTTAATAAAACATTAGCGGAAATTAGAATATTGTTTTTATTCATATTTTCAAACTTTTACAGGTATAGCTCAATAAAGCAGAGTCGTTTTCTTGAAAACGACTAGACATTGATTTATGAGCACGCTTAGGCTCTTGAAGTCAAGCACGTGCTTTCATACATTTGTTCAGTTGATATGTTTGATTGAAAATCTTAATATGACAATAATAATAATAAAGTTTTTTCAATAATAAACAATCGCTCAGAATAAGAGGAAACGTAAATCAAAATAAAATTTTGTCTAAGTTCGAAAGTTATGGGCTCCAAAGGTCCAAAAATGTCTTTATAATTTCAAGCTCAAATTGTTCACGAAACGATTATGTTTGGACTGTTAGTAATTTAATTCTATTCTGCCCATTCGAAAGTTTCTAAACGCATAACTTTCTTGAAAGAAAAAAACAATAGATTTAATATTTGCAAAGAAAGTGCTAACCATGTAAATGACACTTGAAGTGACGGTAACATCAAAACAAAATGTGCGAATGTCACCTGTTTTGGTCTGAACTTTTACAGGTATAATTGAACAAAGCAGGGTTTTAGACGTCTTGCCATAATACGATAACCCTAGATATTGATTTATGAGCACGCTTAATCTCTTGAAGTCAAGTACGTGCTTTTATACTTTTTCTCAGAATATGTGGAAATTTGGCATTCAATAATAGCAGTAATAATAAAGTTTATTCAAGAATAAACAATCGCAGAGAATAAAAAGATACGGTCAATAATTGCCTCAAGATATTACAGAAAATATACTTAATTTACTTCTGTCTTCTGAACGTAAACATGCACTGCAAACAAAATTTTTCGTCTTCATTCGAAATTTGCAGTTTTCTAAAAATTTTTTAAAATTATCATTGTGGTTGCAATGGTAAATGATTCTTTCTATCAGTTGAAGCCTTGTTGTGATTTTTTCCTTTCCCAATTCCCTTTTCAAGCACTTACAAAGATTTTCTATAGGGTTCATGTCGGGCGAACTTCTAGGCCATCGGAGCAGTGGAATTTTCTTGTCCTCAAGAAATTTTATCACTCTCTTAGCCTTATGGCATGGTGCAGAGTCTTGCATAAATATTGCATTACCATTTGGGAACCAATTCCTCACTCGGGGCAACAATCTTCTCTCCAATACCATTATGAATTGGTCTTGATGCATGGTTCCTTCCACAATATAAAGGCACTAATAACTGACCATATCATTACTGAGGTAGTGTTTTACTGTTTTTATAGTACAGTCTGGATGATCGCACAAACTCTCCTTTCCACAAACTGTGGCTTGTCATCAAGAATTTGGATCGTCGTTGAAGCAATGTAAAAGTAGCTTACTGTGTTCCAATTTATCAATGTGAAATGCCTATATGGTTTGGCCCAGTTAAATCAATCTTTTACCATTTTGCGGGTCCGTTTTGGTTTTTTCACAGAACTTCTTCCTCCCATCTCAAACAAATTTCTGCGAACTGTTCATCTTCAGGAAACATTGTATCCTGCCACTTCCAATTTTTTTTTATGTCAAGATGGGACAGACTTCTGCCATCACAATGTTTTTGAGTACTCTCTGACTTCTTGCAGTTACTACCTTTTTTCTATCACAGCGACCTTTTCTTAGAGCTGTTGCAGACTCACCGGTTAGCAACTTTTGGCTAATCTGCTTCACAGATGATTGTGAAACATTGCAAATATTAGCGATTTTTCTTTGGTTATATTCCGAATGTTTGAACATTTCTACAATTTTTTGATAACTGAGATCTTTTCTTCGTCCCATTCAACAAAAGAGTGGAGAAATATAATTTTTTTATTAGTTGAGTAATCTTATTCTTGAATTATAATTTTCAGGTGATAATTATGAAAACTTCCTTGCTAATAGTATCGAATACTCACCTCCTCAATTAAAACAGAAATAATTAAGTTCAAAACGCTGAAAATCACTCTGTGTCTTCTCTAAATACAGAATCAAACACTTTCAACCATTGTTATCTACTTATTGCATGATCAACATCAATTACAGATGTAATAAAGTGAAACAGCAACCCATGATACAAATTTGTATCACTGATTGCGTTGTGTATGTTAACGTTAATTCAAATAATTAACGCTTCGATGGAATATTCGAAAAATTTTCTGGGTGAGTCTAATAAAGTAGACAGGAACATTGTTGCCAACTTTATGATGAACCTTCGCATTAAATTTGTTTTTTGTTGGTTATATGGTCTTTAAATTTTATTCCTTTTCATCCAGAAGAATTTTGATTAATCCTATGTTTTAACCTTAAATCTTCAAATAGATGGTATATGATGGTTTTGATCGGGGATTTCTCGGATCAGCCAGCCATCGACCACAGGTTAGTGGACTAGAATTTCTCCATTCTATAAATTGCTTGGAATTACGAAACCGGTAGGTTGATATTAAAAACGTAAACTAGTTATAGGTGCTCTTACGATGGGGACCTTGAGAAACGACCGGTCATTTCCTAGGCGATTTTATGATTGAACGTTAATAGGTTTCAAAACAATATGGATGTGCGATAATCGCAGACGTTTTATGGATTCGCTAGCTTGCGGCTTTAAAGCATCGGGATTTTCGACCGCACTATCTGTAAGATTGCTCCTCCATATTTATATTGGGGAATCCCCCGCGAATTCGTAATTATAAAAATGGCGTTTTCGGGAATTCTGAGCGTGAAACATCTGGACGAAATTCCGATGCGTTTAAAATTGTTCAACTTGTGACGCCGAACGATTGTTAACATTTCAGAAACGTTCCTGCCGAATACGTCAGTGTTATACAGGTAACGCACATGTAATAATTTAATGGGTTGAAATTAATCACAATGTATCTTCTACACGAATAACATTATTACTGACATTATTGAAACATTCCCAAGGTATTTTAATTTCATTAAAAAGGGTTTTCATTTTGATCTTGAAAACACGAGTATATTTTAAGAGGAATCGCTGGATGTTTATTTAATTTTCAAGAGGAAGGTATGCCATTGACAATTGAAAACGATATCAGCCGAACGGTTGTAGCACCATATCCCTTTCATGAAGTTTTCCATGACCAATTCCTTATAACATCCTCGATAACTTCACGAATTCCATCTTTAAGGTCTTAAATCGATTGTGGAGCATTGGCAAAGACCTTATCCTTCATGTGACCCCAAAGAAAAAGTCTAAAGGTGTTAACTCACAAGATCTCGCTGGCCATTTGAGGTCACTTCTTCGAGGAATAACACGGCTTGCAAAATTGCGATTGTTTCGTTGCTTGTGTGGTATGTAGCGTCTTGTTGAAAATAACCGTCGTTCACATCATGCACCAGCCTCATTTTCGAATACACACATCGTCAAAAGTCTTTTAAAATTTAAGGGCAAGAAGACCTTTAAGAGTACCTCTGCTATAGCCTGGACATGGGCTATCCGTCGCCAATGGGCAGACTACCACCAAGACTGGCTTTTACCACAATGGCGCAACGTACTTTTTTCGGATAGTCGACGAGAAAGGGTTTGGAGAGGTCCAGGCAGACTAGAGCGACTCAGTTTCGCCCAGGAAGTTGTGCCCTTTCAAGGCGGATCAATAATGTGCTGGGGGGGTATAATGTTCGGTCGCCGTACCCCTCTTATTATCGTTGAACGAACAATGACTGGTGCCATCTACGTAGAAAACATCATTGTTCCTCTGCGCAACGAATTTGGGGATAATTTCATTTATCAGGATGATAATCCTGATCCCCATCACACCGAACATGAAGGTCCAAAACATTCTTCAAGAGAACAATATCCATATATTAAACTGGCCAACAAACTCACCAGACATGAATCCAATTGAGCACGTATGGGATTATTTAGGGAGAGCAATATCCAATCGCCAAAACCCACCTTGGACTTTTCAGGAATTGAGTTTAGCCCTTCAGGAGAAAGGAACGAATTGCTGAAAATTTCATCGATGACTTGATTCGTGGAAAGCTTAGGCGTATTGGGCAGTTGATTGAAAGAAGAGGTGGTTATACGGGTTATTGAATTTGGATTCAGTTGTGGAATAACTATAATTAATCAAAAATAAATCATCCATAAATTTAGATTTTTTCTCATTTTTCCTATTTTGTCTCATCCTGCTTGAAGCAAATAGTAACAAACAAGGATTTTCTATCAAATATATTGCAGTTGAAATAGTGGGAAATATTTATCTCGTTTCCTGAACATAGATTGTTTGTTTCTTGAGAAACCTAGGGGGCCAAGACTTTTGACGATGTATGTAAGATCCAATCACACCGTCAGCCCAAAATCCACACCAAACAGTGACACGTTGAGAATGGAGAGGCTTTTCAACAATCATTCTGGGATTTTCCAAGCCCCAAATGCGACAGTTATGCTTATTAAACCTCCGAGATAAAAAAAAAATGGGCCTCATCACTGAAGATGATTTTTCGATGAAAATCCGGATCATTTTGATGCATTTCAAAGATCCAATCAGCGAAGATACGAGGTTGCTGGTGATCGACTGGCTTGAATTCTTGTGTTAACTGGACTTCGAAAGCCTTAAGACCTAACTCCTCGTGCAAAATACGGTGTAATATTGTTTGCGGAATGCCCAATTTCAAGGATCCAATCAGCGAAGATACGAGGTTGCTGGTGATCGACTGGCTTGAATTCTTGTGTTAACTGTACTTCGAAAGCCTTAAGACCTAACTCATCGTGCAAAATACGGTGTAATATCGATTGCGGAATGCCCAATTCCAAATATCAACGAGGGATTGTTTTTTTTTATATCAAATAACTATCCAGTTTTCACGAACAAATTGATCCACGAATTGCCGTGAGCGCATTTAATTTCTATTGAATTTTCCACGTAAATTTATAACATTTTTTTTTATAGAAGATTCATCATTTTGGAAATAAGTTTTTAATAATTCCCAGTTTTGTTCAAACATAAATCGACCCATTTCGTAGAGAACACTACGAAACTCGATTCACGGTATCTTCAGTAATAAAAAGTGAGAGAACGAAGTACAGTAGACTCGCGTTATTATGAACACACGTCTGTGTGAACAACCCAGTATTGTGAACAAGAAAACATTCTCATTGTATATCCAGTAGTGTAAACTACTACACTACACGAATTCTATTTATCACGAGTTATCTTCCACCGCGAGAAGTGTCTTTCAATGTAATATATGTAGTCAAAATGGCTAAAAACAAGTAATTTTTGAGTCTGTATGAAAAATAGAAGATCGTAGATTATTGGCAAAGCAAAATCTCCAAGAGCATTCAAAAATTTCCATAATCCCTGTATCTACAAAAATACAAAAAATGCTTGGATGAGAAAAGAAATTTTCAAAAACCGGTTCTTCGAATGCTTCGTAGCAGAGGTTGGTGTTAATATGAAAAATTAAATGTGATCAAATGAGAATTTTTTGAAGGTAAAGCAATTTCTAAAATTTCAAATCTTCCGTGAAAGGTAATGCTTCCTCTGGATAATGCAACCTCACATCCATTAGCTGAAGAGTTGAGAACAGAAGATGGCAAAATATTTGTGATGTGTTTGCCTCCTAATGTGAAAACAAAAAAATCTTTTGAGTTTTCTGGTGGCCCAAGGACACAATATGGGCTCAATAACCTCACCTTGAGGGATGATGATTTACATTTAACCGGGCTTGGTAACAATTAGATTTTCTGGTGATCAAGACGTGTTGGAAGAAAATTTTTGACCATAGCGTTGATGAAGATGATCTTTCTCTTGTGAAGCTCCGAGAAATATTGATCAGTAAAAAATCGGAAACTATCGAGTTGCTGAACATAATTCATCCGGTCAGTTGAGAAAACTTTGTAACACTCACATTTATCAAATATTCGAGCAAATCAAGTGGTTTCTTAATGGGCCGAACAAAATACTGATATGAACATTAGTGGAATAAGGAGTGCTCGAACAAATCAGTAAAAATCAACTATCAGCCAAGAAATAACTTCTTATTTCAAATGACAAATTTTTATTTTTTTTTCAATTAAAGTTTAACATGGAAAACTTTGGTTTCATATCATTTTTTTAATCCTATAAACATTTATTTCATGTCTTTTACACACTTTTCATCAGAGTGAACGGCTCGAAAATACGAACAAGCAAATATTTTTGTGTTCACACTAGCGCGAGTCTACTGTAATTCCTTTTTTCCTTTACATTATTACATTTATATAAAATATCTTTTGAGAAAATTGAAACATTCGAATTTCATCTCTCGTGCGTATTATTTATACGCATTTTGTCTTCGTTATTGGAGAAATCACAACCTATCAGATACCCAATGCACATATGGAATATATTCCAAGTGCGAATTCGATTTACCTGCCACAACTGCTAAAATTAGCCGTCTAACGGTTTTAGAAACGCATCGTAAATACCAAAACCCTCAAATTATTCTAATACAGTACGTTGTTATTACACTGAATACAAACATGGTTTAACTTTTTTATACCGTCTGGACTTGGCATAGCCACAATGAATGATTGGAGGGTAATCCTAGATAGATATCTATCTAGCCTGTATTTCCGCAAATTTCTTATCTTATTGGTTCGGTTTTTGATTTCCATGTATTTACTTCCGTCGAATGTAGATCCAATAGCAAACAACCGACAACCTTGCGATACTGTTTACCGGTAAATAAGCCTTATTTCCTCAATATTTTGATCGTTATCCTGCAGAAATAATGTGCGATCTCATAAAAATTATAAGAAGAATCGGGTTTTCCAATAGCTACAACAGTTTTGTTGTACAGATTAATTTGGCTCTAAAAATATCAAATTTTTAAATAGTAACAGCCGATTACCGCGGTTTTAGGCAGATTCGAGATTTGCCGATAAAAACCAATTCGAAGTTTTTCTTTGAGTTTCATACAAAACATTTTCTGTTACGCTGTTGAAAATATCATATTTTTTGATAACTAAACAACGTTTGCGAGAGTTTTAATTGGCAAAAAGGGCAGCTGAAGCTTATCGTGTGCTTGTGAAAGTTTACGGTGACAATGCTCCAACTGACAAGTTATGTAGATAATGCTTTCGGTGCTTCAAAGGCGGTGATTTCAGCCTTGAAATGGGGTCGATTCAAAAGCAAGGCAACGCAGATTGCCAAGTCAGCCAAGACCCATTCTGCAATTTAAAGCTACAGAGGGTTTTTTAGTGGCATTACTATAACTTCTGAAAATTTACTCACTTCATTTCTTCTTTTACCAATTTAATTGCAATACTTTTTAAAAGTTAAAAAAAACAATGTTATCAGTTGTGCAAATGGAAAAGCCTATCCTAATAGAGTATATCTTAAATGTAGGTAGACTACCTTCTAAACGGCAAGGTATCTGTTCATCATATCTATTGAGATTCTAAATAACTGAGGATCCTACAGGGTACACGCTCGTGATAATCGTAATCCTAGCACAGCTAGATGACTCAGGATGATCATTATTTGTTGAGCGATAAAAAACAAAGAGTAGGAAGATCTATGAATTGAGCCCCTTGGCAAGTCCGAAGTGATAACGATTTTTCTGTTAACAAGGCCACATTTATCGGTCTGTTGTATAAACTGTATCAAAACGTACATATAACATATTGTATGTATTCGTTTGTTATCATTTCCACTGATTCCCTGCAACGCAACACATATTAGGAATGAGTCATTTCAGGTTCCTGTTCGTATGTCCTCTTGAACAGTCTTTGATAGATAATCACGATAATTTCGCCGTTATTGAATAGATATCGGGAAGTAGACTATTTCGTACCGTTGATGAGTATTATTTGTTTCAAGTCGTTGTCTGTCCGGTCAAGGATCAACCCAACTACAATTGTACATACATTTTATCAATGAAAAGCATTGTGAACAAAACGAAATCATGATAATGTGAGGTACTTTCTTCGTTGTTATTATTTTCCCTACGTTTCATTGAACCATTGAACAGTGGGCTTAAATATCCATATAAAATAACTCTTCCACATGAACATTTACTTACAATTTAATTTATGAATATTTCCATGTCACTATATGGCAGATTATGATATTGAAACTAATATTATTTCTTGGGTGTACATTCCCAAGTTCATCATTACTAAAATGTTATAAGTGGTTGAATATTGTTTTATAATTAATTCATCATAAACTGATTATATTTATTGTTTCAGGTTATATTCAGCGATGGAAAGCAGCGTTGATAGTTACTTGCATAAAAAATTCAAGAAACAATTGAGCTACGAACCTCGAAACAACAATGAGATTAAAAATGGGCCCAAAACAGCAGAACAGAACCAAGAGAAAAAAACGCTACCCTTGGAAAACAGTCATCAAGTGAAAGAAACGTCTTGTCGAATAGACAATACCCATACAGTGCCAAATACAAGTACAAATTTAGTAAACGTCAGAAATGACGTTTCGAACGTCAAGGTTCATGAATCAACTAGTAAATATGACTGTTCGAACGCAGCAAATGACAGTTTAGGTTATAATACTGACAGTTTAAACGTTAACAAGTCTTCCATATCATTAGAGAGTCCTGTAGTCACTTTACAATCTCATAACATATCGTATGTTTCAAATATTCACAGGTATGAAGTTAATTTTGATACAAAGTTTAGCTGTTCTGATGTTGTTAGTAACTCCCATGGACAAAAGTCTTCCATTTTAGATACTAACTTATTTAAGTACAACTATATAAAGTCTGATGACAATGTATCGCCTGAAAGGGAACAAAATAATCAAGATATTGAAAAAAAAACAGAAGAAATACCTGCCCAACCAGATAAAAGTTCTGGCGGAAAATATGTATGTAACTATTGTAATTTGGCTTGTTCAAAGCCTAGTGTACTGCAGAAACACATTCGTGCTCACACAAACGAAAGACCATATCCTTGTGTAAGTTGTGGTTTCAGCTTCAAAACTAGATCGAACTTGTATAAACATTGTAGATCGAGAACTCACGCAAACAGAGTATTAGGTAGTAAGGCTCGTGGTGAGATCATCACTGAAGAGCAAGAAGCCGGTGCGTTTGAGGCCATTCCAAATAATGAAATACAGCGGAATAATGAACCAACAGAACGTCCAGTTGATTACAAAACTAAGTTATATAAACCAAGATTTCACACAGCTTCCAAATTGTTTTATGAGCAAGTTTCTAAAGAAAACATAGAAGATGAAAACAAGCAAGTGGATCACAGCGATTCTGATATTTTATCACATCATATCAACGAACTTATTACCAAAAATAATTCTAAAGTGAATTCTACCGAAGCATATCTTGTGAAAAGGAAACGAGATGAGTATAATAGTGAATATGCTCAGGTTCCCCAGAGAGTTTTAACTAGAGATAACGAAGGTTTGAAAGTGGCCGATGAACCTTTGAATTTGACCAACAAAGTTAGGAAAAGATGTATGAGTGAAGCTGTTGAATCAAAGAGCCTAATCAAGGAGATATTATTAAAGAACTTAGCTTCCGATATGCAATGTCCACATTGCAAGATGATTTTTCAAACTGTGACTGAATTAGAACTGCACAAACTGAGGAACTGCAAAGGTTTCGTGGCACCTGGAGCAAAGTACGCTCGAAGCAGTTCTGTTAATGTGGCTTCTATCCTGACGCAAAACAAGAACGCTTTCGACAGTATGCCTCAAATGCAAGCAGTGTTCCCACTCAAGTCTCCTGGACCATTTTTAGGTAAAACGAGATTAGTTGACAGTGATAAAACTAAATCTTTTTCCTTCGACGATGGACTTCCCAACATCTCGATGTATCCAAAGGCTAAAGAAATGATCACTTCAAAATATCTGCTGGCGCCCTCCACTCTTCAGAACGACACAGAGAAAAAAGCTCCGGTGAAAATGTTTGGGGGAGAAGTTAAGATCTCGGAGAATATGGGTGATAACAAGCGTTATCAGATTGATAATAACAATGACGGCTTTGAGTCAGGCTCCAATTTCATGAATTATGGAAGTAAAATGAGTGAAAATAGGGTGATAAGAAGTAGTTTGCATTCTGGTGGAACAGTATTGACTAACAAAGGGAATTTTGATGGAGATTCCATAAACTCTGTACACAATGTCATAAGGATGTATGATCCATCACCAGATTCGCCTGGTATAGATCTAGGAAAGAACAGAATCAGTCTCAATACAACTAGCATGAATGAAAGAAAGAAACCTCCGGACTTGGTGATTACTTTTTCAAATGAAGAAGTGAACTCTCCTAGTCCATCATACATGAAGTACACGAATATTCTGGATTTCAGCCAAAATGCTGTGAAACTACTGACTCCAAATTTGAAGCAGCCAAATCTGATGATCCCTGGACTGCCAGTTCCTAATAAATTCACCTACCCGATACGAGAAAATCCTCAACCTTTAAAAATCGAAGTTGATTCAGATAACAACCTGCAAAATGTGACACGTAGTGATTACCAAGAAAAAATATCAACGCCGGAGAGCTCGAAACTAATTTATAAGAAATTTCATTTCCCTACACAAGAAGTAGAATCTCAACCTAGTAATATGTACAACCCTATGAACCTTGTGGTGAACGGAAAAGTAGTGAGGTATGTGCCGGGTATGCCTGGTCCTATAGTTGCGGAGTCTCCAGTTGTAGATTCTGCATATATGAGAAATAACTTGTGTTTGACACCTGTGAAGATGTCTCCTAGTTTGCCTAGAACTCCAGCCGAGGTGGAACTTTCGATGGAAAGAGAACGTAATGCTGAAGAAAGTAAAAGAATATCTTCGCCGTCTGTATCGAAGCTGGTGAAACCTCCAGTGATGGAAAAGTTGGAAATAAAGACAGATTCCCCCACAAAGAACTTCGAATCAACCGAAATGAGATCTCCTGTTATTAAACTAAGCGAGATAAAGTCTCCCGTTAAGGTAACATCAGCGGAATTAAAAAAATTCGCCCGACCCAACAGTTTAGCCCTGAAACCAACTTCTGCATGTATGAAACAACACCACGGACTAACTCCAACCTTGCTGAATCAGATTCTGATATCTCCTGATACCCCTAGAGTTGCCAAGAAATACGTGCAGCAATATCTGAACGGCAATTACTTCAGTTACTTGGGGCTGAAATCTACAACACGGCCTGTGTATTGTACTCTGAATAAAACCCAACCTTCCTATGTTCCGCATTTCAAGAAATTGAGTATGTATTCAGAGTGGAGACAGCAGGATACAAAGACAGAGAAGTTTTATGTTAGTGGGTACGATTCCAGGCAGAAATCTTCAAGGTATACTATAGCGGGACCCAAAAATGCAGATTTGATGGCTCACTCTAGCTACAAAGTAAGTATATTCTCCATTATCTAATTAATTACCTGTTCTGTTTACACTCACTTTTGAAATTCTTGCACCCCGCCTACTACTGTAAGTTGAAAGAACATTTTTAAAACATGTATTGGGTGTAATATCTAACAAAGCTATGAAATAAATAGAATTTATTTATAAATACATTAATAATTAAGAAAAAAATCAAGAATAACCTAAAGAAAAATAGTAAATGGTTCTCTAGGATTTGTCTTCAGGGAATTTGCCAGCTTATCATCCATAAAGATTAATCGATTTCTTACTCAGCACATAGTGGGATTATGTTAGAATTGATGATGCTTTTGAGGTAGTATTCACCTGTGATTGTTCTTGGTACATGAATCAGTTCTGTTCTTCGGTTGAACCCTTTGAAAACATTTCTGTCCTATAGTGGTAGGGAAAAATTTGGATAGCATTCAATAGTTTCCTAATACGTCCCTTCCCTGTACTATGTGCTATCGTTTTGCCCAAATGTCTCTAAATTTCGAATATGGACTCTCAATGGTCTCGAACAGCTAGGTACTGATGAAGAATCTGAGATCAGAAGTAACTCTGTCAAGACGGTCCGCCGGAAACACTCAAAGGCTTCAAACTTTCATAGTAAGTTTGGGCCTCAATATCTTGGCTAAGTTCATTATTAATGAGAAAAATCGGTTCAATGACTCCGCAATTATGAAGATTTCAAATTTTTTCTTATTTTTTCGAATATTTTCGAAACTACAGATCAAATCGATCTGAAATTTGGTATTTACATGTAGACTAATGACGCGCATGTTCATGCAAAATTTCATGAGGATTGTATAATTAGAAGATCCAAAAATATACATTTTGTAAGCAGAGAGGTGTTGTAAATGTTTTCGTATATTTTATTTTTATAATTCAAATATAAGGGGTGTAATGCTTTCGAAAGTGAGTACAGTAACAACATATGTCATGACATTTTTTGTTTTGACTATCAGGTCAGTAATAATTTTTTTACGCTCCTAGGACAATGCATTTCATCCAAATAATATTTTGTAAATTTTACCTGACAGTCGAAAGTACAATTTTTTCCATGCAATGACTCTTGGTCAAATTGTCTCTTTTTTAGGACAATAATTTTCGAAAGAAATATTCCCCGATATCCCGAAATAAATAAATAATCCTTTATTTAGCCATTGGCTATTGATAACACACCAAGTTATTACATCCACATTATACCTAATCTAACAATTCTTGAAAATATAAGTTATTAACAATCTCTTGAATTTTCTATAGTCATCACAGAAGTATGAAATAAAAACATACGGGAGATAGATGTAACATACCTGTAAACTTTTATTTTCCTCAGAAGGAACGACTACAATTTTACTGCAATTATTTATTCTCAGGAGATTTAGTATAATAAAAAAAATATTCTGTTCTGTTATAGCGTTGTGAGAATCAGTGTTCAAACCTTGCAGCATCTAGTTTCTTTTTTCAATATTTAGCTTTAATTCTTGGTCGATACAACATTAACTAGTGTTAAGCAATTTTCATTTCCCAATCTAGTTATCATTTAGCTTTTTGCACGCTCTTGTTTTTCTAGATTTTTTGCCTAATTAGGACTTCAGTACTTTATTAATGCTTGTTTATCTTACCTCCATCATCAGCTCACTAAATTATTATTAATTATGATATTATTTCTAAAAAAAACTTGGAAACTCCCAATATGTTTGTAGATTCAATTGTTTATTTTTATTGAATTCAATTATCATGTTTATCTGACATGTATTTTTCTTATTGGATTCTGAATTGCATTGCATTACATAAGATTTGGTCAGATAACCTCTGAGGTCATGGTGGAACTTATATCTCTTGCTTGTAATGTTGAAAGTATTTATAATTCGAATTTGAAAAAATTTTGTTTACAGTAGAAAAATTTGGTTTTTACTGATAAACTTAAAGTATTTTTCGTTTTCAGTTCACTCTACCAGAAAGTACAAAAGATAAAGATGAAAGCCAAAAAACCAGTTCAATCACAGGTGGTTATGAATGTAATGATGACTATACATATATTAGAGGAAGAGGTAAACTTGAATATATTTAGCAGTGAGGTCAAAACCATATTTATATTTTGCAATTTCTGAATTTGTTATCTCTGTGTGATTTGCATTCTTCGAAATAATTGCTTTAACAACAGTTTCCATACTGTCTAAGATAATAAACCATTAAGCTAATTCACAATATCGGTTGTATGATATCTTTAATCCTCACTCCAATGAAATATTTGAATTTGTCTCGTCATCGAACAGTAGCTGAAGAAGGACTGATAATGTGAATATTATCATTATTTCTTGGTTAAGAATAATTTATCGGAGCAAGACAAAGTGAAACACTGACAAAAAAAATTTCACAGCTAGTAAAAACTCAATTTTTTTGGCAATTACCAAATGTAGAAGTATAAAACCGGAATTTTTTGTAAAAATCACTTGTTTTTTGGTTGCAAATGATAAAGAATATTTTATTCAAAATAATCTCCATTGCTATTTAGATATTTTTCCAACCTCTCCAGCAATTTATTAATGCCACACGAAACAAAAACAGTTCCTATTTTGAAGCCAACTAGTTATCGAGCCATTTTCGTACATTTTCATATGAATTGGAACGTGTGCCAGTGATGCAAATAGATGATAATTGGATGAAGCCAAGTCTGGAGAATAAGCCATATGCGCTGTTGTGGTTCACCCCTAATTTATATTTCCCCGATGGGTTCCAGTTTTTGGATAAAACCGATAATATTTTTCGGAGGTATTTTTTCCAGTTTGCAGTGGGCTATAATAGCCTGACCAAAGATCTCGATTCTGAGGCGACTCACCGCTGGGCACTCTGAGACGATGTGCATGGCTGTTTCAGTGTCCTCAAGACCTGCATTCATCGTCTTCAGCCAGACCAATTTTGTGCCAATGCGCTTTTAGCCTGCAATGACCTGTCATAATCTCGATAAGTATTCTGAGTTTGGTCTTGTCCAGACCTATCTTTTGGTTCGGAAGATGTTCCAAGATGATCAACTTTGTAGATGACACTAATCTATTGGTAGGAGATGAAGATGCAGATAGCTTAGTAAAAGCAGGAGAAGACCCTTTCACGAGAGCAAGAACTTGATTTGATTGGAACAAGCTGTTATTTAGCACCAATAGAAGCAACAAAATGAAACCATAAAATATAAACCTGGGTAAGAACGACATTCAGATAAGTGAAAGCACAAAGTTTCTGGGTGTTTATGTAGTTTTCTTTCTCAACTTTAAAAAGCACGTTGAGTATCTCAGTGGACAATTGAATAACACCATTTTTGCAATGTGAATACCAAGAAAATATCTTACCAACAAATTTTATAACAGTTACCAGCAAACTTTAAGTCTGTAATGAGATATGGCATAATATTCTATAGAAACAGGGAGGACTTGGAAGAGATATTCAAAATACAGAAAAGGGCTATAAGAACAATATGAAGTTTAGAGAATCCTGCAGAAGGCTGTATAAGGAAAAACTATCTTGATAGTATATGGCTTATATCTGTGTTTGAATGTTTAATATTCTTTCACAAAAATAAAGAAAAATTCACAAGAGTTGGAAAATGTATTAGTTACAATGCAAGAACTTTGAATCTTAATTTCCCAGTGCATAGGTTAACAATAAGAGAGAGGCATCTGTCATGCTTTTGCTATAAGATAATTCAACAGGTTACCAAATGAAATTAAAATAATAAATGGTTTCAAGCAGTTTAAGGCAAAGGTTTGGTTGTTCTTGATAGATCTTGAGCCATACAGTCTCTGGGATTTTTTTGCAGATAATTGTTAAATAAACTACATATATAACGTTATTTCATTTAACATATTATACGTTGTATTCCTGTTATTGGAAATAAAGATGATTATTATTAAGATTTTCTGTTGAAAGGATATACTACTCTGTCAAGAAAGTACCGGGAATTTTCAATTAAAACAACATTTTTACATTTAATCGTCAAAATTTATTGAGTCGCCTTCAAAATAGGCTCCATTTGCTCCAATACATCTATGCCAACGGCACTTCCAATTATCGAAACATTTTTTATAGGCGCTTTCCGGGATGGACTTTAGCTCTCGCGCCGAATTTTGTTTGGCTTCAATCGACTCAAAACGGGTGCCACGAAGGGGCAATTTTAGTTTTGGGAAGAGGAAAAAGTCGCAGGGAGCCAAATCCGATGAATACGGTGGTTGCTGAAGCACGTTTGTTGAGTTTTTGGCGAGAAAGTCAGTCACAATCGTAGCTCGGTGAGAAGGCGCGTTATCGTATTGCAAAATCCATGAGTTGTTCGCCCACAAATTTGGCCGCTTCTTACGGATACGCTCACGCAAACGTTTCATAACGCCTAGGTAATACTCCTTGTTTACCGTCTGACCCTCTGGAACGAATTCGTAGTGCACAACGTCACGGATATCGAAGAAAACAATGAGCATCACCTTCATTTTCGAGCGGCTCTGTACCACTGATATGCACGAGTTTTCGATAGAGCATTATCACCAAAGGCCTTTTGCAACATTTTCAATGCATCGGCACGCGAAAATTCATTTGCAACACAAAACTTTAAACAAATTCTTTGCTCAACGTAATCACCCATAGTAAAAATCGGCACGCACTCTGACATCGACTGACTTAATCAGCTGTTGCAAACACACTAGTTGACAGATCCCGCTCAAGTTTGGCGTAGTTATTAAGGACAGTGGTACCAACCTAGGAAAAAAAATTTTTACCTGCCTCATTGCCCCGCCAGATTTAAATCGATAATTCCCGGTACTTTCTTGACAGAATGTATTTTAGATCATATGTTATTTTAAATAGTGTCCTTTTTTCAGGTCGAGGCAGGTATGTTTGTGAGCAATGTGGGATAAGGTGCAAGAAACCTTCCATGTTGAAAAAACATATACGTACACATTCCAACGATAGGCCTTATACTTGCAGCCATTGTAATTTCAGGTGAATAAGTTTGAGATCCTGTGGATATTTAATGGGACCTTGAATAAATTCAATCTATTTTCCAACAGATGGCGTAATTAGAGCTGCTTGTTCATTTATATTTATTACTACTTATTCAAGATCTCAGTATATACATATCGATTCCTGATTAATTATATTTTTTAATCGAAAAACTGTGCTGTCTCTATAATTAAGGAGTGTATTTCAAAAAGTAACAATTAAAAAATAATTATTTGGCTATAACTTTATAATCTATAACAAAAGTGACTCTATTCATAATACTATCGAAGGAACCTAGCAGCCTAACAAGTCTGAAATGAATCTAATTACAAATTTTTTGTTTCAGTTTCAAAACGAAGGGTAACCTAACAAAACATATGAAAAGTAAAGCTCACACTAAAAATTCTACAAGTGTAGGATCTAATTCCTCTACTCAGCAAAGTGGAACACCCAGCTCAGATTCTGAAACAGATGATAGTGGTATGGACAGCAGTGGTGAGCATTATAATTTTTTTCACACTTTTACATGAAGCGTATTATACACTGTCAAGTATAAAATTAAGGTCATTCCGTAATTCGCATTTTTAAGGAATCTGTCTATTCCAATTATTTTCGTTGAGTTGTGTTGCCATTGTAAGTGGCTATAAATATTGTTGTTGCGGTTACAGAAAACTGCGGTCAGTGCGAAACTATCCAGTGTGCAACGAGTATTTCAACGTTACGGAGAGACTCACTAGAATTTTGATGAGGAAGGAATACAATTGCTAGGGACTACCGATTTGTAGTACTTTGAGAAATAAAATGATCCTGATTTCTCTTAAAAATCATCTGTAAGAAGTGAGAACTTGAACTTACGCTTGCAAGGTTAAATTTTGCATGAGAACACTTGACTTGGACAATGGAGTAGTGAATTGTTTTCTAATGAATAGTGATTTTGTCTTATGGGCTTGGACAAATGTGTACCAGATGTGTATGAACCAGGAATTTCCCTATAGATGGTGCTAGCCATCAAGTTAGGGATCCTAAGACCACTTCTGGAACGCCGTCATCTCCTTCTAACAGCTAAGGAAGATTTTCAACACGCAGCAACTTATCGATATATTTTTCTATAACATGTCGAGTTTTGTGTCTATGCTTTATGAACAGCATTGGTTTTCTGTTATCATTTGAATAAAACTGCTGCAGAATCGCATCGAATGCTTGTCGAAGTGGTGATATTGAGTTGAGAAACGCAGACAATGAATTGCAAGCTTCAAAATGATGCTCAAACTCGACAAGAAGTGAACTCAATATTATGCAGAAAGCCTTATCCACTTGTTCGAAAACTATGGAAAAGATTCATAAATTGGGAAAATCGCTTCCGTATGAACTGAATGTAAAGCAGCAAAAAAATTGAAAACTCACCTGTGAAATGCTGCTTGACAGTCACAGAAGAAAGTTATTTGTCTACCGAATAGTGACAAGTGATGAAAAGTGGATATACATTCTGTCAAGAAAGTACCGGGAATTATCGATTTAAATCTGGCGGGGCAATGAGGCAGGTAAAAATTTTTTTTCCTAGGTTGGTACCACTGTCCTTAATTACTATGCCAAGCTTGAGCGGGATCTGTCAACTAGTGTGTTTGCAACAGCTGATTAAGTCAGTCGATGTCAGAGTGCGTGCCGATTTTTACTATGGGTGATTACGTTGAGCAAAGAATTTGTTTAAATTTTGTGTTGCAAATGAATTTTCGTGTGCCGATGCATTGAAAATGTTGCAAAAGGCCTTTGGTGATAATGCTCTATCGAAAACTCGTGCATATCAGTGGTACAGAGCCTTCAAGGACGGTCGTGAAGTGGTCGCCCATCGACGGCTTCGATCGAAGATAACGTCGATAAAATTAAGGAAAGGGTGCTGGAAAACCGTCGTACCAGCTTGAGAGAGATAGCACATGATCTTAAGATATCCCACGAGTCCGCACGTACGATTTTGATGGATATTTGGGGCATGAGAAAGGTGGCCGCACGACTCGTACCGAAAGACCTGAATTTTCTTCAAAAACGTCATCGCGAACAGGTTGCTTCAGACATGCTGGATCGCTGTAATTACGATTCTACATTCATGGAACGCATTATAACTGGTGATGAGACCTGGGTCTACGAGTACGATATGCAAACAAGCCAGCAATCATCGGAATGGGTGGCAAAAAATGAGCCGAAACCGAAAAAACCACGCCAAAGCCGCTCGAAAATGAAGGTGATGCTCATTGTTTTCTTCGATATCCGTGGCGTGGTGCACTACGAATTCGTTCCAGAGGGTCAGACGATAAACAAGAAGTATTACCTAGGCGTTATGAAACGTTTGCGTGAGCGTATCCGTAAGAAGCGTCCAAATTTGTGGGCAAACAACTCATGGATTTTGCATGACGATAACGCGCCTTCTCACCGAGCTACGATTGTGACTGACTTTCTCGCCAAAAACTCAACAAACGTGCTTCAGCAACCACCGTATTCGCCGGATTTGTCTCCCTGCGACTTTTTCCTCTTCCTAAAACTAAAATTGCCCCTTCGTGGCACCAGTTTTGAGTCGATTGAAGCAATAAAACAAAATTCGGCGCGAGAGCTAAAGTCCATCCCGGAAAGCGCCTATAAAAAATGTTTCGATAATTGGAAGTGCCGTTGGCATAGATGTATTGGAGCAAATGGAGCCTATTTTGAAGGCGACCCAATAAATTTTGACGATTAAATGTAAAAATGTTGTTTTAATTGAAAATTCCCGGTACTTTCTTGACAGAGTAGTATGTTTCGGAATCTTAAGCGTTGTAAAACGTGGACATCCACTGCAAGACCAAATCGCTTTGGAAAGAAGACAATGTTTTGTGTTTGGTGGAATCAGAATAGTGTAATCTATTATGAGTTGTTAAATCCTAGCGAACCTGGGTGCTACCAACTGCAAATGATTTAAAACGGTCATTATGTGAAAAACTACCGGAATATGGAAAAGGGCAACAAAAAGTCTTATTCTCCAGAACTGGTTCCGTCCGATTATCATCTATTCCTATCACTAGGACTCGCTCTCGTTGAACAACGCTTCAATTGGTAGGTAAATGTACGAAAATGGCTCGATTACTGGTTCACTTCAAAAGAGGAACTGTTTTTTGACGTGGAATTCATAAGCTGCCTGAGAGTTGGGTAAAATGTATAAATATCAATGGAAGTGTAATTGAAAAATATATATATATATATATATACGGTTTCATACTTCTACACCTGCTAAAAGTGTGACTACAACAAGGCAAAATATATGCTGGAGCGTGTATTGCCAAGGGACTTCCCTTTGGTAGAGACTGAGTTAAGCCATGGGAAAACATTTGAATTTGGAGTCAGTCTTTATCCAAAATAGTACCTGACATAGGTTCTAGAAGAGCATTCTTGGTTATTCTGGAAGAAGACGCAACCTTTATACCTTACATGGCCCCACATTGCTGAATAGTTCCTATATTTATCTTAACGAGATTTGTTTTGCCTCCTCGAAGTTCAGATTTAAATCTGATAGGACAAGTTTGGGATGTGATGGGGAAATGTGTACCGAGATATATGCCAACTTCTGGAAATTCTAGAGAGCTTCGCGACATATTTGGGCAGGAATGAGGCAATATTCCATAGTATCAGGTGTTTTTTTTTAGAGCGATAGAACTTTTGATAGGGATAACTGTGATTTGACAGAAGGTAGAAGCCATGTTGTTTTGACATTTCTGTTTAGTAAGCATTGACAAATTATCATGGAAAGACTCAGGCTGCAATAACGTTTACACAAATTGTTGAAATTTATTTTCAAAATCAGTGTTCTATTGGCCAAACTTCGTGAAATTTATGGTTTAAATAATCGTCCATCAAAGCAGCTTATTCGTCGAACTATCAATAGATTTCCGACAAAATTTTCTCTACTCGACGCAACAACAACAACAAGACAAAGAACTGTACGTACAGAAGAAAATATCGCTACTGTAAGTCATAGTGTTAATGATGATCCAGATTTGTCTATTCGTCGACGTTCACAACAGGTTAGACTCTGTGCATCCACCACATGGAAAATTTTGCATGAAGATCTTGGTCTACACCCATTCAAGATCCAACTGGTTCAAGAACTAAAGCCACTAAAAACCATAATTAGTGTCGTTTGTTTGCTGATTGGGCTCTAGAACAGCTTGCAGTTGATCCACTTTTTTATCGTAAAATTGTGTTTAGTGATGAAGCTCATTTCTGGTTGAACGGCTATGTAAACAAGCAAAATTGCCGCATATGGAGTGAAAACAATCCTCAAGAAGTTCTGCAGGTTCCAATGCATCCTAAAAAATGCGCTGTATGGTGTGCTTTACACGCATCATCGGTCCATATTTCTTTAAAAACGATACTGGAGCTAATGTTACAGTGAATGGTGCTCGTTACAGATCGATGATCAATGATTATTTGTTTCAAAATTTGAATGGTATGACCCAGAAGTGTTTTGGTTCCAAGAAGATGGTGCTACACCTCACGCTGCTTCTGTAACAATTGATTTATTGAAAGAAAGATTTGGCGATAACATTATTTCGAAAATGGTTCAATTAAGTGGCCTCCAAGATCATGCAACATAACTCCACTGGATCATATTCTTTGGGCTTGTGTCAAGTCATTGATATATGCTGATAAACCAGAAACAATACACTCTTTGGAAGTATTATCGATGAAATAAGGCCTGAATTACTCGAAATAGTGGTCCAAAATTGGTCTGGTCGAATGCGGTTCCTCAGAGCTAGTCGTGGTGGACATATGCGAGAAATTATTTTTAAAACATAAATGTCATAAAATTATCTTTCAAATAAAAAAAAAATTTGGCTTAAACCTTAATTTAAATGAATTTTATTTCAATTTAAAGTTTTATCACTCTAAAAAAAACACCCGATATGTGATACAAAATCCCTACTAGAGGAAGAACACTCTCTACTGAAGTTCTTAAATTTTTTTGTTTGACCTAAAATCAAATTAAATTTTTAGTTTTCACCATTTTCAGTAAAATTTGAACAAACCAATAAAAACTTCTAAAATTAATGCAAATGGCTCTAATTTTTTAAACTTTGCAGTGTACAACAATGATATGAAATTTTTTTGAAGTTACATCATCATTAATAATAAATATGGATGTACATATAGGTATAGAAATACAAACAGCATTTCTGTTGTAGGTTATGAAAAATTTATAGTGTCTTTGTGTTTCCAGATGAATCAACAAGACAACAAGAACACGAGGCCGCATATGGATTGCTCTCCTTGTCCCAAAAGTCCACTCATAATATAACTACTAACTCCTTCTCTCCGATCTCAACTACAAGTGCTCTAGTCGATCAGTCGCCACACCAGGTCAAAATCGATGTCGCCAATCGGATAATGAACACGGAAGAAATAGCCTTTGTTACTAAAACAAACTACGCCAAAAACAAATGTCTGGAGCAGCCAACTGTCTTGAAGCTGAATATCAAGGATATTGGCTTGTCGTTGCCTGAAGAAAAAAAATCAGGCGAACTTAACTCTGTGGCAATGATGTTGGGAAAATCCAGTGAGAATAGGCCATTAACATATCCTTATGTTATGTCAGATGTTGCATTAGACGAGCCTATGAGTGTAAGTTCGGAAAATACGGATAATTCAAGTCGATATGAGGTCAAGTCGCCAGAAACATCGGAACCAAAGTGTATATCGCAGTTTCATGTCATCCAAAAATATGCGTCAAATGAAAAAGAATGCATGAAGGAAGTTGCAAGGGAACCCCTTGAAAGTGTGAAAAATCTTGCAGAGTCCAGTACCTCAAAAGATCGATTCAACGCTGTTCAATATCCATTAGAGAGAACCGAAAGAAGCGTTATTGTCACTCAAAATTTGAGAATCATGGGTACTGGACATAACCCTGAAAAGTTGTCGCCAACAATAAAAATTAATGATAATGTGGTTTTCAACGGAACACTCAGGGAAGCGAAAAAAAGAAAATTGCCGGATGATTCTGAATTTTGTCCTAGAGTCCAGAAGCTGGATGGAGTTATAGATTTGTCCGTTAACGCTGTCCAGAAAAACACGGATGCCAGTATTAGTTCAAAATTAAACAGTGAAGATGAGATCTACCAAAATTATGAGTTTGGTTATCTTAAAAATAATGTTCGCGAACATAGAACGTTTAACGAATCGGTTCCTAAGGATATATCGCCTAAAGAAAGTTCCAAATTAACAGAATTAGAGTATAAAAATGTTGAGTATAATATTCAGTATCCCAAAGTTAACGGAAACGTTCTGTTATTGAAGAATGTGAGCGTGCCTAATGAAGATTCAAACGGAATCAATACAAATGTAAGTGTTAATTACATTGTCGAACCGCAGGCAATTCCAGCAACAAAAACTACAGATTCTCTAAAACTGTTTGGAGAATTTGATAACAGTGCAATGGAAACCTTAGCAGATATTGCTACTAAGCAGGTGAAGATAGAGAAGAACGCCATGGCGAAAAGTGTAGCGTCGGAGTATTTGAAGCTTGCTACGAAGAACGAATTTTCAACTGGGGAAACGGAGATTTTTCAACCGATAAGCAAGGAAGTGAACGACTTGATCGTTAAACCTGAAGGAAGTAAAAGCTGCACTATATGTGCCAAAAGCTTCAGCAAACCTTCACAACTTCGGTAAGATTTAAATTAAGAAAATATTCAAGGTATGCAGGGTGATTAGAAATTCAAATTGTTCCTTCAAAGCGTCAAAGAGGTTATACTAGAGGTCAGTTGTAACAAATCAAGTCCAGAGGTCAAAAATGGATGATTACTGAGCTGTTACAGTTTTTCGACATTTTAGAAATTTTCTGCCTCACTACAAAAAGTAGTTATGTGAAAACTATTATACTTCATTTAAATATTTTAATATTAGCTTTCTACATATTTAATTTCAAAAAATTATATTCAATAATTATAACTTCAAGAATTAAATTAAAAAAATTTGAATATCAAAACAGATTTAGTCTTCTACAATTTTAATTTCAAAAAAATTTTTTTTTTCTTTCAAACAAGTCACGTGTTAAGTTCTAAGGTATGATATAGTGACGGTTAGTTAATTTTGATATTTAAATGTTATCTAGGGCCGATGAAGAGATTATCCGTAGTCTAATTGTCTTTTGAAGATATATTACATATTTTGAGAGATTTTTGAATTAACTTAAATATATTAAATATTTCAAATAAATTATATTTTTTGAGAAATCCATAAGTTGTGTTTTATGTTTTTGAAAAGGAATTGGTTTCACTATGGTAAGATAAGAAACAAAATTTTGTCTCCTTCAAATATTTATTTATTAATTTTAATTGCCTTTTTTATATTGGTTGGTTTATTTATTCCATTTGACATTGCATATTGAGTTTTGAATATATACGTCTATTAAATATAAGCGGTGCTTATTGTAGACAGTAATTTAATTCTAAAAGTTTTTTGAATAAAAATTTTTTTGAAATTAAAATTTTAGAAGACTAACAGATTAAATCTGTTTTGATATTCAAATTTTGTTATCTTCCATCAAGTAATTGATGGAATTTTATAGCAAATAACTTAGTTAGATATCCAATAATATTGAATATTCTAAGTAAGATAGTTTTATGATGAAATTCTTAATATTATGTCAAACATTTTTGAAAGATATTTGTTTTCATAAGGTTGATCAGCAGAAACAAAATTTTGTCTATTCAAAATATTTAATATATAAGATTTTGGTTAACAATTTTTATTTATCGGATTTTGTTATATCATTTGGATGTCTTATAATGAATGTTTATTTTATATGTCGTTTAATATAAGTGGTACTTATATGAAAATATTTTTAATTTAATTCTTGAAGTTATAATTATTGAATATAATTTTTTGAAATTAAATATGTAGAAGGCTAATATTAAAATATTTAAATAATTTTATATACCTTCTATCAAGAATTAATCTCTATTTATGTTATATTATACTTCAATTGATAGTTTTTAGAAAACAGGAAAATGAGGGATCGCTTTATTTCTTCCAATCACCCTGTATATACCAGTAAATACATGTTCAAAATTAGGTGTTTATGTTGAACATTCATCAAAATGCTTGGAATCATTCTCGCTCTGAAAAATAACTCTGAACCAAAGGTTCCTGTTAATTTCCTAATAGTCAATGAAAGATTAAATAACCAGTTTTGACCTGACTTTATATTCATTATAGCCTGTATTACTAATGTAAGTAATTTATTTTCCTTTCTCAGGTTACATATGAATGTTCATTACTTGGAAAGGCCTTTTCGATGCGAGCCATGTTCTGTTAGTTTTCGTACTAAAGGTCATCTTCAAAAACATGAAAGAAGTGCTAGTCATCATAATAAGGTAAGAATATTTTCCTAAATCAAACATCCGAAAATGAATAAATAAATTAGTCATAATTCTGGAGTAGGATTAAACTTACTGATAGAAGTGTTGGTGAAATGGTTATAACACAATCAATTAATTTAAAACAATATCCAATCACAGTTAAATAATTCTTGCCAATTAAATATCTAATGATAATTATTAGGAATAATGAGAAAACACTTAAATAAGTGTTTGCTTACTTTGGAAATTAAAGATTGTCATTGAGGTTAAACATTTTAATAGTTGTCCAGTAATTTCAACCGAGAATTTGATATTTTTGGATGAAAACCTTCAAAATCATTGTTATATCAGAGAGTCTGGAGTGGTTGTTTTTATTGTGAAAAAAGTAAATTGAAGTTGAAAAATTTTTCTTTGAGACTTCAAACTTCTCTGTTCAGACAAAATACACAGTTTCAGGTTGTGTACAATAGATTCAATTCAATAAGTGTAAACCACATAATTTGTTGTAATGTCTGCAAGTGAAGTTGTCATGATAATGTTTTTTTACTAATGATATATTAAATGATGCCTTTTCTTTTTTCAGTTATCATCCTCACCCGCCCAGTCATCGTCTGAACCACGCCCATTCAAGTGTACAGACTGTAATATTGCTTTCCGGATACACGGTCATCTGGCGAAACATCTACGGTCCAAAATGCACATCATGAAACTTGAATGTTTGGCCAAAATTCCATTTGGACTGTATGCCGAGCTAGAGCGATCAAATAGCTTGCTTACAGAGATAAACACAGCAGATGGGGACCAATGTTTAGACAGCTTGAGGGTGAGTAAATTAATATTAAAGAACGTTTTCATCCCATATTCAGTGTTATTTCATAGAACATAAAATTATTTGTGGCCAAACGTTTTATTTTGGCATCTTCAGTTTTATTTAGTGAATTATATCCATTATTTGAATGGTGCAGCTGAAAAATGTATCCTTCCTAAATTAAAACTTTAATTACGTAGAAAATTTCCATTATAATAATACGACTAAGTGTAATAATCCTTTTTTTTTCAGACTTTAGCGAAGAAAGTCTTCATGAATGACCCAGCGAAACTAAAAAATTTAGTAAAATCACCTGTGGTAGTAGATACAGACTAATTTGAATTATTTTTTAGATAAATTTCACAAGACTGAAATGATATAGAAAAAATCTTTACATTTTATATTAATTATTTTAATGTTGCTTGACTACACAAACATTTTTAAACTGATTCGTGTTGGATGGATCCTTATTCTAATGTGTCAAACATTTTATGTGATATATGAAATTGGTTATGTAGAATTTGTTTTTTGGTTTATTGGTATTTTTTTCTCATTAGAATTTATCATTCAGGCTGGTTACAAAATTTCCTAATCACATCTGGATTTGAAGTGAAATCCAATTTGTGCCATGTAAACTTATGGGTTTTATGATTTTTATGTAGTAAATATACAGAATTACATGATTAATATAATTGGAGAAAGAATTTTAATTTATTTTGATTCGATTGTTTTCTCAAGAATATAATTTTGCAACCAGCCCTCACATCGAGCCATAATCGAATTGGTTATAAACGGGAATTGAAGTTATTGATCTTAATTAAGATTGTCATTCTGTAATTATTATTTGACCTACATTTAGGTGTCATATGAGTTAAGTTACAGTTTAAGTTTCATAAAATATGCTGTTGCAGGCACATGTTTCGTTTCTCTTGTAAATATCTGTTAATATTAGTTTTTAAGTACAATTGTGCAACTCTGTTTATATTGTTTCATTTGTTAAAAAAGTACAAGACCACTGTTAATAAATATTTTGTTTGATTTATTATTCTCTTTTTATTCAATTAAGGAATGGAGATTTTCAAGATAGGTGTAGTGCTCACGGAAGTCATGACATTAAGGTAATGTTATCATCGTGCAATTTTCCTAGCCACTATCAGAAAATTATATTGGACGCATGATGTAAGTTTGATGAAACTCATTGAAATAATTTTTATTGTAGCCATTTAACTACATAAAAAGTATATTTTAAAAGGGAAAACGTGAAGTCAGTGCGCTAGTTTATGTCACCCACGATCCTCTTAAAATATAATTTTTATCTGCTAATTGTATGATCCCCACGAAATTTTCCACGAACCTGCGCGTTATTATTCTACTTCTAAATGCTAAATTTCATATCGATCGAATCTCTAGTTTCGAAAATATTGGGACTAATATGACAAATTCTCAAACGTGAATAACTGCGAAGCTAAAGAACCAATTTTACCCATTAATGAACTTAGCCTCGGCACTTGGACTGCAAACCTTCATTAGAAGTTTCAAGGTTCTAGCTCCTTTCTTTCGAAAGTTAGCGTATTTACGGCGTGTGTTCAACCTAGTCGTTTAAAAATCAGACATTAGGGCGTAACGATAGCACGCTGTTCCCTGGAACAAAAGGACTCGTATTTGGAAAATTTGGAGTATAACATCAGACAATTTTATTTAGAGAAAATTTAGTGCACCTGTAAACATTCTTGAAAACTAATTCTGCAGAACTGATATTTTGAAAAACATAAATTTATGAAACAATACAACTCCAATTTCTTATGTCGTATTGAAATTTAACAAGAGTTCTTCTGATATGAAAATTTCAATGTCTCAAAAATAGATTTTCACCGTTTATAATTTTACACAATCTCTTTTCAGTGGAAACCCTTGAACATTGAGATTTTAAAATTGACTCGGAATAAACTTTTCACAATAAATAATCAGATTTTAATTTGAACTCTTGTTTATTTGAACTTCCAGATTATGAAATAAGTTTTCTATGATTATAAGGAAACCTATCACCTGCTAAGCACATTGATTGCCATCGAAAACACTCACAAGACTTATTCAAAGAGGCACAGCTTTGATCATTTTTAACACATTTAAAACAAATCAAATTTTGATAAACATTATTACTTACATAACATACTTGAAAAATGTATAGAAATATACATACATTCAATTTAGGTTAAATAAATACATTAAATAATACTGAGATTAAAATAATACTTATTAATTTTTATAATCTTCACGGAATTTAACACTATGGAATCATTTTCTGTGTTTGTTGTTCATTTGTGCCAGTTGCAATGGCTTGTATTCTTCAGTAAAAATGAGATCTAAAGAATCAATCCAAGATCAAATACAAAACAGAAATGAATGTTCACTATAAATAAAACTTATAAAATTATTTTGCTTCAGCAAAATTCTTTGTTTCATTTCAAGCTCATAGTTTTCTTTAAAGATAATAATCTCTTATATATATTATACATATACTTTGGAATAGAATAAAATATGGTAACTTTGATTGTGTAGAAAAACACATACTTTTTTCTCCACTCCATGTTTCCAACTAATGCAAATATGAAATGGAAATAGTTTTGAACTAATGTTAGTTTCTTTTTTGTTATGTAACAAACTAAAGTAGATCAAATTCTTTCAAATATTTCCACTGAATGCTGTCTCTGCAATCATCAAATACTCTTTTAATATTTTCTGTGTCCACGGCACAGGTAAAATGGGGATATAGACGATGATCGGCGTGATTGGTATCTTTACAAATTTTCTGAAATAAAAATGATAAATATTAATATGTTCTTATAAATATAAGATGGAGTGGAAAGTAATGTCGCCCTCTTAAATTAAATTCAAACGCATAAATTATTAACAAGTTTTTATTTTTAAACAATAAAGTAATAATAAATTAATTCGTTATCAACAACCTTTTGCCATCTAGTGTGCAAATTTTCAATACCGGACATGTAAAAATCAATTGGTTTTTGAATGAAATATCTCGGCATTTCGGACATTATCCAAATTTTCAAATTTTATGCCATTAAGAAAATGTTGTAGCGATTGGAATAAATGGAATCCGAGGGTGCGATATCGGGTGGGTGAGGCAGTATCTCCCACCCCAATTCATTAATTTTTTCGTCTTGCAGAATAACGCCTTTTCTGTTGATAATTGCTGGAATCTTTTTTAATCAAAGATTGGTTCACTCGATCCAATTGTTCACAATAAAGATCTGCAATTCCGCGTATACTCCACTAAACACACATATACGCCTTTTTGGAATGTAAACTTGGCTTCACAGTACTTAGTCGTGATTCATTTGGAGAGAGAGCCACTGACTTTTGTGCTTTGAATTATCATATAGAACCCATTTTTCGGCTCCAGTGATCAAGAGATAAAAAACAATAACCTTAAAATGTCTTTGACACGACTTGAAGTACACAATGAGCTGACAAATGACAATCAAATATTGACATGCGCAGAAACGACATTACTTTCTGGTCCCCCTATTATAACATGCACCTTAACATATATATGAATAGTCAGAAAATTATTAGCAATTGGCCAAGGACAGGCATTATTTTTTAAAGATTTATATATATATACAGTACAGTGTCGTTTATACAAATGACAGTTCACCAAATAACCGTTTAATCGAACTGCTCACATAGTGCAGCATAGTTTAGTTTAGTTCAAACTTGGTAGACATGTTGATTGTCAGAAGTAGGATCGCACATTTCTGAAATATTTTTTGATTGATTTCGTAAAAAGTATTACCTCGAATTCGTTTTTAATAAAATATTTTGCCTTTGTTAGTTGAGGCACCTCGTTCAATTCAGGCTTAGCATCTTCAGGTGTTTTGTAGTTCTCATACTCCGGAAAATATTTCTCTAATTTTCTTCTGCCTGTAAAGAATTGCATGATACAATTGAATATATTTCAAAACTATATAATATCACCTGATAGAATTTTTCTGCTAAATATATCTTGTTTGTTCAGGAACAGAATAACAGAAATTGTCTTCAACCAACGATTGTTCCACACCACTTTGAACAAATCCAAGCTTTCAGTTAATCGATTTTTTTTCTCATCCTCCCTCAAAACCATATCGTATGAGCTGCAGTCTGTTACAAAAATTATTGCAGTTACATCATTGAAACACAGGAACCACTTACAACGTTCTTCTCTCTGCCCCCCTACGTCTATCATTCTGAAAAACAAATGAAGTTGAAAACATTGTTTCGTCTCATTATTAAATTTATTTATGTTTAAAATACATCATCAAATTCATAATAAATTGATAAAATATCCTCAAATAAAAATAGCACACCATTATTGATTAACAAAAATATCATATGAGACAGCTGTTTCGGTTGGATATAGAAAAACTTCATATGATTCAGTGTAAAGGGTCTTTTGGATAAGCCAAGTCGTTTGGTGATAGCAAAAAAAAAACGCAAATTTTATGAAAGTTTTTTTGGAGCGTAGGTTGATATGAAGTTTTTACCATATTTTGACCTGTACAATCATGTAATGAAATATATCAATGTTAAATCAGGACTAACTGTATGACAATATAAATTATATAAACAACTGACGCCTGAAATTTTCCAAATATCCTCTCTAATTATCAAGCAGAGTAATTTCCAATTTCGCAACAATCTAAAATTATATTATATATTATACAAACACTTACCTAAATTTGACATTATTAACTTGAAAAACCAGCTCATAAATCTCACGCGTAAGTACCCTACATCTCAATATATCTTGTTCTGTTGGTACATAGTTCTCCTTACGAACATCATCAAGTCTCTCTATGAAATACTGTGCACTGTCTATCAACTGAAATTCGTTACTTCTTTCAAAAGCAGCCTGAAAAAGGAGGTTAAAGAAATAATATTGAACTAGTAATGATGGGTATGAGATTAGTTCCAAAAGTACAAAGTTCAGTAAAGAAAAGTAAAGTATATCCCTTTATTTTATCAAATCTTTTGCACCCCTAATTTTGTTTAAATTTAGAAACAGAAAAAATCCCAAACAGGCTAAATCAGGCCAATAAGCACTTAAGAAAACAATCCGAGCTTCAATTCATTGATAAGTACCAATTGATCTATCCAACAATTTTCTTTTTAACCAAATACAGACATTTATCCTTAATTTCATTACTCATGCTGAAAAAGTTCAATCATTCAAAGAAGTTTGTGTATCACACTTCATGGGGCAGATCAACTCTTGCTATCAGCTTACGCCCTGAATATGGGCTGATTTATATGTGTAAATTTGATATGTTCCACTTAGATACTGTATTCATTCTAAAAATAGAATGTTAGTTCATTAAAAAATTTTTGGCATTATGAGAAAATCCATTATGATCATTAAAATGAAATGTATAATTAAAGCCCTTTGTTAAACTAAGTTTTAAGTTTGTTTTTTCTCACCTGCACTCCTTTATCCTTCCACAAAGCAGAGCAAAAATCATAGAACTGTTCTGGCAATTTTTCAGTCTGATATGATTGTGATAAGATCCAATTAGCTTTTTCCTGATTATCCCGATTCTCAATTTCGACAGGGGGGTTCAATTTGGGCATAGCTTCAAGAATGCTCTTAAAATAAATATTACAATGTATCTATCTAGAAGTGAACCTATTTTAATTTCAGTGAATGCATCATTGTCTAATGATAATATAATAAGTTACTCACAACAATTGCTTCGAATAAGTTTCCTCTTATATCGATTCTCTTTTCAATTCTCATTTTTTCGGAAAAATTTTTAACGTGTATTAAGTACATTTGCTTGATAATTGTTGATTTTCCAGACTCACCGGCACCTAATAACAGGAGCCGGTGAGCCTTTTGAAATTCTTTTCTTTCTTTTCCTAGTTGCCTATCTATTTCATCACTTCTCTGTTTCCCCATTGCATCATCTGAAGAAGGCGTGTAAAAGCATGGCAGAAGTGGAAAAATACACCCACAATCCAATATTCTTTCTGTCATATTACATTATGTCCATTCTGTTTTTTGAAAATAAATAAACATTTTCCTTTTCAGGGAAGCACACCATTTACTTCTGATATCCAAATAAAAGGTGTTGTTTACTTAAGTACATATTATCTCATTATTTGAATAAACAGAGAACATAAACACAAGGTTATTTTGTTTCTGTATATGTAAACAAGTAAAGATCAGCTACACTACCGTATTTCACGGTAACTGGGCGTTAATTATTCATATATTTGCAGGATGAAACAAAGGATTTATCGTTGGATAATCTTTGTATGTCCAAGTACTTCAACTTCCATGATTAAAAATTCAAGGGGCTCACTCTAGTCACTGAGCAATCTTTTTGAAACTAGAAGCAATTGAGGTTAGGTTGTCCTTTGACAGGATAGTTGCACAGAGACGATACCATATCCCTATTATTGGGCTCAGTTGAAAGCACATATGGAGACATGAGATTTGGCACTCTCATACATTACAGATGATTTTATTTGTAACATCTAAAACTGATACAGGAATTATAGCCGAAAAACAGATTTCATTGTTTTGTAACAAATTTAAATAGTGTTAACTCTTCACACAATTCATATGACATCCGATTCTACTTTCGGGGCAGTTTAAGATCTCAAACTTGGTTTTCACAGGACTAGTAGCTGGCCGCCTAGGGTCAGCAACTGTTAATTCTGCTGGCTACACAGTATTGTCACTTTTCCTGCTCTCACTGGCCTGCATAGGAGACAGCACAAGAGAGTTACTGTATTACCAGTATTGATCTTTGTCTTTCTGTCCCATTGCGTTTTAGAGTCCAGCAATATAGTCAAGCCAACGAAAAAGTTGATCAGCACGTTTTACTTAGTGGGAATTAAATTTGTATTGCAAATATAATCGCCTGCAGCTCCACTACTTTGGTTTTTCAAATTTTCTGAACTTTTTATTTTCTTCAACACTTCCTTTTCTGTGAAATCAGGTATTCCCATTTCCCGCACAATTTCTTCCACTCTTTTTTACGAATATTTCTACTTTTATATTAAATTATTCCACAACATTTCTCTGCAAATGTATATATTGAGGAATCAAGTTCTGAAAAATCCGATACTCTCCAAACATAAGCTGTCCTTCTGCACTGACTACTCACTGTCTTGTTGAGTTCGCATAGACTGAGTATCAGCCCAGTAGCTGTCCTGGTAAGAGAGGGAGAAGGTCAATGGACAGTAAAATAAAAATATTTTGAAGTAGCTGGCGGACAGTTACTGGCTCAACTGTGTTTTCACAAACCCAGTAGGTGTTGAATAATAACTATCCTTCACTGTCTTCCACCTACTGGTCCTACCAAAACCTTATCACGACAAATTCGAATTGATAGTTTAATATATTCAAATACATTACGACAATCAAAAGCTCTTACCCTTGAATTAAAATCGAAATTTCTAATAGGTGATAGTTGAGAGTATAAAACGTCAGGATATAGAATTTTATTCTCTACATGACTTATCAGTTGGAGCATTGTCACTGTAAACTTCCACAAGCATACGATGAGCTTCAGCTGCACTTTTTTTCCAATTAAAACTTCCCACAAATGCTGTTTAGTCATAAAAAAATTTGACATTTTCAACAGTGTAACAAAAAACTTTTTGCATAAAACTCAAAACGATTCAAACTATGTAATCAGCAAATATTCAATCTATCTAAAACCGCGGCAATCAGCCGTTACTATTTGAAAATTTAATGTTTTTAGAGTCATCTTTTGAAAACTGAAAATTTTTAATTCCAATAACGATAGTTGAATTAAGTGTACAACCGATTTCTATCATGTAAATGCAAATACAACTAGAAATATTTTGTTTCATAAGATACATGATTTTATAATATTAAATTTTTAAAGATTTTGTGTGGTATTGTACCGGTTTCAAATCGAACTTTGCAAATACTAACATATGCATAAAACGGTATAGTGAACTTACAACACGTAAGAGAAATGCTGACAAAAAAATAATTTAAAATGCAATATAACGTATATTTCCAAGAATTAAACATTTTCAGCTACACTAAATAGAAACAATGATAATTTAAGTACAGACTAGACAGAATTGACGCATAGCATCATAACTAACAGCAGTCCAATATATGGTCGCTAAGAATTCTTCACACATCAATATAATCACTTCTGAAAACATTTTACACATCATACATACACATCAAAAGAAGCAAGTAACAATTTTCCATTGTAAATATAAGGAATCATCAATAAAACTTAACGATTCAAGAAAAAAAAATTGTTCGAAGAAATATGTTATTTTATATTCAATATAAAAAACACATGAGTCTAACACTTCCATAGTCATGATAATTTAAGAGAACAATTGAATTGAAATTTTTCTTTCAAATCAATTATAAAATAATGTTTCAAAACACCAAAGATAAAATATATAAATAGCTCGGATACTGTCGAGAAAAAATTACTGAATAAATAATTTTCAGTATGAACAATAGATAAATATAGAAAATTTTCTTCAACAACTCTAGCTTTAAAAATTAATACTACAACATTTTTGATTGAATTTATAAATCATTGATAATGATTTTGATACACACATTTTCAGACTTTTTTTATAAAAAGTTACAACGAATCAAAATATTTTTTTGATATTCAACATGTTACATTACACATATTCTAACAGTTATTTTTCATTGTATGATGAAATCCGACAAAATTCGTTACATAAAACCTAATTATAATTTCATTTTAGTCTGTTGTATATGAGGATACCATGAAATGAAAAAATTTCAGTCTCTCAAAATAATACTTTGCGAAAAACTTGTAGAAGACAAATGCTCTCAGTATAATATCAATTAAATCAGTCTTTAGAAAAGGTATTTGGGATAGAGTCTCAAACACTTCTTAAAAATAGGTAGCCTCATATACAACAAATACTTGAATGAACTATAGGGTATATATTCGATTTGATCATATTTAAACGCCATTTTGAATATATGCATTAAATGCATAAACTAGAATTTTAATGATGTAAGATACGAATTTTTGTGGAATCATAACAAAGTTAATACAACAGTCAATAGTGATTTGAGAAAACGAACTATCAAGAGAAAAATGAATTGTACTTTGATAATATTCAAGGAGATCAGAAAAGTAACATCCAAAGAAAATATATATGCCTTGTAAATTACATACATTTTTTTAAAGTCAATCTACAGAAAAGAAATATCTGCCTAAATCTTTTTTGAATGTTTTCCATTCAAATTCAAGATTTCCTTGATTCATACAAGTGAATAATTACTCAAATGATTTTTTCATATAATAGCTTTTGACAGATGTGCTCTTTTTGAATAAACCTAAGGAAATTTGATGTATATATTGTCTTATTCCAATAAATGAAATGGATTTTCATGGAATAATCAAAAACAATGTCGTTGAACGTTAGTCAATTAATTAGCTTCATCTTTATTTTATAATACAATCCATTTTTTCTCTCCACTGGAGAGTTTCCTCAACACATAGTAAAAGAAGAAAATATAGAATCAAATTCAATATCTTGAAACATACTGAAGAGTAACCATTCAATATAAAGCATCTAACCTTTACCTCCAGATATCACTTTTCTGACCTGTACGTAAAAAAAATATCAAATCAGCTCGTCTATAATACTGTTTGAGTTCAAAAACTACAAAAGCTTTATGTATAAAGAATTAAGAATTATTCGAGAATTCAAAAATATAAGTAGATATTTATAGGAATGAAAGTTTGTAGATTTTAGATTATCTTTTGGTAATATAACGAAAAATTAAGTTATTTCAAATACCTTTTAAAATATTAATAATAATAATTTAATAGTATCCACAGGCTGTTGTCAACCATGAATCGCTTAATGATTTTCAAAAGATCAAGAAATAAAAGGTGCATATACTCAACAAAACAATAATCACTATTTATATAACATTCACTGCACAGTTTCAAACAAAAAAAAAGATTGCTGATTCGCCACTTATATCCCAATATTTCGTTACCTTTTCAAATAGAATTTTACCAAAAGATATGAACTGACGACGTCGTAAAATGTGAAAAAACCAAAATTGAAAAAATTAACTTATTTAATATATTATAATATATTTTTATATTATATTATATTTATATATTATAATATATTTTTAATACAAACTTCCCTATCGACTATTTAGTGATAAATCGAAAAACGTCATGTGTTCATGGAAGCTTTATTTACCCAATATATATAGGCAAGGTAAAAAATATGTAAAAAAATGAGATTGTTAATGAATCACTATGAAACTTTGAACATATTTAATCATTAGATGAAATACGATCTTAGATATACGTTAAGGAGTTGATTGGTCGACATTCTCATAATTAGAATTCAGTTATATAATAAAATTAATATAATTTGAGTGAAGAATGTATTCGCATCTCATTTTTTTTAACGATCCATATATTTACACACATCCTATTGCACTTTATGGTCAATAAAGACTTGATGGTTAAGGTCAAGAAGCTCGCATCAATTACAAGAAGATATTTATGTACGACGACCTGTTAATATCTGTAAGAGAATTTTTTGGGAATTAAATTTGTTTATTTCGAGTGATTGTACATTCTTTACTTTATGTATAATTTCATAGTTGTTGAAATTATATCCAAATTTTTTCAAATGGTTGGCAGGTGATCTGTTTGAAGTGTAACTTTTCTGATGTAAACTTTGCTTGGATGTTATAATTCGCTCACAAAAAGTTGTGAGTTTATTCTAGCTTTTCCGTAAACCATACCTATATACGGTGTGAAGTTATTTTTTAGACTTAGTGTTGATGAAACAATTGCAGCAAATTAATAAATTGTGGGAATATTCTTTTTTAATTTATTTAATATTAAGATTCTATTTGTATACTGATTGTTAATTGTAACTGAATTGCGTAAACATATTGCTATTATGGCTGAATGTAAACAATGAAGAAATATTCGATTTGTACAAAATACAGCAATTTTGATCATGAAAAATTTTGGAATATAAAGAATAATATATTTAAGATAGATCAATTTCGAAAATAGCAGAAATAAAGGTTCAATAACCAATTTTAGTGATGTGAACAAGGTTAGTTCAGTTTACTTTTTTTAGAATAACTAGAACCGCGCGATATTTTTTACTTCAGATTCCTTATTTACACCCCAAAATCAGTATGTACTGCATTTTATTATCAATATTGGTACTTGATGTGAGCCTCTTAACATTTACTAATTCAATAAACATTACCATAACAAATGATATGATTAATATGTACTGGACACAAATCTGAAATTAATATTTGGGATACTGTCTTGAAGTTGAAGATGAAACATACCCCACACTTCAGATGTGTTCAGAAAGACAAACAATACATCATCCGTAATATCTACAGGCTGTCCCTATAATAACATTTGAATATATACTGAAATGAAATTTACAAACATTTGAAATTAGAACAAAATTCTGGACAGAAACAGAATTCACTGAACAATTACGATAAAATCAATTAAATTTCGTGAAAGTAAACCAAATATTGTCTCTTAAAACATCAATTCCCTCGAATAGTAAACGATTCAAAAATACGAACCACATTTTGTCGACCAATCCTCGCCGTGAACTAAATCTACTCACTACCCTCCTCACGTGAGTTGCGACTTTCGACAGTTACACAGCCATTTAATAATTCTCGCGTTACGTTCGACGATTGAAGGAGGCTCACTGGGTCTGAATGCCGCCGGGCAGTAGTCTACGTTGTCGATGGGTCTGCTGGAGTCGACGCTAGAGATGTCCGAGAAGAAAACGGGGCTGTCCGATGACCTGCTGTCGCTCAACATCTCTTCGTAGGAGTCGCTGGTGAGGCCCAGATGTTCGAAGAATTGCTCCAGGTGACTCGTCGGTGGTTCTGGAGGTCTCCAGTATCTGTAAGTAAAATATTCGGCATGAAGGGTGGTCCATCTAGAGTTGGCATTTTCAAGTAGTGGTTATTTCAAATCTGGGGTACTGTAGCCAGTCATAGCGGTAATTTGGATGATATTGTTTTTCATTCGTAAATATCAAGGTTCATCCTTTCTAATAAACTCATAACTTTGAAAAAATATTCATCAGTTTTTTATTTATAGCCGATCAAAAATGTAAATTTTAAATGGCCTATCCCTATAAGTGCAATGCAAATCGTCTCTCTAAAACAAGTCTGTGCAATTTAGAGCAAGATAGAAGCCACAAGCAATACATATCCAATTGGAAACCATCGAAAAAATCGAATAGATTTTCAATCGATTATGTATTTGAATTAAATTGTAATAAACAATTCTGAAAAAAAGAATTTTCATCGGAAGATAGGTCTCGAACACTGGTGTTATCAATGACATCTAATTTAAGTTTACACAGTTATAATTTTAAGGTTTTTTTGATTGATCTACCTATTCGTTTAATCAATTTTTCAGGTAGTTCAATTGAGCCCTCAGGTTAAATGAACTGGTACAACATTTACGGAAAAAGGACATGGCTATATTGTCTATGATCTCTAAAAATTGGGCATACTTAAGAAATAACACATTTTCTTTTGGCGTTTTTGCTTTTTCTACTTCAATATTAATGAACATCTATGAATTAAAATTAATATTGAAAAAAATGAACTTGCCTCGAGAGAGTTTCATAAAATAGTTCGGATATGAAAACCAATCTATATTAAATTCCTTACACCCCAGATAAGAAAAACACCTTTAATATTTACAAATTGCAAATCTAAATACAAACCAGTAATGCAATATTTAAAATTCAAAGCAATACCCACAATAGACTCAAAAAAATTTAATGCTCGAATCCATAGCTTTTAGAAAACATTTTAGAATATAATCAACAAGCTGGTCAAAGGTTGGGTCACAAATTAGCTACAAGATAACCGTAGGAGTATCTCAAATATATGAAAGTATAAATACCTATCACTAATGTCCGATTTTGAACGAAGTATAGGTCTGTCCCTCTTGTAGCGGAGGCATTTCTGGCGTTTGAAGACTGGAGGTGGTGGATAAACCTGCTGCTGTCGATTACGACACTCTGGTTCTTGGCAACAATAATAGGAACTGCCACCGCTATGTTGCGTACTGGAACCTGAGTCCCTACGAGATTCCTAAAAGAACAGAATTGAGAATAAATGACTTAGGTTTAATACAATTTACACGTGGTAAAGAAAATAAACTTTTCTCCCAGTTGAGTGCTACTTGTATATGATGTTTTGTGTTCACTTAAACTATAACAAAAACACTAAAAGAAAAATTATAACAAATTCTACAATAATACTTATAAAAGGAAGTGTATGTGAAACTTCTGATAATTAAAATATGTTGACACATTTACGGCAAGAGAGGACATGTTATATCCCTTGTCGTGCCATCATTCTCTGATTCTTCGATTGACAAATATAATCGATTGATGAATTTTTTTCGGAATCCAATAAGTCGTCGGTAGGTCAAATGACACTTACGGCGAGAGGGCGTATTTAATTGTTGTCTATGATCTCGGAAAATCGTGCAAAATTGAAAAATGTCACATTTTCTTTCGTTTGTAGCAATTACATGCAGTATTACGGGAACGAAAATGTTTTTATTGGTTAAGTCGGTCTTTAGACATTCCGTCCGTGTCTCATGTATTTTTGTAGGCCCCGCCGGGAAAAAGCCTTTCGACTAAAACATCATTTTTTAGGTTAGTTTTCTGTGGTCAGCGTTCAAGGACGATTAGTGCTTTAATGGATAACTAAATTGATATTAACATTAACAGTTTTTGTAGAGGTTAAAGAATCATTTTTTCTGAAAATTTCAAACAAAACACTGAAAGCATAATAAAACTGGGACAGGAGCATACCAAAAGTCATGAAAACGTCAGCATAAAAAAAACAGAGGATAAGAAAAGAATATAAAGACAGAGAACAGGATTGAGGGAATTCCTGAATGAAAATGAAGAGAAAAATATGAAACAGAGTAGTAAGTCAAAAACAAAGAAAGAAGAAAAACTTAAGACAAAGAAGCGAATGTATAGAAGATAGCAGCAAAAGAACGAGTAAATTCTAGATTGCAAATTCGAAGAAGAAACTGGAATTGGTTGGTAGTCACTCTCGAAGCTTAAATCTTAACGAACTCTTAACTATCTGAGTTAAGAGCTCATGGATTACCATTTAAAATCACATCTATGAGCCCATTTTCGAACAGAAACCAGAGCAAAATGCGATTGTCCTTTTCGATCCTTGAATTAACGATGTTAATAACCCTTCTTTTAAAAGCTACAATAGTAAGAATCCTCCCTTACCTGTCTCAGCTGTGGAGCCGGCTCGCTCCTTTGTGTATAGTGACCGCTAGAACCACCACTGTCTCTATTAGATAAACTTTTGTTGCTACTCTTATTGGAACCCTGCAGTTCAGTCCTGTAGTGCAGATCCGGGAGGCTCTTGTGACACCTTTGCGCGTATTCAGCGGGTGGGCTCAAGGGGGCGATGTGCTCCACGCTCAATTCCTCTGCGCTATCGCAGACCAGCAACTGCCTAAGTTTGTTCTGAAGCATATCGCTCGTGCCCGCGTTAACCGAGCGTCTGTGAGAAATCGGCGGTAAGGACCTCGATGGGGAAACGGCCATATCTGGAAAAGAGTTTTCAATACCATATTTGTTGATGAGCAGTAGGCAACTATTAAGGGATGCCGTCCCTTTTTCTAATATAATGCATATGTTATGGGCCAAGTAATTAAATAGGGCATTATTAATAATACCCGGTCCGTATATATAATGACCAGTAGAATCCGACAAAGTGATTAACAACCATTTAAACTTCATTACTCATCACAGTGTCTAGGCAGTATGAATATTGCTACATAATAGATGGACAATATTATCATTTGGGCATAAGCGGCAAGGTGCAAGATACATTTAAAACCGCTAGACACGTGCTGACCAATCAGAACTCGTGATTTGAAGCTCGATACTGACCGTCGCCTGCCCAATAGATGAAGGGCATCATGAATAATGTCCTATTAATCACTCGCTTCACAACATATACGCGTTATATTTAAACCCTTATAATTACGAGAAGGAACAAGAGCCATACTTTGTGGAAAGTATTGAACAAATTACACGAGAAGCATATACTGGTGACAGTGAAGTGAATATTAAAATTATGAAAGAACCCGGCTGTAAATTTGAAAAATTCAAGACGATTGAGCTTAATGAGATGAAAGCCAGTGCAAAAAAATTAGGAAATAAAACCAGTAGCGTAGATGGAATAACGAATAAGATTGTCAAGCTGTCAATTGAAATAATCGGAGACAGATTCTTAAATCTAGTTAACAATAGTCTACAAAAAGGAGAATTTCCAGAGAGGTGGAAAACTTCCGTTATTATACCTATTGAAAAAGTTAATAATACTAATAAATGTGAGGAATTCCGACCAATAAATATGGTGCCTGTATATGAAAAGTTATTAGAACTAATAGTAAGTGAGCAGGTTCGTGCATATATCGAGGATAACAAAATATTAACACCATATCAGGCAGGGTTCAGAGCAAGACATTCTTGTGAGAGTGCTATTCAGGCAGTGTTGCTGAGATGGAAGAGTGCTCTACGCAACGGGAAACTTATTGTGGTGGTATTCCTAGATTTTAGGCGCGCATTTGAAACTATCAACAGAAAACGATTGTTATCAAAAATGAACAAATATGGATTCGAATCGACAGTCCTTAAGTGGTTTACTGCCTATCTTGAAAATAGATCGCAGAGAACTAAATATCAAAATTACACATCTACATCAATGCCAACTCGACATGGCGTCCCGCAGGGAACAGTTTTGGGCCCAGACCTCTTCATACTATACATCAATGATATCGTCGATTGTGTACGAGATTGTGAGTTACAGCTATTTGCAGATGACACTCTATTATACCATATAGGGGACAACTTAAATGACTCTGTCACAATAGTGAATAATGAACTGGTATTTATTTCAGATTGGTTAGGGGAAAATAGCTTATCTTTAAATATTAATAAAACGAACTACATGATCATTAAGAGCAAACATTCAGTGGAAGATTCTAATTGTGCAATTTCTGTCAGTGATCAGAGTATAAAAAGAGTTTACACTTGTAAGTATCTGGGAGTCAATATAGATAGCAACCTGTCATTTTTAGATCACGCAAATTATGTAACAAATAAAATTTCTAAAAAGGTAAATTTCATGGGAAGAATAAGTAGAGATCTCAGTCAGTGGTCAAAATTACTAATATACAAAACGACAATACTTCCACACATAAACTTTTGCTCATCGGTCCTATTTCTATTGAACAATGCGGAGATAAATAGTTTACAAAAACAGCAAAATCGAGCATTGAGAGTAATTCTAAATTGTAGTAAAGTTACCAGTATACAGAAAATGTTAAACGCAACGTCATTGCTTAGTGTGAAACAATCTATTTACTTTAATACAATGGTTATAGTATATAAAATAAAGAATCAATTGTATCCAGATCATCTGTTGAATCAACTAAAATTTGTACACGATATTCACTCATATAATACACGTAATAGAACTGATTTTTTCGTCATTCCGACGACATCAGCTCAAGGGCAAAAGGACCTATTTCATAGAGGTTTGATCGAGTTTAACTCGCTTCCTTACGAAATAAAAAATAGTAATACCTTAAGATTATTTAAGAGAAAATGTTTATTGTATACAAGAGAAAATATTGGAATTTAGGAGAAATTTTTTTTTTTTATTGTTAATTACAAAAATTTAAATGTAATGAATTAGCAAAGCTACTGAAATAAATGTTATTATTATTATAAGATTCTTCTTTCTCTATGACTCCGGTTAACCTGTAAAATCGAGAACATGGTCCGAGACATTCAGCAATGTGTTCAAAAAGTAACACAATTTAAGATTTCTATTTATGTAGTATACTGAAATCTAGTCGAGATACCTCAACTACAAAAGGTATTCAAGTATCCAAAGTAACCATTAGTCTAAATACCTCCAACTGTAGAAAGTATTTGAAGCAATAATTTGAATTCCACAAAAAGCCTTAAAAGAAGACTGTTGTGTTAGTGAATTCACAAATATATTCATTGTGTCACTGTTTAAAGGAGTTTCATCTTAATAGCATCTACCCTGAACATTTTTTATGTGTGTGGCTAAATATTGAGATCAAGAGAGCTAATGAACATCATCAAACCTGGAAAGAAACAACGTTCATCGTTGCTCTGGCTATGTGAGCCATCATCTCATCCTGTTGGCACCACACATCAGATTAGAACACGTTTCCGTCGTAATTCAAGTTGTTAATCATTTCGATTTAACGCACCGAGTTCACGATAACAATATTGTGATTACCATCTTAGAAGAAGTAAAAGTCGATGACACAAGTTCGGGATACAACAATAAACCGTTACTTTTGGGTTATGCATGTCTTTCGTATAATTGTCGCCGATTCTCACAAGCCCAATAACGGCAATTCTGCTGAGTAACCCTGTCATTGAAATGGAAGTAAGCTTCATCACTCATGAACAAAATCAGATTCTCATTTCATCTCACTTGTTAAATTCAGTCGTTGTGCGTAATTCCCAGGCTGTAAGTGTTGTACAATGCCATCTAGGATGAGGGATATATTCTCAGACCACGAATCATTCGTCGAGTGCTTGGTGGATTCAATTCCAAGAAAGTAGCTGGATTCCTGCCATTGTATTCGAAAAATGTTGACCAGAGCTTACACTTGTTCTATAGATGTTCACTATGTCATACAGGGAATAAATCTTCACTGATTCATGGAAGTGTGCACAAGTGTAACCTACATCAAAGAAGGGGAGGAAGTGTTTTCTATCAAACTACCACCGCTCAATACCGATTATATCCATTTCGTCGAAAATCATGGAAGGAACTATCAAGTAGTTAGATATCTGGAGAGCAAAGGTCTAATTAGTGACAGACAAAATGGTTTTCGCAAACACAGATCCTTAGCTATGTGATGTGAACAAGGACTATTGAGCGCTATGGAGAATTGCTCAAATACAAGACTTTTGATCGAATCTGGAATAAGGCTCTTCTGAAAGAGCGATCTTCTATGGTTTTCCCGTGAGTGTGTGCGATTGGATGAAGAGTTTCCTCGCCAACAGGAACATTCATGTGGCTGTGAACGGTGTCGGTTCCCGAGGTTTAAACGTGAACGCTGAAGTGCCCCAAGGCTCAGTTTTGTCGCCCACCCTCTTCCTGATCCAAAGAAACGATCTCCTTAGTACGACCGAGAACTACATTGAGCTTCGCGGATGCTAGTACGAGTCCTTTTTCACCGGTGAAGTCCACTTTCGTCAGACCAGTGATTTGATGATGGAAAACCTGGTGCTTCAGCCAAGGGATTACATGCATCTTCTTAGCGTGATTGTCAACTCTTCGGTCTGCTGTAAATAAGCTGGATAGTTGTTCAAGGCTAGGAAATATTTCTCTGCAGATCATGTTCTTTTAGTGTATAAAGCCCAGATCAGATCAGGACTCAAATACTGCTTTTTTGTTTGAAGCTCAGCCACCAAGCATTCGTTACAACTTTTAGATTCCATCCAGAAAAGAGCACAACGACTAATTATGTGCCCAACTATAACAGCCAGTTTGCTCTCGTTGAAACATAGAAAGAGAGTTTCTGTATTGTGCTTGTTGTATAGATGTTATCACGGTCGATACTCCACGCTACTCAAAGAAATGGTGCCAGATTCGCACGCGGCACTAGAGCTGCACAACGTGCACATTCCTATACCTATCCGGTTTCACCAAATACAGCTTGATCTTCTCGCCATGAATATTCGGCTTGACAGTTGATGATGAGGCATCCATACGTTGCCTGATGTTTTAGATTATCGTAATGGACCCATTTTTCATCGCCAATTATGATTGGCGATGCAAAAACTTGGCTTTTTTGCCGGTAGAGCAGTTTTCGGTACAAAAGTTGACATTTTCAGAGCACACAGAAACTATGTTGCGAAATGGCAGATACCGAAAAGAAAACCTAATGATGACGCTTCAAAATGAAGGTGTTGCCAGATGAAACAATGTAATAATAAACTACTAGCGACATCTGTTATCAAAACCGCACGAACCCATTTCAACTCCTAATAATATTTTTAAACTACAGACATTTGGAAGTCTGTAACGTTTTTCTCTGAATTCAACACCTAGAGATCGAACGTTGTCCCAGTTTTCAAAAATATATCCGCCTGAGCTACACTATTCCTTTCAACCAGATGCGTTTTACGGCTCATAAATCGTATTCGTCACTTTCATCATTCAATTCGATGAATCATTTCGATGGCGCGTATCTATTTGTGTCGAGAATCTCTGGACCGTTAAGTTAATCGTCGGAATCGAGTTAACTATATGCGTTTTTCGAATTTATTGCCTACTCAAAGTGAATATCATAACACGCTTTATGATTATGGATACGGCAATTTAATTGATGAGACATTTATTAACGTGAGCACTTCGCGTTATTGCTTAATTTTTACATAATAGATTCGTTGTGTCTGTAACCTGACGGTTCAATTTCTGGGAAGTCGGTGGCTTTCGGAAACAAAAGTTAAATCTTCAAAATTGTATACGGGCCCCCCTAGAAGTCGACGTCAAGCCGAAAGTAGATGACAGGCCAAGTCATAATTATAGTCCGTCTGAAAAGTATCCGGAATTTATTATTTTTCATAATTTTAAAATACTTCTATTTTGTAACATTCTAAGACAAAAGCAATGTATAAAATAGGTTGTGCAGATAGTCGGCTGCGGCCAAAGTTGCATGGCAACACTATTTGTCAAATATTGTTGATTGTCGACAGGTATACAATTTATGAAATGATGTCGCAACTAGAGAAAAGAAAACAGATCGAACATTTGTATCGAAAAGTTTTCGAAAAGTTAAAAATTAGTGCAATTGACTGAACTGGGAAAAAGTGCTGTATATGAGGCAATAAAGAGGATAAAAAATGACAAGGATATGAGGCATAGATCAGTTTCAGGAAGACCACATAAGATTAAATATTTGAAAACAATTGAAACGCTTTATTGGCCTGGGGTTTCGCAAATTGGCCAACGAAATATAAAAGTCAAACGAAATATAAAAGTATGTCCAGGAATCGTCCGTATGTCACTGAAAAGACAAGGCTACATATCAAGGAAACCAAAACAAAAAATCCCTATACTGAGACACCTTTATAGGAACGAAGGATAGAATTTTGTCAACGTTTTTAAGAAGATAATTTTAATAATGTCATTATATCTGATGAAAGTTGTTTGCAACTTGGTGGAAATCCCTTAAAAATCCTATGTTACCGTTCAAATTTCCCACCAAAATAATGGTTTGGGGAGCAATATCTTAGCGTAGTGCTACGCCTCTCTGTATAGTTGATGGTATCATTAATAGTAAAAAGTATTGTGGCATTCTAAACGATTTTCTCCTTGAAATGGCGCATGCTTTATATCCAGAGGGGTGGCGTTTTCAGTACGATAATGCAAGATGCCATACTTCGGTCTATACTCAAGCTTGGATGCAAGAACACCAAATGAAAACCATTTCATGGCCAGCTGCTTCACCAGATCTTAGGCCCATTGAAAACATATGGGGACTAATGCAAATTTAAGTTGAACGAGCACCGCCACGAAATAAAGAGATTTAATTCAGTCAGTTTTACAGTCCTATACTACCATCACCGAAAATTAAGGAGGTTTTTGATTGTCTCGGTCTTTACTTGACGCAAATTCATCTTCAATATAAGAAAAACAAATGTTAACTTCCGCTATTTTATTGATTTACACGACAATTGTTTCGTCATACCATGACTTCATCAGGTGAGTATTTATACTGAGGTATACAATGCAAAACATGACCTTAAATACACAGCTCTGGTACAAAAATAGAGGGGTGGAATGAGATGATTTACAATTAATGAAAAATATTAAGTATGGGGATCTGTTTAAATCTATTTGATCATTCAATAAAATTTGTCTTTTATTATATCTATTCATCTCTAAAGTTTCTAACAGATTTAGTTTCTGACTTTTGTTTTCGATATGTAATATTTCATAGTTCATATTAAAATTATGACCAGTTACTCCAAAAACGAACTAATCTTGTTGTAAAAACAGAAATATTAGACGCCTTAAACGTTTGCCTAGATCAAAATTACTTTATATTCAGCGGTTTAAATAGACGAAGAAAACAAAGAAAACAATGGGGAACCCATTAAGCCCCTTGTTATAGAAATATTCATGGATCACGTAGAAACCAATATCCAAAAACTCCCATATTTTAAAGATTTCGTTTATTGGTACCGCTATGTAGATGACATAATTTGTTTATTTAATGGCACAAATAGACATTTTTGGAATCTATCAATAAATTATATCCAACAATTAAATTCACACATGAAGAAAAAGTAAATGATAGCATCAATTTCTTAGATATAAAAATCACCAAAATTAATAATAGACACGACTTTTCCATATACAGAAAACCTACACATACAGATGGTACGATTCATTATACTTCAAACCATCCATTTTCACAAAAATTGTCAGCTTATAATAGTATGCTTTATAGATTGGTTAACATACCCATGACGAAAAAAAATTTTGACAAAGAGTATAAAACCATTAAACAAATAGCTTTCAATAATGATTTTAATCCGTTAATTGTAGATAATTTACTTGATAAAATAAATTACAAGAAAGTAATATCACTTGTATATCCAAACTGTCAAAATTCAAACGAAACAAAATTTATTCATTAACTTACATAGGCCAAAAGTCTGAAAAGATTGCTAGATATTTAAAGAAAATTATAAATTCTCTTTTAAAACCATTAATTCTTTAGGCAGCTTCATAAAAAATAATAAAGACGTCATTCCTAAAAACAAAAAATCATGAGTTTACAAGTTAACATGTAGTGATTGCCCATGTGTATATGTGGGACAGACAGGCCGTTCTTTACAAACAAGGATACGAGAACAAGAAAAATGTTATATTAATAATAAACCAAATTCAACTTCTGCCAACCATTTGTTAGAGACTGGTCATAATTTTATTAGGAACTATGAAATATTACATATCGAAAACAAAAGTCAGAAACTAAATCTGTTAGAAACTTTAGAGATCAATAGATATAATAAAAGACAAATTTTATTGAATGATCAAATAGATTTAACAGATCCCCCTACTTAATATTTTTCATTAATTGTAAACCATCTCTTTCCACCCCTCTATTTTTTGTACCAGAGCTGTGTATTTAAGGTCAAGTTTTGCATTGTACACCTCAGTTTAAATACTCACCTGATGAAGTCATGGTATGACGAAACAATTGTCGTGTAAATCAATAAAATAGTTGAAGTTAACATTTGTTTTTCTTATATTAATTAAGGAGGTGATCTAGTTTCGCGTGTATCTCGACGTTTAGTCCAGTGTTTACAGTTAAATAAAGTTTGAATACCAAAACAAATTGAAATATGTTTATCTTCTACAATTTTAATTTCCAAAAAAATTTTTTTTTTTTTTTTATTCAAAAAACTTTTAGAATTAAATTAATGTCTAAAACAAGCACCGCTCACATTTAATAGACGTATATAATCAAAACTCAATATACAATGTCAAATGAAATAAATAACCCAACAGATATACGAAAGTAATTAAAATTAATAAATAAATATCCAAAGGAGACAAAATTTTGTTCCTGGTTTTATCTTTAAGGAATACTACTTGCCTTATAAAAACATGAACACACTTAAAGGACTTCCCAAAGAATATTTCTTTTGGAAATTAAAATTGTAGAAGATAAACATATTTCAATTTGTTTTGATATTCAAATTTTGTTATATTTCTTCTATCAAGTAAAAAGCCTTTCTATTTTATTTTGATTAAATAAAGGTTATATAAGTAAATACTTTGTTATAATTTTTTTATTTAAGAATTAAAAATATATACTAAATAATTGCTATTGAGCTTTGTTTTTTCCGGATACTTTCTAGATGGACTATATAATAAAAATAAGAAAGACCCTAAATTATTGGTAGTACAAATTAGTCCATTCCTTTTTCAAAAAATGGCTCTGAAAACATTGAATTTTTAAATAGTAACAGATGATTGTTGCGGTTTTAGATAGATTGGATATTTGCCGATAACATCCAGTTTGAATTGTTTTAAGTTTCAGATTTTTTGATAACTAAACAGCATCTGCGGGAAGGTTTTTTTTTTGGAAAAAAGTGCTTCTGAAGCTCATCGTAAACCTCGATACACTCAGCAACTTCCACGGCTACTCGCGCTGCCCAAAGATTTCCAAAAATACCACTTCTCTCGTGATTAAGTTTTGGCAATGGCAGACGACGAAATTGCAGTCACAGCGCTTTGTCTCGTTAATATGTGAGTGCCTTGAAAACATAAGTGGGCTCCAAAAACATTTCCATGATATCAAACGCAAACCAAATTAGTTAGTCCACATCATCTGCGCCTAATCCAGATTTAAAAGAGTTCTGTTTCCTCTTGAGAAGAGGCCTAAATGTAGACATAAGTGATTTTTTCTCAGCTTTCAGTTCCTCAATTGAAATATACCCCATATTCTGACTAATTCTTCTCCGAGCATCATACACTTTGTGCTTGAGTGTGTGATTTTTATCTGTGCAGTCCCAAATTTCTCTTTCAGTACAAGAAGTTCTGAAAAGGTCATTATTTTATTAACTTAGGTACGCTTTTTTCGTTTTCGGACGACTGTACCTAGGCTGAATGTAATCACACACTGCCAGCCCTTTTACTTCTGCACGAAAAACCGCTTCAGGCTTCTGAAATTATGAATGGTGTTTATGGTCCCGATACTGTTACAGATAATTACTTGCAATTTTGGTTTCGTTGATTCCGTTCGATAAAATCACAGAAATAATCGTAGTTGACCGGCATGTTAGTGCTCGTAGCATCGCTCAGAAGCTAAAGATCGACCATAAAACAGTTTTCAACCATTTGCACAATTCACCATTTCTCGAAATAATGTAATCGCCAAATCTTTCTTTCAATAAATCAATTGCTACGGTAGCAGCAAGAGGTGTAGCACCATCTTGTTGGAACCAAAACACTTCTGGCTCGATACCATTCAAATTTTGAAACAAATAATCATTGATCATCGATCTGTAACGAGCACCATTCACTGTAACATTAGCTTCCAGCATCGTTTTTAAAGAAATATGGACCGATAATGCCTCCAGCGTGTAAAGCACACCATACAGTGCATTTTTCAGGATGCAATGAAACCTACAGAACTTCTTGAGGATTGTTTTCACTCCATATGTGGCAATTTTGTTTGTTTACATAGCCGTTGTCACATGGCTTCATCACTGAAAACAATTTTACGATAAAAAAGTGGATCAACTTCAAGCTGTTCTAGGGCCCAATTAGCAAATAAACGACGCTTATTTTGGTCAATTGGCTTTAGTTCTTGAAACATGTTGGATCTTGTATGGGTGTAGACCAAGATCTTTCCTCAAGCTGCTCTGATGGACAATTATGTAAACCATAAAGTTCACGAAGTGCTCTATAAGTTTGGCGAATAGAACACTGATTTTGAAAATAAAATTCAGCAATTTGTAAACGTTGCTGCGGCGTGAGTCTTTCCATGATAATTTGTCAATGCTTACTGAACAGAAATGTCAAAACAACATGGCTTCTACCTTTTATCAAATCACAGTTATGCCTATCGAATGTTCTATGACTCTAAAAAAACACCTGTAACGAAGAGTTCCTGTTATATGACGAGCCAGAATTTTTTGTGTTCTAATTAAAGAACTTGCACTGTATTTAAAATATCCCTAGATTTTAAGCACATGTGTATTTCAAATAGAATAAATTAAAAGAATCATCGGTACTTAATAAAGAAGTATAACTTCAGTAACATATAATGAAAAACTAATTACTTACATTGTGAAAAATTGATGGGCTTGTAGAAAACCTGAGGGGGTCCACTGGCCACATTCACCGATTTACTTCGTGTATAGGTTGCATACCCAGATGCTATATTTGGAATAGGTCGTGAAGGGATGGCCTGAGTGGTATCCCTGACAATTTCGGACTTCACATAAAATGGTTTACTTTCTGCTAGAAGTTCGACAGCAGATTTTCTCTTACTTCTCATACTCTGAGATTTGGTGAGCGTAGGATACATTATGGTAGCCATAACTTTCAAAATGAGGCAGTGACTTGGAAATATTATTATTTCATTGTATTGTATTAACTTGGTGATCTGAAACATGAAAAATTTCGTTGAATATTTATAATAATTACACAAGACATGAGAAATGTTTGTTTCCTAACTTGAAATTATTACCTCACTAATGATTTGAATTTTTATAGAAAATGAAAATTCTTTATCAGAAACCATTTTTTGAATGTATGAAGTATACATAGTGAAAATTACACCACTAAATATAAACTGCAGCATTTCAAATATTATTAATTTAAAAAAGCTAGTAAATAGTTACCAACTTTTCACCAAATAAAGAGAAATATTATTATACATTCAATTCAATATCTACACTTATCCTAGTTAGGTCATATAAAAAATTAATGAATTTGATTCAACCTTGCATGCATCAGATCACAACAAATTGATCATAATTATGTTATGCATCAAGTACATAAATCAAACTGATATGTGGCAGAAGGTAAAACATAACAAAATTTTCATTACATCTTTAGGTAATTTCTAGATTGCTCAGCATATTCGCATTTACTTAACATGTATAAATCCCCTTTCTCTCAACACTTTGATATTTAAAGATGATTTAGGTTGTTTTGGATATAAATTATGTGTACAGTTACATCACTTGTTAAAAACAAATAAAACAAACTCTGAGGTAGGATTCTAACATTTTAATTATTCACTGTGAGATAGTCGAATAAATTTAACTTGTTTAAATTCTAGCTGTTTTCGAGATCTTCAACTTTACATATCCGTAAAACATAGGCCTTCGTTGCATAGGTGATTAAAATAATCAAAACAAAAACAATGCTACAACATAAAACATCCACAGAAGCTTCAGCTGATCACTTACAAAAGTATTTTATTAATGCACATCAACATCACAACCTTTTATGATATCCATTTTTGCGAAATCCATTAAATAACTTTCGCCTACAGCTAAGAAATTTCAGATGGTATTCACAACAGTAATATGTAACACTTTGCTAGGAACCATATCCAATTTTTAAACAGCTGATTGCGTGTCACTTTGGGGGCGGAGTATCTTCAGCTGTCAACGGAAACCATTGAACAATGCGGATGTTTCTGTGGCAGGTGTCAGTGAATTCGTTGTTCAATTTGAATTATAATGGTAAATTAATTAATTCCATTCTTGTTCGAAAGGAATAGTACAACATTCGTTCTTATCCAAGGACCATTTGCATTTAATGCTGATTTTCAGAAAATATTAATATACAAGAGTTTTTTTGTGAATTCTCAATTGGTGTGCCCCAAGGTACAATTTTAGGTTCATGAATTTGCCTGAGGTAGTTTAGGAGAAATACACAAATATTTTTGAGTGCTTGTAATAGAATGCTTATCATTTCGTCACAATGTCTACATTTTGAGTAATTTGAGACGAAAATGACCTTAAAATATTATATTGGATCTACAGATGAATAATTCAACCGTCCAGCATGATAACCCTTTTCGTCCCTTTTCGTAAGGCAATAAAAAATGCCAAAAAACACTATCTTGATGAAAACCTACAAAAAATTGGAAATGACACAAGGAAAATGTGGAAACTATTGAATAGCACAATGAACATCAAACTAACAAGCTCAGCAGATATTTACAAATTGAAGCTTAATGATAAAATAATAACAACCAACCATGAAATTGCTTCTTCATTCAATGAGTACTTCACAAATGTAGCAATAAATCTCCAAAGTCAGTTACCCTTGATGCCTTACAATGATAATGAAAATATAATTGCTGACAAATGTATCTACCTCAAGAAATGTACGGAATCTGAGCTGAGAACAATTGTATTTTCTTTGAAAAATTCGCCATCGAAAGGATTTGATGAGATCTCCTCATATAATGTAAGAGAAATATACCATACAATAAAAGATAAATTATTGGAACTGATAAATGAGTGTCTTAGTGTGGGTGTTTATCCGTCCTACATAAAAATAACCAAAATATTACCTGTATTTAAAAAAGGAAAAAAGGAAGATATCAGTAATTATCGTCCCATTTCAATTACCCCAATTTTATCGAAAATAATAGAAAGAGTGATTAAAGACAGATTCATCAAATTTTTTGAACTCTCCCCACAACAATACGGATTTCAAAAATCAAGCTCAACATTGGGTGCTATGACTGACTTGATAGAAAGTATAATTGAAAAAACGGACCAGGGCTATTATGTGACGACGGTATTCATTGACTTGAAAAAGGCGTTTGACACAGTGGATCATCAAATACTCCTCGGGAAGCTTCATGATATGGGCATTCAGGGTGCTGCTTGGAGTCTTCTGAAATCATTCCTAAAGAACCGCCAACAATATGTATTTGTCAATAAAACAAAAAGTCCTAGGAAAAATGTTAGATGTGGTTTACCCCAAGGATCGGTCCTCGGACCACTACTCTATTTATTATATGTGGAGAGTCTTGGAAAAATTGATCTGAGTGCAGAATATTATATGTTTGCCGATGACACAGTCTTGGTATTTTATGAAAAAGACCTCAAAAGCCTACAGACAAAAGTAAATAAGAGTTTATCCGAATTTTACAAATGGCTGTGCCGAAACAAACTGGTAGTGAATGAGGATAAAACAGTGTACATGATCTTCAAACCAAAGCGAAAAGAAAAATCATCTATTAATCTCGACTTCACGATAAATGGAAAAAACATCAGAAAAGTAACACAATACACTTACCTTGGCTTGGTTATAGATGAAAATTTGAACTGGGAAAAACACATTGACATGATCTTTGGTAGACTGGCTGGATTAATAGCCTGCATGAAAAGAGTGGGCAACTGTTTTGATGTCAAGCACAAACTTCTGGTGTACAATTCACATATTAAAAGTGTCTTAACATATCTACTGCCAATTTGGGGAAATACCACGAAGTTTAATTATAAATCGGATTCAGAGGTTACTGAACAGAGCAGTGAAAACTATTTTCAATCTCAAATTTGAAACAAGAACAAATCTACTTTATGAACAATACCCAATTTTGCCAATTAAAAAACTCATAAAACAAGAGCTGTGTGCGTTGGTTTTCAAAATAAATAATAACTTACTGAAAACCAAGGTCTGCTTTGAACAGTTTCCACACGACTATGAAACAAGACACAGGGACAGATTTATCTTGAATAAAAACATCCGTACAAACTATGGCAGAAGAAGACCAAGCTTCATAGGACCACAGCTTTACAACGAACTGCCAAAAACTATTAGATTATCTAAGACGTTACACTCCTTTAAAAAAAATTTGAGAACTTATCTTGAAAATTGTTAAATTTATTTTAGTCTTTACTATAAATATAAATATTAATTTATGTATAAGAAATGTATATCTGTGATAACAACTTATGTTGATTAACAGTATTATCAATAAATCAATCAATCAAGTCCTAGAGCCCGAATTGGAAGAAGAAATTCATGAATGGGTACAATTCGTCCATATGGGCTAAGAAAATATGACCATTTGAAATATTGGTTTGTTGGTAAGTCAGAAAATAATGGTCCACCCAAACTAAAGCTAGGTTAAATACCGATTTGAACATAAATATAAAACTTCTTGAGAATCAGAACACTAGAAGTTTGAATAAACGTACTTCAATAAGTTTTACATATCTTAAATAGTCAATTATTAGATTTTTCTGGAAATTTATGAATTTATTTATAAAATACAAAATTGATAAAAAAATTTTATTCAAAGTAATCTTCATTGCTCTTTATACATTTTCTCCACTTCTGCGACAGTTTGTGAATGCCAAGCCAAAAAAAGAATTCTTCTTTTGAAGAGAATCAGCTATCGAGCAATTTTTATACATTTTCATATGGATTGAAGCATTGTTCAGCGAGAACATGTCCCAGTGATGCGATTAGATGATAATTGGACGAACTCAAAACTGTAGGTTAAGCCGCAATTCTTTGCTGTTGGAATCGATCAGTGTTAACGGTTCGACCACCAGGTTTTGGAAGATAATAGATAACATTCTACTGATCCTACCAAACACAGAGTTTTGTTCTTGAAGTGGATATCAATGATTTCTTGTAGTTGTATGATCTTTTTTGTGATCCATATGTGCGATAATCTGTTAGTTTAATGGATATGGTGTTGTGTAGTATCAGTTGAGGATTAACTGTCACATGTGCGTTTAAAAACCGTCCAACTTGAACAATTAGTGTGTTGGTTAAATGAAGGTTTTACTTAACAAGAATTTGCTAACAGTCTCTGGGTTTCACAAAGTATAGTTTGTGAATCATATTAGTGAAAATGTTGCATATACTCATGGGCAAGAGCTGCAACCGTCACACAAGATTGGCTAATACAGTTAACTGCAGGACGAAATTCTTTTTTCACAGCATCCTGAATTAATAGCTCATTCCGGCAAGCTACCGGTAGGATAGTTTCTGATCAAACAATCAGGAATAGGTTACACAGTTTTAATTTGAGAGCAAGAAGATCCGCCAGGCACCCGCCTGGGTAGAGAGCACCAGGCTGTATGATATCATTGAGCTCTTGAAAATGAGAACCAGAACGCGCAGAGATGGAAATTCTGCCTGTTCACGGATGAGTCCAGATTTCATCTGTATCAGTCTGATGGGCGAATGTTGGTGTGGCGAGAACGGGGTCAACGGTATAATTTCATGACACCAACAACTCTTTTTGGTGGCGGCTCAGGTAAGATATGATTTCATTGTAGAACCTTTGCGGCAGCCATTGGCAATTATTTTAAGTTTATCGACGATAGTGCTAGTCCATACCAGGCAAGAATTATCAACGACCGCAAAAAAATGATGGCATTAACTGAATGGATAGGCCTGCTGTCTCTCCAAATCAAAATTCTTTTGAACATGTCTGCTCTACAATGTCACAGCAATTACACCTCTTACCTGATCCACCGCAGACATTACAACAGCTCGCCAATGCTTTGAAGGACATCTGGCAAAACATTCCTCAAGCTTTCATTGATAACCTACTTGACACAATGCTAAAAAGAGTAAGAGCACTACGAAGAGCTAGAGGAGGCCCCAAACGATATTAAACTGTGATTTCAAGGTGTTTCTTACAGAAGAAACCTTTTTTTAAGCCTACAGACTTCAAAATTTTCATTTTGTCTCGTTTGAATATTTATTTATTAATTTTAATTACTTTCGTATATCTATTGGGTTATTTATTTCATTTGACATTGTATATTGAGTTTTGATTATATACGTCTATTAAATGTAAGCGGTGCTTGTTTTAGACATTAATTTAATTCTAAAAGTTTTGAATAAAAAATTCTTTTGGAAATTAAAATTGTAGAAGATAAACATATTTCAATTTGTTTTGATATTCAAATTTTGTTATATTTCTTCTATCAAGTAAAAAGCCTTTCTATTTTATTTTATATATAATATATAATTATATTTTGGCTTCAATAAATCTCTTTATACGGTGTCAATGGATTTAGGTAAACTTAAAATAACTCACTTTGTTCTTTGATTTTGTTAGAACATAGATCAATCTTGAATATATAGTTGATCTGTAGTTCGAAGCTTAAGTCTTTTAACACGTGAGTGATGTAGGTTATGTTTTTGATTTTGATATTTGGATTATTGAAAAGCGGCTGGGATCTCGGTGGCATAGTGAGCATAGACGCGAGCTGTGGTACCAGGGATTGCGGGTTCGAATCCAGCTGCGCCCATGGGTGTGTTTGTGTGCGTTGACTAACTTACTTGATATTGGGTACATAGTATCATTGCTGAGCCTAAATACTACTAACACTCGTGAGAAAAAAAAAAAAAAAAAAAAAAAAAAAAGCGGCTGATGAAGGGATTATCTAGAATTATATTTGTTTTTTGAAAATATAGTGCACATTTTTTAGAGTTTTTTAAAATAATTTGTTCGAATATTTAAATGTATTAAATATCTCAAATAAATTATATTCTTTGGGAAGTCCTTCAAGTGTGTTCATGTTTTTATAAGGCAAGTAGTATTTCTTAAGATAAAACCAGAAACAAAATTTTGTCTCGTTTGAATATTTATTTATTAATTTTAATTACTTTCGTATATCTATTGGGTTATTTATTTCATTTGACATTGTATATTGAGTTTTGATTATATACGTCTATTAAATGTAAGCGGTGCTTGTTTTAGACATTAATTTAATTCTAAAAGTTTTGAATAAAAAATTCTTTTGGAAATTAAAATTGTAGAAGATAAACATATTTCAATTTGTTTTGATATTCAAATTTTGTTATATTTCTTCTATCAAGTAAAAAGCCTTTCTATTTTATTTTGTTTATTTCTCTGTTGTCACTCTAAAGCAGTCTTTTTCCCTTTTACATATTATTATATATACGCAAATTATCCACTTAAATTTTAGAGCACCACTTGTAAACTTCTGTATTGTATGTCAAATCTTATTATAGTTTCTTGAAACTGTCTACTTTTTATTTTTAGGGAATTTTAGCCTGTATAATCTAGAACAAACTGGATTTGTCTTGCATTTCAATGGCTGTTTGGCAGGATTTTAAATAAATAAAATACAAGAATGTGAAGATTGAAGTTCTTTTTATCGATTACACCATTCTCTCAAATAAATTTTAAAAAACTGTGAACTGAGGGAAACAAGTTATTTTCGGTAGAAATGGTTCATGAAAAAATTTAGATAATGATGTGAATAAAAAGATTTTTTTGTATAATCTGAAAACTAATAATAATAAATGAAAAACTCATAAAAAATATCTGTTCATTTATTTTGTTATCACAAAAATCGTACCTTTGTACAAAAATATGAGCTGAATTATTTACAATGATTGCACATCGAATACAGGAAACATATCAGTCTATTCAAAAAGAAAAAAAAACGCTCTTCTTCGTAACACGATAAATTTCCATTGTTGGAAATGATTTCTCTAAAAAAAATATGTACTTTAAGATTAAATGCATTGTTCTCTCAGGGAGATATTCATGAGAACTGAATAATAAGTTTTATATACAGAGTATTCATAGAACACGATAACAATTTTGAGGAACTTGACATGTCATTATTTCGTCAATAAATAAAAATAACAATTTTTTTTACTAATAATAAAAAAGAACTTGAACATTTTTGCATTCCTCAAATAAATGTAATTATACAATTTAAATTAAACTTCAACAACTATATACATATATAAGGAACATAAAATGAAATAAATAGTATATCCTACAATGTATACAAATTTTTCTGATAGGTGTTCCTTTAATAAGGAATCAAGTTTTTGGTGATTGAACAAAGAAAAAATTTCTTTCAACACAAATTTTAACAAAAGTGTGATTTATGCTTATGGTGATAATGCTTATCGAACCCTATAACAAATTACTATGAAAATATAGCAAAAATTGATTTGTTCAAATGCGTTTTCCTCACACCTTTTACTTTTGTTGTGGTACTGGAGGCTTATTCGGGGTATTGGCAGAATTTGGTGTTCCTGGTCTTGGAATCGCCTTAACTGGTCCTAATATAAGCATGTTTGTAGCACCAATGGCTTGAACATTGGCAGGATTTCTTGTATTTATGATTGGAATAGCGAAAGTTCCATCTTGCTGGGGGGTAGGTAACGGAATGAAATTGTGGATACCTAACTGTCCCAGTTTCTGCAGAATGCCTGGTTGTTTCAGGTTTATTAATGGTATTCCCATGTCTACGCTGTTGGCAGAAGTCTTGTGGTAATTCTGTTTGTGTTTAGTCAGACCCAAAGCATTAGGATATTGGGCAGGACACAAGTGACAACGGTAAGGTAGTCCGAAATTACTCTTTTGGGGGGAAGTTGGAGATTTCAATCCAGAAGATGGTGCATCATCTGTTAAATCTACCGTGGGAAGTTGAGATTCAGGCTGTAAAGAGCAACATTAATTTGTATCTTTCAAAAAAAAAGAACAGAAAATATGTAAAACGGAGTAAACAAACACTGTGATTATACAGCAAATGAATATTTCCTCACCTTTTTAGCTTGTTGTTTTGCTGAAGGAATAATACTAACAGCTCCATTTAAATTTAGGGGTGATGGAGTTTTCATCGGACTGTCTGGTTTCTCCTTAGGTTTCGCTGTAGGTGTAACTGTTATTCCGCGAGTTGCCAGAATATTCGCTACTGCTTTAGCGTCAGATTTCTTGGGACTAGCAGCTTTTGGCGGAGGATTCCTTACTGATAATGTTATAGAGTCTGATAGATGCATAATGCTACTTTCAGCTGATTCTGCAGCTGTTGCTCCCTATAATAAAAATTAAAGTTTGAGGCTTTCATTTTGAAATCTCTAAATTTTTAAATCAAGCTTGGAGATAAACTGTTGCTTCACCAAATGGTTGTACCAGATGAAGAAGTATGAAACTGGAATATTTTCTAAGAATTACACGTCTGAAAATGATGAAAAATATTTTATTTCGAAATAGTCTTAATTGACATTTACACATTTTTCCCACCTCTCCGGCAATTAATGAATGCTTAGCCGATAGAACACTTCCTCTTTTGAAAGCAATCCAGTTACCAAATATTATTGTACATTTTCATACCAATTGAAGCATTGAGAGCGGGTGATACGAACAGATGATAATCGGATGGAGCCAACTTTGGAGAATAAGCCGCATGCACTAATATTTCGCAATTGAATTCGATTGTTTCCTGACCTGTTTTACCATATATGATGGGGCACGATCATGAATCAAATTGATTTTGTGTTACCTTTTTCCATATTCCGGTAGTTTTTCAAGTAATGCTTGGTTCAAGTCGATCATTTGCTGTTGGAAGCAATCAGTGTTAACAGTCTCATAATAGATTATACCCTTTTGATCCCATCAAACACAGCATTGTCTTCTTTCCAAAGCGATTTTAGTATTCCCAAAATACATTCTGTCAAGAAAGTACCAGGAATTATCCATTTAAATCTGGCGGGGCAATGAGGCAGGTAAAAATTTTTTTTCCTAGGTTGGTACCACTGTCCTTAATTACTATGCCAAGCTTGAGCGGGATCTGTCAACTAGTGTGTTTGCAACAGCTGATTAAGTCAGTCGATGTCAGAGTGCGTGCCGATTTTTACTATGAGTGATTACGTTGAGCAAAGAATTTGTTTAAAGTTTTGTGTTGCAAATGAATTTTCGTGTGCCGATGCATTGAAAATGTTGCAAAAGGCCTTTGGTGATAATGCTCTATCGAAAACTCGTGCATATCAGTGGTACAGAGCCTTCAAGGACGGTCGTGCTTCGATCGAAGATAACGTCGATAAAATTAAGGACAGGGTGCTGGAAAACCGTCGTACCAGCTTGAGAGAGATAGCACATGATCTTAAGATATCCCACGAGTCCGCACGTACGATTTTGATTGATATTTTGGGCATGAGAAAGGTGGCCGCACGACTCGTACCGAAAGACCTGAATTTTCTTCAGAAACGTCATCGCGAACAGGTTGCTTCAGACATGCTGGATCGCTGTAATTCCGATTCTACATTCATGGAACGCATTATAACTGGTGATGAGACCTGGGTCTACGAGTACGATATGCAAACAAGCCAGCAATCATCGGAATGGGTGGCAAAAAATGAGCCGAAACCGAAAAAACCACGCCAAAGCCGCTCGAAAATGAAGGTGATGCTCATTGTTTTCTTCGATATCCGTGGCGTGGTGCACTACGAATTCGTTCCAGAGGGTCAGACGGTAAACAAGGAGTATTACCTAGGCGTTATGAAACGTTTGCGTGAGCGTATCCGTAAGAAGCGGCCAAATTTGTGGGCGAACAACTCGTGGATTTTGCATGACGATAACGCGCCTTCTCACCGAGCTACGATTGTGACTGACTTTCTCGCCAAAAACTCAACAAACGTGCTTCAGCAACTACCGTATTCGCCGGATTTGGCTCCCTGGGACTTTTTCCTCTTCCCAAAACTAAAATTTCCCCTTCGTGGCACCCGTTTTGAGTCGATTGAAGCCATAAAACAAAATTCGGCGCGAGAGCTAAAGTCCATCCCGGAAAGCGCCTATAAAAAATGTTTCGATAATTGGAAGTGCCGTTGGCATAGATGTATTGGAGCAAATGGAGCCTATTTTGAAGGCGACCCAATAAATTTTGACGATTAAATGTAAAAATGTTGTTTTAATTGAAAATTCCCGGTACTTTCTTGACACAGTATTATATCCATTTTTCATCACCTGTCACGATTCGATGGAGAGATGACTTTCTTTTGTGCCTGCTAGGCAGCGTTTCATAAATGGATTTTCGATAGGTACCTCATGCGGAACCTATATTCCTACTTTCTGAATCTTTCGCACAGCCTTTAAACGGATGGAGACGACTTTCTGCATCACATTCAATTAATCGGCGAGTTCTTGTTGAGTTTGAGTATCATATTCATCCAATAATGCTTGCAGTATGTTGTCTGCGAACTTTTTGGTGGTTTTCCACTCCACTTGAAGAGCATGTTCATCATAAGCTTCGACAAACATTTGATGCGATTCTAAAACAGTTTTCTTCAAACTATAACAACAAATCAACTCTGTCTTGTGTTGAAAATCTTCATCAGATATTAGAGGTCTACAGAAGTGTTCTTACAGTCTCTAAACCGATAATAAGCAACGTATATAGAGAAATTCCAGTTTCAAACTTCTTTCTATACCTGGTATATATACAAAAATATTTTTCTGCAGCTGAAAAAGCCCTTCAAATTTTTGATATTTATTTTTTAATACAAAAAGGCATATTTTAATAATAAATTTTTAACAACTGACTGAAAATAAAATTTGAACACAGTACATTTAGCACTACTGCAAAATACTTTTCAGTTCGTCTGAATCTTGAAATTTCCATCATGAAGAATGTGAATACTTTTAAATTTTGGAAGTGCAACACAGTAATTTCTAAAACTTGTTTAAATTATGTGCTGAAATCTTAATCATTCACATAATCTTTTAGATATTTATTCAAAATCTCATAGATAGGACACCATTATCGTTGGGTGTTGGTATTTATTCGTAGATGAGATTAAGATGTCTAAAACCCCGATTTGCACATTCCTACCAGTAAAACTTTGGTTCAAAGTAGGATATCCTCACAGGAAAGATTAGTTGTACTTCAGATGGCATCCAGATAGTTTCCTCTGGAGCTCGTAAAAGTTGCAAACAAAATCAAATCAGTGAATGTACCAAGATTTTGGACATCTTAGATCAGATATAGATTATTTAAAAAAAATTAATTAATTTAAAAAAATGCTCACCTGAACACTTTCGATTTGCGGCAAACCGTCCGTGTTCTTTGGTTGCATGCAAATCACCTGACAATCGTCATCGTCCTTGTCTGGGGTTAACACATCGAAACGTTTCTTCTTCGCTAGAACATTTTGTTCCTGCTTGATTTGTTCTTGAGTTCTCTTAAGCGGCGTTGCGTTTCTAAATTGGTTATTTGTAGGACCGTTTGGCAACCGCGGTCTTACGCCTCGCATCGTCGTCATTGTTCCGCCACGTGGCCTAGTCATTGGTGCTCGCTGAAATAATGAAGCAGTCAGCGAGACTATCATAAAAAAGCTAGAGTCAAAATTCCACAATTACTAGGAATTTAAAAATTTTAATATTCCAAGAATTGAATCATGGGGAATCTCAAAATTTGATATGAATTGAACAACCTAAAACTAACTAACTACTACGTAATGAATTGAAAAAACTTGCCAACAAAACTTTGAAGTTCAGAAGAATGGAAGGGTATTTTAATTTCTTTACTTTTCGGAAGGCTTTTGGTTGAAATCAACAAAAGAAGTCATACTAGGGTCAATTTCAATGAGAGAGAGTTGATGAAAACAAATACAAATAAATCATTAGAGACAATATAATAATAATATATGTTTATTTAAGTAATTGAATACATAGATCAAATAAATAAACAAGGTAAGTTGCAGAGGCTGTTAATTCATAGAAAAAACAACCTGTGCGCAACTATATAAATTAACAATACTTTTGTAAACACTGATCCGCAGATGTATCAGTCAACCAAAATTTACTCAACAAAAAATTTCCCATGAAACAGTCCAAAAAAAGAAAATCAACTCTACTCCAATTTGGTATTAATGTCTCATTAGGGTAATTTTTGTCACAATCGAGATAATTAAAGTCCATTCCAGGAAACACAAGTCACAAATGGGGATTTTTCACAATCAGGTAAGATTCATATATTCTTTATCGTCCATTAATAAGCGTTTTTATCCATACACGTGTTTTTTCCAGTAACCATAATTTAACTTTTTGTCTAAACTTTTTGTAATTTATAATTTTTTTCAGGTCATGCGGAACTTCAGAATATATTTTTGGTGCCAAATAACACCAAGATCGTTGACCAATATTTTTTTTGCATTTAGATGTCTGGTAAGTGTTGCTTCTGTTCCGGGTAACATATGAGTGTTGCAAACAATTTACGCCAATATTTCGTTTGAATACGCTGATAATTAGTCTCAATGCATACGACTGCCTTATAAAGATTTTCACTGGGATATGTAAGGTTCTTTCCATGTATTATTCGTAATATCCATTTTTGCACAATATTCAGCTTCTCCACATGACAGTCATATAGCCCACCCCAGCCTGTAATGGCGTAATTGATTTGTGACTGGACCAAGGCGTTGAATATTACCATTAGATATTTAGTATTTTTCAGATATCTTTTCATTAATTTGAATCTGTATATCAATCCTCTAAGTTTCTTTACCACGTACTCAATATGTTCGTTCCATCTCATGTGGGCATCGATTACTATACCAAGATATTTTATATTTTCTGCTCTGGGTATTTTATTTTTTTCATCTATTTCAATATAATCCATGTTCGGCAAGCTTGCGTGGTACGAGGCAAAGGGGACATACTTTGTCTTTGAAATATTCAAAGTCAGTTTATTATATCTGAACCAGTCAATTACATACTTTAAATCCTCTTGCACTTCTGATTTCAGTGATTCCCAAGATGTTGAATGGTATTGCACTACAGTGTCGTCTGCAAAGCTGATTATGTTTCCATTGCAATTGCTCTTTAATAGGCTATTGATGTACAACAAAAAAAGCAATGGGCCGAGGACGGTCCCCTGGGGTACACCGTAGGTAACCACTCGTCGCGAACTCCGCCTTCCCTCTATTTCAACCATCTGTTGCCTGTTTGATAAATAGCTTTCAAAAAATTTATAGGCAATGCCACGGAATCCATACCTTTCTAACTTGTTCAATAATTTCTGATGGCAGACGGTATCAAAGGCTTTTGCCAAGTCTACGAAGATGCACAAGGAGGGAACTTGTTCATCCAAATATTCATAAATTTTCCCCGTAAGCTGTCTTATAGCATCCTCAGTACACCGACCGCGCCTAAAACCATATTGTTTATCATCTATTATATTATTTTTCTCCAAGAAATCTATTACACGCTTTTTAAAAATTTTTTCGACTATTTTGGCAACATTTGAAATCAATGAGATGGGTCTGTAATTACCAATATCTAATTTATTCCCATTCTTGTATAATGGTTTTATTGTACCCAATTTAAAAAAGTCTGGAAACTCACCAGCCAGAAAGCAGCAGTTCACAAGGTGACTAAGAGGATGTGAAATCTCCTTTTTTATTTCCTTGAGAGTCTCTACTCTCAGATTATCTATCCCAGGAGATTTTCCAGATTTTAACCCTGCTATAGTGTTTTCTACCTCCATCCGGTCAGTAGGTAGTATATAAAAGGATTTATTGTTATAGACATCTATTTCCTCAAAATTTTCTACTGTTTCTATAACACTCGCATACTGTTCGCCTAAATTACTGTAGTACTCATTGAAGATCTCAGCAATTTCAAGTTTATCTTTTTCAACACCGTTTTCCGTGCTAACAGCCGTTATTTCTGTTTTAGGCGACACGCTACTCGTTATATCTTTAACATAATCCCAAACGGCTTTGCATTCGGATTTGTTTTTGTCTATGAACTTTTGTAAATGCTGTTTTTTATTGTTGTCGATCATTTTTTGTATTTTATTTCTGAATTGTGAATATTTATTTTTTAGATCTGAGTTATTCGGATTCTTTTTGACTTCTATATACATATCATTTTTTTTATTGATTAGTCTCAAAACAGCATCTGTTATCCAAAATTTTCGCTTCACTTTATTTCGATGTAATTTTACTGATTTTGTGCTTGATTCAATATGAAATTTCAATGTATCAATAAAATTTTCAGTAGCCGAATGAATATTTTTCTCCTCATACACTCCTTGCCATGTTTCATTAATCAATTTATCCCTAAGTAAATCATAATTAATGTATTCTTTAGTATTTTTATTTGTTCTCCGCGCCATCGCCTCGTCAATGTTGAGTTGAAAAGACAATGTAATCGGAAAATGATCTGTGACCAAATAATGCAAAACAGAACCTCTATAATCGTCTACGCCCTTGACAAAAAAATGATCTATGCAACTTCCACTGCCAGGGCGGGTGCAAATATTGATGGCGGATGAAAACCCAAAGTTTGACATAATGTTCTTGTAGTCTTCAACTACATTTTCCTGAGATAAAATGTTAATATTTACATCTCCGACTATTATGTGTTTAAATTGTGTTGATTGTCCCAGATAACGATATAAATCTTGATTAAATGAGTTGACACATTGCCGAGGGGATTTATAAATGGCTGTAATTTTAATATTATCTTTATCTCCATTAATGAAAATTTCCAATCCGCTAGTATCCGCAATACATACTATTTTATAACTGAAACATATATGTTCCCTGACAAATGCAATCACGCCATCATTTTTGTTGAATATTCCTTCATTATAAATGCTTTTGTATCCGTCTATATTAAACATATTTAGGTTTTGTATTTGGAATGTTTCGCTCAATATGATAATGTCGTATTTTATTGGTAAGTATTCAAGTAACGCAGCGAATTCTACAAAATTTTGCGAGATACTTCGGATATTCATATGTAATATTTCAAAGTTTTTTACCTCATTCTCATTTTTTCTTAGTTCTGTTAAGTTTGCTATCATTTCGGTTTCATGTGGATTGCAATCGTACTCCTTGATGTACCGATCCATCTTAAAAAACATAAAGCGATCATAGATCAGTATTTCCCAAATTAAAATGTTTAAAAATTCCGGTTCACTAGTTTTTGTTTTCCCCTCTATTATTTCTTCATCCCCGTATGCTCAGTAGGTTTGAATGTGTTAAATCTAATTAATTACCTGTTCATTCGGGGAACTCTGTCAGGGGACTCTACTTATGCTACACTCTCGATGCAGATCTCGTCCGTATTTTTTGTTTATCCTGACTTTCATGTATTGGAGTCACAGAAGCAGTATTGGTTAATAGTTCGGCTTTTCTTGTATATGGATTTCCCCTTGAGTGCTGGCCTCTGTTGACTGCTTGCGGATTCTTTTGGTTGCGTCTCTCTCCCTGGTTTTCACCTGAGTTGCTGGTTACCTTTCGCCTTCTATGTGCTTCCAATAAAATATCCTCTGTCTCAGGTTCCCCTGCTTCCTTCAGTTCCTTCAGAGTGTACTCCCTATTTCCCACTAATAGCTTGTTTCCCCTTATGTAAGATTTTTCAGTATTTTTAGCTCTTTCTATAGTTAGGTATTTCTTTAATATTCTCAGCTCTTCGCGCTGGACCTTGGTTAAGTCGTCTGCAATTGCTATATCCGTTCCTTTCAAATTTTTGGTTTTTGAAAATATCTCCTTTTTTCTCCAGTAAGAGGCAAATTCCACTTTTATAGGAGAGGTATCCAGCTTCCCCAGCCTATACACATCATTAATGTCTGATTCAGAAATGTCAAGCTCGAGTATTTTACCCAATTCCTGAGCCAGAAGACTTGGATTAATTTTATCGTTAGGTCTGTGTATACCAAACACAACAATATTGTTTTTTTTCTGGTTGCGCTCAAGGATTTCGATTTTGCTTACAAGATTTTCGTTTTCTTTTTCAAGACTTGAGATTCTGGATTTTAGTGTTCGAATTTCGGAAATTAATTTTGCTTCGCAGTCAGAAACTGTACTCTTAATATCGTTTTTAGAATCAATAATTTCCTTCAACAACACCTCCAGAGAAACATTTCCCTCCTTGCTCATCTTGTGATGTATGTTGGATTTTAGATTTCTTTCTTACGGTTCCAGCCAGGTGTAGTCAACTGTGATAAGAACTGGATCCAAATCTCAGCAACCAGAGCCAACAAATATCAAATGCACTCTTCACACCCTACACCTTTCCAGGTACTATGGTTAAGAAGCTCACGTTTTAAGCTTCACAATGATGTAAATCTCAATATTTTTACTATAGATTTTATAGCTTTTATTAACGAATATTAACAAGACTCATCAATTCACGTGTATCTCAAATGGAGGTTTATACTTGAATAAGATTATAGACTGAAATGTGACCTGTAACGCCTTAAACATCGATATCATACGACACTTTCACTGTGAAAAACCTACCTGTCTTGTAGCCATAGGAGCCCTGGGATTCATCGGGTGTCTAGGTGCCATCGGCATTCTTTGACCAGGCATGGGTTGGCGTGGACCTTGAACACGTGGTATAGTCTGTCTATATTGTCCCTGCTGTTGTACCATAGATCCCTGATTTTGAGGCCCCCCTTGAGATGAAGGAGGCATGCCTTGCGCTTGACTCACAGGTGGTTGGCCCATTTGATTGGGTTGGTTCATGTGAGGTTGATTCATGGGCTGCCCTATGGAGGTTAGTTGAGGAAGTTGTGGCGGTTGTTGCATATGTTGAGGTGGAGGATACGTTGGCCCAGGTGGGTAATACATGGGGTTTGGAGGTCTGCAAATAAGATACAGGAATTATAAAAACAAGTATATACTGTATTGATTCTGTGATTGTTTACCCTGATTTTTATGAACATTTCTGGCAAATAAATGCTATTGTACTATTCAGATTTGACTATTTAACGTTGCTCCAACCCAGCTGTGGTGACATGTCTAGTTATTTTGAAAAAACAGGCGAAAATTTGCTTCAAAGTGCTAAATATGATAATTCTATTCCTTCCGTCTTATATATAATGTCACAAAGTGTGTGTAATATATTGTATATAATTAACCAGCAAGTAGTAACAATTAAAACTGATGAATATAAATAGATATATACTCACTGATACTGATATGGCTGTGGAGGGTACATAGGCTGTCCAGAATGATGGTACATTGGCGGAGGCTGATAAGGAGCTTGAGGAGGTGCCTGTGGAAACTGTTGGATATTGATCAAAACATTCTGTTGGTGCATTCCATTTCCTGATGGTTGTAACCGGGAAACCTGCTGAGCTAAAGCTTGCATAGGCAACCCAGTAAGAGAATCAAGAGGATTTTGACTCCCAGAAGTCGGGGGATTGTACAATTGCTACAAGAAGTTCAATAAATACCACATATTTTTTTATTATGAGTGTGTACTCACCAAAGCCCCACTATTATTTCTATTATCCAAACGATCTAGGGAAATATATTCACTATCACTAGTGGTGAATCCGAAGTCTTTAGCTCTGTCATTATTGTTAAAAAGGGAGAGGATGTTATCATCCGATTCTGGTAACTTCAAAGGGTCTTCCAAAGAAGGTGTAGACCATAAATGCCCGCCATTTGAGGAATCTGTGAAGGATAAATAAAAATAATGAAAAACTGTAAACTCACATAGTAATAAAAATTGTGTACTTATGATCAATTACATAATTTGTTAATTCAACGATTTGTGAACATAAAATCTCGAATAATTTTAAATTACCATTTATAATCTCACTCAATTCTGATACATCAGATAGTTTTACCATCTTATTTGAATATATGTTTCATTTAATTTCATTTAAAAATATTATGACAGTAATTGTCAAGTAAAGACATTAAAAATAAGTAGAAACATCTTTAATAAATATTGACCACAGAATGAGACAACACATCAATTAATAAGGACATTTCTTCTCAGGAAAACATTTAAAATCTACAAAAAAACTCCTTCTGGCAATTTGTGCTTACAAAATAGAATTCGTTCATATTGTTTGAGCATTTTCACCGATTAGAATACAGAGCATTATTCTCACTCTTATAACCCTAGGTTCTATTCACGGTTTGTAATCACATTTCAAACAATTCAGACACTGCTTGGCTAGCTATGATTTCCCAAACAAACTGTTATTCTCACATTTATCCTGTTTGGTTTACAGTAACAAGACTTTCCATAATTTCCCTGAATAGAACACATCGTATATTTACGAAAATATGGAACTTTGTCAATACTCTATTGATTTTTGATTCAGGTTAATGCACTTGAAAATATCGAGGCCTGTTTCCTTAAATATTTTTATTGTGGCACTATAAAGTTGACATTAATTCCAATTTCTCTTTGAGTAACCTAAATTATTAGAGGGATTTCCTGCATTTTAACCATTTAGATAATAAGTTTTAAATGATAACTCCTTTCTTCAATAAGGAAGAAATCGAAAAATGCAAGCAGATCATAAAATTCAGATGCAAAATTTCTGTTGTTGGCGATATATGAATTTAATAATTTATAACACCAATTCAACCCTAGAATCAATGTTCAAACTGTTATTTTTCTGCACAATTGAAACGTTCAAATTTCAAACGTTGACGTTTTTAAGCCAAAATGTTGACTATATTTTAAAGGTTAATAATCATGAAGCCGCTTTTTTAGGATGTTAGGCAACATGTCAAAAAGTTATATCTAATATTTATCACAAATTATTTTTCAAATATTTTACCTATATTGCTAATACAAAAATTACAGAAATTCTATTTGCGCCCATACAGGTGATCTTATGAATTTCGTCAATGTCTCTATATTCAGTGATAGTGTATTACCATAAACATATTAATTAGGATAATAAGTCTATATGTATTACATTATTGCTGATCGATGTTATAATATCACAATTATACTACATTCACAGAACAGTAAATTAGTAGCTTTGTTTATCTAGGACAGTCCTAGATAAACAAGGCTGTAGTCCTAGTAGGACTACAGTGAAGTTCCTGTTGAAGTGGAGACGTGATTTCCGATGCTCCTGAATTTTAGCTCAATTGATTGTTTTTCCTGTGTATAATTTATGAGTGATTTGCATATAAATGGCAATTGGAGAATAACTGAGGTCTGTGAATTTTTTCTCAAAAATATTTGCATGTAATTGAAGTGATATTCTTTGAGTTATTTCTTCTGAATTCCGAATCTTTTTCAAATTTAGTTGGAATAAGTATTCAACATATTTATAATATCTACTTAGTAGGCAGATGTGTTCTCATCTGTTAGCTGATAGAGAGGTTAAAATTTGTTTTCAAATATTGATAAACTGTTTCTTCTGTCACACATGGTAATTGATCAAAATTAAATCAAGTTTTTGCAAATGATTGATTACCAGAAATTGAGGAGTTACATTTTTATGTGAATTATGGGTGTGTTAAGATTGAATCACTGAGGAGTAACACATCGACAATGCAAGTTCTACTTCCATGCATTCTTCATTCATTGTTGAGTTTATCATTACATTGGTTCATCTGGTAACACCTTCATTTTGAAGTGTCATCATTAGGCTTTCATTTCATTATCTTTCATTTAGCTGATAGTCCCAAGAAGTCGACTACCAGAAGTACAGAAAAGGTTGCATGTTAGAACTTCTGGTGGACATTGATAGTTTGATCTTTGCAGAATGAAGGGCGTACAGTTACATGCACTAAAAGATATTACCCTAATCGAAAAGGGTATTATATTGATGCTGCGCCACCAATTTTTGCAAAAATAATAATTTTTACGATTTTAAAAACCACTTCGAATAAATGAAATTGATCCTTAACCAATTTCAATACTTCTGAGAAACGAATATATAGATGAAACTTACCTTGAAGTGGAATTCCATTAGGATTATCATCCGTTATTTCTGTGATAGTACATGTTGATTCTAACGGATCTTTCAAGAGTCCCGTAGTTTTAATCCTTATCTTTGGATAAGAATCTGGTGAAGGATCTGGTGGGGGTGTGGGCTCAGCCCCTGGGATAGTCTCATAGTTGTTTTTGTTCAGAGATTCTTTGTCTGCGGAGAAGAAACTTCATGATAAAATTGTGTTTCACAGTATCCGATAGTGAGTAGATTTTAACAACTTCAATATACACACGTGCTCAAAATCTAGGGATATTATAAATGTTATTTCACCAGTAATCGCTCATATAAAATATTTAGACGATAACATATCTCTATGATTTAAAAGCGTTTGTGATTTGATATATTATGTCAAATTTTTGACTTCATTGAATATTAATTATTTGAAGAGTTTAAGCAGAATGCAGCATTCTTGATATCCGTGAGTGTTTATAGTTTAGTGAGTGCAATGATGAATATTTTAAACGACGTATGTCTATTAATTTCCAAGTTCAAATCCTATTCATGCTAGAAAGAAATTTTCCAGTTGGACGAATTTTGGCCACCATTTCACTATTGGGTCGAAAATTAATATTGCTGTGACCTAACGTGGCGTAAGATCGCAGTAACAAAGCCTACCCAGAACACAACTGAACTCCTAACTGTCACAAGTTGAAAAACCTTTTGAGGGATCTTCACATAAGATCTAGGAGTATTAGGATAATATAATATAAAAATATAAATTGGGGAGTCTTTGAACATAATTATTTTAAATTTTTTAGGCGGGTGTTTTCAGAGATTACTTTTTTCATATCAGGGGGTAGAACTCGTCAGAATAAAACATCATCTAATGAGAGCTATAAGCATTGTATAAGGAATTCCTACATGTTACAAGATAAGAATGATTCGTATACACAAAATTGCCAAAAAATAAGTCAATATTCTAAACGAAAAACTGAGCCTTGTGGCAGCGTTTATGTTGAAACCACTGGAACTGGCACAACTTAAGACTATGAATGAAGAATATGAATGCTTCTATTGGTGAGGAAACTCTTCATCCAATCGCACAGACTCCCGGGAAAACCATACAAAGATAGCTTATTCAGAAGAGTCGTATACCAGACACGATCGAAAGCCTTGGATATGTCCTGAGCAATTGTTCTAGATTCTCCATAGCGCTCAATAGTCGTTGTCCATACTTGCGTCACATAGCTAAGGATGTCACCTTTGCTCTCCAAGTATCTACTCATTTTGAGATTGGTAGCTGCTTCTATAACTTTCGACAAAACGGATATTATCGCTACTGGGTGGTAGTGATGAATAGCACTTCCTGTCCTTTTTTGTATAGGCTGGACTTGTGCACTCTTCTATGAATTAGGGAAAATTCTTCACTGTATGACATAGTGAACATCTTACATAGAACAGGTGTAAGCTCTGGTGAACACTTTTCGAATACAATGGCAGGAATCCACTCTAGTGCAGCTGCTTTTTTGGAATTGAATCCACCAAGCACTCCACTCGTGGTCTGAAGTATACATCCCTCAACCTAGATGAAATTGTTGGAGGTTCCCGACCAAATGTTTCGATACTCGAGTTAGCAGCGGACGTCCACGCGAAGAGATCGGCTTTAGCTTTTGGTGTAGTTGAAAGTAAACCATCCTCATCTATCAGAGGAGGTAAATTTGAATATGAGAAGTTGAAATGAAGACATTTACTGAAAATTTAGATTGAACGCGACGCATGAGACTTGGTTTCTTTATAAATTGACCCCCTTGTCCCCACTCTCACCTGCTTCAACGTCATCCACGACCTCTGTGATTATAGGCCCCGTCACCATGTTATCTTCTTCGCCGCAGCTGCTGCTGGCACCGCCCGCGTCTTGCTCAGCACCACTGCCGCCCGTTTCGCTCTCGATGATGCCGTTGATATCCTCAAGGGTGGCGGCGTCAAACTCGTCCAGGTCTGCCTCCGATCCGTCCAGAAGGCCGCCGGTTGGCGGTGACTGTGCACCCACGTCGCCTGCGCTCGAAATGTAGTCACCACCACCTTTTTCTGCCACCTTGGCGTTCTGCTGGAATGAAAAAATTCATATTTATTTGAATGGTCTCACAGAAGGAAATAGCGAAGTCTGTTATCGTAAATATAACCCGAAGGCTCTAATTATTTAGGGCCTTGTTCTTGGATTGTTGAGGTCTCGTTTAATTTTTGGACTATTTGTAAAGTGGTCAAGTGTTGGAGACGACTTATTTTGTGTTAAACCGGGGAAAACTTTTACAAAAACATTTCATCATTTGAATTAACTAGGATATAGGAAATATTTTTCTGTAGATCAGGTTCTTCTACTGTATAAAGTTATAAATATATCTGAAGATCTCTTCGGCCCATAAAAAACATTTGGCGATAACAAACGATCAGTTGGAATTTCAGCTATTCCCATTACTGACATCTGTTAATAACTTGTTCCTTTGAAAAATAAGCAAAATCGTCAACAGGTATGACTTATTGTTAACAAACTCAAATAAAAACAACCCCGTCACTTCCATATGTTGTCGAAATATATAAATTGTTATATTAAGTAAATTCTCCTTAGATTTGAAAATGGGTTGAAACCCGAAACTTATATGTAAACTATTGATAGTTTCTTTCTCTACTTGATGGAAATTCATCGTATATGATTTAAAGTAACACTTTATTACCGCTAATAATATTAATATAATAATAAGAAAATATATTAGCGAAAATAAAGTGTTTTACTTTGAATCATATATGTAAACAACCTAAATTTATTTTTTGTGAAACTTGACTCAAGTTAAAAGTTAATTTAAGTGTATTTGTCTACCTCATTAATATCGGGAGTGATAGAACTTTAAATTGAAAAAAAACACATTTAAATTAAGATTGATGCCAATTCTTTTTTTATTTGAAACATGATTTTAAGACATTTATGTTTTAAAAATAATTTCCGGCATATGTCCACCACGACTAGCTCTGAGGAACCGCATTCGACCAGACCAATTTTGGACCACTATTTCGAGAAATTCAGGCCTTATTTCATCAATAATACGAGTTATATTTGCTTCCAAAGCGTGTATTGTTTCTGGTTTATCAGCTTAAACCAATGACTTGACATAACCCCAAAGAAAATAATCCAGTGTAGTTATGTCAAATGATCTTGGAGGCAAATTAATTGAACCATTTCTCGAAATAATGTTATCGCCAAATCTGTCTTTCAATAAATCAACTGTTACAGTAACACCATCTTGTTGGAACCAAAACACTTCTGGGTCGATACCATTCAAATTTTGAAAAAAATAATCATTGGTCATCGATTTGTAACGAGCACCATTCACTGTAACATTAGCTCCAGTATAGTTTTTAAATAAATATGGACCGATGATGCCTCCAGCGTGTAAAACACACGATACAGCGCATTTTTTAGGATGCAATGGAACCTGCAGAACTTCTTGAGGATTATTTTCACTCCATATACGGCAATTTTGCTTGTTTACATAGCCGTTCAACCAGAAATGAGCTTCATTACTAAACGAATGAGCTGCTCTGATGGACGATTATGTAAACTATAAATTTCACGAAGTACTCTATAAGTTTGGCGAATAAAACACTGATTTTGAAAATAAATTTCAACAATTTGTAAACGTTGTTGCGGCGTGAGTCTCTCCATCATAATTTGTCAATGCTTACTGAACAGAAATGTCAACACAACATATCTTCTACCTTCTGTCAGATCACAGTTATTCCTATGGAAAGTTCTATCACTCTAAAAAAAAACACCCGATATATAATTGTTTCAGTTTACTTAATACGGACAAATGTATTCAATTTTTATTTATAATCCGCTTTCTCTTCCTTCTTTGAACAGTTTGTCTCCGATAGTAGGTACATATTTCAGTAGATTCTTAATTATTTTTTGGTTGTTATAAAAATTTTCGCCTCTTTATCGACAAACAAGTTCCTCGATTTATCTTTGTTGATCAATTTATTTTGAAACCTAATTGTAATAAGCACTAAGTTGTTATCAACCTTTATGGTTCACCATATTTCTTTAATTCAATTTGTTTAGTGAAAAAGTTATGGTAAACACTCGAACAATTACAGAGAAAAAAACGACTGTACATACCTACAAGTGAAACAGAGCACACCTTTCTTGAACACTTTATAAATATGATATATCACTAAAATGTGTTTTTCCTAGTTAAGACCTCGGCTTAAATTCAAAATATACTATACTAGTGGCGTTTTTGTTTCCAAAAACACTGGGTTACTTGGGGGAAACTATCTATATATGTTTAGAAGACAACACGCCATTACAACTAGAACTTCTTCACTTCAAAATCAACAATGGATAAGTGCAAACAAAGCATAACATTGTGACAGAAATACTACAATTGATGATTAAGTAACAATTAAATTATACATGAAAAAGCAATTAGCTAACTGATAACTTCAGGTGGTTATTGGAAATTTCTTCCAGTTACTGTCTGGAGATACCATTAAAACAATTTGGTTCGGAGAAAATGAGGTAAAAACTATTAAGCTGATATTTATAAAAATGAATATCAGAAAATTCCGAAAACCTTTAAAATATATATTAAATATATATTATAAACATATTTAAATATATGAAAATTATAAATATATTTAAATACGATCAACATATTTATTCAACATATCTGATAAATTCAATGTTGAATATGTTTATAATATACAAAGTGAGTATTTGAGTTGTATACATTAATTTTAACCATAGATTCCTGTCATCATATAAAATATCTTCTTTCCAGATTTGACACAGGTAAAAAGGTACAGGCTGCTGAAATCCAAGAAAAAAATCAGTTATTCTTTTATAGCTTTGACATGATATTTCCGTACGAAAAGTGATAGAACTTTCGATAGGGAAAACTGTGATTTGAGAGAAGGTAGAAGCCATGTTGTTTTGACATTTCTGTTCAGTATGCATTGACAAATTATCATGGAAAGACTCACGCCGCAACAACGTTTACAAATTGTTGAAATTTATCTTCAAAATCAGTGTTCCATTCGCCAAACTTATAGAGCACTTCGTGAAATTTATGGTTTACGTAATCGCCCATCAGAGCAGCTTATTCGTCCAACTATCGATAGATCTCGGAAAACATTTTCTCTGCTTGATGCAACAACAACAAGACAAAGAACTGTACGTACAGAAGAAAATATGGCTGATGTAAGTCATACAGTTAATGATGATCCAGATTTGTCTATTCGTCGACGTTCACAACAAAGTGGACTCTGTGCATCCACCACATGGCAAATTTTGCATAAAGATCTTGGTCTACACCCATAGAAGATCTAACTGGTTCAAGAACTAAAGCCACTTGACCATAATAAGCGTCGTTTGTTTGCTGATTGGGCCCTAGAACAGCTTGAAGTTGATCCACCTTTTTATCGTAAAATTGTGTTTAGTGATGAAGCTCCTTTCTGGTTGAACGGCTCCATTGCATCCTGAAAAAGGCACTGTATGGTGTGCTTTACACGCTGGAGGCATCATCGGTCCATATTTCTTTAAAAACGATGCTGGAGCTAATGTTACAATGAATGGTGCTCGTTACAGATCGATGATCAATGATTATTTGTTTCAATATTTAAATGGTATCGACCCAGAAGTGTTTTGGTTCCAACAAGATGGTGCTACACCTCATGCTGCTACCGTAACAATTAATTTATTGAAAGAAGTATTTGGCGATAACATTATTTCGAGAAATGGTCGAATTAATTGGCTTCCAAGATCATGCGACATAACTCCCCTGAATTATTTTCTTTTGGGTTATGTCAAGTCATTGGTTTATGCTGATAAACCAGAAACAATAGACGCTTTGGAAGCCAACATAACTCGTGTTATTGATGAAATAGGACCCGAATTACTCAAAAAACTGGTCCAAAATTGGTCTGGTCGAATACGGTTCCTCAGATCTAGACGTGGTGGACATATGCCGGATATTATTTTCAAATCATAAATGTCAGAAAATTATCTTTCAAATAAAACCAAATTTGGCTTCAGTCTTAAATTAAATATGTTTTATTTCAATTCAAAGTTTTATCACTCCAAAAAAAACACCCGATATTTCCTGTTTGGAGATAAGGCTACAATAAAATATTTGTATTACTTCTGTAATGCAATGCAATATATAAATATTTCCTGTTTAGAGATAAGGCTACAATAAAATATTTTCATTACTTCTGGTAAAATCACCGGGTCCCTAATTGATTCACCTTTGTTGGATCTATTCAACTAGGGACCCGGTGGTTTTACCAGAAGTAATAAAAATATTTTATTGTATTCTTATCTTTAAACAGGAAATATTGAGTTGTTCACATGACACCTTAACATAGTTAACTTCTTCAGATGCTTTAAAACAACTAGTCTGAAAATTTGTAACATGCACGATGTAAATATTTAATTAAGTAAATAAAAACAACTTGGCTTGAGTTTCACTGTTTATTTGATGTCTGTGGACATATATGTTTCGGGTTTTCAGCCCATGGTGATAAATTAAATTGAAGTTGTTCATTTGTGATTGAAAGCTAAACATATTTCAAACTTTCTAAAAGGTCCATTCTTCTGCTTTTATTACCTACGTGTAAAATCTCAGTTCTACTGAAATCTATGGAACGGTTGTGATTTATACAATATTCCGAAAAACCAGATTATTTTATTATGTAATAATACTTTTTTCATGTTCTTCTACCCTAATGTTTATAGATCGTCCCGTCTGGCCTATGTAAGGCCAGACGGGACGATCCAACTAACACCACATTTTTACAGTGTTCAAAATTGTACCTGTGATCTACCCTACCATTATGAATAGGATTTTAAGTTTTGTTCTCTTCAGTTTTGAAAATGGGCTAAAAACCCGAAAAATATATGTCAACAGACATCAAATAAACAGTGAAACTCAAGCCAAGTTGTTTTGATATGCGAGAAATCAATATCATATATAAATATTTTTCTTTATATACTGGATGTTGAAAAAATTTTAGACTAGTTGTTTTTAAGCATCTGAATAAGTTAACTATGTTAACGAAACGCGTCATGTGAATAACTCAAGATAATTAATAGAAATCTACATATATGTGTATCATTTAACTAAAGTGTATTTTCATGTTAGTTTTTGAAAATATTCGAGCTATTTTCTGCGAATTGAATTACTGAATAATTCATTTTCAGAAGTTATAATCATTAAATATAATTTTTTGGAATTAAATATGTAGAAGGCTAATATTAAAAAATTTTAATAATTTTATATACCTTCTATCAAGAATTAACCTCTATTTATGTTATTTTATTCATAATATATAATTATTTGCTTTCCTTAACATTCTTTATACAGATAGTCCTTGTGCTATAAAAGAGGCCGTTAAATTGTCTTTCAATCTTTTAGATCAAGGGTAAACCACAGATATATTTTTATATATAGTGAACCGCTCTCACTACATTTAAAGATTTTTCAGTTCGGCAGAAGTCTTTCTAAAAGATTGAGGGGTAAGTAAATATTTGTTGTTGATTGATGTTATATTTATTGAATATGAATTATTTGAATACTGACGAAGCAAAGTCCTTCTTAAAACTTGTTTTTCAGTAATGTTTTACATATCTTGAGTTTTTTATATAAAGTACCTTAGTTAGATATCCAATAATATTGAATAGTCTAAGTAAGATAGTTTTATGATGAAATTCTTAAGATTATGTTAGATATTTTTGAAAGATATTGGTTTTCATAAGATTGATCAGCAGAAACAAAATTTTGTCTATTCAAAATATTTAATTTATAGGATTTTGGTTAATAATTTTTATTTATTGGATTTTGTTATACCATTCGGATGTCTTATAATGAATGTTTATTTTATATGTCAATTGATATAAGTGGTACTTATATGACATTATTTTAATTTATTTTCAGAAGTTATAATCATTAAATATAAATTTTTGGAATTAAATATGTAGAAGGCTAATATTAAAATATTTAAATAATATCACATTGTGGTTCCATAGTGAATGTTAACCTTATGGTGCAAACCATTAAGACATTACAGTGTGTTTTCTAGTTCTAAATGTGTCCCACAGAAGCAAGCCAATATGTCTTCTACATATCTGTACCAAAAAATGATAAGCTTTACGTGTGTGGGTTTAATGATTTTTCTTTCGAAAGAGGACATCAAGATTTCAGCGCTCGCTGATTTAATCAAACAAATAGCCAATCAATTCAAAACAAGAAGTATCTCATAAACGAGAAAGAAAAACAACTCATTCCGAAACGAATATACACCACTTACAAAACAGAAAAAAATTGCAAACGATTTTAAAATATTTTGGACCAATCTCACGAAAAATAGCTCAAATATTTTTAAAAATTAACATAAAAGCAGCTTTCATATCCTCACATAGAATTTCCACATCTTTTTCAATGCTGAAGATAAAAACAACCGGCTGAATAATTCTGGAGTTTATAAATTAAGTTATCAACAGTGCAGTAGAGTATACATAGGTCAAACCGGGAGATCTTCTCAAAAAAGGTTCAAAGAACATCAATCTTCATTTGGGAACCCGAAAAATAACACAATTTTGAGAAACATTTTTTTGAAACCAATCATATCTTTCCTGAATTGGACAATCTTGAAGTGAAAGGAAACAACTAGACATCCTGGAATCCATAGAAATATTTAAGCAGAAGCACGTTTTAGAAATGAACTTCTTCTTCTCGAAGTTTTGCACAAGCCGAAGTCTTCAACGAATAATCCTTGAGATACAATTTGTTTCATTCAGCTTGAAAATATAGTAAACACTACAAAACTCGAGTCACTGTATATTCTATTATATAAATGAGAAGTGATAGAAAACCAAGCAATTTCTCATTTATTTCATATTAAAATGAACTACCTCGAAGTAACAGCCTACTCAATACAATAGGTTTGATAAGAAGTTAAAAAAAATAGGGCAATTCTGCTTGTTAACACAACCGTTTGACCAGAAATGAGCCTCATCGCTGAGAATGATTTTCTTATGAAAATCTGCATCATTCCCGATTTTTTCTAAGCACCAAATACTGAATACACGACGCTTTAAATGATCTGTTGGTTTGAGTTCTTGGGTGAAACAATTTTGTATTGATGTAAACCAAGGTCTTTTCGTAAAATTCGCCACAAAGACGTCTGGGAGATGCCTAGTTCTTATGAACGTCGAGAAATCGATAAATTTTGGTCTTCGCGAACATTTTCACGTACGGCAGCAATATTCACTTCACTTCTTGCATTTTTTTGTCTCACTGGCACCGTAACATTATAAAGTTTAAAATTTGTTTCAATCTTCTTCGCTAAACGTTCCACTGTTCTTTTATCCGGACGGTTATAACCAGCAAAAACCGTAGTTGAAGCACGTAAAGGTAGAGTAACAGATTTTTTTAATAAATTAATTGATATTTTAGAAAACACTGATGTTTATTTTCACTAATACATTTCAAACGAAAATAATACCTGAAATCCCAGGTAAAAGGTGAATTCTAGGAACAAACTGATCTGTGCAAGACAGATTACCGTAAATAAGGCCTATTATTGTTTCTCTTGTCCTTGACACAAGTGAGGTTATCACAGAAATCGGCCTGGTCCGTTCCAGGTACTTTTATGAAGTTATATGGAGGACCCCATAAGGTTTATACTTTGGAAGAATGTCAGTAGTAAATGGTATAGACAAACAACAGGAAGGGATGGAAATCTTTTACAGTAGAAGAGAGCTGCATAGAAGACTCTTACAAGATAAAATGAAATTTGCTGAGAAAATACCTCAACCTCTGCTACATCAGTTTCAATGAATACCAATGCCACAGAAACATAAGACAATACCATAAATTGCTACACTAAATGGAATGAAATGCGAAATCACTCTGATTTCTATCACTTTTTATTACCTGAATAGTCAGTGACTCGAGTTTCGTAGTGTTTACTACATTTTCACACTGAATTCAGTTTGACAATGTAGTGAAAATAAACGGAATTAACCCTACAAATCAAAGTAAGTGGTCATATTCTAACGTATCTTCTGCACAACGACCTCAATTAAAATCACGAGAGGTGCAACCCAGCATATCTGAATCTTCTGATGATCCAAATCTCTGTGAACCCGAACGAAATAGATCAAGTGATTCATACTACAAATTCAGCCTTTCAGAACCTCAACCATTTACTCAGAAAGAACTAAATGACGAAATTTGAACTTGACCAGTTTAATGTGAAAGGCTTAATTACGAAAAACTTATTTCTTGTAGGTGTATGATCTTGTTTTTGTAGCGCGTATGTGCGATGTGCTATTGCAATCGATTTGGTGTTGTGTAGTATCAGTTGTAGATTTTAACATGCATTTAGAAGTCATATAACTTCGTGGTGTGTTGGTTAAACGAAGGTTTAACGCAACAAGAAGTTGCTAACCTTCTCCGGATTTCGCAAAGTATAGTCAGTAGAGGAATCGCTATCGTTTTAATGGAAGTGCTGCTTATACTCATGGGGATGGAAGAGCAAAAGCTAAAAACGTCGCACAATACGGTTAACTGTAGATGAAATCCCTTCTTCACAGCATCCCGAAGTAATATCTCATTCCGGCTAGGATAGTTTCTGGTCAAACAATCCGGAATAGGTTGCACAGTTTCAATTTGAAGGCACCCTCGATTGAATAGGGAGCACCGGACTGTAAGATATCGTTGAGCTCTTGAACATGAGAACTGGAACTGGTGGAAATCCTGCCTGTTAACAAATTAATCCAGATTCCGTCTGTATCAGTCTGATAGGCGAATGTTGATGTGGTGAGAACGGGGTCATCGGGATAATGAACATTTCATGACGCCAACAACTCTTTTCGGTGGCGGCTCAGTGTGCGTTTGGGGAGGCATCTGTTTTAATGGGCGCACAGATCTTATTATCCTCATTAACGCAACCATGACGGCGGTAAAGGTATCGTGATTTTATTGTAGATCCAATAATTGTTCTACTGGCGACAAATTAACGTTAAGCGACGATAATGGTCGTCCACAACAACCGCATAGAAATGCATGGCATTAACCGAAGGGCTGCCGGTGTCTCTCCAGACCCGCCGTGTAGGCCCGGCTCTAGAATAGGCCTACCCGACCGCGACGATAATGGTCGTCCACAACAACCGCATAGAAATGCATGGCATTAACCAAAGGGCTGCCGGTGTCTCTCCAGACCCGCCGTGTAGGCCCGGCTCTAGAATAGGCCTACCCGACCGTGAGGTTTCGTAAAGGCGAAAGGCACGAACCCCCGTGTCACTGGACGCGTGTGGTGGGGAAGTTCTTCCGACTGGGGCCCTAGTTTCACCGCGGATGTGAAATGGAGGGCTGAGTTGCGTTATTAAACACAGTGACAAGGGTGTCTGTCGCAGCACAGGGCTTAGACCCTTAAAACTAACGTTACTCTACCCTATTGCAGTAAATCTCCGGATTTTTCTGTCCAATGGTCGAGTGCGTTATGTATGATACTGCGTTACCTCTGGAGGGTGGAGGCCCTCGGGGAGTATTCGTACGACCTGGCCCCCCAATTTGGCGTTGGACTCGAGGGGGCATTGGTTGAACGTCTGCATACTAGACTAGGACCAGGATAAATTGAAGAATATATTCTTGGGATTTTCTTGTTTATTGGGTATGCGTTCGGGTGGCTGGGAGTAAGAAGTCCTTTCGGCGTGTGAATTGCGTCCCAAACAATTCGGGTACTGCAGAGCCGGTAGCGTTTGGATAGTGCTTCGCTGCTACCAGTCACGGTGAAGCTTGAAAAGCCGAAACTGGAAGCGGGTTGGGTTCAACTCTTCGGAGTGGTTCTCGGTTTGCCCGATGACAAGGCGTAACCTTATCACACAACTTGCTCTTTGGGTTTATTGTGAAGACTACTGAGTGGTCACCTGGTGAAGGAGCCGTCCTCATATGCCATTAACTTAACTCGGTAGAATTTACGATGTCTCTCCAGACCAAAATATGATGAACATGTCTGGTCTGCAATGTCACAGTAATTACACTGCTTACCTAACCACCCGTTAATCGTATGTAGACACCTAACTTAATACATCAGTACATATACAAAATCGCTTTTTTATTTCCCTTTATATGTTATTATATGTACGCAAATTATCCACTTCAATTTTTAAGCAGTGTTTAAAGGTACTAATTCAATTTCTAATGTTTTTTTTTAATTATGGTTTGGTACCCTTCTGTTTCATTTGAATGAAACAAAAGAGTTAGACAATGATTCGAAAGTCGATTTTAAGGTGTCTGAGATCGATTCATTGCTCAAATAAATATTTACGACCCCAAAATCAATAATAATAAATCTCCTTTATTAATAATCGATTATTTGAATAATGTGGTCTTCCCGTCCAATTTTTTTTCTTGAGAACCTCTCTCGGCCTTCAAAGAATATTTGAAAAAGAAAATCAGCCTAATTGATCTAGCCGTTCTCGAGTTTTTCGCTAAGCAGCATATTTAGCCATTAATATTCGATAGTTTTGGTATTCAATACGTGTAAATTCATCGTACTGGACAAATTCAAAAGTTCTGGAATTTAAAATCTAATGTGACGACTGCAATGCTTTATATACAAAATGGCAGCCGACCCCAGTTTCTATCAGAGCATTCGAGAAGTTATTGGATGAATTAACGTGATTCAAATGATGCAAATCTTATCGAATATTATCATAATGAAATAAAAAAACCGAAAATTTTGAATATACAAACTAAAGATTTGAAATTAAATATATTGGAATCGCTACAAATTAGGAAACACTTAAATGAAGATAAAAATTTCGTTTTGAACGTCAGGTATCGGGTGTTTATTTAGAGTGATAGAACTTTCGATAGGGATAACTGTGATTTGACGGAAGGTAGAAGCCATGTTGTTTTGACATTTCTGTTCAGTGAGCATTGACAAATTATCATGGAAAGACTCACGCCGCAACAACGTTTACAAATTGTTGAAATTTATTTTCCCAATCAGTGTTCTATTTGCCAAACTTTTAGAGCACTTCGTGAAATTTATGGTTTACATAATCGTCCGTCAGAGCAGCTTATTCGTCGAACTATCGATAGATTTCGGACAACATTTTCTCTACTCGATGCATCAACAACAACAAGACAAACAACTGTACGTACAGAAGAAAATATCGCCGCTGTAAGTCATAGTATTAATAATGATCCAGATTTTACTATTCGTCGACGTTCACAACAAGTTGGACTCTGTGCATCCACCACATCGAAAATTTTGCGTAAAGATCTTGGTCTACACCCATACAAGATCCAACTGGTTCAAGAACTAAAGCCACGCCACTAAAGACCATAATCAGCGTCGTTTGTTTGTTGATTGGGCCCTAGAACAGCTTGAAGTTTATCCACTTTTTTATCGTAAAATTGTGTTTAGTGATGGAGCTCATTTCCGGGTTACCGGCTTTGTAAATAGGGATGCAACATCGCTCTTAAAAAACATCGATATCAGAACATCGATATTTTCAAAAGTGAAACATCGATGTCGAAAACATCGATGTTTATGAACGATATATCGATTTTTTTTCGATGTTTTTATCACCATTTATATATATATATATATATATATATATATATATATATATATATATCGAATAAATATTATTTTTTAATAGAAATAAAACAAGCAAGTACAATAATCGAACATATTTATATTATTTTAGAAAGTTTTTGTTTTTACACTTACAGTTTTAACAGACAAAAAAAAAAACAAAAGTATTATATCAACATATTGTATGTTTATTTCTTCAAAACAGAATTTAAAAATAACAATTTTGACAACCTGGTGCCCAGTAAGCGGTCAACAAACAAAACAATAACAATGGCCGCCGTATTGATTGGCCGTAATGGCCGTCGATCGATCGTCGATTGATGAAGTCAGCTGGGACGGAAGATGGCGTTATGATAAAATATCGTTCATAAAACATCGCTCATGAAGAACGATGTATCGTCGATGTTTTAGGTTTCAACATCGATGTTAAAACATCGATGTTTATGAACGATACATCGATGTTTTAAAAAATCGATGTATCGTTTGCATCCCTACATTAAATGTAAACAAGCAAAATTGCCGTATATGGAGTGAAAACAATCCTCAAGAAGTTCTGGAGGTTCCATTACATCTTGAAAAATGCACTGTATGGTGTGCTTTACACGCTAGAGGCAACATCGGTCTATATTTTTTTAAATGATGCTGGAGCTAATGTTACAGTTAATGGTGCTCGTTTCAGATCGATGATCAATGATTTTTTTTTTCAAAATTTGAATGGTATCGACCCAGAAGTGTTTTGGTTCACACAAGATGGTGCTACACCTCATGCTGCTACCGTAACAATTGGTTTATTGAAATAAAGATTTGGCGATAACATTATTTCGAAAAATGGTCAAATTGATTGGCCTCCAAGATCATGCGACATAACTCCACTGGATTATTTTCTTTGGGGTTATGTCAAGTCATTGGTTTATGCTGATGAACCAGAAACAGTAGATGCTTTGGAAGCCAACTTAACTCGTGTTATTGATGAAATAAGGCCTGAATTACTCGAAATAGTGGTCCAAAATTGGTCTGTTCGAATGAGGTTCCTCAGAGCTAGTCGTGGTGTACATATGCCGGAAATTATTTTCAAAACATAAATGTTATAAAATTATCTTTCAAATAAAATAAAACTTGGCTTCAGTCTTAATTTAAACGTGTTTTATTTCAATAGGTGACCTATTGGTACCCGCTTGCTCGTTCATCTTCTGGGAATTATATAGGTTTATTTCAAGTGAAGTAAGAAGGTTAATTTAGACCCTTTACTCTCGATATGGATAATTGCATATTCGTTATTGAAATTATAAATTTCGGTTGGCGTATGTGGAATTTGGAGTGCATGAACATCCAAAAAAAAACTCCACATACGCCAAACATTTAATAGAATTTTAACATAATTTAAATAACGGATATAAAAATTACTAATTTGGTAAACACTACGAAATTCGAGTCACCGTATATCCAGTAATGAAAAGTGACAGAAAATTAAGTAATTTCTTATTTCATTCCATTCATTAATAGAGATGGGAGCAGAAAAGCTCTGTACGTCAAGTAAATTGAATATTTACATTTTTATGAAAATGAAAAAGTATCAAAAACAGCATTATTAGAAAGTTTCGTCTTTTCCTCTTGTACCTTAGACCGTAAGCGCGTGTAAAATACTTCTATCCCCGTCTTATCGTTATAGAAATTTACGAACTATACAACCACGTACCTCTCTCTTCTTCCCTTGTCCTTCCTCTTCCTCCAGCTTGTCGCCCTCTGCGTCCGAACTCCTGCCCGATGTGGGGGACTGCACGATCTCGAAACTGTTTCCTTTCGTATTCTTCAGGGTTATCTTCAAGGGGGGAAGAACAACTCTGGTGAGTTTCACCTTAGGTTGTTTGATATGATGGAAAAGGTGCTTGTTTAGGTAGAATTTAGTGGTGAAGTTCACGTTGCAATCCCAACATCTTAGTGGTTGCAAGGAATCGTCGTCACTAGAGCTGGAATCTTCTGCAACAGGAAAATAGCGATTGGTCCAAAAGTTTCCTGTGGGGAAACGTCAAAGATCTTATTTACAAAGAGTGGATCATCTAGCGTTTGCCTTATGAAGTAATGGTTTGGCCACTCTTCTGTCATTCATGTTTTGACAGAAGGTTAGTTCAATATTTGACATTAAAGAAATGGGTCGATTTACGCTTGAACAAAGTTGAGAAATACTAAAAACTCATTTGCAAGGTGATGAATCTCCTATTCAAACTGTTAGAAATGTATGTGAAAAATTCAATAGATATGGCTATTTCTGAAAACATAGATGTTGCTGAACCATCAACATCAAGTCGTCATTGTACTCAAGAACTGAACATTTCTCGTATTTATACCAGGAGAATTCTCCATAAAGTCCTCGGAGTGAAGGCTTGCAACGTTCAACTAGAGCAAAAGAAGCCTTGTTACCATTCGATGCGTTTCCACTTCGCTCAATGGGCTAATGAAAAAAATTCCGTTAAGGATAAGTGTTACGTCAACCACCCAGAAACGACTGATGTCTTGAAACACGAAATCGAACTTGCAATAGATGAGATTGGGTCCCAAACAATCGATAATGTACCGCAAAATTGGTTTGATCGAATAGGGTACTGTAGCCAGTCGTAGCGGCCATTTTAATGATTTTTGTAAATGTCAAGGTTCAACTTTGAGAGTTATTTTGTCAAGTTCTATCGGGTGTTTTTTTTTAGAGTGATAGAAATTTAAATCGAAATAAAACTCATTTATATTAAGATTGAAGTAATTTTTTTTTATTTGAAAGATGATTTTATGACATTTATGTTTTTAAAATAATTTTCGATATATGTCCATCATGACTAGCTCTGAGGAACCGTATCCGACCAGACCAATTTTGGACCACTTTTTCGAGTAGTTCAGGCCTTATTTCATCAACAACACGAATTATGTTGGCTTCCAAAGCGTCTATTGTTTCTGGTTTATCAGCATAAACCAATGACTTGACATAAACCCAAAGAAAATAATCCAGTGGAGTTATTTCGCATGATCTTGAAGGCCAATTAATTGGACCATTTCTCGAAATAATGTTATCGCCAAATCTTTCTTTCAATAAAGCAATTGTTATGGTAGCAGCATGAGGTGTAGCACCATCTTGTTGGAACCAAAACATTTCTGGGTCGATACCATTCAAATTTTGAAACAAATAATCATTGATCATCGATCTGTAACGAGCACCATTCACTATAACATTAGCTCCAGCGTCGTTTTTAAAGAAGTATGGACCGATGATACCTCCAGCGTGTAAAGCACACCATACCGTGCAGTTTTCAGGATGCAATTGAACCTACAGAACTTCTTGAGTTGTTTACACTCCATATACGACAATTTTGCTTGTTTACATAGCCGTTCAACCAGAAATGAGCTTCATCACTAAATACTATTTTACGATAAAAAAAAGGATCAACTTCAAGCTGTTCTAGGGCCTAATCCGCAAAAAAACGTCGCTTACTATGGTCAATGGCTTTAGTTCTTGAACCAGTTGGATCTTGTATGGGTGTAGACCAAGATCTTTACGCAAAATTTTCCATGTGGTGGATGCACAGATTCCAACTTGTTATGAACGTCATCGAATAGACAAATCTGGAACATCATTAACACTATGACTTACAGCAGCGATGGAACAGGAGCGGGAGTCTATGGGAGTAAACCAAGAATTAACATCTCATTGAGTCTCGGTCAAAACGCAACCATATTCCAGGCGGAAATATTTGCCATTGAGACCGCGGCGAAACTGCTGATAAAACGGCAAATCCACCACGGTAAAATCAAAATATTTACTGACAGTCAGTCAGTACTAAAAGCTCTGGAATCCAGCTGTTTTACATCCAAAACAGTTGCCGCACGGCTTTAAACAGGCTCGGTAGGAATAACGGGGTCACTCTGGTTTGGGTACCGAGCAACTCAAACTATTTGGGTAACGAGGAGGCGGATCGGCTGGCATTTGCTGGAGCTGCGCTACCTCTGGTAGGATCGGAACCATTCCTGGGAATACCGCATGACGTAGCTAACGAGGCGATAACAGGCAGAATGAACTCAAGGCTAGAGTCTTTCTGGCGGAGCCATTCTGGCCTGAAACACTCGAAGTTGTTCCTTGGAACAGCTTCGAACAAAAAGATGGCGAACCTAGCGCTAGGTCTGGTTAGGGCCAAACTAAGAACACTTGTCGGAATTATGACAGGTCACTGCAGACTGAAAGCGCATTTGCACAAAATCGGTCTGGCTGAAGACAATGAATGCAGGCTGTGTCTTGAGGACACTGAAACAGCCATGCACATCGTCTCAGAGTGCCCAGCGGTGAGTCGCATCAGATTCGAGGTCTTTGGCCAGGCTTTTATAGCCCACAGCGAACTGAAAAAATTACCCCTGAACAAGATTATCGGTTTTATCCAAAAACTGGATCTCGTCGGGGAGATATAAATTAGGGGTGAACCACAATAGTCCGTGCGGACGCAGTGGTAGGGTGGACAGACGCCCGCTCATCATAAATAATAATAATAATAATGCAGCAGCGATATTTTCTTCTGTACGTACAGTTCTTTGTCTTGTTGTTGTTGCATCGACTAGAGAAAATGTTGTCCGAAATCTATCGATAGTTCAACGAATAAGCTGCTCTAATTGACCATTATTTAAACCATAAATTTCACGAAGTGCTCTGTAAGTTTCGCGAATAGAATACTGATTTTGAAAATAAATTTCATCGATTTGTAAAAGTTGTTGCGGTGTGAGTCTTTTCATGATAATTTGTCAATGTTTACTGAACAGAAATGTCAAAACAACATGGCTTCTACCGTCTGTCAAATCACAGTGATCCCTATCGAAAGTCCTATCACTCTAAAAAAAACACCCGATACTTTGTGTTGAAAAAATCTAACCTTTGAAAACACCTTGTCTGTGCTTATTCAGCTTAAAATATACGAGGATGGATCAAATAGAAACCGGACTTTTCTGCCGGTCGCTGCGTGAAGAGACGCTCGTGGTGCTATGTTATGTGTTGAAAAGGATTGTCTAGAAGAGGAAAGGACAACGCTCCGGTTTACTACAGTTGATTGCGCGTCAGTAGCATCATATCTGAGCAAGAGGCTGTTGAGCAACGCATTATTAAAATTTTTACCGCGGAAAGGAGTAAAAGCTTTCATAATATCGTCGATTTACTCTACAGTTCGCTGAAAAGACGCTTTGAAGAACTCAAGTCTATGAATGGCACAAACAATGTTTAAGTTGCCGTGCAGCAGTAGTTTTTTCGCGAGAAAAGGTCTTGCAACTGATTTTTGGGATAGCAAAGGTGTATTGTTTATTGATTTCCTTCATGAACAACATACGATCAATGCTGAATATTATTGCAAACTCATTGACGAGGTAAAGCGAAGAAAAAGACGAGTTATCCATCCGAAGTATGAATCTTCTTCATGACAACGCTCGATTACACACAGCGGCTTTGACCCGAGAAAAATTGGAGAAATTGTATTGGAAAATACCGATTTATATTTAATCCATCCTCGTTAATCTAATACTAGAAGGAGTAGTGTTAGTTAGTATTTAATGGAATAAGACAATTCTACTCTTTATCACATTTTCATTGAAAAGATAAACATTTACCCGTGTTTCATAGTGTTACTACATTCTCAAATTGGTGAATAATAGGTTGTGTTTCAAGGTTTCATACTATTTCTAAACTATGTTTATTTTAAAGAATAATAGCTGAAATTATTTCTCCAGAACCTCTACAGATTTTAATCTGAATAAATCTCATGAAAATATTTAGAATTAAATTTTAAAACATGTCCTAAAATCTGTATCACTTTATAGACATATATATTATCATCACATGTGGTGGAAATTTACTAATAAAGAATCAAAAGGAATATAAAATAATGACCAAATTATTTGGACATCACCTTATACATGTATGTTTTGATTGGATGCTAAAGAATCACAAGTTCTTTTGATTCTTTATTAGTTAATTTCCACCAAATGTGATGACAATATATATGTCTTTAAAAAGCCCTTCAGATTTTGGGTCTGAATTTATCAGGTACTTTCACTGGAGAATGTGCTATATATTCTTTAAAAAAGGAAAATAAAAAAAGGGCTTTTTAAATTATATGTTGAACATTTTTTGGTGATGGAGCTTGTGATTCTTCAACATCCAATCGAAACATATAAGTATAAGTTTATTGTATATTTCTTTCGATTCTTTATTAGTTAATTTTCACCACATGTGACGATGTGTCTATAAAATGATACAGTGTATTTAGGACACGTTTTAAAATTTAATTCTAAATGTTTTCATGAGATTTATTTAGATACTGAATTGTTTCAGCCGTTACTATTTGGTAGTTGATCATAATTAAAACAAATAGTAGCAATTACTATGTTTTACTACCAATAAAAAGATATATTACATATTTTCTTGTAACTCGAGTTTCGGGAAATGAACTATCCCATCATCAGACAACTGAAGACCTAACAGTGGTACAGAGGTATTTAAACAAAAGTGATAAAACCTAGAGTAAAAAAGGGGAGCTTCTAACAGATATCGGAATATCGGTAATCCACAAAGAAGGTTGTTAAAACAGATGGTACTTATTAAAATATCTCAAATATTTCTGGGGGTTACATAGCTCCGTACGGTCATCCATTATTTTCACGTTATTTTCATTGTATATCTCAAATATTTTGGATTTACATAGCTTCGTACAGTCATTCATTATTTTTATTGTGAACAAATTCTGAATATTTCAATAGGTTCTGGGTAACACCTAATAGTGGTACAGAGGTTTACAAGGGGAACGTGATAAAAATCGGGTTAAAAAAAGAGGGGCCTTCTAACAGATATCGGAATGTCGGCAATCGACAAAGGAGGTTGTTAAACAGATGGTACCCATTTAAATATCTCAAATAATTTTTGGGTTTACATAGCTCCATACAGTCATTTGTTATTTTTACATTTTTTTGTTGTACATCTCAAATATTTGGATTTACATAGCTCCGTACAGTCATTCATTATTTTTTACACAATTTTTATTGTGAACGAATTTGAAATTTTAATAACCAAGTTTCCTTTCTTTTGAATCTACATGTAAAATTTTCTTAAGATTTTCTTTTGTCGAAAGGAATTACTGTTTTTTAAAGAATGAGTGGCAAAATTTCAATTTTTGTTTACTTTTCATTAAATTCATTTTATGTTCGTTGAAAAAGGTTTTAAACAGATGTTACTTTTTAAATATCTCAAAAATTTTGTATTTACATAGTTCAGTCATTCATTATTTCTATATTATTGTTATTGTGAACTAATTTGAAAATTTCAACAGATTCTAGATATAAGAAAAACAAATGTTAACTTCCGCTATTTTATTGATTTTCACAAAAATTGTTTCGTCATACCATGACTTCATCAGGTGAGTATTTAAACTGATTGATGAAGTCATGGTATGACGAAACAATTGTTGTGAAAATCAATAAAATAGCGGAAGTTAACATTTGTTTTTCTTATATTGAAGATGAATTTTCGTCAAGTAAAGACCGAGACAATCAAAAAAAGATTCTAGATAATCGAGTTTCTTCCCTTTTGATTCTACATGTAAAATTTTAAGATTATCTATTGTGGCAAAGGAATTACCGTTTTCTAGAAAATGAGTGGCAAAAGTAGAATTTCGTTTATTTTTCATGAAACTCATTTTATGTTCGTTGATCCTCGTCTTGAAGGAACGTTATTTAGATTAAAATCTGTTTATTCATTTAGAAGTTTTATGGCCGGGTAATTGCTGTGTTTTTACTGATGAAAAACCAATACAATATCAGAATATAACGAAATTATTCAAAATCTATATGATAAATATAAGTATATGTCTAAATAACACTAGTTTCATTATAATCTAACATCACATACTAGGTCATTCTTCAAATCGAAGAGACGTAGTTCCTTAGAACACAAATCCTAATTTGAGGACATGATTATGACCTCTAAATGTCCTCGACAATCTAGGTCAAGGTCGCTTGAAAGTCATCCTTCTAATTAGCTTCTCATAAAAACAAATTCTTTGGAAAATTGAAATGGGGAACCACATTATGCAATTATTTAATTATTTTGTTTCTGAGATTTATTAAGCAAAATGAAACAAAAGTTAAAACATATTGATTTTTCGCAAATCACTTGAAACATTTTCGATATTAATAAGGTAGAGAAATACACTTCGCTCAAGTTTCACAAAAATTTAATTTGACATATATGTTTCGGGTTTCAACCCATTTTCAAATCAAAGGAGAATTTACGTAACATTACAATTTATTCATTTCGGACAATAGATGGAGGTTTTTTTCATTAGAGGTTGTTAACAGTAAATTATACCTATTGACGATATTTGCTTATTTTTCAAAGGAACTAGTTATCAACAGATACAGTAGATGAAATTCCAACTGATCGTTTGTTATCGGCAAATGTTTTTTATGAGCCGAAGAGATGTTCAGATATTCGAGTAGGGCCAACTTTTTACTTCTGTTACCTGAATGTAGAATTTCGGTTTTCTGTCTATGAAGTAGTTTTCTTTTATGCAATGGGTAGAAAAACCAGTTGTTTTATTTTGGAGTAGAGATTTTTTATGTTCGTCCGCTCTAATATTGATTGAACGACTAGTTTGACCTATGTAAAAGGCAGTGCATTTACTACAATGTAATTTTTATATGAAGCTTTTTCCACAATTTTTAGACAGTCTTTGTTTTTAACCAAAATCGACCCTGGATTTCTCTTATTTATACATATGGGGTTGATGTTTTGTTTGAGTCTATTGCAAATTTGGGTACTAATTTCTGGAATACAGTTGATACTGTGAAATTATAAAATGTATACTTTCCACCTAGCGCTAATTGACAACGGTTAGGGAATGCAAATAAAGTTTTCAAAGATACATAAGTTATTTATTCGGCCTTTACTTGCTAGAAATCGTTTATAATTGACCATAAAATTGAAACACATGTTCTGTTTCATTTATAATTTCAGTTTTTCAACTTTTTATGAGCATGTAAATTTGACAACACAATGATCGGTTCTCACTAGGAATATCATATCGGAAGATTTTTCATAAATATGAGTTTTTCCGTAACAGATTAGTAAATTTTAACGAATTTGTGATAAAAGATGGGATGCAATTCTATTTATGAATATGATAAATAATTCCTGTTCGGCGTTCGTTTCAGAGTATAAAAAACTAATTGAAAGTGATGGGTGAAGTGCATTAAGTGATCGAGCTTCTGAACGAATGTTATTTATTATGGTGGTAAAATCTCCTACAGTTCCTTTCTAAAAAGTAAAAGTGTCTTTGTTAAACTTTTTCTCTTTCGTTCTGTAACCTTGCATCCACGAATTTGCAAACGAAAGATGTTCCCTTCAAATAAAAATTTTCCCAGTCTGACATTTATGGAAAAACTCATACTTACGGAGATATCCGGCTATTATATGGGCCACCAGGTATACAAGAACCTTCATTTTTCTTTTGTCACATTTAATATAATTATTACCTTAGGTATATCATCGTATGTGTTCCCCAAGACGTTACTCAAATAATATGAGAAAAACAAATGTTAACTTCCGTTATTTTATTGATTTACAAGACAATTGTTTCGTCATACCATGACTTCATCAGGTGAGTATTAAAACAGTTTTAATACTCATCTGATGAAGTCATGGTATGACGAAACACTTGTGTAAATCAATAAAAAAGCGGAAGTTAACATTTGTTTTTCTTATATTGAAGATGAATTTTTGTTAAGTAAAGACCGAGACAATCGAAAATTACTCAATTAATAAAGAAACTATTTAGTTGAAAATAATAATAGGTTTTTTACTTGATAGAAGGATTATTATAAACTTTGAATATCAAAACAGGTTCAATCTATTAGTCTCCTATAATTTTAATTTCAAAACATTTTATTCGAAGCTTTTAAAATTAAATTAATGTCTTATAAGCACAGCTTATATTTAATAGACATATAAAATCAAAACTCATCATATAATATCAAATGTTGGGTTATTTATTCCATTTGATATTATATAATGAGTTTTGATTTTATATGTCTATTAAATATAAGCTGTGCTTATAAGACATTAATTTAATTTTAAAAATTTTTAACAAAATTTTTTGAAATTAAAATTATGGGAGACTAACAGATTAAATTTCGTGCTGATATTCAAAGTTTATTCAAAACTATTTAGTTTTGTTGGACTTATATGCATCAAACTTACAAATGCCATTTCATTTAAGATTGCTATCACAAAACATAGCAAACACCTAAGCGAGTTGAAAAAAGCTCATAGCAAAGTCTGTTCAGACAGTTGTCGGTTTATAAGAATTTTTTTACCCGAGTTCATCCTTTTTTTCTTAATGTAATTTACAGGTTTTTCTAAGTGTAGTTCTGATGAAGTGAAACTGTATAAATGAATTCGTTAAAATTTTATATTGTATATAGTTAGTGACACTTTCAAAATTCATATATGTATTGCTTTAAGTAGTTTTTTAGTGAAATTTCCATTCAGGATTTTATGAAACTTGGTTTCATATAACAGCATTTCATCTGTTGACTGCATTATTTAGAAACTAAAATTTAAAATACTGAGCATTCAATATTTTTCTTAAAAGCTTTGAAATGTCCTTCATCACAAGATTTGTATTCTATAGAACCCTTACTCCTTTACTCTTACAAGCAATTAATCTTTTAAGAAGATCCATAAAATAAATTTCAGAAGGTACGAAAATGATTTTCAAAACTGATATATTTGTTGATTTGTTATTGAAAATTTTATTTTCTATGAACAACTTGCAGTTATAATGTTGAATTATTCACATAAATATTTACAGATTCCAGTTTCAAGAAAAAAAAAACAAATTTTTTTCAATCATATAATTTTTCACTATCACAAATAAAAAACTTAATATATTCCAAGCAAATATGGCTAACAATTCAATGGAATCCGGCCCTGCACCTCATGCAAATGAAAAAAATGACAAAACACTAAAACGTTCCAAAAAAAATAAAAGAAATAATAACTAAGATAACAAATGCTCATAAACGTCATCACTACCTCATGCAATTTACAAAGAATCATTGTTTTCCTTTCATAGGTCTAAATTGACAAAGCTAACTAAGTATTTGAATGCTAAGCCGGCATAATTAACCTAAAAGTTTCATTATTATGAAATTTGTGTCAACTCACCCTTGACCTGCCTTAATATCGCGGCTTCAGACACATTTTTCATTTTCATCCTAAAACGAAATGAAATTATCAGCTACAAAATAAAAACCGGATCGGAAACCACACAAAATAGTCAGCTAATCACAACATGTCAAAATGCGCACATTCCATGTACGAACATCCACAAAAAATCTCATCCAAGAAACAATAGCAAAGGAGTCATTAAATGCATTCTTTAATTGAACCAGAGTTGAACGTGAACGTACAGTCAACTCGAGCACAACTGCTATATCCACCCAATGCGCAAGTTATAACTCTTATAATCTATTTACATTTAACCAGTATATACTCACAAGCATGGCTAACAATTTAAACTAAGCGTTGGATTTCGGTGCGTATTAAATTAACAGGCGAACCGAAGTTCTATGACAACTGTCAAAAAATGATTGATGACACAATGCAACACTGATTGGACCAACGGAAAAAAAATATTGAGAAAGTGTTCAAATTGTTGTGCTCGAAGCAAGGTTTTCGCTAGTAACTTTCTGTGTACAATCAGAACGGCATAGAATTCAGAACTCTACTACGCGACTGAAGGCAAGGGGCAACGTAGCCGACTGGCACGCGGGGGGAAGAGGAGGTGCGAGGAGGACGAAAATACGCTGTGCTATGGTCGTTTTGTGGAGGGGCACACCTAGCGCAAGCGAACCAAACTGGAACCATTTGGAACCACGAAAAGTGGGGATGGCATGAAACTCAGCGAAACTTCCTTTGTGTCCTCGACGATGTAAATTCTCACAACGGACTATGCGGATGTGAAACTGTATGGCGTTGCCTGGCAACAGCAGTTAGTACTTGGACTTAGTTCAGGGAGGGGCGGGAGGGGAGGTGATTTATGTCCTTTATCGCTGTTTCAGGTTTTGAAATGATAATGCTGATTAACATTTTTATGGTATAGGTTTATCGTACACCGTTATCTATGTTTTATGCTTACAATTTGTGATAGTAATAACTGGAACTTATTTATATGTTGCATTCGACGCATTTCAACCTTGACGAATGAAAAATCGATACTATAGTGATTTTAGTTTTATTTGTTGTTCCGTATAGTGAATCATCCGGAAATATTTCTAAATAATTCTGATGATTATTATTTAATTATTTAGTATACGGAAAAGAGTAGCTATCGATTACCATGATTACTTTTGCTCGGACTGTACATAAGTAATGATTTCGTGAAGTTTTATGGCCTACTTTCACCGGAAACGAAACGTTAGTTCATTAAACCAATAATTGCCTCGAGCTAACACAGTATATGGGGACTATCATAAATTTAAGTATATGAATAGACGATCGATAAAGCAACTATTCCAAATACGAGATAACTCAACTTAGCTTTGGAATTATTTGTAATTCAACGAAATTAACACGCTCTGCGTGGTAACTGATATTTCGTTATCTATTGTATTTTTGAAGGATTTGATGAATCAATGTACCGGAAATGTATTCATGGTATCTTTCTAGAATAACACGATGTATTACCATATTTGTGGGTTCTCTCCCCTCCACCAACCGTTCGGATAGGAGGATAATAATAACACAAATGATTTTTTGCTTTGGATTTTAATGGAATTGTAATTGTAAAAAGAGAGTATGGAAATTCGCAATTTCGAAATGGAAAATAATGTAAATATCCTTTTCAATTTATATTTTTATAAATTTTTATTCAACTCGCTCTGCATCGTTTTGTTACGAAATTGATAAGCGAAGTTTTGCTCATGATAATAATGAAGTTGGAAGGATTTATAGGTAATTGAACACTATTTCATTTATTTTCTAAGAGTCTTTGTTTCATGTATTTTGTTCTACGTATATTTCAATATTGATATCAAATGAATGTTAATGAATATCATCATAAATGAAGATTGTATCGGGTGTTTTTTTTAAAGTGATAGAATTTTCGATAGGAATAACTGTGATTTGACAGAAGGTAGAAGCCATGTTGTTTTGACATTTCTGTTCAGTAAGCATTGACAAATTATCATGGAAAGAATCACGCCGCACAAACGCTTACAAATTGTTGAAATTTATTTTCAAAATCAGTGTTCTATTCGCCGAACTTATAGAGCACTTCGTGAAATTTATGGTTTACATAATCGTCCATCAGAGCCGCTTTCGTCGAACTATCGATAGATTTCGGACAAAATTTTCTGTAATCGATGCAACAACAACAACAAGACAAAGAACTGTAGACTCAAAGAAGAGAATATCGCTGATGTAAGTCATAGTGTTAATGATGATCTTGGTCTACACCCAAACAAGATCCAACTGGTTCAAGAACTGAAACCACTTAACCATAATAAGCGTCGCTTGTTTGCTGATTCGGCCCTAGAACAGCTTGGAGTTGATCCACTTTTTTATCGTCAAACTGTGTTTGGTGATGAAGCTCATTTCTGCTTGAACGGCTATGTAAACAAGCAAAATTGCCGTATATGGAGTGAAAACAGTCCTCAAGAAGTTCTGCGGGTTCCATTGCATCCTGAAAATGCACTGTAGGGTGCCTTACACGCTAGAGGCGTTATCAATATTTCATTAAAAACGATGCTGTAGCTAATTTACAGTGAATGGTGCTCGTTATAGATCGATGATCAATGATTATTTGTTTCAAAATTTGAATGGTATCGACCCAGAAGTGTTTTGGTTTCAACAAGATGGTGCTACACCTCATGTTGCTATCGTAACAATTGATTTATTGAAAGAAATATTTGGCGATAACATTATTGATGGTCTCCACTGGATTATTTTCTTTGGGGTTACGTCAAGTCATTGGTTTATGCTGATAAACCAGAAACAATAGACGCTTTGGACGCCAACATAACTCGTGTTATTGATTAAATAAGGCCTGAATTACTCGAAAAAGTGGTCCAAAATTGGTCTGGTCGAATGCGGTTCCTCAGAGCTAGTCCGGTGGACATATGCAGAGAATTATTTTTGAAAAATAAATGTCATAAAATTATCTTTCAAATAAAAAAAAATTTGCTTCAATCTTAATTTAAATGTGTTTTATTTCAATTTAAAGTTCTATCACTCTAAAAGAAACACCCGATATACATGATATACCTTTGTTTTTCTACAGATTATGGTAACCATAGGTTGAGCGAAAAAATTCATTATTTTTACGTGAACTTCAAGACTTCATTTAAGGTGTTTTGGATTGTCTGATATGGGTCAAATATGCACCGTTTTGCTCTATAATTTTAAAGGTAGCTTCATAATGCTTCTCTCATAGAAGACTTGGACCTATTTGGCGAAAAACTCTCATAATTGATTTTTACAATCTTTTCTTAATACCAATTTCTTATCACACTCAGAAATTTTGCAATGCCAGAAAAATATGGTAATCACTTGGTGCCAGGTTTGGACTATATTGTGAATGTATTAAAAATTCCCAATCAATCTCCCTGTGTTTCTGGCGAGCCACTTCAGACGTAGGTGGCTTGGCGTTGCCCTGGTGGAAGCAACTCATAATAAATTATTTTTTTCCACTCCCACCAAATGCACAGTAGAATCTTCCTGGCTGTAAGTCCTAGTTTGGCCACCGTTTGAGCTGCTTCACCACGCTCTGCTCAGCTCTCTTGAGATCTCCCGTTGTAATGGTTCAGCATCTTTAATTGTCCCGCAGAGAACCTCTTCCATTGTTGAATTGCCATCCCAAGCACTTTCAAGAATACCAGCTACATCGTTCATAAAAAGAATAAATAGGATGGGACCCAAAATGCTTCCCTGTGCTACTCCTGAGGGGTTCTCTTGGATGTCAGATTTTGACTTATTGCCATTGTTTTATGACTGTTTTTGTCTCCTGCCATCTAAATAGGAGTTGAAGCAATCAAGTGCAATGCCTCTCACCCCATATTTCTCAAGCTTAGTCTATATGACTTATTCATGATTAAGACAATCGAATGCCTTAGACAGATCCAAAAATATACCCATTAGAATTTCGTTCTTTACAAATGCCCTAACTATATTTTCGGTAAACTGAAGTATGGCACTTGTCACTGACTTTCCTTTTATGTAACCATGTTGGTTCGTATTCAGTGTGTTACACTTACCAACCAAGTTTACCAACCCCTTACACATGACCATTTAAAATAGTTTAGAAAAATATGGTAAGATAGTGGACTTGTAACTTTCAAATAAACTGCGATCTTATTTTTTATAGGCAGGAATTATTAATGTTAATTCCGCTGGTAAGTTTATTCTTTAGTCTATTTCCCAATGATCGTATCTCATCTTCTGTAATAGGGTTCAAAAAGAAAGACCGTTGGTTGAGCGGAATATTATAACTGAACGTAGATCTTGTGCTGTTTCGCAGTAGGCTAAGTATTACCTGAAGATGGATCTTCGGAGGGATTACAAAAGATTAGGACTTAGTTCTTGAAACAGTTAAATGTCAATTGATCGCCTCGGAGCTGTGATTTGATTCCACAACATTTTTCGATTTATAAATACTCTTTCACTGTCTTTGGATCCTTCCCCAAAAGAGTTCAAATTGCTATGAAAACAACCAAAGTATGGGGTCTATGCTCGATGCTGTTCTCTTTCGAATAGAAGCTCTTTAAAGTATTAATCTTCACCCTATTTGCACCAACCACCAAAGTTTGGCCTAGATCAAGGTTTCCTTTTCTTTTTCTTGCAGTCCTTTCTTGTCTGATCCCATGTTAAGAGAAGATGTGTCGTCAGCAAAGAAAGATAAGGTAGGGTAGACTATGCATATTCGACAGCATTAGATGGCGTTCGTATTTGGTAAACCTTTAACGTTCTTATACGGGACGAATACGGAGGGCATTGTATTCATGGGGCATTACAGCGACACTGACGATGAAACCAATAAGCTCCGAAACACGCGAATGTCTTCTGCTGATTTGAGGTTTCAACTATTACACAAATATTGCACTGTCTCGGTTCGAGGAACTTTGTGTTATCACAACTCAAAATCCATATTTTATCTGGTAAAAATATCCATTGTTAAACAATTCATTCATTATGTATCGGTTGATAACCATAATATTCATGTCAGTAACAGAAACAGTTTGCATTCAAATATTATTTGAATAGAAATAATTCTAAATGAGTTACAGATTAATCAGTGTTTAAAAAAACTCTGCTTTGAACCCAAAATCTACCAATTTGGCCACTATACAAAATTAAGTGAAGCTGAAAAGTCGTTTTATAACTTTATGGCTTATTTTACTAATAATTCTCATGTTGACTGAAGAATTGAAACTTATTTCCCCCACTGGAAACAAACAAGAGTCGAAAATATTATCATTCATTATATATACGCTCGCTCAAATTCCTTGTTGAAATATAATATTTATTTAGAGCTCTTTCCGAAAATATTCCATTAAAAACGAGTATTTAAGTAGCTACATACTCTATGCGATTTTAATTGGTTTCTCATTAAATTTCAATTAAGCAGACCGAAATCGTTAACGAAGGTGTTTCGCAAACTAAATTTGTTTCATATTATCTATTTCTATACATTCTATAAATGTCTGAGGAAATCGATAATTCGTTTATTTCATTGACGTAATAGGTTATATACGAAACTATCCGCTTATGACTATTCATATATAAATAATTATTCATAATCCATAACAAAAACGACTTTATCATTATTACAGATCTTTGTAAAGGATCTTAAAATAGAATGTCTTTCAACATTTTAGTGATAAGATTGCCGTAAAAAAATATGAAATTTCGAATCATGTTGGCCTCTACTTGATAGAAATCCATTGGACACTTTAATTAAATAATATCGGGTGTTTTTTTTAGAGTGATAGAACTTTCGATAGGGATAACTGTGATTTGACAGAAGATGGAAGCCATGTTGTTTTGACATTTCTCTTCAGTAAGCATTGATAAATTATCATGGAAAGACTCACGCCGCAACAACGTTTACAAATTGTTGAAATTTATTTTCAAAATTAGTGTTTTATTCGCCAAACTTATAGAGCACTTCGTGAAATTTATGGTTTACATAATCGTCCATCAGAGCAGCTTATTCGTCGAACTATCGATAGATTTCGGACAACATTTTCTCTACTCGATGCAACAACAACAAGACAAATAACTGTACCTACAGAAGAAATATTTCTGCTCTAAGTCATAGTGTTAATGATGATCCAGATTTGTATATTCGTCGACGTTCACAACAAGTTGGGCTCTGTGCAAACACCACATGGAAAATTTTGCGTAAAGATCTTGGTCTACACCCATACAAGATCCAACTGGTTCAAGAACTAAAGCCACTTGACCATAATAAGCGTCGTTTGTTTGCTGATTGAACCCTAGAACAGCTTGAAGTTGATCCACTTTTTTATCGTAAAATTGTGTTTAGTGATGAAGCTCATTTCTGGTTGAACAGCTATGTAAACAATTAAAATTGCCGTATATGGAGTGAAAACAATCCTCAAGAAGTTTTGCAGGTTCCAGTGCAACCAATTCAAAATTGAATTGGTTCAATTATTAGAGAAATTTGAGCTCGCTCACGACCAGATTTACAAGGCTGATGAGACTGAATTGTACTGGAAAATTATGCCTGATAAAACGTAAAGTGTTTTGAAAAAACTGCACCCGGTCTGAAAATATCAAAGCAGTTAATTACCTTCTTGCGTTGTGCAAATTCATCAGGTTCCCACAAATTCTAGTTGTTGATTATTAATAAAGCAAAATCTCCAAGATCGAAATACAAAAAATGCTTCGGTAACAAAGGGAATTTTCAAATACTGGTTCTTCGAATGCTTCGTACCAGAGGTAAGTGTCAATATGAAAAAGGAAATGTGAACAAATGAGCATTTTTTGTAGGTAAAGCAATTTCTAAAATGTTCAAATCTTCCGGGAAAGGCAATGTTTCTTCTAGATACTGCACCCTCATCTATCAGCTGAAGAGTTGAGAACAGAAGATGGCAAAACATTTGTGATGTTTTTGCCTCCTAATGTGACTTGTTTAATTCGGCCAATGGATTAAAATGCCTTGAAGTTAACCAATAGGTATAATTATATATTATGAATAAAATAATATAAATAGAGGTTAATACTTGATAGAAGATATATTTTATGATGAAATTCTTAAGATTATGTTAAACATTTTTGAAAGATATTTGTTTTCATAAGATTGATCAGCAGAAACAAAATTTTGTCTATTCAAAATATTTACTTTATAGGATTTTGGTTAACAATTTTTATTTATTGGATTTTGTTATATCATTTGGATGTCTTATAATGAATGTTTATTTTATATGTCGTTTGATATAAGTGGTACTTATATGACATTATTTTAATTAAATTCCTGAATTTATAATTATTAAATATAATTTTTTGAAATTAAATATGTAGAAGGCTAATATCAAAATATTTAAATAAGTCTATTGTTTCTGGTTTGTCAGCATAAACCAACGACTTGACATAAACCCAAAGAAAATAATCCAGTGAAGTTATGTCGCATGATCTTGGAGGCCAATTGATTGGACCATTTCTAGAAATAATGTTTACGCCAAATCATTCTTTCAATAAATCAATTGTTACGGTAGCAGCATGAGGCGTAGCACCATTTTGTTGGAACCAAAACAGTTCTGGGTCGACACCATTCAAACATTGAAACAAATAATCATTGATCATCGATCTGTAACGAGCACCATTCACTGTAACATTAGCTCCAGCATCGTTTTTAAAGGAATATATATCCGATGATGCCTCCTCCAGCTTGTAAAGCACACCATACAGTGCATTTTTCAGGATGCAATGGAACCTGCAGAACTTCTTGAGGATTATTTTCACTCCGTATACGGCAATTTTGCTTGTTTACATAGCCGTTCAACCAGAAATGAGCTTCATCACTAAACACAATCTTAGGATAAAAAAGAGGAGCAACTTCAAGCTGTTCTAGGCCCCAATCAGCAAACAAACGACGCTTATTATGGTCAAGTGGCTTTAGGTCTTGAACCAGTTTGATCTTGTATGGATGTAGACCAAAATCTTTGCGCAAAATTTTCCATGTGGTGGATGCACAGAGTTCAACTTGTGAACGTCGACGAATAGACTAATCTGGATCATCATTAAGACTATGACTTACAGCAACGATATTTTCTTCTGTACGTACAGTTCGTTGTCTTGTTGTTGTTGCATCGAGTAGAGAAAATGTTGTTCGAAATCTACCTATAGTTCGACGATTAAGCTGCCCTGATGGACGATTATGTAAACCATAAATTTCACAAAGTGCTCTATAAGTTTGGCGAATAGAACACTGTTTTTGAAAATAAATTTCAACAATTTGTAAACGTTGTTGCGGCGTGAGTCTTTCCATGATAATTTGTCCATGCTCACTGAACAGAATCGTCAAAGTTACCCCTACCAAAAGTTCTATCACTCTAAAAAAACACCCGATAATTCAAATGTTTATAAACAACTAGTCTGAAATTTGGTAACATACTGAGATAAGGTTATAATAAAAAATTTTATTACTTTTGGTGAAACCACCGGACCCTTAGATGAATATATCTAATAGAGGTCACTTAGATAATTCAGTTTGTTCATTCAGTTGATTCCCTGAATATCTAAATCGGTTTTTTTCTAAACTTTAACAGGTTCAATTTCATATCCTTATTTTCTTTGTGCAAAATCTTGAAACGCACATCAAAATCATGTTTATCTGTTATTAGATGCTCCCTTATTCTAGTGTCAAAGGATCTTCAGATTAGTCCAATATAAATTTTTGAGCAGGTACCTAATAAATGTGATTTGTTCGATTTGGGTTTTGCGTTTTTTTTAAATAAATCCAAATGAATTGTTAATTCTGTAAGATATCCAGTACATGAATAATCGTTTGAATGCAAGTTTGTACAGAAACCCTGTTTTTGTATCATTTAATTCTTAAAAATTTGTTCAAAATTGAAAATTGCACAGGTTTCACGGGGTTATTCTGTTCAATACTCAAAAAATTTGCTTGAACAGTTAAGGACAAAATGCGCTGACAATTCTGTAAGTCAAAGATGACTGAATAGTTCAAGAATGTTTGTTAGTCTTTTTTTATTATCATTTCTAAGGTGAAATATTATCCTTGGTTTGACCTCAATGTTAACCGTCATGCCTGCACGAAAAATTTTTCAACCTCTTCCATAAAGTATTGAATCTTGCGTGTCAAGTAGTTCAGGACGACAGGGAACAGCAGGAAAACAGCAGAACCGAAGCCGCATGAGGGCTCCCTTCTATAATCCCCTTTAGGAAATGAGGCAACTTGGTGGGACTAACGAACGCTCTGTCCTTTACACCCTCTGTTTGTCCCTTTTGGCTTCAATCCCGTTGCGAAAAGCTGGAGTTACGAACATGGGGTTCGGCTCAAAATACCAGCCTAGGATTAGAAAGAGACGGACGACGAAAGAAATGTTTTTTACCTGCTGGAAGGAAGGTCCATTGTGTCAGTTTCGTGACGGTTTTGTAGAGGAAGGAAATTATAGTACAGGTTACTTATCTTTGAGTTTTGTACCCAAAAGCAGGTAGTTTTATTAGTGTTTCTCGTTGGGTCAGTTGCCGGGTGTTCTTAAAGGTCTGGCGGAGATATAAAACCTCTTTTATGGCTAAACTATTACCAGTTTAAAAATAACATTTTATTCTGGTCTCATAGATCGAAGAAATAGACTTGTTATATCCTCTGTCCTGTAATTTGTCATCTTTTTTCAATCCAGGCAAAAAATAACAGATATTTCTAGCAATTTTATTCTATCGAATATTATACTTCGAAATTTAGGATCATCCATTTTGTGTCTCCGAATATAAATTTAAATGGAATACGTTAATGATTTAGAATTCTATCTAATTTTTATTTTAATGCATTATTTTGGACTTTGTCATTATTAATGGATTATATAATGAGTAAAATAAGAGCTATGATAATAGAAAGTTCTACAAATCGAGACAGTGCAACAAACATCTGTATAACATTTCTGTACTTAAACAAATTCGATAAGGTTTTGTAGATCACAGAGGTAAATTGCAGACGTGCTCACGTTTCAAACTGATTGGTTTTCGTCAGTGCAATGTATGCTAGTGAGTCCAAATCTGTCAAGTATCTATATTCGCTTTACACAGAGACTATACGATATTAATAATACACTAGCGCCATCTAGAGTATGCGAAATACATACAAGATATACCTTTGCGAGTTAATTCAAGTAAATCGATATTTTTACGTTACCAACGCAGAATAAACTTTCCTCAATGCTCAAATCAGACTATAATTTGCCGTAATGCTCAAAAATTAGCATATTAATATTAAAATAAATTAATTCGGCTGATTTGTAGCAAAAATTATTAATAAGGAGTATGAGCTATGGTAATAGAAAGTTCTAGAAATCGAGACAGTGCAACATACATCTGTAGCTGTTTTAGCTGAACGAACGTGTCAGAAGTGGTTTGCCCGATTTAAAAGTGACAATTTTGATTTGGAAGACAAAGAACGACCTGAAGTGCCATCAAAGTTCAATTAGAGGCAAGGCTCGATGAAGATGCATCACAAACGCAAGAAGAACTCGTAAAACACTTGGAGTCACTCAACCAGCCATTTGCCATCCTCTAAAAGCAATGATCCGAGAAACGTTGAGCAACGTATTATTATTAATACGTTGCTCAACGTCATCAACTGCCAAGCCGAACATTCATGACGAGAAGATAATGCTGTGTATTTGGTTGGGCCAGTTGGGTGTGGTGTATTTTGAGCTGCTACAATCGAACGAAACACAGGGAAGGTCTACCGACGACAATTGATGCGTTTCAGCTGAGCAAAACGACTTTAAACATCAATAGTACCCTGCCATAGTGATACAATCTTTCCAATGTTTCTCCAAACCTTCGATGCCTTTCCTATAGAACTTATAGTCTTTGGGCTCAAAATAGGCTTCAATTGCAGCTATAACCTTTTCAGTGCAGCCGAATCTCCTTCCTTGAGGTATCTTTTTGAGACCTGCGAATAGGTAGAAATCAGATGGGCACAGATCTGCAGAATATGGAAGGTGTGAAATCAGTGACATGTGAGACCTTTTATGCTGAACTGTGTCATCCAATCGATTCAATAACGACCTGTGGTAGTCGTTGTTGATTATCTGAAGAAGGTTGGTGAGCAAAATCCATGCTCGTCTAAAATACAAAGGCCATGATCTTGCCTCTCTCTTTTGTGTATTCGGACGCTTTGACCGACTTTCGTCTCCTCCTCTCCACTCGACTGATGCTCTTTTCGACTCCGACGTATAGTGATCAATCCATGTTTCATCCATTGTTATGTGCAGAAGCAAAAAATCCCATTTATCAGGCGTAAAAAGCTTCAAAAAGTATCAATTCATTGTTATTTTTATTTCTCTGTGAGCAAGTGAGGTAATTATTTTGGATAGAATAGTCCGTTACTTTGTGATTGCAGGACATATCAACTAGAAATTTTTCAGATTTCGGCTATCGATTTCTAATTTTAAGCAATCACTTGAGATATTTGAGGCTACCAGTTTATATAGTAATTTATTTGATCGTTCTCATCGTTTTATCATGCATTCTATAAACATATATAGTCCTTCTAGAAAGTATCCGGAATTTATTATTTATCATAATTTAAATATACTTCTTTTTTGTAACATTCTAAGGCAAAAGTAATGTATAAAATAGGTTGTGCAGATAGTCGGCTATGGACAAAAGTTGCATGGCAACACTATTTGTCGAATATTGTTGATTGTCAACAGGTATACAATTTATTAAATAATGTTAACTAGAAAAAAGAAAACAGGTAGAATTTTTGTATAGAAAAGGTTTTCGAGACGTTAAAAAATTAGTGCAGTTGACTGAACTGGGATAAAGTGCTGTATATGAGACAATAGAGGGGATAAAAACGGCATGGATATGAGGCATAGACCAGTTTCAGGAAGACAGCGTAAGGTTAAAGGAAACAATTGAAACGCTTTATTGGCCTCAGGACGACACAATACGCGTCTGGGGTTTCGCAAATTGGATAACAGATTCAGAAATCAACAAAATATAAAAGTATGTACAGAAACTGTCCGTATGTCACTGAAAAAACAAGGCTACATATCAAGGAAACCAAAAAAATCCCTATAATGTCACATTTACAAAAGGAACGGAGGATAGAATTTTCTCAACGTTTTCAAGAAGATAATTTCAATAATATCTTTATGTCTGATGAAGTTGTTTCCAACTTTGTGGAAATCACTTAATAATCCTATCAAAACAAACTGGTACCGTTCAAATTTCCTACCAAAATAATGGTTTGGGGAGCAATATCTCAACGTGGTCCTACGCCTCTCTGTATAGTTGATGGTACCATTAATAGTGAACAGTATTCTGGCATTCTAAACGATTTTCTCCCTGAAACGGCGCATGCTTTATATATAGAGGGGTGGCGTTTTCAGCAGGATAATGCAAGATGCCATAGTTCGGCCTATACTCAAGCTTGGATGCAAGAATACCAAGTGACAACCATTTCATGGCCAGCAGCTTCGCCAGATCTTAGTCCCATTGAAAACATATGGAAGGATGTTGAACGAGCAGCGCCACGAAATAAAGGTGATTCAATTCAGTCATTTTTACAGTCTTGGACTACCATCACGGAAAATTATAGACGTGATCTAGTTTCGGGTGTACAAGTTTATTTTTTCCGGATACTTTCTAGACGGACTATACATTTAGCAATTACCGATTTTTAGTGAATTCAAAATATAACTCTAAAAATTTAGTTATTTTCTGATGAAATCGTTTATTGAGTGGAAATAAAATAAACATCTCTTCATAATTTTTGAAATCTGAATGGGGTCACATTATTTGATCCCTACATAGGAGGATATGCCTCGAAATCCATTAATAATGTTCAAATATGATGAGTTCGCGGAAAATACTAAAAGCATTTAAAGAAACCATAAAATACAGTATGTAAGTCGTGAACATATCTTCCAGGAATTGGAATAACCTAAAAGCGCACTCGTCTATCGAAGTTCACATTTATAAAAAGGAAATCGATTGTTTCAGCAGAATATTGTTAACTTGTATCGCTGATAATTCCAATTAATCCACCACATTGTGGTTTATACACTCTTATTCTGAGAATTGGCGCGATATCTGGGTAACCGATAAGATAAGATGAGAAATAGCGAAAACTTATCACATACCTATTATTAGTAAAGGGGCTAATACGATTAAGGCTATTTTATTTAATATAAGAAAACCAAATGTTAACTTCCGCTATTTAATTTATTTACACGACAATTGTTTCGCCATACAATGACGATTTACACGACAATTGTTTCGTCATAGCATGACTTCATCAGTTGAGTATTAAAACTGAGGTATACAATGCAAAACATCCTTAAATACACAGCTCTGGTACAAAAAATAGAGGGGTGGAAAGAGATAGTTTATAATCAATGAAAAATATAAAGTAAGGGGGATCTGTTTAAATCCATTTGATCATTCCATAAAATTTGTCTTTTATTATATCTATGGATCTCTAAAGTTTCTAACAGATTAAGTTTCTGACTTTTGTTTTCGATATGTAATATTTCATAGTTCATATTAAAATTATGACCAGTCTCTAACAAATGGTTGGGATAAGTTGAATTTGGTTTATTATTAATATAACATTTTTCATGTTCTCGTATCCTTTTTTGGAATGAACGGCCTGTCTGTCCCACATAAACATATGGGCAATCACTACATGTTAACTTGTAAATTCTTAATTTTTTGTTTTTAGGAATGACGTCTTTATTATTTTTTATTAAGCTGCCTAAAGAATAAATGGTTTTAAAAGAGATGTTATAATTCTCTTTTTTCTTTAAATATCTAGCAATCTTTTCAGATTTTTGGCCTATGTAAGTTAATGAAATAAATTTTGTTTCGTTTGAATTTTGAAATTTTGGATATACAAGTGATATTGCTTTCTTATAATTTATTTTATTAAGTGAATTATCTCTAATTAACTGATTAAAATCATTATTGAAATATATTTGTTTGATGGTTTTATATTCTGTGTCAAAGGTATGTTAACCAGTCTATAAAGCATACTATTATATGCTACTTTTATAAATTTATCTGTTTTTCTTATATTGAAGATGAATTTCCGTCAAGTAAAAACCAAGACATTCAAGATTAGTTCAATTTATTCGATGTAAATCGAATCTTGAACGTCATGTCTGTTCCCTGTATTTAATATTGCAAGTTGAACAAGTAAACTCAGAAGCTCATTATTTATATATGTTTGAGTTTGGATCTTTTGCGTTAAATGTTCGATATTATTTATTAAGACACAATAGTTATGCCCTCTTTCGAAGTCAAAATAACATCTACAAATCTGAAAATAAAGAAAGTATTTTTTCATTGGGTTTGAATGAATTTTTGATTCAAAATCATCCATGAACATTTCTGCTAGAATAGTACTGAGTGGATAAGTCCTAAATTGGAAATATAAATAATACCATTAAACTGGAAGTAATTCTGTTCAAGACATTTATCATGACAATTCAGAATATCATTTCATAATTTTGATATACTTCTTTTTTGTAACATTCTCAGATAAAAGTAATATATAAAATAGGTTGTGCAGATAGTCGGCTATGGCCAAAGTTTCATGGCAACACTATTTGTCAAATATTATTGATTATCAATAGGTACACAATTTATTAAATAATGTCGCAACTAGAATAAAGAAAACTGGTAGAATATTTGTATAGAAAAGGTTTTCGAAACGTTAAAAAATTAGTGCAATTGACGGAACTGGGAAAAAGTGCTGTATATGAGACAATAAAGAGGATAAAAAATGGCATGGATATGAGGCAGAGACCAGTTTCAGGAAGACCTCGTAAGATTAAAGGAAACAATTTTAACTCTTATATAATGACACCTTCACATGATGGAATTTTGTCAACGTTTTCAAGAAGATAATTTTATTGTCTTTATATCTGATGAAATTTGTTTCAAACTTCAAAACATCCCGTTACCGTTAAAATTTCCCACAAAAATTATGGTTTGGGAAGGAATATCCCAGCGTGGTGCTACGCCTCTCTGTATTGTTGATGGTAGCATTAATAGTGAAAAGTATTGTGGCATTCTAAACGATTTTCTCCTTGAAATGGCGCATGCTTTCTATCCAGAGGGGTTGCGTTTTCAGCAGAATAATGCAGGATGCCATACTTCGGCCTATACTCAAGCTTGAATGCAAGAACACCAAGTGACAACCATTTCATGGCCAGCAGCTTTACCAGATCTTAGTCCCATTGAAACATATGGAAAATTATGGAGGTGATATAGTTTTGGGTGTACCTCGACGTTTAGTCAAATGTTTACAGTTAAATGGAGGTTGAATAAGTAAATAAAATGAATATTTTGTTATAATTTTCTGATTTAAGAATTAGAAATATATACTAAATAATTACAATTGAGCTTCGTTTTTTCCGGATACTTTCTAGACGAACTATAGTAGTGACATATGTGTTTAAAACCTCTTGAACTTACTTTCACTCCTGATAACAAAATTTGTAGGGTTTTCGCCTAATTATTCTGCCTAATATTTAAAATCTTTCTGAAAATCGTTATCTTGATGATGTATAGTCTGTCTTTATGCCGATTTAGCATTTTATGTGGATCTCTTGGCTAGAAAGATCTACGGGCTCAACTAGACTTCCTCTAAATCGTGTATACTGACGAAGGGCTTAACGATTGTTTGTTTTCGCAAAATAAGGGCTTTTATTATTTATTTTTGTTTAAGTAGTCTTACAAAACATTAAAGAATATTGGATAATAATTCTTTATTATATATAAACTGTACATTATCTTTACGCCTATATGAACAAATATCAAATATTACTAATAGTAAAGGGTCTTTCAACAGAAACGCCCCATTTTTAAATTGATATTACAAACGAATGGCAGCCATTGGTTCTTCCTGACAATGACAGTTGTATTTGTCCATGCATTTGATCGTGGAAAAGTACACAGTCCAACAACGTTTACAAATAATCCAAACTCATTATGAAAAATTGCGATCTGTTACCATAACATTACGTACTTAAACTCCAATTTTTGGTCGTTATAATCGTCCTGATGAAAGAACAGTTGAACGTTTAGTGAAGAAGCTTGAAACAAATTCTAACACTTCATGATATTACAGTGCCAGTGAGACAGTGAAATGCAAGAAGTGAAGAGAATATTGCTGCCGTAAGTGAAAGTGTTCGTGAAGACCAAAACTTATCGATTTCTCGACTTTCACAAGAACTAGCCGTCTTCCATACGTCTTTGTGACGAATTTTACGAAAAGACCTTGGTTTACGTCCATACAAAATTGTTTTAACCCAAGAATTCAAACCAACAGATCATTTAAAGCGTCGTGTATTCAGTAATTGGTGCTCATAAAAAATCGGGAATGATGCAGATTTTCATAAGAAAGTCATTCTCAGCGATGAGGTTCATTTCTGGTTAAGCGGTTATGTTAACAAGCAGAATTGCCGTATCTGGAGTGGTGATAAACCTGAAGAATATCAAGACCTGCCATTACATCCTGAGCTACTGTTTGATGCGGATTTTACGCTGGAGGAGTCATTGGACCTCATTTTTTTCAACGAATCATATGAGGCGGTAACTGTCAATCGTTATCGTTCAATGTTTACTGATTTTTATGGCCTGAATTGGTTCGTATTGATTTGAAGAACATCTGGTTTCAACAGGACGGTGCCCCTTGTCATATTGCCAATGTTTCCATGCTGGACATTTAAATGATGTTCTATTTCATAACTAATTGTACTTTATAATGAAATAAAAATTTCAATCATTTTCAAATAAATAATGTGTTTTATTTACAAAATAAAATGGGGCGCTGTTAATAAAAGATCCTTTACTTTGATTTTACGAATATTTCTCAACTTCTCCCATAATCGTTTTCAATTCATACTTTTGAACAACTGCGAATATTTCTGATTTTGCGTTATGCCAATCGAGGGCAGAAAGGGTCTTCAGCGTTGGTGCTAAACCTGCTAAAAATGCGTCCACAGAATTTGATAAGGCGTTCGGTATCTGACTGTCATTTTCGCTGTGCCTAAGGTCCGCATTCTTTTGTGCTGAATAATGCTGCGGTGTTGAGTTTCCAGAAGACTGCACCTGTTCCGTGGGGTCTTGGATTGTTTTTCTCTTCTTCAGTATCGGGTACGCAGAAGACTGACGCGATTCGTCATCATCGGAAAATGGTTCTTGCAAATCGACCTGCACCGAACCGTCGTCTTCTTGTTTCACCTCGACGCATGGGAGGACAAATCGTTCAGTAAGGCTATCTCCGATCTCATCGACGAGGAAGCATTTCTCCAGAAAATGCAGATAGTTCGCGTATTTGTAATGCTTTATCGTCTTCACGCCTCTGTTCCTTTTGGATATTGTTTTCCTCAGAGATTTGCGGAAGTTGTCCCTGATGTTACCCCATCTTGTTTTGCAGGATATGCCTAGAACAAAGTGATTCATTTTATATGAGAAGTCGTTGAAACAAGATTTATTATTTATTATCTTATAAACCTCGATTGTATTCAGCCACTTCCGCTGCTACTAGCGCTGCCCAAAGGTGTCCAGAAATACGGCAGTACCGACCGGCAGTAAATATTCACAATATAATCAGTCACTTCTCCAGCGATTAAGTTTTGGCAATGGCGGACGACGAAATTGCAGCCACAGCGTTTTTCTCGTTAATTTGTATAAATACGTGGTCCCCCTCGCGGACACCCCCTTTAAACGGACACCTTCCTTGAACGAACTGTTTTTCATAGTCCCGACTGACTCCCATATAATTTACATTATGTAAGTTGTTTCTTGAACCGACATTCCCTTGAACGGACGCGGACACTAAGGTATGTTCTATTAACTAACCGGACAAAACAAACAAAAAAATATCTGTTCTGTTTCAATTCTCTGTGGAAAGTATCGCTGTGAGTTCATTGCGTCAAATGGGAAGCACAGAAGAAGATGTTTCTGTGTCGCGCGCTAGCATTAGTACCAGCGTTCACTGAGGGACTTCCCCGAGTGAACCGGGGATTTATCGACCTCAACTGCAGCACGAAACTCCCGAGAATTTAATTAGTGTTAGTCTGAATTCTGACGTTGACTCATTAAAAGAAATGGCTCCAAAAAGAAAAATACTCGCTCTCAAACAGAAAATTGAGATAATTGAAGAGTACAATAAGGACAAATCGAGAGTACGGAATTTATCGAAGCGTTTTTATATCGGAAAAACACAAGCTGCTGATATAATTAGACATAAAGAAATCCTTATGAACAAGTGGATGTCGAACACCAATGTGAATGAAAAGAGAAGCTTTCTAACTGGTTATGGTACCAAAATTGATATGTTGTATTATGAATGGTTTAAAGCAACTCGCCATAAAGGGATTCCTCTGACAGGTATGCACATGAATAATTTGATGAGGTGTTTTGAATATGTGGAATTTTATTTTCTCATTAATTCAAAAATTAATGAAGTGTTCGCATTATGCTCAAATAGAAGAGAACTTATTGGTAAAAATTTTTTCAGGTAATACGCTGCAAAGCAAAAGAAATCGCCTTGTCCTTAGTACATTCAGCATTCAATGCTTCTTCTGCTTGGCTTAATAAATTCAGAAAACGCCACAACATAAGTTTTAAAACAATTTCAGGGAAAGGAGCCTCGTTAATTGCTGAAAGTGTCTCATAATTCTGGGAGAAATGCCCTTCTCTTATCAAAGAATATTCAGGGTCATCTTTAATGCTGATGAAACAGGTCTGTATTTCAGAGCTCTGCCTAACAAAATGCGAACATTAAAAAAGAAAAATGTGTTGGTGGTAATATCCCAAAGAGAGATTTACAATTTTGCATTGTGACAATATGGCAGGGGAAAAAGAAAAACTTTTAGTCATTGGTAAAGCAGCTAAACCCACAGCATTCTAAAATATAAACATAAACAACTTGCCTGTAACTTGGAAGTAGAATAAGAAAGCTTGGATGAACAGACAAATTATGACAGAGTGGTTGCATGAAATGGCAAAATAAAAAAGGAAGATTTTGTCCAAAGACAATGCTGGATCTCATCCAAAAGAAATTCACCAGAGAAATATAAAACTTTTGTTTCTGCCCCCTTATTGCACATCAACTTGTCAACCACTTGACCAGGGAATCATAAAAAATTTCAAAACCCATTACCGAAGTCTCATACTGAAACACCTGCTAGTAAACATTGAGACTGCTAGTACAGCTTTCGAATTGACAAAAAAAATCTCGCCATTGGACGCAATTTACTTTGCAAAAACCTCTTGGGAACAAGTACCAAAGGAAACCATCAAAAATTGCTTCCGAAAAGCTGGTTTTAGGAATGAAAATATGCAAGGTGACGACCAATTAAGTCAGACTGTTACATACAAAACCACGCCAAAGCCGCTCGAAAATGAAGGTGATGCTCATTGTTTTCTTCGTTATCCGTGGCGTGGTGCACTACGAATTCGTTCCAGAGGGTCAGACGGTAAACAAGGAGTATTACCTAGGCGTTATGAAACGTTTGCGTGAGCGTATCCGTAAGAAGCGGCCAAATTTGTGGGCGAACAACTCATGGATTTTGCATGACGATAACGCGCCTTCTCACCGAGCTACGATTGTGACTGACTTTCTCGCCAAAAACTCAACAAACGTGCTTCAGCAACCACCGTATTCGCCGGATTTGGCTCCCTGCGACTTTTTCCTCTTCCCAAAACTAAAATTGCCCCTTCGTGGCACCCGTTTTGAGTCGATTGAAGCCATAAAACAAAATTCGGCGCGAGAGCTAAAGTCCATCCCGGAAAGCGCCTATAAAAAATGTTTCGATAATTGGAAGTGCCGTTGGCATAGATGTATTGGAGCAAATGGAGCCTATTTTGAAGGCGACCCAATAAATTTTGACGATTAAATGTAAAAATGTTGTTTTAATTGAAAATTCCCGGTACTTTCTTGACAGAGTAGTATGATCCTAAAGATGACTGGCCACTCAGTGTTATTGCAGAGATTCTCAGAAATAAGAATTTCTTGGATATGAGTTTCAATGAAAACCTAAACGAATTATTGAACCTTGATGATAATTTATATTTTGAAGATCCTGATGGGAATTCACATGACATTCAAGAACTTTCCGGAGATTTTGATAACGATGAAATGCCAGGGCAAACAGGTGCTGTCCAAAATTATGGGGAAGCTATGACTTTAACCAAGCAGATAAAAAGTTTTGCTCAGAATCACGGAGATTCAGAGATTGTCCCCAAATTTGAATTGAGATTTCTTGATTGCATATTGAGGAAAAAGATGAGACAAACAAAAATTTTGGAATTTTTTCGTAATTAAAGTGTCTCCATTTGATCAAAATTTTTGTTTATCCGAATGATTTTCAGTTATTGTTTACTTTGAAAAATTTTTACATTCCTATACCTACATATATTGATTTATGTCCAATATTCTCCAATTATTATTTCTATTAATTTTTTTTTTTTAAATATGTATTTCTTTTTAGCGGACACCCCTCTTGAGCGGTCCCGTGAGTGTCCGCCCATGGGAGATTTCACTATATTGGCCATTCTGGTCTAACACCTTCTACCATCTTTTTGATAGTAGCATGATTTCACGCTCACAAAATATTTGGTTTTTGCTGGCAAAAAACTGATCCAGTTGATTTTTGACCTCTTCGTTTAAAGTAAAAGTTTTACCGTCCAAAAAATTTTGCAGTGATCGGAACAAATAATAATCCGAAGGCCCCAGATCTAGAGAATATGGTGGGTGTGAGAGTGTATCCCACTCAAGCTGTAAAAGCTTTTGGCGAGTGACCAAACTTGTATGAGGTCAAACTACACTTTCTTTCGATTAATTCTGGCCTTTTCTGTTGAGGTGCATCATTCAGTTTGTTCAGCCAATGACAGTAGCCTTCCGAATTAATTGTTGTGTTTTAAATATCATACAGATTTATTCTGTTAACCTCCTACCTAATTTAATTTCAAAAAGATTTTTATTCGAAAACTTTTAGAATTAAATTAAATAAATGTCTTTAGAACACACTGTGTCGATTTAGTGGACATAAAGAATTAATACTTATAACACAGTACCAAAGGGACTGTGTAACTTAATTCTGTCTAAATTCTTCAAACCTAATAATTACGAAGAGATATGTCAACCTACCACCTACTTCTTAATTTCTGACTCTGCTTCAATTAGACAATTTCAACCTGAATAATATACCAAAAATTTTAGATACTTCTTACCCCTAGACTCCAAGACCTATATTCAAAACAAAACTGGAAACACGCAATTTTCTTCAAGACTATTTAATACGAACAATAAATGATAAAGAACGACTACCGGTTCTCTTAATTCCTTGGTCTCGAAACTTAGCACTTCGATTTCTCTAATTCTTCTGACTCAATTCTCAAACTTCAAAAAAAAAATTACTAATATCACTCAATATAATTATAATAATGCTAAATTCTGAGACCAATTCAAGCCTCACACCACGATCTTTTCTCGACGATCTTACCAGTTATTGCGGCGTCTCAAGACTCCTCGACAAACTCTATTTTGGCCCTTTTAATACCTCGTACGCGTCGGTTTTCTCCTTCCAAATTTTTAGTTTGTTTACCTGCTCAAAATTGCAACTTAGCACTTTTCGAAAGCTCAACTCCTTGTCGAGGCACACGTGTTAATTCCGATGCAGTGTTTTCCGCCGAAACTTTCCGTTCATTAACTCATCTGAAGGAATATATTTACGTTTCGTACAATCAGTTATTATGAATTTTTCAATCTGTAGTTTGTTATTACAATATATAGGCCAGAGTAAAAAAATTTCCTTTCATGAAGCCGCCGTTCGTGCGTACCATGAAGGCGAATTTCTCAGTTTAAGATAAACTGGTCTGGAGATTAGTAAAAACAAATTAATTCAGGGGCATTGAACCCCGCGTAGAATTCGCTATTGTCCACTGAATTACCCCCTGTATCATTACAGCCCTTTCATGAAATCTAAATCTTGTTTGTTTACCACAAAACAATATAGTTTCTGGATGCTCTGAAAATGTCAACTTTTGTACCGAATAATGTGTTTATGGTAACCATGCTCTAGCCAAACTACCGTGTCAAAAGTGGTTTGCCCCATTTAAAAATGGCAATTTTAATTTCAAATAGCAACCAGGCTAAAGAATTAAAGGCAAGGCTCGGTGGAGATCCATCACAAACACCAGAGGCACTAGCAAAAACACTTGGAGTCACTCAACCAGTCATTTACCATCGTTTAAAAGGAATGAGAGTGATCCGAAAGGTAGGAAATTGAGTGCCGTATAAACTGAAGTCAAGAGACGTCTAACGCTGTTTTTTCTGTGTAAACAACAGCTCAAAAGGCAAAAGAGAAATCGAATTGTTACTGGCGATGAAAACTGGGTCCATCACGTCAGGCAACGTATGGATGCCTCATCATCATATGTTAAGCCGAATATTCATGCTGTGTATTTCGAGTGTTGTATTATGAGCAGCTACAATCAAACGAAGGGATCACAGGAGAGGTAGGTCCACCGACGACAATTGATGCATTTGAGCCGAGCATTGATAAAAAAACGGCTGTAATACGCCGAAGGCACGACAAAATTATTTTGCAGCATGACACATGTAGCGTCGCTCATCAAAAAGTACCTAGAAACGCTCAAATGGCAAGTCCTACCTCACCCGCCGAGTTCAAGTAGGGCAAGGCACACAGCGTTAGACGACCGTTCCGACGTGGAACACAAGCGAATGCTTAGAATGAAACGCCGCCTCCCAAATTAAAAGGTGGAAGATTCCTTGTAAGAACCGCATTCCTTTAAGAGCTTCATTGGTGACCCCGACGTTATTGAGGGATTTGCTTCATGACCATTCATTTGGAGGCCCTAATTGGCTCCATCCATCATTCCGAGGCAACCTTTCCTTTCGTTCCACGGATCCTCGCTAGAGATGGCACCGCGACTAGACCAGCGCAAACTGTCTCCTTGCTTGATTAGAGCTTCGCGTTGGGGGGCGCTTGTCAAGACTAGGACTCCTAACGTAATGCCACTTTGAGCCAGTCACTGGACCCGTGTGGTGGAAGATCTTGCTGTTATGATGGAATGGAGGGCTGAGCCGATTGATTAACTAAGTGACAGGGAGTGCGTCGCAGCACAGGGCCTCTCCTTTAAAACTAGTGTACTCAACCCTATCGCAGTATTATTCTCCGGATTTTTCTGTTAATGGCCGAATGCGTTATGTAGCATACTGCATTACTTTGGGGGGGTGGTTTGTCCATAGGTGTTACTTGTACCACCTGGCCACTCCTTTGGTGTTGGACTCCCTTAAAACTGGCGTACTCACCCTATTGCAGTAAATATCCGGATTTTTCTGTCCAATGGCCGAGTGCGTTATGTAGCATACTGTGTTACCTCGGGAAGGTGGATGCTCACAGGTGGATACCCACAGGGTTGACGGTGCTCGTACCAGGATCAATTGATTCATCAATCTTGAGATTATCTTAGTTCATGAGACTGAGTTCGGGTGGATGGATAAGAAGCCCTTCCTGGGTGTGAGTTGCGTCTCAAATAACTCGGGTACAGACAATGCATAGCCAGTAGAGGTTGCATAGTGCTTCGCTGCTACCAGTCAGACGGTTGTAGCTTTTCGAACTGAAGCCCAAACTGGAAGCTGGTGGATTCATTTCTTCGGAGGGGTTCTCGCTTCACGCGATGATATGGCGTAATCCTTATCACACTTTCTGCCTCTGGGGGCAGACTGAGTAGTCACTTGGTGAAAGAGCCATGCTCACATGGCAATACAACTGTGATGGTAGATTTCACGTGTCTCCTTGCCTGATCCCAATGCCCTATTCTGTGACTTTATCGACGCTCACTGGGGGGGGAGTGTGTAGGGACGACCACCTTCTGCGATCCTCGTCCACAATCCTGCCTTGCTCTGTTGCAGCTTGATCGGTGTATCATATAAGGGACACGACTAGTTATAAACTTCCTGAATGACCGCCCTGGCCAAGTTTAAGTAGGGCAAGGCACACAGCGTTCAAGTACGCAGACTCGGAACGAAACGTCGTCTCCCCAATTAAGAGGTAGAAGCTCCCTCGTAAGAACCGCATTCCTTCAGTTTCTTTTTCAAATAAAATGACGACTCATCAGTGAAAAGTATATTTTCCAAGAAATAACTATTTCCCTTTCCACCATCGTCATGGACCTACGTAATCAACATTAGACGTGGATCTGAATGATGTCGACGTGCCGCTGCAAAGCGATGAATTGTCTCCCACTCTAGGCAGTCGGAAAAGGTAGGGGAAGATTCAAGGAGCAGTTCAGTTGAATATTCGTCATCATTTATAACACATAATGAAGTTTGTCTTGTGCTGATCGACTGGGACAATAGCTTCACTTGTTTCAGCATTATAAATCCTATTTTCCGCGAATGATTTCCGTAACCTGTATAACCAATATAAAATATTTTTCTATTTTAAAAATCACAAAACACACTTTAGATGAAGTAACCAAATGGAGCACCTCAACCAATTTATGGTAAAAGACAGATGACGCTCAAATTCCGCGTGTGTATAGTGGGCAAATGAACCAACTCAGCGACAAAAATAATTTCGATAATCACTTTAAGCGCGCTTTTTGAATGATCCAATCCAGATACTTCCATAGAACGTATATTTACAGAAATAAAAAGATACACTCATTTGATTTATTCTTGTAACAAAATATTGAAGTTTCACAATCATGAAAAATCAGATCCTTCCAAACTTGAACTCGGGCTTGACGGCTCTCCCACATCATAAGAATCTGATGTCCTAGACCTAGAAGGTCTTGAACCGGAACTTGATTGGTCCAGAAAATGATATCCGTACGATGAAGAAATTTGCGAATTGGATTGTGTGATATTTTTGATGATCGACAGAACCTGAATTTGAAAGTCAATCATTTTTTCTTCGTTAAATTTGTCAACACTCGGCGCAATTCCTCTGAAAAAATGCATACTTCGACTGTTTTCTTCCCTTGGTTCCATAACTTTGACGTTCCTGGTTTCAACGTCACTGAGTTCTGTCTTTTTATTTTTCTTCAATATTGAAGACTCATTTCTTTGTCTTTTTCTGTTCACGCCCTTACTTTCTTCATCTTCATTTGTTTTATCGTAAGTTTCATCTTCGGTTTGGCTATGCTCGATAATTTTTTTGAGGAATAACATTCGGTCGTAATATATATATTTTCTTGATTTTTTTGCACCCGATCTAGCTTTACAATCATCAATTTTTTTATTATATTTTATCCAATTGTCTTTCATGTTGATCCATTTTTTCATCACGGTTTTTCCTAAAAATAAAGCAAATATATCATTCAATTTTAACGATAAAATATTTCATAAATTTTATGTAATGACAAATAAAAAATCAGAAAATAAAAAATATCATAAATCTATTTATAATCGATTGATCTTAATTACCGGTATTGTGTGTATTTTGTAAAAGATCGATTTAAAATTAAAAATTGAAATTATAAAAGCAGATTCTTGAAAATTTTCACGGTATATATATATATATTGAAATTTTCACGGTATATATACAAATAAGTTTCCGCTGTTTTTTAAAACAAATTAAATATTTATTATAGAAGAACGGTAATATAAATGTATTGAAAATATTGCCCATCACTTGCAACCACTTTTTCCCATCTCTCAGGCAGCATTCGAATCCCACGTCTGAAGAACTCCTTGTCTTTTGAAGCTATCCACGAATCAACCCAATTTTTGGTATCCTCATAAGATGTGAACCGCTGCGCCGTCAGAGCATGTGCCATGGACCGGAACAGGTGATAATCGGACGGTGCAATGTCTGGTGAATACGGCGGGTGGGGTAACACTTCCCAATCAAGTGTTTTTTTTTGTCTAGCTAGCAGCATTTCACTTAAGCATAATCGGCGTTCAATATCTCTCGGCTTTAACTCGTAGGGAACCCAATTTCCTTGTTTATGAATCATTCCTAATGATTTTAAACAATGTGAGACTGCTTGCTGAGTGACTTCTAATGTTAGAGCAAGTTCTTTTTGTATTTGAGATGAATCTTCCTCCAATAATTCCTCCAATTCAGCATCCTCGTAAATTTTTGGCCTTCCACTGCGATCTTTGTCTTCTACGTCGAAATCACCGATTTTAAACTTTTGAAACCACTCTCGACACGTTCTCTCACTCAAAGCACCCTCACCATATGCTTCTACGAGCAATTGATGCGCCTGAGCAGCAGATTTCTTCAAATTAAAGAAGTAAACTAATATTTCCCGCAAATGACGCTTACTTGGCTCAAATTTTGACATTTTCAACTTATAAAAATTATATTTTACCAATATAAAATCAATGATATTAATAGGTTATGTTGTTCTTGAATGTCCAAACTATTTTTTAAGCCGGTTATCATCTGGGAAAGCTAACCGAACCGAAATTCCGTGCCGCGCCATCTACAATAAAACGGCGGAAACTTATTTGTACTCCTAATATATATAAATTTATTATTTGATTAATATAAAATTAATACTTGTCTAAAGAAATATTTATTTCTCATTCATGACATTATGAATATACATGTATACGAAAATTTATCCAATGGTGTAAGAATACAAAAAAAGCAGAAATGATAAAAACACCTTTATTTTGAATCAGGTCTTTTCATAATTTTTCCAATATCTATAAAAAAAAGTATTTCTGAGACGTTTAATTTTTAAATTTTTTAAGAAATTTTCTAAAATAAAGTAATGTTATTTTTGTAAATTAATTTCAAAGGGATAAATTATTAACAAGTTTTTATTTTTAATCGATAATGTAATCACCTTCGTTATCAACAACCTTTTGCCATCTAGTGTGCAAATTTTTAATGCGGGACGGATAAAAATCAATTTGTTCCTGAGTAAAATATCTCGAGACGGCATTTTGGACATCATCCAAACTTTCAAATTTATTGCCCATAAGAAAATGTTGTAGCGATCGAAATAAATGGAAATCTGAGGGTGCGATATCAGGCGAGTATGGCAGTACCTCGCATCACAATTCATTAAATTTTTTCGATTCGTCTTGCACAGTGCGGTCTTGCATTGGCGTGTTGCAGAACAACGCATTTTCTATATCAGAAAAACAAATATTAACTTCCGCTATTCTATTGATTTACACGACAATTGTTCCGTCATACCATGATTTCATCAGGTGAGTATTAAAACTTAGTACAATGCAAAACATGACAAATACACAGCGCTAATACAAAAAATAGAAGGGTGAAAAAAGGTGGTTTACAATCAATGAAAAATGTTAAGTAAGGCAATTGTTTTAAATCCATTTGTTCATTCAATAAAATTTGTCTTTTATTACATCTATTAATCTCTAAACTTTCTAACAGATTTAGTTTCTGACTTTTGTTTTCGATAAGTAATATTTCATAGTTTCTAATAAAATTATGACCAGTCTCTAACAAATGGTTGGTATAAGTTGAATCTGGTTTATTATTAATATAACATTTTTCATGTTCTCGTATCCTTGTTTGGAATGAACGGCCTGTTTGTCCCACATATACACATGGGCAATCACTACATGTTAACTTGTAAACTCCTGATTTTTTGTTTTTAGGAATGACGTTTTTATTTCTTTTTATTAAGCTGCCTGAAGAATTGATGGTTCTAAAAGAGATGTTATAATTTTCTTTTTTCTTTAAATATCTAGCAATCTTTTCAGATTTTTGGCCTATGCAAGTTAATGAAATTAATTTTGTTTCTTTTGAATTTTGAAATTTTGGATATATAAGTGATATTGCTTTCTTGTAATTTATTTTATCAAGTAAATTATCTACAATTAACGGGTTAAAATCATTATTGAAAGGTATTTGTTTAATGGTTTTATATTCTTTATCAAAATTTTCTTTTTTCATAGATATGTTAACCAATCTATGAAGCATACTTTTATAAGCTGATAATATTTGTGAAAATGGATGGTTTGAAGTAGAATGAATCGTACCATCTGTGTGTGTAGGTTTCCTGTATATGGAAAAGTCGTGTATATTGTTAATTTTAGTGATTTTTAAATCTAAGAAATTGATGCAATCATTTACTTCTTCATGTGTGAATTCAATTGTTGGATATAATTTATTGATAAATTCCAAAAATGAACAAAGTTGTCTATTTGTTCTTGATTGTTTCGGTCTCTAGTTGACGGAAATTCATCGTAAATGATTTGAAGTAAAACACTTTATTTCCGCTTATTTTTATTTTTCAACGACAATTGTTTCGTCAATTACATATTGACGTTGAAAAATAAAAATAAGCGGAAATAAAGTGTTTTAATTCAAATCATTTGTCTATTTGTGCCATTAAACAAACAAATTATGTCATCTACATAGCGGTACCAATAAACGAAATCTTTAAAATATGGAAGTTTTTGGATATTGGTTTCTACGTGATCCATGAATATTTCTGATAACAAGGGGCTTAATGGGTTCCCCATTGTTAGACTTTCTTCGTCTAGACAGGGCCGTCTTTAAACTATTTGAGGCCCTGGGCACATTAGGATCATGGGGGCCCTATGACCTTGAGAAAACACTATTTAGTTACAATAGATAAAGAAAGACAAACAAGGTTCTAAATTTATTTTTATTTAATTACTAACTATAAAAAAATAGGAAATATAAAAAATAATCTACTAAAGTAACTCGCAGGTATTGTAGTAAGTCATTATCATCAGATTTTTCAAAATTAATGTTTTTCGGTAATACCTAAATATCGGTTATCATTTGGTAATCTGGCAGGAACTAGGGGGCCCCATTCGATCGCGGGGCCCTGGGCACGTGCCCATAGTGCCCAGTGGGGAAGAGGGGCCTGCGTCTAGATAAAAAGTGCCGTTGAACATAAAATAATTTTGATCTAGGAAAACGTTTAAGGCGTCTAATATTTCTGCTTTTACAACGTTTTTGGAGTAATAAATCATCAACTTATTTTATGGTTTCACTGACCGGTATACTAGGAAATAAGTTTTTTACATCAAAGGAAACAAATTTGCCAGTGTTTGGGATATGTATATGCTTAATTTATTGTATAAGTTGATAAGAGTTTTTTATTGCAAATTTGGCTTCGAAGTTAGTTTCTGTTAGTATAATTTTGATTAATGAATTTGAAAGTTTATATGACGGGGCTGTGACAAATGAAACAACGGGTCTGATGGGATTATTCTCTTTGTGCCACTTGATTAAAGAATACAAAATGGGTGTTGATGGGTTCATTAAACAAACAAAACAAAAGTCAGAAACTAAATCTGTTAGAAACTTTAGAGATCAATAGATATAATAAAAGACAAATTTTATTGAATGATGAAATAGATTTAAACAGATCCCCCCTACTTAATATTTTTCATTAATTGTATACCATCTCTTTCCACCCCTCTATTTTTTGTACCAGAGTTGTGTATTTAAGGTCATGTTTTGCATTGTATACCTCAGTTTAAATACTCACCTGATGAAGTCATGGTATGACGAAACAATTGTCGTGTAAATCAATAAAATAGCGGAAGTTAACATTTGTTTATTGAAGACATAAATTTAATTCTAAAAGTTTTTTGAATAAACATTTTTTGAAATTTAAATTGTAGAATAATGACAGATTAAAACTGTTTTGATATTCAAATTTTGTTATATTCCTTCTATTAAGTAAAAAGCCTTTTCCTATTATTTTATTTTATACCTTTTTCAATCTTTCATTCAATAGACGAACATAGAATGTGAATAATGGTTTGATGTGTTCTGGCATCGCCCAAATATTAGTTGAGTTGCAATATTTTTTTATTGATTGTTTTTATTTAACTTTCAGAGAAGTGGATTGAAGATTATCGGTAGGAATCTCAAACGCTATTCTGAAGATGTACTGCATATATTTTATTATTATATTATTATTATATATTTTTTAACTGATTGATTTTGTTATATTTCTTCTATCAAGTAAAAAGCCTTTTTCTATTTTATTTTATATTATTATATTTAGTTTATTGAAAGATCTTTTGAGAGCGCTTTTTTCTAAGGATTTTTTTAAGTTTATGTTGAACAGCTGTATCGGCTAGGTAATTTCGATCAATATTCTACATTTTATTCAGATTCTTTTTATCTCCTTCTGATACTGTATTAGGTTTGTATGTTCTATAGGTCTACTTAAAAGAAACAGTGTTCCTAGGACATTTAATTAAATTTACTTTTAAAAATTTTCAATAACTTTTCTGAAATTAAAATTTGTAGAGAGATGTAATTACTCTGCTTGATATTATAGATATTGGAATTTTTCTAAGTAGTTTTTACATGACTTATTAAAAATATTGATTATTTTAAGTTCTGATTTCAATTTAAATTCATCCATAGACTTAAAAATAGAATAAAAATAACTTTTTTTCATGTTAGTTCATAGAGTACTTACCAACTTCGTTCTTTTCCCAATCCTTCAAATTTTGAAAATTCGGCTCCAATTTGGTACAAATTTCGTTCCATGCATCATATTTCAGCCGCTTATCCTTGTACTTTTCGACCGTTTTGTCCCATATGACAGGCCTTTCGTGAACTAAACCGATTAGAACTTCCTGATTCACCTCCATTTCGTTAAAAAACCGAAAGGAAAATTATTCAATTGATGAAAACTTGCAACGCCGCCAATTTTACCGGCTGCCGTTGAAGTATAAGGCGTCGTTGACAAACTCCTGTAGACTGCAAAGTAGCGTAACTTCCTGCCGTACAATTCCACGGTACCCGCAGGAATTCTCCAAGAGGATACAGCCATGTTGCCGTGACTATATACGTTGTTAACATAACGGTTTGTAGAAACGCTGTAACCGCGACCAGATGCGGTTATTTTGCCGTGTGAATTCGCGACTAAAAACCATGATGCTAACAAGTTTTTAAACATTACCTTGTATTAAAGATAATATAGAGATGATCAACTTGGCTTCAGGAGGGGATTGGGTGCGAGAAAGTCTTTGTTCAGCCTATTATTACTAGCGCAATAATGGTATGATCAACAACAGCATATTGCATCTGCTTCATCGACTTCGAGAAGGCGTTTGACAGAGTGAGACACGACATGTTGATAGACACTCTTCTTAATACCGGACTGGACGGGAAGGACATCACTCTGATTAGGAACTTATATTGGAACCAGAGTGCTAGAGTAAGAATAGAGGAATTTCCAACACAGGGCAGCAAGATAAGGATGCGTTTTGCCTGTACTATTCAACCTATACAGAGGCTTGACGGACGCCCCTGACGAAGTTAATGTTAATCAACTCCATCAGATACGCAGACGGTGCAATCTTGATTGCCGATTCAGATGAGGGCCTGCAACGACTCCTCTACAGAGTCCACACGGACTCTGAGGGTCATGGTATGAAAATAAACCTGAGGAAAACCAAAGTAATGTCCACCAAAAAATGTCCCACAATCAATTCAGATAGACGGAAAAGAGCTAGAGCAATTAAACAGATTTGGACACTTGGGTTGATGGGAGAGCCGCGAATTGGATCCAGGTGTAGAAATAAAATCAAGAATTAAACAAGGTAGAAACAGCTTTGAACGACTTAAAAAGCTTATCTGCGATTTACGGATCAACCTCGGACTGCGCTTAAGACTTTCAAAATGCTACGTTGTATCTACACTCTTGTATTTCAATATAAATCTTATGAATGAAGATAATTCCAAATGCTTGTTCATAGATTTGTTAACCACCTTCAATAATACACAGACAATATTTAATCCCACTAGAGTTACAAAGACTACAAGTTCCCTTATAGATAATATATTCGTAAATACATTTAAGATAATCTATGATTGTTTCGGTCTTTACTTGACGGAAATTCATCTTGAAAATATGAATAAAAACAATATTCTAATTTCCGCTAATATTTTATTGACACTACGAATGAAGTTCTTGTTCACGGTACACTCAGTATCTTGTAATACTCACCTGAAGAAGTCATGGTATGACGTAACGATCGTAGAATAAAACGAATTACTCCCTAGAAAAATTAATAAAAAATAATAAAGATAAATCATCTAAGAACAAGAAATCAGGTGTTTATAAGTTAACTTGCGGTACTTGCCATTTCGTATATGTTGGTCAGACAGGAAGATCGTTCCAGACGAGACTCAGGGAACATGAAAAATGCTATTGTAACAAAAAGAGAAATTCAACCTACGCAGAGCACCTTCTAGACACAGGACATAGTTTTAATAGTAACTTTGAAATTTTACACTTAGAAAACAAAAGTTTTAGATTAAACTTATTAGAAACTTTAGAAATTAATAGATATCACAAAAGAAAAATATTATTGAATGACCAAACTGAATTAAGTAACTCCCCTTTGTTGAATCTTTTTTGAACCATTTTTCAGTTTCCCAAAAGTATTGTAAAACTCTCTTCACCCCCTCTTCTATTTTTGTTATATCCATGTACTATAAAATGAAGTTCTTGTTCACGGTACACTCAGTATCTTGTAATACTCACCTGAAGAAGTCATGGTATGACGTAACGATCGTAGTGTCAATAAAATATTAGCGGAAATTAGAATATTGTTTTTATTCATATTTTCATTTAAGATAAGTAATAATAAAAACATAATATCCGCACTCTCCGATCATATGGCGCAGTTCATTTCAGTAGAGAGCACATTTCCTATAGGACAGAAAACTGTTGGAGTTATTGAAAAAAGTTTTTTTACAAAGACCAAACTAGAAGATTTTTTTGTTTGTTTGAGGGATTTAAATTGGGATGGTTTGATATCAGAGACAGATCCAGATGTGGCCTACAAACTGCTCTACAACACAATGATAGCAAATATGAATCAGATCATTCCACGGAAAAAAATGAAATTGAGAAGGAAGAGGAATCGAACATGGCTTACTCTGGGTATAAGAATATCGAGTAAATACAAACGGGAGCTTCACGAAAAAATGTTGAAAGGAATGCTGACTGAAGAATAGTATAAAAAATATTCAGCCATATTGAAACGTGTTGTGGAATTATATAAGAGAATCTCTCATCAGGACTTTATAAATAAATCGGAAAATAAGACCAAAGCAACTTGGACTTTAATTAAAAACGCGACGAAAAGTAGAAGTGCTACTGATGATACATTGTTTGAATCATTTCCTGGAAAAAATGAAAAAAAGCTATTAGATGAAATTGATAAATTCTTTCTGAAATCTACTGTTTTGAACAACAATAAGAACACTGATGTTGCAGAAACCATAAATCAATGTGATTCAAGCATTTTTCTGAATAAAATTAATGAGCAAGAAATGTATCATTACATAATTCAACTTAAAAATAAAAAATCTACAGGTATAACGAGATATCTGTTGATCTACTGAAAAAATGTGCACCGATATTGACGTTACCCCCAACATATAATAAATCAAATGTTTCAATACGGAAAATATCCACAAGCCCTCAAAGAAGCTTGGGTTAAACCGATTTACAAGAAAGGAGAAAAAGACAATTTCAATAACTACCGTCCAATATCTCTACTCTCAAATGTTGATAAAATATTTGAAAGAATAATTTTTGATAGTGTAATGAAGTTTTTTAAGAAGAATAACATATTAGTGGAACAACAATGTGGATTTAGAAAAGGCAAATCGACCATAAATGCATTATATCGAGTTCTTAACTCTGTAATAAAATCATTGAATAAAAATCAGATAAGAGCGACACTTTTCTTAGACTTGACGAAAGCGTTTGATACAGTGAATCATAACATCTTAGTGCAAAAATTGGAAAGATATGGTATAATAGGAATAACGTCAAAATTATTTCGATCATACTTACCAGGAAGAATTCAGAGGACAACTGAAAAAGGTAAAAATGGCAAGCAAATAATATCGAATGCCTTGCATACAGATAGAGGGGTTCCCCAAGGATCAATATTAGGTCCCCTACTTTATATAATCTACACAAATGATTTGATTAAAGTAATATCAAATGATACTGTAATATATGCCGATGACGTATCAGTAATCTGCGTTGTTTCCACTCCAGATGAATGCAAAGCCGCAGTTGAAAAAGATTGGAAAACCTTGAAAAATGGTTCGGGAAGAATAATCTCACAATAAACATCACCAAGACCAAACTGATAATATTTAGAGAAAAGAATCAACATGCCATCAACTTAATTTATCATGGTGAGAACATAAGAGCTGAAGATACTTTATCATTCTTGGAAATCCATTTAGATCGGGATTTGAATTGGCGGCTACACATTGAATATTTGGCAACAAGCCTTGCAAGGTGTCCTTTAAGGATTCTAACAAGAACGATTGGGTCAGATGATTCCCTGACAGCATATCATGCATACGTCCACTCTAGACTCAGGTATGGAATCATCTTCTGGGCGAATTCTGTTGATGCTGAAAGAGTCTTCATCATACAAAAAAAAATGTTTGAGAATTGTCTTTAAACTAGAATATAGCGAATCATGCAGAGATATATTTAGGAATAATAATATATTAACACTATACTGCCTGTATATATATATGAGTGCATTATGTATATAATCAATAATTTCACAAAATTTGAAATGTTAATGCTTGATCATGATTATAATACCAGAGGAAAAACTCATCTAGGTTTAGAAAAACCAAATTATGCTTACATACAGAAGAGTGTTGTTAATCTTTTAGTGAAATTTTGGAACAAATTACCACAAACGTTCAAAACAAGATCCAAAAATTATACAAAAGAAAACTTTGAAAAAAATTTTACATAAAAAAGGCTACTACAGTGTGAAAGAGTTTATGGCTGAGAAAGACTTTAATGAACTTTAATATTTAAGTTATGATTTTTTGTGAAGTGATCTACATCATTTTGTGATATTTTCAGATCAAATAAAGGTCTATTATATTATTATATATATGGATGCTCAAACCATCAATAAATTGGAAGCCTTCAAGTTCATATCGGAGAATGCTCAAGATTCCATGGACGTCACATACCACAAACGAAGAGGTTTTGCTTCACCTAGGAACAGAACGTGAACTATTTAACCGTAAAACAGCATACTTGGGCCACATCCTGAGAAATGACAAATGTGAGGGAAGGATTGAAGGTCGGCGAAAACTGGGAAGGAAAAAGATGTCATGACTGAGGAATATACGCCAATATACCGGACTTGACTACGAGAAGCTGATGAGAACCGCTGAAAACAGAGAGAAATTTGGCGAAGTGATGGAGATGGCACAAGAAGAAGAACTAGGGTGGGTCATCTAGAGTTTCCATTTTGAAGTAAAGGTTATTTCGAATCTGAAAACATTTCCGTCATTCGCGTTTTGACAGGAAGTTAGTTTTTATTTGACATTAAAGAAATGAGTCGATTTACGCTTGACCAAAACTGGAAAATATTAAAAATTTATGTTCAAAATAATGAAATTTTGCCTGAACTAATAGAAATTTACGTGGAAAATTCAATAGAAATGAAATGCCCTTACAGCAATTTGTGGATCAATTTGTTTGTGAAAACTGGATAGTCCAGTGAAACAGGCCCCTAAATCCGTACAATTCATAGTTGTCTGAAGATGGGATAGTTAATTCCCGAAACTCAAGTCTCAAAAAAATGTGTAAAATATCGATTTATTGATAAAAACATAGTGATTCCTACAACTAGTTCTAATACAACATGAACTACAATTTAGAGCTAATAACAACGAAGTTAACAAAAAAGACATATTATTCGTGATGAAAATATTTTGTATGACATAATATACACACATCGTCAAAAATCTTGGCCACTCTACCAACTCTCAACTTGTTGAATGTAACATGACAATTTTTCGTGTGTGGAATCTTTACTATTTTATCACTTAAATGAAAACAATAAACCAGCAAAAAATGTTTCTTGTTCGGGAGAATACATGTGTATTCGAAGTTAATCAGTTTTCAGCGAATAACGAGAGTTGTAATATGGAAAATGCCGGGACATCCAATTTCTCAGTTTGTCTTTTCTTGGAAACCGGCAGCGTTGCCCGGAGACCGGTGCCTGATCGACCCAGAGTAACATCTGCAAGGAAAGACCATTATATCGCAAATTTTACTCGAAGGGATCGAACGGTATCTATAACAGCCCTTCGATGTCATTTTTTGAGGATCTAAAGACGGGTACTCCCAACCAGTACCATACGGTTGCATTTCTCAAATTTAAGGGCAAGAAGACCTTTAAAAGTACCTTGGCTATCCCCTAGACATAGAGCTACCCGTCGGCAATGGGCGAAACACCACCAAGACTAGCTTTTACCACAATGGCGCAACGTACTTTTTTCGGACGAGTCATGATTCGGTTTACAAAGTGATAGTCGACGAGAAAGGGTTTGGAGAAGTCCAGGCAGACTAGAGTGACTCAGTTTCGCCCGGGACGTTGTGCCCTTTCAAGGCGGATCAATAATGTGGTGGGAGGGTATAATGTTTGGACGCCGTACCCCTCTAATTATCGTTGAACGAACAATGACTGGTGGCATCTACGTAGAAAACATCATTGAACCAATCATCGTTCCTCTGCGCAACGAATTTGGGGATAATTTCATTTATCAGGATGATAACGCCCCACGAAGGGTTCAAAACATTCTTTAAGAGAACAATATCCAGAGAATGAACTGGTCAGCAAACTCACCAGACATGAATCAAATTGAGGACGTATGGAATTACTTAGGGAGAGCAATATCCAATCGCCAAAACCCACCTTCAACTTTTCAGGAATTGAGTATAACCCTTCAGGAAGAATGGAACGATATGCCTGAAAATTTCATTAATGACTTGATTCGCCTTAGCGTATTGGGCAGTTGATTGAAAGAAGAGGTGGTAATACGGACTATTGAATTTGGATTCAGTTGTGGAATAGCTATAATTAATCAAAAATAAATAATCTATAGATTTAGATTTTTTCTCATTTTTCCTACTTTGTCTCATCCTCCATAAAGCCAAGAGTAGCAAACAAAGATTTTCTATCAATTATATTGCAGTTGAAATAGAAGAAAATATTCATCTCATTTCCAGAACATAGATTGTTTATTTCTTGAGAAACCTAGGGAGCCAAGACTTTTGAGAATGTGTGTAGTTCACTTCAACATATTTTATTGACAAAATCAAATTGAATTTCTCTCATGAGGGAACATTCAAATTTTGCATTTCTGATCGGCTATAAGTAAAAAACTAATGAATATTTTTTCAAAGTTATGAGGATAAACCTTGACATTCACGAATTAAAAACAATTCCATACAAATGATCGCCGCCACTGGCTACAGTACATACCATCCCATCAGCCCAATTTTTCAGTACATTGTCGATTGTTTGGGGCTCAATCTTATGAATGGCAACTTCGATTTCGTGTTTGATGGTGTTCATTGTAACCTAGTTTAAATACATTGTTAGGTACGTGACAAAATAATGGTAGAAAAAGTCATATTGGAGTGTTAAGTAAGTAAGTAAATATTTATTTCAGCAATTATAGTGAACTACAAATTAGAAATAAGTCAAAAATTACAATATTCTCAATCATAAAAATTCCCATACTCTTTAATGTCATAAGGTTCACAATCTATCAAGCACTTATGGACTTCTTCTTTAAAACTCTTATATTCTATAATATTTTGGATCTTTCTAGGTAAAGCATTGAACATCTTAATTGTCATATAGAGAGAGGATGCCTTTCATAACTTGCAAGTGAGTGGCTAGGAAAGAAGAATGTCTAATATTACTTACATTTTTATAATTCACAAAGTAGTTTTTATGTCTGTGGACGAATAACAATAAGCGATATATGTAGAGCCCGTTAACTATCAATATTTTATTTTTGTTGGATAAAGTTCTACAGATTTCTCTATATTTTAGGCCACTATTGTTCGAATTGCTCATTTTTGAGTAACGAAAATTCTATCAATACAGGAGGAACCACCCCAAAAAATTAAACCATTAGATGTTAAAGATTGAAAATTTACAAAGTAAATGGTCCTCAATATATCAACATCAACTTGTTTTTTTACTACATTCAAACTGTATATTACAGAGTTTAATTTTTTTTTAATTGTTCGACCCAATTTTTCCACTTCAAATTTTCATCAATTAAAACTCCTAAAAATGCAACATCATTCTTTACCACAATTTCATGATCTTCGTAGTTAATACTTCTTGGAAAAATTTGCTTTGATCTAACCGTAGAGAAATAAGTACGACAGTTTTTCGTCGATTCAGAACAAGTTTGTTATCGCAGCATCAGTTGCATAGGTCTTTTAGCACTAATTTGACGCACTCAATCGATAAAGGGGCATTACCACATTCAATCAAAACATTTGCATCATTCGCAAAATTTAATGGCAAAATAGAGTCGAGGTCGTTAATATACACAAAAATAGTAAGGTCCTAGTATGCTACCTTGTGGAATCTCATGGTTATGTCCCCATCTTCTGATGTAACTTCTTCTCCACGTAATGATATTATTACTCTCTGTTTTCTGTTCTGCAGGTAACTCCTCATGAAATTAAGTTGTTCATCTCTAATGTAACACTTTTCCAGTTTCAATAAGAGCTGTTCATGGTCAACACAATCAAAAGCCTTAGAGAGATCCAGAAACAATCCCACTGCAACATTTCCTCTCTCCAAAGCATCCATTATAGTCAAAGTCAGCTAATATATTGCTGTTTCAGAATTTCTTTTTTTCATGTATCCATGCTGACAACTTGAAATGACGTTGAACTTTTTAGAGAATTTTAGGAGACGGGTAGCAACAATTTTCTCGAAAATTTTTGAAAAGGAACTCAGCAAACTTACTGGTCTGGAATTTCCTAAATCATCTTCTTTTCCGCTTTTATAAATAGGCTTAACCACCGCCACCTCCAATGCTTCAGGAAAAACACCCTCTTTAAGAGCATTATTCAGTATATAGGTTATTGGTGTTACTATATTACTCATGCACTTCTTCAATAGACTCAAAGGAACTTAATCTAGCCGCTTGTGTTCTTATTATTGAGTTTTCTTACCACTGACATTACTTCCGTTTCTCTTATGTCGAATGCAAAGAAGAAATTTTTTATTTGTCTTTGCTGTCTTATATTTTTTCCAGATGGGAGATCCTTAACTAAATTGGGTCCAATGGTTGTGAAAAACTCATTAAAATCTTCAGCCAGCCGTTTAGGTTCTTTGTTCTTTATAGGTAACTCTTTGTTTCTTTGTTCTTTTCCAGTTATCAACTTCACCAATTTCCAAGTGGCTCTACATTTATTCTCTGCTGTTATCAGATTTGCTACGTGGGCCCTTTATAAGAGTTGTTCAACTCCTGTTTTGCTGTAGATACCACTAGCAAGTAATCCAGTATGTTTTTCATTAATTTTATGTGAAGAGTCCTCTTGAATTGTTTTTTATGTTTTTTTTTATTACCTTTCACCAATGGAAAAAAGGTGTCAAATAAAGTCTTGAACTTACTCTCAAAATCATTCCACATCTCATTTACTTCATTTCCCTTAAATTGAAATATATTATACTTCCCCAATCTTGTTTTGCAAGACTGTCAAGAAATTCATTTGTAGTTTCTTCATTAATTGGTCGGATAAAAACTTTACTACCTTTAATAGTTGGCCTATTGCACTCTGTATTGTATTGTTTGCCGCTAAAAATGCCATTAGGGAAAGATATTCAGTAATGGAGTGTTGTCAACATCTGTTTGTTCGTTCAGAAGGATTTTACGGGCATTGTACCTGTTGATTTCAAGAAATTCTAAAAGTGTCAATCTAGAACTTTTGCTTTCTACATGGATAATTTCATAGTTATTGATGAAATTATGCCTGAATTCCTTAAGATGATTGAATGGATGTAATTCCTTTGGTAACATAAATAGAGGTCAATTCTTGATAGAAGGTATATAAAATAATATAAATTTTTTAAAATATTTATATTAATTCCTTTGGTGTTCTTGGATTCTTTTATTGAATGATCTATCTGTCTAGCCAATGTATACTAAAGGCGTTGCAGTCAACTTGTAGACTCCAGATTTATTTTCTTTATTGTTTTTTATGTATGTACTAACCTTAGTACCTAGTAGTATTAATGGTCTCAAAAGCCGCGTTATAATTGAAAATTTTTTGAAATATTTAGCAATATTTACAGATAATCCATTAATATAAGATAACGAAAAATATTTGTGTATTGTCCTCTTTTATTATTGGGTACACAAGATTTAATGCCATTTTCTTTTGTTTATTGGATACCACTTTGTCTATAAGAAAGGGGTTGTAACCATGGTTTGATGCTATATGTTTAATAATATTTAATTCTTTTAAAAAGTTATCCGAATTCAAAGGGACATTCAATAGTCTATGAATAAAACTATTATATGATGACATCTTTTGGTTGGTGGGGTGATTTGAAGTTTTAAGTATTGTGATGTCTGTATGTGTGGGTTTGTGAAAAATACTAAAATCATGTAAATTATCTAGTCTTGTTATTGTGAGGTCAAGAAAATTAATACTTTGGTTCTTTTCGTCTTCGATTGTGAATTTGATTTATGGGTGGAGTTTATTAATGAACTTCGTGAAGATATGTAGTTGTCGGTCGGTGTATACAAACATTTTTGTGGAAATAAAGTACTGTCTCATATATATTTTTCAATTAAAATTAGTTTCCACCAAGTAAAGACCGAATCGATCAATCAATTAAGTTTGGATGAAAGATTCATCACATTGGAAATAAGTTTTTAATTTTTCCCAGCTTTGTTCAAGCGTAAATAGACCCATTTCGTTAATGTCAAATATTAAACTCACTTTCTGTCAAAACACGCATGACAGAAGTGTTGTTAGACTCGTAATAACCACTACTTCAAAATGCAAACTCTAGATGGCCCAGCCTTTATCAGACTTGAAGCGAGATATCCATTCATTAAACTTACCTTAGTACCAACAGGTAACAACAAATATACTTTGATAATAATTCTCCTTATTCACAACGGAACCATTTTAAAATTGAACGATCAATTCAATCAACATTCTAAATTTTGATGTTTTTGAGGGAAACTAATCGTACGAGAAATAAAGAAACGTCGAAAAGAGAATATTTGTGAAGAGCTAATGCTCACACAAAAACAAACAAAAAATTAAACTTACTATCAACTTGTAATTCGTCAGCGATGTCATTCCACAGGCAATTTTTGTGGTTGATATCCATGTACTTTACATGTGTCGTGTCGTACAGTTCAGGGCGGTTCTCAACGCACTGTATAAGCTGTACGTCGTCAATTGGGTTATCCATATACATATACATGGTGTACACGGTGTATATGACGAAGAAAGAACAGACGTTTTCGTTTGGAAAAGATCACTGGCGGACGTTAAATATCTCGGACCGACAACTGTCGAGAAACTGACTACCTCTGTAGGGCAGCACGGACGTGCTCCAAGTTACCGGCTCGGAAAGTCGGAGGGTGACAGGACCGTACTCAAAAATTCTTGGGTACTGTCGTTGACATTCAGGTGGTAGTGAGGGCATTTGACAGTTCAGAAAATTATTAAAATAAAGTTAGTACATCGAAATAGGATTCGGGGACTATTGAAAACGTATTTATTAATAATAAGGTAGACAAATACACTTGCCTTAAGTTTCACAAAAATTTTATTTATGTGGTTGACATACAGTGCGCTCCAACGAAAACTTAACACCTCGTTTTTCCGGCTTTAAGATGAAAATGTGGAAAATCGCTCGGACCCGTCAATTTCTGATTCGAGAGTGAGCAACTTTTCCGCTCTTCGCATCCCCGTAACTGCAACGCCCTAACGGGGGTGAGTACAACCCTTTGATTTTGAATGAGGATTAGGGGTGTTGCGATACCTCATTTTGAAGATCTTGTTGAGTACTAACTGATCCCGAAATTTCGCTTCAAAATTTTCATCGATGACGAAATGACAGATAAAATAGTGGAAGTACTTTTGTGGTTGGTTTATTAAATGCTGGAAATGGGCACCATTCGCTTCCGTGCAGTAATCTAAGTTTTGCTGAAAACGTTCACGTACGTTATTCAAGATTTCGGGTGTAATTTGACGGCATTCATTAATGATCAGAGTTCGCAAATCATCCAGTGACTCAGGTTGGGTAGCGTAAATCTTGGATTTCAGGTGACCCCATAGAAAAAAGTCCAGTGGAGCCATATCAAGTGATCTGAGTGGCCACTCAATATGTCCCCTTCTTCCAATACAGGCGTGAGGAAAATTTTCATCTAAGAACTGACGCACCGGTTGAACGAAATGAGATGGTGCGCCATCTTGTTGGAAAATGATCGTTTGATGGTCTACTGCACTCTTCAGTACGAGGGCTGGATAAATAGCGTTCTCCAATAGATCTAAATAAATTTGGCCAGTGAGATTACCGGGTATAAAAGAGGACCGATTATGTGATTTTCATAAATACCCATCCAAACATTTAATTTTTGGAGACGTTGAGTATGCACCTCACGAAATAATCTTGGATTTTCATCTGACCAATACCGACAGTTATGCCAGTTTACAATGGCATTAAGCTAAAATGAACACTCGTCCGAAAAACAGATATCGAACATGTAGTTTTGATTACCGTTAATCATTTCACTGAACTGGAGTTGGCGATCGGGATCATCCTCAGTCAGTTCCTGAACCAATCCTATATTATAAGGATGGAATTTATGTTGTTTCAGGATTCTCATGATTGTTGTGCGTGAAACATCAGATACATCGGACAATTTTTTAGTACTCAAGGTCGGATCCATTGCTACATGACCTAAGACAGCCACGTCCCTCGCTACTTCTCTTTCATGCACCCTCTTTTTGTTTCCGACTGAACTAGTAGCGTCAAATTTGGCAACCAGTTGCACAACGTAAGCAGCGGATACATTTTTTCCAGGATGTCGTTCGTTAAATAAAGCCGCTGTTGTTCGCGCAGAGTCGTTATTTCTAAGAAATAATTTTATCATTTCCACCCTTTCTTCTACGGAATACATCATTTTAGTACTACTACAAATTTACAATCGCTTTGACACACTTGTAACGTTCTTAAAAATTCACGATAGACTAAATCAAAAACATGATCCGTCTACTTTTTTGGGCAAGAAATTAGTACTTTTTGGACAAAAAATTAACAACATAATTACTAAATACCTTTGAAATCTGTCGGATATGAATAATATTCTGGAGATAAATTCCACATTGCTTCTTTCACTATTTTCGCTGTTATTTCATTATCGATGGATATTTTGAAGCGAAATTTTAGGGTCAGATAGTACTCGATACGATCTTCAAAATTAGTTATCGCAACACCCCTCATCCGTATTCAAATTCAAGGGGTCGTGCTCACCCACGTTAGGGGGTTGAAGTTACGGGGATGAAAAAAACGGAAAAGTTGTCCCCCTCGAATTAGAAATTGAAGGGCCCGAGTGATTTTCCACATCATCATCGTCATTTCAAAGTCGGAAAATCGAGGTGTTAAGTTTAAGTTGGACCACCCCTGTATAAGGATATCAATTTGTTAATTTGTGTATATAGTTTCAATAGATATTGTAGAAGTTTGAATATTTAATTCTGAATTTAAAGTCAAACAGGTTTATTCTGTTAACTTCGTTTAAATTTTAATTTAAATTTTTATAAAATTTAAATTAAAATTTGTAGAATTATAGAATTATATTAAATAAATAATTTGAAGGTTACAAACGTTCATTTCATAAATTATATTAAATAAATAATTTGAAGGTTACAAACGTTCATTTCATAACGGCGTTATGAAAACCAAATTCCTTTCCAAAAATGAAACATATCAATATAACTTCCAGAATTTTTTCGAAAATAACTGTGTCATAAAACACAGTTTCAATTAAGTAGATATACTACTCTGTCAAGAAAGTACCGGGAATTTTCAATTAAAACAACATTTTTACATTTAATCGTCAAATTTTATTGGGTCGCCTTCAAAATAGGCTCCATTTGCTCCAATACATCTATGCCAACGGCACTTCCAATTATCGAAACATTTTCTATAGGCGCTTTCCGAGATGGACTCTAGCTCTCGCGCCGAATTTTGTTTTATGGCTTCAATCGACTCGAAACGGGTGCCACGAAGGAGCAATTTTAGTTTTGGGAAGAGGAAAAAGTCGCAGGGAGCCAAATCCGAAGAATAGGGTGGTTGCTGAAGCACTTTTGTTGAGTTTTTGGCGAGAAAGTCAGTCACAATCGTAGCTCGGTGAGAAGGCGCGTTATCGTCATGCAAAATCCATGAGTTGTTCGCCCACAAATTTGGCCGCTTCTTACGGATACGCTCACGCAAACGTTTCATAACGCCTAGGTAATACTCCTTGTTTACCGTCTGACCCTCTGGAACGAATTCGTAGTGCACCACGCCACGGATATCGAAGAAAACAATGAGCATCACCTTCATTTTCGAGCGGCTTTGGCGTGGTTTTTTCGGTTTCGGCTCATTTTTTGCCACGCATTCCGATGATTGCTGGCTTGTTTGCATATCGTACTCGTAGACCCAGGTCTCATCACCAGTTATAATGCGTTCCATGAATGTAGAATCGGAATTACAGCGATCCAGCATGTCTGAAGCAACCTGTTCGTGATGACGTTTTTGAAGAAAATTCAGGTCTTTCGGTACGAGTCGTGCGGCCACCTTTCTCATGCCCAAAATATGAATCAAAATCGTACGTGCGGACTCGTGGGATATCTTAAAATCATGTGCTATCTCTCTCAAGCTGGTACGACGGTTTTCCAGCACCCTTTCCTTAATTTTATCGACGTTATCTTCGATTTATTGGACAAGTCTTCGACCACTTCACGACCGTCTTTGAAGGCTCTGTACCACTGATATGCACGAGTTTTCGATAGAGCATTATCACCAAAGGCCTTTTGCAACATTTTCAATGCATCGGCACACGAAAATTCATTTGCAACACAAAACTTTAAACAAATTCGACTGACTTAATCAGCTATTGCAAACACACTAGTTGACAGATCCCGCTCAAGCTTGGCATAGTAATTAAGGACAGTGGTACCAACCTAGGAAAAAAAAATTTTACCTGCCTCATTGCCCCGCCAGATTTAAATCGATAATTCCCGGTACTTTCTTGACAGAATGTATAGACTTAACACTTATCACAAAAAACCAAAAGGACTTCAAAGACAATAAAAATTATTGATAAAAAATATTATTTTAATAAACACTTGCAGAATACAAAATTTTGTTTCTTATCAATGTATCATGAAAAACGAATTCCTTTGCAAAAATGCACAACATAACATCAAGATTTTCTTTAAGAATAACTTTTCGTAAAAAAAGTTCTTTCTCAAAAACCCCAAAAACATGTAGCACATCTTCAAAAAAGCCATTTGGATTCACAACACAGATAACTCGTCAGTACAACTTCGTGTAATTTCTGTGGCGAACATAGAATATGTAGGATTTATAAAAATTCTCTATATTCTAGGTTTGTTTGAAGGGAGACATGTGGTTTTAGTCGGATAAGATATATTTTTATTAATTACTTTTATTTTTTAGATACGAAGTTGGACAGACGAGATATAGAATGAAATAAGAAATTACTTTGTTTTCTATCACTTTTTATTATAACTGATATACAGTGACTCGAGTTTCGTAGTGTTTACTACATTTTCAAACTGATTGAACAAATTAGATCTCAACTATTATATATGCTGATTGTAGGCTTCGGCAGAGCTTCGAAGAGAGGGGTTTTCCAAAGTTCCGTCTGTTTTTTAAGTAGGTTTATTATTGGTACGTGCCTCTTATATTTTTCAATTTCTATGGATTCCAGGATGTCAAGTTTTTTCCCTTTCGCTTCGACGTGCAAGATAACAAGGTTGTTCAATTCTGGGAACGTGTGATCTGTATTGAATAAATGGTTCGCAAAATTGGAATTATTCTTCCGGTTCCTAAAAGCAGATCGATGCTCTTTGTACCTTTTATGGAAAGGTCGGCCCGTTTGTCCTATATACACACTATTACACTCTTGACAACTTAATTTATAGACTCCAGAATTATTCAGTCGGTTCTCTTTGCCTTTCGGATTAAAAAAGAGATTAGAATTTCTAATCTTCATTTGACGAGATATAGATGTTGTAATTACAATTAGCTTTTTCGAAGCTGTGTTTTTGGAGTTTTTTTAAAAGAACTTTTTCAAAGAATAGTATTTTTGAAGAAATTCTTGAGATTATGTTGTGCATTTTTGGAAAGGAATTTGGTTTTTATAATACATTGATACGAAACAAAATTTTGTATCCTTCAAGTGTTTATTTAATATTTTACTTAATAATTTATATTTCTTAGAACTCTTCTATTCCTTACGGTTCTGTGTAATGAGTGTTAATTCTATACATCTACTAAATTAAAACTAAAAATTCTATGAAGTTTTTGAGGAAAATTTTTATAAATTTTAAATTGAAATATATAACGAGGTTAACAGAATGAATCTATGATTTTTAAGATATTCTAATATTCCTTCTATCAAGTAAAAAAACCTTCGTAATATTTAAATGAAAATAATCAGAATTAAATAAAATAAAGATGTCTTAGAATCACTGTTTTTTTTTAGTAAACTTATAGAATTGTCAAACATTGCACAGCACTGAAAAGAGTTAAAAGAATCTAAAGAAAATCTAGAATATTGACCGAAATTACCTAGCAGAGTTAAGCCGATAACATATTAGGAGTAGAAATCAGTAGGTACAAGAACCTTCAAATTTTTCCAACGACCAAACTGATGTCGCAAGATCTCCATTCTTGAATATTTTTACTTAGTTAAATATTTTTGTTAATTGGCCCCGATATATTTTATGGTTATTTTATATCCCTTTTTTCTTCAGATTTTTTTTATCGGTATTTCTGTGAATTGATGGTTATTTATATCCCTTTTTGCGTGTGTGTTTCTTATCTTCATTTCCGAAAATTATTAGTTATATCTCCTCTTTTTTCAAGTTTTTAGCTATATAAGAAGTGAAAGTGTAATTTTAAGAGTTAGTTCAATATGTAATCTTGACGACGTCAGAGTGTTGGCTAAAAAGTTGTCAATTCAATAAATTGTGGAAATAATTATATATAATTGAATATTTAATTGAAATGAATTTCTTTTGAGTGAGAACTTATTCAATTAAAAAAAAAGAAATAATAGAAATAAGCCATCAAACAATTTGACATCGGTATGTTTAAAGTTTTAAACAAATTTTGACTTTATCCGGAATCAGCGCTAAATTTCTTGTAAGGCAGTTCCTAAAAATAATTTTGCACCATACGAATCGCAATTTACCGTCATAGACCGAACCAAAGAGGCCAAACAATGGTTCATATTTCTGACAATAAAAGTGTACAACCCCACCGAATCATAAATTCCCGAAAGCGAATCGTCATAAAAGACCAAACGTAGCCCAAATTAACGTATGGATCATTTTATCCCACCTCCAAACGCCGTTTTTGTAGCTTCCGAAACGAAAAGCATTGGGCGAATTCCTGATCAATATTCAGGTCGGCCAATGGCAAAAAGGGGCGAACGAAAAAGAGAACAAACCCAGAATTTACCTCAATTTAATGACGGCGTTTAAAGCCAGCGCGCTCAAGAATAATTTACATTTAAAACATCGATTCGAATTAAAGTGTAAACTAAGCGTAATTGGACATTATGTAAACGACTGGCGAGGTCATTTGGTAGTTTCTAGACGTTCTAAACTTATTTCTGGCGTCAACGCAACGACCTCGAAGTAGAACGGAGGGGAAAAAGAGACAGCTGCTCGGATGAAAAGAGATGGAGGGCATGAACCAACTGACGGTGCTCCACGGGTTCAACATTTCGCTGTGTAAATGTCCTTAGCAGAGTGTAGTATCGCAAACAAGACTACTTCGAAGAGGCTCACTTTATTCGATGGATGCTTTCAGATCCTGGGAAGGAAGTTTAATATTTTTAAATCTTCGCTACTTTACAATTTTGCCTTCGGAGCGATCTCGGAGTTGCTCGAAACTGCAGTATTTTTGGACGGCATACTTTGAGGATCAGATCCGCGTGTGTCAAATTTATTTTTCCATCGTCAGAAAGGAATCTAAAATAGAATAAAGTCTCCAAGTTTAATTAATGGTATTAAGGGAATCAAATCATTATATGATGTTCGGCTTCATTATATTATTATTAATTGCACAGGAAATTATACTACACTTAAATATGCATCATGCATAACAAATGACAGCGCTGAAAATACGCGGCCTTGGTTCGGTGAATATTGATGTCGATCAAATTAATCTAGGGAATGAGAGTGAAATACGCTATAACTCTTTTGAAATTTCAGGTTTTATCTTGGAATTATCCGTTCGTCGTTTTTTTCACAGTATACACTGTTATAATCGTTAACAAGTGATAAAATTACGATTAAAAACTACTATTGTTCAAAGTATGGTATCTTTTTGACCACCTATACAAAGTTTAAAATGATTTTCAGTATTTGAACCAGATTTGTAAGATGATAAGACGATATATCAGGTGATTTATTTAGAGGTATTTTTTAATAAAAAAAATGAATAAAAACAATTTCATTTTATAATGTATATTATTACACAAAAGAACCATTCTTTACAATTATTTTTTAAACATAATTTAACAACGTCCATTTTGAAGTTCCAATTTTCAATTACGCGTCTGAATATTTCTAGTGGTATTTGGCCAATAACACGAGAAATATTTGCCTCCAATGTCTCAATTATCGCCAGATTATGCATATAGACTTTGGACTTTACATATCCCCAAAGGAAAAAGTCGGGAGGTGTGATATCACACGATCATAAAATTTTTGTGGAAAACAGTGGATCTTCTGCAAGTTTCTCAAGATCCCAACGACTAAAACGGAAACGATTCGGAAGGTCCGTCGGCTTCAGTTCTTGCACTAGTTGAATTTTGTAAACTTTTAAAGAAAGATCCTTACGTAAAATACGCCAAGTTGTTGAATATGACAGGCCAAGCTGTTGAGAACGGCGACGAATCGACACTTCACAGTCTTCGCGTACACTCTCCGCTACCGCCCCTTTATGTTCTTTACTACGTGCTGGGTGTGGTCTGTTTGGTCGAGTATTATCGAATAATGAAAATTGGGTCTCAAATTTACGGATGGTAGAGCTAATTGTGCGTTCGGTAAGTCGATTATGTGGATTATAAGTTATAGATACACATTCCTCGTAGAACGCCCATTTCCGTAATGAAGTTGAACAATTTGTAGAATCCATGCCGGGCTAAGTATTTCCATTATGACCTGTCAAACACTACTGAACAGAAATGGCACTTCAGTTAACACGAGGCATGCAATTAAATCCCCACCAAGAGCAATAAGGTTGGCATAAGCTAGCCCAAACTACAAAAGTTCATGGAAAGCCCTTAACACATCAGCCAGTGTTATTTATCGATTGATGACAAGGTTAGGTTGAAAAAGTTAGCCATGTTGGTTGTAAAAGAGAAACTGAGACTTCATAGGACCGTTTATTCGGTTATAGGAACAACTAGATTGAATAATTAAAGGCGGTCAGTTAATAAATGGGCTACAACGTTAGCACACCTTGTTGGTGTAAGCAATCAAACTCTAAGAAACAGGTTGTACAAGTTTAACCTTCACGCCAGTAAACTACCTCGTCTACTTCTAAAAGTGGGAGATCTAGCCTTTGCATTTTAAAGTAGTGGTTATTTCCAGTGTGGCAATACTTTTGTCATATGTGTTTTGACAGAAATTTAGGTTAATATTTGACATTAACTAAATGGATCGATTTAGGCAAAACTGGGAAATATATTGGCAAGCAGAAACAACTGGTTACTTGATCATTACTGTTCAAATACCTTTCTTAGTTGAAATTTTCACGAGAATCATGACATTTCTGAAATGGTAGGGAAACGGTAATTGTCCAAAGAAAAATGAAACTTTTCATTACATTTGTATAAAAATAATAAGCTTTTTTTGAAAAAATCAAAAACTTCGAAATTGAAAAAAGTATCGTGACTGTGAAAATTTCAGTATCAGTATGACGTGTGACCTCCCCTAGCTCTGATTACAGCTTCCAAACGTCTTCGAATGCTCGTGATGAGCCTTCGAATATTCTCTTGTGGAATATTCTCCCATTCATGACGAAGGGCTTCATGGAGCTCTTGTAAATTATTGGGACCATAGATGTTCGATGATTCAAGTCAGGACTTCGTGCTGGCCAGTTGAAACCTTTAAATTCCAACCTCATTCAAGCACGCTGTCATTATTCGAGTAGTATGTGGGCGTGCATTGTTGTGCATAAAAATTCCTTGCTCTCTCAGGAATTTCCTCTATGTACCTTAGTGCTGTTAAAGATCCATTTATAAGAACCAACTCTGTGCGGCCCTCTAAAGACACAGACTATAACAGATCCTCCACCGAATGGAACACGCTCCTCCGTACAGCTATCGGCGTATCTTTCTCCTGGACGTCTATAAACGCGTCTACGACGATCAGCTCCTCAAATGCTGAATCTGGATTGATCATAGAAAGTAGCAGGGCCCATTGAGCTTCTAACCAGTTTATGTGATCTCGTGCAAATTTAAGACGCGCATTCGATGCTCTCTGAGAAGTTCTGGACCTGTTGCAGGTCTGTATGGTTGTAAATTCGATTCTGAGAAACCTCGTCTTACGGTCCATTCACTTACGTTTACCTGACGTACTTCTATCAATCGCTTTTGAACTTTAACAGCAGTAAGATGGCGATTTCGAAGGCTTGTGGAAACCATGAATCTGTTATCCCTCAACGATGTGCACCGTCTCCTTCCAGATCTTGGTCAGCCTGCCTGTCTCCCGATGTCTTGTCAACATTATTTGGACTGTAGATAGGGAAACATTCATTCTTCTAGCAACAGATCTCTGGGTGAGCCCATTTTCAATAAGTGCCACCATTCTCGCACAATCTACAATTGGTAAACTCATTTTATGAAATTGTTTCTTTCAGAGAGTGGAAAACAAACTTTTTAATGACCAATGTTAAACGCAACTGATAAACGATGAATTTATCGAATTATACGAAGATGGTTTTTTTTATCGAGTTTTTTAGCCCATATGTCTATATTTTGCGCATAATTAGTTGATTTTCTATATACCCTCACGGCAATTTGTTGATCCATTTGTTCGTGAAAATATTAGTACGGTAGCCCAGAATTTAACTGAGCATTCATCAAAATCATCTCGTCATCTTGCTCAAGGACTTCTCTGCGGAGAATTTTCCACAAATATCGCGGTATGAAGGCTCACAAGATCAAATAGTGCAAGAAGGAAAGCCTCATGATCATCCGACGCGTTTCCACTTCGCTCAATGGGCTATTTAGTGATGAAGCTCAATTTTACCTCAGATGATAATTTTTTTGTGGTATTCGTTAAACATAAGATATACGCCAACCATCTATAAACGATTGTTCCCTTGAAACGCGAAATTGAAGTTTCCATTCATGAGATTGAGCCTCAAACAATCGACAATGTACTGAAAAATTGGGTTGATCGGATGGGATACTGTATGGCTAGTCGTGGCGGTCATTTGTATGGTATTGTTTACCATTCGTGAATGTCAAGGTTCAAACTTTATAATAAACCCACAACTTTGAAAAAATATTCATTAGTTTTTTATTTACAACCGATCAAAAATGCAAATTTTAAATGGCCCACCCCTTATAAACTGGGGTCAGCCGCAGATTAAAAGGGGCAAACGAGCATCCAGCTGAGAAACAATAAAGATATTGCCCGTATGAACAGAAAATAAGGAGTCTACAGGTCATCCTGTGATATTTACCCACATATATATATACGTTGTATAAAAATAAAAATAAAAATAATTAGGATAAAGGGAAATCAGAAATGCTATTTCAATGTATGTAACTATGTATGTCAGTCATGTGATGGAAGCAGGTTATTGATTTTAATGTTCACCTTCTTTACAAAGAGATTAAAAACAATAAACTTAATCTCCTAGCACTTGAAATAAATAGGTAAGTTAAAAAACAGATATAACTCAACGACCAAACAGACCTGATCAAATCTCCCAATACTTAATAAATAGTAATTGGAAATTCCAATATTTCTTCAACATATTCTACTCAAGAATCTTCTAATTTAGTCATCATACCACCTAAAACATGTTATGAATCTGAACAAATTTTACCTGGTGAAGATTAAGGTGTTTTAGTCTAAATCGTATGTTCGTAAATCGTAAGTATGTTTCATAATTTTATCATATTAGTGTCTGATGTGTTTTTCCAGCTAGATGCATCACATGCCGTGACTGATCTTATTATTGTGTTGTAAATATTCAGTTTTTTTTTCAACAGATTCTCGGTAATACCTAATAGTGGTACAGAGGTTTACAATCGAGACGTGATAAAAAACCGGGTAAGAAAAGAGGGGCCTTCTAACAGATATCGGAATGTCGGCAGTCGACAAAGAAGGTTGTTAAACAGATGGTGCCCATTTAAATATCTCAAATAATTTTTGGGGTTACATGGCTCCGTAGTCATTCATTATTTTTACATTATTTTGTTGTATATCTCAAATATTTGGATTAAGAAAGCTCCATACAGTCATTCATTATGTTTATTGTGAACGAATTTGGAAATTTCAATAATCAAGTTTCTTTTTTTTTGAATCTACATATAAAATTTTCTTAAGATTTTCTTTTGTCGCAAGGAATTACTGTTTTCTGAAGAATGAGTGGCAAAAGTTGAATTTTTGTTTACTTTTCATTAAATTCATTTTATGTTCGTTGAGAAAGGTTTTAAACAGATGTTACTTTGAGATATTTAAAAAGGAACATCTGTTTAAAACCTTTTTCAACGAACATAAAATGAATTTAATGAAAAGTAAACAAAAATTCAACTTTTGCCACTCATTCTTTAGAAAAAAGCAATTCCTTCCGACAAAAGAAAATCTTAAGAAAATTTTATATGTAGATTCAAAAAAAAAGAAACTTGATTATTGAAATTTTCAAATTCGTTCACAATAAAAATAACGTGAAAAATAATGAATGACTGTATGGAGCTTTGTAAATCCAAATATTTGAGATATACAACAAAATAATGTAAAAATAATGAATGACTACGGAGGTATGTAACCCCAAAAATTATTTTAGATATTTAAATGGGTACCATCTGTTTAACAACCTTCCTTGTCGATTGCCGACATTCCGATATCTGTTAGAAGGCCCCTCTTTTCTAACCCGGTTTTTTATCACGTCTCGATTGTAAACCTCTGTAGCACTATTAGGTATTACCGAGAATCTGTTGAAATATTCAAAATATTTATCACATTTGTTTAAATACCACTGTACCACTGTTAGGTCTTCAGTTGTCTGATGATGGGATAGTTCATTTCCCGAAACTCGAGTCACAAGAAAATGTGTAATATATATTTTTTGATAGTAAAACATAGTAATTTCTAGAATTTGTTTCAATTACTTCTTAATTTTTTTTGATTCTACTTTAATAAGACAATTTCATCCTGAACAATACACCAAAAATTTTAGATACTTCTTACCCGTATACTCCAAGACCATAGATTCAGAACAAACCTGGGCACACGCGATTTTCTACAATAAACAGCCTATTTAACACGAACAATAAACGATAAAGAACGACTACCGGTACTCTTGATTCCTTGGTCCCCGAACTTAGCACTATCTGTTCAAATTCTCTAATTCTTCTGACCCAATTCTTAAACTTCAAAAAAAAATTAATAATATCACTTAATATAATTATAATAATGCTAAATTCTGAGACCAATTCGAGCCTCGCACCACAATCTTTTCTCGACGATCTTACTAGTTTTTCCGGCGTGTCAAGACTCCCCGACAAACTCTCTTTTGGCCCTTTTGATGCCTCGTACGAGTCGGTTTCCTCTTTCCAAATTTTTAGTTCGTTCACCCGCTCAAAATTTCAACTTAGCACTTTTGAGAAAACTTCATCTCCTTGTCGAGCCACACGTGTTAATTCCGAAGTCAGCGTTTTCGTTGAAACTTTCCGTTCATTAACTCATCTGAAGAAATATATTCACGTTTTGTACAATCAGCTCTTGTGAACTTTTTAATCTGTAGTTTGTTATTACAATATATAGGCCAGAGTAAAAGAATTTCCTTTCATGAAGCCATTCGTGCGTGCCTCGAAAGCGAATTCCTAAGTTTAACATTAACCGCTCTGGAGATTAGAATAAACAAATTAATTCAGGGGCATTGAATCTTGCGTTGAATTCGCTATTGTCCACTGAATTAATCCCTGTATCATTACAGTCATTTCATGAATTCTATATCTTGTTGGTTTACCACAAATTTTAGCAGGATCAAAGCGGGCATTATCGTCTAAAAAAACGGAATTTGCCTGAATAGCATCATGAAAGAAATATATAACATTGTTGTATCTATGTATGATTCCGGGCTATCAAACAAAGAGTCCATATCCGAACACTTCGACTATCCGAAAACCTTCCATCTCTTGATTCATCTATAAACAAGACGAACCCTTATTCCTCATTTCAATGCACGTGTTTTGTTTCCTTTGCTAATCGAACACGTCTTTGAGCTTGTTTGAGTAAAAATCACATCAGCAGTCGTCATAAATGTTCATTAGCATACTCTTTCAGTTGAAATTGCAACATCAAAATCATGCAGAAGCTGCTGCAGTACGATCTGATAGGTACCCGTGGTATTGTACGGGTAAACATTGTCAGAAATTGATCTTCTGCACACCTTGGGCGTCCATTTATAGGCCTTTCGGTCATGTTTTCCGTTTCCCGATAGAGATTAAAGAGCTTCTAAATCATGCTTTCACTAACCTGAAAGTCTGCAACTTTTCTCGAAGACCTTCTGTAATTGGGCCATTGTTACTCATTCTGTTCGTTAATGATTTACCTTAGTCTACCGAAATACATTTAACTGTTTCTTTCGTTTGGTACTGATGTTTTCAGACGAGAAGTCATTCATTGTAATGGAGTCCTGCAGCAACTTAAAATGAAAATAAAAGTAACCTGAAGCCTCTTTCAGAGAATTCCTAATTTAAGCATCGAACTCAACACATTGTTCAACCTAACAGTTTCAATCCTCCCTAAACTGGTTTTGGAAATTACCTCACCGAGAGTACTACATTATGCAGTTAGCTCCTCCCTATTTATTCCATTATTATTGGAATACCAATAATATATTATTCATCCAATTACACTGGCTAAACCTAAATGAAATTGGTTTCAAAATAACTAACACGTTATTTCGGAATAACACCAATCGTAATTGTATCTTATTTATGTTTTTTGGAAGGAATAACTCATGTTGTTGCCTAATTCTTCATAAATTCTAAAAAAATATTTGGGATTTTCACATAAGTGATAGTTCACGTTGTCGACTTTTATATTTTGTTAAAAAACAACACACCTTTTAAAAACATTCTGACACAATTTTGAATTACTAATCAATTAGTCAGTTTCATCATGAGCTATAAAAACACTTGTAAAGTGAATTGTGTAACAGAAATGTTCCAAATATTGGATGGAGTAGTCCGTTACTTTGTGATAGTTCATTTTAATGGAATGAAACAAGAAATTACTTTGTTTTCTATCACTTTTTATTATAACTGATATACAGTGACTCGAGTTTCGTAGTGTTTACTACATTTTCAAACTGAATGAACAAATTAGATCTCAACTATTATATATGCTGATTGTAGGCTTCGGCAGAGCTTCGAAGAGAGGGGTTTTCCAATGTTCCGTCTGTTCGTTTAGTAGTTTTATTATTGGTACGTGCCTCTTATATTTTTCAATTTCTATGGATTCCAGGATGTCAAGTTTTTTTCCTTTCGCTTCCACGTGCAAGATAACAAGGTTGTTCAATTCTGGGAACGTGTGATCTGTATTGAAGAAATGGTTCGCAAAATTGGAATTATTCTTCCGGTTCCTAAAAGCAGATCGATGCTTTTTGTACCTTTTATGGAAAGGTCGGCCCGTTTGTCCTATATACACACTATTACACTCTTGACAACTTAATTTATAGACTCCAGAATTATTCAGTCGGTTCTCTTTGCCTTTCGGATTAAAAAAGAGATTAGAAATTTTATGGGAGGGTGTGAAAGCTGTTACTATGTTAATTTTTGACAAAATTTGAGCTATTTTTTGTGAAATTGGTCCAAAATATGTTAGTTTTATGAATTTATTGTTATTATGATCTGATTTGGAAATGGGGAAAATTTGTTTACGTATTAGTTGCTTTTGTTTTTTGTTTATGATGAAATTTATAGTTTTGGTTTCGAACTGATTTTTTGTGGCTATTTGTCTGATTGTATTCAATTCCCTCTTTAACGTAATATTATCTAAAGGAATTGAAAATGCTCTATGTACCATTGATCTATAAGCAGCTAGTTTATGATTGATCGGATGATTTGAAAAATTTGGTATTGTTGTATCAGTTGATGTGGGTTTTCTATATATCAAAGGAAATTTCATTATTACTGTTAATTAAAGTTATGTCCAGAAAATTTATTTTATTATCAAATTGTGCTTCCATGGTGAATTTGACCTTACCTTGCAAACTATTAAGATATTCTAATGTTTCATTTAATTCTGAATGTGTTCCGCAGAAGCAAGCCAATATATCGTCTACATACCTTTACCAAAAAGTGATATGCTTTGCGTGTGTGGATTTTAGAATTTTTCTTTCAAAACAGGACATAAAGATTTCAGCGAGTAATGGGCTGAGAGGTGAACCCATGGCATCTTTCTGTTTGTAGAATTTACTATTGTATTGAAAGTAATTTTCTTCCACGCAAAGTTCGAAAAGGGTTAAAATTTCGTTTTTTATTACAGGATTGATGTTAATTTTTGTTAGGATATTTTGCATGAACATAATCGAAAATATCCTAACAAAAAATAACATCAATCCTGTGATAAAAAACGAAATTTTAACCCTTTTCGAACTTTGCGTGGAAGAAAATTACTTTCAATACAATAGTAAATTCTACAAACAGAAAGATGGACTTGCCATGGGTTCACCTCTCAGCCCATGTGGTAAACACTACGAAACTCGAGTCACTGTATATCAGTTATAATAAAAAAGTGATAAAAAACAAAGTAATTTTTTATTTCATTCCAGAAATGTTCCAATTGAATAAAATAATAAAGACTATTTCTACAATTTATTAATTAACGAAAACTATTGGCCAAACAATTGTCGATAATTAATGAATTGTGGGAGAAGCTTTGTTATTTTAGCCCATTAACGAACTCATCCAAGATATTCAGATCTCAAACCTACCCTGTAAGTTTCAGGTAGTTTTTTCTATTCGAAATTTTTACGGAGGCTCAGCCAGACACAATTACTTTTGACCTCGGATTCTTCAGTGGAAAAACGTTAATAGACAATGCATACACATCAGATACAAAATAACATTTATATGGACTTGAAGTAAATCGCTTTAATTAGTGTTCAACTTGTGATGGCGAATTACTTAATTTGGTAGATTTATTTCATCTTAAATATAATAATACTATTTAAAATCCTTGAATCATATTTTATTATTTATTATTCAAATGCATAATTAAAATTATCCTTAGTGACTGTCAGGATATTTGTGATCTTATCAGTTGAAATTTTCCGACTAATAGTGTCGTCCATTCATCGGTATTCATCAATTCATTTACAAATCTGAATATCAAAACAGATTTGATCTAAAATAAAATAGAAAGGCCTTTTACTTGATAGAAGAAATATAACAAAATTTGAATATCAAAACAAATTAAAATATGTTTATCTTCTACAATTTTAATTTCAAAAAATTTTTATTCAAAAAAAACTCTTAGAATTAAATTAATGTCTAAAACAAGCACCGCTTACATTTAATAGACGTATATAATCAAAACTCAATATATAATGTCAAATGGAATAAATAAACCAAAAGATATACGAAAGTCATTAAAATTAATAAATGAATATTTAAAAGAGACAAAATTTGTTTCTGGTCTTACCTTCAAGAACGCCAATTGCCTTTTAAAAAACATGAACACACCTAAAGCACTTGAAGAAGATTTCTGAATTTACTTATTCGAATATTTAAATATATTAAATATTTCAAATAAATTATATTCTTTGAGAAGTCCTTTAAGTGTGTTCATGTTTTTAAAAGGCAATTGGCGTTCTTGAAGGTAAGACCAGAAACAAATTTTGTCTCCTTTAAATATTTATTTATTAATTTTAATGACTTTCGTATATCTTTTGGTTTATTTATTCCATTTGACATTATATATTGAGTTTTGATTATATACGTCTATTAAATGTAAGCGTTGCTTGTTTTAGACATTAATTTAATTCTAAAATTTTTTTTTTTGAATAAAAATTTATTGAAATTAAAATTGTAGAAGATAAACATATTTTAATTTGTTTTGATATTCAAATTTCAGATTTGATCTGTTAGTCTCCTATAATTTTAAGTTCAAAAAATTTTTTTCAATAAATTTTAGAATTGAATTAATGTCTTTAAGAACAGCTTATATTAATAGACATATAAAATCAAAACTCATTATATAATATCAGATGGAATAAAAAAAACCCAACAAAATAACTTGCCAATCAAAATTAATAATAAAATATTTGAAGGAGACAAAATTATGTTTCTGATCTTATATTTATAAAAACTAAATCTTTTTCAAGAATACAAAACAATTTTATGAACTTCTCAAAAATATAATTTATTTGAAATATTTAATATATTTAAATAAATAAGTTACTCCAAAAATCTCTCAAAATATGTATCACATCCTTAAAAAACAATTAGAATTCGGATTAGGTCCCCATCGGTCCAACTTCTCATTTAAAAAATAAAATCAATTAACAATAAATAACTTACCTCAAAGACCTGGTATCCTCGTTTCAACACACTAACTTTAAAATCCAAGGTATTCTATGTCATCACAAAAATCGCACAAAGCTTATAAGGTATTTTATGGTCTTTAGTTGAATCACATGATATTTATATCATGGAATTTTTTTTAAACCTACATATAATTATATATTATATATAAAATTAAATAATAAGAGGTTTTTTACTTGATTTTTTTCCTCCTGATATTATGTAATGAGTTTTGATTTTATATGTCTATTAAATATATAAGCTGTGCTTATAAGATATTAATTTAATTCTAAAAGTTTTTGAATAAAATTTTTTTAAATTAAAATTATAGGAGACTAACAGATTAAATCTGTTTTGTTACCCAAATTTTGTAATAATACTTCTATCAAATAAAAAACCTCTTCTTATTATTTTATTTTATATATAATTATATTAAGGTTTAAAAAAAACTCCATTATATAAAGATCATAAAATACCTTACAACAATAGGAGTAAGTTATTTATTGTTAATCGATTTTATTTTTTAAATGTGAAGTTAAATATTTCAGATAAATTATTTTTTTGAGATCTTAAAATTATGTTTTGTATTTTTGAAATGGATTCAGTTTTCATAATTATATAATAAGATCAGAAACAAAATTTTGTCTCCTTCAAATATCTATTTATTAATTTTGATTGAAATTTTATATTTGTTGGGTTTTTTTTATTCCATCTGATATTATATAATGAGTTTTGATTTCATATGTCTATTAAGCATAACCTGTGTTACAAGACATTAATTTAATTCTAAAAGTTTTTGAATAAAATTTTTTGAAATTAAAATTATAGGAGACTAACAGAATTAATCTGTTTTAATATTCAAATTTTGTAATAATCCTTCTATCAAGTAAAAAACCTCTTCTTATTATTTGATTTACAAATTATTTAAATTTGTAATGAATCAAGTTGTACATAAAACAAAACTAAAACAAGTTTTTAGAAATTACTACATTTTTTTGGTAGTTCTAAAAATATGTTTTGATTATGATCAATTATCAAATAGGAACGTCTAAAACTGTTCGGTATAAAATAAAACTATCTATTGCGAAATTTTAATCAATTGAAATTTTTATTCAAAAGGATATTACTTGAGATATTTTATTAATACCTAATCCTCAACTGTATTCAGCTATCAGAACGAAAATAAACATTACATTTCTCTGATAAAACGATCTGATAATAAATAACGAGAGTCATCATTAGTTTTTCTCCATATCTCTAAGTTTATAATTCCATGGTTAACCGTTAATTAAAACAATCGATCAATCTTTAAATCGATCAACAGATTGGAATTTGTAAGAACTCCTTATGATCCGTCTCTGTTTTGTGCTTTGCAACTCTTAAGTATATTACCATTTTTTATAAAGTACCAAGCCGTATAAGTATGTCATAAAAACTCACCTACCTTGAGTATTTCAAACATTGCGAAATTCTTCCTTTCATTCCGTCGATATTCAAACATTCAGAATAAACAACTCAACTTTCTAAATAGCCCCATTATGTTGCTTGTAAACGGTTCCACGAAATGACCTTGTGCATCGAATAGGTATACGATAAATGCGTCCTTTATTTGGAATTATATATTAAATATAGCATTCAGGTTGTGGATTATGTGAAATTATTATCTTTATATCCATTCAAACAATAATGTTGCATTCTTCACATGTAATGGTTAATAATTTCAAAATATTCATTTCGAACAAAGAGCTATCCACTATAATGATATTCATAAATTTTCCTCTTTGATAGAGCATTTCATATAATGTAAAGAATTATATATATTTCCATATCTCCTCAATCGGTATATATTATACAAAACAAATAGAAAAAACATGTTTACTGTTTAGTAATAAAGGAGAAAGCTATTTTAATAGCTACCTCCCAACTTCAACGTTGGTAACCCAACGTAAATAATACCCAAATTCTTTTATGACCTGTACAGAATAAACGTTAAAGTATTCAGTACAAGCGTCCTCCCCTTGTCTATAGAATGGAATCGTCCGGAGTGAATAGCGTGCCATATTTCTGTGCCAAGCCAACTTGGATAGCGAGGTTCCCCTCCCGACCATTCCCCTGACATATCCATGAGTTTACATTAGTCATCTATCCGTTCCCCCTCCACCATTAGTATGAGCCATTTCATGATTGACATTCTGACAATGTGTTTTTGTTCCAATAAAAAAAATACTGATAACTTGAAGCTTGTTTTATGAGACTACGCCAGAACTGACTCTACATTTATATTCAGAACACGAATGTTTGAGGAGAATTGGGCGTTGCCCTGGTAACTGTAGAGAATTTTATGATTTAGGGGATCCTGTTTGAGGGCTTGGAGGGGATAATTGTGTTTCTCCCTGTCAAATTCCAAACATTCTTTGAACATGAGGAGAAATTTAACAGGAAATTTAACGAAAGTTAAATTAAGTGATAATAATGTTATACTGATTACATTTCTCTGTATCCGAACAGTCATGAGTCATTTTAATTGATTATGTGACTCATATTAGGCTTCGAGGTACGATAACTGTAATGTTTGAATAAATGTATCACAATCGACTGGAGGTTTATGGTACAGAAATAAATATTGACATTCCATTCAGAACGTTACCTCAAAATCGTGCATTAAAATTTCTTTTAATCCATCCTAAAAGTAACACAATTGAGGAAGTAGGAAGAATAAAGAACTGTACGTCTGGGATTTTTTATTTAATGAAATTTATAAAAAATTATGTTATCCAACCACAGAAGAATCTCTGAAATTGCAAGATTTCCACCTTAAAAATCATGTCTTGAAGTTGAAGAAAATATTTTCCAGCAACTCTTCAACGAATTTAGGTGAATCTCGGACCATCTATAGTAACTTTTTCCTGAAGAATCTTATTTTGTTTACGCCAATATTGTAAAATGCATAACGAATGCTTGTTTGAAATTCGAAGCCTCATTTGTCAACTTCTGATATACTCAATATAGAAGAAGTACATGGTGTTTTTGAATGTGTTTTTTTTCTAACTAGAAATAGAACTCGTCCAAAAGATTTTCGACAATAGAATAATGGAACCTAGAAGTTCCTTCCTCAATAATAAGTTGGATTCTACTCACGCGGAACATCTAATAAAAAAAAAACATTATTTTGACGAACGTTTTAGGATTTTACATAAAGAAAATAAGGGTCTGAAATTGAACCTGTTGAAAAGTATGGAAATAAACCGATTAAGAAGTTCAGGGAGTTCATTGAACGAACAAACTGAGTTATTTAATTCACCTTGATTGAATCTATTAGACTAGAGACCCGGTGGTTTTACCAAGAGTAATAAAAATATTTTATTATACCCTTATCACTCAACAGAAAATATTTATATACTGCATGCGTCATGTGTACAACTCATGATAATAAATAGAAATCTGCATATTTATCTTTCATTTAAATATATTGTTATCTTTGTTTAACATGTCTTTATTTTTTATGTGAATATCTAATTTGTTAGTAGTTCTAAAAGCTGTTAGTAAATTCGTTCTTATAATATTTCTTCACACTTTGTTCACTTGGCCGATCAGAGAGACCATAACCTGTACGTAATCTGCGCCAAGTTGTCTTTATAAAGCTTTAGTTTCAAATGTTTGTTTTGTAATAACCTAACCTAGAAATCCATCATATGATTTATTGGTCACAAGTTTTGCTTTTCACTTTAAAATTCTAAAGAACGAACTGCTCTAGTGTACATTTGTTGAACCAGATTGCGGATTTGTTAATTAGGGCTTGAAGGTGCATTATTTTTGGCTGAGCATAACGGCATCAACAGTGTACTGCAGAAGATATATATTTGTACAATTTTTTGGGGTTGTTGTTAAAGAAGTTCAACTTAGATATTGTATGGAACAGAATGGAGAGAAGTCTTTGCTGGTATTTTCGATCATTTTATATGTAATATTAGTTGCAAAGGGAAATCCAGTATGTATAGCTTGAAAATGAGTCATGCATACCGTAGGGTACCGAAGGCTTTATTGATCTTTAAAAATACGACAGCATTTCACTGATCGTTGATTCTGCTGTCTGTATGTTAATACTCAAAACAATGGGTGAATTTCCCCACGTCTCAGGCTACTTCCGAATACCGTCTCCGAAAAACTTCTTATCTTTTGATCCAATTTTCGATTTATTAGAAAGAAGTGAAGCAGTAACCCGCCACATCGTGTTCAATCGTTAAAGCAGCCAGTAAGTAGTTAGAAGGAACAATGTCCGTGTGTTATTTTTCCACTGTTTCTCGCCAATGTGTAATAATGCAGATGGAAGGAATAAGGATGATCCTTTTTAACTACTTATTTTTCATTTTCGTATGATTTTTCGTTTCTTCAAGAGAAAAGTACTAAAATTACATTTATTCAACTTAACGTAGCAGGTGAAATGGTGCTTGTTGAACAAGCACGCAAAAGCTTTTGACTTTAAGGATGTGCTTTTTACCATTTTTGGAGGTGGAATAGTAATTACAAAAAACCTATTGTACTAATAATTTACTGAATCAGTGAGAATCTAGACGACAATCCGAAAGTCTTCGTCGAGTAAAACATCTTGAGCAACAAAGGCCTCTAAATTATCAGAGGAGCTCTCAGTCCTGCATAAACCGCACCTTGTTCTAAAAAAGGAGCAGAATAAATTAAATCAACCACGATATCCCGAGAGTCTAAAGGCCCTGCTGAATAGTTTCGTAATAAAGCTGGAGGCCCTGGAACGCAGCGGTGGGGCAATTTCCGGTCTAAAGTGAGAGAGAAAAAGAAAGAAGAGTACGACAAGTGTGCTCCAAAGTGCTGCTTGGCCCAGCCCCAAGCCATCGACCTATGCATCAGCAGCCTTGAGATTCAAAACCCAGGGGTTCTCCCCACGTCCACTTTCCACTTATTTATTTGGCACTCTAGCTCGGAGGCTCTCAAGTTTAAACGACCATCTACTTTGTTGTAATGGTGAGCTCGAACGAACGTGTTTTCCACGTTACATATATACGTCGACGATGATTTCGCATCATGACGTGAAATCATTGCTTCTTCTTTTCAATAACTATCCCATACCCGGTAAGTATTTGAAAAGTTCCGAGCGTTTCATTTCGAACTGCAGGGTCGCAAGAAGAACGATCGGAATGAGTAGAAAATACTCTCACGAAAATGAATACTGAAAAATTTATTTTATCTTAAATATCATACAGATTTATTCTGTTAACATCACTACAAATTTTAATTTTATAAAAAAAATTTCTCAAAAACTTTTTAACATTAAATTGAATAAATGTCTCAGAAAACACAGTTTCACTCAATTTGACATATAGAATGAACATACACAGGACCAAAAGGAATAAAAGAATATAAAAAAATATAAATTATTATACAAAGGTATTATGAAAACCAAATTCCTTCTCAAAAATGCACAATATAATCTCAAGAATTTCTTCAAAAATAATTCTCTTTAAAAAAGTTCCTTCAAAAAATCCCAAAAGCATGCAGCATATGTGGTGGAAATTAATAAAGAATCAAAAGAAATATAAAATAATGATAAAATTATTCAGACATCACCTTATACATATATATATATATATATATATATATATATATATATATATTTCGATTGGATATTAAAGAATCACAAGTTCCTTCACCAAAAAATGTTCAACATATAATTCAAAAATCCTTTTTTTAAAGAATATGTAGCACATTCTCCACAGAAAGAACCTGATACATTCGGACCCAAAATCTCATCAGCAAGGAGTTATTTCAATAAGCCAAATAATATTTTAAAAAGGTATAACAATACCTTCTTTAACACAACACGTTTCTGCAACAACTAATCAATTTTGGGGTAGGCATGGTCTAAACGAAAATTAGGTTATATCACAGACATATACAACGAAAGAAGAAACGACTTAGACTCTACATTAGATAACCACCATATGCATGTGATGTAATACAAAGAAGATTTTCAATTATTAAAGTATACGAATTGAAAATTACTACGAAGAAGTATTTGCATATTACAGAATAACAGCTGGAAATTATTCACCAGAACCTCTACATATTTTAATCTAAATAAATCTCATGAAAATTTTTAGAATTAAATTTTAAAACATGTCCTAAATACACTGTATCACTTTATAGGCATATATATTATCGAAAATATGAATAAAAACAATATTCTCATTTCCGCTAATATTTTATTGACACTACGATCGTTACGTCATACCATGACTTCTTCAGGTGAGTATTACAAGATACTGAGTATACCGTGAACAAGAACTTCATTTTATAGTACATGGATATAACAAAAATAGAAGAGGGGGTGAAGAGAGTTTTACAATACTTTTGGGAAACTGAAAAATGGTTCAAAAAAGATTCAACAAAGGGGATCTTTTTTGAACCATTTTTCAGTTTCCCAAAAGTATTGTAAAACTCTCTTCACCCCCTCTTCTATTTTTGTTATATCCATGTACTATAAAATGAAGTTCTTGTTCACGGTATACTCAGTATTTTGTAATACTCACCTGAAGAAGTCATGGTATGACGTAACGATCGTAGTGTCAATAAAATATTAGCGGAAATGAGAATATTGTTTTTATTCATATTTTCAAGATGAATTTCCGTCAAGTAAAGACCGAAACAATCATAGATATATATTATCATCACATGTGGTGGAAATTAACTAATGAAAAATCAAAAGAAATAAAATAATGATAAAATTATTTAGACATCACCTTATATCTTCATATTTTCGATTGCATATTAAAGAATCACAAGTTCCTTCGTTTAGGCCATACCTACCCCAAAATTAGTTAGTTTTTGCAGAAACGTGTTGTGTTAAATAAGGTATTGTTATATATTTTTAAATGATTATTTTGTTTATTCGAATAACTCCTTACTGATGAGATTTTGGGTCCGAATATATCAGGTTCTTTCTCTGGAGAACGTGACATATATTCTTTAAAAAAAGGGAAATTAAAAAAAGACCTTTTTTGAATTATAAGTTAAACATTTTTTGGTGAAGGAACTTGTTATTCTTTAATATCCAATCGAAACATATATATGTATAAGGTGATGTCTTAATAACTTTACCATTATTTTATATTTCTTTTGATTCTTCATTAGTTAATTTCCACCACATGTGATGATAATATATATGTCCTTAAAGTGACATTTAGGACATGTTTTAAAATTTAATTCTTAATTTTTCATGAGATTTATTTCGATTAAAATTTGTAGAGGTTCTGGTGAATTCATTCCAGCTATTTTCCTATCAACAAACTTAGAATATAGTGAATTTTTAAATATCAAAACCCTACGTATTCCATGTTCGTCACAGAAATTACACAAATTTTGTAAGGTAATTTTAAGGACTCCAAATCCAAATGATACTATGTATGTTAGTGACAAAAAGTATTCTTTTATGGATCCTGGTGCTGTGTAATGTGTGTTAATTATATATGTCTACTAAATAGAAAATGTGTTTTCCAAGACATTTATTTAATTTAATTTTTGATAAGTTTTTGAGAAAAAAATTTTATAAAATTAAAATCTGTAGTGAGGTTAGCAAAATAAACCTGTATGATATTTAAGATATTGTGGTAAGATAATAAAAAGAGGTTTTTTCTTGAAAGAATGATTATTATACAATTTTAAATATCATACATATCTATTCTGTTAACCTCCTACAAATTTTAATTTCAAAAAAATGTTTATTCAAAAACTTAATAATAATTTATTGAGGTTATGTTGTGCATTTTTTGAGAGGAATTTGGTTTTCATATTACCGTTATGAAACAAACGTTTGTATCCTTCAAGTACTCTTTTAATAATTTTAATTAATATGCTTTAAAATTTGAATATCAAAACAGATTCAATTTGTTAGTCTCCTATAATTTTAATTTAAAAAAATTTTTAGAATTAAATTAATGTCTTATATCTTAGCACAGCTTATATTTAATAGACGTATAAAATCAAAACTCAATACAATATCAAATGAATAAATAACCCAACAAATATAATTTGTCAATTAAAATTAATAAATAAATATTGAAGCAGACATAATTTTGTTTCTGATATTACAATTATGAAAACTAATTCTATTAAATAATAATAATAAAGACATTAATTTAATTCTAAAAATTTTTGAGTAAAATTTTTTTAAGTTAAAATTATAGGAGACTAACAGATCAAATCTGTTTTGATATTCAAATTTTGTAATATTCCTTCTATCAAGTAAAAAACCTCTTCTTATTATTTTATTTAACATGCTATATTTTCTTTGTATCCTTTTATTTCTTTTTATGCTGTGTAATGAGTATTAATTCTATATGTCTACTAAATTGAAACTATGTTTTATGCGACATTAATTTAATTTAATTTTAAAAAGTTTTTGAGAAAATTTTTTTATAGAATTGAAATTTGTAGCTAGTTCAGCAGAATTAATCTGTGCGATATTTAAGATAGAGATTATTTAATCTATAAATGTGTAAAATACCACATGTTTGTCGTGAAATGATAGTGCTTTGGCATGAGTGCGCAAAAATTCACAATCCATTAAAACTCTAGTCTAATCTCATTTGGACACATACATTCATTGAATAAAACACTAGTTTTGAAAGTCGAGAAAGTCATGGTTTTTATTATTTTTTACCTTTGTTTTGTTTTTGTAAAATTTTATAGGCGTTAAGTACTTATAGTAGAGGGTATTCAATTTAGAAAAAAAATCAAACTTAACAAAACCTAACTACCCGATTAAACTGAACAAAATTTGGACGAAAAACGATTATACTAAGGAAATATTACACATTTACATCAATTGAACATGGGATAAAGCTACTCAGCCCCCCGAAAAGAAAGTCATGAATCGGGGGGCCCCTCAAGTTTTCCGACAGTCCGTCATATTGCTCAGCCGCCTGTCTTTCCAGTTCTTGATACACGTTATCGCTGGAGTTACAGTATTGCTCCAGCGCCTGTATCTCCAGTTCTTCAGAATTGGTCGAAGTTACAGGAACATCTTCTTCGAACAGGACATTGACCGTTTTACTGACCACCTCTTCGAAGTCGCTTCCAACTTTGAGCTTCGAAGATTCGGCGACCTTTTTCCTATGTGAAGTCGAGGCTGGAACGTCCGCACAAGAAGAAATCGAATTTCCGCTTCTTCGTATGACGTCGCTGTCTGCGGTCTCAGTGGATGCAGAACTTTCTCCTTGAGATCTTCTGGCTTTACTCTTCAAGATGCTAATTTGAGGTTGGGTAGATTTCTTAGGTTTAGGTTTCAATCGGTTATCCATAAAATATTGGGATGTCGACGGTATAGGTTGCTGGTGATTGGATCCCATCCACAGGCTGGGAGTCTGCGGAACGAAATGTGGATTAAGGTAGTTCGCTTGGTTCACGTTTGGTCTGGTATAATTCTGAGGTACAATCCACCGTTGCATCATTCTTGTCTGCTGTATAGGTTGATAATAATAAGGTGTTTGTACGGGTGGCGTGAGTGGATAAATGGACGTGCGATTCTGCTGTAACATCAGTACAGGCTGCGCGTACTGATACTGACTGGGAATGAAGGCGTTCTGACGTTGAAAGTTTTGCAAGTTTCTGTTAGTTATCACTTGGGACGTATGCGAGAACGTATTCGTACAACCACAACTATTCTGAAATGTGTTCGAGTAATGCGAAGCATTAAATTGGTAGCTGTAATTGTTGACGTAAGATGATTGTGCGATCATGGGAAGAGTGGCGGTACTCGCACTTCTAAAATCTTCATTAGTCTGCTGCAACGACTCTCTGGCAACGTTAGATAGTTTTACGGGAGAAGTCGTAGTCACAACCTTAGGTTTCGGTAAAATTTTCACATTCGTCTGCATCGACGTATTCTTCTGGATCCTCATCTCGGTTTTAATGACCTGACTTCGATCAGTTTCACTCTGAACTTGGGAAGCTCCGAAATCGGTTACCGTCGAAACCATAGAGGACGCACAGCACACTGAGAATTTCGGAAAGATCATATTCAAGGAACTTGGAGTCTCTAGCTTCGGGACGGATATCGGTGGACTGTTGGAATCTTTCTTCGTCATCTCAGTTGTGGTAAGTCCCTGCAAGACGGCAGAGTAGAGTCTCTTGGGGCACACTGGCTCCTCGGCTTTGATCTCTTCCACGCAAGGTTCTTCGATCTTCGGTTCAACGGGTTCCGTGTCCAGCTCTTGGATCACTACCTGACTTTTGCTCATCCAGCCGTTCTGCTGCCTGAAGGAAGTGGCCAGATCCTGCAATTAGAAAATGCTAGATTGATATGTTGTTGACGAATCCAGATGATACCTTCAAATGATCGAATTCGTTCGTCGACTCTGATACCTCGTCTAAAAATGTTCCCTGACCTCTCAGATCGTAAGAGGCATTGTAAAATTGCAAACTGGGCAACTTGCTTAAAGTTAAATCTATGTCTCTGGCGAACGCTATGCATCGCTGACGTAAATCGTCCTTTTGCGTATTCCAAATTAATTTTACTCTATCTAAAAGGTGAAGCAGAAATGACTCAATTGCAGAAGTTGAATACTTATATACTCTGTGGATCAAGGGTTGCCTTCTATACATCGAGAATGGTTAAGATGTTTCAAACCATAATGTGTTCACTGATTTGAATTATTTGTAAATTTTTGTGGATACTTTGCTAGATTTTTTTGTCTGTGAATGGAGATAACAAGGGATGGTAAATTTTTGCTCAGTAGACCAAGTTTAATCCAAGACTTAGCAGCATCAGGCTACTACATAATTCAATTGTCCGCCAAAGGCTTTTGAAATCTAGTATGCGGACCGTTAGAAAACAACTTCTTATAACCGCTTGAAAGAACAGAAGCTATTCTGGAGAAGAAAATAATCCAACTAGTCTACAGAAGACTGAAAAAATGTTATTTAAAGACTCAATTTAATCAGGAGTTTAAAAGAAAATACTTGATGTCGATCAAACTGTAGAACAACCAATCAGAAAAATCAAACAATTTGTTCTGGGCAGTGTTTTTCATATAGGGATCTTTATTAGATATCTGGTGCTAATCAAAACTATGATGACCAGTCAAAAACAAAATCGATACACCATTTGACAAGGAAACCGCAAAGTTATAACACCAAAAAGGGGCAATTCTTCAACAGTACTCTACTCCCTATGGGAAGTCGAAGGAATTGTTGAAATAATTCCAGGATATAAAAATAACTGTCCTAGATTGGCCTAGGAATGATATTGCCATTTGCAAAGCTATATGCCTATGTGCTAGAGATTCTTCTTCAAATTTATAGCAACAGTTTGATTCTTTATTTGGTTACAAACTCAAAATCATCTTTTTTTTCTATTTCATTGGTTCGATCCTTATTTATTGTGGAATAATTTCAAATTAAATATCGAAAAACATTATTTAAGCTTCCATTACTAAAAGCCCATCTGAAAATAACAGAAAGGAACCAGAAAAAGAATTATTTCAAATACCAGACCAAAAATAACCAAACAGGAAGTTATATATGCCCTTAAAACTTAAAAATGCCAGAACTTCAGGACTAAATTCTAGATCAGATTTCAAGTGAACTTGTAAAGCTTATATCGATATTCTGATCATCCTGTTTAATGCGTTTTACCACTCAGGACATATTCCTGGGGAATGGCTGATCTCAACCTCTATCACTCATCCGAAAAAGGCTAACGCCAAGCATACAATCACTATCGAACAATAAGCTGAAAACTCTTCTGAAAATTATTCATCTCAGAATATATTCCGGCGTGTGAGTTGCATCCCAAATAACTCGGGTACTGACCATGCAGAGCCAGTATAGGTTGGATAGTGCTTCGCTGCTACCAGTCAGAGGGTTGTAGGTTTTCGAACTGAAGCCCAAACTGGAAGCTGGTGGGTTCATCTCTTTGGAGGGGTTCTCACCTCGCGCGATTAGGCGTAACCCTTATTACCCTTTTTGCCTCTGAGGGCAGACTGTGTAGTAACTTGGCTGAGTAGTAACTTGGTGAAAGAGCTCACATGCGCTCATATGTTAATACATATGGTAGAATTCACGTGACCTTAATTGCCAAAGAGACCAAGTTTATGAGCATATCGAAGAAACCTCCAGTCAATGTAAATACTGTTTTGGGAAATCGAACGATTGAAAGAGTAAGGAAATATAAATATTGGTCACTATAATAAATCAAAATAATGACTGATTAGAAAAGATCAGAATAAAAATAGAACAAATAGAACATGCAAGATCTACCTTTAAGATGAGAGGAACATTTTGCTGCAGAGACCTCACTTTAGACTTTAAAGTAAGGGTACTACGATGCTGTATGTTCTCGATGCTTTTTTACAGGATGGAATGCTGGACTCTAAGGGAAACAGTGGACTGGATGCGTTTGAGATCTGGTTGTACCAAATAATTCACAAGTTGGATGGACAGGTTTACGAACGGAAATTTTATGCATAGAGCAAGGAAGGAGAAATAAGTAATGATTATTGTGAAAAATAGCAAACTGCAATAACTGAAATACATAACGCGCGGAGCAAAATATGACTTATTGTGGCTGATGGTGCAAGGAAGCTGAATTCTTCCTTGCACAATCAGCCACAAGAACTAGCATAGGAAAGGGACGTCATTCCTGGCTTAGAAACCTAAAAGATTGGTCCACCTGCTCTTCAGATCAACTTTCCAGATCTGCCGAATTCAAGATCCGGATAGCCTTGATTATTGGCTACCTTTGGTTCGAAGATGGCACTTGAAAATGAAGAAGCTTCCATTCATTGGAATTGAGGTAGAGGTGGATATGTTGTCCACAAGATCTAAGGAGTATAGAGCTCTGGCTAGAAGATTATTCGAATCGGAATGGTATAACATACGAGGGTGGTTCAAATATGATCGAGACAAACTCTGTAGATGGCGCGCATTTATGTTTCGAAGGTCGTGGCTTGAGGATGTGATAGCTGGTTCTCTAACGAACAGTGTGGCATTTGTTTTTGTCGGAGCACGTGTTTTACGCTGGTGCTACGACCATGAGTGAACGTCAAGTGCCGACTGCTGTTGCGCAACGTATTATCATTCGTTTTTTAGTGGGAGAAGACGTTAAAAACACGGATATTTTTGTGCGTTCAGTTCAGTTCAGTTCAGTTCAGTAGTGAATGCCTGAGTAGGGCTGCCGTGTCTAAATGGGCCAAAGCATTCAAGGATGGCCGCGAAACCGTCGAGAATGAGCGCCATAATCGTTGACCGCGAACCAGCGTCACACCAGCCAACATTCGCTGCGTAGAACAACTCATTTTGGAGGACCGTAGGATGAATGTTCGAGACATTTCGGCTGAAGTCGGCATCAGTATTGGTAGTGTAGAGTCTATCATCCACGAACACTTTCAATATCGCAAAATAACGGCGCGATGGGTTCCTAAACTGTTGAACTTTGAGCAAAAATTAACGCGGTTGGAAGTTTGTTGCCGCTTACTGACGCAATACGAGGCAGAGGGGGACGGTTTTTTAACGCGAATCTTCACTACAGACGAAACATGGATACACTATTACACTCCCGAAACCAAGAAAGTAAAGAGTGGAGGAAGAAGGAGGAAGGGGCACCAGTCAAAGCGAAGACAACCTGATTTCCGGGTAAGGTAATGTGTACTGTATTCTGGGACCAGCAGGGCATGCTGTACGTCGATTTACTGCGCACTCAACGTACCATCAATGCTGCATACTACTCTAACCTTCTGAAAACACACGTGAAACCCGCTTATCGCTCGAAACGGAGGAGCATTCCAGCACGAAGTGCGATTCTCCTCCAGGATAACGAGCGCCCTCATACCGCGCGTCTCACGCTCGATACAATATCGGAATTGGGGTGGAAGGTACTGGAACACCCCCCCTACAGTCTGGATTTATCGCCCTGCGACTACCACATGTTTGGACCACTGAAAGAGGCTCGTGGAGGTCAAATGTTCAACACCGACGACAAGGTAGAGGGATTCGTGCGCATATTGCTGTCCAAGTTGCCCAAGGAATTTTTCGATAACGGCATCAAAAAACTCCCGATAAGGTTGAACAAAATGTGTAAATAGTGAGGGGAATTACCTAGAAAAAATGTGATTTTTTGTAAATTTTTCGATAATAAATAAACGTGTTTGAGTATTTGTCTCGATCATATTTGAACCACCCTTGTATATATGTGTAGAATTCACAACTCAAATAGACCCGAATAAGTATAGTCAATTGTCGGGATATGAGCAGCAGATATGCATATTTCGGATCTTCATCATCATTAAAAGGTGCATTTATGAGGCACATGGACAAAACATGATAAACTTGTTGAAGCTTGTTTCATTATGAACTTAAAGAAGTTTCTATAAACGTTATAAGTTAATGTAACTGAAATAAATATTAAGATGATATGAAAAATATGAATCTTCGGAAAACATCAAAATCGTTAACTTTTGACGAGCAGTTTAGTTGAAGAAACAGCTTATTTGGAAATATTTGTTGAGCACACGCCAAATATATATAATATATGTTTTTCAAAGGGAACATTAAAAAAAACATAAAAGTATTGCACGATGACTAATGTTTTCCTACTAAAATAAAAAGGCAACCCTCAATTTATACAGAATGTCATTCAAATAATGCCGAAATCGAAATGTTTTCACGATGAATACAACGAAAATGTGCACACATCATTCGGAAAAAATACTTCAAAAATCTACCTGCCTGAAATAATAGCCATTCTTAGTTTTTTCTCTTGAAAACCATTGGCGTTCAACAGAGGTGATACCACGCTGATCTCTTGTTCCTCCACTGGTTTATATTGTCGCATTCCGTGCTGGTTGCAATACTCGAAAGCGCCATAATCGTTTCTTTTTTGATTTTCTGAAATAATTTAACAAATTGAGATTACCAAGTAAAGTGATGCAAAGTTTTATTAAATATTTGGAAATAATTGCTCTGATGTAAAAGTGGGCCATCTAGAGTTTATATTTCGAAGTAGAGGTTATTTCGAGTGTGGCAACACTTCTGTCATTCGTGTTTTGACAGAAAGTTGGTTAAATTATTTGACATTAACGAAATGGGTCGATTTACGTTTGAAGAAAACTGGGAAAGTTTAAAAACTTAATTCCAAAGTGATTAATCTTCTATCCGAACTGTTGAAAACTTACGTGGAAAATTCAACAGAAATTAAATGTCCTCACGGCAATTTGTGGATCAATTTCTTTGTGAAAACTGGATTGCTATTTGATAAAACATCCCGTTAACGTCCCCGTCCAGTGGGCAGAATGTGGCTGAACATCCGTTTCTTTGAATGTAGTTATCTTCATGATGAAATATCGGGTGTTTTTTTAGAGTGATAGAACGTTCGATAGGGATAACTGTGATTTGACAGAAAGTAGAAGCCAAGCTTTTTGACATTTCTGTTCAGTAAGCATTGACAAATTATCATGGAAAGACTTACGCCGCAATAACGTTAACAAATTATTGAAATTTATTTTCAAAATCAGTGTTCTATTCGCCAAATATATAGAGCACTGTACGTACAGAAGAAAATATCGACGTGTACACCGATACAAGATCCAACCGGTTCGAGAACTAAAGCCACTTGACCATAATAAGCGTCGCTTGTTTGCTGATTGGGCCCTAGAACAGCTTGAAGTTGATTCACTTTTTTATCGTAAAATTGTGTTTAGTGATGAAGCTCATTTCTGGTTGAACGGCTATGTAAACAAGCAAAATTGCCGTATATGGAGTGAAATCAAGCCTTAAGAATTTCTGCAGGTTCCATTGCCTCCTGAAAAATGCACTGTATGGTTTGCTATACACGCTGGAGGCACCATGGGTCCATATTTCTTTAAAAACGATGCTGGAGCTAATGTTACAGTGAATGGTGCTCGTTCCAGATCGATGATCAATGATCAATGTTTCAAAATTTGAATGGTATCGACCCAGAAGTGTTTTGGTTCGAACAAGATGGTGCTACACCTCATGATGCAACCGCAACAATTGATTTATTGAAAAAAAGATTTGGCGACAACATTATTTCGAGAAATGATCCAATTAATTGACCTTCAATATCATGCGACATAACTCCAGTGGATTATTTTCTTTGGGGTTATGTCAAGTTATTGGTTTATGCTGATAAACCAGAAACAATAGACGCTTTGGAAGCCAACATAACTGGTGTTATTGATGAAATAAGGCCTGAATTACTGGAAAAAGTGGTCGAAAATTGGTCGAATACGGTTTCTCAGAGCTAATCGTGGTGGACATATGCCGGAAATTATTTTTGAAACATAAATGCCCTAAAATTATCTTTCAAATAAAAAAAAATTGGCTTCAATCTTAATTTAAATGTCTAATCAAATTAGAATAACTGAGCCGATTCTGTACATTCTTTAATATAATTTCAAACCTATCCTGGAAATTTCAAGTCTCTAGGTGTTGTTCGAAAATTAGCGTTTCTACCTCCACTTCATGTCATTGTGTCGTGATTGTACACCTATATTACATTGATATTAATCCCGATAATCTTGGGCCGCAGCAGCTATAAGCGACAATGATAATTGCACGATTAGTAATGCGATAATCTTGAGTTTAATATCCGTGGATCATTAAAATAAAGAAATATGTGCAGGTTTCATTGTTTCAACTATTTTTAATATCCATTATGATTTAAAGTAAAACACTTTATCTCCGCTAATATTGATATATTGTGGCTACGTGTCCCGTTCTCGTCCAGAATCCTACTCCGCTCTGCTGCGGCTTCCCGGCGTAGCATATAGAGGACGCTACCGCTTTCTGAATGCCGAGCTCACTGTCCTCTCCCGGTTCAAGTAGAGCGGAGTACAAGCGTTCGACAACCAACGTGGAACAAGGTCTATCCGATGAGTTCAGGTGCGCAAATTCGGAACGAAACGCCGCCTTCGAATTAGGATGTAGAAGCTCCCTCATAAGAACCCCATTCACGTCATAGCTTCATATTAATATATTAGCGAAAATAAAGTGTTTTAGTTTAAATCACATACGATGAATTTATGTCAAGTAGAGACCGAAACAACAGTAAGTTCAACATTTTCAAAAGTATGTTTTTGTTGACCAACAGAAGGAATGACTAGAATAAGTACTAACTACTAAACTGAGCATAAAAAATTGGGTATAGGGTGCTATCTGGATGGCGAAATTTACTTCTAGAAAAGTTCGATCTAAAATAAAAATGACAATTCCTAATCCATTTATATGTTATTTAATTGACACTTTCTGAAAAATAAATTTCAGATCGGAATTCGATAATAATAATTTCTAAAATTGAAATGACTAAAATGATAAGAAGCGGTTTTTTTACTTGATATAAGGATTATTACAAACTTTAAATATCAAAACAGATTGGATCCGTTTTGATATTCAAAGTTTGAAATTACTAATTTGAATTACGTATGTATTTTCTGAAATTGAACTCGTCAAACTGAAAAACAATAATTACATCCTGATTTCGATATGAAACGGCAATCATGACAGGAATTTTTTTTTTCATATGTGAAGTAGGTTACATTTCGGATATTTATGGCCCTACATTCAATACAATCTGAATTTAGATTGATAGTTTATATGTTTCAATTTGAAATACAATTGATGCTTTCATAAATCAAACTGATTAATCTGCATTTCACATGTTAATTTCTAAAATGGAATCGACTAAATTACAAATGAGGCATTCTGAAATTAACATCGCCAATTCTGAAATAAAGTTGCAAGATGTGTAGAGAATTAACAGAAGCACAAAATAATGAATTAAAGAAAGTGACATTTCAAAGAGAATTTTGAAAAGAATAAAACTGTCAAGAGAAAAATTGAAAGGAGCGGATTAAATATACAAAAATTTCTTAACTAGTTTCTTTCATTTATTTCAATGACTAATTAAAATTAAAGAAGTGTAATGGATTAACACTCACGACAACATATAAACCATATAAACAACGTGTCAACATCCGGTAAGAGCCAAGGTTCCTGAGCATCTTTTGAGAAATTTTTGGAGAGAAATTCGATCTGAGTTTTTTGTATACATCTTCTATAACACAATTCTCTAGCTTCGTTGTATTCGTAATCGTCATACGTAGCTAATTTACTGTTTGGTATGGAATCTTTAACTGTTCTAGGCCGTTCTTCTATAATTCTAATGTTTTTGAGTTGTTGTTCTTTACTGAAAAGTTTCTGTCAAAATGACAAGAAGAATTAGTCAGCTCCAACGGTTTTTTATCGAGAAATATTCACCTTGTTCGCTTCCTGAAATGTATTGGTCGAGTCTGTCCAAGTTGTATCTCCATTCAGAGCAACGTTTTCATATGCCGTTTTCAGGCGATCTTTGATGCTCATACCAAAACGTTAAATGATACATTTAGAAAAACAATTTACAGTTGGGCTTCCAAAGCAACTCTGTTGTTAGATCATAGAAATAGATAAAAATTAATTGACAAATAAAACTAAAACTCAATCTAAAAAATCCACTTCATACCTCAAATTTTTCAGATAAATATGTCGATAGCTCTTTTCAGCTTTATATTATTTTCACATTGTATCGTTTTACCAAGGAATTGTTTAAATAACGCTATGATGAAAGCTATGAATTATTAACCTGAAGATTTATTGCTTTCTACTTTTATATTATGAAGGTATATAATTTTAAGTTAGCATTTTAGGCAAATTTTGAATTTATATTTGCAAGTCAGCCATCTATTTATGAATAGCTCAATTAAAAACTTATGCGCTTGCTTATAATGTTAACTTCTTTTTTTAGGTTATGATATGAAGATCAGCTAGAATTTGTATTTCTCATTAATAATTTTTAATGCTTACGTATTACTTGGACTATATGCCATTATTATAAATTATCAAATTGAACTACCACTAGAATGAACATGTCCATTATGGGCAAAAAGAATCACTATATTTTATGTTCTGTCAAAATCATATGGAATGTGGGAAGTCAAACAACAACAATGTTTCAGATATCATATTATAATCTCATTAAAACTACTAATTACTCCTCTAAAGTAACATGCTAAAGCAGTCTGTACGTTATGAATAAGGTTAAAAATGTTATCAAATATAAAATCTAAATTCTTAAATGTGAGTAAAAATGTTATATTCTTACAAAGTGATACAGCTGAAGAAAGTCCTGTAAATTTTGAAGCAGGCAGTGAAATATTAGATCATTTTCGAGATGAATGGTCTGTATTGCATAATACTAGTGAGAGCAATGCCAAAAAGGCTGCCGAAGTGGCCGAAGAAATTCAAAACATTCACCACAAAATCCAAAAGAAAAAAAACGATATAGAACTAATTACTGATATGTTTAAGAACTCCAATTTAACCAATAACATCAATAGTGCCTATCAGCAAATAGATGATTTGTTAAATTTATGTGATACAGTAGAGAAAGGTTTGATAGAATATGAGAGAACTATTGATGAGATCGAGTTTCAAAATTTGAAAAAGCGACATACTTACCATTTGAAGCAATATGAAGAGAGAAAAGAAGGTAGGTTTCGATAGGGTGATAAAAATTAATACCCTATCATAATAAATATGATATATCCTAGATCTCCTGTGAAGATTCCTTAGAAGTTTTATATATCTTATGAGAATTAGAAATGCAGTTATGTTCTGCTTTGTTACTGTGTCACTGTAGAGACAGCACTGTTAATTTTTGATCCAACAGTGAAATGATGACTGAAACCGTCTGACTAGAAAATTTCTCTTCTACCCAGACAGGTTACTTAGGACCTTTTGGTTTCTAGTCCAGCTATATACTCACTGAGCTATTGACATTCAATTATTTGCCCATTCTTGCAATATAATTCCATTTTAATTTCAGAAAAATTAAAATTAGTTCAGTTGAAACTGGAAAAGGAAAGGAAAGAGAAACTTGAAAAAGCAGAATTGGAAAAAGCTAAAATAATGAAAGAGAGACAAAAGGTGTTCCAAGAAGCTTTCCAAAATGATCTTGAATTATTCAAGACTTTCGGACAAATTCCAAGTAAGTCACTTGTAAAGTGTTATATAAAGAATTTTACAAGACAGTATTATTTTTAGAAATGGAATTGAACAAACAGCCTAGTGCCTTACTTGAAGAAATCCAAATAGAGTACGATACAGAAGAACTAGACAAATTTTTTGAAGATGCAAATTGATAATATATGTATATTTTTATATCTATAAGTTTTTTTTAAATATATATAGCATTTATTTCTGTTTGAAATTGTTTTTTTATTCATTAGCTTCAGTTTATGTGCTATTACAAATTAATACACCTGTAATAGGGATGGGTAGATCTACTGAATGATAGATTGGTCAAGGACTGCAATGTGCTTGTCTAGTAAAAACTTTCACAGATAGGGTATTTTGAAGTGACTAGTTTTAGGACCCAATTATTCCGTTTTTTTGGTCACTTATTTCTTGAACTTCTAATCAAATTTATGGGGTGTCTGTATTATTATTGATAATTTCATTAAGTTTACCTACAATTCTTGAATCCATAAGTAAACTGGCGTGTTCATAATCTTTGATTTCTTCCTGATGTTCACTAACTATTTTGCGCTTACAACGAACCGCATATGGAAACATTTCTAACACTCTATTCGGTTGGTTTTTCTGTAATTGTGAAGAAATTTCAAAGTAATAGTGTTTGCTACAGCAAACACTTCAAAGTAAAACAAAGCAGACATACAGGAATAGAAAAGACAGTCCGAAACATAGGAAATTCAATGTTAATCTAGAGAAACAGGAATGTCCAGTGGAGTAATGGAAGAATCAAAACCTCAGCACGATATGGTGATGAACAAACATTTGTTTTCTCTCAATTGAAGTGGTGGGGATGCTTCAATCATAACGAGCAGTGCAGAGCCTCAAGGCTCTGCTCTGCATGCCATTTAAGTGCACATCGAAAACAACTATTCGCTGATGATATGGCGATTTCAAACTCAGTCTAACAATCAAGGAATACATGAAGCATCCAAGCAATTGAGATGGCTACGCCCGAAAAAATCCAAACAATTCAAAATATTGATATGTCCGAACGTAAAGTGAAGTTGCAAGAGATAGCTGTCATCCTAAAGATATCAAACGGTATGTTGTGAAAATTAATGAGAAAGAGTTTCTTTCAAGTGGGTATCGTATTAGCTCATAGAGGAACAAAAATAACAACAAACTGTTGATTCAGAGCGCTGTTTACGTGTAATAAAAAGTATTTTAGATACCGATACATAATAATAGATGAACTATTGATTCACCACTATACTCTGAAGTTGAAAAAAGTAGTGGAGATGAGAGGGCGAAAGCTGGCCAAAGTGTGCAAAAACCCAACAGTCAGCAGGCAAGGTCATGGGAAAAACGGTATCATGTTCATGGACTTTTTTCCAAACGGTCAGACAATCAATAGCAACTACTACATTGTGTTATTGGATCAATATGATGACGCAATCAAGCAGAAAAGGTGTCGCATGACAAATAAAAAACCCCTATTTCACCAATTCACCGATCCACAAGTTGAAAACAATGATGAAATTGAACAATTCACGATTTGAATTGCTTCCAAACCTAACAGGGTGTTTCTCCATCTAACTTTTACCTACTCACAGGTCTCAAAAAGATGATCCAAGGAAAGAGATGTAAGGTTATAGCCACGACTGAAGTCTATTTTTATACCAAAGACAGATCGTTCTATAGAAAAGCATCAAAAGTTTAGAAAAACATTGGAATTATTGTATCATTACAAAAGGAGACTATGTTGATGAACAAAGTCGGATTTTACACAAAGAAGATTATAGTCTTGGTAAATAAAACAAATTTTTCAGGAATAATTTCTATTGTTTGATCAGGAGATCTTTTGGATGAATCACATTCGAACTCTAAAAAATACACATCGTCAATTTTTTTTTCATAAATTATAAAATCTTATTTAAGGAATAAAAACAATACTTAAGAGGGAACAACACATTCGAATCATTATAACATAACTGGGCACATTAATTAACAAAAAAAAAGTTTCTTATGTAAAATATCATAATTAAAACTAGAACTAGTTATATATACACTTTACTTTCATTGAACTTTGGTAATGAATGGGAATAAGGATTGGCGAGATAATAAAAATTTATCAGATCACTGTCTCTTCTTCAATGATTTTCGACAATTTTCCAACAGATGAAGAATCCTCATATATACTTCTGGCATGAAACAGGCAAAAAAGAATGAATATGAATGTCACTTATCCAATTTTAAAAAGTTTCGAAAAAACACTTCTCCAAATCGTGGCAACAAATAGAAATTTAATGTTTAATTAAAACTTGAGAATGGTGAAGAAATCTATATTTACACAATATTTGCAGATATTGTAAATTATATCACAAAAGTCGCTGAATAAGAAGTATACATAAGGAAAACTTGAATAATATAAATATATAATAAATTTTTTTAAAAAAGTAAACATCAAAATAACTTCATCACAAAGAAACAAAAATGAAGTAAATATACATATAGAATTTGCAACTAAAAGTGAACACAGTGTATAAAACTGACCCTTCATTTGAATAAACCTAATACAAAGAACCTTCAGTAAATCAAAACAAGAAACATAAGATAAATTATTAATACTAAATTAACTAATAACATATCATAAGCGTATATTTTTCTCACTTTTTATATTTTCAATTTTTTTTCTTTATTTTCATATTTCAAAGTTTAATAATTATCAAAATAATAATTTGGAAAAAATTAAAATTTGATGAGTAAATCTGCTAGCCACAAACACTTATATAATTTGTTGAAAAAACATGTACACCATTTGAGACTAAAAAATTCTTGGCTTATCCTCAATTCTTCACTCACTTTCACCTACAATTCTTAGGACTTATGATAAATAATTTTGCGTTGAATTTTGGTATATTAATGACTGATAACATTAATTATACGAGTCATGGTTGCCAGTACCTATTAGCCAAGACAAGGTAAGTGGCAGACAGCCTCTGTCACGCCTTTTGTTGGTCAATTTGATAGTTTCTACCATCTCCAAATATGCTTATCGACCCAATGTGATTGTTAGGCAATACCTGCAAATGATAAAGTATTAAAGAAAATATGAGAAACTTCATCGAAAGTATTCATACAAAATTAGAACAACCCAGAAACGTAATTCACTAATTTTACTATTTATCTACCCCAAACACATAAAAGTAGGTGAATAGCACAATGGAGTGCCCCCGGTACTGTTTTAGATCCTAAATTTTTTGCATTGTTAATTTATCTGCATTAATATTTTGCTTTAAGAGTTAACATTTTTTAATGTTCATTCGCAAAATTTTTGCTTTGCATATCATTACATGGTAAAATAATATACCACACAGTTTTAGACTTTGTGATTGCTGTTTGTAATCGATTTATATATATATATATTTTTAAATATTGACTTCAAGTAGTTTTATCTGACCCAAACTTATTGTAATTAAATTAAAACTTACTTCGAAAATAATATCTTCATAGCCGTAGCAGAAGGTACTGCCAAAGGGATTTATTGTATTTGTAGAACTCGCCCTGTTCAGAACCACTGGTTGATCACTGGGCGTCAAATTCTGGCAGATCTTATTCCAACGTGAGTAAGCATTCAGTTCTATTTCATTCAAGGTAAGGGAAAACTCACATCGCATGTACATGTTAAAGTTGTAGTGTCCTGGGTAGTTAGTGTGAAGAACCAGCTTCTTAACCAAATGTGTGCGTGCGTCAAACAATAAATCCTAAAAAAAACAATTTAAAATGATGCTGATATAGCTATATAGTCTTTTATGGTTTACAAATTTTTTTTTGATATCAATGTCGGCGCCATTATTCTTAGTATCGGGTGTTTTTTTAGAGTGATAGAAATTTCGATAGGAATAACTGTGATTCGACAGAAGAAGAAGCCATAATGTTTTGACATTTCTGTTCAGTAGCCAACGACAAATGATCATGGAAAGACTCACGCCGCAACAAAGTTTACAAATCGTTGAAATTTATTTTCAAAATCAGTGTTCTATTCACCAAACTCATAGAGCACTTCGTGAAATTTATGGTTTACATAATCGTCCATCAGAGCAGCTTATTCGTCGAACTATCGATAGATTTAGGACAACATTTTCTCTACTCGATGCAACAACAACAAGACAAAAAACTATATGTACAGGAGAAAATATCGCTGCTGTAAGTCATAGTGTTAATAATGATACAGTTTTGTCTATTTGTCAACATTCACAACAAGTTGGACTCTGTGCATCCACTACATGGAAAATTTTGCGTAAAGATCTTAGTCTATACCCACACAAGATCCAACTGGTTCAAGAACTATAGCCACTTATCATATTAAGCGTCGTTTCTTTGCTGATTGCGCCCTAGAACAGATTGAAGTTGATCCACTTTTTTATCGTAAATTTGTGTTTAGTGATGAAGCTCATTTCTGGTTGAACGGCTATGTAAACAAGCAAAATTGCCGTATATGGAGTGAAAACAATCCTCAAGAAGTTCTGCAGATTCCATTGCATCCTGAAAAATGTACTGTATGGTGTGCTTTACACGCATCAGTCGCCACAAATGCAAAGTTAATATTTTTGGTAGAAAGTAGAAAGAGTTACCAGTTATCGAGCCATTTTTTTACATTTTTATATAAATTTAGGGGTTGTTCATCGAGAGGGTGTCCCAGTGAAGCAAATAGATGATAATGTATTACGACAGAGTCAAGTCTGGAGCATAAACCCCATGCTTTAGTATTTCCCAACTGAACGCCTCAATTGTTTCCATGACCCATTTTAGTGTGTGTGATGGGGCTTTATCCTGGAGCAAAATAATCTTATTTTTCCATATTCCGGTCGTTTTTCACGTAATGCTTGATTCAAATCGAGCATTTGCTGTTGGTAGTGATTAGTGTTAATAGTTTCAACAGGTTTTAGCAGCTCATAATATATTACATCCATCTGAACATAAAGAGAGATCCAACCAAACACAGAATTGTCTTCTTTCCAAAGCGATTTTGTCTTGCAATGGATCAATGGTTTGCCCAGACTCACCTATGATTATGACACTTAAGGTTTCTCAAAATATATCTATTCTTCATCACCTGTTACGATTAAATGAAGAAATTACTTTCTTGCTGCCTTCCATTCAATTCATGCGGAACCCATTTTCCCACTTTTTCAATCTTTCCTATAGCTTTCAAACAAATGGAGGCCGCTTTCTGTCTCTCATTCATATTAAGTTTGACTATCATCTTCATTCAATAAAACATACAATTCATTGTCTGCGAACTTTTTAAGGAGTTTCCCATTGTCCTTGTTGTTCACGTCAAAATCACCAGTTTTAAATTTTTTGAACCACTTGAAACACTGTGTTTTACCAAGGAAATGTTTACCTTAAGTTTCGACAAGAATTTGAGGCTGTTCTACAGCAGTTTTCTTCAAATGATAACAGGAAAACAATGCTGTCCGCAATGTGTAGGTACAAAACTTGATATGTTTAAGGTTATAGATAAATATACCGGTGTATGGAACTTGGATTGTTGTGTGTTGAAAATCTTGGTTAGCTGTCAAAGAGAGATGATAGTTCTGCAAGGCAGTCTTATGGTCCTTAATGTGGTGGTAAACACCATTTACAGGGAAATTTCTGTTTCATATTTCTTCATATTTTTCTGAACTTATTCGAAGAAATAAATCAAAATGAATAACATTTCATTGTTGCCACCTTCTCCCACAAGAAAAATGAGGTTAAATTTTAAAATAGGACGTTTTATCCTCTAGTAATTATTATTAATCCATTTTCTTTGAATACAGACCCGGATTTTTAATTTAAATTTTTGTGTCGAAGGACACCCTTATTTATATGACCTATCAAATCAGAAAATGTTCAAATATGCCCATTAAGTTTTTAATACAACACAATCACATTTCACGGCAAACTAATAGTGATTCAAAAAGTTTCCACTGCTTTTAATCTTGGTGAGAGCAAAATCAAATTGTGAGTTTTCGTATAAAAAAGAGAAAGTAGATCATTTTTATCAAATAAGCTTATTACGATGCGATTTTGGAGTGAATAATTACCTACCTACCATTTTTCTTGAAGTATCTTATAATAGATTCATTCATCCTTTAAAATATTTAAATATTAACTAAAAAATGAACTCACCAATCCAAGTGTGAAATAATTGAAAAAGTAATCACTTATGTCGGCAGTGATGCTCCTAAGATTATTGGGAGTATGTATTTTCATTTTATCTTCACTTTTATAGAAAACCTTTGATGGACAGCCGATAGCTGATGTAACATCTTGAGCTGATTGCCCCAGAAAAAGATGTCTTTCAAAGTATTTCTTAGATGTCTCCGCAATTCGTGTATGCGAACCTGATGGAAAAATATAAGAGCATGTATGGTTTATCAACAAAATATTATAATTAAAGTAATTGACAATCGTTTAAAATATATTTAAAAAATTTGATATTTGATTTCCTCATTAAAAGAAATTCATTCAACTCGGCACATTAACATCTACGATTTGCGTTTCAAATGAAAAAAATTTAATCTTCCTCATCACTGGTGATTCCTAGTCAAAGAGCGAACGGGCAGTCGAGATTCTAAACAAAACCTATATAATTAAAACAAGTGGAAATTACTATGTTTTACTACCAATAAATTAATATTTTACACATTCAATTGTGACTCGAGTTTCGGGAATTAACTATCCCACCTGCAGACAACTGAAGGCTTAACAAACAGAACAGGGCATTTATGAATATACAGAGGTAATAAAAACAAGTTAAAAGAGGTTTGAAATGAGAGGACGCCTAACAACAAGTTGGCACATTAAAGAAGATTGGTAAACAGATGTTACTTATTTAAATATTTCAAAAATTTTGAATTTACATAGATCATTCATTATTTTTACATTATTTTTATTGTGAACTAATTTGAAAATTTCAACAGATTCTAAATAATCAAGTTTCTTTACTTTTGATTCTATATGTAAAATTTTAGGTTTATCTATTGTCGGAAAAGGATGGCCGTTTTCTAAAAAATGAGTGGCAAAAGTAGAGATTTGTTTATTTTTCATTAAATTCATTTTATGTTCGTTGAAACTCGTCTTGTCCTATATATTTATTACTGCACGTCGAACAGGATAACTCATAAACTCCCGATTTATGTGTGTTTGGAGTTGGGTCCTTTGTATTAAATAATACGGATGATAATTTATTTTGTGTTTTGAAAGCAATATTAACATCTAATTTTGAAAAACTATTGGCCACTTTTTGATTTATGCTACCGAAGTGCGATAAAGAAATGAATTTTTTGTTTTCTTTAGTTTTTATTATGGGATAAATTTGGTTTGTAGCTATTTTAGATTGTTTCTGTCGTTATTCGACAGAAACAATCTGTTCAACAATAGCTGTTCAGTTATCAGATAATCTGACATTTTCAACAGTGTAACAAAAAATGTTTTGTATGTAACTCAAAACAATTCAAACGGGATATTATCAACAGATGTCCAATCTGTCTAAAACCGTAGCAATCAGCTGTTACTATTTAAAGATGTTTTTAGAGCCATCTTTTGATAATGAGCCGAATTAATTTTTACTCCCAATATTTTCTTCAAATGCTAAATCTAAACGAAACGATTCGGACCTATGTTCGCAGGAAATTTTTTTTTATAAACAGCACAGCTATCATCCGTCAGAATTTGTAATAGAGCTTATAGAACACCCTGTATAGTGAAAGTTTTTCAAATTTCTGATATTAGTTTTCAATTTATTTTGAAAATCTATGATTGTTTCGGTCTTTACTTGACGGAAATTCATCTTGAAAATATGAATAAAAACAATATTCTAATTTCCGCTAATGTTTTATTAACACTACGATCGTTACGTCATACCATGACTTCTTCAGGTGAGTATTACAAGATACAGTATCTTGTAATATTCACCTGAAGAAGTCATGTTATGACGTAACGATCGTAGTGTTGATAAAATATTAACGGAAATTAGAATATTGTTTTTATTGTAATATAAATATTTTAATTTCCGCTAATATTTTATTAACACTTCGATCGTTACGTCATAATAAAATATTAGCGGAAATTAGAATATTGTTTTTATTCTGATATAAATATTCTAATTTCCCCTAATGTTTTATTAACACTACGATCGTTACGTCATATCATGACTTCTTCAGGTGAGTATTACAAGATACAGTATCTTGCAATACTCACCTGAAGAAGTCATGGTATGACGTAACGATCGTAGTGTTAATAAAATATTAGCGGAATTAGAATATTGTTTTTATACATATTTTATTTTGAAAAGTTCTGCATATGTTAAAAACATCCCGTAAAATACCCAGTAAAATATATTACGATTATTTTCGAAACCTTTATTTTTCCAATTGGCTTCAATGAAATAATAAAATATGTTGAGTAACCAACCTGCCACTAAGCTGAGCTTGAGTCCTTTGGTACGGTTCTGTCCCCTTAACACTACCGCCTTTTCCAGGTATATCTGGCCATAGAAACATGATAGGGGCAGTTCAGGAGCAACCGTCTGCTCAACTGAGTGGCCGGAGTATATAGCCATTCGACTAACAACAGGTGATGTTCCTGGTGGAAACTGAAGGGCAGCTGAAAACAAAAACAGAATTAATCTTCAATAATTACAATAACTGATGCCAATATAAAAATATCTGGTACTTTAAACAGTAAATTCACACTTAATGGGTATTCCGAGAATATTGCCATTTTTTTCGTTAGGAGATAATGAATCATTTTGTAAAACTGCATAGTTTTTAAGCGCATCACCTTCAAATTCGACACTCTCCGAAATACTGCATTTACTACAACACATAATTCTATCATAAAAACATTTTTTAACGTATTTTCACGCTTGAGTACTATTTGCGAATTCTCTTTTAGAAAGTATCTACAATAAGATACTGACACAACAACCCTGTGTCTTCAGAATGCCGCAACAAGGCATTCCTGAACAACTATATTATTAGATATAAATATTATAATGAATAGGTAGTTAAACAACAGAAACCACAACCTCTGTGTCTTCAGAATGTCGCAACAAGACATTCCTAAACAACGATATTATGCGTCCAGATTATATAGTCCGCCTAGAAAGTATCCGGAATTTATTATTTCTCATAATTTCAATATACTTCTTTTTTGTAACATTCTGACAAAAGTAATGTATACAATAGGTTGTGCAGATAGTCGACTATGGCTAAAGTTGCATGGCAACACTATTTTGTGTGGGGATTGCCAACAGGTATACATACGCTACTAGAAAAAAAGAAAACAGGTAAAAAAACAGGTAGAATATTTGTATAGAAAAGGTTTTCGAAACGTTTTAAAATTAGTGCAATTGACTGAACTGGGATAAAGTGTTGTATATGAGACAATAAAGAGGATAAAAAATGGCATGGATATGAGGCATAGACCAGTTTCAGGAAGACAGCGTTAGATTAAAGAAAACAATTTAAACGCTTTATTGATCTTAGGACGACACCATCTGCGCCTGGAGTTTCGAAAATTGGCTAACAGATTTGGAGATAAACGGAATATAAAAGTATGTCCAGAACCGTCCATATGCTACTGAAAAGACAAGGCTACATATCAACCATTTAAAAAATCACCCTTTTGCTGAATTATTTTTTTGGGAACACCTGCACATTGGAGAATAATTATCCTGAGCTGCAGAAATGAAAGTACATGGGGCCTGCTTTCGAACGAAATTTCTGAGATGTTTGGTTCGGCAGCTCTGGAAGCGCAACACACTATTGCAGGACCCTGTATTTTGTTACTGAAGTGGAGGGAAAAATTTATGAATAGTAATAGAGGTAATTTTCAATCATTTTTGAGTGTTTACAGCCGGACACAATTACTTTTGACATCGGGGGTCTTCATCAGTGAGTTCAACCTAACTGAGACCATTTTCGGCTCAAAATTCGAAAATCACAGATTCGGGCCAAACGATACCACACTCCAGATAGAAAATTCTCTCTGCTGATTCTTTTAATTGATGTTCAACTTCCTTATCATCTTAAATAATCTTCAGAACACAATAAAAATTACGGAATACTTATTACTGGAATAGATAAACGATAAATAAAGGAATTTATACAAAAATCATCCATTTAAAGGCATTCAGTTATAATGAAATTTCGCTTTGTCCCTCAAAATCCGTATCTGCGAACACAAAACTCTTACTGGCTCTTATCTAAATTATTCTTTTTGTAAACATTGGTACCAAATTCTGCTCTATCGTGTCAAGTTCATTTCTCCTGAATATTCATAAATTATTCAGTTCAGTTATGATTTGCCCGTTTTGTGAAGTGGTCGATATTGCATCTGTATTTATTTGAACCCGCATTTTAATTGAACAAAAGGTAAGAAAAAGTTTCAGTTCAATATCGGGCACTTTTCGTCATTACAGAATGTTTATCTCCGAGGTGTTAGTAAACATTGGTTATTTATAGTTCGCGGTTCGATTTAAATGGCATGAATTATTCCACAGTTTTGGATATCACATTCCTACATTATGTACATACGTGTAGCTCTCCGTAATTTTTTCAGAATGTGAACTCGTATAACCTCGACGGGCCGTCATTTGGTAACGAGGAATTCTAAAGATCTTCCAACATGAGATTTCATTATAAGAAAAACAAATGTTAACTTCCGCTATTTTTTTGATTTACACGACATTTGTTTTTCTTATATTGAAGATGAATTTCCGTCAAGTAAAGAGCGAGATAATCAAAAAGGGATTTCATTTTTATATGAGAGAAAAAAAGTTGTGTTTTTGTGGAAGGAAGATAATCTTTTATTTCGATCTGAAGTAAAGGGTGGGCTACCTATAATTTGCATTCTGAAGTAATGGTTATTTCGAATCTGGAAACATTCAAGGGAATTAACATTTCTTGTGATCTGAATGTTAGTCAAATGTTAATTCCCTTGAATTTTACATATTTAGAAAATCCACCCTCTTAAAATAAAAATGTCTCCTTTTCACGCCTTTATATCGGGTGTTTTCTTTAGAGTGATAAAACTTGAAATTGAAAATTGAAATAAAACACATTTAAATTAAGATTGAAGCCAAATACAAGAAAATATCAAATTATATGAAACAAAAGAAAAATTCACTGAAACACACGTAACACCGAAATTGACGAAGGGAAACAAAGATGTTAGAGAAATTATGCAAGACAATTTTGAAACAAAGGAAAATATTTTAGAGAAAAAAATACAAAACCCGATATTGGAAACATTAAGCGAACTTGTACAAAAAATAAAATTAATAACAGACTTTAAAGTACCTGAAGAAGAACAAATATGCAATTCACAACATAGTCTGCGCACCAAACTGGAAGATATAAAAAATATAGGAAATCAGGTAATTGCATTAATTCAAGCAAGGAACGTACCCAGTGGTGACAACACAAATTTTATTATGAAAGAACAGCAAACAGATCAGATAGTTTGTAAAGAACAACCCATTGAGGACGAAACATTTTACAACAAAGTCACTGAAATCCAAAACTGGAATTTTAACTTTCAAGATGGAAAAGGAAAAATCAAGAATCAAAACTTTAACCAAGAAAGAAATACTGAGCTTACAATGACAGATGAATATAGGAAAATTTGTTGGACCATTTCTCGAAATAATGTTATCGCCAAATCTTTCTTTCAATCAATCAATTGTTATGGTAACAGCATGAGGTGTAGCACCTTCTTGTTGGAATCAATACATTCAAATAATCATTGATCATCGATCTGAAACGAGCACCATTAACTGTAACATTAGCTCCAGTATCGTTGATATCGATGATGCCTCCAGTGTGTAAAGCACACCATACAGTGCATTTTCAAGATCCAATGCAGAAATTCTTGAGGGTTGTTTCCACTCCATATAGGGCAATTTTGCTTGTTTACATAGCCGTTCAACCAGAAAGGAGCTTCATCACTAAACACAATTTTACGATAAAAAAAAGGATCGACTTCAAGCTGTTCTAGGGCCCAGTCAGCAAACAAACGACGCTTATTATGGTCAAGTGGCTTTAGTTCTTGAACCAGTTGGATCTTGTATGGGTATAGACCAAGATCTTTACGCAAAATTTTCCATGTGGTGGATGCACAGAGTCCAACTTGTTGTGAACGTCGACCAATAGAGAAATCTGGATCATCATTAACACTATGACTTACAGCAGCGATATTTTCTTCTGTACGTAGTTCTTTGTCTTGTTGTTGTTGCATCGAGTAGAGAAAATGTTGTCCGAAATCTGTCGATAGTTCGACGAATAAGCTGCTCTGATGGACGATTATGTAAACAATAAATTTCACGAAGTGCTCTATAAGTTTGGCGAATAGAACACTGATTTTGAAAATAAATTTCAAAAATTTGTAAACGTTGTTGCGGCGTGAGTCTTTTCATAATAATTTGTCAATGCTTACTGAACAGAAATTTCAAAACAACATGACTTCTAGCTTCTGTCAAATCACAATTATCGCTATCGAAAGTTCTATCACTCTAAAAAAACACCAGATACTTAGGTTACTACAACCCCTCTCTCAATAGAAAACTTTTCAAAGAAATTAAAGTTTTGAATTCATAAGCGTTGAACAATGGTTACGATACGAACGTAATAGATACATTACTTTTCAAGAAACAGCATAAAAAAGTTCTGGCTTCTCTTTACCCAACACTTCAGCGCAAAGAAAAAGAAAAATTCCATAGCATAAACTTCATACCACAAATTAGTAATAAAATTTGCAATAACATAAGGGTAGAAGAACATAAAAAAAGTATATTGCACAATAAAATAACATCTGGATTTCGGAAAATTGTATAAATAACAACCATTTCATAGATTTCAGTAAAACTGAGATCTTAGGTAATAAAAGCAGAAGAATGGACCTTTTAGTATGTTTGGAAATTTCTTAAGCACATGGAAGGAAGCTATCAATCACAAACGAACAACTTAAATTTAATTTATCACCATAGCTCTTATCTGTAAAAGATTAAAACCGACCCAACATCTTATTTTTACACCCTTCAAAATTCTACCTGTTATCTACACTACTATTATAAATAGGATTTTAAGTTCTGTTCTATTCAGTTTTGAAAATGGGTTAAAAACCCGAAACATTTATGTCACCAGACATGAAATAAACAGTGAAACTCAAGCCAAGTGTTTTTATTTATTTAATTAATTTTATTTCTATTAAATTTTCCATGTAAATGTCTAACAGTTTGGATGGAAGACTCAGCATTTTGGTAATAAAGTTTTAATATATTCCAGGTTTGTTGAAGCGTAAATCGACCCATTTCGTTAATGTCAAATATCAAACTTTCTGTCAAAACAGGAATGACAGAAGTGTTTGCCAGACTCGAAATAACCACTACTTCAAAATGCAAACTCTAGATGGCCGATCCTTTATAAACTCTAAAAAATTCACTTCGATATTCAGTAAAACAATGATTAAAGTATGAACATTTCACCCCACCTATAAACTGACAAAAAAATATATTTCAGGTATAATATACAACTCAAGACAAAATGATTAGTAATAATAAACCAAATCCAAAGAGATTAGTAAGTCGATATCATAAGATGTGCACTCTTGAAGCTATCGCAGAGGAAAAAGAATTGGAAACCACCACTAAAGATTGTATTAGAGTTGGAACAAAAAGAGAAACCTTTAGTAAAACGCTAGAAAATAATTTTACTACTAATAATTTTACCCCTTTTATGAGCTCTTGGGAAAGTAAAGGGTGAGTATTTTAAAAGTCTCATATAGATTTAGTCATTTATTATCATACTAAAGACTTTACAGTATTAAAATGATAATATTCTCAATATTAATTTTTATGATAATTTGTATTTTTCTGAGGATTTCGAGAGAATCGTTTAAAATTTTGAAATAATGAATAATAAGACCTACGGAATAAAATAATGAGCGAACTTGATTTTAAACATCTTTTCTTTAATCGATCACTAAGATTTTCATTTCTAATTCGTTAAACATTTTCAGAATACTCTTTTTCAAAATAAAAATGTTGTATATTTGTTTCAGTGTTAAAACTCTGAAAACTATTAAGTCAACAGACGTAACATCGAAAGGAAATTTGAAACAGCAATATGAATCCCTCAAAAGTGATTACAAAGAACTTTTCGAATTTGCAAGACTGCAAGAGCTGAGCAAAGAAGTGAGTATTTTCTTCCAATAATTAAATATTTGCGACGTAACCTTTCTCCTTTGATCAATTTCAGCATTGAATAAAGATAAATAAATGACTGTTTAAGGCAACTTAAGTTCTTCAGCCCAAAAGATCTCGATAATCGAGAGATAACAGCTTTTCTAGACATTGAAGGTGCTTTTAACAATACGCTGCCGGCTTCTCTCGCTGAGGCTATCTCTGCGAGAGAAATCGACCCGCTAATTTGTAGCTGGATACAGGCAAATGCTATGCGGCAGAATAATAACGACCTCTCTGGTGAGGTCTTCGACTTCAAGGCTGCGAACCCTTCTCGTCGATGACAAGCTAACGATGATCTCGCTGTGGAGATTCGACGTTCAAGCATTTGCTGATGACCTGGCAATCATAGTGAAAGGTAAATCGGAGGTGACAATATCAGTCGTCCTTCAAGAGATACTGGACACTATCGACAAATGGAGTATAAGGGAAGATATGTCTCTTAACCCACAAAAGGTAGTAGTTCACCAAGAAACGGAAGCTGGTTTAAAATCGCCAACAATCCGTGGTGAAACAATACAATCCTTTAATGAGGCAAAATACCTGGAAATAGTCCTGGTCAAAACTCTCAGTTGGAATGCACACCAAGACAAAGTGTGTCCTAAGGCCAGAATGGGATTCTGGACCGCGAATCTGGGGTTTAAGGCCGAAGCAGATGTGTTGGATATACACCATGGTAATTAGACCACAGATAATATATGGCTCTGTAGCGTGGTGGAAGAAGGGTTAACAAACGATTGGCCAACACAAGCTCACCCGACTACAGATACAGACTTGCCTTGCAATTACAGGTGCGTTTTGCACCACACTCGCGGCTGCCCTGGAGGTTCTACTAAATATACCACCCCTTGGTTGTGCAGAGGGAGGCGGAACCGACCACATACAAACTACATCAACTGGCGATCGACAGGCCAGAGGCAATAGTCATGGGAGGCTCAGGACTGCTGGATGAGCTTTTAAAGAACAGCACCCGATCGATGCCCTCGGATCTAACGTCAAAAGTCACGTGCCAAGAACTGCATTTCAATGTAATCTTCCCCAGCCGGGACGAATGGACCCAGCATGCCGAGGTTCTATTGAGGACCGACCTTGGCTTGTTCTCAGACGGCTCGCGAACTACGAACGGAACGGAAGCGAGAGTCTATGGGAGCAAACCGAGAATCATCATCTCATTGAGTCTCGGTCAATACGTGACCATAATCCAGGCAGAACTATTTGCCATTGAGATCGCGGCAGATCTGCTGATAAAACGGCAAATCCACCACGGTAAAATCAAAATATTTACTGATAGTCAGTACTAAAAGCTCTGGAATCCAGCTGTTGTACATCGAAAACAGTCTGGAGTTGCCGCACGGCATTAAACAGGCTCAGTATGTGTAACAGAATCACTCTTGTTTGGATACCGAGCCACTCGAACTATTTGGGTAACGAAGTAGCTGGCGTTTGCTGGAGCTCCGCTGCCTCTGGTAGGCCCGGAACCATTCCTGGGAATACCACATGACGTGGCTAAGCGGACGATAACAGGCAGAATTAACTCAAGACTGGAGTCTTTCTGGCTGAACCATCCTGGCCTGAAACATTCTAAGGTGTTCCTTGGAACAGCTTCAAACCAAAAGATGGCAGACCTAGCACTAAGTCTGGACAAAACCAAACTAACAACACTTGTCAGAATTATGACAGGTTACTGCAGGTTAAAAGCGCATTTGCACAAAATCGGTCTGGCTGAAGACGATAAATGCAGGCTGTGTTTTAATGACACTGAAAGAGCCATGCACATGGTCTCAGAGTGCCGAGCGGTCAGTCGGATCAGATTAGAGGTTTTTGGTCAGGCTTTTATAGTCCACTGCGAACTGAAAAAATTACCCCCGAACAAGATGATCGGTTTTATCCAAACACTGGATCTCGTTGGGGAAATATAAATTAGAGGTAAACCACAATAGTTCATTCGGACGCAATGGTAGGGAGAACAGACGCTCGCTCACCATAAATAATAATAAAATATCTAACGCACAAGTGCCGACCTTATTAGTTTGACAGATTAAATTCATTTAAAAGATTGTTCTTCAATATGTCTAGAAATTATAGTAGCATATAAAAAAAATATTTATGTATAGAACACTCTGAATATTTCAAGTTTCCTAAATGTAAAATGGTTTATTTTAATGAGTTCTTTTTCCTGTTTCATCTGTGAATAATTATTTAGCATTAACTCCTCAACTCTTGTTTTCGAGTTTAGAATGAGCGTTTCAACTTTGTTAGAACGCCCGGAGATTCATATTTGGTGCGAGGTTCGCATCTTGACGGGTAAAGACATTTTCTTGCATTACTGTTGGGTAGAAAATTAAGTGCCCTGCTTAAAGTGGCGTAAGGACAGCATTACAATCCCTAACCGTCACAAGCTACACTAAAGCCTCTGAGAAATCTTCACAGAAGATCTAGGAATATCAGAATTTGTAACATCAATCCACGACTTATGTTTTAGTTTTTACCTTCTTCGCAGGCTATAATTACAAGGTTAGAAGAGCTCGAGAAAGAATGCCAGAACTTGCGGTACCAAGCAGAAGAAAACTTTGATAAGTTAACATTAGAACGTGTGAGTAAAATACCTTAGTTCAGTTTGAAATGATTCTTGGATTTGCAAAAATTCAGACCGAAAAAAATTTGCTCAAGTTGATTAGTAGATTCGCTGACAGAAACTTCCTTTATTTGAATTTTCAGAAAAATGCGGAACAAATAAAAAACGATTACGAATTCACGTTGGAAACGCAAAATCGAACATTCAAAAGAAGAGAAAAAGAACTACTGGAACAAATTGATAAACGTTCAGTGAAAATTCAAACTGATACGCAAACCTTAGTAGAAAACGATTTCAAAACATCCGCCATAAACGCATTCGAATATGAAGAGATTTCAGAAAAACTCGAGTCATTCGAAAAACAGAATAAATTTCTTCAAAGCAGCAAAGAAACGCTAGAGTTGCAAAACAGAATACTTAGCGACAAACTTGCAGAGATGGAAAAATCGCAACACAATAAACTTAAAATCGGAAATAATCAGACTAAATCATCAAGTATTGTCGACTTTAAAAAACAATTAACCGAAAAGGAAGAACTCTTATTTAAACTGAATTTCGAGTTGAGTAGAGCTAACGATGAATTATTTGTTGCTCAAGAAAGACTAGTTGAAATCCAAAATTTTGAAATGGAAAGAAATAAATGTTTTCAGTTAGAAAAGCAACTGACTGAAGAAAGAATATCAAAAGTACCAATAGCATGTAGAATCACTCCTGCTGCAAGTAATTTATCAAACAATCCTGCAACTCAATCATTTTATTCAGACAACGATCTCACACAAATTCTCGTTAATCTTCAAACTACAATAAAAATGCAATCAGGAAACAAACAATTTTCATCTAGTTGCTCTCGATCAAAACATAAAGTAGCCTCGAATGAAGTCGAGGATAGTTCGGGCACAGAAAAATCTTTACATAACAAAGCAGGGAATTCAAATGAATTTGAAGATAACAGCTCAGATAATAACATCCTGAATTTACTTCAACAGTGTTTGGCTCTAGTTAATGCTTTGCATCAAATTGAAAAGAAAAATACAGAAGATGGAAATAAACCAGAAGTGGAAAATGACAGTTTAGATGATTTAACTACAGTTACTTTGGAAAAGGAGATTGCCATCAAACCAATAAAACAAATGGAAAACAACAATATGAATCTAAGCGACTCGGAAAAAATGAATAAAAGTAATATATTAATAGAATCTTCGAATGATATAGAAGTTGAAAATTTTGATTTCATAATACAAAAGTTGAAATTGCGACATGAAAATGACAGAGGAATATTTGTCAAACTTGAACAGATTCACGAAAATACACGTGCAACTTTGGTGAAAAAAAGTGCTGAATTACAACTCCTATTTGAAGAAAACGAGAACCTTCTTCAAAATATCGAAACACTCCAGAGAGAAGGGAATTCTCAAAAAACTGAATATGAAAAATTGACAAATTTAGTACAGGAAAGGGATGATATTATAAGCAAAATGGGAAGTGAACAAATGGAAATACATACAGAAAGAGCAAATTCATTTGAAAAAATTAAATATTTGCAATCCCGGATTGATTATCACGACACTCGATTAAAAGAATTATGTGTTTTATTAACAGACACTAGCAACAAATACTTGAAAAATGAAAATGTACTATTAGAAAAGACGGAAGAGATGAACCAATCTTTAGAAAATGAGTTTGTTGTTATATTAGAAGAGAAACATATGACACCTGGAAGTCAAAGAAATAATATAGTTGAAATAGTTCCACAAATGGACAATGATACTTCAGAATTCGATCGATGCATTATTACACTGAAAGAAAAGTTGATAGAATTGAAAGATGAAAATAAAAATCTTAAAAAAGTTATTTCGAAAATAAAAAACATAGAAACATATGTTAAAGACACTCTACAACAAATTCAAAGACTAAAGTCTGACATTTTGGAAGCAAAGAAAGGATTTGAAGGTACCATAAAATTAGTCAAGAAAGAAATACAAGAAAATATCAAATTATATGAAAAAAAAGAAAAATTCACTGAAACAGACATAACACCGAAATCGACAAAGGGAAACAAAGATGTTAGAGAAATTATGCAAGACAATTTTGAAACAAAGGAAAATATTTTAGAGAAAAAAATACAAAACCCGATATTGGAAACATTAAGCGAACTTGTACAAAAAATAAAATTAATAACAGATGTTAAAGTACCTGAAGAAGAACAAATATGCAATTCACAACATAGTCTGCGCACTAAACTGGAAGATATAAAAAATATAGGAAATCAGGTAATTGCATTAATTCAAGCAAGGAACGTACCCAGTGGTGACAACACAAATTTTATTATGAAAGAACAGCAAACAGATCAGATAGTTTCTAAAGAACAACCCATTGAGGACGAAACATTTTACAACAAAGTCACTGAAATCCAAAACTGGAATTTCAACTTGGAAGATGGAAAAGGAAAAATCAAGAATCAAAACTTTAACCAAGAAAGAAATACTGAGCTTACAATGACAGATGAATATAAGAAAGAAGATAAATGGAAACTTCTTAGAACCAGGGAACATGATAGTCGACGAAACATAGATCTGAATACTTTGTGCTTTGAAACAACCGGTGAGTATTTTTATGTATCAGGTGTTTTTTTAGAGTGATAGAACTCTAAATTGAAATAAAACACATTTAAATTAAGATTGAAGCAAATTTTTTTTTCAATTGAAAGATAATTTTATGACATTTATGTTTTAAAAATAATTTCCGTAAAAATAATTACCGGCATATGTCCACCACGACTAGCTTTGAAGAACCGCATTCGACCAGACCAATTTTGGACCACTTTTTCCAGTAATTCAGGACTTATTTCATCAATAACACGAGTTATGTTGGCTTCCAAAGCGTCTATTGTTTCTCGGAATAATGTTATCGCCAAATCTTTCTTGCAATAAATCAATTGTTACGGTAGCAGCATGAGGTGTAGCATCATCTTGTTGGAACCAAAACACTTCTGAATCGATACCATTTAAATTTTAAAACAAATAATCATTGATCATCTATCTGTAACGAGCACCATTCACTGTAACATTAGCTCCAGCGTCGTTTTAAAGACATATGGACCGATGATGCCTCCAGCGTGTAAAGCACACGATATAGTGCATTTTTCAGGATGCAATGGAACCTGCAGAACTTCTTGAGGATTGTTTTCACTCCATATACGGCAATTTTGCCGTTCAATCAGAAATGAGCTTCATCACTAAACACAATTAGCAGACAAACGATGCTTATTATGGTAAAGTGGCTTTAGTTCTTGAACCAATTGGATCTTGTATGGGTATAGACCAAGATACGCAAAATTTTCCATGTGGTAGATGCACAGAGTCCAACTTGTTGTGAACGTCGACGAATAGACAAATCTGGATCATCATTAACACTATGACTTACAGCAGCGATATTTTCTATAGATAGTTCAACTCTGCTCTGATGGACGATTATGGAAACCATAAATTTCACGAAGTGCTCCATAAGTTTGGCGAATAGAACACTGATTTTGAAAATAAATTTCAACGATTTGTAAACTTTGTTGCGGCTTGAGTCTTTCCATGATAATTTGTCAATGCTTACTGAACAGAAATGTCAAAAAAACATGGCTTCTATCTTCTGTCAAATCACAGTTATCTCTATCGAAAGTTCTATTACTCTAAAAAAAACACCCGATAGTTTGGGCATTCTCAGGTATTAAAGAATACCCTTTAATTGTTTACAGAAATTCGTCTTGAAATTTAGTGATAAAAAGCATTTTTAACTTCCACTAAATTTTATAGTTGCACAACAATTGTTTCATTATACCATCACTTTGTCAGGTAAATAATTAAACTGAGTATACATTGCAGAAATGTTCTTATGTACTAAACTCCGTTCATAAAAATTATACAGTGGCAAAGAAAATAGTTTATAGTCATCAGAAGAATTTCAAAATCTTATTAAAAAATACAAAGCAATGGGGATTTGTTCAAGTCTGTTCGATCGTTCAACATAATTTGTTTTTCATCGTAACCGTTGATTTCTAGGTTATATTAAAATTAGTTTCTATTTCTAGCAAGTGATTTGCTTATGTGGGATTTTGTTTTTCATTAATTTAACATTTTTCATGTTCAATAAATCTTGTTTAGAATGAACGTCCAGTGTGTCCAATATATAATGAATCTAGAGTTTGTATTTTTGAAGTAGCAGTTATTTTGAGTTTGGCAAAATTTCTGTCATTCGTGTTTTGACGGAAAGTTACTTCAATATTTGGAATTTAACGAAATGGGTCGATTCACTCTTGAACAAAAGTGGTAAATAATATAAAAACTTATTTCCAAAGCGGCGAATCTTCTATCCAAACTGTTAGAAATTTACGTTTAAAATTCAATTGAAATGAAATGCCCTCACGGTAATTTGTAGATCCATTTGTTTATGAAAACTGGATCGTTATTTGATAAAACAACCAGTGTTCATGTTTTCGTCCAGTGATTACACCTGAAAACATTATGGCTGAACGTCAATGAACATCAAGTCGTCATCGTTCTCAAGAACTGAATATTTCTCACACATCTCTAAGGAGAATTTTGCATAAAGACCTCGGTATGAAGGCTTACAAAGTTCAACTAATGCAAGAAGTGGAGCCTGTGACCATCCGATATGTTTCCACTTCGCTCAAGAGGCTAATGATGGCATGGCCGATATCTTTAGCAATGTAGTTATTTTCACCTCGTAGTATTTTTTGTGGAGATCCGTTGAGGATAAGAGTCCAGAAACGATTAATGCCTTGAAACACGAAATCGAAGTTGCCATTCATATGATTGAGCCCAAAACAATCGACAATGTATCGAAGAAAATTGGGATGATCAGATGGTGTACTGTAGCCAGTCGTGGTGGTCATTCGAATGATATTGTTTTTGATTCGTAAATGTGAACTTTTAGAAGTTATTGTTTATTAGTAAACAATAACTTCTGATGAAATATTCATTAGTTTTCTACTTACGGCCAATCAAAAATGCTAATTTTAAATGGGTTTTTCAAAGTTCAAGTACCTCATACTTCTGACTTCAATTTGTTAAAAACGGAATTTAAAAAGCGTTCAAAACTGATTCGAAATTTTTTTCAGTAGAAAAATGCAACAACTGCGAAAACATAAATAGCTTGAACCAAAGATTGAAAACGGAAGTCGTAAAACTAAAGGTGGGTGAATATACTAATTCAAAAAGTTTAAACATTAAATTTTATTTTTTCAGAATCGCTACGAAACCAGAAAGATCAGCCAATGAAATGATAGTTTTGAATACCGAGCCACCAAGAAAAATTATAACTGAATACTCTCCATTGTTATCAATATTCGGAAATAAGTCAAGATGAGAAATATATCTGGATATTGCTGCAATGATGCCTTTGTTTGTTTTACATGTTTAGATTTATTATACAAAACTACTTGAGCATAGATTATAATTTCATTCAGTTTTCTTAAAGAAAATAACCCTTAAAATAGTCGCCCAATGGTAAGTATTTTTTTATATTTTTAAAGATGTTTAAAAAAAAATTATGACTTGAGTTTACAAAAAAAAATAATTTTAAAGTTTCGATAAAATTTTAAGACATGGAAGCCTTTAGTGGAATATAATTATTATAACTTGAGAGATTACTTCTTTGGTAATCTGCACAATTTCAAAATGTTAGTTGTCCACATGGAATAATTATTTATCAAATAACATACAATTAAAAAAATTTTTTGCTACATGTTAAGTAGCTCATATCAAGCACTTATATTGAAAATTAAATTCAATACATACTCGGAAGTCAAAAAAAGTCGCTGGCTTCCAGTTTTTTTATAAAATAAAAACCGGTGCGACCTTAAACACTCTAACTTTTGAACAGAAGAAAACTTCAAACGTTCTTTGTTTGGGGCCCAGTTATCCCGGTTATGTTCGTTAACGGACAAAATCGGTCGAATAGTATCGCAGTTATTCACATTTGAAATTGTTTTTCTCAATATTTTCCAAATCCCATCGATATGAAATGTAGTAGTTGTAATTTATGATAGATTGGGCCGTTGCTTGGTAGAAATCAGTTGTAATTGTCATTATAAAATAAAACACTTGTTTACATTTTCTACTTTATTTTTGGTATTGACGTACGTTTCGTCTTTGCTAGAAAGACTTCATCAGAATACGAAGTAACAGTTGTTGTACAATGAATTTATAAGATTTTTCACAGAAGGTGTACATGTGTTTTTAATTGTTCGTCGGGTTGGTTTTCTCAAAGAATATTCCCTTCAGAATCGTGTTCACTCGATCCCTTGTAAATATTGAATAGAGGGGTGTAATAAAAATCTATTTGTTCATTTACTAGGTTATTGCTGTTTTTATGTTTATTTATTTCGTAAATTTCCCATAAGTTCAATATTAGACCTCTATTTTCAACATGTAGAATTTCTATTTCTTTTGTGAAAGAATGGTTATTTTCAAGAAGGTGTTTAGCATAATGTGAATCTTTTTTATTTTTATCGAAACTTCTTTTATGTTCTGTTAGGCGTGTACCGAAATTTCTACCTGTTCTACCAATATAAATCTTTGGGCAATCTGGGCAAGTGAGTTTGTATACACCTGATAATTGAAGTTTATCCATACTGTTTTTATTGTTTTTGATGTATTTGCTAATAGGATTGTTTGTCTTGAAAGAGACTTTAATATTTTCTTTTTTGAGTAGGTTTTTTAGTTGAATACTAATGTTTCCGAGATATGTGAGGCTAACGTATTTGTGTTCAGATAGATCAGATGTTACTGGATAAATTTCTTTTATTGTGTTTTTGTGTATACGTTGGTTAATTAAATTATCTATTAGAGATGTATTATATCCATTGTTGTAAGCTGTTTTGTTTAATTATACATTTTTCTTTTTGGAAATTGACTTGGTTTAGTGGAATGTTTAATAAACGGTATATCATACTATGGAGAGCTGCTAGTTTGTGTTGGAATGGATGAAAAGAATTACGGTGTATAATGGTATCTGTTTGTGATGGTTTATGATAAATTGCGAAGTTATGTTTATTGTTTTCTCTAGTTATCGTGAGGTCAAGAAAGTTGATGGATTCATTATGTTCTATTTCTGAAGTGAAAACTATTTTTGGGTGGAGATTATTTATAAAATTCTCAAATGTTGATATTTGTCTGTTAGTACCTACGAAACATGCAATTATATCATCCACATACCTATAGTAGGTACTAACAGACAAATATCAACATTTGAGAATTTTATAAATAATCTCCACCCAAAAATAGTTTTCACTTCAGAAATAGAACATAATGAATCCATCAACTTTCTTGACCTCACGATAACTAGAGAAAACAATAAACATAACTTCGCAATTTATCATAAACCATCACAAACAGATACCATTATACACCGTAATTCTTTTCATCCATTCCAACACAAACTAGCAGCTCTCCATAGTATGATATACCGTTTATTAAACATTCCACTAAACCAAGTCAATTTCCAAAAAGAAAAATGTATAATTAAACAAAACAGCTTACAACAATGGATATAATACATCTCTAATAGATAATTTAATTAACCAACGTATACACAAAAACACAATAAAAGAAATTTATCCAGTAACATCTGATCTATCTGAACACAAATACGTTAGCCTCACATATCTCGGAAACATTAGTATTCAACTAAAAAACCTACTCAAAAAAGAAAATATTAAAGTCTCTTTCAAGACAAACAATCCTATTAGCAAATACATCAAAAACAATAAAAACAGTATGGATAAACTTCAATTATCAGGTGTATACAAACTCACTTGCCCAGATTGCCCAAAGATTTATATTGGTAGAACAGGTAGAAATTTCGGTACACGCCTAACAGAACATAAAAGAAGTTTCGATAAAAATAAAAAAGATTCACATTATGCTAAACACCTTCTTGAAAATAACCATTCTTTCACAAAAGAAATAGAAATTCTACATGTTGAAAATAGAGGTCTAATATTGAACTTATGGGAAATTTACGAAATAAATAAACATAAAAACAGCAATAACCTAGTAAATGAACAAATAGATTTTTATTACACCCCTCTATTCAATATTTACAAGGGATCGAGTGAACACGATTCTGAAGGGAATATTCTTTGAGAAAACCAACCCGACGAACAATTAAAAACACATGTACACCTTCTGTGAAAAATCTTATAAATTCATTGTACAACAACTGTTACTTCGTATTCTGATGAAGTCTTTCTAGCAAAGACGAAACGTACGTCAATACCAAAAATAAAGTAGAAAATGTAAACAAGTGTTTTATTTTATAATGACAATTAGTAGTTGTAAATAAAATAACAATGTGCATTTCTTGCAAAATTTCGTGAGGATTGTATAATTAGAAGATGAAAAAAGATATTTTGGAAACAGCAGTTTTGAATGCTACTGAACCCATAGCAACAATCATATGATTGAGTTTAAAGACAGTTAATATGAAGAGGATCAGAAAGTAATGGCGCTTTCTCAAATTAAATTCAGATGAATCACAAGTTTTTATTTTTGATCAATAATGTAAATCACCTTCGTTATCAACAACCTTTTGCCATCTAGTGTGCAAATTTTCAATGCCGAACCGATTAAAACCAATTGGTTTTTGAGTAAAATATCTCGGGATGGCATTTGGGACATCATCCAAATTTTCAAATTTTTTGCCAATAAAAATTTGTTGTAGCGATCGGAATAAATGGAAATCCGAGGGTGCGATATCGGGCGAGTATGGTGGCTGAGGCAGTACAATTCATTCATTTTTTCCAAGACTCGTGTTGCATTGTCATGTTACAGAATATATCGCCTGTTCTGTTGACAAGCGCCGGATACTTTTCGATTAAAGATTGGTTCACTCGATCCAGTTGTTCACAATAAAAATCTGCATTAAGAGTTTGTTCAGGTTTCAGCACTTCAAAATGAACGATTCCGCATATACTCCACCAAACATACAAAAGCGCGTTTTTGGGATGTAAATCCGGCTTCACAGTACTTGATGGTGGTTCATTTGGAGAGAGCCACGGCCTTTTGCGTTTTGGAGCCATTTTTCGTCTCCAGTGATCAAGCGATCAAAAAACGGTTCTGTATGGTACCGTTGAAGCAATACAATACATGTGATGGATAGGATGGCTTTGTTCTCTTCGGACAGATTATGGGGGGGAACCAAACGCCTACTCTGCATATTTTTTCAATCTGCTGCAAATGTTCTTGGATGGTCGACCAAGGTTGGTTAAGGGCGTTTGGGAGTTCCTTTAATTGACTGACATGGTTTTGCCTCCACTTCTGCCCTTAGCATATAATTGTCTAATGTTGTTGGTCTTCCTGATCGATAGGAGTCAGAGAGATCAAAATAATCGGATACGAACCTAGAGAACCATCTTTGGCATTTACGAAGTTTAAATGCACTTGGATAAACATCGCAAATGTTTTTGGTCGCAACTGTTGCGTTACTACTCTTGCAAAACTCAAGAAGCATACCATGCCGGATATGCTCTTCTGGTATTTGGCTGGACATTTCACCCCAAATTGCAAAAAAGTCTAATATTCTATTATTCAGAAGTGAACGATTCTTTAAAACCTTAAAATGTGTTTGAAATGACTTCGAAGTACACAATGAGCTGACAAATGACTATCAAATATCGACATGTGCGGAAACGGCATTACTCTCTGGTCCCCCTATTACAAAACTTAGTGAGGATCATGAGTGATAAATTTTTAAAACTATGAAAACTGTCATTTGAAAGTTCAAATATATGTAGCAGGAAACTAACAAATATACCAACTGCATCTTTGCCCACGCGGTTTAAACAATGGACTGCATTTTTTGCACTTGCATTGTATAATGTTTTTGGAACCAAGTGCAGAGTAAGTTTTTTTAAATTTTTCGCGAAATAATTTACATTTCTATTAAGTTGTACTGAAAAAAAAGGGAAATTAAGGTAAATGAGATCAAAGGGGTGAACCATTTTAAATTTGTATTTTTGATCCGATATAAATAAAAAACTTATGAATATTTTTTCAAAGATATGAGTTTATTAGAAAGGTTAGATCTCGACATTTACAATTGAAAAACAATATCATTCAAATGACTGCCACGACTGACTACAGTACCCCTTCTGATCAACCCAATTTTTCAATACATTGTTGATTGTTTGGGCTCAATCTCTTGAATGGCAACTGGATGGTTAGCGTAGTTATCCCTAATGTATCCCCACAAAAAATAGTCCTCCCAGATTAAAATGAGCTTCATCGCTAAAGATTGATTTTTCTGGGAAAATACTCATCTTCGGCAATGCAATCATTAGCCCAATGAGTGAAGTGAAGTTACTTCTTGCACTAGTTTGTAAGCCTTCATACCGAGGTCTTTATGCAAAATTCTCCTCAGAGGAATGCGAAAAATGTTCATTTCTTGAGCACAATGACGAGTTGATGTTGATGGATGTTTAGCCACATTTTGGGATACAGCAGCAATGTTTTCAGGTGTGCTCACTAGCCGAGAACGTGAACGAATTGTTTTATCAGAGCAGCAATATTTTATTAAGGCATATTTGGTTGAAATAACCTGTCCTTCACCCATGTCCCAATAGACTCACCCTGTATGTTTACAGAATATTTCATGCAAATATTAGCGATTTAAAATTATATTTATTCCAACAATGTTTGATGAAACCGAGAATCTACTGGTCGAATACCTACCTAGGTCAAACCTATTATTAACTATGCCTTTCTAGTATCGGGTGTTTTTTTTAGAGTGATAGAACTTTCGAAAGGAATAACTGTGATTTGACAGAAGGTAGAAGCCATGTTGTTTTGACATTTCTGTTCAGTAAGCATTGACAAATTATCATGGAAAGAATCACGCCGCAACAACGTTTACAGATTGATGAAATTTATTTTCAAAATCAGTGTTCTATTCGCCGAACTTATAGAGCTCTTCGTGAAATTTATGGTTTACATAATCGTCGCTCAGAGCAGCTTATTTGTCGAAGTATCGATAGATTTCGGACAACATTTTCTCTACTCGATGCAACAACAACAACAAGAAAAAGAACTGCATGTACAGAAGAAAATATCGCTGCTGTAAGTCATAGTGTTAATGATGATCCAGATTTGTCTATTCGTCGATGTTCACAATAAGTTGGACTCTGTGCATCCACCACATGGAAAATTTTGCGTAAAGATCTTGGTCTACACCCATACAAGAACCAACTGGTTCAAGAACTAAAGCCACTTAACCATAATAAGCGTCGTTTGTTTGCTGATTGGGCCCTAGAACAGCTTGAAGTTGATTCTTTTTTTTATCGTAAAATTGTGTTTAGTGATGAAGCTCCTTTCTGGTTGAACGGCAAAATTGCCGTATATGGAGTGGAAACAATCCTCAAGAATTTCTGCATTGGATCCTGAAAATGCCCTGTATGGTGTGCTTTACACGCTGGAGGCATCATTGGTTCATATTTCTTTAAAAACGATGCTGGAGCTAATGTTACAGTGAATCGTGCTCATTACAGATCGATGATTAATGATTAATTGTTTCAGAATTTGAATGGTATCGACCCAGATGTATTTTGGTTCCAACAAAATGGTGCTACACCTCATGCTGCTACCGTAACTTGATTTATTGAAAGAAAAATTTGGCGATAACATTATTTCGAGAAATGGTCCAATTAATTGGCCTCCAGGATCATGCGACATAACTCCACTGGATTATTTTCTTTGGGGTTATGTCAAGTCATTGGTTTATGTATATGATAAACCAGAAACAATAGACGCTTTGGAATCCAACATAACTCGTGTTATTGATGAAATTATTCGAAAAAGCTTGATACTTGGTAGAATACAGATAGCATAAGAAACTTGGATTTAAAGTTGATTTCTGACCCTTCTAAATTCTTTGAAAAAACTACTATGAATTACTTTTATTAACTTTTTGAAAAACTACAAAAAAGTGATGAAATGAAATTATATAGAAGCCATATATTCTCCGAAATAAATGGAGAAAACGAATAAAAATTAACTACACCAAAGATGCTCATGGAAAGAAAAAATTATTTGTTCGATATTATTAAATATTCTCACCAAAACTGTTTGCTCCCTCAATTTGATACTTCGTCTCCACAGGAAAATAAAAGGATATACCCCGGAAATTCAACATAAAGAGTTGTTTTTCAGCGTCGTATACGCCTGGATGTGTTGCACCAAAAGAGTGTTCAATTTCTTCAATGGATGGCAGCACCTCAGGGGAGTTGAAGTATTTGGAACTGCAAGTAATCATTGCGTTAACAAACTGTAATTCTTTAACTGAGTTGAAAATTAGTTAGAAAATAAACTGTCAAGTTTTAACATGACCTGTCTATTTATTTCACCCCATACCAGGACATTTTGTCCAAATGTCAAAATGTTTGGCAAATCTCAAACGATTACATTAGACATACTGTTTTCACAATATGAATTTTATTAGTTTCATATCCTCTTAAAGAAAGATTCACATTTCAAAAACCTATCTGTGGAGATTTAAAGTCTTAGACATACATTAGGCTAAATTTATGTTTAAAATGAGGCTAAATTTATGTTTAAAATGAGGCTAAATTTAAGTTTAAAATGTAGGGACATTAAAAACAAATAAAGAGAAACAATGAGTGAAATTATTGAAGAGAAAATCTATGAAAATAATGCTTGAAAAAAATTGCCATGCAATTTTAATTAGTCACAATAACAATGAATTTTACCAGAAATAAGAATAAATTACTTCGTCAAAATGAATATGTCCCATTGGAGCCAAACATGTACTTACCAATATTTCAATTTTACTGATTTCATTTGATATATCTCAATAATTCTTAATCTTTGAGAGGTAGAATCGAAAAATAATCTTATTCCATCTTGGGGCAAATTTATTATCATGTCTACATCTAATGGGTTCTAAAAATTGAGGATATTGAAATATCACAAAAAAACTCTTCACAAAAGAAACTTACAACATCGTTATATAAAACTTGTACACCTTTGATCTTGCCCACTTGCATCTGTATTATTGCAACTGCCTGAGAGAAATGCATCCCTGAAAATTATAAAATTGATTGGAGTTTTGAGGAATTAATTGCGAAAAAAAGTATATATATATATAGTGTTGAACAAATTTTCAAAAATAACACCCCTAATAAATAAAAATATTATCTTTGTGAGAACAATGCATTTTAGAATTTTTTATTGTAGATACAAAACTTGAAATGAAAGGATATTAAATATATGGCAAATTCAACTTCTTCATTGACAATTAAAAAAGTTGGTGCAATAACAACTTAAAATTTATGCAGGAATACATATAATAAAAACGCAAAAAAATTAATTCTTACCAAGAACAAACTGCCACTGCTCGCAGCCCAGGGAAAATTCAGGGAGAACATCCAAACACAACATGTTGAAAAATTAACTATCGACTGCAAGCTATCACCAAAAGTTAAAACTGTCAGTGTCCAATAATAAGTTTTTTAAGCACTTTTACTTTTCAAGAACCCTTTGTTTGACTTCTAAAACGTCGCCATTTTAGTCATCACGAACTGTCAGACGAGAACAGCTGATTACATTGAATTTGAGCAGAACGTTGTTCTTATCTCTTTGCGCAGTGAAAATTACTTTGAATATCAAGATCATAACGATCTGAATAATTATATTTACTACAGATAATTACAAGGGCAACTGGAATTGGCACATTTATATCAATATGAAAATTTTAAACGCAATTTTTACTGCCAAAAGATTAGGTAAAAATATTTGCTATCATTTAGTTTCCAGATCTAGTTGACATGGAAAACAAACCAATATGCAGTCCTGACAGTTAGGAATCATTCATTCAAATAACACAGTTTCTTTATTTTTGCAATTTTAAAACTGTTTTCCTTATGAATACGCAAAACACATGGTTAAAAGACTCCGTCCGTCTCCCTTCAATCGGCTTCGTTACTTATTAGCAAAAAAGAGTAGAAAAAGAATATGGTGAACAAAATTTCATATCTTTTGCCGAAATCGAATAAGAAAATGTTTTTTTTTTTTAATTCTCATAATTTATCTTCACGAAATAATCCATGAACCTTCGACTCATTATTTCACATCTAAATACTAAATTTGAACTGGATTATGTCCAAAATTAAATAAGACTGATATATTTAGACTCCAAACTTACTCTGAAAATTTATCATTTTTACCAGTCGTTCGCCCGGAGGTTTTCTTATCATTAAAAAATATGTAAGACACATATATTTTTTAAGTAAAATGAGTTTCTACCAAGTAAAGACCGAATCAATCTAACATGGTTTTCTTATCAATAACTATCAAATTTCATTTCGGTCGTATCGGTAGTTGTGAATAATTTCCGAACCATTGAATCCATTTCCCCAATTCACGAACGATGCCGGGGCATTTAGACTCCAACCTTCCTTGAAAGTTTCAAGTCTCTATCTTTTTCCGTTCGAAAGTGTTGCAGACGGACTGGCTGAAAATTCGAAAATTACAGACAATTGGGCAAAACGATAACACGGTGTTAAAACAATATTTATGTCCTCCAGTGCACCAACCATTTCCGTTGACAGTTTATTGGATACCCTAAACATGTTAGGTTATGTATATTTATTTATAATGTAACAAGAAATCAAGGAAAGAAGAGAAGACTAATAGAAATCATCAATTGATTTTATTATATCACTTTAATTTCCGAATAATTTTTTATAAAAAATTTAAGTGATAGCAAAATATGAATGTTGATGATTATTAATCTTTTTATAAGTTGATCTTGCCCAGTTTCTTTTAGTTCCATACTAACAATTTATACAAAATGTCTGATGCCTGGGAAGAAATTCAAGCTATCAAAAGTAAAAGAAACAGTCTAAGAGAACGTTTAGAAAAAAGGAAAAAGGAGAGACAAGACATTTTAGGTACAAGTTTGGGGAAGAAAGGTGCATCTTCAACTAGCACTACAGAGGGTATTAGCTGTGTGCAATCCATAAATTTGAAAGAAGAAACTATATCTAAACAAGATCCTTTAGAAGATGATGATTTGGCCAAAATCAAAATCGATCCAGGCTTAGAAAAAGAATTATTAAAGTTACTGAGCGAAGTCACCCTTCAAATTCCTATATCATCTGAAGAACTTGCCGTGAAACTTAAGAATGCTGTTGACGAAAACAACAGACAGAAGCAAATTTGTAATTTACTTCAAAAATTTGCTACTCAAAAACTGATCACAGTTAAAGATGCAATGGATGGAAAATTTAATATAACTGTTAGTTATGTGGAAGTCAGCAAGGTTAATGCTATGATAGCTGAGTTTTATCAAGATATAGATGTTACCGAGTCTGAACACAAACTGAAGAAAAGAAGAGATATTTCACCGGACAAGAAGAACTGTGAAGAAGATGATCGGAAAAAAAGAGAAAAGAAGGAACCTAAAGCTGATATTATGGTAATTTTTTATGTTATGAAAGTTAGTTGTTTCCTGTTTCAACATTTATCATTGATGCAAATAATTGAAATACTATCATTGTATATTTTTTTAGTCTCTTCTCTCAATGTCATCGACAAAGGAACGTGAAAGCAAAAAAATTGGAGAAGAAATAATGGAACTTCTAAGCAGACCTACGGCAAAAGAAAGATCACTTGCTGAACGTTTCAGATCGCAAGGTGGTAAACAACTTATGGAATTTTGTCAGTATGGTACAAAAGGAGACTGTGAAAGAAATGGTGTGGCAGATTGCAAAAAACTTCACTTCAAGAAAATTATTCAGAAACACACTGACGAAGCTCTGGGGGACTGTTCTTTTTTAAATACATGTTTTCATATGGACACATGTAAATATGTCCATTACGAGGTAGATAGAATCAGCCAAACCGAAGATACTGGGCAAGATCGTCCTAATGTGCCAGCGATGAGGGCTGAAAGTTCCACTACTTTATATCCTCCTCAGTGGGTTCAATGTGATCTAAGATATTTGGATATGACAGTTCTAGGTGAGCTTCTTAACAATTTTTGCAGGATCACAAGTGGGAAGAATAGTAAGAATAATACTCTATTGCAAAAATTCCTAAATACATTCTGTCAAGAAATTACCGGGAATTATCGATTTAAATCTGGCGGGGCAATGAGGCAGGTAAACATTTTTTTTCCTAGGTTCGTACCACTGTCCTTAATTACTATGCCAAGCTTGAGCGGGATCTGTCAACTAGTGTGTTTGCAACAGCTGATTAAGTCAGTCGATCTCAGAGTGCGTGCCGATTTTTACTATGGGTGATTACGTTGAGCAAAGAATTTGTTTAAAGTTTTGTGTTGCAAATGAATTATCGTGTGCCGATGCATTGAAAATGTTGCAAAAGGCCTTTGGTGATAATGCTCTATCGAAAACTCGTGCATATCAATGGTACAGAGCCTTCAAGGACGGTCGTGAAGTGGTCGCCCATCGACGGCTTCGATCGAAGATAACGTCGATAAAATTAAGGAAAGGGTGCTGGAAAACCGTCGTACCAGCTTGGGAGAGATAGCACATGATCTTAAGATATCCCACGAGTCCGCACGTACGATTTTGATTGATATTTTGGGCATGAGAAAGGTGGCCGCACGACTCGTACCGAAAGACCTGAATTTTCTTCAAAAACGTCATCGCGAACAGGTTGCTTCAGACATGCTGGATCGCTGTAATTCCGATTCTACATTCATGGAACGCATTATAACTGGTGATGAGACCTGGGTCTACGAGTACGATATGCAAACAAGCCAGCAATCATCGGAATGGGTGGCAAAAAATGAGCCGAAACCGAAAAAACCACGCCAAAGCCGCTCGAAAATGAAGGTGATGCTCATTGTTTTCTTCGATATCCGTGGTGTGGTGCACTACGAATTCGTTCCAGAGGGTCAGACGGTAAACAAGGAGTATTACCTAGGCGTTATGAAATGTTTGCGTGAGCGTATCTGTAAGAAGCGGCCAAATTTGTGGGCGAACAACTCATGGATTTTGCATGACGATAACGCGCCTTCTCACCGAGCTACGATTGTGACTGACTTTCTCGCCAAAAACTCAACAAACGTGCTTCAGCAACCACCGTATTCGCCGGATTTGGCTCCCTGCGACTTTTTCCTCTTCCCAAAACTAAAATTGCCCCTTCCTGGCACCCGTTTTGAGTCGATTGAAGCCATAAAACAAAATTCGGCGCGAGAGCTAAAGTCCATCCCGGAAAGCGCCTATAAAAAATGTTTCGATAATTGGAAGTGCCGTTGGCATAGATGTATTGGAGCAAATGGAGCCTATTTTGAAGGCGACCCAATAAATTTTGACGATTAAATGTAAAAATGTTGTTTTAATTGAAAATTCCCGGTACTTTCTTGACAGAGTAGTATGTCAACAGTACAAGAGATTATATAAATTTGAGTGTACTTGATGAAAGCTCTGATTTAGAATTAAAAATATCAAAAATCGGAAAAATTTTCACTATATACATATTAATAATATATATTTCATATTTATACAGGGTGCCCAAGTTATCTCTAGCCAAATTTCACAAGGTGATTGATTCTACAGGCAATTTGCAACACAAAGGGAGTATGGTCCAATTACACTGGCCAACACAAGTCTTGTTTCCTTTTTTTTTCAGTTATTGGATATTTCTATGGCCCTGACTATGAAAAAAATACTGGGAGATTGCTAACGGCTTTACATTTTGAGATATAGTTTTAATATTTTGTTAAAAAAATAATACATTATGTTAACATAAATGACCCATTTGTCGTCTTGATACTTTATTTTTTCCATAACTTTAGAAACATTTGCATATTCTTCTTTTGAAGTCATCGAATGTGCGATAGGTCCTTGTTACCGTTATGAAGCAAAACACACTTTAAACTTCTTTTGCTGCTGTCTATGAAAAGATGCCAATCACCAGGTTGGAACTTTTTTAATCCCGTTTGTTGCAAGATACCACCAACATCGTTACAAAAAACTATTCTGATGTTTATGTATTCTTCTTTTGAATGTCAGGAATCACTCCTTTCTGCATTACTAATGATTTACTTAATCAAAACAATTTGGAGACCAGATGAAATTCTTTTTTTTTATCATGAAAATTAATCGTAAATAATATATATAAAATTTTTGAAATCGAAACTATTATTCATTTCCAAGGATTTATAATATTCCTAAATTTTGAGCATGAAATTTGAAAAATTAATATAATAAAGCCTCCTCAGTTATTGAAGCTAATAAATTATATTCTCATTTTTTGCAGGCAAATTCGCTGTTATTATGGCAGATCCCCCATGGGATATTCACATGGAACTTCCATACGGCACAATGTCCGATGATGAAATGAGACAACTTGGAATTCCCCAATTACAAGACGATGGTCTGATTTTTTTATGGGTCACAGGGAGAGCCATGGAATTAGGCCGCGAGTGCTTGAAACTGTGGGGCTACGAGCGAGTTGATGAGATTATTTGGGTTAAAACAAATCAGCTCCAACGGATAATAAGAACGGGAAGGACAGGACATTGGTTGAACCATGGAAAAGAACACTGTTTAGTTGGAATGAAGGGAAATCCGAAGAATTTAAACAGGGGTTTGGATTCTGATGTCATAGTGGCAGAGGTCCGGGCAACCAGTCATAAGCCTGATGAAATTTATGGTTAGTAAAAAAGTGCTACTATGCAGATCAGCCAAATGTTTCACTAGAAAGTTCTCCAAAGTACTCATTCTACGACATGGCTTCCATGTTATTTATGAATATAAACCTAATCAACTTTACAAACAAATTCAATTAAATTTTCATTTGTAGGAATGATCGAACGTCTGTCACCAGGTACCAGAAAAATAGAATTATTTGGTAGGCCCCACAATATCCAACCTAACTGGATTACACTTGGCAATCAGGTAGATGGAATCAGATTGGTAGATGCTGAACTAATAGAAAATTTCAAAAAAAGATATCCGACTGGTAATTGCATGGCACCTCCGCCTGAAACTAATCATTGAATTCGTCGATTGTTTCTGACAGTTGTCTTGTTTTTGAAGTATTTTGTAGATAATAAAAATTTGATAAAATATTTTTTCTTATGTTTTAATTTTAATTGCCCTATGATTTCGATAATAAAGGGTATAGACTTTGTAACTCCTCCATTGTGTCCTTCAATTCTTGCTGTGTTATGAGCACTGTGTCATCACCGTATTGGAGAATGTAACTTTTCAGTTCTTCTGTTACTTTGTAGATATCGTGTATGTAAATATTGTATACAAGTGGTGACAGTGGAGAGCCTTGTGGTACACTTGTATAGGAGAAAACGACGTAGAGAAATTCTTGTTAATTTTAGCCTTCATGCTTCTGTCCCTTAAGAAGTTTCCTACAGTATTCCGTAGGTAAATTGGAGTGTCCAACTGCTGGAGTTTGTGCAGAAGACTATCGAGCATCAGATGCATTCTTGATTTCCATGAATGTGGCTGCTGACTTGTGACCCTTTTTTCATTGTGTTTTGTACATTTGAGCTACTACTGGGTGGATGATTGAGTGATTTTTCTTGAATCCAGATCTAAAGGAGAACCATGTTTTTTTCATTTTCATGAAATTTGTTGTTTCTTTAGGAGAGCAGTTCTAAAACTGCAAAAACTTATGTTTATTTGACTCTTAGATGATAGACCTGTGTCTTCATTTCATTAAATGTATTTGAAATTCTTAAGGAGAATGGAGTGTTGAACAAGAGAATAAAAGCTTCCAACTCACGTTAATGTTTTTCACCATTGTATTTTAAAGTAAATGAAGCAATTGAATGAGGACAAAAATGTAAAAAGAAAGGGTCCTGAGAAACCTGTAAAAAATTTGAAATTTGGTTGTGCAGTAGAACTCTTTTGTAGATTCATTATTACAGTATTCAAATTACCTAGAAGTAACTGATCTAACAAAAAAAGCTTTATTTTTCTATGAAGCCTTTTAGTTTCACACTCCTATCAGTGGTGTTCATTAATTTCGATTTATAATTAGAATCATTCTTGAATAGGCAACAACCACCTGATCATTTGCAAAAAATCAGCCATTTTTTATAAGTTTAAAGATTAAATAATCCGAGGGGACTAAGTTTGGGAATGGGATGTTTGCGTTAATTTTGACAATTGCATTAGCAGAAATTTAAACTGAAATGCATTGTTTTGATAGAGCCAAACTTTATTTTTGTCAAATGTCGTTTTTACTTCATACCCAAATCACGAGAAAAACTCGTTTAAGTATCCATTTGGCAGCCACAAAGCTATCTGTTAAAATCTTTGCACAATTCAAGTCAGGCTCTTCCGATAATCTTGAGTAAAATAAATATGTGAAAATAAAAGTGATCCATAATACTTCGAACAGTTTAATTAAGCTCAATTTTTCGAAATAAAAAGTTGATTCATTCTTGTTGGTAGAGAAGCTCTCGAGTCTTCATAATCGATGATAGAATTTTCTTCATAAATTTTGTGAAAGTTTGTTTTCTACAGATTTGAGGATACTCGTATTATATTTGTATATTAAATTTATAAAAAATGAAACATATGCAATTTCAAACACAAAAATAAAGTTAAAATAATCACTGTCAACTTGAAGAAACAATATTGAAGACACTTTCATAACACAGATGTAGACACCATGCCTAAAGGCAAAAATTTCACAGTTTATACCTTCAAGATTTTGAAATAAATATTTTTCATTTTTGTCCCTTCTTCACTGTTGCTAAATATTTTTTCGTGCTATAGAGCCAGCTATACTTTAACTGTTTCTAAGACAGAAAGGAATAATACTATTTCAGTCATCTTGTAATGGTGGCAGCAGTGTGAATCTTGGAGGTTTGTCCCAATTGGCACTCGAGGTCCTCTTCAACTTTCTAGGATCGATCATTTTGAACACGTCTCTCAAATCAATTGACTGAGACTGGCAACAGAACATTGTATTCTTTATTCTGTGTCCTAATGAAGTCTGAATATAATCTTGTGCTTTAATTCTGGGTTCTGAAAAAAATAATTAAATTTGTTGAAATGCATTACAAAACGAACTTGGATAAACATCGTAAATGTTTTTGGTCGCAACTGTTGCGTTACTACCTTTCTAAACTCAAAAAGCATAGAATGCCCCGGATATGCTCTTCTGGTATTTGGCTGGCCATTTCACCACAAATAGCAAAAAAAGTCTCATATTTGATTATTTAGAAGTAAACTAATCACAATAACCTTAAAATGTCTTTGACACGACTTCGAAGTACACAAGGAGCTGACAAATGACTATCAAATATCGACATGTGCAGAAACGAAATTACTCTCTGGTCCCCCTATTAGAAAATTGAAAACAATCTTAAGCCTATCAGAGTAAAATATTTACAATTACATTGTTTCTAAAAGTGACTTATGAAGTGTATAATGGTATCAACATAAATTTTCAATGCATTTTAAGCTTGCAGAGAGGCAATGGGTGAAAACTAGTTTATTTTATACTCACTCTCAGTCCATCTAGGCAGATTCTTCTTATTTGTATGACGTTCATCATCCGAATCATAACAATCAGCACATGGTAATCTTGGTGTGGGTTGCGTTAGATAGATTGGATTTTCTGCTGGCTTTTTCTGGGAAATATCACCTTCAATTTTCCTCCTCTGTTCTTTTTTATCCTGCATGGCCAATTTGAGTGCTTCTTCCTCTTTCCTTTTTTCCTCAGCCCTTTGTTTGGCCAGTAATCTTTTTCTGTAAAAACATTTCTATTGAATGCACTGAATCTCATTGTTTAAATTTATTTCAACAAACATAACTAGATAACTGTTAGAAGTATTGAAAAGATACAAGATTTTTTATTTTGGGCGAATGATCTTCACTAAATGCTTGTTGAGTAAGTTCAACCAAAATTCAATATTTTCATCCTATTCAAACAACAGACGCGTAATTTCCATAAAAATTACTGTTTCATACTTCTATACCAGGTACATGGTGTTGGAAAGTAAGTGTAATTGATAGCGTAGATTTCCTGGAAACCTGGGTCCTAAATCTCTTCACTTCCGAGACACAAGTTGGAAAAAATAACTGGTTTTTTGAAATCATTCCAAATTGACTAATGATACTTCGATATGATTCAAAACAGCTGCACTGCTTGTTGAAAGTTAACTTTTAATGAGTCTTGCTGGTTTTAAACATTTTCAGTGCCGTAGATAAAATGGTTATATGATATTACAACATACCCAAATTTGGGTTTTCAAGTTGGATGTTGTAATATCAAATAATCCGTTTATCTACGTCGCTTAAAAGCTCTAGAATCCAGCTGTTGTACATCGAAAACAATTTGGAGTTGCCGCACAGCTCTAAACAGGCTTGGTATGTATAACAGAATCACTCTTGTTTGGATACTGAGCCACTCAAACTATTTGGGTAACGAAGAGGCAGATCGGCTGGGGTTTGCTGGGGCCAGGCTGCCTCTGGTAGGCCCGGAAGCATTTCTGGGAATACTAAAAGACGTAGCTAAGCAGACAATAACAGGCAGAATCTATAGACTAGTCTTTCTGGCTGAGCCATCCTGGCCTGAAACAGTCGAAGGCGTACCTTGGAAAAGCTTCGAACCAAAAGATGGCAGAACTAGCACTAGGTCTGGACAAAACCAAACTCAGAATACTTGTCGGGATTATGACAGGTCACTAAAGGCTGAAAGCGCATTCGCACAAACTCTGTCTGGCTGAAGACGATGAATGCAGGCTGTGTCTTGAGGACACTGAAACAGCCATGCACAGCACATCATCTCAGAATGCCTAGCAGTGAGTCCCATCAGATTCAAGGTCTTTGGTCAGGCTATTATAGGCCACTGGGAACTGAAAAAAATACTCCCGAATAGATTATGGGTTTTATCCAAAAACTGGATCTCATTGAGGAAATATAAATTAGGGTCGAACCACAATAGTCCGTGCAGACGGAGTGGTAGGATGGACAGACGCCCGGTTCCTATAAATAATAATACTTCGATTTTATTTAAAATAATTCACACAGTTTTTATATTTCACAATTTATTCAGAATCCTGACACGTGTTTCGGTCTTTCGACCATCTTCAGAGGAGTACAAAAAGGATTCTGAATAAATTGTGAAACATAAAAACTGTGTGAATTATTTTTAATAAAATTGTTATAATGTTCCACCTGCAACCGCATACTCCATTCATGTTAATAATACTTCGCTCAAAACATGCAAGAGAACTAAAAGTTAACTTTCAACAAGCAGTGTGGTTGTTTTGAGTCCCATTGAAATATCTCTAGCCAATTTGGAATCATTGCAAAAAACGAGTAATTTTTTTCAACCTGTGTCTGAAAAGCGAAAAGAGTCAAGACCCATATTGCAGGAAATATTTTCTTATTTTCATTAGTATTATCTATCCTTACACCTACTATGGGACACCTGTACATAGTAATAGTTTTTTCGAATTCTGATTGTTATTTTAATTTTTAAATTAGAATTTTCATAAAGTATACTCAAAATTCATAATTTATTCAATATAATGACCAATTTGAGAGAGGTTAATTGAAAAATTTTGGATAAAATAAGAGACTCCATTTTCATAATCTGATTATAATTTTAGTTGAATAAAAAGACTTCTATCATTTTAATAGTCTTTGTTACTAGTGATATTATGGATTTACCTATCATTCTCTTCTTTGAGCAGTCTTTGTCTTTCCTCTTTCTGCTGAAGAACCATCTTAACTCTTTCTTCTTTAATACGTTGCATCTCCAATGCTTTCTCCATTTCCCTTTCCTTAGCTTCTTTTTGTAGTTGTTGTATTCTTTGCATTTTTTCCTCATGTTTTTTTTTCCTCTCCTCAGATAATGCTTGTTTCATCATTTCCTTTTTTTTCATTTCTTTCTCCCTCTCTAAACGCCTCAGTTCCCTCTCTTTGAAATCAGATGAAGGAGTGGTACCACCTCTAAGAGACATACTACTATTTAACACCGAAGTTTTGTGACCAATATATTTTCCTATTTTTGAGGCACTGGAAGGATTAATTTTGTAAATACTTGTAGAAGAACCAACAAAGCCCTTTGCTTTCTCTTTGACATTTCCTTTATTTTCTTCCTATAAATACGAAAAAATTGATAGTATGAAAGCTGTACAAGGAAAAACCAAATCATATATAAATGGGTATTTTTGGGTGGTGGTTCTAGGGAACAGGGTTCCCAAAAGTCTGTAATTTTCAAATTATGAACCGAAAATGGTCTCCAACAACTAGATTGGACTCACTGATGAAGAATCCAAGGTTAAAAGTATATCTGTCCGACCAGCTGCCCTTAAACTTTGAAACTTTTAGGGAAGGTTAAGGGTTTAAATATCTCGGCTAAGTTTGTTAATAGACAAAATCAGTTTGATAGTTTCACAATTATTCACGTTTAAAAATGTTTCATATTGTTCTCAATACTTTCGAAATTATAGGTTCCATCAATCTGAAATGCAGCATTTAGAAGTAGAACAATAACCTACACGTTAGTGGAAAATTTCGTGAGGATCGTGTAACTAGAAATTTAAAAAAAATAAAAAAAAGCCTTACACAATAGGCATTTACTGATGTTTTAAAAAAATTCTTCAGGTTACAATGTTTGATTTTAACTTTTGTTAAATTTTATTGCTTACACAACAATTATTTCCTCATACCATGACTTCATCAAGTGAATATTTAAACTGAGTATACAACCGCAGAAATGTTTCTCAAGTACTAAACTCTGTTCACAAAATATATAAAGGGGCAAGTATAAAATTTGTAGACAATTTTGTTCATTTGTAAACTTAATCAAAAAATGACATCAAAATTTTAAATTCGCCCGTGAATGATATTATCAAAATAATATTAAAAAATAAGGTTATTCTAATTTTTTTTGCAAATTTTATTATGATACAATGATCGTTTTTCTAACATAATAACATCGTCAGGTAGGTGGTATATCTTACATTTTCAATAACTATTATTATTTTGAATGGTTTAAAAGGATTTTCATCATGTAAAGACTGATTCAATGAAATATTTTATAGATATTATCGATTTCTTCCATATAAAAATCACAAAATAGAATAACAAGCATGACTTTTCCATAAACTGTAAACCAACACACAGATAATACCATACATGTTACCTTGAATCATCCATATTCACATAAATTGGCCGCCTATAATAGTACGCTTTATAGATTAGTTGAAATACTAATAAGAAAAGACAATTTTGACAAAGAATATAATACTATCAAGCAAATAGCTTTAAATAATCTCACTGTTTATACTTTCACATCTATTGTCCAATTAAAATGAAGATTTAATAGAATATATAATACTTCCCTGAAAAACTTTATAAATAAGGCAGATTTTGCACATAATTTCCATGGGGGTTTACGGGACGGGATTTAAAGTAAACTTTGACCAAATATTATAGCTGAATAGTAGGTATTTCATGAAAATTTCCATGAAACTACCCAAGTTTAAGAATAATTTTCCGCTCTTTCCAATGGTGTATGCTGAATTTTGATTTAGACGATAGTTTTCAAGTTGTGCTATGTTTTTAGTGAAAAAATTGTGAAACGTTACAAAATAGTAAAATTTTCAATAACATTACAATAAAAGATAAATGGATCATATTTTATAGGAACTTTTGTGTTGAAATTTGCCTGTAGAATCACCTTGTAATTACTACAAAATATTAGACACTGAAAATAAAGGTAATTGACTCAATCCATTAGAAATCAATAGATGCAATAAAAATTGCAATTGTATACTCAGTTTAAATACTCATCTGATGAAGTCATGGTATGACGAAACAATTAAGATGAATTTCTATCAACTAGAAACTGAAACAATCCATAAGTTCTCATAATACTCACAATTTCCCTCAAAATCTTGCTGGTGTTCATCTTTGAAGTAGTTACATTCTCATTTTTCTGGAACTTTTCAAATGCTTGTACCTTCTTCTTGACAGGGCTGTTCTCATAAGGACTAAATACCTGCTTGATGTTGGCTTGTTTTGCTTTCTTCTCTGGACTAACTACCTGTTCCCCTTCACTCTCATCATCTGTAATCATATCATCACCATACATGTTGTTCATGTTATTTTGCCGAGATGTGCCACTATCTAGAACTACAGTATCATTCATCTTCAGTAAGTTAGGATCGACGTCTTTTTTTAAGTTAGGGATTTCATTGACAGAAATAACAAATGTTTCATTGGGTTTGTTTTCCAAATGTGACACAGCATCTTCATATTCAGTATGTGATGATATGTTATTGGTTACCGGCTCGTTCTGAGCACCTTTGTGGGCCAAATCATCGGTCAATTGTTCATCATCTGCTGCAGAAGAATCAGACTTTGATCTTTTGAATTCAAGTACACGACTTTCAGCTTCAGATTTCGATCTTTCTCTTTTAGTTCTTGTTTTAGTCCTAGTTGCTCTTACACAAGGATCAGCAACATCTTCATTTTCTTTGGTTTCTGTTGTTTTTTTTGTTCTAGTTCTAGTGCTTCTAATCGGAGTAGCTTCTGCTTTCTTCTTAGTTCTCGTCCTCGTGCTTCTTACTGAAACTTCACTATCCTCTCCTGATGATTGTCTTAAATCAACAACAGGTACCACAGGATTTTGTAATATAACATCTGAAGTTCGATCTGTCTTGGATCTTGTTACCCTTTTTGTGCCTACTGGATTTTCAACTACAGACAGTTTTGATATCCCAACATTTGAAATCTTTTCCTTTTTAACACGTTTTGTTTTTGGTGGAGCCATTTTAGGAGCAGGCATATTTGATGCATCATTATTTAGGTCTTCTTTTGAAATTGAGAGTTTCTCAGTTTTGACTCTTACAGCTTCCAAAGCAGATTCATTGTTAGTCCCGTTTGTGTTATTATCTGTTCCCACATTGAAGCATTTATTTTCATCATTAGGTGCCAAAATGTCTGAAAAAAATTGATTTAATAAACATAGTCAATGGAAAGGAAATAAACATAGCCAATGGAAACATAGTCAATGCAAAGATTTAATAAACATAGTCAATGGAAAATGCTATACTTCCAAAAAATTTTAGATCATTAAAGATACATAAGTGAATTTTTTGTCCTGCAGGATAAATCATGTCATATTTATAACAGCCCACTTGGGGCCTAAAGCCAAGGCAGATGTACTGGCTTTAGGCCAGTGGTGGAAGAAAGGCCAACAAACGGTTGGCCAACATAAGCTCACCCGACTACAGATACAGACTTGCCTTGCAATTACAGGTGCGTTTCGCACCACACCCACGGCAGCCATGGAGGTCCTACTGAATCTACCACCCCTGCACCTATTCATGCAGAGGGAGGCGGAACGGACCACATACAAACTATATCAACTGGCGATCGACAGGCCAGAGGCAATAGTGATGGGAGGCTCACGACTGCTGAACGAGCTTTTAACGAACAGCATCCTATCGATGCCCTCAGATCTAATGTCAAGTCACGAGCCAAGAACGGCATTTTAATGTAATCGTCCCCAGCCGGGACGAATGGACCCAGCATGCTGAGGTTCTATTGAGGACCGACCTTGGCTTGTTCTCAGACGGCTCGCGAACTACGAAAGGAACAGAAGCGAGAGTTTATGGGAGCAAACCGAGAATCAACATCTCATTGAGTCTCGGTCAAAACGCAACCATATTCCAGGCAGAAATATTTGCCATTGAGACCGCGGCGGAACTGCTGATAAAACGGCAAATCCACCACGGTAAAATCAAAATATTTATTGATAGTCAGTCAGTACTGAAAGCTCTGGAATCCAGCTCTAGCATCTCGAGAACAGTCTGGAGTTGCGGAGTCACTCTTGTTTGGATACCAAGCCACTCAAACTATTTGGGTAATGAAAAAGTAGATCGGCTGGCGTTTGCTAGGGCCACCCTGCCTCTGGTAGGCCCGGAACCATTCCTGAGAATACCACATGACGTGGCTAAGCAGGCGATTACAGACAGAATGAATTCAAAGCTAGTCTTTCTGGCGGAGCCATTCTCGCCTGAAACATTTGAAGATGTTCCTTGGAACAGCTTCGAACAAAAAGATGGCGAACCTAGCGCTAGGTCTGGATAGGACCATACCAAGAACACTTGTCGGAATTATGACAGGTCGCTGCAGACTGAAGGCGCATTTGCACAAAATAGGTCTGGTTGAAGACGTTGAATGCAGGCTGTGTCTTGAGGACACTGAAACAGCCATGCACATTGTCTTAGAGCGCCCACTGGTGAGTCGCATCAGATTCGAGGTCTTTGGTCAGGCTTATATTGGCCACTGCGAACAAGATTATCTGTTTTATCCAAAAATTGGATCTCGTAGGGGAGATATAAATTAGGGGTGAACCACAATAGTCCGTGCGGACGCAGTGGTAGGGTGGACAGACGCCCGCTCGCCATGAATAATAATATAACAGCTGTATAAAAGTTAATGAACTTCACAAATTTTAAGATTGCTTGTAAAAGTTGCCAAATTTGCTCATCTATTCTGTAATATAAAAGAAAATTTACTAGGGAGAGAGAATTGAAAAAAGAATCTTGCCTTGTTTCAAAGGACTAACGACCGAGGTCTTTACAATTTGTGCAATTTATACAATTTATGTTTTATAATAAATAAATATGTGAGTTAGTATGTACAATGAAAATAGAATTGTGGCATATTAAAATAGGCTAAGTAGGTATTGAAATATCATCTGCTCTTCTAGCTTAGGGGGTCTATCTTGCACACTAATGGTTATATTATGTTGAGGTGTTGCCGTTTGATGAATGTCTTATTTAGTCTATGGATTCTATCAGTTATCTGTTCTATGTTTGTTTTTGCACACTTATTCTAGAGAACAGCTTCAAAAAAACTTGTAGACCTATATTACAATATGGACATCTAATATACAACAACCTTAGAAGACCAACCCTTAATAATATTGAAGTAGCAGAAACCAGTAGTTTGAGTAAGATAAGCCATCAAGGAAATCCACTCCATAATTGACCAAATGACCTATATTAAAGAATGAAGATATACCGGATTCTAAGTAGACTTCAAACATTAGGAAAGAAATTTGTGAGCAGACCATACAACCTCCAAATCCTCCATCTTGTTCTACAAGATTCGAACCAAAAACAAAATGCTGTTGACTTCACACTTTTAATTTGTTTTTTCAATAATTATGTACACTTCCTTTTCAAGAAAAAACTATGTATATTAAATATGTATAGTCTGCCTAGAACGTATCCGTAAAAGGCAAAGCTCGATTGTAATTATTAAGTATATATTTTTAATTCTTGAATTAGAAAATTATAACAAAACATTCATCTTATTTACTTATACAACCTCCATTTAACTGTAAATACTTGACTAAATGCCGAGGTACACCTGAAACTAGATCAGCTCAATAAATTTCAGTTCAGGATTGTAAAACTAACTAAATTAAATCATCTTTATTTCGTGGCGTTCAACTTAAATCTTCATTAGTCCCTATATGTTTTCAATGGGACTATGATCTGACAAGCTGCTGCCCATGAAATGGTTGTCACTTGGTGTTCTTGCGTCCAAGCTTGAGTATAGGCATCTTGCATTATCCTGCTGCAAACGCCACCCCTCTGAATATAAAGCATGCGCCGTTTCAAGGAGAAAATCGTTTAGAATGCCAAAATACTTTTCACCATTAATGGTACCATCAACTATACAGAGAGGGGTAATACTACGCTGAGATATTGCTCCCCAAACCATTATTTTGGTGGGAAATTTAGAAATTTGAACGGTAACAGGTTATTTTGATAGGATTTTAAAGTGATTTTCACCAAGTTGAAAACCACTTTCATCAAGTATAAGACTATATTCTTGAAAACGTTGACAAAATTGTATCCTTCATTCCTTTTGCAAAGGTGTCATTATAGAGTTTTTTTTTGACTTCCTTGATTTGTAGCCTTGTCTTTTCAGTGACATACTGACAGTTTCTGAACATACTTTTATATTTCGTTGATTTCCAAATCTATTAGCCAATTTGCGAAACCCCAGACGCGGATTGTGACTTCCTAAGGCCAATAAAGCGTTTAAATCATTTCCTTTAATCTTACAAGGTTTCTTGAAACTGGTCTATGCCTCATATCCATTCCATTTTTTATCTTCTTTATTGTCTCATATACATCACTTTTTCCCACTTTTTTTTTAACGTTTCGAAAACGTTTTCATTAAAAATATTCTATCTGTTTTCTTTTTTCTAGTTGAGACATTATTTCATAAATTGTATACCTGTTGACAATCAACAATATTTGATAGTGTTGCCATGCAACTTTGGCCATAACCGATTATCTCCACAACCTATTTTATACATTACTTTTGTCTTAGAATATTACAAAAAAGTAGTATATGAAAATTATGAAAAATAATAAATTCTGGATACTTTCTAGATGGAATATATTTTATACTGGCAGAAAAACTCAAGTCGTTAGCCATTTGCTGAAGCAATAAATATCTTTTATCTCTCTCTAGTCTCAAATGACTTAAATTCACTGATGAATCAGAGATCAAAAGTAATTATGTTCAGTGATTCATCATGACCAGGTCTGAAGCACCTATTTGACTCTCTATGGTATCAATCGTTTGATCAAGTGATCACTTGATTTTCTCTAATTTTTATGTCCATCTTGACACTGTGGTACTTCACAGTTGATCAGACTGTTTCCTTATAGTCCTCCACCTTCTGTTCACACACAATTTAATGGTAGAATAAAACCGATATCTTGATATGCAACAATTGAACCCCTATCGAAGTCACTAAGATGGTTATAAATTTGACTGGACACAAGGCATCTTGATATGCTTAAAACCAGTTAGTAGAAGTGCAATAACTAAAAATATCTGTTTTAGTCACTCTCATGTACCGATTTCCTCACAGAAAACTGAAAGATAAAATTTTGTTTTTGCAGAAAATAAACAGAGATAAAATGATGTTGACATTATTACTACAACATGCTTCATTTGTTGCCAAAAAATCAAGTTGAAGAAATTATTCCTTCTGATGTCATCAAGTATATATATTCTTGAAGAATGTATTGAGATACTGATATCTAATATATTGTTTATGTCGATGCAATTAAGCTATCATTAAACTATACACTCATTGGGTCCCTGTTACTGTACTCTAAAAATTGAAGTAAAAATATCAGTACCAAATAAATATGCAGGAAATTGGTAATGCTATTTTATAATAACCTATTTATCATAAATCTTTTCAGATATTCAGATAAAACATTTATCTCACCTTTGAAGTGTGACGATTCGGTATATCTTGCAAGTGGTCCATAATTATCATTTTTAGACGCTCGTAGAAGCAGTTTTGTGTATTTCTCAAACTCCTTGATCATATCCTGAAAATAAAATTTGATGCAATAAGAATAAAAGTTTCATAAACATTCTGAAAGATTATTAACCCACTGAACCAAGCATATGTTCATCATGATATAAATGATAACATTTCATAATTTTTATCCGTTATGATGGACACAAAAAACATATATCCTTCAAATCTCCGATAAGTGATATTCTTTATTATTATTAAAACAAGTTGTAGAAATTACTGTTTTACTACCAATAAATTGATATTTCACACATTTAATTGTGACTCGAGTTTCGGGAATTAACTATCCCATTCAACCACATCTTGAAGGAAAATCCTGTCTGTTGTACAGTATCTCGCTTCTGGTAGATCTGGTGCTTTTCATGTTTAAATATTTGGATGGATTCCAGGATGTCAATTTTTTTCATTTCGCTTCCAGCTGCAATATTTCAAGATTGTCCAATTCTGAGAAGGCATGATTGGTTTCGAAAAAATGTTTTGCAAAGGTTTTCTTTCCAATTCCTAAATGAAGATTGATGTTCTTTGTACCTTTTGTGTAAAGATCTCCTGGTGTATCCTATATATACGCTACTGCAATGTTGACAACTTAATTTACAGACTCCAGAATTAATCAGCTGGTTGTTTTTGTTTTTTGCATTGAAAAAGAGGGGTGAAATTTTATATGAGGGAGTGAAAGCTGTTGTTATGTTAGTTTTTGAAAATATTTGAGCTATTTTTTGCGAGATTGACCCAACCTATGTGCATTCCAATTCAATAACTACTTACATTATGATTTTTCTCTAAGGAAAACAAATGGTTGTTCAAAAATTCGACTTTTTCTTGAACTCCTGCTTCTATAAATTCGTCACATGATAATCTATCCATTTTAGCACAAAGTCTTAATGAAAATGATTAGTGAAATTATTAATAAACTTGATAATGACCGTTGGTACTTGTCAGTTTCAGTTGGCGCATCATTTCCATACTTTGTGCAGTTGGCGTTCAAATTTGACCACAGAAAATTCATTTCAAATTTTGATTTGACGGAATGTCAAAGAACGAAATTTCAATAGAAAACGGAAATATGGCTGAGTCATCTGAACTAATTCTTATCGGATTCTTTCCTGCAAATATAAAATTAAAATCAGATACACAAAAAAGGATGCGATTTTCAGAAAAAAAACTGATGTGAACAGATGAAGAGGGAAATATTACATATTCAATATATTTTATTGCAGATATACCAAACATATGTAGATCTATTAGTCTAGTCAACAAGTGCCTTTTGGGTCAACTTTTTTCAGTAGTCTCCGAAAATTATGATCAAGGTGTCATTCGATTCGGAATGGCATCTAGATGATTTTTGAAAAAAATGAAGTTCCGTTTGCAAAAATTGCAAAAGTCAGTAACAATTAACTAAAAAAAAAGGGCTTAGTTTTTTGTAAATATCTCAAAAACTAATAAAGATTTTTGAAATCAAAAAAAAGATTCAAAAAGGGGAGGAAATTTCCTGAAAAAAAGTGTCGACTCCCGGAACTGTAGTTCCAATATTAATAATTTTCCCAGAGGGATGAAAATACAGCCGAAAACGGGTACTCTGGCTTTCGTAAGCCACGCCTACTTTGGACACTTTATTAATAAAAATTATTTTAACAGATTAAATATGAAATTTAATAAATGAAAAAATTCAGGGGCATACTGGATGAATGAACAATAATCTCAATTTTTCAATTAGTTATGCAATAGTTAATTGATAATTTTTTTCTACTTGGACATGAACATTGCAAGAAAAAATGGTTCCTTAATATTAGTTAGAAGTGGGAGAAAACGATTGTTAATGAACAAATGCGTTTTCAAGCAATAAAAAATGTTTTTTTAAAAATCATTATTTGCATCAAAGATTGATATTCCTTAAAAAAATTTTCAAAAACGCATTTGTTTATAACAATTTTTTAAACAATAAGAGATAAAAATTTTAAAAAAATATTTATATGTAGCTTCCTACAACATAAAAAGGGACCACCAATAATATTTTGAAAAAAAATTTTTTTTTCGATAATTAATCCAAGTTTTTAATTTTGCAACAACGAAAATTGTTAATAAAAAACTGAAAAATAAACAATTTTGAATTTTTCCAACGGGGATCTATTCTGAAGTCTTCCAAAAATTGCTCCAGGAGAGGAAAAAAATCTCAAGTGAATAGTTTAACAATTATCACACTTGCAATGTTCATGTCCAAGCAGAAAAAAATTATTACTTAACAACTATTGGATAACAAATTGAAAAATTGAGATTATTGTTCTTTCATCTATCCAGTATGCTCCCGAATTTTTTCATTTATTAAATTTCATATTTAAATGTTAAAATAATTTTTATTAATAAAGTGTCCAAAGTAGGCTTACGAAAGCCAGAGTACCCGTTTTCGGCCGTATTTTCATCCCTCTGGGAAAATTATTAATATTGGGACTACAATTCCGGGAGTCGACAATTTTTTTCAGGAAATTTCCTCCCCTTTTTGAATCTTTTTTTTTATTTCAAAAATCTTTATTAGTTTTTGAGATATTTACAAAAAACTAAACCCTTTTTTTTTAGTTAATTGTTAATAACTTTTGCAATTTTTGCAAGCGGAACTTCATTTTTTTCAAAAATCATCTAGATGCCATTCCGAATCGAATGACACCTTGATCATAATTTTCGGAGACTACTGAAAAAAGTTGACCCAAAAGGCACTTGTTGACTAGTCTATATTAAGTATTTGAATTTATAGAAATCTAGAAGATAATGCCCGCAGAATTAGTATTATTACCAACTATTAAAAGTTCTCGGCAAATATACGAAAAGATGTTTTATACAGAATGATCAAATACTGTCCACCCATGAGATCCGGAAATACGCCTATTAGAAATTGAAACTCAAAAAACCAGCATAATTATAGATTTAAACACATCTATAGCTGTTTAGTTATATAAAAATTCATCTTACCTTTGCAATAATTATATGGCATATATTAGAATTTCTTTCAAAAAAAAATTGTTCGGTTGTGCCTGCTAAGACCTTATAAAAGTAAAAGAATAAAAGACAAATTTCCGCTTACGACGCACACTTGTCAATCAGAAGGTTTTAGTAACATTTACCGGGATCAACTCGCTCAATTTTCGATTTTTTCAACAACTAGGTTGTAAGAAACGTCAGACGGCAGCAAACGATATGATGGCAATAAATATTGAAAAATAAAAGCTACAGGTCTTTACGTTAAATGAGTACTTTGAATTAAAGAAAACAATAATAATTTTGAAGGAATAAAAAAAATTAACCCTCCCTGAAAATCTCACACTTTAAAGAAAATAATAATAATTTGAAGGAGTAAGAAAAAAATTTAACCGTCTCTGGAAAACTCACAGTTTGAAATATATAGATTTCAATGAAGTATGTAGATTTCAAAAACCAAGATTTTCATTAAATTCTATGCTAGTAGAAGGATCGCACATTGCTGTGAAATTGCTGTCAAAAAAAGACATAACCACAAATGCACGTACAATATTAGAATCTGTCAACTGAAAATTCAATTTTGAATTTGAATGTAATATTTTATATACACAGAGTTATTTGATCGATGTATGAATTTAAGAGTACAATAATATTTATTCTATCATTTTTAATTCAAAATACACTTACTTACAATGAATATGAAATAGACCAAGAAGTTTGTTTGAAAGATGATTCTTTTCCTAATAGTTGTTCTCAAATAGGAAATAATAATTATAGGTACTTTTGAAATATCTATCCTATTCTAGTACATCTCAAATTTAATAATTTTAGGTACATCTTTTATGATGTCAATCCTTCAGAAGGATTTAATTTACGAAGAGATGTTTATAGGAGGTTTGCAGTACTGGCAAGACACCTCGCGAATTCTAATGACCCAAAATTGAAAGATATCAAGTTAGTTTTACCACCGTGGTCTCATTTGTATCACTGGACTTACTCGGATGAAGCGGAATTGATACCATGGGGATATTATTTTGATTTATCTAGCTTGAAGGAATTTGCCCCCGTTATTGAAATGTATGAATTTTTTCAAGGTAAGTTTAATATAGTTTAATTTTTTTCGCGAAGGATATAATTATTTTGGAAATATTATTGAAGTATGTTCAAAGCACAAAAACTCTAATTTGTCATATAGCAAAATTGCTCCCTTAAAGCCAAACAACTACTCCTCATAAAATGACCATATCTATATAAGAATATCGAATTTGATATAAAATCTTGCCTTATTTTAGAGCAACCATCTAATAATCGTTTGACTATTATTGATGAAGTTTACGTGATGAAAAACTGGGAAGTTATGATGAGAACAGGAAATTTTGTGAATAAGTTGGAAGTAGGGGAATGTGAACACGAAGAGCAAATCTCATACTTTTATTACACAAATATAACTTCAAAGAATGTTAAATGTATGAGATTTCATGGACCATCAACACTTTTGACAGAAATTCTTCTGTCGTCTTCAGCCAAGTGAGTATTTATATTGTCAGATAATATTTATCACCTTCTTCCATCTTGAAGGTAATATTTCAATGTACTAGTCCTAAGCAGTTATTCACAAATGTTGAAACTCTTATTATATTATTGCCCTTTATTTTAAATTCTTCGTTTTTCAGTAATAGGCAAATAGATCAAAAGAATTACACAATAAGAAGAGGGTGCTTAGTGAATTAAAAATCCAGTGGTCAAGTTTCTGTGTAGAAAAAAAAATTTAAAAGCACTGACATGAGTATCAAAAAAATTCTAGTTAACTAAAATATTCAAGTGGTGATTTCTTGACACCAGTTTTTTCATGAGTTCATACTTCTATTATATACTGTTTTGCACCATGAGTATATACTTCGTCACCTACCAGTCTTTCTAAAGAACATTTGGACAAAATTCGTTTATTTACAACTTGAAATTTAATTTTTTTTCATTCATATGGATGTGTTTTCCTAGAACAATTCTTTTTGCACATGCTGAAGTGGCCCTACATCCAACGTTTGGAGACTCACTTTACTGGAATGCTAGAAGAAGCTTGAGATATAATAAAGAGATGAAAGCTGTTGCTAATGCCTTCAGGGAAGGACATTTATCTTCTTCAGATGAAGCTGATAATATTCATTTGGCAGATAAGTGGCGGGATGATAGGGTAGGTGACTTTATAAGCCAGAATAGACAGTTTTAAGAGTGAAACTTGGATAACAATAATTGTATTCCAAGATATACAATTTTTTAAATCGGAAGGGTACGACTTTCGTCGATCTTCCTTAATATGCTTTAATAAAAGAAATATTCTTCAAAAAGTCGTCTGACATTGTCAGTGCCTGAAAATATGTGTATCTATATCGATTTTTCTAATGGTACAAACGCAAAAAGGAGGAAGGTTTTCTACGTTTGTAAAGTTTTTTATGTTTATTACGTAATAGAAGTTAAATAAGAAATGTTGAGATCAAACCTAAGACGTTTATAGGCCTTCTTCATCAATATAATTGTCTATATTGTAGTCATGAAATGGTTAAAGCTTCTCAACTTTACTAAACGCCATATGTTGGTTGTCTTCATATCATTATAATTAAAGCAAATGATTTTTGTTTTAAGCCTAGAAGAAATGCTACTGGAGGACCATATTTAGCAGTTCATATGAGAAGAAGAGATTTCTTTTTTGGAAGACCCAAGGAATTACCCACCTTGGAGTTTGTAGCTAAGCAGATAGCAGATAATCTTCAGAAACTTGGCCTGTCTGTTTTGTTCCTAGCTACTGATGCTCCTAGATCTGGTAGGAAAATTAAATATGATTTTTTTTTTAATATGGTACACTAATCAAAATTTTGATTTTTACGGCAGGCTATCCTCCAAGTTCATTAAATCAAGCATAATTACCTTTAAGCTTTGAAGACGTAAATTCAAATTTTCACTTTTTGCATGTCTAGGAATGTGCTATGGTTTTGTTCAAAAGTCTAATTTTCGAATTTTGAGCCAAAAATGGTCTTAAACGACTAGGTTGGTCTCACTGATGAATTTTAGGTCAAAATATGTCTGGGCAAAATTCTCTCAACGGAAGTTATTCTCATTTGAAATTTTATTTTTTAAATATTTTGAAAAATACAAATCCGATGGAGTTTAAATAATGACATAATGACACGAAGGTTCATGCATAATTTCACACATAGCATCGATGTTTTCTGGCACAACCTTCATGAAATTTGTGTTGTAGTGAAGAGCGACTGCCATTGAATTTGAAAAACTAACAAAATACTGTGTCTCGAGATGGTACTTTAGTACCAAAAGTCGGATCGGAACATTGCTATCGATTTAATCCACTTCAAAAATCATAGACAATCATAGTACGAAAATGTTCACAATTCAATTACATTTTTTGACCAAGATGAATGTTTGAAGTATCTGTAAACAACATAAATAGTACTCAATGACATGTTCTGAGTATGTTCATCATTAAAAACTTCAAACTTTATGATGACAATGTCATATTTGACATATTCACAGCAGTGTTACCATACCTCAAAACTCAAGTAGCAATCCTTCTACTAAAGATGTAATTTAATTTACACATTATATATATTTATGATCATTTTTTCCAGATGTAGAAGCTCTCAAATACTACCTCCCAAAAAACGTCATCTTGGTAAAGTTCATTCCAGAAACAAGATTTGTGGAACATTATAAAGATGGAGGTACGGCTATCATAGACCAATTGCTGTGTGCGCACGCTAGATACTTCATTGGTACATCAGACAGTACTTTTACCTTCAGGATTTTTGAAGAGAGGGAAATTTTAGGATTTCCCCCAGAAGCTACATTCAATACACTATGTGCAAACGAAAATAACTGTAAGAGACCTGCAATTTGGAAAATTGTATACTGATTAATCAGATAATTTGATCCAACAATTTTATAACTAGTCAGAAAAAATCACTTATCCACAATGTAGTTCCTTTTTCTTTTCTTATACACTTTAGTGTCCATGACAATAATGTTTACATTTTTTTTAATAAAAGATGCATGACTGATTATGTTTTAATCATTCTTGTGTTTATGAATTTATTATTTTGAAACACATACAATTATTATCTACATCTACAGAAATCACTATTGTATTGCTCAACGCAACAGCGACATTAAATGACCTATAGCGGTAGTTACATATTTCTTCTACAACCACATTGCTGTGGTTAGTTTGGCTATGGAAATATCAGATCGAGGGAGATTCCTTTTCATCAAAAAGTTATATACATAAAAAAAGGATAAATACAGATAAAAATGGAATTAAAGAGATAACTAAATCTGAGAAATAGGTAAATTAAAAACACTAGGTTTCAAAAATATATTTGGATATTCTATAGGCTAATGTGATGTTTTAAGAGCTGCATGCTCCCAAATGACGTGATGAGGCCTTCTCCAGTGATTAGTCCGCTTCAATCCTTCATCAGATCTGCTGACCAGTTCACTTTGAGTCTTCTGTGGATCCAGTAATGGTTGGAGAGAAGTATTTTGTGATCATGGAATTTTTCATGATGATTTTTACTTTTTTCTTTCATGATGTGGCACCTTCAGGTCTTCATGTATGGTCTGGTTAGTAACATACGATGGAGCATTTGCTATTATATGCGGTATCTTTCACTGGCTTCTATGTATGATAGCCATGTCTGACTTGCTTGTGCAGCCCCAGAATTCTATTCCACATAACCATATTGGTCTGATGACAGTTTTCTATATTAAAATTTTGCTCTCCAGCGATAAATTGGACTTTCTTCCTATTATCCAATATAGATCTTTCAATCTCCAAACAATACGAGTGAGTCTCCCGTCCAAATGCATTCCCAAGTATTTGGTAGATGTGGACACTAGTATCTGTATATTGTTAATGAACACAGATCGTCAGTGATCTCTTCTTATTGTGAAGTCCACTTTTGTAGCCTTAGTCTCACTTCCGCAGACATGTTTTAATTTCATTTAGGTAATCTTGTAGGTGGCTAGATGCTAATGCTAGATCTGTATGTGTTGGAAGAATAGCTGTATCATCAGAAAATGTTCCCACGATCTGCCTGTTTGCAGGCAGATCTGCTGTATAAAGCAGATAGAGAAATGGAGCCAGCATAGTACCCTGTGGTACTCCAGATGTTATTGGGTACTTTTCAAATACTTTGTCATGTATCCTGGTCCTAAATTCTTTGTTACTCAGATACGTTTTCAGAAGTTGGAAATAGGCAATGACAGCAAACCTGGATGCCAACCCTTATTGAATGCCTGAGTAACATCCAAGAATACAGATGGATTCCTCTTTCTGTTTTAAGGCTTGGCTGATCTGATATATTATTCGATACATTCTGACCTTGCAAGTTATTGCTGTTTCCTAACAAAGACGTTGTGCTAGTAGTTTCATAAGGTAATGTACCTACCAGGTGAAGAAGTATGAAACCGGATTTTTTTTTGGATAAATTACACAACTGTTGTTAGAAATGATGAAAAATATTTTATTAAAAATTATCCCATTGCTATTTATACATTTTTTCACCTCTCCCGCAGTTTATGAATGCCGCGCCAAAAAATACAGTCCTTCTTTTGAAGCGAATCAGTTATCAATCCATATTCATAAAACTGATGCGTTCTTCTGCGAGAGCGTATTCCAGTGATGCGAATAGATGATAATCGGACAGAGCCTAGCCTAGAGAATAAGCCGCATGCGCTAGTATTTCTCAGGTAGAGCAACCTTGAAAAAAGTATCACTCTGTAGATTAACAGAACAATTCTGTTTATCATTCTATTTAAACCACAGAACTATCAGAGATGTTAAGTGAAAACGAAAAATCTGGAAACTTGAACGCTATTATTAGTAGATAGGCAACACTGATTCATTTACACTTTCCAGGACAAATGCATGTAAATTCCCATAAGGAAATCTAAAGTCGATTTTAGCAGTTTTTTGTTCCTTTTGTTTTCAAGGTCATTCGAATGGAGGGTTTGAGGATGAGGTGTTGGACGGTGTAGACGTGTAGGTTTCGGTTGGAGGGTTTGAGGATGAGGGGTTGGAGAATCAGGGTTGGAGGCTGAGGTGTATACGTGTAGGGTAGGGTTTTCAAGGTCCAGAGATGATATGTTTTGGATGGACGGCTGACCACCCGGAGGGTGTCTGACCCCCTGACGGCTTGGGAAGAGGGGTGGGGGTTGATAATTAGAGGCGTTAGACGCTCCGGCACCTTAGACGTCTCACGCCAGGCGCTAGGGGTCTCACGTCAGGCGTTAGGAACCTTAGAAGAAAACGGTTACTCAGGAGAAAACAGTAGTAGATATATCTTTGAACATAAAAAACTTCTTCAAGTACCATTTCAATACATTATTGAAATTTCATGAATTTTTTCTAGTCAAATTCAGTTTTCAAAAAAATTTTTTTTTTAATTTCCATTCAAGGTTAATATGTACTACTCTGTCAAGAAAGTACCGGGAATTTCCAATTAAAACAACATTTTTACATTTAATCGTCAAAATTTATTGGGTCGCCTTCAAAATATGCTCCATGTGCTCCAATACATCTATGCCAACGGCACTTCCAATTATCGAAACATTTTTTATAGGCGCTTTCCGGGATGGACTTTAGCTCTCGCGCCGAATTTTGTTTTATGGCTTCAATCGACTCAAAACGGGTGCCACGAAGGGGCAATTTTAGTTTTGGGAAGAGGAAAAAGTCGCAGGGAGCCAAATCCGGCGAATACGGTGGTTGCTGAAGCACGTTTGTTGAGTTTTTGGCGAGAAAGTCAGTCACAATCGTAGCTCGGTGAGAAGGCGCGTTATCGTCATGCAAAATCCATGAGTTGTTCACCCACAAATTTGGCCGCTTCTTACGGATACGCTCACGCAAACGTTTCATAACGCCTAGGTAATACTCCTTGTTTACCGTCTGACCCTCTGGAACGAATTCGTAGTGCACCACGCCACGGATATCGAAGAAAACAATGAGCATCACCTTCATTTTCGAGCGGCTTTGGCGTGGTTTTTTCGGTTTCGGCTCATTTTTTGCCACCCATTCCGATGATTGCTGGCTTGTTTGCATATCGTACTCGTAGACCCAGGTCTCATCACCAGTTATAATGCGTTCAATGAATGAAGAATCGGAATTACAGCGATCCAGCATGTCTGAAGCAACCTGTTCGCGATGACGTTTTTGAAGAAAATTCAGGTCTTTCGGCACGAGTCGTGCGGCCACCTTTCTCATGCCCAAAATATCAATCAAAATCGTACGTGCGGACTCGTGGGATATCTTAAGATCATGTGCTATCTCTCTCAAGCTGGTACGACGGTTTTCCAGCACCCTTTCCTTAATTTTATCGACGTTATCTTCGATCGAAGCCGTCGATGGGCGACCACTTCACGACCGTCCTTGAAGTCTCTGTACCACTGATATGCACGAGTTTTCGATAGAGCATTATCACCAAAGGCCTTTTGCAACATTTTCAATGCATCGGCACACGAAAATTCATTTGCAACACAAAACTTTAAACAAATTCTTTGCTCAACGTAATCACCCATAGTAAAAATCGGCACGCACTCTGACATCGACTGACTTAATCAGCTGTTGCAAACACACTAGTTGACAGATCCCGCTCAAGCTTGGCATAGTAATTAAGGACAGTGGTACCAACCTAGGAAAAAAAATGTTTACCTGCCTCATTGCCCCGCCAGATTTAAATCGATAATTCCCGGTACTTTCTTGACAGAATGTATATGATTCATAATCAGACAGATGAAATTTCTATGAGATGGGATGGAAAAGATTTCACTTGAGATTATTTTGTAAGGTTTGGGTTATATTTCATGTTAGAAAAGTGTTGTAATGAAACCAATAAAAATAAATCAATCATTTATTGATAACTAATATATTTTCAGATATTTCTAGATAATAGAGTTATTAAAGTGAATTACTTTGCTAATAATGTTTCTAATATTGAAAGCTTGTTTGCAGGATCTTCATTCTCATAAAACAGCTTTATACAGCTCCAAAACAGCTTTATACAGCTCCAAAACAGCTAGCTGTTCCAGAGCTGTTTCAAGCTGAGTCACCTGTTCTTTTTTTTTAATTTCCATTCAAGGTTAATATGTATATGATTCATAATCATACAGATGAAATTTCTATGAGATGATATGAAAAAGATTTCATTCGAGATTATTTTGTAAGGTTTGGGTTATATTTCATGTTAGAAAAGTGTTGTGATGAAACCAATAGAAATATATCGATCATTTATTAATAACTAATACATTTTCAGATATTTCTAGATAATAGAGTTTTTAAAGTGAATTACTTTGCTAATAATGTTTCTAATATTGAAAGCTTGTTTGCAGAATATTCATTCTCATTCAATTCATGCATTTTCCGTTTCTGCGATTTCTTCACTTCACTAATCGAATAATGACCCCAAGGTAGCGTTTCAAATGTTCCAGACACCAAATATCGTTTGTCATCTTCTGGACTCAGAGCAATTTTTTCTTGTGTCATTGAATAAACATGATGCTCCTTTGATTGAATTAAATTTTGTGAGATGATTTTGTGTTTCCATGTTTCCAGACATTCTATGTAATCATTAAAATTTATTTTGTTCTTCACAATAGATTTTTTAATCCCCTTAGCTTTCTTGGTAACACCATAATTTCGACACATGGATTCGATTTCTTCATAGTCATAATCTTCTTTCTCCCATTGTCGTTTCTTCACATCAATTTCATCATTGGAATTTTTGACTGCATACAGTTTGGATCTAAGTCCTACATAATCAGTCATCGGAACTCCCTCATCCTCAAACCCTCCATTCGAATGACCTTGAAAACCCTGCCCTACACGTCTACATCCTTTCAAAAGGAACAAAAAACTGCTAAAATCGACCTTAGATTTCCTTATGGGAATTTACATGCATTTGTCCTGGAAAGTGTAAATGAATCAGTGTTGCCTATCTACTATTATTTTATGAAGGCTTACAAAGTTCAACTAGTGCAAGAAGTGAAGATTTTTATTTTGTTTCTGCTGTATGCTACATCCTCTTCAAGTTCCACATTTGAAAATTATGAACTATCAAAACCAGTCATGTAATTATTTTTTTTCAATAAACCTGTGAAAAATATAATTCAATTCAAAATGGTTTTTCGCAGGATAAAAAAATCATAAAAGTACATTAAAATAAAATTTATTCTTTGCATGAATTTTCTATCACAACAAATGGAAGGTGAAAACTATGAGCATCATTTGGAAGTTTTTCTTATTTTACATAGTCACATAGGTAGGAGTTGTCATTACTCCGCAGTTATTATCTTTGGCGGACATCAAAACGTATCCGTCATTTCCCCAATAATTTGACCAACTGTTTTTAATTAACCAATAATCTTGTCCTGCAATTGAACCATATCCAACAGCTAAAACAGCATGATCCAGTTGATCCTCCTTGTTTCCACTGAAAATAAAGATTATGAAAATTACTGGTCAATAATTGAACCGAGCCATTCAATTAGTCGAATAGTAAATCTAGGCAGTTTTTTTGAGAATATTCCGCACTTTTTATAAAAAACAGACTAGTACTTTCACTTCGATCGGCTGTTGCTTCTAGAAATTACCCGTTCTGATTTTCAGCAAGAAGTAATTTCATTGCTGATTGTAGTGAAGTCTGGGTCTATGGTTGTACTACATTTTTTTTAAATACAGGTAAATTATCAGGTGGTTTTTATAGGAATATCATAAATGGCAGAGCCTACTCTATTACTTTGATAATTTCCTTCAGTTTCTTGCACCTTTTATATTTTAGATGATCATGTTTCTTAAAAAACTTTTATTTTTCAATACTTACCAGGTCGGTTCATAATAAATTCCATTAGAATAGAAGCTGAAGGCTTTGTGAGATGCATCTATGGCTACGCTGATTGGACCATGCTTGAAAAGAGCTATTTTCAAAGCATTTTCATCACCTGAAGTAACGTTAACGTAACCTGTTATAGGGGCCACTCTAGGTACTTTATCAGCGTGACAGTATCCATCCTGAAAAAATATTTGTTAAATTTGAAATGGGTAAACAACAGATGAAAGGTAAAAGAATATTGGTAAAGAACTTATCACCCATTTTGGGCTAGAAACCTAAACTGCAAATTTCAAGAATCCAAATTATTTATTTTCGGCTTAAAATTCGAAACATATAGACGTTCAGGTTAAATGAGAGGCGCTCTAATAAGAAAGTTCAAAAAATAATTTTTTGATATTTACAGAAAATTGGACGTAATGGAGAGGAATTTTATATAGTGATTTTTCACTATTAAAGAATGTGATAACCAATCACTTGAAATGAAATTCTCATACCTGGCCAAGATATGGACCATAGTCATCTTCTGAAGGGATACCTCCATGTTTCATCATCCATTGGTAAGCACGGAAGTCTTCTCCACCATCACATCCATTATTTCCATATCTGTAATAATTACGAAACGGTTCTATTAAGACAAAAATATTCCTAATACGAGATAGCTGGAAAAATCCTAAATTTCACATTTTCATGAACTATATAACATGAACAAATTTATCGATTTTTTTAAAAATTTAACACTGTCTTATCAGCAATCAGAATATATTTATTCTATAGGCTAATGTGATGGCTTAAGAGCTGCGTGCTCTCAGATGATGTGGATATTCCTCTTCAATTCTCCATCAGATCAGCTGGCCAGTTCCTTTTGAGTTTTCTGTCATCTTGTGCATTGAGTAATGGTTGGAGAGAAAAGGAAGTCCAATTTATCGCTGGAGAGTAAAATTTTAGTATACAAAACTGAAATCAGACCAATATGGGTGTATGAAATTGAATTGTGGGACTGCACAAGCAACTCAAACATGGCTATCATAAAGAGGAGCCAGTCAAAGATACCACATATGATATCAAATGCTCCATGGTATCAGACATTAAACGAAGACCTGAAGATACCTTATGTGAAGGACATCATCAAAGAAAAAAGTATAAATCACCATGAAAAATCACATGATCACAAAAATACTTCTGTCCAACCATTACTCAATCCACAGGATGGCAGAAGAGTCAAAAAAGGAACTGGCCAGCAGATCTGATGGAGGATTGAAGAGGTCTACTCACTGGAGATGCCCTTGTAATAAGCCACCTCTTTGTGGGAGGTGGTTGGATGAAAAATATTACTAGATTGACTTATTTACGAATGGGGTGCGAACCAATCCTAGTCGAGCGGTCCTAGGAAGGGTACGGCTTTCGCGAAAATGGAAGGTCTTTGATGTTAATAAATTTTCTCTGTGTTAATGAAAATGGTAATGAAACTCAATTATGGATTTCAAGAAGTATAATGATAAAGTGTGCCAAAATACAATAGTTTTATCAACACAATAAAATTCAAATAAAGATGACACACTGAATAATTAAGGAGAGGGCGATGTGGATCCCTCAAGCACTATGAATCATTTATATAATTCTTAATTCTGTTTAAACTCCTCAAACATAATAATTACGAAGATAAATGTCAACCTACTTCTTAATTTCTGACTCTACTTTAATTAGACAATTTCAACCTGAATAATATATCAAAATTTTCAGATACTTCTTATCCCTAGACTCCAAGACCATAGATTCAAAACATAACTGGGCACACGTGATTTTCTACAAGAAACGACCTATTTAACACGAACAATAAACAATGAAAAGCGACTACTGGTACTCTTTAATTCCTTGGTCCCGGAACTTAGCACTATATTCAATTTCTCTAATTCTTCTGACTCAAATCTTAGACTTCCAAAAATAATTACTAATATCACTCAATATAATTGTGATAATGCTAAATTCTGAGACCAATTCGAGCCTCGCACCACGATCTTTCTCGACGATCTTACTAGTTTTTCCGACGTGTCAAGACTCCCTAACAAACTCCGATTCGGCCCTCTTAATACCTCGTACGCGTCGGTTTTCTCCTTCCAAATTTTTCTTGATCCGTTCACCTGCTCAAAATTGCAACTAAGCACTTCTCAAAATTTCAGCTCCTTGTCGAGCCACATGTGTTAATTTTGACGTCAGCGTGTTTCTTTGGAATTTCCGTTCCTGCACTCATCTGAAGGAATATGTTTACGTTTCGTACGATTAGCTCTTATGAACTTTTTAATGTGTATTTTTTATTTCCTTTAGAAGCCGCCGTTCGGGCGTGCCTCGACAGCGAATTCCTAAGTTAACCATTAAGTGGTCTGGAGATTAGAATAAACAAATTAATTCTGGGGAATTGAACCTTGCGTTGAATTTACTTTTGTCCAATGAATTAATCCCTGTATCATTACAGCCCTTTCATGAATTCAAAACCTTGCTAGTTTACCACACCCTCATCACGTAATCTGAAAGCACGCAGCTCTTAGCCATCACATTAGCCTATAGGATAAATGTATTTTGATTGCCAAGAAAGTGTAAAATTAAATTAAAAACATATTACTCACCCCCAAGAGCAGTCTACTAAAGCCTGTTGTGAAAGTCGAACCAACTTCCCTCCATTCTTTAAGAAATATGCTCCTTCGATAGCTCCAACTGTACCAAAAGACCAACAAGACCCACATACTGACTGATCTATAACAAAAATAACATTAATTTGATATGGTTTTCAAGAAAGTTCTTGAGTACATTAAAATACCCAAAATGAAGTATACTGTTATAATGAGTATTTTCGAAGGTCTGTAAAGATCAGAATTTAATTAAATTGTGAGTATGACGGAAAACTATTACAGCAACTTACCTTTAACTGGCGTAACTGCTCCATATATTCTCCAGTCGAAAGATTCTGGTAACTTAAGCGCTTTCAAATTCGTATACGGGAAGGGTTTTCCACCGTTGTAACCACGGCTATACTGTTTTCCACGTAATGCCTTAAGTTCCAAGTCGGTTTTGTCAGAAAGATGATTTATTCCCAGAGAAAAACCTAAAATTATTTAAAAATGAAGCAAAAATATTCGAATAGATAAAAACTAATCCCGTTCAAGATAATGTTTTTGTTGATTTGTTCACCAATCTTCACAGAGGTTCAATGACAATAAGCCCACATAGTCCATCACCCTTTTATCAATTTTAGGAAAAACATTTGAAAAAGTTTTGAAAATTAGTCTCAAAAATTCAATTGGACAAAACATCCCTCTTTCACAGTTTGGATTCAAGAGCAATCATTCAATCGTCCATCCATTAGTAGCTCTAATATCGAACCTACAAACCACAATGAAAAGAGGTCACACGACAGCAGCCATAATCATGGACATCAAGAAAGCATTTGATAGTGTATGGCACGATGGTCTTCTGTGCAAACTCCAGCAATTGGACACCTCAATATACCTACTAAATATTATAGGAAACTTCATAAGGAACAGAAGCATGAGAGTTATAATCACCAAGCATTTCTCCTCAACAAGGTGTCCCACAAGGCTCTCCGTTGTCACCACTTCTATACAATGTTCACGTACACAATATCCACAAAGTAAGTGAGCAATGGAAGAATCGTTGATGACCTGCTAGCGATCATTTTGCTGTGGGGAGTCGACGTTCAAGCATTTGCTGATGACCTGGCAATCATAGTGAAAGGTAAATCGGAGGTGACGATATCGGCCGTCCTTCAAGTGATACTGAACACTATTGAAAAATGGTGTATAAGGGAAGACATGTCTCTTAACCCGCAAAAGGTAGTTATAGTACCATTCACTAAAAAACGGAAGTTGAGTGGTTTAGAACCGCCGACTATCCGTGGTGAAATAATACAATTCTCATTTGAGGCAAATTACCTGGGAATAGTCCTGGACAAGACCCTCACCTGGAATGCACACCTGGATAAAGTGTGTCATAAAGCCAGAATGGGTTTCTGGACTTGCAGGCGGATCTGTGGTAAAACCTGGGACCTAAAGCCCAGGCAGATGTACTGGCTATATACTGTGGTAATTAGACCACGGATAGTGTATGGCGCTGTAGCGTGGTGGAAGAAAGGCCAACAAACGGTTGGCGAACAAAAGCTCACCCGACTACAGAGCTACAGGCTTGCCTTGCAATTACAGGTGCGTTTCGTACCACACCCACGGCAGTCATGGAGGTCCTACTAAATCTACCACCCCTGCACCTACTCGTGCAGAGGAAGGCGGAACGGACCACATACAAACTATATCAACAGGCGATTGACAGGCCAGAGGCAATAGTGATGGGAGGCTCAGGACTGCTGGACGAACTTTTAACGAACAGTACCCTATCGATGCCCTTGGATCTAATGTCAAAATTCACGAGCCAAGAACGGAATTTCAATGTAATCGTCCCCAGTCGGGACGAATGGTCCCAGCATGCTGAGGTTCTATTGAGAACCGACCTTGGCTTGTTTACAGACGGCTCGCGAATGACGAACGGAAGAGGAGCGGGAGTCTATGGGAGCAAACCGAGAATTAACATCTCATTGAGTCTCGGTCAAAACGCAACCATATTCCAGGCAGAAATATTTGCCATTGAGACCGCGGCGGAACTGCTGATAAAACGGCAAATCGACCACGGTAAAATCAAAATATTTATTGATAGTCAATCAGTACTAAAAGCTCTGGAATCCAGCTGTTTTACATCCAAAACAGTCTGGAGTTGCCGCACGGCTTTAAACAGGCTCGGTATGTATAACGGAGTCACTCTGGTTTGGATACCGAGCCACTCAAACTATTTGGGTAACGAGGAGGCGGATCGGCTGGCATTTGTTGGAGCTGCGCTGCCTCTGGTAGGACCGGAACCATTCCTGGGAATACCACATGACGTGGCTAACGAGGCGATAAGAGGCAGAATAAACTCAAGGCTAGAGTCTTTCTGGCGGAGCCAATCTGGCCTGAAACATTCGAAGTTGTTCCTTGGAACAGCTTCGAACAAAAAGATGGCGAATCTAGCGTTAGGTCTGGATAGGGCCAAACTAAGAACACTTGTCGGAATTATGACAGGTCACTGCAGACTGTAAGCGCATTTGCACAAAATCGGTCTAGCTGAAGACAATGAATGCAGGCTGTGTCTTGAGAACACTGAAACAGCCATGCACATCGTCTCAGAGTGCCCAGCGGTGAGTCGCATCAGATTCGAGGTCTTTGGCCAGGCTTTTATAGCCCACGGCGAACTGAAAAAATTACCCCTGAGCAAGATTATCGGTTTTATCCAAAAACTGGATCTCGTCGGGAAGATATAAATTAGGGGTGAACGACAATAGTCCGTGCGGACGCAGTGGTAGGGTGGACAGAAGCCCGCTCGCCATAAATAACTAACTAACTAATGGAAGAATCAAAACCTCAGCGCGATGTGATGACGAACAAACGATTGTTCTCTCTTTATTGAAATGGTGGGGATTCTTCGATTGAAACGAACAGTGCAGAGCCTCGAGTCTCTGCACTGCTACCGGAACATATCAACACTCCTACCTCTGAAGAAAACATTTCCCTAACTTTCGAACAGAGAGAGCTAGAGACTAGAAACTTTCAAATTAGGTTTGATGCCCAAATATCACGATTAAGTTCAATAATCAAGGAAATCAGATGAATCTCAGATGAGAAGACGAGAAGACATGAGAATAACCTGGTTATTCTCATGTCTTCTCATCTTTAATTCCAGTTTAAATTCAGCTTCTGACTTCACTTCAGTGCCTTTCTCGATTTTTTTTTCACTTAAAATATACATATATTTCCTATGTAGTGCTTAATCTGTGCTCAATCTAATCTGAATTTTCATTTATTGAACATTCTCTTCACTTTATACATTGAATATAAAGGATAGCTAAAAATCGGCACTCAATTTTGATGAGAGCCTAAATACACTCGAAAGTACTCACCTCTAGATTGTCTATTGACAGAATGTATATATCTAACATTTTGCCTAAAAACTTCTCGGCGTAAAGCATGCTCTTTATCGGTTTCATATGCCTTTCCATGCTTCGTCTTGAATTTACCAAATTCGAAATCTACATGAGAATCGGTTTCTGGATAAATGAATTCTTTCATGGGATTGAACGTGTAAATATGTTTGTCACCTGGACCAGGGAAAGAGCTGCACGTTAGATCTGCAAAAATATGTTTGTTTTTATTGATGTCTTATTTATATGGTTATTAACTAGTATTTTCTTCATTATGTAATGTAAAATAAATAAAGTACGAGCGAAAAAATTTGATTATTACGGAAAGTAATTTTTTCGTTCTTGAACTTATTTGTTAATTAACATTACGTAAAGGGTAAAGGGTTTTCCAACAAGAGGTTTCATTTTGAATAGCCCGCTATCTGGGCAGTTGTCATCTTTTGACATTTGACAAGTAAAAACTACGCGAATACTAAAAATTTATCGATAAACGCTTCAACAACGCATTGAAATTGTTAAAAGTCACTATAAAAATTCAGCAGTCACCGTTCACAAAACTAAAGCACTTTTGGATCATGTTAATTACATTAAACTTACTAGAATCTATTTCAAATATTGCAGGGGGGACAGTATCATCATTGAAATCGCTATAAGTCAAATAATAGTGATCATAGTGACTTCCTAAGAGTGAATTGTATCCTTTCATCTCATACCTGAAAGCATTTAATTAAATAAATTGAAAATAACAGTATGATTAGGGTTTTTCTCACTTTCTTGGAACAGCTACAGGAGAATTTCCATCGGGATCTGATCTGTATGAAACCCACATTGTGTACTTATTAACTTTATCACCAACAGTTGTTTGTAACAACCATTTTTCTGCTTGAACTCCATCGATGATTTCTTCCCCTGAAAAGAAAATTAATTTCTGTTAGCTTTTCTTTTTCTTCTTGTTTGACCGCCCGAGAAAAGGGAAATCTATGTCTCCCAATTTGTGCCCCGAATGGAAAATTGTGTGCTGTTTACTCTCGTCTTAAACTGTAAATACATCAGCTGGAAGAGTGTTCTACAACTGGCCAGGGATGTGCTCATTGCTGCGTGCGAATCTGGCTGCAACTGGCATAATTTCTTTGAGTTTCTTGGAGCATCGATAATATCTATAGAACAAGTACAAGTCGGGAGGCAACTCTCCTATGATCCAACGACTGAAAACTGGCTAGTTGGGCAGTCAATCAGTCGTACTGCTCTTTTCGGGATGGCATCTAAAAGGTGTTGGTACTGAGCTCCAAACATGAGACAAGTATTCGAGTCCTGGTCTGATTTAGGCTTTATACAGTAGAAGAACCTAATCTGCGAAGATATATTTCCTAGCCTTCAACAAATATTCCAGTCCATTTGCAGAAGACTTCGCAATATCAGTCACATCACCCAACAGAACTAAGTGTTGACAGTCACTTCAAGAAGATGCATGAAATCACTTGGCTGAAGCACCTGGTTTTCCATCATGAAGTCCGAAGTCACGAACTGAGTTTTTCGAGAAAAAATTGTTGTTTGGGTCTTTGAGGCATTGAATTGCACCAACATTTCTTTGCCCCCATTCCTTCATCATTTTTGAAATTTTCGTTCAGAGAATCGATTTGCTGGCATCTATGGAGGTGAGACTCAACGGTGCTCAAAGGTTTGTTACTGACCAAAGAAGATATCAGTGCGTTATCATCTGCGAAGCTCACAATGTGGTTCTCGGTCGTCCTAAGAAAAACATTTATGTGATCAAGAAGAAAGTAGGCGACAAAACTGAGCCTTGATGCACTCCAGCGGTTACGTTGAAACCAGGGGAACCGACACCATTAACGACCACACAAATGTTTCTGTTGGTGAGAAAACTCTTCATCCATACGCATAAATTCCCAGGAAAACAATACGAAGATAGCTTATTCAGAAGAGCCTTATGACAGACACAATCGAAAAATATAATAAGACATCATTGTAAGTAGATATATTAATAAAGGAAACATACCTAGTTATTTAAGTGAGAAATTGATTTGTATATTTTTTATTTGTCGAAAGTATGATATCTTAAGAATATTTTCCAAGACTTTCAATGTGTAATAATGGATAAAATGTTATACTGTTTGAAAAAAGTACTAAGCTACTGGACTTTTCGTTAGGTGTTCATCGTGTTAAAGGTGCCAATAGAAGGCTTTATTTTATTCTATATACAGAAATTTACACCTATTTACAATGTGGCTACAAAGAACGCGGAAATAACCCTAATCAGTCAATTCCATTTGACTTAACTCTACGACTTTAGCAGCGATGCAGAGATGGTCTCTTGTCTATCTGACTGGAGAACCCTCGAGTCAATGGCACAATGTTAGACAGCTCATAAGTAACCTCAGTTACGACATCATTAACCTTCCCTATAAATTTCGTATACTTGTCTGACCAGCATCTCGAAGGTCATCGATACTTGAGACTGATCCCTAATATTATAGCACCACAGAAAAACCTTGATCTAATGACATCATGGTAACATCAAGATCATACATAAATTTCTACGTGAACAATAAAAACAGTCTTTTGCCATTTTTGTCATTAAATGTTTCAAGGGTACTATTTTGGTTTGTATTTTGGTCCTATATTTTCAGAACTACAAGTTTGTTTTGTTGTGTTGAAACTTACAATTTCCTTGTTCAACATTTCACCTTATAATACAAGTTAACATCAGTCAACTACATTAGATGTTTGCTAAATGGACTCAATTATTTTAATGAATATTTAGAATTTGAATGACTTCCATACCTTCACACGTAAATCCTTCCAAAGAGGGAAGAATGGCTTGAGGGTCTATGCTGTTTTCAGCAGTTCCATTTACCTGCAGACATGTTTTTACATTCGTTTCCTGTTCATTCGTTACTGGGGCTATTTTGATGCTTGAACCATATGGGGTAAGCTGTGATAACTGGTAAGTCTTGACCATATCGCCATAGTAGTCGATTCTAGATTGTTTGGAGGGTGCATCGTACCTGGAATGATCCATATAATTTAAATTAGGTTAACAAAAAGACTGCCTTGGTAGGATATTTGGCAGCTCAGTGATGTTATTAACGATATCATGTATAATGTTTAAGCAAAATAAACCTGATGATTATGAATAATGTCCGTTAATATTCTAAATTAATCATAATTTCCAATAAACTTTAGGCAACAACAACAAAAAACTTTTTTTATTCAAGCAATCACAACAGAATCATCGCTTAATTACTAAACTATAGTCTTTCGTATCTTGTTGGCCTTTACTTGATAGAAATCCATTATACACTTTAGTTTAAATGATACACATATGTTGATTTCTATTTATTATTGTGAGTTGCTTACATGACGCGTTTCGTTTACATAGTAACTTCTTCAAATGCTTATAAACAACTGTAGTTGTTTATACGCATTTATAAGCGTGCTCAGAGGAAAGCACGCGCCCCCTGAATGCTACTTTGAATTCGCCATTATTACGAGATTTCAGTCCAGAATAAGCCAAATTTCGATCAGAAAACTCGTGCCAGATCTGTGCTTGCACCAAGACATCGCAAGAGAGCTTACCATGCATAAAAGGGCTCCCTTATCTCAGCATATGGTATCATCAAAAATCCTTTAACGGTATAAGATTGTGGCCATGTTGGTGGTGTTGATTTAGAACTACAATCGGCATTTACTGTAACAAGATAATAAAGATAACAAATCAATACAAATTATATTTTAGAAACTGGATAAAACCGAATAAACATCTATATTTGCGGGTCATTTCCGTTTATTATGTATCCATTAAAATATACTGGAATTCTTTATCTATATCTTTTCTTTTCTTATCTTCACCTGCTGTTTTTTTTTAATCGTGATATTGATCAGTTACGATTTACAAAAGAAAATCAGGGAAAAATAATAAGGAAGGGATATAGATAAAGAATTACGGTATATTTTAATATAATATTTGGTCCACATTGGAACAACACCAAATTGCAGGCAATACACTCTACAATATGCCGATGACACAATGGCTATTTCACACGAGAAGACACTTCAGTGCTGCATAGAAAAACTGCAACTTCGTATAGATGACATCACAGCATGGTTGGCTAGATGGAGACTAAAAGTAAACCCAGCGAAATCAAAACTTATAATATTCAATCACAACATCCACGAAAACTCTCCGTCTATTTCCATAAACAATAAAAAAGTTAAACCTTCCCCATCGATAAAATACCTGGGAATTCATCTAGACAACAAAGCCAGCCTGAAACCGCATGCCAACATCATGAAGAAAAAAGCCATCACTAGAGCCAAGCAATTCAAATGTCTAACATATAAGGACCAAGGCATTAACATGAAAACGGCAACGACAATATACTACTCTGTCAAGAAAGTACCGGGAATTTTCAATTAAAACAACATTTTTACATTTAATCGTCAAAATTTATTAGGTCGCCTTCAAAATAGGCTCCATTTGCTCCAATACATCTATGCCAACGGCACTTCCAATTATCGAAACATTTTTTATAGGCGCTTTCCGGGATGGACTTTAGCTCTCGCGCCGAATTTTGTTTTATGGCTTCAATCGACTCAAAACGGGTGCCACGAAGGGGCAATTTTAGTTTTGGGAAGAGGAAAAAGTCGCAGGGAGCCAAATCCGGCGAATACGGTGGTTGCTGAAGTACGTTTGTTGAGCTTTTGGCGAGAAAGTCAGTCACAATCTTAGCTCGGTGAGAAGGCGCGTTATCGTCGTGCAAAATCCATGAGTTGTTCGCCCACAAATTTGGCCGCTTCTTACGGATACGCTCAAGCAAACGTTTCATAACGCCTAGGTAATACTCCTTGTTTACCGTCTGACCCTCTGTAACGAATTCGTAGTGCACCACGCCACGGATATCGAAGAAAACAATGAGCATCACCTTCATTTTCGAGCGGCTTTGGCGTGGTTTTTTCGGTTTCGGCTCATTTTTTGCCACCCATTCCGATGATTGCTGGCTTGTTTGCATATCGTACTCGTAGACCCAGGTCTCATCACCAGTTATAATGCGTTCCATGAATGAAGAATCGGAATTACAGCGATCCAGCATGTCTGAAGCAACCTGTTCGCGATGACGTTTTTGAAGAAAATTCAGGTCTTTCGGTACGAGTCGTGCGGCCACCTTTCTCATGCCCAAAATATCAATCAAAATCGTACGTGCGGACTCGTGGGATATCTTAAGATCATGTGCTATCTTTCTCAAGCTGGTACGACGGTTTTCCAGCACCCTTTCCTTAATTTTATCGACGTTATCTTCGATCGAAGCCGTCGATGGGCGACCACTTCACGACCGTCCTTGAAGGCTCTGTACCACTGATATGCACGAGTTTTCGATAGAGCATTATCACCAAAGGCCTTTTGCAACATTTTCAATGCATCGGCACACGAAAATTCATTTGCAACACAAAACTTTAAACAAATTCTTTGCTCAACGTAATCACCCATAGTAAAAATCGGCACGCACTCTGACATCGACTGACTTAATCAGATGTTGCAAACACACTAGTTGACAGATCCCGCTCAAGCTTGGCATAGTAATTAAGGACAGTGGTACCAACCTAGGAAAAAAAAATTTTACCTGCCTCATTGCCCCGCCAGATTTAAATCGATAATTCCCGGTACTTTCTTGACAGAATGTATAAAACGATATGTAGACCAATAATTGAATACGGTCATCCTCTATATGCAAATTGCAAGGAATCCTTGTGGAAAATATAATAGAAGCAGCTGAAACAACATCACTCAGAACGATAACGAATTTGAGAAATCCAAGAAACCGCCTACATAATCCGTCAAATAATCTCCTTTACGAGCTAACAAAAGTAGAACCAATTAGACAACGTATCAAAAAGTTGAATGGAAGATTCTCGAAGGATTAGAGGATGCAGAAGATGTTCTTGGACAATTCCATCACGAGCCAGTGGGACACCTACATAGAAGTTTCCTACCTGCACTCTTCTAGAAAAACTAAGAAGCTAGCAAGTGTAGACATTTAAACATTTACATACTTATATATAATTTTTTTTTGCAACCAATTGTAATTGTTTTAAACTAAAGGGCTGAAGGACTCAGGTCAATGGCCTTAAATACCGTTATTTATTTATTTATTTGGTCCAAAATATGATAGTTTTGCAATTTTTTTTCATTGTTTGCAGTTTTGGAAGTGAGGTATATTTATTTCAGAATGATTTAATTTTTCTTTTTGTTTATGAGAGAATTTATAATTTTTGTTTAGAAACGATTGTTTACAGTTATCTGTTCGATTGTATTGAGTCACCTTTTTAAAATTATTTAAGGGATTTGAAATTTTGGTTTTTCTGAATATACTCGTATCAAAGAAAATTTTATCATTATTTTTAATTAAATTTATGTCCAGAAAATTTATTTCATTATCACTTTGTGGTTTCATGGTGAATTCGACCTTATGATACAAACGATTAAGATATTCCAGTATTCCATTGTATCAATGATACATAGAGCATTTCCAATTGCCTTAAATAATATTACGTTGAAAAAGAATGCAATCAAACAAATAGCCACAAACGATCAATTCGAAACAAAATCCATAAATTCTCTCATAAACAAAAAAGTAAAACAACACATTTAGAACAAATATTTCAAAACAGAAAACAATGACAAAAATTTTGTAAAATTAAAATTTTGGACCAATCTCGCAAAAAATAGCTCAAATATTTTTAAAAATTACCATAAAAACAACTTTCACACCCTCACATAAAATTTCCAACCTCTTTTTTAATGCTAAAGATAAAAACAACCGACTGAATAATCCTGAAGTTAATAAATTAAGTTGTCAATAGCGTATACAGAGTGTTCCTAAATTGGAGGTACAAACGAAGAAGGGAGATTTCTTGAATAATTTCAAGAAGAAATGTCCCATAAACATGGTACCGCAAACGTTTCGTTTTCGAGATACAGGGTGTTGAAATTTGAATTTTTTCAAGTTTTTTTCTCATAGTATCTGCATTTCACAAGATGTTCAACTGAAATTTGAATATATTATGATATATATTACAATTTAGAGTTTACACCATATAACATGCCAATTTTGATTGCAAATCTACAGGGTGATATTTTTTCGGGAACACTGTCCCCTGTATTACTCCAGAACTTTTTGAAATATCTTAAATGTCAAACAGAGTAATTCTGTTATACTACTAATAATGAAACAGTGTTTTCTGAAACATTTATTCAATTTAATTCCAGAATATTTTAAGAAATTTTATATGATTAAAATTTGTAGCGATGTATAGCAGAATTACACTGTTTTATATATAGATATATCTCACATTGAAGATGACGATTGAACCAAAGAATTTCATCATATTTTAAAATAATGGGAAACAACAATTTGGGAGAATAAACCAGAATTAACAAGGAAGTTCTTTAAAATAGAGTATAACCATAGTTTGAACAATGATATTAACTATCATCACAGAAACAAGTACCTAAACTTGTTTTCCCGAGGCGAACCCCATTTATAGTATCCAGGACGGCCCTGATATTTACAAAATGTCATTCACTTAGGTACAATGATATTCTAAAATCATAATCGAATGGAGAATTGGGCTTTGTATGCGATTTATAAACGGCAAATGATTCCTTAATATTTTCTTTAGAAGATAAGTAACAATCGACTTGTGCATTAATTAAAAATATATATTAATCTTACCCGAATGAAGGAGGAATAGGGTGAAACCAAAAACCAAGGACAACTTCATCCTGACGCCCCACAGTCACTTCTGTTGAATAAAATTTTGTTCTCTTCGTGGACTAATTTGCTGATACAAACAGATGAGTTTTACATAACCTCTGACCCCTGATTGTAAATTATCGATTTCAAACCGCTAACCAAGAAGCATAAACATTCATTGTTCGCTCTGAATTTAAAGGTTCTCTTTTTGTTTGGACATTGGATTATGTAGCTGATATCCGTTTCACAGGAAATAATATTTACAATGGGGTACTTGAAGTATTAGAGATATTTCCTATTGTTTGGTGTGGAATTTTTTCCAATATTCATAAGGAAATAGCAAAATCGATTGTATATCTCATTATTTTGCGATTAAGCATATTTGAGACAGATTATCTCAGTTAAGTCGATTGTGCAACGACCTCGTCATTGGTTCGAGTCACTGACACAAGATGCTTAACTTTCTATAAAAATGCAAGGTAATGGCGTTAGTACAAGGCTTGACTCAATTAAATTACACACTTTGAACGAAATCAAAGGAATAATATTGCTTCTTCACTGAATACTGAACATCCATCAGCATATCATTTAAAAAGGTGGAAAGAAAAATAACTTTTTTTTGGTCTTCTAATTATACGATCTTCGCGAAATTTTGTATTAACTTTCTTGTCGGTATTTTGCATGTAAATGTTATATTTTAAACTGGATCGTGCGATTGTTGCTATGGTTTCTTTGGCGCTGTACGCTGCTCCGCTCACAAAATTTTCATCATTGTTTTGAGTCTTCAAATCATACTATACTCATAAAATTTTGTAAAAAGATGTGCGTTATCATTGCCCTCTTAAAGCCCAAATTTCCGTTCAATTAAATCCGTAGTTTGGAAAATATTGAAGTTCTGAAGTGAATGGGGTATTATGAGGGAGCTTCAACCACTTAATTCGGGAGGCGGCGTTTCGTTCCGACTTGCACCACCTGATGACTTATCGTCATCAGATGGGCAATTGAATGCAAGCCTGCCTATGACGCTAGTGATCTTGTTCCACATTGGAACGTCAGTCGTCGAACGCTTGTACTCTGCCCTACTTGAATCCTGAGAGGACGGATGAGTTAGGTATTGTCTGATACCAGTCGCGCCCCTTATGCTACACCGTGAAAGTGAAGCAGAGCAGAGTAGAATTCTGCGGAAGGAGCGGGCACGCCACACACTCCCCTCCCAGTGAGCGTCGATAGCGGGTTTACTGTGGAACAAAAATTGGAATAAATTTCGGATCGTCTAAAGTCTCTGATGAATGGGTGGTTAGCTCTTAAAGCAAACCCTCCATCACGTCGGGGTCACCAATGAAGCTCTGAAGGGAATGGGGTTCTTGTGCGGGAGCTTCAATCTCTTAATTTCGGAGCCGGCGTTTCGTTCCGACTTGCACCACCTGAACTTATTGTCATCAGACAGGCAATGTGGAGCAAGTCTGCCTATGACACCAGTGACCTTGTTCCACGTTGGAATGTCAGTCGTCGAACGCTTGTACTCTGCTTTACTTGAACCCGACGAGGACGGATGAGTCAGGAATTGTCTGATACCAGTCGGGCTCCTTATATTATACACCGGGAAGCAGCAGAGCAGAGTGGAATTCTGCGGAAAGAGCATATAAAAATAAGAGAAAATTTAAAATGTGAATAACTACGAAACCATTCGACTGATTCTACCCAATAACGAAGTCAGCCGAGATATTGAGGCCCCAAAAGTTTCGAGTTACTATCTCTTTCCGTTCGAAAGTTAGTTAATATTTGAGGTTACTAACTTTCTGTCAAAACACGAATGACAGAAGTGTCTTGAAGAGGTAATTTGAGTTTTGGAATGAGAAACAAGGCAGCCAGAACCATATCAGGGGATTATGGTGGTTGGTCAAAGTGATTTTTGAGTTTTTGCCTAAAATTTCGTTCACAATGATGGTCTAGAGTCTTTCTGCACTAATCGGCCGGCAACACGTTTTATGCCCAAACGATCTTTTAAAATGGTTCGAATTGATTCGTGAGATACATACATTTTAGCAGCTATCTTTTTCGAACTTATTTTTTATTTTAGGGATGTTGAGTTCAGGTTAAGACGTTGATTGATGAAGAACCTGAGGTCAAAAGTAATTCTATTCGGCCGGTCGGCCGTAAAAACGCTAACTTTTGAACGGAAAGAGCTATGAAACTTTCAGGGATGGTTTGAGATCTAAATGCAGCTGATAAGTTCTTTAATTGGCAAAATAGGTTCAATAGCTCCGCAATTATTCACGTTTGAAATTTTTTTACATTTTTCTCAATACTTTCGAAACTACAGATTCGATCGATCGGAAATTCAGTATTTAGAAGAAGAATAATAACGCGCACGTTCGGGCGAAATTTCGTAAGGATCGTATGATCAGAAAGTAAAAATAAAATTAGTGAGAGGATCATCGTTGAGCGCTACCTTAAACACAATAACTTTTGAACGGAAAGAGATAGAGACATAAAATTTTCAGAATAGGTTTAGGGCCTGAATATCTCGGTTGATTTCGTTGTTGGGAAAAGTCAGTCCAATGGTTTCGCTGTTATTCACATTTGAAATTTTCTCTAATTTTTATTAATATTTACAAACTTGCTAAAGAAACCATAACAACAGTCACACGATCGAGTTTTAATGAAGCATTTGCATCTAAATAACGTCAAGAAGGCTAATTCAACATTTTGTTAAAATCGCATAATAAGTAGACCAAAAAAAATATTTAAGGATCATTGATGATATGAACTAGTGGGATAAAATTCCTGACTTCAAGTCAGTGCTTCTCACCTTTTTTCTTCTATTATTTTCATTTTTTAGAAGTAACAAAATATCTAATGGACGGATTGGCTCTATTCACGAACTTGATCTTTCAATTTACGTTTAAAACAAAATGGTAAGAATGAAAAACAGAAAAATACTGAAGTATAATCTATATTTTTTACACTGCCATATTGCTAACAAAGTTATCATCTTCATTCACTACGACTTGAGATCCTGGTTGTCTGGCAGGATTCTAGAAAAATAAGAATATAGTAGGTGAGTAACTAGGAAATGAATAATATTATCCTTATGAAAAAAGATGGAGGAAAAATTCCAGTGAAAAATTTTTTAATTGAAAATGCAGAATTTGAAGAAATTGGTTATATAGACTTCAAGAACGTTATGTTCATACACACGCTTTCTTGAAGTCAGGGTAACAACAATAATTATTCAATATATATAATATAATTAATCATATACATAACAAACCACCCTAAAAATATTATTATTTGAAATTAAACTTCTTTTATATTTAAACTAACAAAGTTCTTCTTGTTTGTAATTTTCTCAACAATCTAGAGATTTAGCGTAGATTTTTGCGTGCTTATTCTAAGAAACAGCATACTATTGTTTTTTTCAAATTCAGATGACCTAAGGTGAAAATGTTAATTGCCGAATGAAAAGACCTAGAGACTAAAAATTTTCAGGGTAACTTCAGAGACTAAATATATCAGCTATATTTAAAAATGGACAGAATAGATTTGTGAGTTATGCTCAGTTGAAATTTTATTTTTGAAATATCAATACAAATCGGATATAGTTCAAATTTAGTATTTAGATGTAATAACGACACAAAGGCTCATGCATAATTTCGTGGAGATAAATTATGAGAATTTTTTCATATCGGATTTCGACAAAAAGGTTTGAAAGTATATGAAGTAAATGTTGAATTTTTTTCCAATCTTTCTGCCAACATGAGCGAATTCAGGAGAACAGTGGTGAAATTAGAAAAAATGACATTGAATTTTGTGTTTTCATTCATCATATGTAGGTTCTTTAAGAAGTAATTCACAGATTTGAAATTTTCAGAGGAATAAATTTAACAAGGGTGCAAAAATTTCAGTACATGTAAGAAAGAAATAAATGATTGAGTAAAAGCAATATACCTTCTCTTTGGCTCTTTCTTCAAGTATTCCATATGAAAAATGATCGATAATGATAGAACTAGGCAAGGAAACTCCCTGGAATCTATAGATAGGGCCACCTTCAATATCTGTATCCAACTTGAAAACATTAGAAACAGTAAATCTCCCAATATGACTGGTATTTGTAACCATGGGTCCTTTGGAAATATCAATATGTTGTCCAACTTTGAATAAAGTTATTTTACCTCCATTATTTGCTGCAATATCTGGTATTTGCCTGGTCTTATGGGGGTTATTCTTAAAAATTTCTGAAGCAAAGTCTACAGATACATCTAAAGAGTATAAAGGATGATTTTGTTGGCAGAACTTGATCATTTCTATTGAAAGCACTTTCAACTCATTTATTTTAGGTTCCCAGTTATCCAAGGAAAGTTGTATATCATATACAAAACTGCCTGAGCGAACTAAAAATTCGAAATTAATTTGGTATGTTGAACAGAATAGAATGAGATTTACCATTTGGACTTGGGAAGCTATGTAATTTTACATCTACATTATCTTTAAAAGCACTATTGATAACAGCTCCTAGTAGAAAACTGCATGTTCTCCAATAAACCTTATTTACTAAATTTGGTTGTTGAACATGATAATGTAGTAACTCCAATTTGCAGGATTCTGGTATAGGTTTATGCATATGCCATAGTGTAGTTTGATCGATAAGAGCGACTACAGATCTTTTCATAAATGTTTCACCCAAGTCTGAAACGAGTAAAAGAAAATCAGAATTTAAGCCTACAATAACTTCAACTTAACCAACGTTTAGCACAGTCATAAGGTGTTGATATATTTTTATTCATTACTAATACTGTTGTCTCTTGTGGACCCAGATGTTCTACTTCAATTTTTTCTATTCTCCCAACTTTCTCCATTTGTCTTTTCCTTTCGGCGTTGAATAATTCATTTTGAATGCCGAGTTCTTCAGATGTGGTAGATCCTACGGAAAAAATTTACTGTATTTGCTCATAATTTGTTTTTTTGATTGATTACTTCTACTTATAAATTGAAGATTTAGGAGACTATTTGTTAACAGTCGTTTTTTCAGTGTATTCATTTTGAATTATTATAGTATTTCTGATCTTTATTATACACGAAAAATGTAGGTTAAATTTCAAACCACAGAAAATAATTAAATATTATTGTGCTTACGACGAATATTTCTGGTCGTAGGTAAATATATACTTGTTTGAAATGTTATTAAACCTTGATTCATTTTGGTTTTTAATTAGTAAAATAAATTAAATAAAATATCAGATTTAAGCTGAATTACATTAGTAAAATGAATATTAATAAATTTCCAATTAATTTATTATCATTTGAAAAACAAATAGATAACATTATTTATGTATTCAAATATGCTAATACAACATTAATCAATATATTTTAATATGGATAAAATCGACATCATATTTTTTATTATATACTCATTGAACAAGAAATTATAAATACGGTTATTTCTAATAATAATACTGTTATAAATAGAAATGATCACATGAATTATTTGTTAACTCATAAATACAAATGAGTTGTTACAGATTAATAACTGAATAAAATTATTACGAAATACTTAATTTCATTTTGAATCAAATGATAAATGAACAAATATAACAAAATTATTAACAAATCAATTCCTAAATTTATGACTATTTTACATTTATAACTAACTTTTCGATTTATGAGACACAAGTACTTATGGCATATCTCCGAAAATATATTGCTTATGTACTACGTAATGTCCTTTTTAAGAACTACCAATTCCTATGGCAACTCCAGCTACAAAAGATACAACAAAAATATGTACTTCTTTTAGCTGCATTTGTTCTTCACCTAGTAGTTTCGAATACCAACGTTTAGCTTTCTGCCCTTGATTCTTAAGAGTATCTTCTGTTTTAGCTATTTTCCTATCAACAAATCGTTCAACTTTGTCAAGAACTGTGGGTTGTTGGCCCGTCACAGCTTCTTCTACTCTATCGGCTACTCTGTCAAAATTTCTGTTCACCTTATCCCAATTTATTTTGATAAGGCCTTTTTCATTTGCAATCTGTAATAATATTATACCGCCTCCTACGGCCAAAGCTGTAGGTTTTCCAACTCTCATGGCCATGAATCCAGTCACCCAACCAGAAGAAACACCCAGTATCATTTGCTTTGTTGCTGAAGTTTTACTTATGTCCCCAAGAACTTTTTCGAGAAGGGAAGAGGTATCTTTTTTAACCTCTTTCAAATTAATTACATCTTTGGTCGATTTGCTTGAGACTGATGCTTTTGCCATTTTCAATTTTTTTAACTTTTGCATGAAATGCGAAGTTCAGAATTGATTCGCAAATCAAGGAGCACAAATAAACTCAATTTTTTATTTTGGTTACTTACACAGATTACAGGTTATTACTCATAGACGTAAGATGATAAGATGAAGTAAGTGTATGTGATTATTATTATACGTACTTTGTGGTTACCTGTCTGTCACAGATTAAAAATCATTCTCGTCTGTCAAAACACAGATCACATGCAATTTATACGTTCCACACATAGACAAACTATTTAAATAAAATAATATTTAAATTTTCACTGTTTTCCAGAAAAATTACTTATTTTGCTAAAAAAAGTTAGTAGTTCTGCAGCTTTGCCTCACATGGGTAGAAAACATCGCTGATAAAGTATCTTCGACGAGCGATGTATCCACTATTAATATTATACTATCTGTGTTAAATTGTTCATATTTCTAGAATATGACAGATGAATAATTAATTGATTCTCTATGTAAATAAAATAAGGGGGTTGTAATTTGTGTTGAAATTTTATTTAAATAAATCTAAGTATGGTGACCCACATCTTACATTGTAAAATTGATCACATACTTGAAATTGTTCGTTGAAAAGAGTACCATTCGTGCACAGGAAGGAAGCTTCTACATTGGGTTGACACATGTGATAAGCCTGAAAAATCGAAAGAATATAATTTCGTTGCTTGCTGGTCCCAGTAACTTAATTTTTTTGATGATAATAAAACATTTTGCAAAATATTCCTAAAATAAAAAGTGCTTTTATCTTCAATCAATTTAATTGAATCTAGAGGTGGTTAACAATGGTACTTCGTTTGAGAATTCAGAGTGTTTAGAGTGAATGAAATGTGGATTCACAATTAGATATTGGCACAATAATCCTGTGTCTTCAAAATGCCCCAACAAGGCATTCCTGAACAACTATATTATTAGATATAAATATTATAATAAATAGGTAGTTAAATAACAGACACCACAACCCTTGTGTCTTCAGAATGTCGCAACAAGACATTTCTGAAAAACGATATTATGCGTCCAGATTATAATAATCTAATTAGTTAGTAGGTATGCGAGTGTTTAGAGTGAATGAAATGTGGATTCACAATTAGATATTGGCACAATAATCCTGTGTCTTCAAAATGCCGCAACAAGGCATTCCTGAACAACTATATTATTAGATATAAATATTATAATAAATAGGTAGTTAAATAACAGACACCACAACCACTGTGTCTTCAGAATGTCGCAACAAGAAATTTCTGAAAAACGATATTATGCGTCCAGATTATAATAATCTAATTAGTTAGTAGGTATGCAAATAGGGAATTCCTGACCATGGGTCATCGTCAAACTACCTCGAAGATCTTTGTTACGTGTTCCTATTGCCATATTATCTGTGTATTCACTCAATTGACTGCTGTATTTACTTTTGCTTGCACGCTACCTGGGTTTTAGGATATTAGAAGGTTGCCGCTCTCTGGAACCCTTTTAATAAAGGGAAGGAGAGGGTTGAAGAATTATTGTGAGCTGAAGAGAGGTCAAGGTTTTTATCCCTGATTTTTTTCTTGTTCAAGTGTAACTTGGGTTGTCTACACAACGTAACGTCCTATTCTCCCGCCACAAGATGATCAAGATAGAAAGGTATAGGAGTTTTCAGTAGAACCTCCAAGTACGGAACAGCTCACAGTTTTTTTAGATTCTGCACCCAAATTACTTAGCAACGGTTGAAATATAATACTAATTGTATGATTGATTGATGTTTTCATGCATCCTTTTTTTGCGCGCTTGTTCCAATGAATAGCGTGCTATTGTTTCGCTCAAATGTCTGTAATTTTCGAATTTTGACCCGAAAATGGTCAAAAGTAAACACGCTTACTTCGTTAATGGCAAAATTGGTTCAATATTACAGATAAATAGTTGGATTAATTCTCCGAAACCACTACATATTTAATGTAAATAAATCTCTTCAAAACATTTAGAATTAAATTTTATAATATGCCTTAGATAACCGTGTATTACTTTATAGACATATATATTATCAGCACATGTAGTGGTAATCAACTAATAAAAAATCAAAATAAAACAAAGTATTAGCCAAAATTATCTAATTCCATCCATACTTTGTCTTCTTTATTAGATGAGTGCTGATAATATATATGTCTATAAAGTGTTATCTAAGGCATGTTATAAAATTTAATTCTAAATGTTTTCAAGAGATTTATTTGGATTAAATCAATCTAGCTATTATCTGTAATATTCAAAAAACTCCTCATAGTAAATTTTTCCCAATATTTTTCAAACAACCAATTAGACCGATCTGAAATTTAGATGTAGAATAACGCGCATACTCGAGCGAAATTCTGTGAGAATCGCATGGTTAGAAATATCAAAAAAAAAAAGTGGATTAGCATTGTGCGCTATCCTAAATGTTTTTTTTAAGAGTGATAGAACTTTAAATTGAAATAAAACACATTTAAATCAAGACTGAAGCCAAATTTTCTTTCTATATGAAAGATAATTTTATGACATTTATGTTTTAAAAATAATACCGGCATATGTCCACCACGACTAGCTCTGAGGAACCGCATTCGAGCAGACCAATTTTGTACCACTTTTTCGAGTAATTCAGGCCTTATTTCATCAAATACACGAGTTATGTTGGCTTCCAAAGCGTCTATTGTTTCTGGTTTATCAGCATAAACCAATGATTCGACATAACCCCAAAGAAAATAATCCAGTGGAGTTATGTAGCATGATCTTGGAGGCCAATTAATTGGACCATTTCTCGAAATAATGTTATCGCTAAATCTTTCTTTCAATAAATTAATTGTTACGGTAGCAGCATGAGGTGTAGCACCATCTTGTTGGAACCAAAACACTTCTGGGTCGATACCATTCAAATTTTGAAACAAATAATCATTGATCATCGATCTGTAACGAGCACTATTCACTGTAACATTAGCTCCAGCATCGTTTTCAAAGAAATATGGACCGATGATGCCTTCAGCATGTAAAGCACACCATACAGTGCATTTTTCAGGATGCAATGGAACCTGACCAACTTCAAGTTGTTCTAGGGCCCAATCAGCAAACAAACGACGCTTATCATGGATCTTGTATGGGTATAGACCAAGATCTTTACGCAAAATCTTCCATGTGGTAGATGCACAGAGTCCAACTTGTTGTGAACGTCGACGAATAGACAAATCTGGATCATCATTAACACTATGACTTACAGCAGCGATATTTTCTTCTGTACGTACAATTCTTTGTCTTGTTGTTGTTGCATCAAGTAGAGAAAATGTTGTTCGAAATCTATCGATAGTTCGATGAATAAGTTGATAAGCTGATGGACGATTATGTAAACCATAAATTTCACGAAGTGCTCTATAAGTTTAGCGAATAGAACACTGATTTTGAAAATAAATTTCAACAATTTGTAAAGGTTGTTGCGGCGTGAGTCTTTCCATTATAATTTGTCAATGCTTACTGAACAGTAATGTTAAAACAACACGGCTTCTACCTTCTGTCAAATCACAGTTATCCCTATCGAAAGTTCTATAACTCTAAAAAAACATCCGATACTATAACTTTCGAACGGAAATAGATGGAGACTCTAAACTTTTCGGGTAGGTTTGGGGTCTGAATTCCTCGATTTAGTTGGTCATCGGGCAAAATCAACTCAATGGTTACGCAGTTATTCACATTTGAAATTTTCTCTTATTATTCATCTTTCTTCAAGAAGCTATTCACATATTTTAAATTGTCAGAGAAAATGAACAGTTGAACAAGAGCGCAAAAGCGTATGACTTCATGTCAGTGTTTTTCTAGATTTTTCAACTAGAAGGTTAGTGATCATTTTACCTGACATCCAGTATCTACATCAGCGTAATAGCCCGGAATTTTGCCCTTGCAACTGAATCTAGTATGCGGCACTCGTGCGAATGTTGGATACAAGGGTGGATTGTGAGGTAAGTGTAAATCGTGGTACCCATCATAAGGCATAGATCCTGGAATAATGTAGTGTCCTCCTTTGACCGAGATGAGAAAAATACCTGCAATCGAAGTGATTATGAAGATTTTTCGAAAAATGAGCTAAGAAATAAAAAAGACTAAATTTGTATAGTGCATTTTTTCTTTTCTTTCACCTTTTTTGGGTGCTGTGCTATGTTTGATAGTTCTATACGTCTACTAAAAAGAAACAGTTGTTCTAAGATACTTTTAGTCAATTTTTAAAAATTTTCAAGAAATTATTCCAATTAAAATTTGTGTAGGTCTGCCCGAATTATTCTTCTTTATATGTAAAAAAAAATCTAGAAAAAATCCTCTGTCGAAGTAATATACCGTTTCAACTTATTATTAACAAATAGGATTTTATTAACTATTTATTGAAAACCAATTGAATTTACCATAGAGTAAATGCCGAAACCATCAAATATTTGATGAAATATATTCTTTTTCAACTTAAACTCCCTTAAGGTTCGTAGAAAAGGAGTTCTGGGAAAAATTTTTCAAAGAACATTTCATTTTTAAAAAGAATTTCCCGTTTCAATTTGATCCCTAAGTTACTAAACACCCTGTGTATTTGGGAAAATAATAATTATGAAATGAATCATACCTAATAAAGATAAAATAATCAGCCACACGGACATTTCGAACAGAGTAAGAACTTCACCGACAACTGCGGAATTACAAATGATGCGAAAAAAAGTAGCAACTTAACTACAACGTATTTAATCCAGTGTGCCATTGAAAAATCGAATGTGTTATCCCAAATCTGGGTCAAACTCTATTAAACCTATCAATTTCTGATTGCTACCATTCACTCTGGTGTATTTTTTCCGATCAAGAGAGCAAGTTGCATTTACTCACTTTTTTCCGAGGTTAGATGGAAACCTCCCCCGCTTCTTGCGACCTTAAGTCAATCAAAAACGGATTATCTGGTGCCAATATCAACGCCGTAATTTGGTATATCGAAGGTTATTTCGGATTTGAGAATTTTCAAAAAGGTAGTTCAGAAACTAGTTCGTTTTAATCAATTTAAATTTTACCGAATAATTTTGTGCTAACTGGTTAAAGATCCCATTGCGTGATTTACACGCTTGTTCTCGGGAACAGCGTGCTATCGTTTCGCCCAGATGTTTGTCATTGTCGAATTTTGAGCCAAAAATGGTCTTAAACGATTAGGTTGGACTCATTAATGAAGAATTCAGTCAAGTTATTGTCAGGCCGATTGCCTGTAAACACGCACGGACAAAATCGGCGAAATACAGTCAACTTTATTAGTCACTGCGATTTTTCTAGTTATTCCTTCATTTTTGTAAATAAAAGACGTAATCACTTTGAATATTTGATTCTTTTTAGTAGGAGTTGAACCGAACATGGGTTTTTGAAGGAAAATTGAAACATTCTTATGATATTTAAAAAGAAAACAGTATCTATCTTGCATGCTTTTGAAGTTTTCTGCTATTTTTTTAAAATTATCATGGTAAATGATTCTTTCTATCAGTTGAAGTCTTTGTGCGATTTTTTCCTTTCCCATTTCCCTTTTCAAGCACTCCCAAACATTTTCGTTAGGATTCGTGTCGGGCGAAATTCTATGGTAAACCAACAAGATATAGAATTCATGAAAGGGAGGTAAGGATATAGGGATTAATCCAGTGGACAACAGCAAATTTAAATCAAAGATCAATGCCCTGAATTTGTTTATTTTAATCTCCAGACCAGTTAATGTTAAACTTAGGAATTCGGGTTCGAGGCACGCACGAACGGCTTCATGAAAGGAAAATCTTTTACTCTGGCCTATATATTGTAATAACAAACTGCAGATTAAAAAGTTCATAAAAGCTGATTGTGCAAAACGTAAATATATTCATTCAGATGAGTTACTGAACGGAAAGTTTGAGCGAAAAACGCTGGCGTCGGAATTGACACTTGGCTCGAAAAGCAGCCGAAGCTTTCGAAATTTGCTAAGTGGAAATTTTGAGCTGGTGAACGAACTAAAAATTTGGAAGGAGAAAACCGACTCGTACGTAGTATTAAAACGACCACAAAAGAGTTTGTCGGGGAGTCTTGACATTCCGGAAAAACTAGTAAGATCGTGATGCGAGGCTCGAGTCGGTCTCAGAATTTAGCATTATTATAATTATATTGAGACATATTAGTAATTTTTTTTTGGAAGTATAAGAATTGAGTTAGAAGAATTGAAGAAATTGAACAAATAGTGCTAAGTTCCGGGACCAAGGATTGAGAGTACTGGTAGTCGTTTGTTGTTCGTGTGAAATAGGCCGTTTATCGTAGAAAATCGCGTGTGCCTAGTTTTGGTTTGAATATTTATGCTCTTGGAGTGTAAGGGTAAGAAGTATCTAAGAATTTTAGATGTTGAAGATTTCGTCGCTTTTGAATATTTTTTGTTGATATCAAGTCTCAATTTTAGAATAACTCTAATTTTATAATTAGCAAAGACTTTATTGGCAAAATAACAAGGTATTTTATCAAAACTGTAAAGAACCTTACGATACTAGTGTTATAGCGAATAGATTTTTATTTTATAATGATTATGTAGAAATTGAAATAACCCTGTTCAGACTATAAATTGAGATCACTTTTTTTGTCGCATTTTCAACATATATGATGGCAAATATGTTATCATCCTCTTATCGAACCTACTGATGGACTTGTTATGCCAATAAAATGCTCTGTGTTTGTACCAGATCAGTTTTAAGTCAATATAGGTATTTGTGATATGTTACGATTTAAGTATCCTCAAACTTGGAATATTTATCGTTTTCTCGTGCTCGTTACAGATCGATGATAAATGATTATTTGTTTCAAAATTTGAATGGTATCGATCCAGAAGTGTTTTGGTTCCAACAAGACGGTGTCACACCTCATGCTGCTACCGTAAAAATTGATTTATTGAAAGAAAGATTTGTCGATAACATTATTTCGAGAAATGGTCCAATTAATGGGCCTCTAAGATCATGCGACATAACTCCACTGGATTATTTTCTTTGGGATTATGTCAAGTCTGCTGATAAACCAGAAACAATAGACGCTTTTGAAGCCAACATAACTCGTTATTGATGAAAAAAGACCTGAATTACACAAAAAAAGTGCTCCAAAATTGGTCTGGTCGAACGCGGTTCCTCAGAGCTAATCGTGGTGGACACATACCGGAAATTATTTTTAAAACATAAATGTCATAATCGAAATTGGCTTCAATCTTAATTTAAATGTGTTTTATTTCAATTTAAAGTTCTCTCACTTTAAAAAAACACCCGATATTTGCAGATTACAAAAGAAATAATTAGATAAGTATATAAATCCTCTTTTGGCAGATTTTTATTCAATTTATTAGAATTTTTATGAGGAAAAGAATCCCGATAACTATTTTTATCATTTTAGAATCGCCAAACGACTTCAAATGATATGATACAACCCTTAACTCGTTAAATTGCTTCTATAAATTTTTCAGTTGCTTTCAATATCAAAACTGTTTGAAATTTGAATGGTAAAGTCTTCTTCATAGGACATCACAGATTACGGTTAACAGTTTCACCATCTGTAACTGTAATCTGTGGAGTTCACTAGAGTATTTCTTCCCAATAAATGTGTAGAATCCAAAAATATATGTATATCTCAGGTAGAACCACACAACTGAAGTTTCAAAATAAACTTGGGAAACATCCAGTATAAACCGTGAAAAACAAATTTTCTACGAAACTAATGTATTCCGTATTTCTCATTAATTTAGGTTTGCATTGATAATTTCCTCTCCACGTTACAGTTGTGTAAATACATATTTGATTATTATTTTAATTAGTGGATTATCTAAGTCTACCTTCGCAAGTTATTAGTGCAGACCTGTCAATTTTCTTTGGTGAACTTGTATAAGCGATTGGCGGCATTGGGTGACGTGTGTTTTCGTTGTAAACATGGGGAACCGAGGACAGTTCTCACAACCAATATTTTCCTTATTTTTAATTTTATGTATTAGTTACGTTAGTGCTAGTTTAGTTCACAAGAGATTCGAGTACAAATATTCTTTTAAACCTCCATACTTAGCTCAAAAAGATGGTTCAGTGCCGTTTTGGGAATACGGTGGAAGTAAGTAAAATTTTGTTACACGTAGGTTGCTTTGATTAAATAAACGACGTATGTCTCTTATGCCATCTCTGTCTCTCTCATAAGATTTTAAATAGGAAATAATGAAAGTATGTTGAAAAAGTCGTCACTATTTTGACACGTATATAACCTAGAATATTGGCTAAGATTTTCCACTGGAAAATTTTCATATTATTGAATGAAAATATGTGGAAGAAATATATTTTCAAGTTTCCCCCTTCGTGCTTTCGCAGTACTCAGAAATTTTTCGAAAATTATTATTTTTTTCAACAAAAACATCTGGAAATTTTTTTTGGGTTTTCCCCATTTTTGTGGAGTTATTATACTATATAATTTATTTACTCTCAAATAAATTTCAGATGCAATTGCGAGCTCAGATAATGTCAGAGTAGCACCTTCCCTAAAGAGTCAAAAAGGTGCCATATGGACCAAAATTCCAACAAATTTTGACTGGTGGGATGTTGACATTGCTTTCAGGGTAACAGGAAGAGGCAGAGTCGGTGCTGATGGTTTGGTAAGGAAAATATTCTTAACACGAAGGCATGAAGAGTGTCTTTAACTTGTAGAAACAGTATTTATGTTTTATCAATATTCAAAAGTATTTAAAACCACATTTAAGTTATGTTAACCCCTCTATATTTTTCCTGCAAGAAATATGCCTAAATATTTATGGTAGGTCATGGTGAAGCTGCTATCATTGACATATCTGTCTATGACTGAGCATAAAATTTTCCATTTATAGTATTTAGAATATCCGTAGATTTTGAATACATGTGCATTTTCCATTGAAGATAGTTAAAAGTATCAATTAGAGCTTAGTGATATTTCTTTGTAACGTCTTTTCTTGGGATACTTGTAAACTCTAAATTCTTTTTTTACGTGTAATGAAAAATTTTCATGTGATTGAATATTTTTAGACAACAGTTTTTATTAGATTGCCCATTATTTTGTGAAGTCTTTTCTTGGGATACTTATAAACTCTAAATTCTTTTTTTACGTGTAATGTAAAATTTTCATGTGATTGAATATTTTTAGGCAACAGTTTTTATTAGATTGCCCATTATTTTGATATTATAATATTCAGTTATGATCCAATTTCCCAATTTTTAATCATCAAAAGTAACTGTTTTTAAAAATTGCTGAAATCGATATCTAGCACACTAAATACTTTTTCTTCAAACATTTAGTAGGTAACCATAAAATGAAATTTGTTTGCTTTGTGTAAATTGTAGCAGTGTGTATTTTGTTTTGATCGTACATTTTGCTTAGGCTTTTTGGTTCACCCAAAGTAAAGGAGCCTACGACGGCGACGTTTTTGGATCCTCAGATAGATGGGTGGGTTTGGGTTTGTTTTTCGATTCATTCGATAATGACAATAAACATAATAACCCCTATATTATGGCTGTGGTAAATGATGGAACAAAAAATTTCGATCACCAAAAGTGAGTGTTTCTCATCATTTTAGCATTACTAACAAATTTGTATAAACCGTTATCTAACTTTTTGTGATTTACTAAACATTAATTGCAATTTTGTAAAGACTTACAGTAAATTTGCTTGAAGATTGTCCCAACCTAGATCCTCTTGATTGTGAGATATCATTGAAAAATAAACGAAAAATTCAGAAAAATGTATTTATTCCTAATGTAAAAATTTATTGATCAATCTTTGAATTCGCTATCAGTAACATAATCTTTGTAAGTTGTTGAACATGTTGCAACACAATTTTTTTTAGTGATGGCACAACTCAAGCAATAGCCGGTTGTCTCAGGGATTTTAGAAATAAACCTTTCCCTACAAGGGCAAGGATTGAATATTACCAAAACATTCTGACTGTTCTGTTCAATAATGGAATGACCAACAACGAACAAGATTATGAAATGTGTTTCCGTGCCGAAAATGTATTTTTGCCAAAGAATGGATACTTCGGTATTTCTGCAGCAACTGGAGGTCTGGCTGATGATCATGATGTTATCCATTTCTTGACCAACAGTTTGCACCAACCAGGGCAGTTCCAGCAGCCACAACAAGGTAAGTTGATTAAGTCATCATCATTAAGAAGATCCGGCCAGCCGGTCCATCCATAATAACATTAACTTTTAAACTGATAGAGCTAGAGCCTTGAAACTTTCACGGAAGGTTCAGGGTCTAAATATCTCTGCTGAGTTCGCTAATGGGCAAAATCGGTTCATTAGTTTGGCAGTTATCCACGTTTGAAAATTTGTCATATTTTTCTCAATATTTTTGAAACTATAGATTCGATCAATCTGAAATATGGAGAAGAATATAAAGAATAGAAGAAGAATAATAATGAGCATGTCGGTGCGAAATTTCGTGAGCATCGTATGATTAGAAGTTAAAAAAAAAAACAATATTTTATGAGCGGATCAGCATCGAGAACTACCTTAAATACTATAACTTTCGAAGAGATAAATACTTGAAACTTCCAGGGTAGGTTTTAGGGCCTGAATATCTTGGTTGAGGTCATTATTGCACATAGTCAGTCCGATGGTTTTGTGCACTTATTCACATTTGAAATTTTCTCTGGATTTTATTGATATTTTGCAAACTACACAAATCTGATTGATCTGAAATTTAGGTTTTAGAAGGAGAATGATTCTGCAAAACTTCATGAAGATCATATGATTAGAAGATTCAAAACAAAATAAAAAATTTCCATGATTGAGTTTAAATTTAGCATTTCAATGTAATTGATGCAATTGATTCAACAGTGTTCAAAGGTTTTAGAAGCGATAAAGTCCTGAATCCAAGAAGGATGGAATAAATTTTTTTGTGTTTATATTAACGAGCTTGCACCATATATAATTTTTAAAACAATTGTAATTTTTTGGTCTTTTGAGTAAAGTGCAAGCATTTTGGCTGCACGTTAATATTTGTGTTTTCTTGCACTTTTAAATCAAAGGCACTAATTCAATCGTCCTAAACATGAGTTCCATATCCTTTGTTAATTTGAAGGAGGTGATCACATGCTCTGAATCAGATAGAAAAAGGCACTTACCTTAACGTGCAACGTTTCTTGGAAATTATTAGCTATATGTCTTCTTTTTTAGTTGCAGGAGATGAACAGCAAAAGTTGAACAAAGAATATCAAGACTACCAGAAAAAATTAGAGCAGCAAAAGGCTGACTACAGAAAAGATCATCCAGAGGTAAGTTAAATCAATTACATTGCCACCAAAAGTCAGTTGTTGATGATCAGTGAACTCTTCGCACATCTCATGAGTGCCGACAGCTCAGTGGTGGAGCGTAGGGCTTGTAACCGGAAGGTCGCGAGTTCGAATCCTGTTCAGGTGGAAAAAAAATTTTCTAGTGGGACGGGTGTCCGCCAACATTTCACTATTGGGGTTGAAAATTAACATTGCTGTGACCTAAAGTGGCGCAAGATCGCAGTAAAAAAGCCTACCCAGAACACAACTGACCTCTTAACTCGCACAAGCTGAAAAAGCTTCTGAGGGATCTTTACAGAAGATCTAGGATTATCAGGATAATAATGATCTCATGAATATGTCCATCACTGACCCAAATATTCTGAAAAACTGCTTTGTTGTGTTCATTTGCAAAAAAGGAAACATAAATGAAATAATCAACTACAGTTCCATACCAGTTCTCAGCGTTTTATCCGAAGTCTTACAATTCTTTTCACCGCTTTTCTTTGCTCTGTAAGTTTAATTTAACTGCTCAAAAAAGTTTCAGAAATCATCAATCAACACAGATGGGGCTGCTCTCACTTTTGTTGAGTATGTCTATGAGTTCCTGGATAGCGACTTGCATGTGGCTGTTTCAACCTTTCTCAGGCCTTCGATACGCTTTCCTTTTCATTCCTACTCTAAAATTGTTATAGTTTGGATTTTAACGGGATATTTTAGAATTAGCTACAGAGTTTTATCAATCAAAAAGCCATGTCAATTAGACCTGAAGGTTGTTTTCTGATAGACACAGTTTGGGCCATGGAGTTCCCCAGGGCTCCCTATTGGGACCGCTATTATTTTTTATTTTAGACTCAATGATATGTTGATTCTCGGTTTGCTCCCATAGACTCCCGTTCCGTTCGCGAGCCGTCTGTGAACAAGCCAAGGTCGGTCCTCAATAGAACCTCAGCATGCTGGCTCCATTCGTCCCGGCTGGGGACGATTACATTGAAGTGCCGTTCTTGGCTCATGACTTTTGACATTAGGTCAACATCGATAGGGTGCTGTTCGTTAAAAGCTCGTCCGGCAGTCCTGAGCCTCCCACTATTGCCTCTGCCCTGTCGATCGCCAGTTGATGTGGTTTGTATCTGGTCCATTCCTCCTCCCTTTGCACGAGCAGGTGCAGGGATGCTAGATTTAGTAGGACCTCAATGGCTGCCGTGGGTGTGGTGCGAAACGTACCTGTAATTACAAGGCAAGCCTGTCCTCTGTAGTCGGGTGAGCTTAGAGTTAGTTCAAAATTTAAACCTGACGAAGCCAGAATGTTGACAAAGCAATTGTTGTTCATTCAATATATATGAGGAAATATTCTTTATTATTTAATTCAATTGAAATGGATTTTCATCAAGGAAGGACCTATTCAATTAAATATTGGATAAATTAGAAGATTAACTTATTGTTTGTTTACATTTACCACAATTTTACTGAAAAACTACGACAATATTCAGTTGTTATATCAGATTGGTGTACAAAGCCAGTAAAGCAAATTTCAATCGCATTGTGCATACTATGGGCTTTTTCTGGTGTCTTTATTGTAGTATCATAGACACTTGATTAATTACTTCAATTTGACGTCATCAGCGCCATTATGCAAAATAAAGTTTTGGGGAACTATTTGGATTGTACATTTTAATTGCTCTTCTTTATAAGAATTCAACCATTTTGCGGGCTTAATAAACACCACTAAATAACTTGAGATGATTTTTAGAAACCAGTCAAATAGCCTATTGTTGAAAATAAAACCACTCATTTGTTCAGCTTTTTGCAATTAAAAAAATTAAATTGTTGGGACACTATTGAAAAAAATTCAATCCAAGAAATCCATCTATATGATTTGATGATTTAAGCCCTCAAGCATACATTTTTTACTAATGTGTTTTAAAGTTTAAGAGCAGGTGAACTTTCAAATATGCAATTTGTAGGTTAAAACTGAAGAATCTGATGACTGGTTTGAATCAGACAATCAGAGAGAATTGAGACAGATCTTCCAAGGCCAGAGTCAAATTTACGAAATCATAAAGGAATTGGGAAGAAAATTAGACGAAGTGGTGGGTCGTCAAGAGAGAACAATGAGTCTTATCTCACAGCAATCGAGTGGATTAGCACACGGTCAACCTGTACCATCTGTCACTCCCGGGCAGGTACCACCACCTGCAGGTAACAAAATTAGTTTATTCTGTGATTGTAACAATCAAATCAGGCTTCCTTTCCTTTGGTTTCTGATCTTTTAAATTAAATTTATAGGTGGCTATGGAGGTGATTCCATAAGGAGACATGAAGTTGATGCTATGTTCAACAGTCAAAATCAAATTATGGGTCTCTTGAACGAATTGAAGTAAGTTTATTCCTATATAAAAAAAATTCATAATAGATTGGAGAAAAAAATCCATTATTTTTCAAAGTTTGAATGCTCATGTGTTGTCAAATTTTTAACATAATGTTGTTTCTTGAAGACAAGCCATTGTGGAAGTAAAAGGCAAGGGTGATGCTATTCTGATGAACCAGGTCAAGGCTCCGACAGCTCAAGTACAAGCTGTAGGTTATGATACACAATCATTGATATCAGAGCTTAGAGATGGCCTTAATCAAGTCAAGGCTGGTGTTCAACAGGTACATCAAAAAGTAGGCGGTGAAGGCAACTGTCCAAAAATCAATTGTGTATCGATGACATCAATATTAGTAATAGTAGCAGTGCAGCTGGCAATTATTCTTGGTTATAATATATACAGGTATGAAACAAACAAAAAGTTTATTCAAATCTATTCTAAACGAAATAATTTAGATCATTTACATTTGGAATTAGTTCAAAATGTAAACCTGACAAAGCCATAGTGTTGGCAAAACAATTGTCGTTAATGTAATAAATTGTGGAAATAATCTATATTATATTGAATTAAAGTTTCCATGAAGTAAGCACCGATTCAATTAAATACTTTTTTTCAAATCTGTTATTATAGAATGTGTTCTTACTGTTAATCAACAGATAGCGTTATCAAATTTTTTTCAAAACAAGTAAGTTTTTCCAGAATTAGATAATTTTAAAATACTACATCTGGAACTGAAAGGCAAGAAACTAGACATTCTGGAATCAATAGAGGTTTATACAAATTATCACAATAACTAAATCAGGCAGACGGACTTGTGGTATTCCCCACTTTTGAAGTTCTACACACACTGAAACCTTACTTAAATATATAAATATAAAAACTTTTGAGATACAATTTGTATAGACTAGTTTAAAAATGGAGTAAGACTACTAAACTTGAGTCAGTGTATCCTCGACAATAAAAAAGTAATAGAAAACGAAGTCATTTCCTATTTACTCCACTCAGAAAATGAAGGTCAATTTGCATTTACTTCAGAAATCTGTTGTCGTTCCAGTTCTAACATAGTTTACTATCTGTATGCAGTAATTGCATCGTCTATAAAAAATTGTTGTTTCAATAAGTGTTTGAGATTTCTAAAATGAAAGTAAATTAGGTAATGATCCTTGTTTTATAAGCGGCAGTAAGTTGCAAGTATAATAAACACCACTGATGTATCATACGTGCATTCCCTAAAACCTCAACATCAACTACTTATGAACTCTTTAAAACAGAGTTCCTTGAAGTGAGTAGGGACTGTTGATAGCATTAATTTAAAATTAATTAATAACAAAATTGTTAAACACCAGGCTGATTGTAAATTTCTCAACAGTCAATAAAGATTATTGTTTATATAAAAATTGAATAGATGCAATTATTGAATATTTAATGTTATACAAAAAAAGAGCATTTTATGTGAATTTCCGATTAAAATATATATTTTTTCAGGGACAACAAGGAAAGCCAATCAAAAAAATTCTACTAATTGGTTGTGTGAATAGTTTAAAATTTAGTTCTATAATGAAAGTAACAAGAGAGGAAACTTAACAAGAACAATATTCTACAATTAAGGAAAAATACATTAGGTTTTTGGTGCAAAAATTCAGAAACTCTATCAAAAACAGTGCAATGAAGACTGTATTTAAACATAAAGATTTATTTATATATTTTTTTTTGTAAAAATGTAAATGTTGCAAGTATATCAAAATGGAAAAATGTTTGAATATTTACCAGGAGAGAATTAAAACCTTTTTTTCTCATTTCATAATGCTTTGAACCCTCAATTTTATACCTTTGTAGTTTGTATATTTGTGTACAAATATTAAAAATTTCTCCAAAATATAAATTCTTTACTATATAGAAAACAAAATAAGTTAACCATAAAAGGGCAGTATTTTCAACAAAAGGAATCCCCTAACAGTTATTACCAGGTACAAAAGTATGAAACCGGAATCTCCCTATAGATGCTATTAGACATCAATTTAGGAACCGTAAGACCTCTTCTGCAGCGCAATCATCTCCCTCTAATAGCTAATGAAGTATATTTTTCTAGAACCTCAAACGTGTCGAGTGTTATGCTATGATGTGTGGATAACATTAATTTTCCGTTATCATTTGACAAAAACTGCTGCAGTATCACATTGAATGCTTGTTGAAGCTTACGGTGAACATGCTCATGGTAAAACAAGGTTTCTGGTAATTGAAAAATTCAAACGTTGTGATTTTGACGTGAGAAAGCAAGAGCCTGGGAAACGACCTAAAAAGTTTGCAGAAGGCAATTCGTAGGCTTATTGGATGAAGATGATACCCAACAAGAACTTGCAGATCAATTGAATGTGACACAGAAAGCCGTAGCGATTTGTTTGAAAGCTAAAGGAAATATTCAGAAAGTGGAAAAAGTTCCATATGAACTAACTCAAAGACAGCAAGACAATCAACCTGATTTATGAGCTGATGACAATTCGATTTTGCACCATGATTAAACGCCATGCCACTAAGCGCGAATTGTGCTGGATTATTTGATGAAACACAGCATCCATATCCTCGAACAAGCGCCATATTCGTCATATTTAGCACCATGTGACGTTTTTGTTCTCCTAACTCAAGTTATCCTTTCTAATCGGAAATTTTAATGAAACAAAATGCGACAAAGTCATTCGTTCGGAGGCTTATCTAAAGAGCATGGATGATGGCATAAGTGTGTCGTCTCAGATGGATGCTACTTTGAAGGAGATAAAATGAATTTTAAAAAGTTAACACAATTTCGTTTTATTTGCCATTTCCCCATACTTTTTAATCATAGTATATAGTTGTATTTTTAACAAATGATGGTCATACCTTAATATGGTTCATATTAAATTGTGCAGAAAAAATATCACCAGAATGTTGATATTTTAGAGAGTTGGTAACGTGCATTGATTTTAATACATCAGCTAGTAAGTTCCCAGTGTAATGCAGAAAACAAAATTTTTAATCATCAAAGTTGACTTCAAGAGTGATACAATCATTTCAGAGCTTCACTAACCTTTTCAAAAGTTTTATATTTTCAGGAATGTCAGTTCATAGCATTTACGATACTATATGGTGAAAAACAACATCTGACATGTGATGGCTACGATCAGCATTGCACCACTGAAACAATTCTAGAAAATTGGCCACTATTTTCCAGCATTGTTCTATTAATTGAATGGGAATTGCTCCCTTCAAATCTTGCAGTGTTCGAGATTTATGGCCATATACACGCGCTTTCAGGTATCCCTACAAGAAATAATCACATTTCACCGGGTTGGGGATTCAAGGTGGCCACCTAATGTTCCCAAACCGGGAAATCACACGACTTGCTAAATGAAGGCAAATAACAAAAATTGATGTATTCAGTACGAGCCATTGCCCCATCATGCTGGAACCATGCACGTCCGATTGGGATTTCCTTTTCGTTGTAACTCAGGCAAGAAGTTGTTGATCATGTCAACATGGCGTGCTGAGTTCACACTTACAACTCTTCCATTGGCGTCTAGCAAAAAAGTCAATTTTTATCACAGAAAAAAATAAAATCAAAGGAAATACCAATATTTTATTTACGTGATATAAAAATTACAATTAAACTTGATTTTTTTCTTCCATATATTTATAATGAAGATCATTACAATCATTATTATCAATATGAACCCATCCATCTCTGGTAACATGATACACTCTAACAATACCACCTGATGCAGAGTCTCTGTGTGTTGCATGATAAATTGACCTACGGCCTAACTCGTATGCCTCTTGATCGGTCAAGTCCCATCTATATCCTGAATCCAAAACACCAAAAGCATAAATGGATCCAGAACCAACACTGAAAATTTTTCCAGGTGTCCTTGTACCTTCAGAATCAACATAGTAAAGCTGGGGGCCCTAAAACCAAAACACACTAATTCCAAATAACCCTTCAAAACAGACAACTCTCATTTTGGTTATATATAAGAGAAAATATAGGTACAATTAAAAGTTGTGACCAAAAACAAAGTGGAACTGAAAATTTCATACTATTAATATCACTTACTCTTTTATCCCATCCAGCAAGCATCATACCCATAGAAAGTCCCATACCTTTGTAGTTATATATCATATTTGCCATCAACTTTGAGGCAGCAGCAACTGAAATTCTTTCTCTGTTACGAAGCTCATGCATACGACACTGTTTGGATAATACCCTATCCCAATAAACACAATCAGCTGCACCTCCAGCAAGTGTTCCTAAAGATTTAAACCATTTAGATCATATATTATGATGATTATATGGCTAAATACCTAATAAAAAATCATTTATTTCAACAATTTTCTTCATTGTTTGGGAGCCAATGAATTGACCACCAGTTGCTCTAGAATCTACAGATAATACAATTCCATTTTGATACATAAAGCCTAAGGTAGTTGTTCCATGATCAAAGTGGATTTTTAACTCTTTTCCATTATCATCTTTAGAAAAATTTGCAGACAATCCAATAGGCTACGACAGAATTAATCAAGACATAATTTCTAATACGAATATAAAACTGTAAGACATACTTTGATCATAGGTGGTATACCAAGAGTAGCATTATTCACAAAGTTATCGCTCATTTGATAAATTTCACCATGAAAATTGGTATCCCGTTTGGGTCCGGTATAATCTTGCATACCGCATAATTCAGCCAAAGCCATTACGAATCTTCAATATGACTTACAAACGTTTCTCAATAAAAGCGCAACTTGAACGATAATGATACAGCGAAAACAAAATTGTTGAACACTGAATTGACACTACTTGTCGTGACAGAATCATTTGACACATAAAACCACAGATTGAATGATTAGTAGATGGAGTAGTCCGTTACTTAGTGATAGTTCATATTAATTGGAATGAAATGAGAAATTACTAAATGAAAGTGATAGAAAACAAAGTAATTTCTCATTTTCTTCCAATTTAAATGAATAGTGTCAAATTGTTACAAAAGTTTCATTTTAAAATGTCAATACAGTACAATATTCCATTAGATTTCATCGCTCATCAAGAAATGCCAGCCTAACAAACCTAATAATTTGCATTGGTCCAGTTTTAAATAACCATAGAAATATACTGTTATCTATGTTGGAAACATAAATGGCTCTTTGGTGTTTATGATACTCTAGTGACCTTTTTTAGTTTTTTAGTTAGTTACAGGTAAATATCGTATTATCATTTCATCTAAATGTCTAATTTTCGAATTTTGAGACGAAATGGTAAGGTAATTCTCTCCGACCGGCCTGCCGTAAACATGCTAACTTTCGAAGGGAAATAACTGGAGCCTTGAAACTTTTATGGAATATTTGTGGTCTGAATGCCGCAGCTGAGTTCATTAATGGCCAAAATTGGTCTAATAGTTTCGAAGTTATTCATATGTGAAGATTTGTTTCGTTTTTCCCAATATTTTTGAAACTGCAGATTCGATTGATATGAAATTCTGCATTTGAAGTAGAATAAAAAGGCGCAAAACTGCAGTCACACAATTATTTCACATGCTTTATTAAAATACGTATAATACTACACTAGCCCTTTTCAACCATATGTGCATATGCAATTTTAGATTTACATTTAAAATTTTTTGCATTGCGATGAAGTATGTTGGACAGGATGCTAGTGAAACAACTGAATTGCTGTTCTTTAAAAAACTCTTCGATTCATTCAATAGCAGCAGGTAAAAGCAAAAAAAAAACAAAGGAAAAATGTTCAGATGTAGATCACAGATTCTAGTCCGCATATCAAATTCTTGAATTTCATCCATCATTAAGTAGTGATCGAAGTAAACCACCAAGCTTGACTAACTGGGTATTTACTTTAAAAAATTTCATTGATATTTGGAATTATTTAAAGGGTAAAGATTTCAAATATGTAAAGATATCACTTCAATCAAGAAGTCACACATGTTTTCAAGACCATGATGAGGAATCAGAAAATTTGAGTATTGTAATGGATGGGAAAAAAAACTTTAATATCCCAGTGAGGTGTTTGCCCTTCATTTCAATAATCTCTTCAAAATCATTCACGATTTGTAAAAATCACTATCGGAAGCTTTCTTGAAAGATTTGAATCTCGTGTCGTGATGGAGTTCTTCAAATGCACCATTTATACAAATATAACTATTGAAGATATCAAAACATTTTCAGTTAGGACTATTGTGTGTACATGCTGCAAAGCTGTTAATAAATGTTTGAGTAGGAAAGATAGAAGTGTTGTATGATCATTGATTCAGTTAAAATACGGTGAAAAAATGTATAATGCAAGAAAAAAAGGATGGACAACTGCAAAAAAAAATTTCTGCATTTTTTCCTCACTTAACAAATTTATTTATATTATTATTATATTCTATCTTATATTATAAATTATAATCATATTTATTTCAGAATGTTTATTATCTATTTATTGACTCAATTTAAATTGGCTCGAACTCTTAGCAAAAGTTTACATTTGTCAAATATTATTAGGATGCTATTTGAATTTTGCACCCTATTACAAGTTTGGAGTTCAAACACAGGCGTCCATGATTTTTAACATATCTTAGGAAATTGGGCATCTAGAGAATACGTTTATCCATGGTTCACATTCTAGCAGACACACATGATGAAGCAGTCTTCATTTGCCCAAAAACACTATTTTGTGTTTTTCCCATAATCAGGTCACAAATAAATTTTCTGGCAAATTGAATATTTTGGAAACTTCCTAAGATGTGTATCGTACTATCTGCTAACACAATTCTGGTTTTTGTAGCATTTTCGATTGAGAATTTTGTTCTTCCTTCTTTGCCGGCCAATCTACCAATGGCTCTTGATTTGTGATCACCTGTTAACGTTTTAACATCACTTATTTGAAATGTTTCTATGAATAAGCCATCCAAACGTATCAGAGCCAGAGCATCTTCTACTTCAAAGCCATATACGAAAGCCTGAAAAATATATATTTTAATTATTATAGTTTATTTAGTCCTACAAAATTTTTACTCAATATAAATAACTACATTGTCTATGTCGATATAAAATGACAAGAAACTACTTGGAAATTAATGTGAGAAGTGAATAGTTTTTGCTCACTTGTTCCAAACAACACAAGTTCCCATATCAACCATTATTTTTGTTCGTCAGTCTACTTTTAATTTAAACATATTTTTTCAAATGCTTGAACCTTCTAAATGAAAACAAATCGGACCTATGCTAAAAGAAAAAAATGCTTAGAATAAGCTGACCGCTATCATCTGTCAGATTCTGTCATAGAGCTTAATACTGTATATCAACCCAATTAGAAAAATGCCATTACCTTAACAAAATCTGCAGCTTTTTGCAAATTGGAAATGTCCTTAGTAGCATCATGAGCTTTTATTTCAACGTTTCTCGTCTTTGTGTTAAACCTCATTAACAGCAACAAATGTTCCGTGATTGGGGTATAAATCTTGATCCAATTTTCTCTAAGAGATGACAACCTATGTGCAGGTACGGATATCCTTCTTATGTTGTCTTTGCTTTCAGAATAAGGTATTCTTTTGAATTTCTTTGATTTTGGTCGTTCTCTACTTTTACCTTCTATCCCGTTGTGACTGTCCATTTCTGATTTCAATTTCCTCTTAGTATTCCTCTTGACGTCATGATTATCGACGTCAATTACGTCCCCAGGTACATCTATATCCATTTTACACTCAATATCTATTCGAATTTAATAGTAATTATTCAGTATTGATAATTTCCTAACAGTGAGGTTAGAAAATGAAAAACCACGTTGAACTGTAGAATAATTTCAAGATGAACACTACTAAAGTTTTGAACTAAAAATCATAGAATTTATTTCCTTCTATTTACATTATTTGTTGGCCTCATCTCTTTATTCTTCCAGATAATAATGAAAGGTTAGGCCGTTGACTTATTATCATAAGTTTTAATTTATCTATGGGTTAGGCTCACCGAAGCATGTACTCATAGATAAACTATTAATATCGTTGACATAGAATCCTAAGTCTATGATTAATATGTAATAAGTAGGTTATCTATCTATGTACCTAGATTATGGTCATAGAGAATCTTTATTAATGTAAAATGATTATGGCGTTTATCTTCATAGATAAACTACATGCTACATATAATAGTTTTTCTATGTCCATAATTTTCGGTGCGCCCACATTTTCTATATCTGGAAGAAATAGAGAGATGAGACCAACAAATAATGTAAATACAAATAAATATAAATTCTGTGACTAATAAATTCTATGATTTTTTTCCAACAGTTCAACGGGTATTTTTCATTTTCTAACCTCAATGGTTGTCTATGTTTATTTAAAGAAAATACTTTCATTAATAACTATGCGGCCTGCCTTGATCCCAAGAAGGAAAGGGATATATCAGGATTTACATTTGCTGAATTACTAGCAAGTATTATACCATTGTGAAGTCCTTATTAAATGCACCAACATTTTCAGTTACTTGCCAAGCTAGCGTAGTACTTTTTTCAATACACATTTAAAATTGGGCGAAATATTAATTTTGATTACTTAAAGAAGTAATATTTATCTTGGATTTGAGTAAAAGTTTGTACTTTTCTGTTGAGTGATAAGAAATCAACTCACCCAATGATCTTGGAGGAAGTACAATCCATCTTTCTTCATCTCAAAAAACCTGAAAAATTTATAGAAAAATTGTATCTGAACATCTCTAGGTTCTTAAATAAAACATGTTCATACATAAGAGTAAAACATATACCAGGTGTTCCTAAATTGAAGGTACAAACGAAGAGGGTAGATTCCTTGCATAATTTTAAGAAAAAAAATTCCCATAAACATGGGATCGCAAACGTTTGAAAGTGTTAGAAAGATTTCGATCGTCTATGAGAAGAAGAGCAGAAATTTTTATAAGGACATTTTCAACAATTGCTGTAGTTCATTTCCTTTGTTGTTATTTAGTTTTTTTGTTATGATTAATTTTTGAGCTTTACATTTCTTGTAGTAATACATTATATGTAATGATTATCGAATCATGGCTACAGATCGGAAAAATAACCACAAAAACTTATAATGAATTTATTCACCACAGCTTACTAACTGGATTTTTATGACAATTTGGGTTTTTCTGAGGATTTCGAGAGAATGGTTCAAAATTTTTTTCTCGAAATCTGTAGCAGATACGACAAAACTACAAGAGAAAAGTCCCATGAACATGGGACCGCAAGCGTTTCGTTTTCTTGATACAGGGTGTTAAAAGTTTAAATTAAACTTGAAAAAAATTCAAACTTTAACAACCTGTATCTCAAAAACGAAACGTTTGTGGTCCCACGTTTATGGGATTTTTCTTTTTGAAATTATTCAAGGAATCTGCCCTCTTCGTTTGTACGTCCAATTTAGGAACACCCTGAATAAACAGAATTGGTTGTTTTTTTTGACAATGAAAATTATTTTTGTTCTGGTTTTTTTAGTGTGTATCAAAGATTTTATACTGTACATAAGTCTATTCTTATAAAATATTATAGTTTTTTTCAATGAGTTTACATAATGTCTCAGCCATCAAAATTGTCAGTTATGTGAGCAGGTAACAGGAATAAGTGAAAACAATCTTCAGGAAAAAATTTATTCAACAAGAAAGAAACCATATAACTTTATTGAATATTGGTAAAATAAGAACAAAAAAAGATGAGAAATAATTTTTGTCAACCTTGCTATGTAAAATTTGTTTACAAATGATAAAATGTAGATCCTTTTTTAGTCTCAGACTGTATGCGACTTAAACTCTTTTTCAGGAATGATGTAAGATTTCCTCCTCTTTGATTTTAAATGAAACATTAATCTACATTGTGGTCCTATTTTTCTTTCTTGTCTTTCAGTTCCTTAGTTTGTTTTATAGCCTACTCCATCCTATGTAAGCTTTCACTGTTCTCTTAACTTCCTTTTTTGTTTTCACTTAACTCTTATTTTGCTGATAACTTCCTTTTCTTATTGAACCTTTTATCATTCAACAAATTTTGTAGTTAAAACAGGCAACAGACAAATGAAAATTATCACAAACAATTATTAAGTGACAATGCTATTTAGTGTTTACTATCTGCATAATCATGAATATATTATAGTCTATTTAAATATTTAAATATACTTAATCAGAAAATAATTGAGAAATAACAATGCAAGAACTTATTGTTTAACAATCTTTCATTAAAAATATTGATTGTTTTGCACAAATATCTTCTAAAATCGTGTACTTACCGATGATCATCTAAACAATACAAAACACAACGTAAGAATGCTCTAGTTACAAGTTCTCACAAGCATAGTTTACACCTCACAGTTAATAGATGTCACTGCACGGACGACTTTTTTTCTTATACAGCCCTGATAATTTTTATATGAAATATCACCATAAGTATGGAGAATTTTCTCCAGAATCGTTCGATCATCATATCTCATTTAATCAAGAAAGTGTAGATATGAATTGTCACATCTTAATCTTCGTAATGGGCTTGGAGCAGTATATTCCATATTTCCTCACTTCCAAAAACTTGTAAGGAAATTTATAGGAAAAATGTACCTCAACATTATTCTCAAGAGATCTCTAGGTCCTTAAATAAAACACAATGTTCGCGCACAAGAGCAAAATATATTTAAACAGAATTTGGTGTTTTTTTTTGACAATGAAAATTTCTTGGCGCCTTTAATTTTTTTTCGAGGTTTTTTAATTTGTATCATAGATTTTTGTACTTGACATAAGTCTATTCTTATTAAAAATATTATAGTTGTTTTTCAATAAGATTACACAATGTCTTACAGCCTTAAAAACTATATACTTTATAAATACTTAGCATTATTAACAACCATATGGTAAAAATTTTATATCTCTCAATATCTGTTCAAATTATAAACAATTCAGATGTAATTAGATCTTATTATATGCAAAAAAATGGGTCACAATAAATAGGACTGAAAAGAATGTTTTTCCTTAAAAAAAGGTAGAATAAAATTTTTTCTCAAAACGTTTGCAAATTTCACTAAGGGGTAATTTACATTCTGAAGATCCCCATGAATAAATATTTATTAAGATTTACACATCTACAAAGATGACCTAAAACAGTCAAAATATCGACAAAAAGACAAAATTCTTTCAGCAAGGATCATTTTTACATCAAGTCTTCAAAGTATATCAAGACCAAAAATTATATCAAAAGCTCCGATTTGTGGTAGGAAACCTTGATATTTTAATATCTACATATGTTAATCCTATCCTCAATATCACATATGAATATGAACTAGAATTATGCAATACAAGTCTGAAAATTTTCGAATGCATAAATTTAGGTGGGAATAGAACATATAGCACCATAAATTGGAAAACAATATTTAAAGAAACTCTTTACAGGTTGTGTAAAAAAAATTATATGAGAAACAAAGACAAAGTTTAACCAATTGAGTAGTTAATTATTACAGATTGCTAAACTACAAAAAAAATGTTATACAGAGGTTAATCTTATGATGTCACTCAAAAACTTTCTTATGCACAATGTTTTTTTATTTTGAGGTAAGGGTTTACTGTACAAATTTTCAGAATATGCCTAGTCGGACAACTTTTACTCAATCAACTCATAATTAGATATTCGAAATATATTATAGACCCTATACTATTGAAAAAATATAGTAAGACAAATAAAAATATCCTATTTGGGAAGAATGTCCTCAAATAGTTAATTTTTCTGAATATTTACATGAATGAAACCAATTAAAAAAAAATACATTTTTCATTTACAGCCAACTAATTATTTTCATAAAGATAATAAAAACCTAAGATTATTCACGGAATTAAATACAGTGGAAAATGTTATTTTACAATTGATTTTTTTTTGTAATATACGTAATAATGCAACATATTCAGATTGAATAAAATAAAAAAAAGCTGTATTATTTAGTATAACAAACAGCGAAAGCATTCACCACACAGTTTAAATCAAATAGATAGCCTCTCTTGATGTACTGGCTATAAGAAAGTAACTACTTTATTTTCATTTGTTGACAAATCCTAATGCCACTGAATCAGCTAACTAACTGCCACGATGTACTAGTGAGAGAAAAAACGCCTTCAGTTTTCATAGTAGTAGAACAAAATGCAGTTGCTGTCTAAAAGACTAAACAACATACGTCTTTTTTTTTTGTCTTATCCAATCTGTACAATCGCCAATGAATTCGCTTTTGTTTAAAAAACTGTATACATTAGGATATTATTATATATATATTCTTTTAACTTAGGTGGAGAGACAACAAACAACATGTACTAATTTATGTCAAACAAAATCTAAAGTCCTGTATAATATGCTTTAAATGTTAACAGTTCAAAGAGATAATAATTCCCAGGAGTTCCCAATTTGATATAGAAAAGAATGTTCAGTTTAGATCCCATTTTCAAAAAGCTGTAACCTTTGCCAAAATTGACGATAAAAAGATGTAGCTGAATGATATCGGAAGATAAGTGGAAATCAGAATAACCCTACTTAAAATATAATTTTAAATCGGTTTACATCAAGTATAGACCGATTTAATTAAATATTTGTTATAATTTTGGTGCACTATTTTCTCCCCTGTTATTCCATTTTTTGATTCATACTAAGGAAATTTCAATGCGAACAGATTATAGCGTCAACTTTCCACACAACCAATTTGTAATATACGATATTTTCTTCAACCACATTTAAATAAACAATTCAATGAAATTCATTAAAATCATGCTTGCATGTGATAAAAATTGGTGCTTTTCCAGGAATTGTTAATTGTAAAATGGCCATTGATTATATTATTCATATTTAGATGGCCTATTTATGCATTTAAAAGATTTCAAGTAAGATAGGTAAAAAAGTCCTAATTTCAACGAAATCAATATGCAAATTGAAGGAAATTTTTAAAAGTTTATGAGGTTGATTTTTTTATAATTTTCACAAGGTAAGTTCTTCCGTATATATTTTTTGTTCATTAACCATAAGTGCCATCACATCGTCTTAAAAAATGAATTGAATTAAAGTTGAAAATTTATTGTATACGTATAAGATGATTATCAGAAAATACATGTTTTTGACTTGCATAGTACATGGAGAATATTGAGTGAGAGAACTATCCTCAAGATATAGAATCTTATGCATCATATTTGCCTTGCGACTTATTTGCGCAAACATTGAATCAGTCATTGAGACTCAACACTACTTTTGTATTCATTTTAATCAGCAGATAGGCAAGATTTTTGCCGACAAAGTAACCAGCGGGATTACTGGCCACAAAATAAACGGCACCCTTAGAAAGATGTTTAAAAAGCAGATATAATTTACAAATATTTAAGTTGAAGTTTTTGTGTTCAAGTTGCATGATTTATTCAATATATTTGAAATGAATAGAAATTCATTTCAAAATTGCTTGAGTACTCGTTTTTGAAAAGGCATGTGTTTCTTGATAATCACCCAATATTTAGAAGTCATTAGTGCTGTTTGATAGCTTGAACATCATCGAATGCAAACATCAAATTTAAACTTTTGACATTTCAGAGACGAGATGTATACGATACTATAGCAATTAACATCAGCAAAGAAATATTCAGAAATGTCTGTACTAGAAGAAATCAATGCTGAACATAAAAAATTTAACATTTCAAAATGACTCAAAATACATGGGGTTGATATGATTATCTCTCAGTTTAAGACTTACATATTTTACCCAAGGAAATTAGTTCTATGATCACCTGTATATTTTATTGCCTCAATAAGGCATGTTTTTTTATAAATATAAAACATTCAATATATTAAATGAAATTCAGTGAAACATGGTAATATAGAGGCTGGGGCAGAATGGAGGGGCGTTTTTAGAACGGGTGGGGGTATAGAACATTGACTGACAGTTTGTTCTAGGAGAGTTCACCGTTCCTTAGTCACAATGGTTATCTGAACAAGAGAGCAACGAGCGTTCGCAGTCAGGTAAGTCTATTATTATCGTACAGCGGGGCGCTTTCGCTTCAATATTGGTTATAAATTGCAGAAAATCTCAAAACTTAAGTGTAATGACACCAGCTTCTTCAGAAAGACTGGAACAAGCAGTAATTCAAAGTCCACAGCACTATATTTGAAAACAGGCTGCAGAAATTCAAATACGTAGTCAAGCACTTCGTAAGATTTGATCTTAATTTAGTCCAGCAAATTAATGAAGGAGATTTTGCACACAAAGCCAGCTGTTCGCTGAAAGAATACATATGATTTCTACAGATGAAAACGAAGTAGTAATAATAATGACCTATAAGGTTCATTTTCATTTGTGCATATCACAGACAAAAAAACACTGCCGAAATTTTGCAACTGCAACAACCCACACTTCAGAGGGAGATGAGAAACATTGAAGAACGACTACAGCAGTGGTTGCAGAAACGAGTCATCATCTGACATTATTTTGAAAACATATTATCACTTGTTATTTGTTGATTGGTAATATATAAACTTTAATTTTTCATAATGAAATTTTTCAAAGATTAAAAACAGCGGAGTTTTAAAACTTTTAAAAACGCCTTTCTATTCTGCTCCACCCTGTATCATAATTGTACAATTTTTTTTTGCATTATCAACCGATTATTACATTTTTTTTGTCTGAAAGCCGTTCAGTATTTTGATTATTGGCTGAAAGTCGAAAAGAACCGATTAAGAAGGAACTAAAATAAATGATTATTCTTCTATAAACGCACTTAAGTGTTAGTATACCATGGTGGAGGATTTCAAATTCATCTTTCTTTTTTAAAAAATAACTTGCCACAAAAATTAAATATGTACATATAAAAACAAATTCGATTATTTCTAAAAATGATTTGGCAATAAATATGATAATTAACCTTAAAAGGATCAAGTATAATTACCTAAAAAGAGTTCCTTAGAATTGGAGTCCCTCAAAGTCAATTTTGATTTTCTTCAACATAGTTTTAAAAAAAGGTAAATGTACAATATAATCCAAACCTGGACATTATTTGCAGGATCTCATTACCAACAAGGATTCTTACGTTTTCTAAAACAGAACAAAGTTTCGTTGTAAAACTAGATTAAACATTGTGTTGAAACTGGCCTATTCCCTGAAAAATGCTCAAAATTTTGTCAAAAATCTCCTCAATACCATTTAAGGCAAAAATAGGAGAAATGCATAGTTAACAATTCAACGAATTTTTGTTGGATGCCATAATTCGATACAAGAGTTGAAGTTACTAAAGGTTCTGAATGAGTTGATGATTGAGTACAAATCTACTATAAATGCCTTTGTCAGAGGCATATTCTGACTATAACCTAATATTTACAATATATACATAAAAATTTGAAAATCTAAAATAAATACTATTGTTTTGACGTGGGTTTTTTGCGTTTAAGAAGAGTGGACTGATTGTAGTTAATTTTTTTGTTGCTCTTATTCCTATTGATGTTTTTCGGGTGGTTTTTTCGTTGAGGTATATTTATGTTTGGGGAGATATCCCTCGAAGAAGATTCAGAACCCTAAAACAAGAAAGAGAAAATATTAAATTTTGTCTATTTTCTTCTTTTGCTATTTGCTGAAAGTTGTCAAATTTTTAGATTTAAGCTGTGAAATTTAACATGTTCATCAAAGAATTAATTAACCATCAAAACTGTGCAGTAATACAGAGAAGCATGAGAGTACTCAATGTGAAATATGCAAGATGTTTACGTTTCTTCCAAAGTTTACTTTTTCAAGCAGATTTACAGCTGAGTTTTTGGATTTTCGTAAATTTATCTGATCCTGAGAAAGATTTTGATTTATTAAGCAACACCAAAACAGTTATGAATTTGGAGCAACTCAACAGTAGTATTCCAATAGTTTTAAGTAATACCAAACCTGCAACTAGCAATTTATCTGAAATTAACCAAAAAATTTGTAAATTGTGAAGAAAAAAAGTAAAGTGCATCTGGATGCATATATTCGAATCTGTATTCTGACTGAGTTTACAAACTTAAAATGTGGAGTTTTTATATATGTGTTTGATTTTTGGTAAACTTTCTTTTAATGAGTTCTCCTTACTGCTGCATTTTATTATCTTTTAAAACATGTTATGGAGATATATCTGCATGAAAAATATTTGCAGAAAATTTAAGCTACCTGAAATAAATAAGTATATATCCTAAAGGATAACGATAGATTAACACCCATATATCTTTGTTATATTTTAACGATTTTTTACATGTATCTTATCACAAATAACAATGCCTTATTTAACATGTAGATGTGAAATAATGACAAAGACTAATTTGAAATTTGACTTCATGTCAGTACTTTTATAGAATTTTTATTATAACTAAAGGTTGGTGAAAAGAAATCCATCATTTTTTCGGTAGATGGCTATTTCGTAAAGTATCGACCAATTTCGGATTTATGCTCGTTTTCAATGTGACATTTCCTACTGAAAAAATTATTTTGCTACTTTTTGTTTGCTCCATTCAGTTGTGAGTAACATGGTGTTAAAAATGGAAGTCAAGAAAGAGAAAATTCGGTACATTTTACAGTTTTTCTTCATTAATGGCGAAAAAACAAGCCAGTAGGCTGAAATTGTGAATGATGTTTATGGTCCCCATACTGTAACACCTAATTCCTTACAATTATAGTTTCGCCAATTCCGTTCAGTTATTTTTTAGGTTAAAAATGCGCCTCGCACAGGCAGGCCCCTCGCCGAAAATGTCGATAAAATCATAGACATACTCGAAGTTGAGCAGTATGTTAGTAGTCGTAGCATCAGCCAGGAGGTAGAGATGGGCCATAAAACAGTTTTAAACCATTGCGCAAAGCTGGAATTAAAAAGAAGCTCGATGATTGGATGCCACCACCAATTAAAACCAAAAAAACATGATTGATCGAATTTTCATCTACGAAGCCTTGGCCAAACAGAAACAGAATGAAATCAACCAACATGGTGGTTTGAAAGGAAAATCTACTCGGACGGCCATATACCAATTTGTAACACAAATCACGGATTTGGTGGGACTGAAAAGGAATCACTTATTATGAATTGCTTCCTTATGGCCAAACACTAAATTTGAATCTCTACTGTCAACAACTGTACCGTTTGAAGCTAGCGATTGACCAGCCAGAAGAAGTGTTGTGTTTCGCCAGGCCAAACACATCTGTAGTGACTCTCCAGACACTCCTGGAGCTTGGTTGGGAAGTTTTAATGCATTCACCATATAGTCCAGATCACCAAGTGATTACCATCTTTTTCTCGCATTGCAAAACTTCCTGAGTCATAAGAAATTGACATCAAGCGTCAATCCATTACTAGAATTTTTCGCCAATAAGTAGCAAGACTTTTATGATAAAAGCATTATGATCTTTAGAATGACACCAAATTATAAAACAAAACGGTGCATATTAGACCCAAATCGGATTATCCGAAACATGTTAAATAAAGTCTTGAACTTCACTCAAAAATAACGGATTTTTTCCCCCAACCTATTATTAACAGTTGGCCTATCAGCTGCTTCCGTCTTGATGTCGACTTCTAGGACACTGTATATGGGTGTTCACCTATTTTTGTAAATAGTTTTCAATTATAAAAGGTCTTTCAATATGGTCGATAGTTTTTCAAATAAAGATTTCTTGGTTTCTAATACATTTTTTCTTATTTCTAGGTGTTACTGTTTTATATTTATGGTATATTTAGTGTGTACTTTCATGATGCAGCGTTTGACTCCTCTTGATCGATTAGAAGTAAGAAAAAAAAAATAACATTATACTCTGCCCTGTGAGAAAGTTTGAACGTAAGTTGACTTTACCAGACAATAAGCCACCAAAACAAAGACGAAACGTCGCAAATTTTGAATGTCGGACCGATAAAAATCAATGGGTTTTTGAGTAAAATATCTTGAGATGGCATTTTGGACATCATTCAAAGTTTTTGCCACTGCTCTGCTTATTTTTCCAATCTGCTGCAAATGTTCTTTGATGGTTGACCAAAGTTGGTTAAGGGCGTTTGAGAGTTCCTCGATTGTCTGACCTGGATTTGCTTCCACTTCTGCCCTTACCATGTCGTTGTCTTCTTGACCGATAGGAGATATCAAAATTATCGTTGAATTTTGAATTGAATCAGTCCTTACTTGGTGAAAATCCATATTAAATAATATTTAAATATACTGATTTTCACAAGTTTGTGAAAATCAGAATAACCTTATTTAAATATTATTCAAAATTATCGGATCTGTATCTAGAGAACCATCTTTGGCATTCACGAGCGTCTAATGCACTTAGATAAACATAGCAAATGTTTTTGGTCGCAACTGTTGCGTACTACCCTTACGAAACTCAAAAAGCATACAATGCCAGATACGCTCTTCAGGTATTTAGCTGACCATTTCACCCCAAATTGCAAAAAAAAAACACTAATATTTAATTATTTAGAAGTGAACAAGTCACAATAATCTTAAAATGTCTTTGACACGAGTTGTAAGTACACAATGAGCTGATAAATGACAATTGAATATCGACATGCGCAGAAACGACATTATTTTCTGGTTCCCCTATTATTTTATTTATTTGCTAGAAGTGGATTCCAAGATTTGTATATTGTTAATTAAAAACTGATGGGCATTGATCTCTTCTTAGTGTGACTTAGTCCCATTAATTTTTATTCTCCACTTCTGCAGCAACTTTTTAATTTCGTTTAAATGATCTTGTAGGTGGCTAAATGCCAATGCTGGATCTTTATGTCTGACAAGAATAGCTGTATTATTAGCTAATGTTCCCATGATGGTGTGCCTGTTTGCATGCATATCTGCTGTATAAAGCAGATAGAGAAATGGACCCAGTACACTACCCTGTGGTACTCCAGATGTTATTGGGTGCTTTTCAGATACTTTGTCATTTATGTTGGTCCTAAACTCTCTGTCACTCAGATATGACTTCAGAAGTTGGAAACAGGCAATGGGGAGAAACTTTTTTATTTTGAACCTTAAACTTGGATTTCTTATAGAATGCCTGAGTAACATCCAAGAATATAGATAGATGGTAGACATTCGAATGATATTTTATTCTGAACATGCATTGTTCAAGCCTTAAAATAAAGTAAGAATTAAGTTGATATGTCAGAAACTTTGTTTAGCGTTAAAATTCTACCATTCTTAATGAAAGACCCTTTAGGAATACGTTAAGAAATCAGACATAATCAAATCATGTTTGATTTTTCGGAATTTATTTCTTTGGTTTCTTTGTACGTTATATCATTTTGAATGTTATTGAAGTGACAATTCAAAATTAATATTGATTTATATTATTAAATACGTCAGTAGAATGCATCTTTGTACAAATAAATTAGAATTTTGCACAACTTCGAGGCTGTGCCTACGCCAATTCAATAACACTCAAAAATTATAACTTGTTTTGTTCTTACCTCAGAGCTGCCTCCACTTTCGTCGAATGATGACACGGAACCACTACTCGACAGAGATCTGCTTGATCGTTTTGGTGATGGAATGGGGGATATTTGTGGACTTCCCAAATGCCTGAATGTGCTTTCTAAAGATCTACGGTACTGTACAACTTTGTCAGTAACTCTAACGATCCTACCCAGAATCGAGTTGTTTTGACAATTGCAGAACTGAGAAAATGGATGTACTGCATTCGTTAAAACTGAATAGGCATATTCAAATGCCCTCTTAACCTGAAAAAGACAGAAAAAGTTTCATCAGTAGCGAAATAAGAAATATTTTAAATATACATTAGAAGTGGAAGGAATAATTTCTTCAACTTAAATTTTTGGTATACAAACATTGTCAGAAGTCTTGGCCACCCTAGGTTTCTCAAGAAATAATCTGTTCTGGAAATGAGATGAATATTTTCCTCTATTTCAACTGCAATATAATTGATAGAAAATCTTTATTTATAAAATAAAATAAGAAGGAACGGTTTTTTACTTGATAGAAGGATTATTACATGGAATTTTCCATGGAATATTCTCAAAATTACAAATATTATAAAATGAGTAGTAGGGATAACTGATTACAAATATTACTTGAATATGTTAAACATTTTTGATCCGTATGGACATTTATTATTTTTATTATAAACTAATTTGAAAATTTCAACAGACTCTTTAATAGGTGAGCTTCTTACATTTTGATTCTATATGTAAATTTTTTAGATGATCTATTGTAGGGAAAGGGAGGTCATTTTCTATAAAATGGATTGCAAAGGTGATTTTCTGAAAAACAAGCAACCCATTACATAGAAATACTCCAAATAGTTAAGCTTCCTGCTCATTGATTCTATGCGTACAATTTTTTATAATTATATGTAGCAAACGGCAGGGCATTTTCTATGCAATGGGTTGCAAAGGTGATTTTTACCAAAAACAAGCAATCTTCCACATTTGCAATCAATTGCATAGAAATACTCAAAATAATTTAGCCTCCTGCTCATTCATTCTACATCTACAATCTACAAATTTTTGTATTATTACCTGTAGCCATTTTCTATGTGTTGCAAAGTGTTATTTTTACCAAAAACAAGTAATCTACATTTGCAACCAATTGCATAAAAATATTCCAAATAGTTAACCTTTTCTATGCAATGGGTTACAAAGGTGATTTTTGCTAAAAACAAGCATTCTTCCAAATTTGCAACCAATTGCATTGAAATACTCCAAATAGAGGAGCTTGCTGCTCATTTATTTTATATGTAGAATTTTTGGATTATTACTTGTTGCACAAGGGTGGCTATTTCCTATGCAATGGGTTGCAAAGAAAATTTTTACCAAATACAAGCATCTTCCACATTTGCAACCAATTCCATAGAAATTTTTTTATCATTATTTGCAGCAGAAAGGTGACAATTTTCTATGCAATGGGCTGCAAAGGTTATTTTTACCAAAAACAAACAATCTTCTACATTTGCAAAATTTTTGCATAGAAATATCCAAATAGTTAACCTTCCTGCTCATTGATTCTACATGTAAAATTTTTGGATTATTAATGGTAGCAGAAGGGTGGCCATTTTCTATGCAATGGGTTACAAAGGTGATTTTTGCTAAAAACAAGCATTCTTCCACATTTGCAACCAATTGCATTGAAATACTCCAAATAGTGGAGCTTGCTGCTCATTTATTTTACATGTAATATTTTTGGATTATTACTTGTAAGCACAAGAGCGGCCATTTTCTATGCAATGGGTTGCAAAGGTGATTTTTACAAAAATCAAGCAATCTTCCACATTTTGCATAGAAATACTCCAAATAGTTTAGCTTCTTGCTAATTGATTCTACATTTAAAATTTTTGGATTGTTACTTGTAGCAGAAGGGTAGCCATTTTCCATGAAATGGGTTGCAAATGTGGTTTTTACCAAAAACAAACAATCTTCCACATTTGCAACCCATTCCATAGAAATATTCCAAATATGCACTTTGATTCTACACGTAAATTTTTATTATTATTTACAGCAGAAGGGTGGCCATTTTCTATGCAATTGCTTGCAAAAGTGATTTCGCCAAAAACGAGAAATCCTTGGGCTGAGAGGAGGAAGCAGGTTTGCTAATTTGGAAGATTGCTTGTTTTTGGTAAAATCACCTTTGCATGGAAAATCGTCACCCTCCTCCAACAATAAACAATCTAAAAAAATAGCTGAACTATTTGTAGTCTCTTGAAATTTTCAAATAAGCTCATAATAAAAATAATTTCAAAATATTAATGACCGTAGGGATATACGTAAATCCAAACCAACCAACTCTATACTGTGCCGACATTTCATAACAATTGTATACTTGTTTTCATATTAATTTTGCATAAATTCTCTGTACTTTTTGAGTTTTCAGTGGTCTGAAGATTAAGTAACTTCTGGCAACTGTAGTTACATAAGGGTGTAAAGATTTACTTTTTTTTTGCAGTAAAAAGAAGTCATTTTTAAAAACTTGGAATGATGAAATGGAAAATTCAACATAAATCACTTTATACGTGAAATATCTGAAAATAAACATGACCGCCTCTTGTCAAAAATCCGAGTAGAGAAGCACGGGCGTTGTGGTGCCATTTACTGGACAGCCTATATAAATCACATAATTTTCAGTATCGTTGTGAGATAACTTTTACCAAATCCAAACCTGTTTTTTGAACAGCTGTAGGAGTTTTAACCAAGGCATACAGGATTTTAAAACTCCCAATACATATTAAACCGCTCGTGCACGCGCATTGTGGAAACGAACGACGCAAGATCTTGACATCGACCTTTATCGGAATTTTGAATGTCAAGTTGATCCTCGCTCGATCACTCGCCGAAACGGTGTCAAATTTGCGTTATCCGAAATGAAATACGTCCAGAATGATTCACCAGGACGTCGATATAATTTCGGGTATTTAATAGATGACCTTAGAGAGATAAATGATATCGGCGAAAATAACGTAAAGCGCTTCCGATTACGCAGATTTATCACTTTTTTCGAAACGCACTTCGTACAAGGTCGAATTTGGGCGAATTAACGGGTCTATCATTAAGCGGTTCCTATCTTTAAATTCAAATAAAACAACGTGTGAATTTGTCCGATGGCCTGAGTTATGTTGGTTTTGAGGACCGCGGTTTGTGGCTTATCCGAATAGAACTGCGACTTAGGATAACCCCATAAGAAAGAGTCTAACGGGGTAAAATCGCACGATCTCGGTGGCCAGTTTGAATCCATGCGAGATGACCATGCCTTCAAATCGCTCGTGGAGAACTTCTAATGTGGCATGAGCTGTCTGGCACGTAGCGCCGTCCTGTTGAAGCCACATGTCATTGGTATCTATAGGTTCGATATGAAAATAATGTCGCCCTTTTAAATCAAATTCAAAGGAATAAATTATTAACAAGTTTCTATTTTCAATCAATAATGTAATCAATCACTTTTGTTATTAACAACCTTTTGCCATCTAGTGTGCAAATTTTCAATGCCAGACCAGTAAAATAAATTGGTTTTTGAATAAAATATCTCGAGGTGGCATTTTGGACATCATCCACATTTCTAAATTTTTTGCCAAAAAGAAAATGTTGTAGCGATCGGAATAAATGGAAATCCGAGGGTATGGTGGTTGAGGTACTACTGCCACCCCAATTCATTAATTTTTTCCAAGGTTCGTCTTGCACCTTGCGGTCTTGCATTGTCGTGTTGCAGAATAACTCCTTTTCTGTTGACAATCACTGGATTCTAAATAAATTGTGAAACATAAAAACTGTGTGAATTTTTTTTTTGTTGACGTACCCATTGACTCAGAAATGGGACTCATAGTGCTTGAGATAATTTTTCTATGAAAATTAGGGTCAGTTTTCAAATACTCCAGAGCCCATTCAACCAACAAACGTTGTTGTCTATGGTCGTTTACGTTCAGCTTCTGGGTAAGTTGAATTTTGTACAGGTCCAGGCACAAATCACGACGCAAAATTCGCCAACTTTAATTTCGCCGTTGAAATACGGGCATTTTGAAATGTTGACTTACAGATCTATCTACGGCACACTGTCAAGTATCACACTTTCACGGACAGCGGCGATATTTTCGACAGATCTTGCATTTCGTCGTCGTACGGGTTTTGGTTCATTGCTTACTGAACCAGTGGACTCAAATTTATCCACCACACTGCGAATAGTTCTCCTGGTAGGATGATTATGGCGACCGTAAAATGGGCAGAGCCCGCGGGACGTTGTCCGAATAGAACAACCAATCTTATCATTTGCATTTGCTGTTGACTGCTATATCTGTCAATGGTGATTTGGCAAAACAAACTGAATGAATGACAGCCAATTAGACGGATTCAACAATATAGCCGTTATCAACTGTCAAAGTTCGGATGTCCCTATTGGCGGAGGACAGGAGAAAGCAGGGGCATTACAAAAGTTTCTCACAACTGGGATAAATAAAGGGTTCAAGTTGAGACGAGTTACATTCTCCCCACGTAACAAATTAACGCATCGAAAAATGCATTCTTCAAAGCTACGTGTCCCACATTAAATAAGAGTATTAATTTCATTTTAATCAGCTATTAGAGAAGATAACACCGGTATAGAAATGGTCTTGGGGTCCCTAAACGTGGCTTCACCATGCATAGGGAAATTCCGGTTTCATATCGGGTGTTTTTTTTTTTTTGAGTGGTACAACTTTCAATAGGGATAACTGTGATTTGACAGAAGGTAGAAGCTATGTTGTTTTGACGTTTCTGTTCAGTAAGCATTGACAAATTATCATGGAAAGACTCACGCCGCAACAACTTTTACAAATTGTTGAAATTTATTTTCAAATTCAGTGTTCTATTCGCCAAACTTATAGTAGAGTACTATACTATACTAGTAGTGTTAATGATGACCCAGATATCTATTCGTCGACATTCACAAGTTGGACTCTGTGCATCCACCACATGGAAAATTTTGCGTAAAGATCTTCGTCTACACCCATACAAGATCCAACTGGTTCAAGAACTAAAGCCACTTGACCATAATACGCATCGTTTGTTTGCTGATTGGACCCTAGAACAGCTTGAAGTTGATCCACTTTTTTATCGTAAAATTGTGTTTAGTGATGAAGCTCATTTCTGGTTGAACGGCTATGTAAACAAGCAAAATTGTATGGAGTGAAAACAATCATCAAGAAGTTCTGTAGGTTCCATTGCATCCTGAAAAATGCACTGTATGGTGTGCTTTACACGCTGGAGGCATCATCGGTCCATATTTCTTTAAAAACGATGCTGAATGTTACAATGAATGGTGCTTGTTACGGATCGATGATCAATTATTTGTTTCAAAATTTGAATGGTATCGACCCAGAAGTGTTTTGGTTCCAACAAGATGGTGCTACACCTCATACTGCTACCGTAACAATTGATTTATTGGCAGAAAGATTAGGCGATAACATTATTTCGAGAAATGGTCAAATTAATTTTTCCTCCAAGATCATGCAACATAACTCCACTGGATTATTTTCTTTGGGGTTATGTCAAGTCATTGGTTTATGCTGAAAAACCAGAAACAACAGATGCTTTGGAAGCCAACATAACACGTGTTATTCATGAAATAGGGCCTGAATTACTCGAAAAAGTGGTCCAAAATTGGTCTGGTCGAATGCGGTTCCTCAGAGCTAGTCGTGGTGGACATATGCCGGAAATTATTTTCAAAACATAATTGTAATAAAATTATCTTTCAAATAAAAAAAAATTTTGGCTTCAATCTTATTTTAAATGTGTTTTATTTTTAATTTAAAGTTCTATCTCTCTAAAAAAAACAACTGATACTTCTACACATGGTACATAAATGGTTAATTTTACAATAAGCCACTAAAAAGACAATCGTGTGAAGTGTTGTCGATAAGCCAAATTTGTCAATTTCACAATGATTGCAACAGCTGGAGCTCTCTCAGATGTCAACATGGAGAATATTGTGTAAGGAACTAGGGTTGCATCCTTATAAAATCATACTGACTCGAGAACAAAATGGTCACACATTGCGTTGATAGTTTGACCATTGAGCACTTGGAACACGATCCTGATTGTGGCCAAAAAATAATCTTCTAAGACGAGGCACATTTTTGTTTGAAATTAGTGAGGTTTATGGCATGACTGAGTGTTATCGGATCTTATTTCTTCCAAAATGAGGATAGAATAGACATAACTGTGAATGGCGACATCTATAGGAATTTCTATGAGCAGAACTTGAGAATATCAATATTGATAAGATGTGGTTCTAATAAGATGTCGCTACATACCATACACCTGATGCTACGCTCGCTTTGTTGAGGTAAAAATTTGACACCTCTGGATTATTTTCTTTGGAGCTATGTGAAAGCACCAAATGATGCCAATATGCCAGACTTCGGATCACTTGGAAGAGAAGATTCGTCAAATTATCGGCGAAGTATAGCCAGAATTATTGCACAGAGTGATGAATAATTGGAGCGATCGGGAGTGTTGGAGTCAACGAAGTCATGGATGACATTTAAACGATATCTTATTCCAAGCATTGTTCAAGCTTCAAAATAAAGCAAGAATGAATGTCAAACCTTTGTTGTTTTATGCAAAATTAAAATCCTATCATTCCTAATAAAAGACCCCTTACTTATTAAGAGACTCAAATCTAAAAAATCATGTGTAAAGCTCATATTTCTCAACCATCACAAATATGAACAGTACATATGAGAAAGCCAGAATATTTTGTATTCATATAAACGAGCTTGCACATTATTGTAAATGATTAATAAGTAGTAATTCCTTACCTGTAAAATACCATAACTACTCTTGCCAATATCATTGGATGGCAAAAGCGGATCTTCAATGCACAACAAACTTGGTCTATATCCATCGATCATCTCCTTTTGCATGTCCTCTTTGTTGATGTACTGTCCGCCGTCTCGTATCCGAATACCCGTTTTCATGTAATTAAATTTTCTACCGAACAATTCGAAAAATTCTATCAGCAACACGCCCAAATTCCCGTTTTTAAGATAGTCGGGCCGCGGGTGCAATTGCAAGAAACTTATACACATCAATATCAGACTGTAGCTCGAGATACCGCCCGTGAAGACCTCGTTCAAGTCCCTCTCGAGCAGGAATTGTTTCAGTACGTAAACTAACTTGGGTAACACTGGATATTTGGCAATGTAGTTCTTGATTAGTTCAGCCGATTTTACACCGTTAGACATGTTGAATGATATGTCCACTTTGATTTCAGTCCTTCTATCAGTCAACTTAACTATCGGCACACTCGCTTTGTCCAACACTTTTATACTGTTTTCTACTGCAACCTCCTTCTCCAGGAACTCCTGTTCTAAGGTCCTCAGAGGTAGATTTGACCATTTTCCTGGAAAAATATTCGCTATTAAAATACATTCTGGAATACTCCTGATTTTTCGCGCGCTTGTTCCGGGGAACAGCGTGCTATAATTTCGCTCAAATGTCTGTAATTTTCGAATTTCGAACAAAAAATAGTTTTAAACAACTAGGTTTGACTCACTCATGAAAAAATCTAGGTCAAAAGTAATTCCGTTCGACATAAAAAGGCTAACTTTCGAACAGAAAGAGCCTTCAAACTTTTAGGGAAGGTTTGGGTTTTAAACCGGCGGCTAAGTTTGTGAATGGTTAAAATCGGTTTAATACTTTCGCAGTATGAAAAACTTCCAAATTCTTATTAATATTTTCCAATTTAACGAACATGTGTTTATTGTTTTATTGAATCAGTCTTTACTTGATGAAAATCCATATTAAATAAGGTTTTTCCGATTTTCACAAATTTTTATTGTTATAATATAAGACTTGTCTCTAACACAGTAGGTGGTATCTTATATTTTTGTATAACTAAATTTGTTTTCGAAATTGGCTTCTCTTTATTATTATTAGAGTAGGTACAAAATTTTTTATTGACCACTAAAACCCAAAATGGGGATTTCTGTAAATTCCAGTTTATCTGAATATATTTAACAGGGCTGAGTTATTTAAGTTAATTTGTTCATTCCGAATTTGTTGAATAATATTTATTTTTATGTGACTCTAAAAGGTTTAAGGCATAACTTTTACTTTCTATATGTAAAATTTCAAAATTATGGTTGAAACTATGTCCTGTTTCTAATAAATGGTTCGAATAATTGTAATTACTTTTGTTCTCGAGGAAACTCTTTAAATGTTCACAAATTCTATGTCGGAACGTTCTTTCAGTCTGTCCTATGTAAACTTTTGGGCAATCACTGGAGGCAATCAACTCCAGTGATTTTTATGTGTAATGTCTTTATTATTTTTAATTAATTTACTCAGGTTTGAATACGTTTTGAATGAAGTTCAAAATATTCCTTACAAGTTCATTAATATTATGTCTTTAAAACATTTTTTCTAATGGAAACATTGAAAGTTGTTGGTATCATATGATATATATTTTAGATTTCAAAGAATTTTAGCAACAAAGGTATAATCTAAATGTATTAAAATAATTTGAATATCAAAACAAATTGAAATATGTTTATCTTCTACAATTTTAATTTCCAAAAGAATTTTTATTCAAAAAACTTTTAGAATTAAATTAATGTCTAAAACAAGCACCGCTCACATTTAATAGACGTATATAATCAAAACTCAATATACAATGTCAAATGAAATAAATAACCCAACAGATATACGAAAGTAATTAAAATTAATAAATAAATATTCAAAGGAGACAAAATTTTGTTTCTGGTTTTATCTTAAGAAATACTACTTGCCTTATAAAAACATGAACACACTTGAAGGACTTCCCAAAGAATATAATTTATTTGAAATATTTAATATATTTAAATATTCGAACAAATTATTCCAAAAATCTCTAAAAAATGTGCACTATATCTTCAAAAAACAAATATAATTCTAGATAATCCCTTCATCAGCCCTTTTTTTTTAATATTCCAAATATCAAAATCAAAAACATAACCTACATCACTCACGTGTTAAAAAACTTAAGCTTCGAACTACAGATCAACTATATATTCAAGATTGATCTATGTTCTAACAAAATCAAAGAACAAAGTGAGTTATTTTAAGGTTTACTTAAATTCATTGACATTCTATAATGAGATTTATTGCAGCCAAAATATAATTATATATTATATATAATATATATATATATATATATATATATAAATATAAATATTAAAATGTTAGACGTTTTGTTCACCTAGAACTCTCTAACAACACTTGATAAGCATAATACAGGATATGGCAGAAGTCGACATCAATTCGGCTGATAGGCGAAGTCCTAAGTTATAAGAAAATATATAAATTCTGACTAATGCTTCTGTAAATTGTTATGAAATATTCAAAATTAATATTTGGCTCAATTTTAAATATCTGTACTGTAAAAAAGTACTACACTAGCTTGGATTTCAAATGGTATAATACTTGCTAGTATTATGCTATATATTTAATGTCACAAATAGGAACAGTGTTGGTAAGACATAATAATAATATGATATCTATAATTTTGTGAAGATTACAGAACATTCAGGTTCAAAATAACTTACTGATGAGCTTTATCAAGTGTAGACTCATTTAAATTATAAATACAATACATTTGAGATAAATGCAATCATTTTTTCAAGATGAGAATGTTATATTTCGAATGACATATCATTCAAATCTCGGCTTCATTTGAAGCATCAGATTCATTTAATCCATTTTTTCGTAAATTATTGCTATAGGTGTAATTTTATTAATAGGGTTCCAAAGTTCAACTCAAAGTGTCTCGAATTTGAGATTTGTTGTTATAAAACCATTCGTGCTTGTCCAGTCTGGTCTGCTGAAAATATTGCCGCTGTAGCTTAGAGTGTGGATGAAAACCTAATGTTGTCCATTTCAAGATTTTCACAGAAATTGGAAGAATCACATTTTTCATGAAGATCTTGGCTTAAACTTAAAGGCTTACAAAATCCAGCAGATGCAAGAACTATAGCTGTAAGAGCATGAAAAACGTCGTATTCGCGCATTGGATGTTTAGAGTAGTGGATGAACAAGAGATCATGAGTAGAAAAAAAAAATTATGAGTGTCTGATTTGAAGCTCTGAAAACCTGGGAGACAGGATCGAACAAACAGTTAACCAATGAGCAACAATTTGGGTTTGCAGAGTGATTGAACCTTACTTCTTCGAAAATGAAGCAGATAAGACTGTTACAGGGAATACATTGGGTTACTGATCGAAGTGAACTGATATATTTTGGCATAAAATCGATGCAAAAACTGTGGACAACGTTCAATTTCAGCAAGATGGTTCAACATTGCACATTGCTCGTTAAACAATGACTGAATTTTCTGGGCGTGTGATTTTCGATAAAGAGATATCAATTCACCAGCGAGATCGTGCAACTTATCACCAATGGTTTATTTTTTAAGCATTGTCAAAGATAAAGTCTACGTCAATACTTTATGATATTTAAAAATTCAATGTTTTTACATTTTTGAAAACTGACAGAATTGAACTGACAAATACATCATTAGAATAAATGTTAACAGTAGTTAACAAGAATTTTTGAGTCTTTATTAAAATATTTCGAATAAAAAATAAACAAACATTTCATTCTCAAGAATGAACAAATTCGGTGCCTTTACTACTATAAACACTCACCTATAACTACCAAATCGATGTCGCTCGTTGGTAGATAGAGTCCAGTACGATAAGAGCCAAAAATTTCTACTTGTGCCTCAGGCCATTTGGAAATTATGATCCTTTTAATGCGTTGCACTACATCTCCTCTGATCTGGTGTTCTAATTCTGTCGGACTCATGTATGCGTAAAAGTTTTCGATTTCTTGGTGCAATCTGAAAAAAAAAATAAAAATAAATAGTATACGATAATAACTGTTACAATAAAGAATAAACCAGTTTAAAAATTAAAAAGGTTACAAATATAATATAAAGTAAGGAGCTTATGGTGCGGCAGAAACTGTCTTACCATTCCTAAATTGATCTATAGGAAATTCCGGCTTATAATACGAGAAAAAGCAAATATGGAAACTTCCAGGAAACCTCTTAGTATTGTACTCACTTTCGCCTGCAGCATTTGAAGAAACATTTCCAGTTCTTCATTTCTACCTTGAGTGGAGATTCCATCTCATTATAAATTTCACATAAACGCGACATTAAAGAAAATTCTATAGAGAAATTCAGATTCTTAAATGTGTCTGTTCAACACAGACAAGTTTTTTTCTGATTTTCTTGCGTGATACTTCGATGGAAATGAAGGGGAATTATTTTGAAAGCTTTGTTGAATCAAACAGCCAATATAAAGGAGCTGAAGCGGATCTATAAAGATTGTGGTGAAGACTAAAAGTTTTAAATATGAGGCCTTATTTAGTGTGGGAGTCAAATTGAGATGGAGGGGTTATTACCTGAACTATTCTCAGAATTATTTTGGAAGTGGCGAAAATAACAATAATAAAGGGTTTTATAAGAAATTTAATTTTGAAAAGGTTGCTATCTGACAGCTGTCACTTCTGGAGCTGTCATCTTTTGATATTTGACAAGTAAAAACTACGCCATTACTAAAAATGGAACGATACACACTTCAACAATGAAAACGTTAAAATTCACTACAAAAATGGTGAAAATTTTGCAGTTGCAGTAATCGAGAACACACAGCCGCAAATGTGCGAATGGGTCATGGTCTGGTATTTTTCTAGTGGTACCGTTCAGTATACAATTCCAGATAAAAAGTGGCAATAAGTTGAATAGAAAATCCCTTATCACAAGTTAATATGGAGAACTCTTTAAAATAAACCATTTCACAAAAAATCGCTCATATAAAATATTCAGGGGGGCAAAGTTGAGAAAACTGTTAAATTCAAATCGATTTCTTCAACTTCCAGAAAGTTTCGAGTCCGGTTCTGTTACTTTAAAACATAGAGATATTATCTATATGCTCTAAACGCGATTGTAATTGAATATATCATGTCAAATGTCAGTTTAGTGTAAACAAACAATCCAGTGGTAATTAAGACTGTTCTGACTTTCGTAATTCATTGGAAGATGCCTCATATTTATTGAAATATTAAATATTTGGAAAGTTCTAGCAAAATTCAGAAGAAAACTTGTTTAAGGTGATGAACCTTACCGAGACCGTGCGATTTGACTCAGACTTTTTTCTTGTGGAGTTATCATAGATCGCAAGTCTACGCAAATAAGAGAGAATTTATAATTTTTGACCAATCTCTCAAAAAAATAGCTCAAATAATTTCAAAAAGTAACATGAAAATGGTTTTCACATAAAATTTCGAACCCCTTTTTTAAAGCTAAAGACAAAAACATCCGGCTGAATAATTCAGGATTTCAGTATGAATTAAGTTGTCATTTGTGCGGTAGCGTATATAAAGCATGTCACAACGAAAATTTAATCCCCACAGAACTCGAATTTTTGAAGATTTAAAGAAAACAGGTCTACTTCTGTTTTGGGGGGGACATAGGAATTCTTTCTCCCTAATAGAGAACTTGAAAATTATTTTTGGATTCTTCAACTCTTAGACTCTTGATTTTGGACGGTTCAACTGTCTGTTCAACATCACGTTTTCACGGTAAGTTCAATAATAATACATTATTTGGTGAATAATGAACCGTTTTTGAAAATTTTAATTGGGTTGTCTACAGAACATAAATAACTTCCAAACTAACCAACACTCGACAACTTTTCCCTATTAAAAAAATTTTAGGGTTAATGCCACCTTTAAGGGGGTGTTTTTTCGGAACAAACTCATGATGGAAATTCGCCCCCCTCAAAAAAGATGTATAACTGTATAACAAACCGGGATATCTTAACTTCTCGAAGTTTTGCACATTCCATTTTTAAAATGAAATGTCACAAAGTTACGGATTTCTCTATCCACTATATTAAAGTGCTTTTTCAAAAATATCCAAGGGTATAAAATATTCTTAGAATAGTCTAGACAATAATCCCTTACATTTTGCCGCATTTCTTCTACCATAAGCAGGTAATATGTTCATTGATATTTGAATATTGGTATATCTATTATTTTCTCAGTATTTTAGAGACTTTCTGAACTTTAGTTGTTTTCAGAACTGAGGCCATAATTTATATTGTTCCCCTAACCTAAACTTTATTGGAAATCTACCTGTTTTGGCCTTTTGGCAATTACAGCGAATTACTTTATAAGTACTTTTATTTAAAAGGTAGGTATACAGTAACCCGAGTTTAGTAACGTGACTACATTTCCAAACTGTGAATTACAAGTTGTGTGTCATATTATATTTTAGGGACCTTTACTTTCTTGAAAATTCCGAGAAGTGGGGAATTTGATAAGTCCATTTAATAAGGTTTATGGACGGTTGTGTGCTTAATTCTATCGATTCCAAGAAAGTTTCTGAGCGCTTGTTCTGAGAAACAGCGCGCTATCGTTTAGTCCTAATGTGTAGCAATTTAATTTTGAAAAAATCGCAGTTTTTATGTTTCACAGTTTATTCAGAATCCTGACACGTGTTTCGGTCTTTCGACCATCTTCAAAGGAGTACAAAAAGTAACTAAACTTAAAATTGAAAAGGTTCCTTTATTACACTTAGGATATCTGTGTATTTTTATGGAGCATGGAAATAAAAGCCCCCAATATAGGGGTGTTCCCAAAGAATATTTAGGAATTTGTTAAATTATCCTTTTTCTCAATGGATCTCCAAATATTCCATCAATTTACCCTTATTAACATTATAAAGTAAAGTGACATCTTTCTCATTAAAAAAATTGTTATTTTCTATATAATGTTCTGCAAAACCGGTTGATTTCTGGTTTTTCAAAATAGACATCCTATGTTCTTTTATTCTATGTTGTAAACATCGGCATGTCTGTCCTATATATGTAGCATTACAGTCATCACATTTAATTTGATAAATCCCCGATTCGAAAAAGTCGAACATCTCAGCTAAATTATTTCTATTTACTGCTAAAGAATTAATTCCCATTTTATGAAGACCATTTTTTAATGAGAAAAATGTCATTTTACTATATAATGTTAAAAAGGGTAAATTGAGATTCTTTCAATCAAAAAAGCCATTGTGAATTCAACAAATTCCCAAATACTCTTTGGGAACACCGCTATATTGGATGCTGTTATTTCCATGTGCCATAAAAATATACAGATGTCCTAAGTGTAATAAAAAGCAGCGTTGAGCGACACCGGAACCATAGCAACAGTCCTACAATCAAGTTTAAATTTATAATTTAGATGCAAAATAACGACATGAAGATTAATACCAAATTTAGTGGGGATCAGACTGCCGATTGCAGGTAAACAAGCCAACTATCGAACGAAAAGAACCAAAGACTTCAAATTTTGTGGGTACGTTCAGGTTCAAATATGGCGAAATCGACTCAATGGTACCTGGGTTATTACCATTTAATATCCTACTTTTCAAAACAAATTACAAGTACAATCTAGTTGAAATTTTGTATTTGGATGTAAAATAGTGACACGAAGAAAATTTTGCTGGACTTTCATTTCTTCAAATATACAGGGTTCTGCAATAGTGCGTTGCGCTTCCATAGCTGCCGAACCAGATACATTAGGAATTTCGTTCGAAATCAGACTTCTTGTACTTTAATTTCTGCATCTCAGGAAATTATTTTCTCATATACAGTTCTCAAAACATTCAACAAATTGGTGATTTTTTAAATGGATCATATTTTCAATGGCCTTCAATATCTCCGTCATGACGCAAAATATGAGAGATATTTTTCGAACGATACAGGTCTTATTCAGAGATAACTCCAAAAAGTTAAGGGAACACTAGTTCGCTAAATGACCTTTACTGATTACCAGAAGCAATCGAATTTGATCAGAAATTTTTTATCTGAAAGATTTTCCTAGTCATCATTCCTAAATGATCGACCTGTCATATACAGGTGTCCGTTATTAATGGCCAAATATGAAGAACTTCATAGCGCAACGCACTATTGCAGGACCCTGTGCAAAAAAAAAAACCGATGAATGTACAAACTGTCTCGGTAGCCAAGCGGGTCAATGCATTGGACTATGCTCTTTGCTAATGCAATGCATCTCTATTCGTTGGTTACAAACCAATGTGCAGAGTAAAATAGTTTTTTGATTTATTCCGCAAAATAACTGATTTTCATATCAAGTAATAATGAATGATTCGAGAAATTAAGGTAAACAAGATTTATAATTGTTTATGCTTGTTTTAATCAATCAAGTTACAGAATAAAGAAATAATACGGAAGCAACGCTCTTTGATAGTGTCATTGTTACGAATGTAGCCAATTTCAATGACCTTGAAAAACTACAAGCAATGTAAATTTTATTCTTCAATTATTTTCAAAAGTACGAATTCGATCGAATTCAAATTCAGTATTTTATTATTATTATGAGATATTCCATTTCTTCAGGAAAATTTCCAAAATTGCAAAAAATATCATTTATTAGTGTTTCCTGTGACAGGACACAAAATTCTGTATTTTTATTCATCATATGTAGGCAGCCTCTTTAAGAGAAAAATCTACAGATTTCGAATTTAAACGGAAAATTGACTATTGAACAAGCACGCAAAAGTTTCAGACTTCACGTTGGCGCTTCTCACCTTTTTTTATAATGTAAGCACTGTACAGGTGAGAACGTGCTGTGCCTAAAGTGGCTTAAGGACTGACCTTCTAACTGTCACAAGCTGAACGCCCCCCAGGCATTAGATCTTGACGTGATGGGGGCGCTCTCTTGACTAGGACCCTAGATTCGTCCCGGCGAATTGGAGGGTTAAGTCTTGGTGTCTAACGTAATGCCATTTCGCGCCAGTCACTGGACCTGTATGGTGGAAGATCTCCGAATGGGGCCCTAGTTTTACTCAGGTGAAATGGAGGGCTGAGCCGGTTGATTAACTCAGTGACAAGGGAGTCTGTCGCAGCACAGGGCTTCTCCCTTAAAACTGGAGTACTCTACCCTATCGCAGTATAAATCTCCGGATTCTGTGTAACGGCCGAGTGCGTTATGTAGCATACTGCGTTACCTCGGGGGGGTGGTCTTGCCCTCAGGTGTTACTTGTACCACCTGGCCACCCCAATTGGTGTTGGACTCGAGGGGGCAGTGGTTGAAAGTCCGCATGCTGGACTAGGGGGGTATTTCATTTATCTGTTCGCAGACCCCCATTTTCGGGATATTCTCATGAAACGACTCGGGGTTTAACGGGACTTGACGGTTCGACCGGCCTGTCCTGGCCCCTGGATCTGTGCGTAACTATTTAGGGTTTGTGGATCTCGACGAAATGGCTCCGCCATTAGTGCTTGACGCCAGGATCAATCAAATGACTTCACATGGGTTCGGTGGGTCCGGACGTATAGTCCGCTAGACGGTGCTCGTACCAGGATCAATTGTAGTCGTCAATCTTGAGTTTATCTTAGTTTATGGGACTGCGTTCGGGTGGATGGATAAGAATTCCCTCCGGCGGGTGAGTTGCGTCTCAAACCAACTCGGGTACTGACCTGCTGAGCCAGTAGAGGTTGGATAGTGCTTCGCTGCTACCAGTCAGACGGTTCTGGCTTTCGAGTCGGGGCCCAAACTGGAAGCTGGTGGGTTCATCTCTTCGGAGGGGTTCTCGCCGAGCGCGATGATATGGCGTAATCCTTATCACACTTTCTACCTCTAGGGGTGGACTGTGGAGACTGCTTGGTAGTCACTTGGAAAAGAGGCCTTCCTCAAATAGCCAATAACTATTCTGGTAGAATTCACCTGTCACAAGCTGAAAAGCTTTGGAGTAATCTTCGCAAAAGATCTAGGAGCATCAGGATAATACATCAATATATCAACATATTATAATTGAGGCATGTTTAGTTTCTTGAAAACTTTGAGAAATAGGAATTCCTCAGGCCCATTTAATCATTTTGGAATTTCATGACCGGATTATTGGTGTATTTAATAATCTCTATTCAGAAATTGATGCTTGTGGCTTTTATTTAATACAAATTCAGATCAACTCAAAAATCAACAAATGAAACAATAATATGTGATTGCGCAAGTTGATTCAATATTGTGTCGACGAAACGCGTCACAATATTCAATAAACAAGTGCAAATCATGTATAACTGTTTCATTTGAGTTTATCTCTATTCTTTTCAAGATATTTGATAGTTTGTCACTTTGTGATAGTTCATTTTAAAAATGGAATAAATAAGAAATTAGTTCGTTTTCTACCACTTTTTTATTAACTGAATATACAGTGACTCGAGTTTCGTAGTGTTTATTACATTTTCAAACTGGTGTACAACAATTTGTATTTCAAAGGTTTTATATGGGCTATTCATTAAATGTTAAGGAAATTGAATTAATTTGGTTTTTTGTCTTCAGAAGAACCCAATTTTCTTTTGAAATATGTATAAGTAGAGTGTTCAATGTTGAAATAGTAAGAGTTCAAAGAAATGATGTATTCATAATAATACAATATTTGAAAAAGTGTAAAATTTTAGGAAAAACCGAAATTTTGAATTTCAGAAATTCTCACTTGTATTCATCCTGAATACAAAGTATGCATCAATAACAGTTTGGCATTTTCTTTGCATGCTTTCCACCGAGTTATTGAAAGTATCCTGCCCGATTTGTTGCCAAAGTTGTTGCAAAAGATCTCGGAACTGTTGGTAACAAGGGTTCTTTGTGATTGGTCTCAAGTCTGCTCGATTGAATTGAGGTCAGTGGATCTTAATGCTAGATGTGGAATACCCTGCTTTTTTCTAGTAGTAATCAACTGGTGGGATCTGTGCATTATCAACCACAAGAAATATTCGCTAATAGCTGAGTGAAATTTTGGGACTACTTCGTTGATAACTTCATCAACATACAGGTATGGAAAAGAGTGTCGGAAACGTAGGAAATTCAGTGTTAATCAAGAATGCAATGGTTTCCGACTGCCTTTTTCATACCTGTATATCTGAGACGTCATGGTTATTAGGAGAACTAATAAGTCAGTTCTGCCATTGAAGCAAACTCCCAAACCATAATTGTACCTCCTCGAAATAGATAGATTTCTTGAAAAGACCAGTGGTTCCTTTATATGAATGGCCGTATTCTTCGACTATCAGAAAAACGTCCATTTCTGAACTCCTCAGTAAAGAGTACAAATCCCCATTCATCTCGCCAGAGGGGGATTGCCCTCAGGTGTTACTTGTACCACCTGGCCACCCCATTGGTGTTGGACTCGAGGGGGCAGTGGTTGAAAGTCCGCATGCTGGACTAGGGAGGTATTTCATTTATCTGTTCGCAGACCCCCATGTTCGGTATATTCTCATGAAATGACTCGGGGTTTAATGGGACTTGACGGTTCGACCGGCCTTGTCCTGGCCCCGGATCAATGCGTAACTTTTTAGGGTTTGTGGATCTCGACGAAATGGCTTAGCCGTTACTGCTTGACGCCAGGATCAATCAAATGACTTCGGTGGGTTCGGTGGATCAAGACGTACAGGCCGGTTGACGGTGCTTGTACCAGGATCAATAGAAGTCATCAATCTTGAGATTATCTTAGTTCATGGGACTGCGTTCGGGTGCTTGGATAAGAATTCCTTCCAGCGGGTGAGTTGCGTCACAAACCAACTCAGGTACTGACCTGCAGAGCCAGTAGAGGTTGAATAGTGCTTCGCTGCTACCAGTCAGACGGTTCTGGCATTCGAGTCGGGGCCCAAACTGGAAGCTGGTGGGTTCATCTCTTCAGAGGGGTTCTCGCTTCGCGCGATGATATGGCGTAATCCTCATCTCACTTTCTATCTCCAGGGGTGGACTGTGGAGTCTGCTGAGTAGTTACTTGGTGAAAGAGCCATGCTCATTATGCCAATATGAAAACCTGGTAGAATTCACGTGTCCAACCATCCTGAAGCATCCCTTGGACATCCTTGAATAAAACTTGTCTTGGCATAATGAAAATTCTATTTTTAATTGCGAAGAACCGTTTTTTTTTATTGAAGACGAAATACAGACTGAAGAGAAAATCATTAATCTGTGCATTTTTAACACACATGGATAAAAAATGATTAAACTTGATGAAAACTTGCTTAACGATGCACAGTCTCGATTTGTAGAATTTTCTATTACCATAGTTCAAACTCCTTAATGATATTTGGTACAGATCAGCCGAATTTGTTTGTTTTATAATCGTTATAAATGTATATAATTGAAAAAATCTATCAAGATTATACAGAAAATATGTATCATCAGAAAACATCAATATCCTTAACTTTTTACATGCAGATTATTTATGGAAGGCCCCCTTAATAGTTGTACACCTCTATTAATTCCAAAATGTCTAATTTCTTACCTTTCCAGATGTCGTATTTTAAGTTTATCTAATTCTGGAAAAACATGAATTGCTTTGAAAAAATGTTTAGCAAAATTAGAGTTATATTTTCAATACCTAAATGTTGCTTAATGTTCTTCAAATCTTTTTGTGAAAGTTCTCCCGATGTGTCCTACATAATTCAACTTAACTCATGATAACTCAAGCTCCTGGATCTGGTAGTTTTTCTTTAGCATTAAAAAATAAGTTGGATATTTTATATGACAGTGTGAAAGTTACCTTTATGTTAGTTTTTCAAATTATTTGAGCTACCTTTTGTGAAAATACTCCTGGAAAATTTTTTGTTGTTTTTTGTTTTGGAAGTCGGGTATGTTTGTTTCAGAATAAGATTTTTTATCTTTTTATTAATGAGAAAATTTTTGTTTTGAAATATTTATTTGTAGCTATTTGTTTCATTGTATTTAGATCCCTTTTTAACGCAATATTATTCAAGGAAATAGAAAATTCTCTATGAATCATTGATTTATAGGTAGCGAATTTACGAGTTTGGATGGTTTTAAAAGTCGTGGATGTATCTGTCATTGTAGGTTTTCTAAATATATCAAAGGAAATCGCGTTATTATTCTTAATTAAAGTTATGTTCGGAATATTTATTGTAGTTCCATAGTAAATTTGACCTTAAGTCATCTACATATCTGTACCAAACAAAGTATGTTATGTGTGGATTTTAGAAATTTTCTTTCCAGAAAGGGCATGAAGATTTCGTGAGTAGTGGGGTAAATAGTGACCTTATTACTAGTCGTTGTTTATAAAAGTTATTATATTGAAAATAATTTTCTTCCACACAAAGTTCGAAAAGGGTTTATATTTCATTTTTTATCACAGGATAGATGTTATTTTTCGTCAGAATTTTTTCGATTTCATTTATACATTTGGCATTTGGTATACACGAGAACATAACATTAACGACATCAAATGATACTAGAATGAGGGCTGAACTTTTAGGTTTTTGTGAGCTCAATTGAGTTTTCTACTGAACAAGGCGAGTTGAAACGTGTTCGTTTTTTAAAAATTCATCATTCTATTAAAATGATAAAAGTCTATGTCCATTACCTACAGAAAACAATAAAAAATCTCAAGTTATTGAGTGCACGTATTGAATAACTTAAAAAATACTTTTTCCATTGTCAAATTCACTGGATTAAGAGGCTAATAAAACTATTGTATTAAAAATTGACTCCTTTACAATTAATACAAATGATAATAATAAAAAAAAAATTCCTGGTTCCCTAGATAATCTGATGTTGCATTCCAAACTAGGAATATATGTCAAATTTCAAATTAATCTACAGGATGATTTACGAGTTATATTAGGCTTTAACCAAGTTCTTGAATAAGTGTGTAAAAAATCTACTCCATCCTAGATTTTTAGATATTTATTTTCAAAAAATGAATTTTTTACTGTATTAATTGCATCATAATATTAGAATTTCCTCCTGCGATAAACTAGTGATTAAAGTACATAGGACTGAAAATAATTCTTTACACATGGTAGACATTAATATCTTCTCTTATTGATGCTCTTTGACTTAGTTATTCACCAGACAGAAATGATAAAAAAGCTATATAAAAATATATTATAGGTGACAGGAAAATATAAAGTACAATTAGAAGTGCTTTGATGATCCAGCTATTTATCATAATATGAAACAAACCCAATGCACCTAAAGTTAATATTTCTCAACAAGAAATACTTAAGAATTATCATAAATGTAACAATTCTTCAGTGCAAAAATAACACCAGGTAATTCAGACATTTAACTACCAGCCCAATTTAACGAGATGAATAAAAATTAGAGTAAATCCATTGAACTTAATCTATAACATTTTAGAAAGTTAATAACCTATTTTATCGTATGAATTTCTACAAATATGCAGATATGCTCGTCTGATGCACTGGCTACAGAAGCATTCACTAATGAGGAAGATTAATTAAGCTCAAAATCAGAAAGGAATTCCGTTTCTGGTCGAATTATGCTCGGCGATAAATTAAAAATGATCCATATGTTGAACACGTTATAAAATTTCTATTAGGAATTTTTTTCAAAAATTGAAAAACACTAATTCAAGACAATAGAACAGCTGATCCTGCATTTAAAATAGAAAAATGTATAGTTTGATAGAATTTAATTTCGACAATTTTTCTTAATAAATACAATTAGAAATTTCGTCATTTGTACAATCGTATTTTTTCACCATGCAAAAATCCAGACATTGTTCAGTAAACATTTACAGACATAAAATCATTATAGCTCAAAGACAAAAGGTGGGTAGAGCAACATTATCAGCAAAATGGTCTATTAATAGAGTATGCTAAAAATTACATATTTGTAGGACGAATCTCGTTTCAAATAGAAAAACAGAAATAGTATTTCCGAATATCTTCCCACATTGAGAATTTTGAAATGTCAAAAGCGCCATTCTATACAAGCATGGGGACATCTCATGACAGAAATTAGAGTTAGGATTGGCGAGAAATTAATGGTTATAAAAATCACGTTTCATAAACTTCAATTTGAGAAAATCGAGGTACTCACCCAATGATTCCTTTGCCGTACATGAAATTTTCTCGCCGCCATGGACAACCTCCGAATTCGCCGACAACTTTTTGAGGATTTCTGCTAATAAACCTGGTGCTGGCACGATTATCGCATCGACGTCTTCTCGGCAAAATATTGTTCGATTTATCTAACTTTCCGTTCATGACAGCCGTATTCTGATTATTAATAACGTTCGTAAAAGATTCTATATCAATATCTCCTTCATTTATGTTCATTCTATCGAGTTCTTGTTGAGTTTGCCAAATTCGAAGCCACAGAAGTTTAGCAGGACCTTCTTGTTCAGGTTGAAACCAAGAGATAGAAGGATCCATACGAACTATCACAGTTATGTTAAGCGTTAATAACCATTGGGTTATTAGGATTAATTCTTTTCACATTAATTTACGAATAAACACACGCTGGAGTCACACCTTGGTGCACATCACACGGTCAAAACTGACAGGCCTATGGTACTTTCTAAAAAGCCCGCTAGATAGCGGCACAGAATCTTAATGGTCGCGGGAAATTTGAAAATTAACTTGCTTGTATTTTCAATTCTATAATAAAATATCCGAATGAGTGAAAATTACGGAAAAAATCTTTTTGACAATTCGTACCAGCAATACGTCAGACTAATTATTTTAATTTGACATTCTAATTCAGTCATTTAATTACGTCAACTGATTGACACATTGAAAAGCTTTTTTTTTTATTATAATTTCATTTTGTATAACGTCGATGTAATGAATAGGAAAAAAAAATTAAACACCATTTTATATTATGCTCTTTCAACTTAAACAAATTTTTTTTAATCAGTTTAATAATCAGCCTGCTTCATTAATTTCTTTAAATAAAAATAAATTAGATAAATAAAGGTCATACGAAAAAACTTTATATTTTGAAATTATCTGAAAAACTGCCATGTAAAAAGAATTGATAAGCATACAAAAATAATAAATAATGGTAGCATGAAAAAAACTACTACGCATGTGCCTCCTGTGAGGATTGAACTCACGACCCCTGGTTTACAAGACCAGTGCTCTGCCACTGAGCTAAAGAGGCGTTGTGGGAGTTAGATTCTGTATACTATAATCGATAAACAAATGCATTTGAACAGGTTATATTTAAAAAATTTGAAAAAGAGAATGGACTGAATTATATTTTAATATAAAAAATTCTAACAATTTCCCATCTTCCAAACTGTGGTTTTATCATAGACTTATTATACCTTTAATACGTCTATGGGTTTTATGAATGATTTGAATACAAAAACCTCCAGCCAATGATGTATAAAGTTTACTGCATATTTTCAACTTATGCTCAAGAAAAATTTAACTTGAATAAAATACATCAGTAAATATAATAAGAACCAGAATTATTTTTGTGTAGAAACAACGGCACATTCAGTTGTGTTTTTACTTTTATCTACGTACATATTTAAATCTAATTACTATTACGAGCGCATTATTTGTATCTATTCATTTTTTTCTTATGTGATGCGTAACAAATGAGGCTAACGGAGTGAACATATATGTTATCTTCGGATTAAATTATTCTCTGCTACTGATTTCATAGTAATAAACATATGTTTATTATTCTGAACTATTGATCAAACACAGTGAAAATTTTCAACTGCAAAATTAACAAAGAACGAAGCACGGGGATAGATTAACGAGACTGTCTCGTTAATCAATGAGGCATCCTTATATGGCCCATTCATATTCTAGGGAAAAATGAGTTTTCTATATATTTTTTTTTGTTTTCTATGAAAAACTGTCACTTTGACGTTCTGGAATTTTTTTTTGAAATTACAGCAAAGAATACGAAGGTGACAGCTGACAGCTAGATAAGATTTAAAAAACTTATTACATTACGTTGCCTCATTTTAGAGGTACGTTGAAGTGGAACTACAAACAAGCTCATAAAAAAAATACTGCTGGCAATTTCGGTTAATTTCACGATTCAATCAATGTTATTTCAACCTTGCACTATTGTACCTATGAACCTTGATTAAGAATTGTCAATTGCCATCTACTTCCCTAATGAAGTTATGTTTTAGATAACTAATAATCTGGATATCTATCTATATTCTTACACACATACAAAAAACCTTCATTGAAATTTATCAACATGAACAATTTCGATATTTTTAATGATTTAACTTTGTGAGTAGAATAACTTTAATGTACAAGGAATTTTCTTGAATTGAATTTATTTCAGATATACCACACCGGAGAATTTTTATATTCAACCTGTTGGGTATGATGTTATGGTTGTTATAGATAGAACCACAGAAGCAATAACTGTTTTAAATGTTGGTCAAATACCAGCTGCTAATAGCAAAAAAGATTTTTGTGGCTTTTTAGGAACAATAAATCTTTTAGCTGGGCGTTATTTAGTAGTAGCAACTCAAAGACAACTTGTAGGGTATATAGCTGGCCATGCAATATGGAGATTGGCTAAAGCAGAACTCATTCCTTATTGTCGAAGTACCTTACATTTGAACCAAGATCAATTAGCTGATAATAATATACACATAGCTATGATAGAGCAAGTATTGTCAACGCCATACATTTACTTCAGCTACTCTTACGATCTAACTCACACACTTCAACGTCTTCATGATATTGGTCCAGATTTCTGGTCCCAATCTCTTGTTGAACGCGCAGATCACAGATTTGTGTGGAATGGAAATCTTTTAAAGGGATTAAAGAGACCCGATTTGAAAAATTTCTGTTTACCATTAATGCATGGATTTATCTCTATAAATCAATGTAGAATTAATGGTTTGGATTTTACTTGGGCACTAATATCCAGAAGAGGTATATACCGAGCAGGTACTAGATTATTTAGGAGAGGTGTTGACAGAGACGGTAATGTGGCAAACTTTGTGGAAACTGAACAAATTATTGATTTCAGAAATGATCGAGCAAGTTTTGTGCAGATTCGTGGCTCAATTCCATTATACTGGAGCCAGTTACCGGATTTAAGATACAAACCCCCACCAACAATAATGGATATTGATCCTAATGAGCAGAGTTTAGCTTGTGCAAAGCATTTAGAAGCAACGATGGCAATTTATGGAAAACAAGTATTGATTGATTTGGTTGATCAGCATGGTTCTGAAGGAGTTTTAGAAAGACATTTTAGAGACACAGTTAAAAACCTAAATATTCCATCAGTAAAATACGAACCATTCGATTTTCATTCAGAGTGTAGAAAAATGAGGTGGGATAGACTGTCTATACTTATGGATCGCATAGCACCAGATTTGGAAGAGAATGGCATGTTCTTAATCTTGAGAGACGGTTCCCTTTCTTCCTTGCAGGAAGGAGTTTTTAGAACTAATTGTGTGGATTGTCTTGATAGAACTAATGTGGTTCAGAGTATGCTTGCTCATAGAAACCTTGAGATTGTACTAAGAAAGTTGCAAATTTTGGCACCAGGTGCTCCATTGGATGATCAAATTTCATTTGAGATTTTATATAAGAATGTCTGGGCTGATAATGCTGATGTCATAAGTACTCAATATTCTGGTAAGAAATTTTATTTCATATATAGTAAAATTTAAGAAAAAGAAATTATATTAAATAAATAACATAAATTAATAAATAACAAAAACCTTCTAAGTGAACAAACTGAATTTTATTACACACATCTTTTCAATATTTTCAATTTAATGAAACATCAAAAATGCAAGAACATGTAATGAGGATATAAGCCAGTTAATAATAAATTAACCCATTGCTACTAATAACTGATATAATATTTTTCGAATATGCCAGGTACTGGAGCATTGAAGACAGATTTTACCAGGACTGGAAAACGCACAAAAATGGGGCTTATACAAGATGGAGTCAATTCGATGATGAGATATTACAAGAACAATTTCACTGACGGCTTCCGTCAAGACGCTATCGATCTGTTTCATGGAAACGGTGAAATTATGACCCCAATGAGGGTTGAAAGAGGTTGGCGTTATGTTACGTTCCCTTCGGTTCTACTTGTCGCCATGGCTATGTTTGTTGCATCAGCAGTTTTTCCACAAAGATATTCAACAGAGTCTCTCATGTACCTTCTATTCTGGGGTTCAATGGTGGCGGCAACTGGTACAACAATCTTCCGTTATGGCAAGGAGTTCATCGACAGGCCCCGACTCACACAGATTTAGCATTTCTAGTCATTTTACAACGTCTTTTATTATGATTTTTTTAAATCTTGAATCTTTGTATATTTTATAAATAAAATTTTCGAAGGAGGTATAAAAGTACATAATTTAATCATTAGAATTGGTTCTCAGAGTATTAATAAAGTATTTCTGAAATTGATCTTTGTTTGTTTCTTTCTTTTTTTTCAACTTTAGTATTGGGAGTACAAATTAATTCAGTCCAAAAGATGTCTCTAAAAACATTAAATTTTAAAATAGTAACAGCTGATTGCCGTGATTTTAGACATGTGCGTATACCATCCAGTTTGAATTGTTTTGATTTTCATACAAAATGTTTTTTGTTACGCTGTTGAAGAAAATGTCATATTTTATGATAACTGAACAGCATTTGTCGGAAGTTTTAATGTTTTATTTTGATTGGAAAAAAAGTGCAGCTGAAGCTCATCATACGCTTGTGGAAATTTACGGTGTGAAAGCTCCAACTGACAAGTTATGTGGAGAATGATTTCAAAAGTGATGATTTTAGCGTTGAATATAGATCTCGCTCGACACCCACAAAAATTGGAAGACAAGGAATTACAGACATTATTCTAGAAGATCCAAGTCTTAGGCAAGACGAGTTTCCACTTACGTTGGGGGTGACACAACAAGCACTATGTGCGTTTGAAATCTATGAGCCTGATTCAAAAACAAGGTAATTGGGTTCTTTATGAATTGGAACGAAGAGATTCATAAAGGTGGTTACTTTATTTTGAGCAGCCGCTTCAAAGGCAAAAAAGAAAGGGTTGTTTTAAAGCGGCAATTGGTGACGAAAAGTGGATCTTCTACGACCACCCCAAGAAAAAAAACAAGTACGCTTGACCTCAACATCAATACCAAAACCGAACATTCATGGTTCCAAAGTTATGCTGTGTATCTGATGAGACCAAGGAGGCCTTGTGTACTACGAGCTCGTAAAACCTGGCGATTCAATTACGGGTGATCGGTACTGATTGCAATTACTTATTTATTTATTTACGAGTCAAAATTTCTCCTGAAAATTTTAAATGTGTAAATTGCTTCTTAAAGAAGCTACATATGATGAGTAAAAACACAGAATTGTTATGCCTTCGGAAAGTCAAACAAACGTAATTTTTTGCAATATTGGAGCTGCTCTCCTGAAAAAGGGAAATTCTCATGAAAACGAAAAATATATGGTTCAAATGAATATATTGGACCAAACTTCATATACTTTTTGGCGAAATGAAATAAGGCAAAAATTCAGGAAATTCTGGCATTTCATCTTCACGAAATTAGGCATGAGCCTTTGTGTCATTATTTCACATCTAAATACCAAATTTACTACTCTGTCAAGAAAGTACCGGGAATTTTCAATTAAAACAACATTTTTACATTTAATCGTCAAAATTTATTGGGTCACCTTCAAAATAGGCTCCATTTGCTCCAATACATCTATGCCAACGGCACTTCCAATTATCGAAACATTTTTTATAGGCGCTTTCCGGGATGGACTTTAGCTCTCGCGCCGAATTTTGTTTTATGGCTTCAATCGACTCAAAACGGGTGCCACGAAGGGGCAATTTTAGTTTTGGGAAGAGGAAAAAGTCGCAGGGAGCCAAATCCGGCGAATACGGTGGTTGCTGAAGCACGTTTGTTGAGTTTTTGGCGAGAAAGTCAGTCACAATCGTAGCTCGGTGAGAAGGCGCGTTATCGTCATGCAAAATCCATGAGTTGTTCGCCCACAAATTTGGCCGCTTCTTACGGATACGCTCACGCAAACGTTTCATAACGCTTAGGTAATACTCCTTGTTTACCGTCTGACCCTCTGGAACGAATTCGTAGTGCACCACGCCACGGATATCGAAGAAAACAATGAGCATCACCTTCATTTTCGAGCGGCTTTGGCGTGGTTTTTCCGGTTTCGGCTCATTTCGTCCCATAGTAATCACCCATAGTAAAAATCGGCACGCACTCTGACATCGACTGACTTAATCAGCTGTTGCAAACACACTAGTTGACAGATCCCGCTCAAGCTTGGCATAGTAATTAAGGACAGTGGTACCAACCTAGGAAAAAAAAATTTTACCTGCCTCATTGCCCCGCCAGATTTAAATCGATAATTCCCGGTACTTTCTTGACAGAATGTATATTTCCGAAAATATTTGGAAAATTAAATTTTAAATGAGAATAACTTAGGAACTGTAATCAGTCTATTTCTAAACATAACTGATATATTTAAATTACAAACCTACCTGAAAATTTCCTTTTTGCGTTCGGAAATCAGAATTTTTCACTCGTGTCTATCTTCCCGAAATTGGGCATAAATCTTTGTATTATTATTATACACTTAAATACCCAATTTCGTTTTGATTTACTCAGTAGTTTCGAAACTATTGAAACAATAGGAAACAGTTTCAAATGTGAATAACTGCGAACAATATTATTAACGAACTTTACGGAGACATTTAGGACCCTAGTTATTTCTGTTCAAAAGTCAGAGTGTTTACGGAGGGACTGGCCGAATACAATTATTTTTAACTCCGAATTCTTCATTAGTGAGTCTAATGGTTTGAGACTATTTTCGGCTCAAAATTCGAAAATTACAGACATTTGGGCAAAACGAAAGCACGCTGTTCCTTAAAACTAGGCTATATTGAACTGATTTTGTCTAGCAAATAAATTGATGCATTAAAAATTTTTAGTTCTACTTAAGAAAAACTGTGCTTATTATACACACAGAAATTTTCAAGCCTTTTGTCTTGAAAATATTTTGCATTTGATGAATTCTGAAAAGTCACTCCGTAAAATATGTACTTTGGAAAATTTTAAAAATAAAATTTCAAATCAGAAAACTCAGGAACTATTAAGACGATTCTGTCCATTTTTGAGTATAATAATATATTTAGACTTCAGAACTAATCTGAAAATCGAAAAAAAGAATTCAGTATTATTTAAATACAAAAATATTTTATTATTTACATTTTCCAAGAAAACTTAACTCTAAAAACCCAAGTAAAAAATTGACGTAAATGTCCGAAATGTGAACCCATTCTGTTCTACAGACACACTGTCTTCTAATGGTGTTCTAATAATAGTTATTTCTTAATTTTGCACATGAATTTGAATTGCGATCAGCATGTATTGTACGGTAGATATATTTTTTGGTCATTAAATAAAAAAGATTTTTTCTAGACATAATATCAAATTTAATATTAATCATTTTGTGAAGAATTTTCTGATTTTTACTTTACCAAATGATTTATTGCAAAATCAGTAATTATATATTGATACTTTAATACTTCAAGAGCAACATTAATATAACCTACATTCTTAGTTACTCGTTAAAGTTCTTATGGTTATTTATTACGTGGTTTACTAAATCTACAATGCATTAATATCAAATGTAATAAAAATATTCAAATGATAGATAATCTCTATTTACACCTTTTTCTCATTCAAGTAAGTTTTTAATATCCCTGGATAAAAAAACACAAATTCTGCACAACCTGGAAAGTAAAATATTTAATTTATGAAGGCGATAGAATTATCACCTTCAAAAATACTCAACCTATGAGCTGAGTTTGAAAACTAGTGTGTATTATCCATTTGATATTGTTTAAAAATTTGTGGTGATGGCAACTTGATAGTTTCATTAAAAGTTCTTTATGTCTTTTGTAGATAATGCTGTTAATAAATCTCCATAACTAAACTGTTTTAAAACAATTTTTTGATGTTTTTGATGCATATTTCAAATTTTCAGTCTTGTTATTCGATTATTTCTGAAGTTTTGCTCAAATCATTCAGTGTATATTTTACTTTGTATACTTTAAATATATATATCAAAACGTGAAATCCACTGTCATTATCAAGTTGGCTAAAACTTTATTTTCATCATCTAGGTTTTTAGACATCTTAAGCCTATTCAATCAAATATGAAACAAGTAGTTAACAATAATAAATCCTTTCAATTAAAAAACATACTGCTTGCACAAAGCTCTTAAAAATGTAGCTTTTCTCGAATTACTTGCTTCCCGTTGTATCTCCTCATTATTACTTGAGTTTATTTCCAGCAAACCCATAACTTGAATAGCACATTTTTTGCGCTGAAATTCTCCTCTTTGATTATGTAAATTAATCAGGTACTCCAAAATGTTGATGTCCCAAAGACAGTGGTAATAAGCATCCACTGCATCGTTTCCCATTTTTGATTCTCTCAAGTAGTAAAACGCTTGCTTGTAATTTGGTTTCTCGAGAAACTGGTACAGGACTGCCGCTTGAGTAAAGCAGTTCAAGGAGGTAGAGCATTGGATTAGTCTAAGATACAGATCATCATCGTGGGGTACAGGTATGTTAAAATAGTCTGTTTGAATGAGAAGAGACTGAAGATAGTACTTTAGGGCTATTTGGAAATGGTCCTTCACTGGAATGAAAAGAATTAAAAATTATAAATACACTGAGTTGTCATTGGGAATTTATATGGGAAATTCATGCTTATACACCTGGTAAGACTATTTTTGGCTCAAAGTTGCATAATATTATTATTATTATATAGTAAAAAAGTGCAATAACACTTTTTACAATGGACAATAAATAAGCAGGGAACAGAAAATAAGGTGGATTTATTTCTTATTTTGAAAGAGGTAGCTCAAGAAATAAATATTGGAAAATGCATTAAATACTTACCTAAATTCACATCTCCCATCAGTCTTAGCCACTTAATATTATTGGGATAATACTTTAAGGCCTTGAGTGTGATTTGTGGTAATAACTCGGCCACACCTTTGACATTATAGGGTTGAGGACTATAAGAAAAAAAATTGTAATTTTTTGAACAACAATGACCGCTTGTGCAAAACTTCGAGAAATGGGTCGTGCCATAGGTCAGTCTGTTTGTTTAATCCTTTTATTTCTAAACGTACTTGCGCTTAATTGTTTCTATGGATTCCAGGATGTCTAGTGTTTACCTTTGAATATATCTCAATATATAACACAAAGCAAAGACATATGGTATATTAAAGTTGTAAGAGAAGAAAGTTACATCAGATTTCCTCAGTTTGAATTTGTGCTTTAAATTTCGAACATGTTTAAACTTCAGTATGAATTAAATGAGTAATTTTAAGGAAATGAAAACAATGTTTATATTTTTCATACAGAAGTTGTGTTGCTTTACTTTGGTACATTTTGGCCAGTTTCAGTTAATATAAATGAAATTCAACCTCATCAAGTCCATGAGAAAGATAAGAAACTCAAAATTATACATAAGTTTGAATGAAATAAAAGTACAAGCCAATTAAATTTAATTGAACAGAAAATGTATTAGGAAAAAACTGAAACAAACCAAACGTTTTATTTACACAAGCAAATTAATGTTGAAATATGATAAACAAGAAATTTTTGTGATGAAATTATTCTTCTTCTACTCAATTCTTTCATAGAAAATCTAAAGGTCAAATGAGTGATTTAATACCTACTCACACCTTTCCATACTTACTTGTTAACACTTGAAGGCCACCAATCTACTCCTTCTATTATGATTTGTTGTTCAGCCTTGGACATATCTCGTAGAACATTATAGAAGCGTGTTAGCATAGAAATAATCACTGAGAAAGCTGTGGGATCCCTGAGGTTTGAAAAGAAAGAGGAAACACTGGCTCTCAAATTTGTTAGTTGTGTATCTTGGTAGACGTTTCCTTGATTACCTCGTTTTGGGTATGTTGTGAAAGTTGGAAGAACTGGAAATCAATAAGATATAATATAATTTCTCGATCTCACATTATATTTTTACACATGCAGATTATTATGTACTTTATATGCACATATTTGCATCTGTTTAAAAAGGATTCGAAATAACTATCTGAATATAACACATTTTTCTACCCTGTGGAAAAAACCCTAGAAATGAATTCAATTCAATTCAAGTAACCCAATTGCCTTGCTTTTGAATCAGTCCAATAGACTTCAAAGTACAAACACTGCCTCTTGGGTCACCCCTAACATAAGCGCAAACTCCTCTTGCATTAGAGACGTATTTTCATTGATTGTCTGTCTTCACATTTTTTTTGGCTGTTCCAAGCAAGGTTTATCTTCAACACTGAAATCCCCACTTTTTAAACGTCAAAACAATTTTCTACATGATTTGTCAGCGTAAACTTCCACAAGCCTACAATGAGCTTCAGCTGCACTTTTTTCCAATTAAAACAAAAAAATGAAACTTCCCGCAAATGACGTTTACTCATTAAAAAAATCTGACATTTCAATAACGTAAAAACAATCCAATCTGTCTAAAACCGCGGTGATCAGTTGTTACTAATCAAAAATTTCAAGTCTTCAGAGCCATCTTTGGAAAATGTATATACCCTTTTTTTCCTGTAAAACAAAACGTGAACTTACCTATATCCCAAAGAACTTTGGGCAGTTGAGGAGGTGGCATTTTTTTCAAATCGATGCCTCTCCTCATTTCCTGTTCTTCTTTCATTTTAAACTTAACCCATTCCTGACAGGTGAATGCTAGGGCTGAAGCAATTTCTGAAGAAGATCGTCTTTTGTCAAAGTTCGTCAGAAAGTCCCATTTTCCCAAATTCAACAAACAGATAACACAATATTCCACTATTTCTGTACGAGGCAGCACGGTTTCATTACTTTGCAAACAATTTTCACAAGCACTGGCAAGTGCATTCTTATCTATAAAACGATTGAATAACTAGTTGAACGAATATAAGTCAATCATCAACAGTAATGAAAAAATTACTGAATCTTATTTCACTATACCTATAGTGCTTTTTGGCCATTCATGCAACAACTGAACAATTTGAATAAGCAAAATTTCCCATTTAATCATTTGTCCCAACTTGGCTATGTTACTACCACTGTTGAGTTGCAGTTCTTTTTCCAGCGTGCGAATAAGCTTCAAAGATAAATCCCAATTAGAAGCCAACATTTGTTCTTTGGATTTAGCCAGCATGATGTATCCGAAATCTTGAAGGAAACCTTGAAACAAGTATGATATTAAAATAAGATAAAAAAATTTAAGAGACTTACCTCTAGAAAGAGATTTTAGGACACTTTGTAAAGGAATGGGTAATTCCCAAAGGGGATTGATAGACCAAACGGACAAACGAATATTATTGAAAGAAGTCATGGTGAGTATTTCTCTTACTACTTGAGGATCGTAGGTGGTTATCAATTTTTGTTCTAATAATTTCATTTCACGTTTACCTGAAAAATAAAGTGAAACCATTTATATTCATAATTTTAAAGATTTTCCTTGATGACTTAAGAAAATTTACAAAAACTCCCTCTCAATTATATTTTATATATGTATTAAGAAAATTCTAGTTAACCTAACTATTTCTTTCTTAATTTGTACGTTAACAAAGAATAATGTTGGTGAAGTATTTTTAAGTTATGGTACAGACATTTAGTGTACCTCAGAGAATGAAGATGGGTCCATTGATTTTCATAACAATTTGTTTAAGTGCAACTTTTAATTGAAACAATTTTCCATACTTCTTTCTAAAATATTTTATACAATTATTATAAATTTAATATTAAATTAATTCAGAGAGAACTGAGCATAGCTTAGGTACAAAATTGGTTTAATTTCCATCCTAATTTAAAATATCATAACTTTTTTCAATTCTTAACTGACAAAGCACTTGAGTTATTGAGAAATATTAAAAACACTAGTTGACAAAAGAGAAAAGATGAAAATGAAACTTTCTTTTAAAAAGTAAACTGAGGAAAAGAAGCCTTGAAAATATTTTTTAATGTTTGATTCCTAAGCTTTATTATAGCCAAATATAAATAAAAAAATAAAACAGATAGAGAGAATAGGAAATAATTGATTGTTGTGTCAAATGAACTATTTTTTATTATTATTGACACAAATAATGAATATAAATTGCATATTACTTCGAAGAGTTTTTCAAATATTAACTAGAAAAATTCACAACCTCTACATTTACGTTAAAAAATTTATAAGAGATTAAAATTTGTAGAGGTTAATATTTGAAATAACTAATAAACCTTTAGAATTGTGCAGTGAAAAAATTTACTTATGTTTGGAAATTAGCAAAATTCAAAAATCAAAAGTATAGAGAACTAATTGAAACTTGGTACAAAAACACATGAAGTTAATTGACACTTCTGAATAAGCGTAAATAAGTCAGAAGATAAGTCTGAAAACCCAAAACATATGTAATTTAATGTAAAATACATTCTGTCAAGAAAGTACCGGGAATTATCGATTTAAATCTGGCGGGGCAATGAGGCAGGTAAAAATTTTTTTTCCTAGGTTGGTACCACTGTCCTTAATTACTATGCCAAGCTTGAGCGGGATCTGTCAACTAGTGTGTTTGCAACAGCTGATTAAGTCAGTCGATGTCAGAGTGCGTGCCGATTTTTACTATGGGTGATTACGTTGAGCTAAGAATTTGTTTAAAATTTTGTGTTGCAAATGAATTTTCGTGTGCCGATGCATTGAAAATGTTGCAAAAGGCCTTTGGTGATAATGCTCTATCGAAAACTCGTGCATATCAGTGGTACAGAGCCTTCAAGGACGGTCGTGAAGTGGTCGCCTATCGACGGCTTCGATCGAAGATAACGTCGATAAAATTAAGGAAAGGGTGCTGGAAAACCGTCGTACCAGCTTGAGAGAGATAGCACATGATCTTAAGATATCCCACGAGTCCGCACGTACGATTTTGATTGATATTTTGGGCATGAGAAAGGTGGCCGCACTACTCGTACCGAAAGACCTGAATTTTCTTCAAAAACGTCATCGCGAACAGGTTGCTTCAGACATGCTGGATCGCTGTAATTCCGATTCTACATTCATGGAACGCATTATAACTGGTGATGAGACCTGGGTCTACGAGTACGATATGCAAACAAGCCAGCAATCATCGGAATGGGTGGCAAAAAATGAGCCGAAACCGAAAAAACCACGCCAAAGCCGCTCGAAAGTGAAGGTGATGCTCATGGTTTTCTTCGATATCCGTAGCGTGGTGCACTACGAATTCGTTCCAGAGGGTCAGACGGTAAACAAGGAGTATTACCTAGGCGTTATGAAACGTTTGCGTGAGCGTATCCGTAAGAAGCGGTCAAAATTGTAGGCGAACAACTCATGGATTTTGCATGACGATAACGCGCCTTCTCACCGAGCTACGATTGTGACTGACTTTCTCGCCAAAAACTCAACAAACGTGCTTCAGCAACCACCGTATTCGCCGGATTTGGCTCCCTGCGACTTTTTCCTCTTCCCAAAACTAAAATTGCCCCTTCGTGGCACCCGTTTTGAGTCGATTGAAGCCATAAAACAAAATTCGGCGCGAGAGCTAAAGTCCATCCCGGAAAGCGCCTATAAAAAATGTTTCGATAATTGGAAGTGCCGTTGGCATAGATGTATTGGAGCAAAGGGAGCCTATTTTGAAGGCGACCCAATAAATTTTGACGATTAAATGTAAAAATGTTGTTTTAATTGAAAATTCCCGGTACTTTCTTGACAGAGTAGTATATTAATACTTAATATCCACGTATTCATTAAAACAAATATATGACGTTACTAAAAAAAATTATTACGAACCACAAACTTCCAATTTCTTTTTAAATTCTTCAAGTCCATTGCTTTCCTCTAACAAAATTGAAGGGATATTCAGCTCCTCTTCAAAATTCCTCATGTATTTCACATCAGAGGCATCAAATATGTCACTTATTGCAGGATTTGATTGAATTTGGGACAACATTGTAGTTGCTTCATTTTTAATTATGTGCTCGATAAGAAATTGCTTTATGATATTCTTGTCTTGAACCGAAAAATTCTTCCAAGTCGTCTGAATTGCCTGATGAAATAAAATTATCCGTAAATTAGGTTTATGTGACTATTTATTTACTGAGAATAGGATACAAACAAGTCTAGCTTAAAGATGGGAATGGAATAAAATCTAACAAATAGTACAAAAAAAAGTGAAAAGTAAAAAGCTTTTGTACACTATGTATGATGAATAAAAAACATAGAATTCTGTTGCTTCTAAAAGTCAAATAAACATAATTTTTTGCAATTAAAATTAAAAATATTCTCCTCAAGAAACGGAAAATTACATGAAAATGAAAAATACATGGTTAAAAGGCTCCATCCTTCTCCCTTCGACCTGATCTATGCAGATGAGTTCTTCCCATTCATTTTGGGAAGAGTTGCATGCTTTCAGATGATGTTATGAGGACTTATCCAGTGATTAATCCAGATTTAAATTATAGGATTTGAACTTAAAGAATCATTTCTGGCACTAACAAACTTTTAATGTATTTGAATAAAGATTGTAAATGTTTTGTTAACAACTGTTGCATTACTGTTACTAAATTGTACATTAACTGATATGTACTTCTTCTCGTATTTTGCCATAAATTGCAAAAAAAATATTATTATAATTATTTAGGAGTAAACAAGAGACTCTAACCTTAGAACACTAGTTTGTAGCACTCAATAAGCTGATACACAACAAACAAATATTACCATTCACAGAAACACATTATTGTTTCTCCTCTCAAATTACATTACTCACCCAAATTAATACATCAGGATTTTTGTTGAGAGTAATATGGTACTGATGATTAGGTTTTCTATCTAATATGCATCGGACCAAATTCAAAGCTTTAATCTGGGGCAGGAGATCTTTGGCAACGTAAAAACTTCCGCTTGACATTGCCCCTTGTATGTCTAATTCTAAATTTAGCCTGTAAGTTAGTGGAATCTCTCTTTTAACATTGTCTTTTTGTAGGATCCCTGTTATTCCCTAAAAGAAGTAGTTTAATGAACATAAGGGATTATAAATTTATTGAAGAAAATATAGTGGAGTGGATGGAAATGCTATTAAATCCACTTTGGGGTTAAAATAAAATTTTAATACTTTCAAGTCCAAATAGTGATACTGCCACCTATAGAAAATCCCACAATTCCTATAGAAAATCCCACTACTTGTGAAATGGCAAATACTACTCTGTCAAGAAAGTACCGGGAATTTTCAATTAAAACAACATTTTTACATTTAATCGTCAAAATTTATTGGGTCGCCTTCAAAATAGGCTCCATTTGCTCCAATACATCTATGCCAACGGCACTTCCAATTATCGAAACATTTTTTATAGGCGCTTTCCGGGATGGACTTTAGCTCTCGCGCCGAATTTTGTTTTATGGCTTCAATCGACTCAAAACGGGTGCCACGAAGGGGCAATTTTAGTTTTGGGAAGAGGAAAAAGTCGCAGGGAGCCAAATCCGGCGAATACGGTGGTTGCTGAAGCACGTTTGTTGAGTTTTTGGCGAGAAAGTCAGTCACAATCGTAGCTCGGTGAGAAGGCGCGTTATCGTCATGCAAAATCCATGAGTTGTTCGCCCACAAATTTGGCCGCTTCTTACGGATACGCTCACGCAAACGTTTCATAACGCCTAGGTAATACTCCTTGTTTACCGTCTGACCCTCTGGAACGAATTCGTAGTGCACCACGCCACGGATATCGAAGAAAACAATGAGCATCACCTTCATTTTCGAGCGGCTTTGGCGTGGTTTTTTCGGTTTCGACTCATTTTTTGCCACCCATTCCGATGATTGCTGGCTTGTTTGCATATCGTACTCGTAGACCCAGGTCTCATCACCAGTTATAATGCGTTCCATGAATGTAGAATCGGAATTACAGCGATCCAGCATGTCTGAAGCAACCTGTTCGCGATGACGTTTTTGAAGAAAATTCAGGTCTTTCGGTACGAGTCGTGCGGCCACCTTTCTCATGCCCAAAATATCAATCAAAATCGTACGTGCGGACTCGTGGGATATCTTAAGATCATGTGCTATCTCTCTCAAGCTGGTACGACGGTTTTCCAGCACCCTTTCCTTAATTTTATCGAGGTTATCTTCGATCGAAGCACGACCGTCCTTGAAGGCTCTGTACCACTGATATGCACGAGTTTTCGATAGAGCATTATCACCAAAGGCCTTTTGCAACATTTTCAATGCATCGGCACACGAAAATTCATTTGCAACACAAAACTTTAAACAAATTCTTTGCTCAACGTAATCACCCATAGTAAAAATCGGCACGCACTCTGACATCGACTGACTTAATCAGCTGTTGCAAACACACTAGTTGACAGATCCCGCTCAAGCTTGGCATAGTAATTAAGGACAGTGGTACCAACCTAGGAAAAAAAATTTTTACCTGCCTCATTGCCCCGCCAGATTTAAATCGATAATTCCCGGTACTTTCTTGACAGAATGTATAAGCATCTCAAATATTTCTAAGTCTACAATAATTTATTACACAACAGCAACAATCAATTAGGACCATTTAGAGGGTTTCTATTAATAAATTTTGGATAAAAAATATCCGTTAAATCCCTGAAAAGAGTTATGTTATGATAACCAATTATTGTTTTAATTTTATAGCAAGAAATGATGAGCATGCTCTCATTATGGATCCTCTAGGAAGCATAATTATATTACTGCCTATGTAAACCAAAATAGTGTAATCTCTACTGAATATGAAAAGAATTCTTTTAAGGAGGCTTTTAAAATGATAAAGTAATGAAGAGCTTAAACAAATCTTATAATTCTTTCTGACAATAACTACAGACAAAATATTTATTATCACCTAGTAAACAAACTAGAATTTTTTATTTTCCTTCATGTTCATATAATTAGACCTTCAAAAAAACACTCACCATATAATTATTTACAACCGAGCTATTAAATGGATCAAATGGTCCACAACATGCTTTTAGATAAACCTCTAGGATCTCCTTATCAAAGCTCAAGAATCCATCAGTGCTTTTAATTGCTCTGAACGATTCTGAGCATCTTTGAAATCTTTCCGTAGCCAATTTATATTCCTCTCTGTAGAAAAAATATGTTCCAAGTTCATAACAGATTTGGGCTACCAACGCTTCCTTCGATATATTCTCAGATTTCAACCAATCAAAATTTATAATCTCATTTCTTTCTGTTGGTAATTCAAAACATTCAAATTTTGGCATACTCGGAATATTTTCCCATTCTAAACAGTTTTCTAGAAATTTTACAGTATTATTCACATTTTCTAGAGTGCAGATGACAGATTCTTCACTAGGAGAGATATCAACACTCCTAAAAAAAAGTTGAAAATAATAAATGTTAATGAAGACCACCTTGTTTTAAACCATACAAATAATTTTGTATGTGTTATTTCCACATACCCCACTTTTAATTGCCAATTCGTAGTGATTCTATTCATGGTAACATTGAGCATCCATCTATGGTACATCAGTAAAGCGAATAAATGTTGCATATTACTCCATTTATTATCAACAAGTGGAATTTCCACAAAAGTTTTATTATTGGTAAAATATAGAAGATCTTGAATTAAAGCCATTTGAGTTTTAAACGGTAACAACCTGATTTGACCTAAAAATTATTAGTAGTAAAAGGATAATAAGAGAAAAGAAATATCATACTCAGATCCCATCTCATGAAAGCTGCTATTTTTAAAGATAACAATTTTAATGCAATATTCTTATTGGAATGTTTATGTTTTTCAGCAGATATATCAACCGTATTGATACTATTACTTTCACCACCGTCTGTTTCATTCTGGATTTTCATACTTTCATTGATAACATCGAAAAATTTTGTGATGAGTTCAATAGGAGAAGGATCTGAAAAATATAAATTGAGTTTGAAGTATGACAATATTATTTATTAATCAAGAAACCTGGACTCGATTTTCTTAGATGTTCTAGTAATAGCTGGGGGTTCAACAGAAATTCGAACCACAATATAGTATCAGGAGCGATTGGAACCGTTCCAGGTCTCAATAAATCCACATCCATTTCTCAATAATGACAAATGTTCATATAATTACAATAGCAGGATGAAAATAAACAACCCAGAATTCACAATTAAATTATTTATTTACTATTCCTGTTTACATCCTAACCTCAGTTTTGGAAACATTGAAACTAGGCATTGTGATATTCTTCTTCTTACAAACTTGCATTAGTGGTGTTTGTATAAGAACTTTTTCGAGAGTTTTAACTGACAGCTGGACAGAATTATTTTTGACCTCGGATTCTTCATCAGTGAATCCAACCTAATCATTTAAGACTATTTTCGGTTCAAAATTAGAAAATTTGGGCGAAACGATAACGCGATGTGTTTCCCTGGAACTAGCACGCAAAAAATAATTGAAGATACTAAACAAAAATTATACTAGAAAGATAGTCATAATGTTTACAAACTGCTAGACAAAACTGAATTTGACCACAGTATTCATCGGTAGGTTAAATGTAATTGTCTGAACCATAGACGTAAATAAATAAGTCTACGGTCCAAACTGTAATAACAAAACTTGTGTTTTCAACCTAATTCTGCTCTAAATTATGGGAAGGAAATCTCCTACTATGAGCAGCTAACTGAGATTTTATTAAATGGAATATCACAATTTTGAGAAATAAACTTAATAACAAACTTTTTTAAATACTATTATTGCTGTCATCAGTCTTGTGCAGGCTCAGCAGTAACCGCTTCACGATTCTCATAAGCCCAAAAGCCATGAAATTCTATCAAAATACTGATGAAGGTATCACCTTGCCCACAAGCAAGCAAATCATCTAGTGTTATTCTTTCTGGATGTTTTGGCCTAACCATATCGAATAATTCATCTTTAACATCGTCAAATGATACAGGCTCAGCTCCATGTGCTTTCATTTGATCTTGAATTGCCCTAAAGAAGTAATTCAGTGTAAACGCATCTAAATATTTCTGGTCTTTTATATCAATAATGCGAAAAAGATATGAAATTGCTTGTGGCTCTGTACGATTTTCTAGTGCTAAAACCAAGTCTAGATAAGTTTTATAGTCCATTTCACCGCCATATGTTAGGCAAGTTTGAAAAACACGGTCTAAAAAGGGTTGTGTTAAAGTTCCCGAACCATAACATGCCAATTCTGATTTGCTCAGCATTCCATTGTGGTTCCTATCTAAATTCAAGTAATGCCCGTAAATTCTTAATGCTGAGGATGCACTGAACCAATTTTGCTCTAATGATTCCTTACTTAAATTCTCATCTCGCAATTCAAGTAAATCATCTAAAAAAGAGCATGACAATATATCGAGTATTCTCACACGCCCCGAGCCTACAGTATCTAAAAAAAATAAAAATTTTCTAACAGCAGTACACACATAAAAACTATGAAAGGATTTCTCTAGGCCTTCAAGTTGGGGAACAGTAGGTAACAAATCTGTTATGTAATTTTCCAAGTCCATTTCTGTTAAAAATCCTTGCCCAGAAGAGTCGTATAAACAAAGACCTATTCTCGTTTGTTCTAACCAAACTTTCCTCATGACATAATTGAATAAAGACATTGTAAAAACTCTTCCTTGTGAATCTCCTTGTTGTAACTTTGCAAATACACTTGGGGTGAAATAAGATTGTACTTTAGGATTAGCTAAAGAAGCAATTTTTTTGAAATCCGAATAGGTTAGAAGCTGTTCTTCAGGAAAACTCTGATTCTGATCTAAAAGTACCCAAAGTTCCTTCAGTTCATTATTATCTAGAAGTTGTTGGCTTCTCCTCTTCAAGAGATGTGATGCACTTTCTTCTCGAAGGTGTTGTCGTAAGGGTTCATTTTCACTTGGAATTCTTTTGTAAAAGCGAGGAATTTTTAAGTCTTGATCATTACGTGTGAGCCCAAATTCTACCAAGTACTTTTGAAAATATTCCTCCTCAAGTTTGACTTGGTCATCTTTGGAAACTAAACTATTCTTAGCTGAAATTTATTTTCGGTTAAGAGGCGTACAGTTTATTTAATAATAGTTTTACCTTTCATTTCGTTTACTTTATTTCTCAAACGAGTTTTGAAATCCATTTCAATGATATACCTTAATATTCTCTTGATTCTAAGAACATTCCAATCTGGTGCATAAAATAGAATCGTGATGTTTTATTGTAAGTTACTATAAAAAAAACTTTTTCAATGAAACTGAAACGGAATGCGGAAAGCCGCTATGTTATTCTGAACACCTTGTCAGTAGCTAATAAAACGTCATTCAAAGTAACCATTCAATAAAAGCAATGATTTCCAACAATAAAAATCAGTGGATTCTAATTTTTATTTAATTATATTTTGCTTCAACATTTGAAACAGAGGAGGATTGAGCATTCTTAATTTTTTTCCAATGATTATTTCATTTCCTGACATTCCTCCGGAGTATTAAGCCTATGCACGCACAGTTCGCCTCCGGCAAGGATTAAAATTCCATTCAAATTCCAATCTAAAACTACCAATACAACGGAATGTCAACGTCAAAATATGTAACGTGGTGGTGGCTCCTGAGTAAAATAATTTAAAATATATCTAAGCACCATTCAAATAATTCAAAGAAGTAATAGATTAAGAACAAAGTATTTCTTCAATAACATCGAATAATGGTAAAGTATATTGGAGAAACATTTCAAATATACTTGAATAAGCAATAGGACTCTTAAGAAATTCGTAATTAACTGAAGTCATGAAGGGAGGTTAGGAATTTGGGCACTCGCCCATTTAAGTATTCCTAACAAGTAAGTACTCTGTACATTTTATTGAATAAAATCTAACGAAATATTAAATTTTCAGCATGTGAACAGTGGGACTGAGTCATGGCAGAATTTTTGCCATTATGTGATCTTCTCTTCAACATTGTATCCTTGGCTGCATATTTCTGCGACTTTGTATTTGATATACTTGTCATATCTGAGTTATATAAACGAAATCACCCGACATTGTTTATCATAGCTCTTGGATCTTGTATATTAAACACAATAATAACACAAATGCTCTCTCTGTATTGGTATTTGAACAAGAAACCAAATGGCTGGGCAAGATGTTGTGTGATAGTACTCCATTGCTCACAACTCGGAGTTTTGTGGAGATATTCGCGTCTTTTAGTACCTGTTCAATTAAGTAGTGTTAAGAGAGAAGTGAGAGATCTGTGTATATTAAGATTAATTCATGGTTTTATTCAGGCAGCCCCAATGCTGCTTCTACAGCTGAACTTACTGCCAACTAACGAAGGAGGAATACCATATGATTTACTGACTGTGTCAGCATCATTATCATTATTTTCAATTTGTTGGTCATTGGCATCTTTTAGTAAACATGTTCAAAGTGTGGATAGACTTGTGTTGACATGGTTTGGGGTAGTATCACAACTTTTATGGAGAGGAGGAACTGTGACAGCTAGAGCTCTCGCTCTTGCAGCTTATGCAGCAACTTATAAGTCATGGATATTTTTGGTCCTTTCTCTACATTGGGCTTGTATGTTTTTATGGTTGTTGTCTCCAAAAAGTCCATTTCATGGACAGAGGGGAAGTAAACTTGGTCTATGTGCCTTGATTGCTGCTATTTATATCCTGGCATATATTAATCTACAAGAAAAGCCCCATGGGAGGACCATGACAATCTTTTATGTTATTATGTTTTGTGAAAACTGCCTTTTAGTGGGTGCATGGCTGGCAGCAGTATGGTACAATAAGCCTCCTTACTGGGAGCTGGTTCCAATACTTACCGTAGTTCTTTTCTTAGTGGGAATTTTTTTCATGTTGATGTATTACAAATTTTTCCATGTGAAGAGATTAATGGAAAAACCAGCAGTACCACCAGGGGTGTTCAATTGTCGATTTAGTAGTCCGGCAGCCGCTGCATTATATAGAAAAAAGAAAAAGCCAACAACTTTTGTACCTCCACCTGTATTGTCGCCAATGGCAGTACCTTTCTGGAGGAGGCCTTTACCTTCATCTAGTGAAAATGAAGGAAGCAGTGTTGGTAAGTTCACATAAGATCAAAATAAAATAATGAATATTTTTATTTTCAATATATATTCATAAATTTGATGATACTTTGTACTATAGTGCCAGAAATTTACCGGAATTCGGTCAATTGAACTCAAAATATGTATTAATTATCCAACTTTATTGTATCACCTTCAAAGTAGACCTCTTCCGAAATGATACACGAATAATCCAATCATCAAAAAAAAATTTTTATTGTCTTTTGAAGAATCAAAATTCAATACTTGCTGCCAATTCTTTTTTATGTATTTTATTGACTCAAAGCCAGTGCCTCGAAGTGATAATTTCAAAACAATAGTTGTTCGATAAGATTTGTTAAGCTTTTGGCCAGAATTTCGTTCACAATGATAGCTTTGTGAGGTGCTGCATTATCGTGGTGCAAAATTCTCGAATTTTCTTTCCACAAACCTTGATCTTTCAACGAATTTGCTCTCTCAAATGCCCTATAAAATAATACTTCATACAATCTGATCCTTCAATGCTTATAAAATGGTAGTCTTTTGCAATGGTAGCTTTGTAACATATCTTAATCTGAATAATTTCATGTTTAGAACTGAATTTATAGAAAATACAAAGCTGCTCTTCTTCACTCTAACGATTATATAATTCACAATTAATATTTTATCAATTTGCCAACTGTTGATATATATTTTTTCATGACCAGTAAACAAATGGAAATTAGAATTAATGACTCCGTTTATAACAGCTAACCATTTTTAGTGAGAGAAGTGCAAACTGAAGTTAGGAGTGCTATGAAAACATATGCCTAAAGTAAGAGTCTGGTTAAAGTGACTATTTGCTTATAGCGACCTATTTTGACATTAACAGTTAGAACTTTGCATAGTATTTTGTTTATTATAAGAGGGGGACCCAAAAGTAATGACATTTCTGCGTGTGTCGATAATTGATTGTCATTTGTACTTCGAAGTAGTGTCAAAGATATTTTAAGGTTATTGTGACTTGTTCATTTCTAAAGAATTGAATATTAGATTTTTTTCAATTTGGGGTGAAATGGTCAGCCAAATACCAGAAGCATATCTGGCATTGTATGCTTTTTGAGTTTCGTAAGGGTAGTAACGCAACAGATGCGACCAAAAACATTTGCCACGTTTATTAATTTTGATCATCCCAATAAGGTGCTTCTCTGTGTTTGGTGGGGTATGTGCGGAATTGTTTGTTTTAAGTGCTGAAACCTGGACAATCTGTTAATGCAGATCTTTATTGTGAACAACTGGATCGAGTGATAATCGAAAATTATCCGGCGATTGTCAACAGAAAAGGTATTATTCTGCAACAGGACAATGCAAGACCGCACTGTGCAAGACGAACCTTGGAAAAAATTAATGACTTGGTGTGGGAGATACTGCCTCAGTCACCATATTCGCCCGATATCGCACCCTTGGATTTCCATTTATTCCGATCGCTACATTTTCTTACTGGCAAAAAATTTGAAAATGGATGTATATGATGACCATGCTCTAGCTGAACAAACGTGTCAGAAGTGGTTTGCCCGATTTGAAAGTGTCAATTTTGATTTGGAAGACGAAGAACGACCCAGAGCGCCACAAAAGTTTAAGAATAAAGAATTAGAGGCAAGGCTCGATGAAGATTCATCATAAACGAAACATATGAACTCGCATAACACTTGCAGTCAGTCATTCAACCAACCATTTGCCATCGTTCAAAAGTAATGGGAATAATCCGAAAGATAGATAATTAGTTGCCATATGAACTAAAGCCAAGAGACGTCGAACGCTGTTTTTTCACGTGTGAACACATGCTCCAACGGCAAAAGAGAGAGATTACAGGGCAGGCCTACCGACGACAATTGATGCGTTTGAGCCCAGCATTGCGAAAAAAAACGGCCACAATACACAGACAGACACGGCAAAGTTATTGACACAGCCACATGTTTTATCGCCCGTTAAAGCGTACTTATAAATCATAAAGTAACAGACTACTCCATTCAATAGATTATCTTCATTCGTTTTTATTCTTTTTAAAAAACTCCTTTGAATTGAAGTACTGGTGGATGTTATCTAAATATCTTGTTTGCATTTGTTGGATATTAGAGCTGGTGAATTCAACAAGCTTCCTAATATACATGTCTGCTACATATGTCCTGACAATCTACAATACCTATAGGGGTCCATTTGAGCAGAGAACTGAAGACAGATGTATATTTCACCGTCTCGATTCAATTAATCTCCTGTTACTCATAGTTTGATATTAAAGAAATCAAATAAGATGTGTGATATCCTTTTCTGAGTGTATTAATGTGTAACATTATTAGCATAAACTCATTTTAGCGCATATTCTTTGTTAACTTAATATGAATTTTATTTCAGGCTCCAGAGTGAACATTCATCAGAAACTTCAAGAAAAGAAGCAGAAACAGCTGGCGGAACTAAAGATAATAGAAGAAGAAATAAAACAGGGTAAATTGGTCGGTCCAGAAGGTGTTGATTTGGACGACCGTCAACCAATTCCCCATGAGAAGAAGCATGTAGAACCTCAGCTTCTCAGTTTGGCATCTTTGAACAACTTGGTTAGCTACGGAGTTAATCTTAACCGTAGACCACCTCCAAGAGCTCCTAGATGCAGGACACCAGAGCTGCTGTTGGCTCCAAGGTATTTGTATTGTGATTGTGCAGTGAATGAACCTGAAGTTATGGAAATGCCGGGACCACATGCTCCCTCAGATCTGGAAAGTCAGTTGTCTCTGCCCAGGTCCTACACCTTACCAAGAGAATTTAAATATTATCGAAGACAAAGACTGAGTCGCCCTGTGCAGACGGTGGCTTCTACGAACAGTAGTGATGGTGATGTTGACTCGGCAGATGAAGAGAGTGATTGCAACCCTCCTCCGGCAGTTGTGAGGCCTTTAAGGCGGCAATTCAGGCATGAAACAAAGTTGTGATTCTAATTTGAAAGATAGGAGTACATTGAAGTCAAATAGAAAATTTTTCTTAATATATTTTATTTTGATGGGGGATCTACTACCACAAAGACTTATGGTGAAATTAACAAAACATTGATCATATTGTCAATTCATCAATTTTCGATAAATTTTGATGTTTGGAACAAAAATGAACTCATGACACAGAATTAATTTGATTTGAATCTGAAAATACGAACCTGCTCAAATATTTTATTTCTTCAAAATTTAATTTAACTGGTATGAAACCAGGAAATAAAATTGATTATTTTATCACATTTTATTCAATTATGACAAAAGTGTCAATTAGAAACAAGATCAACTTTATTCGGTGTAGTTGTTTAACGAAAATTTAAATTATTCTCAACGTTAAACCCAATATAATAGTTGGTAGAAAAACTTGGATTAGAGAAGCTGAAAAAACTGAAACTGTAATATTGGCAGCAATGGTATCTATTTAAAGAATGCTGAGTAATTTTAAAATCATTAGTCTTAGTTTGATTTTTGCCAAAAAATCCTTACAACCTATGTTTTTAAGTAAATAAATCCTTCAGTTCCAAAAACTCCATGAAACTGAGAGATTAAAATGGAAATAAAGTAAAAAATTAGATCTCAAGATAAGAATTCTTCCACAGAGTATGGTTCAAATTCCATCAGCATCTTGAAATTTTTTTTCCTAGAATGAACATTCACTGTTTCTACTTTTATCTCTGGTGAACAATCATTGAAGTATCTAATGCAGTAATATTTAGGGCCACTCTCACTCAAAGTAAGACCATGTCGAGGATATTTCTGGTTGGGTTGTCTGGTGTTGAATGATGTATTTTTTTCTTCAAAATTCTCTGTGCTTAACAAAGAACTACAAGGTTTCCTGAATATGAACTACTGGTGCAGTACAAAACTCCCAATTGTAGGAATTTGTCTGCATTTCTTGAACCTCCCTAGACCATACTTCCATATCGGAATTTTGTCTCGAACACTGTCTAATATACAACTTTCATTGCATCAATATCCAAATATTTCTTCACACTCCCAGTGAGTAGCTTGGTTTGACTAATTTATTTGCCAAGTCCTAAATGTGTGTTTCCCACATAACTTTTTCGTTTAAGTGGATGCTCAGAAATTTTTGTTTCTAGGTCGATGGAATTTGTTGACATTGTAAATTATGGTCTGTTTTTTGCAGAGTCATGAAAAGCTGATTTTTTGTCTGAAGGTTGGTGTCATCTGCATATTGTCTACTAGAGACTTTGTTACTATCTTGAAACATGCGACTTAGATCAGTGAAAAAAATTATAAATAGCAGCAATCCTAGAGTACTTCCCTGAGGTACACCTAATTTTTGTTCAGACAGTCCCTGAAACTCACTGTTTTTGTCTGCTAGCACCTGAGTTTTTGATTCAAGAGATTCAGTGCAGTTTCTCTGATGCCATATTGTTCCAGTTTTTGAAGATTATAGTCATAATTCAAACTATCAAAGGCCTATCAAGTCAAGGAAGAGAGCAATAACTACCACCGAAATTCTCTACACATGCAAAACTTTCTTAAGAATAGTTTTCTACCAATGAAATTTTCTTCATTTGTTAAATTGTTTAATTCTGTTGGATATTACAACTGAACTAGGCTCAAGCAGCAAGAATTAAGAGCTTTCTTAAGCTCACCTTCAGTGGCGGATTATCCGTTAGGCAAACTAGGCACGTGCCTAGGGGCGCGCAGTTACAAGGGGCGCGCGAGCTCAGAATTTTTAATTAAGATGGCCATTTATGGCCGGTACAGGGGCGCCGACAAAGTTATTGCCTAGGGCGCTCTGGACCTTTAATCCGCCACTGCTCACCTTAAATACTAAAATAAGTTTATGTTGAACTTGCCTTGTACAACAAAAAAATTTATTTGAACTCTGATTTTCAACCACCTTTAACTTTGAATTACAACAGGGCCTCAATATTTGATAAAAAAAAATTTTTTCATTCAGTTTGCCTAAGAAAAACAGCAGGTTGGTGGTAGATCTCACAAAAGATTGTACATGCTATTCTATAATTTGAGGTGTTATGTATAGCTTGTCAAGAATAGAAACAAATGTGATATAAGAAACAATGCTGATTGGAGATTTATTATATTAAATAATGTGCACTGTTTTTATCACTAAATTTTAAATGAAATATGAAACTTGATTTCAAACAAAATTTTATAAAAAAATCATAGATGAACAAAAATTGAACATTACGAAAGAAACTACCTAGTAGTAGCATTTGCGATATTAGCGTTTTAAATTCAAAAATTAATATTAAAAGTGAAAAATCTTTTTGTCAGTATGGTGGTGGCTATTTTCCGAGTTGTTTTTATTCATGTTGAGCTGAGGTTTAGAGGGGCACTTACATGCCCAAAAGATGACGTTTCAATGTAGGTTATGTTATGTTGTCAGATGTGACAGAACAAAGGCTGTGTTAATATTTGAGAAAGTAAACGTCATTCACTTATGTCGACAGCTTTTCTCCTTCAATTGTGAAAATAGCAGGGCTTGGAGATAAAATGATTAGATAATTTTTGTATACACTTATTATAATTTCATATGGTCTGAAGTGCCATGTTTCAATCAATCTTGTTGCAGCTTTAATTATTGAATAGCATAAAAGATTAAAATTAGTTTTATTCCACTATGATTTTAATGGAAGTAATATGGATTGAGTTGAAACAAAAATTTATTTTTTCAATATACATTTATATAATTCTTTAGGACTGACCTTGTATATGAAATTTTATGAATTTGAAACTGATATCTTGTATTTTATATGTATACAAATTTTCCACTAGGTGCCTTATAGTGTATTATTTATTTTTGTACATCATATTTTGTAATTAAATAGTTATTTTGTATTTTCAATGTTCTTATTTATTACTGAAACAGGAAATCAGGCATTTACTGTATCTTATCTAGGTTTAAACTATTTTTGAAATGGGGTTCCTATAATACACCCCAGGTTACAACCTGTAATGCCATCGAACTGTGTTGACTAGTTGGTAACTAATGTCAATTAGTTTTTGCGCGTATGTTGCGGGAAAAACATGCAATGTCTGTAATTTGCGAATTTTGAGCCGAAAATTGTTTCAAACGATTCGGTTGCCCTCGCCGATAATAAATTCTAGGTCATAAGTAATCCTACCCGTAAACACTCTTACTTTCCAAAAAAGAGCTAGAAACTTGAAATTTCCATAATAGATTTGGGCCTAAATATCGTGCTCAAGTACGTTCGTTAATGAGCAAAATCGATCCAATGGTCCCAGGCAGGACTGTCAACGCAATATCACATAATCAAATTGTTATTTCAACAGGAAAAAGTCTAAATCTGACTTTTCTTTGGCACATTAATTCGGTAAGGTTGCAATGACCTTTTAAACAAGCATTTTGTTTCTGAACAATGTCCCATATTATTTTATTTCAACTTTATGAATTTCTTCATGTAATTATTATTTCCATTTTGTTTCCTTTCAATAAAACGGAGAAAAGGTAGAATAATAAAGCTTTCAATTATAAATTAAATTTATAAATAAATAAAATTATGTACATTTCATTCCTATGTAATATGCTTTGGATATCAATCTTATCATGCTTTACTTTCTAACATATTCAAATACAATTCCATTCAACCTTCAACAAATTGTCAAAAGTTTCACTGTAATGTATGAAATTTATTTGTAGTATGTTCTGTATACACCTTGCGTCAAGATAATATACATAGTTTTTATGTATTCTATTCAAAAGAACAGTTTGATGATGAGTGATTACTGAGTATGTTTTATGTTTATGGGGTCAAAAATTGACATAAAACATAGATTGTGTTAATCAATACCAGCTTTATTCAATTCAAGGCCACTTGATTTCTCTGCCTCTCTCAAGTTCTTTCTTTGTATTTACTTCACAAATGAATAGGGATTGGTGTTCAAACGAAGTAACATTATCTATATTTAACCCATAAATTTGACTGGGTCAAACATAGAGAATAAGTTTCCTCGAATAGACTAGACCGTTGAACTTTCTTACAGTTCCATATATAATTTGATTTCATAATTTTTCTGAAATAAAGGAGGTTCTCCTATTTAAAAACATATAGCAGATTAGCGCCAGTGGTATAATGGTCGAGACATTTACTAATTCTCTGTCTAAATTGTTTCTTCCTGATGGAAAAATTACTGGGAAACAGGATAAGTCAACAAGTTACAAACATTTTTCACATACTATCAAATACATCTTAGACTTAATTTATTTGGAACTATACATGTGTTGACCTTTCTGATATTGGGATAAATAATTTAGTTTATCCTGAAAGTCGGCATGACTTTCTACGAAATTATCCTTATAATTTTCCCCAGATGTTATATCCCATGGACTTGAAACTTGAGAGTATTTGTACCCTCCATGTTTTCCCTGATGAATGTGAAAATGAACGTCTTGAGGTTTCTGATGGTGAACATATTCCTGCTTCCAGAGGGCCAATTTCGTGAATACGCTGCTTGCACCGAACATGAACATAATGAGGAGAAGTCCAACTGTTTTCATAGAAAATACTGTTAGAAATATCAGTATGGTAACTATAACACCAAGCTTCAGCATTATAATGGGCATCGCGAACTTGATTTGTCTGGCTACTCCAAAGCAGCGACCTGTAATTGGAAACAGCATTTGAATGGAAAACTATTAAACAAGTTATATCCAGAGATATTAGAAGTGTTACACCTGGAAGGAATAATTTATTCAAATTTGGTTTTTGATATGATGGACAGAAGGTAGAGGAAAACGAAGAAAACCAAATGGTTAACAAGGCTTACCACAGAGAGTCAAGATAAGCGCTTTAGACAAGAAGCTTCTCGAGATCGTTTTGCATCTATGTCTTAATTCGCTGACCAATAGTTTGGAGGAGAAGATAGATCTGTTACTATGCGTATTCTATATCGGTGTACTCGAGCCTTAGGACTTTTTTTGACTGCCGAGCATTGTCGTCAACGTTTGAAATAATGCAGCACTGGAAGACAGAATGTCATAATATCGTCTTCAATGACGAATCGCGATTCTGTTTAGGTATGTACGATGGCTGTTGAAGTTTAAGAATCCTCCGGAGCGACGTGATATTGAGTTTACGACTGAACAGCATGTACACAGGACTGTTAGAATATTAGTTTGGAAGGCTATTGCCTATGGTAGCTGAACACATTATCCATTTATTTGAGGCAGCTGCGCGTTATATTGATAAAGTCCTACAAACCACTTTACTGCTTCAGCTAAGTGTACGTTCCTAGGTCCTTTTTCAGCAAAAAACACATGTTTTATATTGCTTGTTGAACAATGGACTTTCTCCAAGAAGTATGCGTTAATGTTTTACCGTGGCCAGCCCGTTCATCGGGCATAAATCCCATCGAATTTGTGTGAGATATGGTAGGGAGGATACTATCCTCTTTGTATCTCCACAGACTTCGACACAGTTTATCCACCAGGTTCAAGTTACTTCGAACAAGCTGTCATAAGCAGACTCCACTATGGAGTAGCCAAACGGATTATTAATTTTTTTCAGTTTACATGTTGATAAATATTCTTGCAAATACTATCGCATCATTCCTGATGTAAGACTACTACATTGCCAGAAAATCATGTTGAAGAAATTATTCCTTGTAGGTGTAACACTTCTTATGCCACTGAGTGAATTTCTATCAAACAGCTCCAAAAAAGTTGAGGAAATTCACAAATTTTGAGATAGTTTTTAAAAGTTGCCGAGTTTCGGTTATGTAGTGTATGATCAAAGAATTTTTAGTATTTCATGTGAATGTTTTACTTGTTCCTCTCTCTCTAAAAATGTATCTGTTGTAAGCAAGAATTCAATTATTGTGTATTCAATTTAATTTTTGTTACAAAAAATTAATAAGATATATGACTTCGTCGAGCGTCAATGGCAACCATAGCCTCATAGCAGCATGAAACATATGTATACAATGGTTAATGTGAATCTGCTCATTCAAGCAAATAGTTACTGAACCAATTTCCAGGGATCTGCTTTGCTTTTACCGCAACTCCGTTCAAGTTGGATCAAGGTCAACAGTCGCCATTGATAAGCTTGTATCCAAAAGCCAATCTGAAGAGTCCACGAGTCCCGGTTGAAACGAAACGTATATCCCACAAGCAAGAGATCTATAAGCTTCCTCAACGCATCCTAATCCTAACAACGCATCACAAAGAGCTTCAGTGTAAACCAATCCAACTAATAGAGAAATTTCTCAAAATGGAAATAAGGATTCCATCTTTTAGTGTCATCATTTGGTTTATATTGTGTATCTCCGGTAAGTTTATCAGTCATATATTGAATAATATGTTTGGAAAATCTAAATACTTACCAATAAATGTGCCTTCATTCTCTCTTTGCGCAATCCACGCACCAATATTCTTCAACTTATATTTGATATTGCTTATTAGCTTTGGACTAGGTGATGCTATCGCTTTATATACAACATCGTAAAGGATTTTTTCGGCCGTTTGATTCACTACTGGCTCTCTGTAACCGATTTCATAGGAACTTTCTGTGGATACTGTCGATCTACTGGCTGCGAACGTGAAGAGGTAGATAGCAAGTGTGGCTAGATGAAGGGATGTCTTCATATTTTACTTGGTATTTCTATTCGATCCATTTGCATTCTGTAAATACAGATGTTATAATATATTTGACAAATACAGAGTTTTCTAATCAAAATAAGTCCGCCTGAATCAGTGGCGTCTTGTGAATATAAAGATTTTCCAATCAGAGGTTTCATTTTGAATAGCCCACTATCTGGGTAGATCTCATTTTTGAAGCTGTCATCTTTTGACATTTGACAAATAAATACTACGCCATTACTAAAAATGGAATGATTCACGCTTCAACAACGCATTGAAATTGTTAAAATTCGCTACAAAAATGGTGAAAATTTTGCAGTCACAGTTCGCAAAATTGAAGCACCTTTGGGTCGTCTTGAAGCATCTATTCGGCCGGCAATAGAAGGAGTTATGTTCTGCGAATTCCTGCACTAATTTTTCTTTAGATTCTTCTTATGCATTCGATGTATGTTAATTCTATATATCTACCAGAAGAAACAGTGTTTCTAAGACATTTATTTAATTTAATTTTCTAAAATTAAAATTTGTAGAGAGACGTAACAGAAGTACTCTGCTTGATATTTGAGGTACCAACTCTGTAAATTTTAACTTTATAAATATTTATTTTTTTAAATAAATTCTATAAACAGCGGTAGAGACAGATTTGAGCTAATCCTAAATACATTTGTAGGCGCAATGTAATGGTTTGATATAATTTTCGGCGGAAATGTCTCAAAATACAGAAATTTGGACGGAATGATAGTGTACCCTGGCACGAGTGCGTAAACAGAGAAAGGAATATTGTGGGAATAGACACAAGTCATGTTGATAGACCGAGTTCTTGAGTACTTTATTGAAGTATGTCAAACAACCTATTGACAGACTTCCATAAAACACTTCCAGGAAGTTGTTGACCATCCCTCATAACCATTATCGAATCGCATCAAATAGGAACAAAGTACAGTTACGAACGTAAGAACCGATTAAACACAATCGAGGAATTTTTTCTAGATCTTTAGTGCCTTACTCCACATTAGCTTCACCTGAACATCTATTTCTTAGTTTCAGTTGATACTTCCTGAATCTTTTCTCAGAAAAAGCGAACGAAAAAACAGATATTTTAGATTCCTGCGACCTCAATTTTTTTGGTGGAAACCCTCAATTTACCAGGTTCAAGATTCTCTAGCTAAATTCTTCGGTAATGGATTCGTTCTCGAATAACCGTTAGGATTAAAATGTTATATTTGGAAATTTATGCTAATTCACTCTGTTGAATCTCAGTATATCGAGGGCTTTTCACGAAGAGCATCTATGAGACATATTTGGGTAAAGAATCAATATGAAAATTATATCGTATGCAAATTATGCAAATGTATGGTAGATCGATATCATCTACTCACCTAAAATATTTTTGGAAATGCGGACTTACCTCTATCAGAACTTAAAGAGTGTTTTTTGAGGTAGAGAATTTTCATGAATTTAAACGACAGGTATTCTCTCTGAAATATAATTAACAAGAAGTATGTGCAATGGTAACAGAAAATTTTTCGAATCGGGAGAGTGTAACTCGCATCTGTGCAACAGTTTAAAACTTAAATAAGCCCGAATAGATTTTGTTCATCGCTGGGACATACTACTCTGTCAAGAAAGTACCGGGAATTTTCAATTAGAACAACATTTTTACATTTAATCGTCAAAATTTATTGGGTCGCCTTCAAAATATGCTCCATTTGCTCCAATACATCTATGCCAACGGCACTTCCAATTATCGAAACATTTTTTATAGGCGCTTTCCGGGATGGACTATAGCTCTCGCGCCGAATTTTGTTTTATGGCTTCAATCGACGCAGAACGGGTGCCACGAAGGGGAAATTTAAGTTTTGGGAAGAGGAAAAAGTCGCAGGGAGCCAAATCCGGCGAATACGGTGGTTGCTGAAGCACGTTTGTTGAGTTTTTGGCGAGAAAGTCAGTCACAATCGTAGCTCGGTGAGAAGGCGCGTTATCGTCATGCAAAATCCATGAGTTGTTCGCCCACAAATTTGGCCGCTTCTTACGGATACGCTCACGCAAACGTTTCATAACGCCTAGGTAATACTCCTTGTTTACCGTCTGACCCTCTGGAACGAATTCGTAGTGCACCACGCCACGGATATCGAAGAAAACAATGAGCATCACCTTCATTTTCGAGCGGCTTTGGCGTGGTTTTTTCGGTTTCGGCTCATTTTTTGCCACCCATTCCGATGATTGCTGGCTTGTTTGCATATCGTACTCGTAGACCCAGGTCTCATCACCAGTTATAATGCGTTCCATGAATGTAGAATCGGAATTACAGCGATCCAGCATGTCTGAAGCAACCTGTTCGCGATGACGTTTTTGAAGAAAATTCAGGTCTTTCGGTACGAGTCGTGCGGCCACCTTTCTCATGCCCAAAATATCAATCAAAATCGTACGTGCGGACTCGTGGGATATCTTAAGATCATGTGCTATCTCTCTCAAGCTGGTACGACGGTTTTCCAGCACCCTTTCCTTAATTTTATGGACGTTATCTTCGATCAAAGCCGTCGATGGGCGACCACTTCACGACCGTCCTTGAAGGCTCTGTACCACTGATATGCGAGAGTTTTCGATAGAGCTTTATCACCAAAGGCCTTTTGCAACATTTTCAATGCATCGGCACACGAAAATTCATTTGCAACACAAAACTTTAAACAAATTCTTTGCTCAACGTAATCACCCATAGTAAAAATCGGCACGCACTCTGACATCGACTGACTTAATCAGCTGTTGCAAACACACTAGTTGACAGATCCCGCTCAAGCTTGGCATAGTAATTAAGGACAGTGGTACCAACCTAGGAAAAAAAAATTTACCTGCCTCATTGCCCCGCCAGATTTAAATCGATAATTCCCGGTACTTTCTTGACAGAATGTATATCAAACGACATATAAAAATAAACATTCATTATGAGACATCCAAATGATATAACAAAATCCAATAAATAAAAATTGTTCACCAAAATCTATTTTTACATATCTTGAGTTTTTATATAAAGTAACTTAGATATCCAATAATATTGAATATTCTAAGTGAGATAGTTTTATTATGAAATTCTTAAAATTATGTTAAACATTTTTGAAAGATATTTATCTTCATAAGATTGATCAGCAGAAACAAAATTTTGTCTATTCAAAATATTTAATTTATAGGATTTTGGTTAACAATTTTTATTTATTGGATTTTGTTATATCATTTGGATGTCTTATAATGAATGTTTATTTTATATGTCGTTTGATAAAGGTGGTACTTATATGACATTATTTTAATTTATTTTCAGAAGTTATAATTATTAAATATAATTTTTTGAAATTAAATATGTAGAAGGCTAATATTGAAATATTTAATTGCCTTTCATTTGTTTGTGCTCCGCTAATTTTGACGGCGTGCGTATAAAAACGGTTCTATCCAAACGAATGATTGTGTATTTCAATCGTAAATAGTAGTAACTATTAGCATGAAATCATAAGTCAAGCAAAGAGTCCTATATTTCATACGTTTTAAAATAATTATAGGTACGTGACCAGCAGACACGATAGCTTGAAGCAAACCTCTGGTGGACTTCAATGCAAAAAAAAATATATCCAAGCGTTTTCTGTAGTTAATGTAGATAATTGTTGAACGCTAGTAACTGTAATCTTTCAGTACCAAAAAAATTGCAGGAAGTGAATTTGACTTCATAAAAAGGCAGAAGGTTTGAGTCTCCAAAGAGGATGCATAGAAAATTCAAGAATTATCCCATACATAGGCCCTTGCAGCAAACTTTGGTTACCTGATTTCCTTATTTCTGTCCAGTCTAGTTCATTAACGCAAATACCGAAACTGCAAGCCTTCATGGCAGAGCAACTACAGAAAGAAGAGCATACCAAAAATGGAAAATCACGAAATCAGCAGAATATTGCAAATAACAAACTATGAACCAGAAGAGAGAAGAAAAATAAAAAATACCGAAAACCAGCCTGAAAGAACCACTACTCAAAATGACAATCAAGAAGCCCACATTTCATACTTACAGAAGGGTCTTTCAATATGGGTGATGGTTTTTCAAATAGAATTTCTAGTACATTTTTTCCTATTTCCAGATGTCACTTTATTTAGAATAATGCAGAGATCCACATATTTTTATAGAGGAAAATTAGGCGAGAAGAACCACCTAGGGAATTTTATGCCTACTTGTCATTGTCGATGGCAGGAGTAAGAGTCTAAGGTCGCTTCGTAGACTTGCGCGCGCACATAGTATCATTGCTGAGCCTAAATACTACTAACACTCGTGAGGAAAAAAAAAAGAGTTGTGGTGATCTTCTGGGACTGAACGCCGGCTTCAGAAGTCCAGTTTTCCTTTATTAGAAATAGAACGCCTATTGTTCATTAAAAGTTAAGGATAGACACAAAAGGGAAGTCGACTGAGCTGTCCTAACATGGAAAGTTATTGTATGGTATTGAATTAACTGAGGTCAACGTGAGTGTTATTTGTATCATGTATTCTTTATTCATGGGTGGATTTTACTGTATTGATGCTCCAGCTAGGCACAATAACTATGTGTCTTCAGAATGCCGCAACAAGGCCTTCCTAAACAATTATATTATTAGGTATAAATATTATAATGAATAGATAGTTAAATAATAGACACCACAACTTCTGTGTCTTCAGAATGCCACTACAAAACATTCCTGAACAACGATATTATGCGCCCAGATTATAATAATCTAATTAGATAGTAGGTGTGTGAATGGGGAATTCCTGACCAAAGGGTTATTGTTAAACTACCTCTAAGATTGTAACATGTTCTTATCCTATTGCCATGTGTATTCACTCAATTGACTGCTGTATTTATCTTTATTTGCACACTAAATATGTTTTAGGATATTAAAAAGGCAGTTTATCTCTTGAACCTTAATTTTATGAATAAAAGGAAGGGCAGGGTTGAAGAATGTATGGAAGCTGAAGAGAGGTCAAGGTTTTTTATCTCTGACTCTTTTTTTGTCCTAAAGTACAACCTCGCTCTCATACATCTAGTCAAGTGCGGGACCCTGCCTTCCGCAACCAAATATTGTATTTTTTTACTTAACCTTGCATTCCGAACTTCCCGTCACTGTTTCCTCGTTCTCGTTCAAGTGTAACTTGGGTTATCTACACAACGTAACGTCCTATTCTCCCGTCACTAGATGATCACGATAAAAAGGTTAGCGTTCTTTAGAGTACTCCGTAAAATCCCGGATATTTTAGAGTACTCCGTGAAATACGCGATAGCTCAATAGTGTGCAGTTTCATGTTTCGTTCGACTTCTCTTGATCGATTGGATGTAATAAATATTACCAAAGTAGTAGTTCAGTTGTGGATGCTTAACGCTCATTCACTCGAGATAGTCGCCATTATCGGTACTTTGCTTTTACGCCTCACTGTCAAAAAGTTTGAATGTAAATTTACTTTGCATAACAATAAGCTGACGGAGAGACCCGATGAAGGGCACTCACACATGAGTCATCTTGTAGTGTCGTACCAAGCAGTGCAATAGAGGTAAATTCTGTGCAGAAATGAATCCTGTAAATAATTAATGGAATATAAATTAGTATAGTGGAAATTAGACCATTCAATTAACTGAAAACGTAACGGTAGCTTCCTTACTTCTTTCCCAAAACATAAAAGAAATAATAATTAGAAAACCATGCAAAACTTGCATGAAATTCGCTAGACTGTTTTTAATACTCCAAAAAGTTTCTCTTCCTTTCAGCTTCTGCTTCCATTATGTTCTGAGACATTATTCACCTTTAACAATTTCATGGTATGTATATTCGAACTCTATCGTTGCACTTCGTTTGCTTCACTAATTTAATAAACCAAAAACGTGACAACTGACGGAAGATTGATTTCGAAGCGGAAGATGATTTTTAAGGTCGAATATCGAAATTATATTTGGCGACCATGTGAAAAACTCACTCTATCGAATGAAAGTTAGTTCTGGTGGACTCCGCAATTAAGACATTTACTAAAACATTGCATTGTTAAAGTCGATTGACTCTTAAGTGAGAAGCGGATTCTTCATTTGAGATATTTAAACTCAATCCGTCTCTTAATTATACTCAATTGTATATTTTCTAATTAACAACCATCAAATCAAGATCTCCTATATTATGTTAAATATTATACAATTACAAATCGGAGAAAATCGGGTGAGGTAATTATCGATCTATTTCCAGTTATTTTCTGTGTTATGAATATTAACGATACATGTATCAATCACTTTCATCATTTGAAAAAATTATTATGTTTTGTAATTTGAATTGCACGCTTTTCTCGTAGAATAAATCTTGTTAGTAATTTAATCTGAAGATATTTTCCGCAATAGTAGTTCTGCGGAATGTTAGCAATAATCATAGTTCTCTTATGCAATGTTTCTAACTGGAACAATTATGGCGGAAGTTAGTCCTCCGTTTCAACCAGGTGTGCACATCTGTTCTTCGACTTGGCAATATTCTCATTTTGCTACATTATTGTGCGAATAAATGTAAACGCAGTCAGAAACATGTTGAATATACAATTTATCCTACGAAATCTAAAGAGTTTAAATATATCATGTTCAAAAATGGACAGAATATGACGAATGGTTCTTAACTTATTTTCATAATGAAGAAATCTGCCTTCTCTAAGGATCATACGAGTGAGAGAATCCTTCATAGATTATACCATAGATTTATTATCTTAATACGTCTATGGGTTATATAGACTTCCGCACTGTATTAACCCGCTTATGCCTATGTCAAACATTCTATGACACAGAGCACGGGTTCTGCGAAAATAACAACGAAGATGGCCTCTATTGAATTATTTAATTTTAAAAAGGAGGTTTTTTTTGAAAGAAACCTCATGAGCGACACTAACTATAACTATCCTTAATCTGTGTAGTCCCCCTTGATAGCTCTTGGTAAGTGAACTTCTTGTATATGTTTTAATTAATTGCACGTTTTACATTTTTGAATGTACAACTTAGCTTTATTCTCGGGTATTGCATGATCTTTTGTTGTAATTCTGATTGTTGCTTGTTAATTTTCATTCTGTATTTTTGCCTTAGTGATATTTACTGAAAATGCGTTGGTTTCGTATATTAAGCGTCACAGCCCTCACAAGTAATCTATTTTAATTGTAGAAGAGAGAAGGATCTTTTAAACCACGTATTTTTCATTTTCACTAGATTTTATTTCTTCAGAAGAAAAATTGGAAAATATAACGTTTTTTCACTTTCAGATGACAGAACCGTAAACCTATCACATTTAGCTTCTCTCAGAAGTAATTTACAGGTTTGAAATTTTCAGGATGAATGGAGTGTTCAACAAGCGCGCAAAAACTTCATACATCACGTCAGTGCTTTTCACTTTTTTTGCGCAGTTGTTTTCAGAAAAATGCCGGTTTACCCTTAAACACTTTAACTTTCGAATGGAAAGAGCTGAAGAGTTGAAACCTTTTCGATAACAAGAATATAGTTGAACTACTAAGATTTTCAACTGTTTCGTCGGCGAAAATTTTTTCGCTATAATATTAAACTAATTTTTGATACTAAGCTAACTGACAAACTTTGGCACTTCTAATTCAACGTTGAGGAAAGCAAGCGTCCTTCCTAAATCCAGATTTATCAAATAACTGTGTATGTCAAAATATTAGAATTACTTTCAGTAAATGGCAAATTTTTTAATTTTCAACATTTCCCTCAAATTTGATGTCTTTGTTTTGTTAACTCTCTTCACTATAATTGCAGATTGATTTTTTCAAAATTTTCTCAACGGCAAAATCATGAAAAGTGATTTTTATCTAGATATTTTCAAGGGATTTTACGTTCCTTCAGAAGAATAGTTCAAAAATTGTAAAAAATGAGATTTATTTGTCTTTCAGATGACAGCTGTCATCTGTGAAGATTTGAAATCTTCCCACTTCAAGTCAGTGCTTATCTAGATTTTTCTTTGGCTACATATCGTTTAACAGGGTGAGCTTTGCCAGTTTAAAATTAAGCTAGGCTTTTTTGTTAACTTTACGAAAATTGGAAAAGATAGGGAAACATTAACTAATTATAAATGAAATTAAATTTCCACAAACTTTTCATTGTTGAACTACAATTGTTTCACTACACTGTGGCTTAATCATGTTCTACATTTGAACTGATACTGTGTGAAAACTGACATAGTTTTTTTTCAATGTATTGACAGGTATTACAGCAAATGTATTTAAAAGTAGGAAGACAGTTATTTGGGTGTTCCCATTTAGATTGAGAGAAACCGACAGTGGCATTAAAAGTTATTGAGGTTGTTGGTTTTTCCAAACTACATGATGATATTCAATAAAGGTAACCTACTGGTATCCGCTTGTTCGTCCCAGAAGAATCTTCTGGGAATTATATCGGTTTATTTCAAGTGATTGTAAAAATGTTAATCTAGATCCTTTACTCTCGATATGAATAATTTCATATTCGTTGTTGAAATTATGTTCAAATTCTATTGAATGGTTGACGTACGTGGAATGTGTGGAATTTTAAGTGTAGCTCTTTTGATGTTCATGGATTCTCTTCTTGAATGACCTGCCGGTCTGACCAATATAAACCATTGGGAAAAAGTCAACTTATAGACTCCTGATTTATTATCTTTATCTGTTATAAATGGTTCTTGAAGCTGCTGTGTAATTTAAATTTTTCTTAAAATAATTCTTCGGATATTCTATTTATCTGTATGATTTTTTTGGAATGGGGTCTTTTGTGGTAGGATTAACGTGAGTTACCTTTTTCTGTTTATTGTTCATCATCTTATCTATAAGGGTTGGGTTGAAATCATTGTTAGGTGCTATTTGTTTGATTATATTGAGTTCTTTGAAAAAATTCTGAGGATTCATCGGTATTTTTAGAAATCTATGGATATAGATGACATTTTTTGATTGAAGGGATGATTAGGAGTTTTATGCATGGTGATATCTGTGTGTGTAGGTTTGTGAAATATGCTAAATTCATGTGCATTATTCAATCTTGTGATATTTAAGTTTAGTGAATCATTAGCTAACAACTAGCTTTACCAGGGTAAAAGGGACGGTTTCTTATGATTGAGATTTCAGGAAGACTGGTTTGAAACAAGAATAATAAGTTTTTTTAATATTTTTTCTCTTGAATTCTTGATTGATTAATTATCAACTAATTTAGTTGTCATAAATCGATGATAACATGCATAAATATCAACGTAAGTTGCAGCTTGTGCTGCTTAAGGCATTTGAGTGTATTTATAAGGTTTTTTAATCTGAATATCTCCTCAAGAAAAAACCCTTCGTAACCAGAACCTTCTTTGATTTACAACACTTGCGATACTCACCCAAGGAAAAAAAAATGTTTCCGAATAGCACCTAAGAGCGGCACATTGTTTACACTGACGAACAAGACACTCGACTGATTTATCGTTTTCCTATGCAAAGTCCTTCTTCCATAGGAAATTAAACCGCGAAAATTCGGTCATCATCGACGTCAATTCATCACCACAACACAATCGAAGTCGGGGGACCGAAGAGAAACTTTAGCGAGATAACCGAATAGAGATCCTTATTCATTCGGAATTAGGCACGATGTCAATTAGACAAGAAGCTGAAGATGTGTGTCTAACAGTTAACCATGAGGAACTATCACAATATACATGGTGCTTCTTCGGCGAACGTCAGTCAGTGCACGTTTATAGGAAGAAAGTATTTTCCGCGAATCGCCTTTGTCCGCGTTTTAAAGGGACCGTTACTTTTTCAACACTCGGCTACTTCAGTGGTCAGGTTCTTTGACCACGTATTGTTCTTGCTTATGCAACACGTGATAATCGTTTGTGCGGTTATCGTGGGATCCTTTCTCATCCATAAAAAATATAGGAGCACTAACTTGACTTAAGAAGCTTCAGCGCATTGGTACATTGAGAACAATCATGGTAGAAATATATTCAATGTCAAAAGTGTTGCATAAGTGTTTGTTTAACTTGATTTTTGCGCGCTTGTTCCAGGGAACAACGTGTTCTCTTTCGACCAAATATTTTGTTATTTCGGAATTTTGAGTTATTTCTGCAACCAATTGGGAGAAACACTATTTTTCGTGGCAAACGTATTTCTAGTGTTTCTTGACGTGTTTCACACAATATTTTTTCTAATTTTGAATTGAATGTGACTAAAAATTCTTTTAAATTTAAATTGAAAGTCTCTACAGACGCCCATCGTAGATTCTTCTCAATCATCTAGTGATTCGGCCATATTTATCTGTTACTTCGTTTCTATGGAAGCAAGTGTCATGTTTCGTGGTTTTGATTGTCGAAAGAAGTGGAAAATAATAAACTTTATTCTTCTCGTAAATATTCATTCAATTTTTCAAAAGGCCAAACTTTAAGGGGAGACATACAAGTTATTTGCAACAAAAAATGTCATATAAAACATGGGCGAAATGTCGAAGGTTATTCTTCAATTTAACATTTCTTGATTTCACGAAATATTTCAAGTTTTTTTTATAAAATCAATTATACTTCAGTTATACTTGTAGCCTCATCAAATTTGATCACATATCGGAAAACGGCATCAAATTTGCTATCAGATAAGAAGTTATGGTGTGCCAAAAAATTCTTATTGCGGGCGTGGTAAGGAGATGAATATCACTATTCTGAAGTGAACAAAATCAGTCATATTTTTCCAAAGGCTCTATCGATGAAAAATTAATTATGGACATGTTTTCTCTTCAGCAAAGAATACCACATTCAGTGTGCTTTAGAATGACATCAACTTTTGTGCTAGCTGGTTGTCCTCAGCAATAATATCACAGCTAAGAATATAACAATGAAAAGTTGAAATATTCCAAACCTAAATTTGCTTTATCTTGAAGCTCCTTGTGATTGAATATCAAAGTGAACATTGAGTTTAAAATTTGACAGTTTCTGTTGCTCAAAAATTTTGAGTATTTGTACGTTTTCTTGAATCTAACGATTTAACTCAATTCATAATAAGTATTCTAGAAAAAATCGAATATCACGATATGTTCACCATTTATGAATATGCGAATGGAAATGCTCGCGCAGCGGTTCAAGAGTACCGTTTGCGTTGTTTTCCCAACAGACGACAATCAAAAAGAAAGACGTTTGTATAAGTGTTTAGGTGATTTGGTGAAACAGACTCATTTGTTGGTTTCCGAATCAGAGGAGGTGGTCAAATTAGTCAGCAAGGCACCTGCTTACTTCAAGCTGTCCAGGACTACCTCACAACAAGTACTCGTCGAATTGGTTGTACATTGAGGATTCATCTTTCTACAGTACACCGAGAAATAAAAAAAAACAAGTTACATCCATATCATTATTATAAAAAGGTGCAGGATCTGCTACCTGTAGATGGTTACAGTACAGAAAATTTCTGCAAGTATTGAGTATGGTACTCAATTAATTATTTATAATGAGTTGGTTTATCGAAAATTGTCGATAAGATAGGTTCCTTGCCTACCTAATGAAGAATCACAAAGTACACCATTTTGCCGCGTGTGAAAGGCTTTTAACGCGATATCGAGAAGAGGGTGATGATTTCTTAAGTCACATTGTTACCTCTGATGAGAGATTGGTGTATTATTATGCACCAGGATGCAAGCATGGAGTGGGGACAGCCTGGAGAAGCATCACCTGGTATTCCCAGGAAATGTTCCGGGCCTTCCAGAGGCAGCGTGGCTCCAGCAAACGCTAGCCGATCTGCCTCTTCGTTACCCAAATAGTTTGACCTAATTACGACTGATATTAACAGCGTGGTCGTATCCTATTTTCTGAGTAGCTTGTCCACCATAATAAGACATCTTGGGAAAAGGAATTCACCTTCCTTTCTAGTGGTGATTGTTACACAAAATGCTCCAAGGCAGTTACTTACTTTAGTGGATACTAGAGTTGAAGGCTTTTTTGTGGAAAATGCAACGAATATATTTCTGTCTGCCTTATGAGCTCATCTTAACTGTATTAGAAAGCGAATTTAAATTTTTGATGGCCATTCAGTTCACTATCTCTTTTCAAAACTAATTTCTGGTAAGCGAAAAGTTCTACCAACGATAGATCAATGTCACGGATAAATATTCCCTTATATTTCCAAAATGAAACGATCACTAACGTGTATTAATAAAAGTCGAAAGTAATTTGATCGAAATTCGATATGAAATATTAGAAGATACTGATGTATACATGATGACCAGTGTTAGAGGAGTAGTTTTATGAACCATGGAAAGAAGGAAGAACGGTAATAGAGGAATTGAATAAAAATTGATGGAGTAAATGGGAAAATTTATAAAGGAAAAAAATGCATAAAAAATGGTTAAGCATGTGAAGATCTGAAATCCTTGATATGTATGGAACAATAAAGAGACATCCTTCCTTCCACAAAAGATGGAAGGAAAGATACGTGAATGTGGAGTTGAATATCGGAGGATATAGAAGCAATGAGACGTACAGGACAATTAAACAGAAAAATAATAAAGCAGCATCCCTAAAACTTTTATCTAAAATTGTAAGTGGCACAGGTACTACCACAATCTGTTTACAGAAGAGCTATCCGTGCTCATAAACTCACATACAGAGTATCACCATCATCTATTGAACTGGAACGTACTGAAGAGATCCGTATTCTCTATGGATCATACGAGTAACAGAATTCCTCATAGATAGTGTTATTTATGTGTCAAATATTCTGTGGCACTGTAACTTGACACGTATGGGATAAGTGGCAATAACAAAGAAGAAGGTCGTTATGGCGTTCCCACTGTGTTTTGAAACGGCAGTGAGGAAGGTTCTTGGAAATAAACCTCCTGAGCGACTTAAAGATATACTCCAGATAATAGTACTTATAACAGTCCCTCTAGGTAACTACTTGGTAACTAAACTTCTTTTAAATACTTCTGATTAATTGCATGCTTTACATTTTTGAATACCATTTTAGTTTCAATGTAAGATTCTCAGTGATTGCACGCTCGTGTATCTGTACTTCCACTCATCGCTTTTCACTCTTGTATTTTTGCTTGAGTGTCCGACCGGAATGTTTTACTAAAATGCATTAGCTTAATATATAACCTAAGCGGCATGACCCTCATAAGTTATCTATTTGTATTGTTTACTTTCCGTCGGTGCTATTTGTTGCTATTTGTTGTATTCATTAATAGTGGTTCTTTATTTTTAGTGTTCGTGGTATTCGCAGAGCTTGATATATAACTGATTTGTATGTTCTCTAGTGTGATCCCCGGTTACCAATTTCTTTGCTTGCGTTTATTGTAACGTTAATTAACACGCCCAGGTGATGGGGTACTGTATCTATTTTATAATGGCCATATCGCTTTAAGTTACATATTTGCCAAATGCATACGCCCGCTTACTTTGAGAGATTGAATTCCTTGTGAACCGGTTGCGTTCTTTAGGATGAATCACTGTGTAATCCTGGTAGAGGACGATGAGTCGTATAGAGACAGTAAATAGGTCCGGATATCCAACGATACTGTGAGAATGTGTGAGTGATTGCTAGAACATTGAATCATACCGAACTTCTATGGGGCCTACTGTGAAGGTGAGAATAATTTACAAGAGCTCCATGAAGCCCTTCGTCATGAATGGGAGAATATTCCACAAGAGAATATTCGAAGGCTCATCGCCGGTATGTGAAGACGTTTGGAAACTGTAATCAGAGCTAGGGTAGGTCATACGTCATGCTGACACTGAAATTTTTACAGTTACGAACTTTTTTCAATTTCGAAGTTTCTAATTTAAAATAAAAAGTTTCATTTTTTTGGGGAAATTCTATTTTCCCTACCATTTCAGAAATTTCATGAATATCGTAAAAATTTTACTAAGAAAAGTATTTGAACGGTAATGATCAAGTGTCAGTGTATTCACCTTCCAAGATCAGCTGATCTGTCTCCGATTGAACATGTATATTACATTATTGGTCACAGGCTGTACACTTCCCTTTAAATACTTTGGCAGCTCTTTCTCAGGCTAGAAGAGATATCCCAAGAAGACATCGTCTCCACCATTAGAACTGAGCCTAGCCTTACCAGTGAGTGCATAAGAAATCACGGGTGGTCCATACACTTTTGAACGAGTTTTTGCTGCGAGTTATCTAATGTAGAAACACTGAAAATGTGTATCAGGAATTATAAAAATCGGATAATTATATATCACCTTTTTTTATCAGTCGGTGTAATTACCGATGATTGCCATTTAAACCTCTAGTAAGAGATAGACAGGTTATTGAGACCGGTCGTCTTAAAAGATGTTTTATTCTATTTCCACAACATAATCTAAAACGTAATCCTAATTAACTTGTAACCGTGCTTCCTGAACTCAATTAAGCAACATCTCCAGGCCAATTACGCATTCATTGACCATTTCAGAGACGTTCGGAAGCATATTGATGAATGAAGGAACACCAGTGGTCGTTTGATGGATGGTAAAATGCGATCGTTAGAGTGAAGTGATGAAATCGCCGATAGTGAAAGTGGGAAGAAATGAAATTTACGATAATCTGTAATTGCGATACTGAGAAGAAATGGGAGAGTCTAGTGGACATCGGGAATAACAAATTCCATCTGATATATGGAGATCCTCCGCAAACAAACAAACTTGGGTGAAAGTGGGCAGTAACCGATGGTGGTAGAATGGTCGTCATCGCTCAAGATGTTCACTATTTTAATAAAAAGTGAGCTTCGGTCAGTAGGCAAGTTTCTTTTTTGTCGGTGACATGGATACTTGAGACAAGTGAGTAAGATTATTTGTTCGACTATTGCAGGTATGTGTTACGCTTGTATCTGCTCGTTCCGCTATTTGTTCCCAAGTGCATGTTCTTTGGTTGTGGGTGAAATTTTTCACTGGATAATGTGAGGTTATATTACATCAGAATTTTAATCTCTTGAATTCACATGGAGTTCTTGAGATTTCATATCAATGAAGCGAAACTTAATCAAATTCATGTCTAATTGATTCGGTCTTTACTTGGAGGAAACTCATTTTAGTATCTACATTCTACTGACTGATGAAGTCTAGTGTAACAGAGTTTACATGCAGTATACTAGTACGTGGAAAAATAATGGTAAAAACAAGTCGATAAGTGTTTATTGGAGTTATATTCATTAATAAAACTTTATAAAGAAAATAATCCGATTAGACCAGTAGTTTCATTTATCACATAACCAGGCATAAAATTATATAGAGTTTTAATTTCTATTATTCAAACCGAAACAAACTTTTCAGCTGAACGCGCTATTAAAAACAGTATCCAACTCGTAGACAATATTTAATCCGTCACCTAAAATTGTAGATTAATTTGAGTCGACGTACAAAATTTATTTCCTAGTATACCTCCAATAGAAACAATACAAATCGTGAAAAAGCTATTGATTAAAAATAACACCAACTCCATCAAAATGATTGTTATTCTTAATTGGTTTCTTAAGAAATAAACATAATCTATGTTCTGGAAATGAAATGAATATTTTCTCTATTTCAATTGCAATATATTTAAAAAAAATTTTTATTCAAAAAACTTTTAGAATTAAATTAATGTCTAAAACAAGCACCTCTTACATTTAATAGACGTATATAATCAAACCTTAATATATCATGTCAAATGGAATAAATAAACCAAAAGATATACGAAAGTCATTAAAATTAATAATTAAATATTTAAAGGAGACAAAATTTTGTTTCTGGTCTTACCTTTAAGAACACCAATTGCCTTTTAAAAACATGAACACACTTAAAGGACTTCTCAAAGAATATAATTTATTTGAAATATTTAATATATTTAAATATTCGAATAAGTTAATTCAGAAATCTCTAAAAACATGCACTATATCTTCAAAAAACAAATATAATTCTAAGCAATTCCTTCTTCAGCCCTGAATAATATTCCAAATATCAAAATCAAAAAACTAACCTATATCAAAACCTCACCACGTGTAAAGAAATAATGCTTCGAAACACAGATCAACTTTATAATTCAAGATTGATCTATGTTCTAACAAAATCAAAGAACAGTGTGAGTTATTTTTAAGGCTTATTTAAATTCCATTGACCTTCCATAATGAGACTGCTTGCTGAGTGACTTTTAATGTTAGAGCAAGTTCTTTTTTTGTTTGAGATGAATCTTCCTCCAATAATTCCTTCAATTCTGCATCCTCGTAAATTTTTGGCCTTCCACTGCGATCTTTGTCTTCTACGTCGAAATCACCGTTTTTAAACTTTTGAAACCACTCTCGACACGTTCCCTCACTCAAAGCACCCTCACCATATGCTTTTACGAGCAATTGATGCGCCTCAGCAGCAGATTTCTTTAAATTAAAGAACTAAACTAATATTTCCCTCAAATGACGCTTACTTGGCTCAAATTTTGACATTTTCAACTTATAAAAATTTTATTTTACCAATATAAAATCAATGATATTAATAGGTTATGTTGTTCTTGAATGTCCAAACTATTTTTTAAGCCGGTTATCATCTGCGAAAGCTAACTGAAACTCCGTGCCACGCCATCTACAATAAAACGGCGGAAACTTATTTGTACTCCTAATAGCTTCAAACAACGTTTACAACCCCTTTCTTATAGACAAAATGGTATCCAATAAACAAAAGAACATGGCATTAAATATCGTGTACCCAATCATAAAAGAAGACAATAAACAGAAATATTTTTCGTTATCTTGTGTTAATGGATTATCTGAAAATTTTGCTAAACATCTCAAAAATAGTTTTAATTACAATACAGCTTTTAAAACCATCAATTACCTTCGTACCTACATAAAAAACAATAGAGGAAATAAATCTAGAGTCTACAAGTTGCCTCGCAAAGATTGCCCTTTAGTATATATTGGACAGACAGGTACATCTTTCAAGAAGAGAATCCAAGAACACCATGTACGAATTCCGTACATTTACTTATCATCTTAAGGAATTCAGACATAATTTCAACAATAACTATGAAATTATGCACGTCGAAAGCAAAAGTTCTAGATTAACACTTTTAGAATCGCTTGAAATCAACCGATACAATGCCCGTAAAATCCTTTTGATTGAACAAACAGATGTTGACAAATCCCCATTACTGAATATTTTTCCCTGATGTCATTTTTTAGCGGCAAACTCCAATAAATACCCTAAGCCTTTATTACTTATTTTGTCAAGAACTTAACTGTATTTAAACTCTGTTACACTAGACACCATCAGTCAAAAGAATGTAGATACCTGAAAAAACCACATCGTGGTGAAACTATTGTTGTATTGTAAACATTTTTGTGGAACTCAAATTCAGTATGCAGTGAGAAAGATATCTTTTAGAAAGAATCTTTCCTGTAGGGTTAACCATAAACACTTCATAGACAGAAATGTGTAACATTTAAATTGACTATGCTTCGAAGTTCATTTGATTGTTGGGTTTCTTCTGTTTTCTTACGATCGTTTTCGTGTTATCGAAATCGGGATATGGGTTAGATGTAGGTTCATTTATTTATTATTTTTAGTCAATTTATGAGAGATTCGACTGAAACTGGTGCCAAATGTGAATTTTCCATCTAAAAATACACATTTCAGCTTTTATAATTGATAAATAAGTGGGAGCATTTGAAATTTGCATTTTTGATCGGCTATAAATAAAAAAATAATGAATATTTTTGATAGAAGTGAGTTTATTAGAAAGGTTAAACCTTGAAATTATTCAAATGACCGCCACGACTAGCTACAGTACTACATCCGATCAACCTTATTTTTCAGTACATTGTCGATTGTTTGGGGCTCAATCTCATTAATGACAACTTAAATTTCGCGTTTCAAGGGATCAATTGTTTCTGGATGGTCAGCATAACACTTATCTTTAACGGATCCCCACAAAAAAGTTCCGCGAGGTGCAAATTCGCTAAAGATGATTTTTCTGGGAAAATGCTCATCTTCGGCTATGCAATCATTAGCCCGATGAGCGAAGTGGAAATACATCGGATGGTCACAAAGTTCCACTTCTTGAAGTAGTTGAACTTTGTAAGACTCTATACTGTGATCTTCATGCAAAATTTTCCTCAGGGAAGGGCGAGAAATGTTCAGTTTTTGAGAACGATGACGAGTTGATGATGCTTCTGGGCTACAGCAACAATGTTTCAGGTCTGCTCACTAGAAAAGAACGTGAACGGAAATAACTAGAGCCTTGAAACTTTATGTGAAGTTCAGTTTTGGGGTCTAAATGATTCGCCTAAGTTCGTTGGGTGATACTGGTACAATAGTTTCGCAGTAATTCACCCTTGAAAATGTTTCATATTTATACCCAATATTTTCGAAACTACAGATGCAAATTATTTGAAATCCGATATTTAGGAAGAGAATAATAACGTGCACACTCCTGCAAAATTTAGTGCGGATCGTATGATTAGAAGTTTAAAAAACAATTTGTGAGCGGATCAGCGTTCAGCGCTACCTTAAGCACTATAACTTTCGAACAGAAAAAGATAGTGCCTTGAAACTTTCGTGGTAGAAATAGAAGGCATGAATATATCGGTTGGATTCCTTAATGGGCTAAATCAGTCTAATGGTTTCGCAGTTATTCTCGTTTGAAATTTTCATTTATTTTTATCAAGATTTTCCAAACTACACATCCGATCGATCTGATATCTGGTATTTCGAAGCAAAATGATAACGCGCGTGTTCGTCCAAAATTTGATGTAGATCATATACTTAGAAGATTCAAAACAAAAAAATAATTCGTGAGCGCACTTGCTTGGATCGCTACCGAAACCATAGCAAAAATCCTACGATCAAGTAAATTTACCATTTAAATGTAAATTAATGACACAAAGGCTAATGGAAAATATCGTATAATTAGAAGGTCGGAAAAAATTATTTTGGTTCGTTTCTAGCGTTCAGTGCTACCGAAACCATAGCAGCAATATCTTATACGATTAGGTTTAAATTTAGCATTTAGATGTAAGATAACGACAAGAAGGCTATGCAAATTTTCGTGAGCATAGTGGGTGATATGGACAAAAGCACAAAAATTCCTGACTTCACGTCAGTGCTTTTCATCATTTATTTTTTGTTTTCAAGTATATTTCCTAATACAAGGTTACACGAAATATGTAAACTACGCAGCGTGAAAACGTATATTAACTTTATATATTGACTTGACAGCTTTTGATAGAATTTCACACTTGAAGTTCTTATTCATTGGAGGTGTAGTTAATTTCATTTTCTTTTATTTTGAATTTGGCTGGGATTTGCTTGTTTGACTGGAATGTGTGAATTTTTTAAAATTTCCTTTTTAATTTCATTTAGGAAGAGATGACAGGACAACGTTCATCTTAATTCAATTAAATTGAACTAGCTCAGTATTAATTGAATAAGACCAAAAATTTATAATCATTCCTGAACAAATTATAAACGTTTTCTTGCGTGAATTTTGTGAGTAATAACCTATAGATCTGTCGCACTGAAAATTTCAATTAAAATATTTTAAAATCCGCTAGCTTCTGCTTTCATAATTTATTTTATTAATCGTGATTAAATCTTGTCATTCTGTAAATTTTTAGTCGTTATTTTGTTGGTAAGGTTATGATTTATCAACTTCATTCTTATCCATATATAATATATTCTTTTCTGGTAAATGATTACAATAAAACAACTATACAATTATTAATCCTTGTCCGAAAAACCAGTATTTTCCGATCAAAGCTGGAAAAATGTTGCTCATCAGATTGGATTCTTTTTGAACTACCCTCGTAGATGGCTGATGAAGAAATGCATTTTTTCGCAAAACTTTCATATACGGGAAAAAATTGTCCTTAACTGTCGCTTTCATTCATACACTTCGATGCGTTCTTAAACCGTTATGTGCTAATTACAGGTAAAATTATTCAATGATCTGTAAATTTTTGTTTCCGCTGTTCAAATAAAGAAATGTTTCGATGCCCTCACGTGGGAAAAAGCGATTAAAACTGTTTCTGCTATTTATTCCTTTTTTTTTCACCAACGGAGCATGGGCCATTGGCCTATATCTTAAATTTTAAAATTAGTCATTAGATGCTTTAATTACTTATGAAAAAAAATGTAATGTTCAGTATGAAATATTTCTTTGAATAAATTTATGGTGACGTTGGTTCATTTTTTCATTTAACATGTTTGTTCGAGCAGAAAGAACATTTCAATATCATCTTCACAGTTTACATTTTGATGTACGTGGACTGAATTAATCACGATTTTTCAAATGGAATTTTGGTCGTTTATTAATTTTCTCAATGTGCATAGTGCTATGCTAGAAATGATTGATTCATATAGAAGACCTCTTGAATTTACTGAAAGAAAGAGCAGTTTGTTTCTGGGAAGATTGAAAATTGAAAGAAAAGAAATATATTTTCATCAAAATATATTGAAAACGGAGTTGAGAAGTACAAATATATATAGGTATATATTTTTTCTCACAAACGTTTTATAGTCGAGTTTGCCTTCGCAAAATGTCTAGGGCGTAAATTCCTTATATGATATCAGAAATAACCTAATGTACCTGATTTTATACATTAAACTCTACGGAATGATTTCCATCAGTAAAACTAAAACTCCTTCATATACAAGTGAATTTTTTTTATAAACAAATATTTTTGGAAAAAACTGGGTATAATAATTGTATATATTTCATTTTTGGTGTAAAGTAAAAGTAAAGTTTATTTCTATATTTCAGAGATTATTGAGGAAGCATGCTCATTTTTTTCCTTGGATTCATTCTTGGCATAGGTAAGCTTTTATCATACCAGTTCTCGGTAATGCGCTGTTGCCAAGTTATGACCCCTGTAAATCATTGGAAGGAGATTTATGAATTTCGGTTAGACAATATTGATATAAACATCCACCTTGAGAACTTGGTTGATTTTTATTTAAAACATGCACTATTGCCAAATTGATCCCTTCAGATTACCGAAAATCTGATATGGAGATGGTTTGGAGTGAATACTATAGCATTTAATCAGGTGAATTTTTCTATGATATTGGAAGTTTGCCGAAATACGCTGTTGTTAATTTATAGGCGCTGGAATTCATTGGAATAACTTTTATCATAATTTCGGTTAGGTCAGATTAGGTTGTCCTTGAAAACATCGCATGTCCTCAAATTTTGCATATTATAGGGAAATTTAAATTAATGGTTCAATAATCACTTTACACCATCTCCATAACAGATTGACTGTAATTCTAACTGAGCTATTTGGACACACCATCATATTTAATGGAAATTAAATTAAAGTATCAATATGTAGATTTATATCAATATTCTCTGAACGATATTATTTCCAGCGTTCATAATTTGTCAACAGCGCATTTCTGAAAACTTTCAATACTATATCAATATTCATCTGATGGAGTAGAAAAATATCGTATTATCCCTATATAAGATTTCCACTAATTCGAACTGACTAACTTGGCAACCGCGCATTTTCGGAAAATAAAAATGGAACCGCTAGAATCGGTGGAGGGCCCATAAATGCGTTTTTCACAGACCCTAGGGTAGGAAGGTAACTTTAATCCTAAACTACCATGGCAATGTACTATTCTATGGGGTGGGCGGTGCAACACAGGGCGCCCACCCGCAAAACTGACGCGGTTCTACCCGATTTCAGGTATTCTATTCATAAGAGCGAATACATCAGTAATAGATCTGTGCTAGCTCTAAGGGGAGGGATACGATGACGTATTCGTGGTTTCTGACATCGAGTTGAACTCTTCCTGGCGGCTTTAAGCCTTCAAAGGCTCCTTTTGGAAACAAAGCTACCACGGGAGGATCAAAGCCAACAGGAATACTTGTACTCTTGGCCACTCAATTGAGGTTGTACTTGTAGGAGTAGTGGTTGAGAGCCTGCATGCTAGGCTAGAAGGGTATTGAATGCACCTGGGTTTCTTGGTTCTCGGGATTGTTATCTCTCGGAGGTTTGAGAGTCTTGACCACACTTCTAGTACATTACGCTCGAACCTGGATCGACTTAAAGTGCCCATGGCGAACCTGTGAGTAGGTGGTTGATAAGGGTGTGAGTTGTGTCCCATACAACTCGGACACTGACACTGCAGAGCCAGTAGAAGTCGGATATGTATTCGATGCAACCAGTCATGTCTAGTTCCGAAAGAACCGAAACCTACCGGAAGCACGAAGGTTGGGCTAGGGTAGAAAGGTCTCTTTGAATATAAATGCAATCGCGATGTACTTTTTCGGATCTGCGCTAGCTTAAGGGAAGCGTTACAATGAAGGGCTCGATTCCTCGAGTTCGTGATCTCTAGCATCCGAGTTGAACTCTCCTTGTCGACTATTAACCATCTTGGATCCGTATGGTGACAAGGCTACCACGGGAGGATATTCGTTCTCCTGACCGTCCAATTGAGGCTGAAGTTGTGGAGGTAGTGGTTTAAAGCCTGCATGTTATGAAAGGACATTTCATTCATCGCGTTTTCGAAACAACATTGACTGGCGATTTGTGGATCTTGAATTAGCGACTCGTTGGTGAAAAAAGTTGCGTTTTACACAACTCGGGCTGATACTATAGAGCCAGTCGAAGTTGGATAGACTACGAAGACGCTTCTAACTTCTTTCTTCTTTTGAGTGCTGACTTGGCGTATTCGAATGCTACGCCCATGGGGGCTGTTACCGTAGACCTTAGGGCAGATAGGTGCTTGTTTTATATGACCACGTTTTTGTATTTTAGAGTGCCGACTTCCCTTTCCGAGAAATCCAATGGGTTTTCCTACGAAGAATTTAACGGCCATTGAGGCAAAGAAATGACGTGTGAAATGCTGTGTTTTAAAGCATTTTTGATTGACGCACATTTTGTGTGACGGTACTTAGTCCTATTGAAATCTGCGGAACAAATTTTTGTCTGTCCAGAACTTATCTTTATATATAAGCGAACCAGATCATACCATCGGTGTCACCTGCTTTCTGGTGGCCATGCGATGGTGAAATTTTTCAGAAGATCTCAAATAAACTCGATTATTTTGTTCATTTACATATTATTCAATAACGCGCTCCTCCCCTGTCTCTGTACCTTGTCGTGGTGGGGGAGCTTGTCATAACGAGTGTCCTAGTTTCATTTATGAAGTGGAGGATATGATTATGATGCCTAAAGCAGATGACTCGCAATCCAAACTTCCTTACTTTGTTTATTTCTTGCATACCATTCCATCACGTTGTCCCACTTCTATCCTTTTCCTACCGCAAGACTTGGAATCGTACGAAGAAGCTGGCTCTGATTGACGACCAGAATCTGCGACCCTGCGATCGATTAGAGTTTTGTAATCCATACATGGGCGAAGGCTGAATCTCAGCGTGGGTTTTCCAACCTTCGTCTACATATCCGCTGAGGGATCTTGAATGGCTGCTGAAGGAAAAAGGGAGACTATGCCGTTTCGACCGGGGTGAGATCTCGGAAGATTCGCTCTGCTCGCCCCCAAACTTGGCTCCATCTTTAGATCCTGAAGCTCCCGCTGCGGGGTCCTGATTGGTCCGCTGGAGGAAAAAGGGAGACTGCGACGTTGCGAACAAGATTGTTGGGCTTGGGAGATTCGCTCTGCTCGCCTCCAACTTCGGCCTCATTCATGGATCCTTAAGCTTATCTTATCTGCTGCGGGATCGGAAGTGGTTCGTTAGAGGAAAAAGGGAGACTACGACGTTTCGACCGGGAATAGGGGCCCGGAAGACTCGCTCTGCTCGCCCCCAACTCTGGCCCCACTTTTTGATCCTAAAGCCCATCCTCTACGATGCTTCGGAGCCTCGCTTTTAGCAGTCGAACAGCAACAGCGGTCCTTCGTGGGGGGATCCATGCAGGGAAGCTGTTATTTGTGTTGTTTCGTTGCTTCAATCTTTCACAACCATAGAGACACTCTGCTCAAATGACTGAGTGTTGTGATCTACACGGCGATCCTTTTTTTGGGAGAGGGGAGGTGACTTGTGGAGGTCCCTCACCTACTTTTGCTGGAGCAAAGTTCTTCCTTCAAAATTCCTATCTTTCTCTTACAGCTTATCGGGGGTCTGCTGGAGTGTCAAAACTTGAGCAGAATCCCGGGACAGCAATGATGACGTTGGTTTAGAGCTCTGCTCGTATACCGACTTGTACAATTCTGAGTATGTTCAATAACGCGCCCCTCATGGCATTATAGCTTGTCGCGCTGGGGGCGCTTGTCGCTAGGGGGCGCTTGTCTTAACTAGGACCATAGTTTCATCCCGGTGAAATGGAGGGTTAAGTCTTGATGCCTAAAGTAATGCCATTTGGGCCAGTCATTGGACCCGTGTGGTGGAAGATCGACCGAATGGGGCCCCAGTTTCACCAAAAAGATGGAATGGAAGAGTGAGCCGCGTTGATCAACTCATCGTAACATTTTTGTGTAGATCAGTTAGATCATGTGCTTAAAAGAATTCCAAGGGTTTAAGCCTAAGATAATTTTAGAATATGTTGCATTTATTCTTGCTATATCTTCAGTTCACCAGTTATCTTTCTGCCACTGCGACGAGTATTTCGATCAGTTCACGCCTTCAAATTGGGAATAATTTTCGACGATGTTAGAGTGCGTTTCGGGGCACCTCCATAACGTTTTTGCCATGCTGTCGGTATCGTTATAAGGATTCATAGTGAGATACATAAACATTATAACTATTTGACACTTGTTTTCTTTGAAATAAAAACAAAAATAAAATAATGAAAAGGCTTGTAAATGATGACATCTGTCATTTCTGTAAATTTGAGTAATAAATTGTATAAAACTTATTATCTAATTATACCGTTTTGCAACATTTTTGCTAGAGGTTATCATGTTTCATTTTAATGTTAATTTTGATCGCTTTTGTTGGGAAACCTAACCTTCAAGGTTGCCACTACTCCAATTGATAGGGTTACTTCTAAATGAACTGAACTTCTTCATTACTGAATACTTTTACAGAACTCCACAATTCATTGGGGTTGTCTTCAGTTGATCTGCCTCCAAGATTCTTTTTCGCACTCAAACTCCTACGACCAAGCTGACAACATAGTATCCGAAAAAACTATTTTGTGAAATTTCTTTGCTTGTTTCAGAAATATTGCAGGCACTCTATATTCAACCACTACAGATTCTGGATAGGCAAAAGAGGGATCTGGAAACTGACAACATAACCTTCACCTTTGACTGCAAAGACCGTGCAATAGGATTTTATGCCGACGTAGAGCACAACTGTCACATTTTTCACATGTGCGATGAAGATGGTCGAAGAGTTCCTCACATGTGTGCAAACGATACTAGCTTTAATCAGGAATATCGAATTTGTGACTGGGAATACAATTTCAACTGTTCTGAGGCACCAATGTGGTGAGTTTGACCTTTCCCAAATTGGGATAATTCGAAATTTATAACTTTAAATTCGAGGAAGTACAAAGAATATTCAAGTGAGCCCAACTGGAATATTGAAAAATGAATTTCTGATGGAAATTTGCTTCACAAAAAAAGAGATTTAGGAAAATTTTCATCATTTTACAAATAGAGGGTGGGCCATCTAGAGTTTGACTTTATAAAGTAGTGCTTATTTCGAGTCCGGCAACATTTTTATAATTCGTGTTTTTACAGAAAGTTAGTTTAATATTTGACATTGAGCTATTCCGTGTCAAACGGGGTACTCTAAAATATCCGGGATTTTACATAGGAATGCTAACCTTTTTATCTTGATTATCTAGTGACGGGAGAATGGGACTTTACGTTGTGTAGACAACTCAAATTACATAAAAAGAGGTTAATTCTTGATAGAAGGTATATAAAATTATTTGAATATTTTAATATTAGCCTTCTACATATTTAAGTTCAAAAAATTATATTTAATAATTATAACTTATATAGTTATAATTATATAAAATCACAGTTATCCCTATCGAAATTTCTATCACTCTAAAAAAAACACCCGGTATAACAGACAACAACCAGGTACCGAGATAAAGTATACAATGTAAATAGACAACTTGTGAGGGTCGTGCCACTTTAGTTATATACAAAGGTAATCCATTTTAGTAAAACATTCTGGTCGGATTAGATAACACTGAAACAAAAGTATAAGAATGAAAAGCGACGAATGGAAGTACCATGAGCATGTAGTCACTAATTTTACATTAAAACTAAGGTGGTATTCAAAGCGTAAAGCATGCAATTAATCAGAAGCATTTAAAAGAAGTTTACTTATTAAGAGTTACAAAGGGGGACTGCTGTAAGTACTATTATCTAGAGTATGTTTTTAAGTCCCTCAGGAGGTTTTTTCCAAGAAGCTTCCTATTTGCCGCTTCAAAATACAATGGGAACGCCATAAGGACGTTGTTCCCTTTGTTATTGTCACCGACACGATGGTATACGTGTCAAGTTATAGTGCCACAGAATATTTGATACATAAATAACGCGGATAAATACCGTGATGTAATGATGTTATTTATATAATCTATGAGGAATTCTGTCACTAGTATGATCCTTAGAGAATACGGATCTCTTCAATATTAAGTAAATGGATCCATTTACGCTTGAACAAAACTGGGAACTATTCAAAGCTTATTACCAAAGTTGTGAATCTTCTATCCAATGAGCACACCTGAAAATACTGCTGCTGTAGTCCAGAATGTGTCTTAACATCCATTAATATCAACTCGTGATTGTGCTCAAGAACTGAACATTTATTGCACTTCTCTGAGAATAATTTTGTATAAATACCTCGGTATGAAGACTTAGAAGTTCAATTAGTGCAAGAAGTGGAGCCCCGTGACCATCCAATGTGTTTCCAATTCGCCCAATGGGTTAATATCGCATGGCCGAAGATGAGCATTTTCACAGATAAATCATCTTAAAGGATGAAGTTCCTTTTCACCTCGGAGGACTATTTTTTGTGGGATCCTTTAAGGAAAAGTGTTACGCCAACCATACAGAAACGATTGCTGCCTTGGAACACTAAATCAAAGTTACCATTCCTGTAATTGAGCCCCAAACACTCGCAATGTACTGAAAAATTGGGTTGAACGAATGGGGTACTGTAGCCAGTAGTGGAAGTTATTTGAATGATATTGTTTTTCATTCGTAAATATCATGGTTCAACATTTTCAATAAACTCATAACTTTGAAAACATATCCATTAGTTTTTATTTATAGCCGACCAAAAATGCAAATTTTAAATGGCCCACCCCTTATATCAAGATATAATGAATGCAATGCAGTTGAAGTTTTGAATAACTATCCTACCCGCTGAGTCTATGGTCAATGTCTCCAGGGGCATTCAATATTCTATACTTCCAATTTGATAACGATAATTTAAACAGCAATCGTCTTAATAACAAAATATTTGTTTCAGGTATTACCTAAATGAATTGACGTATGCCTCTGATAAACCATCAGATGAAGAATATGATTATAATGAAGAGTGAATTCGAATTATCAAAATTTTAATTATGTAGATATTTATTTTTTTAATAAAGAAATACTAGATGAAGCTAGCAACATGTTCATAAAACTTTTGGAAAGAGAGCTTAAGTGTAACTCCTACTTTAAACAGCTGAATTTCAATGTAAAGAGTCTCTTAATGGGAACGCCCCATTTTCAAATTGACGTTACTCACGCATGGCAGCCATTGTTTATTTGTGACATTGACAGTTGTATTTGTCAATGTCTACCATTTAACCATGGAAAGGTACACATTCCAAGAAAGTTTGAAAATAATCCAAATTTATCATGAAAAATCGCGATCTGTTACTCTTACTTTAACTCCAATTTTTGGTCATTATTATCGTCCAGATAAAAGAACAGTTGAACGTTTAGTGAAGAAATTTGAAACAAATGTTACACTTCATGATGTTACATTGCCAGTGACATAAAGAAATGTAAGAAGTGAAGAGAATATTGCTGTCGTACGTGAGAGTGTTCATGAAGACCAAACGATTTCTCGACGTTCACATGAACTAGGCATCTCCCAGACGTCTTTTTGGCGAATTTTACGAAATGACCTTGGTTTACATCCATAAAAAATTGTTTTAACCCAAGAACTCAAATCAAGAGATCATTTAAAGCGTCGTGTATTCAGTAATGGGTGCACAGAAAAAATCGGAAATGATGCAGATTTTCATAAGAAAATCATTCTCAGCGATGAGGCTCATTTCTGGTTAAACGGTTATGTTAACAAGCAGAATTGCCGTATCTAGAGTGGTGATAAACCTGAAGAATATCAAGAACTGCCTATACATTCTGACAAACTTACTGCTTAGTGCAGATTTTATGCTGGAGGAATCATTGGACCTTATTTTTTTTTCAACGAAGCTCATGACGCGGTAACTGTCAATGGAAATCGTTATCGTTCAATGTTAACTGATTTTTTATGGTCTGAATTGGTTCGTCTTGATTTGCAGAACATGTGGTTTCGACATGACGGTGCCACTTGTCATACTGCCAATGACACAATGATATTATTGAAAAAGAAATTCGGTGATTCGATTATTTCATGAAATGGACCGATAAATTATTCGCCTCGTTCTTGCGATTTAACTCCATTGGACTTTTTTCTTTGGGGTTACATTAAGTCATTGGTTTAGAGCAATCATTCAGCAAATTTAGACGATTTACAGATCAATATAGTTATTAGTAATAGGTTGGGGACAAACTTCGATTTGGGTCAAATATGCACCGTTGTGTTCTATAATTTGTTGCCACTGTAAAGGTAGCTTCATAAAGCCTCTCTCATAGATGTCATGGTATTTATTGGGGAAAAACTCTAGTAATCGATTTTCACAATCTCCTCTTGATGCTTATGTCTTATCACTCAAGAAGTTTTGCAATGCGAGAAAAAGGAGCCAATTGCTTGGTGAAAAGTCCGGACTATATGGATGCATTAAAACTTCCCAACCAAGCTCCCGGTGTTTCTGGAGAGTCAATACAGAACTGTGTGGCCTGGCATTGTCCTGGTGGAACACAACACCTTTTCTGTTGGTAAATTCTTGCCGTTTCTGGTCAATCGCTAGTTTCAAACGGTCCAGTTGTTGATAGTAGAGATACGAATTTAGTGTTCGGTTATATGGAAGCAACTCATAATAAATGATCCCTTTCCAGTCCTACCAAATGCACATAGTCAGAATTGTACATGTCGGCATATAAGTTTCAGCTCAAATTTTGACACTCCAGCAGACCCCGATAAGCTGAAAGAGAAAAGATAGGAATTTTGAAGGAAGATTAAAGAGCACTTTGCGCCAGTAACTAGGTGAGGGACCTCCACAAGTCACCTCCCCTTCCAAAAAGGATCGCCCTGTCGATCACAACACTCAGTCATTTGAGCAGAGTGTCTCTATGGTTGTGAAAGATTGAAGCATCGAAACAACACAAATAACAGCTTCCCAGCATGGATTTCCCCCACGAAGGACCGCTGTTGCTATTCGACTGCTAAAAGCGAGGCTCCGAAGCATCGGAGAGGATGGGCTCTAGGATCAAAAAGTGGGGCCAGAGTTGGGGGCGAGCAGAGCGAGTCTTCCGGGTACCTATTCCCGGTCGAAACGTCGCAGTCTCCCTTTTTCCTTCAGCTGACCACTTCCGACCTCGCAGCAAATAAGTAGCTAAAGGACCAACGAATGGGGCCGAAGTTGGGGGCAATCCGAACGAATCTCCCAAGGCCATTCCACTTGTTCGGAACGTCGTAGTCTCCCTTTTTCCTCCAGCGGACCAATCAGGACCCCGCAGCGGGAGCTTGAGGATCTAAAGATGGAGCCAGATTTGGGAGCGAGCAGAGCGAATCTTCCGAGATCTCACCTCCCTTTTTCCTTTGGCAAACATTTAAGATCCCTCAGCGGATAAGTAGACGAAGGTTGGAAAACCCACGCTGAGATTCAACATTGAGATTCCCGTTTATGGATTACAATTACAAAACTGTAATCGACCGAAGGGTCGCGTGACTCCGTTGTCTCAAAGCCACAACTCCCCCGTACGATTCCAAGTTTTGCGGAAAGAAATGGATGGAAGTAGGATAACATGATGGAACGGTATGTAGGTAAGAAAGAAACAATTCCTAGTATTCTGTGGTCAAACCTAACCTACAAACTTGTACAAATTTTTCTAACCCCGCAAAATCAGGATATAAAGTAAACAATATGTATGTATAATGATTATATTTTTTGTACAAAAAAGATATGCTCTAAGTTTCAATAACAAACTCATCTCCATCAACATCGATACTAGAAGTGGAAGAATACATGTCCACTTTATTCATTCTTTCGTACATATTCTGGATAGGTTTAAAATTAACGCAATTTCCATCTTTTTTCACACACTATGAAGTTAATAGCCAATCGTTTATGGTTTTTGTTGTCAACTTATTTCTTGATTTTGTTTTTACTAAGTTTATTTTACTGAACATTTTTCACATTCAGCGTTTGAGTGTGGAATAGATAGTGTAGCGAACAACTTCTTCGCTCCTCGTCCAGAAACCTGCCTTGATCTGTCGCAGCTTGACCGCCGTAAAATTATTCTTTCTTGAGACTATCATTAATTTGAGGCAGGTTAATTTACATGCATAGTATCCAAAATTGGAGAATTAGCTATCAATATAAATGAAATCATGGACAAGACTACTAAAGGAAAATCATTAAGATTTGTTAGGTCTGTTGATAACAAACGTCACATACTACTCCAATAAAGGATGCAAAAATGCAACGATTCTGGGATCATGATACTGATAGACAAGATAATAATGATGTATTGTGAGATTGGGATTCTACAAAAAATATAAAACCAAAAGCTGTATGAGTAAAACAGAAGGAAATATACAAGTCTCCAAAGTTGTTACCCAAGAAAACATCACAAACAGATCATATGAAGAATTATGAAAAATTAAAACAAGAATTACAAGCTTTGAGAGACGAAATAGCAAAGGCAGATGATATAAGGGGAAAAGTATCAATACTGTCATAAATTCTTTCATTGAAGAACAATATTTTCATTTTGAGAACCAAGAAGTAGAAGCTTGCCTAAGGACTTATGTCAAAGAGATACCTGAATTTTGTAATAATAAATCAATAGATGAATTATTTGAGGATGACTGTGATGAACAACTAATTTTTATGCTCCCAAATGATTGAAGATAAACTAAATGTTACCACTTCAAATAGAGAAATCAATAAAACAATGAACACAAATACTTCATGTAAGAATTATATGAACAGCAATGTAAAAGCCATTTCTAATAAACAAGAACCTCTAAACAGGTTGAAAATAAAAGATTATAAGATCATCAGTGATAACTTAAAAAATGTGGAAAAAATGTACAGTCCAGACCTATAGATGATTCTTTTGATGCTGTATTAAGGGAATTTGATGATGAAGACGTTGATATTCTCTCTCAAACAGTAGATAAAAATGTATCTTTTGTACCAAAAAAGCCACTAAATTCAAGCTTTAAAAGAACCATTTCTGATGCCAGTGTGCAGTATATACCTCATAGAAGTTACGTCACAGGTGTAAATAAGTCTCCTTTTCCTAGGACACAGAGTTTTGAATGTGCCACAGCTCCAAAAGATGGTAAGTTTCAAATAATTGTTATGCATGATCATATTGTGATATTTGAAAATGAAATGATTTTCAATTTTTATGCAAATAATATTCTATTTGCATAGAGTTTAGTATATAAGAACATCTCTTTAAATTATATAGTCAGTAGAAATATGATGAAGTCATGGTATGACGAAAGAGCTATTGTAATTAAATAAACATTAGCGGAAATTGAAAATCATTTCATTTTACCATACTTTATTCCTCTGCTAGTCCGCTGTGATAAAGCAACTTTAACTACTGATAAGTGTAAAATGTATTTAACTATGTATTAGTGTCCCTAAACTTTAACTTGGTGCTGTTATAATATAATTTTTTTTAATGTTCATCACCTTAGAAAAAATAATAGCTATGAACTGTGCACATAATATCTGATATTGATTTCTTCATATCCCAACAAAATACTTACATCATTCAACTTGAAATTCGTATAATTAATATATACCGTTGATTTATCTAAACATATTATGGAGAAAATTGAAAGAAAACGCACAGCATTAGCAAAATTGTTGGAAAAAAAGGACAAAGAAAAAGGATTGCCTGTAACACACTTCAGTAAGTATTTTCTTATTAGGGCCTTCGGTAAGTTCTTTTTTATGTGATAGTTTGTTTAAGAAAAAACTTTGGAAACCTTTAGAGGTTTAGATGCAGAAATGTTTTTTTTTGTATCTGTCAAGCAACATTTCACAAATGGTTTTTTGGTTTTCTTGCTGCCTTTCATTCAGCTCATATGGGACGTATTTTTGCACTTTCTGAAGCTTTCTCATAGCTTTGAAATAAATGGAGGCGGATTTCTGATACACATTCTACTGATCCGCGGATTCTTGTTATTATTATTATTATTATCCTGATTCTCCTAGATCTTCTGTGAAGATCCCCCAGAAGCTTTTTCAGCTTGTGCGAGTTAGGAGTTCAGTTGTGTTCTGGGTAGGCTTTGTTACTGCGATCTTGCACCATAAGAAGTGGTCTTACAGTCCCTAAACTGATGGCTAGCACCATCTATAGGGAAATTTCGGTTTCATACTTCTAGCGTTGATTTTAATACTTCTACTCCTGGTATGTCAATGTCTGAAAACAAACTCGACTGTCAAAATTAGGTTGTGCCTATTTAGAAGCAGGTTAGATAAATTATCTTCTTAAATAACAGGAACACATTTCTAATAAAGCTATCTATTGAAAAATTGCACTTATCCAAGATTTATATAATTAAGAAAATAACCTTCTGAGTTTTGCAACCTTGATTAATTCTTCTACACAATGTTCCTGAGATGAAGAGAAAAAGAGACTTCTATCCAGCATATATTTTATATTGGAAGTCTTGGGTCGAGTACATTAAGTAGTCGAGTTTTTGAACGCATTTTAATTAATAGTATGTTCAGATTTACTACCGTTTCTAAACATTATTAGTGTCTTTGTTCAATATTTTCTTTTACAATCTGTAACCTACTTTTTTAGACGATCGTTGCCAGAGAAAAGTGTTAGCACGTACTTAAATAACACCTGAAATGTTATAGAATGCAAATGTTGGACAAAGATAGTGTTAACAGGAACAATTTCTATCACAGTTAAGAAATACAATGAAAAATTCATGCAAAAATTATAGACTGTATTAAGTTTTGTGGTGCTTTCGAACTGGCTCGGGATAAAAGAGACTCATCTGAACATCCTAGATTTTTTCGTGCAGAACTTGATGAAGTATTAGCTGAACATTTAAAGAAAAATACAGTATTCAAAAGCACTTCAAAAGAAATTCAAAATGATTTACTTACTTGCATTCTTGAGATTCATCAAAACAGAATATTTTCTGATATAAAAACAGCTCTGCTTTGATCAATAATGCCTGATGAAACAACAGATGTTCCAGCAAAATCTCGATTGGTTATAGTCTGTCACTATATACAAAATTCAGAGTCGGTGAAATGTTTTTGGTAGTTATTTGGTTTATGAAAAACTTGATGTATAAAATTCTTGATCCTGTTGTGGAATATTGCCCTGAAGAACTTAAGCTTAAAGATAGGACAGAGCAGCTGTTATGAGTGGATTGTACTCAGGTGTTCAAGCAGGAATAAAAGAAAAATTTTGAATAATTCACCAGAACGAGGTTTTGGATAGAGTTGTAAAAAAATTCCTCATTCCAACGAGTGAAACTTAAAATTTTTGAACATAGAATTTGTCTAATAGAATGCATGGAACAAATAGAATCAAGTGTTGCCAACAGAAACACAGCCGGTGCTTCATTCAGAATCAGACGAATGCTGCTGGATTCAATCTTTGTTTTTTGGTTGAACTTTTTTCATCGTTTTATACCTCATGTAGTTAACCTATTTAACCAACAGAGAAAAATTGGGCCCACTTTAGCACAGCTAAAGCTATCAATCTTTTTGAAGAAAATATAGCAAGTATTAGAACTTCCATAGGTGATGTTATTGATGAGGCAAATAATACTTTTTTATTACGAAGATTCTGAACCTCCATTAGCAAAGAGACGTTTAGATTCCCAAAATCATCAAATCTTATTAGTGCAATAAAAGTCCGCGATGTTATTATTAATATTGCACGCGATAGGTTTTTCAAACTAGTTCTTTACCTTTTCCCAGAATTTTTCCAAATTTCAAAATGAATTCCCTTTGGATGTGGCTTGTATATCTTATCCGAGATTAAACAAAGAACATTTACGCACTGAATTATCAGTGATCTATTCAAGAAGTGATTACAGAAATCTAAAAGGAAGTGTCCCATTCTTAAAATTTATTGTAAAATAATTGATAATATTTTGTAAAACAAAAAATTATTACAAATTGTTGCTACTATACCAATGACAACATCTGAAGCTGAAATACGAAGTTCCACATGGTACAATTCTTGCGCCGTTATATTTTTATAACGTATGTATATTTGAACAAACCGTTGAAGCTTTTAAGCAAAGAATAAAAAAAGAAAGATAAAATTGATAGGTGTACTAGGTAGAGTTAAATTTTTATCCGGCGTGTTACAGATTATTTTGTTCACAACTGCAATGTGAATAAACAAAAAGAATATATTTTGCACACGAATCACAGCTTGGTATGGAATTGTGACATGGGGGCATACAATAAAAATTTGAATGGAATAAAAACGCAGATCTAGTTTTCTCAGATTTTATTTAAAAAAATCTATAATTTTTCCTACAAATCAATTATAATTACAAATGTTTGAATTATAAGAAAACTACACCTTTGGTGGGTTCTGGTTCATGTTGGTGTATATTTTCCACCACAAATTGAACGATGTATGCAAACTAGATATCCTATAAATTCCTTGGATGTTCTAAGAATTTTAAAAAACTTATTGCCGGAGAAACCATTTGGGTCTAGAATATGTAACATATTACCTATGTTGATTAACATTATAATAAATGTTAAAAAAAATACAGAAAGCTTGTACGTGGATTTCTCAGACCGATAGATACTCTGTAAAAAATACTGATTATAGAGCTATGTCAAGTCTTCGTGACTGCTTCTCGTGATACACTAGTAGAGTTGTTTTTTCTTTTTTGTCTTGCTGCCTTGTATATCAAAAATTTTGGAAAATTTGTAAATCAACAGCTAACAGATATCATTGAGAGAAATTATTTTCTTCTAGAGTATGCAAGAACAACTCTTCAGATATAATGCACTTTGCTAATGACATCTTCCTTTTTGTCATGGTTTTTCATTTATCTTCTTAGTACTATTGTTCAGGTCTATATTAACTTTTTGCGTAAAATATTTGGAAAACAAAAAATCTGCAGTGGCTGGTGTGTTTAAGAAATCGGTAGCTTCTTCAATGGAAGGAAAAGTTGGGAAAAGGTGGATATTATGATCATAGATAGTGGATTCACAATTAGGATCTTCATGTTTCCTTGGAGCTTCGTTGACGAACGAAGCATATTTTAGGTCAACTAGTATATCACTTAAGGAAGTGCCATGAGAATTTTTCAGTTTGATATCTACAAAATTTTTATGTTTGTCAACCCTGACAATTTCGGCGGTAAGCTTCTTCAAGCAGGTAAGTTTACTAAAATCATAATTAGCAACTGGTGACCATGTAACACCATCATATGGCGGATATATATCAGCAAGTCTAGCTCTGATTGCTTGATCTGGAATTTTAGCAAACTGATGGTTCATGAACCAAACTTCTGATTTGGAAACTCTTCCTAGAGTACCATAATCGAAATAGTAAACTTTCAGATAATCTTCATTTAGCATCACATCAAGTATGACTGCTCTATAAAATTTACCCTGATATTGTACAACACAATTAAGACTTTCTGCCAGCAAATAATGTGGAATTAGTTCTTGCTTATCCATCAAGTGGAAAGTTTGCATTTCACTCATCAATTTATCCAATTTTGAATCATCCAAGTTAATCCAGAATTTAGAAATATCGAAGATTTCTGTAACAACCACTTGTATAGTAACACCAGCATTGAATATGTCAGCACATTGGAGTCTCCCCACCTTGTATCCCAACTTTAAAACATCTTTATATTTTTCACAATTAAATTCACGCCAACCGATTTCAGGCATTGTAGGTGCAAACTTTGTATCGTTAGAATCCTGGGTGCTTTGAATTTGGACTTTTTGTTCCCCAATTTTAACCTGTAAATGAAAAAAAAAAATCATTTATAGACGTACATAAGAAAAATAGTTTGACATATCAAGTTAAACTAAAAACACCCAGTAATACTTGAGATATTTCAATAATTTTCAGTATAAATGTTTCATTTAGTAATATAAGTGAACTATCAGTGTTTGTTCCATATCGTTATGTTTGTAACGCTTTTAGTAAAATAATTACCGTATGTGAAACTAACGTTATATAGGCTAATGACCGATGATTGTCACGAAGCGAGTTGTTAGAAAATCTGTTTGAGCTCTTCATTATATCCAGAATCAACTCGATTAGTTTGATAAAGGTAGATTAGTGAGTTTCAGGAAAGTCGTTTTTATCTCAATGAGAAATTGATATTAGACAGATTAAGTACCACCATTGAAGTTACTGGCATGTGAGCATGGCTCATCACTAGGTGACCACTAAGTAGTCTCCACAATTCCCGAAAGAGGTTGCGTGATAAGGATACGCCTTATCGTCGTACAAAACGAGAAACCTCCATTAGAGAAGAACCCAGTTTTGGCTTCAATTCGAAAAGTTTTGGCTTCAATTCGCCACAAGCGACTAAAATGATTCCTACAAAAATAATGATGGATGCGATTATCTTGCGCTAACGTACAAGAGACAAAGTTGATTTACAATTTTAAATACTTACTTATTTTTAGTAACATGCCGTCCCGTACTGCCGCAATTTTTGCAAAAAGCACCTAGTTTATTTGGCGGTTTTTGTTTCATCACTAGTTTACTGACATGAGCTGATTTTGCAGATTCCACAAAAACCACTTCAGAATACCCTGAATCACCATCCACCAACAGCACATCGGGAATAGATTTTAAAAAATGTAGTAGGTAATCAAATCCCAATTCTCTGTATGAAATTTATATTCCTTCTTGTTCTCTCAAATCATTATTCAGTTCAGTAACATTAATTGCAACAAAAGTAGAAACCAAAATACTTCTGAGAACAGTTTTAGTTTCACGTAAATTGGTTTGCATGATTGAATTATGAGTGAAGGAAATGTACACTGAAGTGACAGTAAGACACAAAACACTAATAATAAATTACATAGTAACACAAATCACAAACCTCTAGACATCTGCAACACATTCTTCTTATAAATGTGCTAAAGCATATTAAAATGCTGGCATAGAAGACTTTTTTTATTTTTATTATCATTTATTCATTAGCAATCAGAATACAACAATTCTATGAGCTAATTTGCTGTCTACAGAGCTTTGAGCTCTCAAATGAGTTGATATTGTCTTTTCCAGTGAAAAGACCATTTTAAATCTACTTCATATCAGCTGGCCAGTGCTTTTTGAGTCTTCTCATGTCTTGAGGTTGAAGCAACGGTTGTAGTAAGTCGTTTATATGACCATCTAACTTAGTGTGATGTTTTTGGCTCTGTTCCTTGATGACATCCTTCATATTAGGTATTTTCAGATCTTCATGTAGGGTTTGATTTAATACATACCATGGAGCATTTGTTAGCAATCTCAGTATTTTCGATTGCCTTCTCTGGACTAGAGTTATATTGGTCTTACTTGTACATCCCCAAAGTTCAATTCCGTATGTCCTTATGGGCTTTATGACCGTTTTATATATCAGCAGCTTGTTTTCTAATGGAAGTTTCGATTTTTTACCTATAAGCCAATTCAGTTCTTTAGTTCTAAGGTCTATTTGCTTCCTTTTTTAATAATATGCTCCTTCCAGGTTAATCTGCTATCTAAATGCAATCGCAAATATTTAGCAGTTGGGGAATTCGGTATTTTTATATTGTTTATGAAGATGGGTGGACACTGGTCTCTTCGAAGGGTATAATTTACTTGAACTGACTTGGTTTCAATAACTTTTATCTTCCACTTATGCAGCCATTCTTTTATTTCATCAAGATGAATTTGTAATCTATTAGATGCCTCTTTGGGATCTTCATGGCTTGTAAGAATTGCAGCATCATCTACAAAAGTTCCCATTATCGTATTCGCATTTGTGGGCATATCTGCCGTATACAGTATATACAAAAACGGTCCCATAACACTTCCTTGGGAAACACCGGACTGAATAGGATAAAAATCAGACACTTTATCATTTACCCGTACTCTGAATGTCCTTCTAGTAAGATAAAATCTCATCAGCTTGTAGTAGTATAATGGCAGACATTTCTTTATTTTATACAATAGTCCAAAATGCCAGACTTTATCAAAGGCCTGACTTACATCCAAAAAAAGCAGATGTGCAGTATTGTTTGAGTTCTAGGGCTTTGCTTATCTCATGACTTCTGTATGTCTGCTGTATGGTGGAGTGATTTGTTCTGAATCCAAATTGGTGTGGAGGAATCCATTCTTGGGTGTTGGGATCTGACTTTATTCTCAATAGCAAAATTTTCTCCAAGATCTTAGATAAAGTTGGCAGTAAGCTTATGGTCTATATGATGTTACAGCATTTGGATCCTTGCCGGGTTTCAGTATGAGGATTATTTCTGCAGTTTTTAGGTGTTCTGGCCAATAATTTTGTCTCAAGATAGCATTGAATATATATGCCATCATTGCTACTCCTTTCTTAGGCAGTTTCTTGATCATTTTTGGTGTGACCTTATCTATTCCGGCAGCTTTTCGTGTGTTCAGGTATTTTATTTCTTTTTGTACCTTTTATGGTGATACTTTTAATAGGAGTCGTATTAGAAGGAATATTTAACATTTCTCTTTCAACTTCGTAATCGTGTATGTCATCATTGGGTGTGAATACTTCAGCTAGGTGTTCTGCAAATGTTTGAGCTTTCTCATTGTCAGTCCTTGCCCATTGAATAGTTGATCCTGGTATGTTGCGTTAAGGCGGTATATGGATTTTTGTTTTTTTCTGAGTTTTTTATTGGTTTCCACACTGAATTATCATATCTATTTAAACTTGACACATAGTTGTTGAATGACAATTCTTTGTGTTCTTTCATCTTAAATTTTAGTTCATTTGTTAATCTGTTCAAGATGGTCTTGTCTGTAGGCGAGTGTGTCTGATGCCATTTCTTTCTAGCTCTTATCTTCTGTGCTAGAAGTCTTTTGATTTCCTCTGGAATATTATATGTTTTGCACTTTTCTTCAGTAGTAGGCGTGGCTTTTTCCACAGAACATTCAAGAAGATGAACAAATGTCAATACTCCATCTATTTCACTTGGTCTTTTAAGACTTACATTCAAGCATATATGTTCTTCGATTAAACTTCTCTATTAATTCCAGTCTGTTTTTCTACTATGCAATCGAGCTAATTACATAGATATTAGCTACTTATTGTGGCTATGATAGGGGAGTGATCTGATGATAGATCATAGCTTGGAACAATATTCATATAAGTAGAAGAAATACCATTTGTTATGAAAAAGTCTTAGTAAGTCTGGTGTTTTATTAGGATCTGTTAGCCAATAAGTAGCGGTTCCAGTTGATAGTGTGGAGTAATTATTTTCCTGAATGAGGTCCGCTAGTTCTCTACCCTTAGTTGTAATGAGTCGTGAAGCAAATAAGGTGTGCTTGCTGTTATAATCACCACCTGCAATGAATTTAGATCCCAGAATTTGGAAGAAAGCCTTGAAATCTTCCTTCTTGATATTATGCCGAGGTGGACAATAGACTGCAGCAACCACTAAATCAAATGGTAGAGTTTGAACTTTTAATACTGTTGCTTGTAGATGGTTATATTCATATTTTGATAGTTCTATATGGTTGATAGTGTTCTTGATTAAAATGGCAGTACCAGCATGGGCAGTATTATCTGGATGATTTGTACAGTATGTGGTATAACTTGCTATATTGAAGTAGGATCTATGGGTGAAATGTGTTTCACTTATGATAAGGATGTCTATGGAGTTCTGATGGAGAAAATACTCAACCTCATTTTTATGTTGCAGAAGACCATTGGAATTCAATTCTGCGACTTTTATAAACTTAGCGAATTTTACTTATGACTGTGGTTAGCATGTTTAATACCATACTATTCTGTTATATTAGCTGTTGGAACATGGTTTTAAACTCATCTAAGAATCTATTCATAATACTATTTATATCAGTTGATGGTTCGATATTTATTTTCTCGGTAGCGTCTGCATAACTTCTGGTTTGTTGCTGTTGTGGAAATTGCATACTTGCATGCTCTCCAGTTATCTTGGAAGCTGAAGCATTATTGGTTCGAGTTTGTTGTTGTGGAAGTTGTGATATAATTGCAGGTTGCAATGCCATTGCTTTTGGGTGACTGGTTAAAGGAATATCCTCTGTTGTATCTTTCATATAGGCGTCCTGTATAGCATTCTGATGTGATGTTATCAAATTGCTGTTTCTTTTATCTGACATGGAACTTATGTTTTCTTCGATGCTATCATCGTTTATCTCCTGCATGTGTCATCTGGACTGAATATAGATAACGTTTTCGTTTCAGTTTTCTATTTATTGTGATGAAATGGAAATTTAATACATTTCGAGAAATACCTCGATTAGCGGGATTAGCAATTGTTTAGCAATAGCTCGATAAATCCGGGTTTTTATTCCCGGAGTCGGTGGCTGATTACTGTCTTAGAACACTTTTTGACACGGCGATAATAATAAAAATTTATAGAATCGTTAGTTTCCATTCCCATCGAGAACTTAATTTTTGGATGAATATCATTGACAAAATCAATGAATTTTGTTAGTTGACGGTTAGTCCCAGTAAAGCATACTATCATAAACATATCTGAACTAGTATAAGAATTTATTATTATAATTTAAGGGACGGAGCAACAAGCGACAAAGTGGATTATCACGGGAATAATGCGATAATATTGGGGCAAGCACTGGCCACAAGCGACTAAAGTGATTTCTATAAAAATAATGATGGATGCGATTATCTTGCGCTAACGTACTGGATACAAGAGACAAAGTTGATTTACAATTTTAAATACTTACTTATTTTTAGTAACTTGCCGTCTCCCGTACTGCCGCAATTTTTGGAGAAAGCATCTAGTTTATCTATTTGACATGAGCTGATTTTGCAGATTCCACAAAAAACACTTCAGAATACCCTGAATCACCATCCACCAACAGCACATCGGGAATAGATTTTAAAAAATGTAGTAGGTAATCAAATCCCAATTCTCTGTATGAAATTTATATACCTTCTTGTTCTCTCAAGTCATTATTCAGTTCAGTAACATTAATTGCAACAAAAGTAGAAACCAAAATACTTCTGAGAACAGTTTTAGTTTCACGTAAATTGGTTTGCATGATTGAATTATGAGTGAAGGAAATGTACACTGAAGTGACAGTAAGACACGAAACACTAATAGTAAATTACAAAGTAACACAAATCACAAACCTCTAGACATCTGCAACACATTCTTCTTATAAATGTGCTAAAGCATATTAAAATGCTGGCATAGAAGACTGAAGAAATATTCTTCTCGCTCTCAAGAATGGCACCACAAGTGTAGATTTTACTGAACATATGTGGAATGATAATGTCTTAAACCGTTCTAAAATGAAACTTATGATAAGTGTCTAATGAGAAACCATGACTGTTGAAGTGATCCATATTTTTAACAAAATTAGGCTGAACAAACAGCATTAAGAACTTAAGGAGCAGGCCTAGTTCTGTCAGAAAACTTTCTGTGAAATAGCTGCCTTCTCGGATAGCAGTGTCGACTTGCTTGTTGTAAAGTTAACCATATTATATATTTAATCACTTATTAATTTTATGAAAAGTACAATGTATTATGGGAATCGGAAAGTAATGTCGCTTTCTTAAATTAAATTAAAACAAAAAATTATTAACAAGTTTTTATTTTTAATCAATAATGGAACCTTCGTTATCAACAAGTTTTTGCCTTCTAATGTGCAAATTTTCAATGCCGGAACGATAAAAATCAATTGGTTTTTGAGTAAAATATCTCGAGATGGCATTTTGGACATCAGCCAAATTTTCAAATGTTTTGGCGTCGTGGTCGTCTAGTGGAACACACGGTAAGAATCCTTATAATATTTATTGGAAAGGTGTAAAGCACTGACGTGAAGTCGGAAGCTTTTGCGCACTGGTTTATATCATCCAAGATCCTTACAAAATTAAATTTTTTGATCTTCTATTATATCATCCTCACGAAATTTTGCACGAACATGCGCCTCATTAATCTTCTTCTAAATGCTGAATTTCAGATCGATCAAATCTGTAATATAGAAGGTATTGGAAAAAATATAAAAAAAATTCAGAAGATCACAGGAAAAATATATTTTTTTTGATCTCCTGATTATAAGATCCTCTCGAAATTCTGCTTGAACACCTTATTAAAACGATGGTAAGTCTATGCGTGAAACCCAGTTCGTCGTTATTCAGATGTCCCATACACACTAATGGTGTGTTGGTAGATACTTTATTGTTCAAGGCTTTATACTCTCAAAGCTATTATTTTTTAATATTAAGTAAAAATTGTGCTACTATGTAGACGAAATTTGTAACTTTAAAAAATGATTAAAATTTTTGTTGTTTGAATTAGTTAAGAATACCTACGTGTCGACTGGAGATTATGGAGCTAAACATCAATCAAATTCGAAATTTGTTAAGTTAGTGTTTCAGCTAGAAGTTTCTTAAAATTTCGATGATCAGTGAGTCAGTGACATAATCGAAAAATTCGACTTGGGAAAGCTCGTAAATTATAGAGTATAAATGGTTCTTATAACCAATAAAGTACGTTATATTACGTAGGTCTGTAGCTCAGTGGTAGAGCTTAGGGCTCGTAACCAGAAGGTCGCGGGTTCAAATCCTGTTCAGGTGGGAAAGAAATGTTCTAACTGGACGGGTATCGGTTACCATTTCACTGTTGGGTCAAAAATTAACAGTGCTGGATCTAAAGTGGCGCAAGATCGCAGTAACAAAGCGTACCCAGAACACATATATACTTCTATACTCAAACAACGTTGGAAACGTGAGCATGTCTGCAATTTGCCTCTGTGATTTACAAAACTTTGTCGAGTTTGAGTATAGAATTGCTATTACTCCTTATTAATGATTTTTGGTAGATATCAGTCGAATTAATTTATTTTAATATACTACTCTGTCAAGAAAGTACCGGGAATTTCTCTTCAGCGTACTATAAAAATAAAAAAACATATATTTTATGAACTATAAAAATTGATTGGAATGAAATAAGCATTTGGTTTGAATATTTGTCTCAAGGTATACTACTCTGTCAAGAAAGTACCGGGAATTTTCAATTAAAACAACATTTTTACATTTAATCGTCAGAATTTATTGGGTCGCCTTCAAAATAGGCTCCATTTGCTCCAATACATCTATGCCAACGGCACTTCCAATTATCGAAACATTTTTTATAGGCGCTTTCCGGGATGGACTTTAGCTCTCGCGCCGAATTTTGTTTTATGGCTTCAATCGACTCAAAACGGGTGCCACGAAGGGGCAATTTTAGTTTTGGGAAGAGGAAAAAGTCGCAGGGAATACGGTGGTTGCTGAAGCACGTTTGTTGAGTTTTTGGCGAGAAAGTCAGTCACAATCGTAGCTCGGTGAGAAGGCGCGTTATCGTCATGCAAAATCCATGAGTTATTCGCCCACAAATTTGGCCGCTTCTTACGGATACGCTCACGCAAACGTTTCATAACGCCTAGGTAATACTCCTTGTTTACCGTCTGACCCTCTGGAACGAATTCGTAGTGCACCACGCCACGGATATCGAAGAAAACAATGAGCATCACCTTCATTTTCGAGCGGCTTTGGCGTGGTTTTTTCGGTTTCGGCTCATTTTTTGCCACCCATTCCGATGATTGCTGGCTTGTTTGCATATCGTACTCGTAGACCAAGGTCTCATCACCAGTTATAATGCGTTCCATGAATGTAGAATCGGAATTACAGCGATCCAGCATGTCTGAAGCAACCTGTCCGCGATGACGTTTTTGAAGAAAATTCAGGTCTTTCGGTACGAGTCGTGCGGCCACCTTTCTCATGCCCAAAATATCAATCAAAATCGTACGTGCGGACTCGTGGGATATCTTAAGATCATGTGCTATCTTTCTCAAGCTGGTACGACGGTTTTCCAGCCCCCTTTCCTTAATTTTATCGACGTTATCTTCGATCGAAACCGTCGATGGGCGACCACTTCACGACCGTCCTTGAAGGCTCTGTACCACTGATATGCACGAGTTTTCGATAGAGCATTATCACCAAAGGCCTTTTGCAACATTTTCAATGCATCGGCACACGAAAATTCATTTGCAACACAAAACTTTAAACAAATTCTTTGCTCAACGTAATCACCCATAGTAAAAATCGGCACGCACTCTGACATCGACTGACTTAATCAGCTGTTGCAAACACACTAGTTGACAGATCCCGCTCAAGCTTGGCATAGTAATTAAGGACAGTGGTACCAACCTAGGAAAAAAAATTTTTACCTGCCTCATTGCCCCGCCAGATTTAAATCGATAATTCCCGGTACTTTCTTGACAGAATGTAAATATGATAATTATGAGCATTAAGGCAAATTATGGTCTGATTTGAGCATGAGGAAAGTTTATTCTGCGTTAGTAACGTGAAAATATCGAGAATACATTTCTTTACTTGAATTAACTCGCAAAGGTATGTTTTGTATGTATTTTTCATACTCTAGATGGCGCTAGTGTATTATTAATATATTAAAGTGTATAGGGAATATAGATACTTGACAGATTTAGAGTCACTAGTATAAATTGCACTGACGAAAACGAATCAGTTTGAAACATGCGCATTACTGAAATTTGCCTCTGTAATTTACAAAACCTTGTCGAGTTTGTTTGAGTTTAGAATTGTTATACAGATGTATGTTACACTGTCTCGATTTCTAGAACTTTCTATTACCATAGCTCATACTCCTTATTAATGATTTATAATGTTTACTGATCTTCTAGTGCGTAATGTTCCAACTGGATATAAAATCTGTACCGTTGAAAAAATATATCCGATATTTTGCGTCATAATAGAAATATTGATGGTCATTGAAAATATATAAAAATTTACGTTGTGATCCATTTGAATAGTCACCTATTAGTTGAATAATTTTTTTAGGGGAACCCCAAATATTAGAAAATAATTTCAAGCAGCCTGCTTTCCAACGAAATTTCTAAGGCGTCTGGTTCTGCAGCTATAAAACCGCAACGTCTTATTGCAGGACCCTGCATATATCATCTAATGGACGATTTAATGAAATCAATGACAACATGATTATACAAGGGTGGTTCAACAATTATCGTGTTCGTTTTCTGGAATATTGCTTGAATATTTTGATAGATTTGGATAGTTATGTTACATAGTGCTACATGGAAATTTTTTTAATAAATACATATCTTTTGGATATTTCAGGAAACGATGCTGAATGATCATTTCTAAAATATCATACAAGGATGATTCAACATCTATAAATTCGATTTCTTTTTCAAATTTTCCGAAGTGATATTATACGAAATTGGTCCAAAAGTATGCAGGGAATTTTAATTTTTGATATTTTTTACGTTCACAAGCTGAAAAAGCTTCTGAAGGATCTTCACAGAAGATCTAGGAGTATCAGGATAAAAAATGAATAAAGATGAAATTTTTTTAGAAATCTTATTTAATTTTGAATTAGAACTTTCACAAACTAGATCCAAGTTCCAGTTTCCTGTTTAATATCTTGTCACTTTTAAAATGTCGAAGAAAACATAAAACTGGGTAAAAGTCATAAGTTTGAGACCATTAGGATTCCACCAGTTGAAGAGAAGCACCAGAAAATTGCATTACGAAACGGCATATTTAGCCATTTCAACTGTACCTTTCACGAGCTAAAGTAAGTTGCAAGCTGCCCTTATTGCTTTGTCCAAGATTGTACTAGGTGAGTACACACGTTTAAACATGGATGGTCATAATTTGCTTCATTGGACTATTTTTTCTAAATGGAGTACACATAGGTACGTCGAATTAATTAATTAATTATAATTTTATTGATTATTATTGATTTTTAATTTGTGCGTTATTCTAAAAACGATCTGATACTGAATTTTTTAATGAAATGGTTTTTGGAAATATAGTGTTCATATCAAAAAATAACTTCATAGGTATAAAACTATATCTTATTTTTGATTATTTGATCATTTTTGATTTTATACGTCTATGAAACAGCTGAGCTGAGCTTATAAGGCAATTCTAAAAATTCATGAATAGAATTTTTTGAAATTAAAATTAGAGGAGTCTAACAGATTAATGATATTCAAATTTTGTAATATCCCTTCAATTAAGTAAAAAACCTCCTTTTATTATTTTAACTTATTATTATTATTTAAGTTTTTAATGAATAATTCCTCGTTTTATTCAATATTTTCCAAATCGTAGTGATCTCGTTTCGGATTATTCATGAAAATGAACTCTTTCATGAGAAAATAGTCTATATAAAGTTTGCGAAATAAAAAATATACTTCCTCTAAAAGTTACACTTATTTCGGATTCATTATCAGACTCTTCATTCGTCTTTGCATATTTTGGTTCTCTTTTTCATTCATGTTGATATTAAATAAGTTTTGAAACTTATAAAATGCAAATAATGTTTAATGTTTCAACAACACTTGTTTCGTCTTACTTTGACTTCAGCACGTGGATATTAAAACATATAATGCAAAAATATGTTCTTTAAAACTAAACTCGCTTCACAAAAAATTGAGGGATAAATGATGCATGATTATTAAGGAATTCCAAATTGTTATTCAATGATATTGAGTAGGGGGCTAGTTCAATAGAATTTGTTTTTTTTGTATTTATTTATCTTCATATTTTGCAGCCTATGACCTTTTCATTATGTAATATTTCATAATTTTTTTTATAACATTTTTCGTGTTTTCTTATTTTTATTGGGACTGATATTCGGATTTGTTGTTTCTTTTATTCATGTCTTTACATTTTTTTATCACATTGCCTAATGAATTATTAGTTTTATATCATATTTTTAAAATTTGTTTTTTCAAATATCTAGAAATACTTTCATGTTTTCGTCCTATTTAGGTCAATTAAATTTATTTCGTATATACAGAGGTGTCTCAAAATTTACTCCCTAGTAGTCAGATATGTATTCTTTCAATTGAAAATAAGACCAAAATCCTGAATATGAGGTTGTTTTTAATTTCGACAAGAATCCAATACAATAAACAGCTTCAAATAATGATTTTAATCCTTTAATTACAGAAAATCTTTTACACAGGATTAAATACAAATAAACAGTAACACTAATCTCACACTTGAGAACTTATATGGGACAAGATATTTTTCATCGACTTTCATAGGACAAAAAAACTGAAAATATTGATTTATTTTTTTGGGAGCGGATTTACTATTTAACATGTTTTTACGTTGTAGCGTGAACCTGATGAAATTGTTTTGATTTTATAAATTTCATTCTTGTCAGCTTTGTTATTACGTAAAAGGAAAACGTTAATTGGTCAAACATAGCTATTGCTAAGTTACAGTGTTGAAATAAATAAGAAAGGTTTTTTGCAGCGAAAACTTTACAATCAGGTTAAAAACGCAATAACTTATTTGAAGAGTGAATTCGGTACGTGAATCTTTGATTAGTCTATGATAGTAATGACTTGATGAATTATTCTCATATTCCTATAATCTATAAATTGTTAGCGCAGATCATTAAGGAATTTTAGTTTTCATTATTTCCTCATTGAAATTCACTTATTCTCTATTCATTTCACTAATTTATTTAATCTTTTTGTATAATTTCTTGTAATTGTCATGAAATTACTAAGTTTCGTATCAGTATCTTAATTTTCTTTCAATATTGGATGGAGAAGTCCGTTACTTTGTTAGTTCATTTTAAAAATGGACTAAATGTGAAATTTCTGCGATTTGTATTTTCTGTTATACACATGAGTTTAGTAATTTTTACATTATTAAAATGATATATAACATAATGCATTTTAAAGATTTCATATATTTGTTTGATTTTTTTGCTACAGGATCGTGATAAATAATTTTTGTAAACCTCTATTGATTCCAGGACGTTTAGATTCTTGCTTTTCGCTTCCAACTGTAGTATTTTAAGACTTTCTAATTCTGGGAAAACATGACTTGTTTCGAAAAAAATGTTTCGCAAAATTAGTCACGAATATCTTTTCGATGTTTGAATATACTTGATGTTCCTTGAATATTTTAGTGAAAGTGTGTCCTATATATATGTAACCTCACTTATGACAACTTAATTTATAAACTCCTAAATTATTAAACCGGTTGTTTTTGTCTTTAGCATTAAAAAATTGGTTAGAAATTTTATACGAGGATCTATCTATTTTTGTGTTAATTGTTGAAATTAAATGAGCTATCTTTTGTGATATTGCTCTAAAATATGTTATTTTTACGAAATTTCTGTCATTTTTTCTTTTTTGGAATTGAGATATGTTTGTTACAGAATGAGTTGTCTCTTCTTTTTTTTAGAATTTATAATTTTTGTTTCGAAATGTTCATTTATTTGTTGGATAACACCGACCTTTCGAGAGTTTGGATGTTTTAAAAAATTGGAGGTTGTATCTGCCTTTTTTCTAAATATATCAAAGGAAATTTCATTATCATTCTTAATTAAAGTTATGTCTAGAAAATTTACCTTATTTTAATATTTTAGTTCCGTATTAAATTTGGCCTTAGGATGTAAGATTAAGATATTTCAGTGTTTTCGAGTTCTGAATGTGCTCCACAGAAGCAAACCAATACAGGAAGGATTTCAGCGTGGAGTGTACGAAGAGGTGACTCATTGCTAGTTTTCATTTTTGTTTATAAAAGTTTTTATCATATTGAAATTAATTTTCTTCCACGTAATGTTCGGAAAGAGTTAAAATTTCATGTTTTATGGCCCAATAGTTATTGAATAAAAAAATATACTAACAGATAATATACATTCCGCTATTAAAAAGGAAATTTTATGCCTTTAAGAACGTTGCGTGAAAGAAAATTATTTTCAATGTAATAACACTTTATAAAGAAAAAGATGAATTGGCACACCTCTTGGCCGATTCCTTGCTGAAATCTTTGTGTCGTTTCTCGAAAGAAAATTTCTAAAATCCACATACGCAGAGTACAGATAAAGGCGACCCAATTCTTGAGTATCTATAACTGAGCTACTAATTTGGTAATATTTTTTTATTACTTCCAATCGATCGTGATGAGACAAACGCTGCATCATGAAAGTGCACACTATACTAAATATAGTTACACCTAGAAATAAGAAAAAATATATTAGAAACCGAGAAATTCCTATTTGAAAAAATATCAGCCATATTATAAGACCCTTTATAACAAAAACTGAAAATAAAAAGGAAATGATATCTGCCTTAAACTGCAAAGGGATATAAAATTAAACACCATTAGGTAAATCATACAACAAATTTTATTCGTTCCGCACAAGACATATTTTACTAACGGTATTGTCCACAAAATTCTTCAAAAATTTGCAATATTCATTTTCTAGAAATACCAAACCTATTTAATCACCCAACAAAGCAATTTCTCTTGAACCCTAGAATTTCTATAGTTTCAAATTTGAAGTCCGTAAAGTCGAATATCGAACAAAAGAATTTGTCCGTTTACAGCATGCCATTTGCTGTACAGGTACTTCTCCCAAAGAAGGTCAATAAATCATGCTACAAAAGTTGGGTTCCGCCTGGTATTGATGCTATAGTCCAGAGATCGGCAACTTATTGAGTCTGAACGGACAAAAGTTACAAATTCAAAAATTTCAGAGTTCTTAAGGAGCCACTAAAATTGTTCATCTCAATATTATAGAAATTCCGGATGGCAGACGGATATTTCCGTTCATATGAATTGTTTCGGAAAACGGAAGATGAATCAATTTGGGACATGGGACCATCTTTTGACTACAAATTCGTGGATGCACAAAAATCACACATTTTCACAATCAATATTTTTATGTAACGAATTCAATAGAGAAAATTTTTAAGTTGTCTACTGGTACCTTTAAAGCATACAATTATGCTCATCTACATATCTGTACCGATAAACTATCTTGTTGGCGATTTTACTTTAATTGTCATGAATAATTTTTTCCAAACTATACATTAAGATATCAGCTAGAGGTGGGCTTAAAACGTTATAACCCTTATTGAAAAAATGCTATCAAAAAATTAAGTGCATTGTGTAATATCATTCACTCACTAAAAAGTTTCAAAATTATTTCAGTTTTAATGGATAAATTTACAGTAGCACAGATGGCTTAATTATGGGGAGTCTCTTCAGTCCTATTTTAGGTGATATCTTAATGGATAGTTTGGAAAAAACTATTCATGAAAATAAGAAGAATCGCTAACAAGATAGTTTATTGGTACATATTTGTAAATTACATAATTATATTTTAAATTTTCTGCACATTTGTAGGTTCAGTTTTTCAATTCATCACTTCTGATTTTACAGTTATATACACAATACTTCAAAACACTCGTGTCAGTACAGAAAAGTAAATGAAAAATCAAGAGACAGTACCTCATTCCAAGAAATATTAGGCCATAAAGAAACAGTTCCCGAATATATTCATACAAGGACGTATATTCAAAATCCATCCACGAGTGAAATGTATCCAGTAAGAAACATTGACTTAGGAGAGGTGAGTTTATTTTCTGTACAGGGTGAGCCAAATTGGACACTTTTGAAGGGTCTATACTAGATAGTGCGAGCCAATTTTCATGAGAAACTCATTGGTGAAAACCACATGTCGATATCTATTTCCGTTACATTGTTACAAGGTGTTTTTCGAAAATGTTCGTTTTCGAAATATTGCTGTAACTTTTCTTCGTCTGAAAATTTTCTCTTTCTGTGAAAACATTCTTGTAGCATCTTCTTACGTAGAATTCAATGACGTTAATTGAATTTTCCGCAAACTGATATTTTATCACTATGAAAATATTTTTTTAAATGAAACACCCCGTTATATTTCCACATATTTCGATATAGCTTGAAATTTCCATTCCAAAAATATAGCTTACTTGATATTTTTCGGAAGTCGTGTTCGACATATTGAATTTTCAAATTTTATCTCTTGGATGCGTAGGCATTGGAGAATGCGGTGATGAATAAAACCATCGAAATGTTAGTTGTCAAACGTTTATTGAAACAGTAAAAGCTCTCTTTAGTTCGCAACTTCTGTTCAAAGATATTTTCGCACGATTGCTTCATAACTTAATAAATGAAAGTCACTTTGAAAACAAAAGACCGAAAAGATATCTTAAGAATACAGATTTAAAAGTTGTCGTTTCAGGAGCTGTTGAAATCAATCTTAGAACATCAATTTTTTAATAGTAAATTTTGGCAACAAATGGATTGCCAACCAAGGTTCCAACTGGTGGCCGGCTAGGTCGCCTGACCTAACGCCTATGGACTTTTACATTTGAGGAAGATTAAAAGAACTATAAAAAGCCGATCAAGTGTAGAGAAGAACTGGAAATGGCGGTAGTTCATGGTTTCGCTTCTCTTACTTCCATTGAACTTATCAATTCGGCAAACAAGATTCAGAAGAGTGCCGCATGTGCTTGGACGAAAATGGTAGACACTTTGAACAGCTCATTTGATGAAATTCCTCGTTTATTGTTATTTTAAATAAAGTTCGAATTGTTATGGTTTTTAAAGAGACTACGGGTTTTCTTCATACTATTAACTATTTGAATCGAACTTTGACTGCCAACAATCAATGTTCGCATTATTTTATTTTCACCACAGCACTGTCTACTTATCTAAGAAATAAAATTTGAAAATTCGAATATGAAATGGTTTTTACCAACGAGTTTCTCTTAAAAATTGGCCCTCAGGTACCAACATCAGTTTTCGTCTATCTAGTACAGAAATATGACTTCCCCTTCAAAAGTGTCCGATTTGGTCCACCCGGTACAGTTATGCATTTGTTATTTCTAGTATTTTTATGACTTATTTGAAGATAATGACTCTTAAATGATTTACAAAGTGTTTCATTAGGGAATTGTTGGATAATAATGACGTTTTTATGTTTATATATATTTAAAGAAATATTTTCTCTTGAAACTTAGGGACTTAGATGTCACTAACTGGCGACAATTGGAAACAATTAGAAATCAACATACAATATATGCTTGTATACAAATATTGAAACCTAATGATTATTTCATCCGATAAATTCGTACAGTTCACAAAATATACATATTTTTATTTCCATAGTCTGCTGAAGAGAAATGGGATCTGACCACACCAGTTTCAATCAATCATAATACTCCAGAACGGTCATGCCAAAAAACACACGTTGAGGAAAAATCAAATGAAGATATCTCATTTGAAGAATTATCTAGATTCGATATTTCGCTGAAAGGAGGCAAAAAGGCGAGAGCAGTTAAATCTGTTCGTAAGTGTCAAAAGATTATAAGTGAAAATCCAATTGAGCATACTGAAATGTATCCAGTAAGGAATATAGACTTGGGAGAGGTGAGATTTTTTCCTTTAAACAGGGTGACAAAAAACTTCGGTCAAACTTTTTTTCATTTAACTTTATTAAACAAAAGAAATTAAACAAAACAACAACGAATAATAACATAAACATTTGAGTAATATTTAAATAAGGTTATTCTGATTTTCACAAATTTTTATTGTTATGTTTACAACAATCGTTTCGTTATCACAGTAGCATCATCAGGCAAAATTACATTTTGAATAACTTTTCACCAAGTAAATATAATACAATATAAACATTTGGTAATAATATATTTAAGCGGTTTCGAAGTGGCTTCCTTTGGCGGCGATACATAGCTTCAGACGCTTCTTGAAATTTTCAGCAATGGGCCGCAGCTCTTCGGGCGTTAATCGGTCCCATTCCCGGCGCAGGGATTGCTACAGAGACTCCAAACTTTTGTGGTGTTTAGCACGCGCACTGAGCTCCAAAATTGACCACACGCTGTAGTCCATTGGGTTGAGATCCGGCGAATAGGGCGACCGTTATGCAGATGTGATGAAACCCGGAAAATGGGTCTTACACCATTCTTGCGTCATTTTCGCTTTGTGAGCCGGAGCGGAGTCCTATTGAAAGGTCCAATGAGTGTCGCCGAAGTGCTGCTGGACCCACGGAAATACTACGGCCTCGAGAATGTCGCCGCGGCAGACTTCTTGATAGATTTTGACCCCTTGATTCACGAAAACCAAGGAGGTTTTGCCGCTGACGCAAATTCCGCCCCAGACCATGACGGATTGCGAATTTTGACGATGTCCGATGATGGCCGACGTACCGGAGCCTCTGCGGACCAGACTGTCGTTTTAGAGGTTGTGGGATTGTTATACGATAAAAAGCATTCTCGTCTGTGACAAGAATGCGCTCCTATTGCTGACCGGCGGCGAGACGAAGGAGTTGGCGGCACCTTTGGAGTCGTACGCACTTGTTTTCATCCGTGAGGAGTAGAACTTTTTGGAGCTTGTATGGCTTGATATTGAGCTCCTTTTTGGACATTTGACGAACGGATTCACTGTTTATACCGGTCTCACGAGCTCTTTCCCTCATGGAGACCCTCGGATTTCGATTGACTCGCTTCTTGACGATGTTGCGATTGCTAGGCGTATTGACAGTGCGTTTTCTCCCACTTCCTGGACGACGACCAGGCCTTGAAACGGCAAATTGCATCGGACACTGTTTGTCGAGACACATTAAGTAAACGAACAATTTCGCATTGACGTTTACCTTGACGAACAGCTCCACAATTCCACTACGTTCTAACACTGCAAAAAAAAATATCAAACTTAAAATCAAATCTAGCTGCGCTAAAATACTTTTGTTCCAGAATACAATAACATTTGTCCGAAGTTTTTCTTGTCACCCTATAGTTGTGCAGTTAGTATTGTTATTCAGTATGATGAAAATGTTTCTTTAATAATGGTCTGAAGACTCCCTAAATTGCCTGCCTATTAAAGGTGCTTCATTTTAACTTCGACCTACTAATTTAGTTTTTCAGTAGCTAACTGAACAATCACATTCAAGGATTGGGCTGTTCGTTGCATAGGGACATCATCAAAACCAATCAATTTGGCCTAACATAGCGAAGAATATTTCATAACTAATCAGTTATGAAATACTACCAATACTAGTCAGTATTGGATATGTCAGTTATCTTAACTAGAATAATAGCAACAAATGATTCTTTCTTCAATTTATTCTTGATTTTTTCAAGACAACTTCTACAACACTTAAATGAGGTCATACTGAATAAAGTTCTATGTTCCTTAGATCTTTGTGGAATTTTTTAAATGATGTTTTGAGTTCTCATCCTATTCTGCGATAAAATTAATCATACCGTCATAATTTCCTTCATTTGTGGATTTCTTAGGTTCAGAATTACCTCGAAAAGATAGCTCGTGTTTCACAAGATAGCTTATGTGTATTATTTAAACTTCTCATGATCTTTCGTTTAATTCCTCACTAGGTTTTTCTATAAATAATATTTGCTGCTAATGTAGTAAGGGGTGGGCCATTTAAAATTTGCATTTCTTATAGACTATAAAACTGTTTAAACGATTTAAACAATAGAAAATCGATATTCAATATATACCTTGAGACAAATATTCAAACTAAATGCTTATTTAATTCCGATCAATTCTTACAGTTCATGAAATAGATATTTTTTTATTTTCATAGAACGCTGAAGAGAAATGGGATCTGTCCACACCAATTTCAATCAATCATAATACTCCAGAACCGTCATGTCAAGAAAAAACGGTAGAGAAAAAATTAAATGAAGATATCTCATTTGCAAAATCAGTTGGATTCAATATTTCGCTAAAACGAGGCAAAAATGAGAGAGTAGCTAAATCTGTTCCTAGGTGTCAAAAGAATATAACTGAAAATCAAACTGCGCGCAATGAAATGTATCCAATAAGGACTATAGACTTGGGAGAGGTGAGTTTTTTACCTTTATAGTTGCGCAATTAATATTTCTTTAATTTGGCCCCTCTTTGTAGCATAGCGAAGAATCTTTCATAACTGACTAGTGTTGGATATGTCAGTTGTCTCAACTAGAATAATAGCAACAAATGATTCTTCCTTCAATTTATTCTTGATTTCTTCAAAACAACTTCTACAACACTTAAAATGAGGTCATTCTGAATAAAGTTCTACGTTCCTTTGATCTTTGTCGAATTTTTAAATGACGTTATGAGTTCTCATCCTCTGCCATAACATTAATCATACTGACATAATTTCCTTCATTTGTGGATTTCTTAGGTTCAGAATTACCTCGACAAGATAGCTCGTGTTTCCCAAGATAGCTTATGTGTATCATTTAAACTTCTCATGATATTTTGTTTAATTCCTCACTAGGTTTTTCTATAATTAATATTTGCTGATAATCTAGCAAAGGGTGGTCCATTTCAAATTTGCATTGTTTATAGACTAAATAAAACTGTGTAAACGATTTAAACAATATAAAATCGATATTCAATATATATTATACCTTGAGACAAATATTCAAACTAAATCCTTATTTCATTCCAATCAATTTTTACAGTTCACAAAATTTATGTTTTTTATTTTCATAGTACGCTGAAGAGAAATGGGATCTGACCACACCAGCTTCAATCAACCATAATACTCCTGAACGGTCATGCCAAGAAATACATGTAGAGAAAAAATCAAATGAAGATATCTCATTTGAAAATTTGTTTCGATTCGATATTTCGCTGAAACGAGGCAAAAATGACAGAGTAGCTGAATCTGTTCATGGGTATCAAAAGAATATAACTGAAAATCGAACTGAGCATTATGAAATGTATCCAATAAGGAATATAGACTTGGGAGAGGTGAGTTTTTTACCTTTATAGTTGCGCAATTAATATTTCTTTTATTTGGCCCCTCTTTGTAACATAGCGAAGAATCTTTCATAACTGACTAGTGTTGGATATGTCAGTTGTCTCAACTAGAATAATAGCAACAAATGATTCTTCCTTCAATTTATTCTTGATTTTTTCAAGACAACTTCTCAACACTTAAGATGAGGTCATTCTGAATAAAGTTCTATGATCCTTTTATCTTTGTTGAATTTTTTAAATGACGTTTTAAGTTTTCATCCTATTCTGCCATAAAATTAATCATACCGACATAATTTTCTTCATTTATGGATTTCTTATGTTCTCAATTACCTTGAAAAGATAGCTTGTATTTCCAAGATAGCTTAGGTGTATCATTTAAACTTCTCATGATCTTTCTTTTAATTTCTCACTAGGTTTTTCTATAAATAATATTTGCTGATAATCTAGTAAGGGGTGGGCCATTTAAAATTTGCATTTATTATAGACTATAAATAAAACTGTTTAAACAATTTAAACAATAGAAAATCGATATTCAATATATACCTTGAGACAAATATTCAAACTAAATGCTTATTTCATTCCGATCAATTCTTACAGTTCATAAAATATATATTTTTTATTTTCATAGTACGCTGAAGAGAAATGGGATCTGTCCACACCAATTTTAACCAATCATAATACTCCAGAATGGTCAGGCCAAAAAACACATGTTGAGGAAAAATCAAATGAAGATATCTCATTCGAAGAATTATTTAGATTCGATATTTCGCTGAAACGAGGCAAAAATGAGAGAGTAGCCAAATCTGTTCATAGGTGTCAAAAGAATATAACTGAAAATCAAACTGCGCGCAATGAAATGTATCCAATAAGGAATATAGACTTGGGAGAGGTGAGTTTTTTACCTTTATAGTTGCGCAATTAATATTTCTTTTATTTGGCCCCTCTTTGTAACATAGCGAAGAATCTTTCATAACTGACTAGTGTTGGATATGTCAGTTGTCTCAACTAGAATAATAGCAACAAATGATTCTTCCTTCAATTTATTCTTGATTTCTTCAAAACAACTTCTACAACACTTAAAATGAGGTCATTCTGAATAAAGTTCTACGTTCCTTTGGTCTTTATCGAATTTTTAAATGACGTTTTGAGTTCTCATCCTATTCTGCGATAAAATTAATCATACCGTCATAATTTCCTTCATTTGTGGATTTCTTAGGTTCAGAATTACCTCGAAAAGATAGCTCGTGTTTCCCAAGATAGCTTATGTGTATCATTCAAACTTCTCATGATCTTTCGTTTAATTCCTCACTAGATTTTTCTATAAATAATATTTGCTGATAATCTAGTAAGGGGTGGGCCATTTAAAATTCGCATTTCTTATAGACTATAAAACTGTTTAAACGAATTAAACAATAGAAAATCGATATTCAATATATACCTTGAGACAAATATTCAAACTAAATGCTTATTTCATTCCGATCAATTCTTACAGTTCATAAAATATATATTTTTTTATTTTCATAGTACGCTGAAGAGAAATGGGATCTGTCCACACCAATTTCAATCAATCATAATACTCCAGAACAGTCATGTCAAGAAATACAGGTAGAGAAAAAATCAAATGAAGATATCTCATTTGAAAATTTGTTTAGATTCGATATTTCGCTGAAACGAGGCAAAAATGAGAGAGTTGCTGAATCTGTTCATGGGTGTCAAAAGAATATAACTGAAAATCGAACTGAGCATATTGAAATGTATCCAGTAAGGAATATAGACTTGGGAGAGGTGAGTGTTTTACCTTTATAGTTGCGCAGTTAGTATTATTATTTAGTATGATGAAAATGTTTCTTTAGTATTGGCGCACGCTTTAAACATGCCACCATATATTACATTCATCGCCTTTCTATATACTATATACTTTCAATACTCAGGCACGCTGCAAGATTTTCCAAACAATCCACCAATCTCACCAACTTCTCTCTGAGAAGAGACCAGATAACCTGTATCCCTCCTCCACTCTCACTTCCAGGTACTTAACACTTGTAGCATATTGAATGGTAGAGCCATTCAAACACACATTAGGGGGCCTACTCGAGTCTAACTTCCCTTTCACCAGCACGCAAACTGCCTTTCTTTCTGACACAGATACACTTGCTTTAGCAGCCCAATTGCTCAACATATTCAAATAGTATGTCCCCCTCTCCTCGAGAGTGAGACAACTGTTCCCTTTCACTAGGAGGAGCACATCATCTGCATATGCAACTACCTCATAGCTTTCTCTTTCAATTTATTCCAACAACCCATTCATGAATAGTTTCCACATCTTTGGACCCACTATGGAGTCCTGTGGACAACCTCTCATTGTCTTTCTCACAACAGATTCATGCTTTCCTATCATTCTTGCTTCTCTTTCAATAAAGTAACTCTGCCAAAGCGCCATTTTCTCACATTCCATATCATTTAAACACTTCAAGGCATACCCCCCAGTTAAGATTATCGAAGGCATCTTTGAAGTTCACAAACAAACCCAGCACATACTTCTCTTTCTCTCACAACTCTCTCAAACATGAGCCAAGCATCTACAGTAGAACTTTCTTTCAAGGGAGCAATCGTTTCTGCATTGTTAACGTAATACTTACCCTTAACAGATCCCCACAAAAAGTGGTGAATCGCTGTTTAAACGATTAAAACAATAGAAAATCGATATTCAGTATATACCTTGAGACAAATATTCAAACTAAATGCTTATTTCATTCCGATCAATTCGTACAGTTCATATATACATTTTTTTAATTTCATAGTACTCTGAAGAGAAATGGGATCTGACCACACCAGTTTCAATCAATCATAATACTCCAGAACAGTTATACCAAGAAACACACGTAGAGGAAAAGTCAAATGAAGATATCTCATTTGAAAAATTATTTGGATTCGATATTTCGTTGAAACCAGGCCAAAATGACACAGCAGCTAAATCTGTTCATAGGTGTCAAAAGAATATAACTGAAAATCGAACTGAGCATAATGAAATGTATCCAGTAAGGAATATAGACTTGGGAGAGGTAAGTTTTTAATTTTACAGTTCCGCAGTTATTATTTGATACTCATTCATCGTATTTTGATTATTTTCCTGTCTATGATGAAAATGTTTCTTCAATATTTACCTGAAGACTGGCCTGACATTACAGATGCTCTATCGTAACTTTGACCAACTAATTTAGTCTTTATTTGGTTGTTCAATAGCTAACTGAACAATATCATTTAAGAACTGTGCTGTTCGTTATAGGGAGACATCAATAAAATAAAAAAATCTTCCTTTTATTTTGCCTCTTTTTGTTTAGAGCCACAATTTAGTTTTTCAATAGATAACTGAACAATCATATTTCAGGATTGAGCTGTTTGTTGTATAGGGACATCATCAGAACCAATTAATATTTCTTTAATTTGGCCCCTCTTTGTAACATAGCGAATAATCTTTCATAACTGACTAGTATTGGATATGTCACCTTTATACAAAGTATAAGGTTGTTCAGAAAGTAATTTCGTTTTTTTATGACAGGATTTAATCGCATTTTTTCGAATCCAACTTCACACTTAAGCATTATATGTTTTTAAAGCTGATATAGCAAGGCTTTGTGTGAAAAAGTTCGATAATGTCTACGCAGTTGTTTTTGGTTGTTGCCCTTTTAAATATGGAGAGTAATAAGCAGAATTTTCGTCATATTTTACTTTTTTACTATAAAAAGGTAAAAATGCTATTCAAGCCAGAAAGAAATTAACCGATGTCTATGGAGGAGATGTGTTGACATTAAGCCAGTGCCAGAACTGGTTTGCAAAATTTCGATCCGGTAATAGCAAAATTTTTTGAACGGTAATACCATTACTTCAAATGAAGAGGTCAAAAATCACCTGGATCAGTTATTTGCCAGCAAAGACAAAAAAATTTTATGAGCGTGAAATCATGCTACTACCAGAAAGATGACAAAAGGTTTTCGACCAGAATGGGTCGAAATTACTTTCCGAACAACCCAATATGTCTTGTACACGCTCCATTGCCCACTCTAATCTTTGTTTGACACTTGTGTACCCGAGTGAGTATAACTCTTCGTAACAAGCGTCTTGATGTTAGATTGGCTTCATGGAGACGTTTTCTGACTGCTCAGGAAAACTGAAATACCTGTACCTCGAAGACGTTGATTGCCATTCTGAAGTGCTGAGAGACTTTCTTCTGAACTAAAGAGTTAAATGACGGGTTTCTACTGGCGTAGCATGTGGTCTACCACTTGACGAACAGTTCTAATGACAAAGTATCGTGCCAGTTAACCTGTTATCACACTTTGGTTAACATTGAAGAAATTGGCCTCTCGTACTTGTGTTCGACCAGCCTGAAAGATTCCAATGGCTCTGTTGGCATCGTTCTCCAATAAAACTTGACTTGGCATAAAAAAATTGTTTTTTAAATGCGTAGAATCGTTTGATCTTATTGAAAACGAAATATAAACTGAAGGGAAAATCATTAAAATGTGTATTTCCGACAAAAAATGATTAGACTTGATGATAATTTGCTTCACGATGGACCTGAAGATATTTCTATAATTGTTATAAGTTTATGAAATTGAAAAAATATTGAGACGATACGTAAAATATGTATCCTCGGAAAACATCAACATCCTTTACTTTTGACTAGTGATAAACATACCACTTCCAGCTTTTTAGCTGGATCGATTAGCTAATTGGTTTAGTTGATCTGGCCCTGGAAAATTTGCATACTAGATTGAAAAATGTTGGTAATAAACATAAGGATTATTAAATCATTGATGAAAGAAAAAGAACCTTCTAAAAGTTTCTGGGTTCGAATTTAATAAAGAATTTTACGAACGGTCATTCCAAGAAACATACGTAGAGGAAAAATCAAATGAAGATATCTCATTTGTAAAATTATTTGGATTCGATATTTTGCTGAAACCAGGCAAAAATGAGACGGTAGCTAAATCTGTTCATAGGTGTCAATAGAATATAGCGTAAAAGCGAACTGAGCGCATAATGAAATGTATCCAATAAGGAATATAGATTTGGGAGAGGCGAGTTTTGAATTTTACAGTTAGTTTTTGATACCCATTCATGGTATTTTAATGTATTTCGATTATTTTCCTGTCTATGATGAGAATGTTCCTTTAATATTCGCCAGAAGACTCCTTAAGTGGCCTGACATTATAGATGCTCCATCGTAACTTTGACCTACTAATTTAGTCATCATTTGGTTGTTCGACGGCTACCTGAACAATATTATTTAAGAACTGTGCTGTTTGTAGAAAGCGCGGGAAAATTTGCATACTAGATTGCAAAATGTTTTTAATAAACATAAGGATTATTTAATCATCGATGAAAGAAAAAGAACCTTCTAAAAGTTTCTGGGTTCGAATTTAATATAGAATTACACAATTTTACGGTTCCTCTCATATTAGAAAACTAGTAATAGTACTCAAATGTCACTAAAGATCATACCCTGTAATCAAATTCACTGGTGAGAAAAAATATTCTCAAACTAATGGGGAATTGCCATATCTAAAATATATTCTTTCAATTATATGTATTGGGACAAATATTCAGTTTCATTTTGATCAATCCATAGAGTTTATCAATTTTTTTCTATTTCCACAGAACTTTGGAGAGAAATGGGATCTGGCCACACCAATTTCAGATGAGAGCCCACAGTCTCCTACATCAGCAGAAATTCCTCAGAATGTGTTTCCTCTAGGACACACTATTAAACAAATAAAGCTGGAAGAAAAGTTTCAAATAGGCTATAAAATGGAGGTTAGGGTAATGGGGATTTATGATATCTCAAAATTTTGGATTTCCCCAGATTTTTCCAAGTTGGGGTATTTCACTCAGGAATTAAAAAACTTTTATGCATTTAATGCATGGAAATACACCATACCATTGGAACTTATCAAAAGGAATCTTTACTGTGTGACTATGTTAGGAACCGAATTTTTCAGGGCTGTTATAATCAATGCGAAGTACGATGTTGGTAAGGTGAAGGTCTTCTATATCGATTTAGGAATGGTATCCATAGAGAAATATGACAATATTTGGTTTATGGCGCAAGAATTTAGCCTTCTTCCTGCACAGGCTATCAGATCAAAAATGGCGTACGTTCGCCCCAGTCATAAAAATATGCCATGGCCTCTCCCTGCGACATTAAAATTTCGAGATGTGGCATTTATGAAAAAATATACCGCACAGATCGTCCAAATCAACGAGTCCTCAAATTATGTGTGGATAACTTTGGCTGATAAAAATGAAGTTACAGTCAGCTCCGTTTTGGCAAATGAAGGTCATCTGATATGGGAAAGAGAACAACAAAAACCTCTAGTGCTTGATGAAAATTGCAGAGCCAAGGTGAAGTTTATTGAGCACCTACCTACTTTCCAACAAATTGAAAATGGGGATGTACCATGGTTATCTGAAATTAAAGATTTCTGGGATACTACTGTTACCACAGACTTTTATTTTCCACAATTTTTTCAAAGAAATATCAGTAAAAGATTGATCAATAAAGTAGAAGAAAAAATGGAAAAATCAGTAAAAAAAAAAAGATCTTTGAAAAAATACACCAGACGCAACAATTCCAATATAATGCATAGTGTCGAAGAATTTAATCAGATAGCGTATGGATCGGTATATAATATCCTTCTCAACCCTGAAAACTGAATACATAAACGTTACAATTTGACGGACAGATAATATGAAACACGAAAAAAGTTTGCTGTACTGAGGTGGCAATATTGGTGTAAGATGAAATGAAAATTCCAAGACTAGGTCAAGAAGACACTTATAAATAACTACGCATACGGTAAGGTCTAAAAATAAAAACTACGGAAGCTAAAGCTGCCCCCCAGAGAAAATACGGATCGCCACAACGCCATGGCAAAGGCATACCATCAAGCCATTGCCTTCAAAACTGTACCAATAAAAAGCTCCATAAAGATCCAAGAAAACTAACCTAGGGAATTACTAGAAAATAATGACCTAAAATTGTAATGGGATCTTCCACTTAACCGATATATTAGCCCACATTCTCCTATATCACCAAATATTCCTCAGAATGTGCTTCCCTTAGGACACACTATTAAGCGAATAAAGCTTAAAACAAAGTTTCAAATAGGCTCCAAGATGAAGGTTATGACAATGGGAATTTATGATATCTCAAAATTTTGGAATTCCTCGGATTTTTCCAAGGTGGAGAATTTCACACAGGAATTGAAAAACATTTATGCATTCAATGCATGGAAATACACCATACCGTTGGAACTTATATTCTTATTATTATTATATTCCTTCCCGCACAGGTTATGAGATGAAAAATGGCGTACGTACGCCACAGTCATAAAAATATGCAATGGCCTATCTCTGCGGTCAAAAAAGTTGGCATCGATGAGAAAATATACCGCACAGATCGTCCAAATTGATGGGTCCTCAAATTATTTGTGGATAACTTTGGCTGATAAAAAAGAAGTAACGGTCAGCTCCGTTTTGGCAAGTGAAGGTGATCTGATATGGGAAAGGGAACAACAAAAACCACAAGTGCTTGATAAAAATTGCACAGCAAAGGTAGAGTTTATTGAGCACCTACTTACTTTCCAACAACTTGAAAATGAGGAAGTACCTTAGATATTTGAAATATAAAGATTTCTAGGATACTACTTTTACCAAAGCTTTTTTTCTTCCACAATTCTTCTAAAGAAATAACAGTAAAAGTTTAATCAATAAAGTAGAAGAAAAAACGGAACAATCAGTGAAAAAAAGAGAACTTTGAAAAAATATGTCAGACGCAACATTTCCAACATAACTCAGTGTCGAAGAACTTAATCGGATAGCGTATGGATCGGTGCATGATACACTTAATCTCGACCCTGAAAACTGAACAATACATGAACGTTACAATTTGACGGACAGATAATATGAACCACGAAAAATGGTGAAGCACCGACGTGAAGTATGAAGGGAGACACTCAGTATTCTCTGGCTGTGTCTCATGATCCTGAGTAAACTTTTAAATAATTCCAATAATAGGTATATAATAGAAAAGAGAAACAGCATCAAGATAAATCGCCAACTCTACGTCGATGATCTCAAACTTTAAGCCGCCACTGAGGACCAACTGAGGAGATAAGCTTAAGATCACAGGACATTATTCACAAAAAAAATTAAGATGGAGATAGGGTTAAATAAGTTTGCTGTACTGCATGTAAAGAGAGGAAGACTCACAAGTGGAGAGGAGGCAATGTTGGTATAAGATGAAAGGAAAATTCCAAGACTAGGTCAAGAAGGATACTTATAAATAACTGCGAATAAAGTAAGGTTTAGGGATAAAAACTACAGAAGCTAAAACTGCCCCTAGAGAAAACATGGATCGCCACAACGCCATGGCAAAGGCATACCACCAAGCCATTGCCGTCAAAACTGGGGTAATAAAAACCTCCATAAGGATCCACGAAAACTAACCTAGGGAAATACTGGAAAATAATGAGCTAAAATTGTAATGGGATCTTCCACTTAACCGGACTTATGACTTATCAAAAAGAATCTTTACTGTGTGACTTTTTTAGAAAACGAATTTGTCAGGACTGTTATAATCAATGCGAAGTAAGATATTGGTAAGGTGAAGCTCTTCCTGATCGATTTCGGAATGGTATCCATATATGACAATATTTGGTTTATAGTGCAAGATTTTGGCTTCCTTTCCGCACAGGTTATGAGATGAAAAATGGCGTAAGTACGCTACAGTCATAAAAATATGCAATGGCCTATCTCTGCAGTAAAAAAGCTGGCATTAATGAGAAAATATACTCACAGATCGTCCAAATTGATTGGTCCTCAAATTATTTGTGGATAACTTTGGATGATAAAAAAGAAGTTATGGTCAGCTCTGTTTTGGCAACTACAATTTTTTCAAAGAAATATCAGTAAAATATTAATCAATAAAGTAGAATAAAAAATTGAACAATCAGTGAAAAACAAGAACACCTTGAAAAATACGTCAGACGCAACATTTCCAATATAATGCAGTGTCAAAGAATTTAATCTATATATTGTATGTATTAAGTATGATATCCTAAATCTCGAACCAGAAATCTGAACAATACATGAATGTTACAATTCGACAGATAATATGAAATACGAAAAATGGTGAAGCACAGTCGTGAGGTCGGAAGGCAGACAAACTCTGTATTCTCTGGTTGTGTCTCGCGATCCGGAATAAACTTTTAAATGATTCCAACAATGGGTATCTAATAGAAAAAAGAAAAAGCATCAACATATATCGCCAATTCTACGATGATTTGAAACTTTATGTCAACTTTATGACCAACTAAGTAGACAAGCTTAGGATCGAGACATCATTCACAAAAACAACTAAGAGAGGAAGACTAACAAGTGGAGAGGAGGCAATGTTGGTGTAAGATGAAATGAAAATTCCAAGACTAGGTCAAGAAGACACTTATAAATATCATACAGCAAGGTCTAGGAATAAAAACTACTGAAGCTAAAGCTGCCCCTAGAGAATACACGGATCGCCACAATACCATGGCAGAGACATACCACCAAGCCACTGGCGTCAAAATTGGACTGATAAAACCCTCCAAAATAATCCACGAAAACTAACCGAGGGAAATACTGGAAAATGATGGCTAAAATTGTATTGGGACCGGCCTGATAAGCCTACATTCTCCTATATCACCAAAAATTCCTCAGAATGTGCTTCCTTTAGGACACACTATCAAACGAATAAAGCTTGAAGAAAAGATGGAAATCTGCTCTAAATTGGAGATTAGAGTATAGGGAATTTATGATATCTCAAAATTTTGTATTTCCCCAGATTTTTCCAAGATTCAGAATTTCAAAGAGCAAGTGAAACACTTTTATGCATTTAATGCATGCCATACCGTTGGAACTTATCAAAAAGAATCATTACTATGTGACTTAAGGTGCAAGAATTTAGCCTCCTAAACGTCGATAACACCACTGATTCTGTTTGACATCAACTTGGGGAAACATCTATCTAACATTTCAAGATGATGTGTGACGAGTATCTATTACGCCTTAGTGAAACCACAACTCGGGTACGGTTGGTAGCATGGGGCATAATCATCAAGTGTCCCCGAATCATAATTCTGCAAAAAATTAATTTTAAAAATAATTCATGGAAACAAAACTCTCACCTTGAGATGTCTTTCTTGGCCCAAGATTGTAATTTGAAAATTCCTGAAATAAATTCATCTGCAATGTTCAAGAAAAAAATAAAGCATAGGCTGCTAGAGAATAAAATTATTTCGCCGCTCCTTCTGACTTGGGATATTAAATTAAAATAACTTGCCTTCATATCAGATTATCATCTTGAAACTGTTTAGTCACTTCTGCATGAATTTTTTAAATGTTTAATCTTTCATTATGGCCCGAATATGGTACTTACATCTAGCTTTAACAAGTACCTATCAATATTTTCATTTTTCTTGATATTAGTTTCATAAATCTGTTATCTTGTCATATATATTTATTTTTACATCTTATTTATTCGTAAATTTGCACCATTGTATGGATATGTTCTGATAAGATTAATGTCTATGTTTTGTCGTAATATAACAATGATTTAATTCTAGTATCTGATTATTATTGAATGTCAATTCTATGTACAAATCTTCTAGTTCATTCCTCTTTCTCTTCATATGCTGTGACCATTTTCATTTTTATTATTGTTTTTTTAATTTTATACTTATGTATTACATTAATATTCTACCTATTTTTGTGCTGTGATAAATATCATAAAAATGCCAACTTATATATTTTGGTCGTTCCTATTACGCTGAATATTTTGGATATATCTTTGTGAAGTTGAGACACTACATTTAAGTAGTTTCCACTGCTTTCGTGTGGTTTTTTTATACATGTTTTTATGTGTTCCTAAATTTCATATAAATTTTGTAATGTTATTTAATAAATTTATTATTATTATTTCTTCAAACCTACTGTTATGGAATTTCATGCTAGTATTGATAAATACTTCTTAGGTAAATGCTCAATATTAAGTCAGTGTTTGAGAACCTCATCTTGATGAAATCAACCTATTTTCTAGTGTACAATATAAGTTTCTTAGAAATTTAATCTGAAAGGCCACAAAAATTTATTATAATGTCTTTCTACATGAAGATAATAAAGGAATTTCACCCATTGTATAAAAATTCGAGTCAGAAAAAATATAGAACAAATTTACAAAATAGATAAATCAGATACGTAGGTTTTTGCTAACACTGTTGAATTTTGTTTATTACTTATTGAAAATGAATTTTCATCAAATACAATTTTGACCATAATCTACGACTCTTGGCACCGCCATTACAATCATTAATAAGCAATCTCTTTTATCTATGATACACTTTTATCTACGATACATATGTCTATTGTCATCATAGAACACAGAAATGGAAACCTAATTACACTCAGTGTTGCTATTATTAGTTTATGCATATTTCCAACAGATAGAGTGGAAGAAGCAATGCATAAGAGGAGATCATTAAAAAGGTACTTCAAATACGAAACTTCCGACTCTATGCCTAGTGTCGGAGAATTGAATCGGTAAGCGTATTGAGCTATCCTGTGTTATACGGAGTACTCTAAAAGATCAGGGATACGGAGTACTCTAAAAGATCCAGGATACGGAGTACTCTAAAAGATCCGGGATACGGAGTACTCTAAAGAAAATTACACCTAACGAGAGCAAGGAAACATTGACGGGAAGTTCAAATATTCAAAACACAGTAATACCAGAATAATATTTTTCTATAAGTAATGTTTAAAAGCAACAACCCTCGATGAATAGAAGAAACATTTATCAGCCTGTGATTAAAAACTACTCTACGCAGTGGTTCACAAAGCTCCACAGTGAATCTAATAGCGCCCCGGGTTTAAATGATTTATTACTACATTATTATTATTATTTATGGCGAGCGGGCGTCTGTCCACCCTACCACTGCGTCCGCACGGACTATTGTGGTTCACCCCTACTTTATATCTTCACGACGAGATCCAGTTTTTGGATAACACCGATAATCTTGTTCAGGGGTAATTTTTTCAGTTCACTGTGGGCTATGAAAGCCTGGCCAAAGACCTCGAATCTGATGCGACTCACCGCTGGGCACTCTGAGACGATGTGCATGGCTGTTTCAGTGTCCTCAAGACACAGTCTGCATTCATTGTCTTCAGCCAGACCGATTTTGTGCAAATGCGATTTCAGTCTGCAGTGACCTGTCATAATTCCGACAAGTGTTCTTAGTTTGGCCCTATCCAGACCTAGCGCTAGGTTCGCCATCTTTTTGTTCGAAGCTGTTCCAAGGAACAACTTCGAGTGTTTCAGGCCAGAATGGCTCCGCCAGAAAGACTCTAGCCTTGAGTTCATTCTGCCTGTTATCGCCTCGTTAGCCACGTCATGTGGTATTCCCAGGAATGGTTCCGGACCTACCAGAGGCAGCGCAGCTTCAGCAAATGCCAGCTCGGTATCCAAACCAGAGTGACTCAGTTATACTTACCGAGCCTGTTTAAAGCCGTGCGGCAACTCCAGACTGTTTTGGATGTAAAACAGCTGGAATCCAGAGCTTTTAGTACTGACTGACTATCAGTAAATATTTTGATTTTACCGTGATGGATTTGCCGTTTTATCAGCAGTTCTGCCGCGGTCTCAATGGCAAATATTTCTGCCTGGAATATGGTTGCGTTTTGACCAAGACTCAATGAGATGTTAATTCTCGGTTTACTCCCATAGACTCCCGCTCCTGTTCCGTTCGTCGTTCGCGAGCCGTCTGTGAACAAGCCAAGGTCGGTTCTCAATAGAACCTCAGCATGCTGGGTCCATTCGTCCCGGCTGGGGACGATTACATTGAAATGCCGGTATTGGCTCGTGACTTTTGACATTAGATCCGAGGGCATCGATAAGGTACTGTTCGTTAAAAGCTCGTTCAGCAGTCCTGAGCCTTATTACTACATATCATTAGGTCGGTAACTAGCTCAAATCAGATATCATCCTTATGCAGCGGAAGGGGTCAGAAGGGACAGGATACAGTCAGCATGAGCACCTACAACTGCACTTCCGGTAACCAGTGCTGAACATACCCCTTGTAACGTTCAAATGGACAGTAAGGTAAGGGTAACTGTGGCATGCCCCGGAGATCTCCTTGAAGAGGGGATCTAACATAATTCGAGTCGACCGGAGAAATTACTATGAAATGAGCTGTGTCTGGCCTTCTCGGGGTGACAAAGGCCCAGGAAGGCTCAGATATTACTGAAGAACGAACCGAACACTACCTGAAGGGTCACGCAAACTAATCCCTGGGGATATCACAATACCTCGGAACAATGATCTAGCAATCACTCACACATTCTCACAATAGCGTAGGATATCCGCAGCTATTTACTGTCTCTATACGATATGTCGTCGTCTACCAGGACTACTCAGCAATTTACCCTAAAGAACGCCACTGGTTCACAAGGAATACAATCTCTCAAAGTAAGCGGGCACGTACATATGACAAATATGTAACACAAACTGACTAGGACATCATAAAACAGATACAGTACCCCACCACCTAGGCGTGTTAATGAACGTTACAATAAGAACAAACAAAGGAATAGGTAACCGGGGGATCACACAAGGGTACATACAAATCAATTACATATCAAGCAACAGATAATAAAAAAATCCCTATTAGCAAGTATTACGCAAATAAAGAACCACTATTTTCAAATAAAGCAAAAAGCAACCAGGCACCGAGAGAAAGTATACAATACAAAGAGATAACTAGTGAGGGTCGTGCCGCTTTAGTTATATACAAAGGCAATGCATTTTAGTTAAACCATTCCGGTCGGATTAAATAACAGTGAAGCAACAAGAAAGAAAGAAAAGAGATTAATGGAAGTACAATGAACGAGCGTGCAATCACTAATTTAACATTGGTGGTATTCAAAAATGTAAAGCATGCAACTAATCAAAAGCATTTAAAAGAAGTTTACTTACTGAGAGTTACCAATGGGGACCGTTATATGTGGTATTATCTCGAGTATGTTACTAAGTTTCTCAGGAGGTTTATTTCCAAGTACCTTCCTCTGGAATGCTTCAAAATACCATGGGAATGCTATACGGACATTGTTCTCCTTTGTTATTGTCACCAATCAAGTTAGAGTGCCACAGAGAACATAAAATAACGCGGGTAAATACAATGACGTAATCGTAGAATTTATATAATCTATGAGGGACTCTGTGACTCGTACGATCCTTAGAGGATACAGATCTCTTCACTCTTCAGTTGGATAGGTTTATGACATCCTTGTGCCCAAAAATGAAAGCTGGACGCTACCTGAACGCAGTTCTATGGAGTAATTGCGAAATACAGACGATCAAGACTGGCATGAAATTGTCAAAACAATGAGGAATTCCAGGTTTGCTGAGTCTCCCCTTTTGAAGTTGTAAATATTCAATTTATTATATAGGTACATATTATTTATTATAGAACTCTTCACTTCTTAAAAAAAGTTTTTAGCTACATAAGAAGTGATATTTCGAAGTTTTGGATTTCCACAGATTTTACCAAGTTCGAGAGTTTCACAGAGGAATTAAATGACTTTTATGCATGGAAATATACCATACCGGAGGATCTTGTAAAGAAGAATCTCTACTGTGTGACTTCGTTAAATGGCGACATTTACAGTGCTAGAATTATCGATGCAAAATACATGTTGGTAGGGTGGAAGTTTTCCTGATCGATTTATATATGATATACATACAAAATTATGGGAAAATTTGGTTTATGGTTCAAGAGTTCAGCCGCCTTCCCGCACAAGCTATCAGGTCTTAAATGGCGTATGTTCGCCATTGTCATAAAAATATGCCTGACCTACCTCTGTGGTAAAGAAGTCAATGGTCCACAAATTATTTGTCGATAACATTGGCTGACAATGATGAGGTGACAAAAGGCCACCTGATATGGAAAAGGTAACAACAAAAAGAGCAAGTGTTGAACGAAAGTTACACAGCGAAATCGGAATTTATTGAACACTACCCAATTTTTCAACAACTTGAGAATGCAGATGTACCATGGATTTCTGAAACTGAATCTATCAGGAATACCACAGCTTTTTACCTTCCACTGTTTTTCAATAGACGTCATGACAAATTCTAAATATTTAATTTATTATATATGTATTATTTGTTATTGTAATCGATTTTTATTTGTATATTATGGTATAATATAATTATTGTTGTTTATATTGATGCAAAAGGACGAATTTTCAAATTTTTGTTGCAATGACGTATATTATTTATTAGGAATTATCAGGTTAGCTGCATCATATAAATGAAATTTTTTTGTAAAAAACTTCAAATTAGCAACACTTTTCTGTGAAAATCGATTTGACAAGTTTTCAGTTGTTATTAGAAGTATAAATAAGTCCGTGGGGTTTTTTGTCGGAAATTGAAGCGTTATTGAGTAAAATTGGGTATACATTCAAAAAAATGCCCGTCGTATCGTAATTGGAGAAGTGTTTGTTAGATATGGAACATATCCTAAATGTTATAAATAGTCTATGGTCAACAGACACAAATACCGGAGCATACATGTGTACCAATACCACCTAAACAATGTTTAGGTGATGTGTGTACTATACAGCACACATGTATCGGTTGGTATCTAAATATTGCAATAAATAAATAAATAATAATGAATCTTAGAAGTGATTATTCGCCTATAATTACTTATATTCAAAAAACTAACAGCGCCACGAACAGGATAGGCAATAGTAAGTTGATTAATCATGGCAGGGGACCGTGGAATTCCGCCGATGAAGATGGATGGAAACGTGCCCGAAAATTGGAAGTTATGGTGATGCTGTTTTGAAAACTACCTAATTGCAACTGAGATCTGTGAGAAGAGTGAGTCGACGAAATGTACCCAATTACTACATTACATCAGAGAGTGCTTCAGAATCAAGAAAGTTACACTTGTTGAGCTATCCCACCTTTTAGGAGTACTCTAAGATATCCGGGATTTTACGGAGTACTCCAAGATATCTGGGATTTTACGGCTAACTCTAAAGAACGCTAACCTTTTTATCGTGAATACTAGTGGCGGGAGAATAGGACGTTACGTTGTGTAGATAACCCAAGTTACACTTAAACAAGAACGAGGAAACAGTGACGGGAATTTCAGAATGCAAGGATAAGTAAAAATACAATATTTGTTTGCAGAAGGCAGGGCCTATTCTTTATTCATTGGTGGATTTCACTGTATTGATGCACTTGCTAGGGGCGACCTGTTTACTTTAATATGAATTGACCATTTAACTAATTTCATACATGCATATCTTCATTTCATTTATTTGAATCTAGAGGGGGTTAATAATGGTACTTTCTTTGAGAATTCTGAGTGTTTAGAGTGAATGAAATGTGGATCCACAATTAGAAACTGACACCACAACCTCTGTGTCTTCAGAATGCCGCAACAAGGCCTTCCGGAACAACTATATTATTAGATATAAATATTGTAATAAATAGGTAGTTAAATAACAGACACCACAACTTCTGCGTCTTCAGAATGTCGCAACAAGACATTCCTGAACAAATGCGTACAGATTATAATAATCTATTTAGATAGTAAGTGTGTGAATGGGGAATTCCTTACCAAAGGGTTTTTGTTAAACTACCTCGAAGATCTTTGTTACAGTTCATGCCATGTGTTCACTCGATTGCTGTATTTACCTTTGCTTGCACACTAATTATGTTTTAGGATATTAGAAAGGTTGTCTACCTCTGGAACTTTAATTTTATGAATAAAGGAAAGGACAGGGTTGAAGACTGTATGGGGGAATAAGAGAGGTGAAGGTTTTTATCCCTGGCTCTTTTTTTGTCGTAAAGTACAACCTCGCTCTCATACATCAACTTAGGTGCGGGACAGCCTTCCGCAATCAAATATTATATTTTTACTTAACCTTGCATTCTGAACTTCCCGTCACTGTTTCCTTGTTCTCGTTCAAGTGTAACTTGGGTTATCTCCTATTTGAGCGTTTCTAAGTACGTTTTATTTGGCGACGTAACATGTATCATGTTGCAAAATAACTTTGTCGTGTCTGTCGGCGTATTGCGACCGTTTTTCTCACGATGCTCTGCTCAAACGCCTCAATTCATATCTAATACTGTATCTATCCAGAGAATTTTTTAAATGAAATAATTTTCGAAAATAGGAATTTATCCATAGACGCTCCTTGTTACTATAAAAATATTTCTTATATTTTGATTTATATCAATAATTTCTTGTTCCACTAAGGGATCTCACGCTTTCACTTCTTTTAAATCCTAGAAAGATTTATAATTCGACTTCTCATTTGAACGTTTCTAAGTACGTTATTACTGGTGACGCAACATGTCTCATGCTGCAAACTAACTGTGTCGTGTCTGTCGGCGTATTGCGATCGTTTTTCTCGTAATGCTTGGCTCGAACGCATCAATTATCGTCCGTAGACCTTCCCTGTGATACTTTCTTTCAATTGTAGCAGATCATAATACACCACACCCAGCTGGTTCCACCAACTACATATTCATGATCTTCTTGCTATGAATATTCGGCTTGATAGTTGATGATGAGGCATCCATGGTTGCCCGACGTTTCTATTATCGTAATGGACCCACTTTTCATCGCCAGCTTGGCTTGTGCGTGGATCTTCGGTTACATTCAGTAAAAACTCAAGCTCCTTGACATCGTTAGTGACTGATTTTATCCTTTCTTATTTTTTGTACTTGACATCTGTCTTTACCAATCTGTTCGAAAACTTCCGAAAACTCGATTCTTCTGAGTGTCTCCTCTTGGGATATTCTGCAGCGTTCAATTCATTGTATTCAAAGAAACTTTAAGCTCTAACGAAAAATAACTTATGGTTAATCGATTTTAGGAATGCAGATGAAATATTGATGATAAAATGAATGGAGTATGCGGTTGGCATATGTTATAACAATTTCATTTAAAAAATTCACACAGTTTTTATGTTTCACAGTTTATTCAGAGTCTGACACGTGTTTCGGTCTTTCTACCATCTTCAAAGGAGTACAAAGTGTAACGAAACTTGAAATTGAAAAAGATTCTTTTATTACACTTAGGACATCTGTGTATTTTTATGGCGCATGGAAATAGCAGCATCCAATATTTTGTTATTTTATTAAATTCTCCTTTTTCTCAATGGCTTTTTTGATTGAAAGAATCTCCAAAAATAAAGATATCGTCAATAAGAACAACAGATAAGGAGTATATAGGTTAACCTGCGGTACATGTCCATATGTATACATTGGCCAAACAGGCAGAGCTTTCGAGAATAGATTCAATGAACATTAGAATTCATTCGTTAAAAATAAATCGAATTCTACCTATGCCAACCACCTACAGGAATCAGGATATGATTTTGACAATAATTTCGAAGTTGTCCATATCGAAAACAAATGCAATAGGCTGGACCTATTAGTAGCACTAGAAATAAACCGACATCATAAAAAACACATTTTATTTAACGACCAAACAGATTTAAACCGACCCCCGGTTGCTCATGCATTGAAGGATATTTCCATCTGCCCTCAAAATAGCTTTAATCAAATCCCTGTATAAGAAAGGAAATATACATGATGACAATAATGTCTGTCCAATTAGTTTACTCAGTTCTTTCGCAAAAATACTGAAGAAACTTTTGGTCAGTACTTTGTTCATTCACGTAAGTTGTTCTCTGAGAAACAACATGGCTATCTAAAAAGTAGAAGTACTACTACAGCGATGTATGAATTAGTATGTGATATTGTTCATGCTTTGGAGAGTGATAAAGTGCCGGTTGGGCTTTTTCTAGATTTATCTAAGGCATTTAATAGCGTGAATCATGAATGCCTTTTGAAAAAACTCTCTTTATGTGTTATTCGTGATTGTCAACTGGAGTTGCTCAGGAGCTTCTTGTCTGATCGAGTTCAGAGGGTTTGTATTGATGGTGAGGGACTAGTTTTTATGTCAGAGGATAAATATGTCAACGTAGGAGTTCTTCAAGGAAGTAATCTGGACCCCTTTTTATTTCTGATATACATCAATGAGCTCGACCTGTTGTTGTTTGTTGACGATGCGAGTGCTTTGCTGCGTAGTAGGAATCTAAATTCGAGTATTAAACAAACTAGATTAGCCTTCGCTTCAGTACAGCATTGGTGCACTCAAAATGAGTTACTTCTCAATGTCAGTAAGAATGAGTGTGTGAGTTTTAGAACGATTCAGTCTGAAAATATGTATCCTCAGTCAATTACTCTGGATAACACCTAGGTCAGATGTTTGTCTCCGACAGAATTTCTTGGAATTTCGTTTGATTGTCACCTGAAATGGAATGATGATGTGAGTTAGGTCAACAAAAAACTCAATAAAGTTTGGTACATGATCAGGGTTTATCAGTTTATCATGCAAATTTTGTTTCACTTCTGAGGTACGGGCTTGTTAAATGGGGTGGAAGTAGTGATATAAACAGATTATTCATTCTGCAGAAATACGCCTTGAGGGCAATAATAGGATTGAAATATAAAGAATTATGCAGAGGTCATTTTAGAAATAATTCCATGCTCACACTTTCTGAACTATATGTTTTGGAATGTCTTCTATTTGAGAGAAAAGATCCCCAATATTTTAATGATCTGTTGAATAAAAACAGCACAAGATGTACTGTTCTATATCACCTTCCGAGACATTCCTCGACACTTAATGAACGAAACACAAAAAATATGTGTATAAGGTTGTTTAATGTACTACCTAAGGAGTTCATCAATGTATCTAAGAAACTTCAAAATCGAAATAACTAAGATTATTGTAGATATGGAAACATATTCTATTAGGGAATTTATGGAATATTCTTTCAAGTTGTGATATTTTTTGACGGTTTCCTCTTTTCATTTGTATGATTGCATTGATCATGAGAATAAAGTTTATGTTATGTTATTAGCGGAAATAAAGTGTACAAAACGAATTCGTTTTGTACATTTGAAAAAAAAATAAGTAGAAAACTTTTCAGAAACTAAGTAGCCGTTGAACGAATACAATATCATTTCTATCGATATCCGGTAAAACCACATCGTCATGAAAAGCAGATTTCCAAGTACACAGTCGATAACTGTTGATTGCTCCTTACGTAAGATGGAAAAAAATTCATGATCTTTATGATCGTCCTTCGGAGAAACTGAAATACTGTGGTGTAATATAATTCAATACAGCTGCAGCTCTATTCAAGTTTAATTGCCTCATGAAAAATTGATGAACATGAGTTTATCCCTCATTAAATGACTAAGATCCTGAGATTTAGTTGAAGATGTATTATCTCGTGATAAATCATGTCCAATAATAAACCTCAAGAATCGAAAGGATAACGCTAAAAATAATTACACAATGGTTTTTAACTTTAAGTATCTGAGAATTTAATTTATCCCAATACATTTTCGGTATAGGCGTGAAAGAAAACTTAGAAAATTTTGGAACAATTCTATTTTTCAATGTAGTTCCCTAGAACTTCAATACATTTGTTAGATCGAGAAATAAGCTCCTCTAAACCTTCTATAAATATTCTTCCGGCTTCTCCTCAAAATAGATATTAATTGCTACCTTCAGTTTGTCGGAAAATCGCTTTCCACGAAGATATTCTTTTAACATTTAGGAATAGGTAGTAGTCACTGGGGGTCAGGTCTGAACTGTACGGAGGATGAGTTATTTCTTCGAAGACACATTTCTGCATTGTCGTGAAGCAGCAACATCCCCACTGTGGGTTTTCCTCGACTTCTTCCTTTAATTGCTACTCTTAAATTACGCAAAGTGGTTGCCTTTTTTAATACCCGGTAATCTCACTGGCCAAATTAATTTAGATCTATTGGAGAACGCTATTTATCCAACCCTCATGCAAGTATTGGAGAATGCAGAAGACCATGAAAAGATAATTTTCCAACAAGATGGCGCACCACCTCATTTCGTCAGTTCTTAGATGAAAATTTTCTCACGCCAGGATTGGAAGAAGGGGACATATTGAGTGGCCACCCAGATCATCTGATCTGGCTCCACTGAACTTTTTTCTATGGGGTCACCTGAAATCCAAGATTTACGCTACCCAGCCTAAGTCACTGGATGATTTTCGATATTTTAAAGTGAAATTTCAGAATCAGATTGTACTCGATAAGATCTTCCAAATGAGGTATCGCAACATTGCAGTTACGGGAATGCGAAGAGCGGAAAAGTTGTTCCCACTCGAATCAGAAATTGACGGGTTCGAGTGTTTTTCCACATTTTCATTTTAAAGCCGGAAAATCGAGGTGTTAAGTTTTCGTTGGACCACACTGTACATTTGATTTTAATATGACCGTATATTTACTTATTATCAACTTATTCGAGTAACATTGGTGTTCTCCTCAGTCAATGAACAACCCCGTCCTTTATCGTTCACCTTTTCGCCTTAAAGCTAAATATACGGACGTTTATGGGAGATTTGAGCTGCAATATATTCAGCGTTTTAACGTTTTAATCACAGATGAGTGTCGCGTGGGTTTATGTGACTGTCGATTTGACCGGGACATTTGGAACTTTTTTAAAAATTAGTATTGATGAAGATCGGCTTGTTCAAAACTTCGAGAAATTCTGGCCGTTTAATAGTTTTATTTCCAAAACGTGCTTATTCTTGAATATTTCTACCGATTCTAAGAGGTCTAGTCTTTTGGCTTTCGATTCCAGATGTAGTATTTCAACCAGAAAGATTGTATAATTTTGGGAAGACATAATTTCTTTGGCAAAATTAGAGTTATCATTCCGGTTCCGATTACTCTGAAATCAACATTTTCCTGATAAACTCAAGCCTAGGGAAATATTCGGCTGAACTGTTTTGATTTGGCCATTCTGTATATATAATAACAATAATAATAATAATAATAATAGACCTTTATTTGATCTGAAAATATCACAAAATGATGTAGATCACGTCACAAAAAATCATAACTTAGATATTAAAGTTCATTAAAGTCTTTCTCAGCCATAAACTCTTTCACACTGTAGTAGCCTTTTTTGTATAGTTTTTTTTCAAAGTTTCCTTTTGTATAATTTTGTGTCTTGTTTTGAATGTTTGTGGTAATTTGTTCAAAATTTTCACTAAAATATGAACAACATTCTTCTGTATGTAAGCATAATTTGGTTTTTCTAAACTAAGGTGAGTTTTGCCTCTGGTATTATAATCATGATCAAGCATTAACATTTCAAATTTTGTGAAATTATTGATTATATACGTAATGCACTCATATAAATACAGGCAGTACAGTATTAATATATTATTTTTCCTAAATATATCTCTACATGATTCGCTATATTCTAGTATAAAGACAGTTCTCAAACATTTTTTTTGTATGATGGAGACTCTTTCAGAATCAACAGAATTCGCCTAGAAGATGATTCCATACCTGAGTTTAGAGTGGATGTCTGTCAGGGAAGCATCTGACCCAATTGTTCTTGTTAGGATCCTTAAAGCATAGCAGTACCTTGCAAGGCTTGTTGCCAAATATTCAATGTGTGGCCGCCAATTCAAATCCCGATCTAAATGGATTCCCAAGAATGATAGAGTATCTTCAGCTCTTATGTTCTCACCATGATAAATTAAGTTGATGGCATGTTGATTCTTTTCTCTAAATATTATCAGTTTGGTCTTGGTGATGTTCATTGTGAGATTATTCTTCCCGAATCATTTTTCAAGGTTTTCCAAATCTTTTTCAACTGCGGCTTTGCATTCATCTGTAGTGGAACCAACGCAGATTACTGATACACGGCATCGGCATACATTACAGTATTATTTGATGTTACTTTAATCAAATCATTTGTGTAGATTATATAAAGTAGGGGACCTAGTATTGATCCTTGGGGAACCCCTCTATCTACATGCAAGGTATTTGATATTATTTGCTTGTCTTTTTTCCTTTTTCAGTTGTCCTCTGAATTCTCCTTGTTACGTATGATCGAAATAATTTTGACCTCTTATACCATATCTTCCAAATTTTTGCATTAAGATGTTATGATTCACTGTATCAAACGCTTTCGTCAAGTCTAAGAAAAAGCTGTTATCTGATTTTTATTCAATGATTTTATTACAGAGTTAAGAACTCGATATAATGCATCTATGGTCGATTTGCCTTTTCTAAATCCACATTGTTATTCCACTAATGTGTTATTCTTCTTAAAAAACTTCATTACTCTATCAAAAATTATTCTTTCAAATATTTTATTAACATTTGACAGTAGAGATATTGGGCGGTAGTTATTGAAATTGTTTTTTTCTCCTTTCTTGTGAATCGGTTTAACCCAAGCTTCTTTGAGGGCTTGTGGGTATTTTCCGTATTGAAACATTTGATTTATTATATGTGTTAGAGGTAACGTCAATATCGGTGCTCATTTTTTCAGTAGATCAACAGATATCTGGTCATATCCTGTAGTTTTTTTTATTTTTAAGTTGAATTATGTAATGATACATTTCTTGTTCATTAATTTGATTCAGAAAAATGCTTGAATCACATTGATTTATGGTTTCTGCAACATCAGTGTTCTTATTGTTGTTTAAAACATTAGATTTCAGAAAGAATTTATTAATTTCATCTAATAGCTTTCTTTCATTTTTTCCAGGAAATGATTCAAACAATGTATCTTCATTAGCACTTCTATTTTTCGTCGCTTTATTAATTAAAATCCAAGTTGCTTTGGTCTTATTTTCCGATTTATTTATAAAGTCCTGATCAGAGATTTTCTTAGATAATTCCCAACGCGTTTCAATATGGCTGGGTATTCTTCAGTCACCATACCTTTCAACATTTTTTCGTGAAGCTCCCGTTTGTATTTACTCGATATTCTTATACCCAGAGTAAGCCATGTTCGATTCCTCTTCCTTCTCAATTTCATTTTTTTCCGTGGAATGATTTGATTCATATTTGCCATCATTGTGTTGTAGAACAATTCGTAGGCCACATCTGGATCTGTCTCTGATATCAAACCATCCCAATTTAAATCCCTCAAACAAACAAAAAAATCTTCTAGTTGGGTCTTTGTAAAAAATCTTTTTTCAATAACTTCAACAGTTTTCGGTCCTATAGGAAATGTGCTCTCTACTGAAATGAACTGCGCCATATGATCGGAGAGTGCGGATATTATGTTTTTATTTTTACTTATCTTAAATGTATTTACGAATATATCATCTATAAGAGAACTTGTAGTAACTCTAGTGGGATTAAATATTGTCTGTGTATTACTGGAGGTGGTTAACAAATCTATGAACAAGCATTTGGAATTATTTTCATTCATAAGATTTATATTGAAATCGCCACATATGATAACATCGAAATCAACAAAATGACCTCGAACTACAGTGAGAACACCCTCAAGGGTGGCTAAAAAAATCTGCATATTTACCAAACATGTTCGATATATAGACATAACTACTAGTTTTCTAGATCTATTCACCGTACATGATATTTCAGCCTCACACTCAATACTGATGTGTTCTATAATTGGTACATTTTCAAAATCTTGTAAGGTGTCTTTCATTAAAATACATGACCCTCCATGAATGGACTTTTTTGGAGTGTAACATGATATTAACTTGTAATTTTCAATTTTCAGCAGATCTGGACTATAACAACGAAAAATAAATGAAAATTTGGCTTCAATCTTAATTTAAATGTATTTTATTTCAATTTAAAGATCTTTCACTCTAAAAAGACACCCGATATTTCTGAGAAAATTGCTACCTACATACCTCAAAGATAAATGTGATTTCAGAACTGCAACTTATTCAAACCTAAGTAAATTAATTGAAAATAATAAAGACATTACACATAAGTATGATAAATCGGGAGTTTATAAGTTAACCTGTGGTGATTGCCCAAAAGTATACATAGGACAGACTGGAAAGATTTGAATTTCGCTACAATCTTAATTCAAATGTGTTTTATTTCAATTTAAAGCTCTATAACTCTAAAAAAAACACCCGATAAATATCTAACTCATAAAGCTCTAAATTACAAGTCCCCGTTTTATTTGCTAGATATATTACTTCAAAATGAACCAAAATTAAAGTGAAAAATCAATTTCAACCAGGTTCTAGATCTCTGGACACTTTTAACACCACGCAATTCTTCACATTGTCTCCTGTAGATTAATCAAGGCTAGGGTTAACCTCAATCAGGCTATGTCTGGTCAAATATACAGACAAAGCCTAGGAGAGGCTATCTCTTAAACCTTTCCAATGAAATAATGAAGTTTCCGAAGATTTCCATTTTTGAACAGTTGGTGCAAAAATTTGATAGAAGCAACGTTATTGATATCAGAAGCCGAACAAGCACAAATTTAAACGTTCAACCTGCTGTAACAACTAACCTTGTTAAAAAACTTTCACCTAAATAATATTAAATAAGGTTATTCTGATTTTCACAAATTTTTATTGTTATTTAATACAATTGTTTCGCTATCACAGTAGCATCTTAAGATGGGTGGTACCTTACATTTTGTATAACTATTTTAGTTTAGTTTTACCTAAGTCCCTTTTACCCTGTTGTTTACTAATTTTCATTTGAATTTCCAAAGTCACCAATTTTATCACCTCATCCAAAAGTAACCTGGGTTCGCCCTACGCGCGAAGTTAGGTCTTATTGTCAACATAGAGGGTGGGCCATTTAAAATGTGCATTTTTGATTGGCTATAAATAAAAAACTAAAGAATTTTTTTCAAAGTTATGAGTTTATTAGAAAGGTTAAACTTTGACATTCACGAATGAAAAACAATATCAATCAAATGACCGCCACGACTGGCTACAGTAACCCAACTCAACATTGTCGATTGTTTGGGGCTCAAATTCATGAATAACAACTTCGATTTCGTGTTTTAAGGCATCAATCGTTTCAGGATGGATAACGGAACACTTATCCTTAACGAATTTCCACAAAAAATAGTCCTCCGCTAATGAGCTTTATCGCTAAAGACGATTTTCCTGGGAAAATGCTAGTCTATGACCATGCGATCATTAGCCCCTTTGAGCGAAGTGGTAACGCATCGAATAGCCACGAAGCTTCACTTCCTGCACTGGTGGAACTTAGTAAGCCTTCATACCGAGGTCCTTATGTAAAATTCTCCGTGAGGGCATTTCATTTCTATTGAATTTTGCACGTTAGTTTCTAACAGTTTGGATAGAATATTTCAAATCGACCCATTTCGTAAATGTCAAATATTAAACTAATTTTCTATCAAAACACGAATAGTAGAAGTATAGCAAGTCTCGAAATAACCACTACTTCAAAATGAAAACTCTAGATGGTCCATCCTTTAAATTAGAGCATTCATCAAGTAGACTTAAATTCAAAAAAACTCAAAAACAATCATGAAAATAACGTATAAATAGAAACATGCATTTCATTAATGAGAATTTTTTTTGTCTATTTAATATCATACCTTAATTCTTACTCCACAAGTCTCCATAATACACTGAACATTTGGTTATCACTTTTCAAAGATGACATAGAAATTATGGCAAAATAAGGACTGCTCAAAAACAACTGCATCCTTTAGTTGTGGCTTTGTTACAAGCACTGAACTCCCACAAGAAATTCTTACATTTTTATAAACTATAATCGTAGGTAATTCCTATTGCGAGCGTCATCTTAATGACATGAATACATTTCGAAAATCGAGTTACAAGAATGATAATCCTCGGAAAAATAAACCACTATTGTTAGATATTAATTGTACGTATGTAATACCTCATGTATGGATTTTACCATTCTCATTTTAGTTTACGTCAAATTTCATCTTGGGTGTGGAAGTTCCAAGCTGTTTTTCCTTCAGATTAGAATAATACATACGAGTATAATTTATTCCATTTAGAACTACCTCGCTATAAAGAATATCAAACGAACTGCAAATTCGATTTAATCGTTAGCTTTTACTCGATTGAAATCTATTGTACACTTTAATTTAATAATAATCAACGTATCTGTCGATATCTATTTATTCTTGCGAGTTGCTGACATGAGGCGTTTCGTTACATAGAAACTTCTTCGAATGTTTATATACAACTGCTCAAAAATTTGGTGACATAAATATTTGAATGGTTTCTCTTTTGATATAAGGGTACAACAAAGTTTTTTTTACTTCTGGAAACCACGGGGTCACTTAGAAGAATAGATCAAAAAAAAAGTTTTGGTCATTCAATAAATTCCCAGAATTTCCTAATCGGTTTATTTCTTAACTATTGGGTGTTTTTTTTAGAGTGATAGAACTTTCGATAGGGATAACTGTGATTTGACAGAAGGAAGAAGCCATGTTGTTTTGACATTTCTGTTCAGTAAGCATTGACAAATTATCATGGAAAGACTCATGCCGCAACAACGTTTACAAATTGTTGAAATTTATTTTAAACATCAGTGTTCTATTTGCCAAACTTATAGAGCACTTCGTGAAATTTATGATTTACATAATCGCCCATCAGGGCAGCTTATTCGTCGAACTATCGATAGATTTCGGACAACATTTTCTCTACTCGATGTAACAACAACAGCAACAAGACAAAGAACTGTACGTACAGAAGAAAATATCGCTACTGTAAGTCATAGTGTTAATGATGATCCAAATTTATCTATTCGTCGACGTTCACAACACGTTGGACTCTGTGCATCCACCACATGGAAAATTTTGCGTGAAGATATTGGTCTAAACCCATACAAGATCCAACTGGTTCAAGAACTAAAACACTTGATCATAATAAGCGTCGTGTGTTCGCTGATTGGGCCCTAGAACAGCTTGAAGTTGATCCACTTTTTTATCGTAAAATTGTGTTTAGTGATAAATCTCATTTCTGGTTGAACGGTTATGTAAACAAGCAAAATTGCCGTATATGGAGTGAAAACAATCCTCAAGAAGTTGTGCAGATTCCATTGCATCCTGAAAAATGCACTGTATGATGTGCTCTACACGCTGGAGGCATCATCGGTCCATATTTCTTTAAAAACGATGCTGGAGCTAATGTTACAGTGAATGGTGCTCGTTACAGATCGATGATCAATGATTATTTGTTTCAAAATTTGAATGGTATCGACCCAGAAGTGTTTTAGTTCCAACAAGATGGTGCTACACCTAATGCTGCTACCGTAACAATTGATTTATTGAAATATTTGGCGATAACGTTATTTTGAGAAATGTTGCAATTAATTGGTCTCCAAGATCATGCGACATTACTCCACTGGATTATTTTCTTTGGGGTCATGTCATTGGTTCATGCTGATAAACCAGAAACAATAGACGCTTTGGAAGCCAACATAACTCCTGTTATTGATGAAATAAGGCCTGAATTACTCAAAAAAGTGGTCCAACATTGGTCTGATCCAATGAATTCCTCAGAGCTAGTCATGGTGGACATTATTTTTAAAACATAAATGTAATAAAATTATCTTTCAAATAAAAAAAAATTGGCTTCAATCCTAATTTTAATGTGTTTCAATTTAAAGTTCTATCACTCTAAAAAAATTTTCTTTATGCAAAATTTCAAAACGCTTGTTAAAATCATGTTTCCCTTGCGTTAGATGTTCCGCAAACGTAGAATGCCACTTGAGGAAATTTCAATACTGAAATTATTAAAAAGGAATTTTATATAAACAAACATGTTGGAAACAATGAACAGAAAATAACAATAAGTTTGATAAAGGAAGAAGATTAGGACAATATTATATTCACAGAATCGGACAAAGGTAATACCATTGCGGCAATAGTTAAAACACATTATTCCGAAAAAACAATAGAATTCGTCAAAAAAAGACAATTTAAAATACTGAGGAAAAATCCAACCGAAGTATTCAACTAAGAAATCAAATAAATATTAAAAAGAACTTGTATAGTCCGTCTAGAAAGAATCCCGAATTTATTATTTTTCATAATTTTAATATACTTCTATACATTCTAAGGTAAAAGTAATGTATAAAATAGGTTGTGAGATAGTCGGCTATGGCCAAAGTTGCATGGCAACACTAGTTGTTGATTGTCAACAGGTATACAATTTATGAAATAATGTCGCAACTAGAAAAAGAAAACAGGTAAAATATTTGTATAGAAAAGGTTTTCGTAACGTTAGAAAATTAGTGCGATTGACTGAGCTGGGAAAAAGTGCTGTATATGAGACAATAAAAAATGGCATAGACATGAGGCATAGACCAGTTTCAGGAAGGCTGCGTAAGATTAAAGGAAACAATTTAAACGATTTATTGGCCTTAGGAGGACACAATCCGCACCTGGGGTTTAACAAATTGGTTAACAGATTTGCAAATCAACGAAATATAAAAGTATGTCCAGAAACCGTCCGTATGTTACTGAAAAGATAAGGCTGCATATCAAGGAAACCAAAAAATAATCCCTACAATGATACCTTTACAAAAGAAACGAAGGATAGAATTTTGTCGTTTTCAAGAAGAAAATTTTAATAATGTCTTTGTTGTATGGCAACACTATTCGTCAAATATTGTTGATTGTCAACAGGTATACAATTTATGAAATAATATCGCAACTAGAAAAAAGAAAACAGGTAGAATATTTGTATAGAAAAGGTTTTCGAAACGTTAAAAAATTAGTACAATTGACTGAACAGTTTCAGGAAGATTAAAGAAAACAATTTAAACGTTTTATTGGCCTTGGGACAATACAATTCGCGTCTGGGGTTTCGCAAATTAGCTAACCGATTTGGAAATCAACGAAATATGTCCTGCAACCGTCCGTATGTCACTGAAAAGACGAGGCATATCAAGGAAACCAAAAAAATCCCTACAATGATACCTTTACAAAAGGAACGATGGATAGAATTTTGTCAACGTTTTCAAGAAGATAATTTTAATAATGTCTTTATATCTGATGAAAGTTGTTCCCAACTTGGTGGAAATCACTTAAAAATCCTATCAAAACAACCATTTACCGTTCAAATTTCCAAATATCCCACCAAAATAATGGTTTGGGCAGCCTGCGAAAAGTATTGACTATAGTATAATCACACAGAAAGATATAAATAAACTAGTAACAATGAACCCGCAGCAACCACAACTCTACTCCTTAATGCAACTTCACAAAATAGAATATCCGGTAAGACCACCATACACTGATCAGCATTTAAAATTGGATGAAAATATTCATTACTTGATAAAAAAATTAAGAAGTATCGCGTACAAGATTAGAGTCATAAGATATCTCCAAATACTTCATGATGCATTGGTGCAGTCCCTCTTATTGGATGGGGAGGTGTTTTGGACAGTGATGAGGAAGGTTTACATATAATGCAGATATATATTTTAAAATCATGTATGGAAAATATATCTAAAAAAAAAATCATACATTCCCTAGTCGAGAGATATCGAGAGCATTAGATACAAGACAGATCTATGGCAGTAAGATTATAATGAACGTCCAACAGAAGAAGATACCATTGGTGTTGAAGGAATACAATTATTCGACCAGATGAAAAAAGAAAACTATGAAAGACAGAAGGCAGAAAAAAAACTACGTATTAGAAGCTTCTCATATCTTGCTTCACGACTATTCCCAAAAATACCTAGAGAAATAAAATAATTGAAAAGTATAAAAAAATTCAAAAGGGAAATAACAAACTGGTTAATCACTGAAGATCGCTTCTCAATTCATAGAGTGATCAACTCATCATAAAGAATGCCGGTTATGACAAGGGTCCCAGAATGTGACGAGAAGACTGATGAAGACAAAAGAAAACGAATTGTGACGAAGAATCCTTTTTTGGATTATTAGCATTTAAATTTTGTTGTCGTTAGAATCGAATTTTTTTATAACTGTGATCAACGATAACTCACAGTTTTTTCGGAGTTTACCTCAATTTCTAATTATATATAATATGTATTTTAAATATCATACAGATTTATTCTTTTAACTTCTACAAATTTAATATCGAGAAAGTTTTTATTCAAAAACTTTTTAGAATTAAATGGAATAAATGTCTTAGAAGACTCAGTTCCAATTAAGTAGACATAGAATTAACACTCATACACAGTACCAAAAGGAATAAAAAAATTCCAAGAAATATAAATTATTAATTAAAAATACTAAATAAACAGTTGAAGGATACAAGATTTTATTTCGTATCTTGTATCAAGTGTTTATTTAGTATTTTTAATTAATTTCTTGGAATTCTTTTATTCCTTTTTTATGGGATGAGTGTTAATTCTATATAACTGAATGAAACTGTGTTTTCTAAGACATTTATTTAATTTAATGCTAAAAAGTTGTTGAATACAAATTTTTTTGAAATAAAAATTTGTAGAAGTTAACAGGATAAATCTGTATGATATTTAAAATTTCGTAATAATCTTTGTATCAAGTAAAAATATCTTTTTATTATTTTATATATATGTTGATCAAACTCATATCTATTTTTTTCAGAAGGTATCCTAAAAACTGACACTGAGCAGGCAGTGAAGTATTCAATTTAATTCTCATAAAAATTCCAGTTTTGTTCTTGTAACACGAAATTAAAGGCGCTATGGTACGACGTCACAAAAATGGTTAAACTCACCATCGAACCACGTGTGTTCACTTCAAAGCATGGGAAAGCCTCCAAAAGTTTTTTGAACTGTGTAAAATTGTATAAAATCAATCAGTGGTTTTCTTTTCCAACTAATAATGATTTCCAAATCTGCCATCCTCAAGTTCTGTCCCAGTCGCACAAAAATAGAGAACTGATACACCTAACTCTGCATAAGCTACATGTACCGGCATTAATTTAAAAAAACCGCACGGTGATGTTCAACAATTACCACATTGCAACTAAAGAAATAAAATAACTATGAGCAACCTAAGCGCCACATAACCATAAACCCAGGGGGGGACAATTATCCTTGAAGTGTCCCCTCGATCGAAAATCGAGAGATGAAGACTTTTTTCCACAATCTGAATCCAGAAATGCAACACTGACATTACCTGTCTGCTCTCGAAATATTTTCACAATATGGTAATAATAACCGCATCAGAATAAAAGTTGAAATGTTTGAATATAAATAAATTGAAGAGATATGTATATTATCAAGGTTGGTTGGTTTGAATAAAATGTGGGTAGTCCATTAGATGCTGGGATATTTACCTTTGTATCCGTTTATGTATAATTCGTTAGTATTCTCATTTTATTCGTTTTTTGTCGAGCTGCAGTAGGCTCAAATTCAAAAAACTTCTAGAAAAAGATTTGAGCGAAGTCGGAAGCCATTGCGCGTTTGTTCGTATCACCGGCGATTCTCAAGGAATTTTGCATTAGACTTCTTGTCGTTATTTGAATCTGAATGCTAAATTTACACTTGATCGTAGTTCATTGTATTCTCGGTATAGGCATGAATAAAAAGTCAAAAAATTTTGGAAAATTTCTATTTTTCAATGTAGTTTTTTTTTTAAATCGAGAAATAAGCTTCCCTAAACCTACTGAACGGTTTCAGCTGTTACTATTTGGTAGTTGATCATAATTAAAACAAGTTGTAGAAATTACTATAATTTACTACCAATAAATTGATATTTTACACGTTTAATTGTGACTGGAGTTTCGGGAATTATCCCATCTTCAGACAACTGAAGAAATAAGAAACAGAATAGGGTATTCATGCATATACAGAGGTAGAAAAGGTAATAAAAACAGATTAAAAAAGGTTTAAAATGAGAGGATGCCTAACAACTATTAGAAGTCGTCACGTCAAAGAAGATTGGTAAGCAGATGTTACTTGTTTAAATATTTCAAAAATTTTGGATTTACATAGATCCGTAAAGTTATTCATTATTTTTACATTATTTTTATTGCGAACTAATTTGAAAATTTCAACAGATTCTAAATAATCAAGTTTCTTTCCTTCTGATTCTACATGTAAAATTTTAAGTTTATCTATTGTCGGAAAAGGCTGTCCGTTTTCTAAACAATGGGTGGCAAAAGTAGAGTTTTGTTTATTTTTCATGAAATTCATTTTAAGTTCGTTGAACCTCGTCTTGAAGGAACGTCTGTTCTGTATAATTTATTCCTGTACGTCGAACAAGATGTATGTTTGGAGTTGGTTCCTTTGCATTAAATACTTTTGAAGAACTATTGGTTTTTTTTGATTTATGCTACCGAAGTACGATAAAGAAATAAATTTTTTGTTTTTTTAGTTAGTTTTATTAGGAATAAATTTGGTTTATGGCTATTTTAGATTGTTTCTGTCGAATTAGATTATCTATTATATTGTAGTTGGAACCGTTGTTCGCGGCTATTGATTTAATATTTTTGTGAAAATAGGTGATTGGAATCAACATGAGTCAAGGGTCAACGTGTGGTGGGCAGTCATGAGAGGTAAACAATTCATTACATTAATCCAAACCAGCTTAAAAGACATATTGGATGAAATGCCCATGGCTAACAGACAAAATGTTTGATTTCAAATGGCCGGAATGTACGGGACTTAATGAATTAATATTTTGGGGTGCAATGGATTGGAAGGTACGGTCCGGTAAGATGGCCACCAAGGAGCCCCTACCTTACGCCTTTAGATTTTTATGTCTGGAACATCTTCAGAGAAAAAGTATACCAAATTAGCGTTCAGACTCGAGAGTATCTGATCGAAAGAATACAATTGTGTTGTATAGAAATGCGTCAGAAACGTTGTGAACTTCGCAGTGTTGTAGATTCAGTGCGAAAAGGATGTGTTAAATGTATTGCACAATGCGGTGGAAATTTCGAACAATTGTTATAAGTATCGGGTTTTTTTTTTTAGAGTGAGACGAAGAACTGTACGTACAGAAGAAAATATCGCTGCTGTGAGTCATAGTGTTAATGATGATTTGTCTATTCGTCGACGTTCGCAACAAGTTGGACTCTGCATCCACCACATGGAAAATTTTGCGTAAAGATCTTGGTCTACACTCATACAAGATCCAACTGGTTCAAGAACTAAAGCCACTTGACCATAAAAAGTGTCCTTTGTTTGTTGATTGGGCCTTTGAACAGCTTGAAGTTGATCCACTTTTTTATCGTAAAATTGTGTTTAGTGATGAAGCTCATTTCTGGGTTGAACGGCTATGTAAACAAGCAAAATTGCCGTATATGGAGTGAAAAATGCGTATGGTGTGCTTTACATGCTGGAGGCATCATTTCTTTAAAAACGATGCTGGAGCGAATGTTACAGTGAATGGTGCTCGTTATAGATCGATGATCAATGATCATTTGTTTCAAAATTTGAATGGTATCGACCCAGAAGTGTTATGGTTCCAACAAGATGGTGCTACACCTCATGCTGCTACCGTAACAATTGATTTATTGAAATAAAGATTTGGCGATAACATTTTTTCGAGAAATGGTCCAATTAATTGGCCTCCAAGATCATGCGATATAAATCCACTGAATTATTTTCTTTTGGGTTATGTCAAGTCATTGGTTTATACTGATAAATCATAGACATTGGCTTTGGAAGCCAACATAACTCATGTTATTGATAAAATAAGACCTGAATTGCTCGAAAAAGTGATCCAAAATTGGTCTGGTCGAATGCGGTTCCTCAGAGCTAGTCGTGGTGGACATATGCCGAAAATTATTTTTGAACTATAAATGTCATACGATTTTATTTCAAATAAAAGAATAATTCGGCTTCAATCTTAATTTAAATGTGTTTTATCTCAATTTAAAATTCTATCCTTCTAAAAAAAACTCCCGATAGTAGTAGTCATACAATTATATTTCAAATAACAAAATAATTCGGCTTCAATATTAATTTATATGTGTTTTATCTCAATTTAAAATTCTATCCTTCTAAAAAAAAACACCCAATAGTAGTAGTCAGTTTTCTTTAAATTTTTTCATGAAATCTGTATAATTATAATTTAGTTTATTCGTTTGAATTATTTAATATTCAATCGTAAAGAGCTTCAAGATAGAACAAGGTTAGGTTTGGAATATTTCAACTTTTCGTTGTTATCTTCTTAGGCATGATATTATGGCAGAGGACAAGCAGCTAGCACTAAAGTAGATATTTCATTCGAAAGCACACTGATGTATTTTTTGCTGAAAAGAAGCATGTCCATAATTAATGATTTTTCATCGATAAAACCATTGGAAAAATATGATTGATCTTGGGCACTTCAGAATCGTGATATTCAAACCACGCCCGCGATAAGAATTTTTTGGCACACAGAAGTTCTTATGTTGTAACAAATTTGATGAGGCTACAAGGATAACTGAAGTATAATTGATTTTATGGAAGAACTTGAAATACACTAACTGACAAAGAAACTGAAACACCCAGAAGAAGCTGTTTAAATTTTAAATTTTTTTGGTAAAACATAGATAGTATAGCAAGGAGTAAATGATTGAAATTTGGAGAAAAAAAAGAAGGGTTTACAATTTTTTTTAATGAATTTGTTAATAATGTGTCTCCACCGCGATTATCTATACACTCCCCAACACGTCTTGGCATTGATGCAATAAGATGGTCTATTTGTTCTTGAGGGATACTATCCCAAGCTATCTGTATTTCATGTCTCAGAGCCGCCAAAGTCCGTGGGGGCTGGGGTAAATTTCCAAGCTTTCTACTCATGATGTCCCAAACATGCTTTATGGGCGAAAGATCGGGGGATCTGGGCGGCCATGGCAAAAGATTGACATGGGTCGCTTCAAGAAAGTTTAAATTAACTCTGGCAACATGAGGTCGAGCATTATCTTGCTGAAATATTGGATTCTCGAGCCGGTTAAGGTAAGGGAGAACGTATGGCTCCACTATTTCTTGAAGGTAACGCAGCGCTGTCATGTTACCTCGAATAAAGACTAAAGAAGACCTACTTGCATGTGCAATAGCACCCCATACCATAACGCCTACTATCCGGTGTACATGACGCTCAATTTCAAACTGAGGTTCACGTCTTTCTCCCCGACGTCGTCTAACTCTTCTTCGGCCATCATGTGCACCCAAGGAGAATCGAGATTCATCAGAAAAGACGACCTGATGCCATTCCACATTCCAATGTTGACGTTCTCTGAACCACTATAATCGTTGCCGGCGATGCTCAACCGTCAGAGGTAACACAAGATGGGGTCGATAATACTGCAGTCCAAAAGGCCTTATCGGACGGTAAACCGTTTGGACAGTTACAGGATGGCCTTGTTCTCCTAACCACTCATCAGTCATTTTAACAACAACTAAACATCGACTTTGGATCTCCTCGAACGTCTGTTCTGTTGAAAAATTTAAAAAATTTGCAAAAAACAACTACATATTTAAGTAACAAAAAATGTTTACATTAAAAGACCTTCACGATTCTTTCTCCAAATTTTAATCATTTACTCCTTGCTATACTATCTATGTTATATTCATCAGAAAAGACGACCTGATGCCATTCCACATTCCAATGTTGACGTTCTCTGCACCACTGTAATCGTTGCCGGCGATGCTCAACCGTCAGAGGTAACACAAGATGGGGTCGATAATACTGCAGTCCAAAAGGCCTTATCGGGCGGTAAACCGTTGGGACAGTTACAGGATGGCCTTGTTCTCCTAACCACTCATCAGTCATTTTAACAACAACTAAACATCGACTTTGGATCTCCTCGAACATCTGTTTTGTTGTAAAATTTAAAAAATTTGCAAAAAACGACTATATATTAGGAGTACAAATAAGTTTCCGCCGTTTTTTAACGTTTTTTGTTTATGAATCATTCCTAATGATTTTAAACGATGTGAGACTGCTTGCTGAGTGACTTCTAATGTCCAATAATTCCTCCAATTCTGCATCCTCGTAAATTTTTGGCCTTCTACTGCGATCTTTGTCTTCTACGTCGAAATCACCGTTTTTAACCTTTTGAAACCACTCTCGACACGTTCTCTCACTCAAAGCACCCTCACCATATGCTTCTACGAGCAATTGATGCGCCTCAGCAGCAGATTTCTTTAAATTAAAGAAGTAAACTAATATTTCCCGCAAATGACGCTTACTTGGCTCAAATTTTGACATTTTCAACTTATAAAAATTATATTTTACCAATATAAAATCAATGATATTAATAGGTTATGTTGTTCTTGAATGTCCAAACTATTTTTTAAGCCGGTTATCATCTGCGAAAGCTAACGGAAACTCCGTGCCGCGTCATCTACAATAAAATCGGAATCGGCGGAAACTTATTTGTACTCCTAATATTTAAGTAACAAAAAATGTTCACGATTCTTTCTCCAAATTTTAATCATTTACTCCTTGCTATACTATCTATGTTTTACCAAAAAAAAAAAATTAAAATTCAAACAGCTCCTTCTGGGTGTTGCAGTTTCTTTGTCAGTTAGTATATTTCGTGAAAGCAAGAAATGTTAAATTGAAGAAAAACCATCAACATTTCGAGCATGTGTTATATGACATTTTTTGTTGCGAATCAAATGTATGATCTCCCCTTGAAGTTAGGCCCCTCTTAAAAGTAAACACCCTGTATATACATTTTAAAGAATTATATTTCTGAAATATCGTATTGATCCTTTATAAATAGAAATTTTGAAAGCTTGTTCATAAACTAAGTGCACCTAGCCAAATATTTTAGTCTGCGGAACAATCGAGCCCGAATAATTTCTTGTTCGAAAGAAGCGTTAATTGTCTTCAAATAAAGTAATTAAAAAAATCGTTTATTTTTTCTTCCAACGGATTAAATAGATCCTATTGCGAATCGATCCAGTTTCCTCGTTGAAAAAACGAAGTGAACGGACTGGAATGACTGAACCTTGAAAACTGTGGCGCCATTTTTTTCTAATGAATTATCACGAAAGAGGATGTCTACGAGGATATACCAGAAATTATTCGAACGGATTCTCTCATAATGGGGGTCACTAAATTTTTCGGAGTACTACGATTAAGTATCTAATTTTGGTTGGTCGTCCCAGATTGAAGACTCTTTTTCATTGCCATTACATTCTGAAATAAGTTAGATTTTCCTTTTCAATTAGTTTGATTTATTGAGCCAAATATTACACAACAAGACTTCCTCCATAAAAAATTACTTTTGTGCAGGAGGTAACAGAAGACGATTCATATTCAAAAAATGTTGGGGGTTGATGCCACCTTGGGGCTCTTTTCGGAACAAACTCATGATGGAAATTCTTCCCCTGCAAAACAGACGTTTATCTGTTTTTTTAAATCTTCGTTTCTGAGTTCTTGGGGAGTCAAGTTTTCGTTGAGACACCCTGTATTGAATGTGACTTATTCCAGACAGAAATTCTAGAACAGCAATATTTTCAGATAATCTTATGTATGGATTTTCAGATATTTTAAGATAATCCATACATAAGATTATCTGAAAATATTGCTAAATATTTCAAAAATAGTTTCAATTACAACGCAGCTTTTGAAACCATTAATAACCTTAGTACTTACATAAAAAATAATAAAGATCGAACAAATAAAGAAAATAAGTCTGGAGTCTACAAGTTGACTTGCAACGATTGCCCTTTAGTATACATTGGCCAGACAGGTAGATCATTCAAGAAAAGAATCAAAGAACATATCCGTACATTTGACATAAGCTAATCATCTTTAGGAATTCAGGCATAATTTCAACAATAACTATGAAAATATCCAGGTCGAAAGTAGAAATTCTAGATTAACACTTTTAGAATTTCTTGAAATCAACAGATAAAATGCCCGTAAATCTTTTTGAACGAACAAACAGACGTTGACAAGTCTCTATTACTGAATATCTTTCCCTATTTTAGCGGCAAACTCCAATAAACACCTTGGGTTTTTATGACTTGTTCTTCCATTATGTTGACACGTACTTAACACTGTATTTAAACTCGGTTACACTGGATACCATCAGCCAGTAAAATGTAGATACCTGAAGAAATTACATCGTGGTGATACAATTGTTGTATTATAATAATTTGTGGTAAACCAACAAGATTAGAATCTAATAAAGGGCTGTAATGATACAGGGATTGATTCATTGGACAAAAGCAAATTCAACGCGAGGTTCAATTCCCCAGAATTAATTTGTTTATTCTAATCTTCAGACCACTTAATGTTGAACTTAGGAATTCGCTTTCCTGGCAGGCCCGAACGGCGGCTTCTAAAGGAAATTTTTTTACCTTGGCCTAAATATTATAATAACAAACTACAGATTAAAAAGTTCATATGAGCTGATTGTACGAAACGTAAACAAATCCCTCCAGATGAGTTTAGGAACGGAAATTTCCAGAGAAAAACGCTGACGTCGAAATTAACACGTGTGGCTCGACAAAGAGCTGAAATTTTGAAAAGTGCTAAGTTGCAATTTTGAGCAGGTGAACAGATCAAAAACTTGGAAGGAGAAAACCGACGCGTAGCAGGTGTTAAGAGGGCCAAATGAGAAATTGTGAGGGAGTCTTGAGACATCGGAAAAACTAGTAAGATCGTCGAGAAAAGATCGCGGTGCGAGGCTTGAATTGGTCTTAGAATTTAGCATTATTATAAGTATATTGAGTGATATTAGTAATTTTTTTTTAAGTTTAAGAATTGAGTCCGAAGAATTAGAGAAATTGAATATAGTGCTAAGTTCCGGGACCAAGGAATTAAAGAGTACCGGTAGTCATTCTTCATCGTTTTTTGTTCGTGATAAATAGGTCGTTTCTTGTAGAAAATCGCGTGTGCTCAGTTTTGTTTTGAATCTATGGCCTTGGAGTCTAGTGGTTAGAAGTATCTAAAAATGTTGGTATATTATTCAGGTTGAAATTGTCTAATTAAAGTACAGTCAGAAATTAAGGAGTAGGTTGACATATCTCTTCGTAATTATTATGTTTGAAAAATTTAAACAGAATTAAGAATTATATAAATGATTCATAGTTCTTGAGAAATCTCTAATGTATTTTCGCACACTTTATCATTATACTTCTTAAAATCCATAATTGAGTTTCATTACCATTTTCATTATCACAGAGAAAATTTATTAACATCAAAGACCTTCCATTTTCGCGAAAGCCTTCCTAGGACCGCTCGACTAGGATTGGTTCGTACCCCATTCGGAAATAAGTCAATCTAATATTTTCCATCCAACCACCTCCCACAAAGGATGGCTTATTACACATTTTTGTGGAAATCAAAATACTGTCTCTTATATATTTTGTAATTAAAATGAGTTTCCACCAAATGAAGAGCGAATCTATCAAACAAGTATTGAGATGTTGAAATTGTCGATCAATTGCTTTTAGGCAGTAATTAAATTCTCATTCCCTGTGTTTATCAACATTTTGTAGAATTTCAAGCGAGATGTTGAAATTATTTATCGTTTGCTTCTAGGAAGTGATTAAATTTTCATGCAATGTTTTTATCGACATTCTGTAGGTGTGATCAAAGAATCAACAATAACAACAAACTTATTAAATGCGAGAACTTAATCAAATTCTTGATAAGGTCCAATAGGTTCTGGGGATTTTACAGGTTTTATTCACTACTAATTCAGGACTCACCAGCTATTGAAAATATTTATAAGGTTGTTCGAAAAGTATTCGTTTTTTTCCCGACGAAGGATTTAATTGTATTTTTACAAACCCAACTTCACACTTAAGCCGAATAATTGGAACGAAGTTCCTTATCGCGCGTTGTGAAAGGGGGCTAGACGGAAAAAATTAAGACCAAAGTTGTAACGATACGTTTTGCTATAGTTTCAACCCGTGCGACGTGCACGTGTTTCTCTCTCTCCCAGACCAATTTTGGACCATTTTTCGAGTAATTCAGGCCTTATTCAATCAATAACACGTATTATGTTGGACCATTTCTCGAAATAATGTTATCGCCAAATCTTTCTTTCAATAAATCAATTGTTACGGTAGCAGCATGAGGTGTAACACCATATTGTTGGAATCAAAACAATTCTGGGTCGATACCATTCAAATTTTGAAACAAATAATCATTGATCATCGATCTGCAACCAGCACCATTAACTGTAACATTGGCTCCAGTATCGTTTTTAAAGAAGTTGGATCTTGTATGGGTGTAGACCAAGATCTTTAGCAGCAGCGATATTTTCTTCTGTACGTACAGTTCTTTGTGTTGTTGTTGTTGCATTGAGTAGAGAAAATGTTGTCCGCAATCTCGATAGTTCGACGAATAAGCTGCTCTGATGGACGATTATGTAAACCATAATTTTCACGAAGTGCTCTATAAGTTTGGCGAATAAAACACTGATTTCGAAAATAGATTTCAACAATTTGTAAACATTTTTGCGGCGTGAGTCTTTCCATGATAATTTGTCAATGCTTACTGAACAGAAATGTCAAAACAACATGGCTTCTACCTTCTGTCAAATCACAGCTATCCCTATCGAAAGTTCTATCACTCTAAAAAAAAACACCCGATACTTGCGACTAAATGTATTTTCTCGTCAACATGCGAACCTTCACTGAAGAGAATTCTTGACTCACGAATCGACTGTTTAAACCACTAACACCTAAATCCAGTGGACTGTTCTCCTGTTTCTCAAAATTTATAAATTTATTCAAATTATTTTTTATGCTTCTTTATTCTTATGATCCTTGTGAAATTTCGCATCAGCTAACACATCGTTATCTTACATTTTACTCCTCGACTTAAACTCGATTAGATATTCTTATAAACATATTTCTCAAGCCCACAGACGGATTTTGCTCGGTCACGAATTTGATTGTCCTCGTTCTGAGTAAAACTTAAATTGCAATTTTTAAATCTCCGAGTTGTTTCTTTCGAAAATTACCGTACTTGAATAAGATCGACAGAAATTGAAATTGTTCAGTTGATAACCCATTTTTCACTTCAAAATTCGAAAATTATAGACATTTGGACAAATAACAGGCTTTCTGGTATGAGAGCGTGAAAACAGCCACTTGTGGAAGGTTTTTTTGACTGATTCTTATTCCGAAATCCTCGAATAACCCATCAAGATTTAGTAGTTGTTAGTACAGAAGAGATCAACGTTCCATGCATTCCATTTGGAAGGTCGCAGGTAGTCGCAAGGTCTTCCTGAGGCGCCATAGATGCAAGAAATTCATATACCGGGGCCACGCGAGAAGTTTCCGATCTAGTGCATAAAACTGAACACATTGGAATGATGATATATCATTTATTGCCAGATTAACAACAACGCATTTTTAATGATTTATTAATAAAATACACCTAGTGATTAATTTCACTTTTGGAAAAGAAATGAACTGTATTGTTGATGGTACCATTAATAGTTTAAAGTATTGTGGCATTCTAAACGATTTTCTCCTTGAAACGGCGCACGCTTTATATTCAGAGGGGTAGCGTTTTCAGCAGGATAATGTAAGATGCCATACTTCGGCCTATACTGAAGCTTGGATTCAAGAACACCAAGTGACAACCATTTCATGGCAACCAGTTTCATCAGATCTTAGTCCCATTGAAATATATGGGTACTAATGCAGATTGAAGTTGAACGAGCAGGCCACGAAATAAAGGTGATTTAATTCAGTCAGTTTTAAAGTCCCGGACTACCATCACCGAGGCAGAATGGGTTTCTGGACTTGCAGGCGGATCTGTGGTAAAACCTGGGGCCTAAAGCCCAGGTAGATGTACTGGCTATAGATTATGGTAATTAGACCACGGATAGTGTATGGTGCTGTAGCTTGGTGGAAGAAAGGCCAACAAACGGTTGACGAACGAAAGCTCACCCGACTACAGAGACAGGCTTGCCTTGCAATTACAGGTGCTTTTCGCACCACACCCACGGCAGCCATGGAAGTCCTACTAAATCTACCACCACTCCTGCGCCTACTCGTGCAAAGGGAGGCGGAACGGACCACATACAAAATATATCAACTGGCGATTGACAAGCCAGAGGCAATAGTGATGGGAGGCTCAGGACTGCTGGACGAGCTTTTAACGAACAGTATCCTATCGATGCCCTCAGATCTAATGTCAAAAATCACGAGCCAGGAACGGAATTTCAATGTAATCGTCCCCAGCCGGGACGAATGGACCCAGCATGCTGAGGTTCTATTGAGAACCGACCTTGGCTTGTTCACAGACGGCTCGCGAACGACGAACGGAACAGGAGCGGGAGTCTATGGGAGCAAATCGAGAATTAACATCTCATTGAGTCTCGGTCAAAACGCAACCATATTCCAGGCAGAACTATTTGCCATTGAGACCGTGGCAGAACTGCTGATAAAACGGCAAATCCACCACGGTAAAATCAAAATATTTACTGATAGTCAGTCAGTACTAAAAGCTTTGGAATCCAGCTCTTGTACCTCAAGAACAGTCTGGAGTTGCCGCACGGCTTTAAATAGGCTCGGTATGTATAACAGAATCACTCTTGTTTGGATAACGAGCCACTCAAACTATTTGGGTAACGAGGAGGCAGATCGGCTGGCGTTTGCTGGATCTGCGCTGCCTCTGGTAGGACCGGAACCATTCCTGGGAATACCACATGACGTGGCTAACGAGGCGATAACAGGCAGAATGAACTCAAGACTATAGTTTTTCTGACTAAGCCATTCTGGCCTGAAACATTCGAAGTTGTTCCTTGGAACAGCTTCGAACAAAAAGATGTCGAACCTAGCGCTAGGTCTGGATAGGGCCAAACTAAGAACACTTGTCGGAATTATGACAGGTCACTGCAGACTGAAAGCGCATTTGCACAAAATCGGTCTGGCTGAAGATGATGAATGCAGGCTGTGTCTTGAGGACACTGAAACAGCCATGCACATCGTCTCAGAGTGCCCAGCGGTGAGTCGCATCAGATTCGAGGTCTTTGGCCAGGCTTTTATAGCCAACTGCGAACTGAAAAAAATACCCCTGAACAAGATTATCGGTTTTATCCAAAAACTGGATCTCGTCGGGGAGATATAAATTAGGGGTGAACCACAATAGTCCGTGCGGACGCAGTGGTAGGGTGGACAGACGCCCGCTCGCCATAAATAACGATAACAAGATAACCATCACCGAAAATTATGGAGATGATCTAGTTTCGAGTGTACCTCGACGTTTAATCAAGTGTTTACAGTTAAATGAAGGTTGTATAAGTAAATAAGATTATTATTTTGTTATGATTTTCTAATTCAAGAATTGAAAGTATATACTAAATAATTATAATTGAGCTTTGTTTTTTCCGGATACTTTCTAGACGAACTATAGCTTGTGCGAGTTAAGGTTCCTTTTTGTTCTGGTTAGGGTTTGTAACTGGGTCTTTACGCAACCCTTAGCGTAGCACTGTTAATTTGTGAGCCAACAATAAAATGGTGACCGGAACCATTTGTATAGAACCTCTTCTATCCAGGCAGAACCTGAACGGTTCATGCGGTTTTGATAACAGATAGCGCTACTAGTTTATTATTCCATTGTCTCATTTGGCATCATCTTCATTTTGTATTATTATTAGGCCTTCTTTTCAGTATCTGTCATTTCACGAAATGACAACATAGTTTCTGTGTGCTTTGAAAATGCTGACTTTTGTACCGAATAATGTTTTCTTTCGGGGAGTTTTACTTCATTACTTCAATATGTAGAAAAGGCTGCCAAAATTCATCGTATTTTAGTCAATGTCATGCTCTAGCTGAACGAATGTGACAAGTGGTTTGCCCGATTTAAGTGTCTATTTTGATTTGGAAGGCGAAGAACGACCTGGAGCGTCACCAAAGTTTAAGGATGAAGAGTTAGAGGAAAGGCTCGATGAGGATCCACCGCAAACACAAGATGAACACGCAAAAACACTTGGAGTCACTCAACCAGCCATTTGACATAATTTAAAAGCAATGGGAATGATCCGAAAGGTAGGAAATTGGTGACGTTAAAACTGATGCCAAGAGACGTTAAACGTCGTTTTTTCAGGTGTGAACAACTGTTCCAACGGCAAAAAATAAAGGAGATTTTGTATCGAATTGTGTCTAGCGATAAGAAGTGGGTTCATTACGATAATCCAAAACGTCGAGCAACGTATGAATGAATACCTCATCATCCACTGTCAAGCCGAATATTCATGGCGAGAAGATCATGCTGTGTATTTGGTGGGACCAGCTGGGTATGATGTATTATGAGCTGCTAAAATCGAACGAAAGGATCAGGGGGGGGGTCTACCGACGACAATTGATGCGTGTGAGCCGAGCATTACGAGGAAAACTGTCGCAATACGCCGACAGAAACCACAAAGTTATTTTGCAGCATGGCACATGTTGCGTCGACGGTTAAAACATACTTAGAAACGCTCAAATGGGAAGTCCTACCCTACTCGCCGTATAGCCCAGACATTGCTCCTTCCGTTTACCATATCTTCCGATCGATGCAACATCGCCTGGTTGACCAGCACTTCTCCAAATACGATGAAGTCAAAAAAATCGATCGCTGCAGTGGATAGCGACGCACAATACTTTTAACGTGTAACCAATTTTTCACGATAAACATTCAATTTTCGATAAAAAAAAACCGCATGAACTTAGTTATTCTTGTAATAGATACAGTTTTACACAGAGAGCTACACATTTCAGTTAGTAATAAACAAATCGGGATTCAACAGTATTTATTCACTTTGAATTTCAGGACCTATACAGTTGTTTAAAATGTTCGGTATTTTTTATTTTGTTTCCGTATTAATTCCCATTTTATAAAATTACACATGCCTATGGAAAAAAGATATTGGATTGATGCATAATAATTACAATTTATTAAAAGAAATTTTAGCTAAATGGAATTTGTTTAATCATCAAAATATAATTAAAAAATACTGAATGCTTTCAGGGTTACAGTCTTGTTCAGGTTGTTGATGTATATGGCATTTAATATGTTGAAGTGAATAGCGCTCAAGATAATAATAAACCTATCAATACACAATATAAATAAATAAACTAACTTTCAGTCAAAAATATGCATACTTTTTACATTTAGTCCTTTAAACAGTACAAAATTAATATGGCGATATAAAAATCCAACGTCTTCTGTACATACACAGTATACATTAAAGAAAAATTCACAAGAAAAAACTAAACAATACTGCCTGTATAAAATATTACATACATACCGCTTCCAAATATAAATCTGATAGGAACTAAATATATATAAAAAAATTAAAAATGGATTAGGTACATAAAACTAAGGTAACCAGAAATTCAATCATAAATAAAAAAATAGTTCAGTTATTTCATTTAGTTCCATTTTGACTCAAGGGAGGTGCAAAATTATAGTTTACAACAACTATAGGATAAGTTCTGTAATGTTGGGTTACTTGAGCCACAAGTTCTTGCTGCTGAGATGGAAAACAGTGCATTGGAATATTTGGAGGAACAAATCCGTTTGAATATCGTATGGCGTTAGTGACCAATACTGTACTGACTCCACTAGGTGTAACTGTAGGAAATATGGGAGGTGGAATTGTAGGAAATCCAGGAGGTGGTGTTGTACTGATCATTCTTGATTGATGAATATCATTAGGTAAATATGGGAATTGCGGGGTGCCAACGAAAGGTACTTGCATATTTGCATTATTCAATGATAATGGAGTTTCTGATCGATTATCCACAATATTTGAGGTACTCGATGAATCAAGCAAATTTTGCACCTTATTGTCATTTGTGGAATTTCCCTCATTTTCTTCAGCATCATCACAACTAGATCTCAACGCACCCTCAATGTTAACATCAGAAGCAAACTGTTGCATTGATCCTTTTGACTCTGTAGACTGTGAAAGGTCAGGACTTTCTTCACTCATTTCCGTCGAAATTGCTAGATTCAAACCCCTCCATTCTCCGGATAAAACACTATGATTTGATGCGACTTCCTCACTTCTTCGATCTGAATTAGGACTAAGCGTTGGTGAAATGTCAATAATGTCAAACTCCTCTAAAAAACTGTTATCCTTAGTCAAATCATTTTGACTCTGAAGGGGAGTGGATGATTCCACTGAATTATTATTACTAAAAATGGTGTAATCAAAACTTTCACAAGATGTGTCAGGAAGTGAAGAGTTTTTAGATTCACAGGAATAATACAAATTTGTTGAGCTGCTGGACTCATGTATCATGTATTCATTATCATTCAAATCTATCATGTCATCTGTGTGATTTTTCAAGTCAGTTTTCGTTATATGTCTCTTTACAAGATTTTCCATACTACTAGTTTTATTCAGATTCGAACAGTTTGACGAGCTAAAATTTTCTTCTCTAATACTTTGACATTCAAATTTCTGCATAATTTCAGGAGATACATCGCTATCTTCTGTCTGTAAATCTTTTCCCGTAGTTTGATCTGCAGCTGCTGTAATACCTGAACTAGTTTCAAGAACCTCTGAGTCATAAAAATCAGATGAATCTATTGTAACAATAGAATTGCTAGAAATGCTTTTTGTATTTGATACACTAGACAAGTGTTTTTTTTCCTTGATGCTTTGATGATTCACTTGAAATGAGCCCAAATAAGTTTTCATATCACTATTTATGCGCATGCGACTCATATTTGACAAGGGAGAATCTTCTGATGTTTTATCGTTCAGTTCTGAGATAGTCGATTTGAAAAGTTCAAAATTTTTATCTTGATCTGTTAATTGTGAAGTGACACAATTACGACTATTCTTACTACTGGAATCTGTAAGTTCGGAAATGTTTACCATGATAGGAACTCCTTGAATAATTTGATCTGTAAATACTGTAATATTTGAAGTACTTACTTCTCCCAAATTCTTGAATTCACAATTTTTGATTGAATCTCTTTCAGATTTTGAAGAATTATTATTATCTGGAATTATTAGGTCAATTAACAATGACTCTGGGATATTCTTCTCTTTAATATTATCACAATTATCTTGGCCCACAAACTTTTGACCTTTATTTAAAATATCAGAAGTCAAGTGATATTTCGTTAAAATTTGATCCTCCATTTGGGCACTGTTTTCTGTACCATTAATACTGGTTTCTGTAATACAGTCGATTTTAGTCGATTCACCTGAGAACTTGTTTTGTGATTCTTCTAAATGAAAAGGACCAAGTGAATATTTAACATAGTCCTGTTTATCATCCGAATCTTCATCATCCGCATCATTCAATTCTCCACTGCCAACATTAAAAATAGGTTTAATATTGATAGAATTAGTTGTTCCTTCTGAATCCGAGTTTTTGTCTGGCACTGATTCGTCTTCATCAAACTGTATGAGATCAGATGGTATACTAGCAACATTTGTTGTGCATGGAATCGGTAAATCCAAAGGATTAACCAAAACACCTTTTTCCATATCGGTTGCTACATTTTCGGTCAATAAACAGTTTTGACATATCTTTCTACTTCTTGCCAATTCAAAGAAAGATTGCTCAAACTCTGAACATAGCAAAAGATTCGTAACAGGATTCAATGAACTTATATTTTCATTGTCTAAATCTATCATATTAGAAGATGACTTAATACTTGCATCCATATCAGAATACTTGTTAGTCAAGTATTTTTCTAATTCCGAAACATTTAGGAATTCTTCTGAAACAGAAGAGACATAATTATACTCCTTTTTGAAATCAGTTGGAAGTGATATAATTCGACAAAATTATTTATGATGCTACGATTTAAAACAAAAGTTTATTATTTTACAATAAAAGATCCGATAACTTTTTGAGAAATGATTTTTTAGAAAATGAATTGATGTGGCTGAAATGATTATTGATTGACAACACATAATTTTTCTACCAATATTCACGAATTTCTGACGAATGATTGGAAGAAAAGCTCATAATGGTGTCCGACAAAAGGGCAGATCTTTTAATTCGTTTTTTAATTCCATACATGCAAATATAAACAATCGAAAGGTTTACTATTTGAGTAAAAAATAAACTAGAAAACATATTGTACTATAGTGTGGTGTAGAGCAATTTCCTTATTTGAATTTAGCGTCCCAGAGAGAGAGTAGTTCAGAACAGGCACAGTCTTAAGAATAGACCATTTAAAATTTGCATTTTTGATCGGTTAAAAATAAAAAACAAATGAATATTTTTTCAGTTGAGAGTTTATTAGAAAGGAAAAACAATATCATTCAATATCAACCCAATTTTTCAGAACATTATAGATTATTTGGGGCTCAATCTCATGAACGGCAGAGAAAATATGGTGGAGAAGGACTACTTCCGAAGTACAAAACAAACACACACGCAAAGCATATCACTTTTTGGTACAGGTATGTAGACGATATATTGGCTTGCTTCTGCGGAACACATTCAGAATTAAATGAAACATTAGAATATCTTAATAGTTTGCACAATAAGGTCAAATTCACCATGGAAACACAATTTGATAATAAAATAAATTTTCTGGACATAACTTTAATTAACAGTAATAATGAAATTTCCTTTGATATATATAGAAAACCCACATCAACTGATACAACAATACCAAATTTTTCAAACCATCCGATCAATCATAAACTAGGTGCTTATAGATCAATGGTACATAGAGCATTTTCAATTCCTTTAGATAATATTACGTTAAAGAGGGAATTGAATACAATCAGACAAATAGCCACAAAAAATCAGTTCGAAACCGAAACTATAAATTCCATCATAAACAAAAAACAAAAGCAACTAATTCGTAAACATATTTACCCCATCTCCAAATCAGATCATAATAATAAATTCATAAAACTAACATATTTTGGACCAATTTCACAAAAAATAGCTCAAATTTTATCAAAAATTAACATAGTAACAGCTTTCACACCCTCCCATAAAATTTCTAATCTCTTTTTTAATCCGAAAGACAAAGAGAACCGACTGAATAATTCTGGAGTCTATAAATTAAGTTGTCAAGAGTGTAATAGTGTATATATAGGACAAACGGGCCGACCTTTCCATAAAAGGTACAAAGAGCATCAATCTGCTTTTAGGAACCGGAAGAATAATTCCAATTTTGCGAACCATTTCTTCACTACAGATCACACGTTTCCAGAATTGAACAACCTTGTTATCTTGCACGTGGAAGCGAAAGGGAAAAAACTTGACATCCTGGAATCCATAGAAATTGAAAAATATAAAAGGCACGTACCAATAATAAAACTACTTAACGAACAGACGGAACTTTGGAAAAACCCTCTCTTCGAAGCTCTGCCGAAGCCTACAAACCCCATATATAATAGTTGAGATCTAATTTGTTCATTCAGTTTAAAAATGTAGTAAACACCACGAAACTCGAGTCACTGTATATCAGTTATAATAAAAAGTGATAGAAAACAAAGTAATTCCTTATTTCATTCCATTGAAATTATAACAATATGAATGTATACAATTCCAGAAAAAGAAACCTACTACATACCTGAGACTTTGTCATATGTAGTTTTTGTCTTGAGAAACCCCCTTGAGTTAGAATGGCTGTTCCCTTCTTTCTCCTTCGTGTATCTTTGTAATGTAGAATTTTTTGAATGTTTGGAGTTTAATTCATCCACTATGTCTTTAACACCTTCTTGAAATCGTTCACCTTCAAATGAATATAATTTTTTCATCCTAGACTGCCTCAACATTCGTGCCAATGTTTCATCATCATCTATATCCAGCAATGAACATTTTTTTGATTCTGTCTCATTTACTACTTCTTCAACAGCTTCTGTTTTTGTTGCAGATAAGTCATCTATCTCACATAATATTTCTGCCTCTGTTTTTGTTGTAGATAGATCACATAATACTTCTGGTTTTTTTTCATAGAGATTATATAACACCCCATATACAATTTTGTTCATCTCTTCAACACCGTGCAAGGACAGCAAATCTTCAGATTTAATGTGCTTAATTAATGATTTCCTTTTTTTTGTAATTACCTTCATTTTTTCTTCAACGCTATTGATCAAATCTGTATTCACTTTTTTAGTGAAATATTGGGCAAATATGAAATCTGCAGTAATGGAAGTATCTAAAAAATCTGTAGCTTCTTCCAAAGAAGGGGCAACCCAGTTTTCAATTTCCTCGAATGTAGGGAAAAGGTGGATAAACTTAACTTTGCATTCACAATTGGGATCCTTAATATGTTTTTTGCGAGTCTCGTTGATGAACAAAGCGTATTTTAGGTCAACCAGTATATCACTTATGGAAGTGCCATGAGAATTTTTCAATTTAATTTCTACGAAATTTTTATGTACATCAATCCTGACAATTTCTGCAGTAAGCTTCTTCATGCTGGTAAATTTAGTGAAATCATAATTAGCAAATGGGGACCATGTAACACCTTCGTGTGGCGGATATATATCAGCAAGTCTAGCCCTGATTGCTTGGCTTGGAAGTTTACCGAACTCAGGGGTCATGAACCAAATTTCTGATTTTGAAACTTTTCCTAGAGTACCATAATCGATATAGTTAACTTTCACATAATCTTCATTGATCATTACATTGAGTATGACTGCCCTATGAAATTTACCCCGATATAAGACAACACAATATAGACCGTCTGCCAGCAGAGAATGTGGTATTAACTTTCTTCTATTGATTTGGTAGAAATTCTGCATTTCCCTCATTAAGGTTTGCAATTTTGAATCATCTAAGTAAATCCAGAATTTAGAAATGTCATAGATTTCTGCAACAACCACTTTTACACTAATACCAACTTTAAATACATCAGCCACTTGAATTCTTTCCATTTTGTATCCCAACCTTACAACATCTTTAGGAAGAAAACAATCATATCCACTCCAACTAATTTCAGGCATTGTGGGTGGCAGCTCTTTATCCTTGGAATCTTGGGTACTTTGAACTAGAACACTTTGTTCAGGTTTAATCTGTAAATGAAAATAGAAAATTTTTTTTATATAAAAATGTTTATTTTAGGAAATAAACAAATTGCATCTATAAGTTACATAATAGATTATAACATGTGTGCAATATTAAAATAATGAAAATCTTAATTCCATACATTCTGTCAAGAAAGTACCGGGAATTATCGATTTAAATCTGGCGGGGCAATGAGGCAGGTAAAAATTTTTTTTCCTAGGTTGGCACCACTGTCTTTAATTACTATGCCAAGCTTGAGTGGGATCTGTCAAGTAGTGTGTTTGCAACAGCTGATTAAGTCAGTCGATGTCAGAGTGCGTGCCGATTTTTACTATGGGTGATTACGTTGAGCAAAGAATTTGTTTAAAGTTTTGTGTTGCAAATGAATTTTCGTGTGCCGATGCATTGAAAATGTTGCAAAAGGCCTTTGGTGATAATGCTCTATCGAAAACTCGTGCATATCAGTGGTACAGAGCCTTCAAGGACGGTCGTGAAGTGGTCGCTTCGATCGAAGATAACGTCGATAAAATTAAGGAAAGGGTGCTGGAAAACCGTCGTACCAGCTTGAGAGAGATAGCACATGATCTTAAGATATACCACGAGTCCGCACGTACGATTTTGATTGATATTTTGGGCATGAGAAAGGTGGCCGCACGACTCGTACCGAAAGACCTGAATTTTCTTCAAAAACGTCATCGCGAACAGGTTGCTTCAGACATGCTGGATCGCTGTAATTTCGATTCTACATTCATGGAACGCATTATAACTGGTGATGAGACCTGGGTCTACGAGTACGATATGCAAACAAGCCAGCAATCATCGGAATGGGTGGCAAAAAATGAGCCGAAACCGAAAAAACCACGCCAAAGTCGCTCGAAAATGAAGGTGATGCTCATTGTTTTCTTCGATATCCGTGGCGTGGTGCACTACGAATTCGTTCCAGAGGGTCAGACGGTAAACAAAGAGTATTACCTAGGCGTTATGAAACGTTTGCGTGAGCGTATCCGTAAGAAGCGGCCAAATTTGTGGGCGAACAACTCATGGATTTTGCATGACGATAACGCGCCTTCTCACCGAGCTACGATTGTGACCGACTTTCTCGCCAAAAACTCAACAAACGTGCTTCAGCAACCACCGTATTCGCCGGATTTGGCTCCCTGCGACTTTTTCCTCTTCCCAAAACTAAAATTGCCCCTTCGTGGCACCCGTTTTGAGTCGATTGAAGCCATAAAACAAAATTCGGCGCGAGAGCTAAAGTCCATCCCGGAAAGCGCCTATAAAAAATGTTTCGATAATTGGAAGTGCCGTTGGCATAAATGTATTGGAGCAAATGGAGCCTATTTTGAAGGCGACCCAATAAATTTTGACGATTAAATGTAAAAATGTTGTTTTAATTGAAAATTCCCGGTACTTTCTTGACAGAGTAGTATTTTATTTCAATTTAAAGTTCCATCACTCTAAAAAGACACCCGATATAAGCTATAATAAGTTGACTTTATTTTATTGTTCAATAAATGCCTATTACTTGAAATATATTTTCTTAATAAATATTTCAAAATTTCAAATTTGTAATAAGATGTTAACTAACGATGTGAATGCTTGCGCAAAATTTCATAAATATCATTTCACTACATGCATAGAAAATACAAATTTGTAACTCACCTCAGGCAAGGGTTTTCTGGCATCGAAAAGCTTGTAATCACATGAAGACGCTTTAATACAGTGGAAAATATTTTCCAAATCAAAGCACATGTAGCTTAGATATCTATAACCAAATTTTGTAAAACACAGTTCTTGTCCTGTAAAATTTTTATACAAAGATGGTAATTCTGTACACCAAATTCCTTCGGGATAGACTGATATCAGTCTTTGAAGATCACATTGAACTTTTTTAGGAACGTCATGTTGTATTTCATTTCGGTTTTTAATGTTACTATAGGTTACTCTCTGTTTTCCAGTTCCAGAAGAATTTACATTATTTTTTTGCCATGAGTTTTTAGCCAAATATAAGTCATAACAAGAATTCTTTGTTTCATCTGATGATGGCATACTTGAACTTCCTTCAATACAGGTTTTTTTTAAAGTCCAATCTACACTGAAATATTCATCTCTATGTTTGGTATAGCTTGATCCAATAGTTCCTCCTCTCCAATGATGGTGGATTTTTGGTTTCCTACTTGATTTAAAAGATAAATCTACAATTCCATCGAAGGAATCATCTGTTTTACGTATGTTAAGGAAAGAATCATTGTAATTTATTCTCCTTAAAAGTTTTGTATTTCCTTCTATCACAGTTTCTTTGCCCGAAATTTCCTTGATATTGTTATTGGAAGTATTTTCCAAATTCTTATTATCACTAATCAGTCTTTCTGTAGTTTGATTTAAATCTATACTTAAACTATTTTTTTCAGGTATATTGTTAATCTTTTTTTCGGTTTGGTGACAAGTTTTTTCAATAGTTTCTTTATTTGTACTATGAGTTACCCTTTTGTTGCTTTTATAACTTGAAAATTTTTGATCACATTTTCTATCGTCTGAAATGACACTTCCACTTGGTTTTTCATTTTGAGCTTCATGTTTTTGTGAGTTTGACGTAGAGCAAAAATTTCTGTAAAATAAAAGCAGTGTTGAAGACAACTTTATTCATATATTTCTCTATGTTAGATTCTTGATTCAATTTATTCTTTATATCGTAAAAACATAAAGGAATTGAAATAATTTATAACCATAAGTTCCAATTCTGAAAGAAGTTACTTTAAAAAATGAGATATCTTTCCTCACTTCTGCTATTATACAAATAATTTTATTTCATTCTTCAATTTTTGCTATAAAATATGTTGAAATGAAATCTCACAATTCCTACTTCTATAAAATAATCGGCGATTCTAAAGGTGCATGTTGAGTACGTGATTAATATTCACCCAAATTAATTCAAATCTGAAAAAAAACTTCATATAAACCTATATCCTAAAATGTTAAACTGCAACTTCTTCAAATGCTTTTAAAAAACTAGCAAATGTAGAAGCATGAAAAAGGAATGTTTCAGTAAAAAACACTGTTGTTGGAAAATGATAAAAAATATTTTATTCAAAATAATCTCATTGCCATTTACATATTTTCTCATCTCTCCGGCAGTTTATGAATGCCACGCCGAAAAAACAGTTCTTCTTTCGAAAGTTATCGGTTCTTAGTATTTCCCAGTTTTGTTTAAGCGTAAATCGAGCTATTTCGTAAATGTCAAATATTTAACTAATTTTCTGACAGAAGTGTTTCCCGACTCGAAATAACCACCACTTCAAAATGCAAACTCTAGATAGACCACCCTTTATTTTCTGATTGAAGATTAATCAGCTCAGAAGTAAGAATTTTTTTGTAATCCTTAAAATCCCTATATACTGACTTTCACTTATACCGAATTTTGACAAAATAATCGCAGAAATACAGGTTTTGGGGAGTCATGATGAATTCTTAAGGAGTGCATCTTAGAACGTATGTTAATATTATATTCCGCCTAGAAATTATCCACAATTTATTATTTTTCATAATTTTAATATAATTTTTTTTTGTAACATTCTAAGACAAAAGTAATGTATAAAATAGGTTGTGCAGATAGTCGGATATGGCCAAAGTTGTATGGCAACACTATTCGTATACAATTTATGAAATAATATCGCAACTAAAAAAAAGAAAACAGGTAGAATATTTGTATAGAAAAGGTTTTCGAAACGTTAAAAAATTAGTACAATCGACTGAACAGTTTCAGGAAGAAGATTAAAGAAAACAATTTAAACGTTTTATTGGCCTTGGGACAATACAATTCGCTTCTGGGGTTTCGCAAATTGGCTAACCGATTGGGAAATCAACGAAATATGTCCTGCAACCGTCCGTATGTCACTGAAAAGACGAGGCATATCAAGGAAACCAAAAAAATCCCTACAATGATACCTTTACAGAAGGAACGATGGATAGAATTTTATCAACGTTTTCAAGAAGATAATTTTAATAATGTCTTTATATCTGACTAGCTTTTTACCCGCGGCTTCGCCCGCAGTGGAGTCATTAAATAAGTATGAAAGATAAAGGGTAAGGGTATAATAATAGTAAAACTTCATTACTGAAGTAGCTAAATTTGACGATTTTTTGACAAACAATTGTTTTATCTTTCGTAAAAAAAATTTTTTTTTTTAAATATAAAGTACCCTATGTTACTTCTAATACCTTCAAGAGTATATGTACAAAGTTTCATGATGATCGGTTCAGTAGTTTTTGCGTGAAAGCGTAACAAACAAACTTACATTCGCATTTATAATATTATAGGGACTAGCTTTTTACCCGCGGCTTCGCCCGCAGTGGAGTCATTAAATAAGTATGAAAGATAAAGGGTAAGGGTATAATAATAGTAAAACTTCATTACTGAAGTAGCTAAATTTGACGATTTTTTGACAAACAATTGTTTTATCTTTCGTAAAAAAATTTTTTTTTTAAATATAAAGTACCCTATGTTACTTCTAATACCTTCAAGAGTATATGTACAAAGTTTCATGATGATCGGTTCAGTAGTTTTTGCGTGAAAGCGTAACAAACAAACTTACATTCGCATTTATAATATTATAGGGACTAGCTTTTTACCCGCGGCTTCGCCCGCAGTGGAGTCATTAAATAAGTATGAAAGATAAAGGGTAAGGGTATAATAATAGTAAAACTTCATTACTGAAGTAGCTAAATTTGACGATTTTTTGACAAACAATTGTTTTATCTTTCGTAAAAAAAATTTTTTTTTAAATATAAAGTACCCTATGTTACTTCTAATACCTTCAAGAGTATATGTACAAAGTTTCATGATGATCGGTTCAGTAGTTTTTGCGTGAAAGCGTAACAAACAAACTTACATTCGCATTTATAATATTAAGTAGGGATGAAAGTTGTTCCCAACTTGGTGAAAATCACTTAAAAATCCTATCAAAACCAAACTTTCCACCAAAATAATAGTTTGGGGAGCAAAATCTCAAGGTGGTGCTACGCCTCTCTCGTACCATTAATAGTGATGAGTATTGTGTCATTTTAAACGATTTTCTCCTTGAAACGGCGCATGCTTTATATCCAGAGGGGTGGCGTTTTCAGCAGGATAATACAAGATACCATACTTCGGCCTATACTCAAGCTTGGATTCAAGAACAGCAAGTGACAACCATTTCATGGCCAGCAGCTTCACCAGATCCATTAAAGGCTGTTTTTTTTAGAGTGATAGAACTTTCGATAGGGATAACTGTGATTTAACAGTAGAAGTTGTTTTTACATTTCTGTTCAGTAAGTATTCACCAATTATCATGGAAAGACTCACGCCGCAACAACGTTTACAAATTGTTAAAATTTATTTTCAAAATCAGTGTTCTATTCGCCAATCTTATAGTGCACTTCGTGAAATTTATGGTTTACATATAGTCCATCAGAGCAGCTTATTCGTCGAACTATCGATAGATTTCGGAAACATTTTCTCTACTCGATGCAACAACAACAACAAGACAAAGAACTGTACGTAAGAATAAAATATCGCTGCTGTAAGTCGTAGTGTTAATGATGTTCCAGATTTGTCTATTCGTCGACGTTCACAACAAGTTGGACTCTGTGCATCCACCACATGGAAAATTTTGCGTAAAGATCTTGATCCACACCCATACAAGATCCAACTGGTTCAAAAAATGAAGCCACTTTACCATAATAAGGGTCTTTTGTTTGCTGATTGGGCCCTAGAACAGCTTGATCCACTTATTTATCGTAAAATTGTGTTTAGTGATGAAGCTCATTTCTGGTTGAACGGCTATGTAAACAAGCAAAATTGCCGTATATGGAGTGAAAACAATCCAGAAGTGTTTTGGTTCCAACAAGATGGTGCTACACTTCATGCTGCTACCGTAACAAATGACTTATTGAAAGAAAGATTTGGCGATAACATTATTTCGAGAAATGGTCCAATTAATTGGTCTCCAAGATCATGTGACATAACTCCACTGGATTATTTTCTTTGGGTTTATGTGAAGTCATTGGTTTATACTGATAAACCAGAAACAATAGACGCCTTAGAAGCCAACATAACTCGTGTTATTGATGAAATAAGGCCTGAATTACTCGAAAAGTGGTCCAAACTTGGTCAGGTAGAATGCGGTTCCTCAGAGCTAGTCGTGGTGGACATATGCCGGAAATTATTTTTAAAACATAAATGTCATAAAATTATCTTTCAAATAAAAAAAAATTGGCTTCAATCTTAATATAGGTGTGTTTTATTTCAATTTAAAGTTCTATCACTCTGAAAAAAACACCCGATATTAAAATTTTATCCGAATATCCCTGTATATAAATTTGGTTGTGTTAAATATGAATAATGTTCTACATTATCGTGAACATTCGTCAAAACGAGATGGAAATAGAATTTTCTCGTAGAATAAAGACTTGAATGTTAAAAAATAATGGTTAATCCTAAATTTTGAATCTATACCTCTTTCAGGAATCAACGATACATTGTTTCTTGATCGAAATCCACCAACTTCAATTGGAAAAACTGAATTGAGAAAAAACATCCAAAAATCAAATCACTAGCACAAAAATATTAATTTCTTTTTCAACAAAAATATCACCAAGAATCTTTTTGATCTCTTCATTCGTCTCAAACTGAAAATAATATAGATAAAACATTGAGAAATCAAGAAGTTTTTAAATAATTCGATAAAATGTGTCATTTCCATTGGACACATGTGAATTATCACTAGACATATAGACTCATTAAAAGAAAAGTGCAACATCCTCCAGGGCTAACAGTACATGAAATAACTTTAGGAGGGCATTACAATGTACCTATATACAGGTGACCCATATAAAACAGTCCAGTTGAATATTTTCGTAAGTATGAGTTTTTTCGGACGGAAAACGCCGAGATAAGTGAATTTTTATTGGAAGTTATAGAAGGATCGGAATCTAATGTCGTTTCTGCGCATGTCGATATTTGATTGTCATTTGGCAGCTCACAAACGAGGAAAATCGAGGAATTCCCAAACACCTTAAACCAACCTTGGTCGACCAGCCAAGAACATTTGGAGCAAATTGGAAAAATAAGAGCAGCTGTTTGGGTCCCCCATAATCTGTCCGAAGACAACAATGCCAACCGATGCATCTCATCCAACGTATTGCTTCAACGGCACCATAAGGAACCGTTTTTTGATCGCTTGAACACTGAAGATAAAAAATGGGTCCTCTATGATAATCCAAAACGCAAAACGGAATTATTAATTTTGAAATGGACAAACTGTTAATGCAGATCTTTATTGTGAACAATTGGATCGAGTGAACAAATCACCACCTGTAATCGAAAAATATCCGGCGATTGTCAACAGAAAAGGTGTTATTCTGGAATACGACAATGCAACACCGCACTGTGCAAGACGAACCTTGGAAAAAATTAATGAATTGGGATGGGAGGTATTGCCTCACCCACCATACTCGCCCGATATCGCACCCTCAGATTTTCATTCGTTCCGATCGCTACAACATTTTCTTAGTGGCAAAAAATTTGGATCATGTCCAAAATGCCATCTCGAGATATTTTACTCAAAAACCAATTAATTTTTACCAGTCCAGCGTTGAAAATTTGCCCACAAGATGGCAAAATGTTGTTGATAACGAAGGTGATTACATTATTGATTAAAAATAAAAACTTGTTAATAATATAAGAGAGCGACATTACTTTCCGGTCCTCTAATACTAATTAATTCGATCCGTTTTCAAAAGATGGTTCTGAAAACATTTAATTTTTAAGATTTTACTATTCATTTATAAATTGTCATTATAAAATAAAACACTTGTTTACATTTTCTACTTTATTTTTGGTATTGACGTACGTTTCGTCTTTGCGTCTTTGCGTTTCGTCATTCATTTCTAAACGGTAAAAGCGTCTTTATTCGACATTTTTCCTTACTTTTTGTAAAATTTCAGGTGTTAGATTACATGCTTACACTTTCGGCAAGGAGGTCTTTAATGATAACTGGTTTTTAAAATTTCGCTGTTTAACCGGTAGTACAACGAGGAATAAATTATATTGCTGGTATTGCTTATCTTTTTCTGATAACAAGAAGTCTATAGGTACTCTTAGGTCATGATAATATTTTTAAAAAAATGTGAAAATCACTAACGTATAGTCATGAGCTTTTGCGCGCTTGTTCATATCACCCATAGCCTTCTTGTCGTTTAAATGTTTAATTGCAACAGTCTTCGTTTGATGAAAATCCATATTAAATAAGGTTATTGAATAATATTGAACCTGAAATTCACCAAAATCCCCTTATGATATATTTTGTACATTGGTAAAAATATGTATTTTCTATTGCTTCACAGGTACACTAATAAAAAAAATTATTTTTGTTTATCAACGAAATACATTCTTCAATATTATTCACCATGGAAACCGAACATAATAACTGTATTTTTTCCTTGATTTAACAGTTACCAGAATCAATAATCCATTAATTTTAAATACGTCATAAACCACTGATAAAATACTGATACTATTATACACAATAAATCAAATCATCCTATAAACCAAACATTATCAGCATTTAATTGTATGATCCACAGATTAGTTAACATCCCCATGAATCGAGAAAATTATATTTCTGAACTCAACATCATTAAGCAAATAGTTGTTAATAATGACAACGATCCTACGCTGATAGATAAATTGTTGGTGAATAATAATAATAAAATAATTAAAAAATATATGAGACAGTATTTTAAATTCCACAAGAATGTTTATAATACAACAATTATTTCACCACGATGTGGCTTCTTCAGGTATCTACATTCTACTGGCAAATGGTGTCCAGTGTAACTGAGATTAAATACACTGTTAAGTACGTGACAACATAATGGATAAAAACTCAAGGTGTTTACTGGAGTTTGCCGCTAAAAAATGCCATTAGGGAAAGTTATTCAGTAATGGAGACTTGACAACATCTGTTTGGTCATTCAAAAGGATTTTATGGCCATTGTATCTGTTGATTTCAAGAAATTCTAAGTGTTAATCTAGAACTTTTGCTTTCGACGCTTTCATAGTTATTGTTGAAATTATGCCCGAATTCCTTAAGATGATTAGCATATGTCGAATGTACGGAATCCGACAAGTAACTCCTTTGGTGTTCTTGGATTCTTTTCTTGAATGATCTACCTGTCTGGCGAATATAGACTAAAGGGCAATCGTTGCAAGTCAACTTGTAGACTCCTGATTTATTTTCATTATTTGTTCGATCCTTATTGTTTTTTATGTAGGTACTAAGGTTAGTAATGGTTTTAAAAGCTACGTCGTAATTGAAACTATTTTTGAAATATTTAGCAGATAATCCATTAACATGAAATATCGAAAAAAATACCCAAAACATTTAGTTTTTTACCAAATGCAAACATTTGAAAGTGTTTCCGAAAAACATCAACTTCAAAACGAGGAACAAGAGCCCTGCAGGCACTTATGGACGAATACATGTAATGAAGACATGGTTGAAGAATTACATGAAGGTACAATACTACCAAAGAGATGTCAACAATGTATACTTAAAGGTAATTCATACTGAATTAACTAGTAGACTTCATTCTATTCAGTTCGATATTATTGACACAAGTACAAGATAACGAGTAGGAAAAATTATTTACTCCAATTTCTTAACTCAAACTAAAAAATTTAACTCATAAAAATAAAAAGAATATTCCGAAATTTAATAAACTTTTTGTTATCTTATGTTAATGGATTATCTGAAAATATTGCTAAATATTTCAAAAATAGTTTCAATTACAATGCAACTTTTAAAACCATTAATAACCTTAGTACCTACATAAAAACAATAAGGATCGAACAAATAAAGAAAATAAATTTGGAGTCTAAAAGTTGACTTGCAACGATTGCCCTTTAGTATATATTGGCCAGACGGGTAGATCATTCAAGAAAAGAATCCAAGAACACCAAAGGAAATACTTATGGGATTCCGTACACTCAACATAAACTAATCATCTTAAGGAATTCAGGCATAATTTCAACAATAACTATGAAATTATCCACGTCAAAAGCAAAAGTTCTAAATTAACACTTTTAGAATATCTTGAAATCAACAGGTACAATGCCCGTAAAATCCTTTTGAATGAACAAACAGATGTTGACAAGTCTCCATTACTGAATATCTTTCCCTATTTTAGCGGCAAACTCCAATAAAGACCTTGAGTTTTTATGATTTGTTCTTCCATTATATTGTCACGTACTTTACACTGAAACTCTGTTACGCTGGACACCATCAGCCAGTAGAAAGTAGATACCTGAAGAAGCCACATCGTGGTGAAACAATAGTTGTATAATAAACATTTTTTCTCTTATATATTTTTTAATTAAAATGAGTTTCCACCACGTAAAGACCGAATCAATCAAACAATAATATAGCTTTAAATATGGTATATCCCAATACAAAAGAAAATTTTAAAAACATTTCCTTAAAATATACTAAAGATATCGGGTGTTTTTTTTAGAGTGATAGGACTTTCGATAGGGATAACTGTGATTTGATAGAAGGTAGAAGCCATGTTGTTTTGACATTTCTGTTCTGTCAGCATTGACAAATTATCATGGAAAGACTCACGCCCCAACAACGATTACAAATTGTTGAAGTTTATTTTCAAAATCAGTGTTCTATTCACCAAACTTATAGAGCACTTCGTGAAATGTATGGTTTACATAATTGTCCATCAGAGCAGCTTATTCGTCCAACTATCGATAGATTTCGGACAAAATTTTCTCTACTCAATGCAACAACAACAAGACAAAGAACTGTATGTATAGAAGAAAATATCGCTGCTGTAAGTCATAGTGTTAATGATGATCCCGATTCGTCTATTCGTCGACATTCATAACAAGTTGGGCTCTGTGCATCCACCACATGGAAAATTTTGAGTAAAGATCTTAGTCTACACCAATACAAGATCCAACTGGTTCAAGAACTAATATATACTTAACCATAATAAGCGTCGTTTGTTTGCTGATTGGACCCTAGAACAGCTTGAAGTTGATCCACTTTTTTATCGTAAAATTGTGTTTAGTGATGAAGCTCATTTCTGGTTGAGGGGCTATGTAAACAAGCAAAATTGCTGTATATGGAAAACAATCCTCAATAAGTTCTGCAAGTTCCATTGCATCCTGAAAAATGCACTGTATGGTGTGCTTTACAAGCTGGAGGAGGCATCATCGGATATATATTCCTTTAAAAACGATGCTGGAGCTAATGTTACAGTGAATGGTGCTCGTTACAAATCGATGATCAATGATTATTTGTTTCAAAATTTGAATGGTATCGACCCAGAAATGTTTTGGTTCCAACAAGATGGTGCTACACCTCAGGCTGCTACCATAACAATTGCTTTATTGAAAGAAAGATTTGGCGATAACATTATTTCGAGAAATGGCCCAATTAATTGGCCTCCAAGAGCATGGGACATATCTCTACTGGATTATTTTCTTTGGGATTATGTCAAGTCATTGGTTCATGCTGATAAACCAGAAACAACAGACGCTTTGGAAGCCAACATAACTGGTGTTATTGATGAATTAAGGCCTGAATTACTTGAAAAAGTGGTTCAAAATTGGTCTGGTCAAATACGGTTCCTCAGAGCTAGTCGTGGTGGACATAGGCCGGAAATTATTTTTAAAACATAAATCTCATAAAATTATCTTTCAAAGAAAAAAAAATTTAGCTTCAATCTTAATTTAAATGTGTTTTATTTCAATTTAAAGTTCTATCACTTTAAAAAAAACACCCGATATTTCTGAGAAAATTGCTACCTACATACCTCAAAAATAAATATGATTTCAGAACTGCAACTTATTCAAAACAAAATATATTTATTGAAAATAATAAAGACATTACACAAAAATATGATATATCGGGAGTTTATAAGTTAACCTGTGGTGATTGCCCAAAAGTTTACATAGGACAGACTGGAAAGATTTTTCCGATGTGCGTATTATTATTCTACTTCTAAATTCTAAATTTTAGATGGACCGAATCTGTAGTTTCGAAAATATTGAAAAAATATGACAAAATCTCAATCGTGAATAACTGACAAACTATTAAACCAATGTTGCCCATAAATTAACTTGACCACGGCATTTAGACCGCAACGTTCCCTGAATGTTTCAAGGCACTAGCTCTTTTTGTTTGAAAGTTAGCGAGTTTATGACAGTATTCCTTTTGACCATTGATTCTTCTTCAGGAAGCCCAACCTAGTCGTTTGAGGCCATTTTCGACTCATAATCAGAAAATTACAGATATTTGAATTGAACTACAACGAAATAAAAGAATTAAAGATAATGCAAAACATGACACGTGAAGCTGTAAAGATAATAAAAGAATAAAAAATTAAGACAAATGAGCAAATAAACAGCAAAGACCAAAAATTTTATGGGATGGCAAAAGGTGTTGGACCAGTAAATATTTAAAAAAAATATTTATTCATTATATAAAAATTGTCTTTCATTTTCCAAAACAAAAAAAAAAAAAGAAATTACTTTCCGAACAACCCAATATATACTTTCTGTTTTCAATTTATAGTTTTGCAAAAAGTATATGGATGTTAGTTTTGTTGGTTTATAACGGAAAGGCATTCCACTAAGAATCGTTTCAGAATAAAACCTTGAATATGTTAAAAAAAGGGATGTAATAAAAGTTAGTCTGGTCATTTAAAAAGATGTTGTTATCTGCAGTTTCGAAGTATCACTTCATCGTCAGACAAGTGAGAACTTAAGAAAAAGTACAGGATATTTATGCTGGTTCCGATGCAAATAATAACAAGTGTGCCAACTTGGCACAGTTGTCACGAAAATGTGTAAATCTTTGAATCTTTTCATGGTCAATCAGTAATCTCCAAACACTCGTTTTAATTATGACCAAGTACCAAATAGTATCAGCTGAAACAGTTTAATGCATAAAGTGAAAATGCAACTAACAATGATGAAAAATAATATTCGCTGATTTGCACAAGTAAACCCACTATCATAATAGTCTGCCCGAATGAAGGTGCTATTCTAGTGCAGAAAAGATATAAATATTTATTGACTTCCAGTAAATTTCAAAGAACCCATAAAGGTAGGCCCAGTATTCAACTGAACACTTCAATTAATCATGCATTAAAGTACCATTAAAGCATGGTTAACAGACATTCTTAGTCTGAAGAGATTACAAAATCCATTGATAATTTCTTGAACATTATATTACAACCCTAAGATATATTGACATTATGATGTATGCAAAAAAAAATTAAAGACGAAATTTTACTCGTACTTACTTAGATTTTCTACGAGTACCTTGCCGTCTCGTACTGGTGTAGAAAGAACCTGGTTTTCTTGATACTTTTTGTTTCATCACTAGATCGTTGACATGAGCTGATTTTGCAGATTCTACAAGAATGACTTCAGAATAGCATGTATTACCATCCACCAACAGTACGTCTGGAATAGATTTTAAAAAATCTATCAAAGAATTAAATCCTAATTCTTTGTATGGAATTTCTCTTCCTTCCTGCTCCCTAAAGTCGTTATTAAGTTCGACAACATTAATAACAACTGAACTTGAAATCAGGATACTTCTTAGTACCGTTTTAATTTCGTTTATATTTATTCCCATGATTTAAAATGAAATCTAAAACATTCAAGCTACAGCGACAAAAATAAACAATGAGAAACCACGGAACACTAATAATAAATAATATACTCTCACAGATCACAGATTTTGTAACATCTGTAACATAGCACAGAATCAAATGAAATCTTTGATAATAATATATAATAATTCTAAGCAAATCTACAATGTCCTATGTTCGATAGGAAATCAGAAGTATTAAAATTTTAAATTTTAACATATGATATGTCCATTTGAATTAGTGATCAGATTTTGTACAAACAGGTTAAAATCAATTGAAATCATTTAAATTATAAACTTTAGAACTTTCACATTCTATATGATTATTGAAGAAATCCGTATTCTCTAAGGATATATTATATAAATTACATTATTACATCAAGGTTTTTCCCTTGTTGTCAATTATTCTGTGGCACCGTAACTTGACACGTGTGTGATCGGTGACAATAACAAATAGAACGTCTTGGGGCGTTCCTTTGTATTTTGAAGGGGCAGAGAGGAAGCTTCTTGGAAATAAATCTCCTCAGAGACTTAAAGACATACTCGAGATAATAGTACTTATAACAGTCCCTTGTGGTAACTCTTAGTAAGTAAACTCCTTTTAAATGCTTCTGATTAATTGCATGCTTCAAATTTTGAAAACCATCTTAGTTTTAATGTAAAATTAGTGATTGCATGCTCGTTCATTGTACTTCCACTCATCGCTTTTCATTCTTGTATTTTTGATTCAGTGTTATTTAATCCGGCCGGAATGTTTTACTAAAATGCATTATCTTTGTATATAACTAAAGCGGCACAACCCTCACAAGTTATCTATTTATATTGTATACTTTCACCCTGTGCCTGGTAGTTCTCTGTTGTATTTATTAATAGTGGTTCTTTATTTGTACTGTTCATGGTATTCGCAGTGCCTGATATGTAACTAATTTGCTCTTGTGTAATCCCCTGGTTACCTATTTCTTTGTTTCTTTTACTGTAACGTTCATTGACACGCCTAGGTAATGGGGTTCTGTATCTATTTTATAATGCCCTAGTCAGTTTGTATTACATATTTGCCATATGCTTGCTCCTGCTTACTTTGAGAGATTGCATTCCTTGTGAACCAGTGGCGCTCTTTAGGGTAAATCGCTGAGTAGTCCTGGAGGAGGACAACATATTGTATAGAGGCAGTAAATAGTAATGGTAGAGGACGACGTATGGTATAGAGACAATAAATTCCAACAGTAGTGTAAGAATGTGTGATTGATTGCTTGAACATTGTTCCGAGGTATTGTGATATCCTCAGGATTAGTCTGCGTGACCCCTCAGGTAGTGTTAGGTTCGTCCCTCATTAATATCTGGGCCTTCCTGGACCTTGGCGTCCCCGAGGAGGCCAAATCCATAGTAACTTTTACGGTCCACTCGAATTATGTTAGATCCCTTCTTCAAGGAGATCTCCTGGGCATACCACGTTACCCACCTTACTTTCCATCTAAATTCTTACCCCTTGTTACTGGTTACCAAAAGTGCAGTTGAAGGTGCATACTGGCTGTATCCTATCCTCTCTTACCCCTTCCAGTGTATAAGAATGATATCTGATTCGAGCAAGTTACCGACCTAACGATATGTAGAAATAACTCAATTAGACCCGGGGCGCTATTAATATCACTGTGGGGCTTTACGAACCACTGAGTAGAATACATTTAACCCTCCTTCTAACACTGAGGAAGATTTTCAACACCTAATTTTCATACATCGGTATATCGAAAAAGTTCTCAGACAACGAATTGAAAGCTTACTGGTTGAAGATGCTGCTCAAACTCAACAAGAACTCACGGATCAATAGAATGTGACACAGAGAGCTATAAAACTTTCAAGACCTAAAAACCATAGTATATTCATCATTCTAATAGTTTTGCAATTTTATCTATTAATATTCTGAAAAATTTCTGTTTGACGTTTGTTTCGATATAAAGAACTCTTTGGAAGTGTTGGGTTGAGTACAAGTAGTAGCGGTTTTGAACGAATTTTAATTAATAATGTGTTCAAGTTGCCTACCATTTCTAAATATTTAGTGTCTTTGTTCAATATTTTCTTTTTCAATCTGTAACCTACTTTTTAGAAGATCTTCACCAGAGAAAAATGTAAGCATCTATTAAAGCAAATATTAAAGTGAATTCTCCTTGGATGTGGCTTCTATGTCTTATCCGAGATTGAACAAATAACGTTTACGTACTTAATTATTAGTGATCTGTTCTAAAAGTGACCACAGAAATTTAAAAGAAACTGCCCCATTCTTAAAATTCATTGTGCAAAATAATTGATAATATTTTGTAAAACAAACAAATATTAGAGATTGTTGCTACTATACCAATGACATCTGAAGCTGAAATACGTTGTTCCACAGGGTACAATTCTTGGGCCGTTATATTTTTGTGTTTGATTGTATCGATCTCTACTTGTCGGAAATACATCTTGATGATTAAAGTAAAACAACTTTATTTCCCCTAATTTATTTAATTTCACAACAATTGGTTCGTCATGACAACATGACTTCGTCAGGTGAGTATGGTACCAGTACCATACTCACAAATTACTTTAATCATCGTTATATTTTTATTGTATATTTGAACACACTGTTTAAGCTTTAAAACAAAGATTCCAGAATTAGTATTTTTATTGGCCTCAGAAGTGGAAACTAAAATATCTTTGAAATTCAGTCTGACTGGATATAGTCATTTTTTGACTAATAATTTCGATAATATCAGTTTTATATTATTTGCTACATATAAGCATAAGTCTACCTTACGTGATAAAGAGATCAAGATAATATAATGTAAGTTCCCTGTATCTGAGTGAAATACCTATTTGACCCACACTTGAGACACGTTCAAAATTTGTGATAAAATTGTGTCCTAGGTAGAGTCAATTTTTTATCCGGCGTGTTACAGATTATTTTGTTCACAACTGCAATGTGAATAAACAAAAAGAATATATTTTGCACACGAATCACAGCTTCGCACAGAATTATAACATGGGGGGCATACAATAAAAATTTGAATGGAATAATAATGCAGATCTAGTTTCTTCAGATTTTATTAAAAACATATATAATTTTTCCTACAAATCATTTACAATTACAAATGTTTGAATTATAAGAAAACTACACATTTGGTGGATTCTGGTTCATGTTGGTGTTTATTTTCCACTACAAATTGATAGATTCCTTGGATGTTCCAAGAATATGAAAAAATTTTGCCGGAGAAGCCATCTGGGCCATTTAGGAAATAGGTCATTGGGGAACGACATTTTGTGACACATTTCGTATGTTATTATAACTATATGTTAGTGGATGTTTTTCTATTCCAGAGAAATTCATATTTTGGAATCTACACTTTTCTTCTTTATTCATCGGCTCTGAATGTTCAACTAAACCTAATTCATAACTAATAGTTTTTTTGTTTCATTTGACGACGGCATACTCGTGTCGGCGAATTTGTTTAAAGTCCAGTCGTCTCCGGTGTATTCCTTCTTATAGTTTTCAGGCCTTGATGGTATAGGTCCTCTTTTCCTATGATTAATCTTTCTAGGCTTCCCATTTGGTTTTTCATTATGCACATCTTTTTACTTGCTATTGTTATCTTCTTTTATGTAATGGTTTTTCATTTTCTCCATGTCTATATTAAATTTTCATAAAATATTTGGAAAACAAAAAATCTGTAGTGGCAGATGTGTTTATGAAATCGGTAGCTTCTTCCATGGAAGGAACAACCCAGTTTTCAAATTCCTTAAAAGTAGGGAAAAGGTGGATATTATCATCATAGATAGCGAATTCACTTGGGATCTTCATGTTTCCTTGGAGCTTTGTTGACGAACGAAGCATATTTTAGGTCAACTAGTATATCGTCAGATATTAATCTCCGAAGACCCTTTTGCACTTTCTTGGGAACGACATTTTGTGGCACATATAGTTTTTTATTATAACTATAGGTTAGTGGCTGTTTTTCTATTCCAGAGGAATTAATACTTTGGGATCTACACTTTTCTTGTTCATTCATTTGATCTGAATGTTCAACCAAACCTAAGTCATAACTTTTAGTATTTTTTGTTTCATTTGACAATGGCATACTTGAGTCGGTGAATTTGTTTAAAGTGCATTCTTCTCCGGTGAATTCCTTACTATAGTTTTTATACCTTGATACCTATTTTTGCTGATGTTATCTTCTTTTTTGTAATGGTTTTCAATTTTCTTCTTCAACACTATTGATCATGTCTATATTAAATTTTCAGTAAAATATTTTGAAAACAGAAAATCTGCAGTGGCAGGTGTGTTTATGAAATCGGTTGTTTCTTCCATGGAAGGAACAACCCAGTTTTCAATTTCCTTAAAAGTAGGGAAAAGGTGGATATTACTATCATAGATAGTTGCTTCACAATTAGGATCTTCATGTTTCTTTGGAGCTTTCTTGACGAACGAAGCATATTTTAGGTCAACTAGTAGATCACTTAAGGATGTGCCATGAGAATTTCTCAGTTTAATTTCCACAAAATTTTTATGTTTGTCAACCCTGACAATTTCTGCGGTAAGCTTCTTCATGCCGGTAAGTTTACTAAAATCATAATTAGCAACAGGTGACCATGTAACACCTTCGTATGGCGGATATATATCAGCAAGTCTAGCCCTGATTGCTTGACCTGGAATTTTGGCAAACTGTTGGCTCATGAACCAAACTTCTGATTTGGAAACTCTTCCTACAGTACCATAATCGAAATAGTAAACTTTCAGATAGTCCTCATGTAGCATCACATCAAGTATGACTGCCCTATAAAATTTACCCTGATATTGAACAACACAATTAAGACCTTCTGCCAGCAAATAATGTGGAATTAGTTCTTGCTTATCCATCAAGTGGAAAGTTTGCATTTCACTCATCAATTTATTAAATTTTGAATTATCCAAGTTGATCCAGAATTTAGAAATATCGAAAATTTCTGTAACAACCACTTGTACAGTAACACCAGCATTGAATAAGTCAGCACATTGGAGTCTCCCCACCTTGTATCCCAACTTTAAAACATCTTTATGTTTCTCAGAATTAAATTTACGCCAAGCGATTTCAGGCATTGTAGGCGCAAACTTTGTATTGCTAAAATCTTGGGTGCTTTGAGTTTTTACTTTTTGTTCCTCAATTTCAATCTGTAAATGAAAAAAAAATCATTTATAGGTGTACATAAGATGAATAGTTTAAGACATACCAAGTTAATTAAACTAAAAAGAGTCAGTAATATTTGAGATATTATAATCGTTTTTAGTATACATGTTTCATTTAGTAATAGTTTGCTTCATATCGTTATGTTTGTTTTTGTTATAACGCTTTTGGTAAATATAATTATCGTATGTGAAACTAACGTTATATTTGCTAATGACCGATGATTGTCACGAAGCGAGTTGTTAGAAAATTTGTTTGAGCTCTTCATTATATCCAGAATTAACAGGATTAGTTTGATGAAGGAAATTAGTGAGTTTTAAGACACCCGTTTTTATCTTAATGAGAAATTGCCATTAGACAGATTAAGTACCACCATTGAAGTTACTTGCATGTGAGCATGGCTCATCACCAGGTGACCACTAAGTAGTCTCTACAATTCCCGAAAGAGGTTACGTGATAATAATACGTCTTATCGTCGTACAAAACGAGAATCCCCCATTAGAGAAGAACCTAGTTTTGGCTTCAATTCGAAAACCTACACCATAAGTGGTAATAGCGAAGCACTACCTAACCTCCACTGGCTCTACAGTTGAGTACCCAAGTTGTTTGGGGCTCAACTCAACATGCCGAAGGGACTTGGTTCAATCATGTCAATGATTGCTAAAAATTTCGTAAATATAACATTAGATACATAGAAAAAACAAATTTTTAACTTACCTCAGACAAGGGTATTCTGGCATCGTAAAGCTTGTAATCGCATGAAGACGCTTTAATACAGTGGAAAATATTTTCTAGATCAAAGCACATGTAGCTTAAATTTAGGTAGCCAAAGTTTTGAAAACGTAGTTCCCGACCTGTTAAATTTTTATACAAAGTTGGCAATTCAGTACACCAAATTCCTTCTGGGAAGTCAGATATCAATCTCTGAAGACGATTTTGCACCTTTTTGGGAACGACATTTTGTGTCACATTTCGTTTGTTATTAAAACTATAGGTTAGTGGCTGTTTTTCTATTCCAGAGAAATTAATATTGTGAGATCTACACTTTTCTTGTTTATTCATCTGCTCTGAATGTTCAACCAAACCTAAGTCATAACTGTTAGTATTTTTTGTTTCATTTGACGAAGCTATTTTTGCGTCGGTGAATTTGTTTAAAGTCCAGTCTTCTTTGGTGTTTTCCTTGGGATTGGTTTTATGTGTTGATGGAATAGGTACTCTTTTCTTATGATTAATTTTTTTTGGCTTCCCACTTGGTTTTTCATTATTCATCCTTTTCTTTTGTAATTTTCGCGTGATGTCTCTGTAAAATAAAAGCAGTATTGAAGAAATTTTTTTCAATATCACTTCATGTTTGAATTTTAATTTCAATATGTAACTTATTATCTGTAGAAAGCATAATAAGTCTTGAAATTATTTTAACTAGAATATACCCACAATATGCATAACCCAACCTATAATATGGAATTAAAAAGTGAATGTTAATGGCTTTTACCTAATGTAAATACATATCAGATGAGTTTTAATTATTCGGAAACGGTTGAAATGAATAGAGAAAAACATAAAGTTAATTTACTAAATGACCAATTATATCTATTTAGGTAATCGATTTCTTCAATTTTATGTTAATGCCTGTATTTGGCATTATAGTTAGTATCTAATACTTTTAATTTCAACTATGGTGATTAATGCTCGCATCTTAATTGTGGTATAATGGCATCTTAATTAGCTTTGGTGATAATGTATAAGATAAGAAGTAGCTTCTAATAAGTTATCCATTACATTTAATGTAAAAGTAATAGGTCTTCAAATAGAAAAAAATTGTCCCTATTTCTTTTGACTACCTGATAATAAGTTGAAAAATGCTTTTAAATGTCAGACAGTTTGTTTGGGAATCAGTAATACTTGGAATTTCAACTATCGTGATTTATGCTCATATCTTAATTGTGGTGTAATGGTATCTTAATTACCTTTGGTGATAATTGATAAGGTAAGAAGTAGCTTCTAATAAGTTATCAATTACTTTTAATGTAAAAGTAATAGGTTTGTAAATAAAAAAAAATGTCCCCATTTCTTTTGAATTCTTGATAAGTTGAAAAATGTTTTTAAATGTAAGACGGTTGGTTCGGGAATCAGTACTCTCTATGATCCTAAAAAATTACAATGTAAACGAAACGCATCAACAGTTACTCAAAAAAAGAGTAAATCAATAATTATTGTTTTCATTTCATTTAATCTGAAATTAGACAAAATTTCACCGAAAAAAAAATTCACAAAGAAATTTGAACCTGAAAAATGTTTTTTTTCCTGAAAAGAATTTTTTGGTTCGTACGAAATAATATCAAAATATGCTGTTTCATACAGCGACTAGATTAGAGCTGTATTTTGTTGATTGTCTGGTATTTAAAACACTAGTGTTGATATGGACTGAATCGAGGTATGGTATTTAACTTTAAGAAGCACTTTGAATGTAGTTGTGTCGATGATAAACAAGCTTCCTTTATGCAACAATAACCACAACGATGATGGAGAAGTGAAGAGCAATGGAACATTGTAAAGATAATAAATATATTTTTGGGATCACTGACCAACTAACAACAATGGAAATTAATTTTACAATAATTCGGCTATCAGCAAGATATGACTTTAACCACGTTAGCAATTATAATAAATGCGAATAATTTTAAGGACGGAGCAACAAGCGACAAAGTTGATTATCACGGGAATAATTCGATAATCTTGTGCCAAGCACTGGCCACAAGTGACTAAGGGATTTCTATAAAAATAATGATGGATGCGATTATCTTGGGCTAACGCAGTGGATACAAGAGACAAAATTGATTTACTATTTTAAATACTTACTTATTTTTGCTTTGAGTAACTTGCCGTCCCGTACTGCCGCAACTTTTGGAGAAAGCACCTGGTTTATTTGACGATTTTTGTTTCATCACTAATTTACTGACATGAGCTGATTTTGCAGATTCCACAAGAACCACTTCAGAAAACCATGAATCACCATCCACCAACAGCACGTCGGGAATAGATTTTAAAAATTGTATTAGGGAATCAAATCCCAATTCTTTGTATGGAATTTCTATTCCTTCTTGTTCTCTAAAGTCATTATTCAGTTCACTAACATTAATAACAACAGAAGTAGAAACCAAGATACTTCTAAGTACCGTTTTAGTTTCACGTAAATTGGTTTGCATGATTAAATTATGAATGATGGAAATTAAGAACCACTACTCTGAAGTTACAGTGAGGCACAAAACAATAATAGTAAATTACAAATAACACAAACCACAAATCACAATCCTTTAGACATCTGCAACACATTCTTTTGATAAATGTGCTAAAGCATATTCAAATGCCAGCATAGAAGACTGAAAAATTTTCTTCTTCTCACTCTCAAGAATGGCACCACATATTACTGAACATATGTGGTATAATAATGTCGTATGTGGTATAATAATGCCGTTCTAAAATGAAACTTATGATAAGTGTCTAATGAGAAACTAAGATTCTTGAAGTGATCCATATTTTTATCAAATAACGACCGAACAAACAGCATTAAGAACGTTCTGTCAGAAAACTATCTGTGAAATAGCTGCTTCTATGATAACAGTGTCGACTTGCGCGTTTTATATATATTTTAAAGTTAACCATACAATATATATAATCTTTTGTGTTTTGGATTATCGTATAGGACCCATTTTTCGTCTCCAGTGATCAAGCGATCAAAAAATGGTTCTGTATCAAATATAGACATGCGCAGAAACGACATTACTTTCCGGTTCTCCTATTATATTGGAGAACGAGTAAATTATTTAGTTATTAGGGATACAGACAGAAGTCCACTCACTATATTATCCACATCGGGTTTATTTAGGAACAGCGATGTTAATTGTTTACCCAACAGCAAATGGTTTGGACGGTACACCGAAACCAGACAATTTTTTTCCTGGTCCACGATTTGAACTCTCAAGCTCACATATTCACAATGTATTCACTAAGAATGTGATACACGACCTGTTTCGATCATAGTGTACTTTGTTTCAAAGCACACTGAAAAATTCATTTTTAATCCGTTCCAACATCTATGGAGGATCTATATGTTTTTACTATATATATGATGATTGACAGCTTCAGTATGATCGAAGACGGGAGATCTTTTGTCAGTAGTCAGGTGCTCCTTCAGTTTTGTTTCGAAGTTCCTACCCGTTTGACCTACGTAATTTTCGTTGCAATCATCACAATTGATTCTGTAGAATCCAGAACATTTTACATTTTTTTGTTTTCGTTTGGCATTGGTTCATTTGGTTCATAGATTAGGAAAACATGAGGAGGCCGTTTTAAGTTTAATTCATTAAAATAATTTTGAATTGGGTTGAATTGAGGATTGGAGAGCGTCGCGTCCTCTTTACGGAACGAAACAAAGCTGTTGCAGAGCAGAGTAGAATTATGGATAATATTGAAGGAGTTAAGCCCGTCGCCACAAAATAAATGAAACTACATTGAATAATTTGTTTAGCACACACGTCTTATGACGTGTTATGGTTTTTTTCTTATTAGCCAGTCTCCCATGCTTATGATTTCTCGCGTGACCCTACCCTTTAGGACAAATATTCTGTTTTATTTATCTCTGCATTTCACATCACTATTTCCTTGTGTAACTTGGTTTGCCTACATAACATAGTCTTTCCTTTTGACTAGACGATAATAACACACATTCAAATGTTTCAGAGTGCGTTTGGAAAAATAGGGGATCTAATGAGAAATCAGAAATGTTCATATTTCCAATCACAGTATACGATTCTGAATCTTTGTTTTAACTAAATAACTCAACAGATTGCAACTTATAACATAATTAAGAGCTTTCATTTCATTTAGCAACTTGGAATCTAACTTCCACTTTGTAATAAGCCACCTCTTTGTGGGAGGGGGTTGGATGATAAATATTACTAGATTGAATTATTTACGAATGGGGTGCGAACCAATCCTAGTCGAGCGGTTCTAGGAAGGGAACGGCCTTCGCGAAAATGGAAGGTCTTTGATGTTAATATCTCTGTGTTAATGAAAATGGTAATGAAACTCAATTATGGATTTTAAGAAGTATAATGATAATGAAGCTCTCGAAAGGAAATGTGGTGTTGCGAGGGAGCTTCCACCTCTTGATTCGCGAGACGGCGTTTCGTTCGGAGTCTGCGCATCTGAAACTCATCAGACAGGCGTGATGCACAGCTCTGTCTGTGACGCTAGTGACCATGTGCTCCTCTTGGTCGTCAAACGCTGTATGCCTTGCCCTATTTGAAATGGGCGGGGACGGTTAGTCATGAATCTTTAGACTGGTTCTAAACTAACTTTCACTTCATCGATTTCACTTTCGCTTCGATCGATTAACATCACAGATTAACTGATTTATGATAACGCAGATTAATTGTGGTGATAATAATACCATTATTTTAAGGATTACATTACTAATAATTTTACCTATCGTTAGTAATCGTTTTGCTAAAAAAATGGAACATGTGATTCTGTGAACTATTCATAGACGTAATACCTTATATAAACATAGTTTATCTATGTGTAATACTAATTTGTTATATTATTTATGGAACCAATCATTTTCTACTTGTTCTATGCTTTTGTAACTAACCTAACTAATTGACATCAAAACAAAAGTATTTTCTTTGAAAATTATTTTTTCTTGAAATTCTCATTAATTTTAGGCAGATTAATTTACATTAATAGTATCCAAAATTGGAGAATTAGCTATCAATATAAATGAAATCATGGACAAGACTCCTAAAGGAAAATCCTTAAGATTTGTTAGGCCTACTGATAACAAACAAACTTCACATACTACTCCAATAAAGGATGCAAAAAAGCAACGGTTCTGGGATCATGACACTGATAGACAAGATAATAATGATGTATTGTGGGATTGGGATTCTCCAAAAAATATAAAGCCAAAAGCTGTACGAGTAAAAAAGAAGGAAATATACAAGTCTCCAAAGTTGTTACCCAAAAAGACATCACAAACAGATCACATGAAGAATTATGAAAAATTAAAACAAGAATTACAAGCTTTGAGAGACGAAATAGCAAGGGCAGATGATTGCGTACCTTTATCCCCTATTGATGAGCAAATCTACAAGGAGGAAAGTGTTGATACTGACATAAATTCTTTCATTGAAGAACAATATTTTCATTTTGAGAACCAAGAAGCGGAAGCTTGCCTAAAGACTAATGTCAAAGAGATACCTAAATTTTGTAATAATAAACCAATAGGTGAATTATTTGAGGATGACTGTGATGAACAATTATTTTTATGCTCCCAAATGATTGAAGATAAACTCAATGTTATCGCTTCAAATAGAGAAATTAATAAAACAATGAACACAAATACTTTATATAAGAATGATATGAACAGCAATGTAAAAGCCATTTCTAATTTGATTTCTAATAAACACGAACCTCTAAACAGGTTAAAAATAAAAGATTATAAGAACATCAGTGATAATTTAAAAAATATGGAAAAAAATGTACAGTCTAGATCTATAGATGATTCTTTTGATGCTGTATTAAGGGAATTTGAGGATGAAGACATTGATATTCTCTCTCAAACAGTAGATAAAAATGTATCTTTTGTACCAAAAAAATTTCAAGGCCAAAAATCGTTAAATTCAAGCTTTAAAAGAACCATTTCTGATGCCAATGTGCAGTATATACCTCATAGAAATGACAACACAGGTGTAAATAAGTCTCTTTTTCCTAGGACACAGAGTTTTGAATGTGCCACAGCTCGAAAAGATGGTAAGTTTTAAATAATTATTATGCACAATCACATTGTGATATTTGAAATTGAAACGATTTTCAATTTCCGCAAATTTATATGCAAATAGAATTCTATTTGCACAGAGTTTAGTATATAAGAACATCTCTTTGAATTATATGGTCAGTAGAAATATGATGAAGTCATGGTATGACGAATCAGCTGTTGTAATTTAATAAACATTAGTGGAAATTGAAAACCATTTCATTTTACCATACCTTATTCTTCCGCTAGTCCGCTGCAATAAAGCGACTTTAACTACTGATAAGTTTGAAATGTATTTAACTGTCCCTAAACTTTAACTCGGTGCTGTTAGAATAAAATTTTTTATGATCATCACCTTAGGAAAAATAATAACTCTAAAATGTGCACATAATATCTGATATTAATTTATTCATATCCCAACAAAATACTTGCATCATTTAACTTGAAATTTGTATGATTAATATTTACAGATAATTTACCTAAACATATTATGGAGGAAATTGAAAGAAAACGCAAAGAAGCATTAGCAAAATTGTTGGAAAAAAAGGACAAAGAAAAACGATTGCCTGTAACACACTTCAGTAAGTATTTTCTTATTAGGACCTTGGCCCATAGCTTTGAAATAAATGGAGGCGGATTTCTGATACACATTCAACTGATTCGCAAATTCTTGTTGAGTTTGATTATCTTAGAATAAGGCTTGCAATTCGTTGCCTGCAAACTTTTTCAGTGATTTCCTAACTCTTCATTTCTCACGTCAAAATCACCGCTTTTGAATTTTTTTAACTATTCAAACCACTGTGTTTTACCAAGAGCATGTTTACTGTAAACTTCAATTCTATGCAATTCTGCGGGATTTTTCTTTGAATGATAACAAAAAACCAATTCTATTTGCAAATCCTAGTTTGTAGGCACAAAACTTGACAAGTTTAAGGTTATAGAAAAATATAGGTATATGGAAATTGGGTTGTGTGTTGAAAATTTTCGTCAGTTATTAGAGAGAAATAATGGTGCTGCAGAAGTGGTCTTACAGTTCCTAAACTGATGGCTAGCACCATCTATAGGGACATTTCGGTTTCATACTTCTAGCGTTGATTTAAATACTTCCTTATTTAGAAGCAGGTTAGATAAATTATCTTCTTAAATAACAGGAACACATTTCTAATAAAGCTATCTGTTGAAAAATTGCACTTATCCAAGATCTATATAATTAAGAAAACAGCAGCTTGTAAGTTTTGTAACCTTGCAGGTATTGATAATTCTTCTACACAATGTTCCCGAGATGAAATAGAGAAAAAGAGACTTCAAGCCAAAGCCATTAGAGAAGCGAAGCAAAGAGAAATTATGGAAAGAAATAGACAAGAGGCAATTAAAAGATTGGAAATGAATAGACGGAAAAGGATGGAAAACTTAAAAACTCAAGAAAAAAATGCGTAAAGCAAAAAATTGAACATTTTGTGATAATTTATACTATAATAATGGGTAAAGAAAATGTTAATAGTTGATCCAAAACTGAGCATAAGGGGACATTTTAAAACTAAAAAGCATTTTTACAAAAAGAGTATATTCACTTTCAAGATACGTATATAAATGTAAAAATTAAGTCTTCTTCTCTTTATTATATAAACTTCGTAATTCTGTAGAAAACTGACAGCAACAATATAAGGCCAATATCAGAATGGTGTTGCTAGTTATACTTGCTAAAAAAAAAAAATATGTATTTCTTCTGCAGAGTGAAAACATGAAAAATAAAATATTTTCATTGATGTTTTATTTCCAAAATAATGAATAGTGTATATATATATATTCTGAAAAATGTTTTATTATCCTCTATTCCTCTATAAACTAGTGAAATTTCAATATGGAAAGTCAACAAAGTGGTATATTTGAAAAAAGGTAAAATTGCTGAACACAAAAATGTATATTTATTGTAAACAAAAATAAATTATAGCCTATTAAATACTTTTTTACTGTTGCTTCTTGATACTTGAAATGGAATTCATATATGATATTGCATTTAGTTTATTCCATGGAAACTCATTTTAAACTATATATTGAGTAATATAATTCAATAGAATAAAAGATTTCTAATATACATGCTAATTATGGGATGATCCTAACTTTATGCCTTGCAGTGTATTAGTGATATTTCGACCATTTTTATTTTATTCATCATACATATTTGAGCTGACCAAGTGTAAACTCACCTTCTAAAACCCTAGTTACAAACACCGTTCCAATACTGACGTTAGAAAAGAAATAAAAGTTGGATATGGCAGACATAGCAAGTAAAAAACTTGCCATTAAGCAGCTTATCCTCCTTATCCATTGCAATCCCAAATATTCTTCTATTTGGGAACCATTCAGATATGCTTCGTAAAGGGCAGTGCTAATGTTTTCAATGGCAATACCAATAAAATTCAAAAGAACCCAAATGAATATATAATTGTCTAGACCATGCCATGTGTAAACAAAGGTAAAACAGGCTAAACTCGCCAAGAACTTGTTCTTTAAGTAGGAAGACTTCATTATGGGAACGTAAATATAACTGAAATTTTAACAACTGTTGAAGAAATATAATTTCACAAATATTTAATGTATAGTGAATATATAAAGCAAGCAATTTTTTTCACATAAAGTATGTACTTATATGTAAAAAATAAAATAGTGTTTTTATTAAGGGTTTCTAAAGAGAAATGCTTTACCTTAATAAAAATCTATATAACCCATTGTCAAAATATTTCCACATGTCTGAATACAAATGTATTCGTCCAATACATTTTGGCAGTGAAGGAACAGGGATATTTTCAAACTTTGCTACACTTGTACTCAAACCATAAACTACTAAATACTTCATGTGAAAGTATTGTCCCATAAGGTAACCATAGCCATACAATGCCCAGTCATCAAATGATTCAACAAGCTAGAATACTGTTATATATAAGGAAAGTCAATATAATTTCAGAAAAATCATTTACCTGCATCTGAAAAGATGTTGCATTAACATAAATGAAGTGGAGAGCAATTTCTATAAACAGCATCCAAAATATAAACCGCATTAAATCTTTTACAATTGTTATTAACCTTTCTTTAAGTGATGATGTTATTTTTTCATTCTTTACAAAATCAGAGTGAAAAATAAATGGACCATTGAAAAGAACTGGTAGATAAAGACAATAAGCAAGGGAATCTAAAGAAGATTTCTCCTCTTGTTTATCAACATATTCCATAAAATATGAAAAACTTCTAAGATTTGTCCAGTATATGGCTAGAATGTGGAGGTAATTTTCTTTTTCATTGAGTTTATACTTGAGCATGAATGTTTCACTAGAAACATAGTATTTATAAGTGGACATCATCAATATAAATAGGATATTAGTAATCCACAGCACCCATTTTTTGGAGCTAATATATGTTATAATTATCAAAATAAGTGGTTGGCTTAAAATTCCAATTAATGATATAGGTCCTAAGTATGTCAGTATGAAAATCACAGACAAACTTATTTGGAATATTTTCAAAATCTAAAAAAAATAATGTTAAAAAAAAACTGTTACAAAAGAGGGTTGAATATACTTTGTAGTAAGAATACTGCTTTAATTTCTCTGATAAAACAAGAAGAAGCACTATCCACATCCAAATTCTTTTAAAAAGAAACAGCATTGTTTGCCATTCCAAATCGGCAGAATCTTTTTGAGTATTTGTGAAAACTCCTGGTTCGAAATCATTATAATCATCTTGGTACAGTGAAAAATCTGTAAAAGCGATTGACTGAGAATGGAAACTATAAATGACTACACGTTATATTACATTTTGAACTTTGTTGTCTAAATGAAATTATCGAATAAACTACTGCTGCAGTCCATAAAAAGAAATAAAAAACAATTTCTAATAAACCAGATTTCCCCATTGAAAATTAACTTAATAAAAATAATTCAAACAAAATTCAAAATGTTTATTTACAAATTCATTTTAACTACGAACATCAGTCTGTCATTTGTTGACTTTAGTCACAAAAGTTAAGACATTTTTTCACCTACGCCACTATCAATAAAAAAATTAGACATTGTTTTTCTCTCTCTATATATATATATAGATATATATAAATTCATCAGCATTTTAACACCTTAATGTGTGATTTTAGTTTCCAAAATCAGAGTAGTGCGATTAGAAATCTTTTGTTTAAATTTTCTATGTTGATACTTCACCATAGAAAAGATTAATCAACAATTTTCCGAGTCATTCTGCTTTCCGAATCGTTTTCGTATCAAACTTGCAAATTAAATAGGAATAATTTTTCCTTAACTTACTATCTAATCGATTTCATCAAAATGGTAAGTATTTTTCTGTAATTCCATTGACTCATAAACTTTTCTTCACATTCCTGGTGTAAGACAGCATTTTTGCTCAGTCATTTTCCGCAGTTTTTCTTCAGTATTTTGATCGAAGAAAATAAATATAATTTTAGGCTCGTCGATATGACACCAGAACAACCATTTTCTCACCAGAGGGTAAGACATAAATCTCTAAACATTAACTCCTTTAAAAATGCCTTACTTTAGGTCGTCTGTACCAAGTCGAATATGCCATGGAAGCTATTAGTCATGCTGGTACATGTTTAGGTATTTTAGCTAATGATGGAATACTCTTAGCTGCTGAAAGACGTAACACTAATAAACTCTTAGATGAAGTTTTCACCTCAGAGAAAATTTATCAGTTAAATGAGTAAGTTTTTTCAGCATTTCTTATAAGAATTGCAGTTAGATTATTGGTATATTAACTACCAAATTTTTCAGTGACATGGTATGTAGTGTGGCTGGTATTACTTCTGATGCCAATGTTTTAACTAACGAATTGAGGATGATAGGACAGAGATACCTCTTACAGTATGGTGAATCTATTCCGTGTGAACAATTGGTATCATGGTTATGTGATGTAAAACAGGCTTACACACAATATGGAGGTGTGAATTTGTCATTAATCAATTTTGTTTTTATTGTACATGCAAATTTTAGGCAAAAGACCTTTTGGTGTATCCATTCTATATATGGGATGGGATAAGCATTATGGCTATCAGCTCTATCAATCTGACCCCAGTGGAAACTACAGTGGATGGAAAGCAACATGTATAGGAAATAATAGTGCAGTAAGTTATCCATGTTGGGGTAATTTCTTGCAATGGATATTAAATAAAATATAATTAATAAATAGCTTTATGAAGTTAACATCCGATATGTGGAAAGTTGATTGACCAAGGATACAATTTTTTGATGGTTTGAAAAAGTGTTTCTTAGTGCCATTGAATTACCATAAACTAGGAAGACTTGAAAGTAATGTCGTCTCTGTGCATGTCGATATTTGATTGTCATTTGTACTTCGAAGTGGTGTCAAAGACATTTTAAGGTTATTGTGACTTGTTCACTTCTAAATAATTAAATATTAGACTTTTTTTGCAATTTGGGGTGATGTGGCTAGCCAAATATCAGATGAGCATATCCAGCATTGTATGCTTTTTGGGTTTCCCAAGGGCAGTAACGCAACATATGCGACCAAAAACATTTGCTATGTTTATCTAAGTATATTAGAGGTTCGTAAATGCCAAAGATGGTTCTCTAGGTTCAGATCCAGTAATTTTGATGATCCCAAAAAGGCGTTTTTGTATGTTTGATGGAGTTAATGAGGAATTGTTCATTTTGTTGTTCTGAAACCTGGACAAACTGTTAATGCAGATCTTTATTGTGAACAATTGAATTGAGTGAACTAATCTTCAATCGAAAAGTATCCGGTGATTGCCAACAGAAAAGACGTTATTCTGCAACATGACAATGCAAAGACCAATTGATTTTTATCGGTGCGGCATTGAAAATTTGCACACTAGATGGCAAAAGGTTGTTGATAAGGAAGGTGATTACATTATTAATTAAAAATGAAAACTTGTTAATGATTTATTCGTTTGAATTTATTTTGAAAAAGAGACTACTTTCCAGTCCACCTAATATGTAGGGTCTCACAAAATTCTTTAAGTAGAAACACTTTCAATGAAAATATACCTAGATCTTTTTTTTGTCCGGTAAACACGAAAAATATAACGAGTTGGGAATAATAAAGTTGGCAAATTAACAAATTTCAATGTGAAAAGCATATTTCTATAAATAATCAATTTCAATTTGTTGCGATTAGAGGAGTTTTAATAAATATAGTATAGATTGGGTTTTGATAAAAAATATTTAATTGATCATATTCTTCCACTAATTAAAAATCTAAGTATTCCTATATTCTAACCGTTTTTCCTGATGAATAGTATTTTTATTTTTTTTAATTTCAGGCTGCTATCTCGAGCCTAAAACAGGAATACAAAGAGGGTGAAATGACCTTGGAAAGTGCGAAAACTTTAGCAGTCAAAGTGTTGAGTAAAACACTAGATATGACTAAACTTTCTTCAGAAAAGGGTAAAAATTAACTATATATTTATCGAGTTTATGAGAGATTCATTCTTCTTTTCTGCAGTTGAAATGGCAACTTTAACTAGAGTTGGGAACAAAACAAAAATCAGCATCCTGAGTAGCAAGGAAGTAGAAAGCCTCATTGCTGAATTTGAAAAAGAGCAAGCCTTAATTGAAGCTGCCAAGAAAGAGCAACAAAAACAGCCTGCATAAATATTTTTTCTATTGTACAAGATTATAAATAAGTAAAGATTTTCTTGATATATGATTCTTAATTACCAATTTTTGCAAACTTTTCATTCTTAACAAAAAGGCCTTTTCTGTTAAATTTAAATGTCAAATTTTATTATAACAACAAAACAAAGTTAGGAAATGAGTTTTTTTCTGATGAGGCTTTGTTTTCATGTCCTTACACTACAGCACTGTTAATTTTGATCCAAAAGTGAAATGGTGGCCGGAACTATCTGTCTAGAAAAATTCTCCTCTGACCAGGAGAGACCTGAAATCGGAACCGTTCAGTTCCTAATATGGCGCTCTATCACAGTATTGACACTCATATAATATACAACAGACTGGGTAGGAAAATATAAGATGATTAAAGAAATACCGTCTTTAATAAAGCAAAAACTTTAAAGTATTAAAGAACTGAATCCACAGTTAAGAGATGTTCACCTATCTAAATAGGTTGATCCATCTAGAATTTTATGTCATAGTTAAGATAACATTTCATATCTTTTATATCATTATATTTAAGAGGTCATGAAATGGGTTCAAGAATCTTTTATCAATGAAAAATCATACAAAAATGTTTTAGAGAACTATGACTTCGTTAGAAAACATAAATTGCATTAGCAAACTAATCTTAAAATATTTCAATAAATCTGTAATTACAAATCTTCATTTTTTGAAGAGAAACCTCTTGATAATAAGAGATCATTACATTCCTTTCTATTAAAATCAGTTAAAGAATGTCTTTCTACTTCTTTATCGTCTTCATCCAGAAAAACAAGCTCTGGTAAATGACCATGGATCTTTTTGAATTCTATACCATACTTGGGCAAATCCTCGTAAGCAAAGGCTCTTACTTCTGGTTTTCGATTTAAAGTACAACTAGGGCAACTCTAGAAAATCAACCATTGTTAGTGAGTGAAAGAACATATCATTTTCAACAAACCTCTAAGCGTGCATTAACAATTTTTGAATTAACATCACTTATAATAAGGAGACAAACTAAAAGCAGAATTTTCCACATTTTTTCGCTTAATTTGAAATAATTTCAATTGTTTTTTGTTTTGTTTCAATTAAATAAGATCAAAATAACGAGGTTAGGAATATACTCATAGAGTATTACACATTAATAAGAGCTTGAGCCGAGAGGTTTCAACAATTGAAAGGTTTAATTATTTTCATTCGAATTGTCTTATCCTTACTAAGATTTATACTTTGAATAAATAACGTTCAAAGAAACCATGAATGCAACACGAGTTAAGAGAAATTCTCTGATAATATGAATATTAATTTTTAGTTCCAACGAGGTAGACATAGATGGAGGTAGGCAATAACAAATGAATCTGTGGTGGTACGTTGACTTAGTAGTTATATTTGAGTTTTTGAATACAAAACATTTTTATTTTGTGCGGAATACAACTAATAATTAAATATATTTCATAACTCTGTTATAATAATATTCCAATGAATAGTATAAGTGAGAAGTCTCTAATCTACATCAACCAATTAAAAATGTTGAATAAACAGGATTTTCATTAATATTAGATAACACTTGAGATAACAATATCCTTAAGATAAATAAAATGAATGAAGCACACAACAACGACCTTAAATAAATAAGATTTGCTTATATAAATATCGACCATGTCACATTTAAAAGCGTTAAATCATTAAACTTAACTTTCATTCACACCTCGATTCAGTCAGATTGTATTATTGATATAAAATATTTTTTTAAATCGGGGTTAAATTTTAAATTCGCCATAATATAAATTGGGCATAAATAATTCATTTTCATTCAGAAAAATTAAAATGAGAAGTAGAAGAAATGAGCCAAGAGATATATCATTATCCTGCGGATTTGATAATGAAGAAGAAAAAACTAAATATCCTTCACAAAGCCTGCCTTACTATTTTGGGATTCTGTTCCTTACATTTTTACTCTCCTTGTTTGTATTGGGACTTTTGGTTGATAGTGTATTACCAAGTCCCTTGACAAGAACAGATGAGGTAAAATATCAATTCATACATCACATATTCATTTTCTCTATTTATTGCATATTGACCAAATCCACAGGTGGTTTCTCCTGAAAAATTCATCGCACAAAGAGCACAAGAAGATTTGAAATATCTAACGAACCTAGGACCTCGTGTAGTAGGCTCATATGAAAACGAGGTAATAACTGTTGCTTTTTTGAGAAAGCGAATTACAGATATCATCAGGGAGGCTGATCCCAGTCAACAGATCGAACTTGATGTTCAAGTTGCTAGTGGATCATATTTTTTGGCTACTGTACCAACTGGAAAAATCAATATTTATGCGAATATACAAAATGTTGTAGCTAAGTTATATGGGAGAGATTCAAATAACAGTCTATTGGTAAATACACATTTTGACACTGTTCCTACAAGCCCAGGTGAGAAGTGAGCTTGAATCATTGATATGGGGTTAATTTTGAATCTCTTTAACATCTTTTTTCTTTAAACAAAAGATGTACCCTCTCAGAACTCCATCTATACCCATGATATTAAATCAAATCAATCATCATCTCATTTTGTGAACCTTTATTTATCTTAATATAGTATAGATAGATAACAAACGTTGGAAATTTTACACAAAAGCTTAATATGTTTTCATCAAAATACATAAATTATCTTTTTTGAGTTTGGAATCACTGGTTATAACGCTGTCCCAAGAAAAAGGTATGGATCAAATTATGATGTACACTAGAGTACTTGAACTTGTTTTGTTCAAAGGGGGAAACTATTAGGTTAAGTATATTGTACTGTCTGATCATACTAGTAGAAGGGTTGGTCACTATTTAAAAGTTTTTTATTAGAATATATGGGAAATCTATGTTGGAAAATTATAGTAGTGTGGAAACGGTACTATGTTGCAGGCAAATTTATATGTACTAGGCTTACAAGAACACTTGAGTACATATAATCGTTTTATTCTTTTGTTCCTAATTTTGGAACTATTTATTCAGAATATAATTTTGTACACTCTGAGTCAACTAACAGAATTATCTTATTCTTTCTCTAAAGGTGGTGGTGATGCTGGAATAAATTGTGCAGCCTTATTGGAAGTCTTGAGAAAATTCTCCAAACGAAAGTATAAACCGACTTTCAATGTTATATTCCTCTTTAATGGAGCAGAAGAATCAGGTTTACAAGCAAGTCATGGCTTTATAAGCAAGCATAAATGGGCACCAGAAAGCAAAGTTATACTCAATTTAGACGCTGGTGGAACTGGTGGTAAAATATTATTGTTTCAAACGGGACCAAATAGACCTTGGTTGACGGAAGAATATAGAGCAGTACCTCATCCTAAGGGACAGAGCTTATTGGAAGAGTTATTTCAAGCTAATGTTATTCCATCAGATGATGATTTTAGAATATTTAGGGATTTTGGAAATATGGTTGGTAAGTTAGTTAGCCACCTATTTTTTATTTCAGACATTAGATGTCATGATAAAAAATATTTTTGTTCTTAACTAGCTCATGCCGATGACTTATCATGTGGATTTTATCTTAATGTATGAAAATGAAATTTTATATAGAGTTGGTTGAATTTAGGATCAAATATTTTGATTATTTAGAATGAATAAGACCTGACCGACAAAAATTTAAAAGTAATTTTGTTAGTATTGCCTTTTAATTTCCTGCAAATATATTCCAATTACCTATACTTTTCCATTGTATGTATAGGTCAGTACTTTACAGTATCTTTTTTTGCACCAGGATTTTCGTGATCTATTTCTAAAAAGTATTCATTTTGCCATTTGCGCAACACTGTAGGCAAACTGAATTCATAGATCTATTGGCAACGCATTGGGAGGCACAGTAGTCAATTGAAACATCGTAACTGAAGACAGTTCTTTCCAAACTTGCAAGATTATCAGCTGAATGATTCGCTGCACAGCTTTGTGATATCCAAATTCTTTCAATTTCATTTCGTTTTACATTTTGAATAACAAAATTTAAACCTATAAATTATAGTTTTCAATATATCGTTCTCAAATATTTTCAGGATTGGATATGGTATTTACTAGGGACAGCTACCGTTACCATAACAAATTTGATGGTTTTGATAATATTCCATTGGGCTCTTATCAGCACGTCGGCGATAATGTAATGGTGCTCATCGATAAAATTGCGAATAATCCAGAGTTGGCAAATTCAAAGGCTAAAACAGGGAAAATGGTGTACTTTGATATTTTAGGACTCTTTTTTATATCATACAATAGTACAACGGCTTTTTTCATGAATCTCAGTATGGCTGCGATATCATTGTTAATATTTTTATTAGTTCTGAGAAAGTTCAACTTTGGTAAGTGTAATATCAGTAATCAATTATGAGGATAGTCACTCATTAGTCATTCAGACGTGTTCTTGTTTGAAAGGAGCATAGAAATATTTTAATGTAATATAGAGTGTTTCTCTTTTTTATAGAATAACGTGTCATAAATTTGAATCTGCACACTGAACACACCCCTAAAAATATAAACATTAACATTTTCAATTGAGTATTGTGGTGAATTTGTCAGCATTACGAGTAGTTTCTTGCAGAGCCTGAACATATATATTTTATTTTTAGGAATGACTCTTAAAACAATAAGTTATATTCTACGAATCGTAGCTGTTACCTTATGTGGTATATTTCTAGCTGTGTTGTTTGTGATAATTTTGGCATATGTTTTGGATTTGTTAGGATACAGCATGAGGTGGTACCGTCATTCTTGGTTAGTGATCGGAGATTTTATGCTTCCAATTGTTTTAATTTCAACTCCAATGTTATTGGTAGCAAAACCAAAGGTTTGTTAATTTACGTTTCCCGCATATTTTGAAAAACTATAAATTCATTATGACTTATTCCTGTTACAAAACTATGTGTGTATAATTTTGGAATAATAAATGTTATTTTAGACAATTTCTCGTGACACTCATGCCTTTGTTCAAGCACAAGTTACTAGGATGATATGGACTACTCTCTTGGTAATGGGAACATTGTTAAATATTAGATCGGTTCATCCAATATTTTTGCTAGTTTCTTTCGATAATTTGGCTTATATTCTGATACTTTTATTTCACTTGGACAAAAAAGGTAAGCTCCTCAATTATTAAAAAAAACTTTTCTCATTTATCAATAAAAATTTCAGTGAAATGTGAAAATAAATTAATATGAATATCTGAAGTTTTTTCTGAAATTGATAATTATTTTGACAAGCACTGATATACTTGTTGATTCCTTATATTAGTTAATTAGTTACTATCATTTACTTTTAGTATGGCTCTGGAAATTAATGTACATCATAATTTCGATTGTACCAGTATGCATTGTTATGTTGTCATTCAATGAGATTCTGAGTTTTTTTATTCCTCTATGTGGAAGAATAGGGAACTTCACAATGCCCGATATGATCATTGGATTGGGAACATTAGTTGTTGGATTTCTTGTTCTGACTCCTTACGTAAGTTAAATTGTAACCCATTCTGTAAGGAAATCATTAAATAGAAAATAAACTTTTTTTTAGTTCTTCCTTATTTTTGTGCTCAAGAAACCAGCTAATTTCTACAAGATATTAACATGCTTATATGTAATTTGTATTGCTTCAATATTTACAAGCTTGAGATTCCCTTATTCTGGTGATGTTAATTCACCAACTCCTCAGAGGTATTGGATATTGGTAAGAAAAACTTTTATCAGCTTCATAAAAAATACAGGCATGTACCAACCTGGTTGGGGTTTTGTTTGAAAATAATTACCTACTATTTTGGTAGTTTAATAATGACTCTAATAATATTTGTTTAAAGACAGCAACATTCGACACTCTCAGTGAATAAGTTATTATAAAACGGGCATTGACTATAAAAAACAATGATTTCATAAAATTTTATATATTTTCAGCACAGTCAGCGCATATTTCATGGTGAGAATGGAGATGTTGTTAAAAACGAGTCAGGATATTTCTTTATGAACATGGATAGAAACTCTCCTAAAAGTATGAATAATTATATAGATCTGAAAAATGCTATAGATCTTGAAAAAGACTGTAAAAATCATTTAATGTGTGGATTGCCAATAGCTCATCCTAAAATGGTAGATTTTATGTAAGTAAATTGTCATTTAGAATTTTTTAAATTTCTGGGAATGTATTTAATGATTGTTATTAATTATTGTTCTTTTTTAAAATATAATGAAATTAACTAGTAATAAATAAAATTAAATTTCCACAAACTTTTTATTGGCGAACGACAATTGTTTCGCCACAGTTTGGCTTAATCATGTTCTACATTTGAACTGATGTTCAGTTCAAATTCATTCATTAGATCTGAGCAAAGCATTCGACAGTGTTGTGCATGAACTTGATAAGCCAGAATTTCATGGTGTCAGGGGGCCAGTATTCACTTTTCTTAGATAATACTTAAAAGACAGATGTCAGGTTGTAAAGCTGGACAATGTGACATCTGAAAAAGGACAGCATAATGACCGGAGATCCCCCAAGGATCTATTCTGGGGCCACTTCTTTTTATTTTATATATCGATGATCTTTTTGACAATGTGAATTGTGGTATAAAGTGCCTTCATGCTGACGTTGAGAGGAATTTGAGTGTGATGGGCGTGGGGAATAGAGCAGAGAGATGTTTAGAGGCAAAAACGTGGTTCCGGACAAACGGATTGAAGTTGAACCTCGATAAGACTCTGAGATTAATCTTCAGTACCAAGGAAGTTCAGTTGGTTATTACCTTGGACTGTTCACTTTACTGGAACCCCCAGAAGCTGACAAAACGATTATCATGGGCGGTGTATAATGTGAGAAAAATTAAAATACTCTAGGGAGCTGCACCAGATACTTAAGTAGTATTCCTGCAACAGAAGAAAGCAGTAAGAGCTATCAGAGAGAACAAGCTGCAGGGAGCTGTTCGCTGAATACAAAATTTTGACGTTACCAGCAATTTATATACTTACCTGCGTGTATTCATTGTACAAAACTGACAAAATCGAGTCATTCCAGTATGATTATGCCACCAGAAACTGAAATCAATGGGTTCCCCCATAACACCGCACCGCATCAAAAGAACCCAAAATAGCATCAACTTTCTGGATATTAAGTTGCTAAACTAACTTCCTAGGACCTGAACAGAATATTTTCATGTTGCCATTGTTATTTGTTGGACTGTATTTCATGTTTAGTGGGATTTTAACATTTTTGATTACTTGTATTTACCTCTGACGCACCTTGAGGTGCGTCAGGGTGATTGATTGAAGGTTAATTTAATTAATATTTGATAGATTCGGTCTTCACTTGGTGGAAACTCATTTTAATTAAAAAAATATATATATGACAGTAATTTATTTCCACAAAAATGTTTGTACTAATACAACAATTGTTTCACCACGATGTGGCTTCTTCAGGTATTACATTGTACTGTCTGATGGTATTGAGTGTAACCGAGTTTATATACATTTTTAGGTACGTGACCAAATAATAGAACCACAAGTCATAAAAACTCTAGGTGTTTATTGGAGTTTGCCGCTAAAAATGCCATTAAGGAAAAATATTCAGTAATGGAGAATGATCAACATCTGCTTGTTCGTTCAAAAGGATTTTACGGGCATTATATTAATATTTCAAAAGTTGTTTCAATTATAACGCGGCTTTTAAGACAATTAATAACCTTAGTACCTACATAAAAAACAATAAAGATCGTACAAATAAAGAAAATAAATCCGGAGTCTACAAGTTAACTTGCAAAGATTGCCCTTTAGTATACATTGGCCAGACTGGTAGACCATTCAAGAAACGTATCCAAGAACACCAAAGGGGTTATATATACAATTCTGTACATTCGACATATGCTAATCATCTTAAGGAATTTAGGCATAATTTCAACAATAATTATGAAATTATCCACGTTGAAAGCAAAAGTTCTAGATTAACACTTTTAGAATTTCTTGAAATCAACAGGTATAATACCCGTAAAATCCTTTTGAACGAACAAGCAGATGTTGATCATTCTCCATTACTGAATATTTTTCCTTAATGGCATTTTTAGCGGCAAACTCCAATAAACACCTAGAGTTTTTATGACTTGTGGTTCTATTATTTGGTCACGTACCTAAAAATGTATATAAACTCGGTTACACTCAATACCATCAGACAGTACAATGTAATACCTGAAGAAGCCACATCGTGGTGAAACAATTGTTGTATTAGTACAAACATTTTTGTGGAAATAAATTACTGTCATATATACATTTTTTTAGTTAATTTAATTATTTGTGATGTATCAAGCTTAAATAAATTCTATTTCTATTAATATTACTTAATTTTCAGTAAATATAGCACTTGGATTCCAGTTTCTGAACCCCCAGTTCTACCTGATCCAGAAGTGAATATCAAAGTAAATTCTAAAAGACTCGTTTCTTCGAATTTAACCCGTTATAATTTGACCATATATGGTGAGATTCATTAATTTTCTCTTTCAAGTAGTTTTTAAATGTTGAAATTTTTAGGTACAGATCATTCATTGTTTTTCATTTCACCCAAGAAGGGTTTAAAGCTCATTAATATGAATTTTTTGGAACAGATGCCTGAAAAAGATAGTTTATGGAATGACAGGCCATTCTATTTTTTTGTATACACTTGTGGAAAAAGAGTCGATCCCTTGAATGCTATTTTTGATATTGAAATACCAGTGACACATGAAGGATCAACTATGGATATTGCAGTAGTAGGAAATTATGTCCATCCAAAAAAATTTGCAGCAACGTCTAATTTTTTAAATTTTCAATCCAAATTTCCTGATTGGGTGGATATGACAAGCTGGGTTGCGGTTTACAAATCTTGGACAATTTGAGAAAAAATAACATATTTTTTATTTCGAAGCTTATTGTTTTTATATAATAAATTTTTCGTTATGGTGAATATTAAATATTTGTTTTTATCCATTTAAACATCATGAATATCATTATCTAATGTTATTTTATCAGATAAACTTGAAGACATGTTGAGAAATTAATGACATAGTCTTATGAATGAAGAGGAAATTCATCAGGTCCATCTTAAGTTATTTCATTCAATATAAGCGGAGAAGTAGTTATGACTTTTTCTCAATTAAGGAGCTTAAAGTGGAAATAGACATTTTGTTGAGTATTTGTGGTACAGTAATTAAAAAAAAACTGATTTTTCAATATCATTCAGAGGCATATGTGTCTTCATAAGAAATGCCTGTACGAAAAATTTTTAAAGGAATTTATCTTAATTATTAATGTTCCCAGCGATTCCCAGATTTTCCTGGATGACTCCATATGGCCAGAAAGAAATCAAAGTTTCACAAATGAATCAACTATATTTCTTACAAATAAGTAAAAACACTATTTAAAAAGTTACCTGACATAATATGTGGTAGGACCACAGATGAAAGCAGTTGTAGAAATAAGAGTTGTGAAAAAGTGGAGTAGTTCTAAAAACTTATATTTTATATTATCAGATTTCAAGAGGATCTGTGATGGTAGTTGAAACTGTCGAGTGGAGACTTGAGAGTGTTCCTTCCTAATTATAAGTGTTAATAACATTCTTATTTACTAATAAGTGTTGTAACGCGTATATTGGTAAGTTTTTCCTGTAATTGTGATAGAGAACAGTTCAATATTGTTTGAGAATTAAACATTTCATAATTATCAACCTTCTGTAAGTGGAAGAGAGATGGATTGGGATATAGACGGGGAGCGCAGCTGCTCCCCGTCTGCTCGTTCGGATAAACAACTTTTTTCTCATCTAACTCCCAAATCAAAAAAAACCTTTTCTTCAATTATGAATAATCAAGACAAAGACGACTCCTCTTTTTCCCCAGCTAATGTGGCCCTTCTTATGAGAGAGATAGAAACCATAAAATTACAATTTAGTGATGATACAGATCTAATAAACGAAGCAGAAAATTTGTCTCAAAATATTCAAGGCATGTTAACAAATCCCATGAAATCGCAAAACCCATCCTCCAATCCAAAACCTAAAATTAATTTAAACTATCCTATCAGCTCCTTGGGTCCATTCATAGTCATAATCGAATCAAAAAATAACGACCATATAGGTAACATTCATCCGATGAACCTAGGTAAAAAACTTATTAATGAAGGAATAAATAACATAAAGAATATATCAAAAAAGGAAAAAATCGAATTTCAATTGAATTCTCAAACCCGATCAGCGCAAATTCATTCTTAAAAAAAAATCCATTTTTATCCCAAGAAGACATTGATGTATACATTCCATCACGTATGGTAACGTGTAGGGGAGTAATCAGCAATGTAGGCACGGAAATGACAGAGGAAGATCTTATAAATACAGATTCTAGAATAAAAATCCTTAGCGCGAGACGTCTTAACAGGAGAACAGTGAACGAAGGAGTAGTTAAATACATTCCTTCGAACAGTTGGGTGGTTACATTTGAGGGAAAGATATTACCTGAATACATTTCTATATGGGGATGTATTAGGAGAGTTTCCTTATACATTGCTCCAGTCATTCAATGTTATAGGTGCTTGAGGTATGGACATACCTTGACTAATTGTAATGGTCAGAAGCGGTGCAGAAATTGCGGTCTCTCTCATGAGGAAGACGAATGTCCTAATCGCGAAAAGGATCTTTTGAACTGTGTTTTTTGTTCGCAAAAACACTCTTCAACTGATAGAATATGCCCGGAGTTCTCACGTCAAAAAGAAATAAACACTTTAATAGCTGTAGAAAATATTTCCTATTACGAAGCGGTAAAACTTGTCCCGAAAACATACTCGTCCCCATCCCTTTCTCCCAATACAGATCCAATCAATCTTTCAAATACTCCTCAAAAATTCCCATCTATTCGAACTCACCCTAATTCTTCAACAAAACCAAATTTAATCAATGTTCATGACAGAAGAACTTTAATTAACCCCCCAAAAAACCTTTCCTCCTACTCCGAAATAACAAAAAAAAGAAAACTCCCCAACCCCGTCCAAGAAGGATATGATAAAGCAGCGCATCGCCAACAGCTAATACATAACAACCCCAATCATCCCCTCTCTCCCATTACTTCTTCCACTAACTATTCCTTCTCATCTCCCAAGGCAATTGAAAATCAGATCTCCTTACCAGATATCATTACATACCTACAGAAATTAGTTACCCAGAGTCTTCCAGTAAACATACAGTCAAGTTCACCCCAAATTGCTCAAGAAGCACATCAGTTAAATTCTATTCCAAATCCAAACGCAAATTAACTTTATTGTTTATTTACATTTACACGTGAAAAAAAAAAAAAGAGAGAAAACAATGATAATTTTACAATGGAATATTCGGTCGATCAAGGCAAATCTTGACATCCTAAGGAACAAAATCCATGAACTTCGTCCATCTCTGGTTTTGTTAACCGAAACTTGGTTGAATCCAAGTTTTAACCTCAAAATCACAAATTATAATATAACACGAGAGGACAGACAATCAAGAGGGGGTGGTATTGCCATTCTCGTCAGGAAAGATCTGAATTTTCGTACACTTCCTTTTCACCTCACAAACCCACCGGCAGATTTTCAGGTTCAGATCATTCAGGTGACCAACCTTACCGTAGTCAACATTTATTGTCCACCACAGACCAAATTTGAAAGCTTAATGTGGAATTCTATCCTTCGTCAAATTTCCCCCCCTTTCATAATAGCAGGGGACCTAAATGCCCAAAGCCCTCTATGGGGATCTTCTTTTTCCAATTTTAACGGGTCTTCTTTACAGGCAACAATGCTGGACCATGATATTTGTCTTCTTAACACTGGATCCCCAACCCGAGTGACACCCCCTGGCCAGAGCATGAGCGCACCTGACATCTCCCTGACATCTAGCGATCTATTACTTTCTCTAAGCTGGTCTATAGATGATGATCCCGGCAATAGTGACCATTTTCCCATCATAATAGAGGGAATAGAGGATTCCCCATCCCCAGCACCAACACCCTATTCAACCTCCAAGTTCTGCATCTCCAAAGCAAATTGGGAGAACTTTCGAAACAACATCCTCCATTGTTTGAGATCACAACAAGTTCAGGACCTTGAATCCTATCAAAACATGATTGTCTCATCAGCTGAAGCTACGATCCCCCTCAGGAAAGTTAGATCCCGTCTCTCCTGCTCACACTCTCAGGTGTGGTGGGACGAAACTCTCACCGAACTCACAAAAAAAAGATCCATGTCCTTCAGAGGATATCTCTCGTCTCCAACAATGGAAAATTTTATCAAAGCGAAACAGGCTCAGGCCCTGGCCAGGAGAAACATAAGACAAAAAAAAACAGACTCATTCCGAACATTTTGCGAAGGACTAGATCACCAGAATGGTAGGAACCTGTGGTCCAGTGTAAATAGATTTCGTAGGGGTATCTCTCTTACTCCCTCACCAAAACCTTCCTTCCCCATAGGACCCTCAATATTGTCTCGACTATGTTCCACCGACCCCCCTTCCCTTTCTACATGTGTCGCACGGGATTCCATACCATTTGCACCCATAACCCTAGATGAGCTCCTCCAGAGTTTAAAATCGAAAAAGGATTCCTCCCCGGGTAAAGATGGAATCACATATAGCATGCTTCAGAACCTTCCAATGGAGGCAATCACTCTCCTGGTTCGTATTTTCAACTCCAATCTAAGAAACCCTGATATCTCCCAATCGGTTAGAGAAACGATATTTGTCCCCTTTCTCAAGTCAGGGAAATCTCCGGATGACCCCCACAGCTACCGACCGATTGCCCTAACTTCCTGTCTGACAAAAACTCTGGAATCACTGTTAGCCACAAGATTGGAACGTATATATGAATCAAATATCCCAGAGGCCGAACTTCAATTCGGCTTTAGGAAAGGAAGATCCGTAGCGGATTCTCTCACCTATCTGATTACCAACATCCTCACCTCTTTTACGAAACATGAGGTCGTTTTGGCTGTGTTTTTGGACATAAAACAAGCGTATGATTCCGTACGCTTTCATTTTCTCCAACAATCCCTTTTATTGGAGGGAATACCTCCTGAGATTATGTCCTTGCTCAGAGCACTTATACATAGCAGGAACACCTATCTCATAGACCCCTACACCAAAGAACTCATAGGCCCAAAACAGGCAAACCTAGGTCTTGCTCAGGGTTCCCCCATGAGCCCCATCTTATTTAATTTCTACGTCAAGGATATAGCCGCTTTCATATCCGCCCCAGAGGTAAGAATTATTAAATATGCGGATGATACCACCTTAATTGTATCTGGAGCTAATTTCAAGTCTGCATTTAAGTCCATGACTTCTGCGTTGGGAAAATTTCAGAAATGGGCGGAATCTAAAAGCCTCCAAATATCTGCCGAAAAATCAAGTGCCATTTATTTTCACAGAAACAGACGTTTTAGCAACCTTCCCCCTCTCTCCCTTTATGGTCAGAACATACCCTGGAAGGAATCCACTAAATATCTGGGGGTTACCCTCCAATGTAATCTTAAATGGTCTCTACACATTGCGGAGGCTTGCAACAAAGCATTCCATGGCATAAACATTATTAGGTCCCTATCAAGAACGTGGTGGGGTTCCCAACCCTCAACTATGTTAATATTGTACAAGTCCATAGTACGTCCACATCTAGACTACGGATCCCTTTTTATGGGGGAGTCCCTAAGAAAACCTTGTACTTACTTGACAAAACGCAGTATTCAGCACTACGAGCGTGTTTGGGTCTCATGAAATCCACCCCAATAAATGTAATTTTGGCCCTTGCGAATGAGTTGCCTCTCAAATCCCGACGGCTCTGGCTCGCTACGAAGTTTATTTCGAAGCAATACAGGCTGAAAAAAAATCCCATCATGGAATCCTTAGTTTCCCTGCAACACTGGTGCAATGTATTCGGGGATTCCATAAATTTGCCAATACTTGATGCTTTAACAGTTATAGGCGATCCCAGCAACATTCACTCAGACCTTTCCCTTCCTTGTCATAACGGGAACATACAAGCGCATACAGAGAAGATCAAATTCTATAAACTTGGTCTAAAAAAGGATTCCCCAGATAACTCATCCCTGTTTTATTCAAAGTGTCAGGAAAAGTTCCCGGACTATGTGAGGATCTTCACGGATGCTTCCAAGTCTGAATCCAGAGTAGGCATTGGTGTATATTCCCCCTCCCTCATTTCCCTCTCTGAACCCCTTCCTGGGTTTTTCAATATATGTACGGCTGAATTATTAGCCATTCGAAAGGCAGTTTCCCTCAGTGAAGCAAAAAATCTTAACAAGGTGATAATTATAACAGATTCCCTCAGCGCCCTAGAAAAATTGACCAACTGGCGGATTCACTCGTCAAACGATCATATCTGTTTAGATACAAGACAGAGCATAATATCTCTCAGACACAGAGGATTTGTAATATCTCTGGTCTGGGTACCCGGTCACACTCAGATAGCAGGTAATCACAGGGCAGACTCACTGGCAAGAGAGGGCTCCCTCAGAACCCCCTCAATCTCCATTAAAGGAGATGTCAGTGAGTTCTGGCCTCACTTCAGGAGAATCATTTGGGAGAGATGGAGAAGAGAATGTGCAGAGATTGGTCTTCAGAAGGGACGCACCTTCTTCCAGATGATTAACCCTGAATCACTTGGAACCAAAACATGGTTTCATGATGTCTCACTTCCGAGAAAATATATAACCACAATGAACAGAATTCGATCGGGTCATTGTTGCTCTCCTTCCCATCTGAGGAGGATGGGAGTCGTTGATGAAGATACCTGCAGTTGTGGGGAAAGAGGAGATCTTCTACATGTCTTTTTGTGTTGTTCGGACAATTGCATTAAATTATATTCTGACATCATGGAAATTCTGAAGAGCAAAATATCCCTTCCATTATCTTTGGAAGACATAATATTCATCAACAACAGGGATCTAATAAAGGTTCTAGTAAATTTTCTAAGTATCTCAAACATTAAACTGTAGTGGGTAAATGTTTGATTGTTTGCGGAAAGTATATGTTTCACCAACGTTTTACTGTTTCAGTTGCTAACTTCCTACCCGATCATCCTATTGTGAAAGAGTCTATGTGGTTGTTGTCCTCTCCTACCTGTAATTATCGAGAGTCTCCCAGCGGGATATTTAAACTTCTCACCACAAAATTCGAATCACACAAAGATGAAACCGGAATTTTCCTTAAACCCTGTTGGTTATTGATTACATCATGATCCGTCCAAGACGGAACCAACAGAAAACTTACACTGTGTAGATGGTTTCGAAGCCTAGCACATATAAAGGACCAGAAGAAGAAGAAGAATATTTCAATTTTTGAGGTTAATGGTTCTGGAACTAATTTTCATTCATTCTAGAATCTGGATCATTTTATATCTGAATGTTTATTTTGATCATACGATTATAGCAAAAATCCATCTTGAACTTCGACCCATAAAAATATACTTATCTGATATCCGTTTTATGCTATTAATTGACCGCATAGCGGTTTGAAAAAAATAATATTCACAGATAGATAAAGGATAACATACTCTTAGCAATACTATTTCTTAATGTGTTATTCTGATTCTGTCTGGGATAAAGTTTCATCCACTCCTACATCAGTAAACATACAAACACTTTTTCACAATAATATTTGAAGTTTATTTCTAATCTTTTTGATGATGTGGACGTAGACTAAATTTCTTTTACGAAAAACCCAAATACATTTAAAAATGAGAAGCCGTAAAAGTGTTTCCAGGGATAATGCACCTACACAAGCTGGAGATTTTGAAGTTGATGAGGGGAAACAAAAATATCCATCACAGACTATACCCTATTATTATGGCATAATTTTTTGTTTCCTCTTAATTCTACTATTAAAATTTGTTGTTTATCTTGACCAAAGATTGCCAACTGCATTGAAACGAGGAGATGAGGTAAGTTTTCCCTGAATTCTATGGAGTTGAGAAGTTAGTTTTATGAAAGTCATTAAAATATAAATATTATTCTGATATTTAATTTTGAATATTAATATACTCAGTATTTATTTGTACATATTCTGATGAAACTGATCTCTTAAATGGGCATGATAATATAAAAATTACTACATTTATAGAGCCTGTTTTCTAGGGATAATCTATTGATATTATATACTATTTTCAAATGAATATAAATTAATTTTGTCCTAATTATAGTTTCAGTTCAATTTATGTCCTAAATATAGATATGATATATATTCAATTTAAAATTAATTGATTTTGATTTCCTTTAAAAATAAGAAAGACAGCAAGTATTGAAATTAAAGAGAATAAGCCGATATTTCTATCTACAAATTCCTAGTTTCTACTCTGATAAATAATAACTATTAATTTTCCTTCATTAAATTGTTTTTTATAAATTTTTTTGATACTTCATGGTATTTTAACTAAATGTCGCCTTTAATTCAATAAAAATAATAAATAACACAAATTTATTCCAGGAAAAAATTTATGTAAAACCCTTTGTTATCTTGTGGAAATTATTCAAATTACTATTATGAAAAATTGAATCTTATTTTGAAATTTACTTAAAAATGAGAAAAAGACAAAATGATATTTAGTGTAGTAAGTCACAGTGAGAATTATGTAGCGTTTTCTCCTATTTCCAGGCACTATATCCAGAAAGATTTATAGCTGGCAGAGCTCAGGAAGATCTGAAATATCTGACAGATCTAGGACCTCGAATTACGGGATCATATGAAAATGAAGTTCTCACTGTAGAATTCTTAAAGAAACAAATTGTAGAAATAATTCATGAAGCTGATCCAAGCCAAAAAATTGACTTAGATGTACAAATTGTCAGTGGGTCGTACTTCTTAGATACAAAACCTACTGGAAAGATTAATATATATGCCAACATACAGAACGTTGTGGCCAAATTGTACGGATACAATTCTAACTACAGTTTATTGTTGAATGCGCATTTTGATTCTGTTCCTACTAGTCCTGGTAAGCATATGAATGTGTATTAGTTTCATTTGACCTTATTTGATTAGCCTAAAACAAGCAATACCTTTCTGTAATATTTTGATTGCTCAATTTTTGAGTTCTAGATGAAGCAAAATTTTAAGCGGGCATATTTCTTGGCCCAATGGACAGATTTTGCTCATGAATGGACTTGATGTTCCTGCAAATTTCGAGTCTCAATGTTTTTTCTCAGAAATTGAACTTATGAATAGCCTGGGAGTTTACAAACACAGAATTAAATTTGAGCTTGGATTTTTCATGAATAAGTCCAATATGATTTATTAAGACCTTTTTCTACATAAAATCCGCAAAATTTGGAAGGGACGATAGTATTCTGGTAGGAGTGTGCAAAAGTGTTTATTTTTTGTTACATGTATGAACTCCATTATCTTGAAAACTGTACTAACGATTTTCATAATTCTTTCACTAATGGATCATGTTCACCACAGGAAATCTTTTGTATTGAAATTTGAATAACTAAGGAGAGACAAGAGTTGCTCATGAATAAAAAAAGTGGAGTTTTAATTCTTAATAATATTTATGAAATTGTTTACTAAACTTATTCAATTTTTGTTTCACTTTAAGGTGGTAGCGATGATGGTATAAACTGTGCCTCAATGCTTGAGATTCTTCGGAAATATTCAAAACGCAAAACTCGTCCATTGCACAGTGTGATATTTCTCTTCAATGGAGCAGAAGAAACGGGTCTCCAAGCTAGCCATGGGTTTATAACTAAACATAAATGGGCTAAAGAAAGCAAGGTTTTGATCAATTTGGAAGCTGCAGGGGGTGGTGGTAAGATTGCAATGTTCCAAACTGGTCCAAATAAGGTCTGGCTGAATGAGGATTATGGGAAAGTTCCGCACCCAAGGGGACAGGCTGCATCAGAAGAATTGTTCCAAGCCAATATTATACCGTCTGACACAGATTTTAGGATATTTAGGGATTTTGGGAATATGGTTGGTAAGTTTAGAAAAATTAAGTATTTTTTTAATTTTTTGAAGTTCACATTATAAACAGAACATATGTTTCTTATTTCTATTATATTGGATTGGTACTAACCTACATTTTGTTCATACTGATGGACTTCATTAGAGTACATGATTTACAGTTTGGATCATTGAATTCATAGTTTTCAAAAAGGGAATATACAGATGTTTCACTTATTGTTTTACAAACTTTTTTATTAACATAATCCTAGCTTCCTGCTTTTATTAACCACCTAAAGAAGGTTGTGATTTTATTTTTATAAAGTGGAGTTTTACTTCAGTGTCAAAAAAAGGTTGGGAATCGGTTAATGAAACACAAATCACACGTCCAAATTTATTGTACCATCTTCATTGTAGGCTTTCTCTAAAATAATATACTAACTCCAATAAATAATATTAATAATTTTATTGAAATGGTGTCCACATAGAACTAAGCTTATGTTGGTTTCATTTGTAGGTATTGACATGGCATTTGTCAAAGATGGCTACCGATATCACACAAAATACGATCGTTTTGATAATATACCGTTGGGTTCTTACCAACATGTCGGTGATAATGTAATGTCGCTTGTGGAAAATATGGCGAATAACCCAGAATTGGGAAACGTTGATGCAAAGCCTGGAAAAGTGATATTTTTCGATTTCTTTGGAGGATATTTTGTATCCTATAGCACCTCAACAGCAATGTTTCTCAATTTAAGTGTGTTTGTTCTATCGTTGTTGACGTTTGTTGTTAGTTTAAGAAGATTTAATTTAGGTGAGTAAACTTTAATTCAATTTCACTTGGAAAAGTCTATTATTATTATTATTTTATAGTGAGCGGGCGTCTGTTCACCCCCACCAATATGTCCTATTGTGGTTCACCCTTAATTTATATTTCCCTGATGAGATCCAGTTTTTGGATAAAACCGATAATCTTGTTCGGTGGTAACTTTTTCAGTTCGCAGTGGGCTATAAAAGCCTGGGCACTCTGAGACGATGTGCATGGGTGTTTCAGTATCCTCAAGACACAACCTATATCCATCGTCTTCAGCCAGACCGATTTTGTGCAAATGCACTTTTAACCTGCAGTGACCTGTCATAATACTGACAAATGTTCTGAGCTTGGCCCTATCCAGACCTAGCGCTAGGTCCATCATCCTTTGGTTTGAAGCTGTTTCAAGGAACATCTTCGAATATTTTAGGCCAGGATGACTCAGCCAGAAAGACTCTAGTCTTGAGTTCATTCTGCCTGTTATTATTCGCTTAGCCACGTCATGTGGTATTCCCAGGAATGGTTCCGGGCCTACCAGAGGCAGCGCAGCTCCAGCAAACGCCAGTCGATCTGCCTCTTCGTTAACCGAATAGTTTAAGTGGCTCGGTAACCAAACAAGGGTGATTGTGCTATACATAGTGAGCCTGTTTAAAGCTGTGCAGCAACTCCAGACTGTTTTCATGGAAAAGTCTAACTAAAGATAAATTTAGCCTCAAAGTTATTATAAATGATAGCAGAAATACGAGTTTACTGCATGAGTAATTAAAAAAATCAATGAGTAATGAAGTGAGTGAATACCTATATAAAAGTTATAAGATAAATGCCAATTAAAATTGACATTAAGTCTAATCAATTTTCATTAACTCAACTCCATCACTGAGAAAGTTCAGATATTTTGTGAAGTTCATTTACATGTTTTATTACGTTTTAGGTCAATTTTATCAACATAAAATGAATAAAATTGGCTCTAAGTAGAACATGATAACAATTTCACCTAAAAAAGAATCGGTTTATTTACTTCAAAATTTATTTTTGATAGTCAAAGAGCCAAAATTTGCAGAGCATTGCATAGAAAATAATTATTTTTTTAATGAATAAGATGTCATTTTAATATATTATGTTCAATAAGTCCTAACACTTAGATACCTTGCACTCAAATACAAATAGGATGAAAACTAAAGAATGAAGATGTGATTAAAACAATGCAGCCTCAATATCTCCATTGATATGTAAAACAATGTTATCATCTTACTTGCTATTTACATGTTTGTTTTATTCACAGGTATTACAGTAAATACAGTGTTTTACTTCCATCAGATTCTGGCAGTCACACTTTTCGGTTGGTTACTATCTTTTTTGACTGTGATATTTCTGGCATACATTATTGATTTATTGGGATATGCTATGAGTTGGTATGGACATCCGTGGTTGGTGATAGGACTTTTTGTTATTCCTACAATTATAACGTCTACACCAATGCTGCTGTTAATTCGACCAATGGTGAGAATAATGCTTGGAATACAATTCAATTGTAATTAACAAGATCGTTCCTGTTTTTGCGTGCTAGTTCTAGGACATGCTCTAGCATGCTATCGTTTCTCCCAAATGTTTGTAATTTTCGAATTTCAAGCTGAAAATGGTCTTAAATGACCAGGTTGAACTTACTGATAAAAACCTGAGATCAAAAGTAATTTTGTCTGGCCGACCAGAAACACTAAACGAAAACAAATTCTTGTTTTTTACTTAATTTTAGGAATCGCATTTTTTCTGCATTAAAATGTTTTTTTCATCAAAACAATTTGGAGACCTGGTGTAATTGTCTTTCATAACATGGACATGAATTATTTTGAAATTCAAACTGTTAATTTGAGACTTTATATCATTAGATTTTGAGCAATTCTGTAAATCAGTTAATATGTTGGCATATTATTTTTCACTCCCTCTGTATTGAAGTGAACATTGAGCAGATCCATTAGCCAGTTTTTGTGAAATTTATTGTTCAGAGTTATTGATTTTTTCTGTTATTCAATTTTTGTATTTCTAATCTTCCTTTGATAAATTATTTTGGCTTTATATCCTACTTTTCAAACATATCTTTTATCTTGATAGAGAAAGAAAAGATATAATAAATAATGAACCATTCCAGCTATTCAATAGTTAATCATAATTTATAAAAAGGTTTTTGTAAATATGTATGTTAACTTGAGAAGTTTACATTTTTATATGAATAAGAGATTGTAGTTTGGTACAAGGATGTAAACTTCTCAATTTTATGGTAAAATGTGTTGTTACTTTAAATTTTTTGATTGAAAAAAATTTTTTTTAAATTCTTTACAATATATATGTTCGAAATGATAATTTCTTTGAAGGAATAATTTATATCTATTTTTGCAGCGTATTTCCCGAAATGCAAATTGCTTTATACAAGCCCAGGTAATACGATTGATTTGGAGTATAGTTATGTTACTAGCGACTTTATTTGGTGTGAGAACAACTTATCCATTATTAATGATAGTCCTATTTGATACCTTAGCATATGTTGTTATACTTCTGATTGGTTTAGAACATTCAGGTAAGATTTATTTTTAGTTTGATTTTGATATACTGTTTTCAAAAAGTTTTATTATGTTTCGATAATTAACATTATTAGGTAAATTTTATCATTAAAAATACAGATTTTTAAATTTGAAATATTTCCACATGTTTTGGCTGTGATTCAATATTTTCAAATAATAAACCTTTGGAACCGTGCAACAAAAATTTTTTCAAGTATCCAGAATATTTCCCAATTTGTGTTTTGAAGCAGGTGAAATTACACAATCAAATGAAATAGCTTCAGCTGTTAGCCATCGTATTTTCCTAAACTGTAATTTGGCACCAAAATCATTGTAAATGTTCTTTCTAGCATTTTAGCAGAGTGTAGATTTTTTCGCCGTGTTAAAAAGTGAGGGTTGAAATTGAGAAACCGTATTTCACACTACGTTATCAAAATTTAAGCTAAGTTAAACGTTGTTGCAACTTCTTCGAAGTAGTTCAGACATTCAAAAATGGAGGTTAAATAGCGTTTTTTATTTTTATCGAAACTTCTTTTATGTTCGGTTAAACGTATTCATAAAAAATATTTGAATCAACGTAAAAAACTTAAAAACCTTATCAAAACACAAAAAACAGATAAAACTTCAGTCAACACCACCCACAAGTTCAAATTTTCAGATCATGTATTTTTTGAAAATTTCATAAATTTATCCACAACTCAGTTCAACACAAAAGAAATATCACTCCTAAATAAAGGCTTTAAACATAATATGGTAATTAAAAATAAACAAAATATCGACACATTAATTATAGAAACAGAATTAGCTTTAAAAAACTGTAATAATCAAACAAAATTTGCCGCAACTGATATAATAAAATCTTTCAATCCCCAAACACCTATAAACAGAAACCTTTCCACACTCAAATCAATCAAAACAAAAACCAAAACAAACTCTCTAATTTTCACTAAAGCCGATAAAGGCAATTCAATCATTGCAATAAACAAGACAGATTACATTGAGAAAACCGAAAATTTTATTAATTCTGCCAAATATAACATCTTAAACAAAGACCCAACTCAAAAGTTTCAAAAAGCCATAAAAAATGCATTAAAAGATACACAAGTCATTATAACAGATAGAGAAAAATATAGATTGATTAATAGTAATCCCCAACCACCAGAATTATACTCTTTCATTAAATTACATAAAGAAAATTATCCCATCAGACCCGTAGTTCCATACTGTACAGCACCGGCCTTCAAATTATCTAGACACCTCATTGAAATAATAAAAAAACACACCAAATTTTCATCTAAATATTCCATAAAAAACTCAGCAGAACTAACTAAAAAAATTAAAGATATAACTTTACCTAACAATGCAAAATTGATTTCGTGGGATGTTAAAAACCTTTTTCCTAGTGTCCCCCCAATGGAAACATTAAAACTGATAGAAGAACTTTTAAATTATAACAAAGTAAACCCCGTCATAAAATCAGAAATAATACACTTATTAAATATTTGTATAAACCAAAATTTCTTCAAATTTAACAATACTTTATATACTAGCGAAGAAGGTTTAATCATGGGAAATCCACTAAGCTCTTTACTCGCGGAAATCTTCATGGATTTCCTAGAAAACAAAATTCATAAACATCCGTTCAAAAAATACATCCTTTATTGGTATAGGTATGTGGATGATATAATTGCATGTTTCGTAGGTACTAACAGACAAATATCAACATTTGAGAATTTTATAAATAATCTCCACCCAAAAATAGTTTTCACTTCAGAAATAGAACATAATGAATCCATCAACTTTCTTGACCTCACGATAACTAGAGAAAACAATAAACATAACTTCGCAATTTATCATAAACCATCACAAACAGATACCATTATACACCGTAATTCTTTTCATCCATTCCAACACAAACTAGCAGCTCTCCATAGTATGATATACCGTTTATTGAACATTCCACTAAACCAAGTCAATTTCCAAAAAGAAAAATGTATAATTAAACAAATAGCTTACAACAATGGATATAATACATCTCTAATAGATAATTTAATTAACCAACGTATACACAAAAACACAATAAAAGAAATTTATCCAGTAACATCTGATCTATCTGAACACAAATACGTTAGCCTCACATATCTCGGAAACATTAGTATTCAACTAAAAAACCTACTCAAAAAAGAAAATATTAAAGTCTCTTTCAAGACAAACAATCCTATTAGCAAATACATCAAAAACAATAAAAACAGTATGGATAAACTTCAATTATCAGGTGTATACAAACTCACTTGCCCAGATTGCCCAAAGATTTATATTGGTAGAACAGGTAGAAATTTCGGTACACGCCTAACCGAACATAAAAGAAGTTTCGATAAAAATAAAAAAGATTCACATTATGCTAAACACCTTCTTGAAAATAACCATTCTTTCACAAAAGAAATAGAAATTCTACATGTTGAAAATAGAGGTCTAAAATTGAACTTATGGGAAATTTACGAAATAAATAAACATAAAAACAGCAATAACCTAGTAAATGAACAAATAGATTTTTATTACACCCCTCTATTCAATATTTACAAGGGATCGAGTGAACACGATTCTGAAGGGAATATTCTTTGAGAAAACCAACCCGACGAACAATTAAAAACACATGTACACCTTCTGTAAAAAATCTTATAAATTCATTGTACAACAACTGTTACTTCGTATTCTGATGAAGTCTTTCTAGCAAAGACGAAACGTACGTCAATACCAAAAATAAAGTAGAAAATGTAAACAAGTGTTTTATTTTATAATGACAATTTATAGTTTGAATTACAAAGATTTGAGTCGGTTAAAATTTTTTGTGTTTATTGTGAAATAATAAAACGAGAAACCTGTAGCTTAAAATAATGGTCTAATGTGTCCATAAAATATAATTCTTTGGAATCAGTGTTATTATTTCATTGTTTAAAAAAGCTGTTCATGCATCTGTAACTGGTATATATTTGATATAATAATTAATATTCAAATTTTTACAGTAACAACGTGGAAAATTGTGTACGTAATATTGTCTCTTATACCTACTGCTTTCTCAATGTCCATTGACGTTGAATTGTTCGATTTTTTCATTCCTTTGACTGGAAGAATTGGAAGCAGTAAAATACCCGATATCGTAATAGGATTTGCAACAGTTTTTGCAACATTATTGACTCTAACACCCTATGTAAGTTCTTTTTGCATTGTTTATATAAAATGATAATAATTACATTGATGGGATTATTTCAGTATTTCCTTATTTCGGCCATAAATAAACCAAAGAATTTTTATAAAATCCTAGCAGCAATATTTGGCATATGTTTTGTGATTATCTTTACACCTTTGGGATTTCCATATTCTGGAAACTATGAATCTCCCACACCTCAGAGATTTTGGATTATGGTAAGTCTAATGTTATAAGTACTAGAGATTCTTTCTTCATTACGTTTTGCAGTAAATGGTTTATATTTTTAACTGTGTTGGAGAAATAATTGTGGTGAATTCAATACATTTTGGAAATATTCTTCATTATATTTTTTAATTAGTCTGAAAGTTGGTAGTCATATATCTTTTGTACAATGTGAAAAGAAACTGATTATTCATTAAAAAGCTATTTGAATCATTTTATTCAAATCTTGAACCATTTCAGCATAGCCAAAGAATCTTTCATGGGGAAGATGGCGGCATAATTAAAAAAGATTCTGGATATTTCTTTTTGAATATGGACAGGAATTCACCAAGAAGTGTTGCCAAATATGTAGACGATCTGAAAAGAACTGTTGATTTAGAATCAGACTGCAACAATTTTCTTCTTTGTGGTCTTCCGTTAGCACATCCCAAAATGAGTGAAGTTGTGTAAGTATTGTACATATTACATGACATTCATTATTATTAAAATTGATAAATTACATGTATTTTCAAAATTTTCGCGCTCTTTCCAGAGCACCAAATGACTGAATTAGGACTTTTAATTTACAGGATAAGTTTTAAGTCTCGTGGGAAATTCAAGTTCGTGAATGGGCAAAATACGCTTGTAGAGTCGGGCAATATCGCCATTTAGAAATTTTGTTTTTTTAATATCTCACAAAACGAATACCCCACCAAGTTCAAATATAAATTTTAATATAGAATAACACTTTAAATGTTATTGTGATGTTTCATGAGAATAATACCACTAGAATCACACGAAAAGTTATCTCAATATACATTCTGTCAAGAAAGTACCGGGAATTATCGATTTAAATCTGGCGGGGCAATGAGGCAGGTAAAAATTTTTTTTCCTAGGTTAGTACCACTGTCCTTAATTACTATGCCAAGCTTGAGCGGGATCTGTCAACTAGTGTGTTTGCAACAGCTGATTAAGTCAGTCGATGTCAGAGTGCGTGCCGATTTTTCCTATGGATGAATACGTTGAGCAAAGAATTTGTTTGAAGTTTTGTGTTGCAAATGAAATTTCGTGTGCCGATGCATTGAAAATGTTGCAAAAGGCCTTTGGTGATAATGCTCTATCGAAAACTCGTGCATATCAGTGGTACAGAGCCTTCAAGGACGGTCGTGAAGTGGTCGCCCATCGACGGCTTCGATCGAAGATAACGTCGATAAAATTAAGGAAAGGGTGCTGGAAAACCGTCATACCAGCTTGAGAGAGATAGCACATGATCTTAAGATATCCCACGAGTCCGCACGTACGATTTTGATTGATATTTTGGGCATGAGAAAGGTGGCCGCACGACTCGTACCGAAAGACCTGAATTTTCTTCAAAAACATCATCGCGAACAGGTTGCTTCAGACATGCTGGATCGCTGTAATTCCGATTCTACATTCATGGAACGCATTATAACTGGTGATGAGACCTGGGTCTACGAGTACGATATGCAAACAAGCCAGCAATCATCGGAATGGGTGGCAAAAAATGAGCCGAAACCGAAAAAACCACGTCAAAGCCGCTCGAAAATGAAGGTGAAGCTTGAGCGGGATCTGTCAACTAGTGTGTTTGCAACAGCTGATTAAGTCAGTCGATGTCAGAGTGCGTGCCGATTTTTACTATGGGTGATTACGTTGAGCAAAGAATTTGTTTAAAGTTTTGTGTTGCAAATGAATTTTCGTGTGCCGATGCATTGAAAATGTTGCAAAAGGCCTTTGGTGATAATGCTCTATCGAAAACTCGTGCATATCAGTGGTACAGAGCCACGCCAAAGCCGCTCGAAAATGGAACGCATTATAACTGGTGATGAGACCTGGGTCTACGAGTACGATATGCAAACAAGCCAGCAATCATCGGAATGGGTGGCAAAAAATGAGCCGAAACCGAAAAATCCACGCCAAAGCCGCTCGAAAATGAAGGTGATGCTCATTGTTTTCTTCGATATCCGTGGCGTGGTGCACTACGAATTCGTTCCAGAGGGTCAGGCGGTAAACAAGGAGTATTACCTAGGCGTTATGAAACGTTTGCGCGAGCGTATCCGTAAGAAGCGGCCAAATTTGTGGGCGAACAACTCATGGATTTTGCATGACGATAACGCGCCTTCTCACCGAGCTACGATTGTGACTGACATTCTCGCCAAAAACTCAACAAACGTGCTTCAGCAACCACCGTATTCGCCGGATTTGGCTCCCTGCGACTTTTTCCTCTTCCCAAAACTAAAATTGCCCCTTCGTGGCACCCATTTCGAGTCGATTGAAGCCATAAAACAAAATTCGGCGCGAGAGCTAAAGTCCATCCCGGAAAGCGCCTATAAAAAATGTTTCGATAATTGGAAGTGCCGTTGGCATAGATGTATTGGAGCAAATGGAGCCTATTTTGAAGGCAACCCAATAAATTTTGACGATTAAATGTAAAAATGTTGTTTTAATTGAAAATTCCCGGTACTTTCTTGACAGAGTAGTATTTTAAATATCTCAAAAACGACTCACTGGATTCTGCTGAAAATTTGCATTTACATATGAGATTTCGATGAAATTATTTATTTGAAAAATCATTTGTTTTACCATAAAAAAATAAGGACTTTATTGTAAACTGCAAGAGTAGTATCACTATGTAAAATTACTAAAGTGGAGTCACAAAATTGATTTAAAAATCTGTAAATGACATTTTTTTTAAGATATAGTTCATATGGATTGGAGTAATCAACATATAATTTACTGAATTTTCAAATAAACTTTAATTAGCTGTTAGTTTTACAATCGGTGAAATTTATTCAACTTTTAATATGAATGCGTAGAAACCTTTGACGCAGAGTCAAATGCCTAAAACTATAATTTCCATTGTTTTAGGAGATACAGCACATGGGTTCCTGCATCTTCACCAATTATTCCTGAACCTGTCGATTTGAAAGTGATCTCTAAAACACAAATTTCACCAACATTGGTTCGATTTAACATAACAATTACTGGTAGGTTACTTGAGAAAATAAGCATCTTTAGTTTTTTGTTCAAGTTTTAAATTTAGGCATACGATAGCATCTAAAACCTAAGAAATTTAAAAACAAAAACATCTTCATTTTTCTACATATTCTTTTCATTAATATGGAGTATGAGCTATGGTTAATGATTTTTGGTACAGATCAGCAGAATTAATTTATTTTAATATGAATATCCTTTATAGCCTAATAAACTGTTTTTAGCAATGTTCGATACCTTTGACACCTTCTTTATAGCAAAAATTGTTCGGTTAGTAAAAATTAACTGTATACTCCACTACTTTTTTGCTGAAAATCGTTCACTGCTAAAAAAAATTTTATACAAGTCTTCGATTAATCGATAGGAACAGTTTCCAGAAATTCCTCTCATGAACATAATTATCAAATTGAAAAGGTGTTCTATTCTAACATCAAGCTAAAATTACAAATCGGAGCAACGCATTTTCACTTTTCTTTAATACTTTTTAGGTCCGGATCGGATATTATTTAATATATCACCAAAAAAAAATCTAAAACTCAGCAAGACGAGTCTTTTGGAAAAGATGGGGGATGATGTATACTGGAACGACCGACAATACTATTTCTTTGTGTACATTTGTGGCAAAGAAACGACGCCATTGAATATAGTTTTTGATATTGAAATGCCAGAGAGTCATACAGGTCCAACAATGGATGTAGCAGTGTCTGGAAATTATGTACATCCTAAGAAGGTTCGGATCACACCAGATTTTTCCAGATTTCTATCCAAATTTCCAGAATGGGCTGATTTGACGAGTTCGGTGGCCCATTATGAATCATGGGTAATTTGAGACTGATGTACTTAGAATAGAAAACAACTGAATAAAATTTATGAAGATGAAAAAAGTATGGCAGGAGTTGATGTTGGGAAAAGATTTCCATTCGTTTAGTTTTTAAGGTCCTACTTACAGTAAAGCAAAAAATGTGATTTTTTGACGTATTTGCCATTAATTTGTACCAAATGTATACATAATTGTAATTGTTATATATACTAATGCGTTTTTTTAGAGGTTATCATTGAATAAAAGCATTTTTAACATTTCCTTTTTTATTCGGCTTCTTTCCAGGTTATAAAGGTTAATTGTGCTTCATGCTGATCAAATACAAATTCCTTTCATGAATATATTTGGATTCTGCAATAGTCAAATCAATTTCTCATTCTATTTCTTAAATTTTTTATTTTATGAAAAAATTCATTTAAGATTTACTTTTATGGTCATAGTGGAGCGGTTTATTTATGTAGGAATGAAAAATAGTTTTTGTGAATTAACATTTAAGAATCTTCCAGTGCCTACACTAAAAAGGTGTTTTATTACTATCTGGTAACTGATTTATACATAGCTAGGTCAATATCGACTTTGCCTGTACGATTCTCAGAAATTTCAAAGAAAAAATTATTCTGCAACTGTTCTCATTATTGTTTTGATTAATGAAATCTTTAATACAGATTTTTAACAAACAGATGAATAATAGAATAGCAACCAAGAAGGAAAAACTTCTTCAGTAATACTTGTTAATATTATTTCTTCAGCTCAATAGATCTGTAATATACCAAATTAGTGACTAGATACACATAAATAATTAATTGTTTATATCTTGACAGTTATAAAATTATATTTTGATCTAAATTACGAAAGGAAATAGGTGTGAGAATATGAATCAAGCAAAGAGGATGGCTACAACTTAATGTCAACACATTTATGCAAGTAGGGCTTACAAATATAAAAAATCCATTTATCATTTTTGAAAATCTGGTTGGTAACACATGAACATATAAGAAATTAATTGCGAACCATCATCAGTATCTAGATGACTGTCAAAATAACACAGATTGTAGAAATTAATAATTGTTTTAGATATGATGTGAAAATTGATTGTTCAACTTACACAATAATACATACTCTTTGTTCTCTTTGTCTTATGTATTTGGATGCAGTCATAATACTTTTTCATCTGCAATTTTGTTTAATTTGGCATCATTAAATCATATCTATTTTACTATTAATAGTATAGTCTATTAAGAGCTTGAATAAAAGTATAACACTTTTCAAAATCGAATAATGTTACGATACTCGTCAGATTTCATCATGGCAATATTCTAATCTTTTGCTTAGTTAATCTTGTAAACCCAGTAAAAATAACAATTTTTCAATTTAAACATTGAAAATAATTTAAATTACTAGAGTGACTTGAACAATATGTTTGAACATGTTATTCGTTCAAAATGTCAAACGTACTTTCAAAAGTATCAAGAAACTTTGGTATTTCAGTCGCATATGTTTATAAAAGGTCGTGTTACATACATTCTAGATTGAGCATTTTTGCACATGAAGTAATGAATTAGTTTCTTCACCAAAATTCATAATTTATATAATTACAATTGTCGAGAAAATATGTGTTCTCATTCACTCTTATAATTTATCTATAGTAAAAAAGGGAAGCACAAGAAATAACAAAATTTCGCAATCTTTCTATTTCAAAGAGGTAGTTTTAATAAAACAGAGGTTCACTGTTATCAACTATTGTGCTTTTTGAGTTTGTTGATGAATTTGTCAAGCGTCAAGTTTATTCGTACTAACACTAAATAACTGATTATAACTGATATCAAACTAAGAAACATTGCAACACTTTCAAAAATAAATTTTGGGGCAAAAATCTTCCAAACCATCAAGTGACGGCAATGAATTGTACCAGCCAGCATGGTAGCAAAAACCTGAAACCAAACAAACTGCAGTAAAAAAACATCAAGTTTCTATTGAAAAAGTAACGGCATATTCATCGACTGTTAAGATTCCAGTCTGACATACAGTGTGCCATAAATACAAAATTAATACTTATTGTTAGAAAGTACTAACATAGCCGCAAAAATTTGAAATTTGTTTCAAAAGTTACAGTTGTTTTGGTGAACAACTTTTGTGATTTTCAAAACAATTGAAAACAAGAATTTTGTGTGTTAATAAAATTGTTTTTTGATGGGGAAATTACTGATGAAATGAAACTATTTTGTTTACACTTCAGCGAAATGACAGATACTGAAAAGAAAGCCTAATGATGACACTTCAAAATGAAGGCGTTGCTAGATGAAACAATGCAATAATAAACTAGTAGCGACAACTGTTATCAAAACTGCACGAACTTATTTACACTCCTAATACATACACTACCAACTGCTTCGGTACCTACACTATTCTCCAGATTTGCCTCTCGGCGAGTTTTACATGTAGCACGCGTATAAGAATGCTTGCCGGAAAGAGGTTTGGCTCGAATGAGGTCATCGTGGAAATAAATATTTTTTAGGCCAAAGTTGAATCGTTCTTGAAGAAGGGTATTAAAAGATTAATGAAGCTCTAGAACGATTGTATTACTCTTGAATATATTTTTTTGAATCTTCTAATTTTACCATTCTCGCGAAACTCTGCACGAACATGCGCGACATTAGCTACTTCTAAATACCAAATTTCAAATTGACCGATCTATAGTTTTCAAAACATTGGGAAAAAATTTCAAATGAGAATTATTCCAGATCTATTGGACTATTTGGCCCATCAACGAACTTAACTGAGATATTTAAGCCTAAAAGCTGCCATGAAAATTACAAGTGTAGCTATTTGTTCAAAAGTTAGTGTTTCCAGACGGACCTGCTGGACAAAACTACTTTTGACCTCGGATTCTTCATCAGAGTTCAATCTATTCGTTTTAGACCATTTTTGGCTTAAAATCCGAAAATTACTCGCATTTGGGCAATAGGATAGACACACACACTGTTCTCTAGAACAAGAGCATCATAAAAACCTGTTATTTCTATTCCGTTTAAAATTAGTTACAAATAGTAGTAACATATATTAGGAGTACAATTAAGTTTCCGCCGTTTTTTAACACAAATTAAATATTTATTATAGAAGAAAGCTTGCTGAGTGACTTCTAATGTTAGAGCAAGTTCTTTTTGTGTTTGAGATGAATCTTCCTCCAATAATTCCTCCAATTCTGCATCCTCGTAAATTTTTGGCCTTCCACTGCGATCTTTGTCTTCTACGTCGAAATCACCGTTTTTAAACTTTTGAAACCACTCTCGACACGTTCTCTCACTCAAAGCACCCTCACCATATGCTTCTACGAGCAATTGATGCGCCTCAGCAGCAGATTTCTTTAAATTAAAGAAGTAAACTAATATTTCCCGCAAATGACGCTTACTTGGCTCAAATTTTGACATTTTCAACTTATAAAAATTATATGTTACCAATATAAAATCAATGATATTAATAGGTTATGTTGTTCTTGAATGTCCAAACTATTTTTTAAGCCGGTTATCATCTGCGAAAGCTAACCGAAACTCCGTGCCGCGCCATCTACAATAAAACGGCGGAAACTTATTTGTACTCCTAATAGATTAATTATAATTACCCTTATTCCATGGCAGGCCAAATATTTACAACTGGCCACAATTACTGCAGTGAACATATTTTCATTTTTCTCAAACAGAAACAGCTCTCCTTGGTTAAGAATATCTTTACAAAGCTCCTTGTTCCTGTTCAAAACCGAGGGCATCATTATGAATAAAGTGAATGGCGTGATGACTAGCATTGGAAGTAGAAATCCTAATAAAATATACGGACAGAAAATATTCACAACTACCAGTGTGCCTTGAACGAATTTGTTGGACAAAATCCCAGATGTGCCTATGAAGGCCGCATTCCAATCAATATTGGACCAGGCTGGTTGATGACCACTTCCATAAAAGAAGTAGTGAGATGTAATAACCCATATCAATATTGCGACATTCGGTACTTCAAAAAGATCATCTGAAAATAAATTATGTAATTATTGAATATTCTTCTTTGAATTTATGGGAAACATTGAAGAATATCCAACTTACCAATATTTGCCGCTTTGTCAATCCTCAACAAGGATATGACAATCAGCAGAAACACAGCTGTCAAGAACATTGTAACAACAGATGGCGCCGCAGTCTCTCCCAGGACAAGTCCAATTACGATGGTTAAATACACGCCAATTGCAACATACGCCGAACTGAAAATTGTACCTAAACCATATATAATCGGTATCTCATTTTTCAAACTTTCTCTGTCCTCGATCAGTACCTTCATGGTCTTGAAAAGTTGAGGTATGACATTAGATTCGTTGGACACCGTCAAGTTTGATTTACGAGGCAGAATATATATCAGTAATGGTTGTAAGACTGTACTTAATATTCCGATTATTGTTGTAGCATATACCATCCATACCAAATGATCCAATTTCCAAGTCTGATTTGTGCGATGTTTCGAGTTTGTGGGAAACCGATGGAGAACCCAGTACCCACCAGTGCAAACTACCATGACGGTAGGCGCATACTTTGCTAGGGTTACAGATAATGAATAGTTGTTCAAACTGCCACAGTTTTTCAGCCAAGTTTTAGTGATGGTAACAAAAAGGGCCAAAGAAGATAAGGCCATAGCCCATTCCAACTTAGAAGATTCTTTGGTATTTCTCCTGAAACATGATCCTTGTTCTTCTCGACATTTCCAAAAAACAACCGACAATCTCAAGAGGATAGCGACTGTAATTGAGAACATGAGAAATTTATACATTCCCCATTTGGAAAAATTCTTCTCTTTGGTTATGTTTTTGCAGACACTCATAACACCAAGAATGGAGAAAGTTGTTAATAAAAACAAAAGGCAGGAAGCCTCCTCTTCAATGTAACTATTTGAAAATAAACCGATTAGATTGAAAGCTAAAACCAGGCGAGCAGCAGAAGAAATTAACTTGTTACATTTACCCTTTGAGTGCCAAGTTAAACTAATCGTATCCCAATTTTGCACAATCAACATTGCCAACATGAATTGTGAAATAACACCTGTTGAGAAGAATATTGATGATTCCAGGGTGGTAATGATTTCAAAATAATACAATAAAGCAGAAGCAAAGGCAGAAATTATACAAGCAAAATAGGAGCACATCAAAAAGGAACTTTGAAATAATTCTTTCAAATAATTCATAGGAACGCCATCGACAATAATAAATAAGAAGAATAAGGTTAAAAATAGCAGTAACAGTCCCCTAGAAATAGAGAATGAATCGAATTGTATCCAAATCTCTTCGCACATTTTACGAATTTCTGTTATAAACTCAGTGCAGTCAGTATGAAAATCTCCAAAAAATTCTTCACTATCAACTTTGGACATTTTAGCCTTTAAAACATCGTATTTTTCGTAAATTTTTTTTAATGTAATCGCTTCAAATACTTTTGAATTTTTTGAATACTGATGTACATATTCAATAACTTGTTCTACGTTGGACCAAGTGGAGAAAAGGGAAAATTTCCATTGAGGTATTGAAGAATGATTTAGAATAGGCAAGGCTTCATGAAGAACAGAACCCAAGTTTTGGAATGGTATTGGTACACCAAGTACGGTTGCTAACGTTGGCACTATATTCACTTGTTTGGTAACTGTTACATCTTGAGAGGCTGCAAACGGTGTTTTCGAGTAGACATAGAGAGCTGAACTAACTTCATTGTCCGTTTCTCCTCCATGATCACCTAAAAAAGAAATAACCGACATTCTATCTTTATATTTTTATTTATATTATCCTGATACTCCTAGATATTCTGTGAAGTTTCTTCCTGATACTCCTAGATCTTCTGTGAATCTCAGAAGCTTTTTTAGCTTGTGCGAGTTAGGAGTTCAGTTGTGTTCTAGGTTGGCTTTGTTACTGCGATCTTACGCCACTTTAGGTCACAGCAAATATTAATTTTTGACCCAACAGTGAAATGGTGGCCGAAACCTGTCCAACTAGAAAATTTTTTCCAGGATTTGAACCCGGGACCTTTCGGTTCCGAGCCCAATGCTCTACCCACTTAGCTGTCGACACTCTATCTTTATGTAAAGTAATTCAAAAGGTAGTTCTTGTATAATCTCGGCAAACCAATATATCTTTATGAAAAATGGTCGCTTTGAGGTGCACAAAAAATTGTTTTGAAGTATTTCGGCTAAAGATTTGAGACTTATTATTATCGAAACCATAAGTATTGAATTCCTTTTGAGTGTTCACAACGCTATTTTCATTCTTCATACGCCAATTTTTTCATGGAATATGTGACTTTTGACGAAATAAGTCCGCTATTGCTAGTTTGTATTTGATTTTTTTTAAATATATTTTCTGTAATTGAAAGTTTGAATGCCTTATTCCAGACAATAATGAGGAAACATGAAAAAAGAGTTATTAATAACAAAAAAAATAATATAACAGTAATAAACTGAATTCCTAACTCGCAGAAGCTGAAAAAGCTTCTGATGGATCTTCACAGAAGATCTAGGAGTACCAGGATAATAATAATATTTGATATAGAAAAAAAAATACTTATCTTTACATGACATTGCATACGTAATTTATTTCTTAATGTGAAACCCAAAAATGACTACAGATATTATAATATACTCAACTCAAAATACAGGGTGTCTCACAAGTCGACGTCAAGCCGGAATCGGATAACAGGTTGAGTTATAGTAGTCATCAGAAAAATATTTAAAAAAAACTAAGTCGCGTACTTTTCAAATTTTATTGCATTTTTTATTATTCGAGAAAATGCACACCCTGTGATGATTTTTGAACTCCTGTTGCTACAATTTTTTACTTTCTTCAAATTTTATTTTTCTTGTGTTATTCCGAATAGTGCTTCTGTAACCTGTGATCTTCAATTCTAAGCCAATTACTGCAGCTTGGAAAATAATGTCACTTGTTGCCGAACCTGTTATTCAAAATTAATATTTCGCACAACTCCAACTGACTGTACTGAAAAAACTGTACTACATCAGTTTGGAAAATTAATTTAAAAGTTAGCGCATTTATTAGGGATTCTAAAATGGTATAAAACTCACTACATTATTCCTTAGATCGGTAAAAAAAACCGGTCTTTCTTAAAGAAACAGTTTCGAACAATTTCTTCGAACTTTCTAAAAATTATTCTAGTACATCCAATTCTTTAAGAATTTGGTTTCAATGAGATGGGGCGAGTCCTTCCATAAAGTGTGAGTGAGACAGATAGTAACGCCACTAATTGGTATTGGCGCACGAAAACGCAATACAGATCAGTACGCTACTGCCATCATGTCTGTGTATACCACACACGAATATGCCAACAGGCACCTCATTTATGGGTAATGCAGATGTAACGCTAGTGCAGCTTCGAGAATTTATCGCGAGAGATACCCTAATGCTGATCGTTATCCAGATCATCGAGTTTTTACGAATGTGCACCGTCTACTCTTCATAGCAGGCCGACTTCCAAACAAAGTGCATGGTGATTGGTGAAGAAACAATTTCCTTACCTTACGACGATATTGTGCTTCAAGCAGTTGAGGAAGATCCAAGTACTTCGCTACGTGAAATTCAGCGAAGCACAGGAGCGCCCAAAACTACAGCTCACCGACTATTGAAAAAAAAAAAGCTCCACCCACATCATTATAACTATTATGACTTAACCTGTTACCTGATTCCGGCTTGACGTCGACTTCTGGAACACCTGTATAAGTCATAATACATATTTCATGGCAACCAGCGGATAGCTCTAACATTGAGAATTGAACACAATAACAAGATTAAAACTTGTCCTAAGAAAAAAATTTTGTAGGGTATTTCTATCTTTGATATAGCCCTGTTTCGGTGTTGTCATTAGAATTTTTCAATGTTAATTTGCATATTGCGTTTTTTATTTGTGAATTTGACTAGAGCCTTTGTCACCTAGTATTTTCTAATAGTTGTTTTTTGTTGAATCTCTTAGTATGGGTGTTTTATTCTATACCACTCAAGATGGTAGAAATGAAGGATTCAGTACAGATATTCACGTCTTGCGATTCCTTTTGAAACTAATCTACCCAAACTAAACCTAAAAAAATGAACTTTACCTGTTATTGTCATTCCATGGTCTCCTAGTACATAAAGAATCACATCATTATCCAAATTCTTTATGACATTCCTGAAAAAAATTCGCTGGTTAAAATATTGGTACTATAGCCCATCGCTTCAAACTTTCAATTTTATACGTCAAAGTTTTAATCTGTGTTCTGATTTAATTCGAATTTACAGTTGTATTAATTTCCCGTCTCTCCATACAAATCTATAACCACTAATAATTCAAAATTCAACGTTGTAACGGCACATTGAAAAAATAAATCTGTTATTTGTAAATACAAAACTATTTTGAGGTCAAAATGAATATCTCAAATTTCAACATAGATAGCGTATTTTTCAAATGTAGTATATGCAGCTATCCACTATCTTTCAAACCCGTATATCATAACTCATCTTTGGGTAACGTATGTGGACGGTGTAGCGAACTTATCATGGAACGTTATAGCGAAAAAACGTTTGAACGGCAAATTTTATACGAAGTTATAGCCGAAAACTTCATTTTCCCATGTGCCTTCAAGGGGCAAGGTTGTCTGGCAGAACTCAATATGGAGGGTGCTTTCATGCATGAAGCAACTTGTTTATTCAAAGTAACTACAGTTTTATGTCCACTATTTCACGAGAAATTTTACGAATGGTGCACTTGGATTGGCGAATATGAAGAACTATCCGAACATATACGCAATAAGCATAAACATTTTTTTACTGATACTTTGGCATTCACTTTGACTCCTGACTTTGGAACCAAAATATTATTCTGTAATTTCAATAGCAATTTAATAATGATAGTATTCGATAAAAAATCTGAAAACAACAGTTATACATGTTGGATAATGAGTGATATGTATTTCAAGGAATGTCTAGAACATAACTTCGAAATTTGCTTTTCAGCGGGAGATGGCCAGGAGGTTATTTTTGAAGGTGCAAAAATTGAATACATTTCACCAAGTACTAGAATATCTCCAGAATATAATTTGGCAATTCCAGTTTGCAGTGTCAATCATTTATTCGAGAAAAATGAAAAACTAACTGTCTTAATTTCTATTAAACACAAAGGAAACTTAGAACTTAATCTGCATGAAACCTTGGAAATCATAAAGTCCCAGAATATACCATCGGAAGTAGCTGAACTAAAAACAGAAACCCTACGTGAGTTAGAATGCCCCATATGTACTGATCTTATGGGACCTCCAATCTACATGTGTATTGAGGGGCATAATATGTGTGTCACGTGTCGGAGCAAGATTTTAGAATGCCCAGTTTGCAGAGGAAAGATATTAGGTCAGTGAGTTGTTACTCTCTTGCATTATTTTAATAAAATAAAATGTAAAGAATATTTCCACAATTTATCAAATTACAATAAATGTTTTGCCAACACTGTGGTTTTTACAGGATTAGAGTGAGTTAAAAATGTAAACCTGAAGAAGCCCCAGTGTTGACGAAACAATGTTGTAAATTTATAAATTGTGGAAATATCCTTTATTATTTTATTTACTTAAAAAGAATTTCTATCGAGTAAGGACCAATTCAATTAAATTTTCTATTGCATTAGTTTTTGTCCATATATTAGAATTTTATTATACAGGGTTAATATAATTCACGACCTGATTGTAGAGGTAAGAGTAATCTATTATGAGCTGCTAAAATTGTTAACACTGATCGCTACCAACAAAAAATGATCGATTTAAATCGAGCATTACGTGAAAACAACCAGAATATAGGTAGAAAAAGACAACACAAAGTCATTATGGTCCAGGATAATACCCCATCACACACAGCAAAACAGGCCATGGAAACGATGGAGGCGTTCAATTGAGAAATACTAGCGCATGCGGCTTATTCTCCAGACTTGACTTTGTCCGATTAGGAACTATTCGAATATTGGATGGAGTAGTCCGTTACTTTGTGATAGTTCATTTTAATGGAATCGAATAAGAAATTACTTTGTTTTCTATCACTTTTTAATTATAACTGATATACAGTGACTCGAGTTTCGTAGTGTTTACTTCATTTTCAAACTGAATGAACAAATTAGATCTCAACTATTATATATGCTGATTGTAGGCTTCGGCAGAGCTTCGAAGAGAGGGGTTTTCCAAAGTTCCGTCTGTTCGTTAAGTAGGTTTATTATTGGTACGTGCCTCTTATATTTTTCAATTTCTATGGATTCCAGGATGTCCAGGAAAGGGAAAAAACCTGACATCCTGGAATCCATAGAAATTGAAAAATATAAGAGGCACGTACCAATAATAAACCTACTTAACGAACAGACGGAACTTTGGAAAACCCCTATCTTCGAAGCTCTGCCGAAGCTTACAATCAGCATATATAATAGTTGAGATCTAATTTGTTCATTCAGTTTGAAAATGTAGTAAACACTACGAAACTCGAGTCACTGTATATCAGTTATAATTAAAAAGTGATAGAAAACAAAGCAATTTCTTATTTCATTCCATGAACTATTCGCATCACTCGGTCGCGATCTCGCTGAACAACGCGAAAATGGCTCGATAACCGGTTCGCTTCAAAGAAAGAATTGTATAAGTTAAATGAAGATTATTTTGAATAATAATAATTTTTTTAATTTTCAAACAGACGTAATTTTTACAAAAAAATTCCGAGTTCATACCCCTACCACCTGGTATGTTGATAATAATCGCGATAATTCTTAGGCCACAGGTCATAATGGTGATTACTATAATAATAATGCGATAATGTTGAGCCATAGCGTACATAGGCGACTAAGTATATTACTATATGAATAATAATGAATTCTAAATATCTTTGAAATAATGTACTCCTAATAACAAAAAGAAGGAAATTAATTAATTGAATCGGCGAATATTTATTCCGAAATATGATAAGGAGTATGAGCTAGAGTTTTTCGAATCGGGACAGTGCTACTTGCATCTGTGTTTACAGTTCAAAACTCAAATGTAGTCGAATAGGTTTTGTTGATTGTCGGGCATTCGCAGCAGCCATGCATGTTTCATAGCTTTTTGGCTAATCATCAGTGCAATGATGGAATGCCGACGAATGGAACAAAGCCATTCGCCCTACATAAGGACACTAATGTTTTTCCAAACAACACCGCCATCTAATGTACACCAATACACCATGTGGTATGCTGCGTATGTGTATTCGCTGCGCAAATAGGTGAGTAGCATCATTTGAACGTCTTATAACTGGCTCAGATGATGGCACTGTGCGTTGAAACAATTGTCCGCTTATTATATTAAATATATAGTGTAAATTGGAAATTATATTTTATTTTCCCCCTATTTATCATTAGCAGTTATTCTTTTGAAGAGAACCGGGTTATAAAGCCATTTTCGTACATTGTCATACGAATTGAAGGGTGTCCCAGTGATGCGAATAGATGATAATCAGATAGAGGGAGTCAAGTCTGGAAAATAAGCCGCACGCACTAGTATTCCCCCACTGAATGCCTCAATCGTTTCCCTGACCTATTTTGCTGTGTATGATGGGACATTGTCATGAAGCAGAATTACTTTGTGTTGCCTTTTTCCATATTGGGGTAGCTTTTCACGGAATGACCGACTTCAATCGATCATTTGCTGTTGGTAGCGATAAGTCTTAACGCTTTCATCAAGTCTTAGCAACCACCAAACACAGAGCATTATCTTCTTTCCAAAGTGATTTCTGCAGTAGGTGTTGATGGTTTTCCCCGGATTCATCCATGATTTACGATGCTTAGGATTTTAAAAGTATATTCATTTTTCATCACCTGTCACATTTTCGATGGAAAAATTAAGTTTTTTGTCTGTGGAACAGCATTTCACAATTTTCTTGCTGCCTTTCAATCAGTTCATGCAGACCTCATTTTCGCACTTTCAGAATCTTTCACAAAGGAAAGGAGACGGCTTTCTGCGTCATGCAACTTGCGACTTGCAATTCGTTGTCATGTTCACTGTAAGCTTCAACAAGTATTCGATGCGATTCTGCAGCAGTTTATTCGAATGATAACAGAAAACCAATGCTGTCCCCAAATCGCAATTGGTAGACACAAATGTGGATATGTTTAATGTTATAGAAAAATATACTGGTGTAGGAAAATGGTTGTTTTGTGTTGAAAATCTTCGTCAGCTGTTAGAGTGAAATGATGGCGCTGCAGATACTGTCCCTAAACTGATTCTTAGCACCATCTATAGGGAAATTTCGGTTTCATACTTCTGGATTTTGCTTTTATAAATCATAATTAGTAGTTTTAAATACAATTAATGAACAAACTTTCACCCAAAAAAAAATTGAATAATAACTATAAAAAATATTAGGCAGGGTAAAGTTATTCTCATGAAATTATTAGTTATTACTTATAATATTGAAGAGGGATTTAACATTTCTAACACAAATATTTTCTTTACATAAAATTCTGGGTGATTCTAAATAAGTTTGGTTTACATTATAAATCACAATTTTGATGTAACAAAAAATTATTATTTAATATTTATTTTTTAGGAGGAAGAAATTTCACTCTTGAAAAACTGTGTTCAATAGTGATTGGACCTTGCCTCTACAGGAAAGATGGTTGCTCTTATATAGGAACAATTGCCAAATGTAAGATGCATGAGGCGTTCTGTTATCTTGCTGTAAGAAGTTGTGTGATAAACATTTGTCCTTGGAACGGAAGAACATTAGAGCTACCTGAACATTTGGAAACAGAGCATACATTCAGAGATATCTCGGAATCTTATCCACACAAAATAGGTCAGAAGTCTGAAGAGCATATCTTTCAGTACGATGATAAGATATTCCTAATGAAAGTGTGTTCGGCAGAAAAAAAGACGCTACACTATAGTATATATTGTATTGGAGGAAAATATCTTGAATACAATTATGAACTCGAACTAATAGATCCTTTTGTGGCAACAAACAAGATTGTATTGAGGGACGCTTGTCAACCAGTTGGTTACAATTTCAATAAAAATTCATTTGAACTACTTTCTATCCCTATTAATATGCTGACCTGGCTTATTAAGGACAACAATGAAATAAACATCAAACTAAATATCCATTGTACTTCTTAATAGTTTTTTTATATCTTTTACGACTGTTTTTTTGAGAAATTTAATTTACATTTCTTTCAAAGAAGATACTTTTCATTTTTCTAAAGTTCTCACAGTTTAAGTTTATTGAGTTTACATTTCAAAAATTTTTATATGTTTCGTTTTTAATTTATTTTTTGAGTAATATTGCTTATGTCGTTATGAGGAATGTTAAGTTTATTAATTCATTTTATTCTATTGTTTATGCAAATTTAAATACAGGTTTTCAGTTCGAAATAAATGTATTTAAGAAAGACATTGTGAAGTTTTTAATGGATTCATCTAATCATAAAGAAAATAAGACACGCTACAAATTTTTCCATTATGTGAATAAGTTCCAATTTGGACAATGTTCGGTAGAAATTATTTATGGTTCACTTATAAACGAAACATAAATTACTATTTCTACTTTATTTTAATGGTACGGATATACGTTTCATCTCTACCTCATCTTTAATAGATTTGAAAGTCTTGTAAAATCTACATTTAAGATTATACTTCTGACTGGGTCTCCAGACATATATTTAGTTGTTTTGATCTAGAACTCCACTCATTGCAAACAGATTTCAATTAAAAGTTCAGAGGAACATCTAATATTGGAATATTGAATTTTTGTTCAAAAATCATGAATCTTCTAACCTTCTACCTTTGAAAGAAAACAGGACAGAAAATTTCTTTTTAGACGACATGAGTTTTGAATGCTATGTATTTAAAAAACATAATCTTTGGAAACTTAGATGAGCGCTCTTTTTTTATCATCATTCTTTTTCTACTTACAATGATTTGATGAGGTATTTTTAACACATAATTAAAATTATTTAAGTGCGCTGATAATTTCTCACAAAATACATGTAGATGATCAATCTCATTTCACAGTAGCTACTGGATTTCTTTTCATAGATATTAATTACCAAAACTGAGCATGTTACTTTTTTGATTTGTTTACAAATAGAAAGTTCTTTAATATAGAAGCTATGCCTTCCAAATTGACAATTAATAGTTAATGTCATGGAAAATCAACTCAGGTTCAAAACTTAAGCTTTATCGCTGATCCTGCTCGAGCTGACAGCTAACTGAGCTAGTATTTAGCATATTATCCTACCAGGCCAATAGGGCATCTTTGTCCTTTTACATATCTTTAGAGTCCAGCAATCGTTTGATGGCTAAACAAGTACAGAGCAATTCCAAAACTGAAAAAAGTATGTAAAGAGAGTTCAACATATTTCAGTGTAGTTGACCTATGGTGATTTTAAAGATATAAAGCGCTATGGTGAAAAAACACCAAATAAATAAAACACATTTCAGTAACATGTACATATTCAGTTTTGGATAAAGTATAAAATGTACCAGCTAAACACTATAGATGCAATATAATTAAGCGCAGTAAGACTTCACTAGAAACAGACATATGTTGGAAAATGCAATAAGTTTGGGAACATTTTTAAAATCACTTTGGTAGTATCGCCAACTGGTTCTTACAACTTGAGTGGAAAAATAATTGATTTCTGGCTCCCATTAGATTCCACTAGTATCTTAATCAAAATAGTTACAAGCCACCACTGGGTTATCACAGAGTCAACTAATGATCATTTTTTAGGAAAACTAGTTTGAAACAATTAGCATGAAAATTGTGCTTAAAATGAAAATATCACTGGTTCAACATAAACTTTTGGAACAGAATTGAAGTAAAATACTCACTCAATTACATGATTCATTTCTCCAAGTTTTCTCTTCATTTCAGGATGATTGGGGCCATGTTTATGTCCTACATGATCTACACCCAAGAAATGACCAATAAGCACACTCCAATCATTTCGCTTAAGTTCATGAAACAAATTGTCAATAACTCCACGATCTACTGTATCCAAATCTTTTATATCAAAAGAAGGAAATGGGTAGTTTCTCTTAAATCTCCCCGGATATAAGCCATCCCAAGTGTCATCTCCCATAAATATTATGTTCTTATGGCTTCTAGTTAGCTGAATTACAGTGAAGATGTATAAAAGAAACATTCTTGTAAGTAAGATTTTACCTGATCTATAATATTATCTTCTTTGATCTCATCAGATGCAAAATTAGAACCAGCATCTATGAAAGTTGGTAAACTACCAGTGGTTAAAGCTTTTAATCTTTGCATTGTTGTCGTAGGAGGATCAGCTAGGAATTTGAACAGTCTTGATTTCTCTGGAGCAGATTTTAGAGTATCATGAATTATTGGTAGTTTATTTTGATACGGCAAAGGGTTCTTATTCGTTACATCAAAGATTGTAAAATCATATCTCAATGCATCTATTATCAAAAGAACAACTCTAGCTCTAGCAGGTAGACAAAATAATTTAGCAGAATCTAGATTAGCTACAATATTTTCCAAGTTTTCAGAGTCTGAACAAGATTGGTTTTCTTCATTAAATTCATTATTAAACGAATTCGAAGATGTACATTCAGTTTCTAAATGTGTCGAACACGAAGCATTGAAGTTTAAGCTCTCCCTAGTTAACAAAAATCCCCTGGTAAATAAAAGTATAGAAGATACAATCAAATAGCTGATCCAGAGTAGGAAGAAAAAATAACTCCAAACCATGATGGAGCTATAACTATTACGTTAATCTTCTCATCACTAAAAGTCTTCAAGTAGGTCTTTATCATTTAAGATACATTAATTCGAGTTAATCATATTTCCTGTTTATCTGAAAATAAACTTAACCTTAAATAAATATTGATGGAGCACAGAGTACAGACCATAGAATGATTTAAATTAATATTATTGCCATAGTTCTAAAAGTTTTGAACTTTATTACTGCTCTGTGGTTTTTCTGCACAACATATATGTTTAATCATCATCTGTTGATACATTATGTGAATACAACTCTCTAAAACCAGTGACGAGCAATTCATGAAACTTAAAATATGGTTGTTATTCATCTATTCGAAGTAATAAGTACAATTTTGTTTATTGAGGTTCAATTCACTCTTTAATTAATTTTTATGATTATCATATCACTGGCTGCCCTGTAGTGGAATTCGCCTATTTGTCGAAAAGTAGAAAATGAGAAAAATGTGAATTCTTTCTATGACCTCCCAATTACCAAGTCGGCGTCATAGCCCAAATATGTAATGGAAATTCAACTTTATAACTTATACAGATGGAATGGAAGAAAAAAGTTGCTTATTTTGAAATTCAGTAAAAGAATAAGTAGTGATAAAGAAAGTAAGCATCAACTACTATTGCATAGGGTGATGCATTTGAGCTGAGCATTCCGAGAAAAACGGCCGCAATACGCCAGCAGAAACGACAAAGTTTTTTCACAGCATGACAGTGCACAGCCACATGTTGCGTAGTTATAACGTATCTAGAAGCGCTCAAATGGTAAGTCCTACCCTACCTTTCGTACAGCCCAGACATTGCTTCTTCCGATTACCAGACATTGCTCTTTCCAATCGATGCAACATTGCCTGGCTGCCCAGCACTACTCCAATTATGATGAAGTCTAAAAATGGATCGATTCATGGATAACGGCCAAAGAGCGATGGGATCCGTCAATTGCCAGAAAGATTTGAAAAAGTAGTAGCCAGCCACGGACAATATTTTAAATTTTGGATGTTTAACCAATTTTTCACAATAAACCTTCAATTTTGGACAAATAACCGCAATTATTCACGTTTGAATATATTTTGAGCAAAAAAAAACAAAATAATTTAGAAGGTTCGGAGTCTACAGAATAAATTTTAATGATTACAGAGCAACTTACGTGAGTCAAACAGGTAGAAACTTTGAATAAAGACTGAAGAAGCATCTGATTACTGATTACATCCCAAAGGTCGGCCGTTTTCAGGTGTGCTCACTGGCCGAGAACGTGAACGGATTTTTAAAATCCCATAACGATCCAGTTTTCACGAACAATGTGATCCACAAATTGTGAGGACATTTCATTTCTATTGAATTTTCCCCATAAATTTCTAACAGTTCGGATGAAAGTGTGGTAAACCAACAAGATATAGAATTCATGAAAGGACTGTAATGATACAGGAATTAATTCAGTGGACAATAGCAAATTAACACGAGGTTTAATGCTCCTGAATTAATTTGTTTATTTTAATCTCCAGACCAGTTAATGTTAAACTTAGGAATTCGCTTTCGAGGCATACTCGAACAGCTTCATAGAAGGAAATTCTTTTACTCTGGTCTATATATTGTAATAACAAACTACAGATTAAAAAGTTAATAAGAGTTGATTGTACAAAACGTAAACATATTCCTTCAGATGAGTTAATGAACGGAAAGTTTAAGCGAAACCGCTGACGTCGGAATTAACATGTGTGGCTCGACAAGGAGCCGAAGTTTTCTCAAAAGTGCGGGTGAACGAACTAAAACTTTGGAAGGAGGAAGCCGACTCGTACGAAGTATTAAAGGGGCCAAAAGAGAGTTTGTCGGGGGGGTCTTGACACGTCGGAAAAATTAGTAAGATCGGCGAGAAAAAATTGTGGTGCGAGGCTCGAATTGGTCTCAGAATTTAGTATTATTATAGTTATATTGAGAGATATTAGTAATTATTTTTGGAAGTCTAAGAACGGAGTGAGAAGAATTAGAGAAATTGAACAGATAGGGTTAAATTCCGGGACCAAGGAATTAAGAGTACCGGTAATCGTTCGTTGTTCTATTTTTCGTAGAGAATCGCGTGTGGCTAGTTTTCATGAGTCATGGAGTCTAGGGGTAAGAAATATGTAAAAATTTTGGTATATTATTCAGGTTGAAATTATACTAACTGACAAAGAAACTGCAACACCCAGAAGGAGCTGTTTAAATTTTAATTTTTTTTTTGGTAAAACATAGATAGGAGTAAATGATTAAAATTTGGAGAAAAAATCGTGAAGGTCTTTTCATGTAAACATTTTTTGTTACTTAAATATGTAGTCGTTTTCTGCAAATTTTTAAAATTTTTCAACAAACCAGCTGTTCGAGGAGATCCAAAATCGATGTTTGGTTGTTGTTAAAATGCCCAGAGCACGTGTACGCGGAATTTATCGCCAGCTAAGTGAATTTGAAAGAGGTTGAATTATTGGTCTACGGGAGGCGAGGTTGTCATTTCGAGAAATCGCTAACCGCACAAACAGAAATCCAACTTCTATTGTGAGGTGTTGTCAAGCGTGGTTTGATAATGCCCAAAATCGAAGAAGAGTAGGCACCGGACGTCGAAGAGGCACAAATGAAGTTCAAGATCGACGTCTAAGACTTATGGCTATTAGAGACCGATTTGCGACAACTCGATCTTTGGCTGATGAGTGGTTAGGAGAACAAGGCCATCCTATAACTGTCCGAATGGTTTACCGCCGGTAATGGTCTTTTAGACTGCAGCATTATCGACCCTATCTTGTGTTACGTCTGACGGTTGAGCGTTGTCGGCAACGATTACAGTGGTGCAGAGAACGTCAACATTGGAATGTGGAATAACATCAGGTCGTCTTTTCTGATGAATCTCGATTCTCCTTGGGTGTACATGATGGCCGAAGAAGGGTTAGACGACGTCGGGGAGAAAGACGTGAACCTCAGCTTGATATTGAGCGTCATGTACACCGGACAGTAGGCGTTATGGTATGGGGTGCTATTGCACATGCAAGTAGGTCACCTTTAGTCTTTATTCGAGGTAACATGACAACGCTGTGTTACCTTCAAGAAATAGTGGTGCCATATGTTCCCCCTTACGTTAACTGGCTCGAGAATCCAATATTTCAGCAAAATAAGGCTCGACCTCATGTTGCCAGAGTTAGTTTAAACTTTTTTGAAGCGACCCAAGTGAATATTTTGCTATGGCCACCCAAATCCCCCGTAGATTCGCCCATAGAGCTCGTTTGGGACATCATGGGTAGAAGGCTTGGAAATTTACCCCAGCCCCCACGGACTTTGGCGGCTCTGAGACATGAACTACAGGTAGCTTGGGATAGTATTCCTCAAGAAGAAATATTGCATCAATGCCAAAACGTGTTGCAGAGTGTATAGATAATCACGGTGGACAAACACAATATTAACAAATTCATTAAAAAAATTGTAAACCCTTCGTTTTTTTTCTTCAAATTTCAATCATTTACTCCTTGCTATACTATCTATGTTTTATCAAAAAAAATTTAAAATTTAAACAGCTCCTTCTGGGTGTTGCAGTTTTTTTGTCAGTTAGTATATCTAATAAAAGTAGTCAGAAATTAAGAAGTAGGTGGTAGTTTGACATATCTCTTCGTTATTATTATGTTGGAAGAATTTAGACAAAATTAAGAATTATATAAATGATTCGTAGTGCTTGAGGGATCCGCGTCGCCCTCTCCTTTATTATTCAGTGTGTCATCTTAATTTAGATTTTATTGAGTTTAGGATTGATAAAACTATTCTATTTTAGCACACTTTATCATTATACTCCTTAAAATGCATAATTGAGTTTCATTACCATTTTCATTATCACAGAGAAAATTTATTAACATCAAAGACCTTCCATTTTCGCGAAAGCCGTACCCTTCCTAGGACCACTCGACTAGAATTGGTTCGCACCCCATTCGTAAATAAGCAGTAATATTTTCCATCCAACCACCTCCCACAAAGAGGTGGCTTATTACAAGGGCATCTCCAGTGAGTAGACCTCTTCAATCCTCCATCAGATCTGCTGGCCAGTTCCTTTTTTTGACTCTTCTGCCATCCTGTGGATTGAGTAATGGTTGGAGAGAAGTATGTTTGTGATCATGTAATTTTTCATGGTGATTTATACTTTTTTCTTTGATGATGTCCTTCACATAGGGTATCTTCAGGTCTTCGTTTAAGATCTGATACCATGGAGCATTTGATATCATATGTGGTATCTTTGACTGGCTCCTCTTTATGATAGCCATGTTTGAGTTGCTTGTGCAGTCCCACAATTCAATTTCATATACCCATATTGGTCTGATTTTAGTTTTGTATATTAAAATTTTGCTCTCCAGCGATAAATTGGACTTCCTTTCCTCTCCAACCATTACTCAATACACAAGATGGCAGAAAACTCAAAAGGAACTGGCCAGCTGATCTGATGGAGGATTGAAGAGGAATACCCACATTATCTGAGAGCACGCAGCTGTTAAGCCATCACATTAGCCTATAGAATAAATATATTCTGATTGCTGATAATACAGTGTTGAATAAAAAAAAAATCGATAATTTGTTCATGTTATATAGTTCATGAAAACGTGAAATTTAGGATTTTTCCAGCTATCTCGTATTAGGAATGTTTTTGTCTTAATAGAACCGTTTCGTAATTATTACAGATATGGAAATAATGGATGTGATGGTGGGGAAGACTTCCGTGCTTACCAATGGATGATGAAACATGGAGGTATCCCTTCAGAAGATGACTATGGTCCATATCTTGGCCAGGTATGAGAATTTCATTTCAAGTGATTGGTTATCACATTCTTCAATAGTGAGAAATCACTATATAAAATTCCTCTCCATTACTTCCAATTTTCTGTAAATATCAAAAAATTATTTTTTGAACTTTCTTATTAGAGCGCCTCTCATTTAACCTGAACGTCTATGTTTCGAATTTTAAGCCGAAAATAAATAATTTGTATTCTTGAAATTGCAGTTTAGGTTTCTAGCCCAAAATGGGTGATAAGTTCTTTACCAATATTCTTTTTCCTTTCATCTGTTGTTTACCCATTTCAAATTAACAATAATCTTTTTTCAGGATGGATACTGTCATGCTGATAAAGTACCTAGAGTGGCCTCTATAACAGGTTACGTTAACGTTACTTCAGGTGATAAAAATGCTTTGAAAATAGCTCTTTTCAAGCATGGTCCAGTCAGCGTAGCCATAGATGCATCTCACAAAACCTTCAGCTTCTATTCTAATGGAATTTATTATGAACCGACCTGGTAAGTATTGAAAAATAAAAGTAGGTGGTAGTTTGACATATCTCTTCGTTATTATTATGTTGGAAGAATTTAGACAAATTTAAGAATTATATAAATGATTCGTAGTGCTTGAGGGATCCGCGTCGCCCTCTCCTTAATTATTCAGTGTGTCATCTTAATTTAGATTTTATTGAGTTTAGGATTGATAAAACTATTCTATTTTAGCACACTTTATCATTATACTTCTTAAAATGCATAATTGAGTTTCATTACCATTTTCATTATCACAGAGAAATTATTAACATCAAAGACCTTCCATTTTCCGCTCGACTAGGATTGGTTCGCACCTCATTCGTAAATAAGTCAATCTAGTAATATTTTCCATCCAACCACCTCCCACAAAGAGGTGGCTTATTACAGCAAATCCACCACTTTGGAAATTTATAAATTTATATAATATAATTTATTATGAATTTATAAATAAAGTGTTGCCAGACTAGAAATAACCACTACTTCAATGTGCAAACTCTAGATGGCCCAGCCTTTATGCTTCAATTGAAAAATCAAGAAGCTTCCCAGGCCCTTCCTAAGAAAAAATCATGGCTACATCAATGTCAAACTTTAGGAGTTGTGTTTTCTTCGTCAAATTGGGAACATATAAACCGATGTGTTAACTAAACATGTATTTCGAAAGATACAAAATGAATGGAAATAGTTGTGAACTATTTGAAAAAAAAAGGTTTATGCACCATCTAGTCACTGCAATTATATTCACCGCGGCAAGCTTTGAACTGAAACAGTAAGATGATTCAAGAAAGGAAGGCATTGTTTCTACTCAATGTTGTAATCCTTTCCATAACGACTCAATCGTTTGAACTAAAACGCCGTCTTAGAAATGTGTAAACACTGCATGCACTTGTAAATCGCCCAGTAATTATTATTTCCTGTATGCAGCTTCTTATCATCCGGAATAATAAAGCATCCTTTATTTACGAAAAAAAATCGTTTATCTGGCAGAGGTCACCATTAATTTTTTAAGCGTGCAGTTTACGATAAGAGGCAGAATGCAACGGATGTGTTATGCTCGATCCCATTCATTGTTGAAAAGTAGTGCGGATCAAATTTTATCAATGAGTGATTGGTGCGAATATGGCTGTTTTGGAAGTGATAATTGTTATTTTGGGATTGCTGTTGGGATCTGGGGCCAACAACATTACACTGTCTAAGTGAGTTGACCTTATTAATTTTTATTATTGAAGGAAGGCAAAAAAGAATCATTCTGTGATAATTTGGATTACCCAACAGGCTGAAACAAAAATTAAAATGGGTCAGTAGATAATAAACTGCTAGTCAAAAGTTAAAAAATTAATTAATTTATGTTTTCTCTGTAGGAAAAACCCATTTTTTATTAAATGTGTATACTACTCTGTCAAGAAAGTACCGGGAATTTTCAATTAAATCAACATTTTTACATTTAATCGTCAAAATTTATTGGGTCGCCTTCAAAATAGGCTCCATTTGCTCCAATACATCTATGCCAACGGCACTTCCAATTATCGAAACATTTTTTATAGGCGCTTTCCGGGATGGACTTTAGCTCTCGCGCCGAATTTTGTTTTATGGCTTCAATCGACTCAAAACGGGTGCCACGAAGAGGCAATTTTAGTTTTGGGAAGAGGAAAAAGTCGCAGGGAGCCACATCCGGCGAATACGGTGGTTGCTGAAGCACGTTTGTTGAGTTTTTGGCGAGAAAGTCAGTCACAATCGTAGCTCGGTGAGAAGGCGAGTTATCGTCATGCAAAATCCATGAGTTGTTCGCCCACAAATTTGGCCACTTCTTACGGATACGCTCATGCAAACGTTTCATAACGCGTAGGTAATACTCCTTGTTTACCGTCTGACCCTCCGGAACGAATTCGTAGTGCACCACGCCACGGATATCGAAGAAAACAATGAGCATCACCTTCATTTTCGAGCGGCTTTGGCGTGGTTTTTTCGGTTTCGGCTCATTTTTTGCCACCCATTCCGATGATTGCTGGCTTGTTTGCATATCGTACTCGTAGACCCAGGTCTCATCACCAGTTATAATGCGTTCCATGAATGTAGAATCGGAATTACAGCGATCCAGCATGTCTGAAGCAACCTGTTCGCGATGATGTTTTTGAAGAAAATTCAGGTCTTTCGGTACGAGTCGTGCGGCCACCTTTCTCATGCCCAAAATATCAATCAAAATCGTACGTGCGGACTCGTGGGATATCTTAAGATCATGTGCTATCTCTCTCAAGCTGGTATGACGGTTTTCCAGCACCCTTTCCTTAATTTTATCGACGTTATCTTCGATCGAAGCCGTCGATGGGCGACCACTTCACGACCGTCCTTGAAGGCTCTGTACCACTGATATGCGCGAGTTTTCGATAGAGCATTATCACCAAAGGCCTTTTGCAACATTTTCAATGCATCGGCACACGAAAATTCATTTGCAACACAAAACTTCAAACAAATTCTTTACTCAACGTATTCACCCATAGGAAAAATCGGCACGCACTCTGACATCGACTGACTTAATCAGCTGTTGCAAACACACTAGTTGACAGATCCCGCTCAAGCTTGGCATAGTGATTAAGGACAGTGGTACCAACCTAGGAAAAAAAATTTTTACCTGCCCCATTGCCCCGCCAGATTTAAATCGATAATTCCCGGTACTTTCTTGACAGAATGTATGTAGTGTGTTACAGGTCATGATAAAAATATTTCAAAGAAATGCTATTCACAATAACAATAATATAATATTTGAAAGGGTATAAAATTTAACGAAAAACCGCAATTCTGAAAATTTCAAAAATTCATATTTGTAATCATCCTCAAAACAAAGTATGACCACCACGTGCATCAGTACAATTACTTTGGCATCTTCTCTGCATGCTTTCCAACAAGTTATTGAGAATATACTGCTCAATTTGTTGCCAAAGTTGTGGCAAAAGATCTCCGAGCTGTTGAAGCTTTGCCGTCTGTGGTCTGTGGGCATCAAAGGTTCTTTGTAATTGGTCCCAAGCGTGCTAGATTGAATTTAGGTCAGAGGGTTTTGGGGTAATGCTAGATGTGGGATATCATGGTTTTCTCTAGCAGTAATCATCTGGTGGAATTAGTGTCTAGCATCATCATCCAGAAAAGCGTAATTTCCGCCTACAGCTAAGAGCAATTGTGGGACTTTTCCGTTGAGAACTTCACTAACATGTCTGAGACGTCATGGTGCTTGGAAGTATTGATAAGTCAGTTCTGCCATGGAAACAAACTCTACCAGAAAAACATCCATATCTAGACTCTTCAGTTAAAAGTACCTTTTGCCAGTCATCTCGGCAGTGTTCCATTACCCACACTAAACTTTGACGCTGGTGTTCGCGAGTGAGTGGAACTCTTCCTAATAAGCGCCTCGATGTTAGATTGTCTCCTTGAAGATGTCTTCTGACTGTGCTTAGGAAAACTGAAATAACTGTGGCATCTCGAAAACGTTGACTTGGCATTCTGCAAGTACTGAGAGGCTGTTTTCTTACGGAGAAGGTTAAAAAATGGTCTTCTACTGGTATTGTAGCACGTGGTCGGCCACTTCTGGGTCTTCGACGAACAGTTGCAGTGACAAGGTACTGTGGCAGTAAACATTATATTACACTTTGGCTACTATTGAAGAAATTGGCCACTTGCATGTGTTCGATCAGCCGAAAACATCCCAAAGGCTATGTTGGCAATGTCCACGAATAAAACTTGTCTTAGCATAATGAAAATTCAATCTTTAATTGCTTAGGTTTGTTTGATCTTATTGAACACGAAATACAGACTGAAGAGAAAATCATTAAAATATGCATTTCTGATACACATGGACAAAAAATTATTGAACTCTATAAAATATTGCTTACCCATTTGTGGGAGGTGGTTGGATAGAAAATATTACTAGATTGACTTATTTACGAATGGGGTGCGAACCAATCCTTGTCGAGCGGTCCTAGGAAGGGTACGGCCTTCGCGAAAATGGAAGGTCTTTGACGTTACTAAATTTTCTCTGTGATAATGAAAATAGTGATGAAACTCAATTATTGATTTTTAGAAGTATAATGATAAAGTGTGCCAAAAAACAATAGTTTTATCAATCCTAAACTCAATAAAATCATAATAAATATGACACACTGATTAATTAAGGAGAGGGCGATGCGGATCCTTCAAGCACAACGAATCATTTATATATTCTTAATTCTGTCTAAACTCTTCAAATACAATAATTACGAAAAGATATGTCAACCTTCCACCTAGTCCTTAATTTTTGACTAGTTAGATAATTTCAACCTGAATAATATACCAAAATTTTTTAGATACTTCTTACCCCTAGACCCAAAAACCATACATTCAAAACAAAATTGGGCACACGCGATTTTCTACAAGAAACGGCCTATTTAATACGAATAATAAACAACTACCGGTACTCTTTAATTCCTTGGTCCCGGAACTTAGCATTATATTCAATTTCTCTATTTCTTCTGACTCAGTTCTTAAACTTCAAAAAAAAATTTACTAATACTAATCTATATAATTATTATAATGCTAAATTCTGAGACCAATTTGAGCCTCGCACCACGGTCTTTTCTCGACGATCTTACTAGTTTTTCCGGCGTGTCAGACTCCCCGACAAACTCTCTTTGGGCCCTTTTGATACCTTGTACGAGTCGGTTTTATCCTTCTAAATTGTTAGTTCGTTCACCCACTCAAAATTCCCATTTAGCAATTTTCGAAAGCTTCGGCTTGTCGAGCCACACGTGTTAATTCCGACGTCAGCGGTTTTCGCTAAACTTTCCGTTCAGTAACTCATCTGAGAGAATATATTTGTACAATCAGTTCTTGTGAACTTTTTAATCTGTAGTTTGTTATTACAATATATAGGCCAGAGTAAAAGAATTTCCTTTCATGAAGTCGTTCGTGCGTGCCTCGAAAGCGAATTCCTAAGCTTAACATTAACTGGTCTGAAGATTAGAATAAACAAATTAATTCAGGGCATTGAACCTCGATTTAAATTTGCTGTTTTCCACTGGATTAACCCCTGTATCATTATAGGCCTTTCATGAATTCTATGTCTTGTTGGTTTACCACAACGTTTCTATAATCGTTATAAGTTTATTGAATAAGTACTTGATTGCATACTTGAGATTTGTCGAGACAGAATATTTCCTGAAATGAAAACGGCTCCGTTTTCATCAATTATGGCTGATGAAACAACAGATGATGTTTCAGCAAAATCTCAATTGGTTGTAGTCTTTCGGTATATATAAAATTCAGTGCCAGTAGAAAGTTTTTAGGGTTATTTGGGTTCTGAAAAACTTGATGGGAGCACAATATAATCAAATAACCGAAAAATTATTGATCTTGTTGTGTAAAATTTCCCCGAAAAAGTTATAGCTCAAAGTTATGACTGAGCAGCTGTTACGAATGGACAGCATTCAGGCGTTGAAGAACAATTAGACTGAAAATACACTTTCAAGCATTTTATACATTGTTGTGCACACCAATTAATTCTAATTATGTCAAATTCCGCATCAATCAATCCCCAAATGAGTATTTTTTGTGAATCTGCATGACATTCCAACATTTCTCACCACAACGGCTTGAAGTTTTAGATAGAGTTGTAAGAGAAAATTGGTCATGGGAGCTTCCACTCGTTGGAATTTCAATATACGAACTCTAAATACAGTTTTTGAACATAGAAATTCTTCAATATTATAAATGAAATAAATAGAATAAAATTTACCAACAGAAACGTATTCTGTGCAGCATCAGAAATCGGAAAAATGCTGCAGGTTCCAATTTTTCTTTTTTGGTTGAATTTTTTTCGTTGTGTTATAACTCATGTAGATATTCTTTTTAACCAACATAAACAAATTGAGACCACTTTAGCACGACATGCTATCAATATTTTTTAGAAAATGTAGCACGTGTTAGAGTTTCCATTGGTGATATTTTTCGATAAAATTGTTCATCTTTTTTCAAATTATTCAAGAGCAAAATCAGAAAATAAGCGACATTTATGGGGGTAACAAATGGCTTAAAATCATGAACCAGTTCAATTTTGTAAGCCAAATCTTTTCTAAAAATTCTCCAAGTTGTTGTTTGAGAAAGATTTAATCGTGAGGACGATTGGAACCATGGAACCCATAATTTTGACATTACATTGTTTCAAATGGCAATGAAGACTTTTTGTTATCTCTCCGATCGAAAAATTGAACTATCGATTCTCATGTCAGATTTAATCATCAATTATAATATTGAAGCTAAATCATATTGCTCTTCTTTCAGTTCAAAAATTTTTAAGAATTTCCTTGGTTTCAGAGAAATTATGGAGCTGAGACTCGGGGATCCTGGATTTTTATTTACCATGCCACAAAGATTAATTGCAGGGAGAAAACAGTTGGTCTGCCTGACTATTCATGGGGCCACCCCACCCTCAAGAATAAAAGTTGATATCAAGTATAAAGAATTCCATCATTACACAGATAAAATGATTGAATTAGGTAATTATAGCTCAGCGGGAGAGCATCGGACTCGTGACCGGGAGGTCCAGGGTTCGAATCCTATTCAGGTAGAAAAGAAATTTTCTAGTTGGACGGGTATCTGCCACCATTTCACTGTTGGGTCAAAAATTAACAGTGCTGTGACCTAAAGTGGCGCAAGATCGCAGTAACAAAGCCTACACAGAACACAACTGAACTCCTAACTCGCACAAGCTGAAAAAGCTTCTGAGGGATCTTCACAGAAGATCTAGGAGTATCAGGATAATAATAATAATAATGAAAAATTTCATGGAAATATTTAATTCATGAAGAAACGATTATTCATTTGGTAATTTTTCAAAATTCAAATATTAAATCAGATTTAATCTGTTAGACTCCTATAATTTTAATTTCAAAAAATTTTTCTCAAAAACTTTTAGAATTAAATCAATGTCTTATAAGCACTGGTTATATTTGATAGACATATAAAATCAAAAAGCATTACATAATATCAAATGGAATAAGTTTTGATTTTATAATATATGTCTATTAAATATAAGCAGTGCCTATAAGACATTAATTTAATTATAAAAGTTTTTGAATAACATTTTTTGAAATGAAACTTATAGGAGTCTAACAGATTAAATCTGATTTAATATTTGAATTTTGTAATATACCTTCTATCAAGTAAAAAACCTCTTCTTATTATTTGGTTATTTTGGTTGGATGCTAAATAATTGCCAACCATCTGACGTTTAAAGGGGTTTTTCTAATTGTTGCATAAAATGGAAAAAGAAAATAGTTGTTCCCGCGATTCGAACCAAATTATAATATTGGATCTTTTGATTGCAATGTACACTGCCTGACTTTGTGGCCATATTTGCTATACATACGTTGATGTTAAAATCTTGTACTTTAGTCATACATCAAACGTCATAACCGAAAAATCTTTTTTTATCAGATTCTAATGAATTACATCATCATTTCACAAAGGATGAAGAGAAATTTTTACCAGGTGTAGAAGTATTGAAACCTTAATTATTTGGTGGTGGTTTCGCTTGAATTCACCCATGAGGTACGACGCTTACGAATCTCAAAATATATCAATTTTTCAGCACCTGAAACGATTCAGTTCATGCGGAACTCATTTTCCTACCTTATGAATTTTCCCCATAGCTATTAAACAGCTTTCTGCGTCATATTCAATTGATCCTCGTAATCTGGTTGAATTTGAGTATCATCTTCATCCAATGAGGTCTGAATTCGTTGGCTACAGTTCAGGGGTTTTCCACGCTCTTCGTTTATCTGGTCAAAATTACCACTTTGTTTTACCAAGGGCATGTTCGCCGTAAGCTTCGACAAACATTAGATACTAGTGTAAAACTTAAGCCAAGTTATTTAATGAATTTAAAAATAATTCACCAAGTGATATGCGGGAAATAAATATCATTTATTCATCTATATTATATTCATTTTCATAGAATACAGCTGCTTCCATGTGAGAGTCCCATCACACGACAAGAATTCCCCACAGTACGTCAGTGTCAAAGTTCAAGTTCAATTGAATGGCATTGTTTATGGATCACATAATCAGGACCCTGTCCTGGTTTATCCCGATAAAAAACACACGTTTATAGGTCTCGACCGAACTATGTATAAACCAGGGGATAAAATAAGGTTGAGAATATTGGTACTGGATGACGATCTACTACCACCGGATCCTTACAAGGTAAATTCGCAGATATCATGCACTTTCTTCATCTCATTCATTTAGGAGCTCTTATAACGAATATTATTGTGCTTACATGCAAAAGAATTGACTTTGTGTTTCTATTGGCCATCATAATTATTTTACAATCTTTTAAGTCAATTAGTTGGTTAGTGAAACTAAAAGATCTTCCAACATGAGAGAAAAATGCAGTATTTTTATGAACTGCAGATATATTTTAGTTTCAATCCAAAGTTAATACTTTGAGGTTAATAATGGAATACAATATCTGCCTAATGTCCGCATCTACTGCTTATACAGGTCATTCTTCTGATGTAATTTTTATTACGTTGAGCTATTCCGTATTATATGGAGTACTCTAAAATATTCGGTATTTTACGGAGTAGGTACGCTTAAATATCTGATATTATACTACTAGTGGCGCGAGAATAGGACGTTACGTTGTGTAGACAACCCAAATTACATTATAAAATAAAACACTTGTTTACATTTTCTACTTTATTTTTGGTATTGACGTACGTTTCGTCTTTGCTAGAAAGACTTCATCAGAATACGAAGTAACAGTTGTTGTACAATGAATTTATAAGATTTTTTACAGAAGGTGTACATGTGTTTTTAATTGTTCGTCGGGTTGGTTTTCTCAAAGAATTGCATTGTTTGCATTGTTAGGTAAAGATATAACTTTACCTAACAATGCAAAATTGATTTCGTGGGATGTTAAAAATCTTTTTCCTAGTGTCCCCCCAATGGAAACATTAAAACTGATAGAAGAACTTTTAAATTATAACAAAGTAAACCCTGTCATAAAATCAGAAATAATACACTTATTAAATATTTGTATAAACCAAAATTTCTTCAAATTTAACAATACTTTATATACTAGCGAAGAAGGTTTAATCATGGGAAATCCACTAAGCTCTTTACTCGCGGAAATCTTCATGGATTTCCTAGAAAACAAAATTCATAAACATCCGTTCAAAAAATACATCCTTTATTGGTATAGGTATGTGGATGATATAATTGCATGTTTCGTAGGTACTAACAGACAAATATCAACATTTGAGAATTTTATAAATAATCTCCACCCAAAAATAGTTTTCACTTCAGAAATAGAACATAATGAATCCATCAACTTTCTTGACCTCACGATAACTAGAGAAAACAATAAACATAACTTCGCAATTTATCATAAACCATCACAAACAGATACCATTATACACCGTAATTCTTTTCATCCATTCCAACACAAACTAGCAGCTCTCCATAGTATGATATACCGTTTATTGAACATTCCACTAAACCAAGTCAATTTCCAAAAAGAAAAATGTATAATTAAACAAATAGCTTACAACAATGGATATAATACATCTCTAATAGATAATTTAATTAACCAACGTATACACAAAAACACAATAAAAGAAATTTATCCAGTAACATCTGATCTATCTGAACACAAATACGTTAGCCCCACATATCTCGGAAACATTAGTATTCAACTAAAAAACCTACTCAAAAAAGAAAATATTAAAGTCTCTTTCAAGACAAACAATCCTATTAGCAAATACATCAAAAACAATAAGAACAGTATGGATAAACTTCAATTATCAGGTGTATACAAACTCACTTGCCCAGATTGCCCAAAGATTTATATTGGTAGAACAGGTAGAAATTTCGGTACACGCCTAACAGAACATAAAAGAAGTTTCGATAAAAAAATAAAAAAGATTCACATTATGCTAAACACCTTCTTGAAAATAACCATTCTTTCACAAAAGAAATAGAAATTCTACATGTTGAAAATAGAGGTCTAAAATTGAACTTATGGGAAATTTACGAAATAAATAAACATAAAAACAGCAATAACCTAGTAAATGAACAAATAGATTTTTATTACACCCCTCTATTCAATATTTACAAGGGATCGAGTGAACACGATTCTGAAGGGAATATTCTTTGAGAAAACCAACCCGACGAACAATTAAAAACACATGTACACCTTCTGTAAAAAATCTTATAAATTCATTGTACAACAACTGTTACTTCGTATTCTGATGAAGTCTTTCTAGCAAAGACGAAACGTACGTCAATACCAAAAATAAAGTAGAAAATGTAAACGAGTGTTTTATTTTATAATGACAATTACAACTGATTTCTACCAAGCAACGGCCCAATCTATCATAAACCCAAATTACACCTAACAAGAACAGAGAAATAGTGACGGGAGGTTCAATTTTTCCAAACACAGTAACGTCAGAATAATATATTTATATTATTAATACTGAGAAGCAACAACCCTCAATGAATGGAAACAAACATTAATCAGCCTGTTGTTAAATTTAGTCCACTCAATAGCGCCCCAGATCTAAATGACTTATTTCTACATATCATTAGGTCGGTAACTTGCTCGAATCGGATATCATTCTTATACAGCGGAGAGAGTTAGAGGGAACAGGATACAGCCAGCATGTACCTTCAACTGCACTTTCTGTAACCAGTGCAGAACCTAACAGTTACAAGGAGTAAGAATTTGAATGGACAATAAGGTGGATAACGTGGTATGACCAGGAGATGAAAAGGGGATCTAACATAATTCGAGTCGACCGTAAAAGTAACTATCAAACGGACTCCATCTGTCCTTCTAGCGGCCAAGGCCCAGGAAGGCTCGTATATTACTAAAAGCACATACCGAACACTACCTGAAGGATCACGCGAACTAATCCTAGGGATATCACAATACCTCGAAACAATGATTTAGCAGTCACTCACACATTCTCACTGTGGAGTTCCGGAGCTATTTACTGTCTCTATACGATACATCGTCCTCTACAAGGACTACTTAGTGAAAAGAACGCCACCAGTTTACAAGTAATACAATCTCTTATAGTGAGCGGGCGCATATGGCAAATATGTAACACAAACTGACTAGAACAGTATAAAATAGATATAGTACCTCACCACCTGGGCGTGTTAATGAACTTTACAATAAAATGAAACAAAGAAATAGGTAACCAGGGGGGTCACACAAGATTACATGCAAATTAGTTACATATCAGGCACTGCAAATACCATGAACACCACAAATAAAGAACCACTATTAATAAATACAACAAACGACAACCACCACCGAGAGGAAGTAAACAATATAAATAGATAATTTCTGAGGACCGTGCAGCTTTAGTTATCTACAAAGGCAATGCATTTTAGTAACACCATCGTCGAATTAATATCACCAAAGCAGAAATACAAAAATGAAAAGCGATGAGTGGAGTACAATGAACGTCTTCAAATAAAACTGGGTTTTAATCGATATTCTCAGCTACAGCAGAGATATTTTTATCAGAGCTGACCGAACGAGCACGAGTTGAAGTTTTCATATCACTAACCTCTCCGAGACTTTCAAATTTATTGATTTATTCCGCTACAGTAGAGCGAGAAGGCATCTTGCTTGCAGCGTTGTTGTTACCTACCATCTACCACGGGGAGGTGCAGGTTTGGATCTTTCTTTCACTTAGTTTAAGACTGATAGGCATTTTATAACCTCTACAGAGCTATAGATGGCTCTACAGGGCAAGATTCAAGGAAAGAGATTCACAGGAAGTAGACGAAACTCGTGGATGAAGAACCATGGAATGGGTTAGATGCGATAACTATGAACTATTCAGATCTGCAGTTTCAAGAATTAAAATCAACCAAATGGTTGCCAGCCTTCATAACCTTCATATTCAGGAATGAGTCATGCAAAAAGTTGTGTTTCTGCAATTGACCACAAATGAGGGGTGAACTTCTGACTGAACACTTCAAAGTGTATGTGCTTACAATATCAATATTAAGATTTTTGCCTGAAAGATGCTATCGATTCTGCGCGAGTCTAGGCTAACAATAATGAGGATGAAGGTACTGTACTACTTTGGTATAGTTGATTTCCTGTTAACTTAGTTTTGTTAAAATTTGGTTTCAAGGATAGGTTGTATTGGATCATACTTGATAGATCTGTCTGATTTTTCATTATCTAATTGAATTTTTATTCTTTGGATATTCTAAGTGTCGTTTTTAATGAGTAGAGAGAAATATAGAAAATATAATCTACTGGTTACTCAGTATTCCATATACATGCTAATGTATGAGCCTAAGTGTTCGTGAAGGACATTTTTTATCATGGTGCCAGATTAATGCACGCCTTTAAAGCTTCCATTTTTCACTAGCATTTTCAGTAGTTATTGTCTCTTGACACTAATGAAACAAAATTGATATATTTTTTTCAGATAACTGAAATAAGAATCAGAAACCCGTTAGATATTTCTGTAGCAGTCTGGGAGAATATTTCAACAACAGCAGGTTTGGTACAGTTGGAATATTCGGTATACAAAGATGCTAAAGCGGTAAGAAACCTAATTTCACACAGTTACCTATCAGCATTCTAATTATCGGCTTAGTCTTTAAACAAGAATGCCGGCGTGGTCATGGTGAAGTTTAGAAGTTAAATAACTATGAAGTAAATGCGTATAGCACCAATTTATTGTATGCTATACAATTGTTGCAGTTTTTTAGTTATATTTTTTTCATTATTACCGAACTACAACATTCACAACTATTTTGGTTATAGTGAAGTGAATAGTGAGGGTCAAACTTTTTCATCATTAACCATTTTTCAATTGGAATTTTGTAGGGTAAATGGCGGGTGGAAGCTAATGGCGAAACTAAACACTTCGAAGTGAGTAAATATGTGCTCCCAAGATTCAACATAAATATTTCTCATCCGAAAGTTATATACTACGCTTCGAGGTTTCTGGAACTTAAAGTTTGTTCGAAGTACAATTTTGAGCAGGAGGTCAAGGGAAAAGCATTCGTCAAAGTAACTGACACTGGTGGAAATATGAAGCCTCTTTATGAAATTCATCAGGTAATTGAAACTAATGAATATAATTTTTCAAACATCTATCGAAATACTCACCTTTGAAAACCTGTAGCAGTATAACATTAATATCATTCATTGCTCAAAATTTAGGAATATTATAATGTGGCGTACCCGCCCTTTAGCTAGAATTCTGCTCTACTCTGCTGCAGCTTCCCGGCGTATCACATAAAGGATGCGGTTTCCGATAATACCCTACTCAATGTCCTCGCCGGGTTCAGCTAGAGCAGAGTACAAGCGTTCGACAACCGACGTTCCGAATTGGAACAAGGTCACTGACAGACTTGCACCCCACGCCTATCTGATGAGTTCAGGTGGCAAGTCGGAACGAAACGCCACCTACCGAATTAAGAGATTGAAGCTCCCTCACATAACGCCCGTTTCACTTCAGAGCTCAAATAAATACTCGGAAATTAAATGTTTGAATTCTAAGAGTTAGGCGGTGTTTCATATACAGAGTGTTTTCAGAGTGGGGACCTGTTTTTAACAGGATTGAGAACTCTTTCAATTAAACTATTTCACTTTAATCGTATATATAAAATATGTTGAGTGGAGATAGACGACATTTCAACCCAGAGGGTCATTGAAGACAGTCTGTCCAGAGGTGATACAGAGACGCTATCGGCTCAAGGCGACGGTACGAGGTACTTTAGAAGATATAGATGCTAAAGACGGTTTAGATGTGGAAATTTAGACGTTAAATACGGAAAATTCCGAGTGTAAAGTTCTTGAAGTTAAGTAATAGTACCACCGATTGGTACTATAGACTTAAAACGTTTTGCTATTTGTGTGAATACCTCTATATGTGTATATAGTACATGAGGTGCTTTAATTGATGGAAACGATGGAAAGAAGAAGTGTAAGGCGTTTTCGATAATCAATCACATTCTTAGTCGATTGATACATAAACAAAGCCTATATTAATATATCTCTCATTTCTAGATGACTGATGGATGTGCCAAATTCAAGCTCAAGAACAGTCAGCTCAACCTTATGGATATTAAAAGAAAATATCCAATGTATGATCCAAAAATTCAACTTTCAGTCACAGCGACAGTGATAGAATATGGCACCGACAAAATAGTCTTAGACAATGTTAAAATACCAATAGATATGAAAGAATATCACATGAAGATCGTGTCGGAGAACGTGTTCCAACCAGGACTGCCTTACCATGGAAAAGTTCAGTATAGCAATGTTCACACAGACCTCAGAAATCATGTGGTCGAAATTTGTTACAACGTGGCCATTAAAAAAAGTTGGAACTACTTGAACAACGAAAAATGTAGTAATTTCACTCTTGGTAATGAAAATAGTACTTATTTTAGTATATTGCCGTTAAAGAGTGCAGTTGTTCATATCACGATTACAGTAAGTAACAAACTTAAAATAATAGGTTTTATAATACTACACGATATGGTTTTAAAACATACGATGTTTAGGTTTTGAATTAAAGAAATTTTGTTAGATATAGTCTACAGGTATCCCGAAATTTTTCTTTCAATATCAAAATGAAACTTATTATTGGAAAATCTTTTAGACAGAAGTAATTAAAATAACTTTATCTGCAAATTTATAGGAAATATATTAAAACTGAAATACCAGAATAATATTATAATCATCAAAATAATCAATTTTCAACTTACTCTGACCTGAAAAATTTTCAGGCTAGATCTTTGAACCATACTTTGATAGGCGATAGTTTACTAGTTGTTCGAGTATATTCATCACTCAACGATTACATTTTATTAAGATCAAATATCGCTTTGAATAAGCAGTGTGGACCAACCCAACAGATACTGGTGATATACACAACAGACAAACTACGTGATTCAGAAAATGTAACCTTTTATTCTGTGGTGAGAGATATTATCGTTCATTATATGTAATTATTGATTTCTGAATCATGTTTAAGATCAAGAGTAAAGGAGAACTATTTTCTGTCAACAAAATAACCAAAAAAATTCAATCTAAAACTCAGAACTACAGGAGTGAACTGAAAAACATTATAGGAACACCTCATAGGTATAACACTGATGGATCCACAATTGACAAGTTCGTTCTGAGGTTTAATTTGGACACTAAAATCGTTGGAAAGTATCAGCTTTTATTGTTTTATATAGCTAGCAATGGAGAAACAATATCTGCTACTAGGGAGATCGATAGAGGACCTTGTTTCAGAAATAAAGTAAGTTAATATTTTTCTCTAAATCTAGCGTGCCGAAGGGGTAAAATTGAAACACTTACACTCCTTGAAGATGGTTTAATATATAAAATAACATGTTCTGATGAACATGAACTGCTTTCGAGTAGCGTTCGACTCGACAGGCTGCTCTAGTTCAGAGATAATGAAGTATATATATTCACTTTTCAAGGATGGGTTTATAAACATGGTAAAATCAATATTTCATAGTTCCCGGGAATTTTGAAAATTACCCTTATAAGGGGTCAATATAAAAAAAACCCATTAAAGTAATAAAATTGATTGGATAAATGGATATTGGAAAGTTTGTTTCTTATTATTTTGTTAATATGTAACAAAGAAAAGTATGAAATATATTTAAGTAATTTCAGAGAGTTTTGAGTAGAAAACTGTAATGAAGAAAAACCAAAGTGGGTTTTTTTAATATATAACGTTTCCATATAATTAAAGAATGCACACTACCAGATTTCGCTGATGAAGCAGGCTTAAACCGAGCATCGACTTGATTTTCTAGAAACCAGATAACGTTCATTTTTACTATCTAGATCTAAAATAAATTCAGTTCTAATCTGACTGCTTAATTGTAACCATATTGGGGCTTACCAAACGAACGTCTTCTACCGTAGAGTTTCTTTTTATTTATCTTATTCTAATTTTTTATTGAGAAACCTGAGAAAAATCTTTTGGAAAACGAACTTTAGAAGTCGTGTTTGTCAGTGTCTGTAAAGCTGTAATACCTGGGAATACAGAAATTAATTCTGGTCTAAGGAAATCTATTAAATAAAGCTCGGGGACCGACAAGCGGTGTTAATTATTGGAGATAGAGATGTAGCCTAAACAACAGGCGATAATTCTAAAAGCAATAATGAATCGATTCATTCAAGTTCAATCAATGGACCGATTCATTTGAGGTCAATCAATGAATCGATTCATTTAAATTTGCGCCGGGAGGTTTTGTGAACGGAAGTTCCCACAATAGATAAGGGTAGCTAATCTGAAAATATCCAGACAATAAAGACCCGATTATGATTTTAGTGCAGAATCGCGCACAGGAAAAAAATTCGAGGCTACGATTAGGTGTTCTCAGTAAAGTCGAGATAAGAAATCGACAAGTCAAAAATTCCGGAGGGTCTAGACGTATGTAGCATGGGAACTAAGAAAAAGTTGACGTAGGAAAATTTTGAGTAGGAGGGAAGGAAGTCGACATTTTAGGGTCAGAGAAAAAGAAAAGACAGTTGCGGTCCAGATCTCGCGAACGGTAGCTCGTGGTGTACCGAGAGGGTACGATAATTGGGGATTAAGAAGTTGTAGGTTTGGGGTACCGAGAGGGTACGATAATTACGAAGTCGGAAGTGAAGTACGGTGTACCGAGAGGGTACGATAGAAGAAGGGCGTGTCGGGAGTAGTATTGAGCCAGAGTTGTGGTGGTTTACTTTTCATTGTTAGAGATTATTTGTGTTAGCGCTGTAAAGGTGTAAGTCTCCTATTCACTCATATTGGATTAGCTGACCTTGAAAGGTAAGATAGGTTAATACGGAAGCGTTATATTGTTATGCCAATTCTTTTGGGCACATGAGAAATGTCGATGTGCGTATTCCCCGGATTACTGACAGCTCCTTGAGGTAAATAGAGTCGATTATATTATTGTACAAAATTATACAATTGTGATAACTTCAAATAATTTATGGAAACTTGTACCGTATTGTATGTAGTTGCTGTAATTGGAATAATGTGCGCCCCTCGTTGAGTTTATTTTTTTTTATATTTCGAATATCCTAGATTTTATTTTCAATTATTCTTTTTGAAATATAGCTGTAATTTTAGAAAAGTCGAGTTTCTTTCCTATTTTCCCAACTCCTCAGTAAAAGAGATATTAACATAAAAGACTTCCTCTTAGTGCAGGAAGCACGAATCTTCATTCTTTCGATGCCTTTGAAATGGAGAAATAGTCTAGATATTTAGAGATTCAGGAACTAAGTAAGATCAAAATCATTATAAAAGAGGAAAATAGTCGCGCTTATTACAAAGCACCTGTGGTGAATCAACAAGATTTAGAATTCATGAAAGGGCTGTAGTGATACAGGTATTAATTCAGTGGACAATAGCAAATTCAACGGGAGGTTCAATGCCCCTGATTTAATTTGTTTGTTCCAAACTCCAGACCAATTAATGTTAATAACGGCTGCTTCATGAAAGGAAATTTTTTTACTCTGGTCTATATATTGTAATAAGAAACTACAGATTGAAAAGTTCATAAAAGCTGATTGTACAAAACGTAAATATATTCCTTCAGATGAGTTAATGAACGGAAAGTTTCAGCGAAAACGCTGACGTTGGAATTAACAAGTGGGGCTCGACAAGGAGCCGATATTTCGAAAAGTGCTAAGTTAGAATTTTGAGTGGGTGAACGAACTAAAAATTTGGAAGGTGAAAATCGACTCGTACGAGGTATTAAAAGGGCCAAAAGAGAGTTTGTCAGGGAGTATTGACACGCCGGAAAAACTAGTAAGATCGTCGAGAAAAAATCGTGGTGCAAGGCTCGAATTGGTCTTAAAATTTAGCATTATTATAATTAAAATAGAAAGGCTTTTTATTTGATAGAAGAAATATAACAAACATTTGTTTTGATATTCAAATTTTATTATAATTATATTGAGTGATATTAGTAATTCTTTTTTGAAGCCTAAGAATTGAGTCAGACTTATTAGAGAAATTGAACAAATAGTGCTGAGTTTCGGGACAAGCAATTAAGAGTAACGGTAGTTATTCTTTATCGTTTATTGTTTGTCTTAAATAGGCCGTTTCTTGTAGAAAATAGCGTGTGCCCAGTTTTGTTTTGAAAATATGGTCTTGGAGTTTAGGGGTGAGAAGTATCTAAAAATGTTGGTATATTATTCAGGTTGAAAATGTCTAATTAAAGTAGAGTCAGAAATTAAGGAGTAGGTGGTAGGTTGACATATCTCTGAAGAATTAAGATAGCATTAAGAATTATATAGATGATTCATAATGCTTGAGGGATCCGCATCGCCCTCTCCTTAATTATTCAGTGTGTCATCTTTATTTAGATTTTATTGAGTTAAGGATTGATCAAACTATTGTATTTTGGCACATTTTATCATTATACTTCTTAAAATTCATAATTGAGTTTCATAACCATTTTCATTATCACAGAGAAAATTTATGAACATCAAAGACCTTCCATTTTCGCGAAGGCCGTACCTTTCCTAGGACCGCTCGACTAGGATTGGTTCGTTCCCCATTCGATAAGTCAGTCTAGTAATATTTTCCATCCAACCACCTCCCGCAAAGAGGTGGCTTATTACAAAAGATTCACCACTTTGGAAATAATTTTTTAATATTTCCCACTTTTGTTCAAGAGTAAATCGTATTTGTTGGTAGAATGATTATTGCTCTTTTCTAGGTGCAAGCTTATTGGTCGGACTCTAAAGTATATCCTGGGGCGAAAACAATGTTGAATATCAAAACAACATCTCCGTCATTTTGTGCAATCTCAGCCGTAGATTCTTCAGTTGGGTTTATGGGCGCTTCTGACAATTTGAATGCCCATTCTCTAATCAGGCGTCTTCATCTGGAACCAGCTCCAATAACATCGAATAGAAAATCGTGCATTTCACAAAATAAGAAGAATGTTCAAGGTGAGTTTCTGTTCAAAATTCATTAAAAGCTTAAGCGTATTTGTTCATTATTACATATATGGCTAGTTGCCCTTTTATTGGCAGCTCAGTATACGTTTCTTAGAATTTTTCCGTTGGTCGAAAAAAACGAAAAATCCAGGCAATCAATTATATCGAATTATGTCATGAGATATATCTAAAGCGTTTGATATTTTGATGATGAAGAAACTCTTTATATAGGTATACTTTGAGGGTCCACCTCATGGTACTCTCTTTTCTGTCGGAAAGAGAACAAATAGTACAGTGGCAGAATGAAATGGCAAGAAAGAAGGGGTTGGAGCTTGGGGTTCCCCATGGTTCCAAATTGAATCTCATATTATTCATTATTTTTACCAGTGATCTCCACATTTGAAGATACAGGTGCATTTCTACTGTTGTTTGCTGACGAAACATTTCTCTTGAAGGTTTTCACTTGCAACAACTGCGGAAGATGTAAAAAGTTTTCTTAAAGTTCAATAACTGGTTTAATTGTAGGTTTTTAACAATAAATGAGTCCATAATACAACAGCTAATTATAAGAATCAACGAAAATATGACCATCAAATTGTTAGATGTAACAAGGCTCAGGTTCCTATTGAAGAACTAACCTAACACTACCTGAAGGGTCCAACTAATGCTAGGGATATCACAATACCTCGGAACAATGATCTAGTAATCACTCACATACTCTCAGAGCAGCGTTGGATATCCGGAGCTATTTACTTTCTCTATACGATTTATCGTTCTCTACCAGGACTACTCAACGATTTACTCTAAAGAACGCCAGTAGTTTACAAGGAATACAATCTCTCAAAGTAAGCGGGCACATGCATATGGCCAATATGTAACACAAACTGACTAGGACATTATAAAATAGATAACGTACCCCATAACCTAGGCGTGTTAATGGACGTTACAATAAGAACAAAAAAGAAATAGGTAACCGGGGGATCACACAAGAGTATATGCAAATCAGTTACATATCAGGCTCGGCGAATACCATGAACAGTACAAATAAAGAACCACTATTAATAAATTCAACAAACAGCAACCTGGCACAGAGAGAAAGTATACAATACAAATAGATAACTTGTGAGGGGCGTGGCGCTTTATTTATATACAAAAGCAATGCATTATAGTTGAAACATTCCGGTCGGATTAAATAACACTGAAGCAAAAATACAAGAATGAAAAGCGATGGACGAGCGTGCAATCACTAGTTTCACATTAAAACTAAGGTGGTATAGAAAATTGTGAAGCATGCAAATAATCAGAAACGTTTAAAAGAAGTTTACATACTAAGAGTTACCAAGTGGGACTGTTATAAGAACTATTATTCCGAGTATGTTTCTAAGTCGCTCAAGAGGTTTATTTCCAAGAACCTTCCTCTCTGCCGCTTCAAAATACAATGGGAATGCCATAAGGACGTTGTTTTCTTGGTTATTGTCACCAATCGCATACGTGTCAAGTTACAGTTCCATAGAATATTTGACACATAAATAATGCAGGTAAATACTGTAATGTAATGATGTAATTTATATAATCTATGAGGCATTCTGTCACTCGTATAATCCTTAGAGAATACGGATCTCTTCAATAGCAACAGTAATCAGGGAATCCATTCGGAATACAGCTTTAATAGCTTACTTTGGCAACTTGTTGCTTCATATGGCATTTTTCTTTGGGGTGAATTTTTTATGTTATGGATGTACTGATTCTCCAGAGGGAAATCATTAAAACAATCTTGTATCTCAAAAATGGATACATATTTGCAAATAAATTGGGCATAATTATTCTTCCGGCAGTGTACATTTCTTGATGCTGTGAATATATATTATTATTTTTATAATTTGCTTTATTGAAAATTGTGTTTATTCTAATTTCAGTTCCCTCATTTTATACTGACCCAACAGCTGAGTCTGAATGGGACCAAAAGCGTAGACGAAGGAAAAGATACGTTTATCCATTTTCAGAAGATTTTGATGCATACGATACATTCAATGTAAGTGAAGTTAAAATCTGATGAGAATTTTCATGCAAAACCTATTCCTCCGCAGAAATTTGGTACAGTGGTCATAACCAATCTGAAGGTTGTCACAAAGCCATGCTACACAGGTATGAGCATTTATTTTTACGACGGCAGTTTGATAAGTCAGCGAAGTTTTTAATTTCTTGTCTTAAATCGCCATCAGTCGATAGAGTTCTATTGAATTTTGAGTAAGTTGTGATCTTGAAAGAACTTACCATTTGGAAGAGATAAAAAAGTCACTGAGTTGTCAAACTGCTCTCGTATTACTTGGAATATATGTTAGAACTTATGTTTCTTTTCCTATTTTAGGTCCTAAGGTGTCTTTGTATAGTCCAGGTACCCAGCTATTTTTACGAATTGAAATAAATAGAGACTACTATGAACGTATGATTATTTTCTTTAAACATTAAGTCCATTTTAGCTCCATTTCAGATTGATCATTACAATCTGCATAACGAGGATAAGGTACTTGCTGTGCGAACTTATTTTCCTGAAACCTGGATATGGGAACTCACGCCTGTAAGGTCAGTATACTACAACTAGGATGGGGCCAATATTTGGCATAGCCCGATTTCAGGTATCGTCATCAAGCTTCTCTCTGTACTGCCTCGATTCGTTGGACAGGGCAAAAAGTACCTCTAAAAATAGGTGCTTGTATCTATGGAGTAATTTTGCACAAGCTTGATCATTATTTTCGTTATAATTCCAATATTTTTAGGAAAATTATGTCTTTCAATGTTCGACTCGAACGTTTTAATTAATTACATTTGTTGACGATGATTAAGTCACATAAATCGTCGTAAATTTTATTTGTCTGTAAGTTTTTCAAAAATTTATTGTCGTGGTAGTCTGTGTGAGCTTCGGTTGGTGAATATGGCTGATGTGGTACCAAATCTCATCCATCATGGTTATTTGAGCGCGGTCTTTTCGTGTCGATTGCTTCTTGTAGACGTTCGGGTTGATCCTAATGGACACCGTTGAATTGAATGATCTCCCTTTGGAAGATTCCGCTTCTGTTTCAGCATATGCATCGCAAAGCCCTTTCAAAGTGGGGAAACTTTAATATTGTTTTCTTTTGACATTTTTGAAGAGCAACTAGTGATTCTTCAGGAAAGGTTCCTGCTCGGTTCTTTGCAGTAATTCGGGGAGAATTTGGACACGATTAGTTTTGTTGTCAAAGAATTCGTGTGGGACCCATCCAGCCAATTTTCAGCTAGCATTTGAGTTGTCAGGCTTTCGTTTTCTTCTACAGCCACTAGTGGGGTCAAGTTTTCGAACTCCGATGGTCGAATTCTTTTTGCATTCACTAGATGTATTCACTAGATTGTGATGTTAGTGTCCTGCTGAGTTCTTATGGTTGAAGAATAAAAAAGGGGCTACTTAGGTCTACTTTTTTGATATTTACAGGCCTTCAAATAAGACGAAGCGTTCATCCAGAATTTCTCTGTCGTTAGTGATGTTGACGGGATGATACCGCAGGTTCTTCCGTTGGCAAGTTTTATGGTCTATATGGGGCATGTCAACATTGATGTATCGCGGACCAATCGCGTTCATCGATTCTTATTGACCCAATCTTCATTAATTGTCCTGGAGAGTCCGTTGAAAACGCCGGTACTTTGGGTACTGATTGTATAAGGGATAATCGTTTGGTTCTTGTTGTTTTGAGTGTGAATTCTCGTCGCCGTAACCAACAGGAATCGTCCAGCTTCAATGATGTCTCATTTCTTTAATATTTCTCGGGTCGCCCATGACACAGACTACCAAGGGACATTAATGTTGATAAATAGGTTGAGATACTGAACAAATTCATGACTCAATCTTTCGATTCGCATGTACCCGTAAGACTTATGAGAGTTTTTCTATTTTTCAGAAGTTACAAGCAAATTCCAACAGAAATTCCGCATTCTATAACCAAGTGGAAGACGAATGTGTTATGTGTCTCCCCTACCGAGGGCGTGGGAATGAGTATACCAACGGAAATATCCAGTTTTCAGCCATTTTTCGTCAATATTTTGACGCCTTATTCGATAAAACGAGGGGAAATCTTACACTTGAGGATATTGATCTTCAACTACATAAACCACAGTCTGCCTGTGAGTAAGCGAAAATATTTTGTGCAAGCTCGAAATTTTAAAATGAACTCCGTTGTTCCAGATGAAGATCACCATAGGCACCTCGAATGGAATGAAGCTTCTGAGTGCACAGAGTACTGCTTCGTACTGTATCATGTCGAGCGATACGTTGACCCATGTATTTCCCTTGTCAGGAAATGAAATTGGTGATGCGACAATCACAGTTGTAGCTGAAGTAGACGCACTTTTTCCTGGCCATTGTGGACCAGAAGCGATAGTGAATACCAGGTATTTCAGTACAACTGTTTCACATCAGACATTAACTAGATTTCTCCGGAACTTCTCCAAATTTTATCTGAAAAAACTCAAAAATTTTTTGAAATGAAATGGAATAAATTGTCTAAGAAGCACTGTTTCTTTTATAGACATATAATATCATCAATACATTTGTGCGGCAGTTAACCAATAAAGAATCAAAGAAAATATTGACCGCGACCATTCAGCAAATATCATCCGAGAGAGCCTATTCCGATTGGATATTCATAAATAACAAATTCCAGGTCGATTTTATTTCCTTTAAAAAGAGGTGAACTGAAAAAAAAACGTGTTTAGCTAATATTTTGCGAGTGATCGATTTAAAAAATCACCAGTTCGTGAATAATTTTTGAGAACATCTGTGCATCATAACATAAATAGAGGTTAATTCTTGATATAAGGTATATAAAATTATTCAAATATTTTAATTTTAGCCTTCTACATAATTAATTCAAAAAAATTATATTCAATGATTATAACTTCTGAAAATAAATTAAAATATTGTCATATAAGTACCACTTATATCAATTGACATATAACATAAACATTTGTTATAAGACATCCGAATGGTATAACAAAATCCAATAAATTAAAATTGTTAACCAAAATCCTATAAATTAAATATTTTGAATAGACAAAATTTTGTTTCTGCTGATCAATCTTATGAAAACAAATATTTTTCAGAAATGTCTAACATAATCTTAAGAATTTCATCATAAAACTATCTTACTTAGAATATTCAATATTATTGGATATCTAACTAAGTTACTTTATATAAAAACTCAAGATATGTAAACCATTACTGAAAAACAAGTTTTAAGAGAGACTTTGCTTCTTCAGTATTCAAATAATTCATATTCAATAAATATAACATCAATCAACAACAAATATTTACTCACCCTTCAACCGTTTAGAAAAACTTATGGCAAACTGAAAAATCTTTAAATGTAGTGTGACGGTTAACTATATATATATATTCCTGTGGTTTACCCTTGATCTAAAAGATTGAAAGACAATTTAACGGCCTCTGTTATAGCACAAGGACTATCTGTATAAAGAATGTTAAGGAAACCAAATAATTATATATTATGAATAAAATAACATGAATAGAGGTTAATTCTTGATAGAAGGTATATAAAATTATTTAAATATTTTAATATTAGCCTTCTACATATTTAATTTCAAAAAATTATATTTAATGATTATAACTTCTGAAAATAAATTAAAATAATGTCATATAAGTACCACTTATATCAATTGACATATAAAATAAACATTCATTATAAGACATCCGAATGGTATAACAAAATCCAATAAATAAAAATTATTAACCAAAATCCTATAAATTAAATATTTTGAATAGACAAAATTTTGTTTCTGCTGATCAATCTTATGAAAACAAATATCTTTCAAAAATGTCTAACATAATCTTAAGAATTTCATCATAAAACTATCTTACTTAGAATATTCAATATTATCGGATATCTAACTAAGGTACTTTATATAAAAACTCAAGATATGTAAAACATTATATATATATATATATATATATATATATATATTGTCATGGTATTTACAGTTAAAATAAATAATTACATAAATATATTAAGGAAAAGACTCACCTTTGTATATAAGTTGACTCGTTAGAGTATAACCAGAGCACATTTAATTAAATAATATCTATTCCGACAGAAATATTAATAATTCAATTCGTAAAAACACTCACAAGCTAAAATTATGAAGAAAAAGCATATTCAGGATACATAACGACTAGTCGATTGAAAATTCTTTGAACGGTAATCAAAAAACAGTACTCTTGTTGACAGTTAATAAATAGAATTTACAGGGAGATTTCAATTTACAATTATTCAATATAAAACTAGCCAAAGTTGCTTAAAATAGAAGTAATTTGAATTTAGATATCAAATTTGAAATTGATGAAGAATTTGTTGAAAAGATTTGTTATTATAATGAATCACATATAAACTTTAGTGAAATTATTGACAAAGAACAAGCTTAAATAAATATAACTCACCAGAATGATGTAAATAGGACAAATTTGATCAAAATTCACTTAATTCAATGAAAGATAGCATCTACGTCAGATATTTTCAAATGATTAATGTAAGAGAGATCCTTGAAAATGTTTAGGCATCAATAGTATTGTAATAGCATCTAAGCTAAAGAAATTTAATCAATTTCATAAGTAATATTAAGTATTTTATAAGTTATAAGCATTAGAAGTTAAAATTTGTTAAATTTTGACACTTGAAATACTGTACGAACGAAAAGCAAGACTTTTACTGTTCTGTTTAACATGAAACATACATCAAAATGTAGTTAAAAAAATAAGCTAATTTTCAAAAGTAATTTCAAACCAGGAAATATTGTAAATTTTGTAAAATCATCAAAAGCATCATTTTTATATAATTTTGACAGAAGCTAGTAAGCTTAGAAATTCAACTTTTCTTGAAAACTATAAATAGGGCAGACACAGAAAAAGTCGGCAGTCTCCAATTATATGCAGAGCAGAATCCTTGTCGGTCCATAATTAAAAAAGTGCCAAAAAAGTATCATCATCTGAAAAAAGAAGTTTGGTTATTGTGAATGGAAATTGAATCCAGAAAATACATTACCTGAATGTGAATGGAAAAATCCCACATAGAAATCAAGTTTCAAACGAGTTGGATAGATCGAAGAAAATCAACAAAGTAGCCTGTGAATTTCAGAACGTTCTAGAAGTGTTGTTTCCAACGAAACCAGTTTTATTTCTGAAACGTAGAAGGGATAGTAAAAAGGAACAATTCATAAATTGAAGAACAAACTTACCAAAGGTATAAAAAAAAATTCAATCCTGTTAATCTTTTCCAAAAGAAGTTTAGAAATAATAATAACTGTTTACATTAGAATTACGTTAGGATATTTAGATAAGGTTAGGTTAACATAGAATTAGATTTAGGTTATGGATCACTGATTATAATATTTCCAATTACTTTCATATAATATAATTTAAAAAATTCAATCGTTTAGAAAATTCAAATTGAACCCTCCCTCAAATATTAATCAAATCAAATTTAATTATATTTAAATTTCAATTATTCAAAATTATAATCTTAAGAGCTAGCCGGAATCATAGAATACATCATTTACATACAAGGGTGATCTAATTATAAATTCATTCACAAAATTTCATTAATTTAATACCATAACAATATATATATATATATATATATATATATATATATATATATATATATATATATATATATATATATATATATATATATATATATATATAATTATTTGGTTTCCTTAACATTCTTTATACAGATAGTCCTTGTGCTATAACAGAGGCCGTTAAATTGTCTTTCAATCTTTTAGATCAAGAGTAAACCACAGAAATATTTATATATAGTTAACCGTCACACTACATTTAAAGAGATTTCAGTTTGCCAGAAATTTTTCTAAACGGTTGAAGGGTGAGTAAATATTTGTTGTTGATTGATGTTATATTTATTAAATATGAATTATTTGAATACTGACAAAGCAAATTCTCTCTTGAAACTTGTTTTTCAGTACATATCTTGAGTTTTTATATAAAGTAACTTAGTTAGATATCCAACAATATTGAATATTCTAAGTAAGATAGTTTTATGATGAAATATTTGTTTTCATAAGATTGATCAGCAGAAACAAAATTTTGTCTATTCAAAATATTTAATTTATAGGATTTTGGTTAATAATTTTTATTTATTAGATTTCGTTATACTTGTCTTATAATGAATGTTCATTTTATATTTCAATTGATATAAGTGGTACTTATATGACATTATTTTAATTTATTTTCAGAAGTTATAATCATTAAATATAATTTTTTGAAATTAAATATATAGAAGGCTTATATTGAAATATTTAATAAATAATTAATTTCTGTTTTTCGGTCACTTTTTTTGATAAGAGTAATGTTTCGTCCATTGTTTTTTCATTTCAATCAACTCTTGCTATGAAAGCGTGTTTTTCAGGGATGTTGTTGTCAAGCATTTGATCGTTGAACCTGAGGGCTATCCGGTTGAGGAAACAAAATCTGCATTGTTATGTAATTCTGGTAAGTGGAAATCACATATCTACGAACAAGTTGAATTTATTGAGTATTTTTTATGTGGCCTCACTCGATAGATGTGTATACTTCATCGAATGTTTCATGGAAGATCCAAGTACCCAGCAACATTGTCCCTAAAACAGCCAGAGCAAAGTTGTCATTAAACGCAGATTTACTAGGGCAATCTTTAGAGGTAAGGATTCACAAATTCATGGAAATAAGTTTTCCTTCATAGTTGCTAAGTATAGTCACATTAGATTGAATTGTTTTTAAAGATATAAGATACGAGTTCACTGTGCATAAGAAATTATAGCACAGCGAGTTGCTGCATTCTTACGAATTCGTAGGAATCTGGCGGCAGCTGGAATCATTTCCTTTAGTTGCGTGGATCATCGACCATTATGAAATTTTCATAGAACAAGCACGAATCTCTTCTTCTATGTTTCAACGACTGCAAACTGGCTGTTATAGTTGGGAAGTCAATCAGTCGTAAAATTTTTTTCTGGATGTAATTCAAAAGTTGTAACGAATGCTTAGCTGCTGAACTCCAAACATGAGAGCACTATTCGAGTCCTGCTCTGATCTGGGTTTTTCATTACAATAGAAGAACCTGATCTGCAGAGAAATATTTTCTAGCCTTGAACAAATATCCCAGCTTATTTGCAGCAGACTTCCCAGTGTCAGTCACATGTTCCGCCCAAACCCTAACAGAACGATAAGTTGACAGTCACGTTAAGAAGATGCATGGAATCACTTGGCTGAAGCACCTGGTTTTTCAACATCAGGTCAAAAGTTACGAACTTAGTTTTTCGAGAAAAGTTGTTGTTTGGGTCTTCCCTTTGTTTATCTTTTTAGATCTTCGTTCAGGGACTCGATTTTTTGGTGGCTAGACTCAAAGGTTTGTCACATGTGAAAGAAAAAATCAACTTGCTATCATCCGCGAAGCTCACAATCTGGTTCTCGGTCTTAGTAAGAAGATCGTTTATGTGGATCAGGAGGGTGAGAGACAAAACTGAGCCAAGGCTCAGTTTTATTCCTTGTGGTCACAATGTGGTTCTTGGTCTTACTAAGAAGATCGTTTATGTGGATCAGGAGGGTGAGAGACAAAACTGAGCCAAGGCTCAGTTTTGTCTCAAGGGATACTTCAGCGTTCAAGTGGATAACCGACACCATCTACGACTACATGAATGTTTCTGTTGGGGAGATGGCCTATTCAGAAAAGCCTTATGCCAGACACGATTGAAAGCCTTGTTTATGTTCAGAGCAACTGAACTAGCGCTCTTAAGCCCTTGTCCACACTTGCGTCACATAGTTAAGGAGGTCATCTGTTGATTTGCGGAAACCATAATAATTGTCATTGAGGAGACCTTTGCTCTCCAGGTATGTAACTGAAGCTCCTTAGGTTGCGGTGTTATGAAGGAACTTCTAACCTCTTAATTCGGGAGGTAAGGCATTTCGTTCCGCCCCTAAACTCTTCAGGTTGGAGATGGGGTGCAAGTCTGCCAATGACGCCTGTGACCTTGTTTTACGTCGGAACGTCGGTTGTCGGACACTCGTGCTCTGCACTACTTGAAGCCGGCGAAGATGTTGAACTAATAATCGGAAGGCGGTAGCGTCCTCTATGGGATACGCCGTAAAGCTGTGCAGTGCAAATCGGAATTCTGGGCAAGGAGCGAGCACGCTAAAGAAACATTTCGAGATTGATAGCTGCTTCCATAATTTTCGACAAATGAATATTATCGATATTGAGCGGTAGTTTATTTCTATTACAAAACGAAGTGCCTCTGCCGTATTTAAACTCAAAACAGAACGGATTTTGTGAAATAAACGTTCTTTTACCTTCCTTTGAATCTCCAGTGAAGAATTCTTGATTTTCAGAATATGGAAGATCTACTGCAAATGCCTAACGGATGTGGCGAACAAGTGATGGCCACAATGGCACCAAATTTATACCTCATCAAATATCTACAGTCGATCAACAGTCTGGAAATTCCGATTCGACAGAAGGCAGTGAAAAATATGAAAATCGGTAAGTACAACCAGAAAGCAAAGATTTATCATTAAGTAAGAATAAATTCTTTCAGGTTACCACAAGATTTTGAATTACGGCCTGAAGGATGGTTCATTTTCGCCATTTGGTTATCACGACTCGTTCGGTTCGATGTTCTTGACCAGTTTTGTGGTCAAAACTTTGAAGTTGGCCAAGGATTACATTTATGTCGATCAGAGGATCATTGACAGGGCGGTTTCTTGGATTTTCACTCACCAGTTGGAAAATGGCTGCTTCGATACAATGTTACACGTTTTTCAAGATATGGTAAAAAAAATTCTTAAGTTTTAATTCTTCAATCGATATCAAATCTTTAATATTATAATTGATGTGTATTTGCCTATTATTATTATGATAATTCCTGAGGACAATAATATTTCAGGGTGATACGAGTACTGAAAATAGTACTTCAGCTTTGTCATCTTACGTAATCATCAGCTTATTGGATTCTGGTATCACCATCCCAAAAAATGTTATTGAAAATGCCAAATACTGTATAAGAGGTTATAGTGACCCCGACAAGTACACACTTGCTATTAGCTGTTACGCTTTATTCAAGATGAAATGGTACGACGAGGCCAACAAAGTACTGAAGAGGCTCTTGAATGTTGCTTCCAAACAGAATAATATGTTATGGTGGTCCATGAAAGGTAAGAGAGAATACTAGGGTTATCTTTTGTGTTTCGGAAATGAGAAAGAAAAATAAACATTATTCAATAATATATGTGATTGTTACTGTTCTCTTAACAGAAGGTAGAACTCATCAAAATTAAGGATTTCAAAAAAAATCGTCTTCTCAAAATGTTCGATGGAGAAAGTTAGAAGCACTTCAAATTTATGATAGATTGGGCCGTTGCTTGGTAGAAATCAGTTGTAATTGTCATTATAAAATAAAACACTTGTTTACATTTTCTACTTTATTTTTGGTATTGACGTACGTTTCGTCTTTGCTAGAAAGACTTCATCAGAATACAGGTATTCTGATGAAGTCTTTCTAGCAAAGACGAAACGTACGTCAATACCAAAAATAAAGTAGAAAATGTAAACAAGTGTTTTATTTTATAATGACAATTAGAAGCACTTCAATTCGAATTTGACTCAATGCAATTGAAGTCCGGTTCTGTTAGTTCGACGCCAGCGAGTCCTCATTGAAAGCATGTGTTAATTCAAACGTTGAATTGAGATTACAATTTTAACGTAAATATTCAACAGGCTCATGATATTTTTAGCTTTCGTTAATCTGTCGAAAAATGCTACATATTTTTATAATAACATGTTTCACCTTATCTCGTGCTAATTGATTTCGACGTTTAGAATATTGACTTCTTCGATTCTTGACTGGGAATCAAAATTATTGGCAAATTTGAATTATCAGCATGTAAGCGACTTTGAAATTAAATCCTTAAATGAAACTACAATATTTTAAATAAGTAACACTTCGGCGGACCTGCATTGCAACCCTTAAAAATCTACATATAGCAAAAGCATGCTCATTGACAACTTACAGACAGTGGCACCTTAGCAACTGATATTGAAGTAACAAGTTATGTCCTGCTGACTTTACTTGAATACAATACGAACGAAAATTTGGCTCATGCACATTCCATAGTGAGATGGTTAACTTCGAAGACTGGGCCATATGGAGGATTCAAATCCACTCAGGTAATTAGATGCTTAACTTGCCTTTTAATGCGACTTCAAATATATATGGTTACAAACTTAAATTTACAAACAAAATTCTTGATTGATAATATGTCTTTTGTATCGTACTTTCTTTATCTTATATACCTACCACATTTCCTTATTTAAATTAAAGATATTAAAGAAATAATGTATTTTATTTCAATAACTTAAGGATTTTACTGATTTTAAAAAAAATTTAAAAATAATTGTCACTTACATTTAATTATTCAGGATACTGTGGTAGCATTAGATGCTTTGACGAAGTATTCAATTGCGATATCTTCACGGAAAATCAACTTGGATATACAGGTACAGGCAGAAAGACAAAATCTCAACTATCAAATTCAAAATGAAGATCTTTTGAAGACTAAAAAGATCACTTTAAAAGCAATGAATAATGAGATTAACGTGAGAATACGAGGAGAGGGTTGCCTTCTAGTACAGGTGAGCAATATTTATAAAAATTACGACTACAATTGAGACTGTTTCGTAATGTAATAAACATCTGAAAGTATTGGATTGAGTCGGTTTTCAATTTACGTAAACTCATCCTCAAACGATATATCGAAATAATATACAGGGTGTTTCATTGGTTATTGCACAACTTGAATTAGAGCTACCCTAGATAAGTTCAAAATCAAATTTGAAATGATAAAAAATCCAGGTCCGTGTTGGAAAAATATGTGAATGCTGTCAAGCTGTGATGCAACAACCTGTATATTGAAATTTGTTAGTTTGATTGAAATATTTATGATTCACGTTGTAAAAATAGTAAGACAACGAAATTCTGGTCACCTATTCAATTGAAGCTCTTAAGGAATGCAGGTGTTACGAGGGAGCTTTCACCTCTTAATTAGGGAGACGGTGTTTCGCACAGAATTCGCATAGAATTCAGGGAAAACTTACCTCATCTTCTCGTTTCAATGCAGTTGGCAATCTTTGGTCAAGATAAACAACAAATTTTAATAGTAGAATTAAGAGGAAACAAAAAATTATGCCATAATAATAGGGTATAGTCTGTGATGGATATTTTTGTTTCTCCTCATCAACTTCAAAATCTCCAGCTTGTGTAGGTGCATTATCACTGGAAACACTTTAACGGCTTCTCATTTTTAATTGTATTTGGGTTTTTCGTAAAAGAAATTTAGTCTACGTCCACATCATCAAAAAGATTAGAAATAAACTTCAAATATTATTGTGAAAAAGTGTTTGTATGTTTACTGATGTAGGAGTGGATGAAACTTTATCCCAGACAGAATCAGAATAATACATTAAGAAATAGTATTCCTAAGAGTATGTTATCCTTTATCTATCTGTAAATATTATTTTTTTCAACCCGCTATGCGGTCAATTAATAGCATAAAACGGATATCAGATAAGTATATTTTTATGGCCCAGGTGCCTGCGCACCTGGGCTTTTCGAACAGGTGCGGTGCGCAGGCTCTGCTTGTGACGCCAGTGACCATGTGTTCCACTTTGGAACGGTCGTTAAACGCTGTGTATCTTGACCTACTTGAACTCGGCGGGGACGGTCAGTCAGGAATTTTAAGACTAGTCGTATCCTCTATATGATACGCCGGTCAAGCTGCAACAGATCACGGGCAGGATTCTAGACAAGGAGTGAAGAAGGTGGTTGCTACACACTCTCCCTCCAGTGAGCGTTGATAAGCTCACGGAATAGGGCGTTGGGATCAGGCAAGGATACAGTCCGCCACTGGGCTGGTAGCGGTGCCATCTCCAGCAGACTAGTCGTCTCCTCTATATGATACGCCGGTCAAGCTGCAACAACAAGCTGACTCTGGACGAGGAATGAAGAAGGTAGCTGCTACACAATGAAAAGAGATACAAAACGAAGTCATTTTTTCGGTTGAAATGAATCACAAACTAACGGACTACTCCATCCAATATAAAATAGAACTCTTTTATTTTTTATGAAGTGTATAAAGCCCAACTAAATAAGTGTTACGACTATTTTTCTCAAAATATTCCTAAAATTTTCTTCCTTAAAAAAATACCCTCTAAGTAAAGCTATAATTTCAGTCCGTCCTGACGTACTACTTGAAAAATGTCCCGAAAAGCGATTCATTCAAGATAGCTTTAGAGGTTTCTCCAGTATCTACAGTAGCCAAATGTTCCATAGCAACCATATCACCATGTGTTTCGTACTCTGGACCGGATCTTCATTCCAACATGGCAGTGTTGGATGTTACCCTACCCTCTGGATATATAGCAGACAGAGCATCCCTTTATAAGCTTACTGAAGTTGAGGAGCAATCAAGTATGTTTGTGATACCTTCTAAGGGAGGTTTTTTTGCATTTTTGTTTAATGCAACATTTAATAATAAAACTAATAATTTTATTCATATATTATAGCGTGTGAACAATTTTCACACATCAAATTTTTACATGGAGTGTCAATATACGAGTGGAATATATAAATTAACTATACAATAAAAAGGTATATAGTAGGGTGATTCAAAAAAAAAAATTTTGTTTTCTTGCAAACAAGCTTAAAAGTTTCAATTCAATGTAAAAAGATGCCAGTAAAAAGTTGAGCGCTTAATATTAATACGAGTAGAGTCGATTGATCTATATTTTTCGATCGATCCGGTTTGAAAAAGTCAATTTTTTTTAATAATTTTTTTCTATAATTTTAGGTGGGATCTGCTTTTCGTTCAAATTTCGTCTTTGGTCACCCCCGTTTGGTCAACCCTAGGGCGGTGACCGTTTGGCGAGAGCGGGAAAAGTCCGGAAATTTTCATCCGCTCGTTTCGTCGCGACGGAAAGTCATCCGCGAAATATATGGGGTTTCGCGGGTAGCGGGTCTATCGGACCTTCGGTCCGAACGGGCATTTTCGCGACGGGCTTTGCACCCTTTCCTTAATTTTATCGACGTTATCTTCGATCGAAGCCGTCGATGGGCGACCACTTCACGACCGTCCTTGAAGGCTCTATACCACTGATATGCACGAGTTTTCGATAGAGCATTATCACCAAAGGCCTTTTGCAACATTTTCAATGCATCGGCACACGAAAATTCATTTGCAACACAAAACTTTAAACAAATTCTTTGCTCAACGTAATCACCCATAGTAAAAATCGGCACGCTCTCTGACATCGACTGACTTAATCAGCTGTTGCAAACACACTAGTTGACAGATACCGCTCAAGCTTGGCATAGTAATTAAGGACAGTGGTACCAACTTAGGAAAAAAATTTTTACCTGCCTCATTGACCCGCCAGATTTAAATCGATAATTCCCGGTACTTTCTTGACAGAATATATTCGCGATTAGTAGTTGCAGTAAAAAGAACGCGATACGGTGTTTTTCTTGTACACTTTTTAATGTTGAAAAATTGTGATCACATGGACGCTTAGTCCATGTAAGTGACAAAATAAAAAAACACGAGAATTCGAAAACTCATATGCACAAACACATGGGAATTTGTATTATTAGGAAATATCAATATTGTAGAGCAACTTGATTCATCGTATTGCCATAATATTCGAAAATACAATGAAAAAGTCTCACAAAATATTATAGGTATGCCTTTTCAAAAATTACAGACTGTATTAATTTTCGTGCTGCTTTCGAATTGGCTCTTCGAAAAAGAGTTCTTCGATAAAAGCGACTCATCTGAAAATCCTGGGATTTTTCGTAGGCTCGTTAATTTTTCTGCAGAACTTGATGAAGCAGTAGCTGAATATTTAAAGGAAAACACTGTCTTCGATGGGACATGAAAAGGAATTCAAAATGATTTACTCAATTGCATGCTTGAGATTTGTCAAGAGAGAATATTTTCTGAAAAATTTTCGAAACTCGGGTCACGCTATTCCCAATAATAAAAAAGTGATAGAAAATGAAATTATTTCTTGTTTATACCCTCTTAGAAATGAATAACGACAGAAAGTACCCTTGTGAGTGAATATGTTGATTAAAATTTGCAGAAGAGAAGTATTATTTACTTGACATTCTATCTTTCCTTCAGAGGTCAAGATGTTCGAAGAGATAAAAGACCGAGTGGTGTTCTACTTTACAAAATTGGACAAAGAAGTGCGATGTTTCAGCTTTGGTATCAGTGAGGACACTTTCGTCGAAAAAAGAACAGACAGTATGGCAAAATTGTACGACTATTACAAACCAGAGTTAGAGAATATTGAACTATATACAATGCAGAATTGTTCTGACAGTACTGATGAAGATTCAACAATAACCACGACTACAATTGGTAGGTTAACAATGTTCATCTATAAATTTCATGATATTTTCCATAAACATATCAGTATATCCATAGAATTCTTATTGGTGTCTATAATTGTACTGAACTCTAAAGAGGATACATGAAATCTTTAACAGTCAGCCGATTCCACGGACAAAAAAGGCAATATACGCTTCAACATCCACCAATAGTGGGATGTATTAGCATATATTCCCTATTGGCGATGGATTCAATGACACCATGCTCAAAATGCGATTCATTATCGTGGCGAAAGAAAATATGGTTCTTTTGGTGCGGTCTTTTCTTGTCGAATGCTGCATACGTCTCCTCTTTCTCTAGACAGTTGGAACATATGCATAATCGATCAAAACAATTTTATTTTTATTACATGACTACTAAAAGAGTGAAGCCAAATCGATAAATCTTCTCTTTACTACTTCGAAATTTCTTTGTAGTTGTTTTTTGAATGAGTTCGGATGATATTCAAAAGTTTTATCGCCTAAGAACTTCAATACAACTCTAAATTCAGTATTATAGCGCTCCTCACTGTATAAATTACAATTTACTTACAACATGTCATAAAATCTTGTTTGTATTGTGTATAAAAATAGCTTCTTTACTTTAAGGCTCCGCTAGGAAACAAGCTACTTTGAAATAAAAAAATAAAATAGAAAGGCCTTTTACTTGATAGAAGAAATATAACAAAATTTGAATATTAAAACAAATTGAAATATGTATATCTTCTACAATTTTAATTTCAAAAAAATTTTTTTTTTTTTTATTCAAAAAACTTTTAGAAATAAATTTATGTCTAACAAGCACTGCTTACATTTAATAGACGTATATAATCAAAACTCAATATATAATGTCCAAATGAAATAAATAACCCAACAGATATACGAAAGTAATTAAAATTAATGAATAAATATTGAAAGGAGACAAAATTTTGTTTCTGGTTTTACCTTTGAGAAATACTACTTGCCTTATAAAAACATGAACACACTTAAAGGACTTCTCAAAGAATATAATTTATTTGAAATATTCAATATATTTAAATATTCGAACAAATTATTTCAAAAATCTCTAAAAAATGTGCACTATATCTTCAAAAAACAAATATAATTCTAGATAATCCCGTCTTCAGCCCTTTTTCAACATTCCAAATATCAAAATCAAAAACATAACCTACATCACTCACGTGTTAAAAGACTTAAGCTTTGAACTACAGATCAACTATATAATTCAAGATTGATCTATGTTCTAACAAAATCAAAGAACAGTGTGAGTTATTTTAAGGTTTATTTAAATTCATTGACATTCTATAATGAGATTTATTGAAGCCAAAATATAATTATATATTATATATAAAATAAAATAGAAAGGCCTTTTACTTGATAGAAGAAATATAACAAAAAAAAAAAAAAAGCTACTTTGAGTTTTGTATTTATGAATACTAAGACAAATAAATTCCATATATATTGTTATTTCACAGAAAATGAGAGTGATTCACAGCCTCCTACAACACTTTCCATATGGGACTACATAGATAACACAAGTTATGATAATGATACTACATCATCGGATTTTGAAACAACAACTTACACGATGAAATTGGAAGATTATGTTTGATTATAAAATACATATTTTTGTACATATTAATCTATCGAATATTTCAGGCTGTAGTGTAAATAATTTTGTGATATAACTAATAACATACAATAAATAAGTTTCTCACTAAAAGATAATTTATTATCAAAATTTTTAAAACTCACTGCTTAAAAAATTCAAGTAAATGTTGGCAGCCTTAGGAAACTTTGGTATATGTCTATAATCCCCGCACATGCCTGAATCGATTTTAACAAACGTAAGATTGTAAGGAAATTTAGGAGACAAAATTAAAGCAAAGATAATTGAACTAGGAAAATTTATCTTGTGTGACTTCTCGAGAAAAAACGCAAATTAAGAGAATTTATCACCGGCATGTGATATTTCATAACTCTATAGATGTCCACTAGCATATAATTATGTGAGTTATTTGAATAAAAATGAAAAGAAAGAAAAAATTATTAGTAGAAAGAAATGAACACTTATGTAATGGAAAATCTGTAACAGATTATAATTATAACAACAAAATGGAAGGTGATCGAACAAAAGGATATAAAGCAAATTAGCTGTATTGAATAAAATCCTGAAACAAGAGAACTTCTATTCGAGTCAGCATAAAAAGAAAACAAGCTCTAAAAGCCTTGTGAAACGAATGGAAACTTCTACAAAAATTTTAGTAGAGTTATTCAGAAGCTTAAGGCAGTACGGAAGCATTATTATATTTTTGAGACGAGTGAAACTTTGTGGCTATACGAGTACAATATACATTCAAACAAAAAAATATTACAACAGGCATTGAAGCAAGTTTACCAATGATACAAAAACAAGGAGAAGCATGTGGGCTTGCTGTCAGCCAAAGAAACGAACTTGGTAACATCAACCGAGCAATCAATTATTAATGTGTAGTCATCTTACCGCTTTGCGATGCCAGTGGTTCAGCTGTGTATGACGTTTCAGTACATTATTTTAAGTTGCAGGGGGTTCACACGCTGCTTGAAAAATGGATACTATATGAAGGATGAATTAAAATTGACTTTGCTTGCAAAACTGACAGTTTTATTAAGTAGATCTGTAGAATTTCTAATATTTTCCCATTTCACAAAAGCTTCATTTAAAAAAAAATCTTAATCATATTGAAGATTATATCCAACTATTATATATTCCTACTAGTTCTATCACAGACAGTTATGATTCTTCTTTGTATTATTTCTCTTTGTTTTCCTTGATTTTTTCCTTTATCTGAGGAAGCAGAATTTTTTGTAGTCTTAGACATGGATGTTCCAGAATTATATACATAACCATTCCAATTGAAAATGATGAAATAAGATCTATTATCCATAGACCAAACTGAAAAAATTAAAGAGTGAAAAATTTTTTCTTTCTCTTAAATTGTGTAAAAAAAGGGTATAAGCAACAAAAATAACTAAATTCTGAATGGTTTATGGAGGGCTGGAAAGTTTCTGCATAAGGAATAGATACGACAGTTTGACTTAAATATCGTGCTTTCCTTCAAACTTAGTCGACATTTTCAGTACCTCTTTTCAGCATTATTGTGCCCAAAATGACTGATATTTGGTCGACGGAAAAATAAAGTTCGATTTCAGAGAAATCCTAATGTTGATTGTTTACAGGAAGGAGTATTTTTTGAATGAGGATAAATCAATATACACTTTTCTTTACTTCTCAACACGTTGCGTCAATATCCGCAAAAATGTTAATCAAATTCTACTGAATAATCATTAAAAGGTATTTGAGATAAGAAAAAACCAACATATATCTTGTAGTTCGCATGGTAGTCACTTGTATTTTTCAGAATAGTAGATTTTTATCTACTTGAGTTCAGCCTAGTGGTTTGAGACCATTTTCAGCTCAAAATTCGAAATTAAAATATTTGATAACAAGCGTGCAATGAAAAATTACTCACAGTATATGAATCACTTAATTCTATGTATCTTGCTTTAAAGGTTCCTCGTCCAAAAACAACGATAAAATGGAACATATAAGTGCTGTATGTAAAAGTTCCTAAAAACACCATAATGGAACTCTCGAAAATATTTTTCATCAGATCTGAAATCAAAATATGATCAAAAATATAATTTTTCAATTCTTTTTAGTGCTGAACTGAAAAAGAATCTGGAAAGGGAAATTCCCAAAAATATATAATATAAATATTTTATCAGACGCACGTTTCGTATATGTATTTGTGTGCATTAGATGGCGCTGTTGACAAAATATTGATGTCCCTATGCGGGTAAGCTCTTATTTGTTGAAAACATTCGATTACAAACCAATGTAATTATTACATTACATTATTACACACACTATTACATTATGTGAAAATATTTCCAAAATTGTTACCTCTACCTCCATTAACCATAGCCAGAAGTCCAACTGCTATTCCTAAAGAGAAAAGAGGTCTCAAACTAACTGCTATAAGTGCTTCCATTACTCTATTCGGACGGAAACCGTTAAGATATGAGGCTAAAATGGGTAAACCAAAGAAGAGTACATAACCAAATATCTTCTTCATCTAAAAAATTTCAAAAAATAAAATAATGAAAAAAGAGTAGTATTTTAAATACGAGGATTATTACTTAAGTTTTCAGATATGGCAACACTGATATAAACATGCCAAATCTGGCGTTGTCATCATAAAGTTTGACATTTTTAATGGTGAAAGTACTCAGAACGACTGCTTTGTGTTGTTTATAGATGAAAAATTCATTTTGGTTAAAACATGGGATTAAATGGTGTACATTTTCATGTAAAGATTTTCGACGTGAATTGAACCAACAGCAGTGTGCCGATCAACTCGCTTCCACTTTTGGTGATGAAGCACCTTCTCGAGTCACCATGTAGTCGATTGATCAATATTTATCGATCGATTCGCCTATTCGGCCGATATCCATGGATAAATCCATTTTATTCCGGCGGTTCCATAATTTTCGGACGACCGTCGTATTACTTCACGGATCACCCCGATACGTAGACCACAGAAGCGGTCCATGGCCAAAGTGGGCGGGGTTTGTTTGTTTCCAAATGGCGAGCGCGGGAAAAGTTATGACATTTCCTGTTTTCTTTCGTTCGTAGTGAAGAAACGGAAAGTCGTCAGGAAAATATAATGGCTTTATCGCGGAACTGGATTTTCGGACTTTCGATCTGTACCGAAAGAGTTGCGATGGGCTTTGCCCATCGCGATTTTCATGGACTTGAAATTAGCACTACGAAGCGGACAACACATCTGTGATCCGTTGCCATGACGCTTAGCGTGTTTGACTGGTTTTCCGAATTCAGTTATGACCGCACTTCGCTCACGAACTTCGGGAGGTGAGGGTTGTCCAAAATTGTTTATTGAGCCAGAAAATATCGATGCTATGCGCGAACTCATATTGTAAGATCTACCGTGAAATTAAGGCATACTTGGCCATAAGTTCCATTCGCACCACTCAAAAAAAACTCAGGTTGATATGGTGCAGTTCAGGGGCTGAACAGGCTAGGGAGGGGATAGTACAACGATCAAGCGTTCTACGCCACTGATTGATTTCCGACACTCGTTCGAGAATGCTCGGGATACTACTGGAAGTTCGAGAATGTTCGAGCAACTACGTCAATGTATATAAGTCAATGTATAGAAGCGGATGCAAAACACGATGGGGGAATAGTATATTCGTAATTGAGCAGCGTCGAGCCAAATAGTTCAAAAGAAATGAATTCTTTGTGAATAATTCAACTTTGTTATTATATCTGTTGTATATTGGAAAATAAATTAGTATAGTAGAAATTAGACGATTTAATTAAGTGAAAACGCAACAATACGGTCTTCAAGAAATTCCGCACGAATATGCGAGTTATTATTCTACTCCTAAATGCCGAATTTCGGATCGATTCAACCTGTGGTTTCGAAAATATTGCGAAAAATATAAAAAACTTTCAAACGTGAATAATTGCGAGACTATTGAACCGATTTTGTCCATTGACGAACTCAGCCGAGATATTTAGACCCTTGAGTTTCACTGAAAGTTTTTAGATCAATCGGATTTATACGAGGGTGGTTCAAATGTGATCGAGACAAACTCTGTAGATGGCGCGCATGTATGTCTCGAAGGTCGTGGCTTGAGTATGTGATAGCTGGGTCTCTTACGAACAGTGTGGCATTTGTTTTCGTTGGAGCACGTGTTTCACGCGTGTGCTACGACCATGAGTGAACGTCAAGTGCCGACTAGCGTTGTGTAACGTATTATCATTCGTTTTTTAGTGGGATAAGACGTTAAAAACACGTTTATTTTATGCGTTAGCAAAAGCAGTTCGGTAGTGAGTTCCTGAGTAGGGCTGCCGTGTTTAAATAGGCCAAAGCATTCAAGGATGGCCGCAAAACCGTCGAGAATGAGCCGCATGATCGTCGACCGCGAACCAGCGTCACACCAGACAACATGATCCCCGGACACCTTCAATATCGCAAAATAACGGCGCCTAACGGTTCCTAAACCGTTGACCTTTGAGCAAAAATTAACGCGGTTGGAAGTTTTTCGCCGCTGACTGACGCGATACGAGGTGAAGGGGGACGGGTTTTTAACGCGAATCTTCACTACAGATGAAACATGGGTACACTATTACACTCCGAAACCAAGGTGTCAAGTAAAGAGTGGAAGAAGAAGGAGGAAGGGGCGCCAGTCAAAGCGAAGACAACCTGATCCGCGGGTAAGGTAATGTGTACTGTGTTCTGGGACCGGCAGGGCGTACTGTACGTTGATTTCCTGCGCACTCAACGTACCATCAATGCTGCATACTACTCTAACATTCTAAAAACTTACGTGAAACCCGCTCAACGCTCGAAACGGAGGAGCATTCCAGCATGAAGTGCGATTCTCCTCCAGGATAACGCGCGCCCTCATACCGTGCGTTAGACACTCGATACAATATCGGAATAGGGGTGAAGGTACTGAAACCCGGATTTATCGCTCTGCGACTACCACATGTTTGGACCACTGAAAGAGGCCTTCGGAGGTCAAAAGTTCAACACCGACGACGAGGTAGAGGGGTTCGTGCGCACATGACTGTCCGAGTTGCCCAAGGAATTTTTCGATACCGGCATCAAAAAACTTCCGGAAAGGTGGACAAAATGTGTAAATAGTGAGAGGAATTACCTAGAAAAAATGTGATTTTTCTGTAAATTTTTCGATAATAAATAAACGTGTTAGAGTATTTGTCTCCATCATATTTGAACCACCCTCGTAGTTTAATTTATATAGCCCCTAAATCTTTTTTCTAATTTCAAATATGTTATTAATCTGACGATCATGAACTGAACTTTAATATGGATTCCTATGTACTTACCGTTGTATCAAAAATAATTCTTTTCTTATTACAGGAATAGATCGTGCCAAAAATAAAACCTATTATGTATGATGCAGCATTGGTATATGTATTAACATAAGAAAAAATCACTACCGGGTTGAAAACAATATTTTCTGGAGGAAGTATTCTGAAAAAAAATATATTTTATTTTTTAATCTATATTATATTTCTTATATTATACTAAGCAAGTGTCTTTGCGCGCGCAATAGGAACAACATTGCGCCAAGATTTCCGATTGGGCTTATGGTTCTTAGATACAGATTTAATACTTGACACCTGAGACAAATCAATGGTTTGACAAGCATGGTTGTTATGTGTGTAGGTTTTTTATCAATCGCCTGACTGTCTGAACCTCAATTAGCGCCATGTCTATCACACTGTTCGCGTGATGATATGGCGTTCCTTTAGCGAACAGTTTGGATACAAAGTTCACCACTTTGGAAATAAGTTTTTAATATTTCCCAACTTTGTTCAAGCGTAAATCGACCCATTTCATTTATGTCAAACTTTCTGTCGAAATTAGAATGACAGAAGATTTACCAGACTGGAAATAACCACTACTTCACAATACAAACTTTAGATCGCCTATCCCTTACATTTTTATTGAAACGCTGTTTATTACAAAGGTTATGATTAATTCCCAGAATATCAAAGGAAACACAGAATCAAAGCTTGAACTTTGACAGGTCAACAATTAACTGCAATCTATATGTACCCCAAGGAATATGTCTAATATTTTTTAGTTTTTAGTTTATCAGAATTCGAAAAGTGAAGCATCAAACTTACCTTGCGCTGAAGCGAAATATACCATCGAAATCGGTAGTCAAAACATTGAAAATCTGAATTGACATCGCAGCAAGAATCATAAGAGCAAAGAAATACTTTATTGAGATTTTGAATCTTTTACTGATATAGAAGAATGTTGAAGAAATTATGTACATATGCAGATCTGCCGCTACAAACCACATGCCTGGTGAACACTGTAAATAATTAAATTTTTGTTAATATTCGTAAATACCGTCTTGAGCTCACGATGCGAAATATTTTCAATTGTAGCGAACAACTTCGTCGCTCCTCGTCCAGAAACCTGCCTTGCTCTGTCGCAACTTGACCGGCGTATCAATAGAGAACCCGACCAGTCTAAAAATCCATAACTAACCTTCCCCACCGAGTTCAAATAGAGCAAGGCAAACAGCGTTTGACGCTGTTTCCAAGCGGAACATCTGGTCACAAGCAGAGCTGCGCATCACGGCTGTCTGATGAGTTTCAGATGCGCAGACTCCGAACGAAACTCCGTCTCCCGAATCAAGAGGTGGAAGCTCCCTCGCAACACCGCTTATCCTTCGAAAGCTTCATTGGTTCATTCATTGGGGGGGTTTGCTTCAAGAGCGAACCAATTCATTTGGAGGCTCTAATTGCCGCCATCCATAATTTCGAGACAGCCTTTCCTTTCGTTCCGAAGATCCTCGCTGGAGATGGCACCGCGACCAGACCAGCGGCGGACTGTCTCCTTGCCTGCTGCCAACGCCCTATTCTGTGACCTTTATCGACGCTCACTGAGGGGAGTGTGTAGCGAACAACTTCTTCGCTCCTCGTCCAGAAACCTTTTTTGCTCTGTCGCAGCTTGACCGGCGTACCAATAAAGGACCCGACCAGTCTAAGGATTCATGACTAACTGTCCCCGCCGAGTTCAAATAGGGTACGGCATACAGCGTTTGACGACCACCGTTCCAAGCGGAACACATAGTCACTGGCGTCACAGGCAGAACTGCGTATCACGCCTGTCTGATGAGTTTCAGATGCTCAGACTTCGAACGAAACGTCGTCTCCCGAATTAAGAGTTGGAAGCTCACTGTATTTCACCCGAGAGCTTCACAATTAAAATAAATTAGGAAAAATATTGAAATATCCTAAAAAATAAGGGATTTTAAACCAAGTAACTGTTTGTCACCTATGAGCTCCTGAAACCGAGCTAACTTACCCAGAAAAAAATTCCATAGTACTCAAATGAATTAATTCGGCTGATCTGTACCGAATATAATTATTAAGGAGTATGAGCTAAGAGTATGAGAAAGTTCTACAATTCGAGACATACATCTGTATACAAATTCTAAACTTGAACAAACTGTTTTGTGTATATATGCGTCCAGTAGATGGCGCTAGTATGCGATAAATACCTTGGCGTTTCTGTGCAGAGCGAATTTAAGTGCGGTGCAGATTTGTAATCGTTGGGCATTACAGGACACTGACGAGAAACCAACAAGTTTCGAAACGTGCGCAGTCTATTACTTAAGTCCCAGCAATTAACAAAACCTAATCGGGCTTGTTTGAATTTAGAATTGTTGTACAGATGTATGTTGCACTGTCTCGATTTGTAGCATTTTCTATTACCATAGCTCATACTCTTAATTAAAGATATTCCATAGTTATTTCACAATAACGACTCACCATTCCATTTTCATCTACATTTACGTTGTGCAAAAAGAGTAAATTCTTCCACCCAATTACTCTGCATCTTGTCACCTCAGACCTGGTAAGTGAATAGAAATACGGGTCTGAACCTGCTACTGCTACAGCATCCGAGGTAACGAGTAAAATTATGAATGCTAGAGCTGGTAATAACCTGAAAGTAAAATACTACTGGAAAAGAATTTGCTCCGTACCTTTTTCATTCGGACTTCTATGTAGGAAAAGTAAATTCACCAATTCCTCACCTGAAATATCTATTCAACCATAATATCAATAGATCCTTTATAGTTAGTTTTCCGTTTTTTCTTACAATATTGTGAAGTTGAACTGATAGTAGCCAAGCAGATATGACAAAGAATATATGAACTATTAGGCCAAAAGAACCATGAAGAATTGACTTAATTGAAGTATCAGGAACCTTAAAAAAAGAGATAAATATATTAAGATTATTTATTGTTATATATTGTTTAATGGTGAAAGAAACAAGGACATTTTTCTGGACATTTCAACAATGATAAATGGGGAAGGCACTCCTTAATGTATGTATGCAAAATATTTTTCAGAGATTATAAGCAATGGGGTTGATTAACATTTTGGGATTTCGTTATAATTGAATGAAAATTAGAGGAGGTTTATTTTATACATTTCAATATGAATTTCTATCAAGTAAAAACCTAGACATGGATCAAATATTATATCTTATTGTAAGAAACATGGACATCTTTTCTGGACATCTCAGTAATTCAAAATGGAGAATGAGCCAGTTACTGTCTGCACCGAAGGTCGGGTCAAAATATACTGAATTGGCATTGAAAGGAAATTTATTCAACTGGACATTCAAAAAATAATTTCTTCAACTTGATTCTCCAGCAATAGGATAAGTATATTAAGAGTATACTATGGCCATGACTGTTATAAATTTGCGAAAACAAAATCACCTTAAGTAAAGAACATAGATACCTTTTTTGGACATCTCAACTATGCTAAATAGAAAAGGTCCTGGTTAGTGTATGCAGTGGAAAATGCGGTCAAAATGTACATAATAGACATTGCAAGGAATAATTTCTTCAACGCCATATATAGAAATAGAAAAGATTCTATGGTAAAAACTTTACTATCTTAATCTTAAAAACATAGATTATTTTTTGACATCTATACAAAGCAAAATGGAGGAGGCGCCGGTTAGTATATGTACTGGAAAGTTTGATTAAAATATACTCAATAGGCATTACAAGGAATAATTTCTTCAACTTCATCATATTAAGGAATCGAATGTCTATATTTTAAGGATTTTATGGTTACGACTTTATTATCTTAACCTTGAAAACATAGATATTTTTTTGGACATCTCTACAATGCCAAATGGAGGAAACACCAATTACTATATGCACTAGAAAGTTCGGTTAAAAATATACCCAATAGGCATTACAAGGAATAATTGCTTCAACTTCATATTTAGGAATCGAATGCTTATATTTTAAGCATTTTAGGGTAACGACTTTACTATCGTAACCTCAAAAACATAAATATTTTTTTTTACATCTCTTCAATGCAAATGGAGGATGCGCCGGTTACTATGTGCACTGAAAAGTTCGGTTAAAATCTACTCAATAGAAATTACAAGGAATAATTTCTTCAACTTCATATTTAGGAAACGAATGCCTATATTTTAAGCATTTTATGGTAACGACTTTACTATCGTAACCTTAAAAACATAAATATCTTTTTGGACATCTCTATAATGCAAAATGGAGAAGGAGACGGTTACTATATGCACTGGAAAGTTCGGTTAAAATATAGTCAATAGGCATTTCTTATGTTTGAAGTTCGAAATCTCCTTGTTATCGGGAAGTTTATAAAGATCGATCACAAAATTTTTACCTACCTAGACAAATAAAAACTGAATTAAAAAAAACGTGATGAAAATACTAACCTCTTCAAAATATTCTGGGTTTTTGATGAACGTCATCACTAACAATGTATAAACGGTATGAACCCCTACAATGTAAGCCATTGTGAACGTCCTCATGCCTTGAAAGCTCAATAAATTCTTGAAATCCTCATTTCTTTTCGGTTCATTAAGTTCCTTCCATATGTTAATAAGTGAAAATATTTGCTGATATCGATTAGCTGAAATTGAATTATTTTTTCAAATGTATTTTAAATTAGTAAGTAAGATAAATAAACCTCAAAGTATTGATTACGGGACAACGAACGACTACCGGTACTCTAAATTCCTTAATCCTGGAATTTAGCACTATATGTTCAATTTCTCTGATTCTTCCGACTCAATTCTTAGACTTTAAAAATATAATTACTAATATCTCTCAATATAATTGTATTGATGCTAAATTCTGAGACAAATTCGAGCCTCGCACCACGATCTTTTCTCGGCGATGTTATAAGTTTTTCCGGCGTGCCAAGCCTTCCCAACAAACTCTCTTTTGGTCTTTTAATACCTCGTACGCGTTATTTTCCCCCTCGAAATTTTTAAGTTCGATCACATGTTCAAAACTCCTACTTGGCAATTTTCGAAAGCTTCGGTTCTTACCGGACCACACGTGTTGATTCAGAGGTCAGCGTTCGCCTACTTAAACCAACACACTTTCCGGTCGGTAACTCATTCTGAAGGAATATATCTACATTTTGCACAAGCAGCTCTTGTTAACCTTTTTAATCTGTAGCTGGCTATACTCCGGAGTAAAAGAATTTCCTTTCGTTCGTTTGTGCCTCGAACCCGAATTCCTAAGTTTAATCAGTAACTGGTCTGGAATAAAAAATAAACTAATTCGTTCAAGAACATTGAACTTCGCTTCAACAAAATCTCCTATATCAACCATTTTTTTTTCTTTAAGTTGCTATTCTCCACTGGATTAACCTCTGTATCATTTCAGCTCTTTTATGAATTCTATATCTTCTTGGATTACCACACAAAGTTAGAACATGCGTCAACAGTTCATGATAAATTTCACTTACCATTATTTTTGGGATTGTATGTTTTTATGGTAGAAAATATAATAAAACCTAAATAGGCCATAATGAGTATCCTAAAACAAATAATTTTTTTAGAGATACGATTGTTGTGTTCTTTTTTAAATTATCATAACTAATTTGAAATCAAGGAAGTTTAGTTGTGAATACCAAAAATTATGTAATTTGATGCGATCTTTCTGTTACGAAGAACTATAATGTTCTGTGGTCGAATGTTGATGTTCAGTGTAAACAGTGATCTCTGTGTTTGTATCGGGTGTTTTTTTTAAAGTACTAGAAATTTCGATAGGGATAAAGTGATTTGACAGAAGGTAGAAGCCATGTTGTTTCGACATTTCTGTTCAGTAAGCATTGACAAATTATCATGGAAAGACTCAAGCCGCAACAACGTTTACGAATTGTTGAAATTTATTTTCAAAATCAATGTTCTATTCGTCAAATTTATGGAACACTTCGTGAAATTTATGGTTTACTTAATCGTCCATTAGAGCAGCTTATTCGTTAAACTATCAATAGATTTCGGACAACATTTTTCTCTAGTCAATACAACAACAATACAAAGAACTGTACGTAGAACAAAATATCGCTGCTGTAAGTCATAGTGTTAATGATGATGCAGATTTGTCTATTCGTCGACGTTCACAACAAATTGGACTCTGTACATCCACCACAACTAAAGCCACTTGACCATAATAAGCGTCGTTTGTTTGCTGATTGGGCCTTAGAACAGCTTGAAGTTGATCCACTTTTTTATCGTAAAATTGTGTTTAGTGATGAAGCTCATTTCTGTTTGAACGGCTATGTAAACAAGCAAAATTGCCGTATATGGAGTGAAAACAATACTCAAGAAGTTCTTGCATCCTGAAAAATGCACTGTATGGTGTGCTTGACACGCTGGAGGCATCATCAGCCCATTTTTCTTTAAAAACCATGCTGGAGCTAATGTTACAGTGACTGGTGCTCGTTACAGATCGATGATTATTTGTTTCAAAATTTAAATGGTATCGACCCAGAAAAGTTTTGCTTCCAACAAGATGGTGCTACACTTCATGCTGCTACCGTAACAATTGATTTATTGAAAGAAAGATGCGGCGATAACATTATTTCGAGAAATGGTTCAATTAATTGGCCTCCAAGATCATGCGACATAACTCCATTGGATTATTTTCTTTGGGGTTATGTCAATTCATTGGTTTATGCTGATAAACCAGAAACAATAGACGCTTTGGAATAAACTAGAAAGGCTTTTTACTTGATAGAAGAAATATAACAAAATTTGAATATCAAAACAAATTAAAATATGTTTGTCTTCTACAATTTTAATTTCAAAAAAATTTTTATTCAAAAAACTTTTAAAATTAAATTAATGTCTAAAAAAAGCACCGCTTACGTTTAATAGACGTATATAATCAAAACTCAATATATAATGTCAAATTTTGTCTCCTTTAAATATTTATTCATTAATTTTAATGACTTTCGTATATCTGTTGGTTTATTTATTCCATTTGACATTATATATTGAGTTTTGATTATATACGTCTATTAAACGTAAGCGGTGCTTATTTTAGACATTAATTTAATTCTAAAAGTTTTTTGAATAGAAATTTTTTTGAAATTAAAATTGTAGAAGACAAACATATTTCAATTTGTTTTGATATTCAAATTTTGACGCTTTGGAAGCCAACATTACTCGTGTTATTGATGAAATAAGGCCTGAATTACTCAAAAAAGTGGTCCAAAATTGGTCTGGTCGAATGAGGTCCTCAGAGCTAGTCGTGGTGGACATATGCCGGAAATTATTTTTAAATCATAAATGTCATAAAATTATCTTTCAAATAAAAAAAAATTTGGCTTCAATCTTAAGTTAAATGAATGTTTTATTTTAATTTAAAGTTCTATCACTCTAATTTAAACACCCGATAGTATTCCTTGAACCAAGATTTACCATATATTTATGGTACATATTTATTATTACTATATTATTATAAAGTCTTTAGTCTAATGTTATATGTGGTTTTCTCTCGTTTCCATTAATTTCAAAGTTATCGGCCTATATTCAAATAAGTTAGAATTATGGAGAATTTCAATTGATAAATTTTGGACTTTAGATTTTTTAGCTCAGTGTGGAAATTATAAGGATCGTTGAACGACAATCAATGATAGGATGAACAAATATCTTAATCAGCGGATGTGATAATGAGCTCCTGATACAAGTGTGTGAAGAAGTAATGAATTTTTCATTCAATTTTTCGATTCTACGTATTATTATTATTTATTTCAAAAGTTGTATTCAGTCAAAACTTGACAGTTAAGTTGTTGTTTTTATTATTCAGTTTCAAAGATTTATTATTCAGAGGTAATAAACCAAAAGTGCTATCAATTTTAATCAATATGGAAGGCTTGAATAGAAGTTTGCATACCTACCCAATTAATATTTCTCGTGATCCATAAATGTCGAAAAAATTTTCTTTTCGGTAACAATATGATTTGACTACATCTCCTTTCAAACTGAAGTCGATCAATTCATGTTCTAATTTTTCTTCAATACTTTCGTCACCAATACAGAATGCTCTGTATACCATATCTCTTTTGTAAACGAACTGAAAATTACATAAATACTTTTTGATATACTAACATTAGCTGACGCCCGTAACTTCATTCAAGTGAAGAAAATGATTTTTAGTAGGGTTGCTTGATTTTGGTATTGGTTATGGTATTTAGAATGAAGTAGGTTCGAAATTTAAGAGTAAATTTTTTTAAAATCTTCTTTTTATGTTTAATTTTGAAGATTAGGGCTGTCCGTAGATGGTCAAAAAACATGAAATACGTATAATAGTCTGTATTTTGAATTAAGTGATTCATCATTTCAGTAGTCTTTTTTGGGTTTTTATACTATTGGATAAATTTTCGTATACATACATGTCAGAACTGGAAAATGCATATTTCTCTCAACAAAGAAACGAAACGCTTATCTACCGCAACAAAGAGGTTTGAAAGCTCCCTCACAATACAGCTTCGTTAAGAGTTTTACAATAAATGGGAAATATTTCTAAAACAAATATATTCGAGAATTAATTGTTTTTTTACCTGTTTCTGTATCAATTTCCATATTTCCGGTGGGCTTTCTGCATTTTTTGGTTGTAGTTTCACATCAACTTTGCAATAGTAATGATCATCAGGGCATTTTTCAGATTCATTTAGATGAAAAATCCTTGGTAAAAGTAAAAGTTCCTGAGAATCTGCAGAGAAATTGCATATACTAATTTAATCAATCGGAATGTGTAGTTGTACTTTTATTTACTTTTTCATTTCTAAACAGTGTCTATATATTTTCAGAACGTTACAGTCAACGGTGAGTGGTACAAAGAAACGATTACTAACTTTTTCGTTTTACTTGGTAGACAGTAAAGGATTGCTTTCAGCATCGGCTTTTTTATGTTACAGTGACGTCATTTTTCGAACAAAGCCAAACCAATAAATTTTTTGAAAATCCGCCATTTCACGTAGAAATTTCAATCCGACATTAGTCACCCCAAAAACAGTTAATCACACAACGCCGAGTTGAATGTCCTCTACCACTATCAAAACCCTCAGACATTTGAAAATCGTTCCTCTACGGCGTTAACTGAAAAGATTTCGCCCCAGTAAGTCGAAATCGCATCTCTAACGCATCAAAAGAAAACATGCTCCAGTTCAATTGAAGAAGTACTTCTCGCAATACCAAAACACAGTTTTACTACACACTCAAAGAAAGAACTCTACTCGCACTCATCTGTAATTTTTCAAATTCAATCTCAACGAACATTTTCGTCATAATACAAATTCGCAACTAAAAAGCCTGAAAGTGAATTTCTGAAGTAAACTCAGTGAATACATGTGAAAAATAGTGAAAGTGAATCTATGATATTTACGCTTGTAATTAAGGTTAGTGAATGTCTGAAGTAAATTCAGTGAACTCATGTGGACAATAGTGAAAAAATTTTCTACGCGTTTTTTACAACGATCGATAAAAACTCCACCGCAATAATTCTGTTAATTTGGAACTTTTCTAAGAGAGTTAGCAAGGAAATTTTTTTTTTCAAAACTGGGTTTCTTAATGAATAAATATCTGAGAATTACTAGCATATGTATCATTTTGAAATCCTTATTAAATGCGCCAACTTTCAAAGTTACTTGCTAAGCTAGCGTAGAACTTGATGAAGATTTGGAGCAGTAAAACACAGTTTTCACTACACACTCGAAGAAAGAACTCTAGTGGGACTTATCTGTTAAATTCTCAAATTTAATCTCAATGAATATTTTCCTGAGAATAAAAATTTGCAACTAAAAAGCCTGAAAGTGAATGTATTATCTATGATATTTACACTTGTTATTAAGGTTAGTCAATTTCTGAAGTAAACTCAGTGAACTCATGTGAACAATAGTGAAAAAACCTAATCTTCTACGCGATTTTTACGACGATCGATAAAAACTCCACCGCAATAATTCTGTTAATTTGAAACTTTTCTAAGAGAGTTCGCAAGAAAATTTGTTCAAAACTGGGTTTCTTTATGAAAAAATATCTGAGAACCTTACTGAATTACTAGCATGTGTATAATTTTGAAATCCTTATTAAATGCGCCAACTTTCAAAGTGATAACTGGTTTAAAATTAATTAACATACAAAATATCTCCGATAATGTACGTAGGAAAAATTATTCAGTTCGAAATGATATCATTTCATCATCAAATTTAATGAAGTTAATAGTGTGTTTACGAACCGGATATGAGTGCCTAAACCTTGAAATTGAATTTAAAAAACTTGTACAGCACTTGTTCATTAGACAGTCAGAATATACTTATCGAATTAAAAGAATTATGGGACTCATAAATGATGCTTGATGTTAAAGGAAGACCATAAAACCTTCATTATTTGAAGGGAAAATTAAGATCGATATCTTTCTCCCGAAAAAATAATTGTATAATCTGGTAGGAGAGTTTTAAATCATACATACTATTGGCAAACTGGTACAAGAAATCTGAGACGTATAATATTTCGATGGTAGGGAAATACTGAACCAATTAGAGAACAGATAGAAGAATTTGGTATTAATTCGATTAAAGTCACTTTTTGGGGGAGAAAGAAAAGAAAAAAGGGAGTCGTGGTTGAGCACTAGTGAAAGAATCACAAGACTAAACTTGTCCTCTGTCGGGAAAAACGAAATTACTTCCCGAACAACCTTATATTTTTTTCCCAACTATTATAAAGGGTATATTACCCCGTGTGTTACAAAGGGTATTTATGCAGTTCGGGTAGAAATAATTGAATAAAACTCGGGAGATTTTAGAGCAGACGACACAAAGGACTTCGAAGTCAAAAGATCTGGAGGATCTAGTCGTGTGTAGGTGTTTTAAGCGATGGGAACTTCGAAAAAGCCGACGTAGGAAAATTTTGAGTTGGAGGAAAAAACTCAACGTTTTGCAACTTGGAAAAAAGGGGGAGTTGTTGTTAGGCATTGGTGACAGACACTCACTAATCGTTTCGTGGTCAGTACACGGTTCGGTTTTCAGTTTAATTCCGTTTGAAAAATAGAGGGCTAAAATACAGTGTTTGTTCTTGAAGGGGTGTTGTGCCTTTGGGCTGAGGCCAACTATTGAACATGGTATCTGGTGTTGTGAATAGGTATTCCGAAAAAGGTAGGATTTTTTTGTCTGTAACTTTATCAACATCATTTTATCAGCTTTAAATAGAAATTGTTTACAACTAAGAACGACAATATGACTTGATAAAATTAACAGTCCAGGGTCCTGAAGTCTACCAAAAATTGATTTAAATAATAACTATGATCTGATTTTAGAATATCGTTTTACCTTAATTGCTTTTCAAAATACTGTGAAAACTTGTGAATATGGAAATTTCTATTGATTGACACCATAATAGTTCATTATATGTGATCTCTCATTTAAATGTGTTATTTTTAGTCTATCGATCTTCTCAGAAAATACGTTTGAGAGAAAAGACTTGTCCTTCGTGAGACGAGCATGAATCCAAGTTCTTTCCAAAAAGAGAGTTCAGTAAAGTAAGTATGTGATTTGATTTATTTTTGAGTTGGAAACTACATCCAGGAGTAGAATGTAGTAAATGGTGACAGTGGTAAGGATCAATATTTAGAAAAAGGTTAATACTGGGTATTATTTCTTTTTTTCTTGTTTCATTATTTAGAAAGTGGGAAATATAAAAAGTTTCACACTGTTACCCTTATTATACTAAGGTAAATACCCCTAGATATCAAGGGTAAACGACCCTAAGTGTGATAAAAGGATGTTATTTAAATATATTGAATACTTCAGGTTTACGTAGAACCGTGTGATCATTATTCAGATTAATTTTATAAGGAACTCATCTAACAATCTCTTCAAATAGTTACGCTTCTTGCCTTTTGATTTTACATATAAAATTTTTTGATTGTCTATTGTGGAAAGAAGGTGATTTTCTGAGCTATATGTTGAAAATGTTGGCTTGTTTTTTGCAAAACTAACTGTGAGTTCATCATCAAAAACGATCAATTACCAAATAGCTTATGTATACTTACTTGATGAAGCTGTTATTTCGAGAAAAAAACAGCAAAAATTCAAAAAAATCACGAAAACACAGTTATGAACCCACATTTCACTTTTACTGCCAGTACTTGATTCGTTATGATAAATCATACAATTACAATCATCTATAAAATGAAAATAATTTATTGAGTGTATACTTGATAAAGTTTATTCCATTTCTGGGACATTGTACGATAGTTTGATTAGAATATGTCTGTAAATATAATACTTCTACTGCCAGTACTTGATTCGTTATGATGAATCATACAATTACAATCATCTAATATAATGAAAATAATTTATTGAGTGTATACTTGATAAAGTTTAGTCCATTTCTGGGACATTGTACGATAGTTTAATTAGAATATGTCTATAAATAGGAATCGTTTTTCTAATACATTGCCCATAATTAAAACAACATCGAAGTAGCAAAGTCTGAAGTTTTCGTACAGATGCTTATCGTCTTTCCAATCAGGTAATATACTGGGTGTCCGGATTTAACGTTCACATATTTAGGGGGTGATTCAGGAGGGCAAAGTATGAAGAAAACTTCATATCAACTTAGGTCCTAAATGCACCCCATGGACGCTAGAACTTCTTCAGCATGACCTGCAAAATCCAATAAACTAGCGATATCTTCGTCAAAATTTGGTGGATTCAAATAAAATTCTGTATATACAGGTTTTTGGATAAACTGAATCGTCTGGTGTTTGAAACACTTACAGATTCTCATCAGTGGCGTAGATAATAACAGGTCTTTTATAAAATTAGTTCTAATTTTTGACCGAGTGAACAAATTGAAATTTTAATCAAAGAGTCTACTCATACATTTTTGAAGAAAAAAGGTACTCTTCGTTAAAATCGTTGCGGAGCACCATTCTCGAGAAAAAACTGATTGTGAGATGATATGCATTCTAAATGAGCCATGGACTGCTTATCTCGAAAAACATATAAGGCGTCTGTCAGTTTGACATTATCAATAAAACACGAAAATTGAGGGGGCTCTTTGTATATTCCTGTATCTAAAAAATTATCTGAATTGATAAAAATGGTTCCATATTCAAATCAAGAAATAGCTGATATGTATTTTCTGCATGGAAAAGCTGATTGAAAATCAGACGATTCTATGAAGAGGCGTTTCCTGAACGAGTCCTTCGTAGCGAGAATACGCTGGCGAACAAATCCAAATATTATATTTCAATAAATGTTTTTAGATTTAGTAGATAGGAATTTAAATCAAACCACACTGTTGTTAAAAAATCACCAAAATTTTTATGATATAAAATATAAATAACATTTCGTTTAGAATCAACCGATAGTTCAAAAAATGGTGTTGAATCTGATATGATCAAAATCTTCATAGGAGGAATATAACTTCTCATATGACATTTCAAAATATTTCTCTTTATCTGGGAAATGTTCCAACGAATCGTTGAGTACAACCCAACATTCTTTTGCATTAGGTGTACAGAAGACAGCTTTCTGTGCAGCAATGAGGGCTGATTTTTTTCTTTGAATCAACAATGAGGATGCGGATATTATGCATAGAATCTGGAAAAGAATTATTTTCTCAATTTTTGGAGATTGAAAATTAAACTTGAAATTTACCTTAGAAATATTTTTATGTGTGGCTTTTAAATTCCTCAACTTCAGAGCAACATTGGCTGCTTTGTAAGCAGCTAATTTATGGGAGGAAGGCGATTTCATCTGTTTCAAAGAATACAATAACGTTAAAGCTAACGTGAACCACAAATCTGAGTTTCCTGGCACTGAATGAACCAATTCGCTAGTCTTCTTTATAGCCTTAGCATAATCTCCCTGAAAAATCGAAACTGGAACACAAAAAGCATAAAAAAAATATTGTTACCTGGAACATGTGAACATATGACAGTAGAGATATGAAGTCTTCTATACTTTGGGGTACATCTTCCAAGACTTCGACCTGCTTCAGGGTCATCGGAATTAATGGAGAATCCCTCTGCAGAATTCCTAGGGCTATCAGGGCATACATCACTCGAGCTGTTGGCAATCTCTCATTGAAGCTATGGAAATAGTTTTAAATAACACAATCTTCTACAATTAACAGAGTAGAATGTTCAAGGTGTTGATATCAACTAATAATAGAAAAGATTAGATAAACAATCGGTTGAATACGAAATAAAAAAGATTTTCCCTATAATAAAGAAATAACAGCCAAAAATAGAATTGAAACATCTTAAACAGTAGAATCCGGATATAACGACCTTGAGGGACATTTTGTCGTTCTAAGCGGACACAAAACGACCGGACAATTTAAGCTTGTTTTTTATTATGTATTGATATTATTGTTATTCTTATTATTCAAATAATAAAATGATGACAAACGACATCGCATCATCATTTAATGAAACATTAAATATTAGGAATTTTCAATTTATAGTAAACACGGAGCAGTGAATCTCCGAATAATGCGTCTATTCATATTGAATCGATTGAAATTCTGAGTAACATGACTTGGGTATTGTGTTGCATCTTATTCCATCCAATACATGAATGTAGGGGCAACATCAAATATTTTTTGCAAAACTAAATTTAACCGAAAACTCTTATTAACATTGAACATTTAATTGGCTATTATAAAATGGACTTAATAATAAAAATTTAAAATGTATCTTATAACCATGTGTGGAACTGAAAAAAATTGACAATAAATAAGAGAAAAAATATAACTTATTTTCGAAAATACCCCCTCTCTCTTCTAAACATTTTCTAGCTCTTGTGATCAAATGAGCTACAGCTTTCTTCAAAATTTCCCGTCGATTTCGTATTGCTTCACATGCAGATTGAATACGATTAATCGGGTGCCCCCAGAGAAAATAATCCAAGCATGTAAGATCTGGGGATCTTGCAGCCCAGTCATGAGGCCCCCCTCTACCAAACCAATGATCCGGATGAACTTCATTCAAATGCGCTACATGTGCCGGAGCTCTATCATGTTGGAATATTGCTTCCATCATTCGAGAGCCCTGGCAAATGCTCGATTAAAAACTTTAGGTATCTCACTCCATTTAGCCTGTGTGGAAGAATATATGGTCCAATTAGGCGATTATTATAAATTCCATACCAAATATTGACTGAACAACGATGTTGTGAATTGCATTTCCTAGTCACTTTCGGATTCACTCTGGACCAAATATGTGCATTGCGAACATTCAAAATGCCATCTTTTGTGAAGGTCGCTTCATCAGTAAAAAGCGTTCTGAAGAGAGCTCGCTGGTTCCGCAAAACCCATCTGCAAAATCGCATCCTCGGTAGTTCATCGCCTGGCTCCAAGGTTTGGACGGATTGTAAATGAAATGGATGCCACTTTTCACGGTGCAGAACCCGCAGACCTGACAATGTGGCAAACCTAAAACTGAACCAAGGCGCCGAGTGCTGGTTAAGAGATTTTCTTGGACAGCTTCTATTATCTCTTCATGGTTTACCATCGAACTTGCTCTCTCTCTCATTTACTTAATGACGGAAAGTGTCCAGTTTCACGAATTGAACGATTAACATGTTCGAATGTTTGGTGGTTAGGAATTCGACGATCCGGATATAGCGTTCGATATTACCTAACAACTTCACGGCCATTGCACTCACAAAATATATAAACTAACAACATATCAGTATACTCAGTATTCGTAAATGACGGCATTTCGATAATTCTCTTAAAATTTTATGAAAACACAAAAATCTACCCCTTGCGTTAGGACATTTTTCGAGCACTGATTCAGACTTACCAAAAGGTCCTGCAGCTGCCCTGAAAGCCTGTACAATCATTCGTGAAACTCCTTGAATATACGTAATATGTTAATTTGATCAGAGATACAATGTACCTACATGGTGAATTTTATACAAGGTGACCAAGTTATCTCTGGTCGAATTTAACGAGGTAATTTACAACAAAAAAGTTCTTATAAAGAACAGTGTGAACAGTGTAATAAAGCACCTTTTTCCTCAAACAAAAAATGCTTTTGCTTCCCGAATCTCATTTTAGAACCTTACCCTCACCTCAACAATAAGAGCATTGACTGTGATTTATGCGTACTAATCAACATACGTAGGAGATATGAAAAAGACTAGACGACGCGACAGATTGGATAAGTATTGTAAACAACATACTACACTTCGTTCTAACCGAGCGATTAATTGTCAAAATAGGTTGGTATAAGAATATGGTCGCTTACACCGGAGTCGTAATATACGGATATGTTTCCATAACACGCCTATATGAAATATACCTTAAGTTTACACTTCTGTGGCTAAAAAGAGTTGGGGGTTATAAACGACATCGTTATATCCGGATTCTCCTGTATAGAGGAGTCTCCAAATCATTTCTATTCACTGGACTAGTCGGTATGGTTACATTATCAATAATATATCCCTTGTTAAAAAATTTGAATATCAAAACAGATTTAATCTGTTGTCTTCTACAATTTTAATTTCAAAAAATTCTTTGAAGAAACTTTAAGAATTAAATTAATGTCTTTATAAGCACTGCTCATATTTAATAGACGTATAAAGTCAAAATTCATCATACAATGTCAAATTATATTAGGTTTTTTAAATAAAGAAATTCATTATACAGTGTTGAAGGGTTTTAACTAAGGCCAAGTGCCTTATAAGCTTTGTATGATTTTCTGTGAACATGGAACATAGAGTACCTTGGATATAAAGGTACCTACTTAGATATTTGTTGAGAATCGTATTTCTAAGATGGCACTGGTAAGTCTATACATTGTTTAATTGAGTTTATTATTTTTTATATGTAAAGTTGAACTGATCTTATCGTAACTTTAATTATTTCTTGAGGATGTGCTACATGTTTCGAGATTTTTTGAAGTAATTTATTTAAATATATTGAATATTTCAAGTAAATTAGTTTCTGAGAAGTTCTTGAAATTATGTTTTATATTTTTGAGAAAGAGTTATTTTTCATTAATATAGGATCAGAAAACAATACATTTTGTAACAAACAGGGCTTCGTAAGTTTGTCTGAAGAGTTCATTACGCATGCCTGGAACGAAACAAAAAATGTTTGCTTATTTATATTTTAATTTCAATTGACAATTTATATTCGTTGGTTTTTCTTAATTCCATTTGACATTGTATGATGAATTTTGACTTTATACGTCTATTGAATATGAGCAGTGCTTATAAAGACATTAATTTAATTCTTAAAGTTTCTTCAAAGAATTTTTTGAAATTAAAATTGTAGAAGACAACAGATTAAATCTGTTTTGATATTCAAATTTTGTAATAATCCTTCTATCAAGTAAAAAACCGTTCCTTCTTATTTTATTATATATCCCTTGCTTGCTAAATGACCGGTTTATGGAAAAATTAGTTTATGAATGCATCTTCCATGAGGAGATATTTAAGGTTAAGTTCGTCGAAATTTTCGAGTTGAAAAAATATAACAGTTGATAGCACACAAGTAAATTCAAAACCATCAGCTTTCTCAGAATATCATAAAAAACTACACAATAAACCTAAGGCTGAAAAATGCCATCTTCATACCTTTCAACTATTGCTTTCCTAGCAAGATCTGGTTCTCCAAGTCCGTAAGTTATGATGGCCATACACGCTACCACGTCCCCAATTGTTGATTCTTTTGCTAAATATTGGATAATTGCCAAATATATGCTTGAAGCCTCTTGAAACTGGTTATCTGAAACATATGATAGACTTTTTTTCGTTTTTTTATTACTAAGATCGAATATATGACTAGAAATGAAGTTGAAGACATAATTTATTCATTGCACATGTGTTATTAGTTGGAACAATATGGTGTTTACGTTGTTGCTTGTTACTTGACCTGCATTAATTGTTCGATCCTATAGAATTATAGCATATTTCACTTTCGTTTCCTAGATTATTTCGATCTGCCTGATTAATTTCTTAATTTATAATACTGAATAAGTTTCTAATGAGTTTATGTCAGGACATCATGGGGGAATTTTGTTTATTCACGAACTTATCATTCCATTTGGAATTAAAAGCAGCAACAACCTTACGCAATATTGGTACTCAACTACAGGTGTAGGGGAATTAAGTGTCTTTTTTTTCTTTGTTTACGGATTCGACTTCTGTGGTCATTAGTAGTGTCTTATATCAATTTTGATGCAGTTCAGGAATATTTTACTTTACCTTTGTATAGAGCCAAGGCGTACCAGATGCCGCTGTTGAAGGAACTTTCCTGGACATCGCTACAAATCTTGATGGCTTCTTTATACAGCCCCATTCTATTAAGAACTCTCCCAAAGTTTATTCTGGCGAAATCACTATATTTCTCAGTCGACATATTTAAGGCTTTCCTGAAAGCGTCAGCCGCTCCAGAAATTAAACCCATCCTTTCTTTCAGGATGCCTAGCATATTCCAGGCACAACTGTCGTACGGATTCATTTCTGTAAAATTCGTGTATAATTGATAGCTTTCTTCAAAGTATACATAGTGATCAAATTATTAGAGCCACCTTAAAAAATTGAACACTTCTTCATGAAATGAAATGAGGGTACGAAGCATTTTAATCTGCTTTTTCTCGTTCAATTATGATACTAGAGTATACTTATTCGTAGGAGCAAAACCGACATCACTGCATCAGTGTTGTTAGTTCTAGCTTACCAGCCTCGCTGTGCGGTTGTATATTTTCACGTTATTTATGGTTCTTTGAGACGTTCTGGTTTGTTTTAGTACTTTTTATCGTCATATTATATTGTTGTGCTTTATTATAGAGTCAGGGATGAACATTTCACCAATGACAATAGACGAATAAAGGATTTTGGGTTCTCAACATGTCGACCTGCAAAAAACCTCTTCTCACCCCAGCCATGATGAAAAAAAGACTCTAATGGGCCAAATATCACAAGGACTGGACAGTTGATGATTGTAAACAGGTGATTCACAAATATAATGATAAATACACAGTAAACTAAAAGGATTACTAAATATTACAGGTCTGCTTTTCGGATGAATTGTCATGAACAGATCTGAATTTGTGAGGAGAAGACAAGGGGAAAATTTAAGGATGACATCGTTAGAACTCAAGCATCCTCTAATCATCATGGTGTGGCCTATAATCAGCAATCAGGGAACAGGTCGCCTGTACATCGTTGAAGGAACAATGAGACAGGACCAGTATATGACTGTCCTTGAAAGAAAAATTCTTCGCCAGGCCTAGGACTGGTTCCCAGATGGGCGCTACATATTCAGACATCACGGCGCCATGCCACAAGGCTAAAAAGTTCACTAAATTCCTTTCTGACAGCCGAGTAAAGGTTCTAGACTGACCTGGCAATTCTCCAGATCTCAACCCTATCGAGAACCTTTGGAAGTTGATGAAGAAAGAAAGTTATTAGAGTATTACCAATCAGGTGGAGAGAAAATGACAATGGCAATAAAATTTATTGTGGTTGTCACTGGTTTTTCCAAGCTACATGAAGATACTCAATAGAGGTAACCTATTGGTATCTGTTTGTTCGTTCAGGAGAATCTTCTGGGAATTATATCGGTTTATTAAAAGTGATTCTAAAAATGTTAATCTGGACCCTTTACTCTCGTTATGGATAATTTCATATTCGTTATTGAAATTATAAGTTAAATAGTTGACGAATGTGGAATGCGTGGAATTTGAAGTATTCTTTTAATGTTGGTGGATTGTCTTCTTGAACGATCTGCCGATATGACCAATATGAACCATTGGGAAATCTTGAATTGTATCAGTCCTTACTTGGTGAAAATCCATATTAAATAATTTGAAATAAGGTTATTCTGATTTTCACAAATTTTATTGTTAAACTCACAACAATTGTTTCGCTATCACAGTAGCATCATCAGGCAAGATAACATTTTGAATAACTAAACTTGTTTCCGAAATCCGTGGCTATTTATATTACTGTAAGTACAATAAATTTTTATTGAGCACTAAAACCCAAAAAAGGGTCCCTGCAAATTCCAGCTTATCTGCATATATTTAACAGAGGTGAGCTATTCAAATCTATTTGTTCGTTAAGTAATATTCCAATTTTATTATGTTTATTTATCTCTAGGGACTTTAACAGATTTAAGGCATAACTTTTACTTTCTATATGTAGAATTTCAACTTTCAACCATAACTTTGAAATTCTACATATAGAAAGTAAAAGTTATGCCTTAAATCTGTTAGAATCCCTAGAGATAAATAAACATAATAAAATTGGAACATTACTTAACGAACAAATAGATTTGAATAGCTCACCTCTGTTAAATATATGCAGATAATCTGGAATTTGCAGGGACCCTTTTTTGGGTTTTAGTGCTCAATAAAAATTTATTGTACTTACAGTAATATAAATAGCCACGGATTTCGGAAACAAGTTTAGTTATTCAAAATGTTATCTTGCCTGATGATGCTACTGTGATAGCGAAACAATTGTTGTGAGTTTAACAATAAAATTTGTGAAAATCAGAATAACCTTATTTCAAATCATTGGGAAATCCTTAGAAGTCAACTTATAGACTCCTGATTTATTATCTTTGTTTGATTTATCCTTATTATTTTCAATGTGTTCGCCTATGTTTCAATCCAACCCTTATAGATAAAATAATGAACAATAAACAGAAAAAAAGAATTAACTCAAGCCTATCCTACCACAAATGACCCCATTCCAAGAAAATTCATACGAATTTCATATATAAGTAGAATATCCGAAGAATTACCCATTATTTTAAGAAAAATTTTAAATTCACAAGATCTTTCAGAACCACTAAAAACATAGACAAATAGATTAAAAATAATAAAGATGAATCAAACATAGATAATAAATCAGTAGTCTATAAGTTGACTTGTAAGGATTGCCCAATTGTTTATATTGGTCAAATCGGCAGATCGTTCAAGGAGAGAATCCACGAACATCAAAAAAACCCTTTAAATTCCACACATTCCACATACACCAACCATTTAATAGAATTCGAATATAATTTTCAATAACGAATATGAAATTATCCATATCGAGTGTAAAGGGTCTAGATTAACATTCGTAGAATCAGAAGAATTGAGTTTGCGGTTGGTTCTAGGTGAAACATTATAATATTTATATTAAAAATAACACTCGGTTTATATTTCACAGTTTATTCAGTATAACAGTCAATAAAAATAATCTAGCCAAACTCTTAGGGAATAATAAAGAAAGGAACCCTAATATGACTAATACGGGAATTTACCAACTAAAATGTGATGATTGTGATGCTATATATATTGGACAAACAGGTCGGTGTTTACAACATCGAGTGAAAGAACATAGGGTATCAATTCTAAAAAACCATAAATCAACCGGTTTTGCAGAACATTGTATAGAGAATAATCACTTTTTCAACGAAAAGGATGTTAGTTTATTATACAATGTTAATAAGGGTAAAGTGATGGACTATTTGGAGATTCTTTCAATCAAAAAATCTTTAGAGAATAAAGAAAATTTGACCAATTCCCAAATACTCTTTCCTAGTACGCCTGTATTGGATTCTGTTGTAAAAATGTGCCATAAAAAGCAACAGATGTTGTAATTGTAATAAAAATGAACCTCTGTGATTTTAAGTTTAGTTACTTTTTGTACTCCTCTGAAGATGGTTGAAATACCGAAACACGTGTCAGATTTCTGAATAAACTGTGAAATATAAACCGAGTGTTATTTTTAATATAAATATTCGTAGAATCACTTGAAATAAACCAATATAATTCCCAAAAGATTCTCCTGAACGAACAAACAAATACCAATAGGTCACCTTTATTCAATATCTTCATGTAGTTTGGAAAAAACCAGCGACAACCCCAATAACTTTTATTGCAATTGTCGGTTTCTCTTCACCTTATTGGGAATACCCAAATAACTCATCCTACTTTTAGCCCCATTTGCTGTAATACCTATTAATACATATACCGGTTTGTCAAAAAACAATATTTTGGGAGTTAATTCTAGAACTCAAAATTAGTAAAAAGTTTCAAATAAACATGGATCCGCGAATGAGAAGTTTTGAAGATATAAGCGATTTTCGGTTTTCAACCAAATACGATAAATTACAGAAGATATTCGATTCATTTTTGACTTATAGTGTGTTACAGTAGATGTTCCATATGACCACCGTCCATTTAAATGCAGGAACTACATCGTTGCATGAAGGAATTACGTAGCTAGTAGTTAATTTGAAAACCGAAAATCGCTTATATTTCCAAAACGACTCATTTCCGGACCCATGTTCATATGACTGTTTTTACTTATTTTGAGGTCTATAATCAGCTCCCAAAATATTGAAACTTTGTTTTTTAAAACCCAGTATTAGAACCTATTCAAGTTTTCACACAATCAGTTCAAATGTAAAACATGGTTAAGCCACAATGTAGCGAAACAATTCAACAATAAAAAGTTTGTGGAAATTTAATTCAATTTGCTACTAGTTAACATTCCTATTAGGAGTACAAATAAGTTTTTTAACACAAATTAAATTTAAACGATGTGAGACTGCTTGCTGAGTGACTTCTAATGTTAGAGCAAGTTCTTTTTGTGTTTGAGATGAATCTTCCTCCAATAATTCCTCCAATTCTGCATCCTCATAAATTTTTGGCCTTCCACTGCGATCTTTGTCTTCTATGTCGAAATCACCGTTTTTAAACTTTTGAAACCACTCTCGACACGTTCTCTCACTCAAAGCACCCTCACAATATGCTTCTACGAGCAATTGATGCGCCTCAGCAGCAGATTTCTTTAAATTAAAGAAGTAAACTAATATTTCCCGCAAATGACGCTTACTTGGCTCAAATTTTGACATTTTCAACTTATAAAAATTATATTGTACCAATATAAAATCAATGATATTAATAGGTTATGTTGTTTTTGAATTTCCAAACTATTTTTTAAGCCGGTTATCATCTGCGAAAGCTAACCGAAACTCCGTGCCGCGCCATCTACAATTAAACGGCAGAAACTTATTTGTACTCCTAATATTTCTTTTAAACGATGGCAAATAGCTGGTCGAGTAGCTCCAAGTGTTTTTGCGAGTTCTTCTTGCGTTTGTGATGCATCTTCATCGAGCCTTGCCTCTAATTCTTCACCCATAAGCTTTGGTGCCGCTCCGGGTCGTCTTCCAAATCGAAATTGACACTTTTAAATCTCGCAAACCACTTCTGACACGTTCAGCTAGAGCATGGTCACCATAAACATCCACTAAAAAACAATGACTTTCGGCAGCCTTTTTCTTCATATTGAAGCAAAACTCCAGCAAAACACGTTATTGAATACAAAAGTTGACATTTTCAGAGCACAAATAAACTATGTTGTTTACACTTCACCTGAAAAGAAACCCTAATGATGACACTTCAAAATGAAGGTATTACCAGATGAAACAATGGAATAATAAACTTGTAGCGACATCTGTTGTCAAACCGCACGAACTTATTTCTACTCCTAATACTCTGGACACTATGTCATACTGAGTTATTTGAATGCAGAGCTCCCACTTCTTTTACCCAAGAGCAGCCACTGATTGGGTACAGAAGAGATAAACATATTTTTGGGCAATTATAAGGGTTTTGGTTTTTAGCTATCATTTGAAGGCATAAAAATCAAATAGTGAAAAAAATATACATAACAAAGGATATAAGCATTCCACATTCCGTTTGTCTTGTTTATTTACATTCAGAAAGTAGTGTCGTGTTCCTGTTAACAAGGTGTTAATCAGCGGAGATGAACATTCTGAAAGGGAAATCAAAATTTTACCATCTAAGTGATACTGTCAACAACTATCACTTCGATATTCCCTATATTATAATCGCGCTTCTATATATAGAAGAAAATTCGAAAAGTAAAAATATCATTGTTTCAATACACTCAACATGATTAAGTTGCGTTCGGTTATTTCAGTTCTGATCATTATTTATTTGAGTTGTGCCAGCGCAGAGGATGGACTTGAGGCTAGAAAAAAGCATCATATTAAACACGGCTTATTTTGTGAGTAGAACGAAAATTTGATAATGTACAATCATTTTTTCAATACTTGTCCTTCCTTTTCAAACTAAATACATAGATTTGTCAACCATGCAATAATTGTATGCTTTATTTTATCATATTTTACACTCACTTTCCAAAATATTGTACATTCCCTAATAATGAAAGAATATTAAGCATTGGTTGGAGTAATCCGTTACTTTTTATTACTAAAGATGCAGTGACTCGAGTTTCGTAGTATTCACTGCATTTTCAAACTGAATAAACGAATTGCATTTCAACAGTTTATATATTCATTGAAGGCTTCTGCTTACGCAAAACTTCGAAAAGTGAGATGCAACAAAGGTCCGCCTGCGCGTTTCATAGTTTTATTTCCAAAACGTGATTATACTTGAATATTCCTATCGATTGCAGGATGTCTAGTTTTTTGCCTTTCTCTTCCAGATGTAGTATTTCAAGATGATCTAATTCTGGAAAGACATGATTTGTTTCGAAATAATGTTTCGCAAAATAAGAGTTAACTTTCCGATTCCTAAATGATGCTTGATGTTCTTTGAATCTATTTAGAAAGATTTCCCGTTTGTTTGTCCTACATATGAGCTAGCGCACTGATGACAACTTAATCTATAAACTCCAGAATTATTAAGCTGGTTGTTTTTGTCTTCAGCATTAAAAACAAGAGATTGAAAATTTTATGTGAAGCTGTGAAAGCTATTTTCATGTTACTCATTGAAACTATTTCAGCCAAAATTCGTCCAAAATATGTTAGTTCTACAAAACCTTTGTTATTGTTTTTCGTTTTGGAAAAAGGGGTATATTTGTTTCATAATGAATATTTTTTTATTTTTGTTCATGAGAGTATTTATAATTTTTATTTCGTAATTATTATTTATAACTATTTATTTGATTGCATCTAGTTCATCTTAAATATTACTGCTTTAAAAATGGGACTAAATACAATCAAACAAAAATCAATAAACAATCATCTCAAAACTAAAATTGAAAATTATCTCATGAATAAAAAAGAAACCCAACTCATTCTGAAACAAGTAGCACTTTCAAAACAGAAAACAACAAAAAATTTGTAAAACTAACATAAAAAGATTACACCCTCAGATAACATTTGCAACCTATTTTTTAAAGCTTAAGAGAAAAACAACCAGTCTAATTATTTAGGAGTTTATAAATTAAGTCATCATCAGTGATGTAGTGTACATGTAGGACAAACCGGGTGATCTTTCAAACAGAGGAATATCAAGCATCATTTCGGAACTGGAAAGATAACACTAATTTTGCGAAACATATCATGTCTTCCGAGAATCAGATAATCTTGAAATATGACTTCTGGAAGCAAACGGCAAAAAACTAGACATCCTGCAATCGATAGAGGTATTAAGAATAAGCGCGATTTGACAATAAAATTATTAAACGAGCAGACGGACTTTGGGCACACCTGATTTTTCGAAGTTTTTCACAAGCTGAAGTCTTCAATGAATACCTTTGGAATACAATTTATAATTCAGTTTTAAAATATAGTAAAAACTACGAAACTCGAAAATCACTGTATTTTCAGTAATAAAAAGTATCTCAAACTGAAGGTGGGTGTTTGTTGATTAATTATCGGCGAATATGCATCCTAGTAGACTTATGTTATCAAGTAGAGATATTGTTTTGTGGTTAATCTATTTCATTATTTGAGTTATCACGATACATATGTTTAATTTTTATAATTCAAATATAAAAGACGGAAGATTTTTTAAAGTGAGTAATTTGTAAAAATATTCATTGAATATAAAAAGAAGCTTTTTGTAGATGGTACGGCCCTATTACCATACCTCACCTTTTTGGCCATCAAAGTGAAGCTGGTTCTGGTTATAGGAGTGATATTTACTGCAATTGTCTTTGGTGGAAAACTACTAGCATTGGTTAAATATGCGAGTTTTAAAGGTAAGCAACATAAGAATCAATTTTTGTTTTTTTTAAGCATGTACATACATAACACATATAATGAAAAAATCCTTATATAATCCATATTCAGAATGTCTTTTATTTTTTCATCGCGTTTTCCCATTATTTCTTGCACGAAGCCGCAGTATTTCAGAAAATCTTTGTGATTTGTGTTAATTAATATGAAGGGGAATATGTACATTCTGTCAAGAAAGTACCGGGAATTATCGATTTAAATCTGGCGGGGCAATGAGGCAGGTAAAAATTTTTTTCCTAGGTTGGTACCACTGTCCTTAATTACTATGCCAAGCTTGAGCGGGATCTGTCAACTAGTGTGTTTGCAACAGCTGATTAAGTCAGTCGATGTCAGAGTGCGTGCCGATTTTTACTATGGGTGATTACGTTGAGCAAAGAATTTGTTTAAAGTTTTGTGTTGCAAATGAATTTTCGTGTGCCGATGCATTGAAAATGTTGCAAAAGGCCTTTGGTGATAATGCTCTAATCGAAAACTCGTGCATATCAGTGGTACAGAGCCTTCAAGGACGGTCGTGAAGTGGTCGCCCATCGACGGCTTCGATCGAAGAAAACGTCGATAAAATTAAGGAAAGGGTGCTGGAAAACCGTCGTACCAGCTTGAGAGAGATAGCACATGATCTTAAGATATCCCACGAGTCCGCACGTACGATTTTGACTGATATTTTGGGCATGAGAAAGGTGGCCGCACGACTCGTACCGAAAGACCTGAATTTTCTTCAAAAACGTCATCGCGAATAGGTTGCTGCAGACATGCTGGATCGCTGTAATTCCGATTCTACATTCATGGAACGCATTATAACTGGTGATGAGACCTGGGTCTACGAGTAAGATATGCAACCAAGCCAGCAATCATCGGAATGGGTGGCAAAAAATGAGCCGAAACCGAAAAAACCACGCCAAAGCCGCTCGAAAATGAAGTTGATGCTCATTGTTTTCTTCGATATCCGTGGCGTGGTGCACTACGAATTCGTTCCAGAGGGTCAGACGGTAAACAAGGAGTATTACCTAAGCGTTATGAAACGTTTGCGTGAGCGTATCCGTAAGAAGCGGCCAAATTTGTGGGCGAACAATTCATGGATTTTGCATGACGATAACGCGCCTTCTCACCGAGCTACGATTGTGACTGACTTTCTCGCCAAAAACTCAACAAACGTGCTTCAGCAAACACCGTATTCGCCGGATTTGGCTCCCTGCGACTTTTTCCTCTTCCCAAAACTAAAATTGCCCCTTCGTGGCACCCGTTTTGAGTCGATTGAAGCCATAAAACAAAATTCGGCGCGAGAGCTAAAGTCCATCCCGGAAAGCGCCTATAAAAAATGTTTCGATAATTGGAAGTGCCGTTGGCATAGATGTATTGGAGCAAATGGAGCCTATTTTGAAGGCGACCCAATAAATTTTGACGATTAAATGTAAAAATGTTGTTTTAATTGAAAATTCCCGGTACTTTCTTGACAGAGTAGTAGTTCAAAGTAATTACAAAACGGAAAACAACAAATTCAACTTTCAGATTAATGATAAAATTAAAATGAATTCATCTCAATCATTTTTTCCTATACCTATCTGTTATCATTTAAAATTTAAAGATTGTTTTCCAAATTACTATGGCAAAAATGAAATTAAAAAAACTTCAATAATTTCAAACTCCAAAGTTCTAGGACTATGAAATTCGAATTAAAAGAGAATAGAAGCTTGAGTATCCTAATCTCACAGCCCCATTACTCTAACGAAGTCCTTTAAGATTATGTTTGTCTCATTAAAATGAAATAGAAATAGAAACATGTGTTTCATTAATAAATCAATATCAATTACACTATAATTATTTTTTCACGAAAATAGATACCCATTATCAACCCAAAGAAGTTTATATCCATTCACCGCACGATGGAATCGAGTACATACACGACCACGCAGATTTTCCTGGACCACCTGAGATAGATCACCCATACAAGAGATATTCTAGCATCAATTACAACCAGAATAATCTGAATAAGAATGATAACTTAGCAGGGCTTAAAAGAAGTCTTGCGGACATAAGCTACGTAGAAAAAATTATGTCGTTCCTAATGAGGTAGTCTTCAATAAAACGAATATTTGAATTATCCCTAAACATGAATATTTCAGGTTGAATTTGGCGAACAGAATATTCAAAGAGATGAGGATGGATAAGATGGAGTGCCGAAAGAAGTTTGTTTGTGAAACTGAGTACATAGCCGAACATAGTTCCTTGTTTAAAGCAGTCTTAAGGTTGATGAGGTAAACATTTTCGATAGCAAAATGAAAAACTTTATATAACTGAATAATGTGATTTCAGAGATTCTACATTTGAAAGCTATAAACCAAAAAACAAAACCACCTCTATAGATGAGTGTAGGACGCTATATCCAACTTGTGAAGTGAGATGAAGGCAATATTTTTAATTTATTTATTTATTGTATTTAATTATTTATTTAAATTGTATAATTGTACATTTTCTAAGGGTATTAAACATATTTTGGTGAATATGCTTCCTTTGAACTCCACCAAATATAGGTCCTTTTTTGGCTCCATACTTAAATTTTTTGATTTCACAATTTCTCGTTCGTCTTTCTGGCATGAAAGTTTACAATAACATTTCTTATAAGTTATCGCAATATTTTTTTATCCGCGGAACTAACTGAATATCAATATAAGTTCATATGAACTCTGTGCTTTAATTCATCTTGACTGTCAGATTAAATTTCTGTAACACCTTCCTGATAACCCCTTCTCAGGTTAAATTAAACACATCTTTCAACAAACAACATGAGACCATAAGATGATGAATTGAGAAAAGAAAACTTACTGACTCAAAAGGCTCAATTTATACTCACGGGTATACCAGGTTAAAGCATCGCAAGCCACTGGAATTGCATGCAATTTTTCTATAACATAAGATGTTGAGGTCATCGGTGATTGCATCAGCTTTCTACACACCCAATGACCGTAACCCAAAGCACCTTGTGGATGGAATCCGAGACTGGTGCTGTGCCTGAACAAATCCATCGCCTCCTCCCCTTGATCCACTATTTCGGCTAGAAAACCCTATAAGAAAAAAGGTTGTACATTTCTGTATTTGAAATAACAAAATAGATATCAGCACATTCTATTTTATATTATGATTCCTTATTATAACATAAAGCTATATCATTATATATATTAGGGGGCAAGCGATTAAATAGGGCATTATTCATAATGTCCAAAAACATTAATCCAAATATACCAATTTCATTAAAAAGCATACCTGACCAATCCAACTTTCAATATAATTTGGATCTGATCTTTGAGCTTGTCCAAAAGCCTGATTTGCCAGTAAGATGTTCTCCTTTTTCTGATATAAAACACCCAAATTTGTCCATGCAACAGCAGAGTTACGATCTACTGTCACAGCTTTTATGAAAGAATGTTGGGCTAGTGCATAGTTGGGAGGATCTGAAAAATCAAAGCTTATTATATAATAAAAGAAATGAATAATATAATCGTTTTCATTTTAATTGGAAATATTAATTGAGTTTTATATTGGAGTAGTACATATTAATTACCTCTAGTCAAAGCAATAATGCCTAATAGATTCCAATGTTGCCAGTACTTAGGATTCTTGGAAGTACACTGTTGTAAAATAGCCTGTGATCTGGTCAAAACTTCATCAATGATTGCTTTGTCCTCAGAGTCCTTTGCTTGATAAACATACGCTACAGCCAGGTCATGCCAAAGAAGGTCATTGTTTTCATTCAAAACAAGTGCCTTAGAGTAACATCTAGGGGAAAAAATGATATCATATAATAAGGAAAATAAAAAAAGGGAAAAAGAGCTTCACTTCTCCATACAAATAGTGGTTGGAAATTCGATGTGATTCTTGGAAGGGTTTGTACTGAAGGTTATTTGCAACAAATCAAGTCCATTTAACCAGGGGTCAAAAATGGATGGTTACTGAGTTACAGTGTTTTTTTGACATTTTAGAAATTGCTACCTTGTTACAAAAAAAAATGATGTAAAAACTACTACACGGTTAACATTCGATTGATACTCTTTTGTAATTTGAAAAATGAGTGACCACTTTAGGAAAAAATGTTTACCTAAAAGTCATATTATGTCCGAAATAAATGGTCTTAAGTGGCGCTCATTTGGTATGAAATATTTATATTATAATATGTCATTAGCTGCTCAACTTCAGAGTGATTAAACATGATATCTCAAAATGATCATTCATTGAATTCTTAGGTATAAATTTATAGATCTCCAATTTATCCAAAAGTCTACATACCTGACTGCAAGTTGCAGCAAGTCTTCCTTCTCTAATATTTTATCACCATCATCTTGATTTCGTTCATCGATTGATCTCATGATCATCAAGCAACAGTACTTTTCAGGTAGTTGTGCAACAAGCATACAACAGTCGCCAAGTATCTTCCAGAGGCAAGATAATTCACTTTGTTGCTGGATTGCTCTACGAAAGAGAGCAATGAAATAATCACCGAAAAAATGAACTATACTGCACTATTTGTAAATAAATACATTGTACAAAATTTGTCGTGTTCTTTATGAATAATTAACTGAAATTTTGTAAATACCAAGTTGGTAAATCACACACAAATTTAAATTCAGATAACACTGATTATTGATAAATTCAAAACAAAACCTACTGAATAATTTTTTTAGTAATGTATAATATACCTGGAAATTGCCTCAACTCCATATTGAGCACAATCTCTCGCACTACCTAGTCTTTGTTCCAAAACACATTCCCTAGCTTTCTTCAAACTAGTTTCAGCCAAACCAGATAAAGTCAATATACATTTCCCATTCTTACAGAGAAGAGCTTCGAAGTCTAATATTGCTTCATGGTAATGACCCAAATCCTATCACAGGAAAGGATTTTCATTAATTCAATAACAAATTAATTCAAATTTCGATTACCTTCTTAATCAGAGCAATCTGTAGTGCTGGATAAAGAGCATCATTTGATATTTCGAGAACTCTTTCATAAGCTTTCAATGCCGATGTGTACGCTCCTTTGTATAAATAGGCATCTGCTAGCGCTTCCCAACAGTGCCTGAAAAAATAATAATGAATGATCAATCATGAATATAAATAAAATTAATTGAAAGAGTTTAATACTTGCACATAATAATAGGGAGACCGAAAAGTAATGTCCTTTCTGCGCATGTTGATAATTAATTGTCATTTGTGCTTCGAAGTCGTGTCAAAAACATTTTAAGGTTATTGTGATTTGTTCACTTCCGAATAGTTAAATATTAGACTTTTTTGCAATGTGGGTTGAAATTGCCAGCCAAATACCAGGAGTGCATACCTTTTTGAGCTTTTTGAGTTTCTCAAAGGTAGTAACGCAACAGTTGCGATCAAAAAACATTTGTGATGTTTATTCAAGTGCATTAGACGTTCATAAATGCCAAGGATGGTTCTCTAAGTTCACATCCGGTAATTTTGATCATCCCAAAAAGGCGCTTCTGTGTGTTTGGTGGGGTATACGCGGAATTGTTCATTTTGAAGTGCTGAAACCTGGACAAACTGTTAATGCAGACCTTTATTGTGAACAGTTGGATAGAGTGAACCAATTTTTAATCGAAAATTATCTGGCGAATGTCTACGGAAATGGCGTTATTCTGCAACATGACAATGCAAGAGCACTATGCAAGAAGAAACCTTGGAAAAAATTAATAAATTGGGTTGGGAGGTACTGTCTCACCAGGGATACTCTCCCGATATCGCACCCTCGGATTTCCATTTATTCCGATCGCTACAACATTTTGTTAGTGGCAAATAAATTTTAAACTTGGATGATGTCCAAAATACCATCTCTAGATATTTTACTCAAAAACCAATTGATTTTTATCGGTCCGGAATTGAAAATTTGCACACTAGATAGCAAAAGTTTATATTTTCATTCATAGATCACCTTTTTACATCTTTGAAGTTTTTTTTTTTTTATTATCATTTATTCATTAGCAATCAGAATACAACAATTCTATGAGCTAATTTGCTGTCTACAGAGCTTTGAGCTCTCAAATGATTTGATATGGTCTTCTCCAGTGAAAAGACCATTTTAAATCTACTTCATATCAGCTGGCCAGGTCCTTTTGAGTCTTCTCATGTCTTGAGGTTGTAGCAACGGTTGTAGTAATTCGTTTATATGACCATCTAACTTGGTGTGATGTTTTTGGCTCTGTTCCTTGATGACATCCTTCACATAAGGTATTTTCAAATCTTCATGCAGGGTTTGATTTGACACATACCATGGAGCATTTGTTAGCAATCTCAGTATTTTCGATTGTCATCTCTGGACTAGAGTTACATTGGACTTACTTGTACATCCCCAAAGTTCAATTCCGTATCTCCATATGGGCTTTATGACCGTTTTATATATCAGCAGCTTGTTTTCTAATGAGAGTTTCGATTTTCTACCTATAAGCCAGTTCAGTTCTTTAGTTCTAAGGTCTATTTGCTTCCTTTTTTTAATAATATGCTCCTTCTTCCAGGTTAGTCTGCTATCTAAATGCACTCCCAAATATTTAACAGTTGGGGAATTTGGTATCTTTATATTGTTCATAAAGATGGGTGGACACTGGTCTCTTCGAAGAGTATAATTTACTTGAACTGACTTGGTTTCATTAACTTTTATCTTCCACTTATGCAGCCATTCTTTTATTTCATCAAGATGAATTTGCAATCTATTAGATGCCTCTTTGGGATCTTCATGGCTTGCAAGAATTGCAGCATCATCTGCAAAAGTTCCCATTATCGTATTCGCATTTGTGGGCATATCTGCCGTATACAGCGTATACAAAAACGGTCCCATAACACTTCCTTGGGGAACACCGGACTGAATAGGATAAAAATCAGACACTTTATCATTCACCCGTACTCTGAATCTCCTTCCAGTAAGATAAGATCTCATCAACTTGTAGCAGTATAATGGCAGACATTTCTTTATCTTATACAATAGTCCAGAATGCCAGACTTTATCAAAGGCCTGGCTTACATCCAAAAAAGCAGATGTGCAGTATTGTTTGAGTTCCAGGGCTTTGCTTATCTCATGACTTATTCTGTGTGTCTGCTGTATGGTGGAGTGATTTGTTCTGAATCCAAATTGGTGTGGAGGAATCCATTCTTTGGTGTTGGGATCCGACTTTATTCTCAATAGCAAAATTTTCTCCAAGATCTTAGATAAAGTTGGTAGTAAGCTAATTGTTCTATATGATGTTACAGCGTTTGGATTCTTGCCGGGTTTCAGTATGAGGATTATTTCTGCAGTTTTTAGGTGTTCTGGCCAATAGTTTTGTCTCAGGATAGCATTGAATATATATGCCATCATTGCTACTCCTTTCTTAGGCAGTTCCTTGATCATTTTTGGTGTGACCTCATCTATTCCAGTAGCTTTTCGTGTGTTCAGGTATTTTATTTCTTTTTGTAGTTCTTTTATGGTGATACTTTTCATAGGAGTCGTATTAGAAGGAATATTTAACATTTCTCTTTCAACCTCGTAATCGTGTATGTCATCATTGGGTGTGAATACTTCAGCCAGGTGTTCTGCAAATGTTTGAGCCTTTTCATTGTCAGTCCTTGCCCATTGAATAGTTGATCCTGGTATGTTGCGTAAAGGTGGGATATGGATTTTTGGTTTTTTTGAGTTTTTTATTGGTTTCCACACTGAATTATCATATCTATTTAAACTTAACACATAGTTGTTGAATGAGAATTCTTTGTGTTCTTTCATCTTAAATTTTAGTTCATTTGTTAATCTGTTCAAGATGGTCTTGTCTGCAGGCGAGTGTGTCTGATGCCATCTCTTTCTAACTCTTCTCTTCTGTGCTAGAAGTCCTTTGATTTCCTCTGGAACATTATATGTTTTACACTTTTCTTCAGAAGTAGGCGTGGCTTTTCTCACAGAATATTTAAGAAGATGAACAAATGATGTCAATACTCCATCTATTTCACTTGGTCTTTTAAGACTTACATGCAGGTATATATGTTCTTCGATTAAACTTCTGTATTCATTGCAGTCTGTTTTTCTACTATGCAATCGAGGAATTGATTTTTTATGAATTACAACGCTACTTATTGTGGCTATGATAGGGGAGTGATCTGATGATAGATCATAGCTTGGAACAATATTCATATAGGTAGAAGAAATACCATTTGTAATGAAAAAGTCTAGTAAGTCTGGTGTTTTATTAGGATCTGTTGGCCAATAAGTAGCGGTTCCAGTTGATAGTATGGAGTAATTATTTTCCTGAATGAGGTCCGCTAGTTCTCTACCCTTAGTTGTAATGAGTCGTGAACCAAATAAGATGTGCTTGCTGTTATAATCACCACCTGCAATGAATTTAGATCCCAGAATTTGGAAGAAAGCCTTGAAATCTTCCTTCTTGATGTTATGCCGAGGTGGACAATAGACTGCAGCAACAAGTAAATCAAATGGTAGAGTTTGAACTTTTAACACTGTGCCTGCAGATGGTCACATTGATATTTTGGTAGTTCTATATGGTTGATAGTGTTCTTGATTAAAATGGCAGTACCAGCATGGGCAGTATTATCTGGATGATTTGTACAGTATGTGGTATATTTAAAGGCTCTTTGGTTACCCTATTCCTACAATTAAGGATATTTCTGACTTGATGTCTCTTTTTGGCTAATTCTTGCTTAATTTCTTCAGTATCAGTGGTGCCATGAAGACGCTTAACAACTACTCTGTATGCACGTTCTTCCTTAGGTTGATATGTGTGATGTATAACATTTTTGTCTCTCATGTATCTAATTAGCTTCCTGTAGGTGTCTGGTAGCTCGCAATTTATTTTTATTGTGTCATCTGCTAGACATTTTGTGATGTACTTTCCATCTTCTACTACAGTTCGTAGTTGTTTCACCATTTCTCCATAATTTGTAACACCATAAACAAATATTGGTGGCGGTTTCGGTATATTATTATCATCATTGTTTTTACTGGTTGTATTTGTTTTTTCATTTTTCTCACTCAACACGTTGAATCTATTGTTGACGGTTATTGGAATAGGGGTATTGCAACTGATTTTCCTTCTTTTTGTTGTTTTGGCCCTAACTGCCTGCCATGAATTATTTACTGGTTCATTTCCCGGGAAACCTAAAAATTCTTCATCACTTGTTGATGACATCCTGTAAAAATGTGTATCTACATTTGCATTATCTATTTTGATGTTTTGCTCTTTATTGGTTATTGGGTGACTGGTTGAAGGAATATCCTGTGTTGTGTCTTTCATATAGGCGTCCTGTATAGCATTCTGATGTGATGTTATCAAATTGCTGTTTCTTTTATCTGAGGTGGAACTCATGTTTTCTTTGATGCTATCATCGTTTATCTCCTCCATGTGTCATCTGGATTGAATATAGATAACGTTTTCGTTTCAGTTTTCTGATTTCTATTTATTGTGATGAAATGAAAATTTAATAAATTTCGAGAAATACCTGGATTAGCGGGATTAGCGATTGTTTAGCAATAGCTCGATCAATCCGGGTTTTTATTCCCGGAGTCGGTGGCTGATTACTGTCTTAGAACACTCTTTGACACGGCGATAACGATAAACACGTCTTCATCGGTTGAACACATGCAGAAGAATATCTTTGAAGTAGACAAAAAAAAACTACTGAACAATTATGATGAAGTTTTTCACAATTTTTCGTCCATTTACACAAAAAATATTTATTTGAAATATTACCCTTGAATTATGAAGTCAATTAAAACAGATTTAACTCACGCATTATTTTCATCCACCCTGGAAACTAATCTCAAGTGTTTTATGGCATTATTGTAATCACCTTGCTCCATCAAATTTAAACCCATCTGCAACCAAGCCCATATGTTCTGTTTATTTATAACATCTTTAGTGATTGTTTGCAGAAGGGCAATGTTGGCATCCTGAAATATTTAAGACAATGTGATGTACAAGAACTACAGGACCTAACAAATTTAAAAAGTTTGGAAATTTGGGAAAGAACAATTAACTTATTGATTGTAATATTAACCTATTTGTTTCCATGCTGATTCTATATTACATTATATTTTTAATCTGTATTGCTTTCAAAAAATTAGAAATTCCCATAAGATAGAAGGTGAAGTCAATAATTATTAACTCCTTCTGTCATTTTATTAACTTACCCAGTTCTTAAGAATCCTATAAATTTTGCTCAGTTCCATTGCTGCTTTACTGAATGAAGGACATAGTTTGTATGATCTTTCGTAACACCTCCTTGCTTTATTAAATTCTTTCATTTCACAATAGCACCTTCCCAGATAAAAGAAACAGTAATAGTTGTTAGGGTCGTTTTTTGCTGCCTGAAAATAAATTAATCCTACAGCCCTGCATAATAAAATGCAATATTTTAGTCTTATTCGTTATATATGATAGATAGTCTTCCTCCTTTCAGTGAGAAGTAAATACATGATCAGGGTAAGTTAAATATGTTATTTTCAAATGCGTGCATTAGAACATGAATATTTCTCATATCGAGAACTCCTGATTCTAGCTGCTGGTTGTCCATATGATATAACCTCAAAAAGAATTTTGAACTACTTGCAAATTCTTCAAGTGCATCATTTAAACTACCCCAAGCATAACTCCATACCTCAGACAAGACTCGACCAGTGAGTAATACAGTACTAGTAATTGAAAAAACTCTATTTGCTTTACGAGCACTTTTTATAAGCATCAATACAAATTCAATCATGTTTATACGCGACAAATTTAATGTTCTTTATGAATGAATCCATTGAAAAGTTCAAATAAAAATAGAATACTCAAAAACACAAAAGTAAGATACAAATAATAAGCAATTTGAAAAAAAAGGAAGAACAGAATCAACAAAGATTCGCTAATAAATTCATTCTCACCTTCAAAAACGGCAGCAAACACTTATCAAATTCTTTGACCTCAAAATAGGTAATTCCAAGTTCCAAAAACCACTCAGCGCTTTGAATAGGCTTCTTGTTCAGAACCTCTAACGCCAAAGCATGGTGGTTCTGCTTTCTCAACAGTTGCGCTCGAAGTATTCCCGATAAGCCATTTTCACATTGTGAAGATTCTTCCAGTTTGGTTATGGAACGCGAAGCCTCAACCATATTTCCCAATCTGATGTTGGCTCTGGTGTAATAAGGAAGGCATAGCTCCTGTGATTTATCGTCTAGCTGAAAAAAAGACTGAATATTAAATTCTCCTTGAAACACTAGTGGATGTGTTAAATTTAAACTTATTGCATACTTTATTGTGAGCAGATGATACTATTAACTTGAATGATTTCATACATTGAACATTCCTCCTAGATTAAGTTCAAGTCCAACAAATAATTGCTAAAAATTTGATGCTAAAAAATAACTTTACAAGTGAAATTGGAATAAATGTCATTTACGAAATCAAAACTGTCATTTATTAATTTAACCTGTTATACTATTATTTCATAATGTCCCAGAATCATGAGAAATGTTTGTGTAAAATATAGTTAAATTCTATGAATATTAGATGTTGGTGTTTCAGCATGCATGCAATAAAAGTTTTTGGGAACTGGTCGAGTATCAACCTAGACATATAGCACATCGGTTGATGAGTTCCCAGTTTAATGGGAAAAACACAACTTTTTTCATGAAATTTGACTTACAACATACCTGGGTCAAACAGGAACTTTGAAACAAAACTGGAATTTGACTACAAACAAAAGGTCGACAGCTTTCGAACATATTAAAGCAGTCAATCACCATATAAATAGTACCAAAATCCTACCGAAATGTCACCACCGCTATAATGACTTTGTTGGATTGCTTGGAAATAAACTAAATCCATAAAGATACCGATCTTCAATCACTGAACAACCAATTAGAAATGAACCGATTCACATTCTATAACAATTAAAAACATCCTCCCACCATAAAATGATAACTCATATATCTCAATGTATTCTATATTCCTCTTCAATTGACAATGATGTAAAAGTTAAAACCGGTAGCTTATAACATTCCTAGTGAATAAATTGTGAAAATATAGTGTTTTATTCTCCAATATAATATTAGTTCTGGTAGATACTGAATTATTAGAAACAACAGAAACATAACTAACAATAATATTTTGAATACAATCAAATCCATAAAAGAAAAAATTCAATCCGATGATCTTACCGTCACAAAAGCAGATAAATCAGATGCCACAGTTATCCTTTCTAGATGGAAGTACATAGGGAAAATGAATGATTTCATTAAAAATCAAGATATCGTAGAAACTCCCGTTGACCCGACGACTAAAATTCAAAACATATCCTTATTTGAATATCTTCTATCAAGTAAAAAGCCTTTCTATTTTATTTTATATCCTTATTTAAATCAAATTATCATCTCATAAATATGAATCCTAGCCCACCAAAACTCTACGGTCTAATAAAAACGCACAAAGAAGATGCACCAATTCGCCCAGTCGTTTCCTTTATTAGCAGCCCTACCTATAAAATAGAGAAAAAATTAAATGAAATGTTTAAAAGACTTACTAATTTCACTCCGAAATACACAATAAAAAATTCCATAGAATTAACAACGAAATTAAAAAAATTTCTTTACCAAATAATTCCTACCTAGTATGCCTGGATGTGGATAATATGTTTCCAAATATACCGAGAAATGATAGAATTCATTTAGCTTCAGAAATTCTTGAAAAATCACATGTAAATCCCGTGATACATGGTGATTTCATTGCCCCTTTAGAACAATGCCTGCTCAAAAACTATTTTCAATTTAATAATAAAATATACGAACAATTAAACGGCCTAGCTATGGGCACACCACTGAGTCCACTCCTTGCAGACATATTCATGTCAGAAATAGAAAATAAAATCTTCGAAACTACCTGTAAATATTCATTTCTGGTACAGATACGTAGACGATATTCTCACGTGTATCTCCGGAACATCCAGACAACTGAGTCAATTTTTGAATTTCTTGAATAATATTCACCCAAAAATCAAATTCAAATTAGAAAATGAATCGAAGAACAGTATTACATTTTTAGACCTCTCGATATCACACTCAAATGAAAAAAATAGAATTCAACGTGTTCAGAAAACCCACATCCACTTATATATGTATTCCTATTGATTCCAATCACCCATACTCACAAAAAATGTCAGCGTATCAATCGATGATCCATAGAGCCTTCGCATTACCCTTATCAAAAAATGACCGCGAAGTTGAAGTCCAAACTATAAAATCAATAGCCGCAAACAACGGTTTCAACCCCAATATGATAGATAATCTATTTCGAAAGAAACTATCTAAAATAGCTATGAGCCAAATTTATCCCATCATAAAAACTGAAGAAAATAAAAAATTCATTTCTCTATCGTACTTTGGTAGCATAAGTCAAAAAGTAGCCAATAGTTTTTCAAAATCAGATGTCAATATTGCCTTCAAAACGCAAAATAAATTATCATCGGTATTATTTAACGCAAAGGACCCTACTCCAAACATACACAAATCAGGAGTTTATGAGTTATCTTGTTCTACGTGCAGTAATAAATATATAGGACAAACAGGACGTTCCTTCAAGACGAGGTTCAAAGAACATAAAATGAGTTTCATAAAAAATAAGCAAAATTCTACTTTTGCCACTCATTGTCTAGAAAACGGTCATTCCTTTCCCACAATAGATAATCCTAAAATTTTACATGTAGAATCAAAAGGGAAGAAACTCGATTATCTGGAATCTGTTTTTCAAATTAGTTCACAATAACAATAATGTAAAAATAATGAATGACTGTACAGAGCTATGTAAATCGAAAATATCTGAGATATTTAAAAAGTAGCATCTGTTTAAAATCTTTTTCAACGAACATAAAATGAATTTAATGAAAAGTAAACAAAAATTCAACTTTTGCCACTCATTCTTTAGAAAACAGTAATTCCTTTCGACAAAAGAAAATCTTGAAAAAATTTTACATGTAGATTCAAAAGAAAAGAAACTTGATTATTGAAATTTTCAAATTAGTTCACAATAAAACCTATGTAAACAATAATTAATGAATATACGGAGCTATGTAAACCGAAATATTTGAGATATACAATAAAATAATGTAAAAATAATGAATGACAGTACGGAGCTATGTAGACCCAAAAATTATTTGAGATATTTAAATGGGTACCATCTGTTTAACAACCTTCTTTGTCGATTGCCGACATTCCTTAGAAGGCCCCCTTTTTTAACCCGGTTTTTTATCACGCTCCGCTTGTAAACCTCTGTACCACTATTAGGTGTTACCTTAAATTTATTGAAATATTCAAAATATGTATCTCTTTTGTTTAAATACCTCTGTACCACACTTAGGTCTTCAGTTGTCTGATGATGGGATAGTTCATTTCCCGAAACTCGAGTCACAAGAAAATGTGTAATATATATTTTTATTGGTAGTAAAACATAGTAATTTTTACAATTTGTTTTAATTAGTTCTGGTAGTTACGAGGGGCGTTCAATATATTCTCGGTATCGGGGTGATTTGCTGATAATGTAAGAAATCTAATTATCTCATTTACTAATGACACTATTTGAGGGTATAAATATAAAATTTCACTTATTTACGACCATTAGTTTTCTAGGTATTCTCAGTGAAAGACGACCTGAACGACTGATGAAGAAAATCGAGCATCCCGTCGTTATAAAGTTCCTCACTAAGCAGGGAAAAAGTCACAAAATCATTCATGAATGGATGGTTGCTGTTTACTAAGACTGCGCCCCGTCGTTATCCACCGTTCAAAAGAGGTCAAGTGAATTCAAAAGAAGCACAGAAAGCATTGAAGACGACCCTGGCTCGGGCGGGCCCGTTAGCGGCACCCCTGAAGAAAATGTGGAAAAAGCAGAAAAGCTGGTATTTGAAGATGCCAGAATGAAAATCAAGATATTAGCAGAAATGAAAATCCTATCTGTGGGTACCATGTAAGCCATTCATGACATCTTAAGCTTTCAAAGGTCAGATGGGTACCGAGGATGCTTACCGCACCTCAGAAGCAAAAGCGAGTCGAGTGCTGTAAGGAGGAGCTCTGTGGAAAAGACCCATCGAATATTTTCAACTGGCTGGTTACTGGGAAAGATGTGGGTTCATTACTACTGACTCTGAGAGTAAACAAGAGTCCATGCAGTGGATTGAAAAGAGCGCACAGCCTCCAAAGAAGTTTAAAGTCGCCCCATCCGCTGGAAAAATAATGGCTATGGTCTTTTGGGATTCTTAAGGTATTTTATTGATAGAGTACACTAAAAAAGGTGAAAGCATAACAACAGCATCATATACAACCACTTTGCGTAATTTAAGAGAATGAATTAAAGGAAAAAGGGGGGTGTGGGGGGGTGGGTGGAACTCACAGTGGGGGTGTTGCTCCTTCACGGCGAGGCGCCGGTTCACAAGGCCCGTGTGGCGAAGGCTGCTGTGCGGGGATGTGGCTTTGAAGAAATTACTCATCCTCCATACAGTCCAAACTTGGCCCCCAGTGACTACTACCTATTTCCAAATGTGAAAAAATACCTTTGTGGAAAGCGAGTTTCCAACAAGGCAGAACTGAAGGAAGCAATTAATAACTATTTTGAGGAGAAGCCGGAAAAATAGTTTTTACAAGGTTTAGAGAAACTTATTTCTCGATCTACCAAATGTATTGAAGTTTTAGGGAACTATATTGAAAAATAGAGTTTTTCCAATAGTTTCTGAGTTTTCTTTCATGAATACATTGAACGTCCCTCGTAATATAGAATTGCAAAAGGATAGGATTCCATATGCAAAATGTTTCAACGTGTTAACCTCAAAATAAAACAATTAGCAACTTCCCTGATATTTAAAAATAATTTTTATTTTAATACAGAAATCATACCTTTTTATAAAGTTCCACTGTTTTTTCCCAGTGGCAACTATCAGAAGATCTAGACAGAGCCTCCATGTACATAGTTTCAATTTCTCTTCTTAAATGCTGGTTGTATGAAATTTTAGGTGATTTGATAAGATCGGTAGCAAATTTCGCAGATTCTGCAGCATCATAATAGGTATGTAGAACAAGATTTACTCTTGTCAAAAGAATCCAAGCATGTAATAATCCTGATTTTATAGAAAGAACTGGGAAAAAAAGATAATTTGATTACTGATTTGGTTGTAAACGTAAAATAAGGTGGACCGGAAAATAATGACGCTTTTTTAAATAACATTAATTTATTTTCAATAAATAATGTAAACATCTTCGTTAAATTTTCAATGCCAGACCGATAAAAATCAATTGGTTTTTGAGCAAAATATCTCGAGATGGCATTTTGGAATCTAAATTTAAAAATTTTTTGCCACAAAGAAAATGTTGTAGCAATCGGAATAAATGCGAGGGTGCGATATCGGGCGAGTATGGTGGGTGAAGCAGTACCTCTCACCCCAATTCATTAATTTTTTTCCAAGGTTCGTCTTGCACAGTGAGGTCTTGCATTGTTGTGTTGCATAATAAAGCCTTTACTGTTGACAATCCCCGGTTGCTTTTCGATTAAAGATTGGTTCTCTCGATCCAATTGTTCACAATAAAGATCTGCATCAACAGTTTGTCCAGGTTTCAGCACTTCAAAAGCAACAATTCCGCGTATACTCCACCAAACACACAGATGCGCCTTTTTGGGATGTAAACCCGGTTTGGCAGTTTGCCTTTTGCGTTTTCGATTATCATATAGAATACATTTTTCGTCCCCAGCGATCAAGTGATCAAAAAACGGTTTTGTATGGTGCTGTTGAAGCAATATGTTGCATGTGATGGATCGGTTGACTTTGTTCTCTTCTGACAGATAGTGGGGGACCCAAACACCTACTTATTTTTCCAAACTGCTGCAAATAACTTTGGATGGTCGACCTAGGGTGCTTGAGAGTTCCTCGATTGTCTGACATGGATTTGCTTCCACTCTTGTCTAATGTTGTTGATCTTCCTGTCGATAGGAGTCAGAGAGATGAAAATGACCTGATCTAAACCTAGAGAACCATCTTTGGCATTTACGAACGTTTAATGCACTTGGACAGACATCGCAAATTTTCGTTACACTGTTGAAAATATCAAATTTCGATAATTAAATAGCATTTCCGGGAAGTTTTATTTTTTTTTTTAATTAAAGCAGCTGAAGCTCGTCTTCGGCTTGTGGAAGTTTACAGTGACAATGCTATAACTGAAAAGTTATATAGTTTTGCCCTTCAAAAATGGTGATTTCCGCATTCAAGATAGACCTCGCTTGAGACACCCAAAAAATTTCGAAGATGATAAATTAAAGATATTATTCGTAAGATTAATGTAAGACAAGTTTGCACATATGTTGGGGGTGATCTAACAAACAGTGTCTGTACGTATGAAATCCATGATCATAAGCATGATTTCTTATGAATTTAAACCAAGATGAAAGAAAGGCGATATTTTCTTGTCAGCAAATGCTTTAAAGGCAAAAAAAGAGTTTTTTACACCGGTAGTGACTGGTGACGAGAAAAAAACTCTGGGAACCACTAGTTAAACATTTGAATAAGATTTTAGGCATATGGCCACACTGGCGGGCATGTTTAAAGTCTTTGCAGTAAAGCAAGGTGTATTATGCCAATAACATGCCTAATGTTTGCTTCCAAGTTTTCACAAGACACTTATGACTCACCTGTTTTCAACAGATTCTTCGCTTCATAAAATTCTCCTCTTTCCACATGATTTATAGCCTTTGCAAATATTCCCATGACATTTACAGGCTCCAAATCTAATAAATCCTTGTAAACATCTTCGATATTAATGAATCCAGTAATGAGAGACTTTTTGTTTTCCACATATAACTCATTATAAAGTTGGCAAATCCAATTCATAGATATTGTTTCCTCAGAAAACAGTTTGTACATCTTTGTTACATGAGTAAGAAGCTCGTCATATTTTTTCTGCTTGTATAAAACCATCAAATATTGGGAATAATAATCTGCAGTCACAGTTTCATTATTGCTCACAAGGCTACTCAATATATCTTCATACTGAAAATTAGTATATTAATTATTAATTTTCATGCACTAAAGTGTCAAAAAAGTACAGGCAAAATTGTACACAAACTAAACTTCGCATGAGTATGGAGACAGTACTGCCAATTTAACAACAAAAAGAATATTTATTGTCTTATATTAAGTGTATTTTTTAAATTATCAAGTCCCAGCACTTCATTGACTTATTGTATACAAACAAGTGTATATGGATTGTTCAAATTTTCATGTAAAACAGACTTCTCATAGTAAAATTAACAAACATGATGTAAGTACCTGTTGTATGGAACTATCCCTTTAATTTAAAACATATGAAAAGTCAATCTAGGGGAACTCAAATATATTTAAGGAGGATAAATATACTTACCACTTCAAGAATGTCATCAGAGAGCTCATTACTGTGTTTTAGAATAGTTGCAAGAGATGATCTACTGCTAATCAGAGCCGATTCAGAATAATTACCATTTTCTACTCTGTCATATATAACTCTACATATTTCTTCAACATTAGTATATTTATAGAGGCTACATAACTTTTCACAATATTCTATAAGTTTTTTCTCAGTACTGAAAAATTGTCGCATGAATTATGTGGAAAATATTTTGCCATACTTATACAAGAAAAATCAACAAACTGAAAGTATTTAATTTCTCTTACGTTTCCTTCCCAATTAAAAAGGTGTAAATTTTGATGAGCTCTAATCTAGCTTCTGTAGTATCTAATTTTTCGAAATAATTAGCCAAGCCGTTCCAAGCTAATAAGTTTTCTGGATTAATATTAATAGCTCTCCGAAATGCCCTCTCACTTTCTTCTGTTGGGGTAGTTTCTTGTATGGAGAGTCCCAAAAAAACAAGGGCTATATAATTTTCTTCGTCTTTCTTTAAGACATTCTACAAATTATATAAATCAGGCGATATATTCCTTATCTATAACATTGGAACTTACTCTACATATTTGGATTGATTTATCGAAATCTTTATTTTTGATTGCTTCTCTAGCTTCTTTCAATTGAGTTTTGATATCCATTTACTGATGTTTGAAATATCTAAGTATATAAGTAGAATTTCAAAATTATGTCTGTATATGATTGAAAAGTGCATAGGTTATGTTTATGTTATGACGTACAGGGGTATGTTCTAATAATTTTTTTCAGGATTTCACTATTTATTTTTTTGTCAGAATTTCATTCTTCAGTTCTTCTCTTCTGCATTATGTAAGGGATTTTTTGCGATGGAATTTGTCAATTAACAGAAAGATGGGAACAAGTAGTGACTAACGACGGACACAACTTTGAACTTTGGATGTATGGAAGCTCTTAAGGAAATGCGGTGTTATGAGGGAACTTCTACCTCTTAATTCGGGAGGTGGCGTTTCGTTTTGAGCATACACAGAGCAGAAATCCCACTTCTTGTATCCACGAGCCCCCACTGATGTCATCTGCGAAGGATGATATACTAACATCTAACCTCCCCTTTATATTAGAAACAGTATCAGTCCTAAAACTGTCCCCTGAGAGACGCCGATTTTTACTTTGAGCACCTCACTTGTTTCGTTCTAAATCAAACAACAACTACCGTTTTTTTTTTATTTCACTTGCGTTCCTTATGAAATGTCTATTTGCCTTCAGTGAATAGCAAAGAATTGCCTACAACATTCAACGCTCACGTCTGAATCATTGAAAATATGTGAATATGCGATCATTATCGATACAAAATTCTCAAAATACATATTGGGAGTACAAATAAGTTTCCGCCGTTTTTTAACGTTTTTTGTTTATGAATCATTCCTAATGATTTTAAACGATGTGAGACTGCTTGCTGAGTGACTTCTAATGTTAGAGCAAGTTCTTTTTGTGTTTGAGATGAATCTTCCTCCAATTCTGCATCCTCGTAAATTTTTGGCCTTCCACTGCGATCTTTGTCTTCTACGTCGAAATCACCGTTTTTAAACTTTTGAAACCACTCTCGACACGTTCTCTCACTCAAAGCACCCTCACCATATGCTTCTACGAGCAATTGATGCGCCTCAGCAGCAGATTTCTTTAAATTAAAGAAGTAAACTAATATTTCCCGCAAATAACGCTTACTTGGCTCAAATTTTGACATTTTCAACTTATAAAAATTATATTTTACCAATATAAAATCAATGATATTAATAGGTTATGTTGTTTTTGAATGTCCAAACTATTTTTTAAGCCGGTTATCATCTGCGAAAGCTAACCGAAACTCCGTGCCGCGCCATCTACAATAAAACGGCGGAAACTTATTTGTACTCCTAATACATCTAGAAACCTTGGTAGGAGCAAAAAAAAATGTTTTTCAATGTGAAATTACAAATTTTCGTTTAGAATTCACATCTTAACAAAATGATCTTGCAAAATTATTAGTATTTTTTTATTTAACTGAAACACCAACCTTCAAAAACATAAATAATATAAAAAATTGTATTTAACAAGTTCTCAATCACAGATATCATTCAACTTTGGTTTCTCCTTTTTTCCGGCCCTTGTTGTTCAGTTGAGGAAGAAGACTTTTTTGGAGCTTTAGACAAGGATGTTCCAGAATCATATACATGACCATTCCATGTGCAAATGATGCAATAAGGTCCACTACCGAAGTGGCACACTAAAAAAAATATATATTGCACTAAAAAATTATTTTTCTTTCTAATTAGTAACAGAAAAAAAAACTTTTACAAAAAACTCAATCATGAATGTTTTATAGTATTGGAAACAAACAACCCGATAAGAAATATTTAGCCTATAAAATAATTTCTTGGATCAAGTAGATAACAAAGACTGGCTTTAAGGATTTATTGATCTCAGTGTATTTTATTTTCATTCACTATTGGATCTACTGATTCTCAAGAATAGATTTCTAACTCCCAGATGTAATAATACATTTTTATTCGCCTTGTCCTTGAAATAATTTATTTTGGGTGACATCATCAAACTTCCACATTTTCGAACCTGATATCGAAAACCAACCAAAATTTACGGTTTCTCACCCCCGAATTTGAGAGATGTCCTAAATTTCCAAATTTCCTTGTAATCTTTTGTATATTCGTGCCTTGCTTAACTTTTCAGTTCGCATCAACAATCGATACATGTTGTTGTAGAACCTGCAGTCCCTTTTTGCATAGAACGTCTTTCTTTGAATTGTGTCACAGAGACAGTTTATTTTGTTCTTGCAATCCCAGTTTGGGCAATAAGAAAGTATATATTATTTTTGTTCGAGATGTTTAGACTTGAAGAGATCCGTATCCTCTAAGGATCATAAGAATCCCTCATAGATTATATAAATTCCACCATTACGTCACTGATTTACCCGCGTTATTTATGTGTCAAATACTCTGTGGCACTGTAACTTGACACGTATGCGATTAGTGACAACAACAAAGAAAAAACGTCCTTATGGCATTCCCATTGTATTTTGAAGCAGCCTAGAGGAAGGTTCTTGGAAATAAACCTCCTGAGCAACTTAGTAACATACTCGATATAATAGTACTTATAACAGTCCCCCTAAGTAACTCTTAGTAGGTAAACTTCTTTTAAATGCTTCTGATTAATTGCATGCTTTACATTTTTATCACCACCTTAGTGTTAATGTGAAATTAGTGATCGCGCGCTCGTTCATTGTACTTCCATTCATGGCTTTTCATTCTTGTATTTTTGCTTTAGTGTTATTTAATCCGACCGGAATGTTTTAACGAAAACGCATTGCCTTTGTATCTAACTAAAGCGGCACGACCCTCACAAGTTATTTGTTCGTATTGTATACTTTCTCTCAGTGACTGGTTGCTTTTTGCTGTATTTGCTAAATAGTGATATTTTATCTGCGTTATAATGGCTAATAGGGATTTTTAATACCTGTTCTTACTAATTCCGGTGCTTGATATGCAACTGATTTACATTGTAGCGAACAACTTCATCGCTCCACGTCCAGAAACCTGCCTTGCTCTGTCGCAGTTTGACCGGCTTACCAATAGAGAACCCGAGCAGTCTAAAGATTCATGACTAACCGTCCTCGCCCAGTTCAAATAGGGCAACGCATACAGCGTTTGACGACCACCGTTCCAAGCGGAGCACATGGTCACTAGCGTCACAGACAGAACTGTGCATCACGCCTGTCTGATGAGTTTCATATGCGCAGACTCCGAACGAAACGCAGTCTCTCGAATCAGAGGTGGAAGCTCCCTCGCAACACTCCATTTCCCTCGAGAGCTTCAGAATGTACTCTTGTGTGATCCCCGGTTACCTATTTCTTTGTTTGTTCTCATTGTAACGTTCATTGACACGCGTAGGTGATGGGGTAGTGTCTCTATTTTATAATGTCCTAGTCAATTTCTGTTACATATTTGCTATATGCACGTGCCCGCTTAACTTGAGAGATTATATACCTTGTGAACCAGTGGCGTTCTTTAGGGTAAATCGCTCAGTAGTCCTGGTAGAGGACGACATATCATATAGACAGTTAAATAGCTCCGGATACCCGACGCTACTGTGTGAATGCGTGAGTGATTGCTAGATCAGTGTTCCGAGGTATTGTGAGCTCCCCAGGGATTAGTTTGCGTGACCCCCCAGGTAGTGTTCGATTCGTTCTTCAGTAATGTCTGAGCCTTCCTGGGTCTTGACCACCCCAAGGAGGTCAGATACAGTCCATTTGATAGTAACTTTTCCGGTGGACTCGAATTATGTTAGATCCCCTCTTCAAGGAGATCTCCTGGGCATACCTCAGTTACCCTTACCTTGCTGTCCATTTAAACTTACCCCTTGTAATGGGAGGTTCTGCACTGGTTACCGGAAGTGCAGTTGTAGGTGCGATTGCTGGCTGTATCCTGTCCCTTCTAACCCCCTCCGCTGCATAAGAATGATATCCGATTTGAGCGAGTTACCGATCTAACGATATGTAGTTATAAGTCATTTAGACCCAGGTGCCATCAGGTTCACTGTGGAGCTTTGCGAGGAGTAGATTTAACCACAGGCTGATAACTGTGTTTCCATTCATTGAGGGTTGTTGTTTTTAAATATTACTTATAGATATATATTATTCGGGCATTACTTTGGTTTGAATATTTGAACATCCCGTCACTGTTTCCTTGTTCTCGTTAGGTATAATTTGGGTTGTCTACACAACGTAACTCTTTTAGAGTACTCCGTAAAACCCGAGATATTTTAAATTACTCCTTAAAATCCCAGATCTCTTAGAGTACTCCGTACAACACGGGATAGCTCAGACTCGCAACTTAATCCTCATTCCTTCTTTGTTAAAAAGATTGACCTCCATTCAAGCGAAGAGTGACTATCGGCTATTTTGCCTTATCCTAGAGTAACAAGGATTCTTCGACTATGTGTTCCGCTGAGTATTCTTCTTCTTTTCTCGTAGAGTCAGAGTGTAACAGTTATTCATTGAGAATATTTAAAGGATAAACTGTTCACAAACATATTTGTTTGGTGTACAATTTTGACTGATGGGAAATATACCACCGGAAAAGCTGAAAATAATTGAGGGCGGAAAACATACAAAAAGTTCTAAAATATCGGAAAGTTTGAAAAAACAAGCACATTCTATCATATAAATATAATATAAAACTACTCACAACGTATGAATCACTTAGTTCTATGTATCTGATCCGGAAAAGAGCTCGTCCAAAAACATTGAGAAAATGGAACATGTAAGTGCTGTATGTGAAATTTCCAAGAAACACCATTGGGGAACTCTCGAAAAACTTTTTCATTAAACCTGAAAGCACACTGTATTATTGTATTTAATTTCCATGAAATAGTTTTTTGAAACAAATGAAGCTTTTCCTATATTTATACAACCTTACTTCCGTTTTTATATTTGTTTAGAAATATGAATCCTATTGGGATGGTTCTAAATTATCTGCCATTTTTGTATTGTGAGAAAAAGAACATAATTCAACAAAAACATATTTGGTCGTTCATTATGGAGGCATATTTAGCATTCACAGGGAAAGAATTTGTTGTTCTTAGAATCAACGTTCTATTATAACATTCATCAAAATCGGAAATATTATTCCATTATCAGTTATATCTTTCATCAGACATTATTGAAATTATCTTCTTGAAAACGTTGAGAAAATTCTATCCTTCGTTTCTTTTTATAAAGGTGTCATTGTGTGCACTAATTTTTTAACGTTTCGAAAACCTTTTCTATACAAATATTCTACCTGTTTTCTTTTTTCTAATTGCGACATGAATTCATAAATTGTATACTTGTTGACAATCAACAATATTTCACAAATAGTTGCCATGTTACCATGAAACTTTGGCCATAGCCGACTATCTGCACAACCTATTTTATACATTAATTTTGTCTTAGAATATTACAAAAAAGAAGTATATTAAAATTATGAAAAATAATATATTCCGGATACTTTCTAGACGGATTATCTAATCTATAACAAATTGTGTTACCTCCACTTCCAGTAGCCATAGCCAGAAGTCCAATTGCTATTCCGAAAGAGAAAAGTGGTCTCAAAGAAACCGTAAAAAGTGCTTCCATTACTCTATTTGGATGAAAATTTGTAAGATAAGAAGCTAAAAGGGGCATACCAAAGAAGGATATATAACAAAAGCACCTCTTCATCTGAAAAACAAAAGGAACATATTACAAAAGAGGATCGAAAACCAAACTAAGTACACTGAAATATTGGAACATACACAGTTTAAACCAATAAATTTCAAATATGCAGTTAATTTGCTTCATGATTATTAAAATAGAGTAAATTCGATAAAGTTGAGTTCTATGTTGATCAGCACAATGATTTTTATACGACTATGTTTGAGAGAAATTTCACTAGGTTCAAAAATATACAACAGTCGAAAAATACATATAACAATTACCTTTTGAAATATGTATATGTAGAGTGTTTCAAGTTATAATAATCAGATATCCAAGAAATGATGTAACGGTTCATTTCCAATTTGTTATTCAGTGTTTGAGGATCGGGATTTTTCTGGACTTTTTTTATTTTAAAGCACTCAAATTCATCTTAACTCATTGGTGACATTTATGGAATATTTTGAGGTTGTTAATATCTATTTGGTGATTGACAGCTTCAATATGTTCAAAAACTGCGGAGTTTTTGTCTCCAGCCATATGCTCTTTCAATCATGTTTCAAAGTTCCTATCTATTTGACCCACGAAAGTTGGTCGATTAGGCTGCAGTCATTGCAATTGATTCTGTTGACTTCCGAACGTTTTGAATGATTTTGTTTTTGTTTTGCGTTATAGAATATTTCCTAGATGAGGACAACATAAGAAGGCCGTTTTTAGGTTGAAGTTTTTGAAACAATTTTGGATTTTGGTGGATAAAGGTGCAAAATAACTTGAGTTTTGTATTTATGATCCAGATTTTGTACAATCGGATATTGAGGCATTCAATCATTTATTCATTTTCTTCGAAATCATTCTACTCACCAAATATAAAGGAAATTTATTATTTCGGACTATATGATTGATGCTAGCCTTCATATCGAGATCTTTATTCAAAATTTTCCTCAGAGAAAAGCAAGAAATGTTCAGTTCTTGAGCACGGTGAAGATCTGATGTTGACGGATGTTCAGCCTCATTCTGGGCTACGAAAGCAATGTACTCACTGGATGAGAACGTCAACGGGTTGTTTCATCAAATAACGGTGCAGTTTCATGAACTCACTTCGCAAATTGATCCGTAAATTGCCGTGAGGACATTTTATTTCTATTGATTTTTCCACGTAAATTGGGTTAGCTTCAAGAGCGAACCAATTCATTCATTAGGAGGCCCTAACTACTCCATTCAATATTTACGTGGTAGCCTTCCTTTAGTTCCACAGTATCCCCGCTGGAGATGGCACCGTGTCCAGCCCAGTGGCGGATTGTTTCCTTGCCTGATCCCTTACGGGACCTTACCGACGCTCACTGGAGGGGAAGTCTGAAGCAACCAGCTTCTTTGCTCCTCGTCCAGCATTCTGCTTTACTCTGTTGCAGCTTGCCGTCGTATCATATAGAGGACACGACTAGTCTTAAAATACCTGACTGAGCGTCCCTGCCGAATTCAAGTAGGGCAAGGCACACAGCGTTCGACGACCTTTCCGACGTGGAACACAGGGTCACTGGCATCACAGGCAGACATGAGCACCACGCCTGTCTGAAGAGTTCAGGTTCGATAAGTCGAAGCACGAAGTAAATTTTTCCAAAATCTCAAAAACATAAGAACATGACTACAGATTGGAAAAAATACAGAAAAGTGGATTTTTTGCTTTAGTTGGGAAGTGTAGCGAACAACTTCTTCGCTCCTCGTCCAGAAACCTGCCTTGCTCTATTGCAGCTTGACCGGCGTACCAATAGAGGAGGCGTGAGCTGCGCATCACGCCTGTCTGATGAGTTTCAGATGCGCAGACTCGGAAACGAAACGCCGTCTCCCGAATTAAGAGGTGGAAGCTCCCTCACAACACCCGCATTTCCCTCGAGAGCATCAGAAGTATGCTTTGCAATTAGAACATCCAGTTTTATAGTGAATGGTAATTAGCACATTCATGTTCGAATCCCGTGGACTGTTTTCAATTTCGAATTTTTCGATCAACAGAAATATTCAAAGAATCAAATAAGCATTAAAAATAAAACAGAAATTAGTACTTACTGTTGTATCAAAAATAATTTTATTCTTATTGCGTGAATAAATCGTGCCAAAAACGAAACCTATAATGTATGTTGCAGCACTTCCATAAGTAGCAATATACGAAATGGTTATTTCCGGATTGATATCAATACTTTCTGGAGGCAGTAACCTGAAATAATGAATATGTGTATACAGAATGATACGAAAGTCGAAGGTTTTTACTTGAGGTCATTTGCATTAAATTAAGTCCATTTGGTCAGGGGTCAAAAATGGATGGTTACTGAGCTAAAACGGTTTTTTCACTTTTCAGAAAATATCTTATTTGTTACCGAAAACAATTATGTGAAAATTATTGCACTGTGAACTGAATGTTCCAACGTAGAACAAGGTCACAGGCGTCATTGACATGCTTGCACCCCATCGCCATCCTGAAGAGTTCAGGGGCTTGCAAGTTGGGACGAAACGCCTTACCTTTCGAAACTAAGAGATTAGAAGCTCCCTCATACCACCCTAAAGAGCTTCACTATCTAGTAAATGCTAAGACAATTCGAAGCAATATTTTGTCAAAAAAAATCCAACTTACCTTGAATTAAAGCGTAATAAACCGTCATATTCGGTGTTCAAAACATGAAATATCTGAAAAGATGCCACCACAACAGTTGTCAGACCAAAGAAGTACTTCATTGAGATTTTGAATCTTCTGCTGATATAAAAGAATAACGAAGAAATTACATACATGTGCATATCAGCTGCTATATACCACATCCCAAGACAGCACTGAAAATTATTATTTTCATTGTTATATTATATATTTTAATTAATGTTCGATTTATTGCTAAGTTGCCCTTATATTAAGAGTACAAATTAGGTTGGTCCGTTTTTAAAAGATGATTCTAAAAGCATTAAATTTTTAAGTAAAAACAGCTGATTGCCGGAGTTTTAGACATGTTGGATATCCAGTTTGAATTGTTCTAAGTTTCATGCAGTGAAAATGTCAGGTTTTTTTATAACTAAACGGCATTAGCGGGAAGTTTCAAGTTTTTGTTTTAATTGGAAAAAAGGGGAGTTGAAGCTCATCGTATGCTTGTGGAAGTTTACGGTGATAATGCTCCAACTATCAAGTCACACTGTACAATATTGAATTTGGATTACACCTCTTATGTTAAAATATGGTCCGTCTAGAAAGTATCGGGAATTTATTATTTTTCATAATTATAATATACTTCTTTTCTGTAACATTCTAAGATAAAAAAATAAAGTAAAATAGGTTGTGCAGATGTAAATTGCATACAATTTATTAAATAATGACTCAACTAGAAAAAAGAAAACAGGTAGAATATTTGTATAGAAAAGGTTTTCGAAATGTTAAAAAATTAGTGTAATTGACTGAACTGGGAAAAAGTGCTGTGTATGACACAATAAAGAAGATAAAAATGGCACGGATATGAGGCATAGACCAGTTTCAGGAAGACCGCGTAAGATTGAAGAAAACAATTTGAATGCTTTATTGGCCTGAGGACGATACAATCTTCGCCCGGGGTTTAGCAAATCGGCTAACAGATTTGGAAATCGACGAAATATAAAAGTATGTCCAGAAACCGTCCGTATGTCACTGAAAATACAAGTTTACATATCAAGGAAATCAAAAAAATTCCTATAATGACACCTTTACAGAAGGAACGAAATATAGAATTTTGTCAACGTTTTCAAGAAGATAATTTTAATAATGTCTTTATATCTGATGAAAGTTGTTTCCAACTTGGTGGAAATCACTTAAAAATCCTATCAAAACAACCTGTTACCGTTGAAATTTACAAATTTCCCACCAAAATAATGTAACATAAATACAGGTTAATACTTGATAGAAGGTATATAAAATTATTTAAATATTTTAATATTAGCCTTCTACATATTTAATTTCGAAAAATTTTATTTAATAATTATAAATTCAGGAATTAAATTAAAATAATGTCATATAAGTACCATTTATATCAAACGACATATAAAATAAACATTCATTATAAGACATCCAAATGATATAACAAAATCCAATAAATAAAAATTGTTAACCAAAATCCTATAAATTAAATATTTTGAGTAGACAAAATTTTGTTTCTGCTGATCAATCTCATGAAAACAAATATCTTTCAAAAATGTTTAACTTAATCATCATAAAACTATCTTACTTAGAATATTCAATATTATTGGATATCTAACTAAGTTACTTTCTATAAAATCTCAAGATATGTAAAAACATTACTGAAAAACAAGTTTTAAGAGAGACTTTGCTTTGTCAGTACTCAGATTCATATTCAATAAAATATAACATCAATCAACAACAAATATTTACTCACCCTTCAATAATTTAGAAAACTTTTGGTAAATGAATACTGAAAATTTTTAATGGACTGTAATGTTAACTACAAATAAATAATTCTGTGGTTTACCCTTGATCTAAAAGATTGAAAGACAATTTAACGGCCTCTGTTATAGTACAAGGACTATCTGTATAAAGAATGTTTAGGAAACCAAATAATTATATATTATGAAAAAATAACATAAATAGAAATAAATACTTGATAGAAGGTATATAAAATTATTTAAATATTTTAATATTAGCCTTCTACATTTTAATTTCAAAAAATTATATTTAATAATTATAACTTCAGGAATTAAAATACGCGTGAGCGTATCCGTAAGAAGCGGCCAAATTTGTGGGCGAACAACTCATGGATTTTTCATGACGATAACGCGCCTTCTCACCGAGCTACGATTGTGACTGACTTTCTCGCCAAAAACTCAACAAACGTGCTTCAGCAACCACCGTATTCGCCGGATTTGGCTCCCTGCGACTTTTTCCTCTTCCCAAAACTAAAATTGCCCCTTCGTGGCACCCGTTTTGAATCGATTGAAGCCATAAAACAAAATTCGGCGCGAGAGCTAAAGTCCCTCCCGGAAAGCGCCTATAAAAAATGTTTCGTTAATTGGAAGTGCCGTTGGCATAGATGTATTGGAGCAAATGGAGCCTATTTTGAAGGCGACCCAATAAATTTTGACGATTAAATGTAAAAATGTTGTTTTAATTGAAAATTCCCGGTACTTTCTTGACAGAGTAGTATATGTCGTTTGATATAAGTGGTACTTATATGACATTATTTTAATTTAATTCCTGAAGTTATAATTATTAAATATAATTTTTTGAAATTAAATATGTAGAAGGCTAATATTTAAATAATCAAAATAATGGTTTGGGGAGCAATATCACAGCGTGGTGCCTCTCTGTATAGTTGATGGTACCATTAATAGTGGATAGTATTGTGGCATTCTAAACGATTTTCTCCTTGAAACGCCGCATGCTTTTTATTTAGAGGGGAGGCGCTTTCAGCAGGATAATGCAAAATGCTATAGTTCGAGCTTTACTCAAGCTTGGATGCAAGAACACCAAGTGACAACCATTTCATGACCAGATCTTAGTCCCATTGAAAACATATGGGGACTAATGAAGACTGAAGTTGAACGAGCAGCGCCATCAAATAAAGATGATTTCATTCAGTCAGTTTTACAATCCTGGACTACCATCACAGAAAATTTTGGAGCTTATCTAGTTTCGGGGGTACTTCGACGTTTAGTCATGTGTTTACAGTTAAATGGAGGTTGTATAAGTAAATAAGATGAATATTTCGATATAATTTTCTAATTCAATAATTAAAAATATATACTAAATAATTGCAATTGTTCAATTACAACTTAGCTTGTTTTTTGCGGATACTTTCTAGAGGGGCTATACTATTTTTTATGTAGGTTGATAAAATTTTAAATTTGTCATTCATGGATTCTATGACAATAATGCGTCTCGAAAGATATAAAAAAATATCGTAAGATATTTATTAAAGGTATTGCATAGTAGTAGTAGTATGATGATAGATTATGATGACCTGTTAAAAACGATTAATTAAAGAAATTGTGTAGTGATTTCACGCCACATACTTACAATTTCATTTTCTTTCACATTTATGTTCTGTAAAAAGAGTAAATTCTTCCACCAAATGGATCTGCACTTTGCCACTTCTTTTCTGCTAATCGAGTATAAATACGGATCTGTAATGGAGACTGCTATACTATCCGAGCTATGAAGCGAAAGGACTATTAGTATAGCTGGCAGTAACCTGAAATTAAGACATACACCTTGAGTAAAATCGATAAAAATCATTTTATACAGGAGTTTCTAAACTGATGCGAAAAATGTTAAGAACTGTTTCCCCTACAGAAATTAATGAGAGTCTTTCACATAAATCTTTGTTCTAAGGAAATATTTCAAATATTAATTAGGTTTTTTTTCTGACAAAATCTTCAAATTCAATCTAAAAAAATTTCTTAAAAATGTCTGAAAATTAAATGTCTTAGAAGCACTGTTTCACATACGAGGGGCGTTCAATGTATTCCCGGTATGGGCACGAAAGAAAATTTTGGAAAAATTCTATTTTTCAATGTAGTGCCATAGAACTTAAAAAAATTTGTTAGATCGCGATTAAAGCCCTCTAAATATTGTAAAAAATATTCTTCCGTCTTCTCCTCAAAATAGGTATTAATTGCTTCCTTCAGTTCTTCATCGTCGGAAACTCGCTTTCCTCGAAGATATTTTTTCACATTTGGGAATAGGTAGTAATCACTGGGGGCCAAGTTTGGACTGTATGGCGGATGAGTAATTTCTTCGAAGCCACATTCCCCCATAGCAGCGGGCCTTGCGAACCGGCGCGTTGTCGTGAAGCAGCAACACCCGCGCTGTGAGTTTTCCTCGCCTTTTTCCTTTAATTGCTTCTCTTAAATTACGCAAAGTGTTTGTATATGATGCTGCTGTCATGCTTTCACCCTTTTTAGTGTATTCTATCAATAAAATACCTTTAGAATCCCTAAATACCGGATAGGGTGCACTCTTTTCAATTCACAGCATGGACTCTTGTTTACTTTTAGGGTCATATTGATGAACATCAATTCATCGTCCCCGCCGGCTTCAAGTAGAGCACAGTACAAGCGTTAAAAATCTACGTGCCAAGTAGAACAAGTCCACAGGCGTAGGCTTGCCCACCATTGCCAATCTGATGAGTTCAGGGGCTTGCAAGCTGGAACGAAACGCTTACTCCCCGAAACAGGTTTGTAAGTTCCCTCAAAACACCGCATTAACTTTTATGTTTTTAGGTGTTGTGTGATGTTTACAAATGCTATATTCCTACTTAAATAGAAACAATTTTGATTCAAATTTAAAACATTTTGAAGAAATTTTATAAATTCAATATTGTCTGAGAAACTCTGTTTCTCCTTTAAAACAGATGGGAAATGGGAATGCCCCCGCTCTGGGCATTCTGAAAGAGTAGGGAAAGATTCAAAGAAAAGTCCAGTTAAATATTCGTCATTATTTATAATACATAATATTTTTTTTTTGTGCTGAAAAACGGGAACAATAGCTTCACTTGCTAATGCATTATAAATCCTATATTCCGCGAATGATTTTCGTAACCTGTATGTTAATGAAATTTCTCAAAAATTTTCTGGTTTAAGTTTTTATCTAAGAATACTAAATCACCTCTTCCTGGGTATAGCCCTTCTAATGTTATATTATATTATTCAAATAAAAATTTGGCTCACCTGAAATATCTATTCAACCATAATATGAGAAAATCCTTTATGGTGAATTCCCCATTTTTTCTCATAATATTGTGCAGTTGAACTGAAAGTAGCCATGCAGATATAACGAAGTATATTTGAACTATTAGTCCGAAAGAACCATATATAATCGACTTTATAAAACTAATCTGGAAAAAAAGATGTTTTCTTGACATGCAATGTTTCTAACTAAATGAATTAAATTATCGGCAGTTGTGTTATCCAAATGAATAAGGAGTATGAGTTTCGGGAATCAACTATCCCATCTTCAGACAACCATAGATTAACAAGAATATATATTCTTATTTATCTATGCAGACAACTGAAAACTCAACAAGCAGATCTTAGTATTTATGAATATACAGAGGTAGAAGAGGTAATAAAAACAGGTTATAAAAGGTTTAAAATGAGAGGACGCTTAACAACTATGAGAACGTCGACACGTCAAAGAAGATTGGTAAACAGATGTTACTTATTTAAATATCGCAAATTTAGGATTCACATAGATCCGTATTCATTATTTTTACATTATTTTTATTGTGAACTAATTTGAAAATTTCAACTGAATCTAAATAATCAAGTTTCTTTCCTTTTGATTCTACATATAAAATTTTAAGTTTATCTATTGTCGTAAAAGAATGGTCGTTTGTTTATTTTTAATGACATTCGTTTTATGATCGCTGAATCTCGTCTGGAAGGAACGTCCCGTCTGTCCTATATATTTATTACTGCACGTCAAACAAGATAACTAATAAACTCCCGATTTATGTATATTTGGGTCCTTTGCATTAAATAATACGGATGATAATCTCAAGCTTTTGTTAAAGTTTGCCATAACGGATTTCTCTTCAAATTAAGAAAACTTCTTCAACAGCCCTACTATCCGATTCTGAAATCATACCTATCCGATCAATACTTTGCTGTAAAATATGGCGATGCTTCATTTAACACAATTGAAATTAAATCAGGGGTTCCACAAGGAAATATACTGGGTCCACTACTTTATCTGATTTATACATCCGACATTCCAGAAAAGCAGAACATTACACATATGGTTTGAAATTGAAAATATTACGGATTATCAGAAAATACTCACTTCATCATAATATTCCGGATTTTTAAGGAAAACTGTAGTCATAAATGTGAGAACAGTATGAACTGTTATAACGGAGGACATAGTTAGCGTTCTCATGCCTTGAAAGCTCAGTAAATTTTTGTAGTCCTCATTTTCTTTTGGTACATTCAGCTCTTTCCATACATTGATGAGCGAAAACATTTGTTGATATTTATTAACTGAAATATATCGATATTATATATTTATTCAGCTTACACTTGATGGAGATTAATATTCAATTCAAATATGAAGAGACAATTTCTGTAAACTTTGCTATTCAATTTTTAACACATAAAATTGAAAATTAAAAATATTTCGTATTGTCAAGTTCAAATTCAAGTGAAATTTTTTCCAGTGAAACAATATTGCCTTGAGTAGAAGTGAGTTATATTTTCCATCAATTTTTTCACTCTATAAATTTCTTTCATATTTGTTAGAATTTTGTGCAATATTTGAAAAATTCTAGTGTCAAAATTTGAATATCAAAACAAATTAAAATATGTTTATCTTCTACACTTTTAATTTCAAAAACAATATTTTCGAAATGAAAAAATATTGCTATTTATTGATGAATTGTTATTTTATATAAGACGAAAAGAGGCTTCTTGATGTTAAGTTTATTCATTAAATAAACAATTTTCTGATATAATCGTATTTTTTACGCTTAGAAAATTCAAGTCAGATTGACTGAAGAGCATTTGGGATATAGATTTTCAAACGTTGTCCAGAAGATGTGTTATATTTTAATTTTTATAGTCAAAATTTTCTAAAACAGTACTGTCTCAACTTCTACCAAAATAGAAACTTAGTTTTTTCAAGATATCTATTGTATTTTAATTTTTAAAATTAAATAAATTATTCTGTTTATATATTTCAAATAGAATATTAACACTTATCAAGTATGAACTCCATGAATTTATTTTTATATTCAGTGAAAAAACCTAATTAGAGATTTAGAAAACTGTTGATAGAGACTGAGTTCTTTCTTCTACATTTCCTTCACTCAGTTTAATCTTCATCAATAAGCTATTATTTTATTCTGTTTTACATGAGTTTCACTTACCGTCATTCTTGGAATTGTAAGTTTTGATGGTACAAAATATGATATAAGACCAATAAGCCAAAAATAATAACCTAAAACAGATAAATTTATATGATTCTCATAACAAAATAATGGTACATTTTGAAAAATGTTAAACTTTTAACTAATATTAATACAGTTTTTTCAGTCTTGTTATTTTGAACCATAAATTAAAAACTTCACAGTTGAATTTTTCTGTTTTTCGAATCTTATAACTTATCCGAAAACAATGAACCATAAATATTTTCTATTTCAAATTTTATTTAATTATATTCAGATCACTAAAATGGAAATAAACATAATCAAGCTGTTCCTTAGAACAGGCGCTCTAAGGTTGAAACTGATGTCAAATTTAAAAATTCAAACTGTATGTGCCGTAAAGTTTGAGGTCTACCTCTAGGTGTTCCAATTTTTTTTCAAATAAATTAATTAAATTGAGAAACTATTTGTAAATAATAAAATCATATAAATTTGTCAACGAATATTCTATAAATATTATCATTATTTTTTATGAATAAACATATTATTATTTTTTTTGATGATACAACATAATCCAAAAATGAAACTACACATACCCAATAAATGTATCGAATGAAACAATAACATTACTGATCTTCTGTTTTTGGTAACAATATGTTTTTAATATATCGCCCTTCAAATTGTACGGATCCAATTCTTCCTGGATTTTTTCTTCGATACTTTCGTTACCAATACAAAGTGCTCTATATACATAGTTTCTTCTATACACTGACTGAAAATAAATTTGAGGATAAATCATTTTAACAGTTTGACAATTTTTTTCTTCAATATAAGTAATAATATACATGACGCTCTTATTATATTATGCATTGTTGTAACATTTTAGGATCTCTATTCATTTACACCGTTGTGTTTCAGCAGCTTTCTAAAATTTCAGATTTTAACGGTCCACTTAAATTCTGTCTGAAATTCTTATTCTTGAATAACCACTCTCTAAAATATTCGGTTCTAGTGAAAAATTCAAGAGGCATTTTTTTAATTGAAATAAGGTGTTCCTAATTCAAAAGGGCAACAAAATACTTCAAAATCGCGCAAGCCCTATAGTTAATAATTGAAATAGAGGAGGCCACTCTATTTTTCTAGGCATTTTTTATTTACTGATGAGGCTAACTTGCCCAGGGAATCCATTAGAAATTTCCATGATACAGTGTGAAAACCACTTATGGAATAAAATTATTTGTTTCCTTATGTTAGAAAATTATTAAAAACGCTGGAACACGTCAACTAAATTTAAGAGTGCGCTTTTAAACATTATTTTAAATAGGTTCATTCGCGCAAGTCCGGCAGAGAATAGTGAATGCTTTTCGGAGCGTTAGAATAAATAAATATGTACCGAATAATTTCTACCGCAGGTTTCATTGTTTCAACATTTTTTTAATATCCGTTAGTATTTATATTTATTATACAAATAAAATTTTCAGTTCTGATATAATTTTTCGTATCTGCCCAACACAGAAGTGAAAATAACCCAGAGTTATTGCTGAGAAAATGTAAGGCATTCAATTCTCCACATTATCATGAAAAGAAATACAGGATGTTACTTTTGAAAAAATTGAGAAATAACGATTTGAAATTTTTCATATTTGGTATTAATAACACACACTATATATGACAGGGCGATAATTAGGAATCTTTCAGTTTTTTCGAAATTTCTGATCAAATTCGAGTTACCTTTGCTTCTGGCAATTGATAGGAGACTTTGAGCGACTGTTCCCTCAACTTTCTACAGTTGAATAAGACCTGTACCGTTGGAAAAATATTTTTGATATTTTGAAAATACAAGAAGTCCTTAGATTTTTGCATTGGGGGGTTTCTTAAAACTGTGTGTACTCAATACAATTTCAATGAATACGAAATTTTGTTATTCGAAAAGTACAGTCATGCGTTATTTCTCAGAGGAACCATTTTCAACATAATTTTTACTGCTTGACGTATTTCAGCAAACCGAGTGGCCAAATTAAAAGGTTCCTTCAAAACCTACAGGTAAATATCTCAATCCGGACAAACAATGGTCTATTAAAACTCATTAAGAATAATAAATCAATGCGGACAGCTCAGTGGAAGAGCATTGGGCTCGTGACCGGAAGGTCTGGGTTCGTATCCTGTTCAGGTGGAAAAGAAATTTTCTAGTTGGTCGACTACCATTTCACTGTTGAGTAAAAAATTAACTGTGCTGTGACCTAAATTGGCGCAAGATAGCAGTAACAAAACCTACCCAGAACACAACGGAACTCCTAACTCGCATAAGCTGAAAAAGCTTCCAAGTGATCTTCACAGTAGATCTAGGAGTATCAGGATAATAATAATAATAATAATTCAAATAGAATATAAATTTATATAAGCGGTAGGAATTAAGTATTTTAGTTATAGGAATGGAATATCATAAGAAGAAGAACAGAAGAACTCTATATCCAAGCCATCAGATTTAATGTATGAGGGGATCATTAATTGTTAAGAATTCAGTCTAATGTAGTCTGAAGAAGTCGCTATGTCGACGAAACGCATCACAATGTTTTATAAACAAGTCTTAATCAAGTATAATAATATTATTTGAGATAATGTTAATTCTTTTTAGTTTTTCCAACAGTTAAATATCATTAACTAAGTGATTAAAAATCATGTTTATCAAACCTTTGTATATTGGATATCAATTGACACGCATCACGCCTGTTTGATGAGTTTCAGATGGGCAGACACGGAAACGAAACGCCGTCTTCCGAATTAAGAGGTGGAAGCTCCCTCACAACATGCATTTTCCTTTCGAGAGCTTCATTGGTGACACGGACGTGATTCGGAGGGTTTGCTTCAAGAGCAAACCAACCCATTCATTTGGTGGCCCTGATTGCTGGAGATGGCACCGCTACCAGCCCAGCGGCGGACTGTCTCCTTGCCTGCTGCCAACGTCCTATTCCATGACTTTATCGACGCTCACTGGAGGGGGAGTGTGTAGCGAACAACTTCTTCGCTCCTCATCCAGAAACCTGCCTTGCTCTGTCGTAGCTTGACCAGTCTAAAGATTCGTGACTAACTCTCCCAGCCGAGTTCAAGTAGGGCAAGGCACATCGTTTGACGATCGCCGTACCAAACGGAACACACGGTCACAGGGAGAGCTGCGCATCACGCCTGTCTGATGAGTTTCAGATGCGCAGACTCGGAAACGAAACGCAGTCTCCCGAATTAAGAGGTGGAAGCTCTCTCACAACACCGCATTTCCTTTCGAGAGCTTCATTATAATATGTATAAAATATATATAATATAATATCTTTTTACTAGATAGAAGAAATATAACAAAATTTGAATATCAAAACAGATTCAATCTGTTAGTCTTCTACAATTTTAATTTCAAAAAAATTTTTATTCAAAAAACGTCTATTGAATATGAGCGATGCTTATTGTAGACATTAATTTAATTCTAAAAGTTTTTTGAATAAAAATTTTTTTGAAATTAAAATTGTAGAAGACTAACAGATTAAATCTGTTTTGATATTCAAATTCATCATAATAAAGAAGCTTTCATGAACAATTACGAAATGGAATATTTAAACTTCGATATTTGGACCCGACTTACTTAAAAATAAATGTTTACCTGTTTCTGTACCAAATTCCAGATCTCTGGGGGATTATCTTCGTTCTTCGGTCTTAATTTCACATCAACTTTACAGTAGTAATGATCATCACGGCATTCTTGAGTCTCGTTGAGGTAAAAAATTTTTGGCAACAGTGATAATTCTTGGGAACCTACAAAAAGATAAAACAGTTAGGATGTCAGTATTGAATTTCGGTTCATAAGATCAAAAATGGTGAAAAATACTGACGTGAAGTCAGGAACTTTTGAATTATAGAACTTTTGCTATGGTTTCGGTAACGCTCAACGCTGTCATACTCATAGAATATTTTAGATTGAATCTTCTGATTATACGATTCTGACGAAATTTTGCATTTGCTTTTGGCTCAATATTTCACATCTTAATGCCAAATTCAAATTCGATTCGTGCGTTTCAGTAACGCACTACGTTATATACCCCAATTTCATTCCAATCAGATTAGTTTCGAAACTATTGAGAAAACAAGAAAAACTTTGAAATACGAAATAAACAGAAATATTTATATTCCAAACCTGCCATGAAAAATTCCAGTTCCTAGCTTCTTCCGTTCGAAAATTAGTAGAGCTTTATTGGTGACCACGACGTGACGGTCCTAATTGCTCCATCCTAGTCCGGGGTAGCCTACCTTTCGTTCGACAGTATCACCGCTGGAGATGGCAACGCTACCAGCCCAGCAGCGGACTGTTTCCCGCCACATTCCAGCTCGCTATTCCGTGACCTTACCGACGTTCACTGGAGGGGGAGTGTGCAACGACCACCTTCTCCGCTCCTTGTCCAGAATTCTGCTTTGCTATGCTGCAGCTTGCTGACGTTTCATTTAGAGGACACAACTAGTCTAACAATACATGACTGACCGTCCCTGCCGAGTTCGAGTAGGGCAAGGCACACAGCGTTTGGCGACCGTTCCGACATGGAACACGTGAACGTGTCACAGGCAGACATGCACGTCTGTTAGAAGAGTTCAGGCGCGCATGCTCGGAACGAAACGCCGCCTCCCAAATTAAGAGGTAGAAGCTCCCTTATAACAACACCTTATTCACTTAAGAGCTTCAGCACCTTGCGCACGCCACTAGAATGATTATTATTTAATGAAACAATTACATTCCTGATTGCAACAATTACTAATTTAATTCAAATATCTGTTTCCATTCCCTGCAGTATTTCTGATACTTTCTTTCGTAACAAGGTGTCGACAATTTCTAGAGATATAGAATGTATGTGAACGAAATTATCAATAAGGTAAACTGGTTTTTACAATGTAATATACTAGAAATATGATTTTGTTGTGAAAATAAATTTATCTCAATTTTCTAACTGAACCTGACCATAGGATTTTGAATAATCAAGTATATCAAAGTTATTTGTTATTTATTTATTAATTTTAATGACTTTTTTTATATCTGTTGGTTTATTTATTCCATTTGACATTATATATTGAGTTTTGATTATATACGTCTATTAAATATAAGCGGTGCTTACTGTAGACATTAATTTAATTCTAAATTTTTTGAATAAAATTTTTTTTGAAATTAAAATTGTAGAAGACTAACAGATTAAATCTGTTTTGATATTCAAATTTTGTTATATTTCTTCTATCAAGTAAAAAACATTTTTCTATTTTATATCAAAGTTATGTATTTATATTTCAATATAGATATCTATCAAAAAGGAATATAAAATATTTTTAAAGATTATTCAGTAAAAAATTCGTTCTACATTAATCTTTATGGGAGCAAGTAGATTACATTTAATATTTATATTAATTCTGTGAATGTAAATGCTACATATATATAATACATCTGCTTTGTGTTAGCAGATCATATCATCGTCGACATCAAAGGTCCCATGGTGTAATGGTTAGCACTCTGGACTCTGAATCCAGCGATCCGAGTTCAAATCTCGGTGGGACCTGCTTTTATATTTTGAGAATGAAAATATTATGAAAAATCTAAAAGATTATCAAAAATATTTGAGGGAAATTCTCAAAAATAGTGAACGAAAGTGAATTATTCACTTTAGTTCATTTGTTTACTAAATTTTGTATTAACGTATTTATTATTTTCATCTGGCTAGTTACTGAAAATAAAACGTGGGTTCATCATTATGACCCTGAGAGTAAACAAGAGTCCATTGAGCGGATTAAAAAGAGTGCACAGTCCGCAAACAAGTTTTAAGTCACCCCATCCGCTGATAGAATGCACTAAAAAGGGTGAAAGTTTCACAACAGCATCATACGCAACCACTTTGCGTAATTTAAGAGAAGCAATCAAAGAAAAAATACAAGGAAAACTCACAGTGCGGAAGAAATTACTCATCCTCCGTACAGTCCAAACTTGGCCTCCAGTGACTACTACCTATTCCCAAATGTGAACAAATATCTCGTGGAAAGCGATATCCGGACGATGAAGAACTAAAGGTAGCAATTAATGAGGAGAAATCGGAAGAATATTGTTTACAAAGTTTAGAAAACACTGAAAAATACAATACAAAATTTTCTCAGTTTTCTTCCATGCCTACACCGTGATACATTGAACGCCCCTCGTAGCTATAGTTTAAGCAGAAACTTGAAAAAAGAGGTATAAATAACAGTCAATTCATGGGGGAGATCTGTTAATTTAGACTAATTCCAACAATGCGAGTCTGGTCCTTTTAATTTCATGGTTGATAATTTCGTACTTGTTGAAATTATGTCCAAATTCTTTCAAATGATTGGCATATGGTGAGTGTGAGATGTCTGACGTTTAACTTCTATGGTGTTCATTCCTTCAAGGATGTACCTCATTGACCAATATACATTCTGTCAAGAAAGTACCGGGAATTATCGATTTAAATCTGGCGGGGCAATGAGGCAGGTAAACATTTTTTTTCCTAGGTTGGTACCACTGTCCTTAATTACTATGCCAAGCTAGAGCGGGATCTGTCAACTAGTGTGTTTGCAACAGCTGATTAAGTCAGTCGATGTCAGAGTGGGTGCCGATTTTTACTATGGGTGATTACGTTGAGCAAAGAATTTGTTTAAAGTTTTGTGTTACAAATGAATTTTCGTGTGCCGATGCATTGAAAATGTTGCAAAAGGCCTTTGGTGATAATGCTCTATCGAAAACTCGTGCATATCAGTGGTACAGAGCCTTCAAGGACGGTCGTGAAGTGGTCGCCCATCGACGGCTTCGATCGAAGATAACGTCGATAAAATTAAGGAAAGGGTGCTGGAAAACCGTCGTACCAGCTTGAGAGAGATAGCACATGATCTTAAGATATCCCACGAGTCCGCACGTACGATTTTGATTGATATTTTGGGCATGAGAAAGGTGGCCGCACGACTCGTACCGAAAGACCTGAATTTTCTTCAAAAACGTCATCGCGAACAGGTTGCTTCAGACATGCTGGATCGCTGTAATTCCGATTCTACATTCATGGAACGCATTATAACTGGTGATGAGACCTGGGTCTACGAGTACGATATGGAAACAAGCCAGCAATCATCGGAATGGGTGGCAAAAAATGAGCCGAAACCGAAAAAACCACGCCAAAGCCGCTCGAAAATGAAGGTGATGCTCATTGTTTTCTTCGATATCCGTGGCGTGGTGCACTACGAATTCGTTCCAGAGGGTTAGACGGTAAACAAGGAGTATTACCTAGGCGTTATGAAACGTTTGCGTGAGCGTATCCGTAAGAAGCGGCCAAATTTGTGGGCGAACAACTCATGGATTTTGCATGACGATAACGCGCCTTCTCACCGAGCTACGATTGTGACTGACTTTCTCGCCAAAAACTCAACAAACGTGCTTCAGCAACCACCGTATTCGCCGGATTTGGCTCCCTGCGACTTTTTCCTCTTCCCAAAACTAAAATTGCCCCTTCGTGGCACCCGTTTTGAGTCGATTGAAGCCATAAAACAAAATTCGAAGGCGCGAGAGCTAAAGTCCATCCCGGAAAGCGCCTATAAAAAATGTTTCGATAATTGGAAGTGCCGTTGGCATAGATGTATTGGAGCAAATGGAGCCTATTTTGAAGGCGACCCAATAAATTTTGACGATTAAATGTAAAAATGTTGTTTTAATTGAAAATTCCCGGTACTTTCTTGACAGAGTAGTACATATACCATAGAGAAAGCATTAAAAATTAACTCCAGATTTCTTGTCTTTATTTATTTTATCTTTGTTGTTATTTATGTGAATTCCTCAATTATCAACCGTTACATTTCAGTAAAATTTTACCCCAAACCACTTGGCAGTATTTAAATGATTTGAAGTAAAACACTTTATTTCCGCTTATTTGTATTTTTCAGCGACAATTGTTTCGTCAATTACATATTGACTTCGTCAGGTGAGTATGGTAACTAACTACTTTAACAAAATCTTTCTCCTTAAATACAAGTTTCACTAAAAATACGTGATAAAATGAAGTTTACAAGGAATTTATTAAAAAAGGTTCAACAACGAAGAACGGTTCACATCTGTTTGGTCGTTCAACAAAATATTCATTTTATGATGCCGGTTTATTTCCATTACTTCTAAAAGGTCCAATCTATTGCATTTGTTCTCGAAATGGAGAACTTCAAAGTTATGGTCAAAATCATGTCCGGATTCTTGTAGATGTCTGGCATAAGTGGAGTTTGATTTATTCTAATAATAAAGTTTGATTTATTCTAATAATAAATCAAACTTATGCCAGACATCTACAAGAATCCGGACATGATTTTGACCATAACTTTGATGTCTGGCATAAGTGGAGTTTGATTTATTCTAATAATAAAGTTTGATTTATTCTAATAATAAATCAAACTTATGCCAGACATCTACAAGAATCCGGACATGATTTTGACCATAACTTTGAAGCTCTCCATTTCGAGAACAAATGCAATAGATTGGACCTTTTAGAATAAAAATAAGCGGAAATAAAGTGTTTTACTTCAAATCATTTACGATGAATTTCCGTCAAGTAGAGACCGAAACAATCAAGAACTTGGCAATATTATCCGATATTCTATTCACATAAGGAATAGAAATGTAAGTTTTAATCGAATCCTTTATAACAGAGTAAACAAGATTCATGCAATTTTCATGATTTCTGTTTTTCAGTTAAAGGTTTTTCATAACTGGGTTGTAACCGAGTAGTTTCTTATATTACTTCGCCTAGCGTTAAATTTTCCAAGGACTAAATTTCAATCGTCCGAAAAGAAACAAAATTTCTCACTAAATATTCAATCAAAAAATGTTTTGAATTCATACTCAAAATTAGCAATATCAAATAACAAAAAAATTCCAAATCCACTTCGTTTCATGTACAAAATTCATTTACTTTATTCTGCCTATGGAAAAAATAGGCATTATAAAAAAATTTTCATTAAAAATATTCGTATATTTCTGTGATATCACCTAATTTTCCTATAGGCCATGCTTATCCCAAAATTGGTTAGTTGTTGCAGAAATGTCTGGTGATAAAAAAGGTATTTCTATATATTTTTAAATGATTATTTTGTTTATTCAAATATTTCCTTACTGATGAGATTTTGGGTCCGAATTTATCAGCATCTTTCTCTGGAGAATGTGCTATATATTCTTTGAAAAAGGAAAATAAAGGCCCTTTTGAACATTTTTTGGTGATAGAACTTTTGATTCTTTAACATCCAATCGAAACATATATGTATAAGGTGATGTCTAAATAATTTGGTCATTATTTTATATTTCCTTTGATTCTTTATTAGTTAATTTCCACCACATGTGATGATAATATATATGTCTATAAAGTGCTACAGTGTATTTAGGGCATGTTTTAAAATTTAATTCTGAATGTTTTCATGAGATCTATTTAGATTAAAATCTGTAGAGGTTCTGTAGAATTAATTCCAGATATTATTCTACAATATTAAAACTAACAGTGATCCAACAAGAAAGAATGATATTTTAAATCATCTAGAACAAAACTATTTACTATTTTGATACTATTTACAGTTCAGGTGAGGGTTTAATTATGGGACATTCAATTATTCTGGTCTAAGCAGAACTTTTTATGGATAATTTCGAAAAAATGTCCCTTAAATCTCTTAAACAAATGTTTTCTTTATTGGTTTAGATATGTGAATGATATCATTTGTTACTTAAAGGGAACAGATAGGGAAGTATGCAAATTTAATTGGATCATCAATAAATTCTATCCAAATATTAAATTCACTTCTGTGAAAAAAAAGAAGTCAAGTATAATTTTCCTTGCTCTTTAAATTTGGGGAAAGGGTGGTATGGAAGACTTTTGTATTTCGCAAACCTACGTAAATAGCAGCATATCATAGTATGATCTATAGATTATTTAATGTACCTATGAATCACGATGAATCTTTTATAGAATTGAATGTTATTAAACAAATTGCATCCAAAAATGGCTACAAACCAAAAAAAACAAAATATGGAAGAATACATTTCAAACAAAAAAAAAAGAATTAAAACAATTGACTAAAAAATACTTTACGATAATAGATTATCGTACAAGTGTCAAGTATTTTGAAGTTACAAAATTTGAATATGAAAACAAATTAAAATATGTTTGTCTTCTACAATTTTAATTTCAAAGAAATTTTTATTCAAAAAACTTTTAGAATTAAATTAATGTCTAAAATAAGCACCGCTCACATTTAATAGACGTATATAATCAAAACTCAATATATAATGTCAAATGGAATAAATAAACCAACAGATATACGAAAGTCATTAAAATTAATAAATAAATATTTAAAGGAGACAAAATTTTGTTTCTGGTCTTACCTTTAAGAACACCAATTGCCTTTTAAAAACATGAACACACATTAAGGACTTCTCAAAGAATATAATTTATTTGAAATATTTAATATATTTAAATATTCGAATAAGTTAATTCAGAAATCTCTCAAAACATGCACTATATCTTCAAAAAACAAATATAATTCTAAGCAATCCCTTCTTCGGTCCTGAATAATATTTATTGATATTTGGAATATTATTCAATCCCTTCTTCGGTCCTGAATAATATTTATTGATATTTGGAATATTATTCAGGACCGAAGAAGGGATTGCTTAGGATTATATTCGTTTTTTGAAGATATAGTGCATGTTTTGAGAGATTTCTGAATTAACTTATTCGAATATTTAAATATTTCAAATAAATTATATTCTTTGAGAATTCCTTAATGTGTGTTCATTTTAAAAGGCAATTGGTGTTCTTAAAGGTAAGACCAGAAACAAAATATTGTCTCCTTTAAATATTTATTTATTAATTTTAATGACTTTCGTATTGGTTTCGTTGGTTTATTTATTCCATTTGACATTATATATTGAGTTTTGATTATATACGTCTATTAAATGTGAGCGGTGCATATTTTAGACATTAATTTAATTCTAAAAGTTTTTTGAATAAAAATTTTTTTGAAATTAAAATTGTAGAAGACAAACATATTTTAATTTGTTTTGATATTCAAATTTTGTTATATTTCTTCTATCAAGTAAAAAGCCTTTCTATTTTATTTTGAAGTTAAATTTGACTCAAATGCAGCTTTCAATATGGATAATAATTTGGGAATTCACATAAAAAACAACAAATATAAAATAAATTAAGATAAAAAATATGGAGTTAATAAGTTAATTTGTAATGATTTCTCTGTTAAATAGGTAGATCTTCTGATAAAAGAATTCATGAACACCAGGGGAGTTTAATTGAATCGGACCCTAGTTGATGGAAATTCAATTCAATTGAATATTATAATAAAAAACTGTTTTCACAATTTCTCATCAATTGCTTCGCCAATGGCTTCGTGAACTAACTATAAAAATTACAACTTCATATTTTATATTACTATGGCTTGGACCAAAATTGAAAAAGGGGGAAACAAATAACAGTCCAGTAAAAATATGCAGAAAAATAAATACAAATAACCGTAAAATATATTCATTCATTTATTATTATCATGAAACTCCTAGATCTTCAGCTAGTGCGAATCATCGGAAATATCAAATTAAGGAAAAATAGTCAATAAGGGGGTATTTGTCTGCTTATTAAATCTAGTGCACATTGTTAAAAAAGATTTCACTAAAAAATAGATGTGTATTCTTTACGTGAATAGAATATCGGATAATATTGCTGAGAATTTAAAAATCAAATTTGACTCAAATGTAGCTTTCGGAACGGTTAATTCTTCAGGAAGTCTAATGAAAAACAATAAAAATAAAACAAACGAAGACAATAAATCTAAAAGTGGTGATAGGGGCTAACCAATAGGAAAAACATCTAGTTGTTGTAAAATTTTGTAGCTTAATTTGAAATAACTTAGATTTTTATTACTTTGAGTGGTTATTTATATCCCCTTTTTCAAGTTCTTGTCTAAACCATACATACCCGTATAAGATGTGAAGTTATAATTTTTAAAGTTAGTTTAAAATATAAACCTGACGAAGCCACAGTATTTGCGAAAAAATTGTTATAAATTAATAAATTGTGGGGGGACATTCTTCAATAATTTATTTACACAATAAATTTTTTGAATGGGAAAAAATCTTGTGTGAAATATTATAGGGGTTGATTTAGTCATCCCTCGTAATAATCTTTCACGGTTACAAAAGCCGTCATAAGCAGTCATTTATCAAAATTAATTTTTGTTCTAACTTTAAGGGGTTGTATCTTAGAAGGGAAAGGATTTCCAAGGAAAATGAATTCCCGCAATGAGCTTTTATTAAAAATTCACTATTTCAAATATTTCCTAATAATTTAGAAATATTCTTTATATTTTGTTATCCTATAATTTTTTATCTAGGGTGAATTGCCCTACAAAAACGTCCCTTACGAAAAATATGACAATTCTTGAAAATTACAAATTTTGGTAGCATGTGCCTTATTTTGAAATTACTTTCAAATCAATACTTTCTGGGTACTCACTTGATGAGGCTTTTATTTCCAGAATAAAACAACAAAAACTCAGAAAAGTCACCAGAACACAGTTCTTTGATTGCATCTTACGCGCTTGACTGATGACTGGATTATAATGAAGGGAATTGTATGTATTTTATTAACGTAACGTTCTTGTAAATATTTTTATATTCAGATATCAACAAACTGTTCAGTTGTTCATTTCATTCAGGGTCAGTAATAATTGAATTAATTCTTCGTCTGGAAAAAATGTACTTTCTAGGCTAATTGGTATATTTTTCTTACAATTGGCGTAATGACAACGGTTTGCAACACTATCGTTTTTAGCCAATTGTTTCAACTGAAAAACAATTAGGAGTACAAATAAGTTTCCGCCGTTTTTTAACACAAATTAAATATTTATAATAGAAGAACGGTAATATAAATTTATTTAAAATATTGCCCATCACTTGCAACCACTTTTTTCCATCTCTCAGGCAGCATTCGAATCCCACGTCTGAAGAACTCCTTGTCTTTTGAGGCTATCCACGAATCAACCCAATTTTTGGTATCCTCATAAGATGTGAACCGCTGCGCCGTCAGAGCATGTGCCATGGACCGGAACAGGTGATAATCGGACGGTGCAATGTCTGGTGAATACGGCGGGTGGGGTAACACTTCCCAATCAAGTGTTTCCAAGTACTTTTTCATAGGAGCCGCAACGGGAGCATAATGGGCGTTCAATATCTGTCGGCTTCAATTCGTACGGAACCCAATTTCCTTGTTTATGAATCATTCCTAATGATTTTAAACGATGTGAGACTGCTTGCTGAGTGACTTCTAATGTTAGAGCAAGTTCTTTTTGTGTTTGAGATGAATCTTCCTCCAATAATTCCTCCAATTCTGCATCCTCGTAAATTGTTGGCCTTCCACTGCGATCTTTGTCTTCTACGTCGAAATCACCGTTTTTAAACTTTTGAAACCACTCTCCACACGTTCTCTCAATCAAAGCACCCTCACCATATGCTTCTACAAGCAATTGATGCGCCTCAGCAGCAGATTTCTTTAAATTAAAGAAGTAAACTAATATTTCCCGCAAATAACGCTTACTTGGCTCAAATTTTGACATTTTCAACTTATAAAAATTATATTTTACCAATATAAAATCAATGATATTAATAGGTTATGTTGTTTTTGAATGTCCAAACTATTTTTTAAGCCGGTTTTCATCTGCGAAAGCTAACCGAAACTCCGTGCCGCGCAATTTACAATAAAACGGCGGAAACTTATTTGTACTCCTAATACTTAACATGACATCATATCATGGAATAATTTTGATTTCAAATGTTCAGCTGATTCGTCCTTCACTTAATAAAAATCCAGAAAACGTTAGATTATGGCAGTATAATGGAATTTCTATTAAATAGTTAATATTTAAATAAAGTTATTTTGATTTTCACAAACTTTTATTGTTATGTTTACGACAATCGTTTCGCTATCACAGTAGCATCATCAGGCAAGATTACATTTTGAATTTGAAGTTATTCAAAATGTAATCTAGCGAAACGATTGTTGTAAACATAACAATAAATGTTTGTGGAAATCAGAATAACCTTATTTAAATATTATTTAATATGGATTTTCACCAAGTAAGGACTGATTCAATTCAATATTAAATAGTTGATCGATTCAGAATTTACTTGATTAATATTATTATTATTATCCTGATACTCCCAGATCTTCTATGAAGATCCCTCAAAAGCTTTTTCAGCTAGTGCGAGTTAGGAGTTCAGTTGTGTTCTGGAAAGTCTTTGTTACTGCGATCTTGCGCCACTTTACGTCACAGGACTGTTAATTTTTGACCCATAGTGAAATTTTCTTTTTCACCTGAACAGGATTCGAACCCGTACCTTCTGGTCACGAGTCCAATGCTCTACCACTCAGCTGTCCGCGCTCATATGAAAGTTCATTTTCAATAAACAGTTAATAAAATTCAATTTCCGCAAACTTTTTATTGATAAGCAACAATTGTTTGACCATACTGTGGTTTCATCAGGTTCTGCATCCGAACTGCTTAGATGTGAGAACTTACAGTGCATCTTACACAGGGTGTTTCAAAAAAGGTGAACCCGTCTCTAGGATAGGTAGGAAACTGAAAAATAATTGCGGTTTGTTCAGTAAAAATTTTCGTAACGCTATCCGTATTCAAGATAAAGGGCGTTGAAGAAAAAAAATTATATACATTTTTTACGATTTTACCGAAACTACTGGCAATATTGTAATGAAATTTTATACGAATATGTTTTGGAAGCTGATACATCCCATGAATTTGTTTTCAAATCTGACTCTCATAGAGGGTAGAGGGGGCTATTTACACGGTTCGTACCAAGTAGTAAATTTATAAACCGCGGAAAAACAAAACTGAACTAGAAAAACCACATTGAATATTTGGGATGGTTGAATTTTCTTTTCTTTATAGGCTAAACTATAATTAAATTCCATGTTTGAAGTTTGCGTTTCTGCTAGAAGTACCTTCGAAGATTCTTAATCGGTGAGTCAGTCAGTCAACCTATTTCTTTCCTGGGCGGGGCGGGGCGCAAATATAAGTGTTGCATTCGTTGGGTATTAGAGATGGCACTGACGATGGAGCCAAATAGATTCGAAACATAACATGTATATGCCAGCCATTGAAAAAAGAAACCTATTCAGGTTATTGCCCGATTTAAGAAGAAGTTTCTGAAGACACTTTCATTGAAATTGATCGGATTTTAATCTTAAATAAAACAGCAAAACAACAAACAACAGTGGCATCACATCATAAAGCCTTTTTTCCCAAAAAATGATGCTTCGTACCACTTTCAAACAAGTGTACATTTTTTCCTTAATCATTTTCTTCTCTAAATAAAAATTCGTTCACATTTCAATGATCTCCGCCACTGATGAAAATTAATATTTTCATGTTATCACGGAATCATTTGGCTTATCTAAAAACCCTTCACATATCGATTTTATTTGTATATGTCAAAATCCAAAAAATGGGACAAAATATTTCCATATGTAGGTTTTTTGAGGTCATGGTGAAGGCGATTTAACTACCCAGGAATGCTTTTAAAGACGTGTATTGATATTTCTTCCATATTTAAATCTCTGAAATCACTTTTTGAAATATATTAGCATTAAATCCACATACCCAGGGCCACGCCAATATCATTCAAGAAATATGAGTGTTTCTCAAGTACTAATAATGGATTGAATTTAGTGAAAAAACAAGTAACCAATGTCTGAAACTCAATGGTCGAGTAGAGGAGATGCTATAAAAAATTATATAACAATTTTCAAATATGGATTATGCTTTGCTAAAATATAATAACAAACACTTCATCTTTTAGTTTGAGCGCAGAATAAGATTCTGAAGGTCTTGTGTATAAAATAGTTACGTTTTCTTTTATTTACTATACAGTAAATGTATTGACATTGATACTATCCTTTTATATACTGGGCGTATATTTTTAATACGACAGGTAGCAGACAATACCTGGAAAATTCGCTCTCACCGGGGTTAAGTGGGCAGAGTACAAGCGTTTAATCACCAAAGTTCCGTTGAGGAAGGTGGTTACTTTGGCGTCACAGGCAGTCACCATGCCTGTCTGAAGAGTTTCAGGTGCGCCGACTCTGAATGAAACACCGTCTCCCAAACTAAGAGGTGGAAGCTCCCTCGCAATACATCATTCTAAAAGAGCTTTATTGGTGACCACGACGTGATCTGGCCCTAATTGCTCCATCTTATTCCAAGATTGCCTTCCTTTCGTTCCACAGAATCCCCTCTGGAGATGGCACCGCCACCAGCCCCGAACTGTTTCCTGCCACATTCCAACGCCCTATTCCGTGACCTTACCGACGCTCACTGGAAGGGGGAGTGTGTAGCGACCACCTTTTTTGGTCCTCGCCCAGAAAGCTGCTTTGCTCTGCTGCAGCTTACCTGAGTATCATATAGAAGACACGACTAGTCTCAAAATACGTGACTGATCGTCCCTGCCGAGGTCAAGTAGGGAAAAGTACGCGTACTACGCCTGTCTGAAGAGTTCAGGTGCGCATGCTCAGAACGAAACGTCGCCTCCCAAATTAGGAGGTAGAAGTTCCCTCACAACACCGTATTTCCTGAAGAGCTACAAAATAAAGAAATATGTACCGAATATTACATGAACAATTTCTACCTCAGGTTTCAATGTTTCAACTAATTTTAATAACCGTTAGTTCTTATGTTCATAATTCAAATAAAATTTCAGTTGTGATGTCATTTTTCCTGTCTGCTGAATGCAGGAGTGTGAAAGAGCCCTAAGATTACTTCTGAAAAAATGTGAGGCATTTAATTCTCTACATTATCTTGAGAAAAATACAGTATGTTCCATTTGAAAAAAATCGAGGACTTAAATTTTTGGAATTATTCATATTTGGCGATTAATAACGGTATATGAAGGTTGATCATTCAGGAATGATGACTAGGCAAATCTTTCAGTTAAAGAATTTTGGATATCTCACGAATGGTGATTCGTAGGAAAAAAGTATCTGAACAAGTTTTATAGAGAATTGTATGATCTACAACTTTTGTCTGAACTATTTCTACGATTAAACTTAGTGTTACTGAAAAAAATTGAAAAACTTGAATTTTTTACCTTTGACTCTGGATAATTTTTTTTACAATTTTCTGCTCTTTGCGAATGGAGGAATGTAGGTATAAGAATTATTGATTTTGTTTCAAATTGTGTGCTCATTCGTCGGAGTTCAAATAGATATACCGGTTATGCCAATCAGTTTCAAACAAGCCTCAAATGTTCCGAGACCGAAAGTTGCAGGTTCGAATCCGGACGATTTTCGACCCCTACATAGATTCCGAAAAAGCCATGCGACAGACAATGAATCACAAATATATTTTTTGAGTATCTAAGAATAAATAATATTAATATGACTCGAATTTTTCCATTTAAAATCCAGAACCCATTGATGAATTTTCTGGAAAGTGATAAGATTGAAGCAAGATTGAATTAAATCTTAATAATTCCATGAAATTTGTATATCACCTCTACCAAGAGAAAGGAGAAGTACAGTAACGAATTTCCAGGTTCACCTTAATTTGTTTGTGCCGTCAATTTCGGTAATGAATTAAAAAACGTAACTCCTACTAGACATATTATTTCCATTTATTAAACTGTTTAAACAATGTTTTTTCTATCGAAAATTAATAGTACTCAAAGAATTCAATGATTGAAACACACACACTATCTTGTTAATTATGTTTAAATGCATTTATCAATTATTATTTCCATGGATGGAAGCAAGAACACCCATAGAAATTACGTGCATACTCAAAATATGTAGGTCAACTCTTCCAAATTGAAACAAGCGCCAGTGTAGAGGCAACCAAGAATACACATATCGAGTTTTGTTGCTTTCTAAGCAGCATCTGGCGCATCCGCGAATGTACATCGTCCCGATTCGGCTACGATCGTGGCCTACCTGTCTGATCTGTCAATCGCCTAAAAACATTAAGTGGTGTTCAGTGAATTTCGTGTCGCTCCTTGAAAATCGGATTTTTTATGTAGGCGCGACTATCCGTTCAGCAGGTAGATGCGTGAAAATAGTGTCCCAGGGTGCGTGTTGTCTTGACCAGTTTCAATGTTCACCGGGACAATTCGAGTGAAAATATGCGAAGCACAAGGTTTGAGACCGACGGACTGCTCCAAACGCCACAACATGGCGTTCGGCAAAAACGACGATACGCAGCTGATGGATCCCTATGTGACTATAGACGTCGACGATGATACTCATGTGGCCCAGACCACCGCCAAGGCAAAGACCCTGGACCCCGTTTGGAACGAACTTTTCGAAAAAAGTGTCGAAAACGCGAGAACAATAACTTTCACCGTCTTTCACGATGCTGTTATCTCTCCGGACGTTTTTGTTGCCAATTGCAACATTCATTTCGAGGATTTAACGACGACGGAAAAAGAGGAGAATGATCTCTGGGTGAGTCCTATGCCCGAAAAACCTTTCCGAAATTTGGAGAAGGTATCGATCGGATTCGATGTTGTTCCAGTTGGATTTCTTATCCTGTACTCTTGCATCTTTTGACATTCCTAATTTCAATTGTTTACAGAATTGTTTCAAAATATTTACCCTTTCGGATTTTGATGCCTGAAAAATCAAAACTTAGGACATCCGACGTTCCTCTCCTTGAACTGGGTTGTAAATTCCAAGGTTTCTGCTCGATTTGTTCGGGATGCGTTGAAACTTAACTCAAACAAATCGAACGGAATTAGAATTGTTGAAATATATCGAGATGGGAACCAATCGATTTTTTCCGGTAAAATTCGATGCGAAATTCTGTGATGCATAACCTACTTTATGGATTCTATTTAGGGAACGGAGGCATAGATTTTTCTTTTCCAATGGAATTGTAGCGACTGTATTAACGTTTTGCTACGAATTCCCTATTTTAATCTGGGTTGAACCAAATGTGGTAGCGTCTTTTGAAGCCTTTCATTTCTGAAACTGTCGGCGGAATCGATATTCCTTTTATTTCTACAGTGTACATAAATCAAATGGAAAAATATAAGTGTATTCAATATTGGTTGGACCAATTTGTTCAATCGGAAATTTCAAATGGCCATGGCCATAAAAATAATCAACATACAGTGTCAACAATAATATCCAAATTTAATCATGTGAAAAGTTTTCCAGTAAGAGGTTTCATTTTCATATTCAAAAAACGAGTATATTTTGATAGGAATCAATGGATATTTATTTCATTGTAAAGAGGAAGGTAAGTCCTCGATAACTTCACGAATTCCATATTCAAGGTCTTGAATCGATTGTGGAGCATTGGCATAGACCTTAACGTAAACTGGGGCTACTTTGACTATGAGAGACACTGACATATTTTGGGGCTATTTTTCAATGTCCCTTGTATAAGCAGAAACAGAGGATAATTCTAGGTTATGTTAATATATGACTTTAAATTCAGAATTATATATTCTAACTTCTACAATATGTATTGAAACTATATACAAAAACTATCAAAATGATATCCTTATATAATAATCAATATAAAATATTTTTCAATGACTCGACTTTTTACATCCCGACATAAAACGTATTAATACAAATGTATTAACAAAAACTATATAAGTATGTATATCAACATACAAATACAAGAAAATCCCATTATTCCAAAACTATCTAAATTTCTCAAAATAAAGGATCAAATGAAAATAATGGAACGAGAACTTCAACATTTGATAGCTGCTATTTCGGTCTCTAGACCTGTTTGGAAATGTATTTAATTCAGATTCAAATATATCACTTGATCAAAATTCAACTCACCAAATAAGATAAAACCTGGAACGAATAAGCTCGAAGTAAGCTTTAAAATATCAAAAATAAAACAAAAATGATAAACGTGTTGTTACCAATAACCATTTGTACTCGGAACACAGAAAAACATAACAAAAATTATTCACCCCAAATAATGTTAATTTTATTATCATGGGACATTATTTGGGGTTAATAATTTTTGTTATGTTTTTCTGTGTTCCGAGTACAAATGGTTATTGGTTAATGGCAACAACACGTTTATCATTTTTGTTTTATTTTTGATACTTTAAAGCTTACTTCGAGCTTATTCGTTCCAGGTTTTATCTTATTTGGTGAGTTGAATTTTGATCAAGTGATATATTTGAATCTGAATTAAATACATTTCCAAACAGGTCTAGAGACCGAAATAGCAGCTATCAAATGTTGGAGTTCTCGTTCAATTATTTTCATTTGATCCTTTATTTTGAGAAATTTAGATAGTTTTGAAATAATGGGATTTTATTGTATTTGTATGTTGATATACATACTTATATAGTTATATAGAGTACTATTCGTACTCGGAACACAGAAAAACATAGCAAAAATTATTCACCCCAAATAATGTTAATTTTATTATCATGGGACATTATTTGGGGTTAATAATTTTTGTTATGTTTTTCTGTGTTTCGGGTTCAAATAGTTATTGGTTAATAGTAACAATACGTTGGATCATTTCTCTTTTATTTTGGATACTTTAAAGGTTACTTCGAGTTTATTCGTTACAGGTTTCATCTTATTCGGTGAGTTAAATTTTGATCTTGTGATATATTTGAATCGGAATTCAATAAATTCCGGAAGAGGTCTAAAAACTGAAATAGCATCTATCAAGTGTTGGAGTTCTCGTTCAATAATTTTTATTTGATCCTTTATTTTGAGAATTTTAGATAATTTTGGAATAGTGGATTTTCTTGTTTGTTAATATACATACTTATATAGTTTTTGTTAATACATTCGTATTAATACGTTTCATGTCGGGATGTAAAAAAGGGTTTTCTGAGACATTGAAAAATATTTCATACTGATTATATACAGTGTGGTCCAACGAAAACTTAACACTTCGATTTTCCGGCTTTAAAATGAAAATGTGGATAATAACTCGGACCCGTCAATTTCTGATTCGAGGAGGAATAACTTTTCCGCTCTTCGCAACCCCTAACGGGGGTGAGTACAACCCCTTGGTTTTGAATAGGGATAAGGGGTGTTGCGATACATCATTTTGAAGATCTTATCGAGTACTATCTGATCCTGATATTTCGCTTCAAATTTTCCATCGACAACGAAAAGACAGGTAAAATAGTGGAAGAGTACTTATTTTTGTAATTAGTTTATTAAGTGCTGGAAATGGGCACCTTTTACTTTCCTGCAGTAATGCAAGTTTTGCTGAAAACGTTCCAAGTACGTTACTCAAGATTACTGGTGTAATTTGACGGCATTTATTAATGATCCGAGTTCGCAAATCATCCAGTGACTCAGGATGGGTAGCTTAAATCTTGGATTTCAGGTGACCCAGTAGCATAAAGTCCAGTGGAGCTAGATCAGTTGATGTGGGTGGCCACTCAATATGTCCCCTTCTTTTAATATAGGCGTGAGGAAAATTTTCATCTAAGAACTGACGCACCGGTTGAACGAAATGAGGTGGTGCGCCATCTTGTTGGAAAATAATCGCTTAATGGTCTTCTGCATTCTCCAATACTTGCACGAGGGCAGGATAAATAGCGTTATCCAATAGACCTAAATGAATTTGGCCAATGAGATTACCGGGTATAAAAAAGGGCCGTTTATATGATATCCATAAATACCCTCCCAAACATTTAATTTTTGGGGACGCTGAGTATGCACCTCACGAAATATTCTTGAATTTTCATCTGACAAATACCGGCAGTTATGCCGATTTACAATAACGTTAAGGTAAAATGAACACTCGTCCGAAAAACAGATATCGAACATTTAGTTTTGATTGCTGTTAATCATTTCATTGACCACTTCGCAGAACTGGAGGCTACGATCGGGATCATCCTCATTCAGTTCCTGAATCAATCGTATCTTATAAGGATGGAATTTATGTTGTTTCAGGATTCTCATGATTGTTGTTCGTGAAACATCAGATACATGGGACAATTTCTTAGTACTCAAGGTCGGGTCCATTGATACATGACCTAAGACAGCCACGTTCCGGACTTCGTCTCATGCACCTTTTTTTGTTTCCGACTGAACCAATAGCGTCAAATTTGGCAACCAGTTGCACAACGTAAGCAGCGGATACATTTTTTCCAAGATGTCGTTCGTTAAATAAAGCTGCTGTTGTTCGCGCAGGGCCGTTATGTCCAAGAAATAATTTTATCATTTCCACCCTTTCTTCTACGGAATACACCATTTTAATTCTATTACAAATTTACAATCGCTTTGACACACTTGTAACGTTCTTAAAAATTCACAATAGACTAAGGTTAATCAAAAGCATGGTCCGTCTACTTTTTGAATATATATTGTAGAAGTTAGAATATATAATTCTGAATTTGAAGTCATTTAAAATTATTCCTGTCGATTATAGACTCATTCAAATTGATTTTTATATTAATATCATTATTGTCTGTACGTGTTTGAGCATTCCGCATTGTATTGTGCCTTTGATATTTAAAAAAATGGCGAAAAATTGTTAAAACCTATAGAAAAAAGCTGGGTGGTCGTGTATACAAAAATTACAGTGAAGAAAACATCCAAAGAGCTATGAGGGAAGTAAAATCCAGTAGATTATCGCAGAAGGCAGCAGAAAAGTGTAAAATTAATAGAACATACAAACTTCGTGGATCTGATGAAGGCAATCCCGGACATCCAACCGTTTTATCCAAAGTCAAAGGAGAATTGATTGCACAAACTCTTCGTCAACACTACTGGCTAGAGCAGCAATATTCTCAGTTGTTCTTCAGCGACGCACACGGTTTCTATTCTTCGCATCACTAACTTGTCCCAATAGCTCAAATTTTTCTGCCAGTTTCACTATTGCCGGCCGAGAAGGTGCTTCACAACGACCCAATCGTGCTTTAGTTTTGCGAACTGCAACTGCAAAATTTTCACCATTTTTGTAGTGAATTTCAACAATTTCGTTGCTTTATTGAAGCGTGTATCGTTCCTTATTCAATAATGGCGTAGTTTTTACTTGTCAAATGTCAAAAGATGACAGCTTCAAAAGTGACAGCTGCTCAGATAGCGGGCTATTCAAAATGAAACCTCTTATTGGAAAACTCTATATTTTAAAGTATACAAAAATTAGGCCTTTATTTTTTCAATAAAACGTCAGTTATGTGTGAACTTGTTTTTTTTTCTAACTCCTGTATCTGAACAGAAACTTTTTCATGACCGATGAGAAGGGAATGAGATGTTTTTGCGCGTTTGTTCCAGTTAACAGCGTGCTATCGTTTTGCCCAAATGTCTGTAATTTTTAAATTTTGAACCGAAAATGGTCTCAAACGACTGGGTCGACACTGATGAAGATTGCGAGGTCAAAAATAATTCTGTTCAGTCGGTCCGACCCTAAATACTTTCGAATGCTAAGAGCCAGAGACTTGAAACTTTCAGGGTAGTTTAGAGCCTAAATATCTCGATTCGGTCCAATGGTTTTGCAGTTATTCACTTGAAGATTTGTCTTATTTTTTCCAGGGATTCTGAAACTAGCGATCGGATCGAAATGAAATTTGGTATTTAGGTGTATAATAACGCCCGAAGATTTATGTCGGATCTCTGTTCTGTTAGAAACTTACGTTCTCGTCCAGTGAGCACAGCTGAAAACATTCCTTCTGCACTGTAGCCCAGAATGTAGCTGAACATCCATCAACATGAACTCGTCATCGTGCTCAAGAACTGAACATTTCTCGCATTTCTCTGATGATAATTTTGCATGAAGACCTCAGTATGAAGGCTTACCGAGTTCAACTAATGCAAGGAGAGAGTGATCATCCGACGCGTTTCCACTTCGCTCAAAGGCCTAATGACCGCATGGTCGAAGATGAGAATTTCACCTTGGAGAATTAATTTTTGTGTCGATCCACTAAGGGTTTGACTGGCTTTTTTCTGTTGTTTTGTTCCTGGTTCGGATCTTGTAGAACAACGGTTTGGAGGATTTGCAGGTACATAATCTGCAAATCCTCCAAACCGTTTCAGTCTACTCACAAATTTCTTTCCTAATGTTTGAAGTCTAATCAGAATCAAGTCTATCCTCATTCTTTCATAGAGAAGGTCATTAGGTCATTTGCTGGGTTGAGGAGTGGATTTCCTGGATGACCTATTTTACTCAAAGTTCTCAAGCTACTGCGTTCTGTTACTTCGATATTATTAAGGTGGGTCTTCTACCGTTGTTATATATTAGGTGTCCATATTATAATATCGGTCTTAATATACACATCGTCAAAGTCTTGATCCCCCTCTATCAACTCTCAACTTTTTGAATGTAACATGACAATTTTTTGTATGTGGCATTTTCACTATCTTATCACTTAAATGAAAACAATAAACCAGCAAAAAATGTTTCTTGTTCGGGAGAATACAGGTGTATTCGAAGTTAATCAGTTTTCAGCGAGTAACAAGAGTTGTAATATTGAGACTATTCTGTGGAAAATGCCGGGACATTCAATTTATCAGTTTGCCCGGGCAAGAATAGTAGCCCTACATCGGATTGCGCAACGTTTGAATATTCCACGGACTTCAGTAAGGTAAATAGCGGTCCTTTTTTTGGTAACCAGCATTGCCCAGAGACCGGTGCCTGGTCGACCCAGAGTAACATCTGCAAGGGAAGGCTATTATATCGCAAATTTTATTGGAAGGTATCTGTAACAGCCCTTCGAAGTCATTTTTTGAGGACCTATAGACGGGTAGTCTCAACCAGTACCATAAGGAGACGGTTGCATTTCTCAAATTTAAGAGCAAGAAGATCTTTAAGAGTACTTCGGCTATCACCTGGACATAGAGCTACCCGTCGGCAATGGGCAGAACACCACCAAGACTGGTTTTAACCACAATGGCGCAACGTACTTTTTTCGGACGAGTCACGATTAGGTTTACAAAGTGATAATCGGCGAGAAAGGGTTTGGAGCAGTCTAGAACGACTCAATTTCGCCCGGGAAGTTGTGCCCTTTCAAGGCGGATCAATAATGTGCTGGGGGGTATAATGTTCGGTCGTTGCACCCCTCTTGTTATCGTTAAACGAACAATGACTGGTGCCATCTACGTACAAAACATCATTGAACCAATCATTGTTCCTCTGTGCAACAAATTTGGAGATAATTTCAGTTATAAGGATAATAACGCCTCACCACACCGCACACGAGGGATTCGAAACATTCTTCAAGAGAACAATATACAGAGAAAGAATTGGCCAGCAAACTCACCAGACATGAATCCAATTGAACACGTATGGGATTACTTAGGAAGAACAATATCCCATCGCCAAAACCCACCTTCAACTTATCAAGAATTGAGTTTAGCCCTTCAGGAAGAATTCAACGTTATGCCTGAAAATTTCATTAATGATTTGATTCGTGGGATGCCTAGGCGTATCGGGCATTTGTTTGAAAGAAGACGTGTGGTAATACGGACTAGTGAATTTGGATTCAGTTGCGGCATAACTATAATCAATCAAAAATAAATAATCGACTTTTGACGATGTGTGTAGTTTGGTAGATTCTTGAAGCTGTTGTGTGGATTATGTCACTGTTTTTGTAGGTGAGGGATCGAAAGTTCTTTGATCTATCAATTATTTCACCTTCATTATTACGGGAATGTATTTTAAAGTTGGTCTTATTATCCACTGTGATTCCTTGGTATTTAGCTTGTTGGACTTCATGTATTATGTTGCAGCATTCTGATTGTTGGTGAATTGTCTGATAATTTATGGCCAAATATTATTTATTTAGACTTGTCAGGAACTTCTCCATTTTTTTTCATTCAGTCGTGATTTTGTTACACAGATTTGTCTTTCAGAATCTTGGTCTATGTTATGAGCGCTGTGTCATCAGCGTATTGGAAGATGTAACTGTAGATATCGTGTTCTTAAATATTGTATAGAAGTGATGACAATGTTTTAGTACACCTTGGGGAGAAAACGACGCTCAGAAATACTTGTTGATTTTAACCCTTATGCTTCTGCCCTTTAAGAAGTTTCCGATAATAATTTGTAGGTAATCTAGGGGCAGTTGCTGGAGTTTATGTCGAAGACCTTCATGCCACACACTATCAGATGCTTTGTTGATGTCCATAAATATGGCTGCTGACTTGTGCCCCTTTTGAGTGTGATTTGTACGTTCGATATTGGAGCTACTAATGGGTGGATGGTTGAATGATTTTTTGATGGCCCGATGGCTAGGCACTTGGTTATAATCTGTGCCGTGTTTGTGAATTGTTATGAAGATTTGAAGAAGTCTCGTCTCGAACCAGAATTGTTTACGAGACATTTCTAGGGTTTTTGGGACCTAACGATATGATTTTAGACTGTTGCTGCTCGAACCAGGATCGATTGAAAGGCTACGTGGGTCTTGACAGTACGATCGTACTAGGATCGAATGAAGCATCGATTTTCGAGATTTTTCTTGTTTCTTGAGTTTGCAATTGGGTGATGTAAATAAGAAGCCCCTTTGGCGTTTCCCAAACAACTTGGGTACTGACCTGTAGATCCAGAAGCAGTTGGATAGTGCTTCACTGCTACCAGACACGGTATATGTTTCCGAACTGAAGCCGGAACTTGAAGCGAGGAGAGTTTAACTCAAAGGGGTTCTCGCTTTGCGCGATGTTAAGGCGTACCCTTATCACATAATTTGTTGATCATGAGTTTATTAAATAATTTCAAACAGCTTGGATAGAAGATTCAGCACTTTGGAAATAAGTTTTTAATGTTTTTTTCAAGCGTAAATCGACCCATTTCGCTAATGTCAAATATGAAACTAACTCTGTCAGAACTCGAAATGACCACTTCTTCAAAATGCAAATTCCAGATGGCTCACTCTTTACCCGCTTAGAAGTTCATCATTCAAATGGGATCTACTTTACAAGTAACGAATTTCCCTAATATTTTAATGAAGATTCAATTAAAGTTTATGTTACAAATCAGTGAAATTCTTCTTTATGTTGATGGACAATCCTTAAAGTCTTGACGTCTGGTTAGTAAATTTTTTCGCTGAAACTTTTCTTTCCAAAATTTTTTTCTTACCTAATTGTATTTATTGATTCTAGGTAAACTTGGAACCTAAAGGAAGACTGCATTTAAAAATAGAACTGAAAGCATCGAATGGTAAGTATACATTGTTTGATAAATTCCCGGTTTAAGGACGAACATAGAATTTTTTTGATACAGTTTGACATTATATATCAACATAGTCTCCTTCAAGATAGATACAATCATTCCAGCGCTTCAATAACACTTTAATATGTTTCTTGAAGAACGATTAATCTTTGGCGTCAAAATAGGCGTCTATTTTGGCAACCACCTGCTCATTCTTACCGAATCTCTTTTCGGTAAGCATTTTTTCAGACTTTTGGGTTAAAGATTAACAGTGCTGTGACCTAAAGTGGCGTAAGATCGCAGTAACAAAACCTACCCAGAACACAACTGAACTTCTAACTCGCAAAAGCTGAAAAAGCTTCTGAGGGATTTTCACAGAAGATCTAGGAGTATCAGGATAGTACAAATAAAAATAAGTTACAAGTAAATATTACAGATATCACTATCAGGCCTTTTATTGCGGTATTGTATTATCACGAGAGAGTGAACGAAAATGTTCCTTGAGATTAAATTTTTGAAGTGAATGCGGTTCTTTAGTTGAATTCGTGTAAATTATTTAGTGTATCGAGAGGAAATGAGACTTTGGCCACGGGAACGTGTTATTCTTTGACTTGAGTGACTGCCTTGATCGGAGCGCGCTAGAGATTGGTAGATGTGACTTGAATGGATAGCTAAAAAGAGACTGTAAATGGAACTAACTTGTTCAAAGAGCAAAAAGTGACTGCCTCGTTTGAAGCGCCCCCCAGGCATTAGATCTTGACGTGATGGGGGCGCTCTCCTGACTAGGACCCTAAATTCATCCCGGCGAATTGGAGGGTTAAGTCTTGGTGTCTAACGTAATGCCACTTCGCGCCAGTCACTGGACCTGTATGGTGGAAGATCTCCGAATGGGGCCCTAGTTTTACTCAGGTGAAATGGAGGGCTGAGCCGGTTGATTAACTCAGTGACAAGGGAGTCTGTCGCAGCACAGGGCTTCTCCCTTAAAACTGGCGTACTCTACCCTATCGCAGTATAAATCTCCGGATTCTGTGTAATGGCCGAGTGCGTTATGTAGCATACTGCGTTACCTCGGGGGGGTGGACTTGCCCTCAGGTGTTACTTGTACCACCTGGCCACCCCACTTGGTGTTGGACTCGAGGGGGCAGTGGTTGAAAGTCCGCATGCTGGACTAGGGGGGTATTTCATTTATCTGTTCGCAGACCCCCATTTTCGGGATATTCTCATGAAACGACTCGGGGTTTAACGGGACTTGACGGTTCGACCGGCCTGTCCTGGCCCCTGGATCTGTGCGTAACTATTTAGGGTTTGTGGATCTCGACGAAATGGCTCCGCCATTAGTGCTTGACGCCAGGATCAATCAAATGACTTCACATGGGTTCGGTGGGTCAGGACGTACAGTCCGCTAGACGGTGCTCGTACCAGGATCAATTGTAGTCGTCAATCTTGAGTTTATCTTAGTTCTTGGGACTGCGTTCGGGTGGATGGATAAGAATTCCCTCCGGCGGGTGAGTTGCGTCTCAAACAACTCGGGTACTGACCTGCAGAGCCAGTAGAGGTTGGATAGTGCTTTCGCTGCTACCAGTCAGACGGTTCTGGCTTTCGAGTCGGGGCCCAAACTGGAAGCTGGTGGGTTCATCTCTTCGGAGGGGTTCTCGCCACGCGCGATGATATGGCGTAATCCTTATCACACTTTCTACCTCTGGGTGGACTGTGGAGACTGCTTGGTAGTCACTTGGAAAAGAGGCCATGCCTCAAATAGCCAATAACTATTCTGGTAGAATTCACCTGCCTCGTTTGAAGTGTAACGAGAGTCTGTAGAGATGTGACTAAGGCGGCTGTCAAAGAGGGGCTGAATTCGGAGTTGTATTGTGAGTCAGGTAAAAATTCTACTGCCTAATGTCGAAGCGACATTTGTCTAATTGCGTTTCTGGGTGACTATTATCCCATTAAGATTTCTGCCAAGAAATAAGGGATTTGCAAGGTTTAGATTAGAGAGCCGACCAGTGACGACTTCATTATAATGAACAAAAACCGGAAAGTGAAGCTTTGTACCTGGCAGGTACAAAGTCGACATAACAAGCCTTGTCCAGTTTCGAAGGAATGAAAAATGAATGGATATATTAAGGTTTATGTTATTGAGGAACTTTTTTATTTGTATAGTTTGTTTACCATAGTAGGTAAGGGAATTGAATGTTTTGTAATTTTTTAACTTGAGGTTATATTTCATAAACAGCATTTTTATACTGTTTTCTGACAATCATACTCTAGCATTAATTTAGCGGTGATATCCCAGATTCTTGGACGTATTGAATGCCCAGACTGATAATATTTTCGCTTGAACATTTATAGGCGTCTCCTTGTCCAGAAAAAAACTGTCACCATATATACTGTCTATTGAATTTGTTAATTTTTGGTTCACTTTTAAATAAATTTATATGAACCACTCCCCAAAACGCGACGTTTCCGTTTAATTCTATACATTATATTGCAGTTTTTAAGGGTATTCGTTAAATGATACATTATTTCCAGAATATGGAGCCAAACCAAGAGAATTCAAGGAGCGACAAGGTTTCAATAGAAGAAGAGGTGCCATGCGAAGAAGAGTGCACCAGGTTAACGGTCATAAATTCATGGCTACCTTCCTGAGACAACCGACATTCTGTTCTCATTGTCGAGATTTTATTTGGTGAGAAATTATTTTTACTATGCGATTTTCTTCAGAAAGATCTGCTATTATTTCAGAAATATAAATTGTTGTTATCCTTGGTCATCGAATATAACTGTTCAGTGCTAGGTGGTGCATTTTAAGCAGACCAATATTTTTAAAATTCTAAAAATTTATAATATAGTAGTACTTACGTTGAAAGATTCCCTATATGTTGAAATATTAGAAAATAAGAAGATTGCAGCAATAGATCTATATATATTTTAATCATTTGTTCTTATCGAAGATGATGAATCTTTAAATTCACTTCATAGGCTATAATATTTTGCTGAATTTTTCAAGGGTTATAATTGCAAACCAATTTTCACCCAAAGGACAATTTGACATATTTAAGATCCCTTTACTTTAATCCCTCACGATAGACAACCTTAAAATTTTATCAAAAAACATCCCATGTCAATTCAATACCAACTACTTTTTTTCGTACGAGTGTAGGGAATTTTAGAGAATAATTTTCTGCTTATTTTTCCAACAGAAAACATTAATTTTATTTTCATAGTTCTTCACTTCCTGGTTCGTCAAATACTTCTTATCTCTTTGGTTGAAATATAACAACTCTCCACAATTAAAGGGTTTTCTAATAAGAGGATTATTCATTTTGAAAAGCCTGGTATCTGGACATCTGTCACTTTTGAAGCTGTCATCTTCTGACATTTGACAAGTAAAAACTACGCTATTGCTAAAAATGGAACGATACACGCTTCAACAACGTGAAATTGTTCAAATTCACTACAAAAATGGTGAAAATTTTGCAGTCACAGTTCGCACGTCGTGAAACACCTTCTCGGCCGGCAATTGGTGGAAAAATTTGAGCTGTCGGAACAAGTTAGTAATGTGAAGAATCTAAACCGTGTGCGTCGCTGAAGAACAACTGAGAATACGGCTACTGTAGCTCGTAATGTTGACGAAAACCCAGGTTTGTCGATTCTTCGTCGATCTTTGGAATTAGGCATTCCACAAACGACATTACACCGTATTTTGCATTAAGACATAGATCTTAAGTGTTTTAAAGTTCAGTTAACACAACAACTGAAGCCGGTCGAACACCAGCAATGTCGTATCTTCGCTGATTGGGTCCTTGTAATGCATCAAAATGATCCGGATTTTCATGGATAAATCATCCTCAGTGATCAGGTCCATTTCCACCTCGGAGACTATGTTAATAAGCAGAATTGTCGCATTTGGGGCTTGGAAAATCCAAGAATGATTGTTGAAAAGCCCCTCGATCCTCCCTATTAGTGTTTGGTGTGGTTTTTGGGCTGGTGGTGTGATTGGACCTTAGGTATTCGAAAATGAGGCTGGTGCAACTATAACGATGAATGGATTGCGCTACCAAGCTATGATTTTTGATTGGTTTAAGGCCGGAAATAGAAGAAATTGATGTGGACGACGTTTATTTCTAACAAGACGGCGCCACAAGCAACGAAACAACCGCAATTTTGCAAGAAAAGTTTCCTGGTCGTCAACACCTTTAGACTTTTTTCTTTGGGGCCACATGAAAGATAAGATCTGATATCGTTTACCATTGTTAATGGCATACGTTCCCCTTCGTAATGAACTTATATTGATTTATCTCAAAATATACCCTTTTTTCTCAATTGCAAAATGAAACCTCTTATTGGAAAACCCTTTACATTAAATTCCACCATACACTCATTAGGATAGAAGGAATCATAGCTGAAAAAAAGTGATGTAGTTTTTTTGATAAACTTTCAGTATTGTCTATCACGAAGATAAATGTGATCGAAATTGTTGCGATACAAATACAACAAATGCGTCTGTCTAGCTTTTTATCATACCAAGTGTTGCAATTAACCTCACGTTGATTGCATTTCATGCTATAAGAATTTCCAAAATTTTCAGGATTGTTAATCTGTCCTCAACTTGAATTCTCTCAGCTATCAACTAATAAGATTCTATTCAAGAAGCGCGAATTTTGAAAAATTTTTGCCATGTATCTTCCTGCTTATTAAGTTTCAAATTATTGAATTCCTACTTTGCACGAAATAATTCACACGGTAGAAGTAAAACGAAAGGTTTGTAACATACACATGCTTCTGGGTGGTGGTCGGTTATTAGTCATCTAAAACTCGACATTCTAATTCTCTCTGTCTTTGACGATAGATGTGTTTTATTTTCAGGGGATTGGGCAAGCAAGGCTATCAATGTCAAGGTATGCAAACATTGTTGTTTTCCATTAAACTGAAAAAGAAATGAGGCTTGGTTCAAATTGGATCTTTGTTTTAATGTGATGAAACGTTTATTATTCTAGTAAAATAAAGTAAAAAAATGGTTTTGCGTAGAATGAACGATGTATTCAAGTCATTTTCGAGATTGTGCGCTAATTGAGTAATTCCGTAAAGATTGAAATAAATCGGATAATAAGGTCACAAAACAGTGATGTGTTGAAGAGCATTCATAAACCAAATTAATCTTTGAAGACTATAATGAAGTAATAAATCCAAGTATTTGCTCAACCTGTGGTATTAAAGTAAATAAAAACAACTTGGCTTAAGTTTCACTGTTTATTTCATGTCTGTTGACGTATATGTTTCGGGTTTTTAGCCCATTTTCGAAACTGAAGAAAAACCCTATTTATAATAGTAGGTTAGATAACAGATATAATTTTGAAGAGTGTAAAAATGAGGTGTTGTTTAGGTCTTAATATTTTACAAATAAGAGATTTAAGACCGAACCAACACCTTATTTTTACACTCTTCAAAATTAAACCTGTTATCTATCCTACTATTATAAATAGGATTTTAAGTTCTGTTCTCTTCAGTTTTGAAAATGGGCTAAAAACGCGAAACAAATCTGTTAATAGACATGAAATACATTGAAGCTTAAGCTAAGTGGTTTTTATTTACTTTATTAATTTTAAAATGTTTCACTAAATGATATGCGAGAAATCAATATAATTTAACCTGTGCTGTGTGGTACTTAGCGGTGTTGATATTATTCTTTACCATTGAAGTCTTCTTTCCATTGAATATTAGGAGTTTCATTCACTAGCAAAATTGTGTTGTCTTTTCAATTTTTGTTTTTAATTTCGGCAGGAATTTCCAAATTCTCCTTCATTTTACCTTCTCTAAATTTGTCCCTATTAACGATAGTGTTAACTCTGTACCACGCATTGACATTAAATTGAATTTTCGGACTTTATCAAATAAACTGCTCCACCAACGTTAAGGAAGTTCGCAAATTCTTAACCTATTTCACACAATTTCTGGTAACGTTCACCAAATGTTAATATATGATAAATTGAATGTTCTCTTTCGTATCTATGATTTCTTTGCTATAGGTTGGAATATAGTGTCAATTTAAGGTGAAATCCTATCCTGTATCCTATCCTATGCTGGTAAGTTGTGATGAGTAATTGTTTTACATTTCTGTTGTCAACTGAACTAGTTCAATTTCCTAGTAATACCTAGACTTAAACGAAGTTCAAATTAAGCCAACAGGACTATTGGAATGACGAAAGGGATACGTCTTCAGAGAGAAGTTGAAGTTTTCTTTCGGATTAGCTAAAGCGTGATTTTTGAGGTTCAAGAGGTAAGGTAGGGTAAGCTCTACCAGCTTTTTCCACAGCTGGGCACGTGAATTCTACCATTTAGTGAATTGGCATGTGAGTGTAGCTCTTTCACCAAGTGACTAGTTAGCAGTTTCCACAGTCTGCCCCAAGATGCACTAAGTGTGGCAAGGGTTGCACCTTAGCATCGCGCATGGCAAGAACCACTCCGAAGAGCTGAACCCACCAGCTTCCAGTTTGGGCTTAAGTTCGAAAACCTACAACCGTATGACTGGTAGCAGCGAAGCACTATCCAACCTCTAATGGCTCTGCATGGTCAGTACCCGAGTTGTTTGAAACGCAACTCACACACCGAACGGGCTTCATATCTATCCATCCGAACGCAGTCCCATGAACCAAGATAATCTCAAGATTGATGCCTCAATTGATCCTGGTACGAGCACAATCAATCCGGCTTGTACGTCAAGACCCACGAACTCTTGTGAAGTCTTTCAATTGATCCTGGCTTCAAACACCAACGGACTAGTCGTATCGTCGAGATCCACAGACCCCAGAAACGTCTCGCAATCGATCCTGGTTCAGGACGAGGCAGTCGAATCGTTTAGTCCCGCTAAACCCTGAAGCATTTTCCGAGATATCGTGAACATGAGTTTCTGCGAACAGATAGGTGGAATACCCTTCTAGGCCAGCATGCGGACTTTCAACCACTGCCCCCTCGAGTCCAACACCAATTGGGTGGCCAGGTCGTACGAATACTTCCCGAGGCTCCACTCTCCCGATTTAACGCTGTATGCTACATAACGCACTCGGTCACTGGACTGAAGAATCCTGAGATTTACTGCAGTAGGGTAGTTTTAGGAGAAGGGGCCCTGTGCTGCGACGGACTCTCTTGTCACTGAGTTGATCAACGCAACTCAGCCTTCCATTCCATCTTTACGGTGCAACTAGGGCCCCATTCAGTCGTTTTTCCACCACGTGGGTCCAGTGACTGGCGCAAATGGCATTACTTTAGGCATCAAGACTTAACCCTCCATTTCACCGGGATAAAACTAGGGTTCTAGTCAAGACAAGCGCCCCCAGCGCGTCAATCTATAATGCAATGGGGGGCGTCCACAGCCGGGTTCGTGTGGGGATCTCTAACCCACTAAACCTCCCTTTTCTAGAGTCATCCTTTTCCGGAGATCGGTACCGTCGCAGCATTCCGTTCAATTTCTTGATTACTCCATCTGTTGTTGGCGTTTCTCCTCGCTAACCTCATCGTCTTTTTCTGTAGTCCAGGGTCCTTTATAAGCCTCGTATTTTTCCTCACTCACTGATATCGACGGTGTTGTCCACCTCTAATCTTTCTCCTATCCTATATTCAACCTTCTCTCTTTAGTCTTTCCACCTCTTACATACCAGCTGATATCTGCAGTACCGCATCTACTTACATTCATCGTCGTGAACTTTCCTATTCTTTTGCGAAAAGAACGGATCTCCTCGTGCCCCGTTAGGAACTAGTTCAGATGGTAATCTGTTTCGCCGAATTTTCTACCCACTCTGAGTTGAGAATCCCACTTCCTTTTTTCCCCTTTGCTATCCATCGTGCTCTACTGCGCTTGCCATCGTTTCAATGCGATTTGCCTTTACACCTCCATTATGTCCGTTCTACCATAGGTCCTTTACCATTAAATGAACGGGGTTGCTTCCTGTCAGTACGTTCACCGCCTCCTTAGACACCGTACTATAATCGCGTAATCTACTAAGTTAGATCGCCCATTGAACTGCGCCCAGCATATTTCTGTATGTACATATCACGCAAACCGTATCTTGTTCTCTCAAACAAGATGTTCCATAATAGTGGACCGAATACTGATCCCTGGGGGATCACCTGAGTAATGTGATATTTTCTAGCCTTGTAGAGAATCCTTTTATTCCACATGTACTCCTCCGTGATATTCATGAGATATTCAGGTAACCCCAGTCCTTCCATTTCCTCAATTATGTTCTCCAAACAGCAGAATTAAACGCGTTGTCCGCGTCTGTCCCGAAGAGTGCGCAAATCGGCCATTTCTTCGATGCCATCTTCATCTCTATTTTGGCAAAAATTTTATGTCCATTTTAGCCTCTAGAGTTGACACTCCCTTTACCAGACTGACCCGTTTCCACGCACCTGAAAAAGCACAGTTTTGTATCAGTTTATCCATCACTTGGACGCCTTCTGACAAATTAGTGACAAATATTTTTGGAATCACCTCCGGTATGAAATCTTGCCTAGGTGCTTTACGATTTTTGAGGTGAGCTGCCTTTCCTTTCCATGACTTATGTACTCTCACCGTCTGGTTTCGCTTTGTTCTACTTCCTCCTTTCTTTTTTTGTATGAATTAAATCCAGCTTTGTTACCTTCGGAAACTTACTGCATAATTTTTTATACGCTGTTCGGGAGTAAGCAAAGTTGTTGTATGTTCTATTATTGCTATGAAAGAATCTCTCCAACAAACTGCTATAAACTTTTGTGCATTCCTCCGATACCAATTCATTCATAGACTACTTTGTATTACTGACACAGAGATAACAACTCCAAGGTTGTTACAGCGATGAAGCTAACGATATATTTTAAACGTTATGTTTCCCAGCACCATCGAAAATTTCAATCTGTTGTTCGAAGTGATTAACAATGATACTGTTTTTGCATATCTGCAAAAATTTCAAAGCGGTACATCATTAGGGCCGCAAATGACTTCATATTGTATCCTATTTTTAGAGGAACATTCTGGGTCTTTAGAAAATTGTAGACTGAGTTAGTTTTTGCTTATATATATGAAATATTACTTGACAACTTAAGCCAAGAGTTTAGATAAAACAACAATCATAAACGGATGTTCTCAAAATGTCGAAAGTCTTCAATCATTACAATTAAAAAAATGTATATGAGACAGTAATTTATTTCGACAAAAATGTTTGTACTACTACAACAATTGTTTCACCACGATGTGGCTTCTTCAGGTATTACATTGTACTGTCTGGTCGTGGTGAAACAATTGTTGTAGTAGTACAAACATTTTTGTGGAAATAAATTACTGTCTCATATACATTTTCTTAATTAAAATGAGTTTCCACCAAGTGAAGACCGAATCTATCAAATATTCATTCATTACGTCTATTTTCAATAGAACTTGGAGGTCTTGTAGGATGAATTTTTTTGATTATTTTAATAGTCAATATGCCAGTTTTTGTTAATTTGTATAACAGTTCGGTTTTGAAAAAGGATATTTTCCGCATTTGTATCGGGTGTTTTTTTTAGAGTGATAGAACTTTTGATAGGGATAACTGTGATTTGACAGAAGCCATGTTGTTTTGACATTTCTGTTCAGTAAGCATTGACAAATTATCAAGAAAGAGTCACGCCGCAACAACGTTCACAAATTGTCGAAATTTATTTTCAAAATCAGTGTTCTATTCGCCAAACTCATAGAGCACTTCGTGAAATTTATAGTTTACATAATCGTCCATCAGAGCAGCTTATTCGTCGAACTATCGATAGATTTCGGACAACATTGGTCTACAAGATCCAACTGGTTCAAGAACTAAAGCTACTTGACCATAATAAGCGTTGTTTGTTTGCTGATTGGGCCCTAGAACAGCTTGAAGTTGATCCACTTTTTTATCGTAATTGTGTTTAGTGATGAAGCTTATTTCTGGTTGAACGGCTATGTAAACAAGCAAAATTGCCGTATATTGGCTCACGCCGCAAAAACGTTTATAAACTGTTGAAATTAATTTTCAAAATCTCTACTCTATTCGCCAAACTTATAGAACACTTCGTGAAATTTATGGTTTACATAATCGTCCATCAGAGCAGCCTATTCGTCGAACTATCGATAGATTTCGCACATTTTCTCTACTCGATACAACAACAAAAACAACACAAAGAACTGTACATACAGAAGAAAATATCGCTGCTGTAAGTCATAGTGTTAATGATGCACTTTTTCATCGTAAATTTGTTACGTAAACAAGAAAAATTGCCGTATATGGAGTGAAAACAATCCTCAAGAAGTTCTGCAGGTTCCATTGCATCCTGAAAAATGCACTGTATGGTGTGCTTTACAAGGTGGAGGCATCATCGGTCCATATTTCTTTAAAAACGATGCTGAAGCTAATGTAACAGTGAATGGTGCTCGTTACGGATCGATGATCAATGATTAGTTGTGTCAAAATTTGAATGGTATCGACCCAGAAGTGTTTTGGTTCCAACAAGATGGTTCTACACCTCATGCTGTTACCGTAACATTAGATTTAATGAAAGAAAGATTTGGCGATAACATTATTTCGAGAAATGGTCCAATTAATTGACCTCCAAGATCATGCGACATTACTCCACTGGATTATTTTCTTTGGGATTATGTCAAGTCATTGGTTTATGCTGATAAACCAGAAACAATAGACGCTTTGGAAGCCAACATAACTGGTGTTATTGATAGAAGAAGGCCTGAATTACTCGAAAAAGTGGTCCAAAATTGGTCTCGTCGAATGCGGTTCCTCAGAGCTGGTAGGTCCACCAGCTGCCGGAAATTATTTTTATAACATAATGTCATAAAATTATCTTTCAAATAACAAAAAAATTGGTTTCAATCTTAATTTAAATGTGTTTTATTTCAATTTTAAGTTCTATCACTCTAAAGAAAACACCCGATATATAATACACTGACGGTAACAAGAATGATGTACCTTCACGAAAAATATACAGTAGATTAGTACTCGATTATTATTTATGTTAAAAACACGAAAAGGATAATGGGATTAAATCATAATCAAAAGATAATATCAAGGAAGAATATTCATCTATTCGAAAATCAACAAATATCCCACCCGGTCACGAGCTAGTCATGCCAACACCCAACGAATCTGCACATGGGAGAACTTCGAGGTGGTACTGGTGAAGTTATTTCACCAGTTCCTTGCCACACATCGGCTTCAAGTATTCCAGATCTCCTATTGCATTCAGGGCTACACCGAACTAAAGAGCTGCAAAAAACAGCAAAACCTGTGTTTTCCTAATGGCTCCTCTGTGCAGATGGGTGTTGGCGTGACTAGCACGTGACTGGGTGGAGTATTTGTTGATGTACTTTTTATTTGAAATTCTTAATCTTGTCTTGAATCAGATATCAACCTATCAACGTTCATATCTACTCATTTCACATGAAACTATCGGATATGCAAGGCTGAAAAGTGTCTTAAAATTACATATTCAAACAAAGATTCATTTTGACCTAGTTCTTGGATGTTGTGATAAGTTGTAGCTGTACATAAAATTCTTTTCCATAACACAATTTTTCAAGTTTTAAGTGAAGAGTAAATCAGGACATCTCATGAACTCTTGAGCGAAACTTGTTTCTCCCCCTAAAGCAAGATGACGCAAAATTCAAAACCTTCATGGCTTTTTCGCTGCTGAAATTAATACTATGTATGAAAGGATCCACAAAACTATCACATACTGTGTCCATTCAAGTTGAATGAATTCTGAAACATCTTGCAGAAGAAATAGAATTTCTTAAAACACTTCATAACTCAATTCAATTTAGAGGCTTAATAAGGTAACTATGGCCTAAATACCCTCTCAAAGGGTAAGGACAATGTGATGAATATAAATAACAATTTAAGGAATTTTATTTCTGGAGTTACTCATGTATTGTATGAATATAAAGCTTATGCTTACTTTAATTTGGATGATGTTTAGGGATATAGTGCATGATATAATGGATTTATTTAAACGAAAATTTAAATATTACAGTCTAATTCTCAGATCATCGTCATGGAGACCCAAAGCAGAAAAACAGTTATGAATAAATAAATATTCGGGCAGTATTAATGAACTTCATAAATATTAATTTAGAATCTCATTAATCATAGAGGCCTATTCACGATGATCATCTATTTGATATTGCTGCGAACCAAACAGCGGATCAATCTAAAAATTCGACATAGCATGTAGGGTTCTGATTAAGATATCTTGTAAACTCCATAGTTACCTTGAGCTTAGTTACAGAGCCTATTTTAAAGTCGCCTTGCTTTTTGCGGGGGATTTGTATTTTATGGAAAAATAATCAATAATAATAAATTTCTGCTTGAAAAGAAACGTTGATTGAAGATCGATTTTGAAAACCAAGTTCAAGGTCACACTGTATACAATTCCCTAGGTGAAGGTAATCTTTAAAAAAAATTTATTCACACAGTTAAATTGCTGGAGCAAACTAAAATCTCGGAATATAATGTGGACATATATTGTCTCATATTATATTACTAGAGACTTTTTGCTGATAGGTTTACCTAAAAAAATTAAAATTCATATTTATTTTTTATCCATAATCCTTAATTATGGTGAGACTGTAATTTGCATTTAATTAAGAAATATTTTGTTTCACAGATTTTTTCGGTTGTTACATAGTTTACTAACTTTGTGAGATGATTGAGTACTAGTTTAAATAAAGAAAAGTTTTTGTTATTTTGTTCAAAGTTATTGAAAATGATAAAAACTAAAAATTTTATTGGATATGCTTTTAAGTCAAACAAAAAAACTTGCATACGTTTACATTTCTCACTTCTTGGGGATGATTTCGAAGGGAAACTGCTGTGACCATTCGATTTCTCAAAGCACTAGAAGTGAGAAAGGGGGCATCTTTAGCTGTTATAGTGCTTTCTCGTCCTGAACCAGGTTTTCTAGAGTAAATACCACCATTGTAGTGTGAGCATTGCTCTTTCACTAGGTCACCACTAAGTATTCTCGTAACGCCCGAAAGCAGATAGTGTGATAAGGATACGCCTTATTGTCGCACAAAGCGAGAATCCCTCAATTAGAGTTGATCCCATCCTGCTTCCAGCTTTGGCTTCAGTTCGAAAACCTACACCGTGACTGGTAGCAGCGAAGCACTTTCCAACCGCTACCGACTCTACAGGTCAGTATCTCAGTTGTTTGGGACGTAACTTACAGAAAGGGATTATTATTTCCACCACCAAGTCGCAAACTCAAGAAACAAGAGAAATCTGGAGAATCGATGCTTCAATTGATCTTGGCACGAACGCTGACAACCCATCGTACTTTCAAGACCTACGAACCATTGTGAAGTCTTTCAATCGATCCTAATTCGAGCACCAACGGTCTAAAACTGTATCAACAAGGCCCAAAAACCCCAGAAATCTTTCGCAAACAATTCTGGTTCCAGACGAGATCGTCAAGTACCGCTAAACCCCTTAAGCACTTCTCGAGCAATCCTATATCATGAATTACTCTAGACCAGATGAGTGAAATTCCCTTCTAGTCTAGCATGCAGACTTTCAACCAGTGCCTCTCGAGTCCTACACCAACTGACTGGCCAAAAGTACGAATACTCCTATAAGCATCCACCCTCCCAAGGTAACGCAGTAAATTTGATAACACATTCGGCCTTTGGACAGATTAATCTGCAATTGGATAGAGGAACGCCAGTTTTAAGGGTGTAGGCGAGGTGCTGCATGAGACACCTGTGCCTCTGTGTTAGGCATCACGACTTAGCCTTCCATTTAATCTGAGTGAAATTAGGGCCCTAGTCGTGACAAGCTCCTCTGTCGCGACAAGGTCCCGGTACACAAGGAGGAGTAATGAGTATACTCATCGTAATGTTGCACATTGGAAAAACACCAAAGTTTCTCGCATTTTTGCGGCCATCTTCTATAACCACCAAATTCGTGCTGCAATAACTGTATTTATAGACACTTACAATGCCAACACGACTCGGTCTTAAGGTTTTTGGGAATTAGATAGGAGACACCTTTTTAATAGAACACCTATCGAAACACAGGTAGTAGACTATGTTACAAGAGAAAAAACAAAAGATTTTTGAGAAAATGAAAATAAGGGAAAGGCCCTAATTTTTTGTTTTCATATTTTATATCACATCGGGATATTTCAGTAGAATATATTCAATTTTTTCTGCATGAATCTGTTCAACTTTAATCAGTGTTATATCCCTAGCATCAATCGAATATTTCTGGACTATTTCTCTAATTTCCAACCATTTTTAGGTTAGTAGAATGGTTGAAGGAAAAATAACCTGCATGACGCCTCTCGTTGTTGGACTGTGTACAAAAGTGCGCTAATGATTTTTATATTTGATTTGCAGCAGAATTGGCATGGCTGTCTTTATAGCTTTTTGATTTTGTAAGTTGTTTTTGCATATTTTCTTTTTTATACCGTTGAGTTATATGTCGATATCCAGAGTGAAATTATAGAAAAAATATGTTTATACAGGGTATAACGATTTTTAATTATTCTTTGTTTATTTTAAGTATACCACATACACCCCATACGTTTAGGTCATGAAGTCCACAGATGGGATACTCTTAAAGACATCCGAATCACTTATTTGAATTTTATCAGAAATATTACAATAGACTTTAATAATATATTAAACTCTGATTTTCAGATTAATTTTATGTATGCGTTCTACCTCTTCCTAAAAACTGACTTCGTATTCTACAGACATCATGATAATCTAGAGAACAAGACGGAAATATACTATAAATTTTTGAAACCCCAGAAATCATTTCTGTTGAATTTTTTCAATATGAATATGGAATTATTTTGTGGAACCTCTTAATTCAATTCTTGGATAATTAAATAAAAATATCTTTGGAAACTATGTTTCTTTGTAAGTAGACATATAATGGGTGTTTCAATAAGAGCGCAAGATTGAATTGCGCGGCATGTATGACAGTCATTATTTCACATGATTATGTCGTAACAGATCGAAAGTTGACAGATGGGAGTTGTGAATATGGAGCATTACACGGTAGAACAACGTGTCCTGATTGTCAAAAATTATTATCAAAATGGTGAAATAATCTATTAAATGTGAGCGGTGCTTGTTTTAGACATTAATTTAATTCTAAAAGTTTTTTGAAAAAATTCTTTTGGAAATTAAAATTGTAGAAGATAAACATATTTCAATTTGTTTTGATATTCAAATTTCAAAAAAAAAAATGGTGAAAGTTTAATTTCCACTAATCGTAAAGTGCGTCCAATGTTCGGTCGAAATAATGCGCCTAATTCATCTACTGTGAAAAGAAAAATCAAAAAATTCGAAAGTATTGGTTCGGTTAGTGATGTGAAACATACGATACAAGCTCGTAGAGGTCGTTCAGAGCAAAACATCACGGCAGTTCGCGAGAGTGTGACAGAAAGGCCAGATACGTCAATTCGCCATCGATCACAATAATTGGACATTTCAACAGGCACTCTTCAGCGAATTCTTACTAAAAATTTACAGCTGCCGGTCTAAAAATCCAACTGACTCAACAACTTCTGCCAGTAGATCATGAATAGCGAAGAGAATTCACCAATTGGATTCTTGAGCAACCTGCTAATTTTGCGAACAAAATCATTTTCAGCGATGAGGCCCATTTTAACTTCGATGCCTTCGTTTATAGGCAAAACTGTGTCATTTGGGGCTTAGAAAATCCACGAATGATTCATCAGAAAGCAATGCATCCACAACGGGTCACTGTATGGTGTGCATTATGGTCTGGAGGAATAATTGTAGCGTTTTTCTTCGAAAACGAAGAAGGTAATGCAGTAACGGTGAATGCTATGATAACACAGTTTATTGTGCCTCATTTGGAAGCTGTTGACGACATGTGATTTCAGCAGGACGGTGCCACGTGTCATACCGCCCGTGAGACATTGACGATCTTGCACGAGTTTGCTCCTGGTCGTGTCATTTCTCGATTTGGTGACCAGAATTGGCCTTCACGCTCTTGCGATTTAACGCCTTTAGACTTCTGGCTGTGGAGTTATCTGAAGTCACAGTTTTATGCCAACAAGCCTGCAACCATCGAAGCATTGAAAGCCAAAATTAGACGCTGTATCAATGAAATACCACCACATGTATTCAATAACGTTATTGAAAATTTTGTCAAAAGGGTACGCATATGCTACATTGCTGCAGAAAACCATGTTTTATTGAACACTAAAATCTTGCGCTTTTTCGTTCCTTTTGTGAAGGTGTCATTATAGGAATTTTTTTTGTTTCCTCGATATGTAGCCTTGTCTTTTCAGTGACATACGGACGGTTTCTAGACATACTTTTATATTTCGTTGATTTCTGTCTTTAACGTTTCGAAAACCTTTTCTAAACAAATATTCTCCTTTTTTTCTTTTTTCTAATTGTGACATTATTACATAAATTGTATACCTGTTGACGATCAACAATATTTGACAAATAGTATTGCCAAGCAACTTTGGCCATAGCCTACTATCTATACAACCTATTTTATACATTACTTTTGTCTTAGAATGTTACAAAAAAGAAGTGTATTAAAATTATGAAAAATAATATATTCCGGATACTTTCTAGATGGACTATATATTGAAAGTTATATACTAAAATATCAAAATGATATCAAAGTATATTATCAGTATAAAATAATTTTCAATGTCTAGAAAAAAGGACATGAAACGTATGAATACAAAACATAGATAGGTATGCATATAATCATGCATATGCATAAAAATCTACTATTTCAAAATTATATAAAATTCTCAAAATAAAGAATAAAACAAAAATAGTTGAACATCAATATTTGACAGTTATATATATTATTGTTTCGGCATTGTTTTCTGCCTCTTCAGAAATAAAGTACTAAATTCAGATTTAAACATATCACAATAATTTTGTCACTTTGCACGAGATCTCTTATAGTGATTGATTTTTATACATATTTTGTTTTTTATCTGAAAGGTCCTAACAATTTTATCTTTGTGTTGGGTGTATTGATTGAGTGAGACATCGTTAATGGTTATATAAATTTTCTGTGTTATATAGGAAAGATATAAAAAGATATTTTAAGGAATTTGTTGTTTGTTCCCTGGATTATTTTGATGTATGTATTTATAATATATGCAATATTAATTGATGAAACCTTCTCATGGACCTTCCCCTCAATGACAAAATTATTTGATAACAAAGAAAATTTCGCAATTACATATGTTATTTCTTCAGTACACAAATCAACCTTGTAATACAACAATACAATATATGTTTATTTGAATTCGAAAATACTTGGATCCCTTGAACTCTGAAACGAACTGATGGTTCCATTATGAACGGAACTACTATCGGTTTACTATTTTTGCAAATGATGATAACGGATTATTACAAAGAAAACAATAAAATTTTGTACAAAAAGATGGCGAAAAGCGCTAACGTCAAGTCGGAAGCTTTTGCGCGCTTGTTTAACAGTTAATTTGCTCTGAAAATTTCAGATATGTTTATTACTTCTTGAAGAAACTACATATGGTGAAAAAAACACACAATTTTACGTTCTGTCAACCTTAAGTTAAAGAAACTTCTTTTTTCTAATTTTATTCATCCTTCTCCCTTCGAACTGTATCGTTACATATTGACAGGAAAAGATAGGATAAAAAAAACATATGGAACAGAACTTCTCGAAGTTTTCATTTTTTGCGAAATTAGATGAGAAAATTTTTTTTTCTTATTATGCTGCTCCTGGATTAGAACACTAGTTTGAAATTTCGCGAAAGCCATCTCGCTACCTGAGCTATTAGAATTTGTCTGTTAATTGACCCCGTTTTCAGTTTCGGCTTTAGTTCGAAAACATACTACGTGACTGGTAGCAGCGAAGCACTATCCAACCGCTGCAGACTCTACAGGTCAGTATCTGAGTTGTTTGGGACGCAACTTACACTCCAAAAGGGATCTTTATTGCCATCATCAAGTCGCCGCAAACTCAAGAAACAGGAAAAATCTGGAGAATCGATGCTTCAATTGATCTTGGTACGAGCGCTGACAACCGATCGTACTTTCAAGACTTACGAACCCTTGTGAAGTCTTTCAATCGCTCTAAAACCGTATCTTCACGACCCAAAAACTCCAGAAATGTCTCGCAAACAATTCTGATTCGGGACTAGATCGGTCGTACTGTCGAGTACTCGCGAAAGTCCTGAAGCACTTCTTGAGCGATCCTGAGTTATGAATTACGCGCGATCAGATGAGTGAAATACCCTACTGGTTTAGCATGCAGACTTTAAGCCACTGCTCCTTCGAATCCGACACCAATTGGGTTGCCAGATGGGCATCCGGTTATAACATAGAAGGAGAGTTTCTGAGTTGTGCTTGTTCTGTAGATATTATCACAGTCGATGCACCACGCAAAAGAGGAAAGTGATGCCACCTGCCGCCAGATTCACACTCGGCACTAAGGCTGCGCAACATTCTCATCTCTATACAGTTTAATTAACAATTCCGAGAACTTCTGTTCATCAGATTCCTTCCTCTACCGAACTGATCAGTTGTGGAACACGCTTCCAGCTGATGTGTTCCCTTCGGTGTTTAATCTTCAACAATTTAAGACAAGAGTAAACAGAACACAGCTTTCCGTTCGGGGCACCAACTAGGTGACATGCGTTTCTTTCTTTTCTCCCGTGCGGCCAAAAATATATTTAAAAAAAAACTTGCAGATAAAAGGTGTGATAAAATTGAGTTTGCACGCTCTGGTAAGATTGTGCAAAAAAACAAAAAAATAAGTTACATATTTAGCGATAGAATCTACCATTAGGAATCGTAATAACGAGGCTATAGGAACAATTTTTTTTTAATATAATAGATACTATACCTTCAAAATTTTTCTATTTCAAACAACAATATTAAACGTGTATGAAAATTGTCAGCTGTAGGCACGTGTGCAGTCCTATTTTCATTATTAGAACTTCAATTTTACTCATAGAGAAACAATAGACCTTTACTAAAACCGTTGGCATTTACCTTTGTTTAATATTCATTTTTGGCTGGGTTTCTTCTTGGATGAAGGTTTTTTCTAAAAGATTTCTAAAGCTTTTATTTTCTTGTTCATAACGTACCGAACTCTGGATATAGGTGTGGTAGTTTTCATGTTCAATGTTGACTCTCGGTGTAACGCACTTTACACTGATGTATACCGCCTGAATTTATACTGATACTTTTGAGCTTATTTCAGTTTGCGTCTGCGTAGTCCACAAGAGATGCCATTTACTTGTCGTAACAAAATGTCCAGGAACGAAGGACGAGGTGAGTATTCTATATTTGCTAAAAGGGTTCCCCAATGAGGATGAAATACTTTTGAAATCAAATTAAAAATAGAATATCTGTGGCAAATGCTAACTTTTTTATATGTGGTTCAATGGTTCAATGTAGAAAACACAACTTTTTCGATTAAATTTAACTTTATCCATCAACATAGTCCCCTTCAAGAGCTATCTCAATTATTTCAGCGCTTCTCTAATCGTTCTTGAAAAATGATTTATCTTTGATCTCAAAGTATGGGTTTGTTTCGACAATCACCCCCTCATTCGAACCAAATCCCAAACTGATTCGAGGGATATTGTTTTCGTTCATCATCATTTTTAGCCTTGTAAATCTGATCTTGAATAACTGTTCAGCCTTTCTTTGAATTAGGCTGATTTGAAAGTTTTGAACCGGTTATATTCAAGAATCTCACACCATGTTGTATTCAAACTTTCACGTAAATTCAAGGCTTCCTGTTTTGAACATTTCTCCAGAACTGGCATATTTCTCTTGAACTCAAGAGAAATATGCCTTGCCCAACTGGGCAAGGCACCATCTATAAAGCTGAATTTCCATTTCGGGCATTATAGCCTTCTTTAATTGTATTTTTTGTCACTCTAAATATATTGCCTACTTTGTAGAGGATTTGCCTCCTATTAGCAATCCCCTATTTCTGCGATAGTAGGGTAACCTTTGCTATTGAGACTGCGGTGGATCTGCTGATAAAACGTCAAATCCACCACGACAACTGACAGTCAGTCAGTACTAAAAGCTCTAAAATCCAGCTTTTGCACATCGAAAACAGTCTGGAGTTGCCGCACGAGTCTAAACATGCTAGGTATGCATAACAGAATCACTATTGTTCGGATACCGAGCCACTAAAACTATTTGGGTAACAAAGAGGCAGATCGGCTGGCGTTTACCGGACCCACGCTGCCTCTGGTAGGCCCGGAACCATTCCTGAGAATACCACCTCACGTGGCTAAACGGACGATAACAGGCAGAATGAACTCAAGACTAGAGTCTTTCTGGCTGAGCCATCCTGGCTTGAAACATTCTAAGGCCTTGGAACGGCTTCGAACCAAAAGATGGCAGACCTAGTGCTAGATCTGAACAAGGCCAAACTCAGAACACAAAATCGTTCTAGCTGAAGACGATGAATGCAGTCTGTGCCTTGAGGACACTGAAACAGCCATACACATCATCTCAGAGTGCTCAGCCGTGAGTGGCATCAAATTCGAGCTATAGCCCACTGCGATCTGAAAAAATTTCCCCCGAACAAGATTATCGGTTTTATCCAAAAACTGGATCTCGTCGGGAAAAATAAATCAGGGTTGAACCACAATAGTTCGAAGACGCAGTGGTAGGGTGGACAGACCACCGCTCACTATAAATAATAATAAGAGTAACCTTTAGGCCTTCAGTGGTGACATTTGAAAGTCTCTTAATCATAGTCCTTCTCAAAATTAAATCTGAACGCTACTAATGCACGCGCGTACAAGCGAACCCGCTAACAGAATGAATAAATTCCCGTTAAATCGTTCCTTTGAATAAAATAAACAAGTTCCAACAAATTCATACTAGTGAGATTATACTACAATATGGTAAAATAGTCGATACAAAAAATTCTATGTTCACCTAAGGTGTAGTTCAAAGTAGCGCTAGTGTTCATATATACGGGATTATTTTTCACAAAGCAACCAATTGTCACTAAAAAAAAATATTCTTCCAAGTGCAAGTGAATTTTCTGTAAAACACAATAATTTCATTTAAGTTTGATTGTATAGTGTAATTGAATATCTGTCCTTTCAAAACATGAAGATAAAATAATACAAGCAATTAAGTGCTTAAATGTATATTTGTGAGATCAGGGTGTTTTGCAATTTAATTTAACATACAATCGAATATAATTGAAAAAAATGATTACATTATGATTTCATTGCTTATCTTTAGGAAGTACATTGAATATCCTTGAAGTAAAGGTGTGGAAAGAAGAGTTAAATAAGATCATTAAGTACAAATACATGTTTGCTGTACTAGCTGTTCTAAACTTTATTAAAATGTTCTTATTAAACTATTTTCCGGTTACACCTAAAAGTTAATATCCTTGAAGAAAATTTCTTGTTTAAATTTTTGTTATTATATTATTTGCAGATAGTAAAAGTGAACTAGAAAATATGGCAACATTTTCGCAATTTCTTGCATAGAAACCGCAAGAATCAATACTGTATCAAATGCTATAGGCGCAGGAGAGTTTGAAAATTGTGGAAAAATAACTATACCGAGCGCATCCACCAACTCAAACTTGGGACACTCCCATCGGCATTTTGAAACCGTGACATACTTGTATGCTAAATCCTGTTTTTGAAATAATACCTGACAGCGCAATCTCCGATGTTATTAGCGTTCTATTCTTCATAATATACAGCAGAAATGGTGTTCGTCTGCCAGGTCTTTTTTTATATACTTAAAAATCTTCCTCCAATAAGCATAACTGGCACCATTTATATCTTTAAGCTTAGTAAACAGTTCTCAGTTACTTTCAATATAGTTATTTTTCCGTATTGGATGGTGTCGTTCTTTTATTTGGTCCCGGCTCACTCGTCTGATTAAGGGTGCGCGCGCTTGTCTACACGCCCTCTATAATATCCTGGTGGCGAATTTTGGTAGCACCGGTCTTCGCTGGGGCGACCCCCTACCCCGCGGAGCGCTGACGAACTATGTTCGAGGAGTCAGTCTTATAAAATGTAAAACATCTGACGATGTTCTGTGATAGCCAAACTATTGTTGAATTTATAATAACTATGTGGCAATTAGAATAACCTTATTTCAAATATCAGTTTAAATGAATTTCCATCAAATAAAGACTGATACAATTAAATACAATAATTAATTCTCCTTTTTCTATTCACAGTCCAGCCAACAAAGTACCAGATTCAGTGTGAACATACCTCATCGATTTGTAGTTCATAATTACAAAAGATTTACTTTCTGTGATCACTGTGGTTCCCTGCTGTATGGACTGTTTAAGCAAGGGCTGCATTGCGAAGTATGCTCCCTCAACGTCCACAAAAGATGTCAAAAGAATGTCGCGAACAACTGTGGCATCAATACCAAACAGATGGCAGAAATACTGAGTGCCATAGGTGAGAACGGATATCAAAAATAGTTTTCAATATCAAAGGGAATTAATAGCGCTCCAGGCTCAACATGAAAAGTTATTTATAATTGAGAAGGGCCTTTTTGTTATGTTCCATTCTACATATCTTCTTTAAGGACAGTTTACTCATGTTCAATTGGTTTCTCGTCAGTGCCCTGTAATGTCCAACGACTACAAATCTGTCACGCACCTATATTCGCTCTGCACAGGATATGTATTTATCGTACACTTCCACCATCTAGTGCACGCAAATATACATACACGACATACCCTAACAAGTCAATTCAAGCAAAGTTCCGCCGTACGGAACCCAATTTCCTTGTTTATGAATCATTCCTAATGATTTTAAACGATGTGAGACTGCTTGCTGAGCGACTTCTAATGTTAGAGCAAGTTCTTTTTGTGTTTGAGATTAATCTTCCTCCAATTCTGCATCCTCGTAAATTTTTGGCCTTCCACTGCGATCTTTGTCTTCTACATCGAAATCACCGTTTTTAAACTTTTGAAACCACTCTCGACACGTTCTCTCACTCAAAGCACCCTCACAATATGCTTCTACGAGCAATTGATGCGCCTCAGCAGCAGATTTCTTTAAATTAAAGAAGTAAACTAATATTTCCCGCAAATGACGCTTACTTGGCTCAAATTTTGACATTTTCAACTTATAAAAATTATATTGTACCAATATAAAATCAATGATATTAATAGATTATGTTGTTCTTAATGTCCAAACTATTTTTTAAGCCGGTTATCATCTGCGAAAGCTAACCGAAACTCCGTGCCGCGCCATCTACAATAAAACGGCGGAAACTTATTTGTACTCCTAATATCACCAGATATAAGGCCCTAACATGAACGTTATATGCCCTGTATGTCCTCGTCGTGAAAGACCTTGTATGTTGAGATCCAGGAACTTCTAAAATATGTCTATGAGTGAATCAAGTCATTTCAGCTAAGAACTCTGTAAGAATCTTCATAGATTTTTCATGATAAAAAGCTTCTGATAAATTCAAATGGTTCCTTTGTGAAAAACTTGTTTATTTTTTAGGACATTCGCCTGACAAACAAACCCCTAGAAGAGCTACCAGATATGTTTCTGGTTCAGGGAATGGTAGCTCAGAGGCTGGTGGAGAGAATCAAACAACTGATCAATCGGTTGAAAATCTAACTAAGATGTTGGAGGATAAATTGCAAAACAATGGTAAGATTAACTTCAAGATAAAATAATTCACTTCAAGAAATACACTTCCTTGCCGCCATTTAACTGTGATCTGAGAGTTTTTTTAATCCTATTTCAGGTGCAGGTCGAGACACAGGACAGATGAAAGTAGGTTTAGAGGAATTTACCTTCATAAAAGTTCTAGGCAAAGGAAGTTTTGGTAAAGTAATGTTAGCTGAAAAGAAGGATACTGAAGAAATTTACGCCGTGAAAGTGTTGAAAAAGGATGTCATTATACAAGATGATGACGTTGATTGTACCATGACAGAGAAGAGAATATTGGCTTTGGCTGCTAAACATCCTTTCCTTACTGCTTTGTATTCTTGTTTCCAGACTGCAGATAGGTAAGTGACTACTGATGAATAGTATAGAGTGTTTACATAGATGCCATCATCTCGGATTCCACCAGATATTGCCAAAATTTTGATTCCATATGAACCTAATTAATTGAACATCAATCTGAAATTAAAACAGGACTGCTCTATCTCAGTTTGTAAGTTAATCACCTCCAAAGTTTATAGACTTTTATTGAGAGATACCCAGTATAAATATATGTAAATCATTTATACGTAGCTCACAATAAGAATAAAACTATATGGAATATCTTTAAAGAATAGTTAGGTAAATCCTGGTCTGATGAACACCAATTTTATATCAATGTTAATGTTGTGGTCCACATGGAACCTGAAGAGGTTTTATCGGAGTTTGGAGAATACTTTTTAACAATAATTAATGAATGGCTTCAACAACACTTCAGAAGTACACTTTCGCACTGTTGCACAATTTCTAAAATGAGAAATTGTAATTTATTTTTTACCCTGTTGTTGTCGTTTGTGTTGAATCTTTCCATCTCTAATGATACTAGTAATATAGCCAACTACAGACCAATATCCATTCTGAGTATGTTCTTCAAGGTCTTTGAAAGAATTGTTCTTAATTTGGATGATGGACTACCTAACTATATTCAAGCTTGTGACCAACTGCCAGCGTGGTTGCAGGCAAGATAGATCTGCATAGTCAGCTGCTCCTACATTTGTTGAACACATTTATAAAAGTCTTGATGATGGCTTCTCTGTAGCAGACATATTCTTCGATCTTTCTAGTGCCTTTGATTGCCTCATGTTTGATTTTATACTTAACAAACTGTACAATCTTGAATTTAGAGTTATATTTTGGATTAAATAGAAAGTAACTCTCAACTAGAACTTTTTCTAGCTACAGGAATGCTAAGGATTTTATTGCAGTCGCAAGGTCAACAACATACTTTGATAATACTATATATAATAATTTGAGAAAACCCATACTTGAATAAGCATTGATCGAAAAAACATTAATAGATAAGTTAATGTATCTAAAAAATAGAGCTAATAGATAAAAACTGATTTCATATTTGGATTTAGCTCTTCAGTTATAGAATAAATCAATTGTAAAACCCTCTGCGCCAAGAAAAAAAAAGTTCGTAGGCTTGTGTAATCTTTCAACTTTTTTCTGAATGCATATCTAATTTTCAATACAAAAAAGTCGAAATTATCGGCTGTACGAAATTTCTCCCTTTCTCAACATGAATATCGAATTTTTTGAGAATAGATATATTTTTTCATGGGTGTCCAGATAAAACTCAATTCACCACAATATTTCATTCCCGCAGATTGTTTTTCGTGATGGAATACGTAAATGGTGGCGATCTGATGTTTCAAATACAACGAGCCAGAAAGTTCGACGAGGCGCGTGCAAGGTTCTATGCAGCCGAGGTCACCCTAGCCCTCCAGTTCTTGCATAAGAACGGCGTCATCTACAGAGATCTCAAACTGGACAACATTCTGTTAGATGCGGAAGGACATTGCAAACTGGCCGATTTTGGTATGTGCAAGGAGGGTATCCTAGAGGGAGCCACTACCACAACCTTTTGTGGTACTCCAGATTACATAGCGCCAGAGATCTTGCAGGTAATAATATCGAGTATATTTTTATTTTGTTATTCTTGAATATGAATTCCCCTGAGTGCTGCCATCAGTTTATCCTTAAGGAGCATATTCTTTCTTGGTATTTCTACATTGAATAAGCAAATATTTATTCTTTGTTATTGTATATTCTAGGAACTGGAATATGGAGCGAGTGTTGATTGGTGGGCTTTAGGAGTTCTCATGTATGAAATGATGGCGGGTCAGCCACCTTTCGAGGCAGATAATGAAGATGATCTCTTTGAATCCATCCTGCATGATGACGTTCTTTACCCGGTTTGGCTGACTAAGGACGCCGTCAACATTCTGAAAGGTTTTATGATAAAGAATCCCAGCCGTAGATTGGGCTGCGTAGCAGCACAAGGTCATGAGGCTGCAATTAGGGTACATCCTTTCTTCAAGGAGATCGACTGGGTTGCACTGGAACACAGAAAGGTTAAACCACCATTCAAACCGAAAATTGTAAGTGCAGAATTATTTTACTTACAAAAAAAGGTTCATGAAGCATTATTTAAGAACCAAAAAGATAAAGATAAAGATCTAATTTTGCGAAACATTTTTTCCAAACAAATCATATCTTCCTAGAATTAAATAAGCTTAAAATACTACATATGGATGCGAAAGGCAAAAGCTAGACATTCTGGAATCGATATAGGTTTTCAAAATTAAGTTCAATTGGGCAATAAAACCATTCAATAAGCAATCCGACATTTGGTATACCCCACATCTCAAAGTTTTGCACAAACCTTGCATAAATATATAAAACCTTTGAAACACAACTTGTTTGAAACTTTAGTCACTATATCCTCAGTAATATAAAGTAATAGAAAACAAAGCAATTTCTTATTTATTCCATTCTTCTAAGTTTCATTTTGAAAAATAGCGCGAATTTCTAAGTGAAACAGTTTCTAGGGTGACCCTTTACATCATTATCACAGTTTAACTGATATTTTGTATTTCTCATGAAATGCCAATGATGAGTTTTGAATTTCAACCAACTCGTTGAAATATCACTTGAAATAATAATGATTATTAAATATTTGTTCCTTCTTTTCGTAGAAAAATAAGAAGGATGCTCTAAATTTCGATGCTGAGTTTACAAAGGAGGAGCCCATCCTCACACCAGTTACACAAGAAGTGCTGGTCTCCATCAATCAAGACGAGTTTAGGGGATTTTCCTTCGTCAACAAGGACTTCAATCCTGGACGGTTCGTAGCTGAATAAACTTGTACTCTTCACTCACACTGACACAGAAAAAAATAAAAACACTTACACTTAGCGCATTTGACGTTTTAGTATTTATCAGTTATGAGTTAAGATAAGAAGGCGAGGTTCAGTAGGATGACAAATCAGTATTTGTTTTTTTATTTCTTACAGATTATGTTTTTGAACTCGTTAATTTTTCAAAGAACTTTCATATAATGAATATTTATGTTCAGTGTTACTGTTTCTTCAACTTTTCGGTATTCTTTTTAACTTGCAATTGCGTATTTGTTACATCAGTAATGTTGAAGGTTGTATTCAGTGTTATTTGTTGGATGAATTTTATTTAGAATTGAGAAAATTTATATTGAGTTGCATGAGAATAAATTTACTACGGCTAAATACAAAAGTGCTTTTTAAACCTTTTTTGATTAAACGGTGAAGTATACTTCACATTTCAATTATTTGATATGGTAATGATCATTGTATTATTTTTAATTGTCTCGGTGTATTATTTTTACTCATATAATCATCTTTCACATTGAAAGAAAAGCCTTATCAGCTCAGTTATACAAAAACTTTTTAATGTTAAAGGTTAAAAGCATTTTTATTGAACAGCCGTAGGAAATGTATAATATATAACTGGCAACGAATACGATTTGCAAATTCACTCTTGTGAGAAATGAGTTTTATTCCATGTTAGATAAATAACACTATTTTGTTTCATTTGTTCGTATCTTTTCCCACGTAAATTCTCATGAACCTGCCTACATTTCTGCAATCAGGTTGAGAACAGCTTTAAAGTAAAATTATAGATGTTTAAAGATATTTTGTGTTGTCGATCGGAGGTTTACTCATCAACATATTATCAATTGATCAACATATTGTATTTTAAGAATGCAGAGTTTAACTATATTAGTTAAACAAATTGTAAAGATACATGCTTGAAAAATTTTAAAAAAATATTATATGTTGTGTTTATGAAAGGAATATATAGTGGGTTTTGAGTCTGTTTGTTGAGCAATGAATAAAATGATTTTATTGAGAGATATATTGAAAAATTCTTGATTCAGGTTATGCAGGACAATGATGAATTTAACAGAGCAAATATAACAGTGCAACTCATAACCTTTATGCCGATCAATTCAAAAATTTAGCATACTGAAAGGATTTTAAACATTTTTTTTTTCTTAAATGAGATAAGCTCCATAGCTATACTCCATTTTTTGAAAATTTTCAAATGGAAAGGAAGGTTTTGTTTTCCAATCATTCTTTTGCTTTAAGCAGTATAACATTCATAAGATTTCCCACTTCTAGAGATGTTTCTGCGGTTACTAAAAAGTTAGTATCATCTACATAATTCAATACGGATATTCTACTCACATCTCTTTTCACTATGTTGATTACTACTAAAAAAAATACATTCGATCTCATCTCAGTAATCCAAATTTTAAATTAATCGAATCAAAAGTTAGGATGCACTGTATAAATAAATTGGCTTTCAAAACATTCAAGTATCATTAAATTCTTCTGATATTTTCCACAAACGAAATATAAATAATACACAGGGATATTTTTTCTGAGTTACATTCTTATTCCAATTCAAAGAAAGACAAAAAAAAATTTTTCCTTAATAAATTGAATACTAAGAAAGCTGATTGAAAAAAGTCCTGTGTATTTTACTTAAAACTGATAGATATAAAGATAAATCGATCTGGGTTGTGAACATGTTATGTTTAATTTAAACGCACATCATCATCTTTCGTCGTGTAATAGAATTTGTGACCTTGTATACTGCCTGAGTGGAAAAAAAATGAGGAACTTTAGGATAAATTTAACAGAAATTAGTTATTTCTTAGTGAAAATAAATGTGATTAACGAAACACATGTGTTGGAACGTCCAAGATGTAAACGACAAACTGGACTTTAGATGGGAAAACAGATTAGGGTTAAACAATGTGCAATATTCTGTGTTGAAATATTTTCCACAGTCGTTTAGTTTTGGGCGGTCCAATTCTTAAACAGAATGCAGGTTATTAACAGAAACTTCAAATATTGCAACTTTGAGTTTGATTCATATTTTACAAATTTTCTGAAGTCATGATTTTTTCATCGAAGTTAAAATTGGAGAGAATGATGTCTTAATTTTTTTAGGAGTGCTAACATCATCTTAGGGAATTCTGTATTCAATTCACATTACAGGATGTCCCATCATTCGACAAATTTTCAATATGTACTATAGAAGTAATTAAATTGAAAAAATTTTAATAAGCGGTGTGAAAGGTTCTCTTCATTTTGTAGATATTGAAGGAATTATGAAAGAAAATTCATTATGTAATTTAATATAAATATGAGCAATAATTCCAAAAGGAAACCAAGCCATGCACCAATTCTTCGAACCATTGTATTTTCTTAATTTATAATTTACATTATTGTCGTTCATTCTGCTAACAAATTCTTCTCATGTGAGGTGTTTTCATGAAACAATACTTAAATAGGTTTAAAATAGGCCGAATGTCAGATTATCGGGACTAAATTCATTATTTATTTATTATTTTCTTTTGATTCCTTTCAAACAAAAAAGAGTTCAAATGTTGTCTGTGAAAATTTTTTTATCTTAGTAATGCATAGAATATAAAAAATTGTCTATAGAATGGTGGGGCACTTGTTAATATAAAAGTATAAGTAAAAATGAACTGTTAATAACTACGCATTTCGTTTTTGCAGAATCTACCTAAATGTATTTCTTAAAGCTTTTATATATGTTGTTTATATTCACCAAAGATTAATTTATTTATTGAAGAAATAATATAAGTACTATAAATGTTAAAAATATATAGTTTAATAATGGAGAAAATGCAATGTTAATTGAAGGTATTTAGTAGAATTTCTTTCACATATTGTGAATCGTGAGGATGAGTGGTAAATTGCCTGTTTGCCAGAGCAAGTCCAGTTCGTTTTCATATTCCCCAGTTTTTAACATTTATTCGATTATTATTGAAAGCGATGCTGTCTGTCATTGTTTCCTTTGCCTGATGTATAAAAAACTGGAGAATATAGCCAATTTTACCTGATCACACTGTAGCATTGCATTGTAGGAATTTTTTTGAATTATCTTAAATGAGATAGTTGCATCATATACTTTGGACTGAAGTATTTCTTCTTACCTTATTTAGTTTCTATGCCAATTTATTCAATAAACTGGAAATTCTGTTCAGAATGACTTTAGATAAGTATTACTTCAGACCAAATGTGCAAATATCTCATAGAAAATATTTTCAGGAAATGTATTCATAATATATTGTTGAAAAAGATGTTTATCAGTGTGGCTTAGACTATACTTAAAAAAGTAGTTTAAAAAATTAGTCTTGCTAAAACCTAGTAAATGTGTAGAAATTTTTATCGCTAAGTTGGCACCAGTTATCAACAATTACAATACATATTCAGTTTTTTTCCCACGGTATATTGAGAAATGGAAGAAAACAGATTGAAGTGTGTAACAATTGAACAAATTTAGATATATATAATTCTCTGAAATATCCATAGCCTTACTTTCATCATTTTATTCACAGATTTAAATCATACATAAACTAGAAATTACATTGAACATGATAGATAAAAAACTAAAATCTAACACAAAACATTCTCAAGATTAAAAACATAAAATGAATAACTAGTAATCTTACTAAAAAAATTGTTTCCCATTTGAATGCAGTGCATTTGTTTCTTTATTCCAAAATTACTATTATAACAGATAAATTGTCGTATACTATCACTTTTTAGTAAAATATGAGCAACCTTGATTTAAGTAAATATTATTTTCTTCTATTTCTCAAGTATATTTTAATATTCAAACAGCTTAAATGAATCATTCAAGAAGTAGCTGTTTGCAAATTAAAATCACATTTTAGGTTCACAAAGTTTGGCTCTAACAATTATTCCATCCTGTATATAAGTTCCAAATAATACTACAGGTGGCTTATACCAAAAGTGTTGTGCCAAATAAACCATTTATTGATTTTTCTCACATCCACTTACCCTTGTTATTGTTTGTATATCATGTTTATACTAGCAATGTGTTGTACCTATTTCTCTGATGATGTACTAAAATTAAAATAAATATTATTTAAGATATCTAGTTTTCATTTGTCCCTTCAGGGTCTATGATAAAATACACTCATTGGACTTTATTTAAAAGTCTTAAATAGGGATCAGAATTTCGAATAGATCTCAAAATATTATAGATATTCTATAATCTTTGGTCAAAATGCAAAGTCAAAATTGGCTAGTGAGAATAATTTATTTCATAAAAACTATTTAATACCATACTACAACAATTAAGCAGCTATCTTTCTATAGTTTATCAGGGCCTCCTCGATTAATGTAATCAATTTCTTCTTCTGACAAAGGTTTTCTCCTCCATCTACTTGGAATTTGAAAATCGTAAATTACTCCACCTGGTTGACTAGCAGCAACTTGAGAACTTCCAGTAGATGTTGGTGGTGGATTGTTATGATCTCTAGAAAGACCATATCTGAATTTTATCAAAGGTGTCCTCAATTTTTTGCACAGGGAAATAGTCCTATAAGACATACATCTCGCGGCTAGAGCTTCCATGAGGAATCTTATGTATTGATCGTTAATATATACAAGAATTTAACACAAAGATGAAAGTTTTTTGAAAGGCACGAAGCTCTCGTGTACTTATATCACACTAATTTCATATTCTAATATTTCTATCGGTTTGTCAATGTCAATATTTTTTATGTCAATTGAAAATCTATGGTCTGTAGTTCAAACGTTACCTAAAAATTAAATATTTTGGCGCTCAGTTATGGTGGAATTGCTTTCTTTTTAAATTATAACTTTCGTTTTAACACCATTGCATAAAGTGACAATGAGTCTTCTTTGGTGTGATAAATATCGGCCAAAAGATTTCGCCAAACTTGATTTTCATAAAGAACAAGGTTTAGGTTTAAAGAGCTTAACTAGAGATGGAGATTTCCCTCATTTATTAGTATACGGCCCTATGGGGGCAGGTAAAAAAACAAGAATAATGTGTCTTTTGAAAGAATTATATGGTCCCGGAGTTGAAAGGCTTAGAAATGAAACGATGAATTTCACAACGCCTTCGAATAAAAAACTTGAAATCGGTACTGTGAACAGTAATTACCATATTGAGGTGAATCCTTCTGATGTTGGTATATATGATAGAGTAGTAATAATGAACATTATCAAGAATGTTGCACAAACACAGCAACTGGATATAACTGGCCAAAAATCATTTAAAGTTATAGTACTGACCGATGTCGATGCTCTTACAAAAGATGCCCAACATGCTCTTAGAAGAACTATGGAAAAATATATCTCAAATTGTAGATTGATTTTATGTGCTACCTCAATATCTAGGGTTATCCCTGCTATCAGGTCAAGGTAGGTTAAAAAAACAATTATTTGTTATTGAAATACATTAACAATACATCACATATTCAATAAAAAAAAGTATAATTGAATAAGAATTATTACATGTAGTACATTCAACAATTCTTGATATTTACAATTTTTATTAAATTCATTCAGAGCAATTTATGTTATTAAGAGTTCACTTACAGGTGCTTATGTGTAAGAGTTCCAGCGCCTACTACCAAAGAGATAGTTGAGGTTATCCAGAAAACAGCATCGTTGGAGGATATCGATTTTCCTGAAAAGTTAGCAGAAAGGATAGCACTCCTTTCAGAACGAAATTTGAGAAGAGCATTACTTATGTGTGAAGCATGTAAAGTTGAGTCTGATGGAAAACTTTCTCCAGATCAAAAAATCTCTGAACCAGATTGGCAGATAATGATACGTGAAACTGCTCGTTTGATTATAACAGAACAAAGTATAGTCCAGTTGAAGAAAGTAAGAGAACATTTATATGAATTAATATGTAGAGGAATACCATCAGAAATTATTTTCAAAAATCTACTGGATGAACTATTAAAACAGTGTAATTTGGGTTTAACAGCAGAAATTTTAGAGAACGCAGCTCATTATGAGCACCAAATGGTACAGGGAAATAAGGAAATATTTCATTTAGAAGCTTTTGTTGCCAAGTGCATGTATCTTTATCAGAATGTATTGGAAGAAATGAAATGTGATTTTTAAGTTTCATAAATAATTGTTTAGAATTAACTAATCTTATTTTTTCATAAAAAACAATTGTAAAAAAATTGCCCTTTAAATATTATCAGACGAAAACATAGCTTATCATTTGAGTGGTTTTACTTGGTCGTATTTTCTCATTATTCACCGCCTGAAAGCTTAAGATTAAGAATTTATTATTTGTTATTCAAATGTTAATCTTTCGATATGGTGTATCTAACATTTAAAGTCCAATTAAAGAGTGGTCTATTAGTTACTTCTGTAAAATAGAGTCACAAGTTTGATAAAAATTTTACACAAGCAGTACTTGAAGGATCCTTATCTTCTGCACTAAATAAGACCACTGGCCTTTTATTTCGCAAATAAAAACTTAGAAGTTCTGAAGCAATAATATATTTTCGGTCCAAAATTATCATTACAGTTCTTTTTCAGAGTAAAAATATAAAAAAACATTTAAATAAATTTTTAGTTGTCACTTTATTAGGAACAATTACATATTCTGGTAATTGGGACAATTTTCTAGCAATTGATAAAATGCTGGAAAAATCCCATTTTTTGATTAATTGAAGGGATTTTCTACAAAGCCTTAATGCTAATACTACTTCGCAGAAAATCGTGGATCAGAGAAAATAAATTCTTCGATGTGTGAAAGTATAAAATTGTCACAGACAACCTAAAATGAAGATATGTGGTATATACCATAAAATAAAGGAAGCAAGGATTTCAAAAAATTGGTACAATCATATGTGCACATATTTTACTGAGACCAGTTTTAAAATTATTATTGTTGGTTGTTACATTACTTTTAAGAAACTATATCCAAAAGAACTTACAGAGAAAATGGATATAATTTAATTCATATATTTATAATTATTAACTCTCGTCTATATGCCTGAAGAGAATTCATCTTATATTGTAATACTTACTAGTATAAATATGATAACACTAAAATGTGGAAATAACATTCACACAAGAGTAGAATATATTATTAAATAAATGAGTTCAATCTTTCTCACATTGAAAGTCTCTTAATTATGAACATGTATGTATATAAATTTCCTTATTTTCATGCCATATAAATAGAAATTTGAATTATTTTTCTGATAAATCTGGTAATTACTTTGAGGTATTCAATTTCACACATTAAATAGTAGATATCACAGGATACAGAGAAAAATTAATACATAATATGTCTTTATATTAAATAATCGAGAAAATGGCCCAGGCGTTTCTTTGATATTCCAAAAAGAAATACTTCTTTACGAAAAGATATGAGATAAAATCTGGTAGTTTTCCATTCAACCTAAAACAATTGTATTCAAAGATGTTTTCAGAGATGAGTCTTTAACAGAAGCTGCAAATCGTCAAAATAAACCATTTCATTAAAAATCCTATCAACAAAAGTTGAACAACATTAATTAAATGAAATAATAAAGAATACTTCCACAATTTATTAATTTACAACAATTGTAGAAATATTCTTTATTATTTTATTCAACTAAAATGAGTTTCCATTGAGTAAGGACGGATTGAATTAAATGCTTACAAAAAGGTATTTTGAAATCTTATATAAGTAGATTATTTACCTGGTGAAACTAGAAATCTCTTTTAATTAATAACGTTTTTTATTGTTGTGAATTTCTTGCAATATACGATCAATATGGTTGAATTTATACTGATGCAAACATATTGGACAGACCACTTGTAAGAATTGAAAGAGGCGAAAAAGATTAAGTATTTTTGGAAATAATAGTGTTTGTAATTACCAAAATTACCCTCATCAATGAGGGAAACAAGCAACCCTTCCTTTGTCTGCGGCTCCTAACTACTAAATTCTAGAAACATATAAAAATTAATTGTTGTGTGAAGTTTCCAAACCAAGCATTTCTTCAATCATTGTAAAGTTTATTTTGATGAATTATACCTTCTAAAAACAATGGCTTACTGAATAAAAAGCTTACTAATAGTGAACATTGTGAAATAACTAAAGCTACATCACGGTTGGTGAATGATAAAAACCTTGAACATATTGTCCAAGTTGGACAGGATCAGGTTCTATTTGTAACAAAAGGAAGGTATTTTATTATTGAGTTTATAGAAAAACGATATTTGAAAATATTTATTTGATGCGTTTTATATGCAGATAAAAAAATAAGAAATTTAGAATTATCTTGTAAGGATATACAAAAGACAACATGTTTTTTGTCAAAATTAACAGTGCGCTACCCAAACTAAATATTTTTTATTCAAAAATCTATACATCTTTCATCTAAATCAAGAAAATTTTATCTATCAGTTTGACCTACTAGTATTTGTTGCATTTATTTCTGATTTTCTATGACCGAATTATGACGATTGTAATTTAATGGGATAAGAAAGTATAGAAGGTGAAATGGCACTGATTAGATTAATCAAAGCCTACTCAACATCACTCCCTTCATATATTGGATTGCGAAATCATTTTGTTGTATAGATTTGTATTATTGCTACTAATTAATAGACAGGGGTAAAAATGTAAAATTATTAATCTATAAATAATGACGATTACACTGTGTTTTCCCAGTAACTTTTCAAAAGTATATTTGATAATAATTCAGAATTACTCTGAAAACTTACTCTTACAAGTGTTGGTAAATATAGTGTAATGAATAATTAGGGATAGATAAATACAATCTAGACAATAAATAATTAAGGTTTTTGATGATAACTTTGAAGCAGATAAAAGACTTTTACCTACTGAATATAAAACAGCTCGAAAATATTAACAAAGCCAAAGTGCCGAATAACTTTAGATAACGAATTTACAAACAAGTTATTCATAGTTATGGCATTTCAAGAAAAATACTGCACAAATGAGATAGACTTATGAATCTTGATATCAATCTAAATCAGGATAGCATAAAAATATTTAAATTTCGTTTATTTCAGAAAAGTCTTTTTGCGTACATATACACTCAAATATTCTATTTCAAAGAAACTCAAAAAAATGTCATGCAAATAAAAACATATAAAAAATATATGCACTTTAAAAATGATAACAATAACATTATTAAGATTGAATATATTGCACTGGTGGTTGTCATAAATTGCTAATTCTTCACCGATATATCGCTCAATACGAAACTAATCTATTGAAAAAAAAATTTGGCTATCCATAACAATATATTTCCTTAATACTCAATTTATGATGAGGTTATGGAACCAATTCCAACAAATTTAAAAATCATAACATTAGGACTTTTATATATGCATGTACGATTGAATTATTTCGTAACATATGAAGTCCAAGTAAGAATGGATTTATGTAGAGAAATAAAAATTGTGAAGCGATTTGCAAAACATCACTTTTCACATATAGAGAAACAAGAATTTAGTAGGCTACTGACACAAAAAAGCTTTGATGTGAATATAAAAACTCTAATTATGGTGTTAATTAAAAACTACAAACCTCAACTATTTCAAATATTTTTAAATCATTTCAATCTTCAATTGGACTTGTATTGTGTAGAAAACCAAAATAGTGAAATTAGTTTTTAAAAAAGTTGTGAGATCTCCAATAAGTCGAATATTGTTGGCTCTGAATTTTGTTTTCAAAATCTACTATGAGAACCAAAAAGCATGATTGAGTACAATTCAAGCTTGCCTCTAAAAAAATTACACCCACCTTAAAATTTGATTAAAAGTCACCCCTCAAAACCTAACAAATTTAGTCTAAAACAGCCTGAATAATATAATTCCACACTTTTCACCAATACAGAATACGATTTTAGAACGGAAAAATATAATAAACTCGTGAAATACAATTTGAATCAACAGTAACTGTATTGAACTATAGAAATAATTTGCTGCAAGCAACTTAAAAAAATAGGAACCTTTACCAGATGGGTCACTTAGTCGGATACTCAATTAGCACCACCAATGCCATGCCACTTTTGTTTTTGGGTAATACCAACCTTCAAAAGATATATGTAAACACTTCATGATGTTCGGTTCAATCAGTGTCAATAATTTGAAGGTGCTAAAGGGATTTTTTAGGCAAAAACCGGCCAAAGCATCCAAAAACTAAAGAGTTCAACAGGCAAGGTCATGACCTCTGTATTTTGGGACATTCACACAATTTACCTTCTTCTGAAGGATCAGACGGTCAACCACTAGATTGCGTTATTGGATCTATTGAGTGAAACAATCAAGTAGAAAAGGCCTTACATGACAAAAAACCGCTGTTTCACCAAGATAATGCACCGATACACAAGTCGATGAAAACAATTGTGAAATAGAACAATTTAAATTGCTTCCAGCCCCATGTTCACCAAATCTAGCCCCACCTGTTTGCAGATCTCAAAAAGTTGCCCCAAAGAAGGAAATTTGATTTCAATGATGAGGTTATAGCTGGGACTGAAGCCTATTTTGAGACCAAAGACTATAAGGCATTGAAATTTTAGAAAACTGTTGGAATTATTGTATTGCTATGGAAGGTGAATATGTTTTTACTGATTAGTCAAAGGACTTGATGACCCATGTGTTTCTGTGTTTCTATTATTTGTTGTCCAGAAAAATTTATATAGTGCCTTTCAATGAAAAATAATAAGGTTAAACTTTAGCATATATTCCATACTTCATTTTCCTTTGATCTAAATGGTATAAATATAATGAAACTTTATTTCAACATCCCTTCATCTGAAGTAGTTCCAATGGAAGGAATATATGTATTAAAATGTTTTCTTATTACTGATAGTTTTTGACAGCACTTATGCTATAAAATATAACCTTCAATTGCTGCAATTCTGAAATGAACAAATTTTTAACCATGCAGAATAATTTTACCCAGCCTCCTTTTATATTCCTACTCGTATGGGCTGAAATTTCAATTCACAAGATATAAAAAAATTAATATCATCTGGATATTAACCATGTTTTTCATAGAAAGCTCAAATAAATGGGAAATTTGAAATTAACAAATAAAATACCAATCAATTAAGGCCATATATTTGTAGTCATGCCTTGAGGAGTGTTAGTTGACTGCTGACCATTCAGATTCAATTTTCCAAATTGTTGACTTAAACTTTGTGCCCCACTGAACGAGTTTGGCTGGTTTGGAGGGAAAGATGGTTGCTGAGATTGATAATTCTGTCCAAAATGACTCAGTTGGTTTGACATCGACATTTGTAGATTGCTTGGAAAATTTGAGACGAACTGATTTTGTGGAACTTGATAAGTAGGATGGGTCATGTGACCTACCGGAACTTGCATTTGATTGGGAAGGGGAAACTGCTGTCCTATACACTGGTTCGGGAACTGTTGTCCAGAATATTGGGGTACCATTCCGTTCTGTATGGGATAAGCTTGCTGTGGAAAGCACCCAAAATTTTGGAAAGAGTTTTGAACAGGTATATTTGCCTGATAGGCAGGTTGACCCAGTGGATTGTGGAATTGGTTGAAATTATTCATTGGCATGGTCGAATATAACTTCATGATACTATCTTTAGATAGTTGTACTTTTTCTTTCTCTGTTGGTAGTGTTTGATTGAAAAAACTTTCTTCTTCGCTTTTAATATCAGTTTTTGATTCATCCTTTTTCTCTACAGGTTTTGGGACAGAAGACAAGAAGCCACTAAAATCTTCCCCATTTTGATTTATCAGTAAATCATGATCAGTTTTTTCTGTATTTATTATCCTGTTTGGCTTTGGGCTGGGATTCTTGGGTTTTGGAAGTTGAGGTACTTCGATAGATGGCAATGGTTTCTTTTCAACCACAGTTTTAGATTTTCGTTTCTGTTTTTCCATCTCCTCTTCAATTTCTTTTTCCCAGTTAACCTAAAAAAAACAATTAGTTGCTGATTATTATACTTTCCATGATACATAAATTTATTTACAATGTGTTACACTGAAGAAGTAACAAAAAGTATTTTTCAGGTGAGTAAAATGTAATTTTAAGAAATTGCTCAAAGATCAAAATAAAACATACTACTCGGTCAAGAAAGTACCGGGAATTTTCAATTAAAACAACATTTTTACATTTAATCGTCAAAATTTATTGGGTCGCCTTCAAAATAGGCTCCATTTGCTCCAATACATCTATGCCAACGGCACTTCCAATTATCGAAACATTTTTTATAGACGCTTTCCGGGATGGACTTTAGCTCTCGCGCCGAATTTCGTTTTATGGCTTCAATCGACTCAAAACGGGTGCCACAAAGGGGCAATTTTAGTTTTGGGAAGAGGAAAAAGTCGCAGGGAGCCAAATCCGGCGAATACAGTGGTTGCTGAAGCACGTTTGTTGAGTTTTTGGCGAGAAAGTCAGTCACAATCGTAGCTCGGTGAGAAGGCGCGTTATCGTCATGCAAAATCCATGAGTTGTTCGCCCACAAATTTGGCCGCTTCTTACGGATACGCTCACGCAAACGTTTCATAACGCCTCGGTAATACTCCTTGTTTACCGTCTGACCCTCTGGAACGAATTCGTAGTGCACCATGTCACGGATATCGAAGAAAACAATGAGCATCACCTTCATTTTCGAGCGGCTTTGGCGTGGTTTTTTCGGTTTCGGCTCATTTTTTGCCACCCATTCCGATGAGTGCTGGCTTGTTTGCATATCGTACTCGTAGACCCAGGTCTCATCACCAGTTATAATGCGTTCCATGAATGTAGAATCGGAATTACAGCGATCCAGCATGTCTGAAGCAACCTGTTCGCGATGACGTTTTTGAAGAAAATTCAGGTCTTTCGGTACGAGTCGTGCGGCCACCTTTCTCATGCCCAAAATATCAATCAAAATCGTACATGCGGACTCGTGGGATATCTTAAGATCATGTGCTATCTCTCTCAAGCTGGTACGACGGTTTTCCAGCACCCTTTCCTTAATTTTATCGACGTTATCTTCGATCGAAGCCGTCGATGGGCGACCACTTCACGACCGTCCTTGAAGGCTCTGTACCACTGATATGCACGAGTTTTCGATAGAGCATTATCACCAAAGGCCTTTTGCAACATTTTCAATGCATCGGCACACGAAAATTCATTTGCAACACAAAACTTTAAACAAATTCTTTGCTCAACGTAATCACCCATAGTAAAAATCGGCACGCACTCTGACATCGACTGACTTAATCAGCTGTTGCAAACACACTAGTTGACAGATCCCGCTCAAGCTTGGCATAGTAATTAAGGACAGTGGTACCAACCTAGGAAAAAAATTTTTTACCTGCCTCATTGCCCCGCCAGATTTAAATCGATAATTCCCGTACTTTCTTGACAGAATGTACATTTCACCTTTTCATAGGAAAGGCTGGTTATACAATAAATCATCAGACTTTTTCATGAATATAACAAAAAATTTGAATTTACGTATTAATTTTTGAAATCTTCAATACTGGAAATGAGGTTTAATAATATGATCAATCATCCATCTTCAATTTCAAGGTTTAGAGATGCTATATGTAAAGAAAAAAAATGATTTGATGATCAAAAGATGTCCCCCACTGAGGAATTGATTTGTGTGATCAATTTTCCAAAATAATTGTCTGAAACATATTCTGCTGGAATTCAAAATTAAAAAGAGTTAAATTATACTATTTGTTTTATGAAATGTACCTTCGGTACAGGTGCTGGAACCCATTCTCTGGCAATATACTTTTTATGCTCATATTTGGCTCTAATGAAGGACTCCAAGTTTGAATCATTTTGGGGTCTTCTGAAATTATCTGGCAAGTTGGCTTCATAAACAGCTCTAGCCCTGGAGTTGCCCATCTGTTGGAGCGATACCACTTGTTCTGGTGTCCAACTGTCCAGATTTACCGATTTCACCCTTGAAATATGCACACCCAAATTTCTGTGAATACCTGCACATCTTATGCAGAGAAATACTCCTATATTCCAAGATGCCCATCTTGGTCCTGAAACCGAAGTATATCATAATTCGTAAACATAAAAAGTGGGTGGTATTTGTTATCTTATTTCCTACATATATAACATACAAATGTATTATCTCTAATAAAGAGAAATAAAGATGAAATAATACAAATTGTTTCCAAGTAACTATATTTCTGGAAAAAACCGATTTGATTGAATCGTTTGAAAAATCATATCACTCTTCAAACAATAAATAATCAATGTACTCTCTTCATTTCAGTAGATAACTATACCTTTTGAGTCACAGTCGACGCAATATTTATTATCCTCATCTCTCAATAAACTATTGAGAATTGATTGGCATTTCTCTTGCAATTGTTTGACTTTATCTTTTTCGCTTTTTGAATTCATTTTACTACACTAACTACCATTTATGTCTTCTATATGGGTGGTTTCTTTATTTTACTAATGTCAAAACGTCACGGATACTTGTCTCGGCGCATGTCATTTAGTTCAGTAATGCCACCTTGAGGCATTGAGCTATGTTCGAGTTATCGAATGTAGTAATAATATTTATTAAAAAAATGTATATGAGACAGTAATTTATTTCCACAAAAATGTTTGTACTACTACAACAATTGTTTCACCACGATGTGGCTTCTTCAGGTATTACATTGTACTGTCTGATGCTACTCAGTGTAACTGAGTTTAAATACATATTTAGGTACGTGACGAAATAATGCACAAGTCATAAAAACTCTAGGTGTTTATTGGAGTTTGCCGCTAAAAATGCCATTAAGGAAAAATATTCAGTAATGGAGACTTATTAACATCTGTTTGTTCGTTCAAAAGGATTTTACGGGCATTATACCTGTTGATTTCAAGAAATTCTAAAAGTGTTAGTCTAGAACTTTTGCTTTCAACGTGGATAATTTCATAATTATTGTTGAAATTGAATTCCTTAAGATGATTAGCATATGTCGAATGTACAGAATTGGATATCCTTTGGTGTTCTTGGACACGTTTCTTGAATGATCTACCAGTCTGGCCAATGTATACTAAAGGGCAATCTTTGCAAGTCAACTTGTAGACTCCGGATTTATTTTCTCTATTTGTTCGATCTTTATTGTTTTTTATGTAGGTACTTAGGTTATTAATTGTCTTAAAAGCCGCGTTATAATTGAAACAACTTTTGAAATATTTAGTAATATTTTCAGATAATCCATTGACATAAGATAACGAAAAATATTTCTGTGTATTGTCCTCTTTTATGATTGGGTACACGAGATTTAATGCCATTTTCTTTTGTTTATTGGATACTATTTTGTCTATAAGAAAGGGATTGTAACCGTTGTTTGACGCTATTTGTTTAATAATATTTAATTCTTTCAAAAAGTTTTCTGAATTCAAAGGGACATTCAATAATCTATGAATAAAATTATTATATGCGGACATCTTTTGGTTGGTGGGGTCGTTTGAAGTTTTATGTATTGTGATGTCTGTATGTGTTGGTTTGTGAAAAATACTAAAGTCATGTAAATTATTTAGTCTTGTTATAGTGAGGTCAAGAAAATTAATACTTTGATTCTTTTCTTCTTCGATTGGTAACAGGTATAACGCCCGTAAAATCCTTTTGAACGAACAAACATATGTTGATAAGTCTCCATTACTGAATATTTTTCCTTAATGGCATTGTTAGCGGCAAATTCCAATAAACATCTAGAGTTTTTATGACTTGTGCTTCCATTATTTCGTCACGTACCTAAAAATGTATTTAAACTCGGTTACACTGAATAGCATCAGATAGTACAATGTAATACCTGAAGAAGCCACATCGTGGTGAAACAATTGTTGTAGTAGTACAAACATTTTTGTGGAAATAAATTACTGTCTCATAAATATATTTTATTAATTAAAATAAGTTTCCACCAAGTAAAGACCGAATCAATCAAATATAATATTTATTACTCTGAACTGAACGTAACACTACCAACAGTCACAAGTGGTTCAGCGATCTCTGCGCATGCGGTGCACAGTTTATGGGTTCATAACACATCCAATAATAATGTTATTATTATTTAAGGCAATAATTTTATTATTATTGCCTTTAGTGATATATGTATTTGTGGTTTGTCTATGTTTAGCTTTATGAAGGGAGAAAAAATAAAACAAGGGTTATTAGCCATGAAACTTTTTGTTTGGTTATTTAGCCAAAGAAAAAGAAATAATAGAACTTGTGTTTTGTGTTATGTGGTTAACCTACATCCAAATTCAAACGCGTTCGAAGCACAAGTGAAGTTATAAAGTTTCAAGTAATTTCAAATTTTTATTGCATTGTTGAAGAATAAAAGTAAATTTTAATTCAAATAGACCTTAACATAATTAGAAAACATTAGGAACATGGCTTCAATGCAACCAATGGAAAAAATTCCTCATGCCACCAATATCCCAACAATTTACAGGACTGCTTCAAAAATTGCAAGACAAGTGAAAGAAGGAAAAGACAGTCTGAAAAATCTAGTTTACAACTGTAGGGCCCGAATTATTACAACAGTCTACCGTATTGTTGTTGAAACATTCAAAAGAGAGGACATCATAGATGATCTTATACAGAAATCACAATTACTTGTCAAGGCACCAACATGTGACCTTTGGTTAGCTAAAGTATTAATTTGGAATATGTTATGGGGCCAAAAACAAATCAGAAGGGGGAGTAAACCAGTTGAATTAATCTATAGCCATGAAAAAGTTTTAAGAGAGTTGCTTAAAGATTGTCAGGTTTCGACCCAACATGTTTTGATGCATGATATCTCTAAGCCAAGGTATGTAAGAGTTAATACACTTAAAATTACAACCGAAGAAGCTGTGAATAACTTTGTAAATGAAGGATGGAGATTAATACCTTTTTCCGATAAATCTGACTACAAGGGTTTCCAAGATTGTTTGAATAATTTAAATTCTGATGAATTCATTAGAGATATCCATATACCCAACTTGTTGATATTTCCTCCAAAAACCCAGTTTTATCAACATGACGCTTATGCGGCAGGATGCATAATCTTGCAAGACAAAGCAAGTTGTTTACCTGTTCATCTTTTAGCTCCACCTCCAGGCTCTATAGTTTTAGATTCGTGTGCTGCACCTGGAATGAAAACAACACAATTGGCTGCTCTCCTACAGAACAAAGGAACTGTTTATGCTGTTGAAGTGCATCCAAAGAGGGAAGCAGTATTGAGACAACTTGTTGAATCTGCTGGTGCTAAGTGTGTAAAAACAATTTTTCGAGATGTAATGACAGTGACGGATCAAGTTTGTCAGGATGTTGAATATATTTTGGTTGATCCAAGTTGCTCAGGATCAGGTAGGTTTCTGTAATAATATTCATTTTCTACCATCTCAAGTGCAAATTTTAATGAACAGAGTGGAATATTGCTTTACTGCCAAAAATTAATAAGGCTTTGCATCAAAAAGTCTTAGAGAGCTTCTGCATTTGTAGCCGTTACTAATTTCTTCAGCTTTCATAATGATACAATAACTCCAATTTTTTTTTTAATCTTTTGATGTTTTTCTCATTGAACTATTCGTGTTTGGCCTCAAAATAGATTTCAGTAGCGGCTAAAGCCAAATCTCTTTCTTTGAAGCATCTTTTTGAGATCTACAAACAGGTAAAAGTCAGATGGCGTGAGGTCTGGAGATATGGGGGTCAGAAGCAATTCGAGTCATTCAGTTTCAGCATTGTTTTTAATCAGTGCATTATATTGTGAAACACCGGTTTTTTCTTTGTCATGTGAGGTCTTTTCTGCTTGATCCAATAACACAATGTAACAGTTAGCTATTTGGAAGAAAGTTGATGAGCGAAATTCCGAGCGTGTCCCAAAATACAGAGGTTATGGCTTTAGCTGCTGACTATTGTGTCCTCAGATGCTTTGGCCTGCTAACCTTTTGCTCTTCACTTGTTTGACGCTCTTTTCTGCTGTTTCTAAAAAAATTCTTTTTATCATGTGTAAACAAAGCTTCAAGCAGCGCTAGGAATAATGAATTTGTTCCTCTGAGCAAATGCGGTATCCATTTGCAAAAGCTTTTTCCATATTTCGAGTCGAGATGTCGTCGAGTAAGGATGTCGAAGCGAGTGTTTCTCTTCAACTTACGATTCCCCAATGCGGTTACTGTAGAAATTCAATCGTGAAGAATAGTTGTAGATGTAATATCTGCAAGAAACTGTTCCACCCTAGTTGCAGTGTTAAGAAAAAAAAATGCTGTGAGGTCGATCTATCCAACGGAGGTGATATATCTCCATCAGTTGAAACAACAGTGAAATCAATTTCTGGTGATTCATCCCAAAAAGATCTTCTGCTGAAAATTATCTTCGAACTTGAATCAAAGAATAATATATTGATTGAAAATAACTCCCTACTTAAATTCAAAATATCTACAATGGAAGATATCATTCTAAAAAAGGATCGTGAAATAAACATACTAAAGAAAGAAAAACCGTCAACACATTTGATGAATCAAGTGAACGGAAATCCCACCGGTGGTACATGTGCAAATTCCCGCAGCAGTGTTTCGGTATCGTTGGGGTGCGGCGCAGCTGGGAATCATGAACGTTCGTCAACATCCACCGATGCAAACCCGGTTGTGCGTTCTTCAACATACGCTCTTGCTACCTCTAACGCCAAATCTAATACACAGGGTGTATCTAAAGACGCTGGTGCGAACGTAATTCAAGATGTAGCGCTTTCGAATGAAATAGAGGGACCAAATAGTAACAATTCCTAATTCCTTTCGGTCCGGAAAATACGGAATGGCGAGTTGTGAATCGCAAACCCATTCGAAAACAACGGAAAGCACTTGTTGTTGGTAGTTTTTCGGGTTCTACCTCTGTTGTGGGACTGGGTAAATTAAGAGCTTTACATGTGTCGAACCTGAAACCGGATACAAGTGAAGAGAATTTTATGTCATTTTTAAAACAAAATTTCTCTGATGTCGTCTGTGAAAAGTTGGAATCGCGTTATCCAAAGCATTATTCGTCATTTAAAGTTCTGATTCCAGACTCGGAATATGACAGGGCACTCGATGGCTCTAACTGGCCAAACGGTGTGAGTGTTCATCATTTTTTCGATCGGCGAAAAATCCAACGACCTCGGGTGGACTGAGATCCTTCACAAGTGGTGCTTTCATTGCTCAGAAACGAATCATTCGTTTGATATTTAATCTTGGTTCTCGCACATCTTGTAGACCAGTTTTCATTAAAAATAATTTGCTATGTCTACCTTGTGTATATATAATGAAATGTCTGGTATACGCTAAGGAAAATCTATTGAATTGGACCAAATTATGTGACAACCATGAATACAGTACAAGGAACACAGAAACTCTGCTTATACCTAAGCATAGAACAAAAAAATTTGAGTATTCCCCCATGTATCAGAGTATAAAACTATATAATTGCCTACCTAAAACTTTGAAGGCTCTCAAATTGAAATCCTTCAAAAAAAAAAAAAAAATAAAAGAGTTGTTAACTAATAAATGTTATTATTCCATTGTAGAATTTTGTGACGATTGTCCGTCACTTATCACTGTTTAATTGTTTATTATTATAGTTGACCTGTCCTATGCACTTTGTTGTCTTAAAGGATCAATAAAATATTCTATTCTATTCTATTCTATTCTATATTTAAATTTTCATGCACAATGCACTGCTGCAACTTCACTTAACGATTGAACATTCAGAATTTTTTTGATGTTTTTGAACCTAGCTACCTTCTTGTTAGAGTTGTTCAATTTAATATTGTTTTTACCATTGTGATTCCATATAAGGTTAAACTAGATTATTGAAAGTATCTATTTATTTACAGGTATTACTGATCGTGTAGAGGTTACAAAATCTGATCTCTCCACCAAAATGGAACGTTTGAAGAAACTATGCAATTTTCAGGCCAAGTTACTCAGACATACAATGAAATCCTTTCCAAAAGCGAAGAGAATTGTGTATTCTACATGCTCACTAAATTCTGAAGAAAATGAGGACGTTGTTAGACAAGTATTAGAAACATCCAGAGAATTCAAACTTGTGAACGCGAAAGAAAAATTAGAATCGTGGAATACAAAAACATCTGATATATATCCGCAATTAGGAAATATGTGCATATTTGCCACACCAGAAGAAGACAAAACAAATGGATTTTTCGTGGCAGTTTTCGAACGTTTACAGAAAGGTGAAAGAAATCCATATCTGAACTACGAGTTATGCATGTTGTATGATAAAAAACTGAGAAGGCAGAGTAATTATGATGATGATCAGGAAACAAATGTATTCGATGTGAAAAAAGAAAAATCATCTTATACAAATGAGAACAATGAGAATTTCCAAGAAAATAAGGAATATATCAAAGATGAATTATCTTCAATTTATCGAACAGATGAAAATGAAAGCACAGATAAGTTTACTATAAAAAGAACAAAAGACAAGAAAAGGAAAATTAAGAGTGAAGACGTAAGCATTGACTCATCAAAATCACATAAAAAATTGAAGAAAGACAAAAAAGAAAGTCATGAGGATATTAAAGAAAATAGCATCGAGGAAGATCACACATTAAAAGTGGAAAAAAAGAAAAGTAAAAAGTTAGACAAAAATGAAAATGGAAACACTGAATTTGTTGAAAATTTCATTGAATTTGATAGCACATTAAAAGGGGAAAAAAAGAAGAAAAAGAATAAAAACAAAAATTTAGAAGAAAATGAGAATGCTGAAATTTCAAATGAAGTTAGCAAAATGGGGCCTAAATCTGAAAAACTAAAAAAAAATAAAAGTGATAAACATTCCAACGAAGAAAATGTAGCAACTGAAAACTTTTATTTGAAAAAGGAGAAGAAGAGTAAAAATAAAAAGTTGGATACAAAAGAAAGTGATAACACAGATCTACATTTAGATGATAGCAGTGTATTGAATGACACATTAGAAAAGAAAAAGAATAAAAAGTTGGATACAAAAGAAAGTGTTAACACAGATCAACATTTAGATGATAGCAGTGTATTAAATGACACATTAGAAAAGAAAAAGAAAAAAAATAAAAAGTTGGATACAAAAGAAAGTGATAACACAGATCAACATTTAGATGATAGCAGTGTATTAAATGACACATTAGAAAAGAAAAAGAAGAAAAAAAATAAAAAGTTGGATACAAAAGAAAGTGATAACACAGATCTACATTTAGATGATAGCAGTGTATTAAATGACACATTAGAAAAAAAAAAGAAAAAAAATAAAAAGTTGGATACAAAAGAAAGTGATAACACAGATTTACATTTAGATGATAGCAGTGTATTAAATGACACATTAGAAAAAAAAAAGAAAAAAAATAAAAAGTTGGATACAAAAGAAAGTGATAACACAGATCAACATTTAGATGATAGCAGCGTATTAAATGACACATCAGAAAAGAAAAATAAAAAAAATAAAAAGTTGGATACAAAAGAAAGTGATAACACAGATCAACATTTAGATGATAGCAGTGTATTAAATGACACATTAGAAAAGAAAAAGAAGAAAAAAAATAAAAAGTTAGACAAAAAGGAGAACCAGAACGCCGACATTTCTAATGAAATTGAAATAATGGAAATGGAGTCTAAGTCTGAAAAAAACAAAAAAAAGAAATGTGACGAACCGACTGATAAGGAAAATATAAGAACTGAACATTTGGATTCGAAAAAGGAGAAGAAAAATAAAAACAAAAAGTTGGACACTATGGAAAATGACAATACAGAATATTCCATTGTATTCGATAACACATTGGAAAGGGAAAAAATGAAAAATTTAGACCGAAAAGGAAATGATGACATGTCGAATGAACTTGAAGTGAGCAAAACTGAAAAAATCAAAAAAAAGAAAAGCGAGAAACGTTCTAATGACGAAAATATTAAAATTGAAAACATCGATTTGAAGCATGCAAGTGTATGTGAGGAACAGAACACGGAAGTAGAAATAAACTCTGTTTCAGATCTCAAGAAAAGTGGAAAAACGAAAAAAAGGAAAAGAACGTCTACTGATGAAGAAAATTTCGAAGAATCAAAGTCTTACATTGAGGATTCACAAGACAATGGTGTTCAAGATGTCGTAAAATATAAAACTAAGAAGGCTAAAAAATGAGGAATTAATACAATGTACATATTGAAAATATGGTTTATTTAAGCTTAAATAGATATCAATAAAAAAAATTTTTCAATAACGCATTGACACTTTATTTAACAAATTGAAAAATGAATGGAATTCACATCTATTAAAGGAACTCTGTCAAATTTAATATTTCTTTTTCACAAAAAATTGGAGTCACTCTACCATCAAAATTATTTGCTCCATTTGATCAATAATTCAGGTTTTCTTAAACCTGAATTATTGATCGCATGTCCGGGAACAGAATATATATCGTAAATATACTTTTTTCCATTTCATCTATGAATACAATATGTACATTAAAATGCCTCCTACAACTTTTTGGTATCTCTATCAATCTTCTTCGTTTTAAAAATTGTATATCATTCTGTCTCGCTTAGGTACGTCCAGCTCGCACTATAAGTTGTATTTAGTAGCTTTTGAAATAAGCGATAATATTCTTTGTGCATATGATGTGAAGTAATTCCTTGCATGAATAGAATATTGAATAATAGTGCCAAGAATTTCGAAAAAAAATCTGATTCAAATGTAGATTTTAAAACTTAATAATTTAGAGTTCACATAGAAAACAATAAGGATAAAAAATAAAAACAAATCTGAAGTTTATAAGTTGACTTGTTATTATTGCTATATGGTATATATATTGGTCAAACTGGTAGATCCTTCAAAAAAAGAATTCATGAACATCATTCAGACAACTGAGGATGGGATAGTTAATTCCCGAAACTCGAGTCACAATGTGTAAAATATCAATTTATTGGTAGTAGAACAGTAATTTCAACAACTTGTTTTAATAATGAAGTAACTTTTTATTTATTCCGTTTTAATTTTTTTAATGCGACCAAAAATTGTCATTATCTTTATTAAAACTTTTTGAATGTTTTAGATATGTAGGTATTAGAGATTTTTTCTTTTAGTAGGTTTTAACATTTTTTTGTCACAATTAGAAACACATTAATTGAGTTTATTACTTTCAGTGAATAATCTTAAAGATATTTACAGAACAAAAATTGTTTATTTAACTTTCGGTATGAAAACAATTATAATGAAAATAAAATTTTAATTTTCAAACGTAGGTTGCCTCCGCCTGAGTGTATAGACTTGCAGCGAACACAATATCTCTCTTGATGGCATTCGAAGCTTCCATCATTTTTTCTTTCAGTGTAATATTTCCTATGGTTTTTGCAGCGTCTCGAACATCACAAATCGTATCGTTCAGTTGTTGTATACATCTGACAATTATTCCTTCTTGATATTCTGTGTGCTGCATTATTTCTGCGAATGACTGAAATAATAATTTTTAATAAGAGTAAAATAAAAAGAGATGTTATTCTAATGGTTTTGAGAAGGAAAAGAAATTCAGCTGTTCCATCAATCCGACAAACTTCGAAGAAATTTCTTCAGCATTAATTTCGAACTAATTCCTTAAAATATTGAAAAGGGTATGTAATAAAAATATCCCCTTTGTTCGTTTACAAGTTTATTGTTGCTTTTATGTCTATTGATTTAATTTTTTTTCTATAAACTCAATTTCAAATCATTATTTTCAATTTTATTTTTTCATGTATCTTACCTTTTTCGAGGCCCATTCATGTACTATTTGAACAACTCCAAAATTGAGTTCTTCTTGGATATCTTCACTTCTAATTTGTAATTCTCCTTCTTTATCAAGAATTTCTGCATGAATGTGCTTCAGCTTATCAATTGCCTGAAAATAAGTTGTTGATGGGTTATTTAAGCAGCACTCTGAAACTTGAAGATGAAGATCAAATTAACATAAAAATTCTATGAAAACGCATGGCTTGTCAAGTTCTAGAATGATCTAAATTCCAAATAAATCTGACCTATTGTCAATTCAAGAAAAAATCAAGAGAGATTAGACAATTCAAGGCTGCTGTTTTTTTTTTGTGCATAAAACAGTGTTATTCCAGAGGAACAGCATGGTTTCCCAAGAAATCTGTTATAACCGCCCTACTGATGTTTCTTGACGAGCTAAATCAATTGATCGAAACATTCTGATAGATGTTGCCTATTTGGATTTATCTTGTGCATTCGATATTTTGGTGTCAGCGAAGAACGCCTTCGGTGAAATAAATCTTTTCTACAGGATCGCCAGTTTCAAGTGAGGATAGCTGACGTGTTTTCCAATTAGGAATGGCGTGTCCCAGGGCTCTGTCCTTGGTCCAATCCTCTTTCTGGGCTGTCGCTGATCTACCGAAAACCTTAGTCTGCCGCCACTTTTTGTATGCTGATGACCTCAAAATCTTAGCAGACGTGTCGTCGAAGTAAATTTACAACAATACTTGCTTTACGAGACTGGCCGGCATGGTCACTATCTCAAACTGTACCACGAAAATTTGAGTCTACCGTTCGGATTTGCTTTCGAATCATGTGTTTCGAACATGAAACGCCCTGCCTGGTCAAATTGTGTTCGCCCCGTTGATTAATACATTCAAGAACCATCTTGATAAACACTTAAACACGTTATGACTTTGATCGGACTTTTTTTTTTCATGAACTTTCGTTCTGCTCTTTACCTTTTCTATTTTTGTATTGTCTTATTTTTTCTTGAATGTCCACACTGGCATTTTATAAATTATAAATAAAATGATCTTGGAAAAATGATGGACTGACATAGTGACTGATATGGATCTCTAATATATGAGGGGTTATTTCTAAATTGCAAACCTTTCTTAAAGATGGTTCCAGCCCTTTTAGCAGGTCTTCCACTTCTTCCTTGTTTCTGCTTCTAACCTGAAAGACCATAGTCGATAAAAGTGCAGCAACTTCTGCTGGTTTCAAATCACCCAGCACATTCCGAGTAATAAGTTCTGTTATGAGCAATTCGTTCATTCCCATCTGACAAGCTACTTTACCCTTCATTTTAACTGAAAAAAAAAGCACTTATTTTCTTTTAAAAGTTTCAACTTTTTAAAGTTTTTCAAAATTTTAACATATTAGAGCAGAGACCACGTATTCAGTATTTACTTAAGCTTAAATAATCAGATTCGCGTATGAGTTTTGGGATATTATGATGCAGGTTGTATATCTGTTGAGAAATATAGATATTTTTTACCTTGCTTGATGGAAATCTATTTTAATTAAATTAAATAATAAAGACTATTTCCGCAATTTATTAATTAGCACCAATTGTTTCGCCAACACTGGCTTCTTCAAGTTTACATTTTGAACGTCAAAATTATATTGAAAAAAAACTATTAATTATTTTTCTTTCATATTCGAATATAGCATTCTCAAAGTTATTTTATGATTTTTATTCATCAATAACTTATCTATCAATATTGATTATAATCATTTTTTACTATATAGCTATTTCTTCTTAATGTTGAATTTCAAATAAGAAATTTCCGAAATTTTTGATAGAACATATTTAGATCCTTGAAAACAATACATGTTTGAAGGAAAATAGGAGCATATATACTACGTTCACTGAAATAGAAGTCTTAAATTTATATCTTGAAAGTTGAATTTAAACTTTGATTATCAAAAAAGATTTATTTTATTGTTTTATTAAAATTTAATTTAATTTCAATCAGAAACGTTTTAAGAGCTTCAACATAAATAATTTATTCATTTCTGCATACCTGGTGATCAGAAAAACAACTAGGATAAGATAATAAAGATTATAAATTATAAAAGTGATTTGAAACATCTATCACTTACCAACATTATCGTTGTCAACATATTCAAAATATTTCAGGAGCTCTATTCGATTTTTATAGTCAGGGTACAAAGTTAAACTTGAATTGGACAGTTTGAGTTTCAACATATCTCTTCGTTCCTCAAGATATTTCTTTGAGAATACTATTGAAAATTGTTCGACGAAGTTAGGAATTTGGGTACCGAATAAGTTATCTTGCACTTTTTCTTTCAGTCTGTACATTTCTTCCAGTTCCATGTATAGATTGCTTTCTTTCACATGAAGATCGCAGATGAAGTGGGAATACTGCAGAATTCCTGTGGAATTATTGGCAGATAGAGCAAGTTTATGGAGCTCTTGGGTTGCCTTCAACGGGGTTTCACTAGGTGGATCATTTCTGAATCTTGGTTGTTGTCTGAAAAGATTTGGATTGAATAGAAATGATATATTGTGTGGAGAAAAAAATTTCATTATTTTTGCGTGAACTTCAAGAATTTATTTAACATGTTTCAGATTGTCCGATTTGGGCCAAATATACACCATTGCGTTTTATAATTTGTTGCTATTTTAAAGGTGGCTTCATGATGCTCCTTTCATAGAAGACTTGATTCTTATTGGCGAAAAACTCTAGTAATCGATTTTCATAATCTTCTTGTGATACCAACTTCTTATCACTCAGGAAGTTTGCAAGATGGTAATCGCTTGGTGCTCACAACTGAATGGACCAAACAAAAAAAAGGAAAAGAATTGTTTTTAGTTTGAAATGTCACCTTGACAACGAGCATAAATTTGAAATTGTTTGATCAATACTTTACGAGATATCGATCACTATAGCCATCTACCAAAAAATAATATATTTCTTTGTCCCCAACCTTTTATTATGTTGTATTGATGGAATGATTTTCAATTTGTAACATTGTCTATTTAATTTTATACTAGGGGATGCTACTTTTGGGTGTTCTCACCTGTTTGCGTTCAATTTTTAAATAAATTATAAATAATCAATATTGTTGTGTCACTTAGTAAAATATTAATCATACTCTTACCTTTTATTCCAATCCCTGATTATTACGTCAGGATTCGTCTTGATAACTTTTTCAGTTATCTCCAAAATATCTAGTGGTCCTATATCAATAACCTCGTATTCAACACTTCCAATAGGACAATAAATCTCCATCGATGCTAATGAGATCATTTTGTACCATAAATCAGTCTTTTCATCGAGTTTACAGTTCTGTAAATCTTTGTCAGTGAGTATGAAAACTTTGTATTGCTGATTTCCACGTCCCACAGAGAGTAGAATTGCCAGTTTGTTGATATGGTTCTTCCAGCAGATCAATAGAACTCTACCAGGAATCAGAGCTTTTTGTACTTTAGCATGGCACATGATATCAGGCTGAAATTTAAATATAACGGTGTTTTATTTTGATCCGTAAGATTCCTTCTTATTTTTTTTTCCTCTTACTATTTTATTTTACTTTTGCAAATGAAGTAGAATGTATTGTCTAAATAATATTTGGTAAAATATGTCAACAACAAAGTTTCGATTTTACGAATATCTAAAATGTTAAAAACTGCAGTATCTTCTTCCTACTTTACTTTGGGTTAGAAACTTTTGTGTGCTTGTTGATATCACTTATAATCTTTACTAAAATTTGCAATTAGTCTTCTTGACATTATTTTACATCTAAATACTGAATTAAAATTCGTTTTTATAGTTCCGATCGCGCTTGATGCCGCTCTATTCACAATATAAAAGGTTGGAGAAAAAGAAATCCGGTATTTTTTCGTTAAATGGCTGTAGTGAACGATTTCTCGTAAAATATCGATCAACCAATTTCAGATTTAAGCTCGATTTATACTTCTAAATACCACATTTCAAATCGATCAGATCTGTAGTTTCGAAAATATTGGGGACAATAATAAAAATTTCAAATAAGAATGTTTCCGGAATCATGTATGGATGGACTGGCTAGCATTTGGAAAAAGCAATAGCACTCTGTTCTCTAGAATGAGCTTGCAAAAAAAAAACAATTATGTTCAACTTACCATAATTTGCTTACGGTGCTCAAAATATCTATAAGCACTATCAAAATATAAGACAAGGGGTTGTAGGTAATTATTCAATTCCTCCTTACACAGTTCTTTAATTTCTTTTTCCACATCTTCTAACTGCTTTCTCCATTCTATCATTTTTTTCTGATGATCTACTTCCAAGTAGCTTCTAGACATCATTCCTTCAACTGACAATTTTTCGGTTCGAAGAAGACTTAACACCTGAAATATTCGCTTTTTATAACGCTAATGAATCGATTTAAACCGCTCACCATGCCATACGTAAGCCTGAACTGACTCTTCAAAGATTGTGGCCGTCCCATCATCATTTCTTTCAAAGTTATTTCAGGGGGTAAATTATTTTTGCACAATAATATAACTGTACCTTCTTTGTCATGTTGTCTCCTACCTGCTCGACCTGCCATCTGTATGTACTCGGCAGGTTCAAGCGTTCGCCATTCCTTACCGTCATGTTTGGTTATCGAATCAAAAATAACAGTTCTGGCAGGCATGTTAACTCCCATTGCGAATGTTTCCGTGGCGAATAGTATCTAAAATGATGAAAGCATAATGACCTACTACTTAAGTAGTTTCTTGAAAAAAACTAACAAGAATTAAAGTTGTTCAGGAGCTTCACAAAAACAAGAATAGTAAAGTAAAGAACCGAATGTAAGAGGATGTATTAATATCTAGTTAGTCTAGACAAATTCCAGAGATAAAGAAAATATTGCGATAGCAAGTAATAAATACCTTATCAGAAGTGTCAATGCAAGGTTTCAAATCAAAAAATTAAATCAGAGCTGTGCAAAACAGAAACGCAAGCTTCAAAAGTACAGTTTCTATATGCAGCTCCGAAGATATCAATGCAGTTCATGACATGATTTTATCAGTGGAGTGGTTGAAAAATCCATAAATATTCCGATCTTTAAACACTGAACAATAAGTTAGAAATGAACCATTCCCCACTCCTCAACATGTAGCCCCGCCCTTCTCAATCCTCAACATATAACCACAACGCGCCTCTCCATAATATGAATATATTTCAATGCATTCTGTATACACTTGACAATGATGTTATGTTCGAAAAAAGTTCTTAGTGAATAAATTATAAAAATTTAATACATCCTAATGTTTTATTCGCTAAAATATTTTCAATTTTAAATTTTATTTGCTTCTATAGTATGTTGAGAATTTTTCAATACAATCTGGTATTAAATTATCACAAAGTAAGTGTCAAAAAATGCTCCTGTAGTTTATATGTTTTTTGTGTAGCTTTTTAGTCAACAGAATTCCTGCAAGTGAATAATGATACAGCATAGTTCGTTGTATGCTATTCTCTATACATTTTATTTATATCACTGAAAAAGACAATAATACAATAATATTAAAAACGAATATTATGTCTTGTAGAATAGAATTTTTTGTGTAAATTCTAAATGAGCCACAAAATAATATTCCTGTGTACCATTTCCTTGAAAAGGAATGAATGTATATTATATTTGATTGATTCGGTCTTTACTTGGTGGAAACACATTTTAATTAAAAAATATATATGAGACTGTAATTTATTTCCACAAAAATGTTTGTACTACTACAACAATTGTTTCACCACGATGTGGCATTGTACTGTCTGACAGTACAATGTAATTCTTCAAGTATTACATTGTACTGTCTGACAGTAAAATGTAATCCCTTAAGAAGCCACATCGTGGTGAAACAATTGTTGTAGTAGTACAAACATTTTTGTGGAAATAAATTACAGTCTCATATATATTTTTTAATTAAAATGTGTTTCCACCAAGTAAAGACCGAATCAATCAAATATAATATACATTTATTCCTTTTCAAGAAAATACCTGAAGAATTACATTGTACTGTCAGACAGTACAATGTAATACCTGAAGAAGCCACATCATGGTGAAACCATTGTAGTAGTACAAACATTTTTGTGAAAATAAATTATTGTATATTACCTTGATGAGTTCCTTTTGGAAAAGCATCTCCACAATCTCCTTTATAATCGGTAGAACACCGCTGTGATGAACTCCAATCCCTCTACTTAAAATGTCATCCATAATCAATACCTGGGGAACATTTCTATCGGCTTCCGACAAGTTTCTGATACACTTGTGATAAAATCCCCTTATTTTACGTTTCTCCTTTGCCGTTGTTAAATCAATTGAATGCAAATTGATAGCGTTTCTATCGCATTTGGACCTGGAAAACGTGAAGGCCACCACTGGCAGCAAGTTTTCCTTTTGGAGATGGGAAATCAATGCAACCCACAGTGTTTTATCCTGTTTTTCTGTGAACTGTCTTCTCTCACTGCCCCGTTTGTCTTTTTGATCAGACATGGAGCACTTTGCTACAACATATCTGAAAAATGGATTGAAAATTTTCATCAAAAATTTGGGGAATTGCAAAACCTCTTTAATTTTATATCCGGATTTATTTTAGGATATGATTCTAAAAAGTTCTAAAACTTCGTCATAAAATGCCCACAGGGGAGTGAGGGTCCCTTCATCATGATCCTCAAAAACTTGTATTCTTGAGATTTGTAACGTCCACGGTTAATTTACCGAAGTATTTTGCTTATTATTTCAGTATTTTGAAATAACAAACAATTGCAGATCAATTAATCTCGATGATTAATTTCGAAAGATTTAGTGGCCTGTGTTTTTGATGTATAGGAGAATAGTTTTACTTCGAGGGCACTTGTATGTAGTTATCTCGATGATGAACTAGCTTTGTTTATCCAATAAGATAAACCAATGAAAATGTTAAGGAATTAAAGTAAAACATTCGTATTACGCTATGATAACAGCGAACTATAATTCTTGGTTTAATGTATATAAACCAATTCAAAGGTATGATTATTACACAAACAACAAATGTAATGAATTTGGCAATCGACTGGATTACAATATTAATAATAATAACTACGATAGCTTGGACCAAAATGTCACAAGCTAAGTACAACAAATTTAACTATCCGAATGATAGTGCATAATGTAGCTACTGCCACATGCGACAACTTTGACTATTACTCGAATAATAATGCATGATGTAGCAAAGGCTCCATGCGACCACTTTGACTATTATGAATAATAATAATGCATGATGTAGCAAAGGCTACATGCGACCACTTTGACTATTATAATAATAATTTTAGTCTTCTCAAAGACGTTAGAGGTGCTCGATGCACCCCTTCTAACTTTCTAACAAAAAGAGGGAAATTAACATAATTGATTGGAAGGTCTATTTGAATGAACGAAACAAATCTTCTTATTGGTTACAGAAAAATTATGAGAAATTAGTGCAAGTAAAGAAGGATAGGGTCAGTTTGTAATTCCGAATGCTGCATCAATTGAAATTAACAAGCATAAACATATCCAAATCTCTAATTGATTTTCCATGTTTTCAAAGGCCATATATAATAATTAGAAAACCAATAATCTGAAGTGTCGACTAAAACTAAACAGTTTGAAACAATCTCAAAACTGCTAGATCGCATATCAAAGTAAAAGACAAAAGTCACATTAGTTTTTGATAAATGACAAACTAATTTCGAACGACAGGGCCGTCTCTAATGAGAGGGAACAAGATTATTTTGTCAAAATTTGGCAAATACATATGAATTTCGGTATTTAGATGTTTTTGGATAAGCTAAATTGTTTAGTGACAATAATAACTAATCTTTGAATCATGTTGGCATTTACTTGATAGAAATCCATTGTACACGTGAATTAAAAAGAAAATATGTATGTTGATTTCCATTTATTACTGTGAGTTGCTCATATGACGCGTTTAAAATTTTTTCATTACTTTTTGTAAAACCACCAGGTCACTAGATGAATAGATCCAATAGAGTTCATTCAATAAATTCCCCAAATTTTTGAATCGGCTTATTTCTATACTTTTCATAAATTCAATTTCAGACCCTTATTTTCTTTATGCAAAATCTTTAAACCCTCATCAAAATGATGTTTCTCTTTTATTAGATGTTTAGCATACAACATATTATTGAGAAAAAAATGTCGGTGCTCTATTATTCTAGTGTCAAAGAATCTTCCGGTTTGTCGAATATAAGTTTTTGAGCAGGTACCGCATCATAATTGGTAGATACCTGACAAATATGATTTGTTCATTTTAGGTTTTATTATTAGTCAATTTATGAAAATCTCCCCAATTATTTCCGCCACTGTTATAAGTTAGTATTTTTTGTTATAACCAAACAATTTGGCTTATCCAAAAACCGGTGCTTACTAAATATTATTTTTATCTGTCAAATTTTGACAAAATAATCGCAAAAATGCAGGTTTTTGGGGGTCAGGATGAAGGGGCTGTAACTCCCCAGGGGTACATTCTAGGCTTAGTGTAACTTGATGCAAAGTTTTTTACATATTTCGACCTCTACAACATATCAATGTTAAATTCAAACATACAGGTATGGAAAAGACAGTCGGAAATTCAGTGTTAATTAAGAATGCAGTGGAGCAGTGAAAGAATCAAAAACTCGATTGAAGCATCAACAGTACGCACTGCCATTGAGAGAGAACTATCATTTATTCGTCATCGCATCGCGCTGAGGTTTTGATTCTTCCACTGCTCGACTGCATTCTTGATTAACACTGAATTTCCTATGTTTCTGACTGTCTTTTCCATACCCATATATGAAATAGTAACAAATTTACAAACCCTTCCATACACCATTTTTCATCGTTCAAGATAGCATACTTGTTGTTTTTTGTTTTACCATCAGTACCAGTATACAAAAAATGGTGTAAAGGGACTGGCCTTTTAGGGGTTGTAATAACATAAACTTTTTTTTGATGAGTTCTACCAAGCCAATCGGCAAACTCTTCAGGTTTTGGAACTGTAGCACTCAAAAGTATAACACATACGTTTTCTGGTAACATAATAAGTACCTAAAAATATAAATATTTTAATGGTAAAGTACATTAGAAACGATAGAGGAGTAGTTTATGACGAACTCCATAGAAAACTTGCCTATTGGCAATATATTTATGGTTAATATAGCAGGTATCTCCAGAATAAACCTTTTCTCAAAAAATTCTTCTTACAAAAATTTGCGTTTTGTTCTTATTTGTTGAATAATATAGTCATATGGCGTTCGCAGCGTAAACACGTATTGGAACTGCTCCGCATATCTCCCGAATATAATTCTATATAAATATTTTAAAAGTAACTTAAAATCTCACACTAAATGCGTGGTACAAGGCGAAATCCTGTCAACCAGGACACTTCGAATACAGGCATCAACGATAGGATGTCGGAGATGGAAGCTAAATTCCAAGAAGGACTGGATAAACTACGTAGAGAATACTTTGAACAGAGTTCTTCTACCTCCAAACAGCGAAATCCTTCAAGCTTCGAAGAAAAATTGAAGCAATTCGAGATCGAAATCAAAAAGGAGATCAAGAACCTAAAAGATGAGTTATTGCAAATTCAATCTAAACTACAAAAAAGTGAACAAAATGTTACTAAAATCCTAAATATGAACAACAGCAAAAAGCTCTTAGTGAGGGGCATTCCTGAGAAGAGTAATCCTAGTGATGTGACGACGGAATTATTGAATATTTTCAACAACAATATGAAACTAAACATCCAAAGAACTGAATTAATCACCTGTTATCGCCCGAGAAAAAATGATAACAAGCAGAACGGAACTAAACCGTCACCAGTGATAGTGGAATTCGTTACCCAGTGGCGGCGTGATGAAATCTTCTTCAATAAAAGTCGACTAAAGGGGTCCAAATTTCTAATCTCGGAAGTGCTACGAAAGGACAAAATACAATTGTTCCAGAGGGCGCGGGAGGCCTTCGAAAATAAATCCTGGACAAGAAGGGGTGAAGTATTCATATTTCATGATAATAAGAAAGTTCACATTTTGGACGAAAATCACTTAAGCTTAGTAATAAACTAACTGCGGAGTGGGAAAATGTGCTTAGAAACTTTATCTGTGTTTGGGACTCAATTAAAATACTTTTGATTTTTTTTTGTTTTCTAAGAAACTCAGGAATTACGTCTGTGTTCACCTCTTTTTTCGTTTAAACGCTTGATAAACGGCATTTATAGAACAGTTGTTGAAAACTATAATACCACCATCAAAATGTACTGTTGTCTCTGAATTGTATATATATAGGATTTCTTCTGTTTACATTGATGAAAATAAGCTCAAAAATTGGCCACATAAATATACGATCCTTAATTCCAAGTCTTGAAGACTTCAAACAATTTATCTCCTCAAATGAGTTCGATTTCGTAGGTGTATCGGAGACGTGGCTCAATAAAACGAATAACTATGAAAATGTCAAAGTCGATGGTTATGAGGGTGTCTATCAGGGTAGAGATGGCAGAGGTGGGGGTGTGGGGCTGTTTGTGAGGGGAGGTTATAGTTTTTCTCGTATTGAAAATGAATATACAAACAACCCATTTTTTGAACAAATCTGGATTCGAATTCGTTTAAATAAAATAGACTTCATACTGGGATGTGTTTACAAACCGCCCCAATACAATCAATCTGACTTTCTGAGAGATTTCGAAAACATACTGACTTCATTGATACCTCTGTGTGACAGGGTATGCTGTGTTGGAGACTTCAATCTAAATTACATGAATCTCTCATCTAGAGACGTAGTAGAATTCAACCACTTATTAAACTCCATGGGCTTATCACAGGTCTTTACCCAACCTACCAGAATAACCTCGCAAACCGAAACTCTGATCGACCTTGTCATCCTATCCGATAATATAGATATACTAAAGTGCGATACTCTACCTTCGATATTTTCCGATCACGAGTTCATCTTCTGCGAAATTCAACTGCCGCCTTGTAAAAGAAGTGTAGAATATAGGGAATGCAGGAACTATAGAGATATTAACATAAAACAGTTCGATCAAGATTTACGCTCCATTCCATGGCGAAATATATACGACATAATAGATGCTGATGGTAAGGTGGCCTTTATAAACGAAAATTTAAACGCCTTGCTTGATCTACATGCTCCAAAGAAAATGATCAGACTGTCAAAATCGAAAAAACAACCCTGGCTTCGAAATGCTAAACACCTAATGAAGTTGCGTAATAAAGCATTAAGTAAATATAAAAAACATCGGACTGACGAAAATCGAGCATACTATAAATCATTGAGAAATTTAACCTCTTCGACAATCGAACGCGAAAAAAAAGCATTTCTACGTGAAAAATTTTCAACCAATAACAATCTCTGGCAAGATCTTAAATATTACTGCGGCCATAAAAACGGCAGTACTCAGTTACCGGACAATTTGAAAAACCCTGATGAAATAAATCGCTCTTTCATTTCATCGATCCCACAAACCCAAGTTGATCCACAGAATATAGTGAATTTCTACTCTAAAAACCGGAAAACATCGTTGACCACTCTCTTAAAGTTCTCTACTGTATCAGAAATGGATGTGCTCAAAATTATTTCACAGCTCAAATCGAAAGCCTGTGGCATTGACGGAATCAATATATACGTACTTCATATGTGCACTCCATTCATCCTTCCATTCATCACCCATCTCATCAATCACTGTATCTCCAACTCCGTCTATCCAACTGCATGGAAGAAAGCACTTATAATCCCTAAACCAAAAATATCGTCTCCTAAAGAGTACAAGGACCTAAGACCCATAAGCATCCTCCCATGCCTATCGAAAATACTCGAAAAAATCATAAACGAACAACTGGTAAATCACATAAAGACAAACAACATTCTTCCTGAAACGCAATCTGGCTTTCGAAAAAATCATAATTGTTCTACCACATTGACAGATATCACGGATGATATCCTTCGGGCTACAGATAATAATAAATTCACCTTACTCGTCCTCTTAGACTATAGCCGAGCATTTGACACCCTTAATCGCTCTATATTGTTGGCAGTCCTTCACTACATAGGTCTTGAAAAGAACGCAGTTGCCTTTTTCAGTAGTTATTTTCATGGGAGAACTCAAAAAGTTATGATAGATGGCACTTTCTCCGAAGAACTGCCTGTGACAAGTGGTGTTGCACAGGGATCAATTTTGGGTGGGACCCTCTATACAGTGTATACCTCTGAACAGGACTCCTCTTTCAATAGGTGCAAAGCCCATTACTACGCGGACGATACACAAGTATATATAAGCTTTCATAAGACTGAAGTTGTAGAGGCCTGCGGTGCGTTGAATCTGGAACTTGGGAAGCTTATAGATTATTCAACTAAACATCACCTTCACATAAACCTAGAAAAGTGTAGTGTAATGCTTTTTGGTCCCGGAAACTATAGGGACGAGGTCGATGCAATGGTAGATGTAAGATTGGGCGATTACAACCTGAGAATTGAAAGGGGTAGACGAAACTTGGGAATCATATTCGATAATTCACTTAGATTTGATGATCATGTCTCGGACTGTGTCCGCCGCGCATACTTTAAGTTGAGACTACTATATAGTAACCGTCACTTTATCCCGGAGAAACAGAAGAAAATATTATGTGATTCACTTGTCCTGTCTACCTTTGATTTCGGTGATGTTGTGTACGGAAGTGGCCTAACGGTCCTGACCCAGGCTAGAATTCAAAAGGTTCAAAACTCGTGTTTGCGTTTCGTATTTGGAATAAAAAAATTTGAAAGAATTTCCCATAAACTCAAAGAACTTGGTTGGTTAAACATGAGCCACCGGCGAAAGGTGCATTCAGCCTGTTTCTACCATAACATCCTCATGAATAAGTTACCAAATTATCTACATAGAAAAATAATATATAGAAGTCATGTTCATAATGTTAATATTAGGAGTAGAGGTCTTATCACACCACCTATCCATAAAACTGCCATTTTCGAAAGGAGCTTCACTTATAACATCGCTAAGGTCTACAATTTACTTCCAGATAAATTTAAAAATTTGAACTTAAAAAAATTCAAAACTAACATCCAAGAATACTACTTAAGTGAACAGAACATGTCCTAATATCTCCTATATAGTAAGATGGTAAACTGTATGAATGAGTGTCATCTTTTAAAACTCACACAAAGAGTGAACACAGAACGCCTGTAAAAAGCAAATCACAACAAATGTAAGTTTGTTTTTTTCTTCTTTCATTCATTTTCTTTTTGTTTTTGGGTTGAGTTGAGCAGCGTATGCTTGAGCATAACTGGACTCCGCCTTTTTTCACAATAAAGTAGATAATGGAGAATAATTATCAATATAACTACCTATATCTGAAGAAATGTATCGATCTATTGTGGAAATAAAGACATATTATTATTATTATTATTATTATTATTAATAAAACTAAAGATCAGAAATTTATTGTGGTTCGTGTGACCAAGAAGAATGTGTGTGCCTGTTAGAACAAAACTGAGGATTGAAACTCAAGAAAAATTTGAAGAACACAAGAAAAATAAAACATATTTATCCATGATACTATTGAAAATTAAAATAATTTTCCAAATACACCATCGAGCATGAATTTGGGGTCATGTCGTAATTTGCATTCATTTTAGAAATCTGTTATTTTTTCAGTTAAAACAGTTTTTACCGTTTTGTTGAAAATGATGAAAACTAAAAATTCAATTTGACATGCCTTTAGGTCAAACAAAAGAAATATAAGAACGTTAGTAGGCAGTTTCCCATCTCTAACAATGATAACAGCTTGCAAATGGCAAGGCATGCTTTGGATCAGATTTTGGTTCAGATACTGTAGAATATTGTCTCATTCCTGCACCAGTATGTCACGAAGCTCTCTAGAATTTATGGAAACCACACATGCCATCATAAATATCTTCCCATCTTATACCAAACATGTTCAATTGGATTTAAACCTGAAATTCCAGCAGACCAAACAAATCTTGTGATTTGAACCTCGTCCAGATAAGCAGTAACTGTCTGAGCAGTGTGGGTTTGTGTATTACCATGCATAAAGGTTGGGTTTTTTCCAAGAATAACAATGGATGGATACAGATGTATGTACTGTCTCGATTTATAGAACTTTCTATTTCCACAGCTTTTCTTTGTTGGTTTGGGTTCTTCTAAGACTGCCTTATATCTTATTTTTAAACCTTCAAGTTATTATATATACTCACCTGTTCCCATACGTGACCTCTCTCTCTATCGTTGATATAATGGACTTCATCGAAAATAACATATTCCAAATCTCTTGTAGTGTCACTACCACAGTAGAGCATAGATCTCAGAATTTCAGTGGTCATAATTAAACAACTTGCAGTTTCATTTGTCTGAAAATCTCCTGTGATCAAACCGACATCATCAAATTCCTTTTTGAAGTCACGATATTTCTGATTGGACAATGCTTTTATGGGTGATGTGTATATCGTCTTTGTCCTATGCTGCTGAGAAAGTGCGACAGCATATTCTGCTACAACGGTCTTACCAGCTGATGTATGGGCAGCCACAAAAACATGATTATGTTGTTCTACTTGTAGTATTGCCAACTTTTGGAAATTATCCAACTCAAAAGGGTATTCACGAGCCATTTTTGGAATTTTCTGGTGAAAATCCTTAACTGGTTTCGATGCATCTAAGAGTATTGCCCATTCTGTTCCTTTGGCTGCGGGAAGTGGTTGAGTTTTACTGATTTCAAGTACAAAGGGCTCCTTTGGAATAATAGATTCTTCCTCAGAATGCATCTGTTCAACAACTTTGTCGGTTTCATCTTTAGATTTTGTTTTCAAACTTCCCCAAGAACCTTCAAAAAAACAGGATGCAAATCAACAATTGATTGAGGTGAAATAACTTTGAAATAAAAAAAAATATGGATAAGATACTCAAGAAAAGATTTGGGTATAAAACAAATTATTTATGAGTTAATTTATCTAATTATTATACCATACGAGGTGTAGAAAAGATTCAGGAAGAGGGAAGATTGATTCTGCAAGAACATCAAGAAAATGGAAAAACCACATGTGAAATGCTGCTCGATAGATACGAAAAAGCTTGGTTGTAGCCAATAGAATGTAGATACCTGAAGAAGCCATTGTTGATTATAAACATTTTTGTGTGAAATTAAAATACTGTCTCTTATATATTTTTTAATTAAAATGAGTTTCCACCAAGCAAAGACCGAATCAATCAAACATCTAGGCATTGATCTTTTTTTGGAAGACCGAGAGGGACCGTAATTATTTGAGCTTAAATAATTTTTAGGTCCATTCCGACTAAATTCCTCTTGAAGCACAATGATCATTCAGTATCAAATTAAATAGAGCTGAAAATGAGATCTGTTTTACCTGCAATCATAACCAGCTACCTAGTATGCAAAAAATGAAGAATGAATAGAAATGAACTTTTTTATTAATTTTTACTTGAAATTGGAAGCCTATAAGATTCCTTATTTGAGCTAATAATCTAACCTTTTCAGTTTTTTATACAATTTTCTAATTATTACTTCAGAGAAATAGAATCAGAATACTTTAATATAAAATCTTTAAAATATCATTCTTTGAATTTACCTAATAAATCCTGTTCTTTTTGGGCTAATTCCACCAAATTTATTACATGTTTTTGTTCTGGTATTACCCTAGCTTCTACATCAATGGTTTCATGTATTATAGTAGTTCCATCTGTATCAAAATTAAGACCAAACGAAAATCCAGGTGGTACTGTTAACAGATCTAGAAACAGTGTATCATATTGATTAAATGATCATAAATTGACAAATGATTAAATCTTTTGTTTACCTGACTGTGGTAGCTCTTCAGATTTGGGAATATCAATATTATCTGTTAAAAAGCTACCCGGCAAAAATGGTATAAAAGAAGCGCTTCCCCTTACTGCCTTAGATGAAGCTATTGGTGCCCTATTCAATAACATAGAATTCATAGGTGTAGCACCCACTGCTTCAAGAGAAACCTCATGAAAATCCACGATTTCACCGGTGAATGGATCTCTTTGAACCTTTCGAGAAAATTATATGATTACAATTTATCCGCACAATTCTAGCATAATGATTACCTTTAACGATGTGCTTAAAGGGGACCCTTCGAAGTATAACAGATCGAGGGGATTTGGTTCCCTTTCCCAATGGATTTGACATCTTTCATACTCATATATTGAAAAGTTTTCTAAACCTGTTGCATATTGTTCCAGCTTTTTTTCAATATCTGGTAAGATTGATAATTCATTTTGTTTTCGTGACTGCAAAAATTAAATAGATATCTAGTGCAAATGAAATTGAGTGTTTCCATTTTTTACCATAATTTTAATAATCTATTCCAGCTGTAATGCCAAAATTTCAAGGAATTTTCATATATTTGAATTATTTTGACAAAAAAATAAATACATATTTATGTGAGAATGTGAACCTTTGAACTATTCAGTCAACGACATAAAATTTCTTTTCTTTTTCTTAAAGTATAAAATGACATGTTGCCATTTTTCTCATTGTCGGTCAAATGTCTACGTTTCCTTTGGTCACCCATTAGTGAAAACATTTCTCCACATTAAGAATTGTCTACTGAAATTATCAGTGAAATTTTGAGCCTTCCTTACTGAAATATATTTATCTAACACTTGTAAGACTATAGGCTTATGGTGTTGAAATTATTTCTTTAGTAGAATGGTGCAAATATATTGGAGTCAGTGATGCTAATTCATAGATATTTTTCTCTATAGTTGATTTTAGTACTTTGCGAATTTTTTTTCAGATTTTTCCAAACGTCGCATGCTTTCACGGATTTTTGCAAAAAACACTTCTGTGATTAGGTCGATAATTGAGTTACTTACTGAGGTACTAGATTAGATAGAATTTTTTGTGTCTTATTTTATTAACTACTGTGGTCATTAGCCATACCCACCATGTGACATACACAAACACACACATAGGCGCAATGGGACTCGAACCCGTAATCCCTAGCACTATAGCACGCATCTCTGCCCACTATATTACTGTACTCTGCCACCGATATTAGTTGGAATAAAGCCGTTAAAATGAATGTATTATATACTATGGTGGTAAGTAATTTTGTTTTATTAATTAATTTTTTTATTTACAAATTCATTGATGGGCAATTATTGATGGCAGCCAAACATATAATCGTCAAACAGCCAACTAAAGCTAACTTGAGCTTTATAGACTTGATAGTATAATAAATGTTCAAATTCTCCTTCTTTACAGAATTAATATCTATACAGATTCTGATAAATATCTTAATATTCGATTTTATTGAAAGAAGCTACTGAAGAGATCCACATATGTTATAAAGGAAGATTAGGCGGGAAGAACCACCTAGGGAATTTTATGCCTACTTGTCACTGTCAATGCCGGGAGTAAGAGTCTATGGTCGCTTTATAGACTTGTGCGCGCGTCTGAAAATGTAAGCATAACCCTGGGAGATGATCGGTGGTTCTCCAGAAGATTGGTGGTAATCATTGTAGACTGAACGTTGATTTAAGAGAGTCCAGTTTTCCTTTGTTAGAAATAGAACGCCATTGTCCATTGTTCATTGAAAGTGAGGGTTAGACACAAAGGGAAGCCGACTGAGCTGTCCTAACATGTGAAGTTTTATATTGTATTGAATTACCTGAGGTCAACGTGAGTGTTATTTGTATCATGTATTCTTTATCCATTGGTGGATTTTACTGTATTGATGCCCCCTAGGGGCGACCTGTTTACTTTAATCTGAATTGACCATTTGACATATTTCATGTGCGCGTCTTTATCTTTGGGATCTAAAGGGTGGTTAACAATGGTACTTTGTTTGAGAATTCAGAGTGTTTAGAGCGAATGAAATGAGGAATCCACAATTAGATACTGACACAACAACCCTGTGTCTTTTCGGAGGGCCGCAACAAGGCCTTCCTGAACCACTATTATTAGATATAAATATTATAATGAATAGATAGTTAAATAAAAGACACCACAACCCCTGTGTCTTCAGAATGTCGCAACAAGACATTTTTGAACAACGATATTATGCGCCCAGATTGTAATAATCTAATTAGATAATAGGTGTGTGAATGGGGAATTCCTGACCAAAGGGTTATTGTTAAACTACCTCGAAGATCTTTGTTACATATTCCTACTGCCATGTTATCTGTGTGATTGCTGTATTTACCTTTGCTTGCATGCTATGTTTCAGGATATTAGAAAGGTTGTCGATCCCTGGAACCTTGATTTTATCAATAAAGGAAAGGACAGGGTTGAAGAATGTATGGGAGCTGAAAAGAGGTCAATGTTTTTATCCCTGAAGGCAGGTGCGGAGCCCTGTCTTCCGCAAACAAATATTGTATTTTTCCTTATCCTTGCATTCTGAACTTCCCGTAACTGTTTCCTCGTTCTCGTGCAAGTCTAATTTGGGTTGTCTACATAACATAATGTCCTATTCTCCCGCCACTAGATGATCACGATAAAAAGGTTAGCGTTCTTTAAAGTACTCCCTATAATCCCAGAGCTCTTAGAGTTCTCCTTATAACACAGGATAGCTCAACATCAAACTACCTTTTACTGTATGTAGTTACAAGCACCAGTTTTTAACTTGAAGAGAGGATAATATGCGCACTGTTAATAATTTTCAAATGGTACTGCCCATAAAATAAAGTTCTATAAGTTTGCGGTTTATGTAAATGAAAGCCTGATACAGGCCACGCCTATCTGCGTCAACACCCGCCAAATTTACCGCAAGAACTGTAATGATTTGTTTAATCAATTTGTTTTGGTATTAGATAAGTTTAATATTCAACTGATTACAAAACGGCATGGTTTATATAAAGGTCTAAACAATTTTGAAGTGTTGTTAAATGATAAAATGTAATATAAAAATATATTTATATTTGAAGTTTCTTCTTATAATACGACATACAATAAATATGTATTTGACATGCAGATTTTTTCATTATAAAAAATATATATACAGATAATATTTACACATTAACAATAAATATGAATAAATATGTAGGTACAGAAATGCTATGAAAGGATAATACAGATATATACACCTATTAGTATTATTTTATGCCTGTTTTTTATGACTTAGTGATAATCACACTTGTTTCTTCTTCTATGACTTCTGTTTTGAGCAAATTACATGTTTTTGAGCGAAGGGTTGTAGGTAACCTTTTGATTCTTGTTAACATCATCTATTATGCTGTTGTCCTCCTCGGCTTTACTAAAAAGAATAGAAAATAATATAAGTAAGATAAGGGTTGATTCAATTGGATAAATTTAAACTAGATGCCAACATTCCGTATATTATGAAAGTGTCAAAATTACACAGAAACATTAGTAATACAAAAAAATACGAAAAACCAGATGAGATAAATGAATGAAGACACTCACTAAAAGTCTTGCTTCACCCCAATACTCTAAGTAGAAAGAAGATTTTCAAATCATTAATATGTTGGTCTGAGTATAAATAAATGAAACGAAAATTTTATATGAATAATCAATAAAATAAAATATTGTGAAAATTAAAAATAAAGACCCTCTATTTCTTATACGTAATGCAAGATATGTAATCCCATACATTTTCTACATAATTAATGTCCGAGGGATTTGACGTCCAGTTTCATCTGGTGATATTTCCATGCTCCAAGACTTGCTGGGCAACTCTAGTGCTATGAGGTCTTGAATAAAGAGAAATCGTTTTTGTAATTCATCGTACGGAGGGAAAGTTATAGATCGATTATGTTTTGGAGGTGCTCCCATAGTGCATGCGTAGCTTGTGAACGAGAAGTTATCAGAGAAATTTTTATGTTTTCTAGATCAAAGTCCCTACTATATTACCCGTCTACTATATGTACTCCAGCACTCGAAATAATCTCATTTTTCCTTTGAAACTAACAGCAGAAAGAAACGAATCGAATTCTGATTAGGCGACTTCTATATAATATTTACGAAGCAACAGAAGAACCAAATCCAATACGCTAATGACACAGCGCTCATAACACACAGTAAGAATCTGAAAGACACAATGAAATACCTACAAAACCTATGTAACATCAAGACATGGATGAAAAATGGAGAATTCTACCAAACTCTGACAAATCTAAATTAATAATATTTGGCCACAAATTATCAGATAACTCACCAACTGCAATATAATATAAAACCAGGCCAACACACTTAATGCCTAGGAATCACAGAGGATAATAAGACCCACTTTAAAATTCAATCCTGTAATAGAAAAGAGAATTAATTGCTATATCGAAGCACTTTCGATACCTCGCGGAATAAACCACCCAACAGCTTCAAGAATCTACCAAACTATATGCAGACCTATATTATAATATGGGTACTTGATATATATAACAACTGTAGAAGACCCGCCCTTAATAATATAGTAGTAGCTGAACGCAGCAGCTTGAGAACTTCGAGTAAAATACTCCATAAGCCACCAAATGACGAAAAAGAAATTTGTGAGCAGACCACACAAGCTCCAAATCTTCCAGCCCGTTGTTCTACAAGATTCGAACCAAGAACAAAACAAAAGACAATTTCCAATCAAACTCTTAATGGATATGAGGAACCTTTTAAGATAGATAATACCGTCAACGTCACACTTTGAATTTTTCTTTTCGGTAATTATGTACCCACCAAATGACCTTCTCTATGAAAAAATGAGGTTAGATCCGATTCTGAGTATACTTCAAACATTAGGAAAGAAATTTGTGAGCAGACCACGCAATCTCAAAGTCCTCCAGCTCGTTGTTCCACAAGATCCGAAACAAGAACAAAACAAAAGGAAATAACCCAGTCAAACCCCTGATGACGCAATAAGGAACCTTCTTGGTGGAGGTGATAGATAATACCGTCTACTTTGAACTTAAAATTTTTTTTCAATAATTATATATACTTTTTTTTCAGAAAAAACTATGTATCGGTGTTTTTTTTAGAGTGATAGAACTTTCGATAAGGATAACTGCGATTTGACAGAAGGAAGAAGCCATGTTGTTTTGACATTTCTGTTCAGTATGCATTGACAAATTATCATGGAAATACTCACGCCGCAACAACGTTTACAAATTGTTGAAATTTATTTTCAAAATCAGTGTTCTATTCGCCAAACTTAGAGAGCACTTCGTGAAATTTATGGTTTACATAACCATCCATCAGAGCAGCTTATTCGTCGAACTATCGATAGATTTCGGACAACATTTTCTCTACTCGATGGAACAACAACAACAGGACAAAGAACTGTACGTACAGAAGAAAATATCGCTGCTGTAATTCAAAGTGTTAATTTGTCTATTCGTCGACCTTCACAACATTGGACTCTGTACATCCACCACATGGAAAATTTTGCGTAAAGATCTTGATCTACACCCATACAAGATCCAACTGGTTCAAGAACTTAAGCCACTTGACCATAATGAGCGTCGTTTGTTTGCTGATTGGGCCTTAGAACAGCTTGAAGTTGATCCACTTTTTTATCGTAAAATTGTGTTTAGTGATGAAGCTCATTTCTGGTAGAACGGCTATGTAAACAAGCAAAATTGCCATCTATGGAATGAAAACAATCCTCAAGAAGTTCTGCAAGTTCCATTGCATCCTGAAAAAATGCACTGTATGGTGTGCTTTACACGCTGGAGGTATCATCGGTCCATATTTCTGTAAAAACGATGCTGGAGCTAATGTTACAGTGAATGGTGCTCGTTATGGATCGATGACCAATGATTATTTGTTTCAAAATTTGAATGGTATCGATCCAGAAGTGTTTTGGTTCCAACAAGATGGTGCTACACCTCATGCTGCTACCGTAACATTAGATTTATTGAAAGAAAGATTTGGCGATAACATTATTTCGAGAAATGGTCCAATTAATTGACCTCCAAGATCATGCGACATAACTCAACTGAATTATTTTCTTTGGGGTTGTGTCAAGTCATTGCTTTATGCTGAGAAACCAGAAACAATAGACGCTTTGGAAGTCAACATAACTCGTGTTATTGATGAAATAAGGCCTGAATTACTCGAAAAAGTGGTCAAAAATTGGTCTGGTCGAATGCGGTCCTCAGAGCTAGTCGTGGTGGACATATGGAAGAAATTATTTCTAAAACATAAATGTCATAAAACTATCTTTCGAATAAAAAAAATTGGCTTCAATCTTAATTTAAATGTGTTTTATTTCAATTTAAAGTTTTATCACTCTAAAAAAAATACCTGGTATATCAAAAATGTATTTTATACTGACAGAAAGACGCAAGTCATTGGCCGTTTGCTAGAGCAATAAATATCTTTTCTCGCTCCTATAACCTACCTGTACAAGTTGTGTCTCGATGGGACGAATAAAGATTTCGGACAATCTTTCATATATGGCCAACATTCTGAAGGGCTACCAACCTTTCCTTTGCCAATATTTTCCGCATCAACATATTCTGTCAATAGTTCTGCAAAAGGTGACCTACTCGCCCTGTGAAAGAATGAGAATATATTAATAACTTCTATTGATTTTAACCTCTGAAAATATCACATTGTAGGTAATAAAGTGTATTCATTAGAAAAATCGAATTGAAAAATTAGTCCATCTGCTGCTTGGAAAAAACTTCGTTTTTCATAAGTTCTTGTGCTCTTGAGCCTTAGATTTTAAGCTAAGGCTTTTGAGACTAAAGCATCTCTTAATTTACCGTGAAAAATATCGTCAATACTCACGTTAAAAACAATTTCAGCATTTCGCCTAGCAGCCCTAAATTACCTAGTTGGTACGCCTGAGCTTCACAGATAGCCCTCAGCAGACACGCTTTACCATTCATCCCGAAATTTTCTAAGAAATCTTCGACTAGAAAATACAGAAGGGCTCTTTCTCCTCCATGGAAGACATTCTGGTGCTCCCGAGGTAGCCTTGGAGGGTCATTTTTTAAGCCTCGTTTTGTTCTCCGATGGGTCAGATAGCGTCCGATGTAATCTCCCAGAAGGTTTCCTGCAGCTCTTCCCATCGATCGGGCCAGAATTGGAGGTAGTACCCCGTATGGGTTTTCATTGTCCGTCAGTCCCAGTTTGTTGAAGTCGACTGAAAATATATATTTTTGAGTTGCAGCATATCTCAAAGAAACTTGAAAAATATCCAAAAAAATATTTACTTAATGATGATTTGTCGTGTTCAACAGTACTGCGACGTCGTGCCCGCTCCTTCCCCAGAATTCCGCTCTGCTCTGCTACAGCTTTCCGGCGTATCATATAGAGGACGCGACCACTTTCCGATAATACTTAGTTCCCCGGCTTCAAGTAGAGCAGAGTACAAGCGTTCGACAACCCACGTTCCAAAGTGGCGTCACTGGCAGATTTGCACTCTATCGCCAATCTAAAGAGTTCAGGGGCTTGCAAGTTGGAACGCAATGCCTTAGCTCCCAAAACTAAGAGGTTAAAAGCTCTCTTATAATACCGCACCATAAAGAGCTTCTTTCTTGTAACTTTTCAAATACCTCCGAGAATTTCTAAGGTTAATGCTGATACTAGTGCACTTTTCTTTAAACACCACTAAAAGACAGAGTTGGTCTGTAGTATTCCATAGATTATAAAGACAATAAAACAGCTGATCTCTTGTTTTTGATTGTCCTTTTTGACGAAAAATCGTTCTTCCATTAGATCCCAAAGATATTTGAATATATGTTAGTCTGGCGACTATCCAGTCAATGCAAAACATTGATATTGTGGCTTCACATGGCTCACCTCTCTACTACGTGCTTTCACCATCCAACACGTCTGGGTGCATCAAGTATGACCCAGAATTCTACTCTACTGCAACATATTCCCGGTATACCTCACAAGAGGACGCAAAAGCTCTCCAATATTTTTTTTAAGCTGTGGAACAAGGGGTCATTGGCCGATTTGCACCCATATAGTTAATTTGAAGAGTCCATGGGTTATGGTGAATCTACTTTATCAAAAATACGTTCATATGAGTGCGAAAAAAGTACTTCAATGTCGATCAATAGTGAAAGTGATGTTGAAGTGTTTTTCGATTATCGCGGTGTTATGCACACTGAATTCTTGCTAGAAGTCCAGATACTAAATAAGGAATATTATCTGAGCTTTATGCGTTGTTGGAAAGAGCAAATTGGTCAAAAACTGTCTCCTTGTCTGATTCCCAACGCCCTATTCACTGACGCTCACTGGAGGGGGAGTGTGTAGCGAACAACTTCTTCGCTCCTCGTTCAGAAACCTGCCCTGCTCTGTCGCAGCTTGACCGGCGTATCAATAGAGGACCCGACCAGTCTAAAGGTTCATGACTAACCGTCCCCGCCGAGTTCAGATAGGGCAAGACATACAGCGTTTGACGACCACCGTTCCAAGCGGAACACATTGTCACTGGCGTCATAGGCAGAGCTGCGCATCACGCCTGTCTGATGAGTTTCAGATGCGCAGGCTCCGAACGAAACGCCGTCTCGCGAATTAAGAGGTAAAAGCTCCCTCACACCATTTTCCCTCTAGAGCTTCAAAACTAATTCCCAAAAATGTGACTACAACTATTCTGTTGATTAGATGATTTGTGCTTAGGTGATCACTTTGAAGGCGATATATTTCTTGTTTCATTGACCGATTTCCGTATATTTTTTGTAGGTCCTGAGCCATTTCTGCTATAACAATTTTGACTAACCAGCTCAGCTGATCGAAAAAATAATGTCTTATGATTGCATTCAACAATAATTGCATGTTAAGAACTCACTCACTACTAAACAGCTTTCACCGAGACGTTAAATTTTATGGAATCTGTCCTAAAGTTACTTACTTGTGAAAGGGAGGCTGATGGTCATGTTTGAAAAGAAACCATCGGGTGGATATCTAACAAAAGGTAAAGATAATGAGGGAGTCATCACTAGCGTGGTGCCTGGAGGAAGAGCCAACCTTCCATCTTCTGTTATCCAAAGAAAACGTTTTTGTCTAGAATACGATTTTTCTTTGGATAAATTCGAGGTTACCATCAGGGAAAGAAGAAGAACAAGAACTGGTCCTTTGTTCCTTGGATACCATTTTATCTGATAGAAGAACTTGTTCATCCTGAAATGGAATTATTAGTATAAGGTAATAGAATAGTATTACTTTGTTTTTGTAATTCATTAAAAATCAGTTTGGATAATTCATTATTTTAACATAGTGTAACACGATTTCACTTGAAAAACATTACGTTTATATATTTCATAATTAATTCGGTACGTATTTCGGTCGCTTTTTACACCCATCTTTGGAGAGACGCAAAACAGCGATAACTTGTGAATTGTCACACTCACACGAAATGCAAATGAATGACAAACAAAAGACCTAGAGCAAAATCTAGCTGTTAGTGTTAAAAAAATATCATCAAAGGTTCCACATACTTTTCTTACCCTAATTAGGGACTGTCTGCCTGCGATAAATTCTGGCAAAGATGGCTACCGATTCGGGATTCCCACTGTTTACAAATTCTTCATTATAACGGGTTATCTATTTCGTGGTCCGGACATCGCAGCTCTCTTTCAATGACATATGTCGTACAAAACTGTGATCCGAAGCTTCATACGTTTAGTTGAAGGTTAGCCATTTAACAATATGGATCGTTTATCTACTGCTGAACGTGGGAAAGTTGTGAAAACGTAGTACAAAAACAATGATTCTGTAGTAAGTACGTTTCGTGCATTACGAGCAGATTATGATCGTCATAATCGTCCATCAGAGCGTACGATTGGTAACACAGTGAAAAATTTCGAAGAGGCTGGATCTGTTACTGATGTCTTAAGGCCCATACATCATCGAAATGCACGACAATATTTCTACTGTAAGTGGAAGTGATGAAAAAGATCCAAATTTATCAATTCATTGGCACACACAACATTTTTCTCATTGTCGGTCAAATGTCTACGTTTCCTTTGGTCACCCATTAGTGAAAACATTTCTCCACATTAAGAATTGTCTACTGAAATTATCAGTGAAATTTTGAGCCTTCCTTACTGAAATATATTTATCTAACACTTGTAAGACTATAGGCTTATGGTGTTGAAATTATTTCTTTAGTAGAATGGTGCAAATATATTGGAGTCAGTGATGCTAATTCATAGATATTTTTCTCTATAGTTGATTTTAGTACTTTGCGAATTTTTTTTCAGATTTTTCCAAACGTCGCATGCTTTCACGGATTTTTGCAAAAAACACTTCTGTGATTAGGTCGATAATTGAGTTACTTACTGAGGTACTAGATTAGATAGAATTTTTTGTGTCTTATTTTATTAACTACTGTGGTCATTAGCCATACCCACCATGTGACATACACAAACACACACATAGGCGCAATGGGACTCGAACCCGTAATCCCTAGCACTATAGCACGCATCTCTGCCCACTATATTACTGTACTCTGCCACCGATATTAGTTGGAATAAAGCCGTTAAAATGAATGTATTATATACTATGGTGGTAAGTAATTTTGTTTTATTAATTAATTTTTTTATTTACAAATTCATTGATGGGCAATTATTGATGGCAGCCAAACATATAATCGTCAAACAGCCAACTAAAGCTAACTTGAGCTTTATAGACTTGATAGTATAATAAATGTTCAAATTCTCCTTCTTTACAGAATTAATATCTATACAGATTCTGATAAATATCTTAATATTCGATTTTATTGAAAGAAGCTACTGAAGAGATCCACATATGTTATAAAGGAAGATTAGGCGGGAAGAACCACCTAGGGAATTTTATGCCTACTTGTCACTGTCAATGCCGGGAGTAAGAGTCTATGGTCGCTTTATAGACTTGTGCGCGCGTCTGAAAATGTAAGCATAACCCTGGGAGATGATCGGTGGTTCTCCAGAAGATTGGTGGTAATCATTGTAGACTGAACGTTGATTTAAGAGAGTCCAGTTTTCCTTTGTTAGAAATAGAACGCCATTGTCCATTGTTCATTGAAAGTGAGGGTTAGACACAAAGGGAAGCCGACTGAGCTGTCCTAACATGTGAAGTTTTATATTGTATTGAATTACCTGAGGTCAACGTGAGTGTTATTTGTATCATGTATTCTTTATCCATTGGTGGATTTTACTGTATTGATGCCCCCTAGGGGCGACCTGTTTACTTTAATCTGAATTGACCATTTGACATATTTCATGTGCGCGTCTTTATCTTTGGGATCTAAAGGGTGGTTAACAATGGTACTTTGTTTGAGAATTCAGAGTGTTTAGAGCGAATGAAATGAGGAATCCACAATTAGATACTGACACAACAACCCTGTGTCTTTTCGGAGGGCCGCAACAAGGCCTTCCTGAACCACTATTATTAGATATAAATATTATAATGAATAGATAGTTAAATAAAAGACACCACAACCCCTGTGTCTTCAGAATGTCGCAACAAGACATTTTTGAACAACGATATTATGCGCCCAGATTGTAATAATCTAATTAGATAATAGGTGTGTGAATGGGGAATTCCTGACCAAAGGGTTATTGTTAAACTACCTCGAAGATCTTTGTTACATATTCCTACTGCCATGTTATCTGTGTGATTGCTGTATTTACCTTTGCTTGCATGCTATGTTTCAGGATATTAGAAAGGTTGTCGATCCCTGGAACCTTGATTTTATCAATAAAGGAAAGGACAGGGTTGAAGAATGTATGGGAGCTGAAAAGAGGTCAATGTTTTTATCCCTGAAGGCAGGTGCGGAGCCCTGTCTTCCGCAAACAAATATTGTATTTTTCCTTATCCTTGCATTCTGAACTTCCCGTAACTGTTTCCTCGTTCTCGTGCAAGTCTAATTTGGGTTGTCTACATAACATAATGTCCTATTCTCCCGCCACTAGATGATCACGATAAAAAGGTTAGCGTTCTTTAAAGTACTCCCTATAATCCCAGAGCTCTTAGAGTTCTCCTTATAACACAGGATAGCTCAACATCAAACTACCTTTTACTGTATGTAGTTACAAGCACCAGTTTTTAACTTGAAGAGAGGATAATATGCGCACTGTTAATAATTTTCAAATGGTACTGCCCATAAAATAAAGTTCTATAAGTTTGCGGTTTATGTAAATGAAAGCCTGATACAGGCCACGCCTATCTGCGTCAACACCCGCCAAATTTACCGCAAGAACTGTAATGATTTGTTTAATCAATTTGTTTTGGTATTAGATAAGTTTAATATTCAACTGATTACAAAACGGCATGGTTTATATAAAGGTCTAAACAATTTTGAAGTGTTGTTAAATGATAAAATGTAATATAAAAATATATTTATATTTGAAGTTTCTTCTTATAATACGACATACAATAAATATGTATTTGACATGCAGATTTTTTCATTATAAAAAATATATATACAGATAATATTTACACATTAACAATAAATATGAATAAATATGTAGGTACAGAAATGCTATGAAAGGATAATACAGATATATACACCTATTAGTATTATTTTATGCCTGTTTTTTATGACTTAGTGATAATCACACTTGTTTCTTCTTCTATGACTTCTGTTTTGAGCAAATTACATGTTTTTGAGCGAAGGGTTGTAGGTAACCTTTTGATTCTTGTTAACATCATCTATTATGCTGTTGTCCTCCTCGGCTTTACTAAAAAGAATAGAAAATAATATAAGTAAGATAAGGGTTGATTCAATTGGATAAATTTAAACTAGATGCCAACATTCCGTATATTATGAAAGTGTCAAAATTACACAGAAACATTAGTAATACAAAAAAATACGAAAAACCAGATGAGATAAATGAATGAAGACACTCACTAAAAGTCTTGCTTCACCCCAATACTCTAAGTAGAAAGAAGATTTTCAAATCATTAATATGTTGGTCTGAGTATAAATAAATGAAACGAAAATTTTATATGAATAATCAATAAAATAAAATATTGTGAAAATTAAAAATAAAGACCCTCTATTTCTTATACGTAATGCAAGATATGTAATCCCATACATTTTCTACATAATTAATGTCCGAGGGATTTGACGTCCAGTTTCATCTGGTGATATTTCCATGCTCCAAGACTTGCTGGGCAACTCTAGTGCTATGAGGTCTTGAATAAAGAGAAATCGTTTTTGTAATTCATCGTACGGAGGGAAAGTTATAGATCGATTATGTTTTGGAGGTGCTCCCATAGTGCATGCGTAGCTTGTGAACGAGAAGTTATCAGAGAAATTTTTATGTTTTCTAGATCAAAGTCCCTACTATATTACCCGTCTACTATATGTACTCCAGCACTCGAAATAATCTCATTTTTCCTTTGAAACTAACAGCAGAAAGAAACGAATCGAATTCTGATTAGGCGACTTCTATATAATATTTACGAAGCAACAGAAGAACCAAATCCAATACGCTAATGACACAGCGCTCATAACACACAGTAAGAATCTGAAAGACACAATGAAATACCTACAAAACCTATGTAACATCAAGACATGGATGAAAAATGGAGAATTCTACCAAACTCTGACAAATCTAAATTAATAATATTTGGCCACAAATTATCAGATAACTCACCAACTGCAATATAATATAAAACCAGGCCAACACACTTAATGCCTAGGAATCACAGAGGATAATAAGACCCACTTTAAAATTCAATCCTGTAATAGAAAAGAGAATTAATTGCTATATCGAAGCACTTTCGATACCTCGCGGAATAAACCACCCAACAGCTTCAAGAATCTACCAAACTATATGCAGACCTATATTATAATATGGGTACTTGATATATATAACAACTGTAGAAGACCCGCCCTTAATAATATAGTAGTAGCTGAACGCAGCAGCTTGAGAACTTCGAGTAAAATACTCCATAAGCCACCAAATGACGAAAAAGAAATTTGTGAGCAGACCACACAAGCTCCAAATCTTCCAGCCCGTTGTTCTACAAGATTCGAACCAAGAACAAAACAAAAGACAATTTCCAATCAAACTCTTAATGGATATGAGGAACCTTTTAAGATAGATAATACCGTCAACGTCACACTTTGAATTTTTCTTTTCGGTAATTATGTACCCACCAAATGACCTTCTCTATGAAAAAATGAGGTTAGATCCGATTCTGAGTATACTTCAAACATTAGGAAAGAAATTTGTGAGCAGACCACGCAATCTCAAAGTCCTCCAGCTCGTTGTTCCACAAGATCCGAAACAAGAACAAAACAAAAGGAAATAACCCAGTCAAACCCCTGATGACGCAATAAGGAACCTTCTTGGTGGAGGTGATAGATAATACCGTCTACTTTGAACTTAAAATTTTTTTTCAATAATTATATATACTTTTTTTTCAGAAAAAACTATGTATCGGTGTTTTTTTTAGAGTGATAGAACTTTCGATAAGGATAACTGCGATTTGACAGAAGGAAGAAGCCATGTTGTTTTGACATTTCTGTTCAGTATGCATTGACAAATTATCATGGAAATACTCACGCCGCAACAACGTTTACAAATTGTTGAAATTTATTTTCAAAATCAGTGTTCTATTCGCCAAACTTAGAGAGCACTTCGTGAAATTTATGGTTTACATAACCATCCATCAGAGCAGCTTATTCGTCGAACTATCGATAGATTTCGGACAACATTTTCTCTACTCGATGGAACAACAACAACAGGACAAAGAACTGTACGTACAGAAGAAAATATCGCTGCTGTAATTCAAAGTGTTAATTTGTCTATTCGTCGACCTTCACAACATTGGACTCTGTACATCCACCACATGGAAAATTTTGCGTAAAGATCTTGATCTACACCCATACAAGATCCAACTGGTTCAAGAACTTAAGCCACTTGACCATAATGAGCGTCGTTTGTTTGCTGATTGGGCCTTAGAACAGCTTGAAGTTGATCCACTTTTTTATCGTAAAATTGTGTTTAGTGATGAAGCTCATTTCTGGTAGAACGGCTATGTAAACAAGCAAAATTGCCATCTATGGAATGAAAACAATCCTCAAGAAGTTCTGCAAGTTCCATTGCATCCTGAAAAAATGCACTGTATGGTGTGCTTTACACGCTGGAGGTATCATCGGTCCATATTTCTGTAAAAACGATGCTGGAGCTAATGTTACAGTGAATGGTGCTCGTTATGGATCGATGACCAATGATTATTTGTTTCAAAATTTGAATGGTATCGATCCAGAAGTGTTTTGGTTCCAACAAGATGGTGCTACACCTCATGCTGCTACCGTAACATTAGATTTATTGAAAGAAAGATTTGGCGATAACATTATTTCGAGAAATGGTCCAATTAATTGACCTCCAAGATCATGCGACATAACTCAACTGAATTATTTTCTTTGGGGTTGTGTCAAGTCATTGCTTTATGCTGAGAAACCAGAAACAATAGACGCTTTGGAAGTCAACATAACTCGTGTTATTGATGAAATAAGGCCTGAATTACTCGAAAAAGTGGTCAAAAATTGGTCTGGTCGAATGCGGTCCTCAGAGCTAGTCGTGGTGGACATATGGAAGAAATTATTTCTAAAACATAAATGTCATAAAACTATCTTTCGAATAAAAAAAATTGGCTTCAATCTTAATTTAAATGTGTTTTATTTCAATTTAAAGTTTTATCACTCTAAAAAAAATACCTGGTATATCAAAAATGTATTTTATACTGACAGAAAGACGCAAGTCATTGGCCGTTTGCTAGAGCAATAAATATCTTTTCTCGCTCCTATAACCTACCTGTACAAGTTGTGTCTCGATGGGACGAATAAAGATTTCGGACAATCTTTCATATATGGCCAACATTCTGAAGGGCTACCAACCTTTCCTTTGCCAATATTTTCCGCATCAACATATTCTGTCAATAGTTCTGCAAAAGGTGACCTACTCGCCCTGTGAAAGAATGAGAATATATTAATAACTTCTATTGATTTTAACCTCTGAAAATATCACATTGTAGGTAATAAAGTGTATTCATTAGAAAAATCGAATTGAAAAATTAGTCCATCTGCTGCTTGGAAAAAACTTCGTTTTTCATAAGTTCTTGTGCTCTTGAGCCTTAGATTTTAAGCTAAGGCTTTTGAGACTAAAGCATCTCTTAATTTACCGTGAAAAATATCGTCAATACTCACGTTAAAAACAATTTCAGCATTTCGCCTAGCAGCCCTAAATTACCTAGTTGGTACGCCTGAGCTTCACAGATAGCCCTCAGCAGACACGCTTTACCATTCATCCCGAAATTTTCTAAGAAATCTTCGACTAGAAAATACAGAAGGGCTCTTTCTCCTCCATGGAAGACATTCTGGTGCTCCCGAGGTAGCCTTGGAGGGTCATTTTTTAAGCCTCGTTTTGTTCTCCGATGGGTCAGATAGCGTCCGATGTAATCTCCCAGAAGGTTTCCTGCAGCTCTTCCCATCGATCGGGCCAGAATTGGAGGTAGTACCCCGTATGGGTTTTCATTGTCCGTCAGTCCCAGTTTGTTGAAGTCGACTGAAAATATATATTTTTGAGTTGCAGCATATCTCAAAGAAACTTGAAAAATATCCAAAAAAATATTTACTTAATGATGATTTGGCGTGTTCAACAGTACTGCGACGTCGTGCCCGCTCCTTCCCCAGAATTCCGCTCTGCTCTGCTACAGCTTTCCGGCGTATCATATAGAGGACGCGACCACTTTCCGATAATACTTAGTTCCCCGGCTTCAAGTAGAGCAGAGTACAAGCGTTCGACAACCCACGTTCCAAAGTGGCGTCACTGGCAGATTTGCACTCTATCGCCAATCTAAAGAGTTCAGGGGCTTGCAAGTTGGAACGCAATGCCTTAGCTCCCAAAACTAAGAGGTTAAAAGCTCTCTTATAATACCGCACCATAAAGAGCTTCTTTCTTGTAACTTTTCAAATACCTCCGAGAATTTCTAAGGTTAATGCTGATACTAGTGCACTTTTCTTTAAACACCACTAAAAGACAGAGTTGGTCTGTAGTATTCCATAGATTATAAAGACAATAAAACAGCTGATCTCTTGTTTTTGATTGTCCTTTTTGACGAAAAATCGTTCTTCCATTAGATCCCAAAGATATTTGAATATATGTTAGTCTGGCGACTATCCAGTCAATGCAAAACATTGATATTGTGGCTTCACATGGCTCACCTCTCTACTACGTGCTTTCACCATCCAACACGTCTGGGTGCATCAAGTATGACCCAGAATTCTACTCTACTGCAACATATTCCCGGTATACCTCACAAGAGGACGCAAAAGCTCTCCAATATTTTTTTTAAGCTGTGGAACAAGGGGTCATTGGCCGATTTGCACCCATATAGTTAATTTGAAGAGTCCATGGGTTATGGTGAATCTACTTTATCAAAAATACGTTCATATGAGTGCGAAAAAAGTACTTCAATGTCGATCAATAGTGAAAGTGATGTTGAAGTGTTTTTCGATTATCGCGGTGTTATGCACACTGAATTCTTGCTAGAAGTCCAGATACTAAATAAGGAATATTATCTGAGCTTTATGCGTTGTTGGAAAGAGCAAATTGGTCAAAAACTGTCTCCTTGTCTGATTCCCAACGCCCTATTCACTGACGCTCACTGGAGGGGGAGTGTGTAGCGAACAACTTCTTCGCTCCTCGTTCAGAAACCTGCCCTGCTCTGTCGCAGCTTGACCGGCGTATCAATAGAGGACCCGACCAGTCTAAAGGTTCATGACTAACCGTCCCCGCCGAGTTCAGATAGGGCAAGACATACAGCGTTTGACGACCACCGTTCCAAGCGGAACACATTGTCACTGGCGTCATAGGCAGAGCTGCGCATCACGCCTGTCTGATGAGTTTCAGATGCGCAGGCTCCGAACGAAACGCCGTCTCGCGAATTAAGAGGTAAAAGCTCCCTCACACCATTTTCCCTCTAGAGCTTCAAAACTAATTCCCAAAAATGTGACTACAACTATTCTGTTGATTAGATGATTTGTGCTTAGGTGATCACTTTGAAGGCGATATATTTCTTGTTTCATTGACCGATTTCCGTATATTTTTTGTAGGTCCTGAGCCATTTCTGCTATAACAATTTTGACTAACCAGCTCAGCTGATCGAAAAAATAATGTCTTATGATTGCATTCAACAATAATTGCATGTTAAGAACTCACTCACTACTAAACAGCTTTCACCGAGACGTTAAATTTTATGGAATCTGTCCTAAAGTTACTTACTTGTGAAAGGGAGGCTGATGGTCATGTTTGAAAAGAAACCATCGGGTGGATATCTAACAAAAGGTAAAGATAATGAGGGAGTCATCACTAGCGTGGTGCCTGGAGGAAGAGCCAACCTTCCATCTTCTGTTATCCAAAGAAAACGTTTTTGTCTAGAATACGATTTTTCTTTGGATAAATTCGAGGTTACCATCAGGGAAAGAAGAAGAACAAGAACTGGTCCTTTGTTCCTTGGATACCATTTTATCTGATAGAAGAACTTGTTCATCCTGAAATGGAATTATTAGTATAAGGTAATAGAATAGTATTACTTTGTTTTTGTAATTCATTAAAAATCAGTTTGGATAATTCATTATTTTAACATAGTGTAACACGATTTCACTTGAAAAACATTACGTTTATATATTTCATAATTAATTCGGTACGTATTTCGGTCGCTTTTTACACCCATCTTTGGAGAGACGCAAAACAGCGATAACTTGTGAATTGTCACACTCACACGAAATGCAAATGAATGACAAACAAAAGACCTAGAGCAAAATCTAGCTGTTAGTGTTAAAAAAATATCATCAAAGGTTCCACATACTTTTCTTACCCTAATTAGGGACTGTCTGCCTGCGATAAATTCTGGCAAAGATGGCTACCGATTCGGGATTCCCACTGTTTACAAATTCTTCATTATAACGGGTTATCTATTTCGTGGTCCGGACATCGCAGCTCTCTTTCAATGACATATGTCGTACAAAACTGTGATCCGAAGCTTCATACGTTTAGTTGAAGGTTAGCCATTTAACAATATGGATCGTTTATCTACTGCTGAACGTGGGAAAGTTGTGAAAACGTAGTACAAAAACAATGATTCTGTAGTAAGTACGTTTCGTGCATTACGAGCAGATTATGATCGTCATAATCGTCCATCAGAGCGTACGATTGGTAACACAGTGAAAAATTTCGAAGAGGCTGGATCTGTTACTGATGTCTTAAGGCCCATACATCATCGAAATGCACGACAATATTTCTACTGTAAGTGGAAGTGATGAAAAAGATCCAAATTTATCAATTCATTGGCACACACAACATTTGGGCAGCCATTACGGCACGCTATGGCGTATTTTGCATCTCCATCCTCATAAGGTTCAGTTGACATAAGAACTAAAGCCAGCTGACTATAAAATGCGTAGAACATATACCGATTGGGTAAAACAATGTTTGGATGACGATTTTTTGCATCAAATTTTCTTCAGCGACGAAACATATTTTTCACTCGGTGGTTATGTAAACAAGCAAAATTGTCCCATCTGGGGCAGTGAAAATCCTCATGTAACTGCTGAGAGACCATTATATCCACAAATGGTGTAAAATTTGGTCTGGTGGAGTGATTGGCCCGTGCTTCTTTGAAAATGAAGAAGGTGCCACTCAAACCGTTAATTCTCATCGCTATAGTCGATATTTTTGGCCTAAAATTATTGAAATGGAATTGGAAGAGATGTGGTTCAGCAAGATGGTGCAAAAAGCCGCACAACACGACCCGTTTTGGACTTACTGCAAGAAAAATTTCCAGGACGCGGAAGTTTTCGTTTCGGCGATGTGATTTGATCACCAAGATCTTGTGATTCTCGCCTTTGGATTCTAATTTGTTTCTAATTAAATTGAAAAAGAAGAGGGAGGGGCCCCAATGTTTTCTAACGTAGGGCCCCGGAATTGTGAATCCGCCAATGGCTGACTGCTCACGTCATCGCCTTGATGAATTTCTGATAAATCTAGTGATCGCTAACACGTACCGCTATTATACCATTCATTTTCCACATTCTCACCCCATAAATCTATTAACTATAAAACTAAGTATATAAACGAATTATCGAAATTATCTTCTGCATAATTCATGTAATAGCCGGTTGCCATCCAGCTCATTAACATAAACAAACATGAATCGATGCACGAAACAGGTTTTTCATAAATGCATATCATCGAACCGGCATTGAAAATTTTTGTTTACTAGATGTAGTACCAGATTCACCCACCCAAATTGCTAGGTTATGTCTCAGAAAGGAGTGCATCTTACGCATTTTATATAACGGCAGTGCCTACATCGTAACATGTGAGATCCACGATTGTCTGACTTGAATACAGAAAAGCAGCCGAGTTTTAAATGGGACGAAAGGTCGTGGACAACCCGTTTGGTTAATTACCGGCGAAGATGAACGGTGGAGAAAAAAATGTCGAAAAAAGTGAGCGCTTAATTTGATGCTAAAATTTTGCGACATCGCCGGAAGGTTTTCGAAAATTCGTTCTAATTGGAGAATCTATGGATCTGTTTGGAGTTAGCGGGAATAGATTGACGTCTGTGGGATGTTTCATTGCTTCGATCTTTACCTCGGAGTAATAAATGTAGATAAATGGAGTGTACTTAGCTTGTGGATATCCTCAATATCTTTTACGACATAGACACATTGTGATATACAGGGTGACAAGAAAAACTTCGGACAAATTTTACTGTGTTCTGGACCAAAAATATTTTGGCACAGCCGAATGATTTTTATTCTATTAGATTCTCTACACTTTCTTGTACCAATATGTGAATTTTCAGTTTGATATTATTTTATTTTGCAGAGTGTAATAATGTCAAACAAACGTAGTGCAATTTTGGAGCTGTTTCGTCAAGGTAAGCGTCAATACGAAATTGATCGTTTGCTCAATGTGTCTCGACAAACCGTGTCCGATGCAATTTGCCGTTTCAAGGAGCTTGGCCATGATGGTCATCGTCTATGAAGAGAAAACGCACTATCAATACGCAACATCGTCAAGAAACCAATCAGTCGAAATCAGAGGGTATCCATTAGGAAAATAGCCCGTGAGACAAGTATCAACCGTGAATCCGTTCGTCAAATGTCCAAAAATGAGCTAAACCTCAAGCCATACAAGCTCCAATAAGTTCAACTCCTCACATATAGAAACAAGCGCGTACGACTCCAAAGGTGCCGTACGGTCAGCAATGGGACCGTATTCTCTTCACAGGCGAGAAGCTTTTCACCGTAGAACAATCCCACAACCACCGCAGAGGCTCCCGGTATATCGGCAAATCGTCAAAAACCGCAATCCATCATGGTCTGGGGTGGAATTTGCGTCAGCGGCAACATACTTGGTTTTCGTGGATCAAGGGGTCAAAATCAGTCTAGAAGTCCACCGCTGCTACTTTCTCGTGGCCGTAGTACTTCCGTGGGCCAAGCAGCACTTCGCCAACACGCATTGGACCTTTCAACAGGACTCCGCTCCTGCTCACAAAGCGAAAATGACGCAAGAATGGTGTTAGACCCATTTTCCGGGTTTCATCACATCTGCAGAATGGCCGCCCTACTCGCCGGATCTCAACCCAATGGATTACAGCGTGTGGTCGATTTTAGAGCATGTGCTAAACACCACATATGTTTGGAGTCGCTGAAGCAATCCCTGTGCCGGAAATGGGACCGATTAACGCTCGAAGAGCTGCGGACCATTGCCGAAAATTTCAAGAAGCGTCTGAAGATGTATCGCCTCCAAAGGAAGCCACTTTGAAACCGCATAAATATATTATTATTAAATGTTTATGTTATTATTATTAGTTGTTGTTTTGTTTAATTTTTTTGTTTATGTTTGATTGATTCGGTCTTTACTTAGTGTCAACTCATTTCAATTAAAAAATATATAGGAGATAGTATTTTGATTTCCACAAAAATTTTTATGATACAACAATTGTTTCACCACGATGTGGCTTACAGCCAGTAGAATGTGAATACCTATAATTTATGTATTATAGTTAACTTTTTAATTTTTTGATCTTATTCCAGATAGCCTAAAAAACTCAAAAATATCAAACATTTTAGGTCAGAGATTAAGGTGTTCATTCATATTGTAAAATTCTGAGAGGTTTGGTTTGAACTTGAAACTACTAATTTCAATACTGTATCATGTTGATCACGGTATCCTTCTGCAATTTATGTAGTTCTATAATCCCAAAGTGATCATCACACATTTCGTCACTGTGTCAAACTATAACGCATTAACCAACAACACCTAAACTTGTTTAGGTGGTGTTGCAATAACCCTTGTTGCTCATCGATCAAGTACAAATTGGGTACCACAAAACATTTTAAGCTCTGATCCATAGATTACTAAATTAGAAGCCTTATGTAATATGTTCTCTGATCTAACACAGAATCGCTGCTAAATTACGGATCAAGTTGTTTTTGTTGAATCAATATCTTCTTATCCTTCGTTAAATAGTCGAAGTGGAGAGTTTATTGAGAGTTTATTGTTTACTTTTTTCAATTGATTATATTGTGAAATGCTCTTCGAAATCAGTTCATCACCAGAAGAAGATTTAGATGAAATTCGAACACCCCGAATTATTAGAAACAGGAGTGATCCTTTCGCAAAATATGATGATCTTGATTTCAAAATACGTTTTCGTTTCAAAAAATGTCATGATGGGATTTATTACATAAAATTGAACCAGAAATTGGACCAAGCAATAGAAGAAATAAATCGATCGATGCGAGATTACAAATCTATTAATGAAATTAATAAATTCATATTCTTGTGGATAATTTCTACCTCTGTTAAATTTTTTTTGCCTTACATTTTGCACACACATAGAAGTAATACTTATAAAGTAGTACGGAGTTGTATATTATGACAAGCGTATAAACAATAATAATCCGTTTCTAGATTATAACCCTAAATTAACGGCATTACCACAGAAATATATACATTATTTTTTTTTTTTTTTTTTTTCCTTTTTATGTTATATACATTATTATTTTCCTTCTTTCCATTTCTATGGTGTAGCGGTCAATTTCAGGAAATGCGACGTTGTCAGATTGTTTTCTCGGATCAACTCCCTGAACTTGTTTTGTGAAATCCAAATTCGTTGATCAGTATGTCAAATTTGACAAGAGTATCTGTTGATTCAGTGATCATCGAATCTTCATGAAACCCAGTGTATAAGTATGAATTAAGCGGGGCTACTCTCCACCTTAGTCTTACATGTTTTTGCTGCCAATTTTTTAACGTACAACGTACAAGGCAGTTTAGGGGGGACAATGGTGCAAACCAGTCATTATTCCTTGCTTATCTCTTGGGTGATTCAAATATTTCTCAAGTTCTCGAAAATTGTGAAACAACTGTACCCTAAAAGCTCAAAATAAATTTGATTTGAAATATCATTTTGGTTTTCTTTTATTTGAGACATCCTGTTTATATAAATATTTAAGAAGAGACAAATCTTCGTTCTTAAACGAAGTGAAAAACCATTGAAAAAAGCAGATGCTATCTCTTTGTAAAATTCAAATGGTTACCTACGTCGATCTCATAATAATCTTACATAAATGATTTTAAATTAACCATTTCCCTCGTAGAACTTGGGTTTAATTAATTGGCTGTAAGGCATTCGTCGATAGAAATTATCGACATTCCATGAGTGAATGAGTTAATGGCAATAATTTGATGGATACATGCTTTTTCACACTTGTTTTTGCGTAACAAGTACAACTTCATTACGAATTGAAGATTTGACCGAGCGGAACCATCGATTGTTAACAGTAGGAAGACTTACTACTGGTTGAGTTAACTAAAACGATAAAGATTATTTCCATAATTCATTGATTTAACGACAATTGTTACGCCAACGTGGCTTTTTCTAGTTTACATTTTGAACTTTAAAACTTTGAGTTCAAACTTGAAGAAGCCAGATTGGCGAAACAAAAGGGTTCAACCTTTCTAATAAACTCACAACTATGAAAAAATGTTCATTCCTTTTTAATTTGTAGCCGATCAAAAATGAAAATTCTAAATGTCCCATTCCTCAGTTTCTAACCTCTGTATCTTCTCTGAACATATATCGGAGGCAATTTTAGGCAAACAGGAGCTAGATGTCGTATATACCGATTGTTAAATTACATTTGACAGGTTGGTTCATGGTGTCCTGATGAAGAAAGTGTTACCTTGGATTCTCAACTTCATATTTACACTCACGAGACCAAAGAGATTGGTAATGACATCTGGTGTGCCTCAAGGTAGTATATTGGGACCTCTTATGTTTATAATTTTTATTAATGACGCGCCTGAGATTCTGAGGTTTTGCTTTTAGTTGTTTGTTTTTGATGATCTTAAACTTTTTAGAACCATTAATAATATAAATGATGTTATTGCTCTTTAGAATGCTTTAAATTTGACCCCGAACTCGGTGTTTGAGAAGTGAACGTATAATTAATTCAATATCAACAAGTAATCAATACAAAAAAATTCTGATGTAAGTTCGTGTTAATATTAACGCAATTGCATTTAAATGAAAATTTGATCGAAATCCAAATAATAAATTTGGTTTTTCTCTGAACCAGAAAATGGATGACCCATCACTAGACGACCATTAACTAACAGCGTTAACGAAAAGACATTCTTTCAAAGGGACAAATCTAATTTATTTTTCAAAATCACATCCGTCTCCTTCCATAAGTACCAATTGTACAATCGTTCAGAAAAAGCATGTCCATTCTTGAGATGTCATATCAATTTTATGTCATTACCATTCAATCTACATGGATAATTTACCGAATTTGCATATGGGGAATTCATACCATTGGGCGCAATAAACTGACATGTTTTCATGCAAGTAACTGTACGTTCAGTTCGGTTGGCATCTTTCTGTAATGTTTCCATCAACGAAATGTTATTGGAATCATTAACACAGATTATTAAATGGATAATGAGAAATTCTCTTCTTTTCCCTCGATTCTCCGATAGAATACACGTAGTTCTATGGTTCTATGCTAAGAGCACACAATTTTTTTTTATTCATCTGTAGCTTCATTGAGAAAGAATTCGCAGATTAGAAATTTTGGGGAAAAATAGACTGTTGAATAAACGTACAAAAGATTCTGACTGCTCGTCAGTACTTATCACCATTTTTCTTATATAAGCAGTATAAATAAGTTTATTGTGGAAAATTGGTTATACATTCAAATAATAAAAAGAGATTTTTTTTTGATAAAAGGATTATCACAAAATTTTAAATATCATACAGATTTATTCTGTTAACCTCCTACAATTTTTTATTTCGAAAAACTTTTACTCAAAAACTTTTAGAATTAAATTAAATAAATGTCTTAGAAAAACACTGTACACTATGTACACATAGTAGACATATAGAATTAACGCTTATTACACAGTACCAAAAGTAGTATTTATTTAGTAATTTTAATTGATAATTTATATTTCTTTGAATTCTTGTATTACCTTTTGGTACTATGTAATAAGTGTCAATTCTATATGTGCTAATTTGAAACAGTGTTTTACTAAGACATTTATTTAATTCAATTGTAAAAGTTTTTGAATAAATAATTTTTTTAAATTACAATTTGTAGGAGGTTAACAGAATAAATCTGTATAATATTTAAAATTTTATACATTCAAAGTTGAGGATACATTCAAAGTTGAGGTCTTTTACTTGATTGAAGGCTTTTTCAATATCTTAAATATCAAACGGAGAATTTCTCTGTCAACTCCCTTTTTCTATTATTTCATTTTATATATAGTAATTACAATTTGTGTTTTCACTCATACACACAGTATTTTTTGGATAAAACAGGGTCTTGAAAGCTACTTTATACAACCTCTGTGTATTTTCTGTGGACGAACATAGAATGCGAATGTTTATCGTTAAGAAATTATTTTAATTCTATTTTAGTTGAAATTAAAATGCCACGTGTGTATGATAGATATTCTTATCTGGTTGAATGAATATTATGGGAAAGAAGTTCAAATCGGATTTCTGAAGATGTATTACATACTTTTGAAGAGTTTTTAAGGATCTTTTCAAAGAGAGGTTATTTCGTAGAATTTCTTAAGTGTATATTAGGCATTTTTAGAGTGGAATTTGGTTTTCATAATATTATGAAACAGTGATGTTTCCATTAAATGTGTGTTGCGTAAATTCGATCAATATTCTATATTTTCTATGGATTCTTTCATCTCCTTTTGATTTTGTGCAATGAGTTTTAATTCTTAATGTCTACTGAAAATCGAACAGTGCTTCCTGCACTCGAAAAGTTTTTAAGAAATTTCTATAGAATTAAAATTTGTAGTAAGGTATTACAGAATTACTCTGATTGATATTTAAGATATCAAAGTTCAAAGTATTGTCCGTCGCTATCCACTTCTTTTTCTCATCTTTCTGGCAATTGTGGGATCCCATCGCGAAAAAAGACCGGCTCTTTGCTTGCTATCCATGTAGCGATCCATTTTTTGACTTCATCCTAATTAGAGAAGTGCAAGTCAGCCAGGCCGTGTTGCATCGATCGGAAGAGATGGTATTCGGAAGGAGTAATGTCTGAGCTGTACGGCGAGTGGGGTAGGACTTCTCATTTGAGTGTGTACAGACTGCAAAATAACTTTGACGTGTCTGTCAGCGCATTGCAGCCTTTTTTCTCGCGATGCCCGGCTCAAACACATCAATTGTCGTCGGTAGATGTCTCCTGTGATCCTTTCGTTAGACTGTAGCAGCTCATAATGCATCACACCCAGCTGGTCAAACCAAATACACAGCAGTAGCTTCTTGCTGAGAATATTCGACTTGACAGTTGATAATGAGGCATCCATACGTTACCCGACGTTTTGTTGATCGTAATGGACCCACTCCTCATCTTCTTCTTACTAGTACACCCTCACCTGGGTTGGCGATCCAAACCGCTAACATTGTTCTAGACACAGCCTCGCGAAAAATTCCAGCAGAATTGCAACCAAACCATCTTCTGGGGTCCTTAAGCCAAAAGTTTTTGCGTCTTCCAACAGATCTTCTTCTCTGTATCTATTCTTCGATTATCAGTCTGAGCAGTTCAAACCTGCTGCCTCTCATGATATGGCCAATATACCTGGCTTTCCTCCCTTTTATGGTTCCCAATAGTTCTTTCGGCTTCTTCATTCGTCTGAGCACTTCCTCGTTAGAAATTCGTTGCACCCATGAGATACGAAGCATACGACACTCAATTTCCTACCTTTCGAATCATTCACATTGCTTTTAAACGATAGCAAACCTATGATTGTTTCGGTCTTTACTTGACGGAAATTCATCTTGAAAATATGAATAAAAACAATATTCTAATTTCCGCTAATATTTTATTAACACTTTCAATTGAATCAATTGTATAATGATTCAATTGAAAGTAAATACATTTCGTTGACATACTTGGGACCAAAAACAGAAAAGGTAGCTAGATATTTAAAGAAGAACCACAATTTTACAATTTCTTATAAAACGAATAACTCCCTAGGAAAACTAATAAAAAATAATAAAGATAAAACATCTAAGAACAAGAAATCAGGTGTTTATAAGTTAACTTGCGGTACATGCCATTTTGTATATGTTGGTCAGACAGGAAGATCATTCCAGACGAGACTTAGGGAACATGAAAAATGTTATTGTAACAAAAAGGGAAATTCAACCTACGCAGAGCACCTTCTAGACACAGGACATAGTTTTAATAGTAACTTTGAAATTTTACACTCAGAAAACAAAAGTTTTAGATTAAACTTGTTAGAAACTTCAGAAATTAATAGATATCATAAAAGAAAAATATTATTGAATAACCATACAGAATTAAGTAGCTCCCCTTTGTTGAATCTTTTTTGAATCATTTTTCAGATTTCCAAAAGAATTGTAAAACTCTCTTCACTCCCTCTATTTTTGTTATATTCATGTACTATGAAATGAATTTCTTGTTCATGGTATACTCAGTATCTTGTAATACTCAACTGAAGAAGTCATGGTATGACGTAACGATCGTAGTGTTAATAAAATATTAGCGGAAATTAGAATATTGTTTTTATTCATATTTTCACGATAGCAAACGGCTGGTTGAGTGCCTCCAAATGTTTTTGCGAGTTCCTCTTGCGTTTGTGATGGATCTTCATCGAGCCTTGCCTCTAATTCTTAATCCTTATACTTTGGTGACGCTCCGGGTCCTTTTTCGTCTTCCAAATCCAAATTGCCTCTTTCAAATCGGGAAAACCACTTCTGACACGTTCGTTCAGCTAGAGCATGGGCACACAAAATCTATGTTGTTTACATTTCAGCGAAATAACAGATATTGAAAAGAAAGCCGACTAAATGATGACACTTCAAAATTAAGGTATTGCCAGGTGAAACAAAGAAATAATAAATTAGTAGCGCCAGTTATCCTTTTCTACAGTTATGGTGCTCACAAACGGACGAACAATTGATTGACAAAACCCTGATCTTGGATTAATTAATCGTTGTCAAAAGTCCGCAGTTTTTCACCGACAAATCTTCTTTGAAGAAGGATGAACCAATCAGAAGTGTTGCGAAGCGTTTTGCGAACTCGACATCATCAATAACTGAGAAACAAGTTTTGCAAGGATAGACCGACATCATATCGGAACCTGTCTGAGTTATTCATACGTGGAATATAAATCATTCACATTCTTCAAATATTCATTTCACGTGTTTGTATCGAAAAATTGAATAACTGAGCAGCGTGTATTACGAAATATAGTTCATAGAACTTTTATACCAACGTTTTCGCATACGTGAACAATTTTTTTGTTCCTCATCATTTGTTACATAAAGAGTGAACCATTCAGCGTTTGCATTCTAAGTAGTGGTTAATTCGAATCTGTCATTCGTATTTTGACAGAAAAATAGTTTGATATTTGACATTAACGAAATGGGTGAATTTATGCTTGAACAAAACTGGGAAATATTAAGAACTTATTTCTAAAGTTTGAATATTAAAACAAATTGAAATATGTTTATCTTCTACAATTTTAATTTCAAAAAATTTTTTATTCAAAAAACTTTAAGAATTAAAAAAACATATTTCAATTTGTTTTAATATTCAAATTTTGTTATATTTTTTCTATCAAGTAAAAGGCATTTCTATTTTATTTTATATATAATATATAATTATATTTTGGCTTCAATAAATCTCATTATGGAATGTCAATGAATTTAAATTATTATTATTATTATTATTATTATTATTCTGATACTCCTAGATCTTCTGTGAAGATCCCTCAGAAGCTTTTTCAGCTTGTACGAGTTAGGAGTTCAATTGTGTTCTGTGTAGGCTTTGTTACTGCGATCTTGCGCCACTTTAGGTCACAGCACTGTTAATTTTTGACCCAACAGTGAAATGGTGGCAGATACCCGTCCAACTAGAAAATTTCTTTTCTACCTGAATAGGATTCGAACCCTGGACCTCCCGGTCACGAGTCCGATGCTCTCCCGCTGAGCTATCCACACGCATATATATAAATAAACCTACAACATACATATACAAATAAACCTTAAAATAACTCACACTGTTCTTTGATTTTGTTAGAACATAGATCAATCTTGAATTATATAGTTGACCTGTGTTTCGGAGCTTTAGTCTTTTAACACGTGGAGAGATATAGGTTAGTTTTTTGATTTTGATATTTGGAATATTAAATGAGGGCTGAAGACGGGATTGCTTAGAATTATATTTGTTTTTTGAAGATATAGTGCACATTTTCGAATTAACTTATTCGAATATTTAAATATATTAAATATTTCAAATAAATTATATTCTTTGAGAAGTCCTTTAAGTGTGTTCATGTTTTTAAGTGGCAATTGGTGTTCTTAAAGGTAAGACCAGAAACAAAATTTTGTCTTCTTTAAATATTTATTTATTAATTTTAATTACTTTCGTATATCTGTTGGGTTATTTATTCCATTTGACATTATATATTGAGTTTTGATTATATACGTCTATTAAATGTAGGCGGTGCTTGTTTTAGACATAAATTTAATTCTAAAAGTTTTTTGAATAAAAAATTTTTTGAAATTAAAATTGTAGAAGATAAACATATTTCAATTTGTTTTAATATTCAAATTTTGTTATATTTCTTCTATCAAGTAAAAGGCCTTTCTATTTTATTTCTAAAGTGGTAAATCCTCTGTCTAAACTGTAGAAATTTACGTGGAAAATTCAACTGAAATGAAATGTCCTCACGGAAATTCGTGAAGCGAGTTCGTGAAACTGGATCGTTATTTAATAAAACAGCCCGTTCACTTTCTCATCCAGTGAGTTCACCTGAAAACATTGCTGCTGTAACCCAGACATTTCTCGCACTTCTCTAAGGAGTATAGTTGATGGTACCATTAATAGTGAAAAGTATTGTGGCATTCTAAACGATTTTCTCCTTGAAACGGCGCTTGCTTTATATCCAGAGTGGTTGCGTTTTCAGCAGGATAATGCAAGATGCCATACTTCAGCCATACTTGGATGCAAGAACACCAAGTGACAACCGTTTCACGGCCAGCATCTTCACCAGATCTTAGTTAGTTAGTTTACCAGTCCTAGACTACAATTACCGAAAATTATGGAGGTGATCTAGTTTCGCGCGTAGCTCGACGTTTAGTCAAATGTTTACAGTTAAATGAATGTTGTATAAGTAAAAAAGATGAATATTTTGTTATAATTTCCTAATTCAAGAGTTGAAAATATATACTAAATAATTACAATTGAGCTTTGTTTTTCCGGGTACTTTCTAGACGGATTATACATTAAACTGACTATCTCTGACGATATTTTCGGTTAAGTAAGTATTCATAAAATTCCAATCTACTGTTAAGATATTCAATACTTTCATGCTCTAATCTTGTTTGGAATTTGTAACCTTGTATAATCAATGGACACTATTTCGAGAAATTCCACTGCCAGAGCAATAATTCTAACGAATTGGTACGGTGATCCATCTACAGGATGTTCCTAAATTGGGGGTACAAACGAAGAGGGAAGATTTCTTGAATAATTTTGAGAAAAAAAGTATCATAAACATGTGACCGTAAACGTTCGTTTTCGAGATACCGAGTGTTGAAGTTTGAATTGTTTTCAAGTTTTTCACTCATAGTATCTGTATTTCACAAGATACTCAACTGAAAATTGGTTATTACAATTTAGAGTTTACACCATGTGACATGACAAATCTGGAAGACTATCCCCTGTTTTACTCCAGAACTTTTTTCTAGTGAGCCACTTTTAGTTTGAAAAATTGTAAAAAGGAGCTTTGTTGTCTTATGGTCCCTTGTAGTTGCTACCGTTTAAAAAAAAATTTGAATCATTCTCTCGAAATTCTCAGAAAAATCCAAATTGTCGTAATCTAGTTAGTAAGCCGCAAGATCCGCCAAACAACTTGATGACTTGTATTTAAAGTAACACTAATTTTTCTTGTACTGGGTCCTGGACGTTCTTCTATTTCGTTCACACACTTCGTGGTCTACCTACATTAATATTTTTCGTAGAAAAAGATCCAGTTTCTGAAAGACGCCTGTGAATATGAGAGAAAATTCGATGACTCTATTGGTATAGCGTTCCATGTAAAGACGCTTAGCTTCTATTGAATTTCCATTTGCAAGACCATACATGAAATGCATGTCAGCATGTCAGATACGACAAAACTATAAGAGAATATAATGTTTAGTATAACAACGAAGCTTCTTTTTACAATATTTCAAACTAACCTTGGCTCACCGAAAAAAGTTCTGGAGTGAAACAGGAGACAATCGAAATTGGCACGTCACATGGTGTAAACTCTAAATTGTAATTCTAAAGCAGCAATTGCCTAAATTGAAGTTACAAACAAGAAGGGAAGGTTCCTTGAATAATTTTAAGAAAACATGGCACCGCAAACATTTCGTTTTCGAGGTACAAGGTGTTAAGGTTTGAATTTTTCTCATAGTATCTGCATTTCACAAGATATTCAATTGAAATTATAAAATTCAAATTTCACTACAAAATCCTCTATTTGATTTTTAGAAACACAATCAAATAAACATAACCGAAATACGATACCAGATAATAATTTCGAATATTCTTATTTCATAATATAATCTCTTGAAAGTATCCGGAAAAAATGAAGCTTAATTGTAATTATTTAGTATATTTCTTAAATTAAAAACTTATGACAAAATATTCATCTTATTTACTTATATCGGGTGTTTTTTTTTAGAGTGATAGAACTTTAAATTGAAATAAATGACATTTAAATTAAGATTGAAGGAATTTTTTTTTATTTGAAAGATAATTTTATGACACTTATGTTTTAGAAATAATTTCCGGCATATGTCCACCACGACTAGCTCTGAGGAACCGCATTTGACCAGACCAATTTTGGACCACTTTTTCGATTAATTCAGGCCTTATTTCATCAATAACACGAGTTATGTTGGCTTCCAAAGCGTCTATCGTTTCTGGTTTATCAGTATAAACCGATGACTTGACATAACCCCAAAGAAAATAATCCAGTGGATTTATGTCGCATGATCTTGGAGGCCAATTAATTGGACTATTTCTCGAAATAATGTTATCAATAAATCAATTGTTACGGTAGCAGCATGAGCATCTTGTTGGAACCAAAACACTTCTGGGTCGATACCATTCAAATTTTGAAACAAATAATCATTGATCATCGGTCTGTAACGAGCACCATTCACTGTAACATTAGCTCCAGCATCGTTTTCAAAGAAATATGGACCGATGATGCCTCCAGCGTGTAAAGCACACCATACAGTGCATTTTTCAGGATGCAATGGAACATGCAGAGGTTCTTGAAGATTGTTTTCACTCCATATACGGCAATTTTGCTTGTTTACATAGCCGTTTAACCAGAAATGAGCTTCATCACTAAACACAATTTTACGATAAAAAAGTGGATCAACTTCGAACTGTTCTAGGGCCCAATCAGCAAACAAACGACGCTTATTATGGTCAAGTGGCTTTAGTTCTTGAACCAGTTGGATCTTGTATGGGTGTAGACCAAGATTTTTACGCAAAATTTTCCATGTTGTGTATGCACAGAGTCCGACTTGTTGTGAACGTCGATGAATAGACAAATCTGGATCATCATTAACACTATGACTTACAGCAGCGATATTTTCATCTGTACGTACAGTTCTTTGTCTTGTTTTTGTTGTTGCATCGAGTAGAGAAAATGTTGTCCGAAATCTATCGATAGTTCGACAAATAAGCTGCTCTGATGGACGATTATGTAAACCATAAATTTCACGAAGTGCTCTATAAGTTTAGCGAATAGAACACTGATTTTGAAAATAAATTGGAACAATTTGTAAACGTTGTTGCAGCGCGAGTCTTTCCATGATGATTTTTCAATGCTTACTCAACAGAAATGTCACAACAACACTTGACTAAACGTACTAAACGTACACCCGAAACTAGATCAACTCCATAATGATAGTCCAGGACTGTAAAACTGACTGAATTGAATCATCTTTATTTCGTAACGCTGCTCGTTCAATTTCAATCTTCATTAGTCCCCATATGTTTTCGATGGGACTAAGATCTGGTGAAGCTGCTGGCCATGAAATGGTTGTCACTTGGTGTTCATGCTACCAAGCTTGAGTATAGGCCGAAGTATGGCATCTTGTATTATCTTGCTGAAAACGCCACCCCCTCTAAATATAAAGCATGCGCCGTTTCAAGGAAAAAATCGTTTAGAATGCCACAATTGGTACCATCAACTATACAGAGAGGAGTGTAGCACCACGCTGAGATATTGCTCCCCAAACCCTTGTTTTGGTGGGAAATTTGAAGGGTTTTGATAGGATTTTTAAGTGATTTCAACCAAGTTGGAAGCAACTTTCATCAGATATAAAGACATTATTGAAATTATCTGCTTGAAAACTTGGGCAAAAGTCTATCCTTCATTTCTTTTTTTAAAATGGTCATTATAAGGATTTTTTTGGTTTCCTTGACATGTAGCCTTGTCTTTTCAGTGATTTACGTACGTTTTCTGGATATACTTTTATATTTCGTTGATTTCCAATTATGTTAGCCAATTTGCGAGACCCCAGGCGCAGATTGTGTCGTCCTAAGGCCAATAAAGTGTTTAAATTGTTTTATTTATTCTTACGCGGTCTTCCTGAGACTGTTCTATGCCTCATATCCATGCCATTTCTATCCTCGATTATGTCTCATATACAGCACTTTCTCCCTGTTCAGTCGATTGCACTAATTTTTTAACGCTTCGAAAACCTTTTCGATACAAATATTCGACCTGTTTTTTTTCTAGTTGCGACATTATTTCATAAATTGTATACCTGTTGACAATCAACAATATTTCACAAATAGTGTTGCCATGCAACTTTGGCCCTAGCCGACTATCTGCACAACGTATTTTATACATTACTTTTGTCTTAGAATGTTACAAAAAAGAAGTATATTAAGATTATGAAAAATAATAAATTCCGGATACTTTCTAGACGGACTATATAATGATAATTTTTATAGTGAAAATTTTCAAAAGTCTGATTTTGTGTTTTTAATTTTCAATATTTTACATCAGTTTAAAACCGATAAAAAATACGATAGGAATCTGACAATTTCACGACAATTAGTGGAAGAAATGCTGACCTAAACTCACTCATCAATATTTCATGGCATGCAGATGATTAAAATGAGTTCCGTACCGTATAACAGTTAAAATTATCGTGTTATCAACTCCTCCCTAGAAAACGAGAGAAAATACCAGCTACTCGTCTTTAATTATTGATCGGATGTCCAATTTCAATCATCTCTAGAATACTCAATTAGACCCCATTGTAACTCCCGACCTGACCTGGCCAAAACGTGCGAATAATAAATTACACTTAATTCGGTTACTGAAGACGGTCGCCTGAATAGAATATCTTATCGGCAAACGTACAATCAGCGTGTCTCGAAATATCTGGACGTAATAATGCATCAATTTTTCGGCCGATCTGTTTATGTTTGTTGGTTCGGGGAATTCGATGGGTTTTTTGGTGGTGCTTTCTAATTGGTCATCTGCGAATAGCTGATTAATGGTTTTCTCGTCTTCAGGATTTGTTCTAGTTATTTCTTAGGGGAATGCCAGATTTCGGTTCCGGTTAATTAAATTGCTGAATTCAGATATGGTCAAAAGTAGACACCTATTTAATCTAAAACACCAACAATATACAAACATCGTCATCGTCGTTTGGCTCTCCTAGGTTTCTCAAGTAATAAACAATCTATGTTCTGGAAATGAGATCAATATTTTCCTCTATTTCAACAGCAATATATTTGATAGAATATCTTTGTTTGTTACTCTCTGCTTTATGCAGGATGAGACAAAATAAGAAAAATGAGAAAAATCTAAATTTATCGATTATTTATTTTTGATTAATTATAGTTATTCCACAACTGAATCCAAATTCAATAGTCCAATAGGTGGGTTTTTGCGATTGGATTGTGCTCCGCCTAAGTAATCCCATACGTGCTCAATTGGATTCATATCTGGTGAGTTTGCTGGCCAGTTCATCCTCTGGATATTTTTCTCTTAAAGAATGTTTTGAACCCTTCGTGTGCGGTGTGGTGGGGCGTTATCATCCTAATAAGTGAAGTTATACCTAAATTCGTTGCGCAGAGGAACAATGATTGGTTCAAATGATGTTTTCTACGTAGATGGCACCAGTCATTGTTCGTTCAACGATAATAAGAGGGGTACGGCGACCGAACATTATACACCCCAGCACATTATTAATCCGCCTTGAAAGGGCACAACTTCCCGGGCGAAATTGAGTCGCTTTAGTCTGCCTGGACCTCTTCAAACCCTTTCTCGTCGACTATCACTTTGTAAACCGTCGAGTATCACTTGGTAAAGGCCAGTCTTGGTGGTGTTCTGTACATTGCCGACGGGTAGCTCTATGTCCAGGTGATACCCGAGGTACTCTTACAGGTCTTCTTGCTCTTAAATTTCAGGAATGCAACCGTCTCATTATGGTACTGGTTGAGACTACCCGTCTACAGGACCTCAAAAAAAGGCTTCGAAGGGCAGATACAGATACCGTTCGATTCCTTCGAGTAAAATTGGCGATATAATGGTCTTCCTTTGCAGATGTTACTCTGGGTCGACCAGGCACCGCTCTCCGAGCACCGCTGCCGGTTTCCAGGAAAAGGGCCACTATGTGCTTTACTGAAGTCCGTGAAATATTCACACGTTGCGCAATCAGGTGGTTCGACAAAGCTTCTTGATGTAGGGCTACTATTCTTGCCCGGTCAAACTGAGAAATCGGATGTCCCGGCATTTTCCACGGAATATTCTCAATATTACAACTCTCGTTATTCGCTGAAAACTGATTAACTTCGAATACATCTGTATTCTCCCGAACAAAAAACATTTTTTGCTGGTTTATTGTTTTTATTCAAGTGATAAGATAGTGAAGATTCCACACACAAGAATGGTCATGTTATATTCAATAAGTTGAGAGTTGGTAGGGGAGGCCAAGTCTTTTGACGATTGAAAATTTACTATGAAGGGTTTTTTGAATATTACACCTAATAGCTGGATGAATTCTCCGGAACCCCCACATATTTTAATCTAAATAAATCTCTTGAAAACATTTGGAATTGAATTTTAAACATGCCGGAGATAACACTGTACCACTTTATAGACATATATTATATATTATCAGCACATGTTGTGATAATCAACTAATGAAGAATCAAAGGAAACATAAAGTATTGACCCAATTATTTAAATTCATCACCTAATACAATTGTTTCGAGTGGATATTAAGAAAAATCAAGTTCAATCGCCAAAAAAATGTTCCACATAGAATTCAAAAAGGTCTCATTCATTTTCCTTTTCAAAAAGTAGCACATTCTCCAAAAAAAGAACCTGAAAAATTCTAACCCACGTCTCTAAAGTTAGGAATTATTTGGATAAAAATAAAATAATGGATAAAAAATATACATACCATCTTATATCAAACATTCAGCGAAAAGGACTAATTTTTAGATAGTGCATAGCATATACAAAAATTCGGTTATTCCACAGAAATATAGAGGGTGTTCACTTTTACTTGGGCAAAACTTCAAGGGGAGATCATACAAGTTATTTACAACAAAAAAAGTCATATAATACATGGTCGAACTGTTGATGATCATTGTTCAATTTAATTCAAGTTTTTCCATAAAATCAATTATACTTCAGTTATTCTTGTAGCCTCATGAAATTTTATCACATTTCTGGGAACGGCATTGAATTTCCTACAAGATAAGAACTTCTGTTTGCCAAAAAAATCTTATTGCTGGCGTGGTAAAGAAATGAATATTACGATTCTGAAGTGAACAAAATCAGTTATATTTTTCCAATGGTTTTATCGATGAAAAATTATTGATTATGGACGTGTTTTCTTTTCAGCAAAAAATATCTCATTTAGTGGGCTTGCGATTGATATATCAACTTTTGTGCTAGCTGCTTGTCTTCTGCAATAAATATCACGGCTAAGAAGATGAAAAAGTTGAAATATTCTAAACCTAACTTTGCTCTATCTTGAAGCTCTTTATGATTAAATATTAAAGTAATTCTAATGGAAATAATGAATTTATCTGTCGAATCGAAACAATTCATAATTTTCTCATTTTTTTTCTACAATATTTATTATAAATTGAGTTAATTCGTTAAAATAATAAGAAACGGTTTTTTTACTTGATAGAAGGTTTATTACAAACTTTGAATATCAAAACAGATTCAATCCGTTAGTGTCCCACAATTTTAATAAAAAAATTTTTTTTTTCAAAAACTTTTAGAATTAAATTAATGTCTTATAAGCACTGCTTGTATTTAATAGACTTATAAAATCAAAACTCATTATACAATATCAAATGGAATAAAAAAGCCATCAAATATAAATATAAATTTTAATTAACAATTTGATATTGTATAATGAGTTTTGATTTTATACGTCTATTAAATATAAGCAGTGTTTACAAGACATTAATTTAATTCTAAAAGTTTTTGAAAAAAATTTTCGAAATTAAAATTGTAGGAGACTAACAGATTAAATCTGTTTTGATATTCAAAGTTTTTAATTCGTTAATACCCAAAATTATTAAGCGACAGAAACTGTCAGATTTGAAATTCAATATTTACGTTGATATTCAATCACAAGGAGCTTCAACATAGAGCAAATTAAGGATTGGAATATTTCAACTTTTCTTTATCTTCTTAGCCATGACATTATGACAGAGGACAAGCAGCTAGCACAAAAGTTGATATGTCATTCCAAAGCACACCAAATGAGGTATTTTTTGCTGGAAAGGAAACAGGTGCATAATTAAATATTTTTCGTCAATAAAACCATTGGTAAAATATGACTGATTTTGTTCACTTGAGAATCGTGATATTTATCTCCTAACCACGCCCGCAATAAGAATTTTCTGGAACACAGACCTTCTTGTAGCTAATTTAATGAAGTTTCCAGGTATATGATCAAATTTGATGAGGCTACAAAGATACCTGAAGTATAATTGATTTTATAGAAAAGTTTGAAATATTTCGCGAAATCAAGAAATATTAAATTGAAGAATAATCATCATCATTTCGACTATGTGTTATAACATTTTTTGTTGCAAATAGCTTGTATGATCTCCCCTTGACCTTTTTAAAAGTAGATAATGAAAGAAGATACGATATAGACTCAGCATTAGAAAAAAGCCAACCGTGTGATAATAAAAAAAAGTTTTCAAACAATATACATATTCTGAAAAATTACTATGAAGAGTTTTTTTAATATTACAGATTATTTCTTAATATCCACTCGAAACAATTATATTAGGTGATGAATTTAAATAATTCGGTCAATACTTTATCTTTCCTTTGATTCTACATCAGTTAATTACCACCACAAATGTTGATAATATATATGTTTATATAGTGATAAGTGATGCGTTATCTAAGGAATGTTTGCAATTTGATTCTTAATGTTTTCAAGAGATTTATTTAGGTTAAAATCTTTTCTTGGAATTTTCTTTAAAGTATAGCATCTCTCGAAATGGAAGCGCTGCACTCGTAATGTATAAATGAATGACGCATAATGAAATTTAATTTTCAAAAAATTAAAATTTGGGTTTATTGATTTCGGTTCTGAAATTCAAATCGGAGATAACCTTTGATTCATTACGCCATAGGCGTTAAGAATAATAATTTAGCCACTACTCTATGCAAGAAAAATATTATTTTAGACAACAATAAAGGAAATCCTTATTTTATGAGTGTGTGTTTTGTTGAAATAGTAGGTAATCAAACATTGTCACAAGAGTCTTGAGTATTTCCTCCTTGTATTAATTTAACTGGACTCAACCCATAGATGTCTACGTATTTTTTAATTGACGTGCAATGACTAATTATCAAGAGATGTTACAATGCTTTCTCAAATGTGAGTCAATAGGGACTGAATTTTAATTATCATGATGACATCGAAGACAAGGAAGCAAGAATTGCTTTTAATTAAATATTTGAAGATAAGAGATATTTCTATTTTCATAATTAAAAAGGAAATTTAAAGGATAACCCTATACAAATTAACATACCTTGAGAATTATTTAAATATTTTAATATTAGCCTTCTACATATTTAATTCCAAAAAATTATATTTAATGATTATAACTTCTGAAAATAAATTAAAATAATGTCATATAACGAAGCAAAGTCTCTCTTAAAACTTGTTTTTCAGTAATGTTTTACATATCTTGAGTTTTTTTATATAAAGTACCTTAGTTAGATATCCAATAATATTGAATGGTCTGAGTAAGATAGTTTTATGATGAAATTCTTAAGATTATCTCAAACATTTTTGAAAGATATTTGTTTTCATAAGAGGGATGAGCAGAAACAAAATTTTGTCTACTCAAAATATTTGATTTATAAGATTTTTGTTAACAATTTATATTTATTGGATTTTGTTATACCATTCGGATGTCTTATAATGAATGTTTATTTTATATGTCAATTGATATAAGTGGTACTTATATGACATTATTTTAATTTATTTTCAGAAGTTATAATCATTAAATTTAATTTTTTGGAATTAAATATGTAGAAGGCTAATATTAAAATATTTCAATAATTTTATATACCTTCTATCAAGAATTAACCTCTATTTATGTTATCATACCTTGAGAAGTAATAATACAGTAACATGTGCCCAACAAAGATTCCGGATCTTATATATATAGAAAATTTGTTTCTAGGAAGTTCTAACAGTGAAATACATGTATGAATTATTTTCAGACAAATCATTTTGTATGTTCATATATATGTACAAATTTCTGACCGAATCTAGTGAATGTTTCCGAAATATTCCTTTTGTTTGTAGTCTTCTAATTCTGACGAAATTTTGCATAAACGATACTTGATGTATAATCAACAGTCGTTTCGTGGTATATAGTAATAAAAAGATGAAAAAGTCCTAAAAGATCATTAGATTCAACTGAATATTCACATATATATATATATATATATATATATATATATATATATATATAGCCATTGTGGATAAATTAAGTTATATACGAATTAGCTGAATATTTCTTTTCCATAAGGGAAAATATAGTGTTTCTAAAATTCATAAAACTCGGTGATGACAAAAATAAATTCCTGGATGTGATGAAATATATAAATTATATATTATTATTATTTTATTGGGGTTGTCAACAATGCAGTCTGAATTTATGAATTCACTCGAGATAATTATTCACATGTAAATTTCGTTCCAAAAATCTTGAAGTCAAATAATAAAAATTTTATTTTTTTTACTTACTCACAATTATCTAAAGATAATTTTTATTATTACATATTTTTGTTGCTCACACATGTTCAATTCCGAAAAAACCATTTTAAGGTCAATTTTGAAATGATAATTCATGGAAAATTTCTATTACTTCATGATATTTTGTTGTTTTGGAAATGATTATTCACAAGTATTTATTTTTTCGCTCATTTCCGGCAAATATTTTCACTGAGATTTTTTTTTCTTTAAAAGGTAAATTGATTTTTATCCTCTCAGAAATACTTTGTATGATAAAAAAATAAAACAAAAGATAAACACGGAGATGAAATATTCATTGGCCACCACAAAATAGCCATATTGAAATGTTTTCTTAAATGGTTCAAATATTAAATTTGAAAAAAATCAAATCCAAATTAGTTGGTTCACTTAATCACGGAAGAAATATGTTTTAGTTCATATAGAAAAAAACATATAATTAAATTGTAAACCGGTTATTCTGTTCGTCAATTAAATTAATGAAAAAAACAAATTCACGGTTTTAAACTAACTATAAATTTTCATAGAATGAGACTGTAAAAAATTCCTTACCTGTAATTTTTGTCAATAGGCAATCAAACTATTCCTACGTGCGTCCACATATCACATGAAAAATCAAAAAATAAAATCGGAAAATCCTCCTAAGTCGAAAAAACCGGAATTATTCCCGAAAATTCGAATATTTTTGAACCGAGGATATTTCGCGGCTAAGCGTAAGAAGACGTTTAATCGGACCGCTTCGATTGATACCGTGGTCTGTACTCGCTGACCGAGTATAGAATTTGCAATAATTTGACACGGTGCCCTCCTCGTCTGTGATGCCGGCCGTTGGATACTTTTTGGGTCAAGCGTGTGCCCGATATAGTTTTGAAATTTTGGCACCCACAGCGAGTGAATGAATATGAGAGTGTGCCTATATACCGGACCCATTGTTTCACCTGGAGCGGGGGTAGTCGCTTTTTGTCATGCTCATTCACGATATTCTATGATCGATATGGATAGGACCATCCATTTTGAGATTCTGAAAGTAAATTTAAATAAAACATATTCATGATTTAGATTTCGATAAATTTTTATCGGAGATATTATGGATAGATAAATAGAGCACTTTGGTTATAGTTCTAGTGTTGAAATTGTATTCGTTATATAATCGTAACGAATACCAACTCGAGTTTAGACAATATATTTCGATTATACGAACCTCTTCACTCGACGTATTTCGCGAAACACCACTCTCGTCTCGTGTCTCGGTGTAAAATCGAATATTGTCTATGCTCTTGTGATATTATAACTGATAATGCCATTATGAATGATTTCTTGTAGTGTCAATGAATTATTTATCCAAATTTGTCATATCTCTCTTGAAGTAGAGCCCTTACGAAACCAGGTACTTAGCCAACCAATTAATCCATAAAATATTTTTTTTAATTAGCAACTTCAGCACTCGCCAAGAACTCTCTTTTGTCTTTTATCGACTGAAAACGGGTGCCTCGAAGTGATAATTATAGTTGTTTGATTGATTCGGTCTTTACTTGGTGGAAACTCATTTTAATCAAAAAAATATAGGAGACAGTATTTTAATTTCCACAAAAATGTTTATAATACAACAATTGTTTCACCACGATGTGGCTTCTTCAGGTATTTACATTCTACTGGCTGACGGTGTTCAATGTGACCTGTTTGAATATATTGTTAGGTAAGTGACAAAATAATGGAAGAACAAGTCATAAAAACTCAAGGTGATTATTGTAGTTTGCCGCTAAAAAATACTATTAGGGAAAGATATTCAGTAATGGAGACTTGTCAATATCTGTTTGTTCGTTCAAAAGGATTTTACGGGCATTGTACCTGTTGATTTCAAGAAATTCTAAAAGTGTTAATCTAGAACTTTTGCTTTCGTTGTGGATAAATTCATAGTTATTGTTGAAATTATGCCTGAATTCCTTAATATGATTAGCATATGTGGAATGTACGGAATCAGATATATAACTCCTTTGGTGTTCTTCGATTCTTTTCTTCCATAATCTACCTGTCTGGCCAATGTATACTAAAGACAATAGATGCAAGTCAACTTGTAGACTCCAAATTTATTTTCTTTATTTAAAATAAATGGAGGTTTATAATTGAGAGAAGGTATATAAAATTATTTAAATATTTTAATATTTACAGATATATTCTGTTAGCCTTCTACATATTTAATTCCAAAAATTATATTTGATATTATAGCTTCAGGAATTAAATTAATGTCATATAAGTACCACTTATATCAAACGACATATTCATTATAAGACATCCAAATGATATAACAAAATCCAATAAATATAAATTGTTAACAAAAATCTTATAAATCAAATATTTTGATTAGACAAAATTTTGTTTCATCCCTCTTATGAAAACAAATATCTTTCAAAAATGTTTAACATAATCTTAAGAATTTCATCAAAAACCTATCTTACTTAGAATATTCAATATTATTGGATATCTAAGTTACTTGTTAGAAAATCTCAAGATATGTAAGAACATCGGTAAAAAAACAAGTTTTAAGAGAGACTTTGCTTCGTCAGTACACAATCGTATTCAATAAAATACAAAATCAATCAACAAAAGTATTTACTTACCCTTTAATTCAGAAAGCTTCTTGGTAAATGAATACTGAACATTTAAATGGAGTCTAATATGGCTCGAAATAAATAGTTATGTGGTTTACCATTAATCTTAAAGATTGGAATGCAATTTACTCAGATGGTCCTTGTGCTATAACAAAGGCCGTTTAATTACCTTCTAATCTTTAAGATCAATGGTAAATCACAGAATTACTTATTTCGAGCCATATTAGACTCCATTTAAATGTTCAGTATTCATTTACCAAGAAGCTTTGAGAATTAAAGGGTAAGTAAATATTTTTGTTGATTGATTTTTATATTTAAGTGATTAAGATTGAGTACTGACGAAGCAAAGACTCTCTTAAAACTTATTTTTTAGTAATGTTTTTATATATCTGAAGATTTTTTAAAAAGTAACTTAGATATCCAATAATATTGAATATTCTAAATAAGATAGTTTTATGATGAAATTCTTAAGCTTCTGTTGAACATTTTAGAAAGACATTTGTTTTCATAAGAGGGATGAGCAGAAACAAAATTTTGTCTACTCAAAATATTTAATTTATAATATTTTTTTAACAATTTATATTTATTGGATTTTGTTATATCATTTGGATGTCTTATAATGAATGTATATTTTATATGTCGTTTGATATAAGTGGTACTTATATGACATTAATTTAATTCCTGAAGTTATAATATTGAATATAATTATTTGAAATTGAATATGTAAAAGGCTAACAGAATATATCTGTAAATATTAAAATATTTAAATAATTTTCTTTATTTGTTCGATCCTTATTGTTTTTTACGTAGGTACTAAGGTTATTAATGATTTTAAAAGCTGCGTTGAAATTGAAAATATTTTTTAAATATTGAGCAATATTTTCAGATAATCCATTAACATAAGATAACTAAAAATATTTCTGTGTATTGTCCCCTTTTATGATTGGGTGCACGAGATTTAATGCCATTTTCTTTTGTTTATTGAATACCATTTTGTCTATAAGAAAGGGGTTGTAACAGTTGTTTGACGCTATTTGTTTGATAATATTTAATTCTTTCAAAAAGTTCAGAATTCAAAGGGACATTCAATAGTCTATGAATAAAACTATTATATCATATCACCCCACCAACTAAAAGATGTCAGCATATAATAGTTTTATTAATAGACTATTGAATGTCGTTTGAATTCAGATAACTTTTTGAAAGAATTAAATATTATAAAACAAATAAGGTCGAACAACGGTTACAATCCCTTTCTTATACACAAAATGGTATACAATAAACAAAAGAAAATAGCTTTAAATCTCGTGTACCCAATCATAAAAGAGGACAATACACATACATATTTTTCGTTATCTTATGTTGATGGATTATCTGAAAATATTGCTAAATATTTCAAAAATATTTTCAATTACAACACAGCTTCTGAAACCATTAATAACCTACATAAAAAACAATAAGGATCGAACAAATCAAGAAAATAAATCTGGAATCCACAAGTTGACTTGCAACGATTGCCCTTTAGTATACATTGGCCAGACAGGTAGATCATTCAAGAAAATAATCCAACAGCACCAAAGGCGTTATATATCTGATTCTGTACATTCGACATGTGCTAATCGTCTTAAGGAATTCAGGCATAATTTCAAAAACAACTATGAAATTATCCACATCGGAAGCAAAGTTTTTTAGGTATTCATGACAAAAACTTTTAACAAAACCAAGATCCATGAGCGTATCGAGAATTGATTTTGGAAATTTTTCCAACTTAATCGATAGTTTAATTTCATTATTTCACCAGATATTATTCATTATAGTATACTAGCTTTTTACCCGCGGCTTCGCCCGCAGTGGAGTCATTAAATAAGTATGAAAGATAAAGGGTAAGGGTATAATAATAGTAAAACTTCATTACTGAAGTAGCTAAATTTGACGATTTTTTGACAAACAATTGTTTTATCTTTCGTAAAAAAAATTTTTTTTTTAAATATAAAGTACCCTATGTTACTTCTAATACCTTCAAGAGTATATGTACAAAGTTTCATGATGATCGGTTCAGTAGTTTTTGCGTGAAAGCGTAACAAACAAACTTACATTCGCATTTATAATATTACTAGCTTTTTACCCGCGGCTTCGCCCGCAGTGGAGTCATTAAATAAGTATGAAAGATAAAGGGTAAGGGTATAATAATAGTAAAACTTCATTACTGAAGTAGCTAAATTTGACGATTTTTTGACAAACAATTGTTTTATCTTTCGTAAAAAAAATTTTTTTTTTTAAATATAAAGTACCCTATGTTACTTCTAATACCTTCAAGAGTATATGTACAAAGTTTCATGATGATCGGTTCAGTAGTTTTTGCGTGAAAGCGTAACAAACAAACTTACATTCGCATTTATAATATTAAGTAGGGATAGCTTTTTACCCGCGGCTTCGCCCGCAGTGGAGTCATTAAATAAGTATGAAAGATAAAGGGTAAGGGTATAATAATAGTAATGAGTCAATATGATAACTAAATTTTATTGTTTGGCTGAGATCAACAATTTTTAAAATCTACTACAGACAGAAGTTTCAACACTTTAATATATGCTTATTGAAATGCATCAACAAATGTTAAAATATATTTCACCGTAACACAAATAAATAATTCTGAATTCTAACAATTTAAAAAAATAAAATACAAAGTATTAATTTAAGATATTTTTGTAGACAATGTTATAAGTTTTCCTGTCGCGTGCAAATATGTGTAAATTCCTGGCATTAGATACACGTGAACAGGCTACATAATTTCGTAAAAAAAATTTTTTTTTAAATATAAAGTACCCTATGTTACTTCTAATACCTTCAAGAGTATATGTACAAAGTTTCATGATGATCGGTTCAGTAGTTTTTGCGTGAAAGCGTAACAAACAAACTTACATTCGCATTTATAATATTAAGTAGGGACTAGCTTTTTACCCGCGGCTTCGCCCGCAGTGGAGTCATTAAATAAGTATGAAAGATAAAGGGTAAGGGTATAATAATAGTAAAACTTCATTACTGAAGTAGCTAAATTTGACGATTTTTTGACAAACAATTGTTTTATCTTTCGTAAAAAAATTTTTTTTTTTTAATATAAAGTACCCTATGTTACTTCTAATACCTTCAAGAGTATATGTACAAAGTTTCATGATGATCGGTTCAGTAGTTTTTGCGTGAAAGCGTAACAAACAAACTTACATTCGCATTTATAATATTATTACTAGCTTTTTACCCGCGGCTTCGCCCGCAGTGGAGTCATTAAATAAGTATGAAAGATAAAGGGTAAGGGTATAATAATAGTAAAACTTTATTACTGAAGTAGCTAAATTTGACGATTTTTTGACAAACAATTGTTTTATCTTTCGTAAAAAATTTTTTTTTTTTAAATATAAAGTACCCTATGTTACTTCTAATACCTTCAAGAGTATATGTACAAAGTTTCATGATGATCGGTTCAGTAGTTTTTGCGTGAAAGCGTAACAAACAAACTTACATTCGCATTTATAATATTATATAGTAGGGATAGTAGGGATATAGGGATAGTAGGGATACATGATATAGTTCGTTGAAATCAGGTTATTAAGGAGCTTTAAAAAATATACAGTATGTTCCATTTAAAATAAGGAAGACGGACTGTGCTGGGATTGCGCGAATCACCTATATATTTAAATTTATGCTTAAAAAGGGCACCATTGAGTTTTAAAGTTCCCAGTGTTTTTTATAATATATGTATATACCTTGAGCTGACAACATGGACGTCTTCGGAAATCCCAAATGTTAGTCATTCTTGAACGACTTCTTGAGTTCATAATTGAATATAATCAAAACATAAAAATCATGTGGTTGTGTTATCTTCCACTGAAAACGAAAATGTCCCAGTTCATCCTCGATGTCAAAATTCCAAGTGTACGAAAGAATCAAGATATCCTTTTAATATGCATTAAAACCCGAATGAAATGCATGAAACGAAGTACATAATAAACGTTTACGGCCTTCCATTGCTGAACACAAGTGACAAGGAACTTAAGAAAATGGCTTGCATCATACGCGCCGTTATAAAAATGACCTTTTTCAGTCAAACCGGTCTCTTTGGCACTTGGTCAGTAGTTGCAACGAGTCAGCGGTTGTTTAGAGGGGATGGGCTTCTTCCTTTTTCAGAAAATCAAATTGGTACGCACAATCGCAATAAATCAGGAAAAATAGGTGCCTCAAGTCCGGCTACTTCAAATAGACAAGTACAAAAACATTAATTTACGTTTGAGGCGATTCTACCATATGTATACAAGGAGCATACGGAAGGTTTCCATTTAAACAGGCGAAAATATGTTTCTGGTGATTCGTTGGATATCAGAGAATTAAATTAAAAAATTGGAAAACACATACTTGATCTTACGCGGTCGTAAAGGGTTTTCCAATAAAAGGTTTCATATGATATTAGAAAAAAACGAGTATATTCCAAGTGAAATCAATGGACGCTTATTTCACGGTAAAGGGAAGGGTATGCCAATGTCAAAAGATGACAGCTTCAAAGTGACATAAGACCAGATAGCGGGTTATTCAAAATGAAACCTCTTATTGGAAAACCTTTATTCATGTATCTAAACTAAAAGAAATGTTAAGATGACTAAATCTAAACATTTTAAATCGATTTTTCGTCAATTTTATAGCCACTTGGAGCAGTTTTAACGTCGAAACATCTATAAGTGGGCGGAGCTTTTCCGAAGTGGACGCGCGAGATTTTGGATATAGGCTAAATTTAAAATGTCACATTTTCTTTCGCTCGTAGCGATTAAACGGGAAAACGTATAGGAATGAAAATGGTTTTATTTGAGAAATCGGTTTTTCTTCTTTCGACTCGCACTTTTTTGCAGTTCCTGCCGGAAAAAGTCTTTCCGCTATGAAGGAGAGTATTTTTGGAGTTTTCAGCGTTTCCGGACAATTTTGATATACTTATTACCCGCCAGAAAAGACTATAAGCTTACGTTCGGACACTTCATCGATTATTTTTATTTTGTGGACACAAAGTGGGATAAAGTTTGTATCCTTCAAGTGTTTTATTGAATAATTTTAATCAATATTCGATATTTTCTTTAGGTTCTTTTCTTCCTTTTGATGCTGTGTACTGAGTGTTAATTCTATGTTTACTAAATTTAAACTGTGTTTTCTAAAACATTTATTTAATTCTTTGTGAAAAATTTATATAAAATTGAAATTTGTTGTGAGATTAGCAGAATTAATCTGTTTGAATATAATAATAAAAATAGGTTTTTTACTTCATAGAGGGATTATTTAAAAAATTTCAAATATCATACAGATTTATTCTGTTATCCTCCTACAAATGTTTATTTCGAAAATTTTTAATTCAAAAACTTTTAGAATTGAATTAAATATCATTTGTTTTCTGGAGAGTCCATAAAATACCTTGCAAACTTTGTGTAGTTTGTAGGATTTTCGATAGTTCACTTTATTCTTGTGTTTGTTAAGATATCTGCATTCTGTTTGTCTGGTAAGATATATTTTGTTAATTATATTTATTTTTTAAGTTTGAAGTGGGGCTGATGAGTTTCCGTTTATAATAATTCTAAATTGCTTTTTGGGGATGCTCTGCATGTTTTAGGAATTTTTTTGAAGGAACTTATTTTTAGCAAGTTGTTTTTGAAGTTTTTGAGATTATAATTTGCATTTTTGGAGGGAGATTTGGTTTTGATAAAACAAGGAACTAAACAAAATGTTGAACCCTTCGGGTATTCATTTATGGGGTTAATTGATAGTTTATATTTCTTTGAGTTCTTTTATTCCCTTTGGTACGTGGGGTAAGTGTTAAATTCTATATGCCTACCAAAGTGATATAGTGTGTTTTTAGACATTTATTTAACTTTATTCCAAAAGTTTTTGGATAAAAACTTTTTGAAATTAAAATTTGTAGGAGGTTAACAGAATAAATCCGTATGATATTTAAAATTTTTCAATCTGTTTGATATTTAAGATATTTCAAAAGATATAAATTTATAGTGAGATAAGCAGAATAAATCTTTATGATCAATAATAAGAAGCGGTTTTTTACTTGATAGAAGGATTATTACAAACTTTGAATATCAAAACAGATTTAATCTGTTAGTCTCCTACAATTTAAATTAAAAAAATATTTTTTGAGAAACATTAAATTAATGTGTTATAAGCACTGCTTGTATTTAATAGACGTATAAAATCAAAATTCATTATACAATATCAAATGGAATGAAAAACCCAACAAATATAAATTGTTAATTAAAATTAAAAAATAAATAATATTGAATATTTCATTCCAAGCATGCGCACCTGAACTCTTCGGACAGGCGTGAAAAACTCGCTTTCCATTGTTTCAATTTAAAAAAAGACATCTCTTCCGCAAAAGCTGTTAGCGAGAATCCTGTGGAGGGGGTTCAAGGTCGCTTGTTACTTTGATAACATAACCTATCTGCCAAACTTATGGATATCAAAGACTTTTATCTGCTTTTTTTTCATTTCAAAACATAAAAATGACCCTTCATGTTTCAATTTTTTTAACCATTTCAAATAATTTAATGAAAAACTTGCTTTCGTCCCCATTTTACTTTTTACTCCAATTAATAATTCCAACACCGCATCGGACCATCACTTCTAGAAAAATTAATTAAAGAGAATGATAAATCTTTAATACAAGAATACTTAAAATATTTCACATAGTGCTCATATGTGCTACATAAAAATAATATATAAATTGGAATATATATCAATTCTTTAAAATCCTCCAGGGTTGCTGCGCAAAGGAGCCCGTAATGTCATGTCGCCTAGCTGTTGATCATTAGCCATTAAAACTATGGCAAACCCAATCATGCAAATTACTATACAACAAAAAAATATCGTAATAACTAATTCCAATCCATTATCGTCTCCATCCGATCGAGCACCTGAAAAAGAGAGATTTCATTTAATTTTGAGTTCTCAATTTTGAAAAAATTAAGGATTGTTTTGTAAATGAAATGATACAGGGTGAGTCAACTAAAACGACACATAGCCCTATCGGACAAACTGAATATTTTCTGCACAAACGCTGTTCAATTTTGATTTGAGAGAGAACATCAAGAAAACTAACCTTATCATCACAAAAGGTCAAAAGTCTTGGCCCCCATATCAACTCTCAACTTGTTGAATGTAACATGACAATTTTTTGTGTGTGGAATCTTCACTATCTTATCACTTAAATGAAAACAATAAACCAGCAATACATGTTTCTTGTTCGGGAGAATACAGGTGTATTAGAAGTTACTCTGTTTTCTGCGAATAACGAGAGTTGTAATATTGAGAATATTCCGTGGAAAATGCCGGGACATCCAATTTCTCAAATTGACCGGGCAAGAATAGTAGCTTTCTCGAACCACCAGATTGCGCAACGTTTGAATATTCCACGGACTTCAGTAAGGCTCAAAGTGGCCCTTTTCCTGGAAACCGACAGCGTCGCCCGGAGACCGGTGCCTGGTCGACCCAGAGTAACATCTGCGAGGGAAGACCATTATATGGCCAAATTTTCCAAACCATTACATTGTACAAAACACGAAAAAAATCATCAACGCTCTGTATCTTTCTCCACAGCAATATTTTTTGAGGTATATTTGCTCTAATCGTCATATTTTGGTCCAAATAATCTGTTCTTAGCCCAATAGTTATGATTCACCCTATAGATAGGTTGTCTCCGAAACAGAACCATTTTCAGTCATTTGAATTTTTTCCGTTTGAAATGAGCCAAACGTCCAAAAATTGAAAAGATTAGTTTTCCTGTAGGTGTTATTTCATGAATTCTCCTTTGAATCATTTGAAATTCTTCTATTTGAAATGAGCTATGACAAAATAGCGTCCAAAAATTGAATAGATTATAATAAGGATCAATACAAAAAACACACTTCTTTGTTAAAATAATCTATTGGCTATCGATTTCGGCCTTAAGCCATCATCAGGCCAGCTGAAATAAACACATATATAAACATGTACACTTTACAATAAAAATACAGACAATCATCATTACAAATATTTTGGGGTAATTTTCTAAGAATTTATTCATTTTTGTCCTTTTGTTATTCATTCAATTATTGGACTAAAAATTGTGTTATTCGAACTCACCGTCAGCAAATAAAATACAATATTGTCAAAAATTCAAAAAATATACACATACCAAACAGGTACATATAGAGGGATAGCTTTTTTTTGTTGATGAAATATTGTATGGATAACCCTCGAAAACAGTAAACAACGGTGAAAAACGTACAAATGAGATATAGTAGAGTAGATAACAAGATGCGCATATTAACGTCTGGTATGTTATGGATATTGATCAAACGTTGCGAAATACGAATAAAAGTAAAACAGTTACTATGTGAGCGTTCCAAGGAATTTAAAAAGTTTTGATAGTATTCTGAAATCTATAAAGAATAAAATGCTCATCCATAAGATATACCCACACCATCTATCAATCAACGATACATTTCTTTGCTATTTTATAAAGGATTCAATGAAAAAATCAACGCAACTGTCAGAAAACATGACTACACATTAATTAACAAACGATATCAGACCCTTGGAAGCATCTCAATAACAAGAAGAGAATAAGCAACGATCAATATAGTGGCATTTGCAAAATAACTTTTACTGACTGCCCTTCCTTTTATATAGGGAACCCGTTCAGCAAATAAAAGATTCAATGAACACGTAAAGAATCGACGAAATTCAGCATTAGAAAATCATCTGATAGAACTGGATCATAAGACCACAATTGGAAATTTAAGAATCCTGCACAGAGAAGACAACTATCGGAGACTATTACTCCTTGAACAATATGAAATTCTAAAGAATAAACAGAACAAACACCTATTAAAAGAAATCTCAGAATTTCCAGATAGAAATCTTTTTAAATTCCTTGGAACGCTCACATAGTAACTGTTTCACTTTTATTCATATTTCGCGCCGTTTGATTAATATCCATCACATACCAGACGTTAATATGCGCATCTTGTTATCTATCCTACTCTTCGATATCTCATTTGTAAGTTTTCGAGGGTTATACATAAAATATTTCATCAACAAAATAAAAGCTATCCCTTTATATGTACCTGTTTGGTATGTGTATATTTTTTGAATTTTTGACAATATTGTATTTTATTGCTGACGGTGAGTTCGAATAACACAATTTTTAGTCTAATAATTGAATGAATAACAAAAGGACAAAAATGAACAAATTCTGAGAAAATTCCCCCAAAATATTTGTAATGATGATTGTCTGTATTTTTATTGTAAAGTGTACATGTTTATATATGTGTTTATTTCAGCAGGCCTGATGATGGCTTAAGGACGAAATCGATAGCCAATAGATTATTTTAACAAAGAAGTGTATTCTTTGTATTGATTATTATAACGTTCACACACATATGGAAGAGTTCACAACCAGAATTGAATAGATTAGTTTTCCTGTAGATGTAATTTCATGAATTCTTCACCTCTCTCTTTAAATTACCCCTTCTAAATTACTTTTTGTATGAATCCGTCCTTGAATACCAGGTACTCTCGGCATGAGCTCTTTAATATGCCCAATATTCAACGATTTACGGACCATTTGGGAAGTCACCTCGAAATAGATACTACGAAGGTTCTAAGATGTCAGACAGCTTCCCGTGCCCTAGGTCAATTTATCTAACCCGTTTTTTTTTACTTAATGACTTAACGTCCTAGCCTACACACATAAGCCTTCGGTATTTCACCTCTTCTAAATAATTGGTTATCTACATTCTACAAGATTCAATCTCAACTTTTTTATTGTGTTTCGACGGTTTTTTATGAGATTAATTTATACCCGTTAGTTTTTAAAGAATTCTATTCTTGCTAGCGTCATTCCAAGACAGGGTGCCCTCGAGAAGCAACTTGGAATATGAAAAGGATTACCGATAAGGACTAGACTGGCCTTGACACGAAACTAGATATGGAAGATAATCGAGGTGTCCCAGAAACCTAAGTCAAGCCGGAAATGGGTGCTAGGGCAAGTGAGGGCAGAGTTATCAGAAAATCATGAAGGAATTTAGTTATGTTCTTATAAAATTATAGGTAGAAAAGAAAAGAAACTGACACTCTCTAATAATCCATCAGGTACCCAAAAATTCAGTTTTTATTAGTCCAGTCAAAATAGACATTTAAATTATCCAAAATTCACATAGAGCTAAAAAATGGTATAGGCTTTAAATAAACGATTACAAATGAAATGTCGAAAATCTCCTTCGATCTTACTTCTGCAAAACATTTATTCAAGTTGAAAGATAAAACATTCAGGTTTTTTCCATTTTTCTCTGAAACGTTAAGTTTTATCGTAAAAATGTGTCAGAGAAAAGTTGTAGACCAAACAATTCGCTACAAAAGTTATTCAGATACTTTTTTCCGTACGTATCACCATTCATGAGATATCGCGGTTTTCAATGTTGAAAAATCCATATTTTATATATATTTTTTATTTTATATATATACACGCACTTCCGCTTCACCTATGAGCTAATGTATCGGGTGTATTTTTAGAGTGATAGAACTTTCGATAAGTGATTTTACAGAAGGTAGAAGCCATGTTGTTTTGATATTTCGGTTCAGTATGCATTGATAAATGATCATGGAAAGACTCACGCCGCAACAACGTTTACAAATCGTTGAAATTTATTTTCAAAATCAGTGTTCTATTCGCCGAACTTATAGAGCACTTCGTGAAATTTATGGTTTACGTAATCGTCCATCAGAGCAGCTTATTCGTAGAACTATCGATAGATTTCGAACAACATTTTCTCTATTCGATGCATCAACAACAACAAGACAAAGAACTGTACGTAGAGAAGAAAATATTGCTGCTGTAAGTCACAGTGTTAATGATGATGTAGATTTGTCTATTCGTCGACGTTCACAAAAAGTTAGACTCTGTGCATACACCACATGGAAAATTTTGAGTAAAGATCTTGGTCTACACTCATACAAGATCTAACTGGTTCAAGAACTAAAGCCACTTGATCATAATAAGCGTAGTTTGTTTGCTAGAACAGCTTGAAGTTGATCCACTTTTTTATCGTAAAATTGTGTTTAGTGATGAAGCGAATTTCTGGTTGAACGGCTACGTAAACAAGCAAAATTGCCGTATATGGAGTGAAAACAATCCTCAAGAATTTCTGCAGGTTCCATTGCATCCTGAAAAATGCACTGTATGGTGTGCTTTACACGCTGGAGAGATCATCGCTGCAAATTTCTTTAAAAACTATGCTGTAGCTAATGTTACAGTGAATGGTGAAGGGTATTGACCCAGAAGTGTTTTGGTGCTTCACCTCATGTTGCTACCGTAACAATTGATTTATTGAAAGAAAGATTTGGCGATAACATTATTTCGAGAAATGGTCCAATTAGTTGGCCTCCAAGAGCATGCGACATAACTCCACTGGATTATTTTCTTTGCGGTTATGTCAAGTCATTGGTTTATGCCGATAAACCAGAAACAATAGACGCTTTGGAAGCCAACATAACTCGTGTTATTGATGAAATAAAGTCTGAATTGCTCGAAAAAGTGGTCCAAAATTGGTCTGGTCAAATGCGGTTCCTCAGAGCTAGTCGTGGTGTACATATGGCGGAAATTATTCCTAAGACATGAATGCCAAAAAATTATCTTTCGAATAAAAAAAAATTGGCTTCAATCTTAATTTAAATGTGTTTTATTTCAATTTAAAGTTCTATCACTCTTTTTTTAGAGTGATAATTGGCGCATTTTTTTAACGTGAAGATCCCATACTCCACGATCTATTGTGATAAAGAAAGTTTGATCAGATTCTACCTTATTGATTGAAATAATGGTTCTATTGCTAATGATCAAAGTGTAACGGGTTAAGTTCTTCTAAATGTTATTATGATAGATAATTTTCTAATACAATGAGGTGGACCGGAAAGTAATGTCTCTTTTTTAAATTAAATTCAAACAAATTAATTGTTAACAGGTTTTTATTTTTAATCAATAATGTAATCACCTTCGTTTTCAACAACTTTTCGCCATCTAGTGTGCAAATTTTCAATGCCGGACCGATTAAAATCAATTAGTTTTTGAATTAAATATGTCGAGATGACATATTGGACATCATCCAAATTTTCGAACTTTTTACCACTAAGAAAATGTTGTAGGTAGGTAGGGTGAAGCAGTACCTCCCACCCCAATTCATTAGTTTTATCTATAGTCTATAGTCTTGCACAGTGCGATCTCGCATTATCGTGTTGCAGAATAACGCCTTTTCTGTTGACAATCGCCGGATACTTTTCGATTAAAGATTGGTTCAGTCGATCCAATTGTTTGCAATAAAGATCTGCATGAACAGTTTGTCCAGGTTTCAGCACTTCAAAATAAACAATTCCACGTATACTACTCCAAACACACAGAAGCGCCTTTTTGGGATGTGAACCCGGCTTTGCAGTACTTCGTGGTGATTCATTTGGAGGAGAGAGCCACTGCCTTTTGCGTTTTGGATTATCATATAGGACACGTTTTTCGTCTCCAGTGATCAGGCGATCAAAAAACGGTTCTGTATGGTGCCGTTGAAGCAATAAGTTGCATGTGATGGATCGGTTGGCTTTTGTTCTCTTCGAACACCTGCCCTGCTTATTTTTCCAATCGGCTGCCAATGTTTTTGGATGGTCGACTAATGTTGGTTAAGGGTTACGAGTTCCTGGATTGTTTGATATGGATTTGCTTCCACTTCTGCCCTTAGCATATCATAGTAGAGAACCATATTTGGCATTTACGAACTTCTGGGTAATGCATTTGGATAAACATCGCAAATGTTTTTGGTCACAACTGTTGCGTTTCTATCCTTGCGAAACTCAAAAAGCATACAATGCCGGATATGCTCTTCTGGTATTTGGTGGGTCATTTCACCCCGAATTGCAAAAAAAGTCTTATATTTAATAATTTCGAAGTGAACAAGGCGCAATAACATCAAAATGTCTTTGACACGACTTCAAAGTATACAATGAGCTGACAAATGACAATCAAATATCGACAAGCACAGAAGAAATAGGTCCCCCTATTTCTTCGCCAATTATTTCTTTATCTTCACTACCTTCTTCTTGACCTAGCAGATTTCTGTACGATGTTCTAAGAAAAAAGATGCATCAGTTGTCTCTTCATTTATATCATAAATATTATTTTCTGTTGTAACGGGTTATCTATTTCGTGGTTCGGATTTCACAGCCCTGTTTCAATGACATATGTCGAACAGAACTATGATCCGAAGCCTCCTCATATGTTTAGTTTAAGGTTAGCATTTAACAATATGGATCGTTTATCTACTGCTGTACGTGTGCAAATTGTGAAAACTTACTACAAAAACAATGATTCTGTAATAAATACGTTTCGTGCATTATGGGCAGATTATGGTTGAGCTTATCGTCAATCTGAGCGTACAATTGGTAACACAGTGAAAAAATTCGAAGATGCTGGATCTGTTACTGATGTCTTAAGGACCATACACCACCCAAATGCGACCGAAGTTAATGATATGGAATTGGAAAAGATGTGATTCCAGCAAGATGGGGAAGGATTAACAAGCCACACAACACGACCCGTTTTGGCTTTTGCAAGAAAAATTCCCAGGACGGGTAATTTCTCGTTTCGGCGATGTGAACTGACCATCAAAATCTTGTATTTATCGCCTTTGGATTTTTTTGTAGGGTTATGCGAAGGATCGTGTTTATGCCGTGAATCCTCAGACTCGCGCCCCATGAAATTGTGCTTGACGCCCTGGGGGCGCTTGTCTTGACTATGATCCTAGTTTCATCCCGGTGAAATGGAGGATTAAGTCCTGATGCCTAAAGCAATGTCACTCGCGTCAGTCACTGGACCCGTGTGGTGAAAGTTGAACCGAATGGGGCCCTAATTTTTCCGTAAAGGTGTAATGGAGGGCTGAGCCGCATTGTTTAACTCAGTGAAAAGTCAGCACAGGGGTGCACCCTTAAAACTAACGTACTCTACCCTATTACAGTAAATCTCCGGATTTTTCTGTCCAAAGGCCGAGTGCGTTATGTAGCATACTGCGTTACCTCGGGAGGTATTAGTACGACCTGGCCACCAAATTAGTGTTGGACTTGAGGGGGCAGTGGTTGAAAGTCCGCATGCTGGACTAGAAGGGTATTCCACCTATCTGTTGGCAGAAACTCATGTTCAGGTTATCTCGGGAAATGCTTCAGGGTTTAGCGGGACTTGACGGTTCGACCGGTCTCATCCTGAACCAGGATCGATTGCGAGACGTTTCTGGGATTTGTGGATCTCGACGATACGGTTAGACCGATGGTGCTTGGAGCCAGGATCAATTGAAAGACCTCACAAGGGGTCGTCGGACCTGACGTACAGGTTGGATTGACAGTGCTCGTACCAGGATCAATTGAGGCAATAAATCTTGAGACTATCTTGGTTCATGGGACTGGGTTCGGGTGGGTGGATAAGAAGCCTCTTCGACAAGTAAGTTGCGTCACAAAACAACTCTAATACTGCAAAGCCAGTAGAGGTTGGATAGTGCTTCGCTGCTATTAGTCGCGGTATAGGTTCTCGGACTAAAGCCGAAACTGGAAGCTTGGTGAGTGCAACTCTTCGAAGTGGTTCTCGCTAATGCGCGTAACCCTTACACACTTTTTGCTTCCTGGAAAGATTGTAGAGACTGCTGAGTAGTCACTTGGTGAAACAGCTATGTTCATATACCAGAAACCTAACCAGTAGAATTCACGAATCCTCAGACTATTGACGATCAAAAACCAACATCCATCAAGTTATTGGTGATATATAGCCCGAAATGTGCCGGCTAGTCGTCAAAAATTACCTCACTAGGAGCGAGTCCTGTAAGAAATCAGGCGGAGGACATTTAAATGATGTTGTATTCCCCACATAATGGTCTGACCTATTTTAACAATGAAACTTAGCGTTTCATAGAAAAATGGGAAAAACCTGATTTTTTTACCTATGACCTTGGATACATTTTTTTGCGGAGTAGAAGATTTAGCGACTATATTTTTCAATTTTTCCCGAAAACGACCTCGTTTTCGAGTTTTCGGTTTTAGTGTCCTTTATTTAAATATGTTCATTCGAGTGTTTGCTCGAATTCTCGAACGATTCAGTAGTTTTAGATGTTACAAGTCAATTAACACTTTTAATTTTCAATTTACGAGCACGCTAAATATTTCTATTATTATTACATATATTTCTTATGTATTTTCATTATAATACATGTGTTGTTGATCTTAATGTCAAATATGTGGTGCAATGGTTCTTAACCATCACATTCATTAAAAAGTGAATAAAATATTATGATTGTCAAAAAGCGAAGGTTTGCACCATTTATAATTCTCACCTTGAAAAACCGTCTCTGGGATAACTTCACTATCCTCCTGTATAGCACTTTCGATACCACTGCTGATGCAAAGTGATTCAGTGCTGCTATGTTTCCTTTCTTCATTCTTTCTAATCAGAGAACCCCAAAAATCGCTTGATTTTAAAAATTTATAGGGCATTTTTGGAATTTGTTCACTGTGAAATAAGGGTAGATGTGAATATTTTCGAAATGACTGATTTTAAGTTTGTGAGACTGTCCACTTTTTCCAAAAATCAAAATAGTACATTTTTGTACTCAGTTTTTTTCAGTTCAAATAGATATATCCATGTTTTCCGACACTACACATGTTTAAAATCTAGGAATATTATAAATATCTGAAAATAACAAATTGAATTTCAAATAAAGTTTAGCAGTGTTTCATATAGGCTGTCCCAGAAGTTGAGGTCATACCAGAAACGGGTAATAGGCTAAATCATAACAATTATGAGAAAAATTTTAAAAAATCTATATTACATATTCATAAAAAAAATTATATACGTCTATCAAACGTAAGCGGTGCTTATTTTAGACATTAATTTAATTCTAAAAGTTTTTTGAATAAAATTTTTTTGAAATTGAAATCGTAGAAGATTAATATATTTAATTTGTTTCGATATTCAAATTTTGTTATATTTCTTCTATCAAGTAAAAAGCCTTTTTCTATTTCATTACATATTCATAAAATTAGAATCATTAAAAAAATCGACAAAATCTTCAGGAAAATAAACGTTATTTACCTGGACAGAAGAACACAGAACAATTTTCGAATTAAACAAAGATAAATTCAGTGTATGGACGAGATAAACTACTTCGTCACATAAACAGCAAAACACAATTTTTCAAGGATAAAGAAATTTACAAATGCTCACATATGAAATCACAAGACGTTCATTTCAAACAACAACATTGTGAGATAATGAAGAAAAAACTTATTTCTACACATGAAGATAGAAGGGGAGTCCGTCTTAAAATCTAAAGTATTTCGCAAATATACTCACAGTATCAAAAACTTACTGGGAATCGGCCAGTAAAACACAAAATAAACTGCTCGTCAAAACTTAAGATTATTGATGTTTTCCGAATATTAATATTTTTCGTATCATCTCAATATTATTTTTCAAAATTAGCATATTTTTAATCAAATCAATTAATTCGACTGAGGCTCTGTACCAAATATGATCAATAAGGAGTATTAGCTATGTTAATAGAAAGTTCTTCAAATCGGTACAGTGTAACATTAATCTGTATAACAATTCTAAACTGCTTGCTTGAATGGCTCGATGGGATATGTCTTGTAATGTGTATACTGGCGTGCACTAGGTGGCGTTGGTGTATGATTAACACATTAGTGTTCCAATGCAGAGCGAATATTGATGCGGGATTGATTTGTATTCGTTGGACGTTACAGCGCACTAACTATTGAAACCAATAAGCTTCCGAACACGCATGTGTGCTTCTTATGTCCCAGCTACCAGCAAAACCCATGCGTGCTTGTTTCAGTTTAGAATTGTTATACAAATGTACATTCAGTCAAGAAAGTACCGGGAATTATCGATTTAAATCTGGCGGGGCAATGAGGCAGGTAAAATTTTTTTTTTCCTAGGTTGGCACCACTGTCCTTAATTACTATGCCAAGCTTGAGCGGGATCTGTCAACTAGTGTGTTTGCAACAGCTGATTAAGTCAGTCGATGTCACAGTGCGTGCCGATTTTTACTATGGGTGATTACGTTGAGCAAAGAATTTGTTTAAAGTTTTGTGTTGCAAATGAATTTTCGTGTGCCGATGCATTGAAAATGTTGCAAAAGGCCTTTGGTGATAATGCTCTATCGAAAACTCGTGCATATCAGTGGTACAGAGCCTTCAAGGACGGTCGTGAAGTGGTCGAAGAAATTAAGGAAAGGGTGCTGGAAAACCGTCGTACCAGCTTGAGAGAGATATCACATGATCTTAAGATATCCCACGAGTCCGCACGTACGATTTTGATTGATATTTTGGGCATGAGAAAGGTGGCCGCACGACTCGTACCGAAAGACCTGAATTTTCTTCAAAAACGTCATCGCGAACAGGTTGCTTCAGACATGCTGGATCGCTGTAATTCCGATTCTACATTCATGGAACGCATTATAACTGGTGATGAGACCTGGGTCTACGAGTACGATATGCAAACAAGCCAGCAATCATCGGAATGGGTGGCAAAAAATGAGCCGAAACCGAAAAAACCACGCCAAAGCCGCTCGAAAATGAAGGTGATGCTCATTGTTTTCTTCGATATTCGTGGCGTGGTGCACTACGAATTCGTTCCAGAGGGTCAGACGGTAAACAAGGAGTATTACCTAGGCGTTATGAAACGTTTGCGTGAGCGTATCCGTAAGAAGCGGCCAAATTTGTGGGCGAACAACTCATGGATTTTGCATGACGATAACGCGCCTTCTCACCGAGCTACGATTGTGACTGACTTTCTCGCCAAAAACTCAACAAACGTGCTTCAGCAACCACCGTATTCGCCGGATTTGGCTCCCTGCGACTTTTTCCTCTTTCCAAAACTAAAATTGCCCCTTCGTGGCACCCGTTTTGAGTCGATTGAAGTCATAAAACAAAATTCGGCGCGAGAGCTAAAGTCCATCCCGGAAAGCGCCTATAAAAAATGTTTCGATAATTGGAAGTGCCGTTGGCATAGATGTATTGGAGCAAATGGAGCCTATCTTGAAGGCGACCCAATAAATTTTGACGATTAAATGTAAAAATGTTGTTTTAATTGAAAATTCCCGGTACTTTCTTGACAGAGTAGTATGTCCTGATTTAAAGAAGTTTCAATTACCATTGCTCGTACCCCCGCCCCCCATGGCATTAGAGTTTGACGCGCTGGGGGCGCTCGTCTTGACTAGGACTTTAGTTTCATCTAGAAACACGCATGTGTGCTGCTTATGTCCCAGCTACCAGCAAAACCTATGCGGGCTTCTTTGAGTTCAGAATTTTAGGACCCTAGTTTCATCCCGATGAAATGGGGGGTTAAGACTTGGTGCCTAACGTAATGCCATTCGCGTCAGTTACTGGACCCGTGTGGTGGAAGCTAGACCGAATGGGGCCATAGTTTCACCGTAAGGTGGAATTGAGGGATGAGCCGCGTTGATCAAGTGGCAAGGGAGTCCGTCGCAGCACAGGGCCTCTCCCTTAAAACTAGCGTACTCTATCCTATTGCAGTATATCTCCGAATTTGTCCAAAGGCTGAGTGCGTTACCTCGGGAGGGTTGAGGCCCTGTACGACCTGGCCGCACAATTAGTGTTGGACTTGAGTGGGCAGTGGTTGAAAGTCCGCATGCTGGACTAGAAGGGTATTCCATCTATCGGTTCCAGAAACTCATGTTCGAGATATTCTCATGAAATGTCTCAGGGTTTAACGGGACTCGTCCTGAACCTGGATTGATTGTGAGAAGTTTCTGGGTTTGTGGATCTCGACGAAACGGCTAGTCCGTTGGTGCTTGACGCCATGATCAATTGAAATACTTCACAAGGGGTCGTACCGGACGGATTGACGGTGCTCGTACTAGAATCTTGAGATTATCTTAGTTCATGAGACTGCGTTCGGGTGGATGGATAAGAAGCCCTTCCAGCGTGTAAGTGGCGTTCCAAAAAACTCGGGTACTGACAATGCACAGCCAGTAGAAGTTGGATAGTGCTTCGCTGCTACCAGTCAGACGGTTGTAAGTTTTCGAACTGAAGCCCAAACTGGAAACTGGTGGATTCATCTCTTCGGAGGGGTTCTCGCTTCGCACGATGATATGGCGTAATTCTTATCACACTTTCTGCATCTGGGGGCAGACTATGGAGACTGCTGAGTAGTCACTTGGTGAAAGAACCACGCTCACATTCCAATATAACTATGATGGTAGACTTCACATGCTCATACTCCTTCGCCCCCCAATTGTCTCTGTACGTTGACGTGGTGGGGGTGCTTGTCATGACTGAAATCCTAGTTTATTCCCGGTGGAATGGAGGATAAAGTCATGATGCCTAAAGCAAACTTCTTATTCCTATTTTCCTTTCTTTTTTTTTTCTTTATTGCACACCATCCTGTTGTCCCACAACCATTCATATCCTTTAACAAAGCTTGGAATCGTACTGGGTAGTTGTGGCTCTGAATTGAGGACAGAGTCATGCTATCCTGCGACCGATTAGAGTTTTGTAATCCAATACTTGTCGCTCCTAGAACGTGCATATGGGCAAAAAAGCGCGTTTGGAGCCGTCGTTTTCTACTGTCTCATTGCGCGAACTTGGAACAAAACTCTCACCTTACGGGCGAAGATGAAACCCTGCTGAATCTTGGCACAAGCTTCCAACCTTCGTCACTTACCCGCAGCGGCTTCCGAAATGGTCCGCTTGTGGAAAATGGAGATGAAGTTTCGCCCCCAACTCTATGCCACCCCCGTGTCAGCCCTTGAATGATCTGCGCTTCAGGAGTAAGAAAGGAACTTACGAGTGTTTGTGGTAGCGGCCTCTCTTTCTATCTGGGAAGACTCGCCTCCAACTTCGGCTCCATTTTTGGATCCTTAAGCCACTCCTCTACGATGACTCGGAGCATCAGATCCTCGCTTTTAACAGACAAACAGCAGCAACGATCCTCTTGGAGAGGGGAGTCCCTGCTGGAAAGCTGTTATTTGTGTTGGTTCTGTGCTTCGGTCTCTCATAACCATCAAATAGGGACACTTTGCTCATTCAGCTGAGTGCTGGGATCGACATGGCGATCCCTTTTGGAAGGGGGATCCCTGCTGGTTTCTCCTCAGTTGTACTGACGCAGGTTCTCTATTATTCCTTTCCAGATATTGTAGTGTGGATAGCTCAGTGGGAGAGCATCGGACTCATGATCGGGAGGTCCGGGTTCGAATCCTGTTCGGGTGGAAAAGAAATTTTTCAGTTGGACGGGTGTCTTCCACCATTTCACTGTTGGGTCAAAAATTAACAGTGCTGTGACCTAACGTGGCGTAAGATCGCAGTAACAAAGCTTACACAGAACACAACTGAACTCCTAACTCGCACAAGCTGAAAAAGCTTCTGAGGGATCTTCACAGAAGATCTAGGAGTATCAGGATAATAATAATAATAATAATAATATCCTTTACTTTATTTTTCAGCTCTGCTGGAGTGACAAAACTTGAGTAGAATCCCGGGACAGCAATGATGACAATGGTACATCAACGTCGGTTAAGAGCTATGGTCACATGCCGACATGTACAATTCTGAGTATGCTCATACTCCTTATTAATCATTTTATTTTTCAATTACATACATTTATAACGATTATAAAAATGTCTTCTGGTTCATGGTGAAGCAAGTTTTTATCAACTTTAGATTTTTTTTGTCCATGTGTGTCAGAAATTCAAATTTAAATGAATTTATCTTCAGTCTGTATTTCGGTTTCAATAAGATCAAAAGGTTCTACGGAACTAAAAATCGAATATTGATTATGCTTAGACAAGTTTTATCCAAGGACGATGCCAATAGAGCCAATAGCCCTTGGGATGCTTCAGACTGATAGAACACAAGTTCAAGTGGACAGTATCTTCAATGTTAGCCAACGTGTGACATCTTGTTTACTGGCAATCAGAACTATTGGTCAAAGAACTAGTAGTAATAGACCAAGTGTTACAAGGCCAGTAGAAGACCGTTTTTTAACTATTTCGGTGAGGAAACAACCTCTCAGCTCTTGAAAAATGGTAAGTCAACGTCTTCGAGATGCCACAGGTACTTCAGTTTCCCTAAGCGCAGTCAGAAGACGTTTCCATGAAGTCAATCTAACGTCGAGACGCTTGTTGAAAAGAGTTCCACTCACTCGAGAAGACAAGTGCCAAAGATTATAGTGGGTAATGGAGCTTGTACATTGGTAAGATGAATCCAGACGACGTTTTTTTGGTAGTCAATAATTCCAGCAGTGGAATCTATTCAAAGGTTATGGGCAAAATGAGTACATTTTAACCAGCCTCATAATTCTGAATAATTCCTATATACAATTGCTGTTTTCTGAAGTGAATTATAACTAAAATTGGGCACCACAAAAGCCAAAGTCCTCTTCTTATTTTGATGTTGGAGTTTTCAAATGAAACTGCTTGCGCCACCTACCGCTTTATCTGAAAACTTGCAATAAGCCGTTCGAATCCCGCTTGCATAAAACTGTATTAAAAATATATGTATATGCCTGCAACTCACAATACAGGTGTATATTCTACCTGGAATGAAAGTTTGAAGTTTTCAATGATATAAAAGTTGTAAAAACTTGATAATTAAATCAAAGCTAAATGGAAAGAGTTCATTCAAACGTTGTACGTCACGTGTGTTTTCTCGTATTTGCAAAATCACTGGGGGTAAGACCTAAAGACTTGAAATTTTCACGGTAGGTTTGGAATCTAAATATATAAGTTATATCTCAAAATGGTCAGAATCGAAGCGACTCGATGGTTTCTGAGTTATTCTTCTTTAAAATTATAAGTATAAATCCCATCTATAAGGAAACCAACTACCTCTAATAGCCAATTGGCTCGGATCATACTGCGAAATTTCGCACCAGTTTTCAAATGTCGGTGCACCGTAATTTTATTTCGAATTTTTTTCTTATGTGATTTCAGCAAAAAGTGTGAAAATTATATTAAGTCTTGATTAATACATTCTTTTTCCACTCTTTCTTGCCAATATGTAACGATGCAGATCGAAGGAAGAAGGAGTGGCCCACATAACCATGCATTTTTCATTTTCATGGAATTTTCCCGTTGAGCAGTTCTAAAATTACAGAAAATGACGTTTATTTGACAGTCCGATGATAGAACACAGAATTCTGTCTTTTCGTTCATCATAAATTACCGCTAGAAGCTAGAAGTGCATGCCCATAGATATCCTACATATAGTTTGTCTATAGGCATGCCAATCAACCGATGGATTAACCGACAGGAAACTCATTCAGTTTCCGAAAATTACAACAGACTTGGCCAAACAACTTGATCTGAAGTTATAATAATAAAGTATTAATATTATTAATATTCTCATGCATGCCCATAGATATCCTACATATAGTTTGTCTATACGCATGCCAATCAACCGATGGATTAACCGACAGGAAACTCATTCAGTTTCCGAAAATTACAACAGACTTGGCCAAACAACTTGATCTGAAGTTATAATAATAAAGTATTAATATTATTAATATTCTCCGATAGTCTACACATTCATAACATGTGCTCAATTCTTTATAAAAGTAGATTGTAAATTTCTGTAAAGTGATAATGAATTCAAAGTTTTTATTCATCATATGTAGCTTCTTTAAAAAGTAATTGACAGATTTTAAACTGTAAGGAAAAGTCAACACTAATAACCATTTTATTCAATTCCTGGCTTTGAGTTTCGAATGACAGAATTTGATAAAAACGATGTGAGCTCCATATTGAAATCAGAAAATTAAAATGTACCTTTCAAAGAAGAAACTACTGGTTTCCTTTTACTGTCAAAAACTAAAATTATTGAAATGCCATAAATGTAGTCACAATATAGTCTGTGCGCTTGCAATATCCAAAAAGTATCAATTACAAAATTAGATATGATACTAAACTATTTTCGTTGACTGTTGCCTTGGGTTGGTAGCAGAAGTTGTACTTGAAAGAAAGATATAAAAATAAATGCATCAGATTTTCTGTGCGTTGTTGATATTGATAAATCATCCCTGAATTTATATCTTCAAAACAGTGGTGAGTGTATTAATTTCAAAATGTATTTAATCCATCTAGATCCTTTTACGTGCATTACGTACAAAGTTTCCAAACTAACATATTTTACAATATATGTTACATGGTTTATGGAATTTGACTATATTTCAAAGTGAATCTTTTCTAGATTTATACTACTTCAAATGAAATATTTCAAATATTGATACCAAATTTACACTAACGGAAAATGGGGAAATTTTCGCGCCAGAAATATTCAAAACCGTGGAGGCATAGATGTCTAGTTGTTGAACTTATCCTTAATATGAATATTTTCTTATCAGATTTATGATATAAAATAACTTAGATATTTGAAATACCATAATGCATGATTTAAATTCAAATAATTTGATAATATGTTATAATAAACATATTTAAATTTTGACATTCGTCATAGAGTTTCACATTACTTTCTATGCCAAGTTTTTTATCACAAATTCATAAACCTGGGAGCCAAATTGAGGCAAAATTATTGAGAACGTATTATAACTTTAAAGAGAAATTTAGGGTTACTTTAAAACCCCATGTATATAATCGTAGAACAACATTAACTTTATGGTTAGTTATTCCGAAAAATTTCCTGATTATAAAGAAACCAAAATGTTTTAAAGTGTTCTCGGTTTTTGAATACCTCAAAATGAACCAGCAAGGTAATGCAACGAGCTGGCTTATACAGGGTGCAAATGGACAACCACAAATGATCAAATTAGTGCAAACATCACAAGCTGGTGGAAAATCTGTTAGTGGAATTTTAACTTCTAATGTGACTACACAACCTATAAAAATCTTCAAGACAACTTCTGCCAGTGGCCAAGAAATTACACAGTTGATCAACAGTGCACCACAATCGCCGATAATCAAAACTATCGGGTCTAATGTTGTAACAAAAACAGTACCTATACATGTGAATATGAATTCAATGGTGAGAGGTCCAAAAACTATCCATCTAAGTCCATCCCAAATGCAAAACATTCGATTTGTAAATAATACATCCCATCAGAACACAGTACAAATGCAACAGGCAAGCCCTCCTAGTTTCGCAGTAGCTCAACAAGTACAACAGTCATCACAAAATATTAAAACAGTGTCGCCACCGATTCTCCAACGAAAAAGGCAAGATCCTCTTGAAATGGATTACGTTCATGATTCGAAAAGATCAAGAAAGTCGGACAAGGTTGGTAAAGGCTTGCGGCATTTCTCAATGAAGGTTTGTGAAAAAGTTCAAAAGAAGGGAACCACAACTTACAACGAAGTAGCTGATGAATTAGTTGCTGAATTCACAAATCCTATAATGAATAGTTCTTTAGCTGACCAACAATATGACCAGAAAAATATCAGGAGAAGAGTATATGATGCTTTAAATGTTCTTATGGCAATGAATATCATATCTAAAGAAAAAAAAGAGATTAGATGGATAGGACTACCAACAAATTCCCTACAAGAATGCATGCAGCTGGAGAAAGAGAAACAAAAGAAATTATACAGCATCAGAGAGAAAAGGAAGCAACTTCATGAACTCATCCTCAACCAAATTGCTTTCAAGAAACTGGCCCAGAGGAATAAGCAGTTAGAGGAGACCCATGGCCCTCCTCCACCTAATTCTTCTATACAATTACCATTTATTGTTGTAAATACTAACAAGAAAACCATTATTGATTGCAGTATTTCAAATGATAAATTGGAATATATTTTTCAGTTTAACGATAAGTTTGAGATCAATGACGATATCGATATTTTAAAATCTATTGGGATGTTCATGGGATTAGATACTGGAGAAGTAACGCCTGAAAATTTGGAGACAATCAAATCAATGGTGCCTAAATCACTGGTGGAGTATGTGGTTCAGTTAGCATCAGGTGAAAATAAAGATTTGGAAAACTTAGATGTAGATGCTGGTACAAGCACATCCTTTCTGATGGGCCCCGAACATTTAGCAGAGGTTCAATTAGACGAAGAAAATTCACGTCATTCATCTAATTTTGATCCTTTATCTCCATGCGGAGATGACTATTCTGACGATGAAGGGGAAGGAGAATCAGATTTGTCTAGTGATATCGATTGATTTTTTTCAAATTCCATTATGTGGTGGGTTAAGATTGTACAGGTCATATATTTGGCTACCAGAGATCAATAGTAGGTATGATAACAATTTTCAAACGTCAAAATTTACCAAGACTGACCTGTTTTTTAACCATTTTTAGAATTCATTTTATGTTTGATAGCCATATTTTCTCTATTGTTAAGATTTGCATAAATATAGGATTTTCTGTTTAGTATTCTTTTAAAATTTTATTAATAACTTTAATTTGCTCTCATGTTTTTTCTGCATCGCTATTTGGCAAATATGATAGAATGTAAGAATAAAATTGTTTTTAATAAACCTTTGTAGTTTATTTAGACCTATTCTAAGAACGCCACTGTATTTAGCATCTGAAGTTAAAGGTAAGTCCCTCCATCAGAAGAATAAGAAAATCTTGTCTATTCTCGACCATTGTTGCCAGATTTCATTATAAAGCTAGTAAAATGTGTAACTTCAAATTATCTATACTAAGCGTCTAATTTATTGCTAACTGGAATAAAATTGAGTCTTTATTTGAAACCTAGTCTTTATCATAATATTAAATTAATAAAAATATTCATCTTTATGGACTCCTTTATGTAATGTATATTTTAAGCAAAATCACAAGTCCTAGACAGAAATGAAGAGTAAATTCCATGAACTTTGATTTGTTGTTCGCTAGGTTTGATTTTCATGAAAACAAATGCCATATCGAATTTGCCTTCCATATTTATGAAAAAATGAAATTTAATTTATCTTAGTAGAAATGATACGCCTAATCGGACTGTTTTTTCTGTTTATTATTTTCCCAAATTATGGTTTCGTTATAGGACTCCCTGTTTTTAATGATTTTTTTCAAATTACTCCTAAACCCATGAAACGGCTATGGAGCGTCAGAATACATAAATTGATTGGTTCGAAATTCAAATTTTGCACGCATGTCAAGTGTGTAAATTATTTTATGTATGGGAATTTGGCTCACATTGGCAACACTGAACAGAATAAGTTGAAGTGACGACATTCGATAAAAAGTCAATCTTTTTTGAGTTTCATTTCAAAAAGTCTCCCGTTGTAATAAAATGGCCGTTTCACTTGTGTGAATGCTTATTCATTACCGGTGAATAATAAATTGAAGTAGTGCGTTAGATACATATCTGCTTCTACCATTGTTAAATTTGCTTCTTGAAATTGTAAGGGTAAGAAGATTTTGAGTCTAATAAGAATATCACTGGGAGAATATACAGACCCACATTTGTGACATGATTTCATAAAGGAAAGTTATTGCTTATATAAAATGATTCTTATAAACTTTATTATTTGAAACTCGCCTCTCGGTACGCAATTATTGAGCTCAACCGGTATTTTAGTTTCTTATACTTATTCGAAGTCATAAATATTAGTCACAATTACCTCCTATGGAGAAACTGGTGTGGTATTTGGATATGCCTTATTCTGTCGTAAATCCAAATAATAATGTTAATTAAGTCTTTGTAGGTGATTCAGAGGGTCGGATTTTAATTAGAAACATTATTTTAATTTTTGGGAATACAGGTTATAATTTTTGTTTTTTCTTCACTTGATACTTCCAAGTGATTTTCAAAATATCATTTATAAGAACAGGCAATAAAAGCAGGGAGTTGTTTCAGATGGCGGTGAACGTTTATTCAACCAATGTAACCTCCGAAAATTTATCCAGGCATGATATGCTCTCCTGGGTAAATGATTGTCTACAAAGTAGTTTTGGAAAAATAGAGGAATTATGTACTGGTGCTGCTTATTGTCAGTTTATGGATATGCTGTTCCCAGGCTCTGTTCAGTTGAAGCGTGTTAAGTTCAGGACTAATCTTGAGCATGAGTATATTCAGAATTTCAAAATATTGCAAGCTGCATTTAAAAAGATGTCTGTTGACAAGGTAAGCTCAATGTTCATCGTGATTAGTATCAAAATAAATGAACCCATTTTATTTGTTATGTTGAAAAAAGGTGATAAATATCAACAATTTGGCTTATGCTCAAAATTCTATGGAAAGGATGTATGTTTACCAATAGCAATAAAATTTTCACAGTTTATTAGAAAGAACTTTCCATTTAAATGACTCCATTGAAATTTTATAAGGGTTTAATCAAACAGTGGAGTGATTTGTCATAAAGTCCTGATAAGATATCACAAATATGATATTTGTATTATCTGTGGTTTGAAATTGCACAAGAGCATTTCATTTTAGCATTGCCAAATCAAAAAAATGTTCTTCAAATAGGAAAACTAATTATCTTATTTCTCGATACATGTGAGAAAAAAAATGTTTTAGTTTTCTTTATAAACAATATATTATATGGTATAGTTTAAAAGTTATTTACCATTAACTACAAATTAATAGAAGAGATACACCAAATATTTAAAATTAAGAATCTTGCATAATTTTTCATTTTTTGATGATACTAAATTAAAACAAACTGAAATGGAAAAATAAAATTTTCCCTACTTTTGAATTGAAAATAAATAATTTTTTATAACTTATAATAATCTTCATCAATTAGTTGCAATTCAAATAACAATCTAAATTTGATAAAATATATAATTTAATATACAGGATGTCCCTAAAAGGTGCAGAAAAAGTGCTGAAATATGACGACCTCAGTTTATAGAGGGTGATTTAAGAGATGCAGAAAGTTGAAAGTTCAATTTGATTTAAGTTTTTTCATAAATAATTCTTTCAGTAGTTAATGTAATGTTACAAAATTCGGCTAGAAGGAGCTTTGTGGGGTAAAAAATTTAAATCTGATATTAATTTCACTGTGAAACTTAGAGGGTGCCCTGATAAATATTAATTTAAGCAGTTGTTTTTAAAATATATGGATTTGGAATTTTTTTCATGTATGATTACAATTGAACGAAATATGAAAATGTTAATTTTTTTATGAATTGCTGATGAATCTCTTATTTCACTATTTTCACCCTAAAATAAAATTAATTACACATACTTGTAATTTTGGTGTTATTCCTGTGGTAATACAATGGTGAGTTAGAGTAAGAAATGAAAAATTTACATACATAGCAGCTGTACAAATATAAAACCAGAATTTTTTGTAAAAATTACATCCGAAAATTTTTTTTGTACATTTTCATTGGAATTGAAGCGTCGTTTAGCGAGGGCGTGTCCCAATGAAGTGAATAGATGATAATTGGACGGAGCCAAGTCTGGGAAATAAGCCACATGCGCTAGTTTTTCCAAACTTATCGCCTTGTCTTTTTGCAGTCTTCACTTCATTAAGAATATTGATTGGGTGTCGCTTTTACAAAAAAAATCTATAATAATTGCTTCACTGGTCAACTAGAACATTTGAAAGAATCGAATAAAATAATAAAGAATTTTCCGCAATTTATTAAATTTACTACGTTTGTTTCGCAAACTTTGGGCTACGACGGGTTAACATTTTGAACTAACTCTAAAAAATAACATCAATCTAATATAGGTAAGGTTTAGGCAAAAACTTGTAAAAGAGAGTTACAAATACAGATAGGTAAAAATATGCAAAAATTTATACCATAGAGCAATCGTTCAACTTCTAAACTCCAGATTTAAGGTTTTCATTAGTTTTATCTTTGTTGTTTTTATGTGAATTCCTAGATTATTAATCTTTCTGAGAGCTATATTATAGTAGACATGTTGCTTTTAGAACGATTAATAATTTAGTAAAAATTATAGAAAAATTTGACTACAATATAGCTTTTAGAAGGATTAATAATTTAGGAACTTGCATAAAAAACAGGGATAAAATTAATTGAGGCACTAAATCTGGAATTTATAAGTTGGCTTATAGTGCTCGCTCTATGATAGGTATATATTGGATGAAGAAGTATCTACTTGTGTGATACATACGTTTCCTAAAGTTAAAATGTCAATTACAACCCCAAAATAATTTTTTGTTGAACTTTTCAACATTAACAATCAAAATACAGTCCCTGCCTACTTTATTAGACTCGCTTAAGAAATATTACATGGACTTCAAAGGTACTTTAAGCATTACTTACCATGTGTTAGTGGTATTAAAATAGAGTTTTTACATCACAACATATTTATTATTGAAAAACATTCTATATATAGGTAAATATATAACAGTATTAAATTATTAATATTTAGTCAAACTGCTCTCGCTTTCAATATTGCATCCACTCTTCTGGACATACTATTTATGCAGCTCAACTCAATTTCCTTCAATCTATAATTGTGATGATATATTATTCTCTCTATCAGAGAGTTTGTAATGTTTTCTTTCGCCAGTTCTTGTTTTAGACACTCCCGGATATTCTCATCCAAGAATTTTTTTACGCTTTTAACAGTATGTCAGAGCACCCCATCTAGCATGAAAATTTTATACCCATTGTAAAACAATTTGTTGATCTCTGGTATCAATTTGGTCTGTAGAACCCTTTTGTTGGTACTGCTGCATGGTTTCCTCCACGATATGAAGCCTTGTCAAACCCTACCCACTGATAACAGACCATATTCTCATAGATGTGGGAAACTTTTTTCACTACACAGTCTGTATGGTATTTTTCTTGCGGTCACCTTTGAACAAATTGAGCTCTCTATCGTTCATCATTTAGGAAGTTACTTTGTCACTGAAACAAACCTGAGAATGTTTAATAAACGTTGTAATGTAACAAAAAAAAATTTTTTTTCAATCACTTAGTGTCTGGCAGTCTACCACCCCGTAAGAGTTATTGAATGTTTTCTAAACAACCTTCCGAACAGCTTCAACAGCTTGGTTTGCTTGCTGTTTTTGGCCTCAAGTGTGGAACTGTCGATTGAAATACCGCGCAGATTTGTAATATTACGTAATAGCAGACAATTTTTCTTCTAAAGAAACATCTTTACTCCTCCCCATTTGAAAAAATTTTCGGGAGGCTGAAGAAATGATCAAACTTTAACGTAAAAAGCTTTTTTCCAATGAAATTCACTACAAAAACACTCGGCTTTAGCAGGAAAATTGACCGAATAGTATTCCTTTTCTGCCATTTCTGCATTACCCATAAAATAATGAACCCAAGTACATAAATTTTTCTATGTAATTTGTAATGTATCCAAAACTTGCACCTTTAAGGCTCAATATCAACTATTTATGTACCCTCAAATACGGAAAAACGGCATTCTTTGAAATGACCCTATCAAAGTTAGCAGGTGACTGTATAATGACGGTAATACGCCAGAAGGAACACGTTGCCATAACATCATCTAATGGAACATTGAAATCGACATGTTTTAATGGCAATTTTTTAGATAATTTCCGTCGACAAACTGATTAAAGGCCGTTTTCAAGATAACTTTGAGTTTCTGCAATGGTTCAAGAAGTTTTTCGATGCAAATTACGACGGTCGTGAATATGACGCCCTGGAGGCGAGAGGAGGGCTGATGATAGGCTCGGCTGCCATCCAACATGACCATGGGGGTCTCGTCCAAACTGCTCACCACCACCCCACGCCTAGGGTGGTCCCGGCTAAGCAACAGGGTAACCGCTAATTCGGGGACTGGTGTAGAGTTGCTAAAAATGTTTGTTGGCAGAAGATGGATACTGAACCATCGTCAAAATTATTTCTTTAGGAATACTTGCCCCAGCTAAAACATTTTTGTGTTATTTTCGTTTATCATGTTTTATTTCGATATTGATTTTTCACAAATCGATTGATGAAACGTTTTAGATTAATAAAGTAAAGAAGAAACACTTGATTAACTTTCTGGAATGATCCAAGGTATAATTTTTTATTAAACTTTCATATAAATGTTTCAACTTTCGAAACAACCTTAGGGAGATAATACTCTTGAGTCTTACTCAATATTACGAATGCTTTGTTTGATTGAAAAGTGTAGGTCAGTCTATTGAGGACAATCCTCAACCATTAACACTTGACATTTAGAATATCAACAATCTGGTGCATGCAAATTGCCGATTTTCAGAGAAATTGCATCTCATTTGGGTCATGATATGAGATTTTATCTGCAAAATTTAACATGCATGAAGTTGATGCCAAATTTGTTCCTCTGATGACCGATGGGCATAAATCACATCGTGTGGATATTTGTAGGCAACTTCTTGAACAATTCAATAGCGATGAAACATTTCTCCATAACAGGGAGTTACACTTTTCAATTTGAAGAAGACATGATAGCAAATTCCGCATGTATCTTAATGGAAATTTAAAATCAAGCTATTCAAAACTACTTCACAAAATGAAATTAGTGTGTTAATAGTATTGGGCAAGTTACTTCTAAGATGACAAACAGACCACGTATTTATAGGACATCTGTATACATTCTAAATCAGAAAAGTTTAAAATGGTAGACTTCCAAGGATTCTATGGAAAGTTTGGATGATTATAAGTAAAACAACCTAATTTCCTCTAAAATTTTGCTTCATTTAATGGGCTTTTAAATGGTACCAGATATCTAACTGTTTATTATTTAAATTATCCAGTTATAACATGTTCTTGGTTTCTTCAATGAAATATTTTGTTTTTCTACAGGCAAAACTGAAAATTTTTTAATGTTAATTTATTTATTCGTCATTTTTTCGCTGAAATGGATCTTTACATGAAATAAATCTGAATCGGAAATATATATATATATATATATATATATATATATATCTATACCTTATTAATTACACTACAGTCCAAATTGGGTGGTCATAGGTGGACCGTTCTTTATGAAGTGATTATGGTGGCAATATAAATTTCCTGGAATGTGAAAGTCGAATTACTTAAAGTAGGTGGTCAGTCTTTTTAGAGATCTTCAATTGGTAAGCATAGGCGTCGTCTAGAAGTTTTCATTAAGAAGCAATTGCAAAAAATGGAATTGATAAAGTATGCAGTGATCACAAAATGTGTAACGTTCTTGTGAAAAGATTAAAGTAAACTTGCAGAAAGCCCATGTTTAGATACCACGTATATTTATGGAAAAATTGTGGAATATTTGATAAAATAAATACAGATTTGAAAAGATCTTTCCAGCAAGCATTTTTAGCACATTGCATAAACTATTCTATAGTGCACATATACCATGGAAAGTCAATGGTTAGCTCAACCGCTTTGATTTGCCTTTATTCCATTTGGTTTCATCCTAAAGTCTGCTATTGTATGATTATTCTTTCTTTATTTCATGATAGTGCATGATAACCAAACCATTTTATTCCCATATATAAGCAGAAGAAAAAATATTCTATCTAAAATTTCTACTTTAGCACCATAAAAATTTATGGTCTGATTTTAATTATTGTTCTCCCTTCAAACAAATCTTAAAAGATTAAAGTTTCTTTAAACACGAAATTTTGATCAGTTAGATCTTAATCTGATTGAAATATGTTACAACTTGGCAGGGAATCTATAAAATTTAATTTTCTATAGTCAATATTGCATAGAAATTGATTCTATGTAGCATGAGCAATATCGATCAAGTGGACAACATAAACAAATAAACGGAGTATCAACTAATAAACCATAATTGTATTAATTGACATACAACTATGATCAAAAAATATATTAGGTTATTTTTTCATAAAATTAAAAAACTTGATTCATGCATCGATTGAGAGATTTTTTAAATTTACTAGTTTAAACTCAAATGGAAATATCTATCCATCAATCAGATCTGAAAATGTAACCATTTGAAATAATGATTAATCTTCGTTTTTTTTTTGGGATAGTTTTTTTTTTTATCAGAAGTACATTGGAAAAGAACTATTTTTGGGTTATTCTAATTAGTCGGAAGCATCAATCGAACTTTTACAACATAAATTCTAACAACTCCGTCAAATTAAAAAGGTGTCAAGCCTTTAGTCACAATATCGTAGATATAATATCAAATGGTATTAATTTGCCAAAACTCCTGACATCGTTACTTTTACAATTGTTCTTACAAAAATTTGACATGTTTTATGCACAAAATATCATCAAAAACGGCTTGGCATAATTGAAATTAAATGTCGGGTCTTTGATTGTTAAACACCTTCAATGTGAAATTTGTACCTTAATGAATATGTATATGGTAAAAATATTTCTAATCTTTACTCATTTTTCTAGTGACTTTCATAGTAATTTCTTTATTTTTGTCCAAACAAAATCATTTTGATGTTGTCATTTCATTCTCTTTTGCTATCAAATGTTTTCTTTGCTTGACTTTTATTGGAAAAGTAATAGTAAAAAGTTCCATATAAAAATCAGTACCAAACTATGGGAGACTTGAAATATATTCACTACATACCCATTATGTTATTATGTAATTTTTTGGAGTGTTCACAAGTTTGGCCGACAATACTAGTAATCAAATAATTTCATGATTGCATTGTACCTATTTAATTCAAAGAAAATATTCATAATATTTTTTGATCCTAGTGTTTTGTATTTTTCGGGATGAAAAATTCACCATTTTATTGTTTGTCAACTATATTCAGATAGTACCGATAGACAGGCTGGTGAAAGGGAGATTCCAAGATAACTTCGAATTCCTGCAATGGTTCAAGAAGTTCTTCGACGCCAACTACAACGGAACAACAGGTTATGACGCTTTGGAGGCCAGGAATAACGAACAGATGGGAAATGGAGGAAGTAACGCCCCCAAAGGGGGAATGCTGCACAGGAAACCTACAGCGACGCCTGTAGCCCCCACAGCTAGATCGAAGCCAGTTGGCAGAGCCAGTAGGTCTTTAATACAGAATTATAAAATAAGTTAATGATTTGAGGTTGATTTTGAATTTTACTGAGTTGAAATGAATGGCAGTGTTACGTCGATAAGTACAACTTATTCGAATGAAGAGTTCTTATTTTATTATATATGTGAGAAAAGGCTACATATTTCTTTAATTTTAATGTTATAGCCAATTCTTTATTTTCTTGAAGGGAGAAGAATCGTAAAATAATATTCAAAGCTATAAAATGAAAGAGTATATAATCTTTCTATATTTAATTTTCATTGGCTGGTAGGACATAAGTAACATTTTAATGATTGATTTAATAATAACTCATTGAAAAATTCAAACCGCACCTGCGGTCAAAAGAAATGAGAATAGTTGTATCATTCATTTTTGAGTTGATGCTTAGTTGCTTTTGAATTGAGCACTGCACTCCAATAGCATGATATGCACATTTTACTTTTCATTGATCGCATTTTATTCGAATAATAAAAATTGTTCTTTTCAAGATGAATAACTCCTTTTTCTTTAGTGCCTAAAGTGAATCCAGTTCGTCCAGTAGCTAACGCAAAAAGTAACGTTAATAAAGGAGGTGATGCAGGCAGGATTGAAGAATTGAGTAATCAGCTCTCGGAGTGTAAGGTAGATATTAAACTTTTTTTAGGTTTGTATTTATTTGTCCTGCATTACTGATATCTCTTGAGCTTCAATCTTGTCTTGTGACTGCAGTGGGAAAAAGATTCCCAATCTTTTTATGTCCACATGGGAGATGATTATTGATGAATAAAATTATTTATCGAGATTTTTCAAGAAAATATTTCTCAAAATAATTTTTTTTGTAACTGCATTTTGGAGGTATTACCCTAACAACACAGTTTTCAGTTGGGCTGATACTTAAAAAAAATTAAAATTAATGAATTAAAAGTGTGTAAATTTGGATTTTTATTGTAGTAAAATATGGTAATTATAAAAACCTGTTTTAATTATTACTTAAATATTTGCTTGAATGCGTTCACTATACTTCTTTTTAATTTGTTCAATGGGATTTTTTATTTTGATTGTTACAGATGAGTCTTCTTTGATGAATAAGTATGAATCGTCAAATTAAAGCATTTCATCAAAAGTAATTTATTTCAAATTATAGCCTAAAAAATCACTTCCAGTGTTTCATGAGTACTTTTAATTTACCTTGACACTTTCACTTAATTAATGATCACCAGGTGTAGAAGTATGAAACCGGAATTTCCCTATAAATGATTTTAGCCACACATTTTTTTCCCCGCTTTGCTAAAATCTTTTTTCAATTTTTCAGCTCACCATAGATAGCTTAGAAAAAGAAAGAGATTTTTACTTTGGAAAATTGAGAGATATCGAGGTTATGTGTCAGGAAACCGACGAAAGCCCATTAATACAGAAAATTTTAGATGTTCTTTATGCTACTGAAGTAAGTTCATGTCTGATGAAAATTTAAATACTATACTTAATGTTAAAAACATATAACCGAATATACATAATTTCTTCTTATAATTTTCCAGGAGGGTTTCGCTCCACCTGATGAAGTAGAAGGTGTTGGAGAAGAAGAGTATTAAATCAAACTACTTTTTTTATATGAAACTCTAAGTTATACAGTTATTGAAAAGTAAATAGCCGTTATTTGTCTACTTTAAATTAAATGTGATGAATTATTAGATCTTGCATCGATTTTATACGATTGTTATTTACAGTTATCCGTTTTGTGCTAATATTGTCTTTCACTTATGAATCTGAGTTTCTACAAAACTAAATCGCTTGTGTACAATGAATATAAACAGTTTATTTGATAATATGTTTGTATTAGTGTGTGCGGATCCTTGAAAAAATCCTAATTGAAAACATATGTTCAGGTTTATTCAAAATCGAGGGGTTGAGAATTCTGGACATAATAAAATGTGAGCTTTATTCAAGAAAAAATCAAATTAGTCTGTATAAAATATTCATAAATGCTTTTATTTTGAACAATCATTTGTACCAAGATAAGAACCGTTCGGCTGCTGTTCTCCATTTTGCCATCTTTTCTTTACACTGATTTGAATTTACATCGGATTTGTATGTTTTCTGGACAGCCTTCAATTTCTTTAATTCCTGCATGTCTGCCCATAATCCTTAAATGTAAGAAATATCTTAAAATTTTGTTTTGACTTCCATTTGGTGAGGCAATAAAAACTTTTTTATTCAAGCAATCACAACAAAATCATTGCATAAAGTCAGTAAACTATGTTATAAGCAAAAAAACAAAAGATTTATAAAATAAATGCAAATTGTGGGATGGCCTTAATAACTCATCAAAATAAACCATTTCACTAAAAATCAACTTGCTATGGAAACTATTTGAAGGAACAGATTGCTGGAAAATAACAAAAAATACACCAAACAAGTTTAAACAGGACATTTCCATTACGAAGGTTATAATGAAAGGTTTCAGGTAAAATTAATTTTACCTTTTATGGGAGCGAGTTTTTCTATGTATTCTATCTTCTTTAAATCATATAATCGTTCTTACAAATTCATCTATTGAGTAGTATCAACCACCTTATGAAAACATTTGTCTTACCTTTAGAGAGACCACATGCAAATAAAATACCTAATGCAGCAATCTCTTCAAAGTCTGCCTTTTCAACCTCGAGATCCGTAGTATTAGCTATGTATTGACACACATAATCACTTTTTGACACTCCACCATCAATGCTGAAATATTTCAAATTAGGAATTTTAATAAAAAATGTCAATTATAAATAATTCGTAGGGTGAATATTATTCAGAGTAATTATGAAATTGGCACTAACCTAATTTGTTTGAAATCATTATGCGAACTGGATTTTAAAGATTGGAATGCTAATCCAACTCTGAAAACGATACTTTCCAAAACGGCCAAGACCATTTTATTTTTTGTTGTTGTTGGCTGAATACCGATAAAACCAGAAGCAGCTTTGGCATCATTGATTGGAGGCTGAAATTATAAAGTTATTTTATAAGATCATAAAATATATTTCAAAAAATTAAAACTTGAAAATATGATTAAATAATATTCGATATTTCAATCTCTTTCTTGAATATGCTTTATAATATTAATAAAGTTTTGAAATATCGCCTGATAAAGAGAAATTTGAAAAAATTTTTAGCTACTTAATAATTGCACATATTAATGACTTATTCAATTACAAAAGGCTTTAGATCAAATTTTTAGGAGCAGGAAAGATTTTATGAAAAGTCATTTATATTTCAATTTAGTCACGAATAGGACATACCCCAAGACCACTAAAAGCAGGAATGAAATATAGATCATCTGTGTTTTCTGTACCATTTATTATCTTATTAAGTTCAGATATATCCTCCATAAGGCCTGAAAACAGTTTGAAGTTGGTGTTTGAGATCAAAACATCAGACTGAATCGACAATTCACTAGTTACATGGTCCGAAAAAATTAATAAATTTACCTGCGTCTTTCAACCACTCTATCAAAGATCCCCCATCAGAACATGGCGCTTCGTTGGTGTAAATTAATTTCCCTTGAAGTTTCCAGCCAACGAGCGGATACATCCCATCCAAATTACAATCTATATGATTTCCTGTATTCTCATTTATGAATGCACCTGTTCCGATGGTTACTTTCAAGTCATTCTTGTCGAAACAGTATGAACCTAACATAGCTGCGCTCTGGTCAGCTAACTGTAACACATATTGAAGTTCATTAATAATTCTATATAATAGTATGAGCAGAACAAATTTGAGGATGAATGTGACTTCACTACTAAATTCATTGGTATCAGAACGATGAAGGGAATAGTTGCAATGGATATAGTAGATGTATAAATAATAAAATATTTCCCATACCACTGTGGAGATTTCAACAGGTGTACCAAATACATCTGTTGTTCCGAACTGAAAATCATTATCCACAACAGCTGGCAATATATTGCTAGGTATTTTCAATATATTGATGGCCCAGGAGCCCCATTCTAAAGTGAAAGGATCGAAAAATCCTGTAGCACTTGCGTTACTGATGTCAGTTATAAAAATCTTGTTTTTGGTAAGTTTATAAATCAACCAAGTATCCAAGGTTCCAAACATAACGTTATCCTTTTTTATTTCTTCCTTAACGGCTGGAATGTTTTCGAGTACCCATAAAAGTCGGGAAGAAGTCTGAAAAAAATAAATAACTGAAGGATTTACAAAGAAGTAAATTGATCGAAACAAACTTTATATAAATATGTACAGATTTTTACTGCATTATATAAGTATATATTGTTGGTTAAAATGTTTTGCGACATTGTCAGATAACTCTCTTCCATTCCCCTCTGTTATGTACTAATGTCTTATTATCTTCTCTTGCACTCCTTGCTTTTCTGATTCCTTCCCCCAGTTCTTCTTAGGGCGTCCCCTTTTCTTCCTTTCTACAGGTTGCCATTCCCTCACTTGTTTCAGGAATTGTTCCCATCCAGTTTACATGTACAACCTCAGTTGTTTTACCTCTATGTCCGCCTTTATGTGTCCCTCAACGCTCATTTGTGCCTGATTCTGTCCTTTCTAGATATTTTCAATAATCTTATTGATCTCAACTACCTCGATCTTCCTCATATATTTTTCTGTTATTCTCCATGTCTCCGAACCATGCAGGAGGCTACTTTTCATGAATATAGTAGAGTTATTCATTTCGATATTTTGAATTTAATGTTTCTCAATTATATATGATTCACATTTGTTAATTGAATATAGTGCGTTTCATCAACACAGTGACTTCTTCAGCGCACAATACTAAATTCCTTATAAATAATTAATTAATCTTTAGAACTTTAGTATCATGGAGTCTGAAGAAGAAAGTTAGGGCCCTTGTTTGCAGGAATTTTGTTCTTATTTTCATTTTCATTTGTGATATCTAACTTATCAGTTTGTTATACCTATTCTGGGATATCCTGTATAAATTTTATTAGAACTAACATTATTATTGTACTTCAAGGTAAACCTATAACCATCCTATAGATGGTATTTATATTATTATAAAATTAACTGGAAGCAAAATAAGATCCCCCAGAATTAATACTGAGCAAATCTTATAAATCAAAAGTGCATTTAATTCAACAGATTGTAAGCTATTAAAATTGTATTTGAATGGAATACGTGGTCTTAGCACGTTTCTAAACAATGGGATATATTGCAGCTTCTTGGGAAATGTTCTCATTGTAAAAAGTATACTAATGTATAGTAATTTCGAACAAAGCACAGTATGAGATTACTCAAGTGCATCGAAACTTTTCATTGCATGAAACTGTGTCTATTTATATGACGCTCGAATTATTAGAAAATAATAAATAAAAATTTGAGGATCAAAGACCCTCTAGATCTCTTTTTGGGCTGTATGCTTTAAAATGCTATTCTGCAATCAATACTCGGTGATGTTGGAAATATTATACCCAGAAGGAATAATTTTATTCAACTTGATTTTTTGGCAATATGGTAATCAATGAAGCGATAACATTTGCAAAAAATGGTATTAGCATGTAATCCGAAAAAAATAATGTATGTGGCGACTCCGTAGCTGGGTGCTAGTGATCAACCTGCTTGGGTTCTTGTGTTAACTGAACTTTAAAAGACTTAAGACCTAAGTCTTTATGCAAAACACGGTGTAATGGCGTTGCTGGAATGCTTAATTCCAAAGATCGATAAGGAATGGACAAACCTGGGTTTTCGTCAACACTACAGGCTAAGTAACAATATTCTCAGTTGTTCTTGAGCGGCACACGCTGTCTCCATACTTCACATCACCAACTTGTCCGAATAGCTCAAATTTTTCCACCAGTTTCCTTATTGCTAGCCGAGAAGGTGCTTCACGACGAACCCAAAAGTGCTTTAGCTTTGCGAACTGTAACTGCACATTTTTCACCATTTTTGTAGTGAATTTGAACAATTTCAGTGCGTTGTTGAAGCGTGTATCGTTCCATTTTTAGTAATGGTGTAGTTTTTACTTGTTAAATGTCAAAAGATGACAGCTTCAAAAGTGACAGCTGACCAGATAGCCGGCTATTCAAAATTAAACCTCTAGCATGGTTTAAGTATAGTCATTCTGTTTGGAAAAATCAAGTTTGAGAAATTATTTATTCTGGGTTAAACACTCTTAGCGTAATTGAATATACCTACACTCTAGTTATGTCTTAAAATAGAAAATTGCTATCTCAAAATCAAAGTCCTATCGGAGCCTTATAGCTGACATTGGTTCAATAAAAACACTTTAAGGAATGTTACATTATATGTTTTGATTATTGTGTTTAACTAAGAAATATGTATTAATTGAATACTTGCATGACTACAAGCCATTTTCAACTTGCTTCCTGCTTTATACCGTCCATTTCTAGTCACCAGATAAAGCAAATGAGAGGCGAAACGTATAGTCTAAAAAAAGAATGAGTTTATCTGGTTATTTCTCAAATTTATTCTTATAACTTACTCTTATAATGACACTATTATTCCATTCTTCTATAAGATCTCTACTTCTCACATCCTTCCAAGTTATGAAATTGTGAAAAGGTTCCCCAGTATCTTTTCTCCATGTAATGAATGAACCCCTTTGGGTGCATATTCCCATTGATTTTACATCTGCGGAGGTGATTTTGGCATCTGAAACAAGTTGTCTTTGGCAAACAAATACATCATTTCTATTGCAGCATTCATTTGAATGAAGTGCAAATTTGTACGTTACTCCCTTTTGAATCCGAATGCCGAATAAAAAATTATAAGATGTTCAAAGAAGACCTGTTCGTAATGTAATAAAATTCCATAATTGACCAAGTGGTTAATATTATTATTATGATATTATCATCATAGATATTCTATAAGATCTCTCGGAAGTTTTTTAACTTGTGCGAGTTAGGAGTTCAGTTGTGTTTTGGTCAAGCTTTGTTGCTGCGTCCTTACGCCACCTAAGGCACAGCGCTGTTAATGTTCGACTATATAAGCAATTTCCGTCAATTTTTGCAATGAAATGTATTGAAATGAACCATTATTTTATATCTAGAAACATTTTCATCACAAATACTGGAGCTCAATCCCGGCTCCCTATTTGAAATTGAAGGTTTGTTCACCCTGCCCTATTGATGTTAAGATGTTGAAAATTGATTAAATCATGTCCAATTTGATGTAACCAAGCATTTTCCTTATCAAGCCTTTAATCTTTCTTTATGAAAAAAATACTTGACAAGCCTACGTAGAACATTTTTTTACGTATAGACAGATAAAATTGGGCGAAGTATTAATTTCGAAAACTTAATTGGGCGGTAAGTAACATTTTCTTCCAAGCTGGGGTAGTTGGCTCAAAATATTAGGCAACAATTCACAGTATTTTGAGCCCGCAGAGATGCGATACAAAATTAAGTTTAAAATGTAGAATTTTGTATAGTAATAATACCATAAACTTATTATCCTAATACGTCTATGAATAATACATATTCCTGCCTATTCTTTTTGGATGCATAGAGTAAAAGACTAAAAGCTCTCGATGATTTCACGATTAAATGGTAGGAATCACAGAATCAATATGTATTCTGTGATCCCTACCAAAGAAAGATATGTAGTCTGTGGTAAAGTATTGTTTATCTATGGTCTGTGGTAGTGATAAAATTGTAGGTTAAATGAAAAGATTAAAAAAAAACTCATTTTGACCCTTACCGTACAACGCATTCTTCACAACAGCCACTACATTGTCCCACAACCAACTTGGATCAATTTCGACGTGACCTTCTGCAGGGTAAACTAATTGTACCTTCAAACAAATTTTAGATTTAGGTTACTCATAATTAATCAGATTTGTGTACACAAATACCTTTCTAAACGATGAACCAAGTATTTTTGTATTAGAATCAATAATTAAACATCTAATAGTCGTAGTTCCAATATCCAAACAAATGAATTTTTCGATATTCTTCATTTTTCGTTACATATGAATATGAGCGGAACAGAACCAGTAACTGAAAGATGGAAAAATTTAAATTAGTAGCATGAGAAAAAAACAAGATGTTTTAATATAATTGCACTGTTATTTGAGTAGGTTAAGTTAATTATAAATTTGTCGTTAGAATGGAAGTACAAAATTAATAATCTGAATTTAAACGGGTTAATATCGTATATTGATTATGCTATCTGGAAATGTTCAAGTACATACGTTTAAATTCTAAATATAACATAAATTTTACCACATTATAGATATTTCAAAAATACAACTAATTAATTTTGTAACCTATTCTGCATTACGAGTTCAGACACTTACACGAGTTTTCTAGTTATATAGAGATATTCCGTTTTTTTCACTGGGTTCCCATACATTAAGATTTTCATTCGAAATAATTACAAGTCCTTGTATTCATCATTCGAGGAACCAGTGGACTGGAACCATAACGCTTCTTTTAAGTATTTATTCAATTTATAGTAAATAACGGTTCCACTTATTTCTATTGCTAGTTAGCCCTATAACTTGTATTTAGTTCTATTAATAAAATCATTATTCAGCTATACTACGATCGACTGAAGTAGTCGATTTTGACCATAACAGGCGATCTATTCTGAGGAGTGTGGGAAAGAAATTGATTAAAAATATATAAATGGAAATGAATAACTAATATTTTCGTATGCAAAGATTTTAATTAAGGGTTACATGAGCGCCATCTAGAATCGTTATGGGAAGTCGGCTTAATCTGTAATTTTCGAATTTTGAGCCAAAAATGGTCTTAAATGACTAGGTTAGATTCGTTGATGAAGAGTCTGATATCAAAATAATGCTATCCGGCCGTCCGTCAATAAACACGCTAACTTTAGAACGGAAATAGCTGTAGCCTTGAAAAGGATTCTAAATGCCGCGTCTAAGTTCGTTAATGGGCAAAATCAATTTAATAGTTTCGCACTTATCCACGTTTGAAAATTTTTCATATTTTTCCAATATTTTCGAAACCACGAACTCGATCGATCTGAAATTCAGCATTTTGAAGTAGAATAATAATGCGCATATTCGTGCAAAAAAATTATTTTGAGAGGATCGTGGGTGATGCGAGTTAGCGCGCAATTCACCACTTTTAAGAAATAGAAGCAATTTTTTGCGATATAAATTAGCGGAAAGATGCCCACATCAAATTTTCCTCTTTTTGAAAATTTTACTCCTCGCAGAAAATCCGTTTTCATTATTTGGTAAAGTGCAATCTTTGAATGAAATGCATTTTATGCTTTCGTATTTATTTACACACCATAACTCTATTTTTAAGATGTCAATTGGTATTTTATGTCCAGTTTAAAATAGTTGATAATTGAGCAATTAGAAATGAATCTATCCTAACCTAAAGAGTATGCTTTACTCACCTGGAATATCACAACATACTGGAAAAAAATATATAAGTTTTATGCATACAACATACCAACAACTGAAAGATTTAATAGCTTATTCACGGAAAATATGGCAACAATGCAAATGGTTGATTGGACATTGAACATTTCTGTACCTATGATTTATTATCATATCTCCCAGATAGGAAAATATTCTGATATTCCATTTAATAGAGATAAAACGGTTATAGTCCTCAAAAATGAAAGGTTCTTTAGAACATTTTTCGTGTTCCTTTACTGTTACAGAAAAATCTTCCTGTTTGGCAAGTACACACTTAGTTAATTATAAAACTTCTAATTTCTTCTTATTAGAAATAATCTCTTTATTGTTTTTTTTTATAATTTTCCTAAAACCTGAAGCTATAGGTGAAGTGGTATTGTGAGGCAGCCTATAGACCTCTTGTTTATGGGATTGACGTTTCGTTCCAGCTTACCTATGGGCTATTCAAATTGGCTATTGTGTGTAAGCCTGTCAATGACGTCTGTTAACCTTGTTTCAGTTGGAACAGAGTTTGAATGCTAGTACGCTGTTCTACTTGAAGCCGGAGAAACGGTAGATTAAGTCATATTGGAGGGCGGCTGCGTCATCCGTGTGGTATAACGGGAAATTGCAATGAAAACAGTGCAGATCTCCGGGAAATGCTTGATGCATGTCTCATGTGTCAGGGGATGACAACGCGTAGCATGGGGGTGGGCCATGGATCGTCACATACTCACCTTCCAGTGAGCGCGATTCGAGTCACAAATTATTGATGGGAAAGTCTGGGGAAATTGAGCAGTCCGACGCGATGCCATCTCGAGCGAGGGACAAAAGGTAAAGTTACCTCAGAAAACTGCGTGTGTTCATCGAGGGTCATTATTGATGTTCTTTGTGAGGTGGTGTTATGAGGGAGCTTATAGATCACTTGTGTGTGGGGTAAACATTTCGTCTCAGCTTTACACCCGGACTCATCAGATTGGCTCTTGGGTGCAAGCCTACCAATGATGCCTTTTGACCTTGTTCCAATTGGAATGCAGGTATCGAACGCTAATACGATGATGCTCTACTTGAATATTTGAGAGCGGTTGCGTCGTCTGTGTGGGATACCGGGAAGTTAGGATGAAAGAGTAAATTCCTGGATGATGCTTAATGCTGCGAGTAGTAAGGAGTTGGGTCGTGGGTTGCCACAAAACAAAAACATAATTTCTAAACACGAGAAATCATGAATTTATAAGTTAACCTATGGCGATTGCCTGTATGTGTATGATGACAAGAGAGAAAGATATTTCCGGACAAATATAAAGAAAATTAAAAATTTATTTCAATAACAAACCATTTACTAGATACAGAATACAAATTTAACAGCAATTTTGAAATTTTTGCATGTTGAAAATTAAAACCATAGAGAACTTAGAGATCAACAGATATATTGTAACAAAAAACAAATTTTGCTACATGATCAAACGGATTTGAAAGTGAAACGATCTTCAATTTTCTCTAATGTTTATTTAATTAAAACAATTGTTTCATCATACCATGACTTCATCTGGTGAGCATTACCACTGACTATATGACCGAGCTTTGAAAACAGCCTGTATACCGCTTACAAGAGTAGCATAATTTATATAAGAAAAATACTGAATGATATCCAGGTTTTTTATCATTATCTTATCTCCGATTTATACTTATCTATATAAAATGACTGCGCAGAAGTATATTTCATAAATATTCGAAATAATATAATATTTTACTATTTATATGTACGACTGTTTGATCACAAATTATTCGAAATTTAAGAATTATAGAATAAATACAAAGAAAATCTCCACTGGAAACTCAGGGAATCAGGTAAATAACGCTAATTATAATTTTTTTATCGTAATTCTGCCAAAATATCGTTCAAAATATAGAGAAACTATTCAATTATTTTCATCGAGCTAGTTACAAAACTTAGAAACATTCCCAAAATCATAATCCCTGAGCATCAACATAAAAATGATAATGGTTTACTGAATGAGCATCACATATTGATCACATCATACATCAGTGTTTTATCGGCATTTCAGTATCATAGAAACTGTTTTATTAGCGAGTAAACTTATACTGCAGAATATCCCGACATCCAAAAGAAGAGTTTTTGGAGATTTTTGAACAGATTTGTAGAGACAGGAGATGTCAAGTACAAAAAAGAAGAAAGGATAAAATCGTTCACTAACGAAGACGAGGAGCTTGACGTTTTACTGAATCTAACAGAAGATTACCACGCAAGTCAAAGGAAGTTTAGCTAAGATGTCTGGTTCGACATCTATGAAAGCGCAAGTCACTATGCAGCAGCCTGTGTACAATATTCCGGTAGATTTGAAGTTCACATCTGCGCAGTATTTATAACACCAAAATCTCCATTAATTTTGATTTAACCTTAAAAGTTGTAATTGACAGGATTCGGTAAATGCGATGCCAGCGCCATGAAAAGCCATGTGAATTCTATTTACATTATCACTTAGAGATTATAGTATTGCTATTCTTCCTTAATCAAGTGTGCGGTTATCACCCGTTTTGGCTCAAACTTGTACATATTTTAGTGAACACTTCTAGATTTTTGACACCTTGCTTCAACATTGATAAATGAACATTTATTTCAGACCACGTTCAATCCTACTGTATTGATACCTGGAATTTAAAATATAAACTATCTAAATAGGAGACAATTTGTTCTTATTTTGAAGATAATTAACCATTTTGTGTTTTTCTCGCACTATTCTACGCAACTCCGGAGATATTAATAAAAATAAGCATCCCTGGACGCTGGAAGGACCAGATAATAGACAGAAGAAACATTATTAATAGCGCACATTTCCCCACAGAGATTTAGCGCAAAATTGGCACACGGCCCATTCGGCTAAGCTGAGGAGCTGGTTTAGTCCGAACCTGAAGTTGCACCATGCGGGAGTGTCATTGTTGAAATAGAAGGTTTTTATCGGTTTGTAATTTAACAGTGAACGAAAAATAAGCAATCATGGATCCTGAAGCTTTCCTGGACATCGCCAATCAAGTGGTGAAGTTGAAAATGTTTCCGTATTTCGACATCGCACATTGTGCATTATCTGCTCTTTCCGTCAGAGAAGACCTTGGACCAGGTAGGCACTGCGACGTTGTCGTATTTCGTACAATTTCTGTAGTTCATTCAACTATCCACCGTTAGTTATACTGAACTATTGCTTCATAAAAATATAACCTTTTAGAGGTTATATTTGTTTTGCAAATCTACGCAAAAAGTAATGACAAAAGGGCACATTTCTATCTTATTTAAATTATACATACGGTACGGTATTTATTTACAAGTGCATCACAATTGATTATTAAAAATAACCATAATAATAATATACTGGAAACAGTTTGAAGAAAATTATATGGAAACGAGAAAAAGATGCAGTAAATTTATCAATACCACATTCAAGAATTTATGTATTGAATTGATCATGCTGAAAATGAAAAATTTTGGTTTGATTTAAATTAACAAGAAAATGAAAATTGATACTCATATTTCATTTATTTTTCCATCTACTTTATTCTTTGAGTAACATTTATAATTTTAATTCCAACATTACTAACTCTAAGCAGACTTCTATATTAAAAAAAAATATTAGGTTGTTCAACCAAAACCTAGATGTATTAAAAATTAAATGTGAAACAGAGAAAATACTAGATAGAAGGCTAAATAAAGAACTAATCCTTTTCTGAACTTTGTTCATTCAAATTTTTAATGTGTAGAATATGCCCGCTATAATGATTTCGTTTACAAAGTTTATCATTTCTCTGGGAGGATTGCCTTCAATATTAAAATATTTATTTTAATTTATATTTAAATATTATTGGGCAAATAAAGTCAAACTTATTTGAAAATATCCAGTAATTTATAGAACGAAAGTATTCATGAAGAAAAAGTCTGAATTTTGAATGGTTAAATTGAAATAAAATTCATTATAATATTTAAGAAGCAAACTGAGATAGATAATTCCATAAAAGTGGACACTGGATATCATTCTTAAGGAGATCTATTTTTTAAGAACTGCTTCAATCAGTTGTTCTGTATTTCCTAGGTTGTTTTGACAAGTTATAACCTTTTTTTAACCATATTCTATGTTCAGGGGAAGTAAGGTTGATGGAACAAGTAAGACAGTCCCACACTCACACCCGTCGTCAAGGATTTTTGGCAGCTCTGTTAGTATGTGGTGCGGCATTATACTGTATAAATAGAAAAGTCAATCCAAAGTCATATACCAAGTATAGAAGTAGGAAACCAGAATTTTCCTATAGATTGCTAGCTATCAGTTGACCATAAGACCACTTCTACAGCGCAATCATCTCCCTCTAACAGCTGACAAAGATTTTCGATAATGCAAATTCCATACACTGCTATATTTTCCTATGAACTAAGATTTGTGGACAGCATTGGTTTTCTGTTCATTTTCAGAAAACTGCTGCAGAATCAAATCGAATGCTTATCAAAGCTTATGGTGAACATCCTCTTGGTCATAATAACCACTGCCTAGTGTGTCAATTTTGTTGCATGCATGTTAAGAAATTTCCTGCAGCGTGATCCCTTGCATAATATTTGTCTTTAGATTACAGAATCAGTTTAAAGCCTAGTTTGAATTTCACAAATTTATCAATCATCCGTCAAATATAAACCAATCTTTCTTTTGTCCAATAATTTTACTATGTTTCTATCATTCATTTTCTTATGATTTTAATGCTAAGCTAAATAATCGATTTTGTTTTATCTCAATAGCTGTAAAACTCTTAATTGTCCCTTACTAAACAATTGTCTGCCATGAAGTTGTTTCCTAATAATGTCTGTTGATAAGTTTATTCCTGTCGGTTGTAGAAATTATTTTTGAAATTCTTGATGAGTTACCTTTGGATTTCTTCTAGTTAATTGAGCTACAAACAGTCTTGCTTTGTGTTAGTAACTCTTCAGCTAATTTCTCATGAATAATTCAGTCCTTGGTTATCGTAAAAACGGTGCCCTCCCAATTCTTCTTTGAGTGGACTAAACATGTGATTGTCACACAGGAACAAGTCTTGTCTGTAGGGCAGATGCTCTAGTATTTTCCAATGAAATTTCTCCAATTTTTCTCGCGTCAAGGCCGCTATATGTGGTCGAGTGTTGTCATGAAGAAAAATCACACTTCGAATGGATGTGCCTCGTCTTTTTCTTCGATAAGTCAGCTGCACCTCATCAAAGAGCTTGCAATAATATTCAGCGTTGATCCTATATTGTTCATGAAGGAAATCAATGAGTATGAACAGACAGCGGGGTTTTGGTTTTTCGAGGTGGGGCTTCTTCATGTTCTTTCCATTCCATTTTTAGACTTGAGTCCTTGAAAGCTTTTTCTTAGTGAACTGTAGAGTAAATTGACGCAAAATTTCCTATGATTTTGCACGATAAAAATTTTATAATAAGTCCCTATTGGAAGATCCGTTATAATCAAAAGAATAAAGAAATCTTAAGAAATAAAAACCTCAGATGAACTATATACAAGTTAAGACACCATTGTTCAGATCTTCCAGGTTTCAATTTGTTTAATCTGAAATATATAGATTTCTAAGTAACAGAGTTCTGCAGGTGAATTTTTTCAAAACAAAATTTTTATTTGAAATCTTTCTATTAAATACTGGGTGATTCTGCATAAATATTGTTGTTATATTATTTACATCAGTGTCGCTTACAATTCTATTTTTATTACGTCCATTTTAAAATTGGGAATTTACCAGTAATTCATTCCTGTTTTTTTTATAGGTGCACAAGCATTTTCGAGAAAACATCCATTATCATGTTGGCTTTCTTATATGTTAGTGGTTTATGCCGGCGGTATGGTAGCAAATGGTATGCTGGCCGAACCTATTCTTGCTCCATTGAAGAATACACCTCAACTTGTTGTAGCAACACTTACTTGGTAAGTGAAAATGATTTTTATAATTGATTAGAAGCCTCATGTCCTTCGTTGCATATTTGAATATAATTAATATGGTGGAATATATGATTTGGTATTTGCAATTAATTATTCAGAATATTAGAACAAATTGAAAAAATTTTCATCATACAGATATTGAAATTGTACCAAATTTCATCAATTTCTATCTAATAGTTTTGGAGAAAGGCTCATTATGGATGAAAAGATTTTTTATTAAATTTTTGAAATATATACACTTCAAAACATAAACTGTGAAATTATTTTTCATTCAGTCAATCGCAAAGGTTTATCATTTAAGAATATAATAAAGAAAAAAATGTTGACAGATCTCCCTTGTTCAATAACTGACCCCTATATTTTATTGTTTCATTATGTTTCTTCCCAGTTTTGTTACATTCAATCAGTGTTTTTCATTTAGAATCTGTTACACTACCGATCATAAAATTGGGGTCACCCCATAATTTGTATTTATTTGAGAAATCTTTTGATTTTTAGTTGTAACATAGTTTCCTATCTGTCTGCGATGATTTTATCATGACTGATTAAAAAAATAGTTGTTTCGATGAGCGTTTAACAAAAAAAAGGTTCTCCCACCTAAATTCCTAAAAACCAGTATTCGCAAAAATTGTAGAAAAAGTAATTAAAGCCAGATTATCGAAATTTTTAGATATCTCAAGCAGTCAGTATGTTTTTCAGCAGACTAGTTCAATTGAGTATGATCAATAATTTAGATGAGAACAATGTAGATCTAAATATAGCATTTGACACTATAACTATCAAAGTGCTTTTGAAAAAACTCAAGACTGCATTGGAGAGTATTATTAATGAGGACCTTATAAACTCAGTACGTGGCTTAACAACAAACTAACTATAAACAATAAAAAACAAAAAACAGCTGTTTGTATATAGGTATAAATATAATATTCATTCGAAAAGTTCACACCATTAAGCACTTAGGTCTATGGAAGCCACTTGGATGCATTTGAAGTTATATCCTTATTGAATGAATAAAAATTCATTAAAAAATTTATATAGGTTTTAATTTTCAGGTATGTAATTTTTTACACACCCATGGATATTGGTTACAAACTGGCAAAATTTTTACCGGTTAAAATAGTTTTCTCGGCCATGAAAGAGATCTACAGATGCAAAAAGGTTCACGATGGTGTTACTCATGCAGCAAAACTTTACCCAAATGCATATCTCATCATGATCATCATAGGAACACTGAAAGGCAATGGGGCTGGCTTCACCAGACTTATCGAAAGGCTAATGAGAGGGGTTTGGACTCCAACTGCGATGGAATTTATGCAACCAAGTTTGTGAGTGGAATAATATATTTTAGATAACTAATCGAGGCATAGTTAGATTTTGTCATTATTATTATATTTTATCATAACTTGCTGAAGAGGCCAAAACATTCATTTACTGGACCTATTTGTTCACACAAATTTCATAAATTTTTCTTTAAATTAAGAGAGTGAGTTGCATAAGAGACCAGGTATGGATATTCTCCAACATTTTTTATCCGAAATTGAGACAAAATAGCATCACCTGAGCCAATTGAACCAAAATCAACTCCAAAGTTACAGCAGTGTGCCTCTGAAATATCAGATGTTGAAATTAGTGAAGGTATCGTGGAACACCATCTTCCCAAGTTGCTACCTTTTCATCCTTGACTTGGCTAGTGCTATCTAGTGTACCTCAGGGCTCTGTGCTGGGACCACTTCTTTTCTTCTCTACACCTCCGATCTTTCGCAATCAGCTTCAATCTGCTGTCTCCTGTTTTCTCTCTGAACAACTAGCGGAGCAGGTGTGGATATGTTATTTCAGTATAATCACGAAATTTAGCATACATTTTTGTGTCATTATTATACACTTAAATACCAAATCTCATTTCAATCAATAGTTTCAGAACTAATGAGTAAATAAGTAAAAGTTTCAAATGTGAGTAATTGCGGAACGCTTGGTCCGATTTTGCAAGAAGTCAACAGAGATAGTTAGCCCCCAAACCTACATTGAAAGTTTCATGCCTCTAGCTCTTTCTGTTGGAAGGTTAGAGAAATGTTTTCTTCAGAGGTAGGCTATGGTTTCGGTAGCGCTCAACGCTCACAAAATAATTTTTTAATCTTCTAATTATGCGATGTCCACGAACATGCGCTTCATTATTTTACTTTTAAGCACTAAAGATCAGATTGATCGGATCTGTAGTTTCGAAAATATTGTAAAAATTTTTGAAAAAATCCAAATGAGAATTATTCCAGAAGCATTGGACCGATTTGGATTTGGAAACTAATAATTTTTAGACCATTTTTCGTGAAATTAAAGGCTGAGCCAGTAAAAAAAATTAACGTTTAAAAAACACTATTCATTTGAGAAATTCTTAATATATCCTGGTTTTCATTCTGTAGGTATTTTTATTATTTACTAGCTGACCCGGCCACGCGTTGCTGTGGCTAAAGTTTTTGTTATATTACATTATAGTAAACAATCTAAGAGGAACAATAAGTTCAATAGATTAATTTCACTGTATTATCTTCATTATAATATGAATTCAATTTACACTTCAGTCTAAGTAACACGTGACCGGCTATGCTAACACCAAAAATTTAAAAAGTGGAAATAATTGAATTATACGGTATTTCGTTCACTACAAAATAAATTTAATTAATTTTATAGCGTCAACAACACGTGGTAATTATGCTGTTAAAATGTAGCTTATATGACACGTTCGTAGATTTACCATAGCAGCGCCATCTATTGATTACTTACTCAACCCAGTCGAAAGGTATCGACATCTGTTAGAATCATTTGGAGTTAACAGATAATTGTGACTGTCAAATAATAACAGACAAATAATTAGCAATAAATTAAAATTGCGACTATAATTTGAGATTTAAACTATCCTATCTCTCAAGTTGGATCGAACTGCACATGGTGTGCGAATTTTATTATAATCGGTTAAGTGGTTTAGGAGTCCATTGAGGACAAACATTGTGACACAAGATTTATATATATTAAGATTATTTTGAATAATAACTAGAAATCCTTAATGAATGCGTTTATTTTAAAATAATAAATGCCAAATAAAAATGTAATAATTATTTTTATGACGATAAATAAATCACGAAAAAAAGTACACTTTCTATTTTTGTTACAGTTATACGAAAGCTTCTCTGGTGGCATCAATAATCTTCATCCTTGACAAGAAAACTGAGTTGATATCTGCCCCACACGCTCTAGTTTACTTTGGCATTGTCATATTCTTTGTATATTTCAAACTGTCATCAATACTTCTTGGTATCCATGACCCCTTCATACCTTTTGAAAATTTAACATGTGCTTTATTCTTTGGAGGAATATGGGATAGTTTGGCCAAGATTTTGGGTAGAAACCAACTGAAAGAAGGAGAATCGAAAGATGCAAAGAAACTGAATTGATGAGTGGTAAGAATTTTGATCTGATAAAATAAAATCGTACTCTTCTGGAGCAAAAAGAGTAGCAGAAAGTTTTTATGTCCCTCCACATAACACGTAAAAAAAATAGTGCTCTCTAGTTGTTCCTGAAGTTGAATAAATATCTCAAGTCTAACATTGTTGACAAGGCTTCTTTTCAGGACTCATCAAACTAGAAAAATTTGACTAAGTGCGGAAAGTCAAGTTTTCCTAAATCAATGTGACCAAAGACTAATGTTGCATTTTTAATGTGACTGTATTCGTCAATCAGTACTTATAATTGTACCAAAATATTTATGTATAAAATAAACATAATGTTTCAAGTCCAGTGTTTTTTAACAATCAATTGTTGAATTACCTATATCTGAAATTCTAATCGAAATTCTCAATTTACAAATAATTGTTTGATTCTAGGGAGTTTTTGAATGCAACGTTTTCAAATTCTTAAAGGATATCATTGTTCTGAATAACCGAAATTTACCTCCTACGCATCCTTGCGAAGTGCGTGAACAGTACTGTGTTTCAGGCTGTTTTAATAAGAAATGAGTATTACAAGGTAGTTTTCTTGTAATACTCATTGAAAAAGTTAACTTGTAATTTCTAGAAATTTTTCCAGCTTATGTTTTGAATTTCTGATAGTTCAAAGATCTAATAAAAAATATGATTCTAATTTTTAACAAAATATTATTTTTTATATATTTTTGATCTCTATAATTCAATTTTACTTTTGTGCGCTCATCCAGAGCAATGCCTGTATATTTTTTTAAATTTTCAGCCAAAAATGAACTCAAACGATTAAAAGGAAGGACTTCCGATTTACAGGGCAGACTTTAAGACTAAACGGGGACATAAAGTTCGAGAATACGCAAAATCCGCCCATGAGACTCGAAGATATAACCAATGAAAATGATATTTTTTTGCGCACTTATTCTAGGGAACAGTGTGCTATCGTTTTGTCCAAATGTCTAAGTTTTTATTTGAGCCGAAATTGGCCTCAAACGAGTGGTTTAATAAAATTCACGTGTTCTGCGTTCCACTGTTCCACAATCAGAAATGTGTTATGGTCCCTCGGAGCCCAAAGTCGAAGGCAGAGATCTTCGTGATTTGAGGTACTATATCCTGTGCTACCTGCTTGGTTTTCCGAAAACATGCTTGGCAAGCATCCATCACAACTGGCTTCCATCAAACTCACTATTCTACTTCTATTCAACTCGCCAAGTAAATATTTGACCATCTACTTACCTCAGGTGTAATTAAAAGTTCAAACAGATTTTCTAACAAAGCATCACTCTGTGATAAAACAATCATTTGAATTTGAAACGTGGTTTCACCTACTGTGATAACTCTATTAAAACTAGGATAATAAATAAAAATAACTTTATTTACCCAACAGAAAGATTCCCAATTACTAAATAAAATTTTTATATTTCAGCAGCATTAAGAAAATTGTCCATTTTCATTCTGAATTTTTCCATTTTCACTAGACTATCCACTTTTCAGTAACAACTAAATTGTTTACAAGTAACGGTTCTTCAGGCGTCGAATTTCATTATATTTTCTACTTTTATCTAATACTTATGACAATTATTTTTAAATTTTCCAGGCTTGCTTCTTCGATAGAAGTATATTTTCAATCAATTCGGTAGTTTTCACTAACGCCAACGAATACTGTATATACATACCCCATGCTTGATTTTTCGGATAAATTAATTTCACTCCATTCTTCCTTCATTTTCACAACTTGAATAGGATCACTATGTTTACTTGATATTTTAGAAATTTCGTTCAACTTGTCACCAAAACTCGCGAAAATCGTTTTTAACGTAAGATATATCCAACCGAATACATTCGAATGTAGTACCAAATTAATCACGTTCACTTATCACTAGGTTTGATGTCACTATTCGAAATTAAACTAGAACTTGGAAATACTACATAATTGCGATCCGTTCATCGAGCTCGTTCGTATAAAACTGACTAATTTTTCAACGAACGACCCCGGTCGTTGAATCACCCCTGACGCACGGTGTTATGTAACTGACCAGTCCAATATTCTAGCAACATATACGGGGTGCATCCGAAAGTATATCGGTAATTTTAATTAAGATTTTTACTTCAAATCTAGAAAAACATTATTTCGAGTTGAAATTGTACCAGGGGGTATTCAATAAATTTTGTTATTAGATTTGTGTCATTTAATTTATTTTCATGGTTGTTTCAGTTTTTACTTGAAGAAAATTCATCCTATATGATTTAAAGTAAAACACTCTATTTCCGCTAATATTTATTGTTTACACAACAATTGTCAATTACATTTTGACTTCATCAGATGAGTATGGTACTTTTACAAAATCGGTCTCCTTAAATACAATTTTGTAAATACCCATTTTGTAAAAGTACCATACTCACCTGATGAAGTCAAAATGTAATTGACAATTAAAATGATTTGAAGTAAAACACTTTATTTCCGCTTATTTTTATTTTTCAACGACAATTGTTTCGTCAATTACATATTGACTTCGTCAGGTGAGTATGGTAACTTACTTACCATACTCACCTGACGAAGTCAATATGTAATTGACGAAACAATTGTCGTTGGAAAATAAAAATAAGCGGAAATAAAGTGTTTTACTTCAAATCATTTACGATGAATTTCCGTCAAGTAGAGACCGAAACAATCAAGAATTTAATTGACAATTGTTGTGTAAACAATAAATATTAGCGGAAATAAAGTGTTTTACTTTAAATCATATACGATGAATTTCCGTCAAGTAAAGACCGAAACAATCATGAAAATAAATTAAATGACATAAATCTAATAACAAAATTTATTGAATACCCCCTCGTACAATTTCAACTCGAACTAATGTTTTTCTAGATTTGAAGTAAAAATCTTAATTAAAATTACCGATATACTTTCGGATGCACCCCGTATATGTTGCTAGATTATTGGACTGGTCAGTTACATAACAGCGTGCGACAGGGGTGATTCAACGACCGGGGTCGTTTCGTTCGTTTAAGAATTAGTCAGTTTCATAGATTAACAAGAATATATATCTATGTTCAGTTTTATGCGAGCGAGCTCGAAGAACGGATCGCAATTATGTAGTCTTTCCAAGTTCTTGTTTAATTTCGAATAGTGACCTGAAACCTAGTGATAAGTGAGTGTGACAAATGTGGTGCTACATTCGAATGTATTCAGTTGGATATATCTTACGTGAAAACGATTTTCGCGAGTTTTGGTGAAAAGTTGAATGAAATTTCTAAAATAATTACACCGAAGATGGTCAAATATATCCATTAACTTGGCGAGTTGAATAGAAGTATAATAGTGAAGTTGATGGAAGCCCGTTTGTTTTTCAAACAAGTTGGTATGTTTTCGAAAGACCGAGCAGAGAGCACAGCATATAGTATCTCAAAACACCAAGATCTGTGCTTTCGACTTTGGGCTCCGAGGTACCATAACACATTTCTGATTGTGGAACAGTGGTACGCAGAACATGTGAATTTTATTAACCCACTCGTTTGAGACCAATTTCGCCTCAAATATAAACTTAGATATTTGGGCAAAACGATAGCATGCTGTTTCCTAGAATAAGTGCGCAAAAAGATATTATTTCCAATGGTTATACCTTCCAGTCTCATGGGCGAATTTTGCGGATGGGTATTCTCGAACTTTATCTTCTCATTTAGTCTTAAAGTCTGCCCTGTAAATCGAAAGTCTTTCCTGTTAATCGTTTGAGTTCATTTTTGGCTGAAAATTTAAAAATATTTACAGGCATTGTGGTGTGCTCTGGGACGAGCGCACAAAAGTAAAATTAAATTATAGAGATCAAAAATATATAAAAAATGATATTTTTTGACAAATTAGAATCATGTTTTTTATTAGATCTTTAAACTATCAGAAATTCAAAACATAAGCTGGAAAAATTTATAGAAATTACAAGTTAGTTTTTCAACATAATAATAATAATATTTATTCACTGAGTAAATTACTCATCAACAATAATTCAATACCACATTCGCAAATTGAAATACAGAAGGTGAATAAATAAAAGATATAACACAAGCTTTAGCTCCGAGGAGCTATGGCTTGACCGTGATGTAACTATTCTGTTTCAATGACTTTTTCCTACGATGGGTGAACAAATACCTACAAAAAATAAGTATAAAATTAAAACACGCAATATCTAATAAAAATCAGAACCTTTGATTGACAAAATTATTTAGTTTTTTTCTTCTGTAAGAGAGAATCCACTGTTTAAAGTTTTTCCTGATAATATAATGATCATTTGAAAATTATGGATTACTTTCATTTTTCTCTGAAAAGTAATCAATACAAATCTATTCAAATAAAGAGAGAGAGATCGTGTGATTGCTGTTTTTTTCTGGGTTTTTATGTGATTGCCAATTTTGATACATAAAATTAAGGTTACAGAGATCGACAACCTTTTTAATGGTGCGTTGTGTAAACAACCCAAATTACACCTAACGAGAGCAAGGAAACAGTGATAGGAGGTTCAAATATTCAAAACATAGTAACACCAGAAGAATATATTTATATTAGTAATATTGAAAAGCGACAACCTCAATGAATGGAAACAAACATTTATCAGCCTATGGTTAAATCTACTCTATGCAGTGGCTCGCAAAGCTCCACAGTGAACCTAATAGCGTCCCGGGTCTAAATGACTTATTTCTATATATCGTTAGGTCGGTAACTCGCTCAAATCATATATCATTCTTATGCAGCGGAAGGGGTTAGAAAGGACAGGATACAGCCAGCATGCACCTACAACTGCACTTCCGGTAACCAGTGCAGAACCTAACCGTTACAAGGCGTAAGTTTAAATGGACAGTAAGGTAAGGGTATCTGTGGCATGCCCAGGAGAGCTGCTTGAAGAACGGATCTAACAGAATTCGAGTTACTATCAAATGGACTGTATCTGGCCTCCTCGGGAAGGCTTCACATACACGTTGGTTATCACTAGCTAACTCTAAATATTTAGATGAACGTCTTCTATCAGTACAGCAAATTCATAATTCATTGAATAATCCTTTCGTTGAGTTATATAATATTTTTCCTTAATTATATATTGCCAAAAATTGCAAATTCAAATCACAATTTATGTTTGTGGAATGCCCCTAGAATTCAAAGTTCTTGGCAGGAATCTACTTATCAACAAACGTTACAGATAAGCTAACCGAGCATTCTGTTAGTTCTGGATCCTGCTGAGAGATGGCACTAGTTAAAGGATGTTTGAATTATGAAAAATAAGAATCTGTGAAATTACCATATTTCAGCGTACAGTAGCCCATTCGGACCGTATACCGTAATTAGAATCAATTTACCGTATAAATGCGGTAATTACCGTACGGTTGGCAACGGTGGTCCATGGATTGACAATAATATAGTCTTGTTGATCTATGCAGTGGTCTGAAGTTGGGTTCGAAAAAATACAGTCAAATCCCCTGTCGGTAAAAAACGAAATTACTTTCAAAACAAGCTCATATTTCTCTGTCTACAAGCATAGGCATCTACAACGTATTAAAAGGATAATAGGTCTATGACAACAACCACAGATTATCTAATTGCTCCTCTATGACTGCTACTACGTATCTATGGTCACCATAGATTTTATCTATGAGAGTCACAAAGAACATCTGTGATTTATATGACAGATATATCAGTAACAATAATCTGTAGCCAAGTTTCAAACTTCATAAGAAATGAATAAATGAACTGATATAGGTAACCTATTACATATGAATACTAAGAATAATCAAGTTCTCCATACTAGCCTACAGGATTTAAATGGAATTTGTAGATTTTGTGGAAGGCAAGATTTGAAAGTAATTGATATATACTCAGAGGAAGGAATACAAAATGATATATCAAATAAAATCGAAATGCATATTCCTATTAGACTAGTGGAATCTGAAGAACTCCCATTTGAATGCTGTTTAGAATGCATGTCAACAATTCTTTCTTGGCACAATTTTGTGTTGAAAGTATTAGAAATAAATCAAAGATTATCAAGTGTGAAAAATGCGATCTCAACACCCGTTGAGATTAATGATAAATGTGAAAGAAGGTAAAGGAAGAAAAGTTTCATTGAGGGGGTCTACTCAAATATGCACTACTCCAAATAAATGTAACGCGCATTTCATGTTAATCTTTCATCGCTTATGATATTTACGTTATATTTTGAGTAGTGTGTATACATTCTTTTCCAGTTTGATTACATAAGTTGTTTCTGAGCAATGAAATTTTTTTGAACAAGTATTTTTAATGTCTAAATTAAATAACTTGTTGGGAGTTGACTAATTTTATTGAAATCTAAATCTACAGTATCTTAATGAAGTTCTCCACATTTGCAAGATTTTATATTATGTAGATTATTTAACAAAATAATTTCCCTAGTATTTCTTTGAATTAAAAAGGTTCCACAAAGATCCAAAATAAATTTAAAATGATATCTTTGTGATTATGTTATCTATAAGTATTATGATAAACAGATTTGTGTATTATGCAGTATCTTTCTCATTGTACAGAACATACTTCAAATGTGAGATTACAGTTAAGTTTTGACTGTGATACTGTCAAACTTAAAAGCAAGCTTGGATGTACAATGATCTTTGGTGGAATTATGTAGACTTGTGGAAGAAATTTCATCTTTTACGAATGTTCAATTTCAATAATTTTGGACAGATCTCCTTGACTTGAATTAATTTGTTTCAGGGATCAAATAAGTCCTTCCTCTACAAGTCTACAACCATTCCATCCAGATCCAAAAAATGCGATTCCTGAAAGGCTTGAGAACAAGTCCCATATGAAATATAACGAGAGTGAAGATAGTGAGGAGGAAACTGCCGTTTACAGTTACATTACGGCAGATTTCTCTAAAGAAAGTGAAGGAGAATCAGAAAACAGTGGAGAGCAAAAAAATAAAATTGCGAATGAAAAATTTCTTAGTATTCCTGATGGCGAAGATTGCCAAAACAAAATAAGCAATAACGTAAAAGGAATCCGTTCAAGGATCGATCCTAAAATAATCGAAGCAGCTAAAGTTATTGTTGGCGATCGGACTTATTATAATTGTAAAGAATGTGGTAAAAGTTTACTTTCACCATATACATACATTTGGCATATGCGCATCCATACTGGTGAACGACCATTTATGTGTGATTTATGTGGGAAGCAATTTAGAGTGTCACAAGGTCTAGTGCGACATCTCAAAGAGACTCATAAGAGGATAAAAAATTTTCCATGTGATTTGTGCGGTAGAATGTTTGCAACGAAGAGAAATGTAGATGAGCATCGAAGAATACATACAAACGAAAGACCATACGTTTGTGCTCTGTGTAGCAAAAGTTTCAAACAGAAAGCCTCTCTGTTTGTGCATAATAGAACTCATTCAGACAATTTCCCCTTTAAATGTGAATATTGCAATCAGGGTTTTCGAACCAAACCACCTTTATTGATTCATGTCACAAAGCATACTGGTCAAAAGCCTTACCCATGTGATATTTGTGGACGTTGCTTCAGAATCAAATACGAATTGAATCGTCATAAACTCGTGCATTCTGAAGAAAAGCCATTTGTGTGTTCATGTTGTGGTTTGAGATTTAAACAAAAGAGATACCTTAGAAATCACTTTAAAGCCAATCACACAAATGTGACTTAAAAAAATTTAAATTTGCTCTTCCTCATTGTTGTTGTTCAAATAATGTAATTGATATGTCTATTTGCAATTGGGTACATTTGCTTTCACATTTCAAATAAAAATATATGAAAGTAGTCCAACTTCTATCTTACCAATCAAATCTTAAAGTTTTGCTAAATTTTATCATAAGGATATGAAATGAACATGTGTAGTTCGGCAAGTTAAAAGTTTATATTAACTTTATTTGATCTCCTGAAGTCAAAGGTTTGGACTCAGTATAATTAATCACTCAGAAGAAGTTCACAAATAATTTCTGAGCCTTTAAACAACTATTTCAAGTGTTCCCATAAAAAATATTCATTAGTGTCAACCTACCAGGTGTAGAAGTAAGAGACAAAACTGCTTCTGCAGTGCCAGCTTCTCCCTCTAACAGCTGACAGAGATTTTCACTGATATATTTTTTATAACTTCAAAATATATCGAGTTTTGTGCCTACGAACTACGATTTGCAAATAGCATTGATTTTCGGTTATCATTCGAAGAAAACTACTGCAAAATCGCCTCGAATGCTTGTTGAAGCTTACGGTGAACATGCTCTTGGTAAAATACAGTATTGTGAATGATTAAAAAAAAATCCAAAGTGGTGATTTTGACATGGGAAAACATAGAAAAAATTCACAGACCACGAATTGCAAGTTTTATTGGATGAAGATGATACTCAATAAGAACTCGTGGAAATCTGTCTTCATTCGTTTGGAAGCTATGGGAAAGATTGAAAAAGTGGGAAAATGAGTTCCGCATGAATTGAATGAAAGGCAGTAAAAAAATCGAAAAACTACTTGTGAAGTTCTGCTCCATAGATACAAAAAAAAGTCATTTCTCCGTTGAATCGTAACAGGTGATGAAACATGGATATAGATTGAGGATTATAAGCGTCGTAAATCACTAATGAAAACAGGCGAACCATCGGCATCCACTGCAAAACCTAATTGTTTTGTAATGAAGACAGTGCTCTCTTTGTGTTTGGTGCAATAAGAAGAATTTCTATTATGAACTGCTAAAATCTGGTGGAACCATGAACACTCATTGCTCCAACAGCAAGTGATAGTTATAAGTGAAAAATGACTGAAATATGAAAAAAGACAACACAAAGTCATTTTGCTCCATGATAATGCCCCGTCATACACAAGAAAACAGGTCAGGGATTAATCGAGACGTTCAGTTGGGAAATATTGGCACATGCGGCTTATTGTCCAGATTTGGCTCCATCCCGTTATCATTTATTCTCTTATAAAAGCAAAGATTATATTGAATAAAATGATTTTTATCATTTTCAACCAACAGATGTGTTATTTTCAAAAAAAAAATTCTAATTTCATACTTCTACACTTGGTATATCAGTTTCTTAGATTTTTGTATATTCTCTTGATGATGTTTAATTGCTTTGACAATTATGTGAGTATTCAGAAAAAACAGAGTTTTGTTTTAAAGAATATATGTATTTTGTAACTTTTTCACAAAATTCCCGTCACCTTCAAAGTACTAGCCATTAGATGCGTCTTGTCTTTTCACCCACTGTTTGAAGCATCTCTGGAACTTTGCAACTTTAATATCATCCTTTCCTGAAGCTAGTTTTACTGCCTCCATGTTTCCCTTTTAGATTTTTCCTTATTCTCAGAAACAGGAAAAAGTCTCTATGATATAGATCAAAAAGTTCAGATCATTTGTAATCTCTTTTGCAAGTCCTGGCTCAAACTCAGTAAAGTATTTTTTTGTTCCCGTGTGAGAAGACGAGGAACATTTTTAGCAGAATTTGCAAAGCCTTGTTGATTTTTTTTTTTAAAACGCGTTCGCCCATGTTCAAACCAGTGGAAAATTTGTGTGGAGCTCATAGCATCTTTTGAAGTATTTAGTAAGCTTTTGTTGCTGATTTGCCAAACAGGAAACGAAATTTCAAACCTAGTCTTTGTTATTTTAAATATGTCATAATGTAGGTGGAAACAAGTTATAGCAAGTAGCCAATTATTTATCAATTTCAAGAAACTTAAATGACAAGATTTGTGTTTTTGAATTAAACCACTTTGTATATGGATGTCTGACAACTTTTGGCGAACAAATACAAACAACAATCTGACCTCAACTTATTTTTAGGGTTGAACAGATTCCTGAAGTTCCAATTTATTCAGAAAGTGTAAAAGATTTTAAGCAGGACTTGACTGAAGTGGTAGAAGAAATAGAACAATCTGAAATTAATTTAAATACATCGTGCGAAAAAAATTATGAAGAGGATGAAACTGAAGTGGTCAGTGTCATACCAACAAAAGATGATGGCTCTTTCAGTGTCAAATCCAAAGAAAATTTGCAGCCGAACAAGCCAGTCAAACATCGTCGAAAGAAGTGCGAAGTTGAAAATAGATACTTTTGTGAGTTATGCGATAAAGCGTTCACCAGAAAATTCGATATGCAAAGACACAAAAAACTGAAACATAAAGAAACTGACTTATCGAATTCTGACAGTCGGATGGGGAACAAGGCAATAATAGATAAGTGTAGAATTTCTGAGAATGGAAAAACGGTTTATGAATGTCACATTTGTCAGCTGCGAACAAATCAATCTTATAATTTGATAAGGCATTTATCTATTCACACTGGAGTCAAACCCTATGTTTGTCACATTTGCGGCAAAAGTTTTCGTTTAGACAGTTCTTTCAGAAAACATATAAGGCAGTTTCATGAGGGTGTCAAAAATTTTACATGTGAAATATGTGATAAAAGTTTTGGTGCCAAATCTGCCAGAGATGAACATTTGAATACTCATTCTGGTTATAGACCGTATTCTTGTGATATTTGTCAGAAATCATTCAAACAAAAATCGTCGCTTTACGTTCATAAGCTCTACCATAACAAAAATTTCAAGTTCGAGTGTGCCCTTTGTAGTAAAAAATTTAGACGTGCTCAGGAATTGGTACTTCATGATCGAATACACACTGGTCATAAACCTTATGCATGTAGTGTCTGCAATGTTAAATTCAGACGTAGCCACGATTTAAAAAAGCATAAAAGTGTTCATTCAAGGAATGAGGTTGAATGGGTGTGCCAAATTTGTAAAGCGTCTTTCACCCAGGAAAGATTCCTAAAACTTCATAGAAAAGTTCATGTGTTGTCAGGTGGAGAATAGAACTATTAAAATATTCAAGAACAAACTTATCGAAATTTCCTATCAGATTTGTAGCAGATAGTAGAATGAGTTGAATGAAATACAAAAATGAAACATTTGGATAAACAACATATTTACTACCTTATAGTTTATACCAGTTGTTTTCGCATGTGGTGCTTCTTTTTCATAGGAACTAACCAAACTAAGTCATATGAAATTGCTTGTGAAGGATGGCTAACTGAAAACAAAACAGCCACTGTCAGAAACTGTATCAACATTTTAGAAAAAAACTCAGACCTGTCTATTATCGATTAAATGGGGCACTTTTTTCCTATATTTTTGATTCGGCCACTTTCATCTTCAAGGGAGGGTAAGAAATACTCCAAAATATTTAAATGCCATTGGGAATTGAGTAAGATTTCTTTCAAAAACTCTTACAGTTCTCTTTACAACAGTCCTTAAATTTTAAAATTCCGCCCAATACTTATTAAGAAGTGAAGTTGTAATTTTGGGACATTCAAATTGATCCTATGTTAATTACGAGGCAGCTGCTATCTGGGATTATTTGAACTTACATCTAAACAATTTTAAAAAAGAATAAAAATATGACTGCTGTTGTGGAAAGTCTGTCCTCTATTTTTTTATGTAAAAGTTGCACTAGAGAAGTCATCGATTGTTCCCAGCAACTTGCTGAGTATTTTCAGGTGCGTGCCTGATTTTAAATTTAGTTGGTTACAAACACACTCAAGCTGGGTATATACACAATTCGCAAGTTAAAAACATGCAATTTGCAATTAATGTACAATCAATATTTGCAATCTTAGTCAATTATAATCACTTATGATATACGCAATACGCAATAATAGTCGCAGATTTATGGCACCTCGATTTCTTTTTGTAGAGATTCCTTAGTAATAAAGCCTATAAAACTCGACCAGAGTTGTTGGAAGATTAGCATCAAAGAATTGTTGACAACCATCCTTAAATCCCCCCAGAAATACTTCAAAATGTGCACAAATGTTACGAAAATGATAATTGTATGGAAATTGATGGTTATCAGTATGAAAATTCAATCAACCAAGTAATGTATAAGCAACTAAACAATTTTTCAAAAAGAGTCTTACTCAATACCCATTGCCATTTAAATACTTTGTGGTGATTCTTACCCTTGCTTGGGAATGAAAGTGGCGGAGTAAAAAATTAAAGAATCCCTCTTTAATAAAAAATGGACGAGTCTGACAGATTTCCTAAAAATGGCTCTGTTTCATTTTCAGTTGGCCATCCCTTGTATAAAAGTCGCAAAACTTTTATGAACTCTACTGACTTGATTTTGCTTGTATGATAGATTGACAAGTATTATGCAGGTAAGTCATCAAAGCACTATTCAAAGTGAAATACCATTTCTATTAGGAGTACAAATAAGTTTCCGCCGTTTTATTGTAGATGGCTCGGCACGGAGTTTCGGTTAGCTTTCGCAGATGATAACCGGCTTAAAAAATAGTTTGAACATTCAAGAACAACATAACCTATTAATATCATTGATTTTATATTCGTAAAATACAATTTTTATAAGTTGAAAATGTCAAAATTTGAGCCAAGTAAGCGTCATTTGCGGGAAATATTAGTTTACTTCTTTAATTTAAAGAAATCTGCTGCTGAGGCGCATCAATTGCTCGTAGAAGCATATGGTGAGAGTGCTTTGAGTGAGAGAACGTGTCGAGAGTGGTTTCAAAAGTTTAAAAAACGGTAGAAGACAAAGATCGCAGTGGAAGGCCAAAAATTTACGAGGATGCAGAATTGGAGGAATTATTGGAGAGAGATTTATCTCAAACACAAAAAGGACTTGCTCATTAGATCATTAGAAGTCACTCAGCAAGCAGTCTTCTACCGTTCTTCTATAATAAATATTTAATTTGTGTTAAAAAACGGCGGAAACTTATTTGTACTCCTAATATAAATCCCAAGGACTGATAAAATATTCATAATTTATATTCTATGATTTGAAAACATACATACTTTTTGTGATTTTATTTTATGAATAGTTGTTTATACACAAGATTAAATACATTAAGTTATTTTTTCGCTTCCATCTCTTTCTTGAGTTGACTCAGTTTGGTCAAACAAAGATCCCTCCAGTCCCGTCTTTTCTGCAGTTTATCCAATGGTATGTCAGCTTCCAACTGTTCAGCAATTTTTGGTACAAGGGGCCCCTCGAATTTGGGCACCGGTTTAAAATCTTTGCTCACAGTATTCATGGTATTCGCGTATCTTTCACAATAGTTCCTGAAGCCTTCGGCGTTCAGATGTGTTGTTTCGAGGGTCCCCAGGAAAGCATATCTCATTCCGAGTCCATCTGACATAACTTTATCTATATCGTGCACATCTAAAACACCGTCGTTAACCAAATTCCATGTTTCGTTCAGTATGGCGTATCTGTAAGAGAATATGCGTATTGAATCTTGTATCCAGTCGATTTAGTCTTGCTTATTAACCTATAGTTCTCCTAGTTGTGGATTTTAGCATAGTCATGTTTATGATCGTTATCTATAGAAATGATCTATAAAGTGCCATCTGTAGAAAAACATTATTATTTTTTGAGAATAGTGATTATTTGCAGATTCATAAAAATAATTGATCATTTGGAATTGAAAATTTGAAGCAGAATTCATATTACTATGACTCTTGATATATCGTTTTGTTCAAATGTTTGTACCTACAGATGAAAACTTCGTTAGCGAAAGTAAACTCTGAAAATACATTAAATCAAGATAGTGCAGGGAATGGTCATTTAAAAAACTAAATTAGAAGGATTTTCGAAATTTGGCACAACTATCCTCTATACTCCTCTATATAATATAAATTGTACTTTCTAATATTTCGTTTACTTGTATTATTTTTTATAGCCTTTCTCTTTATAGACTACCGTTAGAGTTTGGTCATGTTGAGTCTTATAAATTTGATGTCAGTCTAAATGAGATATTTCTCACAGAAGACAATTTTGGTTTTAAACATCTTCAAAACTCACAAATCATTATTAATAATGTGCATTATTCATTGAATCGTCCCGATGTTTCAAAAATTAGAATTTTATATTTCCATACCATGAAAATTGTCCGAATCTTAATTGTAGGTATGTCCCCAAATATATTATCGAAATATCCTAATATCGCTTAAATATTATCACATGAGGCCAAAGAGAATATACAATTATAATAATGGTTACTCAATTTCTCATCGAAAAACTAAGTACTTACTGTATTCTGTTGAGGGCAAAACCTGGTACTTCTCTGGACAGTGAAACCGGACTTTGACCAATTTCTTCCATTAGTTCTCTGGTTTTTTTAGTGACTTCAGGAATGGTCCAAGGGGCAGGTACGATTTCAACCAGTGGCACATAATAAGGCGGATTCACAGGATGAGCTACCACAATGTTTTTCCTTAGGAAAATATTTGAATGAATATATAATCTATACATGATCATACATTATGTATCTAAATATCATTTGGTAAACAAATGCAGTCATTGCAACGACCAAAGCAACATATTTTTCGAAAATGATGGTGTCTTAAGAACACTGTTCTTATTAAGGACGAATTGAAAAAACCTTTCTACCAATGTATAATTTCTCATAAGACAAAACGTATACTATTTCAACATCTTTGTTCTCAAGGACTCAAAAAATTATTATTTATATTAGAAAAATAATTTTTCCATTTGTAATATTACTGATACTTTTGGTTTCCATCGTTCAAAAAAAAATCTAAAACAAACGTTTCTTTGACTAAAGTTATTAATCATTTGAACTAACATGTTCATATACTTAAAATTATCAGTAATTGTAAATAGTACCAGTATTTCAGCTTGAGAGCATACAATAACTTTGATTGTAAGATGATAATGATCTTATAATAGGCAATACAGTTAGGCGCTTGTTTGTTTTGGATGATTAAAAACATATAGATATTTATTCAATGTAATATTTGTTCAAGGAAAACAATGGAAGAAAAAATCTTACTTATTTTTCAGATGATCACTAAATAGCGAAGGCAGAAATGTTGATGTTGAACTGGAAAGAATTGTTGTACTATCTGCAACGTCATCCACGTTCTTGAACACTTTTCTTTTCAGTTCCAAATTTTCTGGGACGCACTCTTGGACCAGAATAGCTCCTTTTACAGCTTCCTCTAGATTCATTGTACCTGTGTTTATCATTTTGAGAAAATAAGTTGTTGAAAATTATTTTATATCAATCAATAGTTTTATTTGAACGTTCCTATTTCAAAAAATATTATATTTTTCTTACCTTTTATACAAGCTAGCTGTTCTTTGGCGTTGAGTTTACCTCTTAATAGCCCATTTTTTTCAAGTGATGAGAGCTGGTGTTCAACATCCTTGAGTGCATTCTCAATTTGCTTTGGTTCAATATCATAGATGTAACATTTGTATCCGACACTTGCGAAAAGCATAGCCCAAGATCTACCGATCAAGCCGCTGAGGATAATAAAAAGATTTATTTATCAAAATATATGTAATTTGCGATGATGATATGAGAAGAAAACGCTGCAAATTATACATTCTGTCAAGAAAGTACCGGGAATTAATCGATTTAAATCTGGCGGGGCAATGAGGCAGGTAAAAATTTTTTTTCCTAGGTTGGTACCACTGTCCTTAATTACTATGCCAAGCTTGAGCGGGATCTGTCAACTAGTGTGTTTGCAACAGCTGATTAAGTCAGTCGATGTCAGAGTGCGTGCCGATTTTTACTATGGGTGATTACGTTGAGCATAGAATTTGTTTAAAGTTTTGTGTTGCAAATGAATTTTCGTGTGCCGATGCATTGAAAATGTTGCAAAAGGCCTTTGGTGATAATGCTCTATCGAAAACTCGTGCATATCAGTGGTACAGAGCCTTCAAGGACGGTCGTGAAGTGGTCGCCCATCGACGACTTCGATCGAAGATAACGTCGATAAAATTAAGGAAAGGGTGCTGGAAAACCGTCGTACCAGCTTGAGAGAGATAGCACATGATCTTAAGATATCCCACGAGTCCGCACGTACGATTTTGATTGATATTTTGGGCATGAGAAAGGTGGCCGCACGACTTGTACCGAAAGACCTGAATTTTCTTCAAAAACGTCATCGCGAACAGGTTGCTTCAGACATGCTGGATCACTGTAATTCCGATTCTACATTCATGGAACGCATTATAACTGGTGATGAGACCTGGGTCTACGAGTACGATATGCAAACAAGCCAGCAATCATCGGAATGGGTGGCAAAAAATGAGCCGAAACCGAAAAAACCACGCCAAAACCGCTCGAAAATGAAGGTGATCCTCATTGTTTTCTTCGATATCCGTGGCGTGGTGCACTACGAATTCGTTCCAGAGGGTCAGACGGTAAACAAGGAGTATTACCTAGGCGTTATGAAACGTTTGCGTGAGCGTATCCGTAAGAAGCGGCCAAATTTGTGGGCGAACAACTCGTGGATTTTGCATGACGATAACGCGCCTTCTCACCGAGCTACGATTGTGACTGACTTTCTCGCCAAAAACTCAACAAACGTGCTTCAGCAACCACCGTATTCGCCGGATTTGGCTCCCTGCGACTTTTTCCTCTTCCCAAAACTAAAATTGCCCCTTCGTGGCACCCGTTTTGAGTCGATTGAAGCTATAAAACAAAATTCGGCGCGAGAGCTAAAGTCCATCCCGGAAAGCGCCTATAAAAAATGTTTCGATAATTGGAAGTGCCGTTGGCATAGATGTATTGGAGCAAATGGAGCCTATTTTGAAGGCGACCCAATAAATTTTGACGATTAAATGTAAAAATGTTGTTTTAATTGAAAATTTCCTGTACTTTCTTGACAGAGTAGTAAAATAAATAATACTGTACAGAATTAAAACAAATTGTAGAAATTACTATGTTTTACTACCAAAAAATATATATTACACATTTTCTTGTGACTCGAGTTTCGGGAAATGAACTATTCCATCATCAGACAACTGAAGACCTAACAGTGGTACAGTGGTATTTAAACAAAAGTGATAAATATTTTGAATATTTCAACAGATTCTCGGTAATACCTAATAGTGGTACAGAGGTTTACAATCGGAACGTGATAAAAAAAGCGGGTTAAAAAAGAGGTGCCTTCTAACAGATATCGGAATGTCGGCAATCGACAAAGAAGGTTGTTAAACAGATGGTACCCATTTAAATATCTCAAATAATTTTTGGGGTTACATAGCTCCGTAGTCATTCATTATTTTTACATTATTTTGTTGTATATCTCAAATATTTGGATTTAGAAAGCTCCACACAGTCATTCCTTATATTTTACATTATTTTTATTTTGAACTAATTTGAAAATTTCAATAATCAAGTTTCTTTTCTTTTGAATCTACATGTAAAATTTTTCTTAAGATTTTCTTTTCTCGAAAGGAATTACTGTTTTCTAAAGAATGAGTGGCAAAAGTTGAATTTTTGTTCACTTTTCATTAAATTCATTTTATGTTCGTTGACAAAGGTTTTAAATAGATGTTACTTTTTAAATATCTCAAATATTATCGATTTACATAGCTCCGTACAATCATTCATTATTTGTACATTATTGTTATTGTGAACTAATTTGAAAATTTCAACAGATTCTGGATAATCGAGTTTCTTCCCTTTTGATTCTACATGTAAAATTTTAAGATTATCTATTGTGGGAAAGGAATGACCGTTTTCTAGACAATGAGTGGCAAAAGTAGAATTTTGTTTATTTTTCCTGAAACTCATTTTATGTTCGTTGAACCTCGTCTTGAAGGAACGTCCTGTTTGTCCTTTATATTTATTACTGTACATAGAACAAGATAACTCATAAACTCCTGATTTGTGTATGTTTGGAGTAGGGTCCTTTGCGTTAAATAATACCGATGATAATTTGTTTTGCGTTTTGAAGGCAATATTGACATCTGATTTTGAAAAACTATTGGCCACTTTTTGACTTATGCTACCAAAGTGCGACAGAGAAATGAATTTTTTATTTTCTTCGGTTTTTATGATGGGATAAATTTGGCTCATAGCTATTTTAGATAGTTTCTGTCGAATTAGATTATTATATTGGGGTTTAAACCGTTGTTCGCGGCTATTGATTTTATAGTTTGGACTTCAGCTTCGCGGTCATTTTTTGATAAGGGTAATGCAAAGGCTCTATGGATCATCAATTGATAGGCTGACATTTTTTGTGAATATGGGTGATTGGAATCAATACGAATACATATATCAGTGGATGTGGGTTTTCTTAACACGTTGAAATCTATTTTTCTATTTGAGTGTGATATCGAGTGGTCTAAAAATGTAATACTGTTCTTCGATTCTTTTTATAATTTGAATTTAATTCAATTTAAATTAATTTAATTTAATTATGATCAACTACCAAATAGTAATGGCTGAAACAATTCAATACTGTACAGTATTCTCTTGAAAACCGTCAGAGATATCTTATTGAACGAAACGTAACGAAACACACAATCCCTTTACGAACAATTTCTGTTATTCTCAATTATATTTTAATTATTTTTAATAAATTTTCTGGTTTCGGATTCAATCCATAGTTATTATTATTTCTGTTTAAGGACATATTCCAGCAACTTTTTTACTTGTGTACAAATTTTTCCTATTAAACTGATTTCTTTTGTGATCAATGGAAGTCCGAAATCAAATTAATGACCCTATTTATTTTGCTTTATTATTACCAATGTATTTATCATACACTCGCGCCATCTAGTGCGCGCAAATATACATGCACGATATTCCTAATCGAGCCAATTCAAGCAAAGCACTATATTCCCGATTTTTTATAAAATTACAAACGCAGAAAACTTTCCTCATGTTCAAGGCAGATCCAGTTACGCAGTGATGATCGTAATTAGCATATTTTTATTCAAATGAATTAATTCGGCTGCAGAAGTTCTTATTCATCATATTTGGTACAGATAATCAGCCGACTTAATTAATGCTTGTAAAACAATGCTAATTGTGTGCATCACGGCGTAACTTAGTCGGACTTGAGCATTAGGAAAATTTTCTGCGTTTATAACGTTAGAAAAAATCGGGAATACAATTATTTGCTTAAACTGCCTTCATGGGCTATGTCGTGTATGTATATTCGCGAGTACTAGATGACGCTAGTGTATGATAAATACATTGGTGTGTCTATGCAGAGCGAATATAGATGCGTGGGACATTACAGCGCACTGATGACTGAGGTCAATTTGCTTCGAAACTTGCCTATGTCAGCTGCTTATGACCCAGCGATCAGCAAAACCTATTCGGGCTTGTTTGAGTTTAGAATTGTTATACATATGTATGTCGCACTATCCCGAGTTGAAGAACTTTCAATAAACATAGCTCATACTCATATGACTATGTATTAGTACCATAATGTGTTACACATAAGTTGCACAAATATTCATAAAAATTCGAAGATAATCTCATGAATAATCTCAGTCGAGTTGGAAGTAGTGAATACTAACGTCACTTTACCTAACCTTATTCAATCTAATTAATTTGCCTTAGGTCAGTGCTACCTGTATTCGTATGATCAAGGCTAGGAAAAACCCTGATAGCGCACAATCACAAAACCTCATAAAGGAGGTATGTTTGTCACATGGGCGATATATTTAGAGATTTGAAATTCTTTTTCAATCTTACTGTTTTTTATTGAAACCACAACATAAAGATCGCTAATTCATTTATAAAGTCAAAATATTCATGGTAAACCTATAAATTCCTATTTTCGTCGACCTTGGTTATATCGACATTTGAAACATATGGTAGGAGTGTATTTTTATACTTATTTTGAATATGTTCTTACATTCAAATGATATTTTTATTGAATCAAATTATCCTTTTAAAGAACAAATTATCTCATAACTCGTCGTCTTAGGCATAATAGAGTTATTTATAATTAACATACCTGCCAACAATACCAATTTTCTCCTGTCGAGCCATCTGCACTATGTTTTTCTTGCAAGCCACAAAACAAACTGAGAATTCCACTGATAAAATGAATAGCGTGTTGTTGCTATCTTCATTTAGATATATTTCTAAATCACCCAAACAAGTTTCAATACAGTTACATAATTACTCTGGTGGGATATTTTATTTACTCTTTGGTTATCTTTCAGTAAGATTGCCTTTCCCTATTTCGTTCAATGCACGAAAATTGATTCACATTGAATCGATTTAATAAACAGATATAAGTTTTAAACAAAATTGCAATATTGAAATTTGAAAAATTCTGCTGAAATTGTTCATAAAAAATTGGACCCTTATAAAAATAATGTATGTACACTAAGATTATAAAAAATGATAAATTTTATACTTGTTAACTATGCGATTGAGAATTTCAAGAAACGAGTATCTCTTTTATCGATTAATTATTCTCGTCGCGATTTCAACATAAAAAAATTCAGTTTTCAAGGTGGACGAATTAAATAAGAAAATATCGAAATTTCAAGAAAAAGTTAAAATGTGATGAATATATTTTGGGTACATTGACTAAATGACATGCCTAACCAATCCTGCAAGCTGTATTGATTTGACCTCATTACACATCTCCAATGCTTTGATATTCGATTTTGAGTAATTTTTATTGGTTATTCGTTACTTTGTAATAGTTCGTTCCAAATCTAATAATAAAATTTGTTGAATGGTATACATCAGTGACCCGAGTTTTGCAGTGCTACTATATTTCACACTGAATATTTTTACATAATATATCGTTTACTCGGATATCCATTTACTAAAAGAAAAACGAATATTTTGAAACTAGCTGAAAATACCATATATTCAGTATGAGTGTTAAAATTTTTAATAATATAATAACAAAATATTCGTCTCTGTCTAATGTATAATAATTATCGATTTTTTCAATAGTTAAAGGTATGTATTATTGTTGATATCAGGCAAGCACCAGTTCTCAAAAAAACCATCGCGAATTTGTAAACAAATTGTTATGTCTCTGTTTAAAACCGTAACAGATTCTAAAGAATGAAATTAAGCTTCTAATGGTTAACGAACACTTTTAAAATTTCAAAATAGTGGCATTCAGTTAAATTAAAAATATTCATTCAAATTATCATCATTCTTTCACTGGAATATAGATTTCAAACAGAAGAATTCTATTATTTACAAAAATAACAGGAAAACTATGTTTTAGAGAGCCTCTGTTTATATGTTCCTTTGCATTTTTTACCTGAATATTGTAGGTTGAGATACAAGCAAGTAAACTTAATTATTGTCAATATTATGATCTCTTCCTGAAGAGGATGTAGCGTCGTGCCCCGCTCCTTGCCATGATTTCTACTCTGCTGTGCTGCAGCTTCCTCGGTGTGCATAGAGCAGAGTACAAGCGTTCGACGACCGTTCCGACGTGGAACATAAGGTCACTGGCGATATAGGCAAACTTGATCTGATGAGTTCAAGCGCGCAAGTTCGGAACGAAACATCGCCTCTGAATTAAGAGGTAGAAGCTCCCTCATAACACCCGCATTCCTTCAAGGAATTAGACATTTACCCATGTGTGCCCCTTATGTTTTGCATCTACAAAAACCGCCTTTCCCAGTGGTCTTTGGGCTGTCTTGAGGGTTCATTTCAACGAATGCTATTTCTCCAATGGGGGAAATTATGCTGTGGTTTTCTGAGGGTATGTAACATTTGCATTCACGTGTTTTTGCGCTCTTTGCACTCTTTCAGAATAAGTAGATATAGAATTCTCAAATATCATACAATTCAACAACTCAAAAATATTAAGGAATCTATAGAAAATATGGAATATTGACAGAAATTAAATAACATACATAGCCGATACAGCTGTTTGATACAAATATCATGAATAACAAATTCTATACCAAAAAATGCTCTTCATATAGGATTTGTTAGTTTTAATATTCACATGAAACAGCTGTATATTAGTTCATTTTTGTCAATACTCCATATTTTCTGTGAATTCTGGGTAATGCCGAAGAAGTTGGGCCAGTCGCCACACCTTTAAATCTAAAAATCTCGGTTGAGTTCTTTAACAGGCAACATTGTTCCAATGCTTTTTTCTGCGTTAGTAACGTAAAAATATCAAGAATACATTTCTTTACTTGAATTAACTCGCAAAGGTATGTCTTGTATGTATTTTGCATATTCTAGTAGGCGCAAGTGTTTTGTTAATACAGTATTGTCTCTGTGTGTAGTGAATATACTTGACAGATTTGGAGTCACAAGCATACATTGCACTGACGAAAACCAATTAGTTTGGAACGTGCGCATGTCTGCAATTTGCCTCTGTGATCAACAAAACCTTGTCGAGTTTGAGTATAGAATCGTTATACACATTTATGTTACACTGTCGCGATTTCTAGAAATTTCTATCACCATAGCTCATACTCCTTATTAATGATACGCATTATTCTTTGCTAACAACATATTACCCAGTAAAACTTTGGGAGCTTTCAGTTCTTACAATCAACATGCTTACACTATGTTGACAAAAGTATTTAGGCGAGTTGATGTTCCATTTTGAAATGTTATCATATGTGTACGGTTTTAAATCGTATATAAGTCTTTTCTATTGATTAATTGTGAAATTAAGCAGGAAAAGTATTTAATATCGTATATATTATGGTAAAAACAATAAATTACAGGTAATTACAGAGTAATGTAACTAAATCCTATACATTGTTCAGATAACTTAAAGAACTTACATAACTGAAATAGTTTTTAAAGCTTCATTTTAAATTTTTAATCACAATTTCATCAATGGTATAATATTTATAATTGCTTCAGCAACTAAATTGTATATATCTCAAAAAAAAATCTTGTCAATGACATCTATTAAACCATTTTGGCTACAAAGTATTGATGCCTTAGCAGTATAACATTTTTATATAAGATATGTATTCTATTCAACGTGAATCCGAAGGAGAATAGTCTTTTCTTCTCTCCCTTCTCCAATTTGTTGTTAGCATGTCATGAAATAACAATTATATAACTTATTCGACTTGTCCATAGCTATTCAGAACATTTATGACCATTAATTTGATTTCCAATTATTTTATAGTTCAATTATATGTCCAACGGATCATTCGAAATAGTGTGAACATGACCGTTAGTAGTAATTAGATATAAAATTTCTCTCTTACAAAAAGAATAGGCTGAAGCAATTTGAGAAAGACAATTTCAACAATCCAGAAATATCACTCCTCCCTCAGACAGAAAATTTGATACATATTAAGAATATTAACGCAAATTATCAAAGTATGAAATGACTATACACATATAAATTTCAATTAACAATTATGATACTTCAGTTTAGCAAATTTTCCAAAACCAATATATAGAAATTTTATAAGATTCTCTGCTCCTTGTAAGTATTGATATTAAGAAAATAGCACAATAATTCTAAAAATCAGTAAGTTGCCTAAAATTCAATTATTCTATTTGAAAATTTCAGCTGATACATTGATTTTATTATACAGGGCATTTCCCAATTGGTTAGTATAATTTGAAGTAGTAATTTTACAGTTATGGGCTAAAAAATACCTAAATTAAGCTTCAATTTTCAACCAAAAATTCCTCATTAATCAAAATATGTGAATAATAATATAATATAATAATTTTACCAGTCGTAAGACTGTAAAATTTCGTACTGAATTCTTCAATAAATATTTCAGTGAAGTTTGTATAAAATTCTCGATTTGAAACAAAGACATAAATTTTGTCATTATTTCCTGCAACTTGAGATTGTATCGGATAAAAATCACCAACTTAAGTTATGCTAAACATTTGGGAAACATCATGTACATTGAATTTTTTCTTCGTATCTTTCAAAGTACACTTTAAATGGTTTAGGAAAATTTGCTATACTTAATGAGAGTTAAAATTAATAAAATATAATAGAGTACTATGAATAAACAATGTAATATGTATAATTGTATACATTACTAAAGAGGGATATCTCAAGACTGTTGTGATTAATCAATTCACCAATTCTGCAGTGGTAGACTGACTAACGTTAGATTCTCTACCTAAAGAACTGCCAGGTGATTCTGCGTTCTCATTTATCAATTTTTGTCTTTCCCGATACATGGACACCCTTATATTTTCTATTTGATGATATCGACAGAGTTTAATTAGAGCAAAAACTGAAAGACCAACCCATACTGCAAACGAACCCCATACTCCAAATTGAGCAGTGCCTAGCTCAATGTAGAAATGCGTTGTGTTTATTCCATCCTTCTTATCAATATCCTGTCCTGCAGCTAATTCACATCTGAAAGCATAATGTTTTCAGTTTCGTTTAATTCAGTATTATTTTCTTGAAAATGCTCTGGAAAGATTTTTAGAATAATGAATAAGTAAGTATAGTATTTTCTTATTCTATTTATCCTTCAAAGTATAAGAAAAACAAATGTTAACTAATAGCGGAAGTTAACATTTGTTTTTCTTATATTCTTATATTGAAGATGAATTTCCGTCAAGTAAAGACCGAGACAATCAAAAATACCCTTCAAAGAGTTGTAACAACCGTGACAGGTTTTTATCATATAGGGAGAATTTTCTTTAAATTTTTTTGTAATAAAAAATTTGCCTCATGCATTGAAAATAAATTTATTTTGAGTATCCTATACATAAAGGAGATAACTTCAACCTCAATGTTTCACAAATAGACAAATTTTTTCATGAAAATTTCATGGTGGACAACACAATATTAAATCTCATTTTTTCAAATCACAAATAGACCCGAATAAGTTTTTAGCTTCACCTAATAATGGCATACTCAAAATATTTGTAGACAGTTATATTTTATGTTTATATATTTCAATTACTTACGATGAGAATCTCTGAGTTATATTTTGGCACCATGTCATGAATCCCAATGTTATCATAAGTGCAGCAATGATAGTCATAGCACATAATAATATTCCAGATAATACATCTATGAAAGCGGATAGAAAACTGCTGTCAGTTCCTTTATGTAGAAATACGGATAACCTATGAGATAAAATAATTAAATGATAGTATAGCTATTGCAATAATTTTTCCCTATATATACCTATATATTTGAATCAAAGATACCAAGCATAATACAACCCCAACGAAGATGGTATAGTTGCAATAGCCTTGCGAAGCCCAGTTTACTCTTAACTGACCATCCGATTCTTGCCATTCGCCTGTGGAGAACAGTAAACAATGGCCCCTAAAATCATATTCTCTAACTTTTTCCTTCCACTTAACAAAAAATCTACCTGAATTCATCTTGATGAAAACTCATAGGCACTACGATACATAACGATAAAATGAAAGCCACCACATATCCTGCTATTTGACTGAGTAAAATTATATTTCTCAGAGCCATTTTTAAAATTTTTCATGAAAAAAATTTAAAGCATTGTAGACATAAATATTAGTAGTCAAGTGATCCTTTTTGTGACCAAAATTACATTAAATCTCAATAATCCAGTTTTTGTTATTTTGGTATTTACTATTTACTCCACTTAGCCTCTCCTAGCAATTTTGACATCGATGTCATCAATGTCAATATTGTGTAGAGAAGCAGCTGATTCTACGGAACTAATCCCTTTTTAAGCCGTGTTTTAGTTTATAACGTCAATACCAATATTTTTTCACAGTAATCCTGTTTTTAACTTTGTTCGAAAATGAAATATTGGCAAAGCTTCTAATTCATAGTTTTGAAATGTTGCGAAGTAATCCATATATTTAAAATATATTAAATATAAATTTCGGAACTGGAGAAAAACGCCTTAATTCTGTCAACATAATCTCTGTTAAACAGGTCGCTTCTATGATAAAAGTGTACACTTGCGCGCAGTAAATGTAACCGAATAATACCATTAACGGTGACACGCATAGATGAACGAGATTTTATCATAGACGTATAATAGGATAATTAGGATAATAAGTCTATGGATATTATTCACTATTCAGTACTCTGAGGTGACAAGCAGTTCCCTTTTATTTAGAGAATTCCGATAAGGAATAATGACTTCAATTATTTTAGGAGACAGGATTTTTTGTAAATTAGAGTAGTGAGGAGATCCGTATTCTCTAAGGATCATACGAGTGACAGAATCCCTCATAGATTATATAAATTAAATCATGGTATTTACCCGCGTTATTTTATGTGTCCAATATTCTGTGGCACTGTAACTTGACACGTATGTGATTGGTGACAATAACAAAGAAAAGAACGTCCTTGTGGAATTCCCATTGTATTTTGAAGCGGCCGAGAGGAAGGTTCTTGGAAATAAATCTCCTGAGCGACTTGGAAACATACTCGAGTACTTATAACAGTCCCTCTTGGTAACTCTTAGTAAGTAAACTTCTTTTAATGCTTTTGATTGATTGCATGCTTTACAATTTTGAATACCTTAGTGTTAATGTCAAATTAGTGATTGCGCGCTCGTTCATTGTACTTCCGTCCATCGCTTTTCATTCCTGTATTTTTGCTTCACTGTTATTTAATTCGAACGGAATGTTTTAACTAAAATGCATTGTCTTTGTATATAACTAAAGCGACACTACCCTCACAAGTTATCTATTTGTATTGTATACTTTCTCTTGGTGCCTGGTTGCTGTTTGTTGTATTTATTAATAGTGGTTCTTTGTTTCTACTGTTTATGGTACTCGCCTAGCCTGATATGTAACTGATTTGCATGTACTCTTGTGTACCCCCATAGAGGACGCTACCGCTTTCCGAATATCGAGCTCACCGTCCTGGCCAGGTTCAAGTAGAGCCAGTAGAGTGCGAGCGTTCCGACGTGGAACAAGATCACTGGCGTCATAGGCAGACTTGCACCCCACGCCTATCTGAAGAGTTCAGGGGTAGCAAATTAAGAGGTTGAAGCTCCCTCACAAAAACACCATTCACTTCAGAGCTTCAAAAATCATCTCACGACGAGGATTTGTGAATTACCCGTCAAGGTAATGTGATTTGGCACCTCTGGATTATTTCTTTGGAGTGAAAGCACAAGACTATGTCAACAAACCACAGACTTTAGATTACTTATTAGCGTCAGTGACAAGGAAGCCATGGTGGACATTTTAACGATATTTTATTCGGAACATTATTGCATTATTCCAGCTTCAAAAATGCAATAGTTAAGTTGATATGTAAAATCTTTGTTGTTTTATTTCAAATTAAAATCCTATCATTCTTAATGAAAGACAGAATGGTCAAAGGGTGCATCAGCTTATTAGGACTGTTGTGTAGTGTCTTTTTTGTCAGACAACCGGTTTAGATCTCAAATGCGACATTTTAATTCGGAAAAATCATATGAATATGAGTGGTTAACAGGTTGTGAAATCAGGACTAAACTGTTTTTTTTTTTGTTAATGAAAATGGTATTTGTAATAATAGTAGTTACAGAAATTTAAATAATTTACATAAGGGACTGAGTGAAAATGTCTGCAACTCACATGCAGGCAAAGTTTTCGGAAAAACATGGAACGAACACGCTTTGATTAAATCAATATGAGTGAGTCAGGAACAACATGAGGAATTACTTAATAAAGCAAGTTTTTAAAAATTGTTTTCCTTGTTTCAACTTTCAACGCATGCCCTTTCTATAAATCAATCAAGTTAATGCAATTATAAATGTACGAATGCATTAAAATTCTGGAAGCTATGTCAGTGCTTTTAATATCCATTAATTTCAAGTCGGATAATTTTTCGGAAAAGAACAATTGGAATCTATTGAAATACAATTTTTTCATTATTAAGCATACTTCTGCATCTACTCACTTCATGATTAACTGATTTATCCGCCGCGATAATCAGAAATCATGAATTTATAACAATCCAATATCAGAAAATTCCATAAAGGTTCAAATAACCATTAACTATTATTCAATATATACTACCGAATAGTCAGGTTCTAAAGACATGTTGGGTTTAAAAACGAATCAAATCGTTCCCCATTTCAGTATCAATTCTTCCAGAAGACCTTTCGATGAAATATACGAATCCATCAAATCTATACATCTGGCTTGTAAGTGTTTTGGACTGGAACCAATAACTTTTTCGAAAACAAAAGAAGGCTCCGTTTCCATAGAGCATAGTAAGCATGATTTGGTATACTACGCCCTTTTCTGCTGTCTCTATATGCTGCTTGGTGGGTACACAATTCTAACATTATTCTTAGAAATGACATCTCTTTTCGCGAACGCGAAGAGCAAATTCACCATATTGATTGCTGCAATAATTCTGCTTGTATTTTGCATTCTTTCTGCGAATTACGTGATGAGAAAGCAAATATCATCAGGTTTAGTATCGTTTGGAAAAATCGACACCGTTCTACTGAAGTATAACGCAGAAATCAATTATAAGGAATTAAAGAAGGACAACATTGTGCTTATGGTTCTCATGTCGAGCTCGGTGGTGCTGAGAAGCCTAATTATGATCGTTCTGATAGATTTGGACTTGATACAATCATTCACCGTGTTTGCCGTCTTATCGGCGAAGGCTTTGACCAAATACCAATTCATTTGTTACGTGAATCAAATTGGGAAAAGATTCGAGAAGGTAAACGACACTCTGAAGGAAATATACGAAAAAACAACGAAGGATAAAATCATCTTAAGTCAAATGAAAAATGAAGACATTATTTCGGAAGGAATCTTAATAATATGCCGACAACACCATCGGCTTTGTCAGTGGATGAGGATTTTGAATAAGGCCTTCGGTCTTCAACAGTTATCTTCAATTGCTGTTTCAGTTTGTAACATTTTGTTTCAGACGTATTATTTGTATTTCGTTTTGGCCGAAAATCAGGTGGTTTTTCTGTCTATATTCACGCCATTAATTTGGACCTTGGACGAGCTGATGGAGATACAACTATTGGTAACTTCTTGCGTTGAGGCATGTGACAGTGTAAGTTACAAAGATGAAATGTCATTAAAACTCACAGTTTTCTCAAACAAACAACTTATGTTAGACAGCTTGAATCTGCGCGTTTATATGCTGAGATTGAAAGTTGAATAATATTATTCTAAATCTAAATCATTTATATGAATGCTTAGTCAGATGGCATTATGTTTAAAGTCCAAAAATTGAATTATTGGTATTAAAGAACATCTCAATTGAAGGAAATCATTTTGTTGATTTTAGTAAAACAAAAGATTAAATCTTTTCCATTTTTCTACAATTAGTGCTGTTTGTTAGTTTATTATTGTTTGAGAAAAGAAATTCTAATGATATTGAAATCATATTTATTGAACTTTCACTGGAGGCTGTCTTCAAAGAAAAAAAATTCAAATAAAAAATGTTGAGAATCTTTAATTTTCACGCTGATATTTTAGTGTTACCAGGTTCAGAAAACATTTTTTCAGGCCAACTCAACTGCAGCTATCCTACATGAAATGAGAAATGGCAATTTCAATCTTTCGCTTGAAGACAGCGTGAGTAATAAGGGATAAGGAAATACTTAAAAAACATTACGAGCTCCTGGAAATTGTACCTGAGTAGTTTAGAGGGGATAGAAATGTTCAAAAGAAAAGATAATCTTCTGAATAATGACTTGACTCTAATAAAAATCTATTATTTCCTATTTTGATCAGGAGAAATATCAACCCAAATATAAGTAATACGTCAGTAGCATTTAGTATACTCCAGACATTTTGCGAAGGCGGACCCGGCCATAATGATCAAGACGAAATGTATAAACAATGAAGCAAGTGTGACACAAAATGTACTCGTATACAATGAAGCAAGGAATGAGGGATTAATAGATCGAGAGCTATCATTCTCTTCTTTTCCTGCTTCATTTTCATTGACAAATAAAGTTGGAAATAGAAAAATATGTACATTTCGCCCCACCAATGTCTTATAATCGAGTGGGCCTTCATAAAACATTTCAACTATAGCAGATGTTTCGTGAAGAAAGGAACATCGTCCTCGAAACATGCAACTGAGGATAAATTTATTTGTGAATAAGAACGTAGCTACTCGCTGTGTTACAGTTTTCTGTCCTCAGTGAACTCAAAATTATATAATTTCTGAGACAGCCTCTGTACAAGTTGAAATGAAAATGGATCATGGGTCATTTAATATAATAGAGAGGGACAGTATTAGTTCCACTAATTGTTTTACATTGTTCTAAAGATCATGTACACACTGACGATCTAAAAGTGACAATAACTTTTTAAACGGAATTTTATTCCTGTTTTTAATACAGGATAAGATTTTTTTTTTGTCAAAAGGTAGAACTCATCAGAATAAACTAATTTAAGAAAAATATATAAACATATAAAAGGTTCAAAGCAGATACAGAGATAAAATCCCTTCAGTTCGAATTCGATTCCGAGCCATTTAAGTCCAGTTCTGTGAGTTCTGGCTGCGCCAGCGAGCATGCGACCTCGATTGACAGCATGTGTCAATTCAAACGGTGAATCAATATTATAATTCCAACCTGAACATTCAACAGAATGTTAGTTTTTTGACTTTCTATAATTTGTCGAAAAATTACGCATATTTATTTAAATACGTGAATTCGCGTAAAATCGGGATTCACTTCATCTAGCGATTTTTGAGTTGGAATCAAAATTACTGGCAATTTTGATTATTCCAATCTATCTTATCTCTCATCAGGCGATTTTTTCTGGAATGTTTCATTCTGATGATTCATACCCCTTGACGTGAAAACCGTAACCTTTGAAAACAACCTTAAAAATTGAAAATAGTAAAGTTTGAATACCCTCCAATTCATTCACATATGTAGTTTAGAGTGTTCATCTCTGCAGTCACTAAACTAAACACTCGATATCGAGGATTTCCCAATGTATACCTATCTGTTTCATTTTGTTCCAGCTTTTTAAGTATTCAATATTTTTATAAATATGCAGCATCTTTCAATGAATTCACGAAAGTCAAAAGAGTCGTAATTACCACGGAATTGTTTGTTTACACTGAACTAACATTTGAATTAAAATATGTTATCGGGACTCTGTACCAGGAAAATCGACCATTATTGTTTGGATTGCTGAATTTAAACGTGGTCATACGATTATGAATCACCTTCTGTTCGCCCGGAAAGGGTGGTTACCGGAAAATATCAAGAAAGTCTACAAAATCGTTTTTGCAAGCTGTATAGTGAAGATAAAGCAGATAATTGACACTCTAAAGATATTACAAAAACGTGTAGGCCTTATTTTGCCTGAACATTTGTCTATGAAAAAGCGGGTTTCGAAGTGGTTGCTCCGCTTGAGCGAAATAAACAGAATTTTTTGCTTCGATATGTGACAATGGATGAAAAATGGATTTATTACTATAAGTCTGAATCAAAAATATAGTCAGTTGAATGAACAGAGCCGGTGAACCTTCTTCAAAACGATCAAAAGTGCAACAGACTGCTGGCAAGGTTATGGCGTCCGTATTTTGGGAGGCCTACGTTATTTTGTCTTTCGATTACCTTGAAAAGAGCAAGTGTGTGAATAACGATCGGTACATAGCCCACTGGATCTATTTCGAAAAAATGGCCATATGTGCAAAGGAAAAAGTGATTATGCATCATGTCACCAGTTGTTGGCTATGATGTAAAAATTGAGTTGAATTACACCTCAAATCGTTTCCGCACCCACCTTATTCTACAGATTTGAACTCCACTGACATTTACCTTTTGATGCCAAAGATAAATCGCTCTTCGAGAAAGGTTAGAGAAGCGATGGAAAGATTTTATCGCTAATGAAGGAGGCTATATGTTGATGAATAAAGTCAAATTTAAATCGGAAAGTTATCGGGCGATTGGTTAAAAGTAACAAAGCCTGTTTGACAAACAAACGGAATTTTATTATGACACAACATCTTCTCGACTTTTAAAGAATCAATTTAAACGTGATATCAAAGGGGTAACTTTTGTAAAACAACTGATGGAACATTTTTATTTCTTTTTCCTCCTTAAAAATATTAGAGGGACATCTGTATATGCCTTTTTTGTAAACTATAAATTCAATGATCAACTGTTCTCGATGAGGGCCACTAGTATGGGTGCAAATTTCTCTTACTTCTTTACAGATCCAAACGTATTCTTTGCAAATGTTACATCAGAAGATTGAATTTTCTGCAATGGGATACTTCGTTATTGACTACACTCTTACGTATTCGGTAGGTCCATTCTTTTGTTTTTACAGGTGTAGCTTCACAGCTACTCCGCTGTATGAAACATTTGTATCGGTACTTTTTGATAAGAGCTTGATGCACCCGAGCTACAACTCACCTTTCTCTGCTTCTTTTCGCATCTTCTAACGAGGTGGTACATTAACCCCTTTTGGTCGTATTCTTCGTTTATTCAGTTCATGTCGAAAATACAAATTTTGAAGAAACAAAATGAGTAGAAGAAAAACAAGAGAGCGTTTGGAGGAAGAGCAATGTTTGTACATTTCTGCCTATTGTGAATGCTGTGTAATTCAAGTCAGAATAGTGACGGGAACAAAATCAGGAAATAATAATAATTTCTTAACTAGTGAAATAAATAATCCCTCTGCTAGTGGTTTGAAAAAATCTACATAATAATGAATTTGGGACATCTTTTGTGGTTTGATCTGTTGGCTTCATTCTCCGAATATCTTCCTCGAAGAAAATTTGGATATATGATCAAGCAGTCTTCACCATTACCACTAGATCATATCTTATCTGTGTCAAAACAGAATATAACAAAATTATAAAGCAGTGGCCAATCACTAAAACGCGTTCGATTTGGAAGTACCTTAGGTGCAATAAGCTCTGTACTGAAATACCAAGAAGTACCCAAAGTATTCAACAAACAATTGTATGTTGTTATAAATACATAAGCTAGTGAGGCCACACTAGGGCAGTGCGTTTTGAATATTTCAAAACGTAGTCCTCATCTTTTGTTCAAAATTATATATGTGTAATTTTAATTTTCAGATACTTGGAGCTGTAACGACATATTTAGTCATTTTCATTCAATTCGATCAAGGAAGTCGAAAAAAGGGAGTTGTTGATGAATCTACAGATAATATCCTATCACTGTCAATCAATAGCACTGCTACTTCCTTACTAAAAACAATTGTTGAATAAATAATATTGCAAAAATATTGAACTTAAAATTTTATCGATATTTATTCTAAAACCCTTAATAAAATTATTATTAATATTAATGAAAATAAATATTGCCTAAGAAACACGGTTTCTATCAAATGACAATATAAAAAATTCAACCATAATACCAAATTCCAAATGGGAAAAAACAAAAATAAGTCCTTATCAGCATATTTTTGTCCGAAACATGCATCTTCTGCACATATCTGAATTATATTTTTGTCGATTTGGTTTGTAGAGTTTTTTCCTCCCCAGAGTGCTATGGCGTATGGGATCGTGAATTCTACCGGTTAGGTTACTGGTATGTGAGCTTAGATCTTTCACCAGGTGTCTACTCGGCAGTCTCCACAGTCTGCCCAGGAAGCAGAAAGTGTGATAAGGGTTACGCCTTATCATCGCGGATAGCGTGAACCACTCCGAAGAGTTGAACCCAACCCAACAAGCTTCCAGTTTCGGCTTGAGTCCGAGAACCTACACCGTGACTGGTAGCAGCGAAGCACTATCCAACCTCTACTGGCTCTGCAATATCAGTACCCGAGTTGTTTTGTGACGTAACTCACTCGCCGAAGGAGCTTCTTATCCACCCACCCGAACTTAGTCCAATGAACCAAGATAGTCTCAAAATTTAATACATCCATTGACGGTACGAGCACCCTCAATCTGGCCTGTACGTCAAGACCCACGAACCCTTGTGAAGTCTTTCAATTGATCCTGGCTTAACGCACCAACCTAGGAGAACCCCCGGGGGGGTCCTACAGCTTCTCTTTTCTCCATGATTGTACTGGTCTGGATTCAGGAGGTTAATGGATCGACCACGTCAGCAGAATGAACGCAGACAGATAAAGATAAAATTGCCCGAGATGGAATCCCAAATACTAGAAGACCAATTGGCAGACTCCTAGGTGTTTACATCCACCAAGAATTAAAGTGGAATTGACAAGTTCTAGGCTTAAAATAAGATGAAGAAAATAAAAAGTGTACGTAGGTATCTTGTACTATGTCAGGAATTCCCTTTGCTCGATTCGCATGCATTTTATTCCTTCTCGTCAACGTTATAACTGGGAAAGTACCAAGAACACATGCTTTTGCTTTGGTTTGTTGTGATTCCCCTCATAAAATATTATAGTCACATTCATAAATGCATGCAAATAAATTTCACAGTTGCATTTACGCTGGCCGAGGTACTAAACGAGGTCACAAACTCCTCGAAAATCATTGGATCGATCGCATATAACAACGGCCAACGGTATTACGTTTTGTGTTATCGAAATATGGTAAACAACTCTTTCGATTTTTCGCAGAAGAGTGCTTCGAAATATCACGAAGAATTTTCATGGGTTTTCCGTGATGTTTGTTCAGGGATTAATAGTATTGATGCACCAGTCAGTCGTAGTACTACTGATCTTGTCGATAAACGAGGGAATGTTGTAACACGCGAGCAACAATATTTTTGCAAACGATTAATCTCTTGATAACAGTAGTTGATGAAATAAAAACAGAACAACTGATATGGTATGGCCACGTACAGAGGATGCCCGATAATAGATTACCAAAACAAATCTTAACTTAGACAACCCAGGGCAAAAGGAAAAGAGGACGCTCGAGAATAAGTTGAAGAGGGGGGATTGAAAAGGAAATCAAAGAACTAGAGATTACAGAAAATCTGTGTTAAACATAGAAGAATGGCGGTTAGGAGTCGAAAAGCATCTTAGAATACTATCACGCGTTTCGGGCTTGGCATTTATTTTTGGAATATTCTGTATGTATCTTTTACTATGTCAGGAGTTCCCTTTGCTTCATTTAATGCATTTTATTTCTTCCCATTAACGTAATAATTGAGAAAGTACCAGGAGCACATCTTTTTGTTGTTTGTTCTGATTCCCCTCATGCAATATTATATTAACAATTATAAATACATGCAAATATAACATAAATTACTCAGTCGCATTTGTGCTGGCCGAGGTACTAAACGAGGTCACAAACTCCATGAAAATCATTGGATCGATGGCATATAACAGCGGTCAACGGTATTACTTTCTGTTATCGCAATCGGGTAAACAACTCTTTTAATTTTTCGCAGAAGAGTGCGTCGATATATCACGAAGAATGTTCATGGGTTTTCCATGATGTTTATTTATCAATTAATGGTATTTATGCACCAGTCAGTTGTAGAACTACTAAAGTCGTCGATAAACGAGGGAATGTAGCACGTGATGCAATTTTTGCAAACGATTAATCTTCTGATAACAAGTTTTATAAATTAAAAAATATATAAGCGACAGTATTTTAATTTCCGCAAAAATGTTTACAATACAACAATTGTTTCACCACGATGTGGCTTCTTCGGGTATTTATATTCTACTGACTGATGATGTCTCGTGTAAGTTTAAATACAGTTAAGTGACAAAATAATGGTGAAAACAAGTCATAAAAACTTGAGGTGTTTATTGGAGTTTGCCGCTAAAAAATGCCATTAGGGAAAGGTATTCAGTAATGGGGATTTGTCAAATCTGTTTGTTCATTCAGAAGGATTTTACGGGTATTGTTCCTGTTGATTTCAAGAAATTCTAAGTGTTAATCTAGAACTTTTGCTTTCGACGTGGATAATTTCATAGCCATTGTTGAAATTATGCCTGAATTCCTTAAGATGATTAGTATACGTCGAATGTACGGAATCCATTATGTAACTTCTTTGGTGTTCTTGGATTATTTTCTTGAATGATCTACCTGTTTGGTCAATCCATACTAAAGGGCGATCGTTGCTAGTTAACTTGTAGACTCCTGATTTATTTTCTTTATTTGTTCGGTATAAGCGTATAAATGCTTTCCATTTCACGTAAGTGATTTTTACCATGTTATTTTCATTACATTCAGTTCAAGCTACTGTGATGCCTTTGAGTATATGGTCGAATAAAAAAAATTATGTTTTATAATATTTAAAAGTGTAGCAGTAATGTTTTAATTTTAGACTGTAAAAAGATTATCAAGCGTAACGATTTTTAAACGACCTATATTAAGGGCTAAATTTGTTTATACTTTTCTGATAAGTGCCACTGTTTGCCCTATCAACCATTTTCGTCAGGAATTCCCTTTGCTCCATTCAATCCATTATATTCCTTCCCATCAACGTAATAATTGGGAAAGTACCAGGAGCACATGTTTATGCTTTTGTTTGTTGTGATTCCCCTCATACAATATTATAACATTTATAAGTGCATGAAAATATGACGTAAATTCCAGAGACGCATTTGCGCTAGCCGAGGCACTAAACGAGGTCATAAACTCCACGAAAATCATTGGACCGATGGCATATAACGGTCAATGATATTACGTTCTGTAATCCAAACAATTTTTTCGATTTTTTGCAGAAAAGCGCTCGAAATATCACGAAGAATTTTCATGGGTTTTTCGTGATGTTTGTGCAGGGATTATTGGTATTGATGCACAAGTAAGTTTTTCGTAGAACTACTTAACTCGTCGATAAACTAGGGCATGTTGTAGCACGTGATGGCAATATCTTTGCAAACAATTAATCTCCTGATAACTAGTTGTATAAACAATGAGCTTTGAGTTCACCGTTGGAATGAAGCTGAAAAAATCATATAAAACACAAATTTGCGCTGATGATTTTTTCAATGCCCTAAAATATATAAAGAAAAACTATTCATATTGTAATAAACTTGAACTTTGGAAGTTATCACAATTTGAGTATTATTTGGTCACAACTTTGTTCTTTTATCCACAATTTCAGAAGCATATCCATTCGGAAATGATTGAAAATTCAGTTAGTGCATGCTGGATTTGTCCTATCGATCAGCAACGTTGTTATAAACACATAGATATTACAATATTGAAGTTGACTGAAAGACCATGAGGTAAAACGACTGGCGAAACCAAGAATCCTTTAATACAAACAGAAGAACAAAAAACTGCTTCGATTTCTCTCAAAAATGTGCATATTTTAAGGTATTCTTCCTACCCAAACATATTCCCCTATCAACAACATTTTGAACATAATATATTGCATAATTGACCTCGTATTGTTTCCTGTCCAAACCTTGGTTCGACCTAAAAATTTCCTAGAATTCGGAAAGTAGGTCGTTCACAAAATTCGTTGACATTGACGTCAGTCAGCCTGCATACTTTCACCTATCATCGAAATCCGTGAGTCTATCGAACGTGGAATTTCCAATGGGGATTTGTTGCACTCGCTTGTCAGATGAAAAGGTTTTACGTCAAAGATTATTGCAGTAGCTAAGCTACAATCCCTGCTCACACTCTTACACTCACCTAAGAAATATTAGTTTTTTGGGTTTCGCGGGTTAGCGGTTTTAACCATGTGTAAATGGCATTAAAATAGAGTTTTTTCCAGATATTTATTATTAAAAAACATTTAATTTTTAAGCAAATATATGAAAGTAATATTAAATTATTAATATTTAGTGCAACTGCCTCCGGCTTTCAATAGTGCATCCACTTTTGTGGAGATGCTATTGAAGAGATCCATATTCTCTAAGGATCATACGAGTGAGAGAATTCCTCATAGATTTATTATTATACAGACTATATCACGATGTTCTCCCGCTGTACCTGCCTATGCCTATGTCAAACATTCTATGGTATTGGAACGTTATGTCATGCACTTTGTGACAACAACAAAGAAGATGGATGCTCGGGTGGCGTCTTTTTTAATTTTAAGCAGAGAAGAAGATTCTTCGAAATAAAGCTCCTGAACTACACTCAAGATAGCTTACATGTAGTAGCTCCCACTTGGTAGCTCTTGGTAAGTGAACTTATCCTACATGTTTTATATAATTGCTCGTTTTACGTTTTTGAATGTCCACCTTAGATTCTCGGGTTTTTCCTTAGTGATATTAACTTAACCGAAATGTTTTACTAGAATGCGTTGTTTTTATAAACAACTAAAGTATAGTTAATAAGGGGTATGAGCTATGGTAACAGAAAGTTCTTCGAATCGGAACAGTGCAAGATACATCTTTACATCTTTATAATGCTTCAAAACTCAAACAATGCCTGCTTTGTTATCTTCATTCATAATAGTTTCTTATTTGTGATGTTTATTTTATTCGCGTTGCCTGACATATGACCGATTTGCATTACTTGTTGTGTTATTCCACTGTTACCTATTTCTTGATTTTTCATTGTAACATTCGCTAACACGTAAGGGTGATGGGAGTACTCTTTCTTTTTTATAATCTCCTAATGAGTTTAAATAATATGTTAATAAAATAAATGGAAGTTTATACTTGATACAAGGTATACAAATTTTTTTAAATTTATATTATTAACAGATATATTCTGTTAGCCTTCTACATATTTAATATCAAAAAATTATATTTAATATTATAACTTCAGGAATTAAATTAATGTCATATAAGCACCGCTTATATCAAACGACATATAAAATAAACATTCATTATAAGACATCCAAATGAGATAATAAAATCCAATAAATATAAATTGTTAACAAAAATCCCTTCAATTAAATATTTTGAGTAGACAAAATTTTGTTTCTGCTCATCCCTCTTATAAAAACAGATATCTTTCAAAAATGTTTAACATAATCCTAAGAATTTCATCATAAAACTATCTTACTCGGAATATTCAATATTCTTGATATCTAATTAAGTTATTTTGTAGAAAATCTCAAGATATGTACATTGCTAAAAAACACGTTTTAAGAGAGAATTGGCTCGTCAGTACTCAATCACATTTAAAAAATATAACATCAATCAACAAAAAATATTTACTCACCTTAACAATCTAGAAATATCTTGGCAAATGAATACTGACCATTTAAATGGTGTCCCATGTGACCCCCAACAAATAGTTCTGCCGGTCAATCTTTAAGATCTATGGTAAACCACAGAACTATTTGTTGGAGGTCACATTGGACACCATTTAAATGTTTAGTATTCAGTTGCCAAGATGTTTCTAGATTGTTAAGGTGAGTAAATATTTTTTGTTGATTGATGTTATATTTTTTAAATGTGATTGGGTACTGACGAGCAAAGTCTCTTTTAAAACGTGTTTTTTAGTAATGTTTTTACATATCTTGAGATTTTCTAAAAAGTAACTTAATTAGATATTCAATAATATTGAATATTCCAAGTAAGATAGTTTTATGATGAAATTCTTAGGATTATGTTAAACATTTTTGAAAGATATCTGTTTTCATAGGGATGAACAGAAACAAAATTTGGTCTACTCAAAATATTTAATTTATAGGATTTTTGTTAACAATTTATATTTATTGGATTTTATTATCTCATTTGGATGTCTTATAATGAATGTTTATTTTATATGTCGTTTGATATAAGCGGTGCTTATATGACATTAATTTAATTCCTGAAGTTATAATATTAAATATACTTTTTTGAAATTAAATATGTAGAAGGCTAACAGAATATATCTGTTAATATTATATTTAAAAATAATAATAATAATATGTTTGCAATATTCATTTGCCCGTTTAATTTGAGAAATTGTATTCCTTGTGAACCAGTAATTTCCTTTAGGGTGAATCCTTGAGTAGTTCTAGTAGCGGACAACATATTGTATAAAGACAGTTAATACTCCGGATATCTAATGCTGCTGTGTGAAATGTGTGATTGAATGATCATTGTTGTATTAGATTGTGCGATCCTACAGGTAGTGTGCGAGTTTTTCTGAGCCTCCCTGAGTCCTGGCCATCCCAGTGAGGTCAGATACAGTCCTCTTGATAGTTTCGCTTTCGATTGACTCGAATTATGTTAAGTCACCTATTCAAGCTGAGCTTCTGGGAATACCACACCCCCTTCTGTTCATCCAGATCCCATCCTGCGCGGCCCTGATAGCTGTAGGTTCAACACTAGCTAAACAAGTTACAGTTGTAGGTGCAGGCTGGCTGTAATGTGAGATATTTACCAACCTAACAATGACAGTTTTCAGAAACTTCATAAAGCAAGCAACAGTACACTATGCAACTTAGCAATTTCCATCAATTTATTATTGCGACTCCAATGATATATTATTGTCTCTTCAATTGCACCCTGTTTGTATTGGTTTCTTTTGCCAATTCTCGTTCTTGCAGAGATTTGCAGCATATATTTTACTCAATGTTGTATTATGTAATAGCGCAATTGCAGAAGATTTTTCTTCTGCTCCTCCCTATCTAAAAAAATATCGAAACAATAAAGGAACGATTTTTTTGGTAAACAATCACAAATAACGAACTCTAGTAATATGAACCCTAATCTTGAAAAGTACGAAACTTAATAACTTGGTTTCAATAAAATTCACTACAGAAACTCAACCAGATTCGGTAGGAAAATCAACGGAGTCATATCCCTTTTCTGACATTTTAATGAAAATTCTGCATTATCGACTGAATAATGAACACAAGAAAATGAACACCATCAGCAAAAAATGCTCCACGTAGAATTTGGTGATAAAATTTGTTATTTCTGAATATCCAATCAAAACAGGCCGCTCATGCGTTATAATTCTATGTCTGTAAAGGAAACAGTATCCAAGACATTTTATTCAATTTAATTTGAAAAAGTAATGTTATTCAAGAAATTTTTCAGATTGAATTTGTAGATGTTTCAGAGAATTAATCCAGCTTGCGTCAGTAATATTTCAGAAAAGCCCTTCGAAGTAAATTTTCAATTTATCAGTTGAATCTCCTTTCGAAATATTTATCGTGTGTTCACACAGGTAGTTCAAGGATCGGTCTCGGGAATTCCTTAATGGTGCATTCGTAGAAATCTGTCAAGGCCTTCTCTATCGGGGTCAACGCGCTCGCTGATGAGTCGATCGTCGTGGTATTTGGTGATTCGAGCGCAGGGGAACGTTTTATTTGATGTCTGTTTTTGAATTACCGCATAGAGCAAAGAGTTTTTGGCCAGAATCCATCTGATTAAAAAAAAGCATAAAGTATTCAGCGTATCCGAATTCCAAGGTCTTTTTAAACTCAAAACGGCAATCATCAAAACTTAAGGGTCACACACACAGCCAATCAACGATCTACCATCTACAACGATCGAAATTCTCGAAAAAGTTTATCAAAATTTAAGAAGTCGGCTTGCTCAGCGTATTGACAATGGAGGGCTGTCACTTGTCTGATACAATCTTTAAAACTGATGAAAAACTTTAAATGATGTGTATGCGAGGGAAAAATAAAAGTTATATCTTCTCCTTTATTTTGATCAACCTTCCGGAAAGTTAGCCGCTGCACCCTGTATTTACATAGGTATTAAGATGTCTGATATTTCGTGTTGGTCTTTTCTTGATGGAAATACACTCAATTGAATAATAAAAATATATTTTGATTTCTATTTATTCTCAAAAGTTGCTCATTGGAACCGTTTTGTTACATAATTCCCTTCTTGAAATGCTTAAACAACTAATGTTCATAAGCATTTGAATAAGTTGCAACGTAACCAAACGCTCATCTTCTGAATAAATAAAAATCAACACATATGTGTATTATTTAATTAAATGTCTAATATCGATGCGGTGACTAGAAAATGTATATATTTCTGCTATTCCAAAATACAGGGAGTTGAAGATAAAACAAAATATTGTTATCCATTTTTTTAATAATCAATTTCTCTGAACAAAATTCTCAATTCTCTACAAATCCATTAAAATAATATAACAATAAAAACAATATTACATCAGATGAATCAATGTTCTCAAATAACATCTATATTCTTTGTTTTAAGTATTTAATTACAAATAATCCAAGTGAAGGTTAGATCCGATGGACTATAAAATACCTCATCCATTAATTCAAAACTGATAAAACTTTCAAGTATTTTAACATGTTGGCATTTTTATTCACAATAAATTCACATCTTAATTATATTTAATGCCAATATCTGAAGCCCAGGCACCATTCACAATTTTGAGTCGCCTGGCATCAAAGTATGAAGCCGAATCTTTGTTTATCCTCTATGGGAATATTTATCGAGTTCATCCGGGTAATTCGAGGATCGGCCTAGGGAATTCCTTAAGAGAGCGTTTGTAGAAATCTGTTAAGGCCTTTTCTATAGGGGACAACGCGCTCACTGATGAGTCGTCAGAGGAACTATCTGACCCATCTTGGTATTTGGTGATTATAGCACATGGAATGTTGCATTTGATATCCGTTTTTGAGTTACCGCAGAGATCTTCAAGTTTTTGCCCAGAGTCCACCTGAAACAAAATGAAAAAATTATGAAATATTGTAAAACTAAGTCATGTTCATTTTTAAATTTTATTCACTAATTTTTGATCAAAGAAGCAATGAATAAGACATATTAAAATTAGAATAAGCCCATATTTTTGACTTTTACAGCGAATTTTTTTTGAACTATTCCTTTTTATCAGGAACTGTTAAACAAGATAATCATTTCGTCATAATTCGATATTGTCCTGTTGTACACAGAGGTCACGCCAACCACATTGTACCTACGTCAAAAGAATAAAAAATCGCCAACTCGTTAACTTCGGGGATAAAAATAGAGCAGAGAAATTGAAATAGAACCCATTGTTTCCACTGAATTTCTATTTTAATCTACGCAAAAATAAGGTTTATCCACATCAATTCGAACCTCTTTGTTTGTCTAATATTGCATTGGAAAATGTTGAATAGAAAAACAGAGGATTTTCCTATAGCGATCGTGCATTGGAAATTCACTCAGATTCAAGGTAAGATTACATAGATGGTTACCGATATTTCCTGATTGATGTAATAGATGACTACCTTTCTGTGAAAATTGTAATGTCTATGAGAAGCAAATTGTATTTTCCTCAATAATTAAGAATAAATTATCATTCGAGTTGTCGACGATGTTAATACAGTGCAATCTTGTTGATATGAACACAAAAAATTCTGGCTTGTTCATCTTACAGAAACTATTCGTATTTATAAAGGTAAACAAACTTGAATTTTTCACATGTTTTCCTAGGTTATGTTTCTTAGTAAGTTTTCATTTCATTTTCTGCCTATTAATATCTTTTTTAAAGTGCATTTTTGGTCCATTTGAATGTATTGCATACTTTGTAGAGGATTCGCCTTCTTTTGTTTTTGATAGCACAAACTGTTAACTTTCTTCGCCACTAGGGTAATATATGTTGATGTCTTCCAGGACTCGAGCTCTCTCATGAAGGGATAAACATTTCGACGCTCACTTTCAGCATTTCTAAGTCCGTTAATCAATAGTCTCTTTCGGAATAAAATCCGATTACAACTAATTCACGCACATATGAACCAGCTAACACAATGGATAAATTCACGATCGTAAAATTCTATTCATTCCTTAGAAAGAAATGAACAAGTTTCAACAAGTTCATACTAATACAACAATAGTTAATACTGAAAATTCTGTGTTCGCATTACGGAGTAGTTCGTACTAGCGCGTGTTCATATTAACGCAATTGTACTGTTTTAACAGTAGTCCTTTCCTACAGAAAATAGTTTTTTTTTTTATTATATCTGATAAAAAGTAAGAATTCAACTTAACAAAACACTAGTAAAACCAATCCAAGATCCATTTAATATGTGTCCAAAAGAATATCCTACTCATATGATCAAGAAATGGCTGAATCAAAAATTCTATGTTGAACCACAAAATATATCTAATGAAATGATCCCTGAAAATTGTCTCAAGAAGAAGCGAATCGAAATTCTACCTTCTATGGATGCGCTAAAAATTACGCGTTGACAAAAACAAATAATAAGAAATTGTATCTTAAAATAGTAAAGAAAATAACTTAAACAGGTATGAATAAAAAAACATGAAAATATGAATAAAAAAATTCCCCCGATTTTAAAGAATCGGGAATTGCGCTAAAAAGATACCAACTTTCAATGAATATTTTGTGCTTCAAGAAAGAGATTAATCAGGGTATTATGCTTAAAAAACATCCCTTACATTGGTTAAATCAGAATTTGGTACATGTCCCTAATCTGCAAAAGTTTGGGAACCACCGGTTCGAAGTATGGAAACAAAGACATTTCAGCCAGGAACAACCACGTGTGTCACGTTCTACCACCCTAAAACAGGTGTACTTTTTGCGCGTCAGTCTGGCCGGTAACCTTGAATATTAGGTTCAAGGTTCCAAAGTCACCCCTTCATCGATCAGACGTGAATGGGCGGGAAATTGTTTGCGTTTTCGCCTAAGCCTCTGCCTCTAGACGAGTATCTATCGATTTTCAGTACCCAGAAAGTTCCGAGATCCAACTTTCAAGATATAATTTGTTTTCTCTGTGCATGACATTTCTTAGAATTCCATTTGTAGGAAGAATCGTTGTTATTTGATTATTTTTTTTATTAATACGGCAGATCGAATTTCATTAACTACCCTGAAATAGTAAAACGATCAATTCCTAGACAGTTATTTAGGTATTCTCAATTAGGTTGAAAGAGAAACAAACAATGGCAATAAAAGTTATTGGGGTTCTTGTTGGTTTTTCCAAACTACATGAAGATATTCAATAGAGGTGACCTATTGGTATCCGCTTGATCGATAAGGAGAATCTTCTGGGAATTATATCGATTTATTTCAAGTGATTCTCAGAATGTTAATCTAGACCCTTTACTCTAGATATGGATAATTTCATATTCATTATTGAAATTATGTTCAAATTGTATTTTATGGTTGACGTATGTGGAATTTGAAGTGTAGCTCTTTTGATATTCGTGGGTTCTCTTCTTGAACGATCGGGCCAATATAAACCATTGGGCAATCCTTAGAAGTTAATTTATAGACTTTTTTCCAATTGAAACTTTCCGAAAATGCAGCTAAGTTATCAAAAAATCTGATATTTTCAACAGCGTAACAAAAAACGTTTTGTATGAAACTCAAAAGAATTCAAACTGAATGTTATCGGTAGATGTCCAATCTGTCTAAAACCGCAGCAGTCAACTGTTACTATTCAAAAATTTTATATTTTTAGAGCCATTTTTTGAAAACGAACCAAATTAATTTGTACTCGCAATATAATCCACAAAACTTTCTCAATTTAGTGTTATTTTTTAAATTCTGGTTATTTTTGTATTTGTCAAAAGATACTGTTTGGAAAAAATAACATCTGTTTCTATGTTTCCTGTGTTCGGAATACACGTTAGTTATGAATTTTTGCAAGTTACCTCTCTAGTGTCTACATTAGAATACCATAATTATTTGGATTTGAACTGAGCTTTTATCTGATGAGGTTCTGAAGGTTTTGAAATTTTTTATATAACTAGCTGACCCGGCAGACTTCGTACTGCATCAATCGATAAATGAAAGACCTAAACTTTTGTAAAATTTAATAATTGTATAATATAATAAAAATAGCTGACCCGGCAGACTTCTTACTGCATCAATCGATAAATAAAAGACCTAAACTTTTGTTGACCCGGCAGATTTCGTACTGCATCAATCGATAAATAAAAGACCTAAATTTTTTTATCATATAATCTTAAAACAAATAAACGAATCCGTATTTAATAAAAAGGCAGTTTTGAATGAAGCATGAAGTTTTATTATTATTTTCGACAGCTGACCCGGCAGACTTCGTACTGCATCGTACTGCATTCGTATATAAAAGACCTAAACTTTTGTAAAATATAATAATTGTATAATATAATAATAATAGCTGACCCGGCAGACTTCGTACTGCATTATTAAAATTACAAAACTATTACTTTATCACTTAAATGTAATTGAAAACGTTTGTATGGGACACAGTAAAGGGTTGTTTTTAGGATTTTCCCGGCAATTATTCGAATTTTTCTCACCTTTTAAACCCTACGATCATTTCAAGACCCCCACGATCATTTCAAGACCAAGATAAGAAAAATCCGTTTAGCCCTTCTCGAGTTTTAGCGAGACTAACGAACAGCAATTGATTTATATATATATATATATATATATATATATATATATATATATATATATATATATATATATATATATATATATATATATATATATATATAGATTTTGGAATTACTGATTATATTTTGTCAATATAGATTATTCATTATTTTTACTCTCTGTGTAATTTGTCGATGAAGTTGAATGAAGCTTACTCATAATATTTTTTTGGTTAAGTCATCAAACGCAAATAGAAATATGTGATCCAGTACCGAAATATTCATGAGAATATCGGGTAAAAAACGTATAGTTTTGAGATAAACGCGTATCTTCAAACATAAAATCATGCGTATATAAGAAAAACAAAACTTCTCTCCTTTTATATCTATGAACATAATAGAAACTCACCTCTATGACTGGTATACAATTCTCGTAACAAAAAGCTTGCAGCAAAACAGTTTGCATGTGGGTTGTAGCATTATCCAAACTAGCTTGTGGCATCAAACAGAAGAGAACATCTCTGTTTTTCTCCATGTAGACAAGCGCCGGAATGAGACCACTGACTAGACGGTTTTCACCCCTTGCATGGTTCAACAACCTCCGAAGTCCTCGGCCCAAGGTTCTTCTGTAAATAATGAACAAAATAAGTAAAATTGCAATCGAGATGCTCGATACAATTGAAAGGTTGAGGAACTTGTTCATTTCACTTAGAAGCCAACAGATCCTTGTAATTGCGTGAGGAAAAATCAAACCAGATAACTCGACCTTGTCTGTGGTTCAATGGCCTACGCAGATAGCAGGTATAGAGAGGTCGTACAATGAAGTAAAGCCATAAACTTATTAACCCCTTTTAAATAATCAAAGTGGTATTAGGTAAAATTATTTTCATCGTTTCATCCATAGACATATTCAAATTAGGATAAGTCTGTGGTTTCATCTCATTGTCTGTCTTTGCCTTCACAGACTTTTAGAAAAGTGAATTTACCATAGACGTATTAAAATATATATTACATACATTAAAATAATACATAATTCAGGATAATAAGTCTATGGAATTTACTTATCAGTAATGAAATGTCTACAAAACGTTATATTGGAAAAAGTTTGAAACTAAATACGTGACATTTACTTACTTAATAGATTTTGAAATTAGGATAAAAGTTATTATGGTTTCAAATGAAAAGTTACAAGTACTCCAATCCTTCAATTCCTGTGGAAAAAATATTTTCTCCATAATGAGTTATGAAAGTATACAACAAAACTGAAAATATATTGGTTTAACATGAATAGAATCTGTTTGTGCAACCCTGATATTTCTACGATCTATAAAAGATCCTATGCTTACTTATTTTACTTGAGTAAAAATATCGATTGTAATGAAGTTATAAAATTTTCTGTGATACGATATTCTGAAACATTGCGCAAATTAACCTACATTCAATTTGTTAAGCACGTCAGGATGAAATAATGCTTAAAGTCTTTAGCTTATATTTCTTTAAGAGCACAAAATCTGATTGTATTATATTTTAATTAGCCTGTGTTGTACACTTTCATTTCAATCATTAATGCTATAATTTTATTAATTTATTTAATGTTTCTTTCAAAACTCACTTGTTGAATATCCTGCATTTGTCTTGCTCCAATTTATCAATCTTGCACATATTGAGGACGTTTGGCTTGGATGAAATACTCGATCGAGACACTTTCACTTAAGGAAAAAACAATAGGTCACTTGTCACTTTTCACAAATTTCTGTAAATCGCAATATTGTGTAATAATAAACAAACTTCGCTCAATCAGGACGCTACAACAACACTAGTACGCCAACTTCCAAATACTAACCATGACGCAGCACACGCAGTGTTTTAATACGGCTTCTCGAGTAGTGGGAGTGGGGGAATTTCGTGGGCTTCATTCATGGAATACCCGACGCAGACGAGCTTGAACGTGTTACGCGCAATTCCGCTTAGTCACGTCAAACAGCGGCATAATCTCTGGGAAAAGGAATTCCAGAAATTCAATCTGAAAGAGGACGTTTCGAGCACAAACTACTGAGACGCCAAATACACATAGTTCTCCAGGATGTATTATTTATAGGTTATTTTTGTATTTAGATGCTGGAAATTCTATTAATCGTTAAAAAACCATGACCTATTTGATATAGGTAAATGAATTTTAGAGAATTAGGATTAAATCCAATATGGAGCGGACTAGGAATTGATTGTGAAATAAAGATTTGAATTTTTATGCAGAATTTCTCGGGTATTATATCAAAACAAATATTGGATTAACGCAATAATTTTAAAATTAAATTCAGAATTATTTCTGAAAACTTTTACAATATATTAAAAATCAATTATTCAAATATTAGATATAATTATGCGAATTCCTAGCATAATCCAAATTTTCATCCAGTCCCGAACAACGACCTTGAGATAACAATAACTTATCAACATTTCAGAAATGTCTGCTCTTAATAGTTTTCGACTATAGACATTGCTGAAGTTTGTATTCTTGTGACAATAAATTATATTTCATGAAATTCTACATTATTATGAAGCTCTCAAGGAAATGCGGGTGTTTATGAGGGAAAAATTTGAATATTAAAACAAATTGAAATTTTAGAAATAAATTTATGTCTAACAAGCACTGCTCACATTTAATAGACGTATATAATCAAAACTCAATATATAATGTCAAATGAAATAAGTAACCCAACAGATATACGAAAGTAATTAAAATTAATAAATAAATATTCAAAGGAGACAAAATTTTGTTTCTGGTTTTACCTTAAGAAATACTACTTGCCTTATAAAAACATGAACACACTTAAAGGACTTCTCAAAGAATATAATTTATTTGAAATATTTAATATATTTAAATATTCGAACAAATTATTTCAAAAATCTCTAAAAAAATGTGCACTATATCTTCAAAAAACAAATATAATTCTAGATAATCCCGCCTTCAGCCCTTTTTCAACATTCCAAATATCAAAATCAAAAACATAACCTACATCACTCACGTGTTAAAAGACTCAAGCTTCGAACTACAGATCAACTATATAATTCAAGATTGATCTATGTTCTAACAAAATCAAAGAACAGTGTGAGTTATTTTAAGGTTTACTTAAATTCATTGACATTCTATAATGAGATTTATTGAAGCCAAAATATGAATATTAAAACAAATTGAAATATGTTTATCTTCTACAATTTTAATTTCAAAAAATTTTTATTCAAAAAACTTTTAGAAATAAATTTATGTCTAACAAGCACCGCTTACATTTAATAGACGTATATAATCAAAACTCAATATATAATGTTGGTTTTTATTCGGTTTGAAAATGTAGTAAACACTACGAAAATCTAGTCAATGTATTTCAAGGAACCAAATCAGCGAAGATACGATGTTACTGGTGATCGACCGACTTGAGTTCTTGTATTACCTGAACTTTAAAAACCTTAAGACTTCAGTTTTTATGCAAAACACGGTGTAAAGTCGTTTGTGGAATGACTAATTCCAAAGATCGACGAAAACCTGGGTTTTGGTCAACACTACGGGCTACAGTAGCAATATTCTCAATTGTTCTTGAGCGACGCAAACTTGTTCTAACAGCTCAAATTTTTCCGCCGGATTCACTATTGCCGGCAGAGAACGTGGTTCACAACGACCGCAAAGTACTTTAGTTTCGTGAATTGTGACTGCAGAATTTTCATCATTTTTGTAATGAATTTTAACAATTTCATTGCGTTGTTGAAGTAATGGTGTAGTTTTTACTCGTCAAATGTCAAAAGATGACAGCTTCAAAAGTGACAGCTGTCCAGATAGGGGACTATTCAAAATAAAACATCTTATTGGGAAACCCTTTACCTCAGTTGAAACTAAATCTTTTAATTTATTATTGACACTGTATAATTAGTTTACGCTGGTTTTTCTCTACTCCCTAGAAATCCAAAATTTCTTTGAACAATCCAAAAACCACTCAATTCAGTTTTGCGAATGAATTAATTATTCAGCACAAATTGACATCTGGATGCAAGCCAGTATCAGTTCGTCGAAAACAACTGAAATACACAGAGCAACGTACGTGATGAACTCATATGACATAAACTCTAGCCTTTCTTTGTTTATTTTCCGGCCATCTATTCAGTTTTTGCGTGTCCGTCTAGCTTTCCGCCACAAAGGGTAATCATGGTTCCTTCCATAGAGAGGTCATTCTTTCATTGATCGGGGTGGGGAGTTTAATTCTAGAAAGCATGTGCCAGAAAACGACTACGAAAATGCCGCGTTCTACGGAACCGTCCGTTCGGAAAATAGATCGATTTCGGTCGGCATTTTCGCAGAATCATTTGAGAGCACGCATTCTCGAAAGATGTATAAATGTAGTTTTAATTTTACCTGGAAATTAATTGGCATATAGAGGTGATGCGATTTTTCGAAAATTTTGAAACCAAATATAAGGTGGAATTTTTTTTTCTACTAGCGTAAAGAAAGATTTACTTTTCGGAACGCATTCTGAAAATATTAGTTTTCTGTATTGAGCGGAAAAATTATTGTTATTTCTTCTCCTCGAACATATGATATGGGTGCAGACAAGAAAGAGCAGGTTAAATTTCCGTTTGACTTAGGATAACTATATTTTATGCGCTTGTTCTAGGAAACAACGTGCTATCGTTTCACCCAAATTTCTGTAATATTCGAATTTAGGGACGAAAATTAAATAAAGGACTACGTTACTTACTGATGAAGAATCCGAGGTCTAAAGTTATTCTGTCCAACTTGCTGTTCGTAAATACGCTAACTTTTGAACGGAAAGAGCTGCAGCCTTGAAACTTACAGGAAAGGTTTGGTATCTAAATGCCACGCCTAAGATTGTTAATGGGCAAATTCGGTTTAACAGTTTTGCCGTTTGAGAATTTGTCATATTTTTCCGATATTTTCGAAACTACGGAATTGATCGATCTGAAATTCAAAATTTAGAAGTAGAATAATTACGCGCATATTCTTGCCAAATTTCGTGAGTAGGTTTATTACGAGTATAAATAAGTTCGTGCGGTTTTGAGAACAGATGTCGCTACTATTCTATTATTCCCTTGTTTCATCTGGTAACACCTTCATTTTGAAATGTAATAAAAAAATTAGAGAATACAATTGTTTCAATAAGAGGATTTGAGTTGTACCATGTATCTGAATTCAGAATTCAAAATGTTTGGAATGAATTAAATGTGCATCCATAAATAAATTATAGACAATTCTGTGTCTCGGACTATGTCGCAATAAGACATTCCTTAACGATATTATTAGATATAAATATCATAACGAATAGGTAGTTAAATCGACACAACAACCATATGTCTGGGGATATGTGACACTAAAGACATTCCTGACCAACGATATTATTGCGTTCAGATTATAATAATCTAATTACATAGTAGGTATATGAATGGGGTATTCCCGAGCAAAGGGTCATTGTTTGAACTATTTCGAAGATCTTTGTTACATATTCCTATTGCCAAGTTATCTGTGTATTCACTCAATTGACTGCTGTATTTACCTTTGTGTGCACACTTACTATGTATTAGGATATTAGAATGTTGCCGATCTTTGTAACCTCAATTTTATCAATAAATGAAAGTACAGGGTTGAATAATGTATTAGGGATGAAGAGAGGCTGAGGTTTTATCCCTGACTCTTTCCTCAAGCGCCACCTGTAACCTACACATGGGGTTTTGGTGACCTCTGCCAGGATCAACGGAAAACCATTGGCAACACTGATGGTAGTTGATGATATTACTATTTACGGTGATGGTGATCTGTGATATAACCCACAGATCATTGAATATGTTTCCGTAATCTGTGATATAACCTTAAATATCCCATCAAAAGTAACACAGTTTGATTACACTTGCGAAAATGCCAACAATTGGAATCAAAAAGGAAGTTTTATTCCAAGCACTTGGTAAAAAATACACAGATGAAGAATTCGAAAAACTTTGTTTTCAGTTCGGATTAGAATTGGATGAAATTACAAGCGAGAAACGTATGGCCAACAAGGAACTTGGTAGGGCGAATGCTGCTATAGATGAATCGGAGGAAATCATTTATAAAATTGATATACCTGCTAATCGTTATGATTTACTTTGTCTGGAAGGTTTAGTTTTGGGCCTAAAAATATTCCTTGGTCAAATATCTCCTCCTATCTTCAAAGCACTGAAGCCAACGGAAGGGAATATTATTCAAATGAAAGTTCTACCAAATACAGATAAGATAAGACCTTATGTCGTAGCAGCAGTTTTAAGGGATTTATACTTCACTAAGGAGAGTTATGATAGCTTTATTGATTTGCAAGATAAACTTCATCAAAATATATGTCGCAAACGTTCATTGGTATCCATTGGAACTCATGATTTAGATACTTTACAACCTCCTTTTGTTTATGATGCCAAACCACCACAAGATATCAAATTTGTTCCACTGAATCATGATAAGGAATTAGATGCTAATGGCGTTATGGAATTGTATTCTTCCCATGTTCAACTGAAGCAGTATTTGCATATTATAAAGGATAGTCCTGTCTATCCTGTGATAACTGATAAGAAAGGAGTTGTCTTGAGTTTGCCACCAATAATAAATGGAAATCACTCTAAAATAACCTTGAATACAAAGAATGTTTTCATAGAGGTCACTGCAACTGATTTAACTAAAGCCAATATTGTACTAGATACAGTCATTTGTATGTTCAGCCAATATTGTAAAAATAAGTATAGTTCAGAGTATTGCGAAGTGATTTATTCTGATGGTGCAAGTCATCTATATCCACAGCTTGTTTATAGGAAAGAAAATGTTCTTGTTAAAAAAATCAATAATATAATTGGTATTGAAGAATCAGGAAAAAGTATTGAACAGCTTTTATCCAAAATGTCTTTATCTTCTTCATTGAGAAGTGAGTCAGAATTAGAGGTGGAAATTCCACCTACAAGACATGATGTTATCCACCCATGTGATATTTATGAAGATGTTGCTATAGCTTATGGTTATAATAACATTGAGAGAGCCTTACCCAACACAAATACTATTGGAAACCAATTGCCAATAAATAAACTATCAGATCTACTTAGAAATGTTATTGCACAGGCAGGATTCACTGAAGCATTAACATTCTCGTTATGTTCAGAAGAAGATATATCAACAAAACTAGGACATGAAGAAGTTTCTGCAGTGCACATATCTAATCCTAAAACACTTGAGTTTCAAGTTTGTCGAACTACCCTCTTACCTGGGATTTTAAAAACTATTGCTGCCAATAAAAAAATGCCATTCCCACTAAAAATATTTGAAGTCTCTGATGTTATTTTAAAAGACGAGAAAGCCGAAGTTGGAGCTAGAAATGAAAGGCGGATATGTGCAGTTAACTGTAACAAGAATGCTGGATTTGAGATAGTACATGGATTACTGGATAGAGTAATGTTAGCTTTAGAAGTGCCAAGGGGAAGTGGCGATATCAAACAAGGATACTATCTCAAGAAATCAGAAGATCCTGCTTTCTTTCCTGGACGTTCTGCAGATATTTGTTGGAATGCAAAAATTATTGGAAAGATTGGAGTTCTTCATCCAGATGTTCTATTGAAATTTGACTTAGTAAACCCTTGTTCAGCAATTGAAATTGAGGTTGAATCATTTTTATAAATTAAATAAAGCCATGCTTAATTTACCTTTGTCATTATTTTCTCTTTAACTTCTTATATTATGGAATAACTGAATGATAAGAATTCTGTTCAACTGTTTTTATTGATAATTGGCCATAAGTAAAACAAATTTTTAGAAATTACTACGTTTACTATCAAAAAATTGAAATGTTCACAAATTTTTCTATTATTATTTCAATTTTTTTCATTTATTACAACTAAATACATAACAAAAAGTACAGAATATAATAACATACCTTTGTTGAGCAACACATTATTATAAAATTTTCATTACGGGAAGGTGTAAAAACTTCCAAAATTTTCCATCCATTGACTCTACAGTTCGCTAAGAACAAGCTTTCAAGAACTCAAGTCTATGAATGGCATGTATACCTCGAAAAAGCCAAATCCTGTGTGTATGCAGGAAACGTTCTTGCAACTGATTTTTTGGATAACAAAGGCGTACTGCTCATTTATTTCCTTCATGAACAATCTACGATCAATGCTGAATATTATTCCAAGCTCCTTGATGAGGTGAAGCTTGCTTATTGAAGAAAGAGACAAGGCACATCCATCCAAAGTATGATTCTTTTTCATAACAACGCTCTTGATCACACAGAGGCTTTGATCTGAGAAAAATTGGAGTAATCCAGTTTATATTTCATCCACCTTCGTATTTTAAATTCGGCATGATTTGACTAATATTTTTGCTATAATGCTTGTGGCAATTAGATGGTGGAATAAGCGCATGGTTTTAGGACAATTGTACAGAGGTTTATAAAACATTTCAGCTATGATCACGCAATCTAAATTTCACCCTCAAAAACGTAAAATTGATTTTTGTGAATCTTCGTAATATAGACCTTCATTATTTTTATGAAGTTATTTTGAAAATTTCAACCAATCCATAGAGTTGAGCTTCTGCCTTTTGAGTCTACAAGTAAAGTTTTGAGATAATTTATTGCAAGAAAAAAGTGGCTATTTTCCATAAAAAGCTATTGTTAAGTTTGCAGTTGTCAGAAGACAAGGTAACACCTCGAAACTTAAGTTCTAAAGGATTAACACAAATAGTGAAGTAAAAAAGGAAAACCTCAGTGGTTTCTCTCTCTTACATTATTCATCATTTCATCCTGTAGACTGATGAGAAGAAATCATTTGAATCTTGCACTTTTAATAACATCTTGAGACATTTCAACAATGGAAAGGTTCGATTCAATAAGGCTAATTCCTTGTTTTAATACTCAGTGAAAGAAAGATTTATTTATTACGATAAAGAAATTTAATCGAAGTTTCATATAGGTAACGTGATTCACTTCACAGATTTTTAACTTTTTGTTTCACAAATTTTTTTTACTTCAAACGAACATAAGAAATGAAATGTTTTCTATTATAAGAAAATAATTAACCCCTGGAATAAATAGATATGTTTCTATATTTTTTATTGGTATTCTAAATTTCACACAATTGAAAACTGCTGCTTTTCCTGATACTCCTATATCCTTTATAAAAATAACAGACGGAAAATTTTATTGTGAATTTAGAGAGCACCTTAAGTTTTTCAGACATAAACCATCATTTTTCAAATTGAATCCTTTTTCAAGGGTCAGGTCTGACTAAAATTGAGATAGTTATTATATAAAGTGTAAAACAATCATATAGTATTATAAATTTTCAGTTTACAATAATTTCTTGATCTGGTCTTATAGAGCAGCTGTTAAGCTTAACGATTAGAATTAGAAGATCACTTTCTTAGTGCCATTATTAAATGTTTGAACACCCCTCACATTGAACCAAATTACAAAGTTTGTTTAAATCCATTTCAACATTTTCCATAATCTAATAATTCAACTACACTCTCCTCTTTCTGACTCCAAACAGGTTCCTGGTTTTTAGATGGAAATACCTTAGGATTTTGACAGGTATTACATGACCATTTTACAATCTTCTTTTTAATTCTCACTTTACAGTTCACACCAGGCACTAAAATTGTTTTACAGGCTTTACAAATCCGCCTCTTCATGTCTACATCACTGAAAAAGAAAATATTCAGAAAATAAATTATTTTACTTTCTTCAGACTTACATTCTTTGAACAGTCTTCTTTGAAACTTTGATCATAAGGTTTGAACAGCTTTGAGATAACATACTATTTGCAGAGTTGGTGTCCAGAAGTTCGTTAGCAATCTGAAAATTAATTCAATTATGACGGTATTCATAAAATACACTTTACTCGCAAAAATCTGAAACAGAAAAATGTCAGAAATTTATATTTACCTGATACAAATAATTTATTCTTTCCAGGCTCTCCTTGGCTGGACATTTTTTTGGCTTACTCATATTTATTCATAAATCGCACCTCTATTTTATTTTCGATATCAAATTAATTTCAAATACTTCGGTATTTTTTTTAGGAGCTGTTACACATTACAATAGACAATCATGTTAAAACTTCTCTCTATGCTTCTACCCTTGGATAAACTAAATTCCATATATAATAATATCATAGACGTATTAGGATAATAAGTTTATGAATAATATATATAGTTATTCTATGCTTCTACCACAGATCTACCTGTGGTGCTCTTTAGGGCGAATCTTCAAAGGAAACAGTTATAATAATAATAGAACGAGTAGAGTCGATTGATCTATATTTTTCGATTGATCCACCTCGAAAAAATCAATTTTTTTTAATAATTTTCTATAATTTTAGGTGGGATCTACTTTTCGTTGAAATTCCGTCTTTGGTCACCCCCGTTTGGTCATCCCTACACGGCATACGCGTAGGGCGGTACCCGTTTGGTGATCGCGGGAAAAGTCCGGAAATTAGCATCCGCTCGTATCGTAGCGACGGAAAGTAATCCGCGAAATATAGGGGCTTTAGCGGTAGCGGTATTTTTTTTAGGAGCTGTTACACATTACCATAGATAATCATGTTAAAACTTCTCTCTATGCTTCTACCCTTGGATAAACTAAATTCCATATATAATAATATCATAGACGTATTAGGATAATAAGTTTATGAATAATATATATAGTTATTCTATGCTTCTACCACAGATCTACCTGTGGTGCTCTTTAGGGCGAATCTTCAAAGGAAACAGTTATAATAATAATAGAATGAATGATTGAAAAATTGACGTTTAAAAATGTGAAAGGGATGAATGGCTGCATAACAAAATAGCTAGATCCTCTGTATACATCTCAAAGCTTTAGTTATGCAGCCATTCATCCCTTTCACATTTTTAAACGTCAATTTTTCAGTCATTCATTCTATTATTATTATAACTGATTCCTTTGAAGATTCGCCCTAAAGAGCACCACAGGTTCACAAGAAATACAGTTTCTCAAACGAATATGTGGACGCATGCATAAGACACAAATGACTAGGACATTATAAAATAGATCCCCATCAACTGGACGTGTTAATGAACAACAAGAAACAAAGAAATGTGTAACTGGTGGGATCACAAAATAATTTTTTTTTTTTATTATTATTATTATCCTGATACTCCTAGATCTTCTGTGAAGATCCCTCAGAAGCTTTTTCAGCTTGTACGAGTTAGGAGTTCAGTTGTGTTCTGTGTAGGCTTTGTTACTGCGATCTTGCGCCACTTTAGGTCACAGCATACATGCAAATTAGTTGTATACCAGGCGCCGCGAATAACATGAACAGCACAAATAAAGAACCACAATTAATAAATACGACAAACAACAACTAGGCAGCGAAAGAAAGTAATAATATAAGTAAATAAGTGTGAGAGTCGTGACGTCCTGCGTTACGGTGTATATCCAAACTCAAACACGTTTGAGTAAATTCACTATTTGTATCGTATCACGGTTTGTTTACCATTGTATTTTGTTTGTTATTTTAGTTTTTTGAAACAACAAAAAATAGCGAATTAATAAATCGCAATGATTGATCACTATGGGTTTTGTGGGCTGTATCGAAGTGCTGTGATGGTGTTGAACTTCAAAAAGCACTTGTATGTAGTTATGTCGATGATGAACTAGCTTTGTTTATCCAATAAGATAAACCACAAAGAAGGTGAGAAAGTGAAGTAAACTCGAGCATTTTAAAGATAAAAAATATTTATTTATTGGTTTACTATATATAAACCAAGTTATAAGGCATGATTATTATTACATTAGGAGTAAATGTAATCAATTCGTCAATACTTTGGCAATAAACAATATGTGGATTACTATGTTAACAATACTATCGGATTATTAATGAATGCGATAATTGGGGCGGAAGCAACAAGGGTAATTACTATTAGAATAATAAAGAATGCGATACTTTGGGTCGAAGTCACAAGCGACAAGGTTGACTATCAGAATCAGAATTATTTTGCATGTATTACAGAATATTCAAAAACAAAATTCATCCCTTCTAATAAAAAGAGAGAAAATAACGAAATTGATTTGAAATGTTTTTTTTGGATGGACATAATAATGAGTAAAATAAACATTCTCATTGGTCATAGAAAGAAATTTTAGATCATTGTTTACACAAGTAGTACTCCACCAAATATAATAAATATGTAGTACTAGACTGTCATTCGTACTTATTGATTACGGCAAAGGTCATCTGTGGTCGTACTCATTGGTCATAGAATATTAGCGCGATTTTGTTCTATTGATATTATTTTGAGGTGTGACGCCGGTAAAATTTGTGAAAAATCAGCAGCATGGAAAATATACAAGAGATTTTATTGCAACAAAATATGAGTGAAGAAAATGGTTCACTTATATGCAATGTATGTAAAAACTATTTGTCGATTCCACCTATTCTTCATAACGATACCTTGGGCAGCATTTGCGGAAGAGAAAATTGTACCAAATTTGCTAACGTGAAGGGAACAAATTACCGACAGCGTGCTTATGAGGTATTGGCCAGTGTTTTGAATTTTCCTTGTATGCACAGAGAAAACGGGTGCCAGGAAAAATTAGGTTGGGAAAAAATAGGGGAACATGAAAAAATATGTAGATATGCAAATTTTATTTGTCCATTTTCCGGCGACCAATTTGAAAATTTGGAAGACTATAAATGTGCTTGGGAAGGAAATGCATCAGCGCTCCTGGAACATTTAGAAAAAATTCACCCTACCAATAGGTTCAATGAATATGTAGAATTTGATATTGCAAATGATGTCAAGCAGAATCAAATATTTTTTTCCAAAATGCAAGAAAGTATTGTTATTATGTTATTAATTGTTGATCCGATGTCTAGTTTCTATTTGAAAGTATGGTGTGGTCCCGAAGTTTGGAGAAATCTCAACTACAAAATTGAAATATTAACAGAAAGAGCAGAAGTTAATGCTTTGAAAGTGAGGAAAGCTGAACTAATACAACCATCATTTTTCAAAAATAAAATAAACAGCAGCTGGTTGAAAGTCAATTTTGCATATATAAGAGATTTCTTTGATTCACCTAACTCATTAGCAATTAAATTTTATATCGATGGTATTATAGTTGGTCAATCACAAAAATCGTATATTACTCCTACAACTTTATTATTGAAAGATGCTAAGTGTGTCCAGTGTCTTCAAGAATTGGTTCATCCTGTTTATGTTTGTAAAAGTAAAATTGGACATAACATTTGTGATAAATGTGTAGTAAAACCTCACAATATTCATAAAACTGGTGTGTTCGGATCCACCCTTCCAATTCAACCAACAGAGAACAGTACATGTCCACTATGCAACACAGGAGTATCCAGAAATTTTGCTTTTGAAAAGATTAAGTTGGTTGTCCATCAGTCATTTAAACATTGTAAATTATGTTATAAAAAAGTTGATGGACTCTTGGACCATTTGACCAGCAATCACAAAACATCTATTTTCCAACTGGACAAATGTTACTCTGATTTCAGTTCAAATCTTTATTTTTTTCTTTTCGATAATCTGATTTTCCTTTTTTCGAAATCCTATACTCTAGACAACAAACTTTCATTTGGTGTTCAGTGTTTAGATACAAAGGAAATAAAGTATAAATATGAACTTCAGTTAATGAATACAAAGTATGCATATTCTACAATCACTTTCGGTAATTTCTGTCATCCTGAAATTGTTAATCTTAAGTTTCATGAGATAGGAAATCATTCAAGTTTGACTCATGAAACATCTATACCTCATGAAGTTTTGAGAAATATTTTTCCCGATATAAATAGTATCGAATTCAAACTGAGTATTTCTTGGATTTAAATTGTGGAATATGGTGTACAATATTATATTATTTGTATTTTTCACTGTTGTTGAGTAAAATGATAAATTTTTATGTTTAGTAAGTATTAAGTATGTTAATGTCTTTATGTGAAATGTTATATTTCCTTCAATGTAAATCAAGTTATGAATATTTTGTTGAAAAATGGATAAATTAATCGTGCTTATAATTTCACAATTGATTTTCCAAACTACTTTTAAATTATATTACTTGTTACTACTTTTGTATTACTGTTAAATAAAGATGTAGGTTTGGCCATTATAATTCATTACTCGAATATACTATATGCAATAAAATAGAAATATAAAGGAATGGTCTCTTATTTGAAAATGAAATTTTTGTATAAATATGGTTCCTTATTACTTTGTTTTCAAGATAGAAAATATTAAAGTTCAAATATAATTATAAATTTGTTTTGTATTTTCCATATATTGAGAACAACTTTTATTAGGTAATGGACGTTGACACCCCAAAGATGAATTTTTAAACATTAAAAATACCAGTTCTGAACTTGTGAAATTAATACTCTTGAAAATATGACATACAGGTATGGAAAAGACAGTCGGAAACATGGAAAATTCAGTGTTAATCAAGAATGCAGTGGAGCAGTTGAATAATCAAAAACTCAGCGTGATGCGATGACGAATGAACCACTGATCTCTCAATGATAGTGGGGAGTGAAAGCAGACTGCACAGCCTTTCGATCGAAGCATCAACATTGCGCACTGCCATTGAGCTTTGGACATCTCTGCTTGTGATTTGGAGATGCTTTTAGGGAGCTCCGATATAATATCAGTTGTTTGACTCTGGTGTTTTAGATTATTGGTTTCAGTACTGCTCTTTCCCTTTGGTCTGTTATGTATGTAGTGCTCATCGTCTAATAATGAAAAATGTTTGTATTTGTTATTATATATTGATGAGATTGAATATTTTGGGTAATGTACAAGTTTGAAAACCCATATAAAATGAACAATGAATTGGAGATGCATATCCTCAAAAAGAAATTTTCAGTATCAAGTTTTTTTTAAGAAAATAGAACGGTTTGTTTTAAACGAAATACCGAAGTGATTATGTATGTTCCTCCATTTACCAGGATTTAGTGGCATACCACAAGGGTGCTTATACTGTTTCACCTTGAATTTGGTGTTCGGGAATTATTTTCTAGTTGCTTCCTTTTTGCCTTGATCTAGGCAATTAATCCAAGATACTATTGGCTTGACACCATTCGGACAAGACCATTACAACGTCTAGCTTATTACATCAGATTGAAAATTTGCTGAAGACCTTCCAGTCATTTAAATTTTTGAAGGCCATTTATTTCATCTTTACGATGAGACACTCCCCAAACTAGAGGAGGTACTATAGGTAGCTGGAGCTTGGACATCACCACACAATTTGTCAAGTATCGAATTTGTAAATGAGCACTATTCGTCTATTGGGCACGGAAGTATGACCGTATCTGAAATTTTCTTCCTTCAATATCCCAACAAATACAGGAAGCTGAAGTTCCCGTTTACATTCGAGCCATCTAAGGGATAACTGTATTTTTTATCATTCACCAAAAAACTATTTCCTTAAGTTAGCGATGAAGACTCTTACCATTGTTTAAACAATGATTTTACTATGAAAGTTATTATAACCTAATGAGTACATGGTGAAAATGTTTTGAATCATGAAGTTGTAGGTAACTATTGAATGTTATATTTTCAATGAAAGGCATCATTTTACAGACAATGAAGGTATATGATAACACGAAAATGGTTTTTATTAGTTGTATCCATAGCTATGGTTGGGAAGTGAATTAATTTCGATTACTGCTCATACAAATTTTGGAGATATTAGGACACTACTGAGATCGCCATTGTCTACTTTGTGACGGTTACACCATCAGTGAAATAAGAAAAACTAATCTGAATTTTGAAATATAGAAAAATTGTCCTCTTTTACCACTTTTCACTTAACTCTGAAGACAACAGAGTTTAGAATACTAACACGTGTTAATATTGTTTGTGTAATTAATTAATCTATTCCTCCGGTTAAAATATAATATTAAGGAATCATCTGTACAAATCACTACTTAAATTGAAGGCCTCCGTGACATGAAAAATTTTCATTGCCAGAAAGAAGAAAGTGATTTTTTGTTTGTGAATTCTGAAGAGGGATTCTCATGAAAATCCGCTTCAATATCACTATTTTGATGAAAGGTACCTATATTCGGTTTAAATGGATGCAATATTGGCGCCAGAGTGAACCTGAGAAGATAAAAGTTTGCTCTGTGTCTATGATATTATTTGCTTGTCTATAAACCTCATAGGCATTACACATGATTAACCTGTAACCTCAAAATATGTCCCTGTTGGTTGAATCAGTTTGTTATAAAATGTATTCCATTTCCTATTTGAAGAGGATTATTCATCGCAGAATCTTAAACGTTTCAATTGGAAAATTTTCGACAGTCCCTGTGGAAAAAGCAACTGATCAAAATGCATTCGATAAATATATTAGAGATTTAGACAATGTTGGCTCACTTCTATCCAAAAATAGAATTAAACTGCCGCAAAGAGAGCCTTTTGTTAAAAATTTATTTCTTGGAAAAGTAGACACAGAAATCCTCGCTTACCCAGAGCTGCAAAAGAAAGATGTGGATGAATTAGAAGCAATATCTAACATTTTACAAAAAATTGCTGCTGAAGGAGAACCTAAAAATGTGAAAGAAACTTTGTATCGATTAAAAATGCAAAAATGTTTAGGATTACAGTGTCCCATAGATATTGGTGGTAGGGAATTGAATGAAAGTGAACAATGTAGGTTTAATGAAGTATTACTAGATAGTAATCATAGATACAATATTATGAACAATGAAGTGAGCATACATGTTTTATCGAAATTTGGAACAGATGTTATAAAAAGTAAATATTTACCAAAATTATTAAATGGTGAAATTTTATCAACAATAAGTATAGCCAATAATTCTATGGGATCAGATTCATCTAATTGTGCAAGAGCTCATATAGCACCAGATTTAGAATCTTATATATTGAACGGAAAAAAGAAATATATTCTGAACGGAAAAAATGCTGATTTATTCATCGTCTTTGCTCAAATAGGAGATGGAGTAAAAAATTTCTCCGAACAAAATGAATTCACAGCATTTGTAATTGATAAGTCAATTCCAGGAATTATTATTGAAACAGTTGATGTAGATGACCCAAGTTTAGAAGGAGTATGTAATATAGTTTTCAATGATGTGTTAATTCCAAAAGAAAATATTTTGGGTAACGCTCTAATGAGTAAAAATTTACTGGAAAAAGCTTTAACTCAGTATCATTTGAGTAATAGTGTGATGAATCTCATCACGATGAAGAAATTGACCAATTTGCTCTCAAATGATTTATTAATTAATGCAGAACCAGGTGTAGAAATATATAAAACAGAAGCTATTACTTCAGTAATGGCTGAAATATTATCTCAGGCTTATATGGTAGAAAGTATGGTGTATTTTACATCAGGACTAGCAAGTACCTATGAAAATCAGGATTGTAGCATGGAATCTTTTATAACAAGGATATTCTCGACGAAACTAGCTCTAGAATCTACAACATTGGGTTCAAGTTTACTTGGAATATCTTCTATAAATTCTGAACATTTCTGTCAAAAATTACATAGGGAAGCATTAACACAACATATCTCTTATGAAAATCAAAATATGGCAGAGCTTATGATTGGATTATTAGGCATACAATATTGTGGTAAATACTTAGGGGACACAGTTAAGAAATTAAGAAATCCCATGTTTCATGGAACATTCATATTTAAAAAATTATGGTCTAATAGAAAACAGGAAGATGATGATCCAAAGTTTACTTTACAATTGAAAAATTATCTTCATCCATCATGTCAAGAAGCTGCAGATGAAATTGAATATTGTGTTCTTAGATTACAGTATGCAACTGAAACACTTCTAGGTAAATATGGACTTGATGTTTTAAATTGTCATAATCATATAAGAAGGTTATCAGAATCTGTAATGTACATATATGGAATGATAGCCTGCTTAAGTAGAGCCTCACGAGCCTATTGTATTGGCTTAGAAAATAATGAATCAGAAATGTTGGTAGCGAATGTAGTTTGTCGAAATGGTTTCAAGTTTGTGAAATCCAATTTGAACGATGTGATACGGGAGTGTCTTATTATGGATGATCCTATGAAGTCTTTGTCTGAGAACTTATATCAGAAAAAAAAATATTATTTGGCCAGTCCTTTGGCCCGAAATTACTAAAGAATAAATGGAGTGTAGTTAGAACATCGAGGAAAAATTTAATGAGGTCAGACCCTTTATGTAAATTGAAGTGAGTGTGTATAAAAGTCAAACACATCCCACACCTGTTCTTAATAAGCGATTTTTGCATACATGTTTCAACTAGAATTCTCAAAACCAATAAAGATCATATATCCTCTTAATGTTTGTTGTACATCTTATTTTATTTACATTATTTAAAAAAATTAAATATCCAAACAGATTTATTCTGTTAGCCTCCTACAATTTTTTTTAATTTCAAAAAATTTTTATTGAAAAACTTTTAGAATTAAATGAATATCTTATAAGCACTGCTTCAATTTAGTAGACATATAAAATCAATGCTCATTATACATTCTGTCAAGAAAGTACCGGGAATTATCGATTTAAATCTGGCGGGGCAATGAGGCAGGTAAATTTTTTTTTTCCTAGGTTGGTACCACTGTCCTTAATTACTATGCCAAGCTTGAGCGGGATCTGTCAACTAGTGTGTTTGCAACAGCTGATTAAGTCAGTTGATGTCAGAGTGCGTGCCGATTTTTACTCTGGGTGATTACGTTGAGCAAAGAATTTGTTTAAAGTTTTGTGTTGCAAATGAATTTTCGTGTGCCGATGCATTGAAAATGTTACAAAAGGCCTTTGGTGATAATGCTCTATCGAAAACTCGTGCATATCAGTGGTACAGAGTCTTCAAGGATGGTCGTGAAGTGGTCGCCCATCGACGGCTTCGATCGAAGATAACGTCGATAAAATTAAGGAAAGGGTGCTGGAAAACCGTCGTACCAGCTTGAGAGATAGCACATGATCTTAAGATATCCCACGAGTCCGCACGTACGATTTTGATTGATATTTTGGGCATGAGAAAGGTGGCCGCACGACTCGTACCGAAAGACCTGAATTTTCTTCAAAAACGTCATTGCAAACAGGTTGCTTCAGACATGCTGGATCGCTGTAATTCCGATTCTACATTCATGGAGCGCATTATAACTGGTGATGGGACCTGGGTCTACGAGTACGATATGCAAACAAGCCAGCAATCATCGGAATGGGTGGCAAAAAATGAGCCGAAACCGAAAAAACCACGCCAAAGCTACTCGAAAATGAAGGTGATGCTCATTGTTTTCTTCGATATCCGTGGCGTGGTGCACTAGGAATTCGTTCCAGAGGGTCAGACGGTAAACAAGGAGTATTACCTAGGCGTTATGAAACGTTTGCGTGAGCGTATCCGTAAGAAGCGGCCAAATTTGTGGGCGAACAACTCATGGATTTTGCATGACGATAACGCGCCTTCTCACCGAGCTACAATTGTGACTGACTTTCTCGCCAAAAACTCAACAAACGTGCTTCAGCAACCACCGTATTCGCCGGATTTGGCTCCCTGCGACTTTTTCCTCTTCCCAAAACTAAAATTGCCCCTTCGTGGCACCCGTTTTGAGTCGATTGAAGCCATAAAACAAAATTCGGCGCGAGAGCTAAAGTCCATCCCGGAAAGCGCCTATAAAAAATGTTTCGATAATTGAAAGTGCCGTTGGCACAGATGTATTGGAACAAATGGAGCCTATTTTGAAGGCGACCCAATAAATTTTGACGATTAAATGTAAAAATGTTGTTTTAATTGAAAATTCCCGGTACTTTCTTGACAAAGTAGTATAATAGCAAATAGATTGAAAAACTCAACAAAATATTAATTATCTACTAAAATTACTAATTTTTTTTAAATTGTAGGAGGGGCTAACAGAATAAATCGGTTTTGATATTTAAATTTTGAATTATTCCTTTTATCAAGTAAAAAACCTCTTTTTATTATTTACATTCTGTTAAAATTTCAAATGAAAGATAAACTTTAGTTAAGAAATTTTTTTACCCTAAGGGATACATGAAGAATTTAAAAGCTATTGGTTTGATAAAAGTAATGCTTCCAAGATTGTTAATAATTTGTCAATAGATAACTTCTCTTTTTTGGAGAAATTTGAATTTCTATCTCGTGTATCAACCATGAGAGCCTTAAATTTTTGGTTATGATTAATATCCTCAGAGATTTTCTCTGATTATTCATCTTCATGGTTTGAAAATGGAGGGGTGACATTACACTCACAAACTTTTAAATGAATTTACCTGTGAAGCAATGTTTAAAATTAAATATTTAAACATATTTTTTTAAAACTAATGCACTTCTTTAACTAAATACAAATATTGGTTAACAGTTAAAATTCATCCTCTGACTTATTCAGTGTGGTCAATTTTTTCTTATTCTACTAAAACATGAAAAATAAAATTTTACATTGAAAATATTTTGACAGTTTTAACAACCATATAAATTTTGTCATTTTGTGTTATCAATCAATCAAAAAGTAATTTATTGGAACAAGATCCAAAAGGCCATAGACGGAAGTCCTTCAGCCAGTTTTACAACAACAATTGAATAGTAGTAACAAATATATAAAATTAATTATTTAAAACTGCATTGTGCAAAAATATATATATATATATGAATTACTATGACTATAAGCAAGCTATGATGTTGACAATTTCTGTAGTTCTTCCCATATGGTGTCTTTTTATGTGATCTTTTATTCGGATTTCTTTCAATGCAGTAGATTTTCAATAATAATAATAATAAAGGTTCTTTATTGCAGAGCAAATGGCCATTGACCTTGGGTCCTTCAGCCAAGTTTTTTTTTTCTTTTTTTCCCCTTTTTCCCTTCTTTATATACATTATTTGTATTTAACAACAGCAAAAAAAAAAAAAAAAAAAAAAAAAAAAAAAAAAAAAAAAAAAAAAAAATTACATTCTGAATATATTTATTAAAGGATGTTGTGGGTGTTTTCTTGAGATGGTGTGGTTGTTGTCATCTTGATATAAAGTCAGTATGTCATCCTGTTTCTTAAGCCTTGCCACAAATCTTTTACGCAGGGTGTTCAGCCTTGTTCTTATTGGCTCAATGTTGGTGCTTGAGTAAAGTAGGTTGTTTGGTGGATTGTAGAGTACGTTGTTAGGGTGTCTCATTCTTGTGATGGTTCTAAGTGCTGTTGTCTCTGCTACGTCGATGTTTTTCATTGCAGGTTTTTTGCAATTGGTATATATTGGATGTGCATACTCTAACAATGGGCGGCAAATGGTTTTGTAGATTTTTGCGGCTGTATTTATGTTGATTCCTTGCTTACGGTGAACTAATTTGCAGAAGTATTTGGCTCTAGATATAGTTCTTTTCTTGATGTTTTTCGTGTGCTGGTTGAAATTGAGCTTATTATCAATTTGTACTCCCAAGTATTTAATCGACGGAGAAGGTTGGACACTTTTCCCATCAAGTTCCAGAGTAGGTGATGTAGGGGAGATTCTATGGTAAAAAATGGTAAATTGGGATTTGTCTACATTAATTTTCATTCTCCATTTTTTGAACCAATTTTGGATGTTGTCTAACAGTTCTTGTAGGTTCTTCACACATTTTTTTATTGTTTTTGCGTGTGATATTAGGATTGTGTCATCAGCATACTGCAAGATATATGAATTCTTATTAGGTACAACTAGTATATCGTGACAGAATATGTTGAAGAGGAGAGTTGATAGTGGGGATCCTTGGGGTGTTCCCTGCTCAGGATGGAAACAATCCGAACAGCATGTTCGGATTTTCGTTTTTTTAAAACTAATGCACTTCTTTAACTAAATACAAATATTGGTTAACAGTTAAAATTCATCCTCTGACTTATTCAGTGTGGTCAATTTTTTCTTATTCTACTAAAACATGAAAAATAAAATTTTACATTGAAAATATTTTGACAGTTTTAACAACCATATAAATTTTGTCATTTTGTGTTATCAATCAATCAAAAAGTAATTTATTGGAACAAGATCCAAAAGGCCATAGACGGAAGTCCTTCAGCCAGTTTTACAACAACAATTGAATAGTAGTAACAAATATATAAAATTAATTATTTAAAACTGCATTGTGCAAATATATATATATATCTTCACAGAAGATCTAGGAGTATCAGGATAATAATAATAATAATAATATATATATATGAATTACTATGACTATAAGCAAGCTATGATGTTGACAATTTCTGTAGTTCTTCCCATATGGTGTCTTTTATTCAGATTTCTTTCAATGCAGTAGATTTTCAATATATCTGTGTTGTTCTACTTCAGTGCGAATTTCTTCCAATGATTTTAAATTCACTTTTCAATTGATGTAACTTTGGTTCTATCATACAATAGATTATTGGGAGGTTTGTACAAGGTGTTTCTTGGATGTTTTAGAAATTGCACTAAGGGATATTGAGGATCTTCTAAACGGTTTTGTTGCTGATCTTGTAAATCGGATGACAATATTCCAGTAAAGGGCAGTAAAGAATAAATTTATATTTATTTTATAAATATTATAGGCATAACATTTAATTACAGATAACTCTCTCCGTAATTTGACTTTTTATGAACTTAAGAACTTCTTTGCTTTGTTCTCTACATTTATCTAAAGCTAATTTATACTGTTCTATGGAAAAAATTCCCTCTGTGTGTGATACTACTACATGACCGTTTATACTGTCAAAAGCAAATACAAATATTGCTTGTATTTTTTCTTTGGTAGCTGTTTTAATCTGAAGAGTACCATCATTAATTAGAAAACATGTCGTTGCAGCAAATAAAAATTTCATATCAATGTTGGAATTTAAACATGCCAGACAAGCAGCATTGATAGCACATGATAATAGCTGAAAACAAATGTTTCATCAGAATATAGAAAACATTTGGCAAATGTACTTACTTGACCATTGTTATGCATTTCTTGAATGGTGATAACTATGGAAGACCTAGGATGTAAAGCTGCAGATAATGCAGCTTCACAAGTGTTTTTCAAAATACCTTCAAAAAATCTGTCTTGAACACCTGAAAAATACAAGACATTATTAATTTGTACTCAAAAGTTTTCAAAAATGCTTACAAGGAAGTCCAGATTTAGGTCTATAATTCATTTCTATTAAAGCTTTGTCTGTTAACAATTTTGATCCCTTGCATTCAACTGGCCCATAAACTCCAGCCAAAACTGTCGTTTCTCCTGCAATATGGTATATATTATTAAATCAGATTTGTAATGTAAATACTATTGAGTCAATTTCATCATTCATATAACAAACACCTTCACAAAGTAGTATTGAGCCATCTGGTCTAGTTAAAGTATCAAATTGGCATTGGAGTTCTAATATTTCATCGGTATCCATATTATTTCAGAATAGTGCGAAGAAAGTGAACCAAAATGTTTTATTTCAAAATAGTGAGGTTACTTTTCATCAAAATTAGCCATAGATCTAAATACAATTTCTTTTTTATTGAGATATCTCAAATCATGAGTTGGAAATTCTGTGAATTTGCACAGATGAATCTGTAATATTTGTTGGGTGATTGTTAAATTAAATACAATATAGCAACAAATTGCCTATGTTTACAGTAACTTCTGAAATCTACATCCACGGAATATTTGTATTGGGATATAAATTTGCACTGCGTTTGTAGTATTGAGCTATCCTGTACTATAAGGAGTACTCTAAAATATCCGGGATTGCACGGAGTACTCTAAGATATCTGGGATTATGCGGAGTATTCTAAAGAACGTTAACCTTTTTATCATTTTCATCTAGTGGCGGGAGAATAAGACATTTACGTGGTGTAGACAACCCAAATTACACCTAACGAAAGCAAGGAAACAGTGACGGGAGGTTCAAATATTCAAAACACAGTAACGTCAGAATAATATATTTATATTAGTAACATTGAAAGGCAACAACCCTCAATGAATAGAAACAAACATTTATCAGCCTGCTGTTAATTCTACTCTACTCATTCTCTACTCTACTCAGTGGTTCGTAATGCTCCACATTGAACTCAATAGCGCGACGGGTCTAAATGACTTATTTTTTCTACATATCGTTAGGTCCGTAGCTTGATCGAATTGGATATCATTCTTACACAGCGGAAAGAGTTAGAGAGGACAGGATACAGCCAGCATTCACCTTCAACTGCACTTCCGGTAACCAGTGCACAACCTAACCGTTACAAGGGGTAAGTTTGAATGGACAGTAAGGTAAGGGTAATTGTGGCATGCCCAAGAGATCTCCTTGAAGAGGGGATCTAACATAATTCGAGTCGACCGGAAAAGTTCCTATCAAATGGATTGTACCTGACCTCCCCGGGGTGGCCAAGGCCCAGGGAGGCTCATATATCGTCTATCAGGACTACTCAGCGATTTACCCTAAAGAACGCCACTAGTTCACAAGGAATACAATCTCTCAAAGTAAGCGTGCACATACATATGGCAAATATCTAACAAAAACTGACTAGGATATTATAAAATAGATAGTACCCCACCACCTAGGCATGTTAATGGACGTTACAATAAAAGAAACAAAGGAATAGGGGGATCACACAAGAGTACATGCAAATCAGTCACATATCAAGCACTGTTAATAACATGAATAGTACAAATAAAGAACCATTATTAATAAATACAACAAACAGCAACCAGGCACCGTGAGAAAGTATATGAGATAGTTCCAAAAACCTTTCTCTCTGCCGTTTCCAATTACAGTGGGAACGCTATAAGGAGGTTGTTAGTTATTTTTACATTTTTACGATATATTTATTATCTATGGTTGTCTAACTGAGAGGACCATAGATGATGACGTTACAATTTTTAACCTTACACTATTATATTGATACTTTTAATTAATATCCTTTAATTGAACGAAAATGATTCTGCTTATGTACAAACAATGATTTTTTTTTGGATTCTTACAATTTCCATCCCACAAATATGTTTAGCGTGGGATTCGGAACAATTAGAAATTTTCGATGTTGTTGAGGAAGTTCAAGAGAACTTTTACAATCTTTTAAACGTATCGAATGTAAGTTGATTAAAGACCTTCCATTAATATGTACTCCTCCATTCTTTACTACTGTTTGATTCTTAGGATGCTACTCATGATCAAATCAAATCAGCGTTCAGAAAGCTTTCATTGAAACTGCATCCAGACAAAAATGTAGACAGAGACACTTCCGCTGAATTTAGAAATTTAGTCAGTGTTTATGATGTTTTGAAAACACCATCGAAGAGAAAACATTATGATGAAATATTGAAAAATGGGTTACCTAATTGGAAGAGTGCAGTATATTATTACCGATATGTTCGTAAAATGGGAATGACCGAAGTTTGTATTATTTTGTTTACGATTATTACAATTGGGCAATATCTAGTCAATTGGGCTGCCTATTTAGAAAAAAAATATGAATTGGTGAGTTGATTAAAATATGTATAGCGTACCTTCCCATTGTGATTCTCATTAAGAACATTAAATGTATTTTCCTTTCAGGAGCAAACAAGAAAAAAGAAAAGAAAAGATAGAGATAAAATCGACGTGTTTGAGTTAGATAAGCCTTCTATATATGACACATTGCCAATACAAATACCTCGTCTAATCTGGTTTATTATTATATCGATACCTTATGCTATAGTTGCTTTGAAGTCGATGCTTACTTACCATATACAAGAAACAATAAATAAACCTCCACCAGAAGAACCGGCAGTTGAGGTTCCTAAGATCAAAACTGTTCGAAAACGAAATAAGGGATTTGCAATTCCTGAAGGTATTCATTTCAGATATAATTTTTTGAATCTACGAAATTATGGTATTCATTAGTTGATTGGTTAGATAACATTAATTGTGGGACTGATAACTAATTTGAAATCATTTAAATACTTACTTATCTGCCATAAGTTATGTGAAAAAATAATATAAAAATGTGTGAAGGTGGATCAACCAATTTAGCTGAAATTTGCAAAAATTATCTTTTGAAGTTGTTGTGAAGGATTTAACTCGTTAAAGGTCATTTGTTTTAGCATCTAAGAGCTGTTAGTTATGAATTAGTATCATTTATCATTAGGGGAATTTTGTTGAGATGGTTTATTTCAATAAAAATCTTTAATCCATATATTAATTTTTATGAATGTTGAGAGTCTAGCATTTTATGCCCAGACATCTTGGAATCAAAAGAGATCTTTAAGTACTGCAATAAACTGAACAAACTGAAGAAAATAAACACTTTAAAAGCATGTACCGACATCTTGGAATCCTAAACACTTTTATTGATTTATTTTGGATTGCATTTTCAATGAAATTGCCAAAAAATAAATTTGAGGAAATTATTCCTTAGAGGTGTAACACTTTTAATGTCATTGACTATATTTGTTTTCATCTTTTTTATCTTTGATATTGTCCTGATACTCCCAGACCCCTCAGAAGCTTTTAGTGTGATTGTGAGAGTTGGAGATCAGTTGTGCTCTAGTTAGGCTTTGTTACTGTATTCTTACGCTACCTTAGGCACAGCAATGTTAGTTTAATATGTAACCCCAAAGAAAGAAGTCCAATGGAGTTCAATCGCAGGAACGAGGTGGATAATTTATCGGTTCATTTCTTGAAATAATCGAATGACCGAATACACAACGCTTTAAATGATCTGTTGGTTTGAGTTCTTGGGTTAAAACAATTTTGTATGGACATAAACCAAGGTCTTTTCGTAAAATTCACCACAAAGATATCTGGGAGATGCCTAGTTCTTGTGAACATCGAGAAATCGATGAATTTTGGTCTTCACAAACACTTTCACATACAGCAGCAATATGCTCTTCACTTCTTGCATTTCTTCGTCTCACTGGTACTGTAACATTATGAAGTGTAAAATTTGTTTCAACTTCTTCATCAAATGTTCTACCAACTTTTATCCAGATGATTATAACGAACAAAAATTAGAGTTAAAGCACGTAAAGTTAGAGTAACAGATCGCGATTTTTCATAATAAATTTGGATTATTTGTAAACGTTACTGCAGTGTGTACCTTTCCATGATTGAATGGTGGACATTGACAAATAAAACTGTCAATGTTACAAATAAACAATGGGTGCCATGTGTAAGTAATGTCAATTTAAAAATGGGGCTTTCCCATTGAAAGACCCTTTAGCTTAACACTATTGTCATCTAACTCAATGAATTCTTTCCCAACTCTCGATCTATTTATACAGCTGTTTTCCCTTTAATCAAGAGAAATTTATTATTTATTCTTGAAAAAATCTTTGTCATTAATTTCTAGATGTTGTAAGTCACTAGCAATGATAATGACATTTAAATCATCTGCAAAATCAGTTACGAAATCCGAAATTGCAAATTATTAATAAAAATCAAAAATAATATAGGTCCCAAAACTCCGCCTTCAGGTACAACAAACTTTGATTTGGATATTTCCGATTTAATTTCTTTTCTCTTTTCCAAAAGAAAGGGTTTTCCAATATGGATAATAGTTTTTCATAGAGATTTCTCGGTTTCTAATACTATTTTTTTATTTCCAGCTGTTACCATATTAAGTATAGTGTGGAGTTTTATGATGCAGAGTTTGATTCCTGTTGATCGGTTGGAAGTAATAAAATAATATTATCAAGCCTCAGTTGTGCGTAGTCAGCGTTTATTCACTGGAGAATTTGGTTGCCATCATGGGTACTTTGAGCAGGTTATACGCTCCACTGTGAAACAGTTTGAATGTGAGTTAATTTTACAAGATAATACACGTTCAAAAAGACCACGAAATGTGCGAAGTGAGGAGGACATTGTAGCTCCAGCAAGCAGTGTTTTCGATGAGCCAAATTTGTCTTCTGATACCAGACAAATTCTTGGTTGAATGCATTTGTTAATAAGCAAAGATGCTATTATTGAACTTCGCAGAAGTTTTTCATGAAATTTCGTTGCATTCCAAAAAACTCACTGTGTGGTTTGGTTTATGGTATGACAGAGTCATCGGACCTTATTTCTTCTGAAATTAGAATGGAGCAGCCGTAATGATAAATGGCGACGGCTATAGGACCATGTTACTTGGCCAGAGCTTGACACTTTCTTCAATATTGACGAAATGTGGTTCCAACAAGATGGCGCTACATGCTATACAGCTGATGCCACGCTGTCTGCTGAGGGAAAGGTTTGATGAAAGAATCATCTCAGGACGAGGATTTGTGAATTGGCCCCCAAGGTCATGTGATGTGACATCTCTGGGTTATTTTCTTTGGGGTCATGTGAAAGCATGAGTCTGTGCTAACAAACCACACACTTTGGATCACTCAGAAGAGAATATTCATCAAGTTATTGGCGAAACACAGCCGGAATTATTACACAGAGTGATAAAAAATTGGGTCAATCGGGTGCATCAGTGTCAACTATAGACTTATTGTCCTAATATGTCTATGGTGTTAACGAAGCCGTGGTAGACATTTGAACAATATATTATTCGGAATATAACTGCATTGTTCAAGCTTCAAAATAAAACAAGAAATAAGTTGAATGTGGAACCTTTGTTGTTTTATTTAAAATTGAATTCCTATCGTTTTTAATGAAAGACCCTCTACTAACTGTTTGTTGACGTTATGTTGATATAATCGAAACAACTTTCCGGCTATTTTATTTCCATCCAAAGGATTTAAATTTGTCAATAGTAGTTCTCTAGCTAAACAATCATAAGCACTTGATCAATCCAAAAACAACCCTAAAGTTAATTCGTGCTCCTCGAGTAACTTGACAATTTATTTAGTAAATTAGTATATTGCAGGTTTTGTTGCTTTTTTCTTTAAATGGTTCCTTTAGATAGCCATGCTGAGAGCTACGAGAGGCATTCAATTTAGTCACCTAGAACTTCAATACATTAGGTAGATCGAGAAATAAGTTTTTCTAAACCTTGTATAAACTATTCTTCCGGCTTCACCTCAAAATAGGTATTAATGGCTTTCCACAAAGATATTTTTTCACATTTAGGAATGGATAGTACTCACTGGGGGTCAAGTCTAGACTGTACGGAGAATGAATAATATCTTCGAAACCACATTCCCGCATAGCAGCCACTGAAACGGCGCCTTGTCATGAACTCCCGCTGTAAGTTTTACTGGCCTTTTTCCTTTAATTGCTTCTCTTAAATTACGCAAAATGGTTGCATATTAAGCTGTTGTGATGCTTTCACCCTTTTTAGTCTATTCTATCAATAAAATAACTTTAAAATCAAAAAGATCGTAGCCATTATTTTTCCAGCAGATAGGGTGACTCTAAACTTCTTTGGGGGCTGTGCACCCTTTTCAAGCCACTTCATGGGTCATAGAAATGAACCCACGTCTTATCCCCAGTAACCAGCTAGTTGAAAATAGTTGATGGGTCTTTTCCACAGAGCTCTAAAAACTCCTTGCAGCACTCTACTCGCACTTGCTTCTGAGGTGCGGTGAGCATTCTCAGTACCATCTTGCACTGACCTTTGAGAGGTTGAGATGGTCATGAAGGATAGCATGTATGGTGCTCAGAGATAGGTTTGGGATCTTCTTCAGTGGTGCCGCTAACGATCCCGCCCGAGCGAGGGTCGTCTTCAATGCTTTCTCTGCCTCTTTTGAATTCACTTGACCACTTTGGAATGGTGGATAACGACGGGGCACAGTCTTGGTAAACAGCAACCACCTCTTCATGAATGATTTTTTGACTTTTCCCTGATTAGTCAGGAACTTTATAACATCGTTGTGGCGTCGGTCATTCTGGTCGTCTTTCTCTGAGGATACCTAGAAAACTAATGATCGTAAATTAGTGAAATTTTATATTTATACCTTTGGATAGTGACATTAGTAAATGAGATAATTAGATTACTCATATTATTAGCAAATCATCACGATACCGAGAATACGTTGCAACGCTCCTTGTATGTATGATGTTACATTTTTTGATGAATTTCAATAATCATTTACACATAGGTTGTTTGAAAGTTTTAGAACAAAAAGACAACAAAGTGATTGGTCTATAATTTTTCACAGATTCGTTTTTATAAACAGGTGCAATAAGTGACCTTTTCAACTGTTTTGGAAACATTTCATACTGAAAAGAGTTATTTATGATTTAAGAGAGAAAATGTCTTATTACAAATTTTAATCAAACTGCAATGGTGAATATATTTTAAAGCTTATATTTCTCCTATTTCTTCTGATGTCGTTTATTCTGATTGAAATACCTTACCATTTGAAGGAATATTGTGAGAGGATGTGTATCCATCTGATTATCCAACAGTGAAATGTTGGCCAGCCAAGAAAATTTCTTCTGGTGCCAAGTTTCAAACCTCACCTTATTGTTTTATTGAAAAAATTATTTTAATTACATATTGATTGAATTTAGTTATTCAGTGATGATAATAAACAAGTGGTAAAGACGTGAGAAAGCTATATTAAGTTATAATTTTATATTGCAGGTCCAAATTTTGAAACAACGTATAATCCACAATCTTCCCATGATTCTTCATCTAATGCTACCCCAGTCAGTGGTGGTCTCTGGACAGACGATGACCTAACTGAACTCATTAGATTGATTAAAAAATATCCTGGAGGCTCAAGCAATCGTTGGGAGATTATAGGGGAAGCTTTAGGACGTTCAATTCCGGAAGTGACCTATATGGCCGCTAAAGTAAAAGAAAATGGTTATCGACCTCCTAATGAGGAAGAAAAAGTGGCAGAGCCTCTAGCAGTCAAGATAAAAACGAAAAAAGATGTTCTTCTTCCAGATGAAGCTAAAGAAGTGCAAAGTTGGAATCAAGATCAACAAAAAGCATTGGAAGAAGCCCTTCTCAAATATCCAAAAGGTTGTAATGATAGATGGGATAGAATTGCCGAACATGTACCGAATAAGAATAAAGTAAGTTATGAGAGCATATAGATATGCAGATAAATTGTTTAGTGAGGTGCATGTGTTGAAGGTTATTTCTGTTTTTGCGTGTTCATTGTAGGGAACAGCGTGTTATTTTTTTCCCAAATGTCTGAAATTAAAATTTTTTTTTTAAAAGTTTCAAGATGAATTTTAGTCAAGGAGAATCCAAAACAATTAAAGATTATCTCGGTTAAGTTCGTTATTGGGCTAAATCAGTGTAATAGTTTTGGAGTTATTCAGATTTGAAACTTTCTTGTATTTTCCCAATAGTTCCGAAACAACTGCTCCTATCAAAATAAAATCAGGTATAATAGGTTATAATAATACAAATGATTTATGCCAAATTGTGTGTGTGAAATTGTGGGAAATATTAAAAACTTATTTCCAAATTGGGGAGTCTTCTATCCAAACTGTTAAATACTCTGGAAAATTCGATAATAATAATAATAATTTATTGCCATCAATTTTACATGGTTCGTTAATAATAAATCATTTATAGTGAAAAACTCAATTCTACTGAATCAAATGCATTTTTAACTAAAATATTATGAATACTCTTTTTAAAAACACGTTCTGCTAAGTTTTTCACGTCTGCAGGTAATTTATTGAATATTTTGATTCCCCAGTAGTCCGAGAAATTTTGCGTATTTTTCTTCCTGTGCATAAAATCATTCTTATGTCTGGTGTTACATAAGTGAAGAGTCCCATTTTTTGGTATGTTGGATCTGTTATAGTGCACGTATCTGAGACTCCTTTATATAAAGGGATGGAAAGGTAAGTATCCCACTATTCATGAAAGTCCTCTTGCAAGATTCTCGGTGTCTTATTCCATAAATAATTCGTAATTTGTAGAAGAAAAATCCTGGTATCATCAGGCGCGTTTCCCTACAGAAGTATTCCTTACAATAGCAAACTTTGAAAGTTCCCAAAATGCAGTTCGGCTCATTTGGAGAGTACCACACTTTTTCAATCTCCTCAGAAGGTATAGAATTCTGGACAGTTTGTCCCAAGTGTAATCAATATGAGTGGACCAACTCAATTTATTATCTATTATTACACCCAAAAATCTTGCGTTTGCTGGGTTACCTCTACTTCCAAATGAGAAAACTCAACTGTTTTCTCTGTATTTAATTTGAGCCCATTTAAGGAGAACCATTTTTCCACTTCAATCAATGAGAGCTTTAACCTGACTGTGAAATCTTTTCCATCCTTCGATTTTACTATTATGGAGGCGTCATGGCAGTACAAGCATAGACAGTCACAATTTTCGATAATGATATCATTCAAATACACCAAGCACAATACAGGTCCCAGTATCGAACCCTGAGGTACTCAGATAAAAATTAAACGGAAATTTGTGAAGCAAGTTCATGAAACTACATTGTTATTTGATGAAACAACCCGTTTACTTTCCCATCCAGTGAGCACACTTGAAACATTGCTGCTGTAGCACAAAATGTGACTGAATATCCATCAACATCAACTCGTCATCGTGCTTAAAAACCGAACATTTCTCCACTTCTCTGAGGAGTATTTTGCATAAGACGTCAGTGTGAAGTCTTACAAAGTTCAATCAGTGCAAGAAGTGAAGTTTCGTGACCATCCGCTGCGTTTCCACTTCGCTCAATGGGTTAATGATCGCATGGCCGAAGATGAACATTTTCCCAGATAAATCATCTTTAGCGATAAAGCTCATTTACACCTCCGAGGATATATGAATAAGCAAAACTGTTAAGGACAAGTGTATGCTCATCATCTAGGAACGATTGGTGCCTTGAAAGACGAAATTGAAATTGCCATTCAAGAGATTTAACCCCTAATAATCGACAATGTACTGAAAAATTGGGTTGATCGGATGGGGTACTGTAGACAGTGTAGCAGTTATTTGAATGATAGTGTTTTTCATTCGTAATCCATGAACAAGATCGCGATTTTTGAACAAAATTATTCTGATTGATTCTGAGATCCATTGTCATCCTTCTGGTTACGTCAATAAGCAAAATGTTGGATGTGAGCTCCAAAAACCCAAGACAAGTGCTTAAACAACCACATAACCAGCAACGAGTGGCAGTTTGGTATGGTTTAGGTTGGTCTTTATTTCTTCAATTATGATGCTGCTGCACTTGTTGAAGTGAATGGACTGCATTACTGAACAATGTCCATTGATTTTTTTTGTCCGAAATTGATGCCATGTAGGGTGGATCAAAGTTTAAGGAAACCTATGAATCCTAATCATTTATTAACGTTATACCTCCTGAAAGTTTGACTGACACAAATTTGGAATTTGCTAGGAAATGCTGTATTGTTTATTTAAAAATTCTAATTATACGAGTTAAGTATGCGGTTGGCTCTAGATGAAACATTATAACAATTTTATTTAAAAAAAATTCACACAGTTTTTATGTTTCACAATTTATTCAGAATCCTGACAGGTGTTTCGGGCTTTCGACCATCTTCAAAGGAGTACAAAAGGACATCTGTGTATTTTTATGGCGCATGGAATTAACAACATCCAATATAGGGATGTTGCCGAATAGTATTTGGGAATTTGTTAAATTTTCCTGTTTTGATTGAAAGAATCTCCAAATAGTCCATCAATTTACCCTTATTAACATTATAGTGTGACATCTTTCTCGTTAAAAAAAATGATTATTTTCTATAGTTCTGCAAAACTGGTTCATTTCTGGGGTTCCTTTATTGTTCACCAAAATCTTAGCTAAATTATTTCTATTTACTGCCAAAGAAGTAATTCCCATTTTATGAAGACCATTTGAGATCCTACTGCTGAAACCTTTTATATAAGCCATTGAAAACCATATTTTATTTTCTTCATAAGAATTATTTATATTGATATACATTTTTTTTAAATAATGTGGTAAGTTGTCTTATTAACCATTTTGTCAATGATTTCAGTTCTATAGCCATTGTTCACCGCTATAGTTTTAATTATATTGACTACTTTTCGGAAATTCACTTTGTTCAACGGGATGCTCAAAAGTTTCATTCATAGATTCAGATGTTTTAAGTTTAGTTCCTTTTCGTACTTCTTTGAAAATGGTCCAAAATCCGAAACACGTGACAGGATTCTGAATAAATTGTGAAACATAAAAACTGTGTGAATTTTTTTAAATAATAAAGTATCTAATTTTGAGACAATTTTAATTATTCTACAATTTCTTGATTTGTAGGATGAATGTATGCTGAGATTCAGGTTTCTAGCAGCAAGCCTTAAAAAGCAAAAGGAAAAACAAAGGGAAGAAAACTCAGAGAAACCGCAAGAAGATATAAATGAATGAACAGCAACTAAAAAATATTTATTCTAAATAAAGAATATCAAAATATGTTGGTTTATATGACATTATTTCCTGCTCAAAAGATGTGGTTGTAAAGTCTGTGTTCGATAGGTATCTCAAATTTTAACACGTGTGGAAAGATAGCGTTTTCTTAAGGTTACAAGTGTTTAGATTGAAGTGATGGATTATAATGAACCTTATTGCTTAGAATAACTAGATGTATTCAATATTAATTATGCTAAACTTATATAAGATATGCTGAAAGGTAAACTGGGTTGATGGAAGTACTGAAAAAATGTTATAATTGTTCTGAGCTGCCTTCATGTAAGAAAATGACAAGTTTGTGGGAATATATGGATTACAGGGGGTATTCAATGTATTCTCGATATCAGGTTGATTTGCTAATAATCTGAGTAATCTAATTATATCATTTACTAATGTTAATTGAAGGTATAAATATAAAATTACATCAATTTACGATCATTAGTTTTCCAGTTATCCTCAGTGAAAGACTACCAGAATGACTGACGCCACAATGATGAAGAAAATCGAGCATTGCGCCGTTATAAAGTTCCTCACTAAGCAGGAGTTAGCTGCATCGCTGAAGAAAATGTGAAAAAAGTAGAAAACCTGGTACTTGAAGAGGCAAGAATAAAAATCAAGATATTAGCAGATATGACAAACCTATCCGTGGGTACCATATATGCTATCCTTCATGACCATCTTAACCTCTCAAAGGTTGGTACAAGATGGGTACCGAGAATGCTCACTGCACCTCAGAAGCAAGTGCGAGTCAAGTGCTTTAAGGAGTTTTAAAGCTCTGTAGAGAAGACCCATCGACCATTTTCAACCAGCTGGTTAATGGGAATGAGACGTGGGTTAATCTCTATGGCCCTGAGAGTAAACAAGTGGATTGAAAAGCGTGCACAGCCCCCAAAGAAGTTTAAAGTCATCCCATCCACTGTAATAATAATGACTTCAGTCCTTTGGGATTCTAAAGGTATTTTATTGATAGAATACACTGAAAAGAGTGAAAACATCACAGCAGCATCATACGCAACCACTTTGCGTAATTTAAGAGAAGCAATTAAAGGAAAAAGGCAAGGCAAACTCACAGCGGGGGTGCTGCTGCTTAACAAAAAGGCGCTGATTCACAAGGCCCGCGTGGCGAAGGCTGCTGTGCGGAAATGTGGCTTCAAAGAAATTACTCATCCTCCGTACAGTCCAGACTTGGCCCCAAGTCCAGACTTGGCCCCCAGTGACTACTAGCTATTCCCAAATGTGAAAAAATATCTTGGTGGAAAGCGACTCAACGTTGCAATTAATATCTATTTCGAGGAGAAGCCGGAAGAATCTTTTTTAAAAGGTTCAGAGAAGCTTATTTCCCAATTTAACAAATGTATTGAAGTTCTAGGAGACTATTGAAAAATAGAATTTTTCCAAAATTTTCTGAGTTTTCTTTCATGCTTATACCGAGAATACATTGAACGCCCTTCGTAGCTCTCAGCATGGCTATCTGAAAGAAAAATCAACACAATCTGTAATATACCAATTTACTAAAGAAATTGTCAGGTTACTCGAGAGGCATGAATTAACTTTAGGGTTGTTTTTGGATCAATCAGCACCCCTCGTAAGTATTGGTTCCCTGAACTATGGAATTGTTGATTGAACTGTCCATGCTTCTGATTTTAATAATTCATTTAACATAAGGTTCGAAAGGATAGGCAACTGAATGTTTGGAAAAATTTTGAAATACTCCCTTTTCTCTGAAGTTTCAAAAGCAACCATGGTTGCTGTAAGAAACTACAGCTAAATTTTACATAGTTTTTTCCTGTCTTATGTGTTTGTTTTGAATGATAAGGTGCATTGTTTATAAATGTCAGAAGGCTATAATTCTTCTTTTTGCGCCCTTATTCTAAGGACCAGCATTTTGCCTAAATGTTTGTGATTTTAGAATTTGGATCGAAATTGGTCTCAAACGTCACTGATGAAGAAACTGAGGTAAAGTAGTTCTGCCTAGGCAGGCCGTCCGTAAACATGCAAAATTTCTAACGGAAAGAGCTAGGAATTAAACTTTCAGGGTAGCCCAAATATTTCTGTTGAGTGCAAAATCGGTGCAACGGTTCCGCAGTTATTGTCTTGAAACTTTTTCTTATTTCTCCAATAATTGTCAATAACTTTGTCGTGTCTGTCTGGGTATTGCGGCCGTTTTTCACGGAATGCTCGGCTCAAACGCATCAATTATCTTCGGTAGACCTCCCCTGTGATTCTTTCGTTCGATTGTAGCAACTCATAGTACAACACATCCAGTTGGTCCCACCAAAAAGTACACAGAATGATCTTGGCACGAATATTCGGCTTGGCAGTTGATGACAAGGCTTCCATACGTTGTCCGATGTTTTGGATTATCGTAATGGACCCACTTTTCATCATCAGTCACAATTCGATGGCAAAATTTCTTTCTTTTTTCCGTTGGAGCAGTTATTCACAAGCAATTTCGTTCCTTTCAGACCATTCCTAATGTTTTTAAACGATGGCAATTTACAATTACAATTTACAATTCAGAGAAATGACAGATACTGAAAAGGAATCCTAATGATGACACTTCATTTACCAGCTGTAGAAGTATGGACCGGAAAATTTTTATGAAAATTCACGTCTCTTGTTGAAAATTAAAAATTTTTAGCAGCTCTTCGGCAGTTTATGAATGCCACGACAAAAAAACAATTCCTCTCTTGAAGTGAACCAGTTATTGAACCATTTTCGTACATTTTCATACGAATGAACGTTGTTCGGTGATAGTGTATACTAGTGTAAGGAATAAGCCGCTAGCGCTATTATTTCTCAACCAAACGCCTAGATCGTTTCCCTGACCTTTCTTCCTATGTGTGAAGGGAAATTATCACGGAGCCAATGTACTTGCGTTGCCTTCTCCCAAACTCCGGCCGTTCTTCACGTAATGCTCGATTTAAATCGATCATTTGTTGTTGATAGTGATCAGTGTTAACGGTTTCGCCAAGTTTTAGAAATTCATAATAGATTACACTCTTCTAATCCCACCAAACAGAGAGCATTTCCTTCTTTCTAAAGCGATTTTGTCTTGCAGTGGATGCCGATAGTTCGCTAGATTCATCCATGATTTTACTTCACCTGCCACGATTCGATGTTTTGTTGTGTCTGTCGAGCAGCATTTCACTAGTGGTTTTTAGATTTTCTTGCTACCTTCATGCGGAATCCATTTTTCCACTTTCTAAATCTTAACCCATAGCTTTCAAACGAATAGAGAGGGCTTTCTGCGTCACATTCAATTGATTCCTGAGTTCTTGTTGAGTTTGAGTACCATCTTCAGCCAATAAGGCCGCTCGAAATACTGTGTTCACTCGAATGACAAGAACATAGCAAGATTCTTCTAACATCTCTGCAGCAAGGTCGACTGGATTCAGATCAACCACCCAAATGCCGAAGTTGCCGTACTCGGTGATTTCAATGCTCATAATTCGGCTCAAACATTCAAACAGAACTGATGAGGCTGGCAGGCAGGCAGGAGCCCTTGCTAGTCGAAGAGCGCACAAGAATTCTTGATCATCCTGAAGATACGGTCAATACACTGGATCTTTTCTTAACAAGTGAAGCAGGGCGCTACAAGGTTGCTATTTTAGCACCATTAGGCAATTCCGATCATTGCCTAGTAAAAGCATCGTACCTGGCTCCAACAAACCCGACCTGTTTCGTCTAGGAAACCACGTAGGATTTGGCAATATAATGCAGCAGATTGGGATGCTCTGAGCACCCATGGAATGAAACATGCTTCAATACGGGAAATATAAACAGCATTGTTGATTGTGCTACAGATGCGCTTCCTTTTGGAAGAGACATTTTTATTCCAAATACAGTCAAACGACCCTCAAACAGCAAGCCTAGGTTTGGAAGTGACTGCAGACGGGCCATAACTGTGAAGACAGAGCCTATCGACGCTGGCCGTCAAATCCATCTGACGAGACACGTGCCAACTACAATTAGCATAGAAAGACATGCAATCAGACCACACATGAAGTCAAAGAAGCGTATAATTCAAGAATAACCAACAACCTCATAGACTGTTCCAATGGTTTGCGCTAGTTTTCGTCGATGACAAAGAAAATTTTCAACAACTTCTCTCATTCAAGTTTTTCCCCTCTAACAGAACAGCAACTTCGCCGAAAGCTAAAGCCGAGCTGTTCGCGCGGATATTCGCTGCTAACTCGACTATCGAAACATTTTGTCGGGAATCTCCCAACAATTCCAACTTTTTCATTTAGGATGAGAGATATATAATTCAGACCACGGATAATTCGTCGAGGGCTTGGTGGACCTGATTCCAAAAAAGCAACTGGACCAGACGGGATTCCTGCCATTGTATTCAAAAGGTATCACCAGAGCTTATACCTGTTCTCTGCAAGACGTTCACTATGTCAAAGGGTGAAGTAATTTTCCCTGATTCATGAAAGAGTGCACGAGTGCAGCCTATATTTATAGGAGGGAAGGAAGTGTTTTCCATTAAACTATCGCCCAATAGCGATAATATTCATTTTGTCGAAAGTCATGGAGACAGCTATCAATCTGAAATTGGTTAGATACCCGGAGAGCAAAGTCACCAATCAGGTGACCTTCATAGTCATGTGACACAAGTGCAAACAAGAGCTATATAGAGAATATAGGTTAGTACCTCTGGACATATCCAAGACTTTCGATTTTGTCTGGCATAAAGCTCTGAATAAATAAGCTTTGTATGGTTTGACGGAGAGTCTCTGAGATTGGATTATGAATTTCCTCACCAACAGGAACATTCATGTGCTCGCGGATGATCTCGGTGATCAACGTGAACGATGGAGTGCCCCAAGGTTCAGTTTTGTCGCCCATCCTCTTCCTGATAAACATAAACGATCTTCTTAGTACGACGGAGAACCACATTGTGAGTGACAAATCTTTAAACAACGTTGAGTCCCACCTCCATAGATGCTAATCGATTCCATGAACGAAGATCTCAAAAAGATAAATGAATGGGTTAATGGAATCTGGTTCTCGTCTCGTTTTTTCGTATTAAAATTTAGAAAAAGATAGTGGATAATTATGTACCAGCCCAATATTTATATAGATATAAATATACATTTTCCTTCAAGTACTAGTGTATTAATTATTAGCTGTTACATTCTGGGTTGTTCATACAATTACAAAGTAAAGCATAGTTAATAAGATTATCAATCCTCGGTGTTTATTTCATATAAATAAACAAATCGTTGTATGAACATTTATTTTAATTTTTGGAAATGTTTCAGAGGGTTTGCATCTACGCCACTGCATCTGATCCAATTCGTGTTTGGCGGAGGTCTGTCTTCAGTTACACTGCCATGATTTCTTTGCAATTCAATACAATGTTTTTGCGGAGTCTGTTTCCTGCAAGGGAAGTGCTCGAAATTATAATAGAGATCTTATACTTTTTCAAAGCAGTATGAGGCCAATAGATGCTGAGTTATGGGAGCATATAAATTCAACCTGGTTTCTTCTTCTTTTTGCGCGAGACCGCACTGCTGATATTTATGCAATAGAGCCATCCAGAATGAATACAGATTGTTTTAAAATGATGATTCGCGTTTTCGAGTTTTCATATGAAGCGTTGAAATTAATTCCGATATTGGCTTGGATGTTTTTCTCGTGTTCTCTTTACAGTGATTTCTACTCATGTTTTTCAAGTACGTAGTAGTATATTTGAAATTTTTGGCAGTACGAATTACATTTCACTGTTTTAGTGTTAATTGCCACTAGAGTTTCTGTACTATATTTTTTTCGGTATAAGTGAAAAACAACTAACATTAAAATGTTATGCCTATTGCATGAGTCATGTAATTGAATTGTTCTTTATCTTGATTGAAAACCATTTAAACAACATAGTACTCAAATATTCACTTATTAATTGAAAATAGAACAATACCCTTCAATGCCATCTAGAGTTTGCATTTTGAACCTAAAGAATTTATGGTTTTATATGAAATATTAACTTAATAAAGTAAATAAAAACAACTTGGCTTAAGTTTCACAGTTTATTTGATATCTTTTAACATATATGTTTCGGGTTTTTAGCCCATTTTCAAAACTGAAGAGAACAAAAATTAAAATCTTATTTATAATGATAGGGTAGATCACAGGTACAATTTTGAAGAGTGTAAGGACCGAACTAACATCATATTTTTACACTCTTCAAATTGTACCTGTGATCTACCCTACCATTATAAATAGGATTTTACGTTGTGTTCACTTCAGTTTTGAAAATGGGCTAAAAACCCTAAACATATATAGTATGTCAACAGACATCAAATAAACAGTGAAACTTGAGCCAAGTTGTTTTTATTTACTTTATTAATTTAAAAATGTTTCACCAAGTGAAATGCGAGAAATCAATATCATGAAATATTAGGATTTCGATTTTCCTCTAAATATCAGTTCAGATTTTCGTCCTATATAAGGTAAGCAGATAAAGTCTTCATTTTTTATTCTAATTTTCAAAAGACTATAGTCCGTCTAGAAAGTATCCAGAATTTATTATTTTCGTTTCGTTTCCGAGTCTGCGCATCTTAAACTCATCAGACAGGCGTCTGTTCCTCTATTGGTGCACCGGTCAAGCTGCGACAGAGCAAGGCAGGTTTCTGGACGAGGAGCGAAGAAGTTGTTCGCTACACACTCCCCCTCCAGTGAGCGTCGATAAAGGTCACGGAATAGGGCGTTGGGATCAGGCAAGGAGACAGTCCGCCACTAGTCTGGCCGCGGTGCCATCTCCAGCGGGGATCTGTGGAACGAAAGGAAAGGCCGTCTCGGAATTATGGATGGGGGCAATTAGGGCCTCCAAATGAATGGGTTGGTTCGCTCTTGAAGCAAACTCCTCCAATCACGTCGGGGTCACCTCTATAAGGAAATGCGGTGTTAAGAGGGAGCTTCCACCTCTTAATTCGTTCGGAGTCTGCACATCTGAAACTCATCAGACAGGCGTGATGCGCAGCTCTGCCTGTGACGCCGGTGACCATGTGTTCCGCTTGGAACGCTGATCATCAAACGCTCTATGCCTTGCTCTATTTGAACTCGGCGGGGACGGTTAGTCATGAATCTTTAGACTGGTCGGGTCTTCTATTGATACGCCGGTCAAGCTGCGACAGAGCAAGGAAGGTTTTTGTACGAGCAGCGAAGAAGTTGTTCGCTACGTTAATATACTTCTTTTTTGTAACATTCTAAGACAAAAGTGTATGTATAAGTAAATGTATAAAATAGGTTGTGCAGATAGTCGGCTATGGCAAAATTTGCATGGCAACACTATTTGTGAAATATTGTTGACTGTCAACAGGTATACAATTTATTAAATAATGTCGCAACTAGAAAAAAGAGAAACAGGTAGAATATTTGTATAGAAAAGGTTTTTAAGTGCTAAAAAATTAGTGCAATTGACTATACTGGGAAAAAGTGCTGTATATGAGACAATAAAGAGGATAAAAAATGGCATGGATATGAGGCAGAGACCAGTTTCAGGAAGACAGCGTAGCGAAGGAAGCAATTTGAACGCTTTATTGGCCTTTGGACGACACAAATCGCGCCTGGGATTTCGCAAATTGGCTAACAGATTTGTAAATCGACGAAATATAAAAGTATGTTCAGAAACTATCCGTATGTATGTATGAAAAGATAAGGTTACATATCGAGGAAACCAAAAAACCCTATAATGACACCTTTACAAAATGAACGAAGGATAGAATTTTGTCAACGTTTTCAAGAAGAATATTTTAATAATGTCTTTATTTCTGATGAAAGTTGTTTCCAACTTGGTGGATATCACTTAAAAATCCTATCAAAACAACCTGTTACCGTCCAAATTTCCCACCAAAATAATGGTTTGGGGAACAATATCTCAGCGTGGTGCAACGCCTTTCTGCATAGTTGATGGTACAATTGATAGTGAAAGTATTGTGGCATTCTAAACGATTTCTTCTTGAAACGGCGCATGCTTTATATCTAGAAGGGTGGCTTTTTCAGCAGGATAATGCAAGATGCCATACTTCGGCCTTTACTCAAGCTTGGATGCAAGAAAATCAAGTTACAACCATTTCATGACCAGCAGCTTCACCAGATCTTAGTCCCATTGAAAGAATATGGGGACTAATGAAGATTGAAGTTGAACGAGCAGCGCCACGAAATAAAGATGATTTAATTCAGTCAGTTTTACAGTCTTGGAATACCATTACCGAAAATTATGCAGGTGATCTAGTTTTGGGTGTACCTCGACGTTTAGTCAAGTGTTTTCAATTAAATAGAGGTTGTATAAGTAAATGAGATGAATATTTTGTAATAATTTTCTAATTCAAGAATTAAAAATATATACTAAAGAATTACAATTGGGCTTTGTTTTTTCCGGGTACTTTCTAGATGGACTATATATTTGCTTACGGAAATCTGAACTGATAGATATTTAGAGAAAAATCGAAATCTTAGTTTTTCATATAAAAACATAAATTGTTTAGGCGAATCGATAAAAAATAATAAAAATATCGTCAATAAGAAAGAGAAATCAGGAGTATATAGGTTAACCTGCGGTACACGTCCATATGTATACATTGGCCAAACAGGCAGAGCTTTCGAGAGTAGGATCAATGAACATCAGAATTCATTAGTTTGAAATAAATCGAATACTACCTATGCCAACCAACAAGAATCAGGACATGATTTTGACCAAAATTTCGGAGTTCTCCATATCGAGAACAAATGCAATAGACTGGAACTTTTAGAAGCACTAAAAATAAACAGCCATATAGTCCGTAACCACCAAGCCATTACCATCTTTTCTCGCATTGCAAAACTTCTGAGTGATAAGAAATTGGCATTAAGAAAAGATTGTGAAACTCGATTACTAGAGTTTTTCAAAAGGATCGAGACTTCTAAGAGAGAAGCATTATGGAAGATTCCTTCAAAATGGCAACAAATTATAGAACAAAACGGTGAATATTTGACACAAATTGGGCAATCTAAAACATATTGAATAAAGTCTTGAATTTCACGCAAAAAATATGCTAATTTATTTTGTTTTTTCTGTGTCTTATTATTTCTTCAGGGTTTGAGTAGAAGAACAGAGGAATCACACCCATCTGAATTCCGCCCTGCAAGTGTAATAGTTATAAACTGTAATATGTTAAATTTATTCTACTGTTCAATAGAGGCCTATTATTATATTAATCTTATGCAAGAGCTTCACAAGTAGGCATCTTCAACTAACCTTATTTTGGGACTGGTTTCCAGTCACCAATGTTCTTGAATTAATCAGTCATTGTCAGTTGGGGTGTCCATCATTCCGAGATTCTTGAATTAGCCCCGTCAGATGGAGCACACCATACATAATTGCATTGCAAAACTTCTGATATGTTAAATTTATTCTACTGTTCAATAAAGGCCTATTATTATATTAATCTTATGCAAGAGCTTCACAAGTAGGCATCTTAGAGTAACCTTATTTTGGGACTGGTTTCCAGTCACCAATGTTCTTGAATTAATCAGTCATTGTCAGTTGGGGCGTCCATCCATCCGAGATTCTTCAATTACCCCCCGTCAGAAGGAGCACACCATACATAATTGCATTGCAAAACTTCTGATATGTTAAATTTATTCTACTGTTCAATAGAGGCCTATTATTATATTAATCTTATGCAAGAGCTTCACAAGTAGGCATCTTCAACTAACCTTATTTTGGGACTGGTTTCCAGTCACCAATGTTCTTGAATTAATCAGTCATTGTCAGTTGGGGTGTCCATCATTCCGAGATTCTTGAATTAGCCCCGTCAGATGGAGCACACCATACATAATTGCATTGCAAAACTTCTGATATGTTAAATTTATTCTACTGTTCAATAAAGGCCTATTATTATATTAATCTTATGCAAGAGCTTCACAAGTAGGCATCTTCAAGTAACCTTATTTTGGGACTGGTTTCCAGTCACCAATGTTCTTGAATTAATCAGTCATTGTCAGTTGGGGCGTCCATCCATCCGAGATTCTTCAATTACCCCCCGTCAGAAGGAGCACACCATACATAATTGCATTGCAAAACTTCTGATATGTTAAATTTATTCTACTGTTCAATAAAGGCCTATTATCATATTAATATTATGCAAGAGCTTCACAAGTAGGCATCTTCAACTTACCTTATTTTGGGACTGGTTTCCAGTCACCAATGTTTTTGAATTAATCAGTCATTGTCAGTTGGGGTGTCCATCCATCCGAGATTCTTGAATTACCCCCGTCAGAAGGAGCACACCATACATAATTGCATTGCAACACTTCTGATATGTTAAATTTATTCTACTGTTCAATAAAGGCCTATTATTATATTAATCTTAGGCAAGAGCTTCACAAGTAGGCATCTTCAACTAACCTTATTTTGGGACTGATTTCCAGTCACCAATGTTTTTGAATTAATCAGTCATTGTCAGTTGGGGTGTCCATCCATCCGAGATTCTTGAATTACCCCCCGTCAGAAGGAGCACACCATACATGATTGCATTGCAAAACTTCTGATATGTTAAATTTATTCTACTGTTCAATAAAGGCCTATTATTATATTAATCTTATGCAAGAGCTTCACAAGTAGGCATCTTCAACTAACCTTATTTTGGGACTGGTTTCCAGTCACCAATGTTCTTGAATTAATCAGTCATTGTCAGTTGGGGTGTCCATCTATCCGAAATTCTTGAATTACCCCCCGTCAGAAGGAGCACACCATACATAATTGCATTGCAAAACTTCTCAGTGATAAGAAATTGGCATCAAGAAAATATCGTGAAAATCGATTGCTAGAGTTTTTCAATAAGGACCAAGACTTCTATTAGAGAAGCATTATGGAAGGTTCCTTCAAAATGGCAACAAATTATAGAACAAAACGGTGAATATTTGACCCAAATTGGACAATCTAAAACATGTTGAAGCTTTGAATTTCACGCAAGAATATTATTTGTTTTTTTAAGCTGTTCCTTGGTTTTTAAGGTTGGTGAATTTTAAACAATTGATTTGTCCTATACTTAAAAACAAAGCATGTTGATGCTATATTAGTACAATATTTTAGATAACATAATGTTAAGATATACAGGATTTTTCGGTTCTTTCAAATTTAACAGGTTATTGTTGTGAAACATAATACTAAGGAATTGACAAATATCGTTGTCGATTTAAATATATTTTATGAGGGAAGCAGGGATGGTTGATGAGATTAATGGCATGGCTAAAGCAGCTCGGTCAATTTTTTGCTTTTGTGCTCGAACCCTATATCAAAACTGTTCAATTTCGATAAGGTCCTCAATTTATGTATCAGCTGTATGTGCTTCTCCTTTCCTCCCCACATAACTTCAGAAAAGTCCACAGATAGCATCTGTACATCTTCAACCCTTTAACGTGATCTCATCTGGCGCAGGAACCAGTCGCCTGGCCGGATTAGTTGTTCAATCTTCGTCCTGAATTTACAGAGTGATGATCTGCAGCCTCGGGCAAGGACGATATGACGACGGCGTCATCAGTTGCGTACGGGTAGTCATAGCGACGGCTGCCGCCCCCACCGCCTTTCGGACAATGACAAATGACAGACAAAGGGTGACTGGGATCCTCGTTTTACATATGCGGAGACACTCATTTGTCTGCTCACCCCAGGGCGGTTTTTATTCGCTCCCGGCGTGCGCTCCTGGTCCGCGTCGGTTTAACCCTTGTTGTGTGCGAGCGTTTCGGAATGGATTGTTTCATTTTTATTTTTATCTGACTGTTTATAGACACACTCCTGATTTCGGGCACATTTCGACCCGTTTTGTTATGGCTCCTCTAGCAGTCACTTGGCACGTAATCATCTCCATTATTTCTCTTTACTTTTTCTTCGAACTGGCTCGTTTCGCGTTTCGTTTCCACTTTTTTTCTTCCGTAGACCGATACACAGAGTGTTTTATTGAAAAGGAACCACACGGAATATTCATTATATCGCGTCTTTTCATTTGAAAGTGGTTCTGAATTTCGCACCATTTTTGAAGTGTCAAAATGGGGATTTGACATTTGACAAGTAGAAATTGTGAGGTTAGGAAATATAAAACGAAATATGCTCACACAACGCACTGATATAGTCAAAACTCACTATAAATGATACTGGTGCTACTGTTGTGAAAACTCTTAAGTGAAGAAAAAAATGAAATGTTTTAGGAGTATAAATGAGTTCGTGCGGTTTTTGTCGAAAATTGAAGGTTTATTGTGAAAAACTGGTTATACATTCAAAGTTCAAAGTTTGTCTGTCGCTAGCCAGTAGAGGGTAGAGAAAATTTTTTTGGAGTATCGTCGAAAAAGCCAAATAAATTCGATATAGCTTTGATTTTACTCCACCACCTAGTTTCTCCAATTTTCACTAATTTTCGCATATTTTTTTCTGCATGATTTAAATCCTCCCAAACACGGAACCTTTTATATGACTCAGAAATAAAGCATGCTACTCGATTCAGCAAGCCAAAATAGGTCTTTACTTTCACATGACATTGAGTGCTATCAGCAATAACCAAATTTAAGATGTGAGCATAACACCAAGTATACACAGATTTTGGAGCAAAACTATTGATATGAGCTTGAAGACCATTATATTGTTCAGACATATTAGCTGCCCCATCAAAGCTACATCCAATTATTTTTTGTTCATCTAGACGTACGCTATTAAGAACATCGATAAGTTTGTTTTTTAGTGCCAGACCTGTACTGATTTCTACTGGAACAATGTCTAATAACTTTTCCTGTACTAAAACTTGTTCCCACAAAAATGTTTGTACTACTACAACAATTGTTTCACCACGATGTGGCTTCTTCAGGTATTACATTGTACTGTCTGATGGTATTCAGTGTAACCGAGTTTAAATACATTTTTAGCTACGTGACCAAATAATGGAAGCACAAGTCATAAAAACTCTAGGTGTTTATTGGAGTTTGCCGCTAGAAATGCCATTAAGAAAAAATATTCAGTAATGGAGAATGATCGACATCTGTTTGTTCGTTCAAAAGGATTTTACTGGCATTATACCTGTTGATTTCAAGAAATTCTAAAAGTGTTAATCTAGAACTTTTGCTTTCAACGTGGATAATTTCATAATTATTGTTGAAATTATGCCTTAATTCCTTAAGATGATTAGCATATGTCGAATTTACAGAATTGGATATATAACCCCTTTGATGTTTTTGGACACGTTTCTTGAATGATCTACCAGTCTGGCCAATGTATACTAAAGGGCAATCTTTGTAAGTCAACTTGTAGACTCCGGATTTATTTTCTTTATTTGTACGACCTTTATTTTTTTATGTAGGTATTAAGGTTATTAATTGTCCTAAGAGCCGCGTTATAATTGAAACAACTTTTGAAATATTTAGCAATATTTTCAGATAATCCATTGACATAAGATAACGATATTTCTGTGTATTGTCCTCTTTTATGATTGGGTACACGAGATTTAATGCCATTTTCTTTTGTTTATTGGATACCATTTTGTCTATAAGAAAGGGATTGTAACCGTTGTTTGACGCTATTTGTTTAATAATATTTAATTCTTTCATAAAGTTTTCTGAATTTAAAGGGACATTCAATAATCTATGAATAAAACTATTATATGCTGACATCTTTTGGTTGGTGGGGTGGTTTGAAGTTTTATGTATTGTGATGTCTGTATGTGTTGGTTTGTACAAATAAGTTTCCGCCGTTTTTTAACACAAATTAAATATTTATTATAGAAGAACGGTAATATAAATTTATTTAAAATATTGCTCATCACTTGCAACCACTTTTTCCCATCTCTCAGGCAGCATTCGAATCCCACGTCTGAAGAACTCCTTGTCTTTTGAGGCTATCCACGAATCAACCCAATTTTTGGTATCCCCATAAGATGTGAACCGCTGCGCCGTCGGAGCATGTGCCATGGACCGGAACAGGTGATAATCGGACGGTGCAATGTCTGGTGAATACGGCGGGTGGGGTAACACTTCCCAATCAAGTGTTTCCAACTACTTTTTCACGGGAGCCGCAACATGTGGACGAGCATTGTCATGCAGAAGAATAATTATTTCATTCCTAATGATTTTAAACGATGTGAGACTGCTTGCTGAGTGACTTCTAATGTTAGAGCAAGTTCTTTTTGTGTTTGAGATGAATCTTCCTCCAATAATTCCTCCAATTCTGCATCCTCGTAAATTTTTGGCCTTCCACTGCGATCTTTGTCTTCTACGTCGAAATCACCCTTTCTCTCAATCAAAGCACCCTCACCATATGCATATTTACCGCTTTTCATTTCCAGAAAGTAAAAAATAAAAATAAACTATGTGCCAAATATATTACAAGACAATTACACTGTTATGTTATCTGCAATTTCCGTATATGTTTTGAAAGTTTTAAAGTCTACAACGGACGATAAGCGATAATATAATTGTATAAGTAATGGAATAAAAGGCAATCCTAATCAGCACAATTGAATTTTTATTTTAATATTATAAATTATGTGTCAAATTTCGCTCATGGGTACAAGATTGTATTATGAAGCAGTTCTTCAAATAACGTTTTTCTTTAATTTCCTCAAATATTATCACTTTGGCACTTTTTGGAAAAAAAATCATTTTTTATTAAATTTGAATAAATATAATACGTACTTTTGAGAACAGGCACATATAACTTAAAGTATGAAAAAAATATTCTCAATCCTTGACCTTGATTTTAGTATAAGAACTGTCAAATTGTCAAATATCAAGTCTACTATTATTATTTAGTACTAGTACCATGCGAAACTAAATTAATCAAATAAAACTCAAGTATATTTTGTATGTAAGTATATGCTAAACTTACCTTTTTTATGAAATTTAATCAATGATTACTAATAAAACACAAATTCCCACTGTATATACCCTTTTACACTGTTACTCTGCTGAAACACGCTCGCTATCTGTTATATTTGTAAAGGTTGGATGTTGGATGGCGGCGAGTGCCAACTCGAGCCTAGGTACTTCCCCGAACTATCCGGGGTTGTCAATTGCGCCTACAATGATAGACTTCGGCCGTAGTGTTTAGCGTCCAGTTGTAAAAAGATAAAAGATATAAAATTTATTTTTATTTTCTCTTGCTTCGATTTTATTTGTTTTAAATATTTTATTTTTGGATTTGGCCCCCTGGGCCCTAATTGCCATTTGGCCCCGTTGGCAATTGCCGACCTGTCCAGTCCAACCCTGGTGGCGCCCCTTTGTAACTACTAGCCGATGATACAGAAAACTTGAAACTGTATGCGAGACTAATAGCATACTGAAAATGATTTGAATATTTCACCTGTCACTAGATATTCTCATTTGAATATTACTTAGTTAAAGTAAAATGAAACATTTAAGTCGTTTTTGACTTGATTGTGTAGCGGATCAATTTGTGGATGACCCAACCATGAATCGAATGAAATCCAAGCTTACCTGAATGGTAGAATCCTCGAGGATATGTTATCTCGGAATACATTTCCTGAGACATCCCTTACTAAGATCCCTCAAGCAACCCCACTCGCGCAACCCTTATCGAAATATATCGCTTCTTTATAAAGATTAGATCATATGTGGAATAAGGGGCACATATATAAGAGCACTCTGATAGGGGTGTGTTTCGGCTTTCAGGATTTCAGAAATGTGCATCAGTCAAAGCACGGTCCATTACGCCGGCCTAAGCGATAGCGGCTAATGGCTGAAAACCGGAGATGAATGGCCGCCAGAAATGGCCCTGGAAAAGCCTTATTCCCACCCGTTTCCTTGCCGGACCGCGGTTGGGGCCCGGTTTAAATGAGACCGACCGGGCGTCCAGACCTGATGACTGCATGGTAATTTCTGTGAGCGAACCTATTTATTTATATCGGAAACTGGGATCGGATCGCGCCACGATTTTACCAAATTTAAGAAGATTTAGGGGGAGAGCGAACGGTAAAGTGAGATTTATCGGGGCGGTCTGCTTTCTTGCGGATATACCCTGCCAATTACTGGAAATGCAATCCGAAAGTTTTCCAATACTTTCCGAGATCGATAGAATATTCATTAACGTGATACAAAACGGACGCGGGTTAGTAGAAACGTTATCGTGCAATGTTGAGAACTCTCCTGAGCTATTGATTGCCTATTGAAATTATTGTGATTAGCTGAATCGAAGAATCAGCCTCAACATTCCCATAAGGTAGAAATCATCTTCGCAAAAGTGGAAACAAATTTATAATTAGACGTCCATCCGATGATAAAGACGAAATATAAACCGTACAAGTAATATTCTTCTATAGCTAGCTAGCTTACAGTCGCTTTCACAAAACATTAGTCATCGGATCAAGCCTGCTGATCACGGTGTCCTTCTACAACTTATCTAGTTCTATGTTCCCAAAGTTCTGTCACTGTGTCAAACTATGACAGATTAACCTCTGTTGATTATCGATCGAGTACAAATTGGGTTCCACAAAATATTTAGTGCTCTGATCTATCCTAGAATCGATGTGCTGAATCACAGATCAAGTTGATTTGTTAATTTTAGTGAATCAAGATCTTCGTATTCTGCATTAAATAGTTTTAGTGAAGCGTATTCTTTATAGTTTACTTTTTTCAAGTGATATAGTTGTAAAATGCTTTTCGAAAAATGCGTTTTGCAGGGAGGTTTACTCCTTTATTTCAGTATGGAGAAAAAGGCTGCCAAAATTCATCGTACTTCAGTGGATGTCATGCTGTAGCTAAACGAACGTGCCAGTAGTAGTTTGTCCGATTCAAAAGTGGAAATTTTGTTTTGGAAGACGAAGAACGATCCGGAGTATCACCAAAGTTTAATTAGAGGCAAGGCTCGATGAAAATCCATCATAAACGCAAGAGGAACTCGCAAAAACACTTGCAGTCACTCAACCAGTCGTTTGCCATCGTTTTAAAGCAATGGGAATTATCCGAAAGGTAGGAAAATGGTTGTTGTATAAATTGAAGGCAAGAGACGTGGAACACTATTTTTTCAAGTGTGAAAAACTGCTCCAAAAGCAAAAAGCAAAAGATTTTTTGCATCGAATTAAGACTAGCGATGAAAAGTGGGTCTATTACGATAATCTAAAAGATCGGGCAACGTATGGATGCCTCGTTATCTACTGTCAAGCCGAATATTCATGGCGAGAAGATCACGTTGTGTATTTGCTGGGACCAGCTGGGTGTGGTGTATGAGCTAATACAAGTGAACCAAAGGATTACAGGGGAGTTCTACCGACGTTAATTGATGCGTTTGAACCGAGCATTGCGAGAAAAACGGCCACAATACGCTGACAGACATGACTAAGTTATTTTGCAGCACGTCACATATTGCGTTGCCGTTAAAATGTACTTAGAAACGCTCAAATGGAAAGTACTATTCCTCCCGCAGTACAGCTCTACATTGCTCCTTCTGATTACCATCTCTTCCGATAGATGCGACATGGCCTGGCTAACCAGAACTTCATTAATTACGATGGAGTCTAAAATGGATCGATGCGGCCAAAGATCTGCCCTTATTTCGCAATGGGATTCGTTAAATGTAAGAAAGATGGGAAAAAGTAGTGGCTAGCGACGGAAAATATACTAACTGACAAAGAAACTTCAACACCCAGAAGGAGTTGTTTAAATTTTAATTTTTTTTGGTTGAACATAGATAGTATAGCAAGGAGTAAATGATTAAAACTTGGAGAAAAAAATCTTGAAGGTATTTTCATGTAAACATTTTTTGTCACTTAAATATGTAGTCGTTTTTTGCAAATTTTTTAAATTTTACAACAAACCAGCTGTTCGAGGAGATCCAAAGTTAATGTTTAGTTGTTGTTAAAATGCCTAGAGCACGTGTACGCGGAATTTATCGCCAGCTAAGTGAATTTGAAAGAGGTCGAATTATTGGTCTACGTGAGGCGACGTTGTCATTTCGAGAAATCGCTAACCGTACGAACAGAAATCCAACTACTGTTATGAGATGTTGTCAAGCGTGGTTTGATAATGCCCAAAATCGAAGAAGAGTAGGCACCGGACGTCGAAGGGGCACAGATGAAGTTCAAGATCGACGTCTGAGACTTATGGCTATTAGAGACCGATTTGCGACAACTCGACCTTTGGCTGATGAGTGGTTAGGAGAACAAGGCCATTCTGTAACTGTCCGAACGGTTTACCGCCGGATAAGGTCTTCTGGACTGCAGCATTATTGCCCCCATCTCGTGTTACCTCTGACTGTTGAGCATCGCCGGCAACGATTATAGTGGTGCAGAGAACGTCAACGTTGGAATGTGGAATGGCATCATGTCGTCTTTTCTGATGAATCTCGATTCTCCTTGGGTTAGACGACGTCGAGAAGAAAGACGTGAACCTCAGTTTGATATTGAGCGTCATGTACACCGGACGGTAGGCGTTATGGTGTAGGGTGCTATTGTACATGTAAGTAGGTCACCTTTAGTCTTTATTCGAGGTAACATGACAGCGCTGCCTTACCTTCAAGAAATAGTGGAGCCATATGTTCTCCCTTACCTTAATCTACTCGAGAATCCAATATTTCAGCAAGATAATGCTCGAACTCATGTTGCCAGAGTTAGTTTAAACTTTTTTGAAGCGAACCATGTGAATCTTTTGCCATGGCCACCCAGATGCCCCGAGCTTTAGCCCATAGAGCATGTTTGGGACATCATGGGTAGAAGGCTTGAAAATTTACCCCAGCCCCCAGGGACTTTGGCGGCTCTGAGACATGAACTGCAGATAGCTTGGGATAGTATCCTTCAATAAGAAATAGACCATCTTATTGCATCAATGCCAAGACGTGTTGGGGAGTGTATAGATAATCGCGGTGGACAAACACATTATTAACAAATTTATTTCAAAAATTGTAAACCCTTCGTTTTTTTTCTTCAAATTTCAATCATTTACTCATTGCTATACTATCTATGTTTTACCAAACAAAATTTAAAATTTAAACAGCTTCTTCTGGGTGTTTCAGTTTCTTTATCAGTTAGTATACTTTGATCCTCATATATATTGATTTCTCGCAAATCACTTGATGAAACATTTTGGATATCAATGAGGAAGACAAATATACTTGGCTCAAGTTTCACAAAAATTAAATTTATTATTATTATTATCATTATTATTATTATTATTAATACACAAACAAAGGGAGGGGCGAACCCATAAACCCTAAAATTAACAAAATTTGTTGCCTCAGTAGTAAACATACCTCATTAAATGTCCAATAAAAAACCCGATAGCAAACTAAGCCAAAAAAAAAAAAACAAATTTTCATTAATGTCTCAGTCAAACCACCCGTCCAATCCACTCTTAAACACTCCAACCGAACTCGCACCGACAATTCGCGCAGGTAGGGAATTCCACACTGTGAACACGCGATTCACTAAACAATTCTTGCGGCACCTGACAGAAAAGTTTTCCTTCTTAAGTTTTAAATGGTGACCTCTCAAACGAGTGTCAGAGCCTACACTATATATGTCCCTCAGCATGCCACAATTGTACCTCAATATACGAAAAGTGATAATCAAGTCTCCTCGTAGCCTGCGCCTTTTGAAGGTGCTGAGACCCACCATACATAATCTTTCCTCATAGCTTGGTCGTGCACCTGTTGAATTATTTTATAAAACTCAAGCCAAGTGTATTTGTTTACCTTATTAATACTTTGAACTTTGAATGTATAACCAATTTCTCACAACTAAGCTTTAATTTTCGATAAAAAACCGCAAGAAATTATTTATATTCCTAAAACGTACTTATATGTTGATCATTATTTTTATTGTTACATATTATATGCCATATATATTAGGTTTAGGAAAGAATTTTTTTTTCATTTCTTAACATGAAAATTATATTTATGAATGTATTATTACAGGAATGAAAAGAATCGAAGGAATTAGCATAGAAATTACAATTGTTCCACTTACGTTGGAGATATTCAGTTACTAAGAACCTGAATATTTTAAAATATGGATTTTGAACGAAAGCATAATCAAATAATTGTTTGAACAATTAAGGTTATGACATAGAGTGACAGTTCGTTCTTGAAGTAAACGTAAGCAGCATGACAAAAACAAATTTTGAACCATAGATATAGACAGATAACTTCAAGCAGATCTAAATCTTTCCAGGATTCTATCAGTGTTTCCAACATATTTTTTCAGATAACTGATTTCAGTTCATCCGTGACATTTCACGAACTGACAAACGAATCATTTTTCACCGCGTCGCTCCAAAATCGCCAATTCGCCAAAAAAAAAACAACTTTCGAGCGGAATGTGTCGACCCCAAATTTCGGGCAATTATCAAATGAGGAGGAGAGGGCATCGAAGCCCTATGAATCTAATTTTCTGACGTGTTGCAAAGTGTGCATAAAGTTTGCATGGGTGGAACGATGCCACATTAAAAGTCGAAGGGGGAAATTTGGAATTATTAAGTTGGGAGAACTGAAGAGGGTCGCGATAACCCGGCGACAATGGCCAGGAAATGTAGTTACACTGCTCAAATGACACATGCATGATGCGATTACAATTATATGAATATGTATGGTGTGCTCCTTCTGACGGGGGGTAATTGAAGAATCTCGGATGGATGGACACCCCAACTGACAATGACTGATTAATTCAAGAACATTGGTGACTGGAAACGAGTCCCAAAATAAGGTTAGTTGAAGATGCCTACTTGTGAAGCTCTTGCATAAGATTAATGTAATAATAGGCCTTTATTGAACAGTAGAATGAATTTAACATATTACAATTTATAAGTTTGTGTGATTCCTCTGTTCTTCTACTCAATCCCTGAAACAGAAAAAACAAAATAAATTAGCATATTTTTGCGTGAAATTCAAGACTTCATTCATTAAAGATTCGGATTGTCCGATTTAGGTGAAATATCCACCATTTGTTCTCTAATTTGTTGCCATTTTAAAGGTAGCTTCATAATGCCTTCTGCATAGAAGTCTTGGTGCTTGTTTGTAAATGAATTTTTTTCTGGTTGAAATGAAAGAATACTGTTTGTTAGACAATGATTTATTATTTACAGTAAAGAACTATTTGCCCTGAAGGTGGGCTTGAAAATAAAACAGGAAGGTATGCCTCGTACGGCAACTTCTACTTGAATCCTGTACAAGAATGAATTTATTCCTGCAGGTAACTTCAGTGACAGACTGGGAAAGAGATATACAAAATCTGGCTTCATTTCTGAGAAAAACTAGCGGGCAAATTCTTAGGACACATTCGCGTAGATAGTCATCGATTTTCACAATCTTTTCTTGAAGCCAATTTCTTACCATTCAAGAAGTTTTGCAATGCGAGAAAAAGGTGGCAATGGCTTGGTGCCAGGTTCGGACTATACGGTGAATGCGTTAAAACTTTCTAACCGAGCTTCCAGAGTTTCTGGCGAGTCATTATAGACGTGTGTGGCCTGGCGTTGTCCTAATGGAACACAACATCTCCTCTGTAGGTCAATTCTGGCCGTTTCTGTTCAATCACTAGCGGATCAGTTGTTGACAGTGGATATACGAATTAACGGCCAGTTTCATAAACAATATCAAAAGGCTCCTTTATGATTAAGCCTCCTTATGAAAAAGGATTCTTTAATTGTGACCATCAGTTTCATAATCGCACATCGACCGTCCTTTACTTAAAGCTTCCTTTAATCTGCCGGTCATATGTTTCCGACTGTTGGCTATCCTAAGAATTAGTGATTTTACGAATATTCTGTAAAAATTGTAAGCTATGCGTCGGAACTTGTAAAAAGAAAAAGAAGAGAAGCATAAATCAGTCTTTGCACAAAGAAGTTATGTGCAGAGGACAGTATATTGGAATTTATATCATTATTACGTGCGAATTGCTATATTTTAGTAAACGTGAGTTATCTGAATGAATATGGAAGAAAAGAAAAAAAAAGTATTTCTTTAAAATCAGAGGAGGAACTACGTCTCTTGGAATTCGATATAAGAAAAACAAATGTTAACTTCCGCTATTTTATTGATTTACACGACAATTGTTTCGTCATACCATGACTTCATCATCGGTCATCACCGTCAAGTAAAGACCGAGACAATCAAAAATTCGAATATGTTTATCTTCTACAATTTTAATTTCAAAAAAATTTTTTATTCAAAAAACTTTTAGAATTAAATTAATGTCTAAAACAAGTAAAAGGCCTTCCTATTTTATTTTATATATAATATATAATTATATTTTGGCTTCAATAAATCTCATTATGGAATGTCAATGAATTTAAATAAGCCTTAAAAATAACTTACACTGTTCTTTGATTTTGTTAGAACATAGATCAATCTTGAATTATAAAGTTGATCTGTGTTTCGAAGCATTTGTCCTTTTACATGTGCTGAGGGTTTGGATATAGGTTAGTTTTTTGATTTTGATATTTGGAATATTATTGAGGACTGAAGACGGAATTGCTTAGAATTATATTTGTTTTTTGAAGTTATAGTGCATGTTTTTAGAGATTTCTGAATTAACTTATTCGAATATTTAAATATATTACATATTTCAAATAAATTATATTCTTTGAGAAGTCCTTTAAGTGTGTTCATGTTTTTAAAAGGCAATTGGTGTTCTTAAAGGTAAGACCAGAAACAAAATTTTGTCTCCTTTAAATATTTATTTATTAATTTTAATGACTTTCGTATATCTGTTGGTTTATTCATTCTATTTGACATTATATATTGAGTTTTGATTATATACGTCTATTAAATGTAAGCGGTGCTTGTTTTAGACATTAATTTAATTCTAAAAGTTTTTCGAATAAAAAAAATTTTTGAAATTAAAATTGTAGAAGATAAACATATTTCAATTTGTTTTAATATTCAAATTTTGTTATATTTCTTCTATCAAGTAAAAGGCCTTTCTATCTTAATCAAAAATTCTCTTGGAATTGATTGAAAGAGAGAATTTTAATGTTATAGGATAAAGTCTGGCAGAAAAAAGCAACTGCTTTCAATGCAACAGTTCTCCATTGGAGAGATGGAGACCAGCTCAAATTCAAATATAATAATATAAAAACTTAATGAAAGGTGGTAACTGCTCAACGCAGTCATATTAAAGGGACTGGTGGTGGGGCTCCATTGAAATTGAGGGAGCCAATTTGCAAACAGTTGAGCCCAACTGTTACGAACCCACTAGCTCTAGTAGAAGCTCAGATGGTGGCTATCAAGGAAGATAATAGAAGAAAAGAAGAGCGGCATTCAAAGCTTAAAATATTAGATTTGCAAATTATGGAGATAAAGAGAAAATTAAATGATAATAATTAAATCTTTTTTATTTTGAATGCACTTTATGAAAAAAGCGGTATTAAAATTCTATCAGCATTGCTGCAGACTATGAAATCCCCTTAAATATGAATTGGAAACAGAAATTTCAATAACACATAATATTTTTATTTCTTCATTCTCACCTGAAACTTTCTCAGATGTTATCTAAAGTAAAACAATGAATCAGAAATACAAACATAGAAACCTATCTAAATACATACATTGTAAAATCTTATAAAAATTATAGGAAATCTTGTCATGTTGAAGATACAAATTGAATATGAAGAAAAGTTTCACAAGTGACAAGCAAATACATTCTGTCAAGAAAGTACCGGGAATTATCGATTTAAATCTGGCGGGGCAATGAGGCAGGTGAAATTTTTTTTCCTAGGTTGGTACCACTGTCCTTAATAACTATGCCAAGCTTGAGCGGGATCTGTCAGCTAGTGTGTTTGCAACAGCTGATTAAGTCAGTCGATGTCAGAGTGCGTGCCGATTTTTACTATGGGTGATTACGTTGAGCAAAGAATTTGTTTAAAGTTTTGTGTTGCAAATGAATTTTCGTGTGCCGATGCATTGAAAATGTTGCAAAAGGCCTTTGGTGATAATGCTCTATCGAAAACTCGTGCATATCAGTGGTACAGAGCCTTCAAGGACGGTCGTGAAGTGGTCGAAGACTTGCCTCGTTCCGGACGCTCATCTACGGCTTCGATCGAAGATAACGTCGATAAAATTAAGGAAAGGGTGCTGGAAAACCGTCGTACCAGCTTGAGAGAGATAGCACATGATCTTAAGATATTCCACGAGTCCGCACGTACGATTTTGATTGATATTTTGGGCATGAGAAAGGTGGCCGCACGACTCGTACCGAAAGACCTGAATTTTCTTCAAAAACGTCATCGCGAACAGGTTGCTTCAGACATGCTGGATCGCTGTAATTCCGATTCTACATTCATGGAACGCATTATAACTGGTGATGAGACCTGAGTCTACGAGTACGATATGCAAACAAGCCAGCAATCATCGGAATGGGTGGCAAAAAATGAGCCGAAACCGAAAAAACCACGCCAAAGCCGCTCGAAAATGAAGGTGATGCTCATTGTTTTCTTCGATATCCGTGGCGTGGTGCACTATGAATTCGTTCCAGAGGGTCAGACGGTAAACAAGGAGTATTACCTAGGCGTTATGAAACGTTTGCGTGAGCGTATCCGTAAGAAGCGGCCAAATTTGTGGGCGAACAACTCACGGATTTTGCATGACGATAACGCGCCTTCTCACCGAGCTACGATTGTGACTGACTTTCTCACCAAAAACTCAACAAACGTGCTTCAGCAACCACCGTATTCGCCGGATTTGGCTCCCTGCGACTTTTTCCTCTTCCCAAAACTAAAATTGCCCCTTCGTGGCACCCGTTTTGAGTCGATTGAAGCCATAAAACAAAATTCGGCGCGAGAGCTAAAGTCCATCCCGGAAAGCGCCTATAAAAAATGTTTCGATAATTGGAAGTGCCGTTGGCATAGATGTATTGGAGCAAATGGAGCCTATTTTGAAGGCGACCCAATAAATTTTGACGATTAAATGTAAAAATGTTGTTTTAATTGAAAATTCCCGGTACTTTCTTGACAGAGTAGTATATTTTCAATTATCACACAAATATAAATTTTAAATTAGCAAAATGTTTATTAATAATAGACTCTCACTTGACGAGCTGCATCAACATCAGTTGAATTTGTTTGAAAGTCGTCTTCCTCCTGCAATCATTCATTTGGAAATATTTCGTTCATATCTACAGCTATATTGTGCAAAACAGTGGTTGCAACAATACTTGTCCTTATGGTCGTTAACTTAACACTCATTCCTTTAGAAAGGATAGGAAAAAGACGTTTCCAAACTCTATACTTTCTCTCCACCACATTTCTAGTTCGTATAATTGGCTGCTTATATAAATTTTCAGCTGCAGTTATAGCTTTCGGCTTTGTCATAAGATAAGTCTGCAAACTATCACCACTATCACCAAGTAACAAATACCGTCCAGATTTACCATCCTCAAATTGTCTCTTCAAGACACTGTTATTAAAGATGGTTTGATTATGTATTGAGCCAGGTCATCTAGCTACAATAATTCTGATTCTCAAGTCTGAATTACACACGGTTTGAAGTTAAAATATTTCGTAGTACGCTAAAATCAAACAAAATGGGCTAATGTGACAGAGGAAGGTTATGTCCACTGTTTTCGTGTTTATCGAGCACCTGCGCAGTCGAGCTTCTCGTTAAAGGATCCTTTTCTAGCCGCAAGGGCCGATTTTCTCACTTTAAGATAAAGGACGCTTTTAAGTTCCGTTTAACTTTAAAATTTGCTTATGAAACACGTTTTATAATTAAAGGAGACTTCTTGGGAAAAAGAAGGATTTAATTTCGTTTATGAAACTGGCCGTAAGTGTTGGGCCATGGGGAAGAAACTCATAATTAATGATTCCTTTCCAGTCCCACCAAATATAGAACAGTAGAACCTTTGTGGTCGTAAGTCCTGATTTGGACACCAGCTGCATTTCTCAACCTCATTCACCATCTGTTTAAGATGTGGGTCGATTTCATTCCGCTTGGCCAAGGCAAATGGAAATTCGACCCATCATGTTTTTTGGTGTGGAACCCAAACATCAAGCTTTTTCTGAATTCAAATGGTTTAAAATTGTTTTATAGTCGATCTTTAGTTCCTGGGCGATGCTATTACTCGTTGATCAACTCAGTGACAAGGCTGTCTGTCGCAGTACAGGGCTCCACCCTTAAAACTAACTTACTCTACCGTATTGCAGTAAATCTCCGGATTTTTCTGTCCAATGGTCGAGTGCTTTATGTTGCATACTGCTTTACCTCGGGAGGTTGGAGACCCTTGGGAAGTATTTGTACGACCTGGCCACCCAATTGGTGTTGGACTCCAGGGGGCAGTGGTTGAAAGTCCTCCTGCTGGACTAGAATCTATCTCTTCAGCATTAACTCATGTTCAGGATATCTCGAGAAATGTTTCAGGGTTTAACGAGAGTTGACGGTTCGACCGGCCTCGTCCTGAACCAGGATCGATTGCGAGACGTCTCTGGGGTTTGTGGATCTCAACGATAATAATAATAATAATGACGTTTATTCATACAAGCATAAAATATAAATGTAAATGTAAACACATATTGAGAAATGTATGTATGAATAACGATACTGGGTTGTCTAAGTTAAGATCTGTTTTGGTAATCTATTATCGGCAATCCTCTGTACGTGGCCATACCATATCAGTTATTCTGTTTTTATTTCATCAACTATTGTTATCAAGAGATTAATCGTTTGCAAAGATATTGTTGCTCGCGTGTTACAACATTTCCTCGTTTATCGACAAGATCAGTAGTTCTACGACTGACTGGTGCATCAATACCATTAATTCCTGAACAAACATCACGGAAAACCCATGAACATTCTTCGTGATATTTCGAAGCAATCTTCTGCGAAAAATCGAAAGAGTTGTTTACCCTATTTCGATAACACAAAACGTAATACCGTTGACCGTTGTTATATGCCATCGATGCTGATTTTCGAGGAGTTTGTGACCTCGTTTAGTACCTCGGCCAGCGTAAATGCGACTGTGAAATTTATTTGCATGCATTTATGCATGTGACTATAATATTTCATGAGGGGAATCACAACAAACCAAAGCAAAAGCATGTGCTCTTGGTACTTTCCCAGTTATAACGTTGACGAGAAGGAATAAAATGCATGTGAATCGAGCAAAGGGAATTCCTGACATAGTACAAGATACCTACGTACACTTCTTATTTTCTTCATCTTATTTTAAGCCTAGAACTTGTCAATTCCACTTTAATCCTTGGTGGATGTAGACACCTAGGAGTCTTTATAAAATTTGAGGGTCTGCCATTGGTCTTCTAGTATTTAGGATTCCGTCTCGGGCAATCTCATCTTTATCTGTCTGCGTTCATTCTTCTGACGTGGTCGATCCATTATCCTCCTGAATCCAGACCAGCACAATCATGGAGAAAAGAGAAGCTGTAGGACCCTCCGGGGGTCCTCCTAGGTTGCTGCTTGAAGCCAGGATCAATTGAAAGACTTCACAAAGGTTCGTGAGTCTTGACGTACAGGCCGGATTGACGGTGCTCGTACCAGGATCAATTGAGGCATTAAATCTTGAGACTATCTTGGTTCATGGGACTGCGTTCTGGTGGATGGATAAGAAGCCCCTTCGGTTAGTGAGTTGCGTCATAAAACAACTCTGGTACTGACACTGCAGAGGCAGTAGAGGTTGAATAGTGCTTCGCTGCAACCAGTCACGATGTAGGTTCTCGGATTGAAGCCGAAATTGGAAGCTTGGTGGGTTCAACTCTTCGGAGTGGTTCTCGCTTATCCGCGGATGATAAGGTGTAACCCTTATCATACTTTCTGCTTCCTCTGCTGAGTAGTCACCTGGTGACAGATTCACGCTCACATGGCAGTAACCTAACCGGTAGAAGTCATGATGGTTCCTTGACACACGAAATTGAAGCTGCCATTCGTGAGATTGAGCTCGAAACAATCGACAACGTACTGAAAAATTGGGTTGATTGTATGGGGTATTGTAGCCTGTCGTGGCGGCCATTTGAATTATATTGTTTTTCAGTGGTAAATGTAAAGATTCAACCTTTCTAATAGACTCATAACTTTGAAAAAATATTGATTAGTTTTTCAATTATTACCGATCAAAAATAAATGCAAATTTTAAATGCCCCACCCCTTACGTACTAATGCAATTTATTGGACTTATGACAGATCATCCCTTTACGCGGGTTATATACTTTTTAAAGACCCCATTTAGAGATACTGCTTTATTCCCTGGCCTCTTCTATTTAATTGAATTCATCTTATAGTTGTGGAAGAGATCAAACGCATACAATCGCGCACATAGAACCCTTCTGCTCTTGATCTTATACTCAAAAATTCCCCCAGCTCTCCGTCCATCCTCCATACCGTTATTTTCAATTTCAGAAAGGCATTGCATGAAATATTCCCCGAGATGAAAGCTCCTCTCCTAAATACGGCCTTTTTGGTCGGATCTCCTCAGGAAATGCCATTGGTCATCCGGTATATCGGCCCCAGGGACTCGTTGACGTGTCCTACGTAGGCCTTGCGATGCGGAAATTGTGTCCAGTGCTGCTCGCCTACTTCCTGTTCCGTTCCTTCTGCCGCTCTCCGCTGATTCATTACCCTTATCACGGACCTGCGTTAAATATCTTTCCCTTCCAGTCAACCCCTACGTGTCCCTTTTCCCGCATACGACCTTTTTGAATACCGATAAATTTTTTCGCATCGGGAAATTTTGATCAAGGGTCCGAAAGCTATACTGGGATTTTCGTGAAACATTATTGCGAATATAGGACGTCCCAATGAAAAGGAGCTATCCCCAATATACTCGAGGAGAAAACTTTGAGGATAGATCAATTTTTTTCGAAGAAGACATCTTTTGACGTTAGAACAAGCAAAGCTCTAAATGAGGACATACAGATAAAGGAATTATAGGGTTTGCATGTTGAAGCAGTTGTTATTTCGAGTCAACGCGTTTTGACAGAAAGTTAGTATTATATATGACATTTACGAAATGAGTTAATTTACGCTTGAACAAAACTGGGAAATAGATATTAAAAACTCATTTCCAAAGTGGTGAATCTTCTATCCAAACTGTCGGGAATTCACGTGAAAAATTCAATAGAAATGAAATGTCCTCACGGCAATGTGTGGATCAATTTGTTCGTGAAAAGTGGATCGTAGATGGAACAGTTCAGTGAAGAAGAAATCAAGGTTGCTATTCTTGAGTAGGACCACCAAATGATTGACAATGTACTGAAAACTTAGGGTTGATCGTAGGGGTCATTTCAATGACCCCCCAAGTTTTCATTTCATTCGTAAATGTCAACCTTTATAATAAACTTTCAGCTTCGAAAAAATATTCATTAGTTTTTTATTTATAGTCGATCAAAAAGGCAAATTCAACATGGTCCATCCGCTCTTTTTGGCATAGATTTCTCTCATAAAACAAAGTATTGTCTTCATTTTTCCCTTTTATCAGTTATGGCTCAGATATAAAGATACAGGCTGTTGAAATTCTAAAAACAAAACGGTTTTTCTTTTGTAGATTTGACATGTTTATTCCGAATAATATGTATTTTGGTGGTGTGTCTAAATAGCGGGTGTTTTTTTTTTGAGTGATAGAACTTTCCGAGGGATAGTGATTTGACAGAAGGTAGAAGCCATGTTTTGACATTTCTGTTCAGTAAGCATTGACAAATTATTATGGAAAGACTCACACCGCAACAACGTTTACAAATTGTTGAAATTTATATTCAAAATCAGTGTTCAATTCGCCAAACTTATAGAGCACTTCGTGAAATTTATGGTTTACATAATTGTCCATCAGAGCAGCTTATTCATCGAACTATCGATAGATTTCGGACAACATTTTCTCTACTAACAACAACAAGACAAAGAACTGTACGTACAGAAGAAAATATTGCTGCTGTAAGTCATAGTGTTAATGATAATCCAGACTTGTCTATGCGTCGACGTTCACAACAAGTTGGACTCTGTGCATCCACCACATGAAAAATTTTTCGTAAAGATCTTGGTCTACACCCATACAAGATCCAACTAGTTCATGAACTAAAGCCACTTGACCATAATGATCCACTTTTTTATCGTAAAATTGTGTTTAGTTATGAAGCTCATTTCTGGTTGAACGGCTATGTAAACAAGCGAAATTGCCGTATATGGAGTGAAAACAATCCTCAAGAAGTTCTGCAGGTTCCATTGCATCCTGAAAAATGCACTGTATGGTGCGCTTTACACGCTGGAGGCATCATCGTTCCATATTTCTTTAAAAATAACGCTGGAGCTAATGTTACAGTGAATGGTGCTTGTTACAGATCGATGATCAATGATTATTTGTTCAAAATTTGAATGGTATCGACCCGAAAGTGTTTTGGTTCCAACAAGATGGTGCTACACCTCATGCTGCTACCGTAACAATTGATTTATTGAATGAAAGATCTGGCGATAACATTATTTCGAGAAATGGTCCAATTAATTGGCCTCCAAGATCATGCGACATAACTCCACTGGATTATTTTCTTTAGGGTTATGTCAAGTCATTGGTTTATGCTGATAAATCAGAAACAATAGACGCTTTGGAGGCCAACATAACTCGTGTTATTGATGAAATAAGGTCTGAATTACTCGAAAAAGTGGTTCAAAATTGGTCTGGTCGGATGCGGTTCTTCAGAGCTAGTCTTGGTGGGCATTTATTTTTAAAACATAAATGTCTTAAGGTTATCTTTCAAATAAAAAAAAAATTGGCTTCAATCTTAATTTAAATATGTTCTATTTCAATTTAAAGTTCTATCACTCTAAAAAAACACCCGATACTTCTCCAGAAAACTGGATGGTTTTTCTTTTATAATAGATTCTATCATTTTAGATATGTTGGATTTAATAGAAATTTTGTTCAAGCGTGAATCGACCCATTTCGTTTATGTCAAATATTAAACTAACTTTCTCTCAAAACACGAATGACAGAAGTGTTTTCCGACTCGAAATAACCACTACTTCAAAATGCAAACGCTAGATGACTCTTTATAGATTTATACAGGCTGTCCCAGAAGTCGACTTTAAGCCGGAATTTGTTTACAGACTAACTTTAAAATCAAGATAATCTACGTTCGTCACAAAATCACAGAAAACTGTAAGGTATTCTAAGGTTTTCTTTAAACCATTGACATTAAAATAAATGAAATGAAATAGAAAAAGGCTTTTTACTTGATAGAAGAAATATAACAAAATTTGAATATCAAAACAGATTTAATCTGTCGGTCTTCTACAATTTTAATTTCAAAAAAATTGATGATTTTGTGACGAACGTAGACTATCTTGATTTTTAAGGTTAGTCTGTTTAAGCAATTATTCGGTTAGCACTTTGAGGTAAGATTGACTGATTATTAATAATACATATTATGTGTAATTGAAATTTCTGTTTTCAATTCATATTTGAGGAGATTTCATAGTCTGTAGCAATGCTGATAGAATTTTAATACCGCTTTTTTCAGAAAGTGCATTCAAAATAAGAAAAAGATTTGATTATTATTCCTCTTCTTTTCTTCTATTCTCTTCCTTGATAGCCACTATCTGAGTTTTTACTAGAGCTGTTTTTTTTATACATCTCCTTCGCTTCGGTAAGTGGGTTCGTAACAGTTGGGCTCGACTGTTTGGAAATTGGCTCCCTCAATTTCAATGGAGCCCCACCACCAGTCTCTTTAATAAGACTGCGTTGAGTAGCTACCATTTTTCTAGTTTCAGTTTTTATATTGTCATATTTGGATTTGAGCTGGTCCCCATCTCTCCAATGGAGAACTGTTTCATTGTAAGCAGTTGCTATTCTCTGCCAGACTTTATCCTTTAACATTAAAATTCTCTTTTTCAATCAATTCCAAGAGACTTAGTTCCTCATCAGGTTTAAAAGTACTACTTTTTTTTATTTTATTACATATTCATTCATGTAACTCACGTTTACTAAAATATAGCAAGTCGCATGAAAAAATGATATAAATTCCATATATACTGTCTTCTGCACATAACCATGTTTATGCAAAGACTGATTTATGCCTCTTTTTCTTTCTACAAGTTTCGACGCATAACATAATTTTTACAGAATATCACCAACTATATTCGTAAAATCACTAGTTCTCAGGATAGCCAACAGTCGGAAACATATGATCGGCGCATTAAAGGAAGCTTTAAGTAAAGGACGGTCGATGTGCGTTTATGAAACTGATGGTGCCATTTAAAGGATCATTTTTCATAAAGGGATTTAATCATAAAGGAGCCTTTTGATGTTGTTTATGAAACTGGCCTTAACTGGACTATGTAACGCGTGACAACATACAGCTGGCAAATCATAAATTCTATTTCCCACCTTCCCGGAACATTTATTCAATCAAATCGAAAATCGAAATGCGGCTTCGTTCTCCGGTTAAATTCGGAACAAACCAGTGCCAGTACGTTTATTTATTCGCCAGAGCAAAACTGTGTCCAATAAGCGGGAGAGAACATCTTTTTCTCCCATCGGACGTTCCAGCGAAGGGATCTATCCATGCGTTTAAATTTAAATCCTCCCCGTTCGGAAAACTTAATCGAATTTCACTTTGTGCGGAATTTATATTTGTTTCTCACCGGAACAGAACGTGGTCGGGGGAATTTTTCAGCCAGTCATGCAGTACTGCGGCGTTCACTACAGGTGTGTTGCCTTCAATACTGCGGAGTGTTTTCTCGGCCCGGTCTCCGGGGACCCGGCAGGGAAATGGATTGGAAAAGTTCCATCCATTGATTTGTATTCGAACGGCGTCGGTTCCCGCTGTACTCACATATTTTCGAACGTTGCCTCCGAAAAACACCACTTATCATTTCCTGGGAGGTCCTCTCGTGAATCTTGAATGGCGCGGGAACTCTATTACGGGCCCGCGGTTTCGCCCGCGCGCGTGGCGATTTTTTCAACGACTGAATACCTAAACGACAAGTATTATGGCTAGTTTCATAAACAACATCAAAAGGCTCCTTTATGATAAAGTTCCTTTATGAAAAAGGATCCTTTAAATGGGACCATCAGTTTCATAAACGCACATCGACTGTCCTTCACTTAAAGCTTCCTTTAATACGCCGGTCATATGTTTCCGACTGTTGGCTATCCTGAGAACTAGTGATTTTACGAATATAGTTGGTGATATTCTGTAAAAATTGTGAGTTATGCGTAGGAGCTTGTAAAAAGAAAAAGAAAAGAAGCATAAATCAGTCTTTGCATAAACATGGTTACGTGCGAATTGCTATATTTTAGTAAAAGTAAGTTATATGAATTAATATGGAAGGAAAGAGACAAAAAGTATTACTTTAAAACCTGATGAAGAACTACGTCTCTTGAAATCGATTGAAAAAGAAGACTTTAATGTGATAGGATTAAAATAAAATGAGAAGGAACGGTTTTTTACTTGATAGAAGGATTATTACAAAATTTGAATATCAAAACAGATTTAATCTGTTGTCTTCTACAATTTTAATTTCAAAAATTCTTTGAAGAAACTTTAAGAATTAAATTAATGTCTTTATAAGCACTGCTCATATTTAATAGACGTATAAAATCAAAATTCATTATACAATATCAAATGGAATTAAGAAAAACCAACGAATATAAATTGTCAATTGAAATTAAAATATAAATAAGCAAACATTTTTGTTTCGTTCCAGGCATGCGTACTGAACTCTTCAGACAAACGTACGAAGCCCTGTTTGTTACAAAATGTATTGTTTTCTGATCCTATATTAATGAAAAATAACTCTTTCTCAAAAATATAAAACATAATTTCAAGAACTTCTCAAAAACTAATTTATTTGAAATAATCAATATATTTAGATAAATTACTTCAAAAAATCCCAAAACATGTAGCACATCCTCAAGAAATAATTAAAGTTACGATAAGATCAGTTCAACTTTACATATAAAAAAAATAATAAAATCAATTAAACAATGTATAGACTTACCCAGTGCCCTCTTAGAAATACATGATCCTCAACAAACATGTAAGTAGGTACCTTTATATCCAAGGTACTCTATGTTCCATGTTCACAGAAAATCATACAAAGCTTATAAGGCACTTGGCTTTAGTTAAAATCATTCAATACTGTATAATGAATTTCTTTATTTAAAAAACCTAATATAATTATATATTATATATAAAATAAAATAAGAAGGAACGGTTTTTTACTTGATAGAAGGATTATTATATTATATTTTAATTTCAATTGACAATTTATATTCGTTGGTTTTTCTTAATTCCATTTGATATTGTATAATGAATTTTGATTTTATACGTCTATTAAATATGAGCAGTGCTTATAAAGACATTAATTTAATTCTTAAAGTTTCTTCAAAGAATTTTTTGAAATTAAAATTGTAGAAGACAACAGATTAAATCTGTTTTGATATTCAAATTTTGTAATAATCCTTCTATCAAGTAAAAAACCGTTCCTTCTTATTTTATTTTATATATAATATATAATTATATTAGGTTTTTTAGATAAAGAAATTCATTTGATTCTCATTTGATGAGCTGCATCAAATTAAAGACATACCTTAAATAAAGTCAAATGAGAACTATATGATATCTTTTCATGTTGGAAGACACAAATTGAATATGAAGAATAGTTTCACAAGTGATAAGCAAAATTTTTTTTCGATTATCACACAAATATACATTGTAAATTGGCAAAATGTTCATTAATAAAATCGACTGTCTCACTTGACGAGCTGCATTAAAATTAGTTGGATTTGTTTGAAGTCCTCTTCTTCTTGCACATCATGCAATCATTCATTTGGAAATATTTGGTTTATATCTACAACTATATTGTGCGGTAGCAATGATAATTGCCCTTATGGTGGTTAACATAACACTAATTTCTACAGAAAGTATAGGAAAACGACCTATCCAAACTTCATACTTAAGGATCAATTGTTACGGTAGCAGCATGAGGTGTATCACCATCTTGTTGGAACCGAAACACTTCTGGGTCGGTACCATTCAAATTTTGAAACAAATAATCATTGATCATCGATCTGTAACGAGCACCATTCACTGTAACATTAGCTCCAGCATCGTTTTTAAAGAAATATGGACCGATGATGCCTCCAACGTGTAAAGCACACCATACAGTGCATTTTTCAGGATGCAATGGAACCTGCAGAACTTCTTGAGGATTGTTTTCACTCCATATACGGCAATTTTGCTTGTTTACATAGCCGTTCAACCAGAAATGAGCTTCATCACTAAACACAATTTTACGATAAAAAAGTGAATCAACTTCAAGCTGTTCTAGGGCACAATCAGCAAACAAACGACGCTTATTATGGTCAAGTGGCTTTAGTTCTTGAACCAGTTGGATCTTATATGGGCGAAGACCAAGATCTTCACGCAAAATTTTCCATGTGGTGTATGTACAGAGTCCAACTTGTTGTGAACGTCGACGAATAGACAAATTAACACTTTGAATTACAGCAGCGATATTTTCTTCTGTACGTACAGTTCTTTGTCCTGTTGTTGTTGTTGCTGCATCGAGTAGAGAAAATGTTGTCTGAAATCTATCGATAGTTCGACGAATAAGTTGCCTGATGGACGATTATGTAAACCATAAATTTCACGAAGTGCTCTATAAGTTTGGCTGATTTTGAAAACAAATTTCAACAATTTGTATACTTTGTTGCAGCGTGAGTTTTTCCATGATAATTTGTCAATGCTTACTGAACAGAAATGTCAAAACAACATTGCTTCTACTTTTGTCAAATCACAGTTATCCCTATGGAAAGTTCTATCACTCTAAAAAAAAAACACCCGATACTTCGATAGCATAAATCACAAAGTTTGATGACCAATAGTTTTTCAAAATAAGATGATAATATTGCTTTCAAAACACAAAACAAATTATCATCCCTATTATCTCTAAAAAAAACACCCGATACCTGCTCTGTTTATTTTTCCAATCTGCTTCAAATGTCTGACATTGATTTGCTTTCACTTCTGCCCTTAGCTTGTCGTTGTGTGATTTTGTTGGTCTTCCTGATCGATAGGAGTCAGAGAGATCAAAATTACCGGATCTGAACCTAGAGAACCATCTTTGGCATTTACGAAAGTCTAATACACTTGGATGAACATCGAAAATGTTTTTGGTCGCAATTGTTGCGTTACTACCCTTGCTAAACTCAAAAAGTATACAATGCCGGATATGCTCTTCTGGAATTTGGCTGGCCATTTCACCCCAAATTGCAAAAAAGTCTAATATTTAATTATTTAGAAGTGAACAAGTCATAATAACCTTAAAATGTCTTTGACACGGCTTCGAAGCACCCAATGAGCTGACAAATGACAATCAAATATCGACATGCGTAGAAACGACATTAATTTCCGGTCCTCCTATTATATGGCTTTTTTGCATGAGCGTCATCAGAACTAACGAAATGTTACAAAAATTTTGCTTTAGTTGGCAATCTATATTAATATCGGGTGTTTTTTTAGAGTGATAGAACTTTCGATAGGGATAACTGTGATTTGACAGAAGGTAGAAGCCATGTTGTTTTGTCATTTCTGATCAGTAAGCATTGACAAATTATCATTGAAAGACTCACGCCGCAATAACGTTTACATTGTTGAAATTTACTTTCAGAATCTGTGTTCTATTCGCCAAACATATAGAACAGTTCGTAAAATTTATGGTTTATATAATCCTTCATCATTCTACTCAAGGCAACAACAACAAAAAGACAAAGAACTGTACGTACAGAAGAAAATATCGCTGCTGTAAGTCATAGTGTTAATGATGATCCAGATTTGTCTATTCGTCGACGTTCACAACAAGTTGGACTCTGTGCATCCACCACATGAAAAATTTTGCGTAAATATCTTGGTGTACACCTATATAAGATCCAACTGGTTCAAGAACTGAAGCCACTTGACCATAATAGGCGTTGTTTGTTTGCATATCGAGCCCTAGAACAGCTTGAAGTTGATCCACTTTTTTATCGTAAAATTGTGTTTAGTGTTGAAGCTCATTTCTGGTTAAACGGCTATGTAAACAAGCAAAATTGCCGTATATGGAGTGAAAACAATCCTCAAGGAGTTCTACAGGTTCCATTGCATCCTGAAAAATGCACTGTATGGTGTGCTTTACACGCTGAAGGCATCATCGGTCCGTCCATATTTCTTTAAAAACGATGCTAAAGCTAATGTTACAGTGAATGGGCTCGTTACAGATCGATGATCAATGATTATTTGTTTCAAATTGGTAGCGATGTAAGGTTCAGGATGTTGTGCGATGGGGAAGACAGAGGAGAAGAGAGTGGAATCAGCATGTAAGCAGAATGAGCCCTCAAAGATTAGCCCGAATAGCGAGGGATTTGAAACCAACTGGAAAAAGACCACCAGGACGTCCCTTCAAAAGATGGCGAGACAATTGGCAGTCCACATCACAAATACGGCTGCAGAACTAAACGAGAGGATGAAAAAAAATCGTGAAGAACAGGCCTAGGGCCTAATATAAGTAGAAGAAGAAGAAGAAGAAATTGGTATCGACCCAGAAGTGTTTTGGTTCCAACAAGATGGTGCTACACCTTATGCTGCTACTGTAACAATTGATTTATTGAAAGAAAAATTTGGCGATAACATTATTTCGAGAATTAATTGGCCTCCAAGATCATGCGACATAACTCCACTGGATTATTTTCTTAGGGGTTATGTCAAGTCATTGGTTTATGCTGATAACCTAGAAACAATAGACGATTTGGAAGCCAAAATAACTCGTGTTATTGATATAAGGCCTGAATTACCCGAAAAAGTGGTCCAAAATTGGGCTGGTCGAATGCGGTTCCTCGTAGGTAGTCGTGGTGGACATATGCCGGAAATTATTTTCAAAACATAAGTGTCATAAAATTATCTTTGAAATAAAAAGAAATTTGGCTTCAATCTTAATTTAAATGAGTTTCATTTCAATTTAAAGTTCTATCACTCTAAAAAAAGACCCGATAGTTTGCCTGTGTTTTAGACCATTTTCGGCTCAAAATCCGCAAACTACAAACATTTGGACGCAACCATAGCGCGGGTTTCCGTAAAACAAGCGTGCAGAAATAAAATTCATCTCGATTTTACAATTTGATCGGTACGAATAACGTATTCCCCGATTTTTCGTGAAATTCCGCGAGGATTTCCAATCGGAACGCGGAAGAAAATGAAACGGAAATTGACGTCCACAGATCGGCAACGGCGTATCCGCACACAAAACACCACACACACATGTCCCGTCATAATCACAGAGCTCACAGTAACCACCCTCTCCCCCTTTTCCATTTTCCTCTGTGAATGCAACGGCGGTTCGAAAACTTCATCGAGAAAACATTTAATCAAAAAATCTGCATTCTTGTCCCCGCTCGGTCTGAAAAAAAACGGTGGGTAGAATCGCGGGAAGTGGGCGAGGACAGCAGATGAATGCCGCTTAGCTGATAAAAAAGGAATTAAAGAACGAAAGCGAAAAAATGAATTTCTCTGTTTTTGACAGGCCCTTAATCGCGCACACGAGATACGCCGCATTAAAGGGGCACTCGTTTCTCTATAATTAAAGCCCGATGGCGTGCTGGGTTCTGCAAAGCCCTTCGCCGCGTATTTGCAAAGCCTCCAGGCTCATTGTCCCAGACTCCGAGCCCACGGGCGGAAGAAAATATTTTGATAAAATTAAATAAATGTTGAGTTGAGCGTTTATGCGTGTAAAAGATTTAATCGTTTGGGTCATCTAGACGTTGGTGAATTTGCGGTTAAATAAAATAGAAAGGCTTTTTACTTGATAGAAGAAATATAACAAAATTTGAATATCAAAACAAATTAAAAAACTCAATATATAATGTCAAATGGAATAAATAAACCATCAGATATACGAAAGTCATTAAAATTAATAAATAAATATTTAAAGGAGACAAAATTTTGTTTCTGGTCTTACCTTTAAGAAGACCAATTGCCTTTTAAAAACATGAACACACTTAAAGGACTTCTCAAAGAATATAATTTATTTGAAATATTTAATATATTTAAATATTCGAAGAGAGGTAAGACCAGAAACAAAATTTTGTCTCCTTTAAATATTTATTTATTAATTTTAATGACTTTCGTATATCTTTTGGTTTATTTATTCCATTTGACATTATACATTCTGTCAAGAAAGGCCTTTGGTGATAATGCTCTATCGAAAACTCGTGCATATCAGTGGTACAGAGCCTTCAAGGACGGTCGTGAAGTGGACGCCCATCGACGGCTTCGATCGAAGATAACGTCGATAAAATTAAGGAAAGGGTACTGGAAAACCGTCGTACCAGCTTGAGAGAGATAGCACATGATCTTAAGATATCCCACGAGTCCGCACGTACGATTTTGATTGATATTTTGGGCATGAGAAAGGTGGCCGCACGACTCGTACAGAAAGACCTGAATTTTCTTCAAAAACGTCATCGCGAACAGGTTGCTTCAGACATGCTGGATCGCTGTAATTCCGATTCTACATTCATGGAACGCATTATAACTGGTGATGAGACCTGGGTCTACGAGTACGATATGCAAACAAGCCAGCAATCATCGGAATGGGTGGCAAAAAATGAGCCGAAACCGAAAAAACCACGCCAAAGCCGCTCATTGTTTTCTTCGATATCCGTGGCGTGGTGCACTACGAATTCGTTCCAGAGGGTCAGACGGTAAACAAGGAGTATTACCTAGGCGTTATGAAACGTTTGCGTGAGCGTATCCGTAAGAAGCGGCCAAATTTGTGGGCGAACAACTCATGGATTTTGCATGACGATAACGCGCCTTCTCACCGAGCTACGATTGTGACTGACTTTCTCGCCAAAAACTCAACAAACGTGCTTCAGCAACCACCGTATTCGCCGGATTTGGCTCCCTGCGACTTTTTCCTCTTCCCAAAACTGAAATTGCCCCTTCGTGGCACCCGTTTTGAGTCGATTGAAGCCATAAAACAAAATTCGGCGCGAGAGCTAAAGTCCATCCCGGAAAGCGCCTATAAAAAATGTTTCGATAATTGGAAGTGCCGTTGGCATAGATGTATTGGAGCAAATGGAGCCTATTTTGAAGGCGACCCAATAAATTTTGACGATTAAATGTAAAAATGTTGTTTTAATTGAAAATTCCCGGTACTTTCTTGACAGAGTAGTATATTGAGTTTTGATTATATACGTCTATTAAATGTAAGCGGTGCTTGTTTTAGACATTAATTTAATTCTAAAAATTTTTTGAATAAAAAATTTTTTTGAAATTAAAATTGTAGAAGATAAACATATTTTAATTTGTTTTGATATTCAAAAATTTGCGATTAGTTTTGAGCGTGCATTACCTAAAGAATATACCAGGAATTGATCATTCAAAACACCCCTTTTAGGTTGTAGAAATTCCAAGGTCGCACTATAACACATCGGCTGATATGTTCCCAGTTTAATCAATAAAACATAACTTTCAAACAGATTGAAAATTCACTTAGAGGGTTTTTTTGAAATATTACAGACTAGCTGACCCGGCGAACTCTGTTCCGCCTTGAAGGCAATAAATGAGCAGATTTTTAAATTTATCAAGTTTTTTTTTATTAAAAATACAAAAAAAAAATAGAGAACCTACATTAATCATTCATTATTGTTTCTGTATTTTACGGTCAGTTTCATAAACGAAATCAAAGCCTCCTTTTTCCCAAAAAGTCTCCCTTAATGATAAAACTTGTTTCATAAGCAAATTTGAAGGATAAAGGGGACGTCCTTTATCTTAAAGTGAGAAAATCGGCCCTTTACGGCTGGAAAAGGATCCTTTAACGAGGAGCTCGACACTGCGCAGGTGCTCGATAAACACGAAAACAGCGGACATAACCTTCCTCTGTCACATTAGCCCATTTTGTTTGATTTTAGGGTACTACGAAATATATTAACGTTCAAACTGTGTGTAATTCAGACTTGAGAATCAGAATTATTGTAGCTAAATGACCTGGCTCAACACATGATCAAACCATCTTTAATAACTTTGTCTTGAAGAGACAATTTGAAAATGATAAATTTGGACGATATTTGTTACTTGGTGATAGTGGTTATAGTTTGCCGACTTATCTTATGACAAAGTTACCGGAAGCTATAACTGCAGCTGAAAATTTATATAAACAGTCAATTATACGAACTAGAAATGTGGTGCAGAGAAAGTATGGAGTTTTGAAACGTCCTTTTCCTATCCTTTCTAAAGGAATGAGTGTTAAGTTAACGACCATAAGGGCAATTATTGTTGCTACCGCTGTTTTGCACAATATAGCTGTAGATATGAACGAAATATTTCCAAATGAATGATTGCAGGAGGAAGAGAACTTTCAAACAAATTCAACTAATGTTAATGCAGCTCGTCAAGTGAGAGTCTATTATTAATAAACATTTTGCTAATTTAAAATTTATATTTGTCCGATAACTGAAAATAAATTTGCTTGTCACTTGTGAAACTATTCTTCATATTCAATTGGTATCTTCAACATGACAAGATTTCATATAATTTCAATAAGATTTTACAAGGTATGTATTTAGATACGTTTCTATGTTTGTATTTCTGATTCATTGTTTTACTTTAGATAACATCTGAAAAAGTTTCAAGTAAGAATAAAGAAATAAAAATATGTGTTATTGAAATTTCTGTTTTTAATTCAAATTTGAGGGGATTTCATAGTATGCAGCAATGCTGATAGAATTCTAATACCGCTTTTTCCAGAAAGTGCATTCAAAATTAAAAAAAAAAACAATACGCAGCATCACCAGATCTTAGTCTTGTTGAAAACATATATACTAATGAAGATTGAAGTTGAACGAGCAGCGCCACGAAATAAAGATGATTTAATTCAGTCAGTTTTACAGTTCTAGGCTACCATCACCGAAAATTATTGAGGTGATATACCAGGTGTTTATTTTAGAGTGATAGAACTTTCGATAGAGATAACTGTGATTTGACAGAAGGTAAAAGCCTTGTTTTGTTGTTTTGACATTTCTGTTCAGTAAGCTTTGACAAATTATCATGGAAAGACTCACGCCGCAACAACGTTTACAAATTATTGAAATTTATTCTCAAAATCAGTGTTCTATTCGCCAAACTTATAGAGCATTGTACGTACAGAAGAAAATATCGCTGCTGTAAGTCATAGTGTTATTGATGATCCAGATTTGTCTATTCGTCAACGTTCACAACAAGTTGGACTCTGTGCATCCACCACATGAAAAATTTAGCGTAAATATCTTGGTCTACACCCATACAAGATCCAACTGGTTCGATAACTAAAGCCAATTGACCATATTAATCGTCGTTTGTTTGTTGATTGGGCCCTGGAACAGTTTGAAATTGATGCACTTTTTTATCGTAAAATTGTGTTTAGTGATGAAGCTCATTTATGGTTGAACGGCTATGTAAACAAGCAAAACTGCCGTTTAGTCAAGTGTTTACAGTTTACAGTCAAATGGAGGTTGTAATAAGTAAATAAGATGAATATTTTGTTATAATTTTCTAATTCAAGACTAAAAAATTTATAATGAATAATAACAATCGAGCTTCAATATAAGAAAAACAAATGTTAACTTCCGCTATTTTATTGATTTACACGACAATTGTTTCGTCATACCATGACTTCATCAGGTGAGTATTTAAACTGAGGTATACAATGCAAAACATGACCTTAAATACACATCTCTGGTACAAAAAATAGAGGGGTGGAAAGAGATGGTTTACAATTAATGAAAAATATTAAGTAGGGGGGGATCTGTTTAAATCTATTTGATCATAAATTTGTTTTCTTTGATGTAAAAAACTTATTTCCAACAACGAACTAATTTTGTTGTAAAAACAGAAATATTAGACGCCTTAAACGTTTGCCTAGATCAAAATTATTTTATGTTTAACGGCACGTTTTATCTAGACGAAGAAAGTCAAACAATGGGGAACCCATTAAGCCCCTTGTTATCAGAAATATTATTGGATCACGTAGAAACCAATATCCAAAAACTCCCATATTTTAAAGATTTCGTTTGTTGTTACCGCTATGTAGATGACACAATTCGTTTGTTCAATGGCACAAATAAACAACTGTTCATTTTTGGAATCTATCAATATATTATATCCAACAATTGAATTCACACATGAAGAAGAAGTAAAAGCATCAATTTCTTAGATTTAAAAATCACTGAAATTAATAATATACACGACTTTTCTAATACAGGAAACCTACACACACAGATGGTACGATTCATTCTACTTCAAACCATCCATTTTCACAAATATTATCAGCTTATAAAAGTATGCTTCATAGATTGGTTAACATATCTATGAAAAAAGAAAATTTTGACAAAGAATACAAAACCATTAAACAAATAGCATCCAATAATGATTTTAACCCGTTAATTGTAGATAATTTACTTGATAAAATAAATTACAAGAAAGCAATATCACTTATATATCCAAAATTTCAAAATTCAAACGAAACCAAATTTATTTCATTAACTTACATAGGCCAAAAATGTGGAAAGATTGCTAGATATTTAAAGAAAAAAGAAAAATATAACATCTCTTTTAAAACCATTAATTCTTCAGGCAGCTCAATAAAAATTATAAAGACGTTATCCCTAAAAACAAAAAATCAGGAGTATGTAAGTTAACATGTAGTGATTGCCCATGTGTATATGTGGGACAGACAGGCCGTTCATTCCAAACAAGGATACGAGAACATGAAAAATGTTATATTAATAATAAACCGAATTCAACTTATGCCAACCATTTGTTAGAGACTGGCCATAATTTTAATATGAACTATGAAATATTACATATCGAAAACAAAAGTCAGAAACTAAATATGTTAGAAACTTTAGAGATCAATAGATATAATAAAAGACAAATTTTATTGAATGATCAAATGGATTTAAACAGATCGCCATACTTAACATTTTTCATTAATTGTAAACCATCTCTTTGCACTCCTCTATTTTTTGTACCAGAGCTGTGTATTTAAGGTCATGTTTCGCATTGCATACCTCAGTTTAAACACTCACCTGATGAAGTCATGGTATGACGAAACAATTGTCGTGTAAATCAATAAAATAGCGGAAGTTAACATTTGTTTTTCTTATATTGAAGATAAATTTCCGTCAAGTAAAGACCGAGACAATCAAAAACATTTGAGCTTTGTTTCTTCCGGATATTTTCTAGATGGAGTAATCTGTTTCAGAATTCATTCAATAAACGATATAAAATATAAATGTGGTAATAATAGACATTTTGTTACAGTCTTTTTAATTATCTCATTCTTCTCTGAAAACAAAACAAACTTGATTTCACGTCCGCTAATACGACTGGAAACTCTTAATACAAAACTTTCTTTGGAAACCACAAAACCAACTCGAAGCCCATCTCCAGCAACAATGTGAGCAGAATTCCGGGAACAGAAGCAACTCAATTGCTTATTGAAAGTTACGACATTTTTGATTTATCGCCCTCCATTTTGTCAGGTTATTGGTAATAGGAAGAATTTCATTTTATGCGACAAAGTTGTAAATAATGAATAATAAAAGAAGTGAGCGGGACAGATCTTATCGAAAGTTCGACTTTAAAAACTTCTGACGTGACTTGAGGGGGAGGAGTATCGACTCCTCAGAGGGTGGCAAAGGTGGAAATATTCGAAGTGTGTTCGATAATATATTTGAAATATTACAAAAATCCATGAGATATTTAAATTTGGGAAAAAATTACATAACAAGAAATAATAATAATTGAATTTGTTGAAGAGAAATTCGAGAAAAGCACTGACATCGGGCCAGGAGCTTTTGCGCGCTTGTTCGTCCATAGGCATAATAAAATCACAGCTTATGAGTTCAATAATTTTTTTTAAGTCTTTAAAAAAAATTATTGAACTTATAAGCTGTGATTTTATTATGGGCGAACAAGCGCGCAAAAGCTCCTGACCCGATGTCAGTGCTTTTCTTAAAAATTAAATTTAGCGAAAAAATGCGCGTCTTTGTCTTAGTTTGAAATATCAAGTTTGACTCTAACTATTTCTAATATCTAATGATACGATCATCACGAAATTTTGCACGAATTCGTGCCTCATTATCCTTTTTCTAAATGCCAAATTTTGAATTTCGGAAATATTGAGAAAATAGTGAAAAATTTGAAATGACAATAACTCCGAAAGTGCTGGACCGTCCAGAAACGATTGAAGCCTTGAAACACGAAATTGAAGTTACCATTCATGAGATTGAGCCACAAACAATCGATAATGTACTGAAAAATTAAGTTTATCGGATGGGGTAATATGTACCGCCAATCTTGGCGGTCATTTGAATGATATTTTTTTATTAGTAAATGTGAAGGTTCAACCTTTTTAGTAAAATCATAACTTGGAAAAAATATTCATTAGTTTTTTATTTATAGTCGATCGAAAATGCAAATTTCGAATGGACCACCTCTTATATGTTTCGTGATTCAACCTATTTTCAAAATTTTTATGTTATCCAAATAAATGAATAATGAGATTTAATACAAATGTTTTTCATTACTTCAATAATTGTAAAAATGTTTCACCAATTGATTTGCAAGAAATCAATATAATTTGAGTGGCATTTACTTGATGAAGATTTCTAATGAAATTGAAAATGGCGGAAAGCCATAAGTGAAAAAAAAAACCTTTCACGCTTGTTCTCCTTGAATTTTTCATGACCAAAAATTCTAGAAAAGCACTGATGTGAAGTCAGGAACTTTTGCGCGCTTGTTCATATTATAGACCATAGATACTCACGAAATTTCGCATTAACCTTCTTGTCCTTATTTCACATCTAAATGCTAAATTTAAACTCGGTCGTATGACTGCAGCTGTGGTTCCTGTAGTGCTCGGTTGAGCGATAACAAATATTTTTTCGAATCTTCTGATTAAACGTTTCTCGCGAAATATTGCAGGAATGTCCGCGTTATTATTCAAATTCTAAATACCAAAGTTCTTATTGATCGGATTTGTGGTCATTCTAGATCAAGTTTAGGCTCCAAATATACTCTATAAATTTTAAGTGCTCTTTCTGTTCCGAAGTTAAAGTCCTTACGGTCGAGCCGGCTGAATATAATAAGTTTTCGAAATTCTAAAATTAAATAGCACGCTCTTTCCGAAAACAAACGCGCAAAAATGATTTCATAATTCAGATTTAATGTGAACACTAAATAGTTAACGATTTCTCACCACCACAGAAATATTAGAATGTAATATTCCTATTCTCAGCACAGAATACAGAAATCTGTGATTTTCACATTCTTCGTACTTTTCCAGTCATTGAAATTGGCTACATCGATAAAATGGCAATAACAAACAGTGTATTTATTATTTCTCTATTCTGTGATTTGATTGATTAAAACAAAGCACAAAGAAGTATAAACCTATTCATTATTGATTTTCTGTACCATTCATCAACTTGATGTATAGATGTTTTTCGGAAAAAATTCAAAAATACTATTTTTACTCAGTTCTTGAGTTCGAAACCACAGAATATATATATATATATATATATATATATGCGTAATACTTTTTCTTCTGCTGTAACTCCATGATTATCAATCTTCTCATTCTTGAGTCGACAAATTATCACCTTCATATTATTCCTTCCCTTTCCATACGTTCTCTTTTTCTCGAACTTATTCTTTAACCTCTAATACAGTCAAACATATTTCTATTCTATTCTTCAAGAATGTCTATGTGAGTAGTTTCATTTATTTTCCTAGTTTCATTTAAATGACACAGAATCTAGTGGAACTATTAACAGTCATTAAAAAAGCTGTGTTCTGTGATGGTAAAGAAATACAAATTTGAATCGTCAAATATGAGTAATTAGAAAAAATTATTTTTTCTACTTTTCTAAATAAGTGAGGTTAAAATCGAATACAAGATTTGTAGTATGCTGAAACAAACCTGGCTAAGAAATATCTTCTAAAAATAAAAGTTCCCAATATCTTTCATATAATTAATTCTTTTTACTGGTATAACCTTGATTGTTCTTCTGTTCAACTACAATGAAAAATTTAATCTGATGACTCACAAATAGAAAATATTTTGTTATTAAGTGTGTATTGCAATAAACATATTACTGAAGATTCCCAGTTTGGGGATGAAACGTATATACAACATAGAATTTTAATCTTGAACTGTCTTTTTATATTGTATTTGGGAATATTTTTTCTTCATTGTACTATAATATTATATATGAAATCATTAGACGCATAGAAACATACATTTTGAAAATTTGAAATTGAAATTATTTTATCAGAGCAAGAAGTCATCGTCTCATTCGATCCTCGCAACTAAAACAATATATGAATTCGATTTACCATTATAGTTAATTTTTAAAACGATACTATATACTACCTTACATTTGACACAATTCATAAAATTGTATTGAAATTCCATAGATTTGGAAACAGATATCGGGTGTTTTTTTTAGAGTGATAGAACTTTAAATTGAAATAAAACACATTTAAATTAAGATTGAGACCAAATTTCCAAAGCGTCTATTTTCTCTGGTTTATCAGCATAAACCAATGACTTGACATAACCCCAAAGAAAATAATCCAGTGTAGTTATGTCGCATGATTTTGAAGGCAAATTAATTGGACCATTTCTCGAAATAATGTTATCGTCAAATCTTTTTCGTTTTCGTTTTCATTCCATATACGGCAATTTTGCTTGTTTACATAGCCGTTCAACCAGAAATGAGCTTCAACACTAAACACAATCTTACGATAAAAAAGTGGACCAACTTCAAGCTATCAGCAAACAAACGACGCTTATTATGGTCAAGTGGCTTTAGTTCTTGAACCAGTTGGATCTTGTATGGGTGTACACCAAGATCTTTACGCAAAATTTTCCATGTGGTGGATGCACAGAGTCCAACTTGTTGTGAACGTCGACGAATAGACAAATCTGGATCATCATTAACACTATGACTTACAGCAGTGATATTTTCTTCTGTACGTACAGTTCTTTGTCTTGTTGTTGTCCGAAATCTATAGATAGTTCGACGAATAAGCTGCTTTGATGGACGATTATGTAAACCATTTTGAAAATAAATTTCAACAATTTGTAAACCTTGTTGCGGCGTAAGTCTTTTCATGATAATTTGTCAATGCTTACTGAGCAGAAATATCTAAACAACATGGCCTCTTCCTTTTGTCAAATCACACTTATCTCTATCGAAACTTCTATCAATCTAAAAAAAAACACCCGATATTTTAGGGTTGTCACTAGTCAATTGAGATGGATTGCTTTTTCGTTAATAATTTATGAACAATTGATTGAAAAAACTTCAGTTGACTTCATTCAATTTATATTTATTTATATAATTATTATTGCGCAGTTTTCAGATATTGAGTCTATCATCGTATCTCCTTTTCAAGATTTTTCTGTGGAAGAGTTTAGTTTTATATGCTGTAGACATTTCTTTCCGTTGGCTTCAAGCAGGATATTTTCAATGGATGGTATGTAGATATATTTTTTATTTTTTTTTAACAGTATGAATGTTGAAAAAATGCTTTTTCTGGAGGAAGCGCTATATATTTAAAAAAATAAAATGAAAAAGACTTTTTCAATCCATTTGTAGCATTTCTTGGGAATTGAATTTGTTATTTATGAATTATGAATATCCAATCGAAATAAATTGTCTGGCATGATGTTTTCTAGATGATCTTTGTCAATATTTTACGTTTTCTTTCAATTTTATTGGATGTGTTGATTATTTTATATGTCTTTAAGAAGTGTTTCTTAGACATTTAATTTTATTTTGAAAAGTAGTTTTTTTCCGTTGGATATAAAGGAAATGGATGGATGGGTAGAAATACATTGAAACACAGTTTATATAAGTACACAAGATGTAGCATTTAATGCTCACGTTTCAAAAAAACACTATACAGAGGACACGGCTTTACCAAATTACTTTAGAAGGTATCTCGTCCCACAATCGTTTATAATAATATATATAATATATTTATATATTCTTATGAAAAAGCGGAACACAATAAAGTTGCCTCTGATACATAACATAGAGGTACGATATCTTTCACTGATCTGTATTGATTTTAAATTTCGTATACATTGATAAGGCGAAAATTTTCATGATGGAAAATCACTTTTAAACGAACAGCCAAAATCTTCTCGGAGGTAATATGTATTTACAAAAAACGAGAAGGCGAATCTGGGGAAATATAAGAACTACAGAATTTAAAATATGATTGAGGGACTTGAAACAATATAAAATTTTAAGAAATAAAAGATCCCAAAGTGACATGTGAATTTATCGTCAACAATCTTATGATAACTTTAGATTTATACAAAATAATTATTTCCCCCAAGTCCGCTTAACAAAAGTAAGTGAAAAATACGATAAATACAATATCAACCATCCAATGTACTTATAACATAGTGAAAACAACGTTTTATTTTTAATATTAAATATATCAACACACTGTTCACAAAAATATATACAATATAAATAATTGATATATTGCACTAATTACAAATGATAAATGGCCAATTCGAAACATACAATGCTGTCCATGAAAGTTTCGACTATCTTAATTCATATAAAGATACACTTAAAAATTTCAAATTTAGTATACTAAAATGGGTCAAAATACTCTTTTGTAGTGAAATAACAATCGTAGTCAACCAGATGAAGGTGTATTGTACTTTGAAAATATTTGAGGGCATTATCTAGAATACTTTGTCTTTGTAAGGACATTGCACTTTCAATATCTATAATAATTTAAAAAATCTATAATAAGTTTTTGTTTAGCTTAGGAAAAAAGGTCAGTATAAAAAATATGTTCCACCTTTTTATTGAAATGCTTGCTGATGAGCAGGAAAGTTGGGTTTTTACAAGATTTTCATTACTACAAAAAATGTAATATGATGTTTTTCAGAATTGAATTTAAATTAGGCAATTTTGAAGTTTATATTAGATCTAGCAGTTTAGGTTATAAAAAATTAATTATCTCTTGTCTTTGCATCAAAATATGTTTAACAGAAAGAAAAGACAACATGTATGCCTCCACTCGTATTTTCAAGGCAAAAAACACTGCCTCCATACAGAGTTTCTATCCAAATGAAGATCAAGTGTCTTCTCCTTCACCTGATTTGACACCACTCGAATTTTCATTGTAAAGTTAGCACCAACTAAAGGTATACGAAAGTCTTTGGATTTGAATTTCAGAATATTGACATCAGCAGTTTTTAGGATGCATGTTTTATTGTGTTGAAGTTCAAGGAGTTCGTTTCGCTGAATGGGCGAAATCAATTCTTTCTCTAGAGGATAACGGTGGAAAATTCTTTATGATAACCTATTCCGTTGTGTGTCGACTGGTTGATAATTATATCTTTTGACATCACATGCAGTTTTTAATCTAATTTATTTTCCTCATTTGCTGTATCCAGAAATATTGGCGCGCTTTCTATTAGTCATAATTGTCATGAATTTGTTTCGGTCGTCATTCACTGTTGGCTTCAGAATTAACTGTGTGGTTACAAAGCAACAACAACACCGTTTTTCCCAACTTTGACAATTCTTGTGATGAACGATTTAAATTAAAATGCAACCTTGGCATGTTTTTTAAAAAAATTTTCAAAAATGTATATCAGTTTGCACCCCTTGAAATTATTTTATTATGTATCGATTGGAAATAAGAAAAATATATGACACAAAAGGAACTGATGAATAAGATATTCATGAAGACATTTCTCGCATAGTCAAAAAGCGAAGATTAGGAAACGTAATGAAATGCATGATACGTAGTAATGTTTATTTTTGGCAAACCGGAATTTTATAATAAGAAAGCAATGATTTGATTTCAAAAGTTGAAGTTAACAGGATTGCAACTAAAAACTGTATAGCGGCCATAAAACAGATGGCGGACGTTAAATAAAATTTTTAACCAAAAAATAGACAGGCGCGTGTTTTCTCTCAAAGTTTCGGGAAAGAAGTGAATACACCAGTTTTAGATCACTTAAGACAATATATAATATTAGAATTGATGACATATTATTCAGATATTACCGTTATTATGACTCATACAACTGTAATTTCAGCAACAAAAGAGAGCATTTTTGAACTCATTCCAGTATTCCCATGTCTCAAAAGATTCTTTCAAAAGTCGGGAGATGGCAGATCTTCCTGAACAGCACTGTGCGATATTCGAACCGATAATTTTCGATTGGATAGATGATAGTGCACCATCAAATTTTGAATTTAAAATACTAAACAGGATCGTGCCCCCCTCCCTTCGCTGTTACCGAGGAGTAATATTAATATTTACCATAACATCACTAAAGTCGTATACAAAGAGTAACAGGTCCGCGAGAGGGCGACACTTCCTTGAGGACGTAGTAGGACTAGCTAACAACAACAAGAGTCCTTACGTCAGGCTGCGAAGTAACTAATCACTATGCAACAAAATCATCGTCAGGTCAACTATAAGGTGTTCATACCTAACCGAATCCACTAAAGAAAATTGGTGATAGATCAGCAAGCGTCCTCCGCAAAACCAAAAATTAAGCATACGCTATCGACTGTCATTTCCCGCTCAGTTCGGTTTCGCGGAGCAGGCTGCGATCAGTATACAAGATGTGAGATTCTTACATGAAAATGTGGACCACCTGAGTGATTTTGCAACGTTCTGTATACTTGTGTATTATTAGTTTTAGGAAATTCTCTAGTTTCTTAGTTACGTATATCGTTTCGTATATCTTCTTCGGGACAGGGAGACTTCTTCAGCTCTTTTCATCATCAAATAGCAAAAAAATCACAACAAATATAACAACTAGTAATTTACAACAGCACAACCTTTGATTATTTTATGCGTGCCGAAGTTTTCGCGATTTTTTTTTAAGAAACGTGATGATTGCGGAGAAGTGAGTTAACCAATTTGTTGGGGAGGAAGGGGGAAGAAAGGCTGATCGTTTACGATACGGGGGAGAGTCAACAAGGTTCAGGACTAATTGTGATATCGAAAAAACCGGATCGGACTGAGATTCTAACGTTTTGAAAAGAGGAACATTTTTACGCATATGCTGTGTTTGACGGTTCCGAAGGAACAGTCTCGGTTCGGTTTTTTCGGGGGTTTCTGAAATGTGGGCGATTGGAATTTCGGGGTGGGATGTCGGGTAACACATCGAGGATTCCTAAGCTACGAGACCACTTTACACGGTTGAGTTTTTGTCCCTCCATCAGGCGTCGTGATGCGCGTCGAAGGCGTCACTCCATTTTCTATTTTATGTACAGTAGTCAGCACACGAGTAAGTCTAATACTTTTTTTACAAGTCCTTCCCGTAAACTAAATACTGGGGCACTACATTTACACTTTGTACAGAGAATAATCACATTTAAGAGTTGCATATTTCTATGTCCATAGTCGTTGTAACACGCAAAGGGGAATCTGCAACAAAAGAAAATGAAATCAGTCTCGCTTCTGCAGAACACTTTCAGATTATCATCACTTAACATAATAATCTTCATTCGAATTAATGTCAACTGTGATATTCATAATTTCACTCTTTTCGCTGTTGACAACAAGCGTATGTCGAGAGTAACGGCAATTTTGTTTTACAGTATTTTGACAGTTATACAGGTACCTAGAACAATAATATAGATAGGCTTTAAGTGTCGCATTGTAGTTGCTTTAAACTAATACTGATTACTCTTGATTTTACTGAGGTAATCATGTACTAAATTCGACTTTAAACTCTTTCTATAATTAAAAGGAAGGAAGATAAAAAGCTCAGCACAGAGGCAAGCTAAATCATATTCTGGAAAACAAGCCAAGAACCATACAAAAAAGAAATTCAGAAGGTGAAAGAAAACAACAGTCAAAGAAAAAAACAGTTATCTACTACTAACATGATGAACAAAAGAAAATAGATAGGGATAAAGACATCGACTTTTGAATAGTGGAAAAAAGTTGTGACAGTGATCTAGTTTGGTTAGAAAAAGCGATAGCAAAGAATTTTAGGGCAGTTTATATTGGCCAAACAATTGAACAGCAATCCAATATATTTTAGGGTAGTTTTTCAAAAACACATTTACCAGCTGAAGTAATAAAAGTTGATGCCAAGAAGTAAGCAAACTCTAAACTCTATGATACGTAATGTTAAAATATTTCAAGCAATGGTATCAGGCTTTAAAATCTTGCCTGATCATAGTCCAATTCGAAATATTTGACTATTTAAAAAAACTAGACTTCCTGAAATAAATTTAACTACAAAAAATCTGATTATTGAGATATTCTTATAAAATAAGTTCGAAAAGTTAGAAAGATGAGGGAGGATATATCTTCCATTCAAATAAATTATATTTCCCTTGTCTGTAATCACAATAATTTGTACAGTATTGTGAAAATACTCAAATTTTTTATTGTTTAATTACTATATATTTGTCTTTTTTAATTTTGAAAACATTGGATAGAAATTTGCGAATGTAAGCCCTTTGAATGAAGGTATAGGTTGTCCAGGAGATAGTGTACACTAGGATAAAACGAATTATCGTTTGTTCGCTATTTTTTATAGTTTTCTAGTTATGATTCGTTTCGGAAGTTTATTACTTAATTAATTTTCAGCACAAGTCTGATTATGGTAATATAAATAGTTCCAAATAATGCGTGATTTTTTTAAACATACATAATAACAAATGCAACTGATCCCTAATTTAGGTTAGAACAGTGCTGCAAAATTGCGTTTTCAAATTCATGTTCAGGAATTAGCACGTCACAAAATTCCAACTATATATTTAAACGAACCAATCAAAATGTTGAAACCTATTTCATTTAAATTTTTCAAATATTATGTATGAATGTAGAACGAACTTATTATCGAAACAAATATTATATGCCGTTAAAATGAAAACAGACAGTTATTACTATCGCCATAAACTAGGGGCCATAAATTTCGATAATGTTTCGATATTTGCTATAATGCCCTTTCATTATTCTGTTAATATCCTATTAGTTAATTGTAATGATTTTGAACCCCAAAATGTATATTTTTGAACTTATATTCATTCAAAAAAGTAAATAATTGAAAAAGATGAAAATATAATATAATTGATTATTTAATAAGCCTACTTGAGGGGATTGCAGAAAGTCTTCTGGTCGTTGAGTTAACTTAACTGGCTTCTATATTCAAGCGGAGTTTATGCGTCATGTATCATTTCGTCCGTTCAAAATAGATGTAAATATCGAACAAAAAATGTCTACAAGGTTGTCGTTGTAAACGAAGTTCTGGCAAAAACTCAACAGTTTTTATTGAACAATCACCGTACTCCCCTGATATGACTTCGCCCAACTTTTTTCTTTCGAAAACTCGAATTACCATTTGCACCCGTTCTTAGTCGATAGAAGACATTAAAGCGATTCGCAATGAATACTGAAGTCGATCCCTAATAATGCGTTTGAAAAATGTTTTGATGCTTGAATTTTTCATTGGCGTAAGTGTATAATTTCGGAAGGAGCCTACTTTGAAGGCGATACAATAAATTTGGCTGAATAATACATATTTTGTGTTGAAATATATAATATATTGATTTCCGCAAATCACTTGATGAAAAATTTTGGATATTAATGAGGTAAACAAATACACTTGGCTTTCTTCTTCTCTTCTCTTGGTACCTATCCACTTTGGATAATGGCTAACATGATGGCTGCCCGAAATAGTCCTGTGGTTGTTGAGTTGAACCGAACACGTAAATTCTTCAACCACGGTATTCTTCGTCGTTCAATGCTCCTCTTTCTTTGAATTTTTCCGTGAAGTATAAGTTGTAGAAGTCGATAGCTCTTCGGACTTCTCATAACATGACCAAGGTATTTGAGGTTCCGTTTTTTCACCTGGTAAAAGATTTCTTTCTCTTTGTTGAATCTCCTGAGAACTTCTTCGTTGGTGATGTGATGAGATCTTCGGTAATGTCCATGCTTCGACACCATACACTGGGAAGACATAGCATCTCAATAGTGTGATCTTGGTCTTTGGAGCTAAGCTGCCCATAAAAAGTCTTATCTTGAAGAAGGCACTTGGCTTAAGTTTCACAAAAGTTTAATTTATGTTGTCAACATGTATGTTTCGGGTTTCGACCTATTTTCAAGACTGTTTTGAAAAAGTTTCAAAAATGAGTTGAATATGTCAACAGCATAAATTAAACTTTTGTGAAACTTAAGCCAAGCATATTTATTTGTCTACTTTATCAATATTTTGTGTTGGTTTCATTAACCGATTCCCCGTATGACAGTATTTTGTGAACTGTTCATGAGAAATAAAAATTTTCTTTGCTTAAAATTTTTATTTAATCTTAGCACAATTTGATGAGTGATGAGTTGAATAATTGCTGTCAGAACTTTTAATTTATTAGTAACATCAGATCTTCGAAAAAAATATACAGAAAAATAATTTCCATGATTCTTTATTAATGAAAAAAATATTACATATAAAAAAATACAATCAAATATGACAAATAGCTACATAGTAGGTACAAAGTCGTTAACAATTCTTTTTACATTTTCAACAACGAATATCTAGCGATCGATCGCATATGAATTAACCTAACAAAGACGTGTTTGTCTTGAGCAACGACAGTGACAGATTTCGAACGCCTCATCGTAATCTTCACCCGATACCGTATAGGAACTGTTACCTACCTCACAGATGGTGTCCATAGTACTCTGCGGGATAGTGTGCGTACTGGTTATGGAAAGCGGGATCACCGGGCGGTCGATGCATCATCTGTTGACCATCCATCATGTATCCCATGGTGCCGTCAGGACTGTATGCTCCACTTGGACCTGCATGGGGTGAAAAGACTAAACATTAGTGGTGTAACATACTGTTCTCAGACTGAAGCTTCTTGAAGGTCATGAATTCGATAGGGGTGGAAGAGGTGCGAAAGGTTAATTAAGGTCACAGAGTGGCAGGTTGAGGTTTTTAGAGGAAGCCAACTTGGCCTCCTTTTCATTTCAAAAGAGTCCATGAAATGACCTAGTCAACTATTAGAAATGTTTGTTGAATCAGTTCAAATTTATATCGCAATCATAATAATCTTAAGTTCAATGTGAGCAGAAAACACACCGAGGAGCTACACTCTGACGGAGAAGTTAATTATAGTAATGAAGAACAAACTGCTGAAAAAAATTTCTAAGGCAAACAATACATTAACTCATCACTAAAAATAAATACAGTACAATTGCTTTTCTATGAACACATGCTATTATGAACTAATCCATAATGTGAACACAGAAATTTTTGTATTGATTATACCTAATATGAGCATTGTATAATCTCATCAACATAGACTAGTATGTTTCAAGAACTTCAACAATGCCCTTTTATACCGAAACAGTAGAAACGCATGGACAAGTACAATTTTTTAGAATTGAGTTTTCCAACAATTCGTTGCAGAGTTCAGAACATACTGACAACTTGGAATCCTTTCAAGAAAGCGTTGGTTCTTTTAGACAATGCACAGTATCATACATTGGCTGAGGAATTGAAATACAGTGATAAGAACATTTTTGTGATAACCTGATAAGTCTTAAAAAACTTGGTACTGCTTTCTTAGTTCTAACATCATGAGCTTTTAGTTCTAATCAATCACCATCAGAGAAGTTGGAAATTCTCATTGATATCGAAATGCGATACTGGGCGTATACGTTTAATGATACTTTCAGATTAAAATAGTAATAGATCTAACTGCGATATTCTTGAACTGGGAATACTTTCAATTCAATTCTAACCAACGGAAAATCGTTTAACCCCTGAATTTCTTCTCTGGGAACAACTGAACAATCTAGATATCATAATTTCGCGTTTACATTCGCGCCTATATTAGATGGAAAAGGCGTATAATATAGGAAGCTCCGTATCGCCGAGTTGCATCTCACAGCAAAGAGCGTTGCTGAACTCCACTCAAGGCTGCTCGCTCGGTTCCCATCTCATCCGATCTCCCCTCGCCCTTGCCTGTCAACCGACAATTGCAAGACCCGGTGATGGATAGGTTCACGGTCTTTTCTATAGCTCTCGATCTATCTTTTAGGACCTGAGCACGAGGAGGACGATGCCAGCCCCAACTTCTACTTTTGGAATCGATAAAAGGCGAAATATTTTCTCAAACTGACTGCTAAAAGCGCTGCGGAGCTCTTGGGCTCGGAACCTACTCGAAATACCGACAGAATGAAGGCGTTATATTTACCTCACGAACTCCCCGACTCTCAAGGTTTGACTTACGTGTGGGCAGGTCGATTTTTATTAAAAGCATCGTCGATAAGCCGGTAAAAAACGTGCGATACTAGTTTCAGCCCGCGAAATTTCCCCGGTCAAAAGAGCGCCGTCACTGGATTCGATAACCGATCATACAAGACTTTCCACTTACAAGTTATGGAGACCGTGGATGAGGCGGCCTCTGGGTACGGTCCGTATCGGTGGAACAACGTTAAGCTTTAATGGAAATCACAATTCATTAAAAAAAAATAGATAAATCCGATACATAATGCGATTGATTTATACGGAACCGTGTAAAGCGATCTTGAGAGTATGCCGGAGCTGAAAGATATCGGGGCACAATGTTTGTTGGCATTCTGACAATCAGAACTGGATTTCATCGAAAATAACGGAACGTATCCAATTCTGAATGTTCGATGATGTTCGCCATCGATAACTTCTACAATTCTAAGTTACACGTCAATGTGCAAAGAATAATCGAAAGGCCATTTGGTCACGTCTACCCCAATTGTATAAGAAACGATATATTTTACGTTTGACATAATGTTTCTCAACCCTTCGTTTCTCTTTCGGGGATCGCTGGAACGAATCCTCCCTCTTTGTAGCGACTGCAAAGATTGAAAAACATCCCTTAATGACCATTTTCGGTACATCACTCCGTAATTTCCTTAATTTTATTCGGAATTATGATCTCCCCCATACCGGGCAACCCTTTATTCCAATTACTACCATTACAGCGATTAATCATTTCCCAGGAGAATCATTCCAAACTAATGTGAATGTTCTATGCGTTACAAACAAGTTTGGCTCGGTAGACGAGTCTTTATAGGTCCCTCACCCCGTCTTCGGCAAATTTGGCAAGTAACTTTGTCATCGGTATGTTTCAAGAATTTTTTTGGCCTTGTTTCAAATTTTGTCGAAAATAAATCGAATCGGTAGCCTTGTTAAAAAATAATAATAGAACTTATTATTTCAACCGTTTGGACATTCTGGAAGAATAAGAGTTCAATAAAACCTTTGGGTGAACTTACCTGCCCTATTTGATTGATCTATCATGGGTTGAACTATTCTCCGCCTAGCGTTGATAAACCTGAAAAAATATAGGGTTAAAAACATATCACTCCGATTGAATGCCCGCATTCAACTACAATAAGTCTAAGCATTTAGAAAAACATCAGTCAAGTTTGAATCGCGTAGATAAATGTGACAAAAATCATGCAGAATTCCTTGAAAATCATAAAGCATAGAAAAATGTTTAAAACAAATTCAATATAAAAAACTTCAGTATTTCAAGAATTATCCACTAAATTCATTTACCTGAAGCTTTGTACAGGCATTTTAGATATATTATAAATAAAATAAAAATATATAAAAATCTAAAAAATAAGCTTCAACATTATTTAATCGAAAAAGAGAATAACGTTAGGACTAAACCACCTTTCTATGAATCCGATAGACATCATTTTTGTTCTATGACGCATAACCTTGAATTATACAAAAAAAGGAATAAAATTTTATTGACTCGTACAATGAACAATGTGAAAAACTAATAAATAATGTAATGCATAATTAACTACTATAAATACAGTTTGTTGTAAAAGAGTGAAATATATTTGAAATCAATATTCACTCAAGAACTAAGGGCCATTTCACTACCTTTCAGTTATTCTTTCGACGTTAAGTAGCAGATGATTTTTTTATTTCTTATGTATACTACAATTTCGTCAATGAATGGACTTAATACCTGAAAAATCTCTTTCTGACGTGGACTGAAGTTTTCTCATCATACAGGACAGTCATCATACTCTCACAGTATAAGTGCACTTGTATTTCGCAGATCGCCCAGTTAAAGTATCATGCACGAAAGAACGAATTATTAACTACAACAAAAACCAAACCGTGAAACACGATGTTCGCATGCCATCTAGACCTTCAACGCACGTCAGCAGCTACAATAAAAAATCGCGAAAAAGCTTAATTCAATTTGGCTTTTGTAATGTGTCACGACTAGACAGGTAGATAGATCGCCGTAACCGCCCGACAAAACGAACTTTGTTTTTATATTCATGAAATCAATTTCGGCCGGCTATTGATCATTTAGCCCAGTGATTTCGCTAACCGTGAACGTTATTTATTCACTCATCGAAACAACTGCATTGCACAGTTTGGCCGTTTTGCTCCTCCTAATTCGTACATATATCCAAATTTTCGAGAGTGCACGCCAAATCCGCACAGGTCCGTTTCGGGCAATTTGATTCGCAATAAAATAAATTCGTCAATTGGACGTTTGATCTTTGCGAAATTGGTTCTGAAGCGGAACGTATCAGTTTGTTTATTCAACGTTGGCAACACTGACGCATCTTTTGTCATTTCTGTGGTATGTCACTCTAAGATTATTGAATAATTCCAGATGATTTTGATGGTGACTGAACGAATTTGAGGTTATATCTGTTTTTGCGTGGTGCTGTTTGGAAACGGTCCTGTAGGTTGGGCGTGATGTATGCCGTACATTAACTGAATGCCGTCGGAAACGATTGCAATCGGTCGATGGAGAACCCAATCATTTCCGGTGTCGGAGCGAATTAGTCCGAGCGCGATTTTGACGAACATTGACAGTCTCGCTGCTCTATGCTGCCAGTGCAGCAAACTGAACATTCCGAATTCCGAATGGATGCGAAACAAACCTAGTTATTATCGGATATTTGTGGGTAATGTTACATCTGGCGGTCGTATTATTTTACTCGCTCTCTTCGACGTCCTTTATCTGTCAACTGTGAAATTGGCACACAGTCGAAATGGATAATATGGAAATCAATCAGTGTATGGATTCTGCCGCAGATATATTAGTAAATAATTCCGTAGATTAATGCATGTGGGTTGTATCATCCACGACGAGTGGCTATATGATCGATTTGCACATTTAGCAAATAAAAATTTCTAATGACTACACCAGAGGAATTTCTTGAAATAGGAAACAAATGAAAAATAAATGTTCAAGTGGTGAAGATGAAATTTTAACCAACATGTAGAAATTATCTCTGCCTGTGATAAATAACATCATGTCAGACTTGATAAACATACTACTCTGTCAAGAAAGTACCGGGAATTTTCAATTAAAACAACATTTTTACATTTAATCGTCAAAATTTATTGGGTCGCCTTGAAATATGCTCCATTTGCTCCAATACATGTATGCCAACGGCACTTCCAATTTTCGAAACATTTTTTATAGGCGCTTTCCGGAGTGGACTTTAGCTCTCGCGCCGAATTTTGTTTTATGGCTTCAATCGACTCAAAACTAGTGCCACGAAGGGGCAATTTTAGTTTTGGGAAGGAAAAAGTCGCAGGTCGCCAAATCCGGCGAATACGGTGGTTGCTGAAGCACGTTTGTTGAGTTTTTGGCGAGAAAGTCAGTCACAATCGTAGCTCGGTGCTCGGTGCTCAACGTAATCACCCATAGTAAAAATCGGCACGCACTCTGACATCGACTGACTTAATCAGCTGTTGCAAACACACTAGTTGACAGATCCCGCTCAAGCTTGGCATAGTAATTAAGGACAGTGGTACCAACCTAGGAAAAAAAAATTTTACCTGCCTCATTGCCCCGCCAGATTTAAATCGATAATTCCAGGTACTTTCTTGACAGAATGTATATCGTGCAAACAAGGCACATTCCCAGAATAACTGGAGACAGCAATCATACGGCCACTATTCAAAAAAGGAGATCAAAAGGAACTAAGAAACTATATATTATCAAGTTTTTCAAAGATCTTTGAGCCAGCAATGACCACTTTCTTCTGGATTGTTTGCAGATAGTCAGCATGGATGCCCGACTTCACTAAATCAATATTGGAATCGATAGAAGGTAAAAAGTTAGCACTTGCAATATTTTTAGACCTACCAAAGGCATACGATTTAGTCGACCGGAAAATTTTACTGAAGAAACTGGAAAATTGTGGAATCCGCGGAGTGGGCTGAGTCATATTTAAGCCTCAGAAAGCAGAGGGTGAAAGCAAAGAAAGAAGAAATGACAGTCACTTCAAAGGAGTTAATGAATGAAGAGAGTGTTATTCTTCTTAGCATTTTGGGGTGTCTCTGATTTCTGGTGTTCCTTAATGATCTGGAAAATGTTACTGGTGGCGAAAATGAATGGACAGTTAACTTTGTAGATGAAACTAATCTATTGGTAGGAGTTGAAGATGCAGATACCTTAGTGAAAGCAGGAGAAGGCCTTAACACAAGAGCAAAAACTTGTTTCATTCGACAAGCTCTTATTGAATACAAGAAAAACAAGCCTCTTAATTTTGAGCACCAATAGAAACAACAAAGTTTCTGGATGTTTATGTAAATTCCTTTCTAAACTTCAAAAAGCATGTTGAAATCCTCAGTGGAAAATCGAATAAGACCATTTTTGCAATGAGTATATGAAGAAAATATCTAACCGGCAAATCTCTTAAAGCAGTATACCAATCAAGCTTTGAGTCTGTAATGAGATATGAAAATATTGGAAGATTTTCAAAATACAGAAAAGTGCTATGAGAACAATATACAACATGAAGTTTATAGAATCCTGCACAGGGCTATATAAGGAAATGAAGATCATGGCAGTATATGGCTTGTATCTGTTTGAATGTCCATTATTCCTTCACAAAAATAACGAAAAATTCACAAGAAATGAAAAATGTAATAGTTACAATACTTTGAATCTGAATTTCACAGAGCATAGCAACAATAAGTGAGAGGCATCCGTCATACTTTGCTATAAGAGCATTCAACAGCTGAAAACCTTCAATAACTCCCAGGGAGTAGCGAATTTTGAAGAATCTGCTTCGAAAATACAAAAGGGCAAGCCACTGTGATGTTAAAAACAAAATTCAAAAGGTTTTTTGAATTTTGTGGGGACGATGACAGTTGACATTTTAATTTTGATACACAAGTATTTTTCTTCCTTGAAATTCTCTGGCAGGAGAGGGAATGGAAAAGTTCAATTAGGAGACTCCAGTGACCTCGAAAAAACGAAACGTCAAAATGATAAAGTATTACGACTGTATACATCAAAAATCGATGTAGCGCACTTCCGTCTCTTTTATGAATAATACAGGGAACGATGCAACTGTAATAGTCGCCGTGGGAAGGCACCCTAATGGATAGGGGAAACTGATCCTACAAAATTCCTAGTAATTTTGTTTATGTGTGACGCGCGAGCAGGGAAAGCTCGCCGGAGAAAACGGGATAATCGAAATATGGCACGAGCGCGACACTGGGGCCGCCGCAAGTTTCTACCGCTCCATTTTCATCAAGAAATTGCATCCCTTTACACCTCGGAAAAGAGAAAATTACTTTATAAAAGTAATACGGAACGCGAGGGCCCCAGCTAGATCTCCCAGAAGACGTTTATAATTTCATTTGATTTTATAAATATAATACTCACCCCGAATGTACGGAAAGATTAATAACGGCAAGGTGGAGAAGAATATTGCTGCCTTAATATTGCACTCTCCTCAAATACGATGCCTTTTTCATTTTTATTCCACGTTACGCTCCTTTCGTTTTTAATACGCTGGAGGATCATCTCAGGAATAACGAAATCCCAAATAAAACTACGATGTTTTCCTGCTCGTAAAATATCACGTCTGAAATTGATGATACGCGATTCATTTGAAATTTGAGGTTATGTTGTAATGTAAAATAAATGATCTGTGATACCTCTTTGACACAATCATAGACACAGAAAATGAAAAATATATGAAAGGAACAAAGTTCTACGGATATATCTAAAGTCAATATCTAAGGACCTCACATAAAACATCTGATGTTGAAAGAACCATCGCTTTTTCTTTTGTAGAGATTGGTACATTTTGATGGCTATCTATGACTATCTCACACTCATATAACACAGAATAATATTTAAAAACGCATATCCAGAAAAACATCAAAAAACTTATTTCAGTCCAAAATTAAATAATGAATAATCATAGCAGAAGCATTGGCAACTCTGAATTTCGATTCTTAATGTCTTGTTTTGATATAAGGAAGAAGTATGATATATCTTTGACTAAACCAAGTGAAGAAAACAAATAAGGATAAAATCATTGTTTCCAATATCCTGATATTGAATTCGCTTGACGTCATTGAATTCAACACTAAATGCTTTTTCAAAATTCATAGAAAACCATATATATAGGAGCATTGTTAAGCAGTGACTGTTGCTTTGCAATGAATTTAAAAAACGTAGGTGAAGAAAGAGAAGCAACGGAGTGCGGGGGTGGCTCTCACATATATAATACGTGAACGCAGAACGAAACAGACCAATATTTTCCGCGCAATTTGTTTCCGCGAACATTAATCACGGAGAGAGCCAGGCAAGACGCATAGAGGCAGCTCGAGCGACAACTTATGCACGGTCTCCGAGCAAGGATTAAAGAAGGGTAGCGCAGTTCGGAGCCCAGACACGACACACATGTGGCGCGAGAATAAAGAAAACAGTAATTGCAGATCTCTGGCTCGGCTGTGTCTTTATGGTCGGGGGCGGCTATAAATTTCAGCTTTAATATCTCTCGGCATATAAACGCCCCCGAGGTCGCAAGCTGACGCTGATGATGGAGTCCGTGTTGACCCGCGCGGAGGCTGCGCCATCTGCAACCAATTACTAACGACATAATTACTGGAAGGTCCCGCTCTTTGGCAATTTTCGGTGGCACGTATCGAACAAATCATCGGACGTCACGGTGACCATAGACCGGGAACGCAATTGCGAGACGCGCATAGAAATAGCCCCAGAGTAGGCCGGCCTAATATTCCACCCTAACCACTGGAGAATTTTCTACGGCAGTATATCCGTATTTTCTTTGAAGGATTGGATTAGATCGCACCCTATTTTTCATTCGTATTATTCGTTGTAAATCCCAATGATTTTTTGGAAACCTCTTGGACTGTCGCAATTTAAAAGGAATATCGAAGGGCAACCGAATACATTTATAGAATTGTTTAAGATAGTAGTTTGATAAAAATGAGTCGTTATACTGTGACCAAAGATGCATAGAATGCTTTAATCAGTTCTATAACGATTTGAAGTTTCAAGTAAACTCTATGCTTAACATTTCCAAGTGTCAAAATTGACAAATAATTACTTCAAACCTGTGAGAATCTAGCTACGGTATAATAAGCCCAGTAGATAAGAATCCAATGTTCGTCTGAAGTTCCAAATTACTCTACGTGAAATTTTTAAAATTAGACAAATGGAAAATTATACCGTGGCTAAGAAAGTACAGAATACATCTTTCTTCATTTTGAAAATTCTCATATGTAGAAATGAATCCGACTATGCAATAATCCACTTGAGAGAATAAGAGTAGATTCTATGGCTGCCTGACATTCTGAGTGGACTCTTCTATGTCAATGTTTCCGAGGGTCAAAATATATTACAAGAAACGTTTTTCTGTAGGAGATGCTTACTAAATCCCACCCGAATTCTGGTCGATTGGCAATTTTCGCTAGCACGTATCGAACAAATCATCGAACGTCACGGTGACCATAGAGTTCGCGAGGCGTATAGGATAATGCGAGCGGTCCCCTTTATTTGTTCCGGCGAGACATGCATAGAAATGGCCGTTGAGTAGGTAATATCTGGCCGGGCCGGACGAGTCCCTACCAATTTCTTCAGATTTCAGGAAATTGTGAGATCAGAGGTCGCCTGAGGAATAGACAAATAGGGGTGATTAAAGCGAGTGGGTAGTTTCGATATTTCCACTCGGATTGCGCCTTTAAGTAAGAGCCTGCGACCGTCCAAGTAGCCGTTTTATCTGCGGAATGAGGTGGTTAAGTTAGCCTTAACGGGAAGGTTATGGGCCGATTGTTTATACGATGTGCATGAGAAAATCAACGATTAATCTCGATCATTTCTTAATATGAACATTTTCATTTGAGAATGTCTCATTGTGAATGCATCCGATGAAGCAACATAGCTAGGCTTAGAAGTAAGGAAGATATATTGAACAGTTGCAGCAGCTACTATTTGGAAGTTGATCAAAATTAAAACTTTTTGGAACACCACTTTGGTGCAAATTGAGAGAATTCTTTTTAGCTGCAGTTTTGATGTTCTGACAACTTCAACACACAGGAGGACTGAAAGAAACATGAAAAAACGAAAAAGAAACAGAAAAAATATTTCCAAATGTGAACCTGAAAAGTAGATTACTGTAAAAGTGACGGTAGAATCTGTCTTATCGACAGGGGGCGTGCGAACAAGCGCTTAGGAGAGAAAAGCGATTTCGTCCATTGTTTTCATCAACCCTTTGGGGTGTAAGGTTTCACGGAATGCGCCCCATTACCACGGAGGGTCGAAATCTTGCCTAATGATCCCCCTTCCCGCTTACCCTTCCGATCACCCTAAACACTTGTCGGGAATTCTCCGATCGTTGTCCAGTGCAGCACTCCTGCAAATAAATGTTATTCCATTCGCAATTATCGTTTCCGCATTAGGGTGAACGAGAAATCGCTGATCGCTCCGCTCACCCCTTTCTCTCTGCTCCGACGGCGCTTCGCTCTTTCTCTCTCCGCTGACAGATTAGACGGCAAGGGTTCCACGCAAAAACAATTATATTAGAGAGTGTGTGTATGTGTACACCGTATTATTAGGTCTTGTTTATTGATGGGAATCAGATGTCGCTGAGATCGCACGCGTGCACTCTCACGACCCCTTCTGGCGAAAATTATATGATGTACATTGCGCTGCGTTTGTGCTAGTGAGATTTCAGATGAGAACTGTTTCTACCCCCTACTTTGATTTCTTCGAAAGTATTGCTCTGATCGCATCCACAATATAAACAAACCAAATATTTTTATCGGCTCAGGAGAGTTCTAGTATTTCTTGCTGCTAAGTAATGAGGAAACAAGCCATTGTTTCACTTGAATCTTTTTTTGGTCCTTTGAGCCGGATTTTTTAATCACTCTCAATTTTTCATCTTTCCTTAACTCATGAAAATTTATTTAGAAGAAATGATGTCTAAAGGACCTCAATAACTGCACTAATAATAAAAGATTCAGCTGAAACGGGTGATATTCGCCAAGTTTATTGAGACAATAACTAAAACTTTAGATGGAATACACAACTACTTCAACACTAACAGAAAGAAATGTCTAACATTAAAACCACAGACCTAAAGTTATAAAAATCATTTGAAAGATCATGTCTCAGATATTTAAACTGATGAGTTATCTCAGTAATTGGAAGTTGCATCAGTTAAAGCGTATTTTATACTCATATTTGATTTGAACATTTTAAATATTCAGGAGAAAGTTTGACTTGGGAATGTACAAAGAAATCCGATAGTAATAAAATGTTGAAAGGCACTGACGTGAAGTTAGAAGCTTTTGCCGTACTAACCATAATAAAACTGGCATATATTTCAAATTGATAAATTTTCCCAAATAAGGTCATATTGATTTCAGAATATAAGTGAATCGAACATTATTCCAGTTTGTATTTCTAGTATTCTTTGATGTTAGAAAATAGCAAATTTAATCATTAAATCATTACCCCGTAATGAATAATTGTTGAACGTATCAAGTCCTGAAAACATGTAGAATATTATCTCTCAACAAAACATGAATCCTTTCCCTTCGAGTCATTGGTCCTTCGAGACGGATTTTATTCGTTTTTTTAAAACTGAAAGATTTATGTATTTTCAGAGACAATTAACATCCGTACCGAGTGGCCTAACTATGAGATATATTTCAATTCCATAAACCTCCAAGTTAATCCTTGAACGCATTAACACCCCACGTGGTTCGGGTGACAAATGGCGCGAAAGGGGCAAAGTGCTACGAAACAATTACGTAGCGCGAGTGTGCACCGTCGTGCATGTACACATAGACTACACGTATTATTAAGAGTTGTTTATTGATGGGAATCAGATGTCGCTGAATTCTGCACGAGCGCGCGAGGTTCTTTACGGACGCGCAGTTCGCGAGAAGTTATGGATGTGCCCAATTACATCTTAAAAGCTGTGCTCCATTAATTTTCACAGCTGCTGCCTCTTAATTGGGATCCACGCGCTCGATAATAAACGGAACCTATAGCACGTAATTCTCTCTACTACCGACGACGCCTGCTTGCGAAACTAGGCATGATTAGGTGAGACATTGCGCCCTCTGGATCCCGGCTGCGACTACTATGTGTGTAATAGTTGCCAAAATAACTTATTGAAACGGCGGAGACTGCAGACGCTCATTCTCTTGAATTATCGCCTTCACGTAATGCGAACGCCGCCGCGTCCGAAATTTGTCCCTAACTAATACTGATTATCCGGTTTATTTACACTGAATCTGCTCATTCGGTTCAATTATGCCTAAAGGAACGTACCTCATAAATATCCCATTTCGAAATCGCATCAGACCGGCACAGTTGGTATCACTCCTTCGTCATGAATTTCTCTGGTCCGAAAACGATGACACATTCACACAACTCGTCAACAAATCACTATGTTTCCGAATAATGACATATAACTTTGATTCTATGGCTATATTATGGGGTGTCAACTACAGTTCTTTGTTTTCGAATTGTGACATTCATTTCTGCATTACTACTTCATGAATCCCATATGGAATTTCTTTGAAAACAACTAACTGATCGTATTGAGAATTTTTATTCTTCGTTCTTTTTTCTCACGGAACAGGGAACGTTCAGAAGATAATAAGTATATAGATGAATTATTTATATGAGACCTTCGACTGAAACATAGTCCATTCGTTCTGTTTGTGAAGAATTCAATATGACACAGAACAATAACAAACGCGTCGAGATCAACAGAGCCGAAGTGGATTTTTACGGGATTTTCAACTGCGAGGAGCACGTATAATTGGAAATACGACGCATATTGCATTGATTGGAACAATGAATTTACCTGTAAGTACTTGTTTTATTCATGAGGCGATCCGCGAAGGTTACTTTGTATGTACTTAGTTCTAATCGGAGTTGAAGTCATCACATGATGAAAATATTTTGTACTTGTTTTGTGAATTTCAGCTACCACTCTCAGGTTTTTAAAACCAAAAATTGCAAACGGTAAATATAGAAGGAGTGAATAATATATATGTGGGATACTGAATATCCCAGAATCTACAAGTTCGAAAGGAAAGAAACTATGGAAAATCAGATAAAAATGAATCCAAGGAGTGACAAATCAAAAATGAATTGATAAATACCCAACAAAATATCAACGTAAAATGTATGAAGGAAATTTAGTCGATTAAATATATAGATTAATTGCAATTGCGGATTCAAAGGCACCATGGAATACAGAACAATAAAGCATGAAGCGTTGAATATAAATCAGTAATTATTTCACACAAAAAAGCCATGAAATACATAATGTTCACAAAACGTCGACTTGGATGGCTCCCTTTATAAGACCCATCGCACAGTTACACTTTACGACAACACAGTCATTCATAAAAACTATTCGGACATAAAAGTAAAAATGTTTGAAACGATAAAACAACTTTTATCGAATGAATTAAGTGGGTCGAAAATTGTAATATTCGATTCTAAGAATTTGGAAGAAACCGAAATGAAAATAAAGCATGAGGTCGTCGATAATGTGAATGAAAAGTTTTACAACAATCATACCCATTGAAATATCAATATACAAAGCGTGGACTACAATTGAACCTAGGGCTTCCTCCATACCGCAAGGCATGCGAAATAAATATATTTAATGACAAAATGGTAAATGCAAAACAATATATTAATTCCTCAGTAAAACCTTTGGGACTAATAATGATAAAAAAACATTAGCGAACGAAAACAACAATTTTCATATATCTCCTTGAAACCAAGCACGTAAGTCAAATATTGCCATGTGACGCAAGTATGGATAAGGAATTGAGGGAATCTTGGTCGGTTGTTCTAGACATATCCAAGGCTTCCGTTCGTGCCTGACATAGGGCTCTTCTGAATAAGCTAATTTCGTATGGTTTTCCCGGTAGTCGTGCAATTGGATGATAAGTTTCCTCACCAACAGCAGCATTCATGTGGTCATGGACTGTGTCAGTTTTGGTGGCTTCAACGTGAACGCTGGAGTGTCCCAAAGCTCAGTTTTGTCACCCCACACTCTTCCTGATCCACATAACTGATATTCTTAGTACGAGCGAGAACCACATTGTAAACTTTGCGGATTATAGCACGCTGATGTCCTCTTTCACCACTGACAAAACTTAGAGCACCGTTGAGTCTCACCTCCATAGATGCCAGCAAATCGATTCCTTGAACGAAGATTTTAAAGAGAATAACGAATGGGGTCAACGGAATCTGGTGCAACTCAATGCCTTGAATTGCTTCAGCCGAAAAATTCCATGCATCTTCTTGACGTGTCTGTCAATTCTTTGGTTTGATGGGGGGAACAGATGACTTACATTGTGAAATAAGCTGCAAATAAGTTTTTGTTCAAGCTTCGGAAATATTTCCTTGCAGATCAGGTTCTTTTACCGTATAAACGCCAGAGCAGTACTATCGATTGACTAGGAAACTATAACAGCCAGTTTGAAGTCGTTGGAACATAGAAGAAGAGTGGCCGACTTGATCGATTCTTCATGCAACTGAAGATTCGCAGGGGACACTAGGGCTGCACAACGTGCATATCCCTATGGAGTTGAATTAACAACTTCGAGAACTGCCCAGAAGTGAACCATGCTTTCAGCTGATTTGTTCGTTCCAATGTATTATCTTCAACAGTTCATGACGAGAGTATACAACATTCAGTTTGGGACACCATCTAGGTGACATAGCTTTCCCCTTCCTCGGACAGTTAAACATAAAAAATCAGAATAAGTCAAAGAAATAAAGTTAGTAACAGTAGACTAATTTTTCAAGAATCCGTGCTCATCATCGAGAGATTGAAGCGCAAAAACGTGGAATAAGATGAAAACATGCTCTTGATTACAGTGCAAGACATATCGAAAAGTTCACGATAAAAAGATCGATGTTAACGAAATAATTCGCTCTTCGAATCATTGCGAAGGGAAAAATCAACGAAAGGTAAACACCGCCATTCTCATAAATCTGCGGAACAAGAACGAACTCAAGCCGAGGTACTCAAGTCGAATTCAGCAATTTCCGTTTCGCAGATTTGGAAAGAAACCGAAACGAAAATGAAGCGCTAAAACGTCGGCGATAAATCAAAAACTAATTTAACAAAAATACCCATTAAAATATCAATATACAAAACGCGGAGTAAGATATAGAACATATGGTCTCCGGCAAGGCACAAGACGCCATCATAGTCAATTGTTCTGTTAGCAATTTAGCCGTATTTCAGCCCCGGCGTTCGGGGGTTCGTCGCCGCCCCCTCCACCGTCCCCCGCTGTAGCGAGAGCGGCGGAATTCTGTTTTTCAGGAGCCCGGCCGGAGATCCAACGCCGGCGGCGCGCAGATAAGAGAATTGCACTGTCAAGCCGGAATGATATATTTGACCAACATTTCCATACACCAGGGCTTGCATGAGGATTTCCAATGAAGCGTACGTGCGTAATCTCTCCGATTCGAATTAACGCGGCACCAGGCCCACAGACCCTCGCCGGCTTAGGTTATCAGCCGCCCAACACCTGACAATATATTCGGGATGGACCCGGCCGTCAGATCTCATTAATTATAACTTTGAATTACGTTTTTCTTTCTCCCGCGTCCTCCATTTCCTACGGGAAAACCATCTGGCGGAGGAATTTCCATCCCATCAGACTGAAATGTACGGAAGCGTATTCGTTCGGATTGCCGAGAGTTTGCAGTGGTGAAAAAGTGAACTTTTCGGAGGTTAGCTTCGCTTAATGATGATAGAATGAGATTAAAATCCTTTGATTGGTTCTTTGACATGAAAAAAATACTAGCGCCTACCTTTTACAACTAGCACTTGGGATATACTAAAAATATTTCAAATCGACGCCCTGTAGAATTGGAAGTTCCGTCATTTTTAGGAATTTCCTAGGTTTTTATGTTTTTCCCCAAAATGGCAATGTTGCAAACGTATATAACATATAAACTGGTTATCAAAAGGTAGGGATATTGATGTTTTCCGAAGATGCATGTATTCCGTATCTTCTTAATATATTTTTTTCCAATTACATAAACTTATAATGATTATTGAAACGTCTTCTGGTTCATGGTGAAGCAAGTTTTTATTATGTTTAGTAATTTTTTGTCCATGTGTGTTAGAAATGATGATTTTATTTTCAGTCTGTATTTCATTGTCAATAAGATCAAACGGTTTCACGCAATGAAAAATCGAATTTTCATCATGCCAAGGGAACTACTACGATGCCAACAGAGCCTTTGGATTGCTTCAGGCTGATCCAACAAAAGTGGAGAATTTCTTCAATGCAAGCCAAAGTGTGATATCATATTTACTGGCAGGGTACTTTGCTACTGGAACTTTTCGTCAAAGACCCCAGAAGTGGTAGTCCACCTGCAAAACCACCAGTAGATGACCGCTTTTTTAATCTTTTGGTGAGAGGGCAACCTCTCAGAATGGCAAGTTAGAGTGGGTATAATAGCGAGATGAATAGCGCAGTACTCTTTACTGACGGGTCCAGAGTGTAGACACGTCCAGTCATATGAAGGAACTGAAGCTGTGTTCAAGAAAACCATCCTTTTCGAGGAGACAGTTATAGTTAGGGGTGGAGTTTGTTTAGATGGCAGAACTGACTTATTCGTACTTCCAAGAACCATAACTTCTCTGATATATGTTGATGAAGTGAATAGACCCCCAATTTTACAAAGCCATTGTTGAAAATTTTGTTTTTCTGGATGATAATACCCTGCCACACAGATCCCACCGGATGATTACTGTTAGCATTACCTACAAAACCCATTGATCTAAATCCAATTGAGCTCACTTGGAACCAATTACAAAGAACCTTTGATGCACACAGACCACAGCAAAAAAACGCTTCAACAGCGGGATCTTTTGCCACAACTTAGGCAACACTTTGAGCAGGATATTCTCAACAACTTGGTGGTAAATATGCAGGGAAGATGCCAAGCAGTTTATGCGCGTGGTGGTCATACTCTATATCAAGAGTGAATACAAGTATGAATTTTTGAAATTTACAGAATTCAATTTTTTTTTAAATTGTATATTTTTTCGTTTATTGTATTTTTGTTATTGTTAATATATAAATTCTTTGAAATCTTCAAGTCATGAGATTGGATTGTACTGGAAAATTATGCCTGATAAAATATATGTAATGAGTACTGAAAAAACTGCACCCAGTCTAAAAATATCAAAGCAGCGAATCACCTTCTTGAGTTGTGCAAACGCATCAGGTTCCCACAAACTCATGCCGTTGATTATTGGCACAGCAAAATCTCCAAGAGTATTCAAAAATTTCTATAATCTCTTTATCTACAAAAATACAAAAAACGCTTGGATGATAAAGGAAATTTTCAAAAATTGGTTCTTCGAATGCTTCGTACCAGAGTTAAGTGTTGATATGACAAATGAAATGTGAGCAAAGGAGAATTTTTTGTTGGTGAAGCAATTTCTACAATATTCAAATCTTCCGGTAAAGGCACTGCTTCTTCTAGATAATGCACCCTCACATCCATCAGCTGAAGAGTTGAGAACAGAAGATGGCAAAATATTTGTGATGCTTTTGCCTCCTAATATGGCTCCCTTAGTTCAGCCAATGGATCAAAATGCCTTGAAGTTAACCCAACTCTATTACAGAACAAAACTTTTCAGTTTTCTGGTGGCTTAAGGACACACCATGGCAGATGGGCTCAACAACCTCACCTTGAGGGATGCTGCTTTACATTTACACCGGAAATGGCAACAATTAGATCCTCTGGTAATCAAAACGTGTTGGAACAAAATTTTTGACTATAACGACATTGATGAAGATGAACTTCCTCTTGAGAAGCTCCGAGAAATATTGATTACTAAAAAATCGGAATCTATAGTAGAGCAAACTATCGAGTTGCTGAACATAATTTATCCGGTCAGTTGAGAAAACTTTGTAACACTCATACTTATCAAATATTCGAGCAAATCAACTTCGATTTAAGATACTAGGTGAGTAACTACTTCAGATATTTTTCAATTTTTAGGCTGAGTATAACTGTGAAGATGTGGAAAACTGGAAGAGAGATATGCTGGAAGTGAACTAAACTCTGGCTGATATTGATGGTGATTCGAATGTCCTCACTGATATGGAAACTGAGGAAAATAAGAAGATTCCTATTGCAGAGGTTCTGAAGGCATTAAAAGTGGTTTCTCAAAGAGCCCAACAAAATACTTATATGAACATAAGTGAAATAGCAAGCCTAAGAATAGCATAAAGTAGTGAATCCCCAACTATCCGCCAAACAAAAATAATTTATTATTTCAAATGACAATTTTTAATTTTTTTTAATTGAAGTTTAACATCGAAAGCTTTGGTTCCATATAATTTTTTTAATCATATAAACATTCATTTCATGTCTTTTACACACATTCCACTGGTGTGAATGGCTCGAAAATATCAACAAGCAAAATTTTCTGTGTTCAAACTAACGCGAGTCTACTGTATTTTGATAACTGGAGGATTCGTTTCCACAGTGAAACAAGTCCACTTTGAAGCAGATATAATAAATTCCGTTTCTTTTTGGACCGATTCTCTGGCACTGCAGTATATCAATAAAAATAAAAACAAAATCTTTCAATAATTCTGGCAGAAATCAAAGACAATAGCCGAAATTTCTTCGCCGAAAAAGAGCAATCGACTGGTCGGTACGAGGCGCTGAAGGAAAACGTACAGTCATCGGTAGAAAAATTAACGGCTCACAGAACAATCCCCGACGAACAATGGTGCCCCGGCTCGTGAATAATTTGTATGACAGTATAAATGATGGGCGTTGTGTACATTAGACTATTGCAACATGTGGAGTATTTGAAATACGTATTCATCGTGCTGCAAGTGCTTATAGGAAGGTGGAAAGTGCAAGTCACCATCAAAGGCCTGACTGCCACCATCGGGTCTCACGTTCGCGTATCGATTGTGAAAAATTCACGCCTTCCGAGCGTATTTTTTCAGACTTCCCCGAGCAGTGGCGGGGGTCTGGACCCCTCGCTGTTCACGGCTCAATCAAAGAGAAGGTAAAAAATTGCCCATGTCCATCGGCTCGGAGACGTCATAACTTTCTTTCGATTGGTTGGACGAATAATTCCCAAGAACGAACTTTCTAACTACAACTCACGAAAAACCAATACTGGCGTTTGATTAAATGTCAAATTGAAAAAGTCGGACGGAGCCACATCGAGTAAATACGGTGGTTGTTCATCTTTGTCATATTATGACAGATTGCGAGGAAGCTGAACCATTGTTTCAAAATCCTAATAAAGAGTTTAATTTTGAAAAGCCCGCTATCTGGGCAGCTGTCATCTTTTAACATTTGACAAGTAAAAACAAACGCCATTACTAAAAGTGGAACAATACTTCAACAACGCAATGAAATTGCTAAAATTCACCACAAAAATGGTGAAGATTTTGCAGTCACAGTTCGCAAAACTAAAGCACTTCGTCTTGCAGCACCTTCTCGGCCGGCAATAGTGAAACTGGTGGAAAAATTGGAGCTGTTAGGACAAGTTAATGATGTGAAGAATCAAAAACGTGTACGGCGTTCAAGAAAAACTAAGGATATTGCTGCTGCTGCACGAAAACCCAAGTTTGTCGATTCCTCGTCGATCTTTTGAATAGGGCACTCCACAAACGACGTTACACCGTATTTTGCATAAATACTCAGGTCTTAAGGCTTGTAAAGTTCAGTTGACACAAGAACTCAAGCCGGTCGATCACCAGAAACGTCGTATCTTCTCTGATTGCATCCCTGAGATGCATCAAAATGATCCAAATTTTCATCGAATAATCATCTTCAGTGATGAGGCCTATTTTTACATCGGATGCCACGTTAATGAGCTGAATTGTTGCATTTGGGGCTCGGAAAATCCAAGAATGATTTTTGAAAAGCCTCTCCATCTTCAACATCTCACGTGGTGCAGTTTTTGGGTTGGCGGTTTGATTGGACCTTACGTGTTCGAAAATGAGGCTGGTGCAACTGTTACGGTGGAAGATATTGATGTGAACGACGTTTATTTTTAACAAGGCGGCGGTATGTGCCACATAGCAACGACAAAACTTTACGGAGTTCACATGATATTGACTTCTACATCGATGCAAGACACCTAAAACGCAAGAACTCTGCTTCTACGCCATCGATTTTAATGAACGTTTGACTGATCGTGTGAGAGTCATGGAAAATTGGGTTCAATGACTTCATTACTGCAAGAGTTTCTGTGGTGGACATTTAAATGATATTTTGCTTCATAACTAATGCTATCCATTGTACTTCATAATGAAGTAAAAATTTCAATAATTTTCAAATAAATAATGTGTTTTCTTCACGAAACAAAATGGGGCACTGTTAATGAAAGACCCTTCAGATACCATTTCTGATGTTAATGTTGTGGTCATCGCTTGTTCGAAGTATATAACTGCCGACAGTCTGATATTAAAGTAAAATATTCCTGAAATTGCTGTGATAGTCTACATAGTATAGATGTATTACACTTGAGTTACTTCGTCAAAGTCAGCAAATATCCATACCTCTTCCAAACACCATAAATTCCAGAACATTTCATCTGAATATTTCAAGAATCGAGAAAAACTCGACGTATTTTAACATCCCTTTGCTGAAATTATTCGAATTTACTCGACGGGACAATATAAGTAATTCAAATCAAATTATTAGGTTCAAGATGAGATTTGACGAGATGAAAAGTGTCCAAACTTGCTTGTTAAGTCCGAATTCTGTCAGATTGTTATGCTGGACGCATTGGCGCATTCGCCATTTAGCAACCGAAACTCCCTCGAAGGGAAAATACAACAGTTCCGGAGGAAAATATTCTAATTGGCACTCATCGACCCTCGATTTTACGCGAAAAACAAGGCTGTTTTTCCCCCGACCGGACGAGGGGGGCGGCCTCCCACGCCGCTGTTCCGTATCGTATTGCCTGTCTTTCTAATTTCTGTACATGAAAAAGGCGAGTCCCCCGCTACCTGATCCATTAGCCGCGCGGGGGCGAGACATCGGTATCGGGGGCTGCAGAACGCTGCCCCCACCTCCCGCCACCCGCGTTAACGCCCGTATTTTGCTCATTCCGGAAGCCGCCGAAAGATTCGGTAATTACATTTGCGAGCGTGGAATGTAAGCGAGCTATGCAGATCACATTTTAATGCAATTCCATCCATTATCCTGGCAGTGCCATTAACACCAGCATGATGCAATTTGGATTGTATAGAACTGCCACAGCCGCATTCGGAAAGCTATCTGGCCCCATTCCCGTCGCGGGGCACAAAGGCGCCCGCTGGATATCGTTAGACAAGACGCGAGTACCAGCCAGTGAAACAGACACTGATTGCGACAATGGAATGCTGCTGTGCCTTCGCGAGACGCTCCCAGATACCGATGAAAGCCTTTTTTACTCGATAGAGACCCTTATTCAACCCTACCATTGTCCCGATTAACATTGGCAGTGTCGAATTCGCGTTCTCAAAATTGATCCTTCGCTACGGATATTAATATTTGCGCCTGAATAGCCGCAAAGTGGTCAATATGCCATTTTGAATCAAAATGGTTCTTTTCACACAACATAAAATGAGTTCTCAGTAATCGTCATAACGAAATGTCGAAGAACTATTCGATAAACCTCCGGTTTACACAATGAATCTCGGCTTAAGCCTATCAACATAACTAAGGATTCATTAATTCGATTATATTACAATGCTTCCCACTAATCGTATGATATTGAATTGTCATATGTATGAAGTTGCATTCAGTCCTAATAGAACCTGATCCAAATTAATTCAATATGTATAATGTAATTTTAAAACAATTTCACTGCGAACTAGGGCGTTCAGTGAAAATTTATTTTTTCCTCGTTAATATCACAGCCACGTCGCATCTGGAGAACTTTCGGTATTGTCAGCTGCCATTAAAAATTCTCTCGAGAATACTGATGTGACTACAACTCTCAAATTTGTAGGAAAAGAGCCTTTAATTAAATTTTTACCAATATTACATGACAAGCTTTTAAGCGAGAGGACCATGAAAATATTAGCTCAGGTTAGAATCGAAAAGAGTTCGAGAGCTTTGCATTCGAATACTCGACTGACCATTCGAGAACCAAGAAAACAAATTTCGAATATTGTGTTTACATCGCAAAGATTAAAAAACAATTTCAGGTTTTCCCCATCATAACAAACCGATCTAACCGTGTTGGATAAATTGAAAACCTTACGCTTTTCATCTCCGATATGTGTTTCCTCCTTATTTTAACGTATTTATAAAATATCCCGAATGGGGGAATATTTCATTTGGCCGTAGAGTTTTTCGGTGCAGGTTTTTCGCGTTCTTTCTCCTGGGGGATTCTGTATGGCGACACGGCAGGTTGGGCGTTATTTATGTGTTCTTTTCCGCCACGGCTCCTGTGTGCCCTTATAAAGCACGTATCACACGGTCCGGAAAAGGCGCCTTCCTAATCCCCGAACATGTGATGTATTGACGACTGCCGCGCTCCTGTTGTCTTCTAGACGTTTTCCCCGTTTTTGCACTATTATTTCCTCATGATAGCTTCCGAATTTCCTCTCGAAATATATCCCGGATTTTATTGGTTCCTACGTCACAGTTCGGCATTCCAGAAACCTTCAAATGGGACAGGAAGGAGTCTTTTAAGTTTTCGTACACCATGCAAGTGTCAAATACCAAAACGGTTGTGATGTTTCATCACTAATATGAAAAAAAGTTGTTTAATCATAGGAAATATGTAGCCCTACCACAATTACTTTGAACTTTTCCCAAAAATACCTACAAACTTGCAGTGTGGTCATGTGATGGGTTACTTATTTAAAGTGTACTAGAGCTCGGCATGTTATAAATCTTCATGAGTCAGCAGTAGTAGATAAGAATCGAACAATATCGTAACATATTCTTTAATTTATGAACTAATAAAGGTGTAAAAATTTCCTTTTTACATCTTATGACCAGCGGATTATGTTGTGTTTATTTGAAGTTCAGAGGTACAGTAGGAATGAAATATAGCCTTATCGTGGCTATGCTGGGCTTCTTAAAAAAATACCTTCGTACACACGTAGTCTCATGACGTGTGATCGATTTGAAGCGTACAAACTCGGCGCGTTACCTTCATGAATCAGACGTATTTTATTTTGTGTTTATTTGAAGTTCAGAGGTACAGTAGGAATGAAATATAGCCTTATCGTGGCTATGCTGGGCTTCTTAAAAAAATACCTTCGTACACACGTAGTCTCATGACGTGTGATCGATTTGAAGCGTACAAACTCGGCGCGTTACCTTCATGAATCAGACGTATTTTATTTTGTGTTTATTTGAAGTTCAGAGGTACAGTTGGAATTAAATATAGCCTAATCGTGGCTATACTGGACTTCTCCAAAAAATACCTACGTACACGAGTATTATTATGATGGGTAATTGATTTGAAGAGTACAAACTCGGCGCGTTACTTTCTTCAGTCAGAAGTAGTTAATGTCGTGTTTATTTGAAGTTCATAGGTACTGAAGGAACTAATCGAGCCTTATCCTGGCTATGCTGGGTTTCTTCAAAATATACCTACGTATAGGTGTAGTATTATGATGGGTGACCGATTTGAAGATGTCAAACTCGGCGCGTTACCTTCCTTAGTCAGAAGTAGTTTATGTTGTGTTTATTTGAAGTTCAGAGGTACAGTAGGAATTAAATGTAGCCTTATCGTGGTTATGCTGTACTTCTTCAAAAAATACCTACGTACACGTGAGTCTTATGATGGGTGACTGATTTGAAGAGTATGAACCTGTCGCGTTACCTTCCTCAGTCAGAAGTAGCGGATACGAATCGAGCGCAATCTCGTAACGCGTTAGAGCAATTTCGTTAATTAGGAAAGGTGTTCCTTAATCGACAATAACCGCACGTAGGACGTTATTAGGAAACGGCGCACTATCGTAGATAAACCCTCGTGATTCACGTACGGGCGAGAGAGTGGATGAGAGGAGCGGGAAGCGTAGACGCCGGCTGTTATTGTTCTAACGGTCCCTATTTTCATTTCCCGGTACAATAGTTCATTAAAAAGGTGTTTCAAAGGCTATTTGGTAAGCTATTAGGTGGCCCGATATTACTCCTCGGAGAGTCGTTCGCCGGCGGCATCATCCGACGACAATGAAACTCACTCGTAAATTGCCGCCCGGATCACGCGCTGGGGTGGAGAGCGCGCGGGCGTCGTCGGAAGGAGATCGCAGCGACGATGTCTTGCCGTGACCGAACATCCGACAGGACCGATAACGGCCCCCCGTGCCCGGAATGGCGATTAATCAGGAAGTCGTATTAACCCAGGTAAGACCGCGTCGTTTCCGGACGTAAAAAGTTCGAACGTCACCCGGAGAAAATGGGATTTCGAGATTTTTTTAGACTTCCGCCCGCGATAACCGATATCTGAGTTAGGATTTCGCCGAACGCGCGGTGGGAGGGATCTTTTCGCGATTCGACTGAAAGGAACGCTAGGGAGTAATTACACAAGTAATTACCTGATAATTAATGATATAATTAAGTTCCTGGATCATACTTGGTGCAGGTGTTTTTAAAATTAAAACCTAAAGTCAAATAAAACACTTTTATGTTTGCCATTTTTCCAGATTCGGCTCAGGTATGAAGTTATAAGCGTTTGAAGATTACAATATGCTAATACACTCCTGCACTCTGTTTACCACCTCCACAACAGATAACTGTTATTGCATTATTGAAATAACGGTTAGGCCATCTAGACTTTGCATTTTGAAGTAGTGGTCAGTTCGAGTTTGGTAACAATTGTGTCATTTATGTTTTGACAGAAAGTTAGTTCAGTAATCGGTCGATCCACGCTTGAACAAAACTGGTTGAAAACTTATTTCCAACTTGGTGAATCTTCTATCCAAACTTTTAGAAATTCAGTAGAAATTTCCCCCATGGCAATTTGTGGATGGATCAGTTCGTGAAACTGGATCGTTATTTGATGAAACAACCCTTTCACGTTCTCGTAGAGTGAGCATACCTGAAAACATTGCTGCTGCAGCCGAGAATGTAGCTGAACATCTATAAACATCAACTCGTCATCGTGATCAAGAACTGAACATTTCTTGCACTTCTCTGAGGAGAATTTTGCTTAAAGACCTCCGTATAAGGGCTCACAAACTTCAACTAGTTTGAACCCTCGTGAAGCCTCGTGAACATCCATTACGTGTCCACTTCGCTCGATGGGTTGGTTAATAATCGCATGGCCGTAAATGAGCACTTTTCCAGAAAAATCACCTTCAGCGGTTAAACACATTTTTTGTGGACATCTGTTGAGGATAAGTGTTAGGTAACCACCCTTGCCTTGAAACACGCCCCCTATGGCATTGTAGCTTGACGCACTGGGGGCGCTTGTCTTGACTAAGATCCTAGTTTCATCCCGGTGAAATAAAGGATTAAGTCTTGATGCCTAAAGCAATGTCACTCGCGCCAGTCACTGGACCCGTGTGGTGGCAATTAAATCGAATGGGGCCGTAGTTTCATAAAGGTAAAATGGAGGGCTGAGCCAGTCCGATTCAGTGACGAGGGTATTTGTCGCACCACAGAGTTTCACCCTTAAAACTAACGTCCTCTACCCTATTGCAGTAAATCTCCTGATTTTTCTGTCCAATGGCCGAGTGCGTTATGTAGCATACTGCGTTACCTCGGAAGGATGGAGGCCCTTGAGAAGTATTCGTACAACCCGGCCACCCAATCGGTGTTGGACTCAAGAGGCAGTGTTTGAAAGTCCGCATGCTGAACCAGAAGGGTATTCCATCCATCCGGTCGCAGAAACTCATGTTCAGGATATCTCGAGAATATTTCAGGGTTTAGCCGGACTTGACGATTCGACCGGTCTCGTCCTGAACCAGGATCGATAGCGAGACGTTTCTGGGGTTTGTGGATCGCGACGATATGGCTAGACCGCTGGTGCTCGTAACAGGATCAATTGAGGCATCAATATTGAGACTATCTTGGTTCATGGGACTGCGTTTGGGTGGTTGGATAAGAAGTCCCTTCGGCGTGTGAGTTGCGTCCCAAACGACTCGGGTACTGACTATGCAGAGCCAGTAGAGGTTGGATAGTGCTTCGCTGCTGCCATTCATGAGATTAAACCCCTAACAATCGACAATATACTAAAAAATTGGATCGATCGCAAGGATTTTATTTGATGAGAGGCATCTATGGTTCAAAATTAATGCATAACCTGAACACTCACTTTCTCCTATTGTAAAATAATGAAAAGCTTCAATTGACAGAAAAAAAGGTAACTCCAAACATAAATTATTTTGACATGATATTTTATACTTCTTGACAATCTTCAGATAGCTGTAACATTTAGAATAAAATATTGAAACGATCAAGTTCGATACGAAATATTTCTTATATTGCAATCTAGAGACATGGTGATAGTTTTTAAACTTTTATTCTGAGAATACTTCAAACTTGTTTCAATTTGTATCATTTTACTTGATTCTCATTGTTAGTTATCTGAAGATAGTCAAAAAGTATGAAATATCATGTTATAATCACTTATATGTAAAGATAACCATTTTATTTTTTCTGTAATTTGAAGTTCATCGGACATAATCCTTTGAGATTGCAAATGGAGGTCAAGAAAATGGCTGAATGTTCTCAATCTTAGAAGATTTTTTGTGGCAGAATTTCATATTTCCTTAATTTTTACATATCGTTCTTCATGAGAAATTGGTTTGAATTAAAATACAGATCTTCTTGTGAATTTTTGTTCATGAAGAAAACAAAAATATCGTCCAAACGTAGTGAATAAAAACAGATATGAAAAAACAATTAAAATTATAACCCTTGACGGTAAAATCCAACTGATTTTCGGTATTGAACCAAGGTGTTCAGTTCGCTCTTTAGACTAAAAATTTGGTCTTCAAGCCAAATCAATCATGATCATTAAGCGGACAACTCTGCGCGATTCGAAATTCTATCAGATGAAGAGAATGCGAAAGCATACAAATTCGGTCTTTCCTGTTCTGACGACAATCCCCTTCGAATGTATAGAACCCTTAGGCATTTTAATTTAGACCAAAACCAGTTAATGAAGTATTATGGGACTCGAGAACAATCAAGTAAAAAAAGGGTACCCATTAGCATTTTTATTCTTGTAGGGAACGATCCTCTTTGAATACATTCCATTGTTTTTTCTTCTGCTTCTGTGCCCAGACACGACGCATTTTTCTTCTATTTTTCGACCGCATTAATCGGCTATTTTGTATTTTGCCGTCTACTCACCTCTAGTTATTCAAATGACGTCCCGATGGGAAAGGATTTGCAGATTCGATAACATGTATGATTCTGTGGTTCCTATATGAAAATATTAATACCGTTATGAACGATATCCGCTTCTGTGGTTTCTTTTTTGAGTATTGATTGCAAAGGTGACGGATACAAGTCTTTTTTATCTCAAAGAATGTCGGTGTTATATTACCAACGAAAATAATATCGCTATTGGCGAACAGGAAGCAAATATGTTGTCGATTAGTCCTTCGCGACGGAGTAATAATGATGTTATAAAAATTAATATACGTAGGTATGTCAACCACCGTTTTTTGTTTGATTTTTTCCAGTTGAAGAGTCAAGAGGGATTCTTCATGAAACCAGTTTTTAAGAGCCATCTACTGGGGTCTTATTATTCAAATGATGTCAAGAAACATTTCTGAAGATGACATAAACCGTTAGATTTTCTGGCTTGTCTATGAAGATGACATCGTGATAGACGAAATCCGGATCGGCAGATCTGCAGATTATTGTGAAAAAATGTACGTTCAAAAGTTGTTCCTAGTCAATCTCGTTATTATTTCGATATGAAGAAGCTGTTAAACCGAAATTAAGTATCACTTTGATCAGGAAGAAATAGCAAATCTGTATGTTCTACAAATTGGTCCTCCGCTATGGATAGATAAAATCCGATATCCGTGAGCCACGCTTTTTGGAGTTTAAGAGACTAGAGGGATTCTTTACATTTATAATTGATGATTTTTAAGCAATTAATTATCAGGTTGTAATTATTCAAACGACGCAAGAATCTTGTGATTTTATGGTTCGTGCGTGGAAATAATAATAACACCGTGATGAACGAAATCCGGATCTGTGGTTACCTCCTCCATCTCAAGGATGGTGGGGAAAACTGTGCAGAATCCAATTCTAGTTCGGAACCGTTCGAAGGAATCCTGCTGGAGGAAATGTAAGGAATTCCTTAATCGCGCCAGATTGATCGGAATTTTTGCGGCGCGGAAGATCCGATTGAAAAAATTCGTTTTCAGACACAGGAACGGATTGATTAATAGCAGTAATTACCGATCAGCTTTCTGCGCTAATTAGATTTGGGCCTCCTGCCGCCTCGCAACGAGATTAGGGCAGGAAATGGCGCACGTCGCTGCGCTGGCGCACGCGTTAATTGTCATCGATTTTTATAATGCCATTATGTCGGTACACAATTTATCACGTTAGTCGCCCGCGCCATCGAATATTCACTCGCAATTCCGGCAGCAAACGGCACTATAGATCGGTCCGAATCCATTAAGGGCCATCCCGCAGTGTCTCGACGGTCATTTTAGCCTGTTTATGAGCCTGAAGAGAGCGATTACTGTCTGCTCTTCGAGGAAATGGCCACCGCATACGTGCTTCACTTGTCTCCGACTCTCTCCACCGTCTCGTTCCGCCCGTTTGAATAGGTGCTCACTAGAACTAATTACGACTCTTCTTCGTCTAGATTTTCGCAAGACGCCTGCTTTTTCATTCCACCGTCACCAAACACCCATTTCGGAACGTACCCCTTCACTAGCGGAATTCATAGAAAGGAAGCATCCTAACCTCAGTTTATACATGACATGACGTTTTCAACCATAGATTGTGATAAGTTAGGTATAAGTGGAATATATGCCAAATAAGATGGAAAATGCAAATTTTCAAACGTACGAGTGCAATTATATGTCAAGTAGGATTGAAGCGGAATATTCAAGTGGAATATATACATTTTTTCTGGTAAAATTCATATATCAATTAATTATTAATATTTTTCAATATTATCCACTATATTCGTAAACTGAAGTTTTCTATATTGACTAAAAATCAAATTATCTCTCCAAAGATAGCAATCAAATATCTTCAACTACTTGATGAAGAAGTGTCGAAAAAGAAGTTAAAAGCTTTCAATATAAAAGATATTTATAAATTGATATATTCTGAAGGAGGACGTAAACATGAACTTATTATAACTTATTTTTTGAAACTTCATCAAAATAACACAAAAAAACTCACCAATTATTAACTTGAAGGATTGTAAGACCCGTATCTTGAGCTAATTGTTTCTTCTGGTCCTCCGAAGGGTAGGGATGCTGTAATAAAAAACAACGTTTTAATTAAAGAATTTTCAATTGAATAGAACAAGTAGTTACATAGAGCCGATATGAGATAGTTACCTCGATGATCGGTATCACATTTAATGATTTCATCGAAATGAAGATATTATGTGGGTTAATAATAGCCCATTTCTATTAATTTCCGACATAACCTATATTGATAAGTGAGCTTTACTTAATAATCCTAAGTTCCCTAAGACTATCACGTTTTGATATCTAAAATAAATTTCTCTGTTCAATGGTGATTTCTTGTTGTGGTTAACAATTTTTTCCATGTCCAAAATCATAATGATTGTATGTGTGGTAGACCATAGAATCTATGAACTAATGTCGTTTGAGTAAGGTGTAACGGGATCAAATCAGAATTTCCAACGTCGGAGAATCGCCGAATTTTTGGCGATTTCAGCGTTAAATTGTCTCCGTATATATGACACGGACGACACGAAATCGGCAAACCTTGACGGCTATTAATCATCGGGGCGGATGCGTTCAGATTCGGGGGTGGCGGACCTTGGAGGTGTAAAGATTGCACGACGCGAAACACGTGATTATTCACGTCTTTCGTGACCGGGCCGTCAGAGGGCGTGTCGATCGTGACGTGTACTCGGGAACCGTAATAGTCTGTGTTCTAATAATCGCCCAATAGGCACTAAAAACGCGGAGTAAGGTTTATTTGCGTGCCCGAAACGTGCCGATATCGGGACAATCGGTAGGTGCACATCTTGCAATGCTGGAATAGTAATTGGCGCGGTTTTGGTTTTAATAGACTGTCAGTGAAATGCGAAATCGCCTATAAGGCCCGATTTACACAATGAGGAAGGAAAAGCGATACATGTTTAAGTGAACCAATTATCTCAGAATTCCCCATTCAAAACTCGCGTCCTATTGGATAGCAAAAAACCAGATTCAATGTGATGAAGTTAAAGTTTATTTTCCACGCTCGAATCAAATCTCGAGCTGAATCAATGTCGGAAAATCTCGGATAGTGCGAAAAACAGACACTGAAGCAGGTCGAAAAAAAGCTGCAAATAAACTAAAGAAATAACTAATTAACATCTCTCAATCTCCGAGCATGCTGAATGAACGCACGGAAATGGTTAATTGCAGCAAATGGCGAAACGGGTATTCCACCATGTTTTTTTAACGCGAAACAATTTCTCATACATAATTAACTGCCATTTTTTCACATTGTAAACCGGCGAATGATCGAACAACAGCAGAGATAATAGATAATTTTTTCCCCATGTTCATGGTGGCGTTCGAATAAAAATAACATTGATCAATACTGATAAAACACCTCGAATGGCAGCAGCTTTGAAGTGTTTAAATGGGCGAAAACGTAATAAAAACAGCCATGTCGTGACAGCCATAATTGAACCAGTGGACAGTGACGTTTATATATATTTATGAATATTCAGTGAATCGTAGAGGACCTGTTAAATAAAATTTTGGACACCAAGGAGTAATTTCAGAAAATCCATTAAAAATATTACGGATTTTTGACATGTTCTCATTGGATCGATGGGTCTGTTCGGTATAAATTGTGTTACAGATTTTCAAATAATTAATAGGCAAGTTGAATGTGCAACTTCTAAACTGGATGATTCAAAATATTGACTCGCAAAATTAAAGATTATTTACGAGTATAACCACAAAACACGCCATTTTCAACTGGAATGAATTCACAGAAATGAATGCAACTTCAAACTAAGTCGTAGAAACTCAGTTGCTCCGATTCGGTGATCAATGGATCGACAGATACACTTATCAAATTTGACAAACAGATCAACGACTTTGGCTTTCACAAAACAAGTTCAGGTAGTTGATCACGTGGAAAAGATCCGAGAAATCATAGAAATAAAAAGAAGGAAATTAGGAAGATATTATTTCTGTGGTAGCGTTGTTAATATAGGTTTAGAATTTAGAAACGGATTGTTATTGTTTATATGCTTATCATATCATACTACAACGAACTGCGTTATTAGTATTACTTGTGTGTAGGCAAAATGAAAGCCGGTTTCAAATGGGCAATTTCAATTGATAACCTTTTTAACAATTCTGCATACCGATGAATTTTCAATGTTGATATGATCTTCTATAGTCATTTGGAAACCATCAGTTGCATAAAATCGTAGATTAATTAATGATCATAATCTCGCATCGATAGATTTATTCCTTTCAGTGCGTCCAATTTCTTGTCCAATTTTATATAGTAATTCCATCACGACATTTTTGTTGAAACAAAAACGTATTTCGAAATCAAGATCATCATATTTTGTAAAAGGATCACTCCTGTTTGTAATAATTTCAATTTCACTTAATGTTCTTGTGATGAACTAATTTCTAAAAGCATTTTACAATTATATCACTGGAGTAAAGTTACCAATAAATAATATACTTCAACTATTTAACGAAGAATACGAAAATCTTTATTTACCAAAATCGACAAATAAACTTGATCTGTGATTTAGCAGTGATTCTAGGTTGGATCAGAGCACAAAATATTTTTTGGAACCCAATTTGTACTTGACCTTAGAAAAGGGTAAAAATATGAAAATGTTTGTGATAATTGGGAATGAACAAATGAGGAATTAATAGATTGAAAATCGTATTGTAGAATTACAAAGAAGAAAAACATAGTATTTCAAGAAAAAACGTTATTTACCTCTCAAAACGTGAAACATTAAAAAAGCGTGTTTATTTAGATAAGTTTCCTTAATAACCTGATATTTTTCAATAGCACTTCAAGATAAATTGAGCGTATACCTCATGAGGCGGTCTAATTATATGGTTTTTAATGAAAGTTGAAATTTTCACATTAAATAACTGTTATTAACGTTAGCGTAAAATATATTATTATACGACTAATTTTTGGATACCAACAGGCACGTAACAATAAACTCATTAAATAGTAATTTCATCGTCAAACAACCAGAAACCGGGACTCAGGTTGGTCTATAACGATAATCACGGTAATCATGAGGTATGAAGTGAGAAAAGTAGGTAGAAATATTCAGCGTGGTTAATTTTTGGACCGTGGTTGATACGCTACTTTTTACTTTGATCCTTATCGCAAGTATGAAAAAATTAAAGAAATAAAGTGGAGGATATTTAGATAAATTGTGCTGGGAGGAAAGAGGCAATATTTATTGTTATTAGTTTTCCTGAAAGATGATTAAACAATGAACATTGGTTCCAGTCAGTCTTTGCTTGATGCAAACTCACTTTAAACGTTTATTAAATGATTTAATCACAAATTTCCACACGTCCATTTAAAAATACAATGTTTTCGTTGTTTTTAGTCAGAATGTGGTATTTTGAGAAACTATTATATAGCGAAACGATTTTTATATTTATTCAAGTGAACATGTGAAAATTTCAAATTATATTGTTTAATATATCGTTCAAGAAACGAATAAATGAAGATGTAAAAGTGTTTGTTTTTCGTGTTATTTTTGTTAAATGAAAGAATCTTTATTTTCCAGCAAACTTTTGTTATCCATGGTTTACTTGCTCCATTTTTAAACATTCCTTGTTATGAATTAATATCAACAGTAGAATAAGGCTATGAAGAATTTCCAAAAAAATATCCTGGAAGAATTTGTATACTGATTTACGAAGGAAATCTTCCAAACAACCGATTTAACATTGTTGAATTAAACTGGTTTTTAAAGTTTCCAAAGAAAAATTGATATATGTATTGTTGAGGACATGAATAGGAAGAATATTTTGAATTTTTTTTATTCTCAATGCCAGAATTTGATTTTTTAATGAGTAAAACGTCAAAATTCAATACATTTTGTGTGATTCATAAAAATGTTACGATATTTATATGTGAAGATGTTTTTCACTTCAGAATTATATATTTTGTTGTATATTAATGTGAATTTTACTACTTTGTGGACAACCCTTCATAAAATATTGATATCACGAATTTCGTTGAGATTTTTGAAATTTTTCAAACGTTTAATCTGAAAGGAACCAGAATAGATTCAAAAATTAATACAAAGCCAAAAAAGTATGGAAATATTCGAAGGAGACTCACATCCATGGGAAGACTGATGATAAAGAAGAAGAAGAATAAGTTAATCCATTACTAGACTAGTAGCAACAGTAGTACTAATCATTTGTTAAGTTTTTTTCAGAATTTTCCAATTTTTAATTCCAAGAGTAGCCAGGAGATGCCCAAAATTTGGTGATACCAACAACTCAATATGGGAAGGAAATGCTGGAAGGGCACTTACAACCATAGAAAGATTGAAGAAGAAGAATTGGGTTCATTCATTACTCTTCTCATTATACATAAGAAAATATTCGATACTGTTCGCCTGTCTCAATATTTCACTTCCCGTGAAATAAACAGAAACAACTCGGGGATATCCAGAATTGATTTCTGATCCGGGATCACACATCTCCGAATGATTGATGTATCGAAAAAAGCTTCCGTGATTTGCGGCGCTAATATTGAAGCTCCCCGAAGTTTGTCGCATGGCGTCCTCAAGGATAGGGCAAGATATCAAAAAACTGGTCTTTCCGCAGCAGAATTCCACTTCCGCACAGAACATATCTGGGGCTGTATTTCCGGTATGGTTATCCCGGTTTATCTGTCAGGGGGCCCCGACGTCAACATGTGTCTCGCTCACGGAAATCCAGAGGGATTTGGCGAAACGTATTACACAATATTCGTCTACCATTTCCGCCATTTTAATTCGGTGGAAGATTTCGGGTGAGCGGAAAAGTCTTCAATTAGATTATTGGAAGATGGTCGAGTCCGATTGGGAATCTTTAGATACGTGGTTTAACTCTCAACGTTGACCCTTTAGAGTTGACTAAAGTTCCAAATTTCGAGAACATTCCTGAACATGAATTTCGGTATTTTAATCTAATTTGTTACATTTTTCTAGATAAATTTCCCACTGTTGTATTTTGTTAGCCTTCTGCAGTGCAATTGAAGTTTTAAACATCATACAAATTTACAAGTAACAAGTTTTCCAATAGAAATGATATAAGTAAAAATGATTATAATGACAACACTGTATATTATTATTGACATTTCCCATGTCATTTGTATTCAGCAGGTTATGCCGTTTAATTATGGGCAGATACAGGCTTAAACAACGTTTAGGAACTGTTTAATTAATTTATCAAAACTGTGAAAATTCAAGAAGAATTTAAGGACGTCGTATTGTAGACCATTTTAATCCAAGAATACCAATACGTCCTTCTCAACAGTTTAATCTTCGTCAAACATATTGGAGAATTTTAGGAAAATGTTTGGGTTTATATCCTTGCAAAATTCAATTGATTCAAGAACTGAAGCCATTTGACCACCATAAACGTCGCTTATTTTCTGATTTGGTCTTGAACAACTTGAAAAGGATGAACAATTTTATCGAAAAATTTTATTCGGTGATGAAGCTCATTTTTGGTTGAATGATTATGTAAACAACCAAAATTGTAGAATTTGGAGTGATAAAAACCACACGAAACTGTTCAGACACTATTACATACATTGATCTAAATTTCTTGAAAGAAAATGGTCAAAGAATAACAGTCAATGGAGAAAGATTCAGAACAACGTGGAATGAGTTTTTTTCCTGCTGTTGTTGAGAATAATCTAGAGGATATGTAGTTTCAACAAGAGGTGCTACCTGCCACACAGTCACCTCAACAATCGATTTATTGAAAACAAAATTTGGTAATAAAAGTATCTCAAGTAGTGGTCCAGTTAATTATCCTCCCAGGTCGTGTAATTCAACACCTTGGGGATATGTTAAATTACATGTTCATATTGATAACCCAACAACAACTGTATTAAACAATTAAAACTAAACATTGAACGTACCATTGATGAAATATAACCGAATATATGTGAGAGAGTGATGAAAATTTGGGTTAAGAGAATCATATGAATGCTATTTTCCATAACGTTATAATGTAACCTTTCATACAGAAGGAAAATTGTATCTTACTGAATAACCTATGTGTTTTTTAATTTTTAACTTGCATCATTTTCTTCAATTTTTACTCATTTTACAATAGTTTTGGCACGTCCTAAGCGAAAGGCTGACAATTAATGTTGAACGTCGGTATTCGAGAACATTCGAGTTATCGAGAACATTAAACTAATCTATATAGTATAAATAGTCACTTTCAAAATTGCGATCTGCACCTGAATTTGATGGTTATCAAACTTTGCATCGTTAGGTGAAAATTTGGAAGATACAACTTGAAAATTCTTCTTTTATATCTCGATTAATCATCCGATTCTTGAAAGTATTCGGTTCTGTTCACCACGAGATTTAACGTGAAACCTGGCTATTACCGCTAAATTGGTATCGTTTCTGCGGCAAGACTCGAAGATTCGGGAATGTAAAAATCTATCCGATCGATAAAGCTGTTGTAGAGCCGTGTAAAGAGGCCCAAGACCAAAAAGGGAAAAAAAGATTTCTCCGCATGATAGGAGGCGTCGGCCGTTCGAGCGGATTCATTAAAAGTATTTTAAATTGAGCTTTCCGAGGGCAGGGGTCCCCCACAGCTCCAGAAGACGGATGGCGGTTTCTTATTTATTGCTATCTACAATTCGGATCAGGCTGGTTCGATACGATTGTGACCGTAAATCTGGAATGGCGGAGGTGATATGTTCACCCCCGGGGTGCATTGAAATCAGCTCGTGTGCCGCCTCCGTGCGGTGTGTGTGTATGTGTGCGAGCGCGCGCTAGGTGATCGAATCCCATTCCTCCGCACCCTCTTCAATTTTCTACCCGTTACACATGCCCCCGCGCGTATACGCAAATAATGGCGAAAGATGCTGCATGCGGCATGGGGGGACCGTTACGGAATCCCAGTGTAATAATAAAAATCACTATATGCATGCCGGAGACCGGAGATTTTCCGACGGCGGGGCCATCAGGAAGGCTCGTCCTAGAAGTAATCATATAAGGGTTATGCAGCCCACGAGATAGGCAAGAATGGGGTTATGGGTCCCCCAGGGGCTCTTCGGAGGTGTGATGAGAAATGGATGGATAGTTCCGAGCGTCTCTCAAAAACCTTTTACGCCGCCGAGGAAAACGATTTGGTTTTTTCATCCCCTTCTGATCTCCATCTTTCACGGCCAGATTCAAACTGGCATCTTTACTGGACTACCAAAACTGAATGTGATATGAAATCGTGGAATTGCCGAATTGATTCCTCGATTTTAAACCAAATCGAATGTTTGAAGAACTTGTTCTAGAGCACTAGATCATTAAAAAGTTCCTTCAGTCATCACATCAGAAGTTTCATCAGAATCGTCATATAAAATACAGCGATACAGCTCTATCTTCAGTCACTATTAAGTTCAATTCAATCACCAAATACTTGAACCAGTCTCAGGAAAACCTTTGAAATCTAATCAATGAATAAACAGGAATACTGAATTAATTTTATTTCGACAGTGTAGTGCTTCATGGAAAAATTTCAGGCAATCGATTGTCAGTTGATGCACTTCGCATAGGCACGCCCATCGTCGAAAATATTGATAAAATCACAGAAATGATCGGAGTTGACCGGCATGTTAGAAGTCCTAGCATCGCCCAGTAGCTAAAGATCAACTATAAAACAGTTTTGAACCATTTGCGCAAAGCTGGATTCAAAAAGAAGCTCGATGTCAGGGTGCCAGATCAAAAAAACACTATGGATAGAATTTCCATCTGCGAAGTCTTGGTCAAACAGAAAAAATCGACCCATTTCTTAAACTGATTGTGTTTGGGGATGAGGAATTTGTCACATACGACAATATTGTTCGAAAACAATCGTGCTCAAAGCTCGGTAAAGCAGCTCAAACGGTGGCCAAACCAGAACTAATACTAATTTCGTATCTTTATTGTCAACAGCTGGACCGTTTGAAGCTGGTGATTGACCAGAAACGGCCAGAATTGATCAACAGAAGAGGTGTTGTGTTCCATCAAGACAACGCCTGGCTACATACGTCTGTAGTGAATCGGCAGACACTCCGAGAGCTTGGTTGGGAAGTTTGAATGCATCCATTATATAGTTCGGACTTGGCACCAAGCTATTACCACCTTTTTCTCCTATTGAAAAACTTCCTGAGTGATAAGAAACTGGCATCAAGAGAAAATTGTTCAAATTGATGACTACAGTTTTTCTACAATAAGAGAGAGGCATTATGAAGCTACCTTTAAGATGGCAGCAAACAGGTGAAATAAAAAATCTAATTTTCGTATTTATCAACATGAACAAGCTATAGAGTGCCCAAAGAAAATATTATAAGACGAAATATATGTATGATAGAGTAAAAACAAAAATAAGGAATGGTCCTTGACATTTATGAATGACAGTACAGGCGACATCAGCCTTCAGTTTTAGGTCCATCTTGATTCTATTGTTTTATATAATCATCTACCACAGAGTGTTAGATCTCTTAGTACTAGAGACTTTAATAAATCTGTTAAATATTTGTTACTGGAGAGATGTTACTATAATGTGCATGAATGTCTCTCTGATTTATTGTAATCTGTTATTTTGACCTACCTATACATGTATTTGTCTAAAAGGATCAATAAATAATTATTATTATTATTCTAATTAATAATGGATATAATGACAAAATGTGATAAAGGAAACCCTTGATGCATCTTGAGTTTCTTTTATTTGGAAGGACTACCACGTAGATCTTGGAATAGATAGAGAAATCTTGAGAAAGTGAGAATGGAAAACAGCAGATGAACTCGATAACTATCAAGTTCAGAGTAGAGATGATTTGCAATATGTAGATGATGATATAAAAGTCGACTTTGGGATTGTATCGATTAAGCCTGGTGATCAAAGCGGGAACAACTGTTTTAGGATCCACCATGACAGTTGAAGCTGAAATTCAGGAGGGAATTTTGGTCTGGGCGGATCGAAAGTAGAAATGAAAATGATATGAAACAGAAGATTGCAAAAATAAGTGTAGATGTAAATAAAGGGGAAGGCAGGCCAAAGGTAAAAGGACAAACTCTGGGTATCTGTTTCAGAGTCTTGAATATCCCAATACACTCGAGTGGAACGAACCGCCATGGCAAATAACGAAGGGAAATGGGCAGAGGAAGATTCGGTCGAATACACAAAAGAATGACAATACTCAGGCAGAATTTTCGGTATGCAATTTTTTATCTTCTCGCCGAGAATCATCAAGCAGTCTTTTGGCGAATGTCGTGCGTGGAGGAAGTGGGGCTTCGGTAGTATAATTGCAACGAAACAACGCTACGAACAAAACGCAATCGGCGGGCAGAGAGGAGCGAAACAAAGAATGTTCATCGTCTCCACGGAATGGGAGAAACACGAAAATGCCGGGGCGCGGTTCGTTATAAATGATCGTTTTCGCGACAATATGAACGGGGTACACGGCGATGGGATAAGCATGGCGGCCCTTTTACACGAATCCCAAACTGCCTGGCGATAACTCTGGACCGAATTCATGCATTTTAAGCTTTTGCCTCGTTTTGCAGCGCGCATAATTATGCCGGATTCAATCTGACCAACTACCGCTATTCCCCGGCAAATATCTCATTGTTCAGCTCTGGATGCACCTCAGTTGACAATATTGAAATAGGCATTATAAATATAGCGAATGAAGTTCTTACAGTCAACAATTAGCAAGGATAAAACAATACGTATTTCAAAATACTATAAAATGGCGTCCCAAGAAGAATAAATAAAATCGATAGAACACAGAATCAAATGAAGTAGTTCAAATAAGCGGAAAACAAGATGGTTAATATATTCTTCTCTAACGACGCTGAACGGTGGAATGTTCTTCTTTGGTCCAATAAGCATGAAACATTGAAATTTTGCACGAACTCAAAATGAATCGTATGCTACATAACTGAAATATGAAATTATTCGACCAAATACTTCTGAAATCGCCCATGGCTGAAATATTTTCATTGGTTTTTTCAGGAGTTATTGAGTTTTGGATTAATATACCATATTGAATTGTTTGAAAATAACAATTTTCGATTTTAGAATGACTAGACCTGCGTCATACTCAAAGTAATCACTGAAAAAGCAGGTAAACTGAGAGAACTTATATTTATAAATTCAAAATCCATTTTTCATCGTCTAAATGCAGAGGTGATGACACGTAATAGTAAAGTGTTGGTCTATGGTTCTACAGTGGCGCCCTCAACGGTTATTTTCCTCGACTATAAATGACATCATTGCCATTCTTAGAAGTTTTTCTCGAAGTAAGATTACTGTTTGCCGATCGAGAACCTCATCTATAGTTGGGACCCGACCGGACTGCGTTCCTTATTCAGAAAATGGCGCCGAGAGACTCTCCATACGAGGACGGCATCGACGGCGCGAAGTAACTCGGTCCAAGTGACTCCCCGAGGAAATTCAACTAGTAGCGTACCCGTCCACCTGTCAGCCAGAATTAAAGGATGGCGATCCGCAATTGGCGCTGAGGCCCAAGACCCGTAGATAACGCCGCTGCGTCTTCTACTCTCTGTGCTCCCCGGAGATTCGGCTCCTTGACCACCGGGCCGGATCTATAATGCATAATGCGGCCCGGGCGGAAGATAAAGACTGCGGACCATGGAGCATGGACGACGCATGAATGTTTGAACGGGACATCAATCTATCGAAAGTATCACTCTCTGATCCCGGATTACTTGCACGACTCATTAAACCCCATGAGCTAATCCTGTCGTCAGATATTGCAGGGGGACCGTCGGACCACTCTGTGCGCCCACCGAGCCGCTGGGTCCAGATCGATAGCTGGTTTCGGTTCTTCGTTCGTTTCATTGAACAATGACATGTTGGCGTTTAAGTAGCGAAGAAAAGTGTAAAAGATATATAAATCTTTGCGTTTGGCTCTTAAAAATGTTGCAAATTCCTACTTATTTTGATGAATTGTCCCAAATAAATTCTTTTAAACCTTCGAATTATATCCATATACGTTTCTAAATACCTCTAATTTAATCGTATTCGATACATGTGTATATAATATCCATCCACCGTACGCTACGTCGTCCGCTGTATATAAGAGTTTTTTTCCTTAAACTAGTAGATGGAAATTCATTGAACTCAGTTGAATTCAGTTCATTCGTAGGTTAAATAAATAATATATGCTTAGGAACGTCCCGACATCATCAGATGTCCAAAATAATTTTTACATCATTTTCGTCTCAAAATCTACTGAGTTTAGATGTTTCAGCGAGGATAAGTTAATTTGCTTTGCAACTAATGGAGGCATGGAACAAAGATTTCCGACTATCGAAGAAGTTATATACATATAAACTCTTTTACATCAACATAATTAATCTTGATTCGAACATTCAAAGCAAATCGGAAAATTATGTGAAATCAAAATTTAATGTATATTTCGCTAGGAAATAAAAATTAAAATATTACTTAAAAAAATTGAATTATAATCGCAGAAACATGACAAATTGGCGGTTCATCAAGCGTCGCTCAACCTCATCATCCTCGTCGCCATTTTCAGCGCATCACCTTGCCATCCCCGTCAGTCCGCCTTTGGCTCTCCTTTGTTCACGAATAGCCGTTTTGCATACCGGTTTGGCTATAAACGAAAATAAGAATAACACGCATTTATCCGGATTTACATTATAGGCAGTGATGTTGTTCGAGATTCATTTTTTTTTTCGTTCTTTTTCACAGACCCAGGGAGAGGCCGACTAAGCCGACTTGACCAAACGACCGCTCGGGGCGGGAGGATACGTCGGTCGTTTGAGAACTGAACCCTTGTGCATTGTTTTTGATATTTAATGCTCATGACATGACGATGCCTCGAGATCCTGCGATTTTCTCACGACCGCAAGATTCGACGATCTTAACGCGCGGTTTCTTTCGAAAACGACCGCCTCGCAAACTTTAATTGAAAGCCAGACCATCGCGACAAAAGACGCATATTCATTCACTCTGTGATTACTACAAATGTGTCAATTTATATTATACCGTGTTCATTTGTATGATAGATAGAAAGACATAGATAATGGCATCTATCAAAAAAAATGATGAAATATGAGAGATGATCGCATCTAGCAGTTGTCTCTTTCTAGAATTCTTGTCATTGATGGTCTGTGATTATGATTTTCCAACTAAATAGGCTCGCAGGGTCGGATATATCATGTGAGTTTCTGATTGGAGGGATAAAATGAGTAGAGTTGCTTGTTACTAAAGTATTTCATCTGCAAAATTGTTTGCACCTGTTTTCTATGTGAATTGGGAAGGTATAAATACCATGGAAACTGCATAAATAAGCGTTAACGTTCTTATGCTCTATGCCCATGGTACCAACAAATAAAATAAATGACAAGACTTGCGCCGTACCTCTTCCATAGAGTGCTCAATATGCTGAGACTAGCACGTAACATGTGAAACCATAGAAATATCGAATTTACTTATATAACTTAGCAGTTGATGTCGGTCAAATCGTATATGTTTGATTATTTAAATGTTTATGAACTCACCGTTAAGTGCTGAAATAACCACGCCCTCAATATATTAGTAGCTACTTTTGGAAAGATACCCCGTTTTTTCTGATTCTTCTTTCCGTTAGAATCGTCGTCTTCCTCGCCAGTACCTTCACCGCTTCCGATACTCGCGTTGCTGGCATCACCTGAAACAGCAGAAATAAATGAGAAATTTCGATCTAAAAATGTTGATTCGATAGGATCAGATCCGATCGAGAATTTTACAAATGTCAAAATGATTTTTAGAACATAGAGTCTCGCAGGCGATGCCCAACGTGCGAGGTAGTCTGTGTTCGTCCATGTGGACAGGTTTGTGTCGACATTTCGTAACGGTTTGAATATGTCGAAATGAAGAGTTCTTTAATGAGGGCGACAAACTTAAAATTGACTACACTGCAAAATATTGCTTTCAATAGCAATTTCCACTTCGGCTGTGCTAACAATATCGAATTCGATGAACCCAATTTTCGACAATTTCACGCAATAATTCTGTGAATTTATTTTTTACTTGGAAATCCAATGATATGTTGATGTCGATGATTTTCAAAACAAAATATTTACAGATGGTTCTAATATAACAAAGTACACGTCCATATTCATTTCCGGAAACATTTGATACATTTTTCACAAATATTTCAGAATGTTCACAATTATGATCAAAAAGTGTAAGTACCCTCTTTTCTGTGGTCAAAACAAATGGAATGGAATTGATGTATTCATTGGATGCAGAATCGAAAAACTCATCCCATCAAACGCACGAACAGATAAAACAACGAGAAGGGGAGCCCGTCAGTTGGCTTTAGAATTCTCTCTCATTGACTAAAAACCGCGTGTGTTTGTTTTTCTGGTAATGACTGCAATTCGCCATCGTTCAGCAAACAACAACGGCCGTAGTCGCTCGTGAAAGTCCTAGGTCACCCCTAATCTCATTTCTTCCCCTTTCTGTTTGCGTGTGAGTCATTAAACCCCTCTCTCGTCGGACTCACCCTCTTTTGTTCTGCATACAACACTGTATTACATCGAGGGTCATTATGACACCCGCAACATTACGTATAGTGATTAGATGACCGGCTCCACTCCAACATCCGTGGGACCCGAATCTTCATCGAATTAAACTATCAGTACTATCACGAATCACGTATAAAACGATCGTATTCGAATTTTGCGGTACAAAAATTTTCATTCACCACGGTTTAATAAAATTTTCCATAGTATGAACGAGACGGAATGCAAATGAAGTTAGCCATGATAGGCGGCTGTTCTATGAGAAGTCGGACACAACTCGATGGTCCGGAAACTTCGGCGCCATATTTTTCGTAACCGGATTGATTAATCGCTTCGTTTACGAGAACAAAATGGAGTAGTGGATGCCGTTTAATTAGAATAGCGAGACAACTACAAGAATACCAGATTTAACGGTTCAGCAGTTCGAAAAAAGTCAAGTGCGGAAATTCCAGACAGTTCATATTAATGACCAGGGGTGGGTAGGTGTGTAGTGCAAATACAACGTTCCTAATGAGCGTATGTTCTAATTATTTCTATTTGTTGTGGGCTCATAGAGCATTATCCATAAATTATGTATCTGGAGCTCCACGCAACCACTGAAACACGTAACGTCAAACTGGATTTTGTACTAAGAGGATTTATAGATTTTCGCATATAAAATAAAAAATTTTTGTTAACAATGTTGTTACATTTGTGATTTCTTCTAAATGATTTATTATCCACAAAATGATGAACTAAATACAAGAACGAAGAAGTTGGAACTAATTTACTCTGAGAACATAGATGATTGTTGTATTATTGTGATTTTGACACAGAAATAGGTATGTCAACTTGGAATTTGTTCCATAAAGGACTTACAGATTATTATATATTGAACGTCAGAGAAATCAAAAGAGTACATTATCGATATGTTTTTACATTCTGTAATTTATTAGTTGGTGATGAAATTAGTCATGTAAAGAATAAATGCGAATAAACGTTAAGGTTGTAAAAAATTAACCTACAGAACACAGATGATTGTCGTGTTTCAGTGTTCAACGTCAAATATTATTGTAATATTGACATATTCGCTTGACCTGCCACGCGGTAATAAATCCGATCGGTTGTTTGGGAGGAAAAATATTTCATGGTAAGAAATCGAAATACCACACTAATTGGAGGTTCTGGTGTTGAATTAAAGATTTTTAACTCGTCGGCCGATGCCGAGATACGGGTATTTCAGAAACGAGTTCATTACAGAACACGTGTTTATTATAAAGTCTTCCAGGCGCAGAGCGAATATCTCGGCGTTACTGGAAATGATCCAATTTGACAAATTAAAATAACGTTAGTCGCGCAAAAACATAAAATGGATCATTAAAGAAGTCGCTCATACGCCTGCCATGGAGTTTTACTAATTCAGCTGAATTTATGTGGTGGCATCGGAGTGCGCTAGTCAAAATAGATGACTAATATTGAACGAAAAATAAACGACGCTTTGACATATCGTTGAAAACTGGTAGACAGGTGCCGCTCCAACTCTGATACCTTTATTTCTATTTTTCCATTGTTTCAAGAATATCCGTAGATCTCTAGGAACACATGGAACTCCCTGTATTACGTCTTGATGTAGGATGCATTACTTGATAAGTCGGTGACAGAAACTGTAAACAAAGCCGAACGCTTTCCAAATGCTAGACAGCCGTTTGTTTATATTGTGTCTATCTTCTGGCGAAGAAATTTGGGAGAAGCTTTTAGTTTCCAACAACCGTTATGCGATGAAATGAGGAAAGGAGGATTTTTGTTTATAAAAACAACACTAACGAAGCCTTCCACCCAGAATCCACTCCGAACGTATACACAACCGAAGCGATTCGCTTCCTATGTGAAAAAAAGTGATTTAAATGGAATTTCAGAGCGGCTTCATAACGACCAGCTCTTTAACTATCCATACTTTTCGCATTTGCTTTCCTAGATGCCGTAAACCATAGAAAACCAGTTAGTATTACCTTCATTATCGCGAACTTGTCATCAGTTAAGGTAGGTATTAAATTTAATAAACAAAAAGTTCGCGCAATGCTTAATGACGTAATAATCAACAACGGCGCACGTATATAGGAGAAACAAATTCCATATCTATATTAAATGATCGCGTTTTGTGCATTGCGACATCATTAACACCATGTCCAGGACGTTATCAAGAAATCGTCCTACTTTTATCGATTATATGTGTATATCTGTTTAAATGGGCTTTCTTGCGCCTGAAAAATTTATAGACTGATTCAAATGCGATAAATATAACTACTCTGATTGACTGTGGCATTTTTATGCTGACCACAATTATGTATGTACTAACCATATTAGTAGTATAGATAAAAATTTTGAAAGCACGCTTTAGCAATTAAATACTGCAGTGATGATCGTTATTATAATAAAAACAATTGTTTCGCCATCACAGAATCATCTTTAGTTAGGTGGTATCTTTCATTTGGAATAACTAAATTTAATTCTAATTGAAAACATTCACCCAGTTTTTGTTTCACAGTTTATTCAGGATCCTGACACATGTTTCGATTTTTCTACCATCTTCAAAAAAGTACAAGAAGGAACTTAACTTCAAATTTAAAAGATTCTTTTATTACACTTAGGACATCTGTGTATTTTTATGGCGCATGGAAATAAAAGTATCCTATATAAGGGTGATGTCGAAGAGTATTTGTGAATTTGTTCATTTCTCCTTTTTCTCAATCGATTTTTTGATTGGAGGAATCTCCAAATACTCCATTTACCCTTATTAACATTATATAGTTAAGTGATCTTTCTCATTAAAAAATGGTTATCTTCTATACAATATTCTGCAAAACCGGTTGATTTCTGGTTTTTCAAAAAAGACATACTACGTTTTTGATTCTGTTTTGTAGAATTTCCTCAGAAATACCTTTAGTATATTTTAAGGAAATTGAAAATTTTCTTTTGTTTATTCTACCATATTTGAAGCTATTTTATTATTTTTATTCATAACTAATATGTGTATCATACAATTAAAGGTTGATCAATTTTGGTTCTTAGGATAATTTGATTTTTGTGTATAACATTCCTGTATCATAATAACAATAAGAATTTGTGGTGGGGTATGGCTAATTACCACAGCAGTCGATGCCATAAGTCACAACAAGAAAAAATTGTGAGAATCAGAATAATCTTATTCAATATTATTACTAAAACATCGAAATTCACTTTTTAATCTCGAGATTTCACTTTTTCCAGGTTAAATTTTTCCTCGTTTTCTCATTTGATTAGGAATTTTAGAACTTGAAGTGTTCTCTCCTTGTGAAATTATTACCGAAAAAGTTTTCTGGTTGATTTATTTCTGTCCATATTTATAAACAAATTTTCGTTTAAATCTGGAGAATATCTCTTCGACATGTTGATTTTTTTAATATATTTTTATGTCCCTAAAAATATGATTCTTGGAAATAATACTCATGAGAGTAATTATTATCTTATGTTATTTCACAAGAAACTACTTAATTTCAGCTAGAGTTGATCTATATTTTCGGAAATATTTAAAGAATTATATTTCTAATGATCGTATTCAGGACCACTCGCAATTTCAAGTATTTAGGATTTTCATTTCGAAAAATGACTTGTTTACAAACGAACGCTCAGCAACATTTTGAATTTTGTAGGAAATTTCGGTTATTCAGAATTATTATTTAAATATAACGAGTTCTCTGTAGTCTTTAATCCATCAATTTTTTAATCCATCTTTCAGGTAGATTAAAAAATTGTTGTTCATTCCTGAATTATAAAGTTTAACGTTAACTACCCACGTGTATGACTTATCTGTTTTCTACTTGGAGTTAATTTCTGCTGAAACGAAGTAATTACGTCTTATCGCCTTTTCCATCCATAAACACACTTACGAATTTAATTTGGTCAGAAGAGCAGAACGTTACGGTTAATGACACGTTCCATTCATTGAAAAAAATTCAATTATCATTTACAAATTAAATCTTGTACGTCCAGAGTTCCTGAAAACAATAGGAACTATCATCATTCGTGTTCAAGGAATGGGCAAGCAGATGTAATCGTGGCTTAAAACAATGGAGTCGTCGCTTTTATAATTCCACAAAATTTCCCATACTGACGAGAGCAGGGTAATTGTTCTGAGATTTCTTCATCGTGCAAGATGAATATGCAGGAGCGAAATCAAATCCTAGGTGAAACGCGATCAAAGTTGCTTGAAACTGATTTTTTTACATTTAGAAAGATGGGCAGTGAATTTGGGCAATTATATATTATAAACAAAGAAGATGAGATATATTCAAATTTATTCTATGTTCAATTCACTCTGTGCTTTTAGATTTAATTTGCATACGTTTGAGATTTATTCTTTTCTTGTGAACTTGGAGAGTTTGTAGGAAACAGCTATTTAAAATATGGTATACCTGTGCTTTTTTTTATTTTAATAAATTATTATCCCAATATTATATATAAATCATATTCGTTTTGATAGCAACTCCAGAAAGACTTTTTCTGATTCGAAAAATTATATATATTCCAATACAATTTTTCTTTTTGCTTCTAAAACAAAGCAAGTTATAAAATTCACAAGTATTCTGTGCGTTTATAATAATTTAAAAACTTTTTAGTTGGGCTCAAAAACCTTGTTTTGACAGAAAATTAGTTCAATATTTGACATTGAAGAAATCGGTCGATTTACGCTTGAACAATAGTGGGACTTTACCTTATTAGAATACATGACAGCTAATGACGTTTCTACATTTCGATATGGCCCACATGACATTTGAAAAATTTATTGGGAAACCTAATATATCTTTTTCAAAATGTGGGATAATAATTTTTATTTAAAACTTAATGGTGGTTACTTCGATCTTCGAGTATCTACCCCGACGCGTAGGCATGGCAATTTACATAACGTCAAGTCGAATTTTCCACCGTTAAACTGATTTATAAATCTGTGGTTACCTCCATATAGTGGGGCCACGGTATAAAATCTATTTTATCCCGTTATAAAAAGACGCTGCCGGGGTGAGTTGGATAAAACGGGGGTTGAAGTCGGAGATTTATCGCAGCAAGACCTCCATCGTTCATAAATCCATCACACGAACTTTTCTGGCCACCCCATCATATACACTCTGAATACTTATTATCTATTTCGCGCGTTTAGTTCACGCGCCCCGAATAACGACGCAATTGAAACGTATTCCGAAAAGTAACCGTCGATCGGCGACGTGAATGTCAATAGGCCTTTGAGTGATTTCTGAAAAACATCTCTCAAATTATTTAGTGAGTCCAGAATAAGTGGTTATACTTATGAGGATATCTTAAAAAAAAAAAGTAATCAAAAAAGTACAAAAGTAATATTATTACAAACATGGCACCAAGAACGCGAAGCAACGACAATCACAGACAACATTGTTTACTACAATGTGACGTCATCCTACGTCTACGTTCAGCCAATCTAAATTATTTTCAGTCATGTGGTTGAAGGAGTTTTTGCATGTATAATGGAAGAATTCCTTGTCAAATTATGGCATATTGCTTTTGAAACCCCTAGCCAATGCGGATGTCAATGAATTAGACAATATTTTTCACACTGTCGAATGTGGTCGATGCAAGGCGACCCGATAGCTCGAAAATCTGATCTTTCCTTTTGAGTCCATGATAATACCGTGAATTTCGTAGCGTTACGTTGCACTCTTCTATGGTATCGACGTTGTGTTTGATCAATTGGGCGGTTGGCATGGTAGTCCAATTAAACGAAATGGCTGCAGTGGTTGGGTTTCAGCGGGCGCAATAAATGGATAAGTTTCCGTGCCGCTGCAACCTTAGCTCGAATTTCCTGGGTCGCTCACGCCAGTGCAGTTCCATCGCAATAATGCGATTTCCGCCAAACATGCGAAAGGAATAACGGCTTGCATTAAAATCCGCAATTTCGGATTCTTCGCGGGACGTAAAAACGTCATGTTGAAAGGTCGGATGTGCATCGTCTGTCGCAAATGTAAATGAAAGTTTTATTTTGGCGGAAAATCCATCAGAATCGGGGTAGAATGCACGAAACTGAGCGTGAATATCGGAATGGTACAGTCGAAATGTACAATGGTGGAAGGAGTAAAATAGCAATCAAGTTAAATTCTTTATTTGTTGTCCCATTTTATTTAATGTCAGGATGTAAGGAAATCGAGTTACAGAATTGTATCACCCATTTTCACAACTTTTATTTTGGACTGTGATAAAAATAATTAAACAGTAAATTGATTTAGACGTTAATTGCAGAATACCTTACCTTATATACCTTTCAAGAATAATAACAAAAAGGAAGAAATATTATTTATATGTTGAAAATAGGAAAATGCCTTACAGTGGGTTTCACAAAACTTTAGTCAACGGATTAAGCCTGTGTATCACGGAGTCCTTCAACAATTTATCTAGTTCTATGTGCCCAAAGTGCTGATCACAGATTTAGTTACTGTCACAAATTGTGACAGATCTGTTGATCATCGATCAAGTACAAATTGGGTTCCACAAAACATTTTGTGCTATGATCTAACCTGGAATCACTGCTAAATCACAGTTGATTTGTTGATTTTTGTTAATTAAAATGTTCGTTTCTTCGTTAAAGCGGAGTGTATTGTTTACTTTTTTCAAGCAATATAATTAATTCTAAAATGCTTTTCGGAATCAGTTCATCATCATTATCAGAAGATTTTAAATTCAAAGAAAACCGAATTTTTAGAAACAGGAAGATCCCTTTGCGAAATAAGCTGATCTTGATTTGATGGCAGGATGGAGCTAGGAAATCGAGTTACACAATTTTCTTACCCATTTTCATAACTTTAACTGTGAATATTGAATAAATTATTTTATTTCATCGAGTATATTTATGAAAAATTAATTAAAGAAAAAAAAGGAAGTATAATATGTTGAAGAGAGAAAAAAGCTTTAGTGGAAAATATATTGCATTTTTCATCAATTCATCGATATTCTTTCAATAATTCATCAACAACATAAGGTTGTCTGGTTGACTCTCGTATATTATTTATGACTTTAAAGTATTCACAATAATCATTTATTGATAACTTGAAAAACACTCCATATTTTATTGAATATTTATCATTAAGGCGGTTCGAAATTATTATTATTGATTTCTATTTTGGACCATTCAACATTCTTTGATTTACATCCTCTTTTATTTTTTATTATTCATCTAGAATTTTTCGATCTTGGCCAATCTCAACATATTTAAGGAATTAATTCTGGATGTAATTAAATAATCTTTCATTTTTCAACCAAAAAAAAAACCAATAATCCAATATTATAAAATACTCCATAGAAATATGTGAGAATGGTTAAAAGTTAAGGAAAAAGCAAACAGCGAATTGCGTAAGTTGGTGGTGATCCTAACTAGACGCTTCTTGTCAAACGAAATGGAATTCAGGCAATAATAATTTATTCAGCGTCCTCCTAAAAATGACATACGTCATTTCGATCCTGTACGATTCAGCGTCCCCGCCGACGAAATTACTTATGTATCGTTGTTCATTTTTATCTCCGGCCCGTTGAGAACTTATCGTCACAGAGTTTCTTCTTCTCTCTATGGGCGCCAACGGGCGGTCTCTTCTTCGCGTGTGGGAACCAGCGATAGATAAGCGGGATGCGTCCGACTGAAAAAATCACCGTTCCGCCGATATATTAACGGAAATTAACATATTATAGCGGGCGACCGACCCGATGCACGATAAGTAATGACTTATTTTTTCCGAATTCGTATTGACTCGACTAAATTAAGACTATAACACGGCGAGATACGACGCATAAATTCAATCGGACGACTTGGATCGAATTGTGGATCGTTCGTGAAACACCTTTTCCATATTATGTGTCATACTTTGTCGGTTAATTGCCCCGTTTATTAAAATGCAAAAATTTGGTCTCTTTATCTCTGAAAGTTACGACTGACGACATTTGTGCATAAAAATTATCATCGTAATGCCGATTAGTCGGCGAGGAAGAAATTAAGCTCGATAACTTCCGCGACTAGCTGAAAAATGGTTTATTAGCCTTTGAAATCGAATAGTAACAAAATCGACTTGTATGTTTCTGGGTGAATGAGCAAATAACATAATGTAAACAGCTGACATATTTAGAGAAATTCGAAAATTGTTTGAAACGTATATCTCAAATTCGCTCAATTATTCGAAATGTTTCTCGAAAAGTTTTTACTGTCTTCAAAAGATATTTCATCTAATAGTCTAACAGGAATCTTGAGACTTGAACTATAACAGATCAACAACAACAGACAATAAAGAATCATTTTTAAATATGACCAAAAACGACAATTTTGTAAGGTAAGCCAAACCTATGAAACAGATTTTTTCTGGAAAACTGGGATCGACTTTAAGTTACTGCAGAACCCAATCAGCAAAAACATCATGAAGTTCCACAGGCTACAGTGCTTGGGCCCCTTTTATTTAGTTCATACTTTAACAGACTGTTCAAAGTGAGTCGAAGAAGGGACAGATTATGGGTTTTATAGAAGGATACTTTTGGGTCAAGATTATGCGAAAACCTGAAAATGCAATAGAACTCAGGGCTCTGACGAAATTGTCTAGAATAAATAGACAGACTTTGAATGATGACCAAACCATATATCTAACTTTTGCCTAAAACAAGAAGGAAATTCCGACTTTAGGAGATTTGAAAGTCGATGGCGAATTTGATATTGAAAAAACATAGTCGCCAAAATATATCATACATCATATATTTCAAGAAAATTAAGAGGTATCCTTTATCGATTCAAATATGTACGAACTAGCATAAATTTTACTGAATGCATTCCTGGACCATGGTGGAAGAGACATTCTTTCCTTATTCAAGAAACTTTTTACGTTTTAAGCAGTATAGTAGGGTGCCCCCATCTTTCATGAAAGTTTTACGCCCACTTCGTCGAACCGTGGTATCAATTTGGTCTGCAGAACCCTTTTGTATTGGTCCCATGGTTGTTCCCTCCAAGATATGGAAACCCTTCCAACTGATTCCCGGCAATATCAAAGATGTGGTATGTGGTATGCGGTATGCTTAACTCTTCTCACTTTACAAGCTGTATAGTATATTTTTTGTGGTCGCCTCTGAAGAAATTCAGCTCTATCATCCATTAGTTGGAAAGTTGCTTCGTCACTGAAGCTAACCTGAGCTCACTGTTAAATAACCATTGTAAAGTATACAAAAATTGTTTCAATCACTTGCTGTCTTCAAGAAAAAGTGTTTTATGCAAATTGGCTCTTTGGTCATGACTGTTGTCTATTTTGGCATTTTAATTGGTCTACGACATTGAACCCCATGACATACAAATGTCTTCATATCGTAACCACAGATACAAAACAGCCTGCCTCTTGGAATTTGTTTATTATTTCACAGTGGCTGCTCCTGTACTTTAGAACCAGATTTTCCTAAATTTAGGAGCTATTGAAGGTTTTCCACCACTACGACCCTTCCGAGCAGCTTCAACGGTTTGGTTTGCTCGCAGTTTTTGACGTCAAACTGTCGGTTGAGATACCCCACACAGATTTGCAATATGTCTTTGACTGAAAGTTTTATTACGTAATAGCGCAACGATTCTTCTTCCGAAGAAACATCTTTTACTCCCCACCATCTAAAAAATGTTATGGAAAGGCTGAAAGAACAATTTTTTGTTGGTAAAAATTAACGAAGATGGAACAGATAACTTCCGACACGCTGCTTAGCGTATGGCACTCGAAGACGAAGAAAAAATTCACAAATAACGGACTATTATCAACCATGGAATCACTCTAATGGAAAGTACCAATCTTGAACATAAAAAACTTGTTTTCAATGAAATCAACTACAAAAACACAACCCACTTCGGTAGTAAAATTGATTGTCTTAATGACCCCAAGTAAATAAATTTGGCTATGCAACTATATACACTACGAATATATCAACATTTGCATATCCTCAATATCAACTATTAATGCACCATCAAATACGGAAAAATAGTTTTTTTGGGTGACCAATGAAATAAGCAGAGACTTATTATCTTTACGAAAATCACGATGAGTTTAAACAAAAGGACGATTGTTTTCATGAAATTTCCGGATAATCACCAATCGTTATTGAAGTTCGTGTTTAGGCATGATGAATTGTCCAATTGTGCTTAACCCAAATGAAAAGTAGCCTCGTTTTTATAATTTATTATAATCAACGAATGAAAAGAGTAGGAGTTTTCAACCATAAACTCAAAATTACAAAATGAAATGGAATTCATAAACAACTAAAATTAACAAAGAAACCCTCACATATTCACAGTTAAGTAATTTAGTTAGTCTGGTTTAGTAGGTTTCTGAAGGAATTCACCGAATTTGCACCAGCATCATGTGGCAACCCATTCCATCCGTCGCAAACTATTGGAAAGAAACGTTTGACGCTGTGTGGTCTTTAAATTCTCTTGTCAGTTTGAAGGGATGGCCAGGGAGTTGGGTGCTGCTTCTCATGTAGAGCTGATCCAGATTCACACCAAAGAACCCATGCAGAGCCCGATAAGTCACATAAGATCACCTCTATCTCGTCCATCCCCAGAAGTTTGCAGATTCAGTAGTCTTAAACGAGCGTGATAGTCTGGTCTTATCCTCCCAAAGGGAATCCTTGCTTCCAACGCTTTACAGACTCGAGAAGAAGTTGATCGCTCTTGAGAGAAGGGCACCACAATTTCCAATATGGCTTTCACGACGTCTTAGAAACAATCGTCCCTATTTGAAAACCTAACAGCATCGGGAATTTGAAAAACCACCAGATCGCTCATGCATCTATCGATACAACAATTCTCACATCACACCAATCGGAAAAGTTTAACAGTTCAATTTGTTGAAGTTCAACATCGACGAAATTAACAGACATTCAAGTCACTCATTATCTGGCATCACGATAGATCCCGACCTCATTATCCCGGTACACAATGGAACCTCTGGTACGCGGCCGCGGCAATCAATAAGAAAGAAGCGTGTGTTATGTATGTAAATTACAAGTGCCCAACAATGGACCTCACGATCTCCAAAGGAAGAACACCCATTCCATCAATACTGAAACCATTTTCGGTTCGTATAAAGCCGATATGTCAGAGATCACGGGCATGTAGGTATATAACACAAAGCGTCTTGGGAAATAGCTAGGAGGCTATGGTGGGCGAGGAGCGTCCGTCCGCGAGCTAATGATGGGTCACGTCATTCACCATTGGTCGATGTGGCTGACTATTCATAAGTATCGAGATCGAGGTTCTTGTGAAAATTCCAAAGGCCGAAGGACCGCATTCCTGGAGATTGACTGGTGTATGAAATTTCCTGATAGTTCTTCACCATGGGCAATGGCTACATTAAGGCTATAACGCACGTTATTATCAAATTTACATAAATTATAATAACTTGGGAGTAAAGCACGATCATCGTCTCATATTCGGAATTTTCAAGATGTTGTTTTTCCGTAACGTAATTACTAATTTACCCGATCTTATCTTGATGATGTTGAAAATATTAAAAAAGAAATATCCTGTAACCTTAACAAATTACTGTCACTCAGAAGCACTGTTTTTATTAATGGCGAACTAAAGTTGATTTCACTAATATGAAATTTCTTGATTCATAAAAATTATCGGAAAAAAACATTTTGAAAACCAATCAAAGAAAAATGTGTACAGATCTTATTTTTGATGATTTAAAACAGGAAGGTATCGGGTGTTTTTTTTAGAGTGACAGAACTTAAAATTGAAATAAAACACATTCAAATTAAGATTGAAGCCAATTTTTTTTTTTATTTGAAAGATAATTTTATGATATTAAGGTTTTGAAAGTAATTTCCGGCATATGTACACCACGACTAGCTCTGAGGAAGCGCATTCGACCAGACCAATTTTGAACCACTTTTTCGAGTAATTCAAGCCTTATTTCATCAATAACACGAGTTATGTTGGCTTGCAAAGCGTCTATTGTTTCTGGTTTATCAGCATGAACCAATGACTTGACATAACCCCAAAGAAAATAATCCAGTAGAGTTATGTCGCATGATCTTCGAGGCTAGTTAATTGGACCATTCCTCGAAATAATGTTATCGCCAAATATTTCTTCCATTAAATTAATTGTTACGGTAGCAGCATGAGGTGTGGCACCATCTTGTTGAAACCAAAACACTTCTGGGTCGATACCATTCAAATTTTGAAACAAATAATCACTGATTATCGATCTGTAACGAGCACCATTCACTGTAACATTAGCTCCAGCATCGTTTTTAAAGAAAAATGGTGCATTTTTCAGGATGCAATGGAACCTGCAGAACTTCTTGAGGATTGTTTTCACTCCATATACGGCAATTTTGCTTGTTTACATAACCGTTTAACCAGAAATGAGCTTCATAACTAAACACAATTTTGCGATAAAAAAATGGATCAACTTCAAGCTGTTCTAGGACCCAATCAGCAAACAAACGACGCTTATTATGGTCAAGTAGCTTTAGTTCTTGAACCAGGATCTTGCATGGGTGTAGACTAAGATCTTTACGCAAAATTTTGTTGCGGTGTGAGTTTTTCCATGTTAATTTGTCAATGCTTACTGAACAGAAATGTCAAAACAATATGGCTTCTACCTTCTGTCAAATCACAGTTATCCCTATCGAAAGTTCTATCGCTCAAAAAAAAACACCCGATATTTCATTCAGAATTACGTTTCAGACTAATAAAAATAACTTTAAGATTTTAAAGTGGGGGGTATAATAAAAATTGATCTGGTCGCTTAGATGTTGTTAACTTTATGCTCGTTCATTTCTTATATTTATCTTAAAAATGTTTTGCACAATAAGGTTTGGGCCATTTAAAATTTGCATTTGTGATCGGCTATAAATAAAAAACTAATGAATATTTTTTCAAAGTTCAAGGTTGAACCTTGACATTCATGAATGAGAATTAATATTATTCAAATAACCATCACAACTGGCTGCAGTACCCCATTCAATCAACCCAATTTTTCAGTACATTGTCGTTTGTTTGACGCTGAATATCAAGAATGGCAACTTTGATTTCGTGTTTCAAGGACTCAATCGTTTCTGGATGGCTAGCGTAACACTCATCCTTAACGAATCCATACAAAACATTGTCCTTCGAGGTGAAAACGAGCTTAATCGCTAAAGATGATTTTTCTTGGAAAACGCTCATCTTCGACATTGAGCAAAGTAGAAACGCATCGGATGGTCAGAGGCTTCACTTCTTGCACCAGTTGAACTTTGTAAGTCTTCATAACGAGGTCTTATACAAAATTCTCATCAGAGAAGTGTTCAGTTCTTGAGCACTATGATGAATTGTTGTTGATGGATGTTCAGTCACATTCTGGGCTAGAGCAGTAATGTTTCAAGTTGTGCTCACTGGACGAGAACTTTTCATCAAATAACCATCCATTTTTCACGAATAAATTGATCCACAAATTGCCTTTAGGGTATTTCATTTCTATTAATTAATTTCAACAATTAATTCGTAAGTCCACTGTCAATAGCTGGGCAAACTGAATGGAGCATTTCAACAGAAAATGCCAGAATAAATCAACAGAAAAGGCCAGAATTAATCAACAGAAAAGGTGTAGTGTTCCACCAAGATAATACGAGACCTCATATACGTTTGGTCACTCGCCAAAAGCTTTTAGAGCTGGTGCCACACCCACCATATTCTCCAGATCTGGCGCCTCCGCATCATTATTTGTTCCGGACATTGCAAAATTTTTTGGACGGTAAAACCTTTACTTCATATGTCAAAAATCACCTGGATCAGTTTTTTGCTAGCAAAGACCAAAATTTTTATGAGCGTGAAATCATGCTACAACCAGAAAGATGGCAAAAAGTGTTGGATCAGAATGGCCAATATATAATTCAATAAAATATTTATTATACGAAAATTGTTATTCATTTTCCCAAAAAAAAAAACGATATTACTATACGAACAACCCAATTTATACAAGATACATGATAATGAAAACATGTTTATGCATACTTCGTTTATGTTTATATAATCTGAAATTTTAGTAATCTCTGATATTTAAGAAGGTACGGTCTTTTCCCCGAAAATTGAAAGAAAGGGTTTCGAACCGAAAAGTCTACCTCCCTAAGTAATTCATACCTTTCGAATTTCAACTTGTGAATTTCTTTTCACATCGTAATTGCTGGACGCGTAAGCTTCGAAGAATTAACAGAACAAGACCCGGTGCCACAATAGACAGGAAGGTTACGAAGAACAATGGACGAATTCCAGAAAAATCAAACAAAGCCTTCCGGTCAACCAATTTTAAAAACAACCTCGAACAAAAGCCGTTTATCCCATTACAGACGTCCGTTTTGGACGAAATCAAATTTTGACGTCAGAAAAAGAGGGTCGAAGAAACGGGTAGATGTCACCCAATCATGGAAGTTACTTCGGTTTGAATAAAGGAGTTGCAAGAGTTCGGAAAAAAAACCCGGAACTCCGGTATCCCGGGGAGAAAATTAAATTTTAGCTGCATCCAGCGAAATATGAACCTTTGTTTCCAGTTTTCTATTTCGAGTTGGGGTTAAAACGTCTAGAATTGTTTGGTTGGATTCGAGCCACGTGAGGAATTCGTTCGCAGAAATTGCAATCCATTTATGCCCATTCTCTGCAAAACGAACTGAAAGATTTTTATTCGATGAGATATTTCTACCAGTGCGATATCATTTTATCCAAATGCCTTCAACTTGCAAATTTTGAGCAAGAACTCATCCTTATTGCATCAGATTTACTGAGGCAAAATGTGTTGTGACATTTAATTCCGAAATAAATAATTTAGAGACATGTTAGAAAAGGAAATATTTTCCACATTAACGAAAAGAACGAAGAAAGTTTAAAAAAGGTAATAGATGTCCACATTGGGTCATTTTTAAGAAAAATTTAATTGAATCGGTCCTTACTTGATGGAAATTAATTTTAATTGAATAAGATAGTAAAAATTCCACAACTTATTAAGTTAAATGTGAAAATATTCAACAATGGAGATACATATTGAGAAGTTTGGTCGTTGAGAAGAATTTTAACGTCCTTAAAATTTCTACTGCTTTCAAAAGCGTAGGTCTGGTACTTTTGTACTTCATTATGGATAATAGTTATTGTTGAAATTATGTCCAAATTCTTTCGTATGTTAAATGCAAGATGTCTGACGTGAAACTCTGCTGGTGTTCGTGCATTTTTTTCTTAAAGGATCTTCCTGTTTCACCAATATATACCATAGGGCAATCACTACAAGTCAACTTATAGACCCCAATTTTTTTTCAATAAATCTGGAACTGTAAGTTTACTTGTAGTGATTGCCCTATGGTACATAATAGTCAAACAGGAATATTTTTCAAGAAAAGAATTCACGAACACTAGCGTAGTTAGACGTAAGACATATCGCATTCAACAGATGTCGGTCAGAATTTGGACATAATTTCAACATTAACTATGAAATCATCCATGATGAAAATAACAGAATCAGATCCCCATTGTGAAATAAATTTACTTATTAAGGTATTTTCGACAATTGGCACCAATCATATTATGGTTATTTATATCCCTTTTTTGCAGTAAAATTAAATGAATGGAGCATTGGGTTAGCTCTATGTGAAACATTGCAACAATTTTAAATTCACGATAGAAATAGACCTTAATAAAAGTCATAGTGATAATAAGTTCGAATTCGACATTTTTAGAAAACCTTCCACCACTGATACCATAATCCGTTCAAGATCCAATCAGTCATGGCAAATTAAAATGTCAACATTCCATAGTTTCATTCCTAGATTATACCGTTGAACGAAGTCAATTTCCGAAAAGAAATATAACAATATAATCAAAACTATAGCAGTGAACAATGGCTATACAACTAAAATAATTGACAAAATAATTAAAAATAAAAATAACCTAGTGGTCTTCATAAAATGGGGATGAATTCTTTAGCAGTAAATAGAACTAATTCAGCTAAGATGTTGGTGAACAATAAAGAAAGAAACCTGAACTTTTCCGAATCAAGAATTTATCAAACTAAATGTGATGATTGTAATGCTACATATATAGGACAGGCAGGCCGATGTTAACAACATAGAATCAAAGAGCATAGGATGTCTATTTTGAGAAACCAGAAATCAATTGGTTTTACAAAACATTGTATATAAAATAATCATTTTTTTTAATGCGAAAGATGTCACTTTATTATATAATGTTAAAGAGGGTAAATTGTTCGACTATTTGGAGATTCTTTCAATCGAAAAAACCGTTGAGAAAAAGGAGAAGTTAACAAATTCCTCAATAGTCTTTGGGAACACCCTTATATTGATGCTGTTATTTCCATGCGCCCTAAAAATACACTGATGTCCTAAGTGTAATAAAAGAACCTTTTCAATTTAAGGTTTAATTCCTTTTTGTATTCCTTTGAAGATGGTAGAAAGATCGAAACACGTGTCAGGATTCTGACTAAATTGTGAAACATAAAAACTGTTTGAATTTTTTTTTAAATAAAATCCTTTTTTACATATTTTTTTATCGGTATTTATGTGAATGGATAGTTATTTGTATCCCCTTTTGCAATTTTTTCATCATCTTCATTTCCGAAAATTGTTAGTTAGTAGTACCGCCTCTTTTTCGAAATTTTTAGCTATATAAGCCACAGTGTTTGCGAAACGATTGTTACCTTAATAAATTGTGGAAATTATCTACATTATTTTATTTATTTAAAATGAATTTCCATTAAGGAAGGACCGATTCAATTAAATCCTTTCCGTATTATCGAGCCAAAGCTCATGGCGTCAAGACTTTGGTTCAATATTTTTTTATTGCTCAAGTATTCCTTCATAGATCTTGATACGAAGTATAGAGCCGCAGAATGCAGAGGGTGATGAGAGGGTCAGTACGATAAGTCCGCTCTATTCAAATATCTAGCCAAAGGATCTTTGGTAGCGTTTCTATGGGGTAACAATGTAGATTCTTTTGTTCTATAACTGCCGATGGCCGGCCGATCCAATGGCTGAGGCCGCAGGTTCGTTAAGATAATTACGCGGAACGAAGCGCACAATGCTCGGCCCGGTCTCGAACACAGAGTCGGAGAGAGAGGAAAGGGGGACAGTCCGTTTGCCGGCAGATAAGTTTTGATTAATCGTCCTCTGTCGCTGGATGATCCTCGGGACTGGTTCGCCGATGTATGAGAGGAGATAAGAAATCGAATTTTTCGTGATTGCCATATTGTCTTTCGCCTTATCTGCATCCGCTGATGACGGCCCCATGGAGACGCTCATCCTTGCCAATCGTGAATACTGAGAAAATCTCGTTCCTTTTTTCACTCCTCGATCGACTTTTTGACATCGACGTTATGCTCATTAACTTCGAGAAATTTTCGTTCGAAAAAATTCCTGAAAGCACTTTCTTAACCCAACTAGTTTTGGCACGCTCGCTCATTTATCTCTATGAATTTCTATGGTCGGCTGTCATAACATTACGGCCATGTGACATCAATAAAACACATTTTGATACATCTGATTCCCATTTTGGATTAATAATGATTTTTGGATACTAAAACAACCCGAAAAAACCTTTGGAAAAGTAACTTTTTGTCTGAAATGAGTTGATGATATACTCATAGGAATGTTGGTTATTTACTGACATTTTTTAATGTTTCTTTATAAAAACTGAACAAAATGGGCTAAACAATGAATTTTTTAGTAAGGCTTCAGTCAAAGATAGAGCTATATGAACTCATAATAATGAATTAACCATTAATTTGAACGTTCCTTTTATCGAAATTTTGGTCATTGTCGCATATTTGTTTAAAAAATGTAATCAAATGCTGAAGGCTCCTAACTTCTTCAGATTCCATGAACGACGAAATATGACTTTACAAGTATGTCAAGCAAAAAAGCCAACCAAGAGTTCTGAATGAGGAAAATAGCCGAAATACGAATCTTTGAAGGTGACAAAATAAATTTTTATGAATTTACTGAACAATTCCAACTATTTTTGGCACCGTCAATAAAAGTAAATCTTCAATCATTTATTTAACAATCAAGGATCACGAATACGTATGACCTTGACCAAAAATCTAGACGACTCTTCACCCATCCGTAAGCACTCGCTGCGACATCCCCATTCAGCAATTTTTCAGCTCATCGCTTCCGACGCCTGGCGTGCTTTGAATTAAATTGGAAAATCATCAGCCGAAAATTCCGGCAATTATTCTCCAGTCATGTGGCATCATCATTGAGACAAAGAAGATTCGATCTGTGATCGCATGACGGCATAATTTCTGTGGCCCACCGGAACCTTTTAGTAATATCCCTTGGGCATAATTACCGAACCATGTTTTAACAAGTATTCTCATATTCTAAAAGCGGGCCGATGTAATTTCAGAAGATCGTATAATAACCACTATGAAAAATTTATATAACACATCGATGCGAGTGGCCATGGATGAGTGGTGAAACTGTAGACACATTAGGCGTAAGTAGGTAAAATGTTTCAAAAAGGAAGGTTCGAGTTACCCTTTCTCCGGAAATCACGCCCTTTCAAAGAACATATTAAAGTGTTATATTTGCAGATTCCGCAAATAAATCTCGAATCAATAGGTAATGTATCTTCAAAATGATTCCTCAGAAGTTTTCATAACGTACATCGAAAGTTTACACCTTACTTTCATCCTAACCTGACCTGACATCGTCTTGTTACTTTGACAATTATAAAGATTCATTTCTATGATTCTCGACAATTTATGCTTTCATAGATTTTCTTGTCGCTATGACAGTTATCAATCAACTGGGTTATATCAAGGAGCTATATTTCTGTGATCCTTGTCACTTTGCATCTTAACCTGACATTCTATTGTCACTATGACAGTTATATCGAATCGAGTGGGTCGAGTGAAGTTGTTTGCGCGCAATGGAAAATTGTTTACGTCGCCAGGATATTTACACATTGGAAAATAGCGAGATGTGTCTAACGTATCCATTATGCACCTTTCCGAAGGATACGCGTTCCTATATGAAGGCGCCGTATCCTGCCTGAATGTCAACACAATTCCGAGTGCTAGTGACGTGAACACGAGTTACGGCATTTTTCCAAATAACAGCATGGGGCCATGAGCATGGAGGAGGAGGGTGGAGGAGGCCGACGTACACACACCAAGCTTGTAATTAGGGAAGGGCTGACTCTACGCCGAAATGAAATTTTTGGGGAGCCTCGTACTCGGCTGAGTGATGAACTCCGTCTCCTAGGTAACAATTACTTCTCTGTTCCTTCCACGTGACGTTCCATGGGAACCAATTACGGGGGCCCGTGTGATAGATAGTCCAATCAGAAAGGATGCTTGCCTTCTTCAGGTCACCTGTGAGGGTCAGCATCAAATTGCACCGGATTCTTTTCGGCGTTTCATCATGCTTTGTGCCACGGTCTTATTCTCACGTTTGCCCCGCTCAGTGGGGGCAACAATACGACGTGTGAGGCTATAATTAACGGCAATAGTCTTTGCTTTATTAAATTACACAAGTAGGAGGTATAAGAAAAGTGCTCTTGTGGGAACATGTGTTTCAGTCCAACGGTAATTGTGCCAATTTTTAGCAATTACTCCGATATGAGAACCTCAAGACGGGGCAATTTTGCAACTCGTATACGCACCAAAAAATCCACGAGTTGTTACACTCGATTGCCATAAAAGACCATCTCTAAATGGGACGTAATGATCCGAATTAATAACACAAACCATACTTCAAAACCATTACAGGTTTCTTTCGATCCCGTTCTCTATTCGTTTTCCACTTGAAACGGTCTAAAATGACATTTGAATAAACCATAGAAACGACTGCCGATAATAACATCTTTTTGTACCGTGTTCCCCAGATGATTACCGAGACGGTTGAAGGGTCCAGATATCCAATTTCTCAATTGATTCGAGAAAAAAAACGAACGAATCCCCACGGGGATGTTCATACGTATTTATGATAATAAGACGTCGAAAAGACGCAGGTGGGCACAGACATAACAAAAAATAAAGCGAGAAAGAGAGAGAGAGAGAGGCTGAAACAAAACTAATCGTGTTGATCTTTAATTACGAAACCCCAAAAACGGCAGGTATCTGAATTCGAAATGAATTCCCGGATTTGGTTAATAATTAAAAATCAGATCTGCTCCAGGTATAATTTCAACCTTTCCCTCATAATAACAGGTCTCCGGTTTTTAATTCCGTCAAAGAAAACCGACAAGATTGGAAATATAAATAAAATATCAAATGCGTTGACAATAACATATGTGAACGAAATTGCTCAGATGGTCGTATGGGAATATCAAATGGAGATCAAGTCGCCTTAGAGCGTAACATGAATTACCAATGGGTCCGTTTCCTTGGAATGTCGAGACGTTATGATGATGAACTTTTATATCTGTCTACATCTGTCATCGTCCAATCATAATTATTGCTAGGTACCTACATTTTTGTGATTTTGAAATGTTTGAAGTTGTACAGGATTTAAGATTATATTCCGCAACATCTACTGAAACATAATAATATAATGATAATTGATTTCATGAAGTTCTTTCAAATCGTATAATCTTCGATCAGAAAAAATTCTGTGGTCATCTTTTCATTACTCAGATTAATACACTCTATAAACATACAGAAATTGAAAGAAACTAAAATGATCTGAAAAAATTATCATTACAACTTATCTAGATAATTCAATTCAATTCAAAAGATCTCAATTACATTCGATTTGATTTTCAATGATTTGGATTCATATTAAGCAAAGATTCCATTTGAAAATATAGTGGCAGAGTTCGGTTTATTCAATTGAAGTTTGGCGAGCACAGAGACGACTATTTTATTTGAATTTTGATATCTGATGGAGTATACGTAATCTTGAAAGTAGATAGATTCCGAAAAACGCAGTAAGAAACTAAGGCGTTTCTAGACGTAGACGTCGAGAAAGGCAAGGTAAGAGGAGCCTCACAATGCACCACCCAGAAAGTTCGCCATTCATCCGCGACGCGCCACTCAAATCGCGTCGCGCCTGCGTTTTATATCACCATGGCTGCGAGGCGGGAATGTGGTCATCACCATGACAACCGCAGCGTAGTCCCCTCTCTACGTTACGCGGCTGGCGAACAGTAAGTATGAAAGAGGCAAGTTTTAAATCGTGGGCTTAACGTTTTAGTTAGCGCGTGTACTCACCAGGACTACCGAGGAAGACGGATGAGTAGAGAACGCCTCTTCTTGCAGCGTCACTCGCTGCTCTGGCATCTGTAGGCGATGACCACTCTCGTCGTGGACACCATTTCCCTGCAAGCAAGATATTATTATTACACTGACATTCCATTGTGACAATTAGTTCACAGATTCCGATACTATCTTAGAAACAAGAAAGAAACGTCATAACCATTATTATACTACCATTCTATACCCCATAATGAGCGAAGTATCCTGAAATATGACCACAGAACATTATATATTCCTAAACTATATAAACCTCGCCTTCAATTTAACAATGAAAATTCTGAATTCCTGGAGAGGTGACAAAAAGGAAAGTAATATCGCTTTTAGAGGCCACCCGTTGAGCAGGAATAAGCCGTAATCCCAGTTACGGGCGGTAATGAAAGTGGGACATCATCTGGAGCACCGTTAGAGCAGAACATGGACCAAAGAGAACCCTCTTTATTGCCAGTCTGGAGCTATTGACCGTACGCGGAAAGCGTCATCTGTTTGCCATCGATTACAGTTGCCTGCACGGTCGCTCTGTCACTGTCATCTCTACTTCCGTACCTGTCGGAATGTTGTGTTTCGCATTGAACGTAAAACTGTCACGTGGTTGTTTAGCCACTATCGTGAGTTTATTATGTAAATATTGGTTCCTGAAACAGGATCCTCGTTCATAGATATAATATTTTGGCATTATTTTCTGTGAAAATTATATATCTTCGGAAGTTAAAATTTATCTTTTACACACAAATGGAACTCCTCCCATGTTAGATCAGTTACAAACCATAGAAATATTTTTATTTAATTTCAGAGAAAATGTCTTTATGTCAGACAACCCTCATATGTCAATGTAGTTCAGATATTGTTATTATGCTATTTTAGAACCCCATGATTTTCCAATTTTATACGAAAATGTAAAATTTCCTCCCGACATCAAATTGACGAACATAAAATTTATTGGAGAACTTTGAGTGTGAACACTTGTGCACGAAATTGACATAACGACCAGGATAATCAAGCCCTATAAATGAGTGTAGGAAAAAGCAGTGTTTTTGTCGGAAGAACATAATACCTGATTTGTGTCATTTGCGACCATAATTAATGCAGTTCCCGATGCCGATGTGAAACAGAAAATTAATGAAAGATTATTAAAGAACACGATAAATTAAAACGAACAGGTATTTATAAACAGTGAATAAATAAATGAATTGAATTAATCGAAACGACGGTCCATTTTAGGAAACAACGTTTATTCCAGATCGGTATATTGTTAATGGCCGAGATAAAAACTGCTTTTGCTGACCAATAATTCCAGACGCGTAGAGACAACTCTATACACCGCTCTATATCCTCGATTTTATTTATGGCAGTGATTAAATATCGTCGTCGCTTGTCTACAAATTCCCTCTGGTTTTCTGTTAGGTTTAATTGCTTAATTCGACCTTACACAATCTCTATTCACAGAATTCTCACTCTTATAGATGTAAAACAATAATTGAATGAAAATAAATTTGAAGGTTAACAGACGTAAATTTCTATGATGTTCAATTGAAATTTGAACACTGTTTCTTCACGGATTCATTTATGGATTCGTCATAGAAGCACAGATCTATTGAGCATATTTAACAACTTTAAAACTATTACGTCACATATGAAATTTAATGTTAATAACTGAAAATTGTACAGTCATAGAAGAGAACATCTGGTGCTAGATCACTGAATTTTTTGCATTGTTGCTAAACTACCATTTATAACATTTTCAAATGTCGTCTGCATATTCAAACTAGAATTTTCCTTTTCTGTAGTAGCGATGGGTGAAGCCGTTAGGAATGCGAAAAATCGATGCGAATGAATCGAACTGTACATAATACCAACAAAATTACAGTGACTGTCTAATGTCCCGTTTAATATGAATGGAATGGGATGTCATGTTCCCTCGCTCGAAGCCATTACAGAAGGAATATCCATCTTCGAACAACAGCATCTGCTATCATCTCTCTCATCCTTATCTAAATCTCAATAGGAACATTCTTCGCCGTTTACGATTTCGAATTAAAAGGAAAAATGGCATAAATACCAATTCTAGACGATAAAAACTCTTGAATGAGGTGGGAAAACAATGGACGTTTTATGTGTAAATAAGGTTCAAATAAAAAATCGTCGTAAATATGATTTATGGTTGTTTGAACAAGAAAATCGGCATCAGCTCAAGCGGAGACAAAATATGGTAGCAAATAGGATTTGTCGTGTCAATGACTGGGTAATATCTATGAAAATGCATATGTTACGGTCATTGGTATACACTTAACATGAATTAAGCCAAATTAACTCCCCAGAAAAAACGTTGTGTTTCACATTTAAGTATTCGTATTTACTTCATAGAATATCAAACTTGGGCAATCCGATCTACGTCAATTTGTACAATTTGGGAAATAAACGAATCTGTGCTTTTCTGAATGACATAAAATCATAGAAGATAGATAGGGTTTGATGAAATGAATAATGAATTGACAAATCATATTCTAATGTAATGAAGAACAGATTGAATTCGAAAGTAATTAATATAAGTAAGGAATCAAGACAATTTGTGAAGAATATCCTAGCTCCAAATCAATGGCTCTCAAGATGTATTTCAAATAGTTCATTGATGGGAATCATCCACGAAATTCATCTTCACAGAACGAATATTATCTCAAAGCGAAATCTAGTGTCGTGACCATAAATCCTGAAACAAGGGACGTCTGTAACTGGCGATGTCAATACATAACAAATCATCCTTCAAAAGGTATATCGGAGATCAGGGGTGGCGGGAACCCACCACTCCAGTCCACTTGAGCTGAAGAGGTAAGATAAGTGGGGCAACGGGGGTTGTTACGACCGAATTTTCCAAGTTGTGAAAGATATATCACAGAGCGTGGTTTATGGGGCTGAATAAATGGTTTAATTTTGTGTAATTCATTACGTCGAGAGCTATGTGGTTCGTTTGAACCTAAATTGGATTTTTGTTAGATAAGGGCCTATTTGTCCTTCAACAACCAGGCAGCCACAAATCGGGACCTTGAAATGTTGATCACACAGAAGAAAATTTTCCATCAACATGTTGGATACCCATTAGAGTGGAAAGTATCCATTCAATTAAATTATTTCTATGATAGCACATTCAATGTGGTAATTCATGCTGTCAAAATGAGTTGACCTTTCAAATTCGATTAATATATTTCTAAATGGTATTCATATTCTAAATGAAATATCACATGGCGTATGCATAATTCTTCATTTCTTCACTCATAATGGCCCAATCCGTCTGCTGAGAGGTGCTAAAGATTAAAACTCTAGATAAAGTTTTATCTAGAACATATCATGTACCGGTATATCATAATATTCCGAGCGTCGTAATTCGGTAGATATAAAATTAGAAATATTCCTCATGAGATATTTATATGTTCACGTATTGCTTGTCCCTATCGAGGTCAGTTGGGACCTCTTTGATTTACGTACGCTACGAGGATGTCGTGTTGTCCTAGGTCTTGTTCTTGGCAAATTTATGATACGAACAGGCCGGCGAACGGAACGCGCCCCGAAAGCGAGGTTGGCAACATTGAGGTTGAGGATCACAGAGCAGCGTTTGATTGATTGACAGTTGGGACGAGTCGGTGGTGGCACCTCGCGCCGAGTCCTGCCCTGAACGCAGTCAGATGGATTGTCGGTCAATTACCGATTGCGGACAAAATCATGACTAGCAATTAATTAGTTCTGACCCCGGTAATTAGCGACGGGAAAAATGTCATTTCGCGCGGATTGAGACGGATCTCGGAACGAACTGTTTTTTGACACTTAGCCGTCATCGGCACAAAGAACCAGTTGCGGTTGAAGGTCCGTTTCACGCGTCGCCTTTTCGATTGAGATATGAAATAATTCCGATTAATATTTATGTCGGATGCATTTTGTCACACCAGGTGTACATATGTTAATTGCGCGATATCTGAGACCACAGAGGTTAATTGTTTGATTTTTCCATGAATTCACCTATCATATGATCGGAAATTATGTATACTATGATTCACGGATATGCGTTCCGTAGTTCAAACACAATTTTATAAATGAACTTTTGGGCATTTTACACACCCTGATTTGAAAGGATAAAAAGGACCATTACAGGATCGTCAGAAGTAGAAATACTTGATTATTTATCCTTTTTTTTTTTAATAGTTTGCTAGAATCTTTCATTGATCTATCATCATCTACTTTGAGATACCGCAAATGAAAGAATTTCATTTAAAAATTAATGCACGAGAGTCCTGAAATTCCTTTTGACGTCACGCCTGTGCTTTTATGATTTTTTTTCCAGTATTTCTTCGATTTGGCAGTCTTTCGAGGGTCGACGCCGACTGCCCGAGGCTCAGGGTAACCGGAGGCGTGAGTGCCATCGATCCGGCAGCAGGATTCCTCCAACGACGGGAGGTCAGCAGGATTGCGCCGTGAGCGAAGGGGTATAAAGAGCAATAGACAGATCTACGTAGAATTTTGATTTACGAATGGAATCGACTTCAGATGCACGTCTCGGGGGCAGACGGGAACCAATGAGGAATGAGGAGAGAGAGTCCGGGAGGGGCCCTCCCTCGAAGGGGACGACGGCGGCGCTGAAACGCGGAGGAGCTGAAAACTGACCCGGTGCTACGCGATATCCCGCAGTTAGATTAATATGCGAGCCGGGATGGATAAAAGAATCGGGATGGGAAAGACTGGAATTGCGAAAAAGTTAATAAGTAGAAGATTATTCTTGAAAGAATCGTTCGGGAAAGTTCTAGCTTTTTTATTCGGAAAGTTTTTAATGTTTTTCACTCCGCGGAATATGAAGGCCGGATTGGATGTAATATTATTCATTTGCGGGGATCGGAAGGGAGCTGTGATCCCGAAAATGGGACGCGAATCAATATCGTTCCTACTTTATGACGAAACAGGTTTTTGGCGAGCAATTTCTTCGAACGATGTAAATTTAACGCTTGAAAATATGACCTTTATTCGATTCTTATTTCAGGATTAAAAATAGTAATGATCATTCGCCGGAAAAAAGTAGATGTCAACACAAATAACAACTAACAAACATGAGACTTCCAGCAAGAGGCTTATTATGAATTTCGCGCCATTTCTGAAGTGTCAAAATAAAATTGGCAGGTATATCTTACTTGACAAACAGAAATTGTGAGGTTATGAAAAATACTTCTGTATACGCTCCCACAACTCAATGGATGCAGTCCACTATCACAAGAAGAAAGTTCTAGAATATTTCAAAACGGGCAATTACGGATTAGATTTGGAAATTCGTAAGTTCATTAATGCCCACGTGCTGGATGAGAACCGTCAACCTTAAAACATCCAGTCGTATGGTGTGCAACAGCTTATGCATCAGCTCGCACTCCGCGTTTAATAGGAGCGTAAAACGGGCCCCGGCTGTAAATTTATTAATCCATTTTCATATTACAGTTTTAGAGGCCGAAGTTTATGTTTTATTCCGTGATAACGGAATCGGGCGAGATGTTGAATTATTAGGTGTTTAGCGATAAACGCCGAAGCGACCAGAGCGATGTATGATTAGTTATTAATTGCTCTATTTCACTGATACTCGCAGATTTTACGTGTTATCGATAGGGAGCATGGTAGACGACAAATAAAGAAGATTAGGAAGGTGAATTATGATTTTAATGGGTCAATACTTCTTTTATCGGGCTTATTTCCTAGAAGAATTTTGCCTTAAAACAAAAAATTGTATATGGATATCCGCTATTAAAAAAAATATTGGTTATACAATGGAAATCGGTTCACAGTGAATGTTACACTTTCCGCAATTAGAATACCAGAAAAACACCAGCTTGACAATAGTTCTGCCTCCATCGAGATTTTCTGCCGTATGTCTGCAAGACCAAAGTTACAAAAGTACAGGCGTTTTCAAAGAACAGTCTTTCCTAAGCTAAAAAAGTACAAATCAAAAACTGCTTACATGGACGTTGTAAGAAAAGAAAGTTAAAGTTGATTGAAATTGTCCTTAATTTACTTTCCGTTTCTTCATTGCACATGTTTCATATTCTACAACATACTTAAGAATCAGTCGTTAATCGAATTCCATATTACTTACTCAAACTAAAAATGAAGTATAAAATCTACCAAAAAAAATAACATAATTACCTTAATTTATAATTACGTCTGGGATTCTGTACCCCATATAATATAATTCTATACGTCTGGCATTCTGTGTACTGTCACTTAAAAACGCGACGTGGAGATACCTCAAGACGTGTCGATTTCTACACTTAACCTTAAAAAGTGACAGATATCTATGTGCCACTCTTTGTAATGTGACAATATTGGTGCTATTGTCATCTAGGTGTAACCTCAAAATGAGAATAAGTAAGATGTACAAAACGACATGTAGAATTCTAAAGCACACACTGCTGCTCTGAATATAAAAGAGGTTAACTCGAACCATGTTTTCAACTCTATGTTCAAAACATATGTTCCAGAAAATCCCAAATATTGAAAAATATTGTACGACTCACTAAAAAACCGAATTTTTTTTTTATTAAAAACTTCATGTAATAATTTTTCAGATGAAAAGAATTGAAGAATTTAGAATTGCCATTTCTAAAAAAACAAATACGTAAATTTCTCTGAAAATTTGTTGATATATTCGTAATATGAGCGGACCCACGTACAATTTTAATGAGAATTTTTACGAATGTTCTTCTTCATGGGGGGTCCAGATGAAGCTTAATTAACAAGTCGTCGGCCAATTTTGCAAACTCCATTCTGGTGATTAATTAAATGTTTCTTGAATAACTTAATATTATAGCACCGTATCTTTTTATAGCCCGAATTCCAGCGCGAAGGACCAACGAAAAAAGAAAGGACATTCGAGGAAACGTGCGGATTGATTTAAGGTGAAGAGAAACACATCAGTGGGACATAAACAAGGAGGAAAGCGTGGGAAGAGCCGAGGGAGAATGATAAAATTAATTTTACGAACCGAGCGAAACCCTTAAAAATCAAGTAAGGGGATAGTAAAGATCTAATAGAAGTTCATCTTTATGGCTGTTCGTGGAGCCCGGGAAGAGATCCTAAAAACGGCATAAAACTGTAGTTTGATATTTTTATATTAGAGTCGCGATGACGAGGTGATAAAGGCGCGATTTGTTTCCGGAAATGAGGGCGCGGTCGTTCGGATGTCCATCAAAATTGAGAGGAGGGCCATCTCGGGAATGGACGCGCAGGCGCCCGCCGCCACCCTTGCCGCCCCGCAGCCGGCGGCTCGCCATCTTGCCTGCAATCTTCTAAATGGCCATAGCGATAAAATTTACCGTTTCGAATCATCTTGCCATCTCGCAAACATTACTAAATCAGGCAAAGATTCGGCCGCCACCGTCCGAGAGGTCCCTTCGACGTGGCGCACCCGCCTACTGACATTTGCATATTTCGATGTGCATTTTCTGCTGTATCTCTACAGATAAAGGGTATTTTTTAGAGACAGAGAATTATAAATTGGCAACACTGTTTCCTGTGACAGTTGATTTGACAGTTGTCGATTACTTTGAGGTTAGGTTTGGAAAGATAAAGGGCTTTTTTGAGGCATAGAATTATAAATTGGCAAAATTGTTTCCTGTGACAGTTGATTTGACAGTTGTCGATTATTTTAAGGTAGGGTTTGAAAAGTCATCACGACTAAACTCAAGAATGTCGAAGCAACGTTTGCAAACTGTTCAAATTTATCTGAAAATCATGAGGAATTCATCGGGCATTAAGTTTATTTAATAGTTCTAAAATAGTTGCAAATCAGTAACAAAATAAATGAATTAAACATCGAGAAACTTAAATCAGAAGAGATCAGGAACAAAAAACGCAAATTTAGAAATTAACATCACCAAATCCCAACAATACAAAGAAAACGCAGAACAACAATAAGTTCCTTAAAACATCACTTATGGAACCAAATAGAAAAGAACTTACAATAAGCAAATGTGAGGAAGAAGATTGGATGACAGCGAAATCTTGGAGTTAATGAATGACAGAAGGCAAGTAACAACAGTAGAAATAGCTGCAAAGTCAAACGAGAAAAAATAAAGAAACAAATGAAACTTACTTGTCCGAAAGTTGTAACGAGATGGAAAAATTACAGAACAAATATTAGGAGTAAGAATAATTTCATGTAGTTTTTGATAACCTACTTGTTAGTATTCCATTGGAAAATATCAAATTTTGTTCCGAATAATTTAATTTGCAAGGACATTTACTTCATTATTTTAACTTGAAGAAAAAGGCTGCCGAAAGTTTATCATATTTTAGTGGATGTCATGGTCTAGCTTAACGAAAGTGGTTTGCCCGATTTGTAAATAATAATTTTGATTTAGAAGACGAAGAACGACTCGGAGCGTTGCCAAAGTTTAAGGATGAAGAATTAGAAGCAACGCTCGATAAAGATGCATCACAAAGGTAAGAGAAACTCACAAAAATACTTGAATTCACTCAATCAGCATTAGCCATCGTTTAATAGCAATGGGAATGATCAGAAAGGTAGGAAATTGGCCGTAAGAACTGAAGCCAAGAGACGAAGGCCGTAATTTTTACGTGTGAACAACTGCTCCAACGGTAAAAAAGAAAGGGGTTTTTGAATCTAATCGTGACCGGCGATAAAAAATGGTTCCATTACGATAATCCGAAACGTCGGGCAACTTATGCCTTATCATCAACTGTCAAGCCGAATATTCATAGAGAGAAGATGATGCTGTGTATTTGGTGGATTAGCTGAGTGTGGTATCATGAGCCACAGCAGAAATAAAAACCAAATTCAATAAAAATGATTGACCAAATTTTATGTACCCAGCCGAAGTATAAAAAAAACCAAAGATATACAGGAAACATCCGCAAATTATTCGACTATTCTTCTCCAGCGCAGTCTGAACTGCATATCCAGAGGTTGTACGTACATAAAGGGTAGAACTTCCCTCGAAGTATCACCGTTCGGAATAGCAGATTCCCTTTATTGTTTTAAGACAAGGCTCGTGGCGACAGTGGTTTTAAGCAGTCGGATTTCCATTCTACACCGGTACACAATCCGTGGATATGCGTATTGTCGGTCTGTTATTGTTCAACCCGAAACGCAGAAAAGAAGAACAGGACTTCCCTTATCCCTGGAAGGGGTGGAAGCTTTCTCCTTTGTACCCCGTTAATGATATTTTCGATTGTTGTTTTCGGTTACCCACTTTAACGCGGAATCGAACATCTTTTGAAGTATTCACCAGCTTTTTCTTCTCAGAATAAAATCTCGTAGTTCCATTTTTCACCACCTGACTCGGATTTCAAGAGCCAGAATTTAAGTGTGGCAATTAAAGTTGACTGATCTGATAGCGCACTTTTAGTAGTCTTTTTATTACCATGCTCTTAACTTTATACTCCAACTATTCCATCGAGTGTTAGTGAATAAGAACCCATAATAAATTTGTTGGATCTCGTGCTCATTGTGATCCTATCTAGTACAGGACAGGAAATAGAACAATCAATGACTGATGTATTCTTTAATTTATACGACAATAGAGCAGTTGTTATTCACCTGTCAGCAATTCGTTTAATACCATCGGTTTGATTGTTTTTGGATAAATATTGAAATTGGAAGATTTTTTCACACTACTTCAAATGCTATATTGGTACAGTTTTCAAAAGTTATTAAATTAGATTGCCTCGCAATTCAACTGTTTTCCGCACTTTACATCAAGCTATGCAGATTTAGCGAATACTTCAAGAAATCCGTGAAAGCTCCATTCGAATACCACCATATAATCATTCACCATAAGAAAACAAAGACCAATTGGATTTTTTCAAGTTTTAAGATGCGAAATATTCACGAATAGCGATTCGAAATGGATAAAACCTCAAATTAAGTATTCGAGACCCATCAATCGGTCTTATGTGGCTTCAAACCTGGAGAAATGTTTTGAATTAATTTTTATTTGAGCAAATACGAAGTTCATATTGCAGTAGAATGATTAATGAAGTGGAATCTGTATTTGACATCGGATTGATACTGTTCTCGAACTGATAGGATTCGAATACTCAAATCAGTTTCGTTGATATTCTCATAAAATGTAAAATGCCAAAGGTCTCGGATGCTTGTATTCGAGTTGATGTATGGATGCATATCATACTGGCTTTAATACAGATATATTTTTCTATCCATCATTTTACTATCATTCTATTAGTGTTCGAACGTCACGACAAATCTTATCGAGTTCTCTCCGAGTCGAAATAATCGATTCCATAATTCGAAACGATCTCGGTAATATCGAAAATTGCGATAAAAACGGCAATCGTAATAAATAACGCCGGTAAAAACAAACGCCGAGATATAAGAATACCATTACCATCGATGACGGTACTAATTTGAATTAGATTAGAATGCTATAAATCACGACTCGATAAATGAATTGAAAAACTTAATTTATGGGTACTCCAGCAGTCGCGATGAGAACTTAATTACTCGACGAGAAATTATACACTTTAGCGCATTATAAATACCCAACAGGTCAGCCAGTGAAGCAATACTGAATCGGGTTCGATATGCAACATATTTCGGAAAAAAAATCAGACATAATGTATCTTTGCCCTTAGTGTGAATGACGTGTGCTGAAACGGAGGGAATAGCATCTGTTATTTCTAAAAAGCATTTTCATTCCCGTACGATTTTCCCTTTGTTAATTACGAAAATGTGAGTTTTTGGAGAATACAGACAACAATTATAAACGCCCCCTCGCCCCAAACCGGTTCACTTGACCTACCGGCTTATTGAACCACCTGAAAATTTTTTAACCATCGATTATAAAGATAATTCCTAATAATGAATAAATTCCCATTTTCTGAAGACTGTTAGAAATCTTACTATTGATACCTTTCATATTATTGATACAAAATTTTTTGTTCATGATAATTACGAAAAAAAAAGAGAAAATGGCTGATGAAGGTGACTAATTATCATCTTGGGTTTTATCACAGATGAAGTCGAATAATTAAATCAAAAATCTTTGAATTCACAATATGTTAAGAAATATGGAACGGTGTTTCGAAAATAATTGCCTTATATATCTTCTAGAACTTAAAATACGTTTGAGAAAATCCAAATTTATCGGTTTAACGTCGTTCTCAACAATTTAATCTTCTCAGATTGTTAGAATGTAATATCTAAAGTAGCTACTATATATCACAATAGATTTATCACACTGTTTTCGGTATTTTAAAAATTCTTTGAGAGAGGATGCAAGAGTGATTTGAGAGAGATTGCTAGGTGAATCAATTCCTAAATACCAGTTCGGATTTAAAAGCAAAATATCCACAATCCATCCACTATTAATTCTCACAACAAATGTCTTATGTAAGAAAAACAAGGGGAAAAAATCAGCCGCCTTGATATGGACATAAAAAAAATCTTTCGATAGTATTTGGCATGTGGGACACCTATATAAACTCCACCAACTGCAATGCCCACCCAACCTTATGAAAGTGATCAATAAATTTCTGACTGAAAGATTCATTTAAGTCAAAATGAAAAATGAAAGATCATCTCCATTCATATCGCAACAAGGCTCAGCCCTATAGCCATTTTTTAATAATTTATTTTGCTACGACATATATAATAATTGTGACCCAATACACTGCACTACATAGATGAACAAGCATATATTTTACAATTTGCCGGCGATACAACACTTATTACACATACGAACACAACTTCTCAATGTGTGGAGAGGCTGCAACAGCTTGCAGACGTGACAGCTGCACATTGAAGATTACAGCTCAACCTAGCAAAATCAAAGCTTGTCCTATTCAATCACAAAATCAATACCAATTCCCCGTGTATTAAAATGAACAACACAATAAACCCTGAGGAATACACATAGACAACAAACAACCTCAGCTTCAACAAAGCACACACAAGATTCCAAAAAACATTAGCCATTACACGAGCGGGTCATTTCAGATCAATCACTTATAAAAACTTGGACATCAATGTGAAGATTGGTAGTTCAATTGATAAGATGATATGCTGGCCGCTTCTGGAGTACGGACATACAATTTTTCTGACCTCTTCTAGATCAACGCTCTACAATTTAGAAGTAACCGAAAGAACAAGTTTGGGAAAAATTACCAAAATTAGACACCCCCCAAAGCAACTCTTATACGAATCAACAAAAATAGAGCCAATATTGCGAAGACTACAAGAACTGATCGAAAAATTTGTCAAGAAGCACACCAAAAGGGCTAATATGGAACGATTGATATCTGGTGTTTTTTTAGAGTGATAGAACTTTCGATAGGGATAACTGTGATTTGACAGAAGGTAGAAGCTATGTTGTTTTGACATTTCTGTTCAGAAAGCATTGAAATCATGGAAAGACTCGCGCCACAATAACGTTTACAAATTGTTGAAATTTATTTTCAAAATCAGCCAAACTTATAGGGCACAATCGTCCATCAGAGCAGCCAATTCGTCGAACTATCGATACATTTTGGACAACATTTTCTCTACTCGATGCAACAACAACAAGACAAAGAACTGTACGTACAGAAGAAAACATCGCTGCTGTAAGTCATAGTGTTAATGATGATCTAGATTTGTTTATTCGTCGGCGTTCACAACAAGTTGGACTCTGTGCATCCACCACATGGAAAATTTACCGTAAAGATCTCAGTCTACACCCATACAAGATCCAACTGGTTCCAGAACTAAAGCCACTTAACCATAATGAATGTCGTTTGTTTGCTGATTGGGCCCTAGAAAAGCTTGAAGTTGATCCACTTTTTTATCGTAAAATTGTGTTTAGTGATGAAGCTCATTTCTGGTTGAACGGCTATGTAAACAAGCGAAATTGCCGTATATGGAGTGAAAACAATCCTAAAGAAGTTCTGCTTTTGAAAAATGCACTGTATGGTGTGCTTTACACGCTGGAGGCATCATCGGTCCATATTTCTTTAACGATGCTGGAGCTAATGTTACAGTCCATGGTGCTTGCTACAGATCGATGATCAATGATTATTTGTTTCAAAATTTGAATGGTATCGACCTTGAAAGAAATATTTGGCGATAACATTATTTCGAAAAATGGTCCAATTAATTGGCCCCCAAGATCATGCGACATAACTCCACTGGATTATTTTCTTTGGGGTTATGTCGAGTCATTGGTTTATGCTGATAAACCAAAAAAAATAGACGCTTTGGAAGCCAGCATAACTCGTGTTATTAATGAAATAAGGCCTGAATTACTCGAAAAAGTGGTCCAAAATTGGTATGGTCGAGCGGTTCTTTAGAGCTAGTTGTGATGGACATATGCCGGAAATAATTCCCAAAACATAAATGTCATAAAATTATCTTTCAAATAAACAAAAAATTGGCTTCAATCTTAATTTAAATAAAATAATAAGAAACGGATTTTTACTTGATAGAAGAATTATTACGAAATTTGACAGATTTAATCTGTTAGTCTTCTACAATTTTAATTTCAAAAAATTTATTCAAGAAACTTTGAGAATTAAATTAATGTCTTTATGAGCACTGCTCATATTTAATAGACGTATAAAATCGAAACTCATTATACAATATCAAATGGAATTAAGAAAACCCAACGAATATAAGTTGTCAATTAAAATTAATAAATAAATATTTATTTTTTGTTTCGTTCCAGGCATGCGTACTGTACTCTTCAGACAAACGTACGAAGCCCTGTTTGTTACAAAATTTACTGTTTTCTGATCTTATATTTATGAAGACTAAATCTGTCTCGAAAATATACCAAATAATTTTAAGAACTTCTCAAAAACTTTTTTTTCCATACCAAAAATCTTATTTAACACCTATTATGAATGAAACTCACAGGAAGACTGATCGATAGCCATATGATTACTATCAATTAAGTTGATACTATCACAATAATGTCATTTCCATTAATTGAAGACCAATTCAATCTAAACGGAATTTATTTAACTATGAATGTGTGATCTCTTGACACCACGTCAGTACTTAATACGTGAAATTTCAGCGCGATTTCAAAGTTTTTTCGATTGTTAATAATGCTCTTAAATAAAAAACCAAACTCCTGTTTTCCCGTAGAATCGCACAGAAAAACCTACTTTGGTACTCAGATGTCGATCGCGCATCGGTCGTAAAAAAAACGTACGCTAATGCACTGTGTGAAACGTGCAATTTCCCGATTTCATAGAAAGAGAGCACATAACAATCCATAAAACTGGGTCTGCATTTATATGATACGTGAATGATGTCCCGGACAGATTTTTGTTGGGTAGTAAAAATCAGCTGATCAGATAAAGTATTCAGCCGAGCATAATAAAAACATTTGAGGTTCTGTAATAGCCCACATAAAGTGACGTTTCGAGGTGGGTAAATTTTCCGACGGGCCGACAGCAGCAGCAGACAGCTCGACAGCTCTGACAGCCTGTTGCGAGGTCCGCAAGCGGAGATCCTCGCTAGCGGACGATGGACGTCTGATTGATCATCCAGCCTGCGAGAAGAGTGACGGATCCTGCTTTTTTGACGGTTGGGGTGACACCGGTATGAATAATTATCAGAACAGACACCTATACGTCTTCACACCGTCGTCTGCGACGTTTCAATCCAGAAGGCCACGCGTAGAAACGTTTCTCGCCAATTCAACCCGAACCCCAAGCGGGAAAAACACTTTGGAAGGCTCCATGAAGTTCGTAGGACATAAACTATGTTTTTCCAAGTTCCAGAAACGATGATTCTGCAGAGTCTTTCCCCCCGAGAGCCTGAGTTACGGCTCTTCGAGTTCCTCGACAGTTTTGCGGCAAAAAGGCTATGTTGGGGAAAATCAATAACTCTCTACGTCATAGGCAGCTCGCGCACAGGATGGGCTGACACTAGATATGTTCTTCCTTCCTTCAAAGAAAACAATACACCATCCAAGTCTTCGGGAGCGCAAGGCTACGCCTTCGGGAACGGCTCGTATACTGGGTGATTTTCCGCGGAAAAAGAATTTTCCGCTTAGTGCTGGAATTAGGCGGAGCGAATCAGTTGAGGCAAAAACTATCCAGCATATCCAACAAGTAAAAAAACATTGCAAATTGACATAGAGCATAATAAATACTTCACGTAAAACAACTTTAATTAATCTCAAATATTAAGGAAGAAAGTTAAGAATATTCTTGGATTTTTGCGCTTTCGAATCAGGACTTTATTATCATTTGCTCTAAATGCTTGTTTGCGAATTTTAATAGAAGAGAATTTCCCGTCATATTCAAAGATGGTTGTAATTAACAGATTTTAGAAAAGTAAAAGGGTCTCAAACCTACAGGGCAGATTTTAACTTCGAAAAATACGAAGATGAATGGACCTAATCCATTTATTAAGTTCGCAAAATACCCATTCGAAATGTTGTCTTCCTGATATAATGAAAATGGATTCAATTAAGTTGAAATCAAATAGATCTGAAATCTTGACTAAAAACTAAGCACATTTTTTTCTAATTGTATCATTTGAAGACTGATTTTTCTGAATCAGAGAACAATTCACTTCAAAATTTGTATAAATCTGAAAACTAACAATAAAATACCAAAAAACGCTGTATCACCCTAGAAAAAACAGAGTTTTTTTAGAAGATTATTCTATATTTTCCAGTGTGTGTATTCAAGTAGATAATAATCTAATTGTTGCTAAAAATTTGACTTCATATTTATTATCTTGCGTGAAAAATATCTATAGATTAAGTTACTTTGCTGGGTTTATAAAGTTAGATTAATGACTGTTAAATCAACATATTTGAAAAAATTTCAGGAAAAGTTGAAACCATTAAATTTATTCGAAAAGTTCTTTTACAAAAAAATAAACAAATTTTTATCTAATAAATAAATGACATGGCAAACAAACAAGATGATGAACAGAGGGCTCACTAATTTATGGTTCGCCTGTTAGTTTTAATACTAAGAAACCTAAAACATTTTACCAGCCGTCCCAAAAAATGAAAAAAAAATTAACAAATAATATACACACATATAGCGAAGCAGGATGACCAGACAACCAAGGAATCAAACAATTTCATCCACAATAGAAGAGAGATGCAGCATGCATCATCTAATCTTGAGAAAAAAGTATCATAATTGGTTCAAAATAATAGTCAATTTCGGGAAACTATTTTGAATTTTTGGGGAAGCACTTAAATGATAAATGTCTCAAAACTGTTTACAGCACTCGGCACAATTATCAAATCCGGAAAAGCATAGCTTCTAGCAAACATTTGAAACTTCTTACTTTGGTCCAGTCACAGAATCACCAGGTAAGTATATTTCTATATGCCACTATTTATTAAATCATGTATTCGTTTTCTATCAGTATTAAGAAGCCATATTTTAGTTTTCATCATGAATGATCTGTAGCTGTTACTAGTCTAAGCTCCAAAGGTAAGAGAGCAAACATCCTGGGTGCCAGAAACGACCAGCACCTTTGTCCTGCTGTTTTGAGGGCTCGATGTGTCTGAAAACTGGTAAGTTTATATCTTGTGAAATGGGTATGTTGTATTGGCCGGATTAAGATATTTTTCTTTTTCATGAGAGCAATAATTTTTGTGAAGTATAACTGTCTTACATCCAGCACTCTTGATATCTTAGAAAGTTCATCAGTGGGGAAGAGAAAGCTCTTTCCAAGTATGATCTTGAGTAGCAGTCTTTGAACAATGTTGAGTATCTCCACATGAGTTCTATGAGCTGCACCCCAACCAACGTTACCATATGACAAGTGAGACTGAACTAATGCAGAATACACCTTCATCAACTGAGTAACATTCATTTCTTTTTTTAGGTTTCTGAATATATGAAGAAGACCGCGGAGTTTTTTCGCTACGTATTCACAGTGATGATCCCAACGCATATGCCTGTCAATATGAATACCAAGATACTTAATGTGTCCTTCTGGATATTCAAGAATAAAGTTTTGATTATCGACTTTGAGGGGTACCAAATTAGGAAGTCCCGATTCATATGATGTAAATGGTAGGTAAAATGACTTCTTAATATTCAATGTGAGTTTATTCTTTCTACGCCAATCCGAAAGTTTCTTCAAGTCTTTTTCAGCACTAACTTTGAGGTTTTCCCATATCCTGTCCTCGCAGATCACAGCTATATCACCAGCAAAACATGATCCTCCCAGACACCTTCATGTACAACATATCATTCATGCAGATAACGAACAGGAGTGGACCTAATATCGTACCTTGGGAGACTCCATAGGTTACAGTTTCATCTCTACTACTCATTTCCTGAATTTGTACTATCTGCTTTCTATCTATCAAGTAGCTTCTGAATTATTCTAAGGCAATTCCTCTTATACCATATTTATGCTATTTATTTAATAATATTTCCTGGTTTCCGGTATCGAATGCCTTAGATAAGAGGCACTTTTTTGTCTAGTCCATCTTTAATCAATTTCGTTAAATCTCTTATAACTTCCTCAGTCGAAATCTCCTCTCGAAAACCGTACTGCCCTTCAGACATTATTTTATTCTTTGTTAAGAAACCCAGCACTCTATTTCTCATCATTTTCTCCAAGATTTTGGCTACATTTGAAACTAAAGTAATGAGTCTATAATTGGATATCTCTAATTTATCACCACTTTTGTATATGGGCTCAATAACACCTGTTTTAAGAGTGTTTGGAAAGCATCCGTGAATGAAACATTCATTAATAATGTGAGCTGAGGGCGCAGATATTATTGTTTTTATATTATTAAGTGTATGTAATGCTTTTAAACTCAATTTTTTATCGTATCTCGCAGCGTATATAACTTTTTACAATTCCGGAAGCGTTATTATTTGGAAATAAAGAACTAAACAGAAAATCTATTCATCATTAAACCAGATCAATTATTTATCCTACTCGTTATTTTTGAGCACTATATGGAATAATTTAAACACTTATACGAAAGTTCTAATTGGAAATATCCGTCGTGAATTAATTCAGACGAAATCACATTAACAGCACTAATAATCCGAATTAAAATTCTTCAATTCCATTCGATCTGCCTGCTCAATTTACTCAATATAAACCAAACTGACAAATAAGGTGTGTCATAAATATGGAGAAATTAACTGATTTTCATTTTATTGTATGCATAATTGGCCAGCTGATTAAAATTAATACAGTATAACCGAATAAAAACAGTTTTGACTAAAGAAAACTAAAAATCTTGAAATTAATTAACCTCTCACTCAATTACTCAATTATATCACTTGTTTGTTCTCAGTGAACGACGTTTATTATTCGAAATTTATTTTCAATATCTCCTGTCGTGATTAGATCCCATTTGGCTGCATCTCGTCATAAATACCCACTTTTTAACACCCGATGAGGTAATAAATTTGGGCGGCCCCCCCTCGTAAACTTGGGGGTTGGATTTTGGGGCATCTGAATCGGAAATTGAAGGTATAAATAATTATTGCCCACGTCACGTCATCAGAACAATGATGCCGCTCAAGTTGATGGATATCTACTAGTGAAAGCCATCTGAAGAACTGCAAAGCGGGAGGGTCTGCGGTCGAAGTGGGTGCTGATCATGTAATAATAGTGGCAAGAAGACTGCCACGCCACGGAGCCGACGGTATCAAAAAACTTCATCTTAATACGGGTAATTTTAGTTTTTTTACCATAGGTTGTTAGTATCCAAAACTGGCATCACTGCTGGATGTCATCTATCATCATGCAGTTAATGCTTGAATATGCGTCCTGTTTGTATTTTTACTGGTTCGATGAATATTTTTCAAGAAGCAGTTTGCAAAAAAGCTCTACCTTTGTGAGGAAATGGCATAGTGAAGAAAATATAGGGGCGGTAGCAGCGAGTGCACGCGAAGGCAGTGAAATGTCGATTCGTCGCCGTTCTCAACAGCGTGGCCTGTCATATTCAACAACTTGGCAAATTTTAGGTTAGGATCTTTCTTTAAAAGCTTACAAAATTCAACTAGTGCAAGAACTGAAGCCATACAACCCGTGAAACCATGGCTTTACCGCGAGAGCAATTCGGCGAAAGGATCATCTCACTTTTTGGACCAACGAATCGGCCGGCTAGATCGTGTTTATCACACCTCTCGACTTTTTCATTAGGGGTTATGTAAAGTCCAAGGTCTATATGGATAAACCGGGGACGATTGAGGCAGTGGAGGTCAATATTACTCGTGTTATTGGCCAAATACAACTAGAAATACTCAGGCGCTTAATTGAAAATTGGAACTTCAGAATATACGTTGTCGCGAACATTTGAAAAAAATTATCTTAAAAAATAATTGTAAAGAATGGTTCTTTTGGTTAATAATGAAGATTATAAAATTAAATTGTATATAATTATTATATATATATTAATTATGTTATCTACAACCATTCACGAACTTTATCAATTCAATTAAATGATTGATTTATCTGAATTTAAATCCATCGAGCTTGAAACCCACGCTTGAACTTGAAAGTATTGAGTTAATCCCCCATTAAAATCACGAAAAATTCCAGAAATTGAAATAAAAACCTCCAAATAAAATCTTGGTACAATGATCGTTTTTCGGCGAAAAATTTAGCATATACATATGAACTAATTTATTGCGACATTAACTAAATTCGAACATTTCGAAATGAAATTGTATTTTTCTGGCTTTCGATCAGTTTTTGACTATAAAGAAAGAATGACAGTATAATAACATATTTCTCACATGAAAATTTCATATATCGTAACAAACACCCTTCTTACAATTGCGATAAAACACTCTCATTAAGCCGTCTTTCGATCTCGTCATCGCCAAATGACGGCATACACTTAATGGGCAAATAACCGGCAGGACATGCAATACACCTGTTAACTGTATCCCTAAGGACTCACGTCGTTCCCCCTAATACGCCTGCTGTCTCTAAACAGATTTTAATGCACTCCCAAAACAATGACACGCACCCCGCGTCTCTTTCACCAGCCACAATGCACTAATAAATATTTTTACTGCCTGGATGATGACTTGGCTGGCTGGGCCTACCAGCGGGGGCAGAAGACGTCTCCCCATCCATAGAGGAAGAGGACCACCGGGATGTCATTACGGTTTACGACCGTTTGGCTAATAAATTTAAAAAAGTTTATACCGGGATCTGGTGCAGGACAGACAGTTGGATAATTGCAGCAATTATGTCGCAGAAAGTGATCATCCGACGATTGCATTGATTCAAATCGATTTACACGAGATGAAAGTGAAGACAGGCCATTTCTACAAAGAAAAACTGTCAGAACCTTTTTCTATGTTCTGCTTTCCGCCCGATGAAATTATTTGGTTATAATGAATTCAAATAGATGTATTGAATGGACAACGAACTCCAATTTTTTCAATTTTCACTTTTCGCATTGCTGTACAGCCGTTCGTCTGTTATAGGCGGCATGAATCTTGAATTGAGTATAAATGGAAAAAACAAATTTAATTAATTTATACCAAATAAAGATAAACGCAGGCCGCCACTACTACAAAAAAAAGCTGCCATCCTCTTATATATGTTCCAGAAAAGAGCGTACTCCCTCCGACTCTCATCGGAGCATAGAATATAAATATGGGGCTGCGTTCCGCTCAAAGTTCGCACGGTTAATTCAGTTAGAACGTTTTGAAACACCCGCAATGTATGGTAATGAATTCAGGCTCCGCGGATGGATTTTTCCAGTTTTATTGTATATCCGTTGAAATTTTCAGAACACGTAGTAGATGCAGTAGTTGCGGATCATTTGTTTATTTCCCCATTCGCATTAATGGAATTCCGAAATGGTCTTAAATATAACAGTGCGGAGGGACGAGGACACGTCGAACAAAGTAGAAACAGTAACGTGTTGCAATTCTTACATCGAAGGAAGACGTGTCGGGAATACTTCGGGGATATGATAAGAGATGGGATCACGTAATCTATTTGCGGTGGATTGGTGGTAGAACGGGGGTGACGTGCGCTGGAGACCAAAATATGGGTGTCGCACTAGTCGAAAATGCGTTAATAACTTATAACGCCCCCCTAAGCCAAGGATAGGCTTTCACGTCTAGATCTAGAATAAAACAATATTCGAAAAAGAATCACTTTGTGCAAATTCGTTATATTTCGAACACATCCCCATTGCTTTCTATACGACAAAAATTATGTGTATGTATGTCTAACCTGAGTATCATCGAATTAAACCCTTGATTTGAACGTACCATTCTTTCTATATTCAAAAACTAGATATTTCTCCCTAACTGTCACTATTACAAATCAATTAAGTAACATTTTCTGTGCTTCAAATAGGGATGTCCAAAACGAATTCATTGCAGTTGCCATTGAACAAATGTATTTTTACCGAAAAGTAATTCACGGTAATTTTTTTTATCGTTTGACGTATTGAACTTATTCGCACTGAAAGCAGAAACCAACGTTTCAATCGACTCGAAACAAAAAGCGTTATCTGAGGATCTCTTTCGATCGTCAAGGGGATAGCAGAGCGTTGTATAAAATGAAAATTCATTGGAAATAATGGTGACTAACGGTCTATAAAAGCGGAGAACAGGGTATTCGAGGGCGTCCAGGTGTAAAAGAGTTCTGCAAGTCATCCTCTAATGCAACCTGAAAATATTTTTCCTCATCGAAAAAGTTTACTGCTCTATTTTAGGAGTACGCCGTGGGTGCAACGGCTTTTTGTGGAGAACTTCCATCTGTCAATAACGCTTTTGAAGGACGATGGGTTATGATGTAGTAATATGATAATCTTTTTAGATTACGATCCGTGACTAAAAAGCTGTCAAGTGCCTGTTATATAGGATGTGCGAATTCATTGACGAACAAACGTCTTTGAATAAACCCCAATGACACAGATTAATTAAATCGATTTTTTCTTGGCAAATCTAGAGATTTGTATATACAGGAATGCATCAACGAGCTGAATGTTTACTGTAGTAACATTTCACCTGACTTTATTCAGCACTTAAATGCCAAGCCATGTTTTTGTCAGTTTACCTATCTCGAATTTATTTATTTGATTTCATGAAAATAAACAACATTCAATCTGCGAACGTTTCCCAATAATATGTAGTACTTCTGCTAATTGTTAAAAGCATCAACTTGATTCTATATCACATCTGTTTATTTCCGCAGTCTTTACTCGAGAACTTCAATGAATTTCTCATAATACTTAATTCACTTTTTGACGAGTCATAGAAAATATTGTACTCTATATTTCACGGACTAAAATAAAGCTCTAACTGGACCAAAGAATTTAATGCGTATCGTCTCGAGAACCAGATTTCGATGTTTATTAAATCGAGATGTCGATGTTAGTCATAGAAAAATCTCGAATGTCAACGTAACGGGGTTAGAATAAATTTCGCAGTTTCCTCAATCTTCGGCATCATTATTCGATGTCTGAAAACACTTTGAAACCGTTCAACCCAGATAATCCAGCGACGTGATTCAAGTAACTATAATTAACTCGAAATATCCAAGTTACAGATATAGAATGCTAATGAGATGGGATCAGAAGAAGGCACTGGCGTCTCGAAAATATTCCACGTTGGCTACGACCGTCTACGAGTCTGTTGGGAGAGGGGCCATAGATGCTATGTCTACATCTGGAATGTCACAATTAAAGTGTCAGAAATTGAAATGGACGAGAAATGTAAAAATTGACTGCTGAAGAATGTTCGATGATCCAACCTCAGGGATACTGGACCAATTTTTTTTAGATAAGTTTCTACGTATAAAGGATCACAAAGTAGAATGTAAAGTGTGGTGTGTTACTGATGCAATTTTTTTTGGGAAATTTCTGGCTATTTCATTCTTCTACAAAAAAAAGTGAAGAAGATCTATGGTTTTGACATTTTAATTTTTATCTGTCAATATGTACAATCAAATCAAAATCTGTCTTCAATTTTTTCGAGTGAATATTTCGAATTGTAATCTTAGAATTGTTATATTATCATAACTTATGAAACTGAGAATAACGAAAAGAAATATGCCACTAATGAACGGATATTTATTCATGGAAAGGAACTTGCAACTTTTAAGAGCATTTAAATGAAAAATCTTTGTCCAAAAAGAGAACTATGTTTTTGTTATACTTTCAACACGTGAGTTTCAGGTAAGTTAATCATAACACCAGAATGAATTTTGACAAATTAACAAAGTATCGAAGAAAAATCCGGCTCAAAGGACCAATAACGTGCGGAAAAAGATAAAATATTGATCTGAAATTAACTGAACAAGAACTACTGGAAATCCGAAATACGTCAATAACTTAAAAGCAGATTTTCCAGAGGCGAACCTACTCTGCTCCCTTATGCAGCCCTATCCTGCTGCTCCCGTATAGTATTCCTGTGGGAGCAGAGAGAACCGAATTAGGGGAAGATAAACGAGAAATCAGAAGTGAATCTAATAAATTACCAGCGGGGTAATCTGAAAATTACGAATTACTGCTAGGATTCTGACGTCGCAATAATCAAATTTGAATTTGCCAGACCTGGATCAAATTTCGATAAGCCAATAATGGATCCGGATACAAACTTCACGTCATGTCCGACTGTCTGAAACATCCGAATATCAAATTAAATCGAACCCACCTGTCAAAGAAACAGAATTCAGTTCGAGGAGATGTAACGTTCCCGAAATCATTATTTTTAAGTTCCTCCAAGGATTTACTAAGGCCTGGATTACCGAATGGATTATCATAAATCAATACCACATGTACGCAAAATTAAGTTCACAAAAGAGCTCTGCTCCTCAAAATTAAAATCTTTGTCTTTGACGGGTTATTTAAAATGAAACCTCTAACTGGAAAATCCTTTATATGAATATTGTGTTAGAATATGCAAACGTGGGTATGTGATAGATTCAGAAAAGTCCATTATTCGCAATGTAGAAACTAAAAAAATACCACGCAACTCAACATATTCAAATGAAAGTCACGTTCAACAATGCGAATAAGAAAAATAGCGAGAAAAAACTGTACATCTAGTAATAAATAGACAGAATTTATACACTACGCATAGGTGATAAATCTTGTGTAATACTGGAGTGTGGCAACTCGTCAGTTAAGCATAAAACCAAACTTGAAATGCTAAACCAAACTTAACATTTTGCCGAACTAGTAATCATCTCGGCTAAAAGACAGGAAGCTCCGAAGAAATACTGCCTGCAATTAGCGCATTATCGTATTTCATCCCCAATTATGGGATCTCCATTACTGCAATAACTTCCTGGGATTTGTTTATAACAATGTAGCCGAAACTGCACCGGTCGAAACGAAAATAATTGGTGCGATTGTTGGGAGTTTCATATTCATGGAATAGTCGTTAATCAATTAGTTTAATTGCGAGTTTATATTGTCGAAATTATCCTAATTAACGTGATTATTTTCGTTCTGTCGGATTTGATGTTTTAACTTCGACGCTTTGTTCGGTGGTTTCTTTGTTTGGTCGGTTTCAGAGGAATGGGAAAAATGAAATAGCGATTATTGTGTGAGTATTAGAACCATAATGTTCTGTATTAATTGGAAGGCGGTCGTAATAACAAAATAATATACAGTGTTGCCATTATAACCATTTTAAATTGTATTATTCCTAATGGAAAACCCGTTATTTGATTCATAGTTTTCTGAATGAATCAGAGGCAGACATATCGGGTGTTTTTTTAGAGTGATAGAACTTTCGATAGAGATAACTGTGATTTGACAGAAGGTAGAAGCCATGTTGTTTTGGCATTTCTGTTTAGTAAATTATCATGAAAACACTCACGCCGCAACAACGTTAACAAATTGTTGAAATTTATTTTCAAAATCAGTGTTCTATTCGCCAAACTTATAGAGCACTTCGTGAAATTTATGGTTTACATAATCGTCCATCAGAGCAGCTTATTCGTCGAACTATCGATAGATTTCGGACAAAATTTTCTCTATTCGATGCAACAACAAGACAAAGAACTGTACGTATAGAAGAAAATATCGCTGCTGTAAGTCATAGTTTTAATGATGACCCAGATTCTTCTATTCGTCAACGTTCACAACAAGTTGGATCCACCCCATGGAAAATTTTGCGTGAAGATCTTGGTCTACACCCATACAAGATCTAACTGGTTCAAGAACTAAAGCCACTTGACCATAATAAGCGTCGTTTGTTTGCTGATTGGGCCCTAGAACAGCTTGAAGTTGATCTACTTTTTTATCGTAAAATTGTGTTTAGTGATAAAGCTCATTTCTGGTTGTACGGCTATGTGAACAAGCAAAATTGCCGTATATGGAGTGAAAACAATCCTCAAGAAGTTCTGCAGGTTCCATTGCATCCTGAAAAATGCACCGTATGGTGTACTTTACTCGCTGGAGGCATCATCGGTCCATATTTCTTTAAAAACGATGCTGGAGCTAATGTTACAGTGAATGGTGCTCGTTATAGATCGATGATCAATGATTTGTTTCAAAATTTGAATGGTATCGAATCAGAAGTGTTTTGGTTCTACACCTCATGCTGCTACCGTAACAATTGATTGATTGGAAGAAAGATTTGGCGATAACATTATTTCGAGAAATGGTCCAATTAATTGGCCTTCAAGATCATGCGACATAACTCCACTGGATTATTTTCTTCAGAGTTATGTCAAATCATTGGTTTATGCTGATAAACCAGAAAAAATAGACGCTTTGGAAGCCAATATAACTCGTGTTATCGATGAAATAAGGCCTGAATTACTCGAAAAAGTGGTCCAAAATTAATCTGGTCGAATGGTCGTGGTGGACATATGCCGGAAATTATTTTCAAAACATAAATGTCATAAAATTATCTTTCAAGTAAAAAAAATTTTTGGCTTAAATCTTAATTTAAATGTGTTTTATTTCAATTTAAAGTTGTATCACTCTAAAAAAACACACGATATTTCCAACTAGTTATTTCTACAGTTTTTCATTAATCCCTATTAACTCCTCAATTTTGTAACACGTACATTTTAACTAATGAAAACTTCTATCTAATCCAAACATTTATTATTTACAAAGTAAACAATCGTTGTTTTTAAACGGAAAAACGTCACTAAAAATCAACGATATCAAAAAAAACTTCGAACTACAGATCAAATTACTCTTTTAAACATTTATTTCCAAACTTCCTTATTTTATTTACAAATAAATAGAACAGATTAAAGCTACACTAAACTAGTAATTATTTAAATACCTGTGGACCTTAGCATAGCTGTTGTGATAATACCACTTACCCATGCCATCTGGAACAAAAAAAAAAATGATGTTAGAACGAAATTCAACTTGAATAAATTATTAAAAACTTGCTTAGTTATGTTAAATTTTCATTGATTCGTTATAAATAGCTTTGTTCCGCTTTCTATCGATAAACGTGCCTGCATATATCAACCTGAATGAGAAGTTGTATTTTAAATTCCACTATAGGATAATTTGTGAAATCATAAACGTATTACAATTGAGCTCTAGGTATTATTCGTTTCATAAATTTCTAGTTGGCGAGATAAATTGCGCGGTCGGTTCGTTAAACGTCTTTTCGGCTACGATTATATGGGAGTTATTTCAGTTTTAACTCGCTCTTCATTTGACAAGAAAAATCTCACGTTGAGTATTTCAAACATTCATGCTCGGTTTAATAAAGAATCGGTGATAACTGGATCAACAGATACTCTTGTCAAATCGACAAATGGATCAACGAATTTGGGTTTCATAAAGCAATAAGTTTAGGTGGTTAATCACGTGGGTCAGTTGATCAGAGAAACAATCTGACAACGTCGCACTTTTTGAAATTTGACATATAAATAGAAAGAAGAAAAATAAGAACGTATATATTTCTGTGGAAGGGTTGTTAATGCAGGGTCAGAATTCTGAAATGGATTGTTATTATTTATATGCTTGTCATACCATACTACTACGAACTACGTTATTAATGTTACTTGTGTGTGTGCAAAATGGAAGGTGGTTTCAAAAGGTCACATTCAACTGATATCCTTTTAACAATTCTGCATACCGATAATCATTCAATGTTTTGATCCTTTTTCATCATTTGGAAACTACCAGTTGCATTAAATCGTAGGTAAACTAATAATTGTAATCTCGTATCGATCAATTTGATCCTTTCACTGCGTGGTATTTATGTCATACTTCCATCACGACATTTTTGTTGAAACGAAAACGTATTTTGAAATCAAGATTATCATATTTTGCAAAATCTCCTGATAACGATAAAATTATTTCGAAAAGCACTTTACAACACACTTCATTTCAACTATCTAATGAAGAATACGAAGATCTTGATTCACCAAAATCGACAAATCAACTTGATCTATGATTTAGCAGCGATTTCAGGTTAGGATTGAATCAGAGCACAAAATGTTTTGTGGAAACCAATCTGTACGTGATCGATGATCAACAGAGGTTAATCTGTTATAATTTCACACAATGATTAAATCTGTGATCAGCACTTTGAGAACATAGAACTAGATAAATTGTAGAAGGACCCCGTTAATACTCCACTGTTTTTAGGTCAAATTCCTATTCGCGTGCAATTCTATTCATTTGACGCTTTAGGAAAAAATTCAATGCTCTTTATTTGAAAGAATAAATTGAATCGTCGTCTGAAATAACCGTCATACTTCGATTTATGCAAATGCTGCCCGTACTAATTAACAGTCGAACGAACTTTATGATTTCCAGGGTCAGAACACTAAAGTTAATATGTGTAAAGTCACTTGGATATAATGTGTTCAAATTTCTTCTCCAACAAATTTCATTGCTGATTTTATAGCCTATACACCCATTCCTGTTACAACTCATTTATTTTTTACTTCTGTTGTCTTTGAGCTAAAATACCGCAGCTGCGGTTTTTATTTATTTTCGTTAATTACGCCACAGCTATTTAAATTTGGATGGGTATTGGTTTCACCGGAGGATCTCGATGGGCCATCTCTGGTATAGGGAGGATGGACGAATTATATTTTCGATCTGAAAGACACCGCTGGAAGTTATTGGAGAAATGGTGATTATATCTCGAAGTATATAATAAAGAAATGTTTTCTAAAGGCTCCTCAATCTCAGGAGGTTTTATTCATTTGTTTTTTCGTAAATGCCAAGATAAAAATCTCAACTGAATGTTGCGATTCATAGTTATGCAATATGATCATTAGAACACAAAACCAGTGTTCAAATTCAACGGTTACAGTTGCATTCAAGTTCAAAATTGAAACCTGAAGAAGGCAGTTGGCGAAACAACTGTTCTGAATCAATAAATTCTTCATTATTTTATTTAATAGTTTTTAGTCTACTAAGTGATGAAGTATGAAACTTGAATATCCATATAGTGCTAGCCATAGACAGAATTCATTCGTTGAAATAAATCGAATTCTACCTATGCCAACCACCTACAAGAATCAAGACGTAATTTCGACAATTATTTCGAAGTTTTCCATATAGAGACCAAATGCAATAGACTTGACCTTTTCAGAAAGACTAGAAATAAACCGGCATCGTGAAAAACACATTTTACTTAACGACCAAACAGATTTAAACCGATCCCCATTATTGAACCTTTTTGAATAAATTCTGAAAATTCCCAGAACAAATCTTTATGTTATCACGTTTCTTCTTGCTCAGATTTGTATTTCAGGAGAACGATTTTGTAAAAGTACCTAATAACCAGATTCATCTGATGAAGTCAAAATGTAATTGGCGAAACAAATGTTTTGTAAACAATAAATATTAGTCGGAATAAAGTGTTTTACTTCAAATCATTTAGGATGAATTTCAATCAGGTAGATACCGAAACAACTAAAAATTTTGTACAATTGTTGACGTTTGAAAGTCTGGTGACTGAATGAACAGAATATTGATTACCTTCAGTAAACTTACAAGACATTAATTATTTCCCGATTATTTTGGCATATTTCTTAATCCCAAACGGCACTAGATGGCTCGTAGGTGGATGAGCTTTTCGTGTTCCTCCGATTCCTAGAATCGTCCGAAGATGACATTCCGTGGAATAATCAGTGAAATGGAATTAAAAGCGGTTCGAAAATAACTTGAATAAAGTCAGCATTCCTGAAAGCCCGAAACCACGCCGCTAAGCCAGTTCCTAAATGAAGATTTCCCACGGAAAAAAGTCGGGTTTTTTTTTAATTAAAACATGTCATCTCCAGATGTCGAAACGTTCCTTAGGGTACGAGTGTAGGCCGAAATGGCGTTCGTATCACCCAAGGCATTTCATTTTTCTATTTGTGCCGCAGGAACTGGTCTCGCAAGACAAAGACGGACGTTCGGCATTCCTGCAGATCGACGATATATCACTGAATCTCAAACGGTGCGCTGCTTGCGCCAAATGTCGTTATGGTTACGTAGGATTACTCGCGAGGTGTCGGATGGTATGCCTTTCATCTTTGATATTTGCAACCCAACAGCGGAAAGAGGGGTTTCATTTTCAACAACACGTTGAGCTATGTTTCCAATTTTTTCCGACTGGAGAATCATCAAAACATCTGTCCCTATCGCCATTCCTTTATAATTTATTTTAGACACCCAATAGAATGCTACATAGATAAAGAAACACATATGTTACAGTTTGACGACGATGCAACACTTATTACACATAGCAACACAACATCTCAATGTGTGGAGAGGCTGCAAGAACTTGCAGACGTACTGTTGCATGGATGCGATATTGAAGATTACAACCCAACCCAGTTAAATCAAAGCACATCCTATTCAATCACAAAATCAATACCAGTTGTCCGTATACTGCAAGTACTTGGGAATAAGCATAGACAACATAGCTCAGCTTCACAGCTCACACAAGATTCTAAAAAACATCAGCCAATACACGAATGGGTCATCTCAGATCACTCACTAATAGAAACTTGGCCATCAATGTGAAGACTGCTAGTTCAATTTATAAGATGATATGCAGGCCCCTTCTGGAGTATGGACATACAATTTTTATCTTCTAGATCAACGCTCTATAATTTAGAAGAAGATGAAAGAACAAGTTCGAGAAAAATTATCAAAATCAAACACCCTAACAACTCGTTGCAACGCCTTGCAAACCAACTCTTCTACGAATCAACAAAAATAGAGGCAATATTGCTAATGCTACAAGAACTGAGCAAAAAAATTGTCAAGAAGCACACCAACAGAGCTAATATGGAACCATCATTGATACATCATTATGACATAGAAAGCACACCAAAGGCCAAAGTACCAGCGTTACCAATTTTCGAATACCTGTTATCTTAAGAGTAAAGTTTTTATCCCATACATTAAATCTCATTTAACAGACTTGGGTCGATAGCCATTTGATTACTATCAATAAAGTTGATTACTACTACTACTACAAACATCTGTCGATCATCCTGCCTGAGTTATGCAGCATTTTTCATGATTTCGTGGCTTCATTCGACAAGTTAAGTGAAAATTACCTTTTATAAATTCAAATAAGATGAAACCAGTTGATGGCAATGGTCAAACTTTATTGCGATGATGTCACAACATAATATGGGTGATTGTAGCACAAGCTACATGCTTCATTTCTAGTAATATTGTAAAAGTTCTACGTTTGAAACTTCGTATCGTGCTGGCCTTTAATTGATAGAAATCCATTGTACACTTCAGTTAAATGAGATACATATATATGTAGATTTCTATTTATTATATTGAGTTGTTCACATAACGCGTTTTGTTAACATAGTTAACTTCTTCAGATGCTTACAACTCTGAAATCTTGTAACAGAACCACCGGGTTCCCAGTTGAATAGATCCAATAAAGGTGAATTAGATAACTGTGTTTTTTCGTTCAATAAGTTCCTTGAATTTCTAAATCGGTTTATTTTCATACTTCAATTTTAAACCCTTATTGTCTTTATGTAAAATCTTGAAACGTTCGTCAAAATCATGTTCCTCTTTTATTAGATGTTCGGCGTACGTAGAATCCAACTTAGTATTGAGGAAGGAACGTCTATGTTCCATTATTCTAGTGTCGAAACGTCTTCGGATTAGGCCAATATAAATTTTTGAACAGGTACCGCATGATAATTGATAAACGTCTGACAGATGTCATTTGTTATTTTTAGGTTATGCATTTTTTTTTAAATTTCTTACTGAGTTGTCAGTTCTATAAGATAAGATTATATCTATATTATTGAGGAATTTTTTTATTCGTGATGATGGTTTTCTATAGTAAATGAAGGAATTACATGTTTTTCCCCCGTTTTTTAGCTCTACGTTTGCCGGACTAGAATCAGATTTTGTCTAAAATTCTCGTCTTACTAATTGATATAACATCAAGGAAACGATCAAATCAATTCCGATTTGCCAAATCGAAGTGGTCTTTTAAATATCACAAAGATTAACCTTGTAGAACTGCAAATACGGGACATGCTGAAGTATATCCAGACGATTTCTATGTTCGCGGGTCGCCGTTCCGACCATCGATCATAGTAGAAACCCGCTCGTTTGAGGACCGCTGAGTTTGTATAATGTGAAAACATCGTCGCCAGGCCGCGACTTCTAAAGGCTATTTCAAAAATGCGTTTGTCGCCCGCGACCGGTGCGAGAAATGAAAATAAAGCGATACGTGAAGATGACGTGGCTCGTATTTACAATTAACGCCGATCGTGTCCGTGCACACGGTTTTTTTTCCACCGTGATCGTTCGAAACTCGATGATCATCGCCCATAGAAAATGTCTTTGATGCTCGCCATCAACGGCGGGGATAACTGTACCGACATAGTGTACAAATGTATATGGAAACCGCGGAAAAAACTAACGCGCTTAGCGACGGCCTGAAATATTCAAACTATGGCCGTGGAATTTTCACTAATTAAGCGGACCGTTCAATGCATGGATATCCAGTCATTTTTAAGTCTAGACGAATCCAACGCGGGACTCAAAAAAAGGCAGCGTTGACGTGTCAATTTTTCATTCGTACACGAGCCGATTTCGTGATTACACGTTTCTTTAGACCACGCATTCCTACGATGCCTACAGCGAAAAGGTCTGCATCTGTTTAATCGATGGCCGCGATATTAACATAGAATGATACGATGACATTGACGTTTCTTTTTCTTTTTGGAAACGTAATGGTCGTATAGCGAGGAACGCCGTTACGGGACATCCTTATTTACGAGATTGATATTCGTCTGCCACAAAGATAATGGGAGTGCGAGATAGATTGGATTGGTTTCAAATGAGTGGAAATAACTCGAGCTAGCATTTTAATACAAGACGACAAAACCGTGTCTCGGTCGGTTCAAAAGCATTCAAAATAATCGATGGCAAAAGTTCGTTGATCTTGTAGCGCCGCGGTGCGTTGAAACCAAATAACGTAAACAAACGGGGCCACATATCCCTATGTAGATGAGCGGGACGTCGGAAAAAGTATCTTATGTTCGTTTTGTCAAATTGATTTCTGGGAAAAAAGATTCCCTTGTCAGATCGTCCTGACAGTCGAGATAATATCGGATCTGTGGAAGGTATGTAAATTTATTCGACGACGACTTTTATTTTTGTTCGTTTGTCTTCCACGTCCCTAATCGATCAAGGGCGATCTCGGACTGAGCTTCGTAAAATTGGTCACCCACGTCTGCACAACAGCTGCACAAATGGCCTAGAGAAAGACAGGAAAAAACCCGCTAGGCAGTAATCATTATGAACTATTCACGATGGAATCAATATTCGTTTATCTTCATTCTTAATTGTTGTACTTTCCATCCTATTCAACAATATTTTCACATATGCAGGCACGACCTTCTTCAATGAAAATATAGTTATACGCATCGTCCTGTTGAAACTAGAATTTTTGTCTTAGATTGACCCCAACCTACAATCAGGCTATAAGCAGATGCAGATCATAGTTTTCCCAGGGACTTAAAATTCGCTGAATAAATTATTATTAGTTATAAAATATCATAAAAACTAAAATAAATATTTTTTCACACAAGTATTCATTTAAAATTGATATAATACACATTTTTAATCTAAATAGTAAAAGTTCTTCAGATTTCTAATATTAATTTGTAATTCTAAGACAGTAGCTATGCCATATTCAATCCGAAATTCCGTTTATCGGCTACAAAATTCACGACAGCACCTATGACGTTCGAATTTTATGTCGCGCGGAATTATAAAGAAATTTCAATTAGCTATTTTCAATTACGGGACGTCGTTAAATTATCGTCAACTTTCCCGCAATTGAAAAATACGGCATTAAAATTTCGCCGTTAGATAAATTTGTTTCGTTTCTCAATTAATTTTACGTTCCACAATATAGAAGCCGAGTGCAAGCTACCCATAAATGATCTATTGTTTCCCCATCAAATAATCACATCGTAACATACATCATTGGTTATAATAACAGTAATAATACGCTTTCAATCTTATAACTTAATTGCCGGCGTGCCTTGTGCAATGAGAGAGAGGCAGCAAATGATTTTTTCCTCGTATTATCTTATCTATAATTTTCTTTCGTGGAAATTTCTATCAATGGACTTCGATCTAACACGAATTTATTGAAAAAACATTGCAATTTAATAGGAAGGAGAATTTCAAATTGGCAACACTGTTTTCTGTGACAGCCGAATTGACAGTTGCTGTGACGTTAGTTTGTTTCGACCTTCCTTGCGGAGCTTGATTACAAAGGTTTACATCTTTTCGGAAATAGCAAACCAAAACAACAGTCTTCCTTCATTCGAATGATAGCAACAAGACGTATCTGGGACTCTTTCTGCATTGTATAAACGGTTCCATGCACTGAGAACTCATTCCAACTTACAATTAGTAATTACTTCAAGTAATTCGCATCATTCCTACCTAAGTAACTCATGAGTTTCCACACCGATGTTCAAAACCAACGGAGCAGATTAAAAATAATCATCTTGATTGATGTACTTAGTATTACAGAATTCCAAATGGATGGGAAACAGTCCCAACAACTTCCTCAATCTCAGGCGAATTTAACGTGAGGATTCCAGCGGTAATTGAAGAAATGCGATGGTTTCGAAAACAGTTAGATAGATCCGCCATAGATACCGGTTTCATGCTGATTTTTTTCGCTGGCGATACTCAAGAACTTGCCGGTGGATGTTGGGATGTTGATATTTTCAATTTGAAGATAAGCGCAGGTTTTACAATGACTTTATTCTATCTAATATTGTCATTTGAAGCTCTTACCTGTTCATTCGATGGATGAGCATAGAGAAGGTAAAGTAAGATCACAGGTACTAGGTCATAGAATATACGAGTACATCAACTGTCATTGATAGGTGTGTTCCAGTAAAATCGGAACAGATACTTCCAATACAATTGGGGGTTATTAATGTCAATCTTGGGAATGGCCACAGAAAAAGGCGTTGGCCAACACCCGAAAATCGTGTCGAACACCAATGTAGACTGTTGCCGAAGAAAAAATCGTGGAATGGAATTAGGGTGTTGCTTGTATTTCGTGAAATGAACCTCTCCTGAATTATAGGCGCAGTTCCTATTTGTACGGCTCCTGACGAAAACAATACGCAGAGGTTCTTGCTATTGACGAAAAGAGGCATAAATTACCGGGCTTTGCGTGTTTCTAGAATCCATCCCCCACTTTGCGAGGGCTGGACAGGGTGTGATGGCAATAACCGAGCATTATGGACTTGGAACATGCATACCAGCTAACCCGCACTGCCAAGGGAAGGTGCAAATATCCAAGGTAATCCTCTGATAATAACGTCTCTGTTGGAATTATTTGGATCATAAGGGTTGCTACCCCCGGACGCAGCGGCGTATCCGGAGGGATGAGCATGAGCTGTTATAATGAGATATGGACAAGTTATTGCTTTGTTTAAATTGGGGATTATTGTGCGTGAGGCCGGACGAACTGAAACTAAATAACAAAGGCCATGAAGAGAATTTTATGGATCTATTTTGAAATGGTTATTTTGGACCATTCGACCAAGAACAATAGAATACTAAACATCGACGATAAAATCATTACCCCGTGTGCGTTCAACTTCTGGCAAAACAACTGCGACTTATTTGATCCATACATCTTTGTAAAATCTGGAAAAACTTACTTTCAACTGATTCCAATAACTGAAGTATTCCCAGTATTTTCTCTATAACAATTACACGTAATATCAGTTTCATCCGAAGAACGAAGTTCTCTTATAGCTTGCCCCATTTCATTCACTTCGACTGTCATAATGTGCCGAAAGATGGCATCATTCTCGCGAGCGAAGATTGCATCACGACCTCCCCCCGTCTCCAGAAACGAGATAAAAAGCTAATGGCGGGGGCGTCATTTCCATTTTTTAATTTCCTCCATTGATATTCAATGCGGGACATAAAGGAGTTAACAGGTCGCGATAACAATTTTCTTTTGAACGGGGAGTGAAATTGTCTGTCGATCGTTTCGGCAGGGAGGCGAGAAGAGGGATTTGCCGACATTGTTCTTGAAAATAATCTAGTCGGCGAGATGTTATCTTCGCTCGCTGCTTTCCCCCGGTATTTGGTTAAAAAAGCAATAGCCAACCCGCAATTACGCCCTTAACGGCAGCTTGTTCCTTCTTGATCAACACATAACAATCGCGTTAGGCCCTCATGAGCTGAATAATCGACATCAGAGGGTGCTGGAGTTAGCCTCGAACGATGCACTGTTTCATCATGGAAAATTTTTCTCTCCCTTTATCTGGTAGAGTAGTTCTTCTTTCAGGCTAATTCTTCGAGATTTTCTTAGCGATAAAGATATCACCTCTTAAGACCAGCAAGTTGGAGTCTATCTGCAGTAATGTCTTTGTATTGTCTTTTTAAAACGAATTAAGTCTGTCAGTTTACCAGTCTTTTGTATTTCAGCTCTTTCATACGTAGTGCTTATATGGCTTTTCTGGAAGATATTTGCTAGCAAATGAATCAACATAAATAGATCTTGCTTTTGTGGCAAGTTTTTCTCGGGTTAATTGTGGTCTCTCTAACAGTATTGACGTCTTTTTATTGCAATATCGCCAACCGTTATAAAAAAATTACAATAGTTACATCAATTTGAATAATAGATATCTGTACACTTTAAAACTTGATTTCTGTTAAAACGAAATTATGGCTTTTATAATTATTGCTTCTATTTTCTGCAAGAAAAAATAGTAATTCTCAAAGCTTTACGTAACAAAAGAACAAAAGTTAAATACAATAATTTTCCTCGGCATGTTTTGAATTAAGTGTTTCCTAATTTCTGTTATTCCCAACAAAACATAAAATGTTTCCTATGTGACCTGGGTGTGAACACGGCTTTAGGCTAGATCGCTAATCGAAATTTTCCATGTAAACTTGGACAAATGGTTAAATCGCGTACCTCTTTTGTTATCGGCGAATTAACAAATTCGTTCATGGTAACTTGAGTGGTAAGTACGATTCGATGCATCGATCAAACTAATTTGGTTGCCTTGTTCAATTAAAAACTTAATGGAGTGCTTATCAATCGAACATTTCGTAAATTTCATCTTGAGATGTTTCTCTTGTAAGTTGATTTTTTGCGTTTATCGTTAAAGTTATTTTTGCTTCAGTCAACGCATACATTTAATTGAATTCGAATCAATTAACTGCAGGACTTAATGAAAATCGAATTCGATCTGAGTAACAAGAGATCTATAATGATAGTTTCGGTCGGGAATTCAGACTTCAAAGATTCATAGTCAATAAATATAAAGTTTCTACTTCTTTTTGCCTTTCCACATGGCTTCACTTCACAAATACCACAGCCAAACAAACATAGATACCCATCAGAAAGAAAAGGCTCGAATACAGAATCGAATTTTACGAACTATAAAATTGTCGCGACCACAAAGGGATCAAAGATGCTTTAGTTATTTATCTAACTTTTATGATCAAATGGATGTTTGTATTATTTCAGGTTGCGTACTACGAGTACGGCTGTTTTATTAGCTGTTTGGCAGAGGAAGGCATCAGTGTCCGGAATAATCATATTGACACTTGGCATGCTTGACGTATAAATCACAGAGTTGAGAAAAACAGGGAGTGTTACAATAATTTATGACAGGGTAATCGATGGTCCACGGAATTCTACGACAAGCGCCAGGGGTGTCAATGGAACATCACGTTACGCGACATTCGGGATCCGAAAACATCGAAATGGGCAAAGGAACGGGGCTAAAAGGAAGACAGTCGAGTATACAAGGTAAATAACTAAAGTGTTCGATAGGGTCGTGTCTGGCGGACCGAACGGAATTTGCGAGAGCTTGACAGTGACACGGAGCTCTGGCGCCCCCATCAAATATTGACTCGTGCAGGAGTTGGCGTGCCATACATTTTTAATTAGTCTTCTTGTGACGTAAATGGGCGATTATGCAAATCTCGGATTGTCGGCGCAAAATCAAATTTTCCGGTACATTGATCGGGAATACGAATAAGGCAATGCCTCTGGAGATATCCACTTCCCCGAAATGGCATCGTTTTGGAATTTGAATAAGGTGTTTCAACCGCATCGTGCTTTCGGAGCCTCCGATGGCTGGGAAAAGGAAAGGATGCATAGAACAATCTCCAAATATCAGGAAAAAATTAAGTCGAGTGCCGACGTTTTATGTCTAGTCTTTCCACAAAAGATCTCGTTTTTAATATCGAATTGACAAAATGAAACTGACTATTGCATTTGACAAGCAGAAACTTTGAGGTTATGGTGAATGGTCCGATATACGTTCGCAAAACCTATTGAAACAGTAAAAACTCATTCTAAAAAAGGTGAAAATATGGTGAAGTATGTTAAATGGAAGATTGAGGAAAAATATAAATCTATCAGATCGATAAAATAATTCCAGATTAATGCTCGTTATTGTTGAAAATGGAAGTAACCAAGAGAAAATTACAGTTTTTCTTTGATAAAGGCGAAAATGCAAGTCCAGCGACTGAAATTGTGAATGGTGTTTATGATCCTGATACTGTAACAATTAATTACGTGCATGTTAAAGATGTACCTCGAACAGGCAGCCCTGTGGTTGAAATTGTCGATAAAATTACAGAAGTAATTGGAGTTGACCAGCATGTTATTAGTCGTAGCATCGCTCAGGAGCTAAAGATCGACCATAAAACAGTTTTAAACCATTTGCGCACAGCTGGATTCAAGAAAAGCTCGATGTTTGGGTGCCACACCAATTAACACCAAAAAACATGATGGATCAAATTTCTATCTGCGAAGCCTTGGCCAAACGAAATGAAACAGACCCATTTTTCAGAAGGATGGCGACTGGGATGAGAAATAAGTCACATACGACAATATATTGTGTAAACGATCGTGGTCAAAGAGCGGTGAAGCAGCTCAAACGGTGGCCAAACAAGGCCAGGAAGGTTCTACTGTGCATTTGGCGAGACCAGAAATGAATTATTTTATTATGAGTTACTTCCAAATTGCCAAACACTTAATTCGTATCTCTACTGTCAACAACTGCACCAGGATTGAAGAGAATTGACCAACACAAGATGTTTTGTGTTCCATGGGGACAACGCCAGACCACATACGTCTGTATGGCGACACGCCAGAAACTCTGGGAACTTGGTTGGGAAGTTTTAATGCATCCATCATATAGTCCGGATCTGGCACCAAGCGATTACTATCTTTTTGTCGCATTGTAAAACTTCCTGAGTGATAAGAAACTGGCATCAAGAGAAGATTTCGCAACTCGATTACTTGAGTTTTTGGCCGATAAGGCCCAAGACTTCTACGAGAGTGTCGTTGTGAAGCTACCTTTAAAATGGCAACAAATTTTAGAACGAAACGGTGTAATCCGAAAACATATTAAATGAAGTTTGAAGTTCCTAACCTATATTGTGGTTTTTATTTAGAGGTACCGAAACCTAGTCATAATTGCGTTTTTTTCGAACCTGTTGCAACTTGTTCACCTAGCTTTTCGTACAAGGATTGTAAAAGCGGCCCTTAATGACTATGTTTTTCTAATATTATTTAATTCGCACAAAACTTTGTGCTGCAAATGAAAGAAAGCATACCAGCACACCATCCCGTGCGAACTTAACCCCGAAAAAATTTCCCACCGTTAGCAGATCCCGACGCAAAACCAATTTTTTAACGGTCAGACCTGACGCAGAATACAGAATGGTGTTATTGACGCTTGGAGAGAGGCCCTTTGCAGGGCTATAAATCCTGCTCACTCCCACAACTTCAGCACTTTTCCTTTTCGCTCTCCTTTATGAAAAGCGTATATCTTAATCAAAATCAAGACTTCGGTCGTACTTTGCGTGGTAATACGCGTGTTTTCAGGACTGCCGACTTCATAAGGGATCTATTCTCCCGGAAAGTTTTTTAGTTGTTCAATTGCAAAGTTTACTGTATTAGGATTTATTGCCCGTCGAAGGATTGGGGTCTTCCAGGACGCTTTTGAAAACGCGCTTGATACTTTTTGTTTTGTGACACTTAAACGGAATATTGAAGAAGTTTATAATACACCCTGTGTAGATAAATGAGGATTCAATCAATACTGAAATAAGATCTGAACATTTCATTATATTGCTAAGAGTGCTCAAGGAAGAAAAAGAAAACATCAGTCTCGTAGATGTCGAGATGCTTCAAATCATAACCTCATAATATGACAGAAATCAACTGTACCTTAGACAGTATGGTGAAAGCAACGTAACCACAAGAAATTGTTATTCTCTCCTCGATCCCAAAAAGCAAAAATTAAATTCCCCCATCTTAACATTCATCCCGCTCGTTTTTCTAGGGGTAGAATCCCACGTCGGCGTTTCATGCACTGTCGATCCCGACTGTTTGGTATTCCATACCAAAAACACTTCCTTGACCATCAACAAATTAGATTTGGGGGCCCGAACGGACAGGCGGCTGTACAACTTCAGCCTTGCACTTATTACTTATTGATTTATCCGGGTCGAACTCTCTATTATGCGGAAGCATTAAAGTGGAGTGCTGTTGGGGCTTAAAATATGAGAAAAGTTATAAGTAGGTTTAATGCTGGCTGATAGATTGAGATCCGCGAGCATTGAATATCGCAGACGCTTCGCGTGGGGCCCTGAGAATAGCCATTAAGTGAGATCACACTAGATATTGAAAAGGAAGTTATACGATCGGAAGAGTTGTTGGTATATTTGGATGTAAGAGTTGTACTAGCTGTGTTGCAAGATAAGTGACAAATTTTCATAAAAGGCTTAATCGAACAGAAATCCGAAAATAATTTTCCAGGAGCTTCAAAATACCCTTAGAGTAGCAAGGAAGCGAACAGCAGCTTATAAAGGAAAAAACTGTCATCTGCTTCCGAAAAAAATCAGACATGTGGGAACTGTGTCATCAATGTAAGGTAAAACTGATTTCCAACAGTACACGACAATTTGTTTTGCAAGAGCCTTTGCAGAAATGGAGCAAACTATCCGATATAAAGGATGATTCATTTAGAGGTATTTTTTGTTGTGGGGATTCAATTGCAGATTGCGCATGCCTAGTGTTAACTGAAGTGTCATTTCTGTCCAGTAGTGTTTGACAATTCATAATGGAAAGACTTAGCCCGGCACAGCGTCTACAAATTGTTCAACTGTACCACGAAAATGGGCGTTCTACGAGGAATGTGTTTCGGGCGCTTAGAGCAACTTATGGTCCACATAATCTGCCTTCCGAACTCACAATTAGCTCTACCATCCGTAAGTTTGAGACTCAATTTTCATTATTGGATAATACTCGACCAAAAAGACCACACCCAGCACGTAATGAAGAAAATATAGAGGCGGTAGAGGAGAGTGTACACGAAGACCGTGAAATGTCGTTTCGTCGCCGTTCTCAACAGCTTGCCTGGTAATATTCAACAATTTGGCGTATTTTACGTGAAGATCTTTCCTTAAAAGCTTACAAAATTCAACTAGTGCAAAAACTGAAGCCGATCGCCCTCTCGAATCGTTTCCGTTTTAGTCGTCTTGACAAGCTTGCAGAAGATGTTTCCGACAAAAATTTTGTTCACCGATAAGGCGCCTTTTTGGCTTAATGGGTTCGTGAATAAACAAAATGCGCGTATTTGTGATGATGAACAACTCGAAGAGGTTAAAGAGTTGAAATTGAATCCAGAAAAAACAACTGTTTCGTGTGGTTTATGGGCCGATTCCACCGGCCCATATTTCTTCTACACATTCCTCGTACAACGCCCATTTATACTAATAAAGTTGAACAATTTGTGGACGCTGTGCCGGGCTAAGTATTTCCATTATGAATTTTCAAACACTACTGAAAAGAAATGTCACATCGTTTAACACGAGAAATGCGCAATCTGCAATTAAATCCCCCCCAAAAAAGTGTCTCTACATGAATCACCCTTTAGATTCTGAAACAGCTCTCCGACTTAGGCTCTGGAGATTTTTTGCGAATCTCACGAATCAGAAATCAATTATGAACTGAGCCTTTTTCGATGTATGGAAAATAGTTATTCATTCTAAACTGAAGGTTTTCAAAACCATGGAAAAGTAACAAAGTGAGAAAACTTTTTCGAACATATGAAAAATAACTTTAAATTCAGAATTACAATATATATCGAAACTATATACAAAAACTATTAGGAGTACAAATAAGTTTCCGCCGGAGTTCCGGTTAGCTTTCGCAGATGATAACCGGCTTAAAAAATAGTTTGGACATTCAAGAACAACATAACCTATTAATATCATTGATTTTATATTGGTAAAATATAATTTTTATAAGTTGAAAATGTCAAAATTTGAGCCAAGTAAGCGTCATTTGCGGGAAATATTAGTTTATTTCTTTAATTTAAAGAAATCTGCTGCTGGGGCGCATCAATTGCTCGTAGAAGCATATGGTGAGGGTGCTTTGAGTGAGAGAACGTGTCGAGAGTGGTTTCAAAAGTTTAAAAACGGTGATTTCGACGTAGAAGACAAAGATCGCAGTGGAAGGCCAAAAATTTACGAGGATGCAGAATTGGAGGAATTATTGGAGGAAGATTCATCTCAAACACAAAAAGAACTTGCTCTAACATTAGAAGTCACTCATCAAGCAGTCTCACATCGTTTAAAATCATAAGGAATGATTCATAAACAAGGAAATTGGGTTCCGTACGGCGGAAACTTATTTGTACTCCTAATATCAAAATAATATCCTTGTATATAATCAATACAAAGTATTTCTCAATGTCTCGGAAAAAAACCTTTTTACATCCCGACATGAAACGTATTGATACAAATGTATTAACAAAAACTATATAAGTATGCGTATCAACATACAAATACGAGAAAATCCTCTATTCCAAAATTATCTGAAATCTCAAAATCAAGGACCAAATAAAAATAATCGAACAAAAACTCCAACATTTTATAGCAATTTCGATCTCTAGACCTCTTGAGAAATGTATTGAATTCAGGGCTGTGAAATCCGGACCACGAAATAGATAAACCGTTAACCCGAATTTTTCACAATGAAGCTTCAGTATTAACGGCAAGTAATTACCGAATCCAAATTATTGAACATTCATTCCCAAAATGCTGTGACAAATCATCAACTGAAGTTTTAGAACTCACTCAAGATCAACCGTGTAGCGAAGCACACAGTCTAATTAAGTGAACGTAAGAAAATCATATCGGGTTATAACTTTTTTGAGCTGATTGCGCGGGAGATAGTCCTTGTTAATGGTCCTCGTAATGGATCTTCCAAAAACTATAAGAGGAGCCTGAACGACGTCCCATGACGAGAGGTTTGCGTTTGGAGAAACTGTTTTATTAAGGTAACTGGTGTCGAATGTGTAATGCGCTATAAAGTTTATATCCCAGTCGTTACCCGGTCTTAACCGCAAATCCTGAGCACCGTATAGTCTCTTTTACTGTTCGGGCAATAAGATAACTCCGCAATGACCTTTCGAATGGCCCATATGGGCCCGTCGACTACCCCCAACTAGTTTGACGATCGCCTAAACTGATTGCGCAAAGGCGAGACCCCCAATTCCGTATCTTTTATTATTAATTCTAACGTCATCTTTATTCACTCTAGTCTTTTTTATATTCGCGTTTTTACGAGGAATATCCTCCTTTACGTTCGATTTTACGATGAGATGTTCATTATTTTGACGTTACAACGAGGTGGAGACGATGTCGCGATTCTGCATGCATTCGAGAGTATTTTTGTTTAGATTAGCGTCTGATATATGAAAGTGGAAGGTTATGATCGTTTTTCGCGGTAATTGCAGCGACAGGCAGAAGCAAATATGTGGCAAAACTGTATGAAACTGCTTTGTAATTAATTGAATGGGATGCTAATTTATAAGATCTGATTTTTTCAGATTTTTCCAAGGGTTTGCAAATAATGAGTAGCGTTAGTTCAGTGGTAAGAGCTTTGAGATCGTAACCGAAAGGTCGCGGGTTCAAATCCTGTTCAGGTGGGCAAGAAATTTTCTAGTTGGACGATTTTCGACCACCATTTCATTGTTGGGTCGAAAATTAACAGTGCAAAGTCGTTATTTTAAACTAAAATTATCGGAAGAACCCTTTTATTCAGCTTATTTGGTCCTGTCCGACTATTTTCTCTTTCCTCAACTTCAAAAAAAGGTTATAAAGTCACTCTGGAGGTCTGGCAAGATGAAAATCTGTTCATGATAGGGCTAAAAGCATTTCAAGTTTGTCTTAATGAATGATTCAGTGTCATTTTCCCTGATAAATCCTTCTGATCGATCGTCCTACATTCAGCAAGATTTTCTCTTATTCAAACAAAGATTCTGCGGTTCCAAGGAATCGAATTAAAATCTGTCCAACGCCTTCTCAGACTTTTTTGTGTTATTACCCCCGCCGTCCTGCTGTCCTCTTGAGGTGCTATAACGCCTCCCCGGAGCGAAGATAAAAAATCCCCTACACCCCCATTTCAATACCGTTTTCCATTAACCGGGAATTAACACTTCACGATGACGACGGAGGGTTTTTTCTAATTTAAAATCCTTAAAAATGGCCCGCCACCCCAGAGACTCGACCACCTAATTTGAAATTCAAAGTTTGTCGGTGGGCTTTAGCCGTTCCCGGAGTTAGAGAGGCGATAGTTGGGAGGTTTAATAAATCCCATCGCATTCCTCCATCGTGTTATCGACGGGGACTGATCTGGTGGAGGGGGGTTTAATTGAAAAATAAATTCTTTCGGATTTTCGTTGGAACTCCGACTGGATTAGGCGTTTTTGCTGACTGAGCTGCTTCTCTTCAATCCAGAATGTAATAATCTTCCTAGACCATTTATTTCATGTTCTATGTCATGCACATTGCAGGGTGTGCACTTAATGAAATCGAAAACCAATTTCGGACAAGAAAAAATGCTACGAACTTCACGATCCAATTATTTTTCTCTACACGTAGTGTAGAAAAAGAATACAACTCTAACAGTGGGTTTCACAAAACTTTAGGATCAAGCTTGATCACCAAGTCCTTCTACAATTTATCTAGTTCTATGTTCCAAAGTGCGGATCACAGATTTTGTCACTCTGTCAAACTATGACAGATCAACCTTTGTTGATCATCGATCAAATACAAATTGGGTTCCACAAAGCATTCTGTGGTCTGATCTAACCTAAATCGCTGCTAAATCATAAATCAAGTTGATTTGTCGATTATGGTGAATCAAGATCTTCGTATTTTTCGTTAAATAGTTGAAGTGAAGTGTATCGTTTAATTTTTTGAAGAGATTTGAATGTGAGATGCTTTTCGAAATCAGTTCATCGTCATCATCAGAATAAGATAAAATAAAAATCCGAAAACTCCGCATTATTAGAGACTGAAGTGATCTTTTTGCAAAATAAGATGATCTTGACCTCAAAATATGTTTTCAACAAAAATACCGTGATGGAGTTAATACATGAAATTGCAAATCCTCCAAAAAGGTATGTCACTGGACGCTTATTGGCATTTAAGATTTTCGAGGGAGTTGCCACCGCAAAGATGTCCCTTTTCTGTCTGCTCGTTTTTCGGAAAAACTAATAGTCACGGAAATAACTTTTTTGTTAGTCACGAATATTAAAAGTTCATGGAAAAACCTACAACAACCGCTTCCAAAATCGATTCTGTTCCATGTAGGAAAAACATCGTTTAACACGTAACTTGGCCCTTCTTAAATGACTGAATAGTTCATAAAATGTAAATAAATAACGTCCAAATGAGTTTGGTGCGTTTGCCAGTTTGATTTACGCGTAACCGCAAGTACCCCTTCGCTCACCCTTGCGGTCTCAACATAATAACTCAAGAACTCATAAAGAATTTAACTCCTTTCAATTCGATGTGAAAGAGGAGACATGTGTGCCGTATCTGGGAGAGGTTCTGGTGCGTGCGTGTGCGTGCAGATATCCCAAGTTCCTCTGGAACTTAGAAGTTAATAGACCCTTGTGGTTAGAAACGCTCCGAGAAACAACTCTATTCCCATTATCAATATTTGCAAATATTTCACCCTGCTGCGCCCTTCGGGAAATATTAAATATTAAAATGATATGCTCTCTGGCTACGTATGTGGCATATCCCTTATACATGGAATGGAAGAGGCATAATGTAGGATTTTTGACATTTTCATATAGTGGGGTTGTCGTCTACACTGAAAGAAATATGAGAGGAAGCAATATTCCAATTGAAATAGACGCCTTTCGGAAACTAGGCGGAATTTCGAACGACCCCACGTGAATGAAGATGCTGAAATATTAAAGAAGGTGCATCATGTAGCAACTGGTGACTATCTTACATTCCCGTTCACCTGGGAATGAAATAGAGCCGCTGTTTCAGAACATATCACTAGAAAGTAAGTAAAGAAGCTAGGAATGTAGTAAATCGGCTAATACTTTCCCGATTTAGCGAAGAAAACTTTCTTGACTCTATCCATCAACATATGGCTGTCTCTTTCAAGAGTGATACATTAATTTCAATGCGCCTCTAACCTTTAGATACCCTTCTTAAGGAATGCTTGATCCTTGGTCTCCAAATAGGTGTTTGTTTCGAAGATCTACTAGTCACTCGAGCTAAATCTCTTTCCGAAGAGCATTTTTTTAGGTCACTGATCAGGTAGAAGTCACTGAAGGACAAATCTTGAGATTAAAGTTGATACCGAAGCAATTACTTTAGAACCAAACAAACCTCTATCGTCGAGAAATCTTTTGAAGGTTTGTACTTTGTACATCAGATATATCTGCGTTATCACTCATATTACTAAATCTTATATTTCTCTTATCTACCTGACCCAATTTATGACCTGTTCGATCATGTCACCCAAAAAAAACCCAGCATTCACGTCTCACACTCGCATTATAACACCCTCGAAAACCCTCGTTCCATTTTTCATTTTTCGTATAACGAATCCGATCGAGATACGACAACAAAACAGACCTACAAGTTTAGTTCATTAACTCGACCGACTACAACAAGTCGACCGCTTTTCAATCTAATCTCATTCTGCATACATTTACATTTCAATTCGGCTCCAACCTAATGATATTTCATGCCGCTTTGTGTGGAAAAGAAATTTGCATGTATGGGAAAATAACAGAGGACCTTAATGTGCCAAAGAACCCTTGATTAATTGCGTAACAACGAAAATTTGTCGGCCGGTGACAAATGAACTACGCCTCGTTCAGCGGGCCTCTAGTTAGCCGGATCTGTAATCAACTAATCAAAACTGAATTAACGCAAACGGGAGTGATTTTTCGAGTGAAACTTCTTCAGGAGCGACGCGGCTGAACAAAATGTTGGGGAGTGACTTCAGATTGTTATCGTTAACGTCAGGCTCGTTGCACAAAGTTATAAAAAACTAACAGATTCTGTGCGTTCACTGGAGCTTATAATCTGATACTTTTTCATTCTTGAATCGAAATTCATGGATTCAACTCCTCTGGATTTGATGCGTGAACACAAATGAAGTGGAGGTTTTAAGAGATACGAGGGCGTATTGAAAAATTCTTACGCTGGTCAAATTTGTGAAACGGGTTAACGAATATAAGTTTTACAGAACAGTTGATCACGTGGATCAGTTGATCCGAGAAAACAATCTGGCAACGTCGCACTTTCTATAATTTGACCTCTCCACCATAGAAAAAGAAATTTAACGAAGATCTTGATTCACCAAAGTCGATAAATCAACTTGATCTATGATTTACCGATTCTACGTTAGATCAAAGCACAAAATGTTTTGTGAAACCCAATTTGTACTTGATCAATGATCAACAGAGGTTAACCTGTCATTGTTTGATACAGTGACTAAATATGTCATTCCCACTTTGGGAACATAGAACTAGATGAATTGTAGGAGTACCGCGTTATTAACATGATTGATCTGATGACTAAAGTTGCTCGTAGAAATGTAGCTTAGTAACAACATGATTTAAGAAGTCTGCATCTTTCTCGAACAGAACAGATCCAATGTGATACTTTCACCCTTAAACGCTTTCAGTCAATATTCGAACATTTGGGACATTTTTCTCATGTTCAAAATTGACTTATGGTTCAATGTTCTTGAGGTCAAGTAAGTCTAAGAAGAAATGATGGTTCAGCGTATTTTTTCAAGGGAGATAAAGAGGCCAACATCAAAGCCTATTGAAGGGTTACTAGGGTCGGACGAAGGTGTCTCTGTCGAAACTTTTTCCGCACATCCGGCTTGTTTTCCCATTCGGAAAATCCCCGCAACGAAGGGGTGTTGCGAAACAAATAACTATAGAATTCCCATTATTACTCCGTATTTGTAGTCGGGGCCCTTAGAAGGGGAAACGGGCGTCAAACCGCAAGACGTTCTTTGTGCCAAGATCACGTCGTTTCTCCTTTGTCGTGCCAGATACTCGAAAGTTGTTATCATTTCCCGAGCTAAGACGCCGACGTCCAATGCCGCCCCGCTAATTAAACACCCGAAGCGACGCCTCTTACATCTGATACCGACGACAAAAGACGGGGTTCCGGAGTCTTCCGGCGATCCGGTGCCAAAATTCGGGAAAAATCAATCCGATAGATGCGACTTGGCTGTGGATGAATTTATGCTTGAACCCCAAAAGCGTATTGAAATGTTTTGAATTATATAAAGGTTTCGAGAAACTTTGATCGCGCTCCTTTTTTTCGAATTCGCGAAATCGATTGAATTCTATTTTCTAATTCAAGTCCAATTTTGGTCAAACCATAGAATTTCATCAAAAATCGAAGAATCAGACTAGAATTTTTATGCGATTAAGGGAGTATGGTTAATCAACATATAATTTCTTCACTTAATGCAAAGTGCCTTTTTGACAATTTAATATGAGGACCAGAAAGTATTGTCGTTTCTGCGCATGTCGATATTTGTTTGTCACTTGTCAGCTCATTGTGTACTTCGAAGTCACGTCAAAGACATTTCAAGTTTATTGTGACTTGTTTACTTTTTTTTGCAATTTGAAATGGCCTGCCAAATACCAGAAGAGCATATCACGTATTAAATGCCTTTTCAGTGACGCGAAGTTGCAATCAAAAACATTAGCGATGTTTATCCAAGTGCATTGGATGTTCGTGAATGCCAAAGATGGTTCTCTAAGTTCAGATCCGGTCATTTTGATCGCGCTTCTGTGTGTTTGGTGGAATTGGCGGAATTGTTCATTTTTAAGTGCTGAAACCCAGAGAAAGTGTTAATGCAGATCTTTATTGTGAACCATTGGATCGAATGAACCAATCTTTAATCGGAAAGTATCTGGCAATTGACAACAGAAAAGGCGTTATTCTTCAACACGACAATGCAAGATCGCACTGTACAAGACCAACCTCGGAAAAAATTAATGAATTGGGGTTGGAGGTACTGCCTCACTCACCATACTCGCCCGATATTGCACACATTTATTTTGATAGCTACAAGATTTTCTTATTGCCAAAAAATTTCAAAATTTGGATGATGTCCAAAATGCCATCTCGAGATATTTTATTCAAAAACATTGATTTTTCGGCCCGGCATTGAAAATTTGCACCCTAGATGACCAAAGATTGTTGATAATGATGGTGATTACATTATTTATTAAAAATAAAAATTTGTTAATAATTTATTCGTTTGAATTCAATTTAAAAATAGGACATTACTTTCCGGTGCACAAAATTAATCCGATACTTAGGATCGAATTTGATCAGAAATTTGTTCAACTGAAAAATTTGCCTAGTCATCATTGCTAAAGGATCAAATTGTCATATACAGATTGTCCGTTAGTAATGACCAAATATGAAAAACTTCAAATTGGTATTTCTCGATTTTTTTCAAATGTACTATCCTATATGTTTTTACTATAATGTAGAGAATTAAATGCCTCACATTTTCTCAGAAGTTATCTTAAAGCAATTTTCACATAGTTGCCTGAGCCTTTTCGCTGATGTGAATAAGAAGCAAAAAAAAATTTAGTTATAGCATATTCATATACAATTTTTTTCAATGTGAACACTTTAGACCGGTTATCGAATGGAAGGTAAGTTAAAAAGGGGGCCGACGCCGTCCCTGGCCGTCTTGGGCGCGGGTACATTTCATTTCGACGCGTAAGACAAAGTACTCGACCGAGGGAATAAATCGGCGACTTTAATTAAGATATTGGGCAGCGAGGAGATATTCTTTTGTTTCGGCGGGACCGTGGAGCTATTCATCATGGGTCTCGTGCACGCTATCGCTAATGAACATTTTAAATTTGCTGTTGAAGCAGATAAGGCGTCGTACTTTTATCGGGGGACCCTTATTCCCGCGTTCGATCCAGCGCCGTTCCCGAGGGGGATCTTCTTAATTAGCATTCCGCAAATGACCGCGCCGATGTGAAATATCAGACGAAAAAACGGTGATTACCTGCAACTTTGCTTGCGAATACATAACAGGAATGATGTTAATGCTCGTAATAGCGTCAATTATTTCTATTCGCATCGAACTTTTTAATTATAGCAAACTGGCTAGCAGCAAGTTCAGACCTAAAACCTATGGAGGATTTTCGCGGAGCGGCACACAAAAATGACTATGATAACCAGCAAAGGAGAAGCAAGAATGATGCAATTGCTCATACTGATCTCATTTGGATTTAACTCCCATTATTGTGGGGATTTCTCAGCCGCCAAGGATCTTCCATATTTAGTGCGAGGACAACCCAGAAGTATCATAAGAAATTCCATTGCATTTCGAAAAGCTCATTATGTGGTGCTATAGGACCAAGTTATTCGATGTATAGGACCAACTTATTCTATGGTTAGAACTTGAGAACATCATAATTGAAGAGAAATGGTTTCAACAAGATACATGCCATACAGTTGATGTTACGCTCACTTTGCTGATGGACGAGGAGGATTTGTGAATTGACAGACAAGTGTAGTATTCTCTTTGGGGCTATGTAAAAGCACAAGTTTATACCAACAAATCAGTGACTTTGGATCACCAAGAGGAGAATATTCGTTAAGTTAGTCCGTGTGATCAAAAATTGAAGCGATTAGGTGCGTCAGTATCAACGAATGATGGAATTTGAACGATATCTTGTCCCGAACATATTTCCATTGTTAAAGCTTTTAAATAAAGCAAGAATTAAGCTGATACGTCAAACCTCTGCTGGTTTATTTAAATTCTATTATTCTTAATGAAAGACCCTTTATATTCGGTACATAAAATCCTATTCAAGACAGAAAACTTTAAGCAGAATTTGTTAAATTAGTGTTTATATAGCATAACCTTTCAGTCTAATCAAATACAGCAGTTGTATAAAATTCTGCGCAATCAGTCACTATTTCTTTCCACTTAAAGACAACTTCAAGTTCTTAAAATTACATTCCCGGATTTTGCGCGGTAGTTCCAGAGAAGAGAGTGCTATCGTTTCGTCCAAATGTCTGTAATTTTCGGATTTTGGACCGAAAATGATCTTAAACGACTAGGTTGGACTCAGTGATGGAGAACCCGAGATCAAAAGTAACTCTGTAGTCGTAAACACGCAAACTTTAGAATGGAACGAGCTAGAGTCCTGAAACTTTCAGGGAAGGTTTGGAGTTTGAACGCCACGACTAAGATCGTTTACGGTCCAAAAGTTTCGCAGGTATTCACGTTTGGAAATGTTTCATATGTTTCTCATTATTTTCGAAACTATTCATTCGATTGATCTGAAATTCAGTATTTAGAAGAAGAATATTAACGAGTAGGTTCGTGAAAAATTTCGTGAGTATCGTGGAATTAGAGAACCAAAAACCAATATTTTGTTATGATCTTGGTTGATGAGTATTCGAATAGCTGATATCCTCACAATATTTCAAGACAATATTACAAATGAGCTACGAAAATCCAAACATCGAATTAAAACCTACAGGGCGGGCGAATTAAAAGTTTCGTGTTTCAAAAGAACCGCCGATCCGTACATCCCGCACTTATCGAGTCCACGCAGCATGATGCGAAACCGCAGCGCACGTCGCATTTGTCCAATAACTATACGAAACACGGGCGATTATCAGAACCTATTAAAATACATAATTTTTGTGTCAGCACACGTCTAATATCAATCAAGTCGTTACGTTACGCGAACGTAATTGGCCCGTTGCATGAGCGGTATTTTTTTGAAATCTGTCTTCGGTGTCCGCGTATTCGTAATCAAATTGGATTATTACAATCGTAGGAAAAAATAACGTGTAACCCATTAGTTCGCGCTCTTTCATACGGCGGTGACATTTGCACAAAGAAGAAACCGTAATTACGATGACAACGATCTCTATAATTTTGTGTTATTCAGGTATGAATGACAGCGGTGACGTGACGTGACGTGCTGGCGTGTTTCTATAGCTGTATGAAAATTCGAAACATTAGAGCGTTCGGATAAGAGTTACACTAACCATCCAGAAACGATTGATGCCTTGAAATCGAAGTTGCCGTTCATGAGATTGAGCCCCAAACAATCCACAATGTACTGAAAAATTGGGTTGATCGGATAGGGTATTATATGGCCAGTTGTGGCGGTCTTTAGAATGATATTGCTTTTCATTCGTAAATTGTAATGTTAGAAAACGTCCCACTATTGATTTGAATTTCAATCGCTAAATTATGCGATATATATATATATATATATATATATATATATATATATATATATATATATATATATTTTGTGATTAAACTAAGACCATTAAGAAGTTTGGAGTTTCCACAATGAAAGACGACGCTCTTATCGCATGCTTTGTAGAGTTGCATTGTTTTCAGCAAGTGTAGAATATCCCAGACTTCTTTCTTTCGGATTGTGAGGTTACACGAAGACACACATTGTGGTATTTTTGTTGATTTAACGTACCTAACCCATGAAAATCGTGGAATATTGAATTTTAATTGTTTCTTATAAGACGTCTAATCAGAAGGCGTCTCAGTACCGGAGATCTTAGTTCCGGAGATCTTAGCACCGGAGATCTTAGTACCGGTGTTCTTAGAACTGAACAATCTTGAGTGCCTTTTTGCTTGGCTTATCTTATTACCAGACAATCTTTCTTGTGCCGAATCTAGAGTATCTTATTATCGCACCATCTTGGTTCCGAACGCTCTACTGGTCATTTGGAACAATTTGAAACTGAACACCTGCTGATTATATGCGGAATAGGACTATTCTTGGAGAAAGAACTATCATTCCGACACCTTGGAGAACAATATTCCAGAAATACCTCAAAGATAAGTCCTTACGTAAATCTCAGACGTCAAGCTAACTGTAAAATTGTATTATATTGTAAATAAGAGTCACTATTTTAATTGTAAAGTTGAAATAAATAGATAGGTAGTAGGAGTTTGCATTTTCACTATCAGGTTGACAATTTGGGATTTATTCAGGAAAGACAAGTTCAATTCATTTTTTCATTGGCGCACTATAAGCATTTTAGGAAGTACGATGTTTAGAGTGTTTTATAATAGTTTAATTTTCTTTCATCTTTTTATTATAGCCTTTGCTATAAAATAAAGGTTCAACCTTTCTGATAAACTTATGACTTTGAATAAATTCATTACTTTTTCATTTACAGCCGATTGAAAATTGAAATTTAAATGGTCCACCCATTATATGTATAAAAATTCATTGGACCGACTTTCCTGCGTCCAGAGCTTTGCGGCTTAGATTTTGGGCACAATTTCCTTAAATTAGATAAAAAAATCAAGAATTGCTTCAGAATGTTATTTCGAAATTTTTATTGGAATTAGTACACACCATAATTGCCAATATTGGAAAAAATCGACAATATTTCTGGAATATTGGAATTATAAATATGTGTTGAAATTTTTTTAGTGCCAAATCGAAAAATTCTTTCGAAACGCTTCAAAATGATATGAAGTGACTGAAAAAAATTGATGCATTTTGATGGGATTTATTTAATATATAAATAAATAAGATAAAAAAAAAGTTCAGGTTTCTATAAAGCGCATATCTGAAACAAAAATTCCTATCGATCTTCGATATAAACGGAGCCATTGAATAATTTTGCCTAAGCCGAAAATTCCTTTATTTATTTCCTTCATTTCTAGCGGTGTCATTTCAACTCTTGCGGAATTCGATCGACAGATAAAGGCCGACATCGGTATATCCCGATCGCAGATGATGTTTTTGTTTTTGTCCCGCATCGTTTGCGGTCCCTGTAACCTTTTTTATCTAAATTTCCATCTCGCCCATCTATTTCGTGTTCGAGAAGGACCGAATGTCATGTCCGTTTAATTTATATTCTCGAAATTGTGATATCGAAGGACGACGAACAAATTCGTGAGATTTTTTCTTCTGGTCGATTTTTCTAGGATGCGAAACCGATTCTTGGAAGGGCCTTTCTTATAATGTTTTGTACGAAAACACGTTCAACTAACACATTTGCGATAAATTCTTCCTCTTCGGTGTACACTTCCGAAAACCTTCCCTCATATAATCGGAATCCATGAGAATTCCGTGCCTAAAGTAGCCATTAAATTAGCATTAGAGAATTGTCATTGCAACCAGCTATTCGTAGATAAATCTCGACACGCGATAAAAGTCAAGGACACGTCCTCACGTATACGTCAGTTTAGACTCCTTTAGATAGCAATTTGTATGTGGGTTCCCGAAAAATATGTGCGTACCTGAAATCATCCTCATTCTTGAGGAATATTAGCTCTGTTCGCGGGTTCAATTCCGAACCAGTTCGAAACTATACACTTGAGCATGGAACTCAGTAAGTTACAATTCTGTTCGTAGATTCCATTGGATCGGTTCGAAATTGGTTTGAGCAGTTGCAGGATTATGGAAATAATAGTTCCAGGGTAAATATTTCAAGCTGAATTGAAAAATAGTTGAATTAATGTAACTATTTTTGTATTGATGAAAATCTGGAAGAAATTTTAGAAGATCTTCCAATTCCTCTTTAAGGGGGATTTTTTTGTCTAAATTTCTTTTTAGTTCCTTATGCCTTGTGATCATTACATTTTCGGAAATATTCGAATGCAGTGTTCTCGAATTCTCATAAGTATTCGTTTCTGCCATTACTGTAAGAGCTTCAAAGTTGTGATATTCTGAAATATTCGAATACAGTGTTCTCGAATTCTCATAAGTATTCGTTTCTGCCATTACTGCAAGAGCTTCAATGTTGCGATGTTTTGAAATATCCGAAAGCAGTGTTCTCGAATTCTCTCAGTGTTCGATTCTTCCCATCACTACTGGAGAAGAAAACAACCTCTCGAATTTCCTTCGGACTCGCATGACCGCGTGCCCAAACCGGCAGAAACAAACGTTATTGTTCACGAGTACTCATTCGGGGGATGTAACCGGGGGCCGTATTTGCACTTCAAGCCATACGAGATCTCTCCCGCTCGAACAATCGCCCGAGCGGGTTTCCGAGAACGTGTGAAATTACTTCCGTTCGGCAAATCCCAAAAATAAAAGCCCCTCGCCCCCGCAACACGTTCCGTGGGCGAGCCCTCATTTAAATGATTAAAATAGACTTTGTAACAACTCGGGGTGCCCCAATAACGGAGTCATGCCCCCCCCCCCTCCCAGTTCCCGCTTGTCGCTCCTTCCGAATTTCGTCGCACGGTTCGCTGCACCGCCACAAGACTTCGGATTCCATTCTTTACGCCTCGTCAACTTTTGTCTCGATATTTCTGCAAGTTCCGTTCCGGAATAATCTTCCGGTTCGGGGATCCTCTCCGAATTACGCTGAACACGGCGAGAAACCGCGGAGCATGCCCTTTTAGCCGTTGCTTCGTTCCTTTTGTTCGTCATTTTCCTGCCACAATAAGGCTGCCAATTGGATTGTTTATGGTCCCGTTACGATCTCTAACGTGAAAAACTGAAACCAGTATGTTTGCAGGAGATCTGGCAGTTTTAATACGAAAAAATTTGATTTCACGCAATGATCTTAACTTTCATCTTGATCGCCGTGAATTTTTAGTGACGGCAAAGATTCTCACAGAAGTCATAAAGCAGAAAAATGAACGTAGAATGTGTTCTGAATTCATTTAATTCACCAACATATGAGTGAAGTCGAATAATGTTATGCACATATCTATATTTCAACATTCAAATATGTACGAATTCGATCGGTAAAAGTTTGAGATCTTAAAGTATTCGGATACTCGAATAGATTTAGCAAGATATTCGAAAGCATGTTAACTTCGAATGTTTCAAAACACTGACATCCGAATTCGAAACCTTACCAGTCTCGAATACTTGTATTCGAATACTGCAAGTTTTCTAGTAACCTCGAGAACACGAATTGGGTATTCGAATCCCGCGACGACAAAAAACGATTTTGATGTTCGAAAAAACGATAGGGTCCCATGGAACCGACGTTGAGGACATACTAAAAATGTTGCCTTGTGTTGTTTTAAATCTCCCTAATGTTGAATCCAAACGGTTATCACTCGAAAAATTAGAAAGTACTCAATCCTGACGCCTATTCAATTCTCTCAAATATCGAAACGGCCACCCAAGCCGCGATCTCTGAATGCAAAACCAATTACCATTCCTCCAAATTGAAAAAATTCGTATCGTCTCGATTCCTCTGGGTCCGACCCCCGTTATCTCTGGCCTTGCGAGACCTGGGTACGCCGGGGGTTGTTCTTGCGACGCTCCATCATCAGAGTTGTTTTCCATTCCATTCCGTAAGCTATTAGCAAAGTCACTGCCACGGAGGATGCGATCTTCCATTTAAATGACTTCCATTAGTGCCCCCCGCGCACCCGCATTTCTCCCCTGTTACGAATTCGAGATAACGACGTGCGCGCTCTCCCGTTCATTCAACGGTATCAAATTCGGTTATAATTACGTCAAGGTTCTTTTTTACCCGCTACGGTTTAACGGAAAAACATCCTGGATCTTGAGGAGGAACACAGATTTCCTCCACGGTTATTCCCGAAATGAAAAAAAAAATCAAATTCCTAGCGAGCACTCTGTATCTGTGTATCAGGTTGGCGAAAAAAATCCATTATTTTTGCGTCAACTTCCAGTGGAAATAGACCGTTGAACAAGCCCCCAAAGTTGTTTTACTTCACGTGAGTGTTTCCTAGATTTTTCAGTTATTATTTTTTGAGGAAATTCTTATAAGAATCAAACATAATCATTTTTTGTATGTTCAATAATCATCACTATATAATTTGCCTATCGGAGCAACTGTTGAACCATATTTCGCGATTTTTTCAACCATAATTTGAATTTATGTTCTCAGTTCTCGAATGATCATTCGAAACCGAGAGTATTCGAATTCAATATTCAAACCTACCTAGCAGTATTCAATCAAATTTTTAGCGAATTCGTTCTTTGGTTTCGTTGAACGTAAATATCCTTCGGCATCTCTATCTAGAAGAGAATGAAACCCCAAGGTGGTGCATCTCGGGTCGTTGCGACGTCTATTTGTTATCGAGCATCTGGCCACGTCCCCCGGGACTTCTGATAAAAACAAATGACGTCGACGACATCGCCATCCCAATGGAAATGACTTCGGCTCTGCCACAGTTACTTATTCATTTCACGAAACGAACTTTTAAATTGTGTAATTTAGGGAACACGTTCTTTTTTATTTCCCCGAAAAAGATCGTCTAAGGGGCGCGAGGAAGATTCTGGAAAGGATCCCCAAAGGCGTCGCTAAATTAAAAAAAATATGGAGTTCGATTTCTGCGGAATTACGAACGGTAACAAGAAGAGGCAAGTAACTGAATCTATCCTACTGTCTGTTTCTTTATTTTCGAAATCATTTCTCAGGAAACAAGTAAGGAAAATGAATCGAACTCGTTGAAAATTATACAGTCTAAATATTTTTAAGAATCTGTCATAAATCCTTGGATTTTTTGTCCGAATCGATACGTAAAAGAACAAGGACAAAAACATATTTCGATCATAGTTATAGACCGGTATCCCCCATTTGCTGTTTTTTGTCAATTTGCATTGATAGAAATCAAATAGTTTGAGAAAAAAAATCCATAATTTTTTCTGCAGAAGGCTGTAGCGATCGATATCTCGTAAAGTATCGATCAAACAACTTCCGATTTATGCTGTGTCAAAGTGACATTTCACAGTAAAAGATTCTTCTGCTGTATTTTGTTTGGTCCATTCAGTTGTGAGTTACAGGGTTTTAAAAGTGGAAGTCCAGAGAGAAAATTCAGTACGACCATAAATCAGTTTTAAACCATTTGCGCAAAGCTGTATTACAAAAAAAGCTCGATGTTTGGTTGCCACACCAATCAACACCAGAAACATGGATCGAATTTTCATCTGCGAAGTCAAACGGAATGAAATAGACCCATTTCTTGAACGAATACTGACTGGAGATGAGAAATAGGTCACGTACGACAATATTGTGCAAATCTATGTAAATATATAAAGGAATAATTTATTATGAGATGCTTCCATATGGCTTAAAACTAAATTGGTATCTTTACTGTCAACAACTGTACCGTTTGAAGCTAGCGATTGACCAGAAACGGCCAGAATTGATTTACAGAAGAGGTGATGTGTTCCATTAGGACAACGCCAGGCCAAACCCAATCTCGTATTACAAAACTTCATGAGTGATAAGAGAAGATTGTGAAAATTAATCACTACAGTCCTTCGTCAATGACGACCAAACCTTCTATGGGAAAGGCATTATTAAGCTACGAGGGTGCTTCAAATATGATCGACAACCACAATAGTCCGTGCGGACGCAGTGGTAGGGTGGACAGACGCCCGCTCATCATAAATAATAAATATGATCGAGACAAACTCTGTAGATGGCGCTCATGTATGTTTCGAAGGTCTTGGCTTGAGTATGTGATAGCTGGATCTCTTACGAACAATGGGGCATTTGTTTTCGTCGGAGCACGTGTTTCACGCGTGTGCTACGACCATGAGTGAACGTAGAGTGCCGATTGCCGTTGCGCAACGTATTATCATTCGTTTTTTAGTGGGAGAAGACGTTAAAAACACGGATATTTTTGTGCGTTTGCAAAAGCAGTTCGGTAGTGAGTGCCTGAGTAAGGCTGCCGTGTTTAAATGGGCCAAAGCATTCAAGGATGGCCGCGAAACCGTCGAGAATGAGCCGCATGATCGTCGAGCGCGAACCAGCGTCACACCAGACAACATTCGCCGCGTAGAAAAACTCATTTTGGAGGACCATAGGACGAATGTTCGAGACATTTCGGCTGAAGTCGGCATCAGTATTGGTAGAGTAGGGTCTATCATCCATGAACACCTTCAATATCGCTATAGGTACTGAAACACCCCCCTACAGTCCGGATTTATCGCCCTGCGACTACCTCATGTTTGGACCACTGAAAGAGGCCCTCGGAGGTCAAAAGTTCAACACCGACGACGAGGTAGAGAGGTTCGTGCGCACATGGCTGTCCGAGTTGTCCAAAGAATTTTTCGATAGCGGCATCAAAAAACTTCCGGAAAGGTGGACAAAATGTGTAAATAGTGAGGGAAATTACATAGAAAAAATGTGATTTATGTAAATTTTTAATAAATAAACGTGATAGAGTATGTATCTCGATCATTTTTGCACCACTCTCGTACCTTCAGAATAGTAACAAATCATAGAACAATCTGCATATTTGACCCAATTCGGACAATCCGAAACATGTTGAATAAAGTCTTGAAGTTCACGCAGAAATAAAGGAATTTTTCCCCAACCTATCATTATTTAGGTCCCAAACCTACCCTGAAAGTTTCAAGCCTCTAGCTTTTTCAGTTCGCAAGTTTGAGGTTTACTGACGAAGCAGCTGGTCGGGTCGGACTTGTCACCTCGAATTCTTCATCAGTAAGTCCAACCTAGTCATTTCGGACGAAAGTTGAAAATTACAGACATTTGGGTAGAGGATAACACGCTGTTCCCTAGAATAAACACGCAAAGAACCCTTAAACGATTGAATATTTAGTTGGCGTAAGTGTATTATTCCGGAATGGTCTACTTTGAAGGTGATACAATGAATTTCCATGAATAATACATAATCTGCGATCTTTTTTGACCCTCTAGCATATATGTTTATTTATATTTCAGCGGAGAAGTGCCCGAAATCGAATACGCACGAATTATACGTTTGATCCATTGACGGTTTCGCTAAAAACCGAACCCGCAACTTTCTTCCCATCCGGTCGGCGATTTTTCCGATCGGCCGTCACGTTATGAATATAAATTAACGGCCTCGTCCGCGATTCCCGTCCGACGACTCGAAAAACCAAAGAGTTCCGATCGAAAAAACCACCGGCTCATAAGCGGAACATCAAGTCACGAGAACGTATCAATTAGAGTCGAATTAAAATTGATAGTGCGATTGTGGCAAACAAATAATTCAATCCGAGATTTTTAATATCAAAGGAAACGGCCGAAGATTCGCGTTTTTGTCGTTTGCTGATTTTTAATGCTATTCGTGTCGGTTATAACAGCGTCGGTTGCATAATGGCCGCCGCAATTAGCCGTTGCGTACTCGTATGTATTAAGATACCTTATAAATAGTTGCCTATCTTGAGTCTCCTATCTTAATTATTTAAATGTAACATTCGTCAAGGTAACAAGCATGTTTAATTCCAGCACTCGAATTTCTCTAAATTATCTTTCACAATATCCTTTCAAGAGTAATGATTATGACACCGGGGCCCATTTCCATTTAAGCGCTTTTCTTTATCGATGTTCATTGTCTTCGTCATTTTTTATTTCGTATATACCCGACCAATATGTACGCCATTAGCCGAACGGTCATTAACAAATCAGTAAATTGAATATTATGTGCCGCTGGATATTGCAGCTGTTCTATAAATGGAATGAGCACTTACCGTATTACCATACCGAGGTTGTTTTCGATCGTTCGAATTATTTCGGCACTGAGGTTTTCCATAAACAGATCTATATTCGGTCGAAATACTCGGAATTCGGTAGATATCAACATAAGCCATTCTCCCGAAAAGTTTGTGGTACACTTGTTCAAATCTGAGGTCCAGTTGGCCATTACAAATTATCAGTTATACGAAGCTACATAGTTTGAAAATTATTCACTTTAAGAACAGTTTATTCACGTTCAAAAAATTAATAAATATTTCTTTCTGGACTATATCGAACAAATAGTGGTAAGAAAAGACACTGGCCTTAAGTAACAAATATAAGGCGTTTTCAATGTTGAGACTTCTGTTTAAAATTAAAAACAAACCAATTCAACAGAAACCCCACATATGAAATTTTCAAGGTGCAATTTTCAAGGTCTTTTTAGTAAAATTAGATTCCCACCACTCTAAGACCGGTTCTGTTAGTTCTGGAGAGGCCAGCGAGCATGCGGCTAGGATAAACAGCATGTGTCAAATCAAACGCTGAATCGAGATTAAAATTTCGATGCAAATATTCAACGGATTTGTCGTTAATTGAAAGAAAGATACCTCTCTTAAATACATAGAGGTTAAACGATTCTATATGTGAGTGAAATGGGTAGATGAAAAGCGTCTTGAAATCACCTAAGAAGAAGTTTAGTAACAATCTGCGCAAATATACAAACAGTTACATTATTGCGTCTTTCTTCCCTAGATGGTAATTTGTTTACGAACAAAGTTGGGCAGTAATTCCTACAGACCGAACTAGATAGTAAAAATAATAATAATGAAAAAGGAAAGTAGTTAGCCTCTTAAAGGTCTCCAAGAATAAATCTAGTAACAAGTTGCGCAAATACACATATAGTTTGCACTATAGCGTATTTTCTTTCCTAGATGGTAATGTGCTTTCGGACAAAGTGAAGCCGTAATTCCTACAAGCCGAACTGGATAAAAATAATGAAACAAGAAGTTAGCTAGCCTGTTGAAGGGCCCTAGAAATAAATTTAGAATCAAGTTGCGCAAATATACATATAGTTGCACTATTGCTTCTTATCTTCCCTTTGCTGTCAGACAAAGCTGAGTCGAAATTCTTATAGGCCGAACTGGATAATATTAATAATAAAATGGGAATATAATAAGCCTCTCAAAGGCCTATAAGAATAAATCTAGTAAAAAGTTGCGCAAATACACATGTAGTTGCACTATAGCGTCTTTTCTTCCCTAGATGGTAATTTGCTTTCAGACAAAGCGGAGCCGTAATTTTTACAAGCTGAACTGAATAACAATATTAATAGAATGGGAAGTTAGGTAGCCTCTTGAACGGCTCTACAAATAAATCTAGAAACAAGTTGCGCAAATATACTTATAGTTGCACTATTGCTTCTTGTCTTACCTAGATGCTAATTTGCTGTCAGTCAGAGCCGAGTCGTAATTTCTACAGGCCACTTTGGATAATAATAAAAATAAAATAGGAATATAGTAAGCCTCTCAAAGTCCTATAAGAATAAATCTAGTAGAAAGTTGCGCAAATACAGATATAGTTGCACTATAGCGTCTTTTCTTCCCTAGATGGTAATTTGCTTTCAGACAAAGTGGAACCGTAATTCCTATAAGCCGAACTGAATAAAAATACTAATGAAATAGGAAGTAAGCTAGCCTGTTGAAGGGCTCTACAAATGAATCTAGAAAGAAGTTTCGCAAATATACATATAGTTGCACTATTGCTTCTTATCTTCCCTAGATGTTAATTTGCTGCCCGACAAAGCTGAGTCGTAATTCCTACAGGCCGATATGGATAATAATAAAAATGAAATGGGAATAAAGTAAGCCCCTCAAAGGCCTATAATAATAAATCTAGTAAAAAGTTGCGCAAATACACATATAGTTGCACTATAGCGACTTTTCTTCCCTAGATGGTAATTTGCTTTCAGATAAAGCTGTGCCCTAATTCCAACAATCCGAACTACATGATAATAATGAAATGAAAAGGTAGTTAGCCTTTCCAAGGCCTCTAAGAATAAATCTAGTAATAATTTGGGCTTATATACACATAGTTGCACTATTGCGTCTTATCTTCCCTAGATGGTAATTTGCTGTCAGATAAAGCTAAGCCGTAATTCCTACAGGCCGAACTGTAACATTTGCTTCTGATCCCGTCCAAAGCGTCAGTGTTCCAATAAAAATAACAGCGCGATGTTGACGCGTTCGGAACGTGTAACGGCACCTATCGTAAACTTTCATTAGGCGACACTGAATTAAACTAATGTCGCCACAATGTGTAATTGTGTATACGGCCAACATCCATGTACCCGTAATGCAGCTCCGATATCCAAATATATCTGTCGCATAAATCTGAATTTATAACGTTTCGCATTTACGTCCGTCGGCGCGTAATCGTAACTAATACCGCACCGTTTTTTGATTTTGGCGGAATATTCGGAATCATGTCTGACGCGGCCGACGCGCGAGTGCAACGGATGGTTATATATGTTCATTTGCGAATCGCATGACGCCTAGAGAGGGTTTCATGTCGCCGGCTAAGTGATGACAGCACCCCGTGACCTTTGCGCCGCCCGTGCGACCTTATTGCGCTAGGTACGATATGCTAATACGAAAAATATGAAATTTCCGATTCCCGGCCGTTTTTTTTTTTCCACTTTCGTATTAATGCTCGTACGCCCTTCGGTCTGTTCCGGAAGCGAACTCACGGCGGGTGGTGGTGCACTTGATGGTTGGCGAACACGGAAAAAGTTGATTAATTAAGTTTGTGTCAGTCGCCGTTGCTGTGTTAATTAAGACAACGGCGCGGTCGAGTTTTTTCGATGAAAATTGCGTTGATTTAACAGATTTCGTCGATAGGAACCGGAAGAATTTTTTCGACAGATTCAAAATTACTCCGCTTCGGCTGTTTTTGATTGAACAATGAAAAATCTTGTTGGGGTAATTGGGGTACTGATGGCATGCAGCAATACTGCTATGGTTGTAAGTCAAATCACATTGCGCGACAAGGCACATAAAAGTCCTAACAACAAGGTAAATAAGACCATCATCGAGACAGTGAGAATGTATCCAACTAGAGTTTTATACGCCATTCTAGTGAAAGAGTACCAATTCTTAGAACACCTAGGGAAGGAATCAGCAATAACACAATGAAAGGTTGGGGAGTCTGTCTATCTCTGACCAACTAGATCTCACCTACAAACCTTCCTTGTGCTGTGATTTTAATTTAAAAGGTTTAACCAAAATGCCGAGCAGAAAGAAAGACAGGAAAATGCAGCTACTACAAATGCGTCAAAAGAATGACAGCATAAAATGCGATGTACGCAAATCGAACAACAAGATGAATACTGGATAAGGTAAAGATACCACCATAGAAACAGTGAGAATGTATCCAACCTGAGCTTTATACGTCAGCACCTCACAACTTTTCATTTAGTGATAGAGTAGTCATTCTTAGAACACCTCGGCAATAACAGAATGGAAGGTTAGGGGAGTCTGTTAATGTTTGACCAACTAGATCTCACCTACAAACCTTCCTTGTGCTGTGATTTGAATTTAAAAGGTTTAACCAAAATGCCGAGCAGAAAGAAAGACAGGAAAATGCAGCTAGTACAAATGCGCCAAAATAATGGCACCATGAAATGCGATGTACGCAAATCGAACAACAGGGTGAATACTGGATAAGGTAAAGAGACGACCATAGAAACGGTGAGAATGTATCCAACCAAAGCTCTATACGCCATCACCTCACAACTTTTCATTTAGTGATAGAGTAGTCATTCTTAGAACACCTCGGCAATAACCGAATGAAAGGTTAGGGGAGTCTGTTAATCTCAGACCAACTAGATCTCACCTCAAACCTTCCTTGTGCTGTGATATGAACTTAAAAGGTTTAACCAAAATGCCGAGCAGAAAGAAAGACAGGATAATGCAGCTACTACAAATGCGTTAAAAGAATGACAGCATAAAATGCGATGTACGCAAATCGAACGACAGGGTGAATACTGGATAAGGTAAAGAGACCACCATAGAAACAGTGAGAATGTATCCAACCAGAGCTTTATACGTCAGCACCTCACAACTTTTCATTTAGTGATAGAGTAGTCATTCTTAGAACACCTAGGCAATAACAGAATGAAAAGTTAGGGGAGTCTGTTAATGTTTGACCAACTATATCTCACCTACAAACCTTCCTTGTGCTGTGTTTTGAATTTAAAAGGTTTAACCAAAATGCCGAGCAGAAAGAAAGACAGGAAAATGCAGCTAGTACAAATGCGCCAAAAGAATGGCACCATAAAATGCGATGTACGCAAATCAAACAACAGGATGGATACTGGATAAGGTAAAGAGACCACCATAGAAACAGTGAGAATGTATCCAACCAGAGCTTTATACATCAGCACCTCACAACTTTTCATTTAGTGATAGAGTAGTCATTCTTAGAACACCTAGGCAATAACAGAATGAAAGGTTAGGGGAGTCTGTTAATGTTTGACCAACTAGATCTCACCTACAAACCTTCCTTGTGCTGTGATTTGAATTTAAAAGGTTTAACCAAAATGCCGAGCAGAAAGAAAGACAGGAAAATGCAGCTAGTACAAATGCGCCAAAAGAATGGTACCATAAAATGCGATGTACGCAAATCGAACAACAGGATGGATACTGGATAAGGTAAAGAGACCACCATAGAAACAGTGAGAATGTATCCAACCAAAGCTCTACACGCCATCACCTCACAACTTTTCATTTAGTGATAGAGTAGTCATTCTTAGAACACCTCGGCAATAACCGAATGAAAGGTTAGGGGAGTCTGTTAATTTTTTACCTACTGGATCTCACCTACAAACCTTCCTTGTGCTGTGATTTGAATTTAAAAGGTTTAACCAAAATTCCGAGCAGGAAGAAAGACAAGAAAAGGCACTACAAATGCTTTGAAAGAATGCGATGTACGCGAATCGAATGCTTTCACATGATCTGAAGGAGAAATTCAGAATGGATAGATTTTTACCATATTATCTTTCAGGTGGAAACAAAATCTGATGTATATAATTTTTTCCAGAAAGTAGAAATGCTTTGGTACCTTCAAGAACCATGCAAAAATTAGGGGATGTCCTAGGTTTCCTTGGGGGATGAATAATGCAATATACAATTCAGAGATCTTACTATTCTGGTTGAACCAAAACCTTTTTAGGTTTAGGGCAATATACCGATAAAGAGATGTTCAATGTCCCGAAGAATGGTAATGTGGTACCCTTTTAACCCCGAGAAAGCTGCCACTTACTTACAGTAGGATAAACGCGATTAAAAATAATCATTATCGGTGAATTTTACCATACAAAATTTACAGGTATGCGTCTGCTCGTTAAAGTAACATTAGACCATTAATTCGATCTTCGGCCCGATAAGAAATTACCGGACATGTGCCAAGTTATTATCAAGCGGATCCATCCAGGTGCTTCGAAACCCGCATGTTATCAATTACTCCGAACGTATCAAAATATTTGCATACACTTCAAGATTTTTCACTTCGCGCTCACCAAGAGAGAGGCAGGGGGGAATGAATCAGATCAATTTATATGTAAAAAATTCCCGGTCGATTTGCATTCTCTGTTGCCGCGTGCATAATGCAAATGTCCAGTCGTTTTTATAATATATTCACGCTCGATACGGAAACGACGTTTTTGATTTTTTCCCAGAGTCCGATAAACACGTCGCTGCTCCTCAAGTGAGGACCCCGTTCCTTTCTGGTTTTTCTCGGAATCCCGCTGCCTTCGGGATGTTTCAATATTGGCTCATAATTTCGCATGACTGCGGCAATTAACCCGGACCGTGCTCAGCGGGTATTGAGCTATGCGGCGATAACTTATCCCTACGTTTGAGCTACAAGTTTTGTGTATCTACTTGATGAGCATATTCTAATGAAGGTTGCATTTTTTTTAGAGACAGAAAACTCAAAATCGGCGACACTGTTTCCTGTGACAGTTGTTTTGAGCTCATGATTTATTATTCCCTATCTTTCTGTAGGTTATGGATTTATTTATACCTTTCTGCCAATGAATTATACGTTTTCATTAGCAGGTAGATCATTCACGTAGATCAGAAAAAGTACAGATCCCATGACCGACCCTTGCGGGACTCCACAAACTAGTTCCCAATCCGATCTTTCAGTGCCAATGTGAACTTGATGAAATCCAGAAAACTCGCGATCACACCCAAGGATACCCCCATATGCCATAGAATTCGAGCTTCTTCAGAAGCAGTTGGTGGTCAATGCCATCAAAAACTTTGCCCAGATCACAAGAGTACAGCATTTTTTCATTCATCAATAGCATTCGCAATTTTATGGGGGATTTCGGCTTTAGCTGTTATAGGTGATTTTCCCTAAAAAACCCATGCTGCTTTTCACTCCAAATTGAATTTTTCTGGTATTTCATCATGAGTTGACTCGCATTAAAGTGACGTTTGCGAATTATTCAAATTTCTTTGGAAAATATCGATCACTTCCTTGAAAATCTGTTCGGTGTTGAAGCACACTTTTGGTTTAAGGGCTCTGTCACGCTTGGAGCGATGATGATCTAAACAACGATCAAAAACCCGAAGTGTTGACTAGAAATACTACTACTTCCGAATGCAAACTCTAAAAGGCCCATCCTTCATTTCAGTTATAAGATCCCTCACGTCAAATCAGGCAATCAAGACAGATTAAATACATATTTATAGAATGATTGTGCAATTGCAAAACCAGCTTCATATCGGGTGATTTTTTAAACTGATAGAACTTTAAATTGAAATAAAATACATTTAAATTAAGATTGAAGCCAATTTTTTTTTCAGTTGAAAGATAATTTTATGACATTTGTTTTAAAAATAATTTTTTATCTTCATATCCACAACACGACTAGCTCTGAGGATCCGAATTCGACCAGACAGATTTTGGACCACTTTTCCGAATAATTCAGGACTTATTTAATCAATAACACGAGTTATGTTGGCTTCCGAGGCGTCTATCGTTTCTGGTTTATCAGCATAAACCAATAACTTGACATAACACCAAAGAAAATAATTCAGTGGAGTTATGACGCATGATTTTGGAGGTCAATTAATTGGACCATTTCTCGAAATAATGTTCGATACCATTCAGATTTTGAAACAAATAATCATTGATCATCGATCTATAACGAGCACCATTCACTGTAACATTAGCTCCAGCATCGTTTTTGAAGAAATATGGACCGATGATGCCTCCAGCAAGTAAAGCACACCATACAGTGCATTTTTCAGGATGCAATGGAACCTGCAGAACTTCTTAAGGATTGTTTTCACTCCATATACGGCAATTTTGCTTGTTTACATAGCCGTTCAACCAGAAATGAGCTTCATCACTAAACACAATTTCATGATAAAAAAGTGGATCAACTTCAAGTTGTTCTAAGGCCTAATCAGCAAACAAAGGACTCTTATTATGGTCAAGTGGCTTTAGTTCTTGAACCAGTTGGATCTTGTATGGGTGTAGACCAAGATCTTTACGCAAAATTTTCCATGTGGTGGATGCACAGAGTCCAACTTGTTGTGAACGTCGACGAATAGACAAATCTGGATCATCATTAACACTATGACTTACAGCAGCGATATTTTCTTCTGTACGTACAGTTCTTTGTCTTGTTGTTGATATTGCATCGAGTACGGAAAATTTTGTCCGAAATCTATCGTTATAGTTCGGCGAATAAGCTGCTCTGATGGACGATTATGTAAACAATAAATTTCACGAAGTGCTCTATAAGTTTGGCGAATAGAATAAATTTCAACATTTTGTGAACGTTGTTGCGGCGTGAGTCTTTCCATGATATTCAATGCTTACTAAACATAAATGTCAAAACAACATTGCTTCTATCTTCTGTCAAATTACAGTTATCCCTATCGAAAGTTCTATCACTCTAAAAAAAACACCCCATACATCGGGTTTAACGATTTCTTATGGAATATTGCAGTAATATGGTAAATTGATTGCATCTTAACAAAAAATTTGAACATTATAATTTAGAATTCCAATAAATCAAACAGATTCATTTTGAACATTTTTTCTAAGATTCCCGGTATTTATTTGTAGAACGTCTCAAAAAGAAACTGACTACTGCAAAAGTAGACAATCAGTTTCCACGCACGTTCTATGAAACCAATTTAATAATCGCGGATAAACGTTCAGAATAATGGTCAAAAAGATCTTATGCACCAATTTCCTCGCCCACAATTCCCTTCATAAAAAATTCTAAGGGGGTATCGACGACTATCTGTTCCTACTTCTGAAAACCACTCGAGCCTTGGAGACCCCTCGAGTTTATCTCCTTTCAAGTGCAGATAGAACCTGTCTTTATCGCTTTCAGATCAGCACTTGGGGTAACATCCACCAACGAGCTCGGGATTTGAGAATTTGATACCGTCATCCCGCTTAAATTGTCTGAAAGAAATTTCCATTGTCAGACCTTATGGACGTCGTCGATTACCAGGTGATTAACGGCGGAAAGTCGACATTTGACGTTGGTTTAGATGGAAGGATGGATCTTGTCGCAATTGGATACTGAATAATTTTCAGTGGTCAACAATATTCTGTCCAAATTATTTGTAAATTTGTAACAGCTTGGATAAAAGATTCACCACTCTGCAGAAAAGTTTTCAATATTTTTGATTTTTTTCATTTGGGCCCAAAAGATATCTTGCAAATGTCTAGTTTTTTCTTTGGAAAGAAATCGATCTTAAAAGTGACTGGAAAGGAAAATTTGAATTTGACCACATTTGAACAAAATGATTGCGAGATGTTTGGACGTTTCTTACGATCCACGTAAATCACGCTGTATAGACGCCTAATCCAATAATAACGCCCTGCGAGTTAAAACGTTAAATGAATGAATTGAAAAAATCAACCCATTGCGCCCTGATTAACCAGCTTCCAAGGCACTGAGCTATTTCGAAGAAATTCCAAGCGTGATAAGCGGCTATATATTTGGTTCAAAATCGTCCTCCAAGAACCATTTTTCCAAGCTTTAACACTAGACGACTTCGCCGTACACCGCTGAATTGGACAATTATCGATTTAGTAATTAGGGTCGCATCGCCTTATCGGCACTAATGTAAATAAAAAAAGGACCGCAAACTCTTCATTAGTTCCCGTTTTTCAATTACACCAGTAATTTTAATGGCGTACGCGCGGCAGTCGACTTCATTACTTAGTATAAATTGGTGCTTAACAAATTCGTGATAGAATTGCTGCCCGAATTCCCGATTATAAATAGAAAGATCTAATGGATAAGTCGTTTCCTTGAAAAGGGAGGATTCATGAATTTTGTGACATTTACTAATTGGCCAGTTCCATGACTATACAGAAACCTATTCCATTTCTGTTTAATTATCGAAATTGACGTACGAAAAGTTACACCTCGAACGATTGGTTAGATAATGAATGTCTCTGAATTATGAAATATACCACTCGAATCACTTATTACCATTAAAATTCATTAGATTGGAGAAAATCAATCCATTTTATTTCGAATTCAAAATGTTGTAGAAAACAGTCGCTACTGTAGCGGCATATATAGATGGGGACTCCATCTAACGTTAGAACGAAAAGAGCAAAAGTGCTTACCTGTATCCGAGGCGTCGAGACTCTGCTGTGAGGCTGGTGGTTGTGATAGAGGTCCTGGAGTTCCAGGTGACCTCACGTCGTCGTTCACTGGGCCTCCATAAGAAAGCGACGACGAAGGTGGTCTCTGTAATCAGAAATAATACTTGGGTATAAATGATGACATCATATCACTCAAGTGGATTGGATAGAATGGTAATATTTGGAAAAATCAATGCGATCGCTCAAGCGCAACAGTCACCCTAAATGTACCAGATTCGAAAGATACGTCCACTGAAATGACTGGCTATGGTATCACCACTAAAACAAGAACCTGTAAAAGAATACTTTCAAGAATCATATTCACTCATATTTTGGTCTCAATATTACGAGAACATATATTAGATCTCGAATACAAGTATTCGAGACTATTTGTATTCTCTCAGTAGTGATAGACTCGAACACTACTGAAGATTCTTGAAGAGGCGGAATATCTACTGAATAGTCTTCGCAATTCATACTCGCTGAACTATCAGACAGAAATACAACTCAAAATAGCATTCTTCAACATATCCTCTCTTATATACACTTCTCAGTAACATAATTCAATCAAACCGCGCTCCTAATCATTTCGAAGCACTTATGGTAATTCTAACATAAAGATACGTCCATTGTAATGACTGCTATGTTATTACCATGTGTAGTATTTTACAAAATAAAAACGAATACAAGGATCTTTAAACGAACACTTTCAAGGATCATATTCACTCATATTTGGGTCTCTATATCACGAGAATATATATATATATATATATATATATATATATATATATAATCAGATTTCGAATACAAGTATTCGAGACCATCACTACTGAAGATTCCAAAAGAGGCGGAATATCTACTGAACAGTCTTCGCAATCCATTCTCGCTGAACTATCAGACAGAAATAAAACTCAAGATAGCATTCTTTAACATATCCTCTCTAAAACACAACTCTTAGTTGCTTAATTCAATCTAAACCGCGCTCATAATCATTTCGAAGCACTTATGGTAATTCTAACATGATCGATCGAATCAGAGAATCAGATAACCGAAAACGAACCTTTTTAGCCGTCGACGGGCTTCGATCCAAGAAGGAAGCTGTGAAAAAGTTTAGGTAATGCACTCCTGGCCGTTCGAGAAAACCCACTCATTCGAATTCAAGCTATAAAACAGTCGTAAAAGCTGAAATCGATATACAGAACATAAACCCTCATAATCTTCACAATAGCTTCGCGGATGTGTTTTGTGGAACTGGAATATGTTCTACACCTTAAAAAATAATGCATCCTTAACCGAATATCTGTTTTTTCGATCTTTTATGGACCCTCGAACACTATGATTTTCGCGTTAAGGCTTTCTTTCACGCTTGGAGGTGTGGGAATTGAATTTCTGCACAGATATATGGTCGGACGAAGGATGGCAGATGCCGGCGGATGGTTTGGAATGGTCGGAGCATTCTGGTTCGATTTAGGGGTCCCTACAATTAAAGCGAAAAACAGCTTTTTGTTTTCTCATCGTCATTGGCCTTGCTGTTGCTGAGAATAATCTGGAGGATATGTGATTTCGTTCTTTGGGGATATGTTAAGTCATATGTTCATGCTGACCATATCTGAGCAATTAAAAATAAATATTGTACCTTTCAAATAAAAAAAATTGTGTCCCACTGAATAACTTATGTTTTCTTTTTATTTTTAACTTGTATCATCGCTATTGGAAGTCCCTTTACTAAGATTTCATTCAAGATCATAAAATACCCATTAAAATCTCCGATTAAATAAGAAAGAAATAATGAAATTCTTCAAGTTTATCAGAAGCCCGAGCTTAGCGTTGAAGCATCACACCCCGATTAATTACCGAGGGACATCCTGTATATGGAGGCTGCTCCAGATACATATCCGCTCTGCAGTTTGAGGCATCAAATTATGTAATTACCAAACCGTCAGGGGAGCCGTTTTATTTTTGGAATATTTTTTCGTTAACGAATCTTGGGTTTCAAGATTCCGAGAAGGGTTTTGAGTGCCAGATGTGGCTTTCGATATCCCTGTCAATGCTAAAGAAAGAACTGTCTGTTCGGGGAACATGAAGAGCGTTTCGGCTTAATCTTTTTCATATTCGAGATTTCTAACCGTTAGGAAACGAGAAACCAAGAAGAGAAGGCAATTCTTCACGAGATAAAGAGTCACTGTTGGTCTAAATGTGAACGAGAAAAGGACTTGTTATTTCGGTGTGAGAATGATTTATATTCAACGTCAACGTTAATGAATCATATGAAATATATTGTCCTTTATATATTCTTTCTCCAGCCTGACATATTTCACGTGTTATGAACATAGTGGGACCAGTTCCAACAGAATAACATTCTTTTAATTGAGAGCAAATTTTGCAGCACTTCCTTCTTAATTCGTATAATGTAAGTTTAATGAAAACACTAACTGAATTATATAGAATATCGTTGATTCTGTTTTTTGGGGGAATTTCATTCGACAGAAGATGAACTTGTCTACGAACTGATAAATTTTTTCATCGCCTTCATATTTACTCTAAAATGCACATAATTCAATGCTTCACTTGAAACACTCACTGTGGGTTCCACGGTGGATTAAGCCTGTTGATCCACCGAGTACTTCTACAATTTATCTAGTTCTATGTTTCCAAAGTGCTGATCACAGATTTAGTCAATGTGTCAAACTATGACTGTTTATACTCATTGAATTATCGATCAAGTACAAATTGAATTTCACAAAACATTTTGTGCTATGATCTAACTTAGAATCGCTGCTAAATCACAGATCAGGCTCGTTCAATGGAAACGCCCCATTTTTAAATTGACATTACTCACGCATGACAGCCATTATTAATATGTGACATTGACTGTTGTATTTTTCAATGTCTACCATCTAATCAAGGAAAGGTACACACTTCAACAAGATTTAAAAATAATCGAAATTTATTACGAAAAATTGCGATCTGTTACTCTAACTTTACGTGCTTAAACTCCAATTTTTAACAGTTGAATGTTTAGTGAAGAAGTTTAAAACACATTTTACACTTCATGATGTTACAGTGTCAGTGAGACAAAGAAATGCAAGAAGTGAATAGAATATTGCTATCGTACGGACCAATCGGACCAAAATTGTCCGATTTATTGACGTTCACAAGAACTAGGCATCTCCCAGAGGTTTTTGTGGCGAATTTTACCAAATGACCTTGGTTTATATCCATACAAAATTATTTTAACCCAAGAACTCAAACCAACGGATCATTTAAAGCGTCGTCTATTCGGTGATTCGACTATTTCAAGAAATGGACAGTTAAATTATCCGCCTCGTCCCTGCGATTTAACTCCATTGAACTTCTTTCTTTAAGTTGGCATTAAGTCATTGGTTTACAGCAATCATACAGCAAATTTAGACGATTTACATATCAATATTAAACGAGTAATTGCTAACATACGATTTGTGTGAGAGTCATGGAAAATTGGGTTAAACGACTTCATTCCTGCCAGCGTTTCCGTGGTGTACATTTAAATGATGTTTTATTTCATAACTAATGGTATCTATTGTACTTTATAATGAAATCAAATTTCAATAATTTTCGAATAAATTATGTGTTCTATTTACAAAACAAAATGGGGCGCTGTTAATGAAAGACCCTTTAATGGAAGTGAAGTGTATTATTTATTGTTTATTTTTTCGAGCCATAATTGTAAAATGCTTTTCGAAATTAGTTCATTGTCATTATCAGAAGAAGATTCGAGTGAAATTCGAAGACCCTAAATTAGTTGTGATCCTATTGCAAACTAGACCTTCATTTCAAAATCTTAGATTTGAACAAAAAACTATCGTGGAATTTTTACATAAAGTTGGACCAGAAATTGAACCACGCTATAAAGGGAATAAATCGATCGATACGAGATTACATTTGTTAGTGTGTCTACCATTCTATGCAACTGGTTGTTCCCAAATAACGATAGGAGATCATATTGCAAAATTATCCGTTTGCAGAATTGTTAAAAGAGTATCAGTGGAAATGGCCTGTTTGAAACCGCCTTCCATTTTGTACCCACAACACAAGTAATACTAATAACGTAGTTCGTAGTAGTATGGCATGACAAGCATATACACAATAAGAATCCATTTCTAAATTCTAACCCTACATTAACAGCGCTACAACAGAAATATATACAATCTTATTTTCCTTCTATCTGTTTCTATGGTAGAGCGGTCAAATTATAGAAACTGCTACGTTGTCAGATTGTTTTCTCGGATCAACTACTTGAACTTGTTTTGTGAAACCCAAATTCGTCGATCCGTTTGTAAAATTTAGCAAGAATATTTGTTGATCCAACGATCACCGAATCTTTATGAAACCAAGCATCAGAGTTCCTTTATTCCTTTCTGGCGCGGCTTCCATATTTTATTTCGATTCCAAATCCATTTGAGCTGTTAAGTTTCGCATGGTGCCAGATGTCCCGAATATGATATCAAAATCACCTTCATTTTAGAGCCACTTTAATGTGGTTTTAGATCTTGGTTCACATTTTCGCTGATTGATCAATTGTTATTATGTCCTATTTAAGTCTCATCTGAAGAGATAATTCCACGACGGCTTGACCATTTAGTTTCACAAATGTGATCCTATCGCTTTTTTCAGAAAAAATCGTCAATTTATGCGTTTAAGCCTACAAACATCTTTCAAAATTAAATATCCGCAATGTCAGTATCGTTGTCCTCCGCGGCATGGTTTTCTTCGGCAGATATAGATTGAACACGGTTTTGCTTCTATTTGAAATTTCAGACCATTTGTAAATATTTTTTGCAACATAACCTCAACACCAAAGATCTTTAACGTTCTGAATGTTTTCGCGGCAGGATATTCATCACGCAAACACTTTGGCACGCAAATTCTTCACCGAAAAAAATCATACGTGGTTAAGTCACTATGAGTGCATTCAATAACAAGCAGAGCTCTGCAGCAATTGGATATATTGACGTTTATATCTGTCACTATGTCAAACACATTTCGAAAAACCGACAAAAACTAACTTGAACATCTCTTGATTTTTATCAAAGTTTTATAACAATCGGCGATTTCGAAGTTCAAGCCTAAACCGACAGATAATTCCTGAAGCGCATTCATCATAAGTATACACGTCAATACGGCGGATGTAACTCGGAAACGACCGTTCCGGTTATCACGCACCACTGTATGTTTATCGCGCACTAAGCGCACTTTTTCACACACCTTGTTACGTTTAATAAAACACACACAGTGAATTTTGTGTTAAATAATTGATTTTCCATATGGCACGAATTTAATGAACCATGGTTAAATGGGCAACAATATCCTAGTGAGGATAATTACGGCGCCGTATATTTACCGAGTGTTGCGTTGGTTATTTCATATTATTATTAAGCAATTAGACATCGGAACGGCAACGGTCGCAACATACGAGCACCGTTGCAGCTCTGCGATTTCGAATATATTGGGGCGATATTGTCTAAGCGATTTATTGGCACATTTCGCTTTTCAATGTAAAAATATTTTAATCTGAGAATAATAAAAACAAACTCTATATGAAAGATCTCAATTAAATGTCTTAATAGGAGGATCAAACAACAATCATAAAAATCAATTTGATATTTCATTGACTATTATTCAGTTATTTTATATTCGAAGATGACTATCAACAATTTCTGGCAATTGAATTAAATTCTTCAATGTCTTAAAATGTATGAGCTCCTTTTGGAAGAAATTATAAGATTTACCATGATTTTCCCTATCCATTAAAGAAAAAGTCCGCAACGATTCCGCCAATATGATAAAAAAACAGAAGAGTATAAAAGATTAAAAGGTTAATCGCTCACGTGATGTTACATCCGATTAACGACCTCGCCTCCTGAACATGACAGGACCTGTCATATATTCATATTGCGCTCGACGCCGTCAGAGGTCGGGTCTCTCGCCTGCCAAAACTGTCATGTGCGGTTGTTGCCCATGGGAAAAAGGCCCCGCACTGACGTGATCTTCTCCAACCTCTTTATTATTCACCTGGTCCTAACATCAAAGCCGCGGTATCACTTAACCAATTCTAAGATAAAACTACCGACGATATCTATCACTTCATCTGTCAATCCCTAATGTTCATCACGTCCCTCCCTAGTTATTCTGTGAATCGTGGAATCCACAGAAAGCAAACAAACGTCATCGTTCTTTTCCGTTCGGCTGTCATATAAATTAGCGAATTCGGGATCTTCCGTCAGTTTTGACATTTCTATTCTGGTCGCCGTTATCAGATGAAATCATAATAAATTACCGGTTAAAATTAGATTATCACAGGAGCAAAATAGATACAAGGGTATAAATCAAGCGTCGTTACATTCAAATTATTCGTTGCTTGTTATGTCGGCCCGAAATTAGTTCTTATCTGAATATTATGCGGGATAGCGCTCATTCATCATTTAACCCGGGTCGGAAGTTAACCAGAATGGAACCTACCAGTATCATTGAACACGGAAAAATTACGAAGCGCGCACTATTCTACATCGAGTCACTGCGTGTGTAATAGAAACTATATTCCCTGCGATGAACAAATTGTGATACTCTGTGTTCCGTCATAAAGTTTTAAAATTGTCACATTCGCGTAATTGATATGAGGAAAATTTTCTGTGCGATAAACTGAATGAAACTGTCTGCGTTTTATCATAGAGTCGGATACCTGTCAACTCTACGAAGAACACAGAACGTCTTTAAGATCGTAAAACGGCCACGCCGGGCTCTGAAATAATAACCAGAACCTTGAAATTGTCGCCGCTAGACAAGTAGGAAGGGATATTCCGCATCAGACACAAGGCAGACGGTTTTACGATTGAAAAAGTCACAGTTGTTTGAAAAATCGACTGGAACTTTAGGCGTACAACATGCGGAGCTTCATAAGGACCATAAAAAAGGTTACGAGCTAACAATAACCGTAACTGTATACCAGTCATACTCTGTTGCAGATTTCTAATTTACTTTACGAGTTAATTGTTATGTCAAATTAGCTCGGGCGATAATCTGCTTTACGCCGTTTTGGTCGCTTCCCTCGCCCGATTGGAAATGATCATCTCAAGAACGGTAATACCAGGTTATTGGTTGTAAAATCCGACTGCCAGCAGAAATATTGTTTTGCAGATGGTGGTTTAATTGATACGGTTTCGATGTAAGGTTATGTTGCATTTTTGGGCGACTGTAGACAAGCGTGTTTATGACAGCTCATTTTTCTCATACAGAGTTGGGGACGCGAACTTTGTTTACTAGAATGAAACTACACGAATAAAAATAAATCTTGCACTCCACCGTATTTAAATTTTAAGAATGAAATATATGAAAACAATTACGATTACAAAGGTGAATTGTTTACAACTGTAAATGACTGAAAGAAGCAATGAAAAAATTGTCAGTATTGTTTAATTTATATGGCCTCAAATATGTACATTTTTGTCATTCAGTATTGAATGAGAATTGTTGTGGGTAGGTACAAAGTACCAGGAGGCAAATGACAATTAATATTGCTCAAACAATTATTTGTATAAATTCGCTAAATGTCACATATCTGTGGTTGAATAAGTGGAATTGTAACGCTCTCTGTCACAGAAACGATGATCTATGTCGCAGAAGTTTACAGAAATTTAACAAGCATGAAATAAAATGTTTGTAAGGCCAATACTATATCTCAATGTATATGGATGTTTAATTAAACTATGTAAGATATTCTATGACATATGGATTACAGAGGTGTCCGATCGACCAAACCAAAGAATCTGTGGGTACAGAGCGTAAGGTAAGTAGGGATGTCTAAAATAGATTGATTGACGTCGAGGATCCGGTTTCAAAAGATGAGGTAATAATCGCGGTGAATAATTCAGAATTTCGCCGGTTTTAGGGTGGAAACGTTCAAGTGCGCATCGTCTAAATTATTAGATTCGAATTGTACCCGTCACTCCTCTATCGAATTAGTCTAGATCCTCCGGTTTTAAAGCCCTTCTCAATCTGAAGTCATGAATAATAGATAGTTGGCGTTCGGATGGGAAAGAGACAGAAACAGTCGCCGATATGATATGCATAAAAGAATGACATTAGCCGTCCGTATATTGGATAAAGCGAAAGTGCATGTAGCCCCCGACCGATCCGGCTAATTGACTTTTAACTAAATGCTAGAAAATGGATAAGTCGTGTATGGGGGAGTGAGCGGCTATCGCCGGTTGTAACGAATCTAATCTACACATCAGCCGAATTACGAATTAGCAGTTCCCCGGGGATAAGAGGACGCGCGTCCCCACGCAAATGCCAATTGGCCACTTCGAGTTAATGTGTGTGTATGCAGATTGAATCAGTCGGCTTCTCTGCGACAACCCCATCATCTCGTCGTGATCCGATTTTGAAACCGAACTAATCGGCAAGGTCGACGACTTCGGGCCAGATTTATTTAATTTCCTGATCTCTAAAACGAGTGTAGGACTACCACCGTGCGGGTGTTAATTTTCAGACCGCGATCCCTGATTGTTTAACCATGCAGGCCACATATGTAATAGCTTCGACAACTTCCGCCTATCTGCTGACAAATTGGACATAATCCAATCTATTCTTGATTGTTCTCGATATTCGGCTTCCGATTCTGGAGTACCAGCATCCCATCCTTCAGAACGGCGATTTTATATAATCAGATAAATCTTTGCGAGCAGAGAGAGATTGGATGAAACTCTCGAATACTCTGTGTTAGAATTCTGCCTATTCCTGAAATGGGGGAATTCTTATTTTGCTTTCCCTTTTTGTCCAGAATACGACATTTCGAAATATAAGTATCCGAGACCTTTAGAAGATTTTTGGAATATTTCGAAAATCTGATTTATGCTTTAGAATACAATAAGCCTAAAATTATATTTGAGCTTTCTCGAATTTAGAGTATCTGGTTTGAGTTCCGAATGCGATATCTTCTGTAAGAGTATTCGAGATCATTTAACTTTATTATGACAGCAATGTAGAGTCTCAGTCATTTCTAGAGTTTCTTTTGCCAAGTCTAGTTCACATCGAGAGAAAAATATTTTATTTGAAATCTCATTCAATTTCTGAGAGTATTCGAATGCAAAGTTCTCGAATTCTTCATTATTTTTGGATAAATAATTCTAGAGGAATTTTCACATTTTCAAAATCAAAAACGGAATCCTTCGAAATATAAATAATGATCAAATTGAATCCAACAAAAATTGAATTCCCTAAATGGTCGAACGATTTCGAGATCAATTCACCGGAACGAAGTCATACGCGGTCTAATTTATAATTCGGTTTCGAATTCCGCGTGAAAATAATTAATAACCGTGGTCGAAAGGCATAAATCCGATCCGTCAAGATCTGTGTTTGTTCTTATTTTTACCTGAATCGCCGGCCGATTCCGACCAGTCAGCCAATAAATTTCAGGCAGAACCAGCCACTCCGTAAGCGGATCCGAATTTTGTTATTCAATTAAATCCTCATGGTATAATTAAAAATTTACATCAATGTAATTATCGTAATATACAAAATGGGAGATTATAATTTTCGTTGTGGAACTACGTTCTCATTTGAATATTCAGTTTAGGTTTCCAGCTAGCTGGCTCCTGCATTTAAATTACGAGGTGTATAACTAGTTTCGGAAAAAATTTTAATTGAATATGACCTCCAATATAAATGGTAGTTTATGTCAGAAACATGTAGTTCTTGAGTGCCAGTTGTAAAAATTGCTGTCGATATCATCTCGAGACCTCCATTCGCTAAGTGAAAAATGTGGCCTACATCTTCCATAAATTGATCTCTGATCAGTACATTGCAGGATGCTAATGGCAAATTATTGGTCAGGGTTGGAGAGCGACAATGGCTCAATGATATTTACAATTTTCATTCGACTCAAAGTACCTAACAAATCGTTTGCGATTCCTACACAAAACTGCCTCTCTATTTCAACGAAATCACCTCCACTTCTGCTTATTCTAAATTGAAAAATGTGAGGTAAATACTTGTTTCTACTCATTGAAAATTGGAATTGAGACCTCTAGTTCTATGTTCACAAAGTGCGGATCACAGATTTACTGACTGTGTCAAACTATGACAGATTAATCTCTGTTGATCTTCGATCAAGTACAAATTGCAACTCAACTACTTGATCTCGTTTTGTGGAACCTAAATTCGTTGATCCAGTGATCACCGAATCTTTATGAAACCTAGCATAAATGTTTTCTTTCAGGCTTATTAGTATCGAAAGATACTTTCGAAGGCGATAGTGTGTTTTTCTCAGCTTATAAATAGATCTTTATAGGTTGAAGTACGCAATTAACTTATAGGGAAGACTGAAGACAAATTCTATTTGATCATTTATGATGGGTAGCATACGACTATACTGAAAATATATCTCTTCTATTACAGTTCTTGTTCACTTTATTAGAATGACTGCAAAGAACACTGTTTTTCCGTATTTGAGGGTGCATAAAATGATATTGAACCTAAAGGGTCTGCATATGCTGATACATTACTAGTGTTCATGGCATCATAGCCAAATTTATTTACTTGAGTGCATTATTTTTTTATTTTTATTTATTTATTTATTTATTAAACAGGAACCTCAACAGAAATCCATTAACAGAGGTTCACTTTGATTACAATTAGATAACATTTCAAATCACGAGATAATCAAAAATAAACAGAAAAAAAAACATTGAAGCCTTGTGTATTACGTAATTACAATAGTAATAAAAAAATATAATATATTCCGACCAATGGCAAATCAACAAAATGCATGAACTATCATATTGTCATGAAATTTACAAACAATTTAATAGGTAATGCAGAATTTTCAAATTTCCTGTGAAAGCTGGTTGTGTCTTCATAATGAATTTAATAGAAAACAAGTTCAAGTTTGGTATTTTTCATTAGAACGATTCCAAGGTTAGTTATTCACGTTGTTGATAGATTTCTGTGAAGCATTTCAAACTACAGTTCGACGCTTGAGCCAAACACTGCAAACCACCAATCCCTTGAAGCTGCTCGGAAGGGTCGTTGTGGTAAAAAAACCTTCAATAACTCTTAGAGGATAGCGAATTCTGAAGAATTCTGGCTCCGTACTACAAAAGACAGGCCACTGTAAATGCGAAATTTGGCATGCTTCCTTGCTACCAATTATTCGGACCAAATCCCCATAAAGAACAATGTCATCGAAAAATCAGCCAATTAAGATGAGATCTTCATACCATTTAGATCGCGTACAGCTAGTTAATTCGATTGTTGCGTCCTTAAACGCTTCCGAATGAATACCAAGTGTACCATATGGTACAAGCGACGTTGTGTGCGTGGAGACAATGGGTGTTTATGCGATGTGTTCTGAATCGATAATCGATAGTTGGGGACTAGTCCACGTTTTGCCTTAACCTTTGGATTCTAGCCCTGCTCCGTAGTTGACATGCAACGCACAGCCACGGGCTGTTTGTAAACAGTATAATCGAGCTTATGTCTAGCATATCTGATAGAGTGCCATATTATAAATGGTACGGTACGTTTTCAGTAGGTCTCTGGAAAAACCCAAAGTGAAAGACTTGGATGGGGTATTAACATCGGTCACTTGAATTGTTGCACATATGTACTTGTCAACGACCCCAAATTCCTTTGTATCTACTTCGAGTACTCGGTATTTCTTGAACGTAGCTATATAATACTCCTCTATAAGAACCTATATTGATTATCTCTTAATTTCGTAGAAACGTTAGTTTGGTTGATACGCTATTCATTTTGAGAATTATCTGAAAGAATTTTAAGTAGAAATCAATACATCCAGGTCAGTATTATTTTGAACTATAGCACTTGGATGTGACAAAATATGAAAAACATAACTGCAACAAGATTCTTATGAGTTTGTCGAGTGAGTTTATATGGACTATACTTTTCAAAATGTAATTGTACAGATCAGCATGCTGAAGTAAGGCTATGAGATGTGTCTTTCAAAAAAAAAATTATAATCCGTCTAGAAACTATCCGGAATTTAATTTTTTCATAATTTTAATATACTTTTTCGTAACATTCTGAGACAAAAGTAATGTATAGAATAGGTTGTGCAGATAGTTGGATATGGCCAAAGTTGCATGGCAACACTATTTGTCAAATATTGTTGATTGTCAACAGGTATAAAATTTATGAAATAATGCCGCAACTAGAAAAAAAACAGGTAGAATATTTGTATAGAAAAGGTTTTCGAAACGTTAGAAAATTAATGCAATTGACTGAATTCAGAAAAGGTGCTGTATAAGAGACAATAAAGAGGATAAAAATGGCATGGATATGAGGCATACAACAGTTTCAGGAAGCGTAAGATCAAATGAAACGTAAGATTAAATGAAAGCGTAAGATTAAATGAAACAATTTAAACGCTTTATTGGCCTTAGAACGACACAATCCGCGCTTGAGGTTTCGCAAATGGGCTAACAGATTTGGAAATAAACGAAATAGAAAAGTATGCCTAGAAACCGTTCGTATGTCACTGAAAAGACAAGGCTACAAATCCTATCAAAACAACCTGTTACCGTTCAAATTTCCAAATTTCTCACCAAATTAATGGTTTGGGGAGCAATATATCAGCGTGGTGTTACGCCTCTCTGTATAGTTGATGGTATCATTAATAGTGAAAAGTATTGACATTCTAAACGATTTTTCCCTTGAAACAGCGCATGATCTATATCCGGAGGGGTGGCGTTTGCAGCAGGACAATGCAAGATGCCATACTTCGGCCAATACGCAAGCTTGGATGCAAGAATAGTGGTAACTATTTCATGGCCAGCAGCTTTACCAGGTCTTAGTACCATTGAAAACATATGGGGACTAAAGAAGATTGAAGATGAACGAGCGGCACCACGAAATAAAGATGATTTAATTCAGTCAGTTTTACAGTCCTGAAATACCATTAGCGAAAATTATGGATGTGGTCTTGTTTCGGGTGTGCCTCGACGTTTTATTATTATTTATTATCATCCTGATACTCCTAGATCTTCTGTGAAGATCCCTCAGAAGCTTTTTCAGCTTGTGCGAGTTGGGAGTTCAGTTGTGTTCTGGGTAGGCTTTGTTACTGCGATCTTGCGCCACTTTAGGTCACAGTACTGTTAATTTTTGATCCAACAGTGAAATGGTGGCAGACACCCGTTCAACTAGAAAATTTATTTTCCACCTGAACAGGATTCGAACCCAGACCTCCCAGTCATGAGCCCGATGCTCTCTCGCTGAGCCGCCCACGCTCTCTTAGTCAAGTGTTTACAGTTAAATGGAGGTTGTATAAGTAAATAAGATGAATATTTTGTTATAAATTTCTAGTTCAAGAATAAAAAATATATACTAAATAATTACGATTGACCGTTGTTTTTTCCGGATATTTCGGTCAGCTTAATAATTAAGTTTTTTCATATTTTAATTCATATCTACAAAGTTTCCAAAGTTTCAGTTTATGGTTGTTAGTAAGTAGGGTAAAAAAAAAAATCTATAATTTTTTCGGTGGGCGACTTTAGTGATCGATATCTCGTAAAGTATCTATCAAACCATTTAACATTTATGCTCGTTGTCAAAGTGACATGTCACAATAAAAAAATTCTTTTGCTGTTTTTTGTTTGGTTCATTCAGTTGTCTGTTACAGGGTGTTAAAAGTGGAAGTCGGCAAAGAGAGTTGACAGGCATGTTAGAAGTGTAGCATCGTCCAGAAGCTAAAGATCGACTATAAAACAGTTTTAAACCATTTGCGCAAAGAAGCTTAATGTTTGGGTGCCACACCAAAAAACTTGATGGTACGAATTTCCATTTGCCATTCAATGGCCAAAAGGAATTTCTTAAACGGGTGGTGACCGGGTATGAGAACTAGGTCACCTATTGTGCGAAAACTATCGTGGTCAAAGCGCGGTGAAGGAGCTCGAACGGTAGCCAACTAGGACTGACGACCAGAAAGGTTCTACTGTGCATGGGTGGGACTGGAAAGGAATGAGTTATGATGAGTTGCTTCCATGTGGCCAAACACCACATTCGTATCTCTACTGTCAATAACTGAAGTCTTTGAAGCCAGCGATTACCCAGAAATGACCAAAATTCACCAAGAGAAAAAGTGTTGTGTTAAATCAGGATAACACCAGGCCACACACGTCTGTAGTGACTGACCAGAAACTCCGGGAGTTTGTTTGGGAAGTTTTAATGCATCCTTCACTAATCTGGCACTAAGCGATTACCATTTTTTTCTCGCATTGCAAAACCTCCAGAGTGATTAGAAATTGGCAGATGGTGGAAATGGATTACTAGAATTTTTCGCGAGTTTTTCGCCAAGACTTCTACAGAGAGGCATTATGAAGCTACCTTCAAAATGGCAACAAATTATAGAACAAAACGGTGCATATTTGACCCAAATCGGACAGCTCGAAACATCTTGAATAAAGTCTTGAAGTTGGCGCAAAAATAACGGATTTTTTCCCTAAACCTACTGTGACGTCCAGATATCGATTTTGCGTTCATACTCGCCTTCCTTGAAATACGGCGTGACTCGACTGTTTCCACCGCGGAAGCTTTCAACCCTTCGAAACGTCTGCGTCTTTGTACCTGGAGCAACGGTTTCGCTTCCCCCTTTCGCCAAACAAAACCTCCCCCGCTCACCTTGCGGTAAAACCAAAACACACACGGGACAACCTTGACGAGAACGGCGGTAACCCGATAGGGTATCGTCAGCGTAAAGTGCCGTACACACGTTTTGGATCGGTAAAAAGAAATCACCCCCGCCAGCAGGGACCCCAATTCCAGCAGCTATGACCCCCGCGTGTGTGTGCGCGAGTGCGTGTATAAGGAGATGTCTTTAGCAGGCGAGTTGACCGGCCGTTTATCGTTTTTGTTCGAACGTCAGCACCAGATGTTCTCAATTTGGTAGCTGCTGGTTCGTTTGTTCCCCGTACGCCCGCTGAATTGCATCTCTGCGCTCCCGGTTAATAAAATCCCGCTCGTAGCCGAGATCTTTTCACTCCCAACTTTTTAATTAACGGCCCGATGAATAAACACGAATTTCTTTTGTCTCCGTCGTATATCTCATTCGACGCCTTGGACCCATAGAAATTCCTCCTTCTCAGTCGATGAATATTCATAATTTCGGAATCAACAAGTCCTATTCCATCTTTCGTATTGAATGGTAATCGGGCAGTTAAGGCCAATTAATTCCTTCATTAAGATTTGTGTTGTTCATTAATCAACGCTTTTCGCCGGACTTTAGATGAATAATTAGTGTCTGATTCAAAGCAAAACATTCTTATTTCCGCCAACATTTATTTAAATTCACAACAATAACATGACCTCATCAGGTACATTTTAGAAAGGAATTCTTAAGTTGACATTTATTACGAGAGACTATATAACGATACTGATGATAAAATAAACTCTCTGAAGTGTTTAAAGCTGCCAAAATCAAATCACTTTGGAAGGATAGTAACTTGTTTTGAGTTTCACGATCATTTAATACAACACAATACAATCACTTGCCAGAATTTTTTTAAAATTTAAAGGCCCAATAAGAAATCAACCAAAGACTTAAAATTACACACTCCAGACTTGGGACGTCTAAAATATCACTCATCGGCTTGTACGTTTCGACACCTTGAATGTACTAATGGATGCAGTTAATTTATGGAAACGAAATCAATTAACTAGCAGCATCCTTAGCCAGAACACCAAATCAGAGCTTTTCCGATTATGATGAAGAACAAGAGAGCAGATCAGCTGCTTGTAAGTCCTCAAAATGAATGAATGATTTCAATTTCAATCTGCACTGTCAATTGAAATTTTCTCAGGCGACAAATGGTGATACCAGAGATACTCTAAGATGAAAGGCTAAACTATAAAACAGCTATCAAAATCACGTGCCCTGATACCTGGCATCAGCTTCTTTCAACTCAGCTTGGAGCATACGGAGCATCTAACTCCCGATATGAGAAGATCAGATAAACTCTTCACCCGCTTGACCAAGCTATGCGATTCTATCACTGCCGTGAGCGAAGCCAAGCGCCATTGTGAGCGTCCTGTGAGTCTCGCAATCGAATTACCCACTTTTATTTATGGCGGGCAACGACTAGACCCGGCGCAGCAGTAGATCCAGGAGAAGCGGACAATCCTGGTGTTACCCGGTCGGTCGGGCTTATCGCAGACAGCAGGATAATTAAATTTGTCGGAATGATTTATGGCCCACGGTGCGCCGTCCTCCGACGCCTTCGCAGAACTTCCGGCTTCCCGTTGACTCCATCCTATCCCGGTCCCGAATCTCTGAGCGTCTGATGTATGACTCCCCTGGCCCATCGCAATGCAACACCTGACGCCGGAATCGATAAAGGCCATTAGCTATTCATAAATTTCGGGAAACGTGCCGCTGGGAGATAAGAAGACCGCGCCGGGGCGAGCTACGGCAAAGGCCGTCGCCGCAAGAAGAAGAACAAGGGTTGCCGCAAACGCCGTCACGGTACCTCGGCGTTATTCACGGTATTAACGACCCAGCCGAGGTTGTCGCGTTGCAATTGTTACCGATTGCGGTCTTGGTCGGTTGCTTTGATTTGTAGTAAAACTTGTCGATGCGAGGCCGCAACAATAGTTAGTTACATCTTTGGTGTACACGTTGAGGGCAGTTATCACGGAGCTGCAGCCAATACGAGGTGGTGAAATTATACCAGTTCCAAAGGGAATTTATGTCAATGCCGAAGGGACGAAGCTGTAAATCAACCTTGGTCCTAATGCCCCAAATTAACTCAACTTCAACAAACTGTAATACTACCAAAAACCTTCCTAAGAAAGCTACGCAGCGGAAAAGTCTTTCGAGTGATTCCGTTGAAGACAGCAGAACTGAATACATATATGAAGATCGCTTACTTTTACTCGTAAAATAAGACCATGAAAGGAAAATATTCCTATATAGGTTTATGCGAATAATGATAATATCAACCTATAATAAGAACTATTTCTTCATTTTATCCATCGGCTTGGTCATCTCTTTGTCTTGAATGATTAGCTCCATTTAACCTGCTTTCCAAGGTACCTTTTTTACTTTTTCATTAATTTCAGAGACATCATTAAGTTCCTAGAATCTATAAGAAAGGGCTCAGAATAAAGAGAAAATCGACATTAAAATCGAAATGAAAAATGTTTTTTGGTATCAGCAAAACATGTCACATTTTCACATAGGAAAATAAGGAATGTTGATTCTGAGGGGAGAAGCTAAAATCTCAGGAGTGACAGAACACATCGTCGTTAAACAAACATATAAGTGTGCCTGGTCAATGACATCATCGAAAATGGAGACCAACTGCTGGATTTCATTTCAACTCTGGAATTGGACAAAAATCTGTATGTAGCTCGAGATATATCTTAAGTAGCTCAAGAAGGCGGAGTAGTAGATCATAAGATCTCAATGTATTCCACAAACACAATAATCATGAAAAAAACGCTAAACGCATATTGTCATCCATTGGATGTTCGAATCTGGACGTAGCTTTTCCTCTCTTTGATCTTCTGGACAAGGCTTTCCAATAAAAGCACGTTCTAGAATGCGGAAAGCGAGAGTTACGACCACTGGAATAAAGGGCGGTAAAAAGCCGCATATCTGCGGATTTTCCGAACGGGGTCATTCGCGAAACCTGCAAGGGTGTCGACCAACGGACGGTGAACAATATCCATCCGTCGTGGGGTCGGCGCAAAGATCGATTTCGCAAAGTAACCGGGGGAAACGGCCGAAACTGCGTCCTTAAGTTCGACGGCACTATTTCATTTTAATGGTCCCCACAGTCCCGGATTCCATTAAACTGTTTCTCCTGTAAAGTTTACTTTTGCCACTGGGACCATTAGTTTGATGCAGCAGGAAACAATCCGACCAGAGGACTGGGATTGATAGATGAAGCCGGCGTCTCGGCCATTTCCGTCTGCTTGCTCGGCATCCCATAACTCAGGGACCCGTACCGTATTAAAGCAGAAATTCGAAAACATTCTTTTTCTCCGGAACGTTAAGGGATGAATGGGTAGAGGAATGTAATAAAGGCTTTGTTGCGATGCAGCAGATTTCGAATAAAGTAGTCGTTATTACCCTCTCCGATATCTATTTCGGTTTTCGTAACGGCGCAACATTTTCATCAATTGCCAATTACAGACAATGGATCCGAAGATTTCGAAAGGAGCTCCTTAACGTCCCGCTTTTCTCGTGGGGAAATCGTCCAGAAATACCCTCGAGTTTATGGCCTTTCCCGATCATGCAGGATAATTCTTTTCTGTGTATACGAAGACGATACAGAAATTGGCTGTGGCAAAACCCAAATGGCCGAACGCAGAGTGGATATCATCGATGAAAACATTAGAAAAGAAATAAGAGAGACCTCACCTCTCAACATGCTCATATTGTCAACATAACCTCCAAAACTTCATGTCTACTCATTCAGTTATGTCTTGGGACATAGGAAAGTTCATAAAAACGGATTATAAGCAACGCAAATACGTTTTTGATTGAGCCGATCAACAAGTTCTGGGACACAAGTGAAAGCTAAAGAGACTAGTCAATGAAAATATCGTATTAATTAGCTAATTGAAATATATCAATCTATTTGATGGATTTGAAGTGAAAAAACTCGATACAAACCCCAATTACAGGTGAATCCTGCCATCGAGTCACATGGAACATGGTTTTTCTCATTTAAAAAGGAAAAACCTAACCGTTAAATGACTTCGTAAGTTTTTGCGAACTTGTCGATAACTGTATTTAGGAGTCGCACTCGCTAATTGGATATTATCCGTTTATCTAAGATGAGGTAGGTTCGATAAAAGTATAAAGGACGTAGACAAACGTGTCTCATTGCTGATAATAACTCCAGGGATAGTCTTTGCATTTGAGCTTTGCGAAAGGTATGCATTAATTTGAATGGATACCGCGGGAAAGACTCAAGGTGTCTATAAGAGGATAATTTGCAATTCTTGTAGACCATCCAGTTAACCGTAAGTATCAACAAATATGTTAGACATTTTGAAATCATCGTCGAAAGGTTTTTGAGTGTAGGTATAAATTTCAACATAACGCATATTACCAGTACTGATTGAACTTTAGAATTCCTATCATGTCTGTATATGGTGAAGAACAGAGGCAGACTAGGATCGGTGTTGATCTCGAAAAGCTTGAATGTGAAGGTTGGGCCATCTAGAAGTTGTATTTTGAAGTAGTGTTTTTTCGAGTCTTGCAACACTTTTGCCATTTGTGTTTTGACAGAAATTTGGTTTAATATTTGACATTAACGAAACGGGTCGATTAATGCTCAAAACTATAATTTCAAAGTGATGAATCTTCTATACAAACTGAAATGGCCTCACGGCAATTTGTGGATTCATTGTTTCGTGAAAAACTGGATCGTTATTTGATAAATCAACCCATTCACGTTCTCGCTTAAGAGCACATTACTGCTGTAGTCCAGAATGTGGCTGAACACCCATCAACATCAGCTCTTCATCGCGATCGTACTTCTCGTACTTCTCTGAGGAGAAATTTGCATAAAGACTTCGATATAAAGTCTTAAAAAGTTCCACTAGTGCAAGAAGTGAATCCTTGTGAACGTCTAATGTGTTTCTACTTCGCTCAATGGACTAATGAACGCATGGCCGATGTGGGGATTATTCAGGAAGACTTACCATCCAGAAATGATTGATGTGTTGAAACACGAAATTGAATTTGCCGATCAAAAATGCAAATTTCAAATGCGCACCTACTACCATAACGATCTTATAATTTTCTCATCGATGTGAACGTCTAGCTAGATGGATTCGATAACAGAATTAAAAAAATTCGTTCTGTCCCACACTAAGTCTTGTACAAATTTGGTCTGAAGTTCGTTAGCACTCTAGGTAGCAAGTGTGTTAATGTATTACTTTAGAATGGTGCGTACCACAGTAGCCTTATTTTAGCGATCAATAAATGAATCATGAACGAGTTGATTGTATGACGTGTAATTGACCAGACAAGAATAAAGACTAGGATTAGGCTCCTCAATGACAGAAATCAACGAATTTGATTTGATCTATGCCAAATCTTTCTGGTCATACAGATTGGATCCCATTCATTCCAAATCTCTCTGGATCTACAGATTTGCTCTGAAGTTCGTTCGTTCTCTTGGTATCACGTTCGATATCTGTTATAACTTGATGGATCCAAGATCATCGAACCATAAGATTCTTTTTCAATGAAGATTCAATAAGAAGAACTATCAGAAGCTAACAACAGATGTCCCACAAGTCGATGTGTTTTATATCCGACATCTGCGCAAAAACTCTTCTAATGCTCCTGTACAAGAACCAGTAACATGCGCCAACCTCAATAATAATCCTCAATCTCCTTCCCGTATTATTCAAAACGGCAATCATTCAAACTGTCATTCAGCTGTTCCACATATTTAATGTCCGCGGCCCCATAAATTCTCGTTAATCCGCCACTGACCCGCTGGTATGCTACAAGTGACTGAAAGGAGATTATATATCGCAAGGCGCTCAAAATGAGAATACCTCTCTAACACGGACGGCTCTAGGATGCCAATGGCAGCATCCGACGCATGTGTTGTCGTCTGAACCTGGTATAATTAACGCGGTATTTATAGTGCAAGGGCAACGATCAAATCTTGTGTTTCGACGGGGCCCGAGAACTACGACAAGAAGCGACCGAGGGTTAGTGGAGACACGGATTTCGTCGCTAACGAAAACGAATGGTTCATTAGGACGGAATTCAGGACCAACATCCAAGACCACAAGAAAATCTGTATGGTGGAGTATAAAAACAAACAAAAATCGTTTCACACAGCATACTACTTGATCGACACGCTTTTGCAGGTTTAGAACCAATTGTCGAGGAAGGCTTTTCTTACTTCGAAAGAGTTGTGTTCTAAAAGCATCAGGTGTCTTCAAAGAGTCTGTCTAAAACAACATGAAGAGTTTGCATTCATAATTTTCCATCTTCTGCTCAACAGAACTGTTTCTTTAAGATCCAGAACCGTTACAATAAACACCTGCAGCATGATTTTTCCAATAGAAGATCTTTTAGTCTTTGTTCAGCTTTGCTCCTCTCTAAAGCTCATACAAAAAGATCCACTCAATGCGCAAGATTGTCCTGATCTAACGAGCTGCCCATGGGGTTCAAAATAATTTCGAAGATATCAAATTTATGCTCTACAACAACAACCGATTTTGAATGACATTCACACACAGTCACATAGCAGTCACAATGTTTCATCGTCCACGAAAGCTTTTCTTTATGGTGGCAGAAACTAAACTGTCCAAGGACAGTCAATTTATAGCTTACCGAACTAATTTATGTCTAATTCAATTCACCATAAATGTATTTACGCTTATCGCTTTTCTTCTCAGCAATCTGTCGTCCATTTCTGAACAAAGATATCTAACTCTTCCAACATGCTTCAACTTACGCCAAATTTTTGCCGATATCCCTTCACACCAAACCTTTTTTTGGGTTCATAAGACATCACATTTTCCCAAATGAAATGATACGTTGCACAAAAAGAGTTAGAAGGTAGTCGGCAGCTGAGATACTCTAAAATAAGGAAGGAAACATACATCATGGATGTAGAGCAGACATGAAAGGTTGAAATGGAGCTGGGTAGTCATGTCATAAGAAAAATAGACTAGTGGCATAATAGATTAATTTTTTTAGTTTTCATTTGATGTGAATCCAAGTCAATTTAAAAGAATACATCTATATCGACTCACACTTATCAACAACTGGAGAATATTGGTAGACTTCGAAGATAGTTTTGAGTTGAACTCAAATTGCCGTCCAAAACATAAACTGATTCCAATCGAACGGATTTCCCGAAGAATCGAAAACAAATGCACCGTCTCCGAGACCGTCAAGCATTCCTAGATCGAATTTGTCGCATCAGGAGTCGACGATTGTCCCAAGAACGGCGCTTCCTTTTCGTTTCTCCCTTCCTTGATACAATTTGCATCGGCTGGAATCACTTAGCCGGTTTCCGACGGCGGCGTCCCAACGCGGTGCTTCGCAGCGCCGGTTTTATTGGAGCATTATCATTTTATTGACTTCAAATAGCTTGTAAAACGCGGAGAAGTGAGTTTAGAGGAGAGACGCGGAAGCGGATCCCCTGGAACAGCCTAATTCAGGAGACAGTGATGGCATGTAATCGTCCTGCGGAGCCCCCTGCCAGCAAACAGGTGGATTTTGTTCAATTTATGGCACAACAGATTTTTAGATGCGGAGACGGCGAGGTTTCCTTTGATGAATATGCAGATCGTAGGCAAATGGCTACATTTTTTATGGTCATAGGAGATACTGGCGAAAGAATACTAAAATTCGGTGTGTATTTCAATGATATGAAAGATCTTTTGTTGTTTGAAGGGACTGAAATGGACCAAAATAATCACAGACCAGTTATCAGATAACAGTAGTAGAATTTCGTAGTCTTTGTGGCAATACAGTGCAAATCTTTAAAGGGTTTGTTATGTCAGGAACAAAAATCTGATGGTACTCAGGATTGATACAATTATCATGCATGACCTCTAGTAAGTAGGGTTCATCTTGGTTCCCAGATACGAAGACCAAATTTTGGAAAAAACGCCCTTAACTAGGGCGATGATGAAATACTAATATGAGAAATCTAGAAAATATATTCCCCAGGATAACCTGCCATTTTTATATCCAGCTACACCTCTTGCTTGCAGGATAGCATAGCAATTCTTTGTAACTGCCAAAAAACTGGCACACGATTTGATTTTTTGGCACTTACCTCTTGTCAGTGGAGACTACATACCGTTTACTTATAAGCTATTGCAAAGTTTCTGGTAAAATATTATTAATGATTAATTCAAATAGATATAAAGGACATGTCAAAGAAAAAAATCTCATATAAGATGCAGACAATAGCATTCATTTTGGACTTCGTGCAACAGTGAGAAACTGTACGTTCGAAGTGTTGCTGAAGACATTCATTATTCACTGTTGATAAGAATTCTTCAAACTCCGATACAACCTCTTCAAGTTCCGTGAGAACCACAACATCAACATTGATATAAGATAGGTATTTAACAGACGAGGATTTGCCTAACTCTTCTTAAACAATATTCGATTTAGTCTTATCCTTCTTGTGAGAAGCATCTTAACGATTTTCCTCATGTTTATACTAGGTGCCTTTCAATAAATGTTTATCATTAATTTTTGCCTGTCTATACTTTGAATTGAAGCTCACTAAATAATGAAATCATATATAAAAATGTGTCTTAAATGTGTCAGTTATGGGAAAAACAGTTTTTGGTATGCAATTAACCTCCTTAGTTTTTGTAACTCTGCAGAAACTCTTCATAAACTCGCAATTAGAAAGCAAGATCATATTTATATGAATACCATGACAATTCTTGAAAGGTATGATAAACGTTGAGAAAGGAACTTTCTATTATATAAATAATCGTGAAAACTAGAAAAACACTGAAGAATTCCGAAACAACAGAGGTACAAGGAGCCCACCCTGCGTCACTCCGTCCCCGATAATTCAGACAAATAGCAGAAATAATTCCATCCCCCGTCCGAACGAAGTTTCCACAGAGTCGAAGGCGTACGAAAAAGGAAGTTATTATACTTATTTCCACGGTCTGGGATTTCGAATCAATTTATCGTAAAACATCTAAGACGGAAGCGATGTGAGACGCCAGCGCTGAGTGTATTAGATCATTTCGTGATGTTATTTGCAAAAAGCGTATAGAGGGTGGAGGGAGAGAACCGGAGAGCAGGGAGCCTTGCTGGTAATTGGTGTCAATTTGGACTGACGCATCGTGATGCGAGAGAGGGATTGAGTTACATCCCCTAAGCAAGCTGCGGTCACCCTCTTTCCTCCAATCGTCGATTGAATAAAGCGCGATAAACACTGCAATATGCATCTCTATCGGAAGGAACCTGCGACTTACGGCTTTGCGAGGCGAGCTACCCCAACCGGCTCATTATTTTGAGAGAAGAGATGAGGGTTATGGCGGAGGCTTAAGGTTTTTCTTCTCATGCATTACGACCTTAAGCTTTATATGTCTAATTAAACTTTTCATTGTAAACGCGCTACACCCTAACACCAGATAGAAATGTCACGCTGCACCGACTTCTGTCAAGTCAAGGGTTGTTTACAATTATTTTCTGCTCACAATTTAGCATCACACCATCTCTCTCAAAAGGCGAACACCAAAAAACCGTATTGTTCTATATTTCAATATCATTGATTTTCATATCATTGTCTCTGATATGAATCAAAGAGGAACATGGGTGATTCAGGGTGACCGGCAACGATAGTATGTACCTTATAGCACTACTGAAGAAGAAAAATACATTATTTTGCGAAAAATTATCTGTAAAGAGATAAGAGAAGATAATTTTTTCCCTTATCTCCATCAAAAGGAAGTTACTCTGCCAATTTAAAAGACAAACAAATTCTGGAAGACAAGGGATATTTGCCATATCATAATTGTGAGATAATCACCCCAAAATGATCAAGAACCATGAAAATTTTATAATTTCCAATTGTATTACACTCTAACCATTTACACAAATTCTGTGAATGCCATATTATGCAAATCATATGGCGAATAGAATGTTCTACGTCTGTAATGAAGACAACAATAGTCTCCAGTGAATTTTTGAACTATACTTCTTAACATATCGGGTGCTTTTTTAGAGTGATAGAACTTAAAATTGAGATAAAACACATTTAAATTAAGATTGAAGCCAATTTTTTTTACATTTATTTAAAAATAATTTCCGGCATATGTACACCACGACTAGCTCTGAGGAAGCGCATTCGACCAGACCAATTTTGGACCACTTTTTCGAGTAATTCAGGCCTTATTTCATCAACAACACGAGTTATGTTGGCTTCCAAAGCGTCCTTTGTTTCTGGTTTATCAGCATAAACCAATGACTTGACATAACCTCAAAGAAAATAATCCAGTGGAGTTATGCCGCATGATCTTGGAATCCAATTAATTGGACCATTTCTCGAAATAATATTATCGCCAAATCTTTTTTTCAATAAATCAATTGCTACGATAGCAGCACGAGGTGTATCACCATCTTGTTGGAACTTAAACACTTCTGGGTCGATACCATTCAAATTTTGAAACAAATAATCATAGATCATGGATCTGTAACGAGCTCCAGCATCGGTTTCAAAGAAATATGGATCAGCATGTAAAGCATACCATAAGTGCATTTTTCAGGATGCAATGGAATCTTAAGGATGCAATGGAACCTGCAGAACTTCTTATACGGCAATTTTGCTTGTTTACATAGCTGTTCAGCCAGAAATGAGTTTCATCACTAAACACAATTTCACGATAAAAAACTGGATCAACTTCAAGCTGTTCTAGGGCCCAATCAGCTAACAAACGACGCTTATTATGGTCAAGTGGCTTTAGTTCTTGAACCAGTTGGATCGTGTATGGGTGAAGACCAAGATCTTTACGCAAAAGTTTCCATGTGGTGGATTCACAGAGTACAAAATGATTTGAACGTCGATGAATTGACAAATCTGAATCATCATTAATGCTATGACTTACAGCAGCGATATTTTCTTCTGTACGTACAGTTCTTTGTGCTGTTGTTGTTGTTGCATCGAGTAGAGAAAATGTTGTCCGAAATCTATCGATAGTTCGACGAATAAGCTGCTCTGATGTACGATTATGTAAAACATAAATTTCACGAAGTGCTCTATAAATTTGGCGAATAGAACATTGATTTTGAAAATAAATTTCAACAATTTGTAAACGTTGTTACGGTGTGAGTCTTTTCAGGATAATTTTTCAATGCTTACTGAACAGAAATGTCAAAACAACATGGCTTCTACCTTCTGTCAAATCATAGTTATCCCTATAGAAAGTTCTATCACCCTAACACACGATATATTGCATTTTACGCTGAAGATGAAAGAACCTAATTCCAATATTAAAATTTTTAACTAGAACCATAAAAATCTTTCATAACCTGGTAAATTGAGTGACTATTCAAACTTCAAGCTACAGCATGTCTAAAAAGTAACTTCGAAATCTCATAAAACTGAAAAATATTTACAGATGATGGAAGTTCAAAATTTATAATAGTTGATATTCTCACAGTCAGAAATGCATAACTCCGGATATAGTGATGGGGGAAAATAAAAAGAACTGATAAAGGAAGATTAGTACAAACAAACGTTTGCTTTATCGGCTAAAATACCCATGACAGAACTGTGGAAGCATTTAACAGTTGCGAGGTGCTGACCGAGATATTCAATCATCACAAGACCTCGAATAACTTGTTCGAAAGCTGTTACGAAATAAAATTGCGAATTTACTTTCCGTCCATGCTGTACTAACCCCATTAACTTGGAAATATCTTAATAGGAAATCTCAGTAGGAGAAAAATTGTTAACTTACGACATCCGGTGTGCTAGCACCGTCCGTGTGAGAGGTTGAGTCTGCGTTACTCCTAGTGCCTCCGTCTCCATTGGTGGATCCCGTCAGCTCGGGAGGTTTGCCCCCGTCTCTTTCGTCTATCACTAAATCTATGGGCATTTTTCCCTTCAGACAACTGATGTATCGATGACAGAAGTTGTCACAGAGTTCGTGTACCTTAAAAGGAAATTGCAAGGTTAATGTTTGCTTCTTGTAATGAATGCAATCAATGGGCAGAAGTCCAACAAAAATTTCATCATTGCCATCTTTGACGTAATTCCATTTTAGATGGGACCCCATATACGCATATAATAAAGATAAGAAATGAAAACCATTTGGTACGTAACTGGAATCCAATTACGATATTTGCAACTTGTAGTAAAAACTTGAAAGTACAGGTCTAATGGTGTGTTTCACAAAACTTTAGTTTTTAGATCAAGCCTGTTGACCAGGAAGTCCTTCTACTCTGTATCTAGTTCTATGTTTACAAACTGCTGATCACAAATTTAGTCACTGAGACTATGACGGATTAACCTCTGCTGATCATCATTTGGTACCACAAAACATTTTGTGCTCTGTTCTTACCAAGAATCGCTGCTAAATCACAGATCAAGTTGATTTGCCGATTTTGGTGAATCGTATTCTTCGTTAAATAGTTGAAGTCAAGAGATATAATTGCAAAATGCTTTTCGAAATCAATTCATTGTCATAACCAGAAGAAGATTCAACTGAAATTCGAAGACCCCGAAATATAAGAGACAGAAGTGATTCTTTCGCAAAATATGATGATCTTAATTTCAAAATATGTTTTCTTTTCAACAACAATGTCGTGGATGAATTATTACATAAAATTGGACCAGAAATTGAACCACGCAGTAAAAGGGATAAATTGATCGATGCCAGATTACAATCATTAGTTCGCCTACGATTTTATGCAGCTGGTGGTTTCCAAATGACGATAAGAGATGATAAGCAACGTTGCAAAACCAACAGTATGCAGAATTGTCGGAAAGTATGGTATGACAAGCATATGAACAATAACAATTCGTTTCTAAATTCTAACCCTACATATTAACAGCGCTACCACAGAAATAAATACATCCTTATTATCCTTCTTGCTATTTCTATGGTGTAGCGGTTAAATTTTAGAATCGACGTTGTTAGATTGTTTTCTCGGATCAACCTGAACTTGTTTTGCGGAACCCAAATTTCTTGATCTCTTTCTCAAATTTGACAAGAGTATCCGTTGATCCAGTGATCACCGAATCTTCACGAAACCCAGCCTAAGTCTTTAACTCACACGTTGTGGATTTGAAAATCAGCAATAATTTATTTTCACGACATACAGCTACGCATGTTGTACGCAGAGATGGACATTTCAACGCCATCTCCAAAGTGTATCAATATCAAGTTGAAAACTCAAACAGTTTTACATTATATAAATTGAAATCCTAAGACTTGATTATATTGTTGAAGATTTTTAAACGACGCGTTTTGCCTAAATTGTTTCAGCCTAAGGTGTAACATCCCAAGAATTCATAACCCAATGCAAGACAATTTCTGAACGCTCTTGCTCCAGACCACACATTCCTCAAAATGAGTGCTTTCTTGCGAAAACCCGCTTATTTAATCACAACGTTGTTGGTTCGCTACGTTTAAAATTATGAACTAGAGTTCGCCATGCAGAACTCAGTCATTTACCACGATTAAGCCATAATTAATTGCCCGCTCAAGTATTGCTGCATGGTTGGCAACGAAACGACAAGAACCTATGCTTGGTTGAACTTGGTTGTTAGTTTTAGTTGTTTCGGAATGGAACGAATGCATATGCAGGCGAAGTGTTTCAACTGGGGCTTATGCACGATATGTCGTATTCTCGAACGGGTAGATGGTGGGCTTGGAGGAAATATGAGGAATCATTCGTCATACGAGCACGCGGAGATGGTGCAGGCAATGCGATGGAAGATAAAATCCAAAAACCAATGGTGTCTATTAGCAAACGTGGATGGAAAGATAAACTGTTGTAACACAAATCGATTCCAAAACTCAGATTCGTTCTACTCTCATTCATATAGTAAATTTCATATCGCTATATGAGTTAATGCAAATTCCAGAGCAACTTGGAATAAAGCAAGTGCTGTTATGAGTTATGCAGAAGAATATAACAGGCACAAAGGTTAACGAAGGGAGTTAGTACTTGGCAGAAGTATTGACTATAAACAGAAGGAAAAGAGAGGTACTTCAGAACAGTATGACAGGAAATACAACTAGAGAATTTGGCAGCACATATTCATCCAAAACCTTTGCGTAAATTTTGAATGAATATTCAGATAGAATCTTGAATTATCACTTAATTAGATGGTGTTTTATGAGGGGGACAAATGAGCCTGAAGATAATTGGGAGAGCTTTGAAATCTTGTCACTAGAAAAAGCTGAAAGTCACTAGAATGCGATTTTTGTGCAGCAAGATTTAAAAAATGAAAAACATTCGGTTTCTAAGGGAATAAAGTATTGTTATCTATACAGATATGGAAAAGATCCTAAATGTATGAGGAAAAAGATTGCGCAAACAAAGATAGAGAACATACGCAGATTGAATCAGGTGGTTAATGGATTTATAAGATCAGAATCAGAAACCAACAATATGAAATATTGACCATTGATGCTTCAACCCAAAAACCAATGGAGATCGAGACAATGCAAGATTATAACAAGGAAATAAGATCATTGCAAATTTTAACAAGTAAAACCGGTGAAAAGGCATCTTTCATAAGAGAACTATAACAATAACATGAAGAAAAATAAGCTTTTTGCAGAAAATAGTGATAGAAAAATGTATGAAAGGAGGTAGAAGCCCAAAAGAAGAAATTTCCGTAATTTCAAGGATTTAAATGAGGAGGAAAGAAGAAGAGGTTTCACCAGAATAAACGATAATTACATACCAGGGATGCCAGGGAAAGAATTTCACCAGAAGCCTATCCCGAACGGATAGCAAATAGCAAAGGAGAATAAGGAGAAAAGGACATAAAATGACATAACTACAGAATAATGAAAAACAAGGTATAAGAAGAGATTTTTGAAACGAGTCTTGGTCTCATTTGTTCAATGCCTTTCGATATGAATGCGAAGAAACACTATCCAATGATATATTTCTGCCTCATTATTGCCTGAAACGAAAGGATTAGGAGGTGAATGGATTCATAAGATCAGAATCAGCAGCCAACAAAATAAAATATGAACCTTTGATGCTTCAGTACAAAAGCCAATGAAGAATGACTGATCGAGACAACGCAAGATTACAACAAGGAAATAAGAACTTGCAAATTCTAACCAGTAAAAACGGTACATAAGAGAAATATAACAATAACAAGGGAAAATGCACAAAATAATGGTGGGTAAATGTATGAAAGGAGATGGAAGAAATTTCTGTAATTTCAAGGATTTAAATGAGGAGAAGGACGAAAAGGTTTCACCTGAAGGGAAGAGAATTACATTTCAGAGATGTCAGGGAAAGAATTACACCTTAAGCCTATCCCGAACGAGTAGCAAATTGCAAAGGAGAATAAGGAGAAAAGGAATCCCACATCGGTGACATAACTGCAGAATAATGAAAAACCAGGTATAAGAAGAGAGGTTCTGAAACAAGTCTTGGTCGGATCTGCTCAGTGTCGTCCGATATGAATTCGGCGAACGACCATCCAGCGTTATCTGCCTTATTACAGCCAGAAACGGGAGAATTAGGTGGTTCGCCGAGCTGGGCAACAAAGGATTCAGGTTACATTTCCAGGGCGGAGGGGCATGTATAATTGGGAGGATCGGAGTCAGATCAATAACAGCAGAGCCAGAGACATCGTCTGAACGTACGACGGTTTCGATTTCGTCCGACGACCGGCGGCAGGCCCGTCTCACGAAATTGCCGCGTCCGTAGCGCGGGGCGGCATGTAAAAATATGGAAATTGCGCGGCAGAATGCGATCCGATCCGGCGATCGTCGACGGGACAGGCACAGCGCATCGCTTTGCATTCGCAGACACATTTAAATTGCTAAAAGGGAACACTATCAAATGGTTTATCTCTCTCTCTTATACGATATTATAATCTCGTTGCAAGACAAATGCAAGAACCGGTTCTCCCGGACGGGGCTCGAGCCGGCCATCTTGAGCCGGCCGACATGCAAACTAGCCAATATTGCCGCGGGTAAGACACTATGATCAAACTGCCTCCCTTTGAACGGACGCCCATTAAATCTTATCTTTACGGGAGATTTTAATTGACGGACTGTGTATTCCTCCATTCTCTTACTTCGGCTTTATCTGCCAATTCGGCGATATCTGCCGCTTTCGTAGCTCGAGCTTTGTATCGTAATTAATACGTCGCATTGCTGCCGATGCAGATAGAGATAATACGCGGAAAATTCTCGAAAAAAAAGATGGTACTCTTACACGCAAGTTTTTAAGGCTGTTCCATTGAACCCACGCAAATCCAACTGGGTTAAAATCTTATTTCTCGCATTTAATGAATGTATTATACTGAACCGTTTCAGCTGCTTAGAAACAAAATAGATTTTGTGGTTGCTCATAATCAAGGATATAGCAGAAATTGCTATATTTTACTGCCGCATTTAATCAACAGTTCACACATTTTTGAGAGTGCTGTGTGTTCTTGAGGTTTCTATTGCTATTTTTGAAGCTTGTTCTGCTTCAGCGTGTTACACTGACCCAGCAGTTCTTGTTCTTAATTCGTTTGGTTTAAACCCGCCTTAACAGGAATTCCCGTAAGAACGTTATGAGTGATAATACAACATTTGATTGGAAAACTATTAGACGACCGTACAAAATGATATCAATAGCATATTTTAATACCGCCATATTTCAACGTCTGGAGGCATATTCCCACAAGATCTAATTATTAGGTGAAGCGGGCCGATTCCTATCGGAATCCGATTCCTCACTGCAGAACACAAACGGCCGTTCGTCTAACGCTGCGGCCGATCCCGTGTAAAAGATCGAATCGGGCGGATTTGCTTGCTTGCATTTCTATGAACCGTCGAGATAGCGCAACCGTAGGAGAAAACCATTAGGATATTTGCGTCCGGGACCGCGGCACGTCCCCCGTTGGGAATTTTTCCTTCGGAATTTTTCGCTCTCGCAGATTACGGTTGGTATATTTCGCCGTTTAGATCGATAACAGGCTCTCCGGCCCCGAATACCCGGTATTTCGACAAATTTTATGCATTTTATGGCCGCCAGGGTTATCGCGACGAATTGGAACGGTCTGGAATGGTTGTTTTTTCATTTCCGAGTCTTTAGGGGCGGGGTGAAACGAAACCGACTGAACTTCGAGAAAAAAGATCGGTACTCGAACGTATAATAGACTTTCGTTGGCGACTTTCTGTGTGAAAATTATAGAGAATTGTTTGATTGTTTCAAAATTCTGTTTTACTCATCCCCTTTCTTCTTGCAAAACAGTAGCGCATAGTGAAAGGTAAATCGGAGGTGACGATATCGGCCGTCCTTCAAGAGATATTGAACACTATTGACAAATGGTGTATAAGGGAAGACATGTCTCTTAACCCGCAAAAGGTAGTTATAGTACCATTCACTAAAAAACGGAAGTTGAATGGTTTAGAACCGCCGATTATCCGTGGTGAAATAATACAATTCTCATTTGAGGCAAAATACCTGGGAATAGTTCTGGACAAAACCCTCAGTTGGAATGCACACCTAGATAAAGTGTGTCATAAAGCCAGAATAGGTTTCTGGACTTGCAGGCGGATCTGTGGTAAAACCTGGAGCCTACAGTCCAGGCAGATGTACTGGCTATACACTATGGTAATTAAATCACGAATAGTGTATGGCGCTGTAGCGTGGTGGAAGAAAGGCCAACAAACGGTTGGCCAACATAAGCTCACCCGACTACAGACAGGTTTGCCTTGCAATTACAGGTGCGTTTCGCACCACACCCACGGCAGCCACGGAGGTCCTACTAAATCTACCACCCCTGCACCTACTCGTGCAAAGGGAGGCGGAACGGACCACATACAAACTATATCAACTGGCGATTGACAAGCCAGAGGCAATAGTGATGGGAGGCTCAGGACTGCTGGACGAGCTTTTAACGAACAGTACCATATCGATGCCCTCGGATCTAATGTCAAAATTCACGAGCCAAGAACGGAATTTCAATGTAATCGTCCCCAGTCGGGACGAATGGACCCAGCATGCTGAGGTTCTATTGAGAACCGACCTTGGCTTGTTCACAGACGGCTCGCGAATGACGAACGGAACAGGAACGGGAGTCTATGGGAGCAAACCGAGAATTAACATCTCATTGAGTCTCGGTCAAAACTCAACCATATTCCAGGCAGAACTATTTGCCATTGAGACCGCGGCAGAACTGCTGATAAAACGGCAAATCCACCACGGTAAAATCAAAATATTTACTGACAATTAGTCAGTACTAAAAGCTTTGGAATCCAGCTCTTGTACCTCGACAACAGTCTGGAGTTGCCGCACGGCTTTAAACAGGCTCGGTATGTATAACGGAGTCACTCTGGTTTGGATACCGAGCCACTCAAACTATTTGGGTAACGAGGAGACAGATCGGCTGGCGTTTGCTGAAGCTGCGCTGCCTCTGGTAGGACCGGAACCATTCCTGGGAATACCACATGACGTGGCTAACGAGGCAATAACAGGCAGAATGAACTCAAGGCTAGAGTCTTTCTGGCGGAGCCATTCTGGCCTGAAACATTCGAAGTTGTTCCTTGGAACAGCTTCGAACAAAAAGATGGCGAACCTAGCGCTAGATCTGGATAGGGCCAAACTAAGAATACTTGTCGGAATTATGACAGGTCACTGCAGACTGAAAGCGCATTTGCACAAAATCGGTCTGGCTGAAGACGATGAATGCAGGCTGTGTCTTGAGGACACTGAAACAACCATGCACATCGTCTCAGAGTGCCCAGCGGTGAGTCGCATCAGATTCGAGGTCTTTGGCCAGGATGTTATAGCCCTTTGCGTACTGAAAAAATTACTCCCGAACAAGAGTCGGGGAGATTTAAATTAGGGGTGAGCCACAATAGTCCGTGCGGACACAGACAGACGCTCGCTCGCCATAAAAAAACTAACCATATTCAAATATTTTCTGTCAGCTGATTGGAGTCTGGTTGTCAGCTCCTTTCCCCCAAGTTTCTTTTACGCCTTTCATAGCCTTGATGAGGTTATTTAGGCCTGAGTATGAGAATAAGTCCAATGGTATATATCAGGGAGGTACGGTACTATGACAATTATACCCTGTCTAAAAACTATGGCACAGTGTTGACTATGAGCCTTATCATGACGCAAATCTATTGATTTGCAGATTAGCTTTCCTTAAAAAATCTGGTCTTTATAATGCAATGAGGCCTCCAACTGATAATCTTTGTTCATCATTCAGCTCTGTAGAAGAAATATAGTTCTATACATCACAATGGACAATGGAAGTCTACTACCTAACCTTTTTCCAGGTATTTTGACACGAACATTTGAATTGAAGCTAGTTTTGGAGGATACATTCTGGAAACGCTTCTTTGCATATCCTCAAGAACCATGCCTCAAGAACTATGCCTTTCTTGAAAATGAAGACCCAATAGGATATCTTAATTAATCTGGCTTCCAATGCTGCAACGCAGTGTCAGAATATTATAAGCACCCAAAAACATACGTGGCCCTCTAGAGCTCACTCTAAAACTCATACGACAATCTTCAATCATCAGCTTCTTATTTTTATGTTCACATCATTTCGACCAAAGAAAGGTGACACTTGATGGCCTTCCTCGAATACTTAAAATTAAACCATTTACATAGCATTAGTTTTGACATGGATATGAAGAAAAATGCTGCCGAAAATCATTTCATTTTAGTAGATGGCATCCTTTAGCTAAACGAACGTGTCTAATCATCAAATACAAGGAATACAAAAATAAACGTATCTGAAGATTAAAAAGAAGACTTGGAATAGTTCTATGCTGTTCCAGACATGCAGTAAGAATTAAAAAATCTGCAGTGGTAGTCAACTTTAGAGAAAAAATCCAAACATTCTGTCTCCAAATTCATCCAGACAAACACCACCTAATAAGCGTTTTCCATCGCGATCCATAAAGTGCAGTAATTCCGAAAGGTGACCATCACAGAACTCCTCCTCGACAGTGCCTTATGCGAGGAGACACGATCATCGGCGCACTTAAAACGGCGATAAACTAGGTTATAAACCTAATTTTACTCCCCCAGACCTAGCGCAACTCCCAGGCAATAAAACGAAATTGAGGAAATACCTGGGATTCGACTGAATGAATATAAATGAATACATAAGACGACTGGTGTGGTGACCCCTTTCTGCATTTACTGTTGATCGGTTGCAGTCGGCGAATGTGTACATATATCGGCGAAGATTGCCATCTGATGACATTTACTAAACTTCGCGAGACGATGAGTTATTTTATTTCTGCGTAAAATTGATAGCCTCCACTTTCACTTATTCAGTTATTCATCGCGATGACCGGTCCTTTCTGGGAATTTTAAGAAGGCATTTGATATTCAGAAATAATTTTTTTTCCCCAACGAATTTTTTTTCAAGGCAAATGATAAACAATTAGGTACTAGAAATAATAAAAGAATTATTTCCAGAAACGAACAGATTTAAATAAGAATAAAATTCAAAACAGCAAGAGAAAAAATTTCAGGTTTCAAAATATCGATATGACCAATTTCAGTCTTACTTCCATCATAACTGTTAATTAAATTTCTTCTAAATCTCTTTAACTACTTCGTCAACATCTGAAAAGGGTAGATATCACGAATTATGTGGTTTGTACTCACATCACTCGATCTGTAGAATACACATCAGAAGACGAAACTCTGTATTCTACATCGGTTAAGCTGTGGATGTCAAAGGCTTGAAAATGGTTTGTTCTGAATTTAATTTTCCGTCATAAAGGTAATGACTGTTGAGTGATGACTTAACTTAAATATACTTCGAAATATATATGGAACTACACAAACTTCACAAGTCCGGTTTATATTTATCCATTCTCATATATTCAAGTTATCAACCCCGTGGTTTGTTAGATTACTTTTGCAATTTCATCGCATGTTATCTATTTACAGTGGGTTTCACAGAACTTTGGTCATCGCATCTAGTCTGTTGATCACGGAGTCTTAAAATTAATCTAGTTCTATGTTGTGCTGATCACAGATTTAGCTACTGCGTCAAACTATGACAGATTAACCTCCGTTGATCATCGAACTACAAATTGAGCTCCACAAAATATTTTGTGCTCTAATCTAACCTAGAATCTCAGCTAAATCACAGATCGAGTTGATTTGTCGATTTTGGTGAATCAAGACCTAATTCTTCGTTAAATTATTGAAGTGAAATGTATTGTTTATTGTTCACTTTTTTCAAGTGATATAATTGCAAAATGCCTTTAGAAATTGGTTCATCGTCATTATCACAAGAAGATCAACTATCTGAACTTTTGTTTTGTGAAACCCAAATTCTGTTGATTCATTGATCACTGAATCTTTATAGAACCAAGCATTTGTATACAATCCTTCACTCTTTTCATCATTATAACAACAGAATATACAAAAAAAAATCCCAGATACTTACTTTTTCCAGTTCTAAGAGATGAAACCGAAGCACCTGAATGGCCTGCACCATCTGAAACAGAACAGAGGGAATAATTAAAGCAGAGATAACATTGGACTACTTGCAACAATAACCATAAACTATTAAATCACCGCCTTCCGGAGTGAATTAGCGGGCCGTTGTGTCTTATCGTATAGGCGTAGGTGGACAATAGCAATGGAAGGACGGGCGGCTCCGAACAACGGAAAATTACGTGTAATGGCAGAATTTGGCCAGGCGAAGACTTGGAAACTTCAGTCCGTCTCCCTCCTGCACCGGTTTTCGTCATTTGTTCTCGCGAGGGGGAGAAGAATCGGAAAAAACCAATTTGGTTCGAATCTGGGATAATTCGGGTAAGTACTCGATTGTTTTGTTCCCTCCTTCTCGTTTTAGCGGATGTTTTCCTTCGTTTTGTATAGAAGTAGAAAATTGGTGAATATTTAGTCTTAACTAGACGTTTTTCTTAAATATTCAGAAGTTAATCGCATACTTGTAGGTACTATTAGCGACATCTAACTATTATTGCCGCCTAGTATTCTTGGTTGCCTACTATAATCATAGAAAAATATATTCATGGGAAGATTTTATGATTTCAGTATTCTTTTCTTCGTAGTTTGTTATAATAATTGCCAGTGGTTTTGTCATGCTTGTTAGTAATTGCCTCAGTATTAAAGATATGCCTCCTTTTCTTACTTTTTAAATCTTCAGTACATCTTCTGCTGTGATTTTCTTAAAAATAAATGAATTTTCTATGGTGTTCACGGCTCGTTTGTGGAAAAATGTGGGTCTGTTTAAATGAAGCTCCTATTTCAATCAAGTATTAATTAAACCAAAAATTATCAGCATTCAATTGTATGATTCACACATTAGTTAACATACCCATGAATCGAGAAAATTATATTTTAGAACTGATTAAACAAATAGCTATTATTGAAGACTACGATCCTACACTTTTCTTCAGTTTTGCATAGGAGAAGACGAAGCAAAGTTTGTAGCAAGTAAGAATACGTAATTTCAAATTTTTTTAAGTTTCCGAAAATAAAAAATGACGGATATGGGAGTAGATAATAAAAACTATTCATCGTTGCTCACTTAAACGTAACCTCAGACGTGTGTTTCGAGGCAACAATACCAATTTCTCTGGCATCCAACCGTGAAATTTCACCCTCAAAAAATTCGTCGAAATTCGAATCGTACTCTTGTACCGATTTTGCCAGGTCGTTTGCATCCAATTGCTCAGAAACGGTCGGGAGATATTGGACGAAATATGGCGGGAACAGCCCATTAAATTGGGACATACTAAGATTACTAAGTTGTTAAGGCCGCTGTTACTGCTGGCCCGAGAGAGAGTTGGCTAAAAAGTAATGACAAACTGTTTTTCGGACGGAACGTTTTAGTGTTTTGCGAAGTATGGAGAGCGCACCGTTCCTAATTGATTTTTGCGCCGGTGCTGCCGTTCGGCGACGGCCCACAGAAACGCCAGGGGGGCATCTAGAGGAATAGATCATTTCGTCCACAAGTTACTCACTTAATGGAAGGTAGAAACCGCTGATGATTTGGTATAACTGCGATAATGGTGAAATGCTTCATTTGGTCGAAGGAACTGTCTGTTAGAACCATTTAACTCAATAAACTTAATTTTATGGTCTTTGTTTCTTCGCAAGTTCCCATGCATTTTTGGTACGGGTTTCAACTTCGTCAACAAATTTCCTTTCATATCTCCAACCGAGTTGATTTGGTCAGAAGAGCAGGTGATAAGGAAATCAGATAGTAAGGTGTTTTATCTTTCAGTTTTTATCTGCTAAATGTTATACGATGATGGTGGATCTTCATGATGTAAATAACTCTAATTGTCCTTTCTAGAACTAAGAAAATATTCTAGCACAAAGCCTTATTAGGCGTGAGTAATACTTTTCTCTTCATCATTCGTCCTTTTAGAAAAAATTTATAATGTACCAGAGGATCATTTTGGTTCTTTCTGAAGACTGTTGACTTTTTTCCCTATAATACCAGTAAACCCATGTCTCGTCACCAATAATAATGCGTTGAAGTTGAGTGAAACTTGGTAGTTCATGTCTTCAGCACTTGATGGTTGTTAAACAGTCAAAATTGATTTCAGAAACATTTTCTTACCTTTTTTGGATTCAGCGTATCTTTTAGGGAAAATGATATTTTTCTAGATTACTGACATTGTAGAAATTCTGCTACAATTAAAAGGGACAAAATTATAGCCATGTGAAAACACTTTATGTTTATTATTATTATTATTTCCATGTTGATTCATATTCCATATGTAAATCAAAAAATCAGAAAAGCAACTGTCAAGTCACAAAACACTTTGTGATCACGTATTTCTCTGATAGGTGGTATCGTAATCTATTTTCCAAATTCAAACGAATGCAAGGACACAGACTCAAATGTCAAATGAATATGACAGAAAAGTGTAGAAATAACGAAGCGATATCCAGTGCTACTAGATGTCTCACTCTATAATCAAAACTGTTAACGAAATAGATCCATGAATTCTATTTGTGATATTATAGTTTTTTTCTCTTTTAATAAATTATTGAAGTTTAAACAACTTTAGATGAGACAAATAATTCTCATATAAGCTAATGTGAAATTACATATTTGTGTGACTCTGTGATAGTCGTCATTAGAGATTGTTTGGTAAATATCTACGGATATAACAGAGACGTCAGATTTTAGTAGCTAAGTCGCTTTGTCTTTTTCTAGCAAGTGGTCAATTTTGTAAGGTAATATGTACGAGTATGTGTATGGAATAATAAAATATTCCTGACGTGTTCGGTTCAAAATTTTCTGTGGTCCGTCACTGCTTCCGAATCGGTTCCACAGACTTGGCAGTTCGAAATGTTCCATATGACCCCCAATAAACACGCCACGCATACTCAGGGTGGTCCATTCAAATCCGTTCGGACGTATTCACAACAATCGACACGGTTTTGGACGGCAATATCTGTGAAATTGGCACCGGGTCCTCTAGATCCCATACGTATGTACCGTTTTCACGTGCATAAATCCAATCTGATATCCAAATATTTATTTTTTACGGATAATAAATCACCCAAGTTTTGATTGCAATTCAAATGAAGTGAACGGAGGGTTTTTCCCACGTCACAATATCGAGGACAAAGAAACTCCCATTTCACCGGTGAAAATTCAAAGTTTAATCGGCGAAAACCACAGATGCGTCCCGACTTCTATGAACGATCGGCACACTGATGATATTCCGATCACAGAACCCGCGGTGATCGAAACGGAAAACGGCCGCGCAGCTCTCTCTGTATGACCCGACGCGGAGCATCGAAATTTACGATGATTCGATGGTCCCTCGCATGATCGTTTTAGAGGTTTTTAATTGGCATAGCGGGTGGTCAACCGAATGTTTTAATAACGTTTTCTAGATGTAACACTAAATCCCGAACGTACTTTTCGTCATTTCATATTTATAAATACCGGACGCGTGGATGGAATACGGAGGTAGGACTGGATCAAAAACGTCATCGGCATCGAATTAGGCGGCGATTTAAGAGTAGGGAATTGTCTGTGGTTGGGAATATAGACGGCCATAGAAGCGGCCATAAATTCGACGAGGGATCATCAATTCGAAATGAAGAAGAGGAAGAATAGGAAGAGAAAGACTAATTACCTTCTTCTTCTTCTTCATTTGGATAATGCTATATTTAGTATCATATCTTGGCGTTTAAAAATATAGACGATACTGAATGAAGCAATAAATGATTGTTAACAAAATGAAATCTTATATCACAAATGAAGGAACAAAACAAGAAGTAAATTATGAAATTTATAGAATTCTTAATTGCCAATTAGTTGAGTATCTCCATTAAATCGTCATTTTTAGGTTCTTCAATTCCAGTAACGCCGAAGAAACGGTTTAATGTCCTCGGTGGATGTTCCTAATCCAGATATTAATTATTAAATTTAATATTTTACACTTCGGTGATCACGTCCGGCATTGGCTGCGTTCAAAACATACCTCGGGCCTGCCATTCATTTTCGGAATACATTAAACGTAACACAATGAATTTTTATTACACGTTACTACTCCGGCAACTCTTCGTGGCGAACGGAATTATTATCATTATGTTAAACTAGTTGTAAGCCATTGTTACAAGACATTAACCGACGTTTCATTTACAGATGGGATCAGTGCTTTTTCGGCTGAAATTTTTTTCACGTCCAACATTGTTACAACGGTTTAATCAGGGAATTATACACTTTCTGATTGTAACCGGTGTACCTACCGCGTGGATTGGCCGTTTGGTTGTCTATTTCGTTCGAATCCATCCTTTTAAATGAGTGAGGAGATAAACAGTTTGATTATTCGAACTGTTTATGATCATCCAGCATTTTAGCGATATTTTGTGGCGGGTTAAATCGAATACTTCTGGGAATTCGAGAACCTTGTATTCGAATACTTCCAAGCGTGATCATACGAAAACCGAATATCTAAAATGTCTGCATTATTAACTGTATTTGTTTTGTTCACAATACATTCAGCTAGTCTGGCAAGATATATTTGAAGTAGGGCTGATGAGTTTTCTGTTGTGAGAACTCTAAATTGCTTTTTCAAGATGTTCTGATGTTGTAGGATTTTTTTTGAAGGAACTTATTTCGAGCAAGTTGTTTTTGAAGAAGTTCTTGAGGTTATGTTTAGCATTTTTTGAAAGGGATTTGGTTTCCATAAAACAAGGTACGAAACAAAATTTTGGATCCTTCAAGTAATTGTAATTATAAATTTATATTTCTTTGAATTCTCTTAATCCCTTTTCGTACTGTGTAATGAGTGTTAATTCTAAATGACTACTGAATTGAAATAGTATTTTTAAGATATTTATTATATTCAATTCTAAAAGTTTTTGAATGAAAATTTTTTTTAAATTAAAATTTGTAGGTTAAAAGAATGAATCTGTATGATATTTTAAAAAAATGCAAAATATATCATCAACATATCTTTTCGAATAAATAACTTTCTTTATCAAATAACCTCGTGAAGAAAAGATTTTATTTTCAAGATGAGTCATAAAAATTTCGCTCAAAATTGTTGATAAGGGAGAACCCATAGGGAAACCGTCTACTTAATTGTTCAATATAAGAAAAACAAATGTTAACTTCCTCTATTTTATTGATTTACACGACAATTGTTTCGTCATACTATGACTTCATCAGGTGAGTATTTAAACTTCAAGTTTAACATTTGTTTTTCTTATATTGAAGATGAATTTCCGTCAAGTAAAGACCGAGACAATCAAAAATACTTAATTGTTGGTAAGTTTTATAGTTGAATTTGAAATAACTTTGTTTGAGGCATATTTCAAGTAGAATCATTGTTTCTCATATAATTTGGGAGGTGAGTGATTGATTTTGGTGTAATAAAATTTTGACCATATTTTGAATTTTTAAATTAAGTATGCAAGAAAATAAATTCACAACATCGAACGAAACAAGTTTAGCGTTAGGGGGAATTTTGAAAGTTATTAGTGTTCTGTGAGCTGTATAGTATTTTTGATCGAATCTTTTAGGTTGTACCAAATTTAGTGAAATGATGTTGAATTGTTTACAAGTTTTTGACTGGGGTGCTATTTGACTATTATAGTCCATCTAAAAAGTATCCCAAATTTATTTTGTTTTCATAATTTCAATATACTTCTTTTTCGTAACATTCTGAGACAAAAGTAATGTATAAAATAGGTTATGCAGATAGTCGGCTATGGCCAAAGTTGCATGGCAACACTATTTGTCAAATATTGTAGATTGTCAACACGTATACATTTCATGAAATAATGTCGTAACTAGAAAAAAGGTAGAATATTTGTATAGAAAACGTTTTCGAAAAGTTAAAAAATAAGTGCAATTCACTGAACTGGAAAAAAGTGCTGTATATGGGAATAAAGAGGATAAAAAATGGCATGGATATGAGGAATAGACCAGTTTCAGGAAGCACGCGCAAAATTAAAGGAAACAATTTAGACGCTTTATTGTCTTAGGACGACACAATCCGCGCTTGGGGTTTGGCAAATTGGCTAACAGATTTGAAAATGAACGAAATATAAAAGTATGTCCAGAAAAGTCAAGGCTATCAAGGAAACCAAAAAAATATCCCTATAACGACACCTTTACAAAAGGAACGAAGGATAGAATTTTGTCAACGTTTCCAAGAAGATAATTTAAATAATGTCCTGATATTTAATGAAAGTTGTTTCCACCTTGATGAAAATCACTTAAAAATCACATCAAAACACGCTGTTACTGTTCAAATTTCCAAATTTCCCACTAAAATAATGGTTTAGTGAGCAATATTTCAGCGTGGTGCTACGCTTCTCTGCATAGTTGATGGTACCTTTAATAGTGAAAAGTATTGTGGCATTCTAAACGATTTTCTCCTTGAAACAGCGCATGCTTTATATCCACAGGGGTGGCGTTTTCAGCAGGATAACGCCATACTTCAGCCTATACTTAAGCTTGGATGCAAGAACACCAATTGAAAACCATTTCATGGCCAGCAGCTTCACCAGATCTTAGTCCCGTTGCAAATATATGGGGATTAATGAAGATTGAAGCTGAACGAGCAGCTCTACGAATTAGAGATGATTTAATATAGAGTTTTATAGTCCTGGACTACCATCAGCGAAAATTATGGAGGTGATCTAGTTTCGCGTGTACCTCGACGTTTAGTCAAGTGTTTACAGTTAAATGGAGGTTGTATAAGTAAATAAGATGAATATTTTGTTATAGTTTTCTAATTCAAGAATCAAAAATATATACTAAATAATTACAATTTAGGTTTGTTTTTTCCGGATACTTTCTAGACGGACTATAGATTCATTACATGAATAAACAGTGAAACTGAAGCCAAGTGTTTCTATTCACTTTATTAATTCAAAAATGTTTCGGTGATATGAGAGAAATCAATATCATTTATCAAGTATTAATTTATATATCCACATTTGCTTCAGTTTTGGAGATCTTTTGGAACGATGTTTCTTGAAAAAGACCTCATCAAATTACATTAACACAATTCGCCTGAATGAAATTAACGATTCAATCCACGATTAAAACGTTAGAAGATTAAAAAAACATAAAACCAACGACGTTGTTTATACAATTTCCAGAACAAACGGGCAAAACAGTTATGCCGCTGATTAATGCTTAACGCAATTCATAAGGAGATTCTTATCTCAATTTCTCATGACTCAATCTTTTTGCTCAGACGTACTTTGGAATGTCGAAGCAACAGGAATGAATTCAATAATACCAGTTATGAAAATTGAAAAGGTACCCTTGTTTCTACATGTTCGATTCACTTAACGTTGTAATAAACGTAGGATCATTACGTCCTGACTTATAGCCGATTGGTATACACGCACAACCTCATTAGTACGAAATAAAAAGACTATAAATTAATCTGCTATATTGTTCACATTTCTTCTGGTATCCTGTGAGAGCCTGATCGGTAGCCGCTGTCCCACCCACTGAACGTCCTAGTGGTACGCATAAGTATAGAGTAGAGCCTTATATTGAACATAATATCAAATCTTAATGAAAATTTAAGTTGGCTTATATGAAACTCTCTTTTTTTTTGTTCCCCCCTCGAGACTTAATAGAGTCGAGATTACGGCCGGTAACTTATTTCATCACGTCGTGTTTTTCTTTACGCCACTAAATTGAATCCCAAAGGTCGGATCAATTAAGAACAGCTTCCGGTTAAATTCGCATTCCATCTCTCAAGTGATTAGGTTCGCGTTTCAGCTTTTTTTCTCGTTGAGAACGTCATCTTTTCGAATCAACTATAATTATACTGTTTATTTTCGTTACGGTATATACTTTGATATGTTGCCTTTTGTGTTGAGTTTTTTCATTTTGCGAACTTGTTCAAGGGAACAGCGTGTCCCAGTGTCTAAGATTTTTGAATTTTGTTCACTCTGATGGAGAATCCGAGGTCCAAAGTGATTCTATGCGACCGGTTCGACCGTAAACACTCTTACTTTCGAACGGAAAGTGCTTGGGCCATGAAACTTTCAGGGTAGGTGTGAGATCTATATCGGTTGAGTTCGTTAATGCGCCAAATCGGTTGGATGGTTCCGTTGTAATTCACATTCGAAATTTTATCTTATTTTTCTCAATATTTTGGAAATTGGAGATGCGGTGGAACTGAAATTTGGTATTTAGAAGTAAAATAACGACGCACATGTTCGTGTAAAATTTCATGAGGATCGTAGGATGAGAAAGTTTAAAAAAATGTATTAGCAGAGCAGCGTTAAGCGCTACCGAAACCATGGCAACAGTCCTGCGAGTTTAAATTTAGCATTCAGATGTAAAATAACGACGAGAAAACTTGTGCAAAATTTAGTGAGGATCATATAATCGAAAGATTCAAAAATATACATTTTGTGCATTGACCGAAAACCAGAGCAACAGTAAGTTTGAATTAGACATTTTTGGGAAAACTAACACTACTGATACCATAATTCATTCGAAATCAGTCAAGGCAAATTAAAATGTCAACACTCCAGTTTCATTCATAGACTTTTGAGCATCCCGTTGAACAAAGTCAATTTCCGAAAAGAAGTCAATATTATATTGACATCAAGTCAATATAATTGAAACCATAGACAGACAGGCCGATGTTTACAGGATAGAATCAAAGAACATAGGATTTCTATTTTGAAAAACCAGAAATCAATCATTTTTCAAATTTTTTACTATATAATGTTGAACAGGATAAATTGATGGACTATTTGGAGATTTTATCAGTCAAAAAATTCATTGAGAAAAAGGAGAATTCAACAAATTCCCAAATACTCTTTGGGAACAATGGCCATAAATGTCCAAAGTGTAATAAAAGAACCGTTTTCAATTTTAAGTTAAGTTACTTTTTGTATTCCTTTGAAGATGGTCGAAAGACCGAAACATGTGTAAGGATTCTGAATAAAAGCTGTAAAATATAAAAACTGTTGAATTTTTAAAATAAATTGTTATTATGTTTCACCAACCGCAAAATCCATCCATTTTATATTTTGATAAATTATAAGAAGACATATATTTCTCAAAAAAAACAGTAAATTATATGCATTATTGAATAATGCTAGCCAAACTTAAAGCAATATGTTGACGTCACATCACAGTATAGGTACCGTTCAAGTTCCAAGTAGCTTTGGCAATCTGATAGTGATATGAAACTTCGAGTGTAAAAAATGTTTAAACTTTTTCACAAAATTTAAAATATCATACAGATTTCTTCTGGAAGCCTCCTACAAATTTCAATTTAAAAAAAATTTCATTCAAAATTTTTAGAATTGAATGAAATATATGTCTTAAGAACACACTGTGTAAATTTAGTAGACATATAGAATTAATACTTATTACGCAGTACCGAAGGGAATTAAATAAATTCAAAGAAATACAAATTGTCAACTAAAAATTATTAAATAAATACTTGAAGAGTACAAAATTTTGTTTCATTCCTTGTTTTATGAAAAACTGAATTATTCCTTTTCAAAAATGCTATTAATTTAATTCTTTACAGGGTAGCTTCTACTATTATATTACAAAATTTAAATATCAAAATAGATGTATTCTGTTAGCCTTCTATAAATTTTAATTTAATTTTCTGAATGTGAAGTAGGACGGACGGAGATCTTATTTAATTTCAAATTGTTTTTCGATGATGTGCTACATTTTTTGGGAGATATTTGAAGTAACTTATTCAAATATTTGAATACATTAAATATTTCAAATAAAATAGTTTTGAAGAACTTCTTAAAATTATGTTTTGCATTTTTTAAAAAGATTTGGTTTACATAAATGTAAAAAAAATTTGGTCCCCTTCAAGTATCCAATTAGTAATTTTAATTGACAATTTATATTTCGTTGGGTTTTTTTATTCCATTTGATATTATATAATGAGTTTCGATTTTATATGACTACTGCTTTTAAGCAGTGCTTATAAATATTAATTTAATTCAAAAAGTTATTGAATAAAATTTTTTTAAATTAAAATTTATAGGAGGCTAACAAAATGAATCTGTTTTGATATTTAGATTTTGTAATAATCTTTCTATCAAGTAAAAAACCTCTTCTTATTATTTTATTGTACATATAATTATATTTTGGTTTTCGTGACTCATTATATGAAGGTCATTTGGTTTTATAAGGCCATAAATATACCTTACAAGCTTTGTGTGATTGTTGAGATGAACACAGAATATGTTGTACTTTTAAAGTTCTCTAATTTTAGTGTTTGTTCAATAAGAATACCACGAGGTTTGTCTGTTATTATTTTTTTTTTGATAATTGATTATATTTTTTAAATGCAGTGCTTATAAGACATTAATTGTATTCTAAAAGTTTTTCAAATTAAAATTCATAGGAGGCTAACAGAATAAATCTATTTCAATATTTAAATTGCCGGATAGCCTATTAACCAAAATAACATACTTTTCACTAAGAAGTATTAAAAACCTCGGCAAAAAAATAATATAAATAATGACAAAAATAATCGAAAATAATGAACAAGAAACAACGCCAATACAATAAAATCGTTCACCGAGACTAGCCGTAAATCTCTCGACAGATGAAATGAGACAGTAAAATGGAAACTTCACTCACTAGAGCATTCGCACATTACGTGAACCACCAATTTCAATTTCGAAAATTCCCTTGCGTAGCGTACGCAATAAATAACGCTAATATATAACCGTGTGTGGGTCTGACGAAACGTTTATTCAGATAAAATACACAAATAGCAACACTGGAGCGAGGTGTTGAGGCTTTTATTATTCTATTTACAGAAGAAACGGCCGAGATTGAAATTCGAAAATATTTATAATGCCAACATCACGAAAACAAATGTGAATCGCTATCAGGAAGAACCGTATTCTTACGAGATGATTTTAAAAGAGTCCGATTTTTCAAGTGGACAACCGAGCGGGCGTCGTTGCCAGATTGTCCGAATTTTTCTTGACAGTTGAGTGCTTAGGTAATAGGTTAAGTAGGCGTCTAACATGCTATGGAGTTGCGGGTTTCGTAACACAATTTCCTGCAGCTTCGCGATCTTGAAATTTACCATTCAAGATTTGAAAAATGTCTTTTTACGACTACATCACAATTTACAGTATCGCTCAATGGGAAGCCGTACGAAAGAAACTGTTCAAGTTATTGGACAAAGAACTGAGGAATCCTTTACAGTCGAAAAGATTGAAAGCTTGATTTTTGAGAAGTTCAATGTCATGCCCAATCTAACCGTGGCCAGAAGACTTGTTTACGATACAAGGTCATTCGCAAAAGATGCGACGGACATGCCGTTTTCACTAGTCTTACAGAGTTCTCTTTCGAGCAAAGCGGGACTTGGCGAAAGTTTAAAGAAGAAAAACAGCTATTTATGGAATATAAACATAGACGCTTTGCGGACCACGTAGCACTCTAGATTCTTTGAAGTATTTCACGCAGATGGTTAAGAATCTCATCTATACGATACATTAAGATTGTCCCACATTAAGACTAAGAGGTTCCTTGATTATTCCGACTGAAATATAGCGAAATGACGAAAAATCGGTAGAAATACGGTTATACCATTCTGCAGCATTATTCTGAAAATGTATAAGTGAATACTCGTTGATTAAGGGGGAAAATTACTTTGTAGGTTTTATAAGTTGTAGTTTTTTTTAAATATTACAGATAATAGCTTCGGATTCATACTCCGAAACTTCTGAAGATTCAATCTGAAAATTCTGTTGAAAACATTTCAGAATTAAATTAAATAAAATACATCAAAAACAATGTTTTTCATATAGACATAATTTGTGTTTTCCCACATACGCGAAACAGCTTTCAAATATGAAGTCTATGATCTTCCTTCGACATTTTTCTATGAAATAACCTAATTTTTCCATAGTTCTTAAGTACGTTTTTCAAAATTTGCTTCTGAACACAATATTTGACGAATGAAGATATATTTTATTGTTTTATTAAGCATCTAAATAACTCACAACTGATATAGGTTAAAATTTCAGATTCCTTTTCTGGAGAATGTGCTATCTATTTTTTAGACAGGGAAATAAAAGAGATCATTAGATTCCTGATTAAATCTGCAGAGGTTTCTGAGAATTAATTACGCTATTATCTGTGTTATAATATTAGCTTTTGAAAACAGAAAGATGAACTAGCAATAGGCTCACTTCTTAGCTCATTCCTTGGTGAAATCTTAACATCTACCTTAGGTTTGCAAATTGAACATTAAGAAAATGTTCAAACTACTAATACAACATTTTGAATTTCTTTGAATGAATAAATTCACCCATACTCATTGAGACAAGAGTAGACAAGTTATTTTTTATGTTTGATGTAAGATTCCAAAGGTTCATCATTAGGAAAAATAAACCAAAACACAATGCCGAATAATCTACAGATCTACAAACAACCCAGTGACTCCGAAACATCCCCTCGCCATAACAAAACGAAATGACACAAAGAGTCGATCTATACCATCCGAAAAATGCGCGAAAGGCACAAAACAAAGATACAAGAATGGGACCTATTCGTTCTATTAAACGCACCCCGATGTCCCTAACACAATAATCAAAATACGCTTCCCTATGGGAACTGAAAATAAACAGTTTACCTACAAGTTATAACCACATCAGCGGCTCTCAATGCGCACCCGTTACAGGGGGGTGCGCATTGAGACCGTACGAGTACGCTCCGCAAGTGAGAAGTGCCTTTATTACATAATGTAGAAATTGTAGTTCACGTCTATTCATATTTGTGTACGCTTCTCGTTTTCCCCTCCTGACGAACGAAGATGCGTTAAGGGGTCCGAAACATGTTTGGTTTGGATGGCGTGTCCGGATTTTGCGAATGGATACTGTTTATTTTGGATGTTTCCGGTCTTGGGGACCTTGTAGACGGAATGGATTTGATTTTAACGTATTCATGGCTTATTGATAAGTTAATGGGGTTGAAACGACCGAAGGAAGTTTGACAATTTCCTCAGCTGATGCGACGACGGTTTCCACGAAAATTTTCTGAAGGACCTGTAAATGTACCATTTGTTTGACCCGCGTTCTACCCGGACCTTACTCCTATGGTTTTCTCCGTACTCAAATCAATGTGCACAGTTTTTCCAATTTATTCCGTTTATTGAGCAATATGTTGTATCATAATGAAAAAAATACTGGTAGAATCAGACGTAGTTGAAATGATATACCTACTTAATGAATACTAGTATGGTCCATTGAACATTATAACCGAATAATTAAATTTTTTCGAGTAGTTCAATGAGCCAGTAGGTCAAATGAACTCCGAAAATCGGACAAAACTAAGAAATGTCACATATTCTTTCGTTCGTAGTAAATAAACGGCAAATCGTATGGAAATAAAAGTGCTTTTATCAGTTAGGTCGGTGTTTCGGCTCACAAAAAAAGCATTTTTGAAGTTACTTTTCTATGGTCGGTTATCATGACGCTTACTGCCTTAATTATTAAATGCAAATATACTTACTAATGAGTCTACTTCGGGATCTGCTATATAATAGGGTTTCTCCTGACGTATCTGTAAAAAAAGAAAAATTGATATGAATTAATGAAATCTTGAATGAAGAATAAATCTGAATCAAAAAGAATTATCCATTTGATTTGAAATTATAATAAAAATACGACAGAGCTGAAACGATTTGAATAAATTGATACTGTAGGAGCTAGTGAAAAATCGATTAAAACTTATACGACAAAATTTAACATAATCTGTAAGGAATTCAAAAGAATGGGATGATGTAAATGTAAGAGTAACAAATATATATTTTTATTCTGTGTTTGCGAATAAATAATGATCGACGAAATACAATAACTAACACCATAGTTTGTTTTAATAGAAATGAATAATTTCTTCATTTCTGTGCAAGAATGGCTTCAAAAACATTTTCAGTTATATTTTTATCTCTATGTGCTGTCACTCAGTGTCAGATGAATTATGTTATTCATCTGTCAATTCGCCATTTCATTTATGAGAGGATAAGTGAAATATTGATGATATTATTTGAATTATTTAATCAAGGAATGATATTTGAAAAAAATTGATTAACTCAAATTGAATTTCACTTTATGAGAAAATAGCATTTTATACTTGCTGAGAAGAGCCAATGTCAAATCTTGTCTAAAAGTGCTATCTGCACTACTACTAGAATAAATTGTCATTTAATTTCTTCATTTCCCTTATTATAATAGTTACAAATGAATTGAATGAAGGGAAATTTTGTATTTGCATATTTTAGATCTTGCCGATACAGGACGTGAATTTCCATTTATTTTTCTCTGAAGCACAACTCATAACGAATACGAGACATTTCCAAGACGCGGACATAAAAAACACACCACAATATACGTTACGTTGTGGTCACATAAGTATTCATCGAATCACAAAGTCCTTATTCCATCCAGTTCTTCGTCGAAAGTGAATCTGCGACAAGGTTGATATTCTCGAAGAATCCGGGCTAGATTTATATCGTCCGCATGCTCTCAAAGAAAGGGAAATTTTCTGGTTTGATCGAGATCCAGATTAGTTACCGTTTCGGCTAAGAACACAGGACGAAGGTGGCTACTTGAACGAAACCCCGGTACCTGCGTAAGTCCACAATATTAATGGCATATTAAAAACCCGTTCCTTTATGAATAATGGATCCGAATTTTTGCGATATTCCTGAAATCCTTTCGAGACCGGCCTCCTGCGTTCAAACGCGGGAGCCGAGGACCGAAAAACATTGATTAAGCCCCAAGACGGTAAGGTGTAATTACACAGAGGTCGTATACGCCCCTCATCCACGTGCCCGAACCGCTTTTTATCCAGTTTTTATTATAATTATAGCTATTTTCTTAGAGGACCGGTAAGCTCGTTTTATTAGGGAAGGTGTGAGTGGAGCGACATCGCAGGCGGCCATGACGACAACTTAATAGCAACTGCGCCTATGTAATTTTGGTTGTCATCTAGACTATACTTATTTACCAAGAGACTAAATGGGAGTTATCCTAAATTGCAGAGACAAATGTTAGGTCGTCTCAATGATATAAACTAAGCCTTCAGGCTACCATGACAGTGTCTTCGACAGACAAACCTTTCTGTGTGATTCTAATCACCCCTATGTCAGTGGTCCTCAACCTTCTGAAGATCTGGGGACCGCTAGGACTTGTTTGTTTCTGGTTACCTTCTTTTAGGTGTAATGAGTATTTAATTAAATCCAAAGGGAGGAGGACTTCTAACATCGCAACTATTGTATTAATTTGATTATATACTTTTTCAATTAGTTTCTCTTTCTACTGCTTCAGTTCTAGCAAAGTTGAAGGTTGAAAAAGTAGTTTGTAAGTATACATTTAGAAATTGAGCACGATGTTCAAAAGTCAAGGAACAAAATGTCAAAATGACATATTGATTCCACATTTTTGAGGAATTTCGAAATATGTAATAATATATTATGATTTGAAAATAAACTCATGATGAATATTAGATAATCCGAAAGTCTTTTAGAATCAAACCTCAATATAACCCACCATTATTTTATGCATTAGTTCAGAAATTTGTATATTTATGTGGAGAGAATGAATTTCCACTTTTATGTGATTTGAACATGACAATTTGATTTATGTTTTAGGGAAAAGATAGCACAGAAACGAAAAATCAATGACTTCTTCAATTTAATGTTATTAAAATAGTGGTAATTCTCTTTTTTTGATATAACTTACAGGCAATAGAGTGGACAATTTAAAATTTGCATTTCTACACGAATGACGTAAGTGTTGCCGCACACCAAATAAACACTTCAAAATTCAAACTCTAGATGGCTCACGCTGATGATTTTCCTTAAAATAATTCAAGATAATACTGGATGTTTTAGAATATAAAGACAAGTACTCAACCCAGTCTATGAAGTTAAGAATTTGAGATAGCGGACGAAAAGTGACTGCAAGAATTCTGTATAAATTATTTCAAAGTTTCAATCGAATTTTTTCAGAAAAAAATTTTCTTCCATCTGTGACTTTCGAATTCGCTAAGTAAAATTTATTGAATAATCTAATGAAAAATTGTCCAATCAAATCAAGTGCCACCATCGTTTACAGGAGTAACTTGATGTTTCTTACGCCCCAGATCATTTTATGCATCTTAATCAAATTTCATGGAATTTATGAGTCAAAAGTTTTGCGAGTTCATTAAAATATGATCTTATTTAATTTAATGATGAAGTCATAGAATTTGTGCTTCTACATGCCGCGAATGTTCAAATGTCTTCGCAGATCCATAACTTAAAGTGCGCAGGATACTAGAAGAGTTAATCACTTCTCCTGGACAGCCTGTAGAGTTCGCCCTTGGGCTTTATTTTATTTAAATTAGCCACGGCTTACATTCAGACAGCTTCCAATCTTCTCCGAACAGTTTAAGTTAACTCCTGGGGTCGTCCTACTTTTTTCTCCATTTTTCTAACAGACAACTCTACTCGAACAAGTGAAGCCGTTGACCGGCCGCTGTCTGCTCCCTGCCAGAGCCAACGTTGATGTTTCGCGTGCGTAATTACACCTCCGTGGCAGATGAGAGTTGTACACGCTGTTACACTAATGGCACTGCCCAAACTTTGCCCCAACAAAAGTTATAAACGGGACTTCTATGCCTAACCGAAACTTCTCCCAAAATACAACCATAGAGTACAGCAAAACACGGTATAATTAATCGTCAAGAGGAGATCATAGAATTGCGGGTGGCTGCCCTCGACCATCGAAACCTAACACCATAACTAACCGTGGCTGGGTTCGGAAACGTGCCACCTGCAACCGGTGACGCGAAGCTGCCAACACGAGAAATCCAATATCCCCAAATTTGAATCGGATCGTATTCGACACCATAAATTATCCCTTTATGAGGAAACAAAATGAATAATCAACGTTGAAGGCAATTAATATGATATATGGAAATTTGCGACTGACGTGTTTGAACATTGTGAACTGGTGTGTGTCTTTATTCGCTGTAACATTGTTCACGACCATCTTTTTAACTTAATGGTTTGAATCATAGCACTTTTGCTGTTTAAACGACGTCTCGTTAGTCTGAATTATATCGAACATTCTTATTGAGGATTGAAAATTCGGACTAGTAATAATATCAGTACGAATCTTTAAAAATCTTCCAGATGGCGTTTATTAAACTAACGAATACAAATGATATAGCTGATATAACCTGAAGGAATTCTGTTCTATTGTCCCAAAAAAATCAGGATTACCTTCTTTCATGCAATTGTCGTCAGACCATCCCAACATGTACAAAGGGTGGCTGAATGTAAATCGGGGTGGCTCGCAGGCCGTCGAAGTGAACAGCATTTCAACAAAGGCTTTGAGTCTTCGCACCAATAACTTTCTAAACTCCGGCCATATGGCATGATGGATACACCCCGTCCAGAAAAGATCCAAACATGAATTCCTCATAATGAATACGATTCTATCCATACCTCATTTAACCGTCATTGTGCCTTCTGAATTGGATTAAATTTTCAAATGGTAGACTGATGTTTTCGATCGTGATCGACCGGGGTCGCTCGGATGGAATGTTTGAATTTTTAATCAATGATTCAGCAGATAAAATATTCGTTCTGTCAGTTTCGTTTCTACGTGTATTTTTTTTGTCAAAAGTCAGATTTTACGTTATTTAAAATTAATTGGGGGCATTTATTGGTTACTCAAAAAAATTGCTGCAAATTTTAAACACTAACTTTTATCCTCAACGATTAAGAGTTAAAGAATTTGATCAAATGAATGGAGTATGCAGTTGGCTCTAGGTGAAACATTATAACAATTTTATTCAAAACAATTCACAGTTTTTATGTTTCACAATTGATTCAGAATCCTGACACGTGTTTCGGTCTTTCGATCATCTCAAAAGAGTACAAAAAGGATTTAAAGTTAAAATTGAAAATGTTCTTTTATTACACTCACTGTTGCCAAAGAGTATTTGGGAATTTTTCAAATTCTCCTTTTTCTGAATGGCTTTTTTTAATTGATAGAATCTCTGAATAGTCCATTAATGTACCCTTATTAACATTATATAGTAAAGTGGCATCTTTCTCATCAAAAAAAATATTATTTTCTATGCAATTTTCTGCAAAACCGGTTGATTTCTGGTTTTTCAAAATAAACATCTTATGTTATTTGATTCTGTTATAAACATCGGCATGTCTGTCCCATATACATTCTGTCAAGAAAGTACCGGGAATTATCGATTGGCGGGGCAATCAGGCAGGTAAAATTTTTGTTTTCTAGGTTGGTACCACTGTCCTTAATTACTATGCCAAGCTTGAGCGGGATCTGTCAACTAGTGTGTTTGCAACAGCTGATTAAGTCAGTCGATGTCAGAGTGCGTGCCGATTTTTACTATGGGTGATTACGTTGAGCAAAGAATTTGTTTAAAGTTTTGTGTTGCAAATGAATTTTCGTGTGCCGATGCATTGAAAATGTTGCAAAAGGCCTTTGGTGATAATGCTCTATCGAAAACTCGTGCATATCAGTGGTACAGAGCCTTCAAGGACGGTCGTGAAGTGGACGCCCATCGATGGCTTCGATCGAAGATAACGTCGATAAAATTAAGGAAAGGGTGCTGGAAAACCGTCGTACCAGCTTGAGAGAGATAGCACATGATCTTAAGATATCCCACGAGTCCGCTCGTACGATTTTGATTGATATTTTGGGCATGAGAAAGGTGGCCGCACGACTCGTACCGAAAGACCTGAATTTTCTTTAAAAACGTCATCGCGAACAGGTTGCTTCAGACATGCTGGATCGCTGTAATTCCGATTCTACATTCATGGAACGCATTATAACTGGTGATGAGACCTGGGTCTACGAGTACGATATGCAAACAAGCCAGCAATCATCGGAATGGGTGGCAAAAAATGAGCCGAAACCGAAAAAACCACGCCAAAGCCGCTCGAAAATGAAGGTGATGCTCATTGTTTTCTTCGATATCCGTGGCGTGGTGCACTACGAATTCGTTCCAGAGGGTCAGACGGTAAACAAGAAGTATTACCTAGGCGTTATGAAACGTTTGCGTGAGCGTATCCATAAGAAGCGGCCAAAATTGTGGGCGAACAACTCATGGATTTTGCATGACGATAACGCGCCTTCTCACCGAGCTACGATTGCGACTGACTTTCTCGCCAAAAACTCAACAAACGTGCTTCAGCAACCACCGTATTCGCCGGATTTGGCTCCCTGCGACTTTTTTCTCTACCCAAAACTAAAATTGCCCCTTCGTGGCACCCGTTTTGAGTCGATTGAAGCCATAAAACAAAATTTGGCGTGAAAGCTTAAGTCCATCCCGGAAAGCGCCTATAAAAAATGTTTCGATAATTGGAAGTGCCGTTGGCATAGATGTATTGAAGCAAATGGAGCCTATTTTGAAGGCGACCCAATAAATTTTGACGATTAAATGTAAAAATGTTGTTTTAATTGAAAATTCCCGGTACTTTTTTGACAGAGTAGTATGTAGCATTAAATGTGATTATTGTAATGCTTCATTTATAGGACAGACAGGTCGATGTTTACAACATAGAAAGAACATAGGATGTCTATTTTGAAAAACCAGAAATCAACCAGTTTTGCAGAACATTGTATAGAAAATAATAATTTTTTTAATGGGAAAGATGTCAACTATTTAATGAAGAATGCTAAGATCTTGGTTCACCAAAATCAACAAATCAATTTGATCTGTGATTTAGCAGCGATTCCAGGTTAGATCAGAGCACCAAATATTTTGTGAGACCCAATCTGTACTTGATCGATGATCAACAGAGGTTAATTTGTCATATTTTAACACAGTGACTAAATCTGTCACTTTGAGAACATAGAACTAGAAAAATCGTAGAAGGACTCCGTGATCAACAGGCTTGATCCGATGATTAAAGTTTTGTTCTCATTTGAAATTTCATTTGTCGAATACTTATAAATAACTAATTCTATCGAGTTTAAATTTAGCAATCAGATGGAAAATAACAATGAGAGAGGACTAATTGAAAAGTTCATAAGGATCGTAGGTGATCGTAGCTCTTGACTACAGACGCTTTTCTTGAATTTTCACTGTGCATCGTATTCAATCCCTATATTTATTTGTCAATCATTTTATTCATATCTGTCATATGTCAAAGAGATTTGTCAAACTTATTTTAAGGCAAAAATCACTGAAAAATGTATTGTTAAAAATCTATTAATTCAAATTTATTTGAAATAGGAAAAATGATGTTTAATATGAAGGCAATTTATACACCTTTCTGCAAAACCATATTATTTTCATTGATTTTCCACCAGTTGTAGAAGGTATTTCATCTGCAGAGAAACATAGTTCCCTCCATTCAAAAGACTCCCCCATAGTGAAATTGACGATGGTCGTCCAAACATTGTATTTTATCGCTTCGAATATATTCATTCAAATCCGCCTAACGAAGCAATGAATTTTAGAGTTTTTTCGTTCTAAACAAACGATGGGAACCCCACAGCGTTCAGACTAGTCGACTTTCCTGATACATTTGGTCTTGGTAGTGCTCTGGACGAGTCACCTGCCGTTCCTACAACGCAGTATAATTTATTGTGGGGCCTGTAAAACATTTTATAAAGGCCGTAAAAGAGTTACTTATGTTTCAAACGGAATTAGGACCTCTTCTGTTTTTCCATTTCTATGTGGGTAGAATAAATCAATTGTAAATTCGATATGAACTTTTGAGAATACTGCCCATATAAGAACTACAAGAGAGAGCAGTTTTATTTATAGTTATGAGGACAATAAGTTGGTACGAAACTGGACAATAAAAAGTAATGTTGAGGGTTATTCCTTAAGATCTCACGTGTTTGTTGTTTACCATCGTATTGATGAATTCAGTTCATAATTTCTTAATAATGAAACTGGGATCCAACAATATCAGTTTTTGGTAGGCAGCAATCTATTTCGTGGAAATAGAAAGTTAAGAACCTCGTTTCTGTAAACCTGGTTGACAAGTATGATTTTGTCCAATCTCCATTCGATGACAGTAATAGTGACAGTAAACACAGAAGCTTGTAAAATGTCAATTGTCAAACTCTGGGCTGCAGAACTCGGCACAAAACGACACTAGAATTTTTGGGGATGAATTTGTGAAAATATTAACCCTCGATTTCTTTCACATGCAGTCGATAAAACTGGGACAAAAGCAACGACAGCAAACTTTTACATCATAGGTGAGTCGACCCAGAACGTGATCTTATCACCGGCTAGCGCCAACGAAATGTTGTTTGTATACGTTTATGACCTACGAAATGAGATCATAAAACGCAGCAGCTGTCGATCAAGTTACCAGTCCCGAATCCGCTACTTTTTGACCCAAAGTTTAAATTAACTTCTTGAATGGCCTCACGACACGAGAAGCGGTTTTTACCTCATCTAAGGTTTTGCGTGGTCAATCCACAGGTGTACCCAGAGCCTCAGCAACTACCGGATAGAATTTTAAACGTGTAGTTTAACATCATCATCTTACACCGTATTATTATCCTTAATCAAAATTTGAACAGAAAGGTGGTTTTTTTGGTATTCACTTAATTTCCCATTAGAGGGATCCAAGTCGTTCCTTGCCAACTTTGGTAGGTAAACACTTATCCTGCGTCATGTAAGAACTTCCTGAAAGCTGACTTCCTTTCATAACAATTCCATTTCTTTCAATGCCGAATTGATTTATTCACTATGATGTAAATAACCAGTCGACCGGCATTAATTGTTCATGGGAAATTAATAGTCCTTTTTGATTTATTCAGTATCAATATAACGTCTGGGCAATAATAAAGACGTATAATAAACAAGATCAACTGAATATTAATGACATTAAATCTCTATTTCGCTCTCGAATATCAGAACCCAGAGATAATCAATGATTTTCACATAAAATAGGAAATATTTAAGATCGACTTTCATTGTTATTGGTTCTTAATATAATTTGTCACTGTGTAGATATTTATTGATTTATAATGTGTTTATGACGCTATATATTTGAACGGAGCTCCTTCGGAAATATAATATATAAATTACACTTCTTTCACTAGAAGGTAGAACAAAAATTGATTAAGCTTTTTTGCAATTTCTCCACTATTATAAATTATGAAAGGATAATAAAAATATAAAAATAAATATTATCACAGCAGTCAATATTGATACGTTTCATCCTGGTTTCTTGTTATATCTATTAATTTGATTGGGGTTTTTTCTTTAATGCATTACATGGACTAAGTACTATCAATATCTTCGTACTATCTAGTTCTTTAATTCTAACTTTGTTTGTTCTAGGGACATATGTTGCCCAAATGTATTGATTATTGAATTTTGAGCCGAAAATGGTCTCAAACGATTAGGTTGGACTGACTTATAGAATTTTAAATAGAACAAGTGAACTCATTGAAATTGGCAACACAATTCTGAATTCAAAAAAATAATTAACCAAAACTAAACGTAAATATAGGAGTAAATTTTTGATGAAAGGAATTTAGGCCAAGTCAGGCGACTGATGAATTCGTTCATTTAGGTCATTTATTCAATTCAGTCCTAGTTCTCATGAGAATTCCAAACTCGGATCGAACAATATTCTTGGCAGCTTCTCTTCTTATCGTCTTGAAAGGCGTCTAACTTTTCTGGAAGAGAACAAATATGCGATAAAGCTGCCACAATGGAAGCGTTCTCTTCGGAACTGGTACAAAAGACGCTTGCCTGGGTTCTCTCTATTCAGAATCCTCACCTGTATATACCTGGACCCAACATCCTGGACTCGGAACAAAAACAGCCGTACCTAGTGATGCGGCGTTGCCATTTACAAGTTAATTGCTGCACGTCTCCACTTTATATGGATCTTATGATCGTGTTCGGATTTTAATTAAAAGGATAGAATTAAATCGCATACGGGGTCTAATTACGCGCAATTTCGCATTTATTCGCAGTTTCCTCGGGGAAATTGATACACAGAAGCGTTATTTATAAGCGTATTACCGAAACACGCCGTTTAGAGATGAGCTTGACGCAGAATGTAAAAAAATCTACTAGACTTAAGGAAATGTACGTAAAAAACATCTATGTTTTCTCCATTCTGTGCTTGTTACAATCATCTGTCATCAGTAACATTTTCTGTTGCAAAATGTAACCTCACAACGATGACAAATTATTCAACTGTCATCTGCAGAAATATCTACTAGCATCGCAATTTCGAAATAGCTTCTTCACTGCATTTTAATTGAAGGATTCACCAAGTTTAACGAAATTGAGCATAAAACCACTTTGAGTTCTAATACCGATCAACTCCAAAAAAAAAAACCATTAAATTTTTGTTATTAATTCATTAGGTTAATGCGTCTTATTAATAGAAAATTATTCAGATTTCGAGTAAATCTGCAATTCTAATACAAATATGTCGAATTGAATAATTATAATGATTGAACCTAAAATATTTCCTTTCAGAATATTGTTGTACACCTTGATTTTTTCATGGACATAAGTTAATGTTTTGAATTAAAAGTTGGGTATTTGCATATGGTTTTGGTGTCTGGGTGTAATGCAAAACTACTATTTTCATACTAATAGAGTATATTTGACCGAGGAGATGAAAAATTAACAAGCTGTCTCAGGCTCTATAAATCATATCGTTAAGTGTTGTTCAATTTATCAAGGAATAAATCATTAACTAATAAATCAATTAATTTCAGAAAAATACTCCTGCTATTTATACATAAAATCACTGAATGTTTTCAATAAGGAAAGCAATATTTCATTTCTATCCAATTAATGGATGGGTTATGCCTAATTATTTAATCTTCATATGGTGGAAAAACCAATTAATCAGTAATTTGAAGATCCAAATGAGCCTAATTCCGTATTGTAAATTATTCAGAAACGAGACCTATGCGTGATATTAACCAATTTTCAATTTTTCAAAGACGCCCTGCATAAATTCGATGTTGATTCAAGATAAAATACGTGTTTTTACTAAGTATAATGCTGTACAACTCCTGAATACCAGTCGAGTTTCGCTTCACAAATATGACTTACGATAAGCAACATGGAGCTCATGACTTACTGTAAGGCAAACATTTCTAATAGCTGTATAAACAATTAATGGGAGATTTTTACGCGGTTACATATTTAAGGATCAGCAAGTCTCTAATCTGATTAATCGAGAAAACACGGTTATAAAAATTACCTGCTACCGTTTAGAGCAGTGATAGATAATTCGATAGATACCTTTCAATTACATATTTCTATGTACAAAATTACAGGGAGGATATCGAGCAGAGATTTAAGTTGATTTTCACTAAACTTTAAGTGAATCATTGATTTCTTGCTACAATTCAAATTCGATGGTTGAATAGGAAAACGTGTTGGAGCACAGACTGATTCAATGAATGATTTTGACAATTTAGTATTTATAAGATGAAGGTTTTGATGTAAGTCCTTTTTTCACTGTGACTTCATCATTGATTGCTAAAGAAGGTTTATCATTTAATAATTCTCAGTTGCATTTTTGTCTTATTGATTTGCCGATTAGACATTAAATTCATTCAAGTCATATGTCATCCAATGCCAACCAACATTTTTTTAATATAAAAATCACTGAATATTCTAAATTGTTGACTAATTTAAGATGAATTTCACAGAAATAGTCTGACAAATTAGAAATTAATCGATTATAAAATAAACCTAGTGATGGTTAATTTTTTTCAAAAAGGAGTAAATAATTTTTAGGTTCAAAAAGTGCCCAACGGTCATAGAAATAGACGTATCTATAGAAGACCTAACTTGATATTTCCATTTCTGACAGTATTCAGCTTTATACGTGAAATAAACAGCTACGAAATCCATTTCGTTAGCCGAATGCCCGAAAAAGTGCATATTTAGGTCAGCCTGCCCGTCGGTTGACATTGATTTTCAATGGATCAGTTATAAACTCTCCGTTTCGTCGAGCCAACACAACGGTCGCAGCCAGTTGAGTTATGAAACCAGCTCCCGAAAAGTTGTATCTACAAATGTAACAAAACTAGTCGGAGTTTTTGGATGTGGCAAATTAAAACCACATGTGCTCCGTCTGGTCGTCCATGTTTACCCGTCGCATTAATAATCCTCCCGGTTAACGTGCCAACATTAAGGGCAATCACTCTCGAAAACCAGAGAAAATTAATGAACGCAGTCGAGACGAACTATCTCGCCGTGCTAACTTTATAAATCGTATTTTTTATGCATAGTTTATCCGAGCGGACGAAATAATATTTCAGGACACCCCATCTTATTACGTTTGTGCCCCCCTTCCAGTATGATTAATGGAGCAAGATGGAAGGCTTCAGATTAGGAACCAATATTAAGCTCATTCGTAAATTATCTTCACAATGTTATTCCGAGAGATAATCATCTTCAATTCGTCGTTAAACTTCACGACCTCTTGTTCTATCCATTGTTTCCACCGTTCAGACTCGATTAAAAAGCTTTATCTGCATCTTTCCTTTGTTCTTACGTTGTCGGGATTTCCACAGCAATAGAGAATTTTCCATTTTCAACACCTTAATTTAGCCCTTACAATTCACCTCATTTTCTCACCGTATGTGTCAAATCAATTGTTACAAATTTCTTTTAGCAATTCCAATTTGACATTTTGAAATGCAAGATATTCAACACACATTCTATGCATCTTGTGTCATTCATTGATAATTTTTAACGTTCACCTATCTATGTTCCATTAAGCTTCATATTGGCAACGGTATAAAAATCAAATTGTCACAGAACAGTTAATTCGTCCACGTTCCACATGCTCGATGAAAGAAGCGTACCAATCGTCATATTGGAGGTTATAAATAACGGACTGTAATATAGCGAAGAAGATAAGATTGAAATGAATTTATTCAATGAGAAAGCACTTGTAAATAGCTCTGGAGGAGATAAGGGTGACGTCGCAGGTGGATCGAAGCCGTTGAATTTCAGCATTGAATTGCGATCGAACCGGCCGTTGATACGATGTGCACAAGTGACGCCGATACAATGGGACCGCTAATGTGGACAAAAAGCGAAATAAAAATCGGCCGACAGTATGCCGCGGAATTAATTCGACTCTATGGTTTTTGTCGTCGCGAGTTTGTCGTTTTCCTTGTAAGGGCACAGAGTGTACGGGCAGTCGTCCACAGATGCGAGGTCGAATAGCTCACACGTCTAAACTGGCATGCCAATCGCTTCTTGTTGTCGTTCATCGTCACCTTTTAATTACTGCCGATAGTAAATTAGTCCTGGCGATTGGCAGACATATGACTATCGAGGCTCGCCATTATACCCGGCTACCTTCTCACACATAGGAATTAGTTAACGCGTCTTTCGTAACACCTCGACTCGATTGTCTGTTCACTCGATTTGCAGCATTTTATTTACACCACTGCAGCATAGGGCAATACATGTTTTGTCTATGGTGAAATACTTTTGGTGTTATTTAATCGTGTATATGTTTTTGATATATCAAATTTGTTTCTATCAATTATTGTTTCCCTAGATCTGAAATGTTAATAAAAATATTTCGGAAAATTTCCTGTAGTTCTTAAACCTGTATTTTAGTTTTTATATTATTTAAGTTTGTAATAGTCATAAACTAGAAATACGGAAAGTATCAATACCTGCAAAGTAATTGAAAAATATAGGTATATATAAACAGTGCTTTCAAAGTGAAATATAGGAAATATTCTTATGTGTCTAATAAATTATTTGACAGTGCAGTTTGTGATTGATATTTTGTGAGGTTATGAATAAAAATTAAATGATATTATAAAGAACTGTCATGATCAGAGCATATTAGTAATTTTAGAAGATATGAAATGATAAACCTCAATCGATCTGAAAGATTCTGCTGAATTACTTAGGTTTGTACCCATGTAAATGTTAACTGGTTGAAGAACTAGACCACACTGATCATCCTTTCTGCGTCATTTTACCGCTTGATCTAATAATTGGCTGATGATTTTCATTTTACTGCCATAAATTAATAAACTGCCCATGTTAAAAAATTAAATTCCAGGAGTTGGAGCTTGGATGATAAATATTAATAGGAAGAAACATCCTACTATACGGAAAAAGTTATAGAGCATTTTGTGGTTTATATTTTGTGAGGTTATGAACAAAGATTAAATAATATAAAGAACTGTATTAATCAGTGCATATTAGTTATTGTAACATAAATAATATCAAATAAGAATAAATGAATAAATTCTGAGATGTGTTAATGCTTTAAGGTATTTAGCTTGACGCAAAATTGAATACAGGTATCCAATCCAAAACGAGATTAAATAGAGATCATTGGCACATGTTGAATGGAAAATAATAAAACTGTGTGGAGCATTTTTATCCCCGATTCCACAGCACCTATTAAGATGAGATCATTTTATTAATAACCATCTGTCGACATACAAAAATAAAAATAATGAGCGATCTACTATCGGTTATTTTGACGAGCCTAAATATAGATGCATGTCCGTAGGTTTATCAAACAAATACGACAAATATCGGAGGTGTGAAAGAAGCACAATGCACACAGAGTATCTTTTTAAACACATACCGAGTTACGCTTTCATCTTGCACGATGCCAAAAACTCAGGTAGTCGCGTCCTGCATGGAACAAATGGACAAATGTTGACTTTCTCCAAGGTCGCAGCGAATTTCACAAATCGGACAAGGAAAATATTCCCAGAATTCAACCTTTAAGGAAACAGTTACATTGCCATTTTGAAAGAGGGCATTTTTACCGAAAGAGGCCAAAGTACGAAACACGCTGGATCTAACTAGGAAACGAATCAATCAACAGAGATTAAGGCCGAATAACGCAAAAACACCATCTGGCTCATTATTGATATTAACTCTGCCGATAATGACTGTAGATTTCTTACCGCTAATTATGAACTCCGGTTTTTATTCTTGTACGATCCAATGAACTCCGATAAACCCTATACTGGAAAAATGGAAAGAGGTCGATTTGTAATCATAGAACTATCTACGCAGACGTCATGTGCCGTGTATAAACAGTGTAGCGTGATTATTCCTCGGAGTTGTTACAGAAAACGATCTGTAATAACGCCCTAGGTCGGTAGGCACTCTGTGATTACTATTAATAGCCTCTTTAAGGCCGCGGAATGGAAGTTCATGAAATTCAAGTGTTGCCAACAGATTGAGAGGTGAATATGAAGCACAGAAAATTGACATGCAGTTTTCTCGTATTGAAACAGATTGGTTCTGCTTTGAAAATGATTTTTGGAAGCATCTGAATGGAACACAGAAGTTCATGAAATCCAACCGGTTGAATGGAGCACAGAAGGCTAAAAGTTACAGTTTTCTTCAATTTTTCGTATTAAGGCAATACCACTTAGTCTATTTCTATTTTGAAAATGCTTTTCGAAACCATCTGAATGGAATGAAATTCAAGTCTTGTCAAATAATTGAGTAGTGAATGTAAAGCACAAATGTGCTTGATCGATGATCAACAGAGGTTGATCTGTCATAGTTTGACACAGTGACTAAATCTGTGATTAGCACTCTGGGAACCAGATAAATTGTTGAAGAATTCCGTTTGATCCGATGACTAAAATTTTGTGAAACTTACTGAAAATTTTGAAAGCTGGCATGCAGTTTTCTTTAATTTCTGGTATTAAAGCCGATTGACTATAAAAATGACAATGGTGTGTTGTCGAGAAATGCGTTGTTCAAAATGAATGATGTTTGATGTTTAATTATCGAATGTGCTGGAATAATAGCGTACACGTGTATTCCCAAGTAATGCAGGTCATTCCAACGCATGAAGAAATTCTTGTTTGAAATAACAGTTTTCTATGCTTTCAATTCCCGCATCGATTTCATCGTTATTTATCGATCTATATCGCAGCGTCGAAGGCTATCAGTTTTTGCGCCAATTTCGACGTTTTTCAAGCGGAAAACCAGTCCAGCGCTAATTCATGCCTCCTCAATTAAAGCAAATTTTCAGATCGCAGAGCCCGATAAGGCTTTCCCACCGTATAATTCCGTAAAAAATCCGCGAACGAATGACATAAAAACCGGACGCGTAACTCTCGAACCTTGTCAGAAATCCGCGTTCCTATCATTCAATAATTCGAACTAACGATTATGAATTAATTAATATCCTATAATTTCGCCGATCAAACGACCGCTAAGTAAAAAATCGAATATAACATCAATTGATTAAATGATTTCAAACCGCGTTTTGAATAATGATGCAAATATTTATGTTTGTTTGCTCGTTATTACAATAATAAATCATTATATTTGGAAGCTATTCGATGATTTATAGAATGTCTGATTTATTTTTCTGCCAGCAGCTACGATGACATGCGTTTAAAGGCCCTTTACCAGAATTGTAGCATTTGACAGGGAAACGCCTATAATTGGGTGGTCATCGACTGAAAGGCTATAATTTTTAGGTCCTCGTACCTGTGCAATGACGCAACAGATGTTTTTAGTCTGGCTGCAAAAATCACGAAACAAAAGCAGAAACTATACCTGCAGATTTGATTTTTCAAGAGAATCGGAAACCCTAGGCGGTTACAAAACTTGTTATATTTGACGTTTATCCTTACGGTTGAAATAAGATAATCTCACAATATCGCATATAAACGCAACTGAAACATTTTTTTGAGATTTCCTCTTCTTTCCTTTTCGTTTCAATCAGTTTTGCACTTTTTATATTACATGAGTGGTTATTTAGCATCGAAAGTCTTTCAGCTCTGAAAACTTTTGTTTATTACTGCAATTTTACCACGAAAATTGTCTCTTTTTCTACGTTGATGATTTCCTTGGGACTCAGGCATCTAATATCTGATAGTACCATGTTCAGGCCTTTTTGTAGATTTAGTTTGACGCTTTGTATTGGTTAAGTATGCGCCGATTCCCAATGTCTACAAACATCAGAAGCTTCTTTGCCAATCTTAAGTGGATAACGTCGAACCTCACTCCTAAAAATTATCTTAAGCTTTTTCTCAGGTGAGTAGATCTGATGAAACTTCATTTATACTCTAGGCATAGTGAACGTAGTAGATACAGTGTCGCCAAACCTTCGAAGCTAAAGCTGAATAATCATCCTTTCACTTTCTGGTCCACCAAACTCGAGGGCTGACTATCATTATATAGACCAGTAGATAATTTTTGGGTAACAGTCCCAAGATCATAGGAAAAATGTGATAGACTCATCAATAGCTATTTCAGAATCAAGAGCAACTTCACTTATGAGATTCTATACATATACCCTGAGAACTCTCTTGGTTGACTTGATACTAAATCTCCAGATACCAATGGCTTATAATATTTACGACATTTAGCGTCAGACTTGCATCTAAATAATGTCGCCATTTTCAAAGTAAAACCTTTGAAACATCTAAAGGTATGAGCACTGAAAGCGTTTTCTGAAATAATTTTCTATAACGATATGTCCATTCGGCTATACGATTTATGACTCAATCTATACCTAACACCGTTTTTTATAGATTCCTGCTTTTCAATAACTATATATCCAAACGTCCCGTCAATAATCTTGGCTGTCTGAATATCAGGCAGATTGAAAGTTCCCGCAAAACGTAAAAAGAACGTAGAAAACCACCGACAAATCCAGTTTTATAGCGATTGTTACATGTAACAATGGCGTAATTTCTGAAGAAACGCCACAAGATTGCTAATAGCGTCTTGTCGTAGGTATGGATTGCCAATTTAGACCTGAGACAATTCAAAGTAATTTTCAATGGCCTAATTGTTGGAATGATTAATGGACAACGCCAATATAGTCGAGAAAATTGTAGTTATACACGGCTGCTAGGAGAGACCAATAAAAAGTACGGCATATTTACCCGGCAGAAAGGTGTGTAAGTCGTTTCGTCTTTAGGTCAGAGCTGTATCGGTGGAAATTGCAAAGAAAGAAGTCTCTTTTCAGTTTCCGTTCGTCACTTAGGGTGCCAATGAAAAACTGTTTATCTTGAATACATCTTATTAATGTAATCTAGATAGTCAAACAAATGTAATTGAAAATTATATTTCAAAAGCACGAACTTTACAAACATTGCAGTTGACTTCAGAATGAATAAAAACGTAACATAAACAACTAATAACAATCTATCGGGTTTGAATTTCCGGTCATTTTTGAAGGGGCAAAATGAACATATGCATTTGACAAGTGGAAATTGAGATGTTATGAAAAATAATCATCATCAAGTTTCTTCTCCCTGTGCTATGCTCGTAGCTTAATTAATCAATATATTTGGACGAGTTAGTGATGCGAAGTTGATTATTTTTACATATTTCACATTGACGAAACGTGTTGTCCATAAGTTATAATCAAATTTATCCTATATTGCTCAAAATTCCAAATAAATATATAAACTCAGGAATGTATCGGGTGTTTTTTTTTAGAGTGATAAAACTTTCGATAGGGATAACTGTGATTTGACAGAAGGTAGAAGCCATGTTGTTTTGACATTTCTGTTCAGTAAGCATTGACAAATTATTATGGATTAAAATAATATTAAAATTTATTTTCAAAATCAGTGCTCTATTCGCCAAATTTATAGAGCACTTCGTGAAATTTATGGTTTACATAATCGTCAATTAGAGCAACTTATTCGTCGAACTATCGAAAGATTTCGGACAACATTTTCTCAACTCGATGCAACAATAACAAGACAAAGAAGAAGACAGAAGGAAATATCGCTGCTGTAAGTCATAGTGTTAATGGTGATCCAGACTTGTCTATTCGTCGACGTTCATAACAAGTTGGACTCTGTGCATCCACCACATGGAAAATTTTGCGTAAAGATCTTGGTCTACGACCATACAAGATCGAACTGGTTCAAGAACTAAAACCACTTGACCTTAATAAGCGTCGTTTGTTTGCTGATTGAGCCATAGAACATCTTGAAGTTGGTCCACTTTTTTATCGTAAAATTGTGTTTAGCTCATTTATGGTTGAACGGCTATGTACACAAGCAAAATGACCTATATGGAAAAACAATCTTCAACAAGTTCTGCACGTTCCACTGCATCCTGAAAAATGCACCGTATGGTGTCCTTTACACGCTGGAGGCATCATCGGTCCATATTTCTTTCAAAACTATGCTGGAGCTAATGTTACAGTGAATGGTGCTCGTTACAGATCGATGATCAATGATTATTTGTTCCAAAATTTGAATGGTATCAGCTTAGAAGTATTTTGGTTCCAACAGGATGGTGCTACACCTCATGCTGCTGATTTATTGAAAGAAATATTTGGCGATAACATTATTTCGATAAATGGTCCAATTAATTGGCCTCCAAGATCATCCGACATTACTCTACTGGATTATTTTCTTTAGGGTTATGCCAGGTCATTGGTTTATGCTGATAAACCAGAAACAATAGACGCTATGGAAACCAACATAACTCGTGTTATTGATGAAATAATGCCTGAATTACTCGAAAAAGTGGTCCAAAATTGGTCTGGTCGAATGCGATTCCTCAGAGCTAGTCGTGGTGGACATATGCCGGAAATTATTTTTAAAGCATAAATGTCATAAAATTATCTTTCAAATAAAAAAAATTGGCTTCAATCTTAATTTAAATGTGTTTTATTTCAATTCAAAGTTCTATCACTCGATACCCGATATGTATGTACTGATATTTCAAGAAAGAAAAGGTGATCCGTCCTTGAGAGGGGTACAAACTTATGCAATTCGCAGAGTTGCCACTTTCTACAAGAAATTTCTGGTACACGGTATTATTATAGGAGAAAAATATTCTTTATTTTAATTGGTTAATGGATAGCTAACTTTATTTGATAAAATATTAATATGCAGCTATAACTGTGAGAAACTTATGAATAAAGCAAGGGTTTACAGGATTAATAATTTTGTGAGACTAAGGACGGTTTTAAATGGTAACATATTCTCAATGAGTATTTTGGAAATACAGGGCTTAGTAGTATTTATATTGGAAGTATTGAATGTTGGGTAATTATGTAGACTGAAGACTTGTTCCTCCAAAGATTTAGTAGGAAATTTCCTTGATGTATTTTTCCGACATTTCTGTCAATATCTGGCTAATACGTTTCTGCTCAGGCCTTTCCCGACGATTGAACTCGACCGTACAATAATGTCGGCTTGAGAATGCGAGGAAATATTCAACTTTGCGACTAATCGAAGGATATAATGCTCTATCGTGCGCAAGAAACTCAAAAAATCCGTTCGGGGCAATTTAACACAATACGAACCCTAATAAGAAGATATGCGAGCAAGTATTTCAACTGGCGGGAATATCCCGAGCTTGTTCCTTTGCAATGAAGGAATTAACGGCGAATTTTCCAGTTTTTATCGACAGCACAAGTCCAGAATGGGTTTGAATTTTTTCCGAACGCTTTATGAGATTTATCGTTGAGGACGGTGAGACTTTAAACAGCACAAACCGTTTAACGGTACATCGGAAATACAGGGTTATCCATTTTGTACTTCCGAAAGTAAACGTAAGTAAAACACTTTTTCATTTAGTAAATCGATCATTCTATGGTCAGTTGGCTTCAGTTCTTGTGTCAACTGAACCTTATAAGTATGTAGATGCAAATCCAGATGCAAAATACGCCAAAGCGAATGCTTTGCGCGCCGATGAATTGATAAATGTAGAACTTCTACAATTTCACTCCAGTAGAAATATTTTCGGTTGAGCGTGTATTTCGATAATGTATGGGCCTTAAGACATCAGTAACAGATCGAGTCTCTTCGAATTTTTTCAGTGTTACCGATTGTACGCTCAGATGGACGGTCATAATCTTAATGCACGAAACGTACTTACTACAGAATCATTGTTTTTGTAGTAGGTTTTCACAATTTTCACACGTTCAGCAGTAGATAAACGATGCATATTATTAAATGGCTAACCTTCAACTAAACATATGAGTTTTTTCGGATCACAGTTCTGTTAGACATATGTCATTGAAACAGGACTGTGAAATTCGGACCAGGAAATGCATAACCCGTTATTTGCAATTCGGCAACTACAGACATACAAGTCCGAAGCTTTCCGGAAACTATATGAATAATGAAATTCACTGATCAGATACTGAGGACCTGGTGGAGTTGTCTCTGCCAGACAGGAGATAAATCATCAAGAAATACATGGGATTTAAAACCCTTTTGGCGTGTAAAAATTTCAACAGCATTTAATAAACCGTTAGAAAAGAGTACAATTACCCTAACCTAATATCTGTATTTAGCCGTACATTACATAAGAAAGATTTATTAGTTCTGAACGCCGCTCGTAAATCATCTAGAAGGCCTTCTCTCTTGATACGTTACCAGACGTATCAAGAGAGCCAAGAATGATACTATTTGGGTTTTTATTTTTAACGGGTCCATCTCAGGTAGAGATCTCCATTTATAATATATAATAGAGCCGGGATTCATTTTCTCCGTTGCCAGATAGATCTAATACGGCAGAACCTTTTAGTTAGGTCAATTCTCGAATAACCCATGTGTTCCATAGATTATATTCCGGTTTTGTACATTAGGTATTTCAAGAGTGTTCGATGAAATTATTCATATAGTGTAAATGAGAATTTTAAGGTAATTTATGCCAGGATAAGAAGCTTGTCGTTGACGCGTTGGGAAAAAAGAACTTAGGCGCCAAAATATGACAGTACGTACGTTAAGATCCAAAAGGTCAAATTTACGTTTGCTCGTAAATAAAGATCTATAATACACGCATATTCTTGAGATAATCCGAAGGATGTGGTATTGGAGTTCTTCACTTTTTGGATGACATCGTGTATCGAAAAGTTTCTACTCTTCTGGCACATGATTCCATCTGAATTAGTTGATGATAAGTACCAGCGAGCCACATTTTTAGAAAATACGGATAAAAAGGAATTAATTTCCTGGAGTTTTTGAACAATTCTATCTCATCGTCTATCTTTCTCGAAATTTTTCTCTTTAAGATACTGCATTTTTTCTAGTAAATGTCAAGCATTTTTAACGAAAGAATTTAACTTTTGTTTATTATTTAGAAAATTCGTCAATTTTTGACTCTTTGCTAATAAGGGATTTTTATAGAATGCTTCATTCATTGCTTGTCGATGTGATATTGAATGATCTTCAAATATATCGGGGGTTTTTTTACAGTGATGGAACTTTAAATTGAAATAAAATACATTTAGATTAAGATTGAAGCCAAATTGTTCTTTATTTGAAAGATTATTTTGACATTTGTTTTAAAAATAATTTCTGGCATATGTCCACCACGACTAACTCTGAGGAACTGCATTCGACCAGACCATTTTTGGACCACTTTTTCGATTAATTCAGGCCTTATTTAATCAATAACACGAGTTAAATTGGCTTCCAAAGCGTCTATTGTTTCCGGTTTATCAGCATAAACCAATGACTTGGCATAACCCTAAAGAAAATAATCCAGTGGAATTATGTTGCAAATTGCCAATTAATTGGACCATTTCTCGAAATAATGTTATCGCTAAATCTTTCTTTCAATAAACTAATTGTTACGGTAGTAGCATGAGGTGTAGCTCCATCTTGTTGGAACCAAAACACTTCTGGGTAGATATCATTCAAATTTTGAAATAAATAAATATTGATCATCGATCTGTAACGAGCACCATTCACTGTAACATTAGCTCCAGCATCGTTTTAAAAAAATATGGACCGATGATGCCTTCAGCGTGTAAAGCACACCAATACAGTGCATTTTTCAGGATGCAATGGAACCTGCAGAACTCCTTGAGGATTGTTTTCACTCCATATACGGCAATTTTGCTTGTTTACATTAACCTTTCAACCAGAAATGAGCTTCATCACTAAACACAATTTTACGATAAAAAAGTGGATCGACTTCAAGCTGTTCTAGGGCCCAATCAGCAAACAGACGACGCTTATTATGGTCAAGTGGCTTTAGTTCTTGTAGCGGTTGGATCTTGTATGGATGTAGACTAAGATCTTTAGGTAAAATTTTCCATGTGGTGGATGCACAGAGTCCAACTTGTTGTGAACGTCGACGAATAGATAAATCTGGATCATCATTAACACTATAACTTACAGCAGCGATATTCTCTTCTGTACGTACAGTTCTTTGTCTTGTTGTTGTTGCATCGAGTAGAGAAAATGTTCTATCACTCTAAAAAGACACCTGATATTACAGAATACTAGCTGGAATTAATTCTCCAGAACCTCTACAGATTTTAATATAAATAAATCCCGTGAAAACATTTGAGATCAAATTTTAAAACATGTCCCTAATACACTGTATCACTTTATAAACATATATATTATCATCACATGTGGTGGAAATTAATTAATAAAGAATCAAAAGAAATATAAAATACTGAACAAATTATTTAGACATCACCTTATATATATGTTTCGATTGGATGTTATACATCACAAGTTGTATCACTAAAAAATGTTCAACATATAATTCAAGAAGGCCTTTTTTATTTTCCTTTTTTAAAGAATAGCACATTCTCCAGAGAAAGAACTTGATAAATTCGGACCCAAATCCCTTCAGTTAGGTGTTATTCGAATAAAAAAAATAATTATAAAAATATATATAAAAACACCTTTTTCACCCAGACATTTCTGCAACAAACTAACCAATTTTTGGATAAGCATGGCCTATACGAAAATTAGGTTATATCACAGAAATATACAATGAAAAAAGATACGATTCAGACTCTGCATTGAATGTTTCTGTGATATAACCCAATTTTCGTATAGGCCATGCTTATCCCAATATTGGTTAATTGTTGCAGAAATGTCTAGTGATAAAAAGGTATTAAAACAAATTGTAGAAATTACTATGTTTTACTACCAATAAAAATATATTTTACACATTTTCTTGTGACTCGAGTTTCGGGAAATGAACTATCCCATCATCAGACAACTGTCTGTTGGTAGTTGTATTGGTAGTAAAACATAGTAATTTCTACAATTTGTTTTAATTATGATCAACTACCAAATAGAAACGGCTGAAACAATTCAGTATCCAAAAAAGGTATTTTTATATATTTTTAAATGATTATTTTGTTTATTCAAATAACTCATGAAGAGATTTCGGGTCCGAATTTATCAGGTTCTTTCTCTGGAGAATGTGCTATATATTCTTTAATAAAGGAAAATAAAAAAAACCTTTTAGAATTATATGTTGACCATTTTTTGGTGATGGAACTTGTTATTCCTCAACATCGAATCGAAATATATATGTATTACGTGATGTCTAAATAATTTGGTCATTATATTTCTTTTGATTAGTTATTAGTTAATTTCGACCACATGTGATGATAATCTATAAAGTGATACAGTGTATTTAGGAAATGTTTAAAAATTTAATTCCGAATGTTTTCATGAGATTTATTTGGATTAAAATCTGTAGAGGTTCTGGAGAATTCATTCCAGTTATTATTCCGTAATGTACAAATACTTCTTCATAATTTTTTTCAATTTATATATATTGATCTTCAAATATATTCAGGAGCTTAAGAATCGACCGGAATTCAGTCAGTGGTTTCTACTAGATGTGGGAGTTTGTCTTGGTGGAACTGTTGGATTAATCTACGAGTTGATCTCTCAGTTCAGAGTCCAAAAAAAGTTGTATTCAGTTTACTCGCAATCTCATATAGAAATATTTCCATATGTTTGTAAGAAAGTGTGGCAGTAAATGGGATTTCCCATTTTGTCCGTTATTTTCCAGAAAAAAAACATTGCATTGTTTTCCAGTTGGACATTTGCAACAAGTTCTAATTACGTCGGTGTAAAACGTAGTGCTCATTGTTAATGTTGTACCCACAACTAGATTACGAGTCCAGATAAGGTTAATGTTTTATTTGTTCGATGATAATGGCGCAAAATGGACCTCATGAATAATAAACACGAAAATACGTAGAAATTTTCGTTTTCGATACGTAAAAGTGAAATTATGTACCCGGAGGTTTTCCTAGATAATTTCGAACAAAAGATATGGACGGATCGGACACACCTACAAAATATCCGAACAATTCGAAAAGGTTAATCTGTATAAACTCGAACGGGACTGATTCGACATAATGACCAAAGCTTACCCGCCCACCGTGGAAGAATATGACAATCTTGTGGGTGGAACAAAGTCGAATTCTATTCGTGGTAATGCTCGTACATTATCTACGTCATTTCAGACATAATTATTTTGGTCTACGGGCATTCGTATTGATAATGGCCCGACTTTGAAAACATTTATGTTTACATTATACGTATACACGCTTTAATCGCTCCTGGGGGCGAGGGGGCATCGGGAACGCTTCAAATCGACCTCCGCGGTCGGTTCTTTTCGACTAAGAAACCGCCATGTCGCTAAATCTCGTACAACTATCGGTAAATTCGAAAATTAACTCCTAATTGACATCAACATAACCTTAAAACGTCACTTCTCATCTGTGACTATCATAGATCGATCGGAACCACGGTTTGACGATTCTTGGAGACCGCAATATCGTAAAATCTCGTCATCTATGGTTGATTCGAGAATTACAAAATTGATTCTCAGTTGACATTAAGATAACCTGTCTGTGGATAAACACAGATAGATCAGGAACACGGTGTACAGGTTTGTAAATTGTTCTGTTACGACCTCTACTGGAACTTGCTTGAAATTCTGAATTCGGTGCATATTAATGAATATGTCGGTTTCATAACGATTTATTGCAGACTTGTATGTTTTTTGGATTCAGTAATAAATCAATTAAAAGGATACTGTCGTTTCTTTAATTTGCAGTACAAACTCTCGTATGGTTTTTCTCACGTTGAAACAATTATAAAAGCTAGTGATTTGTCACTAGAAGATTTACCGCAAGACAATGAGAATTGAACGAATTTATTGATTGAATCCTTGAAAACTTCAACTGTTGGAAACTTCAACTGTTGGAAACATAATCTTTGAGAAAATATCCTATGTAGATTTTTAGCCAAACCTTATATCCATCAAGTCTGACGGTCTCTAGAAAAATATTTTAAAATAAACAAATAAATTACAGTGATTCTTCTTCCACTGTAGAAATATTTGAGTCACTTGTTTTAAAATGCGAAACTCTTTAATTCATTTTTATATTCACTTAATAATTGCTTGAATAAGGTGCTGGAGCACTTTGAAAGTGTTACAATTATTGGTTTAGTTCAAACTTGGTTGTGCCCCCAGATTATATCGCATTGTGTCAAGCACCTTTCGTTCGGTGTTATTGATGGTCGAAAAAATCCCATCGTAAATACACCTTTCGTTATTTGCAGGAGTAATTTGCATTCGAAACTGGGGCGAACAACCATTAGGGAAAACATAATAAAATCGGCCCAACTTCAGCTGTCGTTTATCGATCACAGAATTAAACAACAAGTCAGGGATCAATTTAATTCTCCCGAAGCAGCGCCGGAAAACGCTGCAGTGTAATTCTTTTAATACGGGGATGTTGCCCATTGTACGCCGTTCAAAGTTACTCTGGAACTTTGCATGTCGCGCATTGTAATCGCCCCCATGGTTTTTCTTTGTGTAAAAGATGCGTGTCTGATAACAGAGCGCTGTTATTGTTGGTAATTTTTTGGTCGGTGGAGTGGCTCTGTGCCGGGGCATCTCCCGCTGAGCCCCACGACGAAATGAGCAATTCCTGGCTCTTAATCTCCACCTAGGAGGCTGCCATTGTGGTAATTGTTCATGATTTCGCTCTCCTCTGTGCCCGGACTAATCCCGCTCTGTGTCCCCCTCTGATTCGTAATCTCCGTCTCAGGTAAATGTAGCTGTCATAATTCGATCGTGAGTATTGGGCTCTGTGGCCGGATTTGTTTTGTGAGGCTATTTAGAGATGATTGGTATTTGTGAGACTTGTAGCAGTCAATCAAGAGTGAGGTCTTCATTTCGAACTCTACATGAAATCTAGTCATTTCGGATCTTTGTAGGTTTGACATCATTATACCGTGTTCTCGATCGATCTGCGTTTCGTCAATGAAGAAATTGACGTTTGTTGAAGTTTCCGATGTCAAATATCAATGTCAATCGCTACCATAGAACCAAGAGTTTTCTGTTGTAAACTTCTAGATGGTTTGACGTACGAATAAAGTTGAAGTTGGCCACAAGTACATCAGTGTGCGGGAGTTTTTGAATAAGTAAAAGTGTCCACTAATGGCAGAGATATTGGGGAGACTTTCATAAAATTACACCAAATTCTAGAGCTAATCATCAAGTTGAATTTTTGATGGAAGAGTAAGACTTTCAGACAATTTTAGCGAAAAGTTAGGAAGCACCATACTCGAGAATAAGAGGTTTTAGAATGTGATGCATTTTAACAGAGCCACTGAGTAATTGACAGGATCTTCTAAATTATTTAGATGAAAAATCAGTGGCTTCGTTAGAATGCATCTCTTTATGAAACCTTTTTTTCTCGGAAATGTTGCTTCGCAATGCTTTCAACCGTATCTTTTTGCCTTAAAAACGTTTGAAGAATCATATTTCCTGATTGAATTTTCAATCAGATCACGAGTTACAGAACTAGGCGTCATAATAATTTAATATTTCTTTGCCTTAAGAATACAGTGGAAATTATATGGCAAATTTCATTAGTAACTGTCTTAAGATTTAAAAACTTACAAGGTTGGCGCATGAGCCCAGGTTCTCCTTCAACAAGTATTTTCTTTGAAAGGGATATTAACCTGGAACTACAAAACTGGAGTAGCTGGTGGCACATCCACGCAACATATAATGTTGAGTAGTCATTAACAGCTGCCATAAATCAAAACCAGTGCCTAATGTCCACCAAATATGTCCAAGCCATAAAATTGGAATTTTTCAAACTCGTAGAGGCAATCTTCTCTGCTTGACCACCGGAGGCCAATAAGAAATTAGATACAAAATCGTGTGTCCCAAAATGATCGTAATTTATAGGGGGTTATATAAGAAAGAATGTACTACACAGGAGGCGTCCGAAAAAAATTCCTGCCAGTCGAAAACGCGAAAGCCCATTAAATGCCTTTCGAATTTTGTGGCATTTTAATAACGGTTTTAATTATTGGCCGAGTGGTATCCTCTTAACAACCACGTGCGGGGTTGTTTTAATGATTTACGATGATCTTCAGAATTGCTACAATGTCTGCCGTTCACTCGCTGCCGTTCTGGCTACAGGGCCATTTTATAGAACACCGTAAATTATATTTTTAAAGCCTGTATCTTTATGTGGATTTTTCGATTATTTCGAGAATGTCTTCCATATTCTTCGGAATGAATTATTGTTATTGGAAATGAAGTGAAATACTCATCAAGCTTGAGACCAAGACTTTCAAATAATCATATTCAAGAAAATGAAAATTTTCGTCCTCCTCCATTGAAAACTACTACGTCAACAGTGTGGATGCTTTAGAAATCAATTTTTAATATTTCCCAGTTATGTTCAAATGTGAATCGGCTAACTTCGTTAATGTCAAATATTAAACTAATTATCTGTCAAAACAAAAATGTCACAAGTGTTGCCAGATTCGAAATAACTACTACTTCAAAGAACAAACTCTAGATAGCCCTCACTTTATTTGTTAACCTATAAAAACTACATATCTCATGGTCTAAATATATAGCTGAAATTGAGTAAATTTGATTTTGAGTTTTCTGACCTACTTTTTTTATTTGAGTTCAGAAAACGTTGTTTGTATTTCTCTTAAGGCTAAAAAATTAACTTTTTGGTAATATAACAGTTCCGAAGTCACAAGAGGATGCTTTAGTTACATCAGTTTTCCATCGTAAAAAAAAACGCTCTCAAACATTTCCTTTCAATCCCACCGTGTCGCCATCTCATCATTCAATCTGTTAACAAAGTGACAGCGAGACCTGTGAAACTATCCTAAATCCTTGCCCCATACCGTTTCTACTAATGCTATTAACAGATTTGAAAACATTATTAATCTTTCGCTCTTATCTCCACTCAGCGTCCAGACTATTCGGTTTTAATAAATGGCCCGTTTGTCGAAACTCGGGTCGGAATATATCACCGACAGAATGACAAATTCTGATATTGACAGATCGCGGTGGAAAAGCGACTGTTTATCCAACGCCCGCTCCAACTACTCGACTCTAGATGCTGTAAGATACGAAGATGGAAGGAACGAAAATTAATTGTGGAGGTTTGAACGTAAAAAATATCTCAGGGAGGAAGAAATAGAAGAGTCGTTTCCTAACTTTTCATAAAGATTCGGTGATCACTGGATCAACAGACACTCTTGCCAAATTTGACAGACGCATCAACGAATTCGGGTTTCTCAAAACTTGTTCAGGTGGTTGATCATGTGGATCCGAGAAAACAATCTGACAACGTCGCACTTTCTAAAATTTGACCCATACACCACAGAAATATAAAGAAGGAAAATAAGAATGTATATATTTCTGTGGTAGCGCTGTAAATGTAGGGTCAGAATTTAGAAACGGATTGTTATTATTTATATGCTTGTCATACCACAATACTAAGAACTAAGTAATAAGTATTACTTGTGTGTGTGCAAAATGGAAGGTGGTTTCAAACGGGAAATTTTGACTGATACCCTTTTAACAATTCTGCATACCGATAATTTTGCAATGTTGATATGATCTATCGCACTTTAGAAACCACCAGTTGCATAAAATTGTAGACAAACTAATAATTCCAATCTGGCATCGATCGATTTATTCCTTTTACTGCGTAGTTCAATGTCTAGTCCAATTTTATGTAATAATTCCATCACGATAATATTTGAAACGATAACGTATATAAAATCAAGATAATCATATTTTGCAAAAGGATCATTCCAGGGTCTTCAAATTTCACTTGAATCTTCTTCAGATAATGACGATAAACTGATTTCGAAAAGCGTCTTCATCATTTAAAAAAGTTAACAATATACTTCATTTCAACTATTTAACTGGGAATACAAAAATCGACAATTCAACTTGATATTTGATTTAGCAGCGATTCTAGGTTAAATCAGAGCACAAAATGTTTTGCAGGATCCAATTTGTACTTGATCAATGATCAACAGAAGTTAATCTGCCATAGTTTGACACAGTGACAAAATCTGTGATTAGCACTTTGGGGACATAGAAGTAGTTAAATTGTAGAAGGGCTGCGTGATCAACAGGCTTATTCCGATGTCTAAAGTTTTCTGAAACCCACAATACATGTTTCATAGGTGAGAAACGTATCTTCCAAAGGGTCTCAGAGAATTTTGAGCTGAAAGCTGTTTTCGTTTTGTGTTGATTTTGTAGGTCTTATGAACAAATGGCCTGAAGAATGTGGTATGCATTTTTTGTATTGGAAAAATATCCGGTTTGTTTAGTCTTAGCCTTAGAATAACACTTACAAGATGTGCTCGACAGAATAAACAAAATAACAATCTACTCTCGTGGTCGGTCCATTTCTTCTAATTTTAGGCTGGCCTTATTTCCATTCGAAAATAACTATTCCTGAACACTTATATGAAATTCTATGTTTCACGCCTCTTTATTCCACCAGCTATTGTGTTTCGGGCTATCAAAAAAACGAAAGGATGTAACAGGACTTTACAAGATCTAAAATCAGAGGTATTTCCCCAACTCAAACTATGCGTTAGTTAATATCTAATTAACTTTTCTCTCATATCCTCATTCAGCGCTTCGAAAATGAAGACATTAGTATAATTCATTAGATGAACCAGATTCTTGAATGAACGTTTGAGATTTATTGCTTTTGAATATTCGTCTTTTAGAAGATGTTTTTCCCACATTTACCAGAACGGTAACTGTTCTTATTGTTTAGAATGGAAAATAACATAAAATCAAACTAGGAAAATATATCATCGGGTTTGACGATAAAGTGCCACTAAACCAACACCAAAACTTTTGAGTTCATCACAAAATAATTGTCGATTTGTTTCATAAAGATGGTTGATACGTATCTCTGAAGTGTGGGCCATCTAGAGTTTGCATTTTGAAGTAGTGTTACGCTAACCATCCAGGAACGATTGAAATCGAAGTTGCCATTCATGAGATTGAGCCTCAAATAATCGACAATGTACTGAAAAATTGGATTGATCGGATTGGGTACTCTAACCAGTCGTGGCGAACATTTGAATGATTTTGTGTTTCATTCAACCTTCCTAATAACTTAAAAAATATTCATGAGTTTCTCATTTATGGCCGATTAAAAATGCATATTTTAAATGGTTCACCTCTTTTAACAGAAGGTTTTATCAATTGTGAAAATTTGTAAGGACTAAATAAATGGAAATGTGATGGCGTGATGTCAGGGAAATAATAAAACTAAATATGACGGTCGCCATTGATTTTCATCTGATAACGAATTTGCTTCATTTAGTTCACAGCTAATGAACGCAAAATTATATAATTGTATCATTGACAAGAAGCATTAAAAAAACGCTACTGTTATTTACCGTAAAAACGACAGTTACTTAATTGCCAACATAATAAAAGAGCACGCTATATTTCATCAAGTGTTTAAAGATATTTCCAAGCTACAGGAATTTATTTTAAATTTCAAAGAGGGGGAAATACAGTCTTGTTATCTACTATATTTTAGTATGATTCTCTCGAGATAAAATATTGAATACGCAGAAACTGCAGAATGCAACAGGCAACATCGTGTGGCGAATTCTGTGTTTCTGAGTATTTCTGTTCTGTTATATTTTGTTCCAAGCTACTTAAGTATAATTTTTTCTAACGAACTATAAATCTGCATTTTTTTCTGTGTTTTTTTTATCTGGTTGGAATCGATTTTTTTGCGTTCTACAGTTCATTATTGACGGTTTATCAATCTGCTATCGCATCTGGTCGAGATCATTTCGGACAACATAGATATTAGAAACAAAACGTTTATTAAGTATTGCCCGTTTGCAACAGGAACTGATTAACTGTTGAAATATCTCCACTTATCCAACACTCATCCTGTATGAATCGAACGCCGACTTGATATTTGCGGCGCATTTGACAGGGGCGTTCCGAACCGGGTTTGTTCAATTGGAGCGTTTTAATTTTTACCGTTCCAGTCTGTCCAGCCGTGAGGGAAGCACCCTTGTAGGGATGATGCGATTTTGACTTTATAATTAGTTTTACCCTACCGCAGTTCGGTTGTTTGAACGCACCAGTCGGAATAAATCGGGGGTATGAATCCCAATGTTCGCTTTAACGAATTATAATGGAGGAATAAATAAATATAGTTAGGCAAATTTACACGTTCAGCCGTTAAGCTGTCGAGTAGAGGGGGAGGTAGATGGGGTGAATAGTTTCCGAGGTGGGCGAAAATTTCATTTCGGCTGATGGACGTAACGAAATCACAATTTCGGAGTTATTAAATCGAGTTACCGGCGCGATATTAGTGCCCCCGCTTTTCTGGCCCCTCCCTGTATACATCTCCGCCCTAAATTATGTTGCCACCAAGTTGCTTGGCAACGTGTCATTAATAATCGATCAGAAGGAAAAAATTATTTGTCGATGAATTAATGATTGCTGATTTTCCTTTAATCGCACTTTGTACGAGATCTTGTCATACGTGATAACGTTTTAAACAAATCTTGTTTTCTCATCAAAATGCAGGTTTTATACACACGATCTGGGAGGATAAATAACAGGACAATTTCTTGAGATAATTCCATAAATTATATTATTCCTTTTCTAGTTGGCATGTGTCGACTGATACGTATCAAAAACAATGACCGAAAGCCCAAAATATACTCGTTACCTTTCCCCCAATTTGGCAATGTAAATTTGCCGTCGTAAAATGGCATCAACTCAGAAAACTTGCAGTTTTCGTGCCCAATAACCGTTAAACCATGGGCGAAATTTAGCAGATGAAGACTTCGGTATCCGCCGATGCATAAACGGCATTTTAAGTGTGTGCTTTCTCAAGCGGGTAAACCAAATAAATTTCTCACAACTATTAGCGTACGCCGTGGTTACTTAACTGAGGAAACGAAAAGTAATGCAGTTTCAGAAACACGCTCTCGAACTGCTCCTAAAAGGTCGGAAGATGGTTTATTCTTATTGAATTTGATACGTTTCTTCGCTACTCAACAGCGCCGTGTCGGTGGACGACAATTGGGCAACGGGATACCCACAAGAGAAGGAGAAGATGTTAATTATTCTTTTGGTGATGGCGTTAACTACCGTTAGCCTTCTGTGAACGCTGGAATTTTTAGTGCCCGAGATTCAGAGATAAAATCGTTTAGAAATCCTTCATCCTTAAATCCTATACCGAATATTTCTTCCATTTTATCATAACTTGGCATCTTGATAAACGTAATGTACGGTTAGTTCACCGAAGTTGGATAGAAGTTGACAAATTTGTGGAACATTCATGACAATAATAGAGATTTCTCATGAAAATCAAAATTATTCACAATTCTTTCAAGATGAAAAAAGAACACTTTCGATATAAGTGGAATCGCGTATGTCTCTTCTAGGAAATTATTCATAAGTTCGGTTTATTGGTCTAGTCAGATTAAATTGCAGTCAGTCAAATTCAAAATTTCGTCATTCGAGGAGGATCTGATAAAACTATTACCGTTCAGTTTGAAAAGATAAGTAATTGAAGCGCAGCATTAAAAGTTGGTTTCATCCAGGTGCTCTGTTTTAGTTTCAAAGTTATGGGACCCCAAACTTTAAGAATGATTCATCCTGGGGCGACTTTCCACCATAAATACAATCACCCACCACATTCATATGGCTCATAAATAATCTCAACTATTCACGTCATCTTATTTCAAGATATGTTATTTTTAATGCAAAAAAAATAAATGATGAAACAACCCACCAAAGTAAAGTCAGATAATAACCCCAATTTCATCTAAAATGATTGTCCCATAATTTAGATTGTTCGTTTCTGATTGTGTTGGCTTTTGCCTGATTGAAATAGCCCTTATCGAAGAAATGCTATTTGAGAATAAAGTTAATTGTGTAATAAAATCAATCAATTCTCCACGCTATTTTGGTAAATCATATCTACAAACAAAGAAGTTCCTCAATACTGTAGACATTAACATGTCCAGAATCAATAATTCTTTTGGAAAATTCAAAAACTCTTAATCTGAAATAAATATTATAAATCAAAGTTACCAGTTAGCATATGGTATTTGCCCAAAAACTCACATTGGACAATTTGGGAGATCCTTTAATACTAGAATAAATTAATATATCGATGTTTCCTCAATAGAAAGTTAGAATATACGCAGAACATTCAATAACAGAGAAACATGGTTTTGATGAGCGTTTCAAAATTTTGTATAAGGAATATAAAGACCCTAGGCTGAACTTAGAAAGTTCGAGTAATCTAGTTCGCCAGTATTGGGTCTATTCTCATAAGAACCTAGTGGTTTTTCCAAATATAATAAAAACTTTGGAGTACCTTTCTCTCAAAACTGAATCCTTCTAAATATTGTATGTTACCAAATTTGACTAGCCGTTTAAAAGAATTTGAAGAAGTTTTAATGTATCGAAACGCATCATGTGTCCAACTCATAATAAAAAATACGAATGTTGATCCTGATACTCCTAGATCTCCTATGAAGATCCCTACGAAACTTGTGCGAGTTGGGAGATCAGTTGTGTTCTGGTAAGGCTTTGTAACTGTGTCCTTTCGCCACTTTTAGGCGCAGCACTGTTAATTTTTAACCCAACAGTGAGACGGTATTCGGCCATTCTAGCGAGAAAATTTCTTTCCACGCCAAGATGTGAAATCGCAACGAGTCTGAAGTTTTAATCACTTCGTCCACCGATGCTCATCGAATCAACAAGAAGCTGGGCTATTTGATGAACTGAAGATTGTTTGTATTCAAAATGAGACATTTTGAAGAAAAGTGCAGCAAAGGTTGAAAAAAGTGCAGCCGTGTCTTGACTTATGTTTAGGTGCTGAATCAAGTTAGTACGGCCAAAATAACTGGCCGTCAAAGATGCTTCCAAATATTTAAACCTTGTGGCATCAATCAAGAATCATTTTTGAAAATTGTGTTATAAGATAAATAGATAAATTCATTATAGGTTTCCAGAAAACACCATTAAGTGACTAAATTGCGTTTTACATGACGATGTAATCGAACTGCAATCAAACAGTTATAATTTGATTCCATTTGGCGCAAAAACAGAGGGCAAAAAACGAGACGTGAAGGTAACCTTAAATTCTCTAAATAATCTCCTTGTCCAGTTGTCGTGCAACAGTAGAAATTTTTCTGGCGGTAAACTACTGCTACGGATTATCCTCGGCAAGTTTCAATGGACATTTACTTTACCAGAACAAGGTTGTAAATAAATATAGCATACAATGCTAACTAGTTGGCAGTCCTGAAACATAGGTAGGTAACGCGATCACATAAAATCTTATCGCTGTTTTGGGCACAATATGTGGGCCTAGGATTGTTTGTGATGATATAGTTTTGGGTTTTATCAACCTGAGAGATAAGCTGAACAAACCGAGATAACATTGCGGCAATATCAGAGTGGCGTTTGGTCGTATATCATGGATAACTCCGGAGAAAACCGCTAAAGGGCGCTTTTTCTGAGATACAGGCTATTAAAACGAAATAAAACACCAAATGTGGCGTTTAAATGTTTTTCGCGCGCATGCGTCCAAGGGACATTCTCTAGATTCCAACGAAAATATTCGAGGATTTCCGAAAGTTTTCGACGTTCATCGGTAATTTCAAAAGTGGTACTTACTTGTTTGGAAAAAACTGCTATATCTTCATTGAAGGATTCTGAGGAACATACGTCTCCGCCTGCCACACCTGGTTCTCTGGGTGTACAGGTTGCCAACTCGCATTTTTCGAAAATAAGTGCGAGAAGCGGGAACAAAGGATGCCTGTAAAAAAAATACAGTTGTAGAATTTACAAGAACAGTCAAAGCACAAATTGTTGAATATCATATACGATTCAGCTAACAATATAAATATAGAAAATGTGGTCTTCCTACGATGTAAGGAATGTAGTTTGAATTCAGAATTTATTAATCCTAAGTTATTTAGTCAACACAACCTTTTAACTTCGTTCAAAGATCTTTGACTTTTCGTTGAATGATGTTTTTCTAAAAAGTAGTACATAATTAAAACTATAGCTGTGAATAATGGCTATAGAATAGAAGTTATATTCGATGAAGTAGTCCGTTATTTTATGTTAGTTCATTTTAAAAATGGAATAAATAATAAAACCACTTCGTGTTCTGTCACTATTTTATTATTGAGGATTCAATGACTGGATTTTCTTTCTTAGTCTTACTATATATTCACACTGATGTTAACAAGCTGTATTCCAAAGATTTATATATAAGGTTCTTCTGGGCATTTGGTAGGATTGGAAAGAATCATTTATTATGAGTTGTTTCCATATGGCGAAACACTAAATTTGTATCTTTACTGTCCACAACTGGGCAGTTTGAAGCTAGCAATTGACCAGAAACGACCAAAATTAACCAACAGAAGAGATGTTGTATTCCATCAGTCCACACACGTCTGTAGTGACTCACCAGAAACTCTGGGAGCATGATCATGGAAGCCAATTAATTGAACCATTTCTCGAAATAATGTTATCGCCAAATCTTTCTTTCAATAAATCAATTGTTATGGTAACAGCATGAGATGTAGCATCATCTTAAGGAACCAAAACACTGCCGAGTCGATACCATTCAAATTTTGAAACAAATAATCATTGATCATCGATCTGTTACGAGTACCATTCACTGTAACATTAGCTCCAGCATCGTTTTTAAAGAAATATGAACCGATGATGCCTCCAGCGTGTAGAGCACACTATATAGTTCAAATTTCATGATGCAATGGAACCTGCAGAACTTCTTGAGGATTATTTTCACTCAATATACGGCTATTTTGCTTGTTTACATAGCCGTTCAACCAGAAATGAGCTTCATCACTAAACACAATTTTACGATAAGAAAATGGATAAACTTCTAGCTGTTCTAGGGCACAATCAGCAAACAAACGACGCTTATTATGGTCAAGTGGTTTTAGTTCTTGTACCAGTTGAATCTAGTATGGGTGTAGACCAAGATCTTTACGCAAAATTTTCCATGTGGTGGATGCACAGAGTCCAACTTGTGAACCTCCACGAATATTCAAATTTGGATCGTCTTGTTGTTGTTGTTGCATCTAGTAGAGAAAATGTTGTCCGAAATCTATGGATAGTTCGACGAATGAGCTGCTCTGATGGACGATTATGTAAACCATAAATTTCAAGAAGTGCTCTATAAGTTTGGCGAATAGAACACTGATTTAGAAAATAATTTTCAACAATTTGTAAACTTTGTTGCGGCGTGAGTCTTTCCATGATAATTTTTGAATACTTACTGAACAGAAATGTCAGAACAACATGGCTTCTACCTTCTGTTAAATCACAGTTATTCCTATCGAAATTTCTATCACTCTAAAATAACACCGGATACTACGAAGTGGTTAATGAATCAAGCAAATACACAAACCATCCGAAAATTTGGGTGATCTTGAAGGTGAATATTGTTGAGTTTCCACCTTGATTTCAGAAACTTCTGTATCGGTTTCTTTATTATTCGAAAAAAAAAATTGTTTATTCAATTTCTTCAATGGTGATAGTTTAGGTTATCAATTCATTTTATTTAAAATTGATGGCTATGTGGATTGGCAAAAAAGGCTGTTTACTCTTTGGATATAATCAAAGTATACAGAGACTTGTTTTGCGCTGACGAGATAAGAAGGTACTTTGCAAAGTTTAAAGTGTTTTTCACTCTGTCTAAGAAACACTTTGTGTCTAAAAATTTAGACAAAACGTTTTTGATTACACACTGCCCATTCAGTGACTAGAATCGGACATTTAAAATTTACAAAGTGTAAAGTGGTCTCGCTATTTTGACAGTAGAGATTCTATAGTGGAGATCTGGCGATTGTCATGGAAAAACCACTTATTGGATCCTAACAGGATGAGAACATGCAAAAAGGTCAATTGCGATATTGTTATAACGTCAAGATTTCAAACCACAAAAGAAATGCGGACGAACATAATGTGGTGGTCTTTTTCTGCCGTGAAAGACTCATCCCGTGTCCAACAGTGGTATAAATCATCCGACTGACAATGCAGTTTCGAGAAAATTGTCATGAAAGCGCCTTCTGAGAATTGACCATCGCAGCGGGACGCTGGTACAAAAATCCGAAATTCGGTTTGCAGGTAGCCCCTGGACCGATTGTGGTACGTCTTACGGACTTTCTTTGCAGATTTTATGGCGATAATAGTTAACTTTTAAATGTAGCCTGCTGCATGGGGTCCTGACTCAATGAGAGTTTTACAGCCCTTTAATGCCGTGTCGTTTGTTTCGAAAGGTGCTTCAAATCCAAATCTCCCAGGATTTACAGCGTTTTTGCATTCGTCTTCATTCAGAATTCTCCGTACCGTTGTTCATATTCGTGTCAAAATATTGGGCTGTAAATCATGACCTGTCAAGAAAATTGAATTCGAACGATTAGTACGTCAGTGCTTTAGATTTAATTTTTAAGGGAAATGTAGTCAAACGCTTATTTGAAATGGTGTAAAATGTCACTAAGTTTCACTTCTGTTTAATGTATTTTGTTCTCAAGTTCTACCTAAAAAATTTATGGTTTTATATGAAATATGGAAATTTCGATTTTTCTTTAAATATCTAGCTATCAGTTCAGATTTTCTAATTCGTGGGAAACTAATTACATGGATTGTTTTTGTTAAATTTTACTTAATAATTTGTCGATAATTGATGAGTTTTATTCATTATTTACTGCAATTATATTTAACTCTATCTCAAAATTCTTCTGTGACATAGGTATCGGGTGTTCTTTTAGAGTGATAGAATTTTCGATAGGGATAATCGACAGAATGTAGAAGCCATGTTAATTTGAGATTTCTGACAAATTATCATGGAAAGACTCACACCGCAACAACGTTTGCAAATTGTTGAAATTCATTTTCAAAATCAGTGTTCTATTCGCCAAACTTACAGAGCACTTCGTGAAATTTATGATTCACATAATCGTCCATCAGAGCAGCTTATTCGTCGAACTATCGATAGATTTCGGACAACATTTTCTCTACTCGATGCAACAACAACAAGAAGACAAAGAACTGTACGTACAGAAGAAAATATCGCTGCTGTAAGTAATAGTGTTAATGATGACACAGATTTGTCTATTCGTTGACGTTCACAACAAGTTGCATTCTGTGCATCCACCACATGGAAAATTTTGCCTAAAGATTTTGGTCTACACCCATACAAGATCCAACTGGTTCAAGAACTAAAGCCACTTGACCATAATGAGCGTCGTTTGTTTGCTGATTGGGTCCTAGAACAGCTTGAAGTTGATCCACTTTTTTATCGTAAAACTATGTTCAGTGAAGCTTATTTCTGGTTGAACGGCTATGTAAACAAGCAAAATTGTCGTATATGGAGTGAAAACAATCCTCAAGAAGTTCTGCAGGTTCCATTGCATCCTGAAAATTGCATTGTATGGTGTGCTTTACACGCTGGAGGCATCAACGGTCCATATTTCTTTAAAAACGATGCTGGAGATAATGTAACAGTGAATGGTGCTCTTTACAGATCGATGATCAATGATTATTTGTTTCAAAATTTGAATGGTATCGATCTAGAAGTGTTTTGGTTCCAACAAGATGGTGCTACACCTCATGCTGCTATCGTAACAATTGATTTATTGAAAGAAAGATTTGGCGATAACATTATTTCGAGAAATAGTACCATTAATTGGCCTTCAAGATCATGCGACATAACTGCACTGGATTATTTTCCTTGGAGGTTATGTCAAGTCATTGGTTTATGCTGATAAACCAGAAACAAAAGACGCTTTGGAAGCCAACATAACTGGTGTTATTGATGAAATAAGGCGTGAATTACTCGAAAAAGTGGTCCAAAATTGGTCTGGCCGAATGCGGTTCCTCAGAGCTAGTCGTGGTGGACATATGCCGGAAATTATTTTCGAAACATAAATGTCATAAAATTATGTTTTAAATAGAAAGAAGCTTGGCTTCAATCTTAATTTAAATGTGTTTTATTTCAATTTAAAGTTAACACCCGATACTATTAACATTATGTGATAAGAAGTAATCTGAAGAGGAATGTATAGTGCAGTCTGTTTGTGATTGTTTGCGGTAAATCCGAAAATGATGTCTATTTTTAATTTTGGTTATTGTTAAGTCTAAAAAAATTATGTTTTCATTTTGTTCTTCTTCGTTGGTAAATTTTACTGTAGAGTAAAACTGGTTAACACATTCTAACACTAACGAAAGTTGCCTGGACGTACCGATAAACAGGCAAATAATATCGTCAACGAATCGGTAACAATCAGGTTAATCGATAAAAACTAATATCTTCAATAAAAACAAGAGATCGGGAGTATATTGGTTAACCTACGGTACATGTCCATATGTATACATTGGCCAAACAGGCGGTGATTTCGAGAATAGGATCAAAGAATATCAGAATTCATTCGTTGAAAATAAATCGAATTCCACCTATGCCAACCACCTACAAGGATCAGGACATGATTTTGACCATTATTCCGAAGTTCTCCATGTCGAGAACAAATTCAATAGACTGGACCTTTTAGGAGCACTAGAAATAAACCAGCATCATTAAAAACACATTTTAATTAACGACTAAACAGATTTAAACCTGTTACTGAACCTTTTTGAATAATTTCTGAAAATTCCCAAAACAAACTTTCATGTTATCACGTTTCTTTTTGCTCAGTCCTGTATTTAAGGAGACCGATTTCCTTAAAGTAGTTGTCATAAGCACCTAGTGAAGTCAAAATGTAATTGACGAAACAATTGTTGTGCAAACATTAGTGAAAATAAAGTGTTTTACTTTAAATCATATATGAAAGCAAAACACGAAAAAACTCAGTAACGCTCTGTATCGTTTTCCACAGCAATATTTTATTGAGGAATATTTGGTTCAATCGACATACTTTGGTCCAAATAATCTGCCCTTAACCTTTGTCCCAATAGTTATGATTCGCCCTCTATTTAACTTCTGTAAGAAGTGATTCAAAGACTATTCAACAAGCGCGTAAAAGCTTCCGACTTCATATCAGCGCTCTTCGCAATTTTTTTGTAATAAAATAAATGGTAGTGATGAGTGCACCAACGGTCAATATCCTCTTATTCTCCAAAAATCCAGGCGAACAACGTCATCCCATTTGACAGATAATTGACACAGATAAAAACAATAATTCTCGCATGACGTAGCCCTATCACGTCTAATTACTCGAAAATCCGTGACAGCAGTGTCATTAAGGACCACCGATGCCTGTGCTTTGATTAAACTTCATAACTATCGGAATACGTTAATTAATATGAACGTTATGGTCGTAGCCCCGATTTGAACAATACAGCGACAATTGCCTGTTTCCAAACATTCTCGACTACGGAATAAAAGAACGAAGGAAGACCGCAATCATCGAACAATTAAGCCTGGTCATAGAGCCCGAGATACAGTCACAGATAGCGCGAATCATTGACCTTAGTTAATTGAGAGATACCCGACACAAGCAAATAATCGCAATGTTTTATTATTTTATGAATGCGTTTGTTGAGCGATTTGTTGGGACACCGTTAGTACAAGGGACACTTTTCATTGGCTTCGACTCATTGACTGGCGCAGCAACGGCGATGAATTGTAAGAGAGTGCTGATATCTCTATATAAAGTTGTTCGGAATGTTATTTCGTTTTTTCTCGACAGAGGATATAATTGTATTTTTTCGAACCCAACTTCACACTTAATCATTATATGTTTTGAGAGCTGATATAACAAGGCTTGTATGTGAAAAAGTTCAATTAATTCTACGCGGTAGTTTTTGGTTGGTGCCCTTTTAAATATGTAGAGCAATAAGCAGCATTTTTATCATATTTGACTTTTCTACTATAGAAAAAGTAAAAATTCTGTTCAAGCCAAAAAGAAATTAATTGATGTGAATGGATAGGATGTGCTGACAGTACCCCAGTGCCAGAATGCAAAAATTCGATCCAGCAATTTTGATGTCGAAGATGCACTACGTTCCAGAAGGTCGGTTGAAGCTGATAAAGACATGATAAAGGTATTAGTTGATGCAAATCGGCGAATAACAACACGTGAGATCGGTGAGAGTTTATATTTATCGAATTGAACTATTTATGACCACTTGATAGGCCTGGTTTCAACCTCGAAGCTCGATATATGGGTTCCCCATGTTCTCACCGAGAGAAATTTGTGTCGTCGCATTGACGTCTGTGATTCTCTTCTCAAATGTCATGAAAATGACCCATTTTTGAAACGCATCATTACTGAGTACATCAAATGGGTTGTATATAATAATGTTAAATGCAAGAAATCATGGAGCAAAAACGATGAACCGGCTCAAGGCATTTCGCAAGCCAATGTCCATCAAAAAGGTGATGCTGTCTGTTTGGTGGGATTTTGAAGGAATTTTTTTTGGGCTTTTACCGGATAACTCACCAATTAATTCGGAAGTCTACTATTAAACAAATTGAATGATGTACTTCGACAGAAAAGGCCAGAATTAATCAACAGAAAAGATATAGTGTTCCACCAAGATACCTCATACAAGTCACTCGCCAAAAGCTTTTTCAGCTTGAATGGGATGCACTGCCACACCCATCATATTATCCCGATCTGAAGCCTTCGGATTATTATTTGTAAAACCCTAACTTCAAATGAAGAGGTCAAAATCCCCTGGATTAGTTTTTAGCCAGCAAAGACTAAAAATTTTACGAACTACTACCAGAAAGTAGGCAAAAGGTGTTGGATCAGAATGGCCAATATATAATTTAATAAAATATTTCATTATACGAAAATTGTCTTTTCCCAAAAAAAAAAAACCGAAATTACTTTCCGAACAACCTAATACATTAAGTAAGGATCTTTTTAAACGCCCTCCTAGAGTGGTTGTCAGAATGCTTTTTATCGCCAAGTTGTTACTATCATTTACTTTATTTGCAGTCATGTATTTTGCCAGTTCATCTGAAGTGTGTTTGGATAAAAATATCCAAGAAGACTTACGGTAAATTGACTTTTGTATTATAATTATAATGCACATCGGTGTCCATCAAAGTGAAGGTGATGTTGACAGTTTTTTTCTCTTATAATGGTGTTTTGCACTGGAAATGCTTGTTAAGGGGTGAGCCATTCAAAATTTGCATTTGTGATCGGCTATATATAAAGAACTAATGAATATTTTTTTAAATTTCTAACAGTTTGGATAGAAGATTCGCCTCTTTGGAACTAAGTTTTTCACATTTTCTAGTTTTGTTCAATCGCAGTGTGGTAAAATTGCAATCATTTTTTCACCCTTTCTACCGATTTACCCAAGTTGCCACACAATGCCCGCATAGGCCCGTTTTTGCCTGTTGAATGTTGATGTTGCAGGAATTTCGGAACAGGAAACATCCGATTCAATTCGAGTAGAATGCCTCTTGAGGAGATTCTCCGATAACATTATCCCTGCCTGCTCGTTCCCCACGCTAAGCCCCGGTTCTGGAATGCACTAAGGAATTATTAGGGACCCGTGGAGTATGAAATTGGCAATGTTGTATAAGGTTTTAGTCGACGGCTTTATGTCTGAGAAAATTCTTGATTCATGTGGAAAAACTTTTTAGGAGATGGGTTCGCTCTTCCATCTCCTGACCACCCCCGGAGTTTTGGGAGAGACAAATCTCCGTGAAACGCTGCCTGGGGAGGGAATTTTATTTTTCACGTCTAATGGAAACCATCTTTAAGTTGAGCTGTCGGTTATATTTTTATGCTAGATTGACATTCTTCGACTTTTTCTGTGTTATGGGGATTTCTTGTTGTTGAATAACATTAGACGTTACTCCTGGTCCCCTTCAAGACTGTTAAAATTCTTTAGATGAATGAGAGAAATCTCAAAAAAGACATTTAGAACAGAAAAATGTTCATTGGTTTTCCGGAACACTCATACTAACGGAATACTGGACTGCTTTATGTGGGCCACTCGGTATGTAGTGCATGCAGAAAATCTGTCACGCTCGACAACTGTTTCCCCATTTTCAACAACCAAAACCACAATTGTCGACAATTATCAAGATTCCCCAATTCATTCCCAAGATCCAATTAGACAAACCAACCATCCCCCAATTATCGAACGCATGTGGTTTCACACATAAACGCATTTCTAGAAATATCTTGAGGGTGTTACGGTTAGATCAACCACCTTTCAACAGCAGGAAGTGACATATGTTCTTTCGAACGACCGTCGTACTTCCAATTGATGGAGATTAATTCCAATGACACATTGATAATTCCCAGGTTGAAATGTTTCCGAAAGAACTCCATCGTAGGTGGCTGCGTTCCCATTCATCCATTTGTTCATATTCAAATGGGTCGAATGAAGATCTACATTGTCGACACTACAGCACAAATATTTACATAAAATATTAGGTCAGTTATCACCCTGTTTGCCGACATATGTCCAACACATTCATAAAACGCAGATAAACTATCTAACTTTCCATATAGAAGTCTATTCATGCCTTCAGATAAGAGGTCAGATATATCGCGAAGAAAGACACAAGTTATTGGTCAATTGTATGCTTTTTATCTCGTTTTAATTACTTTTCTAATAGGTCTTTAAGGTTTGCGCTGTTTTTATATAGGCTGTTCCTGAAGGTGAGCATTATTTCAACGGAAGATTAAATAAACTATTTCATTCAGTACCACCTATACAGGATGTACACCATAAAGATAAAATAAAGATTATGAAATCCGTAAGAAAATAAGACGTACCTAAAAAGTGGGCCATCTAGCGTTTGCATTATGAAGAAATAGTGGTTATTTTGAGTCTGACAATACTTCTGTCAATTGTATTTTGACAGAAATTTAGTTTAATATTTGACATTAACGGAATGGATTAATTAACGCTTGATCTTTTATGTTTTATCTTTTACATGGGTAATTTTTGGTGATATTTTTTATTTTTTTTGAGTTCCAGGTCATGAAAAGACTCGACATTTGAGAGCACATTATAAAAAGCCCGTATGACTATTGTAATGACATTTATCAAATTCATATCAAAATAAAACTCACTCCATCGCTTTCAATGTCTACGTAAGCTTAGCCAATTTGATAAAACACAGTATTTCTTTCTGTTTCCTCCACCGCTATCTATTTTAATCGGTGGAGAAACATCTTTGTAATATCACAGGCAGGAATACCTCTAGTCGGTGATTCAAATAAACTCTTTGGTAAATGTAAACTATCCTATTCAAAATAGTTCACTTCGCACGTGTAATGCTCTTAAGTGTTGCCAACTTTTGTTACAAAAACATTTGCGATATCTAAACAAACACCAAATCAAATAGACTAGCTAGCGGAGCACTTAAAATTCACTAAAAGGCTTCGAGATAACCTTGCCAAAATCTAAATTTTCAATTTATTTTAATCCGTTACCGTTGCAGATCGAACTGTCGTTTTCGACGTAGAATCGATCGAACTTGTCCATGCTGAATTTATATACCTGGCGATTTTAGTCTGTTTTGGATCACTACTATTGAAGAATCAATATAAAATTTTGAAAAGATATTGATTAGTTTTTTATTTATAGCCGATCAAAAATACAAATTTGAATGTGTCACCTCTTATTTTTTCCCCTAATTCTTCTAATATTCTATCTGTTATTGGTTTACTTTTTCGGTCCCCATTTCCATAGGCTAATTCGAAATGTACCTACTTTCGAACGTCTAAAAAGTTAACCTTATGGTTTCCGCACACATCTCTTGTTGGAGTGGATCGGCTAAGAGTTGGTCGTATCACGTTTTGACTTTCAATGATCACGGTTCGAGGTAGATACAGAACAGGATTTCTCCGCTGGCATTAATATAGCAGAATTGATGTATTTCTCACGCATAGGAATGTTGGCCGATATGACGAATAAGGTGACACATCGTAACTTCTTCAGACCGGAGATTTAGCATTGAAAGGCCAAGATGACCAAAGAACTAATCAGACCTATATATGGCCGATTGAAAAGATATTTCACAATTTTTCAATATGCTCGGGAAATAATAAAAATGAGCCGGACAACTATATCAACAGGAAATATTTATTGTCCATTATGGGCTCTTCCATTCCCTTCTGACATCCATCATTTTGCTGGTTTTTCGTTGACGATTCATGTTTTTTCAATTCACTCTTGAGTTCTGTTGATGAAAAGTATCATCATTGCATCTTGACAATCTAGGATTCGATTAGGTCGTTTTTACCCAACTTTATATGGTTGTTGGATTTATGAACCTATTCTGGCAGTATTAAGACGGCGTTTCTTCCAAACAATAATGGCTCGTTGTACATTAAGCAACAGAATCCACTTTTTTCGTCTTAAGACAAACAATTTGTGGCAACGCGAATATGAATGGAGGAACCAAGGTAAAATGCGCGATCTGAGGAAGCAGAAGAATTGCCGAGAGACAACACTGAAATTAACACCTTTACAAGACAAATACATAGCAGACAGTAGGCCAAGGGGTTGAAAAGAATCATCATTGCATCTTGACAATCTAGGATACGATAAGGTCGTTTCTACCTAAATTTATATGGTTGTTGGATTTATGAACCTATTCTGGGAGTATTAAGACGGCGTTTCTTCCAAACCACATGAAATAAAGGCTCCTTGTACATTAAGCAACGGAATCCACTTTTTTCGTCTTAAGACAAACAATTTGTGGTAAGGCGAATATGAATGGAGGAAACCAAGGTAAAACTGCGCGATCTGAGGTAGCAGAAGAATTGCCGAGAGAAAACACTGAAATCAACACCTTTACAAGACTGATACATAGCAGAGAGAAGGCCAAGAGGTTGAAAAGTATCATCATTCGTTTCTACCTAATTTTATATGGTTGTTGGATTTATGAACCTATTCTGGGAGTATTAAGATGATGATTCTCCCAAACCACTTGAAATAATGGCTCCTCGTACATCAAGCAACATAAGCAACTTTCTTCGCCGTAAGACAAGCAATTTGTGATAAAGCGAATATGAATGGGGGAAATCAATGCAAAAACTGAGCGATCTGAGGTAGCAGCAGAATTGCCAAGAGAAAACATTCAAATTACCACCTTCACAAGCCTGATAGGCTGCAGAGGGAAGACCAAGAGGATGATCGTTGACAATGTGAAACCTCTGCTTGATCTCGGAATCGTCGAGTCACCGTAGGAGATATTCCTGACTCGCCCACGTTATTAAAAAAAAATCGGAACTTACCCATAGATTGCGTCCTTGTCTCTCTTGCCGACATCGGGCACCGCACCGCCCATAACATGATTCGCAGCGGGATTTACATGGTTTGCAGCATGGTACGGGTGCATAGCATGGTTCAAATGGGGAGAATGATGGAGACCCTGCAATCCAGGCCTGTGGGCGACGTGAGGTTCGTACAGGGCCCCTGCCGCAGCACTGTCCATGTATCCTGGATGGATCCCATCGTCGTACTACAAGAAAGAATTGGATTAGTACCATACCGTCGATTTACACTAAAGATTATTAGATTCCTGAAACAGTTAATCAATATTGTTCTTATCATGATTTGGCTCAGGTAATATTCGATTGGTGGTCAACCGCGAATGTAAATTTATAAAAGGAATCGAATACTTCTAAGAATTCGAGAACACAAAGTCCGAATACTCATATTAATAATAGACCTTTATTTGATCTGAAAATATAACAAAATGATGTAGATCACGTCACAAAAAATCATAACTGGATTACTGATACGTCATCGGCATACATTACAGTGTAATTTGATGTTACTTTAATCAAATCATTTGTGTAGATTATATAAAGTAGGGGACCTAATATTGATCCTTGGGGAACCCCTCTATCTACATGCAAGGCATTTGATATTATTTGCTTGCCATTTTCTCCTTTTTCAGTTGTCCTTTGAATTCTCCCTGTTAAGTATGATCGAAATAATTTTGACGTTATACCTCTTATACCATATTTTTCTAATTTTTCCACTAAGATGTTATGATTCACTGTATCAAACGCTTTCGTCAAGTCTAAGAAAAGTGTCGCTGTTATCTGATTTTTATTCATATATGATGATATGATTTTATTACAGAGTTAAGAACTCGATATAATGCATCTATGGTCGATTTGCCTTTTCTAAATCCACATTGTTGCTCCACTAATATGTTATTCTTCTCAAAAAACTTCATTACTCTATCAAAAATTATTCTTTCAAATATTTTATTAACATTTGAGAGTAGAGCTATTGGACGGTAGTTATTGAAATTGTCTTTTCTCCTTTCTTGTGAATCGGTTTAACCCAAGCTTCTTTGAGGGCTTGTGGATATTTTCCGTATTGAAACATTTGATTTATTATATGTGTTAGGGGTAACGTCAATATCGGTGCACATTTTTTCAGTAGATCTACAGGTATCTCGTCATATCCTGCAGATTTTTTATTTTTAAGTTGAATTATGTAAAGATGCATTTCTTGCATCAATCTCACTTTTGTTAAGCCAATGCTCGGTTAGACACAGCAAATCTGGACTATTTTCTAAAGATGTTATGAATATTTCTAGTTCCAAGATTTTATTTCTTATACACTGGATGTTTTGATGTAGTATATTAATGGTTTTCTTCAATTCTCTCGGGGGGATATCGTCTGAGATGGAGAAAATGGTTCAGACTAATATTTTTTTCCCACTTGCTTGGATCCAAAATCAATTCTTTGGATTCATATGGCACATAAATTTTAAATGAACTTTTATATATATATATATATATATATATATATCCTTTCTTGTTTTCATTTTTTCGCACGTTCCATCTAAATTGAATGTTTTGGAAATTAGCTTTTCACTTGATCTGGTGTTGTTTCTGGTTTGAAGCCAGTTAAAAACAGACAGCTTAGTTGTTTCGCAGCTAATAAAGTAGTTTTTTTTTCTCCCTTAACAGGCGAGGTCTTTCCTTCTTCAATATATGTCTTTTCTTTCCAGAGATCACCTTGTTCCATTCACTTTCATCTACATCTTCAAAAAGTTTATTCACACGTCTGTCTTCACTTTCTTGAGCATTATCCCTTATTTTGCGGTGACATTTTTAGTTATTGCTTCCCTTGAATTCCCTTGTTCGAAGTTATTCATATTATGTTGTTTGTTTACTTTACTTATCGGCGCTGATGTCAATGACAGTGTTTTGTTTCGTAATTTCTGACATTAATTTTCTACTCGCAGTATTCCCTTTCCGATTGTCATTACTTTCCTTATTTACCTTTATTTCATCATTTAGTTTACTTTCATTTTGTATTATTTGTTCTAAGCATATATTTGGTACATCAACTCCATCCCTGACAGTTACAGATTTCTTCCTAGTTGGTATCATCTGCGGACTTTTTAGAACATATTCTGTATTTTTTCCTGATGTTTATTTATGGAGGTTCCTATAAGATACCATAGATGGAGTGTAGTTCTGTTGACTTTCCATATCATTGATTCTTTCTAATAACTAAGAGTTATTCTGAAGTAAAATTGAATTTTTTTCTTGTATTTCGTGAATTATTTGTTTCAAATAGGAATTTTCCAATTCCAACTTGGATAGTTTGAGCTCGCTCACCTCTTGTTCAGAACTATTTATATATTTTCCACTGATTTGTTTCTGCTGACAACATATTCTCAACGAATCGCTTTTACAAACTGCATTTTTCCTTCGTCTTACACACCCCTCGTGGAAGAATGATTCACAATTTAGGCACATCATCACTTTGCATTGCTTTTGAATAATTTTTTAGTAGTTGTTTCACTACAATTAAAAGTTACATCGCCATCGCGTTCATTCACGTATAACTTTCTCGACGCCATTATTTTGATTATTATTTTAGCTGATATCTCAGCGTTCAGGATATGTTAGGTTTCGAATTCTCTCGAATATCCGAGAACTAAGATTCCATAGACTATGATCTCATCTATTGCGAAGGCGTCCTAAATACTCTTTTGATTTGTGAGAAGTGATAGGATTCGGATACAAAAGGTTCTCTAGATGTTCGGTATTCGAGATCTGCCGGCACCAATTTGGCTTAGAGAAGGACCTATTAAAACCAGAATGGTGTTATCAAAATGTGAGAACTTCCCCCTAACGACTTGAAAGGTCAAAACGAAGAATAAACACGGTGAAGTCGGCTCAAATGACTCGGTGGTAACCTAAAACTCGTACATTAGCGACTTTTCGACCGACTTTGAGGGAAATTGAAGATTAAATTATTATTATAATTATCAGATTCCTGAAAGAGTCAATAAAAAAATTTTTGTTCGTATCATTCGGCTTAGAAAATATTGGACTGTGGTCAACCGCGAATGTAAATATATAAACAGAATCGAATACTTATAAGAATTCGAGAACACAAACTTCGAATACTGTCATATCTGTTATCCCGGCATTCAGAATGTGTCAGGTTCCGATTGATCTAGATATTCCGAATGAAGACTCGAATGGTCTCGAATACCCCGAGAACCGAGATCACAGATTCCATACAGTGATCTCATCTATCGCGATGATGTCCTGAGTGCTCTTTTGATTCGTGAAAAGTGACAGGATTCGGATACACATGTCAGGTTCTCGAGATATTCGGGATTCGAGATCTTGCAGCACCAATTTGGCTTAGAGAAGGGCCCATTAAAAACCGAATGGGGCTAACTTTCTCCGAACGACTTGAAAGGTCAAGACGAAGAATTAACACGGTGAGGCCGGCTCAAATGACTCGGTGGTAACCCATAACTCGTACCATTGCGACTTTTCCACCGTTATTATATATATCCACGCATATATCGAGCCTAGGCTCCAAGACAGAGCGTGAAAGGATCGCGGAGCAATTTGTTTAACGAAGCCGTGGAAAAATATAAAGCTCATGGCGGGATTGCGCAAAAAAAGAAGATAGCCTCATATTAAACTTTCACATAAAGTTCACAGAGTGACAATTATAATCCCCAGGGACAAGATAATAAATTGTGGCGATTTTAATATTTTTCTTCTTCTGTTGGCACATCTGATACGGTCCGTGGAGGTGCGTGGGCCCCAACCGGTGTGCATGCGCTGCATTTCTACCGTGCCATATGCAATTTGGAGGATTAAAGATGGCCACCGGCTCTGTAATCTCCCTTAATGCTGAAATATCTGACTGGAAAATCGGGATATTTTGCTGTATCGCGTTGGGCAACGCCATATTTGCAACCGGGACACTCAGGAAACGAAGTAATTTTCAATATTTTTAATTTTTGTTATATCAACTCAGATTCATGAAAAAATAAAATGTTTTTCTTTGAGATTCAAAACAAACTCAAAGATATCAAGTCAAGATGCATATATATGACATACATGATGCGTTTCTTTACTTTGTAACTACATATAATGCTTTTAAACAACTTATCAATAATTTGGTAATATGCAATATTTAACAAATTAAGTTTTGAGATGAGGGTAAAATAAAGTTATTTTTACCTTAGTTTAGTTTTTAACTAAACTAAATTCCCAGAAATTCCTAACAGGTTTATTTCGGAACTTTTTAAGCTTCAGGCCTTCATTTTTCTTATGCAAAATCTTGAAAGGCTCATTAGAATCAAGTTTTTCTTTTATTAGATATTCTGCATACACAGATTCTAACTCATTATTGAGGAAAGACCGCCTATGTTGATTTATTCTTGCACCCAATATGAGTAGCACCACATGATAACTTTGATTTATTTGTTTTAAAATTTGAATATCAAAACAAATTAAAATATGTTCATCTTCTACAATTTTAATTTCAAAAAAATTTATTCAAAAAACTTTTAGAATTAAATTAATGTCTAAAACAAGCACCGCTTACATTTAATAGACGTATATAATCAAAATTCAATATATAATGTCAAATGGAATAAATAATCCAACAGATATAAGAAAGTCATTAAAATAAATAAATAAATATTTAAAGGAGACAAAATTTTGTTTCTGGTCTTACCTTTAAGAACACCAATTGCCTTTTAAAAACATGAACACACTTGAAGGACTTCTCAGAGAATATATTTTATTTGAAATATTTAATATATTTAAATATTCGAATAAGTTAATTCAGAAATCTCTCAAAACATGCACTATATCTCCAAAAAACAAATATAATTCTAAGCGATCCCTTCTTCGGTCCTAAATAATATTCCAAATATCAAAATCAAAAAACTAACCTATATCAACAACGCACCACGTGTAAAGAAATGAATGTTTCGAAACACAGATCAACTTTATAATTCAAGATTGATCTATGTTCTAACAAAATCAAAGAACAGTGTGAGTTATTTTTAAGGCTTATTTAAATTCATTGACATTCCATAATGAGATTTATTGAAGCCAAAATATAATTATATATTATATATAAAATAAAATAGAAAGGCCTTTTACTTGATAGAAGAAATAAAATAAAATAAATATAATTTTGTTATATTTCTTCTATCAAGTAAAAGGCCTTTCTATTTTATTTTATTTGTTTTAGGTTTAGCGCTTTTTTAAGTTTTCCCAAACAATTATTGGCTTTAAAGGATTTTATTAAAGAACTCTCTCAGTTATAGAGATGATTCATGATGGTAGCTTGGAAAATTAAATGTTTTTTCGGTTTTTAATTTAGGGTGTATTTCGTATAAAGCATTTTTATACTGTTCCTGACAATCATACTGTCTATAATTGATGAGGAATAACCGTTATTTGTTGTCATTTGTATGATTGAATCTGACTTATTCAAAGATAAAGTAATTGTTTTCTTCTGCGCGTCATAATATATGCGGATAACTAATGTTGGATCGGATGAAATGAACCATGAAAAATATAATTAGGAATAAAAATCAGCATAAACCTGTATTATTTAATTAAATATCTCTGGTACCATCCCGTCTGTAAATTTTCAGCTAAAAATTATTTCAAGTACAAATGCTCAAAAACAAATAATTACTTGGAGACTTCAAACTGATAGAATAGATTAAAATTTCATTACCTATAAATTATTTTTTCTCAATAGTTTGTATTTATTCTTATTTTGCATCGCCTTCAAAACAGATGTGAAAAACTTGTATTATATGAATATTTAATAGTTAATAAAATTAATTAACTGTTATAAATATAGATGAAAACCTAAGAATTATTCTTATGGAATTTTTGAACTCTATGTGCTTTGTAATGTAAAGGCATGAAATTACAGAGAAGATTACAAAATTTCATTATCTTGAAATCAGAGATCTAAATTGAAGATTTTCACCAAAAAGCCGTATTTGGATATTTAAAATTCTGTTAAATAGAATAAAAAATCGGCAAATATTATACAAAAAAAAACAAGCCTCAATTTCTATCAAAGACTGAAAGAGATATAACAGCTTGTTTAGTCCTTATCAGAATTCTCGCATTTATATCCTCGTTATGAAAATTTCAATAAAACTGCATAGAGACGTTATCATCAACAATAATGTCGGTAATAAATCGAAGTTTAGTGTGCTTTCGCTAATAAACATTGCATACTTCCTTTTAAAGAGATAAAAATTCTAGCGGCACTTTACCATTGAGGCTTTTAAAGCGATAATTATAATTATATAAATAAATCTACGATGGGAAAGATATTCAATTGGATGAATAGCAAAGAATTAAGAGATCTATTGAAAATACAATAAAGACAGACTACCATTTCTCAGTTATCAAGATATTTTTATCCGCGGTAGCGTCAACGATAAGCAACGAAGCAATTACACAAGAACTGAAACAATAACAAATTTTTATACCTCCTTTATTGCCTACTTAGACGTATTTCCGATAAGGCAAGAAGAATAAAATCTTAATAAATCGTTAAACTATTAATTTCGCCGGTAGAACTACCCAATAAAACGTAAAATACGTCGGGTTTGGAAATCTACACGGAGATTAAAGGCACCATTTTTTTTATTCAGACTCCGTCTTGGGTAACATGATATTTTTAATCAAGGATTTCGGTTTTAAGCGTAGACTTATGGCGTTTTCTGCCTCCTGCTGGGGTGAATATTATTTTCGGGGGTTTTGACATTCCACTCTATTCATGGGATGGTAGTTTTGCTTGTGGATTGTGTGGCATCTGCTGATTGAAAATGTTGCCATGAGTCCCTGTGCATCATCTGTTTCGTTCAGAAATTTAGGGGGGGACAGGGTGTGAAAATTGGTAGTTGATGGTGTCTAGACATTCATAAGTCAAGATTAGAAATTAAACTCACATTTTCAGATGTTAGAGAATGTGGAGATTTTGGAAATGTATTTACGCCAAAGTTCAAAACATTTTCACGATTCAATAAGTTTAATTTGGGAATCAATAATGATGACAAGTTTTGAACTTAGCAACTATTTCTTTATTTCAGTATATTTTTAGATATTTCATTTGGAATAACTGAATTAGGTCCAAAATATTTCCTCTATTCTATTCAACAAGAATATTTAATGAAAATTTTTTCCACTGAATTATATTTTTATTGTCTTGTTTCTATTGGTTTGATTCACATAAATTTTTCAATTTAATATTCATTCAATACAATTCATTTTGGATCAAAATATTGGATGATAGTAAAAATATTTATGGCTATAAATACGAAGCGCATTATTTTTCTTAATTCATATTTTTTTCTCAAATACTAAATTACATTTCTTCATTTAATTTTTAACATATAATAATATTGAAATTACAGGTTGAATTATATCTGATTTCTGTTAAATGATTCCAGTACATTAAATAATTTTTATGATTGAGTAAACTTTCTATATGTTCTTTTATCTGTATTTGATGATGTTTCACTGAATTATCCTATGAAAAACTTCAAACAATCAACAAATAAAATATTACTCTGAGGTATTAAATATTTTTGTGAATCTTAAAAAAAAAATTATTAATATTCACTGATTTATGTTTCTACATAAAAATGCTTGATTCAAAATAAATATATGAAATATTGGATAATAAATAGTGATAAAATTAAAGAAGAAAATTTTCTTCTTAAGATATTATCTTCAATCCATTATGGACACTTAAAAATTTCTAAAAAAATATTTACCACCCATGGACTCCAAATTTTAATCGAATTTAATTGCGACAAGAAAACCCAACTTAATAATTATACTGAAATTCATGGCATAAATGAATTGTTTACTTGGATAACATTATATAAATTCCATATTGACCTGAAAACGATAAATCAGATTTTTTTGATATTCTATTTACTGATATCCTATGTTTTATGTTTGTACAAATTAACAGCTGAATCTATTGACTGAGATTTTGAAAACTTATCAAATGTTTTTTCACAATTATATATAGCATTTAGATCCCCATGGGCCAATTTTCAAATCGTTGTTTCGTAACCAACTACACGATTTAAACTTAATTGAATCATACATTCCATACACGGCCAAAATTTCAAGAATATATAAGTAATGTCAATGGAAAAAATTATGATACTTCTGTAGTTCATTTCGAGCACAACTACATTATAGTACATTTCTGTTTCTAAAAATTCGAATAGATTATAATACATTTGAAATATCAGAGGTATAATTCTATAAATTATGAATTTGGGATTACCAATTGAAAGTTTTAGTTTTGAATAAAAAAATCTGAAAAAACTTTCACTATATATATATATATATATTTTAGATTCCCTAAGATAATTATACTTATCTAGAAAAATATTTATTTTAATTCAGATGCTTCTGTGACTTGTGGCATATTTTTTGGTAACATTAAAATAAAAAAAATGTAATAGAAAACGATATAATTTTTTATTTCATTTCATTTTTAAAATAAACTAGTTGTTTGTTCTGAATTTTCTGATCTTGTTATTGTACTTGAATCTAAATGTTAAGTCTATCTGAAGATTGGCAACAACCATGAAGTAGTACGTTTAATAGCTTATATTTTGAGATCTTGTAAGTAGTTTATCATTTCTGTAGTCTTTTTTGGGTTTTCACAGCATTAGACGAATTAACGTATACAATGTCATCGATAAGAATGTTTTCCAAGACAAGTATTATTTTTATATTAATCTTATATATTTTTTAATATAGTGCAAGTTTTTTCAGATTTTTTATATTAAGTTTGATTCTTTAGAAGATATACTTTCAAAACAACCAGACACAACAAACAGTTCGAGAAATTGTCTGAATCCATTCTGATGTAATAAGAAGAAATAACGGATCACCATCCATGGGAACAGATATAAATAACAACCGTCGAAACGCACCGAAAAAAGCCTTCAACTCAGCATGACAACAAGTTGAACGCAAACTTTTGCACGACCACATTAATGGAATTGTTGAATTTTCAGTCCGCTCGAAATCAGACCAAATATTTAGGGGTATAAATCACCTTGGAGGGTGGTATCGACTTTTTTGAAGGCCAATCAGACTTGGGCTATTAATCACAGCACCCTACCCGAAACGACGACTGCGTTTTATCAGTACCAAGTCATTTCATGTTCCATACAGCGGAGCATTTGAATAGAAAACAAATAAAATGAAATTACATGTTTTTGGTAGTCGACAGAGTTTGCTAGCACCAAGTAAGTCACTTTGTCTCCCGAACAGATGAATGAGAATATATTACGGACAAATACCGAATGGGAAATTAAACAGAAAACTTGAACTGATACATAATGAATGGATTTTTTTCAGATGAATGAAACAAGATTGCTTTATCATTCTGTAGATATATTCCGAAGTGACCCGACGTTTTTGAGTACAATTTCTAATTTATAAGGAATTTACACTTATCTCTAAGCGGGCTGGAGACTGGATCTACATTCATTAGCTTGAGAATTTTAGTTTTTGTTAAAGTGGAGTCCCATGTGAAAACAAGAATTTGTATCGGAACCCCTGTATTCAAATCGACCATGTATGTAGGAATATGTAGACTTAGATTTAAACTGTTAGCCTCCTATAATTTTAATTTCAAAAATTTTTACTCAAAAACATAAAATTAATGTCTTATAAGCGCACATCTTATATTTAATAGACATATAAAATCAAAACTAAAATTAATAAATAAATATTTGAAGGAGACAAAGTTTTGTTTATGATCTTATATTTATGAAAACTAAATCTTTTCCAAAAATACAAAACATAATCTTAAAAATTCTCAAAAAAAATTGAGTAATTAAATATTAAAATATATTGAATATTTCAAATAAATAATTTTTTTGAGAAGTTCTTGGAATTATGTTTTCTATTTTTGAAAAGGATTAAGTTTTCATAAATATAAAATTAGAAACAAATTTTTGTCTCCTTCAAATATTTATTTATTAATTTTGATCGGCAATTCAAATTTGTTGTTTTTTATTCCATTTGATATTATTTAATGAGTTTTGATTTTATACGTCTATTGAATATAAGCTTATAAGACATTTAATTGTTAAAGTTTTTGAATGAAATTTTTTTTAATTAAAATTATAGGAGGCTTGCAGTTTAAATCTGTTTTGATATTCAAATTTTGATTAATATTAAGTAATGCTTTTTTTTGCTTTTATTTGAAAATTTCCCGAGTTTTCAACATAGAGCACGCCGTGAAAAATTGTATTCTATGTCATGAAAATTATATTAATATATAAAGTGTTTATTTTAATTTCATCTCCGAATTTGAGACCTCAATATGTATCGATTGTAAAAAAATCACAGACTATTATATTCGAATTTTGCAATTACCAAGTTTCATGAATATGAATAATTACAAAACCTACAACGGTTATACAAATTCTGGTAAATTTCTATTACATCTACACTACTGAAGAAAAATAAATGAAAAAACTGGTGATAAAGTTTGACATGAAATCAGCTTTGGGGCGCCGGTTCACGTCTAAAGGCTAAATTTAAACTCAATCATAGGACAGTATTTGGATGATATTTTTATCGATTTTAAAATTAGTATTTTGTTTCGCTTCTAAATTTTTAAGAAACCAACTAATATAATTGTTTAATTGAATGAGTCTTTACTTGATTAAAAACGTTTAAGATAATATCAAATATGGTTATTCTGATTTTTACATATTTTATTACAATTATGATAAAACGATCGCTTCGCTAACACAGTAGCATCGTTAGGTAGGTAGTATTTCTTACATTTTTAACAACTAAAATATATATGTTAACGAAATTTGTTGCTGGCATCGGCTTCTATTTATATGAGAGTAGGTACAAAATTCTATTGAGGACTGAAACTCAAAAAAGGGATCTCTGGAAATATCAGTTAGAGTACCCATGAATTCAGGAAATTATATTTTAGAACTCAACATCATAACAACAAATAGCTATCAAAAATGACTACGATTCTACATAGATAGATAAGTTGTTGGTGAATAAAACTAATAAAATAGCTTTAAATATCCGAATACAATAAAATAAATAAATATAAATGACTTACGAATTTCATTCAAAACCTGTCAATACGTCAGTAAATTTATTAAAAATGATAAAGACCATTACACATAAACATAGGACAGATAGGAAAAACTTTCCGACAAAAAATTGGAGAACATCTGAAGAGTTCCCTCAATAACAAAAGGAATCCACATATTCGAACCATTCGTTAGATATACTTTGAACCATAATTTTAAAATTTTACATATATAAAGTAAAACTTATGGCTTAAATCTACAGATAAATAAAAACAACAAAATCGAAATAGTTCTCAACGAACAATTAGAACTAAATAACTCTCCACTGTTAAATATTTTCAGATGAACTGGAATTTCCAGAGATCGCTTTTTATGGGTTTTAGTCCCCAATTGAATTTTGTACTTACTCTAATATAAATAGAAGCCAATTTCGGAAACAAATTAAGTTTTTTCAAAATTTTAGATACACCTGACGAAGCTACCTTATTACAGACACGATCGCTGTATCGCAAATAAAATTTGTGAAAATCAGAATAACCTTATTTGAAACTATTATAATATTCTATGACTAGAAGTTCGGAAATTATGGGAAAACAAACGTGAATTTGTAGAAAATGTGTATTCCGAAAAAGAATATCATTTTAATAAATAAATGGAGAATAAGAAAATCATTAGCAAATATTTATTCGAAACAGGATTAATCAAGCAAGAAGGTACTCGGAACCAACGATGAAATCGTCAGATATCACTGGAAAATGAACACGATCGAAGAAATATGGAGAAATCAAGATCGGCTCCAAGCTATGCATTAAAGTGACGATGCGAGCCGTTTGAGTGAATGCTGGAGTTGGCTGCTGTCGACTTGACAAAAACTTGAAATACCCAAAGATGAAGATGCTCTAGAATTATTATACCAACGGCCGTCGGTCCGAAGATGAAATGAACTGGATGAATTTCAAATTATTTAACATCGGTAAAAAGTTCCGAGAAATCTTTATACGACCGTTCTGAATCAATTCATCCACTTGAAAATATAACCGAGCAAATGACTCCCGGGTTTTTAGGGTTCCGTACTACCGGTTCTGGCATATGACACGAAGGTGCGCGTAAACGTTTCTGCGTTTGAGGTTTACGCGTTAGAATTCGAGATTAAGAACGGTAAGACTATTTTTTCGACACAGAAAGATTTTTTTACGTTCGTGAGAGATTTACCTGAAGTTGAAAATCCCTAATTCCATTTACAAAGTGTTCAATTCAAAACAATTTCCGATGAATATCAGGTTGTGGCATTAATTTCAACAAATGTTATCCCACAATCATCTTTTGGTCATTATTTAATTGAGAGTTGATAAAAATATTATAAAAATCCGGGGTTTTTTATAGTTGTTTCTCGCAGATGACACAAAGAGAAGTACGCGTAAACGTTTCCGCCTTAGAATTCGTGTAGAATAATTTTTTTGAAGTAGTAATCGAAACTAAGATTTTTTACGTTCGTAAGAGATTTATCTGAAGTTGAGACTCCCTAACAAAGTGTTTATTTTATGTAATTTCAACTTAATATAAGGCTGTGGCATGAATTTCAACAAATATTATCCCACAACCGTCTAATGGTCTATTAAAAACTGATAGCACTAAAGAGTGTATTTTGAATAGGAAATTATCAAGACCGTTCAGAATTCAATAAAAATTTGAAACACAAATGTTTATTGTGTTTTAATCTTCTCCATTTTTATTTACGTCTTGGAATTTTTTCAGGCTTTTATACTCCCATATTCGTAAAAATCCAGAAATACTCAATGTTGAATAAATAATTGGATTCAACATAAAAACTTGATATATTGAAATATTTTTTGTAATCTAGATACTTCAAAACTCCTATCTATATTTTTTCTACGTTTGATCACTGAGGATACATTTTGAAATACTAAAATATTACTAAAATTCCCCAAAAATTATTTAATTAACCCATCCAATTATGTCAGATTTTCCGACCAATTCAACAAGATCTACATTATTTCTTTATACAACTCAATAAATCTCTCACCCAACACCATATAGCTCATTTATATTCATGAAAGGTGCTATAAGTGTCTTAAATATAGGCGACAATGATTTTAATAATATTTATATTATCCAATTAATCATTCCGGATAATGTGACGGTAATATTAATAATTCTGTGTTCGCTTTGAAATCATCCGGACATGACTCTGGTGGAATTTTTTCACATGTTCAAAAATAGGGTCCAATGTTATTTTCCTGTTGTCAATTCACTTAATTTTAACAGGCAGGAGGACCTGCATAATTCAATTTCCAGGTATTATTATTTTAAAAATTGACGTACAAAATAATTAAGGCCGACAGATGTCCACTGGTATGGCGTAAATTTATGTATCATTTATTGCTCTCTAATTGTGGGTAGTTATTTAACTTTTTTGAGGTATGGAAGACGTGAATGGATGTCCTTTCTTAGAAGAGTGTTTTTGCCCATTAGGGCGAAAAGGATTTTACATAGTCTTCCTGGAGTATAGAATTGGAATGGGTTGAAATTCTTTGAGTTCTTCTTCGAAATAAAAGTAGGTAAAAATTTGAGGATACATGAAAAAGTTATATTTAACCCTATGACTAAATTCAAAGAAGTTAATGGTTGCCCTTTCTTGAGGGTAGAAGAGTATTTTTCCTATTATACCAGTGTACCACTGGTATGGCGTAAATTTATGTATCATTTATTGCTCTCTAATTGTCGGTAGTTATTTAACTTTTTTGAGGTATGGAAGACGTGAATGGATGTCCTTTCTTGGGGTTAGAAGAGTGTTTTTGCCCATTAGGGCGAAAAGGATTTTACATAGTCTTCCTGGACTATAGAATTGGAATGGGTTGAAATTCTTTGAGTTCTTCTTCGAAATAAAAGTAGGTAAAAATTTGAGGATACATGAAAAAGTTATATTTAACCCTATGACTAAATTCAAAGAAGTTAATGGTTGCCCTTTCTTGAGGGTAGAAGAGTATTTTTCCTATTATACCAGTGTTAACGAGCTAAAAATTGGTCTTTAGTGAAAGGAAAGAGTATGACAGTGTATTTTACAAAGCTTTCCTCGAGTATAGACTTGGAATCAGTAAAATTTTGTAGTTTTTCTTTTAAAAAATTTAAGAACATACGAAAAAGTTTAAGTTAACCCAATGATTCAATTCAAAGTTATAAACAATTCGATTTGAATAACTTCAAAAAGGTACTCATTTCGACAAGTTCCACTTTCCGTCGGACAAAGTTGAAGAACCGGTAACTTGATACCTCTGAAGAAATCTTCGGTATATAAAAATTGATGTAGAAAATTACTAATGGTGAATATATTTATTTGAGAATGTGGTGATTATTTACAGGATGTCCCCATAACATACAATTGAAGTTTCACAAACACTGAACATATATCCAAACATGCATTTCCAAAATAAACGGAAAAATTCGAAATAAAAACTGAGAGATAGGGATAAAAACTTTTATATTTACATTTTTCTGAAGAACGTCCATGATGATTTTGTTCAGTCTTTATAGTCGGGAGTTTTAATATTAATTACACCTAAAAAAGGATCCTTATAGTATACTTGAGGTTTACATCCAAATTGGAACCACGACATGTCGCCAAACTCAAGCCACACAGCACATTTTGACACAGGCACTTACGCAGAAGTACCGCATAAAGTTTTTACAGCTGTCGTAAAGCAAGAGACGTAAACAGCCTATCCAGACCTTAAATTCGAGACGCCCGATTAAAACGGAACTGGGATATGCATCCCAATTCTACACACCAAATTGGTGTTGCTTATACTTAAATTCTCACACTAAGACAGAGAAAATATGAAAGAAGGAGACTAGAATTAACGCGATATACCTAGTAGTTAAGAGCTTCCAGAAATGTTTGATGCTCATATTTTTTGCACCGTAACTACAGAAAATTTGATACCATCCGACGCTTTTAAACAAATAAGTTATAGGAATTTGATTGAACTGAGTAAATTTCTCGAAATTAAGCATTTTTTAACCGTCGGCTATTCGCTATATAACTCATGAACCACTCAACCGATTTCAATGATATTTGATCCCTTTTTTCTTTATAACTTTGTGAATGTTTCAGTTGGGGAACTTCTATTTAATAAAATACATTCATTTAAATAAGCAAATCGTGAAAAACTTTTGTTTTTACGTTCAAACTAACAGCATAAATTCGAAAATATTAAGAAAACCAATATGATAAGAATTTTAATTTGAGTTTATGAAGCTGCTAGGTATCCGATGCAGCGTTTAAACTTATTTTTGTCCCATTTTTAAAATATTTATCTGTTACTTCTAAAGACCCTGCCGTCAAAAAAATTCCTAAAAATGCTTTTCCGGCTCTTTTACTAGGTATATCCATTGAACTAAATGAGGGGCTTCAAGATCAGCTGCAATTTAACGGATAAACTGTTTTCGCTCTTCAGTTACACTCAGTGTTACGGCCGTCGGACAAGACGAGTATGGTCAAAAACCTGTTATATTCGAAAAAATTTACCTCGAACGACAACCTCAAATTTATTCACATCCAATAACGAACGATGTGAAACCGAGTGGTGACCTCAGGGTAAAATTCCGGTATTCACTAAATTGAGGCTTAGTTCAACATTCGATCCAACTCTCTCATTGGCCGAAGTTAATAAATGCAGATTCCCAAACAAAATATTCCGGCGTCTTTTCCTCACATTCGTTGTTTTTTAGATTTTCACTCTTCGCCACACATTTGCATTCCTAAAGTTAGTTCGGAACTATCTCCTTGTTCAGCCCCATTTTTATTCAAATCTTATACGCGATTACCAAAATTGATAGCCGGACACAAGGTTTTACGCTGTTCGAAAACGAAACAACTTGATATTTCGACGTTATAATTCCGTTCTATTTTAGAACACGCATACACGCCATAAAAGACCGTATCGGTTCCATCGGTCCAAAACAAATTTTATAAATATTCATGGTATACAAATTGGAATTCGAGACGGCGTCCGACGCTATCAAAAAGGAATATGGATCATAGAAAACCACGTTTTCGTTGTACCCAGCCATCTCTTCAAAGATGAGCGGAATGAGGGATTCGGGCATAAGTGAGAGACCTGTTAGTAAAACTGTAGCTATAAAATCTTTTATGGCCGCAGAGACGCTTTGAATGACTTATTATATGACCGTCCTAATCTTAGAATAATGACAGCGTTGTCTCTCCGTCATTTACTATGTGAAAAAGTGTCACTAGGAGTAGAACACCGAATTTGGTTAGCCAAAAGCTTGCGTTAAGCCTTAATTTCGAATGTTCCATCCGACGGTCACACCAAACGTCTAATTTTTCGTAACACGAAGAAGTCTCGAGGCTTCATACATATTAATGGTCGATTCCGAAACACCACTCGAGTAATACTATTCCTAATTAAAATTCTAACTACAACTCCGCGTTACAACGATTAATTGGAAGATACAAAGATACTAGTATTTAATTGAACATAACTCGAGTTCTTCCATCTAAAATATTCTAACATCAACCAGAAGCGTCCGATTCAGAGTCGGTTTAATAAAGAAAACGGACGAGATGGACTTGAGGTTACCAAGCTACATTCCATTCTTCACATTCCTCGGTTGATATTTGAGAATCACGATGACTGGTCGTTTTAACCGACGTTTCATACTGTGTAATCAGGCAAAGATATCTAACTTTAGCCAAAGTGTCTATTCATTGGATTTAAGAGAAATTAAAAGACTTGGCTGAAAGCTGAGCCTTAATTGCGGGTTAGCCTTTGAAAGCGTCGAATGTGAAAATCGAACATTGTAATTTGGAGAGAGGAATCTGTGAAGTCCACGAGTAAACAGACGCTTTATTCACTTTGAAAGAACGCCTGTTAAGGTAGTTAATGAAAATGTTACAAGTATTCAAAAAATTTGGCAAAATTTTTCAATATAAGAAAGATTGAAAGATATCAATTCCTATTATGATCACTCTTAAGGAATATAACTTATGACTTCGGAGTCAAAATGTTAAAATTAACTGACAGGTTTACAGAGTTGGTTACTGGGAATTTGAACCTTCCACCAAAATTATGATTTACGACCTTCCACTTGACTTCACTAACGCGCCAAAGATGTAACTCCCCATTAAAGAAATAATTTTAAAGGGGCAATAATCATAAAACTTGTCCTTTGGGCCCTAACCGTAATTTCCAAAAGTCAACAAATGTAATAAATTCCAGAATGGACGTGCAAGTTGGTATACCGGACGTTTCAGAGATAGGTCAAGTTCACAAGGGAATTTGACATTTTGATTAATGCGATCAGGGAAAATACAACAATGACATTAAACAATTTACCTATCAGATAGCGGTCAGAATGACACCTAGCTAGACGTCTGACTGCAACGAATTTACGTGCGATTGGTCAAGTTAATTTATGTGTTCTTCGCTTGATTGACGGACGTCTTTCATGTTGACATGCGATTGTACTTCGAAACAGCTTTAATTCTTAGAGTATTAGGTTTATTTGGGGTTTAATTAGAATGTTGGCGCGCTAGCTGATATGAGGATGGTTTTGGTGGTGTTTAAAGACCGGGAAAGGCTTTTTTGAGGTTAGGAAGTACCAGAGGTAATTTTTCGAATATAACAGATTGGAGGCGTCCAAACGGTGGCTTGTGGAAGGTGTAGGCTGACGTGTCGTCGTTCTGTAGTGGATATCGTACCCGTGGCTGAGCCATGTACTGCACCCTTCACGAAACCAGCGAAAAATCACTTTTTTAGTCACCGTTTTGCACTGCACTGGTCACTGTCACTGCACTTAACACTGCGTTAGGCGGATGCCCCGCGTGTTTCGTTGTATAAGGCCCTTACCGGCGCGTGCATAGGGTTATTGCGATCGTTGAAAAAGCTGTCGTGTGTAGTCCTTTTCGTCCTACCTGTCCGTAACGCGTGCGGAGATCCTGCGCGGTCCGCAGTCGTCTGCCAACTGTCAATCACTCTGTGCAGCGGGGGAAGAGTGGGGCTGAAATGAATGATCTGTCTGAGCAGACTCCGCCCATCTACCAATGGCGGCCGATGCCAACACGCGCGCGCTCTCTCGGTGAAGCGGGGCATCTAGCGGCAAGAGGCGTATGAGGCTCCTTTTGGACTTGTCGGTAAAGCGCCTGAGCTATGCCTCTTCGTGGTTCTCTCCTTGTTTATGCCTTTTTTCACATATGAATCTTGGGTTCATTAAACGGGACCATATGATTTTTTGGTGGCAATAAAACATAGGACACGAAATGACTTATTTGCCGATGTTAAATTTGGGACAATTGTACACGTAATAATGGACATGGTGTAAAGTGCCCTTTATGTTTACATCTTATTGATTATTCTTTATACCGTGAAGAAAGTTCTCTCTTCGTCTTTCTCTGGTTTGTGTTCCATTAAACCTTCGATATCTAACAGAAAAATATCTACGTACTATGGATTTTAAGAGTTTATAGAATAAGGGCAGAATCGAGTATAGAAAAATATATGAAGTTGGTAAGAAAATCGATTAATCTCCTGTGCACATATTTAGAGTGAAAATGAAGAAACTTCTCTAAACTTATCAATAATAAACGCACATGAAACTGGAAATAACTCGAAGCTTTTTTTAACGGTGGATCAAATTTTCTTCCAAATGTTACTTGTTCGATTTTCTAACCCCTTATTTGAGTGAAATTCTTCTTTATGAAGAAAAAAAAGTACGATAACAATTATTCGGATTCAGAACGATTATTTAGAAATAACATGAATAACTAAATGTACCGTACAAAACGAGATTCTTGAAATTAGGAATACAAAATCAGAATTCTGAGATCTTTGAAGACATGATCGAACTGAAACTATTAAGGAAAGTAACATAAATAGAGGTTAATTCTTGATAGAAGGTATATAAAATTATATAAATATTTTAAAAATTAAAAAAAAATTTTTTTTTCAAAAATTAGCCATCATTGAATATAATCTTTTGGAATTAAATATGTAGAAGGCTAATTTTTAAAATTTTTTAAAAATTTTTAAAATATTTTTATAATTTTATATACCTTCTATCAAGAATGAACTTCTATTTATGTTATTTTATTCATAATATATAATTATTTGGTTTCCTTAACATTCTTTATGCAGATAGTCCTTGTGCTATAGCAGAGGCCGTTAAATTGTCTTTCAATCTTCTAGATCATGGGTAAACCACAGATATATTTTTGAGTGTAGTGAACCGTTACTCACCACATTTAAAGGTTTCATTTCGGTAGAACTGTTTCTAGAAGTTTGAAGGGTAGGTGAATATTTGTTGTTAATTGATGTTATATTTTTTTAATATGAATTATTTGAATACTGACGAAGCAAAGTTGATCTTAAAACTTGTTTTTCAGTAATGTTTTACATATCTTGAGTTTTTATATAAGGTACCTTGGTTAGATATCCAATAATACTGAATAGTCTAAGTAAGATAGTTTTATGATGAAATTCTTAGGATTATGTTGGATATTCTTGAAAGATATTGGTTTTCATAAGATTGATCAGCAGAAACAAAATTTTGTCTATTCAAAATATTTAATTTATAGGATTTTGGTTAATAATTTTTATTTATTGGATTTTGTTATACCATTCGGATGTCTTAAAATGAATGTTTATTTTATGTCATGATATAAGTGGTACTTATACGACATTATTTTAATTTATTTTCAGAAGTTATAATCATTAAATATAATCTTTTGGAATTAAATATGTAGAAGCCTAATTTTTAAAATTTTTTAAAAATTTTTAAAATATTTATATAATATTAAGAAAAGGTTTTAAGTTTTGTAAGTTCCAAAGTTCAATAGACAAAGGTTTAAAAAAGGGGATTTATTAAGGCCTTTTTCGTTATCGTACCTTTTAGTACTTCTAGGAAGTTAAATTTGTGATTTTTGTTTTTTGAACACTTAAAATTTACCTGTTTCGAGAAGATGGTGGGTATAAAGAAAAATTTATATTTAATTATTATAAGATTCCTCATATCTAAGTTTCGAATATCCTATTTGTTATGTATATGGGTAACGCAGGCTCCTAACCTGTAGTCTCTTAAGGAATATCTTTATTGCTTTTCATGAAACGTTTCAAAAAACGTTGAGTTTTTCATGAAATATTTTTGTTATTTTCATTCAAATAACTAAGAATTTTTCCGATTTTTGATCTTTTCAAGATAATATATTCTTAGACTGTTTATTAATTGTGTATTACTAATGATATTGATTATGCGTTGGATTATGTTTAAAAGTTTGTTTATGATAAACGAATTGAAGACATTGTTGAAATAAAACAATAAAAGAGGGATTTTTCACTTGATTGAAGACTTTTACAATATCTTAAATATCAAACAGATCGCTAACTTCATTACAAATTTTAATTTCATAAAATTTTCTGAAATTAAATTAATTAAATGTGTTTAGAAGACAGTTTCTACTTAGTGGACATATAGAATTTACACTCATTATACAGTATCAAAAGGAATAAAGGAATCCAAGAATTTCTTCGAAAATAACTCTCAAATAAACTCCAAAAATATGTAGCACATCTTCAATTAATCTGTTCGATATTTAAGATATTAAAATAATAAAATGCGGTTTTTTACTTGATAGAAGTATTATTTAAAAAATTTTAAATATCATATATTCTGTTAACCTCCTAGAAATTTTAATTTCAAAAAAATTTTTATTCAGAAACTTTCAAAATGAAATGAACCCTTCAAGTATTTATTCAGTAGATTCAATTGATAATGTATATTTCTTTGAATTCTTTTATTGGTACTTTGCGATAAGTGTTAAATTATATGTCTACTAAATTGACCCAGTGTGTTCCTAGAAATTTATTTGATTTAAGTTTTTGAATAGAAAATTTTTTGAATATGATATTTAAAATCTAAAAAAAATTAAGATATTGTAAAAGCCTTCTATCAAGTAAAAACTCTTTTTATTATTTTATTTTATATATAATAATTGTATTTTGTTTTTTCAGTCATATGGTGTGATTTCGAACTCTATGAGCGTACTCATTGATGAGGTCATGTTTTATCTAAATAATTAAAAATTTAAATAAAAACTAATGAAAATTGCAGCGTATTAATTCAAATCTTGATCATGATGAATTTCGGTTTAGTATGATACTCATATTAAGACAAAAGAATTGTTAATAAAAATTAATATTTGGAAAGGTTAGTCTTGCTCGATATTTTCATTCAAAAAATTAAATTACATCAAGAATATTAGGAAATAAACAGATAGAAAATTCACCTATTCATGGGATAACGAAATTGAATATTCGGTCGTTATTAATTAGTACTTATTCATAATCAAAATGAGTTTTTATAAACTACTATTTTTTACACTTGTTCGAAGATGAAGACGAACTCTAGATGCAAAAATGTGTAAACTTTCAAAGTTTTCAGCAGTGAAATATGATTTCTAAGCTTTTGTTTCAATATTAATTTAATATTTAACTTTGCTATGTTGCTTGGTAGCAACAGAGAAACAATACCTACTGAATATGCAGATATTTGCTGTATTAAATTACAATCACTAATCGTTCAACTTAATAAATTCGTTCCAGAAAAACACAGGTGCAATACATTTTCATTTGGAATTTGCAATCCTCAATTAAGGAATTAATTTAAGGAATTTTATTAATTATTTATTTTTCGTTACGTCAAACAGAAAAACCCAGTAATCTCCTACAATTCAATTTTTTTCACCAAGCCCATTTAATTTCCTTCATTTATGATTGGAAATATGTAAAATTTAACTAGCTGATATAAATGTGATTATCTGGCGAGTACATGTTTTCTCGGAAAATAAAATATAGAAATGATTCATGAAATCCAACAGGGAATATAATTTTAATTTGAATTTGGGATGATAAACGTTTTTTAACCCTTAATAAAATTAACAAAAATCTTTTCTGTGTGCCGTTATCATAAGTGACAAGTTTTTATATATTACCTCGGTCAAGAAGTTGAGGACTATTAGAAAAGTTATCCATAATATGTTACAAACCTTTTTTTTTGTTTTTTTATTCACAAGATCCGCATCAACCACAAAGGTTATTAGCGGCGGAACAATATAAAATATAAAATAATATACATTATAGGATTATTAGATTTCATTAAATATCTGAATACTCTGAATACATGTTACAAACCTCTTTTTACCGTATTAAATATTAATTCGGGTTTTCTATTACGCATGTGAGTACGAACAAATTTATTTAATGCGAATTCCTCAAGTGGAACATAGAAATAATGATAAAAGAAATCGTACAAATATGCCATGAAAAAAAATTATACAAATACTTAATTGTGCAATACGTAAAAATAAAATCAGTAGTGAAGCATAAGAAGAATTGGAATGACATTAGAGCAGAACCGCGAAATTCATTCGTGGAATTTTTTACAGAAAATATTATTTCGTCCTAAGTTCTTTTTTCTTCTATTTTTGTACCGGCAACGTAAAACTTACGCAAAATAGACTCAAAATTCATAATTTATATAACATTCAAAAAGTTTTTTGAATACAAAAAATAATTCCATTTATTGGAAGCGGAACATGATTATAACCAGAATTTCGAACTTCTACTGCTGAAAATGAAAGTTTCATCACTTTGTTAGAAGCACTGATAATAAACAGACATGATATAATCGGAATTTTGCTCCATGATCAAACAGATGTGAACTAAAACAAGTCGCCGCTTTTAAATATTTTTTGTTCCTTGTTAACACTAATTTTAGATTCAGCATATACCTTATTTGAATAATATACCTGTAACTATATAAAATGAATATATTTCCGAATTAAGTTATTCAGAATGTAAAAAAGTTAACGATAATACTGTGATAAAGAAACAATTGTCATATTTATATTGATTATCTGGGAATTCGTATAAAGCTTTTTTAAATATCATTTTAAATTCATTCAATCAAGTAAGACGGAATCAATTAAATACTTAGCAAATATTTTTAGTTAATCTATAACTAATTCTTGGGTTGATACGATCCCCAAAACCATTAGTTCCATAAAGGTCTATTGTATTCCTCAAAACTCAGTAATATTCCTTTAAACCCCAATATAATTAAATGTTACCACCAATTTTAGGAATGGTGGTAACACCCATCTTCAAGAAGGATCTTCATTCTGAGAAGGTACTGAGTAATCTTAATGTAATGCAATAAAAAGTTTATCTCTAATTTCTTTTAAATAGTTGGTGCGAAGAAAAATTTATTTTTCCTTCCAGGAAGTAGTTTTGCTGATATTAAAAAAATGTATATAAGACAGTAATTTATTTCCACAAAAATGTTTGTACTAATACAACAATTGTTTCACCACGATGTGACTTCTTCAGGTATTACACTGTACTGTCTGTACAATGTAATACCTGAAGAAGCCACATCGTGGTGAAACAATTGTTGTATTAGTACAAACATTTTTGTGGAAATAAATTACTGTCTTATATAAATTTTTTTAATTAAAATGAGTTTCCACCAAGTAAAGACCGAATCTATCAAATATTTTGCTGATATGTATCCGATTTTCATTTTTTTATTTTCAAGTAACTATAAACAATTGAAATGGATAAATTTTCATGTAAATGAAGTACCAATTTACTATTTTTAAATTTATGTGCAATTCTTTCTTAAAAAATTTGTAGAATTCTAGTTTGATTTACATATTTACTGATGTATGTTTTTTACTTTCTTATTATTTGACGAGAAAATTCTTCCATAATCAGAAATAACTCGAGCGATTTGCCAAGAATCTTGAAATAGTTTGAATCATTATAACATTTTAATTTTTATATTGAAGATATGTTAACTTTAATAATATTATCAAATTATTATTGACAAAATGAAGATGGACGAATTCAAAAATTTATTTCGGTTGAATACATGATGAATATTAATTGGATGATAATTTCTAAGAAATCAATAATCAATCCAATAGTATTAACTCAAATTCTGAGGACTTCATAACAGAATTAATTATTAGTTACAAGGGTCAAAAATAACAAATATAATAAATTCGCTTGAAAATCTGAGGTTTAAAATAAATAAATATTTAATATCAGATATACAATGAATATTCATACCGAGAGATGAATGAGATTTTTTGAACGATATATTATTCACATTAAAAATTTCATGCTCCAGATGCTGAAATATTTAATTATGAAAATTAGAAAATTTTCACTTTCGCAAAGAAACTAAAACATGAATTGTATAAATGAAAACTCAACATTTTTAAGTATTACATTTCAATTTTTATATCAAGCGATATAATATCATAGATAATATCCGTTAAATTAATGCTTAACAGAATGAAACTTATCATTAATAATATTCTTGAATCTATATTTTCGAAATGAAGATGAACGAATTCCAAAATTGATTTTGGTTAAATACATGATGAAATATTAAATCCATAATAATTTCTACGAAATCAATAATATCCAATAGTATTAACTTCAATTCTAAACGACTTAGTAATAGAATTGCTTATTAGTTAGAAGGGTTCAAAATATATGAAAAAAATTATTCAAAATTCTGAGGCCTAAAATAAATAAATATTTAATGACAGGATAGTCAATGAAAATTCATTTCGAGAGATATAGTGACAGTTTTTCACATTATAAATATTATGCTTCAGGTTTTGAGATACTCAATTATGAAAATTAGAAAAAAATCCATTCTTCACGAAGTTTTCATTTTCGTAAAGTAAACAAAACATTAAATTGAGTGTTATCCTCTCGTATAAATGAAACACTCTTAAACAAATCAGTTCTGATATAAAAATTTAATTAAATCGGCCCTTACTTGATGGAAATTCATTTTAATTAAGGAAAATAATGAAGACTGTTTGCTCAATTAATTAATTTATGGTAATTATTTCGCCTGCCCTTTGGCTTCGTCAGTTCAAAGGTAAACTTGAAGAAGTCACATTTTTGATAAAACATTGGTCGTTAATTCATAAATTGTGAAAATGATCTTTATTATTTTATTTGATCTAAACAGTTCTGTATGCGTCCAACAATTTTTTTCATAACTTAATGATTGGCCATAACACTGACTATAAAATATCGCGGTAAATAAAATTGATTATTTTTGAAGTTCAGGTTCAAATAATCCAGTAAACAAACGTTATGACATGAAATACGGAAAGTACATCGATATTGTGATGTTTAATCAATGATGTTTTACTACTCAGTGTGATTTGTTCCCACTGATTATGACGAGAGAAAATTAAGAAAAGTAGAAGAAACTAATGCGTTTTAATGAGGGAATAATGAATCTTCCCATGGAATTCGCACCTTATGTTGTAATTTAGTCCAAAACATGAACTGAAAATTTAATGATTTATGAAGATTTTTTCGATATTAAATTTCTAATGGGAAAATATAAATTAAAATCTGTAAATATATCACTATATTGGGAGAATAAGTGGAATTCATACCTAAAAATGGTAAACTCTATATTCAGTTCGTTTTAAAATTATAATGTGTACTTTAATATAACTTTAAGACTGTGGAAATCCTTGATTGTGAAGGAAGTAATCGTTAAATTTGTAAGGCAATGAGGATTATGTAAGTATTGTCCTTTCTATATCCTAATTATCATCGTTGCATCAAACCTATTATTTCCAGACATTTATTTTTGGATTAAAATGTTATATACCTGTTTTGTAATTAATTAGATACTTACGTAAACAATTGAGCAGAATTAGACAGAATAGAATGCTATTTACATTTTAGAATTTTTTCAATTATTCACAATTAGAAACTAGTCAAAACTCAAAGTAGTCGGAAATATCCATTAAGAAGGTCTGCTAATGTAGACATATTACGACAGCCAGCCAGTGTACAATGTAAAAATAATAGCAAATGTCTTTTGTGAGCCAAAAAATAAACAATTAAAAATTATGTACTGCGTTTCTGGATATTTTACTTATTCATGAGTTTACTTTTATTAAAATTAATAACTCGGTTGAAGTGAGTTTATCAGTGGCGTGTTTACCATTGAAGCTAGGAAAGCACAGTTTCCCTAAGAAATTAGGAAAGATTCAATTGAATCGGTCCTTACTTGATGGACATTCATTTTAATTGAATAAAATAATGAATACGATTTTGATTGATATTTTGGGCATGAGAAAGGTGGCCGCACGACTCGTACCGAAAGACCTGAATTTTCTTCAAAAACGTCATCGCGAACAGGTTGCTTCAGACATGCTGGATCGCTGTAATTCCGATTCTACATTCATGGAACGCATTATAACTGGTGATGAGACCTGGGTCTACGAGTACGATATGCAAACAAGCCAGCAATCATCGGAATGGGTGGCAAAAAATGAGCCGAAACCGAAAAAACCACGCCAAAGCCGCTCGAAAATGAAGGTGATGCTCATTGTTTTCTTCGATATCCGCGGCGTGGTGCACTACGAATTCGTTCCAGAGGGTCAGACGGTAAACAAGGAGTATTACCTAGGCGTTATGAAACGTTTGCGTGAGCGTATCCGTAAGAAGCGGCCAAATTTGTGGGCGAACAACTCATGGATTTTGCATGACGATAACGCGCCTTCTCACCGAGCTACGATTGTGACTGACTTTCTCGCCAAAAACTCAACAAACGTGCTTCAGCAACCACCGTATTCGCCGGATTTGGCTCCCTGCGACTTTTTCCTCTTCCCAAAACTAAAATTGCCCCTTCGTGGCACCCGTTTTGAGTCGATTGAAGCCATAAAACAAAATTCGGCGCGAGAGCTAAAGTCCATCCCGGAAAGCGCCTATAAAAAATGTTTCGATAATTGGAAGTGCCGTTGGCATAGATGTATTGGAGCAGATGGAGCCTATTTTGAAGGCGACCCAATAAATTTTGACGATTAAATGTAAAAATGTTGTTTTAATTGAAAATTCCCGGTACTTTCTTGACAGAGTAGTAGAAATATGTGTTTCATTAATAAATTAATTATGAATAATTTCTATCAAGCATTCAATGAATAATGTTTTCTCATTTTAATGTCATTTGGTATAGAACAATGAATTTATTGTTTTATTTCGATATTTATCGTAACTTTTTCGGAAGGTTTGAGATAACTGATAAATGCACATCCATGTCTGGTCGTGGAAACATAATTTTTTCGATACGTTGTCGCCGAAAAACATTACTGACGTATTACTCAAAGCCTTAACCGAAAACATCAAACGATGAATTATTTCTTTTGTGATATGGGCTGTTGCGGTTTCTGTTTCCGAAGCAACTGTGCCGAATAGGATCGTTTCCGGTTTGTTCCGATCTTTTTCTGTACGCCAGTTCAGATCAACGGTTTGACGCAGTCGATGTAAGGGAGGGAAAACCACCCCTAAGTTTCCTTTCGGTGGAATGAAATGAGCCTTGAAATATATCGGGAAGTTTCCCAACTATTTTACTCGACATGTTTTGATCACACAGAGTGTCCAGGAATCGTGGTTTTAGTCTCGAGGAGAAAGCGGAGGAATTATACAGCATTACGTGCCCAAGAACTAGGGCACTATCATTTTCATTTTTAATTTTCATGCACCCCTATATTATCGTAAGTAGAAAGAACATTTTTGAAACATTTATGTAATCAACAAAAAAAAAGAACGAAAATGTTTTGAATCCATCACCAATGAAGTTAACGTATATAGAAAGAAATGACCCAATTATGTAAAACATTGCCCCAAATCTCATCCTTTCTTAACAATAATTGCTCATCTCTATGAAGTAACTTGAATTTACTCAAATCAATAACAGAGTAACAATATAAAAATAGAAAATTTAACAAATTATTGGAAGTACAAATTAATTCGGTCCGTTTTCAAAAGATTGCTCTAAAAACATTGAATTTTAAAATAGTAACAGCTGTATACCACGGTTTGAATTTTTTGTTCTAATTGGAAAAGAGCCGCTGAAGCTCATCGTATGCTTGTGGAAGTTTACGATGATAATGCTCCAAATGACAAATCATAAAGAGAATGGTTTTGGAGCTTCAGATGTGGTGATAGAACTTACTCAGGACAACCAAAAAATTCTAAGAAAATGACTTACATACATTGCTCGAGTAAGATCCGAGTCTAACACAAGACAAGTTTGCACTTACGTTGGGGGTGACCCAGTAAGCAGTGTCTGTACGTTTGAAATCTATGAGACTGATTCAAAAGCACGGCAATTTCCTTACTTATGAATTGAAACCAAGAGATCTTATTTTCTTGTAAACAGCTGCTTCAAGAGCAAAAAAAGGGTTGTTACACCGGATAGTGATTGATCACGAAAAGTGGATTTTCTACGACAACCCCAAAAAATACAAAATGTTAGGCTTTGCCTGGGCAATCGTTGCCATCGACTCCAAGATCAACACCAAAGCCACACTTTCACGAATGTTATGCTATGTACCTGGTGGGACCAAGGGGGCGTTGTGTACTACGAGCTGCTAAAACCTGGAGATTCCATTACGAGAGATCGGTTCAGATTGAAGTTATTTCGTTTGAACCGTGCATTACGAGAAAAACAGCCGGAATTTAAGGATAGCCATGATAAAGTTATTCTTTTGTTTGACAACGCTTAGCCTTACGTCACAAAAGCAAATGGCAACAGTAAGCAAGATTGCTTAAGAGCAGCATCATAGTAAAGAAATAAACCACACGAAGATTCTGGCCTCTTGGAGTCTGCAGGCTTAAAAAATGGTTTCTCCTATTAGAAACACATTGAAATCACGGTTTGATATGGGATGGGGCCTCCTCTAGTTCTTTGTAGCGCTCTTACTCTATTCGGCATTGTTTCAATGAGGTTAGCATTGAAAGTTCGAGGAATGATTTGCCAAATGTCCGTCAAAGCATTGACGAACTGTTGTAATGTCTACGGTGGTTTAATTGCTGTGACATTGTATACATGTTCAATACAACTTTGGTCGGAGAGACAGCGAGCAAATCCATTCGGTTTATGCCATGCATTCTATGTTAGCGTTGATAATTCTTGCCCGGTGTGAACCAGCATTATTGTCGATTAAGGTAAATGGTCGCTAATGGTTGTTGAAAAGGAAATAATAATTGATTCTACAATCAAATCAGAATACCTTACCGCTTTCATAGTTACGTTAATGGGTATAATAAGAGCTGTGCGCCTATTAAAACAAATGCCTCCCCAAAAGCACACTAAGTCGTAACTGAAAAGAGTTTTTGGCATTATGAAATGCCACCAGCATTCGCCCAACAGCCTGATACAGACAAAATCTGGTTTCATCCGTGAACAGACGGAATCTCCATCATTGCGCAATCTCATGTTCAAGAGCCCGGTGCTCTCTACTCAATCGTGGGTGCCTGGTGAATCTTCTGGCCCTCAAATTGAAACTGTGCAACCTATTTCGGATTGTTTGATCAGAAACTGTGCTGCCGGTAGCTTGCCGGAATGAGCTGTCAATTCGGGATGCTGCGAAGAAGAGATTTCGTGGTGCAGTTAACCGTATTAGCCGCTCTTATGGGGTGGAGTATATGCAACACTTCCACTAATACGATAGCGATTCCACGCTATACTAACTGTAGTTTGCGAAACCCGGAGGAGGTTAGAGACTTCTCGTTGAGTTAAACATTCGTATAACCAACATATTAATTGTTCAAGTAGGACGGCTTCTAAACGCATGTTAAACAATTAATTCACAACTCATACTACACAACACCAGATCGATTATCGCACATACGGAGCAAAAAAAAATCATACACCTACAAGAAATGAGATTTTTGTAATTTTTTGTAATCAAGCCGTTAAGTGTCTTCAGCATTATATTTCGTATGTGTAATACGCAAACATACGCTTCTCCACAACCCTGAAAATTTTATTCAAGTGCAAAAAGTCAGTTTTCTCTCGAAATTTTTTAGCAATGTGAAGGATCTATCAACGCGAACGCCCCCATTTTTAAATTGACATTACTCACGCATACATCCATTGTTCATTTGTGACCTTGACGGTTGTATTTGTGAATGTCTACCATTTAATCATGGAAAGGTACACACTCCAACAACGCTTAAAAATAATCCCAATTTATTATGAAAAATCTCAATCTGTCACTCCAACTTTACGTGCTTCAACTCCAACTTTTGGTCGTTATAATCGTCCGGATTAAAGAACAGTTGAACGTTTAGTGGAAAAGTTTGAAATAAATTTTACACTTCATGATGTTACGGAGCCAGTGAGACAAAGAAATGCAAAAAGTGAAGAGAATACTGCTGCCGTACGTGAAAGTGTTCGTGAAGACCAAAATTTATCGATTTCTCGACGTTCACAAGAACTAGGCATCTCGCAGACGTCTTTGTGGTGAATTTTACGAAAAGACCTTGGTTTACATCCATACAAAATGGTTTTAACTCAAGAACTCAAACCAATAGATCATTTAAAGTGTCGTGTATTCAGTAATTGGTGCTTAGAAAAAATCGGAAATGATTCAGATTTTCATAAGGAAAACAATCTCAGCGAAGGCTCATTTTTGGTTAAACGGTTATGCTTACAAGCAGAATTGCCGTATCTGGTGATAAAACTGAAGAATATCAAGAACTGCCATTGCAATCTGAAGAACTTAATGTTTGGTGAGGATTTTATGCTGAAGGAGACATTGGGCCTTATTTTTTTGGACGAACCTCATTATGCGGTAACTGTCAATGGAAATCGTTATCGTTCAATGTTGACTGATTTCTTATGGCCTGAATTGATTCGTCTTGATTTGCAGAACATGTAGTTTTAACAGGACGGTGCTACTTGTCACAATGACACAATGACTTTAATGAAAACAAAATTCGGTGATTCGATTATTTCAAAAATGGACCGGTAAATTATCCGCCGTGTTCCTGCGATTTGACTCCATTGGACTTCTTTCTTTGGGGTTTCATTAAGTGATTGGTTTACAGCAATCATCCAGCAAATTGAGGCGATTTACAGATCATTATTGAACGAGTAATTGCTAACAAATCACCTGATTTGTGTGAGAGAGTCATGGAAAATTGATTTCATTCCTGCCAGCGTTTCTGTGTGGACATTTAAATGATGTTTTGTTTAATAACAAAGGGTATTCATTGTACTTTATAATGAAATGAAAATTTCAATAATTTTCAAACAAATAATGTGTTTAATTTACAAAACAAAATGAGGCGCTGTTAATGAAATACCTATTACATATTTCAAGGAACATGGGTTTCTCTGAAGAGAAAACACAAATTAATTCAACATCTTCAACTTTTGACTAGCAGTCTTTAACAAAGTGTGAAATAAACGTTTCCAGAACAGAGCTTCCCACCCACAAATCAAAATTTAAAAATTTCCGAATAACCTAAAATCCCAGGGAAGGATCGTCTCTCGAATATATCCAGTACATCATCCCACGTTGTCATTGTTTCGACGTCAGTCAGCCGGGCCGGGAACACCCACTAAAATGCTTAGGTATTTAATTGTAAATCTGATTTATGCGGCGGAAAATCGGACGTGGACCCTTCCCTCTTCTTCAGGCCCCCTTCGCTTTAATCTTACACCCTTCAGTCTGACGCTAGGCAGTGTAATTAACTTAGTTTATCTCATCACTGGTTTAATGCAATTTTATATCAAGAGTGAGGGAATACTTTAAATTGCACGGAACTCACTCTTTCCTCGCTTTGTCGAAAACTTTGCCGGGTTTATATATTACACCTATTATGTAAGTTTCCCGTAATTTCAGACAGTTCGAATTCTCCCGTTTCGCCTTCGGGAACTTTGATGTTCCGCTTATCAGGGATTCGGAAACGTTGTTTGATATACGGGTGGTAGGTCTAGAACAGTAGGTATATTTTCCGATAGGTCCCGTTCAGTAGGTCTAGTGTTCGGTAGGTTTAAATGTCTTCATTTAGTAGTTCACTATACATGTGTTTCTGAATTGATTTATCCCAGTAAAGAAGATAAATCCAATATGCAAATTTGACATGACTTATTCAATTGAATTCTCAGTTTTACAACCAAAAATAAAAAATGCTCATACTCCTTCCACATAAATTCACACAGACGTAAAAACTTTTTTGATAAAATTAGGTAGGCAGCTGTCAAATGCCATCCTTATTAATATTAAATGGATAACCTCTTAATGTTAAATATTTTATTGTTCAAACTTGTATGATGTTTAGAAGGCTTTCAGAAAATGCCATTATTTGATTCATTAGAAACAAAAATGATAACTAACAATCAATATAATCAAACTGAAATATACAAAAATTATTGTAATTGTCTAAAATAATTTCATTTTCGGTGAAAAAATTCGAGTATATTCTTTATAACCTCACAGAATGCCCTGATACGATGGTTTCAATCATCGATATTTTGCACGGGAGTTCGTATACCAGCGCTTCACGAAACTCGACCACTAAATCTATTTCACCAATCACTTCGAGAGTTACACCGTCCAAGAGATGTCCTAGACCATACAGTTCCAAAATCTACATACCCAGATGAATACGGCATGCATGCTTTCAACCCACGAGTCCAACCTTTCAAAAAGAGCCTTTGAAGGCTAATGATCGCCAAGAAGAGTTCTACCAGATGCCAGAAACTACGAACTCAACGAAACTAACACCTCATCTTATCCCTCCCCTGAAAGCTAGCACATATCTATTATTGACATTTTCACCCTCATGAACAGAATACCTGCAATCGGGTAGAACCAGACCAGTTTAATGAATGGGATGATTGTACACCCACGAATTTATAGTCGAAAGATGTCACTCATAAAATAAAAATTGACTTGTCTCCACGTTTTCCGGAAAATCCCTCTGACCGTTTTGTGGGCAACCCTGCATATAAAAAATCAGCAAACAGAGTATCTTCCAAGAAAATGTAGCAAAAGACAAATATTTAAATATGCTTCTTTAAACAATATCATATCTTCCGAAATTATGCTTGAATTGTGATCAATTTCTTTTTTATAGCTATTGGCTCAAACGTTATATCACACTCAAATAAAATAAGTAATAATTATGCTTCCAACAGTTTTAAGAACGAAGTAATACAATAGGAATAAATCATCATCTTTTAATAATTGTAGCCTTGAGAAAGAGACAGTGTTGTCTTGAAACGTTGGCCGAAAAAAGCTGTAGAAGAGAATAAAATATATAGTCCGATTCCTGATAACTGTTTTATTCAACTCATGAAAATGGACGATAACCTTGATCAGAACTTAATACCTGGGGGATTTAGTTACATCAGAGCTATGTTTGGTGAACATGTACACAGAGAATGTAAGGTTTTTATCAACTTACACAAGAAGTTGGCTTCTTTGACAAACAGGAGAATATTTCTAATTAGATGTAGACAAGCAGATATTTTCCCTAATCACATCATCAATAATATCAAACAAATTTATACCTTACAATTAGAGGAACATCCTTTCAAGGGACTAGTAAGCAGAGCACTACACAATTTTAGAAGGGCCATATTGAAGATCGAAGTTAAAATCACCATATGGAATATTGAAAAGACAGAGAGACAAATTGAGATAAAGAGAGAATTTATTGAAAGAACTCTGAATTCAACTGTTAGTCTTGGATTGAGACATTTTGCACACCACACTTTTACAGTTAAGTTTGAGAGGGTCAAATTGACTAATACTAGGAAGTTTCAAGTGCTAGAAACCACACAGAAGACCTCAGTAACTCTAAAAACATGTGATAAATATATAAAAAATTATACTACCCTTAACATTCCTGATGATGTCAAAGTTGTATTGGGGTTGGGCCCTAAACATGGTCTTCTACCACCAAAGATACCAATGGTGGAAATAATAAAAGATATTGAAAGTTGTATTTCCACTAGACCTTTACCGGAGGAGTCTAAAAACAGATACAGAATGGAATGTGTGAAAACTGTTTGTAATTATTTGGACAGGAGAGATCATAGGACGCTCAGATAAGGGCAATACTACCGTCATCATGGATAAAACCGAATACATGGTTGAGGTGAAACGTATGTTAGATGATGAGAAAACTTATCTCCACTTGGATAAGGATCCTACCAAAAAGTTTCAAGATGACATCAATAGTACGTTGAAACGGCTCAAGAAAAATGGACTTATCACAGAAAGTCAGTATAAAACCTTAACAAGATCTAACAGTTTACCTCCCAGGCTTTATTGTTTGAGGAAAACACATAAGATTAATTTAAGTTTGAGGCCTATTGTTGACAACACAAATGCCCCCACATATAATATTGGGAAGTTCTTACATAGTGTTCTCTTTGATTTCCTTTCTACTTCAATTTTTGACATTAAGAACTCATTGAAATTGGTCGAAACACTTAACCGTGTGGTTGTACCAGATGGTTACACTTTGGTGTCATTAGACGTTGTGTCCTTGTTTTCAAACATACCAAGAGAACTTGTCATTTCCATCATTAACAGACGTTGGCAATATATCAGTAACTTTACGGACTTAGACAAAAGTACATTCATTTTGTTCGTTAACATTTGCTTCGAAAGAAGTTATTTGTTGTTTAACTCTAGATACTACAAACAAATATTTGGCACCCCAATGGGAGCTCCCACGAGTCCAAGTTTTGCGTCCTTAGTTATGAATGATTTATTTGAGTATGTGAGAGCGAGTGTGGATTTTGATATTCCACTTATGAAGGTTTATGTAGATGATACTATTCTTTTGATACCTGATGATAAGACCGAATACATCTTGAATTTATTCAATTCCTATAATGGTAATTTGCGATTTACAATGGAGGTTGAAGTTGATTACACCATACCATTTTTAGATTTGTTGGTTATTAGGGTGGGTCAGGATTTGGAGTCAGATTGGTACACGAAGAATATCAGCTCAGATAGAATTATTAACTATTATAGTAATCATAGCATTACTCAGAAGATCAATGTTGTAAAGAATTTAGTCAACAGGGCCACTGTACTAAGTAATGAAAGATATAAAGAAAAAAACCTCCTCAAGGTTAGGAACATATTAATAGAAAACAACTACCCTTGTAAATTTATTGATAAAACCATAAACAGATTTCTCAATAGTAGATCTAACACAAGTGTCTCAAATGAATTGACCGTCCCTGAGAAGAAATTTTTCAAGTTCCCGTTTATACCTGATCTGTCGTACAGGATTAATAAAATTTTCAATCAAGTTGAGTGTGCCTGTGCTTCTTATAATGTCTGTACTACGAATAAGTTTTTCACTAAAATTAAAGATAAGATTCCCAATGAGTGGCAGTCGGAATTAGTTTATAAAATTCCTTGCAATGATTGTAAAAAATCGTACATTGGTCAAACCAGACAACACCTCAAAGAAAGGATTAAACAACACAAATATGATATAAAGAACATTAACAACCAGAATAAGACTGCACTCACGGCACATGCGCACACCCAACTCCATTCTTTCAACTTTTCAGACACATCTATTTTAGACAGAGAAAAACACCTGTATAAGAGAAACATTAGTGAGATGATACACATTAGAAGCTCATTAAGTGTCAATTTCAGAGAAGATGTTAAGAGTTTAAGTGGTTTTTATGATTGTTTACTGGGTTTAACTTGAAACCCATTTTCTTCTATTTTTGACTTTCTATTTTACATACTATGTGAATGTCCATTTTAACCAGTTTTGTTACTACAGTTGGTACTTTGTTTCCGGTGTGGGTGACATTGACAGATTAATTGTCACTTTGTCCTGATTTAGATTTTAGACTGTAATTGTGCCTGTCACACATTTAATTTTATCTATACATTAAGGATTATTATCCAATTTTAACTAATTTATTCAATTTGCTATAGCTATTTTAATATGTCTTTGACTGTTTTGTTCACCACCTTGATGTTTTGTAAACTTATTTTGATGTCTCTGTAAAAGTAGTTTTTGAAGGTAAGGTTAAGTAGAGATCTATTAGAACGTGTGTTCATCATCTTTTAATAATTGTAGCCTTGAGAAAGAGACAGTGTTGTCTTGAAACGTTGGCCGAAAAAAGCTGTAGAAGAGAATAAAATATATAGTCCGATTCCTGATAACTGTTTTATTCAATAGGAATAAATTTTTAATTATTTGCTCTTCGATTCCAAGAGTTTATTAGGTAAATATCCTCAATTCCAAAAAGGGAATTAATTGAATATATTACATGATATTCTCAGATTGTCTGCGCAGACATCTCAGAAGCCTATTAACTCATGCGAATTGAGAAGACGGTTTAAAGTTAAGCTGTATAGCCAAATCTTCACATCATATTAATTAATTAGTGATAATTATAATTCCAACATTTGTAAGCACGAATTATAACATGTAACAATTTCGAATTACTTTATCTTCGACTAAGAGTTCATTAAGTAAACATTCTTAATTCTAGGAATTGATTGAATATCTTACCTGATATTCTCAGATCGTTTTTAAAGATATCCCAGAATCATATTAACTTATACGAGTTGAGATTCAGTTTATGTTCTAAAGTTATGCAGTATTGTTAAGTCATCATGTTGACTAATTGATAATAATTATGCTTCCAATAGTTGTAAGAACGAATAAATATAAAAGATAAAAATTTTGAATTACTTGTTCTTAAGGTTCTTAAGTTCATAAGTTAAACATTCTTAATTAAAAAATATATAGGGGACAGTATTTTAATTTCCGCAAAAATGTTTATACTACAACAATTACTTAGTTGCTTACTTAGAATTGTTTCACCACGATGTGACTTTTTCAGGTATTTAACTGGCTTGAGCCAGTAGAATGAAGAAGCCACATCGTGGTGAAACAATTGTTATAGTATAAACGTTTTTGTGGAAATTAAAATACTGTCTCGTACATATTTTTTAATTAAAATGAGTTTTCACCAAGTAAAGACCGCATCAATCAAACCAACATTCCTAATTCCAAATAGGAAATTGATTGAATATCTTACTGTCAGATTTTCTGTGAAGACATCTCAGAAGCTTATTAGCTCATGCGAGTTAAGAACTCAGTTTATGTTTCAAAGTTTTGCTGCGTTACCAAGTTTTCACATCATATTAATTGTTTAGTAAGAATTATGCTTTCAATAGTTCTAAGAACGAATTAATAACACAGGTAAAAATTTCCAATTACTCGCTCTTTGACTCAAGAAAATTATTAGGTAATTATCCTTAATTACAGAAAGGAATTTTATTGAATATCTCACCTGACATTCTGAGATCGTATGTGAAGACATTTCAGAAGGTAATGAACTTATGAGAGTTATGAAGTCAGTTTCTGTTCTAAAGTTATGCTTTGTGATCAATTCTTCACGTCATGTTAATTAATTCAATTTGATATTATTCTAATACATTTAGTTCTTTTGTAGAAAATTCTCCCTAAAGAAGATGCGCAACCGCAGAGATTTTTCGCTGGGTGTTTAACCCACTATACACCACCGACGCTCACGTGAATACTTTGCAAATGTATCTCTATTTATAAATATAAAAACGGTTAATTCGCTATAAAATAAACATATACTCACACTTTGCTGCATAGCTGGATAATAATTTTTAGTACCCTGGTACATTTTTTCTTTTTTATCACTAACACTGCACTAAGGTAAGTAAGAAATCCGTACTATAGTTAAAACTAATCGTTAATCCTGACTAAAGGCTATTAGGTTAATCCTTGTGACACAGAAATTTAAAACTTTTTTTCTGAATGGCCTCTGTTACAGTTCCAAATAATCATAGAATCAACACATTTGCGGGCTTATATTTTCCGATTAGATTTCTCAGAACATTGGCATAAGATTATAAGCTGAGTATCCAACTCGAAAAACGAAAATCGAACATAAACAAAGAAATAACTCCTGGAAAAATTGATATTTACCATTGATTTGAAATCTGTTCTTTGTAAAATAAAAACAAGACTATTAAAATGGGTTTTTCACTCAGTTAAAATTATCAAGTAAATCAATATAATTTATAATATAATATATATATAATATATATAATTAAATAATTTATTCACATGATACATGCGTACCTATACAAATTTCGAGATGATCTAGTGACCTATTTTTCAGACATCGAAAATTTGTATTTCTATGCTCCTGGTTAAATGAACTGCATGAAAATATTTCCTTGTTTCACAATATTCATAGTTTTTCTAAGCTGGAACTTTTGATTTTTTTTTCGGTACTCTAAATAAATAAGAAAATAATATGAAGCAATTACATGCAATCAGGAGGTTTTGTCCGCTTGTTGTTAGGTTAGATATCGTTCAACATAAGTTTCCATTCCATTGAGAATTGATTTTGTAATTTAAAAATGTAACGATTCAAATTTAATAACTAGAACAAAGTACAATTTTTCCTAGATCAAGAGTTGCCATAATGTAGGTTGAAATTTTCAGAAAAAGTTCCATAAAACGACTTCCTGCAATTTTATTTATGCAAATTCACATAGCTAAAATATTTAAGCTGGAATGCGCGTATATGGGGTATTAAACTTCATGTTGGCGCATAAAATTATGTAATATAACTTAGTGAGATGATATTGATGATATCATCCTGAGACTCATAGATCTTCTGTGAAATTCTCTCAGAAGCTATTTAGCTTGTGCGCGATAGTTCAGTTATAGTTTGGTTAGGCTTCGTTACTGCGTCCTTATGCCACCTTACGCAGAACTCTATTAATTTTCGACGCAATAAATAAGTGGTGGCCAAAACCCGTCTAATTAGAAAATTTCCATATCATATTTATAAGGGACTTTCATTCCCAGCCCAGGGCTCTAATCACTGAGCTATCGGCACTCACGAATTTGCAATCAAAAGATGTCCCAATCCTCCTAAATAAAAACTGCTGGACTGTCTTACATATATAAAAAAATCAACAAATTTTTTTTCGAGAAGATGTATCAAAAGGTAGATAATTGAAGCATTTAACCTGCTTCTTGAACAACATCATAGATTCAAAAATTATGCATAAGTTATGAACAATTTCTTAATCTATTTTTTACAATCATTGGCTGAAATGTGATATAATACTCGAATAAAATTAGTAACAATTAGGTTTCTAATAGTTATGGAAAATGTCAAAAATTATTTATAGTGTTGCCATCATAATCATTTTAAATTGTGTCATTCCTATTGGAAAACTTGTTTTGAGATGTTTTTGGTGAAATGGTTCATTTTGATTAGTTCTAGCTCCTGCTTTGACAGCACCGCGTATAATGTGATATTTGAAGATGCTGTTGCAAAACGAAACAATTGTTATGTTTAAATAAACGTGGAAAAATTTTGAATCGCATGATTTGACATATCGCATATATTTGACATAAGTTTCCATTCCATTGAGAATTGATTTCGTGCTTTAAAAATGTAACGATTCAAATTTAATGACTTGAACTACGTACAATTTCTCCTACATAAACAATTTCCATAATGTAGGTTGAAATTTTCAGATAAGTTCCAGAAAACGACTTCCTGCAATTTTATTTATGCAAATTCCTATTGCTAAAATATATAAGTCTGGAATGCACGCATATGAGGTATTAAACTTCATGTTGGCGCATATAATTATGTAATATAACTAGAGATTAATTATTTATAAGTAAATAATTGGAAAAGAGGTGATATTATCTGAATCTTGCGATACGAAGGTATTGTAGCTGTATGATTTTATTGCTCTCATTAGCTCTATAAAAAAGTTTAAATCACGAATGACGTGAGCAAGACACTCAAGTATGGATAGAATTTTTATAACTTATGAGGTAGGGTATTTAAGTCAATAAACATTATGTAATAATTTTATGGCGCTCGGAGTATATCGTTAGGAATTCATACTGGTTTAAATATGAGCTTATTCAGAAATGAAAATGTTGGTAATTAATGAGAAGTTTTGAATATAAGGATGGGCCATCTAGAGTTTGCATTTTGAAGTAGTGGTTATTTCGAGTCTGGTAGCACATCTGTCATTTTGCCTAAACTGTCATTATAAATCCATAACTACCTATTATAATAATATGAATATCTGTAACTGCTCATTACTTTTAGACGGTTTTTTCATCTGAATTTTAAGTATGTACACTTTTAAACCAGACAAAGGGAATAGATACTTTCGCAAAAAAGTATGGGCCTGCTTTACAATGTATGGTTACTAGTAGTTAACCTGAAAATTATGTTTGCACCATACAACAGTGATTGACAGTTGCTAACTTAAATCTATAGCTATATTATCCTCTAAGTATTTTTTGACAGAATAATACGATGTTTTGGTTATGCGCGGTTATAGAACATCTAAATTTGAGTGGTCACCTTCTTATCAGGTCATTATTCTGTTAAGAACCATTAAATTTATTCTGATAAGATCAATTAAATGTTTAAATTCAGCTATTAGGAGTAGAAACAACTTCGTGTGGTTTTCATAACAGACATCGCTACCAGTGGCGGCTTGTCCTATGAGCCAGGTGAGGCAGTGCCTCAACCAATAAATTCTAGAAATTACACGTATTAATCGAATATTTAATTAATCCATTTCATACTCAATTTCACATCATACGGTACGGCACTTGGTCTCGGTTCCATAATATCCATGCTCAGTCTCACGATTCTTCTATATTCACCTCTCTTTCTCTTTAAGAAATAAACGGTTCGAGACATGCCTCACGCACTTACTTTTCTAGGGCGTTATCTACATCGACGCAACGAGAAATCCAGAGTATTCCTACGCCGAAGGGCGAACTGCAATTATTCATTTGTATTAATTTTTAATCAAACCGGTATTTTTTTTCTATTTTTCAAAACAGAAACATAGGTATTCTGAAGGCGAGAAATTTACTGCAGACAACACTGAGTGAAATACGTGAATAGAGGAGTAATAGTACTTATTCTGATTTAATTTATAAAAAACTGGATATCGCAGATTTACACTCAAAACTTCGCAAGGAAGTTGAAATGGCAGGTAAAACGCAACAATTGAGAATTTGTTTTTTTAATTCTAGACATTAGGGCGACTCAAATAGAGGTTAGGTTTTACGACATTGCGACATTCTCCATTTATGAAAAAGAATTTCATCATGAGATTTTGAAAGACTTGATAACGCAATGTAATTTTTTTGATATAAATCAACTAAAAACTGAATAAACTGTTCTATACGGAAACGATATAATAGAAAATTGCACAAAGCCTTATGAAATGTTGACTTTTTTTCACGATACTGACTTATTTTTTTGTACTCTTTAAATTATTATGTCTCGTTGTTGTTTTGCCAGTGACAACTGCTTCTATACAGAAAGAAGTTTTTCCGCGTTGCAAAGAATTAAAAATTATATTAAAAATACAACTGGACAAGCGCGATTGAGTAATATGGCAAAAATTCAAATTGAAAGAAGATTTATAAAATCACAGGATGAGAATATTTTTCGCTGAATAGAAGAATCGCATAATTCCTTAGGTTTATAAAAAATTCTAATTTTTACGATTTCAAGTCAGAATTAATATTTTTTACGACTTTCAGAATATATACTATATTATACGCTGAGGTCGTTTTTTATTTTGTTAATTTACAGTTTATCTTATTGAGAGTGTATTTTGCTGATAATTCATTGTTATTTTAAAATCTTCGATCTTCATTTAACCTGTTTACCTTTATTTCCATCATATCCATCCCTTACCTGACAAGAATGCTCTACACCTCCACGTTGTTTTGTGTTGGACTGCATAAAAACGATTTTCATATATAGAGCAATGCAACATGTCGAAAAAAAGCTAAAAAATCATCTATTGTGGCATTAATACCAAAGGATTTTAAACTGAAGATAAGAACAAATTTGTCAATATAGCCATAATATGATAAAGATTTGTTTTTGGATTCAATAATTCAAATTATTGGTAATAAAATTTCCTAAAATGTATGCAACAGACAAAGAAGAGTTCACTAGATAAACTTTGTCCGTAAACTTAAAATATATATATATTACAATAATATTTTTTTTTGTGCCTCACCATCTTATACTGTTACGAGCCGCCACTGGTCGCTACTAGTTTATTATTTTATTGTTTAATCTGACAACACCTTTATTCTGAAGTGCACTCATTAGGCATTCACTTCAGTATCTGTCATTTCGCTGAAGTGTAAACAAGTTTCTGAAAATGTCAATTTTTGTACCGACTAATCTGTTTTGCGGAGAGTTTTATTTCATTAATTCAATATAAAGAAAAAGTCTGATGAAAGTCATCGTATTTTATGGCGACCATGCTTTAGCTGAACGACCGCGTCAGAAGTGATTTGCCCGATTTGAAAGTGGAAATTTTGATTTGGAAGACAAAGAACGATCTGAAGCGCCACCAGGATGCAATGCTCGATGAAAATCCATCAAAAATGCAAGAAAAACTCGTAAAAACACTTGGAGTCACTCAACCAGTCATTTGTCATCGCAATGGGAATGATCCGAAAGGTAGGAAATCCAGTACTGTATGAACTGAAGCCAAGAGACGTCTAACGCCGATTTTTCACGTGTGAACAACTGCTCCAACGGAAAAGAAGAAAGGAGTTTTTGCGACTGGCGATGAAAAGTGGGTCCATTACGATAACCCAAAACATCGAGCAACGTATGTATGCCTCAACATCATCTGGCAACCTGAATCTTCATGGCGATAAGTTCATGCTGTGTATTTGATGGGACCAGACGGATGTTGTGTATTATGAGCTCTACCGACGACAACTGATGCGTTTGAGCCGAGAATTGCGAGAAACACGGTCGCGATACGCCGACAGACACGACAAAGTTATTTAGCATTCCTATTGGATACGCGTAATATGTATGTTATTTAATCAAAATGTGCAATAGATTTCTATCAAGTAAAGGCAAACACGATTCAAATTTTAATTATATTTTGAATGAAAGATGAAATCATGCTCAAGAAAAAGGCAAAGAACGTGATGTAAGACCGCATCACGGGAATAAGGGATAAAAAATCCTCCATTTAAATATACTAACTGACAAAGAAACTGCAACACCCAAAACGAGCTGTTTAAATTTTAAATTTTTTTTGGTAAAACATAGATAGTACAGCAAAGAGTAAATGATTAAAATTTGGAGAAAAAAATCGTCGAGATCTTTTCATGTAAACATTTTTTGTTACTTAAATATGTAGGCGTTTTTTGCAAATTTTTTAAATTTTACAACAAAGCAGCTGTTCGAGGAGATCCAAATTCGATGTTTAGTTGTTGTTAAAATGCCTAGAGCACGTGCACCCGGAATTTATGGTCCCAGCTAAGTGAATTTGAAAGAGGTCGAATTATTAGTCTACGGGAGGCGGGGTTGTCATTTCGAGTAATCGCAAACCAACAGAAATCCAACTACTGTTATGAGATAATGACCAAAATCGAAGAAGAGTAGGCACCGGACGTCGAAGGGGCACAAATGAAGTCAAGATCGACGTCTAAGACTTATGGCTATTAGAGTCCGATTTGCGACAACTTTGGCTGATGAGTGGTTAGGAGATAAGGCCATCCTGTAACTTTCCGAACGGTTTACCGCCGGATAGCGTCTTTTGGACTGCAGCATTATCGACCCCATCTTGTGTTACCTCTGACAGTTTAGCATCGCCGGCAACGATTACAGTGGTGCAGAGAACGTCAACATTAGAATGTGGAATGGCATCAGGTCGTCTTTTCCGATGAATCCCGATTCTCCTTGGGTGCACATGATGGCCGAAGAAGGGTTAGACGAAGTCGAGGAGAAAGTTGTGAACCTCAGTTTGATATTGTCATGTACACCGGACAGTAGGCGTTATGGTAAGGGGTGCTATTGCACATGCAAGAAGGTAGCCTTTAGTCTTTATTCGAGGTAACGCGCTGCGTTGTCTGCAAGAAATAGTGGAGCCATATGTTCTCCCTTACCTTAATCGGCTCGAGAATCCAATATTTCAGCAAGACAATTCTTGACCTCATGTTGCCAGAATTAGTTTAAACTGTTTTGAAGTGACCCATGTGAATCTTTTGCCATGGCTGCCCAGATCCCCCGATCTTTCGCCCATAGAGCATGTTTGGGACATCATGGGTAGAAGGCTTTGAAATTTTCCTCCAGCCCCCACGCTGCTCTGAGACTTAAACTACAGGTAACTTGGGATAGTATCCCTCAAGAAGAAATAGACCATCTTATTGCATCAATGCCAAGACGTGTTGGGGAGTGTATAGATAATCGGGGTGGACAACATTATTAACAAATTTATTAAAAAAATTGTGAACCCTTCGTTTTTTTTCTTCAAATTTCTATCATTTACTCCCTGCTATAGTATCTATGGTTAATCAAAAAATTTTTAAAATTTAAACAGCTCCTTCTGGGTGTTGCAGTTTCTTTGTCAGTTAGTATAATTCGGCGCTAATCTGCCCCAACAAGAATCTCGAATTTCACGCCCGAAAAGAGACAGAAAAAAGGGATCGAAATCAACAAACCAATTATTCTACAAAAGACCAACCGAGAATCCCTGATTATAACACAAATTACGTAGGTCTAATGAAGAAGGGTCCCGAAAGCGATAAAAATAGAATTAATAATATTTTCCCAACTTTATATAAATGATGGCGTACCGCCTTCCGCATCCCAAAACATCCCTATGCAAATTGGGGAGGCAGGGAGTCAGATGCCAGGCACGCTTTATGGTACGGAATGAAAATTGCGTCCGACTTTTCGAATAGCCGGTCTTGAGAAAAACATTATATAATGTTTTCCATCAAATGATGGGCGGACAAGTCTTGTATGAACTTGGTCGGATTTGTGGTGACAGTGGATCGCTTCCTGGAGGAATACAAGACCTGTTAAACAAACGTGGAAGGAGTAGAAATTAGTTTGTGCGGTTTTGATAACAGATGTCACTACTAGGTTATTATTTCATTGTTTCATGTGGGAGCACCTTAATTTTGAATTGTCATCATTAGGCTTCTTACTCAATATCTGTCATTTCGCTGAAGTGTAAACAACAAAGTTTCTGTGTGCTCTGAAAATGTCAACTTTTGTACCTAATAATGAGTTTTTGCGGGAAGTTTTCCTTACTTTTTCACTTTTCTAATTATGTTGAAGTTCTAGAAAGTATCCGGAATTTATTTATTTATTATAAATTATTTTTCATAATTTTAAAATACTTTTTCTTGTATAATAATATTCGGCAAAAGTAATGTATAAAATAGGTTGTGCAGATAGCCAGCTATGACCAAGTTTGCATGGCAACACTATTTGTTAAATATTGTTGATTGTCAACAGGCATACAATTCATGAAATAATGTCGCAATTGGAAAAAAGAAAACGGTTTTCGAAACGTTAAAAAATTACCGCAATTGACTGAAAAGACAAGGCTACATATCAAGGAAACCAAAAAGAATCCCTATAATGACACCTTTACAGAAGGAACGAAGTATAAAATTTTGTCAACGTTTTCAAGAAGATAATTTCAATAATTTCTTTATATATGATGAAAGTTGTTCCCAACCTGGTGGAAATCACTTAAAAATCCTATCAAAACAACCTGTCATTGTTCAAATTTCCAAATTCCCCACCAGAATAATGGTTTTGGGGTGCAGCGTCATGCTACGCCTCTCTGTATAGTTGATGGTACCAATAGTGAAAAAAGTATTGTGGCACGATGTTCTACTTGAAACGGCACATGCTTTATATCCAGGGGGGTGGCGTTTTCAGCAGGATAATGCCATACTTCGGCCTATACTCAAGCTTGGATGCAAGAACACCAAGTGACAACCATTTCTTGGCCAGCAGCTTCACCAGATGTAAGTCCTATTGAAAAAATGTGGGGACTAATAAGTATTGAAGTGGAACGACAGCGTCACGAAATAAAGATGATTTAATTCAGCCAGTTTTACAGTCTTGGACTACCATCACCAAAAATTATGGAGGTGATCTAGTTTCTCGACGTTCAGTCAAGTGTTTACAGTTAAATGGACGTTGTGTAAGTAATAAAAAAAATTTCTTTGTAGCACATTTGTTCCAGGGAGCAGCATAAGTCTGTTATTTTCCAAATTTGAGCCGAAAATGATCTTCAACAACTAAGGTGCTCTTGGCTAATACCGTCCGGTCTGGAATTTCGTCCATTTAAAGGCGACATATTCCAGTTTGAGTATCAGCCAATGACTGAAATACTTTTCTTTGCCGCTCTAGGCACGGTCCATCCAACGGCTATAATGAAATCTGTATTACCTACTGAGATATCTTAGTTCGAATAACATACACGATAAAGACGAGCTCTTCTTGTGAATCTGACATATTAGATCTTAAGGTTTTTTCAGTGTAAACGGATACATAAGGCGAGAAAAGGCTCGGTTATTTGTGTAACGAAGAGACAGATCGGCTGACGTTTGCTGGAGCTACGCTGCCTCTGATAGGCCCGGAACCATTCCTGCGAATACCACATGACGTGGTGGCTAAGCGTACGATAACAGGCAGAATGAACTCAAGACTATAGTCTTTTGGTGGAGCCATTCTGACCTCAAACATTCGGAGGTGTTCTTCGGAACCGCGTAGCACAAAAAGATGGTGGACTTAGCGCTAGGTCTGGATAGGACCAAACTAAGAACAATTGTCGGAATTATGACAGGTCACTGCAGGCTGAAAGTGCATTTGCACAAAATCGGTCTGGCTGAAGACTATGAATGCAGGACACTGAAACAGCCATGCACAGATGTATGTCACACCCATCACTAATGATATTTGGTACAGATCAGCCGAATTAATTTATTTGAAGATATTCAAGCTCTTAATTGGGTTTCATTGAGTTCATCCCAATATTTCGTATAATTCTTCAACAATGTATGAAACTTAGGTGATAAACCTTATTATAAATATTAACGGTAAAGGTTTCTGAAGAAAGAATGCTCTGAATATTTGAATGAAATTTGATAGGTGATTTCTCATCGATACCTTAATCGTATGCGCAAATTGCTACTGGAAATTACCACCTAATTCAAATTTATTATTCTCCAGATATTAAGAATTTATGACGGTTAAATTTAAACCAACAGAAGATATGAGCGCGAATATTTTCGTAATTTCAACGTCTATGCCGAATGGAATGCAAAAAATTGCACGCTGCCTCATAGAAATTGATAAGTTATCATAGGTGTGGATAATAGGCAATAATAGGCAGTGGAAACACGGCTGTAATGCATTTATGTTGGAAATGTAAATTGTGGGCTTAACCTCATTCCCTAAGTTCCAAAACAGAATTTAAATATACTTTTAGACGCATGAAAAATTGTTGCTGAAAACGGAATTATGAATAATGATTAGTGGTGGAAATAAGTTCATGTGGTTTTGATAACAGATGTCGCTACTAGTTTATTATTCTATTGTTTCATCTGACATCTTCATTTTGAAGTGTCATCATTAGGCTTTTTTTCAATAACTGTCATTTCGTTGAAGTGTAAGCAATGTAGTTTTTCTATGCTCTGGAAATGTAAACTTTTGTACTGAATAATGAGTTTTTGCGGGTAATTTTACTGCATTACTTCAATATGAAGAAAAAGGCTGCTGAAAGTCGTTGTAGTTTAGTGGATATTTATCATCGTGTAGCTGAGCGAACGTCTCAGAAGTGATTCGCCCGAATTAAAAGTGACAAATTTGATTTGGAAAACGAAGACCGACCTGGAGCGTCACCAAAGTTTGAGGATTAAGAATAAAGGCTTGCTGGAGATCCATCACAAACGCAAGAGGGACTCGCAAAAATTCTTGAAGTCACTCAACCAGCTATTTCCCATCATTTAAAAGTACTGGAAATGATCCGAAAGGTGGGAACTTGGATGCCGTATGAACTAAAGCCAAGAGACGTCGAACGCTGTTTTTTCACGTGTGAACAATTGCTCCAACGGCAAAAAAGAAAGGGGTTTCAGCTTGAAAAGTGGGTCCATTACGATAATCCAAAACGTCGGGAAACGTACCATCAACTGTCAAGTCGAATATTCATGACGATAAGATTATGCTGCATATTTGGTGGGACCAGCTCGGTGTGTTATATTATGAGCTGCTACAATCGAACGAAAGGAACACATGGGAGATCTACCGACGACAATAGATGCGTTTGAGCCGAGCAATGCCAGAAAAACGGCCGCAATACGTCGACAGCCAAGACAAAGTTATTTTGCAGCATGACACATGTCAAAATTTAATTAGAAACGCTCAAAAGTCCTATCTCAAGCGTCTTCCTTCCGATTACCATCTGTTTCAATTGGTGCAACATGGCCGGATTGAGCAGCACTTCTCCAATTACGATGAAGTCAAAAAATGGGTCGATGCATGGATACCGGCAAAAAACCGCACGAACTTATTTATACCCTATATTTGTGATAAATTCGAAATTCTGAGAAAGGGAAATTTATGAATGGAAGGAGAAAATTGAAGAATGCTGCGAACTTTTGTCAAAACTTCGGCTATGATGAATTTAATTGAATTGGACTTTACTTGATGGAAATATATTTTAATTGAATAAAATAACATGGAATATATAAGATATTAGTTTGTTTTCTATCACTTTTTTACTACCGTGGATATAGTGACTCGAGTTTTCTTGTTTTTACTACAAACTGAATAACAAGTTGTTCTTCAAAAGTTTTATATATTATTAAGGCGTCTGCTTGTTCGAAACTTCTAGAAGTCTGCTCGTTCAAATAGTTTTATTGTGGAATAGTGCTTATTCTTGAAAACCTCTATCGAATCCAAGATGTTTAGTTTCTTGCCTTTCGCTTCCAGATGCAGTATTTTGTTGATCCTACTTTACCAGCTATCAAGGACAGTATCCTACGTTGCATGCTTTTGATGCAGTTTTATGCAATTTTGTTAAAATTATCATTGTAGTTCCAATGGCAAATGATTCTTTCTATAAGTTGAAGCCTTGTTGTGATTTTTTCCTTTCCCAATTGCCTTTTCAAGCATTCCCAAATACCTTCGATAGGATTCAGATCGGACGAATTTCCAGGCCATCAGAGCAGTGGAATTTTCTTATCCTCAAGGAATTTATCACTCTCTTAGCTTTATGGCATGGTGGCGAGTCTTGCATTAATATTGCATTACTATTTGGGAACCAATCCCTCACTTGGGGCAACAACCGGTTCTTCAATGCCTTTATGTATTGTTCTTGCCGCATGGTTTCTTCCACAATATAAGGGCGGCCCAACCCTTTAGCAATAATAACTGACCATATCTGTGGTTTGTCATCAAGCACGTGAGTCGTTGATTCGTCGCTGAAGCAAACCAGAAAAAAACAAAATAAATTTTCAGACAAAAGAGAAATTAAATGACAGGTAAGAGTAGCTTATTATCATTTTATTATTATTATTATTACCCTGATACTCCTAGATCTTCTGTGAAGATCCCTCAGAAGCTTTTTCAGCTTATGCGAGTTAGGAGTGCAGTTGTGTTCTGGGTAGGCTTTGTTACTGCAATCTCGCGCCACATTAGGTTGAAGCACTGTTAATTTTTGACCCAACAGTGAAATAGTGGCCCACACCCGTCCAACTAGAAAATTTCTTTTCCACCTGAACAAGGTTCGAGCCTGGACCTTCCGGTCACGAGCCCAATGCTCTCCCACTGGGCTGTCCACACTGTGTGTTATTTCTCTGTGAAATGCCCAGTTAAATCTATCTTTTCATTTTTGTGGGTCAGTTTTGGTTTTCTCACAGATCTTCTTCCTCTGAAGCCCATTTCAAACAATTTCTGCGAACTGTTCTTGCATCCTTCCTCTTCATTTTGTTCATGTCGAGATTGGATGGTCTTCTTTTTTCCATCACAATATTCTTGAGCATTCTCTGACTTCATGAAGTTACTAGCTTTTTTCTACCACAGTGACCTTTTCTTACGGTTGCTGCAGCCTCACCGGTTAGCAATTTTTGGCACTACGCTTCACAGGTGATTGTGAAAAATTGCAAATATTGGCGATTTTTCTTCGCCTATATTCCGAATGTTTGAGCATGGTTTCAATTTCCACAATGTTTTGCTCACTGAGATCTCTTTTTCGTCCCTTTCTTCAAAAAAGTGGAGAAGTGTAATTTTTTATTTGTTGATTAATCTCAATCTTAAATTATGATAATTTTCAGGAAATAATTATAAAAACTTCATTGCTAATAGCTATTGAATACTCACCTCCCTAATTAAGATGTATAAAACAAAAGTAATAAATTTAAAACGCTGCAAATAACTCTAAATACAGCATCTAAAACTTTCAACTGTTGTTTTATACTTATTGCATGATCAACATCTATTACAGATATTATAAAGTCAAACAGCAACCCATAATACAAATTTGTATCACTGGTTGCGAGGTGTATGTTAACGTCCGTAGACATAACAGTTGATGTTTTGGATTATCGTAATGGATCCAGTTTTTATCGTCAGTCACAATTCGATACAAAAACGCTTTATTTTTTGCTGTTGGAGCAGTTTTTCACATGTTAAAAAACGGCATTTGATCTCTCTTGGATTCAGCTCCTATGGCACCCAATTTCCTATATTTCGGTTGATTTCATTTGATTTTAAACGAAGGCAAATGCTGGTTGAGTGACTCCAAGTGTTTTTGCCTTTTCCCTTTCGTTTGTGATGGATCTTCATCGAGTCTTGCCTCTAATTCTTCATCCTTAAACTTTGGTGACGCTTCGTATCGTTCATCCAAACCAAAATCACCACTTTAAAATCAGGCAATTGACGGATCCCATCAAATACGATGACTTTTGGCAACCTTTTTCTTCATATTGAAGTGAAACTTCCCGCAAATACATTATTCGGTACAAATGTTACATGAACATGTAACATGTATAAATGTACATTTTCAGAGCACACAGAAACTTTGTTGTTTAAGCATCAGCAAAATACTGAAAATAAAGCCTGATGATAACACTTCTTAATGAAGTTGTTGCCGGATAAAACATAAAGATAATAAACTAATAGCAACATCTCTCTGCAAAACCGCACGAACTTATTTATACTACTCTGTCAAGAAAGTACCGGGAATTTTCAATTAAAACAACATTTTTACATTTAATCGTCAAAATTTACTGGGTCGCCTTCAAAATAGGCTCCATTTGCTCCAATACATCTATGCCAACGGCAGTTCCAATTATCGAAACAATTTTTATAGGCGCTTTCCGGGATGGACTTTAGCTCTCGCGCCGAATTTTGTTTTATGGCTTCAATCGACTCAAAACGGGTGCCACGAAGGGGCAATTTTAGTTTTGGGAGAGGAAAAAGTCGCAGGGAGCCAAATCCGGCGAATACGGTGGTTGCTGAAGCACGTTTGTTGAGTTTTTGGCGAGAACGTCAGTCACAATCGTAGCTCGGTGAGAAGGCGCGTTATCGTCATGCAAAATCCATGAGTTGTTCGCCCACAAATTTGGCCGCTTCTTACGGATACGCTCACGCAAACGTTTCATAACGCCTAGGTAAAATTCCTTGTTTACCGTCTGACCCTCTGGAACGAATTCGTAGTGCACCACGCCACGGATATCGAAGAAAACAATGAGCATCACCTTCATTTTCGAGCGGCTTTGGCGTGGTTTTTTCGGTTTCGGCTCATTTTTTGCCACCCATTCCGATGATTGCTGGCTTGTTTGCATATCGTACTCGTAGACCCAGGTCTCATCACCAGTTATAATGCGTTCCATGAATGTAGAATCGAAATTACAGCGATCCAGCATGTCTGAAGCAACCTGTTCGCGATGACGTTTTTGAAGAAAATTCAGGTCTTTCGGTACGAGTCGTGCGGCCACCTTTCTCATGCCCAAAATATCAATCAAAATCGTACGTGCGGACTCGTGGGATATCTAAAGATCATGTGCTATCTCTCTCAAGCTGGTACGACGGTTTTCCAGCACCCTTTCTTTAATTTTATCGACGTTATCTTCGATCGAAGCCGTCGATGGGCGACCACTTCACGACCGTCCTTGAAGGCTCTGTACCACTGATATGCACGAGTTTTCGATAGAGCATTATCACCAAAGGCCTTTTGCAACATTTTCAATGCATCGGCACACGAAAATTCATTTGCAACACAAAACTTTAAACAAATTCTTTGCTCAACGTAATCACCCATAGTAAAAATCGGCACGCACTCTGACATCGACTGACTTAATCAGCTGTTGCAAACCGACTAGTTGACAGATCCCGCTCAAGCTTGGCATAGTAATTAAGGACAGTGGTACCAACCTAGGAAAAAAAATTTTTACCTGCCTCATTGCTCCGCCAGATTTAAATCGATAATTCCCGGTACTTTCTTGACAGAATGTACTTCTGATATTTGATGAAACTGCCTCACATTTCTTACTTTCTGGTGCTTCTACGGAAGCGCCACATCCTGAACACGCTAAGTGCTGGAGGATTTTAAGTTTTGAACTGCAAAAACTCCATTTCAAAAACATATGAATCTTATTGAAGCAATTCTTCTAAAACACAGCACATGTCAAAAGAAACTCTTTGTTCTCGTTATTGTCATGGCCTCCGGTTATTTATAATCCACAAATTACCCTCGACAAGTACGTAATGTCGAGCAATTATCTTCATCAACGTGATCTCGTTGAAGAGATGATTGGTCCACGATGAAAGTCAGTGATCTATTACAGAAAAATTTGATACATCGACCCAAGTCTGCCATTTAGAGTTGATTAAATAATGAACGCACTCTTCACTCGCCCACATGTAATGGAGACCATCTTGAGAGTTAAATAGTGTAATACGAGAAGAACTGGAGCACAGGCATGAATCATGCCCTACGTTTACTCCAATTTTGCAGGGTGTAATACCCATTGGAGAGTATGTAGAAAGAGCACGTTATAAATGATTTTTTTTTTAATTTTTCAAATCCATCAAAATAAGACAAATATCGAAAATTTCGAGAATCTAAATTCCGGATACGTTTTTGACACTGTTGTAAAGCCAGTGAGTTAGTTTTCTCTTATTTGTGATTGAGTGTCTCTTGTATGATTCATTAAATTTCAGATATGAATTTAAAATTACTTGGTTATTTCAAATAATTCAGACATTAACTGGATGATCAATCTTCCGAAGGCTTTACAAATTTAATCTACGAAATGTCTTAAAAGGTTTTTAAAATTAAATTATATTAAATGTTTTAGAAACACTGTTTATTTTCATAGATATACAGGGTGATTAATATAATAGCTATTGGGACATAGGCTAAGAACAAATTATTTGGACCAAAATATGACGCTTAGATCAAATATGCCTCAATAAAATATTGCTGTGTAAAAAGATGCAGGGTGAAAGTGACTTTCACCAGACGTGGGGTATTTTGTTAGAGAAACAGTTATTACTGGGAAGAAAAAACCGCATGCTATTAAAGAAAGACATTTTGAACATGAGTTTAAATTGAATATTTGGTGTTGCATTATAAGAACTAGCTGCTAGGGCAGCTTCAAATTATATATTTTAGACGATTTGTCACTGGATGTAAGAAGGAAAATGAAGAAGAAATCATCAAAGTGACATATTTCCTCATCTATGGATTGGCAGAAGAAGTAATTTCGAATGGCCATCAAGAAGTCCTGATTATAATCCTCTCGATTTTTATGTTTGGCTACATTACTTTATGCCCATGAAATTAATTCGCGAGACGAACTCTGAAGATGAATAAAATGCGACTAATTTTATAAGGGGACAGAACGATGTTTTCATTGATATTCGGAAGTATTTTATTACAAGAATTGGGAAAGGTATAGAAGTCGGAGGGTGCCATGTAGAATATTTATTTTGAGTTTGTTGTTTTTATGTTGAAAAGTTCTTAATTCTTCTTTACTGTTGAAAGAGAAGCCTCATGTTACAAGTTTCTTTATTGTCTGTTATTTGAAATCCTCTTCAGAGGTAATGAACTCTTCTTTTTCTCAAAAATGGGTGAAATTATGGTATTTAAACAGTATCAATATTACGTAATAATGATTTTTACATGGTACAGTAGACTCGCGGAAAAATTTTGCTTCTTCATCTTTTAAAGCCATTTACACTAGTGGAAGGTGTGTAAAAGACATGACATGGATTAAGAAAATGATATGAAACCAAAGCTTTCAATTTAAAACAATAATTAAAAAAAAAATTTGTCATTTGAAATAAGAAGTTATTTTTGGGTGTTTTTTTGGAGTGATAGAACTTTCGATAGGGATAACTGTGATTTGACAGAAGAAAAAAGGCATGTTGTTTTGACATTTCTGTTCAGTAAGCGTTGACAAATTATCACGGAAAGACTCACACCGCAACTACGTTTACAAATTGTTGAATTTATGGTTTACATAATCGTCCATCAGTGCAGCTTATTCGTCTTACTATCGATAGATTTCGGACAACATTTTCTCTACTCGATGCAACAACAACGAGACAAAGAACTGTACGTACAGAAGAAAATATCCCGGCTGTAAGTCATAGTGTTAATGATGATCCAGATTTGTCTATTCGTCGACGTTCACAACAAGTTGGCTCTGTGCATCCACCACATGGAAAATTTTGCGTAAAGATCTTGGTCTACACCCATACAAGATCCAATTGGTTCAATAACTAAAGCCACTTGACCATAATAAGCGTCGTTTGTTTGCTGATTGGGCCCTAGAACAGCTTGAAGTTTATCCACTTTTTTATCGTAAAATTGTGTTTTAGTGATGAAGCTCATTTCTGGTGAAACGGCTATGTAAACAAGCAAAATTGCCGTATATAGAATGGAAGCAAACCCTCAAGAAGTTCTGCAGGTTTCATTGCATCCTGAAAAATGCACCGTATGGTGTGCACTACACGCTGGAGGCATCATCGGTCCATATTTCATTAAAAACGGCGCTGGAGCTAATGTTACAGTGAATGGTGCTCGTTACAGATCGATGATCAATGATTATTCGTTTCAAAATTTGAATGGTATCGACCCAGAAGTGTTTTGGTTCCAACAAGATGGTCCTACACCTCATGCTGCTACCGTAACAATTAATTTATTGAAAGAAAGATTTGGCGATAACATTATTGCGAGAAATGTTCCAATTAAGTGGCCTCCCAGATCATGCGACATAACTGCACTGGATTATTTCTTTGGGGTTATGTCAAATCATTGGTTTATACTGATAAACATTAGACGCTTTGGAAGCCAACATATCTCGTGCTATTGATGAAATAAGGCCTGAATAACTCGAAAAAGTGGTCCAAAATTGGTCTGGTCGAATGCAGTTCCTCAGAGCTAGTCGTGGTGGACATATGCCGAAAATTATTTTTAAAATATAAATGTCATACAATTATCTTTCAAATAAAAACAAAATTTGGCTTCAATCTTAATTTAAAGGGTTTTATTTCAATTTAAAACTCTAAAAAAATCACCCGATAGTACGAAGCATTCGAAGAACCAGTTTTTGAAAATTTCCTTTGTCATCCAAGCATTTTTTGTATTTTTGGAGATACAGGGATTATAAAAAATTTTCAATGCTCTTGAACAAGTTTCTTTGTCAATAATCAATGGCGTGAATATGTGGGAACCTGATGCGTTTGCACAACCCAAGAAGATAATTCCCTGCTTTGATATTTTGAGACCCGGTGCAGTTTTTTTCAGAACTCATTACAAAGGTTTTGTCAGGCATAATTTTCCAATACAATTCAGTCTTATCAGCATGTGAGTGAGCTCGCATTTCTCTGTTAATTGAACCAATTCAATTTTGAATGGGCTAATATTATGCACATCTCATGACAGTTATTTCCACAATCTTTCAAAAACCTTAGACCATAACGAACCTTGAACTTTTGCGGCCATCCATCACTCGCGGTAAATTTTTTATTTCCATTTTTCAAATTTTCATGAAGGTGAAGATCTTTGTGCTACATAATTGTTATAGGCAAATTCAATTCCTTCTGTTCAATTAACCATCTATTTAGGACATCCTCCCTTTTCGGACAATCAGCTTTCCTTGAAGTGAATTTTTTTATTTTATTTGGCTTAAAACTCTGGTTCACAACACTTATGATTTTGCTCTGTTTTTTTTTTAATCGAGCATATAGTTGATTTCGCAGTTCCATATTTTTTTGAAAGAAATGTTCGCTCATGCCTTTCTGGTAATCTTCCAAGATCTTCGATTTATCATACAGACTAAAAAATTTCTTGTATTTAGCCATTTTGACTACATATTTCACATTAAATGACATTTCTCGCGGTCGAAGATTTTTCTCAAAAAATAAAATTCATATCATTCAAATGACTTTAGACACACACTATTGGGCTGTTCACACAGACGTGTGTTCATAATAGCGCGAGTCTACAGTATTTTCTAATCAAATCACTATCAAGTTTCGTCAAAAAAGCAACCACTTAATTTCATCATCAAGAATCATTGACGTGGCGCCATCTACAACAAAAGGTAAAGTAACGCATAAAATAATGCCGATTTTGATAACAATTGGGAAATGAACAGTGAAATTATTAGCAAAAAACGAAGAAACAAACTCAACTTTGACGCCCTGTATCTTTTTTCACATCAGCATCCAATTGCCATATTTTGGTCCAACCTATGTCCCAATACTTATAACTCACTCTGTATAATTCAGATTATCAAAAGAAAAGTTTTATTTAATTTAATTTTAAAACATTTTCAAGAGTTTTTTTAGTTTAAATTCGTAGAGATTTGGAAGAATTGATCCAGTTAATGTCTGATTCATTTAATTAATAGGCGAGAATTTATGAAGTGCCAAAGAACTCAGCAGGCCGTTATCGATGTAATTTTTTAGCCCAATTTGTCGGAAATACACAATTATTTCGACTTGGACGTGAACAGGAGAAATATTTGTTTTTTATACTCCAAGAAAATTTTATAATTAATGAAAGGATCAACGTCAACCATAGGGGTGCGTTAATATTCTGTACACCGAAGACCGATGATTAATTGCGAGTAATGGATATTAATTTCGCACCTGCTCCTACAAGGTAGTCAGTTGTATCTTAAAGAAAACCTGAATAACTGATAAGTATAATAATTTTATATGTTCACCTGCCAGATAATCCACATGAAATTTCTATATGTATTTATTACTAGATTTCGCTAGCGTCTTCACCCGCACGCTCGTTCTTGATGTGACCATTCTTTTTTATTCAATTCCACGTAGTGCATTGGTTCATGATATAGTCCCAATGAACAGGTGAATTGAACACAAATCATATCGACTTTTCCAACTCATTTATGAATCTGAATAAGAAGGGTGTATTTTTGGAAGAGGAGGAATTTAAATTCGAATAAGAGATACGAGGTGTGGCAGAAAAGTAATAAGACTGATATCTTACTCACCAAAATTTTATTTTTTCGAAACATCAATGTTATCTCCTTCAAAGTATTTCTTCTAAGCAGCTACGCACTGATGGAGACGTTGTTCCCACTGTTGGTAACAGTGCTTCAAGTCTTCAACCGGTATGGTCTTCAGTATGTCCGTTACACTCCTTTGGTGGTTGAAAGCCTGCATGCTAGGTTAAAAGTGTACTCTGTCGTGCAGAGTCGTAGTTCTTGCTCTTGGATAACCGGGACTGGCCCGGAGGTTTAGGGCTCTCGACCACGCTTTATACTGGGCTTGAACTCGGATCGAATGAGGACTCCATGGCGAGTCTGAGCCTCAAGCGGTTGAAGGACGGTGGATGCAAAGAAGCCCCTTCAGTGTGTGAGTTGCGTCCCAAATAATTCGGGCACTGATACTGCATAGGCCCCCCAATTCTCTATGTATCTTGACGTGGTGGGGGAGCTTGCCATGACTGACATCCCAGTTTCATAACGATGAAATGGAGGATAAAGTCATGATGCTTAATGCAGAGACTTCCTATACCTAATTTCCCTTTGTTTCTTTCTTTGTTACAAACCAATCCATCATGTTGTCCCACAACCATTCATATCCTTTAACAAAGCTTGGAATCGTACGGGGTAGTTGTGGCTCTGAAAGCAGGACGGCGTCATGCTATCCTGCGACCGATTAGGGTTTTGTAATCCATACTTGTCGCTCCTGAATCGTGCATATGGGCGAAAAATCGCGGTTGTGACCCGTCGTTTTCTCCAGTTTCATTGTGCGAACTAGGAGACAAATACTTATCCGCAGCGAGGTCCGAAATAGTCCGCTGGAGGAGAAAGGGAGACTTACAACGTTTCAACCTGGGTGGATTCGGTTTTTGCTCACCGCCAACTCTATGCCACCCCCATTTCAGCTCTTGAATTTTCTGGGGTTCAGGGACTTACGACTCTGTGGAAGCGGACTCTCTGTTGCTCTTCCTTTTCTTGGCCTAAAAACGGTGCGCGTTGGTTGGAGGACAAGGGAACACTTAGAACGCTTTCTATCTGGGAAGACTCGCCCTCTGCTCGCCCCCAACATCGTCCCCAATTTTGAGCCCTAAGCCACTCATCTGTGATGCCTCGGAGTCCCGCTTTCAACAATCGAACAGTAGCATCGCTCCCCTTGGGGAGGGGGGTCCTTGCTGGAAAGCTGTTTGTTTGTGTTGTTTCTGTGCTCCGGTCTATCATAAGCAAGTAGGGACACTTTGCTCATGCAGCTGATTGCTGGGATCGACACGGCGATCCCATTTGGAGGAGGGGGATCCTTGATTGTACTGACGTAGGTCCTCTATTATTCCTTTCCAGACATTCTTTCTGGTTGTACTGACGCAGATTCTCTATTATTTCTTTCCAGATATCCTTTTCTTTCTTTTTCAGCTTATCAGGGGTCTACTGGAGCGTTCAAACTTGAGTAGAAACCCAGGATACCAATGATGGCAGAGTAGAGGTTGGATAGTGCTTCGAAGCTACCAGTCTATACTGGAAGCAAAGGTGGACTACAGTTTCGTTTTGCGTGTTGATTGGACGTATCCCAATCCTGCGCCCATGGAGGCAGTGATCATAGGCTCTAGGTCAGGAAGATCACTTTAATCCCAACTGCGGAATTCCTTTGAATGTTTTCCGGAAATAACGTCCTTTAAGGATATCTTCCAGTTTAAGGAGGAGGTAAAAACCACAGGGACTGAAGTCAGGTGAATAGGGGAGCCGAAGAACCACAAAAATGCCTTTTGAGGTCAAAAATTCTGTTATGGGATGGGCAGTGTGACATGGGTAGTTGTTATGATGGAGCATCCATTTGTCTGCAATGTCTGGTCGCACGCGAATGACCCTTTCCCTGAGCCTTTCACAACGTTAGATGTTTTCGTCGGTTTTCGAAGTTTAACACCTCCTTGAACGATGGGTATACATTTTCAACATGTTCTCTGCCTTCCAAAAATGATTTGTGCAAGCGAAACACTTAAGCTTGGGATGAAAAATGTTCCCCATAGGCCTGTTTTAACTTTTCAAACAAAATTTAGTGGCAGAACGTTGCTCCAAATTTCCATTTTGAGTGACGCACAACCAAAACTAATCTTCACTAATAGCGGTCACAAAGATCACGTAAATAACGAAAGAAGTTAAAAATCGCACTGAGCTGGTCAAGAGTAGAGAGTACTGATACACGTGCTCTGTTTGGGCAACAGCGCAGCGTTGCCAGATCGCTTGAAGTGTTGCCAGTCTCATTACTTTTCTTTCATACCTCATATCTGTTTGAACTTGATTCCGGTCCTGTGATCGCTGTATTTGATGTGTAGATGGCGATGGAAATTTCGCAGGCAATCTTTCAGTGTAGCTCAATTATCACTGGGTTATTGGCGCAGATTTATAACTTTACATTTCCATAGAGAAAATAATGTAACGGTGTTAAATCGAAACGAGGTCGCTTGCTAAAAGAAGAATTTCTTGAAATACATCGTTCGACAAATATTTCTTTCAGTAAATTGATTATGCCGCAAACTACGTGACATATGGTGTCGTTCTGCTGAAACCTCAGCATTAATGCCTTCTACTTGAGGCCCAAAATATTTGGTAATGATGCCTCTGTATGGCTTACTATTGCAGTGTTATTCATTTGGTCACGTTGTGTTAACCGCTTGATTGTGCGAAGAATTTTCATCCCTGTGCTTCTTAGCAAACTCTTTGTTCTTGATGTTTCGGTTGACGTTTATTGAATATGTATTGGAAGTGTGAATTTTCTGATGTTAATGTATTCTTCTCTTGAATTATCTTCCGGTTTCATAGATTTAAAAATAATGGGGAATGATTGCGACCCGATTTGTAGACACCCATCTTTGTTAGATATGTCTTCATTATTTTCAATGTAAGTATCCAAGTTGTTAGTGGCTTTAAAAGATGCTGTATAATTAAAAATTTCTTCAGATTGATTGACAATAGCTTCAGAGATTATTGCAAAATAGTTTCATGATAAATTAGGTCCTACATGGTATGTTAACAACTAGAATTATGCTGCTGTAGATTTATCCGTTAGCTTTTTGATTTGCACTTATGTCCAGGAAGCAGTATAACGTTAAAAAACTCCTAAAAAACGTTGAATTCCTAAGGATATTTTAGAGAGAAAGAATATTGATTCTATCAACTGCGGTTTTTTTCCCTGAAGACTACCTCTTTTTACAATCCATCCATTAAAATGAATTTTATGTATGTGTTCTTCAGACCCCACATGAATTCACAATAAAAATCATATCCTTATAAGAAACCGAACACGCTTTCAGAGTCAACGAAATACATGGTGTAGATAAAATTCGAAATTGTTTCTCTTGAAAAAATTAATTTTTATCCTGGTTTCTCTGGTTAACCAGACGAATAGAAACGCGGTAGTACCTTATTCAGCAGGTGTGAGAAAATGTCAAGTCTTTCTTTAATTTATATATGGGTTAGTTATGTAAATACTTCAGCATTAGCAACGTTCAGGCGTTAAATTTATTAGTTTTATAATCATCGCAATAAATAATGTAATCAAGTGATGTTGGTTGAAGAACATATGGCGTATTGTATAATTTGGGTGGAACAATTGAGGTGAAATTATAACGAAAGGATGACATCTTACTTTAAATAAGGGAAAGAAAACCAATGTACCAGGACAGAAGTGGAAATCAGAATAACAATGTTGCAGGTATCTCACGAAATTTTCTTATTGTCTATTTTAGTTCTCTATACCTTAATACTTTTCATAAATTTTAAACACTGGAATATAAAGTAGAAAATTTTACAATTTTTGAAATTGAGAAATTTCTCTGCTCGTCTACTGCTTCCACTTCTTGAGAATGTTTAATTAAATAAAATTTTGAGCAAAAAGAAATCCATTATTATTTCTGTAATGGTTGTGGTGATCGATATCTCATAAAGTATGGATCAAACTATTTTAGATGCATGCTCTTTGTCAAGGTGACATTCTACACTAAAACAAAATTCTTTTGCTGTTCTTTTTATTCCATTCATATGTGAGTTATAGGGTGTTAAAAATGGAAGTAGACAAAAATCAAATTCGGTTCATTTTATAGTTTTTTTTTATGAAGGTGAAAATGAAATCAAGATAGCTGAAATTGTGAATGGTATTTATGGTCCCGATAGTCGAACAGCTTTTTATTCTTCTTTCAGTGTCTATCCGTTCCGGATGTTGACCTGGACCCCGTTTTCCCGATATTTTTCCTTGCAGAATCTCCTGTAGTAGCTCCTGTGATTTCGCAGTGTGTAACCCAGGTACTCCAGTTTGCGAGATTTAATCGTCATCATGATCTCCGTGGATTTATTCATCCTACGAAGAACCTCTTCGTTGGTTATGCGATGCACCCATGAGACACTAAAAATCCTTCTATATTTTCAAATGCTGTAAGTTTCTTCATTGAGGCTTCAGTCAAAGTCCAGGATTCCGCTCCATACAGCAATACGGAAAACAACGAAGGAGATACACTTTTGTTGTCATGGTCGACTCTTGAACTTGATGACATCCTGAGAATACTGCCCTTGCCTTTTCTATTCGACACCATATTTCCTGCGACTGATCACATTGGTCCTTATATACCTATCCAAGGTATGTATATTTGTTGATTCTATTTGGTATGTTTATTTGTTGAAACTATCAGATCTTCATTGGGAATTCTAACTTCCTCTCTAACAGCTAATTACGTGCAATTTTGATTTCGTGGATTCCGTTCACGTATTTTCGATGTTATGGCCCGTCATCGAAAATGTCGATGAGATAACAGAAATAATCGAAGTTGATCGACAACATAACATAACATAAACTTTATTCCCATAATCAATGCAATCATACACATGAAAAGAGGAAACCGTCAAAAAATATCACAACTTCAACAAGATATGAAAGAATATTCCATAAATTCCCTAATCGAATACGGTTCTATATCTACAATAATCAGAGTTATTTCGATTTTGAATAATCTTATATTGGATACATTGATGAACTCCCTAGGTAGTTTATTGAACAATCTTATACACATATATTTTGTGTTTCTTTCAGTAAGTGTCAAGGAATGCCTCGGAAAGTGGTGTGGAACAGTACGTCTTGTGTTGTTTTTATTCAACAGATCATCAAAATATTGAGGATGTTTTCTCACAAATAGCAGACATTCCAAAACATATAGTCCCAGAAGTGTTAAGTTCTAAAATGACCTCTGTATGATTCTCGATATTTCAATACTATTATTGCCCTCAAGGCGTATTTCTGCAGAATGAATAATCTAAATTATCACTGCTTCCACCCCCTATAACAAGCCCCAGAAATGATACAAAATTTACATAAGAAACTGTTTTTAGAAGTTTCATGTCCACTCTCCGTGACAATAGGAATCCTGATCATGTACAAAACTTTATTGAATTTTTTGCTGAACTGATTCACATTTCAGGTGACAATCAAACGAAACTCAGGTGACTGAGAATACATTCTTTTAGACTGAATCATTCTAAAAATCACACACTCAGTCTTACTGACACATTCTGAGTGTACCAATACTGTACTAAATCGAAGGCTAATCTAGTTTGTTCAATACTAGAATTAAGATTCCTGCTACACAGCAAAGCACTCGCATCGTCAACAAACAACAAGAGGTCGAGTTCATTGAGGTATATCAGAAATAAAAAGGGTCCCAGATTACTTCCTTGGGAAACTCCTACGTTGACATATTTATCCTCCGACATAAAAACTAGTCCCTCACTATCAATACAAACCCTCTGAACTCGATCAGACAAGTAGCTCCTGAGCAACTTCAGTTGACAATCGCGAATACCACATAAAGAGTTTCTTCAAAAGGCATTCATGATTCACGACATAAAATGCCTTAGATATATCTAGAAAAAGCCCAACCGGCACTTCATTACTCTCCAAAGCATCAACCATATCATATACTAATTCATGCATCGCTGAAGTAGTACTTCTGTTTTTTAGATACCCATGTTGTGAAAATTTTGAGCTTATGCATGAATGAGCAAAGCCTAACGACCAAGAGTTAGTAGTCGTAGTATCCCTTAGGAGCTAAAGATTGACCATAAAACAGTCTTAACTCAATTGCGCAAATCTGGATTAAAAAAGAAGCTCTATGCAGTCACACCAATTACCACCAAAAACTATGATGGACCGAATTTTTAACTGCGAAGCTTTAGTCTAATGGAATTAAATTGATTCATTTCTTGAACACACGACATTATTGTGCGAAAATGATCGTGCTCAACTCAATGAGCGGAGAAGCAGCTCAACCAGGATTAACGGCCAGGACGATTCTGCTGTGTATTATGAGTTGCTTCCATATGATCAAACACAAAATTTGTATCTCTACTGTCAACAACTGGACCGTTTGAAGCTAGCGGTTGAACAGAAACGTCTAGAATTGACCAACAGGAGTGGTGTTGTATTTTAGATGAGTGTGGATAGCTCAACGGGAGAGCATCGGACTCGTGACCGGGAGGTCCAGGGTTCGAATCCTATTCAGGTAGAAAAGAAATTTTCTAGTTGGACGGGTATCTGCCACCATTTCACTGTTGGGTCAAAAATTAACAGTGCTGTGACCTAAAGTGGCGCAAGATCGCAGTAACAAAGCCTACACAGAACACAACTGAACTCCTAACTCGTACAAGCTGAAAAAGCTTCTGAGGGATCTTCACAGAAGATCTAGGAGTATCAGGATAATAATAATAAATAATAATAATCTACCAAGACAACGCCTGGACACACACGCGTGTAGTGACTCGCCAGAAATTCAGGGAGCTTGGTTGGAAAGTTTTAATGTATCCACCACTTAGTTCAGACCTGACACCAAGCGATAAACAACTTTTTCTGGCATTGTATAACTTTCAAAAGTAGTGGAATTTCGTTAGTTTCGTAAGTGACGAGGTAATTGTTGTTAATTCAATAAATATTAGCGGAAATCAAGTACCTATTCCACTTTCATCATCATCTTCTAAAGGCTGGGCCTTGTCGCTGCAGCCATTGATTCCTGTCATTCCCGCGTCTTTTCCTATGACAAAAGGATTCAAAACTCAACATTCCTTTGATGTCCTTGAAGTAATTGATTCTAGGGCGTCCTTTGGGTCTTCTTCCATTTATTCTTCCTTCAAAGATGTTGAGGAGAAATTGACTGTGACGATCCATATGGTCTATGCTGTTCTCTTCAGGTTAGTATCCATTAAGTTACTTTTTTCTTTTATTTCAAACAGTATGCTTTCGTTGGTTCTTTTGTCTATCCATCTTATTTTGAGCATTCTTCACCACATCCATATTTCAGTTGCTTCCAATCTTTTCTTTTCACATTCACCTTAGGTCTAGGTTTCACTTAAGAACATTCCATATAAAAGTTTTTATAAGGGATTTTCTGGCTTCTATACTGAGATGTTGGTTCACCAGTAGGTTCTTCTTTTTTTGGCGGGAGCAATCCTTCGTTTTACATCTTGGGTAGATTTGTTGGTAAATCATTATGCTTTCCTAGTAGCAGAATTCTTTTACTTTTCCAATTATGGAACCTCTTACTTTTACATTAGATGTTTTTTTTTTCATCTTTTCTTTTTTAGATGTTTATTTTCAAATCGAATTTACTCAGCAAGTTATCTAATATTTCTTACATCCGGTTCATCTCATTTTCTGATTCTGCTAGAATTAGAATGTCATCGAGCGAGCAGTGATATTTTTCTCCATTTATTTTTACGCCTTTAGTCTTGCCTTTAATTGTGTTAATGGCTAGTTCTTTAAACAGGTTGAGCAAATAGGATGACAGAGCACAACTTTGGCGAACGCCTTTGCTGATATTAGCTTCTTTGGTAGTTCCATTTAGATCGATTAATAAGGTTTGGGTTTTGTATAAGGTTAAAATACACACATCGTCAAAAGTCTTGGTCCCCCGAGGTTTCTCCAGAAATAAACAATCTATGTTCTGGAAATGAAATGAATATTTTCCTATATTTCAACTGCAATATATTTGATAGAAAACCTTTGTTTGTTACTCTCTGCTTTATGCAGGATAAGACGAAATAGGAAAAATAAGAAAAAACTAAATTTATCGATTATTTATTTTTAATTAATTATAGTTAATCCACAACTGAATCCAAATTCAATAGTCCGTAATACCACCTCTTCTTTCAATCAACTGCCCAATACGTCTAGGCATCCCACGAATCGAGTCATTAATGAAAATTTCAGGTATATCGTTTCATTCTTCCCGAAGGGCTAAACTCAATTGCTCAAAAGTTGAAGGTGGGTTTTGGCGATTGGATATTGCTCTCCCTAAGTAATTCCATACGTGCTCAATTAGATTCATGTCTGGTGAGTTTGCTGGCTAGTTCATCCTCTGGATATTACTCACTTGAAGAATGTTTTGAACCCTTCGTGTGCGGTGTGGTGGGGCGTTATCATCCTGATAAATGAAATTATCCCCAAATTCCTTGCGTAAAGGAATAATGATTGGTTCAATGATTTTTTCTACTTAGATGGCACCAGTCATTGTTCGTTCAACGATAATGAAAGAGGTACGGCGACCGAACATTATACCCATCCAGCACATTATTGATCCGCACAAGTTCCCGGACGGAACTGAGTCGCTCTAGTCTACATGGACCTCTCCAACCCCTTTCTCGTCAACTATCACTTTGTGAACCGAATCGTGACTCGTCCGAAAAAAGTACGTTGCGCCATAGTTTTCCTTTAAGTGATGAGATTCCACAGACAAAAACTTGTCATGTTACATTCAACAAGTTGAGAGTTGATTGATTCCTGTCTCTCCAGTCTAATCCTGTTCGTCACTTTAATCGACAATAACTCTAGGTATCATGTATCGTTTTGAAAACTATAAAAAAATTATAAAATATATTCTTTTTTCTACGTTTAATCAAATTTCGTCTCATTGAGTCACAGAATCTCTGAGGAACTGATCCAGAAAATATTTTTTAAAAAGCCAACGGCGAGCTGTAGGAAACCTCATATTTTCCCGACAGCCCGCGGCGAGAGTATCACTTGTTAATGTCAAAAGTTGAGTGTTTGAAAGATTTATTCGTTCGCTCAATCATTTTTCATGAACCTCGACGAAGTGCGTCGTCCAGGAGTAGATCTGATTGACAGTGACGAGAAAGAAAGTGGCTGTTCGATGTACCAGTCCGCGGTCTGCCGAAGAGTTTGGCACTAAATCTACAGATTATCGTGTATCTGTCACTGGGTTTTATGCTCCAAACCCTCCGGTCGGACAGGCACTAAATATACGAGGGGTGATTGAAACGTTCGCGATCAGAAAACCACACAAAAACTAAGCAGTTGCGGAAAAAGAAATCCTCAATTTTTTTCGATATCTCGTAAAATACCGATCAAACAATTTCAGATTTATACTAATGAGTATAAATCTGACAATGGTCAAAGTTACATTTCACACTAAAAAAATCATTTTTTTAACAATCGATATCCAGAGTAGGCATTTGCGCTCGTATTTGACAACGCAAACGTCTTATTTTTCGGGAAACGTCACTTTGTCGCTTATAAGCGACTAAATAAAAACACGCTTGCTCAAATATGCATTGCTCAGAGTATCCAATGACAACGAGTAAATGACATCTTTAATTTGGGTGAAATATTTCCTAAATAATAATCGTATGTGAGCTTGAAGCAGCAACAATGGAAGAAGAACATGATTGTAGTGATTTTTCATGTATACCACCTGAAATTGCAAGGGCCGCTAAAGTCCCAACATTAAACCTATTGCCATAAAATTCGCGCGGAAAGTATCGGGTGTTTTTTTAGAATGATAGAAATTTAAATTGAAATAAAACACATTTAAATTAAGATTGAAGTCATATTCTTTTCTTATTTGAATGATAATCTTATGACATTTATGTTTTGAAAATCATTTCCGGTATATATCCACCAAGACTAGCTCTGAGGAAACGCATTCAACCACACCAATTTTGGACCACTTTTTCGAGTAACTCAGGACTTATTTTATCAATAACACGAGTTATGTTGGCTTCCAAAACGTTTATTGTTTCTGGTTTATCAGCATAAACCAATGAATTGACATAACTCCAAAGAAAATAATCCACTGGAGTTATGTCGCATGATCTTGGAGGCTAATTAATTGAACTACTTCTCGAAATAATGTTATCGCCAAATCTTTCTTTCAATAAATCAATTGTAACGGGAGCAGCATGAGGTGTAACACCATCTTATTGGAACCAAAATACTTCTGGGGGGATACCATTTAAATTTTGAAACAAATAATCATTGATCATCGATCTGTAACGAGCACCATTCACTGTAACATTAGATCCAGCATCATTTTTAAAAAATTATGGACCGATGATGCCTCCAGCGTGTAAAGCACACCATACAGTGCATTTTTCAGGATGCAATGAAACCTGCAGAACTTCTTGAGGATTATTTTCACTCCATATACGGTAATTTTGCTTGTTTACATAGCCGTTCAACCAGAAATGAGCTTCATCACTAAACACATGATAAAAAAGTAGATCAACTTCAAGCTGTTCTAGGGTCCAATCAGCAAACAAACGACGCTTATGATGGTCAAGTGGCTTTAGTTCTTGAACCAGTTGGATGTTGTATGGGTGTAGACCAAGATCTTTACCTCAAATTTTCCATGTGGTGGATGCACAGAGTCCAACTTGTTGTGAACGTTGACGAATAGACAAATCGGGGTCATCATTAACTTTAGACAAATCTGGATCATCATTAACTCTATGACTTACAGCAGCGATATTTTCTTCTTTACGTAGAGTTCTTTGTCTTGTTGTTGTTGCATCGAGTAGAGAAAGTGTTGTCCGAAATCTATCGATAATTCGACGAATAAGCTGCTCTGATGGACGATTATGTAAACCATAAATTTCACGAAGTGCTCTACAAGTTTGGCGAATAGAACACTGATTTTGAAAATGAATTTCAACAATTTGTAAAAGTTGTTGCGACGTGAGTCTTTCCATGATGATTTGTCAATGCTTACTGAACAGAAATGTCAAAACAACATGGCTTTCACCTTCTGTCAAATCACAGTTATCTCTATCGAAAGTTTCTATCACTCTAAAAAAACACCCGATAAATAGGCATTACAATAATCACAATTCATTTGATAAATCCCTGATTCGAAAAAATTGGGGTTCGTTTCTTTATTATTCACCAATATCTTAGGCTAAATTATTGCTATTTACTGCTACAGAATTAATTCTCATTTTATGAAGACCATTAGAGATCCTACTGCTGAAACCTTTTATATAAGCCATTGAAAACTATATTTTCTTTTTTCACGAGGATAATTTTAAAGAAAATATAGTTTTCAGTGGCTTATATAAAATATTTCAGTAGTAAGATCTCCCACGGTTCTCATAAAATGGGAATTAATTCTTTAGCAGTAAATAGAAATAATTTAGCTAAGATGTTGGTGAACAATAAAGAAAGGAACCCCTACTTTTTCGAATCGGGGATTTATCCAATTAAATATGATTATTGTAATACTACATATATAGCACAGACAGGTTGATGTTTACAACATAGAATCAAAGAACATAGGGTGCCTATTTTTAAAAACCAGAAATCAACCAATTTTGCAGAACATTGTATAAAAAATTATAATTTTTTTCATTATAAAGATGCCACTTTACTATACATTCTGTCAAGAAAGTACCGGGAATTATCGATTTAAATCTGGCGGGGCAATGAGGCAGGTAAAAAATTTTTTTCCTAGGTTGATACCACTGTCCTTGATTACTATGCCAAGCTTGAGCGGGATCTGTCAACTAGTGTGTTTGCAACAGCTGATTAAGTCGGTCGATGTCAGAGTGCGTGCCGATTTTCACTATGGGTCATTACGTTGAGCAAAGAATTTGTTTAAAGTTTTGTGTTCCAAATGAATTTTCGTGTGCCGATGCATTGAAAATGTTGCAAAAGGCCTTTGGTGATAATGCTCTATCGAAAACTCGTGCATATCAGTGGTACAGAGCCTTCAAGGACGGTCGTGAAGTGGTCGAAGACTTGCCTCGTTCCGGACGCCCATCGACGGCTTCGATCGAAGATAACGTCGATAAAATTAAGGAAAGGGTGCTGGAAAACCGTCGTACCAGCTTGAGATAGATAGCACATGATCTTAAGATCTCCCACGAGTCCGCACGTACGATTTTGATTGATATTTTGGGCATGAGAAAGGTGGCCGCACGACTCGTACCGAAAGACCTGAATTTTCTTCAAAAACGTCATCGCGAACAGGTTGCTTCAGACATGCTGGATCGCTGTAATTCCGATTCTACATTCATGGAACGCATTATAACTGGTGATGAGACCTGGGTCTACGAGTACGATAAGCAAACAAGCCAGCAATCATCGGAATGGGTGGCAAAAAATGAGCCGAAACCGAAAAAACCACGCCAAAGCCGCTCGAAAATGAAGGTGATGCTCATTGTTTTCTTCGATATCCGTGGCGTGGTGCACTACGAATTCGTTCCAGAGGGTCAGACGGTAAACAAGGGGTATTACCTAGGCGTTATGAAACGTTTGCGTGAGCGTATCCGTAAGAAACGGCCAAATTTGTGGGCGAAAAACTCATGGATTTTGCATGACGATAACGCGCCTTCTCACCGAGCTACGATTGTGACTGACTTTCTCGCCAAAAACTCAACAAACGTGCTTCAGCAACCACTGTAATCGCCGGATTTGGCTCCCTGCGACTTTTTTCTCTTCCCAAAACTAAAACTGCCCCTTCGTGGCACCCGTTTTGAGTCGATTGAAGCCATAAAACAAAATTCGGCGCGAGAGCTAAAGTCCATCCCGGAAAGCGCCTATAAAAAATGTTTCGATAATTGGAAGTGCCGTTGGCATAGATGTATTGGAGCAAATGGAGCCTATTTTGAAGGCGACCCAATAAATTTTGACGATTAAATGTAAAAATGTTGTTTTAAATGAAAATTCCCTGTACTTTCTTGACAGAGTAGTATAATGGTAAAAAGGGTTAATTGATGGACTATTTGGAGATTCTTTCAATCAAAAAAGCCATTGAGAAAAAGGAAAATTCAACAAATTCCCAAATACTCTTTGGGAACACCCCTATATATAAAAATACACAGATGTCCTAAGTGTAATAAAATAACCTTTTTTCCAAATTGACTAACATGGCAACACTGCATTTCCTCAAATAAAAATGGTAGAATCGGCGAAGAGCTCATGAAGTCGATCGTCAATTTTTGTAATTATAACTAATTTCCAGTACACCAAGCTTGTAGCCATAAATTCCTCATAAATTCAATTTCACACTATATTGATTCTTAAATATTAGCGATATTTTCAAGTCTTCTGTTACGAAACTCCCCTTTAAACTCACGTAACTACTGAAAATTCCAAATTAATATTTTAACAATGAGTAAACAGAGCAGAAAAATTTCGGATCTTCTATTTTCAAGGCTTGAGAATTGCACGAAACCAATACAGCGCTCACTGTGTTTTCCTATCTTGCAGCTCTAAACTTTCGAATTCCACAACTCAATAGTTACGAAACTTGCATTTAAACGCAAACGTACCGATACCTATGTAGATCAAGGCAGAGGATTCCTCACGTTTATCCCATAAAAAAGAATATTGAAATTCCTGGGTAACTATAAAATTAAAATACCACACATCGCAGGGAGATTATTGCAATTCGATATGAGGTATCTAATGACATTTGAAATGATGTTTTCAGATCACAGGTACTGAACAATCGTTGACCTACAGTCACTCGATTTTATCTTTACACAAGGCATAATGATCAGCGAAGGGTAGTAGACAACTGGTCAAACATCAGCAAATACCAATATAATCAGCTCTTCATAACATGGGAACTTTAGTTCATTTTTCCATAAACCAGATACTGTTATGAGTTTACATAATAAACTATATACAGAAAAGCTTATCGGATATTTGTTTTGGCGTTGCATTTGAAACTGAGCGACGGAGAAGAGTGAGGAAGGGATCGTGGTGTCCGCCATTTTGTGTAGTATTAGTCACGATGGAGCCGCAACCGGGAACGCATCGCGTTTTCGTGTACGAGCCTATTATCGCAACGGTGATTCAATATTGGCTTCTCAAGGTTTGTATCGTGCGGAAAATCGGACACGCCATGCACCAAGTGACGACAGCATGTGTGAATGGACCCGGATGTACGAGAATACAGGTGCGACGGTAAAATTTCAACACTCTGGCCGCTCTCGTTCAGTCCGCGACGAAGAAACGTTTCTAGGAGTGGAGGTGTCAGTTCGTCAAAATACGTCTTTATCCATCCGAAAGCGAGGCCAATCATTAAACTTCCAAAAATCATCCTTGCATTTGATTTTAAAGAAAGATTTGCATTTAAAAGCCTATAAAATTCAATTGGTTCAAGAATTGAAGGATACAGACTATGCTAATCGATTGAATTTTCGAAATGTTACGGCGGTTCAACAATTTTGATAACATACTCTTCCGTGATTAAACAAACTTTCATCTGAATGGTCATGTCAATAAACAAAATTGTCGGTACTGGGCAGAGGAAAATCAAAACTTTTTGGGTCCAGAGTTTTCAAGGTTTCAACTCAAAAACGTGGTTTCAACAAGATGGGGTCACATGTCTTACATCAAATCAAGCAATGGAAGCTGTTAACGAATGGTTCCCTAATAAGGTCATTTCTCGTAAGAGTAACATCAACCCAGAAGCCCCGACCTTAGTCCACTTGACTATTTTGGATGGAAATACCTTAAAAGTAAAGTCTATGAGAATACTCCGATGAACCTGACGCAATTGAAGCAAATGATCAGGTCAGAAATGGCAGCAATATAGAGAGCTATGCGTCAGCGTGTGATCGCCAATCTTCGTTCCCGATTAATTTATTATTATTTATTTTTCGAATAATCTTCCACTACATATTGTGATTATTAACAATTAAATTCTTTTTCAAGTAGTTTTGTTTTATCGAACTAACAAATGCCAAAAGATAATCTTTTTGGACACCTTGTACATATACAGAGTGAATCATAACTATTGAGACATAAGCAAAGAAAAGGTTTTTTGGACTAAATTATGCCAATTGGACCAAATATGCCTCAATAAAATATTGCTGTGGATAAAATTTGACAACTTCACTTCGTTAATGTTTGTTTCGTTTTTTGCTAATAATTCCACTGTTTATATCTCAATTGCTATTAAAATCGGCACAGAGGCATAACTTTGGACGAGGAATATTATCTTATGTATTACTTCACTTTTTGTTATAGGAGGCGCCACTTGAATTATCCGTGATGAAGATATTACGTGATAGCTTTTTTCACGAAACGGTGTAAGGATCTTGAATAGAAAATAAGGTGTGAAAATTATTTCTAATATCGGTACACTTGTTTAAACACGATAATTTCACCCGTTTTCGAGAAAAACGCAATGTAGAGTTTATTACTTCAGAAGGGGATTTTCAGAGAACAGACAATGAAGAAACTTGTAACGTAATTTTACAAGCTGTTTATTCATCAAATTTTGTTCTCTGAATTTTTCTACATTTTCATGTCTTTCGTTGCTCGTATTTTGAAAATTTGTATGTTTCATCGATCCCATTGAATTTTTCATCCTTCTGAATTAATTTTTAATGATCTCCTTCAATTACTGGCATCAGGTTTTTCCATAAAGTTTATTCTGCAGAATATTTCTTCAAATCCAAAAGAAATAAGTTTATTTCAAGAACAAATTTATCTACAAATCGTCTTGAATGCATTTCTTTTCTATTGAATTTTCCACGTAAATTTCTAAGAGTTTGGATAGAAGATTCACCACAGAGGGTTAGTTCACAGTTTATAATTTTTGTTAGTTCTCAATAATATTTTATTGAAAATTATATTCAAAACGGGTTTTCATATTATAAAATCAAATTTCAGGTAATATTTAAGCGAAATTTGAATTTCTCCCATCAAATGTGTTGAAAAAGCATTCAGAAACTTAGAAACCCCCAAAATACAAAAGGATCGAAAGCATTGACTTGAAGCTTTTGCATTCTACTTCATATCACCCACGATCCTCACAAAAATTTCATTTTGATCTTCTAATTACACGATCCTCACGAAATTTCGTAGGAATTTAGTTATAATTCTACTTCCGAATGCTATATTTCATATCATCGAATCTGTAGTCCCGGGACTTAATGATCCATATGATTAATTATGGTATTCCTAGTTATTCCGATGAGTCCTTACTCCTATTGAAAAATCCATCCTTAAAATCGTCTTGTCTGATTCATCTTGTGAATCAAACTATGGTTCACTTTCCATCAAACATAGAATCCCATCATTCATAATTCTGTGGTCACTACTTACCGATCCACGGTATAAAATTACCACCGGCAATATTCCCCCACCTTTTTCCCTTTGCCCAGTTGGACGACAAATAAGAGAAACCAAGAGCCCATCTCCTAACCACACAGAACTCTGTGTTTTCGACTGGCTGATAAATAACATCGCCAGCAGTTCATACAATCGAGCTTTGTACTAATTGGGATCCAGAGGGACACCATGATTGCGCGCGTCAGATAAGAAACGGGACATTATTTATGGGACTCATTGTATAGGTGGTAGAGGTTATCGGATGTTTACCTGAAAATATTCATTTTTAATTTGAGCTTTATGAAGATTCGAATTAAGTTTTGTGACACCTTTTTGTCCGATAAGGGGGTCTTGTTTATTGGTATTGATTTTGGTTTATTGTTTCCAATTAATAAACCTCCGGAATAGAGGAAATTCTTGAGCCTTTTGTTAATCTTCTCAGTCTATGGTTAGCTGGCATCCAATAATAAGAATACTAGTTATGTATCCACAGCTACCTGATTTTGAACAACTCTATGTTCACCTAAACCGTGAAACAATTGCTATAAATAAAAATCAAATATCTTGGAGTAATGTAGACACAATTCGTTTAAATTTCGAAAATTACAGACATTTAGGCGAAACAATAGCACGCTGGTCCTTGGAACTAGCGCGCAAAAAAATTTCAGTCGATTTCAAAGTATGCGTTCAAAAATTGTTATGATGAATAGATTCGTCGACGTAAAGTCACCTAGAAAGGGTCCTACTTTAAAGGCAATACATTAAATTTAGATGATTAATACATATTCTGTGTTTTACTATCCTATTCAGTTTACATTTTTGATACCGCAATATGTATTCTAAAGAAATAATAGTCATATTGAATAAACTAGTCAAAAATTAAAGTAGATTATTAGCGTATATATAATGATATATAAAATAAAATAAAAAAGCTATTTTGTATATGTAATGATGTATTAAGTTGAGTGCCTAAGGTTAACTTGCCAGAAATGGTATAGTAAGAACAAATGAAGATACTGACCTGGTGAAGTCTGCAGGCCTAATGAAACATTCCTTATGTTAGGAACACCTTGAAATAGCAGTTTAATAGCGGGTGGGGCTTTCTCCAGCTTTTCGTAGTGCTCTTACTCTATTCGGCATTGTGTCAATGAGGTTATCAATGAAATCTTGAGGAATGTTTTGCCCAATGTCCGTTAAAGCATTGGCGAGTTGTTCTAATATCTGCGGGGGGTCAGGTAAGGGGTGTAATTGCTGTGAAATAGCATACCAGACATGTCCAATACAATGTTGGTCTGGAGACACAGCAGGCCAGTCCATTCGGTAATTGTGAATTCGTGAATTATGCCGGTTAGGTTACTGGCATGTGAGCATGGCTCTTTTACCAGGTGACTACTCAACACTCTACTCAATCTGCCCAGGGATCAGATAGTGTGATAAGGATATGCATTATCATCGTGCATTAGCGAGAACCACTCCGAATAGTTGAAACCACCAAGCTTCCAGTTTCGGCTTCAGTCCGAAAACCTACACCGTGACTGGTAGTCAGCGAAGCACTATCCAACCTCTAATGTACGTCAAAACCCACGAACCCTTGTGAAGTCTTTCAATTGATGCTGGCTTCAACCATCAACGGTCTAAGCCATATCGGCGAGATATACAAAACTCAAAAAACTCTCGCAGGAGAGTTCAGGACGAGGCCGGTTGAACCGTTAATTCTCGCTAAACCCTAAAGCATTTCTCAAGATATCCTGAACATAAGTTTCTGCGAACAGAAGTGACCACTGAGCAGTCTCCACAGTCTGCCCCCAGAGGCAGAAAGTGTGATAAGGGTTACGCCATATCATCGCGCGAGGCGAGAATCCATCCGAAAAGATGAACCCACCAGCTCTCAGTGTGGGCTTCAGCTCGAAAGCCTACAACCGTCTGACTGGTAGCAGCGAAGCACTACCTAACCTCTACTGGCTCTGGGACGCAACTCACACGCTGGAAGGTCTTTTTATCTATCCATCAAGATTGATGACCTCTTGATCTTGGTACGAGCACCGTCAACACGGCCTGTACGTCATGACCCACGAACCCATGTGAAGTCTTTCGATTGATCCTGGCATCAAGCACCAACGGACTGGCCGTGTCGTCGAGATCCACAAACCCTGAAACGTTACGCATTAGATCCAGGTTCAGGACAAGGCACCGTTAAGTCCCGCTAAACCCTGAGTTATTTCATGAGAATATCCAAAACATGGAGGTCTGTGAACAGATAAATGAAATACCTCCCTAGTCCAGCATGCGAACTTTCAACCACTAACCCCTCGAGTCCAACACCAATCGGGAGGCCAGATTATACAAGTACCACCTGTGGGCATCCACCATCCCGAGGTAACGCAGTAGGCCACATAACGCACTCGACCATTGGACAGAAAAATCTGGAAATTTACTGCAATAAGGTAGAGTACGATAGTTTTAAGGGAGAAGCCCTGTGCTGCGACAGACTTCCTGTCACTGAGTCAATTAACTGGCTCAGCCCTCCATTCCACCATAACGGCAAAACCAGGGCCCCATTCGGAAGATCTTCCACCACACAGGTCCAGTGACTGACGCGAATGGCATTACGTTAGGCACCAAGACTTAACCCTCAATTTCACCGGGATGAAACTAGGGTCCTAGTCTTGACAACCGCCCCCAGCACGCCAAGCTCTAATGCCATGGGCGGCGTGTCATGGGGATAAATGGCATGCATTTCTATTTGGTCGTTGATATTATAATTTTTTTCCAGCGTGAATGAGAATTATCGTCGATTGACGAAAATTTGTCGCCAATGGCTGCCGTAAAGGGAACAATTATTGGTTCTACAATCAAATCACGATACCTTATCGCTGTCATAGTTGCGTTAATGATGATAATAAGATCTATGCGCCCATTAAAACAAATACCTCCCTAAAAGCACACTGAGCCGTCGCCAAAGAGAGTTGTTGGCGTCATGAAATGTTCACACCAACATTCGCCCATCAGACAGATAGAGACCAAATCTTTACTCATCCATGAATAGGCAGGATCTCTATCTGTGCGTATTTCAGTTCTCAGGTAGAGCCCGGTGCTCCCTACTCAACCGCGGGTGCCTGGTGTATCTTCTTGCTTTCAAATTTAAACTGTGCAACCTATTCCTGATTTTTTGATTAGATAATATCCTACCTGCAGCTTGCCGGGATGGGCTATCATTTTGGGATGCTATGAAGAAGAGATTTCGTGTTGCAGTTAACTGAATTAGCCGATCTTGTAGCTCTTGCTCTTTTACCCTCATGAGAATATTCATAATATTCACCACTAATATGATAGCGATTCTATGCTCTACTAACTATATTTTGCGAAACCCAGAGACGGTTATTGAGTTAAACGATTTAACCAACACACTAATTGTTCAAGTTTAACTGCTTTTAAACGTATGTAAAACTCGTGACAATTAATCCACAACTTATTCTATACAACACCAGGACGAATGCAAACGCACAATATCGCACTCTGACAAAAAATGAGTTTTTGTAATTAAGCTATTCAGTGTCCTGAAGACTATATTTTGTGTGTGTAATACGCAAACATACACCTTTCCACATGGTATGTATAGCAATCATGAAAAGTGCAAAAATTCAGTTTTTTCTCGAATATCCACTTCAATTTTTAAGCAATATAATTACAAAAAAACTTCAGTAAATTCTCATATATTATATCTTATGATTCAAGAAATAAATGTTTTCAACTAATGATGGATAAATTCTTCGTTTCATTTCATTTTGTCGAAAATACTAATTATTTATAATATAATATATATACATTCTGTCAAGAAAGTACCGAGAATTATCGATTTAAATCTGGCGGGGCAATGAGGCAGGTAAAATTTTTTTTTCCTAGGTTGGTACCACTGTCCTTAATTACTATGCCAATCTAGAGCGAGATCTGTCAACTAGTGTGTTTGCAACAGCTGATTAAGTCAGTCGATGGGTGATTACGTTGAGCAAAGAATTTGTTTAAAGTTTTGTTTTGCAAATAAATTTTCGTGTGCCGATGCATTGAAAATGTTGCGAAAGGCCTTTGGTGATAATGCTCTATCGAAAACTCGTGCATATCAGTGGTACAGAGCCTTCAAGGACGGTCGTGAAGTGGTCGCCCATCGACGGCTTCCATCGAAGATAACGTCGATAAAATTAAGGAAAGGGTGCTGGAAAACCGTCGTACCAGCTTGAGAGAGATAGCACATGATCTTAAGATATCCCATGAGTCCGCACGTACGATTTTGAATGATATTTTGGGCATGAGAAAGGTGGCCGCACGACTCGTACCGAAAGACCTGAATTTTCTTCAAAAACGTCATCGCGAACAGGTTGCTTCAGACATGCTGGATCGCTGTAATTCCGATTCTACATTCATGAAACGCATTATAACTGGTGATGAGACCTGGGTCTACGAGTACGATATGCAAACAAGCCAGCAATCATTGGAATGGATGGCAAAAAATGAGCCGAAACCGAAAAAACCACGCCAAAGCCGCTCGAAAATGAAGGTGATGCTCATTGTTTTCTTCGATATCCGTGGCGTGGTGCACTACGAATTCGTTCCAGAGGGTCAAACGGTAAACAAGGAGTATTACCTAGGCGTTATGAAACGTTTGCGTGAGCGTATCCGTAAGAAGCAGCCAAATTTGTGGGCAAACAACTCATGGATTTTGCATGACGATAACGCGCCTTCTCACCGAGCTACGATTGCGACTGACTTTCTCGCCAAAAACTCAACAAACGTGCTTCAGAAACCACCGTATTCGCCGGATTTGGCTCCCTGCGACTTTTTCCTCTTCCCAAAACTAAAATTGCCCCTTCGTGGCACCCGTTTTGAGTCGATTGAAGCCATAAAATAAAATTCGGCGCGAGAACTAAAGTCGATCCCGAAAGCGCCTATAAAAAATGTTTCGATAATTGGAAGTGCCGTTGGCATAGATGTATTGGAGCAAATGGAGCCTAAATGTAAAAATGTTGTTTTAATTGAAAATTCCCGGTACTTTCTTGACAGAGTAGTATATATATATATATATATATATATATATATATATATATATACATATATATATATATATATATATATATATATATATATATATATATCAGTAAATATCTTACGATACACATTTTGTCAAGGAAACACTGCTCTAAAAATGACAAAAACTCACATGTACCATCCTTGACCCCATCTTTTACCTGTGACAAAATAGAACGGAATAGTAATTTCATTTGAAATCACAAAGTAGCGAAATACACCATTTAATCCAATAGTTTTCTATTTTTTCACGTACTAAGTGGAAAACATGTTCAAAAACAGATGTCCAGATCCCCTTCATACTTTCAACGATTCTGGTAAGTTCATCTGAGGCTGGAATCCCCTTAAAAATTGTGAAAACCGCAATGAAAAAATACAAACCCCGCAACCTGCATTATTGACGAGATTCAAGCCGACTTAAATGCACCAGTCATGAAATAGATACACGATGTTCCGATGAATTATACAAACTTCGACCCCATATCAATTTTCTCTGACTTTTCTTTCCAATTTTATGGTTTTAAATATTCATTAGTCATGCGTGTCATGTCGATGGGGCATTTAGAAAGGAAGGAGTGGTGATATGTCGTACTGAATTTTTCAGTGGAATTGGAAGGTTATTCTGTGAACTTCGGAACTATTAAGGTTATCGAGTTAACCGAAAGTTTGTAAACCTGATGAAAAATTGATTGTTCAGAAATAGATTTTTGTGGTGGTCAACCTAGAATCAATAGCAGTGTTTATTTGTGCTAAGGGGACTTTCAATAAGAGTGCAATATTTTCAGATTCGATAAAACCTGGATGTCTGTAACAAAGTATAGTACTTAGTCATACCTAACGTTTTGAAAGATTTACATATTTTACAAATATAGATTGTTTTGTATCAGGCGGAACAAACCATACTATTAAGAATTTGTGGAACACGCCTGGTTTATATTCCAAAAACGCTCTGTCAAATAGCTTTTTTCTATGATTTAAATGAAGACATCGGTGTTGGATCTCAATACTACAGAATACAAAAATTCTAACGAACATCAAATTTGAAAATATAACACATCCTCCAAAAATACTATGGAATTCTCGTCCATCGACTGTTTTGAATGATAATCAAGAACGATCAATAAAACTAAGGGTCTTTCATTAAGGATTAAGTTTAAATGAAAAAACAAATATTGGACAAGCCCAACGAACATCTACAAGTACTTGGTAACAATAAGCACAGCTTCAAAACTCACACAAAATTCTAAAAAACATTAGCCATTACACCAGCGGGTCATTTCAGATAACTCACTTATAAAAACTTGGGCATCAATGTGAAGATTCCTAGCAATTTATAAGATAATATGCAATCTCCTTCTGGAGTACGGAAACACAATTTTCCTGAACTCTTCTAGATCACGAGGGTAAGGATAGAATAAAGACAGAATATTTGTGGATAACCCTAAAAGGATCAAAACTATTTTTTTTAAATATGGCATAATTCCAAACTCTAAAAATGTTTACACTAACTGAATCTTACGAAGATGTTAGGAGAGATTCGATTTTCACTCTTTTTCAACCCAATCCCCACAAAAATTCACCCGAAGGCTTTCAGCCGAGAATATCTTCAATAATAACCATAACTCAGCTTCCGCGGTTTCTAGACGTTGTTTTCGTACGGCGTTCTTAATTTCCAGAAAAAATTCCTTTCGTTCGTATTCCAGTTCAATTACCATTTACTTTTCACGGACAGCATCTTGACAGAGCAATAAATTTCTCCCCGTTATTAAACAAACGAGAGAAATAAGAAACGCAAAGTAAGTGATAGTGTGTGCCTTAAGGGTCTTGTAGAAATGAAGTTTAATAAGAAGCTTGTCATTCCTCATAGCCTGAATTAGTGAAGCATTGATTATTCAATAACAATTATTATGTGTAGCTTCTTTAAGAAATAATTTATAGATTTCAAGGGAAATTGCCTGTTAAACTAGCGCACAGAAGCTTCTCTCTTCCTGTCAGTGCTTTCCTAAATTTTTACATTAATCATATGTACTTTCTTTAGTAAAATAGAAAGGCCTTTTACTTGATAGAAGAAATATAACAAAATTTGAATATTAAAACAAATTGAAATATGTTTATCTTCTACAATTTTAATTTCAAAAAAAAATTTTATTCAAAAAACTTTTAGAAATAAATTTATGTCTAACAAGCACCGCTTACATTTAATAGACGTATATAATCAAAACTCAATATATAATGTCAAATGGAATAAATAACCCAACAGATATACGAAAGTAATTAAAATTAATAAATAAATATTCAAAGGAGACAAAATTTTGTTTCTGGTCTTACCGTTAAAAATTATATATTTTAGAGATTTTTGAAATAATTTGTTCGAATATTTAAATATATTGAATATTTCAAATAAATTATATTCTTTGAGAAGTCCTTTAAGTGTGTTCATGTTTTTAAAAGGCAAATGGTGTTTTTAACGTTAAGACCAGAAACATAATTTTGTCTCCTTTGAATATTTATTTATTAATTTTAATTACTTTCGTATATCTGTTGGGTTATTTATTCCATTTGACATTATATATTGAGTTTTGATTATATACGTCTATTAAATGTAAGCGGTGCTTGTTAGACATAAATTTATTTCTAAAAGTTTTTTGAATAAAAATTTTTTTTTAAATTAAAATTGTAGAAGATAAACATATTTCATACTTTCTTTAGGAAATAATCCATACATTTTAAAATTTCGAGCGAAATTTCCTGTTGAACAAGTACGCAAAAGCTTCTCTTTTTCACGTCATTGCTTTTTTGTATTTCTGCATTCAATAAAATAGAATAGAAAAAGGCTTGTTACTTGATAGAAGAAATATAACAAAATTTGAATATCAAAACAGATTTAATCTGTTAGTCTTCTACTACCTGGATTTTTAAAGTTAGTCTGTTTCAAACAAGTTCCGTGTTACATTCTAAGGCATGATATACTGATGGTTAGTTGATTTTGATATTTTGAATGTTATCTAGGGCCGATGAAGAGATTATCCGTATTCTAATTGTTTTTTGAAGATATATTGCATGTTTTGAGAGATTTTTGAATTAACTTATTTGAATATTTAAATATATTAAATATTTCAAATAAATTATATTATTTGAGAAATCCTCAAGTTGTGTTTTATGTTTTTGAAAAGGGATTGGTTTCAATATGGTAAGATCAGAAACAAAATTTTGTCTCCTTCAAATATTTATTTATTAATTTTAATTGCTTTTTTTATATTGGTTGGTTTATTTATTGCATTTGACATTGTATATTGAGTTTTGAATATATACTATACGTCTATTAAATATAAGCGGTGCTTATTGTAGACATTAATTTAATTCTAAAAGTTTCTTGAATAAGAATTTTTTTGAAATTAAAATTGTAGAAGACTAACAGATTGAATCTGTTTTGATATTCAAATTTCTGCATTCATTATATGTAGCTTCTTCAGGAAATAATTCCAAAATTTTAAATATTTGGGGGAAATTTCCTGTAAACAAGTAAGCAAAAGCAGCTCCTTTTTCAGTCAGTTTTTTTTTGAATTTCTGCATTCATCTTATGTAGCTTCTTCATGAAATATTTAATAGATTTGAAACTTTCAGGGGAAATTTCCAGTAAAACAAGCACGCAAAAGCTTCTCTTTTCTCACGTAAGTGCTTTTTTGTATTTCTGCCATCATATGTAGTTTCTTTTAGAAATATTCCACAGATTTGAAACTTACAGGTCAAATTTCCTGTTGAACAAGCAAGCAAGCAAGCTTCTCTTTTTTCACGTCAGTGTTTTTTCTTGTATTTCTGCATTCACCATAAGTAGCTTCTTTATGAAATAATGTAACAGATTAGAAACTTTCAGGGGAAATTTCCAGTAAAACAAGAACGCAAAAGCTTCTCTTTTCTCACGTCAGTGCTTTCTTGTATTTCTGCATTTATCATATGTAGTTTTTTTCAGAAATATTCCACAGATTTGAAACTTTCACGGAAAATTTTCTGTTAAACAAGCAAGCAAAAGCTTCTCTTTTTTCACGTCTGTGTTTTTTTTTTTTGGATTTCTGCATTCATCATAAGTTGCTTCTTTATGAAATATTCAACAGATTTGTAACTTTCAAGAAAAATTTCCTGTTAAACAAGCAAGCAAAAGCTTTCAGCTCCACGTCAGTGCTTTCTACTAGTTTATATGTTGTCATTTTGTTGTCAAAAACTGAGTTGAAGGAATGATTCCTCCTCGCTGCAACACTTCAAATATCGATAGAAGATAGGACGTATTGATTGAAAAGTTCTTAAAAGAATTCCTAGGGAATACCATATTCCAGTTCAATTATCATTTTGTTTCCACGGACAGCTTCCCGACGGAGCGATAAATTTCGCCGTGTTACAAAACAAACCAAAGCAACAATGGCCCGTATGAGTGACACAAATAACCCTGGAAAATAGCAGAAAGACGGTCCATACCGGGGCCTATCCGAGAATGCGGAGAGAGGCCGAGTGATTTATGCCATATGCTCCTTAAGAAAGGCTCAAGCATCTATTTTTTGTCCCTATTCGAAAGTGTCAAACCATAAATCGTCCGGGACAAAGGTCCGGGCTATTGAGCGCGGGCTCATTCCGTTCCCCGCGAGCGTTGGACGAGAACACACCGAACGTTGAAATATTGGAAGGTTTTTCTTTCACAGAATTCTAATTACACGGCTTCTTCTGTGTGTGTGTGTGTGAGTCGGGAGGGGATGAGGAAATGGACCGGGGAAAACCGGGAAATCTGACCCTGCCGTGTTTGTTGTTAGACAATAGATGGATATCTACCCCCGATAGAATGGAGTATACATCACCAAGCAAGCTTATCGAACTCCTTGTAAAGGATCTTTCAATATGGATGATTCGTTTTCAAGAGATGGTTCTAAAAATAGTAGATTCTCAAATATTAGGACAAGAAATAAGTTCGTGCGTTGAAGTGTCATCATTAGACTTTCTTTTTAGTCATTTGTCATTTCGCTGATGTGTAAACAACATGTGCAACTGTACGCTCTGTCACTTTTGCACCGAATAATATGTAATGGGTGGATAAGACTTACAGTCGTGGAAGACAACTTATCTAGGGATGGCATAACCAGAAAAAGAAATTCCCGATCCTCAAAGAATAGGGATTCAATAATAGGGCTCTATCTCCTCGATATCCAGAAAAAATGTTTTATGTTAAAAAACCAAACAAAGCAAAGCCGGACATCTGTCATATAATCTATATGAACAAACTTAAGCAAAGGATTTTGAATTTGGTAACGTGGAATGCGGAAAGTATGACAAGAAACGCAAACGAAATTGAGAAGGAGATTGAGAGTATGGAATCGGACATAGCAGATCTAACTAAAACAACGAAGAAGGTAATGGTATAACACAGCTTATAAATTACGTACATGTCTATAGCGGCGTGAGCAAACAAAAAAGAGCGAAACAGGGTATCTCCGTTCTAGTACACAAAAAACACAAAAAAAATATAACTGGCTACGAATGCATAAATTCAAGTCTCATCAAAATGAATATTAACCTCAAAAACAGTAGATATTGCACAATAGGAGTATACGAACCTAATGATGACGACAGTGTGGCTAATAAGGATTCTTTGAAGAACTACATCAAATAATCAGTGACGTTGGTGACACAGATATTTTATTAGCAGGTGATTTCAACGGAAGAGCGGAAAAAACCAAATAACAATGTATCAGGTGTTTTTTTTAGAGTGATAGAACTGTAAATTGAAATAAAACACATTTAAATTATAGATTGAAGTCAAATTCTTTTTTATTTGAAAGATAATTTTATGAAATTTATGTTTTAAAAACAATTTCCGGCATATGTCCACCACGACTAGCTCTGAGGAACCGCATTCGACCAGACCAATTTTGGACCACTTTTTCGAGTAATTCAGGCCTCATTTAATCAATAACACGAAATATGTTGGCTTCCAAAGAAAATAATCCGGTGGAGTTATGTCGCGTGATCTTGGAGGCCAATTAATTTCTGGAAATAATATTATCGCCAAATCTTTCTGTCAATAAATCAATTGTTACAGTAGCAGCATGAGGTGCACCATTTTGCTGGAACCAAAACACTTCTGGGTTGATACCATTCAAATTTTGAAACCAATAATCATTGATCATTGATCTGTAACGAGCACCATTCACTGTAACATTAGTTCCAGCATTGTTTTTAAAGAAATATGGACCCATGATGCCTGCAGCGTGTAAAGCACACCATACAGTGCATTTTCAGGATGCAATGGAACCTGCAGAACTTCTTGAGGATTGTTTTCACTCCATATACGGCAATTTTGCTTGTTTACATAGCCGTTCAACCAGAAATGAGCTTCATCACTAAACACAATTTCACGATAAAAAGTGGATCAACTTCAAGCTGTTCTAGGGCCCAATCAGCAAACAAACGACGCTTATTATGGTCAAGTGGCTTTAGTTCTTGAACCAGTTGGATCTTGTATGGGTGTAGACCAAGATCTTTACGCAAAATTTTCCTTGTGGTGGATGCACAGAGTCCAACTTGTTGTGAACGTCGACGAATAGACAAATCTGGATCATCATTAACACTATGACTTACAGCCGCGATATTTTCTTCTGTACGTACATACAGTTTTTTGTCTTGTTGTTGTTGCATCGAGTAGAGAAAATGTTGTCCGAAATCTTTCGATAGTTAGACGAATAAGCTGGACTGATGGACGATTATGTAAACCATAAATTGAACAATTTGTAAACGTAGTTGCGGCGTGAGTCTTTCCATGATATTTTGTCAACGCTTACTGATCAGAAATGTCAAAACAACATGGCTTCTACTTTCTGTCAAATCACAGTTATCCCTATCGAAAGTTCTATCACTATAAAAAAAACACTCAAAAATAACTCCTTATTTCAAATGACAAATTTTTATTTTTTTTCAATTAATATTTTACATCGAAAGCTTTGTTTTCATATCATTTTCTTTGTCTTGTTGTTGTTATATCGAGTAGAGCAAATGTTGTCCGAAATCTATCGATAGTGCGACGAATAAGCTACTCTGATGGACGATTTTGTAAACCATAAATTTCAGGTGCTCTCTAATTTTGGCGAATAGAACACTGATTTTGAAAATAAATTGCAACAATTTGTAAACGTTGTTGCGGCCTGAGTCTTTTCATGATAATTTGTCAATGCTTACTGAACAGGCTTCTACCTTCTGTCAAATCACAGTTCGAAAGCTCTAAATCATTCTAAAAAAACACCCGATAGTTGGTCCTTTTGGTGACAATATCTTAAATGATAATGTGCAATGATTTTTTCACATTCACTTTTCATTTAATAAGCCTTATTAAACATCTAATTTATGTTGGAACACTTAGTGACCTTAATGACTCCTTCTTTTCTGTTTCTATATCATCACTGCCATCATGGGGCCAGAATGTTGGTTTACCCATGTCAAGAGCAATATCTGGGTGAGCATCGTTGAAATCTTCGATCGTCATTTCATTATAAGGAAGAAAGCTATTTAAGTGATCTAATTTCTTTTGGAACTGGGCAATGGATTCATTGGATTACTTTTTGAAAGCCACAATAATTGCTTTGATGGTCTTTTCTAATGCATCGATTTCTGTAGATACAGTATCTGGAGGATATGGTATTTGTAATGATGTATACTTTTTCTGAAAATCATCAACCATTCCAGCTACAGGAAGTTTAGCTTTATAGTTAGACCAATCGATTGCTGGTTGATTTTCTGGAAATGCTAAAACCCTCCTCAAATATCCAAAAAACTTAGCTTTAAAAGCATGGTAAATGTTTCATTGGTGTTCTGGTACTCTTTCGGCCAGTTGAGTCCAGTTAATAGAACTTTTAACAATTCTTTTTGCAGCCATTATATAAATTCTTGATCAGATATTACCAATTTTTGGTTATATAATAGAATTAATTGATTAATAGATTAATTGACTTATGCGTTCAAACTGCTCTAAAAATAACGAATAGATTCTTTCAACACAGACTGAATAAGATTCTGTTCAGGCTTCATCAATTGGAATGAAGGCATTCTTGAATCTGTTGAGACTGCTAAGTTCCTTGGTCTACGAGGGTTGCCTTTTATATCTTCGGGATAAATGAACAAAAGCAAATATTAATATTGCAAAATCACTTTATTATTTTCAAAAATATTCCCCATGAAGCTCTATATAGTTCTGCATGCGATTGAACCAATTGTCGAATCACGTTGACCACTCTGATTGAGGTATCTCCAAAACATGCATTCTGAACGCAACAACAGCTTCTTCGGGTATCGAAAAACGTTGACATCTCAGTTTATTTTTTACGTGCGGAAATAGAAAGAAGTCATTCGGTGCCAAGTCACGGTAAGTTAAAATTACCTTATTTCCTGAATAGTGAACCGATTTTGAAAACTTTCAATGGGTTGTGCACAGAACATGAATAAATAGATTTCAAACTAACCGACACTCGACATATCTTCACTATTGAAAAAATGTTGGGGTTTGATGCCACCTTCATGGGGGTGGTTTTTTCGGAACAAACTCATGCTGGAAATTCGTCCCCTTCGAAACAGAAGTTGACCTGTTTTTTAACATTTTCGAAAATTCTACGTTTCTGAGTTCTGGGGGAGTCAAAGTTTCGTTGGGACATCCTGTATAAGAATGTATGTAAGTTTTCACAGACTGTCAGTTCAAATGCAGAACATGAATGGCCAATAATTATTGTTCAAGAATAAAAAGTTTGGGGCAATTGAATATTATTTATTACTAGTTAATAAATGATTAGTTTAGGTTTCTGAAGTCTCCAGTATTTTTTACCAGTTGCTCCCTGATTTTTATGCCCTTTTAATACCTCCACAAATCTCAATTAGTATTTTTTCTGATAAACGTCTGCAATATCCTTAATATAGACTCCAATTTAAATCATGAATTTAGGAGTGTCAAGAATTCCAACGCTAATAAATCTCAGGCGCTGACCAATGTCACTAATTGATAGGTCATGTCATAAATCACCAGCCTTCTCGGGGAATAATAATTCTGTCAAAACAGGACAAAAAGTTATCTCTACTCAAGATTTCACGCTTATAATTGGAACGTCCTTAGGTGAAATGTAGCTTTATTGTTGTAAATTCTGACAATGTTCCAATACCACTTCAAATTTTGTCTATATTTCATTTTTTAGTTATGGTTTTTACAGGTTGACGTGTTTGAAAATAGAGTTGTCCTTAAATTATATGAAAACAAAAACACCTCAGAATTTGTTATTCTTCCTTAAATATTTTCAACCTTAGCTACGTGGAAACAATACAGCAATTTTGACACATATTCCCAGCAAAGGACTCTTATTGCTAGAAAGTTTTGAATTTTTTTTCAGTGATAAAGGAATTGTTAATAATCTACGTGTCATACGCGGATCGCTTATGTTGAATCAGAATCAGAAGAACTTTATTAATATTTGGTTTATACAATATAATATACAGAGTATAATATTCAAACATTTCTTTTTGACAATAGTTCCTACATCTAATGCTGGCTTTTGGCCTTATTACTTGTTGTTAAGACTTTATAAATTTTTCGTTTAGTTTTGTGTGAGTACATTTTTATTGCAGGAAAAATCTAAAAAAACCTGCTTATGTTGAGAATTAGATTAGACAAATTTTTGGTTATGGTTATATCTGTATGAAAGAGTTTATAAAAAATGGAACAATTATGTTGGTCAGTGATTCTAGTTATTGTTAAACCCAAATAATTAAAATAGTTATCAGTTTGTCCTTCCATTGTGTCCGTTTATATGATTAATGTAATAATGGAGAATACCATCAAGATATTACCTGGTTATTTTTACTACCTTCCAACACTGACTAATATTTTCGGCTGATTTTCATTTTAATTCATCATTTAAATGTACAAATTTTTAGATTATTATTATTCTTAAAGGTTTAGGAAATAATGATTCAAAACCATGCTTTGAGACCAATACTTGAGGTGCTCGAATTTAGAGCAAAATTTTACATAGGCATTCTTCAGTTTTTAACTCACCTTTTATGCTCTCAATTTTTGACTACTTTTATCAATAATAAATAAGGTTTATTCTGATTTTCACGCATTTTATCATGATACACCGATCGTTTCGTTAACACAGTAGCATGTAGGTAGTATAATATATCTTATACAGCAGGTAGGTGGTATATCTTATATTTTGAATAACTAAATCTGTGTCCAAAACCTGCTTCTATTTATATTAAAGTAAGTATAAAATTCTATTGAAGACTAAAACCCAAAATAAGGGAATTTTCGGAAATTCCAGTTCAGTTCCAGTGATAATATTCAACAAAGGGGAGTTATATAGGTCTAATCGTTCGTTGAATACTATTCGGATTTTATTGTATTTGTTTATCTCTGGTGCTTTTAAAGGATTAGGGCCTTTACCTTCTATATGTAAAATTTCAAAATAATGATTCTAAAAACTTGTTCGAATACGTGGAAATACTTTTTTATTGAGGAAACTCTTCGAATATTTTTCAATTCTCTAATGGATAGTTCTCCTTGTCTGTGTTACGTAAACCTTTTGGCAATCACCACAGGTTAACTTATAAACTCCTAATATATCATCTTTATGTGTAATGTCTTTATTATTTTTAAACAATTTACTGAGGTTTGGATAAAGTTCTTAAATTATATTTTAACATTTTTATTCATCAACAACTTATCTATCAATCGTAGTCATTATTAATATCTATTTATTTAATGATATTAATTTCTAAAATATTATTTTCTCGATTCATGGGAATGTTAACTAATCTGTGGATCATACAGTTAAATGGAGGGAGATATTTGGTTAATAGGATGTTTTGATTTATTGTATATATCATCTGCATATGTTGATTTATCAAATATTAAAGATTAATGTGAATTATCGACTCTAGTAATTGTTAAATCAAGAAAATTAATACTGTTATTATGTTCCTTTTTCATAATAAATATTATTGAATGATGTAGTTAGTTGATAAACAAGAAGAATTTTTTTAAAAGTCGGTCTGTACCTATGAATCATCAGAAAATATCGTCTCGTATCTATACCAATATAAAAAATATTTCATAAGGGGACTGGTGAATTTTAGATTTAATTGTTCATAAATGATAAAGGACTTAATGGATTTCCCATAATCAAACCTATTTTTTAAATTTACTCCTTGATAATTCTAATACATCTTTTTTTCACTAGTTAATTTTCTACTAGTTCAATTGTTTCGTTGGGTGGAATACTGGGAAATAATTTTTGAACGTTCAATTAAACTAATTTATCATTATGTTGTAGGAGAATATTTGTTTTATTATTTATTAGCTGTACTAAATTTTTTATGGAGTATTTCGATTAGAATTTAGTTGTTTTAGAATAATCTGAATAAGTTCTTTTGAAAGTTTCGGTGAAGGAGTACTAACGGTTATTTCGTTAGTGCCCCTTCATAAATATTTCCCAGTATTCTAACTAACACAACAATCGAACTAGTAGAAATTTACTCACTAATCGAAGACTGATGTGATATAATTATTAAAGAGGAAATTTTAGATTGTCTTAAAATTACAAAAATTACTTTCAATTTAAAAATAACATAAATAAGTCTGAAAGAGGTTTGTTTATGGGAAATCCTTTAAGTCTTTTATTAGCCGAAATATTCATGAACAGTTTTGAATATGAAATTCACCAAAATCTCTGATAAAATATTTTTTAAATTGGTATAGTCGATGTTTCTTGTTGTTTCATAGGTACAGATAGACCAATGAAAAAATTCTTGTTGTTCATCAACGAATTACATTCTTTGATATTATTTTATTGATTCAACAGTTACCAGAATCAACAATTCACATGAATTTTCAACATTTCGTAAACCAACATATAGATGCCCACTAAATTAAATCATCATATTAGCCAAAAATTATCAGCATTTAATTAAATTAAATTTTAGAGCTCAACATCATTGAACAAATAACTATTAATAATGACTACGATCCAACATTGACAGATAAGTTCTTCATGAATAAAATAACAAAATAGCTTTAAATATAATATATCAGAATACAAAAGAAAATTTTAAACTCATTTCTTTAAAATACACTGAAGATATTTGTGAGAGAATTGCTATTATACATTCTTCAAAAATAAATATGATTTAAGAACTTCATTCAAAATGTATCCAAACCTAAGTAAATTTATCAAAAATAATAAAGAAATTACACATAAAGATGATACATCAGTAGTTTATAAACTAACCTGCAGTGATTGCCGAAAAGGACAGACAGGAAGAACTTTCCGACAGAGAATTGAAGAGTTTCCTCAATAACAAAAGTAATTCCACATATACGAAACATTTGTTACTTTCAACCATAATTTTGCACTTTTACATATATAAAGTAAAAGTTATGCCTCAAACCTGTTAGAGTCACTCTAGATAAATACAACAAAATAGGAATAATACTCAACGAACAATTAGACCTAAATAACTCTCTAATGTTAAATATTTTCAGATGAACTGGAATTTTCAGAGATTCCTCTTTTCTGGGTTTTAGTCCTCAACAGAATTTTGAACCTAATCCAATATAAATAGAAGCAGATTTCGGAAACAGATTTAGTTATGGAAAATGTAAGATATACATTCTGTCAAGAAAGTACCGGGAATTATCGATTTAGATCTGGCGGGGCAATGAGGCAGGTAGAAATTTTTTTTCCTAGGTTGGTACCACTGTCCTTAATTACTATGCCAAGCTTGAGCGGGATCTGTCAACTAGTGTGTTTGCAACAGCTGATTAAGTCAGTCGATGTAAGAGTGCGTGCCGATTTTTACTATGGGTGATTACGTTGAGCAAAGAATTTGTTTAAAGTTTTGTGTTGCAAATGAATTTTTGTGTGCCGATGCATTGAAAATGTTGCAAAAGGCCTTTGGTGATAATGCTTTATCGAAAACTCGTGCATATCAGTGGTACAGAAACCGAAAAAACCACGCCAAAGCCGCTCGAAAATGAAGGTGATGCTTATTGTTTTCTTCGATATCCGTGGCGTGGTGCACTACGAATTCGTTCCAGAGGGTCAGACGGTAAACAAGGAGTATAACCTAGGCGTAATGAAACGTTTGCGTGAGCGTATCCGAAAGAAGCGGCCAAATTTGTGGGCGAACAACTCATAGATTTTGCATGACGATAACCACCGTATTCGCCGGATTTGGCTCCCTGCGACTTTTTCCTCTTCCCAAAACTAAAATTGCCCCTTCGTGGCACCCGTTTTGAGTCGATTGAAGCCATAAAACAAAATTCGGCGCGAGAGCTAAAGTCCATCCCGGAAAGCGCCTATAAAAAATGTTTCGATAATTGGAAGTGCCGTTGGCATAGATGTATTGGAGCAAATGGAGCCTATTTTGAAGGCGACCCAATAAATTTTGACGATTAAATGTAAAAATGTTGTTTTAATTGAAAATTCCCGGTACTTTCTTGACAGAGTAGTACAACCTACTTGACGATGCTACTTTATGAGCGACACGAACGTTATATCATAATTAAATATGTAAAAATTAGAATAACCTTATTCAATATTATTTTAAATGGATTTTCATCAGGTTAGGACTGATTTAGTTGAATACTTGACTACTTATTTAATATTACAGATAATAGCTGGAATTAATTATCCAGAACCTCTACAGATTTTAATCTAAATAAATCTAATGAACACATTAAGAATTAAATTTCAAATAAATGTTCTAGATACACTGTATCACTTTATAGACATATATATTATCATGTGGTGGAAATGAACTAATAAAGAATCAAAAGAAATATAAAATAAAGACCAAATTATTTAGACATCACCTTATACATGCATGTTTCAATTGGATGTTCAAGAATCACAAGTTCCATCACCAAAAAATGTTCAACATTTAATTCAAAAAGGCTTTTTTTATTTTCCTTTTTTCAGGAATATATAGCACGTTCTCCAGAGAAAGAACCAGATAAATTCGGACCCAAATCTCTTCAGTAAGAAGTTATTCGAATAAACAAAATAATCCTAAAAAAATATATGAAAATACCTTTTTGCCATTAGACATTTCTGCAACAACTAACCAATTTTTGGATAAGCATGAAAATGGAGAATGTGCAATATATTCTTCAAAAAAGGAAATTAAAGAGAGGCCTTTTTGAATTATATGTTGAACATTTTTTGGTAATGGAACTTGTAATTATTTAACATCTAATCGAAACATGTCTGTATAAGGTGATATCTAAATAATTTGGCCATTGTTTTATAATCCTTTTGATTCTTTATCAGTTAATTTCCACCACATGTGATGATAACATATTTAAAAGAAAATTAATTCTAAATGTTTTCAAGAGATTTATTTAGATTAAAATCTGTAGAGGTTCTGGAGAATTAATTCTAGCTATTATCTGTGATATGCAAAGACTTCTTCATAGTTATTTTCAATATATATATATATATACTTATTCGATAATCACCTTGTTTTTTTGTAATGTACCTATTTGCATGTTCATACTATATATCATATATTTCTGAAATTGCACTCGGTAAGTCTGTACATTGTTTAATTGATTTTATTATTTTTGTTATGTAAAGTTGAACTGATCTTATCGTTATTTTAATTATTTCTTGAGGATGTGCTATATGTTTTGAGATTTTTTGAAGTAATTTATTTAAATATATTGAATATTTCAAATAAATTAGTTTTTGAGAAGTTCTTGAAATTATGTTTTATATTTTTGAGAAAGAGTTATTTTTCATTGATATAGGATCAGAAAACAATACATTTTGTAACAAACAGGGCTTCGTACATTTGTCTGAAGAGTTCAGTACGCATGCCTGAAACGAAACAAAAAATGTTTGCTTATTTATATTTTAATTTCAATTGACAATATATATTCGTTGGTTTTTCTTAATTCCATTTGATATTGTATGATGAATTTTGATTTTATACGTCTATTAAATATGAGCAGTGCTTATAAAGACATTAATTTAATTCTTAAAGTTTCTTCAAAAAAAATTTTTTGAAATTAAAATTGTAGAAGACAACGGATTTAATCTATTTGGATATTCAAATTCTGTAATAATCCTTCTATCAAGTAAAAAACCGTTCCTTCTTATTTTAATCACCTTGTTTATTAGTAGAAATAAATTTTTAATTTTACAAATGACGAATTGAAGGGAATCTTAGATTTGGATGATGAAATGTTACACGCTCGATATCTCAACAAAATGTAGATAAGAAACAATAGACAATATTTATGTTGTTCATAAACGGACCGAAACTGGAGGAACATAAATAGTCCAATATTTATATCCTTGTCATAGGAATATATCTCTATAAACATGCACATCCTTGCATCTTCATAAGGCAACATTTTCGTACCAACAAAACGATACGAAAAAACATCGGAACGGAAACGTATAACATTACCAACATCATCCTCGATGTAGAAAGAGAGAAATGACGATATCGATTTCGCAAGAACCGTTTCCGAGAATTCGTGGCAGGTAGAGAACTCGAGCCCAAAAGGGTGCAAGTTTCACGGAATTTATGTTTTTTCAATTTAAATCCATCAAATTCTTGCTTCGCCCGCCTCGGGTCGGATTTAGTACCATCCAAAACAATTCCCTTCCTTCGAAAATAATTTCTTGTAGATATTCTAGCTATTTTGTACGGTGTTTTTGTGAATTATCGGTGTATATAAATACGCCCAGAAGAATGAGTTACTGACGCTGCTGCAGTTCTTTAGCCCCATCACCAGAATATTTTGATTCGTACTTGGCGAAAATTCAGCTTAATCTAGATTTAATCTAAAACTCGTTAATTTTCTTTACTTTTATCTGGATCCACCATAATAAACGTCGAGGTACACCCGAAACTAGATCACCTCCATAATTTTTGGTGATGGTAGTCCAGGATTCTAAAACTGACTGAATGAAATCATCTTTATTTCGTGGCGCTGCTCGTTCAACTTCAATCTTCATTAGTCCCCATTTTTTTTCAATGGGACTAAGATTTGGTGAAACTGCTGGCCATGGAATGGGTGTCACTTGGTGTTGTTGCATCCAAACTTGAGTATAGGCTGAAGTATGGCATCTTGCTGAAAATGCTACCCCTTTGGATATAAAGCATGCGCCGTTTCAAGGAAAAAATTGTTTAGAATGCCACAATACTTTTCACAATTAATGGTAACATCAACTATACAGAGAGTCGTAGCACCACGCTCAGATATTGCTACGCAAATCATTATTTTGGTGGGAAATTTGGGAATTTGAACGGTAACTGGTTGTTTTGATAGGAATTTTAAGTGATTTCCACCAAGCTGGAAAAAAACTTTCATCAGATATAGAGACATTACTAAAATTATCTTCTTGTAAACGTTAACAAAATTCTATCCTTCGCTCCTTTTGTAAAGGTGTCATTATAGGGATTTTTTTGGTTTCCTTGATATGTATCTTTTATATACTTTTATATTTTGTTGATTCCCAAATATCTTAGCCAATTTGCGAAACCTTGTCGTCCTAAATCCAATAAGGCGTTTAAATTGTTTCCTTTTATCTTACGTGGTTTTCACTGGTCTATGCCTTATGTCCATGCCATTTTTTATCCTCTTTATTGTTTCATATACAGCACTTTCTCCCAGTTCAGTCAATTTCACTAATTTTTTAACGTTTCGAAAACCTTTTCTGTACAAATATTCTATCTGTTTTTTTTTCTAGTTGCCACATTATTTCATAAATGGTATACCTGTTGACAATTAACAATATTTGACAAATAGTGTTGCCATGTAATTTTGACCATAGTCGACTTTGTCTTAGAATGTTACAAAAAAGAAGTATATTAAATTCATGAAAAATAATAAATTCCGGATACTTTCTAGACGGACTATAATTTAGTCATATGCCTTCATCAGGCAAATATGGTAACTATACATATTGTTATGGATTTTTACTAATGAACTATCTTATGATATATTATACTTACTATTTTATTTGGATGAAATTTTGGTTTGAAACTCTTTAATTTGCTTATTCTGGATTCTCCAAATAGTTGCCATTTTCAACTTTTTCCTTCTAAAGAAAGAAGGAACAATTTACACATTAACCATAGCATAAAGTCCCAACAAGCTGAAAATTTACATAAACGTTAGGTACACCAGTAAAATGAAATTATAAAGTTTCCATCGATACCATGTGTGCAAAATATTTTATTCGAGGTCAAATTTCGCCAAAATGTTGATATTCTCTTCTTTTTAGGTTGTGGGAATTGAATACTTTAGAGATACTTTTAGAGGAGTCATACCAGATGACGTTTTCTGCGCCAATTTCTTTTTATAGCTTCCCGAATAAATCGAGTAACCAAAGCTTACTTCAATTTGTCAACATTTCTCAAAAATAATGGTTATTCTAATTATATTTCTTGATCTAAAATTACTCTAGAAATGTTTATTTGAATTAGTCTTCACTTGATAAAAATGCATTTTAAATAAGGCTTTTAATTTAAAAAACACACAGTTTTTATGTTGCACAGTTTATTCAGAATCCTGACACGTGTTTCGGTCTTTCGACCATCTAAACAGTATAAAAAGTAACTAAACTTAAAATTGAAAAGGTTCTTTTATTACACTCAGGATGTGTTTTTATGGCGCATAGAAATAACAACATTCAAAATAGGGGTGTGACCAAAGAGTATTTGGGAATTTGTTAAATTCTCTCTTTTGTCAATGGATTTTTTGATTGAAAGAATTTCCAAATAGTCCATCGATTTACCCTTAATAATATTATATAGTAAAGTGATATCTTTCTCAATAAAAAAATGATTATTTTCTATACAATGTTCTGCAAAACCGGTTAATTTCTAGTTTTTCAAAATAGACATCCTATGTTCTTTGATTCTTTGTTGTAAACATCGGCCTGTCTGTTCTATCGGGTGTTTTTTTTTAGAGTGGTAGAACTTTCGATAGGGATAACTGTGATTTGACACAAGGTAGAAGCCATATTGTTTTGACATTTTGTTCAGTAAGTATTGACAAATTATCATGAAAAGACTCACGCCGCAACAACGTTCACAAATTGTTGAAATTCATTTTCATAATCAGTGTTCTATTCGCCAAACTTATAGAACACTTCGTGAAATTTATGGTTTAAGAAATCGTCCATCAGAGCAGCTTATTCGTCGCACTATCGATAGATTTTGGACAACATTTTCTCTACTCGATGCAACAACAACAACAAGACAAATAACTGTACCTACAGCAGAAAATATCGCTGCTGTAAGTCATAGTGTAATCGATGATCCAGATTTCTCTATTTGTCGACGTTCACAACAAGTTGGACTCTGTGCATCCACCACATGGAAAATTTTGCGTAAAGATCTTGGCCTACACCCATACAAGATCCAACTAGTTTAAGAACTAAAGCCACTTGACCATAATAAGCGTCGTTTGTTTGCTGATTGAATAGAATAGCTTGAAGTTGATCCACTTTTTTATCGTGAAATTGTTTTAAGTGATGAAACTCATTTAAGTTGGACGGCTATGTAAACAAGCAAAATTGCCGTATATGGAATGAAAACAATCCTCAAGAAGTTCTGCAGGTTCCATTGCATCCTGAAAAATGCACTTGTATGGTGTGCTTTAGACGCTAGAGGCATTACGGTCCATATTTCTTTGAAAACGATGCTATCTTATGTTAATGGATTATTTGAAAATATTACTAAACATTTAAAAAATAGTTTCAATCACAATGCAGCTTTTAAAACCATCAATAACCTCAGTACTTATAAGGAAAACAATAAGGGTCGAACAAAAAAAGAAAATAAATCTAGAGGCTACAAGTTGACTTGCAACGATTGCCCTTTAGTATTTTGGCCAGACAGGTAGATCAAGAAGAAGAATCCAAGAAAACCAAAGAAGTTACATATTGGATTCCGTATATTCGACATACATTCTGTCAAGAAAGTACCGGGAATTATCGATTTAAATCTGGCGGGGCAATGAGGCAGGTAAAAATTTTTTTTCCTAGGTTGGTACCACTGTCCTTAATTACTATGCCAAGCTTGAGCGGGATCTGTCAACTAGTGTGTTTGCAACAGCTGATTAAGTCAGTCGAAGTCAGAGTGCGTGCCGATTTTTACTATGGGTGATTACGTTGAGCAAAGAATCTGTTTAAAGTTTTGTGTTGCAAATGAATTTTCGTGTGCCGATGCATTGAAAATGTTGCAAAAGGCCTTTGGTGATAATGCTCTATCGAAAACTCGTGCATATCAGTGGTACAGAGCCTTCAAGGACGGTCGTGAAGTGGTCGAAGACTTGCCTCGTTCCAGACGCCCATCGACGGCTTCGATCGAAGATAACGTCGATAAAATTGAGGAAAGGGTGCTGGAAAACCGTCGTACCAGCTTGAGAGAGATAGCACATGATCTTAAGATATCCCACGAGTCCGCACGTACGATTTTGATTGATATTTTGGGCATGAGAAAGGTGGCCGCACGACTCGTACCGAAAGACCTGAATTTCCTTCAAAAACGTCATCGCGAACAGGTTGCTTCAGACATGCTGGATCGCTGTAATTCCGATTCTACATTCATGGAACGCATTATAACTGGTGATGAGACCTGGGTCTACGAGTACGATATGCAAACAAGCCAGCAATCATCGGAATGGGTGGCAAAAAATGAGCCGAAACCGAAAAAACCACGCCAAAGCCGCTCGAAAATGAAGGTAATGCTCATTGTTTTCTTCGATATCCGTAGCGTGGTGCACTACGAATTCCTTCCAGAGGGTCAGACGGTAAACAAGGAGTGTTACCTGGGCGTTATGAAACGTTTGCGTGAGCGTATCCGTAAGAAGCGAACAACTCATGGATTTTGCATGAAGATAACGCACCTTCTCACCGAGCTACGATTGTGACTGACTTTCCCGCCAAAAACTCAACAAACGTGCTTCAGCAACCACCGTATTCGCCGGATTTGGCTCCCTGCGACTTTTTCCTCTTCCCAAAACTAAAATTGCCCCTTCGTGGCACCTGTTTTGAGTCGACTGAAGCCATAAAACAAAATTCGGCGCGAGAGCTAAAGTCCATCCCGGAAAGCGCCTATAAAAAATGTTTCGATAATTGGAAGTGCCGTTGGCATAGATGTATTGGAGCAAATGGAGCCTATTTTGAAGGCGACCCAATAAATTTTGACGATTAAATGTAAAAATATTGTTTTAATTGAAAATTCCCGGTACTTTCTTGAAAGAGTAGTATGCTAATCATCAAGCAAAAATTTCAGTAATAACAATGAAATTATCCAAGTCGAAAGCGATAGTTCTAGATTAACGCTTTTAGAATTTGTAAATCAACAGGTACAACGCCCGTAAAATCCTTCTGAATGAACAAACAGATGTTGACAGATCCCCTTTACTGAATATCTTTCCTTAATGGTATTTTTCAACGGCAAACTCCAATAAACACCTTAAGTTGTTATGACTTGTTTTCACCATTATTTTGTCACGTACTTAACTGTCTTTGAACTCAGTTATACTAGACACCATCAGTCAGTAGAATGTGAAACAATTGTTGCATTAAACATTTTTGAGGAAATTAAAAGACTGTTTCTTATATATTTTATAACATAACACTGTGTATTCAAATATTCTCAAGACTAAATGTTGAACCAGATCCAGCATTTGCTGAGAAATGTTTATTGAACGACAAAGTTCGTGGAAATTCTATTCTTTGATATCAAATTTTAAGAGAATTTCGGGGAATTAACTCAGCAATTATCTGCAACCAAGAACTTTCAATTTCAAGGAATAAATTTCAAAGATCACAACACGTTATGAATTCAACCTGAATTTCTTCATCCTCCCTAAGGAAAAGGAGTATTATTAACCTGCATTCAATCTACCTCGGAGGCTATAATTAATAAACTGCGTATCTCGGAATTATCCTAATGAAAACGGAACATACCCGCTCAGAGCAACCAGGATACCATTCGCACAGCGCATTTCTTCTCTATTATTCCTCATTATTTCAAGTACATAGGTTCCATAGCGTCTACCGAATCCCCAGGTGTTCTATAAAATAGATAATAACGCGAAGCTTTATAAATTATTATGATTTTATAATTTATATGTGATTTTAAACTGAAAGCTGGAGAATCCCGCAGTTCCCCCCTCATTATACAGGTAAAAAAACCTACCAGTTAACAACGAAATGATACCCTACGCACGCCTAAGATCTATATTTAATAAAAAATGTGTTGCCACAAAACGTTCGGTGAATATCTGGAATTCCGTAGAGAGATTAATCCCGAACTTCGAGATGCTCCAGTGAGAGATGGGTCCTAAATCTTTTCTGATGACTTTTGGACGCATTGAAGGTATAATTTGGTTTCACGGTCCTTGCCAAGAGGTTAAAAGGTCCTTTTCGGCATCAAAATATTGATTCGGAATGTTACCGAATGTTGGCTTCAAAAACTGTTGCATTGTAATGCTGGAAAGGAGCAGTTGGTTTTGATTTATCAGCAGACGGAATCATCCGAGGATGAATTAAATATTCAGCCCGAACGACACAGGTAGATATTGGGGAATAAATTCCATTCAAAAAAATATCTGATACTCTGAGAAAACAGCACAGGTGGTTGGCGTGAAAGGGAGTTGGTTGTACGTTAAATGCTATAAATAAAATGTAAGGCAACTGATAGTGGTTTATTTTGAATGCGTGTTACAATCAAATATTTCGAATAAATTTGGAGGGTTGCCTTTTATATTGTTTGGTAGATAACAAAACAGAATATATCAAATGTTAAAAAACACAGACAAGAAGTCGTAAACTAAGCACAATATACAGGGTGCCCAAGATATCTCTGGCCCAATATCACAAGGTAATTCTACAGGCAATCTGCTACACGAATCATCCATTAAATGAATGGAGTATACGGTTTGTAGGTAAAACATTATAATCATTTTATTTAAAAATTCACACAGTTTATTCCATATATCAGTAAAATACTTTTTTCAGATCGATGAGACAATTGTCTAATGATTACAAGAACATTTTTTAGTGTTAAACCCAAAAACTTTAAATGTCTAGAATCCTGTTCTTTATGGAGTGCCAAAATTACACAAAGAAAACATTCCTATGAGACCTGTTGTTTCATATATAAATGCACACGCTTATAATTTATGTAAAGATTTGTCTACAAATCATCCATAATAAATTGTACTTCCCGTACACTATTAAAAATTCTTTAGAATTTATTGACAAATTAGAACATACTACCCTACCAAACCAATGTAAATTTACCTCAATCGACGTGAAAACCCTATTAACGTCTACTCCAACTGATGAACTCAGAACAGTGTTAAAAACTATAATCACTAACAGTCATCTATCACAAAATAGTAAATAAAATATGTTCAAAACATTAGAAATGTGTTAAGAACAGAATTATTTTAAATTCAACAATAAATTCTTTAAACAAATCAAGTGCTTACCAATGGGATGTAGCTGAATTATTTATGTCTTACTTTGAAAAAATATTACACTACGCCAACACTACAAATGGTAAGTTGGTAAAACTTGTTAACTTCGGGGGTAGATATGTATCGGGTGTTTTTTTTTAGAGAGATAGAAGTTTCGATAGGGATAACTGTGATTTGATGGAAGGCGGAAGGCATGTTTTTTTGACATTTCTATTCAGTAAGCATTGAAAAATTTTCATAGAAAGACTCACGCCGCAACAACGTTTAGAAATTGTTGAAATTTATTTTCAAACTCAGTGTTCTATTCGCCAAACTTAGAGAGCACTTCGTGAAATTTATGGTTTACATAATCGTCCATCAGAGCAGCTTATTCGTCGAACTATCGATAGATTTCGGACAAAATTTTTTCTACTCGATGCAACAACAACAACAAGACAAAAAACTATAGGTCATAGTGTTAATGATGATCTAGATTTGTCTATTCGTCAAGTTGGACATCTGTGCATCCATTACATGGAAAATTTGGCGTAAGGATCTTCGTCTACACCCATACAAGATCCAACTGGTTCAAGGACTAGTCACTTGACCATAATAAGCATCGTTTGTTTGTTGATTGGGCCCATGAACAGCTTGAAGTTGATTCACTTTCTTATCGTAAAATTGTGTTTAATGATGAAGCTCATTTCTGGTTGAACGGCTATGTAAATAAGCAAAATTGCTGTATCCACATCGTGGTGAAGCAATTGTTGTATTAAACATTTTTGTGGAATTTAAAACACCGTCTCTTATAAATTTTTTAATTAAAATGACTTTCCACCAAAGTAAAGACCGAATCAATCAAACAGTATTCTCTGTTTCGAGTTAGTCTACTCGATTTACCAACATGAGAACAATATAAAATAAGGGTTGAAAATTAGCATTTTTGATTGGTTGTAAATAAAAAAGTAATGAATATCACTTCAAAAATGTGAGTTAATTGGAAAGGTTGACATTTGAGTGGAAAACAATAGCACACAAATGACCCCACAACTGGCTACAGTACCTCATCCGATCAATTTTTCAGTACATTGTCGATTGTTTCTAAGTCAATCTCATGAATGGCAACTTAGATTTCGTGTTTCAAGGCATCAAACGTTTTTGGATTTGGATGGTTAGCGTAACACTTATCCTTAACGGATCCCAACAAAAAAAATAGTTCTCCCACATGAAAATGAGGTAAGAGTATGTTTCGATTTGTAGAACTTTCTATTACCATATCTCATAATATCGGGTGTTTTTTATTTTGAATATAGAATTATCAACACATATCGGATGTTTTTTTTTAGAGTGATAAAACATGAAATTGAAATAAAACACATTTAAATTAAGATTGAACCCAATTTTTTTTTAATTGAAAGATGATTTTATGACATTTATGTTTTAAAAATAATTTTAGGCATATTTCCACCACTACTAGCTCTGAGGAACCGCAATAGAACAGACCAATTTTGGACCACTTTTCGAGTAATTCAGGCCTCATTTCATCAATAACACGAGTGGTGTTGGCTTCCAAAGCGTCTATTGTTTCTGGTTTATCAGCATAAACCAATGACTTGACATCACCCAAAAGAAAATAATCCAGTGGAGTTATGTGGCATGATCTTGGAGGCCATTTAATTGGACCATTTCTCGCAATAATGTTATCGCCAGATCTTTCTTTCAATAAATCTATTTTTACGGTAGCACCATGCGGTGTAGCACCATCTTGTTGGAACCAAAACACTTCAATACTATTCAAATTTTGAAACAAATAATCATTGATCATCGATCTGTAACGAGCACCATTCACTGTAACATTCACTCCTGCATAGTTTTTGAAGAAATATGGACCGATGATGCCTACAGTGTGTAAAGCGCACCATACAGTGCATTTTTCAGGATGTAATGGAACCTGCAGAACTTTTTGAGGATTGTTTTCACTCCATATACGGCAATATTGCTTGTTTACATAGCCGTTCAACTAGGAATGAGCTTCATAACTAAACACAATTTTACGATAAAAAAGTGGATCAACTTCAAGCTGCTCTAGGGTCCAATCAGCAAACAAACGACGCTTATTGTGGTCAAGTGGCTTTAGTTCTTAAACCAGTTGGTTCTTGTACAAAATTTTCCATATGGTGGATGCACAGAGTCCAACATGTTGTGAACGTCGACGAATAGACAAATCTGGATCATCATTAACACTATGACTTACAGTAGCGATATTTTCTTCTGTACGTACAGTTCTTTTTCTTGTTATTGTTGTTGCATCGAGTAGAGAAAATGCTGTCCTAAATCTATCGATAGTTCGACGAATAAGCTGCTCTGATGGACGATTATGTAAACCATAAGTTCACGAAGGGCTCTATAAGTTTGCCGAATAGAACACTTATTTTGAAAATAAATATCAACAATTTGTAAACGTTGTTGCGGCGTGAGTCTTTCCACGATAATTTGTCAATGCTTACTTAACAGAAATGTCAAAACAACATGGCTTCTACCTTCTGTCAAATCACAGTTATCCCTATCGTAAGTTCTATCACTCTAAAAGAAACACCCGATAGTACTCCGACGTGAAAATGAGCTATGAGTATGTTACACTGTTTCGATTTGTAGAACTTTCTATTACCATAGCTCATAATATATTATTATTATTAATTCCCAGTTTTGTTCAAGCTTGAATCGACGCATTTCGTGAATGTCAAATATTGAACTAACTTTCTATCAAAATACGAATGACAGAAGTGTCACCAGTCTCGAAATAACCACTATCTCAAAATGCAAACCCTAGATGGCCCCACTCTTTATTATTATTGAATACGAATACCTAAAAGGCGTCTAGTCGGACGTTCCACTTGAAAACCGACCCATCCCGCCTCGTGCATGCATGCCCGTCAAAACAACCCTTCTTTCCAGCAATTCATCCGCCATGTTAGAGTCCGCGTAATTGACCCGCGTCTCCGTTCCAGCCATCACCCAATTCCGTGGACTTCCTCCGGGCTAAGGGCGGCCCGAATATGCAAATCCGGATACGGCCCTGACAATGTGTGTGCATCCATTCCGTGAACGTGATAGGGACTATCGTTTCATTAATATTTATGAGTGCGTCCCAGACATGAGCCCGAATACATTGTCAATGTTTTCGCAAAATATTTGCGAAATTAATAATAAATCAACATAATCATTTATAATATCGGACGAATTTGCATCCGCGTATAACGATTCGGATCCAGAGCAAATTTGGGATGGCGTGATGAACGCTCTTGCGAAATGTTTAGATATTAGGTTGTTCATATAGATTTAGGGGGAACGAAATGAGCGGGTGTCGAAACAAGTGTACATCGCTTTCATGTTTTTCGATTGAGTACAAATGAACCTAATTCGCAGCTTTTATCAGTGAATCTTTTATTCAGAACTAGCGTCATCAGATCAAGCCTGTTGATCACAGAGTCCTTCTACCATTTGTAGTTACTAGTTCGATGTTCCCAAAGTGCCGATCATAGATATAGTCACTGTGTCAAACTATGACAGATTAGCCTCTGTTGATCATCGATTAAGTACAAATTGGGTTCCTCAAAACATTTTGCATTCGGATCTAACCTAGAATCGCTGATAACTCACCCATCAAGTTGATTTGACGATTTTCATTAATCAAGATTTCGATTGAGTACAAATGAACCTAATTCGCAGCTTTTATCACTGAATTTTTAACTTTTATTCCGAACTATGATAGTGAGTTTCACAGAACTTTAGTAATCGGATCAGTCCTGTTGATCACGGAGCCCTTCTACAATTTGTTGTTACTAGTTCTATGTTACCAAAAGTGGTGATCACAGATTTAGTCACTGTATCAAACTATGACAGATTAACCTCTGTTGATCATCGATGTACAAATTGGGTTCCTCAAAACATGTTGTGTTCGGATCTAACCTAGAATCGCTGCTAACTTATTCATCAAGTTGATTTTTTGATTTTGATGAATCAAAATTTCGATTGAGTACAAATGAACATAATTCGCAGCTTTTATCAGTGAATATTAAACTTTCATTCCGAACTATGACAGTGGGTTTCACAGAACTTTAGTCATCGGATCAAGCCTGTTGATCACGGAGTCCTTCTATAATTAGTTGTCACTAGTTCTATGTTCCCAAAGTACTGATCACAGATTTAGTCACTGTGTCCAACTATGACAGTTTAACCTCTGTTGATAATCGATCAAGTACAAATTGGGTTCCTCAAAACATTTTGTATTCGGATATAACTTAGAATCGCTGCTAACTCACCCATCAAGTTGATTTGACGATTTTGATGAATCAAGATTTCGATTGAGTACAAAGGAGCCTAATTCGCCGCTTTCATCAGTGAATCTTAAACTTTTATTCCGAACTTTGATAGTGAGTTTCACAGAACTTCAGTCATCGGATCAAGCCTGTTGATCACGGAGTCCTTCTATAATTTGTTGTCACTAGTTCTATGTTCCCAAAGTACTGATCAAAGATTTAGTCACAGTGTCAAACTATGACAGTTTAACCTCTGTTGATTATCCATCATGTACAAATTGGATTTCTCAAAACATTTTGTGTTCGGATCTGACCTAGAATCACTGCCAACTCACACACATCAACACGATTTGTCGATTTTGATGAATCAAGATTTCGATTGAGTACAAATGAACTTAATTCGCTTTTATCAGTGAATTTTAAACTTTTATTCCGAACTATGACAGTGGGTTTCACAGAACTTTAGTCATCTGATCAAGTCTGTTGATCGCGAAGTCCTACAATTTGTTGTTACTAGTTCTATGTTCCCAAAGGTGGTGATCACAGATTTAGTCACTGTGTTAAACTATGACAGTTTAACCTCTGTTGATCATCGATGTACAAATTGGGTTCCTCAAAACATTTTGTATTCGGATATAACTTTCGCTGCTAACTCACCCATCAAGTTGATTTGACGATTTTGATTAATCAAGATTTCGATTGAATACAAATAAACCTAATTCGCCGCTGTTATCAGTGAATATTAAACTTTCATTCCGAACTATGACAGTGGGTTTCACAGAACTTTAGTCATCGGATCAAGCCTGTTGATCACGTTGAGTCCTTATATAATTTGTTGTCACTAGTTCTATGTTCCCAAAGTACTGATCACATATTTAGTCACTGTGTTAAACTATGACAGTTTAACCTCTGTTGATTATCGATCAAGTACAAATTGGGTTCCTCAAAACATTTTGTATTCGGATATAAATTTCACTGCTAACTCACCCATCAAGTTGATTTGACGATTTTGATTAATCAAGATTTCGATTGAATACAAATAAACCTAATTCGCCGCTGTTATCAGTGAATTTTAAACTTTTATTCCGAACTATGATAGTGGCCCCATTTGTTGAAACCATGTTCTTGACTTCAAACCTTGAAATTTCTGTAACACTGGACCAAAAAACTTTCGCAGCATATCGCAATAACAATCACTATTCACACTGAGTGGTCGATCCTTATGAAAATAGGCATCTAGCAGACATAGCGCCCACACAACGACCTTTGGGATATGCAGAGGTCATTCATGCTTTAGTCTCGGATTTTCCTCTGCCCAGTACCGACACGTCTTTTTATTGATATGACCATTCAATTGAAAGTTTGCTTCATCACTGAAGAGTATGTTATCAAAATTGCGTGTAAGCATTTTCCTAGAAAAATCATCTTTAGCGAAGAAGGTAATTTTCACCTCGTAGGACGATTTTTTCTTAAGAATAGTTGTTATGATAACTATCCAGAAAAGATTGATGCATTGAAATACGAAATCGAAGTTGTCATTCACAAGATTGAGCCCCAAATAATCAACAATGTACTAAAAATTGGATTGATCAGATGCGGTACTGTATGGCCAGCCGTGGCGGTCATTTGAATGCTATTGTTTTCCATTCGTGAATGCCAAGGTTCAACCTGTTTAAACACATAACTTTGCGAAAATATTCATTAGTTTTTTATGTATAGCCGATCAAAAATGTAAATTTTAAATGGCCCCTTATAATATCTCGTCCACGTCTATTTTAGCTCTGAAGTGAATGGGGCGTTATGAGGGAGCTTCAACCTCTGAATTAGGAGGCGGCGTTTCGTTCCGAACATGAGCACCTGAACTCTTCAGGTAGGCATGGTGCGCATGTCTGCGTATGACGCCAGTGACCTTGTTCCACGTCGAAATGTCGGTTTGTCGGAACGCTCTCACTTTGTTCTACTTGAACCGGGCGAGGACGGTATTCAGAAAGCGGTAGAGTCCTCTATAATCTATCATTTGAAATAGTTATTGAAAATAGCTATATTCCCAATAAAATTTTCAACAAAATGTCCTCACCCAATGTTCCTTGTGACAAGATCATCCCTATATACATCCACTTTATTTCAGCAAATTTCATTCAACAAGTTCATCCTGTAATCATTTTCCCTCATTCAAAACAGTTTCTCGGCTCATTTTTATGCCCCACATAAATTCAATTCGAGGTGAAATGAATGGGGGATCACCCGCGTTTGTTTTTATCCAAACCAACGTCGTATTTATTATCGAACAATCATCTGTGAAGTTGAATAAAACCCGGCACATCTTGGCAATCTTGAATATGACGCCGTAAAACTTTATGGCAGTCTTTTATGGGCCACTCGACTTTATATCGAACAGATATCATTTATGGGTCGTTATAAATCTTTATTTAATGAAGTATGAAATGTCTAACGCACCTGTCAATTGTTGAGAGGCGGGAAATGTGAGTCTGAGTTTATGGTGAATCCTGGAAGTCGAAATGGGCAGGAAACTTGTTAAATTGATAATTTGGCGGATGCGCTGATGGAAAATAAGCCAAATTGAAATGTGAATTTTAACGTAATCACAGCATATTTGTTGGCAAGTGAATTGTTTATGTGAACTGAATTTAGACTGCGTTTTCTAAGACTTTTATTTAATTTAATTTTGAAAAGTTTTTGAGAAACAAATTTTATAAAATTAAAATTTTTAATGAGGTTTGCAGAATGAATCTGTATTACATTTATGATATTATCTGAAATAAATTTGTTTAGAGAACAGTTCACGATAAAAATATATATTCGAGAAATTTTCAAGCTCAACTGATCTTGGGCTGGGTCATTTAAAATTTGCATTTTTGATTGGTTGTAAATAAAAAAATGATGAATATTTTTTCGGAGTTATCAGTTTCTTGGATAGGTCGAACCTTGACATTTGCGAATGGAAAGCAATATCATCCGAATGACAGCCACGACTGGGTACACTTCCCCGATCAACCCAATTTTTCAGTATATTGTCGATTGTTTGGAGCCCAATCTCATCGAAGGCAACTAACTCCGATTTCGTGTTTCAAGCCATCAATCGTTTCTGGATGGTTAGCGTAACAGTTATCCTTTACGGATCCCCACAAAAATAGTCCTTCGAGGTTCTGAGAAAATGCTTATCTTGGGTCATGCAATCTTCAGTCCATTGAGCGAAGTGGAAACGCATCGGATAGTCACGAGGTTTCACTTCTTGGACTAGTTAAACTTTGTAAGCCTTTACACCGAGGTTTTTATACAAAATTGTCCTCAGAGAAGTGCTAGAAATGTTCACCTCTTGAGCACGGTGACGAGTTGATGGTGATGGATGGTCAAACTATTTCCGGGCTACAGCAGTAATGTTTTCATGTGTGTTCACTGGATAAGAACGTGAACGGGTTGTTTTATCAAATAACGATCCACTTTTCACGAACAAATTTATCCACAAATTGCCATGAGGGCATTTCATTTCTTTTGAATTTTCCAACAGTTTGGATAGAAGATTTGGAAATGGGTTTTTGATATTTGTTCGTTCAAAAGGATTTTACGGGCATTATACCTGTTGAATTCAAGAAATTCTAACAGTGTTAATCTAGAACTGTTGCTTTCAACGTGGATAATTTCATAATTATTGTTGAAATTATGCCTGAATTCCTTAAGATGATTAGCATATGTCGAATATACAGAACACCCTTTGGTGTTCTTGGACACGTTTCTTGAATGATCTACCAGTCTGGCCAATGTATACTAAAGGGCAATCTTTGCAAGTCAACTTGTTGACTCCGGATTTATATTCTTTATTTGTTCGATCTTTGTTGTTTTTTATGTAGGTACTAAGGTTATTAATTGTCATAAAAGCCGCGTTATAATTGAAACAACTTTTGAAATATTTAGCAAGATTTTCAGATAACCCATTGACATAAGATAACGAAAAATATTTCTGTGTATTGTCCTCTTGTATGATTGGGTACACAAGATTTAATGCCATTTTCTTTTGTTTATTGGATACCATTTTTTCTATAAGAAAGGGGTTGTAACCGTTGTTTGACGCTATTTGTTTAATAATATTCAATTCTTTCAAAAAGTTATCTGAATTCAAAGGGACATTCAATAATCTATGAATAAAACTATTATATGCTGACATCTTTTGGTTGGTGGGGTGATTTAAAGTTTTATGTATGGTGATGTCTGTATCTGTGGGTTTGTGAAAAATACTAAAATCATGTAAATTATTTAGTCTTGTTATTGTGAGGTCAAGAAAATTAATACTTTGATTCTTTTCCTCTTCTACACGCAAAAATCGAATTCACAATCGAAGAAGCAAAGAATCAAAGTATTAATTTTCTTGACCTCACAATAAAAAGTTGGAAACTTCCTCTAGTAGGGACTGTAGTTTTTCAATACATTTTCTTAGTAATCTGTCATGTGCTATCAGTGTTGTGTCGTCGGCGAATTGTAACATGTATAGATCCTTTGTGTTATCGATAATAATGTCATAGCAAAAAACGTTGAATAGTAAGGTTGAAAGTGGAGATCCCTGAGGAGTGCCTTGTTCAAGACAAAAGTATTGGTAAGTAGTGGTACCTATTCTTACTGGCAATTTTCTGTTCTCTAGAAAACGCCTGATAAGCTTGATGAGTTGGGTTGGAAGACCTATTTTATTCAACTTATATAGAAGTCCCTTATGCCACATGCAGTCAAAAGCTTTTTGTATATTCAAACTCAGCAATGCAGACTAAAAGTTTTTGAATGTTGCATTCGGAATATTTGAAATTAGGATTGTAAGAGGGTGCGTTGTTGATTTTTTGTTCTTGAAGCCGAATTGAAAATGTGGGATGTTTATCTATACATCTAACAATGTATTTAAACTCGGTTACACTGAATACCATCAGACAGTACAATGTAATACCTGAAGAAGACACATCGTGGTGAAACAATTGTTGTAGTAGTACGAACATTTTTGTGGAAATAAATTACAGTCTCATATATATTTTTTTAATTAAAATGAGTTTCCACCAAGTAAAGACCGAATCAATCAAATATTTGTAAAAATAAAACCGTTATTTTTAGGGAAAACAACTTTGTAACTTCTGTGTTCTATGTTCTATGATCTATGTCTAAGATTTTTACCTAAAAGTGTTACATGTTATATTTATTTAGTTGTTAGAAGTGTGAATTGATAAACCCGAAGAAATAGCATTGTTTTGATTTCTTCCAGGTTAGTTAGCTATTTTTTTTATTTCTTTGTATTTCTTTGTATGTTATTATTTTATCTTGTGTATGTTATTCTGGTATATTTTGAACTAAAGGAAATAAATTCTCCAGAATCATGACATAAAATCGTCTATTTCTTCAATTATAAGAATAAGAATTGATTACATTCTTATCAATCAAAAACGTAAGCTATAATGACGACATCCATGAAGATTTGCATCGCTTCTAAGCATTCACGACTGATAAGAAGAAAAATACATACAAATTCAAATGGATCAAGACTACGGGAACGGAAAATACACATTATGAAATACCAGAGGACAAACAGGATATATCTGACCATCATGAACTTTTGGCACTACCGAAGGAGAAGAATATCTTGAAATCGATTAAAGTAAGAGGTTGATGCCGAAGAAGATGTGATGTTCAAGAATGAATATTTACAACTGATTTATTCACCCGCATACGTGAGAACAGTATTTGGATAAGAATCACCAAAACCACAGGATACGGTAGAACTTTCAAGAAAAACCAAGGATTTCAAGAGGATAAAGAAGGATTTTGTGCTGAATAATTTTGATGGTAAGAGTGTTTCACTGAATTTATGGTTAGAAAAATTCGAGACGGAATGCACGCGTTGTGAAGTAGAAGGAAATAGAGTCAAAATTGTGATTTTACGGTTGTTTCTGGATGGAATAGCGAAAGAATGGTTTGATTCTAAATTAATTACATTAGGTTTAGACAAAAGTTTTCAAATATGGAAAGATAATTGCTTAGAGAGTTTTTGTGAAACGAGTTGCCAAAAATATAGAGAGGGCTATTCATTTAGGTACATAGGAGGAAATTTAGTTGACTACGCTTTTAGGAAAGAAAATTTGTTGTTAAATCTCCGAAATAGTTCTCCAACTGACATATTAATTGATTTAATTGTGACAAGTTTGCCAAATATTTTACAAGATAGAATTTATCCATCAAACGTAACAACTTTCGGGAAATGATTGGGTGAGTTGCGAAAGCTAGAAAGTTCAAAAAAATATGACAACGATCGAAATAAAGAATGAATAAATCTGCCGAACAAATTCCTTCCTATTTACAAACAAATAGAAAACTAGTTAAGAAGGAACCATGCTCAATTTGTGAGAAGAATGCTTTTTCAAGTAGATTTCATCCGGAGACTTTATGTCGGGTAAGGAATAAATCCAATAATTTTGAACAAAAGGACGTACCCGGTAACATAAAAACTGTAAACAATGTTGGGGTACAGGATGAATTCAATCAGGCCATTTCAAACAAAAACAACTAAGACTGCTGCCATTGATGAAATTGAAGGTGAAGTCTTCTGAATTCCAAAGTAGCTGAAAAGTTATGCTAGGCATTCAAGATAATAGAAACACATTAAAAAAATTCAGTGGCAGGGCAAAATTTTCAGGAAAAATAATTACCAAAATGAGAATCAATAATATCAAAAAAGAAGTTGTACTTTTTGTAGGTAATGAGAAAAATTTCGAGTATAATATTCTTCTCGGACTAGATTCTATTTACAATTTTCAATTAAAACAAGATTTTCATTTGAATATTTATCAAAGATTAGATATTAATGAAGAGAAAAAGATCGATTGTGTCCATAATAATAATAATAATGATCAATGAAGGGATACCAGCAGAACTTTTCGAAGCAAAATTAGACCATTTGGAAACAAATCAGAGAAATAAAATTGAAGTTTTAATAAATAAATATGACCATATTTTTGCAAAACACAAATTTGATATTGGTCAGGTGAATAATGAGGCACATTTAGAACACAAATTTATAGCAAAAAGAAAACCATACAGATGCTCAATGGAGGATCAAAAAGAGATAGAATTCCAATAGGAAGATTGTTGAAAGCGGATCTGATCGAAGAGTCCTCCTTACCTTTTGCATCACCAGTCACTTCAGCATACAAGAGATAGGGGAGTCTAAAACCAGATTATGTGTCGATTTTCGTGAACTAAAAAAATTAGTTGTTCTCGAACCACAGCCTTTCCCATTAATTGATGAAATCTTAGCCAAGACTAGAAATGCAAATTTCTTCACTACATTAGATGTAAATTGTGCCTTTTGATCGATTCCTATTCGTTTCAAAGATAGATATAAGACTGCTTTTGTGACACAGAATGGTTACTGGCAATGGAAATGTTTACCTTTTGGACTTAAAACATCCCCGGCCATATTTCAACGTATATTGAATTATATTATCAGAAAATATAACCTGAATTTATTCTGCCTAAATTATATAGATGATATTCCAACATTTTCTTCAACATTTGACCAACATTTGGAGAGTCTCTTGAAAGCAATATGTAATGAAGGATTCAGACTTAAATTTATCAAGTGTAATTTTGCAGAAGAAAAAGTCAAATATTTAGGACATATTGTAGGAAACAATACACTACGACCTATAAATGACAATTTAATTTCCATTAGGAATTTTTCTCCACCAGATACTCGGAAGAAGATAAGACAATTTTTGGGTAAAGTTAATTTTTATCACAAATATATAAAAGATTCAGGTAGATTATTAGAACCATTGCATAATTTACTGAGAAAAGATGTAAAATTCAATTGGTCATTGGCTTGTCAGGAAGCTTTTAATAAGGTTAAGGACATCCTTTGTTCTGAGCCAATTCTTGCAATTTTCGACCCAAGTGCCTATACTACTACTATATATACCGATGCCAGTATTAAAGGAGTAGGAGCTGTTCTTAAACAAAAACAGATTAATGGTGAAATGAAACCCGTAGCGTATTTTTCTAAAAAACTAAATGAATATCAAAAGAATAAGAAAGCAATATTCCTAGAATGTCTGGCAATTAAAGATGCAATTAAATTTTGGAAATATTGGCTAATAGGACATAAATTTATTGTTGTTACTGACCATAAGCAATTAGAAGGAAAAGAATTTCGTACAAGTCCAGATAAAGAGCTGGGTGACATGATGAATTTTCTATCACAATTCGATGGTGAGATTAGATATGAACCAGGAAAAGGAAATATAGAAGCAGATTGCCTTTCTAGTACCCAGTTCTAGAAGAAACGGAGAATATGGACGAAAATAGCCGATGAATGTATTGAAGAATACAATAGAACAGACAGTTCTACAACTGGATATAGCCCAGAATATTTACTTTGTGGCAGAACTGATCCCATTGCTCCAGAAGAAATTATTGAAGAGAGAAATTTACAAAAAGATAAGGAAATAGCATATAAAAATTCTTTACGCTATCATGAATACAGTAAAAGACTGATCGAGAAGAATAGGAAACATTATGATTTTAAAATTGGAGACTATGTTTACGTTGAAAATAAATCAAAATTGAATAGAAAAAAACTTGATGAAAAAAGAATAGGACCTTTTCCAAAAGTGAAAAAAAATTCTAACACTATATATGAGATAGATATTGGAAATAAAAGAAAGGACAATAACTATTTTCATGTAACTAAGTTGCTCCTATGTGAAAACGCAAACATGTAATGAGGGGTGCATACTTTGTTTGGGGGGATGTAAAAATAAAACTGTCATTTTTAGGGAAAACAACTTTGTAACTTATATGTTCTATGTCTAAGATTTTAACCTGAAAGTGTCTTATGTTATACTAGCTTTTTACCCGCGGCTTCGCCCGCAGTGGAGTCATTAAATAAGTATGAAAGATAAAGGGTAAGGGTATAATAATAGTAAAACTTCATTACTGAAGTAGCTAAATTTGACGATTTTTTGACAAACAATTGTTTTATCTTTCGTAAAAAAATTTTTTTTTTTTAAATATATAGTACCCTATGTTACTTCTAATACCTTCAAGAGTATATGTACAAAGTTTCATGATGATCGGTTCAGTAGTTTTTGCGTGAAAGCGTAACAAACAAACTTACATTCGCATTTATAATATTACTAGCTTTTTACCCGCGGCTTCGCCCGCAGTGGAGTCATTAAATAAGTATGAAAGATAAAGGGTAAGGGTATAATAATAGTAAAACTTCATTACTGAAGTAGCTAAATTTGACGATTTTTTGACAAACAATTGTTTTATCTTTCGTAAAAAATTTTTTTTTTTTAAATATAAATTACCCTATGTTACTTCTAATACCTTCAAGAGTATATGTACAAAGTTTCATGATGATCGGTTCAGTAGTTTTTGCGTGAAAGCGTAACAAACAAACTTACATTCGCATTTATAATATTAGTAGGGATTAGTAGGGATTTATTTAGTTGTTAGAAGTGTGAATTGAGAAACCCGAAGAAATACCATTGTTTTTGATTTCTTCCAGGTTAGTAAGCTATTTTTTTATTTCTTTGTATGTTATTATTTTATTTTGTGTATGTTATTCTGGTATATTTTAAACTAAAGGAAATACATTCTTCCAGAATTATGACATCAAATCGTCAATCTTCAATTATAAAAACAAGAATTGATTACATTCTTATATATTTATTAAACTAAGTTTCTGTCAAAATACGAATGACAGAAGTGTTGCCGGACGAAATAACCAGTAGTTCGAAATGCGAACACTAGATGGGCCAGCCTTTACATCAAGCTTGTAATATGTTGTATAGATCGATCTGAAATTGTCGCTTTCACGCTCAGTCCATCAATCCAACTTGTCGATCACAACCGTCCCTCTTCTATGTAGAGCATACCCATCGAGAACCCCTAAAAGAACAATAATTCAAATTTACATAACCTTATCTTTACACGTTCGCATTATCACTTTCCGCCCGATAAAACAAACATCAAACCTTCCTTTATCGTCGTCAGGCCAAGACCAGTTGGCAAACCCGGCAGGTGTCGCCTTCACAATAGGCCGCATCTGAACGTGATAGATCGAAGACGCAAATCCAGGACGGAAAAGCGGCAACGAGAGGGCAGGTGCAACTTTTCGACTTTTCATTAGCCGATTGCCAGATAAGTGCGATTGTAAAAAAATAACGTTAATGCAGGGACCCGAGCGGAGATTGTGATCGAGGGGCATCGAGATCGTAAAGTTTTCGAGAACAAGTCGAAATGGAGGGACATTTTTCAAGTTGGCGGCGTCAACGGGTTGGGAATTTTTGACGCGGTAGATTTCGCGATAGCAGATTTATATGGACGTGGGAGTTTGCCCAATTTCGGGATTGCGGCGACGGGATCAGTTTGATTCATTGGGCGCTGTTCTCGGGGGATCGGAAAACTTATTTATAACGTCTCAATGAGATGTGGCCGCGTAGTCTCTTATACAGTGAAGAAATCGAACAATTTTTTCACGCTTATGTTGCAGATCTTCAACGAAATCCGATTATTACTTCGACTCTTAGATAGAAACTCACAAATTAGAGGAGAAGGTACGAATATGGACACTCATCAATGAGATGTAGCCGCGTAGTCTCTTATACAGTGTAGAAACTGAACAATTTTTTCACGCTTATGTTGCAGATCTTCAACCAATTACGTTTGTCAATTAGATTCTTAAATATAAACATACCAAGTAGAGGATAAAGTCCGAAGATGGGCACCCATCAATGATATGTAGCCGCGTAGTCTTTTATACAGTGTAGAAATCGAACAATTTTTTCATCTTTATGTTGCAGATCTTAAACAAATTCCATTTATTACTTACACTATTAAATAGTAACACACCAAGTAGAGGAGAAGGTCCGAATATGGACACCCATCAATGAGATGTGGCCGCGAAGCATCTTATATAGTGTAGAAATCGAACAATTGTTTCATGGTTATGTTGCAGATCTTCAACCAATTACGTTTATCACTTAGATTCTTAAATAGAAACATACCAAGTAGAGGATAAAGTCGAAAGATGGGCACCCATCAATGAGATGTGGCCGCGTAGTTCTCTTATATAGTGTAGAAATCGAACAATTTTTTCACGGTCATGTTGCAGATCTTAAACGAATTCCGGTTATTACTTCTTAAATAGAAACACACAAATTAGAGGAGAAGGTCCGAATATGGACACCCATAAATGAGATGTAGCCGCGTAGTCTCTCATACAGTGTAGAAACCGAACAATTCTTTCACGCTCATGTTGCAGATCTTAAACGAATTCCCTTTATTACTTAGATTCTTAAATAGGAACACACCAAGTGAAGGAGAAGATACGAATATGGACACCCATCAATGAGATGTGGCCACGTAGTCTCTTATACAGTGTAGAAATCGAACTATTTTTTCAGGCTCAAGTTGCCGATCTTAAACGAATTCCGTTTATCACTTAGACTATTAAAGAGAAACACACCAAGTAGAAGAGAAGGTCCGAATATGGACACCTATCAATGAGATGTAGCCGAGTACTCCCTTATACAGTGTAGAAATCGAATAATTTTTTAAGGCTTAGGTTACAGATTTCAAACGAATTCCGTCTATTACTTAGACTATTAAATAGAAACATAACAAGTAAAGGAGAAGGTCCGAATATGGACACCCATGAGATGTGGCCACGTAATCTCTTGTACAGTGTAGAAATCAAACTTTGTTTTCAGGCTCAAGTTGCAGATCTCAAATGAATTCCGTTTAATACTTAGACTATTGAATAGCAACAAACCAAGTAGAAGAGAAGGTCTGAATATCGACACCCATCAATGAGATTTGGACGCGTAGACTCTTATACAGTGTAGAAATCGAACAATTTTTTCACACTCATGTTGCAAATCTTAAACGAATTCCCTTTATTACTTAGATTCTTAAATAGGAAGACACCAAGTGAAGCAGAAGGTACGAATATGGACACCCATCAATGAGATGTGGCCACGTAGTCTCTATTACTTAGACTATTAAATAGAAACATAACAAGTAGAGGAGAAAGTCCGAATATGGACACCCATGAGATGTGGCCACGTAATCTCTTGTACAGTGTAGAAATCAAACTATTTTTTCAGGCTCAAGTTGCAGATCTTGAACGAATTCCGTTTAATACTTAGACTATTGAATAGCAACACACCAAGTAGAGGAGAAGGCCCGAATATCGACACCCATCAATGAGATGTGGACGCGTAGTCTCTTATACAGTGTAGAGATCGAACAATTTTTTCACACTTATGTTGCAAATCTTCAACGGATTCCATTTATTAATTAGATTCTTAAATAAAAACACACCAAGTAGAGGAGAACGTCCGAATATGGACACCCATCAATAAGATGTGGCCGCGTAGTCTCTTAAACAGTGTAGAAATCGAATAATTTTTTCAGGATTGCTGTACGTACCATGTGGAGAAGCTTATGTTTGCGTATTACACACAAACACACAAAAAATGGTCCTCATGACACTGAACTCCATAATTGCAAAAAAATTACAAAAAACTTTCTAGTAGGTAAAACAATATAGAATAGGTCACACAGTAATCCACCAGACACCCGCGATTGGATAGGGAGCACTCGGTTGTAAAACATCCTTGGGCTCTTGAGCATGAGAACTGAAACGCGTACAAATGGCGATCCTGCCTGTTTGTTTATGAGTCAGATTTCGTCTGTAACAGTCTGATGAGCGAATGTTGGTGTTGCGAGGACGAGATCAACGGTATAATGAATATTTCTTGACGCCAACAACTCTTTTCGGTGGCGGTTCAAAGTGCGTTTGGGAAGGCATTTGTTTTAATGGGCGCACATATCTCAATATCTTCATTGCCGCAACTATGACAGCGGTGAGGTATTAGGATTTGAGTGTTGAATCAATTATTGTTCCCTTTGCGGCAGCCATTGGCGATAGTTTTACGTTTATCAACGATAATGCTTATCCACTCCAGGCAAGAATTATTAGAGAACACATATAATTGCATGACATTAACTGAATTGGTTATTCTCCCGCTGTCTTCCAGACCATAATTGTATCCAACATGTCTGGTCTGCAATGTGCAATGTTAAAGAAATTACAACACTTATCTGACTAACCTCAGACATTACAACAGCTCGCCAATGCTTTGATGGACATTTGCCAAAACATTCTTCAAGCTTTCATTGATAATCTCATTTGCTCAATGCCGAATAGAGTAAATTCACTACAAAGAGCTAAAGAAACCGTGATTTCCAGGTGTTTCTAAAAGAAGGAAACTTTTTTTTAAGCTTGTCACCAGGTCAGAATCTTCAGTTTGTTTATTTCTCTACTAGACTTGTTTACATTTGCCATTTCAGGAAGATTAACCATAAGATGACACAGTACATACAAAAATTGCCTTTTTATTTCCCTTCATATATTATAACATGTACGCAAATTACCCACTTTGAGGGATTAAAGAATTTGATTTCCTTTGTTTCATACAATTATTGCATGTGATGTAAAAATGGAAAATATACCATGAACAAATTTTTTCTCGAAATTTTAGGAAAAAATTGCGTCTACTAGTATTGTATTTACATGGAATATAATTGATTTAAACTCACAAAAGTTTTACCGCTGCGAACAGGATTCGAACCTGTGCGGGCAGAGCCCATTTGATTTCGAGTCAAACTCCTTAACCACTCGGACATCGCAGCTCGTATTTAACAGCTGGGGTTGCCGCTTTATATTCAAGGATTTATTAATCAAAATGTGTTTTTTATTGTTGTACATTTATAGTTATATGGGTTTACAATTATAAACCACACCTATAGCCTCAGATACTCAAGCATAAATAACTGTAACTTCAGACCGTCTGTATTACTCGAAAATTACTTAACAGTTAAGGTGTTTACTGAAAATTAGACAAAAGTGTTTTGTTTCAACTCATAATGTATTTCCATGAAAGAAGAATTATCAATTTCACTAATTAACTAACATATGATACGAATCGCTTATGACATTAATAAAAAAATCAGGACCAGATAAAGGTGTTGTATCAACGAAACGCGTTGTACTGAAAAAATCTTGTGAAATTCTTCTATTATTTATCAGGGGAGGGATTGTTTAAACCTTCTTGATTTTTCTAGATATTCTGACTTTTTTAACCTAAATATGACAAATATTCCGTTGTGAATCATTAAAAACTCATTTACTAAGATCTTATCTTTAATTGGTTAAAAGATTGGTTTATTCCTCTGTATATTTTGCTATCAGAGATCCTAAGAAACGGCCTTAGAGCGAAGAGACGATATTTCAAAGTTATTCATTAACTTTATATAATAACACTGGTTCATATTTTTTGATCCATGATCTATTGCGTTTGACATTGTTATATACTAAAAATCAGTTTGATAATGAGTCGATACTTGATAGAAGTAGAATTTGAATGACTTTAAATTCAGAATTATATATTATAATTTCTACAATATATATTGAAACTATATACAAAAACTATCAAATTGATATTCACCCCAAATAATATTCCATGATGAGAAAAATAACCAGAATTAAAAAATCAATTTGAATTTGAGTCAATACTTGCACAGAAGTAAAACTTAAATGACTTTAAATTCAGAATTATATAATTCTCATGAAATATTTCTGATTTTCTGGTTATTTATCTTATCATGGGACATTGTTTGGGGTGAAACAGTTATGTTATGTTTTTCTGTGTTCCGATTACAAATAGTTAGAGGTTATAATTAGCAACACGTTCATCATTTCTGTTTTATTTTGGATACTTTGAAGCTTACTTCGAGTTTGTACGTTTCAGGTTTTATCTTATTTGGTGAGTTAAATTTTGATCTTGATCTTGATTATTTGAACCTGAATTTAAGACATTTCTGAAGAGGTCTAGAGATCGAAATAGCTATCAAATGTTAGAATTCTCGTTCAATTATTTTTATTTGATCCTTTATTTTGAGAATTTTAGTTGATTTTGGATTTGTGGATTTTCTTGTATTTGTATGACAATATACATACTTATATAGTTTTTGTAAATACATTTGTATTAATACGTTTTATGTCGGGATGTAAAAAGATTTTTTCCGAGTCGATATTTTATATTGATTATATATAAAGACATCAATTTGATAGTTTTTGTAAACAGTTTCAATATATATTATAGAAGTGAGTAATCGAGTGAGTCATTTGAGCAAGCGATGAAAACCTCACGTCAGTGCTTTTCTAGACATTTTTTCAAAGTACTCACATGAAGGGGTGTTCCTTTTTCGGGGGTTTCCATGAAAATCCAGCTTAACTAAGTGGTCTCAGAAAGATTCGTAAGGAAATAGGGCTTGGAGTAAAATTCCTCATAACATCACCGCCTTTCTTGAAGTAGTTGCTCCAACCAACATACCAAGGCTTCTCTCTAGGTCTCATTTTGGCCCTATCTGATCTCATACTCAGAACTTCATCCAAAGACTTGAACTCGGTTTTGTAAGGAAAAAACTGACATGTTGGATCATCGCCGTCGTCCATAGAGCTGTACAAATCTTTGAAGAATTCGAAATCGAAAACTCTCATGGCCTTCCACGATTCCGTTGCATCTTTCACTAGGACAGGTTTGGCGCTTTTGATGTATTCTGTATCGAATTTTTCGACCGAAACATTATATAGTTTCTCGATTTCATTAACGTCTTGACATATTTGGCAGTTTTCGTCCTTGCGAAATAGTTCGGTGAACGATGGAGATGGCTCGATTAGACACTGCAACAAATTACACTGATGAACAAACAAATCTGATTTTTTTTGTCTCTATCTCAAATTCGCGGGTATTTTTCAAATATGTCATCCATTTTTGTCTGACAGCTACCATTATTTACTATTTTCACTTAGATTTTCGTTTTTTATTGGACACTAAAATATATTTTGTTATTGTTTTCGATATGACTTCGTCAAGAAGATGTTGTGTGCTTAATCCTGATTTCTCTTGGTATATTTGTGGTGAATATATATTTGCAAAATATCGAAAACCTATATCGGACTTTGTGAAAACTGCGTTTCATCAATACTTTGAAATAAAATTGTGTAATCAAGGCAAGCCATGGGTTCCTTATATTGTATGACAGAAATGTGTGGTATACCGTTAGGGTCCAGTGGAAAAAGAGATGCAATAATGTTCATGAGAAGCATGATTTGGCGAGATCCTCGAAACCACGATAGCTACTTCTGCGTTGTGAAAATAAACGGAATTAACCCTGGAAATCGAAGTAAGTGGTCATATCCTAACTTATCTTCTGTTCAGCGACCTCGTTTAAAATAACGAGAGGTACAACCCAGCACATCTAAATCTTCTGATGATCCAAATCTCTGTGAACCCCAACGAAATACTTCAAGTGAAGACTGATTCAGACTACAAATTTAGGCTCTGCATTAACTTTAACATGTCTTCATCTGCTTTAACCGGATTTCCGGAAAGTGGCGCATCTTCGATATCACAATTGCCAGATCGAAATTTTGCAAACCAGTTCTGGCACTGGCGTACTGTCATAACATGTTCTCCGGTTAATTTCCTTCTGGCTTTAGGAGAATTTTTACCTTTTCTATAGTAAAATATGACGAAGATGCTGCTTATTGCTCTCCATATTTAAAAGAGCACCAACCAAAAACTATTGCGTAGAATTAATTGAACTTTTTCACACACAAGCCTTGTTATATCAGTCTCAAAACATATAATGATTATGCGGCTCAAGTGTGAAGTTGAGTTCGAAATCTGTCGAGAAAAACGGAATTATTTTCCAAACAACCTTATACTTTCAGCCAACACTTTTCCTAATTCTACAAAGCGCAGAAAATTCACGTTTTTTCGGCGAATAATTGCGGACCGTCTTCCACAATCTAAATCTCCCCTTCGGAAAAGTCTCCGGCGAGAACAACGGCCGTGTTTCCTCCCAGATATGCATTCTGGCGCAATTCTTCTTCCCCGCTGACAGGCCTGCAAATGTTTATGCAGATACCCGTCGTCTCCTTCGGACGGGGCCCCGGTCTGGCTGTTCCAGAATCAAGATCGGCCCGACCAGATCTCGACGGTATCCCATCAATCAACACCTTAAGGCCCCGGCTCATTTACCGAGAATAGGGTTCCTTCGCTGTGTCTCGGAATCCGAAGAATGTTCCCGATGCTGCGATATTAAAAAATATCGTTTTTACCCGTATGATACGTGTTTATCCGGACGGCCGTGGGTTATTGGTCGACGCCGAATGGATTATGCGAAATTTCTCTACCCAGCCATGGTTGAAGCCATAAATCCGAATATTGATGGAATATGAATTGAATATTACTTCGAATGGTTCCTTCGAATATTTAAATATTAACCAGATCAAATATATTGATTTTTCGCAAATCACTTGATGAAACATTTTGGATATTAATAAGGTAGACAAATACACTGGGCTTAAGTTTGACTGTTTATTTCATGTATGTTGACATAAAAGTCTTGAATTAGAAAATTTATAACAAAATGTTCATCTTATTTACTAATATAATCCCCATTTAACTGTAAACACTTGACTAAACGTCGAAGTGCACCCGAAACTAGATCACCTCCATAACTTTCGGTGATGGTAGTCCAGGACTGTAAAACTGACTGAATTAAATCATTATTTTGTATGTTTTCAATGGGACTAAGATCTGGTGAAGCTGCTGGCATTGAAATTGTTGTCACTTGGTGCTCTTGCATCCAATCTTAAATATTGGCCGAAGTATGGCATCTTGCATTTTCCTGCTGAAAACGCCACCCCTGTGGATATAAAGCATGCGTCGTTTCAAGGAGAAAATCCTTCAGAATCCCACAATACTTTTCACTATTAATGGTACCATCAACTATACAGCATATATCAGCACCACGCTGAGTTATTGCTCCTCAAACCATTATTTTGGTGGGAATTTTGGCAATTTGAACGGTAACAGGTTGTTCTGATTTTTAAGTGATTTTCACCAGGTTGGGAACAACTTTCATCAGATAGAGAGACATTATTGAAATTATCTTCTTGAAAATGTTTGCAAAATTCTACCCTTCGTTCCTTTTGTAAAGGTGTCATTATAGGGATTTTTTTTCTGGTTTCCTTGACATGTAGCCTTGTAATTTCAGTGAGATACGGACGGTTTCTGGACATACTTTTATATTTCGTTGATTTCCAAATCTGTTAGCCAATTTGCGAAACCCCAGACGCGGACTGTGTCGTCCTAAATCCAATAAAGCGTTCAAATTGTTTACTTTAATTTTACGCGGTCTGAAACTTGTCTATGCCTAATATCCATGCCATTTTTTATCTTCTTTATTATCTCATATATAGCACTCTTTCCAGTTCAGTCAATTGCACTAATTTTTGAATGTTTCGAAAACCTTTTTTTGATTTTCTCGGCCTTTACTTGACGGAAATTCATCTTCAATATAAAAGAAATAGTAACTTCCACTATTTTATCGATTTACACGACAATTGTTTCGTCATACCATGACTTCATCAGGTCAGTATTTTAACTGTGGTGTACAATGTAAAACATGACCTTAAATACACAGCTCTGGTACAAGAAATAGAGGAAAGAGATGGTTTACAATCAATGAAGAATATTATAATAAGTAGGGGGGATCTGTTTATATCTTTTTGATCATTCAATAAAATTTATCTTTTATTATATCTATTGATCTCTGAACTTTCTAACAGGTTTAGTTTCTGACTTTTGTTTTCGATGTGTAATATTTCATAGATCATATTTAAATTATGACCAGTCTCTAACAAATGGTTGGCATAAGTTGAATTTGGTTTTTCATCAATATAACATTTTTCATGTTCTCGTATCCTTGTCATATACACATGGGCAATCACTACATGTTAACTTGTAAACTCCTGATTGATTCTAGAAATGACGTCTTTATTATTTTTTATTAAGCTACCTAAAGAATTAATAGTTTTAAAAGAGATGTTATGATTTTCTAATGAAAATAAATTACAAGAAAGCAATATCACTTGTATATCCAAAATTTCACAATTCAAACGAAACAAAATTTATTTCTTTAACTTACATAGGCCAAAAATCTGAAAAGATTGCTAGATATTTGAAGGAGAAAGAAGATTATAACATCTCCTTACAAACCATCAATTCTTTAGGCAGCTTAATGAAAAATAATAAAGACGTCATTCCTAAAAACAAAAAATCAGGAGTTTACAAGTTAACACGTAGTGATTGCCCATGTGTATATGTGGGACAGACAGGCCGTTCATTCCAAACAATGATACGAGAACATGAAAAATGTTATATTAATAAAAAACCAAATTCAACTTATGCCAACCATTTGTTAGAGACTGTTCATAATTTTAATATGATCTATGAAATATTACACAACGAAAACAAAAGTCAGAAACTAAATCTGTCAGAAACTTTAGAGATCAATAGATATAATGAAAGACAAATTTTATTGAATGATCAAATAGATTTGAACAGATCCTCCATACTTGATATTTTTCACTAATTGTAAACCATCTCTTTCCAACCCTCTATTTTTTGTACCAGAGCTGTGTATTCAAGGTCATGTTTTACATTGTATACCTCAGTTCAAATACTCACCTGATGAAGTCATGGTATGACCAAAGAATTGTCGTGTAAATCAATAAAATAGCAGAAGTTAACATTTGTTGTTCTTATATGTTTCGAAAACCTTTGCTATACAAATATTCTAGCTGTTTACTTTTTTCTAGTTGCGAAATTATTCCATAAATTGTATACCTGTTGACAATCAACAATACTTGATAAATAGTGTTGCCATGCAACTTTAGCCATAGCCGACTATCTGCACAATCTATTTTATACATTACTTTTGTCTCAGAATATTACAAAAAATTAGTATATTAAAAAAAATTTTTCAGGAAGGCAACGTGAGATTAAAGAAAACAATTCAAACATTCATTGGCCTTAGGACGGCACAATCCGCACCTGGGGTTTCGCAAATTGGCTAACCGATTTGGAAATCAACGAAATATAAAAGTATGTTTAGAAACCATCCGTATGTCACTGAAAAAATAAGGGTACATATCAAGGAAACCAAAAAATCCCTATAATGACATCTTTATGAAAGGAACGAAGGATAGAATTTTGTCAACATTTTTAAGAAAATAATTTTAATAATGTCTTTATATCTGATGAAATTTTTTTCTAACTTGGTGGTAATCACTTAAGAATCCTATCAAAACAACCTGTTACCGTTCAAGTTTCCAAATTTACCACCAAAATAATGGTTTAAGAAGCAATATCTCAGCGTGGAAGCAATATCTCAGCGTGCCTCTCTGTATAGTTGATAGCACGATTAATAGTGAAAAATATTGTGGGATTCTAAGCAATTTTCTCCTTGAAACGGCGCATGCCTTATATCCAGAGGGGTGGCTTTGTCAGCACGATAATGCAAGATGCCATACTTCGGCTGCTACTCAATCTTGGATGCAAGGATGCAAAAACATCAAGTGACAACCATTTTATGGCCAGCAGCTTCACCAGATCTTAGTCCCATTGAAAACGTATGAGAACTAATGAAGATTGCAGTTTAAGGAGCAGCACCACGAAATAAAGATGATTCAGTCAGTCCTGGACTACCATCACCGAAAATTATGGAGGTGATCTAGTTTTGAGTGTACCTCGACCTTTAGTCAAGTGTTTACAGTTAAATGTAGGTTGTATAAGTGAATAAGATGAATATTTTGTTTTAATTTTCTAATTCAAGAATTAAAAATATATACTAAATAATTACAATTGAGCCTTGTTTTTTCCGGATAATTTCTAGACGAATCATATATATATAGTCGTTGACAGCTTCAGCTTGTGCAAATATTTGAGGAGTGAGGTGTGCCAAAGGTTTGTCTAGTTATTTAATAGTTTCATTACTAAAACGTGCTTGCGCTTAAATATCTCTATGGATTCCAGGATGTCTAGATTTTTGCTTTCGCTTCCAGGTGTAATATTTCAAGATTGTCCAACTCTGGGAAGATATGATTTGTTTCGAAATAATGTTTCGTAAAGTAAGTGTTATCTTTCCGGTTCCTAAATGAAGATTGATGTATTAGTTGTAGGCTTTTTTGGCAAGATCTCCCGGTTTGTCAAAAATATACGCTGACAAGTTAATTTATAAACTGCAGAATTATTCAGCCGGTTCTTTTGTCGTAAGCATTCAAAAAGAGGTTGCAAATTTTATGTGAAGGTGTGAAAGCTATTTTTATGACAGTTTTCGAAAATATTTGAGCTATTTTCTGCGAGATTAGTCCAAAATATGTTAGTTGTACTACAATGACAAGACACTTGAATAACTAACTTATTTTGGAGTTTAATCTTGCAAAAAATAGTTCAAATATTTTCAAAAACTAACATATCAATAGCTTTCATACCCTCATATTAAATTTCCATCGGCGGTGATCTGCCAAAATGTGATACATCCGTCGGAAGAGCCAGTAGTCAAAAGGAGCAAAGTCCGGAGAATACGGAAGGTTCTGTAAAACATCCCATTTGATTATTTCTAAATGTTTTTTGACAAATTATGTGACGTGAGGCCGAGAGTTGTCATGCGAAAGAATAACTCTATCATGTCTGTTCTTATATTTCAAACGTTTTTCTCGAAATGCACCGTTCAAACGAAGTAATTGAGGTCTGTACTGATCACCCCTAATAGAATCACCAGGTTTTAGCAGCTCGTAGTACACAACGCCCACCAGACGGACATCATAACTTTCGAACTCTGATGAATGTTCAGCTTTGTTGTTGATGTTAGTTCGATGACAACGATTGGCCGGGCTAAGCGTAGTATTTTTTCTTGAGGTTGTCGTTAAAGATCCTCTTTTCGTCACCAGTCAGTACCCGGCGTAAAAAAAACCTTTCTTATTCAGCTTTGAAGCAGCTGCTCACAACAAAATAATCGTTCTTCTAGATTTCTTGGTCTCAATTCATAAGGAACCCAATTGTCTTGCTTTTGAATCAGGTACATAGATCCAAGTGAAGGCACTGTTTGTTGTTTGTGATTACCACAACGTAAGTGCAAACTCATCTTGCGTTAGACTCGAATCTTCGTATAGCAATGTCTATCTATAATTCATCGTCTTCGAATTGTTTTGGCTGTCCATAGTGAGATCTAACTTCAACGCTAAAATCACAATGTTTGTAGCGCCGTTACCTTTCTCTACATGACTTGTCAGTTGGAACATGGTCACTTCGAGGAGCATACGATGAGCTTCAGCTGCACTTTTTTCCAATTAAAACAAAACAGTAAAATTTCTCACAAATGCTGTTTAGTTATCTTTAGCCATCTTTCGAAAACGTACCGAACTAAATTGTACTTCCAATATTTTTTAAAAGAGTAATAAAAAAGACCTTTTTCCAATCTATGTGAAGCATTTTTTGGGAATGTAATTTGTTATTTATGAATATCCAATCTAAACAGAGTGTGTTTGATGATCGCGGTCAATATTTCATATTTGTGCTTGATTCCTCGTTTATTAACTGTCGCACATTTCGAGTGTTTTCTTAGAGTAATAGAACTTTCGATAGGAATAACTGTGATTTGACAGAAGGTAGAAGCCATGTTGTTTTAACATTTCTGTTCAGTAAGCATTGACATGATGGACTCACGCCGCAACAACGTTTACAAATTGTTGCAATTCATTTTCAAAATCAGTGTTCTATTCGCTACACTTATAGAGCACTTCGTGAAATTTATTGTTTACATAATCGTCCATCAGAGCAGCTTATTCTTCGAACTATCGATAGATTTCGGACAACATTTTCTCTACTCGAAAATTGGAAAATTTTGCGTGAAGATCTTGGTCTACACCCATACAACATCCAACTGATTCAAGAACTAAAGCCACTTGACCATAATAAGCGCGTTCGTTTGCTGATTGGGCCCTTGAACAGCTTGAAGTTGATCCAATTTTTTATCGTAAAATTGTGTATAGTGATGAAGCTCATTTCTGGTTGAACGGCTATGTAAACAAGCAAAATTGCCGTATATGGAGTGAAGACAATCCTCAAGAAGTTCTGCAGGTTCCATTGCATCCTGAAAAATGCACTGTATGTTGTGCTTTACACGCTGAAGGCATCATACTTCCATATTTCTTTAAAAACGATGCTGGAGCTAACGTTACAGTGAATGGTGCTCGTTACAGATTGATGGTCAATGATTATTTGTTTCAAAATTTGAATGGTATCGACCCAAAAGTGTTTTAGTTCCAACTAGATGGTACTACATCTCATGCTGCTACCGTAACAATTGATTTATTGAAAGAAAGATTTGGCGATAACATTATTTCGAGAAATGGTCCAGTTAATTGGCCTCCAAGATCATGCGACATAACTCTACTGGGTTATTTTCTTTGGGGTTATGTCAAGTCATTGCTTCATGCTGATAAACCAGAAAGAATAGACGCTTTGGAAGTCAACATTATGTTATTGATGAAATAAGGCCTGAATTACTCGAAAAAGTGGTCCAAAATTGGTCTGGTCGAATGCGGTTCCTCAGAGCTAGTCGTGATGGACATATGCCGAAAATTATACATAAATGTCATAAAATTATCTTTCAAATTAAAGAAATTTTGGCTTCGCCCTTATTTTAAATGTGTTTTATGTCAATTTAAAGTTCTATCACTCTAAAAAAAACACCCGATATGTGTTGATAATTCTATATGCAGAAATGGTAAACGAAAATGGTCGAAAAAGCTAAAAACTCTGAAGTCTGTCAAGTGATTGGTTAAATTATTGAAGTATATAAATTGAAAATTACTACGAATAAATATTTGAATATTACAGATTAATAGCTGGAATTAATTCACCAAAACCTCTACAGATTTTAATCCAAATAAATCTCATAAAAACATTTAGAATTGAATTTTAAAAAACATATCCTAAATAAACTGTATCACCTTATGGACATACTACTCTGTCAAGAAAGGTAATCCCAAGAAAATGAAAGATAAATAATAAATATACTACTCTGTCAAGAAAGTACCGGGAATTTTCAATTAAAACAACATTTTTACATTTAATCGTCAAAATTTATTGGGTCGCCTTCAAAACAGGCTCCATTTGCTCCAATACATCTATGCCAACGGCACTTCCAATTATCGAAACATTTTTTATAGGCGCTTTCCGGGATGGACTTTAGCTCTCGCGCCGAATTTTGTTTTATGGCTTCAATCGACTCAAAACGGGTGCCACGAAGGGGCAATTTTAGTTTTGGGAAGAGGAAAAAGTCGCAGGGAGCCAAATCCGGCGAATACGGTGGTTGCTGAAGCACGTTTGTTGAGTTTTTGGCGAGAAAGTCAGTCACAATCGTAGCTCGGTGAGAAGGCGCGTTATCGTCATGCAAAATCCATGAGTTGTTCGCCCACAAATTTGGCCGCTTCTTACGGATACGCTCACGCAAACGTTTCATAACGCCTAGGTAATACTCCTTGTTTACCGTTTGACCCTCTGGAACGAATGCGTAGTGCACCACGCCACGGATATCGAAGAAAACAATGAGCATCACCTTCATTTTCGAGCGGCTTTGGCGTGGTTTTTGCGGTTTCGGCTCATTTTTTGCCACCCATTCCGATGATTGCTGGCTTGTTTGCATATCGTACTCGTAGACCCAGGTCTCATCACCAGTTATAATGCGTTCCATGAATGTAGAATCGGAATTACAGCGATCCAGCATGTCTGAAGCAACCTGTTCGCGATGACGTTTTTGAAGAAAATTCAGGTCTTTCGGTACGAGTCGTGCGGCCACCTTTCTCATGCCCAAAATATCAATCAAAATCGTACGTGCGGACTCGTGGAATATCTTAAGATCATGTGCTATCTCTCTCAAGCTGGTACGACGGTTTTCCAGCACCCTTTCCTTAAATTTATCGACGTTATCTTCGATCGAAGCCGTCGATGGGCGACCACTTCACGACCGTCCTTGAAGGCTCTGTACCACTGATATGCACGAGTTTTCGATAGAGCATTATCACCAAAGGCCTTTTGCAACATTTTCAATGCATCGGCATACGAAAATTCATTTGCAACACAAAACTTTAAACAAATTCTTTGCTCAACGTAATCACCCATAGTAAAAATCGGCACGCACTCTGACATCGACTGACTTAATCAGCTGTTGCAAACACACTAGTTAACAGATCCCGCTCAAGCTTGGCATAGTAATTAAGGACAGTGGTACCAACCTAGGAAAAAAAAATTTTACCTGCCTCATTGCCCCGCCAGATTTAAATCAATAATTCCCGGTACTTTCTTGACAGAATGTATATATTATCATCACATCTGGTGGAAATTAACTGATAAAGAATCAAAAGAAATATAAAATAATGATAAAATTATTTAGACATCACCTTTACATATATGTATATGTTTCGATAGGATATAGAAGAATCACAAGTTCCATCAACAAAAAATGTCCAACATATAATTTAAAAAAAGGCCTTTTTTATTTTCCTTTTTCAAAGAATATATAGCACATTCTCCAGAGAAAGATCCTGAGACGTTCGGACCCAAAATCTCATCAAGAAGGATTTATTGGAATAAACAAAATAATCATTTAAAAATAGATAACAATACTTTTTTCAACACAACACATTTCTGCAACAACTAACTAATTATGACCTAAACGAAAATTAGGTTATATCACAGAAATATACAAAGAAGATACGACTTAGACTCTACATTAGATAACCGCCACGCCATTTGTGATTCTTTAATATACATTCGAAACATGTATATGTAAAGGTGATGTCTAAATAATTTTATGATTATTTTATATTTCTTTTGATTCTTTATTAGTTAATTTCCACCGCATGTGATGATAATATAGATGTCTATGAAGTGAAACAGTGTATTTAGAACATGTTTTTTAAATTTTAATTCTAAATGTTTTCATAAGATTTATTTTTAGATTAAAATCTGTAGAGGTTCTGATGAATTAATTCCAGTATTATTCTGATTGTTTCAAGATTCATTGAATTTTGAAATTTCACTCAATATCAAAAAGTCACCCTGTATATCCAAAACCAAGGCTTTCAGGCGGTTAAGATATCTCGTTAACCTAGAAGGTTTCCGTTTGTCGCATTTCTTCCGGGATATCCTGGATAAAACACGAGCTTGCGGAAAAGTACATTCAATTAGAATGATGAATGGGGTAATAAAGCAAAATATGGATAGATGAACTATAATCAATCAAAAGATCTATGATCAGTATCTTCCGTGGGAATTAATTCTGCATTTTACCTGACTCTGGGCATTAAAGAGAAGCCAAATAAGCTCAGTGAATAATCAACACATCGACCATCATAAATTATTAGCGCAGTTGTAAATGTAAATTTTATAGTATTTAATGATGTAAGTTAGTAGTATATTTTAAAAATAAATATTGTTGTAGTCTAGAGAAACAAACCTTTAATGCAGGTAGAGGAATTGTTTGACCTGATACGTCGCAATAAAGATAAGAAATTAAATATTCATGCGGGAGCTAGATGGAGTCGATTTTGTTTGTACCCCTCAAGAGTAGGACGAAAAACTCTCTTGTCCCAGAAAGATATATTATTATCATGGATATTTCAGTGTAATCATCTCAATAATAAGCTTAAATATCTTTTCTTTTGAAAAACTGCTATTTTGGTTCTCCACATTGATATGCTTTTTGCGCACAAATTCCAATGAACAGCGTGCTATCGTTTCGCCCGAATGTCTGTAATTTTCGAATTTTGAGAATAGTCTTGAATGATCAGCTTAGACTCACTGAATCGGGTAATTATATACAGAGTATCTACTTTTAAAACGGCCAAACTTCAAGGGGAGATCATACAGATTATTTGCAACGAAAAATGTCATACACATTGTCGAAATCTTGATGGTTATTCTTCAATTTCACATTTATTTTCCATAAAATCCATTATACTTCAATTTTTCTTGTAGCCTCATCAAATTCGACCACATATCTGAAAACGGCAATAAATTTGCTACAAGATAAGAAGTTTTGTGTGCTAAAAAATTCTCATTGCCGGTGTGGTAAGGAGATGAATATCACGATTCTGGAGTGAAAAAAATCAGTCATTATTTTCTAATAGTTTTATCGATGAAAAATTATTAATTATGGACATGTGTTATTTTCAGCAAAAATTACTTCATTAAGTGTGCTTTCGAATGACATATCAAGTATTGTGCTAGCTGTTTGTCCTCTGCCATAATATCATGGCTGAGAAGATAAGAACGAAAAGTTGAAATATTCCAAACCTAAATTTGCTCTATCTTGAAGCTCCTTCTGATTGAATGTCAAAGAAAACATTAAGGATTTTAAATCTGACAGTTTCTGTCGCTTAATAATTAAGGGTATTAGTACGTTTTCTTGAATCCAACGAATTAACTCAATTCATAATAAGTATTCTATGAAAAATCGAGTAAATTATGCCTGTTTTTTCAAACATCGAATATTGCGATCTGTTGTTCATTTATGGATTTGCGAATGGAAATGCTCGCGCAGTGGTTCGAGTGTACGGTTTGCGTTTTTCCAACAGATGACAACCAAATAGAAAAATATTTATACAAATGTTCAGGCGATTAGGTGAAGGCATGCACCTGCTATACTTCAAGCTGTCCGGAAGGACTCCACCACAAGTACTCGTCGAGTTGATTGTACATTGAGGATTCATCATTCTACAGTACATCGAGAAATCAAAAGAATAAGTTACATCCATTTCATTTGAAGAAGGTGCAGGATCTGTCACGATGCTGAGACGAGACTAACATTTTGTAGGTCATACCTTAATAAGTTAGGAGAGTGGGGGGGCAATAGGATATTACGTACTAATGAGCCCACTTTCACGAAAACTGGTATTATAAATTTGCGAAATGCCATGTATGGAAAAGAGCAAACCCCATACGTCTATTGTTTCTCATTTCCAGGATGAGTTAAGGGTCAACGTGGGGTTGAGAGTCATGAGAGGTGAACTTTTTGGACCAGTAATACTTCCCGATTGCCTCAACGTTGAAGAATTGATTACATTAATCGAAAGCAGCTTAATAGCCATATTGGATGTAATATCCATGGCTAACAGACAAAATGTCTAGTTTCAAATGGACCAGCTCATAACAACCGGAAAGTACGGGACTTAATGAATGAATATTTTGGGGTACAATGGATTAGAAGGTACGGTCCTATAAGATGGCCACCAAAGAGCCCCGATTTCGCATTTTTATGTCTGGAACACCTTGAATGAAAGAGTATATCATTCGCGTTCAGACTCGAGAGGATCTGATCGAAAGAATAAAATTGTGTTGTGCAGAAATGTGTCAGAAACATTGTGAACTTCGCAGTATTGTAGATTCAGTGCGAAAACGATGTGTGAAATGTATTGAACAAGGCCGTGGATATCTCGAACAATTGTTATGGATAGTAGTAGCCCGTTTTCTTCACATTTTTTCATAAAATCCGTTTTATTTAGTTTATTCGTTCGAATTATTTTGATTCGTCAGATAAATTCATGATTTCCATGCGGATAAATTTAATATTAAATCATGAATAGCTTCAAGATAGAGCAAATTTAGGTCTGGAATGTTTCAAATTTTCGTTGTTATCTTCTTAGCCATCATATTATGGCAGAAGACAAGCAGCTAGCACAAAAGTTGATATGTCATTCGAAAGAACACTAAATGAGGTATTTTTTGCTGAAAAGAAAACATATTCATAATTTATAATTTTTCATCCACAAAACTATTGGAGAAATTGGACTGATTTTCTTCACTTCAGAATCGTGGATATTCATCTCCTTACCACGCCGGCAATAAGATTTTTTTTGGCACACAGAACTCTTAATCTTGTAGCAAATTTTTCCAGGTATGTGGTCAAATTTGGTGAGTCTACAAGGATAACTGAAGTATAATTGATTTAGTGGAAAAACTTGAAAAATTTCATGAAATCAAGGATTGTGAAATTGAATAATAACCATCAACATTTCGAGTATGTGTTATATCACATTTTTTGTTGCAAATAACTTGTATGATGTCCCCTTGATGTTTCGCTCTTTTAAAAGTAGACTCCCTGTATATTTACGTCAGTAAATGATAAGAGTGACCACAATTTGGGGGAAGCGTGTTCAAGCATTATGAGTAAAATTATTATGAGTTTAACGCACAAAACTTCTCTGCAACTGTCTGTTGATTTGAGTGCAATGTTTTTCCCCAAATGTGAATTCAATACGCTGCCCACCAATGAAAGTTGGCATAAAAAATTGTTGAAAAGTCTATGTATCGGGTGTTTTTCTAGAGTGATAGCACTTTAAATTGAAATAAAACACATTTAAATTGAGAATGAAGCCAAATTTATTTTTTATTTCAATAATAATTTTATGAAATTTATGTTTTGAAAATAATTTCAGGCATATGTCCAGCACGGTTAGCTCTGAGGAACAGCATTCGACCACATCAATTTTGGACCACTTTTTCGAGTAATTCAGGCCTTATTTCATCAATAACACGAGTTATGTTGGCTTCCAAAGCGTCTATTGTTTCTGGTTCATCAGCACAAACCAATGACTTGAAATAACCCCCTATATATCCAGTGGAGTTATGTTTTCTCGAAATAATGTTACCGCCAAATCTTTCTTTCAATAAATCAATTGTTAGGGTAACCGCATGAGGCGTAGCACCATTTTGTTGGAACCAAAACACTTCTGGGTCGATATCTTTCAAATTTGAAACAAATAATCATTGATCATCGATCTGTAACGAGCACCATTAACTGTAACATTAGCTCCACCATCGTTTTTAAAGAAATATGGACCGATGATGCCTTCAGCGTGTAAAGCACACCATACAGCGCATTTTTCAGGAACCTGCAGAACTTCTTGAGGATTGTTTTCACTCCATAGACGGCAATTTTACTTGTTTACATAGCCGTTCAACCAGAAATCAGCTTCATCATTAAACACAATTTTACGATAAAAAAGTGTATCAATTTCAAGCTGTTCTAGGACCCAATTAGCAAACAAACAACGTTTATTATGATCAAGTGGCTTTAGTTCTTGAACCAGTTGAATCTTGTATGGGTGTAGACCAAGATGTTTACGCAAAATTTTCCATGTGAGTCCAACTTGTTGTGAACGCCGACGAATAGACAAATCTGGATCATCATTAACACTATGTCTTACAGCAACGATATTTCCTTCTGTACGTACAGTTCTTTGTCTTGTTGTTGTTGCATCGAGTGAAAAAATGTTGTCCGAAATCTATCGATAGTTTGACGAGTAAGCTACTCTGATGGAAGATTAAGTAAACCACCATAAATTTCACGAAGTGCTCTATAAGTTTGGCGAATAGAACACTGATTTTGAAAATGAATTTCAACAATTTGTAAACGTTGTTACGGCGTGAGTCTTTCCATGATAATTTGTCAATGCTTACTGAATACAAATGTCAAAACAACATGGCTTTTACCTTGTGTCAAATCACAGTTATCCCTATCGAAAATTATATCACTAAAAAAAACACCCGATATTAGGAGTGAAATAAGTTCATGCGGTTTTGATAACAGATGTCGCTTCTAGTTTATTATTCTATTGTTTCATCTGGCAACATCTTCATTTGAATGTGTCATCAGTAGGTTTTCTTTCCAGTATCTTTCATTTCGCTGAAGAGTAAACAACAAAATTTCTTTGTGCTCTGAAAATGTCAACTTTTGTACCGAATAATGTGATCCAAACCAAAAATAAAAACTCTAAACAGTATTAGACCCAACTGTGAACCTTGGGGAACCCTAAGTTTCACTCTTCCGCTTCTCGACATTCTATTCTAAAACTATACAATCATAGTAATGGCGGATATTTTAATTTAAGATTTTTGTGTAATAATTTATAACTCAACTATCAAACAATTCATATCATTTCTTATACCAATTGCTGAATAACCATCGCTCTGAAATTTCATACTTTCTACAGACTCAACGATGATTGATTTTATCTACAAGCAAGCAGAATGATGCCATTCATGGATGGGTAATTTCCGTTTGAAATATCAAGACATCTACGAATTCAGGAAGTTTATTCGCCAGTTCAATCTATAATATTTTTGAGGAAGTAACCTCCCCGTGATTCAACTAACTGAAAGTCTACCCCCAACATAACGTAAACTTACACAGAACTTAAAATGATTGCATAAAGTTCAAACTTTAATTGTTTCCGAAAATTCTAATTGTTTGGGGGCGAAAGGGTTTATAAATAAGTCTGGGGATTTTTATTAAATTGGAAGTTGCTGTACCTCATCCTCTGGAAAGGCGGAACAAAGTTATTCGAGGGTAAGGTTGCTGCTACATCCACCGAATAATAAATTTCGTGTAATTTTCTATCACGTGTTTATTTCTTGAGAACAATGCGAAATTTGCCAATTTTGTTTAAATGTGGTTTGGAGTTTTTTCTGATAGATGAAATGATGTGCTCGTAAGTTAGGTAAGTAAGTTTGATTGAATTTTTTGATCTTACTTACATTATAACAGTTCAAATCTCAAATAAGTACGAAAAGGCTTTGTTAATTGCTGATCTACTGCTTATGTGCTAGCGATCAACAAGACCTATTCGGGCTTTGAACTGCTACACATATGTAAGTTTTTCTGATTCGAAGAAAATTTGGTTATTACAGCTCATACTTCTTATTAATTATAAAGGGTGATTCATTTAGAGGTACTTTTTGTGGTGAGGATTTAATTGAAGATTGCACATGCCTCATGTTAACTGAATTGATATTTCTGTTTGACAATTCATAACGAAAAGACTTAGCCCGGCACAGCGTATACAAATTGTTCAACTTTATTACGAAAATGAGCGTTCTACAAGGAATGTGTATCGTGCGCTTAGAGCAACTTATGGTCAACATAATCGGCTCACCGAACGCACAATTAGCTCTACCATCCGTAAGTTTGAGACTCAATTTTCATTATTGAATAATACTCGACCAAATAGACCACACCCAGCACGTAGTGAAGAAAATATAGGGGTGGTAGCGGCGAGTACACGCGGAGACCTGAAGTGTCGATTCGTCGCCGTTCTCAAAAGCTTGGCCTGTCATATTCAATAACTTGGCGTATTTTACGTAAGGATCGTCCTTTGAAACCTTACAAAACTCAACTAGTGCAAGAACTGAAGCCGACCGAATCGTTTCCGTTTTAGTCGTTGCCTCTTGACAAGCTTGCCCGATACACATTACTCGTAGGACGCCCATTTTCGTAATAAAGTTTAACAATTTGTTGAAGCTGTGCCGGGCTAAGTCTTTCCATTATGGATGGTCAAACACTACATTACAGAAATGGCATTTCATTTAACACGAAGCATGCGCAATCTGCAATTAAATACCCACCACAAAAAGTACCTCTAAATGAATCACCCTTCATTTGGAAAATATTATCAGCCAAATCAATCGATTTGTATTAGCACTAATAAAATTCATTAAATTAGAGGATAATACGGTCGTCGAAGATGATCAGGAAATGTGTTGTGTTTTCAATGACTATTTTAGCGGGATAGGACAGATATGCTGACGAAATATCGGAACCAGCGAATTCCAGGAAAAAAGATTTAAAACAACAAGTTTTTTATTCACTACAAACTTTCATGAAATTGAAAAGGCCATTGATAGTCTCAAATCAAAGAAATCTACGGGATATGATGAACCACTTGCTTATTTGTTTAGTAACTGTTTCAATAAAGCTTCTTTTCCAGAAATTCTTAAAAAAGGGAGAAGACAGAACGCAAATCAACAACTATAGACCAGTGACCCTTCTGTCCAATATATCGGGTGTTTTTTTAGAGTGATAGAACTTCAAATTGAAATGAAACACATTCAAAACAAGATTGAAACGAATTATTTTTTATTTGAAAGATAATTTTATGACATTTATGTCTCAAAAATAATTTCCGGCATGTGTCTACCACGACTAGTTCTGAGGAATCGCAATCGACCAGACCAATTCAGGCCTTATTTCATCAATAACACGAGTTATGAACCAAAACACTTCTGGGTCGATACAATTCAAATTTTAAAGCGAATAATCATTGATTATCGATCTGTATTGAGCACCGATCATTGTAACATTAGCTCCAGCATCGTTTTCAAAGAAATATGGAACGATGATGCCTCCAGCGTGTAACGCACGCCATATAGTGCATTTTTCAGGATGCAGTGGAACCTGCAAAACTTCTTGAGGATTGTTTTCACTCCATAAACGGCAATTTTGCTTGTTTACATAGCCGTTCAACCAGAAATGAGCTTCATCACTAAACACAATTTTACGATAAAAAAGTGCATCATCTTCAAGCTGTTCTAGGGCCCAATCAGCAAACAAACGACGCTTATTATGGTGAAGTGGCTTAAGTTCTTGAACCAGTTGGATCCTCTGTGGATGTAGACCAAGATCTTCACGCAAAATTTTTCACGTGGTGGATGCACAGAGTCCAACTTGTTGTGAACGTCGACGAATAGACAAATCTGGATAATCATTAACACTATGACTTACAGCAGCGATATTTCCTTCTGTATGTACAGTTCTTTGTCTTGTTGTTATTGTTGCATCGAGTAGAGAAAATGTTGTCCGAAATCTATCGATAGTTAGACGAAAAAGCTGCTCTGATGGACGATTATGTGAACCATAAATTTCACGAAGTGCTCTATAAGTTTGACGAATATAACACTGATTTTGAAAATAAATTTAAACAATTTGTAAACGTTGTTGCGGGGTGAGTCTTTGATAATTTGTCAATGCTTACTGAACAGAAATGTCAAAACACCATGGCTTCTACCTTCGGTCAAATCACAGTTATCCCTATCGAAAGTTCTATCACTCTAAAAATAACACCCGATAGCTTAGATCTTTGAAAAACTAATTAAGGTGCGTACGGTAGCGCTTATGGATAAATACAATATTATTTCTATTAATCAGTTGGGATTTCGCTAGGGTATGTCGACAGACGATGCTATAAGAAAAGTAACTGAACCTATTTATCAGAACATTGATAAAACTATTCCAGCTCTAGCAGTTGTTATAGATTTAGCTAAAGCATTTGACACTGCTAACCATAAAATATTGTCGGAGAAAATTTATATTTTCCTCAGAGGAAATATAAATACATTACTTCTCAGCTTTCTTTCAGGAAGGAAACAAATGATTCCAAAGTATGAAAAATCCAGTAGAGCAAGTATACTTAATTGTGGAGTTTCCCAAGGAACGGTGCTGGGGCCTGTTCTTTTTTTAATATACTTGAATGGTGTATTTGATCTGAAAAGTAGTGAAGAAATTATAAGCTTTGCCGATGATATGCTGGATATGTACAAGGAAATATCTTCGAAAAAACTGAAACAGAAAGCAATAGCTGACCTAATGATTCTAAAGAAGTGATTTGAAATCAATAAACTTTTCTTGAATCAACACGATACCAAATATCTAACTTTTTAATCTGATAAAGTCGAAATTCCAATCAATTTAACATTTTGAATACTAATGCCGCAAAATCACTTACATTGATCAGTATTTCAATTGGGCCTGCAAGTAATTTGCGCCAGTTTGCATTCATGATTTTCTGGATGGTAAATTCAATGATGTTATTGTGATATTAGATGTTTTTTTTTTTTTTTTGATATTCCAACCTACAAAATTCTGAAGTATTGAATTTTTTACACGACACAATGTTGCCTGTATCTTTAAAATCCTAAAGAACTAATTGGATCATTGATTATTAGAATTTTCTACACTGTACAATAAAGAAAATAGTTTGTTCTATGCCTCGTCTTCCTCAATTATATGCTCAAACATATTTTACTGTAACAGATTCATTAAACATCCTGTGAAAATTAAGACTGTTTCTTTGATTAAATTAAATAAATAAACCCAACCAAGGGAAGTATCCACAATACACATGAATGAATTTCATTCAGAACCCTGAGAGTTCAATTATTTGAATTCCCGGTTATAAACCAAGGGCACTCTGTAAAAATTGGGGTTTGTTTACAGTTCACAAGTGCCTAGGACGATAAGAAACAGAACAACACACATCACTCAATTCTGAATTCACTTTATGGTATATGAGAAGTGAAACAGGCGATAACAGGCGCGTTTTTTCCCCCTGAAATATTGTGTTTGTCGTTGGTTTGCAACAAAAGACATAAAAACACACTGCGTTGGAACTGAAATATTATAATTTCTTTTTTGTTCAAATAGGCATTCTGTATGTCGCGTTGTGAGCTTTGTACATAATTCGGATGAATGAACGGTCGTTAGGCGCCACGTTAAATATTCTTAACCGGCTACATTAACATAAACGGTTAACATCATAAAAGTAGTGATACAACGTCAAGAGATAGTACACTTGCTCATTAACAGTTGAATAATATTCATTTGTTGTTTAATGTATAAAATAGAAAACTCAATCAGTGTTTCAAAAGAAATATTCATTAAAAATTTTAATATCAAAACAAATTAAATATGTTAATCTTCTACAATTTCAATTTCAAAAAAATTTTATTCAAAAAACTTTTAGAATTAAATTAATGTCTAAAATAAGCACCGCTTACGTTTAATAGACGTATATAATCAAAACTCAATATATAATGTCGAATGGAATAAATAAACCAACAGATATACGAAAGTCATTAAAATTGATAAATAAATATTTAAAGGAGACAAAATTTTGTTTCTGATCTTACCTTTAAGAACACCAATTGCCTTTTAAAAATTTTGTCTCCTCTAAATATTTATTTATCAATTTTAATCTAGAGTATGCAAAATACATACAAGACATACCTTTGCGAGGTAATTCAAGTAAAGAAATGTGTTCTCGATATTTTCACGTGACCAACGCAGAATAAACTTTCCTCATGCTCAAATCAGACCATAGCTGATACTCCTTATTAATGATCGTTAAAAATTAAATTGAAGATCTGAGTTTCTCGAAAACACAAATGGATCAATTTTGAATTTAATATTTTTTTGCCCAGGAATATTAAAATTTTGAATTCTAGGTGGAACCTTTTTTTGGCGATTGAACTTGATATATCCACTCAGTTTGTATTTGTTTATTTAAATTTATTTATTTATTTAATCACACAGCCATTTTACATAAAAAATATCCTAAATAGAAAAACCACAACGAAATAATTAAACTAAAACATTATTTACATTATAAGATATTCTGAACATCTACAAAAATCCAAATATGAAAATAGGCTATACAATACACATAATTAAGCCTTTATTCAAACGAGTCAAAACTTGTGTTTCAAAATGTCTTTTCAAGGCAATTATTGAAGTTGAGAAGATGTCAACTTGGCAGTTATTTGCTAATCGTTGTGATCTGAGTAGAAGTTTGTTTAGACTATAATTAGATGGTGCAAAATTTATGTGGAAAACATCTCGTGATCTTAACAGGGCAGGCCTGCAATTAAGACTCAATCTGCTCAATAGATACTTATTATCGGTGAAGTTATTGATCAATTTGAAAATAATCATGAAGTCGAAGTTTTGCCTTCTTAACTATAAAGTCCTAAGATCGATTCGTTCATGATCATAATTTTCGGTTGTTAATGTAAGTCTTAGTTTGAAATTCGCCCACTTCAAAAATTTTCTTTGCGCACGTTCAATACTTTGTTTTATGACAGCTATAAGATGCAGATCCATTAAACAACGGATGAATATTTCAGTACAGTTCTAACATTTGTACAGTATACTGTTTTCATTGCCTCTCTGCTATTTGTCATTGATCTTTTGATAAATCCTAGCATTTTGAAAGCCTTGTTAGTCATGTATTATATATACTTATTTATTGTAAAATTCTGAGACAAAAGTAATGTGTAAAATAGGTTGTACAGATAGTCGGCTATGGCCAAAGTAGCATGGCAACACTAATTATCAAATATTGTTGATTCTCAACAGGTATATTATGAAATTATGTCGCAACTAGAAAAAAGAAAACAGGTAGAATATTTGTATAGAAAAGGTTTTCGAAACGTTGAAAAATTAGTGCATATGACTGAACAACAATAAAGAGGATGAAGAATTGCGTGGATATGAGGCATAGATCAGTTTCAGGAAGACCGCGTAAGTTTTAAGGAAACAACTTAAACGCTTTATTGGCCTTAGGACGACACAATCCGCGCTTGAGGTTTCGCAAATTGGCTAACAGTTTTGGAAATCAACGAAATATAAAAGTATGTCCAGAAACCGTCCGTTTGTCACTGAAAAGACGAGGCTACATATCATCGAAACAAAAAAAATTCCTATGACACCTTCACAAAAGAAAGGAAGGACAAAATTTCGTCAACGTTTTGAAGAAGATAGTTTTAATAATGTCTTTATATCTGATGAAAGTTTTCTCCAAATGGTGGAAAAAACTAAAAAATCCTATCAAAACAACCTGTTACCGTTCAAATTTCCCACCAAAATTATGGTTTAGGAAGCAATATCTCAGCGTGGTGAAAGTAAAAAGTATTGTGGAATTCTAAACGACTTTCTCCTTGAAACGGCGCGTGCTTTATATCCAGAAGGATGACGTTTTCATTAGGATAATGCAAGATATACCATACTTCGGCCTATACTCAAGCTTGGAGCAGGAATACCAAATGACAACCATTTCATGGCCAGCAGCTCAACCAGATCTTAATCCCATTGAAAACATGACTAATGAAGATTGAAATTGAACGAGCAGCGTCACGAAATAAAGATGATTTAATTTAGTCAGTTTTACAGTTCTGGACTACCATCACCGAAAATTATGGAGATTATACTCGTTAATAAGTAATCATTCTAAAATCTACACCATTTCATTGAATATAACAAGCTTCTGGAATAAATTTTATATGCACGTGTTCATGTGCATGATTCTGTTCCAAGTGAAGAAATATCAAATAATTTTAAAGACCTATACATCATGTAATGGTGCCGAACTTTCATTTCTAATTAACCGCTTAGCTGCTTAGCTACATGATGTTCAAGTTTCCTGGATATATCAAACTTAAATGAAGCGGTCATTTTACTGAAATATTTCCAGCATGTGGTTTAGATTACGAAGCATTTCGAAATGCACACATTATACACAGAATAATTGTGCAAACTTGGCAAGTATTTATTGTGATTGTCATTATAAAATAAAACACTTGTTTACATTTTCTACTTTATTGTATAAAGTAGAAAATGTAAACAAGTGTTTTATTTTATAATGACAATTACAACTGATTTCTACCAAGCAACGGCCCAATCTATCATATATTTATTGTGAAATAAATATGTGGCAATAATATGGATTACTATCAATTTTAGAAGATGGGAATTATTTATTCTTCACCAGTCCGTTATACAGCTTGCATGGAAATAGAAAATGACGTCTAGAACAAGGTGGTTATTAATTTTTGATACAATAGGGTGTATTGGCGATTTCTCTTTATGGATTTTAATAAGGCCATAAAATTTAGGAGGAATAGTGACAAGTTTGAATTTATCATAATTTGTTAGAATGATTTGAATAAGAGTTGCTTTTAGTTTAAGTTGAATATTTGAGATGGGATCTCTTTTTAGTTGTATTTTCTCTAAACAATTGTTTATTAATTATTCTATTAATGTTTCCATTATAATAGGTTGGAAAAAAAATTTCATTTTTGTTTCGTGAGGTGGCTGTAGTGATCGATATCTAGTAAAGTATCGAATGGAAATCAACAAAGAGAATGCCAGGCTTGCATATATGCGAATATGCAAGCCAGGCTTACCGTTCAGGTAATATTGATGTTGAATGTGCATCTCGATAAAATCACAGAAATAACCGAAGTTGACCGCCATATTAGTAGTTGTAGCATGACCCAGGAGCTAAAGATCGACCATTAAACAGTTTAAACCCATTTGCGCAAAGCTGAATACAAAATGAGCTCGATGTATGGGTGCCACACCATTTAACACCAGAAAACATGATAGATCTAATTTCCATCTGCAAAGCCTTGACCAAACGGAATGAAATCTACCCATTTCTTTAACAGATGTTGACTTGGGATGAGTAATGGGTCACATATGACAATACTGTGCGAAAACGAACGTTGTCAAAGAGCCGAAGCAGCTCAAACGGTGGCCAAATCAGGACTTCGACCATAAAGATTCTACTGTGCATTTGGTGGGACTTGAAAGGAATTATTCATTATGAGTTTCTTCCATATGGCCAAATATTTAATACGTATACCCACCGTCAAAAACTGGTCCGTTTGAAGTTAGCGATTGAAGAGAAACGGCCAGAATGGACCAACAGAAGAGATGTTGTGTTCCATTAGGACAACGCCAGGCCACACGAAAACGCAAAAACGAACGTGGTCAAAGTGCCTTGAAGTAGCTCAAATGGTGAATAAACCAGAAATAACTGCCAGGAAGGTTCTACTATGCATTTGGTAGAATTCGAAACTCCGGGAGCTTGCTTGGGAAGTTTTAAAGCATCCACCACATAGTCTGGACCTGGCGATTTCTATCTTTTTCTCGCAATACAAAACTTCCTGAGGGATAAGAAATTGCCATCAAGAGAATATTGTAAAAATTGATTATTAGAGTTCTTCGGTAATACGGACCACCTCTTCTGTAGGGGAGGCTTTATGAAGATACTTTCATAATGGCAACGAACTATTGAACAAAACGGTGCATATTTGACCCAAATCAAACAATACGAAACTTGTTAAATAAAGTCTTGAAGTTCACGGAAAAATAATGGATGTTTTCCCTCTAAACTATAATCCTTCTGGAAAGTATCCGAAATTTATTCTTTTTCATAATTTTAATATACTTTTTTTTGTAACATTCTAAGACAAAAGTATTGTATAAAATAGGTTGTGTAGATAGTCGGCTATGGCTAAAGTTATATGGCAACACTATTTGTCAAATATTGTTGATTGTCAACAGGTATTCAATTTATGAAATAATGTCCCAAAAAAAACATGCGGAATATTTGTATAGAAAAGGTTATCGAAGTGCTGTATATGAGACAATAAAGAGGAAAAAAATGGCATGTTTCAGGAAGACCGTGTAAGATTAAAGGAAACAATGTAAACGCTTTAATGGCCTCAGGAAGACGCAATCCGCGCCTGGGGTCTCGCAAATTGGCTAACAGGTTTGGAAATCAACGAAATACTACTTTTTTTTGTTTTATGGCTTCAATCGACTCAAAACGGGTGCCACGAAGGGGCAATTTTAGTTTTGGGAAGAGGAAAAAGTCGCAGGGAGCCAAATCCGGCGAATACGGTGGTTGCTAAAGCACGTTTGTTGAGTTTTTGGCGAGAAAGGCAGTCACAATCGTAGCTCGGTGAGAAGGCGCGTTATCGTCATGCAAAATCCATGAGTTGTTCGCCCACAAATTTGACCGCTTCTTACGGATACGCTCACGCAAACGTTTCATAACGCCTAGGTAATACTCCTTGTTTACCGTCTGACCCTCTGGAACGAATTCGTAGTGCACCACGCCACGGATATCGAAGAAAACAATGAGCATCACCTTCATTTTCGAGCGGATTTGGCGTGGTTTTTTCGGTTTCGGCTCATTTTTTGCCACCCATTCCAATGATTGCTGGCTTGTTTGCATATCGTACTCGTAGACTCAGGTCCATCACCAGTTATAATGCGTTCCATGAATGTAGAATCGGAATTACAGCGATCCAGCATGTCTGAAGCAACCTGTTCGCGATGACGTTTTTGAAGAAAATTCAGGTCTTTCGGTACGAGTCGTGCGGCCACCTTTCTCATGCCCAAAATATCAATCAAAATCGTACGTGCGGACTCGTGGGATATCTTAAGATCATGTGCTATCTCTCTCAAGCTGGTACGACGGTTTTTCAGCACCCTTTCCTTAATTTTATCGACGTTATCTTCGATCGAAGCCGTCGATGGGCGACCACTCCTTGAAGGCTCTGTACCACTGATATGCAAAAGTTTTCGATAGAGCATTATCACCAAAGGCCTTTTGCAACATTTTCAATGCATCGGCACACGAAAATTCATTTGCAACACAAAACTTTAAACAAATTCTTTGCTCAACGTAATCACCCATAGTAAAAATCGGCACGCACTCGGACATCGACTGACTTAATCAGCTGTTGCAAACACACTAGCTGACAGATCCCGCTCAAGCTTGGCATAGTAATTAAGGACAGTAATACCAACCTAAGAAAAAAAATACCTGCCTCATCGCCCCGCCAGATTCTAATCGATAATTCCCGGTACTTTTTTGACAGAATGTATAAAAGTATGTCACTGATAAGACTACATACAAAAGAGAGAAAGGATAGAATTTTTTCAAGGTTTTCACGAAGATAATTTCAATAATGTCTTTATATCTGATGAAAGTTGTTCTCAACTTTCATCAGATGGAAATCATTAAAAATCCTATCAAAACAAACTGTTACCGTTCAAATTTCCAAATTTCCCACCAAAATAATGGTTTGGGGAGCAATATCTCAGCATAGTGCCACGTTTCTCTGTATAGTTGATGGCACCATTAATAGTGAAAAGTATTGTGGCATTCTAAACGCTTTTCTCGTTGAAACGGTGCAGGCTTTATATCCAGAGGGGTGACGTTTTCAGCAGGATAATGCAAGATGCCATACTTTGGCCTATAATCAAGCTTGGATGCAAGACCACCAGGTGACAACCATATCATGGCCAGCAGCTTCACCAATTCTTAGTCCCATTGAAAACATTTGGGGACAAATAAAGATTGAAGTTGAACGAGCAGCGCCACGAAATAAAGATGATGTAATTCAGTCAGTTTTAGAGTCCTGGACTACCATCATAGAAAATTATGGATGTGATCTAGTTTCGGGTGTACTTCGACGTTTAGTCAAGTCAGTTGAGCTTAGTTATTTTTAGGATACTTCTAGATGTACTATATTATTTTTTGGGGATATGTGGAGGTTATAATTTGAACCATTTTCAAGAAACCTAATTTAATCTGTAGAAAAAGTGATATTAGAGTAATACGAGAATCTATACTCTTCAAGTAAAGCGTAAATAAGCCGCTTTGTTGGCCTGTGTTACTTTATTCTTTCAGTTAATGAATTGACAAGACGTCCCTAACCAAATGGTTACATTTAGAAACTTGTGTATAGAGATGATACAAGACTGGTCTTACGAGCAAGGAAGGATCTGCTACCGCAAATTCAATTCAGATGACACTACATCCACGACAAAACAACGAGCAAACCTCCGTCTTGTCTCTCGCCCATTGTGCGTGAAATTTTTCCATGATGCCCGGTTTCCATAAAAGTTATCCCGTCTCTGCATCTGACACATTTCTGTCTCACCGAACTGGCCCGTACCCATTTGTATGCAACCACATATCAATATATGCAAATGCGAAATTCTGTATGTTTGTATGTTTAATTGAGACCGCCACTGAGCCGATGATGCATAAAGGGAACGACCCGAGCTATTTGGTATTGTTTCACTTTATATCGCTTGATATCCATCCAGCTCGTGATCTACGACAGACGTCACGCACCGGCTCCTTATAATGGGTCCCAGTCCCGTGTACACGGCATAAAATCGCGCATATTATATGCTAATGAGGAACCGAGTCTCCGAACACGAAACCCTTGCATGAACCCTGTCGCTGTTATAAGCGAACATATACCATGTTGACACTGCATAATTATAAAAAAAAATACGTAAAATGTCTACAACTTGCTTTAATTGGAACCTGTTATACGTTTCTGCGTTTTTTCTCCCTTCGGATAAATTTCAATGAAGTTCTGAATGCGTTTAGACGCAATTATCCGCGGTGGTTTGCCTAAAATGGAAGAACTATCTTAATGCCGGTGGCTTTCGGGTCATCGAGCAGCATTGCTCGCATCTTCGGGGTCTTCGATAGTTGAGAAAATGAGCGAAATTATCTTCTACTTTTGGAATTGTTGATAGTCTTAATTCTTGGCTGATGGGTCGTGATTAGTTGTTATTAGTATGGTAGGCAGATAGGCCTGTGGAAGTTGCAAGGGTTTTGCAATTCAAATGGTATTCGTTTGATAACGATTACATGCATCTTGCCAATAAAACTTATACTGAAACAAAAAGATGAAAAGCACTGATGTGAAGTCAGTGTTAGTTCATAAAGGGTGCTCATCTAGAGTTTGCATTTTGAAGTAGTGGTTATTTCAACACTTCTTTGATTCGTGTTTTAACAGAAACTTAGTTTAATAGTGGACATTAACGAAATGGGTTGATTTACGATTGAACAAAACTGGGAAACATCAAAAACTCATTTCCAAACTGGTGAATCTCACATCTAGCTGTGGAAAATTCAATAGAAATGAACACTTCCTGCATTTCTAAGAGGTGAATTTTGCTTAAAAGCCTCGGTATAAAATGAACAGCCGTTTGATCAGCATAATTTGTTATACAGATGATGCAACAATACAGAAACAGAGTCCGAGCTGCAAAGGTTACTCCAGGCATTTCTTCAGGCACCTGATACCTTGAATATGTAAATCACCACTAGTAAGACCAAATGTATGACATTCTCAAAAAAATCCAATAAGATGTAAGCCAGTGATAAAAGACAAGATAATCGAGCAGGTGATGTCCATCAAGTATCTAGGAGCAGACATAGAGAGCGGTAAGGATCTGGTGAAAGAACTGAGGTCACAGGTCAACAAAGCGTCTGTTACATAGAGGTATTGCTTAGAATATCAGAATACGCATATAGAAAACGAAGCACGCATATACCGGATGTTAAAAAACAAAGTTTCAATATTTTGGGAGCCGATTAGACCTCAAAATAAGTAATAAATTTCATGTAAACATGGGCCGTTTTGGAGATATAACCGATTTTGGGTTTTCAAATTAACTACCAGCGCAACTTAGTACGATATTCGATTTATTTTCATCTTTCAGATGTCTTGTTTACTGCACTTACAATTAGAATGTCTATGAGTTGGTTCATTGAAAAAATCACATCTGGCATCAAATATTTACGTACTTTTATTGAGTATTTTGCATCCGATTCGAGTTGTTTACTTTCTTTCACTTTGTTTTTAAGAAAAGTTATTATTCCTGAATTTGAAATGCCTTATTTTAATATTGAAATGAGTGTTATGGTTTTCATGTATGTACGGAATTGGTCCTGAAGCACGTCGCCTATATGCAGAGGCTTATTCAGATCGTCAACTTCCTTCTCATGTGACGTTCAATCAAGTTTTCAGACGATTGAGGGAAACTGGTTCCTTAAAAAAACGCTCGTGATACTGGACGTCCAAGATCTATAAGTACTCCAGAAGTTGAAGACCAAATTTTAAATATTGTGACTGAAAATCCCGGTACAAGTATAAGAAGAATTTCAGCGGAAGTAGGAATAAGTGACCCCCTTGTCTGGAGAACTATGCATCAACAACTTCTCTATCCCTTCCATATTCAACGCGTGCAAGCTCTTAATCCTCCTGTTCATCAAGCCAGAAGGGCTTGATGGTTTTAACAAATATTGCTGAACATCCGCATTTAACTTCTAATATCCTTTTCGATGCGGGCTTTACCAAAGACGGAATTTTTAACTTTCATAATAGCCACACTTGTGCAGATGAAAATTCACAAGCCATTCGTGAGTCCAGGCATCAACAGCGTTTCAGTATAAATATCTGGCTAGGTATTTTAGGAGATCGTTCGTAGGACCCATAGTTTTACCACGGAATTTAACAGGAGCCCCATACCTTAACTTTCTTCAAAATACCTTGCCCGATTTTCTAGACGTGGTACCTTTAAGTTAGTGGATGAATATTTGGTTTATGCAAGATGGAGCGCCCCCACATTAAACACTTGCTGTTAGGGAACATTTAGATCAAACGTTTCCCAGAAGATGTATAGGACGAGGAAGCCCAGTGCCATGACCTACTAGATCTCCCGATTTGAATCCTTTGAACTTTTGTATTTGGGGTTATTTGAAAAGTTTAGTGTATGCAACGTCAGTGAATAACATCAATTGCAACATCGGATTGAACTATACTGTCAAACGATCCGAACACAACCAAGTCTTTTCGAAAGAGTACGTAATTCCTTCATGCGACGATGCATCGGGTGTTTTTTTTAGAGTGATAGGACTTTAAATTGAAATAAAACACATTTAAATTAAGACTGAAGCCAATTTTTTTATTCGAAAGATAATTTTATGACATTTATGTTTTAAGAATAATTTCCGGCATATGTCCACCACGACTAGCTCTGAGGAACCGCATTCGACCTGACCAATTTTGGACCACTTTTTCGAGTAATTCAGGCTTTATTTAATCAATAATACGAGTTATATTGATTTCCAAAGCGTCTATTGTTTCTGGTTTATCAGCATAAAGCAATTACTTGACATAACCCCAAATAAAATAATCCAGTGGAGTTATGTCGCATGATCTTGGAGACCAATTAATTGGACCATTTCTCGAAATAATGTTATCGTCAAGTCTTTCTTTCAATAAATCAATTGTTACGGTAGCAGCATAAGATGTAGTACCATCTTGTTGGAACCAAAACACTTCTCGGTCGATACCAATCAAACTTTGAAACAAATAATCATCGATCTGTAACGAGCACCATTCATTGTAACATTAGCTCCAGTATCGTTTTTATATGGAATAATAATGCATCCAGCGTGTAAAGTATACCATACAGTGCATTTTCAGGATGCAATGGAACCTACAGAACTTCTTGAGGATTGTTTTCACTCCATATACGGCAATATTGCTTGTTTACATAGCCGTTCAACCAGAAATGGGCTTCATCACTAAACACAATTTTACGATAAAAAAGTGGATCAACTTCAAGTTGTTCTAGGGCCCAATCATTATTTAAATATTTTAATATTAGCCTTCTACATATTTAATTACAAAAAATTATATTTAATAATTATAACTTCAGGAATTAAATTAAAATAATGTCATATAAGTACCACTTATATCAAACGACCTATAAAATAAACATTCATTATAAGACATCCAAATGATATATAATAACAAAATCCAATCAATAAAAATTGTTAACCAAAATCCTATAAATTAAATATTTTGAATAGACAAAATTTTGTTTCTGCTGATCAATAATATATATAATAATATCAAAATATTTGACATAATCTTAAGAATTTCATCATAAAACTATCTTACTTAGAATATTCAATATTATTGGATATCTAACTAATTTACTTCCTATAAAATCTCAATATATGTAAAAACTTTACTGAAAAACAAGTTTTAAGAGAGACTTTGCTTCGTCAGTATTCAAATAATTCATATTCAATAAAATGTAACATCAATCAACAACAAATATTTACTCATCCTTCAACAATTTAGAAAACTTCTGGTAACTGAATACTGAAAAATTTAAATATAGTGTGAGGTTAACTTATAAATAAATAATTCTGTGGCTTATCCTTGATCGAAAAGATTGAAAGACAATTTGACGGCCTCTGTTATAGCACAAGGACTATCTGTATAAAGAATGTTAAGGAAACCAAATAATTATATATTATGAATAAAATAACATAAATAGAGGTTAATACTTGATAAAAGGTATATAAAATTATTTAAGTATTTTGATATTAACCTACTACATATTTAATTTCAAAAAATTATATTTAATAATTATAACTTCAGTTGGATCTTGTATGGGTGTAGACCAAGATCTTCACGCAAAAGTATTCTGTGTGGTGGATACACAGAGACCAAATTGTTGTGAACGTCGACGAATAGACAAATCTGGATCATCATTAATACTATGACTTACATCAGCGATATTTTCTTCTGTACGTACAGTTCTTTGTCTTGTTGTTGTTGTTGCATCGAGTAGAGAAAATGTTGACCGAAATCTACCGATAGTTGGACGAATAAGCTGCTCTGATGGACAATTATGTAAACCATAAATTTCACGAAGTGCTCTCTGAATATGGTGAATAGAACACTGATGTTGAAAATAAATTTCAACAATTTGTAAACGTTGTTGCGGCGTGAGTCTTTCCATGATAATTTGTCAATGCTTACTGAACAGAAATGCCAAAACAACATGTCAAATTACAGTTATCCATATCGAAAGTTCTATCACTCTGAAAAAAAGCATCAGATACTTCCTGCATTGAAATGGACGGTGGTCATATCACTTTGAAATGAAACCTCTTAATGGTAAACCTTCAATTAGTAAAAATGCCATATCTTCAGGTTTGATGTCATTCGAGAATGCTCAACTTTTCCCATTCCACACGTCTCCAGTCATTCATCGCCGTTTATTTAACCATTATTCGAGTTGCAAACGCCGGTCCATATGTCCTGCTAAAAAATTGTCCAAACAAAAACAACAGGTCCCAGATCCTAAATTGAAACGCTGCCGTTTACTACTCGAACATATTTGTTTGGTTTAATACAGTGTTGATTAAGCACTTAATTCTAATCGTATTACATTAGTAGCACCTGTCAAATATAAACATCCTTTTGCATCCACTCTGCCGTTCAAACATTTTATCATTAACCGTACATGTAATTACCCGATAATGCTTGTAAACTCCACATGGAGGGCTACATAGATATCAGATAAAATTGAATAAATATCACGGCCTACTCATGTTTGTTTCACGAGACAAAATGGCGGACGTGTCACACACTGGGTGCTGAAATACGTTTCAGTAGGTGGATTCAATGTCACAGTCGAATGTTAATTTTCATGATTTGCGTCGTGGACATAACGAAAGTTGGAACTGTATTTCGTGCTAATTGGAGTTGATGTGGAAAATAGCCAGATGTGAACAATGGGTACTTAAGGATAAGTCTTTTTGTCACTCCAGTCTTGAAATTGTTATTGTCTCAAAGAATGTTTTTTCCTTCCACTAATATTTCGTGAAGTAGTTTGAAAAACAAGGCAACTGATATAACACTCACGTAGGTGAAGGGTATTTTATTTGAGGCAGAGAAATTTTGAATGAATTGAATAAATCAACTCGGCTAATCTGTACCAAACGTCATTAATAATATGAGCTATTGCAATAGAAAGTTCTATAAATGGAGACAGTGTTACATACATCTGTAGGACAATTCTAAACTCAAACAAGCCCGATTAGGTTTTGTTCGTCAATGCCCTATTATGTCCAACGACAACAAATCTGCCACGCTTATATATTTCCTCTGCACAGGAACACCAAGGTAGTTATAATACAATTGTGCCATCTAGTGCACGCAAATAAACATACACGCAAATACCCTGGCGAGCCAGTTCAATCAAATAACTGTATACCCGATTTTTTCTAACTTTACAAACGCAGAAAATTTCCTCAAGCTCAAGTAAGATTCTGTTACGCCGTGATGCTCATAATTAGCATGTTTATATTCAAATGAATTAATTCGGATGATCTCTACCAAATTTCATAAATAAGGAGAATGACCTATGGTAATAGAAAGTTCTACAAATCGAGACAGTGCAACATACACCTGTATAACAATTCTAAACTCGAGCAAGCCCGATAAGTGAGGTTTTCTAAAGGTTCGTCTGTTCTTTTAATAGTTCTATTCCTTGAATGTGCTCATTCTTGAATATTTCTACCGATTGCAGGTAGTCTAGTTTTTTGCCTTTCGCTTCCAGATGTAGTATTTCAAGATTATCTGATTTGTTTCAAAGAAATGTTTCGCAAAATTAGAGTTTTCTTTCCGGTTACTGACTGTGATTTATGTTCTTTGAATCTTTTTTAAAAGATTTCCCAGTTTGTCCTACATATACGCTACCGCAATGAAGACTTAATATATGAGCTCTTGAATTATAAAGCTGGTTGTTTTTGTCCTTATCATTAAAAAAGAGGTTGTAAATTTTATGTGAGGCTATAAAATCTATTGTTATCTTAGTTTTTATAATTTTTTGAGCTGGTTTTGTGAAGTTGATCCCAAATTTGTTAGTTTTACAATCTTTTTGTTATTGTTTTCTATTTTGGAAGTGTGATTCATTTGTTTCAGAATGAGTCTGTTTGTTTCTGAGGAAAATGATAATTTTTATTCATTCAATATTTTATTGAATCAGTTTTTACTTGATGAAGATCAATATTGAATAATATTAAATGAGGTTATTCTGATTTTACCAAATTTTTATTGTTATTTAATACAACAATTGTTTCGCTATCACAGTAGCATCTTCAGGTAGGTTTATATTTTGAATAACTCAATTTGTGGTCGATATCGGCTGCTTTTTATTTTACAGTAGGTACAACAATCTCTTATTGAGCATTAAAACCCAAAAAATGTCTCTGTAAATTACAGCTTATCTGAATATTTTGAAATAGTAGATTTTCTTGTATTTGTATGTTAATATACATAATTATAGGGTTTTTGTTAATACATTTGTATTATTAATAAGGACTATGAGTTTTGGTAATAGAAAGTTCTAGAAATCGAGGCAGTGTAACATACATTTGTATAACAATTCTATACCCGAACAAACTCGACAAGGTTTTGTAGATCACAGAGGCAAATTGCAGACATGCGCACGTTTCAAACTGATTGATTTTCGTCAGTGCACAATGTATGCCAGTGACTCCGAATCTGTCCAGTATCCATATTCGCTATACACAGAGACTCCAAAGATATTACTAATACACAAGCGCCATCTAGAGTATGCAAAATACATACACAGAGACTCTAAGATATTAATAATACACTAACGCCAACCATTTGGAGTCCCTAGCATAAGTTGCACTGACGAAAACCAATCAGTTTGAAACGTGCGCATGTCTGCAATTTACCTCTGTGATCTATAAAACCTTGTCGAGTTTGTTCGAGTATAGAATTGTTATACAGATGTATGTTACATTGTCTCGATTTCTAGAACTTTCTATTACCATAGTTCATAGTCCTTATTAATGATTTTTGGTACAGATCAGCCGCATTAATTTATTTTAACATTTGTATTAATACGATTCATGTAAAATGTAAAAAGGTTTTTTCCGAGACATTGGAAAATATTTTATATTGATTATATATAAGTATATCATTTTGATAGTTTTTGTATATAGTTTCAATATATTTCGTAGGAGTTAGAATATATAATTCTGAATTTACAGTCATTTATATATATTCAACAGGGGTGAATTATTTAAATCTAATTGTTCGTTAAGTAATATTCCAATTTTATTGTGTTTATTTATCTCAAGGGACTTTAACAGGTTTAAGGCATAACTTTCACTTTCTATATGTGGAATTTCAAAATTATGGTTGAAAGTATTTCCTGTTTCAGACAAATAGTTGGAATATGTAAAACTACTTTTATTATTGAGAAAACTCTTCAAATGTTCATAAATTCTATGTCGGAAAGTTCTTCCAGTCTGTCCTATGTAAACATGTTGTGTAATCAGCGCAGGCTAACTTATAAGCCCCCGATTCAACTTCTTCATGTGTACAGTCTTCATTATTTTTAATGAATTTATTCAGATTTGAATAGGTTATGAATGAAGTTTTTAAATAATATTTATTTTTGAAGTATGTAGCAATTTTCTCAGAAATACTTTAGTGTATTTCAACGGAATGTACTTAAACTTATCTTTTATATTGAGATATACCATATGTAAAGGTATTTCATTATTTTCATCTACCAACAATTTATCTATGAACGTAGAATTATTGTTACTATAAATAGCTATTTGTTTAATGATTTTAAGTTCTGAAATATAATTTTAACGATTCATGGAAATATTAACTAATCTATGGATCATACAATTGAATGCTGATAATTATTGATTTAAAGGATGGTTTGATTTATTGTGTACAATAATATCCGTATTTGTTGGTTGTGAAATATTGAAAAATCATGTGAATTATTTATTTTAGTAACTGTTAAATCAAGAAAATTAATAGAATTATTATGTTCGGTTTCCATAGTGAATGATATTGAAGGATGTATTTCATTGATAAACAAAATGAATTTTTTTAAAAGTCCGTCCGTACACGTGAAGCGATACCTATTTAAAAAAATATTTCATGAGGGGATTTTGGTGAATCTTAGTTTCAATATTGTTCATGAATATTTCTGCTGATAAAGGACTTAAAGGATTTCCCATAATCAAACCTTTTTCAGATTTATAAATTTTGTTTTTGAATTGAAAATAATTTTGTTAAGTGCAAATATCTAGCCATTCTAAAATATCTTCTTCAATAATTGTATTACATCTGTTGATTAATAGATTATCTACTAGTTGTTTCGTTTGGTGGGATACTTGGAAATAAATTTTGGACGTCGAATGAAATGAATTTAGCATTATGTGGTAAATGGATATTTTTTATTTTATTTATTAGTCGTTGTAAATTTTTTTATTGAGTATTTAGCTTGGAATTTAGTTTCTTTTAAAATAATCTGAATAAGTTCTTTAGAAAGTTTAAATGAAGGTGCACTAACGAACGAAACAACCGGTCTAAAAGGATAATCAACCTTATATAATTTAATCAAAGAATACATTTTTAGAGGTTGCGTGTTCATTAAGATTAATTCATTTTTTGGGATGTTCAGAAAGAGGTAGGATTCAATTGTTGTATTAAATAACAATAAAAATTTGTGGAAATCATAATAACCTTATTTAATAGAATAATTTTTGTTTCGAAATGATTGTTTATAGCTATTTGTTCGATTGTGTTTAGCTTTTTTTCAACCATTTGTGTGCTTGTCCAATATCGCCAAAAATAAATTCTGATAACCCACTTCAGAAGCACCAACTGAAGCTGGGTAAAGGTTGATCTCTGGAGAAAGGAAATAACTGCACTGAAAGCATGTTATTCATGAAACAACCTGTATAGTGAGTCAGTAAATTTCAGTTCAAGCTCACAAGTAATCGGCCTCAATTATCTAACCCAAGACAGCATTTAAACCCCAAAATCCTCAATTGAGAGGTTTATCGAATAAATCTCACACTGATCTCTCTATCTCGAAAATGAATAGGTAACAAGGGTGACAGCGAATGACAATAGAATTCGACCTTGTGACCTTCACAATCGACACAGACCACCAACTCAAAAGTTAATGACTCTTATACGTCTTTTCGAGCGATATTTCGTCACTACCCTGTCAACTCCGTTATTTATCTTATACGGAACTGATGGACTACACTCTCCAGCTACGAATTCGTTATTTTTGAGAGAAAATGACCTTGTAAGCAGATGGATTCATCTTTCTTTTTAAATCGTCATTTGTCCTTTAATAAACCTCACTACAAATTTTAATTTTATGAAAATTTGTTCTTTGAAACTTTTTAAAATTAAATAGTTGTCTTAGAAAACACAGTGTAAATTTAGAATTCAATATAGAATTAATACTCATTACACAGCATCCAAAGTAATAAAAGAATCCAGAGAAAATATAGAATATTAATTAAAATTATTGAATAAATACTTGAACGATACAAACGTTTGTATTTGGTTTTTATGACGATAAATTATGAAAACCAAATACCTCTCTGTTAAGGCACAAACTGCCGCCACAACATGTAATCTCATGCGCAAAGTTTTTGCGCATGTACATTCTATAGTATTTCAATATTGTTGTATGAAGCATAATCGTTCTACCGTGGTTGCTTCCAATTTAACTTAATTTCTCTATGAAAGAAGAATAACCACAGAAACCATAGACAAAATGTCGTGTAATTCTTGATGGACCAAGTCAACTAGTCACTACACAATTCACAATTCAGTATTCAGTATTTCAAAACGGTTCCACTACACCGGTGGCTTCCAACACACAGTTTCCAAGAAACTATGGGACATAGCACACACAGAAGAAGTACAGTAACTAAATTTTGTATACATTATCATTTTATGACATATATTTTTTATACTTCAATAAATTTTCTATACTTATAGTATTCATTCAATCCCTGAAACCAGGTTCAACATTTAATACAGTCCACTTAATTCTTATCTAGATTGTTGCTCTATATTATTAGTTATATCTTATAATAATTCCAACACCAAGTCTACACACAGACTACTTATATTGAGTATATATTAGGGATTCAAATCCTACGTTGATTCCGAAATAGACAGGCTATTTTGATATACTGACAATATTTCTAACCAGCTCCAAATCTTAGGCAATTTCGATCACACAGAAATTTCATTTGCAATGAACTCATTGCAAATTTACACTCTCCAAAAATGCACAAAATAACCTCCAGAATTCTTTAGAAAATAACTCTATTCAAAAATTTTTCGAATATCCCCAAAAATAAGCAACATAATAACATAATGAGAAGAGGAATTTTACTTGATAGAAAGATTATTACAAAATTTAAATATCAAAACAGATTCATTCTGTTAGCCTCCTATAAATTTTAATTTAAAAAATTTTATTCGGAATCTTTTAGAATTAAATTAATGTCTTATGAGCTCTGCTTAAATTAAGCAAACATATAAAATCAAAACTCATTATATAATATCAAATGGAATAAAAAAAACAGCAAATATAAATTGTCAATTAAAATTAATAAATAAATATTTGAAGGAGACAAAATTCTGTCTCTGATCGTATATTTATGAAAACCAAATCTTTTACAGAAATGTGAAATATAATTTTGACAACTTCTCCAAAATTAATTTATTTGAAATATTTAATATATTTGAATATTTAAATGAGTTATAATACATCAAAACATATAGAACATCTTCAAAAAACAATTTGAAATCAAATAAGGTCTTCGTCAGTCCATCTTCACATTTAAAAAATAAAATCTGTTAACAATAAATAACTTACCAGAAAGACCTTGTTGAACAAACAATAAAACTAGAGAACTTTAAAAATCCAACGTATTCTATGTTCATCACAAAAATCACACAAAGCTTGTAAGATATTTGATGACATTTATATAATGAGATTAAAAACCAACATATAATTATATATCAGGTGTTTTTTTTTAGAGTAACAGAACTTTAAATTGAAATGAAACACATTTAAATTAAGACTGAAGCCATTTTTTTATTTAAAAGATAATTTTATGATATTTATGTTTTAAAAATAATTTCGGGCATATGTCCACCACGACTAACTCTGAGGAACCGCATTCGACCAGACCAATTTTGAACCAATTTTTCGAATAATTCAGGCCTTATTTCATTAATAACACGAGTTATGTTGGCTTCCAAAGCGACTATTGTTTCTGGTTTATCAGCATAAACCAATGACTTGACATAACATAAAAAAAATAATCCAGTGGAGCTATGATTTTGGAGGCCAATTAATCTGACCATTTCTCGAAATAATGTTATCACCAAATCTTTCTTTCAATAAATCAATTGTTACGGTAGCAGCATGAGGTGTAGCACCATCTTGTTGGCGCCAAAAGACTTCTGGTAGATACCATTCAAATTTTGAAACAAACCTGAAGAACTTCTTGAGGATTGCTTTCACTCTATATACGGCAATTTTGCTTGTTAACATAGCTGTTCAACTAAAAATGAGCTTCAAAACTAAACACAATTTTTCGATAAAAAAGTGGATCAACTTCAAGCTATTGTAGGGCCCAATCAGCAAACGAACGACACTTATTATGGTCAAGTGGTTTCAGTTCTTGAACCAGTGGGATCATGTATGGGTGCAGACCAAAATCTTCACTCAAAATTTTCCATGTGGTGGATGCACAGAGTCCAACTTGTTGTGAACGTCGATGAATAGACAAATCTGAATCATCATCAACACACTATGACTTACAGCAGCGATATTTTCTTCTGTACGTACAGTTCTTTATCTTGTTGTTGTTGCATCAGAAAATGTTGTCTGAAATCTATTGATAGTTCGACGAATAAGCTGTTCTGATGGACGATCATGTAAACCATAAATTTCACGAAGTGCTCTATAAGTTTGGCGAATAGAACATTGAGTTTGAAAATAAATTTCAACAATTTGTAAACGTTGTTGCGGCATGAGTCTTTCCATGATAATTTGTCAATGCTTATTGAACAGAAATGTCATAACGACATGGCTTCTACCTTCTGTCAAATCACAGTTATCCTTATCGAAAGTTCCATCACTCAAAAAAACACACGACATTATATATACAATGAAATATAATTATATCATGGTTCCTTATCTCATTATATAAATGTCATTTGGTTTTTAACTAAGGCCATAAAGTACCTTACAATCTTCGTGGGATTTGTCTAATGAACATAGAATATGTTGGATTTTTAAAATTCTCTAATTTAAGTGTTTGTTCAACAAGGATACCAGGAAGTCGTTCTGGAAAGTTATTTGTTGTTAATTGATTTTATTTTTGAAATGTGAAGTTAGACTGACAAAGACCCTATTCGTGTGCTACACGTTTTGAGAGATTTGAAGTTACTTATTTAAATATAATTCAGTTTTGTTCAAGCGTAAATCGACTCTTTTCGTTAATGTCAAATATTAAACTAACTTTCTGTCAAAGCACAAATCACAGACGTGTTGCTAGACTCGAAATGGCCACTACTTCAAAATACTTCTAGCAAACGCTATATGGACTATCCTTCATTTAGTGAACCTCTCGAATACGCACGTTTTACTCTTTTATGAAAAAAATTTGATCACCAATCACTCTTATAATGGCAGTACGAAAGAATAGACGGATAAAAAGAGAATTATCAAAAATGAAAGGTAACGCAAGATTGATGTACATATCTGATGAGGCCATTAAAATATCTATTAGGGATAATTAGAAACATCGCAGTTTCATACATTTTTAATTCCCTGAAAGCGGAACGTCGGATGAATTCTTAATGACGTTTATTTTTAACGACAAGGTGTAGCGGGGGCAGGGAACAGCGAGAAGGTACATTCACTGGAGGAATTCTAATGGAGGAAACTAGCCAGATACAATCGGTGCCGTTTCGGAGCGTGTGAAAAGAGGTCAGAGGGCGGGATGGGGGTAAAACTGCGTGGATTGAAGGTTTTTTCAGCAATTAATATGGGTCCGTAATGTGAGCACCCTATATGTGGGGATTTGAGTGACCCGATATCTAAAATGTTCATTGAGGTGTTATCTTCAACCTTCTGAAATATGAGGAATAATGAAGCTGCACCAACTGAACAACCAGAGTCAGACGATGTATTGGGATTTTCAAAACTTTGCCATACTGACAGGTATTGATCAATTCTTGAAAGATCTCAGGTTATGTACTGCCGAAGCTTGACTTGGTGACCCTCTTTTTGAAGAGGGCGGCTCAATAAGGTCGTTTGGCTGCATGACTTGAGGGTAGCAAGATTTGGTAGAACTGCTTCTAAAGAAAGCTGCTCGATCTAGTTGTTTGGATGCTTAGCGTTGCTACCATAAGAGCGTGAATCTATTTGTCTCAATTATCTTGATTCTCTGTAGATTCTATACCACCTCAGCTCGACTTGGTGGCACTCCTGCTCGAACCAGTCACGTGACTTTACGGTGGCATGATGGAGGCGTAAATCTCTTGGTCCAAATTATCATGATTCTTTACAGGTCCTATACCACTGGAGCTTGACTTGATGTCATTGCTTCTGAAGAAGGCTGTTCGATCTACTTGTTTGAACACTTGGAGTGACCTGAATTGAGGATAGCACGATAGAAGCGTTGAAATGATCTTGATTTTCTGCAGGTTCTATACTTCCGAAGCTCGATTTGGAGGCACTGATTTTCGATTCAGTCCTTTGGCTGCTTGAGCACGATGAGGCCGTAAACCATTTCGTCTAAATTACCTATGGGCGTCATACTTGGTGCCTAATCTAAAAGATTGAAGATTGTTCCCCTTATATATATTTAAATTACCTAGAACTGATCATTCGAGAGGCCTTCATGAAGTTATTGTTGATATTCTTTGGGTCGTTAAGTTGGTACAACTGTACTCTATACTCCAGAAAGAGTAACCTGTCACATAGTTTTTTGCGGTGCTCTATTTTCCCAGTTTATCTCAGTTGTGCCTTTCAAATTTTACAATGGATAAAATTATTGGACAGAATCTGTTTAGAATTTTGCTATGCTGACCTTTAATTCTCAACAGGTATCACCGATTTTGACGGTACCAAACCGGTAGAACTTACAGAAAAATATGGTTCAGTGGTAATTAAATAAGAGAGCTTTCTTTCCCATTTTCAAGTGACCCCAACAATGCTAAAGCAAAGGAAATTGTATCTGAAAGCTGTCGTTTATATCTAAAAAAGATAGCTGCTGTAATATATGTATCCCATGAATCCTAAAAGTGTTTAGGCATGAATGGTATTGCGATTAGTACCGAAAGATCTGAGTCACCAAGCCATCATTGTTAACAAAGTTTTATTTAAAAACTCAACAACAAATCTTATGGAACATCCACCGTATTTACTCAAAATGGCAATTCGCGTCGGGTACTGAAATCTATTGAAGAAAATATGTTTGAACACATTTGGAGTACCCCAAGGCACACACCTCGGCTTGCTTTTCTTTCTGATATATTGAAACAATAAGTACATACATTCTTCAGAAATTGTGATTTCTTCTGTATGCGAATGAACTCAAGATATTGTACTCTATCAGAAACACAAGAGACTGTCATAGCTGGATTCCTTAACGGAATTCTGCAGCTTAAATGATTTAATTCTGAATCTGAGATATTTAACTTGAAAGAGTGCGTAAACATGATTCACGTTACAAGGGTAATCAGCTAGATTCCTGGCAGCGTGGTTGTTAGTTGTAGCTTTTTGTCTTTGTCATGTTATTACGTCCTCTGCACATGCGTTCATTTTGTTCATGTGTATTTCGCAACAACCTTTACAGACTCTAACAGAACAAAGTAGAGTTCAAAGGTTTTGGAACGAAGTGCCACAAGCAGACATCGAACATCTTTATTAATCAAAGGCTAGATAGTTTTCGTGTGTACTCAGTTACCTGGATGCCAAACAAAATATAATTGAAACAAATTTTTTATTACTATGTTTTACTACCAACAAGATCAAAGAAAATATAACTTTTTTGGATAACATGTTAATGAAACTGCAAATGTTCTCGTTTCACTTTTGTTGTAAGACAATTCCATTTGAAGAAATTATTCATTCTGCGTATAACACTAATGTCACTGAGCTTACAAGTATATCTCCAATTTCAAGTGATCTGAAAACGTATTCAAACTCATTACAAGAATAGTCTATGTGCCTCTTTATCCAGAATCATTCTCCCTTAATGCCATATATCCTGAAAGAACGGATAAACATAAATCTTTTCCTGGCTGGCTCCGCTTCAATTTAACTTTGAACTTAGTTAAATTGAATCTTCTTGGAAATATTTAAAATCTATGTGCTTTCCGTATTTGGATCTGGAAGTTTATCTATTCTTTGGCAGAATGCAATTTCCATGGATTGATAATACGTCTCGTATGCAATTTAGTTGATGCAAAATGTAATTTCCCTGAATAACCTAACCTTCTACGGATTCTACTTGATAGAAGAAATATAACAAAATTTGAATATTAAAACAAATTGAAATATGTTTATCTTCTACAATTTTAATTTAAAAAAAATTTTTATTCAAAAAACTTTTAGAAATAAATTTATGTCTACACAAGCACCGCTTACATTTAATAGACGTATATAATCAAAACTCAATATATACTGTCAAATGGAATAAATAACCCAACAGATATACGAAAGTAATTAAAAGGCAATTGGTGTTCTTAAAGGTAAGACCAGAAACAAAATTTTGTCTCCTTTAAATATTTATTTATTAATTTTAATTACTTTCGTATATCTGTTGGGTTATTTATTCCATTTGACATTATATATTGAGTTTTGATTATATAAGTCTATTAAATGTAGGCGGTGCTTGTGTAGACATAAATTTATTTCTAAAAGTGTTTTGAATAAAAATTTTTTTGAAATTAAAATTGTAGAAGACAAACATATTTCAATTTGTTTTAATATTCAAATTTTGTTATATTTCTTCTATCAAGTAAAAGGCCTTTCTATTTTATTTTATATATAATATATAATTATATTTTGGCTTCAATAAATCTCATTATAGAATGTCAATGAATTTAAATAAACCTTAAAATAACTCACACTGTTCCTTGATTTTGTTAGAACATAGATCAATCTTGAATTATATTGTTGATCTGTATTTCGAAGCTTAAGTCTTTTAACACGTGAGAGATATAGGTTAGGTTTTTGATTTCGATATTTGGAATATTAAATGAGGACTGAAGACGGGATTGTCTAGAATTATATTTGTTTTTTGAAGATATAGTGCACATTTTTTAGAGATTTTTGAAATAATTTATTCGAATATTTAAATATATTAAATATTTCAAATAAATTATATTCTTTGAGAAGTCCTCTAAGTGTGTTCATGTTTTTAAAAGGCAATTGGTGTTCTTAAAGGTAAGACCAGAATAAAATTTTGTCTCCTTTAAATATTTATTTATTAATTTTAATTACTTTCGTATATCTGTTGGGTTATTTATTCCATTTGACATTATATATTGAGTTTTGATTATATACGTCTATTAAATGTAAGCGGTGCTTGTGTAGACATAAATTTATTTCTAAAAGTTTTTTGAATAAAAATTTTTTTGAAATTAAAATTGTAGAAGATAAACATATTTCAATTTGTTTTAATATTCAAATTTTCTACGGATTCGTACCAGGGCGCTGTACTTTCGTCCAAGTGTCTGATGTAAAGGATCTTTCATTAACAGCGCCCCATTTTGTTTTGTGAATAAAACACATTATTTATTTGAAAATTTTTGAAAGTTTTATTTCCTTAGAAAATACAATGGTTACCATTAGTTTTGAAATAAAACAGCATTTAAATGTTGAAACATTTAAATATTGAACGAGTAATTGCTAACATATATCTCAGAAACGAGGTGGATAATTTATCGGTCTCTAACAGCCCTAAGTCTTAGACGTCGATCTTGAACTTCGTTTGAGCCCCTTCGACGTCTAGTGCATACTCCTCTTCGATTTTGGGCATTATCAAACCACGCTTGACAACATATCATAACAGTAGTTGGATTTCTGCTCATACGGTTAGCGATTTCTAGAAATGACAACCCTGCCCTACGTAGAACAATAATTCGACCTCTTTCAAATTCACTTGGCGATAAATTTCGCGTACACGTGCTCTAGGCATTTTAATAACAACTAAGCATCGACTCTGGATCTCCTCGAACAGCTGGTTTGTCGTAAAATTGAAAAAACTTGCAAAAAACGACCACATATTTAAGTACTAAAAAATGTTTACATTAAAAGACCTTCACGATTTTTTCTCCAAATTTTAAGCATTTACTCCTTGCTATACTATCTGGTTCACCAAAAAAACATTAAATTTAAACAGCTCCTTCTGGGTGTTGCAGTTTCTTTGTCAGTTAGTATATATAATGTGTTTTATTTACAAAACAAAATGGGGCGCTGTTAAAGCAAGACCCGTTATTTATATCCTATATACTCAATTAATTTAGTAACCTAATAGGAAGGAACTGGCTGATTTTGGGCAGGCAAAGATGAAGAAGGTGTAATTTTCAACAGTTTTCATATCAGAACGTTTGTTTATCTCAAATTAAATATTTCGTTTAATCTAGGATAGCGGTGTCAAGCATTCTTTCACATAAAAGTTTCTGATGACCATCTCAAAGCACAGAAGAATCCATCCTCGACAATATTATCTGCTATTTTTCAACGATCATTAGGCCTTGTTAAATACTGCCTTTATTCGTTCAATCGATAAGGAAATGGTCGTTTTTCTACAAGAAACCAGCAGTAATTATTTTAATCGAAGTTAGTTTCTTGTTTAATAGCTTGTGAATCCGAGAAGGGAGCAGGATATAGTTGTTCCTAGAACTAGGATATTACGTATAATACAAACCTGAATTTACCATACCGAACAAGCAATAGAGCTGTGTTTGTCGCCACTATTTTTGAACGAGCACATAAATTTCCATTTAACTGAATACGAAGCATGCTGTATCCATAAGACTGGCCTGGAAAGGTATGAAGAGGTTTTTACACTTATTTATTTTATTGATCTTTTATGTTGATTCCGGTGATACAATGTTGCATATTCATACTTGGTACACTGTGGATTCTAATTAAATAACACAAAATTGTTATTATGCAAGATATATTTCCCGTATCTCGAGGATATCGATTAACCTTGCGGTAGGATTTTTTCAGCATGAAACTTGCGGGATAACGGTTCGTTGAATAGTATTCCCTGGAAACGACTGCATGGGTTGAAGAGAACGTAAATTTGTCTGTAGCAATTCCTACATCCTGTTATGAGTGATGAAAAACTCAATAAGAAATCACTGTTTCAGTTAAAGTTGAATTAATTTGCATACTACCAATGAAGAAATAGTTTTTGTTCATTGCCCAAAATAATTAAAATCGAAAGAAAAAGAGAATTTCTGTATACCTCAACATTAAGATAACATTATAGTAGTTTTCATGCAGACGGAGTTCAGGAAAATATTTATGTCATCTGCGAAGGACACTAAATCTGCAAAACATCTATCAAAAATATAATTATTAAACATCAGAGAGAGAGATCATGTAGACTGGAGTAGTGGTCCCAGAATACTATCCTGAGGTACACCAGCGGTAGTTTACTGAGTAGTTATTATTACTATGATAGTCCGACTTCGATATTTTTAGAAAACCTACCACTACTGATACCAAAATCCATTCAAAATCTACTCAGTCATGGCAAATTAAAATGTTAACATTTCATAGACTTTTGAGCATCCCGTTGAACGAGGTCAATTTCCAAAAAAATTATAGCGGTGAACAATGGCTATAAAACAAATAATTGACAAAATAATTAAGAAGAAAACTTGCCACAATATTTTGAAAAAATTTTATATCAATATAAATGATCTTTATGAAGAAAGGATAATATGGTTTTCAATGGCTTATATAAAAGGTTTCAGCAGTAGGATCTCTAATGATCTTCTAAAAATGGGAATTAATTCTTTAGCAGTAAATAGAAATAATTTAGCTAATGAACAAAAACGAAAGGAACCCCAAATTCCCGAATCAGGGATGTATCAAATTAATTGTGATGATTGTAACGCTACATATATAGGACAGACAGGCCGATGGTTACACCAAAGAATCAAAGAACATAGGATATCTATTTTGAAAAACCAGAAATCAACCGGTTTTGCAGAACATTGTATAAAAAATAAAAAAAATTTTTAAGGAGAAAGATGCCACTTTACTAAATAATGTTAATAAGGGTGAATTGATGGACTATTTGGAGATTCTTTCAATCAAAGAGGCCGTTGAGAAAAAGGAGAATTTTAACAAATTCCCAAGTACTATTCGGCAACACCCCTATATTGGGCGCTGTTATTTCCATGCGCCATAAAAATACACAGATGTCCTAAGTATAATAAAAGAACCTTTTTCAAATTAAAGATTAGATCTTTTTTTACTCCTCTGAAGATGGTCGAAAGACCGAAACACGTGTCAGAATTCTGAATAAATTGGCAAACATAAAAACTGTGTCAATTGTTTCAAATGAAATTATTATGTTTCATCTAGAGCCAACCGCATACTCCATTTATGTAATTACTGACTTGTGTTTTTGTTATGGACTCAGTCAAGTGACAAGTCCAAAAACATTCTAACTGGTAATTCTTTTCTTAATACGATTGGAAGATAGCAGTCCCTGCACAGAATCATGTAAAATTTGAGAAATAATCTTGAATTTTTAAGAAAGATAGTCTTATTGCCTGCAAAATTTGCACCATGTTTGTAGTGAATTTGAATACATTCAATGCGTTGTCGAAGCCTGTATCGTTGTATTTTTAGTAATGGCGTAGTTTTTGCTTGTCAAATGTCAAAAGATGACAGCTTCAAATACGACAGCAGACCAGATAGCGGGCTATTCAAGCTGAAACCTCTTTTTGGAAAACCCTTTTACTATTAAAATAAAATAGAAAGGCCTTTTACTTGATAGGAGAAATATAACAAAATTTGAATATTAAAACAAATTGAAATATGTTTATCTTCTACAATTTTAATTTCAAAAAACATTTTTCATTCAAAAAACTTTTAGAATTAAATTAATGTCTAAAACAAGCACCGCTTACATTTAAAAGACGTATATAATCAAAACTCAATATATAATGTCAAATGGAATAAATAAACCAACAGATATACGAAAGTCATTAAAATTAATAAATAAATATTTAAAGGAGACAAAATTTTGTTTCTGGTCTTAGCTTTAAGAACACCAATTGCCTTAAAAAAAAAATTATATACGTCTATTAAATGTAAGCGGTGCTTGTTTTAGACATTAATTTAATTCTTAAAGTTTTTTGAATAAAAAATTTTTTGAAATTAAAATTGTAGAAGATAAACATATTTCAATTTGTTTTAATATTCAAATTTTGTTATATTTCTTCTATCAAGTAAAAGGCCTTTCTATTTTATTTTATATATAATATATAGTTATATTTTAGCTTCAATAAATCTCATTATGGAATGTCAATGAATTTAAATAAGCCTTAAAAATAACTCACACTATTCTTTGATTTTGTTAGAACATAGATCAATCTTGAATTATAAAGTTGATCTGTGTTTCGAAGCATTAGTCCTTTTACACGTGTTGGGGGTTTGGATATAGGTTAGTTTTTTGATTTTGATATTTGGAATATTATTGAGGACTGAAGAAGGAATTGCTTAGTATTATATATGTTTTTTGAAGATATAGTGCATGTTTTTAGTGATTTCTGATTTAACTTATTCGAATATTTAAATATATTAAATATTTCAAATAAATTATATTCTTTGAGAAGTCCTTTAAGTGTGTTTATGTTTTTAAAAGGCAATTGGTGTTCTTAAATGTAAGACCAGAAACAAAATTTTGTCTCCTTTAAATATTTATTTATTAATTTTAATGACTTTCGTATATCTGTTGGTTTATTTATTCCATTTGACATTATATATTGAGTTTTGATTATATACGTCTTTTAAATATAAGCGGTGCTTGTTTTAGACATTAATTTAATTCTAAAAGTTTTTTGAATAAAAAATTTGTTTGAAATTAAAATTGTAGAAGATAAACATATTTCAATTTGTTTTTAATATTCAAACTTTTTCTATTATCTAGGGATTGTACATTTTGATGCATAATACTCATTTAAATAAGCTAATGGTCTATGGTTTCCATTGAAAACTTCGTATTTTTTAAGTTTCGAAAAGACTAAAATAGATAAAAGAGGGCAGAAAATTTTTTTAGTTCTCTTGCAAATTATGACTATCATTTCTTGAAATTCCTTTCATTATGATATTTGATACTACATCATCTTCGTATAAATAGTACAACTACCTGCTTCGTGATCGAACCATCCAATTCAACTCCTGTATGAATAGCAGGAATATCTTTTTCAATTTTAGATTTTTTCGACCAATAAAAAAATTCTGAGAAACATTGAACTATTGCCAATAAAATGACATCGAATAGATATAAATCAATGAATTCCTCACGTCAAGTAACTGCTCGTATGAATTTTTTCAAACTTCTTTAGATTTTTCAAATAAACACACTTGCAAATATAAACCGCGAAAATTTCACGGTACAATAACCATTTCCTTCGCAAATAAACAAACCTCCAAAACAGTCGAGCACCGTTTCTGACGCATCCCGTAGTCTCGCAGATTTATTTTTTGAACGGCGACTGCCATTCCCGAGGATTAATGATTGTTCCTGTATAGCGTAGCACGCGACCTACCTCAAGTTTAAGATAAATGTGTATTTGATAGCGGCAGCCATGACTTGGACTTACGAATTATGAAGTTGTTCGGGCGAACAGAGTGGAGCGTGACAGACTCTGGCGCCCATCTGACTCAAACGAATTATCGGAACCCAGAACTGTCCCCATAAAATTCCGATTTGGACACGTTTCATTCGGTGCCGCGGACGAGGGGGTTGCTTGAATGACTGATGGGGTTCTGAAGGAGGATGCTCGAGTAATTGATGGTGGAGGCTCTGGAGCTGCCGTTTCCTAAAAAATGCTACAACAGTAATTTGCGAAACAAGTCCGGATGGTGTTTTTATGAAAGGAAAGACGAAATTGGAGAAAGAGTCTCTTTACTGATTTATTCCGAGCAAGTAAATGACCGAAAGGCTCTACAACTCTGCAGAAGGTTGATAATTTCTTTGAAAATATATACGAGTCACTTATATTTTTGATACAGTATGATATACTACTCTGTCAAGACAGTACCGGGAATTTTCAATTAAAACAACATTTTTACATTTAATCGTCAAAATTTATTGGGTCGCCTTCAAAATAGGCTCCATTTGCTCCAATACATCTATGCCAACGGCACTTCCAATTATCGAAACATTTTTCATAGGCGCTTTCCGGGATGGACTTTAGCTCTCGCGCCGAATTTTGTTTTATGGCTTCAATCGACTCAAAACGGGTGCCACGAAGGGGCAATTTTAGTTTTGGGAAGAGGAAAAAGTCGCAGGGAGCCAAATCCGGCGAATACGGTGGTTGCTGAAGCACGTTTGTTGAGTTCTTGGCGAGAAAGTCAGTCACAATCGTAGCTCGGTGAGAAGGCGCGTTATCGTCATGCAAAATCCATGAGTTGTTCGCCCACAAATTTGGCCGCTTCTTACGGATACGCTCACGCAAACGTTCATAACGCCTAGGTAATACTCCTTGTTTACCGTCTGACCCTCTGGAACGAATTCGTAGTGCACCACGCCACGGATATGGAAGAAAACAATGAGCATCACCTTCATTTTCGAGCGGCTTTGGCGTGGTTTTTTCGGTTTCGGTTCATTTTTTGCCACCCATTCCGATGATTGCTGGCTTGTTTGCATATCGTACTCGAAGACCCAGGTCTCATCACCAGTTATAATGCGTTCCATGAATGTAGAATCGGAATTACAGCGATCCAGCATGTCTGAAGCAACCTGTTCGCGATGACGTTTTTGAAGAAAATTCAGGTCTTTCGGTACGAGTCGTGCGGCCACCTTTCTCATGCCCAAAATATCATTCAAAATCGTACGTGCGGACTCGTGGGATATCTTAGGATCATGTGCTATCTCTCTCAAGCTGGTACGATGGTTTTCCAGCACCCTTTCCTTAATTTTATCGACGTTATCTTCGATCGAAGCCGTCGATGGGCGACCACTTCACGACCGTCCTTGAAGGCTCTGTACCACTGATATGCGCGAGTTTTCGATAGAGCATTATCACCAAAGGCCTTTTGCAACATTTTCAATGCATCGGCACACGAAAATTCATTTGCAACACAAAACTTCAAACAAATTCTTTGCTCAACGTAATCACCCATACTAAAAATCGGCAAGCACTCTGACATCGACTGACTTAATCAGCTGTTGCAAACACACTAGTTGACAGATCCCGCTCAAGCTTGGCATAGTAATTAAGGACAGTGGTACCAACCTAGGAAAAAAAAATTTTACCTGCCCCATTGCCCCGCCAGATTTGAATCGATAATTCCCGGTACTTTCTTGACAGAATGTATATACGAGTCACTTATATTTTTGATACAGTATGATATAGAACTAAAGTTGAATACACTTAACAAACTGACAAAAAGAACCACAAGAAATGATTTGAGAAAAAGTAAATATGAGAATGTTGAAATGATAATGGAATCCCCCAAATCCATAAATAAAAACAGAAAAGACCTTTCATAAGGAAAACTATGGCTTCAGAAATCAACAAGTAGTGGAAACGAAACAACCGGAAACAGAGGGAAAGTACTCAATATTGCAACTGAATTTTATCGAAACAAACGTTGTGCAATTTTGGAGCTGTTTCGTTAAGGTGAGCATCAATGCGAAATTGTTCGTTTGCTCGATGTGCCTTGACAGACCGTGTTCCATACAATTTGCCGTTTCAAGCAGCTTGGCCATTATGGTCGTCATTCAGGAAGTGAAAGAAAACGCGCTGTCAATACGCCTAGCAATCGCAACATGAGGAAAATAGCCTGTGAGGCCGGTATCAACCCTGAAGCCAGTCGGAGCTCAACCTCAAGCCAAACAAGCTCCAAAAAGTTCAACTCCTCACGGATGAAAACAAGCGCGTACTACTCCAAAGGTGCCGTCAACTCCTTCGTCTCGCCGCCGGTAAGCAATGGGGGCGTATTCTCTTCACAGACGAGAAGCTTTTCACCGTAGAACAATCCCAAAACCACCAAAACGCCAGAGTCTGGTCTGCACAGGCTCCCGGTACGTCGGCATCGTCGAAGATCGTCAAAATCCGCAATGCGTTATGGTCTGGGGCAGAATTTGTTCTAGCGGCAAAACACCATTGCTTTTCGTGGATCAAGGGGTCAAAATCAATCAAGAAGTCTACCGCTGCGATATTCTCGAGGCCCTAGTACTTCCGTGGACCAGCAGTACTTTCGCGACATGCATTGAACCTTCCAACAGGATTCCGCTCTGGCTCACAAAACGAAAGCAAGAATGGTGTAACACTCATTTTTCACATCTGCAGAATGGCCGCCCTACTCGCCGGATCTCAACCCAATGGACAGCATGTGGTCGATTTTGGAAGTCAGGGCGTGTGTTAAATACCACAAAAGTTTGGAGTCCCTGAAGCAGTCTCTGCGCTGGGATTAAAGCCCGAAGAGCTACGGCCCATTACCGAAAATTTCAAGAAGTGTCTGAAGCTATTTATAGCCGCCAAAGGAAGGCACTTGGAAACCGCTCAAATATATTACCACCAAATGTGTATGTTATTATTATTCGTTGTTGTTTTGTTTAATTTCTTTTCTTTAATAATTAATTAATGAAAAAAAGTTTGTCCGAGGTTTTTCTTGCCACCCTGTTTTGATGAGAGGATACTACATCACAGTATGGATGAATTATAGAATCGGAGGTAAGCATCACAATCAAAGATCTCAGAAACGGAAGATGGACAAGTTTATGGAGGAAGAACTCACTATACCACTGAATCATATATTCAATACCTACCAGAAGAGTGGACTACTTGCGAAATCATTCTTTTACATAAAAAAGAGCCAAAAACAAACATTGAAAATTATCGCCCAATCAGCTTAATGTAAACTGTCTGCAAAGTGTTCTCAAAAATCATCATGAGAAGAATAACCAATATTTAGGGTGAAAATCGACCACCTGAGCAAGCAGGATTTGGAACTGGCAACTTAACTATGGATCTATTAACTGTAACTCAGGTCATTGAAAAATACAAAGAATACAACAAAAAATTGTACCTAGCGTTTGTATTTTACAACAAGGTCTCTGATATGGTGCATCGTACCTATCTTATGAATGCTCTAATCAATCAAAGTATACCAAAAAACCATACATTCATATCCTACAACAAATTTATCACCATTTCTCTGCAAAAATCAGACTTAAAAATATAGGTAAGACTTTTAAAATCTAAAAAGATGTACGTCAAGGACCCTATTTCCCCAAAGCTATTTACAGCATTTTTAGAGCAAATATTCAGAACCACTGATTGGGGAAATGAACAAGGCATCAAAATTAATAGGAAGTATTTATCTAAAGTTAGATTCGCGGACGATATTGTCATCTTTTCAGAAAGCCAAGAAGAACTTCAACAAATGCTGAATGACCTGAATACTCATAGTAGAGAAGCTGGACTAACGATAAGTGAAACTAAAACGATGACAAACTTGTAACCTCTAACTGAAGCAATAAGGACCTTTATTATTATTAAAAAGAAATAAAAATGAATGATAAAACCATGTTCGAGAATATTGTTATCTTGCCCAGATGGTTTCTTTTATAAATCGTCAGAACAAATAGACTACGAGAAAAATATAAAACACTTGGAGTCACTTGCGTTTATCCTGAATGGTGACTTTCCCAAGAGGGAAGTGATGAATATGTGTGTACTGCCTGTTCTATTATATGGTGCTGAAATTTGATCCCTGACTGAAAAAAAAACGCAAAAGTTAAAGAAGAATGGAAAGAAGTTTATTAGGAATCAAATTAAAAAACCGACTGAGAAATGTAGATATCAGAAGTAAAACACAAATGAAAGATGTAGGTAAAGAACTGTTCAAGAAAAAGTGGACTTGGGCTGGCCATGTAGCAAGAATGTCAACTGAAAAATGGACCAAGCTTATGCATGAATGGTATCCAAGAGATGGTTTAAAAAGCCGTGGTCGTCCAGCAACAAGATAGCTGGATTCTATTAAGAAAAAGAAAGGAATATTATGGACACAAATGGCTCAAAAAAAGAATAGTGGAAGAAATTTGAAGAGACCCTTGCTTAGGATGAGGACTGTACGGGCTCATGATGATGATATGGCACAGAAAGATGAATTTTTTCATTGAGGATTCTAAAATTCATTGCGTACAGGTTAATGACACATCCCAATGTTGTTAAAATTTTCCTGCGAAATGTTCTTTTATTTTTTATATGAATGACGCTGACTATAGTTTCCGACATCTTCCACGACTTCTAGTAAGGCCTGGTTGTTAAAATCTTATGCTGGGCATCTTTCTGAATTGTCCTATTGCTCTTTCCTTTTAATTCCTATCCGTTCTGGATGTTGGCTACCATACATGCCACTTTAACTTTATTGGCTGCTGCTTGAAAAGCTCATTTGTAATCACATCATACCAAGGATCGAATTTAGGACGGATGTTGTTTAATATCTATATCAATGATCTCTTGGTCTCTCTTGGTTGTCCAGCTTTAACTTATGCTGATGATTCAAGGATTTATTCAAATATACGTAATGCTTTAGATTTTATGTTGCTTCAGTCCAACTTGCAGTATACATGCGAATGGTGTTTGCTGAACGAACAAACGTTGAACGTGGGAGAGTGTTTCAAGGACACATACACTAGAAAGTCCACAAAGTTGGATTAAAGTTATCATAAAGCCGACAACTGTATTGTCAATAAAGATGAAATGTTTGAACTTGAAGCATTGTTCAATTCTACCTTCAGCTTCATTCCACATATCGAGAAGTTATATGCATCAGTCAGTAGAACGTTGGGCTTTGTACACAGCATAAAGGAATTTGATGACCTGTCGGTGTTCAGAAATTTGTACTTCACTCTAGGCATCAGTAAGATAGAATATGAAAATTTGTAATGGTTCCTTATCTATCAGTGCCATTTAATCCCTCTGGAATGCATTCATAGGAAATTTTTTATGTACGTATTGTTTCAAGTGAACTGGTAGGTATCTAGAGTGGGGAACTGATCTATCTGACATCATGAGTGATATGGGAATATCATCGTTACATGAGAGGCTTGGTTCAATGTGCCAGATTTGCTCAGAGACTACTTAATGGTAGAAAAAACTCATATTTATTATCAAGGATGGATATTCGTGTTCCTAGGTTGTCCACAAGGGTCTCTACTTTTTCCAACACATCGTACAAATTTGCTCCAGCGTGCACCAGTGTACTGTATGCGAAAAAGTGTTACATGGGCTGGGTGTGGATACTTTTGGTGAGGTTCGAGATAATATTTCTGTAAATTTTTTTGTTAGTTGCTGTGAATTAATAGAATTTTCCACTTGTATGTGGCTGTACCTTCATTTCACTTGATTTCGTTATGATTTGATTCGCGGATGTTAATATTGTATAATACTTTTCTGTAACATCACCCTGTGATTAGGACATTTCTGTTGGATAGAATAAAGGAATATAGTACGTCTAGAAAGTCTCCGGAAAAAACAAAGCTCAACTGTAATTTTTGAGGATACAGGTATGGAAAAGACAGTCGGAAACATAGGAAATTCAGTGTTAATCAAGAATGCAGTGGAGCAGTGGAAGAATCAAAACCTCAGCGCGATGCAATGACGAAAAAATGATTGTTCTCTCAATGGTAGTGCGTAGTTTTGATGCTTCGATCAAAAGGCTGTTCAGTCTGCTTTCACTCCCCTCTACTATTGAGAGAGAACAGTCGTTTGTTCGTCATTGCATCGCGCTGGGTTTCGATTCTTCCACTGCTACACTGCATTCTCGATTAACACTGAGTTTCCTGTTTCCGACTGCCTTTTCCATAGCTGTATTTTAATTCTTGTATTAAAAACCCATAACAAAATGTTCAAATGGAAGTTGAATAAGTAAATACTTATTCAACTTCCATTTAACTGTAAACACTTGACTTAAGGTCGAGGAACTTCCGAAACTAGATCACCTCCATAATTTTCTGCGATGGTAGTCTAGGACTATAAAACTAACTGGATTAAATCATCTTCATTTCGTGGCGCTGCTCGTTCAACTTCAATCTTAATTAGTTCCCATATGTTTCCAATAGGACTAATATTTGGTGAAGCTGCTGGCCATGAAATGGTTGTCACTTGGTGTTCTTGCATCCAAGTTTGAGTATCGGCCGAAGTATGGCATCTTTCATTATCCTGCTGAAAACTCAACCCCTCTGGATATAAAGCATGCGTCATTTCAGGAAGAAAATAACATAACATAAACTTTATTCTCATAATCAATGCAATCATACAAATGAAAAGAGGAAACCGTCAAAAATATCACAACTTCAAAAGATCTGAAAGAATATTCGATAAATTCCCTAATCGAATATGGTTCTATATCTACAATAATCTTAGTTATTTCGAATTTTGAATTTTCTTATATCAGATACACTGATGAACTCATTAGATAGTACATTGAACAATCTTATACACATATATTTTGTGTTTCTTTCAGTAAGTGTCAAGGAATGCCTCGGAAAGTGGTATGGTCTTGTGTTAATTTTATTCAACAGATTATTAAATTATCGGGGATGCTTTCTCATAAATAACATATAGTCCTGGAAGTGTGACCATAGTATTATTTCTAAAATGACCTCTGCATGATTTTTTATACTTCAATCCTATTATTGCCCTCAAGGCTTATTTCTGCAGAATGAATAATCTATTTATATCGATGCTTCCACCCCATGTAACAAGTCCGTACTTCAGAAGTGAAACAAAATTTGCATAATAAACTGTTTTTGAAAGTTCCATGTCCACTATCCGTAACAATACCTTGATCATGTACAAAACTTTATTGGGTTTTTTGCAGATCTGACTCACATTATCATTCATTTCAGGTGACAATCAAACGAAACTCCAAGAAATTCTGTGGACGACAAAAATCTGACCTGGGTGTTACCCAGAGTAACAGACTGAGGATGCATATTTTTAGACTTAATCGTTCTAAAAATGACACACTCAGTCTTACTGACATTGAAAAGTAACTCATTTTGAGTGTATCAATGCTGTACTGAAGCGAAAGCTAATCTAGCTCCTTCACTACTCGAATTAAGATTCCTGCTACGCAGCAAAGCACTGGCATCTTCGACAAACAACAAGAGGGCGAGTTCATTGATGTATATCAGAAATGAAAAGGGTGCCAGGTTACTTCCTTGGAGAACTCCTACGTTGCCATATTTATCCTCGGAAATAAAAACTAGTCCCCCATGATAAACACAACCCTCTGAACTTGATCAGACAAGTAGCCACTGAGCAACTGCAGTTGACAATCGCAAATACCACATAAATCGTTTCGAATGCAACAATACTTTTCACCATTGATGGTACCATCAACTATACAGAGAGGCGTAGCACCACGCTGAGATATTGCTCTCCAAACCATTTATTTTGGTGGGAAATTTTAACTGTAACAGGTTGTTTTGATAGGATTTTCAAGCGATTTCTACCAAGTTGGAAACAACTTTTAACATATATAAATACATTACTAAAATTATCTTCTTGAAAACTGTAAGAAAATTCTATCCTTCGTCCCTTTTGTAAAGGTGTCATTATAGATATAATTTCCTTGATAAGCAGCCTTATCTTTTCAGTGACATACGGACGGTTTCTGGACATACTTTTATATTTCGTTGATTTCTAAATCTTTTAGCCAATTTGCGAAAACCCAGGCGCGGATTGTGTCGTCCTAAGGCCAATGAAGCGTTGTTTGAATTGTTTCCTTCAATCTTTCGCGACACAAATAGTGTCGCAATTTTGGCCATAGCCGACTGTCTGCACAACTTCGCCCCCCAGGCATTAGATCTTGACGTGATGGGGGCGCTTGTCATGACTAGGACCCTAGTTTCGTCCCGGCGAAATGGAGGGTTAAGTCTTGGTGTCTAACGTAATGCCATTTCGCGCCAGTCACTGGACCTATATGGTGGAAGATCTCCGAATGGGGCCCTAGTTTTGCCGCTCAGGTGAAATGGAGGGCTGAGCCGGTTGATTGACTCAGTGACAAGGGAGTCTGTCGCAACACAGGGCTTCTCCCTTAAAACTGGCGTACTCTACCCTATCGCAGTATGAATCTCCGGATTCTCTGTAATGGCTGAGTGCGTTATGTAGCATACTGCGTTACCTCGGGGGGGGGGGTGTTGCCCACAGGTGTAACTTGTACCACCTGGCCACCCTATTGGTGTTGGACTCGAGGGGGCAGTAGTTGAAAGTCCGCATGCAGGACTAGGGGGGTATTTCATTTATCTGTTCGCAGACCCCCATGTTCGGGATATTCTCATGAAAGGACTCGGGGTTTAGCGGAACTTGACGGTTCGACCGGCCTGTTCTAGCCCCTGGATCAATGCGTAACGATTTAGGGTTTGTGGATCTCGACGAAATGGCTCCGCCATTAGTGCTTGACGCCAGGATCAATCAAACATGGGTTCGGTGAGTCAGGATGTACAGGCCGCTAGACGGTGCTCGTAACAGGATCAATTGTAGTCGTCAATCTTGAGTTTATCTTAGTTCAAGGGACTGTGTTTGGGTGGATGGATAAGAATTCCCTCCGGCGGGTGAGTTGCGTCTCAAACCAACTCGGGTACTAACCTGCTGAGCCAGTAGGGGTTGGATAGTGCTTCGCTGCTACCAGTCAGACGGTTCTGGCTTTCGAGTCTGGGCCCAAACTGGAAGCTGGTGGGTTCATCTCTTCGGAGAGGTTCTCGCTTCGCGCGATGATATAACGTAATCCTTATCACACTTTCTACCTCTAGGGGTGGACTGTGGAGACTGCTGAGTAGTCACTTGGTGAAGAGCCATCCTCACATGCCAATATGAAAACCTGGTAGAATTCACGTGTCTGCACAACTTATTTTATACATTACTTCTGTCTTAGAATGTTGCAAAAAAGAAGTATCTTAAAACCATGAAAAATAATAAATTTCGGAAACTTTCTAGACGTACTATATTATTTCTATTGTTAAACCAGTTGCTCAGATTTTGCAACCTTCTTCCAACACTTCGTTTTCTCATCGGTGTTAATTATTGTTCCAAAATAAGAATAAGATGCAAGAGAAAAACAGATCCTTCTTGCTTTTGACGATTATGAAATGCGATCAATTCCTCATCGACCAGGAACGTACGTAACCCCAAAAGGTGAGAGGATTTGAATATGGATAGAACCAAACCACTCCGAACCGACATAACGAGCTGTCATAAACTAATCACAACCATTATTCCGTCAAATTCCTCTTGCGTATTTTACGATGGACAAAAGGCTTAGCTTGGAACAACAGCGATCTCCGCCGGGGAATTGAATGCAGAGTTCCGAATGAAAACGAACAATAAAACGACGAAAGTGAGTTATTATTTAATCCCTGTCAATAGTGACAGAAGGAAGAAACACCATCAATATCAATTGCAATAATCTTTGACGTTCCAGTCATGTAAGAAACCCATAAAAAAGATAGATGACATCATCGTTTCTTGTTCCACCTCATCCCGTAGATCCGCCGGTAGGAGCTGGCTGGAATGACAGGCTACTTGCTCAAAAATGGTACAGAGGTGTCGGATGAAACTGCGTGCGTTGGTTACGGGGTATGTCGGAAAAACTCCGTCCTTTAATAATCCTATAAACTAAAAACTATTGGGTTGGCAACAAATTAATTAACCCTTTTTAAACAAATAAAACATGATATTTCCACATTTATATATAGACTTATATATAGAAAAGAAACCTGAAACACAGCAGCTAGCTATGTATATTTTCATACACAAATTACCTGAGCATCTAACGCACGTTTCCAGAAAGATGATTCCTTCTTCATAACACAGTTGCTACTAACTAAAACCTAATTGATATTATATTGAGTTATTCGGGCAGTAATTTCGTTTTTTTTTGGAAAAATGAAAGATAATTTTCGTATAATGAAAGAATATTTTATTAAATTATATTCTGGTCCAACACCTTTTGCCATCTTTCTGGTAGTAGCATGATTCCATGCTCATAAAATGTTTGGTCTTTGCTGGCAAAAAATGATCCAGGTGATTTTTGACTTTTTATTTTCTTCATTTGAAGAAAAGGTTTTACCGTCCACAAAATTTTGCAATGATCGGAAAAAAATAATAATCCGAAGACGCCAGATCTGGAGAATATGGTGGGTGAGGCAGTGTATTCCATTCAAGCTGTAAAAGCTTCTGACGAGTGACCAAACTTGTATGGGGTCTCGCATTATCTTGGTGGAACACTTCACCTTTTCTATTCTGGCCTTTTCCATTGAAGTGCATCATTCAGTTTGTCTCGCTGATGACAGTAGACCGAATTAATTGCTGTGTTATCCAGTGAAAGCTCAAAAATTTCTTTTCTATTGAAAAAAGTACAATACGACCAAAAACTATTTATTGCGCTCCATATTTGAAAGGGCACCAACGAAATTACTTTCCGAACCTTATACTTATATTCGAGTTGACGTTGTCATTGGTCAAAGTGGAAAATAATAGGTTTTTAATTAGGTTCAGGTACTTATTCACAAGATGAACTTTTCAAATGAACAATTTTACTTGATATAACAAAATTTGAGTATTAAAACAGATTTAATCTGTTAGTCTTCTGCAATTTTAATTTCAAAAAAGTTTTTATTCAAAATACTTTTAGAATTAAATTAATGTCTTGATAGCACAGCTTATATCCAATAAACATATAAAATCAAAACTCAATAAACAATATCAAATGGAATAAATCAACCAACAAATTAAAATTGTCATTTAAAATTAATAAATAAATATCGGATGTTTTTTTAGAGTAATAAAACTTTCCATAGGGATAACTGTAATTTGACAGAGGGTAGAAGCAATGTTGTTTTGACATTTCTGTTCAGTAAGCATTGACAAATTATCATGGAATGACTCACGCCGCAACAACGTTTACAAATTGTTGAAATTTATTTTCAAAATCCGTATTCTATTTGCCAAACTCATAGAGCACTTCGTGAAATTTATTCGTCGAACTATCGATAGATTTCGGACAACATTTTCTCTACTCGATGCAACAACAACAAGACAAAGAACTGTACGTACAGAAGAAAATTTCGCTGCTGTAGGTCATAGTGTTTGTCTATTCGTCTACGTTCACAACATGTTGGACTCTGTGCATCCACCACATGGAAAATTTTGCGTAATGATCTTGGTCTACACCCATACAAGATCCAATTGGTTCAAGAAATGAAGCCACTTGACCATAATAAGGGTCGTTTGTTTGCTGATTGGACCCTAGAACAGCTTGAAGTTGATCCATTTTTTTTATCGTAAAATTGTGTTTAGCGATGAAACTAATTTCTGGTTGCACGGCTATGTAAAAAAATCCTCAAGAAGTTCTGCAGGTTCCATTGCATCCTGAAAAATGTACTGTATGGTGTGCTTTACACCCTGGAGGCATCATCCGTCCATATGTCTCCAGAAACGATGCTGGAGCTAATGTTACAGTGAATGGTGCTCGTTACAGATCGATGATCAATGATTATTTATTTCAAAATATGAATGGTATCATAACATAAATAGAGGTCAATTCTTGATAGAAGGTATATAAAATAATATAAATATTTAAAAAAAATTTTCTGGAGAGTGAAGGGTGAGTTGAATATATATCATTAATTGATGTTATATTTATTGAATATGAATATTTGAATACTGATGAGCAAAGTCGATTTTAAAACTTGTTTTTCGGTAATGTTTTGCATATCTTGAGTTTTTATATAAAGTACCTTGGTTAGATATCCAATAATATTGAATAGTCTAAGTAAGATAGTTTTGTGATGAAATTCTTAAGATTAGGTTGGATATTCTTGAAAGATATTGGTTTTCATAAGATTGATAAGCAGAAACAAAATTTTGTCTATTCAAAATGTTTAATTTATAGGATTTTGGTTAATAAATTTCATTTATTGGATTTTGTTATACCATTCGGATGTCTTATAATGAATGTTTATTTTATGTCATGATATAAGTGGTACTTATACGACATTATTTTAATTTATTTTCAGAAGTTATAATCATTGAATATAATCTTTTGGAATTAAATATGTAGAAGGCTGATTTTTTTCAATTTTTTTAAAAATTTTTTAAAATATTTATATTATTGAATGGTATCGACCCAGAAGTGTTTTGGTTCCAACAAGATGGTGCTACACCTCATGCTAATACCGTGACAATTGATTCATTGAAAGAAATATTTGGCGATAACATTATTTCGAGGAATCGTCGAATTAATTGGCCTCCAGGCCTCCAACATCATGCAACATAACTCCACTGGATTATTTTCTTTGGGTTATGTCAAGTCATTGATTTGTGCTGATAAACCAGAAACAATAGACGCCTTGGAAGGCAACGTAACTCGTATTATTGATGAAGTAAGGCTTGAATTACTCGAAAAAGTGGTCCAAAATTGGTCTGATCGAATGAGGTTCCTCAGAGCTAGTCATGGTGGACATATGTCGGAAATTATTTTGAAACATAAATGTCATAATTTCATAAAATTGTCTTTAAGATAAAAAAAAATTGGCTTCAATCTTGAGTTAAAAGTGTTTTATCTTAATTTAAAGTTCTTTCACTCTAAAAAAAATCCGTTTTTCATTTCCGTTTATATGTTATAAGATGTACGCATTTAAACAGTGTAAAAATTATCAATACATATGAGCAGGAGTTAATCAATAATCAATCAAAGGAAACATAAACTACTGACCGTGATCATCCAGAAACCATCATCCAAGATAATTCTGTTTTGAATTGGATATTCAGAAATAACAAATTCCGTCTCCAAAATATGCTCCAGGTCTTTTTTATAGTCCGTCTAGAAAGTATCCGGAATTTATTATTTTTCATAATTTCAATATACTTCTTTTTTGTAACATTCTAAGACAAAAGTAATGGATAAAATAGGTTGTTCAGATAGTCGGCCTTTGCCGAAGTTGCCTGGCAACACTATTTGTCAATTATTGTTGATTTTCAACTGGTATACAATTTATGAAATAATGTCGCAACTAGAAGAAAGAAATCAGGTAGAATGTTTGTATAGAAAAGGGTCTCGAAACTTTAAAAAATTAGTGCAATTGACTAAACTGGGAAAAAGTGCTCTCTATGAGACCATAAAGAGTAATAATAAATGGCATGGATATGAGGCATAGACCAGTTTCAGGAAGACCGCGTAAGGTTAAAGGAAACACTTTAAATGCTTTATTAGCCTTAGGATGACACAATCCGCGCCTGGGGTCCGTATATCACTGAAAAGACATGGATACATATCAAGGAAACCAAAAAAAAATCCCTATAACGACGGTGTTACAAAAGAAACGAAGGATAGAAATTTGTCAACGTTTTCAAGAATATAATTTTAATAATTCAATTCAATTCAAATCAAAACGACTTTATACATAAAATAAGATACAATTAGGCGATATTTAGCTTAAGCTATTCTCACATATAACCTCATCATACCGTCATCAAGAGGCTCAATCACAAGGAAAACGAAACAGAAAGAAAAACAAGAAATTATAAACATACGCATATGCACATTGATATGGCCAACCAGAATATTCACCAACTTAATAAACTTATGTGAAAGATAGAACAATTAATTAATTACAAACAATTTTGCATGAAATATAGACTCTATAAATACACTATCATGAAAACTGTGAACGAATCATAACCAGCAATGTATGAAGCATGCAATGACATCTTAAAATCAGCAAGACTACGTACAAATCAATTACAGAATTGATCAAGATAAAGCACACGTATGCTTCTTCTGAATGCCAGTATGGAGCTTCCCCTGACATCGTCAATGTCTTTATATCTGTTTAAAGTTGTTTCCTACTTGGTGGAAATTAGTTGAAAATCCTATCAAAACAACCTGTTACCGTTCAAATTCCCAAATTTTATATCAAATAAATAGTTTGGGGAGCAATATCTCAGCATGGTGCTACGCCTCTCTGTATACTTGATGGTACCATTAATACTGAAAAGTATTGTGGCATTCTAAACGATTTTCTCCTCGTAACGGCGCATGCTTTATATCCAGAGGGGCGGCATTTTCAGCAGGATAATGTAAGATTCCATACTTCGGCCTATACTCAAGCTTGGATGCAAGAACACCAACTGGCAACAATTTCATGGCCAGCAGCTTCACCAAATCTTAGTCCCATTGAAAACATATGGAGAATAATGAAGATTGAAGTTGATCGAGCAGCGCCAAGAAACAAAGATGATTTAATTCAGTTAATTTTACAGTTCTGGATTATCATCACCGAAAATTATGGAGATGATCTAGCTTCGAGTGTACCTCGACGTTCCAGTCAAGTGTTCTCAGTTGAATGGGGGTTGTATAACTAACTAAGATGAATATTATAATTTTCTAACTCAAGAATTAAAAATACATACTAAATGATTACAATTGAACTTTGTTTTTCCCGGATACTTTCAAGACAGACTAAATTTCACTGCTTTAAAAAAATAAATTGCACATTCGCTAGAAAAAGAATCTGAAATCCTTACTATATTCTCCTTAGTTATTTGTGATCCATTTTAATATAATTCAAGCAGGCATACACTTATAACATGTCAACATGTTAGCGTGCTCATAAATATGTATCATTCCACAACATTACAGAATCATATCGCAATACCCAAATTGAGGTTTGGATTATGTGCGATGTTTTTCAAATTAGCACCGAAAATCCCAAATGAAATTCTAAAAAATGATTGGACACCTTTTTCCCACTACCTCTATGGATTCTTTGGTTGTGACCTCGAATTGAAGTTGAAAGACCTGTTGTGCATATGTTTTTCAGTTTGAATAAAACCCTCAGTCAGTTGATGAAGTTTTTATTCATTTTATTTTTTTTTCGTACATAGCAGCATAAATATTGTGTAGGAATTCGATCTGGTCAATTGTTTTGCTTGAATTAATTAGATCTTTTTAGATCTGGTTTTAGTTTCTACTCGAAATAGCATTCTCTATTCATGGTCGAGATAATCAATTCCTTGAATTCAGAAATAACTTTATAATTGTTCCATGAAAAATATTTTTTGTGTGAAATGAATAAACGTCAGAAAGAACATGATAAATCAGTTACTCCAAATTGATACTACGATTAGCATTTCCTCACAATAAAAATTAGTAGCCCCAAAAAACTATCCATATTTGAATGAACATATAAATTACTGGTTTTGAGTCTACTCTACTGATTGAAAATTAAAAATATATATATCGGGTGTTTTTTTAGAGTGATTGAAGCCAATTTTTTTTCAGTTGAAAGATGATTTTATGATATTCATCTTTTTAAAATAACTTCCGGCATATGTCCACCACAACTAGCTCTGAGGAACCGCATTCGACCAGACCAATTTTGGACCACTTTTTCGAGTATTTCAGGGCTTATTTCATCAATAACACGAGTTATGTTGGCTTCCAAAGAGTCTATTGTATCTAGTTCATCCTCATAAACCAATGACTTGAGATAACTCCAAAGAAAATAATCTAGTGGAGTTATGTCGCATGATCTTGGAGTCCAATTAATTGGACCGTATCTAGAAATAATTGTTTTTACTCCTTATACGGCAATTTTGCTTGTTTACATAGCTTTTCAACCAGAAATGAGCTTCATCATTAAACACAAATTTACGATAATAATAATAATATCCTTTATTTGATCAAATATCAACAGATGTAGATCACGTCAATACATATCAATACTATAAAGAAACAAAATCCCTTTCATCCAAAAAATCACCAACACTATAATAATTTTTGTAACCAAAAACATTTCCAACATTTTTTTAAATTGCAATGGTGCATATGCATTTAAAATTTTGAGGAAATTTATTCCAGACTGTGATTATAAACTATACAGCATTCCTTGGTATATAACTAAAATTAGTTTTTTCTTTACTAAGAAAACTTTTTCCTCTGGTTTTGTATTCATGACTTAGCAGTAAATCTTTGAAATCATTGAAGTTATTGATTACATACATTACACATTCATAAATAAACAGACTGTACAATGTCAATATGTTATTACTAATAAATATAATTCTACAGCTCTCATTGTGGATCAACTTCAATCAACTTCAACAGCAATCAGCAAACAAACGACGCTTATTATGGTCAAGTGGCTTTAGTTCTTGAACCAGTTGGATCTTGTATGGGTGTAGACCAAGATCTTTACGCAAAATTTTCCATGTAGTGAATGCACAGAGTCGAACTTGTTGTGAACGTTGACGAATAGACAAATCTGGATCATCATTAACACTATGACTAACAGCAGCGATATTTTCTTCTGTGCGTACAGTTCTTTATCTTATTGTTGTTGTTGCATCGAGTAGAGAAAATGTTCTCCGAAATCTATCGATAGTTCGACGAATAAGCTGCTCTGATCGACGATTATGTGAACCATACATTTCACGAAGTGCTCTATAAGTTTGGCGAATAAAACACTGATTTTGAAAATAAATTTCAACATTTTGTAAACGTTGTAGCGGCGTGAGTCTTTCCATGATAATTTGTCAATGCTTACTGAACAGAAATGTCAAAACAATATTGCTTCTACCTTCTGGCAAATCGCAGTTATCCCTATCGAAAGTTCTTTCACTCTAAACAAACACCCCATATATAGGACAGACAGGCCGATGTTTAGAACATGGAATCAAAAAACATAGAATGTTCATGTTGAAAAACCAGCAATCAACCGGTTTTGCAGAACATTGTATGGAAAATAAAATAATGGGAGAGATTTCAATTTACTATATAATGTTAAAAAGGGTAAATTGATTAAACATTTGTAAATTGCATGAATTAAAAAATCCATTGAGAAAAAGGAGAATTCAATAAATTCCCAAATATTCTTTGGGAACACCTCTATATTAGATGCTGTTATTTCCATGCGCTATAAAAATGCACTGATGTCCAAAGTCTGATAAACGAACCTTTTCGTACTCCTTTGAAGATGGTCGAAAGACCGAAGCACGGGTCTAAGATTCTGAATAAACTGTGAAATATAAAAACTGTGTGAATTTTTGTGAATGAAAATGAATTGATTATTTTAATTTATCATTCAAAACAACCGACTGATGATTATGAACGTGAATTTGGAACGCACATTCTCTAGAGAATATGCTATATTTTAAAACTTATATACATTCTGTCAAGAAAGTACCGGGAATTATCGATTTAAATCTGGCGGGGCAATGAGGCAGGAAAATTTTTTTTTCCTAGGTTGGTACCACTGTCCTTAATTACTATGCCAAGCTTGAACGGGATCTGTCAACTAGTGTGTTTGCAACAGCTGATTAAGTCAGTCGATGTCAGAGTGCGTGCCGATTTTTACTATGGGTGATTACGTTGAGCAAAGAATTTGTTTAAAGTTTTGTGTTGCAAATGAATTTTCGTGTGCCGATGCATTGAAAATGTTGCAAAAGGCCTTTGGTGATAATGCTCTATCGAAAACTCGTGCATATCAGTGGTACAGAGCCTTGAAGGCTGAAGACCTGAATTTTCTTCAAAAACGTCAACGCGAACAGGTTGCTTCAGACATGCTTGATCGCTGTAATTCCGATTCTACATTCATGGAACGCATTATAAGTAATGAGACCTGGGTCTACGAGTACGATATGCAAACAAGCCAGCAATCATTGGAATGGGTGGCAAAAAATGAGCCGAAACCGAAAAAACCACGCCAAAGCCGCTCGAAAATGAAGGTGATGCTCATTGTTTTTTTGGATATCCGTGGCGTGGTGCACTACGAATTCGTTCCAGAGGGTCAGACGGTAAACAAGGAGTATTACCTAGGCGTTATGAAACGTTTGCGTGAGCGTATCCGTAAGAAGCGGCCAAATTTGTGGGCGAACAACTCATGGATTTTGCATGACGATAACGCGCCTTCTCACCGAGCTACGATTGTGACTGACTTTCTCGCCAAAAACTCAACAAACGTGCTTCAGAAACCACCGTATTCGCCGGATTTGGATCCCTGCGACTTTTTCCTCTTCCCAAAACTAAAATTGCCCCTTCGTGGCACCCGTTTTGAGTCGATTGAAGCCATAAAACAAAATTCGGGGCGAGAGCTAAAGTCCATCCCGGAAAGCGCCTATAAAAAATGTTTCGATAATTGGAAGTGCCGTTGGCATAGATGTATTGGAGCAAATGGAGCCTATTTTGAAGGCGACCCAATAAATTTTGACGATTAAATGTAAAAATGTTGTTTTAATTGAAAATTCCCGGTTCTTTCTTGAGCATTTTTTGAGATAGAATTTGTAATTCATAATGTTTACATGGAACAATTGTATCGGTTAAGTATGTTATTTAATTCCATTCAATTTTCTATAAATTTCTTTATATTTTTGAGTGTTTTTTATGATATTTGAGAGTTCTGTACGTCTACTTGAATAGAAACGGTGTTTATAAGACACTTTGATTAAAATTTTTGCAAACTGATTTATTTCACAGAGTTATTCTGTGTTGATATTTAAATTTTATTCTAAGAGATTCATCGAGAACACTTTCAACAAATACCATCAAATGAATTCAACCTCGAGTCCAAAAACGATGAAAAACCCTTCCATCATTCCATATGAATAACGAAAATAATGAGATACAAGCCCGAATCAATTAAAAAACATCGAAAATCATAGGTTTTATTACGGTTATTAGCAAGTGAGATAATATTTTAATCAACTTCAAAACAAAATGAGGAACGCTATTAAAATAATAATGAAAAGTAATAAGCGAGGAGTAGAAAACGCCATTAAAGCTTACCCATCCACCATCGGGCACCAGGTACCGTATCCACCATTGGCTGATGACTCCTAAACGTAAATTCCATAACAGGTTTTTAAATAAGTTTCCAACAATTATTAAACATGAGCCTTTTGCCTTTCGACCCAGTCGAAGGAACTGATTTGTATTGATTGGTTGAAGTCTGTTTTTCAACTACCCACCGACAAATGGGAATTTCGAAACATTTAATGGACACGAAAAATTTATTTTCGAGAACCAATTTAGGTCTGAATCAGGAAGAAGGAATTTATATTGGTAGCTAATAGAATATTCGTAGAATATTCAGATGAAATAAACATAAAACTATATTCATGAGGTATAATTTTTAAATTGATTTTTTTTTGAAGATCCTACAAAATTCCAAAACGAAATCTAGAAATATACAGGATGAATCATAACTGTTTGAATGATTTGGTCTTTACTTGGTGGAAACTCATTTCAATTAAAAAATACATGAGTACATGAGAGAGTATCTTAATTTCCACAAAAATGTTTATAATAAAACAATTGTTTTACTACGATGTGGTTTCTTCAGGTATCTACATATTATGTAGAATATTAAATAAAATAATAAAATGCTTGTGCAGAGAATACATTCGCAGAACTGTAACCATCGTGGAAGATCTCTCGGAAGAAAATTTTAACGCCTTGTATCTTTTTCCGCAGAAATATTTTATTACGGCATATTTGCTCCAATCGCCATATTTTAATCTGAATAACCTGCCCTTAATCTATGTCTCAATAGTTATGATTAGTTATGAATTAAAAATTATATAAGAGACAGTATTCTTATTTCCATAAAAATGTTTATAATACAACAATTGTTTCATCATGATGGTGGTTCTTCAGCTATCTACATTCTACTGGCTGATGGTGTCCAGTGTAATAGAGTTAAAATACAGTTAAATTCGTAAAAAAATAATGGAAAAACAAGTCATAAAATCTTAGGGTGTTTATTAGAGTTTGCCGTGAAAAATGCCGTTAGGGAAAGATATTCAGTAATAGGGATTTGTCAACATCTGTTTGCTCATTCAAAAGGATTTTACGGGCATTGTACCTGTTGATTTCAAGAAATTCTAAAAGTGTTAACCTAGAACTTTTGTTTTCGACGCGGATAATTTTATAATTATTGTTGAAATTGTGCCTGAATTCCTTAAGATGATTAGCAAATGTCGAATGTAGGGAATCCGAAATGTAACTTCTTTAGTGTTCTTGGATTCTTTTCTTGAATGATCTACCTGTCTGACCAATATATAGTAAAGGGCAATTGTTGCAAGTCAACTTGTAGGCTCCAGATTTATTTTCTTTATTGTTTTCTTTTGTAGATACTGAGGTTATTAATGGTTTTGAAAGCTGAGTTGTAATTGAAATTATTTTGGGAATATTTAGCAATATTTTCTGCGTATTGTCCTCTTTTATGATTGGGTACACGAGATTTAAGGCTATGTTCTTTTGTTTATTGGATGCCATTTTGTCTATAAGAAAGGGGTTGTAACCGTTGTTTGAAGCGATATGTGTAATAATGTTTAATTCTTTGGAATAGTCAGCTGAATTCAGAGGGACATTCAATAGTCTATGAATAAAACAATCGGGTGTTTTTTTAGAGTGATAGAACTTTCGATAGGGATTTGGCAGAAGATAGAAGCCAAGTTGTCTTGACGTTTCTGTTCAGTACGCATTGACAAATTATCATCGACTAACGCCGCAACAACGTTTACAAATTGTTGAAATTTATTTTCAAAATCAGTGTTCTATTCGCCAAACATATAAAGCACTTCGTGAAATATATGTTTTACATAATTTACATAATCGTCGAACTATCGATAGATTTCGGACAACATTTTCTCTACTCGTTGTAACAACTACAAGACGAAGAACTGTACGTACAGAAGAAAATCTCGCTGTTGTAAGTCATAGTGTTAATGATGATCCAGATGTGTCTATTTCTCGACGTTCACAACAAATTGCACTCTGTGCACCTACCACATGGAATATTTTGCATGAAGATCTTGGTCTACACCCATACAAGATCCAACTGGTTCAAGAACTAAAGCCACTTGACCAAAATAAGCGTCGTTTGTTTGCTGATTGGACCCTAGAACAGCTTGAATTTGATCCACTTTTTTATAGTTAAATTGTGTTTTGTGATGAAGCTCATTTCTGGGTGAACGGCTATGTAAACAAGCAAAATTGCCGTATATGGAGTGAAAACAATCCTCAAGAAATTCTGCAGCTTCCATTGCATCCTGAAAAATGCACTGTATGGTGTGCTTTACACGCTGGAGACATCATCGGTCCATATTTCTTTAAAAACGATGCTGAAGCTAATGTTACAGTGAATGGTGCTCGTTACAGATCGATGATCAATGATTATTTGTTTTAAAATTTGAATGGTATCGACCCAAGAGTGTTTTGGTTCCAACAAGATGGTGCTACACCTTATGCTGCTACCGTAACAATTGATTTATTGAAAGAGAGATTTGGCGATAACATTATTTCGAGAAATGATCCAATTAATTGGCCTCCAAGATCATTCGACATAACTCCACTGGATTATTTGCTTTGGGGTTATGTCAAGTCATTGGTTTATGCTGATAAACCAGAAACAATAGACGCTTTGGAAGCCAATATAACTCGTGTCATTGATGAAATAATTCAGGCCTTATTTCATCAATAACACGACTGGAAAAAGTGGTCCAAGATTGGTCTGGTCGAATGCGGTTCCTAAGAGCTAGTCGTGGTGGACATATGCCGGAAATTATTTTTATTACATAAATGTCACTAAATAATCTTTCAAATAAAAAAAATTTGGCTTCAATCTTAATTTAAATGTGTTTAATTTCAATTTAAGGTTTTATTACTTGAAAAAAACACCCGATTTGTAACGCAGCCTGCATTAGGACTTGTCACTTCACTGACACTTTTGTTGTTTTGTAAGGATTCATTGTCTCTAGAAGAATTGACTTTTTATTCCCGATTTATAATTCTGAAATTGTTTCCTTATTCTTCATTAATTTCTCTAGATGTAAGTTTCTATAACAAGTTTTATTAATTCAATACAAATCAATTATAACTACAACATACCTATAACAAAAATCGAGAATAAAATGTCAATTCCTACAGAAACAATTAATTTTTACAAAACAACAAAACTGTCAGTGAAGTAACAAATCCTAACGCAGCTAACTAGACTGCGTTACAACTATTAAATGCTGACATCATTTGATTGGTGGGGTGATTTGAAATCTCATGTATTATAATATGTGTGGGTTTGTAAAAAATACTAAAATAATGTGAATTATCTAGTCTTGTTATTGTGAGGTCAAGAAAATTAATAATAATTCAGGCATAATTTCAACAATAACTATGAAATTATCCACGTCGAAAGCAAAAGTTCTAGATTTACACTTATAGAATCTTTAGAAATCAACAGGTAGAATGCACGTAAAATCCTTTTGAATGGGCAAACAGATGTTGACAAATCCCCATTACTGAATATCTTTCGCTAATGGCATTTTTCCGCTGCAAACTCTAATAAAGACCCTAAGAATTTATGACTTGTTTTTCCATTAATTTTTAACTTATTTAATTGTATTTAAACTCTATTACACTGGACACCATCAACCAATAGAACGTAGATAGCTGAAGAAGTCACATTGTAAGGAAACAATTGTTGTATTATGAACATTTTTGTGAAAATTAAAATACTGTTTCTAATATATTCTTTGATTGCATCATAACTATTGAGACATAGGTCATGGACAGGTTATTTGGACTAAAATTTGGCGATTGGATCAAATATGGCGTAATAAAATATTGCTGTGGAAAAAGAAACAAGGCCTCAAAATTTGTTTCCGAGAGATCTGACAACGTATTCTCCAAACAAGCATTTTATTATTTTGTTTAATATTCAGTTAAAGTTTATCTGCATGTTTTTCAGAATTTGTGAATCAACTAGCAGAGCAGACGCAAATAAACTAATTAATTATATAATCAATCACTCCAAGTCGGTGTTCGTTGATAAATCAGTCTGGAAAAACATTCATTACACTAGTATAGAGCACGATTCAAATGAAAAAGTTAATCAACCAAATGGTCTGAAGGATAGCGAAGTGTACGATCTCTTCATTCAGCAATAGCTGTGGGCTAGAGTTGATATACGACAGTATGGATATATAAATATATATTTATGTCGATTCTATGAAGTCTGGTTTGAAACATCTACTACCAACCACTTCTCATAGATCATATTGAACAATTGTTGGTTTCAATACGGGATATTATGCTACATAATAAATATAGCCTCAAAATGATTACGTAAAAATATCATTGCATCTGCTTTTCACGTTCATTTTATGAAGTACTTCAAACGTTATGTGAAATTATAACACTTAGGTGTACCGAATTTTTATAACATACAAAATACCCTAATACTAGATAAAATTGATCTTCAAACATAGTATTTTTAGCTTCCTCTGTAAATTTGAATGGGATTCTCAATTAACGGAATTTCATTTTTATACTACCTTTTTCGATAATGCCAAGGTTTAGTTGTAACATGAGTCTGAAGCGAGCACCTGAAACTTTGTAGAACTATTAGAGGACTTAAATGAATTATTTTATTATTATTCATCAGTTTCGACACTTTTTGTGTGATTGTTGAAGTGTTCTAATGTTTATGATATCGGGTGCTTTTTTTAGAGTGAAAAAACTTTCGATAGGGATAACTGTGATTTGACAGAAGGTGGAAGCCATGTTGTTTTGAAATTTCTGTTCAGTAAGCATTGACAAATTATCATGGAAAGATTCACACAAATTGTTGAAATTTATTTTCAAAATCAGTGTTCTATTCGCCAAACTTATAGAGCACTTCGTGAAATTTATGGTTTACATAATCGTCCATCAGAGCAGTTTATTCGTCGAACTATCGATAAATTTCGGACAACATTTTCTCTTCTCAGTGAAACAACAACAACAAAAAAAAAAATATCGTTGATGTAAGTCATAGTGTTAATGATGATCCATATTTGTATATTCGTTGACGTTCTTAACAAGTTGGACTCTGTGCATTCACCACATGGAAAATTTTGCGTAAAGATCTTGGTCTACACCCATACAAGATCCAAATGGTTCAAGAACTAAAGCCACTTGAACATATTGAGCGTCGTTTGTTTGTTGATTGAGCCCTAAAACAGCTTGAAGTTGATCGACTTTTTTATCTTGGAATTGTGTTCAGTAATGAAGTTCATTTCTGGTTGAACGGCTATGTAAACAAGCAAAATTGCCGTATATGGAGTGAAAACAATCCTCAAGAAGTTCTGCAGGTTCCATTGCATCCTGAAAAATGCACTGTATGGTGTGCTTCACACGCTGGAGGCATCATCGGTCCATATTTCTTTAAAAACAATGCTGGAGCTAATGTTACAGTGAATGGTGCTCGTTACAGATCGATGATCAATGATTATTTGTTTCAAAATTTGAATGGTATTGACCAAGAAGTGTTTTGGTTCCAACAAGATGGTGCTACACCTCATGCTGCTACTGCAACAATTGATTAATTGAAAGAAAGATTTGGCGATATCATTATTCTGAGAAATGGTCCAATTAATTGGCCTCCAAGATAATGCGACATAACTCCACTGGATTATTTTCTATGGTGTTATGTCAAGTCATTGGTTTATGCTGATAAACCGGAAACAATAGACGCTTTGGAAGCCAACATAACTCGTGTTATTCATGAAATAAGGCCTGAATTACTCGAAAAAGTGGTCCAAAATTGGTCCCTCAGCGCTTGTCGTGGTGGACATATGCCAGAAATTATTTTTAAAACATAAATGTCATAAAATTATCTTTCAAATAAAAAAATTGGTTTCAATCATCATTTAAATGTGTTTTATTTCAATTTAAATTTCTATCACTCGTCGCCTCATTCTTGATTTCGATATTACGTTCGAAAACTTTGCTTAAATGTTAAATTTCTTTTGCATAAAATTGAGTGTTCATTAAATTAAGAAATTTGTGATTAGTTTCAAGAAAAACTAATCGATTGAAAATATTCTTTTTAAAACAGTTCCTCAGGTTTTCTTTAGTGTCGAAGCAACTTCACCTCAATGGATTATAGAGCTCAATTTGTTCGTAGGCGACCACGAGAAAAATAGCCTACAGACTGTGTAATGGAAAGAGTTAACATCCTACATCTGTGATAATATGATCAGTGGAAAGGATTTGGGAAGGCTTCGTGAAGGAAACCATCTGGCAGAACCAATACAAAGAGTTTCACAGACTAAACTCATACCAGCGATCAACGAACGGTTTGGAAATGGGCGTAAAATACAAAAGCAAGATGCGGCGCCCTGCCATACGTGAAAGATTTCTTGGAGGAGGAATATACCTCTTTCACCATGGACCTTGAACTCTCCTGACATGGGGCCAATCGATAATGCTGGGAGTGCCTAAAACAGAAATTGGCAAAAGGAAACTTTGGAGACATGATGCAGTTATAGAGAGAATTAATTGAGAGCTGCATAAATAGCATACCCAGAAGAGTGGATGCACTATTGAAAACGAGAGGCGGTTTGGTCTAGAAAGTATCCCGAACTTATTATTTTTCATATATATATATATATATATATATATATATATATATATATATATATATATTGATATAATTCTTTTCTGTAACATTTTAAGACAAGAGTAATGTATAAAATAGGTTGTGCAGATAGTGGGCTATGGCCAAAGTTGCATGACAACACTATTCGTCAAATATTGTTGATTGTAAACAGGTTTACAATTTATGAAATAATGTCGCAACTGGAAAAAAAAAACAGGTGGAATATTTGTATAGAAAAGGTTTTCGAAACGTCACAAAATTAGTGCAATTTACTGAACTGGGAAAAAGTGCTTTAAATCAGCCAATAAAGAGGATAAAAAATGGCATCGATATGAGGCATAGACCAGTTTCAGGAATACCGTATAAGATTAAGGGAAACAATTAAAACGCTTTATTGACCTTGGGACGACACAGTCCGCGCCTGGGGTTTCGCAAATTGACTAACAGATTTGGAAATCAACAAAATATGAAAGTATGTCCAGAAACCGTCCGTATGTCATTGAAAAGACAAGGTTTCATATCACGGAAACCAAAGAACCCTTATAATGACATCTTCACAAAAAAACGAAAGATATAATTTTGTCAACGTTTTCAAGGAGATAATTTTAATATTGTATTTATATCTGATGAAAGTTGTTCTCAACTTTGTGGAAATTACTTAAAAATCCTATCAAAACAACCTGTTACTGGTCAAATTTTCAAATTCATCACCAAAATAATGGTTTGGAGAGCAATATCACAGCCTGGTGCTACGCCTCTCTGTATAGTTAATGGTACCGTTAATAGTGAAAAGTATTGTGGCATTCTAAGCGATATTCCCCTTTAAATGGCGCATGCTTTATATCCAGAGGGGTGGCATTTTCAGCAGGATAATGCGAGATGCTACACCTCGGTCTATACTCAAGCTTTTATGCAGGAAAACCAAATGACAACCATTTCATGGCCAGCAGCTCCACCAGATCTTAGTCCCAGTTAAAACATATGGGGACTAATGAAGATCGAAGTTGAACGAGCAGCGCCACGAAATAAAGCTGATTTTATTGAGTTAATTTAAATGTTGAAGGCTAAGTATTTTGATAATTTTGATTTCGGACATCCATTTCCTGAATTCTTTACATAAACAATATATTCTAACCTGAAAAAAACAGAAAACTTCCTGAAAATTAGTACAAAAAAATAATTGTAACAAATTTCTTACATATACTGTGAAACAGAGATAATAATCACGGATTGAATCTGAATTCACAATTTCTTCATATACACAATATATTCTAACGTGAAGTGATCTCAAAAACAGAAAACTACACAAAAGGAATACTTGTCTCTTTGAAAATCAAGTTTAATCAAATTTAAAAAATATATATATATATATATATATATATATATATATATATATATATATATATATATATATATATATATATATATACAATTACAAGTCTCGTCAAAAAATAAAGGTAAAAATTATGTTGTGTTTAACACGACGTTTCGGTCAGTAAAGTATCTCTGACCGTTATCAAGTGTCAACTGTCAAGTTTTTTGTTACAATTATTTTTTTGTACTAATTTTCAAGAAGTTTTCTGTTTTTTTCAGGTTAGAATATATTAAAATCATATTAAATCAAAATTATTAATTCACTTAGTTTTACATTCCTATACTACTATCACCGAAAATTATGGAGGTGATGTAGTTTCTGGTGCACCTTGATGTTAAGTCAAGTGTTTGCAGTTAAATGGAGGTTGTATAAATAAAATGGATGACTATTTTGTTATAATTTCCTATTTCAAAAATTAAAAATATATACCAAATAATTACAATAGAGCTTTGTTTTTATCGAATACTTTCTAGATGGACTATAGATCACCACCACAATTTTTGGTGATGGTAGTTCAGGGCTGTAAAACTGACTGAATTAAATCATCTTTATTTCGTGGTGATCCTAGTTCAACTTCATCTTCATTAATTCCCACATAGTTTCAATGGGACTAAGATCTGCTGAAGCTGTTGGACATGAAATGGTTGTCACTTGGTATTCTTGCATCCATGCTTGAGTAAAGTCCGAACTATGGCATCTTGCATTATCCCTCTGGATATAAAGCATGCGCCATTTCAAGGAGAAATCGTTTAGAATGCCACAATATTTTTTACTATTAATGGTAGCAACACGCTGAGATATTGCTCCCCAAACCATTATTTTGGCGGGAAATTTGGAAATTTAAACGATTTCAAGTTGTTTTGATAGGATTTTTAAGTGATTTCTACCAAGTTGGAAATAACTTTCATCAGATATAAAGATAATATTAAAATTATCTTCTTGAAAACGTTGAGAAAATTCTATCCTTCGTTCCTTTTGTAAAGATGTCATTATAGGAATTTGTTTTGGTTTCCTTGATATGTAGCCTTGTATTTTCAGCACATACGGACTGTTTCTGGATATAATAACATAAATAGAGGTTAATACTTGATAGAAGGTATATAGAATTATTTAAATATTTTAATATTAGCCTTCTATATATTTAATTTGAAAAAATTATATTTAATAATTATAACTTCAGGAATTAAATTAAAATAATGTCATATAAGTACCACTTATATCAAACGACATAAAATAAACCTTCTATCAAGTATTAACCTCTATTTATGTTATTATATCTAGAAATATATATTCATAATATATTATTTGGTTTCCTTAATATTCTTTATACAGATAGTCCTTGTGCTATAACAGAGGCCGTTAAATTGTCTTTCAATCTTTTAGATCAAGGGTAAACCGTAGAATTATTTATTTGTAGTTAACCTTACACTCCATTAAAATTTTTCAGTATTCATTTACCAGAAGTTTTCTAAATTGTTGAAGGGTGAGTAAATATTTGTAGTTAATTGATGTTATATTTTATTGAATATGAATTAATTGAGTACTGACAAAGCTCTTAAAACTAGTTTTTCAGTAATGTTTTTACACATCTTGAGATTTTATAGAAAGTAACTTAGTTAGATATCCAATAATATTGAATATTCTAAGTAAGATAGTTTTATGATAAAATTCTTAAGATTATGTTAAACATTTTTGAAAGATTATTTGTTTTCATAAGATTGATCAGCAGAAACAAAATTTTGTCTACTCAAAATATTCAATTTATAGGATTTTGGTTAACAATTTTTATTTATTGAATTTTGTTATATCATTTGGATGTCTTATAATGAATGTTTATTTTATATGTCGTTTGATATAAGTGGTACTTATATGACATTATTTTAATTTAATTCATGAAGTAATAATTATTAAATATAATTTTTTGAAATTAATTATGTAGAAGGCTAATATTAAAAATATTAAATAATAATTTAAATAGTTTCTGGATATACTTTTATATTTCGTTGATTTCCAAATCTGTTAGCCAATTTGCGAAACCCCAGACGTTTCCTTTAATCTTGAACGGTCTTGAAACTGGTCTATGCGTCATATCCATGCCATTTTTTATCCTCTTTATTGTCTCACATACAGCACTTTTTCCCAGTTCAGTCAATTGCACAAATTTTTTAACGTTTCAAAATGAAATATTCTACCTGTTTTCTTTTTTCTAGTTGCGACATTATTTCATAAATTGTATACCTGTTGACAATTTGACGTGTAGTGTTGCCATGCAACTTTGGCCATAGCCGACTATCTGCAAGCCTATTTTATACATCACTTTTGTCTTAGAATGTTGCAACAAAGAAGTATATTAATATTAGGAAAAATAATAAATTCCGGACATTTTTTGGAAGTACTATATTAAAATTGGGGAGTACGAGTACAAATTAATTCAGTCCGTTTCCAAAAGATGGCTCTAAAAACTAAAAATTTTCAAATAGCTGATGAACAAGGTTTCAGACAAATTGGATATCCAGTTGGAATTGTTTCGAGTTTCATACAATACGGTCTTTGTTACACTGTTGAAAATGTCAAATTTTTTAGTAACTGAGAAGCATTTCAGGGAAGTTTAAATTTTTTGATGTAGAAACATAAACACTCCATGTTTATGCAACTAAAACAGGGTTAATAACGCTAATATCACCTTTGAAACCCGAACTGATATTTCTTAGGTAATTCGAATAAAATGTGCAGGAATTGTAAGAAACAAAAACATAATGTGGAAATAGCGGCGTACTGAGCTATTTCCGAATATCAAGCGAAAAAAATTCCGCACGCCACACGAACCCCCCGATATCGGCCTCATTACGATCTCGATCCCTCGCTGCGCCAGTTATTTCAATTGGCGCAATGTTTACCCGTTCCGCGCAGCGCAAATAAACAATTAAAAACAATTCCTACAACGGACTACACGTAAAAAAGCGCAACAAAGAGCAACGGGGCACATATTTATTTATCGTAAAATATGTATATTCCCTCACGGTCCCCCCGTCCCCCGCCGCGCGACGATGCACGGGCGGTGTTGTTTGTACCCCCCTCCGCCCGTTCTGCCATGGTATCCTTCAAAGCACGGTCGCCTTGTATATTTTATTCGGTTTTAAAGTTGATTAGAGTGAACGGAGGTGAGCAGCGGGGGGCAACCCCCCATCGTGATGTAAGTGCTTATCCTGGCCATATCAAACCGCTGTAACATGGAGTCCCCGGTAATTTATAGGCAAGGTGAACTCGCTTCATTAGGAGAAGGCCCCCTTGGCCCCCAGCCCCTAATCCACATATATATGTTCGTAGTCACCTTTCGATATACACCTATTTTGAGGTACTTTACTTATATCGCTGTAACGAAATACATCCAATAAATTATCTTATAGTGTTATACAGGTTCTCGTTTTGTCCGCTTATTTTTTTTAAGTCCCTGTCCGGCGTACCCGTTGCCCGTGACGTTTGATGGAAAAAACGGTTAATTTATGTCCTTTAATACGAGGAATGTTTCCATATAATTAAATTAACACCTTCTCGATTTCATACGACTCTCGGATGAATGATGTCTTTTGTTCGTTGCGTTTGCGAGATGATCAATTTATGTTATATTAATCAATTTGCCATAAAAATCAGTATAATGCCTCTTGTGAGAAGATGTTGTTGGTTGGGACGCAGGTTTACCACCAACATTTCTAACAATCTTTTAGGGACAGCTATGGGAGCTACTTTAAACGCATCTTGTATGAAAAGGAACACTAATCGCTTTTCTAAGAGAAAATATCACCCAAATATAATACTTTCTTTTTTTCCGAAAGACCATCTATTTTAATTTATGTTTTAAGGAATTTATTGCGGACAGCTCAGTGGTAAAGCATAGGGCTCGTTACCGGAAGGTCCGGGATCGAATCCTGTTCAGGTGGAAAAGAAATTTTCTAGTTGGGTGGGTGTCGGCCACCATTTCACTGTTGGGTCGAAAATTAACAGTTCTGTGATCTAAAGTGGCGCAAGATCGCAGTAATAAAGCCTACCCAGAATACAACTAAACTCCTAACTCGTACAAGCTGAAAAAGCTTCTGAGGGATCTTCACAGAAGATCTAGGAGTATCAGGATAATTATAATAATAATAACTGCTAGAAAAACTTTTGAACAACGGTTTTCCTGGAAAAAATTATGAATTAATTTAAAGCTGAAGGGTTTTCTAATAAGATGTTTATTTTAACCCGCTATGTAGGCAGCTGTCAATTTTGAAGCTGTCATATTTTGATATTTGAAGAGTAAAAACTACGCCAATACTGAAAATTGACGATACGCGCTTCAACAAGGCACTGAAAATGTTAAAAATCACTACAAAATATATAAAATACTTTTGGGTACTCGTGAAGAGCCTTCTGGACCGACAATAGTGGAACTTGTGAAAAATTTGAGCTGTTGGAACAAACAAGTGATGTGAAGAATCTAAACTATGTGCATTGCTCAGGAACAACTGAGAATATTGCTGCTGTAGCCGGCAGTGTTGACGAAAACCCAGGTTTGTCGAATCCTCGTCGATCTTTGGAACTAGGCATTCCACAAACGACATTCCACCATATTTTGCATGAAGACTTAGGTCTCAAGGCTTTGTTGGCCGTGTTATTTCTCGAAGATGTAATCTTGACGTACAGGCCGTGTTGACAGTGCTCGTACCAGGATCAATAGTAGTCATCAATCTTGAGATTATCTTAGTTCATGGGACTGCGTTCGGGTGGATGGATAAGAAGCCGTTCCGGCGTGTGAGTTGCGATTGAATAGTGCTTTGCTGCTACCAGTCAGACGGTTGTAGATTTTCGAACTGAAGACCAAACTAGAAGCTGGTGGATCATCACTTCGGAGAGGTTCTCGCTTCGGGCGATGATACGGCGTAATCCTTATCACACTCTCTGCTTCTAGGGGCAGACTGTGAAGACTGCTGAGTAGTCACTTGGTGAAAGTGCCACGCTCACATGCCACTACAACTATGATGGTAGAATTCACATATCTGTATTCCTAGGTGCCTCCCATCACACTGTAACTTGACGCGCTGGGGGCGCTTGTCTTGACTAAAATGCTAGTTTAATCTCGGTGAAATGGAGGATTGAGTCTTGATGCCTAAAGCAATATCACTTGAGCCAGTCATTGGACCCATGTGTAGGAAGTTCGACCGAATGGGCCCTAGCTTCACCGTAAAGATGAAATGGAGGACTGAGGCGCTCAGTGACAACGGTGTCTGTCACAGCACAGGGCTTCACCCTTAAAACTAACGTACTCTACCCTATTGCACTAAATCTCTGGATTTTTCTGTCCAATGACCGAGTGCGTTATGTAGCATACTGCGTTACCTCGGGAGGGTGGAGTCCCTCGGGAAGTATTCGTACAACCTGGCAACCCAATTGGTGTTGGACTCGAGGGGGCAGTGTTTGAAAGTCCGCATGCTGGACTTCCATCTATTTGTTAGCCGAAACTCTTGTTTAGGATAAATCAAAAAATTCTTCATAGTTTAGCGGGACTCGACGGTTCGATCGACCTCGTCCTGAACCAGGATCGATTGGAAGACGTTTCTGGGGTTTCTGCATCTTGAGGATACGGTTCAGACCGTTGGTGCTTGAAGCCAGGATCAATTGAACGACTTCACAAGGTTTCGTGGGTTTTGCTTACAGGCTGGATTGACGGCGCTCGTATCAGTATCAATTAAGACCCGTACCAGTATCTTGAGACTATCTTGATTCATAGAACTATGTTCGGGTGGGTGGATGAGAATTCTCTTCGGCAAGCGACTTGCGTCACAAAACAACTCGGGCACTGACACTGCAAAGCCAGTAGAGGTTGGATAGTGCTTCGCTGTTAACAGTTACGGCGTAGGTTTTCGGACTGAAGCCGAAACTGGAAGTTAAGTGGGTTCAACTCTCCGGAGTGGAAGTCCTATCCTTATCACCCTATCTGCTTCCTGGGCAGATTGTGGAGACTGCTGAGTTGTCACCTGATGAAAGAGCTACGCTATCATGCTTGTAACCTAACCGGTGGAATGGTTCAGGATGTCTGTATCCACGGGATCAATATATAAATAAATAAGATCTGTAGACCATGGCGGATAAAAAAATTAATAGAGTATGGAAAGAAATTGACCTCAACATCAATACCATTAAGACAAGATTGATGATACTGAGTAGATAGCAGCATGCTAATGAGCAACTGATAATGGATAATACACCTTTTGAAAGAGTCTATAAATTCAAATACCTTAGTTTCACTCTGAACACGACGAGGAAATAAAGGTTAGAATAGGGATGGCCAGGAATGCCTTCACATAAATCAGCAACTATTTTATACTGAGAGAAACCCCACAAACTTGCGACTACGAGTAATTAAATGATATATGGCCCATACCCGCCTCCCATGGCATTATAGCTTGACGCGCTGGGGGCGCTTGTCTTGGCTAGGACCCTAGTTTCATCTCGGTGAAATGAAGGGTTAAATCCTGATGCCTAAAGTAATGCCACTCGCCCCAGTCACTGGACCTGTGTGGTGGAAGATCGACCGAAAGGGGCCCTAGTTTCACCGTAAAGGTGGAATGGAGGGCTGAGCCGCGTTGATCAACTCAGTGACAAGGGAGTCCGTCGCAGCATAGGGCCTTTCCATCAAAACTAACATACTCTACCCTACTGCAGTATATCTCTGGATTTTTCTGTCCGCATGCTTGGCTAGAAGGGTATTTCATCCATATATTCGCGGCAACTAATGTTCAGGATATCTCGTGAATTGCTTCAGGGTTTAGCGCATCTTGACGATTCGACCGGCCTCGCCCTGAACCAGGATCTGGGTTTGTGGATCTCAACGATACGGCTAGACCATTGGTGCTTGAAGCCAGGATCAATCGAAATACTTCACTAGGGTTCATGGTTCTTGACGTACAGGCTGGATTGACGCTGCTCGTACTAGGATCAATTGAGGCATCAATCTTGAGATTATCTTGGTTCATGACGGCGTGTGAGTTGCGTCCCAAACAACTCGGACCATGCAGAGCCAGTAGAGAGTTGGATGGTACTTCACTGTTACTAGTCACGGTATAGGTTTTCGGACTGAAGCCGAAACTTGAAGCTGGTGTGTTCAACTCTTCGGAGTGGCTCTCGCCATGAGCAATGGCGTAACCCTTAGTACACTTTCTGCTTCTTGGGGCACTTTGTGGAGACTGCTGAGTAGTCGCCGAAATCGGCATTCTTGGCTGCGTGATATAAGAAATTGCTGCCGCATATCAGACATTGAAACAACTGTGAGACGACCAGAAAATGGCACCCTATACTTAACGTGAGCTCAGATGGAACAGATGACCTCAGATACTCTGCTTAGCGTATGGTACTGCAAGAAGAAGAAGACTCTTTTCTTTGAGACCAAGTGAAACATAAGGTCTATCCGAATGCTCCACAATCTATTTAAGAACTTAAAGGTGGAATTTGTGAAGTTATCAAGGACATACAGCCGAAAATGTGTGAATTGGTCATGGAGAATTTCATGAAGAGGATACGGTATGAGTTGCATGATATAGTTTTACATTGTTAATGGCATACCTTTCCCTTTACAATGAAATAAACATCCATTGATTTCTCTTAAAATATACTGGCCTCCGAGGTTATGATAAGCCTCATCATTGAATATGATTTTTCAGGGCTATTCAAAATGAAACAACCTCTTATTGAAATAACCCTTTATAGCAAAAGCGTTAAAGACTTTCCATGTTTCCTAAGGGCAATGTATACTCATTAGAGAATAAATAAGCTGAAGTGAGGAAAGCCAATAACACTTCAAAGTTCGTGGGGCACAACTGGAAAACTGCTAGATTGAAATATCAACATGTAAAGACCCAAGTGTCGATAAGAAAAGGATGAATTACGTCTAATGTAGACAAAGCCTTCTCTAAATGAGTAGGAACAGCTTATCTGAACCAAATGTCTAAACCGAGAACGCGAACCAACAAAAACAGAAGGACCGCATAAAAATTAGCAGAAACCGAAAGGAAGGAATAAATAAACGCTAGCACGTCAGTTGTTCTCCCGAAACTGCCACCGATGATTTGCTCAATTTGAGTGCGTCACTCCCCGTCAGCCGGAATGAGATGTAAACTGTCTTAAAAATCAAACTCAATCTCTCTTCAAACCCGCTGCCGCGCTACATACAGATGTGCCACCGCCGTCTCGATTTTTCAAGCGGCGGTTAGCAAGGTGAACGGCGAACCGCCATAAATCTTTCACGCAGTTTCCACTTCCTGGAGAATTATAAGCGCAGACATATTCGCCAGCGCATTTTCTATTCCGGACGCGTACTAGCCCCGAGCTTGTTGTGACAATTTTTTTACCGGAGCCGCTTAGAATTTGTTGGAATTCTTTTCGGATAGAATCAACTTTGAATATTTTATTTCCATCTGATAATGCGTTTTGTCGAGGATGGATTTTTGGTCTAGGTGCGGAACGTTAGCGGATCTTTAGATTTAGATTTAGACCCAGCATTTACGCTGGGTCTGACTTTTTCCGACTTATATTGGGTTGTTCCGAAAGTATCCGGAAAAAACAAAACTCAATTGAAATTATTTAATATATATTTTCAATTCTTAAATCAGAAAATTATAATAAATTATTGATCTTATTTACTTATAATACCTCCATTTAACCGTAAAAGCTTCACTAAACGTCGAGGTACACCCCCAACTAGATCACCTCCATAATTTTCGATGATGGTGGTCCAGGACTGTAAAAATGTCTTCATCCAATTTCAATCTTCATAAGTCCCCATATGTTTTCAATGGGACTAAGATCTGGTGAAGCTGACATCAAATGGTTGTCACTTGGTGTTCATGCATCCAAGTTTGAGTATAGGCCGAAGTAAGACATCTTGCATTTTCCTGCTGAAAACGCGACCCCTCTGGATATAAAGCATGCGCCGTTTCAAGGAGAAAATCGTTTAGAATGCCACAATACTTTTCACTATTTAAGGTACCATCAGCTATATAGAGAGGCGTAGCACCATGCTGAGATATTGCTCCTCCCGAAACCATTATTCTGGCGGGAAATTTGGAAATTTGAACGGTAACAGGGTGTTTTGATAGGATCTTAAAGTGATTTACATTATTAAAATTATCTTCTTGAAAATTCCATCCTCCGTTCCTATTGTAAAAGTGTTATAGGATTTTTTTTGGTTTCCTTGATATGTAGCCTTATCTTAATAAAAATAATAATAATATATTTCTTCATTTTACCCAACAGGAATATCCCAATTACACGGTAACATGTTACAGAATGCGGAATATTACAACGTAATAATGAATAAAATCATAAAATAATCAATAATTCACAAAACTAACCAAATATATTCACTCGAAGTTTATTAGCACATTTACACATAAAAAAAGTAGATGTAGACCTCGTTGCCAATATTGGAACATATCCATATTAAAATTTATTTTCGATAGCAGATAAGGTGAGTCGATCCTTCCGGTCAACAGTCTCTGAGCAAACTTTGCACATTGATTCTCATGCCTAGCAAGTAACGATGATATCCTCATCTCATCCATAATAAAACAAAGATCAGTACCACGGTCGGGATATATGCCAGTCCGCCTAAACAACATAAACTTGAAAAACTTGCGCTGCAGTGATATCAAATGACAGTCGTATAGGAAACCATATTAAGTGTGTATACTCCAACTTACTGATGACCAGCGTGAAATACAAAACTCCTCAAAATTGACAGATCACTGAAGTTCCTGCCACACCTCAATACAAAGCCCAAAGTGGGTCCTAGGGTCCTAGTCCTGACAAGCGCCCCCATCTCGTCAAGATCTAATGCCTACGGGGCGAACGTCAAGGTACACCCGAAACTAGATCACCTCTATAATTTTCGGTGGTGGCAGTCCAGGACTGTAAAACTGACTGAACAAAATCTTTATTTCGTGGTGCTGCTCGTTCAACTCCAATCTTCATTGGTGCCTATTTGTTTTTAATGGGACGAAGATCCGATGAAGCTGCTGGCCATGAAATTGTTGTCACTTGGTGTTCTTGCATCCAAGTTTGAGTATAGGCCGAAGTATGGCATCTTGAAAATAGTTTATTTCTGAATTTGTCAAAATGTTCCTTCATAATATTTACCAGGAATATTAATAGATTTGCTTTTTGTTATAGGATTGGTGATGCTTCAATTCAGAGAAAAGACCTTATTTAAGACCCTGGAGTAATATGTGATTCTAAATTGATTTTTGATGCCCATATTGAATCAACAGTTAATTCCTGCTCTAGAATGTTGGGCTTTATTTTCCGGAGGTCTAAATTATTCCGTAGTATTCAACCTGTAAGATGCTTATTCAATGCTTACATATTGTTGCCTCTGTTTTGCATGCGTGATTTGGTGCCCGCATTAACCGAGTGGAGAATATCCAAAATAAATTTCTCAAATACTCATGTATGAAGTCGAATTATCAGTATAATAGTGGTAGTATTGCGGATGTCAGGTCGCACTTTCGAGTTGTATCTCTTCAAGATAGGAGGACTATGCCAGATCTACTTTTTGTTCATAAAGTCTTCAACAATAAAATTAGCCATCATATAATACTTGAAATGTTCTCCATCAGCGTCCCTAATGTTTACGTTAGGAATGTTCGATTGTTTCATCAACCATTTAGAAATACACGAGGATGATCAAGACCACAAATAAATATCATGATCTCGACATATTTCTCTTACCTTTCACTCAGTTAAAAAATCGGCTCAGAAGCTACTCTCTTTAGCCTGGTTCATTCACTATTATTTTTTTACACAGAATTACTTCTTATTTCTAATGTTTTCATGCCACTTATTCGTTACTTTACTTTAGTTCATACTTGATTTTGTAACACCTGATATATATTGCATTGCGATTAATTAGTGTACATGATATCCTGTGGATACTATGTTGGACGCAAGTCTGTTTGTATCTCAAATTCTTCTTCTTCTTCTTCTTTACGAAAGCTTGCTAGTCTGTTTCACCCATTTTCCTCCTCTCGTTCTTGAGATGTTGAGGTCCAGCTGTCCTTCCACCTCTTTGACGGTCTTCCTACGGGTCGTTTGGATGCTGGTCTTCCGTTTCTAGCAATTTTTGCTATTCTGTCGCCTGTCATACGCGAGACATGTTCATTCCAGAACCTTCTCCTCGCGGGGGTCCATCTAACTACGTCCTCCGTCTGGTATTCCCTTCTGATCTCGTCGCTCCTTCTCTGGTCTCTCAATATGTTCCCCGTTATTGCCCTCAAAACTCGCATCTCGTTTGTCCGTGCCATTCTTTTAGTTTCAGCTGTATCTGCTCTTGTTTCCGCCGCGTATGTCATCACGGGTCTGACGCACGCTTTGTAAATTCTCACTTTACTGGTTGTTGTCATGCAGTTGTTCTTCCAGATGACATTCCTTAGGGCTCTCGCTATTCTGGCTGCCTTATTCATCTGATGTCTTACACTATCTTTTAAGCTCTCATATGGCGATATCGTTACGCCTAGATAGTTAAAGGAGAATACATGTTCGATGATGTTGTTATTTATCTCCAGCTTACATCGGCGGGGTTCCCTGGCAATTACCATGCTCTTAGTTTTGGGGATCTCAAATTGATGAAATAAATAAATAAATCTTGCATTATCCTGCTGGAAACGCCACCCCTATGGATATAAAATATGCGCCGTTTCAAAGAGAAAATCGTTTAGAATGCCACAATACTTTTCACTATTAATGGTACCATCAACTACACAGAGAGGTGTAACACGAGGCAGAGATTTTGCTCCCCAAACCATTATTTTGGTGGGATATTTGGAAATTTGTACGGTAACAGGTTGTTTTGATAGAATTTATAATTGATTCCTAAGTTGGAAACAACTTTCATCACATATAAAGACATATTGAAATTATCTTCTCTATATAAAATTATATCCTTCGTTCCTTTTGTAAAGGTGTCATAGGGATTTTTCTGGTATTCGTGATATGTAGCCTTACTTTTCAGTGACATACAGACGGTTTCTGGACATACCCGTGTATTTCGTTGATTTCCAAATCTCCAGGCGCGGATTGTGTCGTCTTAAGGCCAATAAAGCATTAAAATTGTTTTGAAAACCTTTTCTATACAAATATTATACCTGTTCCCTTTTTTCTAGTGGTGACATCATTTTATAAACTGTATTCCTGTTGACCATCACCAATATTTGACAAATAGTGTTGCTATGCAACTTTGGCCATCTGCACAACCTATTTTATACATTATTTTTATTTTAGAATGTTACAAAAAAGAAGAATAGTAAAATTATGAAAAATAATGAATAGGATACTTTCTAGACGGACTATATAATGAAAGAAGATGCGACATAGACCCAGCATTAGAAAATTTGTACTTGACCAACAATCAACAGGGTTAATTAAAACAAATTGTAGAAATTACTATGTTTTACTACCAATAAAAAGATATTTTTGATTGTCTCGGTCTTTACTTGACGGAAATTCATCTTCAATATAAGAAAAAGTTTTTCTTATATTAATAAAAAGATATATTACACATTTTCTTGTGACTCGAGTTTCGAAAAATGAACTATCCCATCATCAGACAACTGTTTAATCTGTCATAATTTGACACAGTTACTAAATTTGTGATCAACTTTTTGCGAGCATAGAACTAGATAAATTGTAGAAGGACTCCATGGTGCTTGATCCGATTACTTAAGTTTCGTGGAATCGACTGTTAATATACCAGCGCTATATAGCCTGAGAGATCGAATCAGTTCTTTCAAACTTTTTATTTATGATTTTATTCAATATTAGAATGGATACATCCACGTCTTATGAGATCATTAACATATCTCCATTGGAAAATCTCTAGGGTATTCCGACATATAACCAAACGAAGTTATGGATTATAGAGCATATAATTTTATGGGTCCAGGAACGTTGTAGACAACTGCCGTTCATCCGAAAGAATAATATGTCTGTCCAGCACGGATAAATTAAGATTCGAGTTGTTATTAGAGTTCGTTAGGACCAGTCGCGGCAAAGGATCCAATCAAGGTATATCCGACCGAAATGCAATAGAAAGCCTGTTCCAGCTGCATTAATTATATTTTCATATTTTAAATGGGATCCCATATCTGGAAGTTAATTGGTTTGAATCAATAAACAGTCTAAACAGGCTGAATCGTCTTTTTTATAAGCCGACGCCCCATATTCAAGTCCCAGGGACCCTTGTCATATATTTTCTGACGTTTATGTGGTTTTGGAGAATTCTTATGCGACTGATCGAGAGGATATTTCAGACTATGATTCTCGTTTCGATAATGGGCTCCCGGTTTAGGTGTCGGCGGTATAATATTGTGGGAAGGTCATTACACCTACCAAGAAACCGTATTCGGGTTCCGTAACGAAACGATATCGGTTTTGATGATCAAAAGTTGCTTGAGAAACTTTTGTGGTGTTATAGAGTCAAGGAATAATGAACTAATGATTATTTCTTCAAAGTTATGGATTTATGAGAAAGGTTGAAACTTGAAATTTACGAATGGAAAACAATATCATTCAAATGACCGCCGCTACTTGCCATACAGCACCACATCCGATCAACACAATTTTTCGGTACATTGTCGATTGATTGGGGCTCAATCTCATGAATCACAACTTTTGATTTCGTGTTTCAAGGCATCGTGAATTCTACCGGATATATTACTGACATGTGAGCATGGCTCTTGCCCCAGGTGACTACTCAACAGTCTCCACAATCTGCCGAAGAAGCAAAAAGTGTGATAAAGGTTACGCCTTATCATAGCGCATTAGCGAGAACCACTCCGAAGAGTTGAACCCACCAAGTTTCCAGTTTAAGCTTCAGACCGAGAACCTACACCGTGAGTAGTAGCAGCGAAGCACTATCCAACTTCTACTAGCTCTGAAGTGTTAGTACCCGAGTTATTTTGTGACGCAATTCACTCGTCGAAGGGGCTTCTTATCCACCCACCCGAACGCAATCCCATGAACTAAGATATTCTTAAGGTTTAATGCCTCAATTGATCCTGCTACCGTCAGCACCGTCAAGACGTAAAGACCCACGAACCCTCGTGAAGTCTTTCAATTGATCCTGGTCTAGCCGTACAGTCGAGATCCACAAACTCCAGAAACGTCTCGCAATCGATCCTGGTTTAGGACGAGGCCGGTCACATCGTCAAATCCCACTAAACCCTGAAGCATCTCTCGAGATATCCTGAACATGAGTTTCTGCGAACAGACAGGTCGCCTACCACAGAAGTATAGGTCCCCGATCTACCTGAAGATCTGTACTATTTGATAAAAAAGGCTGTTGCCATCCGTAAACATTTGGAAAGGAACAGAAAGGATAAGGACAAGTTCAGATTGATCTTGGTCGAATCTAGGATCCATTGTCCTGCCAAATATTACAAAAGAAAGAGTATTCTTGGACCCAACTGGAAATACGAATCCCAAACCGCTTCAGCTTTAGTATGTAGCATGTAGGGCTTAATTAAATAAAACTTTTAAGATAAATGGAATACCCTTCTAGTTTTTCAACCACTACTCCCTCGAGTCCAACACCAATTGAGTGACCAGCTCGTGCGAATACTTCCCGAGGGCCTCCACTCTCCCAAGGTAACACAGTATGCTACATAACGCACTCTGCCATTGGACAGAAAAATCCGGAAATTTACAGATATAGGGTATAGTACGTTACGAAGCCCTGTGTTGCGACAAACACCCTTGTCGCTAAGTTGAACAACGCGGCTCAGCCCTCCATTTCACCTTTACGGTGAAACTAGGGCTCCATTCGTTAGAACTTCCTCCACACGGGTCCAGTGACTGGCTCTAGTGACATTACTTTAGGCATCAGGACTTAATCCTACATCTCACCGGGATGAAACTAGGATCCTAGTCAAGACAAGCCACAATTTCATGGAGGGCGTGTTTCAAGTCATCAGTCGTTTCTGGATGGAGATCCTTAACGGATCTCCACAAAAATAGTCTAACCGTGTCAAATTGCAGCTCCATCGCTAAAGATGATTTTTCTGGAAAAATCCTCATCTTCAGCCATGCCATCGTTAGCCCATTGTGCTAAATGGAAAATTGGAAGAAAAATGGCTCATTGATGCCACCGCACCAAAGAGTTATTAGTTGTGGGTGCATCGGCTTTTCTACATTAACGTGTGGATTCTCTGATCACAAAATTGCTTATTCACATATCCTCCGAAGTGAAAATGCGTTTCATCGCAAACGATGATTTTTCGGGGAAAATGTTCACCTTCGACCAAGCGATCATTAGCTCATTGAGCGAAATGGAAACTTCTTATACTGGTTGAACTTTGTAAGCCTTCATACCAAGGTCGCCATTCAAAATTCTACTCAGAGAAGGGCCAGAAATATTCTGGTCTTGAGCACGATGACGAGGTGATGTTGATGGACATTCATCCACATTCTGGGATACAGCAGAAATGTTTTAAGTGTGCTCACTGGACTAGAACGTGGTCAGGTTGTTTTATAAATCAATTTGTTCCATGAACAAATTTAACTATACATTAGAAATACCTTTGTAATCTTTCCCAGTTACGTTAAAGCTTTAATCGACCCCTTTGTCGATATATATAAAGTTCAAACCAACTTGCTGTCAAAACACGAATGACAGAAGTGTTGCCAGGGTCGGAATAGCCACTACTTCACAATGCAAACTTCAGATGGTCCACTCATTTGATGAATATCAATAATAAAGATGCTCATAAAGACACCAAAATTTCATATCTTTGAATTTGTATCTTCAATCACAGCTTCATCCTTAATCCATTCATCTGTCTTCTCTAGTGTATTTTATTTGTGTATTTACCACTTATTTTGACCATTTGGTCTTTTAGTCAATAGTTCTATTTGCAATGAAGTCTAAGTACAACCAATGTACGCGCAACAGGTAAACACAGTGAATAAATTCACGGTAAATTGTAAAATACGATTAATTCCTTCGAACGAAATGATCTGTTGTTGCTGTTATTATTTGATAGTTAATTGGAACAAGTTTTAGCCATTACTCTGTTTCATCAACAAAATCCCCCCATGCGAATATAGGTTCGAGGCTGAATTGTATTCGTTGAACATTACAATGATGATTGAAGCCAATAAGGTTCGAAACATGAGCGTGTTTGCTGCTTATATCCCAGCGATCAACAAATCATATTCGGGCTTGCTTGAATTTTGAACTGTTATACAGATGTATGTTGTTTCATTTTCCCGATTCCAAGAACTTTCTGTTATTATAGATGATTTCACATAAATCATATTTGGAACAGATTATCAGCCCAATAAATTCCTACTGAAATTTAGTTCATCAAAATGTTCCTTCGGCAAGATTCCACAGACGTTTGCTTCATGAGCAATTTCCAATTCGTTGATGTAAATTAAATTTTCAATAAACGTTCTAACATAGAGCAAATCAAGACCACATTTTTTTGATGAGTCCATTTTGAAACAGTTAGATTCCATTAATACACACAAACTAAGTATCGCCAAGAAGAGAAACATATAAAATAGTTTTTTTATTTGGATTGTATTTTTATCACATTTTTCTCTGAACGTATGCAAAATAATCTGATTCTCAATTACTTAACAGCATTCATCAATAAATAAAAAATAATTTGTTGATAGTTGGTGAAGGTTAATTTAACTATATACTTCGATCTTTATTGAATCATTTTATTTCAAAATTGATGTCTGAGAATAGTCTCTTTCTATTGATATAATAAAGTAATAAAAATAGGTTTTTTACTTGATAGAAGGGTTATTACAAAATTTAAATATCAAGACAGATTTATTCTGTTAGCCTCCTACAAATTTTAATATCAAAAAAATTTTAATTCAAAATCTTTTAGAATTAAATTAATGTATAATAAGCACTGCTTGAATTTATTAGGCATATTAAATCAAAACTCATTATATAATATCCAATGGAATAAAAACACCCAACGGGATATAAATTATTCATTAAGATTTCTAAAAAAATACTTGAAGGAGACAAAATTTTGTTTCTTATCTTATATTTATGAAAACCAAATCTTTTTCAAAAATGCGGAACATAATTTCAAGAACTTCTCCAAACTAATTTATTTCGAATATTCAATATATTTGAATATTTAAATAAATTACTTCAAAAATCTCTCAAAATATGAGGTACATCTTCAAAAAACAATTTTGAATTAAATAAGATCTTCGTTAGTCCTACTTCAGATTTAAAAAATAAAATCAATTAACAAAAAAAATGCTACCAGACAGACCTTATGATATCCTTGTTGAACGAACACTAAAATTAGAGAGCTATAAAAATCCTACGTTTCCTATGTTCATCACAAAAAATGACCAAATGACATTTATATAATGAGTCAAGAAAACCAAAATATAATTATATATTTATTATATATACAATAAAATTATGCTTATAAGACATTTATTTAATTCTAAAAGTTTTTGAATAACATTTTTTTTAATTCAACATTTAGGAGGCTAACAGAATAAATCTGTTTTGTTTGTTACAAAAATGCATCATTTTGAAATATGAAAAATTCCATAGAAATAAAAGAACTGATGAAAAACATAACTCACTTTTTGGTCAGTCCCATTGTTTCGTTTTGAAAAATTGACTCTCACATTTAATTCTAGCAAGTGCACCATACAAATTGAAATATAACTTATTTTTCAAGGACGACTAGTGATTTTGTATAAGGATTTTGAAGCGTTGTACCGACCAAAAAATTGTCTCTTATATCAATTTGTATAGTGTATTTATTTGAGCAACAGAAACGAAACAATATTCGCTGACCAAAAAATTTACATATATTTCTTATAAATTTTCTGATTTCTTTAAAATTTTTCGTGTTTCCTAATGTTGTAGAGCAGTTTGAACTCAATATGTCAATAAAATACAGACATTATCTTCATTAATTTCAATTAATTCTCGGAATGTTCGATCTGTTTCTGTATTTAAGGTAATCTTAATCAAGTAATACTCACATGAATGATCTCATAGCTTCTTAAAATTTTTGGGGATTCCCATTGAGAAAAAAGTACCTTTTCTTGGTTAGTGAAAAATTTCCATATCAAAAAAAAAGTAAAATTTTGAATAATTTTGTTATCATTGTATTGAATTGAATCAGTCCTTACTTGGTGAAAATCCATATTAAATAATATTTAAATAAGGTTATTCTGATTTTCACAAATTTTTATTGTTATGTTTACAACAATCGTTTCGCTATCACAGTAGCATCATCAGGCTAGATTACATTTTGAATAACTTATCGCCTTCCTTTTTAATAGATTTCTCTGAAGCTCTCAATTGAATATTCGGAAAATAGTGCTAAATTTGTGCGTTGTAATTGAATGAACGTTGCGTAAATATCGAATTTCGTATTATTTGGCATCTTCACTTTTCTGTCAACTCGAGATGCCAAATCTTGTAAACTAGAGAAATGCCAGGAAATGTTTTCCACCGGGAAATTGCATTTTCTATCGCTCTCGAGAAAAGTTGATACTACTAAGTATCTCAAAATTTGAATATCAAAACAAATTAAATATGTTGTCTTCAAAATTTTAATTAAAAAAAAAATTTTATTCAAAAAACTTTTAAAATTAAATTAATGTCTAACATAAGCACCGCTTACGTTCAATAGACGTATATAATCAAAACTCAATATATAATGTCAAATGGAATATATAAACCAACAGATATACGAAAGTCATTAAAATTAATAAATAAATATTTAAAGGAGACAAAATTTTGTTTCTGGTCTTACCTTTAAGAACACCAATTGCCTTTTAAAAACATGAACACCTTAAGGACTTCTCAAAGAATATAATTTATTTGAAATATTAAATATATTCAAATATTCGAATAAGTTAATTCAGAAATCTCCCAAAACATGCACTATATCCTCAAAAAACAAATATAATTCTAAGTAATCCCTTCATCGGTCGTAGATAATATTCCAAATATCAAAATCAAAAAACTAACCTATATCACAACACACACGTGTTAACAATGAATGCTTCGAAAACAAACCAACTTTAGAATTCAAGATTGATCTATGTTCTAACAAAATCAAAGAACAGTGTAAGTTATTTTTGAGGTTATTTAAATTCATTGACATTTATGATAGATTGGGCCGTTGCTTGGTAGAAATCAGTTGTAATTGTCATTATAAAATAAAACACTTGTTTACATTTTCTACTTTATTTTTGGTATTGACGTACGTTTCGTCTTTGCTAGAAAGACTTCATCAGTATTCTGATGAGGTCTTTCTAGCAAAGACGAAACGTACGTCATTGACATTCCCTAATGAGATTTATTGAAGCCAAAATATAATTATATATTATATATAAGATAAAATAGAAAAAGGCTTTTTACTTGAGAGAAGAAATATAACAAAATTTTAATATCAAAACATATTAAATATGTTGTCTTCGGCAATTTTAATTTCAAAAAAATTTTATTCAAAAAACTTTAAGAATTGAATTAATGTCTAAAATAAGCATCGCTTACGTTTAATAGACGTATATAATCAAAACTCAATATATAATGTCAAATGGAATAAATAAACCAACAGATATACGAAAGTCATTAAAATCAATAAATAAATATTTAATTTATTTAATTTAATTCTAAAAGTTTTTTGAATAAAATTTTTTTGAAATTAAAATTGTAGAAGACAACATATTTAATATGTTTTGATATTCAAATTTTGTGATATTTCTTCTATCAAGTAAAAAGCCTTTTTCTATTTTATTTTATATATAATATATGATTATATTTTGGCTTCAATAAATCTCATTATAGAATGTCAATGAATTTAAATAACCTTAAAAATAACTTACACTGTTCTGTGATTTTGTTAGAACATAGATCAATCTTGAATTCTAAAGTTGGTTTGTTTTCGAAGCATTCATTGTTAACACGTGTGCGTTGTGATATAGGTTAGTTTTTTGATTTTGATATTTGGACTATTATCTAGGACCGATGAAGGGATTACTTAGAATTATATTTGTTTTTTGAAGATATAGTGCATGTTTTGAGAGATTTCTGAATTAACTTATTCGAATATTTAAATATATTAAATATTTCGAATAAATTATATTCTTTGAGAAGTCCTTAAGGTGTGTTCATGTTTTTAAAAGGCAATTGGTGTTCTTAAAGATAAGACCAGAAACAAAATTTTGTCTCCTTTAAATATTTATTTATTAATTTTAATGACTTTCGTATATCTGTTGGTTTATTTATTCCATTTGACATTATATATTGAGTTTTGATTATATATGTGTATTAAACGTAAGCGGTGCTTATTTTAGACATTAATTTAATTCTAAAAGTTTTTTGAATAAAATTTTTTTGAAATTAAAATTGTAGAAGACAATGATATTCAAATTTTGTTATATTTCTTCTATCAAGTAAAAAGCCTTTTTCTATTTTATAACTAAGTATCTATTGATCACGGACAGCTGAGTGGTAGGGCATAGGGCTCGTGACCGGAAAGTCCGGGTTCTAATCTTGTGCAGGTGGAAAACAAATTTTATAGTTAGACGTGTGTCAGCCACCATTTCACTGTGGGTCAAAATTAACAGTGCTCTGACCTAAAGTGGAGCAAGAGCGCAGTACCAAAGCCTACCCAGAACACAACTGAACTCCTAACTCGCACAAGCTGAAAAATCTTTTAAGGGATCTTCACAGAAGATCTAGGAGTATCAGGATAATAATAATAATTAAATTCTGTTTTTTTTTTCTTGACAACCGGCTCATATCCTCAAATACAATTCAAGCCGTCCGTCCGATTAGATTCATATCTAATAAGATATCTGTTCATCTCCCGAAAATCCGTTTCAAAACTGAAATCACAGTCAGTTTCTCTGCAGGGTGTACAACACCGACGGTTTGTATAATTAGATCTAATTATTTTAAAATGGACTCGGCCAAAAAAGTGTTCTTCACCTGAAGTAACGTAATACAGAACTTGTGTTGAATATTTGATATTTTAAATAAGGTCATTATGCACATATTCCTTGTGAATATGACAGCTGTTCTGCAATCGCAGTAACATCCTCAGATTTTTCAGATTTTGAATAACTGAAATTATTTCTTCTATTTCAATAACTCAGTCATTCAAAAATGAAACTACCTACCTGAAGATGCTACTGCGAAAGCTGAACAGTTGTATCAAAATAACAATAAAATTTAGTGAAAATAGGAATAACCTTATTTAACATTATTTAATATGGATTTTCATCAAGTAAAGACTGATTCAATCAATAATATTCAAAATTCAAATATCAAAACAGATTCATTCTCATTAATAACGAGTATGAGCTATGGTAATAGAAAGTTCTAGAAATCGAGACAGTGTAACTTACATCTGTAAGAAAGTTCTACACTCAAACAAACTCGACAAGCTTTTGTTGATCAAAGAGTCACACTGTTTGTTACACTGTCTCGATTTCTAGAACTTTCTATTACCATAGCTTATACTCCTCATTAATGATTTTTGGTACAGATCAGCCGAATTAATTTATTTGAAGATTTATTCTGTTAGCCTCCTAAAAATTTTAATTTCAAAAAATTTTTATCCAAAAACCTTTAGAATTAAATTAATGTCTCATAAGCACTGCTTCAATTTAGTAGACCTATGAAATCAACACTCATATATAATATCAAATGGAATAAAAAACACAACGAAATATAAATTATCAATTAAAATTACTGAATAAATACTTGAAGGAGACGAAATTTTGCTTCTAATCTTATAATTATGAAAATCAAATCTTTCTCAAAAATGCGAAACACAATATTAAGAACTTCTCCAAAACCGATTTATTCCGAATATTTAATATATTTAAATGATTAAATTCAAAAATTTCTCTGTTATTTGGTTTTAACTAAGTTCTCTAATTTTAGCGTTTGTTCAACAAGGATACCGCGTAGTCTGTCTGGTAAGATATTTTTTGTTATTTAATTTAATTTTTTAAATGTGGAGTAGGACTGATGACGATTTTATTAATTACATATTTTTTTTCAAGATGTACTACATGTTTTGAGAGATTTTTGAAGTAACTTATTTAAATATATTAAATATTTAAAAAACATTAGTTTTGGAGAAGATCATAAAATTGTTTTGCATTTTTGAAAAAGATTTGGTTTTCATAAATATAAGATTAGATCTCCTTCAAGTATTTATTTAGTAATTTTAATTGATAATTTATACTTCGTTGGGTTTTTTTATTCCATTGGATATCATATAATGGGTATGGATTTTATATGTCTACTAAATTGAAGCAGTGCTTATAAGACATTAATTTCATTCTGAAAGTTCTTGAATAAAAATTTTTTGAAATTAAAATTTGTAGAAGGCTAACAGAAAAAATCAGTTTTGATATTTAAATTTTGTAATAATCCTTCTATTAAGTGAAAAACCTCTTTTCATTATAATAATATTAAGTTAGGAAATGTCACAATTTTTTGTTAATAGGGTAGGTTTGATTTATTGTGTACTAGCTTTTTACCCGCGGCTTCGCCCGCAGTGGAGTCATTAAATAAGTATGAAAGATAAAGGGTAAGGGTATAATAATAGTAAAACTTCATTACTGAAGTAGCTAAATTTGACGATTTTTTGACAAACAATTGTTTTATCTTTCGTAGAAATTTTTTTTTTTAAATATAAAGTACCCTATGTTACTTCTTATACCTTCAAGAGTATATGTACAAAGTTTCATGATGATCGGTTCAGTAGTTTTTGCGTGAAAGCGTAACAAACAAACTTACATTCGCATTTATAATATTAAGTAGGGATAGCTTTTTACCCGCGGCTTCGCCCGCAGTGGAGTCATTAAATAAGTATGAAAGATAAAGGGTAAGGGTATAATAATAGTAAAACTTCATTACTGAAGTAGCTAAATTTGACGATTTTTTGACAAACAATTGTTTTATCTTTCGTAAAAAATTTTTTTTTTTTAAATATAAAGTACCCTATGTTACTTCTAATACCTTTAAGAGTATATGTACAAAGTTTCATGATGCTCGGTTCAGTAGTTTTTGCGTGAAAGCGTAACAAACAAACTTACATTCGCATTTATAATATTAGTAGGGATAAAGTAGGGATAAGTAGGGATAATTGTATCTGTATATGTGGGTTTGTGAAAGATTGTGAAGTGAATTGTAAGATTTGCAGATGGTTAAATCTAAAAACTGTACACTATGATCAGTTCAGTTTCCATGATGAAAAGAATTAACGCATGTAAATTATTGATGGACAGAAGGACTTAATTTTTTTTTTGAATGGTTCCTTAAATACTGAATATTTTTAATGAAATGAAATAATTCAGAATATATCCACACTCCATTAATTTACAGCTCTGGGGAAAATGTTCTTTGTGATTTTTATCTGATTGTTCATAAAACAACATATGATATTGAAATGAATTGGAAGGGTTTATTACTTGAAAGAGGATTTCCTCAATTATTCAAATATTTAACAAAAATTTCTACCAATTTCAAATTAAAAAATTCCTGAAATATCTTTAAAAATTGAATAAAATGTCCACTGTTTCATTTGAGAAGATAAATAGAATTATCAAACACTTCACAACACCTAGAAAATGAGAAAATCTATTAAAAGTATAAAATGTTGACTTAAATTACCTAGCAAACTTTGCGCTATATATATTTGAAAATTCGTTAACGTTCTTTCTAAAAAATAAGCACATTTTCCAGAACGGCGTTTAAAACTCCCACCCATTCTAATCAATTAAATTTTCTTTGATGATAAATAGGTACAATCAAATGAATATACCATTTCCTTCCTGATCATATCTCTCCTGTCGAGAAACTGGCTATACCAAACCATTTAGGGGTTAACCTTAAAGTATTTATTGAAGCCTATGTTCCATAAAACTCATGTCTCCAAAAAAAAATATGGAAAAAATATGATCAAAGATTCAATTATTTCAGAAAGGTGCCACTTATGTGAAACAATTATAATTATGGTTCACATCAAATAGTCCAGCCGGGAATTTTCGTAAATATGAGTTTTCCAGAAAATTCCAAGACAGGTCAATTTTAATTTGGGGGATCTTTTGATTGCAAACTCGTGGGCGTATCATTCCCTTAAGTGGGGTGGCAATTCCTTTAAGGATCTTGGATGGCGATTGAAGTCGAGTGACACATCATTTTGAAGGTTTTGCAATTCTATCTATGAATATGCTTGAAAATTTCTGTTTTTTCGTTCATCTCGAGGTATAAACTCTGTTAGGACTGAAGTGCATTAGGTGGTCTAGTTTCTAGAGAATTTCAATTAATAAGATGTTCAAATTGCCTACCGTTCTTTTCTAAACAGTATTGAACATTACATAACATTTTAGGTGTTATTTCATTACATGCAAACACTGAACTGTGCCGAGGATCTTCTAGAGAAGTAGGTTATGGAATGTAAGAGAAAATGTTGAATAAAGACGTGCATCAATAACTGCTTGGTATCAAGTTATTGAGAATATCCTGCTCAATTTGTTGCCGAAGTTATGGCAAAAGATCTCGGAGCTGTTGACGCGTTTCCGGCTGTGTGGCCATCGAGGGTTCTTTTTAATTGGTCCCAAGCGTGCTCGATCTGATTTAGGTCAGGGGGTCTTAGAGATAATGTTAGATGTAGAATACCCTGGTTTTCTGTAGCAGTAATCATCTGATGGATCTATGTAGCAGTGTCTTCCAGAAAAACGAACTTTTTCCAGTAGCTGCGTGAAATTATGGGATTACTCCCTTGATAACTTCATTAACATATATCTGAGACGTAATGGTTCTTGAAAGTACCAATAAGTAAGTTTGTCCATCGAAACAAACCTCATCCCCAACCATAATTATGCCTCTTCGAGGATAGACTTACAGAAGAGACCAACGATTTTTAATCCTATAAATGCTTATTGAAAACGAAATACAGACTCAAGAGAAAATCAACAAATGGACAAAAAACGATTAAACTTGATGAAAACCTGATCAACAATGAATATATAGTCCGGTCTATTTACACATTCAAGTTTACATAAATTCCCATAAAGCTGAATATTGGCATAGTTGTTCAAAACATCATTATAAAGAAAATCTCAAAAGTCCTCATCGTTTCGAGGTGTGCTAAAAATTTGGCACGGGGTCAAAGGTCAAAAAAATGAGTTTTTTGCGATTTTTAGCGAAACGGTGAGTTTTTTCGCAAAATTACCCCAGTACAAAATTGTAGATCACAAAATTCTCTACAAAAAATATATCAATAATTTTTTTCCTAAAAGCCACCATTTTGGAGATATAACGTTCCGAAAAGTTGGATCAGTCGTAATCCCTCTATTTTGCACACGTTTCCACGCCACCTATGAGGTAGTGTACAAAGCGCGTTTTTTTTAACGTGGTTTCCCCAGTAGGCCTATTCCACGGGTCTGCTGAGATTTTATATGTTTTAAAACTATTGCAAAATAATATTATATATTATAGTGGGCAAAAACAACGGCGGTGTAATTAAATAAAATACTTAAAATAAAAAGTTAGTCGTCTGATTCATAACTGTCCAAGATTTCTGTTTCTTCTTCTTCTTGATCTTCTTCTCCTTCTTCTTCCTGTTCATCCTCTTGTTCTTCTTCTTCTTCTTGTTCTATTTCACACGTAAACTGCCCCAATAGCGATTCCTGATCGGTATCAAACGAATCTTCAAGAGTTGGTGACTCAACATTCGAGCATGATCGGCCTTGACAGTGTGTGCATGCCAGGGAACAAAACAGTCCAACTTTTCTGCAACCACATTTTGCACTACAACGTTTCTTGCAGTTGCAAAATATTGTGTTGAGAAGTTTCTCAGGTGCTGGTGGAAGTAAAGTTTGAACTGGCTCTAGTGTATTGTCGATCAACTTCCAACCCCAGTCTTTAGGGTCCAGCTGATTACCAAGCCACACTTGAACTTGGTAATATACCCGAAACAGATGTTGATGAGCAGCTACTGAGGTTGGAGGAAGAGAAGCTAAGTTGACTTGTTTTTTATTACGCGTATTTTTCACGAAAGATGTGTATCGCAACTTATCTAAGCAAGTGGTTTTTTTGGGGGCTCCGTACATAGCAAGAAGAAATTGAACTCCGTTGGTGATAACATGTTGTTGAGTTGAATTACTATTTTTAAAAACTTCAGCACATTGTAGTAAATCTTTTTTTTCAAACATTTTGAAAACTGTTGTTTTTCCTCTCCTGTAAAAAGCAGATGTCGTATCGCAGCCAGTTATTGCGTGTAGAAACAATACATGATTTTGACATTTAGGAAAATTGGATAAACTGTTTGATGAATATATTTCCGATTGATTTTGGGCTTTTCCGGGTTTAAAAAAATAAATAATTTTTTCAGTTGGAGTTCGAGCAGTAAGCAAGACGAGTAAATCAACATCCTCACCAACAACAACAGTTGTATTTGTCACACTGAATTTCTTTATCGCTGTTTCAATAATCAATACATCAGCATCATCATTAGCTTGTTCAACGGATATATTCTCAGCAGTAAATTTGTATGTATTTCATATATTGGGCATGCCAACATAAAGCAGGTATACGACCCTAGCCACGCGGACAATAGAATAAAAGACAGATGTTATCCCAAGGTTATACTGACGTACAAATTTAGGAACGGGGTTTCATTATACCTGAGATTCTCGTAGTTTAACTTATATTTTACATAAGCAAGTTACAATAAATAATAGCGAACTTATTTTAGTTCTATTACACCTTTAGTGACTTTCATATGTGGCGTACGTGTGCAAAATAGAGGGATTACGACTGATCCAACTTTTCGGAACGTTATATCTCCAAAATGGTGGCTTTTAGGAAAAAAATTATTGATATATTTTTTGTAGAGAATTTTGTGATCTACAATTTTGTACTGGGGTAATTTTGCGAAAAAACTCACCGTTTCGCTAAAAATCGCAAAAAACTCATTTTTTTGACCTTTGACCCCGTGCCAAATTTTTAGCACACCTCAGAACGATGAGAACTTTTGAGATTTTCTTTATAATGATGTTTTGAACAACTATGCCAATATTCAGCTTTATGGGAATTTATGTAACCTTCCTCCTGATTTTAGGCTTAAATAGACCGGACTACTTAGAGATAATGTTAGATGTAGAATACATTTTTTTTCTGTAGCAGTAATCATCTGATGGATCTATGTGGCAGTGTCTTCCAGAAAAACGAACTTTTTTCCAATAGCTGCGTGAAATTATGGGATTACTCCCTTGATAACTTCATTAACATATATCTGAGACGTAATGGTTCTTGAAAGTACCAATAAGTAAGTTTGTCCATCGAAACAAACCTCATCCCCAACCATAATTATGCCTCTTCGAGGATAGACTTACAGAAGAGACCAACGATTTTTAATCCTATAAATGCTTATTGAAAACGAAATACAGACTCGAGAGAAAATCAACAAATGGACAAAAAACGATTAAACTTGATGAAAACCTGATCCACAATGCATATAATCGTTATAAGATTATGTGATTGAAAAATAAATATGAAGATGATACAGAAAATATGAAACTTCGGTAAACATCAATATCCTCAACTTTTGACGAGCAGTTTAGATATTGAAGCCCTAAGAAAAATTCCGAATATCCATTCGACAATCGGACAATATCATAAAACACAATTCAAACCGTCCATCCACCCGGTACGCCTCGAATCAGATAAAATATCTGTCCGTCCGTCGAAAATGCGTCAAAACCGAAATCAATGTCGGTTCCTCGACAGGGCGTACCATACTGACGGCCCGAAATATCCCTAGCATCCGAGTAGAGACGGTATCAGTTCTATTTGTATTTCATTGAGGAATTGCTAGAGGCTCAGATTACCTACGATAAGTTGGTTAAAATTTAGTACGATGTGTCCGACACGCCCGAGTCTCGTAATCGGAGATCCATCTCACTGAATTAATGAAAAGGCCCGATCGCGATATCTGAACGAGCTTTTTCAAAGCGCCGGTCGGTAAGGACGGACGGACAGACTGAGAGCTACAGACTCCTTTGGCATATGTAAATTACTCAAATGTATCTCGAAATAAATCTTTTGTATATTTCCCGCGGGAATCCAGAGAACGCCTTACATATTTAATTACCTAAATAATATACTCACAACCGACTTACCTTGATCTACCTCTCTCTCTTTCGCCGTCAGAAAAGGAACAAAAATCTAACGAGCCTTGGAATTCGTTCGTGTCGATTTCTTTACGTGGCTTTTTCTTTCTCATTACAACTGGTACTTACGATGACTTTTCTGTAATAAGATTCCAGAAAGGGGGAATTCCACTCTGGGATCGGCCAATGAAAGCGGAGCACCAAGATGGAGAATGTATTCATGTGCGATTGTTGATGTCCGGCTATTTGATTTCTCTGAAAAGGTGCGAATCATTTTAATATTGCATAGGAACACCATCGTAGTACCTTGATATTCCGCGTATATTTTCAATTTAATATTCGGGGATTTGGAGCAGTAAAAAACCTCATAAAAACCTTTCAGTATTAAATCTAATAACATGGTTTAGAAAACAGTGTTTCACTCAACTCATGTGAGCTAATAAAGAATCAAAGGAAAACATCAAGTATTGACCAAAATGATCTAAATCCATTACCCAATACAAGTTTGTTTCGAGTAGATTTTGAGAAATGACAAATTTAATAACAAAAAATGTTCCACATAAAGGTCTTTTTTATTTCCCTTTTTTGAAAAAATTAATCTTAGTCCCATTGAAAAAATATGTAGAGTTTGAATATCAAAACAGATTTAATCTGTTGTCTTCTACAATTTTAATTTCAAAAAATTTTTTGAAGAAACTTTAAGAATTAAATTAATGTCTTTATGCACATTGCTCATATTTAATAGACGTATAAAATCAAAATTCATCATACAATATCAAATGGATTTAAGAAAAACCAACGAATATAAATTGTCAATTGAAATTAAAATATCAATAAGCAAACATTTTTTGTTTCGTTCCAGGCATGCGTACTGAACTCTTCAGACAAACGTACGAAGCCCTGTTTGTTACAAAATGTATTGTTTTCTGATCCTATATTAATGAAAAATAACTCTTTCTCAAAAATATAAAACATAATTTCAAGAACTTCTCAAAAACTAATTTATTTGAAATATTCAATATATTTAAATGAACTACTTCAAAAAATCTCAAAACATGTAGCACATCCTCAAGAAATAATTAAAGTTACGATAAGATCAGTTCAACTTTACATATAAAAAAATAATAAAATCAATTAAACAATGTATAGACTTACCCAGCGCCATCTTAGAAATACATGATCTTCAAAAAACATGTAAGTAGGTACCTTTATATCCAAGGTGCTCTATGTTCCATGTTCACAAAAAATCATACAAAGCTTATAAGGCACTTGGCCTTAGTTAAAACCATTCAACACTGTATAATGAATTTCTTTATTTAAAAAAACCTAATATAATTATATATTATATATAGAATAAAATAAGAAGGAGCGGTTTTTTACTTGATATTCCACATATGGACTTGAATTTTGAAGATCATGTATTTCTAACATGGCGCTGGGTAAGTCTATACATTGTTTAATTGATTTTATTATTTTTGTATATGTAAAGTTGAACTGATCTTATCGTAACTTTAATTATTTCTTGAGGATGTGCTACATGTTTTGAGATTTTTTGAAGTAATTTATTTAAATATATTGAATATTTCAAATAAATTAGTTTTTGAGAAGTTCTTGAAATTATGTTTTATATTTTTGAGAAAGAGTTATTTTTTCATTAATATAGGATCAGAAAACAATACATTTTGTAACAAACAGGGCTTTCAATTCCATTTGATATTGTATGATGAATTTTGATTGTATACGTCTATTAAATATGAGCAGTGCTTATAAAGACATTAATTTAATTGTTAAAGTTTCTACAAAAAATATTTTGAAATTAAAATTGTAGAAGACAACAGATTAAATCTGTTTTGATATTCAAATTTTGTAATGATCCTTCTATCAAGTAAAAAAGCGCTCCTTTTTATTTTATTCTAAATATGGAGAGTAATGAAGATTGAAGTTGAACGAGCAGCTTCACGAAATAAAAATGATTTAATTCAATCAGTTTTACAGTCCTGGACTACCATCACAGAAAATTATGGAGGCGTTCTAGTTTCGGGTGTACCTCGACTATTAGTCAAGTGTTAACAGTTGGAGGTTGCTCTCTTATTCCTCTGATGAAATGTGGAGATATTGAATTTGTTCCATTTTTCCTTTCCACACTGTATATACAAAATCTGTAGGAACGCGGACTGATGATAAGATAAATAGCGGTCATGACCAATTAATTCTTGGTCATCAGACATAACCAGGTGCCCGTCCGCCGACAGTATATTGATTCCGAATATCGATATCTCTAAATTAATATCTTTTTAATTCCAGGATATACATTTATCGGGCAATCTAATCAAAATGCTAACTCAATTAGTGAATTTTATATCCCGTATCCACTCCAAGTTAATTTATTTCCCAGATTCCATGACAATTCGGAAGGAACTAATAAGAAAATACTTTCAGACGAATAAAATTTTCAGGTATTGGCGCAATGGTCAGTTTTTATGTTGATACTGATGTACGGATGATTTCCAGCATAAGAATTGGAAAATTATCCTGTCAGGAGTCATAACTCTGACATATCCGCTAATTAGCGAATCATTATTTTTCATTGATTCCGTAATTGAAGAGCAATTACCGTAATCTGTTGCATTAATCGAATTTATTCTCGCATCGATGGAATAAAGTAGCTAAAGGTCAGTAAGCGTGGTTCGAGAGGAGAACCATCGACTTTTCAATTCATCTTTTCATTAACAAACTTTGATGGAAATTGATAAAGACAGTTTGGAACAAGACACAAATTTCACGAATTCTACAGTAGAAGAAACATTCATTTATGATTCATTGATACTAGAGTACAAACAAGTATTACAAATCCAACAAAGTACTGATGGATTTGAGACCTATATGATGTAGTTGAAAGATATGCTTTGTATGTTGAAATATCTTTTTGAATTCTTCGTTAGTAGTGGTTGGTGAGACTGGAAAGGAATCATTTATTATGAGTTGCTTGAATATGGCCAAACACTTAACTCGTATCTCTACTGTCAACTGGACCATTGGAAGCTAGCGGTTGACCATATACGTATAATTGATCAAAAACGGCCAGGCTTGACTAACAGAAGAGGTGATGTATTCCATTAGGACAACGCCAAGCCATACACGTTTTTAGTGACTCACTAGAATCTCCGGCAGCTTCGTTAAGAAGTTTTAATGCATCCACCATATAGTCCGGACCTGGCACCAGGCGATTACCATCTTCCTCTCACATTGTAAAACATCCTCAGTGATGAGAAATTGCCATCAAGAGAAGATTCCGAAACCAGATTACTAGAGTTTTTCGGCAATAAAGATCAAGACATCTATAAGAAAGGCATTATGCCTTTAAAATTACAACAGATTATAGAACAAAACGGTGCACATGTGATCCAAATCGGAGAAACAGAAACATGTTAAACAGAGTCTTAAAGTCCACGCAAAAATAATAGATTTTTGTCCCAACATATTACTATAGGTACAATTTTGAGTTGGTTCCCCCAAAATTATAGGAATTATTGAGGCTGGGTTTTGATCTGAAGTTGGGGTGAAAACGCCATCTTGATCGTAGATATGCTTTTTCACCTTTGTTCACTTTCAGTGAGTTTACTTGGGTTCAGTTCACAAATATACTGAACTTTATTACGAATGTTAATGTAGTCCGTCTAGAAAGTATCGGGAATTTATTATTTTTCATAATTATAATATATACTTCCTTTTCGTAATATTCTAAGACAAAATTAATGTATAAAATAGGTTGTGCAGATAGTCGACTATGGTCAAAGTTGCATGGCAACAGTATTTATCAAATATTGTTGATTGTCAACAGGTATACAATTTACGAAATAATATCGCAACTAGAAAAAAGAGTCCAGGTAGAATATTTGTATAGAAAAGGTTTTCGAAACGTTAAAATATTAGTACAATTGACTGAACAAAGAAAAAGTGCTGTATATGATACAATAAAGAGAATAAAAATGGCATGGATATGAGGCATAGACCAGTTTCAGGAAGACCGCGTAAGATTAAAGGAAACATTTTAAACTCTTTATTGGCTTTAGGACGATACAAGCCGCATCTGGGGTTTCGAAAATTGGCTAACGGATTTGGAAATCAACGAAATATAAAAGTATGTCCAGAAACCGTCCTTATATCACTGAAAAGATCAGGTTACATATCAAGGAAACAAAAAAAATCATCATAATGACACCTTCACAAAAGGAACGAAGGATAGAAATTTGTCAACATTTCCAAAAAGATAATTTTAATAATGTCTTTATATCTGATGAAAGATGTTTCCAACTTAGTGGAAATCACTTAAAAATCCTATCAAAACAACCTGTTACCGTTCAAATTTCCAAATTCCCCACCAAAATAATTTTTTGGGGAGCAATATCTCATTGTGCCTCTCTGTATAGTTGATGGTACCATAAATAGTGAAAAGTATTATGGCATTCTAAACGATTTTCTCCTTGAAACGGCTCATGATTTATATCCAGAGGGGTGGCGTTTCAGCAGAGTAATGGAAGATGCGATACTTCGGCCTATACTCAAGCTTGGATGCAAGATCACCGAGTAACACCCATTTCATGGCCAGCAGCTTCACCAGATCTTAGTCCCATTGAAAAGATATGGAGACTAATGAAGATTGAAGTTGAACTAGCAGCGCCGCGAAATGAAGATGATTTAATTCAGTCAGTTCTACAGTCTGAAACTACAATCACCGAAAATTATGAAGGTAATCTAGATTCGGGTGTATCTCGACGTTTAGTCAAGTATTTACAATTATATTGAGTAATTTTCTAATTCAAGAATTAAACATATATACTAAATAATTACAATTGAGCTTTGTTTTTCCGGATACTTTCTAGACGGACTATACATTAGATAATAACATTTACTTTCAGGCCTTCTTTTGCGGTATTGTCAAAGGAAATGTTCCTTGAGATCAAATTTGCGGAGTTTTGAATGACTACAAATAGAGTTCTTTCCTTGAGTCTGTAATAAAACTCTTTAGTGTTCTAGCGAGAGAGATGAGTTTCTGTGACTTGAGTGAATGGGACTGACTTGTTCGAAGAGTAGAGAGTTAATGCAGTGAGCACTTGGTCTAAACGGAGCGAGTTAATGCTTTTTTTCCTTGACTAACTAATACAACAGGTGAAAATTCATCTCCCGGCAGAACCAAGAATAGAAAATACAGCTCGAAACATAAAAAAAAATGAGAAAAGAAAAGGAGAGGCAGAATATATTGGAAGAAAGGCAAACATGTATCCGGAAAAAACAAAGCTCAATTGTGATTATTCAGTATATATTTTGAATTCTTGAATTAGAAAATTATAACAAAATATTCATCGTACTTACTTATACAACCTCCATTTAACTGTAATTATATCACGTATATATTTTTCGGTGATGGTAGTCCAGGACTGTAAAACTGAATGAAATCATCTTTATTTCGTGGCGCTGCTCGTTTTCAGTCTTCATTAGTCCCCCTATGTTTTCAATGGAACTAAGATCTGGTGAAGCTGCTGGCCATGAAATAGTTGTCATAATAGTTGGAAACAACTTTCATCAGATACAAAGACGTTATTAAAATTACCATCTTGAGAACGTTGACAAAATTCCGTCCTTCGTTTTTTTTGTAAAGGTGTCATTATAGGGATTTTTTTTTATTTCCTTCATATGTAGCCTTGCCTTTTCAGTGACATACGGACGGTTTCTGGACATACTTTCAAATTGTGAAACCCCCGGCTTGGATTGTGACATCCTAAGGCCAATAAAGCGTTAAGATTGTTTCCTTTAATCTAACGCGGTCTTCCTGAAAATATCCATGCTATTTTTCATTCTCTTCATTGTCCCATATACATCACATTTCCTCAGTTCGCTGAATTGCACTGATTTTTTCAACGTTTCGAAAACCTTTTCTATACAAATATTCTACCGTTTTTTTTCTAGTTGTGGCATTATCTCATAAATTGTATACCTGTTGACAATCAACAATATTCGACAAATAGTGTTGCCATGCAACTTTGGCCATAGCACAACCTATTGCATAAATTTCATTTTCAAAAATTTTTTAAAATATTATGGTAGACATATCAAAAATAATAAATTCCGGATACTTTCTTCACGGAGTAAACATAAAGGATAGAATAAGGCAAAGCAACATCTCATTAGAACTTGGGAGAAATGCCGAAGTAAATGAGATGGACGTAAACAAGTTGACTGAATGGTCGGAAGAAGAAGTTGATGACACAAACTGCAGGAGGAAAAATATAAATAAACTAAATGATGAATGAGAATGACAAAAAATGATAAATTGGAGAGAAACAAGTGAAGAAGAAGAAACTGGAAAGAGAGAGTGTGAATAAGAAGAAACTGGAAAGAGAAAGAGTGAAGAAGAAGAAACTGGAAAGAGTGTAAATTTGCAATGAGTTTATTGCAAATGGAATTTCTGTGTAATCGAAATTGCCTGAAATTTGTCGCTGGTAGAAATATTGGCAGTATATCAAAATAGCCTCCGTATTTCAGAATCAACGTAGGATTTGATTCCCTAAGATATACTCAATATAAGTGGTGTGTGTTTAGAATTGATGTTGTATTTATTATTAGATATAACTAATAATGTAGAGCAACGAACTAGATGATAGATAAGTGGACTGTATTAAATGAATGAATCAAATGAATTGACTTAAATGATTGCAATAAATTTTGAACCTGGTTTCAGGGATTAAAGGAATACTACAAGTATAAAAAATATATTGAAGTATGAAACATGTGTCATAAATGTTAATGTATACAAATTTATCTTACTGAACTTCTTCTGTCTGTGCTGGAGACACGGGTGTTGTGGGAATGCTAGTGCTGGGGTCTGGTTGTCTTCAGATCTCTTCTCGAATAGGGTTACTGCTTGTTTTCGACTTCGTACATTAACATTTACACGAAATTTCGTCTATGGTTTCTATGGTTGTTCTTTCATAGAGAAATTAGGCGCAATCACGGTGTGAAGATTATGCTTCATACAACAATATTGGAACTATAGAATGAATATGCGCATGAGATTTGCGCCTTAACAAAGAGAGAGAGAGAGTAAAGAAGAAGAAACTGGAAAGAGAGAGAGTGAAGAAGAAGAGGGAATTGATGGAAAAAAACCAGAAAAAAAGATTAGGACAATTCGATAAACTCAACAACTAGCTGTTAGCTTGGACAATAGCTAAAGACGAAAGGCGGGTAGCTTCAGCATAAACTAACTTTCGTATCTGAGACATTGTGTATACATAATCAATTGGCGACTTCCTCTCTCTAGGTTTCTATAAATTTTCTGCAACCCACCTACAACGAATTATTGATGCAGACAAAACATGTTAAAAATCTCAACAAGTATATCAAAACTGAGGGAGAGTTAATATACTGTAAATTAATATTCACGATATTATCATATTATATGTCCGATAAGAATCAGCGTGTTCCGACCGAATTCGAATAAAAATCAATCAGCGAACAAAGCCGTCGGCAAAAATGCCACCCAAAATGGACCATATCCTCCAAAAAAGGCGACCAACAAACATCTACAACCATACATAATTCATCGACCAGATATAATCTGTATTACATATAATTTATTTTAAGTAGGCATATTTGAAATTCAAATAGTGAATAAATTCGACGCTTAATTTTAAACAGCAATTAATCCATAATCGTTCCTTGATTGCGAGTTTTAATCATGGTAGGCCGCGGCATGGCTGAATTAAAATGTCCGACCGGCCGTTCTGTTTCGCGCATTATCTCCGAACAGAAAAAATGAAGTTACCTGGGCACGATTCCGGCATCAATTAGCGGTGGTTGATTGGTACCACTGGCGATTTGTAACTCGGCGATAAAGAATTACCCGACGATTAAGAATTTTCTTTTAGATCGGTCCACAAGTTTTAAATTTCGAGAAAGACAGATATGAGAGCTTCAGCACACTTGTACACTAATTGTCGAATGAATTTCACTCATTTGTAACAATTATTACTGCACTTAAATGAATGGAGTATGTGGTTGGCTCTAGGTGAAACATTATAACAATTTCATTTAAAAAATTCACACAATTTTTATGTTTCACAGTTTCAAAGGAGTACAAACACTAACTGAACTTAAAATTGAAAAAAGGTTCTTTTATTACACTTAGGACATTTGTGTATTTTCACGGCGCAAGGAAATAACAGCATCCAATATAGGGGAGTTCCCAAAAGATTATTGGGCAATTTGTTAAATTCTCCTTTTTCTAAATGGCTTTTTAATTGGAAGAATCTCCAAATAGTCCGTTTATTCACCCTTTTCAACATTATATAGTACAGTGACATCTCTCTCATCAAAAAAATTATTATTTTTTATACAATTTTCTGCAAAACTGGTTGATTTTTGGTTTTTCAAAATGGGCCTCCTATGTTCTTTGATTCTATGTTGTTAATATCAGCCTGTCTGTCTTATATATTATTATTACAACTATCACATTTAATTTGATAAATCCCCAATTCGGAAAAGTTGGGGTTTCTTTCTTTATTGTTCACCAACATTTTAGCCAAATTATTTATGCTCAATGCTAAAGAATTAATTCCTATTTCATGAAGAAATTAAAGATCCTACTGCTGAAACCTTGGAACTATTGAAAATCATATCTTCTTTTCTTCATGAGGATAATTTAATAAACTAATATAAATGATCCTTATGTAGAAAGATGTGGAATAAAGAATGTAATTTTCTCAGACCGTACCTGTGCTATCGATGAGTCATTATGGGCAAATATTTGGCATTGGCCTATACTCATTCCCTCAATGTAATTTTCTCAGACCGTACCTGTGCTATCGATAAGTCATTATGGGCAAATATTTGGCATTGGCCTATACTCATTCCCTCAAATTTTCATGAAAATCCATGCAAGCGTTCAAGAGGTATGCCGATTGAAAGTTTTTGATAAAATACATGAAACATCCTGTAACTCTTAAACGAAAATAGTAAGGACATATTTCGAGCACTGATTTAGACTCACCAAAATGTCCTGCATCTGCCCTGAAAGCCTGTACAATCATTCGTGAAACACCCTGTATAGGACAGACTGGTCGATGATTTCAACATAGAATCAAAGAACATAGGATGTTTATTTCGAAAAACCAGAAATCAACCGGTTCAGCAGAACACTGTATAGAAAATAATCATTTTTTTAATGAGAAAGATGTCACTTTTCCATATAATGGTGAAAAGGGTAAATTGATGGACTACTTGGAGATTCTTTCAATCAAAAAAGTCATTGAGAAAAAGGAGAATTTAACAAATTACCAAATACTCTTTGGAAGCACCCCTATATTGGATGATGCAGTTATTTCTATGCGCCATAAAAATACTCAGATATCCTAAGTGTAATAAAAGAACATTTTTTCAATTTTTAGTTCAGTTACTTCTTGTACTCCTTTGAAGATGGTCGAAAGACCGAAACGCTTGTTAAGCTCATTCCCGAACACAAGCGTCAAAGAAGTGTGACGAAATAAATACGGACGAGTTCAGATATGGACGTTTTTCTGATAGTGGACGGATGGACACGAAGTACTTCCAAGAATTATGAAGTCTCAGACATGTGTTAATGTTGTTCTCAACGAATATCTACAATTAAATCCAAACGCTCGTGACCAATTGAAAAAAACAGATGTCTACAGACCACAGCTGAGAACTCTTCAATATCTTCAAGAATTTTCACCACAACTTTGGCAAAAATTTGAGCAGGATATTCCCAATAATTTGGTAGGATCCAGTTGTTGGTACACGTGGTGGTCATACTTTTTTTTCCTAAAATTTAATACTTTTTCAAATATTAACTGTTGAATAAGCCCGCAAAAGCTTCTGACTTCTCTAGATTTTTTATGGGTGGACTGCTTACAGTACAGTACGTTGTACCTCATTTGCTAACGGACCTACAGTAATGAGTAGATCTCGTAGTGCCTGTAAGGAAATGAAATGGTTCTCTACAGGGTTAGTTGCACTGTCAAAACTAGTATGTCAATTTTAACTTCAATCGACAGATCATAGTGGTTGAAGTATTTGGTGATCACGCTGTAATTCTATTATATTATATAGTTTTGACTTCAGCTTCATACTCTACATATCTCTTGGGAGCATAATGTCGTTCCATCTTGCACCACCAACTGAATATAACTTTATTCGGGATAGCATATTATGAATTACGGTAAGAAAAATAAAAATTTTGTCACTTATTATGGTTTATATTAAAAATGAAAAAAGGACTGGGAATATCAACAGAAATTTTCAATATGATACTTGAAGGTCTCTTTGATCATACAATAAAATATATTTTGTATTGTATCTATATATTTTCAAGGTTTCCAAAAGATTGATTCTATGGGTTTAATTTTCAGTGCATAATATTTTGTTGTCGTAGTCATTTTGAAATTTTGTCTCGTTTCCAGCAAGTAATTAGCATGTATTGAACTCATTACTAACTTAATAAAATAAATGGAGGTTTATACTTGATAGAAGGTTTGTAAAATTATATGAATATTTCAATATTTACAGATATATTCTGTTAGCCTTCTACATATTTGATTTCAAAACATATTTAATATTATAACTTCAGGAATTAAATTAATGTCATATAGGCACTGCGTATATTAAACGATACATAAAATAAAGATTCATTATAAGACATCCAAATGAGATAACAAAATCCAATAAATATTAATTTGTAACAAAAATCCTATAAATTAAATATTTTGAGTAGACAACATCATCCCTCTTATGAAAACAGATATCTTTCAAAAATGTTTAGAAAAAATTTGAATATTAAAACAAATTGAAATATGTTTATCTTCTACAATTTTAATTTCAAAAAAAAATTTTTATTCAAAAAACTTTTAGAAATAAATTTATGTCTAACAAGCACCGCTTTCATTTAATAGACGTATATAATCAAAACTCAATATATAATGTCAAATGGAATAAATAACCCAACAGATATACGAAAGTAATTAAAATTAATAAATAAATATTTAAAGGAGACAAAATTTTGTTTTGATTTTGATATCTGGAATGTTAAAAGAGGACTGAAGACGGGATTGTCTAGAATTATATTTGTTTTTTGAAGATATAGTGCACATTTTTTTAGAGATTTTTGAAATAATTTATTCGAATATTTAAATATATTAAATATTTCAAATAAATTATATTATTATATTTCAAATAAATTATATATTCTCTTTGAGAAGTCCTTTAAGTGTGTTCATGTTTTTAAAAGGCAACTGGTGTTCTTAAAGGTAAGACCAGAAACAAAATTTTGTCTCCTTTAAATATTTATTCATTAATTTTAATTACTTTCGTATATCTGTTGGGTTATTTATTCCATTTGACATTATATATTGAGTTTTGATTATATACGTCTATTAAATGTAAGCGGTGCTTGTTTTAGACATTAATTTAATTCTAGAAGTTTTTTGAATAAAAATTTTTTTTGAAATTAAAATTGTAGAGAATAAACATATTTCAATTCGTTTTAATATCCAAATTTTGTTATATTCCTTCTATCAAGTAAAAGGCCTTTCTATTTTATTTTAAAAATGTTTAACCTAATCCTAAGAATCATAAAACTATCTTAGAATATTCAGTATTATTAAATATCTAACTAGGTTACTTCTTAGAAAATCTCAAGATATGTAAAAACATTACTAACAATCAAGTTTTAACTTGTATCAAGTATAAACCTACATTCATTTTATTTTATTCATAATATATAATTATTTGATTTCCTTAACATTCTTTATAGAGATGTCCTTGTGCTCTAACAGAGGCCGTTAAATTGCCTTTCAATCTTTAAGATCTATGGTAAACCACAGAACTATTTATTTGAGTTTACTTTAGATACCATTTAAATGTTCAGTATTCATTTGCCAAGACGCTTGCTCTATTGTTAAAGGTGAGTAAATATTTTTGTTGATTGATATTATATTTTATTAAATGTGATTGAGTACTGACGAGCAAAGTCACTCTTAAAACTTGTTTGTTAGTAATGTTTTTGCATATCTTGAGATTTTCTAAAAAGTAACCTGGTTAGATATTCAATAATATTGAATATTCTAAGTAAGGTAGTTTTATGATGAAATTCTTAGGATTATGTTAAACATTTTTAAAGATATCTGTTTTCATAAGAGGGATGAGCAGAAACAAAATTTTGTTTACTCAAAATATTCAATTTATAAGATTTTTGTTAAAAATTTATATTTATTGTATTTTGTTATCTCATTTGGATGTCTTATAATGAATATTTATTTTACATGTCGTTTGATATACGCAGTGCTTATATGACATTAATTTAATTCCTGAAGTTATAATATTAAATATAATTTTTTGAAATTAAATATATGGAAGGCTAACAGAATATATCTGTTAATATTAAAATATTTGAATAACATTGCTAACTTTTTATTTTTTATTGATGTAACATGCCACAGGTTAGAGCTTAGTAAATATATTTTATCTGCAACAACCAGTTGGAAATTATAAAACGATAATGACTTTTTAGTAACTAACATAATTAAACGTCTTGTGGTGAATTTTCAAATATGATCCATTTTTGCAATTATATTATGGATTTGGAAATTTGATACTGCGAACTAAATGAGTTTTCGCACGTTCTTGAAGTTATACGACTAGTGTACTGGACTGATTAATAAAATAGGTAGATCCAATTTTTTCGTGTAGTTCAATGAACTGGTAGGCCGAATGAATAGGTAAGAGATTTAAGGCGATATGTGAGTATTTTCTGTGTTCTCCGAAAGTCGGGTAAAATAGGGAAATGTAGTAACTTTTTTTCGTTCGTAGCGAATAAACGTAAAATAGTAAGGCCATGAAAACGCATTTATCAGTTGAATCGTTCTTTCGACATTCGACCCGCACAAGCACTTTTTTGCAGGCCCTGACTGAAAAAAGCCTTTCGACTCACAAACGGAGCATTTTTTGAGTTATTCTTGTATGGTCTGTTGCCATGACGCTTTAATCATATGAGCAGTTTGGGTAAAACGAATCTATCGCCATGACAGAATTAAAATGTTCGGCTGAACATCTTCTGGCACATTATCTCCGAACGAAAAAAAATGAGAATAACCGGCACGATTTCAGCCTCAATTAGCAGTGGTTGATGGGTACCACCGGGCGATTAGTACCTCAACGATAAGAAATTACCGAACGATTAAGAATTTTCCTTCTTCTATTTTATAAATTTGTCGTGCTCGCGGGACATTCCGACGAAATTACTTTTATCAGGAATGCTTTCTCGGTTAAGTAAGCCCATAATTCAGAGGGACATATGGCATTTTTTTCGTCATTCGCTAATTCACTCGCAGAGCCAAGGGTGGAGCGGTCTAGTCGGACGACTTTATCGGGAAATTCTCGGATATATCTGGAAAGTTTGAGGATTTGTTCTCTTTATTTTTAGCGGGTCTACGTGTCAGCCAGTTATTTGTAAAGGTGTATCGCGGTCGCGATCTGAATAAAAAACGGTTTGTTTGGGCTATCGTGTACATTGAGCATGATGAATGGGTCAGTTCGCGTTTCTTTGTTGACTGCGGATTTTAAACAAGGGCCTTAGGTTTATGAATTGAATATAAAGGTGCAAATTTTGCGTCTGAAAGCCTGAAGGGTTTATCGGAGTCTTCTATTTGATTGTCGTCTGTTGTTTTCTCAATAGGCGACAAACAGATAGAAGAAATTTGTAGAAGTATTCAGGCGATTAGGTGAAACAGGCTCATTTGGGGGTTTCCGAATCGGAGAAGGTGGTTGAAATAGTCAGCAAGGCCAGCTATACTTCAAGCTGTCCGGGAGGACCCCACAACAAGTACTCGTCGAATTGGTTGTATCCAGTGTTTTTTTTAGAGTGATATAACTGCAGATTGAAATAAAACACGTTTAAATTAAGATTGAAGCCAAATTTTTTTTTATTTGAAAGATAATTTTATGACATTTATGTTTTGGAATTAATTTTCGGCATATGTTCACCACGACTAGCTCTGAGGAACCACATTCGATCAGACCAATTTTGGACCACTTTTCCGAGTAATTCAGGCCTTATTTCTTCATTAACAGGAGTTTTGTTGGCTTCCAAAGTGTCTATTGTATCTGGTTTATCAGCATCAACCAACGACTTGACATAACCACAAAGAAAATAATCCAGTGAATTATGGTCTATCAATTAATTAATTGGACCATTTCTCGAAATACAGTTATCGTCAAATAAATTGTGAAACATAAAAATTGTGTGAATTATTTTAAATTAAAAAAAATGGTTTTATGTAAAAACTTCAAATATTTCGTGAAATCAAAAAATGTTGAATTGACGAATAACCATCAACATTTCGACCATGTGTTATATGACATTTTTAGTTGCAGGTAAGTTGTATGATCTCCCCTTGAAGTTAGGGTGGAGGTTGGTTTTCGGAATATGTCGAATTCGAGGAGATTATTCTTTCTTGTGATTTTTATATCTACGAAATTTAGTGAATTGTCGGAGATTTCTGTTTCTATGGTAAATTGAATTTTTTTAAAAATTGAATTCAGAAAATTTAAGAATTTGTTAGTTCTCTCTAGAGCCTAACCAGATACAAAAAACATCATCGACATATCTCTTCCAATAAAGAACTTTTTTAATCAAATTGTTTTTCGTGGAAAAAAAATTGTTTTCGAGATTAGTCATAAAAATTTCACTTAACAGTGGTGATAGGGGCGAACCCATAGGAAGGCCATCTATCGGGTGTTTTTTTTATGATAGTGATAGAATTTTAAATTGAAATAAAACACATATAAAATATAATTTTATGACATTTATGTTTTGAAAATAATTTCCGGCATATGTCTGCCACGCCTAGCTCTGAGAAAACGCATTCGACCAGACCAATTTTGGACCACTTTTTCGAGTATTTCAGGCCTTACTTCATCAATAACAGAAGTTATGTTGCCTTCCGTTTATTGTTTATGGTTTATCAGCATAAGCCAATGACTTGACATAACCCCAAAGAAAATAATCCAGTGAAGTTATGTCGCATGTTCTTGGAGGCCAATTAATTGGATCATTTCTCGAAATAATGTTATCGCCAAATCTTTCTTTCAATGAATCAATTGTAACGGTAGCAGCATGAGGTGTAGCACCATCTTGTTGGAACCAAAACACTTCTGAATCGATACCATTCAAATTTTGAAACAAATAATCATTGATCATCGATCTGTAACGAGCACCATTCACTGTAACATTAGCTTCACCACGTTTTTAAAGAAATATGGAACTATGATGCCTGCAGCGTGTAAAGCACACCATACAGTGCATTTTTCAGGATGCAATAGAACCTGCAGAACTTCTTGAAGATTGTTTTCACTCCATATACGGCAATTTTGCTTGTTTACATAGCCGTTCAACCAGAAATGAGCTTCAGCACTAAGCACAATTTTACGATAAAAAAGTGGATCAACTTTAAGCTGTTCTAGGGCTCAATCAGCAAAACAAACGACGCTTATTATGGTAAACTGGCCTTAGTTCTTGAACCAGTTGGATCTTGTATGGGTGTAGACCAAGATCTTTACGCAAAATTTTTCATGTGGTGGATGCACAGAGTCCAACTTGTTGTGAACGTCGACGAATAGACAAATCTGGATCATCATTAACACTATGACTTACAGCAGCGATATTTTCTTCTGTACGTACAGTTCTTTGTCTTGTTATTATTGTTGCATCGAGTAGAGAAAATGTCCGAAATCTATCGATAGTTCGACGAATGAGCTGTAAACCATAAATTTCACGAAGTGCTCTATAAGTTTGGCGAATAGAACACTGATTTTGAAAATAAATTTCAACAATTTGTAAACGTGGTTGGGACGTGAATCTTTCCATGATAATTTGTCAATGCTTACTGAAAAAAAATAACAAAACAACATGGTATCTACCTTCTGTCAAATCACAGTTATCCCTATCGAAAGTTCTATCACTCTAAATAAAACACCCGATAGTTGTTGATGAATTTTGTTGAAATAACTTTGTTTCAGGCATATTTCCAGTCAAACAGTTGTTTCGCGTATAATTTGAGTGGTGAGTGATAGATTTTTTTGTAAAATGTCTTTAATAAATTGACAACATCGAAGGAAATAAGTTTTGCGTTAGGGGGATTTTAATTGATTTAAGTTCGTCAGTCAGTTGAATGGTGTTTTTGATAGAATATTTTAGGGCTCGTTGGATTAAATCTGGTAAAATCATGTAAAGGTATTTGCACAGTTAAAATCTCAATTTTATTTTTTCATACACGAAATTTAAGTTGTAGAAATGGAAGAATGACAGTTTTCATGCACCATGCAAATCGGTCAATCAGAAGACTTCCGAGTTGAATCAGAAGTCCTCCATCTGGTGATAAGATCCTAATGAAGTCGTCAATTTCAACGCATTCATACGGAAATCTCTTCCCACAAATAATAAAATAGCAGTTATCCATTATTCTTAACTTTTCTGCTTGATCTTGATAACTCCACAGCGAGAACGGACCATCATTCATTGTTACTACCCAAGAGATGCCATCAGTGACAAGTATCTCGGTGCTAATGAGGTAAATGAAAAATGTCTACTACACACATCACACCTAAATAGTATCATTACCAGCTAATCACTCAGGATTTTTCGAGGCGTCTTCTATATCTCGTCTGAATATTTCATTAGTGGCATAATAATGAAATGGGTGAAATTGATTCAAACCTCTGGAGATCTCAGTGCGCAGCTTCTTGGCCGAGAAGTTGATGGATTAACTGTCTAGAACGTCATTTTTCTTGCTACATTCCGCTACTTAAGAAGATCATTTGGTATGGGCGATTCCGTATTGAAGAAACGGGATGCTCTGGTAATGAAATTGAGTGTATTATCATCTTAACGAATGCTGATATGAATGTTACGATAGTCAGAAGTAAATTAAAGTTCGAGATGAAAAATCTACCTGGGCGGCTTATTACGGAACCAAACGATCAATTTTGACGTAATCGGACTTTTAGACCGTTACTCGATATAGCTATTCGTTATTGGATAGATTCTGAGTTTCGATAGTTTCGAAAAGTTGTGCAATGCTTTCTCAAGTCTGGAAAAATACATGACTTTCAGTATTCTTGCAGTCCCTTAACACGGTGGGCAAGAAGAGCCTTTTTGAAACATTGATCTTTTGTATCTATTGATTAACAGAATGTGAAACAAATTTATGAGATAAATTACACTCATTAGTATTAATATTCAAGTAAAATATTGAAAATGAAAATTTCAAAGATTAAAATCAACTCTGTTCGAATTTACATCGAACAAGGAAGTTTTAGTTTACTATGAACGTACATGAGAATTATGGTCCCCAAGTCAGGAATCCAGGCCTTTCAAGTATGTCTCATTTTTTCCTAGAAACGTTTGGGCCTATTAAGCACCGAAAATGTTTATCCTTCACAGTTTTCTTAGAAAACCATTAGATTCGACGCCGTTTTAAGACGACAGCAGTCGAATGTCGTATCGGAATTCACCTGACCACATTTCGAGCCCTAAGAGTGTCTCTGATTCTGCGAGTTAGCCAAAAGGTTCAGTTGAAGACATCCCCCGATGTCGCTTGGCCCTCTCTTCGTGCTTCGACCAAACGGTTACGCAATATTCTCTACTCTTCGAACATTAAGTTCTGATCTTACACACATTCTCTAGACGTAAGTTCTAATCATATTCCTCTTTGTATCTCAAGTTATAATCACACATCTCTCTCTATTCTCGAATTATTTCATATTCGCATTCCAGTTTAACCTTCCAAGGAACACTCCCTTAGTAACCCATAACGCGCTAAAGGCTTTGAAGTGAATGTATTATCTACATTATTTATTTGTGATCAGATAGTAATTTGTGAAAAGTGAACCCAGCAGTGGAACCAATAAAAGTGAATTCGGTGAAAGCGAACAACGGTGAAAAAGCTCAAAGAAGAATTACTCCACGAACGGGATAGTGTTTTCACCGCAATAAGAGTTAAAACGACATCGAAACAATTCCCTCAATTGGGGTAAAAAATTCAAACTTTTAATTTGTAATATATGTTTTTAGGCTGAAAATAAACTATAACAACCAATTATACATTCCTCTCTCAACCCCATTTTAAGTATGCTTGACCAAGAATTTGCATATAAATTGGTTAACGTTTAATCAATTACTAGGAAGAATTCAGAAAGGTATCTCTATAACCAAGTAATTTTTTACAATCTCTTCGAAGAAAAAACAGAAAATTATCGCACACGATAATTGTCTTAAAAGCCTACAAAAAAACTCCATATGTCACTTTTTTTACTTTTACTGACTTTGTTTAACCAAATGTATGTCTGATACTTTGGTTGACTCTTCTCAGGTCGATGTGGTTTAAATAGGCTTGTCCAAGGCTATCAGCAAACTGAACCAAGCAGTAGCTCTCAGGAAATTGTCTTCTTTTGGACTAGAGGCTGACTGTTTCTTTACGATCTTATCTTACGGGCAGAAAACGGTTCGTATAGAGTTTTGGATTCAGGTTGTTTGAATTCATGGCAATACCTGATATTTCGCAGGGTTCTATATTGAGTCCACTACTATTTATTTTATTTATGAATGATTTAAGCTCATCACGGCCCTCTGAGTATTTACTATATATTGATGCAAGGTGTTTCGTCGTGTTCGTTCCATAGGAGATCTTCAAAATGACCTCAAGCACGAACTCTAAACTTGAAGGGATTAAAAATATTGTTTGGTAATAAGAAACTGCAAATGAAACTGAAACGCGTGAAACTAAAACGCTTTTTCTTTTGCTAAATACAGCGAGGTTCAGATTGGTATATAGATGCGTGATTTACTACTATTTATAACTTATAGACTAAAAAACAAAAATCGAATCCTTAGTTTTCGATGTAACCGCCTTCCAACAATTTAATTTTCTTCAATCTCTAAAAGGAATCATTGGATAACGCCTGAAGGGATTATGGTCCATTTTCGCTTGTGAGCAGTCTTCAGTCCATCATTGTTTTCTTTGCTTCCACTTTGCTCTCCAAATACCCTTAAATGGAGAAATCCAGGGGTTTTGAGACTGGGGAATTTAGAGGTCATGGCGAAATGAAAGCTGGAACGTTATTTTGAAGCTATTGGGCGATAGCTGATCTCTATGAGCTGGTGCAGAATCTTGCTAGAACACCCAACATTCTAATTTGAATTGTTTATTTGTCCAAGACCTCAAAGAATCTTCCAACACTAACTGTCTATAAATCAGTGCATTAATCTTTATTCCTTCTGGTATGAAAACCAGTGGAGAACGTCCATTTGATTGTGATTGCTGCTCAAACTATCACCGAAGCCGATGATGGACGTTCTTTACAGCCATTTTCATTATAACGTTTGATGGTACGATAAAAAAAATTTCTGTTTACCTTTAAATGTTTCATTTCCTCCGCTTCTCATTCAAAAGCAAAGCGATTATCGCAGAGTTTCTGCTTTTAAATCCATAACTTTGTATTTTATTGATAGATTCGCACAAAGAGACATGCGTTTGAAAGTCAATTAAATGACAAACGAAGTGTCGCAAGTCTAGCGAAAAATCTCGAGGCTGCCAAAAGTGACAGCTGAGTGAAGTTTGAGACAACCTCTGTGCCTAAACCTGTATAATTTCACAAACAGTTCCTACTCCATTCACAGCAAAAACCGTTATGTGTTCCTTACAGAATTCTCGACCAGTTTCAGTCAATTCCGATCCGTCACTGCAGTTAGCAGTAATTCAATATCAATACCAATCCAATGGACATCAGCAAAAAATGAGAAATTCTCTCTGAATATATGCCAGGAAAATAAAAGAATCCAGTGACAGAAAGTAAGAACAAAAAAAATTAGAAAATGCGAAGGAACGAAAGAAACCCTATAGGATAAAGGTTATAAGTAACTAACTTCACTTTTCACGTGAATAAAAATGCACAAACGAATGTTTACTGGTAGAGCATAGAATATTTTCTACCTACCTTGTTGTACGGGGTTAACTTGTTGAGTTTAACCATATATTTCGAAAACATTGCAAGATTTATATCTTTTCTCTTGGAAAGGACCATCTGTCATTTTTATGCATCGACAAAACACAGAAAACACTGAAATTATTCAGTGTTACCACACTAGATTACTTTCATACTAAAATTAATGAATAATTTGAACTACCACAATTGACAATCCAGTTGGTGCCCCTGAAATCTAACCTTATATTCAAAAGTCAACTGAAGGTAAACATGACATTCGATAAAATATAAATGAACAACTAACCACAAATGTGTAAATATTCATATATCATATAATATTTATTTATAGTTTCTTCCAGTTACATATGAAGAAAATTCAGACATCAAATGAGTAACATTTTATAGCAAATGATAAATGCATTTTCAATTCAATTAAAATAACAGTAGTTGATTTATACTATCCAAAAGCTCTCGACCAACGTGTTCGGTAGTTCCTTATCTATCGGGCATTCATCATCAACTCATGAAGATATGAAGAATGAATTCCACGAAGATGACACCAATTTCATTTATTAGATATGGCTGACTAATTATTTTTCGGCTAACATTTATATTACACTTAACTGTTCTCGGCCAACCTTGAAAACGCAATTATTCACGGTATAAATGAGCGGACAGGACCATATGAATAATTTTCATTCAGGTCCGCGGTCGAAACGCTGAATTTTTACATCGTATAATTTATTTCATTCGTCTTTTACCGAAATGAAATTGAAAGATTAGCACATATTATCATAAAACGTCGATATATTCGATTTTCATACGTTGACCTGAGCGCGGCATGCAAATAAAGCTTATAAATCTCGCGGGCATGTTCATTTTCTTGATGATGATATCTGCTAATGATTTCGGTTCTCCCATTCATTATGTTTGGGATGTGCGAGGGAAAAACACGCGCAGCCAGTTGATTACTTTGTACTGGTTCAATAACATCTGGAAGCGAGTTGTCTCAGTGGAAGAAGTTATTTCTTTCTACCGTGAAGGGTTTCAGATATCGTGAATGATGAACATTCTACCTTTTTACATATTTCATTGATTCAGTCTTGTCTTTGAGAAATAAGAATAATGTAGAATTTCAATTACTTTAAAAAACTTTAATCTATAAAACAAAGAAATATAGGACAAAAAATCTAGAGCCCATGAGTTAAGATTATATTAGATTAATGATGGTCGTTTGGCTCAGTGACAGCTCTGCACTGCGACCGATAAAGTCTTTAATGTGTTACCATAGAGTATACCGGGAATGCAATTTAAAAAAATATATATATTTTTGACCGCCCCAGGAAAGGAAAACGTATGTTACCTAGTTGGTGTTAGAACGTTGTGTCATATTTACTGTAGTCTTGAACTGTTAAAGGTTATACACCGAAAGAAACACCTCAGGAAGCGTGTGCCACAACTGCCCAGAACTTCTGATAAACAGAAGATCTCAGAATTCAATACAAATCTGGCAGAGCTGAAATCATTTCATTCAGTTACGAAGAGCCTGATAATATTTATAGAACAAGCACAAGTCAGAAACTATTTCTATATTCCAACGACTGCAAACTGGCTGCTATAGTTGGGCAGTCAATCAGTCGTACTGCTATTTTTCTTTGGAATCTGAAAGTTGTAACGAATGCTCCGAACATGAGAGCAATATTGGATTCCTGGTCTGATCTGGGCTTTACACAGTAGGAGAATCTGATTTGCAAAGGAATACTTCCTAGTTTCAACAAATATCCCAGCATATTTACATCAGACTTCGCAATCATATCTTCTCCTAACAGATCGAAGAGCTGACAGTCATGCCAAGAAAATGCCTGAAGCAGCTGGTTTTCCATCTGTTAAGGCACAAACTCCTGCCACTCTAAGTAATCCGATGTGCAAATCACTTGCGCATGTACATTCTATAATATTGAAGTGTTATTGTGCAATTCAATAAGCTTCCAAAATAACTAAGTTTCTTCCATGTTATTTTGATATGTCAAAGACTCCACGAGTTTATTAGTTCAGTTTCACTACACGAGTCTCTTAGAGACAGTCAGATACGCAGAAGAAGTTCAGTAAGTTCATTTTGTATCTTCTATACTTGTCAAGTGTAGTATTTATTCATACAGTCCACTTATTTTCTTACTTCTAATCATCAGTTTTTTTACTCCATTTATATAAGTTATAACTAATAATAATAATTCCTGACAAAAGGTCTCTTCCTATTGGTTATATCTCAAGGAATGCAATGCAACGTTGATTACGAAATACTACTCCGTCAAGAAAGTACCGGGCATTTTCAATTAAAACAACATTTTTACATTTAATCGTCAAAATTTATTGGGTCGCCTTCAAAATAGGCTCCATTTGCACCAATACATCTATGCCAACGGCACTTCCAATTATCGAAACATTTTTTATAGGCGCTTTCCGGGATGGACTTTAGCTCTCACGCCGAATTTTGTTTTATTGCTTCAATCGACTCAAAACGGGTGCCACGAAGGGGCAATTTTAGTTTTGGGAAGAGGAAAAAGTCGCAGGGAGCCAAATCCGGCGAATACGGTGGTTGCTGAAGCACGTTTGTTGAGTTTTTGGCGAGAAAGTCAGTCACAATCGTAGCTCGGTGAGAAGGCGCGTTATCGTCATGCAAAATCCATGAGTTGTTCGCCCACAAATTTGGCCGCTTCTTACGGATACGCTCACGCAAACGTTTCATAACGCCTAAGTAATACTCCTTGTTTACCGTCTGACCCTCTGGAACGAATTCGTAGTGCACCACGCCACAGATATCGAAGAAAACAATGAGCATCACCTTCATTTTCGAGCGGCTTTGGCGTGGTTTTTTCGGTTTCGGCTCATTTTTTGCCACCCATTCCGATGATTGCTGGCTTGTTTGCATATCGTACTCGTAGACCCAGGTCTCATCACCAGTTATATGAAAGTTCCATGAATATAGAATCGGAATTACAGCGATCCAGCATGTCTGAAGCAACCTGTTCGCGATGACGTTTTTGAAGAAAATTCAGGTCTTTCGGTACGAGTCGTGCGGCCACCTTTCTCATGCCCAAAATATCAATCAAAATCGTACGTGCGGACTCGTGGGATATCTTAAGATCATGTACTATCTCTCTCAAGCTGGTACGACGGTTTTCCAGCACCCTTTCCTTAATTTTATCGACGTTATCTTCGATCGAAGCCGTCGATGGGCGACCACTTCACGACCGTCCTTGAAGGCTCTGTACCACTGATATGCACGAGTTTTCGATAGAGCATTATCACCAAAGGCCTTTTGTAACATTTTCGATGCATCGGCACACGAAAATTCATTTGCAACACAAAACTTCAAACAAATTCTTTGCTCAACGTAATCATCCATAATAAAAATCGGCACGCACTCTGACATCGACTGACTTAATCAGCTGTTGCAAACACACTAGTTGACAGATCCCGCTCAAGCTTGGCATAGTAATTAAGGACAGTGGTACCAACCTAGGAAAAAAAATTTTTAGCTGCCTCATTGCCCCGCCAGATTTAAATCGATAATTCCTGGTACTTTCTTGACAGAATGTACATAGGCTATTTTGCCTAATCTCTAGGCAATTTCGATCACATTGAAATTCCATTTGCAATAAACTAACTGCGAAACTGCAAATTTACACTATCATTAAGTCAGAAGTCAAGAACTGAGTTTTTCAAGAAAAAGTTGTTGTTTGGGTCTTCGAGGCATTGAATTACACAAGATTACGTTGACCCCATTCGTTTATATTTTTGAGATCGTCGTTCAGGGAATCGTTTTGCTGGCATCTATGGAGGTGAGACTCAACGGAGCTTTCTCACTGGTGAAAGAAGACATACTCGAAGCTTACAATATTGTTTTCGGTCGTACTAGGAAGATCGTTCATGTAGATCAGGAAGAGGGTGGGCGACAAAACTGAATGCTCCTGTTGGTGAGGAAACTTTTCATCCAATCTCATAGACTCCCAGGAAAATCATACGAAGATAGCTTATTCAGAAGAGCCTTGTGCCAAAAACGATCGAAAGCCTTGGATATATCCAATGTGACTGACCTAGATTCTCCATATTATTCAGTAGCCCTAGTCCAGAATGGTGTCACATAGCTGAGGATGTAACCGGTTGATCGATGTTAGCGAAAACCATATTCTCTGTTGATAAGAACTTTGCTCTCCAGATATCTAACCATTTCTAGGAGGATAGCTACTTTCGTGACTTTCGACAAAATGGATATTATCGCTTTTGGATGGCTTGATGGAGAACACTTTCTCACTTTTTCTGGTATAGGTTGTACTCGTGCACTCTTCAATCGATAAGGGAAACTTCCTTCCCTGTATGACATAACAGTTGTAAGCTCTGATGAACACTTCTCGAATGCAACGGCAGGAATCTCGTCTGGTTCAGTTGCTTTCTCGGATTCAAGTCCACTCAGCACTCGGCGAATGATCGGTGGTCTGAAGTGTATATTCATTGGCAAAGATGAAACAGTTGGGATTGTTGAAGGTTTTCGACCAAATGTTTCGAAAGAGATATGCTTGAGCATTTGGTTTGTTTGCAAGTAAACCATCCTCTTTAATCAGACAGGAAAATCTTGAAGGAGAGAAGTGCCACACTACTAAGATATCCCTCGTAACTTGGTTGACTTGGCAACGTTTTACTCGTAAACAGCAACATTTTCTATTCGAAGATCAAAATCCCTTCCTTATCTTCAACGCCATCAATTCAATTAGTCAAGTAACAGTATCGCTAACAAAACGCAGAACAATAAATCCCTGATGGTAGCGTTTTCATTTCAAGACATTTTTAATTACACGCAATAATTAGGATTTGTTCCACTGTATAGCCTACAGCCTTGACAGCTGAAACTGGCATTCATATTTCCCATGCATAAATAAGTTTGAAACGTGCGTAAGAACGTAATTGGCTTTTTCGCTTTAATGAAGCTGTTTATCTACCATTGGAATGAAGAATTGGTGCTTATAACATGACATTAGAGCAGGAATTGCTTGGGTTCTTCAGAAATCAAGTGCTCTGTTACATTCTTAGTCGAATCTTTAATTTATTTCGGCTATCTTGCATTCAGAGTAAATTCAACACACAAAATTGATCATCTCGATACCTTAGGAATCAATAAGGCTGGATAGGAAATCTTTGATAATTAGCTTCATTTCATGATGAAGCATAGAAAACGAAAAATTTTCCAAAATTTGAATACTAAAACAAATTGAAATATGTTTATCTTCTACAATTTTAATTTCAAAAAAAATTTTTATTCAAAAAACTTTTAGAATTAAATTAATGTCTAAAACAAGCACTGCTTACATTTAATAGACGTATATAATCAAAACTCAATATATAATGTCAAATGGAATAAATAAACCAACAGATATACGAAAGTCATTAAAATTAATAAATAAATATTTAAAGGAGACAAAATTTTGTTTCTGGTCTTACCTTTAAGAACACCAATTGCCTTTCAAAAACATTAACACACTTAAAGGACATCTCAAAGAATATAATTTATTTGAAATATTTAATATATTTAAATATTCGAATAAGTTGATTCAGAAATCTCTAAAAGCATGCACTATATCTTCAAAAAACAAATATAATTCTAAGCAATTCCGTCTTCAGTCCTCAATAATATTCCAAATATCAAAATCAAAAAACTAACCTATATCACAAAACCCTCAGCACGTGTAAAAGGACTAATGCTTCGAAACACAGATCAACTTTATAAATCAAGATTGATCTATGTTCTAACAAAATCAAAGAACAGTGTGAGTTATTTTTAAGGCTTATTTAAATTCATTTACATTCCGTAATGAGATTTATTGAAGCCAAAATATAATTATATATTATATATAAAATAAAATAGAAAGGCTTTTTACTTGATAGAAGAAATATAACAAAATTTGAATATTAAAACAAATTGAAATATGTTTATCTTCTATAATTTTAATTTCAAAAAAATGTTTTATTCAAAAATCTTTTAGAATTAAATTAATGTCTAAAACAAGCACCGCTTACATTTTATAGAAGTATATAATCAAAACTCAATATATAATGTCAAATGGAAAAATTTTACAACGCATCTCTTACTTATTGCTTTTTCTTTCATTTTCATGATCATATTCCGTTCTAAGTAAGTAAATTTCATTCAGAGTTATCCTTTAAAATCTATACATAATTTAATCTTTCGAAAATATTGAAACAAAATGTCTCAAAAAAATAATTTTCTATTCAAGTAGACATATACGTCTGGATCTTTAAAAAGGATAATATTTCATTTTAAATTTAAAAGGAGAATTATAAATCATCTTCATGATTCAATCACTTCAAATATGAGAGAATCTAGAAAAAATAAATATAAATTGAATAAAAAACTTAGCCGATACGGTAATCCATTTCATATTAATATTATTGTATACCATACATTTTATGGATTCACAATATAACACTTTCCTCACAACAGCACTTGAAACTCTCATTCGTAATCTTGAATCGTCTTTTTAGAAACCATAATATTAACCTTATAAGATCTTCAAACTTGAAAATATATCACTGAATGTAGGGGAAACAAATTCTTGATTCTCTATTTTCGTTCAAACCACACAATGTTCCCAAAAAAAGTTATACAGAATGATTTTGTTTTTATATTTAAAATTGAATATTGTCCCCTATCAAGGATATATTGTTTAAATTCATTTTATTTCATAAGCAGTATAAAATTGAAAAAAAATTGATATTTTTTTTGGACCGTGCTTACTTTGATAGAATTCTGTGGTTTGAATTTAAATATAGAATTGACATTTTGTTTTGAGTTAACCTCTTACGTGCAAACATAGGCACTTTTCTTTCAAGCTTCATGATCTTATATTTATGTTATGTGATATAGTTTTGTCGGTTTTCAGTAATCATTTACTGAAGTCGACGGAATAGATAAAAGTTCCAGACAATGTTCTGGAGAATGTTATATAGGGTATTTTTTAGTATTGCATTTTTATTCATTTCATGTTTAACTGAATCCGCTGAGTATGTTATTTAGTTTCTATCAATTATCTATTATATTTTTTTATAGATTCCTTTACAGTTTCATGTGTTATAAAATATTTGAGAATTCTATATGTCTGCTTGAATAGAAACTACAATGGAAACATAGTTTTTCTGACATTTGGTTTCAAATATTTAAAGATTCTTTTTCAAGTTGATACTCATTAAATTTATTTTACAATATATTTAGGCATTCTATTTGATAGAGATGTTTCAGTGATATTTAATGAATTTTCATTAGCACTTTTGTATTTCAATTAAATTCTTTACATTGACATAGACCAATGTGAGGCCATTTATTAATTTCCAGTTATTTTCAAAGAGGTTTAAAAATTCATGAAAATGTTTCAAATATGATTCATATTAAATTTACTATTCAATAAATTAATAAATCAAAAAATATGCATCACTGATCGTCTGCTCAATTAATCTTTAGTCGCTGAGTGTTTTTATTTTATTTCACGGTAGTCTTACAAAAAATTATATTTTGCGAACAAAAATAAATCTCATTATTTACCGTTTGAACGTCGAAACATCAAGCATGAGCTGTTTTTTTGATATCTTATCATTGCATCTCTTGTTAAATGACAGTTCATATAATTTCTACTCATTTTTGATTCATCAGCAATTTGTTAGGATTAAGGTGCAACCCTTATACTTTTTTTATCGGAAGAACAATATTCAACTTAACTAGTACCTTTTACAACGTAGACACCATTTTTTTCTTTCTCTAAAAGAAATCAATGATCACAGAAATATATCTTAACCTAAAACCTAACATGGTGGTTTGCGGTGTAAAGCTCATTGTCCACTGGAGGAATAAGGGATACACTACACTATACTTACACTAATAGTTTTGATTTGGATGATGCAGTTTGATTTTCTAACTTTTTGATACAAAATGAAATGAACTGGTTTGTGGTTGGAAGTAAACTACCCTCCGTGAAAATTTCTTTTTGATTATAAAGAAAATGTATGACAAAAGGCTATCATCTCATCCACAAAATTTGAAAATCGGAATTTCTTAATTCTCTTTTGCTGGGGACCTGTTCAAAATGCTTGAGAAAATTCACCCGAATTTTTATTTACTTCTTAATGTAAATTTTTCAAATTGGTGAAATGAAAGTCGTACTATATAATTTGCGACGATCCCACTTTTTAACTTATATGTTCAAATGTTATAAATTTCTTCTCATTTCTGACAAAAGTTATTTCTATGAATTTTAAATCATTACAAATGTCTCAAAGACAATATTTCTATATTACTATCTATCGAAATCTTAGTTGGTACCTGAAATTTCTTGATAACAGATCTATCTGAATTTTGATACTTCCTCATCTTATAATTGACTTCTCTAAAACAATGCAATACTACTAGATATATGAACATTTTATCTCTTTCTCAAAAACAAATTTGAAATCATTTTTTCATCTTCTTTAATTCAGAATTGTGGCTAAATGATTTCTAGAATTGCTTTTTCACATAATCTTCTCTATTTGTTTTATATATTGAACGGAGGAAGAATTTCTATTATCGTTTAAGTTTTGTGTATTGTTTAATGTTTTATGACGTATATATTTTATTACATATTTTGTATCGGCATGTATACATGACATCCTGACTTCTTAGAGACATGCATATGTGATACAGTGAATAACTTTTTTTATAAAAGTTAAAAACTTAACTTAATTGTTCAGTAAACCAAAGGGAGGATTTTGGCCACACTCTTTTACATCTGCTGTAGGTAGGTAAGTTGTTTGGTATATATAAAAGGCGTTCTTCTATTGAGACATTAACTTATGAATATATCGGAAGCCTTTGTCAGAATATAATATGAGACGATAATTTACAAAATTAATCTAGAAATGCTGTTTGCTTACGCTCATCTGATAAAGAAAAACAATTTCACATGGAAGTAACAGGAGAAATATCAGAGGAGAATAATGTCGAGAAAGGAATACCACAGGAATCTTCACTAGGACCAATCTTGAACGATCCCCATACAAGTGATATTCGGATAAGCAAAGAAGCAGCGTTAGAATTTTGCAAAACAGCACAGAAGCTTTAGTATCGGATAAAACACCAAAGTAATGCGACCAAGCTAACGAAATGGTACCATAAATGGGGAATGAAAATGGATTGAAGAAACAGCCGATCAATAATGTTTCGTATCAAAGAAAGGAAAACCTGACAGAAAGAATGAAGGAATAAAATGGCAAAAGATTTGGAATTGATAAAGTAAGAAAACTTGAATTTCATTAAGCAATCACAGGAAAAAGGAATAATGGAGAGACCCAGAATAAGGCTAAACAATGCGCAAAAAAAAAGAACTTTAGACAAACAAGCGAATAAAGAAATACTGAATTGTTTCAGCCGTTACTATTTGGTAGTTGATCATAATTAAAACAAATTGTAGAAATTACTATGTTTTACTACCGAAAAAATATATATTACACATTTTCTTGTGACTCGAGTTTCGGGAAATAAACTATCCCATCATCAGACAACTGAAGACCTAACAGTGGTACAGTGGTATTTAAACAAAAGTGATAAATATTTTGAATATTTCAACAAATTCTCGGTAACACCTAATAGTGGTATAGAGGTTACAATCGGAACGTGATAAAAAACCGGATTAAAAAGAGGGGCCTTCTAACAGATATCGGAATGTCGGCAATCGACAAAGAAGGTTGTTAAACAGATGGTACCCATTTAAATTTCTCAAATAATTTTTGGGGTTACATAGCTCCGTACAGTCATTCATTATTTTTACATTATTTTGTTGTATATCTCAAATATTTGGATTTACAAAGCTTCATACATTCATTCATTATTTTTTACATTATTTTCATTGTGAACGAATTTGAAAATTTCAATAATCAAGTTTCTTTTCTTTTGAATCTACATGTAAAATTTTCTTAAGATTTTTTTTTGTCGAAAGGAATAACTGTTTTCTGAAGAATGAGTGGCAAAAGTTGAATTTTTGTTTACTTTTCATTAAATTCTTTTTATGTTCGTTGAAAAAGGTTTCAAACAGATGTTACTTTTTAAATATCTCAAATATTTTCGATTTACATAGTTCCGTACAGTCATTCATTATTTTTACATTATTGTTATTGTGAACTAATTTGAAAATTTCAGCAGATTCTAGATAATCGAGTTTCTGAGAATCAAAAGGGAAGAAACTCGATTATCTAGAATCTGTTGAAATGTTCAAATTTGTTCACAATAACAATAATGTGAAAATAATGAATGACTGTACGGAGCTATGTAAATCGAAAATATTTGGGATATTTACAGAGTAACATCTGTTTAAAACCTTTTTCAACGAACATAAAATGAATTTAATGAAAAGTAAACAAAAATACAACTTTTGCCTGATGATGGGATAGTTCATTTTCCGAAACTCGAGTCACAAGAAAATGTGAAATATATAGTTTTTTGGTAGTAAAACATAGTAATTTCCACAATTTGTTTGAATAAAAAATGACAGCAGCGAAAGAATAAGTAGATTTTAGTCGGCGAATTCAATGAAGAAACTGGAACCGAGACACTCTGTATGTCATACCCCTACTTTCGATACGCTCGAACTCGTGCACACACACCTCTCCGATCGCTTTCGAGCTAATCAACCTGATAGGCTACCTGTTGCTCCACGCCAGACGTACAGGAACTCGCTATGCACGTATCTCCTTAATTCTCGCAGCACCCAGACCCGTTTTTTCCATGTAAACACATGTAAGTACGAAAGGGTTACGTCGTCTCGAACCACGCCTTTAACGCAATATGGCGTAAAGTTTGATTGGTCGAACGTTGAGGCGTCCTGACGCCTACCTGCCGCGATTCCAGCGTGATTGATGTGAGGCCCCGCCCCCTTCTCTTACCTAAAAATTCATCACATACTTGATTCGCTATTTCTAGCACGTGAGCCCCGGTAAAAATATCACGTGCTCAGGAAACTCACGTGCTGTCTGCGGTATTTGATACCGCGGTGACGTCACGCGGTCTATGATGTATACGCGGTAAACACGGAAAATGCAGAGGTATTACTTCGGGTGGGTATTATAAGGCAATCATTGGGGGGATACTTCAAAACAGGTGTGAAGAGGGTGATTAAATTAATCTTTATTACGGACCGAGCTGTGCCGCCATTTTTATTTATGTGAATCGGAGAAAATGAGTAATGATAGTTAGAGGTGTGCTTGCGCCTTCCTACGTGATTACTTCATTCTGAGCGGAAATATTTTCGTAAATGAATATGTCATTATGAATGCATTGCTGCACGATATAGATTATAGATATGCCAAGATATTGACTTCATTTCGATATTCTAAAATGTACCATCAAAAAAGAAAATACAGTGTAATTGAAAAAGAACCCTATCTACTAAGATGGTCTAATCCATGGTTTGTTCTCTGATTGTATCGATTGTTTGGATCTTTCGCATTCCCTTTTTTCAGTTTTTCTAGATAATGGCGTTGATAAATAACTAAAGAATGTTGATTCAGACTATACACCTTATAAATGACTAAGTCTACGGTTCTCACATTTAATATCCTTATTCTGTCGATTTGGTGGTACCTAGTATTAATGGAATACCTATTTTATGAATTTTCTTTCAATGATCCAGTATGTATTTTAAGTACTAAATGATTTGGTCCAAAAGATGACTATAAAACATCTATTTTTAAATAATAACAGCTCATTGGCGCGATTTTGGACAGATTGAAAATCTGCCGATCTGCAGTTTGAACTGTTTTGAGATTTATACAAAACGTTTTTTGTTGCGCCGATGAAAATGTTGCATTTTTTGATAACTGAACAGAATTTGCAGGAAATTTTAATTCTTTATTTTATTTGAAAAGAAAGTTCAGTTGAAGCTTATCGTATACTTGTGGAAGTTTACGGTGACAATGCTGCAACTGAAAAGTCACGTAGAGAATGGGTTTGGAGGTCCAAAAGTGGTGATCTTAGCGTTAAAGATAGGCCTCACCCGGTATAGTCAAAAAAAATCGAGGACAATGAATAATAGGCATTACTCAATAAATATCCGAGTCTAATACAAGATTTTTTTTTTTAATCTATGGGTCTGATTCAAAAACAAGGCAATTGGGTTCCTTATGAATTGAAACCAAGAAATCTAGAAAGGCGATTATTTTCTTGGGAGTAGCTGCTTCAAAGGCAAAAAAGGTTGTTTTACACCAGGCAGTGATTGGTAACGAAAAATGAATCGACATCAACACCAAAGCTAAAGATTCATGGTCGAAAGTTATGCTGTGTATTTGATGGGATCCAAGGGGCGTTCTGTACTACGAGTTCCTAGAACCTTCGTTTCGTAAATTATCTTAGGGAAAAAAATAGAAGCAATGATAAAAAATATTTTGATTAATTTGTTTATTCATTATCTTTTGAAATAAATTCATTTTTTGAGCTGAAAACGGACCTGATTAATTGACACTACCAAAATTTTTTCAGTTTATAAATGAAAGTACACAGCATTAACGTAGATTTGGCATTTGAAATTCTGAATCTTTAGGATGCCATCACTTGTACTAACTTTGACATCTCTTCTTCTTATTTCTCACCCATTGTTAATTATATAATGCATCTCTGGACATATCGACACCTTCTTCATTCTGATCTAAGTGGAAAACACCAAACGACCCTTCACATACTTTAACAGAATTTGATAATCAGATGTTACTTTGTGACAGTTCATTTTAATTGGAATAAAATGAAAAATTACTTTGTTTTCTAAAATGAAAAAATAAAAGTGATAGAAAACAATTCACGTGCATTAACAGAATTAGGTAAAAGCGAGGAGAACTTTACAAGAATCAGATGTTACTTTGTGATGATAGTTCATTTTAATTGGAATAAAATGAAAAATTACTTTGTTTTCTAAAATGAAAAAATAAAAGTGATAGAAAACAAAGTAAATTCTCATTTCATTCCACAAGAATCTGTGCAGGTACCATAGATTTTTAGTGGTCCTTTTCAATTATATCAGTATTCCATGTTTCCACAAGTATAAGGAAATAATAAATTTTCAATATTTTATTATGTTCTAATTCGAGTATATTTTCAGGTAAATAATTTTTTTTCAATTTTTCCATTCTACATTGAAAAAATTTTGGCAAGTTTCTCATGACGTTTTTGTATAATTAAAAACTGGTAACTAAGTATGAATCTATAATTATTTCTTACACTTTTATCAGTTTTGCTATCTAAGCGGTTGCAGAACACCTGAACTTTTATGTTACTGTTAGGCTAACAGAATAATATTTTTTTTTATATATTTGAAGTTTGTAGTAATCCTTCTATCAAGTAAAAAACTTCTTTTTATTATTTTATTGTATATATAATACATAATAATATTTTGGTTTTCCTCACTCATTATATAAATATCATTTATATTTAATTAAGGCTCTAAAAAACCTTACAAGCTTTGTGTGATTTTTTGATGAACATAGAATACGTAGAATTCTTTAAGTTCTCTATTTTTAGAATTTGTTGATGAAGGATATCACGAGTTATGCCTGGTAAGATATTTTTTGTTAATTAATTTAATTTTTCAAATGTGAAGTAGAACTAATGACAATTTTATTTAATTGCAATGTTTTTTTGAGGATCTACTGCACGTTTTGAGAGATTTTTGAAGTAACTCATTTGAATATTTGATTATATTGAATATAATAAATTACTTTTGGAGATGTTCTTAAAATTATGTTTTGCATTTTTTATTCTATTTGATATAATATATTGAGTATTTATTTTATATGTCTACTAAATTGAAAGAGTGCTTATAAGTTATTAATTTAATTCTAAAAGTTTTTCAAAAATTTTTTTGAATTCTGAATTTGTAGGAGGCTAACAGAATAAATCTGTTTCGATATTTGAATACGGAATTTTCTCAGATCAGGATGGGAATTTTTTTCAACTTATTTCACATTGACGAACCATATTGTTCAAAACTTATAATTAAATTCACCCTAAATAGTTCAGATTTGAAAATAAATACCCCAGGTTAGGAATTATCGATATTTGAACGAAAAAAGTAGTACCTACCTTGGCAATGTAGTATGTAATAAGAAAGAGGATGGAAACAAAGGCATACAGTTGTATAATAGAAAAAAAGTTCATTGTCTCTTATTCGTTATTTTTCAGGACCTAAATTAATAAAATACCATTATAAGTGAAAAACTAAATAAATGAAGCAACGGTTTATAAAATTTATTATATTGGAAAATATTATAAATATATTCCCAAATGATTCATTTGGCAACACAACTCAGTAGTGAACCAATACAGATTACATTCGACCAGTTGAATAACAAGCGATATTAATGTTAGCGTATATCAAAAACTAAAGTTGATGAAACCAATCGGATAAATCTTCTGGATTTAACAATCAAATGTAATTCAAGTAACTTTTTGTTCACACAAAAATTCATTTTATGGTTTATTTTATTATTTATTTAGGGGTCTAGCATCAAGATTTTAATTTTGCATTAAAAAAATATTAAAATACTATTGACTTGCAGGAGATTCATTGATTATATTGGGAGTAAAAATTTTTCAAAAGATGGCTCTAAAAACGTTAAATTTTCAAACCAGCTGAGTGCCGATGTTGAATTGTTTTAAACGTTTTTTGTTACGCTGCAAATGTCAGATTTTTTTCCAGTTTTAATTGGAAAAAAGTGTAGCTAAAGTTCATAAAACTATAAAGGTTTGACATACCTAATTATGTATATCAGAAGGATATACAACTTTTCTGTAGCATATGAAGGGACCCCGGTTGAAATCAATCTATGATAAAGAACCAGTGTAGACAGCTTGAACCATTTCATGATATTTAGCCATCTAATTTCATCAAGTTTATGATTTATCTTGTCGAACTTCTTCATATAAATATATCTCAGACAGGAATTCTGGGTTTTCTGGACTTCCCATAATCTCTTGGCAAAATAAATTGAGCGAACAATAGTTCATATTAGAAACAACTAACGAGTAGTTTTCAATTCATTAGGAAGGATATAGCAGCCGCTAACTCATAATAAATTTTTGTACTCAGGATCCAATGAGGGTTCAGAAACGGAAAGCATTGTTCAAAAGGAGACTAAAATTTTCCACATAATTAACAACCAGAATCACCTCACTCTCGATCTTCAACTCGATATTATGACTCAAAACTCTGCAACAGTCGAAGTTCTCAAAAAAAATTGCTTGTGATTTAGTTGGATTTAATGTAGGCTGATGAACCGAAGCAATATTACTCATTAACGAGATCCTCGTTTATTCTTGCAATACCTTGCTCCACTTGGTCTTGGGAAAACTATAATATAGCAAAGGTCCTAAAATTGAGCCCTGTGGGACACCCAAAAAACCGATAAGGCTTTGACAACGATAGCTCGCGCACGATATTGTTGTATGTGACCCATTTCGCATCCCCAATTACTATCCGTTCAAGAAATGGGACGATTTCATTTCGTTTGGCTAAGGCTTCGCAGATGGAAATTCGTCCATCATGTTTTTGGTGGTAATTGTTGTGGCACCTACAAATCGAGCTTATTTTCGAATCCAGCTTTGCGCAAATGGTTTTAAACTGTATTATGGTAAATCTTTAGCTCCTGGGCTATGACTACTAACATGCTGGTCAACTTCGATTATTCCTGCGATTTTATCGATATTTTCGACGAAGGATCTAGCTGTGCAAGGTGTAACATCAAATATATCTGAACGCAATTGATGAAACCAAAATTTCACTTAATTAGCTGTTACAGTATCGGGATCATAAATACCATTCACAGTTTCAGCCGCCTTGCATTTCCGCCTTCATCAAAGAAAAATTGTAAAACGTACCAAATTTTCCCTTTGTTGACTTTCATTTTCAACACCCTGTCCCTCACAACTGGACGGACCGAACAACAAACAGCAAAAGAATTCTTTTATAAAAGTGAAATGTTGTAACGCTAAAAAACGCTCCACTGTTGATTTGAATTTCAATCGCTAAAAAATGCTCCAATAATATGATTAAACTAAGACAATTAAGGAGTTTGGAGTTTCCGAAATGAAAGTCGACGCTGTTATCGCATGTGCTGTAGAGTTGCATTGTTTTCAAGAAGCGTAGAATTTCCCAGATTTCTTTCTTTCGTATTGTGAGGTTACAAGAAGACACACATAGTGGTATTTTTGTCGAATTAAAGTACCTAATTCATGAAAATCGTGGAATATTGAATTTTTATTGTTTCTTATAAGACGTCTAATCAGAAGGCGGTAAGAAGTACGTAGATCGCGATAAATTTTTTCTGTTGTCGTGAATGGCAATTATTATTTTTGATTTAGTTCATTCTCTGCAGATTACACAAGTTAACATGTTGCTTTATATGATATTATGCATTTAATTTCCTTTCTCATGCTCGTGATCGAATAACGTGCCCCTATTCCTGCGTTCTGGATATTTCATCCCATGTTTATTAACTTGTAAATAATTTTAATAATGTCTAGAGTCACTAGGAGTGAGATCACGTGTTGCAGGCGCTACCCTATTATCGCACCATCTTGGTTCCGGACGCCCTACTGGTTATTTGGAACAATTTGAATCTGAACCTGCTGATTATATGCAGAATAGGAACTATTCTTGGAGAAAGCACTATCATTCACCTTGGAGAACAATATTCCAAGAGATCCTCAAAGATAATAATCCTTACTGTAAAACTGTATCCTTTTTTAAATAAGAGTCACTATTTTGATTGTAAAGTTGAAATAGATAGATAGGGAGTAAGAGTTTGCATTTTCACTATCAGGTTGATAATTTGGGATTCATTCAGGAAATACAAGTTTAATTTATCTTTTCATTGGTGCATTATGAGGCATTTTACGAAGTAGGATGTTTTAAGTGTGGACAGACAAAGTCGCAAGCTCAAGTTAGAACGTTTTAGATTAATTTCCTTCTATGTTTTTATCACAGCCTTCGCTGTGGTGGGTTTGCGATTTTGGTTTCAATGTCACCTTGATAACGAGCATAAATCTGAGATTGTTTGATCGATACTGCACCAGATATCGATCACTACAGCTATCTACTGACAAATTGATGGATTTCTTTTTACCTAAACTTGTATATAAAAGTAAATTTCATTCAACTCACATTATGAAACAACTGCCTCAGTCAGTACGACTAATATGCCTTTAAGTGGAAATACTTAAGACGATAAGAGCGAGGTAGACCATAAGACAGAGGTAGCCTCGTATCGCTACCTGGTCTTGATGCGTAGAGGAATTATACAAATTCATAGCAATCAAGAGGGTAAGAGACCCTTTCTGGAGGATGGCCTCAACACAATATAATACCATTAACTAATTAACGAAGGGAATGTGTATTAACCCCAATATCAGCGTTAACATCACCCATATTGAAAGATCTATTACACACTGAGTTACATTATTTTTCTGGAACGAAGGAATACAGGGTTAGTTCAAAGGGTATCTTATTCATTCCAGCCTATTGGCATAGGCGAATTACGTGATTATATGCATCCACCTATCATTTCCCGGAACCCATCTCCACCGAAAACTCAATAACGGCCCGTTTTCGACGGCATGTTCGACCATATGGCGTCCGAATTTCGCAGCGGCGATTCATCAAGCGGCCCGAAATCCGACGCTCGCACACACTCTTGACCGCCGAAGTTTTCGTCGATTCTCCTTCGGCGTGACCCTCCGACGTGGGGCCCTGCCCCGCCATCGCCGGCTGGATATGTGGATAATATAAATGGGTGTATTGTTCGTCCGGAACCGCAGAAACGGAACGTTGCCATTTATTCCCGTGCTTTAATTACTTCCAATCTTCCAGCGGTCATTAATCACCGGCACTGCTGGCTGCGCCCCCGGCCGTGCTACGCGGCCTAGAACGCGACGTCCCGATATTGGCCCTTCGGGCCGGATTTTTTCGGGGGCGGCGGACGGGGGGACGCAGATGGGCGCGTGAAATGGTGGTTTAGAATTTGAGCGGTTACGGAACGAGACGCTGGAAGTGAGAGCGGTGTGTAGCTCTAGGATTCCATGGATGCTCGAGTTTTCGGCCCGTTCTGATTATGTTCGTTAATTATTTCTTAACTACTAGAGACCGTAAATTTATTTTTCGCGTAGATTCAATTAAAGTGGTTGGATCAATTGAATCAGTTGGTGCCCTTCAAAATTTGTCTTTTTGGATCGGCTATAAATAAAAAATTGATGAAGTTTTTTGAAGTTATGTGTTTATTAGAACGTTGAACATTGAATTTAACGAAAAAATAATGATATCATACAAATGACGGCACGAAAGGCTACAATACTCCTTCCGATTCACCCAATTTTTCAGTACATTGTCGATTGTTTGAGGCTCAATCTCATGAATGGCAACTTCACTTGCGTGTCTCAAGGCATCGTGAATTCTAACGGTTAGGTTACTGGCATATGAGCATGGCTCTTTTACCAGGTAACTACTCAGCAGTCTCAACAATCTGCCCAGGAAGCAGATAGTGTGATAAGGATACGCCTTATCATTGGGCATTAGCTAAAACCACTCCGAAGAGTGAAACCCACCAAGCTTCGAGTTTCGGCTTCAGTCCGAAAACCTAGACCGTGACTAGTAGCAGCGAAGCACTATCCAACTACGCAACTCACTCGCCGAAGTGGTTTCTTATCCACCCACCTGAACGCAGTCCCATGAACCAAGAGAGTCTCAAGATTTAATGCCTCAATTGATCCTGGTACGAGCACCGTCAATCCAGCCTGTACGTCAAGACCCACGAACCCTTGTGAAGTCTTTCAATTGATCCTGGCTTCAAGCACCAACGGTCTAGCCGTATCGTCGAGATCCACAAACCCCAGAAACGTCTCGCAATCGATCCTGGTTCAGGACGAGGCCGGTCGAACCATCAAGTCTCGCTAAACCCTGAAGCATTACGAGATATCCTGAACATGAGTTTCTGCGAACAGATAGATGGAATTCCCTTCCTGTCAAGCATGCGGACTTTCAACCACTGACCCTCGACTCCAAGACCAATTGACTGGCCAGGTAGTACGAATATTTCCCGAAGGCCCCCACCCTCCCGAGGCACCCCACCCTCCCGAGGCACTCCACCCACCCGAGGCACCTCACTATGCTACATAACGTACTCAGCCATTGAGCAGAAAAATCCGGAGATTTATTGCAATAAGGTAAAGTATGTTAGTTTGAAGGGTGAGGCTATGTGCTCCTACAGACACCCTTGTCATTGAGTTGAACAACACCACTCAGCCCTCCATTTCACTTTTCCACTGAAACTAGGGCCCCATTCAGTCGAACTTCCACCACACTGGTGACATTGCTTTAGGTATCAGAACTTAATCCTCTAATGCACCAGAATGAAACTAGGATCCTAGTCAAGACAAGCGCCCCCATCACGTCAAGCTGCAATGTCATGAGGGACGTGTACCAAGGCATAAATCGTTTCTGGATGGTTAACGTAACACATCCAAAAGGATCAAGTTTTCGTAGGCTTTCGAACAGATTTGTAGGACACTTTTCGTTGCCAGTCACTACCCAGTGTAAAAAAAACTTTCTTAGTTCCCATCGAAGCAGCTGCTCACTTCATAAGGAACTCAATTGCTCAGTTTTTGAATCAAATTTATAGAAACTGCTTAATGGGTCAACCTCAACGCAAACTCGTCGTACGTTATTCATCATCTTCGATAGACTTGAGCGAGATCTTCAACGCTGAAAGCACTACAATTGAAGGGCGTAAACCATCATCTAAATGACTGGTCAGTTGGGGCATTGTCACTGTAAACTCCCACAAGTATATCCTGAGCATCAGCTTCAGTTTTTTTCCAATTAAAACAAAAAATTAAAACTTCCCAGAAATGTAGTTAAGTTATCAAAAAATCTGACGTTTTTAACAGCCCTTCGCCACATTTAAGAAAACAAAAAACATTATTCTTATTATAACTAATACAGTCCGTCTAGAAAGTATCCGGAATTTTATTATTTTTCATAATTTTAGTATACTTCATTTTTGTAACATTTTAAGACTAAAGTAATGTATAAAATAGTCGGCTATGGCCAAAGTTGCATGTCAACACTATTTGTCAAATATTGTTGATTATCAACAGGTATACAATTTATGAAATAATGTCGTAACTAGAAAAAGGAAAACAGGTAGAATATTTGTATAGAAAATATTTTTGAAACGATAAAAAATTATTGCAATTAACTGAACTAGGAAAAATGATGTAGCTATATGAGACAATAAAGAGGATAAAACAATTTAAACGCTTTATTGGCCTTAGGACGACACAATCCGCGCCTGGGTTTTCGCAAATTGGCTAACAGATTTGGGAATCAACGAAATATAAAAGAATGCCCAGAAACCGAATGTCACTGAAAAGACAAGGCGACATATCGGGGAAACCAAAAAAAATCTCTATAATGACATCTTTACAAAAGGAACGGAGGATAGAATTTTGTCAACGTTTTCAAGAAGATAATTTTAATAATGTCTTTATATCTGATGAAAGTTGTTTCACAATTGGTGAAAATCACTTAAAAATCCTATCAAAACAACCTGTTATCGTTCAAATTGCCAAATTTCCCACCAAAATAATGGTTTGGGGAGTATAGTTGATTACCATTAATAGTGAAAAGTATTGTGGCATTCTAAACGATTTTCTCCTTGAAACAGCGCATGCTTTATAACCAGAGGGGTGGCTTTTTCAGCCTATACTAAAGCTTGGATGCAAGAACACCAAGTGACAACTATTTCATGGCAAGCTGCTTCATCAGATCTTAGTCTCATTGAAAATATATGGGGACTAATGAAGATTCAAGTTGAACGAGCACCGCAACGAAATGAAAATGATTTAATTTAGTTAGTCCTGGACTACTATCACCGAAAATAATGCAGTTGCTCTATCGGGTGTTTTTTTTTAGAATGGTAGAACTTTCGATAGGGGAAACTGTGATTTGACAGAAGGTAGAAGTCACGTTGTTTTGCTATTTCTGTTCAGTAAGCATAGACAAATTGTCCTGGAAAGATTCAAGCCGCAACAACGTTTACAAATTGTTAAAATTTATTTTCAAAATCAGTGTTCTAGTCGCCAAAGTTTTAGAGCACTTAGTGAAATTTATGTTTTACATAATCGTCCATCAGAGCAGCTTATTCATCGAACTATCGATAGATTTCGGACAACATTTCCTGTATTCGATGAAACAGCAACAAAAAGACGAAGAACTGTACGTACAGAAGAAAATATCGCTGCTGTAACTCATAGTGTTAATGATAATCCAGATTTGTCTATTAGTCGACGTTCACAACAAGTTGGACTCTGTGCATCCACCACATGGAAAATTTTGCATAAAGATCTTGGTCTACACCTATACAAGATCCAACTGGTTCAAGAACTAAAGCCACTTGACCATAATGAGCGTCGTTTGTTTGCTGATTGGGCTCTAGAACAGCTTGAAGTTGACCCACTTTTTTATCGTAAAATTGCGTTAAGTGATGAAACTCATTCCTGGTTGAACAAGGAAAATTGCCGTATATTGAGTGAAAACAATCCTCAAGAAGTTCTGAGGGTTCCATTGCATCCTGAAAAATGCACTGTATGCTGTGCTTTACACGCTGGGGGCATCATCGGTCAATATTTCTTTAAAAACGATGCTGGACCTAATGCTACAGTGTGAATGGTGCTTGTTACAGATCGGTGATCAATGATTATTTTTTTCGAAATTTGAATGGTATCGACCCAGAAGTGTTTTGGTTCCAACAGGATGCTACCGTAACAATTGATTCATTGAAGACAGATTTGGCGATAAATGGTCCAGTTAATTGGCCTCCAAGATCATGCGGCATAACTACACTGGATTATTTTCTTTGGGGTTATGTCAAGTCATTGGTTTATGCTGATAAACCAGAAACAATAGACGCTTTGGAAGCCAACATAACTCCTGTTATTAATGAAATAAGGCCTGAATTACTCGAAAAAGTGGTCCACAATTGATCTGGTCGAATGCGGTTCCTCAGAGCTACTCGTGGCGAACATGTGCCGGAAATTATTTCTAAAACATAAATGCGATAAAATTATCTTTCAATAAAAAAAAAATTTGGCTTCAATCTTAATTTAAATGTGTTTTATTTCAATTTATATCCATATTTATGCAAAAACGTTATGGAAAATTTGGACGAAAGAGTGCGTATGTGAGGGCCTTCAGCTCGATGTGCCATATGTAACCATATTCTGTGTAATTTACGGTTCAATAAAAAACAATTGTTGCGTAAATTTTGGTCGAGGGACAGCTGTGTGATACACAAAATGTCCAATGAAATTTCACGAGTAAAAAAAGCATGTCTTTAAAAATTCAACGATTGCCCCATTGAACAGTTCTCAATTAACGCTTCCCAGAAACGCCAAACCCGGAAAACTCCCTTCACCAAGACAAAAGTCGACGAAAGCTGACCATCCACAGGTAGTCTCCATCAGCCAACTACCCGTGTTAACTTTCCTTTCAAACAGACTGATCCCAGCAGACCCGTTAATAATCCAAAAAGAAAAATGAACTATTAATAGCGATTCTGAGAGGTTAGCCGTTTCACACTGTCGAGGATGGAGAGGAATTTGTTTTTGAAAGTGCAAGTCACCGTTGGAGTCGAAGATTAACTATCTTTGCATGTGAAGGTTGACTTATTCTGATGGAACCATTAGTTTAAGTGTTATCTTTATCATCGCCTTGGGGTGTCACGGTTCTTTCATCGTCCTTTGTTGGAAACCGTGCTGTATGGGTGTAATTACGTGGATGGTGATGCTATCCAATAACGAAACCAATTTTTTGAATGGTTGCCTGACAAGATCTATCCGCATTTAGGTATACGCTCGGGATGTGTGAAAGAATGGAGACAATTTGCTCTTTTGCTATTAAGTAGGGAAGATTAGGAGAACAGGCATTTGTAAAGCTATAGAATGTAGACTTTATCTGTATTAATAGTGAGAATTGAATGAAGATTTGTCTACGTTCATATAACGAGAAATTTAATGAAGGGTTTTCCATTGAAGCAAGCTTTAAAAAATTATTATGGTTTATTGTTAAGTAATTGAAATGTTAACAATTCAGTTTCCATTTATCACAACGTACAACTCAAAAAAAACCAGAAAAACACTGACGTGAAGTCAGTAGCTTTCGCGCTTTTGTTCAACAGTTCTTTTCCCCTGAAAATTTCAAATTTCTGAATAGCTTCTCGAAGAAGATGAATGAAAATTTTGTATGAGCCTTTGTGACGTTATTTTATATCTATAATCTGTCTAGAAAGTATCTGAAGAAAACAAAGCTCAATTGACTAAACGTCGAGGTACACCAGAAACTAGATCACCTCCGTAATTTTCGGTGATAGTAGTCCAGGACTGTAAAACTGACTGAATTAAATACACATATGTTTTCAATGGGATTGATATCTGGTGAAGCTGCTGGCTATGAAATGGTTGTCACTTGATGTTGTAGTCCAGGACTGTAAAACTGACTGAATGAAATCATCTTTATTTCGTGGCACTGCTCGTTCAACTTCATTTTTAAATAGTCCCCATTTGTTTTCAATGAAATTAAGATCTGGTGAAGCTGCTGGCCATGAAATGGTTGTCACATGGTGTTCTTGCATCCAAGCCTGAGTATAGGCCATAGATCAACAAGACTATATAGATGGGACACTCACTGTAAAAAGTCTGAATCAAGTTTGTCGCTTTTTTTGTAGCGACTGGTGCATGAAAAAAATTCAACTAAAGAAAACGGTATTACCAACTCTCAAGAGAACTGCATTACCTTTGCTTTTAGAATACTGCATTATCGACGCTTGGCGCGAATATTTTAATCTTCTTTCAGTTTTTCCTAGGGCTAAAATTAAACAAGAGTTCAGAACTTACTATGTTTTAATACCAAAACATTGAAATGCTTACATTCACACAACTCTACAACAAATTCATTTCAATTTTTTGGTAGTAAAACATAGTAATTTCTGAACACTTGTTTTAATTTTAACCCCCTAGGGATTGAAACGAATATTTGAATCTTCTTTCAGTTTTTCCTAAAAAACTGAAAGAAGATTCAAATATTGGAAAACCAGAATTGGGCATCATTTCATTTACAGAGTGAATTGCCGTATCTAAAACTATTTCCGAACCGAAACTGAGTCATCTTAAAGGTGGAAATTCTTACATTTAGTTCTCATTGAAACCTGGGTTGATTCATTAATGTAAGAGAAGTTCAAGCCACTTATATTCTATATTTTAGTTTTCCTAGAATTTCTTAAATTTGATTTTAAGTAATATTTGATTTTATTTAATATTTAACATTTTTGTTTCAACAGATCTCTTCCTTAAGTTTTCTATCCATATAACATAGTCCATCTATCCGGAAAAACAAAGATCAATTGTAATTATTTGGTATATATTTTTAATTCTTGAATGAGAACATTATAACAAAATATTCATCTTATTTACTAATACAACCTCCGTTTAACAATAAACACTTGATTAAACGTCGAGGTACACCCGAAACTAGATCACCTCCATAATTTTCGGTGATCCAAGACTGTAAAACTGACTGAATGAAATCATCTTTATTTCGAGGCGCTGCTCGTTCAACTTGTTCATTAGTCCCCATATGTTTTCAGTGAAATTAAGATCTGGTGAAGCTGCTGGTCATGAAATGGTTGTCACTTGGTGTTCTTGCATCCAAGCTTGAGTATAGGCTGAAGTTTTGCATCTTGCATTATCCTGCTGAAAACGCCACCCCTATTTACTTACTACTTAATACTTTTCACTATTAATGGTATCATCAACTATACAGAGAGGCGTAGCACCATGATGAGGTATTGCTTCCAAAACCATTATTTTGGTGGGAAATTTGGAAATTTGAACGGTTACAGGTTGTTTTGATAAGAGTTTTAAGTGATTTCTACTAGGGTGGAAACAACTTTCATCAGATATGAAGACATCATTAAAATTATCGTCTTGAAAACGTTGCTAAAATTATATCCTTCGTCCCTTTTGTGAAAGTGTCATTCAAGGGATTTTTTTGGTTTCTTTGATATATAGCCTTGTCTCTTCAGTGATATGCGGACGGTTTCTGGTCATACTTTTATATTTTGTTGATTTCCAAATCTGTTAGCCAATTTGCGAAACTGGTCTTTGACTCATATCCATACCATTTTTTATCCTCTTTATTGTTTCATATACAGCACTTTTTCCCAGTTCAGTCACTGGTACTAATTTTTTAACGTTTCGAAAACCTTTTCTATACAAATCAACAATATTTGACAAATAGTATTGCCATGCAACTTTCGCTATAACCGACTATATGCACAACCTATTAGGAGTACAAATAATTTTCCGCCGTTTTTTAACACAAATTAAATATGAATCATTCCTAATGATTTTAAACGATGTGAGACTGCTTGCTGAGTGACTTCAAATGTTAAAGCAAGTTCTTTTTGTGTTTGAGATGAATCTTCCTCCAATAATTCCTCCAATTCTGCATCCTCGCAAATTTTTGGCCTTCCACTGCGATCTTTGTCTTCTACGTCGAAATCACCGTTTTTAAACCTTTGAAACCACTCTCGACACGTTCTCTCACCCAAAGCACCCTCACCATATGCTTCTAAGAGCAATTGATGCGCCTCAGCAGCAGATTTCTTTAAATTAAAGAAGTAAACTAATATTTCCCGCAAATGACGCTTACTTGGCTCAAATTTTGACATTTTCAACTTTCAAAAATTATATTTCACCAATATAAAATCAACGATATTAATAGGTTATGTTGTTCTTGAATGTCCAAACTATTTTTTAAGCCGGTTATCATCTGCGAAAGATAACCGAAACTCCGTGCGGCGCCATCTACAATAAAACGGCGGAAACTTATTTGTACTTTTAATCAGTGGCGGATTAAAGGTCCAGAGCGCCCTAGGCAATAACTTTGTCGGCGCCCCTGTACCAGCCATAAATGGCCATCTTAATTAAAAATTCTGAGCTCGCGCGCCCCTAGGCACGTGCCTAGTTTGCCTTACGGATAATCCGCCACTGCTTTTAATATTTATACACCTTTATCTTAAAATGTTAAAAAGAAGTATATTAAAATCATGAAAAAAAATAAATTTCGGATACTTTCTAGACGGACTATATATACAACCAATAACATAAATAATGGAACTATTCGACACTCCAGAAATTCCATTTCGATAATGTCCCTCCTGCACGCTCATATCTATTGAATTCAATTTCAACCAATGTTACCGACTCAAAGACGAAGTCGAAGGTTAGTCTTAGAACAACATTCCGTTATCTACATTGTTAGTTGCGGACATCTATGTTTAACCAAGCACCTGTTCATCCTTACACAACCATTCCTATTTACAAGTCTTAAAAATACCAGAGATAACCAATATTATCACTCGGAATCCCCCTACTACCGTGTTACCATCGAAAACACGGATAAAAATCACGGACGAAGGCCTCTTAAGATAAGGAAGAAGCCAGCTACATCAAATAATTACACAACACGGCCATTTTTGATTTATGCAAATAAGAAATGAGAGGCAGATTTGGTTTGCTAATGCTCTGCATTTTGTGACCGTCTCAATTTGTTTTGCAAAGCGTCATGTGATTTACTCTTTCGTTTGATATACAATTTAACCTCCCATCGCTTTATTTCTGTGAGGACTGGAATGAATTGTCTCCTCCTCTGAAGTTATGTCGTTTGACTCAACATTTTCCTGATTTAGTCTCTCTCTGAGCTGCGTTTAGAAATTAGATCGTTTAATATGTAGCCCAGAAGCTGAAATAATGGTTGATTCGCAAATGAATATCCTACATAATGCACATATTTCCTATGCATTTGTTTGAGGGTTCTGCTGGACTAATGCCAATTGAGTCAAGGGGATATTTGCTTGAGGATGATACATGCTAAATGAAATTTTTCACAACCCTTACAATTGCAACAAAATTAAAATTAAGACTACTGTAATTTCCGAAGCTTAAATCAATTAATATTTACAAGAACGTTTTCCAAGAACTTGCGGAAATACTCGAGATCATTTTCAAAAACTTTTCAAAATTGTGGCTCAATAATTTTTGCTTCCAAGACATCCAAATTAATTTTGGAAGAAGGAGAAATTTACAAGTAAAACTAAATATTATAGAAGACATGATATTTCATATTTTTGAATGAAAATAAGGATTAAATATAAAGGGTCTTTCATAGCAGCCATTGTTTATTTGTGACATTGACAGTTTTTTTTGTCAATGTCTACCATTTAATCATGAAAAAATACACAATCCAACAACGCTTACAAATAATCCAAATTTATTATGAAAAATCGCGGTCTGTTACTCTAACTTAACAGTTGAACGTTTAGTGAGGAAGTTTGCAACAAATTTTACACTTCATGATGTTATAGTGCCAGTGAGACAAAGAAATGCAAGAAGTGAATATTGCTGCCATACGTGAAAGACGTGACGACCAAAATTTATCGATTTTTCGATATTCACAAGAAGTAGGCATCTTCCAGACGTCTTTGTGGCAAACTTTACGAAAAGACCTTGGTTTAAATCCATACAAAATTGTTTCAACCCAAGAACTCAAATCAACAGATCATTTGAAGCGTCGTGTATTCAGTAATTGGTGCTTAGAAAAAATCGGGAATGATGCAGATTTTCATAAGAAAATCATTCTCAGCGATGAGATTCATTTCTGGTTAAACGGTTATGTTAACAAGCAGGATTGCCGTATCTGGAGTGGTGGTAAACCTGAAGAATATCAAGAACTGCCATTATATTCGGACAAACTTACTGTTTGTTGCGGATTTTATGCTGGAGGAGTCATTGGACCTTATTTTTTTTCAACGAAGCTAATGAGGCGGTAACTGTCAATGTTGACTGAGTTATCGTTATCGTTCAATGTTGACTGGCCTGAATAACTTAGTCTTGATTTGCAGAACATTTGGTTCCGACAGGACGGTGCCACATACCATACTGCCAATGACACAATGACTTTATGGAAAATAAAATTCTGTGATTGTATTATTTCAAGAAATGGCTGATAAATTATCCGCCTCATTCCTGCGATTTGACTTCATTGGACTTCTTTCTTTTGGGTTACATTAAGTCGTTGGTTTACAGCAATCATCCAGCAAATTTAGACCATTTAAAGATCAATTTTGGAAGAGTAATTGTTAACATACGAGCTGATTTGTGTGATAGAGTCATGGAAAATTGGGTTTAACGACTTCATTCCTACCAGCTTTTCCGTAGTGAACATTTAAATGTTGTTTTGTTCCATAACTAATGGTATCCATTATACTTTATGATGACAATGTAAGAACTGATGAGTCTTGTAGAGAAGGATTTCGGTGCTTCAAAAGGGGCGATTTCAGCGTTGAAGATAGACTTCGCTTGAAACAGCAAAAAAATTCGAAGACGTTGAATTACAGACGTTAGTCGATGAACATCCGAGTCTAACGCAAGACGAGTTTACACATACATTGAGGGTGAGCGAACGAGCAGTGTCTGAATGTTTGAAATATATGGGCCTGATTCAAAAGTAAGACAATAGGGTTCCTTATGAATGTGGCTTCTTCAGGTATTACATTGTACTGTCTGATGGTATTCAGTGTAACCGAGTTTAAATACATTTTTAGGTACGTGACCAAATACTGGAAGCACAAGTCATAAAAGCTCTAGGTGTTTATTGGAGTTTGCCGCTAAAAACGCCATTAAGGAAAAATATTCAGTAATGGAGAATGATCAACATCTGTTTGTTCATTCAAAAGGATTTTACGGGCATTATACCTGTTGATTTCAAGAAATTCTAAAAGTGTTAATCTAGAACTTTTACTTTCAACGTGGATAATTTCATAATTATTATTGAAATTATGCCTAAATTCCTTAAGATGATTAGCATATGTCGAATGTACAGAATTGTATATATAACCCCTTTGGTGTTTCTTGGATACGTTTCTTGAATGGTCTGCCAGTCTGGCCAATGTATACTAAGGGGCAATCTTTGCAAGTTAACTTGTAGACTCCGGATTTATTTTCTTTATTTGTACGATCTTTATTGTTTCTTATGTAGGTACTAAGGTTATTAATTGTCTTAAAAGCCGCGTTATAATTGAAACAACTTTTGAAATATTTAGCAATATTTTCAGATAATCCATTGACATAAGACAACGAAAAATATTTCTGTACTACTCTGTCAAGAAAGTACCGGGAATTTTCAATTAAAACAACATTTTTACATTTAATCGTCAAAATTTATTGGGTCGCCTTCAAAATAGGCTCCATTAGCTCCAATACATCTATGCCAACGGCACTTCCAATTATCGAAACATTTTTTATAGGCGCTTTCCGGGATGGACTTTAGCTCTCGCGCCGAATTTTGTTTTATGGCTTCAATCGACTCAATACGGGTGCCACGAAGGGGCAATTTTAGTTTTGGGAAGTGGAAAAAGTCGCATTGAGCCGAATCCGGCGAATACGGTGGTTACTGAAGCACGTTTGTTGAGTTTTTGGCGAGAAAGTCAGTCACAATCGTAGCTCGGTGAGAAGGCGCGTTATCGTCATGCAAAATCCATGAATTGTTCGCCCACAAATTTGGCCGCTTCTTACGGATACGCTCACGCAAACGTTTCATAACGCCTAGGTAATACTCCTTGTTTACCGTCTGACCCTCTGGAACGAATTCGTAGTGCACCACGCCACGGATATCGAAGAAAACAATGAGCATCACCTTCATTTTCGAGCGGCTTTGGCGTGGTTTTTTCGGTTTCGGCTCATTTTTTGCCACCCATTCCGATGATTGCTGGCTTGTTTGCATATCGTACTCGTAGACCCAGGTCTCATCACCAGTTATAATGCGTTCCATGAATGTAGAATCGGAATTACAGCGATCCAGCATGTCTGAAGCAACCTGTTCGCGATGACGTTTTTGAAGAAAATTCAGGTCCTTCGGTACGAGTCGTGCGGCCACCTTTCTCATGCCCAAAATATCAATCAAAATCGTACGTGCGGACTCGTGGGATATCTTAAGATCATGTGCTATCTCTCTCAAGCTGGTACGACGGTTTTCCAGCACCCTTTCCTTAATTTTATCTACGTTATCTTCGATCGAAGCCGTCGATGGGCATCCACTTCACGACCGTCCTTGAAGGCTCTGTACCACTGATATGCACGAGTTTTCGATAGAGCATTATCACCAAAGGCCTTTTGCAACATTTTCAATGCATCGGCACACGAAAATTCATTTGCAACACAAAACTTTAAACAAATTCTTTGCTCAACGTAATCACCCATAGTGAAAATCGGCACGCACTCTGACATCGACTGACTAAATCAGCTGTTGCAAACACACTAGTTGACAAATCCCGCTTAAGCTTGGCATAGTAATTAAGGACAGTGGTACCAACCTAAGAAAAAAAATTTTTACCTGCCTCATTGCCCCGCCAGATTTAAATCGATAATTTCCGGTACTTTCTTGACAGAATGTATATTGTCCTCTTTTATGATTGGGTACACGAGATCAAATGCCATTTTCTTTTGTTTATTGGATACCATTTTGTCTATAAAAAAGGGATTGTAACCGTTGTTTGATGCTATTCGTTTAATAATATTTAATTCTTTCATAAAGTTTTCTGAATTTAAAGGGACATTCAATAATCTATGATTAAAACTATTATATGCTGACATCTGACATCTGACAAACTGTAAACACTTGCCTAAACGTCGGGGTACACCCGAAACTGGATCAGCTCCATAATTTTTGGTATTTCACAGTCCAGGACTATAAAACTGACTGAATTAAATCATCTTTATTTGTTCTTTATTTGCTCGTTCAACTTCAATCTTCATTAGTCCCCATATATTTTCAATGGAATTAAGATCTGGTGAGCTGCTAGCCATGAAATGGTTATCACTTAGTGTTCTTGAATCCAAGCTTGAATATAGACCAAAGAAAAGGCGTAGCACCATGCTGAGATATTGCTTCCCAAACCATTATTTTGGTGGGAAATTTGGAAATTTGAACGGTAACAAGTTGTTTTGATAGAATTTTTAAGTGATTTCCACCAAGTTCTAACAACTTTCATCAGATATAAAGACGTTATTGAAATTACCTTCTTGAAAACGTTGACAAAATTCTATCCTTCGTTTCTTTCCCAGTTCAGTCAATAGCACTAATTTTTTTAACGTTTCGATAACCTTTTCTATACAAATATTCTACCTGCTTTCTCTTTCTAATTACGACATTATTTCATAAGTTTTATGCCTGTTGACAATCAATAATATTTGAGGAATAGTGTTCCCATGAAACTTTGGCCATAGCCGACTATCTCCACAACCTTTTTCATTCATTACTTTTGTCTTAGAATGCTACAAAAAAGAAGTATATTAAAATTAGAAAAAAAAAATTCTGGATACTTTCTAGACGGACTATAAAATCAGTCGTTCTGAACCTGAAAAGAACATTGTGAATTGCCATTAACAATATTAATTTTCGAAAAACAAATTATACTATTCCGAGATACCGATCGCCGTAGTAATATCCACTCAACTTTTTCTTCGTTTCGTGATTTTTCAACCTGAAAATATACCATTAAGGAGGGGCGTATCGAATGGAACGCAGTCATTTAGTAGGCACGTAAGGCATGTTTGTAATCATTTTCTCCATTCCCTCATATCAATATCTCAATGGAGAATCTAATTACCTGACTAGCAGTCTGTGAATATTCAAGGCAGTGAATAAACCGGGCTGAAACGCCGGGCCAATGGGAGACTGGCGGAAATTATAAATATTCAAATATATTCTAATTCACTTCCAGTTGAATGCAAACTGAAACAACATACTCGCTTAATGAAAGAGAAGAATTGTGAGAGACCTGCAACCTGACGACTTGGATTGTTCTTTGTTCTTCTTTTATGGTTAGGACGTTTTTCCTACACTACGCGAAAATTAACTACATAATTGTGCTGGACTGAACCTATTGTGTTTTGATTTAAATGAAAAATACCATTTCATTTACAATCCGTTCAAACCTTGGAGCCAGGCGATGGACTACCGAGGATGCGATTTTGCAGATGGGTTTTGCGGAACCAGCGAGCTATCTTCAGAACGCATTAGAAGATGGCATTTTGAATGTTCACAATGCACATATTTGGTCCAGAGTAAATCCGAAAGTGACTAGGAAACGCAATTCAGAACATCGTTTTTCAGTCAATATTTGGTGTGGAATTTACAATAATCGCCTAATTGAGCCATACATTCTTCCACACAGGCCGAATGGAGTGACATATCTACAATTTTTAATCGAGCATTTGCCAGGGCTCTTGAATGATAGAAGCAATATTCCAAGAGGTATGTACTTCCAACATGATGGAGCTCCGGTAAATTTTACCCGTAGAATTGTAGAGAGCATTTGAATAAAGTTTATCCAGATCATTGGTTCGGTAGAGGAGGATCTCATGACTGCAAGATCCCCAGATCTTACCTGCTTGGATTATTTTCTCTGGGGGCACTTAAAAATGAAGTTTACTCTGAAGAAATCATATACAGGGAGCATCGTATTAATCGTATTCAATCTGCATGTGAAGCAATACGAAATCGACCGGAAATTTTGAAGAAAGCTAGAAAATGTTTAGAAGATAGAGGGGATATTTTTTCTCCTATTTATTGTCAATTTTTTTCAGTTCCACACATGTTTATAAGATTAATTTTATATTTTTATTATTAAGTCTATTTTATAATAGTCCAATTTAATGTTCGATGTTAGTTCGAGTTTTAGGTTAAATTTTGTTTTGCAAAAAATATTTGATGTTGCCCGTACATTCATGTATTGGATGGAATAAGATGCAGCACAATACCTAAGTCATGTTACTGAGAATTTTAATCAATTCAATATGAGAAGATGCATTATTCGGAGATTCACAGGTCTGTGTTTACTATAAATTGAAAATTCCTAATATTCAATGGTTCATAAAATGATGATCCGAAGTGTGCCATTGATCCTAATAGGCTTGTTTGAAAGAGTATTTATTGTAGATTCTGAAGAGACTTCCACATTTCGAAAATTCGATGTACAGGGTGTTTTACAAGATGTGGCATAAAGAATATAATTTTCTCAGTCCGGACTTGCGCTATCGACAAGTGATTATTTGCAAATATTAGACATTGGCCCATACTCATTCCTTCAAAAAACCAATTTTAATGTGAGTCAATACTTGAGAGCAGTAAAATTTGAATGACTTTAAATTCAGAATTATATATTCTAACTTCTACATTATATATTGAAAATATATACAAAAACTATCAAATTGATATCCTTATATATAATCAATATAAAATATTTTCCAATGTCTCGGAAAAAACCTTTTTACATCCCGACTTGAAATGTATTAATACAAATGTATTAATACAAATGTATTAACAAAAACTATATAAGTATGTATATTAACATACAAATACAAGAAGTTCTTATTAATACATTTCAAGTCGGGATGTAAAAAGGTTTTTTCCGAGACATTGAAAAATATTTTATATTGATTATATATAAGGATATCAATTTGATAGTTTTTGTATATAGTTTCAATATATATATTATATATATAGTTTCAATATATATATATATATATATATATGTAAGTATGTATATTAACATAAAAATACAAGAAGTTTTTGTTAATACATTTGTACTATTGTACAAATGTATTGTATTGTTGTATTATTAATACATTTCAAGTCGGGATGTAAAAAGGTTTTTTCCGAGACAAGGAAAAATATTTTATATTGATTATACATAAGGATATCAATTTGATAGTTTTTGTATATAGTTTCAATATATAATGTGGAAGTTAGAATATATAATTCTGAATTTAAAGTCATTTAAATTTTACTTCTATCAAGTATTGACTCACATTAAAATTGGTTTTTTAAATTATGAAATAATTTCATATGGAGTCTTTATATCCACAATATATTCCACAATTATTCATTATTTTTGAAATTCTGGTTATTTTTCTTATCATGGGACATTATTTGGGGTGAATAAAATTTGTTATTGTTTTTCTGTGTTCCGAGTACAAAAAGTTATAGGTTATACGTAACAATACCTTGATCATTTCTGTTTTATTTTGGATACTTTAAAGCCTACTTCAATTTTATTCGTTCCATATTTTATCTTATTTTGGTAAGTTGAATTTTGATCTTGTTATATATTTGAATCTGAATTCAATACATTTATGATGAGGCCATATAGGCCGAAATAGCTATCAAATGTTCGAGTTCTCGTTAAATTATTTTTATTTGATCCTTTATTTTGATAATTTCAGATAATTTTGGAATAGTGGATTTTCTTGTATTTGTATGTTAATATGCATACTTATATAGTTTTTGTCAATACATTTGTATTAATCCTTTTCAAGTCGGAATGTAAAAAGGTTTTTTCCGAGACATTGAAAAATATTTTATATTGATTATATATAAGGATATCAATTTGATAGTTTTTGTATATAGTTTCAACATATAATGTTAATGTAGAAGTTAAAATATATATTCTGAATTTAAAGTCATTCCTTCAAGTTTTCATCAAGATCAATGCAGGCCTTCAAGAGGTATTCCGATTGAAAGATTTTGATAAAATACATAAAACATCCTTTAACTCTTAAACGAATATAGTTAGGACATATTTCGAGCACTGATCCGAACTCACCAAAATGTCCTGCATCTGTCCTGAAAGTCTGTACAATCATTCGTGAAACACCCGGTATATGAATTAATTCAACATCCTTCAAATTAAACCGTTAGTAAAATCGTGAGATGCGCATGACTTTGAACAGAAAAAACAGTTATCCTGATACGTGCACGCAAATACCATTCTTAAATTAGAATAAAGTCCAACGCATTCCATGAAAAAATAAATGTCGAATCTCTTATTCAGTTCCATTTCCCGAACACGTTACTTAATCCACTCCATTACCATTCACATAAATTAGGGAAACTATAAATTACGATTTTTTATCAGATCAGAACAAATCCCATTCAAAAAACGCCATCACCACGCATAGCCGGTGACCTCAACAACGTTTTCGGACAGAAGATTTTCGAACCTTGCCATTCTATACATATAATTAGAAGTAATTCTCTCCATCCGGTAGAAGTTAGAGGACGTACGTATTTAGGACGAATCAGGCTCAGTTTAATCGGCGAAACGTTGCTTTTGTCTAAATCACGTATTGTTTGCGTGCCACAATAGCAGGTTTTCATATATCCCTGTAATCAACATGTAATCTTTAATAACGTAGATTGTTATAAAACGCTGGTTACAACTGGGACCTGCCTACTTGGTATAGGTTTCGACCAGCGCCATAATAACTGGTTGCTGCAGCGTGATCCCTGATTAAAAAATGATCGGATAACCTATACGGTATTCCAGTCGTAAAATGGCGTGAGGTGATCGAGAGGCCAAGAAAAGTGGACGAGGATACGTGTGAAAGATTCCATGAAAAGTTTATTGCTGACAATCGTTATTGATAACAATTTGATGAGGTTCACTTTTAATTTATCGGAGACAGTTGGAACTTTTAATGGGCCATTCGAAATTTACGACGGAAAGAATGTGCAATTGGGAACTTCACTGAAATCGACTTCTTGAGAACTAAGATGAATTCAATGAAGTATCGGTGGATATATTGTTGGAAAATCTGAGAAATGCGAGATTCTTTGAATCGGGATAACGTAAATGTAACCTAACAATTACATCAAAAATCAGAAAGAAATGATCGCTGTAAAAATCGAACTAAGCCTACAAACACAACGAGGCACATGGAATACCTGAATCTATATTGATATAAACTAGTCGAAATAATTAGTAAGTAGGATATGAAAATACAAAGAAACATCCATAAGACAACAACTGAAAACATATCAAATTCAAATTCAAATTCATTAGTTACCCTCAAAATTCTACAGGGAATATTAAAGAAATCTATGATAATTATTTAAATATTTTAATATTTACAGATATATTCTGTTAGCCTCCTACATATTTAATTAAAAAAAATTATATTCAATATTATGACTTCAGGAATTAAATTAATGTCATATAAGTACCACTTAATCAAACGACATATAAAATAAACATTATAAGACATCCAGATGATATAACAAAATCCAATAAATATAAATTGTTAACAAAAATCCTACAAATTAAATATTCTGAGTCGACAAAATTTTGTTCCTGCTCATCCCTCTTATGAAAACAAATAAATATAACATCAATCAACAAAAAGTATTTACTCTCCTTTAATCTAGAAAGCTTCTTGGTAAATAAATACTGAACATTTAAATGGAGTCTAATGTGGCTCGAAATAAATAGTTCTGTGGTTTACCGTTGATCTTAAAGATTTAAAGGCAATTTAACGGCCTCTGTTATAGCACAAGGACCATCTGTATAAAGAATGTTAAGGAAATCAAATAATTATGTATCATAAATAAAATAAAATAAATGGAGGTTTATATAATACTTGATAGAAGGTATATAAAATTATTTAAATATTTTAATATTTACAGATATATTGTGTTAGCCTTCTACATATTTAATTTCAACAAATTATATTTAATATTATAACTTCAGGAATCAAATTAATGTCATATAAGTACCACTTATATCAAACGACATATAAAATAAACATTCATTATTTGACATCCAAATTTTATAAGAAAATCCAATAAATATAAATTGTTAACAAATATCCTATAAATTGAATATTTTGAGTAGACAAAAAGTTTGTTTCAGCTCATCCCTCTTATGAAAACAAATATCTTTCAAAAATGTTTAACATAATCTTAAGAATTTCATCATAAAACTATCTTACTTTGAATATTCAATATTATTGGATATATAACTAAGTAACTTTTTAGAAAATCTCAAGATCTGTAAAAACATTATCAAAAAACAAGTTTCAAGGGAGACGTTGCTTATAATTATTATTATAGAATATTTGTTTTCATAAGAGGGATGAGCTGAAACAAAATTTCGTCTACTCAAAATACTTAATTTATAGGATTTTTATAATATAGGAAAGAATTAAATTTATAGGAATAATTTATATTTATTGGATTTTGTTATATCATTTGGATGTCTTGTAATGAATGTTTATTTTATATGTCGTTTGATATAAGTGGTACTTATATGACATTTATTTAATTCCTGAATTATAATATTAAATATAATTTTTTGAAATTTAATATGTAGAAGGCTAACAGAATATATCTGTAAATATTAAAATAATTTTATATACCTTCTATCAAGTATAAACCTCCATTTATTTTATTTTATTCATAATATATAATTACTTGGTTTCCTTAACATTCTTTATACAGATTCCAACCTTAAATTCCTTCTCTGAAGAATGTACTATCTTTTGTTAAAGGGGGAATAAGGCGTTTCTGAATTCTATGTGGAACATTTTTTTGGTGATGTAATTTGTTATTCCTGAATATCCAATAGAAACAAATTCGTAAATTTTCAATCTATATTATTAATCTACCGTACTAGCGGAACCAGTAAACAATCGGGTGTTTTTTTAGGGTGATAGAATTTTAAATTGAAATAAAACACATTTAAATTAAGATTGAAGCCAAATACTTCTTTATTTAAAAGATAAATTTTCGACATTTATGTTTTCAAAATAATTTCCGGCATATGTCCACCACGACTAGCTCTGAGGAACCGCATTCGACCAGACCAATTTTGAACCACTTTTTCGAGTAATTCAGGCCTTATGTCATCAATAATACGAGTTATGTTGGCGTCTAAAGAGTCTATTGTTTCTGAAGAAATTAATCCAGTAGAGTTATGTCGCATGATCTTGGAGGCCAAGTAATTGGACCATTTCTCGAAAAAATGTTATCGCCAAATCTTTCCTTCAATAAATCAATTGTTACGGTAGCAGCATGAGGTGTAGCACCATCTTGTTGGGACCAAAACACTTCTGGGTCGATACCATTCAAATTTTGAAACAAATAATCATTGATCATCGATCTTTACGAGCACCATTCACTGTAACATTAGCTTCAGCATCGTTCTCAAATAAATATGGACTGATGATGCCTCCAGCATGTGCCATACAGTGCATTTTTCAGGATGCAATGGGACCTGCAGAACTTCTTGAGGATTGTTTTCACTCCATATACGGCAATTTTGCTTGTTTACATAGCCTTTCAACCAGAAATGAGCTTCATCACTAAACACAATTTCACGATAAAAAAGTGGATCAACTTCAAGCTGTTCTAGGACCAATCATCAAACAAACGACGCTCATTATGGTCAAGTGGTTTTAGTTCTTGAACCAGTTGGATCTTGAATAGGTGTAGACCAAGATCTTTACGCAAAATTTTCCATGTGGTGGATGCACAGAGTCCAACTTATGAACGACGACGAATAGACAAATCTGGATCATCATTAACACTTTGACTTACAGCAGCGATATTTTCTGTACTGTACGTACAGTTCTTTGTCTTGTTGTTGTTTCATCGAGTACAGGAAATGTTTTCCGAAATCGCGGCGTGAGTCTTTCCATGATAATTTGTCAATGCTACTGAACAGAAATGTCAAAACCACACTCTAAAAAAACACCCTTTATATGTTCTAATGACACTAGGTGGGTCAGAATGATTTAAAAAAAATTTATTCATGAGAACATCTGTATATTTTAATGGAGTTTTCCAGTACGAATTATTTTATATTGATACCAAATTTCCAAAGACGGAAGTACCTGAAATATGAAATACTGATCTCAATATTCAGATCGTCAGGAATTTTTTTTAGCTTTTGAAGGTTAGTGATACTTTCTAGCAGAAATATTAATTTTGTATTTGTTATGCCATCTGTGTGTTAGCCGGTGTTGGAACTTTATTTTAGGATACACTGAAAGAACTAAATTTCTAATGGACATATTGTCAGTGACTAATTTTTCTTTAATCTGAGCTGAAAGTTTACTCTGCAAATCTCCAGTCATACTTATTCAATTCGGGAGTTATTCAGCTTACTAATGGACAGCCAGCTAAATACATATAATTGAATTAGACAACAAATTATTCATCTTTGGTTCAAATGTCGTTTGAGATCTTTCTCGTACGCATAGGAAGAAAGGCAATTTATTCGGTCTTAACAATTGAATTGCGTTCCGCACATCGTGATTCCCGTACAGGACGACCGAGTAAAGTGAGCAATCTTGACCCCCGAGAAAATTGGAACCCGAAAGGAAAGCTATAATTTGACCGGCCAACAGCAGCGAGCATCTCCTTTCGGTACGTGCAATTAAGGTCCTGCACCAATGAAAAATGCCCCATAATTGAGGCACCTGCGCAGATAGCCAGTAGAGTGGGCTCATTTCTCTTTTAATTGTACACTTGCTCAAAACCAGAATGCCCGTTCCTGATTAGTAGATTGGCGTTCGTGGATGAGATGCTCTTCCATATAAATGGCCTCGGTCGTTGGAAGCCGCGGCCAGCAGGATTTATGTGCGCTGGCGATTGTAAACTACTCAAAATTCAACGGCTTCCAAGTGCTTTATATAGTTAAATGAATACGCTGCATACATCACTTTTATCTGGACAGAAATCAGGCGATGCCATAAATAATAAAATATCAATTATGAATATCTAGAGACAATGCTGAAATGGACACGCCCTTTACTCAGCACCTTTGAAAGTCCGGGAGCCTACGTTTCATGCTTTATTGAGCTGTTGTGTTCATAGACGATTATATCATTCTTTTATTTATTTATAGGTGTAGGAATACAAATAAGCGATTTTTTCACTCAAAAAATGGGGAATATCTATAACGTGAAGTCGAAACCTTTTGCGCGCTTGTTCACCAGTACTTTATCCCAAAAATTTCAAATCTGCGAATCACTTAGAAAAGCTGCATATGTGAATAAGAATCACGCTGCAACTGAATTTTAACACTCATTCGAAATTTCGAAGTGTGATGCATTAGTCATCTGGGTACCTGGTCTATTAAAATTTGTGGGTTTCTTAAAATATATTTTCTGAAAATTTGAAAAATTATCGTGATTTATCTTCGTGAAATTATGCATTAGCCTTCGACTCATTATTTCATATATAAAGAATGAAAGAACTATAACTCATGATTCTGTTGATTCAATCCATTTTTGGAAATGACGAAATTAGCCACAAATTTCCTTCGCTTTCTTATACACCCAAATGCCAAATCTGATCTTGATCGATCAGTAATTTCGAAAATATTGGAAAAATTATAAAAACGTTTAAATGTATAAAACTCCCCATATTTTCAAGATGAAGATCAGATTTGATATTTGGATGTATAAAAAGGCCAAGACAATTTGTGAATAAAACAAATTGTATCTCAACGATTATATATATTCATGGAAGGCTTAGGCGTGTGCAAATCTTCGAGAAGTGGTGTATGCGAAAGATCTGACTGCTTATTGAGTAGTTTTACTTCTGGAACGTGTTTGTGCTTAAATATTTCTATGGATTCCAGGATGACTAGTTTTTTGCCTCTCGCTTCCAGGTGTGATATTTCAAGATTGTCCAATTTGGGGACGAAATGATTGGTTTCCATAAATGTTTCTCAAAATAAGAGCTATATCTCCCGTTCCTGAACTGAGATTAATGTTCTTTGAACCTTTTTTGGAAAGATCTCCCGGTTTATCCTATATCTACGCTACCGCACTGTTGACATCTTAATTGATTAGCTTCAGAATTATGCAGCCGGTTGTTTTTGTCTTTAGTGTTAAAAACAAGGTTGGAAATTTTAATGTGAGGTATTTTTATGTTAGTTTTTGATGATATTTGAGCTTTTTGCGCGAGATTGGTCCAAACAAAATCATGCCCAACTTTTTTTGAACTATCTGAACGCTCATAAACTTTGCTATCAATAGATCATTGATACATAGAGCATTTTCAATTCCCTTAAATAATATCACGTTGAAAAGGAAACTGACTATTACCAACCAAATAGCTACAAAGAATCAATTCGAAACAAAGATCATGAATTATGTCATAAACAAAAAAAAGCAACTCATTCTGCAAAGAACCCCATTTCCAAAACAAAAATCAATGGTAAACAATTTGTTAAACTAACAATCTCGCAATAATAGCTCGAATATTTTCAAAAACTAACATGAAAACAGCTTTCACACCCTTACATAAAACTTCCAACCCCCTTTTTGATGCTAAAGACAAAAACAACCGGCTGAGTAATTCTGGAATTTATGAATGAAGTTGTCAAGAGTGCAATAGCGTATATATATGAAAAACTGGGAAATCCTTCCAAAAAAGGGTTCAGAGAATCGTCATTTAGGAACCAGAAATATAACTCTAATTTTGCGAAACCTTTTTTCTAAACCTATCATATCTTCCCAGAATTGTACAATATTAAAGTATTACGCCTGGAAGGCAAAAATCTAGACATCTTGGAATCCATAGAAATATTTAAGCACAAGCACGGTTCAGAAATAAAACTGTCAAATGAGCAGACCTTTGGCTCACCCCACTTCTCGAAGTTTTGCACAAGCAAAGCCTTCAACGAATATCGTTGAGATCAAAGGTTTATTTTGTGTTTATATGCTGGTGCTTATGGAGTCGATTCACCCTAAGTCTTATATAAAATTTTCAGGGCTCACGCGCATGAAATACCATTTCTAACACAAATTCACGACAAATTCTTTCATCACTCTAATGGTCGCAAAACACACTAAAAAATAACTGACGAAATGGCAGCTTATGAACTCAGGAAATATTAGTTTTTGTTTGTTTCACAGGTACTATTAGCGTTAATAACCAAGTTAGTGGCATTGAAATTGAGTTTTTACTTTTCTTCATTTTATTATCGAAAAACATTTATGTTAAATCTTGCTCACGATACTCTGAAATGTAGATTTTGCAGACAAACCCCTCGTATTTATCACACCATACGCAGAGAGTTATGCTTAATGGTCAGTGATCCTCGCCTTTGGCTTTGCAGCGAGGCGTCCCTCAGGGTAGTATATTGGGCCCTCTATTGTTCATTATATACGCAATCATCTTCCCTTCATATTAATACCTCCGATATTGTATCTCGCACTTCTATGAGAATGACACTCAGATTTATTTTTATTTTCTTGAGGAGGTTATGCGTCTTGCTCAGAGAAGGGCTAACACTTTTTACAGTATTGCTCGGGACCATGTTCTACAGCTCAACTGGAGTAAGTTTTCTATGGTAATATTCCACAGTGATTCGCAGATCTCTCATGTTAAGCAAACAATCAGGATCAAACTTGATGATTAATGTCGCCTTTTTTCAAAGCACGCAAGAGTCTTGGTCTCATTATAGGCTCTAAAATGCGCTCTATTTAACATCGCCACCAAACTGAAAATGACTTAATATAATCTGATTATGACATATAGCTGTGAATATTACAGATAACAGCTGGGGCGATACTTCGAAACATCTACAAATTTAATGTAAGAAAATCTCTTGAAAACTAGAATTAAATCGAATTAAAAGAAACCCTTAGAAACCACATTTGGCTGAATGAGGAAGTGTTCTCCGAAGCAAACTTCTATTTTGAGCCCAAAGATGAACCGTCGTTCAAGAAAGATATCGAAAAGTTAGAGAAGCTATGGAATAATAATAGCGCTCTTAGAAGAGACTATGTTGATGAATAATGACAAACTTGATAAAAAAAATGTGTTTTCTTCATTGAACCGATCCTAAAGTAATGGCTCAGGTACCATTCATGTATTCATGGAGTGGCAAAAATCACTAGACTTTTATTTAAAGTAGAAAAGTTCGAAGTTGAGAATTGAAGTCTTTTCGCGTCAATACCTTCTAATTGAATCGAATAAGTTCAGTTTGCGATAACGTGGTCAACTCCCGGACCATCGTATTCATACCCAAAAAATCGAGCTAGTATTCCTGAAGTAATCGTAAATATAGATGACTGGATGGTAGTTGAGCAGCGGTTGTATGTCTTTTTTAATTACAGGTGATTATTCCGGGAAAAACAAACAGAGGAGGCAGCAAGTCAAGGGATTTATCATACGATCAACTAATTGCTTTCGCCAATTTTCTTCATCGATATATGAATAATGCTACGAAGAATATGGAACAGGATTGAATGCAATCATTACTTGGCTCTAAAATTATTTGAATTATGTCTTCCATCGCCTCAAATTCATGTCACGCCAACTCATGGCTAAGTTTCATAAATCTGTATTTAGGATCTTCCAGCAAGAGGTTTTATTTTGAAATTCGCGTCATAATGCCAGAATATGACAGGACTCTGATATTTGACAGTTATAAATTATGAAGATATAATGAGTCAATCGATAAAAGCTCGCATAAAGCAGATACATTAATGACATTCAAGGTAAGAATAGTGGAAATTGCAAAATACTCTTTGTAAAGTTCGAATTGCTTCTGCTCCTCACTGAGAATCTTTTAGCTCTACTATAGCCAAGTTAATTAGTGAATTTAAAAATCTTAAGACTAGTTAGTGATGTCAAGAATTCAACTGTTCCAAGCTGCAGCTGGGAGTGTGGATGAAAACCCAGGGTGGTCCATATCAGGTCGTTTACAAGAATTAAGCCTATCGAACTCTAGTTTGCATAGTGTTTAGTGAAATGATGCTCAAAGGCTTTCAAAATTCAGCTTATGCCAGAATTTCATCTAGAGGAACAAATTATTTAGAACAAAATTGTCTTGAGTGATGAAACCACTTTCATGGATCTGTTTATATCCAAATAGATACCATACATTCTATCCTTCATGGCCATCTTAACCCCTCAAAGGTCAGTCAGTGCAAGTTGGGTAGCGAGAATGCTCACCACACCGCAGAAGCGAGTGCTGTGGGAAGTTTTTAGAACTCTGTGGAGAAGACCCATCGATTATTTTCAACCGGCTCGTTACTGGGGATGAGATGTGGGTTCATCATTATGACCCTGAGAGTGAACAAGAGTCCATGCAGTGGATTAAAAAGGGTGAACAGCCCCCGACGAAGTTTGAAGTCACCCCATCCGCTTGAGAAGTAATAGCTAGTAGGGATTCTAAAGGTAATTTTACTATTAAGATATGTTACACAAATGGCAATATGCCATCACAGTGGAAAGATTCTAATGTAACGCATGTTTGTAAGGCTGGAAATCGGAATAATGTTGGGAATTATCGCACAATATCAGTGATCAACAGCTTTGCAAAAATTTTTGAACAGACCATCAGAGTGAGATTGATCAAGTTTCTTAATAAACATCATGTAATCACTCCGCAGCAGTTTGGATTTGTCAAGGGCTCCATTACGGAAGATGCTGTAGTAGATTTCATAAAATAATTAGTTATCGAAGTGCACACTACACATTAAAAAAACCTTCTGACTGTTGTGTAAGGGGTCATGCATTGGGGCTATTTAAAGCGCTTATTTGTCCCCGAAGAAAACAAAGAGTGCAGATTGACGATCAATTCAGCACACCATCGTTCGCCACTGTTGGAGTATCGGAGGGAACGGTTTTAGGACCCATCTTATTTCTGGTTAACATCAATAGTCTAGTACAGATAACACGGGTCAACATGAAATTTGATTTTGATTGCAAAGCATTAAATTTCGGTAGTTTAGGTCGTAATAAGACGGAAAAAAATATATGGCATGAAAAACTTTGCTTTTGTGCTTGGAAGTCTAATTGAACGAAATTTTTAAAAATCTCGGATTTTAATTTTTGATTGAAAATAAAACTATTGAAATAAAAATGTTTATTATTTTTATTAAGTTTTACTATCAAATTAGCTTACAGAAAAGTGGAAAATAACTTAAAAGTGCACACTTTTACTTTTTCTTTTATGTTCATAGCTACTTTCTCTCAATAAACCCCAAATATAGTCGCCCATCATGTTTTCATTGTATTGGCCTTGATAGCGTTGTTCAAAATTCATGATGTCCTGATGGAAACGTTCTCCTTGCTCTTCGGAATAGGCTCCCATATTGTTTTTAAATTTATCCAAATGAGCATGCAGCATATGTACTTTTAATGACATCCTGCAGCCCAGGGCCTTAAAATTTGTAAGCATATCCTCAACCAACTTTTCGTAGTTTTCAGCTTTATTATTTCCTAAAAATCCAGAAACTACTGCTTTAAAACTGTTCCAACTTGCTTTTTGAGTACGATTCAGCAACGTTGGAAATTTTTCATCGGCGAAAATCTGTCTTATTTGCGGACCAACAAAAACCCCAGCTTTAACCTTTGCTTCCGATAACTTCGGAAAAAATTTTTTTAAGTATCCAAAAGCTTCTGAAGTTTCATCCAGTTTTTTAACAAATTGTTTCATCAACCCTAACTTAATGTGCAAAGGCGGCATTAACACTTTTTCCGCTTCAACAAGCATCGGCTCAAATTTGACGTTCTGTTTTCCGACACACAATTCTGTTCTTACAGGCCATGACCGTTGAATATAGTGTTTAGAATCCGCTCTGCTATCCCACAAGCACAAATAACACGGATACTTTGTATATCCACCCTGTAGCCCCATTAAAAATCCCACCATTTTAAAATCTCCAATCAGCTCCCAGTTATACTCACGATACTTGACAGATTCAAGCAAAATTTTGACACTTTCATAATTTTCTTTAAGATGTACTGAGTGAGCAATTGGAAGAGACGGAAATTTATTTCCGTTGTGCAATAGAACTGCTTTTAAACTTTTTGTAGAGCTGTCAATGAATAAACGCCATTCGCTAGGGACACAGGGTATGCCAATTGCTTCAAACATACCTTTAATGTCATTACAAAAACAAAGTCCATCCTCCTTCGTGAAAAACGTTGCAAACATTTCATGCCTAGTCCGCTGATCCGTGATCTTAACATCATCAATCAAATTCCACTGTTTTAACCGAGAGCCTAGAAGCTCTGCTTTATTTTTTGGCAAATTTAAATCTCTAATTAGATCGTTAAAATCTTCTGAAGTAATGAGATAGTGTTTTGGTTGTTCAGGTGTAGGCAAAAACTCCTTATCGGAATTACTTTTATAAGAACTAAAAGATGAGCTACTTTTCTGCGATAATTTTTTTGGTGGCTCAGGTACTGGTCGTGTCAGGTCGTGAGCAATTGGAGCAGAAGAAGATTCGAGGTAAGGATATTCAATAGGTTTTGCATTTTTACCTCTACGTCTTTTACTCGGATTCACCATACAAAAGTAGCAGTCAGTAATATGGTCTTTTGGTTCTCGCCAAATCCTTGGTATTGCAAATTTCATAGACCTTTTCTCACCTCGATACCAACCTAAAAATATAAAAATAAAAATTAATATGTCTATTATTTTGGATTCATCGCTTGATTAAATAAAAATTGCTTACCTTCCAAACACCTTTTACAATAACTACAAGCAACATGTGGAGCCCATGGCTTATCTTGATTCCGTACAGGACAGTCAAAATATGCTTCATAGGCTTCACAGAGAATGTGAGATGTCTTTAGTTCATATTTCACGTCTCGAACTTTAATAAATTGACCACATATAAAACAAAAAGCATCAGCATCGTATTTGCACTTTCGTGGCGACATTTTAAGTTATTCTGGAGGCTTGTAAACAACACCTGATGGTTGTTTATCACTCGGGTGCCATCTAGCGGCACAGTGTTAACGTTAATACCCCACTCTCACCGCGCGGTCTTTTTAAAAATATTAAAATCAATTAAAATTTATGAAAAAATTGAAAAATGAGTATTATTATTATAACTATCACAAAAGCAAACTTTATACCGAAAAAAGGTATTTTCTTTTCGTTTTTGTGCATAACTAACTGGAAAATAATAGTATAAACTTTAGGACAAAGAACGAAAATTTTTTTGTAGAGTCGTGTAATGAATTTCCAGGGACATATTGTGTGTTATACAGAGGACACAACCATTACATTCAAGAGCAGATCTTGGAGTGAAGTTCGCAATACTGCAGAGACTGATACGCAGAAATTACAATGCTGGATGATTAATAGTCTGTTAAGCTTGAATATGTATAAAACAAAGTATATGACATTTTTCCTAATGTCTTGCGGCTGCCATAAACAATAACAGAAATTGTTCCTGTCCTTCTATAGAAAAAGTTGCAACTATTAAGTATTTGGGAATTTTGATTGATCAGCACTTGCGGTGGGATAAACAAACTTTCAATGTTGTTGAGAGATTGCGACTTCTCTTCTAAAAATTCTATAAGCTAAGAGATAGTCTTTTTAGGAAAAACTTATTGATTGTGTACAAATCATTGGCTGAGTCAATTATACGATATTGCATAGTGGTGTGGGGTGGTACTTTCAGCAATTCATTAGGATATTTGCAAACTACCCTGAATTCAATAATTAAAATCATATATAGGAAAGAAAGGCGTTTTCCAACTGATCAACTGTATCTGAAGACAGGGATACTCAATGTGAGATCTATATATAGTTACCAATACTTGATATGAATGTTCACCAATATGAACAAGTTAGTCATCAGTACAGTTAAAGCAACTAGATCTACCGAAAACCGAAACGTTGGAATCCCACTCTTCAGAAAAGCACATACACAGAGTTTCCTTTTTTATTTTGGTCCAAAAATCTACAATCTGCTTCCTGCAAATCTGAAACATGTGAGCAACATTAAAAACTATATTTTTAAGAAATCCTCTGTTATTTGATATTTTCTAGATGACTCTGGTGAACTTTTGTTTTCTCTCTTTTGTGCCCCCCCCCTTTCTGCTGCCTTTTCTTCTGTATGTTGAAGAGGATTTTTTGGAGTGAATTATGAATTGGTTGTCTCTTCTTCGTACATCACGAGATACCTAATACTGATGTTTTTCTAAAACTATGCTACTCTCAAACTGATCATGATTACAGATCATCCAAGGGCAGGTGAGGGGCACAATACAGGCAATATGCCTAGATGCATTTCGCATGAACTTTTATTATGAATTAATTGTAGGAAACAATTGTACTCACACAGAAAACAGATAAATATTATCATAATTATTATTTCATTGATAGAATACACTAAGAAAGGTGAAAGCATCACAGTAGTATTAAACACAAACACTTTGCATAATTTAAGAGAAGCAATTTCAGGAAAAAGGCGAGTAAAACTCACAGCGACGGTGTTGCTGCTTCATGACAACACGCCGGTTCACAAGGCCTGCGCGGCGAAGACTGCTATGCGGGAATGTGGCTTTGAAGAAATTATTCATCCTCCGTACAGTTCAGACTTGGCCCCCAGTGACTACTACATATTACCAAATGTGAAAAAATATCTTCGTGGAAAGCGATTCTCCGACGATGAAGAACTGAAGGTCGCAATTGATACCTATTTTAAGGAGAAGAATATTTTTTACAAGGTTTAGAGAAGCTTATTTCTCGAACCAACAAACTTTAAACTTTGAAAAAGAGAATTTTTCCAAAATTTTCTGAGGTTGCTTTAATGCCTATACCGAGAATACATTGAACGCCCCTCGTAATAAAATGTATTATACGTCATTGAAAAGCTTTATGAATGGGGAATTTTTCGCACAAAATTTTCATGTGGGTACGGGGCGGAAATTTGTGTAAACTTCGACCAAAAATCATGACTGAAGAAAATGTTCCCTTAACCACCAATAAGTAATTTTTTCATGGAAATCTCCATGAAACCACCCTCGTCTAAAAAGAATTTTCCGCTCTTTCCAATGGTATACACTGAATTTCAATTAAGAATATAGTTTTCAACGTATGTTATCTTTTTACTAGAAAAATTGTGACACGTTACAAAACAGGAGAATCTTGAATAACTCCGCAACGAAAGATAATTGGACCATACTCTATAGGAGTTTTTTTGTTATAAATTGCCTGCTTCTTGTGAAATGTGGTCAGAGATAACTTGGGCATATAACTGACGCCCCTTCTGATGAAAATATTGTTCATCTAGAGTGTACATTCTGAGACGAAAGTATAAAATAGTTTGTGCAGATAGTAGGCTATGGCGAAAGTTGCATGGCAGCACTATTTGTCAATGATTGTTGATTGTCAACAGGTATACAATTTATGAAATGATGGAACATTTGTTTAGAAATGTTAGAAAATTAGTGCAATTGACTCAACTGAGAAAAAGTGCTGTATATGAGACCATAAAGATGATAAAAATGGCATAGATATGAGGAATAGACCAGTTTCCTTCAAGACCGCCTAAAATTAAAGGAAACAATTCAAACGCTTTATTGGCCTTAGGACGACAATAATAACTAGAAGAAACCTGCTCCCTTCCTTTTATATAGGGATGACCACCGGTTTAACAAATGAAAGATTCAATGAAAACTTAAAGAGTAGACCAAATTCAGCTTTAGGAAATCATCTGATAACACTGAATTATAAGACCGCAATAGAAAATTTAAGAATCCTGCACAGAGAAGACAATCGGAGACTATTACTCCTTGAACAATATGAAATTCTAAAGACCAAACAGAACGACCACCTATTGAATGAAATCTCAGAATTTCCAGATAGAAATCTTTTTGAATTCCTTGGAACGCTCACATAGTAACTGGTTTAGTTTTATTCATATTTCGCGCCGTTTGATAATACCCATCACATACCAGACGTTAATATGCCCATATTTTTATCTATTCCCTGCTCTTCGATATCTCGTTTGTATGTTTTCACCGTCGTTTACTGTTTTCGAAGGTTATACATAATATATTTCATTAACAAAAAATGTGCCTGTCTGATATGAGTATATTTTTTGAATTTTTGACAATATTATATATTATTGCGGACGGTGAGTTCAAATAACACAATTTTGAGTCTAATAGTAATAACAAAAAGGCAAAAATTAATAAATTCTAAGAAAACCCTTCCAAAATATTTGTAATGATAGTTGTCTATATTTTTATTGTAAAGTGTACATTTTTATATATTTATATATGTCTTTATTTCAGCTGTCCTGATGATGGCTTAGAGCCGAAATCTATAGCCAATAGATTATTTTAACAAAAAAGTGTGTTTTTTGTATTGATCCTTATTATAACGTTCACACACTTATGGAAGAGTTCACTACCAAAATATACATTTCTTACTCTAAATTCATAAAATTTGAATATCAAAACAGAATTAATCCGTCAGTCTTCTATAATTTCAATTTCTGAAAAATTTTTATTCGAAAACTTTTAGAATTAAATTAATGTCTTATAAGCACGGTTTATATTTAATAGAAGTATAAAATGAAAACTCAATATACAATATCAAATGGAATAAATAAACCACAAATATAAATTTTCAATTAAAATTAATAAATAAATATTTGAAGGAGATAAATTTCTTTTTCTGATCTTACCATTATGAAAACCAATTCCTTTTCAAAAATACAAGCATAATTTAAGGACTTCTCAGAAAATATAATTTATTGGAAATCTTCAATATATTTAAATACTTAAATAAGTTAATTCAAAAATTCCTTAAAACATGCATTATATCTTCAAAAAACAATTAGAATTCCGATAATCGCTTCATCAGCCCCAAATCATATTTAAAAAATCAAAATCAACCAACAATAAATATGACTTACCTAATTCTCCTGGGATTATCGTTTGAACAACTAACTTTAAAATCAAGATATTCTATGTTCGTCACAAAAATCACAGAAAGCTGTGAAGTATTATAAGATAATCATCAATATTTGATTTTTTAAATATGATTTAGGGCCTATGAAGATATAATGCATGTTTTGAGAGATTTTTGAATTAACTTATTTAAATATTCAAATATATTGAATATTTCAAATAAATTATATTTTCTGAGAAGTCCTTAAATTATGTTCGTATTTTCAAAAAGAATTGATTTCAGAATGGTAAGATCAGAAACAAAATTTTGTCTCCTTCAAATACTTATTTCTTAATTATAATTGACAATTTAAATTTGTTGGTTAATTTATTCCATTTGTTATTGTATATTGAGTTTTGATTTTATACGTCTTTCAAATAAAAACCGTGCTTATAAGACATTAATTTAATTTTTCAAGTTTTTGAATAAAAATTTTTTTGAAATTAAAATTGTATAATAGAAGACTGACAGATTAAATCTGTTTTGATATGCAAATTTTGTAATGTTCCTTCTATCAAGTAAAAAGCCTTTTCCTATTTTATTTTATACATGATATATAATTATATTGAGGCTTGAATAAAAATCTCATTATGGAATATCAATGGTTTATATAGATTGCCTTATAATAAATACCTTACAGCTTTTTGTGATTTTTGTGACGAACATAGAATATCTTGATTTTAAAGTTAGTTGTTCAAACGATAATCCCAGGACAACGTTTAGGTAAGTCATATTTATTGTTGGTTGATTTTGATTTTTTAAATATGATTTAGGGCCGATGAAGACCTTATCGGAATTCTAATTGTTTTTTGAAGATATAATGCATATTTTAAGAGATTTTTGAATAAACTTATTTGAATATGTAAATATATTGAATATTTCAATAAATTATATTTTCTGAGAAGTCCTCAAATTATGTTTGAATTTTTGAAAAGAAATTGTTTTTCATAATGGTAAGATCAGAAACAAAATTTTGCCTCCTTCAAATATATATTTCTTAATTTTAATTGACAATTTATATTTGTTGATTTATTTATTCCATTTGATATTGTATATTGAGTTTTGATTTTATACGTCTATTAAATATAAACCGTGCTTATAAGACATTACTTTAATTCTACAAGTTTTTGAACAAAAATTTTTTTGAAATTAAAATTGTAGAAGACTGACAGATTGAATCTGTTTTGATATTCCAATTTTGTTATATTCCTTTTATCAAGTAAAAAGCCTTTTCCTATTTTATTTACTAAACTAGCTATGCCCGCGACTTCGTCCGCGTGGAATGTATTAAAAAAAAATTCAGCAGAATTTTTCTAAAATAAAAGTAAAGGAACAAACAGACAGGCAGGCAGACAGACAAAAATTTTAAAAATATATATTTTGGTATGTGTACCGTATATACTTTTATATGCATGTAGTAGAAAGCGATTATTTTAATATTACAAACAGACACTCCAATTTTATTTATTTGTATAGATTCATAAATTGAAATTTTGTCCCTCAGTTAAGTGTCAATATGTCGTAATTCTACATACCATCATCTTCTTATAACATCTAAATATCCGCCGTCTCCTCGACACCAAACTGAAGAATTCTTCTTCTGTCGATTCCAAGAACTCATCCTCGATGATCAGCTCGAACTTTTGCGGTTATTTAATTGCCGGTTACGCGTCAGTTCCCAAAGCCCCAAGATCTTTAAGGTGGGCGGATACAGAACTATGATGGATGATTGACAGATCCATTTCTATATTTCTTCAGCCGATGGTTATTCCTTTTTAAAACGGCGGAACCCCACATTATGGGCTGTAGGTAGTCATTGGTCTGAAGGCTATAATTTTGAAGGCATCGTGGTTAATTCGCAGCTGTTTACGACAAATAAATTTAATGAAATCTAGGACCAATCGGAGAGAAAAGTCCACGCTGGAAGGATGTTTGGACATGGTGATGAAATACGGTTTCTTAATTGTTGCGTTGATCGGGAACCCGAACTTGGCCCGTTATTATGGGAAAAAGAGGAAATTCAGTTCCTTAATATGCATGCTCAAGATAGTCCTACTATGATAAATACCTAAGTGTTCCTGTGCAGGTCGAATATAAGTACGTGACAGATTTGTAGTCCTTGGACATTACAGGGCACTGAAGAGAAAGCAACAACTCCCGAAACGTGCCCATATCTGCTATTTATGTCCCCGCGATCAACAAAACCTAATCGGACTTGAATTTAGAATTGTTATAGAGATGTTGTTTGTTACACTGTCCCGACTTGTAGAACTTTACTACCATAGCTCATACTCCTTATTAATGATATCTAGTGCAGATAAGCCGAATTAATTCATTTGAATGAAAATTCAGTCCCTAAAGAATCTGAAATAAAACTTCAGTTAAGATGAAATGTTGTTGAAGTTTCATAATTTCAATAATATTTTTTCCTTAATTTGTAATCCATATGAAACGGTTTACTGAATAAGGTAGGTATGTTATTTAATTTCCCTCAATTTTTTCTACTTTATATATAGTCCGTCTAGAAAGTATTCGAAATTTATTATTATTCATACTTTTGATATACTTTCTTTTTGTAACATTCTAAGACAAAAGTAATGTATAAAATAGGCTGGGCAGATAGTCGACTATGGCCAAAGTTGCATGCCAACATTATTGATCAAATATTGTTGATTGTCAACAGGCATACCATTTATGAAATAATGTCGCAATTGGAAAAAGCAGATAGAATATTTGTATAGAAAAGGATTTCCGAAACGTTAAAAAATTAGTGCATTGACTGAACTGGTAAAATGTCCTGTATATGAGTAAAAAGGATAAAAAATGGCATGGATATGAGGCAAAGGTCAGTTTCAAGAAGGCCTCATAAGATGAAAGGAAACAATTTAAACGCTTTTTTGGCTTTAGGACGACACAATTCGCGCCTGGGGTTTCGCAAATTGGCTAACAGATTGGGATATCAACGAAATATAAAAGTATGTCCAGAAACCGTCCGTATGTCACTTAAAAGACAAGGCTACATATCAAGACAACCAAAAAAAACCCATTAATGACACCTCTACAAGAGAAACGAGTTTTGTCGCCGTTTTCAAGAAGAAAATTTTAATAATGTCTTTATATCTGATGAAAATTGTTTCCAACTTGGTGGAAATTATTTAAAAATCCTATCAAAACAATCTGTTACCGTTCAAATTTCCTAATTACCAAATTACCCACCAAAATAATAGTTTTGGGGAGAAATATCTCAGCGTGGTGCTACGCCCTCTCTGTATATTTGATGGTACCATTAATATTTAAGAGTATTATGGCATTCTCAATGATTTTCTCCTTGAAACAGCGCATGCTTTATATCTAGAGGGATGGCGTTTTCAGTAGGATAATGCAAGATTCCATACTTCGGCCTATACTCAAGCTAGGATGCAAGAATACCAAGTGACAACCATTTCATAGCCAGCAGATTCAACATATAATAGTCCCATTGAAAACATATGGGGACTTATGAAGATTGAAGCTGAACGAGCAGCGCCACGAAATAAAGATAATTTAAAAATTAATTTGAATATGAGTCAATACTTGATAGAAGTTGAATCCCAAATTGAGATTTAAATTCACAATTATATATTCTAACTTCTTCAATATTAAATAAAAGGAAGAGGCTTTTTATTTTATAGAAGGATCAAAACAGATTTAATCTATCAGCTTCTACGATTTTAATTTAAATAAAAAATGTTATTCAAAAACCTTTTAGAATTGAATTGATTTCTTAGAAGCGCATCTTATATTTAATAGACGTATCAACTGGAATAAATAAACCAAAAAATATAAATTGTCAATTCAAATTAATGATTAAATATTTGAAGGAGACAAAATTTTGTTTCTGATCTTACAATTATGAAAACTAATTCCTTTTCAAAAATACAAAAGATAATTTGAGGACTTCTCAGAAAATATAATTCATTTGAAATATTTAATATTTTTAAATATTCAAATAAGTTCAAAAATCTCTCAAAATATGCATTATATCTTCTAAAAAAATTAACATTCCGATAATGTCTTGATCGGTACTACTTCATATTTAAAAAATAAAATCAACCAACAACAAATATAACTTACCTCAAAGTCCTCCTGGAATCATCGCTTTGAAGAACTAACTTTAAAATCCAAGAAATCCTTCATCATAAGGTCCATTTGATATTTCATAATGAGATTTTTATTCAAACCTAAATTTAGTTATATATTATGCATAAAATAAAATAATAGGAAAAGGCTTTCTACTGGAAATATATTTGTTGGTATTTATTCCATTTGTTATTGTATATTGAGTTTTGATTTTATACGTCTATTAAATAAAATTTGTGCTTATGAGACATTAATTTAATTCTAAAAGATTTTTGAATAAAATTTTTTCGAAATTAAAATTGTAGAAGACTGACAGATTACATCTGTTTTGATATTTAAATTTTGTTATATTCCTTCTATCAAGTAAAACGCCTTTTTATATATAATATATAATTATATTTAGGTTTGAATAAAAATCTCATTATGAAATATCAGGTGGTTCAAAGAAGATCTTTTAATACCTTTCAGCTTTCTGTGATTTTTGGGACGAACAGATCATCTTGGATTTTAAAGTTAGTTGTTCTTGCAATGATTCCAGGAGGACTTTGAGGTAAGTTATGTTTGTTGTTGGTTGATTTTATTTTTTGAATATGAAGTAGGATTGATGAAGACCTTATCGGAATTCTAATTGTTTTTTGGAGATATAATGCATGTTTTGAGAGATTTTTGAATTAACTCATTTGAATATTCAAATATTTTAAATATATTCAAATATTTTAAATATTGCAGATAAATTATTAATATATTTTGTGAGAAGTCCTTAAATTATGTTTTGAATTTTTGAAAAGGAATTAGTTTTCATAATTGTAAGATCAGAAACAAAAATTTGTCTCCTTCAAATATTTATTTATTAATTTTAATTGACAATTTATATTTGTTGGTTTATTTATTTCATTTGATATTGTGAAATAAAATAGAAAGGCCTTTTACTTGATAGAAGAAATATAACAAAATTTGAATATTAAAACAAATTGAAATATTTTTATCTTCTACAATTTTAATTTAAAAAAAAATTTTATTCAAAAAACTTTTAGAAATAAATTTATGTCTAACAAGCACCGCTTACATTTAATAGACGTATATAATCAAAACTCAATATATAATGTCAAATGGAATAAATAACCCAACAGATATACGAAAGTAATTAAAATTAATAAATAAATATTTAAAGGAAACAAAATTTTGTTTCTGGTCTTACCTTTAAGAACACCAATTGCCTTTTAAAAACATGAACATACTTAAAGGACTTCTCAAAGAATATAATTTATCTGAAATATTTAATATATTCAAATATTCGAAAAAATTATTTCAAAAATCTCTAAAAAAATTATATTTCTTCTATCAAGTAAAAGGCCTTTCTATTTTATTTTATATATAATATATAATTATATTTTGGCTTCAATAAATCTCATTATAGAATGTGAATTAATTTAAATAAACCTTAAAATAACTCACAATGTTCTTTGATTTTGTTAGAACATAGATCAATCTTGAATTATATAGTTGATCTGTATTTCGAAGCTTAAGTCTTTTAACACGTGAGTGATATAGGTTATGTTTTTGATTTTGATATTTGGAATGTTAAAAGAGGACTGAAGACGGGATTGTCTAGAATTATATTCGTTTTTTGAAGATATAGTGCACATTTTTTTAGAGATTAGTGAAATAATTTGTTCGAATATTTAAATATATTAAATATTTCAAATAAATTATATTCTTTGAGGAGTCCTTAAAGTGTGTTCATGTTTTTAAAAGGCAATTGGTGTTCTTAAAGGTAAGACCAGAAACAAAATTTTGTCTCCTTTAAATATTTATTTATTAATTTTAATTATTTTCGTATATCTGTTGGTTTATTTATTCCATTTGACATTATATATTGAGTTTTGATTATATACGTCTATTAAATGTAAGCGGTGCTTGTTAGACATAAATTTGTTTTTAAAAGTTTTTTGAATAAAAATTTTTTTGAAATTAAAATTGTAGAAGATAAACATATTTCAATTTGTTTCAATATTCAAATTGAAAAAAAAAAAAAAATTTGATATTGTATATTTAGTTTGGATTTTATACGTCTATTAAATATAAGCTGTGCTTATAAGATATTAATTCAATTCTACAAGTTATTGGAATGAAAATTTGTTCGAAATTAAAATTGTAGAAGACTGACAGATCAAATCTGTTCAGATATTCAAATTTTCTTCAATATATATTGAATAATATTATATTGCTTGTATATAAAGATATCAATATGATATTATAGTTTTGGTATATATTATAGTTTCAATATATATTGTAGAAGATAGAACACATAAGAATTTAAAGTCGTTAAAGATGATTTAATTCAGTCAGTTTTACAGTCCTAAATTACATCACCGAAAATTATAAAAGTGATCTAGTTTCGGGTGTACCTTGACGTTTAGTCAAGTGTTTACAGTTAAGTGGAGTAAATCAGTAATAATAATAATAATAATCTTCTAATTCAAGAATTAAAAATATATCTTGAATAATTACAATTGAGGGGCTGAAGGACTTAGGTCAATGGCCTTAAATACAGTTATTCATTTATTTATTTACAATTGGGCTAGACGGGCTATAGATTCCTTTATAATCTGTGGTGTTGTACCATATTTGATATTCACTTGTGGAAACCACTGATGGAATAAAATTATGTCTGTCCTTATATTGGAAAATTATAAAATACACTGGGACATGTCAACTTTTAAATTTAATAGTGCGCTTTTCAAACATAAATTTAAATATGCAGGGTGATTCGCGCGAGTCTAGCATGGTCCGTCTTCTTTATTATGAATAGAACATCCTATATTTTTATATTTTTTAAGGCTCCTTAATAACCTGATTTCAACGGACCATATCATGTATGGTCTATAATGAATAATACCGGATGAAATTTCGAAAGTATTTATGATTGGTTTCAAGAAACTGAATACTAAAATTACAAGATGTAATTGATTTCACTACATTTCATCTTTTACATTAGGAAATAAGTTTGAATAACGCAGAAACAAATTCGTCTCCAATCACCCCCAAATGTTTTTCTTTTTTTATCTTTTGTCTTTCATTTTATTTCTGCATAATTATATTTTTCTACATAAAAACAATTTGAAGACTAGATGAAATCAAAATACTGCTCAACCGTGTTCTATTTATAAACTGTTTATTTCCGAGCATTTATAATATCTTGAAATATTGATGTGTGTATAGTGTCGTATGATAGTCCCATTTGACGTCGTGAAGCTAGGATGTCAAATCCGGTCCGCTGCTGAATCTGTACATCGAAGACTCTGTGACTCCGTTGTACTTCTTACCGGAGCATAAAATCTCGAGGAAATCAATTTATCGACGACAATCGAAGCGACGTGAATACGCGCAGCGAAATTATCGCTCAAATAAATTAAAGTAGCCGTTGGAATCATTGAAATTCATAACTAATTGACATAATGAATTGTAATTTTTATACGGGCACCGGTTAACGTAACCAGAACACGCTCCGCGATAATTGAAAATGAAGTCATCTGAATTCAAGAAAGATAAAACTGTCAATGCGATACCAACTATTTTTAATTAATAAGAAAACTGAAGTCGGCTTAACGATAATGATACGATCATCGTTTAATGCTAATACAATTCAAATTAATGGAAATCTCGGATAAAAAGACGAAATTTAGATTCCTGCACGCAGCAGTCGGCTGCACAAGTCACTTTTTAATCGTCGGGATATGGCGAAATCAATCCGCCACTAATGAAGAGATCATCGACGGTCGGGGGGCACCGTTTTCCCACGACTTTACTGAAAGCGTTTTTATGGATACTGCCCGGATTCGAATACCCTCGAGATCTGGTCTGAAATATCGACTTCTGACCGCTTGGACGGAGAGGTGCTAAAAAATTTGTCGTACTCGTTAATTTTATGCCTCTACATGCATGTCTGTATGTTTCCCATGAATGGGTGTTTCTTGTTTGGATGCTAATATGCGGTTAAGGTTGTTTTATCTGGTTGATTCAATATAGACAAGTTTTTGCGAATGTGCGTTACGCTTTATATTAGGTAGACTGGAAAGCAATGTCGCTTTTTTAAATTAAATTCAAACTAATAAATTATTAACGAATTATTCTATAATAGAAATTGTGAAACAACTCAACACCGACACTTCTACACATACGGGTATGGAAAATACAGTCGGAAACATAGAAAATTCAGTGTTCAGCAGTGGAAGAATCAAAAACTCAGCGCGATGTGATGACGAAATAACAATTGTTCTCTTTCAATGGTAGTAAGGAGTGAAAGCAGACTGCACAGCCTTTCGATCAATGCATCAACACTATGCACTGCCATTGAGAGAGAACAATCATTTATTCGTCATCGCATTGAGCCGAGAATTTGATTCTTTCATTGTTTCACTGCATTCTTGATTAACACTGGATTTCCTATTTTTCCGACTGTCTTTTCCATACCTGTATATTTCTAAAGCAACAGCTAACCGAGTATGTGTAACAGAATCACTTTTGTTCGTATACTGAGCCTCTCAGTGGCGTAACTACACCGTCAGGGGCCCGTGGCAAATTCTTCAGATGGGCCCCCCATGAAAAATCATTAGGTTGTTTAATCCAATTTTAATAAATCACTTAAGTGGTCACAAAACAGTATAAAAATTATGGTGTGAATTCAATGTATCATCTGATGAATAAATGTTAGTCATAAAATCGTAGGTACTAAATAATTAGAAAAAATTTTAATTTTAACAAAATATGTATTACTAAAATTCCTTCCTTCAAGATTTTTGTCCTGCAAAAGTATCAATTATGTCATCGAAGTTCAAAGATCGGGCCATAGAATTTTCAATAGACAGAATAGCTAAGTTACTCAGTCTGTCTTGTGCCATCTAATTTCTTAAACAGGTTTTTATTAGTTTCAGTTTCGAAAATGATCTTTCAGCACTAGCTGTAGTCACAGGGGTTGTGTATTAATGCGGTACATACTTCAGGAAAGCTGCACGATATAAAATGATTCTTTATTTATAATAAATCGGCAAGATTTTTAATACACGTAGACTTTTCTATTTCATCTCTGAAAGTGGATCGAAAACTGACAATATCCTTGGCAAATGTTGGAGATATGTCCTTTTCATATATATTTACGAATTCTAGAACTTTTTTCAAAAGTTCAGTATCATTTAAATTCTGCAAATTAGCAGGTTGCAAAACACTGAAATTCGAAACAATTTCATTCAAGGAAAGGAAACGTGCTTTCAGCTGATTAATGATGATATCCAAAACTTCATAAAATATGTTCACTCTGAATAAACTTTCCGGGTCTTGGAGATGCTCATCTTCGCAAAGTTCGTCAAAATGGCGTTTAAATCTCCTTTGACGAGTTTTAGGAAATTCAGGGTTCCACTTTTCGGCTACACTATTAGCTTCCTTTTTTAAAAATTCAAATTCAAACCGGTATTTTTCCAATTCATTTGAACAAATTTTCAAACGTTTTTTTGCGTTCGAAATATCGGTGGCTTTGGACTGAAGTGCTTTAGATGCAGCATCGACAGTTTGTAGAATTTTGCATAATAAAATTGTAGTTTTCGATTTTCTTTTTGAGTGAAAAAGCTTCATTTTTTTCATTTGGTCTAGAATTTAACAGAATTGTTTTCGTTAGTGCATTCTGAGCTTTAACAAATCTAACTTTTAGGGCAAAAATAGCATCATAACGTCCTACCCATCTGGTAGGGTTCAATGTTTTTAATGTTATTGATGTTGAAGAGTCCTTTTTTTATCGGATATTAAATTGGACAGAATATTCCATCTTCTGATGCTCTGCCAAAAAAAATTTTAAAAAATTAAAAATTAATTTGTTGAACAGTATGAAAAAAATTTTGCATTTCAATAACTTCCCTTACTGCATCATTTAGTGAATGTTCCATTTTCTGCATTATACAGTATGGAAAATTCGTTGTGTGTGTGTACTGATATTAATGGTTCAATGCAGGAACTTGATATTGAACATTTCCCTTCTGAGTGGAGTTTATTTATAGATTCGTCCGAATACTGTTTAAAAGCTGTGTTATTGAATAATGGAAATTTAAAACCCTCTATACCAGTTGCTCATTCATTAACGATGAAAGAATGTTATGAAAATAAGTGCATTGTTTTGGATAAAATAAATTACAACGTATAAATGGCAGATATGTGGGAACTTAAAAGTTATAGGAATTTTATTGGAAGTTGAGGATGGATTTACAACATATTGCTGTTTTCTCTGTCTTTGGGACAGTCGTGCAGTAAATCAGCATCATATAACAAAAATTTGGCCAGAAAGAAGTGTTTTCCAACCGGGATCTCAAAATGTTAAGTTTAGACCTCTTGTAAACTCCAAAAATGTCCTGCTACCTTCTCTTCACATTAAACTTGGGCTGATTAAAAACTTTGTGAAGGGTATGAATGAAGATGGTGATGCAATCAAATATTTGAAACAAGTCTTTTCCAAGTTAAAAGAGGCCCAATTAAAGGAAGGCATTTTTATTGGACCACAAATCAGAAAATTTTACAGAGAAGCTTACTAGGCAGGAACTCATTTTTAGTGTAGTAAGAGGATTTTTGGGCAATAATATTGATGCAAACTACCAACAGTTGGTTAATGAACTATTAGATGCCTACAAATCGCTTGGTGCTCGAATATCATTGAACATTCAGTTCCTCCATTCACATCTGTCATTTTTTCCTGAAAATTTGGGAGCTGCCAATGACGAGCAGGGTGAACGATTCCATCCAGATATTAGGACCATGAAAATTCGCTATCAAGGCCTTTGGGATCCAGCCATCATGGGAGCTTATTGCTGGCTTTTGAATAGAGAAGATATGACCCCTTATAAAAGGAAAAATAGAATTTAATTAGTATTTTGAGTCAAACAAACGTAGTGCAATTTTGGAGCTGTTTCGTCAAGGTGAGCGTCTATGAGAAATTGTTCGTTTGCCCAATGAGCCTCGACAAACCGTGTCCGATGCAATTTGCCATTTCAAGGAGCTTGGCTATGATGGTCGTCGTCCAGGAAGTGGAAGAAAACGCACTGTTGATACGCCTAGCAATCGCAACATAGTCAAGAAGCGAGTCAATCGAAATCCGAGCGTCTCCGTGGGGAAAATAGCCCGTGAGACCGGTATCAACCTTGAATCCATTCGTCAAATGTTCAAAAAGCAGGTCATCCTCAGCTCCAAAATGTTCAACTCCTCACAGATGAAAACGACGCCAAAGGTGCCGCCAACTCCTTCGTCTCGCCATTGGTCAGCAATGGGAGCGCATTCTCTTCACATACGAGAAGCTTTTCACCGTAGAGCAATCCCATAACCACGAAAAACGACAGAGCCTGCTCCGCGGAGGCTCTTGATACGTCACCTATCGTTGAACATCGTCAAAATCCGCAATCCGTCATGGTCTGGGGTGAAATTTGCGTCAGCGGCATAACACCCTTGTTTTTCGTGGATCAAAGGGGTCAAAATCAATCAAGAAGTCTACCGCTGCGACATTCTCGAGGCCATAGTTCTTCCGTGGGCCCAGCAGCACTTTGGCGACACGCATTGGACCTTTCAACAGGACTCCGCTCCGGCTCACAAGGCGAAAACGATGCAAGAATGGTCTAAGACACATTTTCCAGGTTTCATCACATCTGCAGAATGGCCGCCCTACTCGCCGGATCTCAACACAATGGACTACAGCGTGTGGACGATTTTGGAGCTCAGGGTGTGTGCTAAACGCCACAAAAGTTTGGAGTCGCTGAAGCAATGCCTGCGCCGGGAATGATAACGATTAACGCCCGAAGAGCTGCGGCCCATTGCTGAAAATTTCAAGAAGCGACTGAAGCTATGTATCGACGCCAAAAAGCTACTTCAAAAAGGTTAAATAAATTATAACCCAATGTTTATGTTAATATTATTCGTTGTTGTTCTGTTTAATTTCTCTTGTTTAATGAAGTGAAATGAAAAGGGTTTGTTCGAGGTTTATCCTGTCACCTGTATTATAAAACGATGGAATAATAAGCGCTAGTAGCTACATCTGTTATCAAAAATTTGTGAATATTTATCAATAATTTCTTCACCAAGTAGACTCAAAACTTCTACAAATTTGAAAGAATTTACAAAGGATTCTTTGGATATAATAGAAAGATAATTAGAAATAGAGCAATTTTTCTTTCAACCTTCTATGTGAAAGGAAATACTCGATCATTTTCGAGCTAACACCTGGAAGTTTAAGATTAAATCACGTCACTCTTAAGTTTCAATCTTCCTGCATAATATCTCATGAATTCGAAAAAACCAAGAACGGAAGTATCATGTTAATATTCAACCGACAAAAAAATTCGAATATATTCTTACACGTCCAGCAATAACAATTTTCATTTCACGCCGTCTCATAATCACTTTCCTTCGCTGAAACGGTGAATAAATTTCTTCAAGTACCTGCTTTACAAGTTCGGTTTTCCTCTGTAATTCGGGTTTTCTAGCCATTAATTAAATATTGAAATCAGGTGACCGGTAGCGATAAATGACTCGGTAGCTCGGTATGATCAGACGATATTTTTCAAATTCTTGAAAAGGGATTGATTATTAACCATTATTTATGATGTTTCATGTATCATGTTAATATGCTACTATACATGTTAATTTCTCTGGGTATTAATATATAAAACGTGATGGAATCTGGAAAATTGTCGAGGAAATAGAGTGAAGAGGGATTATATAAAGAGGCTGATTTCGCAAAGTGTGAAGATGACTGAAATGATTATAGGGAAAAAGGAAACTATTAGGTAATGCAAAAAGTAAATGTTGTAGATAATAGCTTGAATTAATTCTCCGGAACCACAACAGATTTAAATCTAAATAAATCTCATTAAAACTGTAGAAGACTAACAGATTAAATCTGTTTTGATATTCAAATTTATATATATATATATATATATATATATATATATATATATATATATATATATAATATGGTGATGGATGCACAGAGTCCAACTTCTTGTGAACGTCGACGAATACACAAATCTGGATCAACATATGACTTACAGCAGCGATATTTTCTTCTGTATGTACAGTTCTTTGTCTTGTTGTTGTTGCATCGAGTAGAGAAAATGTTGTCCGAAATCTATTGATAGCTCGACGAATAAGCTGCTCTGATGGACGATTATGTGAACCATAAATTTTACGAAGTGCTCTAAAAGTTTGGCGAATAGAACACTGATTTTGAAAATAAATCTCAACAATTTGTAAATGTTGTTGCGGCGTGTGTTTCCATGATAATTTGTCAATGCTTACTGAACAGAAATGTCAAAACAACATGGCTTCTACCTTCTGTCAGATTACAGTAATCCCTATCGAAAGTTCTTTCACTCTGAAAAAACTACACGATATTTCATTCATTTGATAAATAAAGAAAAGGTACAGACAGTCTTAAAAAAATTCTTTTATTTATCAATGAAATACATCCTTCAATATCGAAATTTTTCAGTTAATATTCCCACGAATCGAGAACATTATATTTCAGAACTTAACATAATTAAACGAATAGGTATTAATACTGACTGTGATCCTACGTTGATAGACAAATTGTTGATGAATAAAATAAGAAATTGCTTTAAATATGGTTTATAATATAAAAGAACATTTCCTTAAAATACTGAGAAAATTGGTACATTCCTCAAAAATAAATAGGATTTGAGAACTTCATTCAATACTTATTCGAACCTGAGTAAATACAATGAAAATAATGCAGACAGTAGACAGAAAGATGATAAATTGGGGGTTTATAAGTTAACCTGCAGCGATTGTCCTAAAGTTTCCATAGGACAGACTGGGAGAACACAGAATTTGTGAACATTTGAAGAGTTACCTCAATAATAAAAGTAATTCCACATAATAATAATAATAATTTTATTTAATCCATTAAGACACTACATGGTGTATAGGAGTCATAAGAAATAAAGGAAAAAAAATTGGAAAACTAAATCGCCAAGGGATCACAAAAAAATTCATCAACTGAATAGAATCCCTTTCCCAAAAGAAGTTTCTTGACTTCCCTCTTAAACCCTCTTAAATTCAAGGATTTCAAAGATGAAGGCAAATGGTTGAAAAACTTAATGCCTCTATATAAGGGAGAGCATTCGAATTTAAAAGTTTTATGCTTAAGGAGCATCATTATTTGTGCATTCCTAGTAGCATATTCATGATGACTTGATAATTTCAACCATTCGCCTTCATTTTCCTTGGCATACATTAAACATTTCAAAATATATATACATGGTAAAGTAAAAATACGGTTTTCAACAAAAACTTGCTTACATCACGTTAATAGCCTTAAATTAAATGTCGAACGCAAAATTCGCTTCTGTGCTACAAATACTCTGTGAAAATCTAAAACAATCTAATATTCTAACCATTTGTTAGGAACAGGATAAACATTTAAGCATAATTTTGAAATTCTACATATAGAAAGTAAAAGTTATGCCTTAAACTTGTTAGAGTTCCCTTGAGATAAATTAACACAATAAAATTGGAATATTACTTAACGAACAATTAGATTTAAATAACTCACCCCTGTTTATTCAGATAAGCTGGAATTTACAGAGACCTTTTATGGGTTTTAGTGCGGGAACAGTTATTCAAAATGTGAACCTGCCTGATGATACAACAGGGATAGCGAAACAATAACAATAAAAATTGTGAAAATTAGAATAACCTTATTTTATGATATTCAATATGGATTTTCATCAAGTAAACACTGATTCAATTCAATATTAAAGGAAAAACGATTGTGGCAATAGAGATATTTGAAACTCGAAAATACTCTGGAAGTTTAAGTCTCTAGCTCATTCTGTTCGAAACGTGTTCATCGACAGCTGAACCTGCCTTACAAAATACTTTGGACCTCGGATTCTCCATCAGTGAGTCCAACCTAGTCGTTTGAAACCTCAAAATTCGAAAATTACAGACATTTGGGCAACATAATGGCATACTGTTTCCTAGAGAACATGCGCGAAAATTCGTAATTATTCATTTGAAAGGTTTGGTGGATCAACGCTGGATGATACTCGATTTCTTTCTCAAGAATTCCTCATACCCTCGGAATGCTTCAGCATGCTTCATTTGTTGGGTTTCATCCCACTAAGAGATGATTTATCTGGTACCTATCTCACAACAAACGGTCGATATTTTAAAGTACTCACCTGGCAAATATTTCAATAAGTGGTATCCCTGTTGGAGCGTGGAATTCTTATGGTCCCTCGGAACTCCAGAATATGCGAGCTCATTAGTGAGCCACTCATCACCATCCCGGATCTTCCTCATATTTGATTACCAGAGCAGCTGCATACGCTTGAGATATTTCCTTTTGAAATTCGCTGCATAGCTCAATGTCATCGCGGGCATATGTCAGAATGATCAATTTTCAATCATTTCTGAAATGGAGCAGCGTCGCTCATTACGTCTGAATTTTCGGACGGGGAGGACATACGTTATAGTCGTTATGGTGGCATTCTATCTCTCAAGATGTGTCAGGAATTGTTTTACCCGAATGTTGTTGCTAAAGGCCCAGCGGATGATTCTACGTACGCGAAGCTGGCGGGACAATTTCAGAAATTGAAAAAGGTGATACGGGCTTAACTTGCCGCCAATTTTTTGATAATTTGTACCGCTGAGATGCAGGTGTTTCGAAACAGAAAAAATTAGGTCTCCTGGTTACTTTAAAGTGAATTATAGGTAGTTGGGAATTCGGCAAATCAATTCATTCGTAATGAAATTGTTTATTCAGGAAATAATGCATTTTCCATATTTGCTCATCGAAATTTCTTCTCTCATACTTTTGTGAACTACAAAAACTAACTAAATGTTGAGATTTAGATTTTTCTTCGAATATCTAGTTGAAGAATTTTCAATATTTCATATATTACTCTGTCAAGAAAGTACCGGGAATTTTCAATTAAAACAACATTTTTACATTTAATCGTCAAAATTTATTGGGTCGCCTTCCAAATAGGCTCCATTTGCTCCAATACATCTATGCCAACGGCACTTCCAATTATCGAAACATTTTTTATAGGCGCTTTCCGGGATGGACTTTAGCTCTCGCGCCGAATTTTGTTTTATGGCTTCAATCGACTCAAAACGGGTGCCACGAAGGGGCAATTTTAGTTTTGGGAAGAGGAAAAAGTCGCAGGGAGCCAAATCCGGCGAATACGGTGGTTGCTGAAGGACGTTTGTTGAGTTTTTGGCGAGAAAGTCAGTCACAATCGTAGCTCGGTGAGAAGGCGCGTTATCGTCATGCAAAATCCATGAGTTGTTCGCCCACAAATTTGGCCGCTTCTTACGGATACGCTCACGCAAACGTTTCATAACGCCTAGGTAATACTCCTTGTTTACCGTCTGACCCTCTGGAACGAATTCGTAGTGCACCACGCCACGGATATCGAGGAAAACAATGAGCATCACCTTCATTTTCGAGCGGCTTTGGCGTGGTTTTTTCGGTTTCGGCTCATTTTTTGCCACCCATTCCGATGATTGCTGGCTTGTTTGCATATCGCACTCGTAGACCCAGGTCTCATCACCAGTTATAATGCGTTCCATGAATGTAGAATCGGAATTACAGCGATCCAGCATGTCTGAAGCAACCTGTTCGCGATGACGTTTTTGAAGAAAATTCAGGTCTTTCGGTACGAGTCGTGCGGCCACCTTTCTCATGCCCAAAATATTAATCAAAATCGTACGTGCGGACTCGTGCGATATCTTAAGATTATGTGCTATCTTTCTCAAGCTGGTACGACGGTTTTCCGGCACCCTTTCCTTAATTTTATCGACGTTATCTTCGATCGAAGCCGTCGATGGGCGACCACTTCTCGACCGTCCTTGAAGGCTCTGTACCACTGATATGCACGAGTTTTCGATAGAGCGTTATCACCAAAGGCCTTTTGCAACATTTTCAATGCCTCGGTACACGAAAATTCATTTGCAACACAAAACTTTAAACAAATTCTTTGCTCAATGTAATCACCCATAGTAAAAATCGGCACGCACTCTGACATCGACTGACTTAATCAGCTGTTGCAAACACACTAGTTGACAGATCCCGCTCAAGCTTGGCATAGTAATTAAGGACAGTGGTACCAACCTAGGAAAAAAAATTTTTACCTGCCTCATTGCCCCGCCAGATTTAAATCGATATTTCCCGGTAAATTTCTTGACAGAATGTACATAATCATAAATTCTCTAGATAAATCGATACAACATAATAAAGATATCGTCAATAAGAACAAGAGATCGGGAGTTATTACGTTAACCTGCAGTACATATCCATATGTACTGGGTGACAAGAAAAACCTCGGAAATTTTTTTTTATTTCACTTTATTTAACAAAAGAAATTGAACAAAAACAACAAAGAATAATAATAACATAAACATTTGGTAACAATATATTTAAAAGGTTTCGAAGAGGCTTCCTTTGGCGGCGATACATCTTCAAATTTTAGGCAAATGGTCGCAGCTTTTTGGGCTTTAATCGCCCCCATTCCGGTCAGGGATTGCTTCAGCGACTCCAAACTTTTGTGATATTTAGCAAATGCCCTGAGGTCCAAAATCGACCACAAGCTGTAGTCCATTGATCCGACGAGTAGAGCAGCCAATCTGCAGATGTGATGACACCCGGAAAATGGGTCTTACACCATTCTTCCGTCATTTTTAGTCATTATTTTCTAGCATTTATTGTATTTTAGTGGTGTTATTTTTGTGAAATTCGCTATCTAAAAGTTTTAACGCTCTATGTTTCAAATTATGACGCAAAAAATAAACATCATAAATAATTTGAAACATAGAGCGTTAAAACTTTCGGATAGCGAATTTCACAAAAATAACATCACTAAAATACAATCAATCCTAGAAAATAATGACTATCCCACCAAGTTTATAAAGAAAATTCTTAACAAAGAAGTAACTTCGCTAAGCCAACAACCAGAGAACAAGGAAGCCCAAAAATATTTAAAAACAATTTACATAGAAAATTTGGCACGCATAAACGTAGCATTTAAATCTGACAACATAGTTAAACAACTTTTCATCAAAACTAAAAGTGCCACTACGAAGGAATTCATTAGTGATACCATATATAAAATATTCTGCAACGACTGTCAATCAACATACATTAGTCAAACTGGTCGGTATCTGAAGGACAGGATCTCTGAACACAAAAGAGACTCCTTGAATATCCTCAATCCACTAAAAAACAAAAAAAATAACACCACTTTAGCAGAACATGTGAAAAACACCTTTCATTCCTTCAATTTCGATCGTGGCTCTATCGAAATTTCAGGTAAACAAAAAAACTTAAAAAAAGTCATGAGATGATATCTATCAAGCAAGGTCCAAACTCGATTAATAAGAGAGCCGACATTGAAAGTCTAAACACGGCATATTGTTTTTTAATAGAAAATATAGGACACAAATAAAAATAAATATAAAAAAGTAAAAAAATTTTCCAAACAATACTTAAACGCATTATTCTCCAACTCCATCGTGCCATCGTTATACACGCTTCCTCCGAAAGCCGCAGATTATTCCATCTCAGTCTTTCGAGTCTCCCAAGCGGCCAGTAGTTGTCAGTTCCGGAATTTTACATTTTCAATACAACCAAAACCAAACGAGATAGAAATGTAAGTTGAAGAAGTCTATTCAGAAAATTTTCCTCACTTATATTAAATAAAAAAAATTATATTTGTTTTGTATTGATTTCAAAATTGTATTGTAATATCATAACTTAAGGCAACTCAAAAAATGGGATTTTGTAGTTGTAGTTCATGTTTTTCATTTCAGAGCCCTGATGAAGATTTTGTAATAAAATCGAAACTAGTTGACCTTTTTCTTCAAAAGTTGGTGTTACTATAACCTTGGACCTAGAACCTGTTAAAGAATTATTGAATAGTCTAGAGAGTCTAATAGAATAAAAATTATTTGGCTGCGTTAAAACACTTTTGTTCCAGAACACAGTAAAATTTGTCCGAAGTTTTTCTTGTCGCCCTGTATATATTGGCCAAACAGATAGACCTTTTGAGAAAAGGATCAAAGAACATCAGAGTTCATTCGTTAAAAATAAATCGAATTCTACGTATGCTAACTAACCACTTACAAGAATCATGACATGATTTCGACCATAATTCCGAAGTTCTCCATATCGAGAACAAATACTGGCCCTTTTAGAAGCGCTAGAAATAAATCGGCATCATGAAAAACACATTTCACTTAATGGCCAGACAGATTTAAATCGATCCCCGTTATTATTCTGAAAATTCCCAAAACAAACCTTCATTTTATCACGTTTATTTTTGCCCAGACTTGTATTTAAGGAAACTAATTTTGTAAAACTATTTAGTTACCATACTCACCTGATGAAGTCAAAATGTAATTAACCAAGCAATCGTTGTGTAAACAATAAATATTACTGGAAATAGTCTTTAACTTCAAATCCTTTACGATGAATTTTCGTCAAGTAGAGACCGAAACAATCAAGGATGTAACGGTTTATTTAACGTCTATACCAATTTTCAGATCTATGCAAACTTTGGCTGAGTTATTGGGTTGTTCGGGAAGTAATTCCGTTTTTTTTTGTGAAAATGAAAAAATATTTCATTGAATTATATATTGGCCAGTCTGGTCCGATACTTTCTGCCATCTCTCTGATACTAGCAAGATTCCACGCTAAAATGTTTGGTCTTTGGTGGTAAAAAATTGATCCAGGTGATTTTTATATCTTCATTTGAAGTAACCGGCGCCAGATCTAGAGAATATTGTGGATGTGGCAGTGTATCCCATTCAAGCTGTAGAAGCTTTTCGCGAGTGACTAAACTTTTATGAGGTCTCGCATTATCTTCATGGAACACTTCATTTTTTCTGTTGATTAATTCCGGCCTTTTCTGTTGAAATGCATCATTCAGTTTGTCCAGCTGATGATAGTAGACTTCCGAATTAAATGTTGTGTTATCCTGTAAAAGCTCAAAAATAAACAATTTCTTTAAAATTCATGTTTGATTGATTCTGTCTTTACTTGGTGGAAACTCAACTAACAAAGATTTAATAATGGGAAATCCACTCAGTTCAATTTTAGCTGAATTTTCATGGATTATTCAGAATCAAAAATAAACCCAAATCCGGTAAGCAAATACTTCCTTCATTGGTATAGATATGTAGATGATATTCTTTGTTGTTTCAAAGGCACCGACCGACAACTACATAATATCTTCACCAATTTTATTAATAAACTCCATCCAAAAATCAAATTCAAAAACGAAGAAGAAAAAACCAAGCATTAATTTTCTTGACCTCACTATTTTTCACAAACCCACACATACAGATATTACAATAAATAAAACTTCAATTCACCTCACTAACCAAAAGATGTCAACATATAATAGTTTTATTCATAGACTATTGAACTTCCCTCTGATTTCATATAGTTTTTCCAAAGAATTAAATATTATTAAATAGATAGCTTCAAGCAACGTACCAACCCCTTTCTTATACATTCTGTCAAGAAAGTACCGGGAATTATCGATTTAAATCTGGCGGGGCAATGAGGCAGGTAAAATTTTTTTTTTCCTAGGTTGGTACCACTGTCCTTAATTACTATGACAAGCTTGAGCGGGATCTGTCAACTAGTGTGTTTGCAACAGCTGATTAAGTCGATGCCAGAGTGCGTGCCGATTTTTACTATGGGTGATTACGTTGAACAAAGAATTTGTGTTGCAAATGAATTTTCGTGTGCCGATGCATTGAAAATGTTGCAAAAGGCCTTTGGTGATAATGCTCTATCGAAAACTCGTGCATATCAGTGGCACAGAGCCTTCAAGGACGGTCGAGAAGTGGTCGCCCATCGACAGCTTCGATCGAAGATAACGTCGATAAAATTAAGGAAAGGGTGCTGGAAAACCGTCGTACCAGCTTGAGAGAGATAGCACATGATCTTAAGATATCCCACGAGTCTGCACGTACGATTTTGATTGATATTTTGGGCATGAAAAAGGTGGCCGCACGACTCGTACCGAAAGACCTGAATTTTCTTCAAAAACGTCATCGCGAACAGGTTGCTTCAGACATGCTGGATCGCTGTAATTCCGATTCTACATTCATGGAACGCATTATAACTGGTGATGAGACCTGGGTCTACGAGTACGATATGCAAACAAGCCAGCAATCATCGGAATGGGTGGCAAAAAATGAGCCGAAACCAAAAAACCACGCCAAAGCCGCTCGAAAATGAAGGTGATGCTCATTGTTTTCTTCGATATCCGTGGCGTGGTGCACTACGAATTCGTTCCAGAGGGTCAGACGGTAAACAAGGAGTATTACCTAGGCGTTATGAAACGTTTGCGTGAGCGTATCCGTAAGAAGCGGCCAAATTTGTGGGCGAACAACTCATGGATTTTGCATGACGATAACGCGCCTTCTCACCGAGCTACGATTGTGACTGACTTTCTCGCCAAAAACTCAACAAACGTGCTTCAGCAACCACCGTATTCGCCGGATTTGGCTCCCTGCGACTTTTTCCTCTTCCCAAAACTAAAATTGCCCCTTCGTGGCACCCGTTTTGAGTCGATTGAAGCCATAAAACAAAATTCGGCGCGAGAGCTAAAGTCCATCCCGGAAAGCGCCTATAAAAAATGTTTCGATAATTGGAAGTGCCGTTGGCATAGATGTATTGGAGCAAATGGAGCCTATTTTGAAGGCGACCCAATAAATTTTGACGATTAAATGTAAAAATGTTGTTTTAATTGAAAATTCCCGGTACTTTCTTGACAGAGTAGTACACAAAATGGTATCCAATAACCAAAGGAACCATTAAATTCCCCAATCATAAAAGAGAACAATAAACAGAAATACTTTTCGTTATCTTATGTTAATGGATTATCTGAAAATATATACATTTAAAAAATAGTTTCAATTGCAATGAAGCTTTTAAAACCATCAATAGCCTCAGTAGTTATATAAAGAACAATAAGGATCGGACAAACAAAGGAAAGAAATCCAAGATTACCAAAGAAGCTACATATCGGACTCCCTACATTCGACATATGCTAATCATCTTGAGGAATTCAGGCATAATTTCAACAATAACTATGAAATTCTCCATATCGAAAGCAAAATTTCTAGATTAACACTTTAAGTGTTAATCTAGAACTACCTAGAAAATAACAGGTACATTGCCGGTAAAAATATTTTGAATGAACAAAGAGATGTTGACAGATCCCCATTACTGAATATCTTTCCCTAATAGCTTTCTTTAGCGGCAAACTCCAATAAACCCCCTTAGTTTTTATGAATTGTTTTTACCATTATTTTATCACGAACTTAACTGTATTATACCCTGTTATACTGGACACCACCAGTAAGTAGCATATAGATACTTGAAGAACCCACATCGTGATGAAACAATTGTTGTATTGTGAAAATTTTTGTGGAAATTAAAATACTGTCTCTTATATATTTCTTGATCCTTTAAAATCCCACCAAACAGACAGCATAATCTTTTTTTTATGGACATTCGCTTTCGAAATGCTTTGAACCGGTTCATCTTTTTTACTCCATAATCTCTTGCGTTCGACATTGTTGTACACAACCCGTTTTACATCCCGAGTAATGATGCGTTTCAGAAATGTATCATTTTCGATACGTTTGAGAAGCGAATCAAAGAAGTCAACGCGACGACACAATTTTCTCTGCGTGAGAACCTTGGGAACCCATATGTTGAGCTTCGAGTTTAAACCCTGGCCTTTCAAATGGTCATAAACAGTTGAATTCGATAAATTCAGCCTCTCACCGATCGCACGTGTTATTGATTCGCCAATTTGCATCAACTAATGCCCTAATGGTGTCTTTATCAGCTTCAATCGGCCGGAAAGTGGTGCATATTCGATATAAAAATTGCCAGATCGAAAACCAGTTCTGGCACCCACTTACTTCTCCATATACATCGGTTAATTTCTTTCTGGTTTGAACAGGTGCTTATTGCTCTTCATATTTAAAAAGGTACCAACCAAAAACAACTGCGTAGAATTAATTGAACTTTTTCACACACAAGCCTTGCTATATCGGCTCTCAAAACACATTATGATTACGCGGCATAAGTGTGAAGTTGGGTTTGAAAAAATACAATTAAATCCTCTGTTGGCAAAAAAGGAAATACTTTGCGAACAACCTTATATAACCTTTTTTGTCTATTTTGACTGGACTATAATCGATCAACGAGTTGGCGAGAAGTGAACCCGAACTAACCAAAACCTGCACTAGAATCCCCATTGTTAATTACCTCCTGTAAAACTCCACGGCAATTTTTCACGTTCCTGATTCCGTGTGACTCTCTCACACCATCCCTACGTCCTGGACGCGCGTCCTCACCCGGGGGACATTGCCGGGCTCCGGCATCTCTATGCCTAATCTCCGGAGATCCAACGCACGCTTGATGGATGGACTGCGGACCAGGGGGGACCGTAATCGTTTTCTAATTATTTCCATCAAATATTGAAGTCGCTGCCATCTTTTATTTATTAGTCATCTCCCGGCAGTGCATGAAATTGTTACGTCGGGGTCCTACATGGTGCGAACCTTGTACAGTTGTTATTTCAATTTTGGCAGTCGTAAAGGGGTAACTGATGCGCACATGTGTCATGTAGGGAATTCAATCAAAGTGTTGGGGCTAATGGAATTTAATGATTTATTGCGTTAATGACTCCGCTTAAGTGTATCGTAGAAATCAGAGTGACAATTGCGTATCGTTATTCATTTTGCATTTCCGAAATAATATTTCTATAAGACACATTCAAATAAATTAATTGAATCAGTGGATATTCATTACGAATATGATAACACGAATATGAAAATGATAAATAGGAAATTTTTTCTTCGGGGCGCTAGATGGAGTTGGGTGAGCAGTCCACTTCTTGATTTAGCCTGGGGTTGTATGCTGTGTACGTGTGTTTGGGTGCATTAGATGGTGATGTTGTTTAGAAAAATAGAAAAGTCACAGGGCGAGAATAATAATGTGGCTGTGTTTAATTCGTTTGGATTAGAGCAATGCACTGAAGAATAGCCAAAATGCTATTGAACATATCGGGTGTTTTTTTTAGAGTGATAGAGCTTTAAATTGAAATAAAATACATTTAAATTAAGATTGAAGCCAATTTTTTTTATTTGAAAGATAATTTTATGAGATTTGTGTCTTGAAATAATTTCCGGCATATGTCCACCACGACTAGACCAATTTTGGACCACTTTTTCGAGTAATTCTGGCCTTATCTCATCAATAACAGAAGTTATGTCGGCTTCCAAAACATCTATTGTTTCTGCTTTATCAGCATAAACCAATGACTTGACATAACCCCAAAGAAAATGATCCAGTGGAGTTATGTCGCATGATCTTGGAGGCTAATTAATTGGACTATTTCCCAGAAAAATGTTATCGCCAAATCTTTCTTTCAATAAATCTGTTGCGGCAGCATCATGAGGTGTAGCACCATCTTGTTGGAACCAAAACACTTTTGGGTCGATACCATTCAAATTTTGAAACAGATAATCATTGATCATGGATCTGTAAGGAGCACCCTTCACTGTAACATTAGCTCCAGCATCGTTTTTAAAGAAATATGGACCGATGGACTTCCAGCGTGTAAAGCACACCATACAGTGCATTTTTCAGGATGCAATGGAACCTGCAGAACTTCTTGACGATTGTTTTCACTCCGTATACGGCAATTTTGCTTGTTTACATAGCCATTCAACCAAAAATGAGCTTCGTCATTAAACACAATTTTAGGATTAAAAAAATAATCAATTTCAAGCTGTTCTAGGGCCCAATTAGCAAACAAACGACGCTTATTATGGTCAAGTGGCTTTAGTTCTTGAACCAGTTGGATCTTGTTTGGGTGTAGAACAAGATCTTTACGGAAAATTTTCTATGTGGTGGATGCACACAGTCCAACTTGTTGTAAACGTCGACGAATAGTCAAATCTATATCATCATTAACACTATGACTTACAGCAGCGATATTTTCTTTTGTACGCACAGTTCTTTGTCTTGTAGTTGTGGCATCGAGTAGAGAAAATGTTGTCCGAAATCTATCGATAGTTCGACGAATAAGCTGATCCGATGGACGATTATGTAAACCATAAATTTCACGAAGTGCTCTATAAGCTTGGCGAAAAGAACACTGATATTGAAAATAAATATAAACAATTTGTAAACGTTGTTGCGGTCTGAGTCTTTTTATGATAATTTGTCAATACTTACTGAACATAAATGTCAAAACAACATGGCTTCTACCTTCTGTCAAATCACAGTTATCCCTATCGAAAGTTCTATCACCCTAAGAAAACAACCGATATGTAGTGACAGGTATTAAAGGAAGCTATAGGCTCACCACTGAGTCCACTCCTTGCAGACATATTCATGTCAGAAATAGAAAATAAAATCTTCAATTCGAAACTACCTGTAAATGTTCATTTCTGGTACATATACGTAGACGATATTCTTACGTGTATCTCCGGAAGATCCAGACAACTGAGTCAATTTTTGAATTTCTTGAATAATATTCACCTAAAAATAAAATTCAAAGTAGAAAAAGAATCGAAGAACAGTATTACATTTTTAGACCTCTCGATATCACACTCAAATAGAAAAATAGACTTCAACGTGTTCAGAAAACCCACATCCACTGATATATGTATTCCTATTGATTTCAATCACCCATATTCACAAAAAATGTCAGCGTATCAATCGATGATCCATAGAGCCTTCGCATTACCCTTATCAAAAAATTACCCCGAAGCTGAAGTCCAAATTATAAAATCAATAGCCGCGAACAACGGTTTCAACCCCAATATAATAGATAATCTAATTCGACAGAAACTATCTGAAATAGCTATGAGCCAAACTTATCCCATCATAAAAACTGAAGAAAATAAAATATTCATTTCTCTGTCGTACTTTGGTAGCATATGTCAAAAAGTGGCCAATAGTTTTTCAAAATCATCGGTATTATTTAATGCAAAGGACCCTACTCCAAACATACACAAATCAGGAGTTTATCAGTTATCTTGTTCTACGTGCAGTAATAAATACATAGGACAAACAGGACGTTCCTTCAAGACGAGGTTCAACGAACATAAACTGAGTTTCAGGAAAAATAAACAAAATTTTACTTTTGCCACTCATTATCTAGAAAACGGTCATTCCTTTTCCACAATATATAATCTTAAAATTTTACATGTAGAATTAAAAGGGAAGAAACTCGATTATCTAAAAGGTGTTGAAATTTTCAAATTAGTTCATAATAAGAATAATGTAAAAATAATGAATGACTGTACGGAGCTATGTATATCGAAAATATTTGAAATATTTAAAAAATAACATCTGTTTAAAATCTTTTTCAACGAACATAAAATGAATTTAATGAAAAGTAAACAAAAATTCATTTTTTGCCACTCATTCTTTAGAAAACAGTAATTCCTTTCGACAAAAGAAAATCTTAAGAAAAATCTTACTTGTAGATTCAAAAGAAAATAAACTTGATTATTGAAATTTTCAAATTCGTTCACATTAAAAATAATGTAAAAAATAATTAATGACTGTATGGAGCTTTGTAAATCCAAATATTTGAGATATACAAGAAAATAATGTAAAAATAATGAATGAGCTATGTAACCCCAAATATTATTTGGGATATTTGAATGGGTACCATCTGTTTAACAACCTTCTTTGTCGATTGCCGACATTCCGATATCTGTTATAAGGCCCCTCTTTTTTAACCCGGTTTTTTATCACGTTCCGATTGTAAACCTCTGAACCACTATTAGGTGTTACCGAGAATCTGTTGAAATATTCAAAATATTTATCACTTTTGTTTGAATACCTCTGTACCACTGTTAGGTCTTCAGTTGTCTGATGATGGGATAGTTCATTTCCCGAAACTCGAGTCACAAGAAAATGAGTAATATATATTTTTTGGTAGTAAAACATAGTAATTTCTACAATTTGTTTCAATTATGATCAACTACCAAATAGTAACGGCTGAAACAATTCAGTATCTAAGTTTTTTCAAAAAATTTTTTTGAAATTAAAATTGTAGAAGACTAACAGAATAAATATATTTCGATATTCAGAGTTTGTAATTATCCTTCTATCAAGTAAAAAAACCGCATCTTATTATTTAACTCATAGACTCCTGAATTATTATCGTTTTTTAGTTGATTTATCTTTATTATTTCTGATATATTCATCAATGTTATCAAACGTTCTGAAAGTTGTTATGTAATTAAGATTTTCCTTAAAATAATTGGCAATGTCTCCGGATATTGTATTTATATATGAAATTTGTATAAATTTTTTCGGAATGGCGTCTTTTGTGGAAGGATAAACATAAGTTAATGCTATCTTTTTATGTTTATTTTTATCATTTCATCTGTAAGAGTTCAGTTGAAACCATTGTTGAGTGCTATTTGTTTTATATTGAGTTCTTTAGAAAAATTTGAAGGTTAATCGGTACTTCTAATAATCTATGGTTAAAGCTATTATAGACTTACAGCGCTAATAGTCCTCTACTGATGGCCAGAAGCAATCATAACACGAATTTGATCAGAAATTTTTTTAACTGAAAGATTTTCCTATTCATCATTCCTAAATGCCCAACCTGTCATAAATAGGGTGTCCGTTATTAATAGCCAAATATGAAGAACTTCAAATTGTTATTTCTCGAATTTTCGAAAGTAACATTATGTATTTTTTTCACGATAATGAAGAGACATACCTTCCTTTTTACAATGAAATAAACATTTAATGATTTATCTTTAAATATACTCGTTTTTCTCAATATCAAAATTAAACCTCTTCTTCAGTTGGAAAACGTTAGGAGCTTACCGGGAAGATAGTAATGACAGTAGCTACTGATGGATTCAGAATACCCTCTTCTTTTTTTCAAGATGAAGAAATTTTTCTTATTCCATTTGGACTATCACGAAGTAATTGGCAACACAATCCAGTATTACTTTATGGGTGCGGTAGAGCTCCTGTAGACAAGTCTTTTACATTTTCGTAGGACTTTTCAACTCCGAATCGACGTTATTTTATCGGCCATGTGAAGAAATTAAGGAACAAATTAATGCACCCTCAGCCCGACGCAGTGAAATGATAAACGTTTCCTCCAGAAATTATAAACCCTGACTCTTCAAATCCCATCATTTATCCGGAGGCAGGTGTTTAATTCTATCCGGTGGCAACTAAACCGAACAGTTGATCCGAAATGGATCATCATTGAGTCCATCCCTCATAATCACCAAGCTATGATCAATGAATTCACTCGTTTCCAATCCGAATTTTTTCATCCTTTTTCGAGTTATACTTTCGGATTTGTTCTGTATAATTTGAACTATGGATTACACTTATTAAGAAAATTAATAAGTAGGAGGCTGCCCGGATGAGAAATCCTCAATATACCTACAATTAAAACGTCCGACCGACTTGTAACTGGTACCTATCTCGCGTTTTCAGTGTATGGTACCTGTGGCTAGAAATGTTTTTTAAATGTTATGGTTGGTTAATAAATGATTTAGTCTTGATTCAGTCACTCCTCGACCGACGGTTAAGTATAAGGTACGGAGTTTTTTTCCGTTCCATTTGCTTTCCGATCGTTTTTCGATTTTGATATAATTAGTGCGATTAAGCTGCGCCATTTTGGGCGGAGCTTTTTCCGTCGTGGATCTAGTTAGACGAGTACCACGTGAAAACCTGTCGATTTGTTTTCCTGGAAAAATAAAATTGCTGCATACTATACCAGGTTTTAAAAAACAAAGAGTCAATATTTTGGGAGCTGATTATAGAACTCAAAATAAGTGAAAATTGTAATTGAAACATGGGTCCGCAAATGCGCCAGTTTGGAGATATAAGCGATTTTCGGTTCTATCTCCTATTAACTACTAGCCCAACCAAACACGATATTCGATTTATTTTCATCTTTCAGATATTTGAACCTACGGCCAGTTTCATAAACGAAATTAAAGCCTCTTTTTTCCCAAAAAGTCTCCTTCAATGATAAAACGTGTTTCATAAGCAAATTTTAAGGATAAAGGGAACTTAAAAGCGTCCTTTATCTTAAAGTGAGAAAATTGGCCCTTTACGGCTGGAAAAGGATCCTTTAACAAGAAGCTCGAAAACGAGTAGGTGCTCGATAAACACGAAAACAGTGGACATAACCTTCCTCTGTCACATTAGCCTATTTTGTTTGATTTTAGCGTACTACGAGATATGTTAACGTTCAAACCGTGTGTGATTCAGACTTGAGAATCAGAATTATTGTAGCTAGATGACCTGGCTCAACTCGTGATGAAACCATCTTTAATAACAGTGTCTTGAAGAGACAATTTGAGAGTGGTAAATTTGGACGGTATTTGTTACTTGGTGATAGTGGTTATTGCAGACTTATCTGATGACAAAGTTACCGGAATCTATAACTGCAGCTGAAAATTTATATAAGCAGTTTATTATGCGAACTAGAAATCTGGTGGAGAGAAAGTATGGAGTTTGGAAACGTCGTTTTCCTATCCTTTCTAAAGAAATGAGTGTTAATTTAACGACCATAAGGGCAATTATTGTTGCTACCGCTGTTTTGCACAATATAGCTGTAGATATGAACGAAATATTTCCAAATGAATGATTGCAGGCGGAAGAGGACTTTCAAACAAATTCAACTAATGTTAATGCAGCTCGTCAAGTAAGAGTCTATTTTTAATGAATATTTTGCTAATGTACAATTTATATTTGTGTGATAATTAAAAATAAATTTGCTTGTCACTTGTGAAACTATTCTTCATATTCAATTTGTATCTTCAGCATGACAAGATTTCATATAATTTTCATAAGATTTTACAAGGTATGCAGTTAGGTAGGTTTATATTTTTTGTATTTCTGATTCATTTTTTTACTTTAGGTAATATTTGAAAAAGTTTCAAGTGAAAATAAAGAAATAAAAATATCATGTGTTATTGAAATTTCTGTTTTTAATTCAAATTTGAAGGGGATTTCATGGTCTGCAACAATGCTGATAGAATTCTAATACCGCTTTTTCCATAATGTGTATACAAAATAAAAAAGATTCAATTATTATTATTTAATTTTCTTTTCTCTCCAATGCTTCGAATGCTCCTCTTCTTTTATAGCCACTATCTGAGCTTCTACTACAGCTGTTTTTTTGTAATACACCTCTTTCGCTCCGGCAAGTGGGTTATTAACAGTTGGGCTCAACTGTTTGCAAATTGGCTACCTCAATTTCAATGGAGCCTTTAATATGACTACGTTGAGCAGCTACCATCTTTCCAGTTTAAATTTTTATATTGCCATATTTGTATTTAAGCTGGCCCCCATCTCGCCAATGGAGAACTGTTGCATTGAAAGCAGTTGCTATTATCTGCCAGACTTTATCCTATAAAATTGAAATTCTCTTTTTCAATCAATTCCAAGAGACTTAGTTCCTGCTCAGGTTTTAAAGTAATACTTTTTTTACTCTTTTCTTCCATATTCATTTATATAACTCACGTTTACTAAAATATAGCAATTCGTACGTAATAATGACATAAATTCCAATATACTATCTTCTGCACATAACCATGTTTATGCAAAGACTGAATTGTGTTTCTTTTCTTTTTCTTTTTACAAGTTCCGACGCATAACTCACAATTTTTACAGAATATCATCAACTATATTCGTAAAATCACTAGTTCTCAGGATAGCCAATAGTCGGAAACATGACCGACGCATTAAAGGAGGCTTAAAGTAAAATACGGTCGATGTGCGTTTATGAAACTGATGGTCCCATTTAAAGGATCCTTTTTCATAAAGGGACTTTATCATAAAGGAGCCTTTTGATGTTGTTTATGAAACTGGCCGTCAATCAAAATGTTTCTCAATTGGTTCATTAAAAAAAAGCACAGCTGGCATCAAACATTTGGTTTTCATATGATATTTACGTACTTTTATTGAGTATTTTGCATCCGATTCGAGTTGTTTACTTTTTTTCACTTTGTTGCTAAGAAAAAGTTATTATTCCTGAATTTGAAACGCCTTATTCTAATTTTGAAATGACTGATATGGTCTCATGTATGCCTTTATGCAAATGCTTTCGCGATCGTCAACTTCCTTCTCCTGTGACGTTCAATTAAGTTTTTAGACGATTGGGGAAAACTGGTTCCTTATTTGCTTCGGTCTTTACTTGGTGGACACTCATTTTGATGAAAAAAATATATAAGAGACAGTATTTTAATTTTCACAAAAATGTTTACAATACAACATTTGTTTCACCACAATGTGGCTTCTTCAGGAATCTTCATTTTATTGACTGATGGTGTCTAGTTTAAACACAGTTTAAATACAGTTGAGTAAGTGACACAATAATGGTGAAAACAAGTCATAAAAACTTAAGATGTTTATTGGAGTTTGCCGTTAAAAAATGCCATTACGGAAAGATAATCAGTAATAGGGATCTGTCAACATCAAAAAAATGAGTTTTTTGCGATTTTCAGCAAAACGGTAAGTTTTATCATAAAAGTACCTCAGACAAAACAAAATTGTAAACTATAAAATTATCTATAAAAAATGTATCAATAGTTTTTTCCTACGAACTACCGTTTCTGAGATATACCGATTCAAAAAGTTATAGAAGTTATTATCGTCATAATATGCATGAGTACGCCACGTATATACATCTCTAGAGTTGTTGTGTATTATATATTATATTATATATAAATATATATTATATATTATATGTTGAAATATTTTTCTATCGGTCATTCTAACTTATACTTAAAATATAAAATATACATAAGTTATAACTATAAGAATATCAGATAAAATGAAACTCAGTCCCTTAATTTTTAAGCCAGCCTAATTCGAGACATCTGTCTCTTGTTCTATTGTGTATTGGTAAAACAAGCTGATAATGATGCTGATGTGTTGATTATTGAAACAGCAATGGAGCAATGCAATTTGACAAATACAACTATTGTTGTTGGTGAAGATGTAGACTTACTCGTATTACTCACTGCTCGAACGCCAACTGAAAAAACTATTTTTTTCTTAAAACCATAAAAAGCTCAACATCAATCAGATATATATTCATCAAAAAGTTTATCTACTTTTGTAAAGTGTCAAAATCATGTACTATTTTTACACGCAATAACTGGCTGTGATACGACATCTGCATTTTACAGGAGGAGTAAAATAGCAGTTTTGAAAATGTTAGAAAAACAAGATTTTGTTCAATGTGGTGAAGTTTTAAAAGAAGTAATTCAACTCAACAAGAAGTTATTGCCAACGTCATCCGCTTTCTTCTTTCTATGTACGGAGCTCCTAAAAAACGACCTGTTTAGATAATCATCGATATGCATGTTTTGTTAAAAATACTAAAAATAAAAACAAGTTCAATTAGCTTGTCTTCCTCCAACCTGAGTTGTTGATCATCAACATCTTTTTCGGGTTTATTACCAAGTTCAAGTGTGGCTTGGTTATCAGCTAGACCCTACAGAATGGGGTTGGAAATTGATCAACAATTTATTAGAGCCAGTTCAAACTTTACTCCTACCTGCGCCGGAAAAACTGCTGAACCCAATTTTTTGGCAACTGCAAAAAAGGATGCAGTGCTAAATGTAGTTGCAAAAAAGTTGGACTGTTTTGTTCTCTAGCATGCACAACTTTGTCAAGGTCGGTCGTGCTCTAATGTTCAACCACAAACGATGGAGAATTCGTTTGATTCCGACGAAGTATCATGCAATACATCGATATTGACGCAATTTACTTGCCTCCAAAGTGAAGATGAAGAAGAAGCAGGAGAAGAAGAACAAGAACAAGAAGAAGATCAAGAAGAAGAACAAGAATTTAAAAATTATGAATAAGGCGAAAGAAATTCATCACTTTTTTGAAATTTACACCCCTTTTATCTTTTCCAATCTTTGAAAATTTCCAATAGTTTGCAATAGTTTCATATTAAATAGGATCACAACCGACCCGTGGAGTAGGCCTAATGGGAAAACCACATTAAAAAAAAAACGTGCTAAGTACACTACCTCAAGGTGACGTGGAAACGTGTACATATTATGACGATAACAACTTTTTTACTTTTTGAATCGGTATATCTCAGATACGGTGGGTCGTAGGAAAAAAACTATTGTTATATTTTTTATAGGTAATTTTATAATCTACAATTTTTGTCTGAAGTACTTTTATGATAAAACTTACCGTTTTGCCGAAAATCGCGAAAAACTCATTTTTTGACCTTTGACCTTGAATAAATTTTTTTCCTTAAAGAACTTTCAGGTATTGTTTATAATTATGTTTTGAACAATTTTACTCATTTTCCGCTTGTTGGGAATTTATGTACCTTCGAATGTCTAAATTAACCGGACTAACATCATTCCGCTGCGAAATAACAGCCAATATCCCTCCAACGCTCTCTAGAACTCGTTCCAGATAGGAGTCATCTCCGAGACTACCTACTAAAGAATGTAAAACGCATTCGGCTCTTTTTCATATCATCATTACGATAACAGCAATTGGGGGTGAAGCAGTAACGCCGGGAAAAAGCAATAACTGTCACTTGTTTCTGCCATCCGAGTAGGCGTCGGGGCCACCGCGGTGGCACAGCATAGAACACGGAATAAAGATAGAATATTATAAGCAGTTGCAGTGGCGCGTAAAATCATATATGACACTCATATCCATGGCAACTCCGGGCCGATATGAATATTTCATAGAATCCATTTTCATACTTTATTGAACGTGTCGCCTCTGATTATATACAATATACCTGACCTACAGACGTTACTCCTGGCGTTTCCTCTTTCGGTCGTTTAGTTGGATTGTCGAAGGGTGCTCGGAAGAAATATGTGATTGTACAGCTGAAGTGTAACGATGAGTTTGTATGACTTGAAATCCAAATAGAGCACGATTTTCTATGAAAAAAATATCGAAATACTTCATTCCTTCGATGCATAACTCTTTCAGTTGTCACACTTTAATTTCACCAAGCATTTTGAAATATTGACGTACAGATCCATCTGTGGTACAGTTTGCCAAGTATTAATTGCAGGTATCCCTGGATTGGTACCGCAAGGAGCGCTGATTTCGTAGAATTACGGCGTAATTATGTTTCCTTTACCGACGGGATCGACGTCCATTTTGAACATTTTTAGTTGAATCTGTTTTATTAATTAATAACATGGCTTGGAGTTGAATGAGCTAAAAGCTGGTTTGCCGGGCTTTCTTTCGAGAAATATAGTATCAATTAATTTTGGATTATACGGAGGATTGTTTGAACCTCGAGAAATTTTACTGGTGCCTTAGATTTTGGTATTGGAGTTATATTGGGCCCATAAAGTCGATATTTTCGGGTTAACCAGAAGGCCATCCTCTTTTGCTTCTTTATTTGAGGCCACCATTTAATATTAAATAAGTTAACATTGGATCTACCATCTGATCCAGTTTGAAAGAGAGCATAATTCTTAACATTTCCATTGAAGGTGACATTGCACAAGTGCAATGATCTGAACACCCCATTCATATACTAACTGACAAAGAAACTTCAACACCCAGAAGGAGCTGTTTGAATTTTAATTTTTTTTTTGGTAAAACATAGATAGTATAGCAAGGAGTGAATGATTAAAATTTGGAGAAAAAAATCGTGAAGGTCTTTTCATATAAACATTTTCTGTTACTTAAATATGTAGTCGTTTTTTGCAAAGTTTTTGAATTTTACAACAAACCAGGTGTTCGAGGAGATCCAAAGTCGATGTTTAGTTGTTAAAATGCCTAGAGCACGTGTACGCGGAATTTATCGCCAGCTAAGTGAATTTGAAAGAGGTCGAATTATTGGTCTACGGCAGGCGGGGTTGTCATTTCGAGAAATCACTAACCGTACGAACAGAAATCCAACTACTGTTATGAGATGTTTTCAAGCGTGGTTTTATAATGCCCAAAATCGAAGAAGAGTAGACACCGGACGTCGAAGGGGCACAAATGAAGTTCAAGATCGACGTCTAAGACTTATGGCTATTAGAGACCGATTTGCGACAACTCGATCATTGGCTGATGAGTGGTTGGGAGAACAAGGCCATCCTGTAACTGTTCGAACGGTTTACCACCGGATAAGGTCTTTTGGACTGCAGTATTATTGAACCCATTTTGAGTTACCTCTGATGCTGGCAACGATTACAGTAGTGCAGAGAATATCAACATTGGAATGTGGAATGGCTGATGAATCTCGATTCTCCTTGGGTGCACATGATGGCCGAAGAAGGATTAGACGACGTTAGAGAGAAAAACGTGAACGTCAGTATGATATTGAGCGTCATGTACACTGGACGGTAGGCGTTATGGTATGGCGTTATGGTTTAGTCTGTATTCGAGATAACATGACAGCGCTGCGTTACCTTCAAGAAATAGTGGAGCCATATGTTCTCCCTTACCATAACCGGCTCGAGAATCCAATATTTCAGCAAGAAAATGCTCGACCTCATGTTGCCAGAGTTAGTTTAATTTTTTTGAAGCGACCCATGTGAATCTTTTGCCATGGCCGCCTTGATCCCTCGATCTTTCGCCCATAGAGTTTGAGACATCATGGGTAGAAGGCTTGAAAATTCACCCCAGCCCTCACGGACTTTGGCGGCTCTGAAACATGAACTACAGGTAGCTTGGAATGGTATCCCTCCAGAAGAAATAGACCATCTTATTGCATCAATGCGAAGACGTGTATAGATAATCGCGATGGACAAACACATTATTAACAAATTTATTTAAAAAAATTGAAAACCCTTCGTTTTTCTTCTTCAAATTTTAATAATTTACTCCTTGCTATACTATCTATGTTTTACCAAAAAAAAATTAAAATTTAAACAGCTCTTCCTGGGTGTTGCAGTTTCTTTGTCAGTTAGTATAAGTAGGCCATCAGCTTTGTGGATTCATATAATTCAGGCTATGTTCGAGGTTTCATTACTATCTATTATCAAGATCAGTGTGTTTTACACTTTAAACCTGTACATCGAAAATCATATAACAGCTATTGGATAATTTATTATTGTGCGAGTTTATGTGAACAGATATCTTGGATCTTTTTTTCTTGATTATTTGCTTACTGTAGGTATATTAGTCTGATTTGAACTAATAAAGTATCATCTTATATTAAAGCCTAGCCTGCGATAGTGAACCTATTCTCAAAAGCACACTATTATTTCCCTTTTAAGGACCATACAGTTTGTACTGTTTTTAATAAATCATTTAAGTTATGAACTCTGAGTTCAGTATATTACTTTGAGATCCTGCTTTAAGAAGGTGCCCATTTATAGCTAGCTAGTCGGTGATACTGAAACTCTGAAACTGTATGTGACAGTCTTGAAACTCTCGAAGGAATGCAGTGTTGTGAGGGAGCTTCCATCTCTTAATTTGGGAGACGGCGTTTCGTTCTGAGCATGCGCACTGAAACTCTTCAGACAGGCGTGGTGCGCATGTCTACCTGTGAAGCCAGAATGACTCCGTTCCTCATGGGAAAGTCAGTCCAAGTTATCTCTGGCCAAATTTCACGAGGTGACTCTACAGGCTATTTGAAACAGAAAATTTCCTATGGAGTGTGGTCCAATTGCCTTTCGTTGTAAAGTTATTCAAGATCCTACTATTTTTCACATTTTTTTCACTAAAAACATAATATAACTTGTGTAATGATTGTAAATGAACGTTTTTCTCTTACTTTGAAATGGAAGAATACTGTTTCTAAGACAATATTTTATTATTTACAGTTAAGAACTATTTTCCCTGAAGGTGGGCTTGAAAAGAAACACAGAATTATGCCTCGTATGGCAACTTCTACTTGAATATTATTCAACAATGAATTTGTTACTGCAGGTAGTCCCAGTTACAGCAGGCAAATTCTTAGGACAGATTGGCATAGACAACTTGAAAACTATCAAACTATCAAATTCAGTGTACACCATTGCAAAGAGCGAAAAACTAACTGACTTAGTTTTCTAGGTGTCCTCAGTGAAAGACGGTCAGAATGACTGAAGCCAGAATGATGAGGAAAATCGAGCATCTCGCCGTTATGAAGTTCCTAAATAAGCAAAGAAAGAAACAAAAAATCATTCATGAAGAGATGGTTGCTGTTTACCAAGACTGTCATTATCCACCGTTCAAAATTGGTCAAGTGAATTCAAAAGAGGCAGAGAAATCATTGAAAACGATCCTCGCTCGGGCGAGCCCGTTATCAGCACCACTGAAGAGAATGTAAAAAAGTGGAAAAGCTGCTACTTGAAGATGCCAGAATAAAAATCAAAATGTTGGCAGAGGGTGGATACCATGCATGCTATCCTTCATGACCATCTTAACCTCTCAAATATCAGTGCAAGATAGGAACCGAGAATGCCCAGCGCACCTCAGAAGCAAGTGCGAATCGCTGTAAGGAATTTTTTAAGGTCCTGTGGAAAAGATACAACGACTATTTTCATCCGGCTGGTTACTGGCGATGAGACTTAGGTTCATCACCATGACCCTGACAGTAAACAAGAGTCCTTGCAGTGGAGTGAAGAGGGTGCACAGCCCCCAAACAAGTCACTCCGTCCGCTGGAAAACTAATGGCTACTAAATTACTCCTCCTTCCAGTCGAGACTTGGACCCAGAGACTACTATCTATTTCCAATTATGAAAAAATATCTCCGTGGAAAGCGATTATTCGACGGTGAAGTACCTATTTTGAGAAGAAGCCGGAAGAATATTTTTTGCAAGGCTTAGAAAAGCTTATTTCTCGATCTAACAACTGTATTGCGGTTCTAGGAGACTCAATTGAAAAAAAGAATTTTTCTAAAAAGTTTTCTTTCGTGCCTATACCGAGAATGCATTGAACACCCCTAGTAATTGTCAATATGCCAACATACGAAACGGAAAGTTTCTTAAAAAAAAAGTTCCAGATAACAACTTGCTAACATTTCTTCTAAATGGCTGCAATTTTCGGTTTTGAGACGAAAATCGTCTTAAACGACTAGGTCGGACTCACTGATGAAGAATCTGAATATCTAACTTTCAACAGGAGGACGCTAGAGCCTTGAAACTTTCGGGCAAGATTTTTTGTTCAAGTGCCGCGGCTGAGTTCGTTAATGAACAAAATTGGTAAAGCAGTTCCGCAGTTATTCACGTTTGAAAAACTTGTGCCAATTTTTTCCGATATTCTCGAAACTACAGATCAGAACGATCTGAAATTCAGCATTTAGAAGTATAATAATAACTCGCATGTTTGTGCAGATTTTCGTGAGGATCGTGTAATAAGAAGCCCAAAAAAAATATTTGGAGGACCGTGTGTGATATGAACTAGCGTGTACTCATATTTTACAGAATTTCACCCGATCTTACTGTTTGTTATATATGCACAACGCACAAACGTATGGTTTTTCCGTCGAACAAAGCCCTAAGCCCCCAACCTCTGCAAAAACGGGCTCGCAGCCACAATTCACGGGATGACGATCTAAAACTATAGAGTCGTAATCGCATACCGGACCGCGTTTGAGAGCTGGCCAAAATTTGTCTTATTGTTAGAAAACACAATAGACGGCTTTTTTACTACCCCACGCCCCTTGTGAATTTTCCCGACCCTCTTTTGCTCTTTTCGTGAACGGATATACGAATCGCCAATTATTAACGGGGAGACCGTAGTGTGTACACATCAGTGACGGCTCGTGAGGATTATTACTATCATAATACTTGACTTTTATGGCTATCGATAAATCAGGTGGGATGGCCGCTAAGAATCTGTGCTGAGTAATTGTCCCCATTGAATATCTTACCCGGAGATTGGCTGGTTCCTGGAATAATTGAAATTTTTGGTTTATTATTTTTAGATGATGTCGTAAAAGTTTTGAATATTCTATTTCGTTTCTTAATGTATGCAGAATCATTTCGAATAAATCTAATATAATTCAGTATTTGTCAAAAAAGTACCGAGAATCGCCCAATGAAACAAAAAACTCAGGAAAAGCAGTGAGGTGAAGTCAGGAACTTTGCCTGGCTTGTTCAACAGTCTTTTTTCTAAAAAAAATTCACGGAAATCAATAATAATAATAATTCATTTATTCATTCCCAATAAGGTACATATGACAGAATATGAATAAATTTTTAACCCATCATAAATTTCATGGGGAGTCAGGTAAAATTTTGTCTAAAAAGACACATAAGTATATTAGGAGTACAAATAAGTTTCCGCCGTACGGAACCCAATTTCCTAGTTTATGAATCATTCCTAATGATTTTAAACGATGTAAGACTGCTTGCTGAGTGACTTCTAATGTTAGAGCAAGTTCTATTTGTGTTTGAGATGAATCTTCCTCCAATAATTCCTCCAATTCTGCATCCTCGTAAATTTTTGGCCTTCCACTGCGATCTTTGTCTTCTACGTTAAACTTTTGAAAACACTCTCGACACGTTCTCTCACTCAAAGCACCCTCACCATATGCTTCTACGAGCAATTGATGCGCCTCAGCAGCAGATTTCTTGAAATTAAAGAAGTAAACTAATATTTCCCGCAAATGACGCTTACTTGGCTCAAATTTTGACATTTTCAACTTATAAAAATTATATTTTACCAATATAAAATCAATGATATTTATAGGTTATGTTGTTCTTGAATGTCCAAACTATTTTTTAAGCCGGTTATAATCTGCGAAAGCTAACCGAAACTCCGTGCCGCGCCATCTACAAAAAAACGGCGGAAACTCATTTGTACTCCTAATAATATATATACTTAAAAATTTATAAAACAAAACATTAGTCAAACAAACAATAAATAAATAAATTTGGCCAGACAACTAATTTCATAACAATATATTTTTTTTTAAAGTAACATTCCGGTATTCATGTATTGAGTATTATGCTTTATTCATTTCAGTTCATTCTTAAGCTTTATTCAGTTTAATTTCTTCATTCTGGACGGCGGTTTGTTGGAAATTCCTGTAGCTAGATGACTTACATTTAACTGTGATAACTTCTATGCGATGGTATGGTATGATGAAGTTGTTTTTGTTTTAAGTATCATAGTTGTGATTATAGTTGTTTTTCAATAGTTTGTCCTTATTATCATGGATGTACACGTGAATTCTACCAGGTTTTCGTATTGGCATGACGAGCATAGCTCTTTCACCAAGTGACTACTCAGCAGTCCCTACAGTCGACCCCTAAAGGTAGAAAGTGTGATAAGGATTACGCCATATCATCGCGCGAAGCGAGAACCCCTCCGAAGAGATGAACCCACCAGCTTCCAGTTTGGGCCCCGACTCGAAAACCAGATCCGTCTGACTGGTAGCAGCGAAGCACTATTCAACCTCTACTGGCTCTGCAGGTCAGTACCCGAGTTGGTTTGTGACGCAACTCACCCCCCGGAAGGAATTCTTATCCAAGCACCCGAAGGCAGTCCCATGAACTAAGATAATCTCAAGATTGATGACTTCTTTTAATCCTGGTACGAGCACCGTCTAACGGCCTGTACGTCCTGAGCCAGCGAACCCATGTAAAGTCATTTGATTGATCCTGGCGTCAAGCACTAACGGCTTAGCCATTTCGTAGAGATCCACAAACCCTAAAAAGATACGCATTGATCTGAGGCCAGGACAAGGCCAGTCGAATCGTCAAGTCCCGCTAAACCCCGAGTCATTCCATGAGAATATCCCGAACGTGGGGATCTGCGATCAGATAAATGAAATACCTCTCTAGTCCAGCATGCGGAGTTTCAACCACTGCCTCCTCGAGTCCAACACCAATGGGGTGGCCAGGTGGTACAAGTAAAACCTGAGGGCAATCCCTCCCCCGGGTAACCCACCACCTAGGAAACGCAGTATGCTACATAACGCACTCGGCCATTACACAGCATCCGGAGATTTATACTGCAATAGGGCAGAGTACGCCAGTTTTAAGGGGGAAGCCATGTGCTGCGACAGACTTCCTGTCACTGAGTTAGTCAACCGGCTCAGCCATCCATTTCACCAGAACGGCAAAACTAGGACCCCATTCGGAGATCTTCCACCATACAGATCAAGTGACTGGCGCGAAATGGCATTACGTTAGGCTCCAAGACTTAACCATCCATTTCGCCGGCACAAAACTAGTGTCCTAGTCATGACAAGCACCCCCATCACGTCTTGATCTAATACCTGGGGGGAGATCATGGATGTGCATTACACAGATAAATATAAGAATGGACGTCAACGTAAAATTTTTTCTCTGGGAAATAGCTCTCTACAGCTATATCTACTACTTACGCCACATAGTATTTTCAGTACCTGCTAATGTTTTATGAATACTTTCAGACAAATCCCCCAAAAAAGAACGACGAAGTTAAGGACACTATGAAAGTTGTTGCAGTAAGTAACCTTGACTGCTTCAACTCCCGCCATTTGCTTTATTCTTCTAACTGCATAGGTAGCTCGTGACAACTCAGGAATCATTTCATCAATGTGGATCTTTGGTTCAAACAGTAGTCTCTGTGTTTTATCACTGTTCATCATCATTTTGTTTGAGCTGAACCATTCCTGGGCTTCCTTCAGCATCTTCTTGTCTTTCTCTTCCAATTCCTGATTGTCCATCCCTTTTTTCAGAAAAGAAGTGTCATCAGCGGAGAGAACGTTTTGATCTGATTTCATATTAGCTGGCAAATCATTCATGTATATCACAAACAAAAGGGGCCTAACACAGAACCCTGCGGTACACCATGACTCACAGTCTCCCACGAAGAAGACCTGACTCCCAAGCTTGTTTTCTGCATCCTGTTTGTCAGATAACTTTTCATCAGGTCCGGTACTATCAAAAGCCTTCACCATTCTTGCGTCATTTTCGCTTTGTGAGTCGGAGCGGAGTCCTGTTGAAAGTCCAATGCGCATCCCCGAAGTGCTCCTGGGCCCGCGGAAGTACTGCGGCCTTGAGAATGTCGCAGCGGTAGACTTCTTGATTGATTTTGACCGTTTGATCCACGAAAACCAAGGGTGTTTTGCCGCTGCGCAAATTTCGCCCCAGACTATGACGGATTGCGGATTTTGATGATGCTCGATGATGGTCGACGTACCGGGAGCCTCTGCGCAACATACTCTGTCATTTTGGTGGTTGTGAGATTGTTTTACGATAAAAAGCTTCTTGTCTGTGATGAGAATGTGCTTCTATTGCTGACCGGCGGCGAGACGAAGGAGTTGGAGGCATCTTTGGAGTCGTACGCCCTTGTTTTCATCTTTGAGGAGTTGAACTTTTTGGAGCTTGTATGACTTGGGGTTGAGCTCCTTTTTGGACATTTGACGAACGGATTGACGGTTGATACTGGTCTCACGGGCTATTTTCCTTATGGAGACCCTCAGATTTCGATTGACTCGCTTCTTGACGATGTTGCGATTGCTAGGAGTATTGACAGTGTGTTTTGAAACGGCAAATTGTATCGGACACGGTTTGTCGAGACACATTGAGCAAACGAGCAGTTTAGCATTGACGCTTACCTTGACGAAACAGCTCCAAAATTGCGTTACGTTTGTCTGACATTCTAACACTCTGTAAAATAAAGTAATATCAAACTGAAAATTCACATATAGGTACAAGAAAATGAAGAGAATCTAATAGAATAAAAATCACCTGGCTGTGCTATAATACTTTTGTTCAAGAACACAGTAAAATTTGTAATACTGTGACATTGCAGATCAGAGATGTTCAATATAATTTTGGTCTGGAGAGGCAGCGAGTCAATCCATTCGTTAATGCCATTCATTTCTATACGGTCGATGATAACTCTTGTCCGGTGTAGACGAGCATTATCGTCGATTAAACTAAAATTGTCTCCAAAGGCTGACTCAAAGGGAACAATAATTGGTTCTACAGCAAATCGTGATACCTTACCATTGCCATGGTTGCTTTAATGAGGATACTAAGATCTGTGCGTTCATTGAAGCAAATGCCTCCCCACACTGAGCCGCTACTGAAAAGAGTTGTTGGCATCGTTGACTCTGTTCTCGCTACACCAATATTCACCCATCAGAATGAAACAGATGAAATCTGGACTTATCTATGAACAGGCAGGTGAGCGTCCTAATTGTCATGTTCAAGAGCCCAATGATATCTTACATCCCACTGCTCATTACTCAATCTCGGGTGCCCGGCGGATCTTTTTGTCCTCAAATTGAAACTGTGCAACCTATTCTGGATTGTTTGACCAGAAACTATCCTACCAACAATGTTTCAAGTTGAACGGTCCCTGAACGCATGTTTAACTCGTGACAATTAATCCACAACTGATAACACACAACCCGAGATCGACTGTAATAGCACTGCACATACGGACCACAAAAAAGAAGATCATACACATACACGAAATGAGTTTTTTGTAATTAAGCCATTCAGTATCATAAGGACCATATTTTTTTGTGTGCAATACGCAAACATACGCCTCTTCACATCTTCAAATTTGATTCAAGTGCAAAAAGTAAGTTTCCTCTCAAATATCCACTTTAATTTTTGAGCATTGTAGTTTCAGCTTCAATTAATAAAACCACAGTTTGAAATATTCAGTGTCCAACTCTTCCTCAATTCACGATCTCGAGCCAGACTGTTCCACGTCCGCCACTGGAAGTTGTTTTTTTGGGGGTACCGATTTGAATCGGCAATTATTAACGGAGAAAAGCCAGGCGCAATGTGTGTTGTTACTATTATATTCATTACACGTTGCCGGGGGAGAAAAGCTACCTCGACCAGTCCTGTATATGACGCAGTGCAGCAGCATCCCCTGCTTTATCGCTCACTTCGAAAGGGTGCTCGATTTCAATGAGCTAATTGACAGGCAACACCAGGGACCTCCATTCTCTTATGATAATGCGTCCGAACATGAATGTATTCATGCACTTTTCACGGATTTTGGTCTGGAATAAAGACCGCAGGCTGTGTTGGAAGAAGGGTTATGAAAACATGTAAATTTCTGAATATGGATGTGTGAACGTTTGTATGTTGATTCGAGGATTGCAAGGGGCTCTTAAGATTTGGAATCGCTTGCTTTCACGAGTGCTTTCGATGCTACCTGAGGTTAGAGGCAACATGGGATCTCAATATTCTGATATTACTATCAGTAAAACAAGTTTTTACAAATTCTAAGTTTTACTAGTGTATGATGAGATCTCTGAATTATCTTGGGTTGCTTATGAAGTAATTTCGTTATTTTTTTGGAAAATGAAAAACAATTTACGTATAAATTTTTTCATCTTTGCTGGTAAAAAACTGATCCATTTGATTTTTGACCTCTTCATTCGAAGTAAAGGTTTAACCGTCCAAAAATTTTTGCAATGGCTGGAACAAATAATAATCCGAAGGCGCCAGATCTGGACAATATGGTAGGTGTAGCAGTGTATCCCATTCAAGCTGTAAAAGCTTTTGGCGAATGACCAAACTTGTATGAGGTCTTGCATTAGTGGAACATTACACCTTTTCTGTTGATAAATTCTGGCCTTTTCTGTTGAAGTGCATCATTCAGTTTGTCCAGCTTATGACGGTAGACTTCCAAATTAATTGTTGTGTTACCCGGTAAAAGCTCAAGAAAACAATTCCTCTAAAATCCCACTAAACAGACAGTATCACCTTCTTTGATGGATATTGGCTTTCGAAATGCTTTGAGGCGGTTCTTATTTTTTGCTTCATGATCTCTTGCGGTCAACATTGTTATACAGAATAGAATAAGAATTTATTTGCGTTAAGAACATAACAAATAAACTTGTTAACCTTTAATGAGTTACAAGGTGCGTCAAAATTAAATACAAAACGAGGAATAAAATTCAACAAAAAAAAATGAAATACAAATTCAAATGGCAACTGGTTTAAGAAAAATGAAGGATAAATATTAAGAATCCAAAAATCTGACATTAAAATTTAAAATCTAAAAACTCTTATATGGAAAAGAATATATTCTTCGTCAAGAACATTTTCATTCTACGCTTGGAGAGATTTCTACCCAGAAGACCTGTTTATTTCGGTTTCGGATGGCATAATCATGCTGAAATGACTTGGTTTTGTCAGCTTACAATGCATTTTTCGTTCCCAGTAATGATGCGCTTCAAAAATAGATCATTTTCGTGACTTTTGAGAAGCGAATCATGCACGTCAATGCGAAGACAGAAATTTCTCTCCGTGAGAACATGGGAAATCCATGTTCGAGTTTTGAGGTTGAACCCAGCCCTTTCAAGTGGTCATAAACAGATTAATTCGATAAATTTAACCTCTCACCGATCTCACGTGTTGTTATTTGCCGATTTGCATCAACTAATGCCTTTATCGTGTCTTTATTAGTTTCAACTGGTCTTCCGGAACGAGATGCATCATCGACATCAAAATTGCCGGATCGAATTTTTGCAAACCGGTTCTGCCACTGACGTACTGTTAACACATCTTCTCCATACCCATCTGTTAATTTCTTTCTGACTTGAACAGCATTTTTACCTTTTCTATAGTATAAAAGTGAAATATGCTGCTTATTGATGGCTCTACATATTTAAAAGTACCAAAAACTACTGCGTAGAATTAATTGAACTTTTTCACACACAACCCCTTTTATATAAGCTCTCAAAACATATAGTGATTATTCGGCTTAAGTGTGCAGTTAAATCCTCTGTCGGAAAAAAAATGGAAATACTTTCCCAACAATCTCATATTTTATGTCGAAGTTTTCATGCGTCGTCAACCATTTGTGAACATTTAAGTTGTATGTACATTAATTTTAAGCATATAGATGCCTCTCACCAAATAAAACACTTTTTTCATTGGCCATTTTCAGGTTAAAGGTTATAAAAGTTTAGAAATTTCACGATGTGCTAATACACTCGTGTAGTGCTTTGTTTACACGTTCAGAAAATATAACGTTTACTGTAATTGTTTTACTGAATAAAGTTGGTGTTCAAAATTCAATAAAAATTGTTCAAGAAAACATTTTTAATTACTCAATTCTCATGCTATGATGCTCATTGCAGCATTTAAAATGAAAATATTTCTCTATTCTTGTCTATAAAAAAAATTTCCACTTGATGTTCATTCAATTCAATTCCATTTCCCATCGAATTAATAAATTTTTCATATAAAAAAATATCCCAGTTTTAATCGAATTCATAAATTTGTTATATGAAATCACCACTATGAACACATCAACTGTACAAAATAAAAAGAAGTTTACATTAACTAAACTCTATGAATTCTATAGATTATAGTTTATGTCAACATTTTCATGCGTAGTCATGCACTGTGTTGCAGACTTTGTCATTTGTTACTCGAATTATCTTCGACTGATTGTGAAGTAAAAGCAAATGGGACAACCTAGGCATAACTTGACTGAAGAAGTGAATCAAGAAAAGAGTGCAATTTCTTCAGTTTTAGTCAGATTTTAAAACATTCAACATTGAACATCTCAGAAACACTGCATTATAGGAGAAATTATGGAAAATATTTCAATTTTATGAAATTATTTCAGATTCTCGTAATCATTCAAGATCGCTATTTGGATAGCTGTCATCTTTTGACGTTTGACAAGTGAAACCTACGCCATTACAGAATATTACAGAATTCACAGAATTCTATTGCAATTACATCTCCCATTTTAGATTTTTACAGTCCACTTCTTGCTATGGATTAGATTCACTTCAATATTATGTTGACTCTTCAGAAATTAACCGTAGATAAAATCACTTCGCTGAAATCACGAAATTTTCTTCAAATTAGTCGACTCAAGTAGACATTCGTGTGATAGCGAAACGATTGTTGTAAACATAACAATAAAAATTAGTGAAAATCAGAATAACCTTATTTAAATATTATTTAATATGGATTTTCACCAAGTAAGGACTGATTCAATTCAATACAATTTAGTACACTAAAGCGCAAACTGTAAAAAAAAGTGATAAAACTTGGCTCCTGAAAAATCTTATAATTCTTCTTAGCTACCTCCATCCATGAATACTGGAACAGATCCACAGAGAAACCACCAAGATGTACGAAATAAATACATCAAGTGCACAGCGGTGTTTTAATTGATTTCTGCTAATTAGTTTTCATTTCTATAGAGTCTTTACCTCTAGAAGTTAATTGCTCGCTTGGTAGGTGTGCCCTATTGGTCACTAATAGATCTGAACTGAGCAGTCGGCGTAAATCATTTTTATGAGCTGGGAGTAGTCAAGACCAACCTCCATGCTTTATGATAATTGCTGCGACATGACATGTATCAGCGTTTCCTGAATGCGTGAAGTTCTTGAAGAATCTGGAGGCGAGTGATCTTACAATCTGGGTCATTTGTCTTTTGATTCCCTGCGAATCTTATTTTCGGGTTTTCACCTATCTTTTAAAATTTTTTCACTTAAAATTAGATCATATCGTAATTGTTTGAGTATCTCATTCATTTCAGATGTATTTCTGATCATGAAATCAATTAGTGTCAAGAATACACAAGATATTCTGTAACCACACAACTTGCTGTGTACATTCTGTCAAGAAAGTACCGGGAATTATCGATTTAAATCTGGCGGGGCAATGAGGCAGGTAAAAATTTTTTTTTCTAGGTTGGTACCACTGTCCTTAATTACTATGCCAAGCTTGAGCGGGATCTGTCAACTAGTGTGTTTGCAACAGCTGATTAAGTCAGTCGATGTCAGAGTGCGTGCCGATTTTTACTATGGGTGATTACGTTGAGCAAAGAATTTGTTTAAAGTTTTGTGTTGTAAATGAATTTTCGTGTGCCGATGCATTGAAAATGTTGCAAAAGGCCTTTGGTGATAATGCTCTATCGAAAACTCGTGCATATCAGTGGTACAGAGCCTTCAAGGACGGTCGTGAAGTGGTCGCCCATCGACGGCTTCGATCGAAGATAACGTCGATAAAATTAAGGAAAGGGTGCTGGAAAACTGTCGTACCAGCTTGAGAGAGATAGCACATGATCTTTAGATATCCCACGAGTCCGCACGTACGATTTTGATTGATATTTTGGGCATGAGAAAGGTGGCCGCACGACTCGTACCGAAAGACCTGAATTTTCTTCAAAAACGTCATCGCGAACAGGTTGCTTCAGACATGCTGGATCGCTGTAATTCCGATTCTACATTCATGGAACGCATTATAACTGGTGATGAGACCTGGGTCTACGAGTACGATATGCAAACAAGCCAGCAGTCATCGGAATGGGTGGCAAAAAATGAGCCGAAACCGAAAAAACCACGCCAAAGCCGCTCGAAAATGAAGGTGATGCTCATTGTTTTCTTCGATATCCGTGGCGTGGTGCACTACGAATTCGTTCCAGAGGGTCAGAAGGTAAACAAGGAGTATTACCTAGGCGTTATGAAACGTTTGCGTGAGCGTATCCGTAAGAAGCGGCCAAATTTGTGGGCGAACAACTCATGGATTTTGCATGACGATAACGCGCCTTCTCACCGAGCTACGATTGTGACTGACTTTCTCGCCAAAAACTCAACAAACGTGCTTCAGCAACCACCGTATTCGCCGGATTTGGCTCCCTGCGACTTTTTCCTCTTCCCAAAACTAAAATTGCCCCTTCGTGGCACCCGTTTTGAGTCGATTGAAGCCATAAAACAAAATTCGGCGCGAGAGCTAAAGTCCATCCCGGAAAGCGCCTTTAAAAAATGTTTCGATAATTAGAAGTGCCGTTGGCATAGATGTATTGGAGCAAATGGAGCCTATTTTGAAGGCGACCCAATAAATTTTGACGATTAAATGTAAAAATGTTGTTTTAATTGAAAATTCCCGGAACTTTCTTGACAGAGTAGTATAATGTCAAATGGAATAAATAAACCAACAGATATGAAAAAAACATTTAAATTAATAAACAAATATTTAAAGGAGACAAAATTTTGTTTCTGATCTTATCATTAAGAACACCAACTGCCTTTCAAAAACATGAACACAACTTAAGGACTTCTCAAAAAATATAATTTATTTGAAATATTAAATATATTCAAATAAGTTAATTCAAAAAATCTCTCAAAACATGCACTATATCTTCAAAAAACAATTATAATTCTGGTAATCGCTTCATCGGCCTTAAATAATATTCCAAATATCAAAATCAAATAACTATCACTATATCTCACACCTCCATTTGTTTTAACAGGATAAATTTTTTTATTAATTTTATTTAGGCCGATGAAGAGATTACCAGAATAATAATTGTTTTTTGAAGATATAGTGCATGTTTTGAGAGATTTTTTTGAATTAACTTATTTGAATATTTAAATATATTAAATATTTCAAATAAATTATATTTTTTGAGAAGTCTCTAAGTTGTGTTCATGTTTTTGAAAGGCGGTGTTCTTAATGGTAAGATCAGAAACAAAATTTTGTCTCCTTCAAATATTTATTTATTACATTCAATGACTTTTTATATCTGTTGGTTTATTTATTCCATTTGACATTGTATATTGAGTTTTGAGTATATACGTCTATTAAATATAAACGGTGCTTATTGTAGACATTAATTTAATTCTGAAAGTTTTTTGAATAAAAATTTTTTTGAAATTAAAATTGTAGAAGACTAACAGTATAAATCTGTTTTGATATTCAAATTTTACCAGAAAGATGACAAAAGGTGTTGGACCAGAATGGCCAATATATAATTCAACGAAATATTTATGCATTATACTTAAATTGTTTTTTATTTTCCCAAAAAAATACGAAAATACTTTCCGAAGAACCCAAAAGTTGATTTCGACTCTAAAGTACAATGCAATTTCGCACTCATATAAAATTAAATATTATTGAATATAACTGCACTGAAATCGAATACTAAGAAACCACATAATACACTTATACTTTTACTATAGATTTTGGAAGCATCAGAGTTGACATTTGTTTCAAATTAGTGATTAATGAACATAGTATTTCGAAGATAAACAGCAAGTTGTGTGGGTTACAGAATATCTTGTGTATTCTTCACACTAATTGATTTCACGATCATATTTCACAGTTTTTGAATTTGTAAGAATTATGTTAACAACAGTTTGTTTTCAGGGTTGGAGCATAGATTGGCATCTATTTACTCTGTGATAGATTCCTTTTGCATACGTGTCAGATTTGTCTTTTCATTCTGAACATCTAATGCACATTGGAATAATTAAAGTTCTTAAATACAGGATGATACTGATAGTAGTAGTCACAGGACGAAATATCCATCTAATATTTGAGTTACATTGACTGTAGTGGGTTTTCCAATAAGACATTTCATTTTAAATAGCACCGCTATCTGGACAGCTATGACTGTTGAAGCTGACATCTTTCCACATCTGACAAGTAAACTTACGCCATTACTAAAAATGGAACGATTCAACGCATTGAAATTGTTAAAATTCACTACAAAAATGGTGAAAACTATGCAATTTTCATCGGTCGATCATCAAAATGATCCGGATTTTCATAAAAAAATCGTCTTCGGTGATGAGGCCAATTTTTACTCCGGAGGTTACGTTAATGAGTAGAATTTTGGCATTTAGGGCTCGGAAAACTCAAAAATGATTGTTGAAAAACCTCTCCATGCTCAACGTTGCCCTGATTGTTGCTTTTTTGGGCTGGTGGTCTGATTGGTCCTTATTTATTCGAAAATGGGGCTGGTACAACAGTTACGGTGAATGGATTGCTCTACAGAGCTATGATTATTGATTCTATATCGCCAGCATTGGAAGATATTGATGTGGAAATTTATTTTCAACAAGACACAATCAACGACATAATCGCAATTTTGAAAAAAATGAGAATTAGTCATGTAAAATTTTATGAAAATGATATGGTGCAGCAAACGTAGCACTGGCGGCCATTTGTTTGATATTGTTTTCAGTTTTTGATAGCACACCTTATCTTTACGATTGATTCCTCCTAAAATATACTCGTTTTTTTCAATATCAGAATAAAACTTCCAATTGGAAAACCCTTATAATTAACAAATGTTCAATACACTATTACAAGACCATATGTAACAGGTGGATTTTCTGAACACGTTGAATTCGATTCGATCGCTTAATGTGATATTAGGAGATCTTAATTTAATTTTTAATGTAGGGGCAGCATCGAATATTTTTTGCAATACTAAATTTAACCGAAAACTCGAATTAACATTGAACATTTAGTTTATTATAAAATTCTCAATAATAAAAATATAAAATGTATCTTATAAACATGTGTGGAACTGAAAAAATTGACAATAAATAAGAGAAAAAATTATAACTTGTTTTCGAAAATACCCCTCCACTCTTCTGAACATTTTCTAGCTCTTGTGATCAAATGAGCTACAGCTTTCTTCAAAACTTCCGGTCGATTTCGTATTGCTTCACATGCAGCTTGAATACGATTAATCAGATGCTCCCTGTCTATGATTTCTTCAGAGTAAACATTTTTTAAGTCCTCCCAGAGAAAATTATCCAAGCATGTAAGATCTGTGAATCTTGCAGGCCAGTCATGAGGTCCCTCTCTACCAAACCAATGATCTGGATAAACTTTGTTCAAATGCGCTACAATTTCACGGGTAAAATGTGCCGGATTTCCATCATGTTTGAAGTATATTCCTCTTGGAATATTGCTTTCATCATCCAAGAGCCCCGGCAAATGCTCGATTAAAAATTGTAAATATGTCACTCCATTCAGCCTGTGTGGAAGAATATATGGTCCAATTAGGCGATTATTGTGAATTCCACACCAAATATTGACTGAAAAACGATGTTGTGAATTGCGTTTCCTAGTCACTTTCGGATTTACTCTGGACCAAATATGTGCATTGCGAACATTAAAAATGCCATCTTTTGTGAAGGTTGCTTTATCAGTAAAGAGCGTTCTGAAGATAGCTCGCAGATTCCGCCAAACCCATCTGCAAAATCGCATCCTCGGTAGTTCATCGCCTAGCTCCAAGGTTTGAACGGATTGTAAATGAAATGGATGCCACTTTTCACAGTGCAGAACTCGCCAGACCTGACAATGTGGCAAATCTAAAACTGAACCAAGACGCCGAGTGCTAGTTCTCATAACTCATAAAAATTGTGAAGCGTGCCATTATTTCATATGGGCTTGTTTGAATTATAGATTCTGAGGAGAATTCCACTTTTCGAAAATTCGATGTACAGGGTGTTTTACAAGATGTGGGATAAAGAATATATTTTTCTCAGTCCGGACTTGCGCTATCGACAAGTGATTATTTGCAAATATTAGACATTGGCCTATACTCATTCCATCAAATTTTTATGAAGATCCATGTAGACGTTCAAGAGTTATGCCGATTGAAATTTTTCGATAAAACATCCTGTATCTCTTAAACTAATATAGTAAGGACATATTTCGGCACTGATTCAGACTCGCCAAAATGTCCTGCATCTGCCCTGAAAGCCTGTACAATCATTCGTGAAACACCCTAATTACGTTTTCGAAAAGATTTTTCCTTGAAAATTTTTCAATAGGATTATATATTTATGTGAATAATAAACAAAATTTTGGAGGCGAAGGGTAAGTTTTTTGATTCTCAGTAGAACTCACGGCAATTCTTGGAACGCTTCATTACAATGTACTGATATGAAAACAGCTAAGTGTCATTGATGTAGTACCGCTTTGGTAACTAATTTGTTACGGAACATCGTCGATTACTCTTGTACATTTGACTTTGAATCTTGTGTTGTCTATCTAACTAAGAAAGTAATTAATCCTAATTAAGTTTTGTTTCACCAAAAAACAGAGCATTTCTGTCGTCAAACTTTAATTTTGCCGTTGAAATCCAAGCATTTTGAAATATTGACGTACATCTGTGGTGCAGTTTGTCAAGAATTAACTGCAGTTCGATACTTCTTACGCTAATGGCGCTGATTTTCGTAGAATTACGACGTTATCATGTTTTTTTGCGTCCATTTGGAACGTTTTTTAGTTGAATCTGTTCAAATTATTGATGACTCAGTGATGTTGGAGGACCTAAAAGTTGGTTTGTCGGCCTTTCTTTCGAAGAATATGGTATCAATTAATTTTGTATAATTCGGAGGATTATTTAAACCTGAACATCCTGTATCTCTAAAACTAATATAGTTAGGACGTATTTCGAGCACTGATTCAGACTCACCAAAATGTCCTGCAACAGGCCTTGAAAGCCTGTACAATCATTCGTGAAACACCCTGTATATGTCAACAGAGTTCGAATAAACAGTGAAACTTAAGCCAAGTTGTTTGTATTTACTTTATTAATTTAAAAAGTGATATGCGAGAAATCAATATCATTTAAATTATAAACATCTCAATATAAGAAAAACAAATGTTAACTTCCGCTATTTTATTGATTTGCACGACAATTGTTTCGTCATACCATGACTTCATCAGGTGAGTATTTAAACTGAGGTATACAATGCAAAACATGACCTTAAATACACAGCTCTGGTACAAAGAATAGAGGGGTGGAAAGAGATGGTTTACATCTATTTAAATCTATTTGATCATTCAATAAAATTTGTCTTTTATTATATATATTGATCCCTAAAGTTTCTAACAGATTTAGTTTCTGACTTTTGTTTTCGATATGTAATATTTCATAGCTCATATTAAAATTATGGCCAGTCTCTAACAAATGGTTGGCATAAGTTGAATTCGGTTTATTATTAATATAACATTTTTCATGTTCTCGTATCCTTGTTTGGAATGAACGGCCTGTCTGTCCCACATATACACATCGGCAATCACTACATGTTAACTTGTGAACTCCTGATTTTTTGTTTTTAGGAATGACATCTTTATTATTTTATATTAAGCTGCCTAAAGAATTAATAGTTTTAAAAGAGATGTTATATTTTTCTTTTTTTTTTAAATATCTAGCAATCTTTTCAGATTTTTGGCCTATGTAAGTTAATGAAATAAATTTGGTTTCGTTTGAATTTTGAAATTTTGGATATACAAGTGATATTGCTTTCTTGTAATTTATTTTATCAAGTAAATTGTCTACAATTAACGGATTAAAATCATTATTGAAAGCTATTTGTTTAATGGTTTTATACTATTTGTCAAAATTTTCTTTCGTCATGGGTATGTTAACCAATCTATAAGCATACTATTATAAGCTGACAATTTTTGTGAAAATGGATGGTTTGAAGTATAATAAATCGTACATGTATGTGTAGGTTTTCTGTATATGGAAAAGTCGTATCTATCATTAATTTTGGTGATTTTTTTAATCCAAGAAATTGATGATATTAATTACTTCATCTTCCTGTGTGAATTCAATTGTTGGATATAATTTATTGATAGATTCCAAGAACGAACAAAGTTGTCTATTTGTGCCTTTACATAAACAAATTATATCATCTACATAGCGGTACCAATAAACGAAATCTTTAAAATATGGGAGTTTTTGGATATTGGTTTCTACGTGATCCATGAATATTTCTGATAACAAGGGGCTTAATGGGTTCCCCATTGTTAGACTTTCTTCGTCTAGATAAATCGTGCCGTTGAACATAAAGTAATTTTGATCTAGGCAAACGTTTAAGGCGTCTAATATTTCTGTTTTTACAACAAGATTAGTTCGTGCTTGGAGTAATAAATCATCAACTAAATTTATTGTTTCTCTGACCGGTATACCAGGAAATAAGTTTTTTACATCAAAGAAAACAAATTTGGCATTGTTTGGGATATGTATATGCGTAATTTTTTGTATAAGTTGATGAGAGTTTTTCATTGCAAATTTATTACATTACATTGTAAACCATCTCTTTCCACCCCTCTATTTTTTGTACCAGATCTGTGTATTTAAAGTCATGTTTTGCATTGTATACCTCAGTTTAAATACTCATTCGTCATGGTATGACGAAACAATTGTCGTGTAAATCAATAAAATAGCGGAAGTTTACATTTGTTTTTCTTATATTGAAGATGAATTTCCGTCGAGTAATGACCGAGACAATCAGAAAGAAATAAACATCTCAATTTCGGTAGAAAAACATAGTAATTTCGATGTGCTTATTTCGATTATGATGGACCATGAAACAGTTACGACTGGAACAGTTCATTATTCGAAAAATGCAAGTATTTTCAGGCCTTTATTAGAAACGGTCGCGTGAAACTATTTTCGGAACACATGTTCGGCCCATCGACATCTCAAAAAAGCGCCGAACCAATTTGCATCCGCCCTCCGTTTCAAGAATTCAACCCCTGTCAAAAATGACTGGTACTGTCAGGAAACAACGTCCAATTTTTGCGGGTGTCTTTTCGCCCCCCCCACACGTCCGACATAACCTGTCTCTGAGGCCCCGCTGCGTGTTTTCTATGATTGACACCACATCCCCCAAGCGGTGTTAGACAATGGGTCCATCGTCGACTCTCACGCTTGGATGAACATCCATACTCAACTATGGTGTTTCCATTTTCCGTTTCTACTTCTCACGCGCGTTCCCACTGGAAATAATTACGTTGTCCGCGGAGCGGATAATGTTTCGGGCATTGTTCGGAAAAGCCTGTCAGTTTCGGAAATACGCGCAAGTGTCCTTGTTAGGGCGGTTCGGACGCGTCCTTAGAAAAGGCTATTTGGTTTCCGGAAACAAGATCTAATTATTGGGTGATTGAGCCGAAGGAAACGTTTACTTTAGTGCCTCTTCGAAAAATTACTAATTAGAATGCATTATTCCACATGGCGTCGCGACGATTCAACAACGTCCTGTTATTGATATAAAGACTTTTCCAATACGGAAGTCATTCATAAACGCAATGAAAACTCGAGACACACCATACAAAATATGGAAGAAGACTGAAGACGACAAAAATCTAATTCATGCATACAAAAGGTAAAGGAATGTTCTGAATAATTTGATGAAGAAATCGAAATCTGAATAATTTGATAAAGAAACCGAAATCTGAATATTTCAACAACAAGATCATAGTCAAATGACTCGACAATTATGTGGCATACTCTAAGGAAACTCTGTTCTGGGATCAAGAAGAAAAACAGTATCGAACGAATTGAAGACAAAAGCGAACAAATCATTCATGATAAACAAAAATAGTAGATGAAATTTGAATATCAAAACGGATTTAATCTGTCACTCTTCTACAATTTTAATTTCAAAAAAATTTTTATTCAAAAAACTTTCAGAATTTAATAAATGTGTACATAAGCACCGCTCATATTTAATAGACGTATTTAATCAAAACTCAATATACGATGTCAAATGGAATAAATAAACCAACGAATATAAATAGTCATTTAAAATTAATAAATAAATATTTGAAGGAGACAAAATTTTGTTTCTGATCTTACCATTATGAACACCAATTCCTTTTCAAAAACATAAAACACAACTTAAGGACTTCTCAAAAAATATAATTCATTTGAAATATTTTATATATTTGAATATTCAAATAAGTTAATTCAAAAATCTCTCAAAACATGCACTATATCTTCAAAAAACAATTAGAATTCCGATAATCTCTTCATCGGCCCTAAATAATATTCAAAATATCAAAATCAACTAACAATCAGTATATCTTACCTCAAAGTGGTAACCGGATAATTGCTCAAACAGACTAACTTTAAAAATCAAGATAGTCTACGTTCGTCACAAAATCACAGAAAACTGTAAGGTATTATAATTTAAACCATTGACCTTCCATAATGAGATTTATTCAAGCCTAAATATAATTATATATTATGTATAAAATAAAATAGAAAAAGGCTTTTTACTTGAAAAAGAAATATAACAAAATTTGATATTATTTTGACATTGATTTAATTCTAAAAGTTTTTTTAATAAATTTTTTTTTTAAATTAAAATTGTAGAAGACTGATAGATTAAATCTGTTTTGATATTCAAATTTTGTTATATATCTTCTATCATTAAAAAGCCTTTTTCTATTTTATTTCATACATTATATATTATATTTAGGCTTGAATGAATCTCATTATGGAATGTCAATGGTTAATGGGCTTCATCACTAAACACAATTTTACGATAAAAACGAGGATCAACTTCAAGCTGCTCTAGCAAACAAACGATGCTTATTATGGTCAAGTGGCTTTAGTTCTTGAACCAGTTGGATCTTGTATGGGTGTAGACGCAAAATTTTCCATGTGGGGTAGTTATTTGATTTTGATATTTGTAATATTATTTAGGACCGAAGAATAGATTACCTAGAATTACAACTGTTTTTTGAAGATATAGTGCATGTTTTGAGAAATTTCTGAATTAACTTATTTGAATATTTAAATATATTAAATATTTCAAATAAATTATATTCGTTGAGAAGTTCTTAAGTTGTGTTTATGTTTTCAAAAGGCAATTGGTGTTCTTAAAGGTGAGATCAGAAACAAAATATTGTCTCCTTTAAATATTTATTTATTAATTTTAATGACTTTCTTATATCTGTTGGTTTATTTATTCCATTCGACCTTATATATTGAGTTTTGATTATACACGTCTATTAAACAACTTGTTGTGAACGTCGACGAATAGACAAATCTGGATAATCATTAACACTATGACTCACAGCGGTATTTTCTTCTTTACGTACAGTTATTTGTCTCGTTGTTGTTGTTACATCGAGTAGAGAAAATGTTGTCCGAAATCTATCGATAGTTCGACGAATATGCTACTCTGATGGACGACTATGTAAACCATAAATTTCACGAAGTGCTCTCTAAGTTTGGCGACAAGAACACTGATTTTGAAAATAAATTTCAACAATTTGTTAACGTTGTTGTGGCGTGAGTCTTTACATGATAATTTGTCTATGCTTACTGAACAGAAATGTCAGAACAACATGGCTTCTACTTTCTGTCAAATCACAGTTATCCCTATCGAAAGTTCTATCACTCTAAAAAAACACCCGATATAAAATTATCAGCGATTCACAGTGTGGATTCCGAGAAGCGAAGTTGACACAGGATTCTTATTTACTCATACAACCTCCATTTAACTGTGAACATTTGACTAAACGTCAAGGAACACCCTAAACTAAATCACCTCCATAATTTTCGGTGATTGTGGTCCAGGACTGTAAAACTGACTGAATTAAATCATCTTTTTTTCGTGCGACTGCTCATTCAAATTGAGTCTTGATTAGTCTCCATATGTTTTCAATGGAACTGATATCTGGTGAAACTGCTGGTCATGAAATGGTTTTCACTAAGTGTTCTTGCATCCAACTTGAGTATAGGCCGAAGTATAGCACCCTGCATTATCCTGCTAAAAACGCCACCCCTCCGGATATGAAGCATACTACGTTTCAAGGAGAAAATAGTTTAGGATGCCACCATACTTTTTTCACTATTAATGGTACCATCAACTATACAGAGAAACGTGGCACTATGCTGAGATATTGCTCCCCAAACCATTATTTTGGTGGGAAATTTGGAAATTTAAACGCTAACAGGTTGTTTTGATAGGATTTTTAAATGATTTCCAACAATTATCATCAAATATGAAAACATTATTAAAATTCTTCTTGAAAACGTTGACAAAATTCTATCCTTCGTTCCTTTTGTGAAGGTGTCATTATAGGAATTGTTTTTGGCTTCCTTGATGTATGGCCTTGTCTTTTCAGTGACATACGGACGGTTTCTGGACATATCGGGTGTTTTTTCAGAGTTATAGAACTTTCGATAGGGATAACTGTGATTTGACAGAAAGTAGAAGCCATGTTGTTTTGACATTTCTGTTCAGTAAGCATTGACAAATTATCATGTAAAGACTCACGCTGCAACAACGTTGAAAAAATGTTGGAATTTATTTTCAAAATCAGTGTTCTATTCGCCAAACTTATAGAGCACTTCGGAAAATTTATGGTTTACATAATCATCCAACAGAGCAGCTTATTCTTTGAACTATCGCTACATCTCGGACAACATTTTCTCTACTTGATGCAACAACAATAACAAGACAAAGAACTGTACGTACAGAGGAAAATATCGCTGCTGTAAGTCATAGTGTTAATGATGATCAAGATTTGTCTATTCATCGACGTTCACAACAAGTTGGACTCTGTGCATCCACCACATGGAAAATTTTGCATAAAGATCTTGGTCTACACCCATACAAGATCCAACTGGTTCAAGAACTAATGCCACTTAATCATAATAAGTGTCCTTAGTTTGCTGATTGGGCTCTAGAAGAGCTTGAATTTGATCCACTTTTTTATCGTAAAATTGTGTTTAGTGATGAAGCTCATTTCTGGTTACACGGCTATGTAAACAAGCAAAATTGCCGTATAAGAAGTGAAAACAATTCTCAAGAAGTTCTGCAGGTTCCATTGCATCCTGAAAAAAGCACTCTAAGGTGTGCTTTACACGCTGGAGGCATCATCGGTCCATATTTCTTTAAAAACGTTGCTGGAGCTAATGTTACAGTGAATAGTGCTCGTTACAGATCGATGCTCAATGATTATGTGTTTCGAAATTTGAATGGTATCGACCCAGAAGTGTTTTGGTTCCAACAAGATGATGCTTCACCTCATACTGCTACCGTAACAATTGATTCATTGAAAGAAAGATTCGAGAAATGGTCGAATTAATTGGCCTCCAAGATCATGCGACATAACTCCACTGGATTATTTTCTTTGGGGTTATGTCAAGTCATTGGTTTATGCTGATAAACCAGAAACAAAAGACGCTTTGGAAGCGAACATAAGTCGTGTTATTGATGAAATAAAACCTGAATTACTCGAAAAAGTGGTCCAAAATTGGTCTGGTGGAATGCGGTTCCTCAGACCTAGTCGTGGTGGACATAAGGCGGAAATTATTTTTAAAACATAAATGTCATAAAATTATCCTTCAAATAAAAGAATTTTGGCTTCAATGTTAATTTAAATGTGTTTTATTTCAATTTAAATTCTATCACCCTAAAAGAACAGCCGATTCTTTTATATTTTGTTAATTTCCAAATTATTTAGCCAATTGGCGAAACTCCATGCGCGGATTGTGTCGTCCTATGGCCAATAAAGCATTTAAATTGTTTTCTTTAATCTAATGCAGTCTTCCTGAACCGGGTCTATACCTCATATCAATGCCATTTTCTATTCTCTTTATTGTCTCATATAGGACTTTTTCCATTTCAGTCAATTGCACTAATTTTTTACCGTTTCGAAAAACTTTTCTATACAAATATTCTACCTGTTTTATCTAGTTGCTACATAATTTCATAAATTATATACGTGGTGACTATCAACAACATTTAACAACTAGTGTAGCCATGCAACTTTGGCTATAACCCATTTTATATATTACTTTTGTCTTAAAATGTTACAAAAAAGAATTATATCAATAATATGAAACTCCGGATACGTTCTAAACGGACTATATTATCCCTCCAAACGGCACCTGTCAAAACTAGATATCTTAACAGTTTCATATAATTCAGTTAACTTTGTCATCCGATTCTAACAAGCTTCATTCCGTTGATCAGCTCTAAGGCGAATTAATTCCCTAACGGATATTTTTCCATAGAAACGGGACAATAACAAAATCACAGACATCTCGGAATTCCGAAATTCTTCCCTTTTGGCGAACTCCAGCTTCGGAAGACAACAGGAAATAAATTTGCTTTTCGGTTGTCAACATAAAATTTCATTTTTCCATTCCTCTCTCCGCCCTGTCACGATAGTATCTCCCCCAAACCCCCTTTTTGCTAAGCGGGCGTGACACTGTGGGTTCCCGAATCTCCCATGGCATTATGTGTTGGAAATTTGTCGCCGTAAATTCATAGGGATAAGGCGGGAGAGGCCAAGGGAGGCTTTGGCGGAAGGTATCCACATATCAGGACGGGATTTTGGACGGAGACGTCGTTTTTTTTTCGGGGAAAGATTAACCCCCGCAGGACTCGTATAAGTCGAGATTTATAATTATTAAAGGCATCGCCAGGGACTTTTTAATGAAGACGTCTGGTTCATTCGATTTGTCGAAGGAGTAGAGTAATATAAATACGTATTTTATTATATGAAATATATAATTATATTTTGTGTTCCTGATTCATTATATGAAAATCATTTTGTTTTAACTAAGGCCATATAATACCTCACAAGCTCTGTGGGATTTTTGTGATGAACAGCCAGGATACTACGATGTTTGCCTGGTAAGATATTTTTTGTTAATTCATTTTATTTTTTAAATGTGAAGTAGAACTGATGAAGATCTTATTTAATTTCAAATTGTTTTTTGAGGATATACTACATGTTTTAGGAGATTTTTGATGTAACTTATTTGAATATTTAAATATTTAAAATAAATTAGTTCTGACAGTTCGCTTGCATTTTTGAAAAAAATTTAGTTTTCCTAAATATAAGATCAGAAACAAAATTTTGTCTCCTTTATTAAAGTATCGGGTGTTTTTTTAGAGCGATACAACTTTAAATTAAAATAAAACACATTTAAATTAAGCCAAAATTTTTTTATTCGAAAGATGATTTTATGACATTTATGTTTTAAAAATAATTACACCAAACCAATTTTGGACCACTTTTTCGGATAATTCAAGCTTTATTTCATCAATAACACGAGTAATGTTGGCTTCCAAAGCTTCTAGTGTTTCTGGTTTATCAGCATAAACCAATGACTTGACATAACCCCAAAGAAAATAATCCAGTGGAGTTATGTCGCATGATCTTGGAGGCCAATTAATTGGACCATTTATCGAAATAAAGTTACTGTCAAATCTTTCTTTCCATAATTCAATTGTTACGGTAGCACCATCTTGTTGGAACCAAAACATTTCTAGGTCGATACCATTCAAATTTTGAAAAAAATAATCATTGATCATCGATCTGTAAAGTGCACCATTCACTGTAACATTAACTCCAGCATCGTTTTAAAAGAAATATGGACCAATGATGCCTCCAGCGTGTAACGCACACCATACAGTGCATTTTTCAGGATGCAATGAAACCTGCAGAACTTCTTGAGCATTGTTTTCACTTCGTATACGGCAATTTTGCTTGTTTACATAGCCGTTCAATCAGAATTGAGCTTCATCACTAAACACTATTTTACGATAAAAAAGTGGATCAACTTCAAGCTGTTCTGGGGCCCAATCAGCAAACAAATGACGCTTATTATGGTCCAGTGGCTTTAGTTCTTGAACCAGTTGGATCTTGTCAGGGTGTGGACCGAGATCTTTACGCAAAATTTTCCATGTGGTGAATGCACAGAGTCCAACTTGTTGTGAACGTCGGCGATCAGACAAATCTGGATCATCATTAACACTATGACTTAGAGCAGCGATATTTTCTTCTGTACATACAGTTCTTTGTCTTGTTGTTGTTCTTGCATCGAGTAGAGAAAATGTTGAAATCTATCGATAGTTCGACGAATAAGCTGCTCTGATGGATGATTATGTGAACCATAAATTTCACGAAGTGCTCTTTAAGTTTGGCGAATAGAACACTGATTTTGAAAATAAATTTCAACAATTTGTAAACGTTGTTGCGGCGTTAGTCTTTCCATAATAATTTGTCAATGCTTACTGAGCAGAAATGACAAAACAAAATGCCTTCTACCTTCTGTCAAATCACAGTTATCCCTATCGAAAGTTACAATGTGTCGAAGCAAATATATTACTTATCGCAGTTGTTTATCCTCATTGACTATAGTTTCTTTTACTTTTATTCGTCGGTTGTAGAAAATATATTGTTCTTATCATGAGAGTAAAGTATCTTTTTCGTACTCGACGCCCAACAGCAAAAGAAACTGGTTACTGGTTACAATGTGTCGAACAAATATATTACTTATCGAAGTTGTTTATTCTCATTGACTATAGTGTTTAACTTTTATACGTCGGTTGTAGAAAGTATATTGTTCCTATCATGAGCATGAAGTATCTTTTTCATACTCGACGCCCAACAGCAAAAAAAAACTGGTTACTGGTTACAGTGTGTCGAGCAAATATATTACTTATTGAAGGTGGTGTCATGAGCGTAAAGTATCTTTTTCTTACTCGACGCCCAACAGAAATAGACACTGGTTACTGATTACAATGTTTCGAAGCAAATATATTACGTATCGAAGTTGTTTATCCTCATGGACTATAGTTTTTTTACTTTTATACGTCGGTTGTAGAAAATATATTGTTCTTATCATGAGCGTAAAGTATCTTTTTTATTTTCGACGCCTAACAGCACAGAAATTGGTTACTGGTTACAATGTGTCGAAGCAAATGTATTACTTATCGAAGTTCTTTATTCTCATTGACTATAGTGTTTAACTTTTATACGTTTTATACTACCAATAGCAAAAGAAACTGGTTACTGGTTACAATGTGTCGAAACAAATATATTACTTATCGAAGTTGTTTATTCTCATTGACTATAGTGTTTTACTTTCATAGGTCGGTTGTAGAAAGTATATTCTTCCTATCATGAGCGTAAAGTATCCTTTTGATACTCGACACCCAACAGCAACAGAAACTGGTTACTGGTTACAATGTGTCGAAGCAAATATATTACTTATCGAAGTTGTTTATTCTCATTGACTATAGTGTTTAACTTTTATAGTTCGAGTGTAGAAAAAATATTGTTCCTATCATGAGCGTGAAGTATCTTTTTCATAGTCGATGCCTAACAGCAAAAGAAACAGGTTACTGGTTACAATGTGTCGAACAAATATATTACTTATCGAAGTTGTTTATTCTCATTGGCTATAGTGTTTTACTTTTATACATCAGTTGTAGAAAATATATTGTCCGTATCATGAGCGTAAAGTATCTTTTCCATACTCGACGCCCAACAGCAATCTTGTACGGAAAAGCACAACTTTCCGCTCTTGATAGGAAAATAACTATTCTCGCTGGGTATCATTGCAGACGTCAACATTTCTAAACAATTCGCTGAAAAGGTAACATGTGAAGGGAATTCGATTCCCTTCATCGGACACCCATGGGTACTTTGCGGACGTCGTATGGAGAGGGTGAAAATACACTGTAGGAGAAAAACACCATCAATCCCGAAACGTTAGATCCCTCCAGAGACAACCAAACTCTTCTTTCTCACGTCAGAAAGGGGGACGGAAGTGAAAAATAACAACCATACGATTATGATCCAACATTCAATATCCCCACAGCCAAATAGAAAAACCGTGTCCCTCTCCTTCTAGTGATTGCTTATAATAGCAATTAGCCCGCGTTCGCGTCAATCCCGAGGGAAGCGAGGGATCCCGGTTCTCAAGGCGGCTAATTATGACTTTTGGATTCCGCATGAAACGCTAAGCTGTTTTCCGTGCCCCCAAGATGCAAGAGTTGTATTTCGGAGGCCAATTACACGGTGCGTGGCAAGTATTAGCACCAGACGGAAGAGCGTGCATCGTATGATTGACATCGTGGGTCGTGGAACGGGGGATTTTGGAGGAAACGGCGGACAACGTAATGATGTGAGAGGGTGGATCTATTCTTGGGAGTTTTCGTTTAAACGAACGCGTATAAAATGGAGATTTGTTCGGACCAATTCTGAGAAATCTGAATTATTTAATTTTCTCATATGTAATATATAGGGTTTTCCAATAAAAGGTTTTATTTTGAATAGCCCCCCTATCTGGGCAGTTGTTACTTTTGAAGCTGTCGTCTCTTGACATTTGACAAGTAGAAACTACATACTCGGCCGACAAATAGTGAAATTGGTGGAAAAATTTGAGCTGTTGGGACATCTTAGTGATGTGAAGAATCGGAACCGTGTGCGTCGCTCAAGAACAACTGAGAATATTGTTGTCGTAGCCCGTGGTGTTGACGAAAACCAAGGTTTGTCGATTCCTCGTCGATCTTTGGAATTAGGCATTTCACAAACGACAATATGCCGTATTTTGCATGAAGACTTAGTTCTTAAGGAAATCTTTCCAGCCCTGCTTCAAAAGAGCAGGGATGTGTTGGTTCCGCCTCTGATGTGACTGCACTAAGACCATTAAGAAGTTTGAAGTTTCCGCAGTGAAAGTCGACGTTGTTATCGCATGCGCTGTAGAGTTGCATTGTTTTTAAGAAGCGTAGAATTTACCAGATTTCTTTCTTTTGTATTGCGGGTTTACACGAGGACATACATTGTGGTATTTTTATCGAATTAACGTACGTCATCCATGAAAATCGTGGAGTATTGAACTTTTATTGTTTCTTATATGACGTCTAATCAAAAGGCAGTAAGTAATACGTAGATCCCGATAAATATTTCCTGCTTTTGTGAACGGCAATTATTATTTTTGATTCATTTCATTCTTTGCATGTTACACAGGTTAACATGTTGCTTTTTTTATATGATATTATGCGTTTAATTTCCCTTCTCAAGCTCATGATCGAATAACGTGCTCTTTCTTATTCCTCTGTTCTGGAAAGTTCATCTCATGTTTATTATCTTGTAAATAATTTTAGTAATATCTAGTGTTACTGGGAGTGAGATCACGTGTGGCACAGGCACTATCTTATAGATTTGAAATTCACAGTCTTAGTACCTTGGAGTTGAAGATCTTAATACCGGATGTTCTTAGAACTTCTTGCTGGAGTGCCTTTTTGCTTAGTTTATCTTAATACCAGACAATCTTCCGGATGTGCCGGATTTAGAGTATCTTATTATCGCACCATATTTTTTCCGGACGCTCTATTGGTCATTTGGAACAATTTGAAACTGAACACCTGCTGATTATATACAGAATAGGAACTATTCTTGAAGAAAACACTATCATTCCGACATCTTGGAGAACAATATTCCAGGATAATCTCAAAGATAAGTCCTTACGTAAATCTCGGACCTCAAGCTAACTGTAAAATTGTATTATATTGTAAATGAGAGTCACTATTCTAATTGTAAAGTTGAAATAAATAGTGTCATTAATTTTATGAATTACACCTTGTAAACAGTTATAAATAATCATTATTTAAAAACTCAACTAATAAAAATCAATAAAATTCTAGGAAAAGACTCACCATTGTATATGTGTTGTTAGAGTGTAATCAGATCAAAATCAATTAAATTAGATCAATTCAGACATAAATATCAATAATTCAACTCATAAACATACTAACAAGCCAAAAATTTGAAGAAAAAGGATATTTAGAATACATAACCGCTAGTCGAGTGAAAATTCTTTAAACGATAGTCAAAAATCAAAACTCCTGTTAATAATCTCAAATAGAAACCCCAGGGACCATTCAGTTGATAAATATTAAATGTTTAAGAAAGCCAAAGTTGCAATAAATAGAAGAAATTTGAATTTAGATATCTAGTTTGAAATTGGTAAAGAAATCGTTGAAAAGATTTGCTGCTATCATAAATTATATATAAACTTTAGTGAAATTATCGGCAAAGAACAAGCTTAATCGAATATAACTTACCAGAATGATGTAAATAGGACAAATTTGATCAAAATTCAGTTAATTAGGGAAAACATAGTATCTACGTCAGATATTCTGAAATTATTAATGTAAGAGATATCATTCAAGATGTTTGGGCATCAATAGAATTGTAAAAGCATCTAAGCCAAAGAAATTTAATCAATTTCATAAGTAGTATTGAGTAATTATTCAGTAAAAAGCATTAGAAGTTAAATTATGTTAACTTTTTGACACTTGGAAAACTCTTCATATGAAAATAAGTATTTGAACTCAACCAATTTTCATAAAATTAGTACCAAATTATTCATCATGAAACAGATTGATTATTTAGAATAAAGATAAAATAGTAGATAAAATCAAAGAAAGCATCATTTTTCAATAGTTTTTACATCGAAACTATAAAAAGAGGAAGCACAGAAAAAGTGAATCAGTATGAAGATACTCGGGAGCACATACACATCTCGCTGATTAAAGAATTTTTCTGTTCAATAATCCAGTTCCAAAACCTAAAAATAAATTAACAATATTATTGCGAATGTAAATATCCCACATATAAATCAAGTATTCAACAATTTAAAACCAAAAGAAGCAATCAATGAGGTGGGCTGGGAAATCCGAACATTGCAGAAACATTCTCCAAGAACCAGAAAAAGTCCTGAAATCCAACAAAGCCAACATAAAAGGAACATTGTTATTTGATGATCAAACTTACATTGGTAGAAATAAGATTATTTCTGTAATTCTTTCCAATTTAATTTCAAAAGTAAATCAGTGCTTGTTTACGTTAGTATTACAATAAATATTATTAAGGTTAGTAGGTTAGAACATAGAATTTAGACATTTAGATTATTAGTCACAGATTTTATATTTCAAATAACTTTGATTCAATATATATATTCAAAATTAACTTATTAAATTTAAATTGAAACCTTCCTAAGAAAACAAATAAAAATTAATAATATTAAAGTCCAATGATTTCACTCTATTTAGGTGAAAATTTTTTCAAATTTTTTTTGTCACTTTTGTTGGTAATTTTTTTTGAGGCTAATAACTAATTATTCTTATTAATAATAAATGATAAATAATAACATTCATTTATTAAGACCATAATAGTATCGGGTGTTTTTTTTAGAGTGATAGAATTTTCGATAAGGATAACTGTGATTTGACAGAAGGTAGAAGAAGCCCATATTGTTTTGACATTTCTGTTCAGTAAGCATTGACAAATTATCATGGAAAGACTCACGCCGCAACAACGTTTACTAATTGTGAAAATTTATTTTCAAAATCAGTGTTCTATTCGTCAAACTTATAGAGCACTTCGTGAAATTTATGGTTTACATCTTATGCTGATAAACCAGAAACAATAGACGCTTTGTAAGCCAGCATAACTCGTGTTAATTAAAAAAATATATATGAGACAGTAATTTATTTCCACAAAAATGTTTTTACTACTACAACAATTGTTTCACCCCGATGTGGCTTCTTCAGGTATCACATTGTACTGTCTGACAGTATATATACATTTTTTTAATTAAAATGAGTTTCCACCAAGTCAAGACCGAATCTATCAAATATAACTCGTGTTATTGATGAAATAAGAAGAAATAAGAATTACTCGAAAAAGTGGTCCAAAATTGGTCTGGTCGAATGGGGTTCCTCAGAGCTAGTTGTGGTGGACATATGTCAGAAATTATCTTCAAAACATAAATGTCATAAAATTATCCTTCAAATAAAAAAAATACTTGGCTTCAATCTCACTATAAATATGTTTTATTTCAATTTAAAAAAAAAAACACCTGATAGTAAGAGTTTGGATTTTCACTATCAGGTTGACAATTTGGGATTCATTCAGGAAACACAATTTTAATATTTATTTTCATACGTGCACTATAAGGCATTTTACGAAGTAGAATGTACGGACGGACAAAATCGCTAGCTCAAGCTAGAGCGTTTTAGTTTAATTTCCCTTTATCTTTTTATCATAGCCTTCGCTGTGATGGGTTAGCGATTTTGGTTTAAAAAAACTTAAATCTATGGAGTACAAATAAGTTTCCACCGTTTTTTAACACAAATTAAATATTTATTTTAGAAGAATGATTTTAAACGATGTGAGACTGCTTGCTGAGTGACTTCTAATGTTAGAGCAAGTTCTTTTTGTGTTTGAGATGAATCTTCCTCCAATAATTCCTCCAATTCTGCATCCTCGTAAATTTTTGGCCTTCCAGTGCGATCTTTGTCTTCTACGTCGAAATTACCGTTTTTAAACTTTTGAAAACACTCTCGACAGGTTCTCTCACTCAAAGCACCCTCAGCATATGCTTCTACGAGCAACTGATGCGCCTCAGCAGCAGATTTCTTTAAATTAAAGAAGTAAACTAATATTTCCCGCAAATGACGCTCACTTGGCTCAAATTTTGACATTTTCAACATATAAAAATTATATTTTACCAACATAAAATCAATGATATTAATAGGTTATGTTGTTCTTGAATGTCCAAACTATTTTTTAAGCCGGTTATCATCTGCGAAAGCTAACCGAAACTCCGTGCCGCGCCATCTACTATAAAACGGCGGAAACTTATTTGTACTCCTAATAGATACTTTGTAACGAAAAATGCGGAAATATCGTTAGCGTCAAGGATTTTTGACCGCTTCGTACCAAAGGTTTATTATCCAGGAATAATAAACCAAAACAACATTCTCACATACTATCCAACGAGAATACAAACATATCTTTCACACCCTGCTTAACACGTTACCTGCCGGACACTTTCGATCAAGATGCACAAAGATCTGCCATTGTTTGGGCCGCACCGTATAACTTTTAATTACGATAAAATACACGTCTACATCAGTCTGTCATCGCTCTCGAATTTATGACGGGCACGTCTCATGCTACAAGACAGGAGAGGACGATCAGATGATTGCTGGACGGACAGCGGCATCGTCTTCTCAGAGCTCGAATGGCACGGAATTCATAAATATGTGTAACCAGTGACAAGTGACAGCGGAACACAATTCAACTGTCGCCGAAAAAAGTGACTAATGGAAAATTATGTTACAGTGGCATCCGTCGTTATAATTCCGGGTGACGTACTGCACTGACGTGATTATATCGACTGCCGGTTAGAGTACGGTTTGGATAGTGGTCACGTATCGGTTTTTATCGATATTGTGACTTACATTTTTAACACTCCTAGGCCAAGATCAGATTATTAAAAATAAAGGGTTTCCAATAAGGGGTTTCATTTTAATATGAAAAAACGAGTATATTTTAAGAGAAATCAATGGATGTTTATTTCATTATGAAGAGGAAGGTGTGCCATTAACAATAGAAAACCATATCAGCCACGGCTACGTTTGCAGCACCATATACTTTTCATGAAATTTTCCATGACAAATTCGCATAATTGCGACTGTATCTCCCCGGTAACTTCAACAATTCCAATGTTGAGGTCTTGAATCAATTGTGGAGCATTGGTATAGACCTTATCTGTCACGTAGTCTTAAAGAAAAAGTCTAAAAGTGTTAAATCACAAGTTCTGGGTGGCCAATTGACATCATCTCTTCGAGAAGTAACACGCCCAGAAAACTTTTTTGCTTGTGTGGTACGCAGCTCCATCTTTTTGAAAATAAACGTCGTCATCAATATCATAATAAAGAAACCCCTTTAGCTTGGTAAAGCAATCCATTCAGCACCAGCCTCGTTTTCGAGCACGTAAGGTCCAATCAACTAATTTTAGATACTGAATTGTTTCAGCCGTTACTATTTGGTAGTTGATCATAATTAAAACAAATTGTAGAAATTACTATGTTTTACTACCAATAAAAATATATTTTACACATTATCTTGTTACTCGAGTTTCGGGAAATGAACTATCCCATCATCAGACAACTGAAGACCTAACAGTGGTACAGAGGTATTTAAACAAAAGTGATAAATATTTTGAATATTTCAATAGATTCTAACACCTAATAGTGCTATAGAGGTTTACAAGCGAAACGTGATAAAAACCCGGTTAAAAAAGAGGGGCCTTCTAACAGATATCGGAATGTCGGCAATCGACAAAGAAGGTTATTAAACAGATGGTACCCATTTAAATATCTCAAATAATTCTTGGGGTTACATAGCTCCGTACAGTCATTCATTATTTTTACGTTATTTTGTTGTACATCTCAAATATTTGGATTTACATAGCTCCATACAGTCATTCATTATTTCTTAAATTATTTTTATTGTAATCGAATTTGAAAATTTCAATAACCAAGTTTCTTTTCATTTGAATCTACGTGTAAAACTTTCTTAAGATTTTCTTTTGTCGAAAGGAATTGCTGTTTTCTAAAAAATGAGTGGCAAAAGTTGAATTTTTGTTTACTTTTCATTAAATTAATTTTATGTTCGTTGAAAAAGGTTTTAAACAGATGTTACTTTTTGAATATCTCAAATATTTTCGATTTACATATCTCCGTACAGTCATTCATTATTTTTACATTATTGTTATTGTGAACTAATTTGAAAATTTCAACAGATTCTAGATAATCGAGTTTCTTGCCTTTTGATTCTACATGTAAAATTTTAAGATTATCTATTGTGGGAAAGGAATGACCGTTTTCTAGACAATGAGTGGCAAAAGTAGAATTTTGTTTATTTTTTATGAAACTCATTTTATGTTCGTTGAACCTCGTCTTGAAGGAACGTCCTGTTTGTCCTATATATTTATTACTGCACGTAGAACAAGATAACTCATAAACTCCTGATTTGTGTATGTTTGGAGTAGGGTTCTTTGCGTTAAATAATACCGATGATAACTTGTTTTGCGTTTTGAAGGTAATATTGACATCTGATTTTGAAAAACTATTGGCCACTTTTTGACTTTTGCTACCAAAGTATGATAGAGAAATGATTGAAGAATTTTTTTCTCTTTCTATTGTGAATTCAATATTTTCATTAATGCTATTCAGATAATTCAAAAATTTCGATAGCAGCCTGTCAGTTCCAGTCAAAATGCAAAATACGTCATTTACATGTCTAGCCCAAAAGTGAACAAGTTTTACCAACTTAACATTTGTAGTGTTGGGGAATAATAATGTTTCAAAGTAAGACATAAATAATTTAGCTAAAAATGGACTTATTGAACATTATTTAGAGAATTTATTGTTGAATTTAAAATAATTCTGTTCTGAACACATTCCTGAAGTTTTGAAAAGATGATTTTCATTATTTTGTGATAGATGACTGCTATTGGTCAAAGTTTTCAACAATGTTTTGATATCATCAGTTGGAATAGAACTGAATAGGCTTTTCACGTTGAATGAGATTAATTTACATACATTTGTTTGGCAAGGTTTCTGATTTCTTAATTAAGATTACCCATAACTGCTCCCCAGACATTTAATGACCACTTGTGTTAATGGCCCACCTCACTTGCGATTCTTGATTTTTACAAAAATAATAATTGAAATTGAGCTTATTGGCAAAACCGGAATTTGGAGAAGTAGCTTTATCGCTGGATAAACAAAATCTAAAAATGTAAGGTTCTGTTCAATTTGAAAATTTGTTCAACTACAAATACTCAGACGGTTTTCAATATCATAATCGGCAAATGCCTGGTGCATCTGAATGTGGTAGACGTGCTTTTTGAGGATTCTTTGAACTGAACGCTCACATATACCGCAGGCTACTAGACAGTAGTTCAAACTAAGATAAAACTTTCTTAATGGTTAACATTTATACTCTATGTTCGTCCACAGAAAATACACAGAGGTTGTATAAAGTATTTTTCAGGGCCCAGTTATATCCAAAAAAGAATGTGTGGATCAGTGGAATAAAAAAGTATAAAATAATAGAAAAGGGGATTTTTTACTTCATGGAAAGTGTTTTTAATATTCTAAATATTAAACAGAGTAATTCTGTTATACCTGGCTACAAATTTTAATTATATAAAACTACTTGAAAAGTTTTAAAGACATTTTCTCTGGATTCTTTCTTTCCTTTTGATGCAGTGTAAATGAGTGAATTCAATGTCTTCTAAAAGAAAGATGAGGCATATTCAATTTAATTCATAAAATCAAAATTTGTAGCGGGGTATAACAGAATAACCCTGATTGAGATTTAAGATATATTACAAGTAGTTCGGAGAATAACCACAGGCGTATCTGATTTGTAACACATGCTTATTAGAAAGTTGGGCATCTAGGGAATGTACTGTTATGAATTTAATAAATGATTTTTAATTAATAATTAGCAATCCCACGTATTGGGAGCCAATTGTTATGAATTTTTATTTTGTTTCAATATGAATACTTGTTAGATCACCCTTGTATCTGGTTGCTTGTATTGAGTGTTGCCAGCTAACTCTTGATATTATAATTTTGTAATTGAATAATTGAAATTTAAATATTATTGATTTTGATTCGTTTTTATAGGGAGGGTTCAATTTGAATTTTCAATAAGTTAATATTAAAAAAATATATTTTAAATCAAAGTAATCTGAAATATAAATCGATGACTACTAAACTAATCTAAATATTTAATATATAAGAAAAACAAATGTTAACTTTGTAAAATAGCGGAAGTTAACATTTGTTCTTCTTGAAGATGAATTTCCGTCAAGTTAAGACCGAGACAATCAAAAACTAAATATCTAAGTTCTATGTTCTAACCTACTAACCTTAATAATATTTATTGTAATACTAACGTAAACAAGCACTGATTTACTTTTGAAATTGAATTGAAAGAATCACAGAAATAAACTAATTTCTACATGTGGTAGGTTTGATCATCAATTAATGATGTTCCTTTTATGTTGGCTTTGTTCTATTTTAAGAGTTTGTTCTGGTTCTTGGAGAATGTTGCTGGAATTTTCTGATTTCCCAGCCCACTTCATTGATTTCTTCCTTTTGATTTAAATTATTGTAGACTTGATTTATATGTGGGATATTTCCATTTAAAACACTCAGGTAACGTATTTCTTGATCACATTTCTATTCACAATAATAATGTTAATTTCTTTTTGGGTTTTTGAAACTGGATTCTTGAACAGAGAAAACCTTTAATCAGTGAAACGTATATGTGCTGTCGAGTATATTAATACTGAATGACATTATTTAAATATTTTAATATTAGCCTTATACATATTTAATTTGAATAAATTATATTTAATAACTTCAGGAATTGAACTGAAATAATGTCATATAAGTACCACTTATATCAAACGACATATAAAATAAACATTCATTATAAGACATCCAAATGATTTAACAAAATCCAATAAATAAAAAATTGTTCACCAAAATTCTTTAAATTAAATGTTTTGAATAGACAATATTTTGTTTCTGCTGATCAATAAAAAAATATTTAATTTATAGAATTTTGGTTAACAATTTTTATTTATTGGATTTTGTTATATCATTTGGATGTCTTATAATGAATGTTTATTTTATATGTCGTTTGATATAAGTGGTACTTATATGACATTATTTCAATTTAATTCCTGAAGTTATTAAATATAATTTTTTTAATTAAAATATGTAGAAGGCTAATATTAAAATATTTAAATAATTTTATACACCTTCTATCAAGTATTAACCTCTATTTATGTTACTGAATGACATTTCCTCTGCTTCGCCCTTTTATAGTTTTCTCGACAAAATTATGCTTTCACTGATAATTTCATAAAATTTTCACTATTTTTTGGCTTGAAACTATTCTGGATGAGTAATCTGTTTCATTATGAATAATTTGATGATCCCATCATCAGACAACTCAGTTGTCTGATGATGGGATAGTCCATTTCCCGAAACTCGAGTCACAAGAAAATGTGTAATATATCTTTTATTGGTAGGAAAACATAGAAATTTCTACAGTTTGTTTTCATTAAGATAGTTTCATGATGAAATTCTTAAGATTATGTTAAACATTTTTGAAAGATATATGTTTTATTAAGAGGGATGAGCAGAAACAAAATTTTGTCTACTCAAAATGTTTAATTTATAGGATTTTTGTTAACAATCTATATTTATTGGATTTTGTTATATAATTTGGATGTCTTATAATGAATGTTTCTTTTATATGTTGTTTGATATACATTCTGTCAAGAAAGTACCGGGAATTATCGATTTAAATCTGGCGGGGCAATGAGGCAGGTAAAATTTTTTTTTCCTAGGTTGGTACCACTGTCCTTAATTACTATGCCAAGCTTGAGCGGGATCTGTCAACTAGTGTGTTTGCAACAGCTGATTAAGTCAGTCGATGTCAGAGTGCGTGCCGATTTTTACTATGGGTGATTACGTTGAGCAAAGAATTTGTTTAAAGTTTTGTGTTGCAAATGAATTTTCGTGTGCCGATGCATTGAAAATGTTGCAAAAGGCCTTTGGTGATAATGCTCTATCGAAAACTCGTGCATATCAGTGGTACAGAACCTTCAAGGACGGTCGTGAAGTGGTCGCCCATCGACGGCTTCGATCGAAGATAACGTCGATAAAATTAAGGAAAGGGTGCTGGAAAACCGTCGTACCAGCTTGCGAGAGATAGCACATGATCTTAAGATATCCCACGAGTCCGCACGTACGATTTTGATTGATATTTTGGGCATGAGAAAGGTGGCCGCACGACTCGTACCGAAAGACCTGAATTTTCTTCAAAAACGTCATCGCGAACAGGATCGCTGTAATTCCGATTCTACATTCATGGAACGCATTATAACTGGTGAAGAGACCTGGGTCTACGAGTACGATATGCAAACAAGCCAGCAATCATCGGAATGGGTGGCAAAACATGAGCCGAAACCGAAAAAACCACGCCAAAGCCGCCCGAAAATGAAGGTGATGCTCATTGTTTTCTTCGATATCCGTGGCGTGGTGCACTACGAATTCGTTCCAGAGGGTCAGACGGTAAACAAGGAGTATTACCTAGGCGTTATGAAACGTTTGCGTTAGCGTATCCGTAAGAAGCGGCCAAATTTGTGGGCGAACAACTCATGGATTTTGCATGACGCCGGATTTGGCTCCCTGCGACTTTTTCCTCTTCCCAAAACTAAAATTGCCCCTTCGTGGCACCCGTTTTGAGTCAATTGAAGCCATAAAACAAAATTCGGCGCGAGAGCTAAAGTCCATCCCGGAAAGCGCCAATAAAAAATGTTCCGATAATTGGAAGTGTCGTTGGCATAGATGTATTGGAGCAAATGGAGCCTAATTTGAAGGCGACCTAATAAATTTTGACGATTAAATGTAAAAATGTTGTTTTAATTGAAAATTCCCAGTACTTTCTTGACAGAGTAGTAAGTGGTACTTATATGACATTAATTTAATTCCTCAAGTTATAATATTAAATTTAATTTTTTGAAATTAAATATGTGGAAGGATAACAGAATATATCTGTAAATATTAAAATATTTAAATGATTTTATATACCTTCTATCAAGTATAAACCTCCATTTATTTTATTTCGTTTACAAGGTATTATTCACAAAATCCATGACAGTACCTTCTTTGAATTAAATCATTGCTGCAATTATTCTAAAAAAATGTATCAGAGGATCTGCATGTGATTCTTATTGAATCTAGCAACTGGACAGTTCATTATTTAAAAAATTGCTTGAACAGATTATGTGTTATGTGTTTCGTATGAAAACATCTATCTTATACGTCACAGCTCATCTGAATAAAATCCAGGAGGTCACATTAATTGGCACAATACCGTATGTGTAAATCATGGGAGTATCAATATTCCTTCACCAACAGATAAGCACATTTCCGAAACAGCACCAGAAGGCCGAAAAAGAAATGCGGCAATAATTCTGAGACATTTCTACAGCCCATAACTCAGAAAATTGTAATAATCTCGGTTATTCGCTGCTGTCACAAGTATAGAGATAAATTTTAATGCAGCCGTAAAGCCATTTCGGCCTCGCACATATCACAAAATCAAAAAAGTAACAAGGTGGAAGAATTTCAATTTATTTTCCATCACCTCTGGAAAAAACTCGTTTCCGAAAATCTGGCCCTTGGGAGATGTGACTACGGAAAACATGATAAATCAAATAAATGTGATAATACATGCAAACTTCCAGCACGTCCTCGAGTATATCAACCGGGGATGTTCTTCTTATAAGAGGACGTAATGTATGCATGCTGGCGCTCGCCCTCCTAGTTTCGGTTTCAAAACAGTCGTGCACCCAGGATCGAATGGGAATATTCAAATTTCGGAGGATCCACGTCATATTTCATTCGGTCCGACAAATTCGTTATTCCAGGGCGCTTTCTGGTGGAGCGCACAGTTACCATTGTTGACGAGAGACGTAATCGCCATTAGGCAGTAGATATAAGGATCGGAACATTGGACCTATAAATGAAAAACTGCAAGTCAAGTTCCACAGGATCCGTTAGCCAGGTTCTGAAAACGATAATCATTGAACGAAATGTGTTTTAACCGTCAACTATTTCCCAATAATGAAAATGCAACTTGTAGTGGTTTGAATTGAGGTAGTTTGATTTCAAGATGACATGTGGTGTTCCTCAAGAGTCCATATTGAGTCCACGGGTATTTATTTCATTTATTAATGATCTACGCTCATATTTGCTCTCTCTCTCTCTTCTATCGGGTGTTTTTTTTAGAGTGACAAAACTTTCGATAGGGATAACTGTGGAAAATTTGGCGATAACATTATTTCGAGAAATGGTCCAATTAATTCGCCTCTAAGATCATCCGACATAACTCCAGTGGATTATTTTCTTTGGGGTTATGTCAAGTCATTGGTTTATGGTGATAAACCAGAAACAATAGACGCTTTGGAATCCAACATAACTCGTGTTATTGATTCTTCAGATTTTTCTGTCCAAACGGGCGAGTGAGTTTTGTAATCTACTGCATTACCTCAGGAGGGTAGATGTCCACAGGAGTAAACGTACTTCTGGCCAACGAATTGATGCTTGTACCAAGGAGGTAGAAGTTGGAAGTCTACATGATCGCGCCCTGAAACTCCTGAATTGCGAGACAATTCTGGATCTTTACGATACGGTTTTAGAGCGTTGGTGCTCGAAACAGGATCGCCTTGAGCGATGACAAGGCGTATCTTTATCACACAGTCTGCTATCGAACAGTTGTGGAAACTGACTAGTGGTCACCTAACGAAATAGCCAAGCTCACACGTCAGTAACTGCAATTATGGAATCAACAATGTCTCTTCCATATGTCCCCATTGCCTCCATACTGTGAAATGAAGGATTAAGTCGCCTAAGGCAGAGTCGATTTCCTTTTCCCATATTGATATCTTGATATCGCTTGCATCAATTTTCTCTTCATTTGGTCCAAATACCTTTTCCTTTTCCTAAACAAGTCATTGAATTGTAGGAAGAAAGGACCATCATGGTGATGCATCGCCAGACAGAGTCCTGTTTTCTTGCGATCGATTAGAGATCATGCGAAGCGAAGCCCAAATAAAGGCGAGAGTCATGCGATCCCTAGAGCTCAGGGGTCCCTGATCTCTGCTGCCTCGCTATCCGCTTAGCGTGGCAACTAGAAATCATGCAGCTATCTTACTATGCGCATATTGGGTTAGCTATTATCCCCATCTTTGCGAGATTTCATATATACTGATGAACATGAGACCAGCTAGACGATATTGGCTATCCTCAGACCTCTGCTCACCCCCAACTCTGTGCCTTGTTTGGGTCCCAAGAATTCCTCTAACCTTCTGAGAGAATTGAGACACATCTTTGACAGTAAGCACCGGCAATAGCGGTCTCTGGAATCGAGGACTGCTGCTGAACCACTATCTTTGGTGTTTTTCTCAAGCCTTGGCCCTCCATTTTCCAATAAGAGATACTTGGGTCATGCAGCTGAGACTGCGACCGGTACAACAGTCTTTTGGGGAGGTTGGGTCCTTGTTGGTCTTCCCTTGGCTGTATTGACACGAATTCTATATACACCTTGGAAGTCCTCTTCTCTTTACGCATTTAGGGACCTGCTGGAGTGTAAAAACTTGAGCAGAAAGCCGGAACAACAATCATGACTGACTCATATAAACTTTGGGGAAGAGTTCCGCTCATAGTCTGAAAAATGCAATTTCTGAGTATGTCTGTGACCTTGTCCTGATAGAAATCTTGTCTTGACTAGGGTCCTAGTTTCACTACAGTGAAATGAAGGATTATGTCGTGATACTAAACACGGAAGTACGGATCTTTGTTGCAGTGCAGGGCTAACTTTACTGTACGCAATTTCGAATTAATCTTTCAGATTTTTCTGCCCAATGGCCGAATGCGTTATTTTACCTACTGCCTTACCTCGGGAGTATTCAGGCTTCTGGTCACCCAATTTGTGCAGTGGTTGAAAGTCTGCATAAATGAATAGAGGGGTATTTCATTAATTTGGTTGCGTGTAATTTTTATTTTAGGGTTAGTATACCTAGTGTATGGAATGAATAGTAAATTTAATAAAAATTTATGGAACCAAGGTAAGAACCTCAGTTCAGGTACAAGTGAATTCTGCCAGGTTTTCGTAATGGCATGACGAGCATAGCTCTTTCACCAAGTGACTACTCACCAGTCACCACAGTCCACCCCTAGAGGTAGAAAGTGTGATTAGGATTACGCCATATCATCGCGCGAAGCGAGAACCCCTCCAAAGAGATGAACCCACCAGCTTCCAGTTTGGGCCCCGACTCGAAAGCCAGAACCGTCCGACTGGTAGCAGCGAAGCACTATTCAACCTCTACTGGCTCTGAAGGTCATTACCCGAGTTGGTTTGTGACGCAACTCACCCGCCGGAAGGAATTCTTATCCAAGCACCCGAACACAGTCCCATAAACTAATATAATTTCAAGACGGATGACATCTATTGATCCTGGTACAAGCACCGTCTAATGGCCTATACGTCCTGATCCACCGAACCCAGGTGAAGTCATTTCATTAATCCTGGCGTCAAGCACTGACGGCTAAGCCGTTACGTCGAGATCCACAAACCCTAAATAGTTACGCATTGATCCAGGGCCAGGACATGCCGGTCGAACCGTCAAGTCCCGTTAAACCCCGAGTCATTTCATGAGAATATCTTGAACATAGGGATCTGTGAACAGATAAATGAAATACCTCCCAAGTCCAGCATGCGGACTTTCAACCACTGCCCCCTCGAGTCCAACACCATTGGGTGGCCAGGTGGTACAATTAACACCTAATGGCAATCCTCCCCACCGAAGCAACGCAGTATGCTACATAATGCACTCGGCCATTACACAGAATCCGGAATACTGCGATAGGGTAGAGTACGCCAGTTTTAAGGGAGAAGCACTGTGCTGCGACAGACTCCCTGTCCCTGAACCGGCTCAGACCTCCATTTCACCTCAACGGCAAAACTAGGCCCCCATTCGGAGATCTTCCACCATACAGGTCCAGTGACTGGCGCGAAATGGCATTACGTTAGACACCAAGACTTAACCCTCCATTTCACTGGGACGAAACTAGGGTCCTAGTTATGATAAGCTCCCACATCACGTCAAGATCTAATGCCTGGTGGGCTTCAGTTCGGGTACAGCAGGTGTTCTGCCTGCGAGCCCCCTCAAGAAAGTTATTTGGTAATCACAGAAAAACCCTATTATGCGGTTTTGATAACAGATGTCGCATCTAGTTTATTATTCCATTGTTTCATCTGATTACACCTTCATATATTTCAGTATTTCTAACTTCGAATGTATAACGAATTTTTCATAATAAAGCTTCAATTTTCGACAAAAAACCGCAAGAACTTATATATACTTCTAAAAGGAATATTGCCATTTACAAGAGCTTGGTTTATATTGTGAAGAAAACGTTGTCTGTTTATTTATTATTGTTTCATTGACCGATGCCTGTTACGTTTTAGACATTGCAGTAAACCGATTTCCCGTTAGTCCGAAAGTGATCACTTTCCCTGCAAGCCATCGAACAACGCTAAAAACAAATTACCATCACGACCTTCCCCCACCTTCCCGTCCACGCAAACAGGCGCGCGAAACATTGAAAACAATTTTAATCACGTACCAGACAAGGGGATTTTGACACGGATCCAGCATCCAGCGGTAATGAAAATTACACGATAGTATTCCGATATTGCAGGGGGCCTGCGGGAGGGTGGGCGGTTCGCTCCCCATCCCTCGGCGCTCCCGGTCCCATAAATAACGCTGTCTAAATGTTATTTTTGGAAAGCTAACGACATTCCTGGAGCGGAGTCGTTATCAGACACCCCGGCTCTGCAATATCAGGAGCTGTCAACGCGGGATTCCTTCTTCTGGAATGCGGATATTGCCGGGCCCTTTCTCTCTCCCCGGCTGGTTCTGAACCACCCCGACAGTTCTGCTGCTCCTTGCCTTCCGTCCGGACGCGGGAACAGGGAGGAATCTAGAAAAAATAAGGCAAAAGGTAATAAATCCATGCGAGATTAATTACTTGCGCTTGTGCTGTCGGAAGGGGACAAACTTGCATGGCGTAAGACTTACCACTACTTGAAGCATCGACGGAAATACATACATCAAACTTATCTAGGCAACTAGAGATGAATATGCTACAACTTCATCAAAACCCAAACATTACTATTTCTACTGGTTTTCTTGTCTATAAAACATAATTTCAATGAATAGTAAATAAAACTCATATTCCACAAACTTTAAACATAACCAACAATCATTTCATCACAGTGTGGCTTCTACATCTGTGAAAAGTTACATACAATCCCCCACAGGTATCTTTGACCATATTTAACGAGGTGATTCTACAGGCAATTTGCAACACAAAAGTTGCAATAGAATATAGTGCAATAATCTTTCGTGGTTTAAAGTAAAACACATTATTTCCGCTAAAATTTATCGTTTACACAAACAACTATTAAATAAAATTCAGCAAAAAAATAACATGATAAATAGTAAACATTTCAACTTCAAAAGCATCAATTTACATGAAAAAATACATAATGCACCATGCGATCAAGATGATACTGATGGTTTGGTATGAGACATACAAAACCATCTCTACCTCCCCAAATACACCATCATACAGGGACCGCAGCCATCCTGTCAATGTCATCTGTTGACAAATCAGTTAACTACACCTCAACTTTTTTCTTAAATAAACATGGACTATTCATACTTTAGATATGGAGTGGAATCTGGGAGAAGATCCTCGGAGCCGTGTAATAATAAGATCTCTGACCCACTACCTTAGATGTTCTCTCTGTGACATAATTAGTGAAAAAAAACACAGTATCATCTGCGAAAGATGACATGTCGGCAGATACCCACAAAGACAACAGTATATAACAAAATAAAACAGGACCTTAGACTATCCACTAAGGTACGCCGGTTGAAATTTTTAGTATTTTACTTACACCTCTATCAATTTGCACATTGAGTCCTATCCTCTAAATACGACTAGAACAAATCACCAGCAATTTATGCCAAGGTCCTCCATGACCAACAGTTTTTGAGGGTTTACCGTGTCAAAAGCATTAGCTAAGTCTAAGGAGACTCCTCCTGCGCATTTTCCCTCATCGAGATCTCGATAGATACTATTTGTTAGATAAACAATATTTCCGGTCTGAATCCTAAGTGCCTTGTTGAAAGTTAATTGTTATTTTCCAAAACTTTAACCCGTCGTACTTTTTCCAAGACTTTCGCTATTGTATCGGGTGTTTTTTTCAGAGTGATGCACTTTCGATAGGGATAACTGTGATTTGACAGAAGGTGGAAGCCATGTTGTTTTGACATTTCTGTACAGTAAGCATTGACAATTTATCGTGGAAAGACTCACGCCGCAAATAACGTTTACAAATTATTGAAATTTATTTTCAAAATCAGTGTTCTATTCGCCCAACTTATAGACCACTTCGTGAAATTTATGGTTTAAATAATCGTCCATCAGAGCAGCTTATTCGTCAAACTATCGATAGATTTCGGACAACATTTTTTCTATTCGATGCAACAACAACAACAAGACATAGAACTGTACGTATAGAAGAAAATATCGCTGCTGTAAGTCATGGTGATAACGATGATCTAGATTTGTCTATTAGTCGACGTTCACAACAAGGTGGAGTCTGTGCATCCACCACATGGAAAATTTTGCGTAAAGATCTTGGTCTAAACCCATAAAAGATCCAACTGGTTCAATAATTAAAGCCACTTGACCATAATAAGCGTCGTTTGTTTGCTGATTGGCCCCTAGATCAGCTTGAAGTTGATCCACATTTTATCGTAAAGTTGTGTTTAGTGATGAAGCTCATTTCTGGTTGAACGGTTATGTAAACAAGCAAAATTGCCGTATATGGAGTAAAAACAATCCTCAAGAAGTTCTGCAAATTCCATAGTATGCGCTCGGATCAGGACCAATCGCCTGTTATAACAACACCGAAATCACAATGGCTACTTGTAGATGAAATTCTTTGGCCACATTGTACTGGAAACGAGGGTTATTGGTACCCATGTGCAAAAGTACACATTTCTCGATATTGAAAGGATGCTGCCAGTCTTCGCACCAGAGTGCTGTAGATTCCAAGTCACGCTGCAATGTTTGATCCCTGGGAATACCTTACAACTTCGTGTCATCAGCAAACTGAGAGCAGAATGAATCAATACAGGTAGGTAAGTCGGAGATATACAGGAGAAAAAGTAAGGGTCCTAAAACGGAGCCCTGTGGTAGACCACTGGTTACCGGTTTGGGAGATGAGAGAGAGCCGCCAACGCTAACCTGAAATGAACTTTTATAAAGAAATTCTGAAATCCACTCAAGAAGGTCACCTCGAAAGCCTAGATGACCAAGCACATGCAAAAGCCGTTTGTGGGATACACGATCAAAAACAAGGGAAAAGTCCAAGTATATCAAGACCACAGAATCTTTGTTATCGGGCGCTTTTGACCAATAATTGACGCATTCCAGAAGATTTGTTATCAGTGAACGACTAGGAGGAAATCCATATTGGCAATCGGGAATTACCTTGTCTGAAGCAAATTTGAAGACGCTTTAGAGGATCATCCTCTCGCAAATTTTGGATGCAATAGGAACTGGACTGATGGGACGATAGTTGAACGCATCAAGCTTGTCATCTTTTTTGAATATTGGAGTTACATTCCTCCAGTATGTAGATAGCGATAATGTTTCGAAGAATTTTGTAAAAATTCTAGATACAGGAGGGAACTGAGCACACTCCTTGAGTTTTTGTTCATATTGAAGTAAGACTCCATGCAAATACCTATTATTAGATACAAAAGTCATTTTAGGGGCACACAGAAACTATGTTGCTTACACTTCGGCGAAATTACAGATATTGAAAAGAAAGCCTAAGGATGACGCTTCAGAATGAAGAACTATAAACTAGTGGCGACATCTGTTATCAAAACCGCAATATTATTATTATTAAAATTTGAATTGTACGATGTATCGGTTATTTTTTTTAGAGTGATAGAACTTAAAATTGAAATAAAACACATTTAAATGAAGATTGAAGCCAATTTTTTTTTATTTGAAAGATGATTTTATGACATTTATGTTTTGAAAATAATTTCCGGCATATGTCCACCACGACTAGCTCTGAGGAACCGCATTCGACCAGACCAATTTTGGACCAGTTTTTCGAGTAATTCGGGCCTTACTTCATCAATAAATTGAGTTATGTTGACTTCCAAAGCGTCCATTGTTTCTGGTTTATCAGCAAAAACCAATGACTTGACATAACCCCAAAGAAAATAATCCAGTGAAGTTATGTCGCGTGATCTTGGAGGCCAATTAATTGGACGTAGTAATGTTATCGCCAAATCTTACATTCAATAAATCAATTGTTACGGTGGTAGCATGAGGTGTAGCACCATCTTGTTGGAACCAAAACACTTCTGGGTCGATACCATTCAAATTTTGAAGCAAATAATTATTGATCATCGATCTTTAACGAGCACCATTCACTGTAACATTAGCTCCAGCATCGTTTTTAGAGAAATATGGACCGATGATGCTTCCAGCGTGTAAAGCACAGCATACAGTGCATTTTCAGGATGCAATGAAACCTACAGAACTTCTTGAGGATTGTTTGCGCTCCATATACGGCAATTTTGCTTGTTTACATAGCCGTTCAACCAGAAAAAAGCTTCATCACTAAACACAATTTTACGTTAAAAAAACTGGATCAACTTTAAGCTCAAGGGCCCAGTCAACGAACTAACGACGCTTATTATGGTCAAGTGGCTTTAGTTCTTGAACCAGTTGGATCTTGCATGGGTGTAGACCAAGATTTTTATGCAAAATTTTCCATGTGGTGGATGCACAGAGTCCAACTTGTTGTGAACGTCGAAGAATAGACAAATCTAGATCATCATTAACACTATGACTTACAGCAACGATATTTTCTTTTGTACATACAGTTCTTTGTCTTGTTATTGTTGTTGTTGCACCGAGTAGAGAATAAGCTGCTCTGATGGACGATTATTTAAACCATAAATTTCACGAAGTGCTCTATAAGTTTGGCGAATAGAACACTGATTTTTGAAATAAATTTCAATAATTTGTAAACCTTATTGCGGCGTAAGTCTTTCCATGATAATTTGTCAATGTTTACTGAACAGAAATGTCAAAACAACATGGCTTCTACCTACTGTCGAATCACAGTTATCCCTATCGAAAGTTCTATCATTCTAAAAAAAACATTAACATTAGCTCCAGCATCTTTTTTGAAGAAATATGGACTCATGATGCCTCCAGCGTGTAAAGCACACCAGGATGCAATGGACCCTGTAGAACTTCTTGAGGATTTTTTTCACTCCATATACGGCAATTTTGCTTGTTTACATAGCCGTTCAACCAGAAATGAGCTCTATCACTGAAACAAAATTTAACGATAAAAAAAGTGGAGCAAGTTCAAGCTGTTCTAGGGCCCAATCAGCAAACAAACGCTTATTATGGTCTTAAGTTAGTTAGGAACACTATGACTTACGGCAGCGATATTTTCTTCTGTACGTTCAGTTCTTTGTCTTGTGGTTTTTGTTGCATCAAGTAGAGAAAATGTTGTCCGGAATCTGTCGATAGTTCGACGAATAAGCTGCTCTGATGGACGATTATGTAACCCATAAATTTCACGAAGTGCTCTTTAAGTTTGGCGAATAGAATACTGATTTCGAAAATAAATTTTAACAATTTGTGAACGTTGTTGCGGCGTGAGCCTTTCCATGATAATTTGTCAATGCTTACTGAACAGAAATGTCAAAACAACATTGCTTCTACCTTCAGTCAAATCACAGTTATCTCTATCGAAAATTCTATCACTCATAAAAAAAACACCAGTCGGATCTTCGTATCTTCTCGCTTGCCATTGTCATCAATAACATTTTGTCTAGCCGTCTTTCAGATAAATTATGGCAAATCCATAGGACTCTAATTCATTTCGCCCGCCTCTTCTTGAAATTAACACCTTGCGTCCCCAAAACTAACGTCAGAATTTTATTTATCGGACTTAGGCCGAGACCATCTCGAACCACCTTCTCCGCGGGACACCTGCGAATTAGAATCAAAATAGGACCATTTCAAAATTTCACCCCGATCTTGGTCCACGGGAAAAACAAGAAACTCGTCCGTCCGAACCGTATTTACCACATTGACCGACCTCTTAGCGGCACATCACAGGACCGAAATTCGTCCTTATACCTGACCGTGTCCAAGGCATATTCGAATTAATTCAATATTATAATATCCAGCCAGCTTTCCGTCCGGGCTCATTGTATTCCTCATCGCTACAAACTTTGATACGGCCCGAAAGATGACATAAATCTGAAAGCCATCTATTCTTCTATTATGTTAAAATGATGTAGGGCCGCAGAGCGAGACCGCAGTCCCGAGAAGATCTTTTTATTCGTCCTATGCCCATAAATATCGCATAATAGTTGAATCAAACTGAACCTCCGTCTCTTTCCAGAGGAATGTTTTGCCGGGGTACACTTCTCCGTATTTTTTTCGTCTTCATTCTTGTTTTTTTGGCCGCGTCGATTTTTTTTCCTTCTCCGCTTCATTTATTGTGAAGAGATTATTTATATTGGATCGGTTTGGGGATTTAATCCATTAGGATCGTGGGAAGCAAGGGGTTTGATCAATATGTGGTTCATGTTTTGAGACATATTTCTTGAAGGTTAAATTAATTCCATGCCTGCAAAAATTGTGCCTTCTTTTATTCTTACTTGAATTCTTTCCTCTTGTTCGATATCTAAGAATAGAGTTCTATATACCTATATTGTGAAGAGATTCTTTATAGTTTGATTTATTTTGGACCGTGGAAAACAACAGACTTGATCAATATACACTGTGCATTTAAAGGCATATTTTTTGGCGATTGGATTTACCCCATGCCTTCAAATATTATGCTCTGTTTCAACGTCATCGTGAATTCTCTTTCTTCATTGAATCAATTCGAAACCAAACCACTTATAACAAGTGGAATGTTTCACTAAAGTACACATTTCTGTATTTTTGCCGTCTTCATTCTTGTTTTTCTTTGGCCGCATCGATTTTTTCTTCTCCGCTTCATTTATTGCGAATAGTTTATTTAGGTTGGCTTGTTTTGGAGATTTAATCCTCAAAGATCGTGGAAATTCGAGGAATATTTTACTGGAGTGCACTTATTCATGTTTTCGATGTCCTAATTCGTTTTTTTTTGGCCGCGACTATTTTTTACTTTTTTGTTTCATTTATTCTGAAGAAGTTTCTTATTCGGTGTGGGATTGTGAAAAGTGTGGGTATTAAATATGCAGTTTGTATTTTAAGGCATATTTTTTAAATTTTTGATTTATTGAACGTCTGCGAAAATTGTGATTTCTTTCATTCTTAACTGAATTCTTTACTTTTCTTCGACGCTTGAACAGGTCATCAGGTTATTTAACGGAACTGAATATCTACAAAATAACACGTGATTCTACCTTTTTTTCAATATGCAGTTTGTATTTTAAGGCATATTTTTTAAATTTTTGATTTATTGAACGTCTGCGAAAATTGTGATTTCTTTCATTCTTAACTGAATTCTTTACTTTTCTTCGACGCTTGAAAAGGTCATCAGGTTATTTAACGGAACTGAATATCTACAAAATAACACGCGATTCTACCTTTTTTTCGTCTTCATTCTCTTTCACAATGTAAAATTTTTTCCTTTCCGCTTAATTTACTGTGAAGAGATTCTTCACACGATTTGTTGATTTGAAACAACTCAATTTCCGCTAATAGTAGTGAGTATATAACTTAGAGGTTCAAGGATACTGAAGCACTTATCACCAGAGGAATATTTTATATAGGTAAACGTTTCCGTATCTTCATTCTTCTTTCTTTGGCCACTTTGATTTTTTTCTTCTATGCTTCATTTATTGTGAAGAGATTATTTATTACTTATTAGTTCGATTTGAGGATTTAATCAATTAGGATTTTGCGAAGTAAGGGGATTGATCAATATGCGGTCCATTCTTTGAGGCATATTTCTTGAAGGATGGATTAATGCCATGTCTGCAAAAATTGTGCCTTCTTCCATTCTTATTTGAATTATTTTCTCTTGTTCTATTCATAAGAATATCGCTTACTAATTGAACTGAATTAAACATTCGTAAAAAGATATTGAGTAGTATTTTTTTCGTCTTCATTCTGGTCATCTGACAGTGTCGATTTGGCCTTTTCTGCTTCATTTATTGTGGACAAATATCTGATTCATTATGATCGTAAGAAGCAACAGGCCTAATCAATATGCAGTTCCCATTTTAAGGCATATTTTAAGCAGATTAGATTCATTCCATACTTGTAAAATTGCTCTGTTTCGACGTCATTTTGAATTATTTTTATTTAATATACTCTTACGTATATAACTTCAAGGAAATTTAACCACTTATTTTAGTTTAAGGTAAGCTCTTCCGTATTTTTGCCGTCTTCATTCTAGTTTTTTTGGCCGCGTTGATTATTTACTTCCTCCGCTTCATTTATTGTTATGGGATTATTTATATATATATATATATATATATATATATATATATATATATATATATATATATATTGTCATGGTATTTACAGTTAAAATAACTAATTACATAAATATATTAAGGAAAAGACTCACCTTTGTATATAAGTTGACTCGTTAGAGTATAACTAGAGCAAAATTCATTGAATAATATCCATTCTGACAGAAATATTAATAATTCAATTCGTAAAAACACTCACAAGCTAAAATTATGAAGAAAAAGCATATTCAGGATACATAACGACTACTCGAATGAAAATTCTTTGAACGTTAATCAAAACACAGTAATCTTGTTGACAATTTATAAATAGAATTCACAGGGAGATTTCAATTTACAATTATACAATATAAAACCAGCCAAAGTTGCAATAAATAGAAGTAATTTGAATTTAGATATCCAATTTGATGAAGAATTTGTTGAAAAGATTTGTTATTATAATGAATCACATATAAACTTTAGTGAAATTGTTGACAAAGAACAAGCTAAATTAAATATAACTCACCAGAATGATGTAAATAGGACACATTTGATCAAAATTCACTTAATTCAATGAAAGATAGCATCTACGTCAGATATTTTCAAATGATTGATGTAAGAGATATTCTTGAAAATGTTTAGACATCAATAGTATTGTAATAGCATCTAAGCTGAAGAAATTTAATCAATTTCATAAGTAATATTAAGTATTTTATAAGTTATAAGCATTAGAAGTTAAAATTTGTTAAATTTTGACACTTGAAATACTTTACGAACGAAAAGCAAGACTTTCACTGTTCTGTTTAACATGAAACATACATCAAAATGTAGTTAAAAAAATAAGCTAATTTTCAAAAGTAATTTCAAACCAGGAAATATTGTAAATTTTGTAAAATCATCAAAAGCATCATTTTTATATAATTTTGACAGAAGCTAGTAAGCTTTGAAACTCAACTTTTCTTGAAAACTATAAATAGGGCAGAGACAGAAAAAGTCGGCAGTCTCCAATTATATGCAGAGCAGAATCCTTGTCGGTCCGTAATTAAAAAAGTGCCAAAAAAGTATCATCATCTGAAAAAAGAAGATTATTTGATTATTGTGAATGGAAATCGAATCCAGAAAATACATTACCTGAATGTGAATGGAAAAATATCACATAGAAATCAAGTTTTAAACGAATTGGACATATTGAAGAAAATCAACAAAGTAGCCTGTGAATTTCAGAACGTTCTAGAAGTGTTGTTTCCAACGAAACCAGTTTTATTCCTGAAACGAAGAAAAAGGGACAAGTAAAAAGGAACAATCAAAAAATTGAAGAACAAACTTACCAAAGGTATTAAAATTCAATCCTGTTAATCTTTCCACAAAGAAGTTTAGAAATAGCACACACTGTTTACATTAGAATTACGTTAGGATATTGAGATAAGGTTTGGTTAACATAGAATTAGATTTAGGTTATTGTTCACTGATTATAATATTTCAAATTACTTTCATAAAATATAATTTAAAAAATTCAATCGTTTAGAAAATTCAAATTGAACCCTCCCTCAAATATCAAATCAGATTTAATAATAATTTAAATTTCAATTATTCAAAATTATAATCTTAAGAGCTAGCCGGAAACTTAGAATAGATCACTTACATACAAGGGTGATCTAATTAGTATTCATTCACAAAATTTTTTTAATATAATTCTATATCAATATATATATATATATATATATATATATATATATATATATATATATATATATATATATATATATATATATATATATATATTTAATGATAGCGGCAAGCGATCAATATGCGGTTCATTTTCCGAGGCATATTTCTTGGAGTTTAGATTAATTCAGTCTGCAAAAATTGTGCCTTCTTTCATTCAAAATATTGAAATATTCCTTCCTCTTGCTCTATTCCTAAGAATATCGCTCAGTAATTGTATGGAAGTATTTATTTGGTATTCGTTCTCGTACTTCGACCTGCTTCATTTCTTGCGAAGATATTCTTCATATTGGTGCGATTTGTTGATTTGATTCATTAGGATCAACGAAGCAACAGGACTGGATCAAAATGGAACGTATATTTAAAGGCATATTTCTTGGAAATGATGCCTGCACATATTATGTTTTCTTTCAATCTCATTTTAAATTCTTTTCATTAAATTTACTCATACGTATATAACTTAGAAGTTCAGAAAACCTCTTATCACCAGAGAAATATTTTACTAGGATACAATTTTCTGTATTCTTGACATCCTCATTCTTGTTTTTTTGGTCGCCTCGATTTTCCTTTTTCACTTTATTAACTGTAAAAAGGATCATTTATTAGTTTTTCGGATTGAAGCTTCAATCCATTAGATTCGTGAAGAGTAAGTAGATATGTAGTTCATCTTTTGAGGTAAATTTCTTTACTCTTCATATTATCGACTAGTTGATTCAATTCATTAGGATCGAGGGAAGCAACAAACTCAATCAATATGAAGCGTAGCTTTAAAGGCATTTTTCTTGGACATTAGATTTACTAGATGCCTTCAAATATTATGCTCTGTTTCAACTTAATTTTGATTTACTTTCATTAAATTTACTCACACGTATATAAATTAGGGGTTTAAGGAAGCTTAAGCACTCATCACTATAGGAATATTTTACTGAGGTACACTTTTCCGTATTTTTGCCGTCTTCATTCTTTTTTTTTGTAGCCGCGGGGATTTTTTTCTTCTCCGCTTATTTATTGTGGAAAGATATTGGTTCCGCATGTGAATACAATCCGTTTGGATCGTGGAAATCAAGTGGTTTGATATTTTTGAGGTATATTTTTCAAGGTTAGATTCATTCCATGTCTACAAAAATTATGCTACCTTTCATTCATATTTGAATTCATTTAATTTGTTTGATCCTCGAGATTATCGCTTGGTAATCCAACTGAACTGAATATCTGCAAAAGAACATGGAGTTGTACACTTTTCGTCTTCATTCTCGTCGATTGACATTGTCGAATTTTTCCTTTTCCGCTTCATTTATTGAAGAGGCATTCTACATATATTAGTTCAATTTGTTGATTTGATACTTTAGGATCGAAGAAAGCAACAGACTTAATCAACATGCAGTATATATTTAAAGGCATATTTCTTGCAGATTAGATGAACTGGATGCCTGCAAATATTATGCTTTGTTTCAACCTCATTTTGAATTCTCGTCATTAAATTTAGTTGCACTTATATAACTTGGGAGAGATGACCTCACCAGAGGAATATTTCAAAATTTGAATATCGACACAAATTAAATATGTTAATCTTCTACAATTTTAATTTAAAAAAAATTTTCATTCAAAAAACTTTTAGAATTAAATTAATGTCTTAAATAAGCTTACGTTTAATAGACGTATATAATTTAATTCTAAGAGTTTTTTGAATAAAAATTTTTTTGAAATTGTAGAAGATTAACATATTTAATTTGTGTTGATATTCAAATTTTGCTATATTTCTTCTATCAAGTAAAAAGCCTTTTTTATTTTAGAGGAATATTTTACTGGGGTATACTTTTCCGTATTTTGATGTCTTCATTCTTGTTTTTTCGACCCCGTGGATTTTTTCCTTCTTCGTTTCATTTACTGCGAAGGGAGATCATTTATATTTGTTCGTGAAATAAAATAGAAAGGCCTTTTACTTGATAGAAGAAATATAACAAAATTTGAATATTAAAACAAATTGAAATATGTTTATCTTCTACAATTTTAATTTCAAAAAAAATTTTTATTTAAAAAACTTTTAGAATTAAATTTTTGTCTACAACAAGCACCGCTTACATTTAATAGACGTATATAATCAAAACTCAATATATGTCAAATGGAATAAATAACCCAACAGATATACGAAAGTAATTAAAATTAATAAATAAATATTTAAAGGAGACAAAATTTTGTTTCTGGTCTTACCTTTAAGAACACCAATTGCCTTTTAAAAACATGAACACACTTAAAGGACTTCTCAAAGAATATAATTTATTTGAAATATTTAATATATTTAAATATTCAAATAAGTTATTTCAAAAATCTCTCAAAAATGTGCACTATATCTTCAAATGAAAAATGTGCACTATATCTTCAAATGAGGACTGAAGATGGGATTGTCTAGAATTATATTTGTTTTTTGAAGATATAGTGCACATTGTTTAGAGATTTTTTAAATAACTTATTTAAATATTCAAATATATTAAATATTTCAAATAAATTATATTCTTTGAGAAGTCCTTTAAGTGTGTTCATGTTTTTAAAAGGCAATTGGTGTTCTTAAAGGTAAGACCAGAAACAAAATTTTGTCTCCTTTAAATATTTATTTATTAATTTTAATTACTTTCGTATATCTGTTGGGTTATTTATTCCATTTGACAGTATATATTGAGTTTTGATTATATACGTCTATTAAAGTAATGTAAGCGGTGCTTGTTGTAGACAAAAATTTAATTCTAAAAGTTTTTTGAATAAAAATTTTTTTGAAATTAAAATTGTAGAAGATAAACATATTTCAATTTGTTTTAATATTCAAATTTTTTTATATTTGTTCGGTTTGGTGATTTAATTCATTCAATCGTGCAAAGTGAGGGGCCTAAGAAATATGTGGCTTGTATTTGAGGCATATTTCTTGAAGTTTAGTTTATTCCATGTCTGCAAAAATGGTGTTTTCATTCAGCCTTATTTGAATTCCTTTCTCTTCTTCGATTCCTAAGAATATTTCTTACTGATTTAACTAAACTTAACAGATGCAAAAGAAGATGAGGTAGAGTTCTAAATTTTTTCGTTTCATTCACGTGTTTTGTTTGGGTGGAATTGTTCCTGTTCACCTTATATCCACCATTTATTGTGGATATATATTTCGTATGAGTTCGATGTCTATTCGATTCAATATTATCGTTAAATGCAATAGACTTGATCAACATGCAGTGTATATTTAAAGGTATATCTTATGGAGATTAGATTTACTCCATGCCTGCAAATATATTGCTCTGTATAAACAACATTTTGAATTTTCATTTCATTTGCGCACACGTACTAAGGAGTTCAAGAAATATGAAAAACTTATAACCAGAGGAATATTTTACTAAGGTATACTTTGCTGTCTTCATACTTGTTTTTGTTTAGCTGCGTTGGTTTCTTCTTCTCCGTATCATTTATTGTGAAGAGATATTGGTTCGGTTTGAGGATTCAATCCATAAGGATCGTGAGAAGTTAGAGATTTGACCGATTACTCTTTAAATTGTTTGACATATTTTTTGAAGATTAGATTCGTTCCAGTTCTGCAAAATTTTTGCTTTCATAAATCCTAATTTGAATTATTTTTTCCTGTTCGTTCCGTAAGAATATAACTCAATAAATCATCTGAGCTGAGCTTCTGCAAAGGAATATACTGCTGGTTTACAGTTTGACATCTTTTTTCATCATCTTCATTCTTGTTTGCTTGACCGTGTCAAATTTTTGCTTCCTTGCTTAATCTGTTGTGTGAATATATTCCATATGAGTTTGGTTAAATAATTTGATCCATTAGAATCGCGAGAAGAGAGAAATTTTGTCAATTTACCAACAAAGAATCAAAACAACACATCTAGTACTTACCGTAGTCATTCAAAACCATCTTACGAACTTGTTTTGATTGGATATTCAGAAATAACAAATCTCAACACCAAGAAATGCTCCACATCGAATTGAAAAAGGTCCCTTTTATTTCAGATATTATTTGGATGCTAAATAAAAACAATCAATGAAAAATTTCTACATAATTTCATTCGGTTTGAAAGCGATATTTAATAAATGTGATCAACTATCAGAATACCATTTGAAAAACTAGGCTATTATATAAATTATAAATATAATAAATGAATATATGTGTATTGAACATTAACTTGGAAGGATTCTTTTTGAAATTTTACATATAATAGCTGGATTAATTCTTCTACGAATTCAATCTAAAATATCTCTTAAAACTTTTTAGAATTAAATCGAGTAAAATGCCTTAGAAACACTGTTTCATTTTTTAGACATATAGAATTATCTACACATTCGAGCGGCAGTTAACCAATTATCAATAATTAATTAATTATTTTCCTTAAAGCTATAAGGTACTTAAGTTATCAATCCAAACTTTGGATTATTTTCTCATCTTCTTAGAACCTTTCTGTATAAAATGAGAATGATGTTTTCTAAGAGTCTATTATAAACTTGTAAATAATGGAAGGATGCCCAAAATACTTTGAAATATAAGGAGGAATAAAAATACTGCTAATCTCTTGTAAATATGAAATAATAAACATAAATTTTTCGCCTCATTATTTTACATGAACTGTCGACGCCTTTTTGCTTATAGCTGCAGTCAAACATTCACATCAGTGTATTTAAGGTTGCCTGACTATTAAGAACAGTAGACGTAGTTATATCACGTATTTCCAAACTAAGGCAATGGTACAAGAATTTAAATTACATTATTTTAACATTTCATATCAATATTCTGAACACTGAACTAATAATTTATGTCAAGGAGCGTGAGTGGTAAACCTACAGATGATAGTATTATTTGGTGCATGCGCTAGTGGAGAGAAATTATTATATCAGTTCAAATATCGACTTAAGGTCGAAGACCTTTCAAAAAACTTGATGGAGGGAGTGAAATTGTACAACTTTATTTCAAAAACAACTGTTCTGACCTTTCATATGCAATAATAACTTTAAATGATGCTTATATATTTACAGTAATATTTCGGAAACATATATGATTGGACTGAACACTTGGAAAGTCTTCCATAGTTTATGAATAATTGTTGAAGTAGATACAGAGCTGTTTATCCATGAATTTTATAAAACATAATTTGAAGAGCACACAATTATTCAGGAATCTGTTAGTTGTGCAGCCGTAATGCTGCATGCATATCTGACGACAGATGGCATTATTCCACCTTGATAATATCTATGGATATAGAACAAGCAAGTTGGCAATTCTCCTTCTATGTTCCAACAACTGGCAGTCAATCAGTCATATCCAAAAGTTATAATGAATGCTTGGTTCCTAGCATTGAATAAATATCCCAGATTGTTTGCAGCAGATTTCGCAAAATGTCACAGAAAAAATGTGACAGAAGACTTGGACAGTCATGTCAAAAAGATGGATGGAATCATTTAGCTGAAGAACCTAGTTTTTCATCATGAAGTCAGAAGTCACGAACTGAGTTTTTCGAGAAAAAGTTGTTGTTTGATCTTCGAAACATTGAATTGAATCAGATTCCATTGACCTCATTTGTTAATCTTTTCGAGGTTTCCATTCAGGGAACCGATTTGATGGCATCTATAGAGGTGGGACTGAACGGTGCTCCAAGGGTTGTCACTGGTCAAAGAAGACATCAGCGTGCCATCATTCGCGGAGCCCACAATTTGGTCTCAGTCGTACTAAGAAAATCGTTCATGTGGATCGAGAAGAGGGTGGAAGACAAAACTGAGTCTTGGGACACTCCAGAGTTCACGTTCAAACCACAGTAACCGATACCATACACGACTACGTTAATGTTCCTGTTGTGAGGAAACTCGTCATCAAATAGCATAGACTCCTAGAAAAATCACACGAAGAGTGCCTATTCAGAAAAGCCTTATGCCAAACACTATCGAAAGCCTTGGATATGTCTAGAGCAACTAACTCCATAGCGCTCAATAGCCCTTGTCCAGCTTGCATCACTTAGCTAAGAAGGTCACCTATTGATCGGTGTTAGCAAAAACCATATTATCTATCACAGACAAGTTCTCCAGGTATCTAACCATTTAGAGATTGATAGCTGCTTCCATGAATTTCGACAAAATGGATATTATCTCTGAATTTAACCGCCACCGTCATTCGACTGAAGCTCTGTAAGGAAATGTAGGTGTTGGAGGCAGCTTCCACATCTTAATTCGGAAGACGTCTGTGCATCTTAAACTCATCAGACAGGCGTGATGCGCAGCTCTGCCTGTGATGCCAGTGACCATGTGTTCCATTTGGAATGCTGGTCGTCGAACGCCATATGATTTGCTCTATTTGAACTCGGTGGGACGGTTAATCACGAATTTTTAGACTAGTCGGGTCCTCTATTGGTACGCTGGTCAAGCTACGAAAGAGCAAGGCAGGTTTCTAGACGAGGAGCAAAGAAGTTGTTCGCTACACACTTCCCCTCCAGTGAGCGTCGATGAGGTCATGGAATAGGGCGTTAGGATCAGGCAAGGAGACAGCCCACCGCTGGGCTGGTCACAATGCCATCTCCAGCATGGATCTGCGGAACGAAAGGAAAGGCTGTCTTGGAATGATGAATAGGAGGCAATTAGGGCCACCAAATGAATGGGTTGCTCAAAGCAAATCCCCCCAATCACGTCGGGGTCACCAATGAAGCTCTCGATGGAAATGCTGTGTTGCGAGGGAGCTTCCACCTCTTGATTCGGGAAACGGCGTTTCGTTTTCGAGTCTGCGCATCTGAAACTTACCAGACAGACGTGATACGCAGCTCTGCCTGTGACGCCAGTGACCATGTTTTCCGCTTGGAACGGTGGTCGTCAAACAATATATGCATTGCCCTACTTGAACTCGGCTGGGACGGTTAGTCAGGAATCTTTATACTGGTCGTGTCCTCTATTGATACGCCGATCAAGCTGCGACAGAGCAAAGCAGGTTTCTGGACGAGGAGCGAAGAAGTTATTCGCTACAAGACTTTATTTTTCGTAGTTGTGGCTCTTCTGCAGTCACTTCCAAACCATGGCTTGCTGTTTAAAGGGTGTTTTACTGTATTTGGATTAAGAGTGACCATCCCAAAAAGAATCGGATCTGTAATACAATCAACAATGCTGTTTATATTTCCTGTTTTAAAGCATGTTTCACTTCATGGGTACGTGGCATAAAAACCACGCAGAGCATCTCAGCATGCTGCATTATAGTGTCAAATCCTACGTGTTGTTTTAGAAGGAAAAGGTTGGGTTTTTGGTCCAGATGCGATGCTTTCAAGAAGCAATGATTGAAATTATCCAATGTTGCTGAAATATCAACCTTGTAATGACAACTTCTTATCAATAAAGAACAGTTATTATTATTATTCATTTCTAAATTCAGTCAATCAATTTTCTAGGAATGTGTGCCTTCATTTCAACAACTTCTTCACCAAAATTTCAATCCAAACAAAAGGGTATTCCAAAATCGTCGACCTTACTCGATGTCAGGCTTAAGGTATATGCAGGATATGTTGCTATTTAAGATTTTTGAAGCTATGCTTCCCCTCTGATTCACCCACTCCATGAAAACAAAAGTGACAAGCAACCTAAATCCTAATTTTAATCATAGCCGGCAACGGTAACCAGGTAGAGATTCCTCCATTTTAATTACCCAACTTGGAAAGACGATTTTCACGCTTCCCAATTAAAGGGATCCTTAAATTACGTTCAGCAGACGGACTGGGAATAGGTTCCACTTCCGCAAGGCCGAAGTTTCAACAGAAAAATAACGTAATCTAAGAACGTAATCAATGCGAAGTTAACGAATTTGTAACTAAGATAATTTTGCGTGTAATTGAGTGTTGGAATTAGGCATCGCCTCTTTCGGACCGTGAAGACATAAATTGCGGCCGTTAGGGATGAAGGGGACGAGTATGGAGTTTGGATGTCCCTCAGGATTGACGCCCTTTTGCCACAGGTACCGGTAGAGGTGGGCTGAGGTGTAATAAATTACTTCTAGGGTCAATGAGCTTGCGGAAGGATTTTTGAGTTATCTTCGAATGAAGAACGCTGCAAAAGTTACTATAGGCATTATTTTTCCTTTGGAATATACGATGTGTGGCAGAAAAGTAATGAGACTGATCTTTCATTCACCAAAGTTTTATTTCTTCAAATATCAATGTAATACCCTTCAAAGTAGTTTCCTTGGGCAGCTGAGGACGTTGTTCCCACTTTTGGTAGCAGCACTGGTATGGTCTTCAGTGTGTCCCGAAATAACATACATTGAGGGCATTTTTCAGTTTGAGAAAAAGGAAGAAGTCACAAGGACTGAATTATGTTATAGAGAGGCCAGTTTAACATGGTTCGTTGTAATGATGAAGCATCCATTTGCCTGCACAATCTCTGTTTCCCCACTTTTTCAAGAACGACCTTATGAAAAACTTGGTTGACACTTTGTCCTGTAGGAACAAAGTCTTTATGAACGCTTTTCCTTCTGTCAAAAAATCAAATCACAATTTATTTGATCTTCGATCTACTTATTCAAGCTTTTTTTGGTGGAGAAGATTTTGCAGTGTACCACTCCCCACTTTGCTTCTTGGTCTCAGTATCGTATTCAGAAATCCGTGATCTGTGATTCTATCAAAAAGATCAAGACACTGCTCAATTTGAAGTTTTTTGGCACTTTTTTGGCTCAGACCTTTCGCATGTTCAAATTTTCAATCAAAATTTGATGAACGGTAAATCTGTTCTAATCTATTTGTTCATTCAACATTTTCAATATTAAACAATGGTCTGATCTCACAAAAGCGTTCATACATTCTGTCAAGAAAGTACCGGGAATTATCGATTTAAATCTGGCGGGGCAATGAGGCAGGTAAAATTTTTTTTTCCTAGGTTGGTACCACTGTTCTTAATTACTATGCCAAGCTTGAGCGGTATCTGTCAACTAGTGTGTTTGCAACAGCTGATTAAGTCAGTCGATGTCAGAGTGCGTGCCGATTTTTACTATGGGTGATTACGTTGAGCAAAGAATTTGTTTAACGTTTTGTGTTGCAAATGAATTTTCGTGTGCCGATGCATTGAAAATATTGCAAAAGGCCTTTGGTGATAACACTCTATCGAAAACTCGTGCATATCAGTGGTACAGAGCCTTCAAGGACGGTCGTGAAGTGGTCGCCCATCGACGGCTTCGATCGAAGATAACGTCGATAAAATTAAGAAAAAGGTGCTGGAAAACCGTCGTACCAGCTTGAGAGAGATAGCACATGATCTTAAGATATCCCACGAGTCCGCACGTACGATTTTGATTGATATTTTGGGCATGAGAAAGGTGGCCGCACGACTCGTACCGAAAGACCTGAATTTTCTTCAAAAACGTCATCGCGAACAGGTTGTTTCAGACATGCTGGATCGCTGTAATTCCGATTCTACATTCATGGAACGCATTATAACTGGTGATGAGACCTGGGTCTACGAGTACGATATGCAAACAAGCCAGGAATCATCGGAATGGGTGGCAAAAAATGAGCCGAAACCGAAAAAACCACGCCAAAGCCACTCGAAAATGAAGGTGATGCTCATTGTTTTCTTCGATATCTGTGGCGTGGTGCACTACGAATTTGTTCCAGAGGGTCAGACGGTAAACAAGGAGTATTACCTAGGCGTTATGAAACGTTTGCGTGAGCGTATCCGTAAGAAGCGGCCAAATTTGTGGGCGAACAACTCATGGATTCTGCATGACGATAACGCGCCTTCTCACCGAGCTACGATTGTGACTGACTTTCTCGCCAAAAACTCAACAAACGTGCTTCAGCAACCACCGTATTCGCCGGATTTGGCTCCCTGCGACTTTTTCCTCTTCCCAAAACTAAAATTGCCCCTTCGTGGCACCCGTTTTGAGTCGATCGAAGCCATAAAACAAAATTCGGCGCGAGAGCTAAAGTCCATCCCGGAAAGCGCCTATAAAAAATGTTTCGATAATTGGAAGTGCCGTTGGCATAGATGTATTGGAGCAAATGGGGCCTATTTTGAAGGCGACCCAATAAATTTTGACGATTAAATGTAAAAATGTTGTTTTAATTGAAAATTCCCGGTACTTTCTTGACAGAGTAATACATTCGATGTTTTCGTCGCTTTTCTAAGTTGAAGGCCTCCCTGAACGGTCTTCATCTTCAACGAAAAATATTGGATGGAGTAGTCCGTTACTTTGTGATAGTTCATTTTAATGGAATGAAATAGGGAATTACTTTGTTTTCTATCACTTTTTATTATAACTGATATACAGTGACTCGAGTTTCGTAGTGTTCACTACATTTTCAAACTGAATGAACAAATTAGATCCCAACTATTACATATGGGGATTGTAGGCTTCGGCAGAGCTTCGAAGAGAGGGGTTTTCCAAAGTTCCGTCTGTTCGTTAAGTAGTTTTATTATTGGTACGTGCTTTTTATATTTTTCAATTTCTATGGATTCCAGGATGTCAAGTTTTTTCCCTTTCGTTTCCACGTGCAAGATAACAAGGTTGTTCAATTCTGGGAACGTGTGATCTGTAGTGAAGAAATGGTTCGCAAAATTGGAATTATTCTTCCGGTTCCTAAACTATAAATTCCATCATAATCAAAAAACAAAAGCAACTAATTCGTAAACAAATTTACCCCATCTCCAAATCAGATCATAATAACAATAAATTCATAAAACTAACATATTTTGGACCAATTTCACAAAAAATAGCTAAAATTTTATCAAAAATTAACATAGTAACAGCTTTCACACCCTCCCATAAAATTTCTAATCTCTTTTTTAATCCAAAAGACAAAGAGAACCGACTGAATAATTCTGGAGTCTATAAATTGAGTTGTCAAGAGTGTAATAGTGTGTATATAGGACAAACGGGCCGACCTTTCCACAAAAGGTACAAAGAGCACCAATCTGCTTTTAGGAACCGGAAGAATAATTCCAATTTTGCGAACCATTTCTTCATTACAGATCACACGTTCCCAGAATTGAACAACATTCAGTTTGAAAATGTAGTAAACACTACGAAACTCGAGTCACTGTATATCAGTTATAATAAAAAGTGATAGAAAACAAAGTAATTCCTTATTTCATTCAACGAAAAACTTGAGCTCAGGATATAGAATTTCCCCAAAGGCCTATTTTAACTTCTCATACATCACACTTGCCGATTCTCCAACCTTAACACAAAATTTAATGGCACAACGGTGTTCAAATTCCGCTATTCATTTTGCGTGACGCACAACCAAAACACAACTTCACTAAATGCATTCATAAAAGTCAAGTAGTAAACGGAAAGAGAAGGCATGGACTAAATTTGGTTTCAACTGGATGAGGCAACTTAGCACACATCTAACCTAACCATTGATCTTTTGCGCGTTTTTTTGGAAATTGAATATTCAGTCTAAATGCGGGTCTCAATTGGCTGCTTCGGAGCTGTGATTTGACTCCGTTGGACTATTTTTGTGGGTATCCGTTGAGGATAAGGGTTACGCTAACCACTCAGAAACGATTGAAGCCTTGAAATCGAAATTTCCATTCATTATATTTAGCACCAATTAATCGAAAATGTACTGAAAAATTCGGTTGGTCGAATGGGCACTGTATGGCCAGTCGTGGCGGTCATTTGAATGATATTGTTTTCATTCTTATATGTTAACCATTCTAACAAACTCATAACTAAAAAAAAATATTCATTAGTTTTTTATATATAGCCGATCAAAAATGCAAATTTCAAATGGTCAGCCCCTTACATCAATTAGATTATTAAAGATTAGTACGCTTTCGCAGAGATATTATGAGGCTTCGGTTGTTTTTGTGATTGACAAACGCACCCGTGCAACAGTAAATAAGAACTTTACAAAATTCGCTAACAAGAACCAAGTAACGTAAGAAAGTTGTTGTTAATACTTTAGATTTTCAACTGTTTTCGAATATTCTGGATCCAGTCGTATCTTTTTAGCCAGTAAAGAGTTAAAACAAATTGTAGAACTTACTATGTTTTACTACAAATAAAAATATATTTTACACATTTTCTTGTGACTCGAGTTTCGGGAAATGAACTATCCCATCATCAGACCATCAGTCTGATGATGGGATAGTTCATTTCCAGAAACTCGAAAGAAAATGTGTAAAATTTATTTTTATTGGGAGTAAAACATAGTAATTTCTACAATTTGTTTTAATTATGATCAACTAACAAATAGTAACGGCTGAAACAATTCAGTATCAGTAAAGAGTTGACAGAAAACCCGAAAATCCATTTCCGAAAATCTAGCCAGTGAGGCTATGTTTTCAAAGCTTTTTCTTGCTTTCAGTTGGTTCTCAATTTCACTCAAGTTTCCTAATCAAATATCTAGATACAATCCACTCAGCTTTAATCCCAAATTTTAACTCATTGTCTCATGAAGAATGGAATATCGTTCTCAAAACGAACGTCAGTCTAGAAAAGTATCCGGCAAAAACAAAGCTCAATTGTAATTATTTAGTAAATATTTTTAATACTTTAATTAGAAAATTATAACAAAATATTCATCTCATTTACTTATACAACCTCCATTTAACTGTAAACACTTGACTAAACGTCGAGGTACACCCGAAACTAGCTCACGTCCATAATTTTCGGTAGTCCAGGACTATAAAACTGACTGAATTAAATCATCTTTAATTCGTGGCATTGTTCAACTTCAATATTCATTAGTCCCCATATGTTTCTAATGGGAATAAGATCTGGTGAAGCTGCTGGCCATGAAATGGTTTTCACTTGGTGTTTTTGCATCCAAGCTTGAGTGTAGGACGAAGTATGGCATCTTGCATTATTCTGCCTAAAACGCAACCCCTCTAGATATAAAGTATACGCCGTTTCACAATGAAAATCGTTTAGAATGACACAAGACTTTTCACTATTAATGGTACCACCAACTATACAGAAAGGCGTAGCACCACGCTGAGATACTGCTCCCCAAACCATTATATTGGTGGAAAATTTGGAAATTTGAACAGTAACAAGTTGTTTTGATAGGATTTTTAAGTGATTTTCACCAATTTGGAAACAACTTTCATCACATATAAAGACATTATTAAAATTATCTTCTTAAAAACTTTGACAAAAGTCCACCCTTCGTTCTTTTTCTGTAGGTGCCATTATAGGGATTTTTTTGGTTTCCTTGATATGTAGCCTTGTCTTTTCAGTGACATACGGATGGTATCTGGACATACTTTAATATTTCGTTGATTTTCAAAGCTGTTAGCCAATTTGCAATTTGCCAGGCCCGAATTGTATCGTCCTAAGGCAAATAAAGCGTTCAAATTTTTTTGCTCTTATCTTTCGCGCTCTTCCTGAAACAGGTCTATGCCTCATATTCATGCCATTATTTATCCTCTTTATTGTCTCATATGCAGCACTTTTTTCCATTTGAGTCGATTGCACTAATTCTTTAACGTTTCGAAAACAAATATTCTGCCAGTTGTTTTTTCTAGTTGCGACATTATTTCGTAAATTTTATACCTGTTTACAATCAAAAATATTTGACAAATAGTGCTACCATGCAGCTTCGCCTATAGCCGACTATCTGCGGAACCTATTTTATACATTACTTTTGTGTTAGAATGTTACAAAAAAGAAGTATATTAAAATTATGAAAAATAATAAATTCCGGATGATTTCTTCATGGACTATAGTTATGTAGGAATGATAGGTGATATACTGAAAAAAATTTCTGCAATAATTCCTCAAATATATCTATAAATCCAGTTTCAAATCTGACAATTACCTTCAAATTGCTCTCCACTCGAATAAATTCCAATAGAAGTCCAGCAATCCACAAATCGAACCAAAAACCGCAAAATATTACTGCGGCTCCAACCGGCCCCCTAGAACTCCCATCAACGACGAAAAGCAATTCGAGATGCAGCAAAAGACGTATCCGATAAATAATGTACGTACATTGGCAGAATCCAACCAGTACAGTTATGCGGCAGATAGTGGCTTTATCTAACGATCCGCTAAGACCATTTTCCATTTATTCCCTGCCCCGGATGAATGAAAGGATGAATTTAATCTACAATAAGATTGTTAACCATAACGAAGTCTCCATGTGCGAACTAATCTCGAATCGGTCCTTTACCTGATTAATTCCGAAAACAGATTAAAAAGACCTCCTCTGGCAAATATGGACGGTTACGACGTTTCCTCGTACTGTTGTGGCGTAGAGATCCATGAAATTGGTACGGGAAGATGAGAAGACACATTCGAATTGAATTAAAACGAATAATGTACTATGACTTCATCATACATCACTCTATAGAAAATAATTTAATATCAACTATCTGCAAGATGATCTGGATTGTGGAGTTCAAGTGGACGTTGTCCATAATGAACAGAAGAGACTTTGAAAGAGAAGTATTCGTGAATTATTCGGCAATTATATTGAACAAACAAATGGCAATTTCTTTGAGCAAAAATAATCAAGTTCAAATAATTTACATCAACTTCTGGAGTACCCAAAGGTTCCAATTTGGGTCCTCTGCTCTTCCTAATGTATATTAACGAATTTTAGAATCTTTCAAAACTTACAAGATTTTACAAGATTTCAAGAAATACTTCAGAATTGAACATGAACAAAACTACTTACTTCCCCAACAAAATCTGGACAAATTCATCCATTCCTGTGGAGCAGGTTGTTGTGACTTGACTTTTACAAAACATCATACGTAATCTTTCACCAGGGTCAAAATTGTAGCACACTTCTCATATAAATTGAACGATGTCAATTTATAGGAGGTTGAAGTTCAACACGAACATTGTATTGTGTGTAATCTATTGTGATACCATGCTAGGATTAATATCGGGTATTTTTTTTAGAGTGATTGAACTTCAAATTGAAATAAACACATTTAAATTGAGATTGAAGCCATTTTTTTGTATTTGAAAGATAATTTTATGACATTTATGTTTTAAAAATAATTTTCGGCATATGTCCGTCACGACTAGCTCTGAGGAGCCGCATTCGACCAGACCAATTTTGGACCACTATTTCGAGTAATTCGGGCCTCATTTTATCAATACCACGAGTTATGTTCTCTTCCAAAGCATCTCTTGTTTCTGGTTCATCAGCATAAACCAATGACTTGACATAACCTTAAAGAAAATAATCCAGTGGAGTTACGTCGCATGATCTTGGAGGCCAATTAATTGGACCATTTCTCGAAATAATGTTATCGCCAAATCTTTCTTTCAATAAATCTATTGTTACGGTAGCAGCATGAGGTGTAGCACCATCTTGTTGAAACCAAAACACTTCTGGGTAGATACCATTCAAATTTTTAAATAAATAATTATTGATCATTGATCTGTAACAAGCACCATTCACTTTAACATTAGCTCCAGCATCGTTTTTAAAAAAATATGGACCGATGATGCCTTCAGCGTGTAAAGCACACCATACAGTGCATTTTTCAGGATGCAATGGAACCTGCAGAACTTCCTGAGGATTGTTTTCACTCCATATACGGCAATTTTGCTCGTTTACATAGTCGTTCAACCAGAAATGAGCTTCATTACTAAACACAATTTTACGATAAAAAAGTGGATCAACTTCAAGGTGCTCTAGGGCCCAATCAGCAAACAAAAGACGCTTATTATGTTCAAATAGCTTCAGTTCTTGAACCAAATGGATCTTGTATGGGTGTAGACCAAGATCTTTACGCAAAATTTTCCATGTGGTGGATGCACAGAGTCCAACTTGTTGTGAACGTCGACGAATAGACAAATCTGTATCATCATTAACACTATGACTTACAGCAGCGATATTTTCTTCTGTACGTACAGTTCTTTGTCTTGTTGTTGTTGTTGCATCGAGTAGAGATAATGTTGTCCGGAATCAATCTATAGTTCGACGAAAAAGCTGCTGTGATGGACGATTATGTAAACCATAAATTTTAGGAAGTGCTCTATAAGTTTTACAAATAGAACACTGATTTTGAAAATAAATTTCAACAATTTGTAAACGCTGTTGCGGCGTAAGTATTTTCACGATAATTTGTCAATACTTGCTGAATAGAAATGTCGAAACAATATGGCTTCTCCCTTCCGTCGAATCACAGTCATCCCTATCGAAAGTTCTATCACTCTAAAAAAGACACCCAATACATACCCGAATGAAACCACCGCATCCGCCATTTTGTTACAGTTACTGCATTGCAATTGCTTTTATCTAATGGATTTGAAAATAATTCAAAATACGGTTCCAGAAATGTTCATCATACCTCCATGAATCAGTTAATATGTATTTAAATATCCTAATAAACTCAGCCTAATGAATCTTTTGAAATAAGATAAATACATATAATTATTTAATAGTTAAAATTACTGAGGATAAGTCATCTTTATTTTATTTTTAATATCATCAAGAAGCTCTATAAGGAAATTTATTCGAAAAAATGTAGCACATCTTTGAGAAGGCATTTTAAAGAACTGACCGTAAATCATCTGCTCACTTTCATGTTTTCAATATCTTAAATATCATTTAAGTGAATGGAGTATGCGGTTGGCTCTAGGTGAATTTATTCAGAATCCTGACACGTGCTTCGGTCTTTCGACCATCGTCAAGGGAGTACAAAAAGGAACTAAATTTAAAAGGTTCTTTTTTCCACTTAGGACATCTGTGTATTTTTACGGCGCATGAAAATAACGGCGTCAATATTGGGCCAAAGAATATTTGGGAATTTGTTAGATTCCCCTTTTTTCAATGACCAGTTTGATTGAAAGAATCTCCAAATAGTCCATCAATTCACCCTTATTAACATTATATAGTAAAGTTACATCTATCCCATTGAAAAAATGATTATTTTCTATACAATGTTCTGCAAAACCGGTTGATTCATGGTTTTCCAAAATAAACATCCTATGCTCTTTGATTCAATGTTGTAAAAATCGGCTTGTCTCTCCTACATTCTGTCAAGAAAGTACCGGGAATTATCGATTTAAATCTGGCGGGGCAATGAGGCAGGTAAAGAAATTTTTTCCTAGGTTGGTACCACTGTCCTTAATTACTGTGCCAAGCTTGAGCGGGATCTGTCAACTAGTATGTTTGCAACATGGTTTTCCAAAATAAACATCCTATGCTCTTTGATTCAATGTTGTAAAAATCGGCTTGTCTCTCCTACATTCTGTCAAGAAAGTACCGGGAATTATCGATTTAAATCTGGCGGGGCAATGAGGCAGGTAAAGAAATTTTTTCCTAGGTTGGTACCACTGTCCTTAATTACTGTGCCAAGCTTGAGCGGGATCTGTCAACTAGTATGTTTGCAACAGCTGATTAAGTCAGTCGATGTCAGAGTGCGTGCCGATTTTTACTATGCGTGATAACGTTGAGCAAAGAATTTGTTTAAAGTTTTGTGTTGCAAATGAATTTTCGTGTGCCGATGCATTGAAAATGTTGCAAAAGGCCTTTGGTGATAATGCTCTATCGAAAAGTCGTGCATATCAATGGTACAGAGCCTTCAAGGACGGTCGTGAAGTGGTCGCCCATCGACGGCTTCGATCGAAGATAACGTCGATAAAATTAAGGAAAGGGTGCTGGAAAACCGTCGTACCAGCTTGAGAGAGATAGCACATGATCTTTAGATATCCCACGAGTCCGCACGTACGATTTTGATTGATATTTTGGGCATGAGAAAGGTGGCCGCACGACTCGTACCGAAAGACCTGAATTTTCTTCAAAACGTCATCGCGAACAGGTTGCTTCAGACATGCTGGATCGCTGTAATTCCGATTCTACATTCATGGAACGCATTATAACTGGTGATGAGACCTGGGTCTACGAGTACGATATGCAAACAAGCCAGCAATCATCGGAATGGGTGGCAAAAAATGAGCCGAAACCGAAAAAACCACGCTCGAAAATGAAGCCGCTCGAAAATGAAGGTGATGCTCATTGTTTTCTTCGATATCCGTGGCGTGGTGCACTACGAATTCGTTCCAGAGGGTCAGACGATAAACAAGAAGTATTACCTAGGCGTTATGAAACGTTTGCGTGAGCGTATCCGTAAGAAGCGGCCAAATTTGTGGGCGAACAACTCATGGATTTTGCATGACGATAACGCGCCTTCTCACCGAGCTACGATTGTGACTGACTTTCTCGCCAAAAACTCAACAAACGTGCTTCAGCAACCACCGTATTCGCCGGATTTGGCTCCCTGTGACTTTTTCCTCTTCCCAAAACTAAAATTGCCCCTTCGTGGCACCCGTGTTGAGTCGATTGAAGCCATAAAACAAAATTCGGCGCGAGAGCTAAAGTCCATCCCGGAAAGCGCCTATAAAAAATGTTTCGATAATTGGAAGTGCCGTTGGCATAGATGTATTGGAGCAAATGGAGCCTATTTTGAAGGCTACCCAATAAATTTTGACGATTAAATGTAAAAATGTTGTTTTAATTGAAAATTCCCGGTACTTTCTTGACAGATTAGTATATATAGGACAGACAGTTTTTGCCGAACACCGGTTTTGCAGAGATAGAAAATAATCATTTTTTAATGAGAAAGATGTCTTTACTATATAATGCTAATAAGGATAATTTGATATTTGGATATTTGGAGATTATTTCAATCAAAAAGCGATTGAGGAGGATTTAAAAAATTCTCGAATACTTTATGGCAACACTCCAATATTGGATGCTGTTATTTCCATGCGCCATAAAAATATACAGATGTCCTATGTGTAATAAAAGAACCTTTTCGATTTTAAGTTTAGTTCTTTGTTGTTCTCTTGAAGATGGTCGAAAGACCGAAACACGTGTCAAAATTCTGAATAAATTGTGAAACATAAAAACTGTGTGAAGTTTTTTTAAATAAAATTCTTAAATATCAAACAGAGTAATTCTGTTATACCTCGCTACAAATTTCAATTTTATAAAATTTTTCGAAAACTTTTTTGAAATAAAATGTCTTAGAAACACTGTTTCTTTTAACATAGATATAAAGAATTAATACTAATCACAGGGTAAGTAGGATAGATATTTTTTAATGATTTTTTTTATTTTGCTGACATAAAAAAGGACTGATGATTATCGGTGAGTTTTTTCAAATGTCTTTCTGAAGATGTGGTACATTTTTCTGAAGAGTTTTTTTGAAAGAGCCATTTGAAGAGAGGTTGTTTCTAAGAATTTTTGAGGTTTATGTTGGGTAGTTTTAGAATACTATATGTTTTTTCGGTCAGTTCGTTCGATATTCTTTATTTTCTATGGATTTTTTCATCTCCATTTGATACTGTGTTGTAAGTGTTAATTCTATTTGTCTATTACAAAATACAGTGTTTTTAAGGCATTTATTTGATTTAATTTCTATGAAGTTTTAAAGATATTTTTAAAAGTTTAAATTTGTAGCATAGTATAACAGAATTTTTCTGTTTTGACATTTAAAACTTCGATATGGTTCGTGTATGATCCTCAATAGCCTTTTTACGATTTCAGACACTTTACACAAGTATCACACAGGAAATAAATGTGTTTCGAGTAAACTATTGCTTTCTGATGCTTTATGCTAACACACTGTAAATGGAACTTACCATCATATAAATTACATTGAATAAACTATTGTTGTTGTTAAATAGTCATCGCATCAACTACAAGCCTTTGTCATCGCAGACCTTTGGTGAATGGAATTCTTATTCACTGGAGTGGAAATCTTATCTCCGTTCTTATCAGATGGCAGTTGTATAGGGTTTTCCAATCATCTTGATATTAAAAACATGAGTATATTACCTTTAGTAGTGAAAACTGTGACATTCTAAAAATATTTCTCTTTGAAACGGCGCAGGATAATGCAAAATGCCATATTTCCGCCTATTCACAAGCTTAGATACAAGAAAACCAAGTGACAACCATTTCGTGGCCAGTAGCTTCACTAGATCTTAGTCCTATTGAAAACATATGGGGACTAATGAAGATTGAAGTTCGACGAGCAGCGCCATGAAATAAAGATGATTTAATTCAGACAGTCCCTGGACTATCATAATCGAAAATTATGGAGGTGATTAAGTTTCGGGTGTACCTTGACGTTTAGTCAAATGTTTACAATTAAATGGAGATTATATAAGTAAATAAGATGAATATTTTGTTATAATTTTTTAACTCACGAATTAAAAATATAAACTAAATAATTACAATTGAATTGAAATGAAATGAGAATAACTTTGTTTTTTTTCACTTTAGTTACGATGTATCACTAAGTAGTATCAGTACGTCACTATATAATCGTAAATAAAGTGATAGAAAACAAAGTTATTTCTATAATAAAAAATAAATAGGGGTTTAAACTTGATAGAAGGTATATAAAATTATTTAAATATTTTAATATTAGCCTTCTACATATATAAGTGGTACTTATATGATATTAATTTAATTTAATTCCTGAAGTTATAATTATTAAATATAATTATTTGAAATTAAATATGTAGAAGGTAATACTAAAATATAATATTTAAATAATTTTATATACCTTCTATCAAGTATAAACCTCTATTTATTTCATATTATTCATAATATATATTTATTTGGTTTCCTTACCTTCTTTATACAGATGGTTCTTGTGCTATAACAGAGGCCGTTAAAATGCCTTTCAATCTTTTAGATCAATGGTAAACCACAGAATTATTTATTTGAGTTAGCATTACACTCCATTTAAATTTTCAGTATTCATTTACCAGAAACTTTCTGAATTGTTGAAAGGTGAGAAAATATTTTTTGTTGATTGATATTATATTTTATTGAATATGAAAATAATTGAGTACTGACGAAGCAAAGTCTCTCTTAAAACTTGTTTTTAGTAATATTTTTACATTTCTTGAGATTTTATAAAAAGTAACTTAGTTAGATATCCAATAATAGTGAATATTCTGAGTAAGATAGTTTTATGATGAAATTCTTAAGATTATGTTAAACATTTTTGAAAGATATCTGTTTTCATAAGATTGATGAGCAAAAAAAAAAATTTGTCTACTCAAAATATTTAATTTATAGGATTTTGGGTAACAATTTTTATTTATTGGATTTTATTATATCATTTGGATGTCTTATAATGAATACTTATTTTATATGTCGTTTGATATAAGTGGTACTTATATGACATTATTTAATTCCTGAAGTTATAATTATCAAACATAATTTTTTGAAATTAAATTTGTAGAAGACTAATATTAAAATATTTAAATAATAAAGTAATTTCTCATTTCATTCCAATTAAAATGAAGTATCACAAAGTATCGCACTACTTCATCCAATTACAATTGAGCTTTGTTTTTTCCTGATACTTTTTAGACGGAATCCAATGAATAAACAAAGATCAAAACGCACCTTTTCAAAGCATCAGAAACAAACTTTGTCATCGGCATTTTTTCCATCCGAACGGGTCGCATATTTCACTCGGAGTGAATACGATTATTATCGTATTATTTTTATGATTACGACTCGGTCGAGTATGCAAATGCGATCTGAAACGCGACATTCAATATGTTTCATCCTTAATTCCGACGATATACTGCCCATAAATGCTTTACACTTGTATAAGAATCGGTTTCGAAAAAGTCCCAAATGACCAGGGAGATCGAGATGGTATTTATTTCCTGTGGCAATAATATGAGTATTATCGAGACTTTGATTGTGTGGAATTTCGTTTTTTTTTCTTCATTTTCTGCCTGGAAGAACTTGATCTGGGACTCCGTGAGATTCGTATGAAATCGAACACCGAAATTGTAGCGGAATGGAGATTGAATCTATGGCTGTGTTCGGTTAAGAAGATAATCAGATGTTTGTGGGTAGCAAGGCTACGGTTGAAAAATTATGCTAATTAAATAAAATAATTGAGAGGATTCATTTCTGTCCGGGATTCCGGGTCGTAGAAGTTTCACACTGAACACGATGTAAAAATTGGGTACTCTTAAATAGGGTTATTCAGATTTTCCCTAATTTTATTGTTATTATAATAAAACAATTGTTTCACTATCACAGTAGCATCTTACGGGTGTTTTTTTAGAGTGATAGAACTTTCGATAGGAATAACTGTGATTTGACAGAAGGAAGAAGCCAGGTTGTTGTGACATTTCTGTTTAGTAAGCATTGACAAATTATCATGGAAGGACTCACGCCGCAACAACGTTAACAAATTGTTAAAATTTATTTTCAAAATCAGTGTTCTATTCACCAAACTCATAGAGCACTTCGTGAAATTTATGGTTTACATAATCGTCCATCAGAGCAGCTTAATCGTCGAACTATCGATTGATTTCGGACAACATTTTCTCTACTCGATGCAACAACAAAACCAAGACAAAGAACTGTACGTACAGAAGAAAATATCGCTGCTGTAAGTCATAGTGTTAATGATGATACAGATTTGTATATTCGTCGACGTTCACAACAAGTTTGACTCTGTGCATCCACAACATGGAAAATTTTGCGTAAAGATTTTGGTCTACACCCATACAAGATCCAACTGGTTCAAGAAATAGAGCCCCTTGACCATAATAAGCGTCGGTTGTTTGCTGATTGGTCCCTAAAACAGATTGAAGTTGATCCACTTTTTTATCGTAAAATTGTGTTTAGTGATGAAGCTCATTTCTGTTCGAACTGCTATGTAACAAGCAAAATTGCAGTATATGGCAATTGAAGAAAAAATTTGGCTTCGTCCTAATTTAAATGTGTTTTTTTTTTTTCAATTTAAAGTTCTATCACTCTAAGAAATCCACCCAAAATTTTGCTTGGTCTACACCTATACACGATCCAATTGGTTCAAGAACTAAAGCCACTTGACCATAATAATAATAATAATAATGTTTATTTTCCAACAATTTACAGAATGTAATAGAACAATAGATAGAATTAGAATAGTAAAATAAACATGATAAATCACTGAAGCTTTTAGCTTGTATGTGATAATAATAATACCTTAATAAGAATAAACTAATACCTATACAATAATTGTCATAAATAGACTCATGTGCAAATATGATAATTTACTTATGTGAATGCGCTTAGGAGAGGTCCTTTTTGTTATATTGGTCTAGTCCGGTTTAGTTTGACTTATTCATATTAGGGTTTTGTCGTAATTCGGGAAAGGAGAAATGTATAATCTTTTATTTGGACAATAACATTTGGGTAATATGGTTCTTTACAAAAACTTCAAGTCGATGAGATCATTAAAATAATTTCTCTCGGTGGTTGTTATCCATACTTTAACATGATACTTGAAGGACTTATAATTTTTCAAAGTCTTGATAATTTCCGGTAGCAAACTGTATACCTTAGGTGCCAGAAATTCAACCCATCGTTGACCGATAGTTTTTCCTCGGTTTGGCACAACCGTGGAATGCTCTTTTGTTCGGGTGTCATATTGATGTACGATGGGTTGTAATTTTATTTTATTTTTATGGATATTTATCAATATTAGGTGACAGAACAATTGCGTCGTTTGTTTGCTGATTGGTCCCTAGAACAGCTTGAAGTTGATCCACTTTCTTGGCGTGAAATTGTGTTTAGTGATAAAGCTCATTTCTGGTTGAACGGCTATGTAAACAAGCAAAATTGCCGTATATGGAGTAAAAACAATCCTCGAGAAGTTCTGCAGGTTCCATTGCATCCTTAAAAATGCACTGTATGGTGTGCTTTACACGCTGGAGGCATCATCGTTCCATATTTCTTTAAAAACGATGCTGGAGCTAATGTTACAGTGAATGGTGCTGGTTACAGATCGATGATCAATGATTATTTGTTTCAAAATTTGAATGCTATCGACACAGAAGAGTTTTGGTTCCAACAAGATGGTGCTACACCTCATGCTACTACCGTAATAATTGATGTATTGAAACAAAGATTTGGCGATGACAATATTTCGAGCAATGGTCCAATCAATTGGTCTCCAAGATCATGCGACATAACTCGACTCGATTATGTTCTTTGGGGTTATGTCAAGGCATTGGTTTATGCTGATAGACCAGAAACAATAGACGCTTTGGAAGCCAACATAACTCGTGTTATTGATGAAATAAGACCTGAATTACTCGAAAAGGTGGTGCAAAATTGGTCTGGTCGAATGCGGTTCCTCCGAGCTAGTCGTGGTGGATATATGCCGGAAATTATTTCTGAAACATAAATGCCATGAAATTATCTTTCAAATAAAAAAAAAGTTGGCTTCAATCTTAATTTAAATGTGTTTTATTTCAATTTAAAGTTCTATCACTCTAAAAAAAGCAGCCGATATATACTTATATAGTTTTTGTTAATGCATTTGTATTAATTTGTTTCATGTCGGGATGTAAAGTTCTTTTCCGAAACATTGAAAAATATTTCATCTAAATTATATTTTTCCTATATAGTTTGAACATATATTGTAGAATTAGAATATATAATTCTGAATTTAAAGCCGTTTTAATTTTTCTAACTATACCACCTTGACTATTAGAACTCATTCGAAGTGAAACACTCATTAATACGGTGAATGTGAAATAAACCCATTACATCAATCAGTAAAAAATCCAGTTAGTCCAAATCTGCGAAAAATCCGACTAGAACTGATTCCATTAACGGCCATATCTCATTCAACTCGATCTCGTTCCATTTCAGCACGTACATATTTCGGACTATCCAATTTGCAGATATGGCCAAGTTCAATAACCAGAAATAAATGCATCATCCTTTCGTTTAACGAACGCTGCTGTTTTGCTCTGGTTAATGCAGTATTTTTTTATGACTGTACATCAACTTTGGAATTCCGATCCGTCAGTTTGAAAGGATAAAGAAAGTGGTACATTTTTTCTATGAGCGTGGTAATTGGGTAGGTGCAATTAAAGGGGAAAATGAACTTCTTTCTCTTCGGCTTTATAAGGCTGTAAATGAAGTGTTAAACTAAGATTAATCAATGAGATTCTGTAAATGAGATAAGGTGCATTAAATGCGGCGTCATCTGTTCATAGTGAAACTTGAACTAGTGTTGATGAGCAGTAAAGAGTTCGAAGAGATTGTGACAGTATATTTTTATGTTCATGTATATATCGGGTGTTTTTTTTTAGAGTGATAGAAGCCATGTTGTTTTCACATTTCTGTTCAGTAAACATTGACAAATTATCATGGAAAACTCACGCCGCAACGACGTTTACAAATTGTTGAAATTTATTTTCAAAATCAGTGTTCTATTCTCCAAACTTATGGAGCACTTCGTGAAATTTATGGTTTACATAATCGTCCATCAGAGCAGCTTATTCATCGAACTATCGATAGATTTTGGACAACATTTTCTCTTCTCGATGCAACAACAACAAAACAAAGAACTGTACGTGCAGAAAAAAATATCGCTGTTGTAAGTCATAGTGTTAATGATGATCCAGATTTGTCTATTCGTCGACGTTCACAACAAGTTGGACTCTGTGCATCCACCACATGGAAAATTTTGCGTAAAGATCTTGGTCTACACCCATACAAGATCCAACTGGTTCAAGAACTAAAGCCACTTGACCATAATAAGCGTCGTTTGTTTGCTGATTGGCCCCTAGAACAGATTGAAGTTGATCCACTTTTTTATCGTAAAATTAGGTTTGGTGATGAAGCTTATTTCTGGTTGAACTGCTATGTAAACAAGCAAAATTGCAGTATATGGCAATTGAAGAAAAAATTTGGCTTCGTCTTAATTTAAATGTGTTTTTTTTTCAATTTAGAGTTCTATCAATCTACAAAATACACCCGATATATATAGGGTGTCATGAAAAACTTTGGACAAATTTTACTGTATTCTGGAAGAAAAGTATTTTAGAGCAACCAAATAATTTTTATTCTGTTAGATTCTTTACGGCCCATTGTCGAAAATTTCAAGAAGCGTCTGAAGCTATGCTTCGCCGCCAAAGGAAGCCACTTCGAAACCGCTTAAATATATTATTACCAAATATTCATGTTATTTTTATTCGTTGTTGTTTCGTTCAATTTCTTTTGTTTAATAAAGTTAAATAAAAAAAAGTTTGTTCGAGAAGTAGTGGTTTTTGTAGTGACGTTAGCAGAATAAATATGTATGATATTTTAGATACACGTCACTACAAAAAGTACAACTCAAAAAATTTTTATTCAATTAAATTTTGTATTGAGGTACACAGAATAAATCTGTATATGAGATATTGTCAAGAGATGAATCATTTGTTTTTCCTCCTAGACGAAAAACGTTTCAATAAGGAGGTTCGGATTTTATTATTTATTTTATTTATTGAGGAAAACTGACAGGTATTTCATCCAAACACAGTGGGTGCTGTTATTGATTTTATATAATAAACATTAAATAATATATTTGATCAGTCAGAAGATTCATGATGATGAACAATAATAATTAAAAAACAATTACCATTCGTTTGATATCTCAACTCAAATATCAAACAGTAATTCTGTCATACCTAGCTATAAATTTCAACTTTATAAAGTACTTAAAAACTTTTTAAATAATTGAAAAAATTTATACATGTTTTTTATTTTCACAAAAATGTTTGACGACTACAACAATTGTTTCACCACGATGTGGCTTCTTCAAGTATTACATTGCATTGTCTGATGGTATTCGATGTAACTGAGTTTAAATACATTATTAGGTACGTGACCAAATAATGGAAGCACAAGTCTAAAAATGCCATTAAGGAAAGATATTCAGTATTGGAGACTTATCAACATCTGTTTCTTCGTTCAAAAGGATTTTACGGGCATTATTGAATATCCCTTTGAATTCAAATAACTTTTTGAAAGAATTAAATATTATTAAACAAATAGCGTCAAACAACGGTTACAACCCCTTTCTTATAGACAAAATGGTATCAAATAAACAAAAGAAAATGGCATCAAATCTCGTGTATCCAATCAGAAAAGGGGACAATACACAGAAATATTTTTCGTTATCTCATGTCAATGGATTATCTGAAAATATTGCTAAATATTTCAAAAATCGTTTCAATTATAACGCGGCTTTTAAGACCATTAATAACCTTAGTACCTACATAAAAAACAATAAAGATCGAACAAATAAAGAAAATTAATCCGCAGTCTACAAGTTGACTTGCAGAGATTGCCCTTTAGTATACATTGGCCAGACTGGTAGATAATTCAAGAAACGTGTCCAAGAACACCGAAGGGGTTATATATCCGATTCTGTACATTCGACATATGCTAATCATCATAAGGAATTCAGGCATAATTTCAACAATAATTATGAAATTTTCCACGTTGAAAGCAAAAGTTCTAGATTAACACTTTTAGAGTTTCTTTGAATCAACAGGTATAATGCCCGTAAAATCCTTTTAAATGAACAAACAGATGTTGATAAGTCTCCATTACTGAATATTTTTCCTTAATGGCATTTTTAGCGGCAAACTCTAATTAACACCTAGAGTTTTATGACTTATGCTTCCATTATTTGGTCACGTACCTAACAATGTATTTAAACTCGGTTATACTGAATACCATTAGACAGTACAATGTAATACCTGAAGAAGCCACATCGTGGTGAAACAATTGTTATAGTAGTACAAACATTTTTGTGGAAATAAAATACTGTCTCATATATATTTTTTCAATTAAAATGAGTTTCCACCAAGTAAAGACCGAATAAGTCAAATACTTTTTGAATAATATTAAATAAATGCCTCAGAAACACTGTCTTTTTAAATAGACATAGAATTAACACTCATCACAAAGCATCAAAAGGACATAACAGAATCCAAAGAAAATATAGAATATTGATTGAACTTAGTCTACAATCATTGAGTGGAAGAAACGTTGTGTCATACCGGCATTATGAAAAACAAATTCCGCTCTGAAAATGACCAATTTAAACTTTAGAATTTCTTCGAAGCAACCTCTCTTTAAAAAACTCTTCAAATATATGTAGCACATCTTCAAAAAGACGATTTGAGATTCTCATCGATAATCAACAAGCCACTTTCATGCCTACGTACCGTTTTGTATTTTATCACGTATTAAAAATCAATTCAACAAATATCATTTGAATGAAATAAATAAATATAAAAAATTTCGAATACAACCCAACTGAATAACTACAAATCAAACTTTCATAAAAAAAACATTTCCGCAACAAGTTATCCATAGAAAACAAATTTTAAAAAATAAGCAAATTTCGCAAGGAAACTTAAGTGAAATTAGAGAAAAGGTATATGAAATTTGCATAAAATCTTACACCACTGAAACACTTTAGAGTGGACGATATTAAAAAAAAAGAAAAATATAATCCTGTCAAATATTTTCAAAATTGATACGAGTGTATTAGGGGTTGGCCATTTTAAATTTGAATTTTTGATCGGCTAAATATCAAAATGTAAATTATTAATTACAAATACTAAATGAACACTTGAAGTATACAAAATATTGTTCCGAATTGAAGAGAGTGACGGTATCCCTCATAGATTATATAAATTACATCATTACATCACGGTATGCACCCGCCTTATTTATGTGTCAAATATTTTGTGGCACTATAACTTGACACGTATGCGATTAGTAACAATAACAAAGAGAACAAGGTCCTTAGGGCGTTGCCATTGTATTTTGAAACTGCAGAGAGGAAACTTCTTGGAAATAAACCTCCTGAGCGACTTTAAAACACACTCGAGATAATAGTACTTATAACAGTCCCTGTTGGTAACTCTTAGTAAGTAAACATCTTTCAAATTCTTCTGATTAATTGCATGCTTTACATTTTTTAATACTATTTGATTTTAATGTAAAATTCTCAGTGTTTCCACGCTCGTTCATTGTACTTCCACTCATCGCTTTTCATTCTTGTATTTTTGCTTCAATGTTATTTAATTCGACCGGAATGTTTTAACTAAATGCATTGCCTTTGTATATAACTAAAGCGACACTACCCTCACAAGTTATCTATTCGTATTGTATACTTTCTCTCGGTGCCTGGTTGCTGTTTGTTGTATTTATTAATAGTGGTCCTTTATTCGTACTGTTCATAGTATTCGCAGAGCCTGATATATAACTAATTTGCATGTAGTCTTGTTACCTATTTCTTTGTTTGCTTTTATTGTAATGTTCATTAACACTCCCAGGTGATGGGGTACTGTATCTATTTTATAATGTCCAAGTCAGTTTGTGTTACATATTGGTCAGATGCATGCGCCCGCTTACTTTGAAAGATTGTATTCCTTGTGAACCGGCGGCGTTCTTTAGGGTAAATCACTGAGTAGTCCTGGTAGAGTACGACGTATCATATAGAGACAGTAAATAGCTCCGGATATCCAACGCTACTGTGAGAATGTGTGAGTGATTGCTAGATCATTGTTCCGAGGTTTGTGGTATCCCCAGGATTAGTTTGCGTGACACTTCAGGTAGTGTTCGGTTCGTTCTTCAGTAATATCTGAGCCTTCCTGGGCCTTGGCCACCCTTAGGAGGCCAGATACAGTCCATTTTATAGTAACTTTTCCGGTCGACTCGAATTACGTTAGATCCCCTCTTCAAGGTGATCTCCTGGGCATACCACGTTACTCTTACCTTACTGTTCATTCAAACTTACCTCTTGAAACTGTTAGGTTCTGCACTGGTTACCAGAAGTGCAGTTGAAGCTCCATGCTGGCTGTATCCTGTTCTATCTAACCCTTCCGGTGTATAAGAACGATATCCGATTTGAGCATGTTACTGACCTAACGATATGTAGAAATAGGTCATTTAGACCCAGGGCGCTATTAAGTTCACTGTGAACCATGGAGTAAAGTAGATTTAGCCGTAGGCTAATAAATGTTTGTTTCCATTCATTGAGGGTTGTTGTTTTTCAATATTACTAATATAAATATATTATTCTGACGTTACTGTGTTTTGAATTTTTGAACCTCCCGTCACTGTTTCCTCGCTATCGTTAGGTGTAATTTGGGTTGTCTACACAACGTAACATTCTATTCTCCCGCCACTAAACGATCACGATAAAATGGTTAGCGTTCTTTAGAGTACTCCGTAAAATTCCAGATATTTTAGAGTACCCTGTACAACACGGGATAGCTCAGTATCTTGTATTATGAAAACCAAATTCCTTTCCTGTCATAATACAAGATACGAAACAAAATTTTATATCTTTCAAGTGTTCATTTAGTATTTTTAATCAATAATTTATATTCCTTGGAATTCTTTCATTCCTTTTGGTACTGAATAAAGTGTGCTAATCCATATATCTACTAAATTGAAACTGTGTTTTCTAAGACATTTATTTAATTCAATTGTAAAAATTTTTGAATAATTTTTTTTTAATTAAAATCTGCAGGAGGTTAACAGAATAATGTATGATATTTAAAATACTGTAATAATCCTTCTATCAAGTAAAAAACCCCTTTTTTATTTTATTGTATATATAATAATTATATTTCCATATAATAATATATATTATTATTTGGATTTAACAGAGTCCTTAAGATACCTTGCAAGCTTTGAGCAATTTCTGTGACGAACATAGAATACGTAAGATTTTTTGAAGTTCACTATATTCCGGGGTTTGTTTAAAGAAAGACACGTGGCTGGTCTGGTGAGATATACAGAGTTGTCCAACGAAAAGTTAGCACCTCGATTTTCCGACTTCAAAATGAAATGTGGAAAATCGCTCGGGCCGCCAATTTTTGATTCCGCTTTTTTTATCCCCGTAACTTCAACCCCCTAACGGGGGTGAGCACAAACCCTTGATTTTGAATAGGGATGTAGGCGTGTAAAGTACACCATACAGTGCACTGTCAGTATGCAATGGAACCTGTAGAACTTCTTGAGGATTGTTTTCACACCATATACGGCAATTTTACTTGTTTACATAGCCGTTCAACCAGAAATGAGCCTCATCACTAAACACAATTTTACGATAAAAAACTTCAAGCTGTTCTAGGGCCCAATCAGCAAACAAACGACGCTTATTATGGTCAAGTAGCTTAAGTTCTTGAACCAGTTGGATCTTGTTTGGACGTCGACGAAATCTGGATCATCATTAACACTATGACTTACAGCAGCGATATTTTCTTCTGTACGTACAGTTCCTTGTCTTGTTGTTATTGTTGCATCGACTAGAGAAAATTTTGTTCGACGAATAAGCTGCTCTGATGGTCGATTATGTAAACCATAAATTTCACGAAGTGCTCTATAAGTTTGGCGAATAGAACACTGATTTCGAAAATAAATTTCGACAATTTGTAAAAGTTGTTGCGGCGTGAGTTTTCCATGGTAATTTGTCAATGCTTACTGAACAGAAATGTCAAAACCACATGGCTTCGCCTTCTGTCAAATCACAGTTATCCCTATCGAAAGTTCTATCACTCTAAAAAAACACCCCATATAAGAATAAATATGTATATTTAAAATATTAATTTTCTAAGAATTACTGGCTCCATAAATAACTATCGCAATTTCCCTGAAACACGGCAATTACTTTTTTAATTGATTGTATTATGTGAGGAGAGTGGGAAAATGGATTCTTCACCAAAATGATCCAGGCGATTTCTTTTATTTCCGTTCCTTTCAGGGAGCCAGCCTTGGTTCGGCATATATTTGCATATTAAAGACCCTCTGGGTGTGAACGAAGGAATTGATGGCGGCCCTAATGCAGACATAAAAGTAAGTATAATTACTTCAGAGCTTTGTTTAAGTATATCTTAATTAATTTATAGGTATCATCGTGCAAGTAATCTGGACTAGGTGGGACGCTTTCCCGTTACATTAACTCCCTTCAAATTGCTTTCTATTATACCAGTGTATCGCTTTTCTTAATTATTATTGCACCTGCGAGACGATTAACGTTCGCCAACTTCCCGCGAACGTCGCTTATTTACGACGCGCCCTCTGCATTTAGTTAATTGTTATAAAATTGCATTTCGCGCGCTCCGCCTGGATTTGCCAAATTTAATCTTTGAACCGGGTTGCCCTGGAGAATTCGAAAGTTGGGAATCTTCCGGATCCATCTTTGTGGCCTTCTAATTGAAATCGTTAATTACTGGTTCGTTTTATTAAAAATAAGCTACCGCTGAATGAGATGGGGGAGTTCACCCTTATTCGATTGTCTCGTCCTTTGCTTGAAATTCACCTTTAATTTTAAAAACAGTTCATATTTAAGTTAAAACTATGTTATATACTACAGGAATCGGTCAAAAAAACACAAAATAACAGTAAATAACATTTAAAATAAATTAACATTCGAGTCGATACTTAATAGAAGTGAACTTGTCATCGTGCTCAAGAACTGAATATTTCTCGCACTTCCCTGAGGAGAATTTTGCACAAAGACCTCGTTATGAAGGCTCACAAAGTTCAATTAATGCAAGATGTGGAGCCTGGAAACCATTCAATGCGTTTCTACTTCGCTCAATGGACTAATGATCGCATGGCCCAGATGAGCATTTTCCCAGGAAAATCATCTTTAGCGATGAAGCTCATTTTCACCTTGGAGGACTATTTTTTGGGGCGTCCCTTGAGAATAATTGTTACAATAATCATCTAGAAAGGATTAACCATATTGAGACCCAAACAATCGATAATGTATTAAAAAATTTGGTTGATCCTACGAGGTACTGCAGCCAGTCTTGGCGGCCCTTTGATTGATATGGTTTTCCATCTAAGAACTTTGATAACATTTTCATTAGTTGTTCATTTATAATCGGCAAAAATGCAAATTTTAGGTCGAGAAAATCGTTTAAGTATAACTTACATATCACGTCCAGCCAAACCAATCGGAAGAGATTTAAACATCAATTTCTCAAAACTTTGGAAAAACCTTTATTAGTCTTTCATTTAGAGCTGATCAAAGAAATAGATTTCAAATGACCAGCTGTTAAGAGGGAGACGCTTATTAAATACCCAGTGACTGTAGGTGGGAGAGGATCGTGTATATCTAACCTACATATCATGTCCGTCAAAACAATCGGAAGAGATTGAAACATCCATTTCACACAACTTAAAAAAGATTTTCATTAGTTTTTCATTTAAAGCTGATCAAGAATGCAAGTTGTAAATGGCCAGCCTTTAATAGGGCGATTCTTATTGAGCACCCAATGAGTGTAAATGCCAGAGAATCGTATATGTCTAACTTACATATCATGCCCGTCAAAACTCATCAGAAGAGATTAAAACATCAATTTCTCACAACTTAAAAAAAAGTTTCATTAGTTTTTCATTTATAGCCGATCAAAAATGCAAATTTTAATTGGCCAGCCATTAATAAGGCGACTCTCATTGAGTACCCAGTGAGTATAGATGCGAGAGGATAGTATATGTCTAACTTACATATCATGTCCGTCAAAACAATCGAAAGAGATTGAAACATCAATTTCTCACAACTTCGAGAAAAATTTTATTAGTCTTTAATTCAAAGCCGATCAAAAATGCAAATTTTCAATGGCCTACCGAAGATGATACTCATTAAAGTACCCAGTGACTGTAGATAGGAGGGGATCTTATATGTCTTACTTACATATCATTTTCGTCTAAACAATTGGAAGAGATTGAAACATCACTTTCTCACAACTTCGAAAAAAGTTTCATTAGTTTTTCTTTTTTAGCCGATCAACAATGCAAATTTCAAATGGCCAGTCTTTAAAGCGGCGTTATTAAGCGTTATTAAGTAGCCAGTGACTGTTAGTGCGAGAGGATCGTATATGTCTAACTTACATATCATGTCCGTCAAAACAATCGGAAGAGATTGAAACATCAATTTCACATAACTTAAAAAAGAATTTCATTAGTTTTTCATTTAAAGCCGAACAAAAATGCAAATTTTAAATGGCCAGCCGTTAATAAGGCGACTCTCATTGAGTACCCAGTGAGTATAGATGCGAGAGGATAGTATATGTCTAACTTACATATCATGTCCGTCAAAACAATCGAAAGAGATTGAAACATCAATTTCTCACAACTTCGAGAAAAATTTTATTAGTCTTTCATTCAAAGCCGATCAAAAATGCAAATTTTTGATGGCCTGCCGAAGATGATACTCATTAAAGTACCCAGTGACTGTAGATAGGAGGGGATCTTGTATGTCTTACTTACATATCATTTTCGTCTAAACAATTGGAAGAGATTGAAACATCAATTTCTCACAACTTCGAAAAAAGTTTCATTAGTTTTTCATTTATAGCCGATCAACAATGCAAATTTCAAACGGCCAGTCGTTAAAAGGGCGTTATTAAGCGTTATTAAGTAGCCAGTGACTGTTAGTGCGAGAGGATCGTATATGTCTAACTTACATATCATGTCCGTCAAAACAATCGGAAGAGATTGAAACATCAATTTCACATAACTTAAAAAAGAATTTCATTAGTTTTTCATTTAAAGCCGAACAAAAATGCAAATTTTAAATGGCCAGCCGTTAATAAGGCGACTCTCATTGAGTACCCAGTGAGTATAGATGCGAGAGGATAGTATATGTCTAACTTACATATCATGTCCGTCAAAACAATCGAAAGAGATTGAAACATCAATTTCTCACAACTTCGAGAAAAATTTTATTAGTCTTTCATTCAAAGCCGATAAAAATGCAAATTTTTAATGGCCTGCCGAAGATGATACTCATTAAAGTACCCAGTGACTGTAGATAGGAGGGGATCTTGTATGTCTTACTTACATATCATTTTCGTCTAAACAATTGGAAGAGATTGAAACATCAATTTCTCACAACTTCGAAAAAAGTTTCATTAGTTTTTCATTTATAGCCGATCAACAATGCAAATTTCAAACGGCCAGTCGTTAAAAGGGCGTTATTAAGCGTTATTAAGTAGCCAGTGACTGTAAGTGCGAGAGGATCGTATATGTCTAACTTACATATCATGTCCGTCAAAACAATCGGAAGAGATTGAAACATCAATTTCACACAACTTAAAAAAGAGTTTCATTAGTTTTTCATTTAAAGCTGAACAAAAATTCAAATTTTAAATGGCCAGCCATTAATAAGGCGACTCTCATTGAGTACCCAGTGAGTATAGATGCGAGAGGATAGTATATGTCTAACTTACATATCATGTCCGTCAAAACAATCGAAAGAGATTGAAACATCAATTTCTCACAACTTCGAGAAAAATTTTATTAGTCTTTCATTCAAAGCCGATAAAAATGCAAATTTTTAATGGCCTGCCGAAGATGATACTCATTAAAGTACCCAGTGACTGTAGATACGAGGGGATCTTATATGTCTTATTAGGAGTACAAATAAGTTTCCGCCGTTTTTTAACACAAATTAAGTATTTATTATAGAAGACGATGTGAGACTGTTTGCTGAGTGACTTCTAATGTTAGAGCAAGTTCTTTTTGTGTTTGAGATGAATCTTCCTCCAATAATTCCTCCACTTCTGCATCCTCGTAAATTTTTGGCCTTCCACTGCGATCTTTGTCTTCTACGTCGAAATCACCGTTTTTAAACTTTTGAAACCACTCTCGACACGTTCTCTCACTCAAAGCACCCTCACCATATGCTTCTACGAGCAATTGATGCGCTTCAGCAGCAGATTTCTTTAAATTAAAGAATTAAACTAATATTTCCCGCAATTGATGCTTACTTGGCACAAATTTTGACATTTTCAACTTATAAAAATTATATTTTACCAATATAAAATCAATGATATTAATAGGTTATGTTGTTCTTGAATGTCCAAACTATTTTTTAAGCCGGTTATCATCTGCGAAAGCTAACCGAAACTCCGTGCCGCGCCATCTACAATAAAACGGCGGAAACTTATTTGTACTCATAATACATATCATTTTCGTCTAAACAATTCGAAGAGATTGAAACATCAATTTCTCACAACGAAAAAAATTTTATCAGTCTTTCATTCAAAGCCGATCAAAAATTCAGATTTTAAATGGCTAGCCGTTAAGAGGGCGACTCTTATTAAGTACCCAGTGACTGTAGGTGCGCGATTTAAACATCAACTTCTCACAACTTTCACAAAAGTTTCATTAGTTTTTCATTTACAGCCAATCAAAAATTCATCTTTAAATGGCCAGTCGTTAAGACAGCGACTCGTATTAAGTAGCCAGTGACTGTAGGTGTAAGAGGATCGTATATATCTAACTTACATATCATGTCCGGCTAAACCAATCGGAAGAGATTGAAACATCAATTCTGAACAGCCACTGGAATTGTTCGGGGTAGATAAAACGCCAAATCGGATTAAATTCTACTTGGGGTTATTAGCGGGATTAGAAGGAACCCTCCATCCTACGTCATGTATCTCTCTCCGATGTTTAATAAGACGAAGAAGGTGCCTGGTAATAAATCCAGTTTCCTAGTTGTGATTAGCAGATCAAGATTCGAGATAGAAACGAGGGAGAAGAGCACAGTGAAGTGGAAATCCGGAATATACGAATGAATAAGGTGACTGAAGATGAAGTGAAACTTTAAACCTTAGTAACAAAAAATATAAACTCATTTTCTCATAGAAATATATTCCCCTGTTTTTGTAATTCTTGAAATAAAATTGAAAGTGATCAACTGTTTCGGTACAAACGTTCACATTTTCAGAGCACATTAAAACTATGTTGTTTACACTCACAGACAGTGAAATGAAAGCGTAATGATGAGACTTCAAAATGAAGGTGTTGCCAGATGAAAAAATGAAATAATAAAATAGTACCGACATCTGTTATCAAAACCGCAAGAACTTATTTCTACTCCCAATAATTTCTTCTTATTGTATCACTATTCTTTTCATTTAAGAGTATTTTAATAATATCTATCAATGAATCAAATGTAATAAATTTAGGATTTTCGGATAATTAAATATTTTCAATTTCATCTATGGGTTCGAATCTATTTGTAATTGAATATTTAGCACGAAATGTTATATCTTCTTGGATGATTGAAAGAGTCATTTAACATGTCATAGAGTCGTTTAACCTTTCTTCTTCTCTATTCAGGAAAATACTCAAGTCTTATGGACTATGAGCTTATTTTCACAAAATGTAGTGACTTCAACATTTATCTGTACGCCACTGATATGTAATAGACCAAGGATATATCCTGCCAAGTGTGAGGAATTGAAACATTGATGATTGAACTGGTTGAAATAGCGGCCTCTATTGACGTCACCTGTTTCAGTTGCTGCCAAGATAGTTCTGTAATTTCTGACAGTTTAGATTCATTAACGTTTAGATAAGATAAAACATCTGAAAATTTTTAAATTGTAGGTCTTTGGTATACAGCGCTCTATCGATGTTCTTAAAATGTGAAATGTCATCAACGATCTTCTGTATGGCGCTAAAATATTCATGAAAGCACTAGCCTGATGTCATAAGCTTCAAGGCGCTTCTACATTAATATTAAGATGTCTAAAACATGATGTGGGCACTTAAACCCCGGAAAGTTTGGTTCAAAACAGGTGATATCCGCACATTTCATTAAGAGAGAATATATAATTTCAAATATAAACCGCATCAAGACGCACACATCGCTTTTATTGAATTCTGCCGTTAGCAAAAAAAATGATAATTAATTTCCAACAGCATTGGATACTTTGCGATCTACATTTATATTGGCCAGCAATATTGAAGAGAATTTTGAAAACCTTGAAAAATTTCAAAGTTTACACATTGGCTGATTATTTCACAGTTTAATGAAGAGAACACGACTTTTTGATCAAATTTGACTGCATTCATCAACATGGTATCCTCCAAGATCGATATAATCATATAATATCGGATTTTTTTTAGAGTGATAGAACTTTCTATAGGGATAACTGTGATTTGACAAAAAGTTGTATTGAAATTTCTGTTCAATAAGCATTGACAAATTATCATGGAAAGACTCACGCTGCAACAACGTTTACAAATTGTTGGAATTTATTTTCAAAATCAGTGTTCTATTCGCCAAACTTATAGAGCACTTGGTGAAATTTATGTTTTACATAATCGTCCATCAGAGCAGCTTATTCTTCGAACTATCGATAGATTTCGGACAACATTTTCTCTAATCTATATACAACAACAACAAGACAAAGAACTGTACGTACAGAAGAAAATATCGCTGTACAGCAGCGATATTTTTAGTCATAGTGTTAATGATGATCTAGATTTGTCTAATCATCGACGTTCACAATAAGTTGGACTGTGTGCATCCATCACAAGGAAAATTTCGCGTGAAGATCTTGGTCTACACCCATACAAGATCCAACTGGTTCAAGAACTAAAGCCACTTGACCATAATAAGCGTCGTTTGTTAGTTGATTGGGTCCTAGAACAGCTTGAATTTGATCCACTTTTTTATCGTAAAATTGTGTTTAGTGATGAAACTCATTTCTGGTTGTACGGCTATGTAAACAAGCAAAATTGCCGTATATGGAGTGAAAACAATCCTCAAGAAGTTCTGCAGGTTCCATTGCATCCTGAAAAATGCACTGTATGGTGTGCTCTACACGCTGGAGGCATCATCGGTCCATATTTCTTTAAAAACGATGCTGGAGCTAATGTAACAGTGAATGAAGCTCGCTACAGATCGATGATCAATGATTATTTGTTCCAAAATTTGAATGGTATCCAAAATTTGAATGGTTATGTCAAGTCATTGGTTTATGCTGATAAACCAGAAACAATAGACGCTTTGGAAGCCAAGATAACTTGTGTTATTGATGAAATAATTTCTGAATTACTCAAAAAAGTAGTCCAAAATTGGTCTGGTCGAATGCGGTTCCTCAGAGCTAGTCGTGGTGGACATATGCCGGAAATTATTTTTAAAACATAAATGTCATAAAATCATCTTTCAAATAAAAAAAAATGACTTCAATCCTAATTTAAATGTGTTTTATTTCAATTTAAAGTTCTGTCACTGTGAAAAAACACCCGATATTCCGATACAATTCTTGAAAAACAAGAAGAGGACTCATGATTAATTCCATTGAAAGTTTACTCCATATCTAAATCGTCTTAAAATATCAAGTAAAAAGCGGTTTTTTACTTAATAGAAGGATTATTACAAACTTTAAATATAAAAACAGATTTAATCTTAGAATAAATTGTAGAAATTACTCCGTTTTACTACCAATAAGTTACACATTTTCTTGTGACTCGAGTTAACTATCCCATCATCAGACAACATCAGACAACAATTCAGTATCAGATTTAATCTGTTAGTCTTCCACAATTTTAATTTAAAAAAAAAAATTTTTTTCAAACTTTTAGAATTAAATTAATGTTTTATAAGCACTGTTTATATTTAATAGACGTATAAAATCGAAATTCTTTATACAAAATCAAATGGAATAAAAAAACCGACAAATATAAATTGTTAATTAAAATTAAAAAATAAGTAATATTGAATGTTTGGTTCCAAACATGCGCACCTGAACTCGTCAGACAGGCGTGGTACGCATGTTTTGCCTGTAACATTTGACAAAATGTTTTTTTTCGTGTCTTATATTTATGAAAACTAAATCTCTTCAAAAAATACAGAACATAATTTTAAGAACTTCTCCAAAACTAATTTATTTGAAATATTTAATATGTTCAAATATTTGAATAAGTTACTTCAAAAACTCTCAAAAACATGTAGCACATCCTCAAACACAATTAGAATTCATATAAGGTCTGTTCAATTTTACCTTCAAAAGATAAAATCAAATAAAAATAAATAAACTTGTAAACTTACCATACAATTTTTGGAATCTATGTTAATGCAAATTCAAACTAGGTACATATAATATCAAAGGTACTCTATGTTATATGTTAAACACAGAAATCACACAAAGTTTTTAAGGCATTTTATGGCTTTCCTTAAACCACTGGAAACTGTATAATAAATTTTTTTATTCAAAAACCTAATATATTATATATAAAATAAAATTATAAGAAGCGGTATTCTACTTGATAGAAGGATTCTTACAAATTTTAAATATCAAATCAGATTTAATCTGTTAGTCTTCTACAATATTGATATAAAATTATTCAAATATTTTAATATCTACAGATATATTCTGTTAGCCTTCTACATATTTAATTTCAACAAATTATATTTAATATTATAACTTCAGGAATTAAATTAATGTCATATAAGTACCACTTATATCAAATGACATATAAAATAAACATTAATTATAAGACATCCAAATGATATAACAAAATCCAATAAATATAAATTGTTAACCAAAAACCTATGAATTAAATAGTTTGAGTAGACAAAATTTTGTTTCTGCTCATCAATCTTATGAAAACGGATATCTTTCAAAAATGTTCAACATAATCTTGAGAATTTTATGATACTATTTTACTTAGAATATTCAATATTATTGTAAAAACATTACTAAAAAACAAGATTTAAGAGAAACTCTGCTTCGTCAGTACTCAATTATATTCATATTCTATAATATATGTCATCAAGCAACAAAAATATTTTCTTACCTTTTAACAATTCAGGAAGCTTCTGGTAAATGAATACTGAAAGTTTAAATGGAGAGTAATGTTAACTCAAATAATTAATTCTGTGGTTTACCATTGATCTAAAAGTTTGAAAGGCAATTTAACGGCCTCTGTTATAGCACAAGGACTAACTGTATAAAAAATGTTAAGAAAACCAAATAATTATATATTATGAATAAAAAAAATGAATAAAGGTTTATACTTGATAGAAGGTATATTAAATTATTTGAATATTTTAATATTTGCCTTCTACATATTTAATTTCAAAAAATTATATAATAATTATAACTTCAGGAATTAAACTGAAATTATTATTATTATTTGGTTTCCTTAACATTCTTTATACAGATAGTCCTTGTGCTATAACAGAGGCCGTTAAATTGTCAATCTTTTAGATCAAGGATCTAAAGAAGATGTCATAAAAGTACCTCTTATTTTTAATTCCTGAAGTTATAATTATTAAATATAACTTTTTGAAATTAAATATGTAGAAGGCTAATATAAAAATATTCAAATAATTTTATATACCTTCTATCAAGTATAAACCTCTATTTATTTTATATTAAATATTTCAAATAAATTTGTTTTGGAAAAGTTCTTAAAATTATGTTGTGTATTTTTGAAAAAGATTTATTTTTCATAAATATAAGACCAGAAACTAAACATTTTGTTAAATGTTTGTTACAGGCAAAACATACGTTCCATGCCTGTCTGACGAGTTCATGTGCGCATGTTTGGAACGAAACATTCAATAATACTTATTTTTAATTTTAATTGACAATTTATATTTGTTGGGTTTTTTATTCCATATGATATTGTATAATGTAATTTGATTTTATACGTCCTTTAAATATAAGCAGTGCTTATAAGACGTCAATTTAATTCTAAATTTAAATTTAAATTTTTTTTTCGAAATTAAAATTGTGGAAACCCCAAGTGCAGTTTCCAATATGAAGCGAGCGCTAAAATCTAGACGGCCGAAATTGAAATAACGCCCTCCGCACAAATACAATAATTGAATGCATAAATAACAGACACCCCTACCATTCTCCCACGTCATATTATTTTTCGCGTACATGTTCCACGTCGCATCGTCGAAATATATCATTCAAATTCAAACTCAAATATTCATTCGCGTCTAAACTTCATCTCGCCCTGCAGACCCCCCTCAGGAATTGGAGGGGGCGCAGGTCTCCCCAACTTTCCTTCTGACCCTGTGTGTGCGCGCCCGTAACACGAAACCATTCGAAACTGGAGCGGCGTGGAGAGACGGCTTAAGTTCCTAATTAGTCCCATCTGGCGAGTGGGACTCTGCGGCCCGCTTGAACGGTAGTCAGAGCCCTCACACATGAGGCTTCCTAATGCACTTTAACTAATTGTTCATCTCTCTAAACCCCGATTACGTTTGTATTAACCAGCCACCCCATATCCGAGATGCGTTTTTATATTCATTGTTACTATTAATATCGCGGCTGTCGTGATATATGGGACGGATGAAGGTCTTCGATTGGGGCTTACTTCAGAAACCATTCGTTTTGGTCCATCTCTTTGATCTCTGTTTGTTTCGAGCCTTAAGTTTGTGCGGGAGAATTCTTGCATGGAAAAACTTAATACTCTTTCTATGGTGACTTTGGTTCCAGATGGATGAAAGCTACATGTGAGTAGCAACCTTGTCTTAGAGGTTTTATTGTGTCCATAGATAAATTGATAGCATCAAGCATGACAAAATGATAGCGACATTGCAGCAGGTTGGTTCAAATAGGAAATTTAAGGTTGTTCGGAAAGTATAGTCACACCCGAAACTAGATCACCTCCATAATTTTCGGTGATGATAGTCCAGGACTGCAAAACTGACTGAATTAAATCATCTTTATTTCGTGGCGCTGCTCGTTCAACTTCAATCTTCATTAGTCCCTATATGTATTCATGGGACTAAGATCTGGTGAAGCTGCTTGCCATAAAATTGTTGTCACTTGATTTTATTGCATCTTGAGGATAGGTCGAAGCGAAGTATCTTGCATTATCCTGCTGAAAACGCCACCCCTCTGGATATAAAGCATGCGACGTTTCAAGGAGAAAATCGTTCAGAATGCCACAAAACTTTTCACTATTAATGGTACCATCAACGACACAGAGAGGCGTAGCACTACGCTGAGATACTGCTGCCCTCACCATTATTTTGGTGGGAAGTTTGAACGGTAACAAGTTTTTTTGATAGGATTTCTAAGTGATTTCCACCAAATTAGAAACAATTTTCATCAGATATAAAGTCATTATTAAAATTATCTTCTTGGAACCTTTGAGAAAATACTATCCTTCGTTCCTTTTGTAAAGGTGTCGTTATAGGGATTTTCTTTTGGTTTCCTTGATATGTAGCCTTATCTTTTCAGTGACATATGGACGGTTGTAATTTTCTTCTTAAACATCACGAATATGATCCATTTTTTAAGCGCATCATTAGGGGGAACAAAAATGGGTTGTACATAACAATGTCCATTGCAAAAGATCATGGAGCGAAAAAGTTGAACCGGCTTAAAGCATTTCGAGTGCCAATATCCATCAAAAAAAGGTGATTTTAAAGGAATCGTTTTCTTTTCGAGCTTTTACCGTATAACACAACAATTCATCTGGAAGTCTGCTGTCGTTAGCTGGACAAATTGAATTATGCAGTTGAACAGAAAAGGCCAGAATTAATCAACAGAAAAAGTGTAGTGTTCCATCAAGATAATGCGAGACCTCTTACAAGTCGCCCCCGGGCATTAGATCTTGTCGTGATGGGGTGCTTGTCATGACTAGGACCCTAGTTTCGTCCCGGCGAAATGTAGGGTTAAGTCATGGTGCCTGACGTAATGCCATTCGAGCCAGTCACTGGACCTGTATGGTGGAAGATCTCCGAATGGGGCCCTAGTTTTGCCATTCTGGTGAAACGGAGGGCTGAGCCGATTGATTAACTCAGTGACAGGGAGTCTGTTGCAGCACAGGGCTTCTCCCTTAAAACTGGCGTACTCTACCCTATCGCAGTATAAATCTCCGGATTCTGTGTAATGACCGAGTGCGTTATGAAGCATACTGCGTTACCTCGGGGGGTGGATTGCCCTCAGGTGTTACTTGTACTACCTGACCACCCCATTGGTGTTGGACTCGAGGGAGGCAGTGGTTGAAAGTCCGCATGCTGGACTAGGGAGGTATTTCATTCGTGTATCATTCCGTTTTTAGTAATGGCGTAATTTATACTTGTCAAATGTCGAAATATGACAGCTTCAAAAGTGACAGATGCACATATGGCGGGCTATTCAACATGAAACCTCTTATTGGAAAACCCTTTATGTTACGAAATATCTCGAGTGAAGATGATCGATGTTACTCATCCACATTTCTTCATTGCATAATCTACCATCCATCTAATCAGTGGCAGTGAATCATCTGGGTTCGGTCCTGCAACTCGTTCTCAAGTTCATCATACCAGTTACAGTTAACCCGAGAATCTCCGACGGTCAGTACAATGTGAAAGTTAATGTCATTTTATGAAAGTACCCATGAGTTCTTAATTGTAGCAAACCTAACAGCTCATATAATCGTTATACCGGCGCGTCCGAAACGGGGATAGCGCGATTGTAAATTATTTCACGTTGGCAAATTGGTAGCCGGATCCCGGAATGTACTCGCATTATCATAATAAATTTTCTTCTGAACTTTCAGTATTTAAATGCGGACAAGTCCCTTTGAGTTACTGCCGGCCGTATTTCATTTTTGCCGTGTTCTTCCGCTTCATGAGCGCCCACTCAAGTCGCCGACAGTTACGTCCTAATCAGGGAATAGGAGCTGGGTAGATGGGGCGGTATTAAACCTTTCCTTTGCGTTATTTCAGTGCTGAATATTTTTGATATTCTAGCGCCCATAACCACAGGCATTAATACAGAAAGAAGAAATAAATATAAATATTTTCTTTTGATTCTTTATTGGTTAATTGCCGCACATATCAGTGGCGGCTCGCATTATTGTAATATATATAACCTCTATTTGAGTCGCTATAATGTCTTGAATTAAAAAAAAACTATCTCAATTGTTGTGTTTTATCTGCCATTTAAACTCCCTTGCGGCGTTTTGAGTGTAAATCTACGATATCAAGTTTTTTACAGATTTCACACAGTGTTGTCTGTAGGTCATTTCTCGCCTTCAGAATATCTAAGTTTCTATTTTGTAAAATAGATAAAATAGTATCCATTCAATTAAAAATTAATACAAATATTTCAAAAAAATATATATTCTATAATAAAATGAAAGGTTTCGAGTAATTTTTCTTTATTACTAAAAAAGGTCAGAAAGGTACGTGAAGTAAAATTCCAACGAGTTGCTACATTTGTGGGCATACGATTTCCTCCAATTTGCTCTAACACTTGGGTACACTTTGTTGATTTGGAAAAATATGATGAAAATCCTGAAAGGGTTGAGAAAAAAACTTTAACCTGTTGAAATAAACTGCACGCATTACTTAAAACCAAATTGAATGCGTGTTCATAGCAATGAGTAAACATTGTGGTGCTATAGATTTGATTTTTGCCGGTAAAGCGTTTACTTCTCCAGACAATACACTAGCACCATCGTATGTTTGAATGCAAGTCAAATTTTCTGAATTTGGCAGATAAAAATTGAAATAAATCTTCAGCGGAACGCCAGAACTTACATCATAAAATCCCATGAATCGCTCAATAAGTCGTAACGAAAAGTGACGGATAATTGTGAATGGCAGCTTATGTCAGTTGTTTCATCATCTTGCCAGGAAAAAACAAATATTTTGAAATTTCGTCCCCAATTTTTTTATTCGCAACAAAAGCAACCGAATCGATTAATTCATTTTGTATGGCTTAAGATTTGCAAGAAAAAACTCATCTACTGTTGATATAATTTTCTAAAAGGGTTTTTAAATGAGTGTCAAATTTACTAACAAGAATAACTAATTCCTTGAAATTTCCGCGATTTGAAGAATCATTACTCTTGCCAACAGAAGTGCATCATAATGTAATATCTATCAGACTTTTAGAATATGTAGATTTTCATTGACTCTAGCATTAAAATTTTGAATCTCAATTTGACGCGCATTGTCTATTGCTGTGGAGATATTTTGTTTTTGTTTGCTCACAAGGGTAGGCTTGCAATTTGATTAAATATTTTGAGCACTTTTATTGTGTAGCAATAGACCCCGAGACAAATTTTTCAAATCGATACAAATCGCTTTTTGACCAATCTCTGTCGGATTGTATTAGGTGCTGCGAATAAAATACACGGCCAACAAAATAATTTATTTAAAGTTAAACTGCCAGAAAGCCAGTCGTACTTTTCATACCATGAATTTTGAAACCTCCGATATGATTTTCCGACTCCACCCATAGTCACAAGACATATACTTAGATCTGAAACAGGTTGCTTTAATTATGTATAATTTCTCCTTATAAGAATGACTCGAAATATGTTGCTGATTTATCAAAAAATTAACAAAATCACATGTACTCTAAATATTTTCATTTACCTTAGGAATTTCAGACGACTCACACGGTTCCGCTAAATTCATGTCGCTTTCTGGTAGCAATTATTTCGATTAACAAATTGCAAAATCTTTTTGAAAAACTTACACGAGACAGTCAAGACACAGCATACGCTACCACTAAATCACAACAAAACGAAAACTAACCAGATTTCCCGCTTCCCGATTAACCCGAATAATTGCAGTTCGCCCTTCGGCGAGGCATGCCTCAAATCTATCTTCAGAAGCCGCCTTCAAAGACGTAGAAATATTCATGTTTTTTTGTCACGTCGATGTAAATAACGCGCTAGACAAGGAAGCGCGTGAGGCATGCCTCCAACCGTTTACTTCTTGAAGAGAAAGTGAGATGAATATACAGGAATCGTGAAATTAAGTATGGGTATTATGGAACAGAGACCCAGTGCCGTTCCGTATGATGGGTAATTTAGGAGGAATTTAATTGGTGAGGCACTGCCTCACCTGCCTCATAGGACAAGACGCCACTGGCACATATTTGTTGATAATTCTAATAGGGGGAAAGTTATGTCATTTCGGCGCGTGTCGATATTTGATGGTTATTTGTCAGCTCATTGTGTACTTGCAAGTCATGTCAGAGTCATTTAAAGGTTATTGTGACTTGTTCACCTCTAAATGGCCTGCCAAATAACAGAAGAGCATATCCGGCACTGTATGCTTTTTGAGTTTCGCAAGGTAAGTATCGCTACAGTTGCGACTAAAAACATTTCCGATGTTTATCCAAGTGTATTAGACTCGTATCGATCAGGAAGAACAACAACATTAGACAACGACATGCTAATGTCAAATGTGGAAGCAAATCCATATCAGACAATCGAGAAAAACACCCTTTACCAACCTTGGTCCACTATCCAAGAACATTTGCAGCATATTGGAAAAATAGACAGAGCTGGTGTTTGGGTCCCCCATTATCTGTCTGAAAAGAATAAAGCCAACAAATCCATCACATGCAACGCTTCAACAGCACCATATAGAACCGTTTTTTGATCGCTTGATCAACGGAGACGAAAAATGGGACCTATATGATAATCAAAAACGCAAAAGACAGCGTCTCTTTCCAAATGAATCACCACGAAGTATTGCGAAGCCGGGTTCACATCCCAGAAAGGCGCTTATATGTGTTTGATGGAGTATACGCGGAAGTGTTCATTTTGAAGTACTAAAACCCAGGCTTCCATTGCTTCCTTTATTATATGGTTCCTGGATTTTCTTGGTCTACCCCGTTTTCTTCACTGATAATGCAGATCTGAAGTGAACCAACCTTTAACCGAAAAGTATCCGGTGATTTTTAAGAAGAAATGCGTTATTCTGCAACACGACAATGCAAGAACTCATGTTCAAGATGAACCTTGGAAAAAATTAATGAACTGGGGGGGCTAATGCCTCACCCACCATACTCGCCCAATATCGCACCCTCGGATTTCCATTTATTCCTATCGCTACAACATTTGCGGCAAAAAATTGTAATTTTGGATGATTTCCAGAATGCCATCTCTAGATATTTTACTCAAAACTCAATTGATTTTTATCGGTCAGGCATTGAGAATTTGCACACTAGATGGCAAAAGGTTATTGATAACGGAGGTGATTAGCTTATTGATTGAAAATAACTACTTCTTAATAATTCGTTCGTTTGAATTTAATTTAAGAAAACGGCATTACTTTCCGGAACCCTTATACATGTCTATAAAATGAAACCATGATTCTAAGTAATTTTATTTAATATAATTTTAAAAAGTTTCAAAGACATTTGTTGGATTAAATTTGGAGGTTTCGGAGAATTTATTCAGTTAATATTCGAAAAAAACCCTTAAGAGTAATTTGTAATTTATATTTATTTGAAATTGTTTTTCACTTATAAATTTCCAGATTTTCCTGCTTTTGCCAATCAACTCATAGAAACAGTTGAAGTTTTTCTGAACAATGTATAACCTCATTAGCAGAAATGGTGCTTCGCGGAAGTTGTACGTGTAAGCTTCGATTTTACGAGAGGCGTTCAATGTATTCTCGATGGAGGCATGAAAAAAAAACTCAGACAATTTTGGAAAAATTCTTTTTTTGGCGATCCCCAGGCTCGGAAGAAATACCAGCTGAGCTTATAAAAAACGGTTCAGAAAAACTATTTGAAGCACTTACGTGTTGTATAAATCAGTACTTAACTGGAGCGGCAATACTCTATGAATAAAAAAACTCATACTGGAAATTTATCGGGTGTTTTTTTTTAGAATGATAGAACTTTACATTGAAATAAAACACATTCAAATTAAGATTGAAGCTAAATTTTTTTTTAATTGAAAGATAATTTCATAACATTTATGTTATACAATACAGTGGATTTTTCAGGATGCAATGGAACCTGCAGAACTTCTTGAGGATTGTTTTCACTCCATATACGGCAATTTTGCTTGTTTACATAGGCTGTTCAACCAGAAATGAGCTTCATCTCTACACACAATTTTATGATAAAAAAGTGATCAACTTCAAGCTATTATAGGGCCTAATCAGCAAACAAACGACGCTTATTATGGTCAAGTAGCTTTAGTTCTTGAGCCAGTTGGATCTTGTATGGATGTAGACCAAGATCCTTACGCAAAATTTTCCATGTGGTGGATGCACAAAGTCCAACTTGTGAGCGTCGACGAATAGACAAATCTAGATCATCATTAACACTATGACTTACAGCAGCGATATTTTCTTCTGTACGTACAGTTCTTTGTTTTGTTGTTGTTGCATCGAGAAGAGAAAATGTTGTCCGAGATCTAGCGATAGTTCGACGAATAATCTGCTCTTATGGACGATTATGTAAATCATAAATTTCACGAAGTACTCTATAAGTTTGACGAATAGAACACTGATTTTGAAAATAAATTTCAACAATTTGTGAACGTTGTTGGGGCGTGAGTCTTTCCATGGTAATTTTTCAATGCTTACTGAACAGAAATATCAAAACAATATGAATTCTACCTTCTGTCAAATCACAGTTATCCCTATCGAAAGTTCTGTAACTCTAAAAAAAAACATCCGATATTCACAAGAAGGGAAACAAATTAGAACTCACAAACTACAGGGGTACAGCAGTAACTAGCATACTATGTAGACTATACGGAAGAATTATCAAAGATCCAATTGAAACTGAATACAAAACACAGGAAGAGAAAGAACAATCAGGTTGTAGACCTGGAATATCCACCAAAGACAACATGTTTTATCTAAAACAACTAATAGAGAAGAAGTCGGCAATAGGTTAGAAAACTCATCTTATGTTCATAGATCTACATAAAGTATATGATACTGTTCCTCTGAAAAAATTATGGAAGGTACTTTAAGAAACGAACCTAAATCAAACACTTATCAAAGCCCTGAAGAACATGTTTGACATGACAATATCACAAATAAAAGTGGGCAATAAACTGACTCAAAAATAAGGTGTTAATAAAAGTCTGCCATAAGGCTGCTGTGTGTCACTCACTCTATTCAAGATCTATATTACAAAAGCACTAAATCAGTGGAGACCTTAAAGCAGAGGGATGGGAATAGACCTTGGGGAGATGTTTCTACCTATTACAGTTTGCAGACGACCAGATCATCATGGCCAATGACAAAGACGATATAGAATATATGTCCAGAAAATTACAACAAGAGTATCGACGATGGGGCTTGGCAATAAATATAAAAAAGACGAAATACTTTTCCATAGGAACTGTCCTCTCAAATATCCTACTAGAACATAATGAGACCTTTACAGTATGCAGCGAATATACCTATCTGGGAGTTGTCTTCGATTGAAAGAAAGGAAAGAGACGATAATGAAATAAAGAATATGGTAACACAGGCTAGAAGTACGATTTGCTGCCTCAAGGGAATATTCTGGTCTCAACAAATGGGAAAGCATCGGAAATATAATATATATGAAACAATGGTTGAAAGCAGTCTTCTGTATGGAGCCGAGACCTAGAGGATAACAGAAAACAACAGGAGGAAATTGGAAGCAATGGAAATGGTTTCAGGAGATCCTTAGGATTATCTCGCAGAGACAGAATTCGGAATTACGAAGTGAGGCTCCAAATGGGTATAGAAGGATCCCTTACAACAGACATTGAGAGAAAACAGTGGTACGGACACGTCCAGATAATGCCGAACACAAGACTACCTAAGAGAACTATGGAGTGGATACCGACGGGACGAAGGAAGAGAGGGAGACCAAGGAAGACCTAGAAGGAAGGTATATTGAGAGCTATGAGTGAGAGGAACTTTACAGAAGATCAATACAATAATCATCTGCTGTCTAAATTAGGCATCGGACAACGTCGAAAGACGTTTTGTACCCGAGATATCCCAGAAGACCGTAGCCGTTATTTTTCTAGTGAATGGGGTGACATTAAACTTCTTTGGGGGATATAGACCCTTTTCAATCCACTGCATGGACTCTGGTTTACTCTCAGGATATAGTGATGAAGCCACGTCCCATCCCCAGTAACTACCCGGTTGAAAACAGTCGATGAGTCTTCTCCACAGACCTCTAAAAACTCCTTACAGCTAGACTCGCACTTGCTTCTAAGGTGCGGTGAGCATTCTTGGTACCCATCTTGCACTGACTTTTGAGGGGTTAAGTTGGTCATGAAGAATAGCATGTATGGCGCCAACGGATTGGTTTCTCATCTCTGCTAACATCTTGATTTATATTCTGGCATCTTCAAGTACCAGCTTTTCCACTTTTTTCACCTTTTCTTCAGGGGTACCTCTAACGGGCTCGCCCGAGCGAGGGTCGTCTTCGGTGCTCTGACTCTTCTGAATTCACATGAGCACTTTTGAATGGTGGATAACGACAGGGCACTGCGATATTGGTAAACAGCAACCATCTCTTCATGAATGATTTTTTCACTTTTTCCCTGAGTAGTGAGGAACTTTATAACTGCGCGATGCTCGATTTTCTTCATCACTGTGGCGTCAGCCATTCTGAGCGTCTTTCACTGAGGATACCTAAAAAACCAATGATCGTTAATTAGAGAAATTTTTTATTTATACTCTCAGATAAAAATGAGATAATTAGATTACTCACATTACTACCAAATCATCCCGATGCCGAGAATACATTGATCCCCCCTCGTATTTTCGCCTTCTCCGACCAATGAGCAAGCATATGGATATATCAAAAGAGAATCTGGAGAAATCAAATGGAATTCCATTAAAAATATAAACAGCCCTCTTACTGGTTAGTCAACCTGGTTATTAGTGAAAACGTCACCGTAGTCTCCAGAGTAGTAAAAGAGATTAGTCATACTAATCTTTGAATATAATGAATATCCATAATATATGCAAGATATAAAAAATGTTTGAGCGAATGAAGAAACTAATGACGCTAATGAACCGGTTAGAAAAACAATCAATTCATCTAAGTAGGCAAGTTCCTCATACCTCTGTTTCTACTTGCGAAATCGTTTCTCTTTCTTTTAAAACGATGTTCAAAATGACTACTACGAAAATGGCATCATTTAAAATGTGAAAGAGAAACTAAAATTCAAATTTATATATTTACTATTTTAAATCGATATATTTAAGTAACGACCAATCTTTTGACCATGAGAAGATGACACAGTTTTATTCAGAGTCGTATTCAGTATAAAAGTGGTAGGAATAAAATAGAAAAAGCTTTTTACTTGATAGAAGAAATATAACAAAATTTGAATATCAAAACAGACTTAATCTGTTAGTCTTCTACAATTTCAATTTAAAAAAAAAATTTTTATTGAAAAAACTTTTAGAATTAAATTAATGTCTACAATAAGCACCGCTTATATTTAATAGACGTATATATTCAAAACTCAATATACAATGTCAAATGGAATAAATAAACCAACCAGTATAAAAAAGGCAATTAAAATAAATAAATAAATATTTGAAGACAAAATTTTGTTTCTGATCTTACCTTAATGAAACCAATTCCTTTCCAAAAACATGAAACACAACTTAAGGATTTCTCGAAAAATATAATTTATTTGAAATATTTAATATATTTAAATATTCAAATAAGTTAATTCAAAAATCTCTCAAAACATGCAATATATCTTCAAAAAACAATTAGAATATGGATAATCTCTTCATCGGCCCTAGATAACATTTAAAATATCAAAATCAACTAACAATCAGTATATAATACGGAACTTGTTTGAAACAGACTAACTTTAAAAAATCCAGGTAGTCAGTTCGTCACAAAATCACAGAAAACTGTGAGGCATTCTATGGTTTTCTTCAAACCATTGACATTCCATAATGAGAATTATTCAAGCCTAAATATAATTATATATTATGTATAAAATAAAATAGAAAAAGGCTTTTTACTTCATAGAAGAAATATAACAAAATTTGAATATCAAAACAGATTAAATCTGTTAGTCTTCTACAATTTTATCTAGGGCCGATGAAGAGATTATCCGTATTCTACTTGTTTTTTGAAGATATATTGCATGTTTTGAGAGATTTTTGAATTAACTTATTTGAATATTTGAATATATTAAATATTTCAAATAAATTATATTTTTTGAGAAATCCTTAAGTTGTGTTTTATGTTTTTGAAAAGGAATTGGTTTCATTATGGTAAGATCAGAAACAAAATTTTGTCTCCTTCAAATATTTATTCATTAATTTTAATCGCCTTTTGTATATTGGTTGGTTTATTTATTCCATTTGACATTGTATATTGAGTTTTGAATATATACGTCTATTAAATATAAGCGGTGCTTATTGTAGACATCAATTTAATTCTAAAAGTTTTTTGAATAAAAATTTTTTTGAAATTGAAACTGTAGAAGACTAACAGATTAAATCTGTTTTGATATTCAAATTTTGTTATATTTCTTCTATCAAGTAAAAAGCCTTTTTCTATTTTATGTTAATTAAATAAAATAATTGAGAGGATTCATTCTGTCCAGTATTCCGGGTCGTAGAAGTTTCACACTGAACACGATGTAAAAATTGGATACTCTTAAATAGGGTTATTCAGATTTTCTCTAATTCTCTAATTTTATTGTTATTATAATAAAACAATTGTTTCACTATCATAGTAGCATCTTCAGGTAGATGGTATCTTACGGGTGTTTTTCTAGAGTGATAGAACATTCGATAGGGATAACTGTGATTTGACAGAAGGAAGAAGCCATTCCTGTTCAGTAAGCATTGACAAATTATCATGCAAGGACTCACGCCGCAACAACGTTTACAAATTGTTAAAATTTATTTTCAAAATCAGTGTTCTATTAACCAAACTCATAGAGCACTTCGTGAAATTTATGGTTTACATAATCGTCCATCAGTCGAACTATCGATTGATTTTGGACAACATTTTCTCTACTCGATGTAACAATAAAACCAAGACAAAAAACTGTACGTACAGAAGAAAATATCGCTGCTGTAAGTCATAGTGTTAATGATGATCCAGATTTGTATATTCGTCGACGTTCACAAGAAGTTTAACTCTGTGCATCCACCACATGGAAAATTTTGATCTACACCCATACACGATCCAATTGGTTCAAGAACTAAAGCCACTTGACCATAATAATAATAATAATAATAATAATGTTTATTGTCCAACAATTTGCAGAATGTAATAGAGCAACAGATAGAATTAGAATAGTAAAATAAACATGATAAATCACTGAAGCTTTGAGCTAGTGTGTGATAATATAATAATAATAATAATAATAATAATAATAATAATAATGTCTACAACATCAATTTAATTCTAAAAGTTTTTTGAATAGAAAAATTTTTTTGAAATTAAATTTATAGAAGACTAACAGATTAAATCTGTTTTGCTATTCAAATTTTGTTATATTTCTTCTATCAAGTAAAAAGCCTTATTCTATTTTATTTTATACATAATATACAATTATATTTAGGCTTGAGTAATTCTCATTATGGAATGTCAATGGTTTGAATAAAACCATAGAATGCCTTACAGTTTTCTGTGATTTTGTGACGAACTGACTACCCGAATTTTTTAAAGTTAGTCTGTTTCAAACAAGTTCCGTGTTACACTCTAAGGTATGATATACTGATTGTTAGTTGATTTTGATATTTTAAATGTTATCTAGGGCGGATGAAGAGATTATCCGTATTCTAATTGTTTTTTGAAGATATATGGCATGTTTTGAGAGATTTTTGAATTAACTTATTTGAATATTTAAATATATTAAATATTTCAAATAAATTATATTTTTTGAGAAATCCTTAAGTTGTGTTTTATGTTTTTGAAAAAGAATTGGTTTCATTACGGTAAGATCAGAAACAAAATTTTGTCTCCTTCAAATATTCATTTATTAATTCTAATTTTTTATATTGGTTGGTTCATTTATTCCATTGGACATTGTATATTGAGTTTTGAATATACTATATACGTCTATTAAATATAAGCGGTGCTTATTGTAGACATTAATTCCATTCTAAAAGTTTTTTGAATAAAAAAATTTTTTTGAAATTAAAATTGTAGAAGACTAACAGATTAAATTTGTTTTGATATTCAAATTTTAAAAGTGGTAGGGTTCTGCGAAAACATTTACGAAAAAATCACTTGATTTCAACTATATCAAGATGAAGGGTGGGTCGTCTAGAGTTTGCATTTTGAAGTGCTGGTTATTTCGAGTTCCGCAATACTTCATTGTCATATAAATTGTTCATAAAAAAAAGACTTCAATTGTCACATTTAGAGAGAAAACTTTCCGTTGGGCACATACCATAAAAAAAATCATAATCATTACAATGGTCGGAAGAAATAATATAGTTATTTATATATCGAATAATTATATTTATTGTCCTAAGGAGTGTCGTGGATCTAAGTATGAATTAACCTCATCTCGTAATAAGAGTAAAAGGTGAAGTCTTACGTGCTTCCGACACTTTCTTCTGTTCTCTTATTCTGGTTGAGCACTTACGGGTCTTTAATCAGACCCATTTGTTACATATAATCTTGGAATCCTTGTGAGCAAGTTGCATCACTAATAACAGTTCATTATCAGATATAATCTTCATTTTTTTATCTTGTAGATCTTTCACTTATTCTTGACATAACTTTGGAAAACACATTTAACTATGAGAAAAAATTATACTCAACTCTATAGTTGGAGGAAGTAAACTATTTCTCACGTTAAATAATATTCAATCGGAATTAAATTGTAATCGCAAAGTACCAACTTGGCGTTAAGAACTTCAGGATGCTCGTTCATTAATGATTGAATATGTTATTGATAGTTTGTGATATCTAAGGTTCATTTGCACCTTCCTGCATCTGAAGCAGATTTAAGCTGTGCTCTAATTTTCAATCAGTTTAGGCTGTCTTTACTAATTAAATCGTGTTTCTACTAGAATATTTTATAAAGAACGCTCAAGAGCCAATTGTGAATCTGGAAACGTTGCATAATTTGTTGAGTTTATGATTTGACACCCCTTTTTGGAATTTTGTCGCGCCCTGGTTTGACAAACTTCAAAGTGAGACTATTAAATTCAAGTTGATGAATGATATTGATTTCTGGCATATCACATATCACATTTTTGAATAAATGAAGCAAATAAAAACAACTTGGCTTAAGTTTCACTGTTTATTTAATGTCTGTTGACATATATGTTTCGGGTTCTTAGCCCATTTTCAAAACGGAAGAGGACAAAACTTAAAATCCTATTTATAATGGTAGGATAGATAACAGGTACAATTTTGAAGAATGTAAAAATATAGTGTTGGTTCGGTCCTAATCTTCTACAGATAAGAGCAATGATGATAAATTAAATTGAAGTTGTTCATTTATGATTGGTTCTTACCATGTGCTAAACAAATTTCCAAACTTTCTGAAAGGTCCATTCTTCTGCTTTTATTACCTATGTGTAAAATTTCAGTTCTACTGAAATCTATAAAATGGTTGTTATTTATATAATGTTCCAAAAATCCAGATGTTATTTTATTATTTAATATACTTTTTTATGTTTTTCTATCCCTATGGTTATGGATCGTCCTGTCTGACCTATCTAAAATGCAGGACATTCATTACCGCTTTTTTCACAAGTTTCACGACAGTGTTTGCTATTGACTAAGGGTGAGTCTAAGTTTTCCTTATATATAACGGTAGAAGTACATAAAAAAATTAATTACATAATAAAATAACATCTGGTTTTTCGGAACATTGTATAAATAACAACCATTTTATAAATTTCAGTAGAACTGAGATTTTACACGTAGGTAATAAAAGCAGAAGAATGGACCTTTTAGAAAGTTTGTAAATTTGTTAAGCACATTGAAAGAAGCTACCAATCACAAATGAACAACTCAAATTTATTTTATCACAATTGCTCTTATCTATAAAAGATTAGGACCGAACTAACACTAACTTAATTTTTATACTCTTCAAAATTGTACCTGTTATCTACCCTTTCATTATAAATAAGATTTCAAGTTTTGTTCTCTTCAGTTTTGAAAATGGGCTAAAAACCCGAAACATATACATTCTGTCAAGAAAGTACCGGGAATTATCGATTTAAATCTGGCGGGGCACTGAGGCAGGTAAAAATTTTTTTTCCTAGGTTGGTACCACTGTCCCTAATTACTATGCCAAGCTTGAGCGGGATCTGTCAACTAGTGTGTTTGCAACAGCTGATTAAGTCAGTCAGTCGATGTCAAAGTGCGTGCCGATTTTTACTATGGGTGATTACGTTGAGCAAAGAATTTGTTTAAAGTTTTGTGTTGCAAATGAATTTTCGTGTGCCGATGCATTGAAAATGTTGCAAAAGGCCTTTGGTGATAATGCTCTATCGAAAACTCGTGCATATCAGTGGTACAGAGCCTTCAAGGACGGTCGTGAAGTGTGTGAAGTGGTCGAAGACTTGCCTCGTTCCGGACGCCCATCGACGGCTTCGATCGAAGATAACGTCGATAAAATTAAGGAAAGGGTGCTGGAAAACCGTCGTACCAGCTTGAGAGAGATAGCATATGATCTTAAGATATCCCACGAGTCCGCACGTACGATTTTGATTGATATTTTGGGCATGAGAAAGGCGGCCGCACGACTCGTACCGAAAGACCTGAATTTTCTTCAAAAACGTTACGCGAACAGGTTGCTTCAGACATGCTGGATCGCTGTAATTCCGATTCTACATTCATGGAACGCATTATTACTGGTGATGAGACCTGGGTCTACGAGTACGATATGCAAACAAGCCAGCAATCATCGGAATGGGTGGCAAAAAATGAGCCGAAACCGAAAAAACCACGCCAAAGCCGCTCGAAAATGAAGGTGATGCTCATTGTTTTCTTCGATATCAGTGGCGTGGTGCACTACGAATTCGTTCCAGAGGGTCAGACGGTAAACAAGGAGTATTACCTAGGCGTTATGAAACGTTTGCGTGAGCGTATCCGTAAGAAGCGGCCAAATTTGTGGGCGAACAACTCATGGATTTTGCATGACGATAACGCGCCTTCTCACCGAGCTACGATTGTGACTGACTTTCTCGCCAAAAACTCAACAAACGTGCTTCAGCAACCACCGTATTCGCCGGATTTGGCTTCCTGCGACTTTTTCCTCTTCCCAAAACTAAAATTGCCCCTTCGTGGCACCCGTTTTGAGTCGATTGAAGCCATAAAACAAAATTCGGCGCGAGAGCTAAAGTCCATCCCGGAAAGCGCCTATAAAAAATGTTTCGATAATTGGAAGTGCCGTTGACATAGTTGTATTGGAGCAAATGGAGCCTATTTTGAAGGCGACCCAATAAATTTTGACGATTAAATGTAAAAATGTTGTTTCAATTGAAAATTCCCGGTACTTTCTTGACAGAGTAGTATGTCAACAGACATCAAATAAACGGTGAAACTTAAGCCAAGTTGTTTTTATTTACTTTATTGAATTCAAGTTATTGTTCAGTGTTATGGTATCACAGTATTTTCTTCATACATCATACAACTAATCCTGGCTGACAAGGTTTCAATATTTTCTCATATGCTGTGACTGTGGTGCAATTCTTTCTTAAGCCGTTTTTGAAAATAATTGAGAACGTAGGACAGAAATGAATTTGGCTGAATGCTCACAAGACAACATTGAAATGGGGTTTCAATCAAATATAAAACTACATACTAAGGTGGACTAAAGATGTCTGAAATCAGAATCCTTGTGTCGAAAATAAACAATGCTGTTCCTAAGGGGGCGCAAGAACGCCTAACTCGCAAAAGCTAAAAACCTTCTGAGGCATCTTCAGGGAAGATCTAGGATAATCAAGATAAGATCAAAGTCAATATCAAAACTATAATAATAAAGCATATTGGAATCTATCGCTGGGATTCAACGATTAACAGAAGAAAATAAACAAGAGAGAGATCTGTAAATATGTTTTTTCGTTCAAAAGAGTTTAAGGGAATGGACCTGTTAATTTTGAGTGATTCTCAGAACTTTTACGTTCATCATGAAGGATCTCGTAGTTGTTATAGTAATTGTGTCTAAATTCTTTCAAATGTGTTCGTATGTTGAGTGCAAAATATCTGATGTACTCCTCTAAAACTTCATGTATTCTTCTTGAAGGATCTTCCGGCTTGAGAAACATAAACCACAGAGCAATTTTTACAAATAAACTTTTAAATTTCAAATTTTCAAACTCGGTGTATATTTCGTTTGTTTTTTTTTGTAGCACCAATAGGTGTGAACTCATGAAATATATGCATGAATAGTTGCGAAATAATTTAGGGGGTGATTCCTTGTCAAAACATAGGGTGGGTCTTTCATATAAACTTTATTTTTTGAGCCCCCCCCTGCTTAGTTACAGCCCCCTGAAGATGGCGCCCGAAAACCAATTTCTCATTTTTTCTTAAAAACCAAAAAACTGACAATAATTGGAACTGAATCAAAGTTAATCAAAACTAGTCAGTTGTCATAACAAAATGACCTTCGCTTACCAGATAAATTCTGGTAAGCGGAAATAATTCCAGCCTCTACGACTCGCGGTTTAATGTTGATAAATTATTTTTTTTCTCAGAAACCTTGTTTTTTAGCTAGAAATTACAAAAGACCTTATTTGTTAAGGATGGATCAAGTTTCATGCGAAAGAAGGTTTAGGGGTGGCTTCTACCCCTTGCAATCACAGAGGAACACCTTCAAAAAATTTTTTGAGTGCCTTTTCGTCCGTATAAAATGTCTGCTTGATTTTATTGATTTTTAATAAAAAAATTAAAGATTGTTTATCCAGCGCCATCTTAAGGGGGCTGTAACAGAGCAGGGGGGCTAAAAAAAAACTTATAATATAAAAGACCCACCCTATTTTTCGACAAGGAATCACCCCCTAAATTTTTTCGTAACTATTGATATATTGGAATTATATAAATTACTTCAAATTTATAAGATAAAACAATTTATGCTGCTATTCTTTCCTTCTTCAAAAGTGTATTTTATTTCCAGAAATATTCTGTTTATGAAATCTGGAATAATAAAATGTTTATAACTGTAAACTCTTGAAAAAATAAGTAGAACGTAGACCATGTTTTTCAATATTTGCTTTAGATGTAAAATAACGACAAGAAGCCTCATACAAAATTTCGTGAGGAACGTATGTGATATAAACTAGCGCGCAAAATCTCCCGAGTTTTTCTAGAATCTCTTCCAGAGCGAAGCAACCTCCGTTGCAAAATGGTGAAGGCGTCATTTGATATTCTAAAATATAATGATGAAATTCATTATTTTTATATTTTTGTTTATATCATATCATTCGTGTTTTGACAAGAAGTTAGTTCAATATTTGACATTAAAGAAATGGTTCGATTAAGGCCATATACGGCAATTTTGCTTGTTTACATAGCTGTTCAACCAGAAATGAGCTTCATCACTAAACACAATTTCACGATAAAAACTTCAAGCTATTCTAGAGCCCAATCATTAAACAAACGACGCTTATTATGGTCAAGTGGCTTTAGTTCTTGAACCAGTTGGATATTGTATGGGTATAGACCAAGATCTTTACGCAAAATTTTTCATGTGGTGGATGCACAGAGTCCAACTTGTTGTGAATGTCGACGAATAGACAAATCTGGATCATCATTAACACTATGACTTAAAGCAGCGATATTTTCTTCTGTACGTACAGTCTTATTTTTGTTGCATCGAGTAGAGATAATGTTATCTGAAATCTATCGATAGTTCGACGAATAAGCTGCTCTGATGGACGATTATATAAACCATAAATTTCACGAAGTGTTCTATAATTTTGGCGAATAGAACAATGATTTTGAAAATAAATTTCAACAATTTAATTCGGAAATATCAAAAACCTAATTTCCAAAGTGGTGAATCTTATATTTTCGATGCTTATTGGCTTCGATCATCAAGGTACTGTAATTCCCAATTAATGCAAGTCAGCCACGCACCTTTTATGAAACACTAAAGCCTCCTAGTGCACTCAAATATACATTCACGACATACCCTAGTGAGCTAATTTAAGCAAAGATTTGTATACCATAAGTCATACTCCTTATTGATCATATTTGGAAAAGTTTCATTTATTATAAATTAATGGAGAAAATTCAATAGAAATGAAATTCCCTCACGGCAATTTATGGATCAATTTGTAGGTAAAAACTGTATCGTTATTAGATGAAAAAACCGTTCATGTTCTCGTCCAATGAGATCACCTGAAAACATTGCTGCCATATTTCAGAATGTGGCTGACCATACATCGTGCTCAAGAACTGAACACTCCTCTGAGGAGAATTTGTCAAAGACTTCGGTATGAAGTCTTACATAGTTCAACTACTAGTTCCACTTCGCTCAATCGGCTAATGATGGCATGGCCGAAGATGAGGATTTCCCCAGAAACATCATCTTTAGCGATGAAGCTCTTTTTCACCTCGAAGGATTATTTTTTGTGAAAACCCATTGAAGATTTGGGTTACTCTAACCATCCAGAAACAATTGATGCCTTGAAACACGAAATCAAAGTTGCTATTCATGAGATTCAGTCCCAAACAATCGACAATGTACTGAAAAATTGGATTGATCAGATGGGGTACTGTATGGCCAGTCGTGGCAGTTAATTGAATGATATAGTTTTTCGTTCGTCAATTTCAAGGTTTGGCATTTCCTAAAAACTCACAACTTTGAAAAAATATTCATTGGTTTTTTAATTATAGTCGATAAAAAATGCAAATTTTGAATGGCCCACCCCCTATGATCCATTTTAGCTTTAAGACGTTAAAGTTTTCCTGTAGAATTATTTTGCCTTGTCGTGATGTTAAGTGGCTATTAATTTGTGACATATTTCGTTTTCTGGAGCTATGAAGAAGCTCGGTACTGTCATGGATTTTGTGAATTCTACCTTATAAACGAGTTATAAATAACCATCATTTAGAAACTCAGGTAATGAAATTCAAGGTAAAGATAGTATATGTGTTGACTCGTAAATAAATTAAAATAGATCAATCCAGACAAAAATATCAAAAAGTTAACTCATAAGAGAAATTTAATCAATTTCATGAATAGTATTGTTATTATTTAGTAAAAAGCATCAAGTCAAATTATGGAAACTTTTTGACATTTGGAGAACTCGTCATATAAAAATAAGTATTTAAGCTCAACCAATTTTCATAATGAAACAGATTAATTATCTAGAATAGTTTCAAGCCAAAAAATAATGTAAATTTTGTAAAATCATTGAAAGCATCTTTTTTTCAATAATTTTGACGAAGCTAGTAAGCTTTGGAATTCAATTTTTCGAAAAAAGTATAAAAGGACGAAGCAGAGGAAATGTCAATCAGTATGAAATACTCCATAGCACGTACACGTCGCTATGATTAAAGATTTTCTCTCTTCCATAATCCAGTTCCAAAAACAAAAAAATAAATGAACATTATTATTGTGAATAGAAATGTGATCAAGAAATATGTTACCTGAGTGTTTTAAATGGAAATATCCCATATGTAAATCAAGTATACAATAACTTGAATCCAAAATAAGAAATCAATGAAGTGGGCTGAGAAATCAGAATATTCCAGAAAAATTCTCCAAAAACCAGAACAAATTCCTGAAATAGAGCAAAGCCAACATAAAAGGAACCTTTTTAATGGATGAACAAACTTACCACAGGTAGAAATAAATTTATTTCTGTAAAGATTTTCAATTTAATTTCAAAGTAAATTATTTCTTGCTTACGTTGGGATTGCGATATTTAGAATTAAGGTTAGTAGGTTAGAACATAGAACTTAGACATTAGATTAGATTAGTTTAGTAGTCACATATGTATATTTCAAATTACTTTTATTCAATAGATAATTTTAAAATATTAACTTATTAAAATTCAAATTGAACCCTTTCTCCTAAAACAAATCAATATTAATAATATTTAAATTTAAATTAGCAATTATAAAAATATAATATTTAGTAAAATAGAAAGGCTTTTTACTTGATAGAAGAAATATAACGAAATTTGAATATTAAAACAAATTGAAATATGTTTATCTTCTACAATTTTAATTTCAAAAAAATTTTTATTCAAAAAACTTTTAGAATTAAATCAATGTCTAAAACAAGCACCGCTTACATTTAATAGACGTATATAATCAAAACTCAATATATAATGTCAAATGGAATAAATAAACCAACAGATATACGAAAGTCAATAAAATTAATAAATAAATATTTAAAGGAGACAAAATTTTGTTTCTGGTCTTACCTTTAATAACACCAATTGCCTTTTAAAAACATGAACACACTTAAAGGACTTCTCAAAGAATATAATTTATTTGAAATATTTAATATATTTAAATATGCGAATAAGTTAATTCAGAAATCTCTAAAAACATGCACTATATCTTCAAAAAATAAATATAATTCTAAGCAATTCCTTCTTCAGTCCTCAATAATATTCCAAATATCAAAATCAAAAAACTAACCTATATCCAAACCCTCAACAAAAGGACTAATGCTTCGAAACACAGATCAACTTTATAATTCAAGATTGATCTATGTTCTATCAAAATCAAAGAACAGTGTGAGTTATTTTTAAGGCTTATTTATTATATTTTGATTATATACGTCTATTAAATGTAAGCGGTGCTTGTTTTAGACATTAATTTAATTCTAAAAATTTTTTGAATAAAAATTTTTTTGAAATTAAAATTGTAGAAGATAAACATATTTCAATTTGTTTTAATATTCAAATTTTATAATATTTAGAGTTAGCTTGCAATACTCAATACAAGCAACTAGATACAAGGGTGATCTAACAAGTATTCGTATTAAAACTGAATAAAATTCATAACATGGGATTGCTAACTAATAAATTATTTATACTAATTCAAAAATTGAATTAATAATTAAAAAAAAAACATTGAATGATTTCATAACAGTATATACTATTTTTTGGCGTTACGAAAACGAATATTCGTCCATTAAGATCAGTTATCAAAAACAACCTTGTCAGAATACAATTTTATCAGATCACTTGATTCAAAATTGAATTAAGATGAAAGTGTGATCTAAACCCAGATCGTTAACGTTTCATTTGATGAATGAACGATTTCTTCTTACTGCACTTCAATTATTTCTGTAATTCATCATAGCATCGTCGTTTGATTGAGTCCTGGCCTGCTCAAAGTCATTGACCATGGTCCATGAACGTGGCTGGAACTCGTGTTATTCATTTTACAGAATCTTGTAGAATAATTTAACCATAAAAAATTAATGCATTGTATCTTCCGGTTTCACTTTTATCGATCAATTCATTGAGGAGCAGCTTTCACTTTCCACAACTATTTCAGGATAATATCAATTTATCTATGAAAGTAATATGATTTACATCTTTGATCTATCTTATCGATATGAATGGAGGCCTGTGCCGAGCGCAAAATTATTGAATTAATTCCAGGGGAATTCATAGAATAAAAGTTACATTAATACTCCTGAAAGAGTTCAATCTGATAGATAGAATTCTTGATTGTTTCTGTCTCTACTCTACGGAGTAGAGTTAAACTATACAGGGTGTCCCAACGAGAATTTGACTCCTCTCAGAAGTCAGAAACGAAGAAGTTTCGAAGATTTTAAAAAAACAAGTCAACATGAATTTTCATCATGAGTTTGTTCCGAAATACATGAAGGTGGCATGAACCCCTACATTTTTTTAATACGAAAGAGATGTCGAGTGTTGGTTAGTTTGAAAGTTATTGAGTGTTGGTTAGTTTGAAGTTATGAACCGCCCAAACTCAAGAACTTAAGAGTTTTAAGAATCCAAAAATGATATTCAAGTTTTGTATTAGGGAGAAAGGATTCTTATGACGGCATTGAAAACCCCACCTGAAAGTGGCAACAACCTCTAATTTTTTTTTAAATGGGAAAGAGATGGCGGATAGGTTTTAGTTAAAAAGTTTTTTCTGTTGTCTAAACATCCTAATTGAAATTCACTGATTTTTTTAAGCAATTTGATATTGAACATTATCAGATGTGTAATTCAAACAGAAAACCAATACATTCAAATACACCAGATCTGTAAGTATTAATAATATTTAGGTTAACCTACGGTGTAGATCCATATGTATACATTGGCCAAACAGGTACAGGTTTCGAAAATAGGATGAAAGACATCAGAATTAATTCGTTAAGAATGAATCAAATTCTACCTATGCCAGCCACCTTCAAGAAACAGGATATGATTTTGACCATAATTTCGAAGTTTCCCATAAAGAGAACAAGTCCAGTAAATTGGACCTTTTTTTCGACAAAGAACCGCAAGATATAAAAAATTTTCTCCGTTAATTTACAGATTATGATTCCGCCCTTCTGAGTTTTCCTACGTTAATGTGATTTTCCGGTAATAATGAATGATGGCTGATTACAAGAGAAAATCTTAACTTATCTATATTAACTAGCTTCTGTGGTCCTCGGGTAATATTGTCTGCTCAGAAAGTAAAAGATCTAGGGTCAGAGTTTCTAAGACACCTTCTTTCATATCAAACTTTTTCAAACAATAGAAAAATTGCGAAAAACATCAGTATAGTTGCCAGATATGACGAATAAATCCTTCCAATACTCTCAAAATATCGAGTGTTTTTTTAAGAGTGATAGTACTCCAAATTGAAATAAAACACATTTAAATTAAGATTGAAGCCATTTTTTTTTTTACTTCGAAGATAATTTTATAACATTCATTTTTCAGAAATAATTTCCGGCATATGTCCCCCACGACTAGCTCTGGGGAACCGCATTCGACCAGACAATTTTGGACCATTTTTTCGAGTAATTCAGGCCTTATTTCATCAATAACACGAGTTATGTTGGCTTCCAAAGCGTCTATTGTTTCTGGTTTATCAGCATAAACCAATGACTTGACATAACCCCAAAGCAAATAATCCAGTGGAGTTATGTCGCAGGTTCTTGGAGGGCAATAAATTGGACCATTTCTCGAAATAATGTTATCGCCAAATCTTTCTTTCAATAAATCAATTGTTACGGTAGCAGCATGAGGCGTAGCACCATCTTGTTGGAACCAAAACACTTCTGGGTTGATACCATTCAAATTTTGTAACAAATAATCTTTGATCATTGATCTATAACGAGCACCATTCACTGTAACATTAGCTCCAGCATCGTTTTTAAAGAAATATGGACCGATGATGCCTCCATCGTGTAAAGCACACCATACGGTGCATTTTTCAGGATACAATGAAACCTGCAGAACTTCTTGAGAATTTTTTTCACTTCATATACGTCAATTTTGCTTGTTTACATAGACGTTTAATCAAAAATGAGCTTCATCACAAAACATAATTTTACAATAAAAAACTGGATCAACTTCAAGCTGTTCTAGGGTCGAATCAGCAAACAAACGACGCTTATTATGGTCAAGTGGCTTTAGTTCTTGAACCAGTTGGATCTTGTATGGGTGTAGACCAAGATCTTTACCCAAAATTTTCCATGTGGTGGATGCACAAAGTCCCACTTGTTGTGAACGTCGACGAATAGACAAATCTGGATCATCATCGAGTAGAGAAAATGTTGTCCAAAATCTATAGATAGTTCGACGAATAAGCTGCTCTGATGGTCGATTATGTAAACCATAAATTTCATGAAGTGCTCTATAAGTTTGGCGAATAAAACACTGATTTTGAAAATAAATTTCAACAATTTGTATAAGTTGTTGCATCGTCAGTCTTTTCATGATAATTTGTCAATGCTAATTGAACAAAAATGTCAAAACAACATTGCTTCTACCTTTTGTCAAATCACAGTTATCCCTATCGAAAGTTCTATCACTAAAAAAAACACCCGATATCTCAAAACACTAAGATTGTAATACGAGTTCACGGAATACCAGTTTCTTCGATTTCTAGAATGATATACAGAAAAAACCTTGTTTTTCATCATGTAACTCGTATATGTTTTCTAATGTCTAGTATTCTATATGATATTGAGCACACTTGAAGATTTTTTCTATACCTCAGTTCACTTTCCTTCCCACAATAAAAATAAGTGACACTGGGCAAAAATTACCAGATTCTACGATAAATTTTAAAACTTCGAAATGTATTACACAATTACCAGTTTTCATTTGAAATTTAGCAGAATTAATGTGTTTATTCACGAATTAATATTTTCACCATCTGATCTGAAATTCCAAGCATTACTTTATATGACTTTAAATTCAGAAATATATATTCTGACTTCTACAATATATATTTAAACTATATACAAGAACTATCAAATTGATATCCTTATATATAATCAATATAACATATTTTTTAATGTCTCGGAAAAAAACCTTTCTTCCGACATGAATTTGTATTAATACAAATGTATTAACAATAACTATATAAGTATGTTTATTATTATAATATAAAAATACAAGAAAATCCACTATTTCAAAATTATTAAAATTCTCAAAATAAAGGATCAAATAAAAATAATTGAACGAGAATTCCAACATTTGATAGCTATTTCGGTCTCTAGACCTCTTTTATTGAATTCAGATTTAAATATATCACAATATCAAAATTTAACTCACCAAATAAGATAAAACGAATTGAGCTTTGAAGTATCCAAAATAAAAAATTATTATTGTTATTCTTATTATTATTTGAATCTGAATTCAATACATTTCTGAAGAGGTCTTGAGAGCGAAATAGCTATCAAATGTTGGAATTCTCCTTAATTATTTTTATTTGATCCTTTATTTTGAGAATTTCCGATAATTTTGGAATAGTGGATTTTCTTGTATTTTCATGTTAATATACTCATGTCGTTTTTGTTAATAAATTTGTATTAATACGTTACATGTGGAAATGTAAAAAGTTTTTTTTCGAGACATTGAAAAATATTTTATATTGATTATATACAAGTATATAGATTTGATAGTTTTTGTATATAGTTTGAATATATATTGTAGAAGTTAGAATATATAATTCTGAATTCAAAGTCATTTGAATTCTACTTCTATCAAGTATTGACACTCATTCAAATTCATTATTTCATACACAATTTTTTCAAAGTCTATGAAATCCGAGTTCAATTAATGAAATGATCACCTTTTTTCACCGGTGAATCAAATGTGATATTCACTTTCACATCCTCAGGTCGTTTGGTATTGTGATTCTTTTAAATGAGTGGATAGTAAAGTAAATGAAATTTAACAGTTTATATAACAAATTTATTGAGAAAACAATAACAACAAGATGAGAGCAGTTTCAAACGAAACAATAAAAACATGGGAGATGAGGAAGATGGGATGATGGGATGAAGTAAAATTAATTTAAATTAAAGAAAACAAGCCTAAAGTTAAAATCCTAAACTCAGTGCCACCCGTGATCATGGTGCTTGGCTGAAACATACACATGTTTGTAGACGGGCACATGCACTGGGTATGGCTTGTTAACATGAACAGGGTGATGAGTTTCAACTTCAATTTTGTATGGCTTATCTACGTATACAGGAACTAGTTTCTCAACAGTGATGGGGACCTTCTTCTCGATCTCTTGTGGTACCAACTTGTAGATTGGTACTGCAATTGGATGAGGAACAGGCACATGAACGGGATAGGGTTGTGGAACGGGGACTTTGATCACCTGGGGCACTGGCACTCCCACAGGGTGCGGTACGGGGACCCCGATTTTCTTGATTACTGGTACGGGGACTGGTTTTGTGTGTTCGATGGTTTGCGTTGGTATTTCGTGATGTTCTACGCTGACTTGTGGATGTCCATACGAACCCTGGTCGTAACCTCCCCCTGATACATCAGAGCCTCCGTCATGTCCTCCTTCTAAACCTGACCCATCCCCACCATAGCTGCTAAATCCTGCGTAGGATCCATTGATGGCAAATGCCAAGAGGCATACAGCGATCTGTGTAAAAAATTCAAATTAAGTTTAGATGCTTCACCTTTTTGGATAATTGGTATATATCATAAAAAGAAGTGAAGTTCGTTTGGGACTGTAGCTGAATGAAAATTGAGTGACAGTACTGATGCAACTCTGATGAATATTCGATTGAATAAAAGCTCTACAAATGATGGGAAAAAGTGGATAATGATCAAAAATACTTAATTTAACAAGTGTATTGACTGTAAACCGTGCGAAGGTATGTGTTTTGTCTTACGAATTGAGAAGTAAAATTGTATTGCAAAAAATTTAGATGATTCAAAAAAACACGACCATCAAAATACGAAAATTAATTAATTGTAAACTATCAAACATATAGATGAAACAAAAATCCGTGCACAGGCCACTGGAGAGAATTTATAAAAAATTTTCACAAATTCGAGAAAACACTTCAGTTGATAAACACACAACACAATTTTCGTCGAGGTTGAACTTACACAAAAACGCATTGTGGCTAAGTTAGACAATGGATGAAAGTGAACAGTTGACTGATGAGTATATTGCAGAATCCGAGCTCTTATATAGTTGGAAATGGGTGGAACTATCTCAGTAGTGAAAGGTATTCGTATTCCGTTTTTAATAGGAAAATAAATGTTCATCTTTTCGCTCTTGAAATGCTCACAGATATACGTTCTTGTTTTCAATAACCTAACGAACTATTTTTTTTAACTGTAACGAATTAGTTATCATGTTTGATCCGGCTTCGCTATACTATAATTCCTAGTGAAATTCTATTCGATTTAATTGATACTGGACGACTATGGAGTTTATTAAAAAAATTTCAAGGAATTTTTTTCTTCCACAAAATTTTAATTAGATAATATTAATTAGAGGAATAAATTTTAGCCTCTGCACTACCAAAACAATTATAGAATTGGTATTGTGTTGAAACTGTTCATTATTAACATAGGAAAATGCTAGTTCTATAATTGAAAATTGAAATTTCATTCAAGACAACTCGATAATCGATAACAATTCACAGAAGTAAACAGTACTTAACAAATAATTTTGTAGGACTACTGATTCATTTCAAGATCGTTGTTCTGTTTGGAACAGTTCTTTTTGAATTATTGATATTTTATATTATGAAATAAATTCATATAGAGTCTAAAAAAAAATCTAAAATGTTCACAATCTATTCCTTAATTATTTATTATTTTTGAAATTCTGGTTATTTATCTTATCATGAGACATTATTTGGAGTGAATAATTTTTGTTATGTTTTTCTGTGTTCCGAGTACAAATGGTTATAGGTTAACGGCAACAACACGTTGATAATTTCTGTTTTATTTTTGATACTTTAAAGCTTACTTCGAGTTTATTCGTTCCAGGTTTTATCTTATTTGGTGAGTTGAATTTGGATCTTGTGATATATTTGAATCTGAATTCAACACATTTCTGAAGAGGTCTGGAGACCAAAGTATTTATCAAATGTTGGAATTCTCGTTCAATTATATATCGATCCTTCATATTGAGAATTTTAGATAATTTTGGGATAGTGGATTTTCTTGTATTTATATGTTAATATACATACATTATAGGTTTTGTTAATACATTTGTATTAATACGCTTCATATCGGAATGTAAAAAAGTTTTTTCCGAGACGTTGAAAAATATTTTATATTAATTATATATATAAGGATATCATTTTGATACTTCTTATATATAGTTTCAATATTTATTGTAGAAGTTACAATATATAATTCTGAATTTAGAGTCATTTATTGATACTCTTGCCATGTTTCTATAGGTACTCAACAATTGAAATAGATATTGGAAGAGTCTCAAAAATTTCAGCATCAGTATTTGAAATAAATGACTTAGAAAATGGAGAAAATCTATAATTAATAGTTCTTGCATTTAACAGTGTAAAAATGAAATTTATTTCTTCTGAAAAAAATTATATAATCAAGAGAATTTTCAAATTCCAAGAAAAATGATAAAAAATTATTCCATTGCTACGCGATACTTAATAAATTAATAAAAAGGAGGTTTTTACTTGATAGAAGGATTTACAATATCTTGAGTATAAACCAGATTAATTCTGCTAACCACACTACAAATTTTAATTTCATAAAAAAATTACTCAACAACAGCGCCAGAAGGAATAAAAGGATCCAAAGAAAATATAGAATATTAAAAATATCAAGTGAATAAAATAATTTAATATTTTTAATTAATATTCTATATTTTCTTTGGATTCTTTTAATCCTTCTTGTGTAATGAGTATTAATTTCATATGTCTACATAATTGACACTTTTTTATCTAAGACTTTCATTTAATTCAATCTTAAAAAGTTTCTGAGAAAAATGTTCATAAAATTAAAATTTGTAGTGATGTTAACAGAATTAATCTGTTTGATTTTTAAGGTACCTAATAAATGATTTTGTAGGATCATTAATCTGTTTTAAGGTTGTTGGTCTGTTTTGAATTATGTAGTACATACTCTTGCCATATTTTTATACTCAACAATTAAAATGGATTGTTATTTAAAAAAAAGGAAAATCCACACAGTTTTTATGTTTCAAAGTTTATTCAGTATCCTGACAAATATTTTGGTGTTTCGACCATCTTCAAAGGAGTACAAGAAGTAATTGAACTTATAATTGAAAAGGTACTTTTATTACACTAAGTACATCTGTGTATTTTATGGCGCATGGAAATAACAGCATCTAATATATTGTTCACAAAGAGTATTTGGAAATTTGTTAAATTCTCCTTTTTCAATTGCTTTTTTAATTGAAAGATTCTCCAAATAGTCTATCAATTTACCCTTATTAACGGTATATAGTAAAGTGGCATCTTTCTCATTAAAAAAATTATTATTTTTTATACAATATTCTGCAAAACCGGTTGATTTCTGGTTTTTCAAAAAAAGACATCCTACGTTCTTTGATTCTATGTTGTAAACATCGGCTTGTCTGTTCAATATATGTAGCATTACAATCATCACATTTAATTTGATAAATCTCCGATTCAGAAAAGTTGGGGTTACTTTTTCAATTGTTCACCAACATCTTAGCTAAATTATGGTGTTTTTTTAGAGTGATAGAACTTTCGATAGGGATAACTGTGATTTGACAAAAGGTAGAAACCATGTTGTTTTGACATTTCTGTTCAGTAACCATTGACAAATTATCATGGATAGACTCACGTCGCAACAACGTTTACAAATTGTTGAAATGTATTTTCAAAATCAGTGTTCTATTCGCCAAACGTATAGAACACTTCGTGAAATTTATGGTTTACATAATCGTCCATCAGAGCAGCTTAGTCGTCGAACTATCGATAGATTTCGGACAACATCTTTTCTACTCGATGCAAAAACAACAAGACAAAGAACTGCATGTACAGAAGAAAATATCGCTGCTGTAAGTCATAGTGTTAACGATGATACAGATTCGTGTATTCGTCGACGTTCACAACAAGTTGGACTCTGCATCCACCACATGGAAAATTTTGCGCAAAGATCTTGGTCGACACCCATACAAGATCCAACTGGTTCAAGAACTAAAGCTACTTGACCATAATAAGCGTCGTTTGTTTGCTAATTGGGCCCTAGAACAGCTTGAAGTTTTTCCACTTTTTTATCGTTAAATTGTGTTTAGTGATGAAGCTCATTTCTGGTTGAAAGGCTATGTAAACAAGCAAAATTGCCGTTTATGTAGTGAAAACAATCCTCAAGAAGTTCTACAGGTTCCATTGCATCCTGAAAAATGCACTGTGTGGTGTGCTTTACACGCTGGAGTTTCATCGGTCCATATTTCTTTAAAAACGATGCTGGAGCTAATGTTACAGTAAATGGTGCTCGTTACAGATCGATGATCAATGATTATTTGTTTCAAAATTTGAATGGTATCGACCCAGAAGTGTTTTGGTTACAACAAGATGGTGCTACACCCCATGCTGCTACCGTAACAATTGATTTATTGAAAGAAAGATTTGGCAATAATATTAGTTCGAGAAATGGTCCAATTAATTGGCCTCCAAGATCATGCGACATGACTCCACGGGATTATTTTCTTTTAGGTTATGTCAAGTCATTGGATTATGCTGATAAACCAGAAACAATAGACCCTTTGGAAGCCAACATAACTCAATTTATAGATGAAATAAGGCCTGAATTACTCGAAAAAGTGGTCCAAAATTGGTCTAGTCGAATGTGGTTCCTCCGAGCTAGTCGTGGTGGACATATGCCGGAAATTATTTTTAAAACATAAATGTCATAAAATCATCCTTCAAATAAAAAAATAATAAAACCTTTTCAATTTTGAGTTTAGTTTTTTTTTGTAATCCTTTGAAGAAGATCGAAAGACCGAAACACGTTTCAGGATTCTGAATGAACTGTGAAACATTAAAACTGTGTGAATTTTTTTTTAATAAAATTACTTTTCATTTTGTTTGGAAATTTCATCCTCAGCGGACATCCAAAAAACTTCACATTCACCTTTTGCAAAAAACTAACAGCTGGTCTTCATTCGGAACCATAAGAATAAATTAAATCATTGCCTCCAGCAACTGCTGGCAAAAATACCCATAAGAAAGGGAGATTTGCGTCCTTCTTGTAATATGCCTTTAGGTCATTTCCCCAAGGAGGAAATAGCGAATAGCTACCGATGCTATGGAGAATGGAAGATTTAATTGCAAACAAAATTTAATTCCTTGAATTCTTTCAATAAATTCATACCGTGAAAGCGAGTTTAATGAGGAAGCGTTGAAGATCCTCATTTGACCGTGAGAATTGTTAATGATCATTGTTTGAATCTGAAGGGTTAATACCCTCTAAAGAACACTGCAATTTGGTTTATTTGTCAATCCTCAATCAATTTTTTGATTCAATTGACCATTATCATTAAATTGCATTTCTACTTTGTAATCGTATTCTGTAACATACAATATTGAAGAAATCAATTCCGGATAATTTGCCATTCATTAACCAACAATTACTCAATAAATTGAATCATAAATTCTAATAAGGATGTCGAATTTATCCTAATAATAATCCATTATATTAATCACTCAATGTCATACCGCTATATTCATTTCTGCAGCTCATAAGATTCAAATGAATAAATTAGAAATATTTAATCATTAAATTTTAAGTAAATATGATTACTTTCTCTGGGAGTCACCTGAATACGAAACAGAAAGGATATTTCCATATAAAGGGTCTTTCAATGGGAACGCCCTATTTTCAAATTGACATTACTCGTGCATGGCAGCCAAAGTTCATTTGTAACATTGACAGTTGTATTTGTCAATGTCTACCATTCGATCATGGAAAGGTACACACTCCAACAATTTTTACAAATAATCCAAATTCATTATGAAAAATCGTGATGTGTTACTCTAATTTTACATATTTTAACTCCAATTTTTGGTAGTTATAATCATCCGGATTACAAATTTTACACTTCATGATGTTACAGTGCCAGTGTGACAAAGAAATGTAAGAAGTGAAGAGAATTTTGCTGCCTTACGTGAAAATGTTCGTGAAGACCAAATTTTATCGATTTCTTGACGTTTACAACGACTAGAGGCATCTCCCAGACGTCTTTGTGGCGAATTTTACGAAAAGACCTTGGTTTACATCCATACAAAATTATTTTAACCCTATAACTCAAACCAACAGATCATTTAAAGCGTAGTGTATTCAATAATTGGTGCTTAGAAAAAATCGGAAATGATTGATGGATAAATTATCCGCCTCGTTTTTGCGATTTAACTCCATTGGACTTCTTTCTTTGAGATTACACTGAGTCATTGGTTTACAGCAATCATCCAGCAAATATAGACGATTTACAAGTCAATATTGAAAAAGTAATTGCTAACATACGACCTGATTTGTGTATGAGAATCATGGAAAATTGAGTTCAACGACTTAATTCCTGCCAGCGTTTCGTTGGTGGACATTTAAATGATGTTTTGTTCCACAACTAATGGTATCCATTGTACTTTATAATGAAATAAAAATTTCAATAATTTTCGAATAAATAATGCGTTTTATTTAAAAAACGAAATGGGGTGCTGTTAATTTCCCTTTCTGCAGTAAAATTTTTTAATGATACTTACGTCGAGCTCAAAAGACGATCCCATTTTTCGTGAACTGTTGATACAAAAATCGGGTCTTTGTTTAGGATTACTTGAACTCTTCAACCAAACTAAAAGGAAAAACATTAGCACCAGAAATTAAATTAGGTATATATCGAAAACTCACTCAGTCACTAGAAACTAGTCGACCCTACAATCCGGCCATATTAATGAAAAGGGAATAAAAATAGGTAATACAGTCAATGCAAATTCGGAATGTTTCATTTCATTCATTTATTTGAAATTTTCTGCTGAAGGAGTTTGTTCACAAGAAACACAACATTCGAAAAAAAATTTCACACATACACCTTATATCGGGTGTTTTTTTAGATTGATATAACTTTAAATTAAAATAAAACACACATAAATTAAGATTGAAGCCAATTTTTCTTTATTTGAAAGATAATTTTATGACATTTATGTTTTAAAAATAATTTTTGGCATATCGCAATCGACAAGACCAATTTTGGACCACATTTTCGAGTAATTCAGGCCTTATTTCATCAATAACAAGGGTAATGTTGGCTTCCAAAACGTCTATTGTTTCTGGTTTATCAACATAAACCAATGACTTGACGTAACCCCAAAGAAAATAATCCAGTGGAGTTATGTCAGGTGATCTTAGAGGCCAATTAATTGAACCATTTCTCGAAATAATGTTATTGCCAAGTCTTTCTTTCGATAAATCAATTGTTACGGTAGCAGCATGAAGTGTAGCACCATCTTGTTGGAACCAAAACACTTCTGGGTCGATACCATTCAAATTTTGAAACAAATACTCATTGATCATCGATGCAATTCAAGATGCAATGGAACCTGCAGTACTTCTTGGGGATTTTTTTCTTTCCATATACGGCAATTTTGCTTGTTTACATAGCCGTTCAACCAGAAATGAGCTTCATTACTAAACACGATTTAGGATAAAAAAGTGGATCAACTTCAAGCTGTTCTAGGGCCCAATCAGCAAACAAACGACGCTTATTATAGTCAAGTGGCTTTAGTTCTTAAACAAGTTGGATCTTGTATGGGTGTAGACCAAGATCTTTAAGCAAATTTTTTTATGTGGTGGATGCACAGGGTCTAACTTGTTGTGAACGTTGACGAATAGATAAATCTGGATCATCATTAACACTATGACTTACAGCAGCGATATTTTCTTCTGTACGTACAGTTCTTTGTTTTGTTGTTGTTGTTGCATCTAGTAGAGAAAATGTTGTCCGAAATCTATCGATAGTTCGACGAATAAGCTGATCTGATGAACGATTATGTAAACCATAAGTTTCACGTGCTCTATAAGTTTGACGAATAGAACACTGATTCAAAAATAAATCTCAAAAATTTGTAAGCGTTGTCGCAGCGTGAGTCTTTCCATGATAATTTGTCAATTCTCACTGAACAGAAATGTCAAAACAACATGGCTTCTACCTTCTGTCAAATCACAGTTATCCCTATCGAAATTTCTATCACTCTAAAAAAACACCCGAACATGGGATGTCAAAAAAGTAAACCATTCAATGAAAAACAATCGAGTATATGACGGTATATCAAGAATTTACGAGAGGTGTTCAATGTATTCTCTATTTCGGGGTGATTTGGCAATAATGTGAGTAATCTAATTATCTCATTTACTAATGACACTATCTGCGGGTATAAATATAAAGGTTCACTAATTTACGATCATTATTTTTCTAGGTATCCTTGGTTGAAAGATGAACAGAATGACTGACGTCACAATGAGGAGAGCAATATTTTTACAGGGTTTAGAGAAGCTTGTTTCTCGATCTAACAAATGTATTGAAGTTCTAGGGGACCACATAGAGAAATAGAATTTTTCCAGAATTTTCTGCGTTTTCTTTCATGCCTTTACCGAGAATACATTAAACGCCCCATGTATTTAACTATCAATTACAGGGTGACAAGAAATTTTACTGTGTTCTGGAACAGAAGTAATTTAGCGCAGCCAAATAATTTTTATTCTATTAGATTCTCTACACTTTCTTGTAATGATATGTAAATTTTCAGTTTGATATTATTTTATTTTGCAGAGTGTCAGAATTTCAAACAAACGTAATGCAATTTTGAAGGTGTTTCGTCAATGCAAAATTGTTCGTTTGCTCAATGTGCCTCGACAAACCGTGTCCGATGCAATTTGCCGTTTCAAAAAGCTTGACCATGATGATCGTCTTCCAGGAAGTGGGAGAAAAAGCACTATCAACTCGCCTAGCAAACGCAACATCGTCAAGAAGCGAGTCAATCGAAATCCGAGGGTCTCCATGAGGAAAATAGCCCGTGAGACCGGTATCAACCGTGAATCCGTTCGTCAAATTTCCAAAAAGGAATTTTCCCTTTTCCGGGATTCACCACATCTGCAGAATGGCCGCCCTACTCGCCGGATCTCAACCCGTGGACTACAGCGTGTGGTCGATTTTCGAGCTCAGGGCGTGTGCTAAACACCACAAAAGTTTGGAGTCGCTGAAGCAATCCCAGCGCCGGGAATGGGACCGATTAATACCCGAAAAGCTGCGGCCCATAGCCGCAAATTTCAAGAAGCGTCTGAAGCTATGTATCGCCGCCAAAGGAAGCCGCCTCGAAACCGCTTAAATATAATATTACCAAATATTTATTAGGAGTACAAATAAGTTTCCGCCGTTTTATTGTAGATAGCGCGGCACGGAGTTTTGGTTAGCTTTCGCAGATGATAACCGGCTTAAAAAATAGTTTGGACATTCAAGAACAACATAACCTATTAATATAATTGATTTTATATTGGTAAAATATAATTTTTATAAGTTGAAAATGTCCAAATTTGAGCCAAGTAAGCGTCATTTGCGAGAAATATTAGTTTACTTCTTTAATTTAAAGAAATCTGCTGCTGAGGCGCATCAATTGCTCACCGTTTTTAAACCATATGCTTCTATATGGTTTAAAAACGGTGATTTCGACGTTAAAGACAAAGATCGCAGTGGAAGGCCAAAAATTTACGAGGATGCAGAATTGGACGAATTATTTGAGGAAGATTCATCTCAAACACAAAAAGAACTTGCTCTAACATTAGAAGTCACTCAGCAAGCAGTCTATTACCGTTCTTCTATAATAAATATTTAATTTGTGTTAAAAAACGGTGGAAACTTATTTGTACTCCTAATAGGTTATTATTATTCGTAGTTGTTCTGTTTAATTTGTTTTGTTCAATAAAGTTAAATGAAAAAAATTTGTCCGAAGTTTTTCTTGTCACCCTGTACAATGTCCCCAAACAATTTTATGATACCACGATGAACATAAATCAAATCTCCAAAACAAACGATGCAATTCTGGTACTTCATTGACCTCGTACCAATCCAATTAAGTTACTCGCATTGTTTCGTTCTGTCCTACAAATTCACCTTTCATATTGACGGTATTAATTCATCTAAAAATGAATGTTCCTTTCAATCAGTCCGGGGGACCTGATTTTGGACCTGCTTCCTTCTTTCTCTTCATTCTTCTCGACGCGTAGGTACTAAATAAAAGTCATTGTAGAAAGGTGTGGTTTAGGTTCAATCCGATGTTAATCCCATTTCCCGGAATATATGAAAGGTATCAGTTTTTTATGTGTCTGCATTTCCTGCGGAAAACACGAGTAATTATACTGATTGGATGTTTCTTAATATTTTTGGCAGGAAATATAATAGAATAGTTTTTGCGAAACAAGATATTAATTTGATGAGTGATATAAATGATGTTTCTATTTTATGGATAGTCGTTATAAATGAGAAAAAACACTTTTATCTGATTTCCACTGAACTTTATTTTTCAATAGGTACGACCGGTTTCGACTGTTAGGTCATTATCAAGCGAAGATACAGATGATAATTACAAATTTATAGATAAGGTGACAAGAAAAACCTCTGAAAAACTTTTTTTCATTGACCTTTATTAAACAAAGGGAATTACGCAAAACAACAACGAATAATAATAACATAAACATTTGGTAATAACATATTGAAGCGGTTTCGGAGTGGCTTCCTTTGGCGGCGATACATAGCTTCAGACACTTCTTGAAATTTATGGCAATGGGCCGTAGCTCTTCGGGCGTTAATCGGTCCCATTCCCTGCGCAGGGATTGCTTCATCGACTTCAAACTTTTGTGGTGTTTAGCACACGCTCTGAGCTCCAGAATCGACCACACTCTGTAGTCCATTGGGTTGAGATCCGGCGAGTAGGGCGGCCATTCTGCCAATTGTCATGAAACGTGAATTCTACCAGGTTTTTATATCGTCATGTGAGCATGGCCCTTTCACCAAGTGACTACTCAGCAGTCTCCACAGTCCACCCCTAGAGGTAGAAAGTGTGATAAGGATTACGCCATATCATCGCGCGAAGCGAGAACCTCTCCGAAGAGATGAACCCACCAGCTTCCAGTTTCGTCCTCGGCTCGAAAGCCAAAACCATCTGACTGGTAGCAGCGAAGCACTATTCAACCTCTACTGGCTCTGCAGGTCAGTACCCCAGTTGGTTTGTGACACAACTCACCCATCGGAAGAGTTTCTTATCCAAGCACCCGAACGCAGTCCCATGAACTGAGATAATACCAAGATTGATTTCTTCAATTGATCCTCGTACGAGCACCGTCAACAGGGCCTGTACGTCATGACCTACGAACCCATGTGAGGTCTTTTGATTGATCCTGGCGTCAAGCATTAACGGCTAAGCCATTTCGTCGGGATCCACAAACCCTAAAAAGTTACGCATTGATCTGGATTCAGGACAAGGCCGGTCGAACCGTCAAGTCCCGCTAAATCCTGAGTCATTTCATGAGAATATACCGAACATGGGGGTCTGAGAACAGATAAATGAAATACCTCCCCAGTCCAGCATGCGGGCTTTCAACCACAGCCCCCTCGAGTCCATGGTGAAATGGAGGACAATCCTCCATTTCACCAGAACGGCAAAACTAGGGCCCCATTCTGAGATCTTCCACAACACAGGTCCAGTGACTGGCGCGAATGGCATTACGTTAGGCACCAAGACTTAGCCCTTCATTTCGCTGGGACGAAACTTGGGTCCTAGTCATGACAAGCACCTCCATCCCGTAAAGATCTAATGCCTGTGGGGCGTGTCATGAAACCCGGAAAATGGGTCTTACACCATTCTTGCGTCATTTCCGCTTTGTGTCGCCGAAGTTCTGCTGGGCCCACGGAAGTACTACGGTCTCGAGAATGTCGCAGCGGTAGAGTTCTTGATTGGTTTTGACCGCTTGGTCCACGAAAACCAAGGGTGTTTTGCCGCTGGCGCAAATTCCGCCCCAGACCATGACGGATTGCGGATTTTGACGATGTTCGGCAATGGTCGAGGTATCAGGAGCCTCTGCGGATCAGACTCTGTCGTTTTGGTGGTTGTGGGATTGTTCTACGGTGAAAAGCTTCTCGTTTGTGAAGAGAATGCGCTCCCATTGCTAAGCCCTAAGAATTACACATAGACAACAAGCTCAGCTTCAAACCACACACAAGTTTCCAAATAACATCAGCCATTGCACGAGCTGGTCATTTCAGATCACTCACTTATAAAAACTTGGACATCAATGTGAAGATTGCTAGTTCAATTTATAAGATGATATGCAGGAACCTTCTGGAGTACAGACTTTTCTAGATCAACGCTCTATAATTTAGAAGTAGCTGCGTCCAAAGTTAGAATAGCTATAATGATTGCCAACCTCCGACGCGGAGATTGCACATGAAAAAGCAGAAAAGACTGGTGACGAAGTGGATCTTCTTCGACAACTCCAAGAGAAAAAATACTGCCTTTGCCAAGCCAATCGTGGCCATCTACCTCAACATCAACACCAAGGCCAAACATTCATGTTATGCTGTGTATCTAGTGGAACCAATGGGGCGTTGTGTACTACGAGCTGCTAAAGCCTGGTGATTTTATGACGGGTGATCGGTACAGACTGCAATTACTTCGTCTGAACCGTGCATTACGAGAAAACGGGCGGAATATAAGGACGGACATGATAAAGTTATTCTTTAGCCTGACAATGCCCTACCTCATGTCGAAAAAGTTGTCAAAAAATATTTAAAAACGATCAAAGGGATATCTCACCACACCAGCCGTATTCTCCGGATATTGCTGCTTCTGTTTACTGGCTGCTTCGATGGGTGCAACATGATTTGGCAGGTCACCGCTTGACTTCTTTCGAAAAAATCGAAAATTCGCTTCAAAATTGGATCGTCTCAAAAGTCAAGAAGTTTTTCCGAGAGTGATGTACAATATTTTGATTGATTTATTAATTCATGGTCTTTTGAAATAAATGAATATTTTGAGGTAAAAAATGGACTGAATTAATTTGTACTCTCAATATAAAAGTTATATTCCATTCTCACAAACAACCGAACGGTTAATAGTAAATTTAGTCGAAAATTTTTCATCAATAGATCAGTAAGTTGTTTCATCATTTGAAAGCATTTTCTGCAAAAAAATAGCAATCATTCAATATGATGCGCTTTGAATAGAGGACATTTTATTGTATTTGGATTCACCACATGAAGAAAAATTATTTAATTACCTAATACAAGATGTAATTCCGTTGAAAAATTATTATTACTAGTATTTGACTAAGGAAGTGATATGTGAAACAAACTCAACCATTTCATTATTATTCATGAGTACCTACTAAAAATGTTAATGTCATATAATTTCGCAATTTCTCAGATATCCATTCGTCTTCTACTTTCTACCAAACTATGCCTGAACTTGGAAATATTGAAATCTCATCTCATTCATAAACATGGGTCACACACAACTGCAAATGAATAAATATATCAATATCAAGAAACCTAGGAATTAACATGAATGTTCTGCAGAATGGGTGAAAATCTTGAAGAATTCTTTCCGAAGAATATACGGAGGCAAAATAAATACTTTCTGTCAGGGCATTGGAAACAATTAAGTGTCTCAGTACTGAAGTAATAAATAAGATAAACTGGTCTGTTACCTTGTGATAATTAATTCTAACCATGGAATAAGGAAAATTACTTCGTTTGCTATCACTTTTTCGCGCATTTGTTCTATATATCCTTCATGTGTTTTAGAATTTTGTGCAATATTTGAAGATCAAGTACAAACTCAGTTTTCTTAGGTCTTTTTAATCTCATATTTTCAAAAATGAAAAGTTTTACAGAAGTTTCTGTTACATCTTCAAATTAAATTAACCTGTCTCCCGTATAAACTCAATAAATTTATTTTTATTTTTGTTTCGATTAAATTATATTTGGTCTCTTAGCGTAGTAAATTAAATAAAAATTTAAATTTTTTTGTGAGTGAATATCCTACATGTATCTGGCGGTTTTATTTCTGAGCTATATAATCATAATTTTTTCTTCAATTTACTTTGCGCATCCACCATTTAATCACCAGACAAAACTCTATGAACCTCCAATTAATTGATGAACTCATCATCCTACTGTTTCAATAATCATAGACATTATAAATCCACAACAATAAATATGCTATCAAAACTATTATGAAAGTTATCACCTAGTTTTTTAATTCGAAATTTTCATCCTGTGACAATCAAGAATTATTCAATCCAATAAATTTCTTTCAAAAATGAAATTCGCATAATTATCAGCGAATTAATGTTTGACAGGAATGGCTTAACGGCAATTTGTGCCATCAATTGATTTTTGAAAAAGAAAAAGACATTAGTCATGATGACTTCAATTCTGTATCCTACTTCCGTGCTCTATGTAGCCCAATAAAAATTTATCAGAAATTCTAAATAATTGATTTAGAAATTAGAATTAATCAATTTTAATTTAAGTAATATAGACTATTTTTATATAAAATGGAAACAGAAGTGAGAAACAATCCAAATTCCAGTGAGGAAACAGATGATAAACTTAAAATAGCGGAGGACTTCAAAAATCAAGCGAATGAATATTTCAAAAGTAAGTGCTTAGATTACCTCAAATAATGTACCATGTGATCATACGTAAGGGGTAACCGCTTAGTGGTTCGAAGTTTATAAAATATAGGATCTTATTAGAATTTCATCTTTCCTAACCCGATAATGAGTAATCTAACCTTACTATTGTAATTGCAGAGCAAGACTATGATTCTGCTATTAAATACTACTCACAAGCGATTGAAGCAAATCCAAAATCAGCAGTTTATTATGGAAACCGTAGTTTTGCCTATTTGAAACTAGAGTGGTTCGGTTATGCGTTAGAAGATGCAACGACAGCAATCGAATTGGACAAGAATTATATAAAAGGTTATTATAGAAGGGCCTCGGCCAAAATGTCTCTAGGTAAATTCAAAGAAGCTTTAAAGGATTTCGAATTAGTAAGTATTGGTTTAGAAGTCGCCTCGCTTTTTCTGTTGAATAGGTAATAATAATGTTTATATTATAAATTAATACCTGGGTAGCCAAACCCTTTGTTCTCTTTTTTGCCGTTTTTTTTTAATATTTGGAGGAATGCTAGAAATTGAATAATTGAGCTATGAAACCAATATAACCCTCTATTAAAATTGGTGATAGTCTATATCATTATTATTGCACTGTCTTCAGGAAAGTTTTTGTTCACATACTTCTACATTTTTTCTGTTAACTAAACCTAAAATTTTTCAGGTAACTAAAATAAGGCCGAATGATAAAGATGCAAAGTTGAAATATAAGGAATGTGATAAAATTGTAAGAAAACTAGCCTTTGAGAAAGCAATTGCAGTAGAAGATATGAAACAGAATATTGCAGATACAATCAATTTAGAAGCAATGAGTAAGTATTAAGATGATTTCAGTTCTAGTAAATTTCAAACTAACCAAAACTTACAGCTATAGAAAATGACTATAAGGGACCCCAACTGGAAGATGATAAAATAACTCTAGATTTCATGAAAGAATTGATGGCCTTGTATAAAAAGCAAGGCAAGTTACATAGGAAATATGCTTTTAAGGTAACAAATATAAACACCTAATTTCTTATAATTTAATTTCAATTTATATAGCTTTTGGAAATGAAATTTTGTCAGGAAAATTTCTAATTAGTTCTATATAGAAAATTTAATAATTTTCCTCAGAATTTTTTGTCTCGAAAAGCAATTCCTTCTTCGGAAAATTCACAGATTATTTGTATTGGATACATCAGCAAAGTTAGACAAAAAGTCAGAATTTAGGAAATTAATAGTACTAATGGTTATTATTTCTTCCAATATCAGTTGTAATCAACAAAATCAAAGGTTTAATATCATTTATTCAGGGAAAAATAGTGGAGAAAGGTTCAATTTAGAAATTAAATTTGAATTTTGTTCATAAAGTTTGAAAAAATAAAAATATCATAATTTCATAGCTAACCATTAGGCATATACTTGATTGAGTTGTACTTTTGAGATATTAAGAAAACAAAATTTTATATAAGCGGATCTTACCCATTAAAACATACACTGAAATTTCAAGTGTCTAAGGAGCATGCAAGTTTAACATTAACCTTCTTCTCATCAAAGTGTCACTCAATCTTATCTTCGTCCCTTAATTTTCACTTCAGTAGTTTTTATAACTGACTTTAGAACATTTCATTAAAAAAATCAGATTCTACATAAGAACACTTCGAATTTTTTTCAAGTCTGCGTATCAGTTTTTGAAATCTTTTTGAAACGTCTTGAAAGAGTGAATCGATCTTGCTGAAAACCCCAGAGGGTCATCTGAAAATAATGAAAGATTTTCAGATTTTCGTTTTTTCAATTTAATAAACTGAAAATATCTGAAAAGTTAAAAAAAATTTGCTGCATGGTTCTAGAAGATTAATATTTCCTCCCAATTAAAAATATGAATTTCAATATTTGTAGATAATTCAATGAAACTAACATTTCCTAATATTTTCACTTGTATATTGAAGAAAAAAACACTATATTTAATTTTCACAATTTATTCACCAAGAATGTGACACAGGGACTATTTTCATTGTTACATCATTGTCAATTTGTTGATAAATTCATCAATAATAATATAAATAACCTTAAGTTATTTACATTTATCCTTAAAACTACTCAACCTGAAAACGACCTTCTTAGGTTGCTTTTATCTATGAAAAATTCTATTCAGATCAAAACAAATTCCATTGAAAGATTTCGGAGCCTACAGAATTAATTGTAATGACTGTAGCACAACTTATGTGGGCCAAATAGGTAGGAATTTCGAAACAAGATTGGATGAGACAAAAAGTCGGTAGTCTTTGAGCATATTAAAGTTGCCTATCACCATATAGATATTAACAACCTTAAAATCTTTCATAAATATCACAAAGGCTATAAAATTAATTGTTGGATTACTTGGAGATAAACAGGGTCCATAAAAATATCAATTTACAATTACTGATTCCCATTTCTTAACATGTAAAATCTTCCACTCACCATAAAACAATACCTTATGTCTCAATTCATTCTGATTTCTTCACACTTGACAATGATGTTACTATTGAAACCCGGCATGTGTCACATATAAAGAGCCAATATTATCTGTTTTTACTTGTATAGTTCGTCATTTTTTGACGTATGATTATTTTTCAGATTTTGTTAGATATTAAGACATTCTTAATGTCTCAACCTTCACTAATTGATGTTACAATTGAACCGAACAAAAAATTCACAGTTTGTGGAGACATTCATGGACAGTTTTATGATCTAATGAATATATTCGATTTGAATGGCCTACCTTCAGAATCGAATCCCTATTTATTCAATGGGGACTTTGTTGACCGAGGTTCTTTTTCAGTTGAGTGTATTTTTACGCTGTTTGGTTTCAAATTATTATACCCCAATCATTTCTTCATGTCTAGAGGTAAGGAGTATTTAATTGTTTTGAAATTGAGAACACTTAATTCAATTTTTTTATCTTATTTAAATATTAAATAAATAATATATTAGGAGTACAAATAAGTTTCCGCCGTTTTATTGTAGATGGCGCGGCACAGTTTCTGTTAGCTTTCGCAGATGATAACCGGCTTAAAAAATAGTTTGGACATTCAAGAACAACATAATCTATTAATATAATTGATTTTATATTGGTAAAATATAATTTTTATAAGTTGAAAATGTCAAAATTTGAGCCAAGTAAGCGTCATTTGCGGGAAATATTAGTTTACTTCTTTAATTTAAAGAAATCTGCTGCTGAGGCACATCAATTGCTCGTAGAAGCATATGGTGAGGGTGCTTTGAGTGAGAGAACATGTCGAGAGTGGTTTCAAAAGTTTAAAAACGGTGTTTTCGACGTAGAAGACAAAGATCGCAGTGGAAGGCCAAAAATTTACGAGGATGCAGAATTGGGGGAATTATTGGAGGAAGATTCATCTCAAACACAAAAAGATTTTGCTCTAACATTAGAAGTCACTCAGCAAGCAGTCTCACATCGTTTAAAATCATAAGGAATGATTCATAAACAAGGAAATTGGGTTCCGTACCAATTAAAGCCGAGAGATATTGAAAGGCGATTATGCTTAAGTGAAATGCTGCTAGCTAGACATAAAAAAGGGTTTTTTACATCGTATCGTAACTGGTGATGAGAAGTGGATACATTATGACAATCCAAAAAGAAGAAAATCATGGGGATTACCTGGCCACGCGTCAACATCAACAGCAAAACCGAATATTCACGGAAAAAAACTTATGCTGTGTATTTGTTGGGATCAGCTAGGTGTAGTGTATTATGAGTTGCTTAATCCGAGCGAAACAATTACTGGAGCCCTCTATCGAACACAATTGATGAGATTTAGCCGAGCTCTGAAGGAAAAACGCCCTCAATACTATTCTAGACACGAAAAAAATATTCTTCTGCATGACAATGCTCGTCCACATGTTGCGGCTCCCGTGAAAAAGTACTTGGAAACACTTGATTGGGAAGTGTTACCCCTCCCGCCGTTTTCACCAGACATTGCACCGTCCGATTATCACCTGTTCTGGTCCATGGCACATGCTCTGACGGCGCAACGGTTCACATCTTAAGAGGATACCAAAAATTCGGTTGATCCGTGGATAGCCTCAAAAGACAAGGAGTTCTTCAGACGTGGGATTCGAGTGCTGCCTGAGAGATGGGAAAAAGTGGTTGCAAGTGATGGGCAATATTTTAAATAAATTTATCTTACCGTTCTTCTATAATTAATATTTAATTTGTGTTAAAAAACGGCGGAATCTTATTTGTACTCCTAATACTTTTCTATATTAATTTAGGTGATTTTTATAAAAAGATTTACTTTGATAAATTCTTCCTCAAAAGTGGAATAAATAAGAAATTACTTCGTTATCTCTTAAAATTCACTAACAGAGGTAATAGAAAACAGTAATTTCTTATTTATTCCATTTTTAAAATAAACTTTTAAAAAGTAACGGATCCATATCTTCCTCAGTTTAAAAGACCTTTGAAATCACCTTGCAAAAAGTCACATATCTTTTTGTCCTTTCAAAGTTTATCAATACAAAGTCGGATCAATGAAACGTGGAATCATAATTCAACTGATATTTGTTCCAGGTAATCATGAAAGCTCAACTATGAATGAAATGTACGGTTTTCACGGAGAAGTAAAGTCGAAATACTCGTCTAGAATGTCAGAATTTTTCAATGAAGTGTACAATTGGTTACCATTGGCTCATTGTCTGAACAAGAAGGTTCTTGTGATGCATGGAGGTCTATTCTCAAGTGACGGGGTCACCCTGAACGATATACGCCAAGTAGACCGTAATAGGCAGCCCCCAGATGAAGGTCTCATGTGCGATCTCTTATGGTCGGATCCTCAGCATCAAAACGGTAGAGCTCCAAGTCGGAGAGGTGTAGGATGTCAATTTGGACCCGACATAACTGAAGCGTTCCTAAAGGAAAACAATCTTGACTACGTAATTAGGAGTCATGAAGTTAAGCACGAGGGATATGAAGTTGCGCATAGCGGAAAATGCATCACTGTGTTTTCTGCGCCTAATTATTGGTAAGTCTAAGTTCCTTGCAAAACTCTACAGGATTAGTTTTTAAATCATACATTAATTTTAAGCATAGATTCCCCCCATCAAAAAAATTTTCTTCATTTACCATTTTTCCATATTCGGTTGACGTAAAAAGTTATAAGCGTCCAAAGATTTGTGTAATTTTATTTGTAGTATAACCAAAAGCTTATATCTCCTGGTACTTAAAATTAAAATTGTTCAAGAAAACTTGTTTACCATTTTTTTTCAGTGATACTATGGGTAATAAGGGTGCATTCATCAATCTAAATGGAAGTGACCTAACACCAAAATTCGTAACTTACGAAGCTGTGGTAAGTAGAAAAGACATAAAATTGATATTCTGTCTAACTAATATATATTCTTGTAGCCTCATCCAGATGTGAAAGCAATGGCGTATGCTGATGCCTTTTACTGTATATAAATACTCTGAAAAGGCTGAGTCTCACTGTTCATCTTACTAGTAGTACCTGTTAGGTTCAGTAACTTTTAGTTAACCCTACTCAATTTTCTAAACAGGACATCTGATTGAACTCAACATTTTAATTTCCAATTTCATTACATTATTTATTAGCGATTTCTAGAATGTAATGTTTTTTGTATAACAGAAAAAATACATTTTTAGAGTATTTTAACATTGAACTAAATTTTTTCTGATGAAAGAACAATAGCATTTAGAATTGTTTACAAATTCAGTTAAAGTTTTTTCTTTAACAAATCCATTATTGTTTTGTAGCAACTTTCCAATATTTGAATTAATAAACAAATTTTCAAGTATTTGTTGATTCTGTTACGATATGTCTTACATAATAAATTCCTTACTTGAAGTAGTAATAATTATTATAACACAATAATAAGAGAATAGAAAGTCACTTTGGGTAGCAAAATGTTGTAATGTATTGATTATCGGTAGATTTATGTAGTGGTAAGTTTAATATAGTCGGATCTTGGTAATCACTCAAGGAAATCCTTACAATGCGAATCATCAAAATCTTAGAATTAGACCACATGGTTACATAAAAAAGAATGAAGAGAATTGACGTGAAGTTAAAAGCTTTTGCGCACCTATTCAACAGTCCATTGCCTCTAAAAATTTAAAATCTATGAATTACGTATTATTGAAGTGTGTGAAGAGAAAATATCTAAACTGATTAGGAATTAAATTTATGGTTTGACAAAATATGGAAAATGAAGAGCTGATAGGTCACAGACTTCCTAGAGACTGACAAGAATTTGGGATGAATCTCTTTGGATGTCTGCTGATCAAGGAGAAGATGAATATTATAGTTTACAATTATGTCCTTTTCTCACAATAATTCCGTCAACCCATGAAAAGAATCATTATCTTGCAATTTATTTTACCCTTTTTCTAAAAGACCATTTGCACATATGGTTATTAGTGAGAACGGATAAACTAAGTTTCCAAGAAACAATAAATTTTCATACTTCGACCTAAAGAGGTTCAACAGTTTCAAAATGTCACATTATATGAAAAATAGGACGATTTATCTATTTATTAAGTCCAAAGGCACAAAACCAAGAATTTCTTTTCTAATGCAAACAAATACATCTAATAGAAGACATAACAATGTTCAACAAGGTAAATCTGTTAATATCTGAATGATCTTTCAAAGAATATATGAATATGATACATGAAACTCAAAGCAAATCTGTGGTTTGTTGAACAGAATCTTATCGATGACAGGTTTATTAAAACTTGTTAAATATTTAATTACATTAAGTACTTTAGAAAGTTTATGATAATTCATAAGTACATTAATTAATTTATAAATCATACAATTATATGCTACCATTTTCCGGTTGATGGGATACTTCAAGGTTTTGTGAATAGTATCAGTATGTGCAGGGTAATGAAATATACCGAAATAATGTACATTATTTGATCTCAAAATTATAAGATAAAAAAACAATATGTTACCAGTACTTTCTTCAAAAGTGAATTTTATTGCTGGATATATATTGTTAAAGAAGCCCATAAAAAAAGCAAAGTTGTCTATCTGTACTTTTGAAGCAACAAAAAATGTGGTCAACATGTACGGCTGTAACAGTATTCATAATGATTTGAACACTTACAATCTCAGCACAACTCAGACAATCAATGTGCAATAGACAGATAAAATCAAACAAAATATATGCTGATAATGGTTTTTTGAAATTTAGGTTGTCAAACACTCTTCGAAACAACTTTTTTATTCAAGCAATCATCACATGCAAATAGAATGTTACAACGGAAAAAACAAAAGATTTTTAAAATGAAAATAAATTACGGGATGTCCCTAATTTTATGGCTGGCAATGTAGTTCATTGTTAAACTGGAATTTCAAAGTAAAATTCATAACCCTGGATACATTTGAAGGTAGATGTAACTTTCAGATATTCTGAATAATTTAACAAAGGAATAAATAAAATGAATGAAGTTGAACTTGATCAGTTACTATTAAAAAAGTAAATGGATTGTTTCATTTTAAAAAAGATCACCATCTGAAATAAATCTGCGAAAAAAGTTCAATTGAATTATTTACAAGGCTGCCTGGGATAAAATTAAAAAATTTTCAGTATTAGTCTTCGCCCAATATTTAAAAAGTAGTGCTATATTTACTGAAAAAAACATTTAAAAAGCGTTTTTTACATCATAAAAAATTTTTTCATCTAAACTAAAAATCTCATAGTGCTTTTTCTTTCCATCTTGCTACAAATTTATTCCACAAAAATTGAAATCTTCAATAAATTATGATAAAACGTTGTTTTGATCACTTGATTTGCTTAAAACTGGTAGCTCTTACTGAAGCTGGTGAGGGGGCGTCCGATATGAAAAAAAAATTGAATAAATTATTGTAAAGCTTTGTATCAGTCAGTGGCATATTTATTGTTTTTTATTAGGTCATACTGCTAAAACTTAATCTGAGAAATAATTGAATTAAGAGAGTATAAGAATGGTAATTAAACAGATATTTTTCTAGTTGACATAGTTTCAAATTAGATTATTGATCTAACATTGTCATAACTACAGATTTGTTACTGTCAAATCAGTTCTCAATTTTACTCATTGCTTCTTCTATCATTTCCTTTACCATGTCGTCTTCATCAAGAGCAAATAACAGAAGATTATATGAAGAGTTGCAGAATGCCATAGAGGAAGATAAGCTCTATTGGATTCGAAATGAGGCCAAAATTAAAGCTGCTGTAACAAGCAAGTCCTACGATGAGTTCAGGTAAGAATATATGTATTTTAGGCAACAAGAAGTGATAGAAATTATTTTGAAAGTTTAGAATAATGATTTAATATATGTACAATTACCCAAATTTATTTATAAAGCTTGTAGAAAGAATGTACTTATTGTTCGAGGAATTTCTCCCAAGGATTAAGTAGTAAAATTAATTTTTAAAGCCAATTATCATTTTCTTTTCAATAAAATCTGTTATATATCTGTATATGTATATACCTTCTATTATTTCTAGTTGTTTTCCAACAGATAACATTACCAGAACTTCGCGAGTGTAGTTATTTAACATGGTAATAAATCAATATTATAATAAACACATTTTATATTTAGTATCACCATAGTAATGAACATATAATTTTTTGCCAAAAACAGGTATTTTCACTATTCACTTTATTCATGCTCTATCCAAATTACATAGAGTTTGCTTCAGAAGGGAATGAAAATGTACTTCATTGTATCAAAACCCCATCAACTAGGATCTTTCAACTTATTTTTGGCACTTTTAATACCATCAAGGGGCTACAATTTTCCGAAGTTTGAACTGAATTTTTCCAAAACTGCTCTGTTAAGATTACTAATGAAGAATTCCTAAGCAAATTGGATTTGGCGTCTATTTGCAAGCATAAGAACTATGAAAAGAAATAATTTAGAGCTCACATGTTTCATTTAAAAGGAGGTAATTCTTAGTAACCTGTAAAATACTTTCAATTATATTTTTCATGATTTTTTAAATACCCAATAATTTTCAAAGAAATAAATGAGAATTCAAGAAGGGTCCTAATTTTTCTTCTACAAAATTTTGCTTTTTGTTGTCCTATGTAGATGTACATACACTTGTAGCTTATTCTCCTACGAAAACCAACAAAAATAATCTTGTTATAATTATTTTTTTGGTAGAGTATAAACACCACTTGCAATAATTAGGGTAGACCTTTTCTTTTATCAGATGTAAGCTAATCATTCAATGAAGTGCCACGATGTAACAGATGGAAAACCAATAGAACAAAGTATCTTTTACCTAATTTCATCTCTTCAGTATGTGTTTTATGTAACAAAATTTCAGTATTGTATTATCACTGTTTTCATGAAGAAGATGAATCTGTTATATTTTTCACAGGGACTTGGTTGCTGCTGCTCATTTGAAGGCTCTAACAAAAGAAGATAAAGAGAGAAAACAACGTTCATGGCAAACCTTGACTGATTTCGAATAATTCATCATCTTTATCAAATTAAGTTGATGTAATACATTTAATTAACACAATTTTAATGTGTGTTTTTGTTGCCTTAAAAATGAGTCAAAATTAGAAAAGATTTTCTAAAATGTTTTTAATCAATTGCATATAAACTCTCACTTCTTCAATTCTTGAAAAATGTTACACAAGAATTCATTTTTCTCTGAAAAATGATATCTCAAATACCCAAATAAAAACACTTTTCGCTTGGAAACTTCTTTATAAAAATTTTAAAACATGACACTAGTCACTGTTGTATTCATACTATATTCTATAAAACCCAAATATATTTCAACATTATCCACCATTTCAGTCACATTATAAAATTGCATTCGTTCAAATATCTTACAAGTTAAGATTAAATGCTTTGTTACATAAATACAAAGGAACTTTATCCAACAATATAACCCATTCGTAAGACATTCAAATTCTAGGAGTAAATTAATAGGGAATAAAACCTTTAATATATTTCCTGCTAAGCCTGCCATAAAATGCTTCTATCAACCTCAAAAGAATAATTATAGTTAAAATTCAATACATATTTGGAAAATATAAAGCAATTGACCATAAGCAAAGATGTTCTTTTCCCAAAACCAAAATTATAACAATTCAAATTGTTATCAATTTGAATTTCTGATAAGAAAATACCAGAATATTTTTTTTGACAAATTAAGCAAACAAAATCCATTTAATAAGTACTGTAGATTTAAGATATTTTCTTAGAGTAAAAAATACTCTATTAGTCTTAGCATAAATGGAATTATCTATTTTCTTGGCTGTTGAATATTGACTTGAGGTTTAATAGCATGTTGTACTGGAGGTTTTTCCTTGTGGAAGCTTTGTACAGCTTCTGTAGGAAAATCAGCATGACCTCTAGCAACAGCTCCAGAAATAGTTAATGTTTTTGGAGGACTGTTAGTGATAGTTAAACCTGTTGTATCTTCAGATAATCCTCCAGAGTCTTTTCTTGTTTTGTGCTGCGTAATACGCATACCCCCTGCTTTCACTATAATAAGAAGTAGAAAGGATTACCTTGAAAACCCAATTAGAAATTATAAATATTTACCTGCTGGTGGATGACCACCTTTAAGTTCACAGTCACTTTTAGGGCTAGACATGATGATTTAAGGAAGATCTTAACTAGACTATAACAATATGGTTTAATAAATTTTGCTGACAGCAGTATTTTTGTAAGTAAACAAATTACACGTAGTAAATATTTAACCTTGAATTGATCATAGAAAGATGTAATATTTATCAAGGTGCAGTCGCAATCTTCCCAACAATACCACCATAAATATTGTTGGGAACATTGATATGTAAATTAATGATACGAGTACCTTGAAAATATTTTTTATAGAATTGACTCAATGAGATCCTTTAATCTCTGATTCGGAATTTTGAGGTTTTTATTCTAGTAAAAATAATTCAAAATGTCTATTTTTGGATTAGACAACTACTTACTAACAGAGCGCAAATTATTTAGTGTAAATGACATTCTGAAACAAAGATTTAATAACGAAAAATTCCATCAATTTGTAAGCACTTTGAATTTTAGATAAGTAATTTAGAGACTAATGAAATTTGGAGAGTAGGCTTTAAGCAGAAGCGGAAAAATCTAGTTTGTAAAAGGACAAAATTCACCCATCGGTTCCAGAAATCTATTAGCAATTATTTTTTTCAATATCTTAAAAAACGATTATATTTATACGTTATAAAGGTTAGAGTAAAGTGTGTTTAAACCTTCAACTCCGTTTCATGTAGTTTATCATTTATTATAATGTTCCATAAAAACTACTTCGAAAAAAAAGTGTTTTCGAACGGCAGCAAGAATAGAAATTTAAATACAAAATAACCATATTTTGGTGGCCAGCCTGATAAACTTTCGAACTTGTAGTTTCGAAGTTACAAATTCAAATGTCTGTGTTAATACATAGGAAATTATTTTTTCGATCATCTCGAACCTTAATCACTCATTAAAAACCAGTTACAGTCTAAAATTAGTTCTTTTGCCGTGGTGAGGTGATCCATACATGTTGAAAATATAACATTGGTCGGATCAAACCCCATTAAGAACACAAGGAACACGCCTAGTTCTGTTAGAAAATTCTCTGTCAAATAATTTCCTTTCATGATGAAAGTGGAGACTTGCGCGCTGTAAACACAACCGCATAATCATAGATAAATATATATATATATAATATCAGTAACGTCGTTACTGATATTATGCGCATAGATAAAAGAAATATATATATATATATATATATATATATATATATATATATATATATATATATATATATATATTTATATATATATATATATTTATATATATATATTTCTTTTATCTATGCGCATAATATCAGTAACGACGTTTGGAGGTTAAATTTTTAGATACACAACTTAATTCTTAACGCTAAACCATAGATTGCGATAAACGTTGTTACTGGTATTATGCGGTTGCGCCTCAATCTACAGATAGAAGTACAACATCTATAATCTGATGACTGGCGTTCTTCTTGGGAAACAAATGAGGATCCATGATAAATTATAGCACTACAACAAAGTGCTTCTATATATGTCGAAACGAGACATCCTCGACCAACATTATTCGTAGAGATTATTATGAACATTCCACGCAAGAAGAAGATAGTTAAGAATAAATAAGAATTTTTTTCAGTTTAATTCTTTATTCAGAAAGCATTAGTCGCGAGAAGGTGGTATCCCTGTCGCCCATTCTATGGGCTGCTTATCACACCAAATATATTTTCCTCTGAAACCATGGTTTTCTAAAGCCAAAAATAATGGAGCTTCTGCACCTTCTTCAATTGTCAAAACTCCAAGATGAGAAGTTAGATCAGTATCAACGAACCCAGGATGGACTGAGTTAACTGATATATTTCTGTTAGGATTTTCTCTGTCAAACTCTTTTTGTTGTATTATTGTTAAAGCCGAAATGCCAGCTTTTGAGACAATGTAAGTACACTCGTAGTCATTACCCCAACCTATTTCTTCATGTTTTCCAAGCTTAACATCACTGAAAATTGAATGAGTAAATATAAAATAAGTTGAAAGCACATAATAGTAAACATCTAGAGTGTGTGAGAAAGGGTAATAGAAAGTTCTTCAAATCGGGGCAGTGCAACTTGCATCTGTATCAAAATTCACGAGTTAAATCCACTTGAATAGGTACAAAAGCAGAAGGCATGCGCATATTTCAATGCATTCGTTGGCATCTCATCAGTATAATACTCTAATGCTCAAAGAATGCAACGTAGCCACGCAGCTATAATTACATAGGAACTCCAGAGCTAAGAGAAAACACTAGCGCCATCTATGTACGTGAATATACATCACAGCATACCTCGCTTAAACAGTGAACTTTACTTCCGATTATTTCAACAGGTACTAACTGTTGAAACTTTCCTTCTACTCAAATTGTATCCGGGGGATTCTTAATATATATGATTTGAGAATAGAGGCAGTTCTGACAACTTAGAGATTTTGAAATGATCGATTTCCATTACTTTCTTGATTGGAGTATGTTTTAAACTGTTGCTTTTACCTAACAAATCTTCTCATGAGTTTGCCCAATTTTTCTACGTTAAGTGAAGGATCCTTAAACTCTTTTTTTAAATCGTCTGACGGAATCCAATGTAAATGTCCCAAACTGCTGGAAATATTGACAACTCTGCCGTTTGTTCTCAAGAGTGGAAATAATGTTTGGCAACAATTTAATAGGCCAAAGTAATTAACATTTATTGTCTCTTCCGCTTGCTGACTGAAAGATTCTGGTGCATCGTGCTAAAAATATATAAATTAGATAATTAATTTCACAGTGAGGTAGAATTGGAAATTTTATTTTTGAAGAATATCTAGAAGCATTTTAAATTCACGCAGTAGGGGATGAAACTAAAAATCAACACCACACTGAAGTTGAAAAATGGGGTTGGTGCCTATATGAGAGATTGTGATTTAAAATGGAAAGCTTAAAATGTCCAGATACCCTCTGTCTTCTTGTCTCCACGCTCCTTCACACTGCATCATAGGACCTAAAGAACTACTGATTCTGCTAAAAACTTCTGTCATCGACAGTGCGGTTTCATGCAACCTTACAATTCGATCTCTCGTTAAGTCACTAAGCTTGGAAACTTGGTCGATTTTAGGCACTCTAAGCAAAAGAGCTATGCTTCAAAACCAGAGTTAACCTAGTATAGGGTTTTCAAATAAGAGGTTTCATTTTGAATAGCCTGCTATCTGAACAGCTGTCATCTTCTGATATTTGACAAGTAAAAACTACGCCAATACTAAAACTGGAAAACTACGCGAAACCTCTTATTGGAAAACCCTTCAGAAATCAACGCAATTCTTACTTATGAAAGAAAAAATCAACCTACCGCAAAACCTATGGCTGCATTATTGATGAGAATGTCGATACCACCATGAGATTGCAATAAATATTCTCTGAATTTATCAAGACTTTTTTGATCAGTAACATCCAGCTGATGAAAAAGAGGCTCTAATCCTAGAGCATTTAATTTCTTTACTGCATCTTGACCACGCCCAACGTCCCTGGCAGTCAAATATACCTTTCCATCGTAACTTTCACATAAACCTTTCACTATAGCAAAGCCTATTCCTTTGTTACTGCCGGTAACCTGAAATAATTATATTATATTATCCTGACACTCCTGGATCTTCTGTAAAGATCACTCAGAAACTTTTTCAGCTTGTGTGAGTTAGGAGTTCAGTTGAGTTCTGGGTAGGCTTTGTAACTGCGATCTTGCGCCACTTTAGCAATGTTAATTTTCGACCCAACAGTGGAATGGTGGCCAACTAGAAATTTTTTTTCTACTTGGCGGGACTTGAATATGGGACCTTTCGGTTCCCAGCCCAAGGCAAATGTGTGGAATTGTGGAAAAATTAATAGAAAAAAGATTAGATAAGTTTGGAAACTTACAACTGCAATTTTGGGATTCGACATTTTCACAACACAGTTCTTTCTTTCAAACAGGATATCGAATATATTTAAAATGGTATCATCTGCTATCAGGCTAAGTTTATCAGTAATAATGAAGATATGATGTCATAGGCGTACCAAATATATTATAATTTATTCGATACTCATTACATAGCAGAAGAGGGCCAGTACCTGTTGTATTCCATTCCTTTTTTCTACAAATTGGCTTCTGTTACCCTGACTTTTTCTATCATTGGATTTATCCAATCTATTCCAGGCTCTTCTATCTCTTCAGGAGAACACTAAGCGATATGAATGAGGAAAACTCATCTGACTAGTCCACATCAAGACAAAATCAATGATTAATTCATTTCAGAATAGACCCCCGACCTAAATCCTTCTTCGGAATTCAAAAAAATGATCCCTATGCCATGTTCAATTGCTCCGAATGACGTTTAACAGAAACACTTGCATTATCTTGAATACTTTGTCTCACTGACCTTCTGTATTGTCTGCAAATTTCATATTCTTGATGCGATTTTTTCATGGATTATTCAACAGCAATTTCAAATTTCTAAATTTCTGCACAAGATCCCTGTTTAATTACTTGGTCAATCATAGGCAGGGACTAGATGTACAGGATGTAATCAGAGAGTCAGGAGTTTCTGGAGAGACCTTGTGGAGAGGATGCCAGCAGAAAGATTGGCCAAATGGCCGAAAACACAGAAACCAAGTACACACAGACCATTGGAACTCCAAAGCGATGAAAAGAAAGCTGGAGTTCGATGTCATAGGAGACAGACCAATAACAGGAAGAAGGTAGAAGACACAAGACACAGTCCTACGGAAAAGAGGCAGAAGAAGTAGGCAAAAATTCACAAATTGATCGATTTTTAACCTGATACTCCTAGATTTCCTGTGAAGGCCCCTCAGAAGATTAAATCCTAAAGCACTAATTCGATCATCCTTCAGGAAGATCACCAAAAACTTCACAACTAGGCTAAGGAACAAATATGCATGTTCTAGGTTCGTAGAGACTACTAGTAGTGCTTCTCTTCGGATTATAGCGCACTCTCCGGCACCAGAAGTTTCCTTTTCAGTAAAGCGCACATCACTATCCCAAACACATGAACCACGAGTGGACTAAAACCTTTCTTCCTAGTTAAAAGGAAGACTGCAACACGAAAAGATTCACTGATCAGCAACCAGAGAAGTCCTATCTTGCTTTAGTACCAGCACCGAAATTTTGAAAAATGGTATCTCAGAAACTTATGGTTCTACATCAAAAGTTCCAGTCTCATTTTCTTGAAAATTCGTTTCCTTACAGAATGATTTCTTCAGTGTCAACACACAAAAACCAAAAAAAATCACAGAATTTTTCGACATACATAGTATAGGAGATTTCCCGTACCACTGTTTAAATAATGGTGCCACGGTTTACCGTTATAATTTTTGGTTATTCTAATATAATATTTCAAAACAATACATTATTAGTCATAATGATTAATTAAGTTATATTCACTGGAGAATATACGGCTGGTAATATTGACAACTTTAAAATCAACTTCTAGTTATCTAGAATATTAATTTGTTTTGATAGTTTATCTATGAACTAAATGAAAACCTCGAAGATAATGATGGATTAGACGAAAACTTGAATATCTCAAACCAAACAAATGTGTTTGTTGATATATTATCCAGTTCAACAACATTTGATAGCAAGTAAAGAAGGAAATTCGAGAAGGTAGTATTTTAGCCCCCAATCATAGACGTATTAAAAGAGAGCAAATTATTTATGTTAATATAGCTAACATTATATCACTCATTATTCAACTGGTGCAATGTAAATACTACTGAAGATATCACCAGGTCTTCGGATCACGTCCAGGTCATTAATGAAGCTCTTCAGGAAAGCAGTGTTATGAGGGAGCTTCTAACCTCTTAATTCGAGGATTTGGGCGTTCCAACCTGCAACCCCTGGACTCTTCAGATTGGCGTAGGGTGCAAGTCTGCCAATGATGCCTTTTCCACGTTGGAACGTCGGTTGTTAGAACGCTCGCACTCTGCGGTAACGCCCTCTATGGGGTACGCCGAAAGCTGTAGCATAGCAAAGCGGAATTCTGGGCAAGGAGCGGGCATGCCACACTACTAAGCCCGTGTGTTGCCAAACTACTTATTTGAGGATATTTTTTCTTTTAAAACCGTGGCGAGCAGTCAAGTCTCATTTTTCTCCTATGAAAATAGAAATTTCTTGTAAAAAGTGGCAACCTTGAGAACTAAGGGACCAAATCACATGAGTTTGTATCCCTCTCATAGACCACGTCGCCAAGAACGGTTCATCTTTTCTTTCTTCAAATATCAGTACATTCCAGAGTTTAAATTTTTATTTTTTAGCTATTTAGGATAAATGTGGTTATAATTTATGGACAACATGGTTCCTCAATGTGAAACGTGTAAAAATAACCAGAATTTCCATTTTGATTTATCCTATTACAGGTAAGAAAATATTGAATTTCTTACAATGTTGGTCATCCCTGTCGTTAGTTCTGCTATAATCGTCTTTATCCAAACAAACTGAATATTGGTCTTACAACAAATAAGATTTCAACAGAGAGATATTTGGTCTCCTTAGGATAATAAGTTTATGGACCCAACTCCTTTGGCATTACCCAGCATTCCATTCTGCTCTGCTACAGATTACTGGCGTTTGGCAGAAAGTACGCGATCACTTCTTCAATACCTAATTCACCCTCCTCTTCGTCTTCGAATAGAACAGAGTGCGTTCGACACCGGCGTTCCGACCACGGTCAGAGCCGTCATTGGCAGGCTTGCACCCCGTTGCCAATCTGAAGAGTTCAGGGACTACATTCTGGAACGAAACGCTTACCTCCCGCAATTAAGAGATTTGAAAGCTCCCTCACAACCTCGCACCTCTAAGAGCTTCACTAGAGTACATTCTTTGCAAATTTGATATTTCATCTGTCTTATGGTGGTGTTGTGATTCAGGAATTCTTCTCATTACAGAATTCTTGAATTTTTATATTTACCAACACTTAACAACCCTAACTCATATTTTCTACTGACGGTGGCGCTTGGCAGTAATATTGCCTCCCCCCTTTTACACTTAAAACTTGGAGATCATTCTGTCTACAATTTATCTTAAACAATCAAGATGATATCAATTCCAATAGCAAAATAATCAGCTGTCAGGTCCCCCGTCCAATGACCTATTCAAATTTTATTTGCAATTTTGCATACTCAGAAGGATTTAGAAGAATGAACACTTCACTCAAACAAATTATAACCCGGAGTAAAATCCTCACAATCAATAATTAATCAAAAAATGAAAGAACAACTTATTAGGTGTGATATCTTAACATGTATCTGTGTATTCTCTGAAAATTCAAATTAACTGGAAAGAGATTCCCAATAATTAGAAATAATAACTGAAACAAAAGCTTTATTATTCAAATAAAAGATAAACAATAACATGAATTCAGAAAATGGATTTTTATTGATTTGCTTTCATTAATAGTTAGCTGGTGTTTCACCATACCAATCAATAACCCTTTTATCATGCCAAACATATTTTTCCTTCAAACCATGATCCTCCAAGGCTAAATATAAGGGGGCAGCCGCACCCTCTTCAATTGTAAGATGGCCTTTATGGCTGGTCATATCAGTATCCACATATCCTGGGTGAACAGCATTAACGGAAATATTCCTACAAGGCTTCTCATTGTCGAAGATTCTTTGTTGTATGAATGATAGGGCACTACAGCCCACTTTTGAAACAACGTAAGCGGAATTTCCCCAACCTTCTTCTGTACTTTTACCAGCCTTGGCATCACTGTAATCGAGATAAAACAGAAATTCAGATTGATAGGATATGTGAAGTTGTTAAAGAAAATAATAAGCTTGGTCTCCTTTTTATGTTTAATGAAATTTATAAAAGAGTATAGTACCAATACCTGACAAATTTCTCCATCAATTTGCTCAAATTATCAACAGTCAGAGACTTATCACCCAACTTTTTTCTTAAATCTTCTGACGGTATACGGGACAAATGACCAGCACTGCTAGAAACATTGACAACTCTTCCATTTTGCCTCATTATAGGAAACAGTGAATTGCAACATCTCAATAAACTGAAATAATTAACAGCAATCGTTTCCTCGGCTTGTTGACCAAAGGGTTCTTTAGCGCTTTGCTGTGAGTAAAAATGTTTAAAAAATTCATCAAAATGATATCTTCATGTTTACCTTGAAAGCAATTGCAGCATTATTGACGAGTACATCAATACCACCGTGCTCTTTAACTATATGTTCCTTAAAACTATCAATACTACTCTGATCGTTAATATCAAGCTGATGAAATAGGGGTTGAAGACCCAAATCCTTCAATTTTTTTACCGCTTCTTTGCCTCTGCTTACATCCCTAGCAGTCAAGTAAACTTTTCCTTGGAATCGCTCGCAGAGACCTTTTACAATGGCATATCCAATACCCTTATTACTTCCTGTAACCTGCAATAAATATCATTTAACTTATGTGGCCGTAATTTTCAAATAAGTGTACATTACCACAGCGATTTTTTCAGCCATTTTATTGGTTATTTGATTTACCAAAATGATTCGAGATTTGTAATTTTCAGTCACAAGTGTAAATAATACTTGAGGTATGTATTTTATCTATCAAGCTTTAATGTTTACAGATAATTTAACCATAGATATATGAATTAAATTCATTTAACCTTGATAATGATATCGGATCTGTGATGGTACTTTGAAGGTCGCAACCATTTCTAAAAGAAATTACTGGAAGGAATTTGAGAATTCTGATTAGACTATAATTTGGCAGCAATAAGTTTTGCTGATTTGAACTATTAGTAGTAGAAGTCATGGAAAACATTATTTTTTGTGGTACTAAATAGTAGCAAGTTCAAACCCAAGTTTTCCGTATTTCATGTGAAATTAGTGGGACATATACATTTTCTTTAGGGAAAATGCCAAACTAGACCCTACATTTTTTATATCAATTTTCTTGGCAGTGACCGAATTTTCTGTTTTGAATAAAGATTATTATTTTTTCTTTGGTATAAATGACTGAATAGTCGATCACTTTGGAAGCATTCGAAGTTCCAAGTAACTGTCGGATTCTTCATGAATGAGTCCAACATAGTCGTCTGAGAACAAAATGCGAAAATTACAAACATTTGGGCAAAACGATAGAATAAGCGCGCAAAAAGAATTGTGAAACCAGAGGTAGGATATCCATTGGAATGTTCATACAGAATTTCAATAAATTTTTAATATTCCGAAAATAATCTACTAGATAATATTTATAGTTATCCAAAAAATTGGACGAAAATTTTATGAATGATAATTCGGTTAAAATTATAAACTTTCGAAGTTTTTGAATTTGAAATTAATAAAACATTAAGAAGTCGCGATATAAATTAGTGAACTTGTTTTAAAAATACAAATAGCCAACAAATTACTAGTAAGTTATAACAGATCAGTTTTTTATATGTCCAAAATTACTATAACCACCAATCTTAAACATCTGATCAATATCAGATGTTAATTTGATAAAAAGTTATACAATATATCATATATTATGGGAAGAGCAAAACATTTTTTTTATTTGTGTAATACATAATTACATAAAGTACCAATATACTTTCTTCACTCCAAAACTATGACATAGCTTAGATCGATTTGTGATATGGAGGTTCTAATGATTATTTATCAGTATTTCAACTGAATATTAGTCCATAGACTTGTCTTCTACAAATTTATGTTCCAGTCTTTTAGAAAATAGGCTTTCAGTGGAAGTACTACTTTATACAAATACATAACTTCATATTCTGATTAGCTCTTTATATTACCCTTGTAAAATCCATATATGAGTTTCAGAATAATCATATCATTATCAACAGCTAATGGAGAGAGCAGCAAAGCCATCTACTTTCAAGGAAAGAATTGTATCATTATTACATTGACTTATCAAAATTTGATTATGTCTGAACATAACGTAAGTACCGAGCAGTAGCAACTTTTTCAAACACTTGAATCATATATTCAACACATCAGGATAGACTGAATAATTTCTTCTATACATTTTTTGGTAATATCCTGTTTAGAAAAATTGCTAGGAATTTTTAAGATTTTGTGTTCCATTAGCAATTGTAAGGTTTTCTCTTTAATATCTTTATATCATGTCAGTCAAATTAAAGCAAAAGTAATTTCCAATAAATCAAATTTCACTCAGAAACTAGAACACAACTTTAAGCGAATTCTCAATAGAACAATTATAATTCTCATGTAGATTCACGTTACCAAAACAGAAACTTGCATAATTCAATTTTCATTACAAACATCGAGTTGAATGTAGTTATTTCAAATAATTTTTCATGATTAAACAGTTAACCAAGCTTTATATCATTCAACATTAGATTTAAATGATAAAAATTCTCTAATTCAAGAATTTTTTCATTAGAGGAATTGGTAATTTCCATAAGGAACATATTATGAATTTGTATGGAATCATTGTAATTCTTAGCATAGGTTCACTTGTGAATAAAATCAAAGCCAACGTATTCTAAAGTGTGAGAAAATTCACAGTTTTAATTGTCACTGAAAAAAAATCCTTATATCAAATAAATCTGAACATATGCAAAGATGCCTTAAACTAGACTTGTAAATTATTCCGCTTTGTTTTTAGTTTTAGGTTTCTTCAGTTTCTTCAGGCCATCTAAATTTCCTCTCAGTAAGTTACTATATGCTACTTGGAACTTATTAATGTCTTTTTGTTTGATAACTGTGGCAAGTTTCTTAGAACCAGACTTGGCTCTAATAAGACACATATGCTCCTTAGGTTCTGGTAATGGTGGTTTTCCTTCTCTGGGTTCAGGTCTGTCAATCCCATCATCTTGAAAATAGTGATAATTCATGAAACTTCTTCAACTGATTCAATATGTTAAACTTACATCGTTTGAAAGTCATTGTCACAGATCCATCAGTTCTAGCTTTTTGAAATAGTTTTGTTAATTCTGTTAAAAACTGAAAATAATTTATGAATATACTTTTAGACAATTGTTTCCATTGCTCACCATATCATTTTCTAAAAGAACCATTGCAATTTTGAAAAATTTACTTTATGTTATCCTAAAACATTCAATAATACATTTATAACCTGCAAAACTCGTTTCTTTGACATTTGCTGAAAATCTTGACATGATATTCCATGATGTGTGATGTCAGCACTATTTCTATGCCCAAATTGTAATAAGGTATATGTAGGGATGGCCAACCTAGAATTTTTCTTGATTAGTTCAAATGTTTCCAATTTCAGACTGAAAAGTATGGCGTAGATGTTTTTCATTTCGAAGTATAAATGGATTTAATATCTTATTTCTGTATAAATTTTTCCATCTAACCTAATCCGCGTAAACATTATCCATTGTTAATATATTATTCACTCTAATGATTCTGAATTCTTCAAAAAAGTTACATTGTTAACCAACTCTAGACACAAATAATTGAAATGAACCATTAACATAAAGAAGATTTCGTAATATTTTAAATGAATATTAAGATAAACAGGGCACTCCCAACTGAAGCATAAATATAGTAGAATACAACAGTGAATGCAGAATACATAATATATTCACAACACTTATGTGGATATCAGTTATAATTCTATACAGTACAATATCTTTATGCCTCGTTATAATAAAATGACGTTCTGTTTCTAATTAGAATAATTATCACTCTTAACCTGCGTTCTGTTTGCACTAGAGCCTCCGTTCCAATGACTAAGACGAATTTTTAGAACAGATTTTAACTTGGCAAATAAGGAAAATGCTAAGAAAACAGGTCTGGCGCCTAAGGAGGATATTTTTCATTTAAAATCTCACAGCATGACTCAACTAATGCAATTGCTCTGACACTTAATGGTATGCACTCTAGATCATGAGTGGAACTAATCAAATAGAGAGTGGTCTTTAATTGACTGACTACCACGTTTGAATCCTGAAAACCATTCGGAACACTCACACGTTTTACAATAGTAGGCTTGTTTCAAAAATTGCATTCAAATATAAATAGCACGCAAGAATATAACAATCCTAGAACATGTGGGTGGCGTGGGAGATTAGGTTATGATGAAGACAATATTGGCAACCATACGTTTCTAAATATCCCCACTGAGACGTAATTCAGACCTTTCGATATTAGTTTTAATGGGTCTCATATATTCTAGAATTCTAGTTATTTTGTAGTTTATTGAAGTATTTAGTTACGGGATTAAGGATCACATTGAATAAATCTAGTATAATATTTTCACGTGGTCTATAATGAAACATAGTATTTAGTGGTATCTTCTTCATTTAACTCATGCAAGTATCAGTATCTACATTAATGATAAGTAATTATTAAACTTATTTAATTATAGGAAACTTCTTCTGTTGAATAGGTGACACACTCCTGGTCCTTTCAAAGTGATTCTACCATCGGTTTTCAGGCAGAAATTAGCACAAGTCATTAGAAGAGAACCTTTGTAACATCTATCGCATTCTAGAATGCACATTTCAATGGGATCTAATTCAGAAAACTCTTCTTCGTTTGATGTTACAAGGATCAGCAGAGAGAAACAGCACATTGCAAAAATGAGGACTCCTGTAAAAAAGGATGTTTACAATCCTGATAATTTCTTCACATTCTTTCATAAGCTCTTCAGTGAAACTTTCCGTAAAACCTAGGAGACTCAGGATAATAATTTAATAACTGAAATTTATGCAGATATTTGAACTGCGAAGCATTGCGAGCGAAATGGCTAGGTGAATTTGAAATAATTATTATACAAATGAATTAAAGATCATGGCATGGTACAAGTAACTCCGAAAAGTCTGTAAATTTGATAAAATTATTTTATACGTATACCTAAAAAAATCGCTCGAAAACTTTAAACCATTTTTCAGAGTTTTGGATTATTTCGTCAAATTACAGAAAAATAGATGGAATTTTGTGAATATTGAATAAAAATCTAATAACGATTACAGTAAATCTGCTCCATGAGCTGCAAACTCAAAATGAATCGCCAAAAATTGAAATGCCTAACCATGAACAAATAGCCCAGCTTATTTGCAGCAGACTTCGCAATGTCAGTCACATGTTCCCCCCAGAAGATCGAAGAGTTGACAGTCACGTCAAGAAGATGCATGGAATCACTTGCTTGAAGCACCTTGTTTTCCCTCATCAAGTCTGAATTCACGAATAGAGTTTTTCGAGAGAAAGTTATTGTTTGGATCTTCAAGACATTGAACTGCATCAGATCCGTTCATCTTTTTGAGATCTTCGTTCAGGGAACCGATTTGCTGGCATCTGTGGAGTTGCGACTCAACGGTGCTCGAATATTTATCATTGAAGAAAGAAAACATTAGCCTTCTATCATTCGTGAAGCTCACAATGTGTTTCTCGTCGTACTAAGAAGATAGTGGATCAGAAAGATGGTGGGCGACAAAACTGAGCCTTGGGACACTCCAGCGTTCACATTGAAACCACGGGAACCGACATCATCCTCGACCACATGAATGTTCCTGTGGTGGGGAAACTTTTCATCCAATCGCAGAGATCCCCGGCAAAAACATAGATAGCTTATTCAGAGGAGCCTTATACCAGACACGACCGAAAGCCTTGGATATGTCCAGAGGAACTAATCTAGATTCTTCATAGCCGTTCAACAGTCCTTGTCAACACTTGCATCACATAGCTAAGAAGGTCGCCTGTTGATCGATGTTTACGAAAACCATATTGTCTGTCACTGATGACACCTTTGCTCTCTAGGTATCTAATCATTTCGAGATTGATAGCTGCTTCCACGGTTTTCGATAAACCTCTCAAAGAAGCTACATATGAAGAAGAAAAATGCAGAATTCTGTGTTCTGTAATCCAAAAAAATCTAAGAAACGTTATTTTTTGCAATTTTAGAACTGATTTCCACAAGAAACGGAAAATCTCAGGAAAATAGAAAATATACATGGTTGAAAGCCTCCATCCTTCTACTTTCTCTAATCTGTATCGTTACATATTGGCAAGACTGGAAAAAGAATGTATAAAATAAAATTTCAAATGGAATAACGCGAAAACCAGTTAGTCGAAATTTGGCATACATTTTTCTGCTGCTGTTCTCTTCTCTAAACTCATGATTTTTAGAGTTCGAAGCAAAATATAAATTTCATTGAGCTAAATTTAAAAGAGTAAAGTTTGTTTTGTATACTTTGAGAAATGAAAACGTTGGTCTGTCCTCTTTAAAAAACAGAACACCTCCTAACTCAATAAAATTTAAAGAAGATATTTTCTGCCTTATAAATAAATGAAAGTTACACATATGAGAGAGTATTTAAGGAAGTCAAAAATATTTATGATGTTACCATAGAGTTAATAGCTGAAGATTAAACTTACCAAGTGGTCGTTGCATGGTTGCAATTGATATGATCGAGGAAGCTCCAACGTGCTATTTTATAAGGGGGCACTGTGAGACTGACATCTGTTATATTCCCTAACAGAAGATAATCCCTTACCGAAGATAATCAAAAAGCAATAAATATCGGCTAATAATTGTTATCTTTTCAGGGAGCTTTTTATTAATCCAGGATCGTTCCTGTTTTTTCTGATTTCAAATCATGGGCGGCTATCGTTATCTATATCTATTAGAGTTACGTCTAGTCGTTTTTTCGAAGTGGAATATGGTATATACTATAGAGCTTGACATAAAAATCCAGTCGTCCACTGTGTAGAGGTTTTTCGGAAATTAAAAAAATTATGTTGAAAAGCAATGAAGCAATCGCGCGTTTGTTCTACTGTCCATTTTCCCTTAAAATTTCAAATCTGTGAATTAATTCTTAATGAAGCTACGTAAAGAGGCACCGGAAAGTAATGTCGTTTTTGCGCATGTCGAAATTTCATTGTCATTTGTACTACGAAATCGTGCCATAGACATTTTAAGGTTATTGTGACTTGTTCACTTCTAAATAATTAAATATTAGACTTTTTTGCAATTTGGGGTGAAATGGCCAGCCAAATACTAGAAGAGCATATTCGGATTTGTATGCTTTTTGAGTTTCGCAAGGGTAGTAACGCAAGAGTTGCGAACAAAAACTTTTGCGATGTTTATCCAAGTGCATTAGACGTTCGTAAATGACAAAGGTTCAGATCCAGTTATTTTGATAATACCAAATAGGCGCTTCTGTGTGTTTGGTGGAGTATACGCGGAATTGTTCATACTGAAGTGCTGAAATCAGGACAAACTGTTTGTGGCGTCATTATCCGCTTTTCGGCTCTGCTGCCGCTTCCCTGCGTAGCATATAGAGGACGCTGCCGCTTTCCGTAAATCGAGTACACCGTACTCGCTGTGTTCAAGTAGGGCAGAGTGCGAGTGTTCTGACAGCCGAGTTCTAAGGTAGAATGAGGTCACTGGCGTCATAGGTAGAGTTGAACTCCCATTGCCTATCTGATGAGTTCAGGTGGTGCAACTCGGAACGAAACGTCGCCGAACTAACAGATTGAAGCTCCCTCATAACATCCGGATCACTTCAGCTTCATGTGAACTGCGAGCAATTGGATCGAATGAACCTAGGATTCTCAATTAATCCGATCGCTACAACTTTTTCTAAGTTGTAAAAAATTTGAAAATTTGGATGATGACCAAAATGCCATCTTGAGGTATTTTACTCAAAAACCAATTGATAATATCGGTTTGGCATTGAGAATTTGCACACTAGATGGCAAAAGGTTGTTGATAATGAAGGTGACTACATAATTGATTAAAAATAAGAACCTGTTAATTATTTATTTCTTTGAAATTAATTTAAAAAAGCGACATTACTTTCCGATTCACCAATATGACGAGTATATACACAGAATTCTGTGTTTTGTCATCTGAAAGTCATTTTTTTGCTACTAGAATCTATAGAAAGTAAAAGAAAACTGACAGACATACTTAGCCGATTCGATAAACCGCTTCATTATGAATATTATTAATAACAAGTTCTATCTCTTCTCATTTTATGGTATAGAATTGGTACGTTCTCGTTATTCATAATAACAAAGTCTGCTTGGAAAGACTGTCGAACTTCTTCGTCACTAAGTTTGCACAACTGTCGCATATAATCACGTAGTGCGTAATTCTAGAAGAGCGTAATTGTTTTACAACTCGAGGTGTGTATTATAATTTGTCTGAAACTGAATTCATTCCTATAAAACTTAAAATTCTATTCAGTGACGAAACGTCAAAATGTTATCCATTAAGTAACGAAACGTCAAAATGTTATCGGCTGCGTGGTTTGATATTTGTTTCCATGGCAACTGCTGAAGGGTCTATCTTATTGGTTATACGCCGTGCGATTTATTTTAGAGATGCTACCGTATTGGTTGTTTGATCGTGCTTTTTGTTTACGGTAAAGTTAAATCGTACAATTTTATTTTGCACAGTGCTTAAGTAGACAGTTACAGAGTTGGCGAGTTGTACAAATTCCGTCATTTTCTGTAGGAGGAGTAGAAAAAAGGTTTTATCTGCACATTCTCAAGAATATCTTATAACAAATGCCGACTATTTATATATTTTCTGGTAACAAAATAATAAAATGAGTATATTCCGCATTGTACCTAGAGATTCACTTTCGAAAATGAAATAACAGACATTTGGACAGAATATAGCACACTGTTTTCTAAAACAATCGAGTAAAAAGTATTGGCGGCAAGTACTTTACAGTTCCTGAAAATGTATTATATAAAATTTTTTTTTGATAATTGCCTTATTCTTTGATGTGAGTGTATTATTCAGAAAATGCCCGCTTTAAAGTGAAGCTCTCGAGTGAATGCGGTGTTCCGATAATTACTTTGGTGAAAACTCAATGTTGTATTAAAACAATATAGTGGGTGGGTAATTTAAAATTTGCATTTTTGATCGGATTAATTTTTGGTTTACTCCTACCTTCTAACCTCAAAATTGTTATTGATGTGCCTCTAGGAAAATCGCAAACGGAATTTAAGACTGGGACAAGAAAATATTTCATGGAAGCTTTTCAATTTGGCTTTAGGATCAGAGGAACAAACTAGACATCCTGCCACAAGGTATCGGATGGCTCTCTAAGCCACTCCTGGCAGAAAGCCATTACAACAATAATTAATAACGAGCATAAAGTTTGATTGATCATCACTAGAATATTCATTTCGGCGAAACTAATCAAGCGCTTTCCTGAAAGGCTCGCGTTTTCCTCCACATCAACTTTTAATTTAGCTCCTCCGAGTTTAGTATTTTAAACCACATGGAAATTCGAACACTTCGTAATTCCTGTTGAACTTTTATGCCCGTTCTTTCCAAAGCGGCTTGTCTTTTCTTTCAGAAGTTTTATTTTTCGAATTTTGTGTCCAAGTTAGATTATAATACAGGTGAAGAAAATGTGGTGAGACCAATGGGAAATAATTTGAAGACTCAACAGTCTGGGTTACAAGTCAAAAATAAATCATTTCTGTGATTTGGTGTGTAATAAGAGTTATACAGTTTTTATTTAGTTTATTTCTTTGCCCCGAGGATTTTAATACTGATTCACGCCAAACTTCAAGAACTATTATTATTATCCTGATACTCCTAGATCTTCTGTGAAGATCCCTCAGAAGCTTTTTCAGCTTGTGCGAGTTAGGAGTTCAGTTGTGTTCTGTGTAGGCTTTGTTACTGCGATCTTGCGCCACTTTAGGTCACAGCACTGTTAATTTTTGACCCAACAGTGAAATGGTGGCAGATACCCGTCCAACTAGAAAATTTCTTTTCTACCTGAATAGGATTCGAACCCTGGACCTCCCGGTCACGAGTCCGATGCTCTCCCGCTGAGCTATCCACACTCAACTTAATCGCAAAATGCAATCATTTTTTCTATATCAACTTCAGTTTTTCAGATAAGTGGTGGGCCATTTAAAATTTGCATTTTTGATCGGCTATAAATGAAAAACTGATGAATATATTTTCGAAGTTATGAGTTTATTAGAAAGGTTGAATCTTAACATTTACGAATAAAGAATAATATCATTCAAATAACCACCACGGGTGGCCATACAATGCCCCATCCGATCAACTCACTTTTTCAATACATTGTCGATTGTTTGGGGCTCAATCTCATGATTGGAAACTTAGATTTTGTGTTTCAAGGCATCAATCGTTTCTGGATGTTTAGCGTAACACTAATCCTTAACGGATCCCAACAAAAATAGCCCTCCGAAGTAAAAATGAGCTTTATCGCTACTGATGTTTTTTCTGGGAAAATTCTCGTTTTCGGCCATACGATTAACCCATTGAGCGAAGTGGAAACGCATCGAATGACCATGACGATTCACTTCTTGCGTTAGTTGAACTTTATAAGCCTTCATAGAAAGGTCTTTATGCAAAATTCAGAGAAATGCAGGAAATGTTCAGCTCAATGATAGAAGTGTTATCTGACTCGAAATAACCATTACTCTAAAATGCAAACTTTAGATGGCCCATCCTTTTTAATCTAATCATGTTTGATATTTTGGGAGACCATCTAGGAATTAGGGAATTCATTAGTATGAGAACAAGAGGAACTGATTTTCTTCTTTCGATAAGAGCAAGGCAAGATAAAAGCAAGACAACCATATTTTCGAAAATAATATTTTTGAGAACATAATACAATAAAATATTTAAATATAAAACTTAATATTTGTATAGATAAAATGGTTATATTTGTAACAATATGGCTACTCCAGCTAGGGTCCATTTAGAGGCTCTTTCTTTCGTTTTCAAATTGAAAGTCCAAACAAAGGTGGGACCTCGCATCCTAGTTTTGTATACGGGACAGTCGTACATATTCTTAGTGTCCTGTTTGTCTTGTGTTATAGCCTTTATAAATATCACTGGAACTATGGGGAATAAGTCTTTTAGCTTCGATTCGGCTATGCTGTTTAGTTGAGTATCCCATCTACAAAATTTAAAAATACGTTAAGGATATTGGTATTAGTGTTACATTGGCAACATTGGTTATTTATATTATATGGTTCTATGCTCTATGTTTGACTATAACCATCATAGAATATTTATGTATTCATATGTAAAAAGACAATGGCAATGACAAGCTGAGTTAAGTACAAAGGAGAGTTAATCGGTTAATGAAGCCTCGGAGAAAATAATCCCTGTTGCTGCCACATTATAAATAATGAGTTTTGATAGCGTTTAATGTGTGAATTGGGCTTAAGACTTACCTTGCCCCTTCCATGTACAATCCGTGCACGTACGCTCCCTCTCTGGGAGCAGAAGTGAATTCCTCTTTCTGCTTCTTGGTCACATCGGTCAAAAGACACATTTTGTCAAGAGGCCACTCATTCTTTCTAGCCGTTTGTTGCATGATGGCTGTTAAAAACGATTGGGGATTGAAGAAACCGCCTAGCCATACTGTAGCTGGTAGATTGAAGTCGCCAACCCAACCTTCTAGCTCTTTTATTCGAGCACTCAGATCCGCAACCCATTGACCTATGGGAGTAAAATGAAATATTTTGCCAAACTGAGAGAAAAAGGATTAGAGGATAAAACAAATTCAAATGTCTTCTTCTTGAAGTGCCATTTTCGTTCCTCAGGTCAGCTATTATCGAAATCTTGAATACGAAAGATCTGAGGAGTTGATCTGTAGAGTAATTAGACCATTCTGTTAGGTTCCAGAAGTGCATAAATTCAACCTGTTGCAAATTCATCAGCTCTGCCTACAGACATTGAAGTTAGAAAGAGATTTTTCAGTTTATGTTTTACCCAATTATTGATATTTACAGTACTAGAAGTGAAGGATTTTCTTAAAAATAGTATAAAATTTGGGCCGAAAAAAAATTTAACTACTGTTTAATGAGTTTGTTGAAGCAAATGAAACCATAAGTCAGGATGAGTAGCACCAGAACTTTTCATAGCTCTTTTCCAAGCTATTCCTGTATATTTTAATATCTTCAGTGTTCCAAAATGAGATCAGAGACTAATATAGTGTGTTCTTCATAGTAATTCCTCTACAACTTTTACTTAAATTTAGTTAGGTAGAGCCTGCCAGTAGCTACATCAATCAATACGGTGGGATTTAAAATATAAATTTCAAGACCAGAATACTGATCACTGCAATTTTCATTTGGATAATAATAAAATTCTATAAAATGAATGAAACTTAAGAAGATATATATACTTTACCTAGAGGAAGCATGCTAGGATAAGCCTTTGCAGACCACGTCACTGAAAGTTGATCCATAAATAAAGCTTCTTCCAAAATTTCCATATCAGAGGTTATGGTCAATTCGCCCTTCAAGCCAAGATCTAACTCTTTGAGTGATCGTCGGATCTCCCCCGTAAGAATGTTCATTCTTTCACATTCTTGAAAAGCAACGATTATATAGGGAGTCCTATCTTCAATCTTAGCCATCATTTCCTGTATCATAAAGGGTTCTGGAATCTTGTCCAAAATATCGTCGATACTCCCTTTGACCTATGAACATGAATTAATTGAATTCTGATTTTAATCCATCAAAATTTTCATTGAGTTGAACTAATAAATTCATAATTATTCATACCAGTCTCCGAAGAACTTAATTTTGTCCAAATAGAGTAGGTTTCTGAAGATATAATGTCCTAATCTTTCACGAATCCCCACCTTCATGCGACTCATAACAACTGGCAAAGGGGCAGTTTAACCAGTAAGTATCACTTGTTTTATTTCTATAGGTATTAATGATGAGGTGAAGTTTCCTCTGGAATTTGCTAGAATGAAGGCTTCCAGCTTTTGAGGTATCAATATGTAACCATATTTGGATGGTGATGGGTAGAAATAAGGTCATCCTTATGGTCTCCATTTGCGATTACAGTTTGAGTTTTAAGTGGCCTTTCTACCCTAGGGTCTACGGTCACTATCCTCATTTAGATATGCCAAATTAGCGCGCAAAAGAAGTTGCTCACCCTGCTACCAGTAGGTTTCGGTACTTTCGAACCTAGGCTAGACTGGTAGCTTCAAAGCACTACCCGATCTCTGGCTCTGCAGTGTCAGTGTTGTGGGGATGCCGTGGACAGTCCCAGTCGATCCAAGTTTTAGCCCAACGGATTTGCCTTGTGGTCAAGACCTTCAAACCTCCAAGATATGTCCGCTCAATCCAGATCCAAGAACCACTAACCCAGGTGAATAGAATATCCTTCTAGCCTAGCATGCAGCCTTTTCACCACTGCTCCCACGAGGAGTACGAATACTCCAATGGGCTTCTGCCCCATTGAAGACTTACGGTCGCCAAGGAGAGTTTAACTCGATGCTAGAAACCATGACCTCAAGGAATCTAACACATCATCCTCTCCCAATCTCAACCTAGTATGACGTATCTCAGTCGAAAATTGATCGTCACTTCTTGTCTCAACCTAGCAATTCTTCCTCTGAGATATTTATCAAACTAATATGGTCTAACTATGGTTATCTTTACCTGGTGGTAGTACTGACTTATTCGGCCATTGATTAAATTATCTGCTATAGGGAGGAACCAAGTAAATTGCAACCAATCGCAGATAATCTATTCAACGCACGAATATGTCCTACCACCTGATAAAGATAATTTGAGTTAGACAATATGAGTTTGATAAATATTTCATAGGAAGAATTGCTAGATTGAGGAAAGAAGTGGCCGCCAATTTTCGCCTGAGATACGTCATAAACTGGAAACAAGTATCAAGTAACATAAAAAATGTTTGAGTGATATTAACCACGTAGACCTTGGAATTACTCTGTAATTTGACTCACTTTATCTTCTCGGGACATTCCCGCACCTCCACCAGCTCCAGCCTCTCTAGGCTGTAGCTCGAAGATAGTTTTAAACAGGTTCTCCGAAGTTGACGCTAAAAATCCGATTTCGGCATTGGGATGTAGACCGTATAGGTAAGGACTTTCTGGTGGCAAATTTTCATCTATGTATCTATGGTATCCTACGTAATCTGTATTGGGAGGTATCATGAATCCTGGAGCTAATAGCATTTCACCCTCCATCATTTCCGGCTTGAGGAATTCCAGTAGGTAATTTCTACAGAGCCGTCGATCCCAGTCGTCTGTGATGTGACCGCCGTACATAATTTCGCCAAAAAGATATCGGAGATCTTCCCACGGTATCTGAAATGAATTTGGTTAGTTTGAAATCTTCACCGTTTCCTTCATATCCTATTAGCTATAGAATATGCTGTTGGGGAATGGTCAACTTCTACAAGTTAGTGTCCTCGGGTATATTTTGAATAAAAATAGGATGTTACCACTCTTTGGACGGATATTAAATGCGGATGAAGCTTAAAAGTAAATTATTTTTGAAGGTTATCTTTTTGTTTGACATCTTAAGATATTTACAAATTGAATTAAGAAAGAGTTTTGCATTGAACAACGTGTTAAAGAAAATATATTACGAAAATAAGCGTTTAAATGAAAATGCGCTTCGTAATTGTTTCTGCTCGCATAATCGATCAGAGAGTGCTATTGAAAGAATTCAGCTCAGATTCTGAAAAACTATTTGAACACTATCACACTATGTACCTCGAAATCCCCCAGCACTTATCACTTATTATATTTCACAAACTAACCTTTGTGTTATTCTCCAGGTAGTTGTATAAAACATTTACGCTGATAGTGAGGTCTCCAACATTGAATGGGTAGTTTCTATTCCAGCCTTGCGGACCGAATTTTCTTCGTTCCGCGACTACTGCATGGAAATAGCAGAGGGAAAAGAGGATAGATTTGAACTCTGCCTCTTTACTACACATTTCTAGTGTTTCTTGGTTGAAATTATCGAAGGCTTTATGAAGGTTCGCAAACATACCCGTTGGCGGTTCGTTGGTTATCTTTATGGACGATTCTAATATTCCTTGAGGGATAACGCAGGACAGGGGATCTCCAGAAGGCTCAGCGCTGAGGTATAGCCTGAATTTCTCGTGAGCACTCTCAACACATTGCTCCATTTTCTTCTCCAAGGTTGGTAACCATTTGACAACTAAATGGATGTTTTGTAAGATCACCCATTGCCCTTCGACCGAGGCTATATCTATAGCATTTTCGGCAACAACTTCTTGTCCCTGCCCGAGAGAAACGCTGTGGAATGTACCATCATTGAACGTGAAACCCAATTTTTTCCCCAACTTTTCAACATCTTTCAGTGGATTTACTCCAGGAGACAAAATGAAAAACGTTGGAGTAGCACTGCTCGTTTCTTCATAGGATTTTTCGAATTCCACGCTTCTAGCTGTGATGTATTTTACACCCAATTTATCTTCGATGAACGCTCTGACCGCATACGTCATACGATCTGGTCTTAGAGCTCTCATCATGCACAGTCTCTGAAGAAAACTCTTATTTTTCCATTCCCCTGGAAACTTCTCTTTTTCTGGACATTCGCTGTCAACGAACTTTTTCCACCTTTTTGCTGATCCTTCCAGATCCTTATCCAGATTTTTGAACTCGTCCATTTGCGACAAAGCTTTAATACCTCCCCAGGATATATTGCTCAAAAAATAAACTGGCGAAGTGAGATTTGGCACAATTGGAAATCTCAAGAGGAAATCCAGTTCTTCTGGAACAAGATCATTGATACTCGCCAATATTTGGAACGTCATGTGTGCCATGAAGATCAATTTATCGCATTCGAAAAGGCCCCTGGATGTATACATAAAAACGGAAAATGTAATATTGTCTAACAGGTTGACAACACGATCTTTAAGATTTTCAGCTGGAACAGCTCTAGCTAAGGCATCTTTAAAAACAACACTAAATGCCTTCAAGGAAAACTGGTAAATAGCATTGATTCTGTTTAAGTCATTAAGCACGAAGTATAGAAGTGAAGCTCTCGCAGCACATGACCTATATTGCTCTCTAGCTTCGTCAATCTTTGCGGAAGTTATTTTGGCTTCCTCGACTTTCACTTCGATTTCCGTTGCAGTTCTTTTAGTTGTTTCCAGATTTTCGACCAACTCGACATCACCGAGTATGTTCCCTGTTGCTGTGGATAACCTATACAGCAGATTGTCCTCGCATCGTTTTAGGGTGATTTTGAAGTCGTTTTGTTGCTTAGTCAACGACGATTTTAGTTGTTCCAAATCAGGTCTTTCAGCTTTCACTACTTCGGCCAATAATTGCTCTTCTAAACCATCCTTAGTGACTGTGAAGTTGATCAGAGTAGTTTGAGCCTGAATTTCTGGTTTGTAGTGGGGATTTGCTAGTTTTGTATGGATAATCAGTCTGAAACGTGGATCGTAGTCTACGTCTTTATCTCCAATTTTCACTGCTTTACCTTTTTTGATCAAAACTCTTCCAAGCACTGGTTCAAGGACGGCGTCCATAGTTTCTCCTATGTTTTCGAAAAAGATAACTTGACCGTTCGCTATACATTTTTCGAGGATGTCAAGGTAATTTTTCATATTAAGTCTCACAACTGTAAGTGCGTCACCATATTTTGTTTTAATCCATTTGATACCTTGTAGTTGGGGATCTATCATCAGTGGCCACCTTGCAGAAAATGTTAAAATACAGGCGTTCTCTGTTGACATTCTGTCAGTAGGTAAACCTTCATTATTCCAGGTTGCTATGATAGCATCATCGGTCAACAAAGACAGGGGATCTAGTCCTTCGGTTTTAGGTATTGCAGGTTGTAAACTATTTAGAAAGGGGATCCAAAATTTATTTAATAGATCAAGCCGATATTTTCTCGTAAAGCAACCTACATACGATATAAAAGCAGTGACAGACAGAATATCCCCTGGTAGAGTAATTATTGATTCTTGATATGATAACACAAGGTCCTTCCATCTAACCTTTTCTGACGCCAAACCATTGACTAACCTATTAGCTAAATCTATCATTAAAGCACACGCATCGGCATCTGCTTGTACTTTCATTTTAGCTTCAGTTGCTTCATCGAATTCAGCCTTTAGTTTACCGAGCTGTTTCTCTAGCAGAGCCAATTTATCATTTAATGCTTGCAACTTGGCTTGAGCATCTTTTAGATCCTGATTCGCTTTAGCTAGTGCCTGTCGTTTCGGTTCTACAACGACGAAGACATCGTAAAATTTCAGAATGTTTATTACCCATGAGCACAATCCAGCAGCAGCAGCGGATTTCGATGCGATTTTCGGCGGATCAAATTCTGGGTTCTTAACGTATTCCAGAGTAGCTTTGACAACTTCAGGCAACATATTTTCTTTATCGTAGTTTATAAGATCGGATAAAAATTGATCTACCTTTCCCATCATCATTTTACATTCTTTCCAGCCTCTCTCTTTGGGAATTTTACCTTTCTTTGAAAATAACACTAGTACTGCTGCACATACATTGACTACAGCATCTGGTGGTTGTGTAAAAGATTTGAGCTCTGTTAAATTATTCTTATTCAATGTGTTCAGGGCTTCCATAGCAGCTATAAGCGCTGGTTCTGCTTTGGCTAAATCATCTGCGCATATTTTAGCTTTTACACTGACGTCCTCTTCGATTTCTCGAACCTTAGCTTCCTCTTCGCTGGCCATTGCCTGTTCAGCTGCTACTTTTTCATTTTCAACGGCCAAAACTGCAATCAGTTTTGTAGCTGCTTCATTTTTTACAGCGACTTCTTGTTCTTTCACAGCAAGTATTTCTTTCAATCCATCAACCTCTTCAGAAGTTGAAGCAAGTTTGGTTAAACCAGTTTCTAATCTTTCTATATTGTCTGTAACATCTTTAGTTTTTTCTGTTAAAAGTTTTTTGTAAAGAGCGATTTGCTCTAAAAATGATTTTGGAGTAGTGTAATTATATCTCTTCTCATTCATGAGATACACTGATGACATTTCGTTAACTACCACATGAGCGTAAGACATAAAATTCGAGACTGAGTCAACTAAAGCTTTAGGAAGTGCGTCTATCTCCGCTAAAAATCTTTTTGAAACCGATCGCAGAGCCTCTTGAGGCCATTCTTGGAACCAATCGATTGAGGTGCAATTAACCAGAGCTGGAAATTTTCTAGCTCTTACCCTAAGAGTTGATCCAACAGGAGAGAAACATAAAATGGTCTTCAGTAATCGCCTTACCCTCTCAATGAAGAATTTCCAGCAATTTTCCTTTGTATCTTGTAGACCCATTGCTTTCACTTCGGTCCTCACACCATTCACAACATTTTCCACATCTTCATCAGCTAAGAGATCACTTATTTCCCCTGATGCCAGCATATCATTTATGAGAACAAGAAATGATTCTTTTGGCACCTGAGCATCTGTCATTAGGAATACGGTGCCAATACCTTTCAAACCTGCTTTTATATAGAGTGCAGCAATATCTAATTTCATGTCATTCATCGAATATCCTTTTTTCAATTGAATTTGGAAAACCTCGAACGAAGAAATGAAAGCTGCCAGTCTAGTTAAAGACTGCTTTCCAGAACCCCCAACACCGACAAGAAGAGCGTTTCCTCTAGGAGCCTCCATGATACGGTTTATCCTACATATGTGATACATAGCATCTTCAAATAGGACTAAGTTCATGGCTGCTACTAGATCGTTGTAGTTGATTAGGGCATCGTTGAGTAGAGCGCTAAGGTGATTGAAATCTTGAATAGGGTAATATTTGGGGTCACCTATACCTTCTGCAAAATGACAGTAAATGAGAGGTTCACTGAAAATGATGGACTCGTCTAATTCTTCAAAGCCTTTTCTTACAACTTCAGTAATCAATTTGGTGTATGTATCTTGATCCGCTTTCTCTACTAATCTATCACAATAAACCCTATTAGCCTCATGCATCCATAGCCTAATTAAATCGTTTTGAGTTTTTATAGCGTCCCCTGTCGTAAAGAGCAATCCTTGACATATATTGGACATGTCTCTTAAAGTGAATATATAATGGAATTTTATTGCTGTAGGAAGAAAAGTTTGACCCATCCTTTGATGGAGTGTTAATGCAGCTTGAACTACTGTTGGCGCTAATTTGACAATGGCTGGAGCGAATTTATTTAAAGGTAAAGATAAATGCTGGTGTACAATATTGCTGTATATGTGATAAGCTGCATCCTGAGATGGAAAACTAACTGCAAATACACAGAAATGCCTTTGCAGTCTTGGATCTATTGTGAAACTACCAGCTGTCGGATTCATACAAGAGATGAATTGTACGTTATGTATATCTTTGAGACTCAGTTTTTGTCGATCGTACCAATGCTGGTAGTCCATATACTGTTTTATTAAGGTATGTGGTTGAACAGTGAAGTATTTATCAACTTCGGGCATATTCATGTCATCTACGAAGTATACCATAGTCTTACTGCCTGGTGGACCATAAACTCTGCCCGCTTTTTTTTCAAGCGGTGTCTCTAAAATATTCTGTAACATCTCTGAGGTGGTGTAAAAGTTGAAGGGAACTTTAGTTACAGCGTAATTTTCATCGAGACTTTCTAACTTAGAGTTAACAATGACAGTTTTTCCACTTCCTGTAGAACCAACAAGCATTACTGGAACTTTCATGAGCATGAGTTTATCTACAAAGAAACGTATTCTTGTAGTTTCCGCTGTATTCACCAGTGTAGATTGGAGTGGAATATCAGGATCCAGTTCGAAATCAGAAACCAAGTCAGTCCATGGTAAGAATTTCTTGGATTCATTTTCTATGTAATAACTGAACACATTTCCTTGTGGAGGAAATTTGATCGTACGGAATTCATTGGTGAACCATTTACTAAACTCATTCCTCCAATCAGTAATTTGATCTTGAAACAGCGCAGAGCCAAAGGCCCAAACTGTTGAAAAAACGAAATAGATTTCATACCAGTCTTTTGGGCAGTCTGGGGGAACATTTTGAGGTGTGAGGAAAGTATCTAAAAGGAAGCACAACATTTGTATATGTGCTATTTCGGATATGGGGGTGATTTTTTTCACTCGTGTGCGAACAATTTCTAAGCATGGAGGTACGTACTTGTCGAAAAGAATGGTAAGATTGGCCTTTTCGCTCTGTATGGTTCTTGTATCGATCCAAGAAGCGACATATGGGTTCCATCCTAAATCGGCAGGATTTATATACAAGATTCCCGCCCTCGATACTGTGGCCGGAGTTGCAGTTCTCAAATTAGCAATTTCGAAGAGTAATCTCATTGAAGGAGTTAATGCAATGCGTTCATTACTGGCCAGAGTCAACACTTTATTATCGTCCATCAGAGTATTGAGGGACTCGATCCACATAGGATCGATATCTCCATCAAGAACAATCCATTTTGGCCCATCTCCACTCAAGTTAGCCATATCCCTCATTATAACAGAAAATAACCCATCTTTCCATTCCCTCGTAGCTGGATTAATGATACCGAATAATTCATCGTTTGTTACTGCTTTTGGATTGAGATCATTGTAAAATGGCTTTCTCTTTTGATTATAGTATGTGCGATTCAATGTTTTCCAAACCATACTTTTTCCTGTTCCAGCAAACCCAATAATGAATACTGAGTGTCTCACAGCAAACAGTTCTTCGAGTTGAACTACTTTCAGTGTGAAACCATCCTCGGGTTGTAACCTCATATCAATTGCTGATACCTTAACCAGTCTTTCGAACTCTGGATTCCTCTTTCTGGGAACGTCTAATGCTGGGAAGAGATCTCCGATTAAACCCATGAACACAGGTACGTCTTCTGTGATGATCTTAGGAATATTGAAATCTCGCAAGGCTCGCATGAGTACTTGGTCTTCGGGGCGTTGTCTGTCACCTCGTTTTAACGATCCCGCTACGACTAAAACCGATTTGATGGCTCGTAATCCCCAGTCATAATGATCTTGTTTACTGAGTAATTCCCTACATAGCGTATATAGAGTGATGAACTTCCTAGCTAGCAATCTAGCTTCTTGAAAACCTTCAGCCACCAACATAATTTCACAAATCAATTCAAAGTCTGGCACTACCATAGCACATGGTCGAAATAGAGCTTTTAGATTTTCTGGCAGTTCAGTCCTGCCAGCGTATCCAGGATTCATTGTTATGAAATATCCAACCTGTAAAAATACATACATATAACATATGTACAAACGCACAAACATAAGAAGAATGAAGACATTCATGTAACTATTATAAACAAAAGGAAACCGACTTACTGTTGCGGTAAGAGATATCTCATCACCCAAAAACTTGAATCTCTTTTTTTTGTCTTTGATGGCATCCTGAATGGTCTTCACCTGTACCGCAACAACAGATAATACTTCGATGGATATCCTATTGAATTCATCGAAGCAGCCCCAACAACCTGTCTGTGCTAAACCTTTAAAAATGTTACCAACAGACTTGTAGTCCATTTGTTCCGAGCAGTTGAAGACATACACCATCATTCCCAGAGCCTTTCCAAGATCTTTGGTTGTTTCCGTTTTCCCTGTACCAGCAGGTCCTGCTGGAGCTCCGCCCATGATCAGATGAAGACTTTGGGTTAAGGTAATGTAACATCTGTCTGTCAAAGGTGTGATCACTAATCTTGGTGTGTTACCGAGATATTCGTACTGATATCTGAATTGAGCATCACATATGTTTGCGAAACAATCTTTGATGCCTTCATCCCAACGGTGTCTGAGTTGACTTTGCCATTGGAATGCTTGGGAATTTTCCACTTTGGCGTGTATCATTTTGAAAACTACATCTCTGGAGTGCACATCAATAGTACATATGGTCATAATTTTTTGCCTGTCACCAGGAGTTAGATCACCCAACAGTAAATTGATTAATGCATTGAGTTGAGCTATCTGTTTCTTCTGATAGTCCTTAAGAGCATTTTCGTAACCTTCTTCCAGTCTCGAGAATGCCATATTAACTTCCGCTGTCCACCATATTTGTGTACCTTCAGATAAAAAATTCAGTAATTAATATTTTTCAATATTTTAATTATTCTGACTTACCGCATAGAGCAGGTTGAGCAGGATAATCAAATAACCAAACTTCTCTTGCTTTTTCTTCATATGACATTACAGCTTCAGCAAAACAACCGTGAAGTGTAACTCTCATGACATCTATCACTCTGTTCAACCATGTTTCAACTTTTCCCGTGCAATCACAAATATAAGCTAATTTTACCAGTTCTTTTTCTTTCGATAGCATTTCCTTCGCTTTCTTGGTAGCTTTACCTCCTTCTGTGGTGAAGTTTAATCTCGCGAGAGAATCAAATAGTTTCGTCAGGTGACGCAAAATTAATTCTGGTTGATTTCCGTTGGAAAGAATGTCTAATAAATCTGCGGACGATACAAAATAGAATCTTGGGAATGCTAATCGTTTAGTTTCGAGGTAGTCATTGAGTGCCTTTTCACAGAGGGTCAACTGGTCCAACAGAGCATCTAGTCTTTCAAACAATCCTGGTATATTTGTTGATTTGACCACATTCAAATTCTGAGTCATAATTTTGAGTATATCTTTGAATTCTTTATCGATTCTATCGAATCTCCTGGAATCTTCAGGCAACTGATTCCTTATGTCTTCAGATCCAATAAATATGCTTTCCAAATACATCCACTTTCTTTGCACTTCAAAGAAGACACCTATAACCTGATCTGCATTCGAAAGCTTGATCTGCCAATCGGATACTTCGCCAAGGAAGAAGTCTATATATCTTGAGCTCATCATATTTTGAAGAGCTACTTGGTTTTCTTCGAGTGTTTCAATCAACTCTTCGGTCACAGATAGAATTTGGATCTTAGTTCTCTCATGACTTTCCATATCAAATTCCATGACTGTCCATGTAGCGTCAAGTTCTTTTAGAACCTTCTCCATTGCCATTTCTTTAACGGACTTATCAACGATATTTTTGACCTCATCCTCGTAATTGTGCAGGTTGAGATCCAGGAGATCCTTTAGAGTAGTCGACTCATCCATGACAAAACGAACCTGTAAATTTGGAATTGATGATATTATTCAGGCGAAATGAAAGCAGCTATCCCAGAGAGAAGTTTATGCAATGGTTTATTTTCTAGATGACATAATTGAAAATATCGAATATGAAATATAAACTTCTTGATAGACATCGTTATATAAGGAATATCTTGATATAATAAGCAGTGTGCCATGCTTGTGTAGCGTTTACTTACCCAGGAAGTTAGTGATAGTGAGTCCTAGGTAGGCAATAAAAGGAAGGAGGTAATATGAAAATACTTTAGGTATTTTCATATTGGTTAGGTTAATTTTTAATATGTGAGATCTCACTTTTGTTGCTTGCATAAGTTGCTGCCAATGTCTTTCTCTTATAGCGGGGTTTTGAAGTTCCGTTACAGCTCTTAAAGAAGTCAGAAGGTTTTTGATGGAGGCTTCTGTTTGTATGAAGACATCCCAGCATCTCAGTTCTTTGTCCATGCCTCTCAGTTCCTTTCCAAATCGTTTGCCTTAAAAGATGCATCAATAATTAAACATGAAAATAATACTTTGGCGTTCATAAAATATACTTAGAATCTCAATTTAGTATTTTTAGCTTCAGTCAATTGAGATTCGTGTTATATCATGATTTCAGAACAATGGTAAGAGATGAAATTGAGGTGACCTGAGTTTTTTATGAGTAAAGCTAGGTTATTGTTTGTCCTGAATGTGACATTTATATTTAGTTTCTGAAGGAAACGAAATATTTTGTTTGTAGGGTGCCCTAGGTATGTTAGACAACGGTCGGGCTTTTCTTTTATATGAGGGTATATTGAATTCAAGGTCTTTCTGCTTAGTTTTTGTTTAAGTATATTGTCTATGAAAGACAACCGAGGTATCTGCTTGACGTTGAGTTTTGGGCATCCCCCGCTCATATAAATTTAGGATTGGAAGATATTCGCAAATCAACTCACATTCCATCTCCATTGCTTCAACATCTATTTTCTTCCAAGGCGTTTTCTTCCATTCGCTCATACAAGATCTGACTATGTAAACGTAATCCCATATGTGCTTGACCTGCTTGACAACCTTACGCAGCTGTTTGGACAGTTTAAATTCCGGCATTTGGATTTCAAACAGTTCAGCCTGCTCGTGTAGTACTGTTAGTTCTTTTTCGAATTCCTCTATCTCGCTATTAATTTTATCTAAAATTTTGTACACGTTTTTGCATTTGTAGCTGAAGAAGGGAAGATCTTTGAACGAGTTCTTGTACAAGGTCTGCTCGATTTCGTATAACTGTATTCTTCGTTTGATTGAGCAGACTTGGATGGCTTGTATTGGAGCAACAGTTTGTTTGGTGGTCGCTGCAACCTGAAATTATTTCGACATTATATTTCCGTACAACGGGATATTTTGTTTTATGCTTATAATTTTGGACAATTCACCTACCTTTTCTTATTATCAACTGAATTATTGAGTAATATTTTGAAAACCTCATTAGGTTTAAGAGGAAAATAAAAGAGCTACTTGAAGCATAAGTGAGAAATTTATTTCGAAATTATATAACTATATCATAAAATTCGAAAGATATATGTGGTCTTTATGAATAAGTACCGGAAATTGGTTAAAATGTGGTTTTCAAATGATCCTTTTAATATACTTTCTTGACCGAATGTATCATAACTTTTTTTTTATTACTCACGAACCAATCTATTAGCATTTGGATGTTTGTGCGCTATTTGTGGTACGTATCTGTATTTGCCATTTAGCGAACAACCTCTTCGCTCCTCGTCCAGAAACTTGCCTTGCTTTGTCGCAGCTTGACCGGCGTATCAATAGAGGACCCGACCAGTCTGAAGATTCGTGACTAACCGTCCCCGCCGAGTTCAAATAGAGCAAAGCATATAGCGTTTAACGATCAGCATTCAAAGCGGAGCTCTTCGCTCCTCGTCCAGAAACTTGCCTTGCTCTGTCGCAGCTTGACCGGCGTATCAATAGAGGACCCGACCACCTTGAAGATTCGTGACTAACCGTCCCCGCCGAGTTCAAAAAGAGCAAAGCATATAGCGTTTGACGATCAGCATTCAAAGCGGAGCACATGATCACCGGCGTCACATGCAGAGCTGCGCATCACGCCTGCCTGATGAGTTTCAGACTCCGAACGAAACACCGTCTCGCGAATTAAGAGGTGGAAGCTCCTTCACAAGTCCGCTTTTTCTTCGAGAGCTTCAGCCAAAAGAAATTACTCTGAATGGTGAACGGTAGTCTGGTTTTGAATAATATATAATATGAGATTGCAATAACGTTCGACATTCGAGAAGAGATTCTGAAATATCCTGAATAAATCTCCTGTAGTTTTTTTACCTCATGTATCTCACTTACTGTGTTGATGTGTTTTAAATAGCAGAGAGATGGAAAGGGAAGTTTTATACCTTGTGAAAGTATTGAAAGAAGAATTGAAAATATAAAGCATTTTAATGTATAAAAATGTAGATGAGCGTGAAACCTATAGCAGTTTGTGTCTCAAGCTGACATCTATTTGAAATGAAATGTCCTGATTGTGTAGTGTTCTCCTCAATGTAGTGTTGGAGAAGGAAGTGAGCAATGTCCGAGTCGAATCGGTTTTTTCTATTAATTGCTGCAAAAGAGTGAAATAAAATCATAATTTCTGAGAATTCTGGATGAATTCGAAGTAAAAACCATGATCCGGTTACCTTTTTACACTGGCTCCATTTGTCTGGAACTTCCTGCAGCTTGACGTAAACTTCTTCTGAGAATTCTACCCCATACGTTTGAAGCAACTCCATGATTTCCTTCAAGGGGCCAAACATGGCATCTGTAGCATTCATCATCTCCTTAACCTTGAAGAGATAGCCCATGATATGCAAGAGCCCTGGGTAATCATCTTCGGCTATGGTGACAGACATAGCCGCTATAGCTTCATGGCAAAACGATTCTAAATCGTTCAAACTCTGTATCACGTGGTTGAACAGGTGGTCTTTGAAGAGATTTCCCCATTTTCGAATAGTATTTAGGATGCCTTGTCTTAGAGGTCTCAAATCCAGTCGCAACCATCCTCCTTGCAGAAGTTTCTCAGTCGGTGTAGCTTCCACTTTCTTGTATAATTCATCGTAGTAGTCGATTTGCTGTTTGAAATCTTCAGTTGTTGGTTCTTTATGTTGAGGACGTGCAGCGTTCTCGTCATTAATCACTTCTCTTTCTTCTTCTGTGAGTTCACGCGAGTAAAGTAGGAACTCTCTTAAAAAGGCTTGTCTGTCTTCTGTCCAAAGGGGCTCATAATCATCGTAGATCTTCACGTAATCCAAAGCTTGGTTAATGGCAAGTTTTATCCGTGAAATTATTTCTTTATAATTTTCTTGGCAGACATTGTCGCTTATCAAATCGGGATAGTAGTTGGCGTACTCGGATGGATCTGCTCTTTCCATTTGATTTCCCATATTGTACATGTCTTCCAATAACCCTTCTATAATGGAAAGGAAGCCGGGTCTAGTGTCTAGGCAAGGTTCGAAGGAAATGTGCGGAGGATGGAGTTCAACAACGACTTCCAAGAACGGAGTTATCTCTGCTGTGTCTCCCATCTCGTCCATGAAGAGAGCTTGGCTGATTTTGACGGCGAACAAGAGTATATCTCTCATGACATTATCGACGTATCTGATGTAAGGTTCCCATTTGTATGAAAGATCTGCGGGACCTTTTGGAGATTCAAGCTCTGTTTCTCCCCCAGTTTCCTCAGGAGGAGGTGGAGATGTTTTGTCCTTTTTACCTTTTTTGCCTTTTCCTTTGCCTTTAACTTTATCTTTCTTACCTATAAGTTCAATAAAATACTTTACAAACATTTCTGAATATTTGAAGTGAATCAATTCTACTTTTACTTTCACTAATTCGATGACACGATGTGTCATCATACCAACTCCTTCAGGAAAACATTTAATGTACAATTATTCGTTCTTTGAATAATGAACACTATGTGTAAATGAACTCTGTAAAATATATTTCAGTAATTATTCGGAAATATTGTGAACATTTCATGAAATATTGTTTTGTTCTCCAATGAAGAATATCATTTCAAGAGAAAACTGGGAAGTGTAACAGTTACCTTTAGTTTCTTCTGTTGGGGGTGAACCTTCCACTGCCACTACCTCTTCAGGTGGTTTTACCTCAGGAACGTTGAAGTATAATTTATAGTTCTTTTCAAGCACTGTCTTTAACTCATCGGAATTGTGTTTGATGGCGTCAAATCGAATGCGCAAGCGCTCAACTCTGTCTTCGGTGAACAGAAGATGCTCCTTTTTGCCCTCCTTTCTTTCGTAGAGCGGCACTTTTGCCCATTTTCTCATGGCATGTTTCAATTGACGGATATTCTGTTGCGCTTGAGATACTCTGTCATAAAGGGCTTTGACTGCAAGATACATGGTCTCCACAACATCGACATCTAAAGGGAGGAAAGAGAAATTGTTTCTTCGAATCACTAATGGACACTAAAGAGGCAGAAAACTAAAGGATAAAATAATTATTAAATATTTCTTACCATTTTCGAACCAAATGTGCTGATTTATCGCAGGTTCTAAAAGTTTGTCAATGGTTACCATCTCATCACTAAATATATTGTACTCCACTTCCTTGCAGTCATTCTTCAAATGATTATAATACTCCACTATCCTCTTGAACCTTTGTAAGGATTTGTACAAAAATTCAACTTTGGAATAAAGCTCGCATGCTTCCTCTGGTAAATGCAAACCTTCAATAGTTTTCAAATATCTCATCTCCCTCAATATTGCCAGCAATTCATCTCCAAAGTTTACTGCTAAATCATTTTTTACCTCATCTCTACACAGCTGAAATTTGGACATGTTGCTATTGATAATTTCTGGCAAGTTGGCTGTCCAAGTTTCCATTAATTCTCTCTCTTTGCTCTTGATGATGTTGAGCATTTGTTCGATTTTCTTGAAGAGATATAAGGCTTCAGAGCTTTCTAATATAGGATCTTCAACGTTTCTGAATTCTTCATACGGTTTCAGGATCCTATCTCTAATCCGTCTGAGCCAAAGTATGCTTCCAGCGACTGGAGGAGCATAGTTACTCAAAGGAATTCCATGTTGCATACACTGATCATAAATTATCTTGGCCATGTCTGCTTCAGCATTGAGCAATTCCATAATTCTTGGATATCTTGCAACAACCTCTTCTTTTATCAAAGGACGATCTGTAAGATTTCCTATGATATTTCTCAACTTGAAGATGGCTTCGAGGCTATAGCAGTCATCAAATGCTTGTCCAAAGATGGCTACTAATCGCATATCCAAATCGTCACATTTCTCCTTGAACAAGTCGTAGTCTTTGAAGATATGTTTATCTTCTATATCCAAAACATCGTATTGTACGTTACTAAATACAGTATAAATTCTGTTGAAGTCTTCAAAAGCCGCCTCACATTTTATCGAGAGAATTCTTCCTTTCAATCCACCAAATTCCACCTTCTCAAGTTTGGTGAATTCCATATTAGTGCTGAGTATAGTTCTAACTAAACGAAGTCTATCTGTAAATTCTAGGAGTCTTTGAAATACTGTTCTTCGATGAAACGTCCATGGTTGGTACTCTATGTCTGGGTTTGTGTAATAATTTTGTAGATTCTTTCTTACGTATTCGAAGGAATCCATGAAAAGTTCGAGCAATTGTATGCTTTTGTCAACTTTAGCGAAAATCTCCTCAGCTTCTCCTTGGAAGATAGATGAAGGATCAAGTTGTTTGATTACGGCCTCAATCAACATATTCGATATTTCTTTCAAAAGCACCACAATCTTTTCACTGAAGGCGTAATATCTGGAGTTGGCCCAAATAAGACCTATACAATGTATCAGAGGTTTGATGTAGTTTTCATTGTCCAGAAAATCGGATTCTTCAAAACGTTGGATATGAGGTATTAAAGGTTTCAAATATATGTCAATGTCTCTAGCTTCAACCACTCCTGCCACTATATTCTTGAACAACGTTTTGAAAGTTTTCGAGTAGGTGCTGCGTGTTAGTTCTAAATATTCGCCCAACTTTTTAACTCTTGGGTCTCTGAGCTGATCGTATATGTATTCGAGATTCTTGAGCCTATTAAACCAAAATTCAACCTCTCTAGAAGGGGTTGGATGAGCTCCACCAGCAAAAGCAGCTTTTGATGACTGCTTCAAGACTTCGCGACAGATACTAGCCCACTTTATAACGGAATTTTCGATGTTTGACTTCAGTGTCAGATTACAGGTTTCACCTTTAGATTCCTTGAAAGCAGCGACCGCCAAATGAACAGTTGAAAAGCCTTGCGGCAATGGTAGAACAGTTTGACTCTTCATGGCACCTTTGAGCTGGAAGGTGAAATTGGTGAAAATTAAAATGTTATGAAATTATTGGAGGGGAAGTGTAGGTTTTGTATTGACGTAGAGGGTCTCTATACAGATGATAATAATAAATAATGTTTTCCTTTAACATATTAATTCCGAATTCACTCAGAATCTAGGTATCCAAAGCTAATTGAAGATTTAAGTAGGAAAAAACATTATAATGCCGATATTTTCTTATGATGTAAGCCATAGAAGGAAAAGGATGTTTTCAAACGTTATGTAGTCGCTATAGAATTCTATGAAGTTCTGTCGCTTCTAGTCTGTAACTTGTAGAACACGGAAATATCAGTTGTCAGTCAAAATTATCTAGTGTCAAAACTCCACGAAAAGTCCAGTTGAATATATCTCGATGCTACCAATACCGCAGAATTCCAAGAAGTCCCTTACCTGATCTACGATATTCTTGAAGGCTCTCAGGTGCTGCACCACGTCTTCGGCCACCACCTTGGGCCACCCCTTGTGATTTGCGGGGTTAGACAGGACTGGCATGCAGATCCCGTTTAGGAGGATGGACAGCTCTTCGATCGGTTTGCCAGCCATGTCGCCCATGAAGATCAGCTCTCTTATATTGTCCATGGTGACGACGTCCGGATGCTTCTTTTGGAAGAAGGTGTATTTCGTTTTGATTTGCAGATTATACTCCTTGAAGCAGCAAAAGAGCCCGGCCTGGTTCATCGTCATGTACATCTTCATTTCATTGGGCTTGTTCAAGAAGTTCATCAGCGGTTTCTGCGCGGAAAAAATTTCATATTGGTCTGATTATTGTGAAGGAATTCAATGAAAATATACTGATTGCATTGAAGATCTATTATTTCATATTAAAAATCACTTTAGTTTAGATTCACTAAACAGTTGAATATGCACAAAGGGGATTAACCATACAGATAAGTCCACTTCATTCTAAAATAAATTTAACAGTCGATAAAATGTTTAATTTCAAGACAAGAAGGTTCTATAAACATACGATCGCAAACGCTTCATAACCAAACTGCAAGTTGTCCAAGTTTCCAGATTTTTTCATTTCTTCAAAATATGTCTTAGTTTCCGATATATGCGGATCAAACTTGGAGGATGAAATTCTTTTTGTGGTTTAAATAGAATGAGTTTCCTTTCTTTCCGCAGTAATCGTATTCCACTAAATGATCCAAAAAGATCTGAAGGAGTTGAAACAGTGGAACATGTATGTCAACATAACAATCCCCCTCACCCTATCTATCTTTCTGGAAAATTATTGTTTAGCCGTGTTGTTTACCGTGAATAAATCTCAAACAACGATTTTGAAGAATCTGGATTCTATGAATATCGAAGGTTGTCAAGCAGGGACTAGAGACACCAAAAATTCATATGTTTCAAAAAGCACTATTTTGTTTAATCTATTAAGGTAATTTTTATATTGATATGAGAGCCTCAGATTTGAATAAGCCTTGCTTAAGCAGTTAGATATATGCTCCGTGAATTGTAAGCAACATCAGTTGTGAAGCCCAAGTTCTTAGCACTGTCTTGAAGGCCAATACCATTTCCATCCATCACGGCTATAATTTTTCAAGAACATAATTCATACGATCATCTTTCAATACCAAGGTATGTGCCCCTGTTGTGAGGGGCAGCAACAGCTCCCTCTGTCTTGAGCTTGAAACATCTGCTGAAGTTCTTGCCTGCGGATTTTCTTCTGATTACACCGATGAGCCCATGGTGCGATGCCAGATATAAAACACCTAGAAAAATAGCCAGTTTTTCAGATATAGCCTTCACCACCACCTCCGTCCTTGAGGAGTTGGCTGCCCTGGATGCTTCGTCTGCTCCCGGCACAGATGGGTTTACACCCTTTGTGATGAAGCAGTGTGCGTCTTCATTAGCAATTCCACTCAGTCTCATATTTAGCGAGTCTTTTAATTCTGGCAACTGATTGGCTTGAGGCTGCTGTCACCCCCATCTTCAAGTCGGGAGATAAGTTAGTGGCCTCTAAGTACCGAGCTATAAGCCTAACATCCGTCATATCGAAGGTCTGTGGAAGGCTCATTATCAAGAGAATGATACCTTTCCTGCTGAAAAATGGAGTTCTACTTGAGTGCCAGCATGAATTTTTGCCTGGAAGATCGGTTCTCACAAACCTTCTGAAGTGTGTCAATAACCGAACGAGGATGCTGGATGGTGGGCGACCAATTGATGTGCTCTATAAATAGAGCTCTAATATAAAGATTAGAGTGCCTTTTCAGCGGCTCCTGCACAAAGTCGAACATTTCGGGATAAGAGAAAACTTTTAAATTGGATTAAAGCATTTCTTGGAGATAGGCGTTTTCAAGTGAGAGTGTCTGATAGTGCCTCTATGCCCAGGAGGGTCACGAGTGATGTGCCTCAGGGAACAGTTCTGGGCCCAGTACTCTTTCTAGTTTATGTTGTGGATCTTCCCCATCTCCTTAGGTCTATCTGCTTACAATACGCAGACGATCTGAAGCTCTATGAGGATCCCACAGCTGATCACGAGACTCTACAGATCGACTTGAGAACCGTTGTCGATTGGTCCAGCGAGTGGCTGATGTCATTGAATATCTCTAAATATCGAGTTCTCCACATAGTTAAAACCCACTCCTACCACATTACAGGAATAATTCCTTGATTCACTCTGCGGATTCTCATGTAGATTTAGGTTTAACTGTGAATAAAACGCTAAGCTGGTCGGTTTATATAACCTTTACTACATCCAAGGCAAAGCTATACATATTCTATAAATCCTTTCCATGTATGGACATTCCAACTTGCACCCTTCTGTATAAATCGTATATCCGACCCATCTTGGAGTTCGCTGGACCTGTTTGGTATCTGACCTTCCAGTATGACAGGATCTCCTGGAGACATTGCAGCGCTTTGCAATGAGGCTGCCCTATGGTTGGAATCGCCGCGACTACCAGACAAGACTCCAAATTTTCTCCTTGCCAACAGTGGGTGATCGCCGGCTGTGTAGAGACCTCATTGTAAGATATAGAGCTCTCCACAATCTGTTTGGTGTCGATCTTTCTCAGATGTTTCCGTTGAGCTCTGGTGTGAATCTGCGTGGTCACAGCCTCAAACTCGCCAAGGACGTCTTCAAAACACCGAGTCGGCAAAATTTTCTATCAAATAGAATTTTCGAACTTTGGAATGGCCTGCCAGTGGATGTTGTGAATGCTGTTAGTGTCAATTCGTTCAAGAATGGATATGACAGCTTTTCAATTCGGAGTGCTGAGCGGTGGACCAGTGCTTGTGTGATTTTAAAAAAAATTATTCTTGGGAAACTTATATTTTGAATATGATAACTTCAATTTCTCAAATTCACTTGTGTGATATTATGTTATTTGAGTTTCTAGGCCTCGGCTCTTCTTCTTTATTAATAATAATAATAATTCTGTGATACTTCCTCCCCAAAATTTGACATATAGATTTATCACTATTCAGGCGAATACGGTATTTTCTATATACATGCTATACAAATCAAAATTTAAGGCTGGTATAGCTTGTAGGAATTCACCGGGTTTGAAGGAAAGTTTGAGTCGGCTATTATCTGCGTAAAAAAGAAAAGTTGCTGAAATACAAACATCAGTGAAAAAGGCTAAAAATACTTTCAAAAAAGAAGAGGACCAAGAATAGATCCCTGCGTAATTCCAGAGCTCAAATCCAAAAAAGTGGTGATTTACCCTCAATACTATCCCGAGTACTCCTCTGAGTATTGTAAATATTTTCATAGCATCTTGATATCTTAATAACTGCAATAATTGGCTTTTATCCAGTTTCGAATGGTTTATCTATTTAGGCTTTCGTGATGGCAATATTTATCGCGTGTGTTGGCCACATTTTGTATATTAATACACACTTTGAACGAAAGTAAGCTTGAGTATCATAACTGAAACCTTTCTCGAAAAGAATCTGTTTCATCATTGAAAGAATGGTAATTACAGAAAAACGTTTTTGAGTTACAAAAACGATTTCAGGCAGTTTTTCTTTCGAGAATATGTCCAAAATTCATCGGAATATCAGAATAAAAAGAGAATTATGATCATGTATGATAATATTCGAAGCAAATGAGTTACTAAATTCGCGGATAGATTTTGCGTTAGAATGAGAAGATTGGTAAAAACCACCCATCAGCACCTTGGGTTTTTTTCCTGTTATAATCAACATGACGTCTTCGAAATGAGGTACTTTGTTACGCTTAACTAGAGAAGACGAAGGCGCAATTACTAAAATGAACTTCTCGTCAAAAGTTGAGAATATAGATGTTTTCCGACTAATCATATTTTTTTTAAATAACATAACCTTATAATGATCATAGAAACGTCTTCTGTTTTATCGTGAAGCAAGTTTTTATCAAGTTAAATAATTTTTTGTCCCTGTAATAAAAGCACATTTTAATGATTTTTTTTCAGTCGGTATTTAGTTTATGATAAGATCAAATGGTTCTACGCATTTGAAAATAGATTCTTCATTATGCCAAGACAAGTTTTATGCGTGGATGATGCAAATAGAGCCCTTTGGACGCTACAGTGCAAGTGTATGTTAGTCAAAGCGTGATATCGCGTTTACTGGCACGGTACTTTGGCACTCGAACTGTTCGTCAAAGACCCAGAAGTGCGACATGCTACATCGACAGTAGAATATCGCTTTTTAACTCTTTTAGTGAGATGACTGCCTCTCAGCACATACAGAATGGCAAGACTACGTCTTCGAGATGCCACAAGTACTCCAGTTTCCCAAAGCATAATCAGAAGATGTCTCCATGAAGCCAATGTAATATCGAGACGCTTGTTATGAAGAGTTCAACTCACTTGCGAACAAAAGCGTCAAATATCGGGTGTTTTTTTTAGAGTTATAGAACTTTGATAAGGATAACTGTGATTTGACAGAAGGTAGAAGCCATGTTGTTTTCACATTTCTGTTCAGTAAGCATTGACAAATTATCATGGAAAGACTCACGCCGCAACAACGTTTACAAATTGTTGAAATTCATTTTCAAAATGAAAGTTCTATTCGTCAAACTTCAAGAGCACTTCGTGAAATTTATGGTTTACATAATCGTCCATCAGAGCAGCTTATTCGTCTAACTATCGATAGATTTCGGCAACATTTTCTCAACTCGATGCAACAACAACAACAAGACAAAGAACTGTACGTACAGAAGAAAATATCGCTGCTGTAAGTCATAGTGTTAATGATGATGCAGATTTGTCTACGTCGACGTTCAGAACAAGTTGGACTCTGTGCATCCACCACATGGAAAATTTTGTGTGAAGATCTTGGTCTACACCCATATAAGATCCAACTGGTTCAAGAACTGAAGCCACTTGACCATAATAAGCGTCGTTTGTTTGCTGATTGGGCCCTAGAACATCTTGAAGTTGATTCACTTTTTCATCGTAAAATTGTGTTTGTGATGAAGCTCATTTCGGGTTGAACTGCTATGTAAACAAGCAAAATTGTCGTATATGGAGTGAAAACAATCCTCAAGAATTTCTGCAGGTTTCATTGCATCCTAAAAAATGGACTGTATGTTGTGCTTTACACGCTGGAGGCATCATCGGTCCATATTTCTATAAAAACTATGCTGCAGCTAATGTTACAGTGAATTGTGCTCGTTACAGATCTATGATCAATGATTATTTGTTTCAAAATTTGGATGGTATCGACCCAAATGTGTTCTGGTTCCAACAAGATGATGCTACTACCGTAAAAATTGATTTATTGCTTTCTTTCAATAAATCAGAAAGATTTGGCGATAGCATCATTCCGAGAAATGGTCCAATTAATTGGCCTCCAAGATCATGCGACATAACTCCCTGGATTATTATCTTTGGGGTTATATCAAGTCATTGGTTTATGCTGATAATGTGGTAAACCAACAAGGTTTAGAATCCATGAAAGGGCTGTAATGATGCAGGGATTAATTCATTGGACAAAAGCAAATTCAACGCAGGTTCAATTCCCTAGAATTAATTTGTTTATTTTAATCTCCAGACCACTTAATGTTAAATTTAGAAATTCGCTTTCGAGGCACGTACGTACGGCGGCTTCAAGAAAAGATATTATTTTACAATAAACTACACATTAAAAAGTTCATAAGAGCTGATTGTACGAAATCATATTCCTTCAGATGAATTGAGGAACGGAAACTTTCAGAGAAAAACGCTGACGTCGAAGTAAGCACGTGTGGCTCGACAAAGAGCTGAAATTTTGAGCGGGCGAACGGATCAAAAATTTGGGAGGAGAAAACCGAAGTGTGGGAGCTATTAAGAGGGCCAAATGAGAGTTTGTGAGGGAGTCTTGACACATCGGAAAAACTAGTAAGATCGTCGAGAAAAATGCGAGGCTGAAATTGATCTCTTTAGCATTATTATAAAATTATATTGAGTGATATTAGTAATTTTTTTTGAAGTTCAATAATTGAGTCAGAAGAATTAAGCAATTGAATATGTGCTAAGTTCCGGGACCAAGGAATTAAAGAGTACCGGTAGTCGTTCGTTATCGTTTATTGTTCGTGTTAGATAGGTCGTTTCTTGTAGAAAATCGCGTGTGCCAGGTTTGTTTTGAATCTATGGTCTTGGAGTTTAGGGGTAAGAAGTATCTGAAAATTTTGGTATATTATTCAGGTTGAAATTGTCTAATTAAAGTAGAGTCAGAAATTAAGAAGTAGGTTGACATTTATTTATTTAAATTTTATTGAGTTTAGGATTGCTAAAACTACCGTATTTTGGCACACTTTATCATTATACTTCTTAAAATCTATAATTGAGTTTCATTACCATTTTCATTATCACAGAGAAAATTTATTAACATCAAAGACCTTCCATTTTCGCGAAGGCCGTACCCTTCCTAGGACCTCTCGACTAGGATCGGTTCGCACCCCATTCGTAAATAAGTCAATCTAGTAATATTTTCCATCCAAACATCTCCCACGAATAGGTGGCTTATTACAATAAACCAGAAACAATAGACGCTTTGGAAGCCAACATAACTCATGTTATTGATGAAATGAGACCTGAATTCCTCGAAAAAGTTGTCCAAAATTGGTCTTGTCGAATGCGGTTCCTCAGAGCTAGTCGTGGTGGACATATGCCGAAAATCATTTTTGAAACATGAATGTCATAAAATTATATTTCAAATAAAAACAAAATTTGGCTTCAATCTTAATTTAAATGTGTTTTATTTCAATTTAAAGTTCTATCACTCTTTACTGACGAGTCTAGATATGGAAATTTTTCTTATAGTCGATGAGTACGAAAGAACCGCCGCTCTGCTGAAGACGTCCATCCTTTTCGAGAAGGTACAATTATGGTTTGTGGAAAAGTTTGATTTGATGGCAGAACTGACTTATCAGTACTTCCAAGAACCATAACGTCTCAGACAAGGTTGCTGAAGCTATCAACGGGGTACTGCCACAGCTTCACGCAGCTATTGAGGAAGATCTCGTTTTTCTGGATGATAATGTAATGCCACACGCATCCCACTACAAGATTACCGCTAGAAAAAAATTTCCTGGTGCCAAAAGTAATCGTATTTTAATGGATTTTCATGGTCACCATGCTCTAGTTGGACGAAGGTGTCAGAAGTGTTTCTGTACGAATAAAAAGTAGTACGAATTAAAAGAACGACCCGGATTGCAACCAAAGTTTAAGGATGAAGAATTATAGGCAAGGCTCGATGAATATCCATCACAAACGCAAGAACGACTCGCAAAAACACTTGGAGACACTCAGTCAGCCATTTGCCATCGTTTAAAAGGAATGGAACCGTTTTTTCACGTGTGAACAACTGCTTCAACGGCAAAAAGAAAGGGGGTTTTACATCTTGTTGTGACTGACGATGATCCAAAACATCGTGCGGCATATGGAATGTATATCTAATTTTCCAAAATAAAGCTACAATTTTCGACAAAAAACGCACGAAATTATTTATACTCCTAATATGTTTAACACTTCAAATGTCAGTAAGTATATTTGTCATAAATGTTCGCTGGAAATAATGAAAGTTACAAAGTGAATTCAAGGCGATATTTCCGTTGAAAAATTGTTTATAACTTTGTTCTTAGTTTCCTCGAAAAGAGTTAACATTATAAATGCGGACGTTTAGGATCAAAAACTCAAATTTTTTATATAAAATTTGCAACAACCTTCAATTTGAAAAACATTTACAATGAACTTACCGAATATTCATCTGTGCATAACATTTTGACCCATTTTTCTTGCTTGAGCTTGTACGATTTCGAGAAATAGTTGAATAGAAACTCCAATCTCAGATCCTCCTCTTCCTCGTCCTTCTTCTTTTTCTTATCCCCCATTTTTGCCGCACGTGAAACTAAAACGGTCGAGTGTCAGTAAAAACTTCCGACACTCGATTTAATATTGCCGTTCATCACTGGGCAACAACTATTATTTAATCGATTATTTCAACACCCCGCCATTTTGATCTCTTTGATGTTCGTGCCGATTTCAATTTGTCTGAGAACATGATTTTCACCACTGCAGCTTGGATGGATGGTGTGGCTTTATTGAAGGCCGCTAAAAGTTATGAAGAGGGGACAGGGGCGTATCCGATGTGTTCTCCATTAAATTCGCACGTTTGATTAGTTTCTTTCAGGAATTCAGAAATTAAACGAAACAACAACGAATAATAACATATACATTTGGTAATAACAAAATTAAGCGGTTTCGAAGTGGCTTCCCTTGGCGGTGATACATTGCTTCAGACGCTTCTTGAAATTTTTGCTCTTCGGGCGTTAATCGTGTTAATCCCGGCGCAGGGATTGCTTCAGCGACACCAAACTTTTGTGGTGTTTAGCACACGCCATGAGTTCCAAAATCGACCACACGCTGTAGTCTATTGGGTTGAGATCCAGCGAGTAGGACAGCCATTCTGCAGATGTGATGAAACCCGGAAAATGGGTCTTACACCATTCTAGGGTCATTTTCGCCTTGTGTGCCGGAGCGAAGTCGTGTTGAACGACGGAAGTACTACGGCCTCGAGAATTTCGCAGCGGTAGACTTCTTGACTGATTTTGACCCCTTGATCCACGAAAACCAAGTGTGTTTTGCCGCTGGCGCAAATTGGCAAGTTGGGTTCCCGGACTCTTTTTCGAAGAATATAATATCAATTTATTTTGGATTATTCTGATGATTGTTTGTTCTTGAAGAAATTACTGCCTTAGATTTTGGTGTGGAGTTATATTGGGCCAATAAAGTCGATATTTTTCGGATCAATCAGTAGGCCATCTTCTTTCACTTCTTTATTTGAAGTCATAATTTCGTATCATATAAGTTATCGTCAAATCCGCCATCTGCTCCAGTTTTAAAACATAACTGTCAACATTTCCTTTGAAGAAATTGGAAACTGGTACTCGTTTGACGACGTGCGTTGAAAAAACGAGGTTTAGAATATCAAGATACAGCTTTGGACCCCCATCAGTGAAGAGGAAAGGTTTATAAGTAGACCATCAGCTTATTGGATTGGTATAGTTCAGGCACTAGAATGTTGTATTTGAGGTTCGATTATTTGACAATTTAATATCAAGGTCAGTGTATTTTCAACTTTAGAGCAGTACATTGTCTAGGTGGTATATAACAGCTATTGAATGATTGATTTAATTCTTGATTATAATGCAAATTTATGTTAACAGATATCTGGTATCCTTTTTTATTATTTGCTTATTGTATGTTTTCAATGGATCGTCTGATAAAATACGAGGGTGGTTCAAATATGATCGAGACAAACTATGTAGATGTGTTGTGAAGGTCGTAGCTTGAGTATGTGATAGCTGGGTCTCTTATGAACAGTGTGGCATTCGTTTTCGTCGGAGCAGGTGTTTCACGCGTGTGCTACGACCATGAGTGAACGTCAGGTGTAGACTGCCGTTGCGCAACGTATTACCATTCATGTTTTAGTAGGAGAAGACGTTAAAAACACGGATATTTTTGTGCGTTTGCAAAAGCAGTTCGGTAGTGAGTGCTTGAGTAGGGCTGCAGTGTTTAAATGGGCCAAAGCATTCAAGGATGGCCGCGAAACTGTCGAGAATGAGTCGCATGATCGTCGACCGTGAACCAGCGTCACATCAGACAACATTCGCCGCGTAGAACAACTCATTTTAGAGGACCGTAAGATGAATGCTCGAGACATTTCGGCTGAAGTCGGCATCAGTATTGGTATGGAGTCTATCATCCACGAATACCTTCAATATTGCAAAATAACGGCGCGATGGATTCCTAAACTGTTGAACTTCGAGCAAAAATTAACGCGGTTTGAAGTTTGTCGCCGCTTACTGACGCGATACGAGACGTAGGGGGACAGTTTTTTAATGCAAATCTTCACTACAGACGAAACATGGGTATACTATTACACTCCCGAAACCAAGGTGACAAGTAAAGAGTGGAGGAAGAAGGAGGAAGGGCGCCAGTCAAAGTGAAGGCAACCTGGTCCGAGGGTAAGGTAATGTGTACTGTGTTCTGGTACCGGCAGGACGTGCTGCACGTCGATTTCCTGCGCACTCGACGTACCATCAATGCTGCATACTACTCTAACCTTCTGAAAACTCACGCGAAATCCGCTTATCGATCGAAACGGAGTATTCCAGCACGAAGTGCGATTCTCCCCCAGAATAACGCGCGCCCTCATACCGCGCGTCTCACGCTCGATACAATATCAGAATTGGGGTGGAGGGTACTGGAATACCCCCCCTACAGTCCAGATTTATCGCCCTGCGACTACCACATGTTTGGACCACTGAAAGAGGCTCTCGGAGGTCAAAAATTCAACACCCACGACGAGGTAGAAGGGTTTGTGCGCACATGGCTGTCCGAGTTGCCCAAGGAATTTTTAGATACCGGCATTAAAAACTTCCGGAAAAGTGGAAAAAATGTGTAAATAATGAGGGGAATTCCTTATAAAAAATGTGATTGTTTGTAAATTTTTCGATAATAAATAAAAGTGTTATAGCATTTATCTCGATCATATTTGAACCACCCTCGTAAACATTATATATTAAAGTCTAGCCTGCGATAGTGAGCCTATTCTAAAAAGCACACAATCATTTTCCCTTCCCCTAAAGTTTGTAGCAATTTCATAAATCATGCAAGTGGCTATATATTATAAATTAGAAAGGTATGTGACCGGACAGTATTGCTTCTGACCTCGAATTCTTCATCAGTGTGTCCAAACTATTCGTTTGAGACCATTTTCAGCATAAAAATCTGACATTTCAGATATTTTCGCCAAATACGCGCACGAAAATGGATCAATTCGGGAAATTTATTGGATACTGCTTCTATTTTATGGTTTTATGGTTCATAATGATCCATCAAAATGATGTCAATAGACAGATTGGAAACCTTGTTAGAGATGATAATGACAATCATACCAGAGAGCGATCAATTTCAGCAAGCAGACTTGCTAACCTGTCCCTGTATATGACGCCATTAAATTATTTTCTCGGAAATTGTGCGAAGTTGCATGTCTACACGGATAAATCAGAGAAAATTGAGCACTCATAAGGTAACCTTCGACGTTTCATTGCTGAAATACAGCCTGATTCACTGCGAAGGTTTCGTGTAGAATTTCGTGTCGAAATCCCATTCAAATACTAATGGCATTAAATTATCTCCAATGAAGCCAATAAAGAAGATGCTGAAAACAGTCTCTGTATTTTGTTTCAATTTAAAAATTCCTCTATTTATGTTAAAAATTCTTCGTCTCGGAAAAAATAACTCTTCATAACCGTTTACATTCTATGACTGGAGTTACCAAAGATCAAGATGTTTATGAAACAATTGTTTAGAAAAAAATTCGCGTATCCCAGACAATGTGCAAAAAAACTGAAATCGAAAAACTTTAATTTCGTGAGCTAAGGTGCAGTCCCGTCTTCACTGCTGATATGGATAAGAAAAAAGAAGAAATCGTTACTGACCCAAGGATTGATCTCATGGGACAGTTACTCCTGTTATCCTATCGAGCCAAACCAGATAAATGGAGTAAAACACTGTCCAACGAAGAAAATGTAGTAAGTAATGCCTAGTCGATCATATTTCTGATTTGAACATTGTCTTACCTTCCATCTGATATATTGTACTTCGCTTATAAAAATTTCCAACGATTTTTCATGTTTTATAATGCTTTTGATGATTTGAGACAATATTAATATGTCATTTGGACATTGAATTACATGACTGACATGCAATGAACTTTTGATAATAGACGTTCGAAATTTTTTCTCAAAACATACAGTTTTGGGAAATTTTGGAAACAAAATGAAGCCATTGTATAAAAAGGATTTGTTTACTCGGTGGAAGGTATTTACAATATATAGAATATCAAACGGAGTAATTTCTGTTACACTTCGAAACAGATTTTAATTTCATGAAATTTCTTAAAACCTTTCAAAATCAAATTAACTAAATGCCTCAGAAACACTGTTTCCTTTAAGAAGTAGTAAAATAAACGGAGGTTTATACTTGAAGAAGGTATATAAAATTATTAAATAAAAAATTATTAATATAAAAGAAGGTATATTAATATAAAAGAAGGTATATTAATATAAAAGAAGGTATATAAAATTATTTAAAATATTTCAATATGTACAGATATATTCTGTTAGCCTTCTACATATTTGATTTCAAAAAATTTTATTCAATATTATAACATCCAAATGATATAACAAAATTCAATAAATATAAATTGTTAACAGAAATCCTATAAATTGAATATTCTAAGAAGACAAAATTTTTATTTCTGCTCATCCCTCTTATGAAAACAGATATTTTTCAAAAATGTTTAAAATAATCTTAAGAATTGCATCATTAAACTATCTCACTTAGAATATTCAATATTATTGGATATCTAACTGAGTTACTTTTTAGAAAAATCTCAAGATATGTAAAAACATTACTAAAAAACAAGCTTTAAGAGTGGCTTTGCTTCGTTAGTACTCAATCATATCCATATTCAATAAAATATAACATCAATCAACAAAAAATATTTTCTCACCTTCATATTTTATTTGTAATATATAATTATTTGGTTTCCTTAACATTTTTTATACAGATGGTCTTTGTGCTATAACAGAGGTCGCTAAATTGCCTTTCAATCTTTTAGGTCAATGGTAAACCACAGAATGATTTATTTCGACTCAAAATTACACTCCATTTAAATTTTCAGTATTCATTTACCAAGCAGCTTTCTGAATTGTTAAAAGGTTAGAAAATATTCTTTGTTGATTGATGTTATATTTTATTGAATATGAATATGATTAAATACTGACGTAGCAAAGTCTCTCTTGAAACTTTTTTTTAGTAATGTTTTTACATATCTTGAGATTTTCTAAGAAGTAATTCAGTCAGATATCCAATGATATTGGATATTTTAAGTAAGATAGTTTTATGATAAAATTCTTAAGATTATGTTAAACATTTTTGAACAATATTTGTTTTCATAAGAGGAATGAGCAGAAATAAAAGTTTTGTCTACTCAAATATTTAATTTATAGGATTTTTGTTGACAATTTATAATTATTGGTTTTTGTTATATCATTTAGATGTCTTAAAATGAATGTTTATTTTATATGTCGTTTTATATAAGTGGTACTTATATGGCATTAATTTAATTCCTGAAGTTATAGTATTGATTATAATTTTTGGAATTGAATATGTGGAACGCTATCAGAATATATCTGTAAATATTAAAATATTTAAATAATTAAGACGTAGTTTCTCGAAGTAGAACAAGCTGCCGCTATAGACAAAGCAAGCATTTCCTCATCTTCCTGTAGAAACTCTGAAATGCGCCAAATATTCATCTTTGGAGGCTCAATATAAAGTGACGTGATTAAACATGTGCTTAGGGTCGGATCAGTTCGAATGTCACTCGTGGATCTAAGCAGCCTAACATAACGTGGAACCATATCAGAAAAATTGCGAATAGCCTTTGATTTCTCTCAAGGGTGCGAGAATCAAATATCTGTTTTTTTTATAGAAAATGATCACTCACTTCCTCGACGATCCAAACGAGGAAGATCTCATCCTAACGCTCAGCGGTGGGCAATTTAACGTTTACAAAGAATACGAGAGCAGCATCAAGCAGAAGTATACTCATTTCTTCCGGAAGAAAGTTGAAAAAGTAACCGTGGAGAACTTCCGTAGCGTGTTGAATTATGGCGACCTGTCCGGAAAACCAGTAGACGACTTGTGGGTGATGCTCAATACCCTCTTCATTCCGATGCTGAATCATCCGGGAAATCAAGCCGGATGGCCGGAGACTGTGAAAAAAGACGTAAAGACTCATCTGGCAGATTTCAAAAATCATGTGGAAGAGGTGAGTTTATTCGGTAGAATGAAATGATGCTTGGAGCCATCGTGCATTATCGTGTTTCTGTATGTCTTCTATTCTTGAACATAGATACCTTCCCTCATGTTAAGGCCTCATTTATCATTCTTTTTAATCAAGTTTCAAGGTTCAGTAACGTTCATTAAATAGGGTGTATCAAGTGTGCTTTGGCAAATATGTAATCTCTGCAAGGCTATTCAGTTAAGCTAATTTTCATTGTTTCAATAGATTCGTGGAGCCATACGAGGAGAAACGATCTTGCCAATGCCTACTGGATATAGTGACATCCACAGAACAATCTCCATATTCGTTGATTCTTCGGGGGAATCTATTGATAGTGATCTAAAAACTAAAATCGAAAATATGATAGTCAAATGGTCACACATCTGCAATGATGTGATAAAAGAAAATTCAAAAAATGCTTTCGCTAGCGACTGTCATCCAACACCAATGATAGAGATAGAATTCTGGGAGAAACGATATAAAAATTTCCAAAACATATACGACCAACTTAATGATCCGAGGGTTAAGAAGATGGCGGAATACCTAGAACTGACTGAGAGTACGTACTTGAAGATGTTCAAGACTATGTTTCGGAACGTGGTGTCAGCTCTTTTAGAGGCTAGGGATATCACGATTTATTTGAAACCCTTGATTTCTCACATACGCAGGTTTGAAGAGAATGATTTTTTAGATTTGAGGAACCACATAAAACCGTTGATTCACGTTGTTGGTCTCATTTGGGCGCACTCAAAATACTACGCTTTTCCAGAAAAAATTGTCACGTTGTTTCGACAGATAACAAACCTTCTGATTCAATCAGTTGTGCGAAATCTGGATCCTCAATCTATTTTCCTTGGAGAACCTGAGGATATATGTGACAAGGTCACGAGGACCATCGACATCCTTCAGCTCTTCTTGGATTCCTTCGAATACGTCAGAGAACATCTATCGCAATATTATGCCAAAGTCGAGGAACCAAACTACCAACCTTGGACGTTCCATAGAAGGACAGCCTTTCAAAGGCTGTTAGAATTCCTAGACAGGCTGAGTTTAGTAAAAAAAATCCTCGTAGCAAACATCGACTACAGCAAATTGGAACGAGTTGAAATAGGAGGACTCAAAGGAAAGTATTTGTCGGTGAGATGTGAGGAAATTTTCACAGATTTCGGCAGAATATATAGAGTCTTTCAGAACGTGACTTACGATGTTTTGGATATCGAGGATCATCAGATACACGAGGATTACAAAGTTTTTGAAGAGAAGTGCGCGGATATCGACAATCGATTAGCATCGGTCTTTCAGCAAGCTTTCGAAGAGTGTTACAACTTGGACGCTTACTTCAAACTTATCAGTATAATTGGAAACCTGATCGACAGGCCTTCAGTTAGTGCAGAAGTAACAGAAACCATCAAATCGATCGTTGAGAAAATGGATAAAGAAGTGGATGAAATAAAGAAGTTGTACGACCATGGAGAAACGAACGGAATTGTGGTGGATAACTATTATCCACCTGTTGCTGGTCGAATATCCTGGTACAGAAAGCTCTACGAAAGGGCGGACAAACCTGAAGTGAATTTTCTTTTGATCGAGCATGAAATCATGAGTTCACAAGGGGTGAAATACATGCTGAAGAAATATGAACAGATGAAGAAGATTATAAAGGACAGTATCTCGAAACACCTACAAGATTGGATAGGAAGATGCCGTAAGGAAATACAGAACTCTTTGCGTAAAACTCAGCTGAGAAGAGAAGCCGAAAAAAATGAGATTAAGGTGAATTTGGATGACAGATTGCAGGCTGTACTGAGAGAGATGCGTTATCTGGTACAAATGGAAATAGGTAATTTACCAGATGAAGCCAGGAAGGTGTTCGAACAAGTTGAATCAATCTACGAGTCGTACGTTCGGTTGACGAGAATTGAACAGTATTATAATTTCATGAAGAACGGAACTGTTGGGGTGGAATATGATATGATAGCAAGTGAGATGGACAAGATTGATATCATGCTGGACCCTCTCTTCACGATGATCACATGGAACGAAAATGGTAAGGTGTATTTCATCTTTTTGAGCAACAGCAATAGTGAATAGCTATGTTTTGCTCGAAAAAGTTGAGTCAAGTCGAATAGAAATACGAAAGCAGAAACTGAACTACTAACTAAACAATTTATTTTATATTCTTTTTTATTCAATAGTTTCACCAACTATATTGAACTTTTCAATTAATCTTTATTCGCCTGAATTTGCTGCTCATAGATCGATGATGGATAGAGCAACTTTCGTTCCATTATTTGAACTCACTCAAAGAAGAAAACTTAATACCATTGAAGAAATTGACATGAAAAGTCATTTGGAAGAGAAAACTTTATAATGAAAGAAAATAATAGCTCATTTTCATACAAATATATTCCATTTCAAAAATAGAGAACAATTAAGAAAAATCTAGGATAAATAATTATGTAAAAACAAATTGTAGAAATTACTATGTTTTACTACCGATAAAAATATATATTACACAGTTTCTTGTGACTCAAGTTTCGGAAAATGAACTATCCCATCATCAGACAACTAATAATTAACTATATATTTTTATTGGTAGTAAAACAGTAAAAGAGTAATTTCTACAATTGGTTTTAATTATTATCAACTACCAAATAGTAACGGCTGAAACAATTCAGTATCTAGGATAAATAATTTGGACCAATCTCACAAATGATGGTTTGAATATTTCAAACAAAAAATATTGAAATAACTATCGCATAAGATTTCCAATTTTTTCTTCAGATTTATGAAAATATATAAACAACTGGCTAGATCATAAGTCAGGAAATTATATAAACTGAGTTGTCACCAATACATACTCATAAATATTGGCCAAAGGGTATCAACATTTACAAAAACATTCGAGGAACTCTAATTTTGCTCAACATCTTTTCCAAATCAATCATTGTTTTCTCTCAGCGAAACATATTTCTTGGTATAAGTTGAATAAGAATGACATTTGTTAGACTGTTTTTGGAAATTGTATAAGGCCATGTTAAAATTCAAGCTGAAATATTTCCACAGATCCTCAAAATATCGATGTAATGTATGAGATAGTCAAGTACTTATATGACCGAGTCAAAGAAGCCCAATCCAACACCAGTCACCTCTTGAATAGCATAAATATGTGGTCCACCGTTCCACTCTTCGTGAGAAAGGACGGCAAGAAAGATAACCTTCTTAGCATCGATGATAAAAACGAGAGAGTGCAGAAACGATACGACCAAATAATCTCCTGTACTCAGGAACTGAAGAATGTACTCTACCATAACTACCATCTTTACTTCGATCTTCCCTACACACCACCACCAACCCCACCTTCGGAACTGATACAGAAAATGGACTTGGAACCGGCCATCGACGACGAAAGTTCTTCCATGAAAGGTTCATATCATTCAGCAGACGAAGATGAGGTCGAAGATGTACAACGACAAAAAACTCCAAGAGCTACAACGGTTGACTCGACGTCCAGAGCTGAAACTTCCGAAGATAAGTTCAACAAAAGGAGGGAATACATTCAGGCCAGCAGCCAGAAACTGCAGAAATATCCGCTTACCGAGACAGAGAGCGATGTTACCATGGAAGAGCTGACCCAACCGCCCGAGCCAAATATATCCGAGAAGTGGGACGCTTACCTCTCGTCCATAGACCGTATCATCGTCGCTGAGTTTATCAAGGCAGTCGAGGTATCACAAAATTATTTTTTGAATGAAATGGGGGACGTTACTCCAATAACACCATTTTTGGAAGTCTTGATGGAGCTCAAGGAACCCAATATTGTTTTTGAACCCTCCGTCGACAAGAAAACGGTACCGAATTTCCTCACCCTGATTGAAGGCATGTTGAAGGATATGTACAACATGGGTTTATATATGGAAAGAATCGATCCTATGAGTAGCACGGAGAATTTTCTCGATGATATTTTGAATAACGAAAGCTGCATGGACAACTATGAAGAAATAACTTCGAGGATTATTTTGGCCATGAATAGAGCAGCTACTTATGTGCATACATTTGATAATTACTTTCCCTTGTGGATAGATGACAGACAACAATTTCTTCAAGAATTTCTGAAATATTCGAGAAGATTATCAGCCGAAGAGAAAGAACAACTTAAGGACCAAGAGGCGCCACCCATCAAGGAAGTTCCCCCTACGATGGCACTCTTCAAGGAGAGTATAGATTTTTACGACAAATTATATGACCAAGTGAAGAAACTTCCTATGGAAGAACTTATGGAAGGTGGTTGGTTGAGAATAGTTGTGAGACCTTTGAGGCAAGCTATCCTTAACGTCATCTGCAAGTGGAGTAATCTATTCAAACAGCACTTGTACAACCACGTCATAGACAGTCTGAATAAATTAGAAGCTTTCATCTCTGAATCCACCAGTGTTATGCTCACCCCGCTGGAACAAGGCGATGTCGAAGGTCTCTTGAAGATAATGAAATACCTCTTCAAAGTTAAAGAAATGATGGTGGAGACTGATGCAATGTTCCAACCTTTGAAAGATGTAATGGACCTGCTGCATTCATATCATGTGGAATTTCCGGAGGAAATTCACGTTCAGTTACAGGAAATTCCTGATCGTTGGATGAATTGTAAGAAGGTAAGTATCGATTGACCTGATTTTTTAATTTGTCATAAGCTGATCTTACTCAAGGTAGCATTTGGTTACTATATATATATATATATATATACTATAAACCAAAATATCCGATTCCTGCAGTTTAGACTGCTTATTCACTACAAAAAATATGTTTATTTAATATTTTCGACTCCGTCGACTTCATCACAATACTAAGGAGGCAAAGATTGGACAAGAAGTCCTCCATCTATCCTCTCGAAAACAATTCATCGAGTGATATATATGGTTTCAACAGGAGTATTCAGCATTCAGACCCAGAACCGAAAAATCAGTATTGATGATTTTTCAGGCATTTATAGCAAAAGGGCAATAAGGTGATTTGTTGCATCTAAAAAAAAATGATATGCAGTGATGCAGTCTGATAAATAAGTTGCTATCAAAGCACTAAACTCATCATTTAAAAGATGGTGGAGAAGAAGAGTTTTGTTGGTCTAAATTTGTCGATAGTTGGTAACTAAAAAAAAGTAGCCAGAAATGGGCTTCAACTTTTTTAGGATTTAGTTTTTTCTTTCACTTAGAGAAAGAGATACACAAAAAATAATTCCGGAAGAAAGAAAAACAGACAGTGAAGCACACTGGTGGAATCTTTCAAGTTTGGAGTTCCTTCAGAACTTCTACTTCCACCCAACAACAAGAAATGCATATTCTCACGGGCTCCCCTGCAATATAGTGTAGTAGCCATAGAATGGGAAGGTAATACTCGGAATGTAACTCGCCACAATAGATCACTAGGTCGTAGTGTACCATTAACTTTAAAAATGATCATGACTTATTTGAAGATTGTATGATTTCAGGTCGCAGCAACAACTAAGCAAGCAGTTGCTCCTTTACAAGCAGTCCAAATAAATTCGATCAAGAGAAGGATAAGAGTGTTTGATACGCGGGTCACATTTTATCGAAGTCAGTTCAAACGCGATTCACTCTTCAGGTACGATTGTAAGGATGTTTACACGAAGATAAATCGTAATCATGCCATCATTGAAGATTTGGAGAAAGAAGAGAAACAGTTGGTGGAAGATGGAAACGTATTCGATATCATCGTAGACGAGATTAAACCTATAAGACAGAGTCGCAAGGAATTGAAACAAATCAAGCAACTCTGGGACTACGTAAATATGATGAATTCCTGCATAGACCAGTGGAGAGCTACTCCATGGAAGAAAATAGATGTTGAAGGAATGGAGCTGTCTTGCAAGAAATTTGCGAAGGATCTACGCGCTATGGATAAGGAAATAAGAGGATGGGATGTTTTCATACAAGGTGAAGCTTCTATAAGAAATCTTCTCACGTCCTTGAGAGCAGTTACTGAGCTGCAAAATCCAGCTATTAGGGAGAGACATTGGCAGCAGTTGATACAGGCTACCAAGGTAATTATAACTATTTCAATTTAGAGGGTTTTCATTTGTGATCTAAAGAATACTATGATAATACATGTAGGTTTTAACTGGAATAAAATTAAAATATACCGCACTGATATTAGTTTAAGGAGATAAGTATACTGTGGATAGTCTTTCTTGTGCAAATATTCAACTGGACGTAAAAAGAAGAAACTGAATTCTGCTATAAGAATGTAATCGCGTGTTGCTTATTCTGATACTCTTAGATTCTATCAGAACACCTTTCAAAAGTCTTTTCTAACATTTCTTGTCTTCTGGTAGGATTTCATCGCATTTTTTTGAAATGTTAATATTAATTGCATATCTGTTTACAGGTACCGTTCGTAATGAGCGAAGAAACCACGCTGAATGACCTTCTCACCCTGAATTTACATGAATATGAAGAAGAGGTTAAAACTATCGTCGATAAATCTGTCAAAGAAATGGGAATGGAGAAGATACTGAAAGAGCTAAACGCTACTTGGACCTCGATGGCACTTGATATAGAGATTCACCCAAGGACTGGAGTTCATCTGATAGTAATCTCGGAAGAATTGATAGAAACATTGGAAGAAAACCAATCTTCGCTGCAAAACATGATGAATTCGAAATTTATTGATCATTTCCTAGAAGAAGTAACCGATTGGCAAATAAAGCTATCGACCGCTGATCAGGTTATACAGGTGGGCACAAAATTTCGATAATCTTTTCAAAAAAACTAGATCTGTTCGTCCTCTAACAAGAACACTTCCCACACCATAACTATAAGACATTGGTAGCTGTATAATTACTCGATTGGTGCAAGAAGTTTCAGATTTCCAGGTCACCTTCAGAAACGGAGTCTTCCTAAATCAAGATGAAAACCAAATCGACATTTCTTCGTGAAGGGTACATTAGGCTATTTTTTATGTCCACAGCTTCAATATTTTTGTAGTCGTCATTCTAAGACTGCTCTAGTTAGAAAGTTCATGTAGCAGTTTACAGGTGTGAATGTGGAACTCGTGCAACCAGTTTTTCACAATTTGGCTGCTCACAACACAATGGTGTGTACGTTGTTCATTTGTTAATTGGCTATAGTAGTTAACGTACTCTATTCCAGTAAATCTCCGGATTTTTCTGTCCAACGGCCGAGTGCATTATGTAGCATACTGCGTTACCTTGGGAAGGTGGAGGCCCTCGGGAAGTATTCGTACGACCTGGCCATCAAATTGGTGTTGGACTCGAGGGAGCAGTAGTTGACAGTCCGCATGCTGGACTAGGAGGGTATTCCTTCCATCTGTTCGTAGCAACCCATGTTCAGGATATTTCGAGAAATGCGTCAGGGTTTATTGGGACTTGACGGTACGACTGGCCTCATCCTGAACCAGGATCGATTACGAGATGTTTCTGGGGTTTGCTGATCTCGACGATACGGCTAGACCGTTGGTGCTTGAAGCCAGGATCAATTGAAAGACTTCAGAAGGGATCGTGGGTCTTGATGAGGCCGGATTGACGGTTAATCTTGAGAGTATCTTGGTTCGTGGGACTGCGTTCGGGTAGTTGGATAAGAAGCCCCTTCAGCATGTGGGTACTGACCATGCAGAGCCAGTAAAGGTTGGATAGTGCTTCGCTGCAGACGGTTGTATTTTTCGAACTGAAGCCCAAACTGGAAGCTGGTGGGTGCAGCTCTTCGAAGTGGTTCTCGCCATGCGCGATGATAAGGCGTAACCCTTATCACACTTTCTGCTTCTTGGGGAAGATTATGGAGACCGTTACTTGAAAGAGCATCAATAGAAAAATCACACTGGTTGATGATTTGAGGGGTTTTCGCTGCATTTATAGTTTTAAGTCGCTTCAGATAACACTATTGCTCTTCGTTGCTCTTTGCGGCATAATTGCCTTCTTTTTAACATACACCACTAGCTGAATACTGGATACTGAACTGTTTCAGCCGTTACTATTTAGTAGTTGGTACTAAAAAAGAATTAGAGATTAAAAGAAGCTGTAGAAATTACCATGTTTAACTATCAATTTATTGCTAATAAAACATAGTAATAAATTGGTAGTAAAAAATTGTAATTTCTACAACTTTTTTTAACTGAATACTAATTCGAATATGAAAAATAATTGAACCTTTTTGGGTAGGTAGCCAGATATCAATATAGATATTTAAAAATAAAATTTTAAGAAAATTGTATATTATAAAGAAAGAAAAACAATAGTAATAACAACATGAATTTTCTATAAATTAACAATTCAATAAATTTATCGGAATTTCTTTAGGCCTTCATGGAAGTTCAGCGCAAGTGGATGTATCTGGAAAGCATTTTCATTGGATCCGAAGACATACGTATCCAGCTCCCTGAAGACTCCAAACGCTTCGACTTTATCGATAAGGAATTCAAAGACATTCTCTCCAATCTAGGACGAAATCTTAATGTTATAGTCGCTACGAATCAAAATGGTCTCTTCGACCGACTGGACTATCTCTCGGAACAACTGACGCTTTGCGAGAAAGCTCTCAACGATTATCTGGAAACGAAAAGATTGGCCTTTCCCAGATTCTACTTCGTTTCGTCGGCCGACCTTCTGGACATCCTCTCGAATGGAAACCAACCAGATCTCATCCAGAGGCACCTGACTAAACTCTTCGATTCGTTGGCAAGGCTTACTTTCGAATCTAATTCTAAAAAGGCATACAATATGAAGTCTAAAGAGAACGATGAGTACGTTAAACTGGTAACACCTTTGGAATGCGTGGGCAAAGTGGAAATTTGGCTAAACAAACTGATTGACGTAATGAGGAAGACCCTACGTTCTTGTTTGGATGAGGCCATAGCCACTTACGAGGAGAAACCGAGGGAGTTGTGGATTTTCGACTATCCTGCTCAACCTGCTCTTTGTGGTGAGTTGTCACGTGGTTGGTACACTAAATGGGGCGTTTTTGCTGTCCTCATAAGAGGAATCATCTATAATTTAGTATTTTGAGCAATATTGATTTGAACCCATTACATTAGAAGATTCGATGATATATTTTAGCTCTGAAAAAATAGAATACTTGAAATACCCTCTATATTTCTGATGAATAGTTTCAAACAGCTGATTCATTGCAATAATGTTACAGGCACGCAAATATGGTGGACTACAGAGGTGAACCTTGCCTTCGCTAGATTAGAAGAGGGTTATGAAAGCGCATTGAAAGATTACCACAAAAAACAAGTGACGCAGCTGAACGCTCTCATCAACTTGCTCCTGGGAGATTTAACACCGGGCAACCGGCAGAAAATAATGACCATTTGCACCATTGATGTCCATTCTAGAGACGTAGTTTACAAGATTATTGCCGCTAAAGTGGATAATTCCCAGGCTTTTCAGTGGCAGAGTCAGCTCAGACATCGTTGGGACTCAAAAGTTAGGGATTGTTTTGGGAATATTTGTGATGCTCAGTTCAGGTGAGGTTTTTGAGATATTTAGTTTTCAGGTAGGACAAAATTACGCTTCTTATATGAAATTTTCTTCGTCATCGTTCCTTTTCAATTTCGTGCATTCTAAAGTGAAAGGAAGTATATTCAACAAGCTGAAAACAGTCTTAAGAATAATTACTTGCGAACTTATTCACGTAGATCGTCAACTGACGTCTAGGAAGAAGTTATCCATATCGAATTTTTTCAGATACCAATACGAATATCTTGGAAACACTCCACGTTTGGTCATCACACCCTTAACAGATAGATGTTACATTACTCTAACTCAAAGTCTGCACCTCATAATGGGTGGAGCACCTGCCGGACCTGCAGGTACCGGCAAAACTGAAACGACCAAGGATCTAGGCAAAGCCCTCGGAGTTATGGTCTATGTCTTCAATTGTTCAGAACAGATGGACTACAAGTCGATAGGAAATATTTATAAGGGCCTGGCCCAAACTGGATGCTGGGGTTGTTTCGACGAGTTCAACAGGATTTCCATTGAAGTCTTGTCTGTTGTTGCAGTACAGGTCAAAACAATCCAAGATGCTATAAGGGAGGGCAGAAAAAAATTCAAGTTTTTGGAATCTAAGATCCAGTTGATTCCAACGGTATGTTATTAAGTTATTCACTCTTGTCTCGCATGTTATAGTTCTTTAAGTGTATATCTTATAAAGATTAAAAACTATTAATTTAACAAAAGGATATTGTGGCCAAAATTATAGTCTAATATTCTGATGTACAACCAAACCTTCATCCTTCGAGTTGGTCAGCTTCTGGATTTTTATTTTCAAAAGATTCAAAACAATCATACTCCTTAATTTACAATTACATTGGTTTATTAATTATACTCTTCACATAAACATCTTCACAAGAAACAATTCGAATATTCCAGTAGCTATTTATAACCTGACAACCATGAGAAATAAACACGAAAATTTTTTGCATACTATAGATCACTTCATGACTAGGTAATAATAGTCATCGTTTCTGTCAAATAAAGATGAAGAATCCTCACAAATAAAAGTTAAATACTAAAAGCATGGTAGTTCTAGTGGCTGTAAAGGGAAAACTTTTATTTATAACAGTCGTGACTGTGAAGTTTTTCTATAAAACCTTTCTATTGATAGGAAACATCTGATAATTCTGATATAAAAATATATAATTCTCTTTAATAGGACATTTTTTGCCATAGAAGGTATATTAAAACAAAATCAAATTTTCCACAGATTGGAATTTTTATCACAATGAATCCTGGTTATGCTGGACGCACTGAACTGCCAGAAAATCTCAAAGCTCTCTTCAGACCTTGCGCCATGGTCGTTCCAGATTTCGAGCTCATATGCGAGATAATGCTCGTTGCAGAAGGCTTTCAAGAGGCTAGACTTCTAGCGCGTAAATTCATAACCCTGTACACGCTCTGCAGAGAATTACTCAGCAAGCAAGATCATTATGATTGGGGTCTGAGAGCCATCAAATCAGTTTTGGTGGTGGCTGGAGCACTGAAGAGAGGAGACAGACTGAGACCTGAGGATCAAGTTCTCATGAGAGCTCTAAGAGACTTTAACATCCCTAAAATAGTAACAGAGGACGTCCCAGTATTTATGGGACTGATTGGTGATCTTTTTCCATTGCTTGATGTACCCCGTAAAAGAAATATGGAATTGGAGAAAACGATCAGATCGGCCGCGATAGATAGCCAGCTTCAACCGGAGGAGGGCTTCATTTTGAAAATTGTCCAGCTCGACGAACTCTTGGCTGTCCGCCACTCTGTCTTCATTGTAGGTTTCACCGGAACTGGAAAAAGCATGGTGTGGAAGACTTTGTATAGGACATACCAGATTCAAAAGAGAAAACCTTTCTATAACGACTTGAATCCTAAAGCGGTAACCAACGATGAATTGTTTGGCGTTATAAACCCAACAACCAGGGAATGGAAAGACGGTCTGTTCTCAAATATTATGAGGGATCAGACGAATTTAACAGGAGAAGGACCAAAATGGATTGTGCTGGATGGAGACATTGATCCCATGTGGATCGAATCTCTCAATACTCTGATGGATGATAACAAAGTACTGACTCTGGCTAGCAACGAAAGAATTGCCCTCACTAAACATATGAGACTCCTGTTCGAGATAGCGAGCCTTAGGACAGCTACACCGGCTACAGTGTCCCGAGCTGGAATTTTGTACATAAATCCGGCAGACTTAGGATGGAATCCTTACATCGCATCTTGGATAGAGCAACGTTCATCTTCAACCGAAAAAACCAATCTAACCATATTGTTCGATAAATATGTTCCCCATTGTCTCGAAACCATGAAGGGAAAATTCAAGAAAATTACACCAGTTTGCGATATAGCTCATGTTCAGATGTTGTGCTTCCTTCTAGATTGTTTCTTGACCCCTCAAAATATTACCCCAGATAGTCCTAAAGAATGGTACGAGATATACTTTGTCTTTGCAGTAATTTGGGCTTTCGGGTCGTGTTTGTTCCAAGACCAGTTGGTGGATTGGAGGAACGAATTCAGCAGGTGGTTTCTGAATGAGTTCAAGACAGTCAAATTTCCTGCGAGCGGCAATGTATTCTCCTTCTACATCGATCCCGAGACTAAAAAATTTTTACCATGGAGCGATCTTGTACCCGAGTTTCAATTTGATCCCGACATACCTCTCCAGTCCACTCTAGTTGAAACTAACGAAACAACTAGAATTAGATTTTTCGTTCAACACTTGACCACCAAAAAAGTGCCGGTTATGTTAGTAGGTCCCCCCGGTAGTGGAAAAAGCGTGATTCTGAATTCTCTAATAGAAAACCTGCCCGATACTTATCTGGTCACAAGAATACCTTTCAATTTCTATACGACATCTGAACTTCTTCAACGCATTCTGGAAAAACCACTCGAGAAGAAAGCTGGTAGAGTTTTTGCTCCAGTGGGTGGTAAAAACATGATTTATCTCATCGATGACATGAACATGCCTGAAGTGGACAAATATTTCACCGTTCAACCCCATACATTAATCAAACAGTATATGGACTACCAGCACTGGTATGACAGACAGAAAATAGCTCTGAAGGATATACATAATGTTCAGTTTATATCAAGCATGAATCCAAATGCTGGTAGTTTCACTATTGATCCTAGATTGCAGCGTCACTTCTGCGTATTTGCCGTGAGTTTTCCAACTCAAGAATGTTCTCAGCATATTTACCATAGTATTCTCGCTGAACATTTCAAGAATCCCCTGCTCAAATTTTCATATTCTGTTACGAAAAAATGTTCTAATATAGTTGAAACAGCCCTTGCTGTACATGCAAAGATTGCTCAAAATTTCCTTCCTACAGCTATCAAATTCCATTACGTTTTCACTTTGCGAGATGTATCAAATGTTTTTCAAGGTATTCTGTTCTCAACTGGAGATTCTGTAAAATCGTACAGAGATTTGGTGAGAATATGGTTACATGAAACGAATAGAGTATACGAAGATAAGATGGTCGATAAAACAGATCTCGATAACTACAGGAGGATAATCAGAGATAGTGTTAGACAATATGTTGAAGATTTAGATGAGAGTAGTGTGTTTGCACAACCTCTGATATTCTGTCACTTTGCTCAGGGCTTGGGAGATCCGAAGTATTTCCCTATCAATGAATATTCACATTTGAATAGTTTACTGCAGGAAGCCTTGAACGGCTACAACGATCTAGTAGCAGCCATGCACTTAGTTCTTTTCGAAGATGCTATGTATCATATTTGTAGGATAAATCGTATCCTCGAATTGCCCAGGGGTACTGCCCTTTTGGTAGGAGTCGGTGGATCTGGAAAACAATCCTTAACCAAACTGGCAGCGTTTATAGCATCATTCGACGTTTTTCAAATCCAGCTGAGTAAAACTTATTCCATGACAGACTTACGGTCTGACTTAGCTACGTTGTATATCAAATGTGGTCTTAAGAGTGCTGGAGTTGTTTTTTTGATGTCAGATGCCCAAGTAGCAAAGGAAGAATTCTTAGTACTTATAAACGACATGTTGGCCTCTGGTGAAATATCTGATTTGCTACCAGATGATGAGGTCGAGAACGTTATATCTACTGTAAGAGGTGAGGTGAAAAATCTTGGCTTGGAAGATACCAGAGAAAATTGCTGGAAATTCTTCATAAACAGGGTGAGAGGCTTGCTTAAATGTGTCCTTTGTTTTTCCCCAGTTGGTGCTACTCTCCGTGTACGTGCAAGAAAATTTCCAGCAATTGTTAACTGCGTTTCCATCGACTGGTTTCACGAGTGGCCTGAAGAGGCTCTGTTATCAGTGTCTTCACGGTTCTTGTCAGAAATACCAGATTTGCCAGATGAGTTGGTCAGTTCTATCTCAACTTTCATGTCTTACGCTCACACAAAAGTTAATGAGATGTCCAAAGTATATTTGATTAATGAGAAACGATACAACTATACAACTCCAAAATCATTCCTCGAACAGATTGCTCTATATTCAAAATTAATCACAGAGAAACATGAAACTCTGACGATCAGCATCGAGAGACTGAATCAAGGTTTGGCGAAACTAGATTCAACTTCTGAAGAAGTTGACGGCTTGAAACGTATATTAGCGACGCAGGAAATAGAGTTGAAGGACAAAAATGAATCGGCTAGTAAACTGATTTCGGTTCTCTCTGCGGAAAATGAAAAGGTTGCTGCAGAGCAAGCGATTGCCACCGAAGAAGAGGCAAAAGTTAAGATAATAGAAGAAGATGTTTCAGAGAAGCAACAAGTCTGTGCATCAGATTTAGCCAAGGCTGAGCCAGTTCTGCTTGCTGCTAAAGAAGCTCTCAATACATTGAATAAGAACAACTTAACGGAGCTAAAGTCCTTCTCCACACCTCCAGAGGCAGTTGCCAATGTCTGTGCTGCGGTCTTGGTTTTATTTTCAAAGAAAGGAAAAATTCCACGGGATAGATCTTGGAAAGCATGCAAAGTGATGATGGGTAAACTGGACCAATTTATGAATGAATTAATCAACTACGATAAAGATAATATTCATCCAGATGTTGTGAAGGCAGTTTATGATTATTTGAAAGATCCTCAATTCGAACCGCAGAATATTTATTCAAAATCATCGGCAGCAGCTGGGCTATGTTCTTGGGTCATAAACATAATGAAATATCATGAAGTTTATGTTGTCGTAGAACCAAAGAGACAGGCATTGGATAAAGCCAACAAAGAATTACAAGATGCCAGAGCTAAGCTAGCTGCCCTTAATGAAAAATTAAGTTTGTTGGAGGAAAAACTATCGGTTCTCAGGGCAGAATTTGATATGGCGATAACAGCAAAAATGAAATGTCAAGCAGAAGCGGATGCTACTACCCTAATGATCGACCTAGCGAATCGTCTGGTTACTGGACTGGCATCTGAAAGAATTCGATGGAAAGAACTTATGACAAACTATGCCGCTCAAATTGCTACTCTCCCAGGTGATGTATTGCTGATTTCTTCTTTTATATCTTACGTTGGATGTTTTACTCGGAATTATCGCCAGACTCTACTCACAAAATATTGGATACCATTTCTATTGAAGCTTGAAGTTCAAATACCGCGATCTGAGGAACTCGATCCCCTTTCTCTCTTAACTGATGATGCCCTGATTGCCCAATGGAACAATGACGGACTGCCTACCGACCGGATGTCAGCTGAAAATGCTTGTATCCTACTTAACTGTGCAAGGTGGCCCCTCATGATAGATCCTCAACTACAAGGGATAAATTGGGTGAAAAACATGTATAAAGAATCCCTACATATCATACGGCTGTCCATGAGCAATTATCTGGAAATTTTAGAAAATTGCATTAGTCATGGTTCGATTGTTCTATTAGAAAATATTGGAGAAACAGTCGATTCTGTTTTGGAACCCATACTGGGAAGGGTTTTGATAAGAAAAGGAACAGCTATCCGAATAGGCGACAAAGAAGTTGAATACGATCATAGATTCAGACTCGTAATTCACACCAAACTAGCGAATCCTCACTACAAACCCGAAATTCAAGCACAAACGACACTTATCAATTTTACTGTTACTAGAGACGGCTTAGAAGAGCAGCTATTAGCTACAGTGGTGAATGCAGAAAGACCAGACTTGGAGGAATTGAAATCCAGTTTGACGAAACAAAGCAACCTTTTCAAAATAACCTTGAAAAAATGCGAGGATAATCTTCTCTACAAACTGTCGACAGCTACGGGAAACATCTTAGACGATGTAGAATTGGTAGAGAATTTAGAAACCACGAAAAAAACAGCGACCGAAATTGTCACGAAAGTGAATGAAGCTAAGTTAACTTCTGTTAAGATCGATGAGGCGAGAGAGCTATATAGAACCTGCGCAGCTAGAGCTGCGTTGTTATATTTTGTGCTAAATGACTTGAATAAAATAAATTCCATGTATCAATTCTCTCTCAAGGCATTCAGCGTGGTTTTCAAAGATGCCTTGATGAAGGCTGAAAAATCTGAAAAACTCAAGGAAAGAGTAGAGAACCTACTTGATAATATCACATTCTATGTTTATATGTATACATCCAGAGGTCTTTTTGAACGTGATAAACTCACATTTCTAGCCCATATGGCCTTCCAAATACTTTTAAATAACGAAGAAATTGATCATGAAAATTTAGATTACTTGCTGAGATTTCCGATATTTCCTGGCGTAATATCTCCAGTAGAATTCTTGACGAATACTTCTTGGGGTGGAATTAAATCTCTGTCGCAGCTAGAGGAACTTAGAAATCTTGACAAGGATCTTGAAGGTTCTGCTAAAAGATGGAAGAAGTTTGTAGAGAGTGCAAATCCAGAAAGGGAGAAATATCCGGGAGAATGGAAAAACAAGAAGGAAATACTGCAACTTTGCATGATGCGAGCTCTGAGACCAGATCGAATGACATATGCAGTAAAAGTATTTGTGGAAAATAAACTAGGTGTTAAATATATAACAGCGAGAAGTGAAGATTTCGAAAAATCATACAAAGAAACTAGTAATTCTACACCAACTTTCTTTATCCTTTCACCAGGTGTAAATCCACTGAAGGATGTTGAATTGCTGGGAAGAAAGTTAGGTTTTACTTATCGAAAAGGTAATTTTCATAGTGTATCTCTGGGTCAAGGTCAAGAAGTTGTTGCAGAAACATCATTAGATCTAGCTTCTTCCTCTGGACATTGGGTAATTTTGGAGAACATTCACTTGGTCACCAAGTGGCTACCAATCCTAGAAAAGAAGATGGAAAAAATATCTGAAAAATCTCATGAGAATTTTAGGCTATTTCTCAGTGCCGAACCTCTAGCGGATCCTCACGCCTGTGTTATTCCCCAAGGAATTTTGGAAACCTGTATTAAGATCACTAACGAACCACCAACTGGAATGTTTGCCAATCTTCACAAGGCGTTGGACAATTTCAGTCATGAAACTTTAGAAATGTGCACTAAAGAGACTGAATTTAAAGCGATTTTATTTGCTCTTTGTTACTTCCACGCAGTTGTAGCAGAAAGAAGAAAGTTTGGACCTCAAGGATGGAACAGAAATTATCCTTTCAATGTTGGTGACCTAACTATCAGTGTCAACGTACTTTACAATTATCTGGAGAGTAACAATAAAGTGAGTCCTCAGTTTTAATGTGATTCAAAGTCTATACTATCCTTTTTTAGGTACCTTATGACGATTTAAGATACCTCTTTGGCGAAATTATGTACGGTGGGCACATCACAGATGATTGGGATCGCAGATTATGTAGAACTTATTTGGAAGAGTACTTGAAACCGGATTTGTTAGAAGGTGAATTAGAATTTGCTCCAGGCTTTCCGGCCCCACCAAACTTCGATTATGAGGGTTACCACAAATACATAGACGACAGTTTGCCTCCTGAAAGCCCATATCTTTATGGATTGCATCCAAATGCTGAAATAGGCTTTTTGACGCAATCTTCCGAAGAAATGTTCAAGATTATTTTTGAGCTTCAGCCGAGGGATTCTGGGGCAGCTGCAGGTTCCGGGTTATCCCAGGATGAGAAGGTAAGGAAATTATGCATCCTCGGGGCCTGAAACATCAAATATATTTTGTTTTAGGTTAAAGGAATTATAGAGGATATAATTGATAAGATTCCTGAACCATTCCCTATCCAGGACATGTTTTCGAAACTGGAGGAGAAATCACCTTTCGCCATTGTTGCTCTTCAAGAATGTGAAAGAATGAACATTTTATGCTCAGAGATGAGGAGGAGTCTTAAAGAGTTGGACTTGGGGCTGAAAGGTGAACTAACCATCACCCAGGATATGGAGATGCTTCAGCAATCGTTGTTCATGGATCAAGTACCAGAAATTTGGTCTGCTAAAGCGTATCCGAGTCTCCTGCTCTTGGGATCTTGGTCAGCTGATCTCTGCGCTAGAATAAAGGAGCTGGAAAATTGGGTCTGCGATTTCTTATTACCACCTGCGGTATGGTTGGGAGGGTTCTTCAATCCCCAATCCTTTTTGACCGCCATAATGCAACAAACAGCCAGGAGAAACGAATGGCCGCTGGATAAGATGTGCCTGTTGACGGATGTAACAAAGAAGCAGAAGGAAGATTTCACAGTAGCTCCCAGAGATGGAGCGTACATTTACGGCTTGTACATGGAAGGGGCGAGGTATATTTTCTACATCTTTTTTTTAGGATGGGAAACCAATCATTTTTAATGAAATGTTCATGGAAAAAAGTAATGGTTCATCAAGATCTTTTACCGTCTTTTTGAAATCAGCACGGGAAATAGGCCCTTCTTCTATATCTGTCTTCAATTATCGGATTGTCAATATGACATTCAAATGGCTCATCTGGGTTTCGGTAATTTTAATTTTCATCCTTTGAAATAGCATATTCTCTAGATGCTCACTGTAAGAAATATCTTTATTGGGATTTAAGTGACAAAATAAGTTTGTTTCGATAACTTCAAGCAATGAGTAATTAAAAGAGAAAAAGGATTATTTTTCAGAACCCAGTTTTTCATTTGGTATCATTCTGTTTTTTCGTACTTACCATTGAATGGATTGCAGCATACTTCCTATTTTATTGTAGAAACACGTTAAAATACCCATTGCCACTAGTTTGTTTTCAATTATTCCTACATCTTCCGATTCTGTTTTGAAGCATTCTAGAATCCACTTCAGAAATCTGTAAATTCTGTTGTAATATGGATGGATGTCAGCAGATGGCAGTATCATACATATTTCTATTAAATTCTCTTCGAATCTGCTCCTATTTGAAAAACAAAGATTCTACACTAGGAATTTGGAAAGGTATGTCATACAATACTGAAATATGCCATGACCATTTACTTCTATGTTCCAGTAAGTGCTGGACATTAGTATATTTCTATGGTTACCTATCTAACTATAGATGACATCTCTACAGGTGGTACAGCGTAATATCGTTTTGTTCAGATGTTTCTAATTTTCGAATTTTGAGCCGAGATGGTCTCGAAGAAACGGAGGTCAAAAGTAATTGTGTCCGGCCGGTCGGTCCATAAACACAGTAACTTTTGAACAGAAAGAGATAGAGGCTTGGAATTTTCAGAGTATATAACCTCCCGCAATTGAGCCATAGCTATACAAAAAAAGTCTAATTATTATGGTTAGTTCAAAATATACTCTTGAAGTAGCCTTGGTGTTGGCGAAATAATTGGTGTTAATTAATGAATTGTGGAAATATTCGTTAGTATTAGATTCAATTAATATAAATATTAATGCATATTTCTTTTATACTTGTTTTTATTTATCTGATTGATTTTCAGATGGGAACCGGCTTCAAATAGTATAGTAGATGCCAAGTTGAAAGACTTATTTCCGAATATGCCAGTAGTGTATATCAGAGCAATAACCCAGGACAAACAAGATATGAGGAACATATACGACTGTCCTGTGTATAAGACAAGGATGAGGGGACCAACCTTTGTTTGGACTTTCAATTTGAAGACGAAGGAGAAAGCGTCCAAATGGACACTTGCTGGGGTCGCTCTTTTACTCCAGATATAGTTTATAAGAAAAAATTCTTGAAATTATATTATCATTATTATTTTCTGAACAGTTTCAATGAGTAGAGTATAGTTTTCGGATAAATGTATTCTGATTTGGTTGAATGATTTTGATTAAAACATTAGAAGTGAGCATAGAGATTTTTTTTCGATAAGGAGAGAACAAGAGTCCATTTAGGAGTCCTGGAGATAAAATCACTGGAAATGTTTTCAAAATAAAAAACACAAAACCAAATTGGAAAGAACACAGGAAAGGATATTATACATCACCCATACATCTATTGTTGTGAATAAAAGTTAAAATGGACACGAACCACTAAATATTTTCACATTGCAAGAATTAGATACAGACAGATCAAAAGCTACATTTTATGTGTCGGGTGCTTTTTTTAGAGTGATAGGACTTTTGATAGGGATAACTGTGATTTGACAGCAGGCAGAAGCCATGTTTTGACATTTCTATTCAGTAAGCATTAACAAATTATGGAAAGAGTCACGCCGCAACAACGTTTACAAATTGTTGGAATTTATTTTCAAAATCAGTGTTCTATTCGCCATGGAGCACTATCGATAAACAAGACAAAGAACTGCACGTACAGAAGAATCGCTGCTGTATGTCATAGTATTAATGATGATCCAGATTTGTCTGTTCGTCGACGTTCATAACAAGTTGTACTCTGTGCATCTACCACATGGAAAATTTTGAGTAAAGATCTTGGTCAACACTTATACAAGATCCAACTGATTCAAGAACTAAAGCCACTTGATCATAATGAGCGTCGTTTGTTTGCTGATTGGGCCCTAGAACAGCTTGAAGTTGATCCACTTTTTTATCGTAAAATTGTTTTTAGACATGAAGCTCATTTCTGGTTGAACGGCTATATTAGCAAGCAAAATTGCCGTATATGGAGTGAAAACAATCGTCAAGAAGTTTGCAGGTTCCAATGAATCCTGAAAAATGCACTGTATGGTGTGCTTCACACGCTGGAGGCATCATCGGTCCATATTTCTTTAAAAACGATGCTGGATTTAATGTTACAGTGAATGGTGCTCGTTAGACATGGATGATCAATGATTATTTGTTTCAAAAAGAATGGTATCGACCCAGAAGTGTTTTTTTCCAACAAGTTGCTGCTACACCTCATGCTCCTACCGTAATGTTCTAATTAATTGGCCTCCAAGATCATGCTACATAACTCCACTGGATTATTTTCTTTGGGGTTATGCCAATTCATTGGTTTATGCCTAAGAACCAGAAACAATAGACGGTTCGAAAACCAATATAACTCGTGTTATTGATGAAGTAAGGCTTGAATCATTCGAAAAAATGGTGAAAAATTAGTCTGGTCGAATGCGGTTCCTCAGAGCTAGTTGTAGTGGACATACATTCTGTCAAGAAAGTACCGGGAATTATCGATTTAAATCTGGCGGGGCAATGGGGCAGGTAAATTTTTTTTTCCTAGGTTGGTACCACTGTCCTTAATTACTATGCCAAGCTTGAGCGGGATCTGTCAACTAGTGTGTTTGCAACAGCTGATTAAGCCAGTCGATGTCAGAGTGCGTGGCGATTTTTACTATAGGTGATTACGTTGAGCAAAGAATTTGTTTAAAGTTTTGTGTTGCAAATGAATTTTCGTGTGCCGATGCATTGAAAATGTTCCAAAAAGCCTTTGGTGATAATGTTCTATCGAAAACTCGTGCATATCAGTGGTACAGAGCCTTCAAGGACGGTCGTGAAGTGGTCGCCCATCAACGGCTTCGATCGAAGATAACCTCGATAAAATTAAGGAAAGGGTGCTGGAAAACCGTCGTACCAGCTTGAGAGAGATAGCACATGATCTTAAGATATCCCACGAGTCCGCACGTACGATTTTGATTGATATTTTGGGCATGAGAAAGGTGGCCGCACGACACCGAAAGACCTGAATTTTCTTCAAAAACGTCATCGCGAACAGGTTGCTTCAGACATGCTGGATCGCTGTAATTCCGATTCTACATTCATGGAACGCATTATAACTGGTGATGAGACCTGGGTCTACGAGTACGATATGCAAACAAGCCAGCAATCATCGGAATGGGTGGCAAAAAATGAGCCAAAACCGAAAAAACCACGCCAAAGCCGCTCGAAAATGAAGGTGATGCTCACTGTTTTCTTCGATATCCGTGGCATGGTGCACTACGAATTCGTTCCAGAGGGTCAGACGGTAAACAAGGAGTATTACCTAGGCGTTATGAAACGTTTGCCTGAGCGTATCCGTAAAAAGCGGCCAAATTTGTGGGCGAACAACTCATGGATTTTGCATGACGATAACGCGCCTTCTCACCGAGCTACGATTGTGACTGACTTTCTCGCCAAAAACTCAACAAACGTGCTTCAGCAACCACCGTATTCGCCGGATTTGGCTCCCTGCGACTTTTTCCTCTTCCCAAAACTAAAATTGCCCCTTCGTGGCACCCGTTTTGAGTCGATTGAAGCCATAAAACAAAATTCGGCGCGAGAGCTAAAGTCCATCCCGGAAAGCGCCTATAAAAAATGTTTCGATAATTGGAAGTGCCGTTGGCATAGATGTATTGGAGCAAATGGAGCCTATTTTGAAGGCAACCCAATAAATTTTGACGATTAAATGTAAAAATATTGTTTTAATTGAAAATTCCCGGTACTTTCTTGACAGAGTAGTATGCCGAAAATTATTTCTAAAACATAAGTGTCATAAAATCTTTCAAATAAAAAAAAATAGGCTTCAATCTTTATTGAAATGTGTTTTATTTCAATTTAAAGTTCTATCTCTCTTAAAACACCCGATACAAGCGATCAAGTTCCCAATTAGCATGATTACGTGATTCCAAGCTTCTCACATGAATTTTTGGATCCTACAGGTGTTCCCCAGTATCCAGAGACGCTTAAATTTTCAACTGCTGTCAGAGCTTGTGTTGAATTTAAAATTCTTTTGTCCACAATATGCGCTCCTTTCTGGCTTATGCCCTAGGCCGGGGATAGATTGGCCATATTGAGCAATCCGGGCCTGTCCTAACCCAGCCTATCCCTGGAAATGGCAGCGTAAGGCGTCGTAGATGGCGAAACAGCTCAGTTTGAAGTTTTCATTATCCCATCTCATGATGATGGCAAAATAGAATTATTAGAATTTCCACTAGTTGCGTCCGTATCCACTTCGTTTCCTTGGAGACACTTAATCAGGGAAAAGTGTGTTCTGCACTGTGGCTTATTAGAGACTTGATTTCTGCAAGCACTTAAAGCTCGTCGACTCTAAAGGAAATTTGGAAAGGAGAGCGTGGATGCTGCTATCAATTAAAATTAGTTATATAATTCTCCGTTTCGAGTCTAAGCGCAAATCCTGAGAAGGAGACGCTGGAGAACGAATGAGCGAGCTTGAGCTCCTAAGTTGAAGAGGATTTTCGTGGAAAACTTCTAGTTAGCTCGAACAACGTTGTTAGAGAGTAGACTGGGAAAATAACCATGAACAATGGCGTAATCGAGTTAACAATTGAACCGTGCTTTGAATTTGGGATATTCTGAGAGTATCGTGATTTTTGCCTCCATTGATTTAACTGTATTAAATAGAGAAAGCTGGAATTTTTGCACGCTTGTTCCAGAGAACTGATTTCGTCAAATTGTCTCTGTCTGTGTCTATAAGTTTGAATTTGGGCCCCAAAAGTGTCCTGAACGTCTAGGTTGGAATCATTGATGAAGAATCCGAGGTCAAAATGAATCCTGTCGTGCCAGCCTGTCCGTAAACACGCTAACTTTTCAGAGGAAACTGCTAGAGATTTGAAGCTTCCAGTAAAAGTTGCGGGTTTGAATACCTCAGCTTAATTCGTTAATGTCAGTCGGTTCAAGAGTTTCGCAGTGGTACACGTTTGGGAATTTTTAATATCGGGTATTTTTTTCAGAGTGATAGAACTTTCGGTAGGGATAAATGTGATTTGACAGAAGGTAGACGCCATGTTGTTTTCACATTCCTGTTCAGTAAGTATTGACAAATTATCATGGAAAGACTCACGCCACAACAACGTTTACAAATTGTTGAAGTTTATTTTCAAAATCAGTGCTCTACTCGCCGAACTTATAGAGCACTTCGTGAAATTTATGGTTTACATAACCGTCCATCAGAGCAGCTTATTCGTCGAACTATCGATAGATTTCGGACAACTTTTTCTCTACTCTATGCAACAACAACAACAACAAAGAACTGTACGTACAGAAGAAAATATCGCTGCTGTAAGTCATGGTGTTAATGATGATCCAGATTTGTCTATTCGTCGACGTTTACAGCAAGTTGGACTCTGTGCATCCACCACATGGAAAATTTTGCGTAAAGATCTTGATCTACACTCAAGATCCAACTGGTTCAAGAACTAAAGCCACTTGACCATAATAAGCGTCATTTCATGCTGATTGAGCCCTACAACAGCTTGAAGTTGATCCACTTTTTTATCGTAAAATTGTGTTTAGTGATGAAGCTGATTTCTGGTTAAACGGCTATGTAAACAAACAAAATTGCCATATATGGAGTGAAAACAATACTCAAACAGTTCTGCCGGTTACATTACATCCTGAAAAATGCACTGTATGGTGTGCTTTATACGCTGGAGGCATCATCGGTCCATATTTCTTTAAAAACGATGCTGGAGATAATGTGATTCGTTATAGATCGATGATCAATGATAATTTGTTTCAAAATTTGGTATCTACCCAGAAGTGTTTCGCTTCCAACAAGATGGTGCTATACCACATGCTGCTACCGTAACAATCGATTTATTGAAAGAAATATTTGGCGATTACATTATTTCGAGAAATGGTCCAATTAATCGGCCTCCAAGATCATGCGACATAACTCCACTGGATTATTTTCTTTGGGATTATGTCCAGTCATTGGTTTATGCTGATAAACCTGAAACAATAGACGCTTTGGAAGTCAACATAACTCGTGTTATTGATGAAATAAGGCCCGAATTATTCGAAAAAATGGTGCAAAATTGGTCTGGTCGAATGCGGTTTCTCAGAGCTAGTTGTGGTGGACATATGCCGAAAATCATTTTTAAAACATAAATGTCATAAAATTATCTTTCAAATAAAAAAAAATTGGCTTCAATCTTAATTTAAATGTGTTTTATTTCAATTTAAAGTTCTATCACTCTGAAAAAACACACGATATATAGGACAGACAGGCCGATGTTCACAACATAGAATCAAAGAACATAGGATGTCTATTTTGAAAAATCATAAATCAACCGGTTTTTCAGAATATTATATAGAAAATAAAAATCTTTTTGATGAGAAAGATGTCACTTTACTATATAATGTTAAAAAGAGTAAATTGATGGATATTTGGAGAATATTTCAATCAAAAAAGCCATTGAGAAAAAGGAGAGTTCAACAAATTCCCAAATGGGAACACACACATATTGGATGCTGTTATTTTTATGCGCCAAAAAAAATACACATGTCCTAAGTGTAATAAAAGAACATTTTCGATTTTAAGTAAAGTTATTTTTTTACTCCTTTGAAAATGGTTGAAAGACCGAAACATGTATCAGGATTATGAATAACTTGTTTTTAACTATTTTTGTGACCTTATTGGCATGACTAATAACATTATCAATTGACCTAGTAAGTTATACTACTCTGTCAAGAAAGTACCGGAAATTTTCAATTAAAACAACATTTTTACATTTAATCGTAAAAATTTATTGGGTCGCCTTCAAAATAGGCTCCATTTGCTCCAATACATCTATGCCAACGGCACTTCCAATTATCGAAACATTTTTTATAGGCGCTTTCCGGGATGGACTTTAGCTCTCGCGCCGAATTTTGTTTTATAGCTTCAATCGACTCAAAACGGGTGCCACGAAGGGGAAATTTTAGTTTTGGGAAGAGGAAAAAGTCGCAGGGAGCCAAATCCGGCGAATACGGTGGTTGCTGAAGCACGTTTGTTGAGTTTTTGGCGAGAAAGTCAGTCACAATCGTAGCTCGGTGAGAAGGCGCGTTATCGTCATGCAAAATCCATGAGTTGTTCGCCCACAAATTTGGCCGCTTCTTAGGGATACGATCACGCAAACGTTTCATAACGCCTAGGTAATACTCCTTGTTTACCGTCTGACCCTCTGGAACGAATTCGTAGTGCACCACGCCACGGATATCGAAGAAAACAATGAGCATCACCTTCATTTACGAGCGGCTTTGGCGTGGTTTTTTCGGTTTCGGCTCATTTTTTGCCACCCATTCCGATGATTGCTGGCTTGTTTGCATATCGTACTCGTAGACCCAGGTCTCATCACCAGTTATAATGCGTTCCATGAATGTAGAATCGGAATTACAGCGATCCAGCATGTCTGAAGCAACCTGTTCGCGATGACGTTTTTGAAGAAAATTCAGGTCTTTCGGTACGAGTCGTGCGGCCACCTTTCTCATGCCCAAAATATCAATCAAAATCGTACGTGCGGACTCATGGGATATCTTAAGATCATGTGCTATCTCTCTCAAGCTGGTACGACGGTTTTCCAGCACCCTTTCCTTAATTTTATCGACGTTATCTTCGATCGAAGCCGTCGATGGGCGACCACTTCACGACCGTCCTTGAAGGCTCTGTACCACTGATATGCACGAGTTTTCGATAGAGCATTATCACCAAAGGCCTTTTGCAACATTTTCAATGCATCGGCACACGAAAATTCATTTGCAACACAAAACTTTAAACAAATTCTTTGCTCAACGTAATCACCCATAGTAAAAATCGGCACGCACTCTGACATCGACTGGCTTAATCAGCTGTTGCAAACACACTAGTTGACAGATCCCGCTCAAGCTTGGCATAGTAATTAAGGACAGTGGTACCAACCTAGGAAAAAAATTTTTTACCTACCTCATTGCCCCGCCAGATTTAAATCGATAATTCCCGGTACTTTCTTGACAGAATGTATATCCGTATTCATACATCGAAAAGGAAATTTGCATTATCGCCATTGCATTCCACATAACATCTGCGCTACCGAACAAATGAGCAGAAAAAACTAGAACATGTCATAAATATATCGTGGCAACGTACCTCCTAAAGTGAGTTGAAAGAAAGTCACTTTTTTATCGCCACACCATTCCACCGCAGACTTCATAAATAAAAGATGTGTTACATAAATAAAAGCACCAAGTTCTTCCCATTATGACTCCTGCTCTGTTTATGTCGCCATCGGTTGAAACCCAGGCTGCCTCCGAATTCACGTCGTTGCCGAATATAAATTCGGGCAATTTTAGAGATAGAGGAAACTTTTGGTACGGACTTCTAGGATTCATTTAAGACCGCAAAATTCGGAATTTAATGTCGGATTATACTGAGACGCGGCTTCTGAAAAATGGGGCGAAGCGATTTTATCAAAATTTTTGTAGCTCCGAAATTTGTCGGTTCGCGTTCTGGAAGTGAGACTTATGATCTACACTCGTACATACAGAATGTGCTAACTGAAAATAATTACCCATATGAATAATATTAGGAGTACAAATAAGTTTCCGCCGTTTTATTGTAGATGGCGCTGCACGGAGTGTCGGTTAGCTTTCGCAGATGATAAGCGGCTTAAAAAATAGTTTGGACATTCAAGAACAACATAACCTATTAATATCATTGATTTTATATTGGTAAAATATATTTTTTATAAGTTGGAAATGTCAAAATTTGAGCCAAGTAAGCGTCATTTGCGGGAAATATTAGTTTACTTCTTTAATTTAAAGAAATCTGCTGCTGAGGAGCATCAATTGCTCGTAGAAGCATATGGTGAGGGTGCGTTGAGTGAGAGAACGTGACGAGAGTGGTTTCAAAAGTTTAAAAATGGTGATTTCGAGGTAGAAGACAAAGATTGCAGTGGAAGGCCAAAAATTTACGAGGATGCAGAATTGGAGGAATTATTGGAGGAAGATTCATCTCAAACACACAAAGAACTTGCTCTAACATTAGAAGTCACTCAGCAAGCATTATATTACCGTTCTTCTATAATAAATACTACTGTGTCAAGAAAGTACCGGGAATTTTCAATTAAAACAACATTTTTACATTTAATCGTCAAAATTTATTGGGTCGCCTTCAAAATAGGTTCCATTTGCTCCAATACATCTATGCCAACGGCACTTCCAATTATCGAAACATTTTTTATAGGCGCTTTCCGGGATGGACTTTAGCTCTCGCGCCGAATTTTGTTTTATGGCTTCAATCGACTCAAAACGCGTGCCACGAAGGGGCAATTTTAGTTTTGGGAAGAGGAAAAAGTCGCAGGGAGCCAAATCAGGCGAATACGATGGTTGCTGAAGCACGTTTGTTGAGTTTTTGGCGAGAAAGTCAGTCACAATCGTAGCTCGGTGAGAAGGCGCGTTATCGTCATGCAAAATCCATGAGTTGTTCGCCCACAAATTTGGCCGCTTCTTAGGGATACGATCACGCAAACGTTTCATAACGCCTAGGTAATACTCCTTGTTTACCGTCTGACCCTCTGGAACGAATTCGTAGTGCACCACGCCACGGATATCGAAGAAAACAATGAGCATCACCTTCATTTCCGAGCGGCTTTGGCGTGGTTTTTTCGGTTTCGGCTCAATTTTTGCCACCCATTTCGATGATTGCTGGCTTGTTTGCATATGGTACTCGTAGACCCAGGTCTCATCACCAGTCATAATGCGTTCCATGAATGTAGAATCGGAATTACAGCGATCCAGCATGTCTGAAGCAACCTGTTCGCGATGACGTTTTTGAAGAAAATTCAGGTCTTTCGGTACGAGTCGTGCGGCCACCTTTCTAATGCCCAAAATATCAATCAAAATCGTACGTGCGGACTCGTGCGATATCTTAAGATCATGTGCTATCTCTCTCAAGCTGGTACGACGGTTTTCCAGCACCCTTTCCTTAATTTTATCGACGTTATCTTCGATCGAAGCCGTCGATGGGCGACCACTTCACGACCGTCCTTGAAGGCTCTGTACCACTGATATGCACGAGTTTTCGATAGAGCATTATCACCAAAGGCCTTTTGCAACATTTTCAATGCATCGGCACACGAAAATTCATTTGCAACACAAAACTTTAAACAAATTCTTTGCTCAACGTAATCACCCATAGTAAAAATCCGCACGCACTCTGACATCGAAAGACTTAATCAGCTGTTGCAAACACACTAGTTGACAGATCCCGCTCAAGCTTGGCATAGTAATTAAGGATAGTGGTACCAACCTAGGAAAAAAAAATTTTACCTGCCTCATTGCCCCGCCAGATTTAAATCGATAATTCCCGGTACTTTATTGACAGAATGTATTTAATTTATGTTAAAAAACGGCGGAAACTTATTTGTATTCCTAATAATAATAATAAATTTATTGAAGTATCAATAAAAAAGAGGTTTTTACTTGATAGAAGAATTATTTAAGAATTTTAAATATCATACAGAATTTATTCTCCTACAAATTTTAATTTCAAACTATTTTTATTCAGAAACTTTCAGAATTGAATTGAATTAATGTCTAAGAACACACCGTGTCACCTAGGTAGACATAGAATTTTTAAAAAAAATTTTGAATATCAAAACAGATTCAATCTGTTAGTCTTCTACAATTTTAATTTCAAAAAATTTTTTTGAAAAACTTTTAGAATTAAATTAATGTCTTATAATGAGCACTGTTTATATTTAATAGTCGTATAAAATCAAAATTCATAATACAATATCTAATGGAATAAAAAAACCATTAAAAATAAATTGTTTACTGAAATTAAAAAACAAGTAATATTGAATGTTTCGTTCCAAACATGCGCACCTGAACTCTTCAGACAGGCGTGGTACGTATGTTTTGCCTGTAACAAACATTTGACAAAATGTTCCATTTCTGGTCTTATATTTATGAACACTAAATCTCTTTCAAAACTACACAACATAATTTTAAGAACTTCTCCAAAACTATTAGGAGTACAAATAAGTTTCCGTCGTTTTATTGTAGATGGCGCGGCACGGAGTTTCGGTTAGCTTTCGCAGATGATAACCAGCTCAAAAAATAGTTTGGACATTCAAGAACAACATAACCTATTAATACCATTGATTTTATATTGATGAAATATAATTTTGTTGAAAATGTCAAAATTTGAGCCAAGTAAGCGTCATTTGCGGGAAATATTAGTTTACTTCTTTAATTCAAAGAAATCTGCTGCTGAGGCGCATCAATTGCTCGTAGAAGCATATGGTGAGGGTGCTTTGAGTGAGAGAACGTGTCGAGAGTGTTTTCAAAAGTTTAAAAACGGTGATTTCGACATAGAAGACAAAGATCGCAGTGGAAGGCCAAAAATTTACGAGGATGCAGAATTGGATGAATTATTGGAGGAAGATTAATCTCAAACACAAAAAGAACTTGCTCTGACATTAGAAGTCACTATATTACCGTTCTTCTATAATAAATATTTAATTTGTGTTAAAAAACGGCGGAAACTTATTTGTATTCCATAATTTATTTAAAATATTTAATATGTTTATATATTCAAATAAGTTACTTTAAAAACTCTCAAAAACATGTAGGACATTCTCAAAAACAATTAGAATTCAGATAAGGTCAGTTCAACCTTACATTTGAAAGATAAAAATAAATAAACTTGTAATCTTACCAAATAATTTTTAGGAACTCTGTAAATGCAATGTGTTTGGTAAGATTATAAGTTTATTTATTTTTATTTTTATCTTTAAAATGTAAAGTTGTACTGACCTTATATGAATTCTAATTGTTTTTGAGGATGTCCGACATGTTTTTGGGAGTTTTTGAAGTAACTTATATAAATATTTAAACATATTAAATATTTCGAAGAAACTAGTTTTGGAGAAGTTCTTAAAATTATGTTGTGTATTTTTGAAAGAGTTTGAGTTTTCATAAATATAAGACTAGAAACTAAACATTTTGTCAAATGTTTGTTACAGGCAAAAAATACGTACCCCGCCTGTCTGACGAGTTCAGGTGCGCATGTTTGGAACGGAACATTTAATATTACTTATTTTTTGATTTTAATCAACAATTTATTTTTGTTGGGTTTCTTATTTCATTTAATATTGTATAATTAATTATGATTCTATACGTCTATTAAATATAAGAAGTGCTTATTATAAGACACTAATTCAATTCTAAAAGTTTTTTGAATATTTTGTTGAAATTAAAATTGTAGAAGACTTACAGAAGTTTTTTAAAAAAATTCTAAATGTCTACTTAGGTGACACGGTGAGTTCTGAAACATTTATTCAATTCTGAAAGTTTCTGAATAAAAATTTTTTTGAAATTAAAATTTGTAGGAAAATAAATCAGTAGTATATTTAAAATTTTCAAATAATTCTTCTATCAAGTAAAAACCTCTTTTTATTATCATTTTGATTATTTTTTCAAATAGTTGAATATTTTGTTATTGATAATTCGATAAATTTATTATTATTATTCATATGGGTAATTATTTTCAGGTGGCACATTCTGTATGTGTACGAGTGCAGATCATAATTCTCACTTCCAGAAAGCAAACCGACAAATTTAGGAGCTACAAAAATCTTAATAAAATTGCTTCTCCCCATTTTTCAGAACCGCGTCTCAGTATAATCCGACATTAAAATTGTAGAAGACTGACAGATTAATTAATTCTGTTTTGATATTCAAAGTTTGTAATAATCGTTCTATCAAGCAAAAAACCGCTTCTTATTATTTTACATACAGAATTAAACACTTATTACTCAAAATATGAAAATCAAAACAGATTTAATCTGTTGTCTTCTACAATTTTAATTTCAAAAAATTCTTTTGACGTCTATTAAATATGAGCAGTGCTTATAAAGACATTAATTTAATTCTTAAAGTTTCTTCAAAGAATTTTTTGAAATTAAAATTGTAGAAGACAACAGATTAAATCTGTTTTGATTTTCATATTTTGTAATAATCCTTCTATCAAGTAAAAAACCGTTCCTTCTTATTTTACTTATTACTCAGTACTAAAGGGGATAAAAGAATTCAAAGAAATACACACATCGTCAAAACTCTTACACGAAGGGTTCAAAAAATTCTTCAAGAGAACAATTTCCAAAGAATGAACTGGCCAGCAAACTCACCAGACATGAATCCAATTGAGCACGTATGGGATTACTTAGGGAGAGCAATATCCAACGGCCAAAACCCACCTTCAACTTTTCAGGAATTGAGTTTAGCCCTTCAGGAAGAATGAAAATTTCATTAATGACGTGATCCGTGGGATGCCTGGGCGTACTGAGCAGTTGATTGAAAGAAGAGATGGTAATACGGACTCTTGAATTTGAATTCAGTTGTGGAATAACTATAATTAATAAAAAATAAAAAATCGATTAATATAGATTTTTTCTCATTTTTCCTATTTTGTCGCATCTTTCATAGAGCAAAGAGTAACAAAGATTTTCTATCAAATGTATTGCAGTTGAAATAGAGGAAAATATTCATTTCATCTCCAGAACATAGATTGTTTATTCCTTGAGAAATCTAGGGGTGCCAAAACTTTCGACGATGTGTGTATAAATTATCAATTGAATCTGCTGAATAAATACTTGAAGGGTACAAAATGTTGTTTCGTATCTTGTTTCATGAAAACCAAATTACTTCCCAAAAATGCAAAACATAACCTCAAAAATTTCTTCAAAAACAACCTGCTCAAAATAAGTTCCTTAAAAAAAAATCCTAAAACGTGCAGAACATCTTCAAAAAGCAATGTTATAAGTGTAAACCAAAATATAAAATTATCAAATATACAGGATGATCCAGAGGTGCATAAATGGTCTAAAACGATAGGTGCTTCAATCCGCACATCCTGAAAATATTTTCACAAACAGGATGTCCGAAAATGAAATACATACAACGGTTCGGTTTTTTTAAATGGCAACCCCCTATTTTTCATACATCTTTGGATTTGCCACATAATTATCGATACAACGCACCCAGGTTTCATTGACTTATCTATATTAGTTTTTGACTTTATAATAAGGCTTTCCTCAACATTTTTTTCACATGGTTTTCTATTATTCTCTGCTTCATGTTCTTGTTACTGTAATTGTTTGCTTCTTGATATTCTCCTGTTTCTATTACCACTATTCTTCAAACACTGCTATTACAATTTCGTAAACATTTTTTTCAATTATTTTGTATAGATGTTTCACATTTTACGACAACGTTCTACTAGGTTCTACTAAAACCATCAACATTTCTTATTTTGAAATTTATTTCACTAATTTCACGAAGTAGACTGCACAAACCTTATATCGACGAGAAGCTCTTGCGAAATATCGTGCAATGGTGTAATAAAATACACGGTATTGTATTTGAAAATATCGAGTTAATTCAATTTATTATTTGCCATTTTGAAAAACAATGTAGTAGACGATAGAACACCGACATCAAATTTGTGCGTATTTCAAAAGATGCACAGAACCTTATGGAATCGACTGGAAAAAATAGGGTGTTGACATTTAAATAACTAAACCTATGTATTCATTTTATTTTCGGACATACTGTATGTGGATGAAAATATTTTCAGGATATGCGGATTATACCATCTATCGTCGATAGCTTGAATAGAAACAAATTTATGGACCATTTACGCACCTCTGGGTCCCCTGTACAATAAAATAACAAAAAGAGGTTTTTAACTTGATAGAAGGATCATTTAAAAATATTAAAAATCATTCAGATTTATTCTGTTAAACTCCTACAAATTTCAATTTCAAAAAATTTTTATTCAAAAACTTTTAGAATGAAATAAAATGAATGTCTTAGAACACACCGTGTCAATTTAGTAGACTTCGAATAGAAGCGCTCAAGTCTTTCCAGTATTAATCTTCAACCTATTTGCATCAAACCAGAGTTGGATCGAATTTTCTTACCTTTTTCTTGCAGTCCTTACTCATCTGATGTTAAAACAGATGTGACGTCAGCAAAGTCTGGTCTGCTTTCACACTCTCCGGCAAATCATTAATATACCGGGTGTTAAAAATGAAGTTTTAATATTTTGGGAGCTGATTAAAGATCTCAAAATAAGTATGGGCCGTTTTGGAGATATAAATTATCCCGATCCGGCACCACCAAATATTTTTAACTCTCATAGCGCCATATTTGGGCGGATGAAAATCCACACGCCATTCATGAATCCAGGCATCAACCGCGTTTGAGTATAAATATCTGCCTAGGTATTTTAGGAAATCGTTTGTTAGGACCAGTAGTTTTACCACGGAATTTAACAGGAGCCGCATACCTTAACTGTCTTCAAAATACCATGTCCCAATTTTTAGACGTGGTACCTTCAAATCAGTGCATGAATATTTCGTTTATGCAAGATGGAGCTCTCTTACATTATACACTTGCTGTTAGGCAACATTTAGATCAAACATTTCCCAGAAGATGGATAGGACGAGGAGGCCTAGTGCCATGGCCCGCTAGATCTGCCGATTTGAATCCCTTGGACTTTAGTATTTGGGGTTATTTGAAAAGTTTGGTGTATGCAATGTCAGTGAATAACATCGAATAGTTGCGACATCGGATTGAACTATTCTGTCAAACGATCCGAACACAACCAGGTGTTCTCATAAGATACGTAATTTCTTCATGCGACGCTGTACTCCCTGCATTGAAACGAACGGTGGTCATATGGAACATCTTCTGTCAAACACTAGAAGTCAAAAATAAATCGAATATCTTCGGTAATTTATCGTATTCGGATGCGCTAGTAGTTGATATTTTAGAAACCGAAAATCGCTCATATCTCCAAAACAGCCATGCGGACCCATGTTTACATAAAACTTTTTACTTATTTTGAGGTCTAGAATTAGTTTTCAAAATATTGATTCGTTCTTTTTTAACACCCGGCATATAAGGAACAAGAGTGGCCCCAATATGGAATCCTGGGGGACATCATAACTTGCTGCTAGGTAGAATAATTTCCATTTAAATATGTTGTTTGTACTTTATTCGCCAGATAACTTCTCATTAGGTTCAACGTAACACCTCTGACACCATACAACTCAAGTTTTTCCAGCAATGGATCCAAAATGATCTATAAAATCGAAGGCTCTAGATGGGTCGCATGTTTAAAGACTGCATTTCTTAAAAACTTCATTCACTTCTTGGAAGACTTCAGTGAGTGCTGTTTTCATTGATCGTTGTTACATGCAGAATATTTTTTGTCTTTAAAAAAAGTTAATAAACGTTGATTTGATGATTCCTTCAAATACTTTTGACGGAGATGGTGAACAAATAAACTAGAATATCATTATCAAACTATTTCTTTGATCTTTCACAAAAATTAAATCAAATACGCCTTCGATCGTTCTTCTAATATTCCATTCAATATCATAAATTTTCTTTCTTTTACTCAATTAGTCCAGTTGTGCATCATGGATGTTTGATGCCTGTTAAATTTCCAATATTAATGAAGGTCGATCAGAGTGTTGTTTGAGTAGGTCATCTGTTTGTCAGCGCATTCGTGTTTTTCCCCCGTTAATGAAGACTCGTCAATAATTGACAGTACATAACGAAGAGGGAAAGCTCAAAGTGGGAAATGACAATACACCGTTTCAGTTAATTTGTTTCGAAGCCTCGAACCAAGGGGAACTTTGATGGATTTGAGTTAGTTAATTTTCCATTCTCTTTACATCACCGCGGTTCGAAATCAACTCGGAGAATGAAGTGGGTGGATCAACTAAGATGTCAAGTAATAACGAATGGAATTTTTGCTGCGACAGATTTTCAATTGAAAAAATTCAAAATACTTTACGTCAAAAGCATCCATTCATCATAGATCAATCAATTCAACTATCGGGTGTTTTTTTAGAGTGATAGAACTTTCGATAGGGATAAATGTGATTTGAGAGAATGTAGAAGCCATGTTGTTTTGACATTTATGTTCTTATAGAGCACTTGAAATTTATGGTTTACATAATCGTCCATCAGAGCAGCTTATTCGTCGAACTATCGATAGATTTCGGACAAAATTTTCTCTACTCGATGCAACAACAACAACAAGACAAATAACTGTACGTACAGAAGGAAATAATGCTGCTGTATGTCATAGTATTAATGATGATCCAGATTTGTCTATTCGTCGACGTTCACAACAAGTTGGAATCTGTGCATCTTCAACATGGAAAATTTTGCGTGAAGATTTTGGTCTTAACCCATAAAAGATCCAACTGGTTCAGGAACTAAAGCCACTTGACCATAATAAGCGTCGTTTGTTTGCTGATTGGGCCCTAGAGCAGCTTGAAGTTGATCCACTTTTTTATCGTAAAATTGTGTTTAGTGATGAAGCTCATTTCTGGTTGAACGGCTATGTAAACAAGCAAAATTGCCGTATTTGGAGTATAACAATCCTGAAGAAGTTCTGTAGGTTCCATTGCATCCTGAAAAATGCAATGTATGGTGTGATTTACACGCTGGAGGCATCATCGGTCCATATTTCTTTAAAAACGATACTGGAGCTAATGTTACAGTGAATAGAGCTCGTTACAGATCGATGATCAATGATTATTTGATTCAAAATTTGAATAGTATCGACATAGAAGTGTTCTGGTTTCAACAAGATGGTGCTACACCTCAGCAGATTTATTGAAAAAAGATTTGGCGATAATATTGTTTCTAGAAATGGTCCAATTAATTGGTCTCCAAGATCATCCGACCTAACTTCACTTGATTATTTTCTTTGGGGTTATGTCAAGTTATTGGTTTATGCTGATAAACCAGAAACAATAGTCGCTTTGGAAGCCAACATAACTCGTGTAATTGGTGAAATAAGAACTGAATTATTTGAAAAAGTGGTCCAAAATTGGTCTTATCGAATGCGGTTCCTCAGAGCTAGTCGTGGAACACAAATGCCGGAAATTATTTTCAAAACATAAATGTCATAAATTTATCTTTCAAATAAAAAATAATTTGTCTTCAATCTTAATTTAAATGTGTTTTATTTCAATTTAAAGTTTTTTCACTTGAAAAAAACACCCGATACATCGTTGGAATACTCAACATTATTTTTTGCGCTTATTCTAATGCACAGCGTGCTATTCTTTCTTCTTTTTTTGTTGTTCCCGAATTCTGAGACGAAAATGTTCTGAAAAGATTATGTTTATTCGATCACGAAGAATCCGAGGTCAAAAGTAATTCTTATTAATAAGGTAAACAAATACACTTGGCTTTCACAAAATTTTAACTTATGTTGTTGACATATACAGGTATGTAAAGAATAGTCGAAAACATAGGAAATTCAATATTGATCTATAATCAACGTAAGTCCAGTGGAGCAGTGGAAGAATCAAAACCTCAGCGCGATGCGTGACGAATAAACGATGGTTCTCTCCCAATGGTAGTGGCTGGTGGGGGAAAACTTCGATCGAAACGAGGCTCTGCACAGGTTTCAGTTCAGCAAACAGAATCATTCGCACTTCAAACGTAGGCAACGAGGATATCGGATGAAAATAAATACGACGATCTTATTCCATTGTATGCGAGGAATTTATTTGCCACGATTAATGACACAAATAATTTCCTCTGCAAAAATGGGTTCTTTTTCACCATAACTGGCTACGAACTGAAATAAATTCTACGACAATAAGAAATTCGAAAACAAAAACAAATTGTAAAAAAAAGCGTCGACAAATTCGAATTAAATGTTCAAATAATCCACCTTGTTGAGGCAAATCTATTATAGAGAGACAATATCATATCTCTGAGTAGATTCGGCATACTTGCTATTTTGGCACAAAGTTGGATTATTTGTACCTTAATTTATTAAAATTCGTCACTCTATCAATTTCATGCCCATAATCCAAACTTTTCATATATCCTCAAAGATAAAAATTATTAAAAGATAAATCTGGTGATCTGGGGGGCCATTTGATCGTGCCATTTGTAGAAATGACACTCTAGAAAATTGCCCTACGATGTAATTCCCCCAGTATTCCTACGAAAACATTGAGTTTTTGGGGATACTGAGTACGCGCAGAAATACTCAGATGCTTATTCTTCCTAAACCAATATCTTGGCCAATTCTACTTGTTGATCTAACCATTTAACCAGAAATGAGTTTCATCGCTGAGAAGGATTTTTTTTATGAAAATCTCCATCATTTTCTATTTTTACTGAGCACCAATTACTGAATACCCGTTTTAAATGATCTGTTGGTTTGAGTTCTTGGGTTAAAAAAATTTTGTATGGATGTAAATCAAGGTCTTTTCGTAAAATTCGCCACAAAGAAGTCTTGGAGATGTCCAGTTTTTGTGAACGTCGAGAAATCGATGAATATTGGTCTTCACGAACACTTTCACGTACGGCAGCAATATTCTCTTCACCTCTTGTATTTCTTTGTCTAACTAGCACTGTAACATCATGAAATGTAAAATTTGTTTCAAACTTCTTCACTAAACGTTCAACTGTTCTTCTATCGGGACGATTATAACGACCAAAAATTGGAGTTAAAGCACGTAAAGTTAGCGTAACAGATCACGATTTTTCATAATAAATTTGGATTATTTGTACACGTTGTTGAAGTGTGTACCTTTCCTTGATTAAATGGTAGACATTGACAAATACAGCTGTCAATGTCACAAATAAATAATGACTGCCATGCCATGAGTAATGCCAATTTCGAAATGGGACGTTCTTATTGACCCTTTATGAGCTGTATAGCATGTAGCCGATAGTTCTGGAAGGATCACCGGATTACCGGGAGTACCCGGATTCGACCTTTCCGAATTCCCGGCAACAGAATCCATTTCACGACCGACCCGTCCTCTTGGAGATGCCGATCTGGTCTGTTCTCCGGGCTCCGCATTCTCGCTTGCGCTCCGCGGATCGCGTGCTTTCGCAGAGAGTCGTAGCGCTCCGGGTCCGGAGGCTTCCAGTCCGGGCGGAGTCAGTCTGCAGAGCTTTCGGCATGGGGGTAGCGAAATTTTCGGCCTCACAGAGCGCAACACCTGGATAACGTCCACGCGTTCGTACCCTGCCCCCGTATCTCTGCGGAAAATACGCGTATTTCTGTGTCGTTCCGGCAAATTTCCACGCCTCAGAACGCGGCGGATAGTGTCGTCGTATTTTTGGTGCAACGGTGGTGTATCGGGGTTTCTTGACGGTCGCAGGTGTACGCCCTCGGTTGTGCCGGTGACATTTTATTGTTTTCTATGGTTCACGTGTTGTATTTGTGTGTTTCTCTTAGTTAGATCGGTTAGGATTTAGGTGAGTAAAGCTGAATTTTTTCCGGGTACGGAAAATATGGAAATATTGTTGCACATGACCTTGACATTCTTATCTCATTGTAGGTCATTTGAGAGTAGATTCTTACTAGAGTGGACTTCGTATCAACAGCAGATAAATCTAATCAAAAGAACACCATTTCAACGAAAAATGAATATGAAAAAATTCTAATCAATTGATATTTATGACTCAACTCTATGATGAAAATTATTCTGCCACAAGATTACACTCTAAAGTGATGAAGTGACATTTTATAGATTCTTTTTCTGAGTACTTTCGACAAATTAATAATTTTCGAAATATATTAAAATGCGAGTCGATACTTGGTAGAAATAATTAAAATTACTTTGAATTCAGAATAACATCTTGAAGCTTCTACAAAATATATTGAAAATTATATATTGAAATATCAAAATTATAACAGTGCATATAACAGATTTTCCAATAGAAATTATATAATAGCTGGAATTAATTCTCCAGAACCTCCATAGAGTTTAATCTGAATAAATCTCATGAAAACGTTTAGAATTAAATTTTAAAAAATATCCTAAATACACTGTTTCACTTTATAGACATATATATTATCATCACATGTAGTGGAAATCAAATAATAAAGAATCAAAAGAAATATAAAATAATGGTCAAATTATTTAGAAATTACCTTATACATATTTGTTTCGATTGGATATTAAAGAATCACAAGTTCCATCATCAAAAAATGTTCAACATATAATTCAAAAAGACCTTTTCTTATTTTCCTTTTTCAAAGAATATATAGCACATTCTCCAGAAAAAGAACCTGACACATTCGGACCCAAAATCTCTTCAGTAAGGAGTTATTTGAATAATATATATATATATATATATATATATATATATGTTATTTTGTTTATTCAAATAACTCCCTAGAGAAGAGATTTTTTGTCGGAATTTATCAGGTTTTTTCTGGGGAGAATATGCTATACATTCTTCAAAACAGAAGAATAAAGAGAGGCCTTTTTGAATTATATGTTGAACATTTTTTTCGTTGATGCAACTTGTAATCCTTTAACATCCAATCGAAACAAATATAATCACGTTCAAAATCACTACATATAACAATTCAATTAAATAATACATATATACCGGTCATATATACATGGGCCCGCGAATGAGTCCTTTTGGAGATTATGAGCGATTTTCGGTTTTCAAAGTATTAACTACTAGCGTAACCAAATACGAAAAATTACAGAAGATATTCGATTTATTTTTGACTTCTAGTGTTTAACAGAAGATTTCAATGCGGGAAATACATCGTCGCGTGAGGGAATTACGTACTCTTTCTTTCGAGAAGACATGGTTGTGTTCGGATAGTTTGACAGGATAGTTCATTCCGATGTTGCAACACTTCGATGTTATTCGCTGACGTTGCATACACTAAAATTTTCAAAAAATCCCAAATACAAAAGTCCAAAGGATTCAAATCGGGAGATCTAGCGGGCCATGGCACTGGGCCTCCTAGTCCTATCTGGAAAATGTTTGATCTACATGTTCCCTAACAGCAAGTGTATAATGTGGGGGCACTTCATCTTGCATAAACCAAATATTCATCAATAATGATTTAAACGTATCACGTCTAGAAAATCGAGCGAGGTATTTTGAAGAAAGTTAAGGTATGGGGCTCCTCTTAAATTGCGTGGTTAACCTACTGGTCTTAACGAACGATCTCCTAAAATACCTAGCCAGATATTTATACTGAAATGCTGTTGATGCCTGGAATCATGAATGGCGTGTGGATTTTCATCCGCCCAAATATGACTATTATGCAAGTTGAAAATTCCACCTTTGGTAAAGCCGGCTTCATCAGTGAAGAGGATGTTAGAAGTAAAATGCGGATGTTCAGCAATATTTGTTAAAACCCATTGACGGAATGTCTTTCTAGCCTGATGATCAGAAAGACTAAGAGCTTGCACGCGATGAATATGGAATGGATAGAGAAGGTGTTGATGCATAGTTCTCCAGACAAGAGGGTCACTTACTCCTTCTTCCGCTGAAATTCTCCTTACACTTTTACTGGGATTTTCAGTCACAATATTTAAAATTTGTTCTTCAACTACTGGAGTACTTACAAAGCTTTGACTCCAGATTCCCGAGCGTTTTTTTAAGAAACCAGTTTCCCTCAATCGTCTAAAAACTTGATTGAACCTCACATGAGAAGGAAGTTGACGATCGGGACAAGCCTCTGCATAAAGGTGACGTGCTTCAGAACCACTTCCGTTGGAATGGCCATACATGAAAACTATATCACTCATTTCAATATTAGAATAAGGCATTTAAAATTCAGGAATAATAACTTTTTCTTAACAAGAAAATGAAAGTATTGTTATTTTTTCTAATGAACCGGCTGAAAAACATTTTGATTGTAAGTTCAGTAAACAAGACATCTGGATGATGATGAATCGTATAATAATTTAATGAGTATTCAGTTTCCACTTCCACTGTGAACTCAAAACTTTTATGTAATGAATTTAAGTAATGGAGAAAACCTTCAAGTTGTCTATTGGTACTTTAAAGCATACGATGATGTCATCTACATATCTGTACCAATAAACCATCTTCTCAGAGATTCTATTTTTAATTTCAAGAATTGTTTTTTCAAAGTATCAATGAAAATATCAGCTGAGTGGGCTCAAGGGACTCCCTATAATTAAGTCTTCTGTACTGGTATAGATTTTACTATTAAAACTGAAATAATTCTGATTTAAGTAAACCTGTAGTGAACGGATGATCTCTGATTTTATTACCCAATTCATCTTATTCTAGAATGGCATATTTTCAATAAGGTTTATTATATATTCAAGTGCTGCATTAGGAATCAAACTTACATCATCAAATGAGATTAATTTTGTATTGGGTGGAATTTCGATAGTTTTAATTTTGTCAATGAGTGTTGATGAATTTTCAATGGAAAACTGTGGTTGAAATTTACAAAAAGTTCTGATGACATTTTTGAGGAATTTAGAAAGTTTGTATGCTGGTTCTGAGTAATATGAAAATATATACTGGTCTTGGCGGGTATTCCATAATCCGTCTAGAATGTATTCGGAATTTATTATTTTTCATAATTTTAATATACTTCTTCCTTGTTAAATTCTAAGACAAAAATAAGGTATAAAATAGGTTGTGCAGATATTAAGCTATGACCAAAATTGCATGGCAACACTATTTGTTAAATATTTTTGATAAATAATGTCCCAACTAGAAAAAAGAAGACAGGTAGAATATTTGTATGGAAAAGGTTTTCGAAACGTTAGAAAATAAGTGCAATTGATTGAACTCGGAAAAAGTGTCAAAACACTTCTTTTCTGTAACATTCTATGATAAAAGTAATGTATAAAATAGGTTGTGCAGATAGTCGGCTATGGCCAGAGTTGCATGGCAACACTATTGGCCAAATATTGTTTTTTGTCATAGGTATACAATTTATGAAATAATGTCGCAACTAGAAAAAAGAAATCAGTTTGAGTATTTGTATAGAAAAGGTTTTCGAAACGTCAAAAAAAATTAGTGCAATTGACTGAACTGTGAAAAAGTGCTGTATGTGAGACAATAAAGAGGATAAAAAATGGCATGGATATGAGGCATAGAACAGTTTCAGTAAGATTAAAGGAAACAATTCAAACGCTTTATAGGTCTTTGAACGACACAATCCGCGCCTGAGGTTTCGCAAATTGGTTAACAGATTTGGAAATCAACGAAATATAAAAGTTTATCTAGAAACCCTCTGTATGTCATTGAAAAGACTACATATCAAGGAAATAAAAACGTACTCGTAGACCTGGGTCTACGAGTACGATATGCAAACAAGCCAGCAATCATCGGAATGGGTGGCAAAAAATGAGCCGAAACCGAAAAAACCACGCCAAAGCCGCTTGAAAATGAAGGTGATGCTCATTGTTTTCTTCGATATCCGTGGCGTGGTGCACTACGAATTCGTTCCAGAGGGTCAGACGGTAAACAAGGAGTATTACCTAGGCGTTATGAAACGTTTGCGTGAGCGTATCCGTAAGAAGCGGCCAAATTTGTGGGCGAACAACTCATGGATTTTGCATGACGATAACGCGCCTTCTCACCGAGCTACGATTGTGACTGACTTTCTCGCCAAAAACTCAACAAACGTCCTTCAGCAACCACCGTATTCGCCTGATTTGGCTCCCTGCGACTTTTTCCTCTTCCCAAAACTAAAATTGCTCCTTCGTGGCACCCGTTTTGAGTCGATTGAAGCCATAAAACAAAATTCGGCGCGAGAGCTAAAGTCCATCCCGGAAAGCGCCTATAAAAAATGTTTCGATAATTGGAAGTGCCGTTGGCATAGATGTATTGGGGCAAATGGAGCCTATTTTGAGGGCGACCCAATAAATTTTGACGATTAAATGTAAAAATGTTGTTTTAATTGAAAATTCCCGGTACTTTCTTGACAGAGTAGTATATCTGATGAAAGTTGTTTCCAAGTTGGTGGAAATCACTTAAAAATCCTATCAAAACAATCTGTTACCGTACAAATTTCGCACCAAAATAGTGTTTTGGGGATCAATATCTCAGCGTGGTGCTACGCCTCTCTGAATAGTTGATGGTACCAATAATAGTGAAAACTATTGTGGCATTCCAAACGATTTTCTCCTTGAAATGGCGCATGCTTTATATCCAGAAAGGTGGCGTTTTCAGCGGGATTATGGAAGATGCCATACTTCAGCGTATATTCAAGCTTTGATGCAAGAACGCCAAGTGACAACCATTTCATAGCCAGCAGCTTCACCAGATCTTAGTCCCATTGGAAACATATGGGGACTAATGAAGATTGAAGTTGAACGAGCAGCGCCACGAAATAAAGATGATTTAATTCAGTCAGTTTTACATTCCTGGACTACCGAAAATTATGGAGGTGATCTAATTTCGGGTGTACCTCGACGTTAAGTCAAGTGTTTACAGTTAAATGGAGGTTGTATAAGTAAATAAAATGAATATTTCGTTATAATTTTCTTCTTTAAGTAAAAGTGTCCTTTTCGTTCATTTGCCATTTCGGAATGCTTTTTTGTTCCTCATTGTACATAATTTTATCTGTCATACAGATGTTGCTATTGTTCATATTGATGCTCAATATGTTCCTATTTGGTTGCATATGTGAATATTGTGTCCCACGCACAGGTTTCATCCTTCTGTGGGAGTTATATAATTGTTTGTCATTTACTATCAGACTGTGAAATATATTTGTATTTGTGGAATTTTTAAGCTAATAAATATTATTATTATCTATCGATAGTTCGACGAATAAGCTGCTCTGATGGATGATTATGTAAACCATAAATTTCACGAAGTGCTCTATAAGTTTGGCGAATAGCAAACATATTTTGAAAGTAAATTTCAACAGTTTGTAAACGTTGTTGCCGCGTGAGTCTTCCCATGATAATTTGTCAATGTTTACTGAACAGAAATGTCAAAACAACATGGCTTCTACCTCCTGTCAAATCACAGTTATCGAAAGTTCTATCACTCTGAAAAAACAACCGATATTTCACTCCCATCAACAACTCTGAGCTGGAAAGTTTCTAATTCTAAATCAATGAACCCTCTATCTCTTTTATATTATATATGTGACAACCGAAACATTCAATTAATGTGAGTACTTCCACCAAATTTAGCTTAAGATTTTTATGTTTAAGTTATTTGATTTATATGTCAACAAATATTTGTTTTTAAATTACTGTTTGTAGATGTGTAATACGATGTTCGTTCTCTTTAGAGCCCCGATGATGACGTTAAATACGTCGAAACTAGTCGGCATTTATTGAATTGGTATTTTCATGAATTTTATTCTTTGACCTTCACTTCATAAATAATTTTCTAATTCAAGAATTGAAAATCTATACTAAATAATTACAACCGAGCTTTGTTTTTTCCGGATACTTTCAAAACGGGCTATATTCTGTGGAGTTTCATTAAGGAATGAAGTTGTGGTACCTGTGGGTTAATTGTTACAATTTATTCAGATTTAAAATTTTCAGGAAAAATGGTTAGTTGAACAAACACGCAGAAGATTTCGACTTTTCATCATCTTTCGTTGTTTGTTTTGTCATTTAGTTTCAAGAAACTTAGCCACATATTCCCCAAGGAATCATGTTTTGTTGAAAGCAACCACAAAATCGATTTTGTGAAACATTTACAATTATATTATCCAGGAATTAAATATCTTCCTTCGATATCTACATATTTTATGTTAAAGTGCTGATTTATGATAAATATCTATAACCGATTAAACACCACATATGAACAAAGATCGGAAAAATCGAATGGCCATTCTGTCCTGCGCTATTCCAATGAATGGTTGAATAGGTTTTGATCCAAACGGTAATTCATTGGATATAATGGTTTTTGTTATTACCAATTGCGGTCCCAGAATTTATAATCAGATTCAGTACTGACGTTTATGAAAGGGCATACCTCCAGTAATGAAAATAATAATTTTCTGCCAGTCGTTGAATAGCAACAATGGAATAACAAAGGGAGGACATAATATTAGTTACGACCCACAAAATAACGTCAGTTTTTTCATCATGATAAAGTTGAATTAGATCAGATGCAGTGTTTATGAAGGTTTTCAGACAGGGTGGATCTATCGGGTGTTTTTTTTTTTCACAATTTTACGATAAAAAAGTGGATTAACTTCAAGCTGTTCCAGGGCCCAATCAGCAAACAAATGACGCTTATTATGGTCGAGTGGCTTTAGTTCTTGAACCAGTTGGATCTTGTATGGGTGGAGACCAAGATTTTTACTAAAAATTTTCCATGTGGTGGATGCAGAGTCCAACTTGTTGTGAACGTTGACGAACAGACAAATCTGGATCATCATTAACACTATGACTTACAGCAGTGATATTTTCTTCTGTACGTACAGTTCTTTGTCTTGTTGTTGTTGTTGCATCGAGTAGAGAAAATGTTGTCCGAAATCTATCGATAGTTCGACGAATAAGCTGCTCTGATGGACGATTATGTAAACCATAAATTTCACGAAGTGCTCTATGAGTTTGGCGAATAGAACACTGATTTAGAAAATAAATTTCAACAATTTATAAACGTTGTTGCGACGTGAGTATTTCCATGATAATTTGTCAATGCTTACTGAACAGAAATGTCAAAACAACATGGCTTCTACCTTTTGTCAAATCACAGTTATCTCTATCGAAAATTTTATCACTCTAAAAAAACACTCGATATTTGGCTGGAATATGCGGAATAAATTAAATAAAGGTTTTGAAATTCTTCAAAGACAATATAAAATATTCATTTTTTATCCTCCCTTAACCGTAGTTTACGGGACAAAGGAACAGCAAATATTAATATTTGCCTTCGAATTAAATGAACTTTGATGCGTGAATGAAATTTTTAATTTTTTATTTCGACTGCGATGTTTGAAAAAAACTATTCATTATGGAACAAAAAACCTCAGTTAGTGCAGTATTTCCTCAAAGCTAGCTTTCATGGATTTTTATTAATGGATTTCAAGTATTTCTCATGAATTTTTTCAGCTTCGCGTTGTAAGTCGAATTAAATGATTGGCACAATTGTACTAACGACTACAAGATATCTTCAAAACCTTAGATATCCATAGATACAATAAGAAACAAATTCTATCGAATGATAAAATAAACATAAACAAATCACCACCCTTTTTTTTAATTTTCATTTACATTTTGCAATTCCATAATTTCTAATTTCACTCTTGTTCTACCATTTTTACATGAGAAATGTAATTATATTATGATATCTAACAAATCTGAATACAACTGCACTTTTATAACTTCTTGTATCAAACTTCATCAATGATCTTCCTTCATAAATTAACATACTGAATTCTAATAATTAGTTCTATGAATTAACATACTCATTTTCGTATTTCTCTGATACAATGAAATTCCATGAAACTTTTCGGAGGCTGAAGTCGGTTCAAATTTAATTTAAATTAACCTTCCATGTGGATTTAACATTGGAAAGATAATTAATTCTTTTTATTTACACATTGCTGTACTAGACTAATAATTCAACATGTTCAACTAAATGAATATAATATATTTGACGAAGAATTTAAATGAATCGATCCTCACTTGACGAAAACTCGTTTTAATTAAATAAAATAATATTTCCTAAATTTATTGATTCACCACAATGACTTCATTAGGTTAATATTTTGAATTATCTTCGAAAATTACAACTACATATCTCATATAGGTATGGTTCAGACAAAAACTTTTAAGAGGTAGGAAACAAATAACCGTCAAATTTCGGAAATACAGCTCATTAAAAATACGCAGAAATTACTAAAACCATAAAATATATTAGGGAAACTTATCGGAAATACACAGCTAAGCAATAAGGGACATTTGTGAACATCTGTTTGCTCATTGAGAAGAACATATAATAGCTGAACTGATTCTCCGAAACCTCTACAAATTCAATCTAAATAAATCTGTTGGAAATATTCAGAATTAAATTTTATAACATGCCTCAGATTACACATCATGTCATTTATATTATCAGCATATGTGCTGGTGATTAACTAACAAAGAATCAAAGGAAACATGAATTAATCACCAAATATTTTGGTAAATACTTTAGGTTTCCTTTGATTTATTAGTTAATTACCATCACATGTACTGATACAATATACCGGTTTTTTTTTAAAGTGATAGAGCTTTCGATAGGGATAACTGTGATTTGACAGAATATAGAATCCATGTTGTTTTGACATTTCTGTTCAGTAAGTATTGACAAATTATCATGGAAAGACTCACGCCGTAACAACGTTTACAAATTGTTGAAAATTATTTTCGAAATCAGTGTTTTATTCCCCAAACTTCGTGAAATTTATTGTTTACATAATCGTCCACCAGAGCAGCTTATTCGTCGAACTATCGATGGATTTCGGACAACATTTTTCTACTCGATGCAACAACAAAAACAAGACACAGAACTGTACGTACAGAAGAATATATCGCTGCCGAAAGTCATAGTGTTAATGATGATCCAGATTTTTCTATTCGACGAGGTTCATAACAAGTTGGACTCTGTGCATCCACCATATGGAAAATTTTGCCTGAAGATCTTGGTCTACACCCATACAAGATCCAACTGGTTCCAGAACTAAAGCCACTGGACCATAATAAGTGTCGTTTGTTTGCTGATTCGGCCCTAGAACTGCTTAAAGTTGATACACTTTTTTATCGAATAATTGTGTTTAGTGAGGAAGCTCATTTCTGGTTGAACGGCTATGTAAACAAGCTAAATTGCCGTATATGGAGTGAAAACAATCCTCAAGAAGTACTGCAGGTTCCATTGCATCCTGAAAAATGCTCTGTATGGTGTGCTTTACACGCTGGAGACATCATCGGTCCATATTTCTTTAAAAACGATGCTTGAGCTAATGTTACAGTAAATGGTGCTCCTTACAAATCGATGATCAATGATTATTTGTTTCAAAATTTGAATGGTATCGACCCAGAAGTGTTTTGATTCCAACAAGATGGTGCTACAACTCATGCTGCTACCGTAACAATTTATTTATTGAAAGAAAGATTTGGCGATAACATCCATCGAACTTACAGTTCTGTCTATTGTAAACCCTGACTAATTCTCACGAGAACTGACGGAAATATTATTAACATCGTCATGTTTCAGTTTCATTGTCATGTTTCAGTTGGAATATAACTTTGGCGATAACATTATTTCGAGAAATGTTCCAATTATTTGGCCTCCAAGATCATGCGACATTACTCCACTGTATCATTTTCTTTGGGTTTATACAAGTTATTGGTTTATGCTGATAAACCAGAAACAATAGACGCTTTGGAAGCCAACATTGTTGATGAAATAAGGCCTGAATTACTCGATCTAATCTAGAAATTATCTTTTAAATGAAAAATAATTTGGCTTCAATCTTAATTTAAATGTGTTTCATTTCAATTTAAAGTTTTATCACTCTAAAAAAACACCTGATATGTCAATAAAGTCATATAGTGTTATCTAAGGCATGTTATAACATTTAATTCTCAATATTTTCAAAAGAATCATTTTGATTAAATCTGTAGAGGTTACGGAGAATCAATCTAGCTATTATCTGTAATATTCAAAAACTCTTCGTAGTAAATTTTCAATATACTTTGAGAAGAATTCTAAGGTTCTTTCATCTAATGATTTCGACTGTTTCGAACAGTGTTAATGTGATATTTTCAATTTCATTTTGGATAATTTCATAGTTGTTGTTGAAATAATGTCCTAATTCTTTCAAACGACTGGTATATGTTGAACGTGAGATTTCTGACGTGCAGCGCCTCCGATGTTAATGAATTCTTTTCTTAGAGGATCTACACGTATGATCAATAGCGCAACAACTATTGCAAACAACTTATTCGTTCATTTCATTTTTTTCCAGTGATAAAAATCCTTCAAGAAAAGAATTCATGTACACCCGGAGGAGTTATACTTCAGATATCTCACACTCAACATATGCCCAGTCATTTGAAAGAATTTCGACATTCTTTCAACAACAACTAAGGAATTATTCTGATATATAATATATATGCACATAAGTATTGTTACTCTAATGTTAGTTAGCATACATCATAAAAAATCTTATATTTACCTGGAAACCCGATTCTTGAGGTGAGTTTGTATATCTTGCAGAATTACCGAAATAGAAGGAAAATTTACTTTAGATCCTATTTAGAATGCACTGCTTGGTTGAACTTCGTAAAGCTCCATGAAGAGTCGAAATTCTCCAATTACCCCATCCTGAAATTGCAGATTTAAATCATGCATTTCAAAGGATTCATTCGGGTGGAAGTTTAAATGTGGCAAAATCTAATTTTGTCGGATCGTCCCATCATACACAGGTGTTGAAATTCGGAACTTTCGAAAACTGATCTTTAACAGAAAGGGTGAATTATAGAAAAGGTTTCAGAAGTTTTCGAACTGCGATAAGCTTCAAATGAACTTGCGACTTACAACAATCTCTATTGGAAATCGTTATGGGATGAAATTACGTTTGGATAAAGAACTCAGAATCAGTCTTTCAACGGACTATATTTTCAATCAACCCATATGTTCTCAGGAACGACTAATTGCCTAGAAATATAATAAGTTATTCATTAGAAAAAGTTAACGGCCATATAAATTTCCTCTATTGCAATAATTTTTTCAACATAAAATCAAAATAATGAAAGAGGATAATTCTGTGCAACCCCAACATGAATTAATTGAAAGAAAATTGAATTGAAATGTCTTAGAAACACTGTTTAAATTTAAACATAGAGAATTCTCGAATATCATACAAAACTTAAGAATATAAAGGAATCTATAAAAAATATAAAATATAACAGAAATTAAATAACACACTTAGCTGATACAGCTGTTTTATATGAACGTTATGAGTAACAAATTCTATAGCAAAAAATGCTCCATACACGAACCAGACGTCCTAGAAATTTCGTTCGAAACATGCTCCTTATATTTTCATATGTGTATCTCACGAAATCATTTTCTAATAAACAGAGTGTTATCGGAAAAATTATTCAACAAATTTTATATATTTTCAGTATCTCTATTGCGATGCAACATATTGCAGATATTTCACGGATGTTATTAAGAGAAAACTGCAAGAAGTTGAGGTACCAGGAGTTCGCTACAAGTCTTCTACCGATTTCATCGAACATAATAACTAACGACTAACGGATATTGAAAAATAGTTTGAGTAATTGAACCTGCGGTAGAAATTATTCAGGTAGCCATTTTAATTTCATTAAGAAAAAATCATAGTATTATTCTGTTTTTGTATATAAAATTCCCTGTATTCAAATCAACTAATTCGGCTGATCTGTACCAAATATCATAATATAATAAGAAATAGAACTTTCTATTACGAAAGCTTACACTCCTTAGTGATGGAACTCCCTGTAGTTATCTAAGTAATAAGAATCAATTTTCGACACAACAAATGATACACCGAGTTGAATTTTTATATTTTTTGATTGATTATCATATATTATAGATAAAACTGATTAATAAGCATCATATAATTCTTCAGGAAAACTGACTCTAACTGACAGTCCAATTTTGGCTGAAATATTTATTGATTTCCTTGAAAGCAAAATTCAAGAACACTATCTTTTCAAATAATTCATTTATTAGATACTGAATTGTTTCAGCCGTTACTATTTGGTAGTTGATCATAATTAAAACAAATTGTAGAAATTACTATGTTTTACTACCAATAAAAATATATTTTACACATTTTCTTGTCACTCTAACATCTAATAGTGGTACAGAGGTTTACAAGCGCAACGTGATAAAAACCCGGTTAAAAAAAGAGGGGCCTTCTAACAGATATCGGAATGTCGGCAATCGACAAAGAAGGTTATTAAACAGATGGTACCCATTTAAATATCTCAAATAATTTTTGGGGTTACATAGCTCCGTACAGTCATTCATTATTTTTACGTTACTTTGTTGTACATCTCAAATATTTGGGTTTACATAGCACCATACAGTCATTTATTATTTTTTAAATTATTTTTATTGTGAACAAATTTGAAAATTTCAATAATCAAGTTTCTTTTCATTTGAATCTACATGTAAAATTTTCTTAAGATTTTCTTTTGTCGAAAGGAATTACTGTTTTCTAAAGAATGAGTGGCAAAAGTTGTTTACTTTTCATTAAATTCATTTTATGTTCGTTGAAAAAGGTTTTAAACAGATGTTACTTTTTGAATATCTCAAATATTTTTGATTTACTTAGCTTCCTACAGTCATTCATTATTTTTTCATTATTGTTATTGTGAACTAATTTGAAAATTTCAACAGATTCTAGATAATCGAGTTTCTTCCCTTATGATTCTACATGTAAAATTTTAAGATTATCTATTGTGGGAAAGGAATGACCGTTTTCTAGACAATGAGTGGCCAAAGTAGAAACATAAAATGAGTTTCATAAAAAATAAACAAAATTCTACTTTTGCCACTCATTGTCTAGAAACCGGTCATTCATTTCCCACAATAGTTAATCTTACAATTTTACATGTAGAACCAAAAGAGAAGAAATAGGATTATCTAGAATCTGTTGGAATTTTCGAATTAGTTCACAATAACAATAATGTAAAAATAATGAATGACTGAACGGAGCTATGTAAATCGAAAATATTTGAGATATTCGAAAAGTAACATCTGTTTAAAACCTTTTTCAACGAACATAAAATGAATTTAATGAAAAGTAAACAACTTTTGCCACTCATTCTTTAGAAAACAGTAATTCCTTTCGACAAAAGAAAATCTTAAGAAAATTTTACATGTACATCCAAATGAAAAGAAACTTGATTATTGAAATTTTCAAATTCGTTCACAATAAAAATAATTTGAAAAATAATGAATGACTGTATGGAGCTATGTAAACGCAAATATTTGAGATGTACAACAAAATAACGTAAAAATATCTGTTTAATAACCTTCTTTGTCGATTGCCGACATTCCGATATCTGTTAGAAGGCCCCTCTTTTTTAACCGGGTTTTTATAACTGTACCACTATTAGGTGCTAGAGTCTATTGAAATATTCAAAATATTTATCACTTTTGTTTAAATACCTCTTTACCACTTTTACAATTTGTTTTAATTCGATAAAAAATAATGAAGATGTCGTCAATAAGAACTAGAGATTGGGAGTAAATAGGTTAATCTGCGGTACATGTCCATACATTGGCCAAACAGGCATAGCTTTCTAGAATAGGATCAAAGAACATCAGAATTCATTCGTTAAAAATAAATTGAATTTCACCTATGCCAACCACATACAAGAAATAGGGCATGATTTTGACCAAAATTTCGAAGTTCTATATTTCGAGAATAAGTGCAATAGACTGGACCTTTCAGAAGCACTAGAAATTAACTGGAATCATAAAAAATACATTTTACTCTACGACCAGACAGATTTGAACCGATATCCGTTATTGAATCGTTTTGAATAAGTTCTGAAAATTCTCAAAACAAACCTTCATTTTCACGTTTATTTTTGCTCAGACTTGTATTTAAGGAGACCCATTTTTTGGCTTTTATCTACAATGTCGTTATTGATATCATATAAAACAGTAACTTTAACATTTATCACATTCATTCATAATTTTTTTATACTAAATAAGAAACATAGTTATTGAAATAAACTAAATAACTGTAGGGAAGAGCATTTAATCCATTATAACTCTTAATATTTAATCACTTGCTGCAACCTACTTTGAAATGGTTGAACAGACTATAAACTTTACACAAGCTTCTAATGAATTTTCGTGGAATTTTCAATCCAGAATATAATATATATTCGAGGTAGACTGTAGGGTGAAAGAACATTTGGGATATCCTCCTACCAGTCACTTCGGAAAAGTTTAACAACACCCTGATTTTACCAGGCGTTTTCACTGGGTTACTTTATAAATTACAGAATCACATCAAATAGGCGGGCACTAGGAGATAATTTATGTTTCTTTCGATTTTTCTCATTGCAGTTCCTACCGGAAAATAATTTCGTTATTTCTTGTAGAACAAATGAAGTATTTTTCGATGAAAATTCGATTTAAGAGTACCAAAATAGGATAAATTGGAATGAGGAAGATCTATTATTTCACGGTCATTCCTAACGTTAAAACCTTATGCTATAAAAACAACGAAAATATCGAAATTGTGATGGTGGATTTCAAAAACCAGGAAATAATTTTTTTTGAAATAAATTTATTATCTTTGGGAGAGGTAAGTCTGGGTTCTTCAAAGAGTTCAAAGATAACGACTTCTCTCGTAATTTTTTTCTTCATACTCGTATGAACTTGCTGATGATAGATAGGAATACGCAACGACCTTTCCAAGACCTTACAACATACAGGGTAACGCACTAAGGGTATTGAGGACATGATAAGAAAAGCTATTAAATCCATGAAAAATTAAAAAGCCGCTGGACCGGAAGGACTGCATGGGGAGGTGCTAAAAATGGCATAGATACATTAATTAATCACATCAAAGAGTTATTCACCCGATATTTAAACGGAGACACAATACCAACAAGTTGGAAAGAAGAATGGTTACCACCCATCCATAAAAAAGGAGCACGCGGCAACTGCTAATGGATATATCTTTGTCACAAGTACCCTGAATCGCTTGTACGGAAAGATATTAAGAGCTATCATCGAGAAAGAACATGGTCCCCAAGAAATAGAACAGCAGGCCGGATTTAGGGCTGGTAGATGATGTAGTGATCATATCTTCAGCTTGGTTCAGTTGAATCAGAATAAAGTAGCATCCAACAGAGAAGTCCATCTGCTTTTCGTGGACCAAGGCCTATGAAACGGTACCGGTGAAGATGCTCTGGAGAGTCTTAGAACAATCTCCTATGGATAATAACATAATAAAAGCTGTGAAACAATTCTATCTGGGCTTAGTGTCTCGAGGTAAAGTAAGGAACAAGCTATCAAGAGGTTTGAAACAACTAAAGGCCTTAGACAGAGAGCTGTCTTTCCCCAACGTTGTTCAAAATTTACCTGAATGAGGTGTTCAAAAACTGGAGGAAAGCATGCAGTGAAATGGGCGTATCACTTAATGAGAACGTAATACTTGGAGGATCTCCAGGTGGACTAACACAATGGTGAAAGGAAGCCAGGTGATCGGATGTCTGAAATCTATTATGTGGTCCAAGCAAATATCTAGAGAGCGTAAACATCAAATATATAACGACATATTCAAGAGCATAGCGCTCTATGGATGCGAAACGTGGCAGAGGAATAAAAATCTAAAACGTCGACTAATGGCCCTTGACATGGATTTTTGGCGTAGATCTGCTGATAAGTCGGGACTGGATGAGAAACGAAGACATAAGGGAGGTTATGAAGCTCGAGAATACAATAATCGACCAAATATGAAGACGGAAACTAGTATGGTATGGCCATGTAGAAAGAAGGTCGTATTCCCAAACTGGTCTCAAGGTGGACGCAAAAGGAAAGAAGAAAAAGAGGAACATCAAAAACAACATGGGTAGGGAGTCCATTAAGCCATGTCTGAACGGAACCTACTATCAGGAGACTGGGAAGATCGAAGAGGATTGATGCTGGATTTAGGAAGGCGTAGAACGCTATAAACATAAATTTTGAACCTTTCCAATGAATTGGCAATTTTGGAAAAATACTCATTAGATTTTTATTTACAGCCGTTCAAAAATGCAGATTACAAATGGCTCATCCCTTAAAAGACTGAAAAGAACCATATAGAAAAAAGGTGCAGCACCTCTCATAGCTTCGTGGGAATAGTAATAAAACTATTTTCAGAGTTTACTCTGTCAAAAAACAACTTTTCCATTACTGATAAGTTGCTTAGAGCTAGGTAATGAAATATTTAATAAATATGCGAATTAAGACCGCTAGGAAATGTGTTCCATTCCATGAATCTCTTCTCATTATCTCCCTTTATTATCTTTGCATAATGTATTATAAAATTGTTCGAAACGGAATCGTACAAAGAAAGCACACAGGATAAAATTACCATTTCGCAGAGACGAGGTGCAGTAATCATACGCGAGTGCTCTGCATGAATAATGACCTCGGAGAATATTGTTTTGCATATTGTTATCCCGAAATTCAGCATTTCTAGTATGAAATTACTATCCCCGAGGAAGAAGAGGTAGGTAGTTATATGTTTGCCCAGAGGCTTTTCGATGAACGCCTGAATTATTTGTGTCGCTTCAAAAAATAAATTCATTTCTTTGTTTTCGACTGGGGCAATTTCGAAAATTGCTAAATTCATAATGAAAAAAATAAATGAATATTTAATTGGAATTCAAGTTCTTTAGAAGATTTTCACTCTTGGAGTCATGTAATTACTTTATTATTCGATATAACAAATGAAACATTTGGGACCGTAAAGGTGAAGCATTCTCTTAATATGCCCCATGTTGGGCGCCAACTTGTTTTGATGGATACATTCATATGGATAGTTCTTTAGAATTTGGTTGATATTTCGGAATATGTATGAGGTGGTTCGAAAAGTAATTTCGTTTTTTCTCGACAGAGAATTTATTTGTCTTTTTTAAAACTCAAGCTGATATGACAAGACTTGTGCGTGAAAAAGTTCAATTAATTCTACGCCGTAGTTTTTGGTTGATGCCCTTTTAAACATCGAGAGAAATTAGCAGCCTCTTCCAAATATTTTTACTTTTTTACTATAGAAAAGGTAAAAATGCTACCCAAGTCAGAAACAAATTAACCGACGTGTATGGAAGAGATGTGTTGACAGTGCGTCAGTGCCAGAACTGAGTTACAATTCGGCAGTTTGGATGTCAAAGATGCACCACGTTCCGGAAGACCGGTTGATGCTGATAAATACATGATAAAGGCATTAGTTGATGCAAATCGGCGAATAAAAATACGTAAGATCGGTGGGAGGTTAAATTTATCGAATTCAACTGTTTATGACCACTTGAAAGGTCTGGGTTCAACCTCGAAGTTTGATATATGGGTTTCCTACGTTCTCACGGAGAGAAATTTATATCATCGAGTTGACGTTTGTGATTCGCTTCTCAAACGTCACGAAAATGATCCATTTTTGAGGCGCATCATTACTGGGAACGAGAAAAGGGTTGCATATAACAATGTGAAACGCAAGAAGTCATGGAGCAAAAAAGTTGAACCGGCTGAAAGCATTTCGAAAGTCAATATCTCTCAAAAAAAGGTGATGCTGCCTATTTGGTGGGAATTTAAAGGAATCGATTTCTTTTAGCTTTAACTGTATAATACAACAATTAATTCAGAAGTCTACTGTCATCAGCTATACAAACTAAATGATGTACTTCAACAGGAAACGCCAGAATTAATCAATAGAAAAGGTGTAGTGTTCCATCAAGATAATGCAAGACCTCATACAAGTTTGGTCACTCGCTAAAAGCTTTTAGAGCTTAAATGGGATATACTGCCACACCCACCATATTCTCCAGATCTGGCGCCTTCGGATTATTATTTGTTTGGGTCTTTGCGAAATTTTTTGGACGCTCAACCTTTACCTCAAATGATGAAGTGAAAAATCACCTATATCAGTTTTTTGCCAGCAAAGACCAAACATTTTTTTAGCGTGATATCACGCCGAAAAGATGGCAAAAGGTGTTGGACTGGAATGGCCAATATATAATTCAATAAGTAACCCAATATATTTTAAATGCAATGGGTTGCGAAGGTAAAATTGTTTGCTCGGTATTGTTGGATTTCATTTGATGCTCGTTGAATATGATGCTGCCTTTTGTATTTGATTCTTCAAGTTGATTGTTAACTCATAAACGATTTGTGCATGCTTGAGGTTAGATCTATTGCACTGAATAAAAAAAGTTAAATATTATTCCATAGTTAAAAAGTAATGTTATGATCTGATTTTAAAAGACGCTTGTGTACTTTTTGTTTTAAGGAACACTTCACTTGTCAATATGATCGTTATCGTCGTAAACTTACGTCACCTATAAATGAACGTGGTTTCTATGAAATCCACTTCTTTACCTGAGACAGAAAAGCTCCCAACAAGTTTCAGGGGAGCATGATTGAACGTTCGGGCTGCCAAATACAGGGTGGTCCAACGAATAATTTTCACCCCGATTTTACAACTTTAAAATGAAAATATGGAAAATCGCTCGGACCCGTCAATTTTTGATGTTGTTACAGTTACGGGGATGCGAAGGGCAGAAAAATTGTTCCCCCTGGAATCAAAAATTGATCGGTCCGAGCGATTTTCAACATTTTCATCTTGAGGCCGGAAAATCGAGGTGTTAAGTTTTCATTGGACACCGTATATGAAACTCCTCTGGTCCACCATTTGCCTGGTTTGAGCAAGCCGATAGCCAAAGGCAGAGTACCCAGTTCAATAATTATGTTCAATCAAACTCCCATGGGTTCTCTTAGAAAAATGGCAGTGCAGCATCCTGTGCCAATAGTAATTTTTTGCTAAGAATTGCGTGTGTTTATGCCATCGCATATCAATTCCAAAATATTCAATATGGTGTGCTCTCCTTATGATAACAGATTCATTCCCAAAGATGAATTTCAATTCATGGGAATTCGAAAAGTGCGCACCATAATTAGCAAACGGCATGAAAAATGTTTTCTTTTTATTCAACGTGAGCAACTTTGAGCGTAAGATATCAATTATTTGTTCAAAATCATAATCTACTTTTTCTTTCATTGAGTGCCACGATGAGTCCTTATAAAATATAGCTGTGCCGTCAGCGAGAGACACAAATTCTCCACAAGTTGTCAAGTTGAAAAGATCATTGATATATAGAATGAATAATATAGGACCAAGAACACTGCCCTGTTGTACTCCAATTTGAACTTTACTTTCTGGCCCCCGATCACCGTCCACCACGACAATTTGTTTTCTGTTGCTTAAGTAAATTCTCAACTATTCATAAGCTATTCCTCTGAAGTCTTTATTTTCAAGTGCAAAGCATGAGTTGTATGAAAAATAAAGTCTTGAATTTCACGCAAATAATGGATTTTTCTTCGCCAACTTATTATATGCAACAGTTCTGAAATGTGGCAAGGAAGGTCACAAGCGAATAAGGTCGGTCGCCTATATTAACTTAAATTGCGGATTCTGTAAGCAACCTTGTTCCATATAATTCATTTTCAATTATATTCCCAACAAGGATGTACCGAATTGTACAGCTATAACTAATGAATACTATGTGGAACCCGACGCGTCCTTTATAGTGGCCATTAACTAGAATCCCTTTTCTCCAGGTTCCTTTATCCAATTTCTATCAGCGGAAGTCGCTGTATGAAAATCATTTCGCTGAAAATGATGCGGATGAAATACGATCCATTCCGGGGATTAATGCCTCAGAAACAGCTGCCTACGTAACGAGGAAAACATAATTATTACCTTAAACTTACAGCTTGTATAAGAAACAGTTAACAAATATTATTATTCTCCCGACTATGTAATCAGGGTTGGAAGTAAAATAAGAAAGAACGGTTTTTTACTTGATAGAAGGATTATTACAAAATTTGAAAATCAAAACAGATTTAATCTGTTGTCTTCTACAATTTTAATTTCAAAAAATTCTTTGAAGAAACTTTAAGAATTAAATTAATGTCTTTATAAGCACTGCTCATATTCAATAGACGTCAAAATTCATCATACAATATCAAACGGAATTAAGAAAAACCAACGAACACGCATGCCTGGAACGAAACAAAAAATGTTGCTTATTTATATTTCAATTTTAATTGACAGTTTATGTTCGTTGGTTTTTCTTAATTCCGTTTGATATTGTATGATGAATTTTGACGTCTATTGAATATGAGCAGTGCTTATAAAGACATTAATTTAATTCTTAAAGTTTCTTCAAAGAATTTTTTGAAATTAAAAGGGTTGGAAGTTTTTAGTACTGTAGGAAAGGTGCAGGAAGTTACCCAGATACTTTTGGAAATCGGTAAAGTAGATTAATATTATAGTTTGTATCATAAGAAACAAAATTATAATAGACGGAACTTGTAACTTTCAAATGGTGTAGGACATGGATCATCTGAAGATTATTAAGTGAATTTTCTTGGTGGTTAATTCACATTTTCGTTTTAAGATAGCTCATGCTGCAACAACATGTCGTCAACGAGATGTGGCAGAAAAGTAATGAGGCGGGCAACACTGGAAACGGCCTGGCAATATTGCACTGTTCCTTGATAAATTACTAGAGAAATGAATCTTGAAAATACATTCGTATTAATACGTTTTATGTCGTGAAAAAGAAAAAGTTTTTTCTAGACAATGAAAAATTTGTTAAATTTGAATATCAAAACAAATTTATGAATTATGAACCTTTATGAATTTTAGTTCCAAAAAATTTTATTCAAAAACTTTTAGAATTGAATTAATGTCTCATAAGCACTGCTTAATAGACATATAAAATTAAAACTCATCATATAATATCGAATGGAATAAAAAAAACCAACAAATAAAAATTTTCAATTAAAATTAATAAATAAATATTTGAAGGGGACAAAATGTTGTTTTTGGTCTTATATTTATGAAAACTAAATCTTTTTAGAAAATACAAAACATTATTTTAAGAGCTTCTCCAAAACTAATTTATTTGAAATATTCAATAAATTTAAATATTGGAATAAGTTACTGCAAAAATTTCTCAAAACATGTTGCACATCCTCAAAAAACAATTAGAAATAAAATAAGGTCTTCGCCAGTCCAACATCACATTTAAATAACAAAATCAATTAAAACCATAAATAACATACCCCTAAGACCTCGTGGTATTCTTGTTAAACAAACACTAAAATTACACAAAGGTATTTTATGTTCTTAGTTAAAACCACATAATGTTTATATAATGAATTTCAAAACCTAAATATAATTATATATTATATATAAAATAAAATAATAAGAAGAGGTTGTTTTACTTGGTAGAAGATTTATTACAGAATTTAAATATCAAAACAGATTTAATCTGTTAGCCTCCTATAAATTTTAATTCGAAAAGAATTTGTTCAAAAACCTCTAGAAATGAATTAATCTCTTATAAGCAGTGCTTATATTCAATAGAGATATAGAATCAAAACTCATTACTTGATTGTCATATAAGTACCACTCATATCAAACGACATATAAAATTAACATTCATTATAAGACATCCAAATGATATAACAAAATCCAATAAATATAAATTGTCAACAAAAATCCTATAAATTAAATATTTTGGGTAGACAAAATTTTGTTTCTGCTCATCCCTCTTATGAAAACAAATATCTTTCAAAAATGTTTAACATAATCTTAAGAATTTCATCATAAAACTATCTTACTTAAAATATTCAATATTATTGGATATCTAACTAAGTTACTTTTTAGAAAATCTCAAGATATGTAAAAACATTACTAAAAAACTAGTTTTAAAAGGGTCTTTGCTTCGTCAGTATTCAATCATATTCAATAAAATATAACATCAATCAACAAAAAGGATTTTCTCACCTAAAGGTCCAGAAAGTTTCTTGGTAAATGAATATTGAACATTTAAATGGAGTCTAATGTGGCTCGAAATAAATAGTTCTGTGGTTTATCATTGATCTCAAAGATTTAAAGGTAATTTAAAGGCCTCTGTTATAGCACAAGGACCATCTGTATAGAGAATGTTAAGGAAACCAATTATTATATGTTATCAATAAAATAAAATAAAAGGAGGTTTATACTTGATAGAAGGTATATAAAATTTATTAAATATTTTAATATTCACAGATATATTGTGTTAGCCTTCTACATATTTAATTTCAAAAAATTATATTTCATATTATAACTTCAGGAATTAAATTAATGTCACATAAGCACCTGAAGTTATAATATCAAATATAATTTTTCGAAATTAAATATGTAGAAGGCTAACAGAATATATCTGTAAATAACAAAATATTTAAATAATACATTTGTATTAATACGTTTCATGTCTTGAAAGAAATACGTTTTTTCCTAAACATTGTAAAATATTTCATATTGATTATTTATTGGATATTATTTTGTTATTTTAGCATATAGTTTTCATTATATATTGTAGACGTTTGAAAAATATTTTAGTAAGTTCTATCAAGCATCGACTCGCATTTTGATTCATCTAGTTAATATTTGAGAATCTTGAGGAAATGTTTTTATTCAAATTTCAAGACAGAGAATAATTTAGCCTAGTATCTGAAATATTTGATATTATATTGATGTTAACGTATTCTGAACTTTTGGAGTTTTCCTGAAGAAACTTTTTCGAGGTGAGTTAGTTCTGAAGAAATTTTTGAGGTTATGTTTTGCATTTTTGAAAAGGTATTTGGTTTTCATGATACATTGGTATGAAACAAAGTTTGTATCCTTCAGAAACTTATTTAATATTTTCAATTAATAATTTATATATATTTTTTGGTACTGTGTGACTCCATATGTCTGCTTAATTGAAATTGAGTTTTCTAAGAGATAAATTCAAGTTTCAGAGAGTTTTCGAGAAATATTTTTTTTTAATTAAAATTTAAATTTGAAGAGAGGCAAGCAGAATAAATCTGTATGGTATTTAAGAAATTATTATTATTTTTACCTTAAGATGCATAAATGCCCCACGTTAAGTTTTCAGTTATCTGAAGATAAAGTTTACTTCGACACAAGAGTAAAAAAATGAACATATGTAAACATCTCAATATTTCTTGGTGAGTTCTGGAAATTTGTTTCAATTATCAAATTTTCCGTTCAATATTTGAACTCTCGTCTTGGCGTACGAATCTTGAATCTATAAGTCTGTGTTATTTCGCCAATTTTCTGATCAAATTCATCTAAATTCCCCCAATACATAAGATGCGAACGTCCGACATATGTATCTATCTACCCTTACGTCGAAAGAACAGGATCAATATTCGAATGGCTCCGTTTTAGTTGGAATCGGTTCAAGTTTTCCTCTTTGCCGTTTTATTATTATTACTATCGGAATGGTGGACTCGATCGGAGTTCCCGAAGGATAACTGACCTAATTTTGATTTTATGTAGGGAAAGCAGGTGTTCCAGATACCGCGTATCTACTCGTAAGTCGAATGAATCCAATATTGTTTGGAATTTAATATCTTGTTTCATTTATTACGGGATATATGGAGAAATATTGGCATCAGGTGAAGCTCTCTGTAACATTTTTGACTTGGGAAGTGATTTCTGAGAGTTTATATAATTTCCTGGGTTTTTGTACCTGAATCAATCTGAAAAAATCACATTTTTCCTTGTTATACTTATTTTAGGTTCACAGGAACCTGGGTCAAGCGATTGCTAAAAAATATACAGAGTGTCTACTTTTAAAAGGACCAAACTTCAAGGGGAGATCACACAAGTATTTTGCAACAAAAAATGTCATATAACACATAGTCGAAATGTTGATGGTTATTCTTCAATTTAACATTTCTTGATTCAATGAAATATTTCAAGTTTTTCTATAAAATCAATTATACTTCGGTTATCCTTGTAGCCTCATCAAATTTGACCACATATCTGGAAACGGCATTGAATTTTCTACAAGATAAGAAGTCTGTGTGCCAAAAATTTTTTATTGCAGGTGTGGTAAGGAGATGAATATCACGATTCTGAAATGAATAAATCATTTAGTGTGCTTTCGAATGACATATCAACTTTTGTGCTACCTTCTTATCCTCCCCCATAATATCATGGTTAAGAAGATAACAACGAAAACTAGAAATATTCCAAACCTAAATTTGAAGCTCTTCGTGATTAAATATCAAAGTAAACATTGAATTTAAAATCTGATAGTTTCTGGCGCTTAATAATTTTGGGTATTAGTACATTTTCTTGAATCTAGTGAATTAACTCAATTTATAATGATTGTTCTAGTAAGAATTGAGAAAAATATGCATGTCTTTTCAAACATCGAATATCGCGATATGTTGTTCATTTATGGATTTGCGAATGGAAATGCCCGCGCAGCCACAGTACGGTTTGTATATTGAGAATTCATTATTCTACAGTACACCGAGCAGCTTGACAGACATATTGGATGAAATGCCTCTGGCTGACAGACAAAATGTCTGGTTTCGAACGAATGGCTGCCCAATTCATACGCCTTTGGATTTTTATGTCTGGAACATCTTGAAAGAAAAAGTAAATCAAATTCGCGTTCAGACTCGATAGGATCTGATCGAAAGAATAAAATTGTGTTGTACAGAAACGTTGTGAACTACGCAGTGTTCTAGATTCAGTGCAAAAACAATGTGTGAAGTGTATTGAACTTATTGAACATTTCGAATAATTGTTATAACTATCGGGTGTTTTTTTTAGAGTGATAGAACTTTAGATAGGGATAACTGTGTCTTGACAGAAAGTAGAAGCCATGTTGTTTTGACATTTCTGTTCAGTAAGCATTGACAAATTATCATGGAAAGACCAACGCCGCAACAACGTTTACAAATTGTTGGAATTTATTTTCAAATCAGTGTTCCATTCGCCAAACTTATAGAGCACTTCGTGAAATTTATGGTTTACATAATCGTTCATCAGAGCAGCTTATTCGTCGAACTATCGATAGATTTCGGACAAAATTTTCTCTACTCGATGAAATAACAACAACAAGACGAAGAATTGTACGTACAGAAGAAAATATCGCTCCTGTAAGTCATAATGTTGATGATAATCCATATTTGTCTATTCGTTCACAACAAGTTGGACTCTGTGCCTCTACCACATGACAAATTTTGCGTAAAGATCTTGGTCTACACCTGTACAAGATCCAACTGGTTTATGAACTAAAGCCACTTGACCATAATAAGCGTCGTTTGTTTGCCGATTGGGCCATAGAACAGCTTGAAGTTGATCCACTTTTTTATCTTGAAATTTTGTTTATTGATGAAGCTCATTTCTGGTGAAAAAGTGCACTGTATGGTGTGCTTTACATGCTGGTCGCATCATCGGTCCACATTTCTATAAAAACGATGCTGGAGCTAATGTTACAGTGAATGGTACTCGTTACAGATCGATGATGAATGATTATTTGTTTCAAAAGTTGAATGGTATCCATCCAGAAGTGTTTCGGTTTCTACAAGATGGTGCTACACCTCATGCTGCTACCGTAACAATTGATTTATTGAAAGAAAGATTTGGCAATAACATTATTTCGAGAAATGGTCCAATCAATTGGCTTCAAGATTATTGGCACACAGCACTCCTCATCTTGCATCAAATTTAATGCCGTTTCCAGATATGTGGTCAAATTTGATGAGGCTTCAAGGATTACTGAAGTATAATTGTTTTTATGTAAAAACTTGAAATATTTCGCAAAATTAAGGAATTTTAAATTGTAGAATAACCACCAACATTGCGACCATTTGTTGTATGACATTCTCTGATGTAAATTACTTGTATGATCCTCCCTTGGAGTTTGGCCCTTTCAAATTAAACACCTTGTATATTTTAGTCACATTGATATGCTAATCAGGAGCGGAATAGTCTTACAAAATAGATGCATTTCAGTTAAATCTTTAACTGAATTCATGAATGGAAACAATTTCAAGCTTCGCTATTTTTGAATATTTTCAAAATAATTGTTTCGTCATACCATGACTTCTTCACCAGGTGGATATTTGAAGTGAATAAAAATTACAAAAATAGTTCTCAAATACTAAATACTGTCTAAATAAATTAGAGGCAACTTTCAGAACCATTAACATGGGCAAATACATTAAAAATAATGAAGATAAATCAAACAACGATAAGAAATCTATAAGTTAACTTGTAAGGATTACCTAAGGCTTTATATTGGTCAGATCGGCAGATCGTTCAAGAAGAGAATCACGAACATCAAAAAAGTTACACTTAAAAGTTAACACCTTCAACATACGCCAATCATCTAATACAATGTGAGCATAATTTCAAAAACGCATATGAAATTATTCATATCGAGAGTAAATTAACCGATACAATTCCTAGAAGATACTCTTGGACGAATAAATAGATTTTGAAGACACATACTTCCTCTTAGAAAAGACCCAACTTCGAAAACACCCCGTATAGTAACATCAAAACTAAGCTTGCATCGAAAAACCAATCAAAATATTTTGTTCTGAACTTGCATCACGAAAAACAACCTCGTATCGAAAAGCTAATGTAAACAAACTGACCTGAACTCATATCCTGCAATTTCTAGCCAGTGTAATGCGTACTTCAATGTTGATTTTCCTGTAAATCATTCATGTTCGAAAAATAATATTTGTGTCCACTCATCTTCACGGTTAAACAAACATGAAATCGGTTTGCGGAAAACCACAGAAGATATGAGAAAATTGATTGGTTGCAATAAATTTCCATGTTCCATGATTACTTATTTGGTGACGTCAGCTGAAATTTAAATTTTAAATATATAGCGCCTTTGTGGCTGTAACTGAGTCTATTTTTATTACTGACTACGAGTGCAGTTGAGTTTTTTCCATGTGTATAAACCGAGTGTTAAAATACAACGTTTCAATAATTTGGGAGCCAATTCTAAACCTCAAAATAAGTAAAAAAAAATCATACTAACATGGGTCTGCCAATGAGTTTTGGAGATATGAGCGATTTTCGGTTTTCAAAATATTAACTACTAGCACAACCAAATACGATAAATTACAGAAGATATTCGATTTATTCTTTACTTCAAGTGTTTTACAGAAGATGTACCATATGACCACCGTCTATTTCAATGCCAGAGGTACATAGTCGCATGAAGGAATTACGTACTCTTTCGAAAAGACCTGATTGTGTTCGGATCGTTTGATATGGTAATTCAGTTCGATGTTGCAATTCTTTGATGTTATTCATTGACGTTGCATACACTGAAATTTTCAAATAACCGCAAATACAAAAGTACAAAGGATTCAAATCGGGAGATCTAGCGGGCCGTGGCACTGGGTCTCCTCGTCTTATCCATCTTCTGGGAAATGTCTGATCTAAATATTTCTTAACAACAAGCGTATAATATGGGAGCGCTTCATCTTGCATAAACCAAATATTCATTCACTTATTTAAAGGTACCAAGTCTAGAAAATCGGTCAAGACATTTTGAAGAAAGTTAAGGTATGCGGCTACTGTTAAATTCCGTGGTAAAATTACTGGTCCTAACAAACAATCTCCTAAAATACCTAACTAGATATCGGGTGTTTTTTTTTAGAGTGATAGAACTTTCGATAAGGATAACTGTGATTTGACAAAAGGTAGAAGCCATGTTGTTTTGACATTTTGAATTATGTCTGAAAAGAGTTTCCGTCAAGTAAAGATCGACTTAATCGAATATTCCAGATCAAGATTCTCGTGTCTAACACGAGGATAGGGATGCGGTATTATCCAATGAAATTCTTGGGTACTGTTTGATAACCAAGTATCATAAACAAACAGTTCACATGTTTGTTTTCGTGAAATAATTCCAGAGCGTGTGTTCGGAAATCCTACAACGTCATTTCCTTAATGGATTTTCATCACTGGAATCAATCCATCGCTTCTCAACAACAAATCCGCAATTACCCACCTATTCTAACTTTCGTAACGTTTCGAGAACCTGAGATGAATAAGTTAATGGATACTAATTTAGACGCCTAAATTTCTCATCAACTTCGTAAATCGAATGGGAAAAGTTTCGAATTTTGAATTTCAATTAGTGAGCAGATAAGAAGTTGACAGAAATATTGTGACGTGAAGTTTTGGATACAATTCTTGGTAAAGGAGTCTGCGAATAAGGGATAGATATAAATAACCATAAAATATACTGGGGGCAATTATCTGAAATACCTCACAAGTAGAATAATTTAACAAGGTATATCAGGTTTTCTTGTAGCTACTAATTTCTAGTGCTTCCAAAAGTATGAGTCTAGTTATTTCAATTTCGTTATGGATAATTTCATAGATGTTGTTGAAACTATGGTTTTAAGTTTGTTGAAATTAATCCTAATGTTTTTTTGGTTCTGGAAGATATGTTTATGTCTACGTTATTGAGGAATTTCTTTATTTGTATAGATGGTTTACCATAGTAGGTGAGGAAGTTGTATATAGTTTCAGTTTTTAGCTTAGGCTATATTTCATGAATAACATTTTTATATTGTTTTCTGGCTATTATAATATAATGTACATTATCGATAACGATTAACAGTTTTTAATGGGCTTTTGTTCAACTGAATTCAATTATTGATTTAAATTATTTGAAGATGAAGAAAATGTTGATTATCTATGTGTCATGCTATGATATGCTGTTAATTTTTGTTGGATTGGATGAAACGTGTTTTTGGGAAGAATATCTGTATGAGGAGGTTCATGAAAAAAAGAAAATTTATATTTGTTACTTATGACATTTATTGTTCAATCCTCATAATTTAATGAGTTTTCAAAATCTATTTTCATTGTAAACTCAATATTTTTATGTGATGAATTTATATTCGGTGTTTTTTTAGAGTGATAGAACTTTCGATAGGGATAACTGTGATTTGACAGAAGGAAGAAGTCATGTTGTTTTGACATTTCTGTTCAGTAAACAATGACCAATCATCATGGAAAGATTCACGCCGCAAGAACGTTCACAAATTGTTGAAATTTATTTTCAAAATTAATGTTTTATTCGCCAAACTTATAGAGCACTTCGTGAAATTTATGGTTTACATATTAGTCCATCAAAGTAGCTTATTCGTCGAACCATCGATAGATATCGGACAACATTTTCTCTACTCGATGCAACAACAACAAGCAAAAGAACTGTACGTACAGAAGAAAATATCTTGCTGCTGTAAGTCATAGTGTTAATGATCATCCAGATTTCTCTATCCGTCGACGTTCACAACAAGTTGGACTCTGTGCTTCCACCACATGGAAAATTTTGCGTGAAGATCTTGGTCTACACACATACAAGATCCAACTGGTTCAAGAACTAAAGCCATTTGACCATAATAAGCGTCGTTTGTTTGCTGATGGAGTCCTAGAATAGCTTGAAGTTGATCCACTTTTTTATCGTAAAATTGTGTTTAGTGATGAAGCTCATTTCTGGTTGAACGGCTATGCAAACAAGAAAAATTGCCGTATATGGAGTGAAAACAACCCTCAAGAAGTTCTTCAGGTTCCATTGCATCCTGAAAAATGTACTGGATGGTGTGCTTTAAACGATGGAGGCATCATCGATCCATATTTCTTTGAAAACGATGCTGGAGCTAATGTTACAATGAGTGGTGCTCGTTACAGATCGATGATCTTTGATTATTTTTTTCAAAATTTGAATGGTATCAACCCAGAAGTAATTTGTTTCCAACAAGATGGTGCTACACCTCATGCTGCTACCGTAATAATTTATTTATTGAAAGAAAGATTTGGCGATGACATTATTTCGAGAAATGGTACATTTTCTTTGGGGTTATGTAAAGTCATTGGTTTATGCTGATGAACAGAAACAATAGATGCTTAGGAAGCCAACATAACTCGTGTTATTGATGAAATGAAGCCACAAAAAAGTGGTCCAAAATTGGACTGGTCGAATGCGGTTCCTCAGAAATAGTCCTGGTGGACATATGTCAGAAATTATTTTCAAAACATAAACGTCAGAAAATTATCCACAATATCCAACTGGTTCAAGAACTGAAGTGACTTGATCATAATAAGCGTCGTTTGTTTGCTGATTGGTCCCTAGAACAGCTTGAAGTTGATCCACTTTTCATCGTAAAATGGTGTTTAGTAATGAAGCTCATTTCTGGTTGAACGGCTATGTTAACAAGCAAGATTGCCGTATACGGAGTATAGACAATCATCAAGAAGTTCTACAGGTTCCATTGCATCCTGAAAAATACACTGTATGGTGTGCTTTACACGCTGGAGGCATCATCGGTTCATATTTATTTAAAAACGATGCTGGAGCTAATATTACAGTGAATGGTGCTCGTTACAGATCGATGATGAATGATTATTTGTTTCGAAATTTGAATGGTATCGACCCTGAAGTGTTTTGGTTCCTACAAGATGGTGCTACACCTCATGCTATAATACTACCGTAACAATTGATTTATTGAAAGAAAGGTTTGGCGATAACATTATTTCGAGAAATGGTCCAATTAATTGGCCTCCAAGATCATGCGACATAACTCCACTAGATTTTTTTTTTGGTTTATGTCAAGTCTTTGGGTTATGCTGATAAACCAGAATCAAAAGACGCTTTGGAAGCTAACATAACTAGTGTTATTGATGAAATAAGGCCTTAATTACTCAAAATAGTGGTCCCAAATTGGTCTGGTCGAATGCAGTTCCTCAGAGCTAGTCGTGGCGGACATATGCCGGAAATTATTTTCAAAACATAAATGTCATAAATTTATCTTTCAAATAAAAAAAAATAGGCTTCAAACTCGATTTAAATGTGTTTTATTTCAATTTAAAGTTCTATCACTCTAACAAAAACACCCGATATAATGATTTATTGGTACCAATAAAGCATACGATGATGTCATAATAAAGCCTTGCTGATCTAAGCAAATTTTTAGTGGAAGAAACAGCAATTATGACAAAAAAACCTGCCAGTGTAAATAGAGAAAATTATGCACCAGCCTACTATCATTTTTGAAGACTCCTCCTGTATTTGTCTTCATTTATTATTCTGCGCAACAAATAGCAACTCAGCAAAGTTTATAATACTTTCTTCATGTGATTTCACCCAAATAATAATGGTTAGAGGGAAACCCCTCTCTCTAGGAAATTACTTATCGATTTGCAGAGATTCAAATTGGGAAATTTGGAGCGTGAAAAGAATCGAAATTTACCTAATGACAGTTTGATGTTTTCCAGAATTAAAAGCGGAATGAGAGCACATACATTATTCAGGGGGACAGTCTCTTCTCAAAATATCCGAATTTATTAGGCGGGCAGGAGAGCACGAGATGAATATACGATTTATTCATTATATGAGGCACGTGATTCGTGTTCGAAGATCTGCCGCGATGCGACAAGTCCCCAGTCTGGATTTGGATGTTTTTCTTTCGCAAGTTATCTTCGCAGGGGCGCAATTTAGGAGATCAGCCAAAGAGGGATTCCGTTCCATCGAACTCTGGCGTGCTCTGAGACAACTTTTAAGAACCTCATTAAGATTTGAATCCGTTAAGTTGAATGCCGAAGATGAAAATGAAACAGCGGGGTAATGAAAAACGAACGCCCAGAAAGTTTCTGGATAGCTGGTCGAGAATTCCGGAACTGCTCGAGCGAATGAATTCCCAAGAAAAAACTTTATGGGATTTTTGATATCATTAAAGCAAGAGGATCCTCCAAAATTATACTGATTAAAAAAAAATGTTTATACACATACACACATCGTCAAAAGTCTTGCCCCCCCTATCAACTCTCAACTTATTGAATGTAACATGATAATTTTTTGTGTGTGGAATCTTCACTATATTGTCATTTAAATGAAAAAAATAAACCAGCAAAAAAATGTTTCTTGTTCGGGAGAATACAGGTGTATTCGAAGTTAATCAGTTTTCAGCGAATAACGAGAGCTGAAATATTGAGAATATTCCGTGGAATATGCCGGGGCAACTAATTTCTCAAGGCAAGAACAGTAACCCTACATCAAGCACCTGGTGCCTGGTCGACCCAGAGTATCATCTGCGAAGGAAGACCATTATATCGCAAATTTTACTGGAAGGAATCGAACGGTATCTGTAACAGCACTTCAAAGTCTCAACCAGAACCATAAGGAGACGGTTGGAGTCCTCAAATTCAAGGCAAGAAGACCTTCAAAAGTACCTCGGCTATCACCTGGACATAGAGCTAGCCGTCGGCAATGGACAGAACACCACCAAGACTGGCTTTTACCAAAATGGCGAAAAGTACTTTTTTCGGACGAGTCACGATTCAGTTTAAAAAGTGATAGTCGATGAGAAAGGGTTTGGAGGGGTCTAGGTAGACTAGAGCGACTCAACTTTGCCCGGGAAGTTGTGTCCTTTCAAGGTGGATCAATAGTGTGCTGGAGGGGTATAATGTTTGGTCGCCGTACCCTTCTTATTATCATTGAACAAACAATGACTGGTGCCATCTACAGAGAAAACATCATTGAACCAATCATTGTTCCTCTGCGCAAAGAATTTTTAGATAATTTCGTTTATCAGGATGATAACGCCTCACCACACCTACACGAAGGGTTCAAAACATTCTCCAAGAGAATAATATCCATAGAATGAACTCACCAGACATGAATCCAACTGAGCACGAATGGTATCACTTAGAGAGAGCAATATCCAATCGCCAAAACCCACCTTCAAATTTTCAGGAATTGAGTTTAGCCATTCAGGAAGAATGGAACGATATGCCTGAAAATTTCATTAATGACTTGATTCGTGGGATGCCTAGGTGTATTGGACAGTTGATCGAAAGAAGAGGTGGTAATACGGACTATTGAATTTGGATAACGACCTCATACCAGGATGAGGTCTTCGAGTTCAAGGCTGCGAAGGGCTGTCCGCAGAGAGGTACTCTTTCACCCTTACTGTGGACCTTCTCCTTGATGACCTGGCAATCATAGTGAAAAAAAAAATTGGAGGTGACGATATCGGCCGTCCTTCAAGAGACACTGAATACTATTGACAAATGATGTATAAGGGAAGACATGTCTCTTAACCCGCAAAAGGTAGTTATAGTACCATTCACTAAAAAAAGGAAGTTGTATGGTTTAGAACCGCCAACTATCTGTGGTGAAATAATACAATTCTCATTTGAGGCAAAATACCTGGGAATAGTCCTGGACAAGACCCTCAGCTGGAGTGCACACCTAGATAAAGTGTGTCATAAAACCAGAATGGGTTTCTGGACTTGCAGGCGGATCTGTGGTAAAACCTGGGACCTAAAGCCCAGGCAGATGTACTGGCTATACATTATGGTAAGTAGACCACGGATAGTGTATGGCGCTGTAGCGTGGGGGAAGAAAGGCGAATAAACGGTTGGCGAACAAAAGCTCACACGACTACAGAGACAGGCTTGCCTTGCAATTACAGGTGTGTTTCGCACCACACCCATGGCAGCCATGGAGGTCCTACTAAATTTACCACCCCTGCACCTCCTCGTGCAGAGGGAGGCGGAACGGACCACATACAAACTATATCAACTGGCGATTGACAGGCCAGAGGCAATAGTGATGGGAAGCTCAGGCCTGCTGGACGAGCTTCTAACGAATAGTATCCTATCGATGCCCTCGGATAAAATGTCAAAAGTCACGAGCCAAGAACAGAATTTCAATGTAATCGTCCCCAGCCGGGACCAATGGACCCAGCATGCTGAGGTTCTATTGAGAACCGACCTTGGCTTGTTCACAGACGGCTCGCGAACGACGAACGGAACAAAAGCGGGAGTCTATGGGAGCAAACCGAGAATTAACATCTCATTGAGCCTCGGTCTAAACGCAACCATATTCCAGGCAGAACTATTTGCCATTGAGACCGCGGCAGAACTGCTGATAAAACGGCAAATCCACCACGGTAAAATCGAAATATTCACTGATAGTCAGTCAGTACTAAAAGCTTTTGAATCCAGCTCTTGTACCTCAAGAACAGTCTGGAGTTGCCGCACGGCCTTAAACAGGCTCGGTGTGTATGAAGGAGTCACTCTGGTTTGGATACAAAGTCACTCAAACTATTTGGGTAACGAAAAGGTAGATCGGCTGGCGTTTGCTGGAGCTGCGCTGCCTCTGGTAGGACCGGAACCATTCCTGGGAATACCACATGACGTGGCTAACCAGGCGATAACAGGCAGAATGAACTCAAGGCTAGAGTCTTTCTGGCGGAGCCATTCTGGCCTGAAACATTCGAAGTTGTTCCTTGGAAAAGCTTCGAACAAAAAGATGGCGGACCTAGCGCTAGGTCTGGATAGGGCCAATCTAAGAACACTTGTCGGAATTATGACAGGTCACTGCAGACTGAAAGCGCATTTGCATAAAATCGGTCTGGCTGAAGACGATGAATGCAGGCTGTATCTTGAAGACACTGAAACAGCCATGCACATCGTCTCAGAGTGCCCAGCGGTGAGTCGCATCAGATTCGAGGTCTTTAGCCAGACAACTACCACAGCGACCTGAAAAAATTACCCCTGAACAAGATTATCGGTTTTATCCAAAAACTGGATCTCGTCGCGGAGATGTAAATTAGGGGTGAACCACAATAGTCCGTGCGGACGCAGTGCTAGGGTGGACAGACGCCCGCTCGCCATAAATAACATAATAACATAACATCTCATTTCCAGAAGACATATTATTTCTTGAGAAACCTAAGGGGGCCAAGACTTATGACTATGTGTGTATATGTCAATCCGATTTTGATAATTTTCCGTATCCATAATGGAATTTAGATTTTATCAGATAAGTCATTGGAAAAATTTTATTGAGGGTACCGTTTTCGATATACCTTGGTTCTGATGTGGTTGTCGATATCTAGAAATTCTCATTGCATATCTTAAATATTAAACTGAGAAATTCTGAATATCTGTCACAAATTTTAAATTTATTAGATTTCTTAAGAACTTTTGAAATTAATTTGAATAAATGGCTTATAGAACACTGTTCAGTTTTTTTGAGAGAATATTTTCAAAGATAAGTTGTTTCGAAGAATTTGTTAATTTTTTATTGGATATTTTTAGAGTGAAATTAGTTTTTCATAATACCGATATGAAACAGCGTTGTCTCCACCAAATTTTTGTTGAGTGAGTTCGATCAATATTCTGTATTTTCTTTAGATTCTGTTATCTACAACAGTGGAGTTATACAAATTTCGACAAATGTGGAATTAATACAACGAGACGCACAATTTAGAAGTGGTAAACTTTTGCAGTTTCAAAATTTCCCCAAAATTTGAAAAATCAAGAAGGGTTACAAAATTGTCCTGCCTGAAAAACACACGGCTTTATACAGTGTTGATAAATGATTATTAATGAATCGGTCTACCTAATGAATCAGATTGAACAGCCATTAAACTCATTATCTCGGATTGCAGAAGTCGTTAATGCATACCTATATTTGCATTAAGTCCAAAACACACAATTTTATCTGACTGAAATAACGCACGGCCTAATTATTAATCGTGCAGATTTCAGGGCTCTCGCGATTTCCAGCTGGCCTGCGCTATCTCATCGTACTGGAATTCATCTAATTATGGTACGGATGTGTTTCTGCAACAGGTACCTACATAATAATTATTAATTATCATTTTGTTACGGCCTTCGTGCTTCTGCTACCATTGGACCATATGCTTTTGCCACTGGCAAAGCTGATGATTTGGAATTGTTGGAATTAATTGGGTCTAAAACGAAAACGTTCATTCAGCGGAAAATGAATTTAGATGCGATGCAAAATGATGAATGCGCCAGGTTGGATATGCGTTGAGTCGTCAATCTGTTTATAACATACCGTCAATTGACCGAGTCAAGTTGGATTGGACATCGTGAAGGCCCTATAACAATCCAATCAAATGATTAATAGTAAATGTGCTAAACTGTCTAGGAGGACTTCGTTAGAATTTTCCTCAGAATTCAGCGTCAGCCATAAAGAAGTTCCAGATCACTGCCAATAGTTTAATTTTGAAATTAACTAATTAGTGTATATGAGTTTCAATCGAAAAATTGAAGGTTTACGGAAGCATTAAACGATTAACTGAATGCTCTGAATAATTGATCGACCATGTCTGGAATCCTTCATAAATCGAGCTAAATCAAGCCTAGATTGATGCAAAATGGCGAATACGCCGGCACCAAATACTTGGCGAGCCAATTTTTTAATAATAGTCCAGCTAAATTCACGATATGAATATCACTTGCAGGCTAAAGATATTTTATTTTCTTGTAAGTATAGGTTTCATTTATTGAAATAATAACATATATATTCAATATGATCTGCCATAATAATATATCTCTGTTAAATGTAAACTATTGCAGATAACAAAAAATCTTGAATAAATTGAATAAAATCAGTTGGAGATAGTATCGGGAGTTATAGAAATTTTAATTGAAATAAAACACATTTAAATTAAGATTGAAGCCTCTTATTTGAAAGATGATTTTATGACATTTATGTCATAAATTTATTTTAAATTAATTTCCGGCATATGTACACCACGACTAGCTCTGAGGAACCGTACTCGACCAGACAAATTTTGAACCACTTTTTCGAGTAATTCAGGCCTTATTTCATCAATAACATGAGTTATGTTGGCTTCCAAAGCGTCTATTGTTTCTGGTTTATCAGCATAAACCAATGACTTGACATAACCCCAAAGAAAATAATCCAGTGGAGTTATGTCGCATGATATTGGAGGCCAATTAATTGGACCATTTCTCGAAATAATGTTTTCGCCAAATCTTTCTTTCAATAAATCAATTGTTACGGTAGCAGCATCTTGTTGAAACCAAAAAAATTCTTGGACGATACCGTTCAAATTTTGAAACAAATAATCATTGATCATCGATCTGTAACGAGCACCATTCACTGTAACATTAGCTCCAGCATAATTTAAAAAAAAAATATGGACCGATGATCCCCCCAGCGGGTAAAGTACACCATACAGTGCATTTTTCAGGATGCAATGGAACCTGCAGAACTTCTTGAGGATTGTTTCCACTCCGTTTACGGCAATTTTGCTTGTTCACATAGATGTTCAACCAGAAATGAGCTTCATCAGTAAACAAAATTTTACGATAAAAAAGTGAATCAACTGCAAGCTGTTCTAGGGCCTAATTAGCAAACAAACGACGCTTATTATGGTTAAGTGACTTTAGTTCTTGAACCAGTTGGATCTTGTATGGGTGTAGACCAAGATCTTCACGTAAAATTTTCCATGTGGTGGAAGCACAGAGTCCAACTTGTTGAGAACGTTGACAAATAGACAAATCTGGATCATCATTAACACTATGACTTACAGTAGCGATATTTTCTTCTGTACGTACAGTTCTTTGTCTTGTTGTTGCTGTTGCATCGAGAAGAGAAAATTTTGTCCGAAATCTATGGATAGTTTGACGAATAAGCTGCTCTGATGGACGATTATGTAAACCATAAATTTCACGAAATGCTCTATGAGTTTAGCGAATAAAACACTGATTTTGAAAATAAATTTAAACAATTTGTAAACGTTGTTGCGGCGTGATTCTATCCATAATAATGTGTCTATTCCTACTGAACAGAAATGTCAAAACAACATGGCTTCTACCTTTTGTCAAATCACAGTAATCCCTATCGAAAGTCCTATCACTCTGAAAAAAACACCCGATATAGTCAAACTATCAAGATTGGAGGAAATATTTTCACACATACTCGTATATGCTGATTCGAAACTGAATAAATATTGAAAAGTTGGATCAGCTACTGCAGCAATTCTTCGTTTGGCATTGATTTTCGTCTTGTTAAAAGTTTGTTATTTTGAACATATACAAGATGATTTTGCAACTGAAAATGGTCAGAAACAAATTTCCAAAAGTATTCCAGAAATTTTTCGAATATTATTCCGTAATTAGATAGTCTTCCAATCTCCTCTGAGAGGATTATGAAAAAGGGCCTCTTCAAACTTCCTTTTGAGTACAGTTAATAGTAAATACATTCAATTCATTTGTCAAATTTTTATGTCCGGAGCAGGTTGATTCTGTTAATATTGAATTAATTCAATTTTGAATCAAAAAATCATATAATTCGCAGTTCGCGACACCTTCTCGTATTTCCAAGTTCCCGGAGTTTCTGACGGAATTTGTGACCTGGAAGTATCCTGTTGGTCAATTCTGGCGTTTCTGGTCAATCGATTGCTTTAAACGGTTCAGTTGTTGACAATAAAGATACAAATTAAGAGTTTGGCTATAGAAGCAACTCATAATAAACGATTCCTTTCCAGTCCCATCGAATTCACAGTAGAACCCGTTTGAGCTTCTCCACCGCGCTTTGACCATGATCGCTTCCGCACAATACTGTCGTACGTTTGCGAAATGGGTCGATTTCATTCCGTTCGTCCAAGGCTTCGCAGATGAAATTACGATGCATAATGTTCTTTTGGTGTTAATTGGTGTGGCTCCTAAACGTCGAGCTTCTTTTTGAATACAGCTTGGCGTTAAAGGTTGGAAACTATTTTATGGTTGATGTTCAGCTCCTGGGCATTTTTGACGACAAATCTGTTTGTTCGAGGTGCATCTGTAACATCGAAAAAATAAAAAACAGCCAAAAAATTTCTTCAGTGTGAGATGTCACCTTGACAACGAGCATAACTCTGAAATTTGATCTGATGATTGATCGATACCTTGCGAGATATATCGATTACTACAGCCATCTACCGTAAAAATAATGGATTTCTTCTAAACCCCTTACTATGCAAATTGGCGAATGCGCCGGTAATTTATATAATATATAATAATAATTGAACCGCGGCCATCATCACGATCAAAAGGTAATGTCAACTGATTCAATCTAGTCAGATTGAGTCTTACGTTGGCCGTTCAGTGCTTCATCAATCATTGAACATGAATTAATGAGGTTTGATTGTCGTAAATGATTGAGAATGCTGCTTCAGCTTTTAGGAGAGTTGTGTTGATAAATATTTCTCATTCGACAGCAGTCATAAAGCTCAAACAAATTCGATATGTGAATTTGAAGGTTTAATAGTAATGCCTAGAGGCTTCGAATGACTTGCGTCCAGACAATCGAATGGTTGATGCAAGAGCATATGCAACAAATAGGAAAATTAGGAACTCCAGTAAGAAGCTTGAAATTATTTTAGTTTTTACACAAAGGGGTTAATGCTCCTGGATATATCTCGCAGACTTCAGACGATCAAAGAATGAATAAAATAATAAAGAATATTTTCCACGATTTATTATTATTTTTATGTAGTTGAATAAATTTTGATCAACATGTGGACCCTTTATATACCTATGAGTATAAAGTAATAAATATCTTAGATTATCTAGTCAACAACAAGTTTCTAGAAAGTACATAATATATAATTTGTTTGGATATTTCGAAGGTGAAATATTAACTGATGTTCAATTTCTTGGTGAGAATTACAGAGTAATTCTCAAGTTGTTTGACACTATTTGTTTAATAATATTTAATTCTTTCAAAAAGTTATCTGAATTCAAAGGGACATTCAATAATCTATGAATAAAACTATTATATGCTGACATCTTTTGGTTGGTGGGGTGATTTGAAGTTTTATATATTGTGATGTCTGTATGTGTGGGTTTGTGGAAAATAATGAAATCATCTAAATTATCTATTCTTATTATTGTGAGGTCAAGAAAATTAATACTTTAGTTCTTTTCTTCTTCGATTGTGAATTTGATTTTTGGTTGGAGTTTATTACTGAAATTCGTGAAGATATGTAATTCTCGGTCGGTGCCTTTGAAACAGCAAAAAATGTCATCTACATATCTATACAAATAAAGGAAATATTTGCTTATCGCATTCAGGTGTATTTTTTATTCTATATATATATTCATAAATATTTCAGCTAAAATTGAACTGAGTGGATTTCCCATTATTAAATCATTGTAAGAAATATAGACGGTTCCGTTGAATTGAAAGTAGTTTTATTCAAGACATATTTCCAGGCAATTAGGAATATTATTCGTTTCGATGGGATTGGTAATATTTTTAATTAATGTTTTTTTTTACAATTGTTATTGTAATGCTATTAAAAATAGCATCCAACTTATAGACAATATTCAATCCGTCCAATAGCCCAAAAATTGTAGATTAATTTCTTTTGATGTACAAAATTTATTTCCTATTAGGAGTACAAATAAGTTTCCGCCGTTTTATTGTAGATGGCGTGGCACGGAGTTTCGGTTAGCTTTCGCAGATGATAACCGGCTCAAAAAATAGTTTGGACATTCAAGAACAACATAATCTATTAATATAATTGATTTTTATTGGTAAAATATAATTTTTATAAGTTGAAAATGTCAAAATTTGAGCCGAGTAAGCGTCATTTGCGGGAAATATTAGTTTACTTATTTAATTTAAAGAAATCTGCTGCTGAGGCGCATCAATTGCTCGTAGAAGCATATGGTGAGGGTGCTTTGAGTGAGAGAACGTGTCGAGAGTGGTTTCAACAGTTTAAAAACGGTGATTTCGACGTAGAAGACAAAGATCGCAGTGGAAGGCCAAAAATTTACGAGGATGCAGAATTGGAGGAATTATTGGAGGAAGATTAATCTCAAACACAAAAAGAACTTGCTCTAACATTAGAAGTCACTCAGCAAGCAGTCTCACATTTATATTACCGTTCTTCCATAATAAATATTTAATTTGTGTTAAAAAACGGCGGAAACTTATTTGTACTCCTAAACGTATACCTCCAATTGAAACAATTCAAATTGTAAAACAACTATTAATTAAAAATAATAGCAATCCCATCAAATGACTAGATAATTTACATGATTTTAGAATTTTCCACAAACCCATAAAACTTCAAATCACACCACCAACCAAAAGATGTCAGCATATAATTGTTTTATTCATAGATTATTGAATGTTTCTTTGAATTCAGATAACTTTTTGAAAGAATCATATATTATCAAACAAATAGCGTCAAACAACGGCTACAACCCCTTTTTTATAAACAAAATGGTATCCAATAAACAAGAGAAAATGGCATTAATTCTCGTGTATCCAATCATAAAAGAGGACAATACACAGAAATATCTTTCGATACCTTATGTCAATGGATTATCTGAAAATATTGTTGAATATTTCAAAAATTGTTACAATTATAACGGGGCTTGTAAGACTATTAATAACCTTAGTATCTACGTAGAGAAAAATAAAGATCAAACAAATAAAGAAAATAAATCCGGAGTCTATAAGTTGACTTGCAAATATTGCCCTTAGTATACATTGGCCAGACTGGTAGATCATTCAAGAAACGTGTCCAAGAACACCAAAGGGGTTATATATCCGATTCTGTACATTCGACATATGCTTATCATCTTAAGGAATTCAGGCATAATTTCAACAATAATTATGAGATTATCCACGTTGAAAGCAAAAGTTCTAGATTAACACATTCAGAATTTCTTGGAATCAACAGGTATAATGCCCGTAAAATCCTTTTGAACGAACAAACAGATGTTGATAAGTCTCCATTACTGAAGATCTTTCCTTAATGGCATTTTTAGTGGCAAACTCCAATAAACACCTAAAGTTTTTATGATTTTTGCGTCCATTATTTGGTCATGTACCTAACAATGTATTTAAACTCGGTTACACTGAATACCATCAGACAGTACAATGTAATACCTGAAGAAGCCACATCGTGGTGAAAGAACTGTTGTAGTTGTACGAACATTTTTACGAAAATAAAATACTGCCCCATATATATTTCTTAATTACATAGTAATTTTCGTATTAACCGAATTCAGCTTAACTAGATATAACCCCTCCCCTCCTCGTATCAAATATCCCAAATCCTTGCAGTGAAGCTGCATCAAATCCATCGCAACTACGAAGCCTAAGAAATGAGATAATTGAAGCAATTGTACGTCCTATTACCTTCTGTTCAATCCTCTCGCATTTCAACTTAGTTTAATCATCACATGACTGCGGATTGGTGTAGTGATTTCATCAAATTACAACCTATGACAAAGTAGCGGAGATGGGACAGCGTGAAGTGGGTAATGGCGTAGAATGCTAAAGCCCTAATTTTGGACCGACTGCGCTGTGTCCGTGATTCTCTGCAGCTTGCACACGAATATTCCCTGTGAAATAAAACGAAAAATTTTGCGCGTTATTTTTAGCAGTTTGTCATTATGGTAAACGCGATGAAATGTTTTGTGTCACAAATGAGTAATTGGAACGGCACAGGATTTTACCTAAAGCATCCTTTTGATATACGGATGCAATGTGATTTCACAGAGAAAAGATGGTTTTATATTCGCGTTTTTATGTTCCCTTCACGTGGCTTTCACGCTTTAACACATCTGATAAATTTCAGGTTTAGCAAAGCAAACATAACTTCTTTGATCTCATTCGACTTCATTCATCAACGCTATCTCTTTCAGAAGCGATACAATCAATTCACTGCTCTTCTAGCCCCTCCTTGATACCTTTCTTGAAGAACGATTCATCTTTGGTCCCAAAACAGCCGTTTGTTTCGCCGATAACCTCTTCATTAGAATCAAATAATATTCTGGCAACCACTGTTTTTAGATCTGCAAATAAGGAAAAATTTAGCTATTAGAAGTAGAATATTGGTTATTTAAATATTTTAATATTTAAAGATATATTCTGTTAGACTTCTACATATTTAATTTCAAAAAATTATATTTAATATTATAATAATAGAGGAATTAAATTAATGTCATATAAGTACTACTCATATCAAACGACATATAAAACAGACATTCATTATAAGACATCCAAATGAGATAACAAAATCCAATAAATATAAATTGTTAACCGAAAATCCTATAAATTGAATATTTTGAGTAGACAAAATATTGTTTCTGCTCTTTCCTCTTATGAAAACAGATACCTCGCCTTTCAATCTTTAAAATCAATGGTAAAACCACAGAACTATTTATTTCGAGTTAACATTAGACTTCATTTAAATATTCAGTATTCATTTACCAAGACGCTTTCTGAATTGTTAAAGGTGAGTAAATATATTTTTTATTGATTGATGTTATATTTTATTGAATATGATTGAGTACTGACGAATCAAAGTCTCTCTTAAAACTTGTTTTTTAGTAATGTTTTTACATATCTTGAGTTTTTTAAAAGTATTTTAGATATTCAATAATATTGAATATTCTCAGTAAGATAGTTTTATGATAAAATTCTTAAGATTATGTTAAACATTTTTGAAAGATATCTGTTCATAAGAGGGATGAGCAGAAAGAAAATTTTGCCTACTCAAAATATTTAATTTATAGGGTTTTTGTTTTTGTTATTAGATTTTGTTATCTCATTTTGATGTCTTATAATGAATGTTCATTTTATATGTCGTTTGATAGGAGTAGTACTTATATGACATCAATTTAATCCCTGAAGTTATAATATTAAATATAATTTTTGAAATTAAATATGCAGAACGCTAACAGAATATATCTGTAAATATTAAAATAATTTTATATGCCTTCTATCACGAATAAACCTCCATTCATTCTATTTTATTCATAATATATAATTATTTGGTTTCCATAACATTCTTTATATAGATGGTCCTTGTGCTATAACAGGCCGTTAAATTGACTTTCAATCTTTAAGATCAATGGTAAACCACAGAACTATGTATTTCGAGTCAACATTACACTCCATTTAAATGTTCAGTATTCATTTGCCAAGACGCTTCCTGAATCATTAAAGGTAAATAAATATTTTTTGTTGATTGATTTTATATTTTATTGAATATAAATATGATTGAGTACTGACGAAGTCTCTCTTAAAACTTGTTTTTCAGTAATTTTTTTACATATCTTGAGATTTTCTGAAAAGTAACTTAGATAGATATCCAATAATATTGAATATTGTAGGTAAGATAGTTTTATGATGTAATTCTTAAGATCATGTTGAACATTTTTGAAAGCTATCTATTTTCATAAGAGGTATGAGCTGAAACAAAATTTTTTCTACTCAAAATATTTAATTTATAGGATTTTTGTCAACAATTTATATTTATTGGATTTTGTTATCTCATTTGGATGTCCTATAATGAATGTTTTTTGTATATGTCTTTTGATATGAGTAGTACTTATATGACATTAATTTAATTCCTGAAGTTATAATATTAAATATAATTTTTTGAAATTAAATATGTAGGAGGCTAACAGAATATATCTGTCAAAATTAAAATATTTGAATAATTTTATATACCCTCTATCAAGTATGAACCTCCATTTATTTCATAGAATTTTGGTATCGTAACAAACAATTATGGTACAATGCCTTGTCTTGATGTATATCAATTTTCGTCTTTGCACATATTTGCGTTCAGTTATCAACGGTCGCATAGAAATGGATTGCGTTAACCGAATTAATTGGCTCGTTGTCTTTCCAGACCAGAATTGTATTGAACATGTCTGGTCTGCAATTTAACAGCAAATGAATGCACTGTATGGTGTGCTTTACAGGCTGGAGGCATCATCGGACCATATTTCTTTAAAAACGATGGTGGAGCTAATGTTACAATGAATCGTGCTCGTTACAGATCGATGATCAATGATTATTTGTTTCAAAATTTGAATGGATTCGACCCAGAAGTGTTTTGGTCCTAACAAGATGGTGCTACGCCTCATGCTGCTACCGTATCAATTGATTTATTGAAAGAAAGATTTGGCGATAACATTATTTCGAGATATGGTCCAATTAATGGACCTCAAAGATCATGCGACATAACTCCACTGGATTATTTTCTTTGTGGTTATGTCAAGTCATTGGTTAAATCTGATAAACCCGACACAATAGACGCTTTGGAAGCCAACATAACTCGGGTTATTGATGAAATAAGGCCTGAATTAATCGAAAAAGTGGTCCAAAATTGGTCTGGTTGAATGCGGTTCCTCAGAGCTAGTCGTGATGGACATATGCCGGAAATTATTTTTAAAACATAAATGTCATAAAATTATTTTTCAAAAGAAAAAAATTGCCTTCAATCTTCATTTAAATGTGTTTTATTTCAATTTAAAGTTCTAGAAAAAATACCCGATATCTTCCAAAACTCGAAAGTAAAAATTTCTTTCCTCTTCTCAATTCAAAGTTTTCTCGAAATTAATTTTTAACATTTGTTCCAGATATCAACATTTGATGTAGTTTCATGTTACTAAGATGTTTAGCCGTATTCATGAGACAAGCCTCATCGAAATAACCCTTTTTACTGCTCCGGACATGTAGCCAAGAAGATGTCGTCCACAAGCTTCCTAGTGCTCGTTTTGGTGTTTATTGTGACCTGTTCAGAGGCGGAACTGGCGACGGAATTCGCAGAGGCGTCCGACGGGGGCACAGCGTCGCTACCGTGCAATCTCACGCCGAACCAATTTTCGGACAAGGTCAGTGTAGTGGTGTGGCACAAGGGTGTCGAAGAGGACCCCATTTATAAGTACGACCTGAGGGGAAATCGACCCCAACATTGGGCAGATCCGTCCCTGGGCGATCGATTTTTCTTGAGAATTTTGGACGAAAATCGTAGTGTCTTGACAATCTCTCCAACGAATTTAGCCGACGAAGATGTGTACCACTGTCGCGTGGATTTTGTAACTTCGCCATCTAGGATAACTCACGTCAACTTGACTATTGTTGGTAAGTGTTTAGTTATATTCTTTCATTTTAGCAATTGATTATGGTAGTATTTAAATTTCGAAGATTGTTCTAAACGACACGAAGAACTGCTGATTTTATTATACTCTTATGGACTAATATTTTAAAATCCTGACGCATTAAAACAATATTGCCTTCTCAAAGCCAGATTGAACATATGAATGAACAATGCTAGTCTCAGGGTCCTTTTCCCTTTTTATCCCTTTCTATCTTACTAAAATACAGTAAATATTGTTATCATAATAGATTTATTTTAAAATTAACGTTATTGCTTGATATCGGGTGTTTTTCTTTAGAGTGATAGAACTTTAAATTGAAATAAAACACATTCAAATTAAGATTGAAGCCAATTTTTTTTATTTGAAAGATAATTTATTGAGATTTATGTTTTAAAAATAATTTCCGGCATATGTCCACCACGACTAGCTCTGAGGAACCGCATTAGACCAGACCAATTTTGGATCACTTTTTCGAGTAATTCAGGCTTTATTTCAGGAATAACACGAGTTATTTTGGATTCCAAAGCGTCTATTGTTTCTGGTTCATCAGCATAAACCAATGACTTGACATAAACCTAAAGAAAGTAATCAAGTGGAGTAATGTCGCATGATCCTGGAGGCCAATTAATTGGACCATTTCTCGAAATAATGTTATCGCCAAATCTTTCTTTCAATAAATCAATTGTTACGGTAGCAGCGTGAGCTGTAGCACCATATTGTTGGAACCAAAACACTTCTGGGTCGATACCATTCAAATTTTGAAACAAATTGATCATCGATCTGTAACGAGCACCATTCACTGTAACATTAGCTCCAGCAACGTTTTTAAAGAAATATGGACCGATGATGCCTCCAGCGTGTAGAGCACACCATACAGTGCATTTTTCAGGATGCAATGGAATCTGCAGAACTTCTTGAGGATTGTTTTCACTCCATAAACTCCATAAATTTTGCTTGTTTACATAGCTGTTTAACCAGAAATAAACTTCATCACTAAACACAATTTTACAATAAAAAAGTGGATCAAAGTCAAGCTGTTCTAGGACCCAATCAGCAAACAAACGACGCTCATTATGTTCAAGTGGCTTTAGTTCTTGAACCAGTTGGATCTTGTATGGAGGTATTATCTTTACGCAAAATTTTCCATGTGGTGGATGCACAGAGTTCAACTTGTTGTGAACGTCGACAAAAAGATGAATCTGGATCATTATTAACACTATGACTTACAGCAGCGATATTTTATTCTGTACGTGCAGTTCTTTTTCTTGTTGTTGTTGTTGCATTGAGTAGAGAAAATGTTGTCCGAAATTTATCGATAGTTCGATGAATAAGCTGCTCTGATGGACGATTATGTAAACCATAAATTTCACAAAGTGCTCTATAAGTTTGGCGAATAGAACACTGATTTCGAAAATAAATTTCAACAATTTGTAAACGTTGTTGTGGCGTGAGTCTTTCCATGATAATTTGTCAATGCTTACTGAAAGGAAATGTCAAAACAACATGGCTTCTACCTTCTGTAAAATCACAGTTATCTCTATCGAAAATTATATCCCCCCCAAAAAAAAAAACACTCGATATATCTACGGTTACTAACTTGGTGATGATATCACAGTTTATTGCGGAATCCTTGGATGATGGTGGTCAGGTTCATGTAAGAAATATACAAGGTGTCTACTTTTAAAAGAACAAAACTTCAAGGGAAAATCACACAAGTTTTTTGCAACAAAAAATATCATATAACACGTGGTCGAAATGTTGATGGTTATTATTCAATTTGACATTTCTTGATTATTCTTGTAGCCTCATCAAATTTGGCCACATATTTAGAAACGGCATTACATTTGCTACTAGATGTGCCAAAAGACCCTTATTGCGGTCGTGGTAGGGAACTGAATAACACGATTCTGAAGTGAACAAAATCAGTCATATTTTTCCAATGATTTTATCGATGGAAATTTATTTATTATGGACATGTTTTCTTTACAGCATAAAATAGATAGTTTAGTGTGCTTTCGTATGACATATCAACTTTTGTGCTATCTGCTTGTTCTCTGCCATAATATCATGGCTAATGAAATAACAATGAAAAGTTGAAATATTTAAAACCTAAATTTACTATATCTTGAAGCTCCTTGTGATTGAATATTCATGTTATTCTCATATTAATTATGGATTCATCTTTTGAATCAAGATAATTCAAATGAATAAACTAAATTATAATATTGAATTGAATCAGTCCTTACTTGGTGAAAATCCATATTGAATAATATTTAAATAAGGTATTTATGAGAAAATTGCTAGATACCTTGAAAATGAATATGTTTCCTCAATAATTAAAGTCATTCTACATATTTTCACCATTTTTCAGAAACAGTACATACTTTCAACCATAATGTTGAAATTCTAAAATACATATAGAAAGTAAAAGTTATACCTTAAACCTGTTAGAATCCCTAGAGGTAAATAAACACAATAAAATTGGAATATTACTTAACGAACAATTAGATTAAGTATTAATATAATCAGATAAGCTGAAATTTACAGGACCCTTTTTTGGGTTTTAGTTCTCAATAAAAATTTATTTTACTTACTGTAATAAAATTGCAACGGATTTCGGAAACAAGCTTAGTTATTCAAAATGTAAACCTGCCTGATGATGAAGAAAATAGGTAGATATTTGTATAGAAAAGGCATTCGAAATGTTTAAAAACTAGTGCAATTGACTGAAATGGGAAAAAGTGCTGTATATGGGACAATAACGAGGATGACAAATGGCATGAATATGAGGCACAGATCAGTTTCAGAAAGATCGATTAAAGGGAGAAATTTGAATGCTTTATTGACCTTATGACGACAAAATCCGCACCAGGGGTTTCGCAAATTGGCTGACAGATTTGGAAACCAACGAAATATAAAAGTATGTCCAGAAACGGTCCGTATGACATTGAAAAGGCAAGGATACACATCAAGGAAACCAAAATAACCCCTATAATGATACCTTCACAAATGGAACGAAGGATGGAATTTTGTCAACGTTTTCAGGAAGATAATTTTAATAACGTCTTCATATCTGACGAACTTGGTTGAAATCACTCAAAAATCCTGTCAAAACAACCTATTACCGTACAAACTTCCAAATTTTCCACCAAAATAATGTTCTGGGGAACCATTTTAGCAGCGTGCTGCCACGCCTCTCTATTGATAGTGAAAAGTATCGTGGCATTCTAAACGATTTTCTCCTTGAAACAGCGCATGCTTTATATCCAGAAGGGTGGCGTTTTCAGCAGGATAATGTAACTTCAGCCTATACTCAAGCTTGGATGCAAGAACACCAAGTGACAACCATTCATGGCCTGCAGCTTCACCAGTTCTTAGTCCCATTGAAAACATATGGGGACTAATGGAGGTGATCTAGTTTTGGATGTACCTCGACGTTTAGTCAAGTGTTAACAGTTACATGGAGGTTGTATAAGTAAATAAGATAAATATTTTGTTAAAATTTTCATATTAAAAAATTTAAAAAATATACTGAATAATTACAATCGAGCTTTGTTTTTTCCGTATACTTTCTAGACGGACTGTATATGTCTATGAAGTTATACAGTGTTATCTAGTGCATGTTTAAAATTTAATTCTAAATGTTTTCAAGAGATTTACGTAGATTGAAATCTGTAGAGGCTGCGGAGAATTAATTAATTAATCCTGCTCTTATCTGTAATATCAATAATTTTGCTATTAATCATTGAAACTAACTGAATATCAGCTATTCTGATAGATGCAAATCCATCTGATATCGTCTCGAAGACTGGCATGTCCGTTTACTAACCACCAATTACGGGAATAAAAGGAAGGATGAACATGTCTGGATGGATTTCCGAGCTCGATAATTACTGTTTAACTGTCCCATTAGTAGCAAAATAAAGATAGCTCAACAAATACCTGGTGAGCTTTTCCGATTGTACGTTTCCGACACGAAATCCACCAACATGCCAACTTCGTTCTGGTGCATGTTCGTTGCCATTTGCGGGGATTTCAGATAAAATTAGATAAATTGTACTGCTTAGTTACGTAGCGTGCGATTATCTTCGGTATACTTAGCAGGATTACGGCAGTTTTGGTAAGTTTGCTCGGGGAAAATATGAATTCTCTTCCTTTCAGGTTGAATAAAGGCTGGTATGTATATTTATTTATCGAGTAAATATATTGAATCGGCGAATATTTATTACGAATATGTTAACACGAATTTAAGATTGGTAAAAGTTAAAACAAGTTGTAGAAATTACTATGTTTTACACATTTAGTTGTGTATCAATCCCATATTCAACCAACTGAAGAGTTAACAAGCAGAACAGGGTATTTATGCATATACAGAGGTAGAAAAAGTAATAAAAACAGGTTAAAAAATGTTTTAAAACGAGAGGACGCTTAACAACTATCGGGTGTTTTTTTAGAGTGATAGAACTTTCGATGGGGATAACTGTGATTTAGCAGAAGGTAGAAGTCATGTTGTTTTGACATTTTTATTCAGTAAGCATTGACAAATTATCATGGAAAGACTCACGCCGCAACAACGTTTACAAATTGTTGAAATTTATCTTCAATATCAGTGTTATATTCGCCAAACTTATAAAGCACTTTGTGAAATTTATGGTTTACATAATCTGAAATAAAATAGAAAGGCTTTTTACTTGATAGAAGAAATATAACAAAATTTGAGTATCAAAACAAATTAAAATATGTTTGTCTTCTACAATTTTAATTTCAAAAAATTTTTATTCAAAAAACTCTCAGAATTAAATTAATATCTAAAATAAGCACCGCTTACGTTTAATAGACGTATGTAATCAAAACTCAATATATAATGTCAACTGGAATAAATAAACCAACAGATATACGGAAGTCATTAAAATTAATAAATAAATATTCAAAGGAGACAAAATTTTGTTTCTGGTCCTACCTTTAAGAACACCAATTGCCTTTTAAAAACATGAACACACCTTAAGGACTTCTCAAAGAATATAATTTATTTGAAATATTTAATATATTTAAATATTCGAATAAGTTAATTCAGAAATCTCTCAAAACATGCACTATATCTTCAAAAAACAAATATAATTCTAAATAATCCCTTCTTCGGTCCTAAATTTGATATTTGGAATATTATTTAGGACCGAAGAAGGGATTATTTAAAATTATATTTGTTTTTTGAAGATATAGTGCATGTTTTGAGAGATATCTGAATTAACTTATTCGAATATTTAAATAAAATAAATATTTCAAATGAATTATATTCTTTGAGAAGTCCTTAAGGTGTGTTCATGTTTTTAAAAGGCAATTGGTGTTCTTAAAGGTAAGACCAGAAACAAAATTTTGTCTCCTGTAGATATTTATTCATTAATTTTAATGACTTTCGTATATCTGTTGGTTTATTAATTCCATTTGACATTATATATTGAGTTTTGATTATATACGTCTATTAAACGTCAGCGGTGCTTATTTTAGACATTAATTTAATTCTAAAAGTTTTGTTGAATAAAAATTTTCTGAAATTAAAATTGAAGAAGACAAACATATTTTAATTTGTTTTGATATTCAAATTTTGTTTACATAATCGTCTATCAGAGCAGCTTATTCGTCAAACTATCGATAGATTTCGGACAACATTTTCTCTACTCGATGCAACCACAACAACCAGACAAAGAACTGTACGTACAGAAGAAAATATCTCTGCTGTAAGTCATAGTGTTAATGATTATGCAGATTTGTCTATTCGTCGACGTTCACAACAAGTTGAACTGGTTCAAGAACTAAAGCTACTTGACCATAATAAGCGTCGTTTGTTTGCTGAATGTGCCTTAGAACAGGTTGAAGTTGATCCACTTTTTTATCGTAAAATTGCTCTGAATCATTCGAAAAATAAATGTCATAAAATTATCTTTCAAATAAAAAAGAAATTTGGCTTCAATCTTAATTTAAACGTGTATTATTTCAATTTATAGTTCTACGACTCTAAAAAACACACCCGATATTAGAATCTCGGCACGCAAAGAAGATTGGTAAACAGATGTTACTTATTTAAATATCTCAAAAATTTTGGATTTACTTAAAGTAGTCATTCATTATTTTTACATTATTTGTGAACTAATTTAAAATTTCAACAGATTCTTAATAATCAAGTTTTTTGCTTTTATTTCTACATGAAAAATTTTAAGATTATCTATTGTCGGAAAAGAATGGCCATTTTCTAAATAATGAGTGGCAAATGTAAAAGTTTGTTTATTTTTCATGAAATTCATTTTATGTTCGTTGAACCTCATCTGTCCTATATATTTTTTTCTGCACTTCGAACAAGATAACTAATAAATTCCCGATTTATGTATGTTTGGAGTTGGGTCCTTTGCATTGAATAATACGAATGATAACTTGTTTCTTATTTTGGAAGCAATCTAATTTTGAACTACTCCTGGTCACTTTTTGACCTATGCTACTGTACTATCGTACTTCGGTTTCTACTAAATTGAAAAAGTGTAATTAAATATATAAAATCTGTGAACAAACCGAACTACTTCTATGTTTTACGACGTAATCTTGAACTCTAATGGTACTTATTATAAGTAAGTGACGCATTTGAATTAAAAACTTTTACACAATTTAATGGTTTTTACGTTTTTGAGTATCAATTTCACTCAGTAATGTTCCTCTTCATCTAATTTCGCATTCTGTTTCAGCGAATTTCCGCTTATTCTGGATTGTCCAACTTGTTAATGGCTCACTTTTTTCTAGTACTTCTAGAATGCTATCCAATCAACCATGTTAATTGTTCTTCGGTGATTTTCTTGTACACTTGATTTAAATGTTCAAATTCTCTACCATCAGTGTAATGTATTTCTTGACTCCAATTTCCTTAATAATATTGTCTACTTTTCAACTTATGTGGAATGAATTCTTTGTAGAATTATTTTAGAAGGAGCGCCGTGGTCTCAGCTCTAGTAGTTTTCATACTGAATGGCGTTTTGTGTGCCACTTCCTTCAATAGCTTCTAAAAAATCGAATTTCCAAAACTCACTTAAATTTATCACAGTTCTTCAAAAATGATGCTTATGCTACTTATATGAAAATTAAAACATTTTCTTATCAGAAACTTCTCCATAAAATGAGCCTGAATTCTCATCTAAATTTTGGTATCAGTTCCACTTCATTCGTTTCAGTTTTAAATATTGAATTGAATCAGTTTCAGTTTTAATTGCAATATTCGTCAAAATTCATCAGTCTCAGAAGTTTCCGGAGTTTTTTAATTTTTGATGCTTCTAACTCAATAATTACTAGCACTATATGTGAAAATGACCACACTTCTTTGGATTCTAACTTTTTATAGATTTATCCATGCTAAAAGCATCTCAGATTATACGTTTTGAATATAATTTTTAGAAATTACTGCCGTTTCAGTATAGGTATTAACATTTAAATTATTTTGATTTATTGGCGATTTGGATCTTTTTACAACATTGAATAATTTTAATGTGAATATTCTATCTTATCAGTTATATGCAAATTCCTCAACAGATTTTCAATTTTGACGTACTTTTTACAGAATTTTCAATCGACAAGTTGATTTGTACTCTGAACAGGCTCTTTCTTCCAATTTTTTCTTGAGATTTCATTGATCTATGTATAATTACTTTTTTAACGAGTGATGAATTTTGTTTATCAAAATACATGATTTCATAATATAATTTTATATAATAAAATTATATAATTTTATATAATAAATTTATATAATCCTATATAATAAAATTATATAATGTTATAAAATGAAATTATGTAATTTTATATAATTAAATTATAAAATTTTATATAATAAAATTATATAATTTTATATAATAAAATAACATAATTTTATATAATGAAAATTATATAATTACAATAATAAAATCTATGTCAGTACCTTACATTATTTACCAATAATAATTAATTTTAACTGACACAACATTTATTGAGTTGACTTATGAGGTCATATAATTAATTTGAACATAGATTAGAACTCATTCTATTATCCGTTTGAACTTCACTATGAATAAGAGTCAGTGTGTAAAATTCTTGGGCGGACAAAAAGTTCATACACACAAAATATCCTACCATGACTTCTCGTTGCAGAGGAATTCGTTTTGCACGTTACGGATGTCACTCAGGTCGCCTGAGCTGAGTTTTTTTGCAGAATGTTGCGGCAATTCATTTCATCTTGGACGAACAATTCAGTTGGCAGACGACCAAATCTAGCATGTTCAACCCTCAAGAATTCGAGACCTTTTCGCTTGTGACGACGTGGTATTCACGCTGTTGGACAAAAAAGTGATTCTTTATCGAAGATATCGTGTTCCAAAGTACCTCCTTTCTGAATGAAAAGGAGTTTCTTTGTATCTGTGAAAGCGTATAAGTGGAAGCGGAAAATGGTAGTACGAACATCGTCTACATACTTATTCAAATTATTAATAAATATTTGATTGATTCGGTCTTTACTTGGTGGAAACTCATTTCAATTAAAAAATATAAATTTGACAGTAATTTATTTCCACAAAAATGTTTGTACTACTACAACAATTGTTTCACCACGATGTGGCTTCTTCAGGTATTACATTAGAGACAGTAAAATGTAATAACTGAAGAAGCCACATCGTGGTGAAACAATTGTTGTAGTAGTACAAACAATTTTGTGGAAATAAATTACTGTCTCATATATATTTTTTAATTCAAATATTTAATGTATAGAGGTCAAACTTCAAGGGAAGATCATACCAGTTATTTGCAACAAAAATATCATATAACACATGGACTAAATGCTGATGGTTATTCTTCAATTTAACAAAATATTTCAAATTTTTCCTTGAAATCAATTATTCACTCATCTGGAAACGGCATTAAATTTGCTATAAGATAAGAAGTTCTGTGTGTCGAAAAATTCTTATTCCGGGCGTGGTGAGGAGAAGAGTATCATAAATGAACAAAATCAGTCGTATTTATCCAATGATTTTATCGGTGGAAAATGATTAATTATGGACATGTTTTCTTTTCGACAAAAAATACCTCGTTTAGTGTGCTTTCGAATGAAATTTCAACTTTTATACTAGCTGCTTGTCCTCTGCCATAATATCATGGCTAGGAAGATAACAACGAAAAGTTGAAATATTCCAAACCTAAATTTGCTCTATGTTGAAGCTCCTTGTGAATAACAAGAACTTGTAACGTCAGGCTTCTGTTTCAATAGTGGAGAAGAATTTAGAATAATTTAACATAACACGAGCAAGCCTTAAGTAGATGTTCTACATGATCTACTCCGACTTCTATGCCTTTTTTGATCCTTTAAAGAGAGACTGCATGTCAAAAAAAAAACATTCTGTCACCTTATAAAATTAGCCGCATTTTGTTTTATTCTCTACAGTCTCGCGAATTAATTACATGGGCATAAGCTTAAGACTTCATATGTCCCCAAACATGATAATCGAGAGGGTTAGAATCAAGAATTCTTGCTGACTATTCAGAATCAATTTCTCTTTCCATCTATCGATGAGGAGATATGTCACTCGGATGATTTCCTACAATTCATGGGAAATGGAGTGGAGCTCCTTCCTGCTTAAACCACATTTCCATCTTACATCAACTGACTATTCATCCAAATTAGCCCTTCAAGTATAGTCCATCTAGAAAGTATCCGGAATTTATTATTTCTCATAATTTTAATATACTTCTTTATTATAACATTCTAAGACAAAAGTTTGAAATTAAAATTGTAGAAGACAAACATATTTCAATATGTTTTAATATTCAAATTTTGTTAATTTATTTTAAATATTCAATATATTCAAATAAATTACTTCAAAAAATCTCAAAACATGTAGCACATCCTCAAAAAATTATAAAAATTCAGATAAGACCGGTTCAACTTTACATATATAAAATAATGAAATCAATTAACAATGAATAGACTTAACGAATGCAATCTTCAGAAATATGTGATTTTCAGGAACATTCGCATAGGTACATCTAATATCCAAGGTACTCTATGTTCTATCACACAAAGTTTATAAGGCACTTTAATGGTGTTTGTTAAAAACATTCAACACTGTATATTGAATTTCTTTATTTAAAAACCTGATATAATTATATATTATATATAAAATAAGATAATAAGGAACGGTTTTTTACTTGATAGAAGGATTATTACAAAATTTGAATATCAAAACAGACTCAATCTGTTAGTCTTCTACAATTATAATTTCAAAACATTCACTTAAGAAACTTCAAGAATTAAAGTAATGTCTTTATAAGCACTGCTCATATTTAATAGACGTATAAAATCGAAATTCATCATACAATATCAAATGGAATTAAGAAAAATCAACGAATATAAATTGTCAATTAAAATTAATGAATAAATAAACAAACATTTCTTGTTTCGTTCCAGGCATGCGTACTGAACTCTTCAGACAAACGTACGAAGCCCTGTTTGTTACAAAATGTATTGTTTTCTGATCCTATATTTATGAAAAATAACTCTTTCTCAAAAATATAAAACATAATTTCAAGAAATTTTCAAAAACTAATTTATTTGAAATATTCAGTATATTCAAATGAATAAAATAAAAATTCAGATAAGACCGGTTCAACTTTACATATATAAAATAATAAAATCAATTAACAATAAATAGAGTTACCGAATGCAATCTCCAGAAATATGGGATTTTCAGGAACATTCACATATGTACATCTAATATCCAAGGTACTCTATGTTCTATAGCACGAAGTTTATAAGGCAATTTAATGGTCTTAGTTAAAAACATTCAACACTGTATATTGAATTTCTTTATTTAAAAACCTGATATAATTATATATTATATATAAAATAAAATAATAAGGAACGGTTTTTTACTTGATAGAAGGATTATTACAGAATTTGAATATCAAAACAGATTTAATCTGTTAGTCTTCTACAATTATAATTTCAAAAAATGTACTCAAGATACTTTAAGAATTAAATTAATGTTTTTATAAGCACTGCTCATATTTAATAGTCGTATGAAATCGAAATTCATCATAAAATATCAAATGGAATTAAGAAAAACCAACGAATATAAATTGTCAATTAAAATCAATGAATAAATAAACAAACATTTCTAGTTTCGTTCCAGGCATGCGTACTGAACTCTTCAGACAAACGTACGAAGCCCTGTTTGTTATAAAATGTATTTTTTTCTGATCCTATATTTATGAAAAGTAACTCTTTCTCAAAAATATAACACATAATTCCAAGAACTTCTCAAGAACTTATTTATTTGAAATATTCGATATATTCAAATAAATTACTTCAAAAAATCTCAAAACATGTAGCACATCCTCAAAAAATTATGAAAATTCAGATAAGACCGGTTCAACTTTACATATATAAAATAATAAAATCAATTAACAATAAATAGACTTACCGAATGCAATCTTCAGAAATATGTGATTTTCAGGAACATTCACATAGGTACATCTAATATCCAAGGTACTCTATGTTCTATCACACAAAGTTTATAAGGCACTTTAATGGTGTTTGTTGAAAACATTCAACACTGTATTTTGAATTTCTTTACTTAAAAACCTGATATAATTATATATTATATATAAGATAAAATACTAAGGAACGGTTTTTTACTCGATAGAAGGATTATTACAAAATCTGAATATCAAAACAGATTTAATCTGTTAGTCTTCTACAATTATGATTTCAAAAAATTTACTTAAGAAACTTTAAGAATTAAATTAATGTTTTTATAAGCACTGCTCATATTTAATAGTCGTATAAAATCGAAATTAATCATACAATATCAAATGGAATTAAGAAAAACCAACGAATATAAATTACCAATTTAAATTAATAAATAAATAAACAAACATTTCTTGTTTCGTTCCAGGCATGCGTACTGAACTCTTCAGACAAACGTACGAAGCCCTATTTGTTACAAAGTGTATTGTTTTCTGATCCTATATTTATGAAAAATAACTCTTTCTCAAAAATATAAAACATAATTTTAAGAACTTTTCAAAAACTAATTTATTTGAAATATTCAATATATTCAAATAAATTACTTCAAAAAATCTCAAAACATGTAGCACATCCTCAAAAAATTATGAAAATTCACATAAGACCGGTTCAACTTTACATATATAAAATAATAAAATCAATTAACATTAAATAGACTTACCGAATGCAATCTTCAGAAATATGTGATTTTCAAAAACATTCACATAGGTACATCTAATATCCAAGGTACTCTATGTTCTATCACACAAAGTTTATAAGGCACTTTAATGGTCTTTGTTGAAAACATTCAACACTGTATTTTGAATTTCTTTATTTAAAAACCTGAAATAATTATATATTATATATAAAATAAAATAATAAGGAACGGTTTTTTACTTGAAAGAAGGATTATTACAAAATTTGAATATCAAAACAGATTTAATCTGTTAGTCTTTTACAATTATGATTTCAAAAAATTTACTTAAGAAATTCAAGAATTAAATTGATGTCTTTATAAGCACTGCTCATATTTAATAGACGTATAAAATCGAAATTCATCATACAATATCAAATGGAATTTAAAAAAACCAACGAATATAAATTGTCAATTAAAATTAATTAATAAATAAACAAACATTTTTTGTTTCGTTCCAGGCATGCGTATTGAACTCTTCAGACAAACGTACGAAGCCCTGTTTGTTACAAAGTGTATTGTTTTCGGATCCTATATTTATGAAAAATAACTCTTTCTCAAAAATATAAAACATAATTTAGAACTCCTCAAAAACTGATTTATTTGAAATATTCAATATATTTAAATAAATTACTTCAAAAAATCTCAAAACATGTAGCACATCCTTAAAAAATAATTAAAATTCAGATAAGACCGGTTCAACTTTACATATATAAAATAATAAAATCAATTAACAATAAATAGACTTACCGAATGCAATCTTCAGAAATATGTGGTTTTCAGGAACATTCACATAGGTACATCTAGTATCCAAGGTACTCTATGTTCTATGCTCACAAAAATTTTTTGAAATTATAATTGTAGAAGACTAACAGATTAAATCTGTTTTGATATTCAGATCTTGTAATAATCCTTCTATCAAGTAAAAAACCGTTCCTTATTATTTTATTTATAATATATAATTATATCAGGTTTTTAAATAAAGAAATTCATTATACAGTGTTGAATGTTTTTAACTAAGACCATTAAAGTGCCTTATAAACTTTGTGTGATTTTTTTGTGAGCATAGAACATAGAGAACCTTGGATATTAGATGTACCTATGTGAATGTTCCTGAAAATCACATATTTCTGAAGATTGCTTTCGGTAGGTCTATTTATTTTTAATTGATTTTATTATTTTATATATGTAAAGTTGAATCGGTCTTATCTGAATTTTTATAATTTTTTGAGGATGTGCTACATGTTTTGAGATTTTTTGAAGTAATTTATTTGATTATATTGAATATTTCAAATAAATTAGTTTTTGAAAAGTTCTTAAAATTATGTTTTATATTTTTGAGAGAGAGTTATTTTTCATGAATATGGGATCAGAAAACAATACATTTCGTAACAAACAGGGCTTCGTACGTTTGTCTGAAGAGTTCAGTACGCATGCCTGGAACGAAACAAAAAATGTTTGTTTATTTATTTATTAATTTTAATTGACAATTTATATTCGTTGGTTTTTCTTAATTCCATTTGATATTGTATGATGAATTTCGATTTTATACGTCTATTAAATATGAGCAGTGCTTATAAAGACATTAATTCAGTTCTTAAAGTTTCTTAAGTAAATTTTTTGAAATTATAATTGTAGAAGACTAACAGATTAAATCTGTTTTGATATTCAAAAAAAGTGATCTAGTTTCAGGTGTACCTCGACGTTCAGGCAAGTGTAGGTTGTATAAGTAAATGAGATGCATAATTTGTTATAATTTTTTACTTCAAGAATTTAAAATATACACTGAATAATTACAATTGAGCTTTGTTTTTTTCCGGATACTTTCAAGACAGACTATATTATACAAAAAAAAAAAAATAATAAATCAGAGTCTCCATTTAAATTCAGAAGAAGAACATATGACCCTAATAGTTTGTCGCCTATAATCCAACATCAAATATTCAGTCTTATGCCTTTGTTTACGCCAAAGATGAATTATTTTTGAAAAGAAGAATCTAGAGGTAAGAGAAGCATTGCAATGTGTGTAGCACTCTTGAAGGAAACAAAGTTGATGAATCAAGTCAGATTCGATAAACAATGTTGCATTTTCTACATCAAACTGGGAATTCATTAGCTGATATGTTTTGATATATGCTAAAATGAACATAAAATTTATACTGATAATAAAGAAACCTTTTCTTGGTGCTCCATTACGAAGGTTCGTTATATAAAAATAATAAAATGAATGTAATCTTTCATAATATTTTGGCTCAGCTTTCACATCACCATTTCATCGGGAGTAGGATTAGTACTCAAATATTTATTACCTCTCCTACCCAGCGAAGGTTCAGCTGTAAAATATGTGAAAATAAACAACTTCTATTCATTATCCTGCAATGAGTTCCACGAAATAAGTTTAATGCTCATTCTGATGAAAATTCATGGATAAAAGCGGGTTGTTGAACACCATCCTACGTAGTCACTCCTACACGAATTCCATTCTTGAAATTGTGCATTAACGTAGCTGCACATGGAATTCTTTCCCTCTTCTGGATAATCTAAATTGAAATTGTTACAAAGCTTTTTCATTCGAAACGAGAGCTTTGGTTAGTTATCTCTTTGTGTCGTTTCACCGAACAAACGATCATTTATGAGATACTGAATGTTGGAAGCAGACAACTCCATATAAAATGTTAATTGTTCGACCTATGCCTTCATTAATGTAGTTTATGTGTTTATGCTTATAAAAAACATTCATTTTTATTGTATCTGACAAGTGAATGCCAGAGACGATCTTTGTTGTAGTTGGATCTCAGAAGCAACTCTTATGTGGGTTGAAGGATTTTATAATATTATTAATAAAGATTTGTAGAAGATTCTACAAATCGAGGCAGTGTAACATACATCTGTAAAACAATTCTATACTCAAACAAACTCGATAATGTTTTGTTGATCACGGGGACAAATTGCAGACATGTGCAGTTTCAAACTGCTGAGTTTTCATCAGTGCAATGTATGCCAGTGCCGCATTCACATCTGACGGTACCATTGAAGATTCTTCCTTCACATTACATTTGAACAGCGAAATGTACCAATCCCTGAATGGAAAACCAGTCAAGTACAAGTTCGAACTTGAACAATTATTGTGTTGGTGAAACGATGCCTTAACTCAAACAAGAAGTTGCTAACCGTCTCCAAGTTTCGCTAAAAATAGTTAGTAGATCGTTAAATCACTATCTTGTTAGTGGACGTGTAGTAGTTTCTGGTCAAACAATCTGGAATAGTTTGCATAGTTTCAATTTGTGGCAGGAAGATCCGCTAGGCACACCCGATTGCGTAGGGAGCACCGGGCTGTCAGATATCGTTGGGCTCTTGAGCATGAAATTTAGAACGCGGAAATATGGAGATACTGCTTATTCACGGATCAGTTCTGATTTCGTCGGTATCAGTTTGATGGGCGAATGTTGGTATGGCTAGAACATATAGAGAACATTTATTTCATGACGTCAGCCACCCTTTTTGGTGGCTACCCATTATGTGTCTGGACAGGCATTTGTTTCAATGAGGGCCCAGATCTTGTTATCCTTATGAACATAACAATGAGAGTGGTAAAGTATTGTGGAAGGATTGTAAAACCAATTAGTGTTCCCTTTGCGGCAGTTATTGGCGACAATTTTACGTTCATTCACGCTAATGCTCGTTCACACAGGGCAACCACCGCATAAAAATGCATGAAATTTACCGAATTGATTGGTCCGCTGCCTCTCCAGAGTAAAATTGTATTGAAAATGTCTTATCTGCAATGTCACAGTAATTACAACGTCTACATAACCCATCTCAGACATTACAATAATTATGCAATGTTTTGACGGACATTTAGCAAAACAGTCTTCAAGCTTTCATTGATAATTTTTTGAAACTATGCCTAATACACTGAGAGCACTACGTATAGCCAGATATTACATGACCCATCTCAGACATTACAATAGTTATACAATGTTTTGACGGACATTTAGTGAAACAGTCTTCAAGCTTTCATTGATAATTTTTTGAAACTATGCCTAATATTCAACCGTTATTTCAAGGTCTTTCTAAGAGAAGGAACCTTTTTCTAATCCTGCAGACTCCACCTAGTCAGAATCTTCATTTTTTAAATTGCCTTTAAGCAATCTTGCCTACTATTGTCAATTCAGGCATGTTATCCGTATGTAGACACCTAACTTGTTACATCACTACATATGCAAAATCACATTTTTATTTCACCTTATATATTATAATATGTACACAACTTATCCACTTCAATTTTTGAGCAGTGTATTTTCGTAAGTACAAATCCGATAGAGTTCAAGTCTAGCATTTAGATGTGAAATAACGACTCACCATTTTTCGATCTTTATATACATTCTGTCAAGAAAGTACCGGGAATTATCCATTTAAATCTGGCGGGGCAATGAGGCAGGTAAAATTTTTTTTCCTAGGTTTGTACCACTGTCCTTAATTACGATGCCAAGCTTGAGCGGGATCTGTCAACTAGTGTGTTTGCAACAGCTGATTAAGTCAGTCGATGTCAGAGTGCGTTCCGATTTTTACTATGGGTGATTACGTTGAGCAAAGAATTTGTTTAAAGTTTTTTGTTGCAAATGAATTTTCGTGTGCCGATGCATTGAAAATGTTGCAAAAGGCCTTTGGTGATAATGCTCTATCGAAAACTCGTGCATATCAGTGGTACAGAGCCTTCAAGGACGGTCGTGAAGTGGTCGCCCATCGACGGCTTCGATCGAAGATAACGTCGATAAAATTAAGGAAAGGGTGCTGGAAAACCGTCGCACTAGCTTGAGAGAGATAGCACATGATTTTAAGATATCCCACGAGTCCGCACGTACGATTTTGATTGATATTTTTGGGCATGAGAAAGGTGGCCGCACGACTCGTACCGAAAGACCTGAATTTTCTTCAAAAACGTCATCGCGAACAGGTTGCTTCAGACATGCTGGATCGCTGTAATTCCGATTCTACATTCATGGAACGCATTATAACTGGTGATGAGACCTGGGTCTACGAGTACGATATGCAAACAAGCCAGCAATCATCGGAATGGGCGGCCAAATTTGTCGGCGAACAACTCATGGATTTTGCATGACGATAACGCGCCTTCTCACCGAGCTACGATTGTGACTGACTTTCTCGCCAAAAACTCAACAAACGTGCTTCAGCAACCACCGTATTCGCCGGATTTGGCTCCCTGCGACTTTTTCCTCTTCCCAAAACTAAAATTGCCGCTTCGTGGCACCCGTTTTGAGTCGATTGAAGCCATAAAACAAAATTCGGCGCGAGAGCTAAAGTCCATCCCGGAAAGCGCCTATAAAAAATGTTTCGATAATTGGAAGTGCCGTTGGCATAGATGTATTGGAGCAAAGGGAGCCTATTTTGAAGGCGACCCAATAAATTTTGACGATTAAATGTAAAAATGTTGTTTTAATTGGAAATTCCCGGTACTTTCTTGACAGAGTAGTAAATGTGAACCAATGATCACATTAACTGAATTTGCCGTCCATATAGACACTACTGGTCATTTGTTTTGGGCGCGTCATTTACTCGCCTGTTTAATTGCAGCAGTATCTGTAGTTTGTCTTCGAACTGACTTATCAAATGGAAGGGCCTTATCTGTGAAAGAGATTCTATTGAATTCAGAAACCCCACCTCTCCAGCATTTCGTTAGAAATCTACAATTTTCGAGCATTGTAACGAGACTTCAATATCTGTACAATTGATTTTGTTTTAACCCGAGGCTTTGATATTGAAAATAAAAGAAATCATCCCTACTGCATAATAACAAGTCGAGAACGGCATAGAAGAACTCCAGATACACCTCATTATCGTAATAACGGTGCCTTGGGAATAAATCGATATATCAGTTTCATCTTGTCAACAGGTTCTTTTTCAGGGAGAATCGGTACCTCCCATAAATGTTTTACAGGCATCAGCCATTATGAATTTTGGTTATCCCGTATTTGTTACCGTTTTTGCAGTTTCTCATGAATATATCTGACGTCTGTCTTACTTCCGTTGAAACTTGCACATATTTGACGCTTTAGGCATAGTACTGATAAAGTATTTTCACACATTTGAAGTAGGTATCGAAACCAGTTGCACTGAAATTATTGTTGAATAAACTTGTGACAACTTTGAAAAAAAATGTTTCAATTTGGAAAATATTTGAACAAATTAGAAAAAATTTCAAGAGAAAAAATTGGGAGACCTGTTTTGGATCAGAAACATTTATAATCTGTTGAAAACATGTATCGGGTGTTTTTAGAGTGATAGAACTTTCGATAGGGATAACTGTGATTTGACAGAAGGTAGAAGCCACGTTGTTTTGATATTTCTGTCGAGTTAGCATTGACCAATTATCATGGAAAGACTCCCACCGCAACAACGTTTACAGATTGTTGGAATTTATTCTCAAATTCAGTGTTCTATTCGCCAAATTTATAGAGCACTTTGTGAATTTTATGGTTTACATAATCGTCCGTTAGAGCAGCTTATTCGTCGAACTATCGATATATTTCGGACAACATTTTCTCTACAGGATGCAACAAAAACAACAAGAAAAAGAACTGTACGTACAGAAGAAAATATCGCTGCTGTAAGTCATAGTATTAATGATGATCCAGATTCGTCTATTCGTTGACGTTCACAACATGTTGGACTGTGTGCATCCACCACATGAAAAATTCTGCGTAAAGATCTTGATCTATACCCATACCAGATCCAACTGTTTCCAGAACTAAAGCCACTTGATCAAAATAAGCGTCGTTTGTTTGCTGATTGGGCCCTAGAACAGCTTGAAGTTGATTCACTTTTTTATCGTAAAATTGTGTTTAGTGATGAAGCTCATTTCTGGTTGAACGGCTATGTAAACAAGCAAAATTGCCGCATATCAATCTCACGAAGTTCTGCCGGTTCTATTGCATCCTGAAAAATGTACTGTATGGTGTGCTCTAGAAGCCGGAGGCATCATCGGGCCATATTCCTTAAAAACCGATGCTGGAGATAATGTTATAGAGAATGGTGCTCGTTACAGATCGATTATCAATGATTATTTTTTTCAAAATTTGAATGGTATTGACCCAGAAGTATTTTGGTTTCAACAAGATGGTGCTACACCTCATGCTGCTACCGTAACAATTGATTTTTTGAAAGAAAGATTTGGCGATAACATTATTTCGAGAAATGGTCCAATTAATTGGCCTCCAGGATCATGCGACATTACTCCACTTGATTATTTTCTTTGGGTTCATGTCAAGTCATTGGTTTATGCTGATAAACCAGAAACAATAGACGTATTGGAAGCCAACATAACTCGTGTTATTGATGAAATAAGGCCTGAATTACTCGAAAAAGTGGTCCAAAATTGATCTGGTCGGATGCGGTTTCTCAGAGCTAGTCGTGGTGGACATATGCCGGAAAGTATTTTCAAAACATAAATTCCATAAAATTATTTTTCAAATAAAAAAAAATTGGCTTCAATCTGAATTACAGACACGATATTTTTATCTGAGAGTCTGCTTACAGAAATTTTTTATCAGCGGAGAATCTTCGATCAGCAGAATTTTGTTTTGTGACAGTCGATTTGACAATTTTGTCAATTCATGTTTGTTTGGAGGTAAGTTTGGTTTGGCAATTTTTCTGTCCAATGGCCGAATGCGTTATGTAGCATACTGCGTTATCTTGGGAGAGTGGAGGCCCTAGGGAAGTATTCGTTCGATCTGGCCACCCAATCGGTGTTGGACTCGAGGGGGCAGTGGTTGACAGTCCGCATGCTAGACGAGGAGGGTTGTTTGCTGCTCGCAGCAACTCATGTTCAGGATATCTCGAGAAATGCTACAGGATTTAACGGGACTTGACGGTTTGACCGGCTTGGTTCTGAACTAGGATCGATTGCGAGACGTTTCTGGGGTTTGTGGATCTCGACGATATAGTTCGCTGAAGAATTCCATCCATCTTTGAAGACGTTCTTCAGGGAACCGTATGAAGCTGCTATCTGATTCCTTGATGTTGTCGTTGATGGATTTAACCTTCCGTTGATGGTTTGGTACAGCGTCCGGAAATCGTGTCTGGATGGTGCTTCTTCCGCGTCGTCCGCTACACGATTCCAATAAGCCTCTCATTCTTCTTTCGAACTTCTTTATTCAATGGCTGGCATTCTTCAAAGTCGACATGGTTGGCTCGTTTTCGCTGACCTACAAGATCCAGACACTCGTCCCAGTTCCGAAGCTGCGTCCCACGATGAACCGGTGTCCATAGGCTGGGACCAGGACGTAATCCATCACCACAAAAAGCAGACAACCTTGAAAATTCAAACAAAAATAAAAAAAGTCAATTTACATGTGCTCATGAAGCATTATGTTGGTATGTATTTTCTGCAGCTGAAGGTATATCCGCTGTGTATACAAAATACAGAGTACGTCCCAGGGATCGACACCCTGGGGTACTCCTGCCTCCATTTTGTGTTCAGTTGAATCTACCTCGTTACAGTCTTTGTTTTCATTTGGGGCCCTTATCATTTGTGAATTTCTTCTTTTCGCTGATTAATTTGAACCAAGTAAAAATTAAAAACCTCAATAATTGCTCTATTATTCCGGAGCAACTCATTAGTTTCATAAAATTTTGTGAAACAAATGGCCTTGTCTTGAATTGCACTAAATGTCACAAGAAATGAGAATACCATCCATATTCCACACTCACTACAAAATAGAGTCCTTGGTCGTCTAACCTATGTTAGATTACTACTCTGTCAAGAAAGTACCAGGAATTTTCAATTAAAACAACATTTTTACATTTAATCCTCAAAATTTATTGGGTCGCCTTCAAAATAGGCTCCATTTGCTCCAATACATCTATGCCAACGGCACTTCCAATTATCGAAACATTTTTTATAGGCGCTTTCCGGGATGGACTTTAGCTCTCGCGCCGAATTTTGTTTTATGGCTTCAATCGACTCAAAACGGGTGCCACGAAGGGGCAATTTTAGTTTTGGGAAGAGGAAAAAGTCGCAGGGAGCCAAATCCGGCGAATACGGTGGTTGCTGAAGCACGTTTGTTGAGTTTTTGGCGAGAAAGTGAGTCACAATCGTAGCTCGGTGAGAAGGCGCGTTATCCTCATGCAAAATCCATGAGTTGTTCGCCCACAAATTTGGCCGCTTCTTATGGATACACTCACGCAAACGTTTCATAACGCCTAGGTAATACTCCTTGTTTACCGTCTGATCCTCTGGAACGAATTCGTAGTGCACCACGCCACGGATATCGAAGAAAACAATGAGCATCACCTTCATTTTCAAGCGGCTTTGGCATGGTTTTTTCGGTTTCGGCTCATTTTTTGCCACCCATTCCGATGATTGCTGGCTTGTTTGCATATCGTACTCGTAGACCCAGGTCTCATCACCAGTTATAATGCGTTCCATGAATGTAGAATCGGAATTACAGCGATCCAGCATGTCTGAAGCAACCTGTTCGCGATGACGTTTTTGAAAAAAATTCAGGTCTTTCGGTACGAGTCGTGCGGCCACTTTTCTCATGCCCAAAATATCAATCAAAATCGTACGTGCGGACTCGTGGGATATCTTAAGATCATGTGCTATCTCTCTCAAGCTGGTACGACGGTTTTCCAGCACCCTTTCCTTAATTTTATCGACGTTATCTCCGATCGAAGCCGTTGATGGGCGACCACTTCACGACCGTCCTTGAAGGCTCTGTACCACTGATATGCACGAGTTTTCGATAGAGCATTATCACCAAAGGCCTTTTGCAACATTTTCAATGCATCGGCACACGAAAATTCATTTGCAACACAAAACTATAAACAAATTCTTTGCTCAACGTAATCACCCATAGTAAAAATCGGCACGCACTCTGACATCGACTGACTTAATCAGCTGTTGCAAACACACTAGTTGACAGATCCCGCTCAAGCTTGGCATAGTAATTAAGGACAGTGGTACCAACCTAGGAAAAAAAATTTTACCTGCCTCATTGCCCCGCCAGATTTAAATCGATAATTCCCGGTACTTTCTTGACAGAATGTATGTGTTCCATTAAGTGAAGTTCGATTCTGTGATCTGGAACCCCCAAAATCATGTATGCATAGCTTGAAGATTATATTGATAAATATCTTTGTGAATCGCCATGGGTAGTTCTCAGCTTCTCGTATCTGTGATCCCTATTTCTATCTTTGGTTGACTCATCTCTGAATTTGTATTTTATTTCTCTGATTCGAATGTTGCGATATTTAACCTTTAGTGTATACTTTTTTTAGATTATATACATTTACATCAAGAGTGTTACAATTAAGCTGTGAGTACTCATTTGGGTATTGAATTACCTGTATGTGTTCCTCTGTAAATGAATAAATGAATGAATGTGTGAACGAATGGATGAAAAAATAAATAGACAAATAAGTTGATTTTGAATATCAAAACAGATTCAATCTCCAAGTCGTCTACTATTTTAATTTCAAAAACAATGTTTTAAAAAACATTTAGAATTAAATTAATGTCTTATAAAGAGCACTGCTTATATTTAATAGACGTATAAAATCAAAATTCATTATACAATATCAAATGGAATAAAGAAACCGAACAAAAATAAATTGTTAATTAAAATTGAAAAATAAGTAATATTGAATGTTTCGTTCCAAACATGTGCCTGTAACAAACATTTGGCAAAATGTTTAGTTTCTGTTCTTATATTTATGAAAACTAAATCTCTTTCAGAAATACACAACATTATTTTAATTTCTTTTCTTTTAACTTCTCCAAAACTAATTTATTTGAAATATTTAATATGTTAAAATATTTGTAGAACATCTCTGAATTCTAATTGTTTTTGAGGATGTGCTACATGTTTTTGAGAGTTTCTGAAGTAACTTATTTAAATATTCGAACATATTATTATAAATATTTCAAATAAATTAGATTTGGAGAAGTTCTTAAAATTATGTTATATATTTTAGAAAAAGATTTAGTTTTTATAAATATAAGACCAGAAACTAAATATTTTGTCAAATGTTTGTTACAGGCAAAACATACGTACCACGCCTGTCTGACGAGTTCAGTTGCATATGTCTGGAACGAAACATTTAATATTTTTTATTTTTAATTTTAATTAATAATTTATTTTTGTTGAATTTTTTTTATTCCATTTGATATTATATGGTGAATTTTGTCTATTAAATATAAGCAGTGCTTATTATAGGACATCAATTAAATTCTAAAAGTTTCTTGAAAAAATTTTTTTGAAATTAAAATTGTAGAAGACTAAGAGATCAAATCTGTTTTGATATTAAAAGTTTGTAATAATCCTTCTATCAAGTAAAAAACATATTCTTATTATTTTATTGAATAACTTAATAAATAAATAAATACATGAATCAATAAATAAACTGATGAATGAATAATAAATCCAAACACTATGTAGGGAAAAAGTTTTTCCTAAGCCACAAAAAAGCTGAGTATTCTCCATCATTCTACATTCCTTTAGGAAATGAAGTCTGGATGAGTCTGAGGCCAATGACCATTCCTTCCTAATTTCGAGATACCCAATTCATCATCGGATATTCTCGAGTTGAAATTGAATTTCCCTAAATGCGTATAGACTTCCTCAATTCGTACGCCATTACATAAGCAATTTCTTCGAGGAGCATCCTTCCCCTCACGTTTCATTTAAATGATATGCGGACGCCAAATTGTAAATCATTTCCATTACTTCCTCTGCTCCTTCGAGAAGGATTGTTCAGCCGCGAAGCTGTTAAATATTCACAGGAAACGACAGAAATATCATTTTTACGAAGTGCTGCCTATTTCATAAGGTTTGTTGAAATATTCATGATATCGTTACGATCGTAAGTAGTATCTTAGGGGATTCAAGGAAAAAAGAAATTTACCGTTGCTTACGTACATAAAGAAGTCTGTTGGAGAAATTGTTTTTCTTGAATTGCGAAACAAAAATGACTCAAACGATTCGAGAGATATACCGGTACTATATAAAAGAGTCCAAGTAAGTAACGAGTGTTTTTTTCAGTGATGGAACTTTAAATTGAAATAAAACACATTTAAATTAAGATTGAAGCCATTTTTTTTATTTGAAAGATAATATTATGACGTTTATGTTTTGTAAATAATTTCTGGCATATGTCCACCACGACAAGCTGTGAGGAACCGCATCCAACCAGAGCACTTTTGGACCACTTTGTAGAGTAATTCAGACCTTATTTCATCAATAACACTAGTCATGTTGGCTTCCAAAGCGTCTATTGTTTCTGGTTCATCAGCATCAACCAATGACTTGACATAACCCCAAAGAAAATAATCCAGTGGAGTTATGTCGCATAATCTTGGAGGTCAATTAATTGGACCATTTCTCGAAATAATCTTTCTTTCAATAAATCAATTGTTACGGTAGCAGCATGAGGTGTAGCACCATCTTGTTGGAACCAAAACACTTCTGGGTCGATACCAAATTTTAAAACAACTAATCATTGATCATTGATCTGTAACGAGCACCATCGTTTTAAAAGAAATATGGACCGAAGATGTCTCCAGCGTGTAAAGCACACCATACAGTGCATTTGCAGGATTCAATAGAACCTGCAGTACTTCTTGAGGATTGTTTTCACTCCACATACGGCACTTTTGCTTTTTTACATAGCCGTTCAACCAGAAATGAGCTTAATTATTAAACACAATTTTACGATAAAAAAGTAGATCAACAAAAGGCCCCATCAGCAAACAAACGACGCTTATTATGGTCAACTGGCTTTAGTTCTTGAACCAGTTGGATCTTGTATGGATGTAGACCAAGATCTCTACGCAATATTTTCCATACGGTGGATGCACAGAGTCAAACTTGTTGTGAACGTTGATGAATAGACAAATCTGGATCATCATTAACACTATGACTTACAGCAGCGATATTTTCTTCTGTACGTACAGTTCTTTGTTTTGTTGTTATTGTTGCATCGAGTAGAGAAAATGTCGTCCGAAATCTATCGCTGTGATGGACGATTATGTGAACCATAAATTTCACGAAGTGCTCTATAAGTTTGGCCAATAGAACACTGATTATTAAAATAAATTTCAACAATTTATGAACGTTGTGGCGGCGCAAGTCTTTCCATGATAATTTGTCAATGCTTACTGAACAGAAATGTCAAAACAACATGGCTTCTAACTTCTGTCAAATCACAGTTATCCTTATCGAAAGTTCTATAACTCTAAAAAAATCCCGATATCAATTTATCGGGAAACGCTGAAACAGGTGAATTTTCATTTGGAGCAGCAGCAGTTTCTTTCCATTTCCTGCAGGGATGTAGAACCACCAACTTTTTTTATTAATAAATATTAAATTTTTATCGAATATAATAAATTGATCCCCGTGAAGGTACTTCATTTCTATTGGAGTTCCTATGTTAATTACTGAAAGTTTTAATAGAAGATTCCCTGTTTTGGAAACAGGTTTTTAACATTTCCCAGTTTTGTTCAAGTGTAAATCGACTCACCTCGTTAATATTAAATTTAAAAATAAATTCCTGTCAAAAAACGAATAACAGAAGTGGTGTCAGATTTGAAATAACCACTAATTCAAAATGCAAACTCTAGAAGGCCCTCCTTCTCCGGATTTGTTGTCTTTATTTTTTTTTTGTGTCTGTTGTTCTCAATAAAAATTACTTTGTAATTTAAGTTCTCATTGGAATTAACAATAATTAAAGGTATATATATATATATATGTAGGTATTAAAGGTATTATATATATATATATATATATATATCGCTATCTGGGCAGCTTTTTATGTTATCTCTTGACGTTTGACAAATGAAAATTACGCCAATTCTAAAAATAAAAGACGCACGCTTCCACAACGCATTGAACTAGTTAAAATCAACGAGAAAAACAGTAAAAATTTGAGTTGTTGGAATAACAAAATTTTAATATCAAAACAAATTTAATCTGTTAGTCTTCTACAATTTTAATTTCAATAAAATTTTTATTCAAAAAAACATTTAGAATTAAATGAATGTCTACAATAAGCACCGCTTATATTTAATAGACGTATATATTCAAAACTCAGTATACAATGTCAAATGGAATAAATAAACCAACAAATATAAAAAAAGGCAATTAAAATTAATAAATAAATATTTGAAGGAGACAAAATTTTGTTTCTGATCTCACCATAGTGAAACCAATTCCTTTTCAAAAACATAAAACACAACTTAAGGATTACTCAGAAATATAATTTATTTGAAATATTTAATATATTTAAATATTCAAATGAATTAATTCAAAAATCTCCCAAAACATGTAATATATCTTCAAAAAACAATTAGAATAGGGATAATCTCTTCATCGGCCCTAGACTAACAGATTAAATCTGTTTTGATATTCAAATTTTGTTATATTTCTTCTATCAAGTAAAAAGCCTTTTTCTATTTTATTGTTGGAATAAGTTAGCGATTTGGAGAATTAAAACCGTGTGCATCGCTCAAGAACAACTATGAATATTGCTGCTGTAGAGCGTAGTGTTTGCACCGTATTTTGCATAAAAACTCGAGCCGATCCATCACCAGCAACGTCGTATCTTCGCTGGTACAGGCAAAACTGCGTTACCGCCTGTTTGAAGAGTTCAGTTCCGCGTGCTTGGAACGAAACATTCAAATATTCATTTATTCATTAATTTTAATTGACAATTTATATTTGTTGGGTTTTTTATTCCATTTGATATTGTATTATGAGTTTTGATTTTATACGTCTATTGAATATAAGCAGTGCTTATAAGACATTCATTTAATTTTGAAAGTTTTCGAACGAAATTTTTTTGAAACTTAAATAAATATAAGCAGTGCTTATAAAACATTAATATAATTCTAAATTATTTCGAATAAAATTTTTGAAATTAAATTTGTAGGAGACTAAGTGATTAAATCTGTTTTGATATTCAAAGTTTGTAATAATCCTTTTATCAAGTAAAAAACCGCTTCTTACTGTTTTATTTTATATAAAATATATAATTACAATAGGTTTTTAAATAAATAAATTCATTACACAAATATCAAATGGTTTAACTAAGACCATAAAGTGCCTTACGACCTTGTGTGATTTCTGTGGTGAGCATAGAACATAGAGTACCTTGGATTTTAAATGTAGCTAGTTTTAATGTTGACCAAACACATATTCCACGAGGCCGTATGGATAAGTTTATTAACATAAATAGAGGTTAATTCTTGATAGAAGGTATATAAAATTATTTAAATATTTTAATATTAGCTTTCTACATCTTTAATTCCAAAAAATTATATTTAATGATTATAACTTCTGAAAATAAATTAAAATGTCATATAAGTACCACTTATATCAATTGACATATAAAATAAACATTCATTATAAGACATCCGAATGGTATAACAAAATCCAATAAATAAAAATTATTAACCAAAATCCTATAAATTAAATATTTTGAATAGACAAAATTTTGTTTCTGCTGATCAATCTTATGAAAACTAATATCTTTAAAAAATATCTAACATAATCTCAAGAATTTCAATATAAAACTACCTTACTTAGACTATTCAATATTATTGAATATCTAAGGTACTTTATATGAAACACTCAAGATATGTAAAACATTACTGAATAACAAGTTTTAAGAAGGACTTTGCTTCGTCAGTATTCAAATAATTCATATTCAATAAATATAACATCAATCAACAACAAATATTTACTTACCCCTCAATCTTTTAGAAAGACTTCTGCCGAACTGAATAATCTTTAAATGTAGTGAGAACGGTTCAATATATATAAAAATATATCTGTGGTTTACCCTTGATCTAAAAGATTGAAAAACAATTTAACGGCCTCTGTTATAGCACAAGGACTATCTGTAAAAAGAATGTTAAGGAAACCAAATAATTATATATTATGAATAAAATAACATAAATAGAGGTTAATTCTTGATAGAAGGTATATAAAATTATTTAAATATTTTAATATTAGCCTTCTACATATTTAATTCCAAAAAATTATATTTAATGATTATAACTTTTGAAAATGAATTAAAATAATGTCATATAAGTACCACTTATATCAATTGACATATTTATTCAGCAGAAACAAAATTTTGTCTATTCAAAATATTTAATTTATAGGATTTTGGTTGATTAATTTATTTATTGGATTTTGTTATACCATTCGGATGTCTTATATTGAATGTTTATTTTATATGTAAATTGATATAAGTGGTACTTATATGACATTATTTTAATTCATTTTCAGAAGTTATAATCATTAAATAAAATTTTTTGGAATTAAATATGTAGAAGGCTAATATTAAAATATTTAGATAACTTTATTTATTGTTAATTGATTTTATCGTTTAAATGTGAAATTGGACTGACTTTATCTGAATTTTAATTATTTTTTGAGGATATGCTACATGTTTTGAGAGTTTTTGAAGTAACTTATTTAAATATTTCAAATAAATTATTTTTGGAGAAGTTTTTAAAATTATCTTGTAAATTTTTGAGAAATGTTTAGTTTTCATAAATATTAGATCAGAAACAAAACATTTTGTCTCGGGCAAAGCTGCGTTACCGCAGCGAAGAATTCAGTTGCGCATACTTGGAACGACAAATTCAAACATTTATTTATTTAATCATTTTAATTGACAATTTATATTTGTTAGGTTTTTTTATTCCATTTGATATTGTATGATGAGTTTTGATTTTATACGTCTATTGAATATACTAAGCAGTGCTTATAAGACTTTAATTTAATTCTAAATGTTTTCGAACAAAATTTTTTTAAATTAAAATTGTAGGAGACGAACAGATTAAATCTTTTTTTTGATATTCAAAGTTTTTTCATTGAGGCCACATGAATGATGAGGTCTATGCCAATGCCAATATTGTATGATGAGTTTTGATTTTATACGTCTATTGAATATAAGCAGTGCTTATAAGACTTTAATTTAATTCTAAATGTTTTCGAACAAAATTTTTTTAAATTAAAATTGTAGGAGACGAACAGATTAAATCTTTTTTTTGATATTCAAAGTTTTTTGATTGAGGCCACATGAATGATGAGGTCTATGCCAATGCCCAGAATCGATTCAAGACCTTAAATATGGAATATATGAAGTTATCCAGGACATACTGTAGCAAATTTTCGAATTGGTCATGGAAAATTTCATAAAAAAGGACATGGTGCTGCAACCTTATCGTTCCTTTTTGTTAATGTCATACCGTCTTCCTTACAATGAATTATAGATCCATTGATTTATCTCGAATCATACTCGTTTTTTGTCTAAATGAAAATGAAAACTCTTATTGCACTCTAACCTTTGAAACAAGAAGCGTGTTTTCAGATATTCTATTAACGTTGATGAATTATGATGTCTTTTATAACAGGGAACACAAAATAAGCGATTCTGTTTGTGCATCAGTAAAAACTAGGAGAAAATCTACTCTTCCTGAATCTAAAAGTTTTCAGTCCACAAACCGCGGGAGCTGTTTTCGTCTCTACCCAAACAACCTAATATAATTCGGTCCGATGCTGTCGGGCCAAATCACGCTTTGAGAGAACTTCCAAGTCTTTACGGCATCTGTGGATATACCAGAGCGCTGCAACTATTTGCGAATAATACCTGCTCAAAGGTAGGACTAGAATTTACGAACTAACTTCGCACTAACTACCGTTAAAGCGAAGTCCCATATCTGTTCGAAGTGAAATATATTTTGGGTATTCGTATTGATTCACCCCGGGATTCTCACCCCTGAAATGACAGTTTGCATTAAATTTTGATCAATGCCCGAAGGCATGAATAATTTTGTCGTTGAACCGGCGAGAAGGAGCCTTATAACTTGCCCTATTTACACTTTCCAATTTTGCCAAAGAGAGGATCAGCGTCTTCTGCTTTTCATTTATGCGGAATTGATTATATTCAGAGGAAACGATAGGATTATGCACGACAGTCCTTGGTCTGATTTTAGGACGCAAACATATGTTCGATGTGAAATCTTAATTAAACGGTGTCTTAAATGGGATTGGGAATATTAAAATATGTTTAACTAGTAATGAATGAAACTCAATTTCCGCAAACTTTTCATTGTTGACCGACAATTGTTTCGCCATACTGCGACTTGATCATGTTTTACATTTGAACTGATACTGTGTGAAAACTTACATACGTTCTTATTTTCTTATTAGAGTGATAGAACTTTAAATTGAAATAAACCATATTTGAATTAAGATTGAAGCCAGGTTTTTTTTATTTGAAAGATAATATTATGACATTTATGTTTCAAAAATAATTTCCGGCATATGTCCACCACGACTAGCTCTGAGGAACCGCATTCAATCAGACCAATTTTGGACCACTTTTTCGATTAATTCAGGCCTTATTTCATCAATAACCCGAGTTATGTTGGCTTCCAAAGCGTCTATTGTTTCGGGTTTATCAGATTCAAACAATGACTTGACATAACCCCAAAGAAAATAATCCAGTGGAGTTATGTCGCATGATCTTGGAGGCCAATTAATTGGACCATTTCTCGGAATAATGTTACGGCCAAATCTTTCTTTCAATAAATCAATTGTTACGGTAGCAGCATAAGGTGTCGCACCATCTTGTTGGAACCAAAACACTTCTGGGTCGATATCATTCAAATTTTGAAATAAATAATCATTGATCATCGATCTGTAACGAGCACCATTCACTGTAACATTAGCTCCAGCATCGTTTTTAAAGACATATGGATCGATGATGCCTTCAGCGTACATAGTGCATTTTTCAGGATGCAATGGAACCTGCAGAACTTCTTGAGGATTGTTTTCACTCCATATACGACAATTTTGCTTGTTTACATAGCCGTTCAACTAGAAATGAGTTCCATTACTAAATACAATTTCACGATAAAAAAGTGGATGAACTTCACGCTGTGGCTTTAGTTCTTGAACCAGTTGGATCTTGTATGGGTGTAGACCAAGATCTTTACGCACAATTTTCCATGTGGTGCATGCACAGAGTCCAACTTTTTGTAAACGTCGACAAATAGACAAATCTGGATCATTATTAACACTTGCATTAGCGATTTTTTCTTCTGTACGCACAGTTCTTCGTCTTGTTGTTGTTGCATCGAATAGAGAAAATTTTGTCCGAAATCTATCGATAGTTCGACGAATAAGCTGCTCTGATGGACGATTATGTAAACCATAAATTTCACGAGGTGCTCTATAAATTTGGCGAATAGAACACTGATTTTTAAAATAAATTTCAATTATTTGTAAACGTTGTTGCGGCGTGAGTCTTTCCATGATAATTTGTCAATGCTCACTGATCAGAAATATCAAAACAACATGGCTTCTACCTTTTGTCAAATCACAGTTATCCCTATCGAAAGTTCAATCACTGTAAAAGAAACACCCGATATATGTATTGACAGGTATTACAGCAAATGGAACTAAAAGTAGGTAGACAGTTATTTGGGTATCAAAGTTTAAATATTGAAACAAATTAATATATGTTTATCTTCTACAGTTTTAATTTAAAAAATTTTTATTCAAAAAAAAAACTTTTAGAATTAAATTAATGTCTAAAACAAGCACCGCTTATATTTAATAGACGTATATAATCTAAACTCAATATACAATGTCAAATGGAATAAATAAACCAAAAGATACACGAAAGTCCCTAAAATTAATAAATAAATATTTAAAGGAGACAAATTTTGTTTCTGGTCTTGCTCTTAAAACGCCATTTGTACCTTGAAAACATGAACACACTTAAAGGACCTCTCAAAGAATATAATTTATTTGAAATATTTAATATATTTAAATATTCGAATAAGTAAATTCAGAAATCTCTCAAAGCATGCACTATATCTTCAAAAAACAAATATAGTTCAAACCAATTCCGTCTTCAGTCCTGAAATATATTCAAAATATCAAAATCAAAAACTAACCTGTAACAAACCACTCAACACGTGTAAATGAATAATGTTTCGAGACATAGATCATCTTTATAATTCAAGATTTATCTATGCTCTAACAGAATCAAAGAACAATGTGAGTTATTTTTAAGGTTTACCTAACTTATTGACACTGTATAATGAAATTTATTGAAGCCAAGATATAATTATATATTATATATAAAATAAAATAGAAAGGCCTTTTACTTGATAGAAGAAATATAATAAAGTTTAAATATTGAAACAAATTAATATATGTTTATCTTCTACAGTTTTAATTTAAAAAATTTTTATTCAAAAAAAAAAAACTTTTAGAATTAAATTAATGTCTAAAACAAGCACCGCTTATATTTAATAGACGTATATAATCTAAACTCAATATACAATGTCAAATGGAATAAATAAACCAAAAGATACACGAAAGTCCCTAAAATTAATAAATAAATATTTAAAGGAGACAAATTTTGTTTCTGGTCTTGCTCTTAAAACGCCATTTGTACCTTGAAAACATGAACACACTTAAAGGACCTCTCAAAGAATATAATTTATTTGAAATATTTAATATATTTAAATATTCGAATAAGTAAATTCAGAAATCTCTCAAAGCATGCACTATATCTTCAAAAAACAAATATAGTTCAAACCAATTCCGTCTTCAGTCCTGAAATATATTCAAAATATCAAAATCAAAAACTAACCTGTACCAAACCACTCAACACGTGTAAATGAATAATGTTTCGAGACATAGATCATCTTTATAATTCAAGATTTATCTATGCTCTAACAGAATCAAAGAACAATGTGAGTTATTTTTAAGGTTTACCTAACTTATTGACACTGTATAATGAAATTTATTGAAGCCAAGATATAATTATATATTATATATAAAATAAAATAGAAAGGCCTTTTACTTGATAGAAGAAATATAATAAAGTTTAAATATTGAAACAAATTAATATATGTTTATCTTCTACAGTTTTAATTTAAAAAATTTTTATTCAAAAAAAAAAAAAACTTTTAGAATTAAATCGATGTCTAAAACAAGCACCGCTTATATTTAATAGACGTATATAATCTAAACTCAATATACAATGTCAAATGGAATAAATAAACCAAAAGATACACGAAAGTCCCTAAAATTAATAAATAAATATTTAAAGGAGACAAATTTTGTTTCTGGTCTTGCTCTTAAAACGCCATTTGTACCTTGAAAACATGAACACACTTAAAGGACCTCTCAAAGAATATAATTTATTTGAAATATTTAATATATTTAAATATTCGAATAAGTAAATTCAGAAATCTCTCAAAGCATGCACTATATCTTCAAAAAACAAATATAGTTCAAACCAATTCCGTCTTCAGTCCTGAAATATATTCAAAATATCAAAATCAAAAACTAACCTGTACCAAACCACTCAACACGTGTAAATGAATAATGTTTCGAGACATAGATCATCTTTATAATTCAAGATTTATCTATGCTCTAACAGAATCAAAGAACAATGTGAGTTATTTTTAAGGTTTACCTAACTTATTGACACTGTATAATGAAATTTATTGAAGCCAAGATATAATTATATATTATATATAAAATAAAATAGAAAGGCCTTTTACTTGATAGAAGAAATATAATAAAGTTTAAATATTGAAACAAATTAATATATGTTTATCTTCTACAGTTTTAATTTAAAAAATTTTTATTCAAAAAAAAACTTTTAGAATTAAATTAATGTCTAAAACAAGCACCGCTTATATTTAATAGACGTATATAATCTAAACTCAATATACAATGTCAAATGGAATAAATAAACCAAAAGATACACGAAAGTCCCTAAAATTAATAAATAAATATTTAAAGGAGACAAATTTTGTTTCTGGTCTTGCTCTTAAAACGCCATTTTCGTGTATCTTTTGGTTTATTTATTCCATTTGACATTGTATATTGAGTTTAGATTATATACGTCTATTAAATATAAGCGGTGCTTGTTTTAGACATTAATTTAATTCTAAAAGTTTTTTTTTGAATAAAAATTTTTTAAATTAAAACTGTAGAAGATAAACATATATTAATTTGTTTCAATATTTAAACTTTATTATATTTCTTCTATCAAGTAAAAGGCCTTTCTATTTTATTTGGGTATCAGTTCGAAAAAAAAACTGGCAATGGCAATAAAAGTTGTTGCGGTTGTCCTTGGTTTTTCCAAACTACATGAAGATATTCAATAGAGTTGACTATGTTAAAAAACACAGTTCATTTATCAAAATTAACATATCTATTTGCTTCATATTTGTAAAAAAATAATATCTTACTCAGAAATCATCTATATCATGTTTGGCCTGTCGAGACTATCAGAATGTAACCGTTATGGTATTTATCTGTCAACGTTGTGGTACTCCTCTGCGAAACAAGTAGATATGTTAATTTTGATTAATGAAGTGTGTTTTTCAATATAGTAAAGTAAGTCCCAACGTTGCTATTTTTTAAAGAAAGCTGTAATTTTGTTTTGTTTAAGTATAAATAAGTAATTTCAATGTATGTAAATTTTAGCCTCTGAAGAAGCCCACATATTGAGCCAAACGTTAGGTAGACAAAAATAAAAAATAATGAAAACTTCTAACTTTGTCCTAGTACCCAGTGGTCAATACAACAATTAAATTTTGTTTAAATATTCCAATATTAGCCTTCCACATATTTAATTTCAAAAAATTATATTTAATAATTATAACTTCAGGAATTGAATTAAATTAATGTCATATCAGTACCACTTATATCAAACAATATAAAATAAACATTCATTATAAGACATCCAAATGATATTATTTGAAACGACATATAAAATAAATTTATGATGAAATTCTTAAGAGTATGTTAAACATTTTTCATAAGATTGATCAGCAGAAACAAAATTTTGTCTACTTAAAATATTTAATTTATAGGATTTTGGTTAACAATCTTCATTTATTGGATTTTGTTATATCATTTGGATGTCTTATAATGAATGTTTATTTTATATGTCGTTTGATATGAGTGGTACTTATATGACATTAATTTAATTCAATTCCTGAAGTTATAATTATTAATTATAATTTTTTGAAATTGAATATGTAGAAGGTTAATATTAAAATATTTAAATAATTTTATATACCTTCTATCAAGTATTAACCCCTATTTATGTTATTTTATTCATAATATATAATTATTTGGTTTCCTCAACATTCTTTATACAGATAGTTCTTGTGCTATAACTTTCAATCTTTCAGATCAAGGGTAAACCACAAAATTATTTATTTGTAGTTAACATTACACTCCATCAACATTTTTTCAGTATTCATTTAGCAGAAGTTTTCTAAATTGTTGGAGAGTGAGTAAATGTTTGTTGTTGATTGATGTAATATTTTATTGAATATGAATTATTTGAGTACTGACGAAGCAAAGTCTTTCTTAAAATTTGTTTTTCAGTAATGTTTTTACATATCTTGAGATTTTATAGAAAGTAACTCAGTTAGATATCCAATAATACTGAATATTCTAAGTGAGATAGTTTTATGATGAAATTCTTAAGATTATGTTAAACATTTTGGAAAGATATTTGTTTTCATAAGATTAATCAGTAGAAACAAAATTTTGTCTACTCAAAATATTTAATTTATAGGATTTTGGTTAACAATTTTTATTTAATGGATTCTGTTTTATCATTTGGATGTGTTATAATGAATGTTTGTCTTATATGTCGTTTGATATAAGTGGTACTTATATTACATTAATTCAATTCAATTCCTGAAGTTATAATTATTAAATGTAATTTTTTGAAATTAAATATGTAGAAGGCGAATATTATATTTACTTTGTTTTGCTGTTTAGAACTGGTTCAATTTGTATAAACAGCTGTACACAGTTTTCATCTGCTTTAGAGTGAACAACCCCACAGTATTTCGGGATTATCGACAATGGTTGTAATTAACTGTTCAATAAAATCTATTATTATTTTATTATATGAAGTCATCTTCTTTAAGTTAAGTTCCGCGAGTTGAAGCTCATTTTGAAACAAATATACCCCATTTCCTAAACAGATAATAATGACAAAAAAATTGTGAAACTGATCTATTTTGGATTAGTTTCGCAAGAAATAGCTCAAATATTTTCAGAAACTAACAAAAACTGCTTTTACACCCTCACACAAATTTGCTTACCTATGCTTTAATGCAAAAGACAAAAACAACTGGCTGAATAATTCTGGAGTGTATAAATTAAGTTGTCAACAGTGCAGTAGCGTAGAAAGAACAAACCGGGAGATCTAACCAAAAAAGGTTCGAAGGACATCAAACTTTCATTTAGAAACCATAAAGATAACTCTAATTTTGCGAAACATTTTTTCAAAACTAATCATATCTTCCCAGAATCAGACAACCTTGAAATATTGCTCCTAGAAGCGAAAGGAAAAAACAAGACATCCTGGAATCCATCGAAATATTTGAACACACATTTGAACAGCACATTTCAACAATAAAACAATTAAATGAGCAGACAGACCTTTGGCACACCATACTTTTCCAAGTTTTGCACCAGCCAAAGCCTTACCATAAGGTACCAGAATAGAATAAAACAAAAATGTCTGTTGATTTGAAGTTTTCTTAACTTCTCAATGCTTATTGGTCGAAAACTCCCCCGTTTTCGCTTGGAACTAGCACTTCTGAGTCTTCGTTTCTTTCCGATAATACGAAACTAGTTTCATTCCCCTGGTTACAATATTCTGAATGAGTGTCCTTTGTCTAGACTCTCGAGGGCAATTCCGAACGTCTTCGCCTGGTGAAGCCAAAACTACACCATTTATAATTTTTCTCAGCGCTCGAAATTTCATCCAATATTCTATAGTGTGCGGATGTAATATTATTGGAATTCTTGAAAGTTTTCGCTTCTGCTTTTTGAGGAAATTGTGAAGTAAAGTAAAATATGTTGATTTTTATCATTTATATGTCGGTATGAAAAGCCTAGTAGCTGTTGTAATCTGAAAAACTACAGATTTTAATTGATGAAACATGACAAACTATTAATTTAATAATGTAGATTAACATTAATTGTCCATGAATTGGTCCATGAAACAAAATTGTTATTTTAAATTACAATCAGAATTCTCAAAGACCCCACATTTATATATCAAAATATTGTTACGGTAGCAGCATGAGGTGTAGCAACATCTTTTTGGAACCAAAACATTTCTGGGTCGATACCATTCAAATTTTAAAACAAATAATCATTGATCATCGATCTGTAACGATCACTATTCACTGTTTGAATATTGAAATTCGAATATTAAAACAAATTGAAATATGTTTATCTTCTACAATTTTAATTTCAAAAAAAATTTTTATTCAAAAAACTTTTAGAAATAAATTTATGTCTACACAAGCACCGCTTACATTTAATAGACGTATATAATCAAAACTCAATATATAATGTCAAATGGAATAAATAACCCAACAGATATACGAAAGTAATTGAAATTAATAAATAAATATTTAAAGAAGACAAAATTTTGTTTCTGGTCTTACCTTTAAGAAATTGTTAGAACATAGATTATCAATTTTGAATTATATTGTTGATCTGTACTTCGAAACTTAAGTCTTTCAACACGTGAGAGATATAGGTTAAGTTTTTGATTTTGATATTCGGAATATTAAATGAGGACTGAAGACGGAATTGTCTAGAATTATATTTGTTTTTTGAAGATATAGTGCACATTTTTTAGAGATTTTTGAAATAGTTTCTTCGAATATTTAAATATATTAAATATTTCAAATAAATTATATTCTTTGAGAAGTCCTTTAAGTGTGTTCATGTTTTTAAAAGCCAATTGGTGTTCTTAAAGGTAAGACCAGAAACGAAATTTTGTCTCCTTTAAATATTTATTCATTAATTTTAATTACTTTCGTATATCTGTTGGGTTATTTATTCCATTTGACATTATATATTGAGTTTTGATTATATACGTCTATTAAATGTAAGCGGTGCTTGTGTGGACATAAATTTATTTCTAAAAGTTTTTTGAATAAAAATTTTTTTGAAATTAAAATTGTAGAAGATAAATATATTTCAATTTGTTTTAATATTCAAATTTTGTTATATTTCTTCTATCAGGTAAAAGGCCTTTCTATTTTATTTTTACTATTCACTGTAACATTAGCTCCTGTTTTTTAGTAATGTTTTTACATATCTTGAGATTTTATAAAAAGTAAGTTAGTTAGATATCCAATAATATTGAATATTCTAAGTAAGATAGTAAATAATAGTAGATAATTCTTAAGATTAGGTTAAACATTTTTGAAAGATATCTGTTTTCATAAGATTGATGAGCAGAAACAAAATTTTGTGTACTCAAAATATTTAATTTATAGGATTTTGGTTAACAATTTTTATTTATTGGATTTTGTTATATCATTTGTATGTCTTATAATGAATGTTCGTTTTATATATTGTTTGATACAAGTGGTACTTTATGACATTAATTTAATTTAATTCCTGAAGTTATAATTATTAAATATAATTCTTTTAAATTAAATATGTAGAAGGCTAATATTAAAATATTTAAATAATTTTATATACCTTCTATCAAGTATAAACCTTTATTTATTTATTTTATTTTATACAAATAACCTGTTCGCAATCTATGTCCCAATAGTTATGATTCACTCTGTATATTGAAATATGTCGTTTTTTGAGAAAAAATTCAACCCCATTATGAAGTTCAGCGAGTCTAATATTTATCATAGTATATTATTGCATGATTGCTTGTTGTGAAACATTCACTTTCACTGAACAACAAACATTACAGATTGTATAAAATACGAAGATCATCTATTACATTTCATTTCCTATCGGAAATAATTCAGTGTGATATTTGCTTTGTTTACCATATCGTTGTTTGTTTATAGTTCGGTTTTATGTTTAGTTAGCTTAGTGGTCACGGGTGCCAATCATCAGCATGTGATTTACGTTTAAATATATGGAGTAGCCATAGATTCTGGTTCATTTGTCGTCAATGATGCTGGCAATAATGATTTCTACCGCGGTTTGTTCTGTAAAACCCACATCCAAAGTGGCGAATCTTCTATCTTTTTGTTAGAACTTCAGGTGGAAAATTAAATAGAAATGAAATGCTCTCACGGAAATTTGTGGATCGATTTGCTCGTGACAACTGGATCGTTATTTGGCACAAAAACCTTTTATCTTCTCGTTCAGTCGAATTTAATTGATGCATGTTTTAATGTCATATATCAACATTAGTCTCCAGGGAGGATTTGACTGATGTCTGACATCTGTCAAGAGGGAATTGCCAACTCAGAGAAATTATCGATGTTAGGCCTGTATTGCTCAGCTATCTGAGACCCTAATGTCAGACTACTATTAGGCTATATCGTTTATTTCAAGATCTTTTTTGTGCGCTAGTTACAAAGAAAAGTGTGTTGCTGACAATGAGAAAATATATAAGAGATAGTATTTGTATTTCCACAAAAATATTTGATACAACAATTGTTTCACCACGATGTGGCTTCTTCAGATATCTGCATTCTAGTGACTAATGGTATCTAGTATAACAGAGTTTAAATACAGTTAAGTAAGTGACAAAATAACACTAAAAACGGGTCATGAAAACTTAGGAGTTTTCTGCTAAAAAATGCAATTAGGGAAAATATTCAGTAAAGGGGATCTGGCAACATCTTTTTGTTCATTCAAAAGGATTTTACGGGCATTGTACCTGTTGATTTCCAAAGACTCTAGAAGTAGCAATTTAGAACTTTTGCTTTCGACGTGGATAACTTCATAATTATTATTGAAATTATTTCTGGAGATTATGTCGAATGTACGGAATTCGATATGTAGCTCCTTTGGTGTTCTTGGATTATGTTCTTGAATGATCCACCTGTCTGACCAATATATGCTGAAGGGCAATCGTTGCAAGTAAACATGTAAACTCCATATTTATTTTCTAAGGTTATTGATGGTTTTAAAAGATGCATTATAATATAAACTATTTTTTGAATGTCAAGCTATATTTTCAGATAATCCATTAACATAAGATAACGAAAAGTATTTCTGTGTATTGTTTTCTTAAATCTCGTGTACCCGATCATAAAAAAGGACAATACACAGAAATACTTTCGGTTATTTTATGTTATAATAATAGATTATCTGAAAATATTTCTAAACATTTAAAAAATTGTTTCAATTACAAAGCAGCTTTTAAAACGATCAATAACCTTAGTACTTAAATAAAAAACAGTAAGGATCGAACAAAAAAGAAAAGAAATCTGGAGTCTTCAAGTTGACTTGCAACGATTGCCTTTTAGTATATATTGGTCAAGTAGGTGGATCAGCCAAGAAAAGAATCGAAGAACGCCAAAGAAGTTACATATTGGATTCCGTACTTTCGATATCATCTTAATCATCTAATCATCTTAAGGAATTCAGGCATAAATTCAATAATAACTATTGAATTATTTACGTCGAAAGCAAAAGTTGTAGATTAACACTTTTAGAATCTTTGCAAATCAACAGGTACAATGCCCGTAAAATCCTTTTGAATGAACAAAAAGATGTTGACAGATTCCCATTACTGAATTTCCTTCTCTAATGGCATTTCTTGCCCTATATAGGACGAAAATCTGAACTGATAGCTAGATATTTGAAGGAAAATCGAAATCTCAATATTTCATATAAAACCATTCATTCTTTAGGCGAATCGATAAAAAATAATAAAGATATCGTCAATATGAACAAGAGATCCGACTTATATAGGTTAACTTGCGGCAAATGTCCAAATGTATACATAGGTCAAACAGGCAGAGGTTTCGAAAATAGGATCAAAGAACATCATAACTCATTCGTTAAAAATGAATTGAATTCTACCTCCTACAAGAATCAGAACATAATTTCACCATAATTTCGAAGTTTTCCATATCGAGAATAAATACAATAGACTGGGCCTTTTAGAAGCACTAGAAATAAACCGGCATTATAAAAAACACATTTTATTAACGACCAGACAGATTTAAGATCATCTCCGTTAGCAGACCTTTTAGAATAAATTCTGAAAATTTCTAAAAAATACCTTTATCTGTCACCTTTTTTTTTGCCCAGACTTGTATTTAATGAGACCGATTTTGTAAAAATGGTTAGTTACCATCTTTACCTGATGAAGTCAAAATGTAATTGACGAAACTAAGTATTTCATTTTAAATCATATAGAATTTTCTAAATCTATATGGAGCGTTTTTTAGAAATAAAATTTGATTTGACATGAATATTCAATCGAAACAAAACTGTCTTGGATGATTTTTGCTGATTGATCGTAATGAATATTTTATATTTTCTTTTGATGATGTATCAGATAACATCCGCACATATGTGTTAATAAAAACTCTATATGCCTATAAAAAAATTAGACATAAGCTCAAGTGTATTTTGAATTTTTCTTTCCGATTTTACAGATAGAAATGTGAAGAGGTTTTGAGAAGAAAAATAATTTAAATATTTGTAAAAAACACTTTGATGTATAGTCCGTCTAAAAAGTATCCGGAATTTATTATTTTCATAATTTTAATATACTTCTTTTCTGTAACATTCTAAGACAAAAGTAATGTATAAAATAGGCTGTGCAGATAGTAGGCTATAGCCAAAGTCTATTTATTACATTATTTATTAAATATTGTTGATTGTCAACAGGAATACAATTCATGAAATAATGTCGCAAATAGAAAAAAGATTATTTGTATACAAAAAGTTTTTCGAAACCTTTAAAAATTAGTGCAATTGACTGAATTAGGAGAAAGTGCTGTATATGTAACAATAAAGAGGATAAAAAATGGCATGGATATAAGGCATAGACCAGTTTCAGGAAGACCGCGTAAGATTAAAGAAAACAACTTAAACGCTCTATGGTCCTTAGGACAGTACAATCCGCGCCTGGGATATCGCATATTGGCTAACAGATGTGGAAATGAAAGAAACATAAAAGTATGTCCAGTATGTCTGTATGTCACTGAAAAGACAAGGATATATATCAAGGAAACCAAAAATAAGTCCCGTTTAATGATACCTTTACAAAAGGAACGAAGGATGGAATTTTGTCAATGTTTTCAAGAAGATAATTTTAATAATATTGGAAATTTGAACGGAAACAGGTTGTTTTGATAGGATTTTTAAGTGATTTTCACCAAGTTGGAAATAATTTTCATCAGATATAAAGATATTATTGAAAATATCTTCTTGAAAACGTTGACAAAATTCTATCCTTCGTTCTTTCTGTGGAGGTGTCATTATAGGGATTTTTTTAGGTTTCCTTGATATGTAGTCTTGTTTTTTCAGTGACATACGGACGATTTCTGGACATATTTTTATATTTCGTTGATTCCCAAATCTGTTAGCCAATTTGAGAAATCCCAAGCGCGGATTGTGTCGTCCTAAAGCCAATAAAGCGTTTAAATTGTTTCCTTTAATCTTATGCGGTCTTTCTGAAACTCTTTATTGTCTCATTCACAGTACTTTTTTCCAGTTTACTCAATTGCACTAATTTTTTAAGGTTTCGAAAACCTTTTATAGAAAAGGTATTCTACCTGTTTTTTTTTTTAGTTAGCCACAGCCGACTATCTACACAAACTATTTTGTACATTACTGTTATCTTAGAATATTACAGAAAAGAAGTATATTAAATAACATAAATAGAGGTTAATACTTGATAGAAGGTATATAAAATTATTTAAATATTTTAAAATTAGCCTTCTACATATTAAATTTCAAAAAATTATATTTGATATTATAATTTCAGGAATCAAATTAAATTAATGTCATATGAGTACCACTTATATCAAACGACATATAAAATAAACATTCATTATAAGACATCCAAACGATATAACAAAATCCAATAAATAAAAATTATTCACCAAAATCCTATAAATTAAATATTTTGAGTAGACAAAATTTTGTTCCTGCTGATCAATCTTATGAAAACAAATGTCTTTCAAAAATGTTTAACATAATCTTAAGAATTTCATCATAAAACTATCTTACTTAGAATATTCAATATTATTGGATATTCAACTAAGTTACTTTCTATAAAATCTCAAGATATGTAAAAACATTACTGAAAAACAAGTTTTAAGAGAGACTCTGCTTCGTCAGTAACAGTTAATTCATATTCAATAAACTATAACATCAACAACAAATATTTACTCACCTTTCAACAATTCAAAAAGCTTCTGGTGAATGAATACTGAAAAATTTAAATGGATTTATGTTAACTACAAATAAATAATTCTGTGGTTTACCATTGATCTAAGTAAGATAGTTTTATGATGAAATTCTTAAGATTATGTTAAATATTTTTGAAAGATATTTGTTTTCATAAGATTGATCAGCAGAAACAAAATTTTGTGTACTCAAAATATTTAGTTTATAGGATTTTGGTTAACAATTTTTATTAATTGGATTTTGTTATATCATTTGGATGTCTTATAATGAATGTTTATTTTATATGTCGTTTGATATAAGTGGTACTCATATCACATTAATTCAATTTAATTTCTGAAGTTATAATTATTGAATATAAGTTTTTGAAATTAAATATGTAGAAGGCTAATTTGAAAATATTCAAATAAAAAGTATTTTAAAATTATGAAAAATAATATAATAAATTCAGCCCAATGAAAGCCATTTCATAGACTTCAGTAAAACCGAAATTTTACATGCCGGGACTAAGGGAAGAAGAATTCTTCTTCTCGTCTTCAAGAAAAGCCTCTCATTACCATATTTCTCATAGCGTTTTTAATTAAATATCATAGATGTGCATATTCAAGAAACGTCCCCGAAGATTATTAATTTTTCACCAGAAATCTAGCGTCTGCGTTTACTGAATACTAACTTGCCATCCACTTCACCAGATGATGTATGGTTATACTATGCTCATCCTCATTGTCATTCTGGATCTGAAAATCTTCCTGGATTCAACATTTAATTAGCTCTGCTCCGTATTTAGACAGAGAACAGTTCAGATCTTACAGAGAAAGGCTGGGGTGTCAGGGATAAAACATGCATGCTTTCTGTGATGGATAGTTGTATGTGTTCTAGGATTGTTTACGTCAGACCAGTATTTTACTCCTTAATGATTAATCGTATATAACACCCCAACATAAAGCCGGAAACTCTTTGTGGATTACGATATATTTATTGTTCATGATGGCTTGTCAGACTTGTATGGTCGTATTACGTTCGCGACGAAAAACAGAATATAATATGCCTCTTAGGGAATTACCGGTGCCTGTAGAATAAAACGAAGTTTGTACAGGGAGAAACTGAATCTTATAACTGAAAGGGTTCATTACTCGATAGAGGGTTTGTTTCAATATTTTTAATATCAAGCAGAATAATTTTGCCACACCACTACAAATTTCATTTTCAGGAAATTTCTTGGAACTTTTCATTTAACTTCACTTATTTTATTTGATATGATTTTTATAATTCATATACCGTGTGTTAAAACACGAAGTTGGTCCAAAAGCACGTCGCCTTCATGCAAAAGGTTAACCCGATGGTCAACTTCCTTCTCATGTGACGTTCAATCAAGCATTTAGAGGATTGAGGGAAATTGGTTCCTTTAGAAAAAACGACCAAAATACTCGACGTCCAAGGTCTGTAAGTACATTCTGTCAAGAAAGTACCGGGAATTATCGATTTAAATCTGGCGGGGCAATGAGGCAGGTAAAAATTTTTTTTCCTAGGTTGGTACCACTGTCCTTAATTACTATGCCAAGCTTGAGCGGGATCTGTCAACTAGTGTGTTTACAACAGCTGATTAAGTCAGTCGATGTCAGAGTGCGTGCCGATTTTTACTATGGGTGATTACGTTCAGCAAAGAATTTGTTTAAAGTTTTGTGTTGCAAATGAATTTTCGTGTGCCGATGCATTGAAAATGTTGCAAAAGGCCTTTGGTGATAATGCTCTATCGAAAACTCGTGCATATCAGTGGTACAGAGCCTTCAAGGATGGTCGTGAAGTGGTCGCCCATCGACGGCTTCGATCGAAGATAACGTCGATAAAATTAAGGAAAGGGTGCTGGAAAACCGTCGTACCAGCTTGAGAGAGATAGCACATGATCTTAAGATATCCCACGAGTCCGCACGTACGATTTTGATTGATATTTTGGGCATGAGAAAGGTGGCCGCACGACTCGTACCGAAAGACCTGAATTTTCTTCAAAAACGTCATCGCGAACAGGTTGCTTCAGACATGCAGGATCGCTGTAATTCCGATTCTACATTCATGGAACGCATTATAACTGGTGATGAGACCTGGGTCTACGAGTACGATATGCAAACAAGCCAGCAATCATCGGAATGGGTGGCAAAAAATGAGCCGAAACCGAAAAAACCACGCCAAAGCCGCTCGAAAATGAAGCTGATGCTCATTGTTTTCTTCGATATCCGTGGCGTGGTGCACTACGAATTCGTTCCAGAAGGTCAGACGGTAAACAAGGAGTATTACCTAAGCGTTATGAAACGTTTGCGTGAGCGTATCCGTAAGAAGCGGCCAAATTTGTGGGCGAACAACTCATGGATTTTGCATGACGATAACGCGCCTTCTCACCGAGCTACGATTGCGACTGACTTTCTCGCCAAAAACTCAACAAACATGCTTCAGCAACCACCGTATTCGCCGGATTTGGCTCCCTGCGACTTTTTCCTCTTCCCAAAACTAAAATTGATTAAAGCCATAAAACAAAATTCGGCGCGAGAGCTAAAGTCCATCCCGGAAAGCGCCTATAAAAAATGTTTCGATAATTGGAAGTGCCGTTGGCATAGATGTATTGGAGCAAATGGAGCCTATTTTGAAGGCGACCTAATAAGTTTTGACGATTAAATGTAAAAATGTTGTTTTAATTGAAAATTCCCGGTACTTTCTTGACAGAGTAGTACTATGGAAGTTGGAGAGCAAATTTTAAATATTGTGAATGAAAATCCCGGTACAAGAGTAAGAAGAATTTCAGCGAAAAATTGACCCCCTTGTCTGGAGAACTATGCATCAACAACTTCTCTATCAAATAAAATAGAAAGGCCTTTTACTTGATAGAAGAAATATAACAAAATTTGAATATCAAAACAAATTAAAATATGTTTATCTTCTACAATTTCAATTTCAAAAGAATTTTTTTATTCAAAAAAACTTTTAGAATTAAATTAATGTCTAAAACAAGCACCACTTACATTTAATAGACGTATATAATCAAAACTCAATATATAATGTCAAGTGGAATAAATAAACCAACAGATATAAGGAAGTCATTAAAATTAATAAATAAATATTTAAAGGAGACAAAATTTTGTTTCTGGTCTTACCTTTAAGAACACCAATTGCCTTTTAAAAACATGAACACACTTAAAGGACTTCTCAAAGAATATAATTTAGTTAAAATATTGAATATATTTAAATATCTGAATAAGTTAATTCAGAAATCTCTCAAAACATGCACTACATCTTCAATAAACAAATATAATTCTAAGCAATCCCTTCTTCGGTCCTGAATAATATTCCAAATATGAAAATCAAAAAACTAACCTATATCAACAACGCACCACGTGTAAACGAATAAAGTTTCGAAACACAGATCAACTTTATAATTCAAGATTGATCTATGTTCTAACAAAATCAAAGAACAGTGTGAGTTATTTTTAAGGCTTATTTAAATTCATTGACATTCCATAATGAGGTTTATTGAAGCCAAAATATAATTATATATTATATATAAAATAAAATAGAAAGGTCTTTTACTTGATAGAAGAAATATAACAAAATTTGAATATCAAAACAAATTAAAATATGTTTATCTTCTACAATTTTAATTTAAAAAAAATTTTTTTATTCAAAAAAATCTTTTAGAATTAAATTAAGGTCTAAAACAAGCACCGCTTACATTTAATAGACGTATATAATCAAAACTCAATATATAATGTCAAATGGAATAAATAAACCAACAGATATACGAAAGTCATTAACATTAATAAATAAATATTTAAAGGAGACAAAATTTTGTTTCTGGTCTTACCTTTAAGAACACCAATTGCCTTTTAAAAACATGAACACACTTAAAGGAATTCTCAAAGAATATAATTTATTTGAAATATTCAATATATTTAAATATTCGAATAAGTTAATTCAAAAAAAAAACTTCTCTATCCATTCCATATTCAACGCGTGCAAGCTCTTAATCCTTCTTATCAACAAGCCAGAAGGACATTCTGTCAATAGGTTTTAAAAATGGTTGCTAAACAACCTTCTGGGAAATGTTTGATCTCAATGTTCCCTAGCAGCAAGTGTATAATGTGGGGGAGCTCCATCTTGCATAAACCAAATAATCATCCACTGATTTGAGGCTACCACGTCTTGAAAATCAGGCAAGGTATTTTAAAAAAGTTAAGGTATGCGGCTGGTCCTAACAAATGATTTTCTATGATACCTAGCCAGATATTCATACTAAAATGCTGTTGATGCCTGGATTCATGAATGAAGTGTGGATTTTCATCCGCCCAAATATGGTTATTATGGAAGTCAAAAATTCCATCTTTGGTAAAACCGGCTTGCTTCATCAGTGGAAAGGACATTAGAAGTAAAATGCGGATGTTCAGTAATATTTGTTAAAATTCATTGACAGAATGTCCTTCTGTCTTGATGATCAGAAGGAGTAAGAGTTTGCACGCTAAGAATATGGAATGGATAAACAAGTTGTTGATGCATAGTTATCCAGACAAGAAATCCACTTATTCCTACTTCCGCTGAAATTCATCTTACACTTATACCAGGATTTTTAGTCACAATATTTAAAATTTGCTGCTCAACTTCTGGAGTACTTGCAGATCTTGAATGTTCAGTATCACGAGCGTTTTTTTTAAGGAACCAGTTTCATGTGGCCTGAAAACCATGAAAACCATATCACTCATCTCAAAATTAGATAACGGTCAGTTTCGTAAACAACATCAAGAGGCTCCTTTATGATCCCTTCATCCCTTTATGAAAAAAGATCCTTCAAGTGGGACCATCAGTTTCATAAACGCACATCGACCGTCCTTTACTTAAAGCTTCCTTTAATTCGCCGGTCATATGTTTCCGACTGTTAGCTATCCTGAGAACTAGTGAATTTACGAATATAGGTGGCGATATTCTGTAAAAATTATGAGTTATGCGTCGGAACTTGTAGGAAGAAAAAGAAAAGAAGCATAAATCAGTCTTTGCATTAGCATGGTTATGTGCAGAAGACAGTATATTGGAATTATATCATTATTACGTGCGAATTGCTATATTTTAGTAAACGTGAGTTATATGAATGAATATGGAAGAAAAGAGAAAAAAAGTATTACTTTAAAACCTGAGAAGGAACTACGTCTCTTGGAATTGATTGAAAAAGAGAATTTTAATGTTATAGGATAAAGTCTGAAAAAGAATAGCAACTGCTTTCAATGCAACAGTTCTTCATTGGAGAAATGGGGACCAGCTCAAATCCAAATATGACAATATAAAAACTTAAACTAGAAAGCTGCTCAACGCAGTCATATTAAAGGGATTGGTAGTGGGTCTCCATTGAAATTGGGGGAGCCAATGTCGAAACATTTGAGCCCAACTGTTAGAAACCCACTTGCCGAAGCGAAAGAGATGTATTATAAAAAAAACAGCTCTAGTAGAAGCTCAGATAGTGGCTATCAAGGAAGAGAATAGAAGAAAAGAAGGGGAGCATTCGAAGCTTGAAATATTAGATTTGCAAATTATGGAGATGAAGAGAAAATTGAATAATAATAATTAAATCTTTTTTATTTTGAATGCACTTTCTGGGAAAAGCGGTATTAGAATTCTATCACCACTGCTGCAGAATATGAAATCCCCTCAAATTTGAATTAAAAACAGAAATTTCAATATCACATAATATTTTTATTTCCTTATTCTCACTTGAAACTTTTTCAGATGTTACCCAAAGTGAAACAATGAATCAGAAATACAAACATATAAACCTATCTAAAAACATACCTTGTAAAATTTTATAAAAATTATATGAAATCTTGTCATGTTCAAGACACAAATTGAATATGGAGAATAGTTTCACAAGTGACAAGAAAATTTATTTTCAATTATTACACAAATATAAATTGTAAATTAGCAAAATGTTCATTAATAATAGACCATCTCACTTGACGAGCTGCACTAACATTAGTTGAATTTGTTTGTAAGTCCTATTCCTCCTGCAATCATTCATGTTGGAAATATTTCATTCATATCTACAGCTGTATTGCGCAACATTAATTGCCCTTATGGTCGTTAACTTAACACTTATTCCTTTAGAAAGGATATGAAACCTACGTTTCCAAACTCCATACTTTCTCTCCACCACATTTATTGTTCGTATAATTGACTACTTATATAAATTTTCAGCTGCTGTTATATAACTTTGTCATAAAATTAGTCTGCAAACTATAACCACTATTACGAAGTAACAAATATCGTCCAAATTTACCACTCTCAAATTGTCTCTTCAAGACACTGTTAATAAAGATGGTTTAATTATGTGTTGAGCCAGGTCATCTAGCTACAGTAATTCTGATTCTCAAGTCTGAATCACACACGGTTTGAAGGTTAAGGGCAGAATAATATTTTCGACATCGAAAGATCTCTGCATCATCACCACCCGGAGAAGTGATTTTAATTAATGTGCAATCTATAGCACCAATGATACGTGGCAAACTAGCAATTGAATAAAACTTTTCTGCTGTTTGTATTTCATGATCACCTTCACACATCTTTATATATTGTGGACACAGGGATGCGAATGCAGAAGGAACTCTTCGAATAATTCTAGAAGCAGAAGGTTTAGAAATTCCCAAGAAATCTTCGGCTGTTTAATATCAGCATATTTTCAGTTCTATTGAATGACAATTTCAAAAGTAGTTGGTTCATTGGTTCAATACAGCTGCCTCTGAACAATGTCAATTTAATGATTTGGTATACAGAAAATTATATCAACAAAATAATAAATCGAAATTTGTTTACCTGGTAGATGGGAAGTACAATTGATCTGCAATTTTTTGAAGCAAAGATGAAACAGTTAGTTTTGTCAGGCGAAAACGATCGAAGAAATTTAGATCATCTAACGTGGAAAAATGTTTCTCCTTCTGTAAATTTTTGGTCTTCTCACAATTATTTCTTCATCATTTGCTGAAGAACTAGAGCTTCAATCAGCATTCAATATTTGGTGCAACATATTTCGTAGTAAATATTTGATAGATTCGGTCTTTACTTGGTGGAAACTCAATATTAATGAGGAATTTTTGTGGAAATAAATTACTGTCTCATATACATTTTTTTAATTATTTCGTAGTACGCTAAAATCAAACAAAATGGGCAAATCTGACAGAGAAAGGTTATGTCCACTGTTTTCGTGTTTATCGAGCTTCACGTTGAAGGATCCTTTTCCAGCCGTAAAGGGCCGATTTTCTGACTTTAAGATAAAGGACGCTTTTAAGTTCCCTTTAACCTTAAAATTTGCTTATGAAACACATTTTATCATTAAAGGAGACTTTTTGGAAAAAAGGAGGCTTTAATTTCGTTTATGAAACTGGCTGTAAGGCATTTCACATTCAGGAATAAAAACTTTTTCTTGATAACAATGTGAAATAAAGTAAACAATTCGAATAGGATGCAAAATACTCAATAAAAGTACGTAAATTTCATATGAAAACCAAATGAATGATGCCAGCTGTGATTTTTTTTAATGAACCGACTGAACAACATTTACGTTGTGAGTTCAGTAAACAAGACATCTGAAAAATGAAAATAACTCGAATATCGTATTTGGTTGCGGTAGTAGTTAATTTGAAAACCGAAAATCGCTTATATCTCCAAACAGCTCATTTGCAAACCCATGTTTATATAAAATTTTTCACTTATATTGAGGTATATAATCAGCTTCCAGAATATCAAACTCTGTTTTTCAGAACCTGGTATATGGAACGAAATGATAAGAAGGTATTTCTCAGTATATATTTTTCACTTAGTTAAAGGTTCTTTTCAATATCTTAAATATCAGAGTAATTCGCTACAAATTTTGATTTTAAAAATTTTTCTAAAATGTTTTTCGGAAATCGAATGAATGTATTAGAACTCTCAGTAGACATATATAAATTTTGGAAAAAGTTTCGAGGAATTTCCTCAAATTAAAATTTGTAATCAGGTGTAACAAAATCACCTTGTTTGATATTCAAGACAGTATAAAAATAGTATTATAAAATACGAATAATTAGACAAAATGATAGTATAAATCCAATCCTTAAGCCAGACCAGGTCATTTTCAGTAAAAAAACTCTATTTAACGGAAAAGCTCGGTTCCTGAAACGAATTATTATCATTATTTTTTTAATAGGTTTACAAATTGTGCATTCCACTCGACAAATTATTTCGGAATATGAAAGAAAGGACTAAAGTGATATATAGAGAGATTCAAAGTTTGTGAATAGCCCGTTTTTGAAGTCCAAAACTACATTGTTGGAGAAATATTGTTACCATTGTTAACCAAACAACGCTAACAAAACATGAATAGATCATATCGCGAGCACCGTTATTACACAGAATGTTGAAATAATCCAATCGTTTCCATTGTAACCTGAAAATTTCCACTCGGAGAAATGACAGCAGGTTCTGTCCTGTTCAAATTATCGTGTTAAACTGAGTGTAATGAATTCCATGGCACGATTCTCGCTCGGTGGTTAACTAACTATCCCTTTAATTATCGAAACTTGTATTATACTTCCGCATGCTGACTGCGTTCATAACATAGCTAATGATTGTCAATGATTAATAATATTTTTCAAATTTTTTGCAACTTCAGCATGGAAAATAGATTATCATCAAAAGATATTGAACTACTGAAACGATGAATATGAATTGAGTCTAGAAAGTATACGGAAAAAACAAAGCTCAATTGTAATTTTTTAGTATATATTTTTAATTTTTGAATTAGTTAATTATAACAGAATAATTATTTTATTTAGTTATAATACCTCTATTATAAGGTATATTAGATAGATAGATCACCTCCATAATTTTCGGTGTTTCACAGTCCAGGAATGTAAAACTGACTGAATTAAATCATCTTTATTTCGTGGCACTCCTCGTTAAAATTCAATCTTCATCAGTTCCCATATAATTTCAATGGGACTAAGATCTGGTGACGTTGCTGGCTATGAAATGTTTCTCACTTGGTGTTCTTGCATCCTCGCTTGAGTATAGCCCGAAGTATGGCACCTTGCATTATCCTGCTGAAAACGCCGCCCCTCTGGTTATAAAGCATGGTTCGTTTCAAGGAAAAAATCGTTTGGAATGCCACAATAGTTTTCACTATTAGTGGTACCATCAACTATACAGAGAGGCGTAGCACCACGTTAAGATATTGCTCCACAAACCATTATTTTGGTGGGAAATTTGAACGGTAACACAATTCAACTCACCCTATTCAATAAAAAATTCAATCGAGCTCACAACAAAACTATAATAAAAAATGTTACCCTTCCAATTAATAGTATTCTAGTGTCGTTTGATGTAGTTAATATGTTCCCGAATATACCAAATACAGAATGCATGAATATAATTGAAAATATCCTAACAAAAAATAACATCAATCCTGTGATAAAAAACGAAATTTTAACCCTTTTCGACCTTTGCGTGGAAGAAAATTACTTTCAATACAATAGTAAATTTTACAAACAGAAAGATGGACTTGCCATGGGTTCACCTTTCAGCCTATTACTCCCTGAAATCTTTATGTCCTGTTTCGAAAGAAAAATTCTAAAATCCACACACGCAAAGCATATCACTTTTTGGTACAGGTATGTAGACGATATATTGGCTTGCTTCTGCGGAACACATTCAGAATTAAATGAAACATTAAAATAACTTAATAGTTTGCACAATAAGGTCAAATTCACCATGGAAACACAATTTGATAACAAAATAAATTTTCTGGACATAACTTTAATTAAGAGTAATAATGAAATTTCCTTTGATATATATAGAAAACCCACATCAACTGATACAACAATACCAAATTTTTCAAACCATCCGATCAATCATAAACTAGCTGCTTATAGATCAATGGTACATAGAGCATTTCCAATTCCTTTAGATAATATTACGTTAAAGAGGGAATTGAATACAGACAAATAGCCAGAAAAAATCAGTTCGAAACAAAAACTATAAATTCCATCATAAACAAAAAACAAAAGCAACTAATTCGTAAACAAATTTACCTCATTTCCAAATCAGATCATAATAACAATAAATTCATAAAACTAACATATTTTGGACCATTGAATGAAATAAGGAATTACTTTGTTTTCTATCACAGTCAGAGAACCGACCGAATAATTCTGGAGTCTATGAATTAAGTTGTCAACAGTGTCATAGTGTGTATATAAGACAAACGGGCCGACCTTTCCATAAAAGGTACAAAGTGCATCAATCTGCTTTTAGGAACCGGAAGAATAATTTCAATTTTGCGAACCATTTCTTCAATACAGATCACACGTTCCCAGAATTGAACAATCTTGTTATCTTGCACGTGGAAAAGGGAAAAAACTTGACATCCTGAAATCCATAGAAAGTGAAAAATATAAGAGGCACGTACCACTAATAAAACTATTAAACGAACAGACGAAACTGTGGAAAACCCCTCTCTAATCTAATTTGTTCATTGAGTTGGAAAATGTTGTAAACACTACGAAACTCGAGTCACTGTATATCAGTAATGATAAAAAGTGATAGAAAACAAAGTAATTTCTTATTTCATTCCATCAAAATAAACTATCATAAAGTAACGGACTACTGCATCCAATATTTGGTATCAGTTTGTTTTGTTAGGATTTTTATGTGATTTCCACCAAGTTGGAAACAACTTTCTTCTATAGAAATAAATAAAATTGGAGTGTCTGTTTGTAATATTAAAATAACCGCTTTCTACCACATGCATATAAATGTATAGACGGTACACATACCAAAATATATATTTTTGAAATTTTTGTCTGTCTGTCTGTTCCCCGGCTAATCTCTGGAACGGCTGGACCGATTTGTACGGTACTTCCACTGGCAGATAGCTTATATGATAAGGATCAACTTAGGCTACTTTTATTTCAGAAAAATTCTTCTAATTTTTTTATTACATTCCACGCGGACGAAGTCGCGAGCACAGCTAGTCAGATATAAAGACATTGTTGATATCATCTTCTTGAGAACGTTGACAAAATTCTATCCTTGGTTCCTTTTGTAAAGGTGTCATTATAGGGATTTTTTGGTTTCCTTGATATGTAGCCTTGCCTTTTCAGTGAAATACGAATGGTTTATGCACATACTTCTTTCTGCAACTAAATTCCAAGCTGAATACTCGATAAAAAATTCACTACAGCTAATTAATAAAATATTGAAACTAAAATTCACCAAAATCCCCTTAAGAAATACTTTTTATATTGGTAATAGATATGTAGACGATATTTTCTGTTGCTTCACAGGTACAGACAGACTTTTGAAAAAATTCTTTTTATTCATCAATGAAATACATCCTTCAATTAAATTCACTATGGAAACCGAACATAATAATTCTATTAATTTTCTTGATTTAACTGTTACTCGAATAAATAATTCACATGATTTTTCAATATTTCACAAATCAGCCTATACTGATTCTATTATACACAATAAATCAAATCATCCTTTAAATAAAAAATTATCAGCATTTGATTGTATGATCCATAGATTAGTTAATATTCCCATGAACCCAGAAAATTATATTTCAGAACTTAACATAATTAAAGAAATAGCTATTAATGACTATGATCCTAAGTTGATAGACAAATTGTTGATGAATAAAAATAATAAAATAGCTTTAAATATGGTGTTTCCTAATATAAAAGAAAATTTCAAATACATTTCCTTAAAATACACTTAAGGTATTTCTGAGAAAATTGCTACATACCTCAAAAATAAATATAATTTGAGAACTTCATTTAAAACCAATTCAAACTTGAGTAAATTTATTAAAAATAATAAAGACTGCACACATAAGGATGATAAATCGGGGGTTTATAAGTTAACCTGCGGTGATTGTCCTAAAGTTTACATAGGACAGACTGGAAGAACTTTCCGTCATAGAATTTGTGAACATTTGAAGAGTGTCCTCAATAATAAAAGCAATTCTACATATTCCAACCATTTGTTAGAAACAGGACATACTTTCAACCATAACTTTGAAATTCTACAAATAGAAAGCAAAAGTTATGCCTTAAAGCTGTTAGAATCCCTAGAGATAAATAAACATAATAAAATTGGAATATTATTTAAGGAACAAATAGATTTAAATAACTCACCTCTGTTAAATATATTCAGATGAGCTGGAATTTGCAGGGACACTTTTTTGGGTTTTAGTGCTCAATAAAAATTTATTGTACTTACTGTAATATAAATAGCAACGGATTTCGGAAACAAGCTTAGTTATTCAAAATGTAATCTTGCCTGATGATGCTACTGTAATAGTGAAACGATTGTTGTAAACATAACAATAAAAATTTGTGAAAATCAGAATAACCTTATTTAAATATAATTTAATTATGATTGAAGCCAATTTATTTTATATTTTAAAGATAATTTGATGACATTTATGTTTTAAAAATAATTTCCGGCATATGTCCACCACGACTAGCTCTGAGGAAACGCATTCGACCAGAGCAATTTTGGACCACTTTTTCGAGTAATTCAGGCACTATTTCATCAATAACACGAGTTATATTGGCTTCCAAAGCATCTGTTGTTTCTGGTTTATCAGCATGAACCATTGACTAGACATAACCTCAAAGAAAAAAATCCAGTCGAGTTATGTCGCATGATGTTTGAGGCTAATTAATTGGACCATTTATCGAAATAATGTTATCGCCAAATCTTTCTCTTATTACAATTGTTACGGTAGCAGCATGAGGTGTAGCACCATATTGTTGGAACCAAAACACTTCTGGGTCGATATCATTTAAATTTTGAATCAAATTATCATTGACAATCGATCTGTAACGAGCACCATTCACTATAACATTAGCTCCAGCATCGTTTTTAAAGGAATATGGACTGATGATGCTCCAGTGTATAAAGCACATCATACAGTACATGTTTCAGGATGCAATGGAACCTGCAGAACTTCTTGAGGTTTATTTTCTCTCCATGTACGGCAATTTTGCTTGTTTACATAGCTGTTCAAACCAGAAATGAGCTTCATCACTAAAAACAATTTCACGATAAAAAAGTGGATCAACTTCAAGCTGTTCTAGGGCCCAATCAGCATGCAAACGACGCTTATTATGGTCAAGTGGCTTTGGTTCTTGAACCAGTTGGATCTTGTTTGGGTGTAGACCAAAATGTTTACGCAAAATTTTCCGTGTGGTGGATGCACAGAGTCCAACTTGTTGTGAACGTCGACGAAGAGACAAATCTGGATCATCATTAACACTATGACTTACAGCAGCGATATTTCCTTCTGTACGTACAGTTCTTTGTCTTGTTGTTGTTGCATCGAGTAGAGAAAATACTGTCCGAAATCTATCGATAGTTCGACGAATAAGCTGCTCTGATGGACGATCATGTGAACCATAGATTTCACGAAGTGCTCTATAATTTTGGCGAATAGAAACCTGATTTTGAAAATAAATTTCAACAATTTGTAAACTTTGTTGCGGCGTGAGTCTTTCAATGATAATTTGTCAATGCTAACTGAACAGAAATGTCAAAACAACATGGCTTCTACCTTCTGTCAAATCACAGTTATCCCTATCAAAAGTTCTATCAGTCTAAAAAACACACTATATTACAACTTTGTTCACAAGAATTTCTCGTTTGAGATTTTGCCTACGTCAAAGAATATCGTTGAGAAAAAATTGAGCAATAATATTCCGAAATAAAAATAATTAAGTTTATTTGAAAAACAATATAATAAATTTTGATCAATGATATATAATTTCTATTTTATTCTATGATTGTTTCGGTCTTTACTTGACGGAAATTCATCTTGAAAATATGAATAAAAACAATATTCTAATTTCCGCTAATATTTTATTAACACTACGATCGTTACGTCATACCATGACTTCTTCAGGTGAGTATTACAAGATACTGTGTATACCATGAACAAGAACATATATCTTAAGGTAATACACTCTGAGTTGACTTATAGAATGCACGATGTCTTGTTCGATAACTTAGATAATAATATTAGAAATGATATTGATGAATTTATATATAAAAAATACAAAATACAGAAAAAGAAATTAAAAAATTTAGTAAATAAAAAGAATCAAATTAACTTAAATCAACAAATTCCAAAAAAATATTCCGAACATATTTTCTATCCTAGATTCATGATTATCTCCGAGGTAAAATTCAACCAAACCGAAATAGAACTGTTAAAAAAAGGATATATTACTCTTGCAAACCAACACACACAGACGGCACAATACATTCTTCTTCAAATCATCCTTTATCTCATAAATTAGCAGCATACAATAGTATGGTGCATAGACTAGTTAATGTACCTATGTCACAAGAGAATTTTGAAATAGAATTGAATATAATAAAACAAATAACAGTAAAAAATGGGTATAACCCATCAATTATTGATCAACTATTGAATAAAATTAAACTGAAACAATCTATGTCATTAGTTTATCCACATATCAGAAATAATGAAAAGTTTATTTGCTTACCATACATAGGACAAAAATCTGCACAAATAGCTAGATATTTAAAGAAAAAACGAAATGTCAATATCTCATATAAAACAATAAATTCTTTAGGTAAATTAATGAAGAATAATAAAGATATCGCCAATAAGAACAAGAGATCAGGAGTATATAGGTTAAATTGTGGTACATGTCCATATGTATACATTGGTCAAACGGGTAGATCTTTTGAGAGTAGGATCGAGGAACACCAGAATTCATTCGTTAAGAATAAATCAAACTCCACTTATGCTAGGCATCTACAAGAATCCGTACATGATTTTGACCATAACTTTGAAGTTCTCCATTTCGAGAACAAATGCAATAGATTGGGCCTTTTAGAAGCAATGGAAATAAACGGGCATCATAAACTGAATATTTTGTTGAACGACCAAACAGATGTGAACCGTTCTCCGTTGTTGAACCTTTTTTAATAAATTCCTTGTAAACTTCATTTTATCACGTATTTTTAGGGAAACTTGTATTTAAGGAGAAAGATTTTGTAAATTAGTTAGTAACCATACTCACCTGACGAAGTCAATATGTAATTGACGAAACAGTTGTCGTTGAAAAATAAAAATAAGCGGAAATAAAGTGTTTTACTTCAAATCATTTACGATGAATTTCCGTCAAGTAGAGACCGAAACAATCAAGAAATAAACTTTTTAGACTTATCTATCACAAAAATTAATAATAAACACGTTTTTTCAATATACCGGAAACCAACCCATACAGATAGCACAATTCACTTCACATCAAACCACCCATACTCACAAAAATTAGCAGCATACAATAGCATGTTATATAGATTAGCCAACATACCCATGTCACGTGAGAATTTTGACGAAGAATATAACATTATCAAACGTATTGCGTTGAACAACGGTTTCAACGTCTCGATTATTGAGAATCTTTTCACAAAAATACAATTAAAGCTGGCTTTGAAATTAGTATATCCCATAAATAATGATCCAATTGAAAGTAAATACATTTCGTTGACATATTTGGGACCAAAAACAGAAAAGGTAGCTAGATATTTAAAGAAGAATCACAATTTTAGAATTTCTTATAAAATAGGAAAATTAATAAAAAATAATAAAGGTAAAACATCTAAGAACAAGAAATCAGGTGTTTATAAGTTAACTTGCGATACTTGCCATTTTGTATATGTTGGTCAGACAAGAAGATCGTTCCAGACGAGACTTAGGGAACATGAAAAATGTTATTGTAACACAAAGGGAAAGGGAAATTCAACCTACGCAGAGCACCTTCTAGACACAGGACATAGTTTTAATAGTAACTTTGAAATTTTACACTCAGAAAACAAAAGTTTTAGATTAAACTTGTTAGAAACTTTAGAAATCAATAGATATCATAGAAGAAAAATATTGTCATTATAAAATGAAACACTTGTTTACATTTTCTACTTTATTTTTGGTATTGACGTACGTTTCGTCTTTGCTAGAAAGACTTCATCAGAATACGAAGTAACAGTTGTTGTACAATGAATTTATAAGATTTTTTACAGAAGGTGTACATGTGTTTTTAATTGTTCGTCGGGTTGGTTTTCTCAAAGAATATTCCCTTCAGAATCGTGTTCACTCGATCCCTTGTAAATATTGAATAGAGGGGTGTAATAAAAATCTATTTGTTCATTTACTAGGTTATTGCTGTTTTTATGTTTATTTATTTCGTAAATTTCCCATAAGTTCAATTTTAGACCTCTATTTTCAACATGTAGAATTTCTATTTCTTTTGTGAAAGAATGGTTATTTTCAAGAAGGTGTTTAGCATAATGTGAATCTTTTTTATTTTTATCGAAACTTCTTTTATGTTCGGTTAGGCGTGTACCGAAATTTCTACCTGTTCTACCAATATAAATCTTTGGGCAATCTGGGCAAGTGAGTTTGTATACACCTGATAATTGAAGTTTATCCATACTGTTTTTATTGTTTTTGATGTATTTGCTAATAGGACTGTTTGTCTTGAAAGAGACTTTAATATTTTCTTTTTTGAGTAGGTTTTTTAGTTGAATACTAATGTTTCCGAGATATGTGAGGCTAACGTATTTGTGTTCAGATAGATCAGATGTTACTGGATAAATTTCTTTTATTGTGTTTTTGTGTATACGTTGGTTAATTAAATTATCTATTAGAGATGTATTATATCCATTGTTGTAAGCTATTTGTTTAATTATACATTTTTCTTTTTGGAAATTGACTTGGTTTAGTGGAATGTTCAATAAACGGTATATCATACTATGGAGAGCTGCTAGTTTGTGTTGGAATGGATGAAAAGAATTACGGTGTATAATGGTATCTGTTTGTGATGGTTTATGATAAATTGCGAAGTTATGTTTATTGTTTTCTCTAGTTATCGTGAGGTCAAGAAAGTTGATGGATTCATTATGTTCTATTTCTGAAGTGAAAACTATTTTTGGGTGGAGATTATTTATAAAATTCTCAAATGTTGATATTTGTCTGTTAGTACCTACGAAACATGCAATTATATCATCCACATACCTATACCAATAAAGGATGTATTTTTTGAACGGATGTTTATGAATTTTGTTTTCTAGGAAATCCATGAAGATTTCCGCGAGTAAAGAGCTTAGTGGATTTCCCATGATTAAACCTTCTTCGCTAGTATATAAAGTATTGTTAAATTTGAAGAAATTTTGGTTTATAGAAATATTTAATAAGTGTATTATTTCTGATTTTATGACGGGGTTTACTTTGTTATAATTTAAAAGTTCTATCAGTTTTAATGTTTCCATTGGGGGGACACTAGGAAAATATTATTGAATAACCAAACAGAATTAAGTAACACCCCTTTCTTGAATCTCTTTTAATCATTTTTCAGTTTCCCAAAAGAATTGTAAAACTCTCTTCACCCCCTCTATTTTTGTTATATCCATGTACTATAAAATGAAGTTCTTGTTCATGGTATACTCAGTATCTTGTAATACTCACCTGAAGAAGTCATGGTATGACGTAACGATCGTAGTGTTAATAAAATTTTAGCGGAAATTAGAATATTGTTTTTTATTCATATTTTCTATTTTATTGACAAATTATTATTATTTGTTTGGAAATATCCTGTGTATTAGTATACTTGGAGTTATCAAAACAATGGTGGCACAATAATGGAAAATAAGAAGATGAAGGCGGAGAATAAGGAAAGTTAGCCCAATAAATAACGAACCCTTGTATGAAACTTGCTGCGTTTTTCAATGGGGATTTCTCGGGGCAACCAAACAACGGAAAAAAAATCAACGAGGGATTTCATTTTTTAATGAATGGTCCTGCCCGGAATTATGCCTCTCCCTAGAATTTTCTTGGGATAATTGGAAACGCTCCTCCAACCAAATTTACCCATGTGAATTCCATTGTTGTCATTATGGATATAAGACCGAAAACCGTGTATAAAGGAAGCCTAGGGATTTAGAGAGGTACTCCTGGTAGACAAAAGGCTCACTTAACGTTCGCCATGAATTTATAACAATGTGGGCGTTCGAGAGAAGGATTTCGGAGATATTCCAGCTATATTGGTTTAAGAGCGGTACATCATCAGGAATGTGCGTATCCAGCTCGTGTGCACACCCTTGCGATGCTTCATCGAAAAGAAACGAGAAATGAGCACAAGGTGCTCGAAGGCATCCCCGCAGTTATATCCCGAAGCCTCATCGGTTGAGGGTTCTTTGATGCATGTTTTTGCTCTTGAAACGAGTGGGATATTTTCAAAGGAAACGGATTATTAGGGGTCTTTCTTTGGAGATTATGTTAGAAAAACGAATTTAGTCAAAGCGTACGAGGGTTCATTTTCGTGAGAATACTGCTTAACCGACTTCAGGAACAGGGAGATTTAATTCCTAGATTGTTTTCTCGAGTAATAAAGCTTTGTGATCAGATGAAAAAATTTAAGTTCTCTCGGAATTTTCGCAGTTATGTTCTGCAATTTATTCGAAGAATTGAATTAACAAAACTGATCATCCTTCAGGACGATAGAGAAATTTATTCTCTAAGATTTTCAGCGAGATAAATTCATTCCAAATGTTATGAGATTGGAAGGTTAGGATTCAGTACTCAGAAATCTCGAGATCTGCTCAATGCGCTGACTAGAAATTCATGGTTAGCTGCCTAACCTATAAAACATCTATAAACGCTTAGTCCCCGACTTGTAATAATATGGAAAAATTTTTGATTGTCTCGGTCTTTACTTGACGGAAATTCATCTTCAATATAAGAAAAACAAATGTTAACTTCCGCTATTTGATTGATTTACACGACAATTGTTTCGTCATACCATGACTTCATCAGGTGAGTATTATACAATGAGGTATACAATGCAAAACATGACCTTAAATACACAGCTCTGGTACAAAAAATAGAGGGGTGGAAAGAGATGGTATACAATTAATGAAAAATATTAAGTAGGGGGGATCTGTTTAAATCTATTTGATCATTCAATAAAATTTGTCTTTTATTATATCTATTGATCTCTAAAGTTTGTAACAGATTTAGTTCCTGACTTTTGTTTTCGATATGTAATATTTCATAGTTCATATTAAAATTATGGCCATTCTCTAACAAATGGTTGGCATAAGTTGAATTAGGTTTATTATTAATGTAATATTTTTCATGTACTCGTATTCTTGTTTGGAATGAACGGTGTGTCTGTCCCACATATACACATGGGCAATCACTACATGTTAACTTGTAAACTCCTGATTTTTTGTTTTTAGGAATGACGTCTTCATTATTTTTTATTAAGCTGCCTAAAGAATTAATAGTTTTAAAAGAGATGTTATATTTTTCTTTCTTCTTTAAATATCTAGCAATCTTTTCAGATTTTTGGCCTATGCAATGAAATAAATTTGGTTTCGTTTGAATTTTGAAATTTTGGATATACAAGTGACATTGCTTTCTTGTAATTTAGTTTATCAAGTAAATTGTCTACAATTAACGGATTAAAATCATTATTGAAAGCTATTTGTTTAATGGTTTTTCACTTTTTGTCAAATTTTTCTTTCGTCATGGATATGTTAACCAATCTATAAAGCATACTATTATAAGCTGACAATTTTTGTGGAAATGGATGGTTTGAAGTATAATGAATCGTACCATCTGTATGTGTAGGTTTTCTGTATAAGGAAAAGTCATGTCTATTATTAATTTTGGTGATTTTTAAATCTAAGAAATTGATGCTATTATTTACTTCATCTTCCTGTGTGAATTCAATTGTTGGATATAATTTATTGATAGATTCCAAAAATGAACCAAGTTGTCTATTTGTGCCATTAAATAAACAAATTATGTCATCTACATAGCGGTACCAATAAAGGAAATCTTTAAAATATGGGAGTTTTTGGATATTGGTTTCTACGTGATCCATGAATATTTCTGATAACAAGGGGCTTAATGGTTTCCCTATTGTTAGACATTCTTCGTCTAGATAAAACGTGCCGTTGAACATAAAAGAATTTTGATCTAGGCAAACGTTTAAGGCGTCTAATATTTCTGTTTTTACAACAAGAGTAGTTCGTTTTTGAAGTAATAAATCATCAACTAATTTTATGCTTTCACTGACCGGTATACTAGGAAATAAGTTTTTTACATCAAAGGAAACAAATTGTTTGGGATATGTATATGCTTAATTTTTTGTATAAGTTGATAAGAGTTTTTCATTGCAAATTTGGCTTCAAAGTTAGTTTCTGTTAGTATAATTTTGATTAATGATTTTAAAAGTTTATATGACGGGGCTGAGACAAATGAAACAACGGGTCTGATGGGATTATTCTCTTTGTGCAACTTAATTAAAGAATACAAAATGGGTGTTGATGTTAATTTATAATTTGGAATATTTTCGAAAAGTGCTTTTTTGAATCTTTATGTTCCGAAGTTCATTCAAAAAATTGAATTAACAAAATCAGTCCTGAAGCTAGGTAAAGGAATGGTGAGTATTTATTCTCTGAGGAATTTTCAAGCCAAATTTATATCTAAGTTGATTTCATAACAAAATATAAATCCAAATTAAAGTGAATTCCGTATCAAAGTTGACAATCCAACGTGTACATAAAAATATTAAAAACAGCAAGTTCAATAAGGTTCATAAAAGCATTTGGTTTACAATGCAAGGCTAGCTAAATTTTTAAGAAAACGCAAAATTCATAAAACAAATTTCACAATAATTTGACGATGTTTAGAAAATGTAATAATAATTTGGCGCCCAACGTGGGGCTAAGTAAAATTCATTATTTACATACATAAATAAATGGAAAATTTTCCTAACGCAGTAATTGAATCTGTTATATATGCATATATCATAAGTATTAACTTTTTATATCTCAAGAAAAGCAGAGGAGTCTTCCAGATTCATACCAATTAATTATCCACACAGTTTCATTCCCAAATCAAGGAAAGTGTCTGGAAAACACGAAGGCACTTCTGAAGAAGTCTCAGCCAAGTTTCTGAATATCTTAATTCACCTAATTCTTCAGCCTGACAAGCTTAATTATGAGAACAGACAAACAAAAATAAAGGAAACGCGAAGTTAGGGAATAATCATTTCTCTTTCCCCATCAATTTCTTTGTTGAATCTCATTCAATTTTTCACCCTTGAATATAACTTTATCTTTTGGCTTAGTTACGTAATTGTTTTTTCTTGGAGGATGAGAAGTTTCTGGATAATAATGATGTTGAATAATCTTCCGACGAGGGATTGCTGATGTAATTATAATTCTGTTTTGATGTTTTTTATGGTATGATTACGTAGTTCTTTACAAATCTTTTCTGGTGATAAAATGATCAACGAGATTTGTATGCAGACTTTTGAATAGATTTTAAAAGGTGCTGCGAATCATAAAAGAAATAATTCAATTATTATTTATCAAAAATCAACAAATTTTTACAAGTTTTGTGAAAATTCTTCAAAAAGCGTTTCAGATTCTTTTTAAAATTCGTAACCTCAATTTTCAAACTTCAATACAAACTCGAAAACTTGGTGGGACCTCTTCGAACAGTACCAACACATTTTCGACAAATTTGATAAAATTCTCTTCTGCACTTTCAGAAGAAATATCTGATTTTACATGTTTTATATGTTTTACATTTTAAACGATCATAGCAAATCGAGAATAATAAATTTAAAAGAATAATTGAGACGAGTCTTGTATCGGATGTATTTTTAGAGTGTTAAAACTTTAAATTGAAATAAAACTCATTCAAACTAAGATTGAAACAAATTTTTTTTTATTTGAAAGACAATTTTATGACATTTATGTTTTGAGGATAATATTCAAATTCAAATTCAAATTTATTAGTTACCCTCAAAATTTTACATGGATTGTCAAAGAAATAAATGATAATGTACATTAGGGTGTCCGTTATTTACGAAATTGATTATTTCTCTTGCGACTCCCTCTAAATTTTTAGTTTATCATCTGAAACAAAATATTAGACCATCATAAGCCTCTAATTTTCATAACAACCCTTGCCCCAAAGACGATACATTTTCCATTTAAATTGCATGGGATTTTGCCACTTTTTGCAAATATTTTTTTTTCTTGGACTTTTTTGTTCGTAGCAATAACAAACTCATATTCTTGTACAGAATTGAACGCTCTACAAAAAAGGTCTCCTAAAATTTTTCGATAAATTTACTTCTTCAAAAGTTATTCAAAGTTAAAGTTGACCTCAAGATAAATTCTTGAATTTTTGCACTTTTACGGCAAAATTATGATTATTTTTGTTCAATTAATTTTTTTATTCCAGAAAATATTTAATTCTAATGGTGTAAGGTAAAAACCAAAAACCTTCCAAGTTGAATGAAATTTAAACCATTTCAGTATACTTGATTTATTTAATTAAACATTGTTTAGTTACATTTTGATACTTTTTTGTATACTCGCTTACAACCTGAATTACAAATTGTTTTTCATATTCACTTCTAGCTAAAATATTAATGTATTCTTCTGACAATTTAACAGTTCTTTCTGCTGTATCATTAACTACTCTCAAATTTTTTACAATTTCTAAACCTCTTAAATATCCAGGATCCTCTAACCATTTAGTACTGTCTAACTGCAGAAAGCTTGTATCAATTGAAAACCTTTCAAAAAATTGTAAAGAATTTGAATTTATAAAATAATCAATGTTTTTATTTGTGAACCATTTAAAATCACCCAGATCAAAGATAAAGCGTTTAGGAATATCGTACTGTTCATTATTCACTTTTAAAGCCTCAACCATTTTTTGCCTGACACAAAGAGATATAAATGATTTGCAGTAAAACAGTTTATTTCCGCTCATTTTTATTTTTCAACGACAATTGTTTCGTCAATTACATATTGACTTCGTCAGGTGAGTATGGTTACGAGTAACCATACCATCTTGATTTGGTGCAGCTGCAGCTAAAGGTGAAGAGTACCAATATGGAACATAAACAAAAACAATGAATAATGAAATTTCCTGAAGATTTTTTTCATCTTGAGCGCTTAACTTAATACTGTCTCGGAAAATATACATTTTTAAACTATAAATTGCTTTGGACATCCATCGAGCATGATGGAATGCCCCCGGTTTATAAAATTTGATTTCCTCAACATCAACGTGTCTAAAAATATTTTGCTCAATTCTAACAGTTCTTTGTAATCGTCACGAGGTAAACAAGTATTCAAGAACTGATCGATTTTCGAACTTACTTCTGGTATTTAATCTCTTAACACTTTTTTTAATTTGTTTTTTTTTTTGTATAGAATAATATTTTTTTTGTCAATAGAATCCCACTGACATTGAGAATTTTTGAACAGTGCTACATTAGGTCCCATTGTGCCAGGCATTTTTGTTGAGTAAACACAAGATAACACCAATTCATAAATATGATACCTGCAAGGAAGGTACAATAACTCAGTCTCAAGTTTACGTTCAAGAATCACAGCAGCTCCTTTTCTGCAGCCTAAATTCGAATTTGTGGTGTCACAATAAAGCGCTTTGACAGCCGTGTTCAAACCCCACTCGCAAATCGTGTTGTGAATTTTCTCAGCTTGAGTAGAACCGTATCCATCTGACAACGCAGGTACTCCAAGAAGTTTTTCCTGTCCATTAAAACTGATTACAATAGGAAGTCTCTCAACGCGCTCAGAAGTCATACTATCTGGGATTAATTTCCCATCCTAATGTATGACTCCGGCATCAACTTTAGTTTCACCAAAAAGTATTTTAATATTTTCAGTCATTTTTTTCCGAATCTTAGATCGTAACTCGCGATAAGAACTTTTATTTAAAATTAGATTACGGGGATCAACTTCTAGGGCTGGTCCTAAAGCTGAAACAAGGCGAACAGATCCTCGGTAAGAAATTTTACAACTGTCAAAGGCTGCAACGACATCATCAGTGAAAATATCGATAGTTCCTCTGATATTTTTTCGTTCGTAATATCTTCCAGTTCCCTCAAACTCTGACACTGATGTTGATTGAGAGTTGCTCACACTAGATTTTATTCCACTAGATTTTATTCCACTTATAGTTCTTGAAAAGCACGGCGTATCAATATCTAGGAACAAATAAAATTATTTTAACATCATGGTCCTACACATTTTCTGAATATCCTATAATAAAATTAACAAGTTTCAAAGACTTGAGAATTTTATATTTTTATAGAAATAAAAACTTATATTTTAAGAAGGATAAAATTAGATTATTTTATCTTACCAGAAGTTGGATCATTTTCACTATTTGCAACAGGATCTGTTGTAGAAGTATCAGCTGGAGTTGTGTTTCCGTGTTCATCATTAGTTTGATGATTATTAGGATCCTTTTCAGACGATAAAGGAAGCTCGGCTAGAATTAAATATTCAATTAAGTATTTATAGATTCAAATCAGTCATTTAGTATTAGTCAATTTATTAAGCTAATTAATTAGTTTTCATAAATTACCAGTTTTATTATTTGATTCATTAACTGTTGTAGCAATATTTAGATGAAAAATCCGTTGAGATCTTTGATCAATGAAATATTGTTTTGTTTCCTTGTCAATCATTTCAAAAACATTACCGTGAGCAATATCAAATAATTGTTCAAGTTTATTCACTAATTTTTCCTCTTCAGTTTTATTTTTTCGGTTGACGTGTTTTTGGACGGTTCTATATTCTGTATGAAGATTTTTTAATTTATTTATGCAACGTGAATTAATTTGAATTGGAATCGCAGATTTACTCCAAATCTCCATAACTTCACAGCTCTCATCGATCGATTTGTTAAGATTTCTTGAGTGATGATACAGAAGTTGCAGAACTTCTTTATTTGTTGGTAACTTTTTGCTATTGAAAGAACTGATTGTTTTTCCAATCAGAAATATATTTCGTCTAAGATCCATGTATTGATTACTACTCATTATTTAAAATAAATTGAGTTCCGATATTTAAAGTAAATTGAACTTTCAAGTTTTTATTTATGTATTAATAGTTGCACTGACTCTCAATTCAGCTCTTATACAAATAATGAGTTTCTATTAAATGAACAACAATTTTTAATGTGTGACAAAACGTCCACAACAATGTGTTACAACGTGTAAAGAGAAGATATTTGTTTACAATCCTCGAAGAGCATAAAGCGCCGCCTTGACTATAGTCGAGTTACTAAATGAGCTAGAGTGCGCTTGCGTAGAAAAAATCCGTACGTTGGTAAGAATGTTTGTAAGAGTAAATGCAAAATGTTAACTCATTGGAAAGAAATTTTTCGAAAAGCACAGAAATTTACCCAATTTAATTACAATTAGTTGATTAATTGTTGCAAATAGATACAAGCTCAGAAATGCTAAAAACTGAAATTAACCTGTCATGCAATCAATTATTTGCCATGTATAAAACATTTTTTTACCATAGGATCACGAAAAATTATATATTTTTTCAATTAAACGAATAAATTGCACAGAAATAATCATAATTTTGCCGTAAAAGTGCAAAAATTCAAGAATTTATCTTGAGGTCAACTTTAACTTTGAATAACTTTTGAAGAAGTAAATTTATCGAAAAATTTTAGGAGACCTTTTTTGTAGAGCGTTCAATTCTGTACAAGAATATGAGTTGGTTATTGCTACGAACAAACAAGTCCAAGAAAAAAAAATATTTGCAAAAAGTGGCAAAATCCCATGCAATTTAAATAGAAAATGTATCGTCTTTGAGGCAAGGGTTGTTATGAAAATTAGAGGCTTATGATGGTCTAATATTTTGTTTTAGATGATCAACTAAAAATTTAGAGGGAGTCGCAAGAGAAATAATCAATTTCGTAAATAACGGACACCCTAATGTACATCATAAAATAAAAAATTGTAAATATGTCATACTAAAATATTTCAACTTTAAAACCTATAACAATCAATAAAAAACAAACTATTACACCAAGATACGAACTGAAACACATGAAGTAGATGACTAGAACTGGTACTTCATAAACTCATCCATTGAATAAAATGCACATTCAGTTAGAATCGCTTTAACTTTTCGCTTGAATGTTGTAGAATGCAGTGTTGTTAGGGATTGTGGAAGTCGGTTATAGATTTTCATTCCATTAAATATATGGGTGTTCTGTGTCCTCTGCAGTCTACGTCTTGGGGCAACAAAGTTGTTCCTATACCGGGTGTCATGACTGTGAATCGTTGGATGTGTCTGGAAATTATCCCGATTTTTGTGCACATACATAAGACACTCTAGGATATAACAGCATGTTAAAGTGAGTATTCCATATTTCTTAAAAAGTGGTCTACAGCTAGTGACCTAGTTTACTTCCGCTACTAATCTGGCATATGTCCACCACGACTAGCTCTGAGGAACCGCATTATCCGGCATATGTCCACCACGGCATATGTCCACCACGACTAGCTCTGAGGAACCGCATTCGACCAGACCAATTTTGGACCTCTTTTTCGAGTAATTCAATAACACGAGTTATGTTGGCCTCCAAAGCGACTATTGTTTCTGGTTTATCAGCATAAACCAATGACTTGGCATAACCCCAAAGAATATAATCCAGTGAAGTCATGTCGCATGATCTTGGAGGCCAATTAATTGGACCCCCTCTCGAAATAATTTTATCGCCAAATCTTTCTTTCAATAAATCAACTGTTACGGTAGCAGCATGAGGTGTATCACCGTCTTGTTGGAAGCAAAACACTCCTGGGTCGACACCATTCAAATTTTGAAACAAATAATCATTGATCATCGATCTGTAACGAGCACCATTCACTGTAACATTAGCTCCAGCATCGTATTTAAAGAAATATGAACTGATGATGCCTCCAGTGTATAAAGCACAATATACAGTGCATTTTTCAGGATGCAATAGAACCTGCAAAGCTTCTTGGGGATTGTTTTCACCCCTATACGCTAAAATTTGCTTGTTTACATAGCCGTTCAACCAGAAATGAGCTTCATCACTAAACAGAAACTTACGATAAAAAAATGGATCAACAAACAACGCTTATTATGGTCAAGTGGCTTCAGTTCTTGAACCAGTGGGATCTTGTATGAGTGTAGACCAAGACCTCCACTCAAAATTTTCCATGTGGTGGATGCACAGAGTCCAATTTGCTGTGAACGTCACCGAATAGATAAATCTGGATCATCATTTACACTATGACTTACAGCAGCGATATTTTCTTCTGTACGTACAGTTCTTTGTCTTATTGTTATTGCATCGAGTAGAGAAAATGTTGTCCGACATCTATCGATAGTTTGACGAATAAGCTGCTCTGATGGACGATTATGTGAATCATAATGAATAATAATAATAATAATAATAATAATAATAATAATAATAATAATAATAAATTTCACGAAGTGCTCTATAAGTTTGGCGAATAGAACACTTATTTTGAAAATAAATTTCAACAGTTTGTAAACGTTGTTGCGGCGTGAGTCTTTTCATGGTAATTTGTCAATGCTTACTGAACAGAAATGTCAAAACCTTCTACCTTCTGTCAAATCACAGTTATCCCTTTAAAAGGTTCTATCACTCTAAAAAAAAACACCCGATAAATATAATATAAGAAATTTCCAATTTCACTCTCTATCGAACGATAATGTTTCATCAGGGCGCACAGTTACATACATGGTAGAAAGGTAATGGAGTAATACACGATAATGATATATGTCCAAACTACCTATTCCATCGATGTCGATTTTATGAAATGATATCGTTGAATAGCCATTCGAAATACCTACATTCTACAGATTCAATTCTATACAACTGGTGTAATAAAAGGTTACAGTTTCGCTGAAAATAACGGATGGTACGTGTTGAAGCATTCTTCATTGTGAAACATCTATATTGTGTTTCTTTGAAGTGAAAGAGATAAGTTAATCTCACTTCTCGAAAAAATATTCATTGTAACAGACCATTTTCTTTGCTTTAATTAGGCTCGACAATATAATATAGTGAACCTTTTCTAGATTGAATAATTCTAAGACGTAAGATTATAAAAATATTTTTCAAGTACACTGGCGAGTAGAGAAAACGGATCACTTAATCATTACTGTTCAAATACCTTTCTTAGTTAAAATCTTTACGAGAATCATGAAACTCCTGAAATGGTAAGTAAAAGAGAATTGCCCAAAGAGAAATGGAACTCTTCAATCGACTTGTATAAAAATAATAAGCTTTTTTTGAAAAAATCAAAAACTTCGAAATTGAAAAAAGTGTCGTAAATGTGAAAATTTCAGTCTCAGTATGACGTGTGACCTTCCCTAGCTCTGCTTAGCTTCCGAAGGTCTGCTTGTGCTCGTAATGAGCCTTCAAATATTCTCTTTTGGAATATTCTCCCATTCATGACGAAGGGCTTCACGGAGCTCTTTTAAAGTATTGGACGATGGAATCATAGTTCTAACTCGCATTCCCAGTTGGTCCCATTTATTATTATTATTATTATTTATGGCGAGCGGGCGTCTGTCCACCCTACCACTGCGTCCGCACTGACTATTGTGGTTCACCCCTAATTTATATCTCCCCGACGAGATCCAGTTTTTGGATAAAACCGATAATCTTGTTCAGGGGTAATTTTTCCAGTTCGCTGTGGGTTATAAAAGCCTGGCCAAAGACCTCGAATCTGATGCGACTCATCGCTGGGCACTCTGAGACGATGTGCATGGCAGTTTCAGTGTCCTCAAGACACAGCCTGCATTCATTGTCTTCTGCCAGACCGATTTTGTGCAAATGCGCTTTCAGTCTGCAGTGACCTGTCATAATTCCGACAAGTGTTTTTAGTTTGGCCCTATCCAGACCAAGTGCTAGGTTCGCCATCTTTTTGTTCGAAGCTGTTCCAAGGAACAACTTCGAATGTTTCAGTCCAGAATGGCTCCGCCAGAAAGACTCTAGCCTTGAGTTCATTCTGCCTGTTATCGCCTCGTTAGCCATGTCATGTGGTATTCCCAGGAAAGGTTCCGGTCCTACCAGAGGCAGCGCAGCTCCAGCAAATGCCAGCCGATCCGCATCCTCGTTACCCAAATAGTTTGAGTGGCTCGGTATCCAAACCAGAGTGATTCCGTTATACATACCGAGCCTGTTTAAAGCCGTGCGGCAACTCCAGACTGTTTTGGATGTAAAACAGCTGGATTCCAGAGCTTTTAGTACTGAATGACTATCAGTTGATATTTTGATTTTATCGTGGTGGATTTGCCGTTTTATCAGCAGTTCCGCCGCGATCTCAATGGCAAATAGTTCTGCCTGGTATATGGTTGCGTTTTTGACCCAGACTCAATGAGATGTTAATTCTCGGTTTACTCCCATAGACTCCCGCTCCTATTCCGTTCGTCGTTCACGAGCCACCTGTGAACAAGCCAAGGTCGGTTCTCAATAGAACCTCAGCATGCTGGGTCCATTCGTCCCGGCTGGGGACGATTACATTGAAATTCCGTTCCTGGCTCGTGACATTAGATCCGAGGGCATCGATAGGATACTGTTCGTTAAAAGCTCGTCCAGCAGTCCTGAGCCTCCCATCACTATTGCCTCTGGCCTATCAATCGCCAGTTTATATAGTTTGTATGTGGTCCGTTCCGCCTCCTTCTGCACGAGTAGGTGCAGGGGAGGTAGATTTAGTAGGACCTCCATGGCTGCCGTGAGTGTGGTGCGAAACGCACCTGTAATTGCAAGGCAAGCCTATCTCTGTAGTCGGGTGAGCTTTTGTTCGCCAACCGTTTGTTAGCCTTTCTTCCACCACGCTACAGCGTCATACACTATCCGTGGTCTAATTACCATAGTGTATAGCCAGTACATCTGCCTGGGCTTTAGGCCCCAGGTTTTACCACATATCCGCCTGCAAGTCCAGAAACCCATTCTGGCTTTATGGCACACTTTATCCAGGTGTGCATTCCAGGTGAGGGTCTTGTCCAGGACTATTCCCAGATATTTTGCCTCAAATGAGAATTGTATTATTTCACCACGGATAGTCGGCGGTTCTGAATCATTCAACTTCCGTTTTTTAGTGAATGGTACTATAACTACCTTTTGCGGGTTAAGAGACATGTCTTCCCTTATACACCATTTATCAATTGTGTTCAGTATCTCTTGAAGGACGGCCGATATCGTCACCTCCGATTCACCTTTCACTATGATTGCCAGGTCATCAGCAAATGCTTGAACGTCGACTCCCCACAGCGAAATGATCGCTAGCAGGTCATCAACGAGAAGGGTCCACATTAAGGGTGAGGGAATACTTCCCTGCGGACAGCCCTTCGCAGCCTTGAATTCGAGGACCTCATCCTTGTTTGAGGTCGTTGTTGTTCTGCCGCATAGCATTGCCTGTATCCATCTACAGATTAGTGGGTCGATTCCTCTCGCAGCGATAGCCTCAGCGAGAGAAGCCGGCAGCGTATTGTTAAAAGCACCTTCAATGTCCAGAAACGCTGTTAGTGCTATCTCTCGATTATCGAGAGATTGGTTTAATTTTCCGACCAGATTATGCAATGCAAGTTCTGCCGATCTTATAACAGTTGGTCCCATAGATGTTCGATGGAATTCAAGTCAGAACTTCGTGCTGGCCAGTTGAATCTTGAAATTCCAACCTCATTCAAGCACGCTGTCACTATTGGACCAGTATATGGGCGTGCATTGTCATGCATACAATTTTCCTGCTCTCCCAGAAATGGTATATAAGGTACATAGTCCATAATAATTTTCTCCATGTATCTTACTACTGTTAAAGATCCATTTATAGAAGCCAACTCTGTGCGGCCCTCTAAAGACATACCTCCCCCGACCATAAGGAATTCTCTACCCAATAGAACTCGCTCCTCTATACAGGTATCGGCGTATCTTTCTCCAGGACGTTTATAAAGGTTTTTGAGTTTGGATTGTTCACTGTCTGTTCAACATAGCCTTTTAACGGTAAGTTCAATATTACATTATTTCGTTGAGACTACCCGTATATTGGTCCTCAAAAAATGACTTCGAAGGGGTGTTACAGATACCGTTCAATTCTTTCGAGTAAAATTTGCGATATAATAATCTTCCCTTGCAGATGTTACTCTGGGTCGACCAGGCACCGGTCTCCAGACAACGCTGCCGGTTTCCAGGAAATATGCGCCTTACAGTCCGTGGAATATTCAAACGTTGCGCAACCTGGTTGTTCGAGAGAGCTTCTTGATGTAGGGCTACTATTCTTGCCCGGTCAAACTGAGAAATTGGATGTCCCGGCATTTTCCACGGAATATTCTCAATATTACAACTCTCGTTATTCGCTGAAAACTGATCAACTACGAATAGACCTGTATTCCCCCGAATAAGAAACATTTTTTGCTGTTTAATGTTAGAATTTAAGTGATAAGATTGTGAAGATTCCACACACAAAAAATTGTCACGTTACATTCAACAAGATGAGAGTTGATAGGGGGGATCAAGAGTTTCGAAGATTCATGTGAGTATCTACTTGAGAAAATCATCCAGGAATACATTTTCTATGTCACTGTGTATAAATGGATGAAAATCCAAGAAGAAGCTTTCAATCGAAGCTTGTTCGTCCTTTGGGAACTAATTTTTTCGCAGTCGTAAATGAACTTTGCCTAATTAGTGCCTTCAGAAAGTCCAGCTGCCGTTTCATTTCTACCATGAATTCAGCACAGATAAGTCAATGAATAATCAATGTATCCTTGTAGATCTGAAAACGACTCTGGAAGAAATTTTTACTTTTTCTTGAGAGAAACACATTTCCTCCAACTGGGCTTGGTGGAGAGTATACGAAATTTATCGCTGATGGGAAAAAATGTGAAGTAATATTATTTCTTGTTACCTCCCCCGTGAATACTCGCAAAATACTGCGTTGTTCATTTTCATTCTCTACGGCATATATAAGGAGGTGTAAATCAGAGGGTACTCGAGATGCTTACACATTATTAGGTTGTCCCGCGGGAATACGGAAAAGTGCGATTCAATTTGCTCTGAAAGCGTTTCTTACCGCTTTGAGGAAATATTCACCCCTTAGACAGTACAATTAAAAAGTTTCATCTTGTTGTTTTGACTCGTCCCGAAAGAAAAAATACTGTTAATTATACCGAGAGCTTATCTACATTTTCTAATTTTTCTCATTCTCACAATCAGGATCCCGTGACTCCTGAAGTGAAATAACGAAACAATTCTTGTGTGATAACAACAAAAAAAATTGTGGAATTTAAAATAACCTTATCTAAAATTATTTCATGTTCAAAACATAAAAACGATCCATTCAGGAATTAGAATAATAAGAAGAAGTTTTTTACTTGATAGAAGGAATATTACAAAATTTGAATATCGAAACAGATTTAATATGTTAGCCTCCTATAATATCAAATTCAAAGAAAAATTTTATTCAAAAATCGTTAGAATTAAATTAATGTCTTATAAGCACGGCTTATATTTAATAGACGTGTAAAATCAAAACTCAATATACAATATCAAATGGAATAAATACCCCAACAAATATAAATTGTCAATTAAAATTAATAAATGAATTTTTGAAGGAGACAAAATTTTGTTTCTGTTCTTACAATTATGAAAAATAATTCCTTTTCAAAAATACAAAACATAATTTAAGGACTTCTCAGAAAATATAGTTTATTTGAAATATTTAATATGTTTTAAAATAAGTAACTTTAAAAATCTCTCAAAACATGTATTATATCTTCAAAAAACAATTACTTCACAATCAAGAACAAATATAACTCACCTGACAAAACTGATATCCTTGATTTGAATACATAATACTTCAAAATCCAAGATATTCTATGTTAGTCACAAAAATCAGGTATTATATGGTTTTCTTTAAACCACTTGATGTTCCATAATGAGTTTTATTCAAACCTAGTATAATTACATATTATATATGAAATAAAATAATAAAAAGAGGTTGTTTACTTGATAGAAGGAATATTACAAAATTTAACATCAAAACAGATTTAATCTGTTAGTCTCCTATAATATTAATTTAAAAAAAAATTTATTCAGAAATTTTTAGAATTAAATTAAATATTAAATGGAATAAATAACCCAACAAATATAAATCTTGTTCAAATCAAGGATATCAGTTTTGTCAGGTGAGTTATATTTGTATGATGAAGGGAATTTCTGTATTGAATAATTTTCGAGATTAAATCACTTGAAAGGGTGAGGAAAAATGTTGAAAGAAACTTATCGAACCAGGGAAAAGTATGTTGAGAAACGAAAAGTTTTTTTTTCCGGAAAAATATCATTCAAAAAGTCACTGAATTATCGAACTCATTCTCAATATCCATCCTCTTTCATTGTTTCATAAATTTAGTTTCCAAAGAATTATACTACAGAAACATCAAACTTAACTGACTTCCCAAATGCGCACACTGAAAACGCCAGGAGTACAAACGAGTTCCCAAACTCCATTACATTTCCCTTGTTATCTTTCTAAATGATTGATCGATAACACAAAACGAGTCATCTCGATAAAATCTCCAACAACGCCTGAAATCCAGTTTAAACCAACACCCATAACATATTACACCATGTTGAATTGAATCAGTCCTTACTTGGTGAAAATCCATGTTAAATAATATTTAAATAAGGTTATTCTGATTTTCAAAAATTTTTATTGTTATGTTTAGAACAATCGTTTCGCTATCACAATAGCATCATCAGGCAGGTTTACATTTCGAATAACTAAGTTTGTTTCCGAAATCCGTTGCTATTTATATTACAGTAAGTACAATAAATTTTTATTGAGCACTAAAACCCAAAAAGGGGTCTCTGCAAATTTCAGCTTATCTGAATATATTTAACACAGGTGAGTTATTTAAATCTAATTGTTCGTTAAGTAATCTTCCGATTTTTTATATTTTCTATATGTAGAATTTCAAAATTATGGTTGAAAGTATGTCCTGTTCCTAACAAATGGTTGTAATATGTAGAATTACTTTTATTATTGAGGAAACTCCTCAAATGTTCACAAATTCTATGTCGGGAAGTTCTTCTAGTCTGTCCTATGTAAACTTTAGGGCAATCACCACAGGTTTACTTATAAAACCCCGATTTATCATCTTTATGTGTACAGTTTTTATTATTTTCAATGAATTTCAAACCGTTTTCAGATTTATGAATTTATAAATCTAAAAACGTTTTGATTGTGGGAAATCCCTCAAGTTCTTTATTATTATAAATATTCATGGATAATATTGAAACTAAAATTCACGAAAATCCCCTTAAGAAATACTTTTTATATTGGTGTAGATATGTAGACGATATTTTCTGTGTCTTCACAGGTACAGACTTCTGAAAAAGTTCTTTTTATTTATCATTGAAATACATACTTCAATTACATTCACTATGAATACCGAACATAATAATTCTATTAATTTTCTTGATTTAACTGTTACTCGAATAAATAATTCACATGATTTTTCAATATTTCACAAACCAACTTATACGGATTCTATTATACATAATAACTCAAACCATCCTTTAATTCAAAAATTATGAGCATTCAATTAATTGTATGATCCATAGATTAGTTAATATTTCCTTGAATCGAGAAAATTATATTTCTGAACTAAACATAATTAAACAAATAACTATTAATAATGACTTTGATCCTAAGTTGATGAACAAATTGTTGATGAATAAAAATAATAAAATAGCTGTAAATATGGTATATCCTAATATAAAAGAAAGTTTTAAATACATTTTCTTGAAATACACTAATGGTATTTCTGAGAAAATTTCTACTTATCTCAAAAATAAATATAATTTAAGAACTTCATTTAAAACCAATTGAAACTTGAGTAAATTCATCAAAAATAATAAGGACTGTACACATAAAGATAATAAATCGGGGATTTATAAGTTAACTTGCCCTAAAGTATACATAGGATAGACTGGAAGAACTTGCCGACATAGAATTTGTGAATATTTGAAGAGTTTCCTCAATAATAAAAGTAATTCCACATCTTCTAACCATTTGTTAGAAACAGGACATACTTTCAACCATAATTTTGAAGTTCTACATATAGAAAGTAAAAGTTATGCCTTAAACCTATCAGAATCCCTAGAGATAAATAAACACAATTAAATTGGAATATTACTTAACCAACAATTAGATTCAAATAATTCACCTCTGTTAAATATATTCAGATGAGCTGGAATTTGCAGAGACCCCTTTTTTGGGTTTTAGTGCTCAATGAAAAATTTTTCTACTTACTGTAATATAAATAGCAACGGATTTTGAAACAAGCTTAGTTATTCAAAAAGTGAACCTGCCTGATGATGCTACTGTGATAGCGAAACGATTGTTGTGAAAATAACAATAAAAATTTGTGAAAACCAGAATAACCTTATTCAAATATTTTATATCACACCATATTTCCAGACAACAACAAGAATTCCATGTGTAATAGGTTGTATAAGTTTTTTGACCTCAAGTAATGCCTTTAGCAGGTGTCAACACGGATATATAAAAGGACGATCTTTACTACAAGTGCTATAATCCAATTCACAGATAACATTGTGAAATCTTCCGAGAGTAATGAGATATCACTGGGCATTTTCTTGGATCTCTCAAAGCTTTCCACTGTCTTACTCATGAGAAACTTTAAAGAACAACAGAGATACGGTATCAGAGATAACGCACTGAGGTGACTCGAGTCATATTTGGAATATGCATCACAGAACATCAACTAAATACAATAGAATGGAAAAACTAGAAAATCTATCATTCAGAAAGTCACTGCCTTATCGAACTACCTTCGTAGATATCCATTCTCTTCCAACCTGAAATGGACTTATAATGGATATCCACAGAATATCCCGCATTATCTGGATTCAGTTTCCAAGGGATTATGATTCAGAAACATCAAACTTAACTGACTTCCCTGATGGGCCTGCAATACAAGCGAGTTATTCCCACACTCCACTACATTTCCCTTGTTATCATTCCGGATGATTGATCGATCACGCGACACGAGTCATCTCGAGAAAATCTCCAACAACGCCCGAAATCCAGTTTAAACCAACAACCATAACATATCACACCACATTTCCCGACAACAACAAGCGTTCCAACAAAATGGAAATTATTCATCCTCTCGAATATATCGTCCTATTCTCTGCAGCGATCCATCCGACCATCTCATAACCTTAAAAGCGGCAGCCTAGGACCAAGTGAAGGCCCGGAAATGCTACTTTATTGAAATGGAGAATCTGGAGCCGTTGGGTGAAAAACCAGTCGACTTCGTGATTTCCATCGATCCCGAGCCGTTGTCACTATTACTTATTCAAATGCTGCCTGGGGCGAGTTCCAGTCAGAAAGCGATATTCGATTTATATAAATGGCCAGGTGGTTCCGGGCAAAAGGGTGTGCTCCCGTTGATTTTTATGCATCGGCAGGTTGTCCTGAATGTCACTGGGGTTAACTGGAGGTCCTGAATGTTTCCTCCTTACTGATTAGGAAAATTTAATAAACGTAGAGCTGGAAGTGTACGAGGATGTATTAGTATCTAGTTGAATACTTAAGTGTTCAATGGTAGATTGAAAATTTACTTCGAAGGGTTTTCTCAAATACTAATCGTCATCATCATGAGCACAATCCCCATCCGGAGCAAGGGTCTTACCAAATATCTTCCATTTTACCCTATTTTGAGCGATTTGTGTCCATAATATTCCTGTCCTTTTCGTAATAGAATCCTGTCATCTTGTTGCTGAACGACCACGGCTTCTTCTATCGTCTCTGGATACCATTTCTGCACCAACTTGGTCCATTTTTCAGTTGACATCCTTGCTACATGGCTAGCCCAAGTCTACTTTTTCTTGAACAGTTCTTTGCCCACATCTTTCATTTGTGATTTTTTTTTGATATCTACATTTCTTATTCGGTCATTCAATTTGATCCCTAAGAAACTTTTTTTCAGTCTTCTTTGACATACTTTTAACCTTTGTGTTTTTTTCAGTCAGGGACCAAGTTTCAGCGCCATGTGATAGAACAAGCAATACACACATATTCATCCTTCTTGATATTAATGGGAAAGTCACCCTTCAGGATAAACGCAAATGACCAGTACTGACTCGGAGCGTTTTCTATTCTTCTCTCAATCTCTTTGTTCTGACGATTTGTAAGAGAAAGGACCTGGCCAAGATACCAATATTTCTGAAAATAGTTAATGGTTTTATCATTCATTTTTATTCCTTTTTCTTCACTGTTTTTCATCACTTAAGTTTTGGTTTCATTTATCGTTAGTCCAGCTTCTCCACTATGAGTATTCAAGTCTTTCAGCATTTGCTGAAGTTCTTCTTGGCTTTCTGAAAACATGACAATATCGTTCGGGAATCTTAGATTAGATGAATACTTCTCATTGATTTTGATGCCTTGTTCATTTCCCCAATCAATGTTACTGAATATTCCCTCTAACATTGCTGAAAATGGCTTTGGGTAAATAGGGTCTCCTTGAAGTATACCTTTTTAGATTTTAAAGGGCTTCCCTTTATTTCCAAGTTTGATTTTTGCTGAGCAATTATGATAAATTTGTTATAGGATATAATTTATGGTTCTGGTATACCCTGATTGATTATAGTATTTATAAGATAAGTATGATGCACCATATCAACGGCCTTGTTGTAATCTACAACTGCTAGGTACAATTTGTTGTTGCATTCTTTGTATTTTTCAATGACCTGGGTTACAGTGAATAGGTGGTCCATAGTTGAGTAGCTAGTTCTAAATCCTGCTTAATCAGGTTTTTATCCAAAATGTTGGTTATTCTTCTCAAGATGATTTCTGAGAACACTTTGTAGAAACATGACATTAAGCTGATTGGGCGATAATTATCAATGCTTGTTTTTGGCTCTTTTTTATGTAAAAGTACGATTTCCCACGTAGTCCCACTCTTCTGGTAGGTTTTGGCTCTGGATGACTTTATTGAATATTTGAGTCATTGGTATTGTTTTCTGTTGGTTTTCTGCTATAAATTTCCACAATTCGTTTGATATTCCATCTTCACCTGGACATTTTCCGTTTCTGAGATTTTCAAGTGCGATGCTTACTTCTGATTCTATAATTGGTGGTACTTCGTGATCTAGTATCCTCTCTTTTATATTAGGACCATCATTCTTGTAAAGGTTTTGATAAAGTTCAGTTGCAATATTGAGTACTTTTCCTCTATTTCCAGTTGCTTCGCCCCAACAACTTGTAAATTTCTGAAGCCATAGTTTTCCTTGTGAAAGGTCTTTTCTGATGTTCTTTATGGATTTGGAGGATTCTATTATTATTTCAACATTTCCATATTTACTTCTTCTCAAATCATTTCTTATAGTTCTTTTTGTCAGTTTGTTAAGTTCAGCTAACATTGAGGTCTCTGAGTTTCTTCTTTTCTTCCCTAAGATATATCAATTTAATTATTTCTTTACTTACATAGTTATTTATGATTTTATTTGTCTCACAGTTTTTAGTTGCTTGTTTTAGTTGTTTCAAATTACAAATATTACAGATAATATATGGTTTTGAAGCTCTCGAAGGAAATGCGGTGCTTTGAGGGAGCTTCCACCTCTTAATTCGTAACAGGGTTTCGTTCGGAGTCTGCGCATCTGAACCTCATCAGACAGGAGTGATGCCAGTGACCGTGTGTTCCACTTGGAAGGGTGGTCGTCAAACGCTCTATACCTTGCCCTATTTGAATTCGGCGAGGATGGTTAGTCATGAATCTTTAGACTGGTCAGGTTCCCTATTGATATGCCGGTCAAGCTGCGACAGAGCAAGGCATATTTCTGGACGAGGAGCGAAGAAGTTGTTTGCTACAGTTTAATTCTCCGAAACCTATATAAATTTCTTCTAAGGAATGTTTTGAAAACATTCTAGAATAATAGTGAACAAAATGCCCTAAAAACACTGTTTCACATTAAAATTATTGCTCGGTCTCATTTAGAGACGGCCCTTTCTACGATACACATAATTAATTCTTTTTTCATCGATAGTTTAGTCTTTCCATATTGATATTTCAATCTAGCAGTTTTTCAGCTGTGCCATAAGAACTTTGTTATTGGCTTTCGCCACTTCAGCTTGTTTACTATTTTATATCATATTATTTATATGAGGTCCTTAGATGATAGGGAAATTCTCTAGAGCATTTCGATTTATCCATTGCTTTTGAATTATATTCTACGATACAGCATTCCGAATTATAACTGTTTCATTCTATTCTTATCTACTAGCAATGTTTCGATAACCAATGAGAAAGTTTGTTTCATTCATTTGGACCACCTACAAACAGGCTCTTCAATAAATTTCGTTAATTTCCCTCCTTTTTCTAGAAGGGATATATTGAGACACCTCTAAGATTCAGTTTTTGGGTAGACTATAAACTCATTATCCCCGTGATAGTCAATCTCGTTGCTTGTAACGTTTCGGTTCAAGCTTCGCATATTACTTCGGTAATAATCACCTTTGTCGTTTGTGGCTTCTGTTATCAAATGATTGACCCCTACTTCTCTGAAAATAGAGACGTTTAAATGATGTATTCTACACATAATGGCAAAGTCCAAGCATTATATTGATATAAAAATTTGACGATATCCTTAATGGAAGAGTGTTTTATTTATTTTTACTTTCGGGAGCACAAAATGGGTAACCCTGCACTCAAAAATGCAAACTCTAAATTGTCATTTAGACTCATTCTATTATTTCAGCGCAGGTATATATTCTAGCATAATATACAAAGTTCCTTTAAAACACATCGAAGTATATCTCATAGTTATAGCGGATATGGTCTTAGCCATCGACAACACCCAGCTCAATAAAAATAACCCCATCAATATGCCAGGCGGTAATAAATAGACGGAAAACATAAAAATGGGAAATCGCAACCTCAGGATGAAATAAATAATTTTTATTCTCCAATATATAAGGTGTTTTTATCATAGAGCCAATATTGTCCAAATAAATACAGAGCTGGCTGCTGGTTGACCGAGTATACGGCAGGAAATAGAATAAACAACGGTTCAAGTCGTCATTATGGGATACAGATAGGAACGCCCGTTCATCCAGAGATTTCCAGATACGCGACGCTCTGCAAACAGAAAAGAAGCCAATTCGGTTTGCTGGCCTGGACCTACGTTCCTTTTATCGATCTTTCTTCATGCCGCGTTAGAAACCTCAGAAAGGTAAATTCATCAAAGAGAAGCTGGCTCGTGAACATCTTTCCAGTTGGTGGGATTGCACATAAAAATGAGTCAAGATAAAGGCTGATTAATGTTGAATTTTACTCGGCCTTTTGTGGCTTGCCAAAACTAGATGTTTTTTTGAAAAGGGCTATACGATTTTCAAATAACAAATAGTTTTTCATGTACCGAGAGTATAAATATATTTTTATTTCGTAAGAGTGACAATCTTCCAAAACCGAGAGCCTCTGGCTTGAGAATTTGTAAATTGGAATGCTGTAACTTTCTTCGTGTTTCTCAAGATCCAAATGTACTATAATAAAGAAAACTGTTAGTAAATAGTAATTAAAATATACTTATTTCTCACAAATCACTTGGTGAAACATTTTTGAATGAACAACGTGAATGAAAACACTTGGATTAAGATCACTATTTATTAATGTTGTTAACATATGCTTTTCCGTTGATCAACAAAAACCTTATCGGATTTGTTTGAGTATGAAATGGCTATACAGATGTATGTTACACTGTCTCGATTTCTAGAACTTTCTACAACCATAGCTAATTCTCCTTATTAATGATATTTCAGGTTCGTTTGTATGGCAAAACAATAGTGAATTACAGTAGGACATTGAAAAATTTATATTCAGATTTCTCAAAAGGGTAAAATGAATGGATGTTTATACTTGATAGGATGTTTATAAAATTATTTAAATATTTTGATATTTTCAGATATATTCTGTTAGCAATCTACATATTTAATTTCAAAAAATTATATTTAATATTATACCTTCAGAAATAAAATTAATGTCATATGAGCACTGCTTATAACAAACGACATATAAAATAAACATTCATTATGAGACATCCAAATGAGATAACAAAATCCAATAAATATAAATTGTTAACAAAAATCCTATAAATTAAATATTTTCAATGACAAAATTTAGTTTCTGCTCACTCCTATTATGAAAACAGATATCTTTCAAAAATGTTCAACATAATCTTAGGAATTTCATCATAAAACAATCTTACCTAGAATATTCAATATTATTGGATATCTACAAGTTACTTTTTAGAAAATCTCAAGATACGTAAAAACATAACTAAAAAACAAGTTTTAAGAGAGACTTTGCTTCGTGAATACTCAATCATATGATTCAATAAAATATAAGATCAATCAATAAAAAATATTCACTCACTTTTAACAATTCAGAAAACGTCTTGGTAAATGAATACTGAATGTTTAAATGGAGTCTAATGTTGACTCGAAATAAATAGTTCTGTGGCTTACCATTGATCTTAAAGATTGAAAGGTAATTTAACGGTCCCTGTTATAGCATAAGGACCATCTTTATAAAGAGTGTTGAGGAAACCAGATAATTATATATTATGAATAAAATAAAATAAATGGAGTGTTAGACTTGATAGAAGGTATATAAAATTATTCAAATATTTTAATATTTACAGATATATTCTTTTAAATATTATTTTTTGAAATTAAATATGTAGAAAGCTATCAGAATATATCTGTAAATATTAAAATATTTAAATAATTTTTTATACCTTCTATCAAGTATAAACCTCAATTTATTTCATTTTATTCATAATATATAATTATTCGGTTTCCTTAACATTCTTTTTACAGATGGTCCTTGTGCTATAACAGAGGCCGTTAAATTGCCTTTCAATCTTTAAGATCAATGGTAAACCACAGAACTATTCATTTCAAGTCAACGTAAGACTCCATTTAAACGTTCAGTATTCATTTACCAAGACGCTTTCTGAATTGTAAAAGGTGAGTAAATATTTTTTGTTGATTGATCTTATATTTTATTGAATCATATGATTCAAAATAAAATAGAAAAAGGCTTTTTACTTGATAAAAGAAATATAACAAAGTTTGAATATCAAAACAGATTTAATCTGTTAGTCTTCTACAATTTTAATTTCAAAAAAATTTTTATTCAAAAAACTTTTAGAATTAAATTAATGTCTACAATAAGCACCGCTTATATTTAATAGACGTATATATTCAAAACTCAATATGCAATGTCAAATGGAATAAATAAACCAACCAATATAAAAAGGCAATTAAAATTAATAATTAAATATTTGAAGGAGACAAAATTTTGTTTCTGATCTTACCATAGTGAAACCAATTCCTTTTTAAAAACATAAAACACAACTTAAGGATTTCTCAAAAAATATAATTTATTTGAAATATTTAATATATTTAAATATTCAAATAAGTTAATTCAAAAATCTCTCAAAACATGCAATATATCTTCGAAAAACTATCAGAATACGGATAATCTCTTCATCGGCCCTTGATAAAATTTAAATATCAAAATCAACTAACCATCAGTATATCATACCTTAGAATATAACACGGGACTTGTTTGAAACAGACTAACTTTAAAAAAATCCAGGTAGTCAGTTCGTCACAGAATCACAGAAAACTGTAAGGCATTCTATGGTTTTCTTCACACAGATTTTTGAATTAACTTAGTTGAATACTTAAATATATTGAATATTTCAAATAAATTATATTTTTTTGAGAAATCCTCAAGTTGTGTTTTATGTTTTTAAAAAGGAATTGGTTTCACTATGGTAAGATCAGAAACAAAATTTTGTCTCCTTCAAATATTTATTTATTAATTTTAATTGCTTTTTTTTATATTGGTTGGTTTATTTATTCCATTTGACATTGTATATTGAGTTTTGAATATATACGTCTATTAAATATAAGCGGCGCTTATTGTAGACATTAATTTAATGCTAAAAGTTTTTTGAATAAAAATTTTTTTGAAATTAAAATTGTAGAAGATTAACAGATTAAATCTGTTTTGATATTAAAATTTCATATGATTCAATCATAATATTGAGTACTCACGAAGTAAAGTCTCTCGTAAAACTTGTATTTTAGTGATGTTTTTACATATTTTGAGATTTTCTAAAAAGTAACTTAGTTAGATATCCAATAATATTGAATATTCTAAGTAAGATAGTTTTATGATGAAATTCTTAAGATTATGTTAAACATTTTTGAAAGATATCTGTTTTCAAAAGGGTTACTCTCAATAATAAACGAATTTTCAGCTTCCTGAACCTTCTGAGTTTTTGAGTGGAAATAAAAGCATATTTCAATTTTTCTTTCTCTAGCCAAATGTTGCGACAGAACACTCATTATTAAAATCATTAATGGAAAACTGAAACAAAATGGAACTCTGTGTCTTCGAAATAATCCACTTTTGGACAGAGTTAAGTCATGTAAGTTCGAGACTTCAGCGTTCCTCGTTTAAAATGTTTAAGCATTTTCTCGTCACCTTTCGGATACGCTCTCAATAAAATAAATTTGCTGACTTTATGCATTCATTCTTTTACAAATCTAGTAAACTCTGACTTCTTCTTATGGACTCAAGCCCGACACAACAATCAAGGTATCATCCGCGAATATAACAACCTTCTCAATACAAACATCATCAATCTTCAGAGTAGGAATTTGTGGTTATAGCATTCCTTGCTACGATGTTATTTCTCGAGGAGCAAGGCATATACATTCCAGTAAACCATTAACAAAGAGCTTCAAGGGAAGTGGTTCCAGCGTCGAGCACTGTCCAAGCTCAATATTGCAGACTTATCGATTCTTACCCTGAGGAAATAACTCTATGTAATCCTCATCATGCCAAGTTTTCAATAATTCGCCAAACTAAAATTGGGTGCGATCAAACTCTTGCATGGATCGCCCAACATTTTTTCCATTAATCGATCAACTGAATGGAAGGCAATCTGGATCAGCTCAAGAGTTTGATTTGAAAATACAATTCTTGACTAATTTTCTTATAATCTTGGTGCTAGAAGCATGAAACATACAGCTCAATCAATTTTGAATATTCCGAGGTGAAGTTCTTGAATCTAGAAAGGAAATAAACAAGTAATTACTTCGTTTTCTATCTGATTTTCATCCTTAAGGATATACCACGAGCCGAATTTCTTGGGCTTCACAAGATTTTCAAACTGATGTTCAACTTTGTATTTTAAAGGCTTTATTTATTTGTGGAAGTTTGTGTAGACCTTCGAAAAGTGGGGAATATCACAGGAATGTCTGCTCGTTTAATAGTTTTACAACGGGATGTGAATATTTTTTTAAACCTCTATTGATTCCAGGATGCCCAGTTTTTTCGTTCTAGTTTTTAGATGTAGTATTTTAATTCTGAAAACATGAATTATTTCAAAAACTTATAATCATCTTTTCAATGCTTGACTGAAGCTAGGTCTTTTTTGAACATCTTAATTCATAAACTCCTGTCTTTCTACATCAAAAAGTAGGTTGCAAATTTTATATGAGGGTGTGATTTTTGTCTTAGTTGTCGAAAATATTTGAGATATCTTTTGTGAAAGTGGATTATAATTAAGAGAAATTGTAGAAATTACTATGTTTTACTACCAAAAAAGATATATCACACATTTTCTTGTGACTCGAGTTTCGGGAAATGAACTATCCCATCATCAGACAACTGAAGACCTAATTGTGGTACAGAGGTATTTAAACAAAAGTGATAAATATTTTGAATATTTCAATAGATTCTAGATAACATCTAATAGTGGTACAGAGGTTTACAAGCGGAACGTGATAAAAAACCGGGTTGAAAAAGAGGGGCCTTCTAACAGATATCGGAATGTCGGCAATCGACAAAGAAGGTTGTTGGAGAGATTTAAATATCTCAAATAATTTTTGGGGTTACATAGCTCCGTACAGTCATTCATTATTTTTACATTATTTTGTTGTATATCTCAAATATTTGGATTTACATAGCTCCATACAGTCATTCATTATTTTTTAAATTTTGTAAAAAAAAACGAATGACTGTATGGAGCTATGTACATCCAAATATTTGAGATATACAACAAAATAATGTAAAAATAATGAATGACTGTACGGAGGTATGTAACCCCAAAAATTATTTGAGATATTTAAATGGGTACCATCTGTTTAACAACCTTCTTTGTCGATTGCCGACATTCCGATATCTGTTAGAAGGCCCCTCTTTTCTAACCCGGTTTTTTATCACGTTCCGCTTGTAAAGCTCTGTACCACTATTAGGTGTTATCTAGATTCTATTGAAATATTCAAAATATTTATCACTTTTGTTTAAATAACTCTGTATCACTGTTAGGTCTTCAGTTGTCTGATGATGGGATAGTTCATTTCCCGAAACTCGAGTCACAAGAAAATGTGTAATATATATTTTTTGGTAGTAGAACATAGTAATTTCTACAATTTGTTTTAATTATGATCAACTAAAAAATAGTAACGACTGAAACAATTCAAACTGGATTATGTTAGTCTTGAAAACTTTTTATATTGATTTTTGATTATTTCCTATTGGAGTTGAAAATAATCTGGCATGAGGCATATGATGAAAAAAATGCAACCAAAAAACAGAAATTGGATCCTGCAGCATTCGTTTAATTTCGGATGCACTGGTTACGTTCCTGTTCGTTACATTTCTTCCATACATTCTATTGAAGAATTTATGTTCAAAGAGTATATTTACAGTTCGTATATTGAAATTCTAAGGGGTGTTATCTCCATGAGGAATTTTTTTTCAACTCTATCCAAAACTTTTTTTCGTTATGTTAAAGATTTAAAAAGTCATGAAATGCCATGCTAATTTCTAAAGAATACCCTCTTTGCGAATTGATTGCTGTGATTTTCGACATAATTAAATTTGATCGGTGTGCTTAGCAATGCGAGAAAGTATTTTTCTTTCATTTTTGTTGGAAAACCTGAGTGCTGTCCACTCATAAAAGTTTTTCAGGATTTCCAAAACAGGATCAAGAATTTTTCGAATATTTTCATTTGTTGTATTCTTTTCAAGCACTTCAGAAACTAGATAAACCCAAAAACCTGCCTCTGGTTTTGTATATACCGAAAGATTATAGCCAAATGAAATTTGCTGAAACTTCTGCTGTAATCACCCAAAATCGATGAAAACGGAGCTGTTTTCACTTCAGAAGATAATCTCTCTCGAAGAGTCTCAAACATGCTATGAAGTAAATCAATTTCGATCTTTTTTTGGCTGTCTTTAAATACTATATTTTGCTTTAAACGTTGTGAGGCCTTTTTTAATGGTTTGATGTATGTGAGCCTCATAAAAATCATTTTTAAAGGGGAAATCGTAAATTCGTAAATCGTAAGTTCTACCGGATTAAGTAACTGGCACATGAGAGAAGTTCTTTAACCAGGTGACTACTCAGTAGTCTCAACCATTTATCCAAGAGCAAGTTATGTGATAAGACTACGCCCTATTATCCCCCAAAGCAAGAACTACTCTGAAGAGTTGAACCCACCCCGCTTCCAGTTTCAGCTTCGGTTCAAAAATCTACACCGTGACTGGTAGCAGTGAATCACTATCCAACCGCTACTGGCTCTATGGTGTCAGTACCCGAGGTGTTTGGAACGCAACTTACACGCGAAAGAATCTTCTTAATTCTATTCACACGAACGCAGGCCCAAGAAACAGGAAGATCCCAAAAATCTATGCTTCAATTGACCCTGGTACGAGCACTTTCAATCCGGCCTATACGTCAAAACCCACGAACCCTTGTAACGTATTTCAGTGGATCCTGGCTTGGACCACCAATGGTCTAAGACGTATTGTCTAGATCGGAAACCTCGGAAAAGTCTCGAAAATGATCCTGGTTTAGGACGAGGCCGGTCGTAACGTATCATAAGTTACTGTGGCCTTCTAGTCTAGCATGCAGATTTTCAACCAGTACCCCCTGGGTGGCCAGGTCGTACGAATACTTCCCGTAGGGCCTCCACCCTCTCAAGGTAACGCAGTATAAACATAACGTACTCGGCCTTTGGACAGAACTGCAATAGGGTAGAGAAACGCTTGTTTTAAGGATGTAAGCACTGTGCTGCGACAGACACACTTGTCACTCAGTTGGAGAACGCAATTCAGCCCTCCGTTTCACCTTTGCGGTGAAACTAAGGCCCCAGTCGGATGAACTTTCCACCACACGGATCCAGTGACACGGCGCGAAGTCTCTGTTCTAAACTTTGAGACATAACCCTCCATTTCATCGAAATAAAACCAGGATCTTAATCAAGACAAGCACCCCCACCACATCAAGGTACAGAGAAAAATGGGGGCGATATTTACAGGGTAGACCGAATTATGTTTTCTACAATGGCTTCAGATCATTTAAGTATGAGCTTTTATGTTGAGTACCGCAAGGGACGAATTTAGGAAATATGAATGATTTCTTGGCCTTCCTCGATTGTCCAGTTTTAGTATATGCTCATGATTTAAAGATCTACCTAAATATACGTAATGCTTCAGATTTGATCTTGCTTCAGTCATTATTGCCATATGGTGCGATTGGTGTTTGCTTAACAAACCGAGGTTGAATATGAAAAGGTGTTCCAAGGTGACATACACCAAAAATTCCACAAAGTAATAATTTTCAGTAAAATTTAGTCAGTAGTTGGGATTTTCCTGTTGGGTACAATGGCTATTTCTACGACAACCCCAAGGAAAACAATACTATGCTTTGCCATTCCAATAGTTGCCCATCCATCTTAACATCAACACTAAAACTGAATATACATGACTCGAAATTATGCTGTGTATCTGGTTGGACCTAAGGGGCGTTGTGTAATATCAGCTGCTGATCGGTGCAGCCTGTAATTACTCCCTTCAAACCCTGCATTACGAGAAAAACGGCAGGAGTATAAGAAGAGACCTGATGAAGTTATTCACATAATCGTGAATTCTACAGTTAGGTTACGGGAGTGAGAGCGTGGCTCTTTCACCAGGTGACTACTCAGCAGTCTCCACAATCTGCCCAGAAAGCAGATAGTATGATAAGGATACTCCTCATCATCGCGTATTTGCGAGAACCAAGTTGATCCCACCTATATACCAATATACTACTTCACAGCCGAGATATCAGCTCTTCAGTCAAAAGTACAGTCACCCTTTTTAAGGATTAAGCACAGATCTACGTTGAAGAGAACAGAAATGAGTTTATTATGTGCAGCATCGATAAATGGCCTGGAACAAACTCCAGCAAACCAACGCTAACGGAGTGATCTTATCAGGATCCTTCTGTGGCGAAAAATTAGAATCTATTATTCATACCGTTTCTTCATTACGCCGTACAAACAAGGACCTTCATCCAAAAATTTCTGCGTCAGTCACGCTGTGCAAATAGAGGGAGCCAATTCGGTTTTCCGCTCAGGTTTTCCTGCTCTTTATCGACCCCGTAATTTTACCGCATGTGGTTATTTCATGAGACGGGCTACCTCCGAGGGAATAATATTATAACAATCAGGCCTGTTCGACAAAAATGACCGATAAACGTTATGTTCCAAGCATTGTTTATTCATAATTATCGTTTAATGATTGATCGGCGTGAATGTTGTGAAGACCGTTATTTTGTTCGCAGGTTATGTACACGGTAATTTTGAAATTTGCAGGTTGGAGTAACCTAAAACGTGATTCATGGGATGTTTCTCAAATAATTGTTAAATTAAATTCATAATTAAAGGTAATTAGTGAGTTTTCGCTTGATTGGGGGTGCATATAAATTTGGAACCATATATTCTCTATGATAAAAGAAATTAATAAAAATTTAATGGGCACAGTATGGGCAAGTACCGCAGTTTAACCTATAGACTCCGGACTTTTTGTTTTTATGGAGCAAATCTTTATTATTTTTTATTAAATTTTCTAATGTGTTTCTTGTTTTAAATGAAATGTTGCAGTTTCTCTTTTTCGTTAAATATCTTGCTATTTTATCGGATTTTTTGTTTATGTACATTAAAGAAATATATTTTCGATCAATAGCTACTATTGGATATACAAGCGATATTGACTGTTTAAATTGCGTTCGTTTCAATAATTTATTTATATTCAACGGATTGGAACAACCATTGTTAAATGCAATCTGTTTTATATTATTAAGTTCTCTATCAAAATTCTCTTGTGTCATAGGTATGTTGATTAATCTAAATATCATGCTATTATAAGCTGCTAGTTTTTGAGAATGTGCATGATTAGAATTTGAGTGAATCGTATAATCTGTATGAGTGGGTTTCCAGAAAATTGAAAATTCATGTTTATGTTAATATGTATAAACATTACTAAAAAACATTATTGAATATGATTGGGTACTGACGAGCAAATTCTCTCTTAGGTTTTTTAGTAATGTTTTTACATATCATGAGATTTAATAAAAAGTAACTTGGTTAAATATTCAATAATATTGAATATGCTAAGCAAGATAGTTTTATGAAAAATTATTAGGATTATGTTGAACATTTTTGAAAGATATCTGTTTTGATAAGAGGGATGAGCAGAATCAAAATTTTGTCTACTCAAAATATTCAATTCATAGGATTTTTGTTAACAATTTATTTATTGGATTTTGTTATCTCATTTAGATGTCTTATAATGAATGTTTCGTTCATATTTCGTTTGATATAAACAGTGCTTTTATGACATTAATTTAATTCCTGAAGTTATAATATTAAATATAATCTTTTAAAATCAAATATGTAGAAGGCTAACATGATATATTTGTAAATATTGAAATATTTAAATAATTTTATATACCTTCTATCAAGTATAAAGCTCTATTCATTTTATTTTATTCATAATATATAATTATTTGGTTTTCTTAACATTCTTTATACAGATGTCCTTGTGCTATAACAGAGGTCGCCAAATTGCCGGTCAATCTTTAAGATCTATGGTGAACCACAGAACTATTTATTTGAGTCCACATTAGACATCATTTAAATGTATTATTTGCCAAGATGTTTTCTTGATTGTTAAAGGTGAGTAAATGGTCTTTGTTGATTGATATTATATTTTATTGAATATGATTGGTACTGACGAGCAAAGTCTCTCTTAAAACTTATTTCTTAGTAATGTTTTTACATACCTTGAGATTCTCTAAAAAGTAACTTAGTTAAATATTCAGTAATATTGAATATTCCAAGTATGATAGTTTTATGATAAAATTCTTATGATTATGTTAAACTTTTTGAAAAGATATCTGTTTTCATAAGAGGGATGAGCAGAAACAAAATTTTGTATACTCAAAATATTTAATTTATAGGATTTTTGTGAACAATTTATATTTATTGGATTTTGTTATCTCATTTGGATCTCCTATAATGAATGTTTATTTTATATGTCGTTTGTTATAAGCAGTGCTCATATGACATTAGTTTAATTCCTGAAGGTATAATATCAAATATAATTTTTTGAAATTAAATATGTGGAAGGCTAACAGATCATATCAGTAAATATTGAAATATTTAAATAATTTGATTTACCTTCTATCAAGTATATCCTTTGTATTTATACTCTATCTCGACTAAGTACATTTTCTCACTTTCGTCTAAATGCCTCTCTTTCTCAATTCATTTCGCCGAACTGAACTGTCTGCAAACAGCCTTCTCTGCGAACTGCCGCGAACTTCCTTCTTCGCAAACTGATTCTTCTGACTTCCGCAAACTTCCTTCTCCGCTAACGGTCGTGAAGTGACTGCCATTAGATTTGCGCGTTCCATCTCCAACCTTGACGACTCCCATCCATACTTGAGTTGAAGCCTTAAGCTGCCATTCCACTTCTCCTTATTCGACAACTCTTAGAAGGAAACTGTTGACGTTTTTGGTTCAGCAGTAAATCTCTACTCTTGATGATCACTATACATCCTATGGTTACATGTCCCACTTCAAACATCTTAAAACGGTATTGCTGAAGGATGATAGTAAGTGCTTTCGATCTAGCCGTTATGAGAGGACCGGTAATCCAAGAATTGGACAGCCCAGGTATTTCCATAACCCTTGACTACAGTAACCCATACACGTTAAGTTACATCTATAAATCTTCTACCTCAGTTACAAAGTAAAAACTCAACTTCAAGGCTCAGGAAATTACCATTATAAATTTATATCTTTGAATGGAGGCGTATCTCCCAAATATAGTGTATTGATTGTTAAAATCAATTACTGAGTGAAGACTTAGAATTTTCGAATTTCCTGGTTGTTGAAATTGGATAAGTGATCTACAATGAATAGTGATACCTCTTTAGATGACATGCAAGTTATGTTTATTACCTACTCTAGTAATTGTAAGGTCTGGACAGCTTATATTCGTAAGTGTCAAGGTTCAACTTTTATGATAAGCCCATAACTTCAAAGGAATATTCATACGTTTTCCCGAGACAGACTCATCGAAAATAATTGAACTCTTTGAAGATTCCTTGGTATATAGATGACGAATGAAACCCTGGAAGCGACCAGGATATACTCGGTAATTTGAACCTTTGTTCCATTATTCAGGATGGCAGGAGTCAGGCAGCCAAGCACTTGGGAATATACACTTCATAACTGATTCATCAAAGCTTCAAATAAAACCGTGTGTATTGTATTTGCATTCATGAAACAACGAATGCACCGTGTGCTTCGAAAACGGAAGCGTAGCGCAGGGGAGACAAAGGAGGATTACATGTTTAGAGGCTATATGTGCTTATATTGCGCTTTGACGATATTAGGTTTGCACGGGGTAAGAAAATGATGCAGAGGGCGCTGCTGCAACACGTTTCGGGTGAGCACTTAAAAGAGGTGGGGGTTACGATCCAAATTACACCTCTGAGCATTCCATGAAAACTGGAAGAAGAGAGACTATGAAAAAAGACTTCATATTTTACACGTAGGTTTATTTCCTCATCGAAATGTCACAGTTCTCAAGGTTCTCCCTATCGTTCTTTTATTTTTACCTTAATTATTTTACAGCTCATGGACTATTGATTTCATAATGTTTGAGGTGGTACAATCTCTAGAAACACGGAAATAAAGCTCGCTTTCCGAACGGAAAGTTGTTTTATATTTACTCTTGTTTTGAACTGTTGAAGATTATAAACTGAAGGAATCACATTATCTGGAAGTGTGGAAGGACTTCTGATAAACTTATGGTCTAGGTGTTATGCATAGGGATGTACGCGTTGTGCAGCTCTAGTGCTGTCTGCGACAGTAGCTGCCATAATTTTCTTCTGTTGCGTAGACTCTCTTTCCAACGACTGCAAACTAACAGCCTTTTTTCTGGGTGGAATCCAAAAGTTGTAACGAATGCTTTGGAGCTGAGCTCCAAACATCAGACCAGTATTGGTCTCATCTGAGCTTTATACAATAAAATAACCTTTTCTGCAGAGAAATATTCCCTAGCCGTGAACAAATATCTCAGCCCATTTGCAGAAGACTTCGCAATGTCATCCACATATTTCTTCCATCGGACCGAAGAGTTGACAGTTATGCTAACTAGATGCATGGAATCCCTCAGCTGAAGCATCTGGTCTTCCATCATCAGGTCAGAAGCGCGCCCTGAGTTTTTAGGAAAAAAGGTATTGCTTGAGCCTTCGAGGCATTGAACTGTACCATATTACGTTGACGCCATTCGTTTATCCTTTTGGGATTTTTCTTCAGCGAATCAATTTGCTGGCATCTATTGAGGTGACAATCAACGTTGTCACATGTGAAAAAGATATCAGCGTACTATCATCCGCCAAGAGGTCGTACTAAAAATATCGTTTATGTTGATTAGGAAGAGACAAGGCGACAAAACTGAGCCTTGGAACACTCCAGTGTTCTCGTTGAAACTATGGGAACCAACTCCATCCACGACCAAATGAATATTCCTGTTGCTGAGACATTTCTGCATCCAAAGGGAGAGGCTCCCGGGAAAACCATACGAAGATAGCTTGTTCAGAAGAGCCTTATGCCAGATACCATCGAAAGCCAGATCAACTGATCTAGATTCTTCATAGCGCTCAATAGACCTTGTCCACACTTGTTTTACAGAGCTGAGGAGGAAAATTTGTAATCTTTTGTCATGTCTGTGGCATAATTTCATGTAAAAAAAAATATTTTGGACGAAATAAGGTTTTTTTGAATTGCGCCATCTCACCTTTGCACTGTGGGGGAGAAGGTTTTTGTTGACTTTTTTATTTTCTTTTATTCATTGATAGTTTTCTTTTTCTTTAACTTTGAGTTATTCATTACATGTTCCTTAATCAATAAAGAATCGTATAAAAATGAATGGTAGTTTTTATTCATCGTAAAAAATTTCAAAATGAACGACATGACTGATCCCGCAGGGATCAGTCGTGGGTTCCATTCTCTTCCTGCTTCATTCGGCTGATCTGCCTCGACTACTGAAATCTCTAGGCGCACTTTTTGCAGACCACATGAAGATATATAACTATGCATCGAATGCGAGAACTCTTCAGGACGATTTGTGGGCTGTGGAGGATTGGTATCGAAAATGGCTGTTGTCATTAAATACCAGTAAATACCACGTTTTACAGCTGGGCAGAAATAACCCTCAATCTCAATATGCAGTCACTGCTTGACTCCTGCTTGACTGCTTGACTGTGATTTGACCTGGTCTCAGAAAGAAGACCTACATGATTAGGAGATCGTTTAGGGGTTGCAATCTCGCAACGTGTCGAGCACTTTATTGCAGCTAGTTGTTCCTTTGATGAAATATGCTGGATCGGTCTGGTGCCCTTCTCTCAAGAGCGATCAACTTCTCTTCAAGTCTATTCAGCGTTGGAATATAAGGATTTCCTTTGGAGGATAAGACTATACTACCACGTTCGTTTAAGACAACTGAATCTGCAAATTTTTGGGGATCGACGAGATACAGGTGACCTTATTGTGACTTATCGGGCTCTGCATGGGTTCCTTGGTGTGAATCTGGATCACCTCTACATGAGAAGCAGCACCCAATTTCTAGACCATGCCTTCAAATTGGCGAAAGAGAATTCAAGACCACTCAGCGTCAAACATTTCTTTCCAACAGAGATTTCGATGAATGGAATGGGGTGCCAGATGGTGTTGTTGGTGCAGATATGGTTAATTCCTTCAAGAACCGATTCGACCAGTTCATTCGAGACCAGAATCGCCTGTAACTTAATTATGTAACTGTGGATATGTACGGGTTTCTTTGTTAATTTTAGTTGTTTATGAATTCCATTCTGTTTTGTAAATCTGAGCCATCTATCTTCGAATTACCCTACTTCAAAATGCAAACGCTAGATGACGCACTTTTTTATAAAATAGAGGCCATAACGAGGATATATTAATTTGCCATTCAAGCAGAATCGAAATCCGATAGGTATTGCTTTCATTTTATGCGTTATTTTTCTCGGAAAACTTTCGAAAGTGAAGCTCAGTCCTGAGAAACTTCAACACCAACCATAGGGTTGGTTCTTCCTCACGCATATAAAACGAATCCCCTGCAACATAAAACGAGGAATTGTTTCACGCTAACGCGACTCACGTACAGTTTTCGAATTAAATATTCCGCCGCTACTTTTATTCATTTTTCAAGTTTCTGTGCGGAAAGAATGAACCATGCGAAATGCGTTCGGAGCACAAATATCAACCTCGTCACGCTTTGAATTCAGGAAAGAAAACGCGTGCAATATATTTCCACCGTGAAACATTAAATTTTTTTTCTATTTCCCAGGGGATGATGCGAACGCCACACCACCCTCATATAAGTCTAAACATCGGGCTTCTGTGCCCTGATTTCACCCGCCGAAGGTTTAAAACCTGTGCTTGGCTTTCATTCTGTATTTCCGGCTAAACCGTCCGGGAGAATGCAGATTTTGGGAGTGTAGCGGAGAGAATATAAAAGAGCGTGAATGGTGTGGTGTTAGTGTGCTTTCTAGGACTCAGATATACGTAAGGAAGCTCGCTTTTAATATGAAACATGGGAGTTTTGATGTAGATAAGGATATATGACGAAACGTTGTGGCTTTGGAATAAAAGGACTGAGTACAACAAAACTACAAGAGTTATTTTTTTCGTAAGTGCGGAAAAGGAAACTTTCACATGATCATTCAAATTTTGAAGCAAATAATCATTGATCATTGATCTGAAATGAGCACCATTCACTGTAACATTAGCTCCAGCATCGTTTTTAAAGAAATATGGATCGATGATGCCTCCAGCGTGTGAAGCACATCATACAGTGCATTTTGCAGGATGCAATGGAACCTGCAGAACTTCTTGAAGATTGTTTTCACTCCATATAAGGCAATTTTGCCTTTTTACATATCCGTTCAATCAGAAATGAGCTTCATCACTAAACACAATTTCACGGTAAAAAAGTGGATCAACTTCAAGCTGTTCTAGGGCCCAATTAGCAAACAAAGGACGCTTAGTGGTTTTAGTTCTTGAACCAGTTGGATCTTGTATGGGTGTAGACCAAGATTTTTACGCAAAATTTTCCATGTGGTGGATGCACATAGTAAGACTTGTGAACGTTGACGAATAGACAAATCTGGATTATCATTAACTATAACAATTATGACTTACAGCAGCGATATTTTCTTCTGTACGTACAGTGCTTTGTCTTGTTGTTGTTGTTGCATCGAGTAGAGAAAATGTTGTCCGAAATCTATCGATAGTTCGACGAATGAGCTGCTTTGATGGACGATTATGTAAACCATAAATTTCACGAAGTGCTCTATAAGTTTGGCGAATATAACACTGATTTTGAAAATAAATTTCAACAATTTGTAAACGTCGTTGCGGCGTGAGTCTCTCCATGATAAGTTGTCAAAACAACATGGCTTCTATCTTCTGTCAAATCACAGTAATCCCTTTCGAAAGTTCTATCACTCTGAGAAAAACACACGATAGAATAAAAAACATAGGATGTCTATTTTGAGAAACTAGAAATCAACCGGTTTTGCAGATCATTGTGTAGAAAATTTTCATTTTTGTAATGAGAAAGATGTCATTCAACTATATAATGTTAAAAAAATTAAATTGATGGACTATCCTGAGTTTCTTTCAATCAAGAAATCCATTTAGAAAAAGGAGAATTTAACAAATTCCCAAATACTCTTTACTTACTATATTGGATGCTGTTATTTTCATGCGCCATAAAGATACACAGATGTCTTAACTGTAATAAGAGAACCTTTTTTCAATTTTAAGTTTAGTTACTTTTTGTACTGTTTCTAAGATGGTTGAAAGACCGAAACACGTGTCAGGATTCAGAATAAACTGTAAAACATAAAAACTGTGTGAATTTTTTGAATAAAACCGCATACTACATTCATTTAGAAAACAAATTTGTTGATATTATTCTGGGTTTTAGTGGATAAAGATCAATTATTGCAATTTCTGCTGGTGACCTTCAAATTAGACATAGAAACCATCCAGAACTGTTTACTGCGTCAGATCGATATGATTATATTTGGGTTCATATTTGAAAGAATTGCTATCTTTTACGGCAGACGTTTCATCTAAAATTTTCCTGAGTATCTGATGTATAACTTACGGAAATAATGTTTCCTCTAACATAAGACGTAATGATGAAATGAAAGATTGAGGAAAACGAATCAGTAGGTGGTGGCTATAGTGATATATATCTTATAAAGAATAAATCGAATAACTTCAGATTAATGGTCGTTATCAAGGTGATATTTCACACTAAAAAAATACTTCTGTTGTTTTTTGTTTGGTTCATTCAGTTGTGAGTAAAAGCGTGTTAAAAATGGAAGTCAACAAAAGGAATATTCGATACATTATACAGTTTTTCTTCGATAAAGGCAAAAATACAAGCCAGATATTGTGAAAGGTGTTTATGGTCCAGATACTACTTATGTGCATTTTTGGTGCAAAACAACCTGTTACCGTTTAAATTTCCGAATGTTCCACTAAAATAACGGTTTGGTGAGCAATATCTCAGCGTGGTGCTACACCTATCTGTATAGTTGATGGTACTTGTAATAGTGAAAAGTATTGTGGCTTGCTTTATATCCAGACGGGTGACGTTTTCAGCAGGATGATCCAAGATGCCATACTTCGGCCTACACTCAAGCTTGGATGCAAGAACGCCAACTGACAACCATTTCATGACCAGCAGCTTCACCAGATCTTAGTCCCATCGAAAAGATATCAGAGCTAATAAAGATTGAAGTCGAACGAGCAGCGCCACGATATAAAGATTATTTAATTCAGTCACTCCTGGACTACAATCACCGAAAATGATGGAAGTGATCTAGTTTCGGGTGTACGTACCTTGACGTTTAGTCAAGTATCTACAGTTAAATGGAGGTTGTAGAAGTGAATGAGATGAATATTCTGTTAAAATTTTCGAATTCAAAAATCAAAAATATATACAAAATAATGACAATTGAGCTTTGATTTTTTCGGATACTTTCTAGACGGACTATATATTACAACCCACTCATATCGATAGCTTCTATGATCCTTCTATCTGCTAGGCAACGATTCAAAGTTCGAATATCGGCGGAGACAATTTTTTAATTTTCGATTTTTCCATCTAATTGAAAAATTCCAAGAAATCTCAAACTCCTTACGTCAAATACGTGCTCTCAAAATTACATTATATGTTTGAAATAAAAACAGATATACTAACGTAATACTGTACTACGCTTGTGATGTACAAATTAAACGAGGGGTATTTTTTATCGACCCACATTAAAGGTTGCAATCTGTTCTGTACGTCGAGTGTATGCCTGCCGTGTTGAATGTCGAAGCTTGGTGGCGTGTTATAGCTAACAAATAGTCATTATATACATGTCATGCTGACGACGCAGCAATTATGAATTCTGGCCCAAAGGTAAATTTTGCGCATTCGAAAAGCGAATACCGTCTGAACCAAGCCTTGCGTTATTAATTAGTTGCCTCTTCATGAAACAAACAGCCCTTGAGATGAAAACAGATCATGTGGTTGAACGAGATGTACTTGTAATCTCAAGTATAAAGAATGGATAATATACCAACAGTTTATTCCGATTTCAATGCTTCATAAATAACTCCTGGTTCGGCTTTGATATTGAGACGTTATTATTTCCGTAAGTAGTCTGATTTAATGCGCTTAACAGTACAGTTCGTACAAGATGAAAGTTTAATTGGTTTATTCCTGTACTGTGCTGGTACAGAAACTATATTATATATACTCGTATATGTATTGTCGATGCCTTGTAGACTTTGTTCAAAAAATACTTCATCATACCCTGATGAAGTATTTCAGAAATATTTCACTATGGGCGAAACGTACGTGATTAGTAATGGAATATAGTAATATATATTCCATTACTAATGATCCATATAGTAGCATATTCTACCACCCCTGCACCTACTCGTGCAGAGGGAGGCGGAACGGATCACATACAAACTATATCAACTGGCGATTGACAGGCCAGAGGCAATAGTGATGGGAGGACTCAGGACTGCTGGACGAGCTTTTAACGAACAGTATCCTATAGATGTACTCGGATCTTATGTCAAAAATGACGAGCCAGGAACGGAATTTAAATGTAATCGTCCCCAGCCAGGACGAATGGACCCAGTATGCTGAGGTTCTATTGAGAATCGACCTTGGCTTGTTCACAGACGGCTCGCGAACGGCGAACGGAGCAGGTGCGGGAGTCTATGGGAGCAAATCGAGAATTAACATCTCATTGAGTCTCGGTCAAACCGCAACCATATTCCAGGCAGAACTATTTGCCATTGAGACCGCGGCAGAACTGCTGATGAAACGACAAATCCACCATGGTAAAATCAAAATATTAACTGATAGTCAGTCAGTACTAAAAGCTTTGGAATCCAGCTCTTGTACCTCAAGAACAGTCTGGAGTTGCCGCATGACTTTAAACAGGCTCGGTATGTATAACGGAGTCACTCTGGTTTGGATACTGAGCCACTCTAACTATTTGGGTAACGAGGAGGCAGATCGGCTGGCGTTTGCTGGAGCTTCCTAGGAATATCAGATTACGTGGCTAACGAGGCGACAACAGGCAGAATGAACTCAAGGCTGGAGTCTTTCTGGCGGAGCCATTCTGGCCTGAAACATTCGAAGTTGTTCCTTGGAACAGCTTCGAACAAAAAGATGGCAAACCTAGCGCTAGGTTTGGATAGGGCCAAACTAAGAACTCTTGTCGGAATTATGACAGGTCACTGCAGACTGAAAGAGCATTTTCACAAAATCTGTCAGACTGAAGACGATGAATGCAGGCTGTGTCTTGAGGACACTGAAACAGCCATGCACATCGTTTTAGAGTGCCCAGCGGTGAGTCGCAACAGATTCGAGGTCTTTGGCCAGGCTTTCATAGCCCACAGCGAACTGAAAAAATTACCCCTGACAAGATTATCGGTTTTATCCAAAAACTGGATCTCGTCGTGGAGATATAAATTAGGGGTGAACCACAATAGTCCGTGCAGACGCAGTGGTAGGGTGGACAGACGCCCGCTCGTCATAAATAACATAATAACATAGTAACATAAAGAAACATGTATCTAATTTATGTCAGCTACACAGGGTGACAAAAAAAACTTTGGACAAATTTTACTGTGTTCTGGAACAAAACTATTTCAGCGCAGCCAAACAATTTTTATCCTATTAGATTCTCTACACTTTCTTGTACTAATATGTGACTTTCCGTTTGATATTACTTTATTTTGTAGAGTGCTAGAATGTCAAACAAACGTAGTGCAATTTTAGAGCTGTTTCGTCAAGGTAAGAGTTAATGCAAAATTGTTCGTTTACTCAATGTGCCTCGACAAACCGTGTCCGATGCAATTTGTTGTTTTAAGGAGCTTGTCCATGATGGTCGTTCTCCAGGAAGTGGGAGAAAACGCACTGTCAATACGCCCAGCGATCGCAACAACGTCAAGAAGCGAGTCAATCGAAATTCGAGCGTCTCTATGAGGAAAATAACCCGTGAGACCAGTATCAACAATGAATCCGTTCGTCAAATGTCCAAAAAGGAGCTCAACCTCAAGCGATACAAGATCCAAAAAGTTTAACTCCTCTTTCTGTCAGCAATAGGAGCGCCAGTGTCGGAACACTCTTGGTTTTCGTGGATCAAGGAGTCAACACCAATCAAGAAGTATACCGCTGCGACATTCTCGAGGCCGTAGTACTTCCGGGGGTCCAGCAGCACTTCGGCAACACGCTTTGGACCCATTTTTCGGGTTTCATCACATCTGCAGATTAGCCGCCCTACTCGCCGGATGTCAACCCAATGGACTACAGCGTGTGGTCGATTTTGGAGCTCAGGGCGTGTGCTAAATACCACAAAAGTTTAGAGTCGCTGAAACAATCCCTTGGCTCGAAATGGAACCGATTAACGCCCGAAGAGCTTTGGCCCATTGCCGAAAATTTCAAGAAGCTCAATGTGTATGAAGCTATGTATCGTCGCCAAAGGAAGCAACTTCGAAAATGCTTGAATATTTTATTACCAAATGTTCATGTTATCATTATTGGTTGTTGTTTTGTTTAGTTTTTTTTGTTTAATGAAGTTAAATGAAAAAAAGATGGAGAAACAAAATAAAACATTTAACTCATAATTTCTGCTTCTAGTTCTCAACTCGTAAATATATTTAATCACATAATTAATTTACTGAACGCTCTCTTTGAAAAGAACTTGGGATCGTGCTCGTCACACGAAGGACAAGTATTTTGTTTCAAAAGTATCTTCTGAGGAGATGGATAGAGCAAAAAATAACACATTCAAATGAGATATCACATATAATGGTGGGATAGAATATGGTATCAACCGATATACTTTTGAATTATTACAATTTTTTACATTCCTTTGAAAAGAATTTAATGTGAAACGATATTCTAAAGTCAAATCATAGTTATCATTTAAATAAATTTTTTGGGAAGACTTCAGAAACCTCGACTGTTGATTTCATTAAGTCATATTGTCGTTCTTACCCGCGAAAAATTTACATTTATAGCCGATAAAACATGTAAGTGAAGTTACAGACAGAAAATCCCTACCTTTTTTGGGACCCATATTCACAAAACCAGGCATCATGTTCAAAATCTGAACCCCCTGTACGGGAGTGTTGCCCTCAGCCCAAGGGCACAACATCCCCTCAAGAACAAACACTATATTTTAGCCCTCTATTTTTCAAACGGAATTAAATTAAAAACCAAACCGTATACCGACCACGAAACGATTATTGACTGTCTGTCACCAGTGCTCAACGACGATTCCCTTTTTCTAACTTTTTCAAAATTTTCCTACGTCGGCTTTTTCGAAGTTCCCATCGCTTTGAGCACCTACACACGTCAAGACCATCCAGATTTTTCGACTTGTGTATATCTTACCTCGACTTTACCGAGAATTCCCAATCTAAACCTCGAAGTCCTTTGTGTCGTCTGCACTAAAATTATAATCGCGAACTTCCCAAGACCTTCTGTTAAATTTGAATGAATCGATCCATTGCTTAATACATTGCCGCTTTAAAATTCCCGACCGTTGTTTTTGCTAACTTTCAACTTCAATCATTAACGGCTGTGATCCTAAATCTTCGAATTTTATTTAATATAAAAACTGACAACGAAACTGCAACACCCAGAAGGAGCTGTTTAAATTTTAATTTTTTTGGTAAAACATAGATAGTAGAGTTAGGAGTAAATTAATGAAATTTGAAGAAAACAAACGAAGGGTTTACCATTTTTTTAATAAACTTGTTAACAATGTGTTTGTCAACTACGATTATCTATACACTTCCCAACACGTCTTGGCATTGATGCAATAAGATAGTCTATTTCTTCTTAAGGAATACTATCTCAAGCTACCTGTAGTTCATGTCTCAGAGCCGCCAAAATTCGTGGGGGCTGGGGTAAATTTCCAAGCCTTTTACCCATGATGTTCCAAACATGCTCTATGGGCGAAAGATCGGGGGATGTGGGCGGCCATGGCAAAAGATTCACATGGGTCGCTTCAAAAAAGTTTAAACTAACTCTGGTTACTTGAGGTCGAGCATTATCTTGCTGAGATATTGAATTCACGAGCCGGTTAAGGTAAGGGAGAACATATGGCTCCACTATTTCTTGAAGGTTACGCAGCACTGTCAAGTTACCTCGAATAAAGACTAAAGATGACCTACTTGCATGTGCAATAGCACCCCATACCATAACGCCTGTTGTCCAGTGTACATGACGCTCAATATCAAACTGAGGTTCACGTCTTTGTCCCCGACGTCGTCTATCCCTTCTTCGGCCATCATGTGCACCCAAGGAGAATCGAGATCAGCTAAAGATCGAGTTGTCGCAAATCGGTCTCTAATAGCCATAAGTCTTAGACGTCGATCTTGGGCTTCATTTGTGCCCCTTCGACGTCCGGTGCCTACTCTTCTTCGATTTTGGGCATTATCAAACCACGCTTGAGAACATCTCAAAATAGAAGTTGGATTTCTGTTCCTACGGTTAGCGATTTATCGAAATGATAACCCCGCCTCCCGTAGACCAATAATTCGTCCTCTTTCAAATTCACTTAGCTGGCGATAAATTTCTCGTACACGTGCTCTAGGCATTCTAACAACAGCTAATATCGACTTTAGATCTCTTCGAACACCTGGTTTGTTGTAAAAGTTTAAAAATTTGCTAAAAACGACTACATATTTAAGTAACAAAAAATGTTTATATGAAAAGACCTTCACGATATTTTTTTCCAAATTTTAATCATTTACTCCTTGCTATACTATCTATGTTTTACCAAAAAAAAATTTAATTTAAACAGCTCCTTCTGGGTGTTGCACTTTCTTTGTCCGTTAGTATAAATTTCTCTAGATCAAAATTTATTTCTCTATTCTAAGTTGAACATAGGCCCTTTATCATATGGATATATTGCCAGTAGTTACAATAAGATGTCAGCCATCTTGAGTTCGCGATAAATAACCTTAACTGCTATTTTATTTAATTAAAATTAAAATTGACGCTGTATTTCTTTCCAATTCGGCAGTTTCACGGTCCGTTAAGTGAGGCAAAGGAAAACCAACAGATGCTTCACGTAAAATAAGCAATTCCTGAAATATTTCATAATCACGAACAACTGAGCAAATAATGGAATTGTTAATTAATGATGTAAATTTCATCCGTTCGACATTCGCGGTATACATGATCTGCGTAATTGAATATTTATTGTAGTCATTATACTGGTTTATCAATTTGAGCTTCTAATAAAGTACCGATAATTTTAAATTTTCATTTATAACTGACTGAAATTATGACAATGGACGCCATTTCAGAGGACAAATGATGATGAACTTTAACATTGATTGGGTTTTTGAGTTATTTCTACTTTTATGCTCATAAAATAAATCGGAATTTGTATTGTTTTGTCCGCTTGATTGTTATACCTTTTCACTTTATCGTATTCAACCTACTTGACTACTCAACCGATCTACACTGCTCGAAAATTGAAGTGGATATTCGAGAGAAAACTGACTTCATTCACTTGAATCAAATTTTCATGACTACAGAAAACTAATTTCTCGTAGGTATATGATTTTTTTTGTGGTGCGTATTGTCGATAATGTCCTATTGCCATCGATCTGGGTTCGTGTAGTATCAATTGTGGATTAATTGTCACGAGTTAAACATGCGTTTAGAAGCCGTCCAACTTGAACAATTACTGTGTTGGTTAAACAAAGGTTTAACTCAACAATACTCGTATAAAAAATTTGAATATCAAAACAGATTTAATCTGTTATTCTACAGTCTAATTTCAAAAAAATTTTTATTCGAAAAACTTTCAGAATTAAATTGATGTCTACAATAAGCACAGCTTATATTTAATAGACGCATAAAATTAAAACTCAATATACAATGTCAAATGGAATAAATAAACCAACAAATATAAAAAAGGCAATTAAATTTAATTTTATACGTCTATTAAATATAAGGGGTGCTTATTGTAGACATTAATTTCGAATATTTCTAAAATAATAGAAAAAATCCTAGAGCATAGAATGATTTCTTTCCTTGACCAAAATAATATTCTGGATAAAGGTCAATTTGGATTTAGGCGAGGCAGATCCACCGAAGACGCTATACGTGAGCTTACTGATAAAATTTATGAATGCTTAGATGAAAAAATTCCTAGCTTATGTGTATTCGTGGACCTTGCGAAAGCATTCGATACTGTCAGTCACAAGAAATTACTAAATAAACTTTGGAGTTGTGGTTTCCGTGGAGTCAGTCACGGACTGCTGAAAAGTTATTTGGCCAATCGTCGACAGATGGTAGAAATTAATGGAAACATAAGTTCTTTGAGAGCAGTTACTTGTGGGGTTCCACAGGGGACTGTTCTCGGTCCACTTCTGTTTTTAATTTGCATAAATAGCTTGTTAAAATGCAATACCACTGGTCATATAATTAGTTTTGCTGACGACACCGCTATACACTATCGAGCAGATACATGGGACAATCTTAAAAAAAAAGTTGAAAATGATTTTACCAATTTGCAACTCTGGTTTCAAGCAAACAAACTTACTTTAAATTGCAGTAAAACAAAATACATGCCTTTCTCGTCATATTCTACTGGCCTGCCATCTATAGGAAATATTGAGGTTAACTCAGATATAACAATTCCCGAAACAGCAGCTATTCGATATCTTGGCGTGATAATAGATTCAAATTTAAAATGGGATCACCACATTCACCATGTAGTCAAAAAACTAAGAGGTCTGCTATACAAATTTAGAACAATGAAAAAGTATTTTAGAAGTTCTAAATATTTGATGATTCTGTTCAACGCCTTGGTCCAATCCCAAATCAACTATGGGATCTTAGGTTGGGGAGGTATATACGATAAACACTTGGAAAATCTGAACGTTACTCAAAGATGGATTTTAAGAATAATATTCGGAAAAAAAATCAGGTATCCAAGTGAACAGCTCTACGAAATTTCAAAAGTGTTGGATGCTAGACAACTATATAGCCTCAAAATAATGACAAATATTTTTGAAGGAAAGTTAAAACTGGCTAAAATTGATCACCCATTCAACACAAGAAATAGAGATAATACCTACCAGACCCAGAGATCAAAAAGAATAGGACAAAGAACCTGTAACTACATTGCACCACGCCTATATGCTAAGATTCCTGAATACCTGAAGAAAATAAAAAATTTTAAGCGTTTCAAAAATAAAATCAAATTTTGGATTCTAGAACAAGGTCGTAAATTTATTAAAATCATAATAAATCAAGAAGAAGATAAATAAATATTCAATGCTAATATCTCGATTTTGACAACCTACCTGATTCTGACAGCTTACCCAATTTTGACATTTTACCGACCTCGACAACTTCCTCAGAATCGACATTTTTTCCCAAATTCGACTTATGACTCAGACTGTACAATGATTGAAAATTGTTGTTAATTAGTTTTTCTTATACATGAATTAAACCTTAGTTATAATCACCACAGTTAAGAAAATTGTTAAGTTTTATGTTACGCACAGGCATCCATTCTCTGAAATGAAGACCTCTGTAACTTATTATGTTTATTTATATGATTGCTTTGAATAAACATTATTATTATTATTATTATTATTATTATTATTAATTTAATTTCAAAAGTTTTTTGAATAAATTTTTTTTTGAAATTAAAATTATAGAAGACTAACAGATTAAATCTGTTTTGATATTCATATTTTATTATATTTTTTTCTATCAAGTAATTATTCTACTATTTTATTTTATACTCGTATAAAGACCCAGTTTAGAAAAATTTGGAAACCACCGGAAGATCTCAGAATTATAACACGCGTGACACACCCACTGAATAGAATTCAGAACCCAACAGATGAGCTTCCATATCAGAAAACCGATATATATATATATATATATATATATATATATATATATATATATATATATATATATATATATATATAGCTAGCCTAGCCAAAAGTCAGAAAATATACAGTCGATCCATTTGAAAAACTGAAGTTGCACTCAATATCTTGTCCACGCTGTATATGTTCCATTATGTAGAATCATTTTGAAAAAATTCAGTTGATTTCGTACAATTTTTGTGACTCTCATTTGTTGTATCCCCATTTGTAACAAAGTTGAAGGGGGGGTCAATTTATAGTGGGAAACTCGGTACATTATTTGATTAGATTCAAAATTAAAATCAAAAAATATATAGGAGACAGTATTTTATTTTCACAAAAATGTTCGTACTACAACAATTGTTTCACCAATATGTAGCTTCTTCAGGTATTTACATTGTACTGGCTGATGGTGCTCAGATTAAACAAGTTAAAATACATTGTTAGGTACGTGATCAAATAATGGAAGAACAAGTCATAAAAACTCAAGGTGTTTATTGGAGTTTGCCGATAAAAAATGTCATTAAGGAAAGATATTCCGTAATGGAGACTTGTCAACATCTGTTTGTTCGTTCAAAAGGGTTTTACGGGCATTGTACCTGTTAAAATAAATGGAGGTTTATACATGATAAAAGGTATATAAAATTTTTTAAATATTAACAGATATATTCTATTTGTCTTCTACATATTTAATTTGAAGAAATTATATTTCATATTGCAACTTCAGGAGTTAAATTCATGTCATATAAGCACCGCTTATATCAAACAACATATATAAAATAAACATTCATTATAAGACATCCAAATGAGACAACAAAATCCAATGAATATAAATTATTAACAAAAATCCTATAAATCAAATATATTGAGTAGATAAAAATTTTGTTTCTGCTCATCCCTCTTATGAAACCAGATATCTTCAAAAATGTATAACATAATCCTAAGAATTTCATCATAAAACTATCTTACTTAGAATATTCAATATTATTGAATATCTAACTAAGTTATTTTTTCAGAAATTCTCAAGATATGTAAAAACATTACTAAAAAGCACGTTCAAGAGAGACTTTGCTCGTCAGTACCCAATCACATTTAAAAAAAGTATAACATCAATCACCAAAAAATTTTTACTCACCTTTTAACAATCCAGAAAGCATCTTGGCAAATGAATACTGAATGGTGTGCAATGTGAACTCAAATAAATTGTTCTGTGGTTTACCATAGATCTTAGAGATTGACCGGCAATTTAACTTACATTTTAGCACAAGGACATCTGTATAAAGAATGTTAAGGAAACCAAATGATTATATATTATGAATAAAATAAAATAAATGGAGGTTTATAATTGATAGAAGGTATATTAAATAAATTGTCGGTCAATTTTTAAGATCTATGGTAAATCACAGAACTATTTATTTGAGTTCGCATTGGACACCATTCAAATATTCAGTATTCATTTGCCAACATGATTTATGGATTGTTAAAGGTGAGTAAATATTTTTTGTTGATTGATATTATATTTTATTAAATGTGATTGGGTACTGACGAGCAAAGTCTCTCTTAAAACTTGTTTTTCAGTAATGTTTTTACATATCTTGGGATTTTCTGAAAAAGTAACTTAGTTAGATATTCAATAATATTGAATATTCTAAGTATGATAGTTTAATGATGATATTCTTAGGATTATGTTAAATTTTTTTGAAAAATATCTGTTTTCATAAGAGGGATGAGCAGAAACAAAGTTTTGTCTACTCAAAATATTTAATTTATAGGATTTTTGATAACAATTTATATTTATTGGATTTGGTTATCTCATTTGGATGTCTTATAATGAATGTTTATTTTATATGTCGTTTGATATGAGCGGTGCTTATATGACATTAATTTAATTCCTGGAGTTATAATATTAAATATAATTTTTTGCATTTAAATATGTAGAAGGCTAACAGAATATATCTGTTTCTGCTCATCCCTCTTATGAAAACAGATATCTTCCAAAAATGTTCAACATAATTTTAAGAATTTCATCATAAAACTATCTTACTTTGAATATTCAATATTATTGGATATCTAACTGAGTTACTTTTCAGAAAATCTCAAGATAAGTAAAAACATCACTAGAAAACAAGTTTCAAGAGAGACTTTGCTCGTCAGTACTCAATCATATTCAATAAAATATAATATTAATCTACAAAAAATATTTACTTACCTTCAACAATCCAGAAAGCGTCTTGGCAAATGAATACTGAACATCTAAATGGAGTCCAATGTTGACTCAAATAAATATTTCTGTGGTTTACCATTGATCTTAAAGATTGACCGACAATTTAACGGCCTCTATAAATAGCACAAGGAACATTTGTATGAAGAATATTGAGGAAACCAAATAATTATATATTATGATATATATATATATATATATATATATATATATATATATATATATATTTAATATTATAACTTCATATTATAACTTCAGGAATTAAATTAATGTCATATAAGCACCGCTGAAGTTATGATATTAAATATAATTTTTTGAAATTAAATATGTTGAAGGCTTACAGAATATATATAAATATTAAAATATTTAAATAAATAAAATTATAATCGATTGTTACATTACTCAACCTGAACATGAACCATCGAATAAATTGTATCGATTCCTAACTCACTATTCGATAGTAGGAATGTATTATACGGTATTTGATATTCTTCCATGGTTTCAATTCATGCGCTTCAACATTCGGTATTCAACGAGAATGTTTTAGTGCGAAATAAACGGAAATGGGTTTCGAATCTGCATTGATAACCCGTGGGTATCATCCATATAATATTTTTCTTCCAATGTTCGGAAACCACATCAAATGAAACTTTTATTGTGCCAATAAAACCTGTTCCAACAAGCCAGGTGATACAAAGTTTCAGTTGCATTTGTACAGCCCATAACGACAATGTTGTTTGTACTCTGGTGTCTGTATATCTTTTTTATGGGCGAAGTAACCTTTGAAGAAACCCTAAAAGTATTAGATGGCGTAACTTTCCCTTTATATTCATCCAGATGAACAGGAATGTCGGAGGTAAATTTCACTCGAGAGCCAGACTTTTCATTTACTTGAAAATGAGTTTTTAGGCGGTCGAAAACTTTCCGCGTGTTTTATATACAGAAGATGATACAAACCTATGCAGTTTAACAACTTTGAACTCTGAGGAAGATGGTTGTAATTTTATATCTCTTGTTAATTTTTCCTGTTAATATTTTGCGGCTTGATCACGTTATTCAGATTTCTGAATCAGGTATGCTGATTTTTCATGGAGAAATCAGCATATCTGAATAACGTGGTCATAAAAAGACAACGTCTCATAAAAACACTAAAATTTTTTCCTCTGTTTTGTAAACTATTTCAAATAAACGACTGTAACTTTTGAAATAAACGTGAGTTTGAAAGTTAGGTTAGAACCTTCCAGCAAAAGTATTCGTTTTGTAAAGGGTCTTTCATTAACAGCGCCCCATTCTGTTTTATATATATGAAACACATTATTTATTTAAAAATTTTTGAATTTTCAATTTCATTATAGAGTAAAATGGATACCATTAGTTATGAAATAAAACATCATTTAAATCTTTCAATATATTCAAATATATCCTTTTAGCCTACTACATATTTAATTTCAATTAAATTATATTAAAAAGATTATATTCGATATTATATCTTCAGGAATTGAATTAATGTCATATAAGCACCGTTTATATCAAACGATATATAGAATGAACATCCAATGAATATAAATTGTTAACAAAAATCCTATAAATTAAATATTTTGTTTCTGCTCATCCCTTTTATGAAAACAGATATCTTTCAAAAATGTTTAACATAATCTGAAGAATTTCATCATAAAACAATCTTACATAGAATATTCAATATTATTGGTTATCTAACCAATTTTTTGAAATTAAATATGTAGAAGACCAAGAGAATATATCTGTAAAATATTAAAATATTTAAATAATTTTATATACCTTCTATCAAGTATAAACCTACATTTATTTTATTTTATTCATAATATATAATTATTTGGTTTCCTTAACATTCTTTATACAGATGTTCCTTGTGCTATATCAGAGGCCGTTAAATTTCCTTTCAATCTTTAAGATCTATGGTAAACCACAGAAATATTGATTTGAGTCAACATTGGAATCCATTTAAGTGTACCATTTCACTAAACGTTCAACTGTTCTTTTATCCGGACGACCAAAAAAAAGTTGAAGCACGTAAAGTTAGAGTAATCTGTTACTCGCGATTTTTCATGATAAATTTGGATTATTTGTAAACGTTGTTGGAGTTTGTCCCTTTCAATGATTAAATGGTAGACATTGACAGATACAACTGTCAATGTCACAAATAAACAGCAGCTGCCATGCGTGCGTGATGTCTATTTAAAAATGGGACGTTCCCATTGAAAGACCCTTTATTTATAGCGCCATCTGTGAATGAGACCGAAAACATATCAGCAGGCGTTATATGCTATCAAAGATTCACCTTTGTCAGACGAGAGAGTTTTTAAATAGTTAGAATTAGAAGGGTTCGACAAACACAAAGGTTTTCCCTCCTTATCGTTCACCTTGAAGCTGGAAACAAATTTAAACGAACAACAGGATGACAACTTCAACTCCTTCATTTCCATATTCATTAGATTTGGTCCCGTCCCCACATAAATTGCCGAACTATTTTAATTGAACTCTTCTTTCCATAGCTCAAGTTCGGATCTGCATGATTTGAAATTCATTCTTGAATCGTCAAACTTAAATTGGTTCCTGAAAGTTGAAACCTCTCAAATTCGCCGTAATTGCCCATTCGTCCGTCGAAATTTCACGGTGGAAAACGTGTTTCTTCTTCTTTGAGATCGTTAAAGTGGATGAAATCACAATCGAAATGGAAAATTAACTCATTAATCTTCTATATGCTGCTGCAATTCAAATCTAACTCCACATTTTCAAGAATTTCATTGAGTTGGTTCTTACTTGATGGAAATTTATTTTAATTATATAAAATTAAAAAAAGCCCCAATTTATTAATTTACAATAATTGTTTCGCCAAACAACCATATAAGGGACAATTATCGCCACCAGTGGCGTACTCAAGGGGGGGATAAGGGGGATATATCCCCCCCAGAAGGAATATCCATTTTAAGTCACAAGGCTCAATAAGTTAATCGTGCAAAAATTGAATCAACGAATTCATCAACCAGCCGTTATATCAAAGGGCTCGATCTGATCCGACGTCGTCGGCACAATCATTATTTACACACGGACTATAAATGCCAAATTGATGATAAACAATCTCGTGAAAATTAATGACATTCTGAAGTAAAAGCTCCCAACTACTCGAATTGAATCGGCGGAACCCTTCATAGCAAGTTCTCCGTTAAGTAAATAAATAATATTATAAAATACCTAATTATCCCTTTGTCCCGAAGAATATCTTTGTCGGCATTTTGGATTCCATTACTTACTGCGTCAACATGTTCACTCACAAAGATATGACGATAGGTCAGTAGGTTTAGTTCTTTAATATATTCTGTTTGTGGTGGATTATGTGAAAATTTTCTATTATTTAATGTGTGTTCCCTGATCTCCAAAATAATGAAAATCTCATTATGAATAAGTAAACTTCTTTGGAAAACTTCTTCAAAAGAAGGAAAATTGATGCTGGCGAATCTTCAAGTTTCTCCCTTTGAGTACAATAGCTGACACTTCAACAGATGAAAATAAATCTCAAGAAGTGTCTTTAAATTCAAAGGACATTGGAAACTTTGTGGGTCAACATGTCAGCGATATAAAATATGTGATTAGTTCACTTTGGGTTCCACCGACATACAAGTTTCACTCGAAAAATACAGTGATAAAAGAGTTAAACTTCGTTTTCAACATAAGTGGCTCGTAGAGTTCAATTGGCTCTTGTACTCAGCAAAAGAAAACGGAGCGTTTTGCAAATTCTGTGTATTTTTCGCCACAACAGGCGGGTCTAATAGCCAGGCGTTGTGTGCTTTGGTGAAAACCAAAATGGATAACTGGAAAAAGGCAAAAGAGGTAAATTTTCATAAAATTTTATTTTATAACTGTAAGATAAGCTATGATTCATTTTTGTCGATATTCAATTCACATCGGAATACTCAATTTTATAAAGAATGCATATATGCATACGATATGAATAAAAACAATATTCTAATTTCCGCTAATATTTTATTGACACTACGATCGTTACGTCATACCATGACTTCTTCAGGTGAGTATTACAAGATACTGAAGAAGTCATGGTATGACGTAACGATCGTAGTGTCAATAAAATATTAGCGGCAATTAGAATATTGTTTTTATTCATATTTTCAAGATGAATTTCCGTCAAGTAAAGACCGAAACAATCATAGATGTGCATACGATATTTTAGTTGAAATAAAAACGGAAGTTTTAGAGAGTATAATAGACTTGATAGACGAAAATCGAAAAATAGAGCTAGAATTGAACCTATTATAGAAGCTGTATTAGTATGCGGTAAAGAGGAAATGTCACTTATAGGACATAGAGATTTTGGAGAACTAAAATTAGATGATAGTTCTGTAAATGAGGGAAAATTTCGTGCATAATTGAAATATAGAGCTAGGGGTGACACTAAGCTAAGGGAGGCTCTTGAAAAATCAAGTAAAAGGGAGACTTATATAAGCCCAAGAATACAAAATCAAATTATTAACAGTATGAATACTATGTTGCTGAATAAATTGGTATCAAGAATTAATGAGGCAGGATCGTTTTCTATTCTAGTAGATGAAAGAATATATGCAACATATGTGTAAGATATGTCAATGCAAACAAAATCCACGAGGATTTTTTTACAGTTCGTTCCAGCAGAAAGTGTATCCGCCGAAAGTATATCTCATATAATAATAAATATTTTGGAAAAATTTGGAATAGAACTCAAGAATCTTGTCGGGCAAGGGTATGATGGTGCAAGTAATATGTCAATGGCGTTCAAGCGATTATTCGTCGTAACTACCCTAAGGCGATTTATGTGCACTGTGCTGCCCATTCTTTGAATTTGGTCATATCAAAAGCTTGCGAAATTCACACTCCAAAGAGACAAACTGTTCTACTAACAAATATTGATGAGTCTAATGAAAATGCTTCCGCAAAAATCTCAAAAGATTATGTGCAACTCGGTGGACATCTAAGTATGAAGCAGTACTAGATTTTATGGAATTATTTGATTACGTCGTTGAAAGTTTAGAGGAGATGTCACACAGGAAATATTCTAGAGATGCGAATATGCTGCGAAACATACTGAATGATTCCGACTACCTGGTCGCATTTCAAGTCGTGAATCAAATATTTTGTTATGCCTTACCCCTTTGCCGATTCCTATAAAAATCTGTAATCGACCTCAGACAAGTTGTAACTATGACGGAAAATACTATTTCTTGCCTGAAAATCATACGTCAAGATGCCAAAACACATTTCGACTCGATCTTCAACAAAGCTCAGGTAAAAGTTAGAATACAAAATTTGTTTGTCAGTTTTTTATTATCTTGCATATTTCAGGCTCTTGCCTCAAGTACTGGAAACAACATTAAGGTAAAAAGAATTGTTTCACGCCAAAAAAGTAGGGCAAATCCTATCATTTTGCAAGATTCAGAAGCACCAGCAGTGGACTATTTCAGAGTTACCATTCACATTCCATTCATTGATTATTTTATCAGCCAGTTAGAGGAAAGATTTGCAAACCATAAACAAATTTTCAAGGGCTTTATGTATCTGCTGACAGGAGAAAAACAACTGATGCCAACGAGTATGACGAACTTTTAGATTTCTATATACCTGATGTATCCAGATGTATTTCAAAAACTGAAATTAAATTGTGGCACATTCATCTGACTAATCATCCAGATATCAAAAGTATTAGTCCAGCTTTGGCTTATCTGGAAATACGTAATCCACAAGCTTTAACTAATGTGTACAAGCCATTACTAATATTCTGTAAGATACCAGTTTCTACAGCGGCAACAGAGAGATCATTCTTAACATTGAAAAGAATAAAGAACTATCTTCGAAATCCAACTTCTCAAAACAGGCTCAACGGCGTAGCAATGATGTCTATTTATAGGGAGTTGCCTATTTCCGAAGAAGAAATTATTGATGAACTTTCAAAAAGACCTAGGCGACTAGATTCTGTTCGATAGAAGTATATCCTCCGAATAACCAATTTTTTTCGTTTATAACTTTTTTATTCCCCTCCAAGGCTCATGCCTTGGTACGCCACTGTACCTCACTAAGTGGGATTAATATATTCAACAAGAGAGATCTGATAACAGTTGTTTGCTCGTTGAGAAGAATTTTGAGGTTCTTGTACAGGGTCTTTCATTTATATCGCCCCATTTTGTTTTGTAAATAAAAGACATTTATTTGAAATTATTGAAATTTTCATTTCATTATAAAGTTCAATGGATACTTTCCATGACTCTCTCACACAAATAATGTCGTATGTTAGCAATTATTCGTTCAAATTGATCTGTTATTCGTCTGAATTTGCTGGTTGATTGCTGTAAACTAATTACTCAATGTAACCCCAAAGAAAGAAGTCCAATGGAGTTAAATCGCTTAGAATGGTATTCTCATGAAAATCTGCATCATTTCCGATTTTTTCTAAGCACCTTATACTGAATACACGACGTTTTAAATGATCTGTTGGTTTGAGTTCTTGAGTAAAAACTATTTTGTATGGATGTAAACCAAGGTTTTTTCGTAAAATTTACCACAAAGACGTCTGGTACATGCCAAGTTCTTGTGAACCTCGAGAAATCGATAAATTTTGGTCTTTACGAACGCATTCACATGCGGCAGCAATATTCTCTTCACTTCTTGCATTTCTTTGTCTCAGTGGTACTGTAACATCATGATGTGTAAAATTTCTTTCAAACTTCTTGACTAAATGTTCAACTGTTATTATAACGACCCAAAATTGGATTTAAAGCACTTAAAGTTAGAGTAACAGATAGCGATTTTTCATAATAAATTTGTTTTATTTGTAAACGTTTTTGAGGTGTGTACCCTTCCAAGGTTAAATGGTAGACATTGACAAATACAACTATCAATGTCACAAATAATCAATGGCTGCCGTGCGTGAGTAATGTCAATACAAAATGGGGCGTTCCCATTGAAAGATCCCTTACCTGTTAATTTCTATTGTTGCCAATTGTGTGGGTGTGCTACTTTTAATTTCGTTATAGATAATTACATTGTTGTTGTTGAAATTGTGTCCAAATTCTTTCAAATGACTCGTATACATTCTGTCAAGAAAGTACCGGGAATTATCGATTTAAATCTGGCGGGGCAATGAGGCAGGTAAAAATTTTTTTTCCTAGATTGGTACCACTGTCCTTAATTACTATGCCAAGCTTGAGCGGGATCTGTCAACTAGTGTGTTTACAACAGCTGATTAAGTCAGTCGATGTCAGAGTGCGTGCCGATTTTTACTATGGGTGATTACGTTCAGCAAAGAATTTGTTTAAAGTTTTGTGTTGCAAATAATTTTCGTGTGCCGATGCATTGAAAATGTTGCAAAAGGCCTTTGGTGATAATGCTCTATCGAAAACTCGTGCATATCAGTGGTACAGAGCCTTCAAGGACGGACGCCCATCGACGGCTTCGATCGAAGATAACGTCGATAAAATTAAGGAAAGGGTGCTGGAAAACCGTCGTACCAGCTTGAGAGAGATAGCACATGATCTTAAGATATCCCACGAGTCCGCACGTACGATTTTGATTGATATTTTGGGCATGAGAAAGGTGGCCGCACGACTCGTACCGAAAGACCTGAATTTTCTTCAAAAACGTCATCGCGAACAGGTTGCTTCAGACATGCTGGATCGCTGTAATTCCGATTCTACATTCATGGAACGCATTATAACTGGTGATGAGACCTGGGTCTACGAGTGCGATATGCAAACAAGCCAGCAATCATCGGAATGGGTGGCAAAAAATGAGCCGAAACCGAAAAAACCACGCCAAAGCCGCTCGAAAATGAAGGTGATGCTCATTGTTTTCTTTGATATCCGTGGCGTGGTGAACTACGAATTCATTCCAGAGGGTCAGACGGTAAACAAGGAGTATTACCTAGGCGTTATGAAACGTTTGCGTGAGCGTATCCGTAAGAAGCGGCCAAATTTGTGGGCGAACAACTCATGGATTTTGCATGACGATAACGCGCCTTCTCACCGAGCTACGATTGTGACTGACTTTCTCGCCAAAAACTCAACAAACGTGCTTCAGCAACCACCGTATTCGCCGGATTTGGCTCCCTGCGACTTTTTCCTCTTCCCAAAACTAAAATTGCCCCTTCGTGGCACCCTTTTTGAGTCGATTGAAGCCATAAAACAAAATTCGGCGCGAGAGCTAAAGTCCTTCCCGGAAAGCGCCTATAAAAAATGTTTCGATAATTGGAAGTGCCGTTCCCGGTACTTTCTTGACAGAGTAGTATATTGAGTGAGTATAACTGATGTATGTAAGATTTCTCTAGTGCTCATGAATTTTTTCTTGAAAGATCTTGTATACACTATCGAGTTTGGCCCATATACACAAATTAAGTAAATTCAAGTAGGAACTCCATTCAGGGGAACAAAAAAAATTGTACCTCAATTTAAGTTAACCATAGAGAATTAGCAATCGCTTAGTTTACAAATAATAATTTATATTTGATATTTATCCAATAAAATTTGTTTAAAATTATATACAAAATTTGTTTTCATATGGAAAAATCTTATTCTAAATTTAAATTAATTAAGAGTATAAATGTGTTCATGCGATTTTTTGTCTATGCAAACAGCCCTTTTTCTTTGCCGATGGAAGAGTTGTTCACACATGAGAAAACGGCGTCTCCAAGTGTTCTTGCGAGTTCCTTTTGCGTTCGTGATGGATCTTGATCGAGCCTGGCCTCTAATTCTTTTCCATTAAACTGTGGTGGCGTTCTTCGACTTTCCAATCAAAATTGATGATTTTAAACCTTCACTTCGGACACATATTGAGGTAAAAACTCCACGCAAGAACACATTTTTTTATATTCGGTACAATAATTGATGTTTCAGAGCACACGGAAACTTCTGTGTACACTTTGAAACCAAAATCGCTAACCCATAACAGCGAAGGCTTTGATAAAAGATTAAAGGAAATGTTACTAAAACGCTCTAGCTTGAGCTAGCAATTTTGCCCGTCCGCACTTGAAACATCCTACTTCGTAAAATGCCCCATAATGCGCCAAGGAAAAGATAAATTAAACTTATCTTTCCTGAATGAATCTCAAATTATCAACCTGATCGTGAAAATGCAAAGTCTTACTCCCATCTATTTATTTCAACTTTACAATTAAAACAGTGACTCTTATTTACAATATGATACAATTTTACAGTTTGATTGAGGTCCCAGATTTACGTAAGGATTCATCTTTGGGGTTCGCCTTGAATAGTGTTCTCCAGGGTGTCGGAATGATAGTACCCTCTCCAAGAAAAGTTCCTATTCTGCATATAATCAGTAGGTGTTCAGTTTCAAATTGTTCCAAATGACCAGTAGAGCGTCCGGAACCCAAATGGTGCGGTAATAAGATACTCTATATCCGGCACAAGGAAGATTATCTGGCATTGAGATAATCTAAGCAAAAAAGCAATCAAAATTGTTCCGTTCTAAGAACATCCTGTACTAAGATCTCCGGTACAATGACTGTGAATTACAAATCCATAAGGTAGTGCCCGTGCAACACGTAATCTCACTTCCGGTGACTCTAGATATTATTAAAATTATTTACAAGTCAATAAACATGAGATAAAATACCTAGACACACAGGAATAAGAGCACGTTATTCGATCATGAGCATGAGAAGGGAAATTAAATGCATAATATCATATAGGTATGAAAATTACAGTCGAAAGCATAGAAAATTCAATATACATCGATAACCAACGTCGGTTCAGTGGAGCAGTGGAAGAATCAAAACCTCAGCGCGATGCGATGACGAATAAACAACTGTTCTCTCTTAATGCCATTATGAAGTGAAGATTTGTCGGTCGAAAGGCTGTGTAAAGGTTGATTTCAGCACCACCGAATCATTCGCACTTTCGATCGAAGTATCCCCACTTCACAATGGCATTGAGGGAGGACAGTTATTTATTCGTCATCGCATCGCGCTGAGGTTTTGATTCTTCCACTGTTCCACTGGACTGACATCGTCCTACAGATTAACATTGAATTTCCTGTTTTCAACTGTCTTTTCTATACCTGTATAAAGCAATAAGTTAACCTGATGAAAACCCACAAAGAAAACTTTCCAATACGTCCAGTTGTCTGTTTCACTAGTCATCCCACATATAAATTAGAAAAAGAACTAAATCAAGTGTTCAGATCACTGACAAATTTCACTTCAAAACATTCCATAAAAAATTCCATTGAATTAGCTAAAAAACTGAAAAACTTCACAATACCAAATAACTCATATCTATTATGTCTAGATGTAGATAATATGTTCCCAAATATTCCAAGAACTGATACAGTAAATAAGGTATCTGAAATCCTAGAGCGTTCACATGTTAATCCATTATTGCACTGCGAATTCATAATTCTTTTGGAACTATGTCTCCAAAGAAACTATTTTCAGTTTAATAATGAATTATATGAACAACCGAATGGTCTAGCTATGGGCTCTCCACTAAGCCCACTTCTTGCGGATATTTTTATGTCATCTATGGAAACCAAAATATTTGACTTAGATTTACCAGTGAAAATTCATTTCTGGTATAGATACGTAGACGACATACTTGCGTGCATCAATGGAACAGCTAGACAACTAGATCAATTTCTAAAAATAATCAATAGCATTCATCCGACCATAAAATTCAAGTTAGAAAAAGAAAAAAAACAGAAATATTTCATTCTTGGACCTTTCTATAACACATTCAAAAAACAAAATTGAATTAAATATATATAGAAAACCTACCTACACGAATATTTGCATTCCCATAGACTCTAATCATCCATATCATCAAAAAATTGCAGCCTACAGATCCATGATACACAGAGCATATTCCTTACCTCTCTCAAAATCTAACTTCGAAAATGAAATAAAAACCATAAAAACAATAGCTAAGAACAACGGTTTCAGTGAAAATATAATAAATAAATTATCAGCCAAAAAATATTCCCAAGTAGTATCATATCAAATATACCCCCATACAAAATTATATAATAAAGAAAAAATTATTTCATTGTCATATTTTGGAGACGTAAGTGAAAAAATCGCTAATATTTACACAAAATTGAATTTGAATGTAGCCTACAAATCTGTTAGCAAATTATCCTCAATTTTATTCAACGCGAAAGACACCACCCCAAAAATAGAAAAATCGGGAGTTTATGAGTTAACCTGTTCAGATTGCAATAGTATTTACATAGGTCAGACTGGACGGTCTTTTAAAACTAGATTCAGAGAACACCAAACTGACTTTAAAAAGAATAAAAAATCATCAACATTTGCAACACATTGTATTGACAATGGTCATTCATTCCCATCAATTGAAAATCTGAAAATCCTCCATCTTGCATCAAAAGGGAGAAAATTAAATTATCTAGAATCAATTGAAATATTCAAAGCGCTGCATAATGATGATATCGATATAATGAACGACCAGACTGATCTGTGTAAATCAAAAATATTTAATGTTTTTAAGTAACCGAAATAGCTTCAAAAAGTACCGACATTTCCACATAATTATTTTCTGCTATTTCTTACTTGCTACCTGTTGAAAAAGGAATTGTTCATGTACCATCATAAAAACCCATAACACCTCTGTAATCCTTGTTATTGCTTTTCACTGGAAATATTTATTCTGAATAATTTGTAACATCTGTTATACAGTTTTTGTACCAAATGGAACATTACTTCAAAACTGAATCTGTAACTAGCGCTTTAGTCCTCTGTTACGTCTGAAGATGAACGGTCATCGTTCAAAACCGCGGTAACATGTGAACCAAAAATAATAAAAAACCTTGGTAGTAAATACATAGTAACTCCAATCTATTGTGTTTCAATAAGTTAACCTGTGTAACTTGCAGATAATGAAATAAATCAAAAATAATAATTGCCATTCACAAACACTTTATCGTACTTCGGTAGCATAAGTCAAAAAGTGGCCAATAGGTTTTCAAAATTAGATGTTAATATTGCTTTCAAAGCATAAAATAAATTATCATCTGTATTATTTAATGCCAAGGACCCAACTCCAAACATACATAAATCGGGAGTTTATGAGTTATATTATTAGACCTGCAGTAATAAATATATAGGACAAACGGGACGTTCCTTCCAACGAACATAAAATAAATTTCATTAAAAATAAACAAACCCCCACTTTTGCCACTCATTATTTAGAAAACGGCCATCCTTTTTCGACAATAGATGAACTTAAAATTTCACATGTTGAATCGAAAGGAAAGAAACTTGATTATTTAGAATCAGTTGAAATATTCAAATTAGTTCACAATAAAAATAATGAATGACTGTAGGGATCTATGTTAATCCAAAATTTTTGAGATACTTAAATAAGTAACATCTGTTTATATCTTCTTTGACGTGCCGACGTTCTAATAGTTGTTGAGCGTCCTCTCATTTTAAACCTTTTTTAACCTGTTTTTATAAGCTCTTCTACCTCTGTATATTCATAAATACCCTGTTCTTCTTGTTGAGTCTTCAGTTGTCTGAAGATGGGATAGTTAATTCCCGAAACTCGAGTCACAAGTAGATGTGCAAATATCAAATTATTGGTAGACCAATGTGGTAATTTCTACAACTTGTTTTAATAAAAAAATATTTATCGGGATCTACGTATTACTTGCCGTCTTCTGATCAGATTTCTTATAAGAAGCAATAAAAATTCAATATTCCACGATTTTCATGGATTAGGTAAATACCACTATGTGTGTCTTCATGTAAATTCACAACACGAGAGAAAGAAATCTGGGAAATTCTACGCGTTGACTTTCATTGCGGAAACTCCAAACTTCTTAATGGTCTTAGTGTAATCACATTATTTGAGCATTTTTCAACGATTGTAATTCGAATCAACAGTGGAGCGTTTTAACGTTACAACTTCAGCGGAATGACAGATATTGAAAAGAAAGCCTGATAATGACACTTCAAAATGAATGTGTTGCCAAATGAAACAATGGAATAATTAACTGTTATCAAAACCGCACGAACTTTTTTTTACTCCTTATATATCCTTTATATTACTTTAATCGTTCCTCTTTCGAACTGTTCAATTTCGTTTCAATATCCAGTCGATCTTCTCAATAAAAGAATCGTCACTCATGTATCGGGTGTTCTTTTTAGATTGATAGAACTTTCGATAGGGATAACTGTGATTTGACAGAAGGTAGAAGCCATGTTGTTTCGACATTTTTGTTCAGTAACCATTTACAAATAATCATGGAAAAACTCACGCCGCAACAACGTTTACAAATTGTTGAAACAAGCTAAATTGCCGTATATGGAGTGAAAACAATCTTCAAGAAGTTCTGCAGGTTCCATTGCATCCTGAAAAATGCAGTATATGGTCAGCTTTACATGCTGGAGGCATCATCCGTCCATATTTATTTAAAAACGATGCTGGAGCTAATGTTACAGTAAATGATGGCCCTGGATTATTTTCTTTGGGGTTATGTCCAGTCATTGGTTTATAGTGATAAACCAGATACAATTGTTATACAACAATAGACGCTTTGGAAGCCAACATAACTCGTTTTATTGATGAAATGAGGCTTCAATACTCGAAAAAGTGGTCTAAAATTGGTCTGGTCGAATGCGGTTCCTCAGAGCTAGTCGTGGTGGACATATGCCGGAAATTATTTTAAAAACATACTTGTCATGAAAGCATCCTTCAATTAAAAAAGAATTGGCTTCAATCTTAATTTAAATGTGTTCAATTTCAATTTGAAGTTCCATCACTCTAAAAAAAACACCCGATAGATGTGTAACCAATCGGCCCGATTGGCACCACATCGTTACAATATGATAATCGGTGTAAATGAGATCATCCCCACAGAGTCTGTCGAGTCGATGGTTCATTGCTTACGGTTTATCGAAGTGAGTAAGCATGTTCGGATCATTAAGTCGGCAGTGAAAGACATGGCCTGTAAATTCGACGACCATTAAAGTCAAGCATATTGCCCAATAACATTGAGCATTATAGGGCTTGATGCTCTTACGATTAACAACCTTGCTATTAGCAGTTTATGAGAACTTACTGCGAGCCTACGAGCATCGATGTGTCCAGAATGCTGAATCAAATATTTATGTATCGCAGCGTATTCTGGAGAAGGTTTTATGTTACGAGGTCACTACTGTAAAGCTGATTGTTATCTGGGTTCCGAGTAGTTCATTTGCTTCTTCAAACTTTCATATTCTCAAATGAAGACACGTTATAGGTGCATGTCTAGTTGACTGACGTCCAATTAGAGCTGGTTTTAGAGTTATAAGCATATATAATTATTTCCGGAATATAGGATTTACCATGCATTAAACAATGAAGCTATTGTGCCAGTCGCCCAATATAGTGAATAACTTCACTATATGTTATGATTGATGACGAATATTTAACTACTCTCTGAATATTTCCTCACTCTTTCCAATTGCCAATATTGAGGGGGAAAACATCAATTTGCACCGGCCTGGCGAGATCATTCAGATCCACGTCTAGTGTTGGTTCATTAGTCCACGACGATGATGGAAAAACAAAATGAAAATAGTTCTTTCTTGGAAAATATACTTTTCACTGATGACTCTGAAAGCACAACTCAGGCCGACCTTCAAATATTGATGAAGTAAGAGTGAAAATTAATTCATTAAATCTGCTCAGAGATATGTTTAGATATTTTTTAGCTCAACAAGGTGGATTATTTGAACCCTTAATACAGACCGTCTAGAAAACATCCGGAGAAAACAAAGCTCAATTGTAATCATTTAGTATATATTTTTAATTCTTAAATTGGAAAATCATCATAAAATATTCATCCTATTTACTTATACATTCCCCATTTAACTGTAAACAGTTGACTAAACGTCGAGGTACATTTGAAACTAGATCACCGCCATAATTTTCGGTGATGGTGGTACAGAACTGTAAAACTGACTGAATTAAATCATCTTTATTTCGTGCGCTGTTCGTTCAATTATATGAATCCTATTTGAATACTAACAACCCAGATTTAGTTTTTGTCCATTTATTGCCAGTCGTTATGAATGACCTATGCTTTTGTGTTCATTTTGAAAGTAATATTGAAGTAAAAGTCTTTTAATAGAACATATTTTGGAGTGTTCGACTTAATTGATCTTACTGAGATTTCTATATCGCTCAGAATGCTAAATTCAACAGCATTTAATTTTTTCATATTAATCCAATCAAAGTTAATGGTATTGAATTCATTAATAATACTTACACTAAATGAGAATCAGTTTTGTGATCAGCACAATCGACTGAAGAAACTATTTCAAACTTAAATATTTATTCTAATAATAGGATATTTTTCATGAATTTTCTTACCATGAATATACTTACCAGTCACTATAAAAAACATACTCTCAAGAAAAATAATTACATTTGAATAGAAATATATACTAATAATAAATGTCTTTATTGAAATCAAATTTCAAGTTTACAATTCTTAAAAAATTAATGGCTGAGCAGTTCCCTTTTAAACAGAGTCTGCCCTTTCACCTTATCCAGAAGAAAAATTATAAAGAAGGAACGAAAAAGGAAGAAAACCTACGATCAAAAAATAATATCAAAATTACAACCAAGTAAATATCGGGTGTTTTTTTAGAGTGATTAAACTTTCGATAGGGATATCTGTGATTTGACAGAAGGTAGCCATGTAATTTTGACATTTCTGTTTAATAAGCATTGACAAATTATCATGGAAATACTAACGCTCCAACAAAGTTCACAAATTGTTGAAATTTATTTTCAAAATCAGTGTTCTATTCGTCAAACTTATAGAGGACTTCGTGAAATTTATGGTTTACATAATCGTCCATCAGAGCAGCTTACTCGTCGAACTATCGATAGATTTCGGAAAACATTTTCTCTACTCGATGCATCAACAACAACAAGACAAAGAACTGTACGTCCAGATCGCTGCTGTAAGTCATAGTGTTAATGATGATCCAGATATGTCTATTCGTTGACGTTCACAACAAGTTGGTCTCTGTGCATCCATCACATGGAAAATTTTGCGTAAAGATCATTCTTGGTCTACATCCATACAAGTGAAAACAATCCTCATCCTGAGCAATGCAATGTTTTTACATTTCTTGAGATTTTATAAAAAGTAACTTAGATATCCAATAATATTGAATAGTAAGTAAAATAGTTTTATGATGAAATTCTTAAGATTATGTTAAACGTTTTCGAAATCTATCTCTTTTCATCAGATTGATGAGCAGAAACAAAAATTTTGTTATATCATTTCGATGTCTTATAATGAATGTTTATATTACATGTCGTTTGATATAAGTGGTACTTATCTGACATTAATTCAATTTAATTCCTGAAGTTAAAATTATTAAATGTAATTTTATGAAATTAAATATGTAGAAGGCTAATATTAAAATACTCAAATGATTATACAATGTATATTTTATTCATTTAAAAATGTTTAATGTAATATGCAAGAAATTAATATCATGTATTATCGTAAATTTTTGGCCTTCCACTGCGATCTTTGTCTTCTACGTCGAAATCACAGTTTTTAAACTTTTGAAACCACTCTCGACACGTTCTCTCACTCAAAGCAGCCTCACCATATGCTTCTACGAGCAATTGATGCGCCTCAGCAGCAGATTTCTTTAAATTAAAGAAGTAAACTAATATTTCCCGCAAATGACGCTTACTTGGCTTAAATTTTGACATTTTCAACTTTCAAAAATTATATTTAACCAATACAAAATCAATGATATTAATAGGTTATGTTGTTCTTGAATGTCCAAACTATTTTTTAAGCCGGTTATCATCTGCGAAAGCTAACCGAAACTCCGTGCCGCGCCATCTACAATAAAACGGCGAAAACTTATTTGTAATCCTAATATAATATTTATTATGGAGATTTCTGTAGAAAAGTCTTCTTGAGAGGCAGGTGATGTGAATGCTCTATCAATCATTGAAATGAGAGCAGTAAATCTATGATTATCTGAACTGAAAGGACCTTGAGGAATAATTGCATCTATGAATGTAGTTCTTCCAAATATACTTCAAATTAATAGGTTTCTGTTTAGTCTAGAAAATTTAATTCATTATTTGTATCTATTTCAATTGTAACTTGATTTGGGGATGAATGGAATTCAGAAATTATATTCGCAGTAGAATGTGAAGGGTATTTCATTAACAGCGCCCCGTTTTGTTTTGTAAATAAAACACATTATTCACTTGAAAATTATTGAAATTTTTATTTCATTATAAAAAACAATGGATCTCATTAATTATGGAATAAAACATTTCAATGTCTACCACGAAAACGCTGGCAGGAATGAAGTCGTTGAACCCAATTTTTCATGACTCTCTCACACAAATCAGGTCGTATGTTACTCGTTCAATATTGATCTGTGAATCGTCTCAATTTGCTGAATGATTGCTGTAAACCAATGACTTAATGTAATCTCAAACGAAGAAGTCCAATAGAATAAAATCGCAAGAACGAGGCTGATAATTCATCGGTCCATTTCTTGAAATAATCGAATAACCTAATACGACGCCTTAGATGATATGGCGGTTTGAGTTATTGGGTTAAAATAATTTTGTATGCTAACCAAGTTATTTTCGTCAAATTCCCCACAAAGAAATCGATAAATTTTGGTCTCACTGGCAGTGTGACATTATGAAGTGTAAAATTTGTTTCAAAGTTCAATTGTTCTTTTATCCGGACGATTATAACAACAAAAAATTGGAGTAAAGTTAGAGTAATAGATCGTGATTTTTATAATAAATTTGAATTATTTGTAAACGCTGTTGGTGTGTGTACATTTTCAGGATTAAATGGTAGACATTGACAAATAAAACTGTTAATGTGACAAATAAACAATGACTGCCATGCGTGAGAAATGTGAATTCAAAAACTGAGCGTTCCCATTGAAGGAGCCTCTACCTTAGTCCCACGAAAATTTTTCTAGCGAAGTTTCAACAATAAAACGAACAACTTTCATCAGAAATCTCAAGTAGATTCTTCGTTCCAAAGGTGTAAAATTTCATAACCGGAACATATAATGTGAAATTTTTTCCTGCTGTGAATTAGAAGTAACCAAAGTTCCGTTTAGAGAACAATTGGAAATGATAAATTATGTTGTTAGGTATCAAGCGAAAACAGGTAGGAGTGCTCGGAATTCAAATTAGGTGTATATATTATAATTCCTCTGCAAATGATAGGGAATTAAGTATGATTTAGAGCTCTATATGAATCCGGAAATATCTGAAATTCATGCAAATATTGGCAGGTTTGAGACGCTGGTTTTCCGGAATGGAAATTTGGTGAATTTAATGTTAGAGTAAGGGAGTTTGTCAAAAGTTTTCTTAACATTAATAAATACGGAGTGTTTTCAAAGAAGTGTCAATTTCGAACTGGTTGGACAGAATATACTCTGTGACATTAAAGATGTTGCTCCCAGGAGGATGATGTTTCGAAATCTGGTAGTATAATATTAGAAATATCAACTTGTAATCCTATAAAACCTTAACAATGCATTTCGTGAGTGAGGACAACGATAGATGAGGTCGTATCTACTCCTGATACCTCGTTTCATGCATTTTAGATGAACTGTGTCAGAGTCAGTGGAGGATGGAAGATAGTGGACAAAGTTTCCTCCATATCCTATCGCACACTTGTTCGATTGAATTCAAATCCATTAGCTGAGGTGGCCAGAGAAAAATATTGACTATTGAAGATCTGGAATAATAATTTAGTTTCATGAAAATTATTCAATGTAGGCAACATTATTGTAATGTATTTCTTTTTTTCTTGGTGGAAGGCTTTTCCAATATCTTCAAGAATGGTTATTTTCAAGAAGGTGTTTAGCATAATGTGAATCTTTTTTATTTTTATCGAAACTTCTTTTATGTTCTGTTAGTTATCGTGAGGTCAAGAAAGTTGATGGATTCATTATGTTCTATTTCTGAAGTGAAAACTATTTTTGGGTGGACGTTATTTATAAAATTCTCAAATGTTGATATTTGTCTGTTAGTACCTACGAAACATGCAATTATATCATCGTAGGTACAAATATCAACATTTGAGAATTTTATAAATAACCTCCACCCAAAAATAGTTTTCACTTCAGAAATAGAACATAATGAATCCATCAACTTTCTTGACCTCACGATAACTAGAGAAAACGATAAACATAACTTCGCAATTTATCATAAACCATCACAAACAGATACCATTATACACCGTAATTCTTTTCATCCATTCCAACACAAACTAGCAGCTCTCCATAGTATGATATACCGTTTATTGAACATTCAACTAAACCAAGTCAATTTCCAAAAAGAAAAATGTATAATTAAACAAATAGCTTACAACAATGGATATAATACATCTCTAATAGATAATTTAATTAACCAACGTATACACAAAAACACATTAAAAGAAATTTATCCAGTAGCATCTGATCTATCTGAACACAAATACGTTAGCCTCACATATCTCGGAAACATTAGTATTCAACTAAAAAACCTACTTAAAAAAGAAAATATTAAAGTCTCTTTCAAGACAAACAATCCTATTAGCAAATACATCAAAAACAATAAAAATAGTATGGATAAACTTCAATTATCAGGTGTATACAAACTCACTTGCCCAGATTGCCCAAAGATTTATATTGGTAGAACAGGTAGAAATTTCGGTACACGCCTAACAGAACATAAAAGAAGTTTCGATAAAAATAAAAAAGATTCACATTATGCTAAACACCTTCTTGAAAATAACCATTATTTAACAAAAGAAATAGAAATTCTACATGTTGAAAATAGAGGTCTAAAATTGAACTTATGGGAAATTTACGAAATAAATAAACATAAAAACAGCAATAACCTAGTAAATGAACAAATAGATTTTTATTACACCCCTCTATTCAATATTTACAAGGTATCGAGTGAACATGATTCTGAAGGGAATATTCTTTGAGAAAACCAACCCGACGAACAATTTAAAAACACATGTACACCTTCTGTAAAAAATCTTATAAATTAATTGTACAACAACTGTTACTTCGTATTCTGATGAAGTCTTTCAAGCAAAGACGAAACGTACGTCAATACGAAAAATAAAGTAGAAAATGTAAACAAGTGTTTTATTTTCTAATGACAAAAACGACATTACACCGTATTTTGCATAAAGACTTCGCTCTTAAGGCGTCTAAAGTTCAGTTAACACAAGAACTCAAGCCGATCACCAGCAACGTCGTATCTTAGGCTGGTTGGGTCCTTCAAATGTATCAAAACGATTCGGATTTTCATCGAAAAAACAACTTTTTCACCTCGGGGGCTACGTTAATAAGCACAATAGTCGCATTTTGGGATCGGAAAATCCAAAAATAATTGTTGACAAGCCTGTCCATCCTCAACGTATCACTGTTTGGTGCGGTTCTTGGGTTGGTGGTGTGACTGGACCTTACTCATTAGAAAATAAGGCTGGTGCAACTATTACCGTAGCACTACCGAGCTATGGTTAATGATTTTTTATGACAGGAATTGGAATATATTGATGTGGACGACGTTTATTTTCAACAAGACTGCGTAACGTGCCATACAAGCAACGAAACAATTGCAATTTTGCTAGAAAAGTTTCCTGGCCGTGTTATTTCTCAAAGAACTGATCACAATCGGCTACCAAGGTCTTGTTATTTAACACCTTCAGATTTTTTCTTTGGAGTCACGTGAAAGATGAGGTCAATGCTCCAAAATCGATTCGGAACTTAAAGATGGCATTCGTAAAGTTATCGAGGTCATACAGCCGCAAATGTGCGAATTGGTCATGAAAAATGTCTTGAAAAGGATAGGGTACTGCAACCGAAGCCGTGGCGTCTATTTGGCTGATGTCGTTATCCATTAATAATGGCATACCTTCTACTTCACAATAAAATGAACTTTCATTGATTTCTCATAAAATATACTAGTTTTTTCATATCAAAATGAAACCTCTTATTGGAAAACCCTTCATAACAACATACTAGTGAAATTTCGCAAGTTCCAGATGCTCGCTACTTTTCCATCACACATTTCCCTCTGTTTAATCAAGATGCCTGAATTCACCGGGACTGTACTTATTTTATGCTTCCCTATATGGTCCAGCAATTATTCCCCACTGCAATTCGGCTAATGAAGCGAATATTTAACATCGTCCAGACTGGGTGTTGTTGCAGCCTGTTCTGTTACCAAGGTTTCTCATAGCGATGCACACCAACCAAGTACCGTAATGTATTTCGGTGTAGGAATTTTAAGTGCACCCTCCACGATCCTGGCATAATTGTAAGTCTATAGTCTAGACATCTGTCTAGTTTCGTGTACATTTACATACAACAAGAACGAGCCGGGATCTGGACGATCCTGCGTCACTGGTCCTATCTGTGCTCAAATAATACAGCACATTGCTTGACCCAAAACTGGGCAAATTTAGTGGAACGAATCAAAATGTGACCGCTGTGCCCACCATAAAATAAGGATTTATTTTACACTCCACGTAAATGGACTCCATAAAGATAAACTTTATATAATGTTGTGATAGTTATAAAATTGAAGTGGCTATAAATTACCGTGAAGTTTTGGAATATACTGCTCTTTCTACGGAATAGCTTTGCCCTCTTTATTGGCGGAATTCAGCATGGCATTATTTTTGGAATTGTTTTATATGGACGGATTCCTATTTTGATGAAAAGTGGAAAATGTTATGGAGATACTATTATTATAATGATTGCCAAAAAGAAACTAACCTTTGGAAGAATTGCGTGGTATGTAGAGATTCCTCTTTGAATTCTTCGGTGTAATTGATTGAACGTTAATCAATTAGTATGCATATTGTGTGATAAACATATATATCAGGTGGTTTTTTTAGAGTGATAGGAGTTTAAGTTGAAATAAAACACATTTAAATTAAGATTGAAGCCAAATTTTTTTCTTATTTGAAAGATAATTTTATGACATTTATATTTTAGAAATAATCTCTGCAATATGTTTACCACGACTAGCTCTGAGGAACCGCATTCGACCACTTTTTCGAGTAATTCAGGCCTTATTTCATCAATAACACGAGTTATGCTGGCTTCCAAAGCTTCTATTATTTCTGGTTTATCAGCATAAACCAATGACTTGACATAACCCCAAAGAAAAGAATCCAGTGGAGCTATGTCACATGATCTTGGAGGCCTATTAATGGGACCATTTCTCAAAATAATACAAGCGCCAAATCTTTCTTTCAATAAATCAATTGTTACGGTAGCAGCATGAGGTGTAGCACCATCTTGTTGAAATCAAAACACTTCTGGGTCGATACCATTCAAATTTTGAAACAAATAATCATTGATCATCGATCTGTAACGAGCACCATTCACTATAACATTAGCTCTAGCATCGTTTTTAAAGAAATATGGACCGATGATGCCTCCAGCGTGGAAAGCACACCATACAGTGCATTTTTCAGGATGCAATGAAACCTCCAGAACTTCTTGAGAATTGTTTTCACTCTCTATACGGCAATTTTGCTTGTTTACATAGCCGTTCAACCAGAAATGAGCTTCATCACTAAACACAATTTTACGATAAAAAGGTGAATCAACTTCAAGCTGTTCTAGGGCCCAATCAGCCAACAAACGACGTTTATTATGGTCAAGTGGCTTCAGTTCTTGAACCAGTTGGATCTTGTATGGGTGTAGACCAAGATCTTTACGCAAAATTTTCCATGTGAATCATCATTAAAACTATGACTTACAGCAGCGATATTTTCTTCTGTACGTATAGTTCCTTGTTGTTGCATCGATTAGAGAAAATGTTGTCCGAAATCTATCGATAGCTCGACGAATAAGCTGCTCTGATGGACTATTATGTAAACCATAAATTTCACGAAGTGGTCTATAAGTTTGGCGAATAGAACACTCATTTTGAAAATAAATTTCAACAATTTGTAAACGTTCTTGCGACGTGAGTATTTCCATGATAATTTGTCAATGCTTACTGAACAGAAATATCAAAACAACATGGCTTCTACCTTCTGTCAAATCACAGTTATCCCTATCAAAAGTTCTATCACTCTTAAAGAAACACCCGAACTTTATGGGGACATAGGTATACATAGACTGTAATGGGTTTGTTTAAAGCCTATATATTATTCGCTGCTAAATGATCAAATATTAGACTTTTTTTTTGCAATTTAGGGTGAAATGAACAGCCAAATACTAGATGCATACCCAGCATAGTATGCTTTTTGAGTTTCGCAAGGGTAGTAACGCAACAGTTGCGACTAAAAACATTTGCTAGGTTTATCCAAGTGCATTAGACTTTCGTAAATGCCAAAGATGGCTCTCTGGGTTCAGATCCAGTAATTTTTATTTCTCTGATCCCTATCGGTCAAGAAGACCAACAACATCAGACAACGAAGTGCTAAGGGCAGAAGTGGAAGCAAAGCCAAGTAACACCCTCAACCAACCTTGGTCGACCACTGAAGAACATTTGTAGCAAATTGGATAAATAAGCAGAGCGGGTGTTGGGGTCCCCATAATCTGTCCGAAGCGAACAAAGTCAACCGATCTATCACATGGAACGTATTGCTTCAACGGCATCACACGGAACCGTTTTTTGAACGCTTGATCAATAGAGACGAAAAATAGGTCCTATATGATAATCCCAAATCCAAAAGACAGGTTAACATCCCAAAAAGGCGCGTCTGTGTGTTTGTTGTAGTACAGGCAGAATTGTTCATTTTGAAATGATTAAACTTGGAGAATCTCTCAATGCAGATCTTGATTGTGAACAATTCAATCGTGTGAACCAATCTCTAATCAAAAAGTAACTGGCGATTGTCAACAGAAAAGGCGTTATTCTGTTATTCATCTCGAGATATTTTACTCAAAAACCAGTTTTTTTATCGGTCCAGCATTGAAAATTTGCACACTAGATAGAAAAAAGTTGCTGAAATGAAGTTCATTATTGATAAGAAATAAAAACTTGTTAATAGTTCATTTGTTTGAATTCAATTTAAAAAAGCGGCATTGTTTTCCGGTTCACATATATTACAGTGTACAATTTTGGGTTGTTTTACAGAAGAGTTGATGGAAAGGTGTAATTTTGAACTTTATTTGCGGTGAAAATACTATCTTTCTCGTAAAGGAGTAGATCGATGAGCTTTCTCACCGTTGTTCACTGTCACTGAATTCACGCCCCGCGGGCATTAGATCTTGACGAGATGGAAGCGCTTGTCAGGACTAGGATCCTAGTTTCGTCCCGGCGAGGGTTAAGTCACTGGACCTGTATGGTACAAGATCTCCGAATGAGGCTCTAGTTTTGCCGTTCTGGTGAAATGGAGGGCTGAGTCGGTTGATTAACTCAGTGACAGGTAGTCTGTCGCAGCACAGGGCTTTTCCCTTAAAACTGGCGCACTCTACCCTATCGCAGTATAAATCTCCGGATTCTGTGTAATGGCCGAGTGCGTTATGTAGCATACTGCGTTATCTCGAGGGGGTGGATTGCCCTTAGGTGTTACTTGTACTACCTGGCCACCCCATTGGTGTTGGACTCGAGGGAGCAGTGGTTGAAAGTCCGCATGCTGGACTAGGGAGGTATTTATTTCATTTGTCTGTTCGCAGACCCCCATGTTCAAGATATTCTCATGAAATGACTCGGGGTGTAACGGGACTTGACGGTTCGACCGGCTTGTCCTGGCCCCGGATCAATGCGTAACTTTTTAGGGTTTGTGGATCTCGACCAAATGGCTTAGCCGTTAGTGCTTGGCGCCAGGATCAATCAAATGACTTCAAGTGGGTTCGGTGGATCAGGACATACAGGCCGTTAGATGGTGCTCGTACTAGGATCAATAGAAGTCATCAATCTTGAGATTATCTTAGTTCATGGGACTGCGTTCGTGTGCTTGGATAAGAATTAATTTCGTCGGGTGAGTTGCGTCACAAACCAACTGGGGTACTGACCTACAGAGCCAGTAGAGGTTGAATAGTGCTTCGCTGCTACCAGTCAGACGGTTCTGGCTTTCGAGTCGGGGTCCAAACTGGAAGCTGGTGGGTTCATCTCTTGGGAGAGGTTCTCGCTTCGCGTGATGATATGGCCTAATCCTTATCACACTTTCTACCTCTAGGGGTGGACTGTGGAGACTGCTTAGTAGTCACTTGGTGAACGAGCTATGCTCGTATGCCATATACGAAAACCTGGTAGAATTCACGTCACTGAGTTCACTTTTGGAATCAATTTGCGATTCACTTCATACATGTACAACGTAATTATAAGTAAATAATGCAGATCGTACATTAACTTCCAGACCTTTCAATGCATTATTGTGTTATCACGAAATATTCCTTGAGAACTTAAAAGTGAATGCAAATATAACCTTCTTCAAGAGCAGAGAGAGAGTGTGAATAGTACTTACTTGTTCAAAGACCAGAGGGAGAGGATGTATGTAAAAAGAAGAGGAGTAGAGAATGTTGCGTGACCGTTTGGTCGAAGCACAATGAGAGAGAGGGAGTGTGTCGTCGTGTCTAGGCCGAGTACCAAAGAAATACTACCGAATGCTTACCGCGAGGTGGCAAAAACCGACTGCGTTAGGAGTCATATGTGTGACAGATACAGAACTCTACCCCAAATCTTGAAACAGCGTTGATCTGAACATCTGGATCTGGTTTTAAGGTTTCTACGAAAACTATGAGGGATAGATATTTTTGATGTCTAGCTGGTGTGTAGACCGAAATTCCATTTGTAATACCATACTTCGTTTAATTTCGAAGAAATCGAACATTTATGATGATTCGATTTTACAAATTTTTCACACGTCGAAGTATCTTTTTAGGAACGACGGGTGACTAAATTTTCAGGTTCTTGTTTTTTTTGCGTGCTCGTTTCAGGGAACAGCATGCTATTCGTCCAAATGTAATTTTCGAATTTTGGGCCGAAAGTGGACTTAAACGACTTAGTTGGACATACTGATGAAGAATCTGAGTGTAAAGAATTGCTTGGTATGTAGAGATACCTTTTTGAATTCTTCGAAAGTAATTGATTAAACGTCAATCAATTAGTATGCAAATTCTTGGTTGAGCATACTTCAAATGGGGGTGAAAAAGGGATGTATGTAACTTAAATGCTTTATTCACAGCCTAAAATACATATAATACAAGTTCAAAAGTTTAATTATTTTACCCAAATTCAGGGAGTTGTTGTGTGGCCAGATGTGGAATGTAATCCTGCTCGCAGAGTCCATGTAGAGAATTGTCAGCAGAAGTACATATAATACAAGTGTACAATTTTGAGTTGTTGACCCAGATTGAGGTGGATACACTATCTTGATCCTGGAACAGTTCTTCCTTGAGTTTTTTCTATTGTTGTTCACGACACAGTTTTATTGGTTTCACTTTTGAGTTCACTTTTCACAACTTAATATCTAATTACGTTACGAGAGCTTACTTCAAGGGAATGTGCGTGGGATCAGAACTTGTCTTCAACTGAACTTTCTTAACTGACTTTTCATACAGGGTGAGTAGTGACCTGTCTGGCGCAGGGGATGTGTTCAACTGGTGCCTTTTTGCTAACTGGCGAATGAGAGAATGGATTTGGGCCCGAAAAGGTGGCTCAGGTAATTCCTTTACGACAATCGTCTTGAAACGGCTAAAACGATTCTAATAGGTTTCTAGGATAATCTAATGGAGAATAACTTCGTTTTTTAATTGGAGCTTAGGCCCGTTTAGGTTTCTAGGAATTAAATGATTCATATTTGAAAGGCCTAAATTATTGAACTCTGGGGACGAAACTGTTACGTACCTGCAAAATGAATCAAAAATTCCTTGTTCAAAGTAAATTTGAATACTGAGGTGAGAAGTAAAAGCTTGTCTTTCCCTTAATTTTATCATTAAATGAAAATCTGTCCGCATTGGTTTTAGGGTGGATTGAATAGCTCACTTGATGTAGCCCCAAGCTCGAATAAAAGAGAGGGTTGGTGGAACGAACTGGCAACCTACCCATCGTAAAAAAAACTAATTCTTTATAGGCATCGGGAAAAGGACGGATATCAATGGAAAGAGACACGGAAAGACAACGGACACAAAATATAACCTCCTGGAACAAGAAAGTCCAGGAAATGCTAATGGAGTTGGAGAAACACCGAATAGATGCATGATCACCAGCACATACAAAAACAAATAGTAAATATTGTATTTTTATTAACATAGAGCCCTTTCCTCTTTCAACTAGACGATTAGGTGAGAATTTTCAAAAGTTCCCTAAGGTACGGAACGGTACATTTCTCTGGAACGCACCTCGTAGATTTGTGACAAACAGTTGGAAGACTTCACACGCACACATCATTCGAGTAAAGGCGGCTCCGGAGAATTTGATTACGATGATAGAGCAAAACTAATCGAATAGATCCTAAATCTGTTACTGATATCTGAGAGATATAATATTCCTCAAGATTGAATTTTCGCGCATGACAGACAAACCTTCCCGACTCCGTGGGATCCTTTCGTACAAGATTTATGCGCATATGAATGAATTCAGGAGGCTCAAATTTACGATCTGGGTCGCATTATATGTGGCGATGGAGTAAGATATTCTCAATTTTCATGCACGGCAATCCGTTGTCAAATATTTATGTTTTATCGTTCCGAAGAACAAAAGGTACTTGCGGATGATGTCCGTGTACTGCGTGAATATTTCATGAAGTAAATATCCTCGTATACGGGAAACATCGTAAATTCGGTATATGTTTACCGAGGAATTGTCTCTGCCTGAGAGGAGAGCCATATTTTGTCTATCGGGGCAGAAATATGTCTTCTGGACTTTGTCAGTTCATAATACGGGCAGTTGAATAAATAACAAATGAGAAAAGGAAGTAGGATGCTACTGTTATGTTCCATTTTTCAATTCCTTGTTTCTTCTGAATAAAGATGCATATTGGATATGAACAGTTTTGAAGGGAAGCCGCAGATGGAACTCCCGAATAACCATTTACAGACTCTTCTAGACTAAATGATACCAGTTAGCTTACAAGAAAAATAATTTAAGAAAAGAAAAAAAGAAATACCCATATACAGTGTGGAAACTAAATATGGAATATAATGATTTGTATTCTAATGTTAGAAAATATAAAAACACTGGGATACGTCCACTTTCAAATTCAAAAATAACTGATTTCAACGAACTATATCATTTATGATCTATTATGAATAAATAGCGGATGGAATTTCGAAAGTATTTATAATTGGTTTCAAGAAACTGAATGCTTAAACTACATGATGTAATAGATTTTAATACATTAAAATAAATGCTCAAAATATTCTCCACCTCGTTTTTGGTAATTACACAGTCTTCTATAAAACTCGTTCTTCACTTTGTTTAAAGTTTGAGTTTAAATATTCCGTATTTTTGTAGTTCCTTTCTTTGAGGTCTGCGATGCTGGTCGGCTGTACTGCATAAACATTGTTCTTGAAATAACCCCACAGAAAAAATTCAACAGTGTAAAGTCTGGCGATCTAGCTGACCACTCAATAAAAATTGAACCAAATCCATTTATTAGGGAAGATTGCGTTTAAGAAAGTTCTGACTGGCTTGGATCTATTCCATTAGGAAATCAGTTGACAAACGCAGGAACAACTTCATCACTAATCAAACTCAAATATTTTCCGGCTGTCAAATGCCATCTTTGAATATAGGACCAATAATATGGTCACCTATGAAACCTGTATGTATCTCACGCATCCAATAAGGATTCTCCGCTGATCAATATCTACCATTTTGCGGGTTTATCTTCCCGTTCAATGTAAATAATTTGATTTGATTATCAAAACAGATTTAATCTGTCAGTCTTCTACAATTTTAATTTCAAAAAGTTTTTTATTCAAAAAACCTTTAGAATTAAATTAATGTCTATAATAAGCACCAGACAATATACGTATATAATCAAAACTCAATATACAATGTCAAATGGAATAAATAAACCAACGAATATAAAAAAGTCATCTAAAATTAATAAATAAAAATTTGAAGGAGACAAAATTTTGTTTCTGATCTTACCATAATGAAACCAATTCCTTTTCAAAAACATAAAACACAACTTAAGGATTTCTCAAAAAATATAATTTATTTGAAATATTTAATATATTTAAATATTCAAATAAATTAATTCAAAAATCTCTCAAAACATGCACTTTATCTTCAAAAAACAATTAGAATTCAGATAATCTCTTCATCGGCCCTAAATAATATTTAAACTATCACAATCAACTAACAATCAGTATATCATACCTTAAAGTGCAACCGGAACTTGTTTAAAACAGACTAACTTTAAAAATCCAGATGTCCTATGATCGTCACAAAATCACAGAAAATTGGAAGGTATTATAAGGTTTTCTTTAAACCATTGACGCTCCATAATGAGATTTATTCAAACCTAAATTGAATTATATATTATGTATAAAATAAGATAGAAAAAGTCTTTTTACTTGATAGAAGAAATATAACAAAATTTGAATATCAAAATGCAAATAATGTTGATTCATCAAAAAAAGTGATTGTACTAAGAGCTATTTCACATTTGTTCAGTTTATTCATCATTATTTCGCAGAAATGCGTTCTACGATATGGATCGTCGTATGTTAGCTCCTGCACAAAAGTCATTTCATATTGATAAGTTTTTCTTTGTGGAGACACCTCATGGCAGCTGTATGACTTACATTATTTTTACGGGAAGTTTGACATATACCTCTGCAACACCGCACAAATTATCCAATTTCCCAATATCTTCAACGAATTCCGGTTTTTTTATGGTTTGACACGTCCAAGTTCTCTGAATTGTGCATGAATTTTAGACACAGTACCTTGTGAAATATTAGGCAACTGAGGATACCTATGATTAAATAAGTTTGTCACTTCAACTTGACTTCTGCAATTGTTCCCTTAACTGACCATCATAAAAATCTGAGTCTCAGTTGAATATTTCATTATAGCTTCTACAAGAAATACGTTTTTAATTAGGAATTTACTATTTTAATGTAAATCTCAACACCGCTTCTTCTAACTGATAACAATCCACATTATTTGCAGGTTTTCTTCATTTATCGGCATATGTAGTTAGTTTTTCAGGCATTCATGATAAAATTGTTAACGAAACCAAGATTCACGAGGGTGTCGAGAATTGATTTTGGAAATTTTCCCAACTTAAAGGATAGTTAGTTCAGATTTTTTTCTTAATCTTCATTTGGGTTATTTAAAAATACCATTATTTAACGCGTGATAAATTATAAATTTCATTATATCACCCAGTATTATACATAACAGACCACGCATTAGTTGATAGCAGATTGTTAGATTGTTGTTTTAAAATAAGGATGGACTGTACTGGACTTGCGCGAATCATCCTGAATATTTGAATGTATGCTCAAAAAGAGCACCATTGAATTTGAAAGTTGACGTGTCCCAGTGTTTTTTATAATTATCTAACATAAGGACACAAAGAATTTTATTCCATAAGTGGTTTCCTCCCTGTATGTGTTTAGGCTGTATATAAACCCATTAAAGTCTATCTATCATTACTGTCGCTATAAAGCATGCTAATCCCAGAATTTACATACTAATTTAGCCAGCCCAAAAACCGCACCATACATTGACACGTTGAGGGTGGATAAGTTTTTCAACAATCATTCTTGGATTTTCCGAGCCCCAATGCAACAATTTTCCTTATCAGCGTAGCCTCTGTCGTAAAAATGGGCCTCATCTCTGATAATGTTTCCATGAAAATCAGCACCATTTTGATGCATTTCAAAGGCCCAATCAGCGAAGATACGACGTTGTTGGTTTTCGAACGGCTTAAGTTCTGGTGTTAACTGAACGACGACCCAAAAGTGCTTTAGTTTTGCGAAAGTGAATGCAAAATGTTCACCATTTTTGTAGTGAATTTGAACAATTTCAATGTATTGTTGAAGCGTGTATCATTTCATTTTTAGTAGTGGCATATTTTTTATTTGTCAGATGTCAAAAGATGACAGCTGCCTAGATAGAAAACTATTTAAAATGGAATTTAAATTGGAAAACATTTTATGATAAAGGGTGTTTTAATAAGAGCGCAAGATTTCAGTGTTCGATGAAACATTTTTTTTCTGCAGCATAGTGTTGAAATATTTATTGATTTAGAGAATAAACATTTGGGAATTATGTATGAAACAAAATATTTTGCAAATGACCACTGGAATATACGTACCCTTTCGAGGAAATTTTCAATAACGTTATTGAATACATGTGGTGATATTTCATTGATGCAGCGTCTAATTTCGGCTTTAAATGCTTCGATGGTTACAGGCTTATTAGCATAAACCTGTGACTTCAGATAACGCCATAGTCAGAATTCTAAAGGCATTAAATCACAAGAGCGTGGAGACCAATTCTGGTCACCAAATCGGGAAATGACACGACCAAGATCAAACTCTTTGTTGAGTCAGTTGGATTTTGTAGACATGCAGCTGTAAATCTTTAGTGAGAATTTGCTGAAGAGTGCCTGTTGAAATGTCCAATTCTTGTGCCCGATGGCGAATTGACGTCTCTGTTTGATGATGTGATGTTTCGCACCACTAACTTCGAATGTTTTGATTATTTTTTTCATAGTAGATGAACTAGTCACATTATTTTGACAGAACATTGGACGCACTTAACGAATAGTGGCAATTAAACTTCCACCATTTTGATAATAATTTTTGACAATCAGGACGCGTTGTTCTACCGTGTTATGCTCCATATTTACTAATTCCCATCTGTCAACTTTGGATCTGTCGTGTCATAATCATGTGACATTATGACTGTCAAACATGACGCGCAATTCAAATCTTGCGCTCTTATTGAAACACCCATTATAATATAATTAAGATTTCTCAGGGTTTGGTAGAATTTTTCATGCTTTTATTAATGTCATGATTTTGTTATATAGGTTTTGTAGTTTTTTCTTTGTGCGTTCTTGAGCTGTATAATGAGCGCTGCATCATTAGAGTATTGTAGGATGAGACTGCTCAGTTCTTCTGTAGCTTTGTGGATATCGTGTTCATTAATTAGAAGTGGTGACAATGAAGAGTCTTATAGTGCACCTTGTTTCCGAGAAATTTTTGTTGATTTAGACCCTCATGCTTTTATTACTTAAGGATATTACTGAAATATTTGTAGGTACACTTGGGTGTTCAGTTATTGTAGAAGACCCTCGTGCAACACACCAAAAAACCGGTCTTTCTTCGCGATGATATCAATTGCCAGAAGAAGGAAAAAGTAGTGACTAGCGACGAAAAATACTTTGATTTTATAGCCAAATGTTTACAATAAAGATTTAATTTTGGAAAAAACTGCACGATATTATTTACACTTAAGATAGCAAGATGGAAGAGTAATGGCGCCATATCGCATGACTATGATGGGTGAGGCAACAACCTTTATTATTTTTGTGGTTGATACAGAGTGTGTTGAATCGAACGAGAAGTAAAAGAAACATTGAATTTCCCGAGTTCCAGCATTCGAAAGATGCTTTTCGTGATGTATTGTATATCCATTTGGAAAACTGCTCGCCTGATGAATGGGGAATAGCGCCATGTTCTTCGCTGCTGAAATCCTTCTGGGAAATCGAAAGACACGTCCAACTTCTTCCCGACTTCGCAGTCAGTTGAGCATTTTCGTGTCAGCCGGCATTCGCCAAAGAATGAAATATTCCACTATATTAAAAAAGTTGCTCCTGCGACAGAAGAAATCCGTTCGCACACAGATCTGGGACGACAGTTTTATCTGGAGTAAAAGTTACTGGGAAAACTTGTTATTTGAATCTCACGCCTAGTCCGACGTAGACGCAGTTGTACAATGTATAAAAACGTCGACTAGGCCGATAAAAAGCGAAATGTATCTTGGCGAAAATTGGGGTTGAGAATTTCGCGGAATATTTCACACTTGGCGCATAGCTGAAGGGCGTCTGTTTCTGTCTGAGTATTCTTGTGGGAGTGATAGTCTACAGACACCCCATCCAAACCTGAATACTTGTTGAGCCAACCTGTTCTTGTTAGTTGAAATTTCGGTCGCCGGATTCTAATGTTGGGGTGAATAAATTTCGGACGCTCAGCAATGTTGGAAATTAACTTGGAATTGAAGCTTGCATAATATGGGATGAAAGGAACCTCAGATGAATTAGACGAAGAGCTTCAAGCTATTGTGCTGAGTAGGAAATCCCATAGGAGTGCAGATTAACATTATTTCATTATATAGTTATCGCTGGTCAAAAGTTATCGCTGGTTACACCAAAAAAATTGAGAACCCGGATGGAACGAAGTTTCTTTAAATTAATAAGTGAAGAAATTGTAATAAAATTTCATTTTTTTTAAGTTAAAATAATATTTTTTTTTATTATTAACAAATATAATGTCATAGAAACTTAATTAGTAGGCTCAATTTTAGTAGTAATTGGCTTGTGGTAACTGAAGTAGGAAACATATGTTTGGGATTCTAAAATTTGAATATCAAATCAAATTAAAATATGTTTGTCTCCTACAATTTTAATTTAAAAAAAAAAAATTTTATTCAAAAAACTTTCAGAATTAAATTTATGTCTAAAATAAGCACCGCTTACGTTTAATAGACGTATATAATCAAAACTCAATATATAATGTCAAATGGAATAAATAAACCAACAGATATACGAAAGTCATTAAAATTAATGAATAAATATTTGAAGGAGACAAAATTTTGTTTCTGGTCTTACCTTCAAGAACACCGATTGCCTTTTAAAAAACATAAACACACCTTAAGAACTTCTCAAAGAATATAATTTATTTGAAATATTTAATATATTTAAATATTCGAATAAGTTAATTCAGAAATCTCTCAAAACATGCACTATATCTTCAAAAAACAAATATAATTCTAAGTAATCCCTTCTTGGGTCCTAGATAATATTCCAAATATCAAAATCAAAAAACTAACCTATATCAACAACGCACACGTGCAAAGAAATGAATGTTTCGAAACTAGATCAACTTTATAATTCAAAATTGATCTATGTTCTAACAAAATCAATGAACAGTGTAAGTTATTTTTAAGGCTTGTTTAAATTCATTGACCTTCCATAATGAGGTTTATTGAAGCCAAAATATAATTACATATTATATATAAAATAAAATAGAAAGACTTTCTACTTGATAGAAGAAATATAACAAAAATTGAATATCAAAACAAATTAAAATATGTTTGTCTTCTACAATTTTAATTTCAAAAAAATTTTTATTCAAAAAACTTTTAGAATTAAATCAATGTCTAAAATAAGCACCGCTTACTTTTAATAGACGTATATAATCAAAATTCAATATATAATGTCAAATGGAATAAATAAAGCAACAGATATACGAAGGTCATTGAAATTATCAAATAAATATTTAAAGGAGACAAAGTTTTGTTTCTGGTCTTACCTTTAAGAACACCAATTGCCTTTTAAAAAACATGAACACACCTTAAGGACTTCTCAAAGAATATAATTTATTTGAAATATTTAATATATTTAAATATTCGAATAAGTTAATTCAGAAATCTCTCAAAAATGCACTTTATCTTCAAAAAACAAATATAATTCTAAGTTATCCCTTCTTCGGTCCTAGATAATATTCCAAATATCAAAATCAAAAAACTAACCTATATCAACAACGCACATGTGCAAAGAAATGAATGTTTCGAAACCAGATCAACTTTATAATTCAAGATTGATCTATGTTCTAACAAAATCAATGAACAGTGTAAGTTATTTTTAAGGCTTGTTTAAATTCATTGACATTCCATAATGAGGTTTATTGAAGCCAAAATATAATTACATATTATATATAAAATAAAATAGAAAGACTTTCTACTTGATAGAAGAAATATAACAAAATTTGAATATCAAAACAAATTAAAATATGTTTGTCTTCTACAATTTTAATTTCAAAAAAATTTTTATTCAAAAAACTTTTAGAATTAAATTAATGTCTAAAATAAGCACCGCTTACGTTTAATAGACGTATATATGCAAAACTCAATATATAATGTCAAATGGAATAAATAAATCAACAGATATACGAAAGTCATTAAAATTAATAAATAAATATTTAAAGGAGACAAAATTTTGGGAAAGTTTTTACGTTTAACATTAACTACTTTATTCCTTGTCATGGTAATGTTGGATGTTCGCTATTCAATAGGTACAGCAGCATTATGTACTTTGCTTTGAACTGTTAGTAAAGCAGCTTTTTTTCTTGATTTTTGCCCAACCTTTAGTGATCCACAGAATTCGAGCCAAACTCTGCAAATTACGTTGTCCTCATTGAAGTCTAGGTGAATTAATTTACCAACGGCACCATTAACTAATCCATCACTTACATCGATGTTTGTTGTGATAAGATAATACTTTCCTTTCACAACAATGATTTGGTAAGGTAATCCCCCAGTATCGATGACAGATTTTTTGTGTAGTTGTAATCTAAAAGAAACTTCTTGTTCTTGATTTTTAGATCCGGTTATTATAATATATTATTTGCTATTGAGATGACTTTATCTGGAGCTTCTTGCAAAATTGAATTGTTGTGACTGTCTACAGCGACATTAGTATAAAATAAACGAACACCATGAGGACTTAATTGTTGAGTTTCTTCTTTTTTGAAAAATCTTGATTCGATAATTTCTAATTGAAACTGTTCCAAAACTTCACCATTGCAAATCATTGTAAGTATCAATGGAAATGCAGCATTAGCCTGTCTCATGACTTGCGTTAGTTCAAGAAATTCGCTATAAATGTGGACCAACCATTGTCTTTTTAATAGGTTTATATATTAATGTTGCCCTTACTGGTGGCGCCTGGCGTAAATCACCAATTAAAATGACGTCAATGCCGCCAAAATCAACATTATGATTTGCAGTAATTTGTTTTAAGCGTAAATCAATTTTGGCTAACAGTTCTGCATTGATCATGCTGATTTCATCAATAATAAATACTTTGACGTATCTAAAAAGAGATCTGTACAAATGTAACATATCAGATGATAATTGTAATAGTTTATAAATCGAAATTTTAAGAGCAGTATACCTGTATACACTCAACAAATATAATCGTCGCGATACCACACTGTTTAATGCGAAATAGAAAGACGAAATGAAAATAACTGGCTTGCTTTATGAGAGAGACAGGCAGAGAAACACGTGCACGCCGCACGGCTGGAAATTATAGCAAAAAGTGTCGTTACAACTTTTGGTCTTAATTTTTTCCGTCCAGCCCGCTTTTGCAACGCGCGATAAGAAACTTCGTTCCAAAAACTTTCTATAGAGTATGGTCTAAATATTTTTCAAACTTTTAATATAAAATCAGAATGAAACTGTTAGTCTCCTACAATTTTAATTTCAAAACATTTTATTCAAAAACTTTCAAAATTAAATTTATGTCTTATCAGCAATGCTTATATTTGATAGACGTATAAAGTCAAAACTCATTATACAATACCGAATGGTATAAAAAACCCAACAAATATAAATTGCCAATTGAAATCAATGAATAAGTATTCAAATGAGTAGGGTTTTGTTTCGAGCATGCGCACCTGAACTCTTCAGACAGGCGTGCTGCGCATGTCAGACTGTGACAAAATGTTTTTTTTCCTGATCTTATATTTATGGAAACTAAATCCGTTTCAAAAATACACAACATAATTTCAAGAACTTCTCTCAAACTAATTTATTTGAAATAGTTAATATATTGGAATAAATTACTTCAAAAACTCTCAAAACATGTAGCACATCCACAAAAAACAATTAGAATTCAGATAAGGTCAGTCCAACTTCACATTTAAAAGATGAAATCAATTAACACTCAATAACTTTTACAGCATTTCAACGACGTACAATAAATATTTTTATTGAGGAATTGACGAAATAATACTAGAAATTACGAAAAATATTTTGCTTCCAATTAAAACTTAGTTTAAATAAAAGGTTGTCCAGCACACAATAGTAGAATAGTTACAGAATGGATGGAATCACTGATATCGGGTGTTTTTTTTTAGAGCGATAGAGATCTGACAGAAGGTACAAGCCATATTGTTTTGACATTTCTATTCAGTAAGCATTGACAAACTATCATGGAAAGACTCACGCCGCAACAACGTTTACAAATTGTTGAAATTTATTTTCAGTGTTCTATTCTCCAAATTTACACGGCACCTCATAAAATTTTTGGTTTACATAATAGTCCATCAGATCAGCTTATTCGTTGGACTATCGATAGATTTCGGAAAACATTTTCTCTACTCGATACAACAACAATAAGACAAAGAACTGTACGTACAGAAGAAAATATCGCTGCTGTAAGTCACAGTGTTAATGATGATCCACATTTGTCTATTCTTCAACGTTCATAAAAAGTTGGATTCTGTGCATTCACCACATGGAAAATTTTGCGTAAAGATCTTGGTCTACACCCATATAAGATCCAACTGGTTCAAGAACTAAAGCCTCTTGACCATTAAAAGCGACGTTTGTTTGCTGATTGGGCCCTAGAAAAGCTCGAAGTTGATCCACTTTTTTATCGTGAAATTGTATTTAGTGATGAAGCTTATTTCTGCTTGAACGGCTATGTAAACAAGCGAAATTGCCGTATATGGAGTGAATGTTAAGGATCCTCAAGAATTTCTGCAGTTTCCATTGCATCCTGAAAAATGCACTGTATGGTGTGCTTTACACGCTGGAGGCATCATCGGTCCATATTTCTTTAAAAACCATGCTGGAGCTAATGTTACGGTGATCATACTGCTCATTATAGATCGATGATCAATGATTATTTGTTTCAAAATTTGAATGGTCGAATGAATCGACCCAGAAGTGTTTTGGTTCCAACAAGAACGTGCTACACTTCATGATTCTACCGTAACAATTGATTGATTGAAAAAAGATTGGGCGATAACATTATTACCAGAAATACTCTAATTAATTGGCCTCCAAGATCATGCGACATAACTCCACTGGATTATTTTCTTTGGAGTTATGTCAAGTTATTGGTTTATGCTGATAAACCAGAAACAATAGACGCTTTGGAAGCCAACATAACTTGTATTAGTGATGAAATAAGGCCTGAACTACTCTAAAAGTGGTCCAAAATTGGTTTGGTCGAATTCTGTTCCTCAGAGCTAGTCGTGGTGGGCAAATGCCGGAAATCATTTCTGAAACATAAATGCCATGAAATTGTCTTTCAAATAAAGAAATTTGGCTTCAATCTTAATCTAAATGTGTTTAATTTCAATTTAATGTTTTATTACTCTAAAAACACAACCGATACTTCAGAAGATAGATATTTTCAGCAAGAGGTATTTTGTGAATACTTTATGAGAGATACGTGCTACCTTCGTTGATTATTGAGCACGTTTTAAGAGTTGCTTTTTGAATCGTAATTGCTCGAAATGTACGACTGATTTTATCTCCTGATTTGTAACTCTGGATAGAAATGGAATCCACTATTCCAGGCTGAAAATGATATAGTAATCAGAGCAATGGTTGGAGAAGCTCTTGGCACTGCACCAGAAAGAGGGTCTATTTTATCTGCTGAAAGGCTAACGGCAGAGGGTCAAACAAAAGATACGAAATACTCCATAAATCTTCTCGATCAATTGTATAATGAAACTCGAGAGGAGAAATTTGTGTTACGACAGAAATTCGATATTTTGAGTCCAACGAAAAGTCGGCAATAAATGTAGATGAATATTGTGTGAAGTTTTCAAGTTTTTATGATTAAAGCGTAACAATATTTTTGGAAATACGCTCACATATCATCAATCACTACAGGATTTAAGGCTTCACTACAATTGGACTCGATGGGTCCGCGAGGCATACAAAAGCTCTTTAAGAATCGATCAATTATAAATACAATACAAACTGAGAAATTTTTTATGCACTTTTCGGGAGATTCCTCGATAAAATCGAAGACAGCTTTCATTTTGAGAAGATCCATTATGGCTGGTAATTTTTGTGAAATCTCCTTTTCTCAATTGATGTATTCTTCCAATGTTAAAATACCGTGAAGAATATCTTGAGGAATGTAATAGGTAATTGTTTGTCTTTGTCTTATTTCCCGTGTCAAGAGCTCTTTTTCTTTTTTTGTATGACCTATTTTTCAAATTTGTATTTTACTTCTCTGGTTTGAATATTGCGATATTTTTCATTTATAAAATTTAAAATATAATACAGATTCTTTCTGTAAACCTACAAATTTGAATTTCAAAAAAAAATTAATTTAAAGCTTTTAAGAATTAAATTGAATGACCGTCTTAAAAACACACCATGTCAAATTAGTAGTCATATAGAATTAATACTTTTTACAAAGTGCCAAAGGGAATGAAAGAAATTCAAAGAAATATAAATTGTCAACTAAAAATTATTGAATAAATACTTGAAGAGTATACAGTTTTGTTTCATTCCTTCTTTATGATAAATTAAATTAACTTTTAAATATGCAAAACATAACCTCAAGAAATTCTTCAAGAATAACTTGCTAAAAATGAGTTCCTTTAAAAAAATTCCTAAAACATCTTCAAAAAACAATTTTGAATTATTACAATGGTAAATCATCAGCTCGACTTCATATTTAAAAAATAAATAATTAAATAGATATGTTACCAAACCGACTGCACTCGGTTAACTGTACAAACATTAGAATAAATTGAAGTTATAAATATCCCAAGTATTCTATGTTCGTCACAGAAATAACATAAAGGTTGCAAGGTATTTTATGGATTCCTTTAAAACAAACCAAATGATAATATGTTATAAGCGTAAACCAAATATATAATTATTATATATACAATAAAATAATAAAAAGAAGTTTTTTCTTGATAGAAGGATTATTACAAAATTTAAAATATCATACAGATTTCTTCTGTAAACCTTCTATCGGGTGTTTTTTTAGAGAGATATAACTTTTGATCGAGATAACTGTGATTTGAAAGAAGGTAGAAGCAATGTTGTTTTCACATTTCTGTTCAGTAGGCATTGAAAAATTATCATGGAAAGACTCACGCCGCAACAACGTTTAGAAATTATTGAAATTTAGATTCAAAACCAGTGTTCTATTAGCCAAATTTATAGAGCACTTCGTCAAATTGATGTTTTACATAATCGTCCATCAGAGCAGCTTATTCGTCGAACTATCGATAGATTTCGGACAACGTTTTCTCTACTCGATGAGACAACAATAGCAAGACAAAGAACACTACGTACAGAAGAAAATATCTCTGCTGTAAGTCATAGTGTTAATGATTATCCATATTTGTCTATTCGTAGACGTTCACATCAAGTTGTACTCAGTACAGCCACCACATGGAAAATTTTGCGTGAAGATCTTGATCTACACCCATACAAGATACAACTGATTCAAGAACTAAAGCCACTTGACCATAATAAGCATCGTTTATTTGCTGATGCTTGAAGTTGATCCATTTTTTATCGGAATGAAATATGTTTTATCGTTAAATTGTGTTTAGTGATGAAGCTCATTTCTGATTGAACGGCTAAGTAAACAAGCAAAATTGCCGTATACGGAGTGAAGACAATTCTCAAGAACTTCTGCAGGTTCCATTGCATCCTGAAAAATGCACTGTATAGTGTGCTTTAGACGCTGGAGGCATCATCGGCCCATATTTCTTTAAAAACGATGCTAGAGCTTATGTTACAGTGAATGGTGCTCGTTACAGATCGATGATCAATGATTATTTGTTTCAAAATTTTAATGGTATCGACCCAGAAGTGTTTTGGTTCCAACTAAATGGTGCTACATCTCATGATGCTACCGTAACAATTGATTTATTGAAAGAAAGATTTGGCGATAACATTATTTCGAGAAATGGTCCAATTAATTGACCTCCAAGATCATGCGACATAACTCCACTTGATCATTTTCTTTGGGGTTATGTCAAGTTATTGGTTTATGCCGATAAATCAGAAAGAATAGACGCTTTGGAAGCCAACATAACTGGTGTTATTGATTAAATAAGGCCTGAATTTCTCGAAAAAGTGGTCCAAAATTGGTCTGGTCGAATGCGGTTTCTTAGAGCTAGTTGTGGTCGGCATCTTACCGGGTGGTCCAGGTTCGAATCCTGTTCAGGTAGAAAAGAAATTTTCTAGTTGGACCGGTATCTGCCATCATTTCACTGTTGGGTCAAAAGTTAACAGTGCTGTGACCTAAAGTGGCGCAAGATCGCAGTAACAAATCTATACAGAACATAACTGAACTCCTAACTCGCACAAGCTGAAAAAGCTTATGTCATAAAATTATATTTCAAATAAAAAAAATTGGCTTCAATCTTAATTTAAATAAGTTTTATTTCAATTTAAAGTCTTATCACACTTAAAAAAACACCCGATACAAAAAAAGTTGCAAATTATTTTCACGATCAATTTTTTATTCAGAAAGATATTCAAGTATTAAGCAGACAAATACATGAAGTGATTATACGAAGTAAAATAATAAAGAATATTTCCATAACTTATTGATTAGCAACAACTAGTTTAGGAACACTTCAGGTTAAAACTTTGAACCACCTATGAAAATTACATCTTCACTTCTTAGTCTATTAAAACTTGAGAAAAGGGGAGGTATAAATAACCAATAATATTGGGGAAAATTATCCGTAATACCACACTAAGTGAAGCAAATTTAGCAAATTTTGTTTTTTGATATTTACAGATATATTCTGTTAGCCTTCTATATATTTAACTTCAAAAAATTATATTCAACATTGTAACTTCAGTAATTAAGTAAATGTCATATAAGCACCGCTTATATCAAACGACATATAAAAAACATTCATTATAAAACATTCAAATGAGATAAAAAAATCCAATGAATAAAAATTATTAACAAAAATCCTATAAATTAAATATTTTGAATAGACAAAATTTTGTTTCTGCTCATCCCTCTTATGAAGACAGATATCTTTTAACAATGTTTAACATAATCCTAAGAATCTCATCATAAAACTATCTTACTTAGTATATTCAATATTATTGAATATTTAACTAAGTTGCTTTTTATAAAATCTCAAGATATGTAAAAACATTACTAAAAGACACGTTTTAAGAGAGACTTTGCTCATCAGTACCCAATCACATTTGAAAAAAATATAACATCAATCAACAAAAATGTGAATCTTTAAGATCTATGTTTAACCACAGAACTATTTGCTTGAGGTCATATGGGACACCACTTAAAAGTTCAGTATACATTTGCCAAGATGCTTTCTGGATGCTTAAGGTGAGTAAATATTTTTTGTTGATTGATGTTATATTTTTTTTAAATGTGATTGGGTACTGACGAGCAAAGTCTCTCTTAAAACGTGTTTTTTAGTAATGTTTTTACATGTCTTGAGATTTTCTAAAAAGCATCATAGTTAGATATTCAATTATATTGAATATTAGGAGTAAGATAGTTTTATGATGAAATTCTAAGGATTATGTTAAACATTTTTGAAAGATATCTGTTTTCATAAGAGGAATGAGCAGAAACAAAATTTTGTCTACTCAAAATATTTAATTTATAAGAATTTTTTTTTAAATTCATATTTATTGGATTTTGTTATCTCATTTGGATGTCTTATAACGAATGTTAATATTATATGTCGTTTGATATAAGCGGTGCTTATATGACATTAATTTAATTCCTGAAGATATAATATTAAATATAATTTTTTGAAATTAATTATGTAGAAGGCTAACAGAATATATCTGTAAATATTTAAAAAATTTTATATATCTTCTATCAAGTATAAACCTTCATTTATTTTATTCAGCAATTTTTTTACTGTTACTGGATTTTCCTTGAAATAACGTATTGCAAACCCAATTTTTGATCGAGCATAGGTGGTTGAGTACAAATAAAATAATAATGACCCACTCTTGTTGGAAACCAAGAATCCATACCCAATTATCCTAAGAGCCTCACATAACAGTAAGCTTTGTTCTATTCAACTCGACAAACTCATCAGAGGTCCTGGAGAATTCAACAGTTCAATGAAGTACATACACCGATGATCCCCATTTCCAATAGGGAACATCCACCATCTCCTTCATTCGAACATCGAGATATAGCGGCCAGGTTTGTAGATAAATAAATAGAGGAGGTATCCAACAAAGGAAAGGCATTTCCATACCACAGGGGGATGAATATTTATGCATGTCTGCATGAAAAGCCACACTGATATAGTTCCACCATCCCGCGTCGATTCCTTCATATTAATATGTAAAGATATTCCCTGTCATGTTTTTGACACTTTTCGATAGTGTCCGATGCTTGTAGGTGGGTGTGAGGAAGAATACATCGGAAAGATGATCAATCGATTGAAATGTTACTTCCTGGTCGCTTCCCGACATGAACGAAATGCCGCTAAGAGGATTAGGATGAAAAAAAAACATTTCTCGTTCTCTGCTCCAGTTGTCGACGTTTGTGATGGATTATTTTTATTTTTTCGGAAGTGAGGTATTCTGGTTGAAGTGCGTAAGCTTTTCGGTGAGAAGGTATCAGGGTTTCTCGCTGAGTGATTTGTTTCCATTTATTTAAGGGCTGGGGTAATGCTAACCTCAGTGTTTCGGATTTAGTGAATAAAACGAAATTATAAAAGCACTCAGGAGATTTAGCGACTTTCATGGAAAATTGAATTTTATTTTTGTGTAAGATCTCGACGAAATGTGCATTTAGTTTTAACACGTGCTGTTAAAGGAAATATATAATCCAAGGTTTCACATACAGTATCAGAGTTTCACTATCACCGGCAAAATAGTTATAAATGGGTGCCACTTTCTTTAAGCAGGATATCAAGGTAATATACTGAACTCAAGGTGTGGGAGGATTATTATTTGAAAAAGGAAATATAGCCACTTGAATGATTCATTAAAATATTACAGACTGTGGGTTCATTGAAAGGGGAATAAGGAATGATTGTGGGCTTTTTAGAAAATGTTCACCATCGCCGACTATGCTGTAATACAAGGTAATATTTAATTACGTCGAATCACATGATCTATTTGAATATGTAGTAAGCAAATAATCAAAAATAAAAGATCTCAGATATCTGTTTACCACATAAATTAGACAAAAGCTGTTTCATATCATCCGGACTTAAATGTCCTCTCAAGTCGATGATTTCCTGAACTTGTATTGAATAGTGATCAAACCTCAAATATAGCCAGAATTATATTAATCCAAAAATGATGGTCTACTTATAAACAGGGTGTTCGAATCCTTGCTCTGCAAGCTGAACTTGAAATTCTAAATCCTTTCGCTCAACTCACGTCGTGAACCGATTATCAGTTTTCAATTTCTGAATTGTCAATAATAAAACCATTAGTTACATATTACTTCGCCTAGTTTTGAATTGATTTAGGCTTTAATTTTGTTATCCAAACAGAGTCAAAATTTCTTGCTGAATATTCAACTGAGAATAGTGTCGAATTTTTGAACAAAAAGGAAGATATCGAATTACTAAAAAATTAATATCATTCGATCTGCATAATTTATTTCCAAGTATTTCGTCTAGAGAAACAACAGAAGTTATTGACAAACTTTTGATTAAAAATAACAGTGATCCAGTCAGAATGATTGATATTTCAAATAACCTGGAAATTTGTCTAGAACAAAATGACTTTCATTTCAATATTCATTGAATTTTTTTTTAATTGGTATTTTGGTTGATTGATTTGTATCCCTTTTATAATATGTTATTCTTATCTTTATTTCCGAAAAATTTTATATAGTTGTACCGTCTCTTTTCTCAAAATTTCAGTTATATGAGAAGTGAAAGTGTAATTTCAAGATTTTTTTTCAATTATCATACAGTTTTATTTTATTAAACTCCTACAAATTTTAATTTCAGAAAATTTTCTGTTCAGAAACTTTTTGAATTAAATTAAATGAATGTCTAAGAACACACAGTCAAATTAGTAAACATATGGAATTAAACACTTATTACGCATTACCAAAGGAAATACATTTTTTTTATTTTTTTTTGCAGTCTTACGGTTTCTGAGTTTTATTGATACTGAGTACATCGATCTCTGTAGATGGATCTTAGCATCAAGTTTGCGGTGTTAGATATGACGCCATATGAATCTTTTGATCTGATTAGATCTTTTTCGGCTAGCCCAGCCAAACCTGGGGGCCTTATTGAGCTATACAGTGTATAAAAGTATAGCGTGTGCTCTGATGTTTGATTCTCTTTCCAGCATTCACAAGATGCGGTTGGAGAGATACTACTCTGTCAAGAAAGTACCGGGAAATTTCAATTAAAACAACATTTTTACATTTAATCGTCAAAATTTATTGGGTCGCCTTCAGAATAGGCTCCATTTGCTCCAATACATCTATGCCAACGGCACTTCCAATTATCGAAACATTTTTTATAGGCGCTTTCCGGGATGGATTTTAGCTCTCGCGCCGAATTTTGTTTTATGGCTTCAATCGACTCAAAACGGGTGCCACGAAGGGGCAATTTTAGTTTTGGGAAGAGGAAAAAGTCGCAGGGAGCCAAATCTGGCGAATACGGTGGTTGCTGAAGCACGTTTGTTGAGTTTTTGGCGAGAAAGTCAGTCACAATCGTAGCTCGGTGAGAAGGCGCGTTATCGTCATGCAAAATCCATGAGTTGTTTGCCCACTAATTTGGTCGCTTCTTACGGATACGCTCACGCAAACGTTTCATAACGCCTAGGTAATACTCCTTGTTTACCGTCTGACCCTCTGGAACGAATGCGTAGTGCACCACGCCACGTATATCGAAGAAAACAATGAGCATCACCTTCATTTTCGAGCGGCTTTGGCGTGGTTTTTTCGGTTTCGGCTCATTTTTGCCACCCATTCCGATGATTGCTGGCTTGTTTGCATATCGTAATCGTAGACCCAGGTCTCATCATCAGTTATAATGCGTTCCATGTATGTAGAATCGGAATTACAGCGATCCAGTATGTCTGAAGCAACCTGTTCGCGATGACGTTTTTGAAGAAAATTCAGGTCTTTCGGTACGAGTCGTGCGGCCACCTTCCTCATGCCCAAAATATCAAGCAAAATCGTACGTGCCGACTCGTGGGATATCTTAAGATTATGTGCTATCTCTCTCAAGCTGGTACGACGGTTTTCCAGCACCCTTTCCTTAATTTTATGGACGTTATCTTCGATCGAAGCCGTCGATGGGCGACCACTTCACGACCGTCCTTGAAGGCTCTGTACCACTGATATGCACGAGTTTTCGATAGAGCATTATCACCAAAGGCCTTTTGCAACATTTTCAATGCATCGGCACACAAAAATTCATTTGCAACACAAAACTTTAAACAAATTCTTTGCTCAACGTAATCACCCATAGTAAAAATCGGCACGCACTCTGACATCGACTGACTTAATCAGCTGTTGCAAACACACTAGTTAACAGATCCCGCTCAAGCTTGGCATAGTAATTGAGGACAGTGGTACCAACCTAGGAAAAAAAATTTTTACCTGCCTCATTGCCCCGCCAGATTTAAATCGATAGTTCCCGGTACTTTCTTGACAGAATGTAAACATAAGTGTTTAATTCTATGTGTCTACTAAATTGACACAGTGTGTTCTTAGACATTTATTAAAGTTAATTCTTGAAGTTTTTGCAGAAAAAAAATTGAAAACTAGAAATAAAATTTGTAGGGGGCATGATATTTGAGTTTCTTTTAAATACTTCCTTCTATCAAGTACAAAACCCCTTTTTATTAGTTTATTGTATATATCGGGTATTTTTTTACAGTGATAGAACTTTCGATAGGGATAACTGTGATTTGACAGAAGGTAGAAGTCATGTTGTTTTGACATTTCTGTTCAGTAAGCATTGACAAATTATCATGGAAAGACTCACGCCGCAACAACGTTTACAAATTGTTGAAATTCATTTTCAAAATCAATGTTTTATTCGCCAAACGTATAGAGCACTTCGTGAAATTCATGGTTTACATAATTTTCCATCAGAGCAGCTTAGTCGTCGAACTATTGATAGATTTCGGACAACATTTTCTCTACTCGAAGCAACAACAAGAAGACAAAGAACTGTACGTACAGAAGAAAATATCGCTGCTGTAAGTCATAGTGTTAATGGTGATCCAGATTTGTCTATTCGTCGACGTTCACAACAAGTTTGACTCTGTGCATCCACCAAATGGAAAATTTTGCGTAAAGATCGTGGTCTACACCCATACAAAATCAAGAACTAAAGCGACTTGACCATAATAAGCGTCGTTTGTTCGCTGATTGTGTGAAGTAGATTCACTTTTTTATCGTAAAATTGTGTTTAGTGATGAAGCTCATTCCCGGTTCTACGGCTATGTAAACAAGCAAAATTGCCGTATATGGAGTGAAAACAATCATCAAGAGGTTCTGCAGGTTCCATTGCAATCTGAAAAATGCACTGTATGGTGTGCTTTACAGGCTGGAGGCATCATCGATCCATATTTCTTTAAAAACGATTCTGGATCTAATGTTACAGTGAATAGTGCTCGTTACAGATCGATAATCAATGATTATTTGTTTCAAAATTTGAATGGTATCGACCCAGAAGTGTTTTGGTTCCAACAAGATAGTGACATCCCATGCTGCTATCTTAACAATTGATATGGTCCAATTAATTGGCCTCCAAGATCATGTGACATAACTCCACTGGATTATTTTCTTTGGGGTTATGTCAAGTCTTTGGTTTATGCTGATAAACCAGAAACAATAAACGCTTTGGAAGCCAACATAACTCGTGTTATTGATGAAATAAGGCCTAAATTACTCGAAAAAGTGGTCCAAAATTGGTCTGGTCGAATGCGGTTCCTCAGAGCTAATCGTGGTGGACATATGTCGAAAAATATTTCGAAAACATAAATATCATAAAATTAACTTTCAAATAACAAAAAAATTGGCCTCAATCTTAATTTAAATGTGTTTTATTTCTATTTGAAGTTCTATCACTCCTAAAAAAACACCCGATATATATAAATATTCTATATATTGGTTTTCATTTATAACATATTATCATTTGGTTTTGAGGAATACGTAGAATTTTGGTGGTAAGATAATTTTTGTTGATTATTTTCATTTTTTAAATGTGTTTCTAAATTAATTTTTGAAGATTTTCTGCATGTTTCAAGAAATTTTTTGAAGGAACTTATTTTGGGCAAGTTGTTTTTGAAGAAGTTCTTGAGGTTATGTTTTGCATTATTGGAAAGGACTTTGGTTGTAATGAAACAAAATTTTGTCCCCTTCAAGTATTGATTCAGTAGATTCAATTGAAAATTTTTATTTCTTTGGATTCCTTTATTCCCCTTGGTAATGTGTGATAAGTCTTCTGAATTGACAGTGTGTTCTTAGACATTTATTTAATTAAATTCTGAAATTTTCTGCTTCAAAAGTTTTTTGAAATTGAAATTTGTGGGTTAACATGATAAATCTGTATGATATTTGAAAAAAAATTTAAATAATCCTTCTATTAAGTAAAAAACTTCCTTTTATTATGTGATTTCAAGTTAGTTCAGAATTTAAACTTGATGATCCCACAAGAATTGTCGTTGAATTAAAAAATTGTGGAAATAATCTTCATAATTTTATTCAAGATTCTTCATAAGGTTCCGTGAGGAAAATTGTCTCCCTAACGACCATGCACAGAACGTTCGTGTGCGAAATCGTTCCTTCGATGAAAATATTTCGAATATATAATAATCATTCGCGACTCCATTAAAAATTCATGAATTCGAAATGCTCACTTCATCCTGCGTAATTCGGATCTGGGGGGCAAGTACACAGTCGTGGAAAGTGCTGAATGTGTGGGAAATTCAATTTTCCATCCGAGCCTAACGAGTGGGAACTGCAGAGAATCACGACATCGGGGCGTAAGGAGGAAAATCGATAGGCCCAAGACGCCGAGGGCTTCGAAAAACGCTACCAACCTGAGAACCAAGCGAAAGGGGGTTAACGAAGAATGTGGATGCATTTGCTTTCAGGAAGATTCGCGTTTCTAATGAACACTCTGAGTTATGTGAGTTTGTCAGACCTGGGTCATTTATTTTAATTGAATGAACGTTCTACAGGAGTTTTACCCAGGAAATTAATTGGTCGGTACCTATCTCCTTCGTTATGAAATTCGTTCGCGGGAGCAGTTGCTGGAATATTGTGCAAGGTCGTAAAGAGGGAGCATCAGGTCCTCGGGTTATTTCACTCCGATTCAAAACATATGAAACCAGTTTATGGCTGAATGCGATGGTTTCCGGCTTGTGCTCTTTGATGACATCTGAAAGGTTAGGTTTCGTCCGTGTTGCTACTCGTGTTCGTTCGACGATTAATTGTTTATTATTCGTTGTTAAGGCGCAAGATCCATAGAAGACCAGATGTGACACTAACAATATTGATCACTAAAGTTTCATCCATAAGAGGGTATTAGAAATACTGTTGTGTCGGTGGCACTAATTAGCCAATCATATGTTAATAGGAACGTTTTGAGTATCGTGGTGTGGATGACCTTTTTGGCTCACGAGAGAAAAATATAATAATCTCGTTATCTTTCAGTACTGATCTCAAAACTCCTTTATCGGGTGTTTTTTTAGAGTGTTTTTAGACTTTAGAAGTTAAAAGACATGTTATTTTGACATTTCTGCTCAGTAAGCATCGACAAATTATCATGGAAAGACTCACGCCGCAAAAACGTTTACAAACTGTTTTGAAATTTATTTTCAAAATCAGTGTTCTGTTCGCCAAACTTATAGAGCACTTCGTGAAATTTATGGTTTACATAATCGTCCATCAGAGCAGCTTATTCGTCGAACTATCGATAGATTTCGGACAACATTTTCTCTACTCGATGCAACAATAACAACAAGACAAAGAACTGTACGTACAGAAGGAAATATCACTGCTGTAAGTCATAGTGTTAATGATGATCCAGATTTGTCTATTCGTTCACATTCACAACAAGTTGGACTCTGTGCATCCACCACATGGAAAATTTTGCGTAAAGATTTTGGTCTTCACCCATACAAGAACCAACTAGTTCAAGAACTAATGCCCTAGAACAGCTTGAAGTTGATACACTTTTTTATGTAAAATTGTGTTTAGTGATGAATGGCTATGTAAACAAGCAAAATTGCCCTATTTGGAGTGAAAACAATTCTCAAGAAGTTCTTCAGGTTCCATTGCATCCTGAAAAATGCATTGTATGGTGTGCTTTACACCCCTGGTCCATATTCCTTTAAAAACGATGCTGAAGCTAATGTAACAGTGAAGGTTGCTCGTTACAGATCGATGATCAATGATTATTTATTTCAAAATCTGAATGGTATCGACCCAGAAGTGTTTTGGTTCCAACAAGATGGTGCTACACCCTATGCTTTTACCGTCACAATTGATTTATTGAAAGAAAGATTTGGCGATAACATTATTTCGAGAAACGGTCCAATTAATTGGCCTCCAAGATCATGCTACATAAATCCACTGGATTATTTTCTTTGGGGTTATGTCAAGTCATTAGTTTATGCTGTAAACCAGAAACAATAGACACTTTGGAAGCCAACATAACTCGTATTATTAATGAAATAAGGCCTGAATTACTCGAAAAAATGGTCCAAAATTGATCTGGTCGAATGCGGTTCCTCAGAGCTAGTCGTGGTGGACATATGCCGGAAATTATTTTTAGAACATAAATTATCTTTCAAAAAAAAATTGGCTTCACTCCTACTTTCAATGTGTTTTTTTTCAGTTTAGAGTTTTATCACTCTAAAAAAAACCTCAGCTCATTTCAGTTATTAAGTCAACCTACAAATACAATTTTCAAGAACTGGACGATCTCAGTCAATTGTATTCTACAATGTTAATTTACAAAAAAAATTTTTAACAAACTTTTAGAATTAAATAATAAGCACTGCTCATATTTAATAGACGTATAAAATCGAAATTCACTATACGAATACAAATGGACTAAAAAAAACCAACAAAAATAAATTGTTAATTGAAATTAAAAATAAGTGATATTGAATATTTCGTTCCAAACATACGCAACTGAACTCGTCAGACAGGCGTGGTTTTGCCCGTAATGAACATTTGACAAAATGTTCAGTTTCTGGTCTTATATTTATAAAAACTAAATCTCTTTCTAAAATACATAACATAATTTTAAGAACTTCTCCAAAACTAAGTTATTTGAAATATTTAATATGTTTGAATATTCAAATAAGTTACCTCAAAAACTATCAAAAACATTTAGCACATCTTCAAAAACAATTAGAATGCAGATAAGGTCAGTTCAACTTTAGATTTGAATGATAAAATCAATTGAAAATAAATAAACTTGTAAATATTGTGAATTGCATTCACAGAGTTTCCAGAAATTGTTTGGTAAGATTACAAGTTTATTTAATTTTAATTGATTTTATCTTTCAAATGTAAAGTTGAACTGACCTTATCTGAATTCTAATTGTTTTTGAGCATGTGCTACATGTTTTTGAGAGTTTTTGAAGTAACTTATTCAGATATTCAAACATATTAAATATTTCAAATAAATTAGATTTGGAGAAGTTCTCAAATTATGTTGTGTATTTTAGAAAAAGATTTAGTTTTTATAAATATAAGACCAGAAACTAAACATTTTGTCAAATGTTTGTTACAGGCAAAACATACGTACCACGCCTGTCTGACGAGTTCAGTTGAATATGTTTGGAACGAAACATTTAACATTTATTTTTAATTTTAATTAACAATTTATTTTTGTTGGATTTTTTTATTCCATTTGATATTCTATAGTGAATTTTGATTTTATACGTGTATTAAATATAAGCAGCACTTATTATTTAATTCTGAAAATTTTTCTGAAATTAAAATTGAAGAAGACTAACAGATTAAATCTGTTTTGATATTTAAAGTCAGTTGGATCTTGTATGGATGTAGACCAAGATCTTTACGCAAACATTTCCATGTGGTGGATGCACAACTTGCTGTGAACGTCGACGAATAGACAAATCTGGATTATCATTAACACTATGACTTACAGCAGCGATGTTTTCTTCTGTATGTACAGTTCTTTGTCTTGTTTTTGAGTAGAGAAAATGTTGTCCGAAATCTATCGATAGTTCTACGAATAAGCTGCTCTGATGGACTATTATGTAAACCATAAATTTCACGAAGTGCCCTATAAGTTTGGCGAATAATTTTCAACAATTTGTAAGCGTTGTTGCGGTGTGAGTCTTTCCATGATTAGAAGTCAATGCTTACTGAACAGAAATGTCAAAACAACATGGCTTCTACCTTCTGTCAAATCACAGTTATCCCTATCGAATGTTCCATCACTCTGAATAAAACACCCGATACCGAGAAATCATTGGTGCCTCGGATTTTGGTTTTTGAATTTATATTAGGTCAATAAAATCGATTATTTTGGATTAACCAGGAGGCCATCTACTTTTTTACTTCTTTATTTGAAGTCACAATTTCATATCATATAAGTTATCATCGAAACTACCATCTGAACCAGTTTGAAAACATAATTATTAACATTTATATTGAAGAAATTGGAAACTGGCATTGCGTTGAACAAAGGGAGGTGTAGAATTTCATGATACACCTATGAACCCCCATCAGTGAAGATGAAGGATCTGAATACATCGTTTATAAGTAGACCATCAACCTATTGGTTTGGTATTATTCAGGAGTAGTTGTTTGTATTTGAAGATTGGATCAGTTGACAATTTAATATCTAGGACAGCACAAGGTCATTGTATTTTAGACTTCAGACCAAGACGTTGAAGCCTGGGTGATATATAACAGCTATTGTTAGTTAGTTCTCAATTAATTTGAGCAGTTATCTGGGATCTTTTTTTGATTATTCGCTGACAGTATATTTGTAATAGATCGTCTAATTTAAATCAATAAAATATCATCATACATTATCGCCTAGCCTGCGTTAGTGAAACTACTCTAAAGAGCACACAATCATTCCTTCTTCTCCTTTTGAAGACCATACAGTTTGTAACAATTTAATAAATCATTCAGCAGGATATATTTTCTTCTTTGAACTATAAATCTCCCACACCTTGAGTTCAGTATATTATCTTGACATCCTGCTTAAAGAAGTTATGTGAACTAGCTAGCTGCTGACACTGAAACTCTTAAATGTTTGTGACACGTTGACTGTGACTTGAGTGAATGTTAACTGTAATTTGAGTGCGTGGAAGCGGGTTAATGCGTTGAGTGAATGTTGTCCATGACTTGACTACTGGTTTCAAGATATAATAATAATGATAATAATAATAATAATACGTTTATTGTTACAATAGCCATTGGTAACAAAAGGTATAGAGGGTTCAGATTTCCCGAAGGAATCTGTTAAGCCTTACATTCAAAATAAGTACATCAAAAAATGGAAGCAGCCCAAAAGTGCAAATAAACATTTACTCAGATACTATAAGGAAAGGAAGAGTTTTGGGAAGGACGAGGATAGCATGGAAGGATTTATTCTTTACCATTTTAAAAACAAGATCTAGCTGAAAGGGTGGAAATCCACCTTAAAAGTGAATTAGTTGGTTTTTGCAACGATTCCTGAAAGAATTTAAAGCGTCAGAAATCGTGTACGAAAGAGATATTTTGTAAATTTCTTTTCGTTGCTGCGGAACCGTGACCAAATATCTATGACGCAGGTTGAGGACATGAACTTAGTGTCTGTATTGAATCCTATCATAGAGGTATCGGGGCGTCCTGAATTTCCGAATCTTGAAACCTAAGCAAGTTACATGGAGCCTATACCAAGAGAGCATATTCAGCCAACCAGAGCGCTCCAAAAATGGAGTAATATGATCTCTTCTTCTCACTCCATAAATCAGTTCTAAGCAGCTGTTCTGCATTTTTTGGATAAGGTATCTATCCACGACATCCAAACACGGGTACTAAAAGCTGAGGCAATGATTGATTTGGGATAAAACAAGTGAGTCACAGAGCAGTTTTCTAGCATCTTGAGATAGACAACGTCGTAGGGGATAGATACATCTCAGGGAATTGTAGGCTGAACGAAGTTTACTGTTGACATATTCATTGAAGCGTAGCTGTGAGTCCATGAGTAGTCCAAGGTTTTTACATGTCTTAGAGGAAGCCAGAGGCATATCATTTATTCTGATCTTCGATGTTTCCTTAGCGACTTCTGTGTTCTGTTTGCTACCAAATACCACAACAGAGTACTTCTCAGTTAGTTTGAGGAGGTGATCTTCGGCTATTTCGAAAATTTTGTTCAAATCCGAATTGATTAATTCTTTCGGCTAAGAAGATCTGGCTCAGAAGAAACGAAAAATACCATTGCGCATCGTCGGCATAACAATGAATCATGCGGTTTGTTAGACATCTATGGAAATTCAATGTATATATAATATACAGAAGAGGAGAAATAATGCTTCCCTGAGGGACCCCAAGTCTAAGCTCTAAAGGAGTCGAATAACGCCCCTGAGATGCCACGCGCTGTGATTTCCCAGATAGGAAAGACTGGACCTGATTTCTAGCGCTCTCGCTAAAGTCAACATAGTGAAGCACCTCGTACATTAACGTGTGTGAAAGGGAATCAAATGCTTTGCTAAAGTCTAATGTTATTAAGGCTGTAACCATATCATCATCTCCCGCCTTCCACAAATCATCAACTACAGTAGCTAGTGCTGTCTCGCAACTGTGATGTTTTCTAAAGCCCGATTGATTCGTAGGTAAGATATCGTACCTCGATAAAAAAGTTCTGATCTGGATCTCCATAATTTTTTCAAAAATCTTCGAAACCACAGGCAGTATGCTCATAGACCGAAGTTGATTGAAATCGACTTTCGGTAAGGGAAACACAAGTGCAATTTTCCACAAATTGGGAAAATACGACGTTAGAATGCATTCATTTATAATGTGTGTTATGTAGGGAATGATGAGTTATATAGTGAGAAAGGTAAAAATTCTACTGTGACTAATGTTGAAGCGACATTTATCTAATTGCTTTTCGGGTGACTACTGTTTTATTAAGATGTCTGGGAAAAATGGCGGATTTGCAAGAGTATTAGTTCAGAGAACCGTGAAAGTGTAGCTGCAAAGGGTCCTTTACTACCTGCCTGGTTTAATCAATTTCGAAGAGACAAGGGTGTATTCACTATTCTAAAACGTCAATACTCATCAGTCCTGCTTCTGTTAAAAAACTTCCCGTTGATCCGAGCTGCGCCAATTAGATACGTTACTCAGCTTTTCCAGCGGAAACAGAGATATTCAATGTCGACTGTCAGCGGAACAAAAGTTAATTTCAAATATTTCTCTATTTACGGCCATAGTAGAAAACGAACCGACGGAATAGCGGAGAACAAGCCTCGAATAAATTAAAAAAGCCATTTAGTCGGGGATATATTAACGTTATAGTTCAATTTCCTATTTTGAACGTTCAGCCGCGCGGCCCTTCGCTTTTATCTCACGCTCCAGTACTCAGGAACTGGATCTCTTGAAAACACGTTGGATGGAAATTTTTAATAGCCGACTCTGGAGGGGGCGCAAAAAATGGGTTAGGTATTCCAGCGTTTATTTCGTTCGGCGGAATTGGGTTACGGTGAGAGAACAGATTTAGGGTTCCAAACTGAGCGGTTGCTTTCGGATGTAACTGCTCAAGTTTCAGAATTATTCACCCCATTTATAAGGCTCTTCAGAATGTCGGATTTTATCCCCGGGGGCTAATCAAGACGGCTGTTTCGGGGATATATTCGATTCTGTTGTTCCTCCCAATTTGGGTTCAAGGGTGGGAAGGGATGAGGGAGTTTTTGAAGTTCAGTAGCCTGTTCGCTAATATCTCTGGTTAGACTAGAACAGTTCCATAGAAATCAGACAATCGTCACATTTTCGATGCTTCCAGCATCACTGGCTTGCTTGTTACAAATGGGCGTTAACTTCTTTGAGCAGATGTCAGATGTCACGATAATATTCTGAACTCAAGGTGTGGGGGATTTATGATTCAAAGAAGGAAAAATAGCCACTTAAATTTATTGAATTGTTACGAACTGTGTGGTCATTTAAAGGAAAAGAGTGTGTGTTTTTTAGAGGAGGTTCACTTTGCCGTTGCCAAACGGTGTAAAAACAAATAGCGCTTTAAGTGCAGCACTCCTTTTAGAAAAGTCGGAGGTATGTGAAGAACTAGCGGCAGAAGGTGATTGCACGAATAAACAATGTCGAAAATATCAGGTGGAGAAATTGAACCTGGTGAGGTCTATTGAATTGATGGAAAAACTACAACATCAGATGGAAAAGAGAACAGGAGAACAGGAATTGTTGATTAGTATTCTTAAAAATGAAACAGTCTACAAACCAATTATGTCAAAAAAAAAAGGTTATCATAAACAAAACAGAAGCAGAAAATGGCGCGCAAACATCAGATGACATCATTGACGTCGACATAAGTGACAGCAGATACACAAGGGGAGTTCGTAGTAGGTCCAAGTCCACATCAAACGCTGGAACAACACAAGTCACTCAGTCATGGCTAAAACCAGTGGCGGAGATGAAAAGTGATGAGAAAACTCAAAATGATAATAATGGTACTGAAAGTCAACGAATGTTAGCATCAAAGAGGCGAAATGGTATCACAATAGGCAAAGCGAAGATAAGTAATGATGGTATTTTAAGAGCGCATCTAGAACAGCATGGTTTATATTGGTAGAGCTTCAAATGACTCAAATCCTACAAAAGTGAGTATATATTTAGAATCCTTATTTCCAAGTGAAAAATTTGAAGTGGAAGAATTACAAAAACATGAATCTAACACAAACAAAAATAAATCTTTCAAGCTGGGATGTGCTTATTCCATGCTTAATAGAATTAACGATCCCGAGATTTGGCCTGAAAATATAATCGTGCGGCCTTTTCGATTCTTTCATCGCACAAAAACAGGTGCAAACCAATTCTAATTTTGAGAACAACAAAGTGTTCTCCATATTAAACTATAATATACAATCTGTACAAAATAAAGTTCAACAGTTAAATTTGCAGGTGTACGATAATAAAATAGATATAATTTGCTTAACAGAAAGTTGGCTACATGGAGAACAGTTACAGTATATTAATTTAGATAATTACAACATAGTATCACATTATTGTAGAGGCAAAAATAAACACGGAGGCATATTAATAGCAGTAAGAGAAAACTGGAAGGCAATTTCATTGGAAATGGTAAAAGAGCTGACTATTGAAAGAGAAGCTGAATTTACTGGTATATTCTTAGGAAACATTAATACTGTTGTAGTGGGAGTATACAGATCACCATTGGACTCAGTGGACATATTTGTAGATGGTTTATCAAAAGTTTTGCAGTACTTGACAAAAAACTACGGTGAAAAGAAAATATTGATATCCGGAGATTTTAACATCAATTTCAACATAAATAGTAAGGAAACAAAACCAATGATCAATTTATTCAGGGCCTTCGGTTTGAACATAAGTTTTTATGAGGCATCTAGAAAAAGTAATATAACGGAAACATGCATCGACAATATATTTATCAACACAATTTATCATGACACTGCAACACTGGAACTTCACATGTCTGATCATCTGGCACAAGTACTAACTCTTCCTGCTTCGGATAATGAACCTGAAAATAATGCAAAAATCATAAAAAGGAGGGATATAACAGAAGAAGGTACTTACCTATTAAAGAAGGACATATCAGATATATCGTGGGAAAATTTGTTACACCAAAAAAATGCAGAGGAAGCATTCTCAGTTTTCCATAAGTACATCATGAAGGTGCTAGATCAGAGAATTCCATTAAAAGAGAAGAAGGTGAAAAACTCTTTCGACAGAAAAATGTTATCGAAAACCCAAAAAATCATTGAAATGAAAAATACCCTTAGGCATTATACACAGTAGCAAAAGTAAAAGGAGACGGAATTTGAATATTAGAACAAATTGAAATATGTTTATCTTCTACAATTTTAATTTCAAAAAAATTTTAATTCAAAAAACTTTTAGAAATAAATTTATGTCTAACAAGCACCGCTTACATTTAATAGACGTATATAATCAAAACTCAATATATAATATCAAATGGAATAAATAACCCAACAGATATACGAAAGTAATTAAAATTAATAAATAAATATTTAAAGGAGACAAAATTTTGTTTCTGGTCTTACCGTTAAGAACACCAATTGCCTTTTAAAAACATGAACACACTTTGAGAAGTTCTTTAAGTGTGTTCATGTTTTTAAAAGGCAATTGGTGTTCTTAACGGTAAGACCAGAAACAAAATTTTATCTCCTTTAAATATTTATTAATTAATTTTAATTATTTTCGTATATCTGTTGGGTTATTTATTCCATTTGACATTATATATTGAGTTTTGATTATATACTTCTATTAAATGTAAGAGGTGCTTGTTAGACATAAATTTATTTATAAAAGTTTTTTGAATAAAAATTTTTTTGAAATTAAAATTGTAGAAGATAAACATATTTCAATTTGTTTTAATATTCAAATTCTGTTATATTTCCTCTATCAAGTAAAAGGCCTTTCTATTTTATTTTATATATAATATATAATTATATTTTGGCTTCAATAAATCTCATTATAGAATGTCAATGAATTTAAATAAACCTTAAAATAACTCACACTGTTCTTTGATTTTGTTAGAACATAGATCAATCTTGAATTATATAGTTGATCTGCAGTTCGAAGCTTAAGTCTTTTAACAAGTGAGTTATATAGGTTATGTTTTTGATTTTGATATTTGGAATGTTAAAAGAGGACTGAAGATGGGATTGTCTAGAATTATATTTGTTTTTTGAAGATATAGTGCACATTTTTCAAGAGATTTTTGAAATAATTTATTCGAATATTTAAATATATTAAATATTTCAAATAAATTATATTCTTTGAGAAGTCCTTTAAGTGTGTTCATGTTTTTAAAAGGCAATTGGTGTTCTTAACGGTAAGACTAGAAACAAAATTTTGTCTCCTTTAAATATTTATTTATTAATTTTAATTACTTTCGTATATCTGTTGGGTTATTTATTCCATTTGACATTATATATTGAGTGTTGATTATATACGTCTATTAAATGTAAGCGGTGCTTGTTAGACATAAATTTATTTATAAAAGTTTTTTGAATAAAAATTTTTTTGAAATTAAAATTGTAGAAGATAAGCATATCTCAATTTGTTTTAATATTCAAATTCTATTATATTTCTTCTATCGAGTGAAAGGCCTTTTTATTTTATTAAAAGGAGACGACTCATCATTTAGAGCTTATGAATCGTATAAGAAACAATATTGTATTGAAATAGAAAAAAAATGGAAGAAAAAAATGAAGACTACTTGAACAAGGCGGAAAATAAGCAGAAAGCACTATGGGAAATTATAAGAAGCAACAACTCGAAAACAACAAAGGAAAATGCAAGCACAGAACTTCATGCTGATTCACTAAACAACTATTTTGCAAGCGTTGGACAAAAAATCTGTGAAGAGTTAGGAACTAAAAGTTATGAATCTAGTAAGATACCACAAAATAAATTTTTGAATAATGAAAAATCGTGCTTTTTCTTTGAGTGCACTGTAAATGAAGTAAAAAAAAATAATAACATCTTTTAAACCCAAAACGACAGTTGATATTTACAACATTACCGGAGACATTCTGAAAAATATCAGTGAAGAAATTGCCAATCCCATTTCAATCATAATAAAAAAATGTTTCCGAGAAGGTTATTTTCCAGAAGAATTTAAAATTGCAAAAGTTATTCCAATCTACAAAGGAAAAGGAGACAAGAACGACTGTAATAATTATCGACCCATCTCAATTCTTCCCTGTATATCGAAAATATTTGAGACTGTGATTAAAAACAGAATGTTGAAATGGATGGAGAAGAAAAATATTTTGAACAAAAACCAGCATGGAAAAGGTCGAAGTACAACTACTGCACTAATGGAATTGTTGAATAATGTGATAGAAGCTATGGATGAAGGAGATTTTGAAGAGATGCTAAATTTTGACTTAAGTAAAGCATTCGATGCAGTCTCACATGTGAACCTGCTTAAGAAACTGAACGACTGCGGTTTCAGAGGAAACATCCTTGAAATGTTGGAATCGTACATGGAAAAAACATTTCAGGAAGTAAACTGGAATGACGTAATGTCAACAGAAAAAGAATTAAGGTATGGAGTACCTCAGGGTTCGATACTGGGACCTGTATTGTTCTTGGTGTATTTGAATCATATCATTATCGAAAAAAAGCTCTCTAAATTATTTATGGAATAAATCACCGAGAATCTTGCAAGCCGACTTTCATGAATGGTGGGATACATACCTTTCCATCCCTTTATATAAAGGAGTGTCTCAAATACGTGCACTACAACAGATCCAACATACCAAAAAATGGGACACATCACTTATTTAACACCAGATGTAAGACCGATTTTATTACACCATTGCACAGCAAGAAAAATACGCAAAATTTCTCGCACTACTGGGGTATCAAAATGTTCAATAAATTACCTACAGAAGTGAAAGATTTACCAGAACGTGTTTTTAAAAAGAGGATTCATGATATCTTGCTTAAAAATGCATTTTATTCAGTAGAAGAATGTTTTAGTTTTTCACTTTAAATGATTTATTACTGACGAACCATGTAAAATTAATGGCAATAAATTATTATTATTATTATCGCAGGCTAGGCCATAATATATGATGATATTTTATTATTTAAATTTTTTAAAAATATAGAGTAAGCAAATAAACGAAAGAGAGATCCCAGATATTTGTTCACCTAAGTTCGCACAACAATTAAGAACTAAATCCATTACCCAATAGCTGTTATATATTACTCAGAATTCAATGTGCTAATCTAATTAAAACAAATTTTTTATTATCATGTTATACAACCAACAATTCTAAGATGTTTCACAATATGTAAGGTTTACATTTTTGCAACCAGTTTCAATTTTTTAAAGCTTTCACTATTGTATGTTCTCTATTACCTACGTGTTTGCTCACATATAATTGCGCTTTAATAGTTTGTATACAATAGCCCTCATGCAATGTTTTCTTGGAGTGTTTCATGATCATTCTTTATAAAGTGGCTGATTTCAAATAAATCAATTCGACTGATCTGTACCAAATATCATTATTTGAAAATGAATATGCGAATTATGAGCATTATGGCAAATTATGGTCTGATTTGAGCATGAGAAAAGTTTTTTCTGCGTAAGTAAAGTGAAAATATCGAGAATAAATATTTGATAGATTCGGTCTTTACCTGGTGGAAACTCATTTTAATTGAAAAAATGTATATGAGACAATAATTTATTTCCACAAAAATGTTTGTACTACTACAACAATTATTTCACCACGATGTGTCCACATCGTGGCCAATTTTTTCACTGTTTTCTGTTTTGTAAGTGTTGTATTCTTATTTCAGAGTGAATCTTTTTTTGTCTATTAGGGAATTTATAATTTCGAAATGAAATTAAACAGCAGCAAAAATGTGTGAATGAAGGCTGTTTCAATAAGAAGTTTCGTTTTGATATTAAAAAAAAGAGTATTTTTTGAGATAATTTCATTGCGAAGAAGTAGGCCATTAACAATGGGAAACGATATCAGCTGAATGACCGCTACAGCTACAGTTGCAGCAACATTTTCACCATATTTTCATGAAATTTTCCATGATCAATTCGAATATTTACGTTTCATGCTTTCGATAACCTAAAGAATTCTATCTTAAATATCTTGAATCGATTATGCAGCATTGGGGTAGACCTTAATTTTCACGTGATCCCAAACAAAAATGTCTAAAGGAATGAAATCACAAGATTTCAGTAGCCAATCGTGATCACCTCTTCTGCAAGGAAACTTTCTTGCAAAAATCCGATTGTTTCGTTGCTTGTGTGGCACGTAACACCATCTTGTTGAGAATAAACGTCCTTCACATCAATTTCTTCCGATTTCCTCTATAAAAAAACATTTATCATAGCTCAGTAGCGCATTCCATTTAGCGTAGCAGTTGTACCAGGCTTTTCAACAATCATTTCTGGATTTTTCGAGCTCTGAATGTGACAATTCTGCTTATTAACGTAGCCTTGTTCTGATTAACCCGAACTGTCAGTTGTGAAACTGTTTTTTGTTGCCACACTAATGGTCGCAAATTGAAACCTTGTATGAATATTGGGACACCTCTAGTTATAACAAGCAAAAATTGGTGTATCCAAAAGTATTCAAGGTTTTTGTAAGAACAAACCACTCCACTTCATTGTGAAACAATAAACCCTACTCATCCATAACGAGAAATTTCCTTCCAGGTTCAATGAATAAATTAACCAGTCACACAATACATTAAACAACATCTGGGACCTAAGATTCAGTCATCCATGTTAATATTATATAATTCAACTGTTTCAGGAAAGTTTCTCTAGGGATGTGCAGAAACTAATATCTATTACCACAACCTGATGAATTATTGATTCAACAACTGTAAGGCTTTGGGCAAAACTATGTACATTTGAATTATTGCGGAATTAATTCCACTGGTGAATAGTAAATTGTTGATTACAACTTTGGACAGTTATGATCTTTTCTGGACCAGGTTTTTCACAGAGGATAAGTTTTTCTGGTAGAGACCCGAATTAAATTTTATTCTATATGGGAGCATAAGTAGAACATATAAACCTTCACATGAGTACTATGTGCCAAATTTTCGTTTTTATTAATGCTAAACAATATTGTGACAAGCGATCATTTAAAACAAAAATTTGAGAAATTTAATCTAACAGCATCTAGTCCTTTTATTATAGAAAGTAACCGGAAAAAAACAAAGCTCAATTGTAATTATTTAGTATATATTTTTAATTCCTAGAATTAGAAAATTATAACTAAATATTGATCTTATTAACTTATACAACCTCCATTCAACTGAAACACTTGACTAAACATCGAGGTACACCCGAAATTAGATCACCTCTATAATTTTCGGTGATGGCAGGACTGTGAAACTGAATGAATTAAATCAACTTTATTTCATCGCACTGTCCGTTCAACTTCAATCTTCATAAGTTCCCAAATTTTTTCAATGGGACTAAGATCTGATGAAGCTGCTGGCCATGAAATGCTTGCCACGTGGTGGTCTTGCATCCAAGCTTGAGCATAGGCCGAAGTATCGCATCTTTCATTATCCTGCTGAAAACGCCACCCCACTGGATATGAAGCATGCGCTGTTTCAAGGAGAAAAGCATTTGGAATTCCACAATACGTTTCACTATTAATGGTACCATCAACTATACAAATAAGAATTTGAAATTCAAAAAGATCAACGAGTTGGCATCAAGTTTTGCTTCAACTCCGGCCGCGTTACTGGTCAAGCGGTGACTAGCTTCTACACTACGATAACGCGTCAGCTCATTTATAGAACTAGGTGCAGCATTTAGGCGAAACGCAAGATTGTTAAGCTTCGCCAGCCTCCGTTCAGTCTCTACATAGGTCTCTACTAGTATTGGATGTTTCCAAATTTAAAAATGATGCTGAAAGGAAAGCGATTCGATGGAATCAAGACAATTTAGTATTGCGACGTATCAACTGGAGGCCATGTCAAAATCTGCATTCGAGGACTCCTTTAAGATGTAGAAGCAACGTTGGGATCTTGCAGTTCAATCAAGTGGGGCCTACTCCGAAAAATACCACGGCCCAGATGAACAGCACCAACATGAAGATATGAACTCAGGATGGATACTTTGCGGCACACCTTGTATAATGTATCATATTATGGTGAAGAAGAAGCGAGGTTATATATTAGGATTTCTAATGATCCGGGTTTTTTTCCTCCCCCCTCACAGAATCAGCATCAATCAATGTCTGCTGAACGTATTCTCATCAAATGCTTCCTATAGAAGCAATACCCAGTAAAAACTTCAGTGAGGAGATGAAGCATGTTACCACTTGGAGTGATTCAGCCCTTGATAATTCGCCAGTCTTTTACCTTTCGATTTCTATCTTTTTTCAAAACTTTTTCTTACAGCATTTTCGTACCATAAAAGAGTTCCGAGCCAGTAAAGGGGATCCATGCTCCATTTCTGGCAAGTGTATTAGCCTTTTCATTTTTTTTAATTCTGCCTGAAAGACGCTCGTGCAGGAGCCTAACGATAGTGAGTATTTGGTGCCTGTGGTGGTTGTTGAACCGTCTGTGTATCATTTGATGCTATTTGTTCAGTGAGATTGGGTGGTGGATTTCCTTTCTCATTATTTCCTTGAGACGCACATCGCAGTATATTAGAGTTACAGCGTCAAGTTTTACCAACTAGACTTCTGCACGCCATCAAAGTCGTTACTGCTTTACCAGCACTAGTCTCAACATGCTTGTTTCATTTAAGCTTACTGTCAAGGTTAATCTCAGATATTTTACTTCTGAGCTCTATTATTTGATATCTCCATTCAGTGAGGAGGGTCCCATAGTTGTTTTTTTCTTTTTCTGGGTAAATGAAATTACCTAGATATTCAGCTCCACTGACAAACAGTTTTGCTCAATAATTCTAATGTCCTCCTGTAATTCACATTCAGACGAAATATGGAAGTTTACAAGAGTCACGTTCTGGAAGTTCAGTAATCGTACCAACGATTTGTACTTGAGAAGTGAGACGTTTTTCTATTTGTGTAAATATACCTGTAAAGAGTACATCACGTGTTTTCATTGGTAGAACCGAGATCTAAGAAGAAGTGTTAGAGATTTGACAATCCATCAACCCTTAGACAATTGGAAAAACGGTTACATTACTTTGTTTATCTTCTTCTTCATGTGCCATATCCGCGTCGGACGATGGCAATCATCATAGCTATTCTTATTTGGGAATAGTTCATGGGATGTACATGAGAACCATTTCCTTAGGTCACGAAGCCATGATATTATGCGCCTTCCCACACTTCTTCTGCCTTGAATGTTCCCCTGGATGATCATCTAAAGCATGGTATCGGGTATTTTTTATAGAGTGATAGAACTTCAAATTGAAATAAAACACATTTAAATTAAGATTGAAGCCAATTTTTTTTTTATTTGAAAAATAATTTTATGACATTTATGTTTTGAATATAATTTCCGGAATATACCCACCACGACTAGCTCTGAGGAACCGCATTCGACCAGACCAATTTTGGACTTCTTTTTCGAGTAACTCAGGCCTTATTTCATCAATAACACGAGTTAGGTTGGCTTCCAAAGCATCTATTGTTTTTGGTTTATTAGCATAAATCATTGACTTGACATAACCCCAAAGAAAATAATCCAGTGGAGTTATGTCGCATGATCTTGGAGGCAAAATAATAGGACCATTTCTCGAAATAATGTTATCGCCAAATCTTTCTTTCAATAAATCAATTGTTATGGTAGCAGCATAAGGTGTAGTACCATCTTGTTGGAACCAAAACACTTCTGGGTTGATACCATCACAAAACAAATAATCATTGACCATCGATCTGTTACGAGCACCATTCACTGTAACATTAGCTCCAGCATCGTTTTCAAAGAAATATGGACCGATGATGCCTTCAGCGTATAAAACACACCATACAGTGCATTTTTCAGGATGCAATGGAACCTGCAGAACTTCTTGAGGATTGTTTTCACTCCATATACTTCAAGCTGTTCTAGGGGCCAATCAGCAGACAAACGACGCTTATTAAGTCATGTGGCTTTAGTTCTTGAACCAGTTGGATATTGTATGGGTGTAGACCAAGATCTTTACGCAAAATTTAAATTGATCAAATTTTCAAATGATAATTTGTCAATGCTTACTGAACAGAAATGTCAAAACATCATGGCTTCTACCTTCTGTCAAATCACTGTTCTATCACTATAAAAAAACACCTGATAATTTGGAATATTCAACTTTTCATTATTATCTTATTAGCCCTGAGATTACGACATAATTAAAAATTTCTCGTCGATAAAAACATTGGAAAATATGACTTATTTTGTTCACTTCAGAATCGTGGTATTCATCTCCTTACCAGCAATAAGAATTGTGTGGCAAAAAGAACTCCTTATCTTGTAGTGAATTTAATGCCGTTTCCAGATATGTGGTCACATTTGAAAAGGCTGCAAGGATAACTGAAGTGTAATTGATGTTATGGAAAAACTTTGAATATTTCGTGAAAACAAGAAATGTCGAATTGAAGAATAACCATCAAAATTTGGACCATGTGTTATATGACATTTTTTGTTGCAAATATCTTCTATGAGCTCCCCTTGAAGTTTTACCCTTCTAAAAGTAGGCACCTTGTACAATAAATCTGAAATTGTAATTATTATTTTAATCCTTATTATTATTTTTATTTTACGAATAATCTTTATTGGAGATCTTTGGTGAGTTAGATGAGCACAAGGCCGATTGAAGAATGTCGAGAAAAAATTGAAGGTACTAGACAGGAAGAAATTGTCCTACAAATAGCACGAAAACAAAGGGGCTCAATGATCATTATTGCAGACAACAATTACAACCCCCCGAAACAAGCGAATGACAACACCTCTATCTCTCGATGAGGATTTTACAAAGCATATTAATCCGCCTTACTCCTTAGTATACGCTATAACCACAAACCGACATAAACACTATGCCAGCCAGATATTGTGCGACACAATGTATAATTTCAGTTATCTACCCTCCAGCTGACTATTTACATTCAGTTCGGAATAATAATCCGCGCCAATGTCATGCCACAAGTTTGTATTACTTCATCTGCTGTTTGTGTTATAATTCACTGGCATTCGGATTCAAGTTTTAGGCCGGCTGTGTTCTAAGATAGGGTCACGTTCTCGGTAGTTTCAGATGAGTTATGGATGAGGTACTTGCCATCTTGCCAAATATGGGACGCGAACGAATGTATGGCGAGTCGACTTTATAACCGACCCTTCCAGAGATGAGAACTCGTTTTCCTGTTTTATTCTTGGTGGAAATATTTGGACATAACTGAGGGATGGAAATTCACTCAAAACTTCCGCAGTGGCGTAGATAACGTGGGTGACACGTTTGGGTATGTCGATGTTGACACCTTAGGAAGGAAACTGTTAAAATCATCAGAAACAGAAAATTTCACCGAGATGATATTTTCGCCACAATATTTCAGTTATTACCCACGAAGATTGAGCAAGTAGACAGATACTTTTACCTCGGAACAGCAATCAACTCCTCAAATGACTACTCCAGAGAGACCAGTACGAGCACAGAGAAGGCGAGAGCAGGTTTCGATAAACTGAGAAAAGTTATTTGTTCGAGAGATCTGAATTTTGAACTGAGGATTCGACTGACAAGATGATACGTATCCACAAATCTGCTGTGAATGCAGCGATAATCAAGCGGCTTGAATCATTCGGGGTGTATAGGAGAATCCTTAAGATATCTTGGACGGAGCATGTAACAAACACTTAAGTCATTAGAAGGGTGGACAGAAGAATAAAAATCCTAGATAACATTAAAATCAGGAAACTGCAGTACGTTGGGCACATTACCGATGGCTCCAGATATACCGGGCGTTTTTTTAGAGTGATAGAACTTTCGATCGCGTTATTATCTGAGCATGTATTTTCTAATTCAGCGATCACGTCGACCGCCATTTTGCCTTAATGGATCGCCGTAAATGCTGCAGGTACATTTGCATTCCTAGCATCGTTCTTCCATATAAAACGCCAAATTCTGAACAGACCGCTTCCATTGGAAATTTTTATACCGTTTCTGATGGCGCCCACTGCAATTTTTCAGCTTTAATTGCACAGGCGGATGACAAAACATGCTATAGGGAAGGAATGATGCAATCAATTATTGTTATTCATACGAATCTCCTGAAGGTTATTTGGTGTTGAAGCTAAACTGCAAACTCCCAATGTTGGAGAAAATTTACCCACTGGCTTTATAAATGTTTCGTCCACACCTAGAGAAGGGCTCTCTTCTGTTCAATGAATTTATTTGTTGAAACGCCTTTCGTTTAATATTATCAATATACACTTATGAGAAACCAAGTTCTTCAAATATGAACAAGATTACTTGAAATCCATAAATATCAAGGCATCGGGTGTTTTTTTCAGAGTGATAGAACTTTCGATGGGGATAACTGTGATTTGACAGAAGGTAGAAGACATGTTTTTTTGACATTTCTGTTCAGTCAGAATTGTAAAATTATCAGGGAAAGACTCACGCCGCAACAACGTTCACAAATTGTTGAAATTTATTTTCAAAATCAGTGTTCTATTCGCCAAACTTATAGAGCACTTCGTGAAATACATAGTTTGCATAATCGTCCATCAGAGCAGCTCATTCGTCGAACTATCGATAGATTTCGGACAACATTTTCTATAATCGATGCAACAACAGCAACAAGACAAAGAACTGTACGATCCAGATTTGTCTATTCATCAACGTTCAGAACAAGTTGTACTCTGTGCATCCACCACATGGAAAATTTTGCGTAAAGATCTTGGTCTACACCCCTGCAATATCCAATTGGTTCAGAACTAAAGCCATTTGACCATAATAAGCGTAATTTGTTTGCTGATTGGGCCCTAGAACGGCTTGAAGTTGATCCACTTTTTTATCGTAAAATTGTGTTTAGTGACGAAGCCCATTTCTGGTTGAATGGCTATGTAAACAAGCAAAATTGCCGTATATGTAGTGAAAACAATCCTCAAGAAGCTCTGCAGGTCATTGCATCCTGAAAATGTACTGTATGGTGTGCTTTACACACTGGAGGCATCATCGGTTCATATTTCTTTGAAAACAATGCTGGAGCTAATGTTACAGTCAATGGTGCTCGTTATAGATCGATAATCAATGATTATTTTTTTTGAAATTGGAATTGAATATGAATATTAAAAGGAAGATTTGGCGATAAGATTATTTCGAGAAATGGTCCAAGTAATTGGCCTCCAAAATCATGCGACATAACTCCACTGGATTATTTTCTTTGGGGTTATGTCAATTCAATGGTTTATGCTGATAAACCAGAAAAAACAGACGCTTCGGAAGCCAACATAACTCGCGTTATTGATGAAATAAGGCCTGAATTACTCGAAAAAGTGGTCCAAAATTGGTCTGGTCGGTTACTCAGAGTCTTAGTATATGACATATGCCGGAAATTATTTTTAAAACATAAATTTCATTGAATTATTTTTTAAATAAAAACAAATTTGGCTTCAATCTTGATTTATATGTGTTTTATTTCAATTTAAAGTTCTATCACTCGAAAAAAATACCCGATACCATGCTTCAGTTGATCATCCAGAAAAAATTTCAAGACAGAAGGAGTGTGGGAAGGCGCATAATATCATAGCTTCGTGACCTAAGGAAATGGTGAAATGCTTCTCATGTACATCGAATAAACTATTCCAAAGTTAGAATAGGTATGATGATTGCCATCGTCCGACGCGGATATGGCACATGAAGAAGAAGATACACAAATATGTAACCTTTTTCCAATTGTCTAGGGGTTGATGGATTGTCAAATCTCTAACACTTCTTCTCAGTTCTTGGTTCTACCAATCAAAACACCTGATGTACTCTTTACACAAACAGCAAAACGTTTCAATTCTCGACGAATACTGAACTTCCAGAACGTCACTCTTGTAACCTTCTATATTTCTAAACGTCTGAGTGTGAATTACAGAAGAACCTTAGAATTATTGAGCAAAATTGCTTGTCAGTGAAGCTGAATATCTAGGTAATTTCATTTAACCAGAAAAGGAAAATACCAGCTGTGGGATCCTTTTCACTGAATGCAGATATCAAATAATAGAGCTCAGAAGGAAAATATGATATAGCTATGATAGTCCAGCTACTATTAGAGCTCTAAGCTTCCATATCATTGATTCAAAACTGATATGGGAATGCCGAAGAAGTAGGCAAAAACAATGAAACCTATTTAGCCTGGGTTCCCGGTTACAAGGGGATTAAAAGAAATGAAAAGGCTAATACACTTGCCAGAAACGGAGCACAGACCCCCTTCACTGGCTCGAAACTCTTCTATAGTATAGAAAAAGCTTTAAGAAAGAGATTTGAAAAAAGATAAAAATCGAAAAGTAAAAGACTCTGGTAAAATCATCAAAGTCTGAATCGCTCCAAGTGATAACATGCTTCATCTCCTCACTGGAGTTTTTACTGGGTATTGCTTCTATAGGAAGCATTTGATGAGAATACGTTCAGCAGACACTGATGAATGCTGATCCTGTGAGGGGGGAGGAAAAACACCTAATTACAGATTGCCTCGCGATACCAAGCCAACGCAATACATGATTGTAAAAAGAAACCTGTAAGAACGAGGATGTGACTTATCTGAAGCCATCCCAAATAGTACAAATAACACTAAACAACTCGTTAGAAATGAATCGTTTCCCACTTCTTACTATATAATCTCACTCCTTCTTCACCATAATATGATACATTCATTATACGAGGTGTGTCCGAAAAGTATCAGTCAGAGTTTATATCTTCATGTCCCCACTTGATTGAACTACAAGCTCCCAACGTTGCTTCTACATCTTAAAGGAGTCCTCGAATGCAGATTTTGATATGGTTTTTAGTTGGTACATGGCAATACTCTGAATTATCTCGATTCCATCGACTCGCTTTCCTTTCAGCACCATTTTAAAATTTGGGAACATCCAAAACTAGTAGGGAACTATGTCGGGACTGTACGGAGGCTGACGAGGCTAAACAATCTTGAGTGTTGCCTAAAAATGCTGCACAAGGATCTGCTGAAGAGCTGACGCGTTATCGAAGTGAAGAAGCTAGTCTCCCCTTGACTAGTAACGCGGTCGTTTTCTTGTCCCCGAATCACGCAGTATTTTCAGACTTCAACGTTATATTCTTTATTGATCGCCTGATGTCTTGGAGCAAATTCGTAGAGCACCCTCACAGTCAAAAAAATTATCAGCATTGACTTGACATCGCTTCAACTTTGTCGTGCTTCTTTCGGCTCTAAAGGAGCTTGTATGATTTCTATCATCTCCGTCCAACTCTTGCCGGAGTGGAAGCAAAACTTGATGCAAACTCGGTGATCTGTTCGCTCTGTTATTTTCGACAATAAATAAATGTGATGCATGGAAAGCACGTTGGTTATAAACACAAGACTTAAGGCGAGTAGCCGGTAGTTACAGCATTCAGAGAATTCGTGAAGGACTACTGGTTAAGCTCATTACTCGCATAGGCCTCTCGAGCGCTCTGGGGATTTGAATTTAAACGGTCGGAGATTTTTTGGAAACACCTCGTATATTTCAAGGTAATATATACACTTGACAATGAAGGCAGAAACGTCATTTTCATAAATTTGATAATGATGGCGTTTTAAGGAAAAACTCATAATCACCCAAATATACTGCTGAACTGCACCCAGTGTGTCTTTTCAATACAGAAAACAGCCAAATGAAAAATCAACTTAGGCTCCCTAACGTTTGTAAACTTTAAATCCCACAACACCTGTTTCGTATCAAATCCTTCATCCAACGCAATCTACTATTCTTATCTGATGAAAGCTAGGGCCTATCTTCGCGATTTCACAAAGTGCCAGCTCATCCAAAATTTATTGTAAGAATCACGACAGGATGAGCTTTTAACCTTCCGCAATGTTATCTCCCCTTGAATGTACAATCGCATCATCTGTTGATGAGCTTAAAGCTTAACGTGCTGTAAAATTGTCGTGTATAAAGATATTCCGTCCAAACTGTTGATGAATATCCCCAAGCTGGGGTGGTTTGCAAAAAATGCGGACACTCCTAAATTATATTCAACACCAGTATCGATGTTACTGAAAAAAAGGTTTCCGAAGGGAGGCTTATGAAAATTCTTTTTCACTGACAAAGTGAGGATGAGAAAGTTTAAAAAAAATACTAACGGGTTTCACAATAGGAATCATACAATTCAATGGTTATAATGGCAACAATGTATATTATTTTCGACATTTACCATGTTATTTGTGTGCAGTACATTATGCTATTCAATAATGGAAAGATATTTACTTCAACAACGTTTAGAAATTGTAAAATTATTTTACCAAAATCAGTACTCATTTTTGAAAACTGTGAGAATTTTAGAAAGAATTTATGGTCGACATTATTCAAGTAAACGACTACGTATTGTAGACAAATTTTAGGCTGAATTTTCTTTACACGATACAAGAGTACCAGTACGACAAGAAAAAGTACACACACGAGGGAATATTGATTTGGTTGCAGCAAGTGAAGGGAAAACTCCAAATTTATCGGTTCTACGTCGCTCTCAACAATTGAATATTTCTCAAACAACAACTTGGAGAATTTTAAGGGAAGATTTGAGTTTATGTACTGATTCAAGAACTGAAGCCATTTGACCACCATAAACGTCGATTTCTTAATGATTTTGCTTTTGAACAACTTGATAAAGATGAACAATTTTATCGAAAAATTGTATTCAGTGATGAAGCTCATTTTTAGTTGAATGGTATATAAACAAACATAATTGCAGACTTTGGAGTGATGAAAATCCACACGAAACTACTAAATTTTTCACAGTTTTCACAAATGTGCACTGATTTAGATGAAAGAATTCAACAATTTATAAACATTATTGAAACGTGTGTATTTCCATGATTGAATGATATAATCTACTGAATACAAATGACTTGGAAAACGTCAAGAATAATGTACAGCGTTGCTATAAAAACCCGTTGCTTTATAAGAAGTTTCTGAAAACTATTATGTGAAACTACCCAAAAATTTGATATTTTTCACGACCAAACTCACAATGTGTCCTAAGGAAATACGTAAACAAAACTCCAGTCCTTTGTTCATTATTTCGAGAAAAATTCAGTTGGGCTTGATATTTTTTTTATCGCTCTCTTTATGGGTAATATGCTGATCAGTCAATGAAGACATATGAGGATAACGAAATGAGATTACAATTCAAAAACTATCCAAAAATAATTTAAACTTCTGTGATTAACGTTCCTATTATTCTAGTGTATCAAGGATACATAAATTATATCCAACAGAATTATTTTCCAGTGAATTGAAGTGATTCATGAAGCACTCTCCATTAAATATATTATGTGTAATATAAAAAATGTCATATCTTCCTACAAATATATACTATTTCGATTTAATGACCTCCACATATTTGAACATAGCTATAGCACAAATGAATTAATTCGGCTGATCTGTGCCAAATATTCTTAGTAGTATGGTAATAGAAAATTCTACAAATCGATACAATGTAACATACATCTGTATAACAATTCTCTAAATAATTGTTTGGTATTTAGAGATACCTTTTGAATTCTTCCTTGTAATTGATTAAACTTTAACCAATTAGTATGCAAATTCGTGGTTAAGCATACTTACGAACGCCAAAAAAACTTTCTTCATGCTCAAGTAAAACCATAATATGCCGCAAATGTATCGTTAATGCTTTAGTGTCTCTGTGTATAGCGAATATAGATACTTGATAGATTTGTAGTCGCTGGCATTCATTGTACTAAGGAAAACCAACAAGTTTGAAACGTGCGCATGTCTGCAATTTGTCCTTATGATCAACAAAACCTCATCGAGTTTGAGTATGAATTGTTATAGAGATGTATGTTACACTGTCTCGATTTGTGGAACTTTCTATTAACATAGCTCACACACTATTAATAATTATGAAAATTGGTTAAATTTTTGTTGTTTCTGATTTCGGCAAAAACAATGAAAAGTATATGGAGTTCTGTTCGTTGTGCTCTTTCTTAACTATTTATTGTCAATATATCACGTTACAGATAGACGGAAGAATGGATCTTCTTAACCTTATATATTTTTATTTTCATGAGATTTTCCCTTTCTTCAGAAAAATAATTCGCTTCAAAAGTGGTGATTTCAGCGCTAAAGATTAACTTCGATTAAGGAAGCTAAAAAAATTCAAAGATGATGAATTACAGTCATAACTCGATGAAGATCAGACTCTAACGCGAAACGAGTTTGCACTTACGTTAAGGGTGAGCCAAGAAGCCATGTCTGTACGTTTGAAAGGTATTTTAAAGTGAATGTATAACTATAAAACAAAACGATATTTTTCACTTTGTGTGGATGTTTTTTCTCCGTTTCTTTATCTCTCACGAAAAGAATTTACAGTCAATTCCGAAGCACCTGTATGTGACCTATTAAATTCAATTCGTACATTTAGTAACTCGCCTAAGGACTCCGTGAGTGTAATTCTGACCTGAATATTTTGCATACATCCACTGTGCTCTAACAGAAAATGAATTATGCTGTTAATGAATTCAATTAATTCTCTTTGCACGAGAATAACATGTGGCTTGGCCACGCTCGCATTATTATCTGAGCATGTATTTTCTAATTCAGCGATCACGTCGACCGCCATTTTGCTTTAATGGATCGCCGTAAATGCTGCAGGTACATTTGCATTCCTAGCATCGTTCTTCCATATAAAACGCCAAATTCTGAACAGACCGCTTCCATTGGAAACTTTTATATCGTTTCTGATGGTGCCCGCTGCAATTTTTCAGTTTTAATTGCACAGGCGGATGAAAAAACATGCTATAGGGAAGGAATGATGCAATCAATTATTGCTATTCACACAGATCTCCTGAGGGTTATTTGGTGCTGAAGCGAAACTGCAAACTCCCACTGTTAGAGAAAATTTACCCACTGGCTTTATAAATGTTTCGTCCACACGTTTCGTTCTCTTCTGTTCAATGAACTATTTTGTTGAAACGCCTTTCGTTTAATATTATCAATATATTCTTATGAGGAACCAAGTTCTTCAAATATGAACCAGATAACTTGAAATCCATAAATAAGATCTATCAAGGACACGGGTGTTTTTTTAGAGTGATAGAACTTTCGATAGGCATAACTGTGATTTGACAGAAGGAAGAAATCATGTTGTTTTGACATTTCTGTTCAGGTGAATTCTACCAGAATAGTTATTGGCTATTTGAGGAAGGCCTCTTTTCCAAGTGACTACCAAGCAGTCTCCACAGTCCACCCTTACAGGTAGAAAGTGTGATAAGGATTCCGCCATATCATCGCGCGTGGCGAGAACCCCTCCGAAGAGATGAACCCACCAGCTTCCAGTTTGGGCCCCGACTCGAAAGCCAGAACCGTCTGACTGGTAGCAGCGAAGCACTATCCAACCCCTACTGGCTCAGCAGGTCAGTACCCGAGTTGGTTTGAGACGCAACTCACCCGCCGGAGGGAATTCTTATCCATTCACCCGAACGAAGTTCCATGAACTAAGATAAACTCAAGATTGACGACTACAATTGATCCTGGTACGAGCACCGTCTAGCGGACTATACGTCCTGACCCACCGAACCCATGTGAGGTCATTTGATTGATCCTGGCGTCAAGCATTAATGGCGGGGCCATTTGGTCGAGATCCACAAACCTTAAATAGTTACGCACAGATCCAGGGGCTAGGACAGGCCAGTCGAACCGTCAAGTCCCGTTAAACCCCGAGTCGTTTCATGAAAATATCTCAAAAATGGAGGTCTGCGAACAGATAAATGAAATACCCCCCCTAGTCCAGCATGCGGACTTTCAACCACTGCCCCCTCGAGTCCAACACCAATGGGGTGGCCAGGTGGTACAAGTAACACCTGTGGGCAAGACCACCCCCCGCGGTAACGCAGTATGCTACATAACGCACTCGGCCATTACACAGAATCCGGAGATTTATACTGCGATAGGGTAGAGTACTCCAGTTTTAAGGGAGAAGCCCTATGCTGCGACAGACTCCCTTGTCACTGAGTTAATCAACCGGCTCAGCCCTCCATTTTACCTGAGTAAAACTAGGGCCCCATTCGGAGATCTTCCACCATACAGGTTCAGTGACTGGCGCGAAATGGCATTACGTTAGACACCAAGACTTAACCCTCCAATTCGCCGGGACGAATCTAGGGTCCTAGTCAAGAGAGCGCCCCCATCACGTCAAGATCTAATGCCTGGGGGGCGGACATTTCTGTTCAGTAAGCATTGACAAATTATCATTGACTCATGACTCATGACATTTACAAATTGTTGAAATTTATTTTCAAAATCACTGTTCTATTCGCCAAACTTATAGAGCACTATGTGAAATTTATGGTTTACATAATCGTCCATCAGAGCAACTTACTCGTCGAACTATCGATAGATTTCGGACAACATTCTCTCTACTCGATGCAACAACAAGACAAAAAACTGTACGTACAGAAGAAAATGTCGCTGCTGTAAGTCATAGTATTAATGATGATCCAGATTTGTCTATTCGTCGACGTTCACAACAAATTGAACTCTGTGCATCCACCACATGGAAAAGTTTGCATAAGGATCTTGGTCTACACCCATACAAGATCGAACTGGTTCAAGAACTAAAGTCACTTGACCATGATAAGCGTCGTTTATTTGCTGATTGGGCCCTAGAACAGCTTGAAGTTGATCCACTTTTTATCGTAAAATTGTGTTTAGTGATGAAGCTCATTTCTGGTTGAACGGCTATGTAAACAAGCAAAATTGCCATATATGGAGTGAAAACAATCGTCAAGAGCTTGTCGTGGTGGACATATGCCGGAAATTATTTTGACAACATAAGTGTCATAAAATTATCTTTCCAATAAAAGAAAAATTGGCTTCAATCTTAATTTAAATGTATTCTATTTCAGTTTAAAGTTCTATCACTCTAAAGAAACACCCGATACATTCAAAGTTCAAAGTATTTTTGAACTTGTTTACACTTTAGCGAAATGACAGATAATGAAAAAAGTCTAATGATGACACTTTAGAATGAATGTGATGGAACAATGGAGTAATAAACTAGTAGCGACATCTGTTATCAAAACCGCACGAAGTTATTTCTACTTCTAATACTCACACCGCCTGGCTTCAATTCTCGGAATCTTCCGCCAACACCTCCGATTATGATTTGTTTAAACCTTGAGAATGCTCATCCAGGCGAATACTTTGATGAAAATCGTCGGCTAGCTTCTGCGAAAAGTTCCGGGCCACCGCGAAACTTTCGACAAAGTCAATTTACATTTGCCTTTTCCGACCACGCAAAGTTTGACTAGGTGATAGAATCGAATCGGAAACTCTGTCAGCGGTTTTATTTATTCGATTCTGGTCAACTTTGTCCGAAGAAAAAATTCCTATGAATGCATAATTAATCGGATTAGCTCCTATCGCGAATGAATAATAACCCAGGTAGACCAGAACGGTTGAACGGAAGGAATAGAAATAATGTATACAGGGTATCTACTTTTAAAAAGACCAAACTTCAATGGGAGATCCACAAGTTTTTTGCAACAAAAAATGTTATACAACACATGGTGAAAATGTTGATGGTTATTCTTCAATTTTAAATTTCTTGATTTCACGAAATATTTCAAGTTTTTTCATAAAATGGACTATACTTCAATTATCCTTGTAGCCTCAACATATTTGGAAACAGCATTAAATTTGCTACAAGATAAGAAGTTCTGGGTGTCTAAAAATTCTTATTGCGGGCGTGGTAAGGAGATGAATATCACGATTCTGAAGTGAACAAAATCAGTCATATTCTACAATGGTTTCATCGAAGAAATATTATGAATTATGGACATATTTTCTTTTCAGAAAAAGTACCACATTTAATGTGCTTTCGAATGACATATCAACTTCTGTTCTAGCTGCTTATCCCCTGCCATAATATCGTGACTAAGAAGATAACAACGAAAAGTTGAAATATTCCAAACTTAAATTTGCCCTATCTTGAAGCTCGTTATGATTGAATATCAAAGTAATTCTCATGGAAATCTTGGATTTATCTGTCGAATCAAAATAATTCGAACGAATAAACTAAACTTTAATATTACAGATTTTATGGAAGAATGTAAAGAACACAGACTACTACTTATAACAATTGTTCGAAATGTCCTTGTCCAATACATTTCACACATCATTTTTGCACTGAATCTACAACACTGCGAAATTCACAACGTTTCTGACGCATTTCTGCACAACACAATTTTATTATTTCGAGCAGATCCTCTCGAGTCTGAACGCGAGTCTGATATGCTTTTTCTTTCAAGTTGTTCCAGACATAAAAATCCAAAGGCATAGGGTCGGGCCTCTTTGGTGGCTAGTCCGTACCTTCCAATCCATTGTACTCCAAAATATTCATTCATTAAGTCCGGTATATTCCGGTTATTATGAGATAAACAGCCATCCATTTGAAACCAGACATTTTGTCTGTTATCCAGGAGCATTTCATCCAATATGTATGTTAAGCTGCTTAGGATTAATGTAACGAATTCTTCAACGTTGGGGCGATCGAGAAGTATTACTGGTCCGAAAAGTTCACCTCACATGACTTCCAACCAAACGTTCATCCTTAACTCATGTTGGAAATGAAAAACAATAGTCTCATGCGAATTTTATCTTTTTTCATATTTCAAATTTATCATACCCGATTTCGTGAAAGTGGCCTTATCATTCCATAATATCCTATCCCCCCCACCACTCTCCTAACTTACTCAGGTACCATCTACACAATGTTTTTCTCTTGCTGTAATATCTGTCAATACATATATAAGAACCTATGTAAGTTTTTACACTGTATTAGATAAAATGTAGAAAATGATTGAGCAATAGTCTGACGAAATAATTGTCGTTCAACATTAAAAAGTTTGTGGAAATTAAATTTTATTTATCACTAGTTGATATACAGGCTGTTTCACGAATGATTATACAGGCTTTCAAGGCAGATGCAGGACAGTTTGGTGAGTTTGAATCAGTGCTCGAAATATATCCTAACTATATTAGTTTAAGAGATACAGGATGTTTCATGTATTTTATCGAAAATTTTCAATCGGCATAACTCTTGAACGCCTGCATGGATCTTCATGAAAATTTTAGTGAATGATTATAGGCCAATGCCTAATATTTGCACCTAATCACTTGTTGATTGAGTCTGTCGCAGCACAGGGCTTCTCCCTTAAAACTAGCGTACTCTACCCTATCGCTGTACGGATTCTGTGTAATGGCCGAGTGCGTTATGTAGCATACTGCGTTACCTCCTCGGGGGGGGGGGGGGCTGGTGGCTTGCCCACAGGTGTTACTTGTACCACCTGGCCACACCATTGGTGTTGGACTCGAGGGGGCAGTGGTTGAAAGTCCGCATGCTGGACTAGGGGGTTATTTCATTTATCTGTTCGCAGACCTCCATTTTTGAGATATTCTCATGAAACGACTCGGGGTTTAACGAGACTTGACGGTTCGACTGGCCTGTCCTGGCCCCTGGATCTGTGCGTAACTATTTAGGGTTTGTGGATCTCGACGAAATGGCCCCGCCATTAGTGCTTGACGCCAGGATCAATCAAATGACCTCACATGGGTTCGGTGGGTCAGGACGTATAGTCCGCTAGACGGTGCTCGTACCAGGATCAATTGTAGTCGTCAATCTTGAGTTTATCTTAGTTCATGGAACTGCGTTCGGGTGGATGGATAAGAATTCCCTCCGGCGGGTGAGTTGCGTCTCAAACCAACTCGGGTACTGACCTGCTGAGCCAGTAGGGGTTGGATAGTGCTTCGCTGCTACCAGTCAGACGGTTCTGGCTTTCGAGTCGGGGCCCAAACTCTAAGCTGGTGGGTTCATCTCTTCGGAGGGGTTCTCGCTACGCGCGATGATATGGCGTATTCCTTATCACATTTTCTACCTCTAGGGGTGGACTGTGGAAACTGCTTGGTAGTCACTTGGAAAAAAGGCCTTCCTCAAATAACCAATAACTATTCTGGTAGAATTCACCTGTTGATAGCTCAGGTCCAGACGGAGAAAATTATATTTTTTATCCTAGATTTTGTAAAACACTCTGTAAATCAAATTTTCGAAAAGTGAAATTCTCCTCAGAATACTCAATGACTACTCTTTAAAACAAGCCCATTTGAAATAATGGCATATTTCGCATCAATATTTTATGAACTATTGAATATCTGGAATTTTCGATTCATAGACACACGCATACATAACCAAAAATTTTTCGACATCTTATTTACACTTTCGCAAATAAATTCTATTATACCCCTTCCGCCATCAATTTTCGTATGTGATTTGTTCTCGAAAATTTCCCTATTTCTTTTTGACACCTGCTAGCTCTTGTATTGAATGTTCTGCAGCTTCATTAGCCTTTCTTTCTGGTCCACTATTTTTCTTCTCACATGCTTCTTGAATCGATCTGAAGCTTAAGATATCATTTATTTTCAATGCGATGTGAAAGCTCACAGAAGAAATTCCTTTACTCTGAATTCGACTTCGAAATTTAAGTGGCTCATGCTAAGAATTTTGACATTTCCAACCATTGTCGGGTAATTATTGAAATGGAAAAATACGCAAGTGGTAGATTGTTGTGTTTTCATAAAATATTGATTAAGAGAATTATCGTTATGTTGGATCAGACTGACGAAACAATTGTCGTTCAACATTTAAAAGTTGTGGAAATTGAATTTTATTTGTCACTAATTAATATTCATATAAATCTTCGAATAGAAATTGTCTTGTGGCTACATAATGAATTTTTAAATATCAATTTATTCGAAAGAATTCCTATCTCAACTCAATTCAGAAACCTTCACCTACTTAAACTTAAAAATTCGAAGATATTTTGAACTGCCAGGCAATAAAAAATGGACGAAAAGTTGTTCGATTATCAAATTAAATATACTATCAAGCGTAATACGTGAAAATCATGATTTTTGTCGATAACCAAAGTTTATTATTTTCGAAACTAATAAAACATGGACAGTGTTCGCTTGAAACATTCGTTCCCATAAAATCTCCATTAAAATCACGAATTCCATCCGAGCCCAGGATGCCAAAGCTCTAATGACTTCATTTTTTCCAAATAGAGTTGCATCTATATTTTTCAGGTTTGATAGCACACAGCCAACAGTGAATTGCATAAAAAGTATTTTATTCCATACAGAATGAAACCTACCGTGAAAAATAAATACATACCATATACGTTATAGCCTCGGACGTTGGTCTACTTGCAAATACTCGCATTTTCCAATTAATCAACTGAATATAAATGGGCCAAAACGAACTTCCCCGGGCTAGAACCGCATCATTTTTTCATTATTTTCAATTTGTGTTGCTAGAAAATTGAATAGCAGACTAACCTTAATCCATTCGCAACTGGAAGTTTCATTTGATTACACGATATTTTTCGAATAGAGAGGATGGTTTTGGAAAAAGCGATGATGATTTTATAAAAATTCTCTTTGAAGAATGGTTTATTTTGTTTACGCGGGTTCGTATACAGGGTGGTCATTTCAAAATGAGTAAGTCTAACACAAATTGAAGGAATAGTCATTTCGCTGAATTGTCCACGACACAGTTTTTATGTGCTCTGAAAATGTCAATTTCTGAACCGAATAATGTGTTTTTGCAAGCATATTTACTTCATTACTTCAATATGAAGAAAAGGGCAGCCGAAAGTAATCGTATTTTAGTAGATATTCATTTGGAAGACAAAGAACGACCGGGACCTTCAGGATGCAGAATTAGAGGTAACTCTCGATGAAGATCAATCACATACGCAGGAGGAAACCATTTGCCATCATTAAAAAGCATTGGGAAACCTGTATGAACTAAGGCCATGAGATGTCAAACGCCGTGTTTTCGAATAGGAATAACTACTCCAGCGATGAAAATGAGAGAGATTTTTGTATCAAATACAGCAATACACTAACAGATACAACAAAGTTATTCTGCAGCATTTTTCATGTTGCGTAGCTCGTTAAAAAGAACTTAGAAACACTCAAATGGGAAGTCCTACCCCACCTACCATGACATTATTCCTTCCGATTACCATCTCTTCCGATCGATGTAACATGGCCTGACTGAGCATCACTTCTCCAATTCATATGCAGACAAAAAATTTATCGATGCACGAATAGCGGCCAAACAGCCGCCTTTTTTGCGGTGGGATCCTCCAATTCCCAGAAAGATGGAAAAAATTAATAGCTAGCGATGAAGAATACTTTGACTTTTTGAAAGTATAACCAATTTTTCACAATAAAGCTTCAATTTTTAAGACCTATCGAGTTTGTTCATATATATTATTTTTTTTTTTTTTTTTTTTTTTTTTTTTTTTTTTTTTTTTTTTTTTTTTTAATAATCACCATTATGGGAGTTTCCTCTAGAAGGTCCGGGTCTTAACGACCAAGGACCTTCTAGGCAGCTGTAAGGAACATTCTAACAATTCTTGTTGTCCAGAGGATCACCTCCTTCTGAGCTTTACTTATCAACTCCTGATCCAGTTCAAGGAGTTCCGTATTTTCTGCCAGGTGGCTCTCAACCAATCCATTCGTGGAGATTATCAGGGGCAGAATCTTTACCGTTCTTAGCTGGTGTATCTCTTTTATTTCAAAAGCCAGGTCGTGGTACTTTGTTAGTTTCTCCGTGTACGCTCTACTTATGTTATCATCTGCCGGGACGGTTATATCAATGATTGTTGCTTTGCGGTTTCCTTTATCAAAGATCACGATGTCGGGCCTGTTGTGCGGCACCGATCTATCCGTTATTATCGGGTTGTCCCAGTAGAGTTTGAACTGACTGTTTTCAAGTATCGGCTTGGGTAAGTATTCGTGTACCCTTCGAGAGGTAAGTATAAGTCCTACTTTCATGGCAATGGCTTGGTGAAAGATTTTTGCCATAGCATTATGCCGCTGGGTGTACTCCCTGGGTGCAAGAATGGGGCATGAGGATGTCACATGTTGTATAGACTCCAAGGCTTGGCAGCATTTCCGGCATCTGTCAGTCGGTATGTTCTTTTTGGCTATATGTTTCAGGTACGCTCTTGTTGGCACTACCTGATCTTGGATTGCGATGAGACGTCCCTCGGTTTCTGGGAATAAATAACCGGATTTAAGGTAAGTTAGTGACTGCTCTCTATTAACTCTATTTTCTTTCAGTGCCTCCGGATACCTGCCATGTAAGGGTTTGCCGTGCCATTCCTCCAGTAGTTGTTCAGATGATGGCGTCTGTGGTGGGTTATTTCTGCTTGCCAGATTTAAAGCCGTGATGTTGCGGTCTTCCTGGCATATTGATTGAAAGAACGGTAAGTTTTTTGAGTGGAAATATTCTCTGAGTTCAGTTACCGCTTTATTGTGGGCCTTTTCAACATTTCGCAAACCCCTTCCTCCTTGGTGCCTAGGCATGTAAAGTCTGATCACCGATGCATGGGGATGGTGGATGCCGTATTTAGACATTAGGACTCGCACATGTGTGTCAATCGCCTTCAACTCTGTGCTTGACCACCTAATCACGCCGAAAGAGTAGGCTATACTTGGAATTGCCCATGTATTGATTGCCGTAAACATTGCCTTGGAGTTCAGTTTACTGCGGAGGGTTTTTTTTATTCTAGCAAAAAATTTATTTTTGAAATCTTCTTTCTGTTTTGATGTTCTTATCTCCAATGCTTGTTGTATACCCAGGTACTTATATGATTCTTCTGGGCTTAGTTCTTGTATAGTCACCTCATCTTGAATAAGCATTTCTCCCCCTTGTGTCAACTTTCCTCTCTTGACGTGTAATGAGGCACATTTGTCCAGCCCCATCTCCATTCTGATGGTTTGTGTGAAAGATGTCACTATCCCAAGAAGGCTCCTCAGTTGCTCCTCATTCGCGGCATATAGCTTGAGGTCATCTATATACAGTTGATGAGTAATTTTGATGTTTGACCTGTCGTCCACAAGGTATCCGTATCGGTTGTTGTTGAGCAGCCTACTGAGGAGGTTTAAAGCTAGACAAAACCAGAGGGTGCTGAGTTTATCCCCTTGGAAGATGCCAGTTAAGATTCTTATCTCTGGTGTTATTATTTTGCCGAATGTTAAGTTCGTCCTCCAGGTTGTCATCAGATGTTCTAGTAAGCCTATAATGTTTCCAGATACACCGTAGAGTTTCAGAACTTTAAGAAGCCAGGAGTGCGGGACCGAGTCGAAAGCCTTTTTGTTCATATATATATATATATATATATATATATATATATATATCTATATATATATATATATATATATATATATATATATATATATATATATATATATATATATATATATATATATATATATAACCAAACCAGGTTCAAAGAAATGTCAAACTTTTTGTGAAAAAAGTAATCTACTACTCTGTCAAGAAAGTACCGGGAGTTTTCGATTAAAACAACATTTTTACATTTAATCGTCAAAATTTATTGGGTCGCCTTCAAAATAGGCTCCATTTGCTCCAATACATCTATGCCAACGGCACTTCCAATTATCGAAACATTTTTTATAGGCGCTTTCCGGGATGAACTTTAGCTCTCGCTAAATCCCAAATCTGGCGAATACGGTGGTTGCTGAAGCACGTTTGTTGCGTTTTTGGCGAGAAAGTCAGTCACAATCGCAGCTCGGTGAGAAGGCGCGTTATCGTCATGCAAAATCCATGAGTTGTTCGCCCACAAATTTGGCCGCTTCTTACGGATACGCTAACGCAAACGTTTCATAACGCCTAGGTAATACTCCTTGTTTACCGTCTGACCCTCTGGAATGAATTCGTAGTGCACCACGCCACGGATATCGAAGAAAACAATGAGCATCACCTTCATTTTCGAACGGCTTTGGCGTAGTTTTTTCGGTTTCGGCTCATTTTTTGCCACCCATTCCGATGATTGCTGGCTTGTTTGCATATCGTACTCGTAGACCCAGGTCTCATCACCAGTTATAATGCGTTCCATGAATGTAGAATCGGAATTACAGCGATCCAGCATGTCTGAAGCAACCTGTTCGCGATGACGTTTTTGAAGAAAATTCAGGTCTTTCGGTACGAGTCGTGCGGCCACCTTTCTCATGCCCAAAATATCAATCAAAATCGTACGTGCGGACTCGTGGGATATCTTAAGATCATGTGCTATCTCTCTCAAGCTGGTACGACGGTTTTCCAGCACCCTTTCCTTAATTTTATCGACGTTATCTTCGATCGAAGCCGTCGATGGGCGACCACTTCACGACCGTCCTTGAAGGCTCTGTACCACTGATATGCAGGAGTTTTCAATAGAGCATTATCACCAAAGGCCTTTCGCAACACTAGTTGACAGATCCCGCTCAAGCTTGGCATAGTAATTAAGGACAGTGGTACCAACCTAGGAAAAAAAAAAATATATATATATATATATATATATATATACGATAATTCCCGGTACTTTCTTGACAGAATGTATAGTCCGTCTAGAAAGTATCCGGAAAAAACAAAGCTCAATTGTAATTATTTAGTATATATTTTTAATTCTTGAATAAGAAAATTATAACAAATTATTAATCTTATTTACTCATACAACCTACATTTAACTGTAAACACTTGACTAAACGTCGAGGTACACCCGAAACTAGATCACCTCCATAATTTTCGATGATGGTAGTCCAGGATTGTAAAGTGACAGAATTAAATTATCTTTAGTTCGTAGAATTAAATGATCTTTAGTTCGTAGCGCTGCTCGTTCAACATCAATTTTCATTAGTCCGCATATGTTTTAAATGGGACTAGGATCTGGTGAAACTGCTGGCCATCTCATTTGGTTTTCTTGCATCCAAGCTTGAGTATAGGCCGAAGTATGGCATTTTGCATTATCCCGCTGAAAACGCCATCCCTCTGGATATTTAGCATGCGCCGTTCCAGGAGAAAATCGTTTAGAATGGCACAATACACTTCACTATTAATGGTACCATCATCTGTACAGAGAGGCGTAGCACCACGCTGCGATATTGCTTTTGAAATCATTATTTTGGTGGGAAATTTGAACAATAACAGGTTGTTTTGATAGGATTTTTAAGTGATTTCCACCGGTTGGAGACAACTTTCATCTAATATAAAGGCATGACTAAAATTATCTTATTGAAAACGTTGACAAAATTCTCTCCTTCCTTTTATAAAAGTGTCATTATAGGGATTTTTTTGGTTTTCTTGATATGCAGGATTTTTTTTCACATATACGTTTTAAATTATTAGGATAATAAGTCTATGTCATTTCAGTGACATACGGATGGTTTTTTGACATACTTTTATATTTCGTTGATTTCCAAATCTGTAAGATATTGAAAGAAAGATTTGGCGATAATATTATTTCGAGTAATGGCTCAATTAATTGGCCTCCAAGATCATGCGACATAACTTCACTGGATTATTTTCGTTGGGGTTATGTCAAGTCATTGATTTATGCTCATAAACCAGAAACAAAAGACGCTTTGGAAGCCAACATGACTCGTGTTATTGATGAAATAAGGCCTGAATTACTGGAAAAAGTGGTCCAAAATTGGTCTGGTCGAATGCGGTCCCTCAGAGCTAGTCGTGGTGGACATATGCCGAAAACTATTTTCAAAGCATAAATGTCATAAAATTATCTTTCAAATAAAAAAAAAATTGGCTTCAGTCTTAATTTAAATGTTTTTTATTTCAATTTCAAGTACTACCACTCTAAAAAAAAACCTGATACATACTCGTATATGCAATTATATTTTTATTCTAGTATAGTGTTCTATTAAAATAAATTTGTTTCTCGAAATATTCACTTTATGATGAATTCCCATCAAGTAAGGACAAACTCAGTTCAAAAAGCCGACTATTTTAAAGCCGAATAAACGGTCAGATCATACATAAAAGGTTGGGATAAAAGAAATCCATTATTTTCTCGATAGATGGATGTAGTCCCTGATATCTCGTAAAGTATCGTTTAAACAATTTCAGATTTTGTTCATTGTTAAGGTGACATTTCACAGTAGAAAAATTCCTTTGCTGTTTTTTGTTTAGTCCATTCAGTTGTGAGTTACAGTGTCTTGAAAATGGAAGTCAATAAGGGGAAAATTCGATAATTTTTGAGGTTTTTCTTTGATGAAGGCGATAATATTGTACGAAAATGATTGCGCACAAAGTGCGGTGTAACAGTTCAAACGATCGCTACATCAGAAATGAGGGTCAGGAAGATTCTTCTCTGCCTGGAATGGAATAAAATTATTATTATTATGAATTGCTTCCATATAGTCAAACACTGAATAAGTATCTCTACTGTCAACAAATGAACATTTTGAAGCTAGTGATTGACCAGGAACGGCCAGAATTGGCCAACAGAAGAAGTGTTGTGTTATATTAGGACAACGCCAGGCCACACTGTAAAGTGACTCGCCATAAACTTCGGGAGCTTGGTTGGGAAGTTTTGATACATTTAACATATAGTCCGGACCTGCCACCAAGTGATAAATATATTTTTCTCGCATTGTAAAACTTCCTGGGTGATAAGGAATTGGAATCAAGAAAATATTGTAAAAACCGAATACTGAAGTTTTTCGCCAATAGGGACCAAGGTTTATATGAGAGAGGCATTAAAAAGCTACCTTTAAAAGGCAACAAATTATAGAACAGATCAGACAATCCGAAACATATCAAATAAAGTCATGAAGTTCGCGCAAAAATAATGGATTTTTTCCCAACCTCTTATGAATCACGGTCTCTCCTCAATGTTACTAATATAGACAGGGTTGAAATCCACACGGCAGAGCCAATATAATGAATTCCTGTTCACAGTTTTCCATATCTCGTCGGAGATTACGAAACATAATTCTTCCCTAGATATTCTACTTCCTGGGTTAGAATTTGAACACTGAATTGACTTTGATTTCGCTAGTTCTCAGCTAATAAATTCTCAGAACTTCAATCATTTGTTATACGGACGTGTTAAGGGGTTAACTAAACGTCGGGAACGAGACCACTGAAGTTTATCAAAGGCAAATATCCCAGATTATTGCGGAGCTTTGTACCCCAAGTTTAAGGACCTGAGTATCAAATCGAAAACAAAACAGTCTAGCATAGATAGTTAAGAACAATGCTGCAAAAGATCCATCTGTAAACCATTCACATGCACAATGTCTACGACTCTTCTAAATACTAAATAATTCGATTTGAAATGAGGGCAGGGGTGAATACTGTCACCTCAGTTATTTAATATATACAGCGAGATCATTATTCAAGAAACACTAGCAGACAGCACAGAGGGTCTAATAATAAATGTGGAGGTGATCAACAATTTGAGATATGCTGATGATACTGTTGTATTGGCAAATAACCTCCAATACCTACAATATATAATTGAGAACATGAAAAGCATCTATGTCTCAAAATGAACTTGAGAAACACAAAATTCATGAAAATTACGAGGAAACCTCCAACAAACGAACAGTTGTTCGTTTCGAATAGGGAGGGTGGAAAATATCTGGTTACATCGCTGACCCATAACTCAAATCAGGTGGCTGAAATCAGAGCACGCATCGATATGGAAATTTGAGTTTTTCATACAAAATTGAGAGAATTGTTGCAGTGTGGCTCTGAACTTAAATTAAAGTGAAAATAACCCCATCTATACTTAGGTTTTAGACCTACGCAGCCACGCTCTTATTATTATGCTTATTGGACAACTCTCAGATGCTCTACCCATTAAGCCGAGAAATAGAATGATGGGGATGAATCTCAAGACACCCCATCGAAGATATGTCCTTCCAAGGAACTATTGATGTTTATGGTTCAGCAATAAATCTCTTCTCTTTATGACAACGAAACATTCGAATAATGGCTAAAGCACAGGAAGTGCTTTCGATCTGGTTGCCATGGAAGAGCCTGTATGCCAACAATTGACCACCCCAGCACTTCAGTAATCGTAGGTTAAAATAACCCGTACACGTAAAGTTTTATCTATAAAATACCTACACGTTACTATTAAAGTAAAAACCCCATTTCTGCTCTATAGAAATTGAATTCTTTTATCCAGAGTGTTTCACGAATGATTGTACAGGCTTTCAGGGCAGATGCAGGACATTTTGGTGAGTCTGAATCAGTGCTCGAAATATGTCCTTACTATATTAGTTTAAGAGATACAGGATATTTGATGTATTTTATCAGAAACTTTCAATCAGCATAACTCTTGAACGCCTGCATGGGTCTTCATGAAAATTTGTGGGAATGAGAATAGGTCAGTGCCTAATATTTACACCTAATCACTTGTCGATAGTGCAGGTCCGGACTGAGAAAACTAAATTCTTTATCCCACATCTTGTAAAACACCCTGTACATCGAATTTTCGAAAGGTGAAATTCTCCTCAGAATCTGCAATGAATACTCTTTCAAACGAGCTCATTTGAAATAATGACACACTTCACATCAATATTTTATGAGCTATTGAATATCTGGAATTTTAGACTCATTGTAAACGCGGACCTGTGTTTCTCCGAATAATGCGTTAATTCATATTGAATGAATTTAATTTCTCAGTATCATGACTAAAGGCAGCGTTTCTAACCTGTAGGAGCGCCCCCTAAGGGGGTGCAAGCATACTGAAAGGAAAAATTTTAGATATTTAAAATAATTAAAAAACTGACTGAAATCAGAAACACGCGTAAAAACGAAATACTTTTCGACATCTTATTTACACTTTCGCAAATAAATTCCTTTATACCCCTTCCCCCATTAATTTTTGTATGTGATTTGTTCTCGAAAATTTCCCTATTTCTTTTTGACACCTGCTAGCTCTTGTATTGAATGTTCTGCAGCTTTCATTAGCTCTTCTTTCTGGTCCACTATTTATCTTTTCACATGCTTCTTGAATCGATCTGAAATTTAAGATATCATTTATATGCAATGCTATGTGAAGGATCACAGAAGAAATTCGTTTACTCTGAATTCAACCCATTTCAAAATCTAAGTGGCTCACGCTAAAGATTTTGGCACTTCAAAACATTGTCAAGCAATTATTGAAATAGAAAAATACGTAAGTGGTATGGTTGTGTTTTCATAAAATTTTCATTAAGAGAATTATCGAAATACCGTCATCTACGTATACTGAGTATACTGATATGTTGTTAGTTTATGGATTTTGTGAGTGCAATGATCGTGAACCTGCTAGGGAATATCGAAAGCTATATCCGGATCGTCGAATTCCTAACCACCAAACATTCGAACATGTTAATCGCTCAATTCGTGAAAATGGACACTAAACGTCAGTAAGTAAACGAGAAAGAGCAAGTTCGATGGAAAACCATGAAGAGATAATGGAAGCTGTCTAGGAAAATCCCTCAACCAGCACTCGGCGTCTTGGTTCAGTTTTAGGTTTGCCACATTGTCAGGTCTGGCGAGTTCTGCACCGTGAAAAGTGGCATCCATTTAATTTACAATCCGTTCAAACCTTAGAGCCAGGCGATGAACTACCGAGGATGCGATTTTTCAGATGGGTTTTGAGGAACCAGCGACCTTCACAAAAGATGGTATTTTGAATGCTCGCAATGTAGACATTTGGTCCAGAGTAAATCCGAAAGGGACTAGAAAACGCAATTCACAACATCGTTTTTTAGTCAATATGTGTGGAATTTGCAATAATCGCCTAATTGGATCATATATTCTTCCACACAGGCTGGATGGAGTGACGTATCTACAATTTTTAATCGAGCATTTGACAGGGCTCTTGAATGATGGAAGCAATATTCCAAGAGGAATGTACTTGCAACATGATGGAACTCCGGCACATTTTACCCTTGAAATTGTAGCGCATTTGAATGAAATTTATTCAGATCATTGGTTTGGTAGAGGGTGCCTGCAAGATCCCCAGATCTTACATGCTTGGATTATTTTCTCTGGGGGCACTTGAAAAATGAAGTTTACTCTGAAGAAATCATGAACAGGGAGCATCTGATTAATCGTATTCAAGCTGCATGTGAAGCAATACGAAATCGACCGGAAATTTTGAAGAAAGCTGTAGCTCATTTGATCGCAAGACCTAGAAAATGTTTAGAAGAGTGAGGGGGTATTTTTGAAAACAAGTTATAATTTTTTCTCTTATTTATTGTGCATTTACTTCAGTTCCACACATGTTTATTAGGTAATTTTTTTTATTATTAAGTCCATTTTATAATAGTCCAATTAAATGTTCAATGTTAATTCAAGTTTTCGGTTAAATTTAGTTTCGCAAAAAATATTTGATGTTGCCCCTACATTCATGTATTGGAAGGAATAAGATGCAGCACAATACCTAAGTCATATTACTGAGAATTTAATTCGATTCAATATGAATAGACGCATTATTCGGAGATTCACAGGTCCGTGTTTACTATAAATTGAAAATTCCTATTATTCAATGATTCATGAAATGATGATGCGAAGTGTGCTATTGATCCTGATAGGCTTGTTTGGAAGAGTATTTATTGTAGATTCCGGAGAGAATTTCGCTTTTTGAGAATTGGATGTACAGGGTGTTTTACAAGATGTGGTATAAAGAATGTAATTTTCTCAGTCCGGATCTGTGCTATCGATAAGTCATTATAAGCAAGTATTTGGCATTGACCTATACTTATTCCCTCGAGTATCCATGAAGATCCATGCAGGCGTTCAAGAGGTATGCCGATTGAAAGTTTTCGATAAAATACATAAAACATCCTGCATCTCTTAAACGAATATAGTTAGGACATATTTCGAGCACTGATTCAGACTCAACAAAATGTCCTGCATCTGCCCTGAAAGCCTGTACAATCATTCGTGAAACACCCAGTATATATCAAGTTAGTTTTAATTATATATAATGAAACTTATTATAAAGCCTCAAATAGATAAGGTGAATAACCGCGGTTCAATACAGTTTAATCAAGAACCACGAACTCATTAGTTATTGTATTTGACACATGTATAATATTGACGACTTATCCATTGTACATTTAAAAATAAAACACTACGTTCTATCAAATTCTCACACCTGACAATGATAAAACAGCCTAAAGGTGACGTGCATCATATTTAAATTTGATAAAATATAGTACATGAAGAATTTCCCTCTTAAATAATCCACATGCCGTCATATGAGAGAACGATATCCCATTAATTCGATGCATAATTTACGGCACAATGTATTCCGTATTCTCGCGAGGCGCCAGAGTCTAAAGCTTTCGGATAAAATATCAAACTGGGAAAAGTTCCACTAGAAATATCCTTCAAGCTTGACTTAATCCATTCATCCCTATGTATCAGCCTCCACAAAACTAATTTTCGTAGGCTGTACATCGGAGAAGTTCCTTCTTCATTTGATTAATCTCTCTTGGACGTCATGGTGGAATTCTCGGTAACCGGAACTGGCTTGTTTAGATCCTTTAGGGATTTCTGTGTTACGTATCGTGTGTTGGGATTGTCAAGTTAATGCGGTTTCTTACATCGAAATTTTTACCAATAAAAATAAGGATCTCGACGGTTATATGAAGTTTGTTTAATGAAAAATTAATTATACAGACTCTGAAAGAATTGCTTGGTATGTACAGATACCTTTTTAAATACTAGGGTGTAATTGATTAACGTCAATCAATTAGTATGCGAATTCTAGGAAGAGCATACTTCAATGGGGATGAGAAAAATGTTTCGGGTGTTTTTTTTAGTGATAGAACTTTAAATTGAAATAAAACACATTTAAATTTAGATTGAAGCCAAATTTTATTTTTATTTGAAAAATGATTTTATGACATTTATGTATCAGAAATAATTTCTGACATATATCCACTACGACTAGCTCTGAGGAACCGCATTCGACCAGACCAATTTTGGACCACTTTTTCGAGTAATTCAGGCCTTACTTCATCAATAACAGGAGTTATATTGGCATCCAAAGCGTCTTTTTTTCTGGTTTATCAGCATAAACCAATGACTTGACATAACTCCAAAGAAAATAATCCAGTGGTGTTATGTCGCATGATCTTGAAGATCAATCAATTGGACCATTTCTCAAAATAATGTTATCGTCAAATCTTTCTTTCAATAAATTGATTGTTATGGTAGTAGCATGAGGTGTAGCACCATTTTGTTGGAAGCAAAATGCTTCTGGGTCGATACCATTCAAATTTCGAAACAAATAATCATAAATCATTGATCTGTAACGACCACAATTCACTGTAACATTAGCTTCAGCATCGTTTTCAAAGAAATATGGACCGATGATACATCTAGCGCGTAAAGCACACCATACAGTGCATTTTCAGGATGTTATGGAACCTGCAGACATCTTGAGGATTGTTTCACTCCATATACGGCAATTTTGCTCGCTTACTTAGTCGTTCAACTTGAAATGAGCTTCATGACTAAACACAATTTTACGATAAAAAAGAGGGTACTTCAAGTTGTTCTAGGGCCCACTCAGCAAACAAACGACGCTTATTATGGTCCAGTTGCTTTCGTACTTGAACCAATTGGATCTTGTATGGGTGTAGACCAAGATCTTCACGCAAAATTTTCCATGTGGTGGATGCACATAGTCCAACTTGTTGTGAACGTCAACGAATAGACAATTCTGGTTTTTAATTAACACTATGACTTACAGCAGCGATATTTTCTTCTGTACAGTTCTTTGTCTTGTTGTTGTTGTTGCAACGAGTAAAGAAAATGTTGTCCGAAATCTATCGATAGTTCGACGAATAAGCTGCTCTGATGGACGATTATGTAAACCACAAATTTAACGAAGTTCTATAAGCTTGGCGATTTTGAAAATAAATTTCAACAATTTGTAAACGTTGTTGCGGCGTGAGTCTTTCCATGATAGTTTGTCAATGCTAACCGAACAGAAATGTCGAAACAACATGGCTTCTACCTTCTGTCAAATCACCGTTATCCCTATCGAAAGTTCTATCACCCTAGAAAAATAACCGTTATTAGACTTCAATTGATTTATTTATAGCCTAAATACATAATTTACTGCCTGAAAATTTGAGTTGTCTCACTGAGATTGGAAAAATTGTTAAGGGGTTGTTTTGAAATTGAATTTAGGTGAAGACACTATATTGTTCGTTTGATTTGAGCTTTTTCACCGTTGTTCACTCTCAATGGGCTCATTTTTACTGGCTTCACTATTGGGTTCATTTTCCTATTTACTTTACGCATTAACTATATTATTAAAAACAAATAATTCAGTTGATACATTGACATTCAAGGACAAATAGTTTCGATCTTATGCTGGTGTGCAGGCCTGAATTCTTGCCAAATACCATACAAGTTTCGTTGTTTCGTTGTACAGTAACTTCATCAAATGCTTATAAAAAACTGGTTGAAAATTTGGTAACATACAATATTTTAATGGATTCGCCGAAATAAATATTAATAAAATATTAGATATTGAACTATTTTAGCCGTTACTATTTGGAAGTTGATCATAAATGAAACAAATTGTTGGTAGTAAAACATAGTAATAAAATATTTGTTTCAATAAATTATTAGCATATCATAACATGAAATCTGAATTATGAACGATTTCTTTTCGTCCGAAATATTTTAGAGGTCATTTTTGGTTTAGAATTTCTCATTTCCGTCGAATTCATTTCATTTTCAAGCCAGTTATGGCGATAAAGAAACTAAGTACTCATTTTCACAGAAGAAATTATTTGTGCCATTAATCGTGACAAATAAATTCTTCGCATACAATCGAATAGGATTATCGTATTTATTTTCAACCGATCCCACGTTTGAAGTGCGAACGATTCTGATTTCTGAACTGAAAACAGTACCGAGCATCGTTTCGATCAAAACACCCCCCACTAGTCACTGCCGTTGAGAGAGAACAGTTGTTTATTCATTGTCGATGAGGTTTTGATTCTTCCACTGGTCCACCGGACATTCGTGCTCCTCTAGATTAACATTGAATTTCCTATGTTTCGGATTGTTTTTTCATACCTGTATATTGAACACTAGTGACCTTTTCCATTATCTCGAAAAATAAAAATGATTTTGCTTTTCTCTCCACCATGTATTTTACCGACATTCTGGATTTTTTATTGGGAAAACCATTTTGCGTGAAGTCTTACGATTTCCTGCAAAATACAAAGCTCTTGTCTTGAAACATTTCCCTCCCCTTCCTTAATCTCCCAGCAAGCCGCATTCCGCTGGCGAAAAAGAAAACGACCTAAGAGCTCATTGTTACCTAATTCACGCAATTCAGACGCATTTTTCTCCCGTTTCGAATGCAAGGCCCGAATAAAGGCCGTTTCGAATTCAATTTGATGATCTCCTAGGGCACCCCATCCGCAGGTAACGCTACAGAAGAAATATAATAACAGGATCGTCGTTCAAATAGCGGCCATTGTTCATTTAGCGGCGTAATAAAATATAGAATTATGGGGTAAAGCGAGAAAGCGCCATAATTCACATTCGCCTACATTTCTGATCGCGTGGTCGAGGGAGGAAATTGGTCGATAGAACAGGGTATTTACCTGGAATGGACTTGTTTGGGACGGTCTTCAGGGAAATTATGGAAAATTGAGAAATTATATTGGAAATGGACGAAAATGGATGAACTTTCTATGATATTTATCTTCGGATAATTTCCACACTAGGAAATTATCCTAATGGAAAAATGACGCGGATTTGAAAATCAAGGAAAGTTTTCCCAACGCTTAGTGTGAAAGTTAGTCATTTTGTTCACTGTTTGAGATGAAAAACATTAGTTTCCTTGATAATTTTTTAGATTCACGACATTTATTTCATTAAATTCAGAAAATCACTTTTGGTACTTCCGAAAATGATAACTGTGGTTTGACAGAAGGTACAAGCCATGTTGTTTTGACATTTATGTTCAGTAAGCATTGAAAAATTATCATGGAAAGACTCACGTCGCAAAAACGTTCACAAATTGTTGGAATTTATTTTCAAAGTCAGTGTTCTATTCGTTAAACTTATAGAGCACTTCGTGAAATTTATGGTTTACATAATCGTCCATCAGAGCAGCCTATTCGTCGAACTATCGATACATTTCGGACAACATTTTCTCTACTCCATGCAACAACAACAAGACAAAGAACTGTACGTACAGAAGAAAATATCGCTGCTGTAATTCATAGTGTTAATGATGACCCAGATTTGTCTATTCGTCGACGTTCACAACAAGTTGGACTCTGTGCATCCACCACATGGAAAATTTTGCAGGAAGATCTTGGTCTACACCCATACCAGATCCAACTAGTTCAAGAACTAAAGCCACTTTACCATAATAAGCGTCGTTTGTTTGCTGATTGGGCTCTAGAACAGCTTGAAGTTTATCCACTTTTTTATCGTAAAATTGTGTTTAGTGATTAAGCTCATTTCTGGTTTAATGGTTATGTAAAGAAGCAATTTTGGCGTATATGGAGTGGAAACAATCCTCAAGAAGTTCTACAGGTTCCATTGCATCCTGAAAATACACTGTATGCTGGAGGCATCATCGGTCCATATTTCTTTAAAAACGATGCTGGAGCTAATGTTACAGTGAATGGTGCTCGTTACAGATCGATGATCCATGATTATTTGTTTCAAATTTCAATGGTATCGACCCATAAGTGTTTTGGTTCCAACAAGATGGTGCTACACCTTATGCTGCTACTAACAATTGATTTATTGCAAGAAAGATTTGGCGCTAACATCATTTCGAGAAACGGTCCAATTAATTGGCCTCCAAGATCATGCAACATAACTCCACTGGATTATTTTCTTTGGGGTTATGTCAAGTCATTGGTTTATGCTGATAAACCAGAAACAATAGACGCTTTGGAAGCCAACATAACTCGTGTTATTGATGAAATAAGGCCTGAATTACTCAAAAAAGTGGTCCAAAATTGCTCTGGTCGAATGCGGTTCCTCAGAGCTAGTCGTGATGGACATATTATTAGTGTGGATAGCTCAGCGGGAGAGCATCGGACTCGTGACCGGGAGGTCCAGGGTTCGAATCCTATTCAGGTAGAAAAGAAATTTTCTAGTTGGACGGGTATCTGCCACCATTTCACTGTTGGGTCAAAAATTAACAGTGCTGTGACCTAAAGTGGCGCAAGATCGCAGTAACAAAGCCTACACAGAACACAACTGAACTCCTAACTCGTACAAGCTGAAAAAGCTTCTGAGGGATCTTCACAGAAGATCTAGGAGTATCAGGATAATAATAATAATAATAATATGCCGGTAATTATTTTCAAAACATAAATGTCATAAAATTATCTTTTCCAATAAAAATTGGCTTCAATCCTAATTTAAATGTGTTTTATTTCAATTTTAAGTTTCATCACTCTGAAAAAAACACCCGATACATTTTTGAATTGTAAAAAATAAAAATTACCACACAAATGCACAAACAGTGTTATTCATTAGAGATATGCCAAATTGTCACGTGCTGAAATGAATGCTTCACTTCATTTCAGTTAATTTCTCAAAAGAGGAGAAAAAAGAAAATATTCAATATTAATGATAATAACAGCAAAGATCAATCTCTTACCACCAATGAGATCCACATTACTGAGGAGAATTTTTCAGGGCGACTCACTGAGCCTACTATGGTTTTGCCTAGCGATAAATCCCCTCTACACATTGCTAAATAACACGAGGCATGGCTTTAAAATCAAAGGTAAATTATTCCATCTTTTGGCATGGATGACATCAAGCTGCATGGTGGAAACCATGATCAACTCAAAAATCTCATCGACGCGACCTACACCTTTTCGAAAGAGATCCTGATGGAATTCGGAATGAAAAAATGTAAAGCCCTAAACATCGTAAAAGGTAAAATTGTGAATGGAGATGTATCTTTCTTTCCAATGGTGAAATCATTCTTGCGATGAACCAAGGAGGAACCTACAAATATCTAGAATTTAAACAAGCCAGATTGCCTCAAGGTAAACAAGAAAAACCCAGCTGAAGGACCAGTACGTGCATCGTGTGCGAGCTCTTCTTAAGACAGCGATCAACGCAGAAAACCTTGTTACAGCAATCAACACCTATGCTGTACCCTCTTTGACCCACAGCTGTGGAATCTTGAACTGGACAAACATCGAGTTGAAAGGAATACAACATTGATGACAAAGTATAGAGCGCATCTCCCAAAGTCTTTTAATCTCCGAATGAACCTACCACGGAAAGGACGACGATCACTGATTTCTTGATCAATTTGTACTCTCGACAAATTCGGAGGTTGAGGGAATTCTTCGCAAATAAGACACAAACATCTAGTCTTCACCGGGTTGTGAGACTGAGTGACCATTCATGTACTCCACTGGATTTCGCCAGCGAAAACATCATCCGTAGATTATTTTCTGACTCGAACAAACAGGGCTCGCATAGAACTGCATGGATGACATCACAACGACCTCAATCAGCTCTGAGTACACAATTTGACATCAAACAGGTGAAGAGTGGACAAATTTTCCCTGAAACAAAAGTATTTGTGATGGCCATACAGGACCAAGTCACTAACACTCGAAATTACGCTAAATTCATTAGAAAGAACCGGTCCATTGAATCCGACAAGTGCTGAAAAGGCAGCGATAAATCCGAAACTATACAAGTAAGATTGAACTCGATCCGAACGGACGTGTTTAAGAGAGCTCCATCAGTGTTTTGCGGAAGTACAGTATATAGTTTTTTTTTTCGGGAAAGTTTTACAACTCAGTCTGAACCTGAGTGTTTTCTAGTGAATTAGCCCATTATCACTTATTTTTGAGTTCTTCTGTGCTGTTATTTACGGGATAAACAATGCGTTTATGCAGAAAATGTAATCAATCAATCACGAAAAGAAATCCTGCCGTCTCATGTGCAGGTTTTTGTGGTGGTGACTATCATGCGAACGGTACATGTTCCGATATAAAACGGGGCCAGCTGGCTGTTATCAATGAACTACCTGGTGCTGGATGGGAGTCTACATCGTGCAGAGGGAGTTCCCCTGTCACTGGTGGTGACTCACGTTCTGTGGCGGCTGGATCTCCTCCACCTTTGTCGCGTCCGAGTCTTTCCCGGCCTGATATCTCGCGAGAACGGCGCGAGAGCCGTCTCTTCGCGCCCGATACCTTCGAGTCCGGGGAACCAACTCCAGCTGATTTATCTTCTCTTGTTGGTCGACTCACGGAGGAAATGAAAGGCTTTAAGAGATCGGTTAATTTCTTTTCCGATAAAATCACGGATTTTGATGTTAAGCTTAGCCAATTTAGTGAAGCCATAGCGGCAGTTTCAAGATTGGAGAAGGAAAACGTTGCCCTCAAGAAGGAAGTAACCATTCTCAATAGCAGAATTAGCAACATGGAACGTCATAGTAGGCAGAATAATGTCGAGGTGCAAAATGTTCCATATAAGTCAGGGGAGAACTTGGTCGAGACGGTGTCTACCATTGGCTCGTCCTTGGGAGTCGAAGTCGATTCCCGCTCTATTGATTATGTCACTAGGGTTCCAACAACACTTAAAGATAAGCATAAAAATATTGTGGTCAGATTCTCCTCGAAAAATAAACGCGATGATTTTCTTGCTGCCTACCGTAGGAAACGTCTTGCCATGGGAGTCACACATTTTGGTCTGGCTGTGGCCGGCGTGGCCGAAAAAATTTTCATTAGCGAGCACCTCACATTGGCAAACAAGATCATTTTTAAGAATGCTCGAACATTGGCTAGAGAAAAAGGATACAAGTACGTGTGGACCCAGAGTGGAAACGTTCTTATCCGGAGGGATGATACTTCGAGGATTATCCATGTTTCTTCGGAGGCCGACTTGAGTCGACTTTAAGTAATTTAAGTGATTTATGTTTTTATCACGCATCTTAGAGGATTTTTGATTCATGAAATCGTTGAACGCTTATTACCAAAATGTTCGCGGGCTAAGAACTAAGTTAAGTGATTTCAAACTAAATGTTAGTTCCAATGATCATGATTTATTATTCATCTCTGAATCTTGGCTGAACTCGAAAATATTTGACGGTGAAGTGGTTGACCTCAAGGAGTATTCGATCTTCCGTAGAGATAGGGAGACTACCTCCAGCACTCGTAGGGACGGGGGTGGTGTTTTTGTGGCGGTCAAAAGTGAACTGAAGCCCTCGCGAGTTGAGGAGTTTGAAAGTGATGCAGAGGATGTTTGGGTGAGAATCATCATGAACGATATAAAAATTTTGCTGTGCTGTGTGTATATTCCACCATCCGATTCGGATGCTATATCATTTTTTCGAAAAAAATTATCTCAGGTTATACTAAGATTAAAGAACCATCTTGTTCTCATTCTGGGTGATTTCAATTTGTCGGGTATCGATTGGGTTAAAAACAGCATAAACGGTGTTTGCGAAGCTACAAATGTTTCCAGCAGTCAGGAAGAACTTGTTGATACTTTTTCATTTTTGGGATTACTTCAGTTCAATTCGATAACTAATTCCAGTGTTAGAATATTAGACTTGATTTTGTGTAGCTCACAATTAATAAGTAATGTTCATAGATGTGATTTACCAGTTGTTCCCGAGGATGGTTATCACCCCTCCTTAGAATTTTATTGATTTAATTGATGTAATTGATCAGAGCCATAATAGTGTCAAAATATGTTTGGGTAACCATTTCAGGGGTTGCTCTACTTGATTGGGTATATTCTGTTATTTTACTGAATTTTTCTTTTCTTCTGGAGCACTTTTGTTTCACATATTAATAATATATATAAGATGGTATAAATCATTTAAAATATTTCTTTTTAAGTGATTGTTTTTCAGAATTCAAAAAATTTTTTGTTCTGTTTGTTTTTTTCAAATTATGTACCACATTGTACTTCTGTAATTTTTTATTTTCTACTTGTGGACATCCTTTTGGGTATTAACCTACCTGTACATGTTCCTGTTATGAATAAATAAATAAATAAATAAATAAATATACAGTATATCAGGCTCTACTTATTTAGCCAATACTGACTATTTGCAGCGCCATAGTTAGGTTTGCAACGTCATGCACCAGAAGCTTGCCAACGAATACGAGCTACTCAACACCTATGTGCCCTATTGTAAATGCCATACAAGCTCAGTGCTGGAAAGCAACTCCTTCAAACTGTAAAAAAATGCCGAGTTGGCCATTGAGATACAGCAGATGTGGCAACTAGATAAGGTTCATGTATTACTGATCATCATATCATCTACAGAACTTATACCAAAACCATTGGAACTGAACCTGAAGATAAAGTGATTTAATGTCTTGGAAACACTGTTTTCTCAGTAGACGTAAAGAATTACCACACATCGCACAACCAGAATAAATTTCAGTTTTAATTGAAGAACATTGTAGCTGAAGCTCATGGTATGCTTGTGGAAGTTTACGGTGACAATTCTCCAACACAAGACATGCAGAGAATGGTTATTTCAGCTTTGAAGATAGACCTCCCTCGGGACAGCCTCAAAAATCGAAGAAGATAAATCATTTCACTCACAAACAAATAAGGAAAATAAATAAAACATAACATTCAGAAGGAAAAGTATGGAAAATCAATATTATGTCTATAGAGTTGTCAGCGGAGTGATAAACGTCAACTAAATTTTTGTCATATTTTAGGGTGTGAATAATGTTGAATTATATATTTCGAACACTGTCCAACTCTGCTCGAAATTCATAATATTAATTTAAAATATCCCTAGATTTTGAACACGTGTGTAAATGATGAAAACCATGATGGAACTAAATTTACGTTCACTGTATTCATTTCACCTCAACTGAACGAAACAGCTCAGGATTTAATCTGGGAAAGGAGACGAACATTAATGTTTATGAGTTGCTGTGAACGTAACTATTTGATTTCCTCTAGGTTAATTCATAGTGCTGGTTTGTTTTCCGCCATCATTACAGCAGTTTCTCTTTATATATATATCGTACCGCCTGGACTATATCAGTGTTTGAAAAACGACCGTTTCAGCAGATTAAGGTCAGCCAGACCCTGCGTGACCCTCATTCCGGATGATTCCATCTTTGTTTTAGCGTAAATCTGTCTGAAAAGCCTCAGATATATTAGGTTACACAGAATAGGGTTTGTACCTTTTTGCTCAACAATGATATGTGATTTATTACAAGAGTATAGCGTCGAGTTAAGAGCTTTTCTCATGGTGGTGCTGAAGTTTCATTTGAAAATATTATGAAACAGATCTTACGAACATATTCCAAAAAACTTTATGATTGAACTTTTATTCAAAAATCCAGTTGGATGTTTGGTTAATTGTTTTGACAGTGTGATAACGTGTTTAACTCCTTCATTAGAATTCCAAGAATACATCCGGAGTACTTGAGGGTTCTCACCTTGGGCCTCTTTTTTTCTAATTTGAATATTGTCTTTTGTTTTCATTATGTGAGGTTTCTTCTGTATGTGCATTATCGGAAAATTATTGCAGACTGCTTTCTGTTACAGCGGGATTTGAATAGATTTTCCGAATATTGCAAGGAGAATTTTCTAGTTCTGGATAAATGTTTCAAAATTTCCTTCAAGAGAAATAGCAACATTCCCAAGTTTGACCATTACATAGACCAGATTCAATCTGTATAATTATTCAAATATTTTAATATTTAAAGATATATTCTGTTAGACTTCTACATATTCAATTTCAAAAAATTATATTTAATATTATAACTTCAGGAATTGAATTAATGTCATATAGGTACTGCTCATATCAAACGACATATAAAATAAACATTCATTGTAAGACATCCAAATGAAATAAAACCCAATAAATATAAATTGTTAACAAAAATCCCATAAATTAAATATTTTGAGTAGACAAAATTTTGTTTTTGCTCATTTTTCTTATGAAAACAGATATCTTTCAAAAAAGTTTAACATAGTCTTAAGAATTCCATCATGAAACTATCTTACTCAGAATATTCAATATTATTGGATATCTAACTAAGTTACTTTTCAGAAAATCTCAAGATATGTAAAAACATTACTAAAAAATAAGTTTTAAGAGAGACTTTGCTTCGTCAGTACTCAATCATATTATTCAATTAAATATAACATCAGTCAACAAGAAATATTTACCCACCTTTAACAATTAGAAAGCGTCTTCGTAAATGAATACTGAACATTTAATGGATTCTAATGTTGACTCGAAAGTTGTTCTGTGGTCTAACATTGATCTTAAAGAATGAAAGGCAATTTACAAAAATTTTGTGTATTCAAAATATTTAATTTGTAGGATTTTCGTTAACAATTTATATTTATTGGATTTTGTTTTCTGATTTGGATGTCTTATAATGAATGTTTATTGGATATGTCGTTTGATATGAGCAGTGCTCATATGAGATCAATTTAATTCCTGAAGTTATAATATTGAATAAAAGTTTTCGAAATTAAACATGTAGAAGGCTAACAGAATATATCTGTAAATATTAAAATATTATAATAATTTTATATACCTTCTATCAAGTATAAAATTTCATTTATTTTATTTCAATCTGTATATTTTCATGTTCATGAGAGGAAATTGAGATAGAGGCACATGTTCGCCATACTTTTTCGTGGATTCACAGTGGATTTCATAAAACTTTAGTTATCTGGCGAATCAAGATCCTTGTATTCTTCGTCAAATAGTTGAATTAAGCGGTTTGTTTGTTGTTTACGTTCTTCAAGTGATATTATTGTGAAATGATTTTTGAAATCAGTTCCTCGTCATCCTCAGAAGAGTATTTAAGTGAAATTCAAAGACCCCGAATTATTTCCTTTTGCAAAATATGATAATCTTGATTTCATAATACGGTTTCGTTTCAACAGAAATTTCTTGATGAAATTATTACATAAAATTTGGCAAAAAATTGAACTACGCAGTAAAAGGAATAAATCGATCGATGCGAGATTGAAATTATTAGTTTTTCTGATTTTAGTTTAGTTTAGTTAGTTTCCAAATGACAATAGGAGATCATATCAAAATTGCCAAATCATCGGTATGCAGAATTGTTGAAAGGGTATCAACTGAAATTGACCTTTTCGAAACCGCTTTCCATTTTGCAAATACACAAGTAATACTGATTATTTTGTTCGTAGTAGAATGCTACGACAAGCATTTAAAAAATAATAATAATTCGTTTCTAAATTCTAACCCTACATTAAGAGCGCTACCACAGAAATATATACATTCTTATTTTTGTATGAAACCCATGTCACATAAAATTCACCAATATGGAGGATTTCGACAGCTTTCAACTTGAGCTCATTCTATATAAAGGGTAATTCATGTAGAGGTACTTTTTGTGGTGGGGATTTAATTGCAGATTGCGCATGACTCGTGTTAACTGAAGTGCCATTTCTGTTCAGTAGTGTTTGACAATTCATAATGGAAAGACTTAGCCCAGCATAACGTCTACAAATTGTTCAACTTTATTACGAAAATGGGCGAGGATGTGTATCGGACGGTTAGAGCAACTTATGGTCCACATAATCGGCCTACCGAACGCACAATTAGCTCTACCATTCGTAAGTTTGAGACCCAGTTTTCATTATTGGATAATAGTCGACCAAACAGACCACATCCAGCACGTAGTGAAGAAAATATAGGGGCGGTAGCGGAGAGTGTACGCGAAGAACGTGAAGTGCCGATTCGTCGCCGTTCTCAACAGATTGGCCTGTCATATTCAACAACTTGGCGTATTTGACGTAAGGATCTTTCATTAAAAGCTTGCAAAATTCAACTGTTGCAAGAACTGAAACCGAATCTTGATTTTACTGCGAGAGCGATTCGGAGAACGGATCATTTCACGCTTTGGACCAAAGAATTGGTCGGTTAGATGGTGTGATACACACCTCTCGATTTTTTCCTTTGGGGCTATGTAAAGTCCAAAGTCTATATGGATAAACCGGCGACAATTGAGGTATTGGAGGCCAATATTACTCGTGTTATTGGCCAACTTCAGAATGGACGTTGTTAACCGTAGGCACGGACATTTGAAAGAAATTATCTTCAAAAAAAGAATTATTGAATTGAATCAGTCCTTACTTGGTGAAAATCCAAATTAAATAATATTTAAATATTCCGATTTTAACAATTTTTATTCTTATGTTTACAACAATTGTTTCATTATCACAATAGCATCATCAGGTAGGTTTGAATTTTGAATAACTAAGCTTGTTTCCGAAATCCATTTCTATTTATATTACAGTAAGTTAATGAATTTTTATTGAGCACTAAAACCCATAAGAAGGGTCTCTGTAAATTCCAGCTTATCTGAATAGATTTAACAGAGCTGAGTTATTTAAATCTAATTGTTTGTTAAGTGATATCCCAATTTTATTGGGCTTATTTATCTCTAGGGATGTAGTATGTTATGTTTCTAACAAATGGTTAGAATATGTGGAATTACTTTTATTATTGAGGAAACTCTTCAAATGTTCACAAATTCTATGTCGGAAAGTTCTTCCAGTCTGTCCTATGTAAACTATAGGGCTCTCACCGCAGTTTAACCTATAAACCCTCGATTTATCATCTTCATTATTTTTCATGATTCATAAATTCTGTTTTTTTTTTTTTGATTATGGGAAATCTCTTAAGTCCTTTATTAGCGGAAATATTCATGGAGAATATTGAAACTAAAATTCACCAAAATCTCCTTAACAAATATTTTTCATATTGGTATAGATGTGTACACGATATTTTCTGTTGCTTCACAGGTACAGACAGACTTTTGAAAAAAATTCTTTTTATCAATGAAATACATCCGTCAATATCATTACTGTGGAAACCGAACATAATAATTCTATTAATTTTCTTGATTTAACCGTTACTCGAATAAATAATTCAAAATTTGAATATCAAAACACATTTAATCTGTTCGGTTTTTACAATTTTAATTTCAAAAAAATTTTTATTCAAAAAACTTTTAGAATTAAATTAATGTCTACAATAAGCACGGCTTATATTGAATAGACGTATATGATCAGAACTCAATATATAATGTCAAATGGAATAAATAGACTAACAGATATAAAAAAGCCATTAAAATTAATAAATAAATATTTGAAGGAGACAAAATTTTGTTTCTGATCTTACCATTATGAACACCAATTACTTTTCAAAAACATGAAACACAACTTAAAGACTTCTCAAAGAATATAATTTATTTGAAATATTCAATATATTCAACTATTCAAATAAGTTAATTCAAAAATCTCTCAAAACATGCACTATATCTTCAAAAAACAATTATTTATAATCTCTTCATCGGCCCTAAATAAGATTCCAAATATCAAAATCAACTAACAATTTCTATATCTTACCTCCACGCGGTAACCAGATAAATTGCATTGAACAGACTAACTTTAAAATTCAAGACAGTCTATGTTCTTCACAAAATCACAGAAAAGTTTAAGGTATTATAAGGTTTCCTTTAAACTATTGATATTCCATAATGAGATTTATTCAAGCCTAAATATAATTATTGATAAATAATTCACATGATTTTTTTAATATTTCACAAACCCACCAATACGGATTCTATTATACACAATAAATCAAACCAGCCTTCAAATCAAAAATTATCAGCATTCGATTGTATGATCTATAGATTAGTTAATATTTCCATGAATCGTGAAAATTATATTTCAGAACTTAACATAATTAAACAAATAGGTATCAATAATGACTATAGTCATACGTTGATAGACAAATTGCTGATGATTAAAAATAAGATAATAGTTGTAAATACGGCATATCCTAATATAAAAGAAAATTTAAAATACATGTCCTTAAAATACACTAAAGGTATTGCTGAGAATATTGCTACATAACTCAAAAATAAATCCGATTTAGGAACTTCATTTAAAACCTATTCAAACTTGAGTAAATTCATTAAAAATAATAAAGACTGTACATGTAAAGATGATAAATCGGGGGTTTATAAGTTTATCTGCGGCGATTGCCCTAAAGTTTACATAGGACAGACTCGAAGAACGTTCCGACATAGAATTTGTGAACATTTGAAGAGTTTCCTCAATAATAAAAGTAATTCCACATATTCTATTCATTTATTAGAAACAGGACATACTTTCAACCATAATTTTGAAATTCTACATATAGAAAGTAAAAGTTATGCCTTAAACCTGTAAGAATCCCTAGGGATAAATAAACACAATCAAATTGGAATATTACTTAATGAACACTTAGATTTAAATAACTCACCTCTGTTAAATATATTCAGATAAGCTGAAATTTACACCCTTTGTTGGGTTTTAGTGCTCAAAATAAATTTATTGTACTTACTGTAATATAAATAGCAACGGATTTCGGAAAGAAACTTAGTTATTCAAAATGTAAACCTACTTGATGATACTACTGTGATAGCGAAACAATTTTAGTAAATATAACAATAAAAATTGAATTGAATCAGTCCTTACTTGGTGAAAATCCATATTAAATAATATTTAAATAAATTTATTCTGATTTTCACAAATTTTTATTGTTATGTTTACAACAAAAAATACAAAACAAAAAATATTATAACAATAAAATTGTGAAAATCAGAAAAACCTTATTTAAATATTATAAAAAATAATTGTAAAGAATGGTTCTTCTGTGTAATAATAAAAATAATAAAATAAAATTGTTTGTATTCATTTTCTTCATTAAAAAAAATACCTCTAAATGAATCACCCGATAGATCCCTTTAATGTCTCCCTTATGCCGTTCTAGAGATCATTGAAGCTTTATTATATATCGGTATGTTGACATTTAATTTTTCGATTTTTTTTTCTGTTATTTTTCGAATGAAAAATTCATTATGTATGATTGTTATCACCTTTAAACTAGGAGATTGTATGATTTAAATGTAATTCTCTGAGTACCTATAGTATTCGGTTGTTAGTATTCCTATTCGTTTCGTATCCTGCTGACGTTTACTTGATAGAAATTCGTTGTACACTTTAGTTAAACGAATTAAAGAAATACTACTCTGTCAAGAAAGTACCGGGAATTTTCAATTAAAACAACATTTTTACATTTAATCGTCAAAATTTATTGGGTCGCCTTCAAAATAGGCTCCATTTGCTCCAATACATCTATGCCAACGGCACTTCCAATTATCGAAACATTTTTTATAGGCGCTTTCCGGGATGGACTTCAGCTCTCGCGCCGAAGTTTGTTTTATGGCTTCAATCGACTCAAAACGGGTGCCACGAAGGGGCAATTTTAGTTTTGGGAAGAGGAAAAAGTCGCAGGGAGCCAAATCCGGCGAATACGGTGGTTGCTGAAGCACGTTTGTTGAGTTTTTAGCGAGAAAGTCAGTCACAATCGTAGCTCGGTGAGAAGGCGCGTTATCGTCATGCAAAATCCATGAGCTGTTCGCCCACAAATTTGGCCGCTTCTCACGGATACGCTCACGCAAACGTTTCATAACGCCTAGGTAATACTCCTTGTTTACCGTCTGACCCTCTGGAACGAATTTGTAGTGCACCACGCCACGGATATCGAAGAAAACAATGAGCATCACCTTCATTTTCGAGCGGCTTTGGCGTGGTTTTTTCGGTTTCGGCTCATTTTTTGCCACCCATTCCAATGATTGCTGGCTTGCTTGCATATCGTACTCGTAGACCCAGGTCTCATCACCAGTTATAATGCGTTCCACGAATGTAGAATCGGAATTACAGCGATCCAACATGTCTGAAGCAACCTGTTCGCGATAACGTTTTTGAAGAAAATTCAGGTCTTTCGGTACGAGTCGTGCGGCCACCTTTCTCATGCCCAAAATATCAATCAAAATCGTACGTGCGGACTCGTGGGATATCTTAAGATCATGTGCTATCTCTCTCAAGCTGGTACGACGGTTTTCAAGCACCCTTTCCTTAATTTTATCGACGTTATCTTCAATCGAAGCCGTCGATGGGCGACCACTTCACGACCGTCCTTGAAGGCTCTGTACCACTGATATGCAAAAGTTTTCGATAGAGCATTATCACCAAAGGCTTTTTGCAACATTTTCAATGCATCGGCACACGAAAATTCATTTGCAACACAAAACTTTAAACAAATTCTTCGCTCAACGTAATCACCCATAGTAAAAATCGGCACGCACTCTGACATCGACTGACTTAATCAGCTGTTGCAAACACACTAGTTGACAGATCCCGCTCAAGCTTGGCATAGTAATTAAGGACAGTGGTACCAACCTAGGAAAAAATTTTTTACCTGCCTCATAGCCCCGCCAGATTTAAATCGATAATTCCCGGTACTTTCTTGACAGAATGTATACACTATCAGTCAAATCTCCAAGTATTTATTCCGTAGATTTAAGTGACAATTTATATTTCTTAGAATTCTTTTATTCCCTTTGGTACTGTGTGATAAGTGTTTATTTAATTCTATATGTCTACTAAATTGACACGGTGTGTTCTTGGACATTTATTTAATTTAAGTATGAAAATTTTTGAAGGAAATTTTTTGAAATTAAAATTTGTAGGAAGTTAACAGAATAATTCTGTATGATATTTGAAATTTGTAAATTAAATAAATTAGCGGTAATCAAGTTATTTTACTTTTAATCATGAATACGAATGTGTTTTATTGACACTTCACGCCACGGACCACAGAAGTAGCACATAATTTTTACCAGCCCACTCCCCAAAATTCATTATTAATGAAAAAACCTTCTCGGTTCTTCCCTTCAAACCAGGCTCATCATCAAGTCTATCCCCCTCTATAAAGATCTCCACACATGACCAGAACGAATGAGCGCAATTTGCCGAAAGACCCCTAGGACGAACGTTCGCTCAGAGGAAATAAATTCGACGTCATGTTGTTATGGTGCAGAAATTTACCTCCGTTTTATTTTTCAGTTCCTCCGACGGGTGTCATAGTGAGCGATGACTTCGGACTGGTGAAAAATGGAATAACCACTTCGTACGCTGAGGGGGCGAGCTTGACCCTCACATGCAGTGCTAGCGGAGGAAAACCCTTGGCTAGAGTGAGTATCGGACAAGATTGATTGATTATCTTTCTCGGGGGTTAGAACAGATGCTCCTCCAAGCGTGCAATTAAATCTGTGTGAGACCTATCAAGTAACATCCACCTAGAGTGGTAGCTTTATTTGAATAGTTGGGGGTCCATTAGAGATATTTGAGTTTTGAGGGAGAGCAAACATTTACTTTCTGATACACCAATAAAATAAAAAGGTTCTTCACGAACTTTGTTAAGATCTTGTCAAAATTTCACGTAAATTGAGTTAGAAATTAATTTTGTTTCCTATCATTTCTTATTCATAATGTGATCTACATTTATACATACATACTTTCTGTTCATCTTTGCGCGATGGATGTTGTTAAATTTAAGTCGGAGTTATTAAAGTTAAACAAAGACGTTTTAATAGAAATTATTGTAAATAAGTGCATACCTGAGAGAGTAAATGTGGGTGAAAATCTGCGTAATCAGGTGAATTTACACTTAAAAAATCAAGAACAGGTCGTTCTTGATACTGATGTGGATAACCTCAAATTTGAGAACAAAATACAGCTGGAGTGTGAACTGAAAGTGGCAAACGTCGAGATTAAGGCTTTTCAGAGGCTGGTCAAGGAGCTAGAGAGGACTATTTTCAATCAAGAAATGGTCATAAATCTTTTGAATAATTCAACTGAAAGTAATAATATATGTGCTGACTATGTTGGAGATTCTGTCAATCGAAAAAACGGGAATTCCATAGATAACACCGTTGTTAATATGTCTGATAAAAATATTTATGTCTCGGAAGGGAATGCCGCATCTGTTGACTCCTATGCCAATGTTGTGTCCAAAGATAGGATGATAGATACAGGTGGTCCACAGTCGTCTGCACTCAATCACAACTTTGTAAGGTCAAAGCAAACTAATACATTAAGAGATAGTAATCAAACTGCTGAGAACAACAAAATCGCTGCTCAGTGGACCCAAGTAACGCACAAGAAATTAAATCGTAAAACTGGTCGCGCTTTAGTTGTGGGAGACTTTACGGGATCCACAATAGTACAGGGAATAGAGAAGATGAAGTACCTGCATGTAACGAACCTTAAACCAGAGACGACGGTTGAAGACTTAATGAAGTTTCTTTCTCAAAATTTTACTAGTAACGTTAAATGTGAAAATTTAAAATCACGTTTCCCTGATGTTTATTCTTCGTTTAAGGTCTCAATTCCGGCCAGTGAATATGAGAAAGCTCTCTTACCATCTAATTGGCCTATCCATGCCAGTGTGCATCGTTTTTTCCGGCACAGGAGAGACACCCCGATTTTAACATAGAAGTCAGTAATCATATTTCAACTTATCCTTCAGTTAATAAGTTGAAGATATTACAAATTAATATACAGTGCATTTCCAATAAATTAAATACTTTATTTGTTCTGTTGGCACAAGAGCAGCCAGATATTGTGAGCATTGTTGAACATTGGTGTATCGAAGAATCTATAAAACTCGTAGTGTTCCCAGGATATGTTCAAGTTGCGTATTTTTGCCGTGCTTCGTATAAAAATGGCGGTTGTGTAATTTATGCGAAGGATGATCTGCGAGTCTCCAATATCAACCTATCCCATTTGTCAAAGGAAAAGGATTGTGAATTGTGTGGTATTAAGTTGCTTGCTGATGACGAGAAAGTGGCAATTATAAGTGTCTACAGGTCACCTTCAGGTAACTTGAATACGTTTTTTAAAAATATCACCTACGCAGTACAAGAGTGCCTAAATCAATCTAGTGCGATATTCGTGTGCGGAGACTTAAATCTCGATACAATGAAATCTGATAGAAGATCGATATCCATGTTTACTGATTTTCTTGAATGTTTCAAGTTGAAAATAACTTCATTTGAACCAACAAGAGATTTCACTGATATGTCTGGTAAAACTTATACCTCAACATTAGATTATATTTTAACTAATGTAAGCACAGAATCATATGAAAATAATGTTTATGAAGCTCACCTCGGAGACCATAAGGTAATTTCTCTTGAATATTGTCACGTATCCAATAATACCCGATCAGGAAATCTGAAGGGAACACGTTATATAAGGCAAATATCTCCAGACAGTCTGGATAAACTTAGAATGAATATTCAGGACACTAACTTCGCGAACATATATGTCCATACTGATGTAGATGTTTGTTTCAAGGAATTTATTGATATAATTAAAATGGCCCTCGATGAATGCTGTCCACTCAAAAGAGTTCACAACACTAACAGATCTAAGAATTGGATAACACCAGAAATACAACAAGCCAGTCTTCATTTGAAAAATTTGTTTTGGTTGCATTCCAATATAAAATCACAAAACTCGTTAAAAATGTATAAAGCTGCAAAATCTGAATATAATGTACTACTTGAGTGTACAAAAAAAAACTATTATGGCAAACTCATGAGCAATTCAAATCAAAAAAATAGGACAACATGGTATCTTGTCAATGCAGAAATTGGTAGAATCAGTAAATCTCAGCATGAAATTTGCCTACTTCAGGATGGAATCTTGTATACTGATCCAGTTTTAATAGCTGGGTCTTTCAGTTCATATTTTGCAACCATCACATCTAGGTTGCTTTTTGCCCATTTTGGAGCATCTCTCTCCAACATATGTACTACTTCTAGAATGCAATTCTCCACTTTTTTCTGCTATCCTATTTCCAAAGATGAAGTTGTTGCAGTTATTAAAATGTTGAAAAACAATAAAAGTACGGGAACGGATTGCATTTCCTCAAGAATTTTGAAAGTAATTGGTGAATCAATTTCCGAGCACTTTGCCCACTTGATCAATGTCTCCATATCTTCTGGTAGATTTCCGCGAATCTTAAAAGAGGCAACCGTTGTTCCTGTTCCGAAGAAGGGTGATCCTCACAATATAGTCAATTACCGACCAATATCCCTCCTTAGTTGTTTCTCCAAAGTATTCGAACGAATAGTCTTAAACAGAATGCTAAGTTTTCTGGGAAAATTCGATGTCATTACTTCATCACAACATGGTTTCAGGCCCAAGTATTCTACTGAAACGGCGGCTTTTTCGTTCGTTCAGACAGTCTATAAAAAGTTGGATGAAGGTTATCATGTTGCGGGAATATTTTTCGACCTGTCCAGGGCCTTTGATTCATTAAATTTCTCATTTATGTCTAATAAACTATATAACTTAGGTTTTAGGGGTATATTTTTGGATTGGTTGATGAGCTATACAACTAATCGCAGAATGACTGTCAAGGTCGGTGGTGTATTTTCGGACGTGTATGACCCGGGTCTAGGGGTCCCTCAGGGCTCTGTGTTGGGACCTTTGTTGTTCGTTTTGTTCATTAATGATTTGCCGGAACATGTTATTGCTAATTTGATTATACTTTTCGCGGATGATTCGTCATTCTTGGTAACGGCTAGGAGCCTTGAGGAGCTCTCTGATGCGATAGCTTTACTCTTTCGGATGTTTACCACTTGGTGTCGTAGAAATAATTTAATAGTTAACAAGGAGAAAACAGTGTGCGTTCATTTCAAACTTAAAAATTCCAATGAAAAACGACCTGTCTTCACTTGTGAGAGCTCATCGATCACTACAAGTGACTCCACTAGATTTCTTGGAGTTCGAATTGACGAATACTTACGTTGGAACCAACATGTTGATATGGTTTGTAAAAAACTAAACAGCTCGTACTTTGCAATGAACAAGATAAAAAATTTGTTTTCCCTAAGTTCACTCTTGGATGTGTATTATTGTATAGCATACCCTCACATGGCGTATAATATTCTAATCTGGGGAAGTTCTACCGAACTTGAAAGGGTGTTGATATGTCAAAAAAGGATAATCCGAGTAATTTTCAATTTGTCACCTTTATCTTCTTGCCGTCCATATTTTATAGCAAATAGTATTATGACTGTATCATGTATTTATATATTTAAGTGTCTCCTTTATGTTAAGAATAATGAAGGCTCTATGCAGAAACTGTCGAGTCATCATCATTATTCTACAAGAAATTACAATGTTTTGGAAGTGCCAGTTCATGCAACATCTAAATATGAGCGCTCTCCCTTATATAAGAGTGTACGTCTTTTCAATCATCTTCCAACAAATTTGAAGATGTTGGGTGAACTTCATTTCAAAAAAGCCATAAAGCAACTGTTGTGTCATAAATGTTATTACTCGGTTGCAGAATTCATGAATGATACTATGTTAGATTTGTGAGATTCAATTTTATTTCCATCTCTTGTAACATTTTCACTGACCTATCCCATACTTTTGTAGTCCTAAGGGATGAATAAAGATTATGATTATGATTATGATTATGATTATGTTACGCGTTCAAACTACGAATTACAAGTTGTGTTTAAGAGTTTATACCATATTCTAGGGTATTCGATAGATATTCGTTCAGTTCTCGAAGTTCCTCGAAGTCCCATTTTCGATGGTTGATGACCCATATAGCTTATGAGAGACCTCTATTTTTCTGTTAATTGATTCTCTCATGTAGCTTTCAGACACAGTTGAAGACTCCCATCCCCATGTCTCTTAAGGGTGAGGAAACCTTCAATATCTATCATGGTTGCTGATGATAGGCGTAAACTATATCCAGTATAATCTTCGGCAATGTATATTCCACTGCGTTCTAGGGTATTCGATAGATATTCGTTCAGTTCTCGAAGTTCCTCGAAGCCCCATTTTCGATGGTTGATGACCCATATAGCTTATGAGAGACCTCTATTTTCCTGTTAATTGATTCTCCCATGTATCTTTCAGACACAGTTGAAGACTCCCATCCCCATGTCTCTTAAGGGTGAGCAAACCATCAATTTCTATCATGGTTGCTGATGATAGGCGTAAACTATGTCCAGTATAATCTCCGGCAATGTATTTTCCACTGCGAAACGCAACAGACAACATTCTACTCTTCACATTTTCAGGTCTTAAGGTCATGTATTATTGAACATGTCACTTGATCTGAAGTTACAACATTCCTCTGTTACGGTGAAAGATACTGATCTGTGATTTTTTTCCATCACGAAGAAATATTAACATGGTCTTCTGCATCATCGATGTTTAGACGAATTCAATCATTTCGTCTGCATGTCCCAAAAGTTTAAAAATTCCTAAAATTACATTTGCAAGGCTTCATTTGTCATCTGGAGCTTCAATGATAAATTTTGATACTTGTTCCCCCATTAAAAGTTTCGATTCATTTGGTACGTGACCAACCAATTATGGTTTTGAAAACGCAATGGTTTTACGAAAAACAAGAAAATTATCTTCGCATACCGTGTCAACGGTTTTCTGCTCATAACAATGGCAAAACTGTTGATACTCACACTCTTATCGAAACTTTTTCGGTGATAACTCGGTTTTCACTTTTGGAGATGCTGTTCAAATTTCTTCAGGTATATCTTTCGAATTGCATTGCTGCGAAAATATCCTAAAATTGATAAATTTAACGTAAACATTCCTTTATTTCTATCAGGTTTTTGTTTTTAGAGTGATAGAACTTTCGATAGGGATAACTGTGATTTGACAGAAGGTAAAAGCCATGTGGTTTTGACATTTCTGTTCAGTAAGGATTGATAAATTATCATGGAAAGACTCACGCCGCAACAACGTTTACAAATTGTTGAAATTTATTTTCAAAATCAGTGTTCTATTCGACAAACTTATAGAGCACTTCGTGAAATTTATGGTTTATATATATAAGAGCAGCTTTTTCGTCGAACTATTGATAGATTTCGGACAACATTTTCTCTACTCGATGCAACAACAACAACATAGTGTTAATAATGATCCAGATTTGTCTATTCGTCGACGTTCACAACAAGTTGAACTCTGTGCATCCACCACATGGCAAATTTTGCGTGAAGATCTTGGTCTACACTCATACAAGATCCAACTGGTTCAAGAACTGAAGCCACTTTACCATAATAAGCGTCGTTTGTTTGCTGATTGGGCCCTAGAACAGCTTGAAGTTGTTCCACTTTTTATCGTGAAATTGTGTTTAGTGGTGAAGCTCATTTCTGGTTGAATGGATATGTAAACAAGCAAAATTGCAGTATATGGAGTCAAAACAATCCTCAAGAAGTTCTGCAGGTTCCATTGCACCCTGAAAATGCACTGTATGGTATGCTTTACACGCTGGAGGCATATCGGTCCATATTTCTTCAAAAACGATGCTGGAGCAAATGTTACACTGAATGGTGCTCGTTACAGATCGATGGTTAATGATTATTTGTTTCCAAATTTGAATAGTATCGACCCAGAAGCGTCTTGGTTCCAACGAGATGGTGCTACAACCCATGCTGCCGTAACAATTGCTTTATTGAAAGAAAGATTTGGTGATAACATTATTTCAAGAAATGGCGCAATTAATTGGCCTCCAAGATCATGCAACATAACTCCACTGGATTATTTGTTTTGGGGTTATGTCAAGTCTGGTTTATGCTGATAAACCAGAAACAATAGATGCTTCGGAAGCCAACATAACTCGTGTTATTGATGAAATGAGGCCTGAATTACTCGAAAAAGTGGTCCAAAATTGGTTTGGTCGAATGCGGTTTCTCAGAGCTACTCGTGGTGGACATATGCCGGAAATTATTCTCCAAACATAAATGTCATAAAATTAAAATAGAATTTGGCTTCAATCTTAATTTGAATGTGTTTTATTTCAATTTAAAGTTCTATCACTCTAAAAAAACACGCGATTTTTTTCTATTGAAGGTTATCATGCTTCCTCTTGGATGGAACACTGAACAAGATTAATAAATGTTAGAATTTTGGCAGCTAATGTCCAAACCTAATTACAAGTAATTATTGAATTTTCGGTTATTATTTGCAATAGCGGTGATAAAAATTTTGATAAAACGTCGTAACAATTGTTGAAAGGATTGCGTGGTATATAGATATACCTTTTTGAATTCTTCGGTCGGATTCATTAAACGTTTATCAATTAGTATGCAAATTCTGAGATAAACATGGTGATAGTAGAGATATATATTAGACTTGAATTGGTTTATTCACGGCCTAAATACATTTATTACAGTGTACAATTTTAAGTTGTTTTACCCAAAAGTTGATGCAAATGTTGCGGTGTAGTTTTGAACATCGTTGTTCACTTTCACTGAGCTCACTTTTGGTTTAACTCTTCGGTTCATTCACTTTCAGGCCTTTTAATACGTTATTGTGTTCCGTAAGAAGTTAAAAGTGAATGCGAATTGAAAGAGTTCTTCCGTTCAATGTGTAAATTATTGAAAGAAAAGAGATTATCTCTTGACTGATTGTTAACAAGAGGTGGTTTTTAATATCCGTCGTGGGTGAATGGTAAAAACAGACTGTGTTGAGCTAATATGAATATGAAGTTGTTCAAGAGTAAGTAGAGAGAAAGTGTGTGAATTGAAGTTAATTGTTCAAGAGTTGAGAGAGAGTATGTGAATAGAATTTTCTATTTCAAAGAGTGAGAGAGAGATTTCAATAAACCTCAATTGTTCGAGGAGTAAAGAGTTTTCCATGAATGTTGCGTGACCGTTTGATCGAAGCACAACGAGAGGGGGTGTGTCGGAGTGTCTTCACCGAGTGCCAAAAAGATACTGTTAGATGCTTAGCGCGGGTGCAAAGAAAAAGCTGAACTCGAAGGCAGGTAGAAAATTTTTCCGGTGCTCTAATTTACTTTCAGTGCGCTAAACGGAAAAGAGGATATTTCAAAATCGAATTATAGATTTGAAAGTTGATATTTTTAGTGAAATATAGTGAAAAATAATCTTCATATTCCAATCGATTTATACCGTAAACTTTATTCTTACAAATCTCCGTAAATTCGCATAGAAATGAATCATTTTCAACAAACAGAAACTCATCTGCTCAAAACTTCCCAACTATTCGAAGACGGTTCATTTGACGAGTGAATCAAAACGGGACATTATCGAGATGATAAAAAGAAACCAGACAAGAGTTGTTGGAAAATAACTTTTAACGATGCAGAATTCTGAGAAGTTGAGACTTATACCTCATGAATTTCTGAGAAACTCCTTCCTGCCAGTTTCCTATAACTGACATATTTGAACGAATCCTCTTTTCAGGTGTCCTGGTGGAGGGATGGAAAAATCGTTACGGATGACTGTCAATATTTTCCGGAAAGGAGGAAGTCCCAGAGTCTGATGAAGGTCGAGAAATTGTCCAGAAGTCATCTGTTGTCTGTTTACAGTTGCGAAGTGAGTAATAGCAAACTGCAACCGCCTCTGGTCGTTCGAGTGGCCATTGATATGTACCTGAGACCGCTTGAAGTTACTTTGATAAAAGAGCACGAGCAGCTGAGTGCTGGAAGGAGGTACAATATTAGTTGCCGATGTAGAGGATCCCGTCCACCTGCTATCATCACTTGGTGGAAGGTAAGTCTTCGATTTAGGTATTTTTGAAATAATATAAAAAGGATAATATAGTTTATTCTGAAATATACACTCATAAACATCAATAGCAGAGGCGTGAACCTGTGTGCAATTTACAATAATCAATTAAATAAAATAATATAGATAATTTCCACGCTTTGTCAAGTTTACATCTTGAACTAACTCTAAACATTACCCAGCAGTTCTTATATAACTGAAACACGCGAAAAGAGTGGCGGTACAACTATATAACAATTTTCGGAAATGAAGATGAGAAAATATTACAAAAGGGAGATACAAATAGCCAACAATTCACAGAAATACCGATAAAGAAAAATATGCGAAAAAAAGAGTATAAATAACCATAACTGTACCTCAGTAAGTAACAATACTCAACAATAGGGATCTTGCGACACCTGTTTGGTCGTTGAGGAGAATTTTGAGGTCGTTGTACCAATTGATTTTTACTGCATCCAAAAGCGTGAGGCTGGTATAATAGTTTTATTTTCCAAATGGATAATCTTATAGTTATGGTTGAAATTATGTCCAAATTCTTTTAAATGACTGGCATATGTTAAATGTGAGATGTCTGACTTAAACTCTGCTGGTGTTAGTGATTTCTCTTTTTGAAAGATCTTTCTATTTGATCAATATTCGAAATAATTTATTTCGCAACATTTATGGTGCAAATTTATGATTGCAACGGTTTAGTTCATCACTTTCATCTACTGTTTTGAAAGTTCAAAGTGATACGTGCTGCAATGCTTTCCCCCTTTTTCATATATTCTATCGATAAAATACCTTTAGAATCCCAAAAGACCTTAGCCATTATTTTTCCAGCGCATGGGTTGACTTTAAACTTATTTTAGAGTTCTTGGGGTTTTAGTGATGAACCCATGTCTCATCTTCAGTACCCAGCCTGTTGAAAATAGTTGATGAGTCTTCTCCACAAAGCTCTAAAAACTCCTTACAGTACTTGCTTCTGAAGTGCGGTGAGCATTCTTGGTACCCATCTTGCACCGACCTTTGAGAGCTCAAGATGGTCATGAATGGCATGTATGGTACCCACAGATAAGGTTCTCATTTCTGCTAACATCTTGATTTATATTCTGGCTTCTTCATGTACCAGCTTTTCTATTTCTTTCACATTTTCTTCGGTGGTGTCGCTAACGGGCCCGCCCGAGGAGGGCCGTCTTCAATACTTTCTCTGTTTCTTTTGAATTCACTTGACGACTACTGAAAGGAAATGAATTCTTTTACTTTGAGTCATACACGATGAATTTCCGTCTGATGGAGACCTAAACAATCAAGAAATCAATAATGATTTATGCAAACTAATGAAGTTATGACCCAAAAAGGTTTTTCATGACCTGAGGAAGAATAATATACACTGAAACAAGTCTGAAACTCGTTGAAAAAGCGGAAACATGAGAGAACACCGACATTCGCTGAAACAATGAATCATAATCTAAACTTCACAGCACATTCCAGAGAACACGCGAACGAATATCGGCTCTGAAATCCCGACGGAACGCAATGGAGTACCTAATCCTATTTGCTCTGCAGCTACATGAGACCCTTGGAGTGGAACGGAAAACAATTTGAACACTTTCCAAGTCGGTCAAAACCGAATCTGAACTCGACAATTCTCTAATTGCGGATATTCATTACGGCGGGTCGTTTCGCGTTACTTCAGTTGAAAGCGATAACTGCAAAGGAAACCGCCGAAAATATTTCACCGGGCCAACTTTCAGACAGTGGATACGTCCGCATTATGGGAGAAAAATCGACCGGGACTGAGCTGGGATGCGAAACTGTGGCGCTTCAGCGCCATGTTTGAATCGGAAAGAATTGAAGTGAATAGCCGAGGGAAAACTGAGTTTTTGCACTTGAATCAAATTTGCAGGAATACCGTAGAGAGGCATATGTTTGCGTCTTACAGCCACACAATATTCTTATGACACTTAATGGCGGCTTAGTTATAAAAAATTGCAAAAAACTCATTTCTTGACGGTGTTTGGTCTTCTTTTTTTGTGGCCCGTCTGTGCGATCCTGTGTTGTGTGGTACTAGTTGTGCTCCGGCTTCAACATGCGTTTAGAAGCCGTCCAACTTGGACAGTAAGTGTGTGAGTTGTAACGTTAAGAAATCGCTCCACTGTTGATTTGAATTACAATCGCTAAAAAATGCTCCAATAATATGATCACACTAAGACCATTAAGAAGTTTTGAGTTTCCGCAATGAAAGTCGACGTTGTTATTGCATGCGCTGTGTAGTTGCATTGGTTTCAAGAAGCGTAAAATTTCCCAGATTTCTTTCTTTCGTATTGTGGGTTTAGACGAAGACACAATTGGTGGTATTTTATCGAATTAACGTACTTAATGCTCAAGCCGAATAATCAATTTTTTAGTTCGCTGTGGGCTATAAAAGCCTGACCAAAGACCTAGAATCTGATTAGACTCGCCGCTGGGCACTCTGAGAAGATGTACGTGGCTATTTCAGTGTCCTCAAGACACAGCCCGCATTCATCGTCTTCAGCCAGACCGATTTTGTGCAAATGAGCTTTCAGCCTGCAGTGACCTGTCATAATTCCGACAAGTGTTCCTAGTTTAGTCCTATCCAGACCCAGTACTAGGTCCGCCATCTTTTTGTTCGAAGCTGTTTCAAGGAACACCTTCGAATGTTTCAGACCAGAATGACTCAGCCAGAAAGACTCTAGTCTAGAGTTCATTCTGCCTGTTATCGTCCACTTAGCCATGTCATGTGCTATTCCCAGGAATGGTTCCGGGCCAATCAGAGGCAGCGCAGCTCCAGAAAACGCCTGCCGATCTGCCTCTTCGTTACCCAAATAGTTAGAGTGGCTCGTGATTTTTTACATTAGATTCGAGGGCATCGATAGGGTGCTGCCCGTTAAAAGCTCGCTCAGTAGTCCTGAGCCTCCTATCACTATTGCCTCTGGCCTGTCGATCACCAGTTCATATAGTTTGTATGTGGTCCGTTCTGCTTCCCTATGCACGAGTAGGTGCAGGCGTAGTTGATTTAGTAGGACCTTCAAGGCTGCCGTGGGTGTGGTTGCGAAACGTACCTGTAATTGCAAGGAAGCCTATCTCTGTAGTCAGGTCAGATTATGTTAGCCAATCGTTTGTTGGCCTTTCTTCCACTACGCTACAGCGCCATACATTTTCTGTGGTCTGATTACAATAGTGTATAGGCAATACACTATAGCCTGCAGCTCCAGAATCCCATTCTGGCTTCATGACATACTTTGTCTAGGTGTGCATTCCAACTGAGAGTTGGACCACGGATAGTCGGTGGTTCTAAACCATCTAACTTCCGTTTTTGGTGAATGGTACTATATATAACTACCTTTCGTGGGTTGAGAGACATATATTCCGTTATACACAATTTGCTGCTCCCCCCAATTGTCTCTGTACCTTGTTGTGGTGAGGGTGCTTGTCATGACTGAAATCCTAGTTTCATTATGATGAAATGGGGGAAAGAGTTATGATGCCTGAAGCAGAGAGTTCCATTCCTACTTCCTTTCTTTGTTTCTTTCTTGCATACGATGCCACCGTTGTCCCACAACCGTCCCGATCCTTCAACGAAGTTTGGAATCGTACGGGATAGTTGTGGCTCTGGGTGACCGCTATCTTGCGATCGATTAGAGTTTTGTGATCCATACACGGGCGAAGACGGAACCCTGCTGAATCTCAACGTGGGCTTTCCATACTTTGTCACCTATCATACAATGATGTATACAATGCAAAACATGACTTTAAATACACAGCTGTGGTACAAAAAATAGAGGGGTGGAAAGAGATGGTATATAATTAATGAAAAATATTAAGTAGGGGGATCTGTTTAAATCTATTTGATCATTCAATAAAATTTGTCTTTTATTATATCTATTGATCTCTAAAGTTTCTAACAGATTTAGTATCTGACTTTTGTTTTCGATATGTAATGTTTCATAGTTATTATTAAAATAATGGCCAATCTCTAACAAATGGTTGGCATAAGTTGAATTCGGTTTATTATTAATTTAACATTTTTCATGTTCTCGTTTCCTTGTTTGGAATGAACGGCCTGTCTGTCCCACATATACACATGGGCAAACACTACATGTTAACTTGTAAACACCTGATTTTTTGTTTTAAGGAATGACGTCTCTATTTTTTTTTATTATACTGTCTAAAGAATTATTAGTTTTAAAAAAGATGTTATATTTTTCTTTTTTCTTCAAATATTTAGCAATCTTTTCAGATTTTTGGCCTATGTAAATTAATGAAATAAATTTGGTGTCGTTACAATTCTGAGTACACCATTTGTCGATAGTGTCCAGTATCTCTTGAAGAAGGGCCGATATCGTCACCTCCGATTTATCTTTCACTATCTTTGTTAGGTCATTACACTTCTAATGGCACAGCTATCATCTGCCAGAATTTGTCATACAGCTTAAATAACAGCCCGTATAGTCATAATTAGTTTAAATAAATTGTGTTATGCCACCAAAAAATTACAATAATTCGAAATCCTAATGATAAATCAATTTAATCAGCTGAATATTCAGTTAGAACGAAATTCAAACAGTAATGAAAGTAATAAATTTCGCATCCCTTCGCAATAGTACGCTTGGTTGCTCATTTCATTAATTCATCAATTATTCCGCTGTAATTCCGTCAGAAATATGGACCGAGGCATCCTGTCTAGGAACCTGACACACTTTTCGAAAGCGGGTCATCCGACCTTTGAATTCGCCCTTTGTCGGCGCGGCCAATTTAACGAATCGATGGAAATGGAAAATTCCTCTTTTGCGAGGCGGCTTTTCGGATGCTCCTGTCAATGATGTCGTTTCCACGAATGAAAAGTTGGATTCCCCGAGGTGATATTATTATCAGGCGATTTCGTCATTTTTGGATGTAATGAAAATTGGGGCGATCCAGTTTCACGTCGTTTGCCCCGCTGAAGGGAATATTTTTCAGGCGTGGAGTTACGGCGCAGTCCGATTGAACTGATACGATGAGGAATATTCGGTTTTTTTTAGAATATCCTGGAAATTCTTTGAAAGTTCATCCTCGAAACTCACCAAATCCCATTCAATACCAATTATACAATAGATACTGAAGAGTTTTCCAATAAGAGTGCACGTCCACCAATAAGAGGATGAAATAACCAGGTTTTAGCAGTTCGTAGTACACAATGCGTCCTTGGTCCCACCAGATACACAGCATAACTTTGGAACCATGAATGTTCGGCTTTGGTGTTCATGTTGAGATCGATGGAACCAGCTAGCTCTGCAAAATAAGCACAAGTATTTCCCGACTGAACGCCTCCATCATTTACATGACCCGTTTTTCTGTGTGTGATGGGAAATTATCATGGAGCAAACTGACTTCGTGTTGCTTGTTTCCATATTCCAGTGGCGTAATACTCGATTTAAATGGATCATAAGCTGTTGGTAGCGCTCAGTGTTTCCCTAGGTCTTAGTAGCCCATAATACACACATCCTCAAAGGTCTTAGCCCCCCTATCAACTCTCAACTTGTTGAATCTAACATGACAATTTTTTGTGTGTGGAATCTTCACTATCTTATCACTTAAATGAAAAAATAAACCAGCTAAAAATGTTTCTTGTTCGGGAGAATACAGGTGTATTCAAAGTTTATCAGTTTTCAGCGAATAACGAGAGTTGTAATATTGAGAATATTCCGTGGAAAATGCCTGGACATCCAATTTATCCCTTTGACCACGCAAGAAGAATAGTCCTACATCAAGAAGCTTTGTCGAACCACCACATTGCGTAACGTTTGAATATTCCACGGACTTCAGTAAGCCGCATAGTGGCCCTTTTCCTGGGAACTGGCAACGTTGATCGGAGACCGGAGATAAAGGGCAGGAAGACCTTTGAGAGTACCTCAGCTATCACCTGGAAATAGAGCTACCCATCGGCAAAGGGCAGAACACCACCAAGACTGGCTTTTACCACAATAGCGCAACGAACTTTTTTCGGACGAGTCACGAATCGGTTTACAAAGTGATAGTCTACGAGAAAGGGTTTGGAGAGGTCCAGGCAGACTACAGCGACTTAAATTCGCCCGGGAAGTTCTGCCCTTTCAAGGTGGATCAATAATGTGCTGGGGTATAATGTTGGGTCGCCGTACCCCTCTTATTATCATTGAACGAACAATGACTGGTGCCATCTACGTATAAAACATCATTAATCAATCATTGCTCCTCTGCGCAATGAATTTGGAGATAATTTCATTTATCAGGTTGATATCGACCCACCCCACCGCACACGAAGGTTTCGAAACATTCTTCAAGAGAACAATATCCAGAGAATATACTGCCCAGCAAAGTCACCAGACATGAGTCCAATTGAGCACGTATGGGATTAGTTAGGGAGAGCAATATCCAATCGCCAAAACCTTCAACTTTTGAGGAATTGAGTTTAGCCCTTCAGGAAGATATGCCTGAAAATTTCATTAATGACTTGATTCGTGGGATGCCTTGGCATATTGGGGAGTTGATTGAAAGTAGAGGTGTTAATACGGACTACTGATTTAGGATTCAGTTGTGGAATAACTATAATAAATCAAAAATAAATAATTGATACTTTTGGATTCTTTCTCATTTTTCCTATTTTGTCTTATCCTGAATAAAGCGAAGAGTAACAAACTAAGATTTTCTATCAAATATATTGCAGTTGAAATAGAGGAAATATTCATCCCATTTCCAAAACATATATTGTCTATTTCTTGAGAAACCTAGGGGGACCGAGACTTTTGCGATGTGTGTAGTTTACACCCTTCTGATCCCATCAAAAATAGAGCAATGATTTCTTCACAAGGCAGTTAAGTCTTGCGGGGGATTTTTTTGGTTCGCCTGAATTCAGCCATGATTTACAACGCTTAGGATTCTCAAAAAATATCAATTTTTCATCACCTGCCTTGGATCCATGGAGAAATGACCACTCCAAACGCTATGTTTCACCAAGAGCATGTTTACCGTGAGCTTCAGCAAGCACATGAGATTCTGCTGCAGTTTTCTCCGAATGATAACAGAAAACTAATGCTGTCCGCAAATCATAGTTTGTAGGCGGAAATTTCGACATGTTTAAGGTTATAAGAAAAGATATCGATGAAGGAACTTCGGTTATTTAACGTTGAAAATCTTCGTCGGCTCTTAGAGGAAGATGACGATGCTGCAGAAGCCGTAAATAAACTGATGTCTAGCGCCTTATTTAGGGAAGAAGATAACAAAAACTATAAATAATGAAGGAAAGGTCGTGTGTTGCCGAGTGTGATTTATCTTACGCTTTTGACAAGATCATCCACTCTGATCTTGTAGGAAAACTAATATTATGGAATACAAGATATTTGCTCTATACCTGCATGACCGAGAGTAATATGTAGATTTTGTAGTCAAATTATCTTTCCTGCAGAATGATGAAAAAGGGGTTCCTCAGGGTTCCATCTTACGCTCGTTTTTTTGCCATTCATTTGAACGATTTCTCATGGAATAGCTTGTATCACTATCAAATATCAGAAGGTCTGTAATATATCATTTATTGCTTGTTTTGTATTAGGCATTCGAATTTTATTCATTGGCACTGTTTATTTGTTAAATAAATGATGATATTGAAAAATAACGATTCCTACGAAACTTACTTAAATTAAATATAGTTTATTATTGAATATATCATACAAAGTGCAGATATGCGGCAGTATCACAGCTTAATATTACTCCATACGCCAGGACCATGATTACGAAATCGACAATAACACAAATATTTCCTAAATGAGGGCTTTTGTGCATAAAACGTGATACGAAGACGAATATTGAAGCGATTGATGCAAATTTGATATGAATAGATTTCGTTGAATGGAAATTAGATGCTACTGAAACTGCAGCTTCTATAGAAGGCTCTCGTTTCAGATGCATCGAATTATATCATATCGTTCGATTTTGCGATCCATATTGCCGGTAGGAATACACCTAATAGTGTTGTAGGATTTCGCTGTGTAATTGAGCTGGATAATTAGGGTGTATACTGTGAATACTGTGCTATAGAGCTGCCATATCGAAATACATGAGAAGATGTCCCTTCAGAAGCGTATATAAATATCTATAGAATTATATGAATTGCTGTATGAGATTATCTCGGAACTAGCGCGTACAGCTTTGGAAATGTAAGGTCATTGGTTCAAATCTCTTCTGGTTCTCCGCTTCATTATGAACTGGAATTATCCAATATTTAAGATAAACAAACTGACAAATTATTGAAAGAATCGAATATAAATGCGAAGTGAATCATAAATATTCGGACAGGTTATTTGTACCAAAGTATGGCGATTGGATCAAATATGCCTTATTATTTAAATATTTTAATATAAACAGATATATTCTGTTAGCCTTCTATATATTTAATTTCAAAAAATTAAATTCAATATTATAACTTCAGGAATTAAATTAATGACATATAAATTAAACATTCATTATAAGACATCCAAATGAGATAACAAAATCCAATAAATATAAATTGCTAACAAAAATCTTATAAATTATAATAATTATTTTGAGTAGACAAAATTTTGTTTCTGCTCATTCCTCTTATGAAAACAGATATCTTTCAAAAATGTTTAACATAATCATAAGAATTCCATCATAAAATTATTTCACTTAGAATATTCATTATTATTGAATATCTAACTAAGTTACTATTTAGAATATCTCAAGATATGTAAACACATTACTAAAAAACACATTTTAAGAGAGACTTTGCTCGTCAGTGCCCAATCACATTCAAAAACATATAACATCAATCAACAGAAATTTGAATATCAAAACAAATTAAAATATGTTTATCTTCTACAATTTTAATTTCAAAAAAATTTTTATTCAAAAAACTTTTACAATTAAATTAATGTCTAAAACAAGCACCGCTTACATTTAATAGACGTAAATAATCGAAACTCAATATATATTGTCAAATTTTATTTGACATTATATACAACCTTTGTATATAATGACTGTATGGAGCTATGTAAATCCAAATATTTGAGATATACAACAAAATAATGTAAAAATAATGAATGGCTGTACGGAGCTATGTCACCTCAAAAATTATTTGAGATATTTAAATGGGTACCATCCCTTCTTTGTCGATTGCCGACACTCCGATATCTTTTAGAAGACCCCTCTTTTTTAAACCGGTTTTATATCACGTTCCGCTTGTAAACCTCTGTACCACTATTAGTTGTTACCTAGAATCTATTGAAATATTCAAAATATTCATCACTTTTGTTCAAATACCTCTGTACCACTGTTAGGTCTTCAGTTGTCTGATGATGGGATAGTTCACTTCCCGAAACTCAAGTCACAAGAAAATGTTTAAAATATCTTTTTATTGGTAGTAAAACATAGTAATTTCTACAATTTGTTTTAATTATGATCAACTACCAAATAGTAACGGCTGAAACAATTCAGTATCGTGACAATTGATTTATTGAAAGAAATATCTGGCCATAACATTATTTCGACAAATGGTCCAATTAATTGGCCTCCAAGATCATGCGACATAACTCCACTGGATTATTTTCTTTGGGGTTATGTCAAGTCATTGGTTTATGCTGATAAACCAGAAACAATAGACGTTTTGGAAGCCAATATAACTCGTGTCATTGATGAAATAAGGCCTGAATTACTCGAAAAAGTGGTCAAAATTGGTCTGGTCGAATGCGGTTCCCCAGAGCTAGTCGTAGTGGACATATGCCGGAAATTATTTTTAAAACATAAATATCTTTCAAATAAAAAAAATTGGGCTTCAATCTTAATTTGAACGTGTTTCGTTTTCAATTTAAAGTTCTCTCAGTCTGAAAAAAAACACCCGATACTTGATTTCAATTATTTTATAAAAGCTTCAACTTATGAAACAACTAATACATTTTGGAGATATGTGATAAAAAGTGTTGCCTGGACGTCATCTTCAGAGGGCTCTAGCCTCTTAACGAAGCATTTTTGCATTATATGATTTGGGTCGAAATTGTCTAAAATAATGTCTGGAACATCCACTAGAAGTTTGTCATCCTGTATAAGAACCTATGTGAGTTTTACACAGTATCAGTTCAAATGTAGAACTGTTGTTGAAAATGAATTTCCATCAAGTAAAGGCCGAATCCATCAAATACATGTTCCGGACATGTTTTATTTGAGTAAATTAAACAAAACCCTGCTCTTTGGTTGGAACAGAGTTCTCAGAATGCAATTCAGCTCGCGACCTTGCGACCATATCAAATGAAAATCCAGCCAGTATTATAAACTCCATTGCATTCGCGGTTTGGTAGCTGCATCGCGGAAAACTCATTCGAAACACATTTTACAATCGCAATTTCGTTCTCGACCGATGATAAACACAGAATCCAATCCGTCCCGTTTTCCATTCCGGGAAATTCCTGATTAATCGAAAACCTGATGGACCCGCACAAAGTTGTCATAAACAGAAATTTAAAATTACCCACTATTGATGTATGACACTTCCCTGCTGGGAAACGGAGGCGGTTGGAGGGGCACCGTGCAATTAAAGTTGAGCTCTAATTAATGTTCGGATGAAATTCACGCTTCATGTCGTTGTTCCGATAAACAACGCGATGAAATTTCAACCCCATTCACGCAGGACGATTTCCGCGAGAGCTGTGCTGTTTCAAATTATGTCTGGCTTACGTTCCTCATTAGAAAAAAATGTGGGTCAGAGGTGTTGCCTCTTTGGACGACCTATATTCCGGCATCTGTTATTGATATCGGGTCCAGGTGGAACACGAGAGGGTGTACAGATTTATCTAGTCTGAAGGCTGGCGCACAGTACACCGGCATCGGACTTCCTGACGGGAATTCTGATCTCTACAAACGCCAGGCAACTAAAACTGTATTTCACAGATATCCTTGCTAGATGTCCAGCCCAAGTCTACTTTTTCTTGAACAGTTCTTTGCCTACATCTTTTATTTTTGTCCTTCTGATATCTACATTTTTTATTCGGTCTTTTGATTTGATTCCTAATAAACTACTTTCCATTCTTCTTTGACACAATTTCAACTTTTGTGATTAAAATAAAATAGAAAAGGCTTTTGTCTCCTTCTTCTTCTTCTTTACGAAAGCTTGCTAGCTTGTTTCACCCATTTTCCTCCTCTCGTTCTTGAGATGTTGAGGTCCAGCTGCCCTTCCACCTCTTTGGCGGTCTTCCTACGGGTCGTTTGGATGCTGGTCTTCCGTTTCTCGCGATTTTTGCTATTCTGTCGCCTGTCATACGTGAGACATGTTCATTCCAGAACCTTCTCCTCGCGCGGGTCCATCTAACTACGTCCTCCGTCTGGCATTCCCTTCTGATCTCGTCGCTCCTTCTCTGGTCTCTCAATGTGTTCCCCGTTATTGGCCTCAAAACTCGCATCTCGTTTGTCCGTGCCATTCTTTTAGTTTCAGCTGTATCTGCTCTTGTTTCCGCCGCGTATGTCATCACGGGTCTGACGCACGCTTTGTAAATTCTCACTTTACTGGTTGTTGTCATGCAGTTGTTCTTCCAGATGATATTCCTTAGGGCTCCCGCTATTCTGGCTGCCTTATTCATCTGATGTCTTACACTATCTTTTAAGCTCCCATATGGCGATATCGTTACGCCTAGATAGTTAAAGGAGAATACTTGTTCGATGATGTTGTTATTTATCTCCAGCTTACATCGGCGGGGTGCCTTGGCAATTACCATGCTCTTAGTTTTGGGGATCGATATTACCATGTTGAGTTTCAGAGCCTCCCTGTGAAATGCCTGCATCAACCATTGCAGCCCGTCTTCGCTATCCGCAAATAATTCCTTGAAGATGGACTATATCATCATATCATTTAGTGGAAGTTAACTAATAAAGAATCAACAGAAATATAAAATAATGACCAAATGATTTAGACATGATCTTTTATATACATGTTTCGATTGGCTTTTACAGAATCACAATTGTCAACGTTTTCAAGAAGATAATTTTAATAATCTCTTTATATCTGATGCTAGTTGTTTGCAACTTGGCAGAAATCACTTAAAAATCGTATCAAAACAACCTGTTACCGTTCAAATTTCCAAATTTACCACCAAAATAATGGTTTGGGGAGCAAAATCTCAGTGTGGTGCTACGCCCCTCTGTATAGTTGATAGTACCATTAGTAGTGAAAAGCATTGTGACATTCTAAACTCCTTGAAACGGCACATGTTTTATATCCAAAGAGGTGGCGTTTCCAGCAGGATAATGCAAGATGCCATACTTCAGCCTATACTCAAACTTGGATGCAAGATCACGAAGTGACAACTATTTCATGGCCAGCAGCTTCATCAGATCTTAGTCCCATTGAAATATTTGGGGACTGATAAAGATTGAAGTTGAACGAGCAGTGCCACGAAATAAGGATGATTTGATTTAGTCAGTTTTACAGTCCTGCACTACCATCCCCGAAAATTATAGAGATGATCTAGATACTGAATTGTTTCAGCCGTTACTATTTGGTAGTTGATCATAATTAAAACAAATTGTAGAAATTACTGTGTTTTACTACCAAAAAATATATATTACACATTTTCTTGTGACTCAAGTTTCGGGAAATGAACTATCTCATCATCAGACAACTGAAGACCTAACAGTGTTACAGTGGTATTTAAACAAAAGTAATAAATATTTTGAATATTTCAACAGATTCTCGGTAACACCTAATAGTGGTACAGAGGTTTACAATCAGAACGTGATAAAAAACCGGGTTAAAAAAGAGGGGCCTTCCAACAGATATCGGAATGTCGGCAATCGACAAAGAAGGTTGTTAAACAGATGGTACCCATTTAAATATCTCAAATGATTTTTGGAGTTAAATAAGTGCTTAGTACCAGGCGTAATTTGGTATTTTTTGTGGTGTTCGAATATTCCAATATTTTTGTTAGCTTGCCCGTTACTAACCTGGCCATTGTTAGTCATCTGAGTATCTGTAACTAGCGCGCAAAAGGAAATATGTCGATTGAATGCATTGATATCAAATATGAAAGCTTTAACACTACTCATGTTATGTCAATGGATCGATAAATTTCTTCATGTCGTCGTGCTAAAGAGCAAAAATATCTTTCTCTTGCATAATTCAGTGTCCTCCAGAACATCACTCCACTATCGCCCCTTTGTCCCATACACGAACAAAAGGTTTATTCTATTCAGAGTGTTCTATAAATAGCTGAACTTAAACTGCGACGCGCCCAACATATCGGACTGAACCTTCCTCGTTCCACCGAACAATGTTGGTTTTTAATTTTCGTTTAAGAGCGTCATTAGCAGCGGCACTTCCTGTCATGAAATTAGCAAGGCAGCAGTCTGAAAGCTGCTGACGATAACTCCACGTAAGAGTGGAACGGTCTGGCATCAAATCTGATAATCACTTCCTCCTCTACCACTCTTATATTCATGGGAATTTTCATTAATTCAATAGGATTATGCTTTCATGCTAGACCTTTCATTAGGGAGTTGGAACTCAACGACGGAAAACGTCAAATTTATCTCTCAGCTTCAGTGGAGCGCAACAGGAGAAACTTTGTATGCCTTGGCATTTTGAAAACTGGATCAATTATTCAGATAAACTTGAGTGTCAGGTTTATTTGTGGAATTTCATGTCTAATGAATGTTTTCGACATAATTCTATGTTCGGTGTTTTTCAGAGACCTTCTTTGGCATGCAATATGTTGCTTTATTCAATTGCTACATATCAGAAAAAAATTCAATTTTCGACATTACTTCTAAAAAATTATAAAAAAGAATATTACAGATAATAGCTGGAATTTATTCTCCTGAACCTCTACAGATTTCAATCTGAATGATCTCATAACATTTAGAATTAAATTAAAAAAAAAATCCGTCTCGAAAGTATCCGGAATTTAATATTTTCCATAAGTTTGATGTACTTCTTTTTTGTAACATTCTAAGATTAAAGTAATGTATAAAATAGGTTGTGCGGATAGACGGCTATGGTCAAAGTTGAATGGCAACACTATTTCTCAAATATTGTTAATTGTCGACACAATTTATGAAATAATATCGCAACTAAAAAAAAATAAAACATATAGAATATTTGTAGAGAAAAGGTTTACAAAACGTTAAAAAATAAGTGCAATTGGCTGAACTGGGAAAAAATGCTGTATATAAAATAATGAAGAGAATACAAAATGGCATGGATATGAGGCCTAGATTAGTTTCAGGAAGACCGCGTAAGATTAAAGGAAACAATTTAAATGCTTTGTTGGCCTTAGGATGACACAATCCTCGCCTGGGGTTTCGCAAATTGGCTAACACATTTGAAAATCAACGAAATGTAAAAGTATATTCAGGAACCGTCCTTATGTCATTGAAAAGACAAGACTACATATCAAGGAAACCAAAAAAATCTCTATATTGACACCTTCACAGAAGAAACGAAGGATGAAATTTTGTCAACGTTTTCAAGAACACAGTTTCAATAATATCTCTATATCTGATGAAAGTTGTTTCCTATCCTATTGAAGCAACCTGTTACCGTTCAAATTCCCGAATTTCCCACCAAAATATTGGTTTGGGGAGCAATATCTCAGAGTTGTGCTAAGCCTCTATTATCATTATCATTATTATTATACTACGATGAGAGTTGAGGCAAAGCCTATAAATTCACAAAAAATATACAAGATATTGAAAAACAAAAAGTGCTTCGAAGAGAAAAAAAAGCAAAAAAAAGGAGTTATTCACAAGTGGTAAAAAAGTCACCGACCGCCGCGGTCACAGCACTACTGCCTCAGTGATCTATCGTAGAAGTTTTTCAACCCGTTCACCGAACCGGAACAAACAGCACTCTCAGGCAAACCATTCCAGGAACCAAACACACAGTTAGATAGAAAATGTTGCCTACAAACCGTCGAAAAATTCTCTTTCTTGAGTTTAAAAGAGTGACCACAAAAACGTTCGTCCCGGTTGATCATGAACAGATGACGCATGTCAACAGCGAACATTCCACGAAGGGCCCGGAACGTAACAATAAGATCCCCGTGCACTCTACGGTCAGCAAACGACGTTAGGTCCATTATCGCGAGCCTCGCATCGTAATCGGGTCGACGTATACCGTAGGGCAACCGCGTAACCTGCCTCTGCAATCTCTCAAGTACCGCAGTGTCGCGACACAACACTGGACTCCAAACAGGTCCGGTGAACTCCAGGATAGGATGAATATAAGTCTTATAAAGAGCACTGCACGTAGTTGGATCGCACCCACCAAATGCCTTCTGTATTAAAAATAGAGACCTTCTGGCCTCGCTGACAATAGAAAGTATGTGCTCCGACCAGGACAAATCGTCTGTTATAACAACCCCGAGATCACAATGGCTACTTGTAGAGGAAATTCCTTGACCACAGATTGTACTGAAGACGAGGGTTATTGGCACCCATGTGCAAAACTACACACTTCTCGATATTGATATGAAGCTGCCAGTCCTCGCACCAGCGTTCTATAGAGTTCAAGTCACGCTGCAATGTTTGATCCCTAGGAACACCGTACAACTTCGTGTCATCAGCAAACTGAGAGACGCATGAATCAATACAGGTAGGTAAGTCGGAGATATACAGGAGAAAAAGTAAGGGTCCCAAAGCGGAGCCCTGTGGAACGCCACTGGTTACCGGTTTGGGAGACGAGAGAGAGCTGCCAACTCTAACCTGAAATGAACGATTATGAAGAAATGCTGCAATCCATGCAAGAAGGTCACCTCGAAGGCCTAGATGATCAAGCACGTGCAAAAGCCGTCTGTGGGGTACACGATCGAAAGCACGGGAAAAGTCCAAGTATATCACGTCCACAGGATCTTTCTTATCGAGTGCTTTTGACCAATAATTGACGCAATCCAGAAGATTTATCACTGAACGACCAGGAAGAAAACCATGTTGGCAATCGGGAATGATTTTGTTGTCTAAAGCAAATTTGAGGACGCAATCTAGAATCATCCTCTCACAAATTTTGGCTGCAATAGGAACTAGGCTGATGAGACGGTAGTTTGACGCATCAAGCTTGTCACCTTTTTCAAATATTGGAGTTACAAGAGCATTCCGCCAGGATGTAGGTAGCGATGATGTTTCGAAAGATCTTGCGAAAATTCTAGATAGAGGAGAGGTTAGGGACTGAGCACACTCCTTAAGTACTTTCGATGGAAGACCATCACCGCCAGGGGCAGAATGTGCGTCGAGAGCTGAGAGATGCTTTACCACAATGGCAGGGGGTAAAGTTATACTTCTTAAGTCAGAGTTGACGCGATTTATTATATATCTATGTATAGTTAATGGTAGAATTAATAGTGAAAAGTATTGTGGCATTCTAAAAGATTTGCTCCCTGGAACGGCGCATGCTTCATATCCAGAGGGGTGGAGTTTTCAGCAAGATAATGCAAGATGACATATATCGGCCTATACTCAAGCTTGTATCCAAGAACACCAAGTGACAACGATTTCATGGCCAGCAGCTTCACCAGATGTTAGCCCTATGATATATTGAAAATATATCAGGACTAATGAAGATTGAAGTCGAACGAGCAGCCCACGAAGTGAAGATGACTTAATTCAGTCAGTTTTACAGTCCTGGACTACCATCACCGAAAATTATTGAGGTGATCTACTTTGGGTGTACCTCACGTTTCGTCAAGTGTTTACAGTTAAATGAAGGTTGTATAAGTAAATAAGATTAATATTTTGTTATAATTTCTCAATTCAAGAATTACAAATATATACTAAATAGTTACAATTGAGCTTTGTTTTTTCCGGATAGACTCAAGATGGACTATATTATCATCACTTGTGGTGGAAATATTCTGATAAAGGATCGAATAAATATAAAATAATGACCTAATTATTAAGGCATCACCTAAAACATACATGTAACATAAAAGTCTCGATTGGTTTTTAAAGAATCACAAGTTCCATCATCAAAAAAGTGTTCAACATATTATTCAAAGAGACTTTTTTTTATTTTCCCTTCTAAGAATCTCTTCAGTAAAGAGTTATTTGAATAAACAAGACAATCATTACAAAATATATACAAATACCTTTTTTCACCACACATATATAGACTTTTATAAATTTTTCAATCATTATTTTCTGTATTGAAAAACTACCTACTGAAGAGATTTGGTAATATGAATTGAGTAACCGGTTGGCACTAGGTGAAACATTATAACAATTTTATTTAAAATAATTCACGCAGTTTTTAATTTTCACAATTTATTCAGAATTCTGACACGTGTTTCGGTCTTTCGACAATCTTCAAAGGAGTACAAAATAGAACTAAACTTAAATTTGAAAAATGTTCCATTCAAAACACTTCGGACATCTGTGTATTTTTATAGCGCATGAAAATAACTGGAAGCTTGAAAAATTGAAAAACGTTCTATTTATTGCCCTTCGGACATTTGTATACTTTTATGGTTCATGGAAATAACAGCATCCAATATCGGGGAGCTTCGAACAGTATTAGGGAATTTGTTGAATTCCTTTTTTCTCAACTGCTTTTTGATTGAAAGAATCTCCAAATAGTCCATCAATTTCCTCTTATTAACATTATATAGTAAAGTGACATCTTTTTCATTAATAAAATAATTGTTTTCTATACAATGTTCTTTGATTCTATGCTGTTAACATCGGCCTGTCTGTCCTATATATAAAGCATTACAATCCTTACAATAAATTTGATAAATCCCCGATACGGAAACGTTAGGGTTCCTTTCTTTATTGTTCACCAAAACCTTAGCTAAATTATTTCTATTTACCGAAAAAGAATTAATTCCCATTTCGTGAAGACCATTAGAAATCCTTCTGCTGAAACGTTTTATATAGGTCATTGAAAACCATATTTTCTTTTCTTCATCAATATTGATATAATTTTTTTTTAAATTTTGTGGTGAGTTTTCTTATTTATTATTTTTTCAATTATTTCAGTTCTATAGCCTTTGTTCACCGCTATAGTTTTAATTACATCGACTACTTTTCGGAAATTGACTTCATTCAATTTAAGTCCGCCTCCTTCAGTTCTGGTTACTCCAGCGAGCCTGCGGCCACGATTGACAGCATGTTTCAATTCCACCGCTGAATATAAATTGAAATTTCGACGTGCAGAAAAGATATAATTAAAACTATAGCAAACTTACTACAATATTTAAAAAAAAAATTACATCAATATTGATGAAGAAAAGAGAATATGGTTTTCAATTACTTATATAAAAGGTTTCAGCAGAAGGATTTCTAATGGTCTTCATGGAAAGGGAATTAATTCTTTAGCAGTAAATAGAAATAATTCAGCTAAGGTTTTGTGAACAATAAAGAAAGGAACCCCAACTTTTCCGAATCGGGGATTTATCAAATTTATTGTGAGGATTGTAATGCTACATATACAGGACAGATGTTTACAGCATAGAATCAATGAACATACTTTGTCTATTTTGAAAAACCAGAAATCTATCGGTTTTGCAGAACGTTGTATAGAAAACAATAATTTTTTTAATGAGAAAGGTGTCACTTAGCCATTAAGAAAAAGGTGAATTTAACAAATGTTCAGCAACACCCCGATATTGGATGCTGTTATTTCCATGAGCCATAAAAGTGCATAGATGTCCGAAGAGCAATAAATAGAATCTTCCCAAGATTTGAAGCTTCCCATTATTTCCATGCGCTATAAAAATACACAGATGTCCGAAGTGTAATAAATGGAACCTTTTTCAATTTTTAAATTTCTAGTTATTTCCATGCGCTACAAAAATACACAAATATCCGAACTGTATTAAATAGAACATTTTTCAATATTAAGTTAAGATCCTTTTTGTACTCCATTGAAAATGTTCGAAAGACCGAAACGCGTGTCAGGATTCTGAATAAATTGTGATAACATAAAAACTGTGTGAATTATTTTGAATAAAATTGAAGAGAATTGGGTCCGAGTTTATCAGGTCCTTTCTATGTAGAATGTGCTGTATATTCTTCAAGAGGGAAAATAAAAAAGACCTTTTTGAAGTATATAATTAAAATATTTTAATATTAGCCTTCTACATATTTTATTTCAGAAAAATTATATTTAATAATTATAACTTCAGGAGTTAAATTAAATTATGTCATAAAAGTACCACTTATATCGAACGAGATATAAAATAAACATTCATTATAAGACATTGAAGTATATGTTGAACATTTTATGGTGATGGAATAGAATGATTTTTGAAAAGCCTCTCCATGCCCAAGGTTTCAAGGTTTTGTAAGGTTTTTGGGCTGGCGATGTGATTACTCATTCGTGAATGAGGCTAGTGCAACGGTTTCGGTGAAGGGATTGCGCTACCGAGCTATGATTATCCATATTTTATGGCCGGAATTGGTTGAATATTGATGTGGACGATGTTCAACAAGACGGTGCTATGTACTACACAAGCAACAAAACAAACGCAGTATTGTAAGAAAAGATTCCTGACTGTTAAAATAAATTGATCCGGCTGATCTGTACCAAAAATCATTAATGAAGGAGTATGAGCTATGATAATAGAAAGTTCTAGAAATCGAGACAGTGTAACATACTGTATAACAATTCTATACTCGAACAAACTCGACAAGGTTTTGTAGATCACAGAATTGATATACAGATGTATGTTACACTGTCGCGATTTCTAGAACTTTCTATTATTATAGCTCGTACTCCTTATTAATAATTTTGGTACAGATCTGCCGGATTGATTAATTTTAATATTAATATGCTGATTATCATAGCTCATACTCCTTATTAATATTCCTGACTGTGTTATTTCTGGAAGAGCTGATCCCAATTGGCTACCGAGATCTTTTGATTTAGCACCTTGAGACTTTTTTATTTGGGGCCACGTTGAAGATAAGGTCTATGCCAATACTCCACAATCGATTCAGAATCTTAAAGATGGAATTAGTGGAGTAATCGAGGACATACAGTCGTAAATGTGCGAACTGGTCATGAAAAATTTCATGAAAAGGATATGATCCTCCAACCGCGGCCATTTGGCTGATATCATTTTCTGTCATTTATGGCATATTTCATTTGAAATGAAATAAACAACCATTGATTCCTCTTAAAATATACTGGTTTTTTCAATATTAAAATGGGACCACTCATTGGAAACTGCTTTATACTATGTAGCAATCGTTCAATTATCATCATCAACGTCGTATACCTCATTTTATAATGATTGTTTCGTACCACGGTTAGTTTACCGTAGTATTTGCCTATTATTTCAGTATTTTGAAATAACAGACAATTGCAAATGGATTAATCTCGTTGATTCATTTCTAAAGGTTTATAGTGGACTGTATTTTTGATTATTAGCGGTGATTTTGACTTCAAAGAACACTCTATGTGCGGTGGTCTATAGCTTCCTTTATCTAATAATGATAAACCACAACGATGACGAGGAACTGAAGTAAAACACTTATAACAAAACAAACTTATATATTTTGGTATCACTGTATATGATACCAAGCTAATGTGACGACAATTACACTACAAACAAGTGTAAGGTGGAATGCTACGTTTACAGCAATCGCGTTAAGCTTGTACAATTACAAACGAACAACTTCACTATTCGGAGAATAATGCATAATGTAGCTACGGCTACATGCGACAACTTTGACTATTGCTCAAATAATAATGCATAATGTAGCAAAGGCTACATGCGACCGACTACTTTGACTATTACGAATAATAATGATTTTACAGTCTTCTCAAAGACTGAACGTTGGAGGTGCTCGATGCACCCCTTCTAACCAAAAGAGGGAAATTAACGTAATTGATTGGAAGGTCCAGTTGGAGGTGGACTGAGTGAACGAAACAAATCTTCTTATTGGTTACAGAGAAATTATAAGACTAAATCAAGTAAAGAAGGATAGAGTCAGTTTGTAATCCCGAATGCTGCATCATGTAAAATTAACAGGCATAAATATATCAAAATCTCCAAATGACTTTGTTTTCTACTGCCATATATAATAATTAGAAAACCAATAATCTGAAGTGTCGAGTAAAAATAAACAGTTTGAAGCAATCTCAAGACTGCTAGATCGCATATCAACGTAAAAGTCATAAGTATCGAATGACAAACTAATTTCGAACGACAGGGACGTCTCTAATGAGACGGAACAATGATCTAATCGGGATTCTAAAAAACTTCGCAACCTTTTTCATAACAGATAGGGCGAAACACTATAGGCGCTTTCCCAAAGTTTCCAATCCGACCTAACCATTATCCGGCCGCGACATCAAACTTTCCTGGAACCGCAGTTATTTCAAACTACAGATTCCAGCCCCTTTCCCCACCCAATCGTTAGCAGTATATGGGACGAGAAGTCTTCCGCGGTCCAATATCCATCGCTGAATATTCCGTTCGCTCCTCTGTTTTTCAGTTTTCCGCATGCCATCCGACGCGAGTGCTCCAGGAACGATCATTAGGGGGCGCTTTGTGCGGGCGGATTATATCTGAGTTCCAGGCACCCGAACATTTTCCGCCGATAAATCGCGACCGGAAAAGGACGCCTTAATAAATGTTCGGGCGGGTTGTGTAATTCGTGTGTATGATGAACTGCGAATCAATTCGCATTCGAATATGACCGATTCGGGCGGCATGGAAAAGCGAGGTCATTAGGGAAATCTGCTATCGGCAATTTGACCCATCCTAATGCGATTTTTTCGAACGTATAGCCATATCTTGGCATACGTACGGGATGGAATTATGAATTCGGGACTGATTCGATGCGAGTTTAATTTTTTTGAGTGGGTTTCTGGATGAAAAACTCCAATTTTGTGATCTCCATATTGGTGTATTCTATCACACTTTAATTTCGCCGTTGAAATCCGGCCATTTTGACATCTTGACGTACGGATCCATCTATGGTACAGTTCATCAAGTATCAATTATAAGTCTATCTCTCTATTTTCTCTGTCACTTGCCAAAGTTCGTAATCCTCAATCTATTGATGATCTGCGCCCAATTAGTGTTCTTCCTTCCCTATCGAAAGTTCTTGAGAAGGTTGCGATGGTTCAGATGTACAACTTCGTCATGGACGGAGTCGTCATCTCCTCGGAGCATTCAGGCTTCAGGAGGAATCATAGCACCATCTCTGCTCTATCTTTGGCTTTTGTTCTTCTTGATTATTCCAAGGCGTTTGAATATATTGACCACGCTTTACGCTGTGCGAAGTTGCAGTATTTCGGATTTGATATCACCGCTATTAGTTTCTCAGGTCGTATTTCAGTCAGCGTAATAGATAGGAGTTCTTCTGATTCTATGCTGGTAACATCTGCAGTTCCTCAATGATCAATTTTAGACCCCCTGCTATTCATCATTTATACAGCGGACATCTTCGATTGCGTTAAATGTTGTGGAAGCTTCCATCAGTGAAGATTTGGGATGAATTGTTGGCTACTCACGGAAACACGATTTGAAGATTAATCCCTCAAAGTGTAAGATTCTCTTGTATGCATCAGAGTCTAGAAGGGCAGATATCTAGAGTTACCTGAAAATCATGTTGAGTGGTGATAGTATACCTGTAGGCGACACCGCAAGAATTTTGGAGTTGATGTTTGATTCGCGTTTTCGTGAATATGTGGTCCAATTGGTCAGGAAAACTTTTGCAACCTTGAAAGTGCTCTTCATCAATGTAAGCATATTAAACTACAAACTTCGGAAAAAGCTGGTTAAAACTTCAGTCTTGCCAATTCTAAACTATGGCTTCCCAATTTTATATCCACGCCTGGATAAGGCAACTCGAATGCGCCTTCAAAAATTTCAAAATATGATAATCTCGAATAGAATTCAACAGCTCCGGTGGATGGGGATCAAGAATCTCTAGAGGCTGCGTATCTGTTCGCTGGTACATAGTAGCTAGGGAAGTGGACGACCAACTTACCTTCTCAAAAAGTTGATCTACAAAGGAAGCTTGCTCGGTGTAAATGTAAGGCATGTAAAACTTCCCAGGTGTTTGTTTATGCTATTTATGTATTAGAAATAATTTCCGGCATATGTCCACCACGACTAGCTCTGAGCCAAACCAATTTTGGACCACTTTTTCGAGTAATCCAGGCCTTATTTCATCAAAAACACGAGTTATATTGACTTCTAAAGTGTCTATTGTTTCTGGTTCATCAGCATAAAACAATGACTTGACATAATCCCAAAGAAAATAATCCATTGGAGTTATGTCACATGATCTTGGTGGCCAATTGATCGGACCATTTCTCGAAATAATGTTATCGCTAAAACTTTCTTTCAATAAATCAATTGTTACGGTAGCAACATGAGGTGTAGCACCATCTTGTTGGAACCAAAACACTTCTGGGTCGATACCATTCAAATTTTGGATCATCAGTGATCATCGATCTGTTACGAGCGCCATTCACTGTAACATTAGCTCGAGCATCGTTTTTAAAGAAATATGGACCGATGCGTGTGAAGCACGCCAAAACAGTGCATTTTTCAGGATGCAATGGAATCTGCAGACCTTCTTGAGGATTGTTTTCACTCCATATATGGCAATTTTGCTTGTTTACATAGCCGTTCAACAAGAAAGGAGCTTCATCACTAAACACAGTTTTACGATAAAAAAGTGGATCAACTTCAAGATGTTCTAGGGCCCAATCAGCAAACAAGCGACGCTTATTATGGTCAAGTGGCTTTAGTTCTTGAACCATTTGGAACTTGTATGGGTGTACACCAAGATCTTTAGGCAAAATTTTCCATGTGGTGAATGCACAAAGTCCAACTTGTTGTGAACGTTGACGAATGGAAAAATCTCATTAAAACTATGACTTACGGTAGCGATATTTTCTTCTGTACGTACAATTCTTTGTCTTGTTAATTTGAGTGAAGAAAATGTTGTCCGACGAATAAATTGCTCTGATGGACGATTATCTAAACCATAAATTTCACAAAGTACTCTATAAGTTTGACGAATAGAAAATTGATTTTGAAAATAAATTTCAACAATTTGTGAACGTTGTTGCGGCGTGGTCTTTCCATGATAATTTGTCAATGCTTACTGAACAGAAATGTTCAAACAACATGGCTTATACCTTCTGTCAAATCACAGTTATCCCTATCATTATCACTGTAAAAAAACACCCGATAATTGTAAACAACTTTAATTTCACTATTGAAATTAAACATCTAGCAGCCTACGTTTAGTCGACTTCAAGAATTTAAACATGCAAACTTTTTGCGAATATCCCGACGTAACGTGAAATTTATAATAATTGAGTTCGGCCAAATCGCAGTCTGAATCCAATTTAAAAATAGAAAAGATTTCTTCTCCATTCCAACGTAACGGCCCTTTTTTCGAGAAAAGAAATGGAATATAAAACTCTCCAGTTAATGCATTTTGAAACTTTTCACACTCCGCTGGCGTATTTTAGGGGCTACTTCTCTGTATCGTTCGCGACTGTAGCACTGGGGAAGTTATAATACATAAAATTCGTCCTTTGTGAAGAGTTCACTGGAGGGTATCCCATACGAAATCACCGAAAGATGCAGACAGAAAATAAAGAAAATGAAATATTCGAACAAATTGTCTGACATATCCCGGAGTTCGGAAACTATCATACGTTTCGTGGAACTTTCATCTATTTGAGGATTTCCTGTCGATATGCGATGTAATCGATGGGCTTCGCTAGACTCTTTTTCTTTTCCACTTTGAGTTAGTCCTTTCGAATATACGAAGACGTTTACATCCCAAAAGCCGCGTGTTTCCAAGGGATTTCGTGCTTCATACTGGGTGTCTATAGAAGGATTTGGACATGAAAAAGCTCCAAGCATGAGTGGAGTGTTTCTTCTTTCGTATGGAAAATCAGAGTTGCTTTAGCTGCTTTGTCCTTCAGATAACTTGAATATATGACTGTTTTATTGTGATTTTCCTACATTGAATAGTTTGTTCTTATTGTGAGAGGATCCTTATTCGTCTAAATATAGTTTTGGGGTCAAATATGCACCGTTTTTTTTATAATTTGTTGCTATTTTAAAGGTAGCTTCATAATGTCTCTCCCATAGAAGTCTTGTCCCTTATTAGTGAAAAACTCTAGTAATCCATTTTTATAATCTTCTCTTGAAGCTAATTTCTCAGCACTCAGGAAGTTTGGCAATGCGAGAAAAATGTAGTGATCAAGTGCTGCCAGTTCCGTGCCATATCGTGGGTGCATAAAAACATCCCAACTAGGCTCCCAGAGTTTCTTGTGAGACATTACAAACGTGTGTGTACTGGCCTTGTCGGAACTCCTGTTGTGTTGGTTAATTCTGGCCGTTCCTGGTCAATGGCTGGCTTCAAACGGTCCAGTTGTGTACAGTTGAGGTACGAATTTAATGTTTGGTCATATGAAAGCAACTAATAATGAATGATTGCTTTCCAGTCCCACCAAATTTACAATAGTACCTTCCTGGCCATCAGTCTTGGTTTGGCCACGGTTTGAGCTGCTTCACAACGATTCTTTCAGCACAATATTGTTGTACGTGACCCATCTCTCATTCCCAAGCACCGCTCGTGCAAGAATTGGGTCGACTTTATTTAGTTTGGCCAAGCCTTCTTCTTCATGTACCATGCTCCCCCAGAATGTTGGTTACCATCAGTGATATCTGTATTTTATTTAGAGCTCTTCTAAACAGTGTATTTGTATTTACACCATACAGGTCACTCAAATTCTTCAGTCAGTATCAATCGCTAGCCAAAATGATCTATCGGGTGTTTTTTTAGAGTGAGAACTTTCGATAGGGATTACTGTGATTTGACAGAAGGTAGATGCCATGTTCTTTTAACATTTCTGTTCAGTAAGCATTGAGAAATTATCATGGAAAGACTCACGCCGCAACAACGTTTACAAATAGTTGACATTTTTTTTCAAAATCAGTTCTATTCGCCAAACTTATAGATCACTTAGTGAAATTTATAGTTTACATAATCCTCCATCAGAGCAGCTTATTCGTCGAACTATCGATAGATTTTGGAAAACATTTTCTCTACTCGATGCAACAACAACAAACAAGACAAACAACTGTACGTACAGAAGAAAATATCGCTGCTGTAAGTCATAGTGTTAATGATGATCCAGATTTGTCTATTCGTCGACATTCACGACAAATTGGACTTTCCACCACATGAAAAATTTTGCTTGAAGATCTTGGTCTACACCCATACAAGATCCAACTTAAAGCCACTTGACCATAATAAGCGTCGTTTGTTTGCTGATTGGGCTCTAGAACAACTTGAAGTTGATCCATTTTTTTATCGTAAAATTATATTTAGTGATGAAGCTCATGTCTGGTTGAACGGCTATGTAAACAAGCAAAATTGCCGTATATGGAGTGAAAACAATCCTCAAGAATTTCTGCAGCTTCCATTGCATCCTGAAAATGCACTGTTTGGTGTGATTTACACGCTGAAGGTATCATCGGTCCATATTTTTTTTAAAACGATGCTGAAGTGAATGTTACGGTCAATGGTGCTCGTTACAGATCGATAATCAATGATTATTTGTTTCAAAATTTGAATGGTATCGAACCAGAATGTTTTGGTTCCAACAAGATGGTGCTACACCTCATGCTGCTACCGTAACATTTGATTTAATGAAAGAAAGATTTTGCGATAACATTTTTTCGAGAAATGGTCCAATTAATTGGCCTCCAATATCATGCGACATAACTCCACTGGATTATTTTCTTTGGGGTTATGTCAAGTTATTGGTTTATGTTGATAAACCAGAAACAATAGACGCTTTGGAAGTCAACATAGCTAGTGTTATTGATGGAATAAGGCCTGAATTAATCGAAAAAATGGTCCAAAGTTGGTCTAATCGAATGCGGTTCCTCAGAGCTAGTCGTGGTGGACATATGCCGGAAATTATTTTTAAAACATAAAAGTCATAAAATTTTCTTTCAAATAAAAGAAATTAGCTTCATCTTGATTTAAATGTGTTTTATTTCAATTTAAAGTTCTATCACTCTAAAAAAACACGCGATACTTATTGACAGTAGAGATACGAGTTTAGTATTTGGAAGCAACTTATAATGAATTATTCCTTCTCAATCCCACTAAATGCATAGTGAAACCTTCCTGGACGTTTGTCCTTTTTTGACCACAGTTTGAGCTGTTTAACCACGCTTTGACGATCGTTTTCGCATAATATTATCGTCTGTGAACCATTTCTCATCCCAAGTCAGTATTCTTTAGACAAACGGGTGGATTTTATTTCGTTTTACCAAGGTTTTGCAGATGGAAAGTCGATCCATCATGATTTTTGGTGTTAATTGGTCGGGCACCCAAGCATCAAGCTTCTTTTTGATCTAGCTTTGGGCAAAATGGTTTAAAGACACCAAGCAGCCTCATGTGGTTGTCCGATGACATCTTTGGTTCAAATAGCAGTCTCTGTGTTTTATCACTGTTCATCATTATTTTGTTTGCGCTGAACCATACCTGGGCTTTCTTTAGTGTCTTCCTGTCTTCCTCTTCCAATTTCTGGTTGTCCATCCCTTTGTTCAGAAAAGAAGTGTCATCAGCGAAGAGGACGCTATGATCTGATGGTAATTCATTCATATATATCACAAACAAAAGGGCGCCCAATACAGAACCCTGCGATACACCATGACTCACCGTCTCCCAAGAAGACCTGCCTCCCAAGCTCGTTTTCTGCATCCTATTTGTCAGATAACTTTTCACCATGTCAAGAGCCTGATTCCATAGTATTCAAGCTTGTTCAAAAGCACTGAGTGTGAAATGTTATCGAAAGCCTGTCACACGCCTGTAGGCTAGTTTTTTTTTCCCCCATCAGAAGCTTCTCCTGTATTTGCACAGAGACAGAGCTTCAATAGTTGACATTAACGGACTTACGCTTGAACAAAACTGGAAAGTATTAATTTATTTATTTGTTGTTGAGTTTATTTTGAACTGAAAATCTCTGAAAACCTCAGCTTTTTGTATAGCCATTTTCACGTAGAAAAATAAATATCATAAACAAAAGGAAGACTTATATAATCCATACATAGTTTAAGAAAATAATAATAAGTACAAACAGACTGTTTGAATGGAAGGAGGAACAGAGAACTATGTTATTTATCGAAGTGATATGATACAGCAACTATTACAAACAAAAAATTTCAATGTGTCATAATTGTTCCGCTTGGAAGCACATAAATCAAAACATTCTCCTGGAATCGATATATCCAAGCAGCACATGATTTTAGATCTATGTCGCTAGCATCACCAGTGCCGACAACCAATATTGATCTACGACTGTTTGATTATTGCATGAATTATACTTAAATGTATGTGCAGCTCAAAATGTCGTTTGGTGTCCCATGTGTGTGGAAATGAATAATGTTGAATCGATTGAATATTCCCAGATTGCAGACAGAATGAAGCTAAACATTTCCATCGCCACATCGAGAGAAGTAAATATTGAACCAAGAGAACTACTTCAACTCTAAATTCAGATTTGTATCTTCAAACTTCTACAATATATTGAGGGATCGAAAATTAATTACGCTTTCTCAAATTAAATTCAAACGAAAAAATTTCTATCAAGTTTTTATTTTTAATCAATTACAAGAAAATTTTGTAGCGATCGGAATAAATGGAAATCTGAGGGTGCGATATCGGGCAAGTATGGTGGGTGAGGCAGTACCTGCCGTCCCAATTCATTGATTTTTTCCAAAGTTCGTCTTGGACTGTGTAGCCTTGCATTATCGTGCTGCAGAATAAAGCCTTTTCTGTTGACAATGGCCGGTTCCTTTTCGATTAAAGATTGGTTCACTCGTACCAATTGTTCACAACAAAGACCTGTATTAACAGTTGGTCCGGAATTCATCACTTGAAAATGAATAATTCCGCGTATACTCCACCAAACACAAATAAGTTGGTTATTGATTGTATTGGGTGTTTTTTTCAGAGTGATAGAACATTAAATTGAAAAAAAAAACACTTTTAAATTAAGATTGAAGCCAATTTTTTTTCATTTGAAAGATAATTTTATGACATTTATGTTTTGGTAATAATTTCCGGCACATGTCCACCACGACTAGCTCTGAGGAACCGCATTCAACCAGATCATTTTTGGACCACTTTTTCGAGTAATTCAGGCCTTATTTAATCAAAAACACGAATTATAATGGCTTCCAAAGCCATTTGTTTCTGGTTTATCAGCATAAACCAATGACTTGCCATAAACCCAAAGAAAATAAATCAGTGGATTTATGTAGCGGAAAAGAAAATGAATAGAGTTAAAACAAATCGTAGAGATTACTATGTTTTACTACCAAAAAAGATATATTACACATTTTCTTGTGACTCAAGTTTCGGGAAATGAACTATCCCATCATCAGACAACTGAAGACCTAACAGTGGTACAGAGATATTTAAACAAAAGTGATAAATATTTTGAATATTTCAATAGATTTTAGATAACACCTAATAGTGGTACAGCGGTTTACAAGCGGAACGTGATAAAAAACCGGGTTAAAAAGAGGGACCTTCTAACAGATATCGGAATGTCGGCAATCGACAAAAAAGGTTGTTAAACAGATGGTACCCATTTAAATATCTCTAATAATTTTTGGGGTTACATAGCTCCGTACAGTCCATTCATTATTTTTACATTATTTTGTTGTATATCTCAAATATTCAGATTTACATAGCTCCATACAGTCATTCGTTATTTTTTACATTATTTTTATGGTGAACGAATTTGAAAATTTCAATAATCAATCAATCAATTCTAAAGAAAAGAAACTTGTTTATTGAAATTTTCAAATTCGTTCAAAATAAAAATAATGTAAAAAATAATAAATGACTGTATGGAGCTTTGTCTATCCAAATATTTGAGATGTACAACAAAATAATGTGAAAATAATGAATGACTGTACGGAGCTATGTAACCCAAAAAATTATTTAAGATATTTGAATGGGTACCATCTGTTTAACAACCACCTTCTTTGTCGATTGCCGACATTCCGATATCTGTTAGAAGGTCCCCTTTTTTAACCCGGTTTTTCAACACGTTTTGCTTGTAAACCTCTGTACCACTATTAGTTGTTACCTAGAATCTATTGAAATATTCAAAATATTTATCACTTTTGTTTAAATACCTCTGTAATACTGTTAGGTCTTCAGTTGTCTGATGATGGGGTAGTTCATTTCCCGAAACTCGAGTCACAAGAAAATGTGTAATATATCTTTGTTGGTAGTAAAACGTAGTAATTTTTACAATTTCTTTTAATTATGATCAACTACCAAATTGTAGCGGCTGAAACAATTCAGTAAATAAATAGAGGTTGATACTTGATAGAAGGTATATAAAATTATTCAAATATTTTAGTATTAGCCTCCTACATATTTAATTTCAAAAAATTATTTTTAATAATTATAACTTCAGGAATTAAATTAAATTAATGTTATATAAGTACCACTTATATCAAACGACATATAAAATAAACATTCATTATAAGACATCCAAATGATATAACAAAATCCAATAAATGAAAATTGTTAACCAAAATCCTATAAATTAAATATTTTGAGTAGACAAAATTTTATTTTTGCTTATCAATCTTATGAAAACAGATATCTTTCAAAAATGTTTAACATAATCTTAAGAATTTCATCATAAAAATATCTTACTTAGAATATTCAATATTATTCGATATCTTACTAAGTTACTTTCTATAAAATCTCAAGATATGTAAAAACATTATCAAAAATAAGTTTTAAGAGAGACTTTGCTTCGTCAGTACTCAATTATGTTCATATTCAATAAAATATAACATCAATATATTTTGAAAATAAATTTCAACAATTTGTAAACGTTCTTGCGGCGTGAATCTTTCCATGATAATTTGTCAATGCTTACTAAACAGAAATGTCAAAACAACATGGCTTCTACCTTCTGTCAAATCACAATTATCCCTATCGAAAGTTCTGTCACCCGATAAATTCAAAGTTTTACATATTTTCTGTTTCTACCCACTACTTTTTCCCGTCTCGAGCAAAAGACATGGTGATCGGATGGAACAACGTCTGGGCTTTAGAGCGGGTGGGATAAGACTTCTCATTTGAGCGTTTCTCAGTACGTTTTAACGGATGACGCAATATGTGTCGTGCTGCAACATAACTTTGTCGTATCTGTCGGCGTACTGCTTGGCAAACCACTTCTGGCACGCTCGTTCAGCTAGAGCATAGCCACCATTCTTTATATTTAAGTACTGAAGTATAACCCCCCGCAAAAACACATCATTCCTTACAAAAGTTGACATTTCCTGAGCACGCAGAAACTCACATTTCAGCGAAATAACAGATACCGAAAAGACAGCGTAATGATGAAGATGTTGCCGGATCAATGGAATAATAAACTTGTAGCCATATCTCTTATCGAAACTTATTTCTACTCCAAATGTTTGAAATCATCGGAAGTAATTGTGGATTTTTACTCGGGGTAGTTAGCCCCTATTAGAATATAGTTTTTCTGAAAAGCGTCTTCCAAACTGTTAATTCAAAAGAAATGTAAGAAACTGAATTGTAACCAGACATTCCACATTTAACAGGATGATTACATGAATGCAGTATTCAGTTGGCTTTAGGTGAAACATTAAAACAATTTTATTTAAAATAATTCACACAGTTTTTATGTTTCACAATTTATTCAGAATTTGAAGCGTGTTTCGAAGAAGTATTATACAAAAAGGAACTGAACTTAATATCGAGAAAGGTTCTCTTATTACACTTAGCACCTTTGTGTATTTTTATGGCTCATGGAAATAACAGCATCCAATATAGGGATGTTGCCGAATAGTATATGGGAATTTGTTAAATTCTCCTTTTCCTCGACGCCTTTATTTATTGGAAAAATCTCCAAGTTGTCCATCAATTCACCCTTATTAACATTATGTAGTAACTTTACTAAGAAAGATGTCACTTGACATCTTTCTCATTAAAACAATAATTATTTTCTATTTATTTAAATATTTTAATATAAGCCTTCAACATATTTAATTTAAAGAAATTATATATAATGATTAAAACTTCTGAAAATAAATTAAAATAACTATAACAGAGGCCGTTAAATTGTCTTTCAATCTTTTAGATCAAGGGTAAACCACAGAAATATTCATATATAGTAAATCGTTACACCACATTTAAAGATTTTTCAGTTTACTAGAAGTTTTCTAAACGGTTGAAAGGTGAGTAAATATTTGTTGTTGATTGATGTTATATTTATTGAATATGAATTATTTGAATACTGACGAAGCAAAGTCTCTCTTAAAACTTGTTTTTCAGTAATGTTTTTGAAGTTATTGAAGAAATATAACAAAATTTGAATATCGAAACAGATTTAATCTGTTAGTCTTCTACAATTTTAATTTCAAAAAAATTAATGTAGACATTAATTTAATCATAAAAGTTTTTTGAATAAAAATTTTTTTAAATTAAAATTGTAGAAGACTAACAGATCAAATCTCTTTTGATATTCAAATTTTCTTAGCTGAATTATTTCTATTTACTGCTAAAGAATTAATTCCCATTTTATGAAGACCATTAGAGATCCTACTGCTTGAACCTTTTATATAAACCATTGAAAACCATATTTACATTTCTTCATAAGGATTATTTATTAATATAAGAATAACAAATGTTAACTTCCGCTATTTTATTGATTTTCACAACAATTATTTCGTCATACCATGACTTCATCAGGTGAGTATTTAAACTGAGGTATCCAATGCAAAACATGACCTTAAATACACAGCTCTGGTACAAAAAATAGAGGGGGAAAAGAGAGGTATACAGTTAATGAAAAATATTAAGTAGGGGGGATCTATTTAAATCTATTTGATCATTCAATAAAATTTGTCTTTTATTATATCTATTGATTTCTAAAAGTCAGAAACTAAATCTGTTAGAAACTTTAGAAATCAATAGATATAATAAAAGACAAATTTTATTGAATGATCAAATAGATTTAAATAGATCCCCCCTACTTAATATTTTTCATTAATTGTATACCTCTCTTTCCACTCCTCTATTTTTTGTACCAGAGCTGTGTATTTGAGGTCATGTTTTGCATTGTATACCTCAGTTTAAATACTCACCTGATGAAGTCATGGTATGACGAAACAATTGTTGTGAAAATCAATAAAATAGCGGAAGTTAACATTTGTTTTTTTTATATTGAAGATGAATTTCCGTCAAGTAAAGACCGAGACGATCAAAAAAAAGGATTATTTATATTGATATGATTTTCATTTTAAATATTGTGACAGGTTTTCTTATTGATCATTTTGTCAATGATTTCAGTTCTATAGCCATTGTTCACCGACAAAATAATTAATAAGAAAACTTATCACAATATCTGAAAACAAATTTATATAAATATAAATGATCCTTATGAAGAAAAGAAAATAGGGTTTTCAATGGATTATGTTTTATTTTTATGAAAATACACAGGGGTCCTAAGTGTAATAAAAGAACCGTATTCAATTTTAAATTTAGTTCCTTTTTGTACTCCTTTGAAGATGGTCGAAAGACCGAAAGACGTGTCAGGATTGTGAATTAATCGTGCAAAGTAAAAACTGTGTGAATTATAACTAAACAACACTTGAACGTGTTTAGATCTCTAGATTAACAGCCACTCATCCGTAATTTGAACTTTCTTTCTTAAACTATTTCAAGCACGATTCGTTTTGCCTCAAAAAATTTCATTCTAAAGGAAAACCAATTCCTACATTATTTGTGCTTTTGAAGTATTTCAGACTCTCATACTTTCATTTTATAAATAAGCAGGGTTTTTGATTAAACAACAAATGGAAAATTTAGTGGACCCAAACATTTTCTTTCTAGCTCCACCCTAACGGTCAGTCATAAACCAAGATTGTAACCGATTGAAGCATTTAATGATTTCTAAAGTGTATAATGCCGTCATAAAACAGAGCAAGAAATACTTTGGCGCAGATTTATAATTGCTGAAGTCCTTGAGGTCCCGCCCGACGAGACTTGCCAGAACTTTGAGTGATTAACACGTAAAAGTTTTATTATTGCGAGGTAATTCCACGAATAATGGAGCCTGGTGGGAGATTCGCGATAATAGCTCGGATTTAAACTTTGCGAAACATTCCGTTCCACGAAGAAAGAGTCGCAGAGCTGGTCGGAAAGTTGAAAAAAAGAGCATGTATTTTTTGCGAGCACTATCCGTCACAATTTGCGAGCAAGCTAGTTTGACAATTTCGTGTTTGCAGGTTTTTCTTGGTCCATTTATCAAACGAATAACGAAACGGAACAATATTACCCCCCACCCCGTACTTCTGGGTTGATTTATCGCCATTTCTACCAGGGCATATCTGGTTACAAACGGAGGTTCCATTATTTTACCGATTGTCGAGTTTTGGCGGTCGCAGAGAGCTTTCCAGGTATTTTGGGATTACCAGTGCCGGAATTTCAATGGCAAAGCCGATTGGATTGTTCTGCAGAAAAATATCCATACCGTCCACATCCGAATGTTATATTTTGCCGGTGGAACAAGTTTGAATGGAACGATATACATGTATGTGCATGGTGAATCGAAAAACGCTGCAAATTTACAAAATTCATTTTATCATTTCCTGTTCAGGAAATCGAAATATGAAGCATTCCTTCAATAGTGACCATCTTCTAAGAATATTTTTTCTAAAGGATATATTCCAACATAAATCTATTTTAAGAATTTGAGAATACTGAATTTCGTAAAATATTCAAGAGATCGAATAAAATAAAATGAATTCTCTCCACAACTTAATGATTCAACGATAAATCTACATTTTGAACTAACTCTCAAAATTACACCTTCACTCCTTATATACAGGGTGACAAGAAATATCTCGGACCTACTTTTTTTCATTTATTATAACTTTATTGAAAAAAAGAAATCAAACAAAACAACAACGAATAATAATAGCTTAAACATTTGGTAATAATATATTTAAGCAGTTTCGAAGTGGCTTCCTTTGGCGGCGATATATAGCTTCAGGCGCTTCTTGAAATGGGCCGCAGCTCTTCGGACGTTAATCAGTTAATTTGTCCGAAGTTTTTCTTGTCACCCTGTAGATAAGTACTTGAAAAAGCAGGCGTTAACTTACAATATTCGGAAATGAAGATGACAAAAACATACGCCAAAAGCGATACAAATAACCATCAATTTACAGGAATACCGATAAAGAAAAATATGCGAAATTAAGGGATATAAACTACCATAAGATAAATTGGGGCCAATTGTCGAAAATGCCTCTCTGAGTGGAAATATTCAACAATGGAGATCTGTTTTGTCGTTGAGAAGAATTTTCAGGTTCTTGTACCTTCTAATAATTCCTTCTACACCCTGAAGTGTACTTTTAATTTCGTTATGGATAATTTCCTACTTATTGTTGAAATGGTGTCCAAATTCATTAAAAAACTGGCATATGTTCAATGTGAGATGTTTGACATCTGATTCCGCTGGTGTTCGTGAATTCTCTTTGACCAATGTACAGGTGTCCCAGAAAAAACAAAGTCAACTTGGAACTGGGTGACGCGGCAAGTCGTACTGGTTATCAGCAAAATTAAAATAAAATCTATGTGGCATGCTTTCAAAATGATAGGCAATCAAATAAAATTCTACACACCGTAACTTTCTTTTTACACCTGTTGCCACAAATCTTCACTTTTTCCAAATATTTTTATCGTTATATAACCCTGAATAATGCTTCTCGAAACTGTTATCAAAATTTCCAAACAAGCGGCTCCAATTTGGATGATGAAGAGACATTCTTTCCAAAAAATATTTTCAAAATGAAAATTTTGCCCAGTTTAAACTGGCTGTGCTGAAAAAAATTGTACTACGGGAGTTTTGCAAGAGACGTCAAAATTTTGCGCATTTAGTAAGGATACAGAAATGGTATCGGGTGTTTTTTTTAGAATGATAGCATTTTAAATTGAAAACAAATTTAAATTAAGATTAAAGCTAATTTTTTCTGTTTGAAAGATAATTTTATGACATTTACGTTTTAAAAATAATTTCGGGTTCATGTCCACCACGACTAGCTCTGAGGAATTCGCATTCAACCAGACCAATTTTGGACCACTTTTTCGAGTAAGGCCTTATTTCATCAGTAACTCGTCTATCAAAGCGTCTATAGTTTCTGGTTTATCAGCATAAACCAATGACTTGACATAATCCCAAAGAAAATAATCCAGTGGTGTTATGTCGCATGATAATGAAGGCCAATTAATTGGACGATTTCTCGAAATAATGTTATCGCCAAATCTACCATTACCATTACCAATACGGTAATTTTGCTTCAATAGCCGATCAATCAGAAATGAGCTTCATCACTAAACACAATTTTACGATAATAAAGTGGATCAACTTCAAGCTGTGCTAGAGCCCAAGCAGCAAACAGACGACGCTTATTATTGTCAAGTGGCTTTAGTTCTTGAACCAGTTGGGTCTTGTATGGATATAGACTAAGATCTTTACGCAAAATTTTTTATGTGGTGGATGAGTCCAACTTGTTGTGAACGTCGACGAATAGACAAATCTGGATCATCATTAACACTATGACTTACAGCAGCTATATTTGCTTCTGTACGTATAGTTCTTTGTTTTGTTGTTGTTGTTGCATCGAGTAGAGAAAATGTCCGGAGTCTATCGATAGTTCGACGAATAAGCTGCTGTGATGGACGATTATGTGTACCATAAATTTCAGGAAGTACTCTATAAGTTTAACGAATAGAACACTGATTTTGAAAATAAATTTCAACAATTTCCAAACGTTGTTGCGGCGTGAGTCTTTCCATGATAATTTTTCAATGCTTACTGAACAGAAATGTCAAAACATCATGGCTTTTACCTTCTGTCAAATCACAGTTATCCCTATCGAAAGTTCTATCACTCTAAAACAAACACCCGATATAACATTCGTAAATTCGTACTGAAATTGTGGACAATTTTTTGTTTCTGTTTTTACTAAATTTAGTTAACCTATAGTTTCGAAGATATGTCACTTAGATTTTCTTCATATTTTTCTTATAACTATAATGTCGAATTCGAGGACACCCTGTATAAGTCACAAGGAAAAACATTCACAGGGAAAAACATTCCAAGAAATATCATTAAAGCAAACCAATTATGTCTTCTCAGAATAAGATAATGTTGAACCGATAGTCGAAAAAGTGGAAATTCTCAAGAACATATAAGTCCTTTGACACAACTTATGGTTCATAGTTTGAACATGTACTACGAATCGAAGTCACTGTATGCCTATTCAAGAAAAAGTGTTAGAAAATAAAGAAATTGTCTTATTTCATTTGAAATGAACTATCATAAAGTAATGGACTACTTCATCTAACAATCTTTTATTTCTGCTGAACGATGCTCTTCTTCAGCGACCCCTTTATTGCGTTCATTTCCAAATTCAAATCCCATTGAGACCTGAAATATACACAAAACAAATATTTCCCTCCGGAAAATGCAATATCCGCTTTACCACATGCAAACGTAGCTTTACCCCGATTCCTCCTCAAGTTCCCTTTTTTGCATCTGTAAAATGGAGAGAGCACAATATCATCTCCATTGCAAGGGAATTTATGCACGTTTTGCCCATTACGAATATACCGTATATTCTGCATGGAAACAACCAACCTAGGCAGAAAATGTTGCCTATGAGACCCCGCGAATGGCTGACCAAGGCAACATTGTGCCCATCAACGAACCGTTACCGTTCTATCTTTCCAGGCGGTGTTATTATACGGTAGAACACTCTGCGGACGTCTGCGTAGTATGCCAAATGAATATTCCACTTCTTGTTCCGATGTTTTCTTAACGATCTATTTTATGTCGAGTTGGCCATTGCGATTCAGACTGGCCAAAAAGGCATGTATATTTAATGGGATTAGTTGGCGATTTTCATCTCAGGACAAGCTCCATGAATGTGTCTTTTTGCGCGATCGTATCATAACGTCACGTCCAATCGTATTTATATTGTGAATTTTGTGTCGAAAATGGTCTTGAAAGATTAAATTTGAATTCTGAAGAATTAATCGTACAAGTAACGAAAATAATTTTCGCAATATAGGATTCATCATGCATTTACAAGATAAGCTATCATTTCAGTCACTCACCACAAGAATAACTTAATTTTACTTTATAAATGGTGACTAATATTAAACTGAATAGATATTCAACCTAATAGATGTTTGAATCCTCTCCGACCCTTTCTGTTGCAAGCTTAACATAATATCAGTACGAAAATGTTAGAGCTAGGATGTGTGTCTGTCTTACTGGTTAAGAGGCTGTTTACGACATTTCTTAGCATGCGAGAAATTTATTTATTGCAATAAATGAAACAAACGATTTCTCTTCTGATAATAATTGCTGCAATTTGTTTGCCATAACGACTTTGAAAATGAAATAAATTCCACTTACATATTATAAAATAAATTTTAAAAATCATAAGAAAACCACTGACTTCGGAATAGAATCTCACAAATTCAATGTATTAATGGTTCAAATCATCCATCTTGTTGAGCTAAACAATAGCTCCATCTATTATATAGAGATAATATCATATCTCTGAGTAGATTTGGCTCAATGTTACTACAAAGTTGAATAATTTTGAACCTTAATTAATATCTGCCGAAGTCAAGTTCATAGATAGATGCTTTCAGATATCTCCATAGAAAAAAAATCATTTGGGCTAAATCTGCTGATTGAGGGGTCACTGAATTGTTCTATTCGTAGATATTACTCGATCTGTGTCACTTCTCGTGAGTTATGACTTAGGTACCCATTCTGTTGAAATTAGATGTCCTCAAAATTGATAGGAAGTTGACGAACTGTCGGAATGATTCGTGTTTGGAAAATCTCAAAATATCGGGTGGTTTTTTTAGAGTGATAGAACTTTAAATTGTAATAAAACACATTTAAATTAAGATTGAAGCCAAATTTTTTTTATGTGAAAGATAATTTTATGGTATGTATGTTTTGAAAATAATTTCTGGCATATGTTTACCACGACTAGCTCTGAAGAACCGCATTCGACCAGACCAACTTTGGCTCACTTTTTTGAGTAATTTAGGCCTTATTTCATCAAAAACACGAGTTATGTTGGCTTCCAAAGCGTCTATTGTTCCTGGTTTATCAGCATAAACCAATGACTTGACAGAACCCCAAAAAAACTAATCCAGTGGAGTTATGTCGCATGATCTTGGAGGCCAATTAATTGGACCATTTCTCGAAATAATGTTATCGCCAAATCTTCCTTTCAATAAATCAATTGTTACGGTAGCAGCATGAGGTGTAGCTCCAGCATCGTTTTTAAAGAAATATGGACCGATGAAGCCTCCAGCGTCCAAATCACACAATACAGTGCATTTTTTAGAATGCAATGGCACCTGCAGAACTTCTTCAGGTTTGTTTTCACTCCATATACGTCAATTTTGCTTGTTTACATGGGCGTTCAACCAGAAATGAGCTTCATCACTAAACACAATTTCACGATAAAAAAGTGGATTAACTTCAAGCTATTCTAGGGCCCAATTTGCAAACAAACGGCGCTTATTATGGTCAAGTTGCTTTAGTTCTTGAACCAGTTGGATCTTGAAGACCAAGATCTTCACGCAAAATTTTCCATATGGTGGATGCAGAGAGCCTAAATTGTTGTGAACGTCGACAAATAGACAAATCTGGATCATCATTAACACTATCACTTACAGCAGCGATATTTTCTTCTGTATGTACAGTTCTTTGTCTTTTTGTTGTTGTTGCATCGAGTAGAGAAAATTTTGTCCGAAATATATCGTTGGTTCGACGAATAAGCTGCTCTGATGGACGATTATGTGAACCATAAATTTATTGCTAAAATTAAACAAAATATTGAAAAAAATGCCAAAACTCATGAGGAAAACCAAAAATACATAAAGAAGAAGGATTTGATTACCATAGGGCTAATAAAGTCCATAAAAAAGCGCGACAAATTGTACAAGGAGTGGCAAAAAAATAAAGAAAATCTAGGGCTAAAAGTGAACTATATTAAATACAGAAATTATTTGAATAAACTCATCTATATTACTAAACTCGACCATTATAAAAATCAAATTGAAAAGAATATGAATAGTTCGCGAAAACTCTGGAAAACTATAAAAAATATTACCAACACCAATAGTAAGCCCACAAGAATAAGACAGCTGAAATCAAAAGATGGAAAGTACATAGACTCCAATAAAGAAATCGCCAATACGTTCGGTGATTTTTTTTTCAATATAGGACAAGAGCTAGCACAAAACATCGAAAAGCCTCCAGTGTCACCTCCCCCCAGAGTGACAAATCCCTGCTCATTCTTCCTCAAACCTACGGATGAGAGGGAGATTACTGAGATTATATTATCTTTGAAAAATAATAAGACGCCTGGTATAGATAATATTAAAGCCGAGTTATTGAAAACAATATATAGAGAGATAGTAAGACCTCTGTGTTACATTATAAATATCATAATGGAGGATGGAATCTGCCCTGGTGAATTTAAGATCACAGTAATAAAACCTCTACATAAAAAAGGAGATAAAAGTATACCATCAAATTTTAGACCGATATCTCTTGTGACTAGTTACGCTAAAATTTTCGAGAGGGTTATCAAAGTGAGGCTCGAGCTAGTTCTGGAGAAACATAAAGTAATTGCTGATAATCAGTTCGGGTTTCGGAGCGGCAGATCTACGGAGGGGGCCATTGCATCACTAACGCAAAAAATGTATGATGCATGTGATAATAGCCAACCTGCCATTGCTGTGTTTTTGGATCTTGAAAGGGCGTTCGACACTGTCGACCACCAACAGTTGTTGGAGTCCTTGGAGGATGTGGGAATACGAGGACTCGCTCACGATTTGTTCAGATCCTATCTGTATCATAGGAAACAATGTGTCGAAATTGAAGATACGTATAGTAGATTTGAATTGGTTAAATGCGGAGTACCGCAGGGCACAGTGCTCGGGCTAATTCTATTCATCATACATATAAATACTCTACTCACCACTAGAACATCTGGACACATCATAAGCTTTGCTGATGATACCGTTATATTGTATACATCGGGCAGTTGGGAGGATCTAAAACTTAAAATTCAGGCAGAAATGAGTGATATTGTTTACTGGTTCAATTATAAATTACTTACCATAAATTTTGACAAAACAATGTTCCTTCCTATAACAAGCTACAAAAACAAATTACCACAGTATAACACTTTGGAGGTGAATAATCATAATAAAACGATAACAATAAGAATTACCGAAAATACTAAATACCTGGGGATTATTATTGATTCTCATCTTCGTTGGAATAATCACGTTAATAACATTGTTAATATAATCAGAACATTTTTGGGCCGCTTCAGGTTTCTTGCTAAGATCTTACCTCTAAACCATCTCAAAATGCTCTATTTTGCTCTTGTAGACTCCCGTATAGCATATGGAATTATCGGATGGGGTGGCATCACGAATGTATATCTGAAAAAGTTGAACACACTACAGAAATATTTCTTGAAAATTATTCTCCAGAAAGAAAGAACTTACCCATCGGATAACTTATACATGGAGGCTAGGATACTAGATGTTCGACAGATCTTCTTTCTTGAGGCAGTGTGTTTTCTGCACAAAAATAGGGAAAATATTGAATTTTTATCTCATAATTATCCAATCAGAGCTAGATATTCAAATAAGATTAAAACTCCATCAGCAAATAAGACAGTGGGAACAAAATGTCTTGCGTTCCTGGGAGCAAGATTCATGAATGCTCTTTCGCAGGCTTCCTCTTCAGCAGTTCTAATTTTGATGTACATTATAGAAATAATGTTAGGTCATTTCCACTGAGTAACCGGAGAGAGGTTGTACATGCTTTCTTTAACTGATATAGGAATTGAAAAAAAAATTAGGAATGTGAATGTGTATCGTTGTAACTCAGTGCTTTTCCGAAATTTATTGTTTTGTTTAGCATTTCAGACATAAGTGAGTAAATGAGATATGACACGGACAGCGAAAACTTTGTGTTCGTTCTCCTTATTTTTTTGTGTCAGACTACTATGTTTATGTTGATATTATGGTTAATATATCTAGTGTATGTATTTCTGGTGCAAATAAATTATTATTATTATTACTCCGTTAAGGTCCGCTGTAGACAAGATGAAAATCATGCGACTGATCGCCAATGTTCTGGCAGGATAAGGCACTTGAAGAATAAGAATCAATATAAATATTTTAAAAAATTTTAAACAATTTTAAAAAATTAGCCTTCTACATATTTAATTCCAAAAGATTATATTCAATGATTATAACTTCTGAAAATAAATTAAAATAATGTCGTATAAGTACCACTTATATCATGACAAAATAAACATTCATTATAAGATATCCAAATGGTATAACAAAATCCAATAAATAAAAATTATTAACTAAAATCCTATAAATTAAACATTTTGAATAGACAAAATTTTGTTTCTGCTTATCAATCCTATGAAAACCAATATCTTTCAAGAATATCCAACATAATCCTAAGAATTTTATCACAAAACTATCTTACTTAGACTATTCAATATTATTGGATATCTAACCAAGGTACTTTATACAAAAACTCAAGATATGCAAAACATTACTGAAAAACAAGTTTTAAAATCGACTTTGCTCATCAGTATTCAAATATTCATATTCAATAAATATAAAATCAATTAATAACACATATTCAAACTCACCCTTCGTCTTCGAGAAAAAGTTCTATTTAAAAAATGAGAACCTTAAATAGGTATCCACTACGCACAGAAATATCTCTGTGGTTTAACCTGATCTAGAAGATTGAAAGACAAATGTAACGGCCTTTGCTATAACACAAGGACTATCTGTATGAATGTTTGGGAAACCATATAATTATATATTATAAATAAAATAACGTAAATAGAGGTCATTCTTGATAGAAGGTATATAAAATAATTATAATAGTATAATATAAAATTATTTTATATACCTTCTATGAAGAAGAATCATGCTACTACCAGAAAGATGGCAAAAGATGTTGGACCAGAATGACCAGTATAAAATTTAATAAAATATTCATTCATTCAACAAAAATTGTCTTTCATTTTCCCAAACAAAACAAAATTACTTTTTATTTTATTGATAAATTTTGAGTTTTGTCTGGGAACATCCGAGTTTTCATTGAAAATTTGTTTCGACATAAAGTGAAAAAGTAGGTAAGGGGCGTCGAAAGTTTTCTAGCACAGGGCCTCGGAAATTGTGGATCTGCCAAGGTTGAAAATATGAGAAAACTTTCATTATATATATTGAAAATATATTTTATACATAACATTCATTCACATATAATGGAGTTGTACGAATGGTGTTATTCGGACACATTTCCTCAATGTTGGAAAACAGGAACTGTTATCCTCTTACCAAAGTATAACGGAGATCACTCCAAGGTGGAACACTATAGGCCCATCAACCTTCTACCTGTCCTGGGAAAATTATTTGAGAAAATAATAAAAAAAAACTTGAAGAAAATCTTGATAAGCATATACCTAACCATCAATTCGGATTTCGTAAAAATAAATCAACACTTCACCTTCTCACAATATTATGTTCTAATCTACAGGATGCTCAGTTAAACAAAAGAAAAACAGCTGCAGTAAGCATAGATATCCGAAAAGCGTTTGATAGTGTATGGACAAAGTGTTTGTTCTACAAATTGCGCAAGAAAAACACCCCTATTTCCCTTGTCCATATCATCAAAGTTTACCGAGAGGACAGAAAACAGAGGGTGAAAATAAATAATACATTTTCAGAATTCTTCACTCCCATGCAAGGTACACCTCAAGGATGACCTTTATCTCCACTCCTATTCAATATACATTGTAGTGACATTGGAACAACAACAAAAAGCAGGCAATACACTCTACAATATGCTGATGACACAATGGCCAATTCACACGAGAAGACACTTCAGTGCTGCATAGAAAAACTGCAACTTCGTATAGATGACATCACAGCATGGTTGGCTAGATGGAGACTAAAAGTAAACCCAGCGAAATCAAAACTTATAATATTCAATCACAACATCCACGAAAACTCTCCATCTATTTCCATAAACAATAAAAAAGTTAAACCTTCTCCATCAATAAAATACCTGGGAATTCATCTAGACAACAAAGCCAGCCTGAAACCACATGCCAACATCATGAAGAAAAAAGCCATCACTAGAGCGGAGCAATTCAAATGTCTAACACATAAGGACCAAGGTATTGACATGAAAACGGCAATAAAAATATATAAAACGATATGTAGACCAATAATTGAATACTGTCATCCTCTATATGCGAATTGCAAGGAATCCTTGTGGAAAATAATAGAAGTGGCTGAAACAACACCATTCAGAACGATAACGAAGTTGAGAAACCCAAGAAACCGCCTACATAATCCGTCAAATAATCTCCTTTACAAGCTAACAAAAGTAGAACCAATTAGACAACGTATCAAGACAATTCCATCACGAGCCAGTGGGACACCTACATAGAAAGTTTCCTACCTGCACTCTTCTAGAAAAACTAAGAAGCTAGCAAGTGTAGACATTTAAACATTAACATACATACTTTGGAACTTCTATGTTCTATTAGCTATGTTCCATGTCTAAGATTTTAACCTAAAAGTGCCACATGTCTATTAGTTAGTTGTTAGAAATGTGAATCGAGAATCGTTATATTTTAAACTAAAGAAAATTAAATCTTCCAGAATCATGACATCAAATCGACTATTTCTTCAATTATAAAAATAAGAATTGATTACATTCTCATACATACATATATATATATATTTTTTTCAACCAATTGTAATTGTTTTAAACTAAAGTGTTGAAGGACTTCGGTCAATGGCCTTAAATACAATTATTTATTTTATTTATTTATATTTTATATAGATATTTGTCTAGGAAAATATTTATCTGTCTTCTTATGACATTATATACAACATGTATACGTCATTATTTCCCTTAGTGTGAAACCTAAACGAGACTACAGAAATGATAATGAAATCAATTCATCATCGTTAAAATAAATTCAAATATTCATTGCATAAAAGACTAACACTTGATAAGATTGGGGTTAAATAAATATCCGAATCCCAAGTAATAAATTCAATCTTCAATTGAATTGATGGGATTAGCATTGGAGATCACTTTACTCTATTTCCACTTCAATAAAGTTGGAAAATCGGAATATAACATTCAGCGATTCGAGAAACAGGATGTACCTAAAAGTCTATCGCGCGAGAAAAGATTAGAGACAATCCCAACCAACAGGGGGAGTTGGGTGGAATATTGTATAGTTAAGCCACGTCTTCTGAGAAACAAGATGTAAGATTGGATAATTCCGAGAGAAAACTGTTGAGATTTCGAGGAACAGGGCAGTATTGCATCACTAATTAATGATCCCCTCTCGCCAGCCAGAGCAGCAACATGCACGTTTTGTAATTGGTTCAGTTTAGTTGATTCTGGGATCTTTTCCATCAGATATACTTACTACTCTGTCAAGAAAGTACCGGGAATTTTCAATTAAAACAACATTTTTACATTTAATCGTCAAAAGTTATTGGGTCGCCTTCAAAATAGGCTCCATTTGCTCCAATACATCTATGCCAACGGCACTTCCAATTATCGAAACATTTTTTATAGGCGCTTGCCGGGATGGACTTTAGCGAATACGGTGGTTGCTGAAGCACGTTTGTTGAGTTTTTGGCGAGAAAGTCAGTCACAATCGTAGCTCGGTGAGAAGGCGCGTTATCGTCCCATAGTAATCACCCATAGTAAAAATCGGCACGCACTCTGACATCGACTGACTTAATCAGCTGTTGCAAACACACTAGTTGACAGATCCCGCTCAAGCTTGGCATAGTAATTAAGGACAGTGGTACCAACCTAGGAAAAAAATTTTTACCTGCCTCATTGCCCCGCCAGATTTAAATCGATAATTCCCGGTACTTTCTTGACAGAATGTACATACCGGCTGCTCCAACTCCATATATAGTTATATATATATATATATATATATATATATATACAGTTATATAAGTTATACTGCTCTGTCAAGAAAGTACCGGGAATTTTCAATTAGAACAACATTTTCACATTTAATCAACAAAATTTATTGGGTCGCCTTCAAAATAGGCTCCATTTGCTCCAATACATCTATGCGAACGGCACTTCCAATTATCGAAACATTTTTTATAGGCGCTTTCCGGGATGGACTTTAGCTCTCGCGCCGAATTTTGTTTTATGGCTTCAATCGACTCAAAACGGGTGTCACGAAGGGGCAATTTTAGTTTTGGGAAGAGGAAAAACTCGCAGGGAGTCAAATCCGGCAAATACGGTGGTTGCTGAAGCACGTTTGTTGCGTTTTTGGCGAGAAAGTCAGTCACAATCGTAGCTCGGTGAGAAGGCGCGTTATCGTCATGCAAAATCCATGAGTTGTTCGCCCACAAATTTGGCCGCTTCTTACGGATACGCTCACGCAAACGTTTCATAACGCCTAGGTAATACTCCTTGTTTACCTCTGGAACGAATTCGTAGTGCACCACGCCACGGATATCGAAGAAAACAATGAGCATCACCTTCATTTTCGAGCGGCTTTGGCGTGGTTTTTTCGGTTTCGGCTCATTTTTTGCCACCCATTTCGATGATTGCTGGCTTGTTTGCATATCGTACTCGTAGACCCAGGTCTCATCACCAGTTATAATGCGTTCCATGAATGTAGAATCGGAATTACAGCGATCCAGCATGTCTGAAGCAACCTGTTCGCGATGACGTTTTTGAAGAAAATTCAGGTCTTTCGGTACGACTCATGCGGCCACCTTTCTCATGCCCAAAATATGAATCAAAATCGTACGTGCGGACTCGTGGGATATCTTAAGATCATGTGTTATCTCTCTCAAGCTGGTACGACGGTTTTCCAGCACCCTTTCCTTAATTTTATCGACGTTATCTTCGATCGAAGCCGTCGATGGGCGACCACTTCACGACCGTCCTTGAAGGCTCTGTACCACTGATATGCACGAGTTTTCGATAGAGCATTATCACCAAAGGCCTTTTGCAACATTTTCAATGCATCGGCACACGAAAATTCATTTGCAACACAAAACTTTAAACAAATTCTTTGCTCAACGTAATCACCCATAGTGAAAATCGACACGCACTCTGACATCGACTGACTTAATCAGCTCTTGCAAACACACTAGTTGACAGATCCCTTTCAAGCTTGGCATAGTAATTAAGGATAGTGGTACCAACCTAGGAAAAAAAAATTTTACCTGCCTCATTGCCCCGCCAGATTTAAATCGATAATTCCCGGTACTTTCTTGACAGAATGTACATGCATTGAGTACTCAAAGGTTTACTGCCACAGAAATACACGAATTTTTTCTTATTTCGGCAACACGCAGTCTAATTTAACTTTCGATTTTTTCAAAACTTAATCCATTCATACAAATGTTTCAAAGTAATCAAAACACTAATATCACTGGTCGACAGATTTTTGTAACACAAAACAGATCTTTATTTTCTTCATGGAAATACCCTTCTAATAGAAGGAAAAATATTCCTTAAGTCGTAACACGTACCCCTTTTCAATAGCTGAATAAGACCATTTCACATCAGCAAGTAGTCAATTTTATGAGGGGACGGTTGAAAAGGATGCATTTTATAACAGAAAAACTACTTAAGCTGTGTTGTTCACAATATTATATATATACTAGCTGACCCGGCCACGCGTTGCTGTGGCTAAAGTTTTTGTTATATTACATTATAGTAAACAATCTAAGAGGAACAATAAGAGAACATCAGTCACGGAGTCCACTATGCTTTTTCACACGGATGGTATTTGTAAAAAAATATGGTGATCTCCTTATTTTGTTTAATAAGTAAAAAACGGGATAAATTCACTGTATTATCTTCATTATAATATGAATTCAATTTACTCTTCAGTCTAAGTAACACGTGACCGGCTATGCTAACACCAAAAATTTAAAAAGTGGAAATAATTAATTTTATAGCGTCAACAACACGTGGTAATTATGCTGTTAAAATGTAGCTTATATGACACGTTCGTAGATTTACCATAGCAGCGCCATCTATTGATTACTTACTCAACCCAGTCGAAAGGTATCGACATCTGTTAGAATCATTTGGAGTTAACAGATAATTGTGAATGTCAAATAATAACAGACAAATAATTAGCAATAAATTAAAATTGCGACTATAATTTGAGATTTAAAAAATCCTATCTCTCAAGTTGGATCGAACTGCACATGGTGTGCGAATTTTATTATAATCGGTTGAGTGATTTAGGAGTCCAATGAGGACAAACATTGTGACACGAGATTTATATATATTAAGATAATCATAAAATTAAGATATAAAATCAGCCTTCTGTTGAGTTTTGAAGTGAGTAGTTCTCTGTGTGTAGATAGGAAAGTGTTTTAAGGACGAATTTTGTTATATCGGGTGTTTTTTTGGAGTGATGGAACTTTAAATTGGAATAAAACACATTTATATCAAGATTGAAGCCATATTTTCATCTATTCGAAAAATAATTTTATGACATTTATGTTTTAAAAATAATTTCCGGCACATTTTCACCATGACTAGCTCCGAGGAACCGCATTCGACCAGACTAATTTTGGACTACTTTTTCGAGTAATTCAGTGCTTATTTCATCAACAACACGAGTTATGTTTACTTATAAAGCGTCTATTATTTTTGGTTTATCAGCATAAACAAATGACTTGACATCCAGTGGAGTTATGTCGTATGATCTTAGAGTCCAATTAAATGGACCATTTCTCGAAATAATGTCGTCGCCAATTCTTTCGTTCAATAAATCAATTGTTACGGTAGCAGTATGAGGTGTAGCACCATCTTGTTGGAACGAAAACACTTCTGGGTCGATACCATTCAAATTTTGAAATAAATAATCATTGATCATCTATCTGTAACGAGCACCATTTACTGTAACATTAGCTCCAGCATCGTTTTTGAAGAAATATGGACCGATGATGCCTCCAGCGTGTAAAGCACAACCCACAGTGCATTTTTTCAGAATGCAATGGAACCTGCAGAACTTCATGAGGATTGTTTTTACGGCATATACGGCAATTTTGCTTGTTCAACCAGAAAGGAGCTTCATCACTGAACATAATTCTACGATAAAAAAGTGGATCAACTTCAAGCAGTTCTAGGACCCAATCAGCAAACAAACGACGCTTATTATTACATTTTGAACAACTCGTTATGGTGAAGTGGCTTCAGTTCTTAAACCAGTTGGATCTTGTATGAGTGTAGACCAAGATCTTTACGCAAAATTTCCACGTAGTGGATGCACAGAGTCCAACTTGTTGTGAACGTCGACGAACAGACAAATCTGGATCATCAATAACACTATGACTTACAGCAGCGTTATTTTCTACTGTTCGTACAGTTCTTTGTCTTGTTTTTGTTGTTGTTGCATCGAGTAAAGAAAATATTGCTCGAAATCTATCGATAGTTCGACGAATAAGCTCTGATGGACGATTATGTAAAGCATAAATTTCACGAAGTGCTCTATAAGTTTGGCGAATAGAACACTGATTTTGAAAACAAATTTCAATAATTTGTAAACGCTGTTGTGGCGTGAGTCTTTCCATGATAATTTGTAAATGCTTACTGAACAGAAATTTCAAAACAACTTGGTTTCTTCCTTTTGTCAAATCACAGTTATCCCTATCGAACGTTCTATCACTTTGAAAAATCACCCGATACATGGGTGAGTATGAAAATAGATGGTAAGACGAGTAAATTTCCAGTTGGCAAGATACTTCTGCAGCTATGTCTGCTACGAACTCCAGTAAGTGTTCTCACAACCATGTTAGTTTTATAAATACTATTGTATTTCGCTGTCTTAGGATCCTCCCTTGAAGAGTACACTTTAGTTCAAATAGCTGTGGAAACAACCAAAATACGCTGTTTTTGCTGCTCCTGAACCTGCTATCGGTTTAACTTTTCTAACTGTAGAAGTTTCTCTGGATAAGATTGTTGATATGCTTTAAGAATTTCATAATTGGCCGTAGTGTTGTAGCAATAAACTTGAGATCTATTCTCATTGTTGTTTGCTTTCCAATAGAAGCTTTTGAGTGTTTCCAATATCGATCTCCATCCCATCTGCATCAAACTAGAGTTTAGCCTGGCTCAAGATTTCCTTACCTTCTTCATGCAGTTTCTTTTCGTCTGGTTTCATGTTCAAAAAAGATTTATCGTCCATACTCTCCAGCAAATCATCAATATATCTAGGGAACTTCAGTGGTTCCAATATGGAAAGCACAACAATGTTATTTATACCCTCTTTACCAGGTAATTCCTCCTTAGATCCAACGTCGAAGGCTTTAGAGAAGTCACAGGTTAGAAGACTGCATTTGTTTCTACCATCAAGAGCACTTTTGGAGGACTTCAGTGATCAAAGAATATTTCTTAAATTCTGTATCAGTCTGCTACTCACTCCAGTAAGTGTTCTCACAACAATTTTCGTTTTATAAATACTCTTGTATTTCGCTGTCTTAGGATCCTGCCTTGAAGAGAACACAAGATCAAATACTGTGGAAACAACCAAAATACGCTGTTTTTGCTGCTCCTGAACCTGCTAGTGGTTTAACTTTTCTAACTGTAGAAGTTTCCCTGGATAAGATTGTTGATATGCTTCAAGAATTTCATAATTGGCTGAAGTGTTGTAGCAATAAACTTGAGGTTTATTCTCAGTGTTGTTTGCTGTCCAATAGAAGCTTTTGAGTCTTTCCAATATTGATCTCCATCCCATCTGCATCAAACTAGAGTTGAGCCTGGCTCAAGATTTCCTTACCTTCTTCATGCAGTTTCTTTTCGTCTGGTTTCATGTTCAAAAAAGATTTATCGTCCATACTCTCCAGCAAATCATCAATATATCTAGGGAACTTCAGTGTTTCCAATATGGAAAGCACAACAATGTTATTTATACCCTCTTTACCAGGTAATTCCTCCTTAGATCCAACGTCGAAGGCTTTAGATAAGTCACAGGTTAGAAGACTGCATTTGTTTCTACCATCAAGAGCACTTTTGGAGGACTTTAGTGATCAAATAATGTTCCTTAAATTCTGTAAAACAGGAACAAACGCTAAAAATGTTACATCAGGAAAAAAAAAGAAATCATGCATTGTTCTCTCTTCGTGTATAACCTCCTTTTTCGTCTCTTGAGAATCGTGGATTCACAAACAAAATTTCAACACAGATACAATTCTGTATTCATATTTTTATCGCTAGATACCGAGCTGCCGCTGTACCAGGTATATGCATAAATTAATAACTTCCATTCGTTTCCCCGTAATGGGTTGCACAAAATAAACTTTCTTGCACGTTCTGCTGAAGTGTCTGAATCACTGGCGAAACTCTGCCGTTAAGGCATCTACGAAGTGCTTTATACACCGAGCAGGAATGATTTAGTTTCCGAAACAATTCTGCACAAGACACTTTATTGTGGACGGAATAATTCCCCACTTCCAACCCTCGAAATACGAAATGAGTTTAGGGACGAAACTTTTTGTTTGGTTCCGAGTAGATGACCACACGTTTGATTCTCGCTTGGAATACATCGTGGGATTTGAAAGGACATGGGCGAATTCAACATCGAATAATTGGCCCATAAAGTTATACAGGTCATTCTAGGGGAAAAAGTTGCAATTCCTCTCAGTTAAATTCGATTCCGAACAATTTAAGTCCGGCTTCTTCAGTTCTGGTGACTCCAGCGAGCCTGCGGTCACGATTTACAATATGTGTTGATCGCACCGCTGAATCTAGATTAAAATTTCGACGTGCAGAAAAGAAGTCAATATAATTTAAACTATAGCGGTGAACAATGACTATGGAACTGAAATCATTGACGAGATGATTATAAACAAAACTAACCACAATATTTAAAAAAGCTTTTATATCAATACGAATGATCCTCATGAAAAAAAAAATATGGTTTCGATGGATTATATAAAAGGATTCTGCAGAAGGATCTCTAATGATCTTCATAAAATAGAAATTAATTCTTCAGCAGAAATAATTTAGCTAAGATGTTGTTGAACAATAAAGAAAGGAACTCCAACATTTCCGAATCGGGGATTTATCGAATTGAATGTGATGATTGTAATGCTACATATATAAGGCAGATAAGCCGATGTTTACAACATAGAATCAAAAAACGTAGTATGTCTATTTTTGAAAACCAGAAATCAACCGGTTTTGCAGAACATTGTACAGAAAATAATCAGTTTTTTTAAAAGAAAGATGTCGCTCTACTATATACTGCTTATAAGGGTAAATTGATGGACTATTTAGAGATTTTTTCAATCAAAAAAGCCATTGAGAAAAAGGGGAATTTAAGAAATTTCCCAAAAATCTTTGGGAACACCCCTATATTGGATTATGTTATTTCCATGCGCCATGAAAATTCACAGATGTCCTTAGTGTAATAAAAGAACCTTTTAAATTTTAACTTTAGTTCCATATTGTACTCCTTTGAAGATGGTTGAAAGACCGAAACCGAAGGGTATCAAGATTCTGAATAAACTGTAAAACATAAAAACTGTGTGAAGTTTTTTGAATAGAAAATATCCGGCATTTTTTTAGGTAATAGAACTTTAAATTGAAATAAAACACATTTAAATTAAGATTGAAGCCATTTTTTCATTTGAAAGATAATTTCATGACATTTCTTTTTTAAGAATAATTTCCGGCATATGTCCACCACGACTAGCTCTGAGGAACCGCATTCGACCAGACCAACTTTCGACCACTCTTTCGAGTAATTCAGGCCTTATTCCATCAATAACACAAGTTATGTTGGTTTACAAAGCGCTGATTTATCAGCATAAACTAATGACTTGACATAACCCTAAAGAAAATAATCCAGTGGAGTTATGTCACATGATTTTGGAGGCCAATTAATTGGACCATTTCTCGAAATAATGTTATCGCCAAATCTTTCTTCTAATAGATCAATTCTTACGGTAGCAGCATGAGGTGTAGCACCATGTAGTTGGAACCAAAACACTTCTGAGTCGATATCATTCAAATTTTGAAACAAATAATCACTGATCATCGATCTGTAACAAGCACCATCCAGTGTAACATTAGCTTCAGCATTGTATTCAAAGAAATATGGACCGATGATGTCTCCAGCGTGTAAAGCACACAATACAGTGAGTGCATTTTTCAAGATGCAATGGAACCTGCAGAACTTCTTGAGTATTGTTTTCACTCCATATAAGGCAATTTGGCTTGTTTACATAGCTGTTCAACCAGAAACGAGTTTCATCAGTAAACACAATTTCACGATGAAAAAGTGGATCAACTTCAAGCTGTTCTAGGGCCCAATCAGCAAACAAACGACGCTTATTATGGTCGAGTGGCTTTAGTTAGATCTGGTATAGGTGAAGACTAAAATCTTTACGCAAAATTTTCCATGTTGTCGATGCACAGATTCCAACTTGTTGTGAACGTCGAAGAATAGACAAATCTGGATCATCATTAACACCATGACTTACAGCAGCGATATTTTCTTCTATACGTACAGTTCTTTGTCTTGTTGTTGTTGCATAGAGTAGAGAAAATGTTGTCCGAAATCTATGGATAGTTCGACGAATATGCTGCTCTGATTGACGATTATGTAAACCATAAATTTCACGAAATTCTCTATAAGTTTGGCGAGTAGAACACTGATTTTGAAAATAAATTTAAACAATTTGCAAACCTTCTTCCGGCGTGAGTCTTTCCATGATAATGTGTCAATGCTTACTGAACAGAAATTTCAAAACAATATGGCTTCTACCTTCTGTCAAATCGCAGTTATCTTTATCCAATGTTCTATCACTCTAAAAAAAACACGCGATACATGATGTGGTCTATTAAAATCAGTTTGTTAAGGAACTTTAAAAAATATAAATACATACAGTGTTCCACTTAAAATAAAGAAGAAGGACTGTGCTGTATATTTGAATTTATGCTTGAAAATCGCAGTATTGAATTTGAAAGTTGACGTGTCCTAGTGTTTTTGTAATTTTCTTACTTAAGAACACAAAAAATTTTATTCCATAAGGGGTTTCCACTTTTAGATTATTTGTGAAATGGTTTGTTTTGATGAGCTCACATTTCATGGAATTCGACCTGTTGATTTCCGAGTGTATTAAACTTTTGTTTGACAAAATAAGCACAGTAGGCATTCAAAATTATTTAACATTTTTGTTTACAGAAATCAGAGCAAGTTAATTAGACTTAATTAGTATTCCATTCGAACTTTAATCAACAGGAAAAAGTTTTCTCTTGAGGGACCCATGTAGGCAGCGTGAAATTTGTCGGAAAACATCAGTTGTAGGAACCTTCAGGCCAAATCTCGGCATAACTGAGTAATTAGTTGTTGCACAAACTCGGTTCGTTAACGAGTTTTATGAAGTGTTGCCTGATATATATTTGAATTGGGTGCAACTTCGCGTGGAACAAAGTTGACGATAAACTCATTCAAAGTTGAATCCATCCCGAAATTAATTCTAATTCATAATTTAATGGCGACATTTCCGTCCTGCAGTGATAGATAAGGATTGAAACAGTGTTGATCTTTTCAACCGGAACAGAGGCACACCCAAGGTAATTGACGGTATTCACACTTTTTCCAAGCCAATTTTTCAGTATTATTCATGGGGAAAATACAAGGGGAGAATTTTCCCCGGATCTGTTGTCTGTTTCAGCTCGCTTTTCACTGTAAAGAGCGCTTTTGCGTAGTAGTACGGAGAACATAACTTACACAGAACATGGACAACCAATCAATGATCAATTCATTGAGGAATCGAATATTAGTAGTTGATAATCTTTGGTTCATTACAGATAATAAAATGTTTTTCATTAACAGCTCCACATTTTGTTTTATGAATAAAACACCTTATTTATGTGGAAATTATTACCAATTCAGGCCATAAAAAATCAGTCAACATTGAACGACGACGATTTCCATTGACAGTTACCGCCTCATGAGCTTCGTTGAAGAAAAATACGGTCCAATGACTCCTCCAGCATAAAATCCGCACCAAACAGTGAGTTTGACAGAATGTAATGTCAGTTCTTGATATTCTTTAGGTTTATCACCACTCCACATATAGCAATTCTGCTTTTTAACATAACCGTTCAACCAGAAATGAGCCTCATCGCAGAGAATGTTTTTGTTATGAAATCTGCATCATTTCCAATTTTTTCTAAGCACTAATTACTGAATACACGATGCTTTAAATGATTGGTTGGTTTGATTTTTTGGGTTGAAACAATTTTGTATGGATGTAAACCCAGGTCTTTTCGTAAAATTTGCCACAAAGACGTCTGGGAGATGCCTAGTTCTTGTGAACGTCAAGAAATCGATAAATTTTGATCTTCACGAACACTTTCACGTACGGCAACAATATTCTCCTCACTTCTTGCATTCCTTTGTCTCACTGGCATTTTTTTCAATTTTCTTCATTAAACGTTTCACTGATCTTTAATCCGGGCGATTATAACGACCAAAAATAGGTGTTAGAACACGTTAAGTTAGAGTAATAGATCGCGATTATTCATAATAAATTTGGATTATTTGTAAACATTGTTGCAGTGTATACCTTTCCATAATTATATGGTAGACATTGACAAATACAACTGTCAATGTAACTATAAACAATGGCTGCCATGCGTAACTAATGTCTATTTAAACATGGGACGTTCCCGTTGAAAGACCCTTTAGGTTCGGAATAGCTCGGAAAGTAATTCCGTATTTTTTTGGGAAAATGAAAGACAATTTTCGTTCAATGAATAAATATTTTCTCAAATTATATATTGGCCAATCTGGTCCAACACCTTTTGCCATCTTTCTAGTAGTAGCATGATTGCACGCTCATAAAATTTTTGGTCTTTGTTGGTTTGTGGTGAGTGTGGCAGTGTATCCCATTCAAGCTGTGAATACTTCTGGCGAGTGTCCAAACTTGTATGAGGTCTCGCATCATAATCAGCCTAGTTTCTATAGCAGCCAAAATTTGCTAGAGGATGATCCTCGATTGCGTCCTCAAGTTTGCTTCAGACAACAAGGTCGTTCCCGATTGCCAACATGGTTTTATTCCTTGTCGTTCAGTGATAACAAATCTTCTGGAATGCGTCAATTATTGTTCACAACTTGGACTTTTCTCGTGCTTTTGATCGTGTGCCCCACAAATTGCTTTTGCACGTGCTTGATCATCTGGGCTTTCGAGGTGACCTTCTTGCGTGGATTGCAGCATTTCTTTGTAATCGTACATTTCAAGTTAGAGTTGGCAGCTCCCTCTCGTCTTCAAAATCGATATCCAGTGGCGTACCACAGGATTCCGTCTAAGGACCCTTACTTTTTCGCCTGCATATCTCAGACTTACCTACCTGTATTGATTCATACTGCTCTCAGTTTGCTGATGACACGAAGTTGATCGGTATTCCCAGGGATCAAACATTGCAGCGTGACTTGGACTCTATACCACTCTGGTGCGAGGATTGGCAGCTTCCTCTCAATATCGAGAAATGTGTAGTTTTGCACATGGGTGCCCATAACCCTCGTCTTCAGTAAAATCTCTGTGGCGAACGAATTTCCTTCACAAGTCCTGGTCCTTGTCCTGGTCGGCGCACATACTATATATTGTCAGCAAGACCAGAAGGTCTCTCTTTTTAATACAGAAGGCATTGGTGGGTGCGATCCAACTACGTACAGTTCTCTTTATAAGACTTATATTCGCCCAATCTTGGAGTTCGCCGGACGTTTGAGAAGCGAATCACGACGTCAACGCGACGACACAAATTTCTCCCTTGTGAGAACATGGAGAACCCATATATCGAGTTTCGAGGTTAAACCCAGATCTTTCAGGGGTTCATAAACAGTTGAATTCGATGAAACTATCACTGATTTCACGTGTTGTTATTCGCCGATTTGTATCATTTAATACTTTTATCGTGTCTTCATCAACTTCAACAGGCCTTCCGGAACGTGGTACAACTTCGACATCAAAATTGCCGTTCTTGATTGTTTCGGTCTCTACTTGACGGAAATTCAACGTAAATGATTTGAAGTAAAACACTTTATTTCCGCTTATAAGCGGAATCATACTTCAAATCATTTCAAAATTGCCGGATTGAAATTTTGCAAATCAGTTCTGACACTGGCCTAGTGTCAACACATCTTCTCCGTACACTTTGGTTGATTTTTCTGGCTTGAACATCATTTTTTATTTTTTCATAGTATAATAAAAAAGTAAAATATGATGAAAATGCTGTTTATTGCTCTGCATATTCAAAAGGGCACCAACAAAAAACTACTGGGTAGAATTAATTGAACTTTCTTACATACAAGCCCTGCTATATCAGCTCTCAAAACATATAATTATTATGCGACTTAAGTGTGAAGTTGGGTGAAAAAAAATACAATTACATCCCCTGTCGGGAAAAAACGAAATTACTTTCCGAACAACCTTATACTTTTAGGAAATACCTCTATATTGAAAGTTTTTCAATTCATTCGCCATAAAAATTCTAAAAAAGGTTGAAATGTAGATAAATAGTAATCTTTGCAATTAGATTTGTCAGATTTTCTGTGTAAATAATGAAATATATAAATCGAGTTTTTTTTTCGAGTGAAATGCTAGATCAAATTAATCGACCTCATTCATTTCGAGTTCACCCTATATTTCTTCAAGTGGTAAATCCGGTAAAATCGCCCATCAAGCTGCCCCATTGAATATTATTGGGGAATATTTCATTACTGACTATTGTCAATTACGATTCATTTGCAAGAATACTACGGAACTCTTTCATTATATTCAGAACTCTTGAACAAATATAATTAAAGAGAATTTACTCTGATTTGAAGCTTCTAACGCTTCCAAATCGTGTTGTTTCGTCATTATTGCCGATTGTTGCAAGCGTAGCTACATCGTTCCGCCTGAGTTATTAAATTACGAGCATCTCTTCACTTCGCTACAATGTTACTGTCTATATAATTTTCATTTCTAGATGGCTCGAAATGTAATAATCTCATGCTCAGAATACATAAGCAGTTGACAATGTGAAACCATCTCTTTTCGAGAAAAATACAGAATAATTATTATAGCTATTTGTATTGAATAATTAGGACGAATTCCTAACGGAGTACGAGCAATGCCTAGATAAAGAAGTTCCAGTGCAACTGGAAACTTCAACTCAAATTTTGGAAAGATTTCTGAGCAGTAATACCACAATTTCACGGTACGGAAAAATGAAACTACGTTTGCTCTACCTTTTTCATTGAAAAGCTAGTTATTGACCTGAGATTCGAATTCAGAATGTTAATTTCCACTAATGCAGTAAAGAAAACACTTGCCTTCAGTTTCACTACTTATTAATGTTGTTGACATACGAGGTGTGTCCGAAAAGTCTCCGACTTGAGTAAATATCTCCGCGCTTGAGCGCTCAAGCGGCCTCTGCTAGATGTGACCGGAACCAGTAGCCCCGCACGAACTTCCTGAATGCTGTAGTTATCGGTTAGACGCCTTAGGTCTCTGTTTAGTGTTCGACGAATTTGCAACAAGTTTTGCTTCAACCTTGGCAAGAGTTGAACGGAGACTTGAATTCAACCACTTAGTGTAGTGCCATGTGAGCGTATCTCTTTCACCAAGTGACTAGGTAGCAGTCTCCACAGCCTGCCCCAAGAGGCAGAAAGTGTGATAAGGGTTTCGCCTACTCATCGCGCATGGCGAGAACCACTCCGAAGAACTGAACCCACCAGCTTCCACTTTGGACTTCAATTCGAAAACCTACAACCGTATGACTGATAGCAGCGAAGCACTATCCAACCTCTACTGGCTCTGCATGTTCAGTACCAAAATATTTGGAATGCAACTCACACGCTGAACGGGCTTCTTATCCATCCATCCGAACGCAGTCCCATGAACCAAGATTGTCTCAAGATTGATGCCTCAATTGATCCTGATACGAGCACCCTCAATACAGCTTGTACGTCAAAACCCACGAACCCTTGTGAAGTGTTTCGTTTGATCCTGGCTTCAAGCACCAACGGACTAGCGGTATCGTCGAGATCCACTAACCCCAGAAACGTCTCGCAATCGATCGTGGTTCAGGACGAGGCCGGTCTAACCGTCAAGTCCCGCTAAACCCTGAAGCATTTTTCGAGATATCCTGAACATGAGTATCTACGAACAAATAGAAGGAACACTCTGCTAGTCCAGCATGCGAGCTGTCAAACACTGCCCCCTCGAGTCCCACAACAATTGGATGGCCAGGTCGTACGAATACTTTCCGAAGGCCTCCACCCTTCCGAGGTAAAGTAGTATGCTACATAACTCGTCCATTGGACAGAAAAATTCGGAGATATACTGCAATTGGGTAGAGTACGTTAGTTCTGAGAAAAAGGCCCTGTGCTGCGACTGAATCCCTACTCACTGAGTTGATCAACGCGGCTCAGCTCTCCATTTCACCTTTAAGGTGAAGCTAGGGGCTTGCATTTTTAAAAGGAGGGTTCATGCGTGTAGAAAATTATTGGTGCCTTTGATTTCAGATTTGGAGTTATATTAAGCCAATGAAGTCGATATTTTCGGAATCACCAAGAGGCCATCTTCTTTTGCTTCTTTATTTGAAGTCTCCATTTAGTATCAGATAAATTATCATCGGATCTACCATCTGATCTAGTTTGAAAAGAGAACATAAGTTGAAGCATTTCCATTGAGGAAATTGGAAACTGATACTCGTTTGACAACGTACACTAAACAAAAAGATTTAGAATTTCCAGCAAATTGAGCAAATTGAGAGTGGTGTTTTCGCCCGCTGAAAAGGGTTCTTCGGGAAAAAGTCTTAATGAAACACTGTTAGTGGGACCTAAATTGCAGAGTGATATTGGTATCGTGGTCACACAGTTTCGGTTATTTCCGGTCGCGGTTACCTGTGATATTAAACAGATGTATCGAGCTATAATTCTTCATTCGGAGGATTGTAAGTATCAGCATATATTTTGGCGGTTTTCAATAGATGATCCCGTCTTGGAGTGGGAATTGAGAACCGTAACTTTTGGCGTTTCAAGCAGTCCGTATTTGGCGCAAAGAACAATTAAACAACTCATTTTGGATGAGGGTGACAGATATCCAAGAGCAGCTGAGATTTTGAGCTCTAATTGTTTTATGGACGATCTGTTGTTTGGTGCTTTCAGTGAAATCGAGGCATCGGAGTTGTGTAAGGAGTTGGTAGCTCTGCTTCGGTTGGGAGGCTTTGAGCTGGGTAAGTGGGCGAGTTCTCATCCTTCCGTTTCGGAAGCCTGTTCACTTGAACCTAAAGAATTTGGTTTCTGGTATTCTTCGGCTGTAAAGGTGTTGGGATTGATATGGGATCCTTCCGAGGACAATTTTAGATTTGTTGTAGATTCAACGCCCACTGTTCTCACAAAAAGGGGCATTTTGTCTCGCGCGCATTTACGATTATAATGGTTACTTAAGTCCGGTTACTTTCGCGATGAAGGTTATTCTCCAGCGTCTTTGGTTGCTCAGAATTGACTGGGATGAGCCGTTGCCATCAGAGGTAATGGAATTATGGAACCCCTTAGAGGAGGAATTCCAAATATTGAAGAATATTGCTATTCCACGTTGCATAATCCCTGGTACTCCGTCTAAAATTCAACTTGTTGGGTTTTGCGATGCAAGTATTCTGGGTATGGCTGCAGTCGTATACTTACGTATTGAGTATGAGAATGATGTTGTTTGTAATTTACTTTCTTCAAAAACGAAGGTCGCTCCTCTGAAAGGTTGGACTGTCAATCGCTTGGAGTTGGGCTCTGCAGTTCTGTTGAGCAAACTTGTCCGTTCTCTGCTTCCAATTGTTAGTGTTCTTCGAGATTTCAAAATTTTGTGCTTTTCTGATTCAAGTACTACTCTTGCTTGGATCAGAACACCTATCTACAAGCTCAAGACTTTCGTAGCCAATCGTGTTACACAGATTTTGGAGGCGTGTCCTGAGGCAATCTGGAATTATATACCGGGTGAGCAAAATATCGCTGATCCGGCTAGTCGCGGTCTTAAGCCATCGCAACTGTGGCGTAACGAATGTTGGTGGACTGGTCCTGATTTTTTGAAAAATCCATACTGTGAGTGGCCTCGATGGTCATTTCCTTTCAATGGAGAAATACCTGAAACAAAGGTCATACCCCAAGTTAGTTATGTGGTTTCCGTCGAACCTAATTTCTTCATGGCCATTATGGAACGCTTCTCCTCAGCACAACGGGTATTTTCTTATATATTTCGTTTTTTAAGCGCTCTTAAATCGAAGATTCGTCAGGATTCTTCCTGTTCTGTTACTTCAGGCCCCATTTCGGTAAAGGAATATCGAGAGGCTATGAAGTTTTTCATTCGAATTACTCAGAATCGATATTTGGAAAAGGAAATAGTGCTACTTAACATGGGGAAAATGTGCTCACCTAAGTTTCGATCGCTTTGTCCTTTTCTGGACTCTTCGGGTTTTCTGCTGGTGGGGGGCAGACTGAAAAATTCTGAACTTCCTTATCACTCGAAACATCCTTATGTGATTCCCCGTGAATCTTATTTGGCATCGTTACTCTGCGATCATTTCCATCTGTTTTCTGGTCATGGGGGTCCAAAATTGGTTCAATCGCTTTTGCAAAGAGCATATTACATTCCGTCAGCAAGAAGTCTAATAAGACAGAGGATTTTTCATTGCCTACAGTGTTATAGATTCCAAGCGGCTCCTGTTCAGCCCCCTATGGCTGATCTTCCCTCCTCTCGTGTGTAACCTTCGAGGAACTTTACTCATTGTGGTGTGGATGTCGGTGGTCCCTTCTGGACCAAATTTAATTCCAGGCGAAATGCAAAACAGGATAAAACGTACATAACCTTGTTCGTGTGTTTTTTCTCACGAGCAGTTCACATAAAGGTTGGTGACGTCGTTTTGTGGTACGAACCTGGAGTTTCTCCGGCCGAATGGCCGCTTGGAATTATCCAGGAATTGTGTAAGGGCCCAGATGAAGTAGTAAGAGTTCTTAAAATTCATACTCGTAAAGGTATCGTTACGAGGCCTACTAGCAAGGTGGTTTTACTGCCGTTTAATAATTGATGATGTCACACACGGTGCATTAAATTTTTCTCGTTTATTCTTTTTTTTTTTTGTTTTATTTTTCGGAAAAAAAAAAATTTTTTTTTTTTTCAATTGAATTGGAGAGCGTATACCTCGGTTCGATCGCAAAATAATTATTTTGGGTGGGGGGTATGTTTGATTTCGAATTTCGAGATAAGGACTTGAGAGGATTTGCGGCAATATTTCCATCTCTTCCGGATTCCTTCTTTTCCTCACCCCTCCACCTTCTTACCACACTTGGTCTTCGCATCCCGAGAAGAACACACAATTTTAACGGTTCATCGCATTCTCACGGGGAAAATTCGCACGATATTCATCGAAAATCCACAAAAGACTTTCAAGTTCTGTACAAGAAACTTTAGTATTTAGGTTTAAGTTAAGTGTAAGTTTTAAGTAGAAGAAGACAATTCAGTTGGCGAATTCTCAAATATCACCACTGCCCATGTGGTGTAAAACCCAGAAGACAGTGAAACCAGGTGAGTCCCTTTCCTTCACATCTTTCTTTACTTGTTTCACTCATTTTCCATCCCCAGCATTTTCTCTCAAGTCTCGGGTATTTGATACTTATTTATTGTGTGGAGGTTTAGTCCAAATTTCGCCCTTTAAATAAATACAGTCCACTAAAAAAAGATCTATAGTTAACAGCAAGAAATTGAAATTTGGTTTAATCCCCTACAACTGCTTTGGACCTCCATCAGTGAAGAGCAAGGATCTGGACACAGCGTTTGTAGGTGTATCGTCGGCTTATTGGATTCATATAATTCAGGCTGTATTCGAGGTTTTATCATCTGTTCAATATCCAGGAAATAAATATATAACAGCTATTAGATAATTCATTTAGTTTCTAAATATTGTGCAAATTTGTGTGAAAAGATATCTGGGATCTTTCATTTTTGATTATTTGCTTACTGTACAGTTATAATGAATCGTCTGATTAGAGGTCAATCAATATTGATTGTAATAAGCCACCACTTTGCGGGAAGCGGTTGGATGGAAAATATTACTACATTGACGTATTCACGAATGGGGTGCGAAACAATCCTAGTCGGGCGGCCGTAGGAAGGATACCTACTTCAAGGTCTTTGATGTTAATAAATTTTCTCTGTGATAATGAAGATCAATTATGGATTTTAAGAAGTATAATGATAAAGTGTGCCAAAATACTATAATTTTATCAGTCCTAAACTCAATAAAATCTAAATAGAGATGACACAATGAATGATTGAGGAAAGGGCGATGCGGATCTCTCAAACACTACGAATCATTTATATAATTCTCGATTCTGTCTAAATTCTTCAAACATAATAATCACGAAAATATATGTTTCTGGTTTATCAGTATGAATGAATGACTTGACATAACCCCAAAGAAAATAATCCAGTGGAGTTATGTCGCATGATCTTGGAGGCCAATTAATTGGACCATTTCTCGAAATACTGTTATCGGCAAATATTTCTTTCAATAAATCAATTGTTACGGTAGCAGCATGAGGTGTTGCACCATTTTGTTGGAACCAAAAGAATTCTGAGTCGACACCATTCAAATTTTGAAACAAATAATCATTGATCGTCGATCTGTAACGAGCACCATTTACTGTAACATTAGTTCCAGCATCGTTTTTAAAGAAATATGGACCAATGATGCCTCCAGCGTGTAAAGCACACCATACAGTACATTTTTCAGGATGCAATGGAACCTGCAGAACTTCTTGAGGATTGTTTTCACTCCATATACGGCAATTTTGCTTGTTTACATAGCCGTTCAACCAGAAATGAGCTTCATCACTAAACACAATTTTACGATAAAAAAGTGGATCAACAGCAAACAAACGACGCTTATTATGGTCAAGTGGCTTTAGTTCTTGAACCAGTTGGATCTTGTATGGGTGTAGAGTAAGATCTTTACGCAAAATTTTCCATGTGGTGGATGCACAGAGTTCAACTTGTTGTAAACGTCGACAAATAGACAAATCATCATCAACACTATGACTTACAGCAGCGATATTTTCTTCTGTATGTACAATTTTTTGTCTTGTTGTTGTTGTTGTTGCATCGAGTAGAGAAAATGTTGTCCGAAATATATCTATAGTTCGACAAATAAGCTGCTCTAACGTAGTCTAGCCGACGATACTGAAGCTCTGAAACTATATGTGACAGCAGGTAGCTTTGTATTGGTTAAAACCCCATTCATATATGCTCAATAGTATGTTTCTTAGAATTTAAAAACAATATATCTTTTTCAAATTAATATAACAATGAACACTTCTCGGGAGAGCAATTTACTGTCAGAAACATGAATTATAGGAAATCATTGACATTCCATTAATCGATTGGTGTTCGGCTGCAAGAAACAAAAGAGAAATAGGGAGAATAAATTAAAATTCGCACCCCACCAGCGCGTTAAATTCAATTCGCTGAACAAAGGTAAATCAATTAGTTTTGTGTTCGTAAATGGAAACTCACATGATGTGAAATTCGTTCTTTTGATCTTCGTAATTTATGCAACGTATTCAGGTCGAATCAAGGAAAGGTATTTCATTTCATGGAGCGTTTTGTTGCTAACAAATTGCAGGGTTGAAATCTGGAAACGAAGCGTTAGAAGTTTTTCCACATTTCAGAATACTGTAGGATTTCATCGCTTTCTTTCTGCTATGAATTTTAGAGGATTAAAAAATATAAACTCAATGTAACCACAAATTCATTATTGATATACATTCTATATATTATTTTTCAGGCTCTTTTAGGTTCATATTTTGAACTCAGTTTAATAAAAAATACTACTCTGTCAAGAAAGTACCGGGAATTTTCAATTAAAACAACATTTTTACATTAAATCGTCAAAATTTATTGGGTCGCCTTCAAAATAGGCTCCATTTGCTCCAATACATCTATGCCAACGGCACTTTCAATTATCGAAACATTTTTTATAGGCGCTTTCCGGGATGGACTTTAGCGAATACGGTGGTTGCTGAAGCACGTTTGTTGAGTTTTTGGCGAGAAAGTCAGTCACAATCGTAGCTCGGTGAGAAGGCGCGTTATCGTCCCATAGTAATCACCCATAGTAAAAATCGGCACGCACTCTGACATCGACTGACTTAATCAGCAAACACACTAGTTGACAGATCCCGCTCAAGCTTGGCATAGTAATTAAGAACAGTGGTACCAACCTAGGAAAAAAAAATTTACCTGCCTCATTGCCCCGCCAGATTTAAATCGATAATTCCCGGTACTTTCTTGACAGAATGTACATACCGGCTGCTCCAACGAAAACTTAAATCGCTCGGACCTATCAATTTCTGATTCGAGGGAGGAAAGCTTTTCCGCTATTTTCATCCCCGTAACTTCAAGCCCCTAACAGGGGTGAGCACAACCTCTTGGTTTTGAATAGAGGTGAGGGGTATTGCGATAACTAATTTTGAAGATCGTATCGAGTACCATCTGACCCTAAAATTTCGCTTCAAAATATCCATCAATAATGAAATAACTCCGAAAATAGTCAAAGAGGCAATGTGGAATTTATCTCGAAAATATTATTCCTATCCGAGACATTTCGAAGATATTTAGTAGTTATGTCATTGATTTTTTTTCCAAAAAAGTATTAATTTCTTGTCTAAAAAAGTATTAATTTCTTGTCCAAAAAAGTATTAATTTCTTGTCCAAAAAAGTAAACGGACCATGTTTTTCATTTACCTTAGTATATCGTGAATTCTTAAGAACGTTACAAGTGTGCAAAGGGATTGTAGAAGGTGGAAATTATGAAATTATTTATTACGAATAACGACTCTGCGTGGACAACAGCGGCTTTAATTAAGGACCAACATCCTGGAAAAAATGTATACGCTACTTACGTTGTGCAACTGGTTGCCAAATTTGACGCTACTGATTCAGTCGGAAACAAAATGAGGGTGCATGAAAGAGAAACTAGGAGAGTACTAGGAAATTGTCCGATGCATCTGGTGTTTCAAGCACAGCAATCATGAGAATCCTGAAACAACATTAATTCCATCCTTATAAGATACGATTGGTTCAGGAACTGAATGAGGATGATCCCGATCGACGACTCCAGTTCTGTGAAGTGGTCAGTGAAATGATAAACGGTAATCAAAACTAAATGTTCGATATCTGTTTTTCGGACGAGTGTTCATTTTACCTTAATGGCATTGTAAACCGGCATAAGTTTCGGTATTGTTCAGATGAAAATCCAAGATTATTTCGTGAGGTGCATACTCAGCGTCCCCAAAAATTAATTTAATTGGAAGAAGGGGACATATTGAGTGGCCACCCTGATCACCTGATCTGGTTCCACTGGAGTTTTTTCTATGGGGTCACCTGAAATCCAGGATTTACGGTATCCAGCCTGAGTCACTGAATGATTTGCGTACTCGGATCATTAATTAATGTCGTCAAATTACACCAGAGATCTTGAGTAACGTACGTGAACGTTTTAAGCATTTAATAGCTGATTAATAATATAAGCATTTAATAAACTGATGACAAAAGTAAGTACTCTTCCACTATTTTACCTGTAATTCCGTTACCGATGGAAATTTTGAAGCGAAATTTCAGCATCAGATAGTATTCGATAAGATATTCAAAATGAGATATCGCAACATCCCTTATTTCTATTCGAACTCAAGGAGTTGTACTCACCCCTGTGAGGGGGTTGCAGTTATGGGCATGCGAAAAGAAATTGACGGGTCCCAGTGATTTTCTACATTTTCATTTTAAAGTCGAAAACTCGAAGTGTTAAGTTTTCGTTGGACCACACTGTATATAGCTCGAATGAATTGATTATTTCACCTGACAGAAATAATCAATAAGGCTAGCAAATAATACAAGGAAATATGGCAAAGGAGAACTCCACGTCTAAAAAATTCCTCAGAATTAAATCTGTTGTTCAACTCTTTATAAAAGATTAGTAAAATATAGCTTATAGTCCGGTCTATTTACACATTCAAGTTTACATAAATTCCCATAAAGCTGAATATTGGCATAGTTGTTCAAAACATCATTATAAAGAAAATCTCAAAAGTCCTCATCGTTCGGAGGTGTGCTAAAAATTTGGCACGGGGTCAAAGGTCAAAAAAATGAGTTTTTTGCGATTTTTAGCGAAACGGTGAGTTTTTTCGCAAAATTACCCCAGTACAAAATTGTAGATCACTTTTCAAGATGAAAAAAACTGAGGTTGGAGGAAGAGAAGCTAAGTTGACTTGTTTTTTATTACGCGTATTTTTCACGAAAGATGTGTATCGCAACTTATCTAAGCAAGTGGTTTTTTTGGGGGCTCCGTACATAGCAAGAAGAAATTGAACTCCGTTGGTGATAACATGTTGTTGAGTTGAATTACTATTTTTAAAAACTTCAGCACATTGTAGTAAATCTTTTTTTTCAAACATTTTGAAAACTGTTGTTTTTCCTCTCCTGTAAAAAGCAGATGTCGTATCGCAGCCAGTTATTGCGTGTAGAAACAATACATGATTTTGACATTTAGGAAAATTGGATAAACTGTTTGATGAATATATTTCCGATTGATTTTGGGCTTTTCCGGGTTTAAAAAAATAAATAATTTTTTCAGTTGGAGTTCGAGCAGTAAGCAAGACGAGTAAATCAACATCCTCACCAACAACAACAGTTGTATTTGTCACACTGAATTTCTTTATCGCTGTTTCAATAATCAATACATCAGCATCATCATTAGCTTGTTCAACGGATATATTCTCAGCAGTAAATTTTGCTTTCAACATCGAAATAAACCTAGATTTATTGTGATTATTTGCAAAGAATTTCTGTTGACTGGTAGGAACTGTCATTGATTCATCGAATATAATATCAGAAGAAGTTGATGAAGCAGCATTTCGACGGCGTTGCTCTGCTGCTTTAATATTTCTCGTATAATCATCATATCCGTCAAATACGACAGTAACTCTGGAACCAAAATGTCGACGTACATATTGAACGTATTTATCTAAGATAACGTTAAATGTTTCCTCGCTATCCCACACCACTCGATGTAATAAGAATCCTCCGTCAATTATGTACGTTGAATTAGTGTTATTAATATCAACATTTATAGTCTGAAAACAATCGTAAATAGCCGACTTCTGGGTCTTGCGCATTCCAATGTCATCAAATAATGTTAACGGATAAGGAGCTAATTCATACTCGAAATATTTCTCAATTTCATCTTGAAAAGTGATCTACAATTTTGTACTGGGGTAATTTTGCGAAAAAACTCACCGTTTCGCTAAAAATCGCAAAAAACTCATTTTTTTGACCTTTGACCCCGTGCCAAATTTTTAGCACACCTCCGAACGATGAGGACTTTTGAGATTTTCTTTATAATGATGTTTTGAACAACTATGCCAATATTCAGCTTTATGGGAATTTATGTAACCTTCCTCCTGATTTTAGGCTTAAATAGACCGGACTATTAGCTCTTTAGAAGAAAACTCGTAGATGCTATTTTCTTCATTTTTATCCGAATTCTTTAAAATATGTCACATATTTTGCTGTTATAGTTTCACTCTCGTAAATGCTTTTCAATTTAAACTGTTTGTCAAAAGTTAAGGATATCGAGTTAATTTTTCCTTTTTCTCGATACATAATATGTTTGTGAAAATATTCCTAATTTTTGGGTGAATTTCAAGACTTTATTCATCCTGTTTCCGATTGTCCGATTTGGGTGCAATATGTACAGGATTGTTCTATAATTTTTTACCATTTTAAAGGTAGGTTCATGGTGCCTTTGTCATGAAAATCTTAGTCCTTTTGAGGTAAAGACTCTAGCAATCGATATTCTCTTGATACCAATTTCTTACCACTCGAAAAGTTTTGCAATGCGGAAAAAAATAGAAGGCTTGGTGTCATGTCCGGGCTATATCGTGGATTCAAAAGGTCCAGTTGTTGACAGAAGAGATAAAAATTTACTGTTTGGCCATATAGCAGTAACTCACAATAAATGAATCCTTTGCAGTCCCATAGTAGAACCTTCCTTGCCGTTAGTCCTGTTTAAGCTGCTTCACCGCAGATTATTGTTGCATATGACCCACTTCTCATCTCCAGTCAGCGACCGCTCAAGGAATGGGACGATTTCATTCAGTTTGGCCAAGGCTTCGCAGATGGAAATGTGATCCATCATGTTTTTTGTGTTAATTGGTGTTGCACCTAAGCATCGAGCTTCTTTTCGAATCCAGCATTGCGCAAATGGTTGAGAACTGCTTTGCTGTTGATATTTAGTTCCTGGGCGATGCTGCGGCTTCTAACATGCTGGCCAACTTCGATTATTTCTGTTATTTCAACGGAATCAACGAAACAAGAACAGTATATAATAGGCTGTTACAGTATCTGGACCACAAACATCGTTCTCAATTTCTGTCGTCTGGCTTTCACTTTCATCAAAGAAAAACTGTAAAACGTACCAAATTTTCTCTTTGTTGACTTCCATTTTTAACACGCTGTAACTCACAACTGAATGGACCAAACAAAAAACAGCCAAAGGATTTTTTTACTGTGAAATATCACCTTTATAACTATATTATAATATATTATTATGAATTGTTTAATCTATACTTTACCAGATATCGATCACTACAGCCATGTACCGAAAAAATAATGGATTTCTTTTGTCCCAACCTATAATTTGAATATTCCATCTTGAATTCAAACGAATATCTCCGATATTACCCAGTTTCCAACATACCGCAAATAAATTTTTTTTCTCTACGGCTTACCGAACACGAATCATTGTGATACATTGGAGATATGAAACACCTAATGATATCATCTTCTTCGTGCTGTTCATCCTAACGGTGCTAATATCACGTTACTCGTACGACCGAGAAACCGGGAAAGTGAACTAAATGGGTCATTCCTGGGAGTTGTTGTGCCTGGTATTCTTTCTCGCAGGCCAATTAGATATCGCGTGAGTGTCCAATATCACCGTTGCGTGTTGCGATTCCGTGCGGAGCAGCTCCTGATGAACAGATAACAATCGAAAGGGTATGGCGATGGGGTAACTACGATGCTCAAACGGCTTAAACGAATCCGTTCTAGATTTTATAATGTTTTTCAGAACGGTTTATCACAAGGTGGGGTGGTTTAATTGGACGAAGTTTGTTCGAAATTAATTCAGAGTTCATATCGGCGGCATTAATTGTACGGTTATTCTTCTCTTATGCATAAGTGATGTTACGATTTTCATGAGTTCGGTTCAAACGCAAGAAGAACAAAAGGTTGGAAATCTGAGCTTCAGAACAGTCAGAAAGCTTATATACTTCATACTTTTAGCTAGCAAATCTCACCTACCCGGCTAGGAAATATCTAATATCTGGCTAGCTTGTGTCACTTTACTGGCAAGTAAATGTCACTTTACCGGCTAGCTCGTGTCACTTTACCGGCTAGCATAGAAATAAATCAAAATTAACTCGATATTCATTCAATAAAGGAGGTCCAGAAACCGTCCGCATGACACTGAAAGGACAAGGCTACATATCAAGGAAACCAAAAAAATCCCTATAATGACACCTTTTCAAAACCAACGAAGGATAGAATTTTGTCAACGTTTTCAAGAAGTTAATTTTATAAAATAGAGAGGCCTTTTACTTGATAGAAGAAATATAACAAAATTTGAATATCAAAACAAATTAAAATATGTTTATCTTCTACAATTTTGATTTCGAAAAATTTTTTATTCAAAAAACTTTCAGAATTAAATAAATAAATATTTAAAGGAGACAAAATTTTGTATCTGGTCTTACTTTTAAGAACACCAATTGCCTTTTAAAAACATGAACACAATTAAAGGAGTTCTCAAAGAATATAATTTATTTGAAATATTTAGTATATTTAAATATTCGAACAAGTTAATTCAGAAATCTCTCAAAACATGCACTATATCTTCAAAAAACAAATATCATTCTAAGCAATCCCTTCTTCGGTCCTAAATAATATGCTAAATAATTCCAAATATCAAAATCAAAAAACTAACCCATATCAACAACGCACCACGTGTAAAGAAATGAATGTTTCGATACACAGATCAACTTTATAATTCAAGATTGATCTATGTTCTAACAAAATCAAAGAACAGTGTGAGTTATTTTTAAGGCTTATTTAAATTCATTGACATTCCATAATGAGATTTATTGAAGCCAAAATATAATTATATATTATATATAAAATAAAATAGAAAGGCCTTTTACTTGATAGAAGAAATATAACAAAATTTGAATATCAAAACAGATTAAAATATGTTTATCTTCTACAATTTTAATTTCAAAAAATTTTTTTTATTCAAAAAACATTTAGAATTAACTTAATGTCTAAAACAAGCACCGCTTACATTAAATAGACGTAAATAATCAAAACTCAATATATAATGTCAAATGGAATAAACAAACCAACAGATATACGAAAGTTATTAAAATTAATAAATAAATATTTGAAGGAGACTAAATTTTATTTCTGCTCTTACCTTTAAGAACACCAATTGCCTTTTAAAAACATGAACACACTTCTAAAAAAAATTAAAATATATTTATCTTCTACAATTTTGATTTCAAAAAATTTTTTATTCAAAAAACTTTTAAAATTGAATTAATGTCTAAAACAAGCACCGCTTACATTTAATAGACGTATATACTCAAAACTCAATATATAATGTCAATCATTTGACATATTTCAATTTGTTTTGATATTCAAATCAAGTTAATTTTTTTTAATGTCTTTATATCTGATGAAATTTTTTCCAACTCAATGGAAATCACTTAAAAATCCTATCAAAACAAAATAATGGTTTGGGGAGCAATATCTCAGCGTGGTGTTATGCCTCTTTGTATAGTTGATATTACTATTAATTGTGAAAAGTATTGTGGCATTCTAAACATTTTTCTCTTTGAAATGGCGCATGCTTTATATCCAGAGGGATGGCGTTTTCAGCAGGATAATGCAAGATGCCATTCTTTAGCCTATACCCAATGTTGAATGCAAGAACACCAAGTGACAACCATTTCATGGCTATCAGCTTCACCAGATTTTAGTCCCATTGAAAACAAATGGAGACTAATGAACATTGAAGTTGAACAAGCAGCGCCACGAAATAAAGATGATTTAAATCAGTCAGTTTCACAGTCCTGGGCTACTATCACCGAAAATTATGGAGATTATCTAGTTTTGGGTGTACCTCGACGTTTAGTCAAGTGTCCAGTTGAATGGAGATTGTGTAAGTAAGTAAGATGATTATTTTGTTCTTATTTTCTAATTCATGAATTGAAAATATGTACTAAATAATTACAATTGGGCTTTGTTTTTTCCGGATACTTTCAAGACGGGTTATACACTTGTGAGTGGAATAAATACAACTAAATAATTTCAGACAGTTTCCAGAATCCAGCCTACTTTATGCCTCTAACACTCACGATATTTCCAAGATTGTATGACAAGATCTTAAGGAATTCGATTCAAGGGAGGAAACCCATTTCGGAATTGAAAAATGTGAGAATCGATAACGCCTGAGCGTTCGAACATTTAATAACATCGAGATGCGAAGTTGATCCTGAGACATCAATAATATTCCGCACACTGCAGTTATTTCGGCCGGCAACTAATGGCTACCAACGCAATCTGAACATCATCCAGTGATTTATTACGAAAGCTGCTTCATAGCGAGATACAACACCCTCATCAAGTGAAATTTATAGTGGGTATGCCCATCACTACCAACTTTCGAGGCCCCAACGTAAGTTGTAAAGTTTCGGGACACTTTATCGACAAGGCTTGACAGCACCATCGGCTACAAATAGCCTCTTAATTCCGTCACTAACGGCGGTTTGCATATCGCGTTCCTTTTTGTTGCACGTAACATAATGGTTACAAATACTGGGTTAAAGAGACCGCTGCTTGATAGTTCACTTCAAATAAAGGATCTTTCAATGGGAACGACCCATTTTTAAATCGACATTACTCACGCATGGCAGCCATTGTTTATTTGTGACATTGACAGTTGTATTTGTCAATGTCTACCATTTAATCATGGAAAGGAACGCACTCCAACAACGTTTAAAAATAATTCTAATTTATTAAGAAAAATTGCGATCTGTTACTCTAACTTTACGTGCTTTAACTCTAATAATTGGTCGATATAATCGTCCGGATAAATAAACAGTTGAACGTTTAACGAAGAAGTTTGAGACAAGTTTTACACTTCATAATGTTACAGTGCCAGTGAGACAAATAAATGCAAGAAATAAAGAGAATATTGCTGCCGTACGTGAAAGTGTTCGTGAAGATCAAAACTTCGATTTATTGACGTTCAGAAGAACTAGGTCTTTGTGGCAAATTTTATGAAGAAACCTTGGGCCACATCCATACAAAATTGTTTTAACTCAAGAACTCAAACCAAGAGAAAGCGTAGTGTACTCAGTGATTGGTGCTTAGAAAAAATCTGAAATAATGGACCGATAAATTATCCCCCTCGTTCCTGCGATTTAACTCCATTGAACATTGAAATAAAAACTTCAATAATCTTCAAATAAATAATTTGTTTCATTCACAAAACGAAATTGGGCGCTGTTAATGAAAGACCCTTTAAATACGTTCAGGATTACAATGAACAGCCTACACTACTTAACTTACCCACTGTGAAAATAAACGTGAAATAAACAACTAAACAAGAGTGCACCTTGCAAATAGTAAAAATAACTGAACTCCAAACCAACAAAACATTCTTAAATTACCAAACTGTCATCGGTGCTACAGAAAGAAACAAATATTTGATTGATTCGGTCTTTACTTGGTGGAAACTCATTTTAATCAAAAAAATGTAAATGAGACAGTAATTTATTTCCACCAAAATGTTTGTACTACTACAACAATTGTTTCACTACGATGTGGCTTCTTCAGGTATTACATTGTACTGTTTGATGGTATTCAGTGTAACCGAATTTAAATACATTTTTAGGTGCGTGACCAAATAATCGAAGCACAAGTCATAAAAACTCTAGGTGTTTATTGGAGTTTGCCGCTGAAAATGCCGTTAAGTAAAGATATTCAGTAATGGAGACTTATCAACATCTATTTGTTCGTTCAAAAGGATTTTACAGGCATATACCTGTTGATTTCAAGAAATTCTAAAAGTGTTTATCTAGAACTTTTGCTTTCAACGTGGATAATTTCATAATTATTATTGAAATTATGCCTGAATTCCTTAAGATGATTAGGATATGTCGAATGTACAGAATTGGATATATAACCCCTTTGGTGTTCTTGGACACGTTCATTGAATGATCTACCAGTCTGGCCAATGTATACTAAAGGGCAATCTCTGCAAGTCAACTTGTAGACTCCGGATTTATTTCTTTATTTGTTCGATCTTTATTGTTTTTTATGTAGGTACTAAGGTTAATAATTGTCTTAAAAGCTGCGTTATAATTGAAACAACTTTTGAAATAATTAGCAATATTTTCAGATAATCCATTGACATAATACAACGAAAATTTTTTCGTTATCTTATGTAATTTTTTCGTTATTTTATGTCAATGGATTATCTGACAATATTGCTAAATATTTCAAAAGTTGTTTTAATTATAACACGGCTTTTAAGATAATTAATAACCTACTAAGGTTATTAATTGTCTTATTATTAATTATTGTAGGTACCTACCTACATAAAAAACAATAAAGATAAAACAAATAAATAAATTCGGAGTCTACAAGTTGACTTTCAAAAATTGCCCTTTAGTATACATTGGGTTTTAAACAGATGTTACTTTTTAAATATCTATAAAAAGTAACATCTATTTAAAACCTTTTTCAACGACTATAAAATGAATTTAATGAAAAGAAAACAAAAATTCAACTTTTGCCTTTCATTCTTCAGAAAACAGTAATTCCTTTCGACGAAAGAAAATCTTAAGAAAATTTTACATGTTGATTCAAAAGAAGAGAAACATGATTATTGAAATTGTCAAATTCGTTCATAATAAAAATAATGTAAAAAATAATGAATGACTGTACGGAGCTATGTTAATCCAAAAATTTGAGATATACAACAAAATAATGTGAAAATAATGAATGACTGTTCGGAGCTATGTAACCCCAAAAATAATTTGAGATGTTTAAATGGGTACAATCTGTTTAACAACATTATTTGTCGATTGCCGACATTCCGATATCTGTTAGAAGGCCCCTCTTTTTTAACCCGGTTTTTTATCACGTTCCGCTTGTAAATCTCTGTACCACTATTAGGTGTTACCTAGAATCTATCGAAATAACCAAAATATTTATCACTTTTGTTTAAATACCTCTGTACCACTGTTAGGTCTTCAGTTGTCTGATGATGGGATAGTTCATTTCCCGAAACTCGAGTCACAAGAAAATGACCAAATATTAACGGCTGAAACAATTCAGTATCTGAAAAATATTGCAGTGATTTCAACGAATAGTTTGAAGCATTTATGCGTTAACTCTACCTGCGAACTTAGAACTCATTCCAAAATAGTTAGATAAGTTTCGCTTTTCCTAAGAAATTTTCCAGTTATCACTTCATTTCCATGCATCATCCGTGAATACAATAGTCTTCTGTTGATATGAGGATATAAAATTGAATGTCCACAGAGGCCACCACTAAAATGGCAAGCAATTTGTGGAGTTGGCTTGAGGAGGAAACTTCAATTAAATTCGGATGTTGGATGGATAGAACTTATTTGCGCCAATTTTCTACCGTCTCCGCCTAGTGGTCTTATTCCCTCCGCAAACAGCGGATTAGGAGAGCGAAAGTCTGTCTGCTCATTTGTACCGAGTTCCACAATTCTCGGGGAACGATTATCATCATTATTTTACTAGTTACTTGATCAAGTTGCTGGTGAAATATTATTGGGTAGCTGATCTTTATATTGACATACTTTTTTTTAGTGGTGATCGGCGTTTCATTCTATTATTTTCAAAAAAAATAATCTTCTATAAATTGGAAATTATTATAATGAAGTATTTGCATATTACAAAATAATAGCTGGAATTAATTCTCCAGTATCTCTACAGATCTAAGTAAATCTCATGAAAACATTCAGACTTAAATTTTAAAACATGTCCTAATACACTGTATCACTTTATAGACATAGATATCATCATCACATGTGGTGGAAAGTAAATAATAGAGAATCAAAATAAATATAAAATATCGACCAAATTATTTAGACATCACCTTATACATATACTACTCTGTCAAGAAAGTACCGGGAATTTTCAATTAAAACAACATGTTTACATTTAATCGTCAAAATTTATTGGGTCGCCTTCAAAATAGGCTCCATTTGCTCCAATACATCTATGCCAACGGCACTTCCAATTATCGAAACATTTTTTATAGGCGCTTTCCGGGATGGACTTTAGCTCTCGCGCCGAATTTTGTTTTAGGGCTTCAATCGACTCAAAACGGGTGCCACGAAGGGGAAGAGGAAAAAGTCGCAGGGAGCCAAATCCGGCGAATACGGTGGTTGCTGAAGCACGTTTGTTGAGTTTTTGGCGAGAAAGTCAGTCACAATCGTAGCTCGGTGAGAAGGCGCGTTATCGTCATGCAAAATCCATGAGTTGTTCGCCCACAAATTTGGCCGCTTCTTACGAATACGCTCACGCAAACGTTTCATAACGCCTAGGTAATACTCCTTGTTTACCGTCTGACCCTCTGGAACGAATTCGTAGTGCACCACGCCACGGATATCGAAGAAAACAATGAGCATCACCTTCATTTTCGAGCGGCTTTGGCGTGGTTTTTTCGGTTTCGGCTCATTTTTTGCCACCCATTCCGATGATAGCTGGCTTGTTTGCATATCGTACTCGTAGACCCAGGTCTCATCACCAGTTATAATGCGTTCCATGAATGTAGAATCGGAATTACAGCGATCCAGCATGTCTGAAGCAACCTGTTTGCGATGACGTTTTTGAGGAAAATTCAGGTCTTTCGGTACGAGTCGTGCGGCCACCTTTCTCATGCCCAAAATATCAATCAAAATCGTACGTGCGGACTCGTGGGATATCTTAAGATCATGTGCTATCTCTCTCAAGCTGGTACGACGGTTTTCCAGCACCCTTTCCTTAATTTTATCGACGTTATCTTCGATCGAAGCCGTCGATGGGCGACCACTTCACGACCGTCCTTGAAGGCTCTGTACAACTGATATGCACGAGTTTTCGATAGAGCATTATCACCAAAGGCCTTTTGCAACATTTTCAATGCATCGGCACACGAAAATTCATTTGCAACACAAAACTTTCAACAAATTCTTTGCTCAACGTAATCACCCATAGTAAAAATCGGCACGCACTCTGACATCGACTGACTTAATCAGCTGTTGCAAACACACTAGTTGACAGATCCCGCTCAAGCTTGGCATAGTAATTAAGGACAGTGGTACCAACCTAGGAAAATTTTTACCTGCCTCATTGCCCCGCCAGATTTAAATCGATAATTCTCGGTACTTTCTTGACAGAATGTATGTCTCGATTGGATGTCAAAGAATCACAAGTTCCATCACCAAAAAATGTTCAACATTAATTCAAAAGGGCCTTTTTTTAGTTTCCTCTTCTGAAGAATATATTCTCCAGAGAAAGAACCTGGTAAATTCGGACCCAAAATCTCTTCAGTAAAGAGTTATTTGAATGAACAAAATAATCATTCGAAAATATAGGAAAATACCTTTTTTAACACAACACATTTCTGCAACAACTAACCAATTTTGAGATAAGCATGGCCTTTAAGAAAATTAGGTTATATCACAGAAATATACAATGAAAGAAGATATGAATTATACTCTGCATTAGATAACCTATACGTGCCTGTGATGTAATACAAAAGAAATTTCTAAATTATTAATGTATATATATAATATATATATATATATATATATAAATTGAAAATTACTATGTAGAAGTATTTGCATATTACAGAATAATAGCTTGAATTAATTCTCCAGAACCTCTACAGATTTCAATCTAAATAAATCTCATGAAAAAATTTGGAATTAAATTTTAATCTCCTTTATTCTTATCAGGAAATTTGTGTCGCGAATCACATGCTCATTGGTTATATTTCGCTGTACCACCAAAAAAAATGATGAAAGACTGTCACTTAGCGATCCCAACGAACTTTCCTGGAGACCTTGATAGCGCATCAGATCAAGTCTGGCGGCATTGCCAGAGGTTCTGGGTTCAAATCTCGCGCTTGCATAAATGTTACATGTGAATGTAAATTATTTAGTATCGTATAGATAAATTGGAAGTTGCTTGTTTAGCCCAGGTTTAGCCCAGGTAATTATAAACCATAAAGAGGGGGAAAAACGAATTTCTTGATGAAAGAACAGTTAGCAAAAACAGTGTCAAGAGTAGTTTCCATGTTTCAAATTAGATCATACGGGAAAATCCAGGAAATAGCTCACCATCTCATTTCAACAAAGAGGCACTAATTTCAGCGTGAAAGGGACTACTCGAATACTGGATGAAAACATGTCGACATCTCAACGATCGTGCGTCATCTCAAAACACTCGAAAAGGTATGGAAATTAGCTATATTGGTTACTTGCGATCTCTGACAACAGCAAAGCCGACTGTTTTGAATTTTTCCGAATTGGTGTGAAGAAACACTCTGTCCCTGAGAATCTTGTTTGTCACTGGCGATGCACTTCTAAGACTTCAAAAAAAAGGTCATGTGTAGTGTCTAGGAGGGGTCTTTAGATGATATCGGGGAGTATCGTGAAAATATCATCACTTATCGTTTGTTTTGGTCCAAATAAGTTCAATAGTTTTGCACTTATTCACGTTTCAGAAATGCCCGTGTTTTTCGCAATATTTTTGAAACTACAGATTCAATTCTGGGCTTCTCTCAAGATGAGGGCTAAAGGAGACTTACTGTTGATTGTGGTTGTTTTAGAGAAAAGTTAGTCACTGTTAATTTCTTATATGCCATGCTTCCTGATATTAAATAACTCTCTATTCACCTGAACCGAGAAACATTTATTTCACCAGATAATTTATTTTGTTAATATGTGTATATTATATGGTGTTGTTCGGAGAGTAATTTCGTTTTTTCTTGGAAAAATGAAAGAGAATTTTCGTATAATGAATAAATATTCTATTAAATTATATATTAGCTATTCTGGTCCAACACCTTTTACCATCTTTCTGGCAGTAGCATGATTCCACGCTCATAAAATTTTTGGTCTTTGCTGACAAAACACTGATCCAGGTGCTTTTGACCTCTTCATTTGAAGTAAAGGTTTTACCGTCCAAAAAAATTTGCAATGACCGGAACAAATAATAATCCGAAGGCGCCAGATCTGGAGAATATGGTGGGCGTGGCAGTGTATACCATTCAAGCTGTGAAAGCTTTTGGCGAGTGATCAAACTTGTATGAGGTCTCGCATTATCTTGGTGGAACACTACACCTTTTCTGTTGATTAATTCTGGACTTTTCTGTTGAAGTGCATTATTTGGTTTGTCCACCTGATAACAGTATAATTGTTTTGTTATCCGGTAAAAGCTAAAAAAAAACGAATTCCTTGAAATTCCATCAAACAGAGTATCATCTTTTTTTTATAGATATTGGCTTTCGAAATGCTTTGAGCCAGTTCATCCTTTTTTCTCTATGATCTCTTGCATTTGACATTGTTATATTCAACACATTTCTCGTCCCTAGTAATAATGCGCTTAGAAAATGGATCATTTTCATGTCGTTTGAGAAGCGAATCACAGACGTCAACGCAACAGCACAAATTTTCTCGGTGAGACCTGGGCAACCCATATATCGAGATTCTAGGTTAAAACCAGGCCTTCAAGTGTTCGTAAACAATTCAATTCGATAAATTTAACCTTCCACTGATCTCACGTGTTGATATTTGCCGATTTGCATCAACTAATGCCTTTATCAGTTTCAACCGGTCTTCCGGAACTTCCACACATCTTCGACATCAAAATTGCCGGATCAAAATTTTGCAAACCAGTTCCGGCACTGGCGTACTGTCAACACGTTTTCTCCACACTCATAGATTAATTTATTTTTGGTTTGAACAGCATTTTTACCTTTTCTATAGTAAAATATGACGAAAATTCTGCTTTTTGCTCACCATATTTAAAGGGACACCAAACAAAAACAACTGTGTAGAATTAATTGAACTTTTTCCCACATCAACCTTGCTATGTCAGCTCTCAAAACATAAAATGATTATGTGGCTTAAGTGTGAAGTTGGGTTACAAACAAGTACAGTTACATCCTTTGTCGGGAAAAAACGCAATTACTTTCCGAACAACCTTATATTCAAGTTCACTTATACACAACGGTTTCCTTTAATAGTGAAATTTAGTTGCACTCTATATTTTAGTTGATATATTTTGTTTCAAAATCACTTCATTTTCACTTTGTGGCTTGCGATATAAATTGTGAAATTGGGATCAATTCTGGTTTAATAAAGTTATTACTATTATTGAAGCTGAAACTCACCACAAACAGGTAACATAATAGTACGCATGCTCATGTAAAATTTCATGAGAATCGTATGATCAGATTATAAAAAATATATTTTTTGTAAGCAGACTACCGTAAATCGCTTTATTTCGAACAGAAAGAGGTATAGACTTGAACTTTCGAGGTACCTTTCAGGCTTAAATATCTCGTCTGAGTTCGTTATTGGGAAAAATTAGTCCTATAGTAACGCAGTTATTCATATATCAAATTTTCCCTAGTTTTTATTGATATTGCTCCAATCAATTCGAGATTTGGAAGGGTAATGTTGAGTCACATGTTCCTATAAAATTTTATAAGGATCATATAATTAGAATATTCCAAACGGAAACTGGAATTTTGCGAGCGGAGCAACATTAACCGCATTAAGAAACCATAGCAACAGTTCCACGATCGAGTTTTAATTTAGTATTTACATATTAAATAACGACAAGAAGAATCAAACAAAATTCCGTGAAGATCATTTGATTAGAAGGCCAAAAATAATTATTTTATGAGGATCGTGGGTGATATGAACTAAAATGCAAAAGCTCCTTACATCACATCATTACCTTTTAACTTTTTATCCTTGTATTGTTGAGCTTTCAGTCTTTGTTTTCTTATCCTCGTTGGTTGTCTAGACAACGTGCTTTCGTTGCATTTCAACGAATGACAGAACTACTGTTAGACCCGAAATAACCACTACTTCAAAATGCAAACTCTAGATGGCTCAACACAGTAAGTTTTCAGATGTGGCTATACACAAAATGGTGAAATCAGTAAAAATTCAAGTGTAAGAGCATCAGGGAGATTCAAAAATTGATTATCGTTGCTCAATTTGAAAGCAATCATTTGGAAACTAAAATCCAAAACATCCAGAGATAATAATTGAAAACTGAACATAAAAATTCAACGAGAATATCATATCCAATCTCCTCTCCCAGAATTCGTTCTTCAAATAAAACTCGTCAAGCATGAAACTGAGTTTTCCAATAATCACAAAATTCATTTGAACCCGCAAATTCATCGAGATGACGTTCCCTGGTTCTTTCAACTCAAATTAATTAAACCAGAAGCCTCCACTCTGATACCCTCTGCAATCGAGTGTGAGGTGGAATGAATGGCCCTTCAATATCCCACATAAAAACACTCAATACCTATCGGGACCCTCCTCGCATCACAATTTTTCCACATTCAATTAATATCGAAGTCCGGAACACACTGCGAAAACTCAATCAGTAATGAATGGTCCGACAATTTTTGATGTTGCCTCGTATTCAGGCGCTCCGATCTCCATGGATGCCGGGGGAACATCGTGATCGAAAATGGCCAAACTCGAGAGAACTGACACAAAAGAACATTAACGCGAGTTTCCGAACAACAAAGAAGAATTGAAAAAACCTTTTAATTACTTCGGTCCCCATTCAACTCTGAGCGATAGCTCGAGAATGAGTCTATTGATTCCTCGTTGATTGCCGGGGTATTGGATAGTCTTTTAACGGAAGGAGGAGGAAGGCTTTGATTCGATGGCTCTGTAGAACATGGTCAAGTTCACCTCAATGTTGTGCAACACCCTCTTCGGATATTTAAGTTAATCATTTCATTCGGAACGTGGAAACGTAGTTTTTATCTACACTACTCAAAAATGGGAGTGGATAATTTGCACACTAGTTTTTGGATAAAACCGATAATCTTGTTCGGGAGTAATTTTTTTAGATCGCAGTGGGCTATGACAACCTGAGCAAAGACCTCGAATCTGATGCGAATCACCGCTGGGAACTCTGGGGCGATATGCATGGCTTTTTCAGTGTCCTCAAGGCACAGCCTACATTCAACGTCTTTAGCCTGACCGATTTTGTGCTAATGCGCTTTCAGCCTGCAGTGACCTGTCATAATCCCGAAAAGTTTTCTAAGTTTGGCCTTGTCTAGACCTAACGCTTGGGCTTCCATCTTTTTGTTCGAAGCCGTTCCAAGGTACGCCTTTGAATGTTTCAAGCCTGGATGGCTCAGTCAGAAAGATTCTAGACTTGAGTTTTCATTCTGCCTGTTATCATCCGCTTAGCCACATCATGTAGTATACCCAGGAATGGATCCAGGTCTACCAGAGGCAGGTGTTCATTCCAATTTAGAGTTTTATCCCAGACTATTCCCAGGTATTTTGCCTCATTGGAGAATTGTATTGTTTCACCATGTACTGTCGGCGGTTCTTATCCATCCAGCTCCCGTTTCTTGATGAATGGCACTTTAACTATCTTTTGTGGGTTAAGGGACAAATCTTCCCTTATACGCCATTTGGCACAGGGTCCCCCCCTTAAAAACTAGTGTGCTCTACCCTAATGCAGTAAATCTCCGGATTTTTTGGTCCAATGGCCGAGTCCGTTAGGTATCATACTGCGTTACCTAGGGAGGGTGGACTCCCACAGGTACCACCTGGCCACCCGATTGGTCTTGGGCTCGAGGGTGTAGTGGTTAAAAATCTGCATGCTGGACTAGGGAGGTATTTCGTTTATCTGTTCGCATACACTCATGTTCGGTATATTCTCATGAAATGTCCCAGGGTTAAGCGGGACTTGACGGTTCGACCGACCTCATTCTGAAGCTGGATCTATTGTGAGACGTTTCAGGGTTTGTGGATTTCGACGAAACGGCTAGTTCGTTGGTGCTTGACGCCAGGATCAGTCCAAAGAGTTCACATTGGCTTGTGGGTCTTGACGTACAGGACGGATTGACGGTGCTCGTACCAGGATCAATTGAGGCATCAAACTTGAGATTATCTCAGTTCATGAGACTGCGTTCGGATGGACGGATAAGAAGCCCTTTCGGCCTGTGAATTGCTTTCTAAAAAACTCGGGTACTGGCAATGAAGAGCCAGTAGAGTTTGGATAGTGTTTCGCTGCTACCAGTCAGACGGTTGTAGGTTTTCGAACTGAAGACCAAACCAGAAGCTGGGTTCATGGGAAGCGATGATATGGCGTAATCCTTATCACACTTTCTTCCTCTGGGGGCAGACTGTGGAGACTGCTGAGTAGTCACTTGGTGAAAAAGCTACGCTTACATGCCAATACAACTAACTGGTAGAATTCACACCATTTGTCGATAGTGTTAGTATCTCTTGAAGGACGGCCGATATCGTCACCTTTCCGATTTACCTTTCACTATGATTGCTAAGTCATCAACAAATGCTTGAACATCGACTCCCCACAGCGAGATGATCGCTAGCGGGTCATCAACGAGAAGGGTCCACAGTAAGGGTAAGAGAATACCCTCTGCGGGCAGCCCCATTTTGTATATGTACTTATGTATTAAGTAAGTTGTCTACCTACGGTTAGCCAACATAGTAGAGAAATAAACAAAATTAAGATTCTGACCTGCTGGACTCTGCATGCTTAAAAAAAGTTACTTCTGTTAGAAACACCCTCAAATCACGATTTAATATCAGGTGGAGCTTCCTCTAGGTCTTTGTAGTGTTCCTACTATTTTCGGCATTGTGTCATTGAGGTTATCAATGAAAGCTTGAGGATTGTTTTCGCCAAAGACAAGCTGTTGTTATATCTGAGGTGAGTAAGATGAGCGGTATAATTGCTGACATTGCCGACCAGAAATCCGAACTCATCTCTAAACATGTGAATTCTACCATCATAGTTGTATTGGCATGTGAGTGTAGCTCTTTCACCAAATCACTACTCAGCAGTCTCCACAGTCTGTCCCCAAGGGCAGAATGTGTGATAAGGATTACGCCATATCATCGCGCGAAGCGAGAATCCCGCCGAAGGGATGAACCCACCAGTTTCCAGTTTGGGCTTCAGTTCGAAAACCTACAACCGCCTGACTGGTAGCAGCGAAGCACTATCCAACCTCTAATGGCTATGCATTGTCAGTATCCGAGTTGTTTGGGACGCAACTCATACGCCGAAAGGGATTTTTATTTATCCACCTGAACGCAGTCTCATGAACTGAGATAATCTCAAGATTGATGCCGCAATTGATCCTGGTACGAGCACCGTCAATCCGTCCTGTACGTCAAGACTCACGAACCCATGTGAATTAAATACCTCCCTAGTCCAGCATGCGGACTTTCAAGGGAGAGGCCCTGTGCTGCGATGGACTTCCTGTCACTGTGTTAATCAACCGGGTCAGCCCTCCATTCCACCATAACGGCAAAACTAGAGCCCCATTCGGAAGATGTTCCACCACACAGTTCCAGTGATTGGCGCGAATGGCATTACTTTAAGCATCGAGACTTAACCCTTCATTTCACCGGGATGAAACTAGGGTCCTAATCAAGACAAGCGACTCATCTCTGAACAGGCAGGATCTCGACCTCTGTGCAACCCAGTTCTCATGATCAAGAGCCGATATCTTACAATCAGGTGCTTCCTACACAATCGCGTTAGCCTAGTGGATGTTCTTGCTTTCAAATTAAAATTGTGCAATCTATTCCGGATTGTCTTAAGTTCTGAAATATAATTGAACAAATAGCTATTAATAATGACTATGATACTATTTCGGATTGTTTGACCAGAAACTATGCTACCGGTTACTTGCCGGAATGAGCTATCATTCCTCATGATTATATACAGCACTTCCACGTGCGATAGCGATCCCACGCACTACTGACTATACTTTACGGAACTCGGAGGCGGTGAGCAACTTCTTGTTGACTTGAACCTTCGTTTAACCAACACACTAATTTTTCGAGTTGGACTGCTTCTATGCGCATTTTAAATTCCTCACAATTAATCCACAACTGATACTTTGCAACACCAGATCGATTTGAATTGTACATTATAGCACATACGACAAAAAAAGATCGTACACCTACAAGAAATGAGTAATTGTAATTAAGCCATTCGGTGTCATGAGTACCATTTTTATGTGTGTATGACGCTTATATACGCCTCTCCACATGATATTTACAGCAATCCCGAAAATATGATTCAAGTGCAAAAAGTCAGTTTTCTGCAGAATGTTCCATGTCAATTTTTGAGCACTGTAGATGCAACGGTCTGTTCTTTTTAGATTAAAGATGCTGCACATTCGTAACGTGAAGCCGACAAGCTCATCTTCCAGAAGACTCTGCAACACCTCCATTACTCCAACAGCGCTCCAAATATCATCCCAAAACTTGAGACCGAAATGTGAAAGACGTTCCGAGCGGCTACAAAGTTCGAACGACTATGTCAGAACTTGTCGCGCGGCTCGTTGAAAATCACATCGCCGTCTTAGCGCAGACTTCTACTTGACCGACCTTCAATTAGCGACCAAATTTCGCCCACGTTGAGCGGAATAATTAAAAACAGGCGGGGCACATCTGTATTCTCTCAGCGTGCCACCGCGCGCAAAGTTGAAAGGTTAAACAGATTCCGACCTGTTCAGTTTCTCATGCGAATCGATTCAACCTCTCCCTTTGTATTCGGTCGAACGTGTCGATTCGTCGTTGGATAAAGCGAGGAGCGGGACCCCTCCAAGGATAATCTGGCTTTTCAGCAGATGAATTGAAATTGTTTGCACGCGTCGTGTTTATTGAAACACTGGTTTTTCTTGGAATGACAAAGGAGGCCGAGCTGTGCGGTCCGTGAAAAGCAATCTGTATTATCCGCATGTGAAAACGTTTTTCACGTCCGCGAGGAGGTTCGCTTTGACCCGGATTTCGTAATCGGGAAAATGTTTGTGATCTCGGCGCGCCGACCGCTTTGATCTGAGGTTTCGCGTTTCGACCTTGCCCGGTCTTATTGGAGTTTAGACTTATCTGGCTGTCTAGACTTATGATGTCGATGAAAAATGAAATCCAGGTGATGTTGCTCTAAAAAGACACTCCGGAAGTCCCTTCAAGAGTTCAGTTAGGACCTTAGCTGGGCTCAGTTAGGGTCTTTATAGGTTTTATACGTCAAATTTGGTTAAAATCAGACGTAGCCGAAATGGTTTATGAATCAGAAAACGGCTTCCAACGGGACCTATCAGGCACAGTGCAGTGAATTTCGAAGAGGTTTTAAAACTTACTTGAAGGTTTGTGGGACGACTCTCTTCTGCCTATTGGACTGCTATTTTTATGAGGCCCTTTACACGCAGCTATTTTCGTTTAGACTTACTCCAGTCTTATTCTTACATTATTTCGCATTTTAATTTGAAAATTTATTATTTTTCATAATTTTAATATACTTCTTTTTTGTGACATTCTAAGTCAAAAGTAATGTATAAAATAGGTTGTGCAGATAATCGAGTTTGACAAGAGTTGCATGGCGACTCTATTTGTCAAATATTGTCGATTGTTAACAGGAATACAATTTATGGAATGATATCGCAACTAGAAAAAAAAACAGGTACAACAGATTTTAGAAACGTTAAAAAATTAGTGCAATTAACTTAACTGGCAAAAATTGCTGATTATGAGACAATAAAGGGGATAAGTATGAAACATTGAATTGTATCAGTCCTTACTTGGTGCAAATCCATATCAAATAATATTGAAATAAGGTTATTCTGATTTTAATCAGTTACTTTCCTAGAATTAAATAATTTTCAAATAATGAAACAGAATCCAACGACAATTTTCCAAAATCAAATTAAATCCCTAATAACCCCGGAATGCAGCCTCTTTCGGAATACCCCAAAAATAAATTAATTTTAATGAATCCACAACCTCCAAAAATGTATTCTTTGATTAAATTACACAAGGAAGATTATCCTATTAGAGCGGTTATTTCGTTCGTTAGTGGACCTTCATTTAAACTTTCGAAGGAACTTATTCAGATTATTTTAAAAGAAACTAAATTCCAAGCTAAATACTCGATAAAAAATTCTTTATAGCTAATAAACAACAGATGCAATACAATTATCAAAGAATATATTTTAGAATGCCTAGATATTGACACTAAACAAAATTATTTTCAATTTAAAAATAAAATTTATAAATCTGAAAACGGTTTGATTATGGGAAATACCTTAAGTCCTTTATTAGCAGAAATATGCATGGACAATATTGAAACTGAAATTCACCAAAATCCCCTTAAGAAATACTTTTTATATTGGTATAGATATGTAGACGATATTTTCTGTTGCTTCACAGGTACAGACAGACTTTTGGGAAAATTCTTTTTATTCATCAATGAAATATATCCTTCAATTGGAATCACTATGAAAACCGAACTTAATAATTCTATTAATTTTCTTGATTTAACTGTTACTCGAATAAATAATTCACATGATTTTTCAATATTTCACAAACCAATCTATACGGATTCTATTATATACAGTAAATAAAATCATCCTCTAAATCAAAAACTATCAGCATTTAATTGTATGATCCATAGATTAGTTAATATTTCCATGAATCGAGAAAATTATATTTCAGAACTTAACATAATTAAACAAATAGCTATCAATAATGACTATGATCCAAAGTTAATAGACAAATTATTGATTAATTAAAATAATAAAATAGCTTTAAATATGGTGTTTCTTAATATAAAAGAAAATTTTAAATACATTTCCTTAAAATACCTTAAAGGTATTTCTGAGAAAATTTCTACATACCTCAAAAATAAATATAATTTGAGAACTTCATTTAAAGCTGATTCAAACTTGAGTAAATTTATTAAAAATAATAAAGACTGCACACATAAAGACTGGAAGAACTTTTCGTCATAGGATGTGTGAACATTTGAAGAGTTTCCTCAATAATAAAAGCAATTCTACATATTCCAACCATTTGTTAGAAACAGGACACACTTTCAACCATAACTTTGAAATTCTACATATAGAAAGCAAAAGTTATGCCCTGAATCTGTTAGAATCCCTAGAGATAAATAAACATAATAAAATTGGAATATTACTTAACGAACAAATAGATTTAAATAACTCACCTCTGTTAAATATATTCAGATAAGCTTTTTTGTATTTTATTTATTGTACTTACTGTAATATAAATAGCAACGGATTTCGGAAACAAGCTTAGTTATTCAAAATGTGATCTTGCCTGATGATGCTACTGTGATAGCGAAACAATTGTTGTGAATTTAACAATTAAATTTGTGAAAATCAGAATAACCTGAAAGACCACGTAAGATTAAATAATTTATTGGCCTTAGGACGAAACGATCCGCATCTGGGGTTTCGCAAATTGGCTAACAGATTTGGAAATCTACGAAATATAAAAGTACGTCCAGGAATCGTTCGTATGTCTTTGACAAGACAAGGCTATATATCAAGGAAACAAAAAAAATTCGCTAAATAACACCTTTACAAAAGGAACGAAGGATAGCATTTTGTTAACATTTTCAAGAAGATAATTGCAATAATGTCTTTACATCTGATGACAGTTGTTTCCAACTTGGTGGAAATCACTAAAAAATCCTATCAAAACCAGTAAAATAATGGTTTGGGGAGCAATATCTCAGCGTGGTGCTACGCCTCTCTGTATGGTTGATGGTATCATTAATAGTGGAAAGTATTGTTGCATTATAAATTATTTTTTCCGTGAAAGGCGCATGATTTAATACAGAGCTTGGATGCAAGTACACCAAGTGACAACCATTTCATGGCCAGCAGCTTCACCAGATCTTAGCCCTATTGAAAATATATGGGGACTAATGAAGAATGAAGTTGAATTAGCAGCGCTATGAAATAAAGATGTTTCACAGTCTTGGACTGCCATCACCGAAAATTATGGAGGTGATCTAGTTTCGGGTGTACCTCGATGTTTAGTCAAGTGTTTACAGTTAAATGGAGGTTGTATGAGTAAATAAGATGAATATTTTTTTATAATTTTCTAATGCAAGAATTAAAAATATATACTGAATAATTTCAACTGAGCTTTGTTTTTTCCGGTTAATTTCTAGACAGACCATATACTCATCCTTGCAATTAGGAAAAAGCCGTTTCACGATTGGTTTATCCAGGTAATTGTTTGTTGTTTTAGTATCTCGAAACACTTCCTTCATTAGCTGTATTAATTATTAATCTTGTATTAACTTTGTGTGATGTACCAACAGTAAACTTGAGATGATTAGCTTTAGAAACACCTTGTAATTATCTCGATTATAATGGTTTTGGTCGCTTATTCTTGAATTAGACTCAAACCATGAGGATGAGAAGGTTGTGGATGGAAACTTTAATACTGCAGGCTGAAAGTGCATTTGCACAGAATCGGTCTGGCTGAAGACAACGAATGCAGGCTTTGTCTTGAGAACACTGAAACAGCCATGTACAACGTCTCAGAGTGCCAGATGCTTTTATAGCCCAATGCGAACTGAAAAAATTACTCCCAAACAAGATCATCAGTTGTAACGTTAAAAAGCGCTGCACTGTTGATTTAAATTTCAATCGCTCAAAAAAACTCCAATAATGTGATTAAACTAAGACCATTAAGAAGTTTGGAGTTTCCGCAATGAAAGTCGACGCTATTATCGCATGCGCTGTAGAGTTGCATTGTTTTCAAGAAGCGTAGAATTTCCCAGATTTCTTTCTTTCGTATTGTGAGATTACACAAAGACACACATAGTGGTATTGTAATCGAATTAACGTACCTAATCCATGAAAATCTTACGTCTTGCTATCGGAGATCTTATTACCGGATCATCTTAGTACTGGAGGTCTTAGTACCGAAGATCTTAGTGCCGGAGATCTTAGTACCGAAGATCTTAGTAACGGAGATTTTAGTACTGGAGATCTTAATACTGGATGTTCTTAGAACTGAACAATCTTGCTGGAGTGCCTTTTCTCTTGGATTATCTTAATACCAGTCAATCTTCCGTATGCCGAATTTAGAGTATCTTACGACCGCACCATCTTGTTATGGACGCTCTACTGGTCATTTGGAACAATTTGAAACTGCACACTTGCTGATTATTTACAGGATAGGAACTATTCTTGGAAAAAACACCTCATTCCTATAACTTGGAGAACAATATGCCAGAAGATCTCAAAGATATGTCCTTACGTAAATCTCGGAGTCACTATTTCAATTGTAAAGATGAAACAAATAGAAAGAGAGTACGAATTTACATTTTCACTATCAGGTTGACAATCTGGGTTTCAATCAGGAAAGAAAAGTTTTGTTTAACTTTTCATAGGCGCACCATGAGACACTTAACGAACTAGGATGTTTCATGTGCAGACGGATAAAATCGCTAGCGCAAAATAGAGCGTTTCAGTTTCATTTCCTTCTATCTTCTTATCATACCCTTCGCTGGTGGGTTAGCGACTTTGATTTTAACTTAATGCCCCGTAGCGGGTCTCAGGAAGGTATAATAACAGTCATTGTGATACTTAGCTTCAACAGTAACTCAGTCAAATGTATAGTCAATGCGAGTAACAACAGTATTTGCTAAGTACTCAGAACGAGTTCGAGCTATTAATATTTTTAGTTGTACCAGTACAGGAAGTTACATCAAGAATACACAAGCAAGCAATTGTTTCAGGCAATTTAAACTGGTGTTACACATACAGAATGTGAAAAAAAAGAGAAATAATATTAGGAGTACAAATAAGTTTTCGCCGTTTTTTGACACAAATTAAATATTTATTATAGAAAAACGATGTGAGACTGCTTGCTGAGTGACTTCTAATGTTAGAGCAAGTTCTTTTTGTGTTTGAGATGTATCTTCCTCCAATAATTCCTCCAATTCTGCATCCTCGTAAATTTTTGGCCTTCCACTGCGATCTTTGTCTTCTACGTCGAAATCACCGATTTTAAACTTTTGAAACCACTCTCGACACGTTCTCTCACTCAAAGAACCCTCACCATATGCTTCTACGAGTAATTGATGCGCCTCAGCAGCAGATTTCTTTAAATTAAAGAAGTAAACTAATATTCCCCGCAAATGACGCTTACTTGGCTCGAATTTTGACATTTTCAACTTATAACAATTATATTTTACCAATATAGAATCAATGATATTAATAGGTTATGTTGTTCTTGAATGTCCAAACTATTTTTTGAGTCGGTTATCATCTGCGAAAGCTAACCGAAACTCCGTGCCGCGCCATCTACAATAAAACGGCGGAAACTTATTTGTACTCCTAATACAATGAATGGTAATCCTAAGTTTTAAAAATCCAACAAGAGTACTCCACGTTGCAAAATGGCGAAGGAGCTCAGTTTGTTAGGTCGTCCAATATTACAAAATGGCGAAGGAGCCTTCCTGAAAATAAAAAAATTAATAAAATGCTCAAAATATTGTCCTTATTGATACAGCACTACACTGTATGACGGTAAATTGCCCTCGTACTCTCGATGCACTTATCTCTAGCACTAGAGATCCTTGGGCACTGTAGATTTTATCAGAGGTAGTAGTAAAATATCCCATTTATTATTGGGTGTCCTTATTAAGTTGGCACTTAGTATAATTTCAATTTGCAGTGCTATAGTGAACTAAGAAATCGTCAGCGCAGTTAGGATTTCGACTTCCAGGAATTCGCCTTTCCTCTGGCACTCTCGCTAAACGCTGAGTTATCTTGTTAACGCAACGAAATATGGGAGTGTGCAATTAACATATTTCACCGCCGGCTTTAGCGCTCCGTCTTCATAGTAGAAGATGGTTTAGCTCTTAACGAGGTGCGGTAAGAGGTTCATTTACCTTCCATTCGTTCGTGATGCCGCCTGGGTACTTACAAGTTTTCTTTTACATTTCAGTATGGAGTAGAAAGTATCTCTACGGATTTAGTTTCGTATGGGACGTTTTTATCTGCATTAGAAAATGAAGAGAGACTGGAACAGACACATTTCCTGTAGAACTTTCAGCCAAACAGTATTTTGTAGATGATGGAGAACTAATTGTGAGAAAGTTGAAGGCATGTGCAGTGAGTTAGTAACCAAATACATAACTTTATGAACTGTATAATTCCGGTTAGCGATCTTGGTTTCACGGTTTATCCAAAAACTGGACATCGTCGGGGAAATATAAATTAGAGGTGAACCACAATAGTTCGTGCAGATTCAGTGGTAGGGTGAACAGACGCCCGCTAACTATAAATAATAACAATAATAATTACCTTAGACTGTTAAAGTAGGAGACCAATTCAGTGGTTCTGTAATTTTTTATGCAAATCGTATGTAAAATATTGCTTCGACAGCAGCCTTAAATGTAATAGCTCACGAATTGTATAGAGACCGACGCCAGACGATAATAATTAGACCAATTCATATACAAATTTGAATTTCCGCGAAGTGCGGGTTATCCCTACTTTAGACGCCCATTATTCTACACTGCTGCTTTATCCGGATCTAATGTCGAGACAGGACTGACTCCATAAACAAATTCATAATTCAGAATGGAATTAATACTTCATCCCGAAGAAACAAATCCCTCATTATTCTTCAGGACGATTCCGTAATGCCTCCTCCAGAATTCCGAATTACGTATTCAGAATTCGAAGCACTCATAACCTGAATGAATTTCGTCTCTTATACGCAGCTCGGCGGCCGAATTCTGGACGGGGTAGAACGGGGAATGGAGCATATAATTCAGAAATTCGACAAACGCCAACCTTCATAATGCACATTCATATTTATGAATAAGTCCATAAACTTGTTTTTGCGCTCGGGAAACATTCGTGGTATTTCAGGACGGAAATAGTGTTACGTTATCTCGATTGAATTTTGAACCTCCGCTCTGTTGGACGGCTTATATTTCTAACTGAAATATTCAGGTTTGTATTACAACAGTGCTTAGTTAAAATACCGTTTAACTTTTCTTGCATTTGATACATCAGAAATCTGATAAAATTCGTTTTATGTCATACTAATTATATATAAAATAAAATAGAAAGGCCTTTTACTTGATAGAAGAAATATAACAAAATTGAAATATGTTTATCTTCTAGAAATTTTAATTTAAAAAAAATTTTTATTCAAAAAACTTTTAGAAATAAATTTATTTCTAACAAGCACCGCTTACATTTAATAAACGTATATAATCAAAACTCAATATATAATGTCAATAGAATAAATAACCCAACAGATATACGAAAGTAATTAAAATTAATAAATAAATATTTTAAGGAGACAAAATTTTGTTTCTGGTCTTACCGTTAAGAACACCAATTGCCTTTCACACTTCACACTGTTCTTTGATTTTGTTAGAACATAGATCAATCTTGAATTATATAGTTGATCTGTATTTCGAAGCCTAAGTCTTTTAACACGTGAGTGATATAGGTTGTTTTTGATTTTGATATTTGGAATGTTAAAAGAGGACTGAAGACGGGATTGTCTAGAATTATATTTGTTTTTTGAAGATATAGTGCACATTTTTTTAGAGATTTTTGAAATAATTTATTCGAATATTTAAATATATTAAATATTTCAAATAAATTATATTCTTTGAGAAGTCCTTTAAGTGTGTTCATGTTTTTAAAAGGCAATTGGTGTTCTTAACGGTAAGACCAGAAACAAAATTTTGTCTCCTTCAAATATTTATTTATTAATTTTAATTACTTTCGTATATCTGTTGGATTATTTATTCCATTCGACATTATATATTGAGTTTTGATTATATACGTCTATTAAATGTAAGCGGTGCTTGTTAGACATAAATTTATTTCTAAAAGTTTTTTGAATAAAATTTTTCTTGAAATTAAAATTGTAGGAGATAAACATATTTCAATTCGTTTTAATATTCAAATTTTGTTATATTTCTTCTATCAAGTAAAAGGCCTTTCTATTTTATTTTATATATAATATATAATTATATTTTGGCTTCAATAAATTTCATTATAGAATGTCAATGAATTTAAATAAACCTTAAAATTACTCACACTGTTATTTGATTTTGTTAGAACATAAATCAATCTTGAATTATATAGTTGATCTGTATTTCGAAGCTTAAGTCTTTTAACACGTGAGTGATATAGGTTATGTTTTTGATTTTGATATTTGGAATGTTAAAAGAGGACTGAAGCGGGATTGTCTAGAATTATATTTGTTTTTTGAAGATATAATGCACATTTTTTAGAGATTTTTGAAATAATTTATTCGAATATTTAAATATATTAAATATTTCAGAAAAATTATATTCTTTGAGAAGTCCTTTAAGTGTGTTCATGTTTTTAAAAGGCAATTGGTGTTCTTAACGGTGAGACCAGAAACAAAATTTTGTCTCCTTTAAATATTTATTTATTAATTTTAATTACTTTCGTATATCTGCTGGGTTATTTATCCCATTCGACATTATATATTGAGTTTTGATTATATACGTCTATTAAATGTAAGCGATGCTTGTTAGCCATAAATTTATTTCTAAAAGTTTTTTGAATAAAAATTTTTTTGAAATTAAAATTGTAGAAGATAAACATATTTCAATTTGTTTTAATATTCAAATTTTGTCATACTGATTATTTTTAAATTTATTCATATTTCTAGAATTTCACAGTCGAATATTCATTCAAAATAATAAATCTACTTCGAACTCAAATTGAAAATCCTATAATATTATACTTAGTATACAATGTTTCAGCGCACAATCAACTCATCTGAAATAGTTTGAAAAATATTTCTAAGATTTTGCGTTTTAACATAGATGGTGAAGGTCATTGAAAATACATGAAATTATACAAGTCAATCCATATATTTGATGGATTCGGTCTTTACATGATGGAAATTCATTCTCAACTAGTAATAAATAAAATTCAATTTCCACAAACTTTTTATTGTTGAATGACTAGTTTCGCTAAACTGTGGTTTAATCATATTCTACATTTGAACTACTACTGTGTGAAAGCTTACATTCTTTTATGTATATTGACAGTTATTGAAGGAAGTGGGACTACAAGTAAAATGGTATTTATTAGGGTATTCTCAATTAGATGGAGAGATAACGTCGATGGAAATAAAAGTTATTGGTATAGTCGTTGATTTTCCCTAATTACATGAAGATAATCAATAAAGATGACTCATTCGTGCCCGTTTGTTCGTTTAGGAGAATTTTCTGAGAATTATATCGGTTTATTTCGAGTGATTCTAAGAATGTTAATCTTGAACCCTTACTCTCGATATATTATTAGATAATTTCTGTTTCGTTATTGAAATTATGTTCAAATTCTATTAGATGGTTGGCATATGCGGAATGTGTTGAATTTGAACTATAGCTCTTTTGATGTTCGTGTATTCTTTTCTTAAACGATCTATCGGTCTGACCAATATTAATCATTGGGCAATCCTTACAAGTTAGGTTATAGACTCCTGAATTATTATCTTTGTTTGATTTATCTTTATCATTTTCAATATATTTATCAATTTTTTTAATGGTTCTGAATGCTGTTACGTAATTAAAATTTTCAAAATTTTTCTTAAAATAATATCATATATAAATAGATAATCCGAAGACATTTCCAATTATTAGGAGTACAAATAAGTTTCCGCCGTTTTATTGTAGATGGCGCGGCACGGAGTTTCGGTTAGCTTTCGCAGGTGATAACCGGCTTAAAAAATAGTTTGGCATTCAAAAACAACATAACCTATTAATATCATTGATTTTATATTGGTAAAATATAATTTTTATGAGTTGAAAATGTCAAACTTTGAGCCAAGTGAGCGTCATTTGCGGGAAATATTAGTTTACTTCTTTAATTTACAGAAATCTGCTGCTGGGGCGCATCAATTGCTCGTAGAAGCATATGGTGAGGGTGCTTTGAGTGAGAGAACGTGTCGAGAGTGGTTTCAAAAGTTCAAAAACGGCGATTTCGACGTAGAAGACAAAGATCGCAGTGGAAGGCCAAAAATTTACGAGGATGCAGAATTGGAGGAATTATTGGAGGAAGATTCATCTCAAACACGAAAAGAACTTGATCTAACATTAGAAGTCACTCAGCAAGCAGTCTCACATCGTTTAAAATCATTAGGAATGATTCATGAAGGAAATTGGGTTCCGTACGAATTAAAGCCGAGAGATATTGAACGCCGATTATGCTTAAGTGAAATGCTGCTAGCTAGACATAAAAAAGGGTTTTTTACATCGTATCGTAACTGGTGATGAGAAGTGAATACATTATGACAATCCACAAAGAAGAAAATCATAGGGATTACCTGGCCACGCGTCAACATCAACAGCAAAACCGAATGTTCACGGAAAAAAACTTATGCTGTCCATTTAGTGGGATCAGCTAGGTGTAGTGTATTATGAGTTGCTTAATCCGAGCGAAACAATTACTGGAGCCCTCTATCGAACACAATTGATGCAATTGAGCAGACATTGCACCGTCCGAGTATCACCTGTTCCGGTCCATGGCACATGCTCTGACGGCCCAGCGGTTCACATCTTATGAGGATACCAAAAATTGGGTTGATTCGTGGATAGCCTCAAAAGACAAGGAGTTCTTCAGACGTGGGATTCGAATGCTGCCTGAGAGATGGGAAAAAGTGGTTGCAAGTGATGGGCAATATTTTAAATAAATTTATATTACCGTTCTTCTATAATAATTATTTAATTTGTGTTAAAAAACGGCGGAAACTTATTTGTACTCCTAATATTTTAAGAAAAATTTTGACTACATAACAGCTTTCAGAACCATTAATAACATTGATTATATCACAAATAATAAAGATAAATCAAACAAAGATAATAATTCGGGAGTCTATAAGTTGACTTGTAAGGATTGCCCAACGGTTTATATTGGTCAGCCGGTAGATCGTTCAAGAAAAGAATACACGAACATCAAAAGAACTCTAATTCAAATTCAACACATATGCTAACTATCTTATAGACATTGAACATAATTTCAATAACGAATATGAACTTATGCATATCGAGAGTAAGGCTTCTAGCTTAACATTCTTAGAATCACTTGAGATAAACCTATATAACCCTCAGAAAATTCTCCTAAACGAACAAACGGACACGAATAAGTCACCTTTATTGAATATCTTCATGTAATTTGGGAAAACCAAGGACTACCGCAATAATTTTTATTACCATTGACGTTATCTCCCCACTTAATTGAAAATTACCTGATAAATTCTACTTGTAGTCCCACTTCCTTTAAAACCCGTCAATACATATATAAGAACCTATGTAAGCTTTCACACAGTGCCAGTTCAAATGTAGAATATGATTAAGCTACAGTGTGGCGAAACAATTATCATTCAACAATAAAAAGTTTGTGGAAATTGAATTTTATTTATTACTAGTTAGGGCAATCCATTTCAAAAATCACCCGTTTCTTGAATATCTTTTTTTGGAAACACCCTGTATATTGGAAATATAATAAACCTGCTTTCAAACGAAATGTCTAAGATATCTGGTTCGGCAGCTACAGAAGAACAACTCACTTTTGCAGAGCCCTGTATAAGAAGTGAAGGTGTAATTTTTAGAGTTTGTTCAAATGGTAAACTTGAAGAAGCCATTATGTTGGAGAAACAATTGTTGTAAATTAACAAATTGAGAAATTAGTTTTTGTTGCTTTATTTCATGAAAACGTACAAGGTGATTCTGACAAATATATCCTTCTTGCTGTGCTTAGAAACAATATAATTTCATAAAATTTCGTCTCTTTGAACTGAAAGTGAAGAATGATACTTTCTGAGGGACCGTTAACATGTGTAACAGGACGCAATAAATGGAAAAGTGGACTCTTTGTTGCCAATTTCACGGGCGACAAGACACAAAAAATTATATCTGATTGAAACGTCCTGGTCGTCTGGGAGACCGCTCAATGAAGGGGGAAGAAATGTACGATCAGATAACCCGACGTCCCGAAAACATCCTTAAGATGATCTCACGGGATCCTTTACAGTAATTATATCATCGTTTCTTGGAATATGCTCGGGAAACGGGGATAATGAAATGAAGATGTATCTTTAGTGTATAAATCTCCAGTTTGTGAGGGCGTTTGAGTTTCGTCATTAGGAAATTGGGTAAGGAAAACATTGTAGGTTCCTTAATTGATATATCAGGCTGGAGATTAAATTTCTCTTTTCATTTATAATAGAAGCAGATTGAGTGAATCAGGGGGATTTTCATTCGGATTAATAGATGATTAATTTCTCGAAAGAAGGGTTTTTTTCGAGATAATCTCAACTATTTTATTCCTGAAAGGGCAAACTAAATGAGAACTAAGATCAACTGATCTTCACTTCAAAGGGTTTTCCAATAAGATGTTTCATTTTGATATTGAAAAGAACGAGTATATTTGAAAGAAATTAATATATGTTTATTTCATTGTAAAGAGGAAGGTATTCCATTAAAATAAATAACGATATCAGCCAATTGCCTCTCTTCATGAAATTTTCCAAAACGAGTTCGCACATTTTCGACTGTAGGTCCTCGATAAATTCACGAATTCCATCTTTGAGGTCTTGAATCGATTGTGGATATTGTCATAGATCTTACCTTTCACGTGACCCCAAAGAAGGCAGTCCTAAAATGTTAAATCATAAGACCTCAGTAGCCAATTGTTATCAACTTTTCGATAAATAACACGACCAGGAAGCGTTTCTTGCAAAAATGCGATTGTTTCGTTGCCTATGTGGCACGTAGTGCCCTATTGTTGGAAATAAACGTTTTCCGCATTAATATCCTCCAATTTCAGCCATAAAAAATCATTAATCATTTTCGAATAAGCAAGGTCCAATCACGCCGAAAACCCAAATACCGCACCAAACAGTGACACGTTGAATATGGAGAGGCTTTTCAACAATCATTCTTGGATTTTCTGAGTCTCAAATGCGACAATTCTGCTTATTAAGGTGGCCTTCGAGGAGAAATTAGGCCTATCACTGAGTGTTTTGATGAAAATCCGGATCGTTTTGATGCATCTCAAGTAGCCAATCAGCGAAGATACGACGTTGCTAGTGATCGAGCAGCTTGAATTCTTATGTTTACTGAATTTTAAAAGCCTTAAGACTTAAGTTCTTGTGCAAAATGCGGTGTTATGTCGTGTTTGGAATGCCCAATTCAAAAGATCGACGAGGAATCAACAAACCTGGGTTTTTGTCAACACAACGGGTTACCGCAGCAATATTCTCAGTGGTTCTTGAGCGACGCACACGATTTCGATTCTTCACATTACTAACTTGTCCTAACGGTCAAATTTTTTCCTCAGTTTCAATAAAACCGGCTAAGAAGGCGCTTCACGATGATCCAAAAGTGATTTAATTTTGCGAACTACGACTGCAAAATTTTCAACATTTTTGTAGTGAATTTTAACAATTCCGAAGCGTTGTTTAAGCATGTGTTGTTAAATTTTCAGTAAATTTACTTGTCAAGTTACAAAAGATGACAGATAGCGGGGTATCCAAAACCTCTTATTGGAAAACCCTTTACTATAATAATAAGTCTCTCTATTGCCATCATCAGACTTTTTATTCTGTGGCTTTCAAAATAGACATCAATCTAGAGACAAAATAAACGTCAAATTTAAAATATTGGACATTTTATTCCGCTAATTTGTGATAGTTTATTTAAAATGGAAAAATTATTTTATGATAAATTATATTGATTAAAACAAATTGTAGAAATTACTATGTTTTACTACCAATAAAAATATATATTACACATTTTCTTGTGACTCGAGTTTCGGGAAATGAACTATCCCATCATCAGACAACTGAAAACCTAACAGTGGTACAGAGGTATTTAAACAAAAGTGATAAATATTTTGAATATTTCAATAGATTCTAGATAACACCTAATAGTGGTACAGAGGTTTACAAGCGGAACGTGATAAAAAAGCGGGTTAAAATAGAGGGGCCTTCTAACAATATCAGAATGTCGGCAATCGACAAAAACGGTTGTTAAACAGATGATACCCATTGAAATTTCTCAAATAATTTTTGGGGTTACATAGCTCCTTACATCATTCATTATTCTTACGTTATTTTGTTGTACATCTCAAATATTTGGATTTACATAGCTCCATACAGTCATTCATTATTTTTTTTTAAATTATTTTTATTGTGAACGAATTTGAAAATTTCAATAATCAAGTTTCTTTTCATTTGAATCTACATGTAAAATTTTCTTAATATTTTCTTTTGTCGAAAGGAATTACTGTTTTCTAAAGAATGAGTGGCAAAAGTGTTTGCTTTTCATTAAATTCATTTTATGTTCGTTGAAAAAGGTTTTAAACAGATGTTACTTTTTGAATATCTCAAATATTTTCGATTTACATAGCTCCGTACAGTCATTCATTATTTTTACATTATTGTTATTGTGAACTAATTTGAAAATTTCAACAGATTCTTGATAATCGAGTTTCTTCCCTTTTGATTTTACATGTAAAATTTCAAGATTATCTATTGTGGGAAAGGAATGACCGTTTTTTAGACAATGAGGAGCAAAAGTAGAATATTGTTTATTTTTTATGAAACTCATTTTATATTCGTTGAACCTCGTCTTGAAGGAACGTCCTGTTTATCCTATATATTTATTACTGCACGTAGATAGTATTAATATTATTATGTTTCAGTCTATTGAAAATTTTGTTACTAATTTGTGGTATGAAGCTTATCCTATGGAATTTCTCTTTTTTTTGTCCTGAAGGATAAAGTAAAGAGAAGCTAGAGCTTTTTCATGTTATTTGTTAAAAATAATATTATCTATTACGTTCGTATTGTAACCGTTATTCGATGCTAATGACTTCAAAACTTTAATTTCTTTGTTAAAGTTGAGAGGGTTGATAGTTACCCATCGGATGTTTTTTTAGAGTGATAGAATTTTAAATTGAAATGAAACAGATTGAAATTAAGATTGAATCCAATTTCTTTATTTGAAAGATGATTTTATGACATTTATGTTTTGAAAATAATTTCCGGCATATGTCCACCATGACTAGCTCTGAGGAACCGCATTCGACCAGACCAATTTTCGATCATTTTTTCGAGTAATTCAGGACTTATTTCATCAATATACCAGTTATGTTGGCTTCCAAAGCCTCTATTGTTTCTGGTTTATCAGCATAAACCAATGACTCGACATAACCCCAAAGAAAATAATATAGTGGAGTTATGACGCATGATCTTGGAGGCCAATTAATTGGACCATTTCTCGAAGTAATGTTATCGCCAAATCTTTCTTTCAATAAATCAATTGTTGCGGTAATAGCATGAGGTGTAGCACCTTCTTGTTTGGAACCAAAACACTTCTGGGTCGATACCATTCAAATTTTGAAATAATTAATCATCAATCTGTAAAGAGCACCATTCACTGTAACATTAGCTCTAGCATCGTTTTTAAAGAAATATGGACCGATGATGCCTCCAGCTTGTAAAGCACACTATACAGTGCATTTTTCAGGATGCAATGGAACCTGCAGAACTTCTTGAGGATTGTTTTCATTCCATATACGGTAATTTTGCATGTTTACACAGCCGTTCAACCAGAAATGAGCTTCATCACTAAACACAATCTTAGGATAAAAAAGTGGATCAACTTCAAGCTATTCTAGGGCCCAATCAGCAAACAAACGACGCTTATTATGGTCCAGTGGCTGTAGTTCTTGAACCAGTTGGATCTTGTATGGGTGTAGACCAAGATCTTTACGCAAAATTTTCCATGTGGTGGATGCACAGAGTCCATCCTGTTGTGAACGTCGACGAATAGACAAATTTGAATCATCATTAACACTATGACTTACAGCAGCGATATTTTCTTCTGTACGTACAGTTCTTTGTCTTGTTATTGTTGTTGCATCGAGTAGAGAAAATGTTGTCCGAAATCTATCGATAGTTCGATAATAAGCTGCTCTGATGGACGATTATGTCTGATTTTGAAAGTAAATTTCAACAATTTATAAACGTTGTTGCAGCGTGAGTCTTTCCACCATAATTTGTTAATGCTTACTGAACAGAAATGTCAAAACAACATGGCTTTTACCTTCTGTCAAATTACAGTTATCCCTATCGAAAGTTCTATCACTCTAAACGCACCCGATATTTCCATTCCAAAAGAATTCCCTTCTCCCCTAATATATAATTCACTTGAGAACATTAGTAGTTCTATTTTAACAACGTCACAGTGACATGTCAGCCCATTGTTCTTGTCCTATGCCATACAAAACCGAATTGTCACAACCACCTTGCCTCTCGGTACGGACAACATAAAATACAATACTCATCATCCCGGCCGAAATTAACATTTATGCTTCCTGGTATTAGATTGCTTCATTTCCTATTGTTGAAACAATGCCCCAGGGATATTCGGCAGAATACTCATATATCATGCAGGGATATTCGATTAGGTTAGCCGAAATACATCATTATGTTCGATTGCATTTGATAAATTCAATTTAATCATAATCCAGTGTTGATGATGGCATTCAGTATACACCCTTCATGAGTTTTGTAGGATTTAGCCTTAATTAGGATTCGCAGATTGAATGCAATAAAGGGGGTTAGATATAATACATCGGCACAAAGCTTAAATGGAAGTTAAAGTAATTTCGTCTATTCAATATTTGCCTATTGCAACATGTCACACTTTAATTTTTCCTATGAACTTTAAGCATTTTGAAATATTGACGTACAGATTCATCTATCATTCAGTTTATCAAGTATCAATATCAAGTACCCGTGGTCCATATAGTTCCATACTTCAACGCCAGAAGCGCTGGGCTTTTCGTAGAGTTACGGCGTAATTACGTTTCGTTTATTGACGATATCGACGTCCGTTTTGAACACTTTAGTTGAAACTGATTGATGTATTGATGACTTAGTTAAAAGATTGTTTAACGTACTTTCTATTGAAATAAGTGGTATCAATTGATTTTGGATTATTTGGAGAATTGTTTTTTTCGTGGAAAAATTATTGGTGCCTTAGATTTTAGATTTTGGAGTTATGTAGGGGCCAATAAAGTCGATATTTTCAGATCAACCAAAATTTCATCTTCTTTTGCCTATTTATTTGAAGAAACAATTTCGTAGCAAATAAGTTATCAACGGAATGACCATCTGCTCTAGTTTGAAATAATGATTCGTAACGTTTCCATTGAATATATTTGATACTGATATTCAATTCATCACGTGCGTCGAATAAAATGAGATTTAGAATATCAAGATACAGCTTTGGACCCCCATCAGTGAATAGCAAGGATCCGAGCACATCATTTCAGGCCGTAGAAGGTCGTATTTGAAGTTTTATCATTTGACACTTTAACACAAGGTCAGTGTAGTTTTGACTTCAGGATACATTTAAGTCTGGGTGATATAGATTCTGTCAAGAAAGTACCGGGAATTATCGATTTAAATCTGGCGGGGCAATGAGGCAGGTATAAATTTTTTTTCCTAGGTTGGTACCACTGTCCTTAATTACTATGCCAAGCTTGAGCGGGATCTGTCAACTAGTGTGTTTGCAACAGCTGATTAAGTCAGTCGATGTCAGAGTGCGTGCCGATTTTTACCATGGGTGATTACGTTGAGCAAAGAATTTGTTTAAAGTTTTGTGTTGCAAATGAATTTTCGTGTACCGATGCATTGAAAATGTTGCAAAGGGCCTTTGGTGATAATGCTCTATCGAAAACTCGTGCATGTCAGTGGTACAGAGCCTTCATGGACGGTCGTGAAGTGGTCGCCCATCGACGGCTTCGATCGAAGATAACGTCGATAAAATTAAGGAAAGGGTGCTGGAAAACCGTCGTACCAGCTTGAGAGAGATAGCACATGATCTTAAGATATCCCACGAGTCCGCACGTACGATTTTGATTGATATTTTGGGCATGAGAAAGGTGGCCGCACGACTCGTACCGAAAGACCTGAATTTTCTTCAAAAACGTCATCGCGAACAGGTTGCTTCAGACATGCTGGATCGCTGTAATTCCGATTATACATTTATGGAACGCATTATAACTGGTGATGAGACCTGGGTCTACGAGTACGATATGCAAACAAGCCAGCAATCATCGGAATGGGTGGCAAAAAATGAGCCGAAACCGAAAAACCACGCCAAAGCCGCTCGAAAATGAAGGTGATGCTCATTGTTTTCTTCGATATCCGTGGCGTGGTGCACTACGAATTCGTTCCAGAGGGCCAGACGGTAAACAAGGAGTATTACCTAGGCGTTATGAAACGTTTGCGTGAGCGTATCCGTAAGAAGCGGCCAAATTTGTGGGCGAACAACTCATGGATTTTGCATGACGATAACGCGCCTTCTCACCGAGCTACGATTGTGACTGACTTTCTCGCCAAAAACTCAACAAACGTGCTTCAGCAACCACCGTATTCGCCGGATTTGGCTCTCTGCGACTTTTTCCTCTTCCCAAAACTAAAATTGCCCCTTCGTGGCACCCGTTTTGAGTCGATTGAAGCCATAAAACAAAATTCGGCGCGAGAGCTAAAGTCCATCCCGGAAAGCGCCTATAAAAAATGTTTCGATAATTGGAAGTGCCGTTGGCATAGATGTATTGGAGCAAATGGAGCCTATTTTGAAGGCGACCCAATAAATTTTGTTGATTAAATGTAAAAATGTTGTTCTAATTGAAAATTCCCGGTACTTTCTTGACAGAGCAGTATAACTTATATAACTATATATATATATATAACTATATATATACACAACTATATATATATAACTGAAGGGTGGTTAATTTAGAGGAACTTTTTGTGGTGGGGATTTAATTACAGATTGCGCATGCCTCGTGTAAACTGAAGTACCATTTCTGCTCAGTAGTATTTGACAATTCATAATGGAAAGACCTAGCCCGGAACAGCTTCTACAAATTGTTCAATTTCATTACGAAAATGGACGTTCTACGAGGAATGTGTAACGGGGGCATAGAGAAACTTATAGTCCACATAATCGGCCTAGCGAACGCACACCTCTATCATCCGTAAGTTTGAAACCCAATTTTCATTATTGCATAATACTCGACCAAATAGACCACACCCAGGACGTGGTGAAGAAAATATAGGGGCGATAGCGGAAAGTGTACGTAAAGACCGTGAAATCTCGATTCGTCGCCGTTCTCAACAGCTTGGCCTGTCATATTCAACAACTTGGCTTATTTTACGTAAGGATCTTTCTTTACAAGCTTACAAAATTGCAAGAACTGAAGCCGACGGACCTTTCGAATTATTACGCAAATGAAGGTATAACAACCACGGATAAATTAGCTCGAATATTCAACTCGTACTTCATTAATGTCGGTAGGGAGATCGCCAGCCAGATCAATGGACCACCAGTCTCTGTCATAAAAAGAAAAAGAGAGAATAAGACAATATTTTTCAGACCAACAGATGAGAAGGAAGTACTTGGCACAATAAACGGTCTTAAAAATCGTAAATGCCCTGGGGTTGATGGAATAACATCGGAACACTTGAAAATTGTTGGTGAATTTATAAAAGGGCCTCTCACCTATCTTGTTAATAGAATTTTTACAGAAGGAAAGTTTCCGGAAAATCTCAAAACAGCTCTAGTGAAACCGCTATATAAAAAGGGTGATCGGAAAGATCCTTCAAACTACAGACCGATATCATTAATAAGTACAGTCGCAAAAATTGTAGAAAAAATTATAAAGGTGAGACTGGTTGAATTTTTGGAGGGAAACAATCTACTTTCCGGAAGACAGTTTGGTTTCAGACCGAAAAGATCAACTGAAGATGCTATCGTTTGTCTAACGAATGATATTTATCGGGCACTTGATGAGGGCAAATTCACATTAGGGGTCTTTCTGGACTTAGCCAAGGCATTTGACACTGTCAATCATCGGAAATTGTTAGACGTTATGGTGGACTTTGGTATAAGAGGAATCGCAGATGATTTGTTTCGATCATACCTTGAAAATAGAACACAATGCGTGCAGGTTAACGAAGACATCAGTGAATTACAAACAGTCTTAACCGGCGTACCTCAGGGAACGGTACTGGGGCCAGTGCTGTTTTTGATGTATATCGATGTGTTGCTGTCTTTGAAGGTGGATGCCGATGTGTCATCTTTCGCGGATGATACAGTAGTTCTCTTTACCGGCTCTACTTGAGAGGAAGTTGTGAATAGGGCGGAGTACAACATGGAAAGAATAAAAGATTGGCTGGATGAGATGGACCTGATGCTCAATATGGAGAAGACGAAGTGCATGGTTTCCTCTAATAAAATATCAAGCCTACCCAAAATTGACCATCTGGTACTGAGGAATAGCAATTCTGGTGATTTTATTGAATGTGTGTCATCGAAAACTTACCTTGGAGTCAAGATCGACCCTCACCTGAGATGGGACCTTCACATTGTCAAAGTGACCAAGAAACTAAGATCTTTGTTGTTTACTTTCAAACGCCCAAAAAAGCTTATGGAAGATGATTTTCTCAAAATTCTCTATCACGCACTTGTTGAAACACATTTACAATACGGAATATCAGGTTGGGGCGGAACGTACAAATGTCATAAAATACAACTGAAAATTATGCAAAAAACCTTCCTGAAAATTATTTATAACAAAGAACGAACTTATCCCACACAAAAACTTTTCGATGAGGTACCAATGTTCAACATGGAAAAACTTTACTATTATAGGGTTCTTTGCCTACAGTACAGAAACAGGGGAGAACTGTCGTTTATAAAACATAATCACAATACTAGGCATAGGAGAGATTGCGAGTATGTCACAGAAAGGGCAGCTAAAGCGGTGGGTCAGAGATCGTTTTATTATACAGCTCCACGAATTTACTCTCAAGTTCCACCTAATATAAGAAATATGAACAGCTTTCATTCATACAAAAAAAAGTTGAAAATCTGGTTGAAAAATTTGCTTTTTGATGAAATTGACAGGGTGGCCGCGGTTTCTACTTGAAGACGCATTGGAGTGGTGAAGATTGCTTGTTTTCAGCACGTGGATCTTGTTTCTTATTATCATTATTATTTATTTTTTTTTTGGATCATATTGCTTTGTTTAAGTATTTGTGCAAATATATTTTTTATTGTATTAATTCAATTGTTATAATTTAGTATAAAATTTTTCTAAATTTATTTTGAAGTAAATCACATTATTGTTGTTATTATTATTATTATATTAATTGTGAGAACTCTTTCATTTATGTAGTTTTGGGAAATAAACATTATTATTATTATTATTATTATTATTATTTCCGTTTTAGTCGTTGGTATCTTGACAAACTTTGGACCAACGAATTAACCGGCTAGATCGTGTGATATCACACCTCTCGACTTTTTCCTTTGAGGCTATGTAAAGTCCAAAGTCTATATGGATAAGCCGGCGAAAATTGAGGTTTTGGAGGCCAATATTACTCGTGTTATTGGCCAAATACCACAAGAAATACTCAGACGCGTAATTGAAACTTCAGAACGGACGTTATTAACCGTAGTCACGGACAACATTTGAAAGAAATTATCTTTAAAAAATAATTCTAAATAATGTTTCTTTTGTGTAATAATAAAGATTATAAAATAAAATTGTTTTTATTCATTTTATTGAAAAAAATACCTCTACATGAATCATCGGATATATAGCTACTAAATAATTCCTTAAGTTCCTTAGGTAATCATTGTTCAAATTCATGTGAACAGATATAAGAATTTTTTTTCAATTATTTGCTTACTGAATATTTTCAATATATCATCTCATTCGAAGTAATAGAATATCATCTTTTATTATGGCCTTAGCTGCGATAATGAACCAACTTCAAAAGCACATAATCTTTTCAATGAGCATATGGTTTTTTATAATTTAATAAATCATTTAAGTGGCTATATTTCCTTCTTCAAATTATAAATCTCCCACACCATGAATTCAGTATTTTACCTTCACTTCCTGCTTGAACAAGCCCATTTGTAACTAGCTAGCCGTTGATACTGAAACTCTGAAACTGTATGCGACAAACAATAAGATACCGACAGGTAAATAGCTTAACATCTGTGTTTAATGAACGAGAAAATTTTGTAAATACAGGAAGTGTCCACGACCAGGCTACCCCATCATTCCATGGTCATTCGAAGCCGATCTGAAACTGATATTTTGGTTAATTCTCTCGGAGGAAAGCAGAAATTTACAGACCAGAATATTTCCAGGATTCAGTCAAAAAAAATTTCTCCTCTTTTCATGTGTCAGAGAAGATTTTTGCTGCAAGTAGCGAAATAGTTCATACGCCATAGTTACGAGTGAGCAATAAAAATAATATACATATTGCATTAATATTTACATGTTTCGTTAAATATTTACTACTCTGTCAAGAAAGTACCGGGAATTTTCAATTAAAACAACATTTTTACATTTAATCGTCAAAATTTATTGGGTCGCCTCCAAAATAGGCTCCATTTGCTCAAATACATCTATGCCAACGGCACTTCCAATTATCGAAACATTTTTATAGGCGCTTTCCGGGATGGACTTTAGCTCTCGCGCCGAATTTTGTTTTATGGCTTCAATCGACTCAAAACGGGTGCCACGAAGGGGCAATTTTAGTTTTGGGAAGAGAAAAAAGTCGCAGGGAGCCAAATCCGGCGAATACGGTGATTGCTGAAGCACGTTTGAGTTATTCGCCCACAACTTGCCACCTCGATTTTCCGATTTTGAAATGCAATTGTAGAAAATCGCTGAGACCCATCAATTTCTAGTTCGAGGCGGTGCAACTTTTCCGCTTTTTCATCCCCGTAACCTAAACCCCCTAACGGGGGTGAACACAACCCCTTGATTTTTAATAGCGATGAGATATGTTGCGATAATCAATTTTGGAGATGGTATTGAGTACTATCTGACCCTTAAATTTGGCTTCAAAATATTCATCGATAATGAAATAACAGCAAAAATAGTGAAAGAGGCAACGTGGAATTTAAATAAAATAGAAAAAGGCTTTTTACTTGATAGAAGAAATATAACAAAATTTTAATACCAAAACAGATTTAATCTGTCAGTCTTCTATAATTTTAATTTCAAAAAGCTTTTAGAATTAAAATAATGTCTGCATAAGCACTGCTCATATTTAATAGACGTATATAATCAAAACTCAATATACCATGTCAAATGGAATAAATATACGAACAAATATAAATAAATATTTGAAAGAGACAAAATTTTGTTTCTGATCTTACCATTATGAACACAAATTCCTTTTCAAAAACATAAAACACAACTTAAGGACTTCTATTTAAGCAATTATCCGGTACCACTTTGAGGTAAGATATACTGATAGTTGATTTTGTTATTTTAAATATTATTTAGGGCCGATGAAGGGATTATCGGAATTCTAATTGTTTTTTGAAGGTGTAGTGCATGTTTTGAGAGATTTTTGAATTAACTTATGCGAATATTTAAAAATATTGAATATTTCAAATAAATTATATTTTTTGAGAAGTCCTTAAGTTGTGTTTTATGTTTTTGAAAAGGAATTGTGTTCATAATGGAAAAATCAGAAACAAAATTTTGTCTCCTTCAAATATTTATTCATTAATTTTAAATGATTATTTATATTTGTTGGTTTATTTATTCCATTTGACATTGTATATTGAGTTTTGATTATATACTTAAGTATGAGCGGTTCTTATGTAGACATTTATTTCATTCTAAAAGTTTTTTGAATAAAAATTTTTATGAAATCAAAATTGTAGAAGACTGACAGATTAAATCTGTTTTGATATTCAAATTTTTAAAAAAAAATATGGAATTTATCTGGGAATTATTATTCTCATCCGACACATTTCAAAGTTATTTAGTAGTTATGTTGTTAATTTTTTGTCCAAAAAAGTATTAATTTCTTGTCCAAAAAAGACGGACCATGCTTTTGATTTACCTCAGTCTATCGTGAATTTTTAAAAACGTTACAAGAGTGAAAGTGATTGTAAATTTGTAGTAGAATTAAAATGGTGTATTCCGTAGAAGAAAGGGTGGAAATGATAAAATTATTTCTTAGAAATAATGACTGCGCGAACAACAGTGGCTTTGTGAACCGCTTAACGGCATTGTAAACCTGCATAACTGTCGGTATTGATCAGATGAAAATCCAAGATTATTTCGAGAGGTGCATACTCAGCGGCCCCAAAAATTAAATGGACGGGTATTTATTGAAATCACATAATCGATCTTTTTATATCCGTTAATCTCACCCTCGTGCAAGTATTGGAGAATGCAGAAGACCATCAAACGATCATTTTCCTACACGATGGCGCACCACGTCATTTCGTTCAACCGGTGTGTCAGTTCTCAGATGAAAATTTTCCTCACGCCTGGATTGGAAGAAGGGGACATAATGAGTGGCCACTCAGATCACCTGATCTGTCTCCACTGGACTTTTTTCTATGGGGTCACCTGAAATCCAAGATTTATGCTAGTCAGCCTGAGTCAGCCCATTTCCAGCATTTAATTAACTAATCACAAAAGTAGGTGCTTTTCCACCATTTTACCTCTCATATCGTTATCAGCGGAAATTTTGAAGCGATATTTTAGGATCAGATAGTACTCGATAATATCTTCAAAATGAGGTAGCAACAACCCTCATTCCTATTCAAAATCAAGGGGTTGTACTCACCCCCGTTAGAGGGTTGCAGTTACGAGGATGAGAAGAGCGGAAAAGTTGTTTCCCCTAGAATCAGAAATTGACGGGTCTGAGCGGTTTTCCACACTTTCATTTTAAAGTCGGAAAATCGCGGTGTTAAGTTTTAGTTGGACCACACTGTATGTTTCAATCACATCTCTTCAAATTTATACAACAACATTTACTTTTAATTTCACTTTGAAATCCTAAAGCAATGAGGGCTATCCTTTACCAAAGTTACGAGTACAGTACTCGATTGAAGATCAGTGTTCCATTCCTTCAAACCAACTCGGCGGTTTCTTACTCTCCAGTTTTTCCAGGTGGATACTGGAGGAACAGAATCATTTTGAACGAATATGAGCATTCGCAGATGAAAGAAATTCAATATTCCCGTTCCTTATACGTTATACTGGGAACCTGAATAGAGTTGAAGGATTCACTTAATGGCTGAGTGATTTCCATATATTCAGAAGTGGATTCCGCTGAACGTGAAATCCATATAGGATGAAAAATTCCTGGATGAATTTTCATTATGGAAATCTAGAGCAGTATTACTGTCTCCTGGTGGATTATGTCGGGAGATAATATACTACTCTGTCAAGAAAGTACCGGGAATTTTCAATTAAAACAGCATTTTTACATTTAATCGTCAAAATTTATTGGGTTGCCTTCAAAATAGGCTCCATTTGCTCCAATACATCTATGCCAATGGCACTTCCAATTATCGAAAAATTTTTTATAGGCGCTTTCCGGGATGGACTTTAGCTCTCGCGCCGAATTTTGTTTTATGGCTTCAATCGACTCAAAACGGGTGCCACTAAGGGGCAATTTCAGTTTTGGGAAGAGGAAAAAGTCGCAGGGAGCCAAATCCGGCGAATACGGTAGTTGCTGAAGCACGTTTGTTGAGTTTTTGGCGAGAAAGTCAGTCACAATCGTAGCTCGGTGAGAAGGCGCGTTATCGTCATGCAAAATCCATGAGTTGTTCGCCCAAAAATTTGGCCGCTTCTTACGGATAAGCTCACGCAAACGTTTCATAACGCCTAGGTAATACTCCTTGTTTACCGTCTGACCCTCTGGAACGAATTCGTAGTGCACCACGCCACGGATATCGAAGAAAACAATGAGCATCACCTTCATTTTCGAGCGGCTTTGGCGTGGTTTTTTCGGTTTCGGCTCATTTTTTGCCACCCATTCCGATGATTGCTGGCTTGTTTGCATATCGTACTCGTAGACCCAGGTCTCATCACCAGTTATAATGCGTTCCATGAATGTAGAATCGGAATTACAGCGATCCAGCATGTCTGAAGCAACCTGTTCGCGATGACGTTTTTGAAGAAAATTCAGGTCTTTCGGTACGAGTCGTGCGGCCACCTTTCTCATGCCCAAAATATCAATCAAAATCGTACGTGCGGACTCGTGGGATATCTTAAGATCATGTGCTATCTCTCTCAAGCTGGTACGACGGTTTTCCAGCACCCTTTCCTTAATTTTATCGACGTTATCTTCGATCGAAGCCGTCGATGGGCGACCACTTCACGACCGTCCTTAAAGGCTCTGTACCACTGATATGCACCAGTTTTCGATAGAGCATTATCACCAAAGGCCTTTTGCAACATTTTCAATGCATCGGCACACAAAAATTCATTTGCAACACAAAACTTTAAACAAATTTTTTGCTCAACGTAATCACCCATAGTAAAAATCGGCACGCACTCTGACATCGACTGACTTAATCAGCTGTTGCAAACACACTAGTTGACAGATCCCGCTCAAGCTTGGCATAGTAATTAAGGACAGTGGTACCAACCTAGGAAAAAAATTTTTACCTGCCTCATTGCCCCGCCAGATTTGAATCGATAATTCCCGGTACTTTCTTGACAGAATGTATGTCTCTTGGAGTGACTTGGAGTACTTCGATGAAAGTGTTTCGTGTTTTTATGTATATTAAGATATTGAAATATTTTGGCCGTTACTATCAGGTAACAAGTGTTTAGAAAATATTAATTCTCACTACTTAAATCTTCGAAAGTTTGAAATTTTCGTGACTGCTATTTCGAGGCATTACCTGAATATCGGACAACTAAAAACTCAACAGTAGGTACAGGGTATTTCTGCAGATCATATACAGAGAATAATAACAAGAATAGAAGTTTAGAAAATGCCTCTGCAGCAAAGAGAAGTGGTCAAGAGATCTTATTTAAATATAAGAGGGACTGCAAAATAATGTTGTTTTCCTAAATTAAATTCAAACGAATAAATTATTCAAAAGTATTTCTTCGTAATGAATAATGTAATACCCTTCGTTATCAACAACCCTTTGGCATCTAGTGTGAAAATTTTCAATGCCGGACCAATGAAAAGCAATTGGTTTTGGAGTAAAATAACTCTATATTTATTTCTCGCATATGACTTGATGAGACATTTTTCAATTAATAAAGTAAATAAAAACATCTTGGCTTGGTTGTTGGTTGTTATTTATACAATGTTCCGAAAAACCAGATGTTATTTTATTATGTAATATACTTTTTCCATGTTTTTCTACCCTTATGTTCATAGATCGTCCTGTCATTCATTACAATCTAATTTGTGTATACCGCTTTTTTCACACGTTTCACGACAGTGTAGAAATTGTAGAAATTACTATGTTTTACTACCAATAAAAAGATATATTACACATTTTCTTGTGACTCGAGTTTCGAGAAATGAACTATCCCATCATCAGACGATTTATTCTGTTTTAGTCTATTGAAATTTTGTTACTTTTTTGTGGTATGGAATTTTTCTTTTTCTTTGTCCTAAAGAATGGGGTAAAGAGAAGCTAGAGCTTTTTTATGCTGTTTTTCAAAAATTAATTTTTCGATTACGTTCATATTGTAACCAGTGTTCGACGCTATTGACTTCAAAACTTTAATAGACAAGAAAACTTTAACAAAGAAGTTTTGAAGTCATTAGCGTCGAACAGTAATTACAATACGAACGTAATCGATAAATTAATTTTTAAAAAACAGCATAAAAAAGCTCTAGCTTCTCTTTACTCTATTCTTCCGGACAAAGAAAAAGAAACATTCCATAGCATAAATTTCATACCACAATTTAGTAACAAAATTTGAAATAGACTTAAACAGGATTTCATTAATATTATTTGTACAAATAAAAAAAACTTAGGTTTACTCTTAGTCAATAGCATAGTTTCACTGTCGTGAAACGTGTGAAAAAAGCGGTATCTAAAAATTATATTGTAATGAGTGCCGTGCATTTTACATAGGTCAGACAGGACGATCTATAAACATAAGGGTAGAAGAACATAAAAAAGTATATTACATAACAAAATTACATCTAGTTTTTCGGAACATTGTATGAATAACAACCATTTCATAGATTTCAATAAAACTGAGATTTTACACATAGGTAATAAGAGCAGAAGAATGGACCTTTTTGAAAGTTTGGAAATTGGTTTAGCACATGGTAAGAAGCTACCAATTACAAATGAACAACTTCAATCCAATTTATCAACATTGCCCTTATCTGTAAAAGATTAGGACCCAACTAATACCATATTTTTACACTGTTAAAAATTGTACCTCTGATCTACCCTACCATTATAAATAGGATTTTAAGTTTTCTTGTCTTTAGTTTTGAAAATGGGCTAAAAACCCGAAACATATGTTAAGAGATAACTCGCGATGGGATTTTTGACATCATCCAAATTTTCGAATTTTTTTCCACTAAGAAAATGTAGCGTTCTGAATAAATGGAAATCCGAGGGTGCGATATCGGGCAAGTACGGTGGGTAAGGCAATATCTCCCATCCCAATTAATTTATTATTATATTTATATTATTATTATATTAATTATTAAGATTCGTCTTCCATTGTCCTGTTGTAGAATAACGCCTCTTCTGTTGACAATCGCCGAATACTTTTCGATTAAATATTGGTTCACTCGATCCAGTTATTCGTTGAAGCAATACGTTGCATGTGTTGGCTTTGTTCTCTTCGGACAGATATAGGAGACCCAAACACCTGCTCTGCTTATTTTTCCAATCTGCTGCAAATGTTCTTGGATGTTGGTTAAGGGTGTTTAGGGATTTCTCGATTGTTAGCTAACAAATGACAATGAAGTATTGACATGCGTAGAAACGACTTAGCTTTCTGGTTGCACTTTTATAATGAATACTTCAAATTTACATTATCCATTACATCCCAACTATCTTTAATATAAGCTAAGTGAAACATTTAAAGACATTTTTCTTCTCACAAACTCCCGATGGTTCAGCTACATTCTGGGCTACGGCAGCAATGTTTTCAGGTCACTGAAGGAGAACGTGAACGAGTTATTTAATCATATAACGCTTCAGTTTCAGGATCTCGTTTCACAAATTAATTCAAATGGCCGTGAGAGCATCTCACTTTGAAAATATGATTTTAATATTTCCTGGTTTTGTTCAAGCGCGAATCGATCCATTTCGTTAATGTCAAATATTCTACTAACTCCATGTCAAAATACGAAGGACAGAAATGTTACCAGACTCGAAATAATCGCTACTTCAAAATGCAAACGCTTGATGGCGTACCCTTTATTATAAATGGTTCTGAGGAGTTCAAAATCATCACCGAACAACAACCTGAAACATGACTCCCAAGCATCATAACTAATAAAAATGAAAAAATGAAGAGGTCCCAATATACCACCTTGGGGAATACCAGAGCAATATATCCTAATAGGACTAAACGTCACCAATCTCTATTCTTTTTACTACCAGAGCGTAATTATCAAATTAAAATCGATAATAACTTACTTGGGAATTCAAGATCTCACAGTTTCTTTATCAGAACACCATGATCAATGATCCTGTAGCTATTCATTGAGCTAACTGGACGATAATTGCCTTAACTAACTTGGAACGTTCACAAAGTAGAATCAGAAGAAATAATTTATATAACAATAAATATTGTTTTTTCATTGTTCTCGCAGTTATTCTTCGCACTTTCTTAATTTCTAAACTAAAAAACAACTCTTCGTAACCTCAAATCAGTTCAAGATATGTTCAGAGAAACCGTCCTCAAAAATCCCAAATTTTTACTCTTAGAATTGAAAATATAGTTAAATGAATGCAGTATGCGGTTCACACAGTTTTTATGTTTCACAATTTAATCAGAATCCTGAAACGTGTTTCGGTCTTTCGATCATATTCAAAGGAGTACAAAAAGGAACTAAACTTGAAATTGAAAAGGTTCTCTTATTACTTCTTAGGACATCTGTGTATTTTTATGGCGCATGGAAACAACAGCATCTACTATAGGAATGTTACCAAAGAGTATTTGGGAATTTATTGAATTCTCCTTTTCTTCAATGGTTTTTTGATGGAGAGAATCTTCAAATAGTCTATTAGTTTACCCTCATTGACACTATATTAATATATAGTTCATCCAAAGATGTTACTTTAATACATCTTTGTCATTAGGAAAATGATTATTTTCGATACAATCTTGTGTAAAACCGGTTTATTTCTGGTTTTTCAAAATAGACATCCTCTGTTCTTTGACTCCATGTTGTAAATATCGGCCTATCTGTTCTTTATATGTAGCATTACAATAATCACATCCAAATTGATGGATCCCCGATTCGGAAAAGTTAGGGTTCCTTTATTTATTGTTTACCAACATCATAGCTGAATTATCTCTATTTACTGTTAAAGAATTCATTTCCATTTTACGAAGATCATTAGAGATCATACTGTGGCTTATATAAAAGGTTTCAGCTGCAGGATCTCTAATGGAAATTAATTCTTCAGCACCAAATAGAAATAATTTAGCTAAGATGTTGGTAAACAATAAAGAAAGGAGCTCCATCTTTTCCAAATCGGGGATCTATCAAATTGAATATGATGATTGTAATGCTACATATATAGGACAGACAGAACGATGTTCACAAAATACAATCAAAGAACATAGGATGTCTATTGTGAAAAGCCAGAAATTAACCGGTTTTGCAGAACATTGTATAGAAAATAATAATTTTTTTAATGAGAAAGATGTCGCTTTACTATATCATGTTAAAAAGGGTACATTCATGGACTATTTGGAGATTCTTTCAAACGAACAAGCCAATGGGAAGAAGGAGAATTTAACAAATTCCCAAATACTATTTGGAAACACCCCTTTATTGGATCATACTGTTATTTCCATGCGTCATAAAAATACACTGATGAACTAAGTGTAATGAAAGAACCTTTTCAATTTTAAGTTTAGTTCCTTTTTTTACTCTTTTGAAGATGATCGAAAGACCGAAACACGTGTCAGGATTATGAATAAATTGTGAAACATAAAAACTGTGTGAATTTTTTAATAAAAATAAATATAGTTCTGAAAGACCAAGGGTTCATCAAATCAGATTGAATTAAAAGCTTAGGCACAATTAGTAGATTCGCCTTACCCAATGTAATATCCTGTTATCTTATAGCCGCTTTACCTTCGTTCTTTTTTGTTGACTTTTCCAGCGAATCATATGCAGAGTTATGGAAATATATGCATTGGAGCCCTACCCTTTTTGGCAACTAAAAAGTTTTCCACAAAATTTCTCCCGTTTCCACAATCGTAGTGTGGCATGCCTGTGAGTGCGTTCCCCATTATTTGGGTGTTAGTTACAGCCCACAAGCAATTTACCTAATATGCTAGGCCATTATTCAGATACCTTCATCCGGCATCTGATACCTATGCGTTAACGTCAAATGTATTATGGAAATCGCTTTCTACACCTTCATTCCTGACTGATCAATCAAGCCACAGAGATAACGTATGGATATCTGAAAATCTTGTAATTTCGTTGAAATCTTGGTATTCAGGTTGGAAAAAGAGATTTTGGGACGTCAGATGCAACATTGCACTCGTGAAATAAAGAGTGGGCCATCTAGCGTTTGCATTTTGAAGTAGTGGTTATTTCGAGTCTGGTGACACTTTCGTTATTCGTACTCTGCCAGAAAGTTAGTTTAATATTTGAAATTAACGCAATGGATCAACATAAGCTTGAACAAAACTGAGAAATAACAAAAACTCATTTCCAAAGTGGCGAATCCACTATCCAAACTTTTACGTGGAAAATTCAATAGAAATGTAATGCTCTCACGACAATTTGTCGATCAATTCGTGAAGCGAATTCGTGAATTTGGATTGCTATGTAATAGAACATCACATTCACTTTCTCGTGCAATAAGCACACCTGAAAACATGGCTGCTGTAGCCCATAATGTGGGTGAACATCCATCAACATCAACTTAATATCGTGCTCAAGAACTAAACATATCTAGAACTTCTCTGGGAATAATTTTCCATAAAGTCCTCGGTATGAAGGCTTATTCAGTTCAAATAGTGCAAGAAGTGAAGCCTGGTGAACTCCGATGCGTTTCCAATTCGTTCAAAGTGCTAATGATCGTTTAGTATGGCCGAAGATGAGCATTTTCCAGGAAAATCGTCTAATATTACTCAAGGTTATTCTGATTTTAACAAATCTTATTACTATTATGATACAACGATCGTTTCGTTAACAAAGTAGCATCTTCAGGTAGGTGGAACATTTTACATATTTGAATAACTATCGGGTGTTTTTTTAGAGTGATAGAACTTTGAATTGAAATAAAACACAAATTAAGATTGAAACCAAAGTTTTTTTTCTTTGAAAGATAATATTATGGCATTTATGTTTTAAAAATAATTTGCGGCATATGTCCACCACGACTAGCTCTGAGGAACCGCATTCGACCATACCAATTTTGGACCACTTTTTCGTCAATAACACGGGTTATGTTGGCTTCCAAAGCGTTTATTGTTTCTGGTTTATCAGCATAAACTAATGACTTGACATAATCCCAAAAAAAAATAATCAAGTGGAGTTATGTCGCATGATCTTGGAGGCCAATTAATTAGACCATTTCTGGAAATAATGTTATCGCCAAATCTTTCGTTCAATAAATCAATTGTAACGGACGCAGCATGAGGTGTAGCACCACCTTGTTGGAACCAAAACACTTCTGGGTCTATACCATTCAAATTTTGAAACAAATAATCATTGATCATCTATCTGTAGCGAGCACCATTTACTGTAACATTAGCTCCAGCATCCTTTTTAAAGAAATATGGACCGATGATGCCTCCAGCGTGTAAAACACACCATACATTGCATTTTTTAGGATGCAATGGACCTTGCAGAACTTCTTGAGCATTGTTTTCACTCCATATACGGCAATTTTGCTTGTCTACATAGCCGTTCAACTAGAAATGAGCTTCATCACTAAACACAATTTTACGATAAAAAAGTGGATCAACTTCAAGCTGTTCTAGGGCCCAATTAGCAAACAAACGATGCTTATTATGGTCAAGTGGCTTTAGTTCTTGAACCAGTTGGATCTTGTATGGGTGTTGACCAAGATCTTTACGCGAAATTTTCCATGTGGTGGATGCACAGAGTCCAACTTGTTGTGAACGTCGACGAATAGACAAATCTGGATCATCATTAACAGTATGACTTACGGCAGCGATATTTTCTTCTGTACGTACAGTTCTTTGTTTTGTTGGTATTGTTGCATCGAGTAGAGAAAATGTTGTCCTAAATCTATCGATAGTTCGACTAATAAGCTGCTCTGATGGATGATTATGTAAACCATAAATTTCACGAATTGTTCTATAAGTTTGCCAAATAGAACACTGATTTTGAAAATAAATTTCAACAATTTGTTAACGTTGTTGCGGCGTGAGTCTTTCCATGGTAATTTGTCAATGCTTACTGAACATAAATGTCAAAACAACATGGCTTCTACCTTCTGTCAAATCACAGTTATCCCTATCGAAAGTTCTATCTCTCTTAAAAAAAACCCGATAGTTAAGCTCCAAATCAAAACACTGTAATTAATCATTGCGATTAACTAATTTGCTCTTATTTGTTGTTTCTAAACATTGGCACAATAAGCAAAATACGGCGGTAAATTAACCGTGGTACAATACGCTAGATGAGATACCTGACCTATCCAATACTAGTCAGTTATCATAGAGTATTGGCTATATTACAGGGTTATCCATTTTATGCTTCCGAAAGTAAATGTAAATAAAACACTCTCTTATTTGAAATATCGATCAATTTTTTATTTCAATATGATGCTTGGACCTTGCCATTATGTGTGGAGTACAACATCATTTAAATTTCCACCGCGTAATCTCCAACAGGACTCGATACTTGTGAGGTAATTTTTGATGACTCACCGGCACATTTCAGGCAATATCTCATCAATAATTTGACGGATGTTGGTTTTCAGATCGTCAATAGTCGGCATAAACACGATTTTTCGCATAATCCCACGGATAAAAATTCAAAGGCGATAAGTCAAAAGATCTTCGTGGCCAATTCACATCGTCGAAATGAGAAATTACGCGTCCTGGCATTTTTCTTGCAATAAAGCCAAAATGGGTCGCTTGTTGCACAGTCTTACTGGAACCACATCTCTTGCGATTCCATATAATTAATTTCAGGCCCAAAAAAAATCGGTAATCAATTGACTATAGCGATGAGAATTAACGGTTTGAGTGACACTTTCTTCATTTTCGAAGAAGTACCGGCCAATCACTCCACCAGATCAAATTGCACACCATACTGTGACTTTTTGTGGATGTTATGATTTCTCAGCAGTTACATGAGGATTTTCATTGCCCCAGATGCGACAATTTCGCTTGGTTACATATCCACCGAGTGAAAAATATGCTTTGTCGCTGAAGAAAATTCCATGCGAAAAATTGTCATCCAAACGTTGTTGTTCAACGTCACCCAATCGGCATATGTTCTACGCATTCTACGGTCAGCTGGCTTTAGTTATTCTGCCAACTGAACCTCATAAGGATGGATATGCAAATCCAAATGCAAAATACGCCATACCGTGCCGTGAGACAGCCCCAAATGCTGTCCGCGCCGATGAATTGATAAATTTGGATCTTCTTCAACACTTTCAGTCACAGTAGAAATATTTTAGATCGAGCGTGCATTTCGATGATGTATGGGCTATAAGACATCAGTAAGATATCCAGCTTTTTCGAATTTTTTCACTGTATTACAAATGTACGCTCACATAGACGATAATGTCGTCAAAAATCTGCCCGTCATGCACGAAACGTACGTACTACAGAATCATTGTTTTTGTAGTAAGTTGTTTTCACACGTTCGGCAGTAGGTAAACGATCCATCCTGGTTTATGGCTAACTTTCAACTAGACATATAAGGCTTTGGATCACTTTTTTTCCGCCATGTCTTTGGAACACGGCTGTGAAATCCGGACCGCGAAATAGATAACCCGTTACAAAGAGAGGCCTAATAAATGGACAATTTTTCACTATCATTAATGTCTCTAAACCACAAAAAGCTCAGTAATATGATCCCATTACTTACCATATTCTGATATCATCGTTGAATTAATTAACGATGGTTTATTTCAAATTTTTCTTAAAAAAATGCAGAAGAGCATTAGTTAACTGCCTTGAAGTTGGATGAAGTTTGTTTTTTGAAGATATAGTGCATTTTTTAGAGATTTCTGAATTAACTTATTCGAATATTTAAATATATTAAATAGTTCAAATAAATTATATTCTTTGAGAAGTCCTTTAAGTGTGTTCATGTTTTTAAAAGGCAATTGGTGTTCTTAAAGGTAAGACCAGAAACAAAATTTTGTCGCCTTTAAATATTTATTTATTAATTTTAATGACTTTTGTATATCTGTTGGTTTATTTATTCCATTTGACATTATATATTGAGTTTTGATTAAATACGTCTATTAAATGTAAGCGGTGCTTGTTTTAGACATTAATTTAATTCTAAAAGTTTTTTGAATAAAAAATTTTTCTGAAATTAAAATTGTAGAAGATAAACATATTTCAATTTGTTTTGATATTCAAATTTTGTTATATTTCTTCTATCAAGTAAAAAGCCTTTCTGTTTTATTTCATTTTAAATGAATTATATTATTTGAGAAGTCCTTAAATTGTGTTTTATGTTTTTGAAAAAGAATTGGTGTTCATAATAGTAAGATCAGAAACAAAATTTTGTCTTCTATTAAATATAAGCCTTGCTTATACACATTAATTTAATTTTGAAAGTTTTTTTAATTAAAATTGTAAAAGGCTGACGGATTAAATCTGTTTTGATATTCCAATTTTGTTCTATCCCTTCTATCAAGTAAAAAGTCTTTTTCTATTTTGGTCCTTTTTTCGTTCGACATTATTAAACAAAAGAAATTAAACAACACAACAACGAATAATAATAATTTAAACATCTGGTGATAATATATTTAGGCAGTTTCGAAGTGGCTTCCTTTGGCGGCGATACAAAGCTTCAAACGCTTCTTAAAATGTTCGGCGATGGGCCACAACTCTTCGGGAGTTAATAGGTCCCATTCCCGGCGCAGCGATTGCTTCAGCGACTCCAAACTTTTGTGGTGTTTAGCGCATGCCCTGAGCTCCAAAATCCACCATTGAGTTGAGATCAGGCGAGTGGAGCGGCCATTCTGCAGATGTGAATAAACCCGGAAAATGGCTCTTACACCAATTTTGCGTCATTTTTGCTTTGCTACCGGGAGCCTCTGCGGACCAGACTCTGTCATTTTAGTGGTTGTAGGATTGTTCTACGGTGAAAAGCTTCTCGTCTGTGAAGAGAATGCGCTTCCATTGCTGATCGGCGTCGGGAAGAAGGAGTTGGCAGCACCTTTGGAGTCGTACGCGCTTATTTCCATCCGTGAGGAGTTGAACTTTTTGTAGCTTGTATGGCTTGAGGTAAAGCTCCTTTTAAGACATTTTTTGACGAACGAATTCACGGTTGATAACGGTCTCACGGGCTGTTTTCTTCATGGAGACCCTCAGATTTTGACTGACTCGGTTCTTGACTATATTGCGATTTCCAGGCGTATTGAGAGTGCGTTTTCTCCCACTTCCTGGACGACGGCCATCATGTTCAAGCTCCTTGAAATGGTAAATTGCATCGGACACGGTTTGTCGAGGCCCATTGAGTGAACGGACAATTTCGCATTGACGCTTTTTTGACGAAACTGCTCTAAAATTGCACTACGTTTGTTTGACGGTCTAACACTCGGCAAAATAAAGTGATATCAAACTGAAAATTCACATACATTCTGTCAAGAAAGTACCGGGAATTATCGATTTAAATCTGGCGGGGCAATGAGGCAGGTAAAAATTTTTTTTCCTAGGTTGGTACCACTGTCCTTAATTACTATGCCAAGTTCGAGCGGGATCTGTCAACTAGTGTGTTTGCAACAGCTGATTAAGTCAGTCGATGTCATAGTGCGTGCCGATTTTTACTATGAGTGATTACGTTGAGCAAAGAATTTGTTTAAAGTTTTGTGTTGCAAATGAATTTTCGTGTGCCGATGCATTGAAAATGTTGCAAAAGGCCTTTGGTGATAATGCTCTATCGAAAACTCGTGCATATCAGTGGTACAGAGCCTTCAAGGACGGTCGTGAAGTGGTCGCCCATCGACGGCTTCGATCGAAGATAACGTCAATAAAATTAAGGAAAGGATGCTGGAAAACCGTCGTACCAGCTTGAGAGAGATAGCACATGATCTTAAGATATCCCACGAGTCCGCACGTACGATTTTGATTGATATTTTGGGCATGAGAAAGGTGGCCGCACGACTCGTACCGAAAGACCTGAATTTTCTTCAAAAACGTCATCGCGAACAGGTTGCTTCAGACATGCTGGATCGCTGTAATTCCGATTCTACATTCATGGAACGCATTATAACTGGTGATGAGACCTGGGTCTACGAGTACGAAATGCAAACAAGCCAGCAATCATAAGAATGGGTGGCAAAAAATGAGCCGAAACCGAAAAAACCACGCCAAAGCCGCTCGAAAATGAAGGTGATGCTCATTGTTTTCTTCGATATCCGTGGCATGGTGCACTACGAATTCGTTCCAGAGGGTCAGACGGTAAACAAGGAGTATTACCTAGGCGTTATGAAACGTTTGCGTGATCGTATCCGTAAGAAGCGGCCAAATTTGTGGGCGAACAACTCATGGATTTTGCGCGCCTTCTCACCGAGCTACGATTGTGACTGACTTTCTCGCCAAAAACTCAACAAACGTGCTTCAGCAACTACCGTATTCGCCGGATTTGGCTCCCTGCGACTTTTTCCTCTTCCCAAAACTAAAATTGCCCCTTCGTGGCACCCGTTTTGAGTCGATTGAAGCCATAAAACAAAATTCGGCGCGAGAGCTAAAGTCCATCCCGGAAAGCGCCTATAAAAAATGTTTGGATAATTGGAAGTGCCGTTGGCATAGATGTATTGGAGCAAATGGAGCCTATTTTGAAGGCAACCCAATAAATTTTGACGATTAAATGTAAAAATGTTGTTTTAATTGAAAATTCCCGGTACTTTCTTGACAGAGTAGTATTAGTACAAAAGAGTGTAGAGAATCTAATAGAATAAAAATAATTTGGCGCTGAAATACTTCTGTTCCAGAACACAGTAAACTTTGTCCGAAGATTTTCTTGTCACCCTGTAATTGCCATCAGTACTTTTACATACCGCTGAAATAAAAGGTGGTTTGCATGTGCTGAGTACATTACCATTTTATTTCAGAGAATTGGTTTAATTGCTCACAAACCTCAAATTAATGCAGTTTTCCATCGCAAATTTCCATTTTAGCTCCTAGACTCGTTGAAGACCGCACTGCACATAATGTTCCATTAAAATTAAACATCGTTCACTCCGTTTCATTAGCATTTTCTACGTCTTGTTCAGAGCCATACATATTGTTTCATGTTGGGCAGTGAAGTGACACGAAGGGATAAATGATGTTGAGCCAAAGCTACGAAAATAATTTGCATGATCAGTTGGCGTGTAACAACGAACTTGCCGCTAGACAAAAGACTCGATTAGAGGCCTCCAATGGAACAAAAGTCAGAGAAAATCTCTCCAAGGCAAGATTTGTTTGTAACTATGTTCGAGCATAAGTTTAGTTAGAAATTCGAATCTTGCTAATGGCGGTGATATTGGGAAACTTATTAATGTAGCCGAAACTGGATAGGGAATTTGAGGTGCATGTTGCTAGTAACTGACGGGCAACCACTGAAACCCTTCTAACGTGAGCAAAGTTTATGTGTATTCAAATACACACTTGCTCCAAATCTAGAAATCTAGGGACATTGGACTGAAGGGTTTTTCAATGAGAGGATTCATTTTGATTTCAAGAAAAATGAGTATATTTTGAGGCGAATCATTGAATGTTTATTCCATTGTAAAGAGGAAAGTATCGGGTGTTTTTTTAGAGTGATAGAACTTTGAATTCATATAGCATAGGTCCACCACGACTAGCTCTGAGGAACCGCATTCGGCTAGATCAATTTTAGACCTGTTTTCCGAGTAACTCAGGCCTTATTTCATCAATAACACGTTATGTTGGCTTCCAAAGCGTCTATTGTTTCTGGTTCATCAGCATAAACCAATAACTTGACATAACCCCAAAGAAAATAATCCAGTGGAGTTATGTCGCATGATCTTGGAGGCCAATTAGTTAGACCATTGTTCGAAATAATGTTGTTGCCAAATCTTTCTCCCAATGACTCAATTGTTACGGTAGCAGCATGAGGTGTAACACCATCTTGTTGGAACGAAAACACTTCTGGGTCGATACCATTCAAATTTTGAAACAAATTATCATTGATCATCGATCTGTAACGAGCACCATTCACTGTAACATTAGCTCCAGCATCGTTTTTAAAGAAATATGGACCGATGATGCCTTCAGCGTGTAAAGCACACTATACAGTTTCAGGATGCAATGGTACCTGCAGAACTTCTTGAGGATTGTTTTCACTTCATATACGACAATTTTGCTTGTTTACATAGACGTTAAATCAGAAATAAGCTTCATCACTGAACACAATTTTACGATAAAAAAGTGAATTAACTTCAAGCTGTTCTAGGGCCCAATCAGCAAACAAACGACGCTTATTATGGTCAAGTGCCTTCAGTTCTTGAACCGGTTGGATGTTGTATGGGTTTAGACCAAGATCTTTACGCATAATTTTCCATGTGGTGGATGCACAGAGTACAACTTGTTGTGAACGTTGACGAATAGACAAATCTGGATCATCATTAACACTATGACTCAAAGCAGCGATATTTTCTTCTGTACGTACCGTTCTTTGTCTTGTTGTTGTTGCATCGAGTAGAGAAAATGTTGTCCGAAATCTATCCATAGTTCGACGTAAGCTGCTCTGATGGAAGATTATTTAAACCATAAATTTCACGAAGTGCTCTATAAGTTTGGCGAATAGAACAGTAATTATGAAAATAAATTTCAACAATTTGTAAACGTTGTTGCGGCGTGAGTCTCTCCATGATAATTTGTCAATGCTTACTGAACAGAAATGTTAAATCAACATGGCTTCTACCTTCTGTCAAATCATAGTTATCCCTATCGAAAGTTCTGTCACTCTAAAGAAACACCCGATATGTCATTGAGAATGTTAAACGATATCAGCCAAATACCTGCCACGGGTACGGTTTGCAGCACCATATCCTTTTCATGAAATTTTCCATGATCACTTCGCACACTCGAGGCTGCATGTTTTTATCACTTCGCCAATTGTATCTTTAAGCTCTTGAATCGATTGTAGAGCATTTATATGGATCTTATGTTTCATGTGACCCCCCAAAAAAAAGTCTAAAGATATAAAGTCACAAAATCTCAAAGTTTACGTTGGACCACACTGTATATTGCATATTTTAAATTCATAGGGAATAATCTTTCCGATTAAATTGTGTTTCATAAGATTTTTTCGTAGTTGAGCCGGTAGCTTCTAAATTAATATCTGGTATGCCTTTTTCTTTCAATATTACTCTTTCATTCAACGAATACTCAAGTAATTTTCAAAATTAATAGAATTATCATTTACTTCTTCTAAACACTCATTTTCGAAAAAATATTGTCCATTAACCAACTTAGTCTAGATATGAAGATACCAAACCTTCTCTCAAGCTTCGAGGCTCTAAGGGGTGGGCCATTTGAAATTTGCATGTTTAATCAACTATAAATAAAGAACTAATGAATATTCTTTCGAATTTGTGAGTTCATAAGAATGGCTGAACCTTGACATTTAATATTAAATTCCCAAAAAAAGCCGGCCTTTTTACGCGATAAAAACTGGCGACGGACAGTAATTGAAATTTGAATGTACACACATCGACAAACGTCTTGGCTCCCCTAGGTTTTTCAAGAAATAAATAATCTCTATTCTGGAATTGAGATGAACATTTTTCTCTATTTCAACTGCAAATAGAAAAATCGAATTCAACGTGTTCAGAAAACCCACATCCACTGATATATGTATTCCTATTGATTCCAATCACCCATTTTCAAAAAAAATATCAGCGTATCAATCGATGATTCATAGAGCCTTCGCATTACCCTCATCAAAAAATGACCGCGAAGCTGAAGTCCAAATTATAAAAGCAATAGCCGCGAACAACGGTTACAACCCCAATATAATAGATAATCTAATTCGACAGAAACTGTCTAAAATAGCTATGAGCCAAATTTATCCTATCATAAAAACCAAAGAAAATAAAAAATTCATTTCTCTATCGTACTTTGGTAGCATAAGTCAAAAAGTGGCCAAAAGTTTTTCAAAATCAAATGTCAATATTGCCTTCGAAACGCAAAACAAGTTATCATCGGTATTATTTAACGCAAAGGACCCTACTCCAAACATACACAAATCAGGAGTTTATGAGTTATCTTGTTCTACGTGCAGTAATACATATATAGGACAAACAGGACGTTCTTTCAAGACGAGGTTCAACGAACATAAAATGAGTTTCATAAAAAATAAACAAAATTCTACTTTTGCCACTCATTGTCTAGAAAATGGTCATTCCTTTCCTACAATAGATAATCTTAAAATTTTACATGTAGAATCAAAAGGGAAGAAACTCAATTATCTAGAATCTGTTGAAATTTTCAAATTAGTTCACAATAACAATAATGTAAAAAAAATGAATGACTGTACGGAGCTATGTGAATCGAAAATATTTGAGATATTCAAAAAGTAACATCTGTTTAAAACCTTTTTCAACGAACATAAAATGAATTTAATAAAAAGTAAACAAAAATTCAACTTTTACCACTCATTCTTTAGAAAACAGTAATTCCTTTCGACAAAAGAAAATCTTAAGAAAATCTTACATGTAGATTCAAATGAAAAGAAACTTAGTTATTGAAATTTTCAAATTCGTTCACAATAAAAATAATTTAAAAAATAATGAATGACTGTATGGAGCTATGAATATCCAAATATTTGAGATGTACCACAAAATAACGTAAAAATAATGAATGATTGTACGGAGCTATGTTACCCCAAAAATTATTTGAGATATTGAAATGGGTACCATCTATTTAACAACCTTCTTTGTCGATTGCCGACATTCCGATATCTGTTAGAAGGCCCCTCTTTTTTAACCGGGTTTTTATCACGTTCCGCTTTTAAACCTCTGTACCACTATTAGGTGTTAGAATCTATTGAAATATTCAAAATATTTATCACTTTTGTTTAAATACCTCTGTACCACTGTTAGATCTTCAGTTGTCTGATTTCCCGAAATACGAGTCACAAGAAATTGTGTAAAATATATTTTTATTGGTAGTAAAACATAGTAATTTCTACAATTTGTTTTCATTATGATCAGCTACCAAATAGTAACGGCTGAAACAATTCAGTATCTGCAATATATTTGATGGAAAATCTTTGCCTGTTACTCTTTGCTGTATGCAGAATGAGACAAAATAGGAAAAATGAGAAAAAATTTAGTTATTACACAACTGAATCCAAATTCAATAGTCCGTATTACCACCTCTTCCTTCAATCAACGGAATATTCTCAATATTACAACTCTCGTTATTCGCTGAAAACTGATTAACTTCGGATACACCTGTATTCTCCCGAAAAAGAAATATTTTTGCTGGTTTATTGTTTTCATTTGAGTGATAAGATAGTGAAGATTCCACACACAAGAATTTGTCATGTTACATTCAACAAAATGAGAGTTGATAGGGGTGAGTAAGACTTTTGACGATGTGTGTATAACCAATTTTTCACAATGAAGCTTCAATTTTCTTGAAAAAACTTCACGAGCTTATTCATGCTACCAACACAAATCGACCATTCCATTATCGCCAACCTTAAAGTTGAGAATTCTTTCAAAGCAATTTTTTTAATAGAAACCTCTCCCGAAAATTTCAACTTCGCTCTAATTCATTCCTCCAAAAAAACATGCAGGTAAAAAACATGTTTCGTGTTTTTCCAATTATGCATTAGTATCGGCACGCCATACTCCAATTGAACAAACTATACAGTTCACATGTTCTCATCGAGTTGTATATTTAATTTCTTTTAATGGATGCAATTGGAATCGGACGATAACTTAACATTCACGAAAAGAAAAACGATTAACAGAAGCAATTGAAATATTCATGAGCTCTACGTTCAATTGAATAGGTAGATAAGAATCTTAGAACGTTCGCGAGCGAATTGATCATCATAATAAATCCAGGGGAACTGATCCACTCGAGCTCGAATAAAAAACCTAATCTTTTATCCAAACCTTTACGTGGAAAATTCGATAGGAATGAAAGGCTCTCACGGCAATTTGTTGATCAAATTCGTGAAATTGGAACATTACCTGTCAAAAGAACCCAGCACCAGCTCACAGAAAAGAAGACACTGTTCAATAGTTTCAAAACAATGTTCCAGCCTTTATTTCACCAAGAAAATTGCCTTTATATTCCCCATAATTTGGGGGTTTTGAGATAGTCAGATTGGGCCAAAAATTTCAAATTGAATAATGGGTAAATGTGCTCATACAGCAACTTGATTGGTGTATGAGCACATTTATTCTGGATATCATATATTTCACTAAGATGACGGTTTAAGAAAAAATATATTAATTACATAATAAATATATATACAGATCTGATAAATAAATATATACACAGATAAAAATTGAAAAAATAACCACTCTTCACGATTAACCATCTCAAAACTCGTTACATCATTAGCATTGTATTATCTTCACCACTAATGAATGGACACTTTATTTTGGGTAAAAATGACCTGTGAGGAAACCATCGTTTCCTCACTTATATATATATATATATATATATATATATATATATATATATATATATATATATATATATATATATATACACATCGTTAAAAGTCTTGCCCCCCCCCCTCTTTCACTTTGCAAGCGATCATGAACGATTGTATGGCTACCAGAAACTTAGGTGAACATGTTTTTTTGGCATAAACATATCTATCGAATATAGCTATGGCGAGTGGAAGGATATCTTGCGTACATTTACGACTATAAGCAAGAGTAGCCATCCAATGCACAGATTTCTGTCGTATAGACTCTGTTATGCCACATTCTTCCAGGTTATCATTGGGTAGAATAATTCTCCCTTCTCTATGTATCTCAATATGAGAATAAAAAAATCGGATATTGAAATGTTTTGGCCGTTATTATTTGCTAGATTCAACGAACATGAAATGATTTTTTTTAGTTAAAAACACAATTCAACCTTGGTACCCATTCCATTCCTGTTGTCTGAAGATGGGATAGTTAATTCCCGTAACTCGAGTCACAATAAAATGTGAAAATTATCAATTTATTGGTAGTGAAACAGAGTAATTTCTACAACTTGTTTTTTCAAATTAGAAATCCGTTTAAATTCTCCAGAACTAATATTAAGGTAAATCAATCGCGAAATAGCTAAAATCATAGAACACACTTTTGAAAGGTCGCCATTTTTAGTTATATCAAATCAAATTGTCACTATTCGATAGAAACGAATTATGAACGAATATATCTCTATTATTCATTATACTTATAGATGAAAGAATTCTTATACAAAAAGCAGAAGGAAGAAAGTTTAAAATTTCTGGTAAATATTATATTCTTTATTGCAAGATATCAAAAATGTAAACTGTCGGATGTTATGTTAATAATATATTAAGTGTTGTTCTAACTTTCATAAAATTGAAAATGTTTTTTATTCTAATTATTATGTCCTTTAAATATCCTCTTTATGGTCAAAATATAGACAAATGAAAATTTGTTCCTGAAAAAGGTTTTTCATCATAAATTGAAATTCAATAAACTAATAATTCTATAAATCTTGTGTTAACATTAACTAAGGAAGAAAATTAATTATATTTCGTTAAACGAAGTCTCTTGAAACCACAGTATCGAGATTCCTTCAATTTCGGATTCAACAAATATTAAGTCTATAAAAAATGAAAGAAATATCGGGTGTTTTTTAGGAGTGATGGAACTTTCGATAGGGATAACTGTGATTTGACAGAAGGTATTATGAAGCCATGTTGTTTTGACATTTCTGTTCAGTAAGCATTGACAAATTATCATGGAAAGACCAACGCCGCAACAACGTTTACAAATTGTTGAAATTTATTGTCAAAATCAATGTTCTATTCGCCAAACTTATGGAGCACTTCGTGAAATTTATGGTTTACATAATTGTCCATCAGAACAGCTTATTCGTCGAACTATCGATAGATTTCGGACAATATCTTCTCTACTCGATGCAACAACAACAACAAGGCAAAGAACTGTACGTACAGAAAAAAATATCGCTGCTGTAAGTCATAGTGTTACTGATGATCTAGATTTGTCTATTCGTTGACGTTCACAACAAGATGGACTCTGTGTATCCACCACATGGAAAATTTTGCGTAAAGATCTTGGTCTACACCCATACAAGATCCAACTGGTTCAAGAACTAAAGCCACTCGATCATAATAAGCGTCGTTTGTTTGCTGATTGGGCCCTAGAACAGCTTGAAGTTGATCCACTTTTTTATCGTAAAATTATGTTTAGTGATGATGCTCATTTCTGGTTGAACAGTTATGTAAACAAGCAAAATTGCCGTATATGGAGTGAAAACAATCCTCAAGAGTTCTGCAGGTTCCAATTCATCCTGAAAAATGCACTGTATGATGTGCTTTACATGCTGAAGGCATTATTGGTCCATATCTCTCTAAAAACTATGCTGGAGCTAACGTTACAGCGAATGGTACTCGTTACAGATCGATAATCAATGATTATTTCATTGAAAATTTGAATGGTATCGACCCAGAAGTGTTTTGGGTCCAACAAGATAGTGCTACACCTCATGCTGCTACCGTAAAATTCGATTTATTGAAAGAAAGATTGGCGATAACATTATTTCGAGAAATGGTCCAATTAATTGGCCTTCAAGATCATGCGACATGACTCCACTGGATTATTTCTTTTGCGGTTTTGTCAAATCATTAGTTTATACTTATAAATCAGAAACAATAGACGCTCTGGAAGCCAACATATCTCGTGTTATTGATGAAATAAGGCCTGAATTACTCGAGAAAGTGGTTCAAAATTGTACTGGTCGAATGCGATTCCTCAGAGCTAGTCGTGGTGAACATATGCCAGAAATTATTTTTAAAACATAAATGTCATAAAATTATCTTTCAAATAAAAAAAATTGACTTCAATCTTAATTTAAATCTGTTTTTTTTTTCAATTTAAAGCTACACATTTTATTTTGAAATAATTGGCTAAATTATCTGACATTCTATTTCCTTAAGGAAAGGAAATGTATCTTTTAGTCAAATCTTTTGAAATAGGCAATTTTGTGTATCATAATTGGATTTTAGCCGTTATTGAATGCAATTGGCCTAATCATATTCAAATCTATAAAAAGTTATCGCGATGTATAAGTACCTTAACCAATCTATTGATCATACTGTGCTATGCATCCATTTACTGATTAATAACGTAGATCGATGTGTCATTAATTTATGGGTCGGTTTAGGAGAAATACTTCTTCTTCTGCTGCTATCCATTATTGGATGTTTGCGATCACTTCTAACCACTTTGTCCTGTCTCCAATTGTGTGAATGAATTCTCCTGTGGTTCTTATTCCTGTCCAATATTTAATATTTTATCCCCTTTCTGCCTAATACCCTTCTTCCTTTTATCTTTCCTTCTATTAAAAGCTGGATCGAATGATTCCTCTCATTGCGTATAACATGACCCAGATACGCTGTTCTCCTGCGTTTTATCGTGTCCAGCAGTTCACGTTCTCTACCTATCCTCCTCAGAATTTCCTCGTCAGTTTTTGCATTGAATTTTCAAGATCCTTCGATAGATTCACATCTTAAACGCTTCCAGTCTGTTCATGGTATTAACCTTCACTGTCCAGCCTTCTATGCCATCCAATTATACTGACCATATATAGCATTTTGTGAATCTTATTCTGAGGTTGAGGTCAAAGTCAGAGTTGGTAAAGACGTTCCTGAATCTCGCGAATGAGCTCCTCGCTTTTTATATCCGGCACCTGATTTCTACGTTTGAAGACTAGTCTTACATAACCGAGTTCCCAGATAGTTAACCCTTTTTGCTCTATGTCTACACCATTGTATGATAATTTTGCATTCTAAAACTCATCTGGCTGTGCATGCCTACTATATCCAGGATCCTTTGAGGCTCATTCAAGTTATCTGTTATCAGGACTGTGTCATCTGCATAACGAGCCCTTCGAGAGCTCTTGAGATAATAATAATACTGATGAATAGAGTCGAATTTTATGAAATCAACTGATCGACTGATATGACGCGGAAAGAGTCCAACATTATCCCAAAATCGAAAACTACAAAATGAATGTTCGAGACCCTATCCAAAAGCTATCCAGTTGAAAAAGGCTCTTATTCTCGAGCAATATACATAAAATTTCCACCCTTCTCCATTTTCCTCTCTTCCGAAGCCAGCTCTCGAAACTTCGTCCACTCGATGAAATTTTCCTTTCTTCCAATTAAACCTCCATGCTCTCTCATCGACTGAAGTTATTCCAGAAATTGCATTCTAGCTTGGATGCTAAACGCCCCTAAAACGATCGACGCCATTGGTCGAACGGATGAGGTGATATTTAATAGACTGGGAATTAGCAAGCAGAATGAAAAAATGAACTCTTCGATTCCTCCAGTTCACCTTCGGTTTCAGATTAAACGGCGATTTGAATAATCGAAATCGACATAACTTTGTGTGCTATTGTTTTTAATGAAATTTCATCGCATTTGGCTTGAAAATCCTGATCACCTAAACAGAATAATACGAACTTCCATTGAACATGATGAATTTCTAATATTTCTAATTAATATTTTTAAGAACTAATGGATTTACCAATAAGAGGTTTCATTTTCAATAGCCAGCTATCTGAGATGCTGTCACATTTGAAGCTGTTGTATTTTGACATTTGACAAGTATAAACTATGCCATTAGTACAAATGGAACGATACACTGTTCGAAAAGGCATTGAAATTGCAAACATCCACTACAAAAATGGCGAAAAGTTTGCATTGAAAGTCGTGAAGCACCTTCTTGGCCACCAATAGTGAAACGAGTAGAAAAATTTGAGCTGTTGGGACAAGTTGGAGATGTGAAGAATCGAAATCGTGTGCGTCACTCAAAAACAACTGAGAATATGGCTGCTGTAGCACGAAGTGTTGACGATATGCCAGGTTTGTCCATTCCTCATCAATCTTTGGAATTAGGAATTCCAACTTAGGTCTTAAGACTTTTAAAGTTCAATTAACATAAGAACTCAATCCAGCAACGTCGTATCTTCGTTGTTTGTGTCCTTGAAATCCATCAAAATGATCCGGATTATCATCGAAAAATCATTTTCAGTGATAAGACAAATTTTCACCTCGAACGCTACGTTAATACGTAGAATTGTCGCATTTGGAGATCAGAAAATCCAAGAATAATTGTTGAAAAGCCTCTCCATCCTCAACGTTTCACTGTTTGGAGCGGTTTTTGGGCTGCCGGTCTGATTGGACGTTTCTTGTTCGTAAATGGGTCTGTCTGGTGCATTTACAATGTAGTGTCAAATTTATGAGAAACTATATTCAATATACTTCAAAATTATTAATTACGTTTTAAAAGAAGAATGAAATGAAATATTTCTTCTGGTGAAGATTCACGTGCTAACTGCACTTGTGAAAACATAATATTCATTAAATTCAAAGTTCAAAATTTACTAGAAGAGAATGTTCATGAAGAAATTTTCAAAATTTGAATATTAAAACAAATTAATATATGTTTATCTTCTACAATTTTAATTTAAAAAATTTTTATTGAAAAAACTTTTAAAAGTTTTTTTAATAAAATTTTTTAAATTAAAATTGTAGAAGATAAACATATATTAATTTGTTTTAATATTCAAATTTTGTTATATTCCTTCTATCAAGTAAAAGGCCTTTCTATTTTAAGAAATTTTCATATTCAAAGGTAAAAGTTTTTTAGTTATGATTTATTTCCATTTTTCTCCAATCTTGCCTTATTACATATTATTGGTAACGAAAACATTGATTTCTTATTTTCTCTCAAAATAGATCCACATTCTAATAACACTGCACCATTAAAAAACGGTTATTGAGATAAGGAATTATGTTCTGAATACAACTCACTTTGAAATACAATTTTCGTGTGGTTCGGATAAATTCAATATGCATTAAAAAATATTCACTTTATTTAATGGTGTAGGTATATACTACTCTGTCAAGAAAGTACCGGGAATTTTCAATGAAAACAACATTTTTACATTTAATCGTCAAAATTTATTGGGTCGCCTTCAAAATAGGCTCCATTTGCTCCAATACATCTATGCCAACGGCACTTCCAATTATCGAAACATTTTTTATAGGCGCTTTCCGGGATGGACTTTAGCTCTCGCGCCGAATTTTGTTTTATGGCTTCAATCGACTCAAAACGGGTGCCACGAAGGGGCAATTTTAGTTTTGGGAAGAGGAAAAAGTCGCAGGGAGCCAAATCCGGCGAATACGGTGGTTGCTAAAGCACGTTTGTTGAGTTTTTGGCGAGAAAGTCAGTCAAATCGTAGCTCGGTGAGAAGGTGCGTTATCGTCATGCAAAATCCATGAGTTGTTCGCCCACAAATTTGGCCGCTACTTACGGATACGCTCACGCAAACGTTTCATAACGCCTAGGTAATACTCCTTGTTTACCGTCTGACCCTCTGGAACGAATTCGTAGTGCACCACGCCATGGATATCGAAGAAAACAATGAGCATCACCTTCATTTTCGAGCGGCTTTGGCGTGGTTTTTTCAGTTTCGGCTCATTTTTTGCCACCCATCCCGACGATTGCTGGCTTGTTTGCATATCGTACTCGTAGACCCAGGTCTCATCACCAGTTATAATGCGTTCCATGAATGTAGAATCGGAATTACAGCGATCCAGCATGTCTGAAGCAACCTGTTCGCGATGACGTTTTTGAAGAAAATTCAGGTCTTTCGGTACGAGTCGTGCGGCCACCTTTCTCATGCCCAAAATATCAATCAAAATCGTACGTGCGGACTCGTGGGATATCTTAAGATCATTTGCTATCTCTCTCAAGCTGGTACGACGGTTTTCCAGCACCCTTTCCTTAATTTTATCGACGTTATCTTCGATCGAAGCCGTCGATGGGCGACCACTTCACGACCGTCCTTGAAGGCTCTGTACCACTGATATGCACGAGTTTTCGATAGAGCATTATCACCAAAGGCCTTTTGCAACATTTTCAATGCATCGGCACACGAAAATTCATTTGCAATACAAAACTTCAAACAAATTCTTTGCTCAACGTAATCACCCATAGTAAAAATCGGCACGCACACTGACATCGACTGACTTAATCAGCTGTTGCAAACACACTAGTTGACAGATCCCGCTCAAGCTTGGCATAGTAATTAAGGACAGTGGTACCAACCTAGGAAAAAAAATTTTACCTGCCTCATTGCCCCGCCAGATTTAAATCGATAATTTCCGGTACTTTCTTGACAGAATGTATTTCAAAGAGGGTCTAAAGAAATTCCTGTATACCACAAGTACCAATAAATTTTCTCAGAACGATTCCAGGAAACATTCACAACAGGTCAATTTGCTTGCATAAATCTGAAATTTTGAAGGAAATGTTCTAAGTGATACTGCAATATTCATATACATTATATAACATATATATAAACATTTAAGTAGTGATTCTTTGTCGCAAAATAGGAAGGGGCTCTCATATAAACTTTTTTTTGAGCCCCCCCTGCTTAGTTACAATGAGTATGTGACAAAAATCTCAAAATTATGAGCGTGATCAAAAAATAATTGTAACTGAATCAAAGTTAATCAAAACTAGTCAGTTGTATTAACAAAATTACATGCGCTTACTAGATAAATTCTAGTTTGGAAATAATTCTTGCGTCTACGACTAACGCTATCATGTTGATAATTTTTTTTCTCAAAAACCTTGAATTTTAGCAAAAAATTACGAGAGCTTATTTGTTAGGAATAGATCAAGCTACCCAAAATAATTTTTTTCATTGTAAAATAGGAATATGGAAAAAAGTTTCTTGCAAAAGAAAGTTTATGGGTGGCTTTTTCTACTCTTGAAATCATAGAGGAATGCCACCAAAAATTTTTTTGAGTGCCTTCTCGCCCGCATAAAATGTCTGCTTAATTTTATTCTTGTCAGTTCTTTGGTTTTCAAGAAAAAAATTAAAACTCTTTTTCGGGCACCATTCCATACATAGGGGGCTGTAACTCAGCAGGGGGGACTCAAAAAAATAAAGTCTATATGAAAGACTCACCCTATTTTTTGACAGTGCTTGAAAATATTTTGTTGCAAATGTTTGTAGGAATTACATAAACTAGAATTTTAGTCGAAAATATTTAAAAACTGATAGTTCATCTGCCATGTATGATAGTCTATCTGTTTACTTTAAGAATTCTCGAACTCTTTGAATAACGCCTTAAATCTGAATATATTAAAATGAATATTGAACGGAGCAAACAAGTTGAATCATTTCATTAATAATTATCTTTCATCTTTAATTAGTTGCGCGTTGCCCGGAGCCGGTGCCTGGTCGACCCAGAGTAACATCTGCAAGGGAAGACCATTATATCGCAAATTTAAGTCGAAGTAATCGAACGGTATCTGTAACAGCCCTTCGTAGTCATGTTTTGAGGACCTATAGACGGGTAGTCTCAACCAGTACCATAAGGAGACGATTGAATTACTCAAATTGAAGGGCAAAAATACTTTCAAGAGTACCTAGACTATCACCTGTACACAGAGCTACCCATCGGGAAAGGGCAGAACAAAACCAAGATTGGCTATGACCACAATGGCGCAACGTTCTTTTTTCGGACTAGCCACGGTTCGGTTTACAAAGTGATAGTCAACGAGAAAGGGTTTGGTGAGGTCCAGGCAGACTAAAGCGACACAATTTCGCCCAGGAAGTTGTTCCTTTTCAAGGCAGATCAATAATGTGCTGGGGGGGTATAATGTTCGGTCGCCGTACCCTTCTTATTATCGTTGAACGAACAGTGACTGGTGCCATCTACGTAGAAAACATCATTGAACCAATCATTGTTCCTCTGCACAACGAATTTGGGGATAATTTCATTTATCAGGATGATAACGCCCCACCACACCGTACACGAATGGTTATAAACATTCTTCAAGAGAACAATGTCCAGAGAATTAACTGACCAGCAAATTCACCACTAGAAGAAAATATATAGTTCAGTACAATTTCGAAGATCCTGATGGGCTTTCTAATGCAACGGCACTGTCCAAATCTTACACTGCACAATGTCTCCGCAACTGATATTCTTTCGCATTAATCGTTTCAAGATGTAACTTTCAAAACCAAGAATAACAGAACTTTTACCAATATTCTTTCCATCCTATATTACTGTGTGTTTCATTAACTCAATAATCTGGAAATTTCACATTAATGTGACACGGGTAAAAAATGTTTTTGTTGGAGTGTTTAGAAATTAATAAACTACATCAAAACTCACACCCATAAATACCTTACAGCCAACTTGGTTATAATAACTAACCTCTACCTCCACTTAACTTGCAACTGTTAACCCATAACTCTGAATTGTACCTGCTGAATGTCTTAAAATACTCGGAACTTCCTTATATATCTATAATATAAAAATGAATCGCAAAATGTGTTGGTAAGCGCATAACTCAACAACGCCTGGACCAATTTGGCCAATTTTTTTTTAATGTTCGTTCAAGGATGGTTTTTACGGCGAGAAAAATTCGAATAATTCTCGGAAAAACCCTTAAAACAGCCGTTTTCTTTTTCCCATACAAACGTTTTCTAACTAAAACGTAGTCAATTTGAGCTTTATTGCTATTGTATAAAGTTCATATTAAATTTCTTTTGTTTCCAACATTTACGAACTGTTGATGGTGAATTGTGTGGATCCTACAGAGAAGCCTGTCAACTCTATGATTGTTTCGGTCTTTACTTGACGGAAATTCATCTTGAAAATATGAATAAAAACAATATTCTCATTTCCGCTAATATTTTATTGACACTACGATCGTTACGTCATACCATGACTTCTTCAGGTGAGTATTACAAGATACTGAGTGTACCGTGAACAAGAACTTCATTTTATAGTACATGGATATAACAAAAATAGAAGAGGGGGTGAAGAGAGTTTTACAATACTTTTGGGAAACTGAAAAATGGTTCAAAAAAGATTCAACAAAGGGGAGTTACTTAATTCAGTTTGGTCATTCAATAATATTTTTCTTTTGTGATATCTATTAATTTCTAAAGTTTCTAATAAGTTTAATCTAAAACTTTTGTTTTCTAAGTGTAAAATTTCAAAGTTACTATTAAAACTATGTCCTGTGTCTAGAAGGTGCTCTGCGTAGGTTGAATTTCTCTTTTTGTTACAATAGCATTTTTCATGTTCCCTGAGTCTCGTCTGGAACGATCTTCCTGTCTGACCAACATATACGAAATGGCAAGTACCGCAAGTTAACTTATAAACACCTGATTTCTTGTTCTTAGATGATTTATCTTTATTATTTTTTATTAATTTTTCTAGGGAGTTATTCGTTTTATAAGAAATTCTAAAATTATGATTCTTCATTAAATATCTAGCTACCTCTTCTATTTTTGTTATATCCATGTACTATAAAATGAAGTTCTTGTTCACGGTACACTCAGTATCTTGTAATACTCACCTGAAGAAGTCATGGTATGACGTAACGATCGTAGTGTCAATAAAATATTAGCGGAAATGAGAATATTGTTTTTATTCATATTTTCAAGCCTGTCAACGTTTGCAATAGCTAGAAAATGACGCTCATGGGGATCAAACTCTCAATGATGCTGTAATATCATCACACGCTCATCAAATACGAACATTGTTTTCAATAATCATATCTACATGCTTCCCATCAAACCCAATTGATTTGTGGATCAAGTACAAGGATTATATGTGTGATGATATTTTGTATCGAATACGGAATAGAATATGAAATCCAAATATATAAATCAGTGAAGAAATTTACAATGAAGCATTGATTTCAATTGAGGACATGTGCTTGATGATATCAAACAAACTATAAATTCAATTAGGTCTGGCCGCGCCTAATCGTCCAATGTATGATGTGTTGAGCATCGTGCGTGCGAACGGATGCAATCGGAGAAGTTCTCAAGGATTTTTGATTTACATTGGACCCAAACAACGAAAAATTTTTTTTCTCGTTCAATAGTGAACGTTAGTGAAATAGGATACATGTGTGGGAATGGTAAATTCCTTTTACAGTTCTAAAACAGAAAAAGACTTAATGTTGGTGTGAATCATCGTCTAATCTTGTGGTCTGATAAATATTGTTATCAGTATTCAGCTGGAATTCCCATCTTAAAGTTCTCCATACTCACCAGAACTTGTTTGATATGCCTGGATCAGATCTTGTAGCTGTAATCAAAGGAGAATTGGCGAAGCAGACTGCTGTATTCAAAAAGGAATTGGAGGAACTAAAGAGGGAGATAAAAGAGATATGTAAAAGGACGCAGCAGAAAATCTTCGAGGTAGAGAAGCGTGTCGAGATTATTGAGGGGGATATACTCGAATTGAAGAGAAGGTCAAGAAAAAATAATGTTGTGATCAATGGGTTGGATCTAGATGATGACGATGTTGTCAATTCCTCTATTGTGGCATTAAACGATATACTGCAAACCGACGTAAAGTTGGAAAATATTGATAATATATATAAGTTGGGAAAATCTAAAACTGCCCCAATCAAGATTGAGTTTAAATCATACTTGACCAAGTCAGAAGTAACTTCCAAGAGATCTAGACTGAAGGGCACTAATGTTTACATAAACGATGATTTGTGTGAGGAAGATAGGCAAAAGGAGAGAATTTTGATAAAACATCTAAAGGAAGCAAGACAGAAAAATTATAGAGCCTACAGAAAAGGGTGGAATATTTATATAAACGGAGAGAAATACACTTTGAATGATCTGGTTGAGTTTGGGGATCAGAATATGCGAGAAGACATTGATGTGAATGAAACAGAGGTCGAACAAAGAAGCGCACCAAGCTCTCCATTTCCTGTCACTAGAGGTCAGCAATTACTCAGGGAAAACACACATATCCAGTTTCTCGAGCAGTCAGAAATTCAAAAGGAAATAAAGGGCATAGAAAAAGTATTAAAAAGCACATCTCATTTGGAGCAAAAACGTAAAACCAGGCTTAATTCCTCGAGTAAAGAAAGAGCATCCCCAAGCACAGCTTCTTCATCGTCCAAGACAGCAAAAAAGCTGGTAAAGTAGAAACCTTTTTGGTGTATTATAATTGGGATTTTTTTTCGTGTTGTTCTATGCTTCATTGTGTTTATTTTGTTGTTTTTTTTTTTTTTTGTAATTCATCAGGATGAATCAATACATTAGAGATTACCGGGAAACAGTCGTAGACACTTTGATTGCCACAGATTGCTCGGAATTTGATAGATATATTGTGGGAGTAGAGCAATTCAAGATCATTCATTTAAATATAAGGAGTCTTCGAAAGAATTATGATGAGCTAGTATGTTTTCTACAGGGTTTCTCCAGTAGATTCGATGTGATAGTTCTGACTGAAACAAATCGAACTGATGACTTGAGTGTTTATGGAGTTGAGGGATACGAATGTTTTTATAATGAAGGAAATATTAATAAGTGTGATGGAGTAGTTGTCTATGTTAAAAACAGCTTGAGATTTTCTCAGAAAGTGATTAGCTTGGGTCCCATCAAGTGCGTAGAGATAGAAATTGTTGAAAACGATAGAAAAATATTGGTCACTTGTATTTATAGATCGCCCAGTCTGGATCCCCAGTTGTTTAATTCGGATTTTTTTCAATACCTAGAATGCAGGAATCGTATCCGAGACCACGTTATTGTTGGTGATTTAAACATAAACCTTTTATCGGAAGCTGACCATGTGGAGGAATACAAGAACATCCTTAGATATTTCAAATTTTCGTCTTACATTAATAAGTGTACAAGATTTAGTAGTAAAACTTGTTTAGATCACTTTTTTGTGAAATTGTCATGTCGGCCTGATTTTGGTAATATAAGATCATTTATTCTACAGAGAGACATAACAGACCACTTTCCTATTGCCCTCTTGTTCAATTTCTCAGCAAAGAAGAAGACACTGCAAGATGGAGAAAATAGAAAAACGAAAATCTATGTTGATCACGCCAAACTCAAAGTGGATTTGGGTTCGGAGACTTGGGAGTCTGTATATGCGTCGGACGATGTTGACACGGCCACCTCAGCACTTGTCGAAAGACTTCAATTCCATATAGAACAGCGTACAAGAAAGATCAGGAGCAATAGAAGGAATACAACAATTAAAGAGTGGATTACACCATCACTCCTTAGATCGATAAACAAAAAAAACCATCTCTTTATGCTCATACAGAAGGATAAAAGCGATGAATTGTTAAAGGACGAATACAGAAAATATAAGTCGACACTGGCGAAATTGATTAGGGTGACAAAAATAAAATATATTCAGGATAACATACAAATGAATGCATACAAGTCGGAAAACCTGTGGAGGAATGTTAATAAAATTTGTGGGAAAACTAAACTGAAAACGAATATTCAATGCATGCAGATGGAAAACGGTGAGGTAACAACGGAGAAAAAGGATATAGCAAATGAAATGAACGAATTTTTCGGGAAAATTGGCGAGAAAATTACTAACCGATTAGGGAATGCTGTTGAACGCACGGAGAAGAGAAATTTTAATGAAGAATCATTATTCATGTGGCCTACAGATGAATCCGAGGTTTCATTAGTCATCAAACAGCTGAAATCGGGTGGGTGTGCCGGTAAAGATAATATTCAATCGAAAACTTTAAAGGAGATATCGGATAAAATATGTTCACCACTGGTCCATATTGCAAACTTATGCTTTGTGAAAGGCAGATTTCCGAACATCTTGAAATTAGGTATAATCAAGCCAATATATAAAGGGGGCTCAAGAAATGAAGTGAATAACTACAGGCCGATTACTTTGATATCGAATGTGGCAAAGATTTTTGAAAAAATTATTAAAAGGAGGATAGTTCAATTTCTGGAGAAAAATAACATCATTTCGAATAACCAGTATGGATTCAGGGAAGGAAGATCGACAAGTGATGCCATTCTAAAGTTAACCACGGATATTTATGAAGCAATGGATAAAAAATTACAGGCTGCCTGTATATTTCTTGATATTACGAAGGCATTTGACACCATCAGCCACAATATATTGCTGGAAAGGCTGGAGGACTGTGGAATAAGGGGAGTTTCAAATCAATTGATAAAGAGCTAATTGTCTAAACGAACACAGATTGTTGACATCGATGGCATAACCAGTGACCCCGTAGTTGTTAAATCGGGAGTTCCACAGGGCACAGTTCTGGGTCCAATTCTATTTATCATATACATGAACAGTCTTTTGCAGCAGAATACAGCGGGAAGAATGATAAGTTTTGCAGACGACACGGCCATACTATACACTTCTAACTGTTGGAGGTCTCTGAAATTAAAAGCTGAGGAAGACCTAACCAGGATTCAACTCTGGTTACAAAACAATAAACTGGCTCTGAACTGTGGGAAAACTAAATATTTGGCTTTTACATCTTACGCCAACAACTTACCTGATGAAGCAGCTCTTAAGATAGGATCAGACACTGAGATTCCATCTGCCGAGTCAGTGAAATACCTCGGAGTTGTCATAGATAGACATCTCAGATGGGACATACACGTGAGAGATCTTAAGGGAAAGATGAGGGGACTTTTGCAGAGATTTAGATATCTGAGAGAATTTTTGGAGCTTGAACATCTTAGAATCCTTTACTGCGCGTTGGTGCAGTCACAGTTGCTCTATGGGATATCTGCTTGGGGAGGTATTAATGATTGTCACCTGAAAAGTTTGGAGACTCTGCAGAAGTGGGTTATAAAAATCATCTTCAATAAGGAAATCGGATACCCAACTGACCAACTTTATACAGAGACCGGGATATTGGATGTAAGACAACTCTACGCACTGAACCTTCTGATGAACGTAAGTAGGAGAAAGATCAGATTAAACCGTATCAAACATCAGCACGATACGAGAACGAGGGAAGATTGTGTAGCCGTGCCGAGAACTCTCAAGACAGTCGGGCAGAGGAGCGCACAATACCTTGCGCCCAAAATATTCAACATTCTACCAGAGGAAGAGAAACGTAATCTTTATGGGAGGAATTTTAAAGCAAGAATGAAGAAGTGGCTTCAGAACACAGAACGGGGAATAATTCATAACTTGATTAACAACAAGTAAATTCCTTGATCCACGGGTATAGAAAATGTTGATCTCTTTTGTTCTTTTTCTCATTGCTGTTTGTGATGTGAAATCTGTGTATTTTGGTATCATCCGGATCGCATGTCATAGAGATGTTAGAGTTAGCACACTAGGTCACATACAAGTAGCTAGTCTACTTCAGTGACGGACGTTTATTTTTTTCTTTGATGAACATGTAGGTATATAAAATGAATTAAATTTTGTTTTTGTAAATTTTCGAAAAAATAAACTTATTATTATTATTATTATTATTATTTAACCAAGAGTTGCATCGAGAAAAACTGTATGATCTCAACACTTTGAAAGAATTAATTCAAACAAATCTTCCACTGTTGAATGAACAACAGAAGTATGTATTTGATACTCTTATGAAAGTAACAAATGATGAAACTGGTGGGATTTACTTCTTAGATGCACCTGGTGGTACAGGAAAAAATTTTTTGATTTCCATAATATTAGCAACAATTCGCTCACAAAATAAAATTGCACTTGCACTCGCTTCATCGGGAATTGCAGCAACTTTGCTTGAAGGTGGTCGAACAGCCCATTCAGCACTAAAATTGCCATTAAATATGCAAAGCAATGAAACTCCAACCTGCAACATTTCGAAGAACTCTGCAATGGCAAAGGTTTTGCAGCAATGTAAAATTATTGTTTGGGATGAATGCACGATGGCACATAAAAAATCTTTGGAGGCTTTAGACAGAACCTTAAAAGATCTACGGAGAAATTATAACCGATTTGGTGGTGCATTGATTTTATTAGCAGCAGATTTTCGTCAAACATTGCCAGTGATTCCACGATCAACGCCAGCTGATGAACTCAATGCATGTCTAAAGTCCTCCAATTTGTGGAAACATGTCAAAGTACTTCATTTTAGCAAGAATATGCGTATCGAGTTGCAAAATGACTCATTGACATTGGTAATGGCAAATTCCCTATAGACACGTTGACTGGCTGCATTAACTTTCCTCAAAGTTTTTGTCAGTTAACTCGATCAAAAGATGAACTAATTCAGAAGGTGTTTCCAGATGTTTCTCAAAATTACAGAAACCATGATTGGTTGAGCGAACGAGCTATATTGGCTGCAAAAAACATTGATGTAAATGAATTAAATTTCAAAATTCAAGAACAAATTACAGGCGAATCGAGGATATATAAATCAGTTGATTCGGCTAATAACTAAGATGATGTAGTCAACTATCCACCGGAATTTTCGAACTCGCTGGACTTGCCAGGATTGCCACCTCACAATCTTCAATTAAAGGTTGGATCGGTTGTTATAATGTTGCGAAATATCAACCAACTGCGTCTTTGCAACGGAACACGGTTAGCGATAAAAAAATTACCAAACAACGTGGTAGAAGTAACTATACTCAAAGGAAAGTATAAAGGAGAAGATGTTCTCATACCGCGCATCCCAATGATTCCGACTGATCAGTTTAAACGACTACAGTTTCCAGTGCGGCTTGCTTTTGCTATGATCATAAATAAGTCCCAGGGGCAATCATTAAGTATTTGTGGTATTAATCTGGAAAACCCATGTTTTTCACATGGTCAATTGTATGTTGCCTGTTCCTGTGTTGGAAAACCATCAGATTTGTTTGTCTATGCGCCAGGTAATCAAACAAAAACATCGTATATCATAAAGCACTACAATGATAATAAAACTATTTTTGTAAATAATTATGTCGACATGATTAACAATAAAGCGATTACTTTTAAATCCATATATAATATGTTTTATTTAATTATTTTTTATTCACAACGCCCTATCACCAGGGTGACGGTTCTGTTCAGGAGAATTTTTTGCCCCGACTATAAAATACGTAGGAACAAAAAACTGCCACATTACAAATCTTTTTAACAGGACGAAGTCTGTCGGGTCCGCTAGTTTGAAAATAAAGTTCAGTGGAACTTAAAGTGCACCAAATTCGACATTTGCAAGTTACTGCATTGAAAACGGTCATTTCTTCCCCTCAATTTGAGGGGACAACCTAACAATTCTACATGTAGAATCTAAAGGCAGAAAACTAAATTACCTACAATCCATTGAAATTTTCAAAGTGGTTCGTAAAAATAATTATTCGTTGTTTCGAATTTATTGCTTCTCTTTAATTATGGTACGAAATATGTTATCATAACAAAAACTACTTCTCCTTTTTGCTTATATTCTATTACTTCTTTAGCGCTCTTCATGTTCCTCATTAAATCGTCCTACAGAGCATGAAATATTGAAGGTTAACACTGAAATAACAGTTTCTTCCTGAAAAGCATTCCGCAACAAATTCCTCGGGAGAGATCGTTTTCTTCTGAAATTAAAATCTCCTGGGCCCTATCAATTACGCTCGACATCCTTGCTCCAGTTATTTACAATTATCGGTAATGCGGCCTCCTACCTCTTTTTCAACATTTTCTGGTGAAATTAATGCATTCGTTATACTTCAGTGTCATATATATTACTACGAAATTTACTTATAAATTTTATATTTTCTTATGAATTTTGTGTCAGCCCCACGTTGGGCGCCACATTTTTATGGCACAGAGTAAGTTCAAATTTTTCTAGCCGCACAAACACATGAGTTCCGTACTGAAAAATAATTCCATATTTATGAGAATCGCCGGAATGCCCCATTTTAACTCATTCCTCCGGTAATCGATTTCAGTAAAAGGCAGCCATGCTTGTGATTCAATTTTTCACACCAACACTAAACCTGAAATAATGAGTATGCAAACTCATACAATTTTCGAGGAGAACATTTCACATGGTTTTGTCATAGTAAAAACGGAATGGATAAACATAAAAGGGCGTGTAGAAAACTGAATTGCGCTCATGGAAAACCTTTTATTTCAATTACCTAATTCGGTAAATGAATTTTGATGCAAAATAAATAGGTCCTTTCACGTTACAGAATAAACACAGTCATATATAGTATATGTATATATATATATATATATATATATATATATTAGTGACTAAATAAGTTTTCAAATGAATTGAATCGCCTGATTATCTTTTCCAAATTTAATAAATAAGGGGTATAAGCTGTGGTAACAGAAAGTTCTCCGAATCGGGACAATGCAAACTGATTTTTTCCCAAAAATACAGGGTGACAAGAAAACCTCGGACGAACTTTTTTTCATTTAACCCTATTGAACACATTAAACAATACAACAGCAAATAATAATAATAATTCATCTCCGTAACTTCAAACCCTTACAGAGGTGAGCACAACCCCTTCATTTTGAATAGGGGTGAGGGGTGTTGCAAAAACTAACTTTGAAGATATCATCGAGTACTATCTGACCCTAAAATTTCGCTTCAAAATATCCATCGATAATGATATAACGGCAAAAATAGTTAAAGACGCAATGTGGAATTGATCTCTAGAATATTATTCGCATCCGACACATTTCAAAGGTATTTAGTAGTTATGTTGTTAATTTTTTGTCGAACAAAGTATTAATTTAAATTTTAAAGAACGTTACAAGGGTGTCAAAGCAATTGTGAATTTGTAGTCGAGTGAGATCAATCATGAGAATCCTGAAACAACATGAAATCATCCTTATAACAAACGATTGGTTCAGAACCTGAATGAGGATGATCCCGATTGGCGACTCCAGTTCTGTAAAGTGGTCAGTGAAATGATTAACGGTAATCAAAACTACATGTTCGATATCTGTTTGTCGGATGAGTATTCATTTTACCTTGACGGCATTGTAAACCGGCATAACTGTGGGTATTGGTCAAATGAAAATCCAAGATTATTTCTTGAGGTACTCAGCGTCCCCAAAAATTAAATGTTTGGGCGGGTGTTTATGGAAATCACATAATCGACCCTTTTTATACCCGGTTATCTCACTGGCCAAATTTATTTAGATCTATTGTAGAACGATTTATATCCAGCCCTCGTGCAAGTATTGAAGAATGCAGAAGACCATCAAACGATCATTTTCCAACAAGATGGCGCACCAGCTCATTTTGTTCAACCGGTGCGTCAGTTCTTGGATGAAAATTTTCCTCACGCCTGGGTTGGAAGAAAGGCGCACACTGAGTGGCTAACCAGATCACCTGATCTGGCTCCACTGGACTTTTTTCTATGAGGTCATCTGAAATCCAAGATTTACGTTACCCAGGAAAATTTGCGAACTCGGATCATTAATGTCGAGAACAGTCAAGTAGAGAACAGCTTCTTAGCTGTCTCTTTGTTTATAATAAAATTTGATTATTAGTAAGTCGATACATTAAGTGGAACTTGTGTGGATTGTTTTTCTTCAGGCGGTTTGTGGGCTCAAAATTCTATGTAATGGCTGTTGTTCAAACATAGAAACGTTCGCCAATCTTAAGGCTCTCCTTCAGGATCATGAAAATGATCTCCAATCCAAGATTGAAATTATAGATGCAAAGTCAACTGAAATAAACGATGACCTCAGATCCATAGAGGAAAGGTTTAATACCTTCGATGATGTTTCATCCCCAATTTTTACTGATAAGATTGCAAATGAGGCTGTCGATAGAATTAATTGAGCAAGGAATGTTCTTGTCAGGGGAGTTCAGGAGGTGACGGGTGATGTGGAGGCGAAAGGAAATCATGATTCTGGGATTGTTGATGAGGTCTTACAGGCTGTGGGCATGCGGAATTCTCCAGTTGCATTGTTCAGGGTTGGAAAACCTGGCGGTAAATTCCCTAGGATGATTAAGGTGGTCATCCAAAATGAACATGATGCAAGGCATATCCTGCGGAATAAACGAAAGCTTCTTGAAATAATGTCCACGAAGAATGTAACTGTCGTAGATGATAAAACTCTAATCCAACAAGAGAGCTTGAAACTATCGTGATCGGAGCTAGAGAACAGAAAACTTAATGGCGAAACTGATCTCACTATAAAGTATTCACAAGGCATCCCAAAGACAGTCAGGTTTCGTCGACAATAATCACACAGAGAAATTTGTCGATTGGCTGTTTTTGTACACGAACATAGCTAGTTTGAATTCGAAATTTACCGAGCTTATTTGTACTCAATCCGGCCTTTATTCTTATCTCTGAAACGTGGTTAACGGATGTGGAACCCAATTCCTTACACAATACAGTACAGTATCAATGGATATTCTCTTTATAGATGTGACCGCTTGAACCGTCGAGGTGGAAGAGTATGCGTGTATGTGTCGTCAGCAGTCTCAGACATTTGCTGTGTCTCTCAATTATCTGTTGAGGATGTTGCTAACATTGAACTTATAGCTCTTAAAGTACATAAAGGTACAAACGTTTTTCATTTGGTATTTATATATCGCCCTGGTGATACGTCCATAAATGACGACATTATACTGGTTGAAAGATTAGAGCAATTATCCTCTCCTGAAAATCTCATTGTTATCGGAGATTTCAACCTACCGGGTATCTCTTGGCCGATTAAAATTACTCCTACCGATTCTCTTAATTCAAGAAATCTTTATCTTGATTTTTTTCTTAACTCTAATTTACGTCAGTTGATCCTGGAGCCCACACGTTTTAGAGTAAACAACACTCCTTCCATTCTTGATCTTGTGTTGACCAATCAACCCTCTTTATTAACGACACCTGACATTCGATCGCCTTTCGGTAGCTCGGACCATGCAACAATTACTTCACGAGTACAGCTCAATCTTTTGAAGATGACTGAACAAACTTGCATAACGATTGATGTGTTGAATATAGAAGCATATAAGTCCAGATTGGCAGATGTGAGGTGGCAGGAAGTACTGGGAGACTCTTGTGATCCTAACACCGTTTGGAAACATTTTCTTGATGCCCTTGCTTTCCATAGGAATCAGTGTACCGTGCAGAAAACCATTGTTCAGAATAAACTTAAGCCTTGGTTGAACAGCGAAATTCTTTCTATGGTAAAACATAAAAAGAAACTATGGTGTAGGTGTAAACGTTCTAAAGATGATAATGATTTCCATGCCCACAGGGAGTTTTCGAATATGTTGAAAAGTGCATAAATTGTTCACGAGAAAGATATGAGGAATCCATTGCCATCTCCAACAACCCAAAAAAGCTGCACAAATATATCCGCTCAAATTTAATATCCAAGGTGGGCATTCCATTGTTGAAGAGTGGTGATGAGTTATGTCGGGATGGTCTGGATACCGCCAACCTGCTTGCTGATACTTTCTCATTGGTTTACACACTTGAGAATACTCCAGCTCAATATCCAGAAATCAAGAGTTCAAGATTGCTGTCTTCCCTGGAAAAGGTGGAGTTCACTCCAGATGATATAAAGCGACATCTAAATTTACTGAAGAAAGGTTCTTCCCCTGGACCGGATCATTTGTCACCACTTCTTCTGAGGTCCTTGTCTGAATACTTGGCCTTTCCACTTTCTATTGTATTGAATTTATCATTCAATGAGTCTACAGTGCCTGCTCTTTGGAGAAAAGCTTGCATCGCACTAGTATTCAGGACAGATAGTAAGCTTGACCCTAATAACTATCGCCCTATCAGTCTTACACCGGTTGTATGCAGAATAATGGAATCTATCATTGCTGAGAAAATTCTTCATTTTGTCAATGAACACAAATTGGTTCCAAAACAGCAACATGGCTTCGTCAAGGGTAAATCAACCATGACGAATCTACTGAGGTGCATCAACAGCTGGACTGCGGCTTTGGACAGGGGGAGGCGGTGGACGTTATTTATTTGGACTTCTCCAAGGCCTTTGATCGGGTGCCTAGGCAGAGGTTGTTTCATAAGTTGGAACATTGTGGGATTCGGGGAGGACTTCTCCTTTGGATAAAATCCTTTTTGTCTGAACGAGAATTCTGCGTTCGCATCGGGAGTTCTTTTTCGACAGACAGAGTGGTACAGAGCGGCGTACCCCAGGGATCTGTTCTTGGACCGCTGTTGTTTATATTATATGCCAGTGACTTATCTCGTCACATCCGGTCTGACTGTGCTTTTTATGCCGACGACACGAAGATTTGTAATTACTCCACCCAACACAAAACTCTACAAGAAGATCTGGATTCAATATCTCAATGGTGCTCGGACTGGCTTTTGCCACTGAATATAGATAAATGTGTTGTTTTGCATCTCGGGGGCAATCATTCGCGTAGGACATATGGGCTGGGTGAGCATCTTTTGGACCCATAACGATCTTGGTGTGACCGTTTGTGAGAATTTGTCGTGGTCAGAGCATATTACGAAAATTGTGAAAAAGGCGAATAGCAGGCTCTTCATGTTAAAGAAATCGTTCCGAAAAATATCATTAATATCATGGATACGATTATACTCCAGTTACGTAAGACCATTGTTGGAATATTGCGGGCCTGTGTGGAATGCTGATTTAGTGCGTGATCAACAGTTACTGGAAAAACTACAACGGAAGGCAACGCGACTTTGGTTTCGAGGTGCACGACCAAGCTATGAGGAAAGATTATGTATGGTGGGCCTCAGCACCTTCGAAAGGCGCAGGCTACAAGGAGACTTGATTATCACTTTTCGTATATTGAGGTACAATTATGGCATGCTGAAGGACATATATAGTGTAAGCTCTGACACTCGTTTGAGAGGTCACCATTTAAAACTTAAGAAGGAAAACTTTTCTGTCAGGTGCCGCAAGAATTGTTTAGTGAATAGCGTGTTCACAGTGTGGAATTCCCTACCTGCGGGAATTGTCGGTGCGAGTTCGGTTGGAGTGTTTAAGAGTGGATTGGACGGGTGGTTTGGCTGAGACTATTGTGACATTAATGAAAATTTGTTTTTTTTTTCGGCTTAATTTGCTATCGGGTTTTTCTATTGGACATTTAATGAGGTATGTTTACTACTGAGGCAACAAATTTTGTTAATTTTAGGATTTATGGGTTCGCCCCTCCCTTTGTTTGTGTATTAATAATAATAATAATAATGAATGCCGTCAAATTACACCAGAAATCTTGAGTAACGTACGTGAACGTTTTCAGCAAAACTTACATTACTGCATGGAAGTAAATGGTGCCCATTTCCAGCATTTAATAATCTAATCACAGAAGTACTCTTCCACTATATTATCTCTCAGTTCATTATTGATATAAATTTTAAAGCGAAATTTCAGGATCAGATAGTACTCGATAAGATCTTCAAAAAGAGGTACCGCAACACCCCTCATCCCTATTCAAAATCAAGGGGCTGTACTCACCCTTGCTAAAGGGTTGTAGTTACAGGGATGCGAAATGCAGAAAATTTGTTCCCTCATGAATCAGAAATTGACTGGGCCCAGCGATTTTGCACATTTTGATTTCAAAGCCAGAAAATCGAGGTGTTAAGTTTTCGTTGGACCACACTGTATATACTTGGAAATGATTGACAAACCAAGTAAATATTTATGTTAAATATATTTTTATGCAAATCCTTTCTCTGCTACTCAGTCATTATTACTTTAATGAGGATCTTGCACATACCCTGTCAATTTGAAGAGGTCCAATTCCTTCATGAAACTTATTATACTCACAAAAGGATGGAGGAGTTGGCATAATCAAAGTACGAACACTGGCTTTAGTTCTTGAACCAGTTTGATCTTGTATGGGTGTAGACCAAGATCTTCCATGTGGTGGATGCACAGAGTCCAACTTGTTATGAACGTTGACGAATAGAGAAATCTGGATTATCATTAACACTATGACTTATAGCAGCGGTATTTTCTTCTGTACGTACACTTCTTTGTCTTGTTGTTTCTGCATAGAGCAGAGAAAATGTTGTCCGAAATCTATCGATAGTTCGACGAATAAGCTGCTCTCATGGACGATTATGTAAACCATAAATTTCACGAAGTGCTCAATAAGTTTGGCGAATAGAACACTGATTTTTAAAATAAATTTCAACATTTTGTTAACGGTGTTGCGTGAGTCTTTCCATGATAATTTGTCAATGCTTACTGAACAGAAATGTCGAAACAACATTGCTTCTACCTTCTGTCAAATCACAGTTATTCCTATCGAAAGTTCTATCACTCTAAAAAGAACACCCAAAATATCTGGGCGCTCTGGTACAAGCGCTTAAAATTCCCCCCTGCAAACAAAAATAATCTGCTATTCAATATTGCCGGAAAATTTCATTTGCGCTGAAAAAATTCGAAAGTGGAACGTTATCAAAACAACCTCGAAAGTGTCTATCGATTCTTCGGCGTCTTATTCCATTATATGGAGTGAATAGTACAAAAAGCACTATGGCCATTAGGTTCGACATTTTCACTTCCGAGTTCCCTATTCAGGGACTGCTTATGTTCGATAACTCGCATTCTTTTCTGAGAGCTCGGTTCGTGTTTTCAATACGCATCGCCTATTTTCCCACACTTTGTCATTACCGGTTTGTTAAACAGGCTATTCACGAAGGATGATGTCTTAGCGGAAATCGTTTTTCATTTCGTATCGTTTCGTTCGATTCTGTTTGCTCTTTTGTTCGGATCATCGGATTCGTTAATGCTCTAAGTATCCTTTAGTCTTTACGTGAGTTCAAGGATCCGAAAAAATCTGTTGAACAAAAAAAAATTTGTATCACAAAATATTACAATACTTCAATATCTGGCTGGTGTCTGTAAATCCTCTGAAATTATTTATTGAAGTTTACTGTTCACCAGGTGTTCATTTTAAAACCTGAAAAGAGCTAATCAAACAAACAGCAATTGAAAAATACAATCAAATTAGTTTGCCGACACGTTTTAAAGCAGAACATGGGGTTAATGACGTTACATGGAAATAATAAATTATCGGTTTTTTTTAAGATAGAACTTTAAAATGAAATAAAACACATTTGAATTAAGATTGATGCTAACTTCTTTTTATTTGAAAGATAATTTTATGACATTCATGTTTTCAAAATAATTTCCGGCATATGTCCACCACGACTAGCTCTGAGGAACCGCATTCGACCAGACCAATTTTGGATCATTGTTTCGAGTAATTCAGGCCTTACTTCATCAATATTCAATAACGCGAGTTATGTTGGCTTCCAAAGCGTCTTTTGTTTCTGGTTTATCAGCATAAACCAATGTCTTGTCATATCCTAAAAAAAAAATCCAGTGGAGTTATGTCGCATGATCTTGAAGGCCAATTAATTGGACCATTTCTCGAAATTATGTTATCGCCAAATCTTTCTTTCAACAAATCAATTGTTACGGTAGAAGCATGAGGTGTAGCACCATCTTGTTGGAACCAAAACACTTCTGGGTCGATACCTTTCAAATTTTGAAACAAATAGTCATTGATCATCGATCTGTAACGAGCACCATTCACTGTAACATAAGTTCAACCATCGTTTTTAAAGAAATATGGACCGATGATGCTTCCAGCGTGTAAAGCACACCATACAGTGCATTTTTCAGGATACAATGGAACCTTCAAAACTTCTTGAGGATTGTTTTCACTCCATATACGGCAATTTTGCTTGTTTACATGGGCTGTTTCTTAATTCCATTTGATATTGTATGATGAATTTTGATTTTATACGTCTATTAAATATGAGCAGTGCTTATAAAGACATTAATTTAATTCTTAAAGTTTCTTCAAAAAAATTTTTTCAAATTAAATTTGTAGAAGACAACAGAGAAAATGTTGTCCGAACTCTATCGATAGTTCGACGAATGAGCTGCTCTGATAGACGATTATGTAAACCATAAATTTCACGAAGTGCTCAATAAGTTTGGCCAATAGAACACTAATTTTGAAAATAAATGTCAACAATTTGTAAACGTTGTTGCGGCGTGAGTCTTTCCATGATAATTTTTCAATGCTTACTGAACAGAAATGTCAAAACAACATGACTTCTATAATACCTACTGTTAAATCACAGTTATCCCTATCGAAAGTTCTACCACTCTAAAAAAAACACCCGATACAAATATTTGCTGGCCATAATGAAGAGACGTGCGTATTTTAAGACAAACCTAGTTTGATATAAATTTTTTCCATACTTTGAACCTAAGAATCACGTTTTGAGTTATATTTGAGTTTAATTCAGACACTTGATACAAAAAAGTACTCAACTTCGCTTGAAATTGAAACTGTTAATTTCCGAGTATTCAAATGACTTTAAATTCAGAATTATATATTCTAACTTCTACATTATATATTGAAACTATATACAAAAACTATCAAATTGATTTCCTTATATATAATCAATATAAAATATTTTTCAATGTCTCGGAAAAAACCTTTTTACATCCCAACTTGACATGTATTAATACAAATGTATTACTAAAAACTATATAAGTATGTATATTAACATACAAAAACAAGAAAATCCACTATTCCAAAATTATCTAAAATTATGAAATAAAAATAATTGAAGAAGAACTCGGAACATTTGATAGCTATTTCGGCCTATATGGCCTCATCAGAAATGTATTGAATTCAGATTCAAATATATAACAAGATCAAAATTCAACTTACCAAAATAAGATAAAACATGGAACGAATAAACTTGAAGTAAGCTTTAAAGTATCCAAAATAAAACAGAAATGATCAACGTATTGTTACGTATAACCTATAACTATTTGTACTCGGAACACAGAAAAACAATAACAAACTTATTCACCCCAAATAATGTCCCATGATAAGAATAATAACCAGAATTTCAAAAATAATAAATAATTTAGTAATATATTGTGGATATAAAGATAAGGATATCAATTTGATAGTTTTTGTATATAGTTTCAATATATAATGTAGAAGTTAGAATATATAATTCTGAATTTAAAGTCATTTAAATTTTACTTCTATCAAGTATTGACTCACATTAAAATTGTTTTTTTTCCGAGTATTCATGACGAAAATTTCTAATTTCTTTACTCACAAACGAAGAAACTCATAACTTTACCAGCAATGCTTGATTAGGATCGTAAAAATGCACAAAAAAGTCACGTATTGGCGAAGACTCGGAAAATAGCCCGTTTTGTAAAGTTACAAAGGTTGAGGTCGCTGTTGAAAAACTTTATTTACACCGAGCAGTCGTACACGGCAACATAAAATTCTATAAGAAGACAATAAAAAATATTTGAAACAGGGGAAAGAAATGCCTTAGGTGAGAATGATCGATGAGATGAATATGATACCAGAGCCATTTATCTTCGTTGAAATATTCTAGCGCAGAAGGACGGTGAGGTAATTTCTTTTCTGTTTATTCGTTATTCGCTATACATTCTCTTTTATTATTAAAAAGCTGTAGGAAAACAAGAGCCCATAACGTTGTCGATTATAGTCGCTTTGCGATTCATTTTGTTTTTTGTTTAGTGCAAATATTGTGTAAATTCATTCTTTTTTTATTGGTTAGTGATAGAAGAAACAGTCTGGGTAATTTTATCGGTATTTACTGCCTGTAGGTCCTCATTTAAACTGAGTACATAGAAAAGAGTGGTTCTTCTATGTGCTCTGAAAATGAAACTTTTGAATCGAATAATGATTTTTTGTGGGAAGTTTTACTTCATTACTTCAATATGAAGAAAAAGGCTGCCGAAAGTCATCAAATATCTATTCGACTATATTCTCTCCAAGATATACGACAGGGACTCTTTAAATTTAAAACTTTGTAAAGGCTAAAATACAAAGAATATTAAGATAGATATGAAATAACGACTGATGATGACTATCTCCACATCCATTCAAATAAAAATATATTTTGTTTCAGGATGGTTTGTCCTTAGAAGGTGGCACCGTGAGCGTCTCAGCTGATGGCAACACCACAACAAGCACTCTTTCATTCACGCCTACATCTGCAGACCACGGTCTGGTGCTCAGTTGTAAGGCTTCAAATCATCGAATACCCTTTAGCGAGCAACAGAGGACGTGGATGTTACGTGTATTTTATCCGCCCAAAGTGACATTGAAACTAGGTCACGGACTTGATGCCAGTGATATCAAAGAAGGTGCTGACGTTTATTTTGAGTGTCATTTGATTGCCAATCCTTGGGTAAGTGAGGTTCTTTTATTCAGTTCCTAGTGAAGGTGCTATGTACTTATTTGTCCCTAATGTTGCATATTTGTACGCCATTTTCTAAATTTTATTATGAATATAAAAACATCAAGATCTAACAGAAATCTGTTCAACTGTTTATTGCCATTGGTTTGGCAGACAGTCGATTCCAATGGCAAAGAAGCTGCAGTTCTTAAAAGAAATCCATGCTTCAACATGAAAAACCAAATAATATGTGGTATGTTGTATATTCGTCCAACAGGTAGATCCTCTAAGGAAAGAATTCAGCAGAGTTCAAGGTTAGACATAACATACTCAACAGATACCAGTAATTTGAAAGAATTTGGACATAATTTTAACAATAACTGTGAAATTATCCATAGTGGAATTAAAAGTACCAAACTCAGTAGAATAAAGTATCTAATAAATGATTTGCATTGGTTGACTTTTGTTTGTTATTATAATATTATAACTTTTCTCGTATTCTCTTATTCTTGTCTGGAATGATCTACATGTCTGGCCAACAACGGGCATGAACCATGAGTCAACTTGTGGTCTCTAGATTTCTGGGAATTTTTTTCTTTGTTGTATTTTATTAATTTGTTGAGTGAATTACATCACTGGGAACAATAAATCAGGAATCTATGAGTTAACTTGTGATACATTATGTTGACCAGACGGGAGGATAATTCCAGACAAAAATATGTTATAATAGGGGGACCGAAAAGTATCGGGTGTTTTCTTAAGTGATAGAACTTTGAATTGAAATTAAACACATTTAAGTTTAGATTGAAGCCAATTCTATCATTATTTGAAAGATAATTTTATGACATTTATGTTTTAAAAATAATTTCCGGCATACGTCCACCACGACTACCTCTGAGGAACCGCATTCGACCAGACCAATTTTGGACCACTTTTTTGAGTAATTCAGGACTTATTTCATCAATAACACGAGTTATGTTGGCTTCCAAAGCGTCTATTGTTTCTGGTTTATCAGCATAAACCGATGTCTTGACATATCCCCAAAGGAAATGAACCAGTGGACTTATATCACATGATCTTGGAGGTCAATTAATTGGACCATTTCTCGAAATAATGTTATCGCCAAATCTTTCTTTCAATAGATCAATTGTTACGGAAGAAGCATGTGGTGTAGCACCATCTTGTTGGAACCAAAACACTTCTGGGCCGATACCATTCAAATTTTGAAACAAATAATCATTGATCATCCATCTGTAACGAGCACCATTTACTGTAACATTAGCTCCGGCACCGTTTTTAAAGAAATATGGACCGACGATGCCTCCAGCGTGTAGAGCACGCCATATAGTGTATTTTTCAGGATGCAATAAAACCTGCAGAATTTCTTGAGGATTGTTTTCATCCATATACGGCAAATTGGCTTGTTTGCATAGCCGTTCAACCAGAAATGAACTTCATCACTAAACACAATTTAACGATAAAAAAGTGGATCAACTTCAAGCTGTTCTAGGGTCCAATAGCTTATTATAGTCAAGTGGCTTTAGTTCTTGAACCAGTTGGATCTTGTATGGGTGTCGACCAAGATCTTTACGCAAAATTTTCGATGTAGTGGATGCACAGAGTCCAATTTGTTGTGAACGTCGAATAGACAAATCTGATCATCATTAACATTATGACGTACAGCAGCGATATTTTCTTCTGTACGTAAAGTTCTTTGTCTGGTTGTTGTTGCATCGAGTAGAGAAAATGTTGTCCGAAATCTATCGATAGTTCGGCGAATAAGCTGCTCTGATGGACGATTATGTAAACCATAAATTTCACGGAGTGCTCTATGAGTTTGGCGAATAGAACAGTGATTTTGAAAATAAATGTCATCAATTTGTAAACACTATTGCGGCGTAAGTCTTTCCATGATAATTTGTCAATGCTTACCGAACAGAAATGTCAAAACAACATGGCTTCTACATTCTGTCGAATCACAGTTATCCCTATCGAAAGTTCTATCACTCTAAAAAAAAACACCCGATACAATGTAGTTATGAAACAAAACATCAATTTTCCAAGACTCTCTCACACAAATCAGGTCGTATGTTAGCAATTACTCGTTCAATATTGGTCTGGTAATGGTCTTAATTTGCCGGATGATTGCTGTTAATCAATTACTTAAGGTAACACCAAAGAAAGAAGTCCAATGGAGTTAAATCGCAGGAACCAGGCGGATAATTTATCGGTCCATCATTTCCGATTTTTTTAAGCACCAGTTACTGAATACACGATGCTTTAAATGATCTGTTGGTTTGAGTTCTTGTGTTTAAACAATTTTGCCGCAAAGACGTTTAGGAGATGCCTTGTTCTTGTGAACTTCGAGAAATCGATAAATTTTGCTCTCCACTAACACTTTCACCTACGGCAGCAAATTCTCCTCTCTTTTTCCATTTTTTGTCTCACTGGCATTACCACATCATGAAGTATAAAATTTGTGGCAAACTTCTTGACTAAACGTTCAACTGTCCTTTCATCCGGACGATTATAACGACCAAAAATTGGAGTTAGAGCAAGTAAAGTTAGAGTAACAGATTTTTCGTAATGAATTTGGATTATTTGTGAACGCTGTCAGAGTATGTACCCCTCCATAATTAAATGGTAGACGTTGGCAGATACAACTGTCTATGTCACGAATAAACAATGTTTGTCATGCGTGAGTAATACCAATTTAAAAATGGGGCGTTTCCATTGAAAGACCCTTTAGTTGCTGAAAAATAAAGTTAAGGGGAAATAAGATAAAAGTGATTTCTTCTTTATCTATATCGAATTTCCATAAAACGGAAAACCCCATATCGCTTATTAAAAGTTCAAGTCAGACAAACTTCCAGGCTCATTTCCCGCAGATTACCTCTGTAAAACTCAGTTCGATGTATACATGTCATATTTTTGCCCCGCCAAACCGCCGACTACCTGTCATTTCAGGATATTGGAAACGCTATCTGCCATCTCCGAAGTTCAACAAGTTCACCCTCTACTTTTCCGCCCCGTCGCAAAGAGAACTTTGCGTGTTTGCGCGCGGAAAATAATCGAAAGAAAACACCAAAGTTCCTCAATAGATCGAGGCTTCTTCTAGCTGCAGATTACTTGGATAAATAGGACGGGACGTTGCGCGAGAAAACAAATACCTTGATACTTATTCTTGCGAGGATGTCGCTGACACCACATCCACAAGTTATCTATTTCCAGCGGCAGCGTGAAAATGGATTATTGGCACCAATGATGAACTGCGAATTGATCTGTCTGATGGAGGTTCGATGTTCGGTTGAAATTTCCGAGAGGCGGTTTTTTTTTATAAGATAATGGAACATTGTACTGGCTTTCCGGAAGATATCGAATCGAGTTAGAAGCGGTGGAGGGCAGAATAAGCTCGAGAGAATGTTGGGAATTTACTCTGGAGAAAAATACGAGGGATGCATTTCAGTAACAGTGCTTGTTGTTTAGTGTCTTCCAATGAAAGGTTTTATATATTTATTTCTCGGAAATCACTTGATGAAATACACACACACCGTCAAAAATCTTGGCCCCCCTAGGTTTCTCAATAAATAAACAATCTATGTTCTCGAAATGAGATGAATATTTTCCTCTACATCAACTGCAAAATAATGGGTGTTTTTTTTTAGAATGATAGAAGTTTCGATAGGGATAAATGTGATTTGTCAGAAGGAAGGAGCCATGTTGTATTGACATTTCTGTTCAGTAAGCATTGACAAATTATCATGGAAAGACTCACGCCGCAACAACGTTTACAAATTGTTGAAATTTATTTTCAAAATCAGTTTTCTATTCGCCAAACTTGAAGAGAACTTCGTGAAATTTATGGTTTACATAATCGTCCATCAGAGCAGCTTATTCGTCGAACTATTGATAGATTTCGGACAACATTTTCTCTACTCGATGCAACAACAACAACAAGACAAAGAACTGTACGTTCAGAAGAAAATATCGCTGCTGTAAGTCATAGTGTTAATGATGATCCAGATTTGTCTATTCGTCGACGTTCACAAGAAGTTGGACTCTGTGCATCCACCACATGGAAAATTTTGCGTAAAGATCTTTGACTACACCCGTAGAAGATCCAACTGGTTCAAGAACTAAAGCCGCTTGACCATAATAAGCGTCGTTTGTTTGCTGATTGGGCCCTAGAACAGCTTGAAGTTGATCCACTGGTTTATCGTGAAATTGTGTTTAGTGACGAAGCTCATTTCTGGTTGAACGGCTATGTAAATAAGCGAAATTTCCGTATATGGAGTGAACACAATCCTCAAGAAGTTCTCCAGGTTCCATTTCACCCTGAAAAATGCACTGTATGGTGTGCTTTACATGCTGGAGGCATCATCTGTCCATATTTCTTTAAAAACGATGCTGGAGCTAATGTTACAGTGAATGGTGCTCGTTATAGATCAATGATCAATGATTATTTGTTTCAAAATGTGAATGGTATCGACCCGGAAGTGTTTTGGTTCCAACATGATGGTGCTACATCTCATGCTGCTACCGTAACAATTGATTTATTGAAAGAAAGATTTGGCGATAACACTATTTCGTGAAATGGTCCAATTAATTGGCCTCTAAGATCATGCGACATATGTCCACTGGATTATTTTCTTTGTGGTTATGTCAAGTCATTGGTTTAAGCTGATAAACCGGAAGCAATAGACAAGCCAAGATAACTCGTGTTATTGATGAAATAAGGCGTGAATTGCTCGAAAAAGTGGTCCAAAATTGGTCTGGTCGAATGCGGTTCCTCAGAGCTAGTCGGGGTGGACATATGCCAGAAATTATTTTCAAAACATAAATGTCATAAAATTTCCTTTCATATAAAAAAGAATTTGGCTTCAATCTTAATTTAAATGTGCTTTATTTCAATTTAAAGTTCTATCACTCTAAAACAAACATCCGACATGTACATGGATCACAACAACCTTCGAAAGATTGGTTTTGAATTAGTTGATTTCGATTCTTCGAACTCAGTTAGTTCAAAAAACCCTTCATCTGCCCCAGAAATCAAATCCCTACAGTTTTTCCAGTGCAACCAAACGATGAACGTAATAAAACCGTGGAGGCGGCGAAAACATAACTCAAGAATTAAATTCCGCGGATCCATAAAAGCATCACGGAATCAAAGCTATCGTCCCGTATACGGGGCCATTCTATATTTTCATTGGCGCATAAAAGTCTCGGCGGCGTTGAAATTACGCCGTCCCACCCCCGCGATACTCCACTGTTGTGTATCCATTAAAGTAATTACATCGAAGCCGCAATACCGAACTAACACGACTTTCCGAATCGGTTATGAGGTCCTGGGGCGGAGATTCGGATGAAGATGCCTGGTATGTCATTTTCATGGGGCTAATTATTATTCGGCGCACTTGCTACCCCCGTGGTCTCTCGAAATTATTATTTCGGCTATGGTAAATGCAGAAGAGTAATGTGGCGTCTTGGGCGGGATGAATTAGGACGATCTGCCGATCTTGTTCGCGTAGGGTCGTTAGGAACATATTGGAGGGTTGTTTTCGCAGAGATACTGTTTCGAAAGAGAGTGGTACAGGCCTTGTTTATAGGGGATGGGAGATCGTGGATGAAGGGAGAGTGATAATGTAAAGGGTTTGCCAATAAGAGGCTTCATTTTGAATGGAGTTGTCATCTTTTGACATTTGATAAGTAAAGTCTATTATTATAAAATATTAATATCAAAACAGATTTAAACTGTTAGTCTTCTACAATTTTAATTTCAAAAAATTTATTCAAGAATCTTTTAGGATTAAATTAATGTCTTATAAACACTGCTTATATTTAATAGACGTGTCAACTCATTAACTCATTATACAATGTCAACTGGAATTAAAAAAACCTAACAAATATAAATTGTCAATTAAAATTATTAAATGAATGTTTGGTTGTTTCGTTCCAAGCATGCGTACTTAACTCATCAGACAAGCGTACACAGCTTTGCTTGTGACAAAATGTTTTGTTTTCTGATCTGATATTTATGAAAACTAAATCTTTCTCAAGAATATACAACAGAATTTTAAGAACTTCTCAAAGACTAATTTATTTGACATACTTAATATATTTAAATACGTTACTTCAAAAAATCTCAGAATATGTAGTACATCCTCAAAAAATAATTAAAATTCAGATTACATTTGATATTGTATATTTTCGATTTCATACGTCTATTAAAAATAAGCAGTGCTTATAAGACATTAATTTAATTGAGGTTCACGTCTTTCTCCCCGACCTCTAGTCGAGGTAAATGCTCTAGGCATTTTAACAACAACTGAACATCTATTTTGGATCTCCTCGAACAGCTGGTTTGTTGTAAAATTTAAAAAATTTACAAAAAACCACTACATATTTAAGTAACAAAAAATGTTTACATAAAAAGACGTTCACGATTACTATATTATGCTATACTATCTATATTTTAGCAAAAAAATTTCAAATTGAAACAGCTCCTGCTGGGTGTTGCAGTTTCTTTGTCAGTTGGTATATAATTATATCAGAATAAAATAAATGGAGGTTTATACTTGATAGCAGGTATATAAAATTATTCAAATATTTACTGATATATTCTGTTAACCTTCTACATATTTAATTTAAAAATATTATATTAGGAGTACAAATAAGTTTCCGCCGTTTTTTCAAACAAATTAAATATTTATTATAGAATGCTTGCTGAGTGACTTCTAATGTTAGAGCAAGTTCTTTTTGTGTTTGAGATGAATCTTCCTCCAATAATTCCTCCAATTCTGCATCCTCGTAAATTTTTGGCCTCCACTGCGATCTTTGTCTTCTACGTCGAAATCACCGTTTTTAAACTTTTGAAACCACTCTCGACACGTTCTCTCACTCAAAGCACCCTCACCATATGCTTCTAGGAGTAATTGATGCGCCTCAGCAGCAGATTCCTTTAAATTAAAGAAGTAAACTAATATTTCCCGCAAATGACGCTTACTTGGCTCAAATTCTGACATTTTCAACTTATGAAAATTATATTTTACCAATATAAAATCAATTATATAAATAGGTTATGTTGTTCTTGAATGTCCAAACTATTCTTTAAGCCGGTTATCATCTGCGAAAGCTAACCGAAACTCCGTGCCGCGCCATCTACAATAAAACGGCGGAAACTTACTTTACTTCTAATATTATAATTATAACTTCAGGAATTAAATTAATATCATATAAGCACTGCTTATATCAAACGACATATAAAATAAACATTCATTATAAGACAAATGAGATAATAAAATCCATTAAATATAAATTTTTAACAAAAATCCTATAAATTAAATATTTTGAATAGACAAAATTTTGTTTCTGCTTATCCCTCTTATGAAAACAGATATCTTTCAAAAATGTTTAACATAATCCTAAGAATTTCATCATAAAACTATCTTACTTAGAATATTCAATATTATTGAATATTTAACTAAGTTGCTTTTTAGAAAATCTCAAGATATGTAAAAACATTACTAAGAAACAAGTTTTAAGAGAGACTTTGCTTGTCAGTACCCAAACACATTTAATAAAAAATTAATATCAATCAACAAAAAATATTTACTCACCTTTAACAAATCTGAATGCATCTTGGCAAATGAATACTGAAAATTTAAATGATTTAGTAATTTAATTCTTAATTTAATTATTTTTTGAGGATGTGCTACATATTTTGAGAGTTTTTGAAGTAACTTTTTCAAGTAAAAAACCGATTCTTATTATTCTATTATTATTACTTATAGTGAGCAGGCGTCTATCCACCCTACTACTGTGGACTATTGTGGTTCACCCCTAATGTATATTTCAGTTTTTGGATAGAACCGATAACACTGGTCGACAAGATTTTTGTAACACAAAGCAGACCTTTATTTTTTTTGGAAATACCCTTCTAATAATTGAAGAAATATTCCTAAAGCCCTAACACGTCCCACTTTTCAATAACTCAATAAGACCATTTTACATTAGCAAGTAGTCAATTTTATGAGGGGAAGGTTAAAAGTCATATCAAGAAAAGTACCTAAACTGTCTTATTCACGATATAAGACATGAAATAAAGATCAAAAAGGATTATTCTGTTGAGTTTCGAAGTGAGTGGTTCCTTGTGTGTAGATAAGGAAGTGATTTAAGGATGAGAATGTCGAGACACACAGTAGTTGGAAACTCTCCTGACAAATTTTGTGGTGAAATCACAAGCCATGCTATTTCTGAAACTGTTAACAAAACCTACTTCCAAAATGTTGGTGTTTTAATTTGAAATCAAGACAAGCAATAGGTTCCCCATGTGTTTGTGTTAGTTGTAGTGTATCATTGGAACAGTGCATGAATTAAAAGAGAAAAAGCATGCTTTTTGTAGTTCCTATGGTATGGCGAGAACCCTTTAATCATTTAGACGATTGCTATTTTTGCCTGACAAAGACTGAAGGTCATTCCAAAAAGAGACAAGTTCGGCCAACCAAATTTGAGAGTCTGCATAATGCAGATTTACTAATGCCGATTTGCTCGCACCTTTAGATTGACTTTTACGACTTTATCTATTTAGTTACCCTTAAAATTCTGACCTCAGTGGAACAAAGTGTATCGTTCCAGACTTTAGGAATAAGATCTCTACCACAAAGATCGATAACAACATTATTGTCCCATTTATAGTGAAATTCGAAAGTGTCTACCAACATACCACAAAAGACAATAGAAGAGAAATGAAAAGTAATGCTTTCTCCTCAATCTATTGCTTAAGGAAGAATTAATATTTTATCATACCAGAACTAATAATGGTAATCAATTCACTGAACAGAATGGCAGTCTTAGAGCTCTTGAAAACTCAATCAGAAAATGGAACTTATTTAATTTCGCAAGAAATATTTCCTCAGATTCCTAAATCAAAGTCTCGAGCGGAATTTCATTAAGGGATTTACTTCTACTAGGAACACTAAAATATTATGGCGTATTCCTTATTCAGAACGTAGGATTTCATTCCAACTTCATCATCCCTAATTAAAGAGTATTAAATAAATCAGTGACATTTACGAATTCTTCCTGAGAAGATATTTCAGCATAGTTGAAGCTTCTTGAGTCCATTGAGCTATGAAGCATAATAATTAAAACCTCGTACAGAAACTCTTATAGATGCAATATTTTCCGGATGAAATTAAGCCTCAGAATGGTTCCAGAAATGAACCAATCTCGATTTCAAATAAAACTCATCTTGATTTAATTCAGCTACTTCCGGAATAAATATACACAGGTCATTTGCTATTATTAAATACTGTTAAAAATTTTATATAATGAACCATCTAAACTGAATGATAATAGTGATCGGTTAGAAGATTCTCAATGATAAATTCTAGGTACATTAATTCATTTATATGGAATAATTGGAAATTCAAATCAAAAAACCAATTATGAGACAAACTTTCATGAAGAGAAACTTTAAACAAGATTTGGCATTTATAAGGAGTCTGGAGTAAAAAGAAAGAAATGGGGTATCAATCAAATATACATGAAATATTACTTAGAAAGAGCATTTAACTTAAAAAGGTGAAAATCACTGACGTGAAGTCAGGAGCTTCTGCGCGCTGTTTCATATCACACAAAATCCTAACAAAATTATTTTTTTTGTCTGCTAATTATATCATCTTCACGAAATTTTATATTTGTCGTCTTATCGTTATTTACATGCAATTGCTTAATGTAACTTCTATGTTGCCACTGTTGCTATGGTTTCTTTAGCGCTTAACGCTGCCTCGTTCACAAAATTTTTGTCTATGTTTTGAATCTACTGATAAAAACGTTGAAAATATTCCTAAATGAGTTGTTTTTTTTTTCAACATAAGAAATCATTTTGTGCGTTTGTGTAATTATAAATTATATAATGATATATAGATATATATGGATGGAAAACCCACATAGCATTCTCTGAACCGTGCTGATATAGCACATCAATATCACCAGAAAATTAAAAGTGATTTTTAAAAATATATTCGATCAATGTGGTCGTGTCGATGGAATAGCGAATAAACAACACGTTAACAAATATATCATATATTCCATAAATGTCGATATCCTCTAATGATTACTCTTCGCAACAATGACTATGCTTTAATTTCAGTTTGATCAAACTGGGAAAATTGGTTTTTATCAGAATGCATTGTGTCATCGGAATAATTTTGAGCAATAATAGAGAAAATTGAATGGATCCTGTACTTACTTCATGGAAATTTATTTTGAAAAATATTGGGTGTTTTTTAAGAGTGATAGAACTTTAAATTGGAATAAAACACATTTAAATTAAGATTGAAGCCATTTTCTTTATTGAAAGATAATTTTATAACATTCATGTTTCAAAAATAATTTCCGGCATATGTTCACCACGACTAGCTCTGAAGAACCGCATTCGACCAGACCAATTTTGGACCACTTTGTCGAATAATTCAGGCCTTATTTCATCAATAACACGAATTATGTTGGCTTCCAAAGCGTCTATTGTTTCTGGTTTACAAGCATAAACCAATGACTTGACATAACCCCAAAGAAAATAATCCAGTGGAGTTATGTCGCTTGATCTTGGAGGCCAATTATTTGGACCATTTCTCGAAAATAATAATAATGTTATCGCCAAATATTTCTTTCAATAAATCCATTGCCACGGTAGCAGCATGAGGTGTAGCACTATCTTGTTGGAACCAAAACACTTCTGGGTCGATATCATTCAAATTTTGAAACAAATAATCATTGATCATCGATCTGTAACGAGCACCATTCACTGTAAAATTTGCTCCAGCATCGTTTTTAAAGAAATATGGACCGATGATGCCTCCAGCGTGTAAAGCACACCTTACACTCCAGCGTGTAAAGCACACCTTACACTCCAGCGTGTAAAGCAGACCATACAGTGCATTTTTCATGATGCAATGGAACCTGGAGAACTTCTTGACTATTGTTTTCACTCCATATACGGCAATTTTGCTTTTTTACATAGCCGTTCAACCAGAAATGAGCGTCATCACTAAATAAAATTTCACGATAAAAAAGTGGATCAACTTCAAGCTGTTCTAAGGCCCAATCAGCAAACAAACGACTCTTATTATGGTCAAGTGGCTTCAGTTATTGAACCAGTTGGTTCTTGTATAGCTGTAGACTAAGATCTTAACGTAAAATTTTCCATGTGGTGGATCCACAGAGTCCAGCTTGTTGTGAACGTTGACGAATAGACACATCTGAATCATCATTAACACTATGACTTACAGCAGCGATATTTTCTTCTGTACGTACAGTAAGTATATAATATTAATATTAATATTAGTATATAAGCCTCTCTTAAAACTTGTTTTCTAGTACTGTTTTTACATATCTTGAGATTTTATAGAAAGCAACTTAGTTGGATATCCAATAATATTGAATATTCTAAGTAAGATATTATAGTTTTATGATGAAATTCTTAAGATTATGTTAAACATTTCTGAAAGATATTTGTTTTCATATGATTGATCAGCAGAAAAAAAAATTTGTCTACTAGATAATCTAATATTTAATTTATAGTATTTTAGTTAACAATTTTTATTTATTGGATTTTGTTATATCATTTGGATGTCTTATAAAGAATGTTTATTCTATATGTCGTTTGATATAAGTGGTACTTATATGACATTAATTTAATTTAATTCCTGAAGTTATAATTATTGAATATAATTTTTTGAAATTAAATATGTAGAAGGCTAATATTAAAATATTTAAATAATTTTATATACCTTCTATCAAGTATTATTTATGTTATTTTATTCATAATATATAATTATTTGGTTTCCTTAACATTCTTTATACAGATAGTCCTTGTGCTATAACAGAGGCCATTAAATTGTCTTTCAATCTTATAGATCAAGGATAAACCACAGAATTATTAATTTGTAGTTAACATTACACTCCATTAAAATTTTTCAGTATTCATTCACCAGAAGTTTTCTGAATTGTTGAAAGGTGAGTGAATATTTGTTGTTGATTGATGTTATATTTTTTTGAAGATGAATTATTTGAGTACTGACGGAGCAAAGTCTCTCTTAAAACTTGTTTTTCAGTAATGTTTTTACATATTTTGAGGTTTTAGAGAAAGTAACTTAGTTAAATATTGAATATTCTAAGTAAGATAGTTTTATGATTAAATTCTTAAAATTATGTTAAACATTTCTGAAAGATATTTGTTTTCATAAGATTGATCAGCAGAAACAAAATTTTGTCTACTCAAAATATTTAATTGAAAGAATTTTGGTTAACAATTTTTATTTATTGGATTTTTTTATATCATCTGGATGTCTTATAAAAAATGTTTATTTTATATGTCATTTGATATAAGTGGTACTTATGTGACATTAATTTAATTTAATTCATGAAGTTATTTATAATTATTCAATATGATTTTTTGAAATTAAACATGTAGAAGGCTAATATTAAAACATTTAAATAATGATTAATTAACTGTTTGTTGTTTCTAAATATTAGTTCAATAAGCAAATTACAACGGTGAACTAACCGTGGTACGATACAGTTTCCACTTGAAAAACTATGCGTCATTTCATCATGACAATAGGAAATATGCGAATTATTTTCCATTTTATTCCGTATTGTAAAGATGCACAAATTATAACGCATAGCAGCACTTTATGGCTACATGTTTGACCAAAATGCGCATTGACTCGCCAAATACGGAAAACAAGTGAACTAGCAGACACTCAGTCTAACCTTTACCCTTTCTGACTTACCTATCCTTCAGGAATGCAAATATTCCCGAGTGCAATAGGAGCAGGAAGCAGAAAATCACCATAGTTAATTTCGAAGCGCTCTATTGGACTTTTTCTGAGTCCTTAAGCGTCGATTATACGAGACTGGTAACGAAGTGTACGTGCTGCAAACGGCACGGAGAAATGCAAACTAATTGCTATTTGTCGCTGTTACTCGCGGTAATTCTGGGTTCGCTCTATTTGAAAGGTGTTTAACCTGAAACCAACAAATTTCGATGGAAGTGCTCCGTCTTCAAGTGTGTATATTCGATTTTATGAGAGATTAATCAACCTGATCAAACGATATGTGGAGAATTCGTGGAAAATTCAATATAAATGAAATTCCCTCACGGCAATTCTGAATCAATTTGTGCGTGAAATTGGATCGTTATTTGATAAAACAACGTTGCTTCTGTAGACCAGAATGTGGCTGAACATGCATCAACATCATCGTGCTCAAGATATTAACATTTCTCGCTCTTATCTGGAGCGAATTTTGCATAAAGACCCTCAGTGTGAAGGCTTACAAAGTTCAACTAGTGACAGAAGTGAAGCCTCGGGTCCATTCGATGCGTTTCCACTTCGCTCAATGGGGCAATGATCTCATGGCCGACAATGAGCATTTTCCAGAAAAATCATCTTCAGCTCGGAGGACTAGTTTTTGTGGAGATCCTTTAAAGTTAAGTGTTCAGCTAATCATCCAGAAACGATTGATGCCGTGAACCACGAAGTCAAAGCTTCTGTTCAGATTTTACATCGAAAAAGCAATTCAATCTAATATACAGGTAGATATAACAATTACGTCCCCAGAGTTCAACAATTTGGGCCTTTCAAATATGTCTCATTTATTTCCTACAAACCCAAACGGGCCTAAACACCAGTTAAGAAAAGAACATATCGGGAGTTTTTTTATTTGAAAGATAATTTTATGATATTTATGTTTTAAAAATAATTTCCGGCATATGTCCACCACGACTAGCTCTCAGGAACCGCATTCGACCAGACCAATTTTGGACCACTTTTTCGGGTAATTCAGTCATCAATAATACGAGTTATGTTGGCTTCCAAAGCGTGTATTGTTTCTGGTTTATCAGCATAAGCCAATGAATTGACATAATTCCAAAGAAAATAATCTAGTGAAGTTATGTCGCATGATCTGGGAGGCCCATTAATTAGACCATTTCTCGAAATAATGTTATCGCCAAATCTTTCTTTCAATAATAATAATAAGTTTGATAATAATAATAATGATAAGTTTATTCTATGTATAAGTTTTACATATCGAAATTATACAACAACTTAAATTTAAATAATAGATATTTCTTACACAATCATAAACTAAAATTTCACATAGCAAAACGCCTATTAACAGATGCGAACCGAGCAACCACGGCAAGCCACCGAACTAAGCTAAAGCTGTCTGCAAGGGCGGCTACCGTAACCACTCATGCCAACAACATCACAATAAATCATTGTTACAGTAACAGCATGAGGTGTAGCACCCTCTTGTGGGAACCAAAACTCTTCTAGGTCGATACCGTTCAAATTTTGAAACAAATAAATACTGATCATCGATCTGTAACGAGCACCACTCACTGTAACATTAGCTCCAACATCGTTTTTGAAGAAATATGGACTGATGATGCCTCCAGCGTGTAAAGCACACCGTACAGTGCTTTTTCAGGATGCAGTGGAACCTGCAGAACTTCTTGAGGATTGTTTTTACTCCATATTCGGCAATTCTGCTTGTTTACATAGCCGTTCAACCAGGAATGAGCTTCATCACTTGACACAATTTTACGCTAAAAAAGTGGATCAACTTCAAGGTGTTCTTCTTCTTCTTGTTGCGGCGTGAGACTTTCCACGATAATTTGTCAAAGCATAGTGAACAGATATATCAAAACAACATAGTTTCTACCTTCTGTCAAATCACAATTATTCCTATCGAAAGTTCTATCACTCTAAAAAAATACCTGATATCTGTCCTTCAGATTTTTCGTAGAAACCCATTAGAGCTGTTTTAGCCGTTTCAATAAGACAACAATCGAATGTCTTCTTGCAACTTACCTGACAAACAATCCTCTCACAGTTAGCTGAAATGTACAAATGAAGACATTCCCTCGTCCAGACGGCCACGTAATACTCACCTTGTATAAAACAGTTAATCAAAAAGGCACAGTTGAAGAGATTCTCCCGACCAGACGGTCACGCAATATTCTCTACATTTTCAAACATTAAGTTCTGATCCCACACACATTCTCTAGAAGTAAGTTCTAATCACATTTCCCTTTATCTCTCAAGTTATAATCACACAGACCTCTCATCTAATTAAACCACTCGCGAGTTTTAAGTTCTCTTAACTTATGAAACACATTTATCTCTACTCTTGAATTATTTTATATTCCCATTTCACCTTAACCTTCCAAGGAACTCTCTCTAAGTAACCCATAACAAAGTAAAGGCCTGGAAGTGAATGTATTATCTACATTATTTATTTGTAATTAGATATTTATTTTCTGAAAGTGTAACCAATCAAAGTGGATTCGGTGAAGTAAATCAGGGTGAAAAAGCTCGAAGAAGAACTATTCCACGAACGAAATAGTGTTTTCACCGCAATTAGAGTTCGATACTAGACCGAAACAACTCTCTCAGTTAAATCAGTCAAACTTGTAAATTTGATTATATGTATTTAGACTATGAATAAACCATTAAAGTCTAATATACATCCCTCTTTCTACCCCATTTGAAGTAAGCTTAACCAAGACTTTGCATTGGTTAAAGTTTAATCAAATACTTTCGAAGAATTCAAAAAGGTATCTCTACATAGCAAGCAATTCTTTACAGTTTCCATTCATGAGATTGAGTTTCAAACAATCGACAATGTACTGAAAGATTGAGTTGATCGGATGTGGTACTGTAGCTAGTGGTAGTGATCATTTGAATGATATTGTTTTCCAGTCATAAATATCAAAGCTTAACCTTTCTAATAAATTCATAACTTTGACGAAATATTCATCAGTTTTTTATTGATAGCCGATCAAACATGCAGATTTTAAATGATCCACCCTTTATTTACCAGTTGATCATAATTAAAATAAATTATCAATAACTGTGTTCTACTAATAAATAAATTAAAATGATAATATATTTTTGTGACTGTACTTCCGTGTTGCTTCCTCTTCATCAGACAATTGATCAGTTGCTTTTGTGCACTCATATTACCCACGATCCACACGAAAGTTTGCACGAGCCTTTTTGTAGTTATTTTACTTCTACACGATCAATTTAAACTCGCTCGTAAGAATGTTGTCAAGTTTTCAGTTCAACGCTCCTGTAAAGAATTGCTTGGTATGTAGAGATACCTTTTTGAATTCTCCGAAAGTATTTGATTAAACGTTAACCAATTAGTATGCAAATTCTTGGTTGAGCATACTTCAAATGTGTGTGAAAGAGGGATATATATTAGACTTAAATGCTTTATTCACAGTCTAAAATACATATAATACAAGTTCAGAAAGTTGAATTATTTTACCCAAATTCAGGGAGTTGTTTCATGACCAGATATGGAATGTAATACAGCTCGTAGAGACCATGTAGAGAATTGTCAGCAGAAGTACATATAATACAAGTGTACAATTTTGAGTTGTTGACCCAGATCGAGGTGGATACGCTATCTTGATCCTGGAACAGTTCTTTCTTGAGTTTTTTCTACTGTTCACAACACAAACTTCAATTTTATTGGTTTCACTTTTGAGTTCACTTTTCACAACTTAATATCTAATTACAAATGAATAATGTAGATAATACATTCACTTCCAGGCCTTTAGTGCGTTATGAGTAACTGAGAGAGAGAGAGAGAGAGTTTCTTGGAAGTTTGAAGTGAAAAATGCGAATATAAAATAATTCGAGCGTAGAGATAAAGATGTTTCACAAGTTACGAGAGCTTACTTCAAGGGGATGTGCGTGGGATCAGAACTTGTCTTCAACTGAACTTCCTTATCGCGTGACCTGCCTGGCGCAGGGGATGTGTTCGACTGTTACATTTTTGCTAACTGGCGGATGAGAGAGTGGGTTTGGGTCCGAAAAGGTGGCCCAGGTAATTCCGATACGACAATGGTCTTGAAACGGCTCTAATGGGTTTCTAGGAATAATCTAAGGGAGAAATATCTTCGTTTCTTAATTGGTATTCAGGCCCGCTTAGGTTTCTGGGAATTAAATGATTCATATTTGAAAGGCCTAAATTGTTGAACTCTGGGGATGTAATTATTACGTACCTGCAAAGTGAATTATAAATTTTTTGTTCAAAGTAAATTTGAACAGCTCCTCTGCGAATAATTTTTTTTTGGAAATTCTGATTACACGAGTCTCACGAAATTTTGCAAGAACACGCGTGTTGATATTCTACATTCAAAAACTAAATTTCATATTGGTCGGATGTGCAGTCTCGAAATATTGGAAAAAAATTCAAATTTCGATAACTTTGGGATCATTAGACTGATTTTACACAAATTAAGGCCACAAACCTAAAAGATTCAAGCCACCACGGCATTTTCACCAAGGATATGTGGGTCCAAGCTAGTCGTTATTTTCAGTTTAAAACTCAGAATTAGATAGCATGCTACTTCCTAGAACAAGTAGAAAAGAAAATTATATAAGGATTGCATAATTCATATACAATATGAACATTAAACATTCAACGAATAATTATAAAAAAATAATTGCATATTTCTGAGATTTTCACCATCATAAAGGCATTATGATATAGTCCGTCTCGAAAGTATCCGGAGATCTGGTTTAGCTGCTTGCCATGAAATGGTTGTCACTTGGTGACATCTTGCATTATCCTGCTGAAAACGCCACCCCTCTGGATATAAAGCATGCACCATTTCAATGACAAAATCGTGTAGAGTGCCACAATACTTTTCAATACTATTAATGGTACCGTCAACTTCACAGAGAGGCGTAGCACCACGCTGATAAATTGCTCCCCAAACAATAATTTTGGTGGAAAGTTTGGAGATTTGAACGGTAACAGGTTGTTTTCATAGAATTTTTAAGTGATTTACACCAAGTTGGAAACAACTTTTCATTTTTTACATCAAAATGATCACTTTTAAATTTTTCTAATCACCTCAAAAACTTTATTTTACCAAGTGCATATTCACAGAAAGCTTCGACAAGCATTCGATGCAATTATGCAGTTTTCTTCAAATGATACGAAAACACCAATGCATGTTCAACCCGTTTAATATTCAGGAAAATATACCAGTGTGTCGAACTTGAGTTGGTGTATTGAAAATCTTCGTCAGCTGTTAAAAGCAGATAATGGCGCTGCAGAAGTTCGTAGATTCGCACGATCTTGAAATTGCGTACAGTCAAGTATAGCGCCTTCGAATAAATTAATTAAATAACGCCGTAACCGTTATTGGTCACTTCACAGGAATGCTCAATACTTCACACCATCAGAACGGATGAGGACCTTTCGACTCATTAAACCAAGTCCACCTAACTTAATGGATCTTTAATTGAATTTTCGATTACTCATGGGAAGTTCTACCGCAAGGTACAAGTATGTATGTTAGCCGCAAAACCAAACTCGGTGTGCAATTTTCCGAAGTAATATTAATCGAATCACCCGATTTCACCCATCACTTAACTAATATCTGTTCGGCAACTCTGTTCATGAAGATTCAACAACTTTGCAAGTCTGTTATTAGAAACTTCGCATCTTGAAGGATAATCTCAATCTAGTAACTGACTCTGAACCCAACATCGGAGCCGTCCAACTGAATGTGCGATTTCCAACTTTACCTTCCGAAATTTCGTGTGGATGAAAACCATCCTTGTGCGTAAATGTTATTGCTTCTGAGATATTGAACTGTTTCGGTAGTCACTATTTGATAATTGATCAAAATTAAAACACGTCTTAGAAATTACTACGTTTCACTACCAAAAATTTGAAAATGTTTACCTCGTTCATTATTGCAGTTTCAAGGTTTCAACCTTAGACGAAATAAAAACTGGACTTCAAATAAATTAATTCGGCTGATCTGTACCAAATATCATAAATAAAGAGTGTGAGCTATGGTAATAGAAGGTTTTACAAACATCTGTATAACAATTCTATACTTGAACAAACTCGATGAGGTTTTGTTGATCACAGAGTCAAATTGCTGACATACGCACGTTTCAAACTCGTTGCCTTTCATCAGTGCAATGTACGCCAATGGCCACAAATCCGCCAAATACTTATATTTGCTACACATACTTAGGTATTATTCATACACTAGCGCCATCTAGAGTATGCAAATATACATACAACTCACAAAGGTATGTTTTGTACTTATTTTTACATACTCTAGACGACGCTAGTGTATGAATAATGCCTTATTGTCTCTGTGTATAGCGAATATAGATACTTGACAAATTTGTAGTCACTAGCATACATTGCACTGATGAAAACCAACCAGTTTGAAACGTACGCATGTCTGCAATTTGCCTCTGTGATCAACAAAACCTTATGGAGTTTCTTTGAGTACAGAATTGTTACACTGTCTCGATTTGTAAAACCTTCTATTACCATAGCACACACTCCTTATTTATTGATGATATTTGGTTCAGATTAGCCGAATTAATTTATTTGAAGTTCAGTGTTTAGTTCGTCTGATGATGAGCTTGAAATATCCTTATTAATGATAAAAACGGAATCGAAGGTACAGGGTATTCTAAAGTATGCAGGCGAAATAGATGTTAGATCAAATAGGATATGCAATAGGTTTAAATATTTATCAGAACCATATTCTTCTTCTCCTTCGGTGAACTGTTCTGTTTTTCTATCGAATGTTTCCTTTTTTCACGTACTCATTCACGTAAACAGAGCGCTATCGTTCTTCCATGTCTGTCATTTTCGATTTTTGGGCCGAAAATGATCTTGAGCAACCAGATTGGATTCAATGACGAAGAATCAAAATCAAAAGTAAATGTGTACGGCTGTTCCGCACATAAATACTCTAAGTCTCGAACGAAAAGAGCTAGAGACTTGAAAATTTCAGAGTAGGTAAGGGCCATAATTATTTCGGTGAAGTTTCTTGATACGCAAAATCGATTCAGCTGTCCTGGAATAAAATTTGAATATCAAAACAGAGTTAATCTGTCAGTCTTATACAATTTTAATTTCAAAAAACTTTTAGAATTAGATTAATGTCTACATTACCGTTTATATGTAATAGACGTAACTAATCAAAACTCAATATACAATATCAAATGGAATAAATAAACGAACAAATATAAATTGCCAATTAAAATTAATAAATAAATATTTGAAGGAGACAAAATTTTCTTTCTGATCTTATCATAATGAACACCAATTCCTTTTCAATAACATAAAATACAACTTGAGGACTTCTTAAAAAATATAATTTATTTGAAATATTTAATATATTTGAATATTTAAATAAGTTGATTCAAAAATCTCTCAAAATATGCACTATATCTTCAAAAAACAATTGTACTTCCGATAATCTCCTCATCGGCCCTAATTCATATTTAGAAAATCAAAATCAACTAACAATTAGTATATCTTACCTCAAAGTGGTAACCGAATAATTGCTTGAACACTGACTTTAAAAATAAAGATATTCTATGTTCGTCACAAAACCACAGAAACTGTAAGGTATTATAAGGTTTTTTTTAAACCTTATATTCCATAATGAGATTTATTCAAGCCTAAATATAATTATATATCATGTATAAAATAAATCTCATTATGGAATGTCAATGGTTTAAGGAAAACCTTATAATACCTTGCAGTTTTCTGTGATTTTGTGACGAACATAGAATATCTTGATTTTTAAAGTTAGTCTGTTTAAGCAATTATCCGGTTATCACTTTGAGGTAAGATATACTGATTGTTAGTTGATTTTAATATTTTAAATATGATTTAGGGCCGATGAAGAGATTATCGGAAGTATAATTGTTTTTTGAAGATATAGTGCATATTTTGAGAGATTTTTGAATCAACTTATTTAAGTATTTAAATATATTAAATATTTCAAATAAATTATATTTTTTGAGAAGTCCTTAAGTTGTGCTTTATGTTTTTGAAAAAGAATAGGTGTTCATAATGGTAAGATCAGAAACAAAATAATTATTTATTGATTTTAATCGAAAATTTATATTTGTTGGTTTATTTATTCCATTTGACATTCTATATTGAGTTTTGGTTGTATACGTCTATTAAATATGAGCGGTGCTTATGTAGACATTAATTTAATTCTAAATGTTTTTGTGAATAAAAATTTTTTTGAAATTAAAATTGTAGAAGACCGACAGATTGAATCTGTTTTGATATTCAAATTTTGGTATATTTCTTCTATCAAGTAGAAGCCTTTTTCTATTTTATGTCCTAGAATAATTCTGCTTCAAAATTTTGCTTTTTTTTTCGAAACTACAGACGCGATTGATCTAATATTTTGTTTCATGAAGTGGAATAATGACGCACATGTTCATACAAGATCTCATAAGAATGGTAAGTGGAGCAGTGTTAAACGCTAACGAACCATTGCAACATACCTATGATCGCGTTCAAATTTGGCATTCAGATGTGAACTAATGACGTGAAGCTTAATTTGACATTTTGTGAGGATCGTAGGTGATAAAAGACGAGCGAAAAAGCTGTTATTTTTTATAAATGATTCGTTTAATCGTTGCATGAATATTCCAGAGAGATTATTGTAAGAATAATAAAATGAGAAGACACAAATAAAACATTTTAACTGAGAACGGTTCATAAATTGCAACCAGATACATCAAATATAGCTTCGTTTCAAAATGCAGTTTACTGAATTCGTGTTTTTCACTTTAATGCTCAACTAGCTCCCTACTATTGAATAAATGACGCTGGAGCCGCATAAACAACGAAAATCCCTAAATTAATCTGAAAAAGGGTATAAGTAATGAACAGAGTTCACAAAACTGCGTTAGTCGGCGAAGACAATTGAACATAAGGACTTACCCGTTTGAAAGTGCCTCTATAACAGCCCACAAACCAATTTAACTCCTCTAAGAGTTCATTTCAGCATGAAATTGCGGTTCGTTGTTGCCATATCGTGAAATTGTAAAATCTAGCGCTAAATGGAGGTTTATCCAACCAATCTTCCACGTTGACACGGTTAGAATGGAATGGTTCAGTATACACAGTGACGAAAACATAACAGAGATTCATCATCATCATCTTTTGAAGGCTAGGCCATGTCGCTGCAGCCACTGATTCCTGTCACTCGCGCATATTTTCATATGAAAGAAGGATACAAAATTCAACCTTTCTTCGATGTCCCTGAAGTAACTGATTCTAGGCCGTCGTTTGGATCTTCTTCCATTTATTCTTCAAGATGTTGAGAGATTGGTTAGTGAAATGAAAAATATGTATTGTTCATCCAAATTGTTAGTTCTTTTTTGAAGTAAGCCCCTTTCAAAATACCACCACGCCAATTTTGAAATCTAATCATCAAAACAATTTTTAAACGCGTTGTCAGCAGTTGAGTCCAATACTCTTCTCGAATCCTCTTCTATGTCTTTCATCCACTGAGAACGGTTGCTTCGAAGTAGTAATTCAAGTTTTCGAAAGAGAAACTTTATTAGCCTATATTCCGTCTAGAAAGTATCCGGAATTTATTATTTTTCATAAATTCAAAACACTTCTTGTCTGTAACATTCTATGATAAAAGTAATGTATAAAAAAGGTTGTGCAGATAGTCGGCTATGGCTATGGCGGTTGCATGGCAACACTATTTGCCAAATATTGTTTTTTGTCATAGGTATACAGTTTATGAAATAATGTCGCAACTAGAAAAAAGAAAACAGTTTGAGTATTTGTATAGAAAAGGTTTTCGAAACGTTAAAAAATTAGTGCAATGGACTGAACTGGGAAAAAGTGCTATATATAAGACAATAAAGAGGATAAAAAATGGCATGGATATGAGACAGATTTGGAAATTAACGAAATATAAAAGTATGTCTAGAAACCGTCCATATGTCACTGAAAAGACAAGGCTACATATCAAGGAAACCAAAAAAATCCTTTACACCTTTACAAAACGAACGAAGGATAGAATTTTTTCAAAGTTTTCAAGAAGACAATTTTAAAAATGTTTTTATATCTGATGAAAGTTATTTCCAACTTGGTGTAAGTCACTTGAAAATCCTATCAAAACAACCTGTTGCCGTTCAAATTTCCAAATTTACCACCAAAATAATGGTTTGGGAAGCAATATCTCACCGTGGTGCTACGCCGCTCTGTATAGTGGATGGTACCATTAACAGTGAAAAGTATTGTGGCATTCTAAATGATTTTCTCTTTGAAACGGCGAAAGTTTCATATCCAAAGGGATGGCGTTTTTAGCAGGAGATGCCAAACTTCGTCCTATAATCAAGCTTGGATGCAGGAACCAACCATTTCATAGCCAGCAGCTTCACCAGATCTTAGTCCCTTTGAAAACATATGGAGACTAATGAAGATTGAAATTGCTATAATTTTCTAATTAAAGAATTGAAAATATACACCAAATAACTTCAATTGAAATTTGTTTTTTCCGGATACTTTGAGGACGGACTATATATTAGTTGAGTACGGTAGTTTGCCCATGAGATTTGTTGAGTTTTTCGTCGGAAATTCCCAATGATAACTTTGTGGGATGGTGAGTTATTGTGGTGCAAAGTTCACGAGGTTTTTTCACTTATCTGGTCTTTATTTAACGCTCAAATGGTCCAAAATATTAAGATGATATTCGTTATTAACTGTCTCACCTTCTGACAAGAATTCCTAGTGCTTTTTACACAATAATCGAAAAAAAGTGATAACATTATGTCGACGGGACGTCCTCTTTTCGATTTCGGCTCAGTTGGAATGCATCATTCTGAAAGTTGATGAGTTGAATATCAAATTCGTATACTCATATACAGATATGGAAATGACTGTCGGAAATATAGAAATAAATCAATGTTAATCTAGAGAAGAGGGAATGTCCAGTGGAGCAGTGGAAGAATCAAAACGTCAGCGCGATCCGATGACGAACAAACGAGTGTTCTCTCTCAATTGAAGTGATGGGGATGCTTCGAGCAGTGCAGATCTTCAAGGCATTGCTCGTCTCGATCGAAGCATCCCCGCCAATTTATTGAGAGAGAACAGTAATTTGTTCGTCATCGCATCGCGCTGAACTTTTGATTCTTTCATTACTCCACTGTACATTCCTGCTTCTCTAAATTAACATTGAATTTCCTATGTTTTCGACATTCTTTTCCATACCTGTATAATCAAAATGTGCAGTCCATAGGAAATAGTGTTAACAAATTGGAAATTATACTAGCTGATAATCCAGAATGTGCTATACTTTGTGTCATCGAACATTGGAAACATTGGGACATTTTCATAGCAGGTGATTTTAATATAGAGAAGGTTAATAACAACAGTCTTAAACCGAGGTTATTCACATTATTCAATGATTTTTCCAAAGGCGTAATGGGAAATGCCTGGTACTTGTGAACGAGAAATCGATAAATTTTGGTCTTCACAGATACGTTCACGTACGGCTGCAATATTCTCTTCACTCCTTGCATTTCTTTGTCTTACTGCTACTGTATCATGAAGTGTAAAATTTGTTTCGAACCTCTTCTCTAAATGTTTAACTGTTGTTTCATCCGGACGATTATAGCGACCAAATATTGGAGTTCAAGCACGTGAAGTTAGAGTAACAGATCGCGATTTTTCATAATGAATTTGCATTATTTGTAAACGTTGTTGGAGTGTGTAATTTTCCACGATTAAATGGTAGACATTGACAAATACAACTGTCAATGCCACAATTAAATAATGGCTGCTATGCGTGAGTAATGTCAATTTAAAAATGACGTTCCCATTGAAAGGCCCTTAAGTTCACCTTGTCCTTAGGTCATCCAGTACATGATGATGCGTAGCAAATGTCTCAAGTGGTTGGTAAATTCTAGTATAAAGAATAATAACCCTGTTTTGAGGCATAAAGGGAAATCTCCCGCGAAGAATAATGTCTCAGTTAAACCTGAATTCAAAATAATGGTGATGGTGTGGGCCAATTCATTCAACAAACGGCGCTTTAATGTAACTAATACATATCCTTCTGCAATGCACTTTCCTTTCAATTCGGATATATTGCCGGAAATGGAACAATCAGAGCAAAGTCAATCGACGAGGCAGATGGTGTGGATTCACCGAATGAATTCAGCTTTTCGAGAGGAAGACAATCATTGGAAATGCGAGAATGCCATCGGTATATTAGATATTTTCCACTTCGATGTGGATAGAAGACTGACGTATCTCGTGAGGTGGAACGGTATGTTTCGACTTGATTAGCGCTGTGGGACCCATGTGGTTTTCGATGAAACTGATGTTTTTTGATCCCTGATTGAAGATTGTATTGGATGACATTTTCATGGGTGTTTTATAGGGTGTTAAAATACCTTGGAAAGTTCTCAAATGTGAACGGATCTTAAACGTCAATTGTTTTTTAGGTTAGGTTTCGTTTTGACGTTTATGGTCATTTATAAATTGAATCATGGAAAAGTTGAGCAACATGTTAAAGTTTCTGAAGCCTATTAGGAGTACGCTGCCTTGATGAAACGGAATGGGTCACCTACGACAATATTGCGAAAACTATCGTGCTCAAAGCGCGATGCTCAGCTCAACAGGTCAGGAAAGTTCTCATTTGGTGAGACTGGAAATAATCATTTATTATGAGTTGCTTCCATATGACCAAATACTAAATTCGTATCTCTATTGGACCGTTTGAAGCTAGCAATTGGCCAGAAACGGCCAGAAAGAACCAACAGAAGAGGTGTTTTGTATCATAAGGACAACGCCAGGCCACACGCTATCAGTGACTCGCAAGAAATTCCAGGAGCTTGATTGGGAAGTTTCAATGCATCCAACATATGGCCCGAGCCTGGCACCAAGCGATTATCATCTTTTCTTCGCATAGCAAAACTTCCTGAGTGATAAGAAGTTGGGATCAAGAGAAGATTGTGAAAACCCGTTACTGCTGTTTTTCTTCAACAAGGAGCAACACTTCTATGAGAGTGGCATTATAAGGTACCTTTAAAATGGCAGCAAATAAAATGGCGCAAGAAATTATGTCTTTGGGTACTGGCTCTTACGCTACATTGAATATTCTAAAATATTAATAACATAGAATATATAACGATCAGTGTTTCCGTATACATCAGCTCATACAGTTCATAAAGTTATGCATTTGATTACTGACTCACTGAACATGCCTTCAACTTTCTTACAATTAGTGCAAAATACTGTTTTGCTGTAAGTTTTACAGGAAATGTGTCTGTTCTAGTTTCTCGTCGTTTTATAATGAAGATAAAAACGTCCCACACGAAACTAAATCCGTAGAGATACCTTCTACTTCATACTGAAATGAAAAAGAAAACTTGTAAGTACCCAGGCGGCATCAAGAACGAATGAAAGGTAAATGAACCTCTTACCACACCTCGTTAAGATCTAAACCATCTTCTACTATGAAGACGGGGCGCTAAAGCCGGCGGTGAAATATGTTAATTGCACACTCCCATATTTCGTTGCGTTAACAAGATAACTCAGCGTTTAGCGAGAGTGCCAGAGGAAAGGCGAATTCCTGGAAGTCGAAATCCTAACTGCGCTGACGATTTCTTAGCTCACTATAGCACTGCCAATTGAAATTATACTAAGTGGCAACTTAATAAGGACACCCAATAATAAATGGGATATTTTACTGCTACCTCTGGCAAAATCTACAGTGCGCAAGGATCTTTAGTGCGCGAGATAAGTGCATCGAGAGTGCGAGGGCATTAACCGTCATATAGTGTAGTGCCGTGTCAATAATGACAATATTTTGAGAATTACATTAATTGTTTTTATTATTGTCGGAAGTTCCTTCGCCATTTTGTAATATTAGGTCCATAATAACAAGCTGGATCCTTCGCCATTTTGCAACTAGGAGTACTCATTGAATTTTCAAAACTTACGATCACCATTCATTGTATTATTTTTCTCGTTTGTTTTTTTTTTCACATTCTGTATGTGTACCACCTGTTCGACTTGCCTGAAAAAATTGCTTCTGTGTTCTTGATGTTACTTCCTGTACTGGTATAAATAAAGATATTGATAGCTCGGAGAACTTAGCAAAAACTGTTGTTGCTTGCATTGGGTATGAGTTTTGACTTAGTTACTGCTGAATATAAGTACCACAATAACTGTTATTATACATTCCTGAGACCCGCTACGAGGCATTAAGTTGAAACCAAAATCGCTAACCCGCCACAGCGAAGGCTTTGATGAAAAGATAGGAGGAAATGAAACTGAAACGCTCTACTTTACACTAGCGATTTTTCCCGTCCGCACATGAAGCATCCTACTTCGTAAAATGCCTCATAATGCGCAAATGAAAAGATAAATAAAACTTGTCTTTCCTGAAAGAATCCCAAATTGTCAACCTAATAGTGAAAATGCAAACTATTGCTCCCTATCTATTTATTTAAACTTTACATTAAAAAAAAATTACTATTATTTACAATATAAAAAAGTTTTACAGTTAGCTTGAGGTCCGAGATTTACATGAGGACGTATCTTTGGGGTTCTCCTGGAATATTGTTTTCCAAGGTGTCATTGTGATAGTGCTTTCTCCAAAAATAGTTACTATTCTTCATATTAGGTCTTCAGTTTCAGTTTGTTCCAAATGAGCAGTAACCTCACAATACGAAAGAAAGAAATCTGGAAAATTCTACACTTCTTGAGAACAATGCAACTCTACAGCGCATGCGGTAACAACGTCGACTCTCATTGCGCAAACTCCAAACTTCTTAATGGTCTTAGTTTGATCACCTTGTTGGAGCATTTTCAACCGATTGAAACTCAAACCAAGAGTGGAGCGGTTTTTGACGTTACAAAGTGGGTCGTCGCGAAGATGATTCAGTTAACTTGGCGATGGAGGAAAAAATAGTAATAATAATAAATATTATAATGTTTATTAACCTTATATAATGTCTTCTTTTCTCTTTAACATCTAGAAAATATAAAAAAAGAAAAAGAAGGTGAACAAACAAGTACATCACTGAAGTTCAAGTAAGACTCTTGCTTGTGCATGATTTAAAACAAATATTTAATTTCCTAACCCTTCTGTGACACAGTCAACCATAACATACTCCGTTAAAAACACATATGAATCATTATTAACTAAAAACAAATAAAAATATTTGGATACATTGAAAATAAAGTTTATCATCAACTTTCATTGCAAGAATTAAAAGAAATTAGCAAAAATCCAGGTATAGATAATAAAACCATTAAAAAAAGATTGAAATTGAAGTATATATAACTTGGACCACCCTCAGTGAGAAGCAAGGATCAAATTACCCGTTTATGAGCAGGTCCTCAGCTCTTTGGATTCATATAATTCAGGCTATATTCAAGTTTTGATTACTATCTATCATCAAGGTCAGTATGTTTTCAACTTTAAACCAATTGAAGAATATATGACAGCTATTGGATAATTTATTTAGTTCTTAATTATTATGCAAGTTTGTGTTGATAGATATCTGGGATCTTTTATTTGCATACTATAGATGTTTAATAGATGATGTTATTTGAAATAAATGAATATTATTTTATATTATAACCTAGCCTGAGATAGTGAAACTATAGTTCGTCTAGAAAGTATCCGATATTTAGTATTTTTCATAATTTTAATATACTTTTTTTTGTAACTTTCTGAGATAAAAGTAATGTATAAAAAAGGTTGTACAGATAGTCGGCTATGGCCAAAGTTGCACGGCTGCACTATTTGTCAAATATTGTTTTTTGTGAATGGGTATACAATTTATGAAATAATGTCGCAACTAGAAAAAAGAAAACAAGTAGGATATTTGAACTTTCTGAAAGTTCAGTTCTTCTGCTTTTATTACCTACGTATAAAATCTCAGTTCTACTGAAATCTATGAAATGGTTGTTATTTATACAATGTTCCGAAAAACCAGATGTTATTTCATTATGTAATATAATTTTTTATGTTCTTCTACCCTTATGTTTATAGATCGTCCTGTCCAACCTATGTAAAATGCCGGGGCATTTATTACAATATAATTTATACTACTCTGTCAACAAAGTACCGGGAATTTTCAATTAAAACAACATTTTTACATTTAATCGTTAAAATTTATTGGGTCGCCTTCAAAATAGGCTCCATTTGCTCCAATACATCTATGCCAACGGCACTTCTAATTATCGAAACATTTTCTATAGGCGCTTTCCGGGATGGACTTTAGCTCTCGTGCCGAATTTTGTTTTATGGCTTCAATCGACTCAAAACGGGTGCCACGAAGGGGCAATTTTAGTTTTGGGAAGAGGAAAAAGTCGCAGGGAGCCAAATTCGGCAAATACGGTGGTTGCTGAAGCACGTTTGTTTAGTTTTTGGCGAGAAAGTCTGTGACAATCGTAGCTCGGTGAGAAGGCGCGTTATCGTCGTGCAAAATCCATGAGTTGTTCGCCCACAAATTTGGCCGCTTCTTACGGATACGCTCAGGCAAACGTTTCATAACGCCTAGGTAATACTCCTTGTTTACCGTCTGACCCTCTGGAACGAATTCGTAGTGCACCACGCCACGGATATCGAAGAAAACAATGAGCATCACCTTCATTTTCGAGCGGCTTTGGCGTGGTTTTTTCGGTTTCGGCTCATTTTTTGCCACCCATTCCGATGATTGCTGGCTTGTTTGCATATCGTACTCGTAGACCCAGGTCTCATCACCAGTTATAATGCGTTCCATGAATGTAGAATCGGAATTACAGCGATCCACCATGTCTGAAGCAACCTGTTCGCGATGACGTTTTTGAAGAAAATTCAGGTCTTTCGGTACGAGTCGTGCGGCCACCTTTCTCATGCCGAAAATATCAATCAAAATCGTACGTGCGGACTCGTGGGATATCTTAAGATCATGTGCTATCTCTCTCAAGCTGGTACGACGGTTTTCCAGCACCCTTTCCTTAATTTTATCGACGTTATCTTCGATCGAAGCCGTCGATGGGCGACCACTTCACGACCGTCCTTGAAGGCTCTGTACCACTGATATGCACGAGTTTTCGATAGAGCATTATCACCAAAGGCCTTTTGCAACATTTTCAATGCATTGGCACACGAAAATTCATTTGCAACACAAAACTTTAAACAAATTCTTTGCTCAACGTAATCACCCATAGTAAAAATCGGCACGCACTCTGACATCGACTGACTTAATCAGCTGTTGAAAACACACTAGTTGACAGATCCCGCTCAAGCTTGGCATAGTAATTAAGGACAGTGGTACCAACCTAGGAAAAAAAAATTTCACCTGCCTCATTGCCCCGCCAGATTTAAATCGATAATTCCCGGTACTTTCTTGACAGAATGTATATACCGCTTTTTTCACACGCTTCACGACAGTCTTTGCTTTTGACTAAGAATGAACCTAAGTTTTTCTTATTTGAGCAAATAATATTAATATTATTCTGTTTCAGTCTATTGCAAATTTTGTTACTTATTTGTGGTACGAAATTTATTCTAAGGAATTTCGATTTTTCTTTGTCTGAAGAATAGTGTAAAGAGAAGCTAGATTTTTTTATGATGGTTTTTAAAATTAATTTATCGATTACGTTCGTATTGTAACCATTGTTCGACGCTAATGACTTCAAAACTTAAATTTCGAGTTGTTTTATTTACTTTATTAATTTTAAAATGCTTCACCAAGTGATATGCAAGAAATTAATATCATTTATCAAGAATATTTTGTTATAATTTTCTAATTCAAGAATTAAAAATATATACTGAATTATTACAATTGGGCTTTGTTTGTTCCAGATACATTTTACTTTAAAAAGCGTACCATGATTCTCTTCACCTATTGATGATCATACAGTTTCTTATATTTTATTAAATCATTTGAGTGATTATATTTCCTTCTTCAAATTGTAAATCTCCCACACCCTGAGTAAAGTATATCACCTTAACATTCCACTAGCCGGTGATACTGTAACTCTGAAACTGTATGTGACATAAAAAATCTGGAAGGTATTATTTAATGAATTCGAAAAGAAATTCTAATTATATCGACAGGCAACTGTCATTACAAACGTTCCAATAAGTGAACACACTTTGTTTCAGACATCTTGAAATATTCATAGAAAAGCCCATCGATAACGACAAAAACTTTCATGTTTGAATAATTAAAATCGTTCTTCAATATTTTATTCTTTTGAAATCGAATGTCACCAAACTTTTTGTGCAAACAAACCTTGGAAAACAAAGCACTGCGGTCTGAATGTTGGTTTTAGATCGACCCGGGAAACTTTCCTCATAATAAATATCCATTATTCATCAACATCTTGATTCGGAAGGGACCGCATCGAATGAAAACCCTTTAGAAAACGAATCAGTGACAAATTATTGTTGGATAACCAAAATCTGCCGAACTTTTTCCACAACAAAAGCCTTCACCACCGCACCGTGAAGAACAACCCCAGTTCCACAATAGATTCTATCACTTCGTCGCAAAGTACATGTTTGTCTCTGAAACTTTTAGTTAAAAAGCTTTTCCGCAATATCCTGAGGGAATACACGGCCATTAAGTAAAATCCCAAAGTAACATATCACATATTTTTTCCCCACTTTAGGGCCAGGAACTTGTTGGAATTCGGGAAGGTAATATAACGTCACCGGGTACTTTAAACTTCATGAAATGAGTATTGGAAAAAACGAAACTTCGCGATACGGAATTGAATTCCTGCTCGGGTCTCTGTGGGAATTGGGACGCTCGAATTGGGCCCCCCGCAGTTCGAAGTGCTCAATAACGGCCAAGGTTTATGGTACAGGACAAAAAATAATTACATAGGGACGTACTTCCACAAATCATCTCTTTTTTCGACGCCAAATTACGGTGACCCAGTTCTGTAGGATACATTAATTTTAATCATGCGACCGAGCAATATCGAGCTCGAGCTCGTTCGGAGTTTGGAAGTTCCAGGACTTCCGAATGCTCGTCTCCGATTTATGAACGGTTAAAGATAAAGTTGGAAAACTGAGATTCTGCCTTATTTTTTAATGTACTGAAAAACTGGGTGAATTATTCGCGGGGGTTCTTCAGCCGAACGAATGAAATTTTTTATTCGTTTGTCTTCGTTCCTTATAGTTTATGCCGTTTGTATGCTTTGACGTTATGAATTGTATCGCAAATTTCAAGTAATGAACTTTAGTTTTTGTGCTCTAATACTGTAGCAAATCACCAATATTCGAGGGGAAATTTTGGAAAAATTCTATTTTTAATCTATCTAGTGCCCTAGAACTTCATTTGTTAGATCGAGAAATGAGCTTCTCTAAACTTTGCAAATAATATTCTTCCGGCTTCTCCTCGGAATATAATGTGTCATAATTTTAATATACTTTTTTTATAACATTCAAAGACAAAAGTAATGTATAAATAAGGATGTGCGGATAATCGGCTATGACCAAAGTTGCATTGCAGCACTATTTGCCAAATATGGCTGATTGTTAACAGGTATACAATTTATGAAGTAATGTTGCAAATAGAAAAAAGGAACCAGGTAGAATCTTTGTATAGAAAAAATTTTCGAAACGTTCTAAAATTATTGCAATTGACTGAACTGGGGAAAAAGTGCTGTACATGAGACAATAAAGAGGATAAAAAATGGCATGGATATAAGGCAAAGACCAATTTCAGGAAGACCGCGTAAGATTAAAAGAAACAATTTAAAGGCTTTATTGGCTTTAGGACGATAAATTCTGCGCCTGGGGTTTCACAAATTGGCTAACAGATTTGGAAATCAACGAAATATAAAAGTATGTAAAAATAATAACACTACTCTGAATGAGATACACATCGAATCCTTCAATAACAGATTGTCAAACACCATAAAAAAGTATACTCCCATTATAAATAGAAATGCGTTTCTACACTAGCTGCCTTTATATATAATAAAATTAATTAAGCACAAAAGGAATATATACAGGGAATATTGTCAAAATCGAAACTTGGAATATAAGAAGAAATTGAATACGTACAATAAAAAGATCCAAAGAATGATACACAGTACAGAGAACACAATTGGATTACAGCTTGCAACAACATAAACGAGTCTAGAGGTAGGAAATTTTATCAAGAGATAAACTAATTATTTAGATACAAACAATTTCCCCATTCGCCAACCTTGATCGCGAATGGAAAAGAATATAAAATTTACTCACAAAAGACCAATCTCTTTCATGAACACTACAAGAAAATTTGAATATCAAAACAGATTTAATCGGTTAGTCTTCTACAAATTTAATTTCGAAAAAATGTTATTCTAAAAATTTTAAGAATCAAATTAATGTCTCATAAGCACCGCTTATACGAAGGTGGTTCAAATATGATCGAGACAAACTCTGTAGATGGCCCGCATGTATGTTTCGAAGGTCGTGGCTTGAGTATGTGATAGCTGGGTCTCTTACGAACAGTGTGGCATTTGCTTTCGTCGGAGCACGTGTTTCACGTGTGTGCTACGACCATGAGTGAACGTCAAGTGCCGACTGCCGTTGCGCAACGTATTATCATTCGTTTTTTAGTGGGAGAAGACGTTAAAAACACGGATATTTGTATGCGTTTGCAAAAGCAGTTCGGTAGTGAGTGCCTGAGTAGAGCTGCCGTGTTTAAATGGGCCAAAGCATTCAAGGATGGCGTCGAAACCGTCGAGAATGATCGCATGATAGTCGACCACGAACCAGTGTCACACCAGACAACATTCGCCGCGTAGAACAACTCATTTTGCAGGACCGTAGGATGAATGTTCGAGACATTCCGGCTGAAGTCGGCATCAGTATTGGTAGTGTAGAGTCTATCATCCACGAACACCTTCAATATCGCAAAATAACGGCGCGATGGTTTCCTAAACTGTTGAACTTTGAGTAAAAATAACGCGGTTGGAAGTTTGTCGCCGCTCACTGACGCGATACGAGGCGGAGGGAGACGATTTTTTAATGCGAATCTTCACTACAGGCGAAACATGGGTACACTATTACACTCCCGAAACCAAGTAAAGAGTGGAGGAAGAAGGAGGAAGGGGAGCCAGTCAAAGTGAAGACAACCTAGTCCGCGGGTAAGGTAATGTGTACTGTGTTCTGGGACAGGCAGGGCGTACTGTTCGTCGATTTTCTGCGCACTCAACGCACCATCAATGCTGCATACTACTCTAACCCTCTGAAAACACACGTGAAACCCGCTTATCGCTCGAAATGGAGGAGCATTCCAGCACGAAGTGCGATTCTCCTCCAGGATAACGCGCGTCCTCATACCGCGTGTCCCACGCTCGATACAATGTCGGAATTGGGGTGGAAGGTACTGGAACACCCCCTACAGACCAGATTTATCGCCCTGCGACTACCACATGTTTGGACCACTGAAAGAGGCCCTCGGAGGTCAAAAGTTCAACACCGGTGACGAGGTAGAGGGGTTCATGGGCACATGGTCCGAGTTGCCCTGGAATTTTTCGATACAGGCATCAAAAAACTTCCGGAAAGGTGGACGAAATGTGTGAATAGTGAGGGGAATCACCTAGAAATGATGTGGATTTTTGTGAATTTTCCGATAATAAATGAACGTGTAAGAGTATTTGTCTCGATCATATCTGAACCTCCCTCGTATTTAATAGACGTATACAAATTGATCGATCAAGTTTTTCCGAAATTCAGAATAGCTGATAGGGATCGAAAAAATTGGTCCCATAATTCCAGCTCATAACGAACGTGGTCGCAGTACGTGTAAAAATGAAAAACTCATAAAATGAGAAACAACGTTGGTGTATCGTACGGGAAGTATCCAATTAGTCCGCTCAAAATTGGGAAAAAGTCGAACCGCCTTCGTTCCGAATAAAATGGCGGCCTCGGATAACGAGAGCCTGTCTGGGTCGTGATAAAAATATTCATTTGATACGCTGCGGACGAAATGAACTGCAGCTTTTCCTGAATTCAGTTCGCGCCTTAACAACACTCGGATTCTCTAAAGTTTATGAAATATCTCTGCCCGCTCCGGTCTATTTATTTTAATTGAATTGGTATTATGCTTTCATATACGAATGAAATACTCACCGAGTGGAGATGTTTTTGTAGGCTTGAATGCGATGACGGATACAACTTTTTTAGGGGGTGGAATTGTATTGGATCAAATCTGCCATACTTTTACATATTAACTTTTTTTATGGGGGGAAAACTTGAATTTTTCCATTGTAAACGGTTATTTTTCTTGACTGAGTGACATGTTTCTATTTATGCTTCATTTTAATGGTACTGAAGGTCTTACGAGGGCGCTCTTTTTTCTGGAAAGTGGACGCTGCATTTCTTGAAATCGGAAGGAGCGGTGGAATGAGCGACATATAAAGCGGTCGCGCTCTCTGTGTGGAATACTCAGAATTGTACAAGTTAAAATATGAGCAGAGCTCTCTAATAACATTAATGTACCATTGTCATCATTGTTGTCCCGGGTTTCTGCTCAAGTTTTGACACCCCAGCAGACCCCCGAAAAGCTGAAAGAGAAAGAAAGGAGTTTTGGAGAAATGATTATAGAGCACTCTGCGCCAGCACAACTAGGTGAGGGACCCCCACAAGTCACCTCTTCCACACCAAAGAGGATCGCCGTAGCGATCCCACCACTCAATCATTTGAGCAGAGTGTCTATGGATTATGAAAGACTGAAGCAACGAAACAACACAAATAACAGCTTGTCAGCATGGACCCCCCGCTACACAGGATCACTGTTGCTGTTCGCCGCCAAAAGCAAGGCTCCGAAGCATCATAGGATTGGGCCTTAGGATCAAAAGGGCGCCAGAGTTTGGGGGAGAGCAGAGCGTATCTTAAAGGACCCTCAAACCTTGTCGAAACGTCGTAGTCTCCCTTTTTCTCCAGCGGACCACTTCCGAACCCGCAGCGAAAAAAGATAAGCTTAAGGATCCTCGAATGGGGCCGGAGTTAGGGAAGAGCGCAGCGAATATCCCAAGGTCCCACACTTGTTCAAAACGTCGTAGTCTCCCTTTGTCCTCCAACGGACCAATCAGGACCCCGCAGCAGGAACTTCAGGAACTAAAAATGGAGCCAAATTTGGGGGCGAGCAGAGCGAATCTCCCAAACCCCCCAGCTTGTTCGAAACGTCGTAGTCTCCCTTTGTCATTCAGCAACCATTTAAGATCCTTCAGCGGGCTAAGAGGACGAAGGTTGGAAACCCACGCTAAGGACTAGCGGGGAGCGCCTTCGCCAATGAAAGGAAAAACAGAACTCTAATCGATCGCAGGGTCGCAGATTCTGGTCGTCAATCAGAGCCAGCTTCCCCGTACGATTCCAAGTCCTGCGGCAGGAAAAGGTAGGATTGGGACAACATGATGGAAAGGTATTATGCAAGAAAGAAACAAAGAAAGGAAATTAGGATTGCGAGTCTCTGCTTTAGGCATCATAACCATATCCTCCATCTCATAAATGAAACTAGGAAACTCGTTATGACAAGCTCCCCCACCACGACAAGGTACAGAGACAGGGGGGGAGATGTGTGGAATACCGAGAAGTTGCGGCAGAGCAGAGTGGATTTCTGAGGATGATTGACGCGCCCTCACGTATCGGAGAATTAAAGCGCGTCTCTCGCCAAAGCACTAACGTATGTTTCGTCTATACAGGAGCAGGAAAAACTTCGAACAAATTTTAGTGTGGCCTATTTTGGAGCTCAGGACGTGTGCTAAACACCACAACAGTTTGGAGTCGCTGAAGTAATCCCTGCTCTGTGAATGGAACCTATTAACTCCACAAGAGCTGCGGCCAATTGCCGAAAATTTCAAGAAGCGTCTGAAGCTATGTATCGCTGCCAAAGGAAGCCACTTCGAAGCCGCTTGAATATATTTTCACCAAATTTTTATGTTATTACTATTCGTTGTTGTTTCGTTCAATTTCTTCCGTTCAATAAAGTTAAATGAAAAAAGGTTTGTCCGAGGTTTTTCTTGTCACCCTGTATTTGTACGTATTTTCACCAAACATCGGCCAAATCAATCCAAAGTGACTTTTTTGCAACGAAGGTCTTCCAACAAGTCATTTTATTCAAAAGCAAATAGAGTGTTTTTTGTGAAAAAATAAGTTTTTAATTCATGTAATGATACAACATAATATTTAGCAAATATCCGCTTCCATTTTTTTTACAGCCCATAATTTTATGAAACTTTCACAGAAAATTTCATATATCGTATCGCTTTTAAATTTAAAAGAATAAAAACTACCGATCAACTGTCCAAAGAAAATGTATCGGATGTTATATAGAAAAATTTATGTTGCTTATTTGGACTATATTTTGTTTGAATTATTTGTGGCATAAAATCATTCCGGTGGTAAAATAATTTTATAATATTCATCAATTTATTTCAATTCAAAATCGTGTCCCTTTCACTGGGAAATATCGAGTGTTTTTCTTAGAGTGATAGAAATTTCGATAGGGATAACTGTCATTTGACAGAAGGAAGAAGCCATGCTGTTTTGACATTTCTGTTCAGTAAGCACTGACAAATTATCATGGGAAGACTCACGCCGTAGAAACCTTTACAAATTGTTGTAATTTATTTTCAAAATCAGTGTTCTATTCGCCGAACTTATAGAGCACTTCGTGAAATTTGTGGTTTTTACAATCGTCCATTTCTCTACTCGAAATGAAATATCGCTGCTGTAAGTCATATTGGTAATGATAACAGATTTGTCGATTCGTCGACAAGTTGGACTCTTTGCAACCACCACATGGAAAATTTTGCGTAAAGATCTTGGTCTACACTCAAGATCCAACTGGTTCAAGAACTAAAGCCACTTGACCATAATAAGCGTCGTTTGTTTGCTGATTGTGCTCTAGAACAGTTGATCCACTTTTTTATCGTAAAATTGTGTTTAGTGATGAAGTCATTTCTGGTTGAACGGCTGTGTAAACAAGCAAAATTGCCGTATATAATAATAATAATAATAATATTTATTCACTGAGATGGTTACATAATGAGGTGAATAAATGGGTGATACATCACAGAAGCTTTAGTTGGAAACTATCGCTTGTACGTGATGCTACATACATTGACTATCTCCTAAGTGGTAAGTGAACAAAAATAAAAACAAAATCCATGATAACTACTATTACACAGTAAGCATTATAAAACCTTCTTCCATCTCCTCTCCCTCCCCATCCAATCCCGATCTCCTACCTCTGGTTGACGAAACCATGCAGCCGCCCCCTTCCAAAAAAGAGAATCCATCTCTTCGTTCTTCTCTTAAACAAACTAATATTATTCAGACTTTTTATGTTGGTTGGGAGTTGGCTGTAAAGCTTGGGGGCGAGGAAGTCGCAGTGCCTCTGTCCTACTGTTTTGCAACAGTAAGGTACCCTCATAGAGTTCTTCTTCTCCCTCGTGTTGTAGCAGTGTACAATGGGATGAGATGCTATCCTCGACTTTTTGGTGTTGACTAGGATATTCCAGCAAAAGAGTTGCCTCACATCGAACACCTCGGATTCCCTGTGCAATCTTTCATTAGAGTATGTAAGTGGCTTCTTATATATAACACGCAAAATCCACCTTTGCACAACATTCAGTTTCTCCAGGTGTGTGTCACCAACTCCACCCCAACCAATAATTCCATATTGCAGTTGCGACTGGACAAGCGCAAAATACACCAACCGTAGATGCCTCAGGTCAAGGTAGTCTCGTAAATATCTTATTCTATATAATATTCCTCTTAGCTTGTTAGTAACATTCTTGACCTGGAGGTCCCATCTAAGATGTCGATCAATCACCACACCCAGATATGAAGCTGATTCCACTTCCGGATATAGAGTGAAGACAATCCACAAGAATTTCTGCAGGTTCCACTGCATCGTGAAAAATGCACTGTATGGTGTGCTTTACACGCTGGAGGCATCATAGGTCCATATTTCTTTAAAAACGATGCTAGAGCTAATGTTACAGTGAATAGTGCTCGTTACAGTTCGATGATCAATGATTATTTGTTTCAGAATTTGAATGGTATCGACCCAGAAGTGTTTTGGTTCCAACAAGATGGTGCTGCACCTCATGCTGCTACCGCAACAATTGAATTATTGAAAGAAAGATTTGGCGGTAACATTATTTCGAGAAATGGTCCAATTAATTGGTCTCATCATGCGATCATGCGACATAATTCCACTGGATTATTTTCTTCGGGGTTATGTCAAGTCATTGGTTTATGCTGATAAACCAGAAACAATAGACGCTTTGGAAGCCAACATAACTCGTGTTATTGATGATGAAATAAGACCTGAATTACTAGAAAAAGACGTCCAAAATTGGTCTGGTCGAATGCGGTTCCTCAGAGCTATTCGTGGTGGACATACACTCTGTCAAGAAAGTACCGGGAATTTTCAATTAAAACAACATTTTTACATTTAATCGTCAAAATTTATTGGGTCGCCTTCAAAATAGGCTCCATTTGCTCCAATACATCTATGCCAACGGCACCTCCAATTATCGAAACATTTTTATAGGCGCTTTCCGGGATGGACTTTAGCTCTCGCGCCGAATTTTGTTTTATGGCTGCAATCGACTCAAAACGGGTGCCACGAAGGGGCAATTTTAGTTTTGGGAAGAGGAAAAAGTCGCAGGGAGCCAAATCCGGTGAATACGGTGGTTGCTGAAGCACGTTTGTTGAGTTTTTGGCGAGAAAGTCAGTCACAATCGTAGCTCGGTGAGAAGGCGCGTTATCGTCATGCAAAATCCATGAGTTGTTCACCCACAAATTTAGCCGCTTCTTACGGATACGCTCACGCAAACGTTTCATAACGCCTAGGTAATACTCCTTGTTTACCGTCTGACCCTCTGGAATGAATTCGTAGTGCACCACGCCACGGATATCGAAGAAAACAATGAGCATCCCTTCATTTTCGAGCGGCTTTGGCGTGGTTTTTTCGGTTTCGGCTAATTTTTTGCCACCCATTCCGATGATTGCTGGCTTGTTTGCATATCGTACTCGTAGACCCAGGTCTCATCACCAGTTATAATGCGTTTCATGAATGTAGAATCGGATTTACAGCGATCCAGCATGTCTGAAGCAATCTGTTCGCGATGACGTTTTTGAAGAAAATTCAGGTCTTTCGGTACGAGTCGTGCGGCCACCTTTCTCATGCCCAAAATATCAATCAAAATCGTACGTGCGGACTCGTGGGATATCTTAAGATCATGTGCTATCTATCTCAAGCTGGTACGACGGTTTTCCAGCACCCTTTCCTTAATGTTATCGACGTTATCTTCGATCGAAGCCGTAGATGGGCGACCACTTCACGACCGTCCTTGAAGGCTCTGTACCACTGATATGCACGAGTTTTCGATAGAGCATTATCACCAAAGGCCTTTTGCAACATTTTTAATACATCGGCACACGAAAATTCATTTGTAACACAAAACTTTAAACAAATTCTTTGCTCAACGTAATCACCCATAGTAAAAATCGGCACGCACTCTGACATCGACTGACTTAATCGGCTGTTGCAAACACACTAGTTGACAGATCCCGCTCAAGCTTGGCATAGTAATTAAGGACAGTGGTACCAACCTAGAAAAAAAAATTTTTAGCTGCCTCATTGCCCCGCCAGATTGAAATCGATAATTCCCGGTACTTTCTTGACAGAATGTATACCGGAAATTATTTTTGAAACACAATGGTCATTAAATTATCTTTGAAGTAAAAAAATTTGGCTTTAATCTTAAATTAAATGTGTTTTATTTAACTTTAAAGTTCTAGCACTCTAAAGAAAACACCCGATAGATACATAGAATATTTTATTTAGTTTCAGTTAACTTTTGTTGAGATGAATTACATTTTTACATTCAACAATATTTTCATCACAAATACAACATTTTCATCACAAAAACTTTTTGTGAATTACTGGGAGGTTTATACAAGATTGTTGGAGTATAAAACAACAAATGAATAGTTTTGCATTAATGGCTTTAACTATTACGAACCCCAGAACGCCGTCCGTACACTTCACGTGACATATTCACCACCATAAATCATTCACACCCCATAAATCCCCAGTCTTCTTCCACCCAATCCCGTTCATAAATTTCGTGTGAAGATTTTTTTTATCCGGGACACATCCAGACGTCTAAGCCGAGCGGAAGGGAAAATTGAACCAGATATTCATTTCCATAAGAAAATATCCCATCGCGTTTTCTCCTACATAAGTTCTCGGCACATCTACAAACCCTTGGGTCACGCCTGTCGAATATATTTCAGGAATTTGACCTGTTATTGACTCTAAAATTGGAAAACGTTCAGCTCTGCGATGCCTGAGTTTGTCACGTACGTTTCATGCACGAAAATGTCATACTGTTATTAGGTTCTGCAATGATCTGTGCGATGCCGCCTCGTGGGACATTTTTCCGATGAACAACAACGTTTGCAGATGAATTCATCCATATGTAAAAAGAGTTTATACATACCACGATCGTGGTCAATTTGCTATGGCATAATGCATTGGCGTACCCAGCGAGGGACAGGGGGGAGCATCTGTCCCCCTCTGGAAGTGAAAAAATTAATCGTTATTGAATTTTGTTGCTGGAATTTATTACAATTTTTGAAATAACTATTTCAATATTAAAAAAATATTAGATAGAGTAGTCCGTTATTTTGTGATAGATCATTTTAGTTAGAAAAACTAAATCACCTAAAGATGATCGAAGAAAACAAACAAATATTGCCGTCAATTATTTCTTGTATCATATTTTATGGAACTCATGATTTGCCACTTGGAGGAAAGGAAGGAGATGAGGGGGTTTTCTTTGACCTTTTAAATTTTTAGATTTGAGAATTGACTGTGATGATCTGATGATCAATTGAATACACTATTTAAATATGTCAATATTTACAGATATATTCTGTTAGCCTTCTACATATTTGAAATAAAATAACAAGGAACGGTTTTTTACTTGATAGAAGGATTATTACAAAATTTAAATATCAAAACAGATTTAATCTGTCAGTCTTCTACAATTTCAATTTCAAAAAAATTTATTTAAGAAACTTTAAGAATTAAATTAATGTCTTTATGCACATTGCTCATAATTATTAGACGTATAAAATCGAAATTCATCATACAAGATCAAATGGAATTAAGAAAAACCAAAGAATATAAATTGTCAATTAAAATTAATAAATATATAATATAAAAAATTGACAATTTAAATTCCAACCCAAAGAATATAAATTGTCAATTGAAGTTAATAAATTCATAAGAAATTGACAATTTGAATTCTTTGGTTTTTCTTAATTCCATTTGATATTGTATGATGAATATCGATTTTATACGTCTATTAAATGTGAACAATGCGCATAAAGACATTAATTTAATTCTTATAGTTTCTTAAATAAATTTTTTGAAATTAAAATTGTAGAAGACTAACAGATTAAATCTGTTTTGATATTCAAATTTTACAATAATCCTTCTGTTAAATATTAAGAAAAACCAGAAAATATAAATTGTCAATTAAAATTAATAAATAAATAAGAAATTGACAATTTAAATTCTTTGGTTTTTCTTAATTCCATTTGATATTGTATAATAAATTTCGATTTTATACGTCTATTAAATATGAGTAATGATTATAAAGACATAAATTCAATTCTTAAAGTTTCTTAAATAATTTTTTTGAAATTAAAATTGTAGAAGACTAACAGATTAAATCTGTTTTGATATCCAAATTTTGCTATAATCGTTCTATCAAGTAAAAAACCGTTCCTTATTATTTTATATATATATATATATATATATATATATATATTATAGATATATATATATATATATATATATATATATATATATATATATATATATATATATTATAGAATTATATTAGGTTCTTAAATGAAGAAATTTATTATACAGTGTTGAATGTTTTTAACTAAGACCATTAAATTGTCTCTGTGTGATTTCGTTGTGAGCATAAAATATAGAGTACCTTGGATATTAGATGTACCTATGTGAATATTCAAGAAAATCACATATTTCTGGAGATTGCAACCGGTAAGTATATTTATTGTTAATTGATTTTATTATTTTTTATATGTAAAGTTGAACTGGTCTTATCTGAATTTTAATTATATTTTGAGGATATGCTACATGTTTCTAGATTTTTTTGAAGTAATTCATTTAAATATGTTGAATATTTCAAATAAATTAATTTTTGAGAAATTATTAAGATTATATATTTAAGAAAGAGTTGGTTTTCATAAATATAAAATCTGAAAACAATACATTTTGTAACAAACAGAGCTTCGTACGTTTGCCTGAAGAGTTCAGTACGCATGCCTGGAACGAAACAAAAAAGTTTATTTATTTATTAATTTTAATTGACAATATATATTCCCTGGTTTTCCTTAATTCTATTTGATATTGTATGATGAATTTCGATTTTATACGTCTATTAAATATAAGCAATTCGTATAAAGACATTAATTTAATTCTTGAAGTTTCTTGAATAAATTTTTTTAAATTAAAATTGTGGAAGACTAACAGATTGAATCTGTTTTGATATTCAAATATCCTACATATTTTATTTCAAAAAATTATATTTAATATTATAACTTCAGGAATTAAATTAATGTCATATAAGTACCACTTATATCAAGAGACATATAAAATAAACATTCATTATAAGACATCCAAACTATATAACAAAATCCAATAAATAAAAATTGTTAACAAAAATCCTATAAATTAAATATTTTGAGTAGATAAAATTTTGTTTCTGCTCATCCCTCTCATGAAAACAGATCTTTCAAAAATGTTTAACATAATCTTAAGGACTTCATCATAAAACTTACTTACTTAAAATATTCGATATTATTGGATATCTTACTAAGTTACTGTTTAGAAAATCTCAAGATATGTAGAAACAATACTCGTCAGTACTCAATCATATTCATATTCAATAAAATATAACATCAGTAAACAAAAAATATTTTCTCACCTTTTAACAATTCAGAAAGCTTCTTGGTCAATGAATACTAAAAATTTAAATGGAGTGTAATTTTAACTCGAAATAAATAATTCTGTGGTTTACCATTGATCTAAAAGATTGAAAGGCAATTTAACGGCCTCTGTTATAGTACGAGTACTAACTGTATAAAAAATGCTAAAGAAACCAAATAATTATATATTATGAATAAAATAAAATAAATAGAGGTTTATACTTGATAGAAAGTATATAAAATTATTTGAATATTTTAATATTAGCCTTCTACATATTTACTTCCAAAAAAATATATTTAATTTAATTCCTGAAGTTATAATTATTGATTATAATTTTTTGGAATTAAATATGTAGAAGGCTAATATTAAAATATTTAAATAATTTTATATACCTTGTATCAAGTATAAACCTCTATTCAATTTATTTTATTCATAATATATAATGATTTGGTTTTCTTAACATTCTTTATACAGTTAGTCCTTGTGCTATAACAGGGGCCGTTAAATTGCCTTTCAATCTTTTAGATCAATGGTAAACCACAGAATTATTCATTTGAGTTAACATTAGACTCCATTTAAATTTTCAGTATTCATTTACCAGAAGCTTTCTGAATGGTTAAAAGGTAGAAAAATATTTTTGTTGATTGATGTTATATATTATTGAATATGAATATAATTGAGTACTGACGAAGCAAAGTCTCTTTTTAAACTTGTTTTTTAGTATTGTTTTTACATATTTTGAGATGTTATAAAAATTAACATAGTTTGATATCCAATAATATTGAATATTTTAAGTAAGATAGTTTTATGATGAAGTTCTTGAGATTATGTTAAATTTGTCATATTTTTGAAAGATATCTGTTTTCATAAGTTTGATGAGCAGAAACAAAATTTGGTCTTCTCAAAATATTTAATTTATAGGATTTTGGTTAACAATTTATCTTTATTGGATTTTGTTAGATCATTTGGATGTCTTTAATGAATGTTTATTTTATATGTCATTTGATATAAGTGGTACTTATATGACATTAATTTCATTTAATTCCTGAAGTTGTAATTATTAAATATAATTTTGTGAAATTAAATATGTAGAAGGCTAATATTAAAATATTTAAATAATTTTATATATCTTCTATCAAGTATAAACCTCCATTTATTTTATAGAAAGATTTATTGATGGCCGATGAAACAGCAGATATCGCTGGAAAAGAACAGTTTTCAATCGGATTGCGGTTTTATGATGAGAATCAACAAAAAATCAGAGGAGAATTTGTAGGCTTTGTTGAGCTGAAATCTCAAAATGCCCCTACAATCGCTAGAACAATTAAGAGTTTTTAGTTGATCAAAATCTTTCAGCAGAGAATTGTGTTGGATTTGGATTTGACGGATTTGTTCTACACAGGTTGGAAAAGAAGGTGGTGTACAGGCAATTTTGAGGAAAAAGTACAATAAATCTTTATTTTTTCATTGCTCAAGCCACAAACTCAAGCAAACTACCGGAAATAAAAAACTTGATTGCAACTGTTAAGGATACAATATCCTTCTTTCGTGAGTCGCCAACCCGCAGGACTTCGGCTCCTAATTTATCAAGGCTCTGTGAGACCAGATAGTCTGAGAAATACAAGAGCATCAGAAAGTTTTCGAAAAGCTTTCATGAAATCGTCAATGCGCTAGAACTCCTCTCCATCGAAGGAAACCATGCTACAAGAAAATTTGCCTATCAGTTGCACTGGGCAGTAACTAAACCAATTTCCATTATAGGTTTAGTCATGATTGCAAAGTACTCTTCGATTTTGGAACCCGTTGTGAACGTTCTACAAGGTAAAAATATGGATTTGATTATGGTGAGGAAACACATTGGTGAAATCTTGATGTTATCAAGAAGAATCGACAAGAAATTGAACATGCTTCTGAGGAAGTACTTCAAAAATCACATGATATGCTAATTTTCAGAGTTAGTTCAAATGTGAACCTGAAGAAGCCACACTGTCAGCGAAACAGTTGTTGTCAATTTATAAATTGTAGAAATATTCTCCATTATTTTGTTCAATTCACCACTTAATGAACTTCATCCTTCACTTCCAACGAGTTTCTTACATCGAAACAGACGCGAAACAAAATTTTTCAGCACCCTCATGAATAGAATCACAAAACCTTCAAGATGATGTATCACCCCTATTTCTATTTAAGATCCTTAAGAGAGTTGTCACCCTGCTGATGATCATACACCCATAAATTTGCAATCAATTCTTCTCTAAATAAGAATTGTCATGTCTGGGCATTTTCCAGAAAAACTCATACTCACGGAAATATTTAGTTGGATTATTTTGTGTGGGTCACACTGTATTTTTGTGTATGAATTTTTGAATTATATTTAATACAAAACTTTTTCCTTAACAATTTTCTTGATTCCACAATTCATATAATAGTCTATACAAATTTCCAATTTTTCATTAACGGAAAATGTTACTGAAATTTATGGAAAATTGTGCAAATCACAAAATATGCTGTATTTTATGAATATTTTCGAGAGTATCTGTGTTTAAAATTGAAGGAATACCGGCATCAGTCAAAACTTCGACCTGCCTCGACCTTTCGAGAGCTGCAATCAAATATTACTTCGGACAAAGTTGCCCTCATAAAACCCCAAGAAACAAATAAGTCCGAAACGAGACTTGAAACAAACCACCCATAACTCATCCCCAATGCTGAAAGTTCTGGCGTGAGCTTTGCCAGCATCATGTTTTGTGCAGTTTTACGTGATTTCGTCGTTCGGAATTTATTGTCGCGGCTGAGACACGTTTAAACAGGCTGATATTTCATTACGTTAACCGGTAGTAACCTGATAATCTGCTATAATAGATTATGCTCGACAAGTACAACAGGCTGGTATGAAGTGAGGTGGTTTGGGCACCTATAGTGTTACTGGTATGAACTGTATATTGACAAATTGTAAATTTTCCGGTGTTTTATTGAATTATGATTCAAAATCTACCCTTAATCCATAATTTTCTGAAAAGAAATTGACTTCAGGATATCGACGTCAACTTCATTTTTCAAAGAAAACCTACATTTTACACTGTAAACATAAGGTTGGCAACAAATAAAATGACAGATGTGCTACCAGCGGAAGGATTTATCTGACACTTCAGAACACGAGCTAAGAATGTTTACCTTATGTAAAAAGCTTATCAGAGAAATTTCACAGATTCTGGTTAAAGTTAGTTTTTCTAGCAAGGAAATTTTATTTATTCTTGGATATAATGAAGTTTGTTTGGTAAATTCCACATCTTTCTGAAATAGATGTTGATAATTTCGTATGACCAATACGGAGTCTGGTAAGTTTGCGAACTTTAATAACTAAATTGAAAATATGTCAAATATTAATAATGAATCAAATAATATATGAGAGACAGTATTTTAATTTCCACAAAAATTTTTATAATACAACAATTGTATCACCACGATGTGGCTTCTTCAGGTACATTCTACTGGTGGTGCTCAGTGTAACCGAGTTCAAATAAAGTCTCAAGTATGTGACAAAATAATGAAAGAACAAGTCACAGAAACTTAAAGTGTATATTGGAGTTTTCCGCTAAAAACTTCCTTAGTTGAGATTTGTCAGCATCTGTCTGTTCATTCAAAAGGATTTTACGGGCATTGTACTGTTGATTTCAAGAAATTCTAAAAATGTGAATCCAGAACTTTTGCTTTCCATGTGGATAATGGCATATGTCGAACGTACGGAATCTGATATGTAACTCCTTTGGTGTCCTGGATTCTTTTCTTGAATGATCTATCTATCTGGCCAATGTATACTAAAAGGCAATCGTTGCAAGTCAACTTGTATAATCGAGATTTATTTTCTTCATTTGTTCGATCATCATTGTTTTCTATGTAAGTACTAAGGTAACTGATGGTTTAAAAAGCTGCGTTGTAATTGAAACAATTTTTGAAATATTTAGCAATATTTTCTGATAATCCATTAACTTGAGATGACGAAAAGTATTTCTGTGTACTGTCCTCTTTTATGACTAGGTACACGAGATTTAATGACATGTTCTTTTGTTTATTAGATACCATTTTGTCTATAAGAAAGGGGTTTGTAACCATTTTTTGGCGCTATCTGTTCAATAATATTTAATTCTTTCAAAGAGTTATCTGAATTCGAAGGGAAATTCAATAGTCTATGAATAAAACTATTGTATGCTGACATCTTTTGGTTGGTGGGGTGATTTGAAGTTTTATGTATTGTAATATTTGTGTGTGTGGCTTTGTGAAAAATAATAAAATCATGTAAATTGCCTAGTCTTGTTATTGTGAGGCCTAGAAAATTAATAATGTGGTTCTTTTCTTCTTCGATTGTGAATTTGATTTTTGGGTGGAGTTTATAAACAAACTTCGTGAAGATATGTAGTTATCGACAATCAAACATTTATTAATAATGAATTATATTGTAACAATGGAACATGAAATTGCACAGGTATCGAAATGAAAAAAGAATGAACTCCTTTGATGTAGTGTTTGGCAGTATTGAATTAATGGTGTCCCTCAGGGTTACATACTGGGACCACTCATATTCCTTATATACATATATGTATATTAATGATTTGCGAAAGGGAGAACCAGACTGTACTCTTTGCTGAAGACATATCTTTATTGAATATAATTGAAAAGATGAGGAAACTCGGGTTTGATGCGAAAAGAATGAAGATTGATACTGGAAAGACTCAAGAGCTTCTATTCGATAAAAGCAGAACAACATCGAGCATAAAACTCTAGTTTCTTGGGATAACATTGCAGCAAACTATGCCATTCTCTAAGCATATCTACAATCTGATCAAAAAATTATCAAGAGCAGCTTATGTAGTTAAAAGAGTTGAACAGATAGCAGCTCCAGAAGCGGCAAAAACAGCCTATTTTGTTTGTTTCCACGGAAATTAGAAATATGCTCTTTTGGGGAGGATCCAAAGACGAAGGAATGTTTGTTAAAAAAAGTTGTGAGAATACTTCCTGGCGTAAGTAGCAGGAATAGAAGTACCTTTTCAAGTGAGAATATACTTACCTCACCATCTATATTCATACTTACCTGTGAACTATTTATTCATGGTTATAAAAACAGCCAGTTGAAAAACAACTTCAATCTAGACTATAACACGTGAAATGCAAACAACTTCATCATCCAACACCATAGCTGCCCAACTACGTTTAAAGCACACTACAATCAAGATATATGACAAAGTTTCACTCTACTTAAGTAATAGCAAGGACAAAATCTAAGAAACAAGACGAAAAATTTTAATGAAGAATGTAAACTGCACTGTAAAGGAATATTTCTGCGATTTAATTGAATAGTTTGTCTTGTGTTCATTATGATGCAACGGGTGTTGTTTTTACAGTGATAGAATTTTCGATAGGGATAACTGTGATTTGACAGAGGGTAGAAGCCATGTTCTTTTGACTTTTCTGTTCGGTAAACATTGACTAATTATTATGGACACACTCACAACGCAACAACGTTTACAAATTGTTGAAATTTATTTGAAATTTATGGTTTACATAATCTTCCATCAGAGCAGCTTATTCGTCGAACTATCGATAGATTTCGGACAACACTTCCTCTACTCGATGCAACAACAACAAGACAAAGAATTGTACGTACAGAAGAAAATATCGCTTCTGTAAGTCATAGTGTTAATGATGATCCAGATTTATCTATTCGTCGACATTCACAACAAGTTGGACTCTGTGCATCCACCACATGCAAAATTTTGCGTTAAGATCTTGGTCTACACCCATACAAGATCCAACTAGTTCAATAACTAGAGCCACATGACAATAATAAGCGTCGTTTGTTTGCTGATTTGGTCCTAGAACAGCTTGAAGTTGATCCACTTTTTTAGCGTAAAATTGTGTTTAGTGATGAAGCTCATTTCTGGTTAAACGGCTATGTGAACAAGCAAAATCGCCGTATATGAAGTGAAAACAATCCTCAAGAAGTTCTGCATGTTCCATTACATCCCGAAAAATGCACTGTATGGTGTAATTTACACGCTGGAGGCATCATCGGTCCATATTCCTTTAAAAACAATGCTGGAGCTAATGTTACAGTGAATGGTGCTCATAACAGATCGATGATCAATGATTATTTGTTTCAAAATTTGAATGGTATCGACCCAGAAGTGTTTTGGTTCTAAAAAGATGATGCTACACCTCATGCTGCTACCGTAACAATTGATTTATTGACAGAAAGATTTGGCGATAACATTATTTCGAGAAATGGTCCAATTAAATGGCCTCCAAGATCATGCGACATAACTCCACTAGATTATTTTTTTTGTGGTTATGTCACGTCATTGGTTTATGCTGAACCAGAACCAGAAACAATAGACGCTTTGGAAGCCAACATAACTCGTATTATTGATGAAATAAGGCCTGAATTACTCGAAAAAGTGGTCCAAAATTGGTCTGGTCGAATGCGGTTCCTCAGAGCTAGTCGTGGTGGACATATACCGGAAATTATTTTTAAAACATAAATAACCTGAAATTATCTTTCAAACAAAGAAAAATTTGGCTTCAGTCTTAATTTAAGTGTGTTTTATTTCAATTTAAGTTTTATCACTCTAAAAAAACACCCGATAATATATTTTATCTTGCCACTTGAAAGTGGTTCTGACTCATCATGTCAGATTTATCAATGAGTCAAATTTTATCTGTATGTGTCAATATACCTTTTTATTGTTATTATTACTTGTGAAATATAAGTATTAAAGGGTTTAATAAATAAAAAATATCGAACGATTGAAATACGTGTAGGTTTTCTGAAATGAATTGTAATGCGTATTTATCGAGTGTTTTTATGTGGAAATTTCTCTAAATGGTTAATCACTTCCGTCATAAAATTCCAGTTAAAGTTTTGTCATTGTATCTTGAATGGTGGAGGTCCTCACTTGATGGAAATCCATTTTCATTTAATTTAAAAGGGATTAAATAAAAACATATTTAATAAAATTTCCACATTTATTGTGTTTCAACAATATTGTAACACTACATTTGCAACAATTGTTTCGCCAAATTCTTGGCTTCTTCAGGCGAGTTCGATGTTAAACTACTCTAAAAATTTATTTTTTCTCCTTATATATTTCTCAAGATGGAAGAGGAGGGAAACGGTATTCTAAATGCTTCTGGGAATTTTTATGGCATGTTTATCAATGGTGATCTGTTGACATCGGTTTGGTCATTAAGTAAGATATTCTACACATAGAAAACAAAAGTAGAAGACTTAATATTCTAGAAGCAATGGAAATTAACAGATATAACAGGCAGAATATCTTACTTAATGACCAAGCCGATGTCAACAGATCACCATTGATAAACATGCCATAAAAATTCCCAGAAGCATTTAGAATACCGTTTCCCCCCTCTTCCATCTTGAGGAATATATAAGGAGAAAAAATAAATTTTTAGAGTAGTTTAACATCGAACTCGCCTGAAGAAGCCAAGAATTTGGCGAAACAATTATTGCAAATGTAGTGTTACAATATTGTTGAAACCCAATTAATGTGGAAATTTTATTAAATATGTTTTTATTTAATCCCTTTTAAATTAAATTTGTCATTGTATGAAAAATTAGCACAGAAGCCACCAAAATTTTCAATTCAGGCAAAACGCAGATGTACTATTTCCTCATGTCTCACGAATACAACTTCACATGGCTTCTTCTAGTTCGTTGAGCACCTTAGACGTTGGGTCTCAAATACTTGATCTACACAATATGCAACATTTCTTATCATGAAATATTGTATATGGCTTCTACGTCCGAGAAGGATTAACTTTCAAGAGCACCTTGTGTGTTTCCTATTCTACCTGGATAGTATCAAATTCTAATTCCAACTTTGAGATCAATCCAATTATTTCAAAACGGAAATTCGAAGCTTTTCTGTATTTACTTTAACTCCACTATTGGTAAACCTTCCATATATTGACATAGGAAGAAAATGATACAGTTTATTGTACTCCTACATAAACAGACGTATCTAATTCATACGAGAACTACTTTGTGTAATTGATATCCTGAACAGATAGTATTAAATTTTGGTTTTTGTTAATTAAATACCAGTGGTTTTGCATAATCTCGTTGGGGAATATACAGGCTGACAAGAAAAACCTCGGGCAAACTTTTTTTCATTTAACTTTATTAAACAAAAGAAATTAAACAAAACAACAACGTATAATAATAACATAAACTTTTAATAATATATTTCAGCGGCTTCCTTTGGCGGCGATACATAGCTTCAGACGCTTCTTGAAATTTTCGGAAATGGGCCGCAGCTCTTCGGGCGTTAATCGGTCTCGTTCCAGGCGTAATAATTGCTTCAGCGACTCCAAACTTTTGTGGTGTTTAGCACATGTCCTGAGCTCCAAAATCGACCACACGCTGTAGTCCATTTGGTTGAGATCCGGCGAGTAGGGCGGTCATTCTGCAGATGTGATGAAACCCGGATAATGGGTCTTACACCATCCTTGCGTCATTTTCGCTTTGTGAGCCAGAGCGGAGTACTTCTTGATTGATTTTGACCCCTTGATTCACTAAAACCAAGGGTGTTTTGTCGCTGGAGCAAATTCCGGATTTCAATTGACTCGCTTCTTGACGATGTTGCGATTGCTAGGCGTATTGACAGTGCGTTTTCCCCCACTTTCTGGACGATGACCAACCATCATGGCCACGCTGCTTGAAGCAGCAAATTGCATCGGACACGGTTTGTAGAGGCACATTGAGCAAACGAACAAGCATTGACGCTTACCTTGACGAAACAGCTCCACGTTTGTTTGACATTCTAACACTCTGCAGAACACAGTAAAAATTTGTCCGAAGTTTTTCTTGTCACCCTGTAATGATAACTAAGAAATAGGATTCTTTATTCCTGCTAAGTCAATTAGATAATTTTTCTGTTGAAGATCAGCCAGGGGATATGAAATTTCATTGCAATAAATTCCAAGTATCCCAGAAACATCTTGTTACGTCTAATTTGAGACGTCTTTGTTTACATTATAAAAAAAATCTGGTTCTGTGCCTATAGAGCCAACAGGCACTTGAACTTTCTGTCTATAGGAATTATGACATTTTTCGAATTGTTCTCATCGTTCCTCTTGTTTGGATTATGATAAAATATTGGTTTTGTAATACTTAGCTTATTCGTTATAAATTCATGTAGATAAGGCCTTTTAGTAAACATGTGAATGATGTTTACTTCCAGAGCATTGTGTTCAAAAAATACATCACAATTTTCATATTTCTTATCTTTTATTAGTTCGATCTCAAATTCCTTCTATAAGGAAACTATACTTAATCAGAAACTTCATTTCACGTATTTAGTCAACCCACAAATATCGTTTCCAATCAATATGATTTGAAGTAAAACACTTTATTTTCACTAATATTTATTGTTTACACAACAATTGTTTCGTCAGTTACATTTTAACTTCATCAGGTGAATATAATAACTGACTACTTTTTCAAAATCGCTCTCCTTAAATACCGGGTATTTTTTTTTAGAGTGATAGAAATTTAAATTGAAATAAAACACATTTAAATTGAGATTGAAGCTAATTTTTTTTTTATTTGTAAGATAATTTTATGACAATTATGATTATGAAATAATTTCCGCCATATGTCTATCACGACTAGCTTTGAGGAACAACATTCGACCAGACCAATTTTGGACTACTTTTTTGAGTATTTCAGGCCATATTTCATCAATAACACGAGTTGTTTTGGCTTCCAAAGCGTCTGTTGTTTCTGGTTTATTAGCATAAACCAATGACTTGACATAACCCCAGAGAAAATAATCCAGTGGAGTTATGTTGCATGATATTGGAGGCCAATTAATTGAACCATTTCTCCATTTAATGTTATCGCCAAATCTTTCTATCAATACAATACAATAGTGAATCAATTGTTATGGTAACAGCATAAGGTGTAGCACCATTTTGTTGGAACCAAAACACTTCTGGGTCGATACCATTCGAATTTTGAAACAAATAATGATTTATCATCGATCTGTAACGAGCACCATTCACATTAACATTACCTCCAGCATCTTTTTTAAAGGAATATGGACCGATGATGCCACCAGCGTGTAAAGCACACCATACAGTGCATTTTTCAGGATGCAATGGAACCTTGAAGAGTGTTTTCACAACTTCTTGAAGATTGTTTTCACTCCATATACGGCAATTTTGCTTGTTTACATAGCCGTTCAACCAGAAATGAGTTTCATTACTAATCACAATTTTACGATAAAAAAGTGGATCAACTGTTCTAGAGCCCAATCAGCAAACAAACGACGCTTATTATGGTCAAGTGGCTTTAGTTCTTGAGCCAGTTGAATCTTGTATGGGTGTAGACCAAGATCTTTGCGCAAAATTTTCCATGTGGTGAATGCACAGAGTCTAAATTGTTGTGAACGTCGACGAATACACTAATCTGGATCATCATTAACACTGACTTACAGCAGCGATATTTTCTTCTGTACGTACAGTTCTTTGTCTTGTTGTTGTTGTATCGAGTAGAGAAACTGTTGTCGGAAATCTATTGATAGTTCGACAAATAAGCTGCTCTGATAAACGATTATGTGAACCATAAGTTTCACGAAGTGCTCTATAAGTTTGGCGAATGGAACATTGATTTTGAAGATAAATTTCAACAATTTGTAAACGTTGTTACGGCGTGAGTCTTTCCATGACAATTTGTCAATGCTTACTGAACAGAAATGTCAAAACAACATGGCTTCTACCTTCTGTCCTATCACAGTTATCCCTGTCGAAAGTTTTATCACTCTAAAAAAAAACCGATACAAGTCTGAGCAAAAAGAAACGCGGAAAATGAAGGTTTATTTTGGGAATTTTCAGAATTTATTAAAAAAGGTTTAATAACGGGGATCGGTTTAAATCTGTCTGGTCATTAAGTAAAATGTATTTTTTATAATGCCGGTTTATTTCTATTGCTTTTTAAATGTCCCGTCTATTGTATTTGCTCTCGATATGGAGAATTTCGAAATTATGATCAAAATCATGTCCTGATTCTTATATGTGGTTGGCATAGATAAAATTCCATTTATTCTGTTGTTCCTTGACCCTATTCTTCAAAGCTCTGTTTGTTTGGCCATTGTATACAAATGAACGTGTACTGCAGATTAAACTAAACACTACCGATCTCTTGTTCTTATTGACGATATCTTCATTATTTTTTATCGATTTACCTAAAAAATTATTGGTTTTATATGAAATATTAAGATTTCGGTTTTACTTCAAATATCTAGCTATCAGTTCAGAGTGAAAAGCTCGAAATTCAAAATGAAAGCTCTTGATAGAAGATTCCATAAATCTCAATCTACCCCTTCATTAAAGCGAGATTAAAATCTCGGAGTATAGTAAAATAAACCGCCTTTATAAAAAATATTCGAGACTCGTAGAATTTAAAGCGTTCAATAAAAAGGTTCAAATTTAGTACCTATATCACGAAAAAATTCTCATCTGGTATAAAATTCAAATAAAAATTTTAGTATTCCTTTCGAGGCTCCACACCCAAGAGTAAGGATTTTTTCTTCAGTAAAAGGTCCTGTAAGGAAAATTTTGATAGTATCGATTTATTCAGTTCTTTACAACATGTTTCTCACCGTACAAATAGGGATTTTAAGGGCGATACAAGATTGGCTGGCACCATATTTCATAGTCGTTTCTAATGCATAAAAAATATTATATAAGAAATATCGGAGAACTCACGCACTCCACACTTTTATCGTGTTCTTCTATAATATATTCATTCAACTCTCGTCCCTTAGAGAATATCGATAACTCATTCAAAATGTTGCACCTATTCTCAACAAAAAAGGTAAACTTTAACTAATAAACAATGGATACATTCCAATTAAACAGTTTTAATGATATAACTACATTTAGTAATATAAAATCAACTATCAGCATAATATTTATAAAAAGCACTCACAACTCCACAATGGAATCGATCACGAACATTCTATTCGATGAATAAATAAACATAATGAAATAGAATGAGTGTTAATGAACAGACTCTTCATGATTTCCAAATTTGATAAATGAATTCTAGACCTCACTTTGTGAATGTTGCATTATTTTACGGTATTTTTCATTTTTTACTCTCAAAATCAAATTGATATTTTAAATATTTTCAGTTTGTTTTGCAGAATCACCATAAATATATGATATAGATAGATATAGCGTTCAACAACAGGAGCAAATGATAAAATTGTTTTATTTGAAGTTGAAATAAGTGCGTGCAGTTTTTTCGAAAATAATATGAAGTTATAATTCAAAGTTCACAGAGCAACTGTGTTTCAATTGTCTCGTTATTTACTGGACGGAAATTCATCTTCAATATGAGAAAAACAAATGTTAACTTCCGCTATTTTATTGATTTACACGACAATTGTTTCGTCATACCATGACTTCATAAGGTGAGTACTAAAACTGAGGTATACAATGCAAAACATGACAATAAAAACACAGCTCTGGTACATAAAATATAGGGGTGGAAATAGATGGTTTACAATCAATGAAAAATATTAAGTAGGGGGAATCTGTTTTAATCTATTTGATCTTTCAGTAAAATTCGTCTTTTATTAAATCTATTGATCTCTAAAGTTTCTAACAGATTCAGTTTCTGTCTTTTGTTTTCGATATGTAATATTTCCTAGTTAATATTAAAACTATGACCAGTCTCTAACGAATGGTTGGCATAAGTTGAATTTGGTTTATTATGATTATAACATTTTTCATGTTCTCGTATCCTTGTTTGGAATGAACGGCCTGTTTTGTTTCGTTTGAATTTTGAAATTTTGGATATACAGGAGTTTTCAAGTTAACATGTAGTGATTCCCCATGTGTATATGTGGGACAGACAGGCCGTTCATTCCAAACAAGGATACGAGAACATGAAAAATGTTATAATCATAATAAACCAAATTCAACTTATGCCAACCATTTGTTAGAGACTGATCATAATTTAATTTTGTTTACGAATGTCTTGATAATGGATCCCAAGTGGCGGGGATGTTTTTCGATGAATCAAGAGCATTTGACTGCCTGAGTTTTAACTTCATTTCAGCAAAGTTATATAGCTTCGGCTTTAGGGTTGAGGATTTCCTGTATGAAAGATATTTTTATATGAGTGTAGGCCAACAAGAATCTGTTGAGTATCCAGTAGAAATGGGTATGCCTCAGGGTTCTGTCTTGGGGACCTCTTTTATTAATTTTTTTCATCGATGATCTACCTCTCCATGTAATTAATTTTTTTATCAATATTGGCGACCATTAGATTTGTTTTGTTTGCTGATGACACTTCGTTCATTGTTTCGGCTTTTAGTCTTCCGGCGAAAGACTTGAAGTGTTCCGAATGTGTTGGTTTTCTCGGTTTGCAGATTGAAAGAATTTCAGTTGATTCGGTATGTAAGAGATTGAGCAGTGCATTTTTTGCCATGAAACGTCTTGGGCATATTCTACCGATAGAGTCCTTGATTTGTGTTCATTATTCCCTTGTCTTGTTCTTCTTCGAGCAATCGTGCATTTATTGCGCAGAAAAAATTATTCGTCTCATCTTCAACCTCACGCCGATGGAGTCCTGTAGACCTTTCTATATCAATAACAGATTGCTAAGTTTTTCCTGCATTTTCATCTTCAATTGTTTGCTGTATACTATCGGGTGTTTTTTTTAGAGTGATAGAAATTTTAATTGAAATAAAATACATTTAAATCAAGATTGAAGCCATTTTTCTTATTTGAAAAATAATTTTATGACATTAATGTTTTAAAAACAATTTCCGGCATATGTCCACCACGACTAGGTCTGAGGAACCGCATTCGACCAGATCAATTTTACGACTAATTCAGGCCTTATTTCATCAATAACACGAGTTATGTTGGCTTCCAAAGCGTATATTGTTTCTGGTTTATCAGCATAAACCAATGACTTGACATAACCACAAAAAAAATAATCCAGTGGAGTTATGTCGCATAATCTTGGGGGCCAATTAATTGGACCATTTCTCGAAATAATGTTACCGCCTAATCTTTCTTTCAATAAATCAATTGTTACGGTAGCAGCATGAGGTGTAGCACCATCATGTTGGAACCAAAACACTTCTGAGTCGATACGATTCAAATTTTGAAACAAATAATCATTGATCATCGATCTGTAACGAGCACCATTCGCTATAATATTAGCTCCAGCATCGTTTTTGAAGAAATATGGACCGATGATGCCTCCAGCGTGTAAAGCACACCATACGGTACATTTTTCAGGATGCAATGGAACCTGCAGAACTTCTTGAGGATTGTTTTCACTACATATAGCAATTTTGCTTGTCTACATAGCCGTTCAACCAGAAATGAGCTTCATCGCTAAACAACATTTTACGATAAAGATGTGGGTCAACTTCAAGCTATTCTAGGGTCCAATCAGCAAACAAACGACGCTTATTATGGTCAAGTGGCTCTAGTTCTTGAACCAGTTAGATTTTGTATGGGTGTAGACCAAGATCTTTACGCAAAATTTTTTACGTGGTGGATGCACAGAGTCCAACTTGTTGTGAACGTTGACGAATAGACAAATCTGGATCATCATTAACACTATGACGTACAGCAGCGATATTTTCTTCTGTACGTAAAGTTCTTTGTCTTGTTGTTGTTGCATCGAGTAGCGAAAATGTTGTCCGAAATCTCAATCAGTATTCCCTAATCAAAATTCTAGCACTTTAAAAAAAACACCCGATAGAAAAAATATAGAATCACTGAGGAAATACTCGGATTACCATGCGTCTCTATTCCAAAACAAAACAACTAAATTTCAGCACTCACCATTGTATTGTGGTAGTATATTATTCAACCATTTTCCTAAAAGACTGAAAGTTTTGGAGTATAGAAAATTTAAGAGAAAGATTAAGCAGCTGATGCTGACGAATTGTTATCACAGTTTAGATGATGAATACTTGAATAGCTGTATAGTTAAGAAAATCTGAATTTTGTGTTGCTTGTCTGTCATGAAGAATGAATAAAATATTATTATCATATTATTATTATTGCCAGCCGAGAAGTTCTTTAGTTTTGCTTATTGTGAATGCAAAATTTTCAGCATTTTTGTTGTGAATTTTGACAAACTCATTGCGTCGTTGAAGCGTGTATCGTTCTTTTTTTAGTAATGGCGTTAATTTTACTTGTCAAATGTCAAAAAAACAGTTTCAAAAGTGACAGCTGCCCAGATAGCGGGATATTCAAAATTCCTCTTATTGGAAAACCCTTCATTATCATGAAGAACGCAGGATTAATATACGCTATCCCAATAATATTTACATAGCATAACATTCATATTGAAAAAGGGAATACATAATAGTTTCAAAAAAAAGCGAAGCTCTTTTCAGAAAAAGTTCACAACAAACGATGTAGATTCTCTAGACATTAGGGATCAGAGTATCCTAGCTCCTCGATCAATCTTGTTCCCGTTTCGCTGAAAATTTCCCAAGACCGTCAACGACCAAAATCCTCAACTCGAAGTGGTTGAGTATCCCCCCATTTCCCACCACATACCACCCCTTTCCAATTACGAGATAAGAAAAAGGGGTCACCAGAAAACATCCTGCTCGACCAAGAAAAATGAATGTAAATGTCGTACATATATTGTGAAAAAACCGAGCGGAAAAATGTGAAATGTGACATCCAGTCGCCGTGACTACCTGAATATTCCGTCTCGTGCGTGGATATACCTAGGACTGAAACGAGTTTAGTTTTATACCATTGCCGTCGGTTACGAATGCAATTTTTCGTATTATATCCGGAAGGTAGTAGGTGGAACCGAGTTTCTTGAGAATTCGCAGAATTTGACTTCTTCCAACTTGATGGCAGCCATTTTTCAATGAACTTTAACTCAGATAGATGAAGACAGAGGTTAGAGTTATCCTCATCTTCCTTGGCGGTTTTCATGTAAATAATGTGACAAAAGATTTTCTTCATTATTGTTCTCACTTCTAGTTTGAACTATGAATGAATGGGTGAGCCTTCTAGAGTTTTCATTTAGAAGTGGTGACTATTTCGAGTCTCACATCACTTCTCTAATTCGTGTTTCGTCAGAAAGTTAGTTTAGCGTTTGATATTAACGAAATGGGTCGATTTTAAGTATACATCCTCCATTTAACTGTAAACACTTGACTAAACGTCGAGGTACACCCGAATTTAGAGCGCCTCATTATTTCCCACATGTTTTCAATGGGACTAAGATCTGGTGAAGCTGCTGGCCATTAAATGGTTGTCACTTGGTGTTCTTGCATCCAGGCTTGAGTATAGGCCGAAGTATGGCATATTGCATTATCCTGCTGAAAACGACCCCTCTGGATATAAAGCATGCGCCGTTTCAATGAGAAAATCATTTAGAATGCCACAATACTTTTCACTATGAATGGTACCATCAACTATACAGAGAGCCATAGCATCACGCTGAGATGTTGCTCCACAAACCATTTTAGTGGAAAATTTTAAAAATGAACGGTAACAGGATTTTTTGATAGGATTTTTAAGTGATTTCCATCAAGTTGAAAACAACTTTCATCAGATGTAAATACATTATTTAAATTATCTTCTAGAAAACGTCGAGAAAATTCTATCCTTCGTTATTTTTGTAAAGGTGTCATTATAGGGATTTTTTTGGTTTCATTGATATGTAGCCTTGTCTTCTCAGTGACATACGGACGGTTTCTGGACAATCTTTCATATTTCGTTGATTTCCAAAATCTGTTAGCCATTTTGTGAGACCTCGGGTGCGGATTGTATCAATAAAGCCGATAAAGCGTTTAAATTGTTTCCTTTAATCTTACGCGGTCTTCCTGAAACTGGCTTATGCTCCCTATCCCTGCCATTTCTTATCCTCTTGTCTCATATACATCGCACTAATTTTTTAACGTTTCGAAAACCTTTTCTATACAAATATTCTCCCTGTTTTCCTTTTTCCAGTTGCGCCATTATTTCATAAATTGTACACCTGTTGACAATCAACAATATTTGACAAATAGTGTTGCCATGCAACTTTGGGCATAGCCCACTATCTGCACAATCTATTTTATACATTACTTTCGTTTTCGAATGTTACAAAAAGGAGCATATTAAAATTATGAAAAATAATACATTCCAGATAGTTTCTAGGCGGACTCTACATTGAAAGAAATATAGTAAAATATTGAGAAGTTGTAATGATATTATGATTTATATGAATATCAAAGATATCTAAGAAAAACTTTTCACCTTATGACGTACAAGTAGTCATGGAATTTTCAAATTTAATTTTGTTTCTAAATGCCCAGTTTATTTGTTGATGATGCTCCTTTTCGAGTTTGGGAGTATTTACAATTGTTCAATAAATATAAATTTGAAATTTTGATTGAATAAAAAAAATAATAACAAATTAAATATTATTAATTTGTCACTTAGCAAACAACAAAAGTCTTATTCAATAGATTATAATCTAACTTATGGTTGTTTTTAATGAAATGATATTCATGTCATATTTTGCAAGATTTTTTCATCATTTTTTCTTCGATCCTTTTTCCTTCGCTTTAACTTGGATTAATGAACTAAGTTATTCGAAGCTTTTTTGTCATTCTTGAAATTGTTCTAAAATTGTCTTTTCAATTATGTTAAAGGCTGAAATGTTTCAGCCGTTACTATCTGTGGTTGATCATAATTAAAAAAGTTGTAGAAATTGTAATATTTCACTACCAATAAATTGATATTTTACATATTTTCATTGTCAGAAATCAGAAATTAACTATACCATCTTGAGACAACTGAGTTGTCTTCGAATCACAGTTCTGTTCGACATATGTCATTGAAACGGCTGTGAAATCCAATGGATAACACGTTACGTTTATTTTCTTCATTTATTTCGTCTCCGTTATTCTTGATGAAAACTTTGCATTAAAGAAGTTTTCGTTGACACACTCAGTACTATCTTCAGATAATCAATTGACGTATAATGCTGCTACATTTCTATCACTGAATTTTTTGTCTATCCACAAACACTTTATGTCAGAGCTTTTCCTGACATTTTGCCTAAGACGCGATGCATTTTTCACGAAAGAAGATAAAAATAGATACATTCAGCTCTGTCCCTTAGACCTGCCAGATTGAAGGTCTAAATCCCTTCAGATTGAAGTTTTAAACCACATAGGGACGCTAAAAAAACCCTTGCGCTATTCTGCCTCTTGGCATGATTCAACGGTCTGAAAGATTTAAGCGGGCTACCTTGGGATTTACAATTGAAATCACCATGTTTTTAATCAAAGGAGATCGAATCCCGTATGTAAAAAACCTCTCTTCTACCTGATAGAACCAGATCACCTTTTAATTAAAGGAATCCTGTAGAAGTCCCGATGGAAAGTCGAGATTGGTAATTTATTGTCAGTATGTTTTGAACTGATTTCTTCTCCCTCAGGGTAGAGTATACGGATCCCGGATATTTAATCCTTACAGGAGTATTAGCGATTTCACTTGTATATCCAGAGATACGTTAACAAACAAGATATCGGTTGTTTTGTTTTACAGCGATAGAACTTTAAATTGGAATAAAACACATCTAAATTAAGACTGAAGCCAATTTTTTTTTATTTGAAATATAATTTTATGACATTTATATTTTGAAATAATTTCCGGCACCACGACTAGCTCTGAGGAACCGCATTCGACCAGACCAATTTTTGACCGCTTTTTCGAGTAATTCGGGCCTTATTTCATCAATAACACGAGTTATGTTGGCTTGCAAAGCGTCTATTGTTTCTGGTTTATCGGCAAAAACCATTGACTTGACATAACCCCAAAGAAAATAATTCACTGGATTTATGTCGCATGTTTTTGGAGACCAATTAATTGGACAATTTCTCGAAATAATGTTATCGCCAAATCTTTATTTCAATAAATCAATTGTTGGGGTAGCAGCATGAGGTGTAGCACCATCTTGTTGGAACCAAAACACCTCTGAGTCGATACCATTCAAATTTCGAAACAAATATACATATATCTATATATATATATATATATATATATATATAAAATTTGAAAATCAAAACAGATTTAATCTGTTGTCTTCTACAATTTTAATTTCAAAAAATTCTTTGAAGAAACTTTAAGAATTAAATTAATGTCTTTATAAGCACTGCTCATATTTAATAGACGTATAAAATCAAAATTCATCATACAATATCAAACGGAATTAAGAAAAACCAACGAACATAAACTGTCAATTAAAATTAAAATATAAATAAGCAAACATTTTTTTTTCGTTCCAGGCATGCGTAATGAACTCTTCAGACAAACTTACGAAGCCCTGTTTGTTACAAAATGTTACAAAATGTATTGTTTTCCGATCCCATATGACAATACATTTTGTAACATTTTGTAACAAACAGGGCTTCGTAAGTTTGTCTGAAGAGTTCATTACGCATGCCTGGAACGAAACAAAAAATGTTTGCTTATTTATATTTTAATTTTAATTGACAGTTTATGTTCGTTGGTTTTTCTTAATTCCGTTTGATATTGTATGATGAATTTTGACGTCTATTAAATATGAGCAGTGCTTATAAAGACATTAATTTAATTCTTAAAGTTTCTTCAAAGAATTTTTTGAAATTAAAATTGTAGAAGACAACAGATTAAATCTGTTTTGATTTTCAAATTTTATAATAATCCTTCTATCAAGTAAAAAACCGTTCCTTCTTATTTTATTATATATATATATATATATATATATATATATATATATATATATATATATATATATATGTATATTTGACTCGTTAGAGTGTAAACCAGACCAACATTAATTAAATGAAATCCATTATGACAGAAATATTAATAATTCAATTCATAAAAATACTCACATGCTCATATTATGAAGAAAAAGCATATTCAAAGTAAATAACGACTAGTCCAGTGAAAATTCTTTGAACGGTGATTAAAAATTAGTAATATTGTTGACAATTTATAAATAAAATTCACAGGGAGATTTCAATTTACAATTATTCAATGTAAAGACAGCCAAAGTTGCAATAAATAGAAGTAATTTGAATTTAGATATCTAATTTGAAATTGATGAATCATGTATTATATATAAACTTTTGTGAAATTATTGACAAAGAAAAAGCTAAATTAAATATAACTCACCAGAATGATGTAAATAGCACAAATTTGATAAAAATTCAATTTCAATGAAAGATAGCATCTACGTCAGATATTTTCAAATGATTAATGTAAGAGATATCCTTGAAGATGTTTAGGCATCAATAGAATTGTAATAGCATCTAAGCTAAAGAAATTGAATCAATTCCATAAGTAGTTTTAAATAATTAATAAGTTATAAGCATTACAAGTTGAACTTTGTTAATTTTTGACACTTGAAATACTTTACGGATGAAAAGCAAGACTTTCACTGTTTTGTTCAACATGAAACATACATCAGAATGTAGTTTAAAAATAGGCTAATTTTCGACAGTAATTTCATACCAAAAAATATTGTAAATTTTGTAAAATCATCGAAAGCATCCTCATGTAAAATCATCGAAAGAATAATTTCGACAGAAGCTAGTAAGTTTTGAAATTATTATAAATTCAGAATAGAGAAATCCATAATTAAAAAAGTTCCAAAAAGTATCATCATCTGAAGAAAGAAGATTATTTGGTTATTGTGAATTGAAATTGAGTCCAGAAAATACGTTACATGAGTATTGTGAATGGAAACATCCCCAATAACAATCAAGAATATATCAATTTATATCCATAAGAAGCAATTAACTAAGTGAGCTGGAAGATCCACATATTCCGGAAATATTCTACAGGAAATAAAACAAATTCCTGAAATAGAGCAAAGCCAACATCAAAGGAACATTGTTAATGGACAATCAAACTTACCAAAGGTAGAAATAAATTCATTTATGTGAAATTTTCCAATTTAAAATTCCAAATCAAATCATTGCTTGTTTACGTCAGAATGACGTTACGATATTTAGATAGGATTAGGTTAGAAAATCGAATTAGAATTTAGATTATTAATCAATGATGACTATATTTCAAATTCTTTTGATATAATATATTTTTGAAAAATTCAACCTATTGAAAATTCGAATTGAACCCTCCCTAAAAGATAAAATCAAAATTAATAATATTTAAATTTAAATTATTCAAGAACAAAATTATAATATCAAGCTGGCAACATAGAATACAAGCAGCTAGATACAGGGTGATCTAACTAGTAGTCATTCTGAAATTATATTTTAAAACCATATCAAATGCTACACTAATAAAGTGTGGTTAAAGCAAATTAAAAATTTTTATTTATTAATTCAATAACAATATATATATATATATATATATATATATATATATATATATACATCATTGATCATCGATCTGTAACTAGCACTATTCACTGTAACATTAAGTCCAGCATCGTTTTTAAAGAAATATGGAGCGATGATGCCTCCAGCGTGTGAAGCACACCAGACAGTGCATTTTTTAGGATGCAATGGAACCTGCAGTACTTCATGAGGATTGTTTCAACCCTATATAAGGCAATTTTGCTTGTTTACATAGCCGTTCAACCAGAAATGAGCTTCATCACTAAACACAATTTTACGATGAATAAGTGGATCAGCTTCAAGCTGTTATAGAGCCTAATCAGCAAACAAACCACGCTTATTATGGCCAAGTGGCTTTAGTTCTTGAACCAGTTGGATCTTGTATGGGTGTAGACCAAGATCTTTACATTTTCCATGTGGTGGATGCACAGAGTCCAACTTGTTGTGAACGTCGACGAATAGTCAAATATGGATCATCATTAACAATATGACTTACAGAAGCGATATTTTCTTCTGTACGTACAGTTCTTTGTCTTGTTGTTGTTGTTGCATCGAGTAGAGAAAATGTTCTTCGAAATCTATCGATAGTTCGACGAATAAGCTGCTTTGATGGACGATTATGTTGATTATAAATTTCACGAAGTGCTCTATAAGCTTGGCGAAAAGAACACTGATTTTGAAAATAAATTTCAATAATTTGTAAACGTTTTTGCGGCGTAAGTCTTTCCATGATGATTTGTCAATGCTTACTGAACAGAAATTTCAAAATAACATGGCTTCTACCTTCTGTCAAATCACAGTTATCTCTATCGAAAAACACCCGATATAACAGAATTACTCTGTTTGATATTTAAACTATTGAAGAAACTTTCTATCAAGTAAAGGGTCTTTCAATGGTATCGCCCCATTTTTAAATTGATAGTACTCACGCGTGGCAAACACAGTTCATTTGTGACATTGACACTTGTATTTGTCAGTGTCTACCATTTAATTATGAAAAGGTACACAGTCCAACAAGGTTCGCAAATAATCCAAATTTATTATGAAAAATCGCGATCTGTTACTCTGACTAAGTGCATTTACTCCAATTTACCTAGAGTTGTGATAGACCTAAAGAATATCAAGAACTGCGTTTACATTCTGACAAACCTACTGTTTGGTGCGGATTGTATGCTGGAGGAGTCATTGGACCTTATTTTTTTTCAACGAAGCTCTTGAGCTCATTCGATGGAAATCGTTTTCGTTCAATGTTGACTGATTTTTTATGTCCTTAATTGGTTCGACCTGATTTGCTGAACATGTGGTTTCAACAGGACGGTGACACGATGACTTTATTGAAAACAAAATGCAGTGATTCGATTATTTTACGTATGGACCGATAAATTATTCGCGATTCAACTCCATTGCACTCCTTCCTTTGGTGACATTAAGACTTTAGACTAACATACGACCTGATTTGTGGGAGAGGGTCATGGAAAATGGAGTTAAACGACTTCATTCCGGCTAACGTTTCCGCGATGAACATTTAAATGATGTTTTGTTCCATAACTAAAGGTATCCATTGTACTTTATAAAGAAATGAAAATTTCAATAATTCTCAAATAAATAATGTGTTTTATTCACAAAACAAAATGGGGCGCTGTTAATAAAAGACCCTTTATTAAAAACCTCCTTTTTATTACTGAAAATTTTAACTTTTTCCCCCAATAAATTCCCGGGCCTTCAACTGGACTATGTGTTATATTTTCCTATACCACCAATTTGTTAGCATCGTTCAAAATCTTTACAAACGACGTCAAAACCCGATCAATTTCCATTACAATCGGTTGTTAGAGTTATAAAGACCAACAAACAAGAGATTCTCTTGTACCTCATCGACACAAGTCGATTTATCATCGTTAATGTGCACAAGGTAGGGGTAGGTATCGATGCATTGTTTTCCTCCATTGTGCGTTTTGGTGATTATAAAGCACTTCCAGCCAATCTCGCATATTTCGACGAGTTACTGCCAACTCTACGACATTTTAATGTTGATATATTATGTCATAATATTTGAGTTCCGACAGATACCATGCCATGTTAAACTTGCTGGATGTATGCGGAGGGTTTGGTGCAATTGGCGTGGATAATTTAGTCGAATTTCGTCCGAAATAACATGACATAAATTGCTCTAATTTTTAATCAAAATACTATTACGGGGTGACAGGAAAAACCTCGGCTAAACTGTTTTCTGTATAAAATAAAATAGAAAAAGGCTTTTGAATATGGAATTGAAACAGTCCCTACTTGGTGAAAATCCATATTAAATAATATTCAAATATAATAATATTTAAATATAATATTTAAATAACTCACCTCTGTAAAATACATTCTGTCAAGACAGTACCGGGAATTATCGATTTAAATCTGGCGGGGCAATGAGGATGGTAAATTTTTTTTTCCTAGGTTGGTACCACTGTCCTTAATTACTATGCCAAGCTTGAGCGGGATTTGTCAACTAGTGTGTTTGCGACAGCTGATTAAGTCAGTCTATGTCAGAGTGCGTGCCAATTTTTACTATGGGTGATTACGTTGAGCAAAGAATTTGTTTAAAGTTTTGTGTTGCAAATGAATTTTCGTGTGCCGATGCATTGAAAATGTTGCAAAAGGCCTTTGGTGATAATGCTCTATCGAAAACTCATGCATATCAGTGGTACAGAGCCTTCAAGGACGGTCGTGAATCGACGGCTTCGATCGAAGATAACGTCGATAAAATTAAGAAAAGGGTGCTGGAAAACCGTCGTACCAGCTTGAGAGAGATAGCACATGATCTTAAGATATCCCACGAGTCCGCACGTACGATTTTGATTGATATTTTGGGCATGAGAAAGGTGGCCGCACGACTCGTACCGAAAGACCTGAATTTTCTTCAGAAACGTTATCGCGAACAGGTTGCTTCAGACATGCTGGATCGCTGTAATTCCGATTCTACATTCATGGAACGCATTATAACTGGTAATGAGACCTGGGTCTACGAGTACGATATGCAAACAAGCCAGCAATCATCGGAATGGGTGGCAAAAAATGAGCCGAAACCGAAAAAACCACGCCAAAGCCGCTCGAAAATGAAGGTGATGCTCATTGTTTTCTTCGATATCCGTGGCGTGGTGCACTACGAATTCGTTCCAGAGGGTCAGACGATAAACAAGGAGTATTACCTAGGCGTTATGAAACGTTTGCGTGAGCGTATCCGTAAGAAGCGGCCAAATTTGTGGGCGAACAACTCATGGATTTTGCATGACGATAACGCGCCTTCTCACCGAGCTACGATTGTGACTGACTTTCTCGCCAAAAACTCAACAAACGTGCTTTAGCAACCACCGTATTCGCCGGATTTGGCTCCCTGCGGCCTTTTCCTCTTCCCAAAACTAAAATTGCCCCTTCGTGGCACCCGTTTTGAGTCGATTGAAGCCATAAAACAAAATTCGGCGCGAGAGCTAAAGTCCATCCCGGAAAGCGCCTATAAAAAATGTTTCGATAATTGGAAGTGCCGTTGGCATAGATGTATTGGAGCAAATGGAGCCTATTTTGAAGGCGACCCAATAAATTTTGACGATTAAATGTAAAAATGTTGTTTTAATTGAAAATTCCCGGTACTTTCTTGACAGAGTAGTACATACGGTAACATAAATAGCAACGGATTTTGGAAACAAGCTTAGTTATTCAAAATGTAATTTCACCTGATGATGCTACTGTGATAGCGAAACGATTGTTGTAAACATAACAATAAAAATTTTTGAAAATCAGAATAACCTTATTTAAATATTATTTAAAAGGCTTTCTACTTGATAGAAGAAATATAACAAAATTTGAATATCGAAACAGATTTAATCTGTCGGTCTTCTACAATTTGAATTTCAAAAAAATTTGTATTCAAAAAACTTTTAGAATTAAATTAATGTCTAAATAAAATCCGCTTATATTTAATAGACGTATATAATCAAAACTCAATATATAATGTCAAATGGAATTAATAAACCAACGAATATAAAAAAGTCATTTAAAATTAATAAATAAATATTTGAAGGAGACAAAATTCTGTTTCTCATCCTATCATTATGAACACCAATTCTTTTTCAAAAACATAAAACACGAAACACAATAGCGGTTTCCAAGTGGCTTCCTTTGGTGGCGATACATAGCTTCAGACGATTCTTGAAATTTTCGCAAATGGGCCGTAGCTCTTCGGGCGTTAATCGGTCTCATTCCTGGCGTAAGGATTGCTTCAGCAGCTCCAAACTTTGGTGCTGTTAAGCACACGCTCCAAAATCGACCACACGCTGTAGTCCATTGGGTTGAGATCCGGCGACTAGAGCGGCCATTCTGCAGATGTAATAAAACCCGGAAAATGGGTCTCCATTCTTGCGTCATTCTCACTGTGTGGGCCGGAGGGGAATCCTGTTGAAATTCTCGCCGAAATGCTGCTGGGCTCACAAAGGTACTACGGCCTCGACAATTCCGCAGCGGTAGACTTCTTGATTGATTGTGACCCCTTGATCCACGAAAACCGAGGGTGTTTTGCGAAATTTTTCTTGTCGCCCATCAACATTAACCAATTTTTGTTCACGACTCTATCAAATAATAACTCGAAGGAAACTTGCCAGTACTTCCGGGAGCTTGGTTCAGAAGTTCAACTGCATCGACCATATAGTCTGGACTTGACACCAAGCGATTACCATCTTTTTCTCGCATTGCAAAACTTTCTGACTGATTACGGAATTGGCATCAAGAGAATATTGGGAAAATCGATTATTAGAGTTTTTTCCAATAGGAACCAAGTCTTCTATGAGAGAGGCATTATGCAGCTACCTTTGAAATGGAAACAAATTATAGAACAAAACGGTGCGTATTTGATCCAAATTCGACTGCAAACTGCAGTCACAAGAATATGTAAACAACTGAATTCATCACATTGAAACAGAGAAATTCAAAAAATCTTGTTTCATTTCTTGAAACGTAGCATCTGTGTCAAAGAAACTGATACTAAACGTATATTTATGATATATCGGGTGTTTTTTTTAGAGTGATAGAATCTTCGATAGGGATAACTGTGAAGAAGGAAGAAGCCATGTTGTTTTGACATTTCTATTCAGTAAGCATTGACAAATTATCATGGAAAGACTCAAGCCGCAACAACGTTTATAATTTGTTATAATTTATTTTCAAAATCAGTGTTATATTCGCCAAACTTATAGAGCACATCGTAAAATTTATGGTTTACATAATCGTCCATCAGACCAACTTATTCGTCGAACTATCGATAGATTTCGAGCAACATTTTCTCTATTTCATGCAACAATAACAACAAAACAAAGAACTGTACGTACAGAAGAAAATATCGCTATTGTAAGTCATAGTTAATGATGATCCAGATTTGTCTATTCGTCGACTTTCACAACAAGTTGGACTCTGTGCATCCACCACATAGAAAATTTTCGTAAATATCTTGGTCTACACCCATACAAGATCCAACTGGTTCAAGAACTGGAGCCACTTGAGCATAATAGGCGACGTTTGTTTGCTGATTGGGCCCTAGAACAGCTTGAAGTTGATCCACTTTTTTATCGTAAAATTTTGATTAGTGATGAAGCTCATTTCTGGTTGAACGGCTATGTAAACCAGCAAAATTGCCGTATATGGAGTGAAAACAACAAGAAGTTCTAAAGGTTCCATTGCATCCTGAAAAATGGTGTTCTTTACACGCTGGAGGCATCATCGGTCCACATTTCTTTAAAATTGATGCCGGAGCTAATGTTACATTGAATGGTGCTCGTTACAGTTCGATGATCAATGATTGTTTATTTCAAAATTTGAATGGTATCGACACAGAAGTATTTTGGTTCCAACAAGATGGTGCTACACCTCATGTTGCTACCGTAACAATTGATTTATTGAAAAAATGATTTGGGGATAACATTATTTCGAGAAATGGTCAAATTAATTGACCTCCAAGATCATGCGACATAACTCCGCTGGATTATTTTCTTATGTAAAGTCAATGGTTTATGCTGATAAAGCAGAAACAATAGACGCTTTGGAAGCCAACATAATGTGTTATCGATGGAATAAGTCCTGAATTACTCGAAAAAGTGGTCGAAAGCAGTTCCTCAGAGCTAGTCGTGGTGGACTAGGCCGGAAATTATTTTGAAAACATAAATGCCATAAAACCATCTTTCAAATGAAAAAAAATTTTGCTTTTCTATTTGAATTTCTATCACAAACTCTAGTTCTATAAAAATTTTAAAAAACTTTTGAAATTAAAGGTATAACAGAATAGCTCTGTTTGATATTTAAGATATTGAAAAAACCTTCTACCAAGTATAAAAAACCCCTTTTATTATTTATTTCTTATATAATAATCATAATTTGTTTTTCCACTTATGCAAACAATATTTTTTGGATATAACCGATTCTAGGAAAATGTTTTATACAGTGTCTTCCTAAACTGGAGTTACAAACAAATAGGAGAAATTCCTTAAATAATTTCAAGAAAAATAGTCTCGTAAACATGGGACCACAAACGTTTCATTTTCGAAATACAGGGTGTTGAACTTTGAATTTTTTTCCAATTTTTTTTTTCAAAAGATATTTCAGAAGATATTCAACTATAATTTGGCATAGATATTACAATTCAGAGTTTACACTACGTGACATGCCAATTTCGATTGCAAATCTACAGGGTGATAATTTTTATGGAACAATTACCCCTGTTTCACTCCAGAAATTTTTTTTGGTGATCCACTGTTAGTTTGAAAAGTTGTAAAAAGAAACTTTGTTCTTATACTAAACTTAATATTCTACTGTAGTTTTGTCGTATCTGCTACCGATTTCGAGAAAAAAATTTTGAATGATTCTTTCGAAATCCTCAGAAAAATGCTAATTGTCATAAAATTTCAGTTTGTATAAGCTGTTGTGAATAAATTGATTGTTAGTTTTGACACATCAAATTAAACTCCTGTGTTTTGAAAAGTAATGGTGGTTGCAACTTAATACCAAAACATGCCGAATTTCACGAATTCCGAAATGGCTGACATGCATTTCATTTTAATTCAAGAGAAGCTGAGCGTCTCTACATAAAACGCTCTCCCAATAGAGTGATGCCTGGTCATCGAATTTTCTCTCATATTCACTTTAATCAGAATGCAGAGCCTCGCTTCGATCTAAGCATCCTGTCCACTCGCCACTGACATTGAGAGAGAACAGTCGTTTACTCGCCATCGCATCGCGCTGAGGATTTGATTCTTCCACTTGTAACGTTAAGAAGCGCTCCACTGTTGATTTGAATTACAATCGCGGAAAAATGCTCCAGAAATGTGATTAAACTAAGACCATTAAGAAGTTTCCGCAATGAAAGTCGAAGCTGTTATCGCACGCGCTGTAGAGTTGCATTGTTTTCAAGAAGCGTAGAATTTCTCAGATTTCTTTCTTCCGTATTATGAGGTTACACGAAAACAAACATTGTGGTATTTTTATCGAACTAACGTACATTATTCATGAAAATCGTGGAATATTGAATTTTTATTGTTTCTTATAAGACGTCTAATCAGAAGGCGGTAAGTATTATGTAAATCCCCATCAATTTTCTGCTTTTATGAATGCCAGTTATTATTTTTGATTTATTTCATTCCCTGCAGGTTACACAGGTTAAAATATTTCTTTATATGATATTATGTATTTAATTTCCTTTCTTATGCTCATGATTGAATAACGTGCCCTTATTCCTGTGTTCTGGATATTTCATCCCATGTTTATTAACTTTTAAATAATTTTAATAATATTTAGAATCACTGGGAGGGAGATCACGTGTTGCAGGCACTATCTTATAGATTTGAAATCCACAGGCTGCATAGATTGTCTTTATGAGGATGTTAAAGTTGTTAATGATGAAAATATTTAAATGTAAGTAATACTAAGTTTTCACTTCTGCCAGGAGTCCCGAAGTGTAATTATTAATTTTATAAGTGTAATTAATTTCATAGCGTCAACAACACGTGGTAATTATGCTGTTAAAATCTAGCTTATATGACACGTTCGTAGATTTACCATAGCAGCGCCATCTATTGATTACTTACTCAACTCAGTCGAAAGGTATCGACATCTGTTAGAATCATTTGGAGTTAACAGATAATTGTGACTGTCAAATAATAACAGACAAATAATTAGCAATAAATTAAAATTGCGACTATAATTTGAGATCTAAACTATCCTATCTGTCAAGTTGGATCGAACTGCACATGGTGTGCGAATTTTATTATAATCGGTTAAGTGGTTTAGGAGTCCATTGAGGACAAACATTGTGACACGAGATTTATATATATTAAGATTATTATCGAACAATCTTAGTTCTGGATGCTCTACTGGTGATTTGAAACAAATTGAAAATGAAGACCTACAGATTATATGAAGAATAGTAACTATCCTTGGAGAAAGCATTATCACTCCGACACCTTGGAAAACAATTTTCCAGGAGAACCTCAAAGATAAGTCCTTACTTGAATCTCGGAACTCAAGCTAACTGTAAGACTATATTATATTGTAAATAGGAATCACTATTTTAATTGTGAAGTTGAAATAAATAGATAGGGAGTAAGAGTTTGCATTTTCACTATCAGGTTGACAATTTGACATTGTTTCAGGAAAGACAAGTTTAATTCATCTTTTCATTGGCGCACTATGAGGCATTTTACAAAGTATGATCTTTCAAGTGCGAAAGGACAAAATCGCTAGCTCAAGCTAGAGCATTTTCGTTGCATTTCCTTCAAATTTTTTATCATAGCCTTCGCTGTGGAGACTTAGCGATTTTAGCCTCTAGTTTAACATTGAATGTCGTATGTTTCCGACTGTCTTTTCCATACCTGTATGTGTATTATTTGAAACTATTCCTATTCTCAAAATGAAAATTCGAACGAAATGACTGGAATCCTGGTTGAACGCGCAAAAACCAAAATAAGATAGTGCCACGCTGAACGTTGGAATATGGGGAAAAATATTTTGACGCAAATGACCTGGAGACCCAAGGCGGAATCTCTGTTTTCCGACCGAAAACATTAGGGCAAGAGCCCAGAAGAGCAAATATTTTTGTCAACCCATTCATTTTCAGTTAACAACGTCGTAGGATAGATGCGATTCATAAATTCTAGAGAAGCTACCGGACTGCCTCCCCTACCGGCTGTTAACCATGAATTATCACGTATTAGAGTTGGTTTCGCAAGTGTTGAGTCCCATCTTTTACAATTGTAAATGCGATCTTCATGCATGAATAACCATGAAGTATAATTTTGGACTGCATTCTACTTTCAACTGAAATTATTCGATTTAGGAAAACTGTACTCATTCAATTTATCTATAGAAGGAAATAATAAAAAACGGAAGTTTTGCTTGATAGAAGGTTCTTACAATATTAAAACGAATTTTTTAGTACTATATTTTACTACCAACAATTTTAAGATGTTTTACAAAAAACAAATTGTCGTCTCTGTTATTCAGTGCAAAGGATCCAACCCCAAATTTACTAAAATCAGGATTTTATGAGTTGACATATTTAACTTGCAATAAAAAATATATAAGTTAGACGTTCATTTTATACAAGGTACAATGACTATCGAATGGATTTCTCCAAAAATAAAAGAAGCTTTACCGTCGCAACACATTGCATCGAGGATGGCCACATATTCCCAACAATCGACAATCTGAAAATATTACATGTGGAATCAAAAAGAACGAAGCTCAACTATCTGGAGTCCATTGAAGCTTATAAGTTGGTGTCGAAAAATATTCTTGAGATAATGAGTGATCAAACTGATCTATGTAATTCCCAAATTTTTTACATTCAAATAACATCCCACCCTCATAATAACCCAAAAAAAAATTTCTAACATCTGGTCGAGACAAAATTCCTGTAACTTTCACTTTTTTATTATCACTACGTTATACCTGAATTTATATAAAATGCTCTGTACCATGGGCTTAGGGGTCAGTTGCCTTACCTTAAATATTGTAAAACATCTAAAAATTGTTGGTGGTAAAACATAGTAATGAAGAATTCGTTTTAATTACGATCAACTAGCGAATAGTATCGGATGAAACACTTCAATATCTTACAATATCTTAAGTATCACATAGATTAATTCTGCCAACCTCCTACAAATTTTAATTTCGTGAAAAATTTTTAAATATTAAATTGAGTGAATGTCTTAGAAAATACAGTTTCAATTTAGTAGACAAATAAGATTAACACAAATTACACAGCATCAAAAGAACTAAAGGAATGTAAAGAAATATTGGTTTATTCGGAAAGTAATTTCGTTTTTTGTAGGAAAATGTAAGCCAAATTCCGTATAATGAATAAAAATTTTAATAAATTATATATTAGCAATTCTGGTCCAATACTTCTTGCCATCTTTCTAGTAGTAGCCTAATTCCACGCTCATAAAATTTTTGGTCTTTGCTGGCAAAAAAACTTATCCAGGTTATTTTTGACCTCTTCATTTGAAGTAGAGGTTTTGTTCTCCAAAAAATTTTGCAATGACCGGAACAAATAACAATCCGATGGTGCCAGATCTGGAGAATATGGAGGGTGTGGCAGTGTATGCCATTCAAGCTGTGAAAGCTTTGGAGAGTGACCAAACTTGTTGAGGTCTCTCATTATCTTGGTGGAACACTACACTGTTCATTAATTCTGGCCTTTTCTGTTGAAGTGATCATTCAGTTGATCCAGCTGATGACAGTATACTTTCAAATTAATTGTTGTGGTATCCGGTAAAATCCCAAAAGAAAAAACGATATCTTTAAAATTCCACCAAACAGGCAACATCACCTTTTTTGATGGATATTGGCTTTCGAAATGCTTTGAGCTTCTTCGCTTCAGGATCTTTTGCGTTTCACATTGTTACATACAACCCATTTTTCGTCCCCAGTAATGATGCAAATATGGATCATTTTCGTGACGTTTGAGAAGCAAAACACAGACGTCAAAGGGACTACACAAATTTCTCTCCGTGAGAATATGGGAAACCCATGTATGAAGCTTCGACGTTAAACCTTTCAAGTGGTCATAAATAGTTGAATTCAGCCTTTATCATGTTTTCATCAATTTCAACTGGTCTTCCGGAATGTGGTGCATCTTCGACATCGAAATTTCCGGATCTAAATTTTGAAAATCAATTCTGGCACTGGCGTACTGTCAACACATCTTTTCCATACATATCGGTTCATTTCTTTCTTGCTTGAACAGCATACAAACTTTGTTTCATAACGGTATTAGGAAAACCAAATTCCTCTCCAAAATTGAACGACATAAGCGTTCACAAATTGTTGAAATTTATTTTCAAAATCAGTGTTCTATTCGCCTAACTTATAGAGCACTTTGTGAAATTTATCGTTTACATAATCGTCACCAGAGCAGCTTATTCGTTGAACTATCCATAGATTTCGGACAACATTTTCTCTACTCGATGCAACAACAACGACAAGATAAAGAACTGTACGTACAGAAGAAAATATCGCTGCTGTAAGTCATAGTGTTAATGATGATCCAGATTTGTTTATTCATCGATATTCACAACAAGTTGGACTCTGTGCATCCACCACATGGAAAATTTTGCGTAAAGATCTTAGTCTACACCCATACAAGATCCAACTGGTTCAAGAACTAAAGCCACTTGACCATATTAAGCGTCGTTTGTTTGCTGATTGAGCCCTAGAATAGCTTGAAGTTGATCCACTTTTTTATCGTAAAATTGTATTTAGTGATGAAGCTCATTTCTGGTTGAACGGCTACGCAAACATGCAAAATTATCGTATATGGAGTGAAAACAATCCTCATGAAATTCTGCAGATTCCTGGAAAATGTACTGTATGGTGTGCTTTACACGCCGGAGGCATTATCGGTTCATATTTCTTTAAAAACGATGCTGGAGCTAATGTTACATTGAATGGTGCTCGTTACAGATCGATGATCAATGATTATTTGTTTCAAAATTTGAATGGTATCAACCCAGAAGTCTTTTGGTTCCAACAAGATGATGCTACACCTCATGCTGCTACCGTAACAATTGATTTATTCAAATAAAGATTCGGCGATAACATTATTTCGAGAAATGTTCCAATAAATTGGCCTCCAAGATCATGCGACATGACTCCACTGGATTATTTTCTTTGGGGTTATGTCAAAATAACTCGTGTTGTTGATGAAATAAGGCCTAAGTTACCCGAAAAAGTGATCCAAAATTGGTCTGGTCGAATGCGGTTCCTCATAAAATTATCTTTCAAATAAAAAAAAATTGGCTTCAATCTTAATTTCAATGTGTTTTATTTCAATTTAAAGTTCTATCACTCAAAAAAAACACCCGATATATTCTTAAGAGCAGTGTTTCTGAGTCATATATTCAATTTGATTGTTTTTTTGAATTTTCTGAAATAACAATTTGTAGCGAGGTATACAGAATTACTCTGCTTGATGTTTAATAAATTGAAAAAAAAATTGTACTAAGCAAAAATTTTTCCCTTTAATTATTTTATTCCTAATATCATTATTATAATTGAACAACATTGGGGGCCGAGTACAAAGTCTTTGTAAGACTATTCATAAAACTGCAAAATTCTCCAGTTACAAAATTTCAACACAATATAAAATTACAGGCTAATTTCACCTGAAGTAATTAAATGTACAAATACACCAAATTTCATACTAGTTGTTTAGAAGCATTTGAAAAAGTTACCAAGTAACAAAACGCTTCATATGAGCAACTTACAATAATAAATAAAATTTAATATTTGAGGGGTGGGCCATTTGACATTCGCGAAATCTAATGAATATTTTTTCAAAGTAGGCATTTTTCCCGCACCGCGTGGGATAGTAACTCTTTGTGAGTTGAAATGCGTGTGGGAAAAAGGTTGAGCGCGCACGCTTGTAGAAAAAAACATCATTTAAATGTCCACTACGGCAACGCTGGCAGGAGCGAAGTCGTTGAACCCAATTTTCCATGACTCTGACACAAATCAGGTCGTATGTTAGCAATTACTCGTTCAATATTGATCTGTGCATCGTCTAAATTTGCTGGATGATTGATGGAAACCAACGACTTAACGTAATCTCAAAGAAATGGAGCTAAATCGCAGGAACGAGGCGGATAATTTATCGGTCCATTTCTTAAAATAATCGAATCACCGATTTTTTTCAATAAAGTCATTGTGTCATTGGCAGCATGACAAGTGTTTTGAGTTCTTGATTTAAAACAATGTTGTATGGATGGAAACCAAGATATTAAAAATACACTAACGCCATCTAGAGTATGCAAAATACATACAAGACAAACCTTTGCGAGTTAATTCAAGAAAAGAAATGTATTCTGGATATTTTAACGTTACCAACGCAGAATAAACTCTCCTTATGCTGAAATCAGACCATAATTTGCCGTAATGCTCAACCTGATTTGAGCATGAGGAAAGTTTATTCTGCGTTGATAACGTAAAAATATCGAGAATACATTTCTTTACTTAAATTAACTCGCAAAGGTGTCTTGTATGTATTTTGCATACTATACGGCGTTAGTGTATTATTGATATCTTGGAGTCTCAGTGTATTGCGAATATAGATACTTGACAGATTTGGAGTTACTAGCATACATTCCACTGAAGAAAACCAATCAGATTGAAACGTGCTCATTTCTTGCCTCTGTGATCTACAAAACCTTGTCAAGTTTGTTCTTCTTCTTCTTTACGAAAGCTTGCTAGCTTGTTTCACCCATTTTCCTCCTCTCGTTCTTGAGATGTTGAGGTCCAGCTGTCCTTCCACCTCTTTGGCGGTCTTCCTACGGGTCGTTTGGATGCTGGTCTTCCGTTTTTAGCGATTTTTGCTATTCTGTCGCCTGTCATACGTGAGACATGTTCATTCCAGAACCTTCTCCTCGCGCGGGTGCACCTAACTACGTCTTCCGTCTAGCATTCCCTTCTGATCTCGTCGCTCCTTCTCTGTTCTCTCAATGTGTTCCCCGTTATTGCCCTCAAAACTCGCATCTCGTTTGTCCGTGCCATTCTTTTAGTTTCAGCTGTATCTGCCTTGTTTGTTTGAGTAAAGAATTGTTATACAGATGTATGTTACACTATCTGGATTTCTAGAACATTCTATTACCATAGCTCATACTCCTTATTAATAATATTTGGTACAGATCAGCCGAATTGATTTATTTTAATCGACAAATACAACTGCCAAAGTGACAAATTAATAATGGCTGTCAGGCTTTAGTAATGTCAATTTCAAAATGGGGCGTTTTCATTGAAAGACCCTTTATTATTCAATTAAATGAAATTTTTCTTGAAATAATCCGTGTTTTCTGGTGTCAACGTAACCATTCACCTGCAGATATTTTTTCCATTATAATAATAATAGTGACCATGTACCCATTACAAGAAAAACTTTCATTTCATCCTCTAAATCCACGAAAATACAGTTTTTGTCCGCCATTCCACCCTTTAATCCATTGCCGACCGAAACTCCGCGATTGACAAAGCAATTTTGCAGGATCCTGAAACCGCGGCTCAATCAGTGGGCAAAGATAAACGATTTCGGTTGACAAAAAAGAGTCTGCATTACGAAATATGAATCGGTTTAATCAGCCACTGGAGGCAGATGAATATTTTCTGCGCAGACCTTGATCGGACTGGCAATGTTCCGGTGCATTTATCACCGATCGGCCAATTCATATCTGTATTTGCTCATCGGACTGTATTATTGGAATAAGGGTTTCAGGGAAAGCGTCGACTGGAATAATTTCCATACGAATTCTTCCCGGAAATCCAGATTCGTGAATCAACCATGATTGTCCTTCTTCAGAATTTTCATGGCGTCATAGTTAATCATTATCTCGAATAATGAAGCTTTGGAAATTTGAGTCGCAACCTTTTTTCAAACCAGTAATAATCAATAAAATTAACAAACTTTTTATGACAATTGTTTCCCCACACTGTAGCTTAGTTATGTTGTACATTCGAACTGATACTCTGTGAAAACTTCCATAGGTTCTTATACAGGGTGTCCCAACGAAAATACCCCCTCCACAATGATGATGGAGGGGATGGGGGTATTCTCACGTTCTGCATTCGATCGAGTAGGGGAAGCCATATGGGAGGGACTTCGATGCTTGGGTGGCTGTAGACATTTCGATTTTGTTGGATGTCATGGTAAATAGAAACCAAAACAAGCTCCACACTACAGTCTATAAGAAACCAAGACATACGCGGCAGTACCTAAATTATAACTCCAATCATTCAGCAACAACAAAAGGGCGTTATACCTTCGTGCAAAAACCATCTGTAATAACAAAGACTATTTAGAGAACGAAGTGAGAATAACCAAGAAGGATCTTTCAGCGAATAATTACAGTCCTTAAATAATTGAAGATACAATACAGAAATGCGACCAGCAAACGGAAAAGTCTGAATTTCCAGAGGGCGAGACAAAAATATCAATACCATATGTAAAAGGCTTATCAGAGAAAATCCGCAGAATAGCTTATGACTACAACATTCAGACGGCGTTCAAATCAGATAATACCTTAAGAAGTTTTCTCACAAAAACCACTCCGGAAGAATCAATAGACAACAAGAATTGCATCTACTCGATACCTTGTGAATGCGGAGCGAGCTATATGGGAGAAACGAAACGACCCTTTGAGGTCAGGGTCAAAGAACACAAAAATCATACAATCAGAGGAGAAACGACCAAATCAGGAATAGCAGAGTACACCTGCCGAGCATCATAATATCCAATGGAATCAAGCGAAGATTATTCAGCGGGAACAACACTAGAGAAAGACCAAGTTCAAAGAAGCAGTCTTCATAAAACAAAATCGAAATGTCTACAGCCACCCAATCGTAGAAGTCCCTCCCATATGGCTCCCCCTACTCGATCGAATGCAGAACGTGATAATACCCCCACCCCGTCTATCATCATCAAACGAGGGATATATAAAGACGCGTAGCCACAACCATCTTCAGTTGACACTTGATAACGTTGTGTTAGATAACATAATTTTTTTTTAAATTTTATTTTTTGACAAGATTTGTAATTGTATATATATTTTTCAATTTAATTTAACTTGATTTTTAAAAGGACAAGTATTAATTTCGTGCAGTTTTTTGTTTTCTGATCACTTCACGTTCGAATATACTGTGTACATGAGAAATTATGAATTCAGATTGAATCCATGATTATTGTCCTTGTTTCACAGTATATGTTAGACATTTGTTACAATTATTTTTGTATTAATTTTCAAGAAGTTTTCTGTTTTTCAGGTCAGAATATATTGTGTATGTAAAGAATTCAGGCAATGGATGTCCGAAATCAAAATTATTAAAATACTTTGCCTTCAACATTTAAATCAACGTTAAAAGGTGATGTTGAACAGAAAGTTGAACCGCTCAAACTCAAGAACCTAAGAGTTTTGAATAATCCAAAAATAATTTTCAAGTTCTGTGTAAGGAGATAGAATTCCTATGATGACATTGTTCTGAAAATACCACCTGAGATTGACAACAATCCCCAATTGTTTTTTAATAGGAAAGAGTGGCGTATGTGTTTTAGTTAAAAAGCTTTTTTGTTCTCTAAACATCCTAGTTGAAATTTTTGAATTCGGTGATTTTTTTAAGAAATTTGATATTGAACATTACCAGAAGGGTAACTCAAACAGAAACCCAATACATTCAAATACACCAGATTTGTAAGTAATGATTGGGAAATCCAGAAAAAATGTAAACTATTTAAAGAACTAACCTGTGTATTGTTCAAAATGACCACCACCAACCTTCATTCAATGATATAGTCTACTTTCAAATCCTTCTCTCACATTTTCGAAAATGTCTGGTGTCAATAATTGACATTCCGTGATGATTCTTTGTCGCAGTTCTGCAAGATTTTCAGATGAATTTGCACAGAGTTTGGACTTCAAATGTCCCCACAAAAAATCTAATGGCGATAGATCGGGTGATCTTGCTGGCCACTCTATAGGGCCCCTCCTGTAAATCCAACGTACTGGATAACGTTCGTTAAAAAATTGTCGAACACGGATATCGAAATGTGACGGTGCACCATCCTGCTGAAATGTGACTTCATTTTCTAATAGGTTGCCGTCATTTTCCAGAGTGTCAGTAATCATTTGATCAATAATGTCGTCTAATAAATTCAAATAAGTTCGATAAAAATTGGTCCAACAATATGGTTTACTAATATTCCTACCCAAAAATTTATTTTTTGGGAAATTTGTGTATGTGTCTCCCTGAATAAATGAGGATTACTAACACTCGAGTACTGACAATTATTTCTATCGAATTCCTCATTGAACATAAAGGTACACTCGTCAGAAACGATTGTATTTTGGAGTCGGTGTGGCTTATTAGTCAGTAACTCACTAAATTGTTCTCAAAACTGAGTCCGACAGTCAGGATCATCTTCAATCAACTGTCGCACTGGCCTTATCTTGTAGGGATGAAATTTATGAGCTTTAACAATTCGATGAACGCTAGATTTCGGAAGATTAGATTCTCGTATTAAAGTTCTTATAGATTGCTGATTATCTAGCTTTAAGTGTCCCAATACTGCTATTTCAATAGCTTCATTTCGGACTGGAGACTCAACTTCTTATTCTGAATAAAACCAGTAGTTTCCAGTAGTAATCTATTCATCAAATGCTTGACATATTGATGACTCACATTTCTTTCTGGATGATTGTTATTGAAATACCTTGCAGTTAATCTAAAATTTTCGTCATTTCGATAGTATAATTTGAGAATTTCTATTCTTTCTTTTATATAATAGACCATTTTTGCCCACGTAAGTAAATCACAAACCCAATTATTATAAAAAAGAGAAAGACTGAAACACATTTGAGAAAGAATCTTCGAAAAAATAGTATATACCTATTATAATGAATTTTATGCGTTTGAAACATTTTCTCATCAGGAATGATTAAAAAATCGAATATTTTTGAAGTAAAATATTCAAAAACTCGAATTGTTCTGCCATTAAATTAATCAAAAAATATTGTGGGTTATTGCCATCCTCATGTGTTTTTTTTTGGAACTATATCGTCATACTAATACAAAACTTGAAAATTATTTCTGGACTCTTCAAAACTCTTAGTTTCTTGAGTTTGGGCGGTTCAACATCACCTTTTGACGGTAAGTTCAATAATATATTATTTCGTGAATAATGAACCGATTTTGAAAATTTTAACTGGGTTGTATACAGAACATGCATGACTCCCAAACAAACTAACATTCGGCATCTCTTCTCTATTCAAAAAATATTGGCAGTTGATGCCAACGTCACAGGGGTGGTTTTTTCGGAACAAACTTATGATGGAAATTCGTCCCCCACAAAACATAGTTCTTAAGAGATTTTTCAAATTAAATCTGTAGAGGTTTCGAAGAATTAATCCACCTATTAACAGAAATGTTACCTGAACGTTATATGACGTTCTTGAAACAACAAAACCGTGAGAGACCAGAATTGTGGAGCGAAAATTCGTGATTTTGTACCCAAATAACGATGTACCTCACACTGCTACCGTAATGAACGAAACTCTGGCCATAAACTCGATAAATCCCATCGAAAGGTCACCGTATTCCCTTGATATGGTTTCAGTCGACTGAACTCAACTCTCAAATTATCCGTTTTCAGTAGCAGACTGTGGTATTTAGGACGGGCTTTTTTAAAAGACCGTGTTTCAACGGCTGATTCCCCGTAGTTTTTTGATACTGCAATTGTATTAGTAGTGATGCTGAAATATTGAATAAATCGCTAAATCATTATTCGGAAAATTTATTTATAATGAAAAGCTCTTCTGAAAGAGCAGCGAAATATCCACATTAATGAATACAATTACGATCATTCTGGGTAAAAATTTCACCAATCAAAATCATCCCGCGAAACTCATCATCCCAGATATTCTTTCAGTTAATAAAGGAACATGCTTGTAGAAATTCTGAAAGTAAAAAAACCCCAAAGATTACCCGGAAAAGCGAGTGAAAACTTCTGAAATCATTCCCCTTTCTTCCCTAACAATGAGCTTCACAAAAGGCTGACCCCATTTGTCCTATGGAATGCAATATCAAAGCGGAAGCGGCTCTCCAAACTTGATAGAAGGAAATTATAGAGAATTTGGAAATTGTCTTCTCTCGTGCCAGTGTTCGACAATTTTTTCCTAGTCGATCCGTGCTCAAAGGGCGCTTCGCATATTTTACGTAAGTAAACGTGCTATCGATATTTTATTCTGCAAACTGCTACTGTCTTCGTCACCTAAGGTTCCGAAAAGACGAAGGCTTTTTCATGTATATGTAACATGAGGAGAGAAAGAATTCAAAGCCAATTTAATATCGATTGAGTCATGAACGGAATTAATACTACCTGTAAAGAATTGTTTGATATATAGATATACCTTTTTCGATTCTTCCTAGTAATTGATTAAACCTTAACCAATTAGTATGCAAATTCTCGATTCTTCCAATATGGGTGAAATGGGGGGATGTATATTAGACTTTAATGGTTTATTTAGAGTCTAAATACATATATTACAAGTTTGAATTGTTCACGATGTAGTTTCAACTCTAATTGCGGTGAAAACACTATCTTATTCGTGGAATAGTTCTTCTTTGAGCTTTTTCACCGTCGTTAATTTTTACCGAATTCACTTTTAATTGGTTCACTGTTGCGCCCACTCTTCAGGAATTACTATCTAATTACAAATAAATGCACTTCCAAGCCTTGAGTGTGCAATGCAACCTTTCAAGGAATATTTCTTCAAGGGTGCTTTTTTGATAATTGTTTGTACAAGGTGAAAATCGCGTGACTGTCTTGTCGAGGAAATGTCTTCAACTGTACCTTTTTGCTAACTGTAGTGAAAAAATTCAAGGGATGTGTTCAACTATACCTTTTTGCTAACTGGCCTAATGAGACAGTGAATTGGGGCTCGAAGAAGTGATTCCGATAGACATTCGACTGTTGTCGTCTTCAAACGGCTTCGGTTCTAATGAGTTTCTAGAAAAGATGAGACATATTTGAAAGGCTTAAATTGTTGAACTCTCGGGACGCAATTGTTATATCTACCTGCATAGTAAATTAAATTCCTTGTTCGATGTAAAATCTTAACACTACCTGTAGGACTGAATTGATTATGAAAGTAAAACGGCAATTACTAGAGAAAGTAAAATTACCAGCGAAATAATAGGAACGGGTTCTTTACTTGATAGAAGGATTATTCGAAAATTTTATATATCATACAGATTTATTTTGTCAACGTCCTACAAATTTTAATTTCAAAAAAAATTTTATTCAAGAACTTTCACAATTAAATAAAATAAATGTCTAAGAACACACTGTGCCACTTTAGTAGACAATAGAATTAAACACTTATCACACAGTACCAAAGGGAATTAAAGAATCCAAAGAAATATAAATTATCAATTGAATCTGCTAAATAAATATAATAGTTGAAGGGGAAAAAATTTTGTTTCGTTCCTTGTTTTATCAAAACCAAATTCCTTTCCAAAAATGCAAAACATAACCTCAAGAACTTCTTCAAAAACAATTTGCCCAAAATAAGTTGCTTCAAAAAAATCCTGGAAACATGCAGAAAATCTTAGAAAAGCAAAGCTGGTTTGGTTACTTATTTTTATTTTTTGAATATGAAGTTCTGCTGATGAAATAATTCTAATTGTAATAATTCTAAATTGCTCTTTATTTATTTATTTTGAGCAAGTTGTTTTTGAAAAAGTTCTTGAGATTATGTTTTGCATTTTTGGAGAGGAATTTAGTTTTTATAAAACAAGGAACCTAACAAAATTTTGTACTCTTCGAGTATTTATTTAATAATTTATAGTTGACAATTTATATTTCTTTGAATTTCTCTCATTCCCTTTGGTATTGGGTAATAGGTTTTATTTCTTCATGTCTATTAAATTGACACACTATGTTCTAAAGACATTTATTTAATTTAATTTCAAAAAATTTTGAATGATTTTTTTTTAATCAACATTTGTAGGAGGTTAACAGAATAAATCTATATGATATTTAAAATTTTTAATTCATTATCTTTTGAAATGAACGGATTGATTAGTTTTCTCTATATAAAAATAATATAAAATAAAATAGAAAGGCCTTTTACTTGATAGAAGAAATATAACAAAATTTGAATATTAAAACAAATTGATATATGTTTATCTTCTACAATTTTAATTTGAAAAATGTTTCAAATTAAAATTGTAGAAGATAAACATATATCAATTTGTTTTAATATTCAAATTTTAAAAATAATATTTATCGTTCATATTCATTTATGGATATTATCCGAGCGTCATTATGATTTAAATAAAATCCAGTTATATCCTTCACAATATTCACCATAGGAAAGGGATCATAACTGCTTATTCTTCTCCTAAGAACGTACACATTTCTCCAATATCCACTGATATCGACAAAATCTTCAGATTCATCCGGTACGAAGGAAAATCCTCGCTGAATCGACAGTATCAACCATCAATAAAAAAATTCATAGTGGAGATTTATCGTGGACTGCACGAAAACGTGAAGCCTTCCCTTCCATTCGGGCATCGATCGATAAAATTTACACGTTCGGGCCTGAATTGGCCAAGTTTCAAGTTTGTTTTCGCCATTTGGGAGTCACTCAGGGCAGCGTGTTTTACTCCACTCATAAAACCTGCGAATTTCTCCGTTTTATGACGTCCGGATGAAAAAAGGATTCACTCGTGACTGTTAGGGCAATACAGAGTTTTAACACGTATAAAGGAAGCTTGTCATCGAACCTTTTTGAGGTCGGTCGGATGGTCCACGATTCCCACGATGATAAATCCCCAACAGATCTGCGGGTCTTCAATTTTACTTCTTTTATACAACATATACCCTGCACTACATCCAGAATGTAACGAACTGACGAAATAAATTCCATTATTGAGCAGCTGCTGTCAATGTAAACGATTAATGGCTGTTTCCGATACGACTGTGGGCTGAGCGTCACTTTTTGTTTTCTATATTGGCCCTCCTTTCTAAAATCAATTGAAGAAACTTAGGATCCATCATTTGGAAATGTTATTTAGATATTTCTCACTTTACATCACTCTTTGTCCATTTTTTTACGTTGACCAAATTTGATAATAATTTTGAATTATTTTCATCAGAAAAGTATATGATATGTATGAAAAATTCAGAACTATACTGCATTAGATGTTGAAAAAGAATTAGTATGATTTGAAAGTTGGTATTTGAAGAAAAGTAAAATCAATTCGACATTTTATGACAACATTATTTTAAAAACTTACCAAATTCCTTCTTTATTCCATAAAAAAGTTTTAGTTAGAATGCCGTCACTAGTTTCAGCAGATTTTTTTATAAACAACCCTTTGAATGTCCAGCATAAAAAATAGTGAATGTGTAATCAAAAGTAATCAAGATCCCAAGTATAATCATAGACTGCAAATATTAATTGAGGTCAAGAAAATTAATACTTCTTCGATTGTTAATTTTTTTTTTGTATGAACCACAGTATTAATTTTCTTGACCTCACAATAAGAATACTAAGTAATTCACATGATTTTAGTATTTTTCACAAACCCATACATGTGGATATTACAATACATAAAACTTCAAATTATCCCACCAACCAACAGATGTCAGCTTATAATAGTTTTATTCAGAGACTATTGAATGTCCCTCTGAATTCAGATAACTTTTCCAAAGAATTAAACATTATTGAACAGAAAGCTTCAAACAACGGTTACAACTCCTTTCTTATAGACAAAATGGTATCCAATAAATAAAAGAACATGGCATTGAATCGTGCACCCAATCATAAAAGAGGGTAATACCTTTCGTTATCTTATGTAAATTAATGGATTATCTGAAAATATTGCTAAATATTTCAAAAATAGTTGCAATAACCAAACAGTTTTCAATAACATTAGTACTTACATAAAAAACAATAAGGATCGAACAAATGAAGAAAATAAATCTGGGGTCTACAGGATGACTTGTAACGATTGCCCTTTAGTATATATTAGCCAGATAGGTAGATCATTCAAGAAAAGAATCAAAGAACACCAAAGGAGTTACATATCGGATTCCGTACATTCGACATATGCTAATCATCTCAAGGAATTCAGGCATAATTTCAACAATAACTATGAAATTATCCGCGTCGAAAGATTAACACTTTTTGAATTTCTTGAAATCAACAGGTACAATGCCCGTAAAATCCTTTTGAGTGAACAAACATATGCTGACAAATCCCCACTACTGAATATCTTTCCCTTATGGCATTTGTTAGCGACAAACTCCAATAAACACTCCAAGTTTTTATGACTTGTTTTTCTATTATTTTGTCACGTACTTCACTCTTTTTGAGCCCTATTATACTGGACACCGTCAGCCAGTAGAATGTAGACACTTGAAGAAGCCACATCGTGGTGAAATAATCAATGTATTATAAACATTCTTGTGGAAATTAAAAAACTGTCTCTTATATGTTTTTAAATTAAACAAGTTTATTCTGGTTTTAACGAATTTATTATTATTTTATTATAACGATCGTTAACACAGTAGCATCTTCAGGTAGATGGTATATCTTACATTTTTGAATAACTGTTATTCAAAAATGTGGATCTTACGTTTTCGAATCGCTTTTATTCAAAAACCTAAGATATACTACCTACCTCGAGAAGCTATTGTATCAAGGAAACAATCGTTGTACTACAATAATAATAAGATTTATGATAATTAGAATAACCTTATTATCATTAAATAACCTTATTATTATTATCAATTCACTTCCAACTGATAAGAATATGGATAAGAATTTCAAATTATTTTTCTGGAGACTGTGCTATATACACTGCCGAGCAAAAAAAAACGGATCACTAAGATTTTACACTGTTTTTTCCAATATACTCACGTGTTCAAATTGATTCAATAATATTTTGTTCATCATCTATATTTCATTAGAAAATCAACTAAATATAAGTAAAATGTAGACATATGGGCTAAAAAACTTAATAAAAGAAACTATCTTCGAATAATTCTTCACGATGAATTCATCGTTTATCAGTTGCATTCAACATTGATCATTGAAAAGTTTGTTTTCCACTCTTTGAAAGAAACAATTTCATAATATGACTTTAACAATTGAAGATTGTGCGAAAGAACAGAACAGAATTAACAACCATACAAACCTGCGACAAATCCAGAAATTCTCAGAGAGCATCGAATTGTGCCTTTCCAATTTGCACGAAATCACATAAACTGGTTAGAAGCTCATTGGGCCCCAGGTACTTTTCTCTGATGATCCAGATTCAGCATTCCAGAATAGCTGATGGTCTACGACCATCAGCTATAGACGTCCAGGATAAAGATATATCGATGCCTGTATAGAGGGCCGCACAGAATTGGTTCTTATGAATGGATCTTTAACAGTAGTAAGGTACATAGAGGTAATTCTTATGGACCATGTTGTACTTCATATACCATTTCTGGGAGAGCAAGGAATTTTTATGCACGCCCGCATACTGCTGAATAGTGAGAGCGTACTTGAATGAGGTTGGAATTTCAAAGTTCAACTGGCCAGCGCGAAGTCCTGACTTAAATCCTATCGAACATCTATGGGATCAACTGGGAAGGCGAGTCAGAACTATGGTTCCATCGCTCAATAGTTTACAAGAGCTCCGTCATGAATGGGAGAATATTCCACAAGAGAACATTCGGAGGCTCATCACAAGTATACGAAGACTTTTGGAAGTTGTAATCAGAGCTAGGGGAGATCACAGGTCATACTGATACTGAAATTCTCACAATTACGATATCTTTTTCAATTTAGAAGTTTTTGATTCATCCAAAAAAAGCTTATTATTTTTATGCAAATCGAATAAAAAGTTTCATATTTCTTTGGGCAATTCTCTTTTCCCTGCTATTCATGAAGTTCGGGAGGTATTTCACTGAAATAGGTAAACGACTCGCAGAGAGCATAGAGCAAGTTACAGAAAAAGAGGAAGGGGAACGTTATTGTGAATGCACATTATTTCTGTTTCCGACTTCTGTAAACGAAGTGAGAGATATGATTAGAGAACTGAAAAATGGTGGAGCTCCTGGATACGATGGCATCAGAGCTGAGCTCCTGAAAAATATCCAAGATGAAATCCTAGAACCCATAATGTTGCTGGCAAACTTATGTTTTGAGACGGCTGAATTTCCTAACATCTTCAAGATCGGTGTCATCAAACCATTGTTTAAATCAGGTGACAAGGATGATATATCAAATTATAGACCAATTTGCTTAACATCTAATCTGTCTAAAATAATTGAAAAACTAATAAAAATTCGTATTGTCCACTTTTTAGAGAAGAATAAAATATTGTCCAAGTATCAGTTCGGTTTCAGCAAAGGCAAATCTACGGAAGATGCGATCAGAAGGATAGTGGAGAGAATATACGGATGGATGGATGGGAACAGTGTGGGTCTGTGCGTGTTTATAGACCTTGCGAAGGCCTTCGACACCGTATCACATAAAAAGCTTCTGCGTAAACTTCACCTCAGTGGCTTTCGAGGTAAAGCATATAAATTGATGGAAAACTATTTAATTGGTAGGAGCCAATTTGTGAAAATAGAAGAGCATTCAAGTGAACAGAGAACTGTTGAATATGGTGTGCCGCAAGGGACAGTATTAGGACCCATCTTATTCATTATTTATATAAATAGCCTATTATTGATGCAAAAAAAAGGAGAGATCATTAGTTTTGCAGATGACACTGTCATGATGTATGAAGACAGTTCTTGGAAAAAGTTGAAAAAGGAGGTGGAGAGAGATCTTATCATGATAACACATTGGTTCAGGGAAAATAAATTAACAATGAATTTACAAAAAACGAAATACTTACCTTTTGCTACTTATAGTTCAGGACTTCCACATATGGGTAATTTAGAGATTGATGACCAAACTTCAATCCCTGAAGCCGAAAGCATAAAATATCTAGGTATTACAATCGACCGTCATCTAAAATGGGATAAACACATAGACAATTTAGTCACCAAACTGAGATGTTTACATACCAGGTTTAAACATCTGAAAAGGTACCTTAATGAAACAAGCCTAATGATGGTATACTCAGCTCTATGTCAATCTCAAATAAGGTATGGTATAATTGGTTGGGGTGGAGCATACAGATGTCATATGAGGCGGGTTGAAATGATCCAGAAATGGATACTCCGTGTTATATATGGAAAGCCGCTCCTGTATCTGTCAGATGATTTGTTCGCTATTTCCCAGGTTATGAACCCCCACCAACTATTTGTACTGCAGATGTTACTTGGCGTAAATACAGGAAAAACTCAACTTATACGTAATGAATATGAGTATGAAACAAGAAACAAGATCCATCAATACCTTACACCTAGAGCTGAGAAAAGAATAGGACAGAGGTGCTTCGCCTATCTAGCCCCGCGAATATATGCCTCAATTCCGATGGCTCTAAAAATGATAAAAAACCCCACTTCCAATAAAAGAACATTGAAAAATTGGGTGATTGAGAAAGGGAGACACTATTTCAATGCGATAATAAACCCCTAGTAAACATTTTTTTTTTTGAAACCAATATTGAATCACATAGTTACTTACCGGATGAGAACTTTCCTTTATGAACTTTTGTATTGTTGTATGCCCTTTGTATTTTTAATTCTGAATGTAAATTGATGAGAATTTGTTAGTTAATTTGAATAGTGGCTACCGTATTATATTTTTGTTTTTACTTTAAAATCATGTACAGGCTCACGCCTCTGTGATTACTGTTTATATCTTGTAGCAGTTGTAGCTTACAGAATAAACCATATTATTATTATTATTATTATTATTCCAGAAATTTCATGATTCTCGTAAAACTAAGAAAGCTATTTGAACAGTAATGATTTAGTGACACGTTTTTTCTTCTCGCCAGGGTATTTCTCAGATAAATAAATACATTATCAATCTGAATATCTAAAGTTTTGTGAAATTCAAATGGTACAAAATGGAAAAATCAGATAGCTTTCAGTTTCTTTCACATCGATCGCTATAAAGCCATTCCTACAAGCTTAGTGTCCTGAAACGTATAAATATAAAAGCTGGCGTCCCGTGGAGAATGACAAAATATATCTCATATTTTTACCACATATTAGAAATGTCATATACCTCGCAGATTGAAAATTGTTGTTTTCAGGTGGAGTGGCAATATTGGACGTACAACGTGAGTTACGGTCCACATTGTGCCATATATGTAGTTTTAAATTGAAATATTACACAACACTTCATCCTGCTTCATTTTAGTATGTGGAATCGAGTATTTATTACTGGTACTCGGATAGCCTTACTTACTCATATCCTTGCGTATCAAATTCGCAATCTCATAAATCTGATGGAAAAGTATTTGAAATATGACAAATGAGATTAAACAACCTTTCACATTATTCTAAAAGTGAATGATGATGCTTGTATTTCTTCGAACTTGGTAATTTCTGAATTGTATTGTGAACTGCTAATAGATGATGTTTTTTAAGAGGAGTCTTTCATGAAATTCTGAACCATTTCATCAAAATTATCTAACCTGAACTCTAGAAACTGGCAAAGTTGAAATAAACAGTCGATAAAAATCTCCCTCCTACAAAAATCAGTGGACTGTTTTTATCATAAATCAGAATAAAATATACTAACTGACAAAGAAACTGCAACACTCAGAAGGAACTGTTTGAATTTAAATTTTTTTTCGGAAAAACATAGATATTATAGCAAGGAATAAATGATTAAAATTTGGAGAAAAAAACGTGAACGTCTTTTCATGTAAACATTTTTTGGTACTACTAACATGTAGTCCGTTTTTTGCAAATTTTTTAAATTTTGCAACAAACCAGCTGTTCGAGGAGATCCAAAGTCGATGTTTAGTTGTTGTCAAAATGCCTAGTACGTCGCACGTGTACGCCGAATTTATCGCCAACTAAGTGAATTTGAAAAAGGTCGAATTATTGGTCTGCGGGAGGCGGGATTGTCATTCGAGAAATCGCTAACCGTACGAACAGAAATCCAACTATTGTTATGAGATGTCAAGCGTGGTTTTGATAATGCCCAAAATCAAAGAAGAGTAGGCACCGGACGTCGAAGGGGCACAAATGAGGTTCAAGATCGACGTCTAAGACTTATGGATTAGAGTCCGATTTGCGACAACTTGATCTTTGGCTGATGAGTGGTTAGGAGAACAAGGCCATCCTGTAACTGTTCCAATGGTTTACCGCCGGATAAGGTCTTTTGGAGTGCAGCATTATCGACCCCGTCTTGTGCTACCTCTGACGGTTGAGCATCGCCGGCAACGATTACAGTGGTGCAGAGAACGTCTAGATTGGAATGTGGAATGGCATCAGTTAGTCTTTTCTGATGAATCTCGATTCTCCTTGGGTACACATGATGACCGAATTAGGGTAAGACAACGTCGGGGAGAAAGACGTGAACCTCAGTTTGATATTGAGCGTCATGTACACCGGACAGTAGGCGTTATGGTATGGGGTGCTATTGCACATGCAAGTAGGTCATCTTTAGTCTTTATTCGAGGTAACATGACAGCGCTGTGTTACCTTCAAGAAATAGTGGAACCATATGTTCTCCTTTACCTTAATCGGCTCGAGAATCCAATATTTCAGCCAGAAAATGCTCGACATCATGTTGCCAGAGTTAGTTTAAACTTTTTTTAAGCGACCCATGTGCATCTTTTGCCATGGCCGCCCAGATCCAACGATCCTTCGCCCATAGAGCATGTTTGGGACATCATAGAAGGCTTGGAAATTTACCCCAGCCCGCACGGATTTTGGCGGCTCTGAGGAATGAACTACAGGAAGCTTGAATAGTATCCCTCAAGAAGAAATAGACCATCTTATTGCATCAATGCCAAGACGTGTTGGGGAGTGTATAGATATTCGCGGTGGACCAACACATTATTAACAAATTTATTTAAAAAATTGCAAACCCTCCGTTTTTTTCTTCAAATTTCAATGATTTACTGCTTGCTATACTATCTATGTTTTACCAAAAAAAAAATTAATATTTAAATAGCTCCTTCTGGGTGCTGGAGTTTCTTTGTTAGTTAGTATATATCACATACTTCCTCTTCACATAAGGGATCTGTCAGTAACAGCGTCCCATTTTGTGTTGTAAATAAAACACATTATTTATTTGAAAATTATTAAAATTTTTATTTGATTATGAATTAAAATGGATACCATTAGTTATAAAACAAAACATCATTCAAATGTCCACCAAGGAAACGCTGGCAGGAATGAAGTCGTTGAACCCAAAATTCCAGCAGTCTCTCACACAAATCAGGTCGTATGTTAGCAATTACTCGTTTAATATTGATCTGTGAATCGTTTAACTCTACTGGATGATTGTTGTAAACCAATGACTTAATGTAACCACAAAAAAAGAAGTCCTTCTTCTTCTTCCGTCTCCATATTAGGCGAGGTCGCCTGTTCATTCTTCGTCCCCTTGCCTACTGTGCGCTCAGGTTGTAGCTCCACCTTTTCCTAGGCCTACCTTGATCTCTGTAGCCTAGTGGTAATTTGTCACGTGCTTTTCTGACATTTCTTGAATCGCTCATTCTCTCTATCTGGGAGTTCCATTCAATCTTTCTTTTAAGTGTCCATTCATTGATGTTTTCCGCTTTACAGGTTCTTCGTATGTTTTCACTTGTTTCCCTGTCGAGAAGTGTTTCTCCGGCAATCCTTCTCAGCACCCTCATTTCTGTTGTCAATCGTTTGGTGTTTGCAGTATCTGGTCTTGTTTCCGCACAGTATGTCATAATAGGCCTAACCGTCATTTTGTAGATTCTGGTTTTGGTTTCAGTTCTTGAATCTTTGCTGCGCCATATTGTTTCGTTTAAACAACCAGCTTCTCTTGAGGCTTTTGTTGTTTGCTCTCTTACCTCTTCTTCAACACACCGTATCCCGAAAGTTTTATGCCAAAGTACCTGAATCGCATCTCCTGCTGAATAATTCTCCCTTCCACTCCAGGTTTGCATCTAATAGGCGTTTCGATGTTATCATAGACTTGGTTTTGGCTATAGATATTTTCATGTTTAATGTTCTCGCTATTCCAGTGAACTGATGTAAGAGTCTCTGTATGTCGTCCTCGCTCCCAGCAACCAACACTGTGTCATCAGCATATTATTATTTTATTTATTATTTCCTCTCCTCCCATCCTGCAGCCCCCGAGTTTGCGTACCTTCCGTATAATCCCATCCATTATTATGTTGAATAGGAGAGGGCTTAAGGAATCTCCCTGTCGGATTCCATTACCCGCTGGTATTAGTTCAGTAAGTTATCCTTCCACTTTTGCCTGGATTTGGATAGCTGCATATATGGTTCTGACTAGACTACACGATATATGCCTTTTGTACAGAAGATGGATAACGTTCCGCAATTTTAGTTTATCGAACGCCTTCTCTTAGTCTACGAAACACATATAAGCCGGTTTATTGCACTCTATGGATTTTTCTGTTATTTATCTTATAACAAACGCTGCATCAGCACAAGATCTTTCGGACCTGAACCTTGTTATTCGTCCATCAGATTTGTTAAGTTGTTTATCTTGTGGGTAATGACTTAAGTCAAATTTTAAGGTGGTCCTTAGTAGATTTATGCCTCTATAATTTTCTGGGGATTTTTTGTCTCCATTTTTCGACATAAGAATTGTGATACTCGTGCGCCATTCATCTGGTATCCTGTGAATACTTGAAATCTCTGGAGTTAGAATTGTAAGTTGTTGTGAGAGGCTTTGTCCACCATATTTCAATAACTCATTTGTTACTTCACCTTGTCCAGCGCTTTTCCTGTTTTTAAGTTTTTTTTAGAGCTAGCTGTATATCAGAGATATCGATTGAAGTATCTTCGTTTGTTACTATATCAGGTGTGTTAAGGATGGCTTCCGTGTCTTCTGCCCTAAATAAATCGGTCAGAGACCTAACCCAAGTTCCTTTTGGTATGTGACTAGTTTCCACTGATCTTTTTTCTCTGTTAAGAAAGAAGTCCAATGGAGAAGTCCAATCAACGACTTTCATAGGAAAATCATTCTCAGCGATTTAACTCCATTGGACTTCTTTCTGTTTTCCGATTTTTTGTAAGCACAAATCACTGAATACACAACGCTTTAAATGATCTGTTGGTTTGAGTTCTTGGGTTAAAACAATTTTGTACGGATGTCAATGAAGGTCTGTTCGTAAAATATGCCATAAAGACGTCTGGGAGATGCCTAGTTCTTGTAAACGTCAAGAAAGCGATAAATTTTGGTGTTTGCGAATACTTTTACGTACGGCAGCAATATTCTCTTCAATTCTTGCATTTCTTTGTCTCACTGGCACTGTAATATCATGAAGTGTGAAATTTGTTTCAAAATTCTTCTCTAAACGTTCAACTGTTCTTCAACTAATTGGTGTTGAACACGTTAAGTTAGAGTAACAGATCGCGATTTTTCATAATGAATTTGGATTATTTGTAAACGTCGTTGGAGTGTGTACCTTTTCATGATTAAATGGTAGACATTGACCAATACAACTGTTAAAATGTCAAAAATAAACTGTGGCTACCATGCGTGAGTAATGTCAATTTGAAAATGGGGCGCTTCCATTGAAATACCCTTTTTAATCATGAGGTTAAGGCCGGGACACAGGGTATCCCGAAACTACGTGACTCTTTCTCAGGTGTGAACAAAGTTTATGAAGACGAGTAAGGAATTTTTTTTCCTATGACGCCCTCCTGCAAAGATATATGACTCCAAATTGTACTCCCATAATTCAGCTATCTTCTGATAACTTCCGAACGACTCAACCGATTCTGGCAATTTTTTGAATTTGAGTCAATACGAATATCAGTAATGATTTGTTTCCAACACCCTCCTCCTAAGTCTTCAGGACCGCCAGGGACGGACTGACATTGGCTCTTAAGGTTAAACTTACTTTCGGTGGAAGATATCGGCGAAATCCATCCATTTATATATTTTATCAATAATTCAGCGAAATATAGGTATATCAGTGCAACATACAAAATATGAACAATATAAGACTTATAAACATTTTTATGATTTAATATATTAATTTTTTTTCATTGCTAGCTGTTTATTTTTGCTATGGTTAGCGAAGCTTCCTTCTGTGTTTGTTCGTTTTTCTGAAACTTCAATTGACAAAATACATACAGTTTCAATTCGAATTTATTTTTGTTCTGTATAACAAAAAATTATTATGAATAATCAATTAAAATGTATATATCACGTGCAAGCGATAGCTTCCCTGGAGCTAAAGCTTCTGTGGTATCACCTATTTATTCACCTTCTAAACTTTTTTTTCACGTTATTGTGTATATTTAAGTAAATAAAAAAAAAAATATATATATATATAGTATGTCTTAAAAGTATTCGAAAAAAACACTTGACTAAACGTCGAGGTACACCCGAAACTAGATCATGCTGGTCCATACCCATAAAAGATTCAACTGGTTCAAGAACTAAAGCCACTTGACCATAATGAGCGTCGTTTGTTTGCTGATTGAGTCTTAGAACAGATTGAAGTTGATTCACTTTTTTATCGTAAAATTGTGTTTGATGATGAAGCTCATTTCTGGTTGAACGGCTATGTAAACAAGCAAAATTACAGTATATGGAGTGAAAACAATCCTCAAGAAGTTCTGCAGGTTCCATTGCATCCTAAAAAATGCACTGTATGGTGTACTTTACACGCTGGAGGCATCATCGGTCCATATTTCTTTTAAAACGATGTTGGAGCTAATGTAACAGTGAATGGTGCTCGTTACAGATCGATGATCAATGATTATTTGTTTCAAAATGTTAATGGTATCGACTCAGAAGAGTTTTAGTTCCAACAAGATGGTGCTACACTTCATGCTGCTACCGTAACAATTGATTTATTGAAAGAAAGATTTGGCGATAACATCATTTCGAGAAATGGTCCAATTAATTGGCCTCCAAGATTATGCGACATAACTCCACTGGATTTTTTTTTTTTGGGGTTATGTCAAGTCATTGGTTTATGCTGATAAACCAAAAACAATAAACGCTTTGGAAACCAACATAACTCGTGCTATTCATGAATTGCCTGAATTACTCGAAAAAGTGGTCCAAAATTGGTCTGGTCGAATGCAGTTCCTCAGAGCTAGTGGTGGTGAACATATACCGGAAATTATTTTTGACATGTCATAAAATTATCTGTCAAATAAAAAAAATTTGGCTTCAATCTTAATTCAAATGTGTTTTATTTCAATTTAAAATTCTATCACTCTAAAAAAAATACCCGATAGTTGGGACCTTATATATATTGTGAACCTAACTTGTGATAAATAGTGTTGCCATGCCACTTTGGCCATAGCCGACTATCTGCACAATCTATTTTATACATTGCTCTTGTTTTAGAATCTTACAAAAAAGAAGTATATTAAAATTATGAAAAATAATACATTCCGGGTACTTTCTAGACGGACTATACTTTCAATTATTTCAAGATACCCGAAATACTTGAAAATTTATTGCTTGGGTTAATTGGTCCCCAATAAATAACAAGTTTTCCAAACGGCCAACCCATAATAAGTGTGACGAAATTGATTGGAACTAGATATTCCAAATCTGAGAGGAAGATGTGAAACTAAACGTTACATGTGATAGACCTTCTAGATTTATAGCCAATTATCCTTTATTGAAACCTAAATTTTTTAAAGGATTTTGAACCCCTCTGCCTCAAACTATATACAAATAGACAGTAGATTTTTCAGTCAAGAATTCAAATTCCTTCATTCATATGAATTTTTGGTGTTATACAGAAGGTATCCGAAAAAATATGAGATATTTAATATTTGTTGCCTGATACGAACCTGCCAAAAGAGATTTCGTTTGTTGATTAAATGCCAACTCTGATGCCTGATCAAGAATCACCTTCATTTCATGTCATTGCACTACCAGTGTTGATTTATGTCTTGTTTGCAGGTTCGCAGGGTATGGTGGTTACGTGATGGAGAACGAATACTGAGCAACGCGACCTCAGGCATTATAGTCAGCAACCAAACATTAGTGCTCCAGGTGGGTAGAATGTAAATCATATTTAATTTCATTAGTTCCATGACAAGCTGTGTTTTATACCGCCAACGCCGGGAGTTGTTTTTGCCGTATGAAAATAACATTATCCTCGAGCAAATACAATTTTCATCCAGCGAAAATTGTTCTGATTTTATGCTGGATGTTCCTGCTAATGTATCTGTTCCATTATGTTGTGAATACAGAGTGATTTTGCTATTGACAGTGGAAAATCATTGGTTTGTATCCTCTTCGCTAACATATGGGTCTACCGTTGCCAAACAGTGAATTTTAATCGAACAAAACTAAATACTACTGCATAAAATAAATACTAAAATTAGTTAGTGAAACAAAAAATCTGTATTATTCACTCAAATTTATTGTGAAACCTTCAAAGCCAGCCCTGTTCGGAATAATACATTGCGAAAAAATAATTCTACATTGGAGAATAAAAAAATTTTCACAATTTATTCACTAGGAATGTGATACACCAAGCGTATGGATCATAGCAACATCTTCAAGTGTTGATTACAAAATGCATTGAGATATACCATATAAGGTATAATACTATGGAGGGAGCATGGAGTCATTATACAGGTTCAATCATAACTATGGGGATAACCGAGGGGCCTTCGATTTATTCTCGGTATAGGCATGAAAGAAAACTCAAAAAGTTTTGCAAATATTCTGTTTTTTATGTGGTCCCCTAGAACTTCAATACATTGGTAAGATCGAGAAATAAGCTACTCTAAACCTTGTAAAAAATTTATATAGCTAGGAGTCACTGGGGTCTAAATCTGGACTGTACAGGGGATGAGTAATTTCTCCGAAGCCACATTCTCGAGCAGCCACGCGGACCTTGTAAACCGTCGCGTTGTCGTGAAGCAGTAACACCCCCGCTGTGAGTTTTTCTCGCCTTTTCCTTTAGTGGCTACTAATAATAAGATAGAGTGGATGGGCTGAGGAAGGCCCCCAAGCAATACTGTGCCAAAATTCCACAAGACATCAAGCAGGCTTCAGGGATGATTTCTTTGAAAGATTGAAGGAAATAAGATTGTTCAAATGCAGTTTCATCGTTTTCGTCATGTGATGAATACCAAAAAAGATAAGTATTTTAATGCAGAATAATAGCCTGGAATTAATTCTCCAAAACCTCCACAGATTTTAATCTAAATAAATCACATGAAAACATTTAGAATTAAATTTTAAAACATGTCCTAAATACACTGTATCACTTTATAGACATAGATATTATCATCACATGTGGTAAAATTTAACTGATAAAGAATCAAAAGAAAATATAATAATAAACAAATTATTTAGACATTACCTTATACATAATTATTTAAATATTTGAATATTTACAGATATATTCTGTAAGCCTTCTTCTATATAATTTCAAAAAATGGTATTTAATATTATAACTTCAGGAATTAAATAAATGTCATTTAAGCACCGTTTCTATCAAACGACATAAAAAATAAACATTCATTATGAGACATCCAACTTAGACAACAAAATCCAATAAATATAAATTGTTAACAAAAATCCTATAAATTAAATATTTTGAGTAGACAAAATTTTGTTTCTGCTCATCCCTCTTATGAAAACAGATATCTTTCAAAAGTGTTCAACATAATCCTAAGAATTTCATCATGAAACTATTTTACTTTGAATATTCAATATTATTGAATATCTAAGTTACTTTTTAGAAAATCTCAAGATATGTAAAAACATTACTAAAAAACATGTTTTAAGAGAGGCTTTGCTCGTCAGTACCCAATCACATTCAATTAAATATAATATCAATCAACAAAAAATATTTAATTCAAAGGATTTTTGTTAACAATTTATATTTATTGGATTTTGTTATCTCATTTGAATGTAATATAAATGGAGGTTAATTCTTGATAGAAGATATATTAAATTATTTAAATATTTTGTAATTATCCTTCTACACATTTAATTTCAAAAAATTATATTAATAATTATAACTTCAGGAATTAAATTGAAATAATGTCAATAATGAATGTTTACTTTATATGTCGTTTGATATAAGTGGTACTTATATGACATTATTTCAATTTAATTCCTGAAGCTATAATTATTAAATATAATTTTTTGAATATGTAGAAGGCTAATATTAAAATATTTAAATAATCATTTGGATATCTTATACTGAATGTTTATAAATTAATATTTGTATTATATAAAATTAATTTAATTCCTGAAGTTATAATATTGAATATAATTTTTTGAAATTAAATATGTAGAAGGCTAACAGAATATATCTGTAAATATTAAATTATTTAAATAATTTTATATACCTTCTATCCAGTATAAAGCTCCATTTATTTTATTTTACCTTATACATATATATGTTTCGATTGAAATTTAAAAAATCACAAGTTCCATCACCAAAAAAGGTCAAACATATAATTTAAAAAGGCCTTTTTTATTTTCCTTTTTTAAAGAATATATAGCACAATCCCCAGAGAAAAAATATAACCTTAATTTTCATATAGGCCATGCTTATCTCAAAGTTGGTTAGTTGTTGCAGTAATATTTAGTGAAAAAAAGGTTTTTTTTATATATTTTAATTGATTATTTTGTTTATTCAAATAACTCCTTATTGAAGAGATTTTGGGTCCGAATTCATCAGGCTCTTTCTTTTCTTATTATAATACATTCTTTAAAAAAGGAAAATAAAAAAGGCCCCTTTGAATTATATGTTGAACATTTTTTGGTGATGGAACTTGTGATTCTTTAACATCCAATCGAAACATATATATGTATAAGGAGATGTCTAAATAATTTGTTCATTATTTTATATTGCTTTTGATTCTTTATTAGTTAATTTCCAGCACATGTGATAATAATATTTATGTCTATAAAGTGATTCAGTGTATTTAGGACATGCTTCAAAATTTAATTTTAAATGTTTCCATGAGAATTATTTAGATTAAAATCTGTAGAGGTTCGGTAGAATTAATTCCAGCCATTATTCTGTAATATACAAAAACTTCTTCATAGTAATTTTCAATTCATATATAGAAAAATATTCATTAAATTTTTCATTCCAATTGGGAAAAAATTCCTGCCTAACCCTGTATAATCAGGTAGTTAGGTGTAAAATACTTAGTTAAATACATTCACAAAATTTCGTGACGATCATATTGCTAGAAGAATAAATAACCTAAATAAAAAAAATATGAGTTGGTTGGTCAAAAATTACATATAATCTTATATGTTACGTCCCACGGGTAAAATTTACGGTATTCGTAATAACATTTTATAAATAAGTCTAAAACTCTCGCAACACGAAACAAATCGTAACTGGAAGGCTACTCAAGATCATGATTAATGATTCAACAATTTTCGTTGAGTTTATGTCCGACCCTTTCCATAAATATTCATGGATGTTATTCAAAATAACGTAGTAGGAATAATACAGGAACTCACTCAAATATGTTTGTTGTTACATAATTTCGAATTAGAATTTGGAAAGATATTCGAATTGAAATCGCAGAATGCTGAAAGCATCCTTTGGAGAGTATCTGCAGAATATTTTTTTTCCGGAAACGAACACAAAACAGAGGCCTTTCCTTCACTCGTCTGAGCTGAACCGAATTTAATTACGCTTTGTATACACACTAACCCCTTCGTTTACAATACTGGCTTTCAGTAATTTGTTTTTTCGAAATGTAAACAAAACTGAAAAATGTTCTGATGTATGAAAGAATATTTTCAGATTTCACACATTTCACAATAAAATCAACAGCTATAGTATACAAAAAAAAACTTCAAAAATTTTACATTCCATATGTATGGAATAGAACAGTGTTTAGCTGACATGGGCCACGCGAAAAGTTAGTTACTGAGATGTGGTATATTGAGAAAAAATTGAGTGTTATGTTTTAAAATAGACGTAAAATAAATGTAGATTGAAAATTCACTCCGGGGGTTTCTTTGAAATATTACAGACAATAGCCAGATTAATTCTTTGAAACCTCCATAGATATAAATTAACAAATCTGTTTTTTTGATTCGTCTAGAAAGTATCCGGGAAAACAATGCGCAATTGTTATTATTTAGTATATATTTTCAATTCCTGAATTAGAAAATTATAACAAAATATTCATCTTATTTACTTATAAAACCTCCATTTCTTTATTAGTCCCCATATGTTTCCAATGGTACTAAGATCTGGTGAAGCTGCTGGCCATGATTGGTTGTCACTTGGTGTTCTTGCATCCAAGCTTGAGTATAAGCCGAAGTATGGCATCTTGCATTATCCTTTTGAAAACGCCACCCCTCTGGATATAAAGAATGCGCTGCTTCAAGGATAAAATCGTTTAGAATGCAACAATACTTTTCAATATTTATGGTACAATCAACTATACAGAGAGGGGTAGCACCACGCTGAGATATTGCTCCCTAAACCATTATTTTGGTGAATTTAAACGGTAACAGGTTGTTTTGATAAGATTTTTAAGTGATTTTCACTAAGTTGGAAACAACTTTCATCAGATATAAAAGTATTATTAAAATTATCTGCACAACCTATTTCATACTTTTTTTTTGTCCTACAATGTTAAAAAAAGAAGTATATTAAAATTATGAAAAATAATAAATGCCGGATACTTTCTAGACGGACTATAGTTTTTCTAGTTAATATAATCTGACCTTAGAAGTTTTATTGATTGTTATTGATTGTCCAACGCCCGAAAATTCTTCTCTTTTTTTGCCCCTGACAATTAAAACATCGAATGTACTATATACAATTATATTTACAAGTATTTGCACAAATAGCAAATCGTCTTAACTGTCATATACAATCGGTGGTACGATTACGAATTTCTAGAACTTCGTCGTTGACGTCGCATATTTTTTACCTTTTACTTCGTCTTTCTCACCATCTAAGTTCCGTCCACCAACGTTCTCGACTCTTGATTAACTGATTCTATCAACGTCTCTCTCTCTGCCTGACCGACTGTCCTACTTTCATCTATCAGAAGACAACGATTTCCCCTCTACCTTAACTAAGGGTGTACAACACTACCTCTGACATTTTATGGGACAACCAATAGACTTAGCGTAATTCAAGGAAAAGAAGGAATCTACTCTCAAATATTTGGGATATTTACAAGATTAATTTTCTAAATTTCGATCTGAGTAAGATATTCGACTCTCTAAGACATGGAGTATTGATACTGACGTTGCAATACTGTATAAGAGGCGAATAATTTCAAATTTGATGTTAAGCAAACCCAACGTCTGGTTTTCGATACTAGACCAAGAACAAATTCCACCTCAAAATTGTTAGATCTGCTCCTGCAACTAAATATAAAATACAAACAGCATATCCAATATCTTGTTCGAAATTTGTCAGTAGCAACGTACAGGATTAGATGAACAAAGCTGGTATGAGAAAACTAAGCTAACTTCGGATATTTGTATGGTCTCATCAGCTATGGATTGTTGTTTTGGTAAAGATCTCCTGAAATAAAATAAATAGAGGTTTATACTTGATAGAAGATATATAAAATTATTCAAATATTTTAATATTAGCCTTCTACATATTTAATTTCAAAAAATTATATTTAATAATTATAACTTCAGGAATTAAATTAATGTCATATGAGTACCACTTATATCAAACGACGTATAAAATAAACATTCATTATAAGACATCCAAATGATATAACGAAATCCAATAAATAAGAATGGTTAACCAAAATCCTATAAATTAAATATTTTGAATAGACCAAATTTTGTTTCTGCTTATCAATCTTATGAAAACAGATATCTCTCAAAAATGTTTAACATAATCTTAAGAATTTCATCATAAAAGTATCTTACTTAGAATATTCAATATAATTGGATATCTAAGTTACTTTTTATAAAATCTCAAGATATGTAAAAACATTACTAAAAAACAAGTTTTACGAGAGACTTTGCTTCGTCAGTACTCAATTATATTCATATTCAATAATATACATAGTATAACATCACTCAACAAAAATATTTTTTCACCTTTCAACAATTCAGAAAGCTTCTGGTAAATAAATACTGAAAATTTAAATGGAGTGTAATGTTAACTCAAATAAATAATTCTCTGGTTAACCATTGATCTAAAAGATTGAAAGGCAATTTAACGTATCAAGTATAAACCTATATTTATTTTATTTTATTCATAATATATAATTATTTGGTCTCCTTAACATTCTTTATACAGTTAGTCCTTGTGCTATAACAGAGGCCGTTAAATTGTCTTTCAATCTTTCAGATCAATGGTAAACCACAGAATTATTTATTTTTAGTAGAAGTATAGTATACTGATGCCCCTTGTGAAAATTTGATGGAATGAAATTATTCACTAGGTATTGAATATGACTAAAATTATTATCAGGAGTAAAATACATTGCCCGACGTTTTGAATTATCGTGATGAACCCATGTCTCATCGTCAGTCTCAAATTCGATGCAAAAACCCCTTTCCTCTATGCCCTTTGAGCAGTTGTTCACACGTTGAAAAACGGCGTTCGACGTCTCTTGGCTTAAGTTCATACGCTACCCAATTTCCTACCTTACGGATCATGGGAATGCTTTCAAACGATGGCAAATGCCTGATGGAGTGACTCGAAGTGTTTTTACGAGTTCCTCTTTCGTTTGTGATGGATATTCATCGAACCTTGCGTCTAATTCTTCATCCTTAACTTTGGTGACACTCCAGTTCGTCTTTCGTCTTCCAAATGAAAATTTCCATTCTTAAATCGAGCAAAACACTCATAAACATTCATTCAGTTAGAGCATGGCATCTACTTAAATACAATGACTTTTGGCAGACAGTAATGAAGTAAAACTGCCCGCAAAAACACATTATTCCGTACAAAAGTTGACATTTTCAGAGTACACACTAAACTATTTTCTTTACACTTCAGCGGAATGACAGATACTGAAAAAAAAAGCCTAATAATAACACTTCAAAATGAAGATGTTGTCAGGTTAATCAATGGAATAATGAACAAGCAGCAACACCTGTTATTCTGTGCGTCTTCCCGAGGTAGGTCATTTATATGACTCTGACGTTTTGACAAGTAGCAAAACTGACGTGAATAATGATAATAAATCTCAAGAACCTAAATGGAACAAGGTTGTTTCCAGAAATCGAAAAAAGTCCAATAAATGGTCGATTACAGGTAATGCTAAAAATACTGTGATAAAAACAGTTCCTAAGTTTACAGCACTATTTGTTTCAAGAATTGATGTACAGACAACTCCTGAACAATTTGCTGAAATGGTAAAGTGCAATTTTGAGGAAGCAGAATGTATAAAGCTTACTTCCAGGTATCCTGAATGTTATCAATCCTTTAAGGTCTCTATTCATAAAGAAAATCTTCCTAGAGCGAAAAATTGTGATCTTTGGCCCATAGGGGCCTTTATATCCATGTTTTTTCAAAGGAGACAGGAGATGAAGACCATTTCCTAGCTGCGACTTCCTTAAATATAAGTGACACTTTTAAGGTCATGCACCTTAATGTACAAGGTCTTAGCCATGCTAAAACTAACGAACTGGACAATTTCTTCCGTGATTTCAATGAGTGCAATGCAATTTGTATATCTGAACACTGGCTGTGTCCGGAGGTCTCAGAATCTTATGTTTCTGAGGGCTGGCATGTTGCTTCTGTTTTTGCAAGAACAATTCACAAGAGGGGAGGTACTATGATTTTAAGCAAACACCATAATTATAAGACCCTTGTTCATTTGTGTAATCTCTCAACTGAGATTGATTGTGAAGTAGCAGCTGTTGAAATTGATGATACTATTTTAATTTCTGTATATCGTTCACCACTGGGCAATTTTGGTGTATTTATGGATGTGATGAGTAGTCTTTTAGAATCTATAAATGTCACAAAAAAATCTGTAATTGCAGGTGATTTTAACGTTAAATTTCAGATGGCGGAAAATATTGATGGTGACAGGAGGTCGTGCATGTTTCTTGAGTTGCTTCATTCTTTTGGTTTTACGCAATATATAGTTGCACCAACGAGAAATGACAATTGCATAGATAACATTTTTATGAGAGCTTCGAATGGTGAGTTTATCGGATCGAAAATTATTAGTGTAGGTTTTTCAGACCACAGAGTGCAATATGCAGAATTCAACTTCCCTTGTATGGAGAAGAACAGGGTAACACTTAATAAATGTAGACCTCTTACTCAGCTAGGTTTTAACAAATTTCACCTTATGCTATCAGAAATAAAAGACGATTTTACTGAGGAGGGTCATTTGACAGCCGAGGAGGGCTTTCAGATGTTTCATGACTTGTTTGTTTCTATTTTTGAGGACTGCTTTCCTGAAGTTACAATAAAAGCTAGAGTGTCAGATTCAGGTGTTAAATGGTTTAATAGTGAGTTGGGAGATCTGAGGGATCGACTGAGGCTTGTTAGTGACCTTTATAGTTTTTATAAATGTGATTACTATAGATCTATTCGCAATTCGATACGCAATAAATATAGGGCAGCTCTTAAAAGAGCACGAGTTGAAGCCAATAACAAATTCATCTTACGGTCTAAAAATTGTAATAAAAGCATGTGGAAAATCATAAACTCAAAGAGATTACCATCTGTCGAGGTGCTACCTAGTTTGAGTGCTGATACTTTTAACAACTATTTTGTATCTATACCCTTTCAAATTCACGATATTTCAGAATCTAGTGGTATAAAAGAGGACCCTATTTCTCTGATGTCCACAAATTCGATTGTGACTAGTACGTTCGGTTTTGGAGAGGTATCGTTTAATGAGGTTCGAGACGTTTTAAACTCAATGAGGAATAATAGTACCAAGGATGTATATGGTTTGTCAGCAATTTTAATTAAAAAGAATATTAACAATATTATTTATCCATTAACTAAATTAATTAATAAGTGTTTCGCTACCGGAACATTCCCTAGCTGTTTGAAATTGGCCAAGGTAATTCCCCTATTTAAAAAAGGAGATAAAACCGATATCTCTAATTACAGACCTATTTCACTCTTACCCATTATTTCGAAGGTCTTTGAAAAATTGATTTACAATCAACTGGTTCAGTATTTTGATAACAACAACTTACTTTGTGGAAATCAGTTTGGTTTCAGAAAAAAAATTAGAACGGTTGATGCACTTTTGCGTTTTGTTAACTTTACGACCAAATGTTTTGAGGAAGGGCAATTTTCACTTTCAGTTTTTTTAGACCTTAGCAAGGCCTTCGATTGTGTGTCGCATCGGATTCTTCTACAGAAATTGTCCAGATATGGGTGTGATGATGACTGTATCAAATTTTTAGGATCATATCTAAATAACAGGAGACAGAGGGTTTACTTGAATGGTAAATGGTCAGGAATAAAGGAAGTGGGCACTGGTGTACCACAGGGCTCGATCCTTGGACCTCTCCTTTTTATAATTTTTATTAATGACTTCTCGTATTTCATGAGCGAGTTTGAGCATATTTTGTGGGCAGATGACTCCAGCATCTCGCTCTCCGGGTCTGATCTGGACTCTGTGGAGGGGTTCAGGTGCGATGCAGAATCGAGGGCCAAAAGGTGGTTTGAATCCAATAATCTATGTTGCAACTCATCTAAAACGGAACGTATGCTTTTCAACTTGAAAAGGCAAGTCTATACGGGGGATAAACAATCGGTTAGATTCTTGGGAATACATTTTGATCCGAGCCTTACTTGGAGTTTTCACATAGAACAGGTGGCTTCTAAGATCACTAAAAACATCTATCTTTTGAGAAATTTGTCTGGCACTGTGTCAAGATCCGTACTAAAAACAGCTTATCATAGTTTGGTTGAATCGCACCTTAGATATTGCGTCATTCTATGGGGTAATAGCTCTGGTCGTGATAGAATTTTCAGGTTGCAAAGAAGAGCGATCAGAGTTGTTGCAGGTCTAGGCTACCGTGACGATTGCATTAACGCTTATAAATCGTTTAAGATTCTAACTTTTCCATCCATTTTTATTTTTGAATGTCTGGTCTATGCGTTCACCAACTATGATAATTTAAATAAGTGTGGTGATGACCATAAATATAACACCAGGTTTAAGAATAATATTAAATCAGATTTTTATCGCTTGGAAAAATCTAAAAATGGTCCAAACTTTATTTCACACAAACTCTTCAACAAAATACCTCATGATATTAGATGTCTGCCTCTCAAAAAGTTTAAAACTGTGGTGGACAGTTTGTTGAAGCGAATGGCATTTGGAGGCGTGCACGGGTTCCTGTCTGCTGATCCTGCCATTTTTTATTCTGTGATATGGCAGTGATTTTTTAATTGTATAGTAATTGTATTTGTAATATAGCTTTAATTTTTTTTAATATACCTCATGTATATTGACCATTGACGTGTGCAATACAATATATTAAGTTGTAAAGATCACTAAATAAATATCTATCTATCTATCTATCTATCTTATAAAAACTGCACGAACTTATGTATACCCTTAATATTATTTTTATCAAATCATAAAAGCTAATGGCCTCATAATAAAGTTGATATAAGATGCTCCTAAAAAGCTTGGAAACTTCGGAAAAATATATATCCTATTCTGAAATGTCAGTGTGAATAATCAAGCCACGTTGGAACAAATCGAGTTAATACTGAAATCAGTCACGGCCGTGCATTGTGGAATCACGCAATATTTGTTGTTGCCGTAGAGCACGGCTATAATCTAATTTTTCGAAGCACCTCTGTAGTATTAGCGGTGTAACCAATCAAACTCTAATTTCGAATTGATTTGTGGCATTCAGTCAATGAAGGCGAGATTCGATTTTCGCAATTACATTAACGCGTTACAACGGTATCTTTGCGGCGGGAATATCTGCTCCGGCAAGGGATAATGAGGACGTGTGTACAAATTACGGTGTGGCTGTACACGTGTATTGCTCTTCCAGCTTGCGGCATCTTCCTGCCGCGATATCTTTGTTTGTCTATGTATACCAACTGATTAAATAACAAAGTGTTTTCCTGTAGAATGTTTCATTTTAAATATCCCGCTATCCTGGCGTCTGTCACTTTTGACATTTGACAAACAAAAACTACGCCATTACTGAAAACGGAACGATACACGCTATCTGGGCGTCTGTCACTTTCGAAGTTGTCATTTTGAAACATTTGACAAGTAAATACTACGCAATTACTAAAAACGGAACGATACACGCTATCTGGGCGTCTGTCACTTTCAAACCTGTAATTTTTTGACATTTGACAAATAAATACTGCACCATTACTAAAAACGTAACGATACACGCTATCTGAGCGTCTGTCACTTTCGAAGCTGTCATTTTGTAACATTTGACAAGTAAATACTACACGATTACTAAAAACGGAACAATACACGCTATCTGGGCGTCTGTCACTTTCCAAGCTGTCATTTTTCAACATTTTACAAGCAAAAACTAAGTCATTACTAAAAACAAAACGATACACGCTATCTGGGCGTCTGTCACATTCAAACCTGTAATTTTTTAACATTTGACAAGTAAAAACTACACCATTATTAAAAACGGAACGATACACGCTATCTGGGTGCCTGTCACTTTCGAAGCTGCCATTTTTTAACATTTGATAAGTAGAAACTACGTCATTACTAAAAACGGAACGATATACACAATCTGGGCGTCTGTCACTTTCGAAGCTGTAATTTTTCAACATTGTACAAGTAAAAACTACGCCATCACTAAAAACGGAACGATAGACGCTATCTGGGCGTCTGTCCCATCATCAGATTTGTCTGATGTGACTCGAGTCACAAGAATATGTGTAATATATATTTTTTGGTAGTAAAACATAGTAATTTCTACAGTTTGTTTTAACTTCTTCAACGTTCGTTCAGCTAGAGCATGGATTACCATGAACATCCACTAAAATAAGATGACTTTCAGCAGCCTTTTTTTTCGTATTGAAGTAAAACAAAAAGACATTATTCGGTACAAAACTTGATACTTTCAGAACACACAGAAACTATGTTGCTTCACTCCAGAGAAATGGCAGGTACTGAGAAGCCTAATGATAAATACTTCAAAAGAAGGTGTTGAGGGACTCATAAACTATCGGGTGCTTTTTTTAGAGTGATAGAACTTTCGATAGGGATAACTGTAATTTGACAGAATAGGTAGAAGCCATGTTGTTTTGTCATTTCTCTTCAGTAAGCAATGAAAAATTATCATGGAAAGACTTACGCCGCAACAACGTTTACAAATTGTTGAAATTTATTTTCAAAATCAGTGTTCTATCAGCCAAAATTATAGAGCACCTCGTGAAATTTATGGTTTACATAATCGTCCATCAGAGCAGTTTATTCGTCGAACTATCGATAGATTTCGGACAACATTTTCTCTACTCCATGCAACAACAACAAGACGAAGAACTTTACGTACAGAAGAAAATATCGCTCCGGTAAGTCATAGTGCTAACGATGATCCAGATTTGTCTATTCGTCGACGTTCACAACAAGTTGGACTCTGTACATCCACCACATTGAAAATTTTGCTTAAAGATCTTGGCTTACACCCATACAAGCTCCAACTGGTTCGTGACCAAAAGCCGCTTGACCATAATAAGCGTCGTTTGTTTGCTTATTGGGCCCTAGAACAGCTTGAAGTTGATCCACTATTCTATCGTAAAATTGTGTTTAGTTTCTGGTTGAACGGCTATGTAAACAAGCAAAATTGTATATGGAGTGAAAACAATCCTCCAGAAGTTCTGCAGGTTCCATTGCATCCTGAAAAATGCACTATATGGTGTGCTTTACTGGCTGGAGGCATCATCGGTTCATATTTCTTTGAAAACGATGCTGGAGCTAATGTTGAAGTGTTAAAAATTTGAATGGTATCGATCCAGAAGTGTTTTGGTTCCAACAAGATGGTGCTACACCTCATGCTGCTACCGTAACAATTGATTTATTGAAAGAAAGATTTAGCGATAACATTATTTCGAGAAACGGTCCAATTAATTGGCCTCCAAGATCATGCGACATAACTCCACTGGATTATTTTCTTTGAGGTTATTTCAAGTCATTGGTTTATCCTGATAAACCAGAAACAATAGACGCTTTGGAAGCCAACATAACTCGTGTTATTGATGGAATAAGGCCTGAAATACTCGAAAAAAAAGTGGTCCAAAATTGGTCTGGTCGAATGCGGTTCCTCAGAGCTAGTAGTGGTGGAGATTTGCTGGAAATTATTTTCAAAACATAAATGTCATAAAATTATCTTTCTAATAGAAAAAAATTGGCTTCAATCTTAATTTAAATGTGATTTATTTCAATTTAAAGTTCAATCACTCTAAAAAAAACACCCGATAGTAATGTCATCTGTTATCAAAACCGTACGAACTTATTTCTACTCGCAATACTATTTATTGAGATGAAATCCTTCAATTAAAGACCTTATCCATTAAATATTCGATTCCACTAATTTGACTATCTCTCAATACGTTAAATTCATAAACTACTTTAAATTCATAGGCGTAATTGGTACCTCCTGACTTCTTGAACTTTTTTCTCATCCCCTTCGAATTCGAACATATCTTTTTCATTATCTTAATGGCAGCGCAATCATCTGGGGTCTTGCCCATTGAAGAAATTTTTCCGGCAATATCCGCCGTCCTGACTCAATTATATAAAAGCAACTTGTAACTTCCGTCTACTTTCCAATCCCCAGAAAGACAATTCCGATCCGTGAACGGAAAAGTTGATACGATTTTCAATTAGTCCTTTTAGCAAATTGAAGCGTGCCCGGGGGAAATCTTCCCTATAACCGGGAATAGACTAGCGATTGTTTGTCTAGAGACGATCTCGAGCTCAAGGCTGATTCTCGGTACCGGTCTGGCATTTTTTCCATAATGGCATTAATGGTGATATATGATGTATTCGGAACAGTGCAGGGCAAGTAAATCCGAATCGTGGAAACATTAGCCGAAATGAGAGCCTCTTCCAGCGGATGCATATCGCACTGGGAAATCAGGGAAGGGCTCGGTGATGTGTGCATAACGTTCTGGAGGGTGGGGGGTTCTTAGATGGAGGTAAGTAGGGGTGGTGTATGTCTGGCGTTTGGCCCCCAGCGTGTATCTCAGGAACTGTTGTTTAATTATGAATTTAATTTCAGCAGATACGTCAAAAATCACAGAAGTTTTTGAATTACTCTTCCGAAAACAGTCCCTACAGAAATCTTATATCTTTTCTTTTAATCTTTGAACCCTCTCAGTAAATACAAACCAAGGAATGAATGACTAGGAAAGACACTTTCTTAATGAATAAAATATATATTAGGAGTGAATTCTACCGGATAGGTTACTGGAATGTGAGGTTTTTTCACCAGGTTACTACCCAGCAGTCTCCAAAATCTGTCCAAGAAGCAGAAATTGTGATAAGGGTACACCTTATCATGGCGCATTAGCGAGAACCACCCCGAAGAATTGAACCCACCAAACTTCCAGTTTCGGCTTCAACACCGTGACTGGTAGCAGAAGGGGCTTCTTATGCAACTACCCGAACGCAGTACCATGAACCTAGATAGGCTCAAGAGTTAATGCCTCAATTAATCCTGGTACGAGCACCGTCAATCCGTCCTGTAGGTCAAGACCCACGAATCCTTGTGAAGTCTTTCAATTGGTCCTGGCTTCAAGCACCAGATCCCAGCGCGTCGAGCTATAATACCATGGGAGGCGATATTAGGAGTGAATTCTACCATTTAGTGTATTGGCATGTTAGCGTAGCTCATTCACCAAGTGACTAGTTAGCAGTCTCCATAGTCTGCCTCAAGAGGAAGAAAGTGTAATAAGGATTACGCCTTATCATCGCGCATGGTGAGAACCTCTCCGAAGAGATGAACCCACCGGCTTCCAGTTTAGGCTTCACTTCGAAAACCTACAATCATCTGACTGATAGCAGCGAAGCGCTATCCAAACTCTACTGGCTCTGCATAGTCAGTACCCGAGTTGTTTGGGACGCCACTCACACTCCAAAGGAGTTGATGCCTCAATTGATCCTGATACGAGTACCGTCAATCCGGTCTGTACGTCAGGACACACGAACCCATGTCAAGTCTTTCTATTGATTCTGAAGTCAAGCATCAACGGACTAGCCGTTCGTCGAGATCCACGAACCCAGAAACGTCTCACAACATATCCAGGTTCAGGACGAAGCCGGTCGAAGCAACAAGTCCCGCTAAACCCTGAGACATTTCATGAGAATATCCCGAACATGAGTGTCTGCGAACAGATACACGAAATACCCGCCTAGTCCGGTATGTGGACTGTTAACCACTACCCCCTCGGGTCCAACACCAATTGACTGACCAGGTATACTACCTGTGGGCACCGACTCTCCCGAGGTAACGGAGTATGCTACATAACGCACACGGCCATTGGACAGAAAAATCCGGAGATTTACTGCAATAAAGTAGAGTAAGCTGGTTTTAAGGAAAAGGTCCTGTGCTGCGATGGACTCCCTTGCCACTGAGTTAATTAACGCGGCTCAGGCCTCCATTCCACCTTACGGAAAACTAGGGCTCTATTCGGTCGATATTCCACCACACGGGTCCAGTGACTGGCGCGAATAGCATTACGTTAGGCACCAAGACTTAACCCTCCATTTCACGGGGATGAAACTAGAGTCCTAGTCTTGACAAACGCCCTCAGCACGCCAAGCTCTAATGCCATGGGGGGCGTTGATATTAGGAGTGAATTCTACCTGTTAGTTGTATTGGCATGTGAGCGAAGCTTTTTCACCAAGTGACTACTCAGCAGTCTCCACAGTCTGCCTCAAGAGGCGGAAAGTTTAATAAGGGTTACGCCTTATCATCGCGCGAAGAGATGAACCCACCAGCTTCCAGTTTGAGCTTCAGTTAGAAAACCTACAACCGTCTGACTGGTAGCAGCAAAGCACTGTCCAACCTCTACTGGCTCTGCATGGTCAGTATCCGAGTATGTTGGGACGCAACTCACTCGCCGGAAGAGCTTATTATCCAAGCTCCCAAACGCAGTCCCATGAACTAAGATAATCCGACACGGCCTGTAAATCATGACTGACGAACCCAGGTGAAGTCTTTCGATTGATCCTGGCATCAAGCACCAACTGACTAGCCGTTTCGTCGAGATCCACAAACCCTGAAACGTTACGTAGTAGAACCAGGTTCAGGACAAGGCCGGTCGAACCGTCAAGTCCCACTAAATCCTGAGTCATTTCATGAGAATATCCCGAACATGGGGGTCTGCGAACAGATAAATGAATTTTTTATTTCGGATTTTCAACCACTACCCCCTCGAGTCCAACACCCTTCGGGTGGACAGGTTATACAAGTATCACCTGTGGCCATCCACCCCCCGAGGTAACGCAGTATGCAACATAATGCACTCGACCATTGGGCAGAAAAATCTGGAGATTTACTGCAATAGGGTAGAGTACGCTAGTTTTAAGGGAGAAGCCTTGTGCTGCGACAGAATTCCTGGCGATATTAGGAGTATAAATAATTGTGTTTTTTTTTCGATAATTCAAGCTTTATCGTGAAAAATAGGTTACACATTCAAAGCTCAAAGTATTACCCGTCGCGGGCCACTAACTTTTCCCATCTTTCTGGCAATTGATGAACTCTTTGGCGACTATCCATTTTTTGACTTCATCGTAATTGGAGGGATGCTGGTCAGCCAATCTATGTTACATCACTCGAAAGAGATAGTAATCGGAAGGAGTCTGGGTTGTACGGTGGGTGGGGTAGAAGCCTTTGAGCGTATTGTCCTTGCATTGTCATAAATTGTCGATAAATTTTTCGTGTCTGTCGGCGTGTTGCTGCTGTTTTCCTCACAATACTCGGCTCAAACGCATCAATTATCGTTGGTAGACCTCTTCTGTGATCCCTTCATCCGATAGCATCAGCTCATAATACACTGCACCCAATTGATCCTACCAAATACATAGCATGTATTTGATCTTCTTGCCATGAATATTTGGCTTGACAGTTGATGTTAAGGCTTCCAAACGTTGCACGACATTTTAGATTATCATTAAGAACCCACTTTTCATCGCCAGTCGATGTCTGTTTCAGCGTTGATGCAGTTGTTCACACGTGAAGAAACGGTTTTCAACGTCTCTGTACTTCAGTTCAAAGAGCAGCCAATTTCCTATCTTTCGGATCATTCCCATTGCTCTTATACGATGGCAAATGGCTGGTTCAGTGATTCCAAGTTACTTTTACGTTTTAGTGGACATTCATCGAACCTTGCCTGTAATTCTTCATCCTCAAACTTTGGTGGCATATCAGGTCGTTCTTCATCTTCCAATTAGAAATTGCCACTTTCAAATTACTTCTGATACATTCGCTCGACTAAAGCAGACTCACATAAATATCCACTAAAATACGATTACTTTCGGAAGCCTTTTTCTTCATATTGAAGTAATGATATGAAACTCCCCGCAAAACACATTATTCCGTACAAAACTTGACAATTTCAGAGCACACAGAAACTATGTTGTTAACACTTCAGCGTAATGAAAGATTCTGAAATGACAGCCTAATAAAGAAACTTCAAAATGAAGGAGTTGCCAGATGAAACAATGGAATAATAAATTATTAACTACTTTTTTTTTTAATTTGAATATCGAAACAGATTTGATTTGTCTTCTACAATTTTAATTTGTAAAAAATTTTCATTCAAAGAACTTTTAGAATTAAAAAAATGTCTACAATAAGCACCGCTTATATTTAATAGACGAATATGATCAAACCTCAATATAAAATGTTTGAATTTGTTTGAAATATTCAATATATTTAAATATTCAAATAAGTTAATTCAAAAATCTCTCAAAACATGCACTCAATATATCTCCAAAAAACAATTAGAATTCCGATAATCTCTTCATCGGCCCTAGATAATATTTAAAACATCAAAATCAACTAACGATCAGTATATCATACCTTAAAGTGTAACCGGAATTTGTTTGAACAGACTGACTTTAAAAATCCAGATAACCTATGTTCGTCACAAAATCACAGAAAACTGTACGGTATTATGAGGTTTTCTTTAAACCATTGACACTGCGTAATGAGATTTATTCAAGCCTAAATATAATTACATATTATGTATTAAATGAAAAAGAAAAAGGCTTTCTACTTGATAGAAGAAATATAACAAAATTTGAATATAAAAACAGATGTAATGTATTAGTCTTCTACAATTTTAATTTCTAAAAAATTTTTATTCAAAAAACTTTTAGAATTAAATTAATGTCTACAATGAGAACCGCATATATTTAATAGACGTATATGATCAAACCTCAATATACAATGTCGAATGGAATAAATAAACCAACAAATAAAATTAAAATTATTAAATAAATATTTGAAGGAGACAAAATTTTGTTTCTGATCTTACCATTATGAACACCAATTCCTTTTCAAAAACATAAAACACAGCTTAAGGATTTCTCAAAAAATATAATTTATTTGAAATATTTAATATATTTAAATAATCAAATAAGGTTATTCAAAAATCTCTCAAAACATGCACTATATCTTCAAAAAACAATTAGAATTCGGATAATCTCTTCATCGGCCCTAGATAATATTTAAAACATCAAAATCAACTAACGATCAGTATATCATACCTTAAAGTGTAACCGGAATTTGTTTGAACAGACTGACTTTAAAAATCCAGATAGTCCATGTTCGTCACAAAATCACAGAAAACTGTAGGGTATTATGAGGTTTTCTTTAAACCATTGACATTGCATAATGAGATTTATTCAAGCCTAAATATAATTATTTTATATGTATGAAATGAAGAAGAAAAATGCTTTCTGCTTGATGGAAGAAATATAAAAAAATTTGAATATCAAAACAGATGTAATCTATTAGTCTTCTAGAATTTTAATTTCTGAAAATTTTTTATCCAAAAAACTTTTAGAATTAAATTAATGTCTACAATGAGCACCTTATATATTTAAAAGACGTATATGATCAAACCTTAATATACAATGTCAAATGGAATAAATAAACCAACAAATATCAAAGAAGTCATTTAAAATTAATAAATAAATATTTGAAGGAGACGAAATTTTGTTTCTGATCCTACCATAATGAACACCAATTCCTTTTCAAAAACATGAAACACAACTTAAGAACTTCTCAAAATATATAATTTATTTGAAATAACATAAAAAGAGGTTGATACTTGATAGAAGATATATGAAATTTTATATACCTTCTATCAAGTATCTATATGTGTTATTTTATTTATAATACATAATAATTTGGTTTCCTTAACATTCTTTATACAGATAGTCCTTGTGCTATAACAGAGACCGTTAAATTTGCTCTCAATCTTTTAGATCAATGGTAAACAACAGAATTATTTATTTGTAGTTAACATTACACTCCATTTAAATTTTTCAGTATTCATTTACCAGAAGCTTTTTGAATTGTTGAAGGGTGAGTAAATATTTGTTGTTGATTGATGACGAAGCAAAGTCTCTCTTAAAACTTGTTTTTCAGTAATGTTTTTACATATCTTGTGATTTTATAAAAAATAACTTAGTTAGATATCCAATAATATTGAAGATTCTAAGTAAGATAGTTTTATACTGAAATTCTTAAGATTATGTTGAACATTTTTGAAAGATATCAGTTTTCAAAAGATTGACCAGCAGAAACAAAATTTTGTCTACTCAAAATAATTAATTTATAGGATTTTGGTTAACAATTATTATTATTATTATTATTTATTGGATTTTGTTATATCATTTGGATGTCTTAAAATGAATGTTTATTTTATATGTCGTTTGATATAAGTGGTACTATATGACATTAATTCAATTTTATTTCTGAAGTTATAATTATTGAATATAATTTCTTTAAATTGAATATATGGAAGGATAATTTTAACATATTTAAATAATTATTTGAAATATATAAATCACAGAGAACTGTAAGGTATTATAAGGTTTTCTTTAAACTCTCTTTATTTATTCCATTTGACATTGTATATTGAGTTTCGATAATAAATGTCTATTAAATATGAGGGATGCTTATTGTAGACATTAATTTAATTCTAAAAGTTTTTTGAATAACAATTTTTTTGAAATCAAAATTGTAGAAGACTAACAGATTAAATCTGTTTTGATATTCAAATTTTGTCATATTTTTTTTATTTTTATAATATAAAAAGACTTTTTTTATTTTATTATTATAACTACTTCTGTCAAAACCACTTGAACTTATTTCTACTCCTCATATAAAATATATATATATATATATATATATATATATATATATATATATATATATATATTATATGAGGAGTAGAAATAAGTTCAAATATATATATATATATATATATATATATATATATATATATATATATATATATTTCATTCATATAAAAATAATACTGGTCTAGAAAAATATTAATTTCTCATGTAAAACATTGTTGAAGTTCAAATTTGAACCGTCCCATTAACATCAAAATCAGTTAGATTTCAAAAATTTTCGATCTAAAATTGCAGAATTTAAAATACACTCGAGGTAAGTCGGAAGCTCAAAACATATTCTGAATATATACAAGGGTAAGAAAAAAGCATTTCAAACCAAAAATCCACGAGTAGAATTTATATCAATTGTGACCCAACTGGTTACAAGCACAAATCATAAGATATAAAAACTCTATAGGTAAATCCATAGGAAACATTTGAATGTTATAATTTTTTCTTGGAATATTGCAAACTCTAAATTCGAACGCAGACCTTTGATCTCAAATTCACCCCCATCTTATTTCTTGTATTGATATCGGAGAAATCAGGGATATTCAATAACAATCCTTCAACTCTGTCGAATCTCCATCCACACATCAAACCCTGTATACGTTAGCCAGGTATATCCTGATACGATGAGTAAATTCTCTTTATTTATCTTCAGGGCGTGAGCCGGAGCAGCTCGGGCAGATACTGTTGCGAGGCAACGAACAAAGAGGGCACCACTAAAAGCACTCCCTTTCATCTGAAGGTGAAATTCGAGCCTATATGTGGAGACGGAACAGGAAGGAAGGTCCTGGGAGCGGCCAAAGATGAGCCACTCCAAGTAGAATGCAAGGTAAGTGGAGCGAACATTTTTAATCAGAGAAGGTTCAAATGTCTTCCTCGAGATACGAGCCGGATTATTTTCACGCTTTCCGCAGAAGGCCTTGAAGGAGAGGAGAGAGGAAGCGAGGAAAGTGCGAGGAAGTAGGCCGTGAGCCATTGAATATATAGCGGTGCTGATTCTTCAAACTGACCCCCTCTCGCGAATTTATTTTTATTTCATGGAATCGAACTGGAAAATCTCCCGTTTATGGGGTTCGCACGATCGTAAGGGAGAATGGGAAGAATCGGAGAGCGACTCTCTTTGGTCGATTGTAGTAACAAAAGAAATTACGTTCAGCTTTCGTGCCATGTCAAATATACCTGGATGTCCCAAAAATTAGTGTCAATAACAGTTTTCGAGTTACATTATCTTGGCATATTTATGTCTAACCTTGACTAAAAAGGCATAATTGGTCACAGAGACGGGTCTTAGTGAGATTTTTCTTCAAATCAGGTCAAAAGCATGCCTTGGAAATATAAAAAAACAATTGGTATGTTATCTGATACATAATGAAAATATTGTACTTGAGATAGAGAATGGTTGCAAAATGGTGAAGGAGTTATTTGGGATATTTAAATCTGGGTTCAACTAAATTTGAGTTTCACTTTGAGATAGTATATCTCGCAGACAGAAAAGCAAATAAGAAGTCATTTAACACCATAACATCATCAAAAAGAGTTTAATTCCAAAGTTAATTGAAGCCCGAACTCAAACTTGCGCATTCGCCATTTTGTAACAATTGCAGTGGTTGGCAAGATTTCTGTAACACAAAGCAGATTTTTATTTTTTGAAGGAAATATCCTCCTTATAATAGAAAAAATATTCCTAAAGCCATAATACTTTTCAAAAGCTCAATAAGAACATTTTACATTAATGAGTAGTCAATTTTATGAGGGGATGGTTAAAATGAAAAATATCGGGTGTGATTTGACAGAAGGTAGAAGTCATGTTGTTTTGACATTTCTGTTCAGTGAGCATTGACAAATTATCATGGAAAGACTCACGCCGCAACAACGTTTACAAATTGTTGAAATTTATTTTCAAAATCAGTGTTCTATTCGCCAAACTTATAGAGCACTCCGTGAAATTTCACATAATCGTCCATCAGAGCAGCTTATTCGTCGAATTACTGATAGATTTCGGACAACATTTTCTCTACTCGATGCAACAACAACTGGACAAAGAACTGTGCGTACAGAAGAAAATATCGCTGCTGTAAGTCATAGTGTTAATGATGATACAGATTTGTCTATTCGTCTACGTTCAAAACAAGTTGAACCCTGTGCATCCACCACATGGAAAATTTTGCGCAAAGAACTTGGTCTACACCCATACAAGATCGAACTGGTTCAAGAACTAAAGCCACTTGAACATAATAAGCGAACAGCTTGAAGTTGATCCACTTTTTAATCATAAAATTGTGCTCACTAATGAAGCTCATTTCTAGTTGAACGCTATGTAAAGAAGCAAAATTGCCGTATATGGAGTGAAATCAATCATCAAGAAGTTCTGTAGGTTCCATTGCATCCTGAAAAATGCACTGTATGGTGTGCTTTACACGCTGGGGGCATCATCGGTCCATATTTCTTTAAAAACGATGCTGGAGCTAATGACAGTGATCTGAATGGTATCGACCCAGAAGTGTTTTGGTTCCCACAAGATGGTGCCACACTTTATGCTGCCACCGTAACAATTTATTTATTGAAAGAAATATTTGGGGATAACATTATTTCGAGAAATGGTCCAATTAATTGGCCTCCATGATCATGCGACATGACTTCACTGGTTTATTTTCGTTGGGGTTATGTCAAGTCATTGGTTTATGCTGATAAACCAGAAACAATAGAGCCTTTGGAAGCCAACATAACTCGTGTTATTGGTGAAATGAGGCCTAAATTACTCGAAACAGTGGTCCAAAATTGGTCTGGTCGAATGCGGTTCCTCAGAGCTACTCGTGGTCGACATATGTCAGAAATTATTTTTAAGACACAAATGTCATTTAATTATCTTTCAAATGAAAAAAAAATTAGCTTTAATCTTAAGTTAAATGTGTTTTATTTCAATTTAAAGTTCTATCACTCTAAAAAAAACACGCGATACAACACGTATAAGTGGCAGATATGTTGGAACTTGAGAGTTATAGGAATTTTAGTGGAAGAATTTACAAAATATTGTTGTTTTCTTTGACTATGAACAGTCGTGCAGTAAATCAGCATTATATAACAAAATTTGGAGAGGCAGAAGTGTATTTCAACCGCTATCTTTGTGAAGGCTATAAATAAAGGGGGTGCTATTCAGCTTTATGTTACAATCAAAAAATTTTCCCACCTTTGAAACTAACCTGTTTAAGCACTCAGTTCGGCGAGTAGGCTTTCTCAATTTCAGGCTGAATTTTTTACGAATTTGTGCTCACTATACAATACAACCACAAAAAGATATACTTCCTGTCAGAACTGTCGGAGTGTTCGAGGTACATAATTCGATGAAGCAACTTTTATCAGCTGCGCTAAAAGTTTCCTTCACTGCTCACTTAAATTTCGCACCATTTGATGGATTAGGGAATTATGTCTTCGCATAGGAAACAAATTGAAGAATAATATCCCGTTCAACTCCCCGAGGGTATGAATTCAACAAACTTTATCGCCAGGGGGTGGGGTGTCTAAAGGGTTACAGAATCAGTTGGTCGATCAATCTTAGACATCAAAAATTCAAAAGGAAAATTGGTAATTGGATGAAGAAATAATGGTACTTTTCCTTGAGCTACAAAGTTTTACTAGTTGAAATTTGAACAATAAGACTGAATGAATTATGACCTCAAATAGTATGAAGTAATAACCGATTAGAATTTATGGAAAAAACTGTTCTCATTGAACTGGTTTATTAGTTGCTATTATTTTGATTCTTGCTACTTCGAAATGTCATCAACATATTTTTAATTCATCACACCATAGAAGCGTGCTCAGTTCTTTGGAACTAACTCGAATATTATCAAAACAAAAAAAGGTAACCATTTTCAATACGATAGGTTGCAAAGTAGGAAGTTTGCTTGTTTTTTTAGGTAATTGATTTTATGTTCATTGAAACTTGTCTTGAATGAATATCCTGTCCACTCTATGTATTTATTATTTCAAGTTGAATATGTTAACTCCGTATTTATGTATCTTTGGATTTGGATCTTTTGCCCAGAATAATGAAGATGATAGTTCGTTTTAGTGGTTGGATGCGAGATTAATATATTTCTTCAGTTTTTCTGGTGAGATTAGTTTTATTCTTTTATTTCTTCATCATAGCATAGGGCAATTACTACAAGTCAACTTATTGACTCCAGATTTATTGCCTTTATTTGTTTTATCTTTGTTATTTTTTGTTTATCGGTATTTCTAAGAATTGATGATTTCTTGGATATTTTTTATTATCTTTATTTTCGAAAATTGTTATTTCGTCGTTTTAAGGGTCAATGTCTTTAGATATTTCTTATAATATTTACGAAATTCGCAAAGTTCAATAGAAATTACATGTTACGTGGTCAGTTTCTGCCCTGAAGTAATTTTTAGGTCTACTTGGAAAGTAGGATTAAAATCTAAAGAAATACCTTAGCATTATGATGATATAATAATGAAAAGGGGTTGTTTCTTGATAGAAGGATTATTTAAAATTTCTAAATATCATTCAGATTTATTCTGTTAACCTCCTAGAAATTTTAACTTCGAAAAACTTTTATTCAAACACTCTTAGAATTAAATTAAATAAATGCCTTTAGAACATACTGTGTCAATTCAGTAGACATACAGAATTATTACATATTACACAGTACCAATGGGAATGAAAGGAATTCAAAGAAATATAAATTGTCGACTAAATATTATTAAATAAATACTTGAAGAGTACAAAATTTTATTTCCTTGTTTTATGAAAACTAAATTCCTTTCCAAAAATGCAAAACATAACCTCAAGAACTTCTTCAAAAACAACTTGCTCAAAATAAGTTTCTTTAAAATAATTCCTAAAAATGCAGAACATCTTTGAAAAACAATTTATAATTATTACCACGGCAACTCATCAGCTGAACTTAATAAAAATAATTAACATAAGATGTCTTACCAAACCAACTGCACAAACACTAGAATGAAATGAACATATATATATATATATATATATATATATATATATATAATAAACATATATATTAATTATATATTTTGGTTTACACTTAATACATATTATCATTTGGTTTCAAAGGAGTCCATAAATACCTGGCAAATTTTATGTAATTTCTGTGACGAATATAGAATACGTAGGATGTTTGTGAGTCCACTTCATTCTTGTGTTTGTGCAGTAAACAGCATTCGTGTGGTTTGGTAAGATATCTTTTGTTAATTATTTTTATTTTTCAAATATGAAGTTGAGCTGATGAGTTACTGTTGTAATAATTCTAAATTGTTTTTTGAAGATGTTCTGCATGTCCTAGGAATTTTTTAAAAGGAACTTATTATGAGGAAGTTTTTTTTGGAGAAGTTCTTGAGGTTATGTTCTGCATTTTTGGAAAGGAATTTAGTTTTCATAAAACAAGGAACGAAACAAAATTTTGTACTATTCAAATATTTATTTGATAATTTTCAGTTGACAATTTATATTTCTTTGAATTTCTTTCATTTCCTTCGGTACTATGTAATAAGTATTAATTCTATGTCTACTAAATTGACACATTGACACATTGTGTTCTAAAGACATTTATCTGATGGCATGTCATAATGACAACGTATTATCACTCAATTTTGATAACATGAGGAAGCTCATTATGGTACTTAGTTCCATAATGGATTCATTATGGTACTAAATACCATAATGAATTTCTATATAAAAAAGATGTGATGGTGAGATCAAAAAAGTTTATTCAAAATGCATAAATAGGTAGAAAACTATTCATTACAAATGGTAAAAGAGCAATTTGCAATATTAATTCCAATGGATTCTGGAGTTTTACTTCAGTAGTTGATGCTTATACTTGAAACTACACATCTACTTACTCCTTTAAAAATAGTTGTCATTGTGACATCTCAAAAATGCAGTTTTTAATTTTTCGAAAATATATTAATATATATTCCCTCATATTCTGTACGTTATACGAATCATAAACAATCATTATAGCATTCATGACTTGTACAATAATGATCGTCTCTATGATCTTTAATACATAAATAATTATTATTTAATTTAGTTCTAAAAGTTTTTGAATGAAATTTTTCATTTTCAGGTGAACATAATAAATTTGTATGATATTTAAAATTTTCAGCTACGTTATACTCCTAGAATTATAATTAATGGATTTGGACCAGAAACGGTCCTAAACGGTACATTTTCAATTGGAACAAAGTGGTCATATGTGTACAGAGCAAATTCTATTGGGAATAATATCAAGAATTAACGTCCCCAATCGAGACCATGGAATGATGTATTAATATTAGCCAAGATATCCCAATATTAAGAGCCTCAGGATCCTTTCAAAGCACTCCAAATCGATGAATTATTTAGTCCGCTTGGACAGCGATGCTTACATTGGTTAATTACTCAGCTGAATCAATATTGTTAGGGAAAATCTGGCTAGCAGCCATCTGATCGAAACCATCCATAGATGGTTGTTGTACGCTTAATCGCGAGTTTTAATGGACTATATATTTTATGCATTGCACTGGTCTAATTTATATTGAATGCGGATCGTAAGGAAGAAACCCATAAAGTCTTTTATACTAAAGGGTTTTCCAATAAAAGTTCTAATTTTAAATGTGCCGCTATCTGGACAGCTGTCATCTTTTGACATTTGATAGGTGAAAACTACGCCATTACTAAAAATGAAGCGATACACTCTTCAAGAACGCATTGAAATTGTTAAAATTATAGGTTGTCTAAAAATGTGTAAAAGAAGTTGATCGAAGATTTTTTTGAAGAATTTTTTTCAACTTCTTAGATCTTAATATAAGTTATAGTAATAATTAGTTCGAGTTCGACATTTTTAGAGAACCTTCCACTACTGATACAATAATCCATTCAAAATCCAATCAGCCATGACAACTTAAAATGTCAATATTACATAGTTTCACGCATAGACTTTAAAGCATCCCTTTGAACGAAGTCAATTTCCGAAAAGAAGTAAATATAATTAAAACTATAGCGGTGAACAATGCCTATAGAACTGAAATCATTGATAAAAGTATTTAAAAAAAAACTTACCACAATATTAAAAAAGAAGGTTATATCTATACAAATGATCTTTATGAAGAAAAATGAATATTGTTTTCGATGGCTTATATAAAAGTTTGCAGCAGTAGGATCTCTAATGGTCTCCATAAAATGGGAATTAATTCTTTAGCAGTAAATAGAAATAATTTAGCTAAGATGTTGATGAAGAATAAAAAAAGGAACCGCAGCTTTTTCGAATCGAGAATTTATCAAATTTATTGTGAGGATTGTAGTACTACATATATAGGACACTGGTTTACAGTATAGAATCAAAGAACATAGGAGGTCTATTTTGAAAAACCAGAAATCTACCGGTTTTGCAGAACATTGTATAGAAAACAATAATTTTTTTAATTAGAAAGATGTTAATTCACTATATAATATTATATAACTATTTAATGTTAATAAGCGTAAATTGATGAACTATTTGGAGATTCCGTCAATCAAAAAAGCTGTTGAGAAAAAGGTGGATTTAACAAATTTCCAAATACTATTCGGCAACACCCCTATAATGGATGCTTTTATTTCCATGCGCCATAAAAATGAACAGATGTTCTAAATTCAATAAAAGAACCTTTTCAATTTTTAGTAATAATTAGAATAAAAATAAAAAGATAATTCACACATATCAACAATCATATCACAGTACTAAAATATTCATTCTTATTGTAGATGCATTTAACCAGCAAAATTCTTTTTAAACTCGACAGTGAATGTTTGAATAGTTAAATGCCGGCGTATATCGGTGAGCTCTGAAATTTAACAGTTTTCATAGAAGGAATGGCAATAGTCTATTTGTGCCTGGTATCGTATTCATGGTACTAAGCATTTCTTTAGAGATTGAACGTTTTGCAGAGTAATCAACAATGAGTTCAAAATATAAATACATAAAAAACGAAGACCGAATATGCATCAGAAGTTAAACATTGCTTATCGTCTTGACTACAAAATCCGTATGATTGCGTCAGCTTAAATTCTTATCCACTCGCAAACCAAAAAACTTCACACCTACTGAACTCCGTTACTATGTATTTTAACAGAAGATGGTGAATCGAACAGAATGAATAATGATGGCCCTAGTAAAAGCCCTGAGGTACACCCATTTCTATGAAATATTGTCTTAAACTCTCCTTAATCATATGAACAAACATTTGCCGATTTATGTGAAAGCTATGTATCCAAACTATAAACACTCCCCTGAAGCCAATTTTATAGAGGTTATCTAGAATGAAATTGAAATTTAACGGTCAAACACATCGAAAAATGAGCCAGCTACGCAAATTCACGAAAGGTCCCAGAAAAACTGAGTTTCTGTATTGGTTAACATATGTAATTCTCAAAAAACATAACGTAACATAAATTTTATTCTCATAATTAATGCAATCATACAAATGAAAAGAGGAAACCGTCAAAAAATATCACAATTTCAACAAGATCTGAAAGAATATTCCATGAATTCCCTAATCGAATATGGTTCTATATCTACAATAATTTTAGTTCTTCCGATTTTGAATTTCCTTAAATTAGATACATTGATAAACTCCTTAGGTAGTAAGTACATTGAACAATCTTAAACACATATATTTTGTGTTTCTTTCAGTAAGTGTCAACGAATGCTTCGGAAAGTGGTATGGAATAGTACGTCTAGTGTCGTTTTATTCAACAGATCATTAAATTATTGGGGATGTTTTCTCACTCATAATAGAAATTCCAAAAGATATAGTCCCGGAAGTGTAAGCATGGAATTATTTTTAAAATGACCTCTGCATGATTCTTTATATTTCAATCCCATTTTTGCCCTCAAGGCGCATTGCTGCAGTATAAATAATCTATTTAAATCACTGCTTCTACCCCATATGACAAGCCCGTACCTCAAAAGTGAAACAAAATTTGCATGATAAAGTGTTTTTAAAAGTTCCACTCTGATCATGTGCAAAACTTTATTGAGTTTTTTTCTGACCTCACTCACATGATCATTCCATTTCTAAGAAATTCTGTCGAAGACAAAAATCTGACCTGGGTGTTATCCAGAGTTATTGACTGAATTTTCAGACTGAATCGTTCTAAAAATCACACACTCAGTCTTACTGCCATTGAGAAATAACTGATTTCGAGTGCACCAATGCTGTACTGAATCGAAGGCTTATCTAGTTTGTTTAATACTCGAGTTAAGATTCATGGTACGCAGCAAAACACTCGCATCGTCAACAAACAACAAGAGGTCGAGTTCATTGATATATATCAGAAATAAAAAGGGTCCCAGATTACTTCCTTGGGGAACTCCTACGTTGACATATTTATCCTCTGACATAAAAACTAGTCCTTTACTATCAATACAAACCCTCTGAACTCGATCAGAAAAGTAGCTCCTGAGTAACTCCAGTTGACAATCGCGAATACCACATCAAGAGAGTTTCTTCAAGAGGCATTCATGATTCACGCTATCGAATGCCTTAGATGAATCTAGAAGCTCAACCGGAACTTCATCACTCTACAAAGCATCAACAATATCACATACTAATTCATACATCGCTGTAGTAGTACTGCTGTTTTTTTAGATAGCCATGTTTTTTCTCAGAGAAAATTATTATTATTATCCTGATACTCCTAGATCTTCTGTGAAGATCCCTCAAAAACTTATTCAGCTTGTGCGAGTTAGGAGCTTAGTTGTTCTTGTTAGGCTTTGTAACTGCGACTTTATGCCACATTGGGTCACAGCACTGTTAATTTTTGATCCAATAGTGAGATGGTGATCGACACCCATCCAACTAAAAAAAAATTTTCCACCTGAACAGGATTCGAACCTGAACCTTCCAGCCACGAGTTCGATGTTCTACCATTGAGCTGTCCGCGCTCATGAATGAGCAAAGCCTACCGACCAAAAGTTTCTCGAATATTTTTGCGAAAGAACTGAGTAAACTAATTGGATGGAAATTATTGACATCATGTACATTTCCTTTCTTATACAGGGGTTTAATTAAAGCTATTTTGAGTTCAGATGGAAATATCCCTTCAGTATGCGGTATCCCTTCAATGAGCGGTACATAACATGAGCCAACGGCCCCGCTACCACCTGTATAGTACTTTTAATAACATTAATCGGTATACCATCGTACCCACAAGATTTTGTATTCTCATCTTATTCAGTATGTTGATGAGCTATCTCTTGGTGATAGGTATTCTGAAATATAACGGAATATATTGAAATAAAGAGAATTGACAGAAAATTTAATATAAGGTTTTACCTTTCTGAAACACTTATAACTTTGGAAAAATATTCTCTAGTTTTTTATTTTTAGCTGATCGAAAATTCAAATTTCAAATGGCCCGCCAAATGTATCCAATAAAGAGGAAAAACGGTGAATATTAAAATATCTCGACTTTCAAAATTCGTTCGCTTCTATAAAAGGCTGAGAATTTTTCATGACATCCTCGTAAGGTATGAAATTCTTCAACGACCACTTTTTTCTACAAGTGAAAATGGTCCCCCTGCAGATTTGGCCTGGCAATATCAAAGCGCGACGAACCGAAACTTTTCTTTTGTTGGAAATACTGAATATAATACAATTAAATTGTAGCAATTTATATTCAAAGGCAGTTCATTAGGCAACACTGATGAAAAGGCTAGAAATTTCCTCCCATAATACAGGATACGATGAATTATAACAAAGTTTGGAGGGTTTGGAAGCTCTAACAAGAATTCGGAAATGTTTCGACGCGATTAGAAAGATTTGCAAGACGTGTCAGTACTAGTTAGTAATTGGTTCACAGATAAATGGCAATAATTTATTTAGTTCATCATTCAGAAATAAAGTACATCAGAAAATGGTCAGTATAAAATGCTTTCATATCTGATTTTTTTTATCTATTAGGAGTATAGATAAGTTCGTGCGGTTTTAATAACAGATGTCGCTACTAGTTTATTATTCACTTGTTTCATCTGGCAGCACCTTTATTCTGAAGTGTGGATGAAGAATTGGAGGCCCGCCTCGGTGAATATACATCACAAACGCAAGAGGAAGAAAGAAGGAGAAATAGTGAAATCTAATGACGGCGACAGGGATATTTTTGAGAAGGAGTATGAGCTATGGTAATAGAGAGTTATAGAAATCGAGACAGTCTAACATATATCTGTATAACAATTCTGAACTCAAACAAACTCGACAAGGTTTTGTTAATCACAGAGACAAATTGCAGACATTCGCACGTTTCAAACTGACTGGTTTTCGTCAGTGCCATGTATACTTCTGACACCAAATCTGTCAAGTATCTATATTCGCTATACACAGACACTCTAAGGTATCAGTAATACACTAGAGCCATCTAGAGTATTCAAAATACATGCAAGACATACCTTTGCGAGTTAATTCAAGTAAATAAATGTATTCTCGATATTTTCACGTTACTAACGCAGAAAAAACTTTCCCTATACTTAAATCAGACCATAATTTGCCGCAATGCTCATAATTTGCATATTTATATTCAAATGAATCAATTCGGCTGATCTGTATCAAAAATTATTGAGAAGGAGTAAGAGCTACGGTAACAGAAAGTTCTAGAAATCGAGACAGTGTAACATACATCTGTATATCAATTCTAAACTCAAACAAACTCGACAAGGTTTTCTTGATCAGAGAGGCAAATTGCTTGTTCAAATCAGACCATAATTTGCTCATAATTATTATTTATAATATTATTATTATAAGCATTACGGCAAATTTGCATAATTTGCTCATAATTATTATTTATAATATTATTATTATAAGCATTACGGCAAATTATGGTCTGATTTAAGCATGAGGAACGTTTTTTCTGCGTTAGTAACGTGAAAATATCGAGAATACATTACTTTACTTGAATTAACTTGGAAAGGTATGTCTTATATGTATCAGCCGAATTGATTTATTTGAATATATATATGCAAATTATGAGCATTACGGCAAATGATGGTCTGTCTTGAGTAGGAGGAAAGATTTTCTGCATTAGGGACGTGAAAAATCGAGAATACATTTCTTCACTTGAATTAAGTCGCAAAGATATGTCTTTTATGTATTTTGTTCACTCTAGATGAAGCTTGTGTATTATTAATACCTTAAAGTCTCTGTGTATAGCGAATATAGATACTTGATAGATTTGGAGTCACTAGCATACATTGCTCTGACGAAAACAAATCAGTTTGAAACGTGCGCATGTCTGCAATTTGCCTCTTGTCGAGTTTGTTTGAGTTTAGAATTGTTATACAGATGTATGTTACATTGTCTCGATTTCTAGAGATCTCTATTACCATAGCTCATAACCCTTCTCAAAAATATCCCTGTCGTCGTCATTAGATTTCACTGTTAAAAAATTTAAATATCCATTGTCTTTCTAATCTTGTAACGCTCAGTAGGTAATTTTGTCTAAAACTAGATTGTGATTCGACATATGACCATCAAAGCGTTTGAGCTAGCGGAAGTAGCAGAACCGGACTAAAAATTTTCCTGCATCGAATTCAAATTTATAGGCTTATATCTTCGTCCCCTTGAATATCTTATGTAGGCGTTTTTTGTGCAAAATTTTATTTGGATGAGTGCTACCTACTGTTGAAAGAAACTAAGCTTTGAAAACACTCATTGTAAAGAGTAAGGTATGCCATTAACAATGGAAAACGATATCAGCCAAATGACCACTATGGATACGCTTACAGCGCCAAATCCTTTTCAAAAAATTTTCAATGACTGATTGCCACATTTGTGGCACTATAGCCTAGATAACTTCACGAATTACATCTTCAAGATCTTGAATCGATTGTGGAGTATTGTAAAAACCTTTCACGTGGCCCCAAAGAAAAAAGTTTATGTGTGTTAAATCACAAGATCTCGGTGGCCATTTGTGATCACCTCATCGAAAAATAAGACAGTAAGGAAAATTGTGAAATTGGTATTGTTCCGTTGCTTGTGTGGCACTTAGTCTTTTTGAGAATTAACGTCTTTCACATCAATATCTTCCAATTCCGGCCATAAAAAATCATTAATCGTAGCGCAATCTATTCACCGTAACAGTTGGATCAGCCTCATTTTCGAATAAAAAAGATCCAGTCACACCGCCAGCTCCAGAACCGCACCAAACAGTGACTCGTCGAGGATGGAAACGCTTTTCAAGTCTTAAGACTTAAGTCTTCATGCAAAATACGGTGTAACGTCGTTTGTGGAATGCCTAGTTCGAAAGATCGACGAGAAATCGACAAACCTGGGTTTTCGTCAATACTAAGGCTACAACAGCAACATTTTCAGTTGTTCTTCGGCGACGGTTTCGATTCTTCACATCACTAAATTTTCCCAATAGCTCAAATTTTTCCACCAGTTGCCTTTGCCGGCCGAGAAGGTGTTAAACGACGACCCCAAAGTGCTTTAGTTTTTCGAACTGTTATTGCAAAAATTCCACCATTTTTTAATGAATTTTAATGCGTTTTTGAAGCATTTTTAGGTTTTAGGTAAGGCGTACTATCTACTTGTCAAATGTCAAAAGATGATAACTTCAAAAATGACAGCTGGCCAGATAGCGGGCAATTCAAAATAAAACCTCTCATTGCAAAACCCTTCTTTATCTTTGTCCCCTTGAATATCTTATATGGACGATTTTTTGTGGAATAGTTCATTCAGATGAGTTCTAGCTTATGTTGAAAGAAATTTAGCTTAGAGAACATCCTATATAAATGGCGCACAATTATGACCAGCCCAATATTTTTCCGGGTCGTTCATGATCATACGTCAAATACATTCGTACTTCCGTTATTTTAACCCCTAAATGTACAAGATTGACAAACCGCTCGTGAAGTGAAACGTTCACAAACTCATAATTCACGGTATATGACATGCAGATAAGTCCGAATGAATGCACCGGCATGGATGTAAATAAATATATCGGACAAAATCGCACGTTGATAACACCATACCACTCACGTTTTACAAATTCGAACGAATTCGCTCATATCGAACTCGATTTTTGTTTGATTTTCGGCGAAAATTAAAGGGAAAAGCTATGCAGGGTAAACATTTACCGAATGTTTTGTGTAATTGTAGCACGGCGTGCCGGAAAATTTTCATTACGTGCGCTGAAATCTGATCCGGTCACAATAACTGGCGAAATTAGGTAAAATGAAAATATATCTTTTTTTCAGACTTTTTATCCCGCCCTGGTTTCAGAATATATTGTAATTTAACCTATTCGGTATTCAATAAAGCAAATATTCATATTAATGTTGATTTTTACTTTTTACTCCATTCTAACTGACGAATTGTTTTTTTCGTTAACTGCAGGAACAAATTTGAATAGCTTTTATGTTTTCTATTTTCAAATTAACAACCTCATAAAATCAAACTCTGCTGGAAATTATTCGTCAATTTAAATACTGATAATGTAATAACAGATTTTGAAGCACTAAACTTTTCACAATGACTAATATTATTTGTTATCTCTTCTACCGTTCAAGGTAGTATTAGAGGCGTTCTACATATTTGATGCACTGAATTCGATGCTCAACTTTTCAAACCATCCGAACACTCATAAACTCGATGCTTAAGGATCAGTTACATAGAGCATTTTCAATTCCTTTAATTGATATTACGTTGATAAAGGGACTAAATACAATCAACCAGAAAGCCAGAAACAATAAATTCCTAACAAAAACCATAAATTCTCACCTGAACAAAAAACAAAAAAAATAAACTTCATTTCCAAAACAAATAATAATGACAAAAAATTTGTGAAACTAACATATTTTGGACCAATCTCGCAAAAAATTGCTCAAATGTAATGATGATCCGGATATGTCTATTCGTCGACGTTCAAGAAAAGTTGGACTCTGTGCATCCACCACATGGAAAATTTTGAGTAAAGATCTTGGTCTACACCCATACAAGATCCAACTGGTTCAAGAACTAAAGCCACTTGACCATAATAAGGACCGTTTGTTTGGTAATTGGGCCCTAGAACAGCTTGAAGTTGATCCACTTTTTTATCGTTAAATTGTGTTTAGTGATGATGAGCTCATTTCTGATTGGACGGCTATGTAAACAAGCAAAATTGCCGTATATGGAGTAAAAACAATCCTCAAGAAGTTCTGCAAGTTCCATTGCATCCTGAAAAATGCACGGTATGGTGTGCTTCACACGCTGGAGGCATCATCAGTCCATATTTCTTTAAAAACGATGCTAGAGCTAATGTTACAGTGAATGGTACGCGTTACAGATCCATTATCAATGATTATTCGTTTCAAAGTTTGAATGTTATCGACCCCGAAGTGTTTTGGTTCCAACAAGATGGTGCTACACCTCATGCTGCTACCGAAACAATGGATTTATCGAAAGAAAGATTTTGGGATAACATTATTTCGAGAAATGGTCCAATTAATTGGCCTCCAAGATCATGCAACATAACTCCACTGGATTATTTTCTTTGGGGTTATGGCAAGTCATTGGTATGCTGATAAACCAGAAAAAATAGACGCTTGAGAAACCAACATAAAATTGGTCTGGTCGAATGCGGTTCCTAAGAGCTAGCCGTGGTGGACATATGCCGGAAATTATTTTTAAAACATAAATGTCACAAATTTATCCTTCAATTTAAAAAAAAAATTGCTTCAATCTTAATTTAAATGTGTTTTATTTCAATTTAAAGTTCTATCACTCTAAAAAAACACCCGATACTCTCGAAATTTCATCCGGTATTATTCATAATAGACCACGAACTATATCATGTATATAGTTCGTTGAAGTCAGGTTATTAAGGAGCTTTAAAAAATATAAAAATATACTGCGTGTTCCATTCATAAAGAGGACGGACTATGCTGGACTTTCGAGAATCATCCTGTATACTTAAATGTATGTTTAGAAAAAGCACTATTGATTTTAAAAGTTGATGTGTGTCAGTGTTCTTCATTATTTTCTAACATAAGGACACAAATAATTTTATTCCATAAATGTTTTCCACACTGTATATAGGACAAATCGGGAGATCTTTCCTAAAAAGATTCAAAAAACATCAATCTTCATTAAGGAACTGAAAAGATAACTCTAATTTGGAGAAAAATTCTAAACCAATCGTACAATGGCACAATCTTGAAATATTACACCTGGAAGTGAAAGGAAAAAAATTAGACATCGTGGAATCCATAGAAATATTCAAACGCCAGTACGTTCTAGAAGTCAAACTATTAAATTATCATATGAACATTATTTCGAGAAATGGTCCAATTAATTGGCCTCCAAGATCATGCGACATAACTCCACTGGATTAGTATCTTTGGGGTTATGTCAAGTCATAGGTTTATGCTGATAAACCAGAAACAATAGACGCTTTGGAAGCCAACGTTACTCGTGTCATTGATTAAATAAGGCCTGAATTACTCGAAAAAGTGGTCCAAAATTTGTCTGGTCGAATGCGGTTCCTCAAAGCTAGTCGTGGTGGACATATGCCGGAAGTGATTTTTAAAACGTAAATGCCATAAAATTATCTTTCAAATAAAAAAAAAGGCTTCAATCGTAATTTAAATGTGTTTTATTTCAATTTAAAATTCTATCACTCTGAAAAAACACCCGATATGAAACTATAAAACTCGAGTCAATGGATATTCAGTACATAAAAGAGAGATAGAAAACTTACGGCCGGTTTCATAAACGAAATTAAAGCCTCTTTTTTCCCAAAAAGTCTCCTTTAATGATAAAAAGTGTTTCATAAACAAATTTTGAGGTTAAAGGGAACTTAAAAGCGTCCTTTATCTTAAAGTCAGAAAATCGGCCCTTTACGGCTGGAAAAGGATCCTTTAACGAGAAGCTCGATAAACACGAAAACAGTGGACATAACCTTGTTCTGTCACATTTACCCATTTTGTTCAATTTTAGCGTACTACGAAATATGTTGCACCAAATGTTGAATGCTGATTTCAGTTCTATTTCTTCATCAAATGATGAAGAAATAAATGTGAGAACCAAAAATTTACAGGAGAGACATTTTTCCACGTTAGATGATCTAGATTTCTTCTATCGTTTTTGCCTGACAAAACCAACTGTTTAATCTTTGCTTCAGAAAATTGCAGATCAATTGTACTTCCCATTTAACAGGTGAACAAATTTCGATTTATTATTTTGTTGATATAATTTTATGTATACCAAATCATTGAATTGACAATTTTCAGAGACAGCTGTATTGAACCGATGACCCAACTACTTTTGACATTGAGATTCTATACAACTGGAAATATATGATCAAACCATCTTTAATATAATAACAGTGTCTTGAAGAGACAATTTGAGGGTGGTAAATTTGGACGGTATTTGTTATTTGGTGGTAGTGGTTATAGTTTGCAGACTTATCTTATGACAAAGTTACCGGAACCTATAACTGCAGCTGAAAATTTATATAAGCAGTCAATTATACGAACTAGAAATGTGGTGGAGAGAAAGTATGGAGTTTGGAAACGTCATTTTTCTATACTTTCTAAAGGAATGAGTGGTAAGTTAACGACCATAAGGGCAATTATTGTTGCTACCGCTGTTTTGCACAATATGTAGATATAAACGAAATATTTCCAAATGAATGATTGCAGGAGGAAGAGGACTTTCAAACAAATTCAACTAATGTTAATGCATCTCGTCAAGCGAGAGTCTATTATTAGTAAACATTTTGCTAATTAAAAATTTATATTTATGTGATAATTGAAAATAAATTTGCTTATCACTTGTGGAACTATTCTTCATATTCAATTTGTATCTTCAACATGACAAGATTTCATATAATTTTTATAAGATTTTAAAAGGTATGTATTTAGATAGGCTTCTATGTTTGTATTTCTGATTCATTGTTTTACTTTAGGTACCATCTGAAAAGTTTCTAGTGAGAATAAAGAAATAAAAATTTTATGTGTTATTGAAATTTCTGTTTTTAATTCAAATTTGAGTGGACTTCATAGTCTGCAGCAATGCTGATAGAATTATAATACCGCTTTTTCCAGAAAGTGCATTCAAAATAAAAAAGATTTAATTATTATTATGTAATTTGCTCTTCATCTCCATAATTTGCAAATCTAATATTTTAAGCTTTGAATGCTCCTCTTCTTTTCTTCTATTCTCTTCCTTGATAGCCACTATCTGAGCTTCTACCAGAGCTGTTTTTTTATAATACATCTCTTTCGCTTCGCCAAGTGGGTTCGTAACAGTTGGTCTCAACTGTTTGGAAATTGGCTCCCTCAATTTCAATGGAGCCCCACCACCAGACAATATGACTGCGTTGAGCAGCTACCACCTTCTAGTTTTAGTTTTTATATTGTCATATTTGGATTTGAGCTGGTCCCCATTTCTCCAATGGAGAACTGTTGCATTGAAAGCAGTTTCTATTCTCTGGACTTTATCCTATAATATTGAAATTCTCTTTTTCAATCAATTCCAAGAGGCATAGTCTCCTCAGGTTTTAAAGTAATACTTTTTTCTCTTTTCTTCGATATACATTCATATAACCCACGTAATAAAATATAACAATTCGCACGTAATAATGATATAAATTTCAATATACTGCCTTCTGCACATAACCATGTTTATTCAAAGATCGATTTATGCTTCTTCTCTTTTTCTTTTTACAAGTTCCAACGCTTAACTCATAATTTTTACAGAATACCACCAACTACATTCGTAAAATCACTAGTTCTCAGGATAGCCAACAGTCGGAAACATATGACCGGCGCATTAAAGGAAGCTTTAAGTAAAGGACGGTCGACGTGCGTTTATGAAACTGATGCTCCCATTTAAAGGATCCTTCTTCATAAAGGGACTTTATCATAAAGGAGCCTTTTGATGTTGTTTATGAAACTGGCCGTTAGTGATTTCCTATTTCATTCCATTTAAATTAATAATAAACTTTTCCTCCTCGATTCTGAAAGTTCATTTTCGAACTATAAATAAAAACTATTCTTCCAACATATCAGTAATTCAGTACCTTTCAAACTAAACCGTTTACATTCATTTCCGTCCTTCTGATTTAAATATTCGTCTCTAGCCGGAAATGCTCAACATCCATTTTCGCGAAGCTCGCACAAATTGGCCGTTTAAATTTAAACGAACACGAACTATGGAAAACCTCATAAGTGATGAACTGAAGAGTGCCGGTGGCAGTAATTCAGAAACATATTCGCAAACAAAACGGGCATTAGAAAAGCGATATTTCAATGTAATGGCCCAATCCTTTGCCGGTCGCCATTAGCTGCAGTAAAATACAAGCTGCAAATGAAAATGTATCGTAGTCCTGATTTTACTCTGGACGGTTTAATCTGTATCAATGAAGAGATTCGGGTTTGTCGTAGATTGATATATTATTCTTTAATGGAGACCAATGCCCGCTCATTGAATTGAGGGTTTTCTATCTGGGGTGGACGTGATCTTTTCGGTTTATTGAAATGTTTGGAGTCGTAATCAACAGAACTTTTTACATTCATACCGGGAAATGATCATTTAAAAAGACCGACCAAAGGGAATGTCTAAATTCTTCTTGTCGCCAAGTTCACACAATTGTCGCAGTTTGAGTACCATCTGTCATTTAGTTTGTTTACACTGTTCCTTTTTGTCAGTTCATTTCGCAATTTTCACAATGAATAACAACGTCGGATGAAGGATCTGTCATAAATTTTGGATTGCAAATGAAATAATAATAATGTTTATTCGCGAAAAAACTAAATATAAATACAATTTAAAATGGTTATATTTTTTTGGCACTTTCCATGTCATTTGTGTTCAGTAGGTTAAGCCATCAATCATAGAAACATACGCGCTTCAACAACATTTGAAAATTTATGAGTTATTTCATCAAAATCAGTGCGTAAACTGTGACAAATTAAGGAAGAATTCATGGACGACATACTCAGTTAATTATTATTAAATTAATAGAAAGTTCTAGAAACCGAGACAGTGTAGCATACATGTGTAAAACAATTCTATACTCGAACAAACTCGACAATGTTTCGTAGATTAGAGAGACAAATTGCAGACATGCGCACGTTTCAAACTGATTGGTTTTCGTCAGTAAAATGTATGCTAGTGACTCCAAATCTGTCAAGTATCTATCTATATTCGCTGTACATAGAGACTCCAAAGATATTACTAATACACTAACGCCATCTAGAGTATGCAAAATACATACAAGACAACCTAGATGGCGCTAGTGTATCAGTAATATCTTTGGAGTCCCTGTGTATAGCGAATATACAGACTTGACACATTTGGAGTCACTAGCATGCATTGCACTGAAACCAATCAGTTTGAAACGTGCGCATCTCTGCAATTTTCCTCTGTGATCAACATTACCTTGTCGAGTTTGTTTGAGTATATATGCAGATGTACATTCTGTCAAGAAAGTACCGGGAATTATCGATTTAAATCTGGTGGGGCAATGAGGGAGGTAAATTTTTTTTCCTAGGTTGGTACCACTGTCCTTAATCACTATGCCAAGCTTGAGCGGGATCTGTCAACTAGTGTGTTTGCAACAGCTGATTAAGTCAGTGGATGTCAGAGTGCGTGCCGATTTTTACTATGGGTGATTACGTTGAGCAAAGAATTTGTTTAAAGTTTTGTGTTGCAAATGAATTTTCGTGTGCCGATGCATTGAAAATGTTGCAAAAGGCCTTTGGTGATAATGCTCTATCGAAAACTCATGCATATCAGTGGTACAGAGCCTTCAAGGACGGTCGTGAAGTGGACGCCCATCGACGGCTTCGATCGAAGATAACGTCGATAAAATTAAGGAAAGGGTGCTGGAAAACCGTCGTACCAGCTTACGAAATAAATAAACATAAAAACAGCAATAACCTAGTAAATGAACAAATAGATTTTTATTACACCCCTCTATTCAATATTTACAAGGGATCGAGTGAACACGATTCTGAAGGGAATATTCTTTGAGAAAACCAACCCGACGAACAATTAAAAACACATGTACACCTTCTGTAAAAAAAAATCTTATAAATTCATTGTACAACAACTGTTACTTCGTATTCTGATGAAGTCTTTCAAGCAAAGACGAAACGTACGACAATACCAAAAATAAAGTAGAAAATGTAAACAAGTGTTTTATTTTATAATGACAATTAAAACTATCTTTCTTAAAATATTCAATATTATTGAATATCTAACTAAGTTACTTTCTATAAAATCTCAAGATATGTAAAAACATTACTGAAAAACAAGTTTAAAGAGAGGCTTTGCCTCGTCAGTATTGAAATAATTCATATTCAATAAAATATAACATCAATCAACAACAAATATTTACTCACCCTTCAACAATTTAGAAAACTTCTGGTAAATGAATACTGAAAAATTTGAATGTAATATAAGGTTAAGTTATAAATAAATAATTCTGTGGTTTACCCTTGATCTAAAAGATTGAAAAACAATTTAACGGCCTCTGTTATAGCACAAGGGCTGTCTGTATAAAAAATGTTAAGGACACCAAAAAATTATATATTATATTAGGAGTACAAATAAGTTTCCGCCATTTTTTAACACAAATTAAATATTTATTATAGAAGAACGGTAATATAAATTTATTTAAAATATTGCCCATCACTTGCAACCACGTTTTCCCATTTCTCAGGCAGCATTCGAATCCCACGTCTGAAGAACTCCTTGTCTTTTGAGGCTATCCACGAATCAACCCAATTTTTGGTATCCTCATAAGATGTGAACCGCTGCGCCGTCAGAGCATGTGCCATGGACCGGAACAGGTGATAATCGGACGGTGCAATGTCTGGTGAATACGGCGGGTGGGGTAACACTTCCCAATCAAGTGTTTCCAAGTACTTTTTCACGGGAGCCGCAACATGTGGACGAGCATTGTTCAATATCTCTCGGCTTCAATTCGTACGGAACGCAATTTCCTTGTTTATGAATCATTCCTAATGATTTTAAACGATGTAAGACTGTTTGCTGAGTGACTTCTAATGTTAATGCAAGTTCTTTTTGTATTTGAGATGAATCTTCCTCCAATAATTCCTCCAATTCTGCATCCTCGTAGATTTTTGGCCTTCCACTGCGATCTTTGTCTTTTACGTCGAAATCACCGTTTTTAAACTTTTGAAACCACTCTCGACACGTTCTCTCACTCAAAGCACCCTTACCATATGCTTCTACGAGCAATTGATGCGCCTCAGTAGCAGATTTCTTTAAATTAAAGAAGTAAACTAATATTTCCCACAAATGACGCTTACTTGGCTCAAATTTCGACATTTTCAACTTATAAAAATTATATTTTACCAATATAAAATCAATGATATTAATAGGTTATGTTGTTCTTGAATGTCCAAACTATTTTTTAAGCCGGTTATCACCTGCGAAAGCTAACCGAAACTCCGTGCCGCGCCATCTACAATAAAACGGCGGAAACTTATTTGTACTCCTAATAGATGAAATAACATAAATAGAGGTTAATTCTTGATAGAAGGTATATAAAATTATTCAAATATTTTAATATTAGCCTTCTACATATTTAATTCCAAAAAATTATATTTAATGATTATAACTTCAGGAATTAAATTGAAATAATGTCATATAAGTACCACTTATATCAAACGACATATAAAATAAACATTCATTGAAAGATATCCAAATGATATAACAAAATCCAATAAATAAAAATTGTTAACCAAAATTCTATAAATTAAATTTTTTGAATAGACAAAATTTTGTTTCTGCTGATCAATCTTATGAAAACAAATATCTTTCAAAAATGTTTAACATAATTTCAAGAATTTCATAATAGAACTATCTTACTTAGAATATTCAATATTATTGAATATCTAACTAGGTTACTTTCTATAAAATCTTCTATGAATTATTTGAATATTGACGAAACAAAGTCTCTCTACAACTTGTTTTCGAGTAATGTTTTTACATATCTTGAGATTTTATAGAAAGTAACTTAGTAAGATATTCAATAATATTGAATATTCTAAGTAAGATGATTTTATTATGAAATTCTTAAAATTATGTTTAACATTTTTGAAAGATATTTGTTTTCATAAGATTGATCAGCAGAAACAAGATTTTGTCTATTCAAAATATTTAATTTATAGAATGTTGGTTAACAATTTTTATTCATTGGATTTTGTTATATAATTTGGATGTCTTATAATGAATGTTTATTTTATATGTCGTTTGATATAAGTGGTACTTATATGACATTATTTCAATTCAATTCCTGAAATTATAATTTTTAATTATAATTTTTTGAAATTAAATATGAAGAAGGCAAATATTAAAATATTTATATAATCAACAAGTATCATCATTACCTTTTCCAGTCGGAAGAAGACATGATAATGAAGTCGATTCCTGAAAATTTCGCTTAAAAATGTTTTCAGGTATTAGCCGTTGCGTAAGTATCAACAGCCCAAAGTTATAAGCTTCAGTTAAAATTAGCCCGATTTCCATCAGTGGAAAACATAAATTACAAAAAATCTGTTCGCCTGATATCATTCTCAATTTTGCCCCGACCGTGAAGGATAGATGATAGATGTTATTTAAACCACGTACTGAATTATGAGTTCGTGGAACGGACTTGGTGCGATCATTGCTCTTGACATCTCTGTTTTATTAGACCGCTGACATAGGTGAGTAGACACTTAGTTGCAGGCAACATTCAGCATGGAGTGTTACAAACACGAATCAACTACGTTATGATGTCCTTAACCAGGACAAATTATACTTGCTTCAAGGCGGTCCCAAGGATATCATTTTTCCGGAATTCCTGATGCGGTAGTTGCCAGCAATGTTTCACCCCTACCAATTTGAAAAGGAGTATTAGTTATTTGTTACTACTAGTTAGTTTGGATGCACACAAGTTTATTCACTCGTTTTTCCTTTTATTGTACTACGAGGGAAATAGTTTCACCGGCATAATAATTCTATAGTTATCAGTATATGCTGCTAAGTAATTTCGAAAATGAAATTTTTGCCCGCTCTTTTCAGTGTGCCATTCAGTTTCTCGCGGTTTCCGTATAATTGGAAACAATTTAGAAATAACCATGATTTGCTACGAGTCATTGATATATTTGCATTTATTTTCAAATTATTATTTCTTTTTCAGACAACAAAGTATCGGGCTTTTTTTTAGAGTGATAAAACTTCAAATTGAAATAAAACACATTTAAATTAAGATTGAATCCAATTTTTTTTTTTTATTTAAAAGATAATTTTAGGACACTAATGTGTAAACTCTCTGAGGAACCGCATTCGACCAAACCAATTTTAGATCAATTTTCGAGTAATTCGAGGCCTTATTTCATCAATAACACAAGTTATGTTGGCTTCCAAAGCGTCTATTCTTTCTGGTTTATCAGCATAAACCAATGACTTGACATAACTCGCAAAAAAAATAATCCAGTGGAGTTATGTCGCATGATCTTGGAGACCAATTAATTGGACCATTTATCGAAATAATGTTATCGCCAAATCTTTCTTTCAATAAATAAATTGTTACGGTGGCAACATGAGGTGAAGTACCATCTTGTTGGAACCAAAACACCTCTGGGTCGATACCATTCAAATTTTGAAACAAATAATCATTGATCATCGATCTGTAACGAGCACCATTCACTGTAACATTAGCTCCAGCATCGTTTTTAAAGAAATATGGACCGATGATGCCTCCAGCGTGTAAAGCACATCACACAGTCCATTTTTCAGGATGCAACGGATGATCTTGATGATTGTTTTCACTCCATATACGGCAATTTTGCTTGCTTGCATAGCCGTTCAACCAGAAATGAGCTTCGTCACTAAACACAATTTTACGATAAAAAAGTGTATTAACTCCAAGCTGTTCTAGGGCCCAATTAGCAAACAAACGACGCTTAATATGATAAGTGGCTTTAGTTCTTGAACCAGTTGGATCTTGTATGGGTATAGACCAAGATCTTTACGCAAAATTTTCCATGTGGTGGATACACAGAATCCAACTTGTTGTGAACGTCGACGAATAGAAAAATCTAGATCATCATTAACACTATGACTTGCAGCAGCGATATTTTCTTCTGTACGGACAGTTCTTTGTCTTGTTGTTATTGCATCGAGTAGAGAAAATGTTGTCCGAAATCTATCGATAGTTCGACGAATAAGCTGCTCTGATGGACGTTTATGTAAACCATAAATTTCACGAATTGCTCTATAAGTTTGGCGTTTGTAAACCTTGATGCGGCGTGAGTCTTTTCATGATAATCTGTCAATGCGTACTGAACAGAAATGTCAAAACAACATTGCTTCTACCTTCTGTCAAATCAGAGTTATCCCTATCGAAAGTTCTATCACTCTAAAAAAAACACCCGATAAAATACAGTATAATATTTCAACGCCTTCGCCATTTTACAGAAATATCTTATCTTAATACAACTTTTTTATGAGATCCTTCATGAAAAAGTTGCATTTTAATTAAATCTTTACTGCAAAATGGCGAAGAGGTAGGAAGATTCATTTTTATGCTACAATTATACTAGATCGTCCTCCGAGACATATTGTCCAGTTAAATAGACTTGAATTCCTGGTGCTTTCGCCATTTTGTAATGATGCCTCATCTGTAATAAAACTTTTACAAGGTGCCACACAGATCGTTCTCCAATTGTGTTTAAACCTCCAAGGCATACTGTTTTGGAAATAAAATCGAACATATATCTCAATAATCCAGGACCAATAATGCCTCATAAGCCTTTGTTAGATATACCGGATGTTAAAAAACAAAGATGGAATTTTTAACTTTCATAATAGCCATATTTGGGCGGATGAAAATCCACACGCCATTCATGAATCCAGGCATCAGCAGCGTTTCAGTATAAATATCTGGCTAGGTATTTTAGGAGATCGTTTGTGAGGACCAGTAGTTTTACCATGAAATATAACAAAAACCGCATACCTTATCGTTCTTCAAAATACCTTGCTCGATTTTCTAGACGTGGTATCTTTCTTTCAATAAATCAATTTTTACGGTAGCAGCATTAGGTGAAGCACCATCTTGTTGGAACCAAAACACTTCTGGGTCGATACCATTCAAATTTTGAAGCAAATAATCATTGTTCATCGATCTGTAATGAGCACCATTTCACTATAACATTAGCTCCAGCATCGTTTTTAGAGAAATATGGACCGATAATGCCTCCAGCGTGCATTTTTCAGGATGCAATGGAACCTGCAGAATTTCTTGAGGATTTTTTCCACTCCATATACGGCAATTTTGATTGTTTACATAGCGCATAGTTCTTTGTCTTTTTGTTGTTGTTGCATCGAGTCGAGAAAATGTTGTCCGAAATCTATCGATAGTTCGACGAATAAGCTGCTCTGATGGACGATTATGTAAACCATAAATTTCACGAAGTGCTCTACAAGTTTGGCGAATAGAACACGGATTTTGAAAATTAATTTCAATAATTTGTAAACGTTGTTGCGGCGTTAGTATTTCCATGATAATTTGTCAATGGTTACTGAACAGAAATGTCAAAACAACATGGCTTCTACCTTCTGTCAAATCACAGTTATCCCTATCGAAAGTTCTATCACTCTAAAAAAACACCCGTTAGTCCAAAACTTTAGAATGAAACACAACAACAAAATTGAAACCCACCAATTAAAAAAAATTGTTTTCCATAATAACCCAATGTTTAATAATTTTATAAAGAAGTAAAGACTTGTGTTCAAAGTGTTTCATTCGTTCTTTCACCAATTATTATGTTTGTGTATCATTCACAAAACCTGTCACTTATGTTATGTCTATATTGACAAACTCATACAAATCATCTATAAACAAAACAAATAAAATAGGTCTCCTGGCAGATTTTATTTTTATGCCTCTTTTTTTGCCAGCTTGTTCAAGGGAACACGTGGTAAGGGTTTGCCGAATTGTCTCTAATTTTCGAAACAAAAATGGTCTCAAACGACTAGGCTGGACTTACTGATGAAGAATCTGAGGTCAAATTGATTCTGTCTGGCCAGCTGTATATAAACACGCTAAATTTCAAATGAAAAAAGCTAGAGAGTTGAAACTTTCAGAGAGTAGGTTTAAAACCTTAGTATCATGGCTAAGTTCTTTAATGGACAAAATCGGTCCAATAGTTCCACAGTTATTTATCTCATTAATTTTTTTTCATTTTTTCAATAGTTCGGAAACCACTGATGGGATCGAAGACAAATTTGACACTTAGGTGTATCATAACGACATTTCCATTCTTAACATCCTGTAATTAACAAATAAATTGACCAAACAAAAAACAGCAAATTTTTTCAGTGTAAAAGATCACCAAAAAAGTTAATATCAGAAAAGGAGTTCGCAAAGGTTTTCCTCTGTCACCCTGTTTGTTCAACCTGTTTATAAAACCTGCCTTTAACACAATGAAAGGCAAGACTGAAGTCGTTAAAATAAATGAAAATTATCAAGTTAGCTGATGACATCGTAATTCTAGCAGAATCAGAAAATGAAATGACCCGTATGTTAGAAATATGAGATAACTTGCTGAGTGAATTCAATTTGAAAATAAACATCGGAAAAACAAAAACCATGATTATTCGAACGATGGATAAAACGAAACAGCTGTAAAATTAAGAGGACCCATCATTGAACAAGTGAAACAATTCTGCTACTTGAGAAGCATAATAACTAATACCAACAAATCCACCCAAGATGAAAAACGAAGAATTGCTCTCGGCAAACAGGCCTTTGAAAAAAGAACCTACTTGTAAACCAACATCTCAGTATAACGTGAAGCAGCGAAACCTGGACCTTAAGAAAAAAGGAATTCATTAGACGGTATCCTGTAGAGAAATACTAAGTTCATAGGCCATATAACTCGTCACAATCAATTTCTCCTCAACGTCTTTGAAGGAAGAATAAATGGAAGAAGATCCAAAGGATGGCCTAGAATCAATTACTTCAAGGACATCAAAGGTTGAATTTTGAATCCTTCTGTCATATGAAAAGATGCGCGAGTGACAGGAACCAATGTCCTAGCCTACAGAAGATGCTGATAATGAAATATCACCTTGACAATGAGCATAAGTCTGAAATTGTATGATCCATACTTCACGAGATATCGATCACCACATATAACATATAATTTTATTCTTTTGGGCGACCTATCACGATCTCGGTACGACCCATGAACGATAATCCAATTTAATCGAAAATATAACTTTGTACTGTTCGTCCATCTGTAAATATCGACCCTGTTTCAGCATGTTCATCATTATGAAGAACACGTTTGTCCCTAATATGCGGCTTTCGGGACAAATAACAATCCAATAGGAAACGACCGTAAAGCGCAATATGTTAGCACATCGATCGGCTTCGAACGCTTTTTCTACATTGTGTACGTCCTGTGACAGTATAGCACAACGTACGACTTGTTCACTATCAATCATCCGAAATGAAACGTGAAGAGGAATCGCAATATTGCGTCTTTGTTGTACTTTATATCAAACAAATGGGATTTTTCAGGAGAAACCTTTCAATTAAGTTTTAATTCTTACATTACAGTTTATCAATTAAAATTGGGTTTTTCAATCGAACTGAAATACAAAATAATTGAAATTGAATTTTATTTTTTGAATAAAACTCATGATAAGTATATACAGAAGTGTGAAATCACTTCTTAGCCCATCCCTCGCTGAAATCTTTAGCGTCTTCCATAAAAAATTCCTAAAATTGGAAAACGGAAGGCATATCATGTTTTCATACAGATTTGTGAAAGACAAAAGGTTTTTTGAAATATTTCCAATTATTAGCTGGATTTAATCTCCTAAATCTCTACAGATTTAATCTATACTTCCTCTAGAAAGTATCCGGAAAAAACAGAGCTCAATTGTAATTATTTAGTATATATTTTTAATTCTTGAATTAGAAAATTAAAACAAAATATTAATCTTATTTACTTGTACAACCTCCATTTAACAGAAAACACTTGACTAAACGTCGAAATCCCAAAACTAGTTCACCTTCATAATTTTCGGTGATGGTAATGCGGGACTGTAAAACTGACTGATTTAAATCATTTTTATTTTATGACGCTGCTTGTTCAACTTCAGTCTTCATTATTCCCCATATATTTTCAATGGAACTAAGATCTGGTGAAGCTGATGGCCATGAAATGGTTGTCACTTGGTGTTCTTGTATCCAAGCCTGAGTATGGGCTGAAGTATGGCATCTTGCATTATCCTGCTGAAAACGCCACCCCTCTGGATATAAATCATGTACCGTTTCAAGGAGAAAATCGTTTAGAATGCCACAATACTTTTCACTATCAAGGATACCATCAACTATACAGAGAGGCGTAGCACCTCGCTGAGATATTGCTTCCCAAACCATTAGTTTGGTAGGAAATTTGAAAATTTGAACAAAAACAGGTTGTTTTGATCGGATTTTTGAGTGATTTCCACCAATTTAGAAACAACTTTCATCAGATATAAATACATTATTAAAATAATCTTCTTGAAAACGTTGACAAAATTCTATCCTTCGTTGCTTTGGTGTAGTTGTCATTATAGGGATTTTTTTGATTTCCTTGATGTCTTTTGAGTGACATACGGAGGGTTTCTGGACATACTTTTATTTTTAATTGATTTCCAAATTTGTTAGCCAATTTCCGAAACCCCAAGCGCGAATTGTGTCGTCCTAAGGCCAATAAAGCGTTTAAATTGCTTCCTTTAATCTTACGCGGACTTCCTGAAACTGGTCTATGCCTCATATCCATGTCATTTTTATCCTCTGTATTGTCTCATATATAGTACTTTTTCCCAGTTCAGTCAAGTGCATTAATTTTTTCGCGTTTCGAAAACCTTTTCTGTACAAATATTTCAACTGTTTTCTTTTTTCTAGTTGCGACATTATTTCATGAATTGTATACCTCTTTACAATCAACAATATTTGACAAATAGTATTGCCATGCAACTTTTGCCATAGATGACTATCAGCACAACCTATTTTATACATTACTTTTGTCTTAGAATATCAGAAAAAATAGGTTTATTAAAATTACTTTCCAGACAGACTATATTTTATTGATTCTTTTTATTTGGATCCAAACAACTTTAAGCTAAGCTAAGAATTTCATACTCCTTTATTCGTAGAACGTGAATTTGTTATTTCTGAATATCCAATCGATAAAAGCTTGTCTTGGAAGAGGGTTCTGGATGTTTAGTACTTTATGTCTTTTTTTATTCTTTGTAACCTAACTGCCGCTCATATGTGTTGATAATTCAATGTTTGGGAAGTTTTTTAAATAATGCTCAACTAGTTCACCACGTTCATTAATATTCACTTTCGAACAAAATACTTGGTGAATGAAGGTATGTAGATTATAGATATATTTTTCTAAAAATAAAATGAATGGAGGTTTATACTTGATAAAAGGTATATAAAATTCATTTAATATCTTAATATTAACAGATATATTCTGTTAGCCTTCTACATATTTAATTTCAAAAAATTATATTTAACTTCAGGAATTAAATTAATGTCATATATATAAAAAATTATATATATATATATATATATATATATATATATATATATATTATTATATCAAAGGAAATATAAAATGAACATTCATTATAATACATTCAAATGAGATAACAGAATCCAATAAATATAAATTGTCAACAAAAATCCTATAAATTAAATATTTTGAGTAGACAAAGTTTTGTTTCTGCTCATCCCTCTTATGACAACAGATATCTTTCAAAAATGTTTAACATAATCCTAATAATCTCATCATAAAACTATCTTACTTGGAATATTCAATGTAATTGGATATTCAACTAAGTTACTTTATAGAAAATCTCAATATATGTAAAAACATTACCAAAGAACACGTTTTAAGAGAGACTTTGCTCGTCAGTAGCCAATCATATTTAAAATAATATATAACACCAATCAACAAAAAATACTTACTCACCTTATCAATCAGAAACATCTTGGCAAATGAATACTGAACACTTAGATGTTTTAATAATTTAAGTCCTGAAGTTATAATATTAAGTATAATTTTTTTAATTAAATATGTAGAAGGCTAATAGAATATATCTGTAAATATTAAAATATTTAAATAATTATATAAGGTTTTTATATGAAAAAACTTATTATGCACAGTCGAATTTTTTAACGAAGACCATCAAAGTGCCTTATAAACTTTGTGTTATTTTGTTGTGAGATGTACCTAGTTTGAATGTTCAAAAAACAGATATTCCTAGAGGTCGTATTAGGTAAGTTTATTCATTGTTAATTGATTTTACATTCAATTCAATTTGACATTTAATTGAACTGGTCTTATCTGAATTTTAATTATTTTTTGAGGATGTGCTACATATTTTGAGTCTTCGAAGTAACTTCTTTAAATATATTAAATATTTCAAATAAATTAATTTTGAGAAGTTCTTAAAATTATGTTGTATATTTTTCAGAAAGATTCAGTTTTCATAAATTTAAGATCAGAAAACAAAATTTTTTGTCACAAGCAAAGCTGTGGATGCTTGTCTGATGAGTTCATTACGCATGCTTGTAGCCAAAAAAACATTTATTTATTTATTAATTTTAATTGACAATTTATATCGGTTGCGTTATTTTAATTCCATTTCATACTGTACAATGAGTTTCGATTTTATAAGTCTATAAAATATAAGCAGTGCTTATGAGACATTAATTTAATTCTAATGGTTTCTTAAATAAATTTTTTGAAATTAAAATTGTAGAAGACTAACAGATTAAATCTGCTTTGATATTAAAATTTTGTAATAATCCTTCTATCAAGTAAAAAACCGCTTCTTATTATTCTATTATTATTATTTATAGTAAACAAGCGTATATCCACCCTACTACTGTGGACTATTGTGGTTCACTCATAATGATATAAGCATTGCTTATATCAAACGATATATAAAATAAACATTCGTTATAAGACATCCAAATGAGATAACAGAATCCAATTAATATGAATTGTTAACAAAAATCCTAAATGCTGAATACGCTATTAAAAATAGCACCCAACTTATAGACAATATTAAATCTATCCAATTACCCAAAAATTGTAAATTAATTTCTTTTGATGTACAAAATTTATTCCCTATAGTATACCTCCAATTGAAACAGTACAAATTGTAAAAAAACTATTAATTAAAAATAATACCAATCTCATCAAAATGAATGATATACTTAATTGCCTGGAAATATGTCTTGAACAAAATTACTTTCAATTTAACGGAACCGTCTATATTTCTGACAATGGTTTAATAATGGGAAATCCACTCAGTTCAATTTTAGCTGAAATATTCATGGACGATCTGGAATCAAAAATACACCTGAATCCTATAAGCAAATATTTTCTTTATTGGTACAGATATGTAGATGACATTTTTTGTTGTTTCAAAGGCACCGACCGACAACTACATATCTTCACGAATTTCATTAATAAACTCCACTCAAAAATCAAATTCACAATCGAGGAAGAAAAGAATCAAAGTATTAATTTTCTTGACCTCACTATAATAAGATTAAATAATTTACATGATTTTAGTATTTTTCACAAACCAACACATACAGACATCACAATACATAAAACTTCAAACCACCCCACCAACCAAAAGATGTCAGCATATAATAGTTTTATTCATAGATTATTGAATGTCCCTTTAAATTCAGAAAACTTTATGAAAGAATTAAATATTATTAAACAAATAGCGTCAAACAACGGTTACAATCCCTTTCTTATAGACAAAATGGTATCCAATAAACAAAAAAAAATGGTATTAAATCTCGTGTACCCAATCATAAAAGAGGACAATACACAGAAATACTTTTCGTTATCTTATGTCAATGGATTATCTGAAAATATTGCTAAATATTTCAAAAGCAGTTTCAATTATAACGCTGCTTTTAAGACAATTAATAACCTTAGTACCTACATAAAAAACAATAAAGATCGTACAAATAAAGAAAATAAATCCGGAGTCTACAAGTTGACGTGCAAAGATTGCCCTTTAGTATACATTGGCCAGACTGGTAGATCATTCAAGAAACGTGTCCAAGAATACCATAGGGGTTATATATCCAATTCTGTACATTCGACATATGCTAATCATCTTAAAGAATTCAGGCATAATTTCAACAATAATTATGAAATTATCCACGTTGAAAGCAAATGTTCTAGATTAACACTTTTAGAATTTCTTGAAATCAACAGGTATAATGCCCGTAAAATCCTTTTGAACGAAAAAAAAAGATGTAGATCATTCTCCATTACTGAATATTTTTCCTTAATGGCATTTTTAGCGGTAAACTCCAATAAACACCTAGAGTTGTGACTTGTGCTTCCATATTTGGTCACGTACCTAAAAATGTATTTAAACTCGGTTACACTGAGTACCATCAGACAGTACAATGTAATACCTGAAGAAGCCACATCGTGGTGAAACAATTGTTGTAGTAGTACAAACATTTTTGTAGAAATAAATTACTGTCTCATATACATTTTTTTAATTAAAATGAGTTTCCACCAAGTGAAGACCGAAACTATCAAATAAAAATCCTATAAATTAAATATTTTTGAGTAGACAAAAATAATAAATAATATTTAATATATTTTTCTGATTGTTTTTGAGTAAGATTACGTTAGATAGAAAATAATTCTGTTCAAATGAAGTTTTCTATTATTTCTATTTCGAAATGAATATCCATCAAGTAATAAAGGCCGAATCAATCAAATGACACGTATGCTTCTCCAGTGAAAATCTCAATGAGACTCCAATTGGAGGTTTTATTTTGATTGCCCAGTTATCTGGGCAGATGTCACTTTTGACATTTGACAGACTACGTTAATAAGCAGAATTGGCGCATTCGGGGCTCAGAAAATCCAAGAATGATTGTGGAAAAGCCTATCACTGTTTGGTGTGGTTTTTAGGATGGCGGTGTGATTGGACCTTACTTATTCGAAAATGGCGCTACTGAGCTATGATTTATGATTTTTTTATGGCCGGAATTAGAAGATATTCATGTGGACTACGTTTATTTTCAACAAGACGGCGCTACATGCCACATAAGCACCAATTACAATTTTGCAAGAAAATATTTCTGGCCATGTTATTTTTCGAAGAGGTGATCACAATGGGCCACCGAGATCTTGCGTTTAACACCTTTAGACTTCTTCTCTGGGACCACGCGAAAGATAAAATTTATGTCAATGCTCTACAATCTATTTAAGACCTTAAATATGTAATTCGTGAAGTTATCGGGGATATACAGCTGCAAATGTGCAAATTGGTCATGGAAAATTTCATGAAAAGGATATTACTACAACCCTAGCCGTGACGGTCATTTGGCTGATATCGTTTTCCATGGCATACCTTCCTCTTCACAATGAAATAAAAATCCATTTATTTCTTTTGAAATATTCTCGTTGAAACATCTTATTAGAAAACCCTCTACTATACCAGCTGAACTGAAATAAACCTTGTGTTAGAAATAAGTAAGTTTGAAATTACTGTATTTTTAAGAGGAAATAATACCGTTTCAACTTGTTCAACCTAAAGCGGAGCATTTCGCTCCTTTACCGTTGACTCCGAAAGTTCATCCCCCAAAACACGGGGGAACTTTTCGGCAATATAAACTACCACAATAAAGGAAAACCGTGAATCTATCCGGTATTCGGAAACTGGAACCGGTGTTTCTTACTGCACCAGTTTCGAAAAGTTGTGCAGACTTAAGCCGGATATGGGTGATAAATCGAAAAAGCACTTGGATGTGGAGGGAACGCTGAAGATGGGGAAAAGAACGCTGCCAACAGTTGGTTCGTTTCCCGGTTTCTACGTTACTGACTTTTGTATGCCATTATGCTCGCATTAGTTTGTCTCTCCGAGTAATTTATGCTCAGAGTTGGAATCCGATAGAAAATAACCCCCTTCAACATGATAATTTGTTTTCATTGTTTTTGTATTAGGACTTTCGGGTTTTCTCTCCCAACATATAAATATTCTGCGAACATATTCCTATAGTCGCAACAAACAAAATCTAAGTAATTAGCAATCTTCGAATTAAATTTCTCTTATGGAGAAATCCAATCTCGAATATTAATTCGAATTTATTTTCTGAAAACCTCTTAAAGTTTAATAAAAAAGTCTCTTAAAATGTTTTTAAAATCAAATTCAATTGAATAATTAATAGGATAGACAAATACACTCGGCTTAAGATTCACAAAAATTTAATTCATCATGTTGACATGTACGGATGTTTTCTTAGAGTGATAGAATTTTCGATAGGGATAACTGTGATTTGACAGAAGGTGAAAGCCATGTTATTTTTACATTTCTGTTCAGTAAGCACTGACAAATCATGGAAAGACTCACGCCGCAACAACGTTCACAAATTGTTGAAATTTGTTTTCAAAATCAGCGTTCTATTCGCCAAACTTATAAAGCACTTCGTGAAATTTATGGTTTACATAATCGTCCATCAGAGCAGCTTATTCATCGAACTATCGATAGATTTCGAACAACATTTTCTCTACTCGATGCAACAATAACAAGAAAAAGAATACAAATTATTCAAGTTTATCGCACGTAATTACATTCTTTACTTATGTTCATTAATGTTTTTTTTTTCTCCAGAGAAAGAACCTGATACATTCGGACCCAAAATCTCATCAGTAAGGAGTTATTTGAATAAACAAAATAATCATTTAAAAATATATAACAATACCCTCTTACACAACACATTTCTGCAACAACTAACCAGAAATGTTCATTGAATTTGGGTGGTTTTTGGCAAATTCAAGTTTCTTCGATAACTATGATGTGATTTAGGTTGCATATTGTCAATATTTTCAATAAAAGTAAAATATATTTCATAATAATGGCAAAGTTTTCAATGGTTTTTCTTATAGTTATAGATAAGTTATTACGCGTAGTTCTAGAGTTTTTTTCACGAAAATTGAAGCTTTATTGTGTAGGATTGGTATTATATTCAAAGTTTAAAGTATTGTCTGTCGTTATCCACTAATTTTCCCATCTTTCTGGCAATTGATGAATCCTATGGCAAAAATATACCTGATCTTTGTCCATTATTCATGCGTCCATTTTTTCATTTCATAGTATTTGGAGAAGTGCTGGTCAGCCAGGCCATGTTGCATCGATCTGAACAGTAGATAATCTGGAAGAGCAAATTTAGGATTGGAATATTTCAACGTTCCGTTCTCATCTTCTTAGCTATGATATTATGGTAGAGCACAAGCAGCTAGAACAAAAGTTGATATGTCAGTCGAAAGCACACTAAAAGAGGTATTTTTCGGTGAAGAGAAAACACGTCATGATAATTTTTCATCGATAAAACCATTGGAGAAATATGACTGGTTTTCTTCAGAATCGTGATATTCATCTGCTTACCACGCTCGCAAAAAGAATTTTTCGGCATAGGGAACTTCTTATCTTATACCAAATTTAATTCGGATTTCCAGATATGTGGTCGAATTTGACGAGGCTTCAAGTATAATTGATTTTATGGAAAAACTTGAAATATTTCGTGAAATCAAGACATGTTGAATTGAAGAATAACCATCAACATTTCGACAATGTGTTATGGACATTTTTTGATGCAGATAACTTGTATGATCTCTCAACTAAGTTTGGCCCTTTTGAAAGTAGACACTCTGTATAATAAACTATTATACGCTTGTTCAACAGTGGAACAATTTAAATCTCTAAAGCGTGTTACAAACGTTGTAGTGTCTTGGAGACTGCAATAGTTAGAACCAATTTCACTTCATCTGTTCAGTTTAACCTCATTCTTTGAAGCAACATAAAAGGGAGTTTCACGTTATAAGTTTAGTGATACTCGACCAGTAGACCATTATTATTTCCCTTCCACAAAGAGCATTATCCGGAAACTGCTCAACTTATTGCCGTCGCTATAATTGCGCTGAAGCTCATACAACTCGGTATATCTTTCGGATATCCCAAATTTGCATGTGTTAACAAGGAAAGAATCGAGTAGTCAATTGGCAGTATAGGGTGATATCCGACCCATTCATCCAAATATATGTGGTAATATTACAAAATAATATGCCCTTCGACGCTCGTATAACAACCTGATACCAAATTATATTCATCCCTTTCAGTTTCAGGGGCGGAACTAAGGAAATACGAATATTCATTCATAGAATTATGTTAGAGACATTTTAGTAAGGAATGATTTCACAATGTATAAATACACACGTGTTTAAAATCTAGGGATGTTAAAAATATTCGAAAATGAGCTATTCCAATTTTAAACCAAGTTAACAGTATTTGATGCTCCGCGTATTGACGTCTACTATTTTTAAATATAAGGCATTTTATATTAATGTCAAGAGATTATTGATAGATTAATCGGCCTATAACTTCTTTTCTGTAAAATGAGCGCAGACTGTGCTATCGGGGTTTTTTTTTCAGAGTGATAGAACTTTCGATAGGGATAACTGTGATTTGACAGAAGGTAGAAGCCAAGTTGTTTTGACATTTCTGCTCAGTAAGCATTGACAAATTATCATGGAACGACTCACGCCGCAACAACGTTCACAAATTGTTGCAAAATCAGTGTTCTATTCCCCAAACTTATAGAGCACTTCGTGAAATTTATGGTTTCCATATTCGTCCATCAGAGCAGCTTATAAGTCGAAATAACGATAGGTTTCGGACAACATTTTCTCTACTCGATGCAGCAACAATAACAAGACAAAGAACTGTACGTACAGAACAAAATATCGCTGCTGTAAGTCATAGTGTTAATGATGATCCAGATTTGTCTATTCGTCGACGTTCACAACAAGTTGGACGCTATGCATCCACCTCATGGGAAATTTTGCATAAAGATCTCAGTCTACACCCATACAAGATCCAACTGGTTCAAGAACTGAAGCCACTTGACCATAATAAGCGTCGTTTGTTTGCTAATTGGGCCCTAGAACAGCTTAAAGTTGATCCATTTTTTTATCGTAAAATTGTGTTTAGTGATGAAGCTCATTTCTGGTTGAACTGCTATGTGAACAAGCGAAATTGCCATATATGAGGTGAAAACAATCCTCAAGAAGTTCTGCAGGTTCCATTGCATCCTGAAAAATGCACTGTATGGTGTGCTTTACACGCTGTATGTATCATCGGTCCATATGCATTTAAAAACGATTCAGGAGCTAATGTTACAGTGAATGGTGCTCGTTACAGATCGATGATCAATGATTATTTGTTTCAAAATTTGAATGGTATCGACCCAGAAGTGTTTTGGTTTCAACAAGATGGTGCTACACCTCATGCTGCTACCATAACAATTGATTTACTGAGAGAAAGATTTGGCGATAACATTATTTCGAGAAATGTTCCAATTAATTGGCCTCCAAGATCATGCTACATAACTCCACTGGATTATTTTCTTTAGGGTTATGTCATTGGTTTATGCTGATAAACCAGAAACAATAGACGCTTTGGAAGCCAACTGAACTCGTGTTAGTGATGAAAAAATGCCTGAATTACTCGAAAAAGTGGTCCAAAATTGGTTTGGTCGAATGCGGTACCTCAGAGCTAGTCGTAGTGTACATATGCCGGAAATTATTCTTAAAACAGAAATGTCAAAAAATTGTCTTTCAAATGAAAAAAAATATGGCTGCAATCTTAATTTAAATGTGTTTTATTTGAATCAAAAAATCTGTCGCTCTAAAAAAAAACATGAGGTCTAGGTTTATTTACAACATTGAAGTTCAGTTGAATGTCCTGAAAACACTATATTAATAACACTCAACGCAAAAATAGTTACTGAGCTTCTGCGTCTTTATACTTTGTCTCGATTCTAGTCTAACACGTTTACTCTATCAACTGTCTATTCCCGAACTGTACTGTCTACCAATTACTTCTCCGCGAACTTCCTTCTTCGCCAACTGCATCTTTCTGACTGGCTGCTTCTTTCTGACCGCTTCTTTGTAACTGACTCCTTTCTAACTACTCAAAAAAGTGGCCGCTTCGTCTCAAACCCTGACTGTCCCCACCGACTCAAGTCGGTGGCGTACGACTTCGCTCATTGGACTCTTAGATTTTATATTAATCAATACGAGAAATATAACAATAAGGACGAATTCGAAACACCCCATATCTCGATATATACTTCCAGGACCGTTGACGTTTGTTGCTTCAGCAATAAATCTCTCCTCATTATGACCACTAAATTCACTCAAGTCACAGTCACAGCAGAAACTTGCTTCAATCCGCACATCTCCAGCACAGAAGCTCATCTCTCTCTCACACCAAAGAGTTTACACGCATTCAAAGAAGGAACTTAATTCACACGCATTTTGAACTTCACAATCTCAAAGAACATTTTCGTCCACCCTCTCGTGATAATACTATACCGCAATAAAAGTCCTGAAAATTAATGTATTATCTTTTCTAAGTACGTAGAAATTGTTAAAAAGTCTTCGCATTTCGTTCAATTGAGGAACCTGGAGTGGAAGATTCCGGTTCGTTACTTTGGAGGGAAATAACTACAAGTGGTTACATCCCAACTACCACGTTTTTCGACGCAATCAATCGATTACATCATTCCAATGTAGGTGTATTATGCAATGCGCCTTCAATTTCATTTAATTACCATATTTTTCTTATTGGGAAACCCTTCATAACCGTCCACTGACTGCTTTTGGGCTGAATTCAATGCCGAATTAATTAAACCGATCAAACCGAAAGAGTTGATATTATATTATATCATATCATATCATATATCTTATCATATCATATATCTTATCATATCATATTATATTGCGAATATAAATTTAACATTGTTTGTTTTTTCTGTTATTCCAAATATCAAATCAAAATTCAATATTCAGTCCTGAATCCGTTCTGGATCTAAATGCGGACAAAAGGAAAATTGTCACTATTGGACTGGAACAGCCAGTACCGCTTTTAAGGAAAGCTTCATCGAACACGAAATGATACAATTGTTTTCTAATCTAATCCTCCACAGGCTGCAGTTCTCGAAAACAGTAATTGGGGAATTTGAAGTTTTCGTCTCTAATCAATTGAACGGCTTCAAATAAAGAAAAACTTCTGGAGGCCGTTAAGTAACAATTATTCGTTTCCATTCATCAAATCAGAAGAGAATGTCGGATTATTGGTCGATGCTTGGAAGAATGAATCTTAAAAGATTATAGAAACACTGACGTTTGGTGTGGAACTCAAACCTGTTGTGAATGACTACAAAAAAACAACAGCCTTTACTATTCACATGACTTTAATAATTTCTCAAGAATGGAGTAAAGTTATCGGTTATAATTGCACAAGATTCGGGTATTTTTTCATAGAGTGATAGAACTTTAAATTAAATAAAACACATTTAAATTAAGATTGAAGCCAATTTTTTTTTATTTGGAAGATAATTTTGTGACATTTATGTTTTAAAAATAATTTCCGGCATATGTCCACCATGACTAGCTTTGAGGAACCGCATTCGACCAGACCTATTTTGGACCACTTTTTCGAGTAATTAAGGCCTTATTTCATCAATAACACGAGTTATTTTGGCTTCCAAAGCTTCTATTGTTTCTAGTTTATCAGCATAAACCAATGACTTGACATAACCCCAAATAAAATAATCCAGTGGAGTTATGTCGCATGCCAATTAATTGGACCATTTCTCGAAATAATCTTTCTTTCAATAAATCAATTGTTACGGTAGCAGCATGAGGTATAGCACCATCTTGTTGGAACCAAAACACTTCTGGGTCGATATCATTCAAATTTTGAAACAAATAATCATTGATCATCGATCTGTAACGAGCACCATTCACAGTAACATTAGCTCCAGCATCGTTTTTAAAGAAATATGGACCGATAAAATAGAAAAAGGCTTTTTACTTGATAGAATAAATATAACAAAATTTGAATATCAAACCAGATTTAATCTGTTAGTCTTCTACAATTTTAAAATTTGAATATTAAAACAAATTGAAATATGAAATTTTAATTTCAAAAAAATTTTTTATTCAAAATACTTTTAGAATTAAATTAATGTCTGAAACAAGCACCGCTTACATTTAATAGACGTATATAATCAAACCTCAATATATAATGTCAAATGGAATAAATAAACCAAAAGATATACGAAAGTCATTAAAATTAATAAATTTCTGTGATTACAGAAAACTGTAAACAGAAAACCATAGAATGTCTTACAGTTTTCTGTGATTTTGTGACGAACTGACTACTTGGATTTTTAAAGTAAGTCTGTTTCAAATAAGTCCCGTGTTATATTCTAAGGTATGATATACTGATGGTTAGTTGATTTTGATATTTAAATGTTATCTAGGGCCGATGAAGAGATTATCCGTATTCTAATTGTTTATGAAGATATATTGCATGTTTTGAGAGATTTTTGAATTAACTTATTTGAATATTTAAATATATTAAATATTTCAAATAAATTATATTTTTTTATTCCTTAGGTTGTGTTTTATGTTTTTGAAAAGGAATTGGTTTCACTATGGTAAGATCAAAAACAAAATTTTGTCTCCTTCAAATATTCATTTATTAATTTTAATTGACTTTTTCATATTGGTTGGTTTATTTATTCCATTTGACATTGTTTATTGAGTTTTGAATATATACGTCTATTAAATATAAGCGTTGCTTATTGTAGGCATTAATTTAATTCTTAAAGTTTTTCGAATAAAAATTTTTTTGAAATTAAAATTTTAGAAGACTAACAGATTAAATCTGTTTTGATATTCAAATTTTAAAATATGGACCGATGATGTCTCCAGCGTGTAAAGCACATTATACATTTTGTCAGAATGCAATGGAACCTGCAGAACTTCTTGAGGATTGTTTTCACTTTATATACGGCAATTTTGCTTGTTTACATAACCGTTCAACCCGAAATGAGCTTCATGACTAAACACAATTTTACGATAAAAACGTGGATCAACTTCAAGCTGTTCTAGGGCCCAATCAGAAAACAAACGACGGTTATTATGGTCAAGTGGCTTTAGTTCTTGAACCAGTTGGATCTTGTATGGGTGTAGACCAAGATCTTTACGCAAAATTTTCCATGTGGTGGATGCACAGAGTCCAACTTTTCTTGAACGTCGGCGAATAGACAAATCATTATTAACACTAAACTTACAGCCGCCATATTTTCTTCTGTACGTACAGTTCTTTGTCTTGTTGTTGTTGCATCGAGTAAAGAAAATGTTGTCCGAAATCTATCGATATTTCGACGAATAAGCTGCTCTGATGAACGATTATATAAATCATAAATTTCACGAAGTGCTCTATAAGTTTGGCGAATAGAACACTGATTTTGAAAATAAATTTTAATAATTTGTGAACGTTGTTTCAGCGTGAGTCTTTCCATGATAATTTGTCAATGCTTACTGAGCAGAAATGTTAAAACAACATGGCTTCTACTCTCTGTCAAATAACAATTATCCCTGTAGAAAGTTCTATCATTCTAAAAAACAACCGATATATAATCAATATAAAATATTTTTCTAAATGTCTCGGAAGAAACCTGTTATATAGTTTTTGTTAATACATTTGTATTAATACGTTTCATGTCGGGATGTAAAAAGTTTTTTCCGAGACATTGAAAAATATTTTATATTGATTATATATAAGGATATCAATTTGATAGTTTTTGTATATAGTTTCAATATAAATTGTAGAAGTTAGAATATATAATTCTGAATTTGAAGTAATTTATATTGTTTACACTTCAGCAAAATTATACCGAAAAGAAAGCCTAATGATGACAAAATGAAGGTTTTGCGAGATGGAATAATGGAATAATGGAATAATAAACTAGTAACGACATGATAATATTGAAAACTATCGATAAAGAGGATTCATACTCAGTTTTTCAGTCCGAATTTCCACCCCGGAACGCTTCCAATGGATCAGATAACGGCGCTTTATTTACCTCGACAAAACTATAATGAACTACATCGGAACCTGCCCGGCACTAATATCGGAATTTTTCCCATTAATTTTCCGCCCTGGATCCTCCTCTGTGACGACTGAAAAACGACAGGACCGCAATTTTCCATTAATCCCGCAGGTTTCAATTTCGGCACACGTCGAGATTGAACTTTTCGGCAGCTCAGCGTTCCGATCGCGTACAAGAAAAAGTTCGGGAAATATGCCGGCACATGAAATAATTATATCCATAGTTTTTCCACGGCAGCGGTCCCGGCGGAAATCCCAGATAGAATCACATTAGGGCCCGCGGGGACGTCCTGAAATTGACGTGAAATTATTATTTATGGGAGTCTTTAATTCGAGCCGCTTGCAGCAGCTAATGAAGGGAATTTTCATTTGAATTTCAAATAAACGGAAAATTCTTCGATGATGACGGTGCCGTATCGACGGGAACTCTCATATCTGACAGTGATTTCGGCGAGACTGCATTAATGAGCCCCATTTTTTCACTTCGAAATTTCCCCTCAACAGTCATCAATAATTCATGAGAATTTTATGAAATCATCCGGATGTTTTCATAAGTGCGTTAAAAAAAACCTCTGCTAAAATTTTGCAGAAAGGTGCCTTCATTCCATATTTAAATGAACAAAATTTTGTCAGAACGCAAGGTCCAAAGCTACTGTACAGCGAATGCAAATAACTATTGCATTCAACTGAATAAAATAATTTAATTTTTCGCATTTTGACTGATAATGTGCTATTTCACTACATTCAAAATGGTTTAATAAGGTGGCATTTAATCACATACAACTGTCATTTTACTGGATAGTACTATCACTGTTAATAAAATATATCAACAGTAAAATTATTCAAATTTGAAAACTTCAAAATTCCAAATTTATTCAATTTCATTCGTCCTTCCCGAAAAACTATCGGGTGTTCTTTTTACAGTGATAGAACTTTCGATAAGGTTAACTGTGATTTGACAGAAGTTCGAATCCATGTTGTTTTGACATTTCTGTTCAGTAAGCATTGACAAATTATCGTGGAAAGACTCACGCCGAAACAACGTATACAAATTGTTAAAATTTATTTTCAAAATCAGTGTTCCATTCGTCAATCTTATAGAACACTTCGTGTAATTTATGATTTACATAATCGTCTATCAGAGCAGCTTATACGTCGAACTATCGATAGATTTCGGAAAACATTTTTTCTACCCGATGCAACAACAGCAACAAGACAGAGAACTACATGTACAGAAGAAAATATCGCTGCTGTAAGTCCTAGTGTTAATGATTATACAGATTTGTCTATTCGTCGACGTTCACAACAAGTTGGACCCTATGCATCCAACACATGGAAAATTTTGCGTAAAGATCTTGGTCTACACTAGACTGATTCAGAAAAATTGACTAATTTTTTTTTCTTATTTATATCGAAAATCGTCTTCGTAATGGTAACAAAAAAGTACTGTGAAAGTTACAGCTCTTAATATTAATATTAAGAGGTGCCGCATCGTGAATTTCCATTTCCCATTTAAATAACATCGGAACGATGATCGCTTGGACTTTGGAATTTTTTAACTCTCGGTAGAGATAATCTTTTAGAATGATCGAAATAGATTTTGATAGAAAATTTAACGCTCTACAAAAATGGTCTCCTACAATTTTTGATATATTTATTTTTTGAAAAGTTATTTAACGTTAAAGTTGGATTGATTTGAAATTTTTATATTTCTCTCATTTTCCGACGAACTTTATGGAAAAATTTTATAGTACATTATTTGTAGAAAATTCAATATCCTATAATTTATCTCCATAAAAGTTTTTGATATTTCTTGAAGATCATAAATTACCTGCAAAAAACAAAAATTTCTGTCAGAAGAGCACTTCTTTTAATATCACACTTGAAAACTTTGTGATGAAAAAAAACAACACCAAAGCTTCCTGAAAATTCGGAAGTTTACGCGCAACAATACTGTCTGTGGGAACTCCAATTAAGTAAACTTCCTTATCCATTTTAATTATCCAATAAATGAATAAAATGTCAAGTGTCGTTGGAAAACAGTTCAAAAAAACATAAAACACGTAATAAATAACAAATATGAACCAAAGTTAACTTATCGCCTAACACAAGCAAAATATAATACAAAACCAATCTTAGAAAAATTAATTCTCAAATTATGAAAACAATATATTTATGAGAATGAGAAAAAATGGTGAAAAAAATAATTCAATAAAAAACGTTCAAAAGCAAAGATTACTTCTTCACTAGTACACGTCACTCACAGTATTGAATGCGTAACAAAGAGGAAGTATTACTCAAATCAAAAAAGCTCGGCAATCACCTAATTCTTGGAAAAACAACAGCGTTGAAGCATATAAAATATAGGTAGAGGGGGCAAGTTTAAAGGGATTTTTAATTGACATAGATAGTAGAGTCATATTAAATGCAAAATATATTATATATAAAATGTCTTTATTTACTCTCGTGAATTAGTCGTTTTGACCATGAAATTATTTCCAGTGATCAAATAATATAAATCGGCATTATTTGTCGAAAAAAAATCTTACACAAATATTAATTAAATTGCTATTAACAATAAATTTGTTAGTTAAAAATCTATTTATTGAAGTGTAATGATTGATTTTCAGGAGTAAAATGACATTTGTTCAAAGAAATTTTTGTTTTTTGCAGGTAATTTATGATCTTTAAGAAATATCAAAAACTTTTTTGAAGATAAATTATAGGAAATTGAATTTTCTACAAACGATGTTCCATAAAATTTTTTTATAAAGTTAATAGTTGCGTTGGAAAATGAGAAAAATATAAAAATTTCAAATCAATCCGAATTTAACGTTAAATAACTTTACAAAAAATAAATAGATCAAAAAATTGTAGGAGACCATTTTTGTAGAGCGTTAAATTTTCTATTAAAATCCATTTCGACCATTTTAAAATATTATCTCTACCGAGAGTTAAAAATTTCCAAAGTCCAGGCGATCATCGTTCCCATGTTATTTAAATGGGAAATGGAAATTCACGATGCTCTTAATATCAGTATTGAAAGGTGTAACTTTAACAGTACATTTTTCTTACCATTACGAAGACGATTTTCGATATAAATAAGAAAAAAAAAATTGGTCGATTTTTTTGAATCAGTCTAGTCTACACCCATAAAAGATCCAACCGGTTCAAGAACTAAAGGCAGTCGACCATAACCAGCGTCGTTTGTTTGCTGATTGGGCCCTAGAACATTTTGAAGTTGATCCACTTTTTTATCGTAAAATTGTGTTTAGTGATGAATCTCATTTCTGGTTGAACGGCTATGTAAACAAGCAAAATCGGCGTATATGGAGTGAAAACAATCTTCAAGAAGTTCTGCAGGTTCCATTGCATCCTGAAAAATGCACTGTATGGTGTGCTTTACACCTTGGAGGCATCATCGGTCCATATTTCTTTAAAAACGATGTTGGAGCCAATGTTACAGTGAATAGTGCTCGTTACAGATCGATGATCAATGATTATTTGTTTCAAAATTTGAATGGTATCGACCCAGAAGTGTTTTGGTTTCAACAAGATGGTGCTACACCTCATGCTGCTACCGTAACAATTGATTTAGTGAAAGAAAGATTTGACGATAACATTATTTCGATAAATGGTCCAATTAATTGGCCTCCAAGATCAGGCGACATAACTCCACTAGATTATTTTCTCTGTGGTTATGTCAAGTCATTGGTTTCTGTTGATGAACCAGAAGCAATAGACGCTTTGGAAGCCAACATAACTCGTATTATTGATGAAATAAGGCTTGAATTACTCGAAAAAGTGGTCCAAAATTGGTCTGGTCGAATGCGGTTCCTCAGAGCTAGTCGTGGTGGACATATGCCGGAAATTGTTTTTAAAACATAAATATCACAAAATTATCTTTCAAATAAAAAAATTTGGATTCAATCTTAATTTAAATGTAGTTTACTTCAATTTAAAGTTATGATTCTCCATCTGCATCTGAATGATCTTGAGGTGCCATAAAAAATAATAACAAACGTAAGTCTTCACGTTAACCGCAGAATTTAGTCAAATTCATGAAAAAGCAGCATAAATAATAGTATCATAGCTATTCCAAGGAAACAATATATCGATAAAATCACTGATTTCTAAAACACTTATAAATCTAAAATAATCGCCAAAATCCTACTGAATACTGAAGAGATCCACATATTTTTATAAAGGAAAATTAAACGGGAGAAACCACTTAGGGAATTTTATGCCTACTTGTTACTGTCTATGCCAGGAGTAAGAGTCTATGGTCACTTCGTAGACTTGCGCTTGTGTGTAAATGTAAACACCGAGAGATGAGCGTCTGTTCTTTCCAGAATGGTTGTAGTTATCTTCGGCATCTGAACGCCGGCTTCAGAGAGTCCAGTTTTCCTTTGTTAGAAACAGAATTTCATTACCCATTGTTCATTGAAGGATAGACACAAAGAGAAGTCGACTAAGCTGCTCCCACATGTAAAGTTATTGTATTGTATTGAATTACTTGAGGTCAACGTGAGTGTTATTCGCGTATTTCATGTATTCTTTATTCATTAGTTGTTTTTACTGTATTAAAGCTCCAGCTATGGGAGAGCTGTTTACCTCAATCTGAATTGACCATTTAACATATTTCATATATGTAAGCGTCTTTATCTTCATTTCATTTATTGGCATCTAGAGGTGGTTAACAATGGTACTTTGTTTGAGAATTCAAAGTGTTTAGAGTGAATGAAATGGGGATCTACAATTACTATCACAACAACCCTGTGTCTTCAGAAGGCATTTCTGAACACCTGTATTATTATATATAAAGATTGTAATGAATAGGTAGTTGAATAACTGACACCCCAACCTCTGTGTCTTCATAATGCCGTAACAAGGCCTTTCTGAACAACTATATTATTCGATATGAAGATTATAATGAATAGGTAGTTAAATAACAGACACCGCAACCTCTGTGTCTTCAGAATACCGCAACAAGACATTCCTGAATAACGATATTCTGCGTTTAGATTATAATAATCTAATTAGATAGAAGGTGTGAATGGGGAATTCCTGACCAAAAGGTTATTATTAAACTACCTCGAAGATCTTTGTCACATGTTCCTTTTGCCATGTTATCCGTGTGTTCACTCAATTGATTGCTGTATTTAACTTTGCTTGCAGAATTACTGTGTTTAAGGATATTAGAAAGGTTGTCGATCTCTGGAACCTTGATTTTATGAATAAAGGGAAGGATAGGGTTGAAGAATGTATGGGAGCTGAAGAGAGGTCAAGATTTTTATCCCCGATTCTTTTTTTGTCATAAAGTATAACCTCGTTCTCATACATTGAGTTAGGTGCGGGAATCATATATTGTATCTTTACTTAACCTTGTATTCTGAACTTCCCGTCACTGTTTCCTCTCGTTCAAGTGTAACTTGGGTTGTCTACACAACATAATGTCCTATTCTCCCGCTACTAGATGATCACGGTAAAAAGGTTAGTCTTCTTTAGAGTACTCTATATAGAACGAGATAGCTGGGTAGGATCAAACAAAATTTTTGGCATTTCATTTGTAATGGTTTATTTAATATCTACAGTCGACTCTCGTTAATTCAAACCTGAGATAATTCGAACCTCTCTATAATTCAAAGTTATCACGAGTTCCCTACTAAATCTCTTTATATTTCGAACTAAATCAATACATTTTCATACACTTGGTAATTCGAACGAAAAAATCATTGCTATTTAACAAAACGACGCGTTAATTCGAACTCATCAGCGTCCAACACTCGACAATTCAAAGTTGCAGAGAGAAGAGGCGTAAAGATTGTAAGTACATTTTGCGACAAGTTCAAACTTGTATGCGACAAGTTCAAACTTGCGAGCCTTTGCGAGCCTTTGTTTTTGTTATGATTAGTTTGACTATTTTACGCACACACTTCTTACGAATTGGTTTGTTTAGTTATTCAGTGACTGTTACTCTTTCGTTGGTATCCAGATTAAAAGTTAGTGTTAGTTATGAGCCCTAGAAAGTATAGTAGTTTGACGATTGCTGAAAAGAAAAAGTTAATCGAAAAAGTAGAAGAAGATGAGAAGAAGAGTCATGTTGCAAAAGAATTTAATATTCCTGAGTACTCTCTCAACAATAATAAAGCACAAGGAGAAAATTAATGCTGCTCAAACTGCTGGAGTACGGAAAAGACCTACTAAAGGTGAATTTCCTCGTCTGGAAGAAAGCCTGGTCATTTGGCTAAGACAGTGTAGAGGACAAAAAGTGTCTATTAGCGGAAAATTGTTGAAGGAAAAAGCAAAAGAGTTCGCGTCTACTCTAAGCATCAAAAACTTTGCGGCAAGTGAAGGGTGGCTTACAAATTTCAAAAAGAGAAATGGAGTTGTTTTTAAAAAAGTTTGTGGGGAAAGTGGAAGTGTTGATGATGCAGTTTGTTTAGATTGGCACGGTAAATTGAAGACCTTGATTGAAAACTATAATGCCCGAGACATTTTTAATACTGATGAAACTGGCCTATTTTTTAAATGTTTACCGGACAAGGCGCTTACTTTTAAAGATGAAAAATGTCACGGAGGGAAACATAGTAAAGAGAGGTTGACAGTTTTACTTGCAGTAAATATGGATGGATCGGAAAAACTTAAACCCTTAGTGATAGGAAAAGCAATGAAACCGCGATGTTTCAAAGGAGTGAAATCGTTTCCAACAGATTATCGTGCTAACAAAAAAGCTTGGATGACGACAGAACTTTTTAACAATTGGCTTTTAACAGTTAATGGGGACATGAAACGACAAAAGCGGAAAATTTTACTATTTTTAGACAACTGCACTGTCCACAACAGTCCTCATACATTGTCTAACGTGGAACTCTACTTCTTTCCGCCAAATACAACTTCCAAATTGCAACCATTGGACCAAGGGATTATCCATAATTTTAAGACGTTCTATCGCAAAGAAATTTTTAAGATCGTTTTAGAATCTCTCGACAAACAGCTAACTGCAAATATCACGGTTCTGACAGCTATTTTACTAATTGACAAAGCATGGAGAGCTGTAACACCCCTAACGATTCTCAATTGCTTCAAAAAATCCGGTTTCTCAAAAGAAAATCAAGAAAATCTTCCAATACATATAGATGATGAAGAACCAGCAATAGAACCATTAATTGAGATCAGCGGTGTGAGTTTTTCTGATTTTGTTCAAGTGGATGAAAATGTTGCTGTCTCAGGTTCACTAACCGATGGCGAAATTTTATCTGCGACAGATACGCAAAGTAACGATGAAGATGAGGACGATACATCGGAACCTTTGGCAGAGGTGTCAGTTAAGGAAGCAAGATCCTCATTTGATACCTTACAAAGCTTCTGTCTACAAAACGAAAGTGATGAAAAAGCATTTCAGGCACTTTTTCTCTTAAAAAAAGTTATTGAGCAGTGTGCCACCAGCAGAATTGTGCTTTAAAGCAAACCAGTATAACAAAGTTCTTTCGAAAGATTAATTAATTCACATTACGAATACATGTACATATGTACACGAATGTACCTCTTAATTCTTGTCATTTTTATTAAATAAAAATTACCAACACTTAATAATTCGAAGTTTTATTTATTTTCTCTCACAAATTTCAAACCATTTGATACTTCAAACACTCGATAATTCGTAATATTTCAAGAGTCCCTCGAGTTTCGAATTAACGAGAGTCGACTGTATAACAATTTTCCAGATTTGTGCAAATTTAGGCTAAGTTCTTATGATAATCATTATTACAAAAACTGAAAATGGACTAAAAATCGATTTTAAATCAACCTATTATTTTTCCTACAGAACAAATCACATTGACGCTGTAGTTTTTTTCCTGTCGTTACTTTATACCCAGAAGACTTGCCCCATATATCGCGTTCTCATATATAAATTAACGTCGTCTTCTCATTTCGTCAAAAACCATATAAAATATTCCAGGGGAGGAGTTTGCATACTCAAGTTCACGAGTTGTTCAAGATTTATGTAGTATATCGTTCGGAACAGGCGCGCTCCGCAACGACCCTAATACCTGAAAATTGCTTAATAACCATATTTTATTGCCTTCCTTCTGGTGAAGATTTTCGAACAAAGTTATTCTGCCATGAAATGAGGAACGCGGATGTCGCATATAGAGCATATTTGAAATTTTAATGCCGTCATGAAAGATTGAGAAGTCTGCGCTACAATTTTATCTCTTAGGTAATTATCGAATGATGTGAGAAAGTACCGGGATCTGGAGGGTTACGGCTCTCTGAAAGACTTTCAGTCTTTATGGTCTTCGAAGGTGAACAACATTTTGTGCTGGCAGTGAATCTTGAACATTTTTTGTATTTCGTGGGCCTTTAATTTAGGTTCATTTTTGATTTTCATTGTATAATTGTATAAATTATGAATTTGAGTCTACCTCAGACGCTCCAGTACCGGTCTACCGTATCCAGTACTCGAATTACACCATCGAGGCGCCAAGACATCCGCTGGTGAGGTCCTGAAATCAGTAAATTTTCACTGTATTTGGAGCCGATAATTACTGTAACATTTATATTTGGAAAAGTACATTTGTTTACGATCCTATTGAAGCCTCTTTCATTCCCTCGCAACAGAGCTTCCATACTGGTTTAATCGGAAATTATATATTTTCAAAGAAATTCTTATGAAGAACTCAATAATTCAAAAATTGTAAATTATCCTTCATCCCTACATTCATGCCAGTTTCGCCACTGAGGACCCCGTTCGCTCCTCCACATTCTCGTTCATGCTATCACAACCATTTTCAAAATTCCATGAACATGTTAAAAAAATGTATATGAGACAGTAATTTATTTCCACAAAAATGTTTGTACTACTACAACAATTGTTTCACCACGATGTGGCTTCTTCAGGTATCACATTGTACTGTCTGATTAGAGACAGTACAATGTAATACCTGAAGAAGCCACATCGTGGTGAAACAATTGTTGTAGTAGTACAAACATTTTTGTGGAAATAAATTACTGTCTCATATACATTTTTTTAATTAAAATGAGTTTCCACCAAGTAAAGACCGAATCTATCAAATATCCATGAACATGTAGCTGAAAACTTTGGGACCACTAGCTGAGAAACACTTTCATGGGAATACAATATAACATTAATCAATTATTGTTAGAACTGAAGCTTATATCGAGTCCCAAGCACGCGAAGGAAAATATTAATCATCTGGTGATCTGTCGGTCGTAAATTAGCACCTGGAAGTTTCTGTTCCCCCGTTTTCGACATAGAACGTTATTAATTGGCGATTTGGTCTACATTTAGGGCGATGTTTTATTCATACAGATTTCTCCTAATTATTTTTCGTTTGCTCATTGCATGTTAGGAACAATTCTGCAGCACGAAATTCTAATTATAAAGTACTGACTTTCGCCTACAGTTTTACCCGCTTATTACCAACATTTTCGGAATTTTTTCGTGATAATTGCGAAATTGCAGCACCGTAATAACGCAAATAGGTAAATACCAGTTGATACTACATGAATATTGACTGGATGCAATATGAGCATGTTGTGGTTCACTTATACGTTTTGTTTTGCTGGAAACGAAATTGTAATTGGAATTCGGTAGCATCCCTTTATTTAAAAAATATGAAGCCTTGAAATTTGATGATGGTCCAGTTTTAGATTATTTTATTCGCCATAAAACTAATCGAGGAACGGTCATGTTTATGTGGTTATTTTATTAACATTTCTACGGAGAGTGTCCAAGAGTAATTATAACTAATAGAGAGTATAATAATAAAAATAAAAAATTTATTGAATTTTTTATTGTTTCGGTCTCTCTAATTTTTAGTTTCAACGAATGAAATCTGATGTTCTTTCGTCCTATTTTCAAAAGATATGGCTGTTTAGCCAATGCAATATCTACCGCACGTTAACCTATATACTCCTGATCTCTTGTTCTTATTGATTATATCTTTATTATATTTTATCGATTTACCTAAAGATTTTATGGTTGTATATGGAATATTGAGATCTCGATTTTTTTTCAAATATCTAGCTATCAGTTCAGATTTTGCATACGGTAAGCAAATATAGTTTTAATTTTTATTCTTATTTGTGGTAAAATTAATGACATGGATTGTTTTTGATGGATGTATATTTAAGAGTTTGTCGATAATTGATAGGTTATACTTTTTTCTTACTGCAATTCGTTGGATTATATTTAATTCTATCTGAAAATTATTCTGTGAGGTAGGTACGTTAACCTGTCTATAAAACATACTATTTATTGTATGCTGCTAATTTATGTGATAAGGGGTGATAAGGGGTATTGTTGAGTCTGTTTGCGCTAAATCGAAAAATCATGTCCATTATTAATTTGTTATTTTTAATGCTAAAAAATGTATTCTATCATTTCTTCTTGGTAAATTTTATTGTAGGGTATAATTGGTTTAAATATTCTGAGAATAACGAAAGTTACCTGGAAATACCCATGAACAGGCAAGTATTATCGTCAACGAAGCGGTACCAATAAACGAATAATTTGAAAACAGGGTGTTCTTGTATTTTGTTTCCAAGGAAATCCATAAATATTTCAGCTAATATTGGACTGAGTGGAGAGGGGCTTTCGTTGTCTTCATAAAATGTTCCATTAAACATAAAATAGTTTTGTGCAAGGCATGCGTTGAGAAAATCCATTATTTCTTGTTTAATTACCGGGCTTGTATGATTTTTCGATAGCAACATTTCCACTAATTTTATTGTTTGTTTTACAAGTACGCTTGGAAACAGGTTTTGTTTGTCAAATGAGATTAGTTCTTTTTGCTCAGACTTGTATTTGAAGAGAGCGATTTTGTGAAAGTGGTTAGTTACTCACCGAATGAAGTCAAAATATAATTGTGTAAACAATACATAAAATAAATAAAGATTTATGCTTGATAGAAGGTATATAAAATTATTTAAATATTTTAGTATTCACAGATATATTCTGTTAGCCTTCTATATATTTAATTTCAAAAATTATTATTTAATATTATAACTTCAGGAATTAAATTAATGTCATATAAGTACCAATTATATCAAACGACATATAAAATGAACATTCATTATAAAACATCCAAATGATATAACAAAATCCAATAAATATAAATAATCAACAAAAAACTAAATTAAATGATTTGAGTAGACAAAATTTTGTTTCTGGTCATCCCTCTTATGAAAATATTTTAGTAATGTTTTTACATATCTTGATATTTTCTAAAAAGTTACTTAGTTAGATATCCAATAATATTGAATATTCTAAGTAAAATAGTTTTATGATGAAATTCTTAAGATTATGTTAAACATTTTTGAAAGATATTTGTTTTCATAAGAGGGATGAGCAGAAACAAAATTTTGTCTACTCAACATATTTAATTTATAAGATTTTTGTTAACAATTTATATTTATTGAATTTTGTTATATCATTTCGATGTCTTATAATGAATGTTTATTTTATATGTCGTTTGATATAATTGGTACTTATATGACATTAATTTAATTCCTGAAGTTTTAATATTAAATATAAGTTTTTTTTAATTAAATATGTAGAACGCTAACAAAATATATCTGAAAATATTAAAATAAAATAAGAAGGAACGGTTTTTTACTTGATAGGAGGATTATTACAAAATTTGAATATCAAAACAGATTTAATCTGTTGTCTTCTACAATTTTAATTTCAAAAAATTTTTTTGAAGAAACTTTAAGAATTAAATTAATGTCTTTATAAGCACTGCTCATATTTAATAGACGTATAAAATCAACGCATGCCTGGAAGGAAACAAAAAATGTTTGCTTATTTGTATTTTAATTTCAATTGACAATTTATATTCGTTGGTTTTTCTTAATTCCATTTGATATTGTATGATGAATTTTGATTTTATACGTCTATTAAATATGAGCAGTGCTTATAAAGACATTAATTTAATTCTTAAAGTTTCTTCAAAAAAATTTTTTGAAATTAAAATTGTAGAAGACAACAGATTAAATCTGTTTTGATATTCAAATTTTGTAAATATTATACTATTTAAATAAACAATACATACATTCTGTCAAGAAAGTACCGGGAATTATCGATTTAAATCTGGCGGGGCAATAAGGCAGGTAAATTTTTTTTTCCTAGGTTGGTACCACTGTCCTTAATTACTATGCCAAGCTTGAGCGGGATCTGTCAACTAGTGTGTTTGCAACAGCTGATTAAGTCAGTCGATGTCAGAGTGATGCCGATTTTTACTATGGGTGATTACGTTGAGCAAAGAATTTGTTTAAAGTTTTGTGTTGCAAATGAATTTTCGTGTGCCGATGCATTGAAAATGTTGCAAAAGGCCTTTGGTGATAATGCTCTATCGAAAACTCGTGCATATCAGTGGTACAGAGCCTTCAAGAACGGTCGTGAAGTGGTCGCCCATCGACGGCTTCGATCGAAGATAACGTCGATAAAATTAAGGAAAGGGTGCTGGAAAACCGTCGTACCTGCTTGAGAGAGATAGCACATGATCTTAAGATATCCCACGAGTCCGCACGTAGGATTTTGATTGATATTTTGGGCATGAGAAAGGTGGCCGCACGACTCGTACCGAAAGACCTGAATTTTCTTCAAAAACGTCATCGCGAACAGGTTGCTTCAGACATGCTGGATCACTGTAATTCCGATTCTACATTCATGGAACGCATTATAACTGGTGATGAGACCTGGGTCTACGAGTACGATATGCAAACAAGCCAGCAATCATCGGAATGGGTGGCAAAAAATGAGCCGAAACCGAAAAAACCAGCCAAAGCCGCTCGAAAATGAAGGTGATGCTCATTGTTTTCTTCGATATCCGTGGCGTGGTGCACTACGAATTCGTTCCAGAGGGTCAGACGGTAAACAAGGAGTATTACCTAGGCGTTATGAAACGTTTGCGTGAGCGTATCCGTAAGAAGCGGCCAAATTTGTGGGCGAACAACTCATGGATTTTGCATGACGATAACGCGCCTTCTCACCGAGCTACGATTGTGACTGACTTTCTCGCCAAAAACTCAACAAACGTGCTTCAGCAACCACCGTATTCGCCGGATTTGGCTCCCTGCGACTTTTTCCTCTTCCCAAAACTAAAATTGCCCCTTCGTGGCACCCGTTTTGAGTCGATTGAAGCCATAAAACAAAATTCGGCGCGAGAGCTGAAGTCCATCCCGGAAAGCGCCTATAAAAAATGTTTCGATAATTGGAAGTGCCGTTGGCATAGATGTATTGGAGCAAATGGAGGCGACCCAATAAATTTTGACGATTAAATGTAAAAATGTTGTTTTAATTGAAAATTCCCGGTACTTTCTTGACAGAGTAGTATTAGCAGAAATAGAGTGTTTTACTTTGAATCGTCTAAAAATTTATTGAATCCTTTAAAACACAATGCGTGTATGGGGTAAGTAAAATTGCAGTACATTCAGAGGACAAAATAATTACAATAAAATAAAAAGAAAAGGAACACATAATCATACCACAACAGTACCAGAATATTCATTTTTATGTAGAAGCACCTTCCCAGTAATATTTCTTGAACTTCTTTCTTGATTTTAAATTCCTCTAAAAGCTTAAGTCTCGATGGCAAATATGATTGAATAATTTAATGCCACTGTTTATAGGTGAGCTCTCAAATTTAGTAGTTCTATCTGTATATTATCTACTATAGTCCATCTAGAAAGCATCTGGAATTTATTATTTTTCATAATTTTTTTGTAACATTCTAAGACAAAAGTAATGTATAAAATAGGTTGTGCAGATAGCCGGCTATGGCCAAAGTTGCGCGACACTATTTGTCGAATATTGTTGATTATCAACAGGTATTTATGGAATAATGTCGCAACCAGAAGAAAGAAAACAGGTAGAATATTTTTATAGAAAAGGTTTTTGTAACGTTAAAAAATTAGTGCAATTCAGTGAAATGGGAAAAAGCTTTGTATAAGAGACTATAAAGAGGATGAAAAATGGCATGGATATGAGGCATAGACTAGTTTCAGAAAGACCGCGTAAGATTAAAGAAAACAATTTAAACGCTTCATTGGCCTTAGGATGATAAAATCCGCGCCTGGGGTTTTGCAAATTGGCTACCATATTTGGAAATCAATGAAATATAAAAGTATGTCCAGAAACCGTCCGTATGTCAGAGAAAAGGCTACATATCAAGGAAACAAAAAAATCCTATAATGACATTTTTACAAAAGGAACGAAGGATAGAATTTTGTCAACGTTTTCAAGAAGGTAATTTCAATAATGTCTTTATATCTGATGAAAGTTGTATTCAACTTGGTGGAAATCATTGAAAATCATATCAAAACAACCTGTTATCATTCATATTTCTAAATTTCCCACCAAAATAAAGGTTTGGGGAGCAATATCTCAGCGTGGTGCTTCGCCTCTCTGTAAAGTTAATGGTATCATTAATAGTGAAAAGTATTGCGACATTCTAAACGATTTTCTCCTTGAAATGGTGCAGAGGGGTTATGTTTTCAGCAGGATAATTGAAGATGCCATACTTCGACCTATACTCAAGCTTGGATGCAAGAACACCAAGTGACAACCATTTTATGGCCAGCAGCTTCACCAGATCTTGGTTCCATTGAAAACATATGAGGACTAATGAAGATTGAAATTGAACGAGCAGCACTACGAAATGAAGATGATTTAATTCAGTCAGTTTTACAGTCCTGGACTACCATCACCGAAAATTATGGAGTTGATCTAGTTTCGGGTGTACCTCGACATTTAGTTAAGTGTTTACAGTTAAATGGAGGTTGTATAAGCGAATAAGATAAATATTTTGCTATAATTTTCTAATTTAAGAATTGAAAATATATACTAAATAATTCTGATTAGTTTTTTCTGGATACCTTCAAGACAGACTTGGAGCATTTCGTGATTTACGTGGAAAATTCAATTGAAATTGAATTCCCTCATAGCAATTTGTGTGTTTACCGAGAATACATTGAACACCCCTCGTATATCACAAGCTAGGGATAACGCATATCGCAAACTAGGGACAACGCAGCATAATGCAGGATTATACTTCACATGCCAGCGACAATGATTACACAGGTGAAAATTCCGACAACAAACAACGATCATTATGAATTCTGGCTTCTGGCCACAATTCAGCGGCATGACAACCGTATAATGGTGACAAATGGGTCAGAAGGTCCACTAATCCTGACCTGAATGGCAGAACAATGTTTCCAGGATTCCATCATGCTCAGTTGCCAACAAGTTTTGCTGGAAACCACCTTCGTTTTCAACTCACGTCGTTAGGTATGAAAATTCCGAATGTACGTCAGCTCAAGGGAAACCGGGTCGGGCAAAAACGCACTTAATTATTATGGGCAGGGAATAACAAAAGACAAGCAAATTCGTTTGGTGTTTTGATATTAGTTAGCTCAGTTTGCAGTGGTCAACAAGGAAGTATTCAACTTAAAATGCAATTTTTCTTCACACGTGAAACAGTTTTTCATTTGATTATTGAAATTTATTCAATGGAAGTTCTTGAAGGAAATGCTGTGTTGTGAGGGAGCTTCTACCTCTTAATTTTTAAGACGGCGTTTCGTTCTGAACATGTGAAACGTGAAACTCTTCAGACAGGGGTGTTTGCCTGTGACGCCAGTAACCATGTGTTCCGTTTTGGAATGGTCTTTGAACTCTGTGCCTCTTGCCCTATTTGAACTCGGTGGTCAGGAATTTTTAGACTAGTCGAGCCCTCTATATGATACGCCCGTCAATATGCAATAGAGCAAGGCAGGATACTGGACGAGGGGCGAAGAAGGTTCTCGCTACACACTTTCTTTTATTAGTAGCAAATGAATGTAAAATCGGTCGGGAACAGAAATGATTTCATCAGTTAGTTCTTTCGAATCGTACCCACCCTTTGTTTTGTAGGCTCAAAACGAGCATTTTTAGGTTATTCTTCCAAGGTCGGTTGTCATGATGCTTATCGCTCTAATTATATAGGGTGTCTCAGAATTCACTCCCCAGCAGTGGAATATGTATTCTGGAATTAGAAATGAGAATACCAAAATTCCAATTTTCAATTTGATCCCAACAAAAATGAATACACTAAAATTTAGTAGAAATATTAAAAACGACTAATCTTTTAGGTGATGTTAAACTTCCAAAACATCATCATTTTCGCTAATATAATAACAGGAATGGATTGCTTAATCAAAAGTTTCTTCAACCCTCGTTAAAATATTTTTACAACCTATCAAAAAATGTTCTAGTTTCAAAATCGACATTAATTAATTTACTTCGTGAATCCGGACAATAACATCATCCTCTCCGGCAGTAATAGTACAATGAATCTTTTCCTTCATGTATGTCCATAGCCACAAAACTACTGGTATCATGTATGGATGCCTGGGTGGCTACAGTATAGTTTTATTGTAACGGGTTATCCATTTCGTGGTCCGGATTTCACAGCCATGGTTCAATGACATCTGTCAAACAGAACTGTGATCCGAAGCCTCATAGGTTTAGTTGGAGGTTAGCCATGTAACAATATGGATCATTTTTCTACTGAACGTTTGGAAACTGTGAAAATTTACAACAAAAACAATGATTCTGTAGTAAGTACCGGGTGTTTTTTAGAGTGATAGAACTTTCGATAGGGATAACTGTGATTTGACGGAAGGTAGATGCCATGTTGTTTTAACATTTCTGTTCGGTAAGCATTGACAAATTATCATGGAAACATTCACGCCGCAACAAACGTTTACAAATTGTTAAAATTTATCTTCAACATCAGTGTTCTATTCTCCAAACTTATAGAGCACTTCGTGAAATTTAAGGTTTATATAATCGTCCATCAGTGCAGCTTATTCGTCGAACTATCGATAGATTTCGGACAACATTTTCTTTACTCGATGCAACAACAATAAGACAAAGAACTGTACATAGAGAAGAAAATATCGCTGCTGTAAGTCATAGTGTTAATGAAAATTAGAATTGTCGTTCACAACAAGTTGGAGTCTGAGCATCCACCGCATGGAAAATTTTGCGTAAACATCTTGGTCTACATCCATACATGATCCAAGTGGTTCAAGAACTGAAGCCACTCGACCATAATAAGCTTTGTTTGTTTGCTGATTGGGCCCTAAGAGAGCTTGAAGTTGATCCACTTTTTTATCGTAAATTTGTGTTTAGTCATGAAGCTCATTTTTGGTTGAACGGCTACGTAAACAAGCAAAATGGCCGTATTTGGAGTGAAAACAATCCTCAAGAGGTTCTGCAGGTTCCATTGCATCCTAAAAAATGCACTGTATGGTGTGCTTTACACACTGGAGGCATCATCGGTCCATGTTTCTTTGAAAACGATGCTGGAGCTAATGTTACGGTGAATGGTGCTTGTTACAGATCGAAAATCAATGATTATTTGTTTCAAAATTTGAATGGTGTCGACCCAGAAGTATTTTGGTTCCAACAAGATGGTGCTACACCTCATGCTGCTACTGTAACAATCGATTTATTGAAACAAAGATTTAGCGATAACATTATTTCGAGAAATGGTCCATTTAATGGGCCTCCAAGATCATGCGACATAATTCCACTGGATTATTTTCCTTGAGATTATGTCAAGTTATTGGTTTATGCTGATAAACCAGAAACAATTGACTCTCAAATTTACGCAATCCACGATACGGTAGTTAATCTGGAACCACAGATTCTTCCTTTCAAGCAATACTTTCGCTAATCCAATCTCTATGAATATCAGAAGGTCATAAAATGAATTATAAAATTGTCTTTGTAGATCTTCTGTTCCTCGATCGAACACATACCATAAAAATACATCATAAATACCATCACTGAATATTTTAAAGAAACTTCAACTTTTCTCATTCTTTGTTCATTCAACTTCAAATATTTACCAAAGCATAAATCGATATATTTTATCTATCCAGACATGAACAACATGATCTCTCTTCAACTTTTCAACCAACAAGATATTATACATAATTCAGCTTGCCTTTTCCACTCGGAAAGGATTCCCGATCTCAACAAGTATTGTACTGTCAATGGAAAATAAACTGTTGACTTTCATTTCTGCTAGGTGAGTGTCCTTGTGCTCACTTCAAATATTTATTCAATACTCCGCTTCTGAAGTACACAATATGCTGGTGTTGTAACTAAAATTGAGGATACCAATATTTACCCCGACTTATTGTTCCAGATAAGCGAAACAATTCAATTACGATTGGAATCATTCGCCATAGGATGATTGTTGCATCTCATTTAATGTTTTAAATATTTTTCATCAGTTATAGGGCATCTTCATTATTATCATGAAAAACTATTGAAAATTTTTTATAAAACTAGCTATTATAAATATTTCACTCATGAAATAATAAAAAGAGGCTTTTTCTCGATAGAAGGATTATTACAAAATTTTAAATATCATACAGATTTATTCTGTTAACCCCCTACAAATTTTAATTTAAAAAAAGTTATATTCAACAAAATTTAGAATTAAATTAAATGATTGTCTTTAGAACATACTGTGTCAATTTAGTAGACATATAGAATTAATGATTAGTACACAGTAGAATGAAAAAAAATTCGAAGAAATATGAATTGTCAATTTAAAATTTCAAAATAAATACTTAAAGAGTACAAAATTTTGTTTCTGATTTGAAGTGAAACACTTTATTTCCGCTTATTTTTATTTTTCAACGACAATTGTTTCGTCAATTGCAATCAAGAAATTTTGTTTCGTTCCTTGTTTTATGAAAATTAAATTCCTTTCCAAAAATGCAAAATATAACCTCACAAACTTCTTCAAAAACAACTTGCTCACAATTAGTTCCTTCAAAAAAATTACTGAAAAATGCAGAACATATTTAAAGAACAATTTAGTATTATTATTATCACAACGGTAACTCATCAGCTCAACTTCATATTTGAAAAATAAAATAATTAACAAAAGATATCTTACCAAACTAACTGAATGTGCTGTCTACTGCACAAATACCAGAATGGAGTTAACTTATACACATCCTACGTATTCTATGTTCGTCACAGAAATTTCATAAAGTTTGCAAGGTATTTTATGGACTCCTTTAAAACCAAATGATAATATGTAATAAGTGTGAACCAAAATATAAAATTATTATATATACAATAAAATAATGAAAAGAGGTATCTTCTTGAAAGAAGGATTATTACAAAATTTTAAATAACATACAGATTTATTCTGTTAACCTCTCACAAAATTCAATTTAAAAAAAAAATTTTATTCGAAAACTTTTAGAATTAAAGTAAATGAATGTCCTTAGAACGCACTATGTCAATTTAGTAAACATATAGAATTCATACTCATTACACAGTACCAAAAGAAATGAAATAAATTCAAAGAATTATAAATTGTCAACTACAAATTATTAAATAAATACTTGAAGAGTATGATATTTTGTTTCTTTCCTTGTTTTATGAAAACCAAATTCCTTTCCAAAAATGGAAAAGACATTTATTCAATTTAATTGTAAAATTTTTTGAAAAAAATTTGTTTTAAATTAAAATTTTCAGGAGGTTAACAAAATAGATCTGTATGATATTTAAAATTTCACTCATACTTAAAAAAAATGATAATAATGATAACAATAATTATGTTATACCTTAGTATAAATTTTTAGTTTATAAATTTTTTTAGAAACTTTTTTAAGATAAAATGAAATAAATGCCTTGGAAAATAATGCCTTTTTGATAGACATAAAAACTAATACTATTCACACATTATCAAAAGGAGATAATTCTTGATTGTTTCGGTCTCTACTTGACGGAAATTCATCGTAAATGGTTTGAAGTAAAACACTTTATTTCCGATTATATTTGTTTTTCAACGACAATTGTTTCGTCAATTACATATTGACTTCGTCAGGTGAGTATGTGGTGTATTTGAGGAGAAAGATTATGTAAAAGTAGTTAGTTACCATACTTACCTGACGAAGTCAATATGTAATTGACGAAACAATTGTCGTTGAAAAATAAAAATAAGCGTAGATAAAGTGTTTTACTTCAAATCAAAAGGGGATAAAATAATCCAAAGAAAATATAGAAAATTGATTGAACTGATCCAACAAACATTTAGTGAAGATAGCAGTGTTTCATAACGGTTTTATGAAAAAACAAATTCCACTCTAAAAATGTCCAACATAAAAAAAGAAATTCTTTTGAGCAACCTATTCCAAAGAAGTCTTCAAATCTATCCGACCCACCTTCAAAAGGGCATTTGAAAATACTCACCGATAATCCTCAGTCTACTCTCATGTCATCTAAAGAAAAATAATCAATAAAAATATCAATCATACTTATATGACCACGTGTATCCTGAACCAAAGACAGAAAGAGCCCAAATAGTATCTTAGACTAAATAACCATTTATGTCGGGTGTTTTTCTTAGAGTGATAGAACTTTCGATAGGGATAACTGTGATTTGACAGAAGGTAGAAGCCATGTTGTTTTGACATTTCTGTTCAGTAAGCATTGACAAATTATCATGTAAAGACTCACGCCGCAACAACGTTTACAAATTATTGAAATTCATTTTCGAAATCAGTGTTCTATTTGCCAAACTTATAAAGCCCTTCGTGAAATTCATGGTTTACATAATCGTCCATCAGAGCAGCTTATTCGTCGAACTATCGATAGATTTCAGACAGATATTTTTATTGATTGTTTCCATTTTGCTCACATGAAAGTGGACTGATGATTATCAAGTGAGTTTTTTCAAAGGTCTTTCTTAAGATGTGTTACATAGTTTTAAAGAATTTTTCGAAAGACGTTTTTTTCAATAGAGATTATTTAGGAGAATTTATTGATTTTATGTTGGACATTTTTAGAGTGGAATTTGTGTTTTCAGGATACCGTTATGAAACAGTGCTTTCCACTGAATGTTCGTTAGATAAGTTCAATCAATTCTCCATATTTTCTTTGGATTCTTTTACCTCCGTTTGATACTGTGTGACTAGTGTAAATTTTATATATCAATTGAAAAGGAACCAGTATTTTCTAATTTATTCAATTTTATTTCAAAAAAGTTCTTAAGAAATTGAACTTAAAATTTTATATATAAGATAAAGCAAATTTAGGTTTGGAATATTTTAACTTTTCGTTGTCGTCTTTTCAGCCATGATATTACGGCAGAGAACAAACAGCTAGCACAAAAGTTGATATGTCATTCGGAACCACACTAAATGAGGTATTTTCTGCTGAAAAGAAAATATGTCCATAATTCATAATTTCTCACCGATAAACCATTGGAGAAATATAACTGATTTTGTTCACTTCAGAATCGTTATTTTCATCTCCTTACCACGCCCGCAATATAAATTTTTTGGCACACAGAACTCCTTATCGTGTAGCAAATTTAATGCCGTTTCTAGATATGTGGTCAAATTTTATGAAGCTACAAGTATAATAATAATAATAATACTTCTTTATTTCAAATAAGGTTTACAGATAAGATGCTCACCTGAAGTGAAATAGTGTCTAAATAAAATTAATTGGTTAGCTCTCTAATGTGAGATTAAAAAAATCTCCTAGCTCGTAGGCTCAAGTTTTATAATCAAAGAATTTATCCTGTTTTTGAAGATTCTTAATTTGTTTATGTTCTTAATGTTATTTGGTAAATGATTAAATATTCTGATACAATTACATGTGAAGTTTTTTTCGTTTGAGGATCTATGGATTGGAAAATCTAAATTTTGTGTTCTTGTGTTGCAACTATTACTGGTATTATATTGAATGAATTTTTCTCTGTTGTTATGTAGGAATATAGCACATTCGGAAATGTCCAAACCATAAACTGTGAAGATGTTATTTTGCTCAAACAATTCTCTACAAGTTTCATTATATTTCAGCTTAAAAATTGCCCTTATTACTCTTTCTTTTGGTTCCCCAAATAATAATACCATACCTAAGAATAGATTCAAAGTTTGCATAATATAAAATTTTTCATTTTTATCATTCAGGTATTTTCTAGATGCTCTAATTGCGAAATTAATCTGAATCAATTTATAGCTTGAATGTTCCATATGTGTCCTAAAATTCATAAATACACCCAGAAATTTAGTACTGTCTACAATATTTATTAAGGATAACTGAACTAAAATTGGTTTTATGAAATCAAGAAATATTGAATTGAAGAATAACCATCAACATTTAGACCATGTGTGATATGACATTTTTTGTTGTTTGCAAATAACTTGTATTATCTACCCTTGTAGTTTGGCTCTTTGAAAAGTAGTATAAGAAGTAAAGGTGTAATTTTCAAAGTTAGTTCACAATGTAAAGCCGAAGAAGCCACAGTGTTGGCGAAACTATTGTCGTTAATTAATTAATTATGAAAGTAACGGGTGTTTTTTTTAGAGTGGTAGAACTTTCGATAGAGATAACTATGATTAGACAAAAGGTAGAAGCTATGTTGTTTTGACATTTCCGTTCAGTAAGCATTGACAAATTATCATGGACAGACTCACGCCGCAACAACGTTAACAACTTCTTGAAATTTATTTTCAAAATCAGTGTTTATGGTTTACATAATCCTCCATCAGAACAACTTATTCGTCGAACTATCGATAGAATTCGGACAACATTTTCTCTACTCCATGCAACAACAACAACAAGACAAATAACTGTACGTACAGAAGCAAATATCGCTGCTGTAAGTCATGTTAATGATGATCCAGGTTTGTCTATTCGTTGACGTTCACAACAAGTTGGACTGTGCATCCACCACATGGAAAATTTTACGTTAATATCCAACTGGTTCAAGAACTAGAGCCACTTGACCATAATAAGCGTCGTTTGTTTGCTGATTGGGCCCTACAACAGCTTGAAGTTGACTTTTTTATCGTAAAATTGTGTTTAGTGATGAAGCTCATTTCTGGTTGAACAGTTATGTAAACAAGCAAAATTGCCGTATATGGAGTGAAAACAATACTCAAGAAGTTCTGCAGGTTCCAATGCATCCTGAAAAATGCACTGTATGATGTGCTTTGCATGCTGGAGGCATCATTGGTCCATATTTCTTTAAAAACGATGCTGGAGCTAATGTTACAGTGAATGGTCCTCGTTACAGATCGATAATCAATGATTATTTTATTCAAAATTTGAATGTTATCGACCCAGAAGTGTTTTGGGTCCAACAAGATGGTGCTACACCTCATGCTGCTACCGTAACATTCGATTTATTGAAAGAAAGATTTGGCGATAATATTATTTCGAGAAATGGTCCAATTAATTGGCCTCCAAGATCATGCGACATAACTCCACTGGATTATTTTATTTGAGGTTATGTCAAGTCATTGGTTTATGCTGATAAACCAGAAAGAATGGAAGCCAACATAACTCGTGTTATCGATGAAATAAGGCACGAATTGCTCGAAAAAAGGTCCAAAATTGGTCTTCAAATGCGGTTCCTCAGAGCTAGTCGTGGTGGACATATGCCGAAAATTATTTTCAAAACATAAATGTCATAAAATTATTTTTCAAATAAAAAAAAAAATTGGCTTCAATCTCAATTTAAATGATTTTTTTTTTCAATTTACAGTTCTATCACTCTAAAAAAAACACCCGATATTCTTCATTATTCCATTCAATTAAAATGAATTTCCATTATTCCAATTAAGGACAGGTTCAATCATTCTAGGAAGTTCTAACACATGGATGGCGAGAACTCAGCCCAATGAATATTGAACAGCAAAGTTGTAGTTTACTTCTTGTACGCACTGTCAACTAAACGTCCTGAGAGAACAGTGTTAGATGTCCATTTCCCTTCCAATAATTCATGACCAAGTTCGTTAATTAAAGATGGGTCGTTACCTTAGGACGTCTTTAACTCTCAGAACTGAAACGTTAACGGATACTTACTAGGCAGTTTGCTCAGTCTTACGTACTTTCTTCTGCCAACCCTACAAAGCCCATCGTCAGAAGTTGCTTCCGTCACCCCCGCCTCTTTAATCATTCACATGCCCGAATATATTATTCCCTCTAGGTCGAAGTTGCTCATTTGGAAATTCTCCTTTGCAGGTGGACGCTGAGCCGGTCGCGAAGCTCTTCAGATGGAGCTTTAACAGTACCCCGGGGATTTCTCGGGAGCTGACCGAGTTCACGACGGACGAGGAGGGCAGCAGGCTGATCTACGTGCCAAAGATACCGGCCGATTACGGCACCTTACAATGCTGGGGGCAGAACGATATCGGAACGCAACGACAGCCCTGCACGTACCACATCGTGCCAGCCGGTAAACCGGATCCGCCCCATACGTGCCAACTGTCAAATGTCACACATCACTCTGTGTTCCTCTCGTGTAAGAAGGGATTTGATGGAGGTGAGTAGGCTTTTGATTAATCAATTCCCTTAAAATTGGTTTTTATATACCAATAACGTGAAACTTTTCAGAAAATTAGATGAAATGAAACATCTCAGAAACACTTTTTCTTTTTAGTAGACATAAATTAAGGGTGTTTCAATAAGAGCGCAATATTTGAATTGCGCGCCATGTTTGACAGTCATAATGTCACATGATTATGACGTGACAGATCGAAAGTTGACAGATGAGGTTTAGTAAACAAAGAGCATTACACGGTAGAACAACGCGTCCTGATTGTCAAATTATTATCAAAACGGTGAATGTTTAATTGCCACTATTCGTAAAGTGCGTCCAATGTTCGGTCGAAATAATGTGCCTTATTCATCTACTGTGAAAATAATAATCAAAAAATTCGAAAGTACTGGTTCGGTTATTCATGTGAAACATACGATACGAAAACATCATGGCAGTTCGCGAGAGTGTGACAAAAAGACTAGAGACGTCAATTAACCATCGGGCACAAAAACTAGACATTTTAAAAGGCACTCTTCAGCGAATTCTCACTGAAGATCTACAGATGCATGCCTACAAAATCCAATTGACTCAACAACTTCTGTCAGTAGAAGAGGAACAGCGAAGAGAATTCACCAATTGGATCCTTGAGCAACCTGCTGATTTTGCAAAGAAAATCATTTTCAGTGATGAGGCCCATTTTCAACTCGATGGCTTCGTTAATACGCAAAACTGTCGCATTTGGGGCTTAGAAAATCCACGAATGATTTATCAGAAAGCAATGCATGCACAACGGGTTCACTGTATGGTGTGCATTATGGTCTGGAGGAATAATTGGACCGTTTTTCTTCGAAAACGAAGAAGGTAATGCAGTAACATTTTGAGTTTGTTCCTGGTTGTGTCATTTCCCGATTTGGTGACCAGAATTGGCTTCCACGCACTTGAGATTTAACGCCTTTAGACTTCTGGTTGTGGGGTTATCTGAGGTCACAAGTTTATGCCAATGAGCCGAAATTAGACGCTGTATCATTGAAATGCCACCACATGTATTCAATAACCTTATTCAAAATTTCGTCAAAAGGATACGCATATGCCAGCAGAGGCATTTACAAGATATTTTGTTTCATACATAATTCCCAAATGTATATTTTCTAGATCAATAAATATTTCAATACTTTGCTACAGAAAAACATGTTTTATTGAACACTGAAATCTTGCTCTCTTATTGAAACACCCTTTAGATAGATATGAGTTTATTTATCATGTTCATATATGCATATTATGTATTATAAGTCGAGGTTAACTCTGAAAAAAAACTGTGAATTATTGTTGAAAACTCTCTACAGTTGTGAAAAAATTTGATTCTAACGACAACAAAATTTATTCAGTTTAAAAATGTAGTATCACTACGACACTCGAGTCACTGTTTAATCGTAAATAAAGTGATAGGAAACAAAGTAATTTCTCATTTCGTTGCAATTAAAATTGAAATAATAATAATTCAAAAAAAGGTCCGGGGATCCATCACATAATCAGGGAAAACTGTCGAAACTTTCAGTTGGGAAATACTAGCACAGGTGGCTTATTCCACAGACTTGGCTCCGTCCCATTATTATCTTATTCGCATCACTGGGACACGATCTTGCTGAACAACGCTTCAATTTGTATGAAAATGTATAAAAATGTCTCAATGACCAGTTCGCTTCAGAATAATGGCGTGGCATTCATAAACTGCGGAGCAGTGAGAAAAATAGCATTATTCAAACAAACTAATTCGACTGATCTGTACCAAAAATCATAGATAAGGTGTATGAGCTATGGTAATAGAAAGTTCTAGAAATCGAGAAAGTATAACATACATTTGTATAACAATTCTATACTCAAACAAACTCGACAATGTCTTGTTGGTCACAGAGGCAAATTGCAGAGATGCGCACGTTTCAAACTGATTAGTTTTCGTCAGGGAAATGTATGCTAGAGACTCCAAATCTGTCAAATATCTATATTCGGTATACACAGAGACTCTAAGGTATTAAAATACACTAGCGTCATCTAGAGTATGCAAAATACATACAAGACATACTTTTAAGAGTTAATTCAAGTGAAGAAATGTATTCTCGATATTTTCACGTTACCAACGCAGAAAAAACTTTCGTCATGCTCAAATCAGACCATAATTTACCGTAATGCTAATTACTAGCATATTCATATTCAATTGAATTAATTTGGCTGATCTGCATTCAAAATCATTGATAAGGAGTATGAGCTTATCGAAATAGCATTAGTTAATGGAAATTATTTTGAATATAATATATTTCATCATATTCAAACAATAGGCTTGTAATTTTTACCGAAATATTTTGGAGTCATACTTCTTCACCCAATCTATCGCCCAACCAGCTTAATGTCAATTATCTAAAAAGTGTTTTCAAAACTCATCTCGAGAAAAATAACCAACATTTTGGATGAAAATCAACCACCTCAGTAAACAGGATTCAGAACTGGCTACTCAACTATGGACCACCTATTCACTGTAACCCAGGTCATTGAAAAATACAAAGACTACAACAAAAAATTATATCTAGCATTTGTAGATTACAACAAGGCATTTGATGTGATGCATTATACCTATCTTATAAATGATCTAATCAATCAAGGTATACCAGAACCATACATTCATATCCTAAAACAAATTTATCACAATTGCACAGCAAAAATCAAACTTGAAAATGAAGGAAATATTCAGAACCATTGTTTGGAGAAATGAACAAGGCATCAAAATCAATAGGAACTATTTACCTAATCTTAGATTCGCGGACGATATTGTCATCTTTTCAGAAAGCCAAGAAGAACTTCAACAAATGCTGAATGATTTGAATACTCATAGTAGAGAAGCTGAACTAACGATAAATGAAACAAAAACTAAAGTGATGAAAAAGAGTGAAGAAAAAGAAATGAAAATGAATCATAAAATCATCGACTATGTTCAGGAATATTGTTATCTTGGCCAGGTCGCTTCCTTTACAAATCATCAGAACAAAGAGATTAAGAGAGGAATAGAAAACGCTTGGAGTCAGTACTGGTCATTTGCGTTTATCCTGAAGGATAACTTTCCAATGAATAACAAGAGGAAAGTGATGAATATGGGTTTACTGCCTGTTCTATTATATGGCGCTGAAACTTGGTCCCGACTGAAAAACAAACACAAAAGTTAAAAGCATGTATAAGAAGAATGGAAAGAAGTTTATTAGGAATTAAATTAAAAGACTTAATAAGAAATGTAGATATCAGAGGAAAAACACAAATAAAATTATTTGAATATTTAAATATTAGCCTTCTACATATTTAATTTCAAAAAATTATATTTAATAATTATAACTTCGAGAATTAAAGTAAATTAATGTCATATAAGTACCACTTATATCAAACGACATATAAAATAAACATTCATTATGAGACAACCAAATGATATAACAAAATCCAATAAATAAAAATTGTTAACTAAAATTCTATAAATTGAGTATTTTGAATAGACAAAATTTTGTTTCTGCTGATCAATCTTATGAAAACAAATATCTTTCAAAAATGTTCAACATAATCTTAAGAATTTCATCGTAAAACTATCTTACTTAGACTATTCATTATTATTGAATATCTAACTAAGTTACTTTCTATAAAATCTCAAGATATGTAAAAGAATTACTGAAAAAAAAGTTTTAAGAGAGACTTTGCTTCGTCAGTATTCAAATAATTAATATTCAATAAAATATAACATCAATCGACAACAAATATTGACTCACCCTTCGACAATTTAGAAAACTTCTGGTAGATAAATACTGAAAAATTTTAATGTAATGTAAGATTAAGTTACACATAAATAATTCTGTGGTTTACCCTTGATCTAAAAGATTGAAAGACAATTTAACGGCCTCTGTTATAGCACAAGGACTGTCTGTATAAAGAATGTTAAGGAAACCAAATAATTATATAATAAATAAAATAACATAAAACATAGACAAGATTTTGTCTATTCAAAACATTCAATATATAGAATTTTGGTTAATAATTTTTATTTATTGGATTTTGTTATATCATTTGGATGTCTTATAATGAATGTTTGTTTTATATGTCGTTTGATATAAGTGGTACTTATATGACATTATTTTAATTTAATTCCCGAAGTTATAATTATTGAATAAAGACAAATAAAAGATAAAGGCAAAGAACTGTTCAAGAAAAAGTGTATTTGAGCTAGCCATGTTGCAAGGATTTTAACTGAAAAATAGACCAAGCTGGTAGAGATGGTAGAAGAAGCCGTGGTCATCCAGCAACAAGATGGCAGAATTCTATAAAGAAAAAGAAAGTTCTGGACACAAATTGCTCAAAATAGGAAACAGTGGAAGAAATTTAGAGAGGCCCTTGCTCTGAATGGGGATTGCACGAGCTCATGATGATGACGATGACTTCTACACCTCGTATATTCAACTAGAAAGAAAGTCGGTTAAAAGTTATGAGTTGTTCCTTCCAAATGCATATCAAGATGGATGATATTTTAATCACTGTAAATTTGCAATAAGTTTATTGCAAATGGAATTTCTGTGTGATCGAAATTGCCTAAGATTTGTAGCTGGTGAGAAATATTGCCAGTATATCAAAATAGCCTGTGTATTTCGGAATCAACGTAGGATTTGAATCCCTAAGATATACTCAATATAAGTAGTCTGTGTGTTGACTTGGTGTTGGAATTATTATTAGATATAACTAATAATATAGATCAAAAACTAGATGAAAATTAAGTGGACTGTATTAAATGATTGTATAATAATATTTTAACCTGGTTTCAGGGATTGAAAGAATACTACAAGTATAAAAAATATATTGAATTATAAACAATGTTGAAGAATAAAATATGTGTCATAAAATGGTAATGTATACAAAGTTAACTTACTGTACTTCTTCTGTGTGTGCTATGTCCCATAGTTTCTGGGAGACTATGTGTGTTGGAATACTGAATACTGAATTGTGTAGTATGAATAGAAATTTGGTACATCAAGAATTACACGAAATTTCGTCTATGGTTTCTGTGGTTATTCCTCTTTCATAGAGAAACTTAGTTAATTTGGAAGCAACCACAGTGTAAAGATTATGCATCAGACAACAATATTGAAATACTATAGAATGTACATGCGCAAAGTGTTTGCCCATGAGATAACAGGTTGTGGCGGCACTTTGTGCCTTAACAATCACCCCATCGACTTATTTAGGAAATAGGAAAAACGATCTTGGTTTTCGATCGCTATACTTCGTATATCTACTTTCGATAAGTAATTGACATTCCTCTGCGTTCTACTTCTTGAATTTCTCCAACAGTTATTTTGATTAGAGTTTTCTTTTTTTCAGCCGATTCAGTTATCCAATTTTTTCCACAGAATAATCCAGATGATTAATATCATCCTGAACAAAACGAATATATAGGTTTTACCGACACAATCTCTTTTTTTCCAAAAAACTGCCATACCCTCTAAAACCATGAGCAACCAATCATTTTGTCCATCAATCTTCTCTCATACTCCTATCGAATCGCACCACACCCCCTCAAAACAGATCTGCTGTTCCACTTTTTCAATTGGACTCAACTTTTTTGTTTCGCCGATAAATCGATGGTCCGTTTGAAAATTCCATTCGGTGTACATTTATTCCAGAATTATGAATTATTCAGGGTGCCCACCCACGCCGAGTTTCCATACCGTGACAACTAGGAAATATGGCAGCTCGTTCGAGGGTTGGATGACAACTAGGACCAACGATATATCTTTTATTACTCGGATGAAATTTCCTGGAAACGGAGAGGTTGTATTAAACTCCGGGAACCGAAGTGTTCACAATCTTATACGTATTCCGGTTATGGAAATCGATGAACTTTATACCTCTTTGTTCTTTGAGTAGTGCCTTAGGAAGGGAAAACTGAAAGAAAAACGTAGATTTGAACCAAAGTTTTGATTCCGTGACATAAATTTTCTTTTAAAAATAAAATGAGTCTAAAGGCTTTTATTAACATAAAATTAAATGAAATGAATTACTATTTATTAATATGAAGCTCTGAAGGAAATGCGGTGTTGTGAATGAGCTTCTACCTCCTAATTTGGGAGGCGGCGTTTCGTTCTGAGCATGCGCACCTGAACTATTTAGACAGGAGTGGTGCGCATGTCTATCTGTAACGCCAGAGACCTTGTGTTCCACGTCGGAACGGTCGACAAATGCTGTGTGCTTTGCCATATTCGAACTCTGCGATGACGGTCAGTAAGGTATTGATTAATGCTAGTCGTGTCCTCTATATGCTACGCTGGAAAGCTGCAGCAGAGCTGAATTCTGAGCGAGGAGCGAGGAAGGTCGCTACAGATAAGGAGTTTAAGCTATGGTAATAGAAAGTTCTACAAATAGAGACAGTGTAACATACATTTGTATGAATATTTTGTACTCAAAAAAACTCGATAAGGTTTTGTTGATCACAGGTGTAAATTGCAGACATACGCACGTTTCAAACTGGTTGGTTTTCATCAGTACAATGTATACCAGTGACTACAAATCTGTCAAGTATTTATATTCGCTATACATAGAGACACTAAGGTATTAATCATACACAAGCGCCATCTAGAGTATGTAAACATACGTACCAGACATACCTTTGCGAGCTAATTTAAGTGAAGAAATATATTCCTGATATTTTGACGTAACAGACGCATGCTCAAGTCAGACCATAATACCGTAATTATCGTAATTAGCATATTCATATTCAAAATTTCTCTTTTTCCGTTCCCAGGAGCGCCTTCAAATGTTTCAGGCCTGGATGGCTCAGCCAGAAAAACTCTAGTCTAGAGTTCATTCTGCCTGTTATTGTCCGCTTAGGCACGTCATGTAGTATTCCCAGCAATGGTTCCGGGCCTACCAGTGTGGCTCCAGCAAATGCCACCCGATCTGCCTCTTCGTTACCCAAATAGTTTGAGCGGCTCGGTATCCAAACAAGGGTGATTCTGTTATACATACCGGGCCTGTTTAGAGCCATCATTTACATAATCATCATTCAAACATGTAACTTATCTAAAGCCTTCGATTACGTACATCATAGAATATTACTAGAAAAACTTGAGTTTCTTGGGGTCCGAGGTGTTGCGTTGCAACTTATAAGTAGTTACCTGGCAAATAGGGTACAAACAACATACCATAATGGAAATTATTCCACCTAGCACCGTCCAAGTGATGATGTCCCTCAGGGTTCCATATTGGGACCACTTTTATTCCTTATATATTTATGATTTGTCGAAAAGTGTGGAAACGGACCAGAATATACTCTTTGTTGGCAAGGCATATATTTGAGTATGGGATCAGACGAGAAAAGGATAAGGAAATCTTGATTTAGGCTAAACTCTGGTTTGATGCAAATGAAACGAATATCAATACTGGTGTGGCGACACGTGAATTCTACCAGGTTTTCATATTGGCATGTGAGCATGGCTCTTCACCAAGTGGCTACTCAGCAGTCTCCACAGTCCACTCCTAGAGGTAGAAAGTATGATAAGGATTACGCCATATCATCGAGCAAAGCGAGAACCCCTCCGAAGAGATGAACCCACTAGCTTCCAGTTTGGGCCCCGGCTCGAAAGCCAGAACCATCTGACTGGTAGCAGCGAAGCACTATCTAAGATCTACTGGCTCTGCAGGTCAGTACCCGAGTTGGCTTGTGATGCAACTCACCCGCCGGAAGAAATTTTTATCCAAGCACCCGAACGCAGTCCCATGAACTAAGATGATCTCAAGATTGTTGACTTCTATTGATCCTTGTACGAGCACCGTCAACACGGCCTGAACGTCATGACTCACCGAACTCATGTGAAATCTTTTGATTGATCCTGGCGTCAATCACTAACGGCTAAGTCATTTCGTCGAGATCCACAAACCCTAAAAAAATTCGCATTGATCCGGAGCCAGAACAAGGCCGCTCGAACCGTCAAGCTCCGCTGAATCCCGAGTCATTTCATGAGAATATCCCGAACATGGGGGTCTGCGAACAGATAAATGAAATACCTCCCTAGTCCAGCATGCGACTTTCAATCACTGCCTCCTCGAGTCCAACACCAATGGGGTGGCCAGGTGGTACAAGTAACACCTAAGGGCAATCCACCTCCCCAAGGTAATGCAGTATGGTACATAACGCACTCGGCCATTCAGAAAAATCCGAAGGTTTACTGTGATAGGGTAGAGTACGCTAGTTTTAAGGGAGAAGCCCTGTGCTGCGTTAATCAACCAGCTCAACCCTCCATTTCACCAGAACAGCAAATCTAGGGCCCCATTCGGAGATCTTCCACCATACAGGTCCAGTGACTGGCGCGAATGGTATTACGTTAGGCACCACGACTTAACCCTCCATTTCGCCGGGACGAAACTAGGGTTCTAGTCATGATAAGCGCCCCCATCTTGTCAAGATCTAATACCTGGGGGCCGACTGGTGTGGCGACAGCCCAAACGGTATCGAATTCGGCCTAAATATGGCGTCTGCAGGGTTTCTCTGTACCGGATTAATTCTTAGTGTCGTAATAAGCTATATATTTTGAGTTGTCATTATTGTGTTTGATTTGTATATATGCCATGTCAGTATTCGGAATCAATTATTTATTGTTGGGTAACTGAAGGTATGTTATTTATTCTCCCGTTGCACTTCACAACTCACACTGGAAAGACTCAAGAACTTATATTCGAAAGCAGAACAACATCAAGCATAGACCTCGAGTTTCTTGGTATAACACTACAGCGATCTATGAAATTCTCAATTCATGCTTAATTAGATTAGTTAAATAGTTAGCAGGTCCAGAAGCAGCAAAAACAGCAGCTTGTGGTCCCGCAGCAATTTGAACTATGGTGTACTCTATTGGGGAGGATCCAAACAAAGTGAAAGAATGTTCATAAAAGAAAAATGTTAAATGAAGAAATTTTAAAAAAATGTAAATGAAGAAAGCATACTTTAGTGTAGAGGAATATTTCTACGATATGATTGAATAGTTTGTCTTGTGTTTATTATGGATGTTTGTATTATATCTGGCCACTTTGAAGTGGTTCTGACTCCTCATGTAACGTTTATTGATAAGGAGAAAATGTTTTCTGTTTGAGTCAATATACATTATTTAAATAAATGAACTAATTTGAAGATTTCAACAGTCTCTAAATACACTGGCGGGCAAAAAAATGGGTCACTAAGATTTTACACTGTTTTTTTCCAATGGACTCACGAGTTCAAATTGACTCAATAATATTTTGTTCATCATCTATCTTTCATTATAAAATCAGCAAAATGTAGACATACGGGCTAAAAAACTTGATAAAAGAAAACATCTTCGAATAATTCTTCACGATAAATTCATCGTTCATCAGTTGCGTTCAACATTGGTCATTAAAAAGTTTGTTTTCTATTCTCTGAAAGAAATAATTTCATAAAATGAGTTTACTTATTAAAGATTGAGCGAGAATAGTGGCACTTATTGAAAATGGGCTGAGACAGAGATCTTTTGCTAGAAGAATGAATGCTACCCTACCTACAGTCCAAAGAATATTGACAAGGCATCAGGAGGCAGGCAGGCTGACCAGAAGACTTGGATATGAAAGAATCGTTAAGGGATAACAGATTCACGGTCTTCGAAATCGCCATCTTACTGCTGTTGAAGTTCGAAATCGATTGATGGAGGTACGTCAGGTAAACGTAAGTGAATGTAGCGTGAGACGACGTCTTTCAGAATCGAATTTACAAACATGCAGACCTGCGACAGGTCCAAAACTTCTCAGAGACCATCAAACTGCGCGTCTTCAATTTGCATGAGATCACATAAACTGTTAAGAAGCTCAGTGGACCCAGCTACTTGTCTCTGATGAATCCAGATTCAGCATTCGAAGAACTGATGGTCGCAGACGAGTTTGCAGTATAGAGGAGCGAGTTACATTCGGTGAAGAATCTGTTATGGTCTGGGGAGGTGTCTTTGGAACGCCGTCAGAGTTGGTTTTTATAAATGGATCTTTAACAGCAGTAAGGTACATAGAGGAAATTCTTATGGACCATGTTGGACCTTATATACCATTTCTGGGAGAGCAAGGAATTTTTATGCATATCAATGCACGCCCACATACTGCTCAAATAGTGACAGGGTACTTGAATGAGGTTGGAATTTCAAGGTTCAACTTGTCTACACGAAGTCCTGACTTGAATCCCATCGAACATCTATGGGACCAAATGGGAAGAACTATGGTTCATCGCCAATAATCTACAAGGGCTCCGTGAAGCCCTTCGTCATGAATGGGAGAATATTCCACAAGAGAATATTCGAAGGTTCATCACGAGCATGCGAGGACGTTTGGAAGCTGCAATCAGTGCTAAGGGAGGTCACACGTCCTACTGATATTGAAGTTTTCACAGTTACGATACTTCTTTCAATTTCGAAGTTTGATTTTTTTAAAAAAAGCTCATTATTTTTATAAAATTCGAATAAACAATTCATTTTTCTTTAGCAATTCTTTTTTCCCTAACCATTTCAGAAATTTCATGATTCTCGTAAAAAGTTTAACTAAGAAAGTATTTGAACACTAATGATCAAGTGACCCGTTTTTTCTGCTTGTCAGTGCAGTTAAGTTTTCTGCCTTTTTATTCTACATGTGAACTTCGTGGATCAATAGTAGGAAAGGTGCGGATATTTTGCAAGCAATGAGTGCCATAAATAGCAGTTTGCTTGTTTTTAGTAAAATTCATCCTATTTTCCTTGAATCTTGAATCTTCCTATTTTTAAAATAGAAAAAGGTTTTTTACTTGATAGAAGAAATATAACAAAATTTGAATATCAAAACAGATTTAATCTGTCGGTCTTCTACAATTTTAATTTCAAAAAAATTTTTATTTAAAAAACTTTTAGAATTAAAATAATGTCTACATAAGCACGTTCATATTTAATGCATAATCAAAACTCAATATACAATGTCGAATGGAATAAATAAACCAACAAATATAAATATTCATTTAAAATTAATAAATAAATATTTGAAGGAGAGAAAATTTTGTTTCTGATCTTACCATTATGAACACCAATTCCTTTTCAAAAACATAAAACACAACTTAAGGACTTCTCAAAAAATATAATTTATTTGAAATATTTCATATATTTAAATATTCAAATAAGTTAATTCAAAAATCTCTAAAAACATGCACTCACTCTATCTTCAAAAAACAATTGGAACTCCGAGAATCTCTACATCGGCCCTAAATAATATTTAAAATATCAAAATCAACTAACAATCACTATATCTTACCTCACAGTGGTAACCAGATAATTGCTTCAAATTTCAAAAATCAAGATAGTCTATGTTCGTCACAAAATCACAGAATACTGAAAGGTTATAAGGATTTCTTTGAACCATTGACATTCCATGATGAGATTTATTCAAGCCTAAATATAATTATATATTATGTATAAAATAAAATAGAAAAGGGCTTTTAACTTGATAGAAGAAATATAATAAAATTTGAATATCAAAACAGATTTAATCTGTCAGTCTTCTACAATTTTAATTTCGAAAAAATTTTTATTTAAAAATATTTTAGAATTAAATTAATGTCTACATAAGCACCGCTCATATTCAATAGACGTATATAATCAAAACTCAATACACAATGTCAAATGGAATAAATAAACCAACAAATATAAATAGTCATTGGAAATTAATAAATAAATATCTGAAGGAGACAAAATTTTGTTTCTGATCTTACCATTATGAACACCAATTCCTTTTCAAAAACATAAAACACAACTTAAGGACTTCTCAAAAAATATAATTTAATTAATTATATTTAATTTATTTAAATATTCAAATAAGTTAATTTAAAAATCTCTCAAAACATGCACTATATCTTCAAAAAACAATTAGAATTCCGATTATCTCTTCATCGGCCCTGAATAATATTTAAGATATCAAAATCAACCAACAAGCACTATTAAGTTCTGTTATATGTTTTTGAAAAGGAATTGGTGTTCATAATGGTAAGATCAGAAACAAAATTTTGTCTCCCTCAAATATTTATTTATTAATTTTAAATGACTATTGGTTGGTTTATTTATTCCATTTGACATTGTATATTGAGGTTTGATTATATACGTCTATTAAATATGAGCAGTGCTTTTAGTAGAAGATCCGAACCTAAATCGACCTTCACCAAGCTGATAATTAAATAAAACTAATTTTATAATAAATTTAGTATATTAGAAAATATATGAAAAATGGGTTTTCAAAAAAAATCCTGGACAAAATATTTCTTATTATTTTTAAAAAAATGATTTTTCATTAAATTTTCCAACGTCAAGATAATAAGAAAATTTTATACTAGACTTCAAGTATAAAACATATAGAATGTGCAGACGTAGGGTTTTCTATAATTTACCTGGACTAACTACCAGGCTATCAGGTATAAACAGGTATGTCGATGCCAGTTACTTTCACTAGTGATGATAATTGAAAAAAAATTATATCACCATAAGCGCTGTTTTATTGCGAACACGTTGATATAGCGTTGTCTGCAAAAAATTTGGTCCAAATAGAGGTTTTCGAATTTTAAAGATTTGAATTTCAACGCGTGTGAAAATGATTGACAGAGAGATCCCAGGTAAGTATACTGTGTAATAACAAAGGACCGAACATTGCAGTCGGCTCTGATGCGCACTTTCTTATATTGAAGGCCCGATCAGAGCCGACTGCAATGTTCGGTCCTTTGTTATTACACAGTATACTTACCTGGGATCTCTCTGTCAATCATTTTCACACGCGTTGAAATTCAAATCTTTAAAATTCGAAAACCTCTATTTGGACCAAATTTTTTGCAGACAACCCTATATCAACGTGTTCGCAATAAAACAGCGCTTATGGTGATATAATTTTTTTTCAATTATCATCACTAGTGAAAGTAACTGGCATCGACATACCTGTTTATACCTGATAGCCTGGTAGTTAATCCAGGTAAATTATAGAAAACCCTACGTCTGCACATTCTATACGTTTTATACTTGAAGTCTAGTATAAAATTTTCTTATTATCTTGACATTGGAAAATTTAATGAAAAATCATTTTTTAAAAAATAATAAGAAATATTTTGTCCAGGATTTTTTTTGAAAACCCATTTTTAATATATTTTCTAATATACCAAATTTATTATAAAATTAGTTTTATTTAATTATCAGCTTGGTGAAGGTCGATTTAGGTTCGGATCTCAGACTATTATGTAGACATTAATTTAATTCTAAAAGTTTTTTAAATAAATTTTTTTTTCAAAATAAAAATTGTAGAAGACTGACAGATTAAATCTGTTTTGATATTCAAATCTTCCTATTTTTAATTACTGTTCAGTTTCAAATCGTAACGGCTAAAATGTTCAATAATATCCATCCTGTTGTGACAACTGTGAGATTCCTGAGCACACAGTGCACTCCCAATATAATTAGTAATTTCCTTGAAGTGTACCCTTTGAATAAGACCTTCTTATTAATTTCAGGTCTCAAACAACGTTTTACCATGATCCTCTACTCCGGGGACAATCCAGTTGCCAACATGTCGTCTATGTCTGCCCCAGACTTCCACATAACGAATTTGGAATCCGATCAAGAGTACGGGGTCACTATTTCTTCTTACAACAGTAAGGGTTGGTCCAGAAATAGCGACCCCATTAACTTCAAAACCCTTCCTGCGCCGGGGTTGAACGAGCAGCGAAGGTTGATGAATCCTAATGGTGAGGGACAAGGGAGGACCAGACCTTGGCTCTATATCACCTTAGCTGCGGGATCTACGCTGATCTTTGCGGGGACTATCGTTTTGATTGTTTTCGCCGTAAAGAGATTTAGGGTGAGTAGAACTGATAGTCTGTGAATCACTTTGTGTTAAGGTGATGTTCGGGACATTTATTGATTTGCCAGTTTGGACTTGATACCACCAAATCATAATTTTGGGTGGATGATCGGATTAGATCTTAAAGGGTGGGCCATTTAGCGTTATTTCGAGTTTTGTAACACTACTGTTATTCGTATTTTGACAAAAAATTAGTTTAATATTTGGCATTAACGAAATGGGTGGATTAACGTTTGAATAAAACTGGGAAAGATACTGAATTGTTTCAGCCGTTACTATTTGGTGGTTGACCATAATTAAAAACAAATTGTAAAAATTACTATATTTTACTACCAATAAAAGTATATATTACACATTTTCTTGTGACTCGAGTTTCGGGAAATAAACTATCCCATCATCAGACAACTGAAGACCTTACAGTGGTACAGAGGCATTTAAACAAAAGTGATACATATTTTGAATATTTCAATAGATTCTAGGTAACACTTAATAGTGGTACAGAGGTTTACAAGCGGAGCGTGATAAAAAACCGGGTTAAAAAAGGGGGCCTTCTAACAGACATCGGAATGTCTGCAATCGACAAAGAAGGTTGTTAAACAGATGGTACCCATTTAAATATCTCGAATAATTTTTGGGGTTACACAGCTCCGTACAGTCATTCATTATTTTCACATTATTTTGTTATATATCTCATAATTTGGATTTACATAGCTCCGTAAATTCATTCATTATTTTTTACATTATTTTTATCGTGAACTTATTTGGAAATTTCAATAATCAAGTTTCTTTTCTTTTGAATCTACATGTAAAATTTTCTTAATATTTTCTTTTGTCGAAAGGAATTATTGTTTTCTAAAGAATGAGTGGCAAAAGTTGAATTTTTGTTTACTTTTCATTAAATTCATTTTATGTTCTTTGAAAAAGGTTTTAAACAGATGCTACTTTTTAAATATCTCAAATATACTCGATTTACATAGCTCCGTACAGTCATTCATTATTTCCACATTATTGTTATTGTGAACTAATTTGAAAAATTCAACAGATTCTAGATAATCGTTTTTCTTCCCTTTTGATTCTACATGTAAAATTTAAAGATTATCTATTGTGGGAAAGGAATTACCGTTTTCTAGACAATGAGTGGCAAAAGTAGAATTTTGTTTATTTTTCATGAAACTCATTTTATGTTCGTTGAACCTTGTCTTGAAGGAACGTCCTGTTTGTCCTATATATTTATTACTGCACGTAGAACAAGATAACTCATAAATTCCTGATTTGTGTATGTTTGGAGTAGGGTCCTTTGCGTTAAATAATACCGACGATAATATGTTTTGCGTTTTGAAGGCAATATTGACATCTGATTTTGAAAAACTATTGGCCACTTTTTGACTTATGCTACCAAATTACGTTAGAGAAATGATTTTTTTTATTTTCTTCAGTTTTTATAATGGGATGAATTTGGCTCATAGCTAGTTTAGATAGTTTCTGTCGAATAAGATTATCTATTATATTGGGGTTGAAACCGTTTTTTGCGGCTATTGATTTTATTAAAAAATGAAAAAAAAATTCCGCGTACACGTGCTCTAGGTAGTTTTACAAAAAAAAATTATATTTAAACAGCTCCTTATGGGTGTTGCAGTTTCTTTGTCAGTTAGTATATTTAATATTTTCAAATAGGTTACTTCAAAAACTCTCAAAACAAGTAGAACATCCTCAAAAATTAATTAAAATTCAGATGAGACCAGTTCAATTTCACATTTAAAAGATGAAATCAATTAACAATAAATAAACTTACCCAATACGATCTCTAGGAATATCTGTTTGTTGAACATTCAAACTAGGTACATCTAATATCCAAGGTACTCAATGTTCTATGCTCACAACAAAATCATACAAAGTTTACAATGGTCTTGGTTAAAACATTCGACACTGCATAATAAATTTCCTTATATAAAAACCTAATATAATTATATATAAAATAAAATAATAAGAAGCGGTTTGTTTGAGTATAGAATTGTTATACAGATGTAATTCTGTAAAGAAAGTACCGGGAATTATCGATTTAAATCTGGCGGGGCAATGAGGCAGGTAAAATTTTTTTTTCCTAGGTTGGTACCACTGTCCTTAATTACTATGCCAAGCTTGAGGGGGATCTGTCAACTAGTGTGTTTGCAACAGCTGATTAAGTCAGTCGATGTCAGAGTGCGTGCCGATTTTTACTATGGGTGTTGAGCAAAGAATTTGTTTAAAGTTTTGTGTCGCAAATGAATTTTCGTGTGCCGATGCATTGAAAATGTTGCAAAAGGCCTTTGGTGATAATGCTCTATCGAAAACTCGTGCATATCAGTGGTACAGAGCCTTCAAGGACGGTCGTGAAGTGGTCGCCCATCGACGGCTTCGATCGAAGATAACGTCGATAAAATTAAGGAAAGGGTGCTGGAAAACCGTCGTACCAGCTTGAGAGAGATAGCACATAATCTTAAGATATCCCACGAGTCCGCACGTACGATTTTGATTGATATTTTGGGCATGAGAAAGGTGGCCGCACGACTCGTACCGAAAGACCTGAATTTTCTTCAAGAACAGGTTGCTTCAGACATGCTGGATCGCTGTAATTCCGATTCTACATTCATGGAACGCATTTTAACTGGTGATGAGAACTGGGTCTACGAGTACGATATGCAAACAAGCCAGCAATCATCGGAATGGGTGGCAAAAAATGAGCCGAAACCGAAAAAACCACGCCAAAGCCGCTCGAAAATGAAGGTGATGCTCATTGTTTTCTTCGATATCCGTGGCGTGGTGCACTACGAATTCGTTCCAGAGGGTCAGACGGTAAACAAGGAGTATTACCTAGGCGTTATGAAACGTTTGCGTGAGCGTATCCGTAAGAAGCGGCCAAGTTTGTGGGCGAACAACTCATGGATTTCGCATGACGATAACGCGCCTTCTCACCGAGCTACGATTGTGACTGACTTTCTCGCCAAAAACTCAACAAACGTGCTTCAGCAACCACCGTATTCGCCGGATTTGGCTCCCTGCGACTTTTTCTTCTTCCCAAAACTAAAATTGCCCCTTCGTGGCACCCGTTTTGAGTCGATTGAAGCCATAAAACAAAATTCGGCGCGACAGCTAAAGTCCATCCCGGAAAGCGCCTATAAAAAATGTTTCGATAATTGGAAGTGCCGTTGGCATAGATTTATTGGAGCAAATGGAGCCTATTTTGAAGGCGACCCAATAAATTTTGACGATTAAATGTAAAAATGTTGTTTTAATTGAAAATTCCCGGTACTTTCTTGACAGAGTAGTATGTTACACTGTCTCGATTTCTAGAACTCTCTATTACCATTGCTCATACTCCTTATTAATGATGTAGGTACACTGAATTTCGATTACGATGATAGTTTTCAAGTAATACTAAGTTTTTATAGAAAAAATTGTGAAAGTTACAAAACAGTAAAATCTTGAATAACTTTACAACGAAAGATAATTAGACCATACTCTACGGGAACTTTTGTGTTGCAAATTGTCTGTAGAATCACCTTGTGAAATATGGCCAGAGATAACTTTGGCATCCTGTAGGAATATATGCCACGCCTTTAATGAGATATCCTTCAGATGAAACAACGAACCCTCGTACGAAAATTTGCAGTGATTTTCTTCAACCCAGCAACATTCACTTCTGCTGAATTAACGCGTTGTATCCGTTTATTCAATTCCGTAAGCTGGCTGCAAAAACGTAAACTGCGCGAGATAAGGGACTGATGATAAGGTAATAACAACGTCAATTATAACTGAGTTATCCCGGCAGAAACGGTGAGACCACTGTCCCGGGGTTCTCCTACCCGTTTCCTGGGGCAAATATGATAACTCCCACGATCCCTGCTTTAATTACGTTCGGTCTTCCAGCCTCTAAGCGAGAAGCCTGAGGTTATTTTGCCAGTTTTTCGCAGTAAGGTCAGCACTAATTACCTACTCAGGTGTTTCTCTTCGGGGAGATGTAATTTCATATAGCCATGATATTAGCTGATTCGCTGAGAATTTTCCACTGTTAGCAATAATATTTTAAATCTGAATATGCGTTCGTTGATCTTTTTCTGTTGGTTTTTGGTGGTTCCTAACTGTAATAACCATATGAACATATTTGAAACAAGAAAATTGAGTTTTTGTTTTACAACAAGAAATATTAAGATATTTTAACATTTTTAACTGTAATTTCTGAATATTAATTCATTTGCGTACAACTGAGAAATCACCAAAAGGTTCAAAGTTTACTCTATTCGGCATTGTATAACCCACCCAGTCACTGTTACTCGAGCCGCCCAAAGATTTCCCCAATTTTTATTGATATTTTCCAAACTATAAATTCGTTTTAACTGAAATTTGGGACCTATGAGAATAATTGAAACGCACATAAGACCCTGAGACTCCAGATCTTAGTTTCCTTGAATATTTTATACATTCTGTCAAGAAAGTACAGGGAATTATCGATTTAAATCTGGCGGGGCAATGAGGCAGGTAAAAAATATTTTTTTCTAGGTTGGTACCACTGTCCTTAATTACTATGCCAAGCTTGAGCGGGATCTGTCAACTAGTGTGTTTGTAACAGCTGATTAAGTCAGTCGATGTCAGAGTGCGTGCCGATTTTTACTATGGGTGATTACGTTGAGCAAAGAATTTGTTTAAAGTTTTGTGTTGCAAATGAATTTTCGTGTGCCGATGCATTGAAAATGTTGCAAAAGGCCTTTGGTGATAATGCTCTATCGAAAACTCGTGCATATCAGTGGTACAGAGCCTTCAAGGACGGTCGTGAAGTGGTCGCCCATCGACGGCTTCGATCGAAGATAACGTCGATAAAATTAAGGAAAGGGTGCTGGAAAACCGCCGTACCAGCTTGAGAGAGATAGCACATGATCTAAAGATATCCCACGAGTCCGCACGTACGATTTTGATTGATATTTTGGGCATGAGAAAGGTGGCCGCACGACTCGTACCGAAAGACCTGAATTTTCTTCAAGAACGCCATCGCGAACAGGTTGCTTCAGACATGCTGGATCGCTGTAATTCCGATTCTACATTCATGGAACGCATTATAACTGGTAATGAGACCTGGGTCTACGAGTACGATATGCAAATAAGCCAGCAATCATCGGAATGGGTGGCAAAAAATGAGCCGAAACCGAAAAAACCACTCCAAAGCCGCTCGAAAATGAAGGTGATGCTCATTGTTTTCTTCGATATCCGTGGCGTGGTGCACTACGAATTCGTTCCAGAGGGTCAGACGGTAAACAAGGAGTATTACCTAGGCGTTATGAAACGTTTGCGTGAGCGTATCCGTAAGAAGCGGCCAAATTTGTGGGCGAACAACTCATGGATTTTGCATGACGATAACGCGCCTTCTCACCGAGCTACGATTGTGACTGTCTTTCTCGCCAAAAACTCAACAAACGTGCTTCAGCAACCACCGTATTCACCGGATTTGGCTCCCTGCGACTTTTTCCTCTTCCCAAAACTAAAATTGCCCCTTCGTGGCACCCGTTTTGAGTCGATTGAAGCCATAAAACAAAATTCGGCGCGAGAGCTAAAGTCCATTCCGGAAAGCGCCTATAAAAAATGTTTCGATAATTGGAAGTGCCGTTGGCATAGATGTATTGGAGCAAATGGAGCCTATTTTGAAGGCGACCCAATAAATTTTGACGATTAAATGTAAAAATGTTGTTTTAATTGAAAATTCCCGGTACTTTCTTGACAGAGTAGTATAGGAGATTTCTGATCCAATGGTTCATTTTGATTAGTTCTATCTCACGTTTAAGAGAAAACTCACCTTTGAAAACCACCTGTATATTTCGATCCCATTCTGATAAAATTTAATTATATCATACTGTGTATGAGGATTAAGTTGATGAGTAGAAAAATGCTTCCAATTGTTAACATAGATGTAAAAAACTGATAGTTTCAAGAAAATAAGAACAGGAAATTGGGAATTTAAAGAACTCGCCTAAATCCAAAATCGTCATTAAACTGACACAATCACCACTAACTAACACATGAACCTCAACTGGAGTTTGAATATTATCTATCCGGTTTGCTTCATCACTGAAGAGTATGTCATCAAAACTGTTAAACCGCCGTAACATTTCGTTTGCAATGCGAATAAAACAGGATAGATGTGAAACCAATTCGAAGCCAATTGAAACATTCGAATGTAATGAAACAAGTCCATGTTCTGATTCAGCGGTAGCTTCTCGACATGTTTCAACAATGTCCGTACAAACAGAATTTAATCCAAGTTGTTTAGGCACGCCCAAAGCAATTTGTTTCTCGTAACAAAATGTCTACTTTGCACTGGATTTAATGTTGCTGTAGTTTGTCTATTTATCCAGTGTTCCCAACGGAAAAATTCGAGATCGATAGAGTCTTCTTGCACCGTTGGTTGGCCATAATTCAAGTGCAACATCGAGCCAGAGAAATAAATCCTATCATTCAGGGGTTGAGGAAAACGGGGATTTAAGTGTTCAAACATGATTTCATGAAGTCTAGCACATTGCAAAGCAACTTCTTCATTTACAATTGGCTTCACTGTATATGATATGATAGATAATTATCGGAATTTTTAGTTTTTCGGTATCTAAAGGGTGGTTCAATTAGTACTTCACGCTGATTAATGTGACAGATACATTTTTGACACTTTTGTAGATTGAGATATCAGAAAATAAAGTTCAAACACCCGAAAATTTCAGGCCTATGAATATTGTTAATGTCGATATTGTCGTACGCAATCGTATCGTAACTGGTTAATGGCAGAATAATGTGTTAAGCCCATCGTCCAGAAATAACCCATTGCTCTATAGAATACTTTGAATTTATATGAATTTTCTATGTATAGAGACTAGGTGAGTCTTATGGTACCGCTGTCTATCTTATTTAAGTCTTTCGTGTTATCGGCTTTAATAACCGCTGGCTGTAAGTCCACGTGTTATACAACATTTAAGGTTGTAAATAAAAGTTAAGTAACTTCGTCGATTCAATATTTGTGCATTGCAATAATTAGATACAGACAGGTATAAACCTTAGTATAATAGTCATATTTAATGAATGGAGCTATTTTCTAAATACGTTGAAATTGTTATGAAGTGTTCACATATCGTTTAATTGAGAAATCGATAGTACAGATTCACAATTTTAAGGGTAATAACTGGAAATGATTAGATCCCAATTACAACGTTTTTTGACCCAATCATGATGGCGTCATTCCAAATATAGTGCTGGTTTTGTAGTCTTAAAGCAACTCTTTCTACAATAACTTCTTTACGAAGATATTTTCTTACAGAATTATTTACAATCTATGACAAAAAAAAATAATTATTGGCCAGTTTCGTACAAATTTTTTTTCTTCGAATTGTTGGCCTTTACTTGATTGGAATCCATTGTATACTCAATTAAATAATACACATGTACGTTGATGCCTATTTATTTCTAAGAGTTGCTTACATGACACGTGTCATTACATAAAAACAATTGAGTATTATTTAATTAAGTGTTAAGTTCTTTCATTCAGATAAGTAAGTAGGGCTAGAATCTAAGATATAAATATTTCATGGTCTATTTACTTTTATCAAGCAATAACTACTATCGGGTGTTTTTTAAAGTGATAGAACTTTAAATTGAAATAAAACACATTTGAGTTAAGATTGAAGACAAATTTTTTTATTTGAAAGATACTTTTATAACATTTATGTTAAAGCCAATTTTGAACCACTTTTTCGAGTAGTTCAGGCCTTATTTCATCAATAACACGAATTATGTTGGCTTCCAAAGCGTCTATTGTTTCTGGTTTAACAGCATAAACCAATGAGTTGACATAACCCCAAAGAAAATGATCCAGTGGAGTTATGTCGCATGATCTTGGAGAACAATTAATTGGACCATTTCTCGAAATAATGTTTTCGCCAAATCTTTCTTTCAATAAATTAATTGTTAAATTGGTAGCAGCATGAGGTGTAGCACCATCTTGAGGGAAACTAAAACACTTCTGGGTCGATACCATTCAAATTTTTAAACAAATAATCATTAATCATCGATCTGTAAAGAGCACCATTCACTGTAACATTAGCTCCAGCATCGTTTCTAAAGAAATATGGACCGATGATGCTTCCAGCCTATAAAGCACACCAAATAGTGCATTTTTAAGGATGCAATAGAACCTGCAGAACTTCTTGAGGATTGTTTTCACTCCATATACGGCAATTTTGCTTGTTTACATAGCGGTTCAACCAGAAATGAGCTTCATCACTAAACACTATTTTACGATAAAAAAGTGGATCAACTTCAAGCTGTTCTATGGCCCAATCAGCAAACAAACGACACTTATTATGCTCAAGTGGCTTTAGTTCTTGAACCAGTTGGATCTTGGATGTAGACCAAGATCTATACGCAAAATTTTCCATGTGGTGGATGCACAGAGTCCAACTTGTTGTGAACGTCGATGAATAGACAAATCTGAATCATCATTAACACTATGACTTACACCAGCGATATTTTCTTCTGTACGTACAGCTCTTTGTCTTGTTGTTGCATCGAGTAGAGAAAATGTTGTCCGAAATCTATCGATAGTTCGAGGAATAAGCTGCTCTGATGGACGATTATGTGAACAATAAATTTCACGAAGTGCTCTATAAGTTTGGCGAATAAAACACTGATTTTGAAAATAAATTTCAACAATTTGTAAACATTGTTGCGGCGTGAGTCTTTTCATGATAATTTGTCAATGCTTTCTGAACAGAAATGTAAAAACAACATGGCTTCTACCTTCTGTCAAATCACATTTATCCCTATCGAAAGTGCTATCACTCTAAAAAAACACCCCATACATAGACGGTGGAGTTATTGATTATATTCTTGAATTCACAAAACCTGCCAGAAAAATTTAGTTGTAAAAATTTTCATTGAAATTTTTGTGATATATAATTATAAAATGACAAAAATGCTGGTAATAAACGCCAGAAATCAAACTAATCAATTACTTTACCACCAACATTCAAATCAAAAAAATTCTTTTTACAATTAGAAGTGATTAATATTTTCATTGCTATAGTTTCTTACAATAATCAAGAAAATGTTCTTCAATTTAAATATTTCATCTGTGAAATATCATATGAAAAACGTAAAGTTGCAATTTATTCGAGAAAAACCTTCACAAAGATAAAAATTTTTTCATCTACGTTTCGACCGATAAAAGCGCATACTCAGGACATACCTTTCTATAATTTCATCTCATATCTTACAAAAACCCTATGTCTATCAAGTTCCTTTGTCTAGAGATTCCAAAATTGTACATTTGAAACGCTACTGTTTAGTTTTCAATAAATCTTAGGATGAAATCGCAAACATGCCTTATCTCTTTAAACAAATAGTGAACAATCCTCATTAAATTTTTAATCAGTTAACAGAATATATCACTAGTTTCACGCAACCATGGATGTTGATGAATATTTGCGAAAAACTGCCGAAGATATTGCAAAAGAAAATTCTCTAAGAGATATTTCAACAGTATCAATTATCAGGCAAAATCAGTCAGGAAATGGGTATTTTGGGGACATAATTAGAGCTACAGTCAACGGAAAAAACGAGTCATTAAAAATAGTGATCAAAGTGTCGTTGAGAAATGATGAAGTTCGAGCTGTATCTCCAATAGATGAAGCATACAACAACGAGCTACTCTTCTATGACGAAATTTACCCTTCAATGCAAAAATTACAGGAAGAATTAAAACTTACCAACTCATTCGATTCGGTTCCTCGGTTCTTCAGAAGTGGAGAATTTGAAGATCAAAGTTATTTATTCATGGAAGATCTGATAGAATCTAATTTCGGCATGTTTAATATCAAAGATGAAATTGACCGATATCATATCGAGAAAATTTGCGAGGTATTCGGAAAATTCCATGCAATGTCTTTCACGCTGAAACATCTGAGACCCGACTTATATCACAGTTTAGTAACGAAATTACAGTGTGTACATTCTGGTTTTTTGCGTCATAAAGGTGGTTTTCTAAAGCAGTGTGCAAAAGTGATTCAAAAGGGGCTAGAAAAATGTGATTATAGTAATAGAATGATTGATTACTACGTTGAAAATATAGAGAATGTTTACAAAAATATATTATTTACAAGTAGACAAGATGAGTATACATGTCTTATTCATTATGATGGATGGTCGAACAATTTGATGTTTAAGTATGATGTAAGTACTACTACTAGCTAACATGTAAATTCTTTCCTTTAAGTATCTATCGGGTGTTTTTTTAGAGTGATAGAACTTTTAGTTGAAATAAAACACATTTAAATTAAGATTGAAGCCATTTTTCTTTTTTATTTGAAAAATAATTTTATGATATTTATGTTTCAAAAATAATTTCCGGCATATGTCTATCAGGACTAGCTTTGAGAAACTTCATTCGACCAGACCAATTTTGGACCACTTTCTCGAGTAATTCAGGTCTTATTTCATCAATTACACGAGTTATGTTGGCTTCCAAAGCGTCTATTGTTTCTGGTTTATCAGCATAAACCAATGACTTGACATAACCCCAAAGAAAATAATCCAGTGGAGTTATGTCGCATGATCTTGGAGGCCAATTAATTAGACTATTTCTAGAAATAATGTTATCGCCAATTCTTTCTTTCAATAAATCAATTGTTACGGTAACAACATGAGGTTTAGCACCATCTTGTTGGAACCAAAACACTTCTGGGTCGATACCATTCAAATTTTGAAACGAATAATCATTGACCATCGATCTGTAACGATCACCATTCACTGTAACATTAACTCCAGCATCGTTTTCAAAGAAATATGGACCGATGATGCCTCCAGCATGTAAAGCACACCATACACTGCATTTTTTAGGATGCAATCGAACCTGCAGAAATTCTTGAGGATTGTTGTCACTCCATATACGGCAATTTTGCTTCTTTACATAGCCGTTCAACCAGAAATGACGACGAAGAGATAAATCTGGATCATCATTAACACTATGACTTATAGCAGCGATATTTTCTTCTGTACGTACAATTCTTTGTCTTGTTATTGTTGTTGCATCGAGTAGAGAAAATGTTGTCTGAAATCTATCGGTAGTTCGACGAATAAACTGCTCTGATGGACGATTATGTAAACCATAAATTTCACGAAGTGCTCTATAAGTTTGGCGAATATAACGATTTTGAAAATAAATTTCAACAATTTGTAAACGTTGTTGCGGCGTGATTCTTTCCATGATAATTAACAATGCTTACTGAACAGAAATGTCAAAACAACATGGCTTCTTCTGTCAAATCACAGTTATCCCTATCGAAAGTTCTATCACTCTAAAAAACACCCGATACTTACTTGAACAATATTTGTAAATTCAAATAAACAATTATAAAGATAAAACAAATAAAAACTACAAATCTGAAGTTTAAAGGTTGACTTGCAATGATTGTTTCATGGTGTATATTGTCAAACCAGAGGCACGTCAAACGTCCCACATTCAACGTATGCCAGTCATTTGAAATAATTTGCACATAATTTCAACAAAAATCTTAAAAATGCTCTATTTGTGAGTCGAAAGATTTCTTTCATGTGAGACCTGAAAAATTGTCAGTACGATTTTCCGTCCATTTGCCCCCTCGCCCTAAATGCCGTTCTGGTTTATTTCACCTACAGGTTCATTGGACTACCCGAAAAAATTCTGTTAAGCAATTTTGTTGATTAATCTAGTCTACTATTTTTTCATCGCAGAGCTGTACATTCAATAAGTTAAAAGTTAAAAATATTTTTCATTTTCAGTTATAACCTCTAGTAGGAAGAACTAATTTTCTCCTACTTAATTTTCTGGAAATGTGGTCTTACACTAAGAAGGAAGCGATAATATCTGCAAGTAATTTCATTAACATTTAAATCGATATGTTTGGCAACTTCTGTAGTTGACTCAACTCCTGTATACGGTTAGGCATCAATAAAATAACTCATATCGAAACTTTTGAATTTATTGATTAATTTCGCTATAGCAAAGCGAGAAGGCGTTTGACGATGTCCAAATGCTATAAGAATTTTACGAACTGTAATCATAAAATTTTCCGATTTTTATAGTGCATTTTCGTTATTTCATTGCTTTGTGCGAGCGTATATCGATCCATTTTCCAAACTTTCGCAATTTATACTTGTTCTATTTTGACACTTCAAAAATGGCGCCAAATTAAAAATAAAATCTCTAATTAGAATCCAGCACTTATTTTCGGATTTTCGCGTAAAAGAATTCGCATATTATATTTTTATTCGAAAATAATATTCATGTAATTAATGTAAACTTCTAACAAATGAAATTCGATAGAAATTACATGTCATTTAGTTTTAGATAGTATTCAACTTTCAGAATGATAGAGTTTTTATTCCTTTTATTTTAGAACAATGCCTGCTTAAAAACTATTTTTAATTTAACAATAAAAGATATTGATTTTTCGCAAGTCATTTGGTGAAACATTTTTAAATTAATAAAGTGAATGAAAACAACTTGGCTTAAGTTTCACTGTTTATTTGATGTCTGTTGACATATATCGGGTGTTTTTTTAGAGTAATAGAACTTTAAATTAAAATAAAACACATTTAAATTAAGACTGAAGCCAAATTTTTTTTTATTTGAAAGATAATTTTATGACATTTACTTTTAAAAATAATTTACAGCATATATCCACCACGACTAGCTCTGAGAAACCGCATTCGACCAATTTTGGACCAATTTTTTGAGTAATTCAGGCCTTGTTTCATCAATAACACGAGTTATGTTGGCTTCCTAAGCATCTATTGTTTCTGGTTTATCAGCATAAACCAATGACGTGATATAACCCCAAAGAAAATAATCCAGCGGAGTTATGTCGCATGATCTTGGAGGCCAATTAATTGGACCATTTCTGGAAATGAAGTTATCGCCAAATCTTTCTTTCAATAAATCAATTGTTACGGTAGCAGCATGAGGTGTAGTACCATCTTGTTGAAATCAAAACACTTCTGGGTCAATACCATTCAAATTTTGGAACAAATAATCATTGATCATCGATCTGTAACGAGCACCATTCACTGTAACATTAACTCCAGCAGCGTTTTTAAAGAAATGTGGACGACAACTTCTTAAGTCTCCAGTTGTCTGAAGATGCGACAGTTAATTGCCGAAACTCGAGTCACAATTAAATGTGTGAAATATCACTTTATTGGGACTAAAACAAGGTAATTTCTACAACTTGTTTTAATTATGATCAACTACCAAATAGTAACGGCTGAAACAGTTCAGTTCTCAATTTTTTTATTTTTCATTATTACTGCAGTCAGATAATTAATTAAGCACCCACAGCATGTCCTGTGGGTATCTAATTATTGCAATACGCAAATATTGAATAGACGAAATTACTTTGAATTTTATTCACAACAATAGAAGTTTAGATAAGCCTAATATATATAAGAAACTTACATTTAACTCACATTGAGAAACACGTGGACTTACAACCCGTGGCGACTACGAAGGCCGATAACACGAAAGACTTAGAGACAATAAGACAGCAGATAGACTATAGTATAGACTGGCCTGGCTGGTTTGGTTACCTGGTCAGGTGATATCGAAAAAACACAAACTTGTAGTTCGGGAAAGCAATGAACCCTTTCTGAACTCAATATTCTACCATTAACCATCTAAAAAGGGAATGCGCAATTAACGCTAATATGGGTGTTAAAAATTTCATAATGAAGAATTCGAAACGAGTTCTGGTGGGTTTAAAACAATAATTTTTGTGATATCACTCTCTTTTTCGTTGCCCTCTATTTATACCAATATTGTATGCTTCAATAAAGAAGATATATCATAGAACATTTAAATATTAAAACAAATTGATATATGTTTATCTTCTACAATTTTAATCTAAAAAATTTTTATTCAAAAAACTTTTAGAATTAAATTAATGTCTAAAACAAGCACCGCTTATATTTAATAGACGTATATAATCTAAACTCAATATACAATGTCAAATGGAATAAATAAACCAAAAGATACACGAAAGTCCCTAAAATTAATAAATAAATATTTAAAGGAGACAAAATTTGTTTCTGGTCTTGCCTTCAAAACGCCATTTGCATCTTAAAAACATGAACACACTTAAAGGACCTCTCAAAGAATATAATTTATTTGAAATATTTAATATATTTAAATATTCGAATAAGTAAATTCAGAAATCTCTCAAAGCATGCACTATATCTTCAAAAAACAAATATAGTTCTAAGCAATTCCGTCTTCAGTCCTGAAATATATTCAAAATATCAAAATCAAAAAACTAACCTGTACCAAACAACTCACCACGTGTAAATGAATAATGTTTCGAGACATAGATCATCTTTATAATTCAAGATTGATCTATGCTCTAACAGAATCAAAGAAAAGTGTGAGCTATTTTTAAGGCTTACTTAAATTCATTGACACTGCATAATGAGATTTATTGAAGCCAAAATATAATTATATATTATATATAAAATAAAATAGAAAGGCCTTTTACTTGATAGAAGAAGTATAACAACATTTAAATATTAAAACAAATTGATATATGTTTATCTCAAAGCTTTGAGAGATTTCTGAATTTACTTATTCGAATATTTAAATATATTAAATATTTCAAATGAATTATATTCTTTGAGAGGTCCTTTAAGTGTGTTCATGTTTTTAAGATGCAAATGGCGTTTTGAAGGCAAGACCAGAAACAAATTTTGTCTCCTTTAAATATTTATTTATTAATTTTAGGGACTTTCGTGTATCTTTTGGTTTATTTATTCCATTTGACATTGTATATTGAGTTTAGATTATATACGTCTATTAAATATAAGCGGTGCTTGTTTTAGACATTAATTTAATTCTAAAAGTTTTTTGAATAAAAATTTTTTAGATTAAAATTGTAGAAGATAAACATATATCAATTTGTTTTAATATTTAAATGTTGTTATATTTCTTCTATCAAGTAAAAGGCCTTTCTATTTTATTATATATCATAGAATTAACAAGGAATAATTATAGCAATTGCATAGCATCTAGACTTCCTCTTGGATTACACTAAAACAAATTATGTCATTTAAGATTTTTCATATAATTTTTTTATGAAATGAACATTATACTATATTATATATTATTATATTATTATTATATATATACTAATTATATTTTTCAGAATTCTAATGGAATAAAAACTATAGAAGAGATAAAATTATTCGATTGGCAGACATGCAATATCGGATCTCCAGCATTAGATTTGTCCATTGTTCTTTACGCTATAGCTTCAAAAACGGTATTGGATAACCTAGGCGAATACTTGCAAATATATCACAAATCATTCGAGATGTTCCTTTCTCAGACTGGTCTGAAAGTCGAAGATGTTTACCCTTTTGGCGTTTTGAAGGATCAATGGCGAATGTACAGTCAATATGGAATAATTCGGGGACTTATTGTGCACAAGATAAGGCTAAATGTCGATAACGTAGATGGTTGTTTCGAAGACGCAATGAATGCTGAATTCGACGTTGAAAAAATGCAGCAATTGCTAAACGACTTATTAGATCATCTTGAAAGAATAGATGTTTTCTGAAATGGTTTGGATTCTAGTTTTATTTGTTCACTTTCAACTGAAAAAACTATTGTACAAAACATTATCTGTTAATTTGCTTTCTACCCTCAAGATCCCCAAATATATTATTCGTTTTAGGCTACCAATTTTTAAGATGAAAAGATTAGTAGAAATTGAAAATCGTTTTATTTTCAATTTGAAAATGAACTGAGCGAAGTAGAAACGCATCGGATTGTCGCGAGGTTTCACTTCTTGCACCAGTTGAACTTTGTAAGCCTTCATACCGAGGTCTTTATGCAAAATTCTCCGCAGGGAAAAGCGAAAAATGTTCAGTTCTTGAGCAATGTTGATTGATGTTCAGCCATATTCTGTGCTATAGCAACAATGTTTTTAGGTGTGATCACTAGACGAGAACGGGTTGTTTTATCAAATAACTATACAGTTTTCACGAACAAATTGGATTGCCGTACAGGGCATTTGATTTCTATTGAATTTTCTACGAAAATTTCAGGCCCCACCCGTTATCAAACCGTTATTTGAATGTTCTTCTAACAAGAGAAACCTTTTTGAAGCCTGCCCGTTCAGAATCTTCATTTTGTTCATTTCTCTACTATGCTGTCGCTCTAAAGCAGTCTTGCTTACTGTTGCCAGTCAGGTTATCCTTTTGTAGACACCTAACATAATATTGGTGTTTTTTTAGAGTGATAGAACTTTTTTGAGCAGTGTAGTTAGAGAAAGTACAAATTCCGAGATTTTCAATATGAAAGGTTTTGGAGATAATATTACAAAACCATTATTTGAAACCCACACCTGAGGGGCGCTTTCTTCCATTGAAAGTAATTTAGAGAAATATTTTACTGACCTTCTTTTTATTTTTTCCTCGCTCTATAGGGTCCCAATTCTTGATCTATTATTTTAGAATCAACCTGCATATTTGTAAAGGAACCTGCTGAAGTTCCTTACTGGTAAGTATGGGGTGTTTTTTTTTTAGAGTCACAGAACTTTAAATTGAAATAAAACACATTTAAATTAAGATTGAAGCCAAATTTTTTTTTATTTGAAAGATAATTTTACGACATGTATGTTTTAAAAATAATTTTGACCAGACCAATTTTCGACCACTTTTTCGAGTAATTCAGGCCTTATTTCATCAATAACACGAGTTATGTTGGCTTCCAAAGCGTCTATTGTTTCTGGTTTGTCAGCATAAACCAATGACTTGACATAACCCCAAAGAAAATAATCCAGTGGAGTTATGTCACATGATCTTGGAGGCCAATTAATTGGACCATTTCTCGAAATAATTTCATCGCCAAATCTTTATTTTAATAAATCAATTGTTACGGTCGCAGCATGAGGTGTAGCACCAACTTGTAGAAACCAAAACACTTTTGGGTCAAATTTTGAAACAAATAATCATTGATCATCGATTTGTAATAAGCAGCATTCACTGTAACATTAGCTCCAGCATCATTTTTAAAGAAATATGATGATGCCTCCAGCGTGTAAAGCACACTATGCAGTGCATTTTTCAGGATGCAATGGAACCTGCAGAACTTCTTGAGGATTGTTTTCACTCCATATACGGCAATATTGCTTATTTACATAGCCGATCAACCAGAAATGAGCTTCATCACTAAACACAATTTTACGATAGAAAAATGGATCAACTTCAAGCTGTTCTAGGGCCCAATCAGCCAACAAACGTCGCTTATTATGGTCAAGTGGCTTTAGTTCTTGAACCATTTGGATCTTGTATGGGTGTAGACCAAGATTTTTACGCGAACAGCAGCGATATTTTCTTTACATACAGTTCTTTGTCTTGTTGTTGTTGTATCGAGTAGAGAAAATGTCCGAAATCCATCGATAGTTCAACGAATAAGCTGCTGTGATGGACGATTATGTAAACCATAAATTTCACGAAGTGCTCTATAAGTCTGGCGAATAGAACACATATTTTGAAAATAAATATCAACAATTTGTAAACGTTGTTGCGGCGTGAGTCTTTCCATGATAATTTGTCAATGCTTACTGAACAGAAATATCAAAACAACCTCATGTCAAATCACAGTTATCCCCATCGAAAGTTTTATCACTCTAAAAAAACACCCGATATGTTTATTTTCCGTGTTCAGACGAGTGTAATTTTCCAAAAAAATCTTCATTCATTGATTACACCTGATTTTTAATTAAATCACTAACAGTTGATCATAAAAATTAATTGAGTTATAGTCTGAAACCATTTTAGTGCTCGTAACATTTATTTTGACTAATAATAATTGTGATTAATGGAAATGTTGAACAAGGCAGGCCAACCACTAGTCTCTCCACGCTTTAATGAGTTCCAACCACACTACCATACTCTCCACCAGAATCTGAATACTCGGTTGGAATATTGAATTAATTTACGATTATGTTAAGGGCTTCAGAGTGCAGTCTTGTACGAATAGAGTTATAAATCGGGAGAAGAATTAGATGGTTACTATGTTTGATTATATGAAATGTTTGTTTTCCTTTATTGTATTAAGAAGATAGATGAGTAATCGTAAATGGAGAAGTGCTTATCAACCAGGCCATGTTGTATCGATCGGAAGAGATGGTAATCGGAAAAAGTCTTGGTTGTACGGCGGGTAGGCAGAAATAGGGTGTTTTCTTTTAGAATGATAGAACTTTCGATATAGATAACTGTGATTTGACAGAAGGTAGAAGCCGTTGTTTCGACATTTCTGTTCAGTAAGCATTGACAAATTATCATGGAATGACTCACGCCGCAACAACGTTTACAAATTTTTGTAATTTATTTTCAAAATCAGTTTTCTATTCGACAAACTTTTAGAGCACTTCGTAAAATTTATGGTTTCCATAATCGTCCATCAGAGCAGCTTATCCTTCGAACTATCGATAGATTTCGGACAACATTTTCTCTTCTCGATGCAACAACAGCAACAAGACAAAGAACTGCACGTTCAGAAGAAAATATCGCTGTTGTAGGTCATAGTGTTAATGATGATCCAGATTTCTCTATTCGTCGACGTTCACAAGAAGTTGGACTCTGTGCATCCACCACATGGAAAGTTTTGCGTGAAGATCTTGGTGTACACCCATACAAGATCCAACTGGTTCAAGAACTAAAGCCACTTGACCCTAATAAGCGTCGTTTGTTTGCTGATTGGGCCCTAGAACAGCTTGAAGTTGATCCACTTTTTTATCGTAAAATTGTGTTTAGTGATGAAGCTCATTTCTGGTTGAACGGCTATGTTTCGTACAACGGTTAGTTTACCGTAGTATTTGCCTATTATTTCAGTATTTCAAAATAATAGACAATTGCAAATTAATTAATCTCGATGATTAATTTCAATGGCTTCTAGTGGACTGTATTTTTTATTATTAGCGGTGACTTTGACTTCAAAGAACACTCTATGTGCGGTGGTCTACAGCTTCCTTTATCTAATAATGATAATGAGGAACTGAAGTAAAACACTTATAACAAAACAAACTAATATATTTTGGTATCACTGTATATGATACCAAGTTAATGTGATGACAATTACACTACAAACAAATGTAAAGTGTATTGCTACGTTTACAGCAATCGCGTAAAGTTTGCTTAATTACAAACGAACAACTTGACTATTCGGAGAATAATGCATAATGTGGCTACGGCTACATGCGACAACTTTGACTATTACTGGAATAAATGCATGATGTAGCAAAGGCTACATGCGACTGACCACTTTGACTATTACGAATAATAATGCATGATGTAGCAAGGGCTAAATGCGAACACTTCGATTATCACGAATAATAATGATTTTACAGTCTTTTCAAATACTGAACGTTAGAGGTGCTCGATGCACCACCCCTTCTAACAAAAAGAGGGAAATTAACGTAATTGATTGGAAGGTCCATTCGGAGGTAGACTGAATGAACAAACCAAATCTTCTTATTGGTTACAGAAAAATCATGAGAATAATGCAAGTAAAGAAGGATATAGTCAGTTTGTAATTCCGAATGCTGCGTCATGTGAAACTAACAGGCATAAATATATCCAAATCACTAATTGACTTTCCATGTTTTCTAAGGCCATATATAATAATTATAAAACCAATAATCAATAAGTGTCGAGTAAAAATAAACAGTTTGAAACAATCTCTAAACTAGATCGCATATCAACGTAAAAAGATCGCATATCAACGTAAAAGACATAAGTATCGAATGAAAAACAAATTTCGAACGACAGGGCCGTCTCTAATGAGACGGAACAGGCTATGTAAACAAGCAAAATTGCCGTATATGGAGTGAAAACAATCCTCAAGAAGTTCTGCTTCTGCGTGCTTTACACGCTGGATGCATCATCGGTCCATATTCATTTAAAAACGATGCTGGAGCTAATGTTACAGTGAATGGTGCACGTTACAGATCGATGATCAATGATTATTTGTTTCAAAATTTGAATAGTATCGACCCAGAAGTGTTTTAGTTCCTACAAGATGGTGCTACACCTCATGCTGCTACCATAACAATTGATTAATTGAAAGAAAGATTTGGCGAGAAATTATCCAATTATATGGCCTCCAAGATCATGCGACATAACTCCACTGGATTATTTTCTTAGGGGTTATGTGAAGTCATTGGTTTATGCTGATAAACCAGAAACAATAGACGCTTTGGAAACCAACATAACTCGTGTTATTGATGAAATAAGTTCTGAATTACTCAAAAAAGTGGTCCAAAAGTGCTCTGGTTGGATGCGGTTCCTCAGAGCTAGTCGTGGTGGACATATGCCGTAAATTATTTTTAAAACATAAATGTCATAAAATTATCTTTCAAAGAAAAATTTGGCTTCAATCTTAATTCAAATGTGTTTTATTTCAATTTAAAGTTTTATCACTCAAAAAAACACCCGATACTTTCCATTTGAGCGTTTCCGAGTATATTTAAACGGGTGATGCAACATGTGGTCGTCACTTCAAAATTAAGCTGATTAATTAAGATGAAACAATGGAATAATGAACTAGTAGCGACATCTGTTATCAAAACCGCTCGAACTTATTTTTACTCCTTAATCAATATCTGAAATATTTGCTTGTGTACCTATTAACACAGAACAATTTTTTTTTCAGGTGGAAAGTCCTGTTAGAGAACGGAACGCCCATCGGAATCCAAAACAGCAATGCGTGGAGGAGCTACCGCTGGACCCCCGTGTGCCCCCGTTGTACACCGACACCCTGACTGATGATAACAATCCAGATCTCATTCCTCCTACAAATGGTGAGTAGTGGAACTGTCTAATTGCATCTTCCTGAGTCATAGAAATAAGACTGGTCTTCTCAAGAAATTTCCTGTGAATTTGTGTGAATTTTCCAATCCCCACACAAGAGTAAAATCTAAAGTGAGTCAATCTATTTTAACAAATTGAATAATTCGCAACCTTTGGAGATGTTTCGACAAGGTAAGCGTCAATGCGAAATTGTTCGTTTGTCCAATGTGCCTAGACAAACAGTGTCCGATGCAATTTGCTGTTTCGAGGAGCTTGGCCATGATGGTCCTCATCCAAGAAGTGGGAGAAAATGCACAATCAATACGCCTAGCAATCGCAACATCAAGAAGCGAATCAATCAAAATCCGAGGGTCTCCATGAGGAAAATAGCCCGTGAGACCGGTATCAATCGTAAATCCGTTCGTCAAATGTCCAAAGCGGAGCTCAACCTCAAGCCGTAGAAGCTCCAAAAAGTTCAACTCCTCACGGATGAAATAAGGACTCCAAGGGTGCCGCCAATTCCTTTGTCTCGCCGCCGGTCAGCAATGGGAGCTCATTCTCTTCACAGACGAGAAGCTTTTCATCGTAGAACAATCCCAGAACCACCAAAACGACAGAGCCTGGTCCGCAGAGGCTTCCGGTACGTCGGCCATCGTCGAACATCGTCAAAATCCACAATCCGTCATGGTCTGGGGCAGAATTTGCGCCAGCGACAAAACACCTTTGATTTTCGTGGATCAAGGGGTCAAAATCAATCAAGAAGTCTACCGCTGCGACATCATCGAGGCCGTAGTACTTCCGTGGCCCCAGGAGCACTTTGGCTACACGCATAGGACCTTTCAACAGGACTCCGCTCCGACTCACAAAGCGAAAACGACGCAAGAATGGTGTAAGACCAATTTTCCGGATTTCATCACATCTGCCGAATGGTTGCCCTATTCGCCGAATCTCAACCCAATGGACAACAGCGTGTAGTCGATTTTGGAGCTCAGGGAGTGTACTAAACACCACAAAAGTCGCTGAAGCAATCCCTGCGCTGGGAATGGGACCGATTAACGTTTGAAAGTGATATTTATTCATAACACATACCTCGTATGTAAATGTTCCGAAAGCATTAGTCGAAGGATCCAAGACAAAATTTTCCTTCTGTGAGTGCTTCTGGAAAGGCTCCTGAGATCACTAATTTCCTTGGTCACAGTCTTGAGCAGTGGGTAAAGCATATAAAGTGTACTCCTTGTGGTGAGGATTAGACCGGATTTCATATTTATTACCCTGCCCAGCATCTGAAATCTGGTGGGGTGTACAAGAAATTGACCAGAAATCAGTTCTGGAGGCTTATGATAAAACATAAGTAATTTCTTCTCTAGGTGGTACTTGAGGTTGAATAGCTTAGTGCTGCTAAAAAGTAAAGCAGTCGGAAAAAGGTGAGGTCCTTGAAACATTATTTTTATAATTGTCCTCGGCAGAACACGAAGATTTTCAACGTGAGCGTTCACAGATCCACCCCTCACATAAATACCGTGTTGCAGGATTCACTGTACCAAGTTATAATGTACAGTTTTGACAGGTTCAATATCTAAAACGGATCGAAGATGATAAAATTTGGGCAAATTTCATGAGACCGCCACGCACCTCGCTGATATGCCGGTTTTAGTTTGAAGAATCGTAAGAGATGATTCCCAGGTACTTCTCTGCAAGAGCTGAAGAACACTATCGGGTGTTTTTTTTTTTAGAGTGATAGAACTTCAAATTGAAATAAAACACATTTAAATTAAGACTGAAGCCAAATTTATGTTTTAAAAATAATTTCCGGCATATGTCCACCATGACTAGCTCTGAGGAACCGCATTCGACCAGACCAATTTTGGACCACTTTTTCGAGTAATTCAGGCCTTATTTCATCAATAACACGAGTAATGTTGGCTTCCCAAGCGTCTATTGTTCCTGGTTTATCAGGATAAACCAATGACTTGACATAAACCCAAAAAAAATAATCTAGTGGAGTTACGTCGCATGATCTTGGAGGCCAAATAATTAGACCATTTCTCGAAATAATGTTATCGCCAAATCTTTCTTTCAATAAATCAATTGTTACGGTATCAGCATGAGGTGCAGCACCATCTTGTTGGAATCAAAACACTTCTGGGTCGATACCATTCAAATTTTGTAACAAATAATCATTGATCATCGATCTGTAACGAGCACCATTCACTGTAACATTAGCTCCAGCATCGTTTTCAAAGAAATATGGACCGATGATGCCTCCAGAGTATAAAGCACACCATACAGTGCATTTTTCAGGATGCAATGGAACCTGCAGAACTTCTTGAGGACTGTTTTCACTCCATATACGGCAATCTTGCTTGTTTACACAGCCATTCAACCAGAAATGAGCTTCATCACTAAACACAATTTTACGATAAAAAAAATGGATCCACTTCAAGCTGTTCTTGGGCCCAATCAGCAAACAAACGACGCTTATTATGGTCAAGTGGCTTTAGTCTCGAACCAGTTGGATCTTGTATGGGGGTAGCTGTAGACCAAGATCTTTACGCAAAATTTTTCATGTGGTGGATGCACAGAGTCCAACTTGTTGTGAACGTCGACGAATAGACAAATCTGGATCATCATTAACACTATCACTTACAGCAGCGATATTTTCTTCTGTACGTACAGTTCTTTGTTTTGTTGTTATTGCATCGAGCAGAGAAAATGTTGTCCGAAATCTAATGATAGTTCGACGAATAAGTTTGGCGAAAAAAACACTTATTTTGAAAATAAATTTCAACAATTTGTAAACGTTGTTGCGGCGTGAGTCTTTTCATGATAATTTGTAAATGCTTACTGAACAAAAATGTCAAAACAACATGGCTTCTACCTTCTGTCAAATCACAGTTATCCCTATCGAAAGTTCTATCACTGTAAAAAAACACCCGATACAAATTCACCACTTTCAATCACCAATCGAAAATTCCAAGATGGAGGAAGCCCTGCTTCCCGTTCCAGCCGAAACTCGGCAATCATTTCTCTGAACGATTATGACTATAATTTTCCAAAGTTGCCAAATGGAGACCTATTCGTTTCTGAAGACGCCAGGTTATACACTTTTATGGAATACTAAATTTTTATCACGACCCTAGGGGTTTCAGGTGGAAATATATTTTCAATGGCTTTCGATATCCGGGAAAGTGCGACATTTACCCTCTGGATTCCCGCATTTGTACTTCATGCGCCGTGATATCAGAGCGTATTGTTCGACAAAACAGGATTATTATTTACCTTCCTGTAACAACCTTTTCAGAGTGCACTTGTGAAGAAAATCTCCTATGTACGCTAGTGTGAATAGCGACATTTTTCATTTCTATGCTCTTTGTACTTTAGGTAACATGGATCGTTTTCATTTGGATTCCGTTCCATCTCGTGTAGAACTTTTTGTCTGCATTATGAAGTAACTAACTTCGTGCGGTTTTTTTGTCGAAAATTGAAGTTTTATTGTGAATATTGGTAATAGCGGGTTATCTTTCGTAGTCTGGATTTCACAGCCCTGTGTCATTGACATATGTCGAACAGTACTGTGATCCGAAGTCTCATATGTTTAGTTTAAGGTTAGCTGTTTAACAATATGGATAGTTTATCTACTGCCTTACGTATGTTTCGTACATTACGGGCAGATTATGGTCGACATAATCGCCCATCTGAGAGTACAATTAGTAACACAGTAAAAATTCGAAGACGCTGGATCTGTTACTGATGTCTTAAGGCCCATACAGCATTGAATAGCACGCTCGACCGAAAATATTTCTATTGTAAGTGAAAGTGTTGAAGAAGATCCGAATTTATCAATTAATCGACGCGCACAACTCTCTTACGGCACGCTATGGCGTATTTTGCATCTGGATTTGCTTATCCATCCTTATAAGGTTCAGTTGACACAAGAACTAATGCCAGCTGACCATAGAATGCCGATTGGGTGCTTGAACAACAACTTTTGGATGACGATTTTTCGCATTGAATTTTCTTCAGCGACGAAGCACATTTTTCACTCGGTGGCTATGTAAACAAGCAAAATCTAGGGCTGTAAAAATCCTCATGTAACTGCTGAAAGACCATAACATCCACAAAAAGTCACTGTATGGTGTGCAATTTGGTCTGGTGGAGTGATTGGCCCTTACTTCTACGAAAATGAAGGAGGTGTCAATTCTCATCGCTATACCAAATGATTACCGATTTTTTTGGCCTGAAATTAACGGTATGGAATTAGAAGAGATGTGGTTCCAGCAAGATGGTGCAACAAGTCACACAACACGACCCGTTTTGGCTTTATTGCAAGAAAAATTCCCAGAACGCGTAATTTCTCGTTTCGGCAATGTGAATTGGCCACCAAGATCTTTTGATTTATCGCCCTGGATTTTTTTGTGGGGTTATGTGAAGGATCGTGTCTATCTCGATAATCCTCAGACTGCGCCCCCCAATTGTCTCTCTACCTTGTCGTGGTGGGGGTGCTTGTCATGACTAAAATCCTAGTTTCATTATATTAAATGGAGGATAAAGTTATGATGCCTTAAGCAGATACCACATTCCCACTTGGTTTCTTTCTAACATACCATTACATCATGTTGTCCCACAACCGTCCCTATCCTTCAACAAGGCTTAGAATCGTACGGGGTAGTTGTGGCTTTCTGACGAGGGTTATGCTATTCTGCGATCGATTAGAGTTTTTTAATTCATACACGGGCGAAGACGAAACCCTGCTGAATCTCAGCGTGGGCTTTCCAACCTTCGTTACCTATCCGGTGAGGGATCCGAAATGGTACGGAGGAAAAAAGGGGGCTACGACGTTTCGACGAGTGTGGGGATCTTGGAAGACTCTCCCTCTGCCTTCGGCCTTAATCTCCTGCTGCGGGGTCCTGAATGATCCGCTGGAGGAAACGGCCAGGCTACGACGTTTCGAGCAAGGTGGGGATCTTGGAAGACTCGCCCTTTGCCCAAACCCCTAATTTCGGCCCCATTCGAGAAGCCTTAAGATACTTACCCGGTGTGGGGTGGGAAATGGTCCGCTGGAGGAAAAAGGCCAGGCTACAACGTTTCGACCAAGGTGGGGATCCTGAAAGTCTCGCACTCTGCCCATACCCCCAACTTCAGCCCCATATTTAGATCCTTAAACCATTCATCTACGATGCTTCAGAACCTCGCTTTTAGCAGTCGAACAGCAACAGCGCTCCTTCAAGGTGGGGGATCCATGCTGTAAAGCTGTTATTTGTGTTGTTTCGATGCTTCGGTCTTTCACAACCACCAAATAGGGACACTCTACTCATGCAGCTGACTGCTGGGGTCAACACGGCGATCCTTTTGGGAGAGGAGGGTGATCCGTGCTGGTTACTCCTCGGTTGTACTGGCGCAGATTCTCTATTATCTTCTTTCAAACGTCCTTTCTTTCTCTTTCAGCTTATCGGGGGTCTGATGATGACAATGGTACTCCAACGTCGGTGAAGAGCCCTGCTCACATGCCTACATGTACAATTCTGAGTATAATCTTCAGAGTCGCCCATCATGTCATTGTAGCTTGACGCGCTGGGGACGCTTGTCTTGACTAGTTTCATCCTGGTGAAATGGAGGATTAAGTCCTGATACCTAAAGCAATGTCACTCGCGCCCGTGTAGTGGAAGTTCGATCGAGTGGGGCCCTAGTTTCACCAAAAAGGTGGAATGGAGGACTGAGCCGCGTTGTTCAACTCAGTGACAAGGACGTCTGTTGCAGCACAAGGCTTCACCCTTAAAACTAACGTACTCTACCCTATTGCAGTAAATCTCCGGATTTTTCTGTCCAATGACCCAGTGTGTTATGTAGCATACTGCGTTAGGGCGTTCACCCTCGGGAGGGTGAAGGCCCTCGTGAAGTAATCGTACGACCTGGCCACCCAATTGGTGTTGGACTCGAGGGGGCAGTGATGGAAAGTCCGCATGCTAGAATAGAAGGGTATTCCATATATCTGTTCGCAGAAACTTATGTTCAGGATATCTCGAGAAATGTTTCAGGATTTAGCGGGACTTGACGGTTCGACAGGCCTCGTCCTGAACTAGGATCGATTGCGAGACGTTTCTAGGGTTTGTGTGTCTCGACGATACGGCTAGACCGTTGGTGCTTGAAGCCAGGATCAATTGAAAGGGTTCGTGGGTCTTGACGTACAGGCCGGTGCTCGTACCAGGATCAATTGAGGCATTAAATCTTGAGACTATCGTGGTTCATGGGACTGCATTCGGTGAATAAGAAGGAGCCCATTCGGCGAGTGAGTTGCATCACAAAAAAAAACTGCAGAGCCAATAGAGGTTGGATAGTGCTGCTACCGCTGCTACCAGTCACGGTGTAGGTTTTCGGACTGAAGCCGAAACAGAAAACTTGGTGGGTTCAACTCTTCGGTGTGGTTTTCGCTAATGTGCGATGATAAGACGTAACCCTTATCATACATTCTGCTTCCTGGTCAGATTGTGCAGGCTGCTGAGTAGCCATCTGGTAAAAGAGCCATGTTCACATGCCAGTAACAAAACCGGTAGAATTCACGAATTCTCAGACTACTAACGGACATCCGACAAGTTATTACCCGAAATGTGCATGCGAATCATCAAAAATTACATCACAAGACACTAGTCCTATAAGAGATCACGCGGAGGACATTTGAATGATTTTGTATTCCACATATAATGGCAGGGTCCAAGCATTATACTGAAATAAAAATTTTATCGATACTATAAATTAAAGAGTGTTTTATTCACGTTTACTTTCGGAAGCACAAAATGGATAATCCTGTACATTAAAAGTTCAATTATTTAAATATTTTAATATTAGCCTTCTACATATTTAATTTCAAAAAATTATATTTAATAATTATAACAGGAATTAAATTAAAATAATGTCATATAGGTACCACTTATATCAAACGACATATAAAATAAAGATTCATTATAAGACATCCAAATGATATAACAAAATCCAATAAATAAAAATTGTTAACCAAAATCCTATAAATTTATTATTTTGAATAGACAACATTTTGTTTCTGCTGATCATCTTATGAAAACAAATATCTTTCAAAAATGTTCAACATAATCTTAAGAATTTCATCATAAAACTATCTTACTTAAATATTCAATATTCTTGGATATGTAAATAAGTCACTTTCTATAAAATCTCAAGATATGTAAAAACATTACTGCAAAACAAGTTTCAAGAGAGACTTTGCTTCGTCAGTATTCAAATAATTCATATTCAATAAAATATAAAATAACATCAGTTAACAACAAATATTAACTCACCCTTCAACAATTTAGAAAACTACTGGTAAATGAATACTGAAATATTCAAATGGAGTAAGGTTAACTACAAATAAATAATTCTGTGGTTTACCCTTGATCCAAAAGATTGAAAGACAATTTGATGGCCTCTGTTATAGCACAAGGACTATCTGTATAAAAAATGTTAAGGAAACCAAATAATTATATATTATGAATAAAATAACATAAATAGAAGTTAATACTTGATAGAAGGTATATAAAATTATTTGAATATTTTGATATTAGCCTTCTACATATTTAATTTCAAAAAATTTTATTTAATAATTATAACTCCAGGAATTGAATCAAAATAATGTCATATAAGTACCACTTATATCAAACGACATATATAATATAATAAACATTCATTATAAGACATCCAAATGATATAACAAATTCCAATAAATAAAAATTGTTAACCAAAATCCTATAAATTAAATATTTTGAATAGACAAAATTTTGTTTCTGCTGATCAATCTTATGAAAACAAATATCTTTAAAAAATGTCTAACATAATTTTAATAATTTCATCATAAAACTATCTTACTAAGAATATTCAATATTATTGGATATCTAACTAAGGTATTTAATAGAGGGATGTAATTAAAACACACTATTTTTGTAAATAAATTTTTATAATCTTTGGCGATCGATTTCGGTAATTACCATCCTCAGGCCAGCTGAAAATATACAATGATATATACGTATTCTGTTCTGGTTTTGTTTTGATAAAATAAATTGATGTTTACAAACTTTTGAGGTTAACTAAGAGTGTGCAACTTACTGTCTACTGAATTAAAATGGATATGAATGCATTATATACTTGTGTACTTCTCAACTTTATTAATGTTCTATTTTTTATTATTTAGTCGATATATTATATTGTAATTAAGTGGAGAGTCTTGGTGTGTTTACTTGTTGGAATGTCATCCAATTGTGGGAGAGGTGAAAAGCGAATGTGAGTACTGTCAAATTTTGATATTATTTCGGTGGCAGGAAAGATTGTGAATTTCTGTTCTTTTTATGTATCAATGAGCTTGAAAATGTTCCTTCCATTAAATTCTATGTTATCATTTAATAGAAATGGATCATCTCTATTTTTGTGTATCTCAAGTTGTTCGAGTAATACCATTTTATAATAATTATCCTCTTTGTGTAGTACTTTTAAGTTGTCAAATGTAATATTATGCTTAGTGTCGTCTATATGTGATCCTAGAGCAGATCGGGGTTGATTTTTCTTGTGTTCCTTAAATCTCTTTTCTACATTTCGAGTGGTCATTCCTATGTAATATGAAGGGCAATTCGTACAAGTTATTTCATAAATTCCACTGAGCTGTTCCTGTTTGTATTTTGTTTTATTATTGACTAATATATCTGCTAGAGTTTTATGTCGTTTATTTGTTAAAGTATAATTGTAGTCTTTCAAAGTTGTATCCATTTTTTCATTGAGTTCTTTATAATATGGCGTCGATACAAAATGTTTTTCAACTGATGTGTGGGGGTAGATTTTATTCATTATCATCTTTCTTTTCATTGAAACAAAAATTTCATCTATGAATTGTTTCGGATATTGATTGTTTCGTCCTATCTGATATATAATGTCCATTTCTTTTTTATAGTTTTCTTGGGATAGTGGGACGTTTAGCAGTCTGTGGAACAAAAATCTAAAAGCGGCTCTTTTCATAGTGGGTGCATCATAGGAGCTAAATGGTATAATTGATTCCGTTTGTGTTGGTTTTCTGTAGATGTTGAAGGAAAATTGATTATCTCTATTCATTGTTATATTTAAATCTAAGAAGTTTAAGGAGTTTGATATCGAATGCTCTATTGTGAATTTAATCTTGAATCTTGAATTAATATCTGTAAGAAAGTTTTCCAGTTCTTTGTCTGTTCCTGACCATAGACAAAAGATGTCATCTACAAATCTTTTCCAGGTTATAATATGAGTATTACAAGGTAGGAGCATTATCTGTTCTTCTACATGATCTACATATACGTCTGCTATTAGTCCGCTAGATGGTGAGCCCATTGGTAAACCGTCTTTCATTAGGTATATTATTTCGTCAAATATGAAGAAGTTTTGTTCTGTTATTAGTTGACTAAGTTTCATTATGTTTTCTATGTCTGCATCATCTAAATTTAATTCATCATTATGGGCGTATTTCATTAATTGTTCTTTTAATAATGAAATGGTTTACCAATGGGCTCACCATCTAGCGGACTAATAGCAGACGTATATGTAGATCATGTAGAAGAACAGATAATGCTCCTACCTTGTAATACTCATATTATAACCTGGAAAAGATTTGTAGATGACATCTTTTGTCTATGGTCAGGAACAGACAAAGAACTGGAAAACTTTCTTACAGATATTAATTCAAGATTCAAGATTAAATTCACAATAGAGCATTCGATATCAAACTCCTTAAACTTCTTAGATTTAAATATAACAATGAATAGAGATAATCAATTTTCCTTCAACATCTACAGAAAACCAACACAAACGGAATCAATTATACCATTTAGCTCCTATGATGCACCCACTATGAAAAGAGCCGCTTTTAGATTTTTGTTCCACAGACTGCTAAACGTCCCACTATCCCAAGAAAACTATAAAAAAGAAATGGACATTATATATCAGATAGGACGAAACAATCAATATCCGAAACAATTCATAGATGAAATTTTTGTTTCAATGAAAAGAAAGATGATAATGAATAAAATCTACCCCCACACATCAGTTGAAAAACATTTTGTATCGACGCCATATTATAAAGAACTCAATGAAAAAATGGATACAACTTTGAAAGACTACAATTATACTTTAACAAATAAACGACATAAAACTCTAGCAGATATATTAGTCAATAATAAAACAAAATACAAACAGGAACAGCTCAGTGGAATTTATGAAATAACTTGTACGAATTGCCCTTCATATTACATAGGAATGACCACTCGAAATGTAGAAAAGAGATTTAAGGAACACAAGAAAAATCAACCCCGATCTGCTCTAGGATCACATATAGACGACACTAAGCATAATATTACATTTGACAACTTAAAAGTACTACACAAAGAGGATAATTATTATAAAATGGTATTACTCGAACAACTTGAGATACACAAAAATAGAGATGATCCATTTCTATTAAATGATAACATAGAATTTAATGGAAGGAACATTTTCAAGCTCATTGATACATAAAAAGAACAGAAATTCACAATCTTTCCTGCCACCGAAATAATATCAAAATTTGACAGTACTCACATTCGCTTTTCACCTCTCCCACAATTGGATGACATTCCAACAAGTAAACACACCAAGACTCTCCACTTAATTACAATATAATATATCGACTAAATAATAAAAAATAGAACATTAATAAAGTTGAGAAGTACACAAGTATATAATGCATTCATATCCATTTTAATTCAGTAGACAGTAAGTTGCACACTCTTAGTTAACCTCAAAAGTTTGTAAACATCAATTTATTTTATCAAAACAAAACCAGAACAGAATACGTATATATCATTGTATATTTTCAGCTGGCCTGAGGATGGTAATTACCGAAATCGATCGCCAAAGATTATAAAAATTTATTTACAAAAATAGTGTGTTTTAATTACATCCCTCTATTTAATCATAGGACATACTATGGAAGAATTTATTTCTAAAACTAACTAAGGTACTTTCTATAAAATCTCAAGATATGTAAAAACATTACTGAAGAACAAGTTTTAAGAGAGACTTTGCTTCGTCGGTATTCAAATACTTCATATTCAATAAAATATAACATCAATCAACAACAAATATTTACTCACCCTTCAACAATTTAGAAAACTACTGGTAAATGAATACTGAAAAATTTAAATGGAGTAAGGTTAACTACAAATAAATAATTCTGTGGTTTACCCTTGATCTAAAAGATTGAAAGAAAAGATATGATTATATGACATTATTTCAATTTAATTCCTGAAGTTATAATTATTAAATATAATTTTTTGAAATTAAATATGTAGAAGGCTAATATTAAAATATTTAAATAATTTTATATACCTTCTATCAAGTATTAACTTCTATTTATGTTATTTTATTCATAATATATAATTATTTGGTTCCCTCAACATTCTTTATACAGATAGTCCTTGTGCTATAATAGAGGCCATTAAATTGTCTTTCAATCTTTTAGATCAAGGGTAAACCACAGAATTAATTATTTGTAGTTAACCTGACTACATTTAAATTTTTCAGTATTCATTGACCAGAAGTTTTCTAAATTGTTGAAGGGTAAATATTTGTTGTTGATTGATGTTATATTTTATTGAATATGAATTATTTGAATACTGACGAAGCAAAGTCTCTCTTAAAACTGGTGTAGTAATTTTTTTATATATCTTGAAATTTTATAGAAAGTAACTTAGATATCCAATAATATTGAATATTGTAAGTAAGATAGTTTTATGATGAAATTCTTAATATTATGTTAAACATTTTTGAAAAATATTTGTTTTCATAAGATTGATCAGCAGAAACAAAATTTTGTCTATTCAAAATATTTAATTTATAGGATTTTGGTTGACAATTTTTATTTATTGGATTTTGTTATATCATTTGGATGTCTTATAATGAATGTTTATTTTATATGTCGTTTGATATAAGTGGTACATATATGACATTATTTTAATTCAATTCCTGAAGTAAAAAAAAAATAGATATAATTTTTTGAAATTAAATATGTAGAAGGCTAATATTAAAATATTTGAATAATTTTATATACCTTCTATCAAGTATTAACCCCTATTTATGTTATTTCAAAGTTCAAAGTGTTGTCCATCGCTAGCGACGAACTAACCCACTGCTTCTACGAAATGCAAACTCTAGATGGCCCACTCTTCATGAATAAAGATGATGAAAAGAAGAACTTGGACATCGATAATGGAGGAGAAAAAGGGAACATATAATCCGAAACGAAACAACCTTATTAGCCATTCCATTAAATGAAGAACCCCAAATGAACTAGAGTTTAACACACAAAATCCCATTTTGAAGGCATTCAACAACTGATATGTTGCAGCTCTAAACTAGAACTCAAGAGAGCATTAAACGGTTGCACATTATCCCTAGATAATGATGACTACGAAGTTCCCAATTCCCACATATACCGAAAGAACCAATTCCCGAAAAACAAAATAAAAACAAGACCCATACAAGTGATGGCCCTAAGGTTTCCATCGGCCCCGTTCGAAACGACATCTCGTTTCATTCCCGCCACGATCCGGCAGTGTTTATTGTTCCACCCCTGGCGGATGAACATCTAATCGTCACCAGAACTTCGCAGGGGCTGATTGAAGGTAGCTGGGGGATGATAGGTGCTCGGAGAATAAACTTTACCATTCAATTCGTAGAAAACCTATCGCCGATTTTTCCGCGTCATTAATCAGAAACACGAGCAGATTTGTTGATGAGGCTGATAAATGAAGGTCGGTATTGATTGGGGGAAAAAACTGGGTTGGATCACGACGAGCGGAGAAAGAGAGCTTGATACGGGAGGGGTTCAGTTGATGGGGAAGATCTGACTTTTTAGATATCGGATTTGTAGCTTGTTAACCAACTTGTCAGAACGGAATATTAGATTTCTTCTCAGGAAAAGAAAGAAATAAATCACTTAGAATGATGTTTGAATGTATCAGCCCCTACTTTATGGAAATTTATCTTGATCATGACTAGTGACAGCTATAGAATATTGTCTTGATAATTATTTCTAATACAGGGACCCAAGAAAAACTTCGGTCAAATTTTACTCTGTTCTGGAACAAAAGTATTATAGTCCAGTCAGATAATTTTTATTCTATTAGATTCTCTACGCCTCCTTGTACTAATATGTGAATTTTCAGTTTGATACTACTCTATTTTGCAGTGTTAGAATGTCAAACAAACGTAGTGCAATTTTGGAGCTGTTTCGTCAAGGTAAACGTCAATGCGAAATTGTTCTTTTGCTCAATATGCCTCGAGGAACAAAGAGCTTGGCCATGATGGAGGAAGCCCTGCTTCCCGTTCCAGCCGAAACTCGGCAATCATTTCTCTGAACGATTATGACTATAATTTTCCAAAGTTGCCAAATGGAGACCTATTCGTTTCTGAAGACGCCAGGTTATACACTTTTATGGAATACTAAATTTTTATCACGACCCTAGGGGTTTCAGGTGGAAATATATTTTCAATGGCTTTCGATATCCGGGAAAGTGCGACATTTACCCTCTGGATTCCCGCATTTGTACTTCATGCGCCGTGATATCAGAGCGTATTGTTCGACAAAACAGGATTATTATTTACCTTCCTGTAACAACCTTTTCAGAGTGCACTTGTGAAGAAAATCTCCTATGTACGCTAGTGTGAATAGCGACATTTTTCATTTCTATGCTCTTTGTACTTCCAGGAAGTGGGAGAAAACGCACTGTCAATACGCCCAGCAATCACAACATCGTCAAGAAGCGAGTCAATCAGAATCTGACGGTCTCCATGAGGAAAATAGCCGGTGAGACCGGTATCAACCATGAATCCGTTCGTCAAATGTCCAGAAAGGAGCTCAACTTCAAGCCATACAAGCTCCAAAACGTTCAACTCCTCACGGATGAAAACAAGCGCGTCCGGTCAACAATGGGAGCCCATTATCTTCACAGACTAGAAGCTTTTCACCGCAGAACAATCCCACAACCACCAAAACTACAAGCTTGGTCCGCAGAGGCTCCCGGTACATCGGTCATCGTCGAACATCGTCTAAATCCGCAAACCGTCATGGTCTGGGGCGGAATTTGCACCAGCGGCAAGACACCTTTGGTTTTCGTGGATCAAGGGGTAAAAAATCAATCAAGAGGTCTACCGCTGCGACATTCTCGAGGCCGTAGTACTTCCGTGAACCCAGCAGTACTTCGGCGACACGCATTAAACCTTTCAACAGGACTCTGCTTCGGCTCACAAAGCGAAAATGACACAATAATGGTGTAAGACCCATTTTCCGAGTTTCATCACATCTGCAGAATGGCCGCCCTACTCGCCGGATCTCAACCCAATGGACTACAGCGTATGGTCAATTTTGGAGCTTAGGACGTGTGCTAAACATAACAAAAGTTTGGAGTCGCTGAAGCAATCCCTGCGATGGCGCAGGGTCCCATTCATGGGAATGGGACCGATTAACGCCCGAAGAGCTGCGGCCCATTGCCGAAAATTTCCAGGAAAGTCTCAAGCTATGTATCGCGGTCAAAGGAAGCCACCTCGAAACCGCTTAAATATATTATTACCAAATGTTAATTTTATTATTATTCGTTGTTATTTTGTTTAATAAAGTTAAATAAAAAAAGTTTATAAGAATGTCTAATTTTGCTTCGAAAAGTTCTGTTGGCATCCCTTCATTGAAATTGATGGTGTAATCATTGTTATCGTTATTATTATTATTTTGGATACAATCGATCTTTCTCTTTTAATTTATATCTAATCTTTGATAAATATTCAAATCAAAATCTTGTTTTAATTGAAAATTGGAAATAGAATCTAGTCCGAGTAGAATATCATACTCGAAATTTTTCTCATTAACTACAAAAAGTACAACTTTTTTTCGATATTATTGATTCTCATTATTGTAATAATTTTTCCTGAAAATTTTGCCCTGCCACTGACTGTTTTGAATGTGTTTCTATTATCTTGAATGCGTATACATAACTTTTCTGCTACTTTGGAATTCAGAAGACTAACATTTGAGCCCGAATCATAAATTCCACATAATCCATTATTATTTATAAACACCTTCAATTTTATCAATGGCAGCAGTCATAGTTTTTTTTTGGTTTGAAATGGCCTGATTCAATTCATCCTGTACCCCAACATTGTTTACAGTTTTTATGTTCTTTTGTTCAAAATCATTGGATTTATTCCTTAGCCGACATAAAGTCTCCGGATGAAATCTACCTGAGAAACCATTCTCCTCCCAAATTGAACATGGTTCCTTTTTAACTGGTTTTCTATTTATTTGTGAATAGGAAGGAATTTGTTCGGCAGATTTATTCATTCTATGATTTTCGTTATTTCGATCGTTGCCATATTTTTTTTGAACTTTCTAGCTTTCGCAACTCACCCAATAATTTCTCGAAAGTTGTTACATTTGATCGATCAATTCTGTCTTGTAAAATATTTGGCAAACTTGTCACAATTAAATCAATTAATATGTCAGTTGGAAAATTATTTCGGAGATTTAACAACAAATTCTCTTTACTAAAAGCGTAGTCAACTAAACTTTCTCCTATGTACCTAAATGAATAGGCCTCTCTATATTTATGCCAACTCGTTTCACAAAAACTCTCTAAGCAGTTATCTTTGCATATTTGAAAACTTTTCTCTTAACCTAATGTAATTTGCCTCGAGGTTCTACACTGCTCGTTTCGATTGAAGCATCCCCACCACTACACTGAGAGAGAACAGTCGTTTGTTCGTCATCGTATCGCGCTGAGGTTTTCATTCTTCCATTGCTCTACTGAACATTCCTGGTTCTCTATATTAACATTGAATTTCCTAAGTTTCCGACTGTCTTTTCCATTCATGTATATAAGTGATGAACTGCTCCATTCAATATGAGTGAAAGGGTTAATTGATATGTAGAGATATCTTTTTGAATTCTTCCTAAGTAATTGATTAAACGTTAAGTATGCAAATTCTAGGATAAGCATACTTCAAATGGGGAGATTGAGAGGGATATATATTAGACTTCAATTAGTTCATTTGCAGCCTAAATACATAAATTACAAATGTACAAGTTTGAGTTGTTTTACCCAAAAATTGAAGGGAATTTTTGCGGTGTAGTAATGAACTCCAATTTCGATGAAAACACTAATTGCTTCTAGAGGAGTAGATCGATGAGCTTTTCCACCGTTGTTCACTTTCACTCGGCTCACCTTTATGCATTGTGGTGTTATCGCGAGAGGGTATTTTTCTTCACAGAGGGAGAATGTGTGATTATAACTTGAGAGTTGGGACATCTTGAATTCTACCGGCTATGTTACTGGAATGTGAACGTGGCTCTTTCACCAGTTGACTACTCAGCAGTCTCCACAATCTGCCAAGAAAGCAGATAGTGTGATAGGGATACGATTTATCATCGCGCATTAGCGAGAACTACTCCGAAGAGTTGAATCCACCAAGCTTCCAGTTTCGGCTTCAGTCCGAAGATCTACACCTTGACTGGTAGCAGCGAAGCACTATCCAACCTCTACTGGCTCTGGAGTTTCAGTACCCTTGTCGTTTTGGGATGCAACTGACACGCTGAAGGGGCTTCTTATGCCCCCAGCCGAACGCAGTCCCATGAACCAAGATAGTCTAAAGAATCGATGCCTCAATTTATCCTAGTACGAAAGCCGTCAATCTGGCCTGTACGTCAAGACTCACTCTAGTGAAGTCTTTCAATTGATCCTGACTTCAAGTGTGCGATCAGAACTTAATTGTTAGAAGAGTAAAGAATGTTGCGTAGCCGTTTGGTCGAAAAACGGCGGGAGAGAGTGTCGATGTTTCTAGGCCGATAGCCCACGAGATGCTTGCCGTTGCGCCGTCAACGAGTGCTGAAGCAATTTTGTTGGATGCTTAGCGCGAACAGGTAAAATTCATGGAATTCTAACAATGAGTGAAAAAGTCAACAAATCATCCCTGCTCAAATCTACCGGTCATCGATTTGAATTTCCTCAAAGTATAACGCGAAAAGCACATATCTCCATCGGATAAATCAAGAATCAAGTTTATTTTCCCTCTCGTTTCCACGATCCTCCCCAACCTCAACCTCCGTTCATACACACAACTTTCCACTGAAGATGAGCCCCAATTTGCATAGCATTATGTGTGGTGTGCTTGACGTGTTAGAGTGTTCCGTTGAAAGAAAAGTAAAAATTAATGCGGAATGGGAGAAATGAAATCAACCGAGGGTGATGTGAAACGGCAAACATCGGAAACTTTTCACCGTGCTGAGCAAAGTTGGCTGCGGAAAACGTCGCGGTTTTCTTTATTTGCATAAATGAATGGGTTTTGAAGAGGATCGTGTCGAATAAAACGATATGGGATGGGTTTAGTTCGACCACAAACCGAACTCGGAGCCGCCTCCTATGTTGCTGCGTTTCAAAGACAGGACGAATTTGAAGGCATAGAAATAGTAATAATAATTATATACCGGTGTTCCTGAATTGAAGGTACAAACGAACAAGAGAGAATCCTTGTATAATTTTAAGAAAAAAAATTCCTATAAACATGGGACCGCAAACGTTTCGTTTTGGAAATACAGGGTGTTAAAGTTAAAAAATTTTTCGAGTTTTTTTCTCGTAGTATATGCATTTTACAAAATATTCAACTGACATTTTTGCATAGATATTACAATTTAAAGTTCACACCATGTGACATGAAAATTTTGATTGCAAATCTACAGGATGATATTTTTTCTGGAACACGGTCCCCTGTTTTATTCCTGAACTTTTTTTTGGTGAGCCACTGTTAGTTTGAAAATTTGTAAAAAGAAGCTTTGTTGTTATACTACAATTTATGTTCCATTGTAGCTTCGTCGTATCTGCTACCAATTCCGAGAAAAAATATGTAACGATTCTCTTGAGATCCTCAGAAAAATCCAAATTATCATAAAAATTCAGCTAGTAAGCTGTGGTCGATAAATTGAATGTTAGTTTTGACAAATCAAATTGAACTCCTGTGTTTTGAAAAGTAAAGGTGGTTGCATTTTAATATCAGAATAAAGCTATCACAATAGAGTGATGCCTGGCCATCAGTACAATGTATGCCAATGACTACAAATCTGTCAAGTACTCATATTCGCTATACACAGAGATACTAAGATATCAATCATACACTTGCGCCATCTAGAGTATGCAAACATACAAGACATACCTTTGCGAGTTAATTCAAGTAGAGTATTCTTGATATTTTCACGTTACAAACGCAGAAAAAACTTTCCTCATGATCAAATCAGACCTTAATATGACGTTATGCTCATAATTAGTATATCCATATTCAAATAAATTAATTCGACTGAACTGTACCAAATATCATTAATAAGGATTGTGAGCTATGGTAATAGAAAGTTCTACAAATCGAGACAGTGTAACATACATCTGTATAACAATTCAATACTCAAACAAATTCGATAAGGTTTTGTTGATCGCAGGAGCAAATTGCAGAAATGCTCACGTTTGAAACTTGGTTGGTTTTCATCGATACAATGTATGCCAATGACTTTAACAAGAAATCTCTTTGAATTATTCAGAAGATAGAGGATTTTTGATAATTTTCGACAGATATAAATGACATACTCCGCCGAATTCAATTTATTGTCTAAGATTATTCACTTGCTTGATTCTCTCTGCCCTTAAACTTCAACTTGACAGTTTTATCCGAATGCTGTTTGGACGAATTCAGAGCCAACAGTTCATCACTTTATTCCAGGGCGAGTTCTATCTTTTCAATTAAATCACCATTGCACTTTGAATGTATAATTATGGGGATATCATTTCAATACAATTACATCCAGTTATGATGTTCAGATCGTGAATATAAATAAGAAAAAGTATGGACCCCAACACGGATCCATGAGGCACCCCATGACATACATCCTTTTTCTGCGGAAAAAAAAATTCCAATAAACTCTCTGAGTTCTATTACCTAAGTAGGACTCTATTAATTTGAGTACAGTGCCCCAAATCCATAAGCGTGCAGTTTCTTCAGTAACACTGCATGTGAAAGTGAATCAAGAGCTTTGCTCTGCTCAATGTGACAGATAAAGTTTTCAATTGTATTGATCAAGGAGACCTTACCATCTTAACTTTACTCGACTATTCGAAAGCTTTCTACTCTGTAGATCATGAACTTTTAGTTGCTATATTGCATTACATTGGTGTTTCACGGAAAGCTACGGCATTGTTGGCTGATTATGTTGAATGTAGATCTCAGGCAGTAGTCATTGATGATAAAACATCAACATACGTGAGACTGAGCTGTGGAATTCCACAGGGATCTATCTTGGGTCCGCTACTTTTTATAATATATATATTATGCTTCGCTAATGTCTGCCTTTCAGCCACTTCTTTTTTTTAACGCTGATGATAGTCAGCTAAAACTTTCCTTCAAACCTCATGAATGTCGACAGGCAGTGGCGGCCCTTAATTTCGATTTGAACGTTATGTACGAGATATCAGTGAAACTTTGCCTACGTTTGAATTCTAATAAATCCATATGCCAACTTTTTGGGAGAAAAAATCAAAGAAAAATTTTCTTGCAAAATTATGGTCAGAGCATTATGATGAATGGAAACGTTGTTCGTTTTGTGGATAGTGCCAAGAATTTGGGTTTGACAATTAATACTGACTTACGATTTACGAGGCATATATCCAATTCGCTGGGCAGAGCTTACTTGAACCTAAGACTCTTATATCAATACAGAAACTACCTCAATAGATCGGACAAGATATTGCTTTGTGAATCCCTAGTACTGTCACATATGAATTTTTGTGATGTTGTCTACAGTCCTTGCTTAACAGTCTTTGATAAGAATCGAATACAGATGCTTCAGAATCGTTGTTTGAGATTCATTCACGGAATTCGAAAACGAGATCCAATAACACATACCCTCAAGAAAACAGGATGGCTCAACATGGAAGATAGGCGGAAATTTCATTCTTCGGTTTTGTTTTTCAATATAATCAAGAAAGGACTACCGATAAGACTTTTCAACAAAGTTTTGTTCCGATCTGGTGTGCATTCTGTGAATATTCGCTCTAAATGTAGTATTTCTATACCGAAACATTCAACTGACTTGTTCACGAGATCATTTTCCTACCAAGTGGCAAAAATTATGAATGAATTAAAATTTGAGTATAGAAATATCTCCCTTGATAAGTTCAAATTACGATTGCTCGACAATTTTCGCAACGATCCCCTGTACGGCTGAACTGTTCATTTCACTTTTTTGGCTTCTGGAGTTCTGTTTACTGAAGAGTCTAATAAAGATGTGTGACTGACTATTTCTGGGTTCTGTTTGAGATGAGGCATACATAAACATTTAATTATATAATCTGCGGCAGTGCTGAAGTTGTTATTTCTTAGTTGGGTATGCTCGGATTTCTTTAATTTTCGTTTGTGTTTTAAATTGTAGAGGGTTAGATGGAAGAATAGACGTATGACTTCAGGTGGTTTTCAACAAGTTACTGTATTATTTTCTGGCCTCGTGTCATGCGAACTAAATCTCGCCCTCAGATAAGTAATTTTTTTGCTTTGTATATTTTGGATTGATAAATAAAGACCATTTATTATTATTATTATTATTTGAGTGGAAATTAAGCATCTGCACAAATTCGCCTCAACAGTTTCATTCAGAGCATCCATAAGTGCAATAGCGGTGCTTCGGCCCGTGAGGGTTTTCGGACAAAAACAAAATTTGAAAAGAATCTGTCTTTTCCATCGGATGAAGACCGACATAATCAAATAATTTTTCTAAATTTCCCTATAAAATTTGTCTCCTAACTTTTGTTTATGTTCAAGTCTTGAATATTATCGTAAACCCACTGAATATGCTAACCGATTGTTTAGATCCTACTGTAGCGTGGTTGGAGCTCATTAAACCTACGAAAGTCTAGTTGGTTATATGCGGAAATCACATCTACTCCCCTTGTTCAACATTTTCACTAATCACAATTATTATAATGGATAGAATATTCCGTGCATTCAATTTGTGTGGTTGCATTTCAATTTATACAGCAAATTACCATGTTTCTTATCAGAAACTTGTTCACAGGAACTCGACCGAATTTTTTTTGTACAGCTCATTTTTCAGTTAATCAGTATGGATAGTGCTTTTGAGCAATTTTGATAAAAATCTTATCATAACTGAATCTTCAGCTATCAAGCCTTCCTCAGATAATTTTAATAATATATATTTCAGGAAAAAAAAACCACTTGGATTTGACGAATAATCCATACCATGCGCTTAATTCACCGGTTTCCGATAATTTATTAATGCTTGAGTATTAAAATTGTTTGGAATCATTTGAAAATAGAAATGCGCATAATTCGAGTATTTTTGAAACTTCTAATACAGGATGTCAAGAAAAACTTCGGACAAATTTCACTGTGTTCTGGAACAAAAGTATTTTAGCGCAGACAAATAATTTTTATTCTATTAGATTCCCTACACTTTCTTACATCAGGTGTTTTTTGCAGAATGATAGAACTTTAAATTGAAATAAAACACATTTAAATTAAGATTGTTTTTCATTTGAAAGATAATTTTATGACATTTATGTTTTAAAAATAATTTCCGGCATATGTCCACCTCGACTAGCTCTGAGGAACCGCATTCGACCAGACCAATTTTGAACCACTTTTTCTAGTTATTCAGGCATTGTTTCAATAATAACACGAGTTATGTTAGCTTCCAAAGAGTCTTTTGTTTCTGGTTTATAAGCATAAACCATTGACTTGACATAACCCCAAAGAAAATAATCCAGTGGAGTTGTCACCTGATCTTGAAGGCCAATTAATTGGACCATTTCTCGGAATAATGTTATCGCCAAATCTTTCTTTCAATAAATCAATTGTTACGGCAGCATGTGGTGTAGCACCATCTTGTTGGAACCAAAACACTTCTGGGTCGATACCATTCAAATTTTTAAACAAATAATCATTAATCATCGATCTGTAACGAGCACCATTCACTGTAACATCCAGCATCGTTTAAAAACAATTGTTTCGCTATCACAGTAACATCTTCAGGTAGGTTTACATTTTGAATAACTGTTTATTCATCACTAGTTACTACATGCAGAGAAGATTCTAACCAGTTATTGATGCACTTGGTGGTCATACTTTATATTTAGGGTGAATACAAGTATGTATTTTTGAAATTTTCAGAATTTCGGTTTTTCGTCAAATTTTATACTTTTTCAAATATTGGATGTTTTTGTGAATATTTCTTTTCTTTGCAATCTTATTCTTCAAACCTGAAACATTCCACATATACATATTTCAGCAGGAAATTGGGTTTTTCTGAAGAGGAAACGCAAGTTAACTCAATATCCCCAACTTTTGACTAGCAGATTAATTTCTATTGATTCATTACGCAGGCAGTAATATCTGACTTCTGCCTGAATCGATTAAAAAATTAATTATACTTTTCATCGCCTCATCAAAATATAATAAATATTGAACTTTATGGTGCGTAAAACAATTTCTACTGAAAAAAACATAGCGGGCCCAATATTCATTTTGGAAAATGGTGCTCATAAAGTTGAATCCTTCATTAAATATCCGTACCAACCGCACTCAAAAATGAATGGAATTATTTTCAATAGCCTCTATGAAATCCAAATTATGCAAATCCGGTCATATCCCTTTGAGCGAGCAACTCGAGCCCTTAGATCGATAAGCACTATACATCCCATTTCCAAGGGTAGTAAGCTTCCCGATAAAAAATGAAGTTCGGCAAGAACGGTTAATCTCGTATTATTCAAATCTCTATTGATCTTTCATCCTCACTTTACATTTTGTCTCCAATCTATTCGACGGGCACTCGAACATGGATTTCTGACCATGCTGTTTTTTATCCTGATCGCTCTATAGTGCAACAGTTACATATTAAAGTCAAAAATGTTGCAGAAGACATCCTTTATTTGTACTTGAAGCAGGTACATCTCAATAGTTTTTTCTAAGAAATAATGGAAGACAAACTTACGCAGCTAGACTCTAATGAGTGTATGGTTCAGTCGCAAATATATAGTAATCCAACACAAATATATGTAGATTTGACCTGATACTATACGAGTATATTTACCTGTATTAATACAACTAGCAAAACGTCTTAATTCTTTTATATAAATCGGTGATACAATTGCTTAACTTCAAGGATTTCGTTCTTAACGTCTTATTTTGCTTTTCAGATATTATAATATATATATATATATATATATATATATATATATATTTTATATTATATATATATATACTTATCGAAACTACCGTTGATCCAACACGTAAAATTCAAAAAATCTTAAAATCAACTCTAAACGACATAACTTCTTCCGTTTTACCGAAAAATAAAATATGAATCCAAGCTCACCAAAAGTTTACGGTCTAATGAAAACCCACAAAGAAAATATTGCTATTCGGCCAGTAGTATCTTATGTTAATAGTCCCACGTATAAACTAGAAAACGAATTGAACACTATATTCAAAACAATAACCGGTTTCACACCAAAATATACCATAAAAGACTCGATAGAATTGAGAAAAAAATTAGATAATTTCACGATGCCCAACAAATCATATTTATTGAGTCTCGATGTAGAGAATATGTTTCCAAATATTCCGAGAAAAGAGACGATAGATTTAGTTTCGGAAATATTAGAACAATCACATGTGAATCCATTGATCCACTGTGAATTCATTATGCTTTTGGAACTTTGTTTACAAAGGAACTTTTTTTTCAGTTCAATAACAAAATATTTGAACCTCTAATTGTCCTAGCTATGTGTTCATCCCTGAGCTCATTTCTCGCAGATATATTTATGAATTACATAGAAAAGAAAATTTTCACTTCAAAATTACCTATAATAATACAATTTTGGTATCGATTTGTAAATCATGGTGACCACAGACTTTTCAAAATGAAATTCTCTGACTTTTCCAGGTTTTCCAGAGATCTAATTTTAAAATTCCCTGACTAAGTTTAAAAATATTCGATTATATCTGTATGGTTAATAGACAACTGTATTTAAAGAATATTCCTTAGGAAAAGTGTAGTAAATAAGAAATTACCATAACACTTTTGTTTTATTTATATTTATTAAATAAATAAGAAAAATTAACACTTTTAGTGCAAAAAACAAGACATCATATGTAATACATATATACTCTTTTCTTTATCTTATAATTATTCACTTATTCTTTAATTTTTCAATTTCATCATGTATGGATGAAATATCTCGACGACTAGTTTCGACTAGAGTTTTCTTCTTATCTAAAAGATTTTTCAATTGCTGTTCCTTTATATATTTATTCTCAGTATCAAGATCATCTGATTCTTTATTTTTTTTTTATTTTTTTAAATTTTTCTTCAGTAGATTGAAAATTCCCTGACATTTCCAGGTTTTCCAGTTTTGTGGCCACCATATAAAATGATGTATTTGCCTGCATATCTGGAACATCTACCCAAAACTAAAATTTAAGTTAGAAAAAGAATTGAATAACCATATAACATTTTTAGACCTATCAATATCACATTCAAACCGAAAAATGGAATTCAACGTGTTCAGAAAACTCACTCAACCGATATATGTATCCCCATTGACTCAAATCACCCATACTGCAACAAAAAATTTCAGCCTACCGATCGATGATCCATAGAACCTTTTCTTGTCCCCTGTCCAAGAACAATCGTGAAGTTGAAATTGATACTATCAAAACAATAGCCGCAAACAATGGTTTCAGTCATAAGATAATAGGTAAAATAACACAAAATGTCCCAAATAGCCATACACCAAATTTACCCTCAATTAAAACAGAAAAAACCAAAAGGTTCATTTCTCTTTCGTACATCGGTTTTACTTTTCCCGTGAAACAGTATAAGTAGGGTTAGTAACCTCTTCAACTGCTGTCATTGAATATTTGGAAATGTCAAATCGAAATAAACGACTTTACAGATATCCTCAAATTTTAAGTGATATCCTGATATAGGGATTATCAAGGGATCTGAATCTAAATATATGTAGTGGACTAATATATATATATATATATATATATATATATATATATATATATATATATATATATATATCTATATATATATATATATATATATATATATATATATACTACTCTGTCAAAAAAGTACCGGGAATTTTCAATTAAAACAACATTTTTACATTTAATCGTCAAAATTTATTGGGTCGCCTTCAAAATAGGCTCCATTTGCTCCAATACATCTATGCCAACGGCACTTCCAATTATCGAAACATTTTTTATAGGCGCTTTCCGGGATGGACTTAAGCTCTCGCGCCGAATTTTGTTTTATGGCTTCAATCGACTCAAAACGAGTGCCACGAAGGGGCAATTTTAGTTTTGGGAAGAGGAAAAAGTCGCAGGGAGCCAAATCCGGCGAATACGGTGGTTGCTGAAGCACGTTTGTTGAGTTTATGGCGAGAAAGTCAGTCACAATCGTAGCTCGGTGAGAAGGCGCGTTATCGTCATGCAAAATCCATGATTTGTTCGCCCACAAATTTGGCCGCTTCTTACGGATACGCTCACGCAAACGTTTTATAACGCCTAGGTAATACTCCTTGTTTACCGTCTGACCCTCTGGAACGAATTCGTAGTGCACCACGCCACGGATATCGAAGAAAACAATGAGCATCACCTTCATTTTCGAGCGGCTTTGGCGTGGTTTTTTCGGTTTCGGCTCATTTTTTGCCACCCATTCCGATGATTGCTGGCTTGTTTGCATATCGTACTCGTAGACCCAGGTCTCATCACCAGTTATAATGCGTTCCTTGAATGTAGAATCGGAATTACAGCGATCCAGCATGTCTGAAGCAACCTGTTCGCGATGACGTTTTTGAAGAAAATTCAGGTCTTTCGGTACGAGTCGTGCGGCCACCTTTCTCATGCCCAAAATATCAATCAAAATCGTACGTGCGGACTTGTGGGATATCTTAAGATCATGTGCTATCTCTCTCAAGCTGGTACGACGGTTTTCCAGCACCCTTTCCTTAATTTTATCGACGTTATCTTCGATCGAAGCCGTCGATGGGCGACCACTTCACGACCGTCCTTGAAGGCTCTGTACCACTGATATGCACGATTTTTCGATAGAGCATTATCACCAAAGGCCTTTTGCAACATTTTCAATGCATCGGCACACAAAAATTCATTTGCAACACAAAACTTTAAACAAATTCTTTGCTCAACGTAATCACCCATAGTAAAAATCGGCACGCACTCTGACATCGACTGACTTAATCAGCTGTTGCGAACACACTAGTTGACAGATCCCGCTCAAGCTTGGCATAGTAATTAAGGACAGTAGTTGCAACCTAGGAAAAAAAATTTTTACCTGCCTCATTGCCCCGCCAGATTTAAATCGATAATTCCCGGTACTTTCTTGACAGAATGTATATATATATATATATATATATATATATATATATATATATATATATATATATATATATATATATATATATATATATAATTGAAAATTGATAAAAAATGATCTTATAAACCTTCTCTTTCGAGTGTCACTCACAACTCTTTCTTCATCATAAGCAATAGAATCTGAAGTTGTCAATTGAATATTGAAGAAAGTTATAATTCAAAAATTTCTCCACGATTCTGAAAAACAAAAAAGTAAAACTTACACTTCTACATGTTCCTATGTTCTATAGTAGAAGAATTAGAATATGTTTCTGCAATCGGTTCTGAAGATACCAGTTGCATACTAAAATTGAAGGTCTTAATTCAAATATTATCAAAGTTATCCTTGATTCTAAAAAACAAAAAGGATAATATTTAAATAAGGTTATTCCGACTTTAACAAATTTTTATTGTTATGTTTACAACAATCGTTTCGCTATCACAGTAGCATCATCAAGACAACTAGTTGTCTGATGATGGGATAGTTCATTTCCCGAAACTCGAGTCACAAGAAAATGTGTAATATATATTTTTTGGTAGTAAAACATAGTAATTTCTACAAGTTGTTTTAATTATGATCAACTACCAAATAGTAACGGCTGAAATAAGTCAGTATCTATAATGGTTCCTCATGAAAATTTTCATTAAATGTATTACCAAGGTCAAACATGAAAATATTTCATTGTTTGTTTGCCTCCATGCAAATTCATTAAACAAGATACTTTTGTTATCTGACTAAATAATTTTATTTCTATAATACAAATACCAGTGGTGTGCTAGACTTTTTAGAGTGAGTGTGTTCCTATTTCAATGTCACTGTATGTTTGCCTGAAAGCAATTCAAGACCCGTGCATAAACTCCATTTCTGATTACTGAAAACCTAGAACGAAACGACCCTTGGCTTTCCATCTGAATAAAGGGTTCCAGTCCAAATTCACTGCATCTTGAAAAATCGGGGGTGCATGGTCACTGAATTTCAATTCGTATTCATATGCGTCGAAGAGAAAAGAACTGAAACGGCCCCCACACAATCGGTCTTGTTTTATGCATCGTTAGTACGGCGATTCACAATTTCAGGCTGAATCGGATCGGGGCAGCGGTTCGTCGAAATGGCAGCTCCAAATTGCCCTTCAGTATGCATGACCATTTAACCGAGTGGGAGTTAACCGAGGGAAAGGGCAGAAAAGTTCGAGATTGAACGATTTTCCGAACTCGTGCAACGGAGTCGACTTCGCAATTTGCATTCCGAAACAGATAATTCCGTTCATTTAGGGACTGTTCCCTAGAACTTCTTCGACTTTGAGTGGACCCAGGGTGATTTTTTTTCGATTTTTACAGGGTATCTACTTTTAAAGGAGTCAAACTTCAAGGGGAGATCATACAAGTTATTTGCAACAAAAAATGTCATATAACACATGGTCGAAATGTTGTTGGTTATTCTTCAATTTCTTGATTTTTTTTATATCAAAACAGAATTAATCTCTTAGTCTCCTATAATTCAAACTTCAAAATTATTTTATTCAAAAATTTTTAGAATTAAATAAATGTCTTATAAGCACAGCTTATAGTTAATAAACGTAAAAAATCAAAACTCCATATATGATGTGTTTTTCAGAGTGATAGAACTTTAACCCTTATATTAGTAACCAACTTTACCGACGTCGTTTAGCAACCGGGTACCCGGGTACCCACAGATCTAAATATTAAAAGTTTTGTTTATTTTGTTTAAAAAAAAAATTTTTAACATTTTTTTCTTTAACTATGAATAGTTAGTGACAATTAAACAATCAGATGGCACTCGGGAAAAAAATCAGGGTGAAAGAGTAGTGAAAGAATTGGCGGCTCCGTACTGAGGTAGTGGTAGAAACATCTGCATGGATAACTTCTTTACTACTCTACCCGGTGCTAAACATTTGTTATCATGGAATATTACCATTGTTGGCACGTTAAAAAAAAATAAACCTTACATCCCTAGTGTTATGGGAGCAAATAAGACACGAGAGCAGTATTCGACAGTTTTTGGATTTCACGAAAAGGTTACCATGTGTTACCATGTTCCTAAAAAAAATAAAGCTGTCATTCTGTTATCTACAATGCATTCAGATGCATCAGTTGGTGATGACGCTAAGCAAAAACCAGAAATTATAAATTTTTATAATAGATATAAAGCTGGCGTTGACACAATGGACCAAATGGTCCGGAGGTACACAAGTCAACGACGATCTTCGAGATGGCCAATGGCATTGTTCTTCAACATGCTAGACATTTCTTCACTTGCATCATATATAATTTATTACGAAAATAATAAAATGATTGCCAAAAAAACGAAAGAACGTCGTCAATTTATGCGGAAGCTAAGTGAAGAACTAGCATTGCCGATGATTGAACACCGTACGGCGAATCCGCAAATAATGCGTCACTTCTCAACAAAGATTGCTGTTGAAAGTGTTTTAGGTCATGCATTAGCAGAAACAATCGAGATAAATCCTGGTCCGGTGGTTGAAAAAGATAAAACCGGAAGAAAAAAAGTGACAGGATCTTGTCATGTGTGCTGTGCCAATTGTCACCAGCCAGTATGTGTATTAATCTCATACAATGTGTTAAATCTCAGGTTTAATTTCATTAATTATGAAAAAATGTAATATTTCTTTATTTTTTCAATAAAATTTAGTTGCAATCATTTATAGAAACCATTTTCAATTTATTTTCTATTCTTTCCATTGTGGGTACCCGGGTATCCGGTTGCCACTGGGGCGATAGCTGAAGTTTAAGCTTATTTAAAAAGAATAATAAAAAATAGATAAATTAAATGCACTCACGACTAGCTTTCTTTTGAGTTAAAGAACGACGATTTGAGAGCTTAAAATAAAATATTCATACAAATACACCGCGGTGGGTACCCGGGTACCCGGTTACTAACACAAGGGTTAAATTGAAATAAACACATTTAAATTAAGATTGAAGCCAAATTTTGAAAGTTAATTTTATAACATTTATGTTTCAAAAATAATTTCCGGCATATGTCCACCACGACTACCTCTGAGGAACCGCATTCGACCAGACCAATTTTGGACCACTCTTTCGAGTAATTCAGGCCTTATTTCATCAATAACACGAGTTATGTTGGTTTCCAAAGCGTCTATTGTTTCTGGTTTATCAGCATAAACCAATGACTTGACATAACCCCAAAGAAAATAATCCAGTGGAGTTATGTCGCCTGATCTTGGAGGCCAATTAATTGGGCCATTTTTCGAAATAATGTTATCGCCAAATCTTTCTTTCATTAAATCAATTGTTACGGTAGCAGCATGAGCAACACTTCTGGGTCGATACCATTCAAATTTTGAAACAAATAATCATTGATCATCGATCTGTAACGAGTAACATTACCTCCAGCATCGTTTTTAAAGAAATATGGATCGATGATGACTCCATCGTGTAATGCACACCATACAGTGCATTTTTCAGGATGCAAAGGAACCTACAGAACTTCTTGAGGATTGTTTTCACTCCATATACGGCAATTTTGCTTGTTTACATAGCCGCTCAACCAGAAATGAGCTTCATCACTAAACACAATTTTACGATAAAAAAGTGAATCAACTTCAAGCTGTTCTAGGGCCCAATCAGCAAACAAACGACGCTAATTATGGTCAAGCGGCTTTAGTTCTTGAACCAATTGGATCTTGTATGGTTGAAGATCAAGATCTTTACGCAAAACTTTCCATGAAGTTAATGCACAGAGTCCAACTTGTTGTGAACGTCAACGAATAGACAAATCTCGAACATCATTAACACTATGACTTACAACAGCGATATTTTATTCTGTACATACAGTTCTTTGTCTTTTTGTTGCATCGAGTAGAGAAAATGTTGTCCGAAATCTATTGATAGTTCGACGAATAAGCTGCTCTGATGGACGATTATGTAAACCATAAATTTCACGAAGTGCTCTATAAGTTTGGCGAATAGAACACTGATTTTGAAAATGAATTCCAACAATTTGTAAACGTTGTTGCGGCGTGGGTCTTTCCATGTTAATTTGACCATTCTTACACAGTTATCTCTTTAGAAAGTTCTATCTCTCTAAAAAAGACCCGGTACAATATCGAATGAAATAAATAACCAAACAAATATAAATTGTCAATTAAAATTAATAAATGAATATTTGAAGGAGATAAATTTTTTTTTCTGATCTTACAATTATGAAAACTAATTCCTTTTCAAAAATACAAAACATAATTTAAAAACTTCTCAGAAAATATAATTTATTTGAAATATTTGATATATTTTAATATTTAAATAAGTTACTTCAAAAATCTCTCAAAACAAGTATTATATCTTCAAAAAATTATTATATTTCCGTTAATCTCATCGGTCCTACTTCACATTTACAAAATTAAATTAATCAACAACCAATAGAACTGACCTGACAAAACTGATATCCTTGATTTGAACACATAAAACTTTAAAATCTAAGATATTCTATGTTCGTCAAAAAAATCACAGAAAGCTGTAAGGTATAATATGGTTTTCTTTAAACCACTTGATATTCTATAATGAATTTTATTCAAACCTAGTATAATTGTATATTATATATAAAATAAAATAATAAGAAGAGGTTTTCTACTTGATAGAAGGAATATTACAAAATTTGAATATCAAGACAGATTTAATCTGTTAGTCTCCTATAATTAAAACAAATTGTAGAAATTACTATGTTTTACTACCAATAAAAATATATATTACACATTTTCTGGTGACTCGAGTTTCGGGAAATTAACTATCCCATCATCAGACAACTGAAGACCTAACAGTGGTACAGAGGTATTCAAACAAAAGTGATAAATATTTTGAATATTTCAATAGATTCTAGGTAACACCTAATAGTGGTACAGAGCTTTACAAGCAGAACGTGATAAAATACCGGATTAAAAAATGGGGGCCTTCTAACAAATATCGGAATGTCGGCAATCGACAAAGAAGGTTCTTAAACAGATGGTACCCATTTAAATATCTCAAATAATTTTTGGGGTTACATAGCTCCGGGAAATTAACTATCCCATCATCAGACAAGTGAAGACCTAACAGTGGTACAGAGGTATTCAAACAAAAGTGATAAATATTTTGAATATTTCAATAGATTCTAGGTAACACCTAATAGTGGTACAGAGCTTTACAAGCAGAACGTGATAAAAAACCGGATTAGAAAAGAGGGGCCTTCTAACAGATATCGAAATGTCGGCAATCGACAAAGAAGGTTCTTAAACAGATGGTACCCATTTAAATATCTCAAATAATTTTTGGGGTTACATAGCTCCGTACAGTCATTCATTATTTTTACATTATTTTGTTGTATATCTCAAATATTTTGATTTACATAGCTCCGTACAGTCATTCATTATTTTTTACATTATTTTTATTGTGAACGAATTTGAAAATTTCAATAATGAAGTTTCTTTTCTTTTGAATCTACATGCAAAATTTTCTTAAGATTTTCTTTTGTCGAAAGAAATCACTGTTTTCTAGAGAATGAGTGGCAAAAGTTGAATTTTTGTTTACTTTTCATTAAATTCATTTTATGTTCGTTGAAAAAGGTTTTAAACAGATGTCACTTACCGTATGTACTACCGTACAGTCATTCATTATTTTTACATTATTGTTATTGTGAACTAATTTGAAAATTTCAACAGATTCTAGATAATCGAGTTTCTTCCCTTTTGATTCTACATGTAAAATTTTAAAATTATCTATTGTGGGAAAGGAATGATTTTACATGTAGAATCAAAAGGAAAGAAAATCGATTATCTAGAATCTATTGAAATTTTACAATAAGTTGACAATAACAATAATCGTATAACAATAATAATAATAATAATGTAAAAATAATGAATGACTGTACGGAGCTATGTAAATCGAAAATATTTGAGATATTCAAAAAGTAACATCTATTTAAAACCTTTTTCAACGTACATAAAATGAATTTAATGGAAAGTAAACAAAAATTCAACTTTTGCCACTCATTCTGTAGAAAACAGTAATTTCTTTCGACAAAAGAAAATGTTAAAAAAATTTTACATGTAGATTCAAAAGAAAAGAAACTAGATTATTGAAATTTTCAAATTCGTTCACAATAAAAATAATGTAAAAAATAATGAATGACTGTACGGAGCTATGTTAATCCAAATATTTGAGATATACAACAAAATAATGTAAAAATAATGAATGATTGTACGGAGCTATGTAACCCCAAAAATTATTTGAGATATTTAAATGGGTACCATATATTTAACAACCTTCTTTGTCGATTGCCGACATTCCGATATCTGTTAGAAGGCACCTCTTTTTTAACCCGGTTTTTTATCACGTTCCGCTTGTAAACCTCTGTACCACTATTAGGTGTTACCTAGAATCTATTGAAATATTCAAAATATTTATCACTTTTGTTTAAATACCTCTGTACCACTGTTAGGTCTTCAGTTGTCTGATGATGGGATAGTTCATTTCCCGAAAATGTGTAACATATCTTTTTATTGTTAGTAAGACAAAGTAATTTCTACAATTTGTTTTAATTATGATCAACTACCAAATAGTAACGGCTGAAACAATTCAGTCTCCTATAATTTAAATTAAAAAAAAAAATGTTATACAAAAATTTTCAGAATTCAATTCTATTCAATATATTCTTTTTCCACTCCTTCTTGCAAATATGTGACAACGTTGATCGAAAGGAGAAGGAGGGAGCTTTTTAACCATATATTTTTCATTTTCATGAAAGTTTCCGTTCCTTCAGGAGAACAGTTTTGAATTTCCAAAAGTTTGGTTATTTTGGCTTTTATATCATATGTAACCCCTTCGAGAAGTAATTCACACATTTTGAATTTACAGATTGATGGACTGTTGAACAAGCGTGCAAAATCTTTTGACTTCCTTTCTGTGCATTTTACCATTTTATAATTAAAATTAAAGCTTAGATTTACCTGCGCTCTACCTTTAATACGAATTCATCAATTATTTGTTTTTTGGTTTCAGAGAGCCTGCTCGATTCTTCCTTAACTCCCTTCATAATATCAGCAAGACCATCAAGTAAAAGGAATTGTGCAACGCAGATGCCAGTGAAGCCGTACCACGTGACATGGGCCCCCATGTTGCAGTCTCGCAACTGTTCAACGCAAACGCCTCCCCCACATAAGGAAAGCTCAGTCTAGTCTAAAGAAATACAATCCAATCAGAAGTCTCGGTATCGGGACCAATACCACCTGTGATACTTGTGAATATCTCATATTTTTAAGCATTAACTTTATCAAAAACTATACTGTTATATTAACAATGTTATTTATTTTGTTTTGTTTTTGTTTGATCGATAAAATATCATTCATGTGAAGATGATTTGTTATAAGACTATTGTTTCAAAGATAAGAACATTAAATGTTTTTCAAGTGTTTTTTTAAATTTAATATGGCCAATTCGACCTTTCATCTTTTCTTCGTTTCGCCTTCTTCAATGATTCTGAAAAGAGAAGCATGAGTGCTGACTCAAACTGACACAAAATCAAAGAATTCTATAATCTTCTACTTCCTTCATTGTGCTTGTCGGTGATGCTATCTACATTCTATGTTCAAAGAGAGATCTGTCGGCTATATATTAACCTTGGTCAAGCAATTTTACAGCAAGGTTAGATAGTTTTCAGATGTAGAGGGGGAATGATAACATAAAAAGACATTATTGAGGGAACTGAAAGGAACATCACAGTTTATTCCCACATGAATTCAGAAAACCGAAGAATGGTCTATAGACGATGATAATACATCTGTATTATCAGAAAAGATTTAATCTTGGAAATTGAAGAGGAGAGTCTGGATAATATCTTTCTGAGGAAGCATGGAAAAATATGTTGCAAGTTTCGTCTCCACACACATTCACAAAGCTTGTTAGAGTTACCTCTACTGAGTAGAGGTCGCTCCTAAGAAGGGATGTTTGCTTCCACTACTCCCAAATATTACGTTTGAATTTAGGACAATATTCTCCCATCTTCTTTGGTGGGACTAATTTACTGCCTTCTTTAGCCAAGCGATCTGCGTCACGTATATTACTAGGGCTGGGAAACCAAACAAATTTTATTTTCCGTGTAGATTGACTGAAAAGTTAAATTTTAATGGAGAGTGTGAGAGCCAGTTTTTGATCTTTCAAGGGTGCTCTTGGAGTCATGGAGTAATGATAAAGACGTTTTGAGGACTTTGGCAGTTGATATAGAAATGAATGAAGGGATTTTTCCGCTAAAAGAAATAACTGTAAGGTTTTACAGACAAATGACAACCTAATCCTGTTATTTACAAGCATCCGTAAACATCCAGTAGTACTGAGGAAACATCCGGAAGTACTGTAGCGATCAACAAATAGACCACAGGTGACCAGATTTCATTTATACAGGCTTAGGAAGTAATAGGGAACATCGAAGTAATAGACCAACACTGGGAAATAAATCAAGGAAGCTGGGAAGTTAAAAAGGACGATTCGGCCTCAGAGAGTAGATTGAGGGTCTCTAACAAGGAGGGAATAGATCTACTACGCCATCCACGGCGGCGGGATGCAAAATGAGAAGTTTCTTTAAGAGAGAATTAGGAGGTATACTAACCAACTTTGATGTAAACTTAATAATTACCCAGATAACTACTCTCTGCCAAAAATTCATTGATGGGAGTGAACTTCATGTGGTCCAATGCTATACAAATGACAGAATAGAGAGATCAGTTTTAGAGCATTCAACTTAATTCAAGAAAATGGAACCATAATTAAGGAAGTGACGGACTATTGCCTTATACATGGTTAACATGGATGTGGGGATGTGAAACTCAACAAGTGCGTTACAGAGCATTGGCGTTGATGTTCCTGATAGCTTTTGAACATATGTTTCCAATATGATGAAACCAATCTAAGATGACTTGAAGTGACACTCCAAGCTATTTAATGGAGATTGTCCAGATATTACAATCAAAAATATTCAGGCTAGGTTGATTTATTAGGGTCTTTTTCTTGTGAAAGCACATGGCACATTGCTCAACCAGCGCTAATGCCTGGGAGATGTTAACAAATGTTTCTCTGGAGGATTTACCAATAGAGGCAGACTACTGTTGTGTTATCTGCATATTGTGAACTCATCGTATATTCAAAAAAGACGCAAAGCTCTCAACAAATAGATTGGAGATAGGACATCTACAATCTAAGCAAGATGTTTATGAGCCAATCAATCCATTAAGGATTCTTGTCTTACGAATGCAGAATGAATAGGTATCGTTAAGGTAGACAGTTCATCACTCACAGTTTAAATGTTGCCTTTATAATCATGAGTAGCCTATCCAGGTTTGCAGATGGACAAGACTATTGTTTCTTTGAGGAATGAGAGAATGTTGAGATTTATCAGCAATTTGTTAAAGATATGTAAAATGGTGATCTCAGCCTGAATGTAATTGCATTTTTTTTTGCATTGAATGTAATTGCATCCCAGTTAAAAAATATGTCTTGTATTCTATGCATTCTGTCATTCATCATGATATTAACTGATTGTCTTGTCTTGTTGCGTCTCTTTACTAGACGCAAATGGGCTTAACCGAAGGTTATGTACCCAGTCGCAGCAAGATTAATTGATTTTTATCATTACCACCACAGATTATAGATGTTTTATCTGTCCTCTGTGGTAGAAACTGAGTTATTCCGTGTTATATAGAGTACTCTAAAATATCCGGGATTTTACGGAGTTATCTGGGATTATACGGAGTACTCTAAAGAACGCTAACCTTTTTATCGTGATCATTTAGTGGCGGGAAATAGGACGTTACGTAGTGTAGACAACTCAAATTACACCTAACTAGAGCCAGGAGGTTCAAATATTCAAAACACAGTAGCGTCAGAATAATATATTTATATTAGTAATATTGAAAGGCAACAACCCTCAAAGAATGGAAACAAACATTTATCAGACTGTTAAATCTACTCTACTCGGTGGTTCATAAAGCTCCACAGTAAACCCAATAGCGCCCCGGGTCTAAATGACTTATTTCTACATTTCATTAGGTCGGTACCTTGCTCGAATCGGATATCAATGTTATACAGCGGAAAAGGTTAAAGAGAACAGAATACAGCCACCATGCACCTTCGACTGCACTTCCGGTAACCAGTACACAACCTAACAGTTACAAGGGATAAGTTTGAATGGACAGTAAGGTGGGTATCGTGGTATGCCCAGGAAGTCTCCTTGAAGAGGGAACATAATTCGAGTCGACCGGAAAAGTTACTATAAAATGGACTGTATCTGGCCTCCTAAGGGGGGCAAAGGCCCAGGAAAGCTCAGATATTACTAAAGAACGAACCGAACACTACCTGAAGGGTCACGCAAACTACTGGGAATATCACTATACCTCGGAACAATGATCTAGCAATCACTCACACATTCTCACAGAAGCGTTGGATATCCGGAACTATTTACTGTCTCTATACGATATGTCGTCCTCTACCAGGACTACTCAGCGATTTACCCTAAAGAACGCCACTGGTTCACAAGGAATACAATCTCTCAAAGTAAGCGAGCATGTGCATATGGCAAATATGTATCACAAACTGACTAGGACATTACAAAATAGATACATTACCCCATCAACTAGGCGTGTTTATGAACTTTACAATAAAAGAAACAAAGAAATAGGTAACCAGGGGATCACACCAGAGTCAGTTACGTATCAGGCACTGCGAATACCATGAACAGTACAAATAAAGAACCACTATTAGTAAATACAACAGACAACATCCAGGCACCCAGAGAAAGTATACAATATAAATACATAACTTGTGAGGGTTGTGTCGCTTTAGTTATATACAAAGGCAAGGCATTTTAGTAAAACATTCCGGTCGGATTAATAAACACTGAAGCAAAAATACACGAATAAAAAACGATAAGTGGAAGTACAATGAACGAGCGTGCAATCACTAATGTTAGTTACAGTAAAACTAAGGTGGTATTCAAAAATTTAAAGCATGCAATTAATCAGAAACATTTTAAAGAACTTGACTTACTAAGAGTTACCAAGGGGGACTGCTAAAGTATTATTATCTCGAGTATGTTTCCAAATCGCTCAGGAGGTTTATTTCCAAGAATCTTCCTCATTCCCGCATCAAAATAGAATGCATTGTTATCGTCATTGATCGCGTACGTGTCAAGTTACAGTGCCACAGAATATTTGACATATAAATATCGCAGGTAAACACCGTGATGTAATGATGTAATTCATATAATCTATGAGGGATTCTGTCACTCGTATGATCCGTAGAGAATACGGATCTCTTCAGGACATTAAATATAAGCTACCACAGCAGATGAATTTAATTAGCGAATGAAAGGAAGCAGCATAGGATAATAAGTCTATGGGGTAAGCTAAATCTCACTAAGTGTCAAAGTAACTGTCAAAATTTTCAACATAGAATATAATGACTTTTTTATATGTCAATTTCCATTATTGACATTTGGATTGTTGATAGTGTCAACAAAAAACAAAAGGAATTGTGTTGATTTATGGGAAAAGCTGTTTCATTAAATCAGCTCACTAATGGAAACTGAATATTTAATTTTGTGCCTAACGTTTAACTAGTATTAAATACACACAATGTGATAATAAATTCCTTGATATTTCTTTTTTGTATTTATAGTTGCCAAATACAGCAGAGAAATTTTGTTATATGAAATCCGTAATATTACAAATCAATTTTCCTTGCCGAAATGACAACACGATCTCAATTCTTTGATAATGAAGGAAACTATTATATCAGTCCAACAAACCCTACGCCTGCAGTTGATTTAGGTAAGTTTGCATGCAATTCTAAGCAGTTCTTAAAAGGTGACTATTATCAGTCTATTTAGTTAGATAGTTTGAAGTTGAAATTTCTTTTCCACTTATTCCTTTATTTTATATTTGCTCTGTGTAAAAACAAGTAGTTTTCTTTATAAACGACAATTAATATTTTAAAAATGTTAAACCTATATTTAACAAATAAATAAGACAGTTTTCTCAATTGAAATACCTTTTCATTTCACAAAATATTCACTCCAATTTTTTTTTCAGCTCATTCTGTGAGTGTAAATACTGTACCATCTCTGCAAAATGAATTTCTTCTTAATGATGCATTGTGTAGGGGTTATAGATTTGAAGGAAAAATGTCTAGTGTACGGAGGTCTTTTTGTTTATTTGTCACATTTGATCTTCTGTTTGTTGGACTCATGTGGTTGATTTGTGTTATGGTAACTATTTGTAAAATATTTTTTTTATTTGGGGATAATACATATTTGTAAAAGCATATTAATGAATAAACTAGAGTTTCAATCTAAATATATGATAAATTTCCATTTAATTTATCTAACCACATATTTATCATCTCTATTTTTGAAGAACAAAATTTTAGAATTTGCCATTTTCAAGTTAATCAGTTCAATGATCACAAACTAATTAGCATACAAACCGGTTTTCCAATGTTAAGATGTGTTAAAATTCTTTTTTTTTATTGAATCTAAAGCTCAATAAATTTAGTTTTGTTCCCCTGTTAATACTCTTTACTGTTACTATTTGTATTGGAATGAATTTCTAATTAAAATAAGTATTTTAGCTGCAAGGTGAAAATATTTGGCAAGCAGTAGAGTTACAAATCAAACACTACAACATTAAAACCTCCTTTTTTGATTTACTCTTTCTAGCAATATGTCGATTCATTCTACTCTGGTTCTTTTATGGCATTCTGCAGATAAACCATTGGATTATAATTTTTGTGAGTATTTCAGTATTGTAATTATTTTGCTTCTCTTTATTACTAATGCTCTAATTGGATATATTAGTATAGCTGCTTATATATTTTTCTTCATTGTTCTTGTAGTGAAATAAAATATTTGTACTTACATTAATAATCGTTATCATATTATCCTGCTTGTTCTTAATTGTAAGATATTTAAATAAATAAGAGTAGTGTCAACCATTTCTAGGTTGAAATATTAATTTTATAATTTTTAATGAACTTTGTTATAAAACTGTACAAAAAACTCACTTTCTCTTTTCTTTTTATTGAAAATGTTTATTCATATTTGGACCTTTAGAATCACTTCCTGAAATATATTAATATTAGATCGGGATAGCTTGTAACGTTTTCAAAAGGTTTTAGTAGCTTTAGAGTCTCACCAAATACAGAGCATTGTCTTCTTTCCAAAGCGATTTGGTCTTGTAGTGATTGTACAATGCTCACCTGGATTCACCAATGATTTACGACGCTTAAGATTCTCAAAACATATCCATATTCATCACCTATCACTATTTGATGGAGTTGTGTCTGTTGTGCAGCATTTCGTAAGTGGTTTTTCGACTTTCTTGCTGCCTTTCATTCAGTTTGCGTAACCCATTTTTCCACTTTCTGACTCAATCGCATAGCTTTCAAACGAATGGAGACGGCTTTCTGTGTGACATTCAATTGATCCGCAAGCTCTTGGTGAGTTTGAGTATAATCTTCATCCAATAATTCGTTGCCTGCAAAATTTTTCTGTGGTTTTCCACCCTCTTCATTTCTCACGTCTAAACCACTACTTCTGAATTTTTTGAACCAATCTTAACAAGGTGTTGTACCAAGAGCATTTTTATGATAAGCTTTGACTAGCATTAAATGCTTGTCAAATCCCTTAACTGATGGATAGCACCATCTATAAGGAAATTTCGGTTTCAGACTTGATATGTACCATAATTGAATCTCAGAATTTATTTCATTTGGCTGGGACATACTGTATGGTCCAATATTAATCATATTAGTTACTTCTGGATAATTGATTATTGTGTGATGCCTAATAATCCTAAGATTGATATTTAAACTCTAGAAACCTAGAACAATAGGATAAAATAAATCAAGAAAATATTTGAATCTTATCTTGATTATATTTATGACCATAAAAATAATATTTACGCAGGAAGTTGAACTTGTCCAGATCGTACATTCTACAAATTATCATTACATAACACATCGGCTGATAAGTTCCTGTTTTAATGGAGAAAACATGAAAATTACAAAATGTTGTTTCGCTAAAGCCACAGTAACTTTCAAACCAAATGTCAGATTATTAAGAAATTTTTACAGCTATCTGAAAGTCAGTACTTCCTAAAAATCCATCTGTGTCAGTTTGGAAACTTATCAACCCATGTATTATGTCATGCTGAATAATCATAAACTCAATATTTAATGTTTCTCTCCTGTTCACATAAGCATTTAAAATCTACGACCTAGGATAAATTTTGCTTATATATTTATAACTTAGTTGAACTTGACCGGATAAACAATATCACAAATTATTGTCACATATTTTAAAATGCAAAATTAGTGAGTTTTTTGAATTGAACTTATGTAAATTCTAAGTATAAACTTTATCGCTATGAAGCCATCAAAGTTGTCACTTTAGAACATGATTTCGCATCTTTTAAGACAAGCATCACTTTTTTGTTATAATATTGAACAAAATGAAAGATCTTATAAAAATTTTAAAAACTCTTTCCCAGTGTTTAACAATTTACAATATCTCATGAAAAGAATTCTGTATTAAGTTTTTTTTTCAGATCACCACAGCTTCTACCAGTGCCTTTTGCATTGCTAAAGTGTTTTTTTACAATGTGAGTAAATGGTAAACATAGTGTGACGAAGGAATGTTAACGAATTTCTTTCTAGTGGCAACAAACACCGCAGCCTGTCTTTGAAGTTCTTTCTGTTTTAGTATCATTCATACTGGCATGGGGGGAAGCTTGGTTTTTGGATTATAGGGTTATTCCGCAGGAGAATTATGCTAATCAGATAACTGTTCGTAAGTAAAAACAATCTTAAAACACGTACTTTCAACGTAGGAAGAAATTACAGATGTTGCAAGCAAATTTTCATCATATCATCACGTTTGATTATTTTTGTCTTTATTTCACAGAAATTCATGTTAATGTCCACTGTATTTGAAATGGATTCAAGATTTGAACTACCCAATTTTTTTGATATATATTTGTTTCAGCTCATTAGAGATGGCCATGTCGTTCGAAATTATTCTGTCATTGATACTTAGGTCTTTCACGTTGATATTTGGATTTAGCAGTTTTGAGAATTGTCGATCGAACTTTATACTTCAGATTATTTGTTTTATAATTCTTATATATGGCCTTAGCAAATATGGAAAGTCAATTAGATTGCATTATTCTCATAATTTTTCTGTAACCAATAAGAAGGTTTATTTGGTTCAGTCAGTCCACCTCCAAAGGGATGCATCGATCATCTCTAATGTTCCGTCTTTGAAAAGACTAAAATCATTATTATTCTTGAAATAGTCAAACTTGTCGCAAGTAGCTGTAGCTACATTATGCACTATCATTCAGATCGTCAAATTTGTTGTATGTAGCTTGTGACATTTCGGTCCAAGCTATCGCGTTTATTATTGGTAATATAGTAATCCAGTCGATTGCCAGAGTATTGGCAAATTCATTACATTGTTTTTTATTTAATAATCATATCTTTGACTTGGTTTATACACAGTAAGCCAAGAATTTTAGTTCGTTGTTATCATAGTGTATTATAAGTGTCTTACTTTAATTCCTTACAATCTTCGTTGGTTTATCTTATTGAAGAAACAAAGCTAGTTCATCATCGAAATAACTACATACAAGTGCCCTTGAAGTAAAACTATTCGCTAATCTATGTCATAATACAGTCCACTTAAACCTTTCGTAATTAATCATCGAGATTAATTAAATTTCAATTGTCTGTTATTTCAAAACACTGAAATAATAGGCAAAATACTGTGTTAAACTAACGGTGGTATGTAATAATATCAATGATCAAACTAATTTAATCTACAAAATTACCAACGTGTTTTAGCTGTAGATCGAAAGCAAGTGCTTTATAACTTTTCCAATAACTATTTATTGGAAAGAATATTTAGAAATAAATTACGCTGGCTGATAAGTTTCCAGTATAACATACAGATGACATCACAAATACAGAATTAAGAAGACTACGAAACTGTATCCTTAATAATAAGAAAGCGATAGTAAACTAAGTAATTTCTTATTTATTCAATTTATTGAGTACCTTGGAAAGGGCAAGACAGTCAGTAGCTATCGCTACATGGCCTAACTAGATGCATTGAACAAGAAAATTTGGACCAAACTACCCCATGTGCAAAGAAAAAAGTGATCTTTCACCAAGACAGTGTACCATGTCGCAATCATTGGCTACAATGGCAAAATTGCACAAATTATTATTATTCTCCAGATTTTATCCCAGTGACTTTCACCTGTTCTTAGATCTAAAGAAAATGTTTGCCAGAAAGAAATTTGGCTCGAATGAGGAAGTGATCTTTGAAACAAATGCCTATTTTGATGCCAAAGATAAATCATTTTTCAAGAAATGTATCGAAAAGTTAGAGAAGCGCTAGAATTATTGTATCTCTCTTGGAGGAGACTTTGTTGGTGAATAAACAAATTTGTTCAGAAAAGTTGTGTTTTCTTCATTAAAGTGGGAAATTATAATTTGATGGATTATATGCACATTATGCATTTAAATTGCATTATAATAAACACTCCTGACGAAAAGAATCAATGACTTTAAATTCAGAATTATATATTCTAACTTCTACAATATATATTGAAACTTTATACAAAAACTATCAAAATGATATCTACTGATACGCGAGCGCAATGCCATCGCTCGAGCTTATATGATATTTCGGGGAATCCCTTGCTTACTGTAATAAATAAAGATTTGTTCGTTTAAGCCGAAAGTTCTTAATAAACGGGTTCGTTATTCGCGGAAAAACTTACACATGTTTAATGATACTTTATTTCGTTCTCTGAAAATTGGTTCATTATAAACGAAAGTTCGCTAAAAACGGAGCCGTTATAAGCGAACATTACTGTATTTGAAATTTAAAAACCAAAAAATACAGCTAAAGTATATTTTCAAACTAAAGTTTTTCTCATTCAAACTTAGTTTCAGTATAAAGTTTGATTTATTTTGATTCCTCCCTGATTAATTGGTGATTATTTTTCATTTCATTTTTTTGTGATTTGGGGATTCATATGAACTAATTTGCAGCTGCAACCAATGAAAGAACACCTCTGATACGACATTATCTTAGGGGGGCGACGCCTTCCAGGTACACAGAGAGCGTGGAAAATTACCATTCAACGATGAATACTCCAGAAGGATCTCTTTGCAGGTTCAGCCTGGAAAATAACAGAAGCAGGTTTCCAACATGTGAATTAACACGAGATGAGGTGAGTAGCCTAAGTAATATGATTTTCCAGGAAAACAGAAATGATAATTATCAGTCAATGTACTGACTGAAAGTTGGAATGTGTAATGTACTGTACGGTTATAATACACTTGATGATATTAAAAGTGTTATACCCTAAAGGAATACTTTCCAATCAATTTTATCTTCAAGGATTGACTATATCAGAGTTTTTTAAATAAGATACAAAGTGGACAGTCTCCTCCCATCATATCCGAGTGAAGAATTCTGTCCGGCTACCTGTAAACACGTCTTCAAACAGAAAGACCTAGAGCCTTGAAACTTTTGGGTTAGGTTTGCGGTCTGAATATTTCGGTTAAACACCCTGTATCTGAAAAACGAAGCATTTGCGGACCTATGTTTATGAGACTTTTATTATTTATATTGGGTGTTTTTTTAGAGTGATAGAACTTTACACTGAAATAAAACACATTTAAATTAAGATTGAAGCCAATTTTTTTTTTATTTGAAAGATAATTTTATGATATTTATGTTTTAAAAATAATTTCCGGCATATGTCCATCACGACTAGCTCTGAAGAACCACATTCGACCAGACCAATTTTGGACCACTTTTTCGCAGTATAAGGTGTAGCACCATCTTGTTGGAACCAAAACACTTCTGGGTGGATACCATTCAAATTTTAAAATAAATAATTGATCATCGATCTGTAACGAGCAGCATTCACTGTAACATTAGCTCCAGCATCGTTTTTAAAGAAGTATGGACCGATGATGCCTCCAGCCTGTAAAGCACACCACAGTGCATTTTTTATGATGCAATGGAGCCTGCAGAACTTCTTGAGGATTGTTTTCACTTCATATACGGCAATTTTGCTTGTTTACATAGCCGTTCAACCAGAAATGAACTTCATCACTAAACACAATTTTACGATAAAAAAGTGGATCAACTTCAAGCTGTTCTAGGGCCCAATCAGCAAACAAACGACCCTTATTATGGTCAAGTGGCTTTAGTTCTTGAACCAGTTGGATCTTGTATGGGTATAGACCAAGATCCTAAACACAAAATTTTCCATGTGGTTGATGCACAGAGTTCAACTTGTTGTGAACATCGATGAATAGACAAATCTGGATCATCATTAGCACTATGACTTACAGCAGCGATATTTTTTTCTGTACATACAGTTCTTTGTCTTGTTGTTGTTGTTGCATGGAGTAGAGAAAATGTTGTCCGAAATCTGAGTTATGAGTGTGGATAGCTCAGCGGGAGAGCATCGGACTCGTGACCGGGAGGTCCAGGGTTCGAATCCTATTCAGGTAGAAAAGAAATTTTCTAGTTGGACGGGTATCTGCCACCATTTCACTGTTGGGTCAAAAATTAACAGTGCTGTGACCTAAAGTGGCGCAAGATCGCAGTAACAAAGCCTACACAGAACACAACTGAACTCCTAACTCGTACAAGCTGAAAAAGCTTCTGAGGGATCTTCACAGAAGATCTAGGAGTATCAGGATAATAATAATAAAAATAATAAATAATAAAAAATAATAATCTATCGATAGTTCGACGAATAAGCTGCTCTGATGGACGATTATGTAAACAATAAATTTCACGAAGTGCTCTATAAGTGTAGCGAATAGAACATTGATTTTGAAAATGAATTTCAACAATTTGTAAACGTTGTTGCGGCGTGAGTCTTTCCATGATAATTTGTTAATGCTTACTGAACAGAAATGTCAAAACAACATGGCTTCCTTCTGTCAAATCACAGTTATCCCTATCGAAAGTTCTATCACTCTAAAAAAAACACCCAATATTATCCAAGTAATCACCTCTCTTTGTTTGTACCTCTAATTTAGAAACGCCCTGTATTTATTTTTTTAGTATTCTACAATCTGTTAGTCATTTATGGATGAAGAAAAGTATAGTAAAATGCAAAAAAATTATTTATAAACGAAGTAAATCCATACTTAATAATACTGAATTTTGGTGTGAAATTTGCACCGTTTTTATATCCACCTGAGTACATGTTGTTTCATCTAACAATAGCATATATACCCCCATACAAAAAATTCTATTAATATGTAATAATCTAATCAATATATTCATGCGGATCCTTACTAATCAATTCAGTTGAACCTAGATTTATAAGGGTAGCTATTTAAAAGTAAAATAAGCCCCTATGAATGAATAAAGGTTTCTCTATCAGTTGTGGAGCAGATTTCGAAGAAGAACTATCTCAAAATTTATGTAACTGTATAACTTGACTTAAATCCCAGTTTATTAGCCATTTTCATTGCAAATCTTATGCTAAAAGAAATAACAAAATCGGTAAATTCCGTATCGCATAATATTCCCATAGATTATTGTAATCAGGAGTTATAGGAAACATTCAGTTGGAATCATGCCTGGGCTAAAGGTGATTTTTTGCATATTGTTTTCATTTTTCAACTTTCTTTGTTCTTATTGGTTTTCCTGTTTTTCAGATGGATAGATATGATGAGATCGCCAGGGATGTTATGGAAGAATCTAAGGAATTGCTACGATCGGAAAAATGGAAAGTTGAAAAAAAGGCTGGCGATGTGGTTGCTTACTCAATGTGTTTGCCCAGTGGCCACACCATTTTTAAAATAACGGTAATAGTACACCCTTTTATAGAATTTCAAGTATATTTTTAGTGTAAATTTGTGTTCTTAATGTCTAAAATTTGTTAGCGGATACGAAATATAATTTTTGAACTAACCCATTACAATAATACATTCTTTCCTCTCAATACTTTGAATTGTTCATTACTGGGTGATTCTAAACATCATTTTTCTCTTTTATTTTGAACTTGTTACGTTCAATATATCCAAAGTAGAAAAAACTCTTTTCAATACTATTTGCTTGAAATATCTCAGCAAATCTGATGCATTTAAAAAGTTACAAAATTAGAAGTTCCAAAAAAATAATGGCAATAGTTTATTGAAATTATAATTATTTCAGTTCAGATCAATAATAATTTTGCTTACTCTATATTAAACATTTTAATATTTTATGCATGAAATATTTTCAGGGAAATTTCAATACTTCTCCAAGAAACATGCTCAATGAGTTATATTATGAAATAGAAAATATTCCGAAATGGAATACCGCATTATTAGAAGGCCAAAAGATACAAGAACTTGATAACCAAACAGACATCGTATACCAGTTGGCTGCTCCAGGCGCTGGAGGTTTAGTTTCAAGTAGAGATTTTGTTAGTTTGAGACACTGGATGCAGTTAGGTGACTCCTATTTGATAGCCACCAAGGCGACGCAACATCCAAGTGTGCCTAAAATAAATAAATATGTCAGGTAAGCTTATTTACTTAAATATTAGAGATATCGGATGTTTTTTTTAGAGTGATAGAACTTTCGATAGGGATAACGGTGATTTGACAGAAGGTAGAAGCCATGTTGTTTTGACATTTCTGTTCAGTAAGCATTAACAAATTATCATGAAAAGACTCACGCCGCAACAACGTTTACAAATTGTTGAAATTCATTTTCAAAATCAATGTTCTATTCGCTACACTTACATTCTGTCAAGAAAGTACCGGGAATTATCGATTTAAATCTGGCGGGGCAATGAGGCAGGTAAAATTTTTTTTTCCTAGGTTGGTACCACTGTCCTTAATTACTATGCCAAGCTTGAGCGGGATCTGTACACTACTGTGTTTGCAACAGCTGATTAAGTCAGTCGATGTCAGAGTGCGTGCCGATTTTTACTATGGGTGATTACGTTGAGCAAAGAATTTGTTTAAAGTTTTGTGTTGCAAATGAATTTTCGTGTGCCGATGCATTGAAAATGTTGCAAAAGGCCTTTGGTGATAATGCTCTATCGAAAACTCGTGCATATCAGTGGTACAGAGCCTTCAAGGACGGTCGTGAAGTGGTCGCCCATCGACGGCTTCGATCGAAGATAACGTCGATAAAATTAAGGAAAGGGTGCTGGAAAACCGTCGTACCAGCTTGAGAGAGATAGCACATGATCTTAAGATATCCCACGAGTCCGAACGTACGATTTTGATTGATATTTTGGGCATGAGAAAGGTGGCCGCACGACTCGTACCGAAAGACCTGAATTTTCTTCAAAAACGTCATCGCGAACAGGTTGCTTCAGACATGCTGGATCGCTGTAATTCCGATTCTACATTCATGGAACGCATTATAACTGGTGATGAGACCTGGGTCTACGAGTACGATATGCAAACAAGCCAGCAATCATCGGAATGGGTGGCAAAAAATGAGCCGAAACCGAAAAAACCACGCCAAAGCCGCTCGAAAATGAAGGTGATGCTCATTGTTTTCTTCGATATCCGTGGCGTGGTGCACTACGAATTCGTTCCAGAGGGTCAGACGGTAAACAAGGAGTATTACCTAGGCGTTATGAAACGTTTGCGTGAGCGTATCCGTAAGAAGCGGCCAAATTTGTGGGCGAACAACTCATGGATTTTGCATGACGATAACGCGCCTTCTCACCGAGCTACGATTGTGACTGACTTTCTCGCCAAAAACTCAACAAATGTGCTTCAGCAACCACCGTATTCGCCGGATTTGGCTCCCTGCGACTTTTTCTTCTTCCCAAAACTAAAATTGCCCCTTCGTGGCACCCGTCTTGAGTCAATTGAAGCCATAAAACAAAATTCGGCGCGAGAGCTAAAGTCCATCCCGGAAAGCGCCTATAAAAAATGTTTCGATAATTGGAAGTGCCGTTGGCATAGATGTATTGGAGCAAATGGAGCCTATCTTGAAGGCGACCCAATAAATTTTGACGATTAAATGTAAAAATGTTGTTTTAATTGAAAATTCCCGGTACTTTCTTGACAGAGTAGTATAGAGCACTTCGTGAAATTTATTGTTTACATAATCGTCCATCAGAGCAGCTTATTCGTCGAACTATCGATAGATTTCGGACAACATTTTCTCTACTCCATGCAACAACAACAACAAGACAAAGAACTGTACGTACAGAAAAAAATATCGCTGCTGTAAGTCATAGTGCTAATGATGATCCAGATTTGTCTATTCATCGATGTTCACAACAAGTTGAACTCTGTGCATCAACCACATGGAAAATTTTGTGTTTAGGATCTTGGTCTATACCCATACAAGATCCAACTGGTTCAAGGACTAAAGCCACTTGACCATAATAAGGGTCGTTTGTTTGCTAATTGGGCCCTAGAACAGCTTGAAGTTGATCCACTTTTTTATCGTAAAATTGTGTTTAGTGATGAAGCTCATTTCTGGTTGAACGGCTATGTAAACAATCAAAATTGCCGTATATGGAGTGAAAACAATCCTTAAAGAAGTTCTGCAGATTCCATTGCATCCTATAAAATGGTGTGCTTTACATGCTGGAGGCATCATTGGTCCATATTTCTTTAAAAACGATGCTGGAGCTAATGTTACAGTGAATGGTGCTCGTTACAGATCGATGATCAATGATTATTTGTTTCAAAATTTGAATAGTATCCACCCAGAAGTGTTTTGGTTCCAACAAGATGGAGCTACACTTCATGCTGCTACCGTAACAATTGATTTATTGAAAGAAAGATTTGGCGATCACATTATTTCGAGAAATGGTTCAATTAATTGGCCTCCAATATCATGCGACATAACTCCACTGGATTATTTTCTTTGGGGTTATGTCCAAGTCATTGGTTTATGCTGATAAACCAGAAACAATAGACGCTTCGGAAGCCAACATAACTCGTGTTATTGATGAAATAAGGCCTGAATTACTTGAAAAAGTGGTTCAAAATTGGTCTGCTCGAATGCGGTTGCTCAGAGCTAGTCATGGTGGACATATGCCGGAAATTATAACAAATGTCATAAAATTATCTTTCAAATAAAAAAAAAATTGGCTTCAATCTTAATTTAAATGTGTTTTATTTCAATTTAAAGTTCTATCACTCTAAAAAAACACCCTATACTTAATATATTTCATTATTTATTGTCAACTGGGGGTGACTTTGCCAGCTTTTTTGTTTTTTTCTCAATTTCCACTTCAGCTTATAATTACCAACATTTTCGCTTGAAAATCATAAAGATATAGGAAAAAAAAAAAGTTGTGGAATATTCAGCAAGGACCTTTATTGTGAATCTTAACATATTTGAATTAACTAAAAACGTAACTTTAACTGAAAGAGTAGTTTTGGGTTTGAAATTTTTTCAAATAAACCACCCTATTTAAATTTAAAATTAGTCATAATCTTCAAAATGGAATAAATATTTTGGGGAATATGGACACTCTGGTTTGGTTGATGTGTGTCGGTAGCTCAGTGGCTAGAGTAGTAGACTGGGAACCGAAAGGTCCCGAGTTCAAATCCTGTTCAAGTAGGAAAGAAATTTTCTAGTTCGGCCAACATTTCACTGTTGGGGTCGAAAATTAACAGTGCTGTGACCTAAAGTGGCATAAGATTGAAGTAGTAAAGCCTACCCAGAACACAACTAAATTCCTAATTTCCACTTCAGCTTATAATTACCAACATTTTCGCTTAAAAATCACAAAGATATAAAAAAATTAAAAAGTTGTGGAATATTCAGCGAGGACCTTTATTGTGAATCTTAACATATTTGAATTAACTAAAAACGTAACTTTAACTGAAACAGTAGTATTGGGTTTGAAATTTTGAAAACATGGTTAAAAATTGGTAAATTTTCAAATAAACCACCCTATTCAAATTTAAAATTAGTCATAATCTTCAAAATGGAATGAATATTTTGGGAAATATGGACACTCTGGTTTGGTTGATGTGTGTCGGTAGCTCAGTGGCTAGAGCATTAGGCTGGGAACCGAAAGGTCCCGAGTTCAAATCCTGTTCAAGTAGGAAAGAAATTTTCTAGTTCGTCCAACATTTCACTGTTGGGGTCGAAAATTAACAGTGCTTTGACCTAAAGTGGCTTAAGATTGAAGTAGTAATGCCTACCCAGAACACAACTAAACTCCTAACTTGTACAAGCTGAAAAAGCTTCTGAAGGATCTTCAAAAAAGATCTAAGAGTAGCAGGATAATAGTACTCTGTCAAGAAAGTACCGGGAATTTTCAATTAAAACAACATTTTTACATTTAATCGTCAAAATTTATTGGGTCGCCTTCAAAATAGGCTCCATTTGCTCCAATACATCTATGCCAACGGCACTTCCAATTATCGAAACATTTTTTATAGGCGCTTTCCGGGATGGACTTTAGCTCTCGCGCCGAATTTTGTTTTATGGCTTCAATCGACTCAAAACGGGTGCCACGAAGGGGCAATTTTAGTTTTGGAAAGAGGAAAAGGTCGCAGGGAGCCAAATCCGGCGAATACGGTGGTTGCTGAAGCACGTTTGTTGAGTTTTTGGCGAGAAAGTCAGTCACAATCGTAGCTCGGTGAGAAGGCGCGTTATCGTCATGCAAAATCCATGAGTTGTTCGCCCACAAATTTGGCCGCTTCTTACGGATACGCTCACGCAAACGTTTCATAACGCCTAGGTAATACTCCTTGTTTACCGTCTGACCCTCTGGAACGAATTCGTAGTGCACCACGCCACGGATATCGAAGAAAACAATGAGCATCACCTTCATTTTCGAGCGGCTTTGGCGTGGTTTTTTTGGTTTCGGCTCATTTTTTGCCACCCATTCCGATGATTGCTGGCTTGTTTGCATATCGTACTCGTAGACCCAGGTCTCATCACCAGTTATAATGCGTTCCATGAAGGTAGAATCGGTATTACAGCGATCCAGCATGTCTGAAGCAACCTGTTCGCGAGGACGTTTTTGAAGAAAATTCAGGTCTTTCGGTACGAGTCGTGCGGCCACCTTTCTCATGCCCAAAATATCAATCAAAATCGTACGTGCGGACTCGTGGGATATCTTAAGATCATGTGCTATCTCTCTCAAGCTGGTACGACGGTTTTCCAGCACCCTTTCCTTAATTTTATCGACGTTATCTTCGATCGAAGCCGTCGATGGGCGACCACTTCACGACCGTCCTTGAAGGCTCTGTACCACTGATATGCACGAGTTTTCGATAGAGCATTATCACCAAAGGCCTTTTGCAACATTTTCAATGCATCGGCACACGAAAATTCATTTGCAACACAAAACTTTAAACAAATTCTTTGCTCAACGTAATCACCCATAGTAAAAATCGGCACGCACTCTGACATCGACTGACTTAATCAGCTGTTTCAAACACACTAGTTGACAGATCCCGCTCAAGCTTGGCATAGTAATTAAGGACAGTGGTACCAACCTAGGAAAAAAAATTTTTAACTGCCTCATTGCCCCGCCAGATTTAAATCGATAATTCTCGGTACTTTCTTGACAGAATGTATATCACAATCCATACAGACAGACGATTGTTGTGTTAGTTTTTCACATTTCTTTGCACCATTCGACACTAAATCTTTTTCACTGATTGTCAAATTATGGTATCTATCTTCATACCTTTCAAGCAAATGGAAACGGCTTTATGCGTCACATTTAATTGATCCGCGAGTTCTTGTTAAATTTTGAGTATCATCTTCAACCAGTAATGCTTGCAATTCATTGTCTGCGAACTTTATTGATAGTTTTCCATGCTATTCGCGTTTCGCATCAAAGTCGTCACTTTGGAATTGTTTGAACCACTTGAAACACTGTGTTTTACCAAGAGCTGTTCACCTTAAGCTTCAATAAGCATTTGATCCGATTGTGCAGCAGTTTTCTTCAAATGATAACAGAAAACCAATGCTGTCTGCAAATTGTAGTTTGTAGGCACAGAACTGCACATATTCAAGGTTATAAAAAATATACTGGTGTTTAGAACTTGGATTGTTGTGCGTTGAAAATCTTTGTCAGTTGTTAGAGGTAGATAATGAAGCTGCAGAAGCTGTCTTACGGTTCCTAGCACTAGGTATAGGGAAATTCAAGTTTCAAACTTCTACGAAAATTAGATAAAGCCATTGTCAGCTTCATTTTTGTTGTCTCAATTTTTATGCATTATTTAGGATAATATTCACATGAAAAGTGTTTCTTTCATGATAAATATTGATTGCTACAATATTTTTCAGAGGTGAAAATATTAGCTGTTTTCTTTTGGAAGTGGGTGAAAATGAGAACCTTTGCAGAAAAACCTTCATCCTGAATACCAACTTGAAAGGGTGGTTACCACAGACTGTTGTGAATTTAGCTCTTATTGATACACTTTTCAGCTACATGAAATGTCTAAAAAAGCACATATCAAAGAAATATTCTTCGGAAAACTATGAAATATAAATAAAATAATTTTTATTGTGATATAATGTAAGAATTTAGATTATATTTTATATTATGCCAAGATTTAATAAAACTATGTACAAAATTTTCAGACACAGGCATGTTCAGTACTCGACTAATGATATTAATTTTCTATTTGGAAATAATTATGGAATAATCAGAAGAACTATGTACAGTATAATTTTTTTTTTAATAAGTTTCATTGCAATTATATGAATTGTAAAATATTTTCAACAATAAATTTATATATTCATTAAGTGTTATAAAATAACTAATATTTTAAGAAAAATCAATTTATAAATGCACATGAGATGGTTTCATCACGAATTCATCCATATTTCTAAATAGAGATTTGTTGCTGAATAAAAGTTCTTTGTATGAATAAAAATAATGAGAGATGTATTAATCTTCAAAAAACATTTCAAGGCACTTAATGGAAGTTTGGTAGCTTTAATAACTGAAATCTCTAGGATAAAATATATTTCTATTTTTATATGTCGAAACTGAATTTTTGTATGAATAAAATATGTACAAAAAAATTTAAATATATTTCTTATATACTTTTTGAGATGCGTTATCTACTGAAGTAAGGTAAGTTCTTTGTTTTTATTCCATTGATTATTTAAACATTTTCATTTCTATTAATATATGTATGATACACGGGTTTTTTCAGTATTTATTGAAATGATTCCTAAAATAAACATAAGAATGTCATAAATTTTTATTGTAAACTGTTTAATTTTAAAAATTTATTTTGTAGAAGAGAATTTGAAGAGTTGAATATTGACAATATTTTCAGTAATATATTTCAATGAAACGCCATCAAATTAAGAATTTTCCTGATACAAAATATTCGTTTTCCAGTAGTTAAAACTTTCAAATATCTATATGGAAGGTCCAGATAATCTTAACATATCGGATTAGATATAAGAACTCTAGAAGCAGTACTAATAAATAGTTTGGAGTAGGCTAAGCAACATATCTCTACTTGATAATAATATAATAAAAATAAAATATGTATCATAATGAAAATACAGTCAATAGAAGAACAACTATTATATGTGTATGAAAAAATCACGGGACATCTTGAAACTTTTCACTGCAACCAGATCGACCAATCAGCCAGAAAATATCCATCAAAATTACTGAGAAAACAGAAGGACAACTAAGGAAGAAAGTTTTTCATATAAATTTGTGTTCTGAATTTCCTTCCTTCCAAGTTACGGCTCTTTGAAATTGGAAGGAAAATTTTTGTTTTTATTGCATATCTTCTCTATGGAAAAATTTAAAAGAACGAAATTCAGCAGATCCCTGATACTAATTTAATGTTCCTTTTTGAGATTTTTTTGAATTCCGAGATGTCACAAAGGGGTGAGAAAATAAACTCTTACAATATTCTGCACCAGAACTTTTTCACATACTACTCTGTCAAGAAAGTACCGGGAATTTTCAATTAAAACAACATTTTTACATTTAATCGTCAAAATTTATTGGGTCGCCTTCAAAATAGGCTCCATTTGCTCCAATACATCTATTCCAACGGCACTTCCAATTATCGAAACATTTTTTATAGGCGCTTTCCGGGATGGACTTTAGCTCTCGCGCCGAATTTTGTTTTATGGCTTCAATCGACTCAAAACGGGTGCCACGAAGGGGCAATTTTAGTTTTGGGAAGAGGAAAAAGTCGCAGGGAGCCAAATCCGGCGAATACGGTGGTTGCTGAAGCACGTTTGTTGAGTTTTTGGCGAGAAAGTCAGTCACAATCGTAGCTCGGTGAGAAGGCGCGTTATCGTCATGCAAAATCCATGAGTTGTTCGCCCACAAATTTGGCCGCTTCTTACGGATACGCTCACGCAAACGTTTCATAACGCCTAGGTAATACTCCTTGTTTACCGTCTGACCCTCTGGAACGAATTCGTAGTGCACCACGCCACGGATATCGAAGAAAACAATGAGCATCACCTTCATTTTCGAGCGGCTTTGGCGTGGTTTTTTCGGTTTCGGCTCATTTTTTGCCACCCATTCCGATGATTGCTGGCTTGTTTGCATATCGTACTCGTAGACCCAGGTCTCATCACCAGTTATAATGCGTTCCATGAATGTAGAATCGGAATTACAGCGATCCAGCATGTCTGAAGCAACCTGTTCGCGATGACGTTTTTGAAGAAAATTCAGGTCTTTCGGTACGAGTCGTGCGGCCACCTTTCTCATGCCCAAAATATCAATCAAAATCGTACGTGTGGACTCGTGGGATATCTTAAGATCATGTGCTATCTCTCTCAAGCTGGTACGACGGTTTTCCAGCACCCTTTCCTTAATTTTATCGACGTTATCTTCGATCGAAGCCGTCGATGGGCGTCCACTTCACGACCGTCCTTGAAGGCTCTGTACCACTGATATGCACGAGTTTTCGATAGAGCATTATCACCAAAGGCCTTTTGCAACATTTTCAATGCATCGGCACACGAAAATTTATTTGCAACACAAAACTTTAAACAAATTCTCTGCTCAACGTAATCACCCATAGTAAAAATCGGCACGCACTCTGACATGGACTGACTTAATCAGCTGTTGCAAACACACTAGTTGACAGATCCCGCTCAAGCTTGGCATAGTAATTAAGGACAGTGGTACCAACCTATCATAAGTTATTATCATAATTTGAGAATTATTTTTTCTAAGATTGGTTTTGTATTATATTTTGCTTGTGTTACGCGATAAGTTAACTTTGGTTCATATTTGTTATTTATTACGTGTTTTATGTTTTTTTGAACTGTTTTCCAACGACACTTGACATTTTATTCATTTATTGGATAAGGAAGTTTACTTAATTGGAGTTCCCACAGATAGTATTGTTGCGCGTAAACTTCCGAATTTTCAGGAAGCTTTGGTGTTGTTTTTTTTCATCACAATCACAATCATCACGATAATTCCCGGTACTTTCTTGACAGAATGTAAATTCAAGATGATGTTAATTTGTTCTCTAATGAAGTCATATTAATTGATATCAAATGGTTTGGTGCCAAATAAAGTCTTAAAGACAAATATTTCCAGTAGCGCGGCCATATACGAAATGCACACATGCCATTTCAGCAATAGAAACATGTTTTGTTAAGGTACGTCACATAAAAATTCTAATTAGAAGCTTGAGAATCACCCATACAAATATTTAAAAAAATCCTCCAAAGGTCTAGATTTCGTACAGTACCATCTACAAAAGATTTTCTGAGAAATGAAAGCTAAGGGTTTAATTTAAAAAACGAAATTACCACACTTTAATTTTTTGGCGCAAAGCAAGCTAATTTTTAAGATGGAAGCAATGATGTAATTTAGAGTGTGTGTTGCAAAAATTTTCTTTCGAAATCCAACTGGAAAATACTATTTTAAATATTTGGATGAATATGTTTTAAGAAAGAACAATTCTCGAGAGTTGCACAAAAAATCGGACGAATGTAATGAAAAACAAGGATTCTAATTTCTATAGTCAAACGTCATAAAATGACGTAAGTCAATATTCCTTCCCTGTGTTAAACTTATGAGTTCAACACTGAAATACAAAATCAAAGTATTAACCTTAAAATAATAGTTCGAAGCTTAGCATATGTTCAAGGAGTATTTACTGAATTAATATTTGTATTATTTTTTATTAATTGAGTACTGCTATAATGAGTGATTCTGACAAATTAGCAACTGCAATGGAAAATGTGGAAATAAAAAAACAAGACAAAGGCGAAAAGGCATGATTCTTTATTCATCATTAATTCTGTGTAATTAAAGAAGAGCTATGAATAAGTTTTTTCAGTCTCATAGGTCTATTTTATTTACTATTCGTCATTCTTATGCCAGTTTGGTGTGTACCACCTTATTTCCAATTAAAAGCTTTTGTTGCATCATCTTTCCGAAATTTAAGTACTCAATAACTACATTTTATTTTGTAGGCTAAACTGAAAAAAGACAAGAAAGCGGCTGCTGATGGTGATAAAAAGAGTTTGATAAAGGAGTTGAATCCTTTACCTGACTATATCAGTGATCGATTAAAATTGTGGGATGAACTTAAAGTTAAATATACTGAGCTATTGGCCAGTAAACCTCGTGAACGTATATTAATTAAACTGCCTAATGGAAAAGAAGTTGATGGTATATCTTGGCAAACAACTGCTTATGATGTGGCTAAAGGAATAAGGTAAAATTTCATGTCGTAATGAAACATGCTTTTATTGTTGAGATTCATTTCAGAACCCATTTTAAGGAACTATGTCAAGACAGAAAAATGATATGATTTTCTTTATTAATAATGAAATTTTGGTGGCTTTCTAATTTAGTATACCTATATTTCAATCCTTAACGAAATCTAAGGCTTCGATAATTTTGTATTTACTTTACTATATGATATTCTCACCTTTTTGTGCTTTTGTTCTAGGGAACTCCTATCATTTTTCTATTTTGAAATCAATATGCATGAATGCAACTTTACACTGCAGTACCCTTGAGTGTTCAAAAATACTATAAAGCTATGTTATAAAATTGAGTGATTAATGATTATTATGGATACACTTAATATCAAGATGAATGTTAAAGCATCATCACAAACTAATGATCTAGTTAGTTTTTTAAAATAAAAGTTGAGTATATCCAAAATAACTTTTTTTTTTATAAGTAATATATTATATCAAATTCTTGTGTGTGACTTTACACAAATATTATTCTTCATTATGATTACAGTCGACTCTCGTTAATTCAAACCTGCGGTAATTCGAACCTCTCTATAATTCAAAGTTATCACAAGTTCCCTACTAAATCTCTTTATATTTCGAACTAAATCAATACATTTTCATACACTTGGTAATTCGAACGAAAAAATCATTGCTATTTAACAAAACGACGAGTTAATTCGAACTCATCAGCGTCCAACACTCGACAATTCAAAGTTGGAGAGAGAAGAGGCGGAAAGATTGTAAGTACATTTTGCGACAAGTTCAAACTTGTATCAAGATACACAAGCCTTTGTTTTTGTTATGATTAGTTTGACTATTTGACACACACTTCTTACGAATTGGTTTGTTTAGTTATTCAGTTACTGTTACTCTTTCGTTGGTATGCAGATTAAAAGTTAGTGTTAGTTATGAGCCCTAGAAAGTATAGATGTTTGACGATTGCGATTGAAAAGAAAAAGTAGAAGAAGAGTGATGTTGCAAAAGAATTTAAGATTCCTCTGAGTACTCTCTCAACAATAATAAAGCACAAGGAGAAAATTAATGCTGCTCAAATTGCTGGAGTACGGAAAAGAACTACTAAAGGTGAATTTCCTCGTCTGGAAGAAAGCCTGGTCATTTGGCTAAGACAGTGTAGAGGACAAAAAGTGTCTATTAGCGGGAACTTGTTGAAGGAAAAAGCAAAAGAGTTCGCATCTACTCTAAGCATCAAAAACTTTGCTGCAAGTGAAGGGTGGCTTACAAATTTCAAAAAGAGAAATGGAGTTGTTTTTAAAAAATTTAGTGGGGAAAGTGGAAGTGTTGATGATGCAGTTTGTTTAGATTAGCACGGTAAATTGAAGACCTTGATTGAAAACTATGATGCCCGAGACATTTTTAATACTGATGAAACTGGACTATTTTTTAAATGTTTACTGGACAAGACGCTTACTTTTAAAGATGAAAAATGTCACGGAGGAAAACATAGTAAAGAGAGGTTGACAGTTTTACTTGCAGTAAATATGGATGGATCGGAAAAACTTAAACCCTTAGTGATAGGAAAAGCAATGAAACCGCGATGTTTCAAAGGAGTGAAATCGTTTCCAACTGATTATCGTGCTAACAAAAAAGCTTGGATGACGACAGAACTTTTTAACAATTGGCTTTTAACAGTTAATGGGGACATGAAACGACAAAAGCGGAAAATTTTACTATTTTTAGACAACTGCACTGTCCACAACAGTCCTCCTACATTGTCTAACGTGGAACTCTACTTCTTTCCGCCAAATACAACTTCCAAATTGCAACCATTGGACCAAGGGATTATCCATAATTTTAAGACGTTCTATCGCAAAGAAATTGTTAAGATCGTTTTAGAATCTCTCGACAAACAGCTAGCTGCAAATATCACGGTTCTGACAGCTATTTTACTAATTGACGAAGCATGGAGAGCTGTAATACCCCTAACGATTCTCAACTGCTTCAAAAAATCCGGTTTCTTAAAAGAAAATCAAGAAAATCTTCCAATACTTATAGATGATGAAGAACCAGCAATAGAACCATTAGTTGACATCAGCGGTGTGAGTTTTTCTGATTTTGTTCAAGTGGATGAAAATGTTGCTGTCTCAGGTTCACTAACCGATGGCGAAATTTTATCTGCGACAGATACGCAAAGTAACGATGAAGATGAGGACGATACATCGGAACCTTTGGCAGAGGTGTAAGTTAAGGAAGCAAGATCCTCATTTGATACCTTACAAAGCTTCTGTCTACAAAACGAAAGTGATGAAAAAACATTTCAGGCACTTTTTCTCTTAAAAAAAGTTATTGAGCAGTGTGAGCAGCAGAATTGTGCTTTAAAGCAAACCAGTATAACAAAGTTCTTTCGAAAGATTAATTAATTCACATTACGAATACATGTACATACTACTCTGTCAAGAAAGTACCGGGATCGTCTAAATTTATTGGGTCGCCTTCAAAATAGGCTCCATTTGCTCCAATACATCTATGCCAACGGCACTTCCAATTATCGAAACATTTTTTATAAGCGCTTTCCAGGATGGACTTTAGCTCTCGCGCCGAATTTTGTTTTATGGCTTCAATCGACTCAAAACGGGTGCCACGAAGGGGCAATTTTAGTTTTGGGAAGAGGAAAAAGTCGCAGGGAGCCAAATCCGGCGAATACGGTGGTTGCTGAAGCACGTTTGTTGAGTTTTTGGCGAGAAAGTCAGTCACAATCGTAGCTCGGTGAGAAGGCGCGTTATCGTCCCATAGTAATCACCCATGGTAAAAATCGGCACGCACTCTGACATCGACTGACTTAATCAGCTGTTGCAAACACACTAGTTGACAGATCCCGCTCAAGCTTGGCATAGTAATTAAGGACAGGGGTACCAACCTAGGAAAAAAATTTTTACCTGCCTCATTGCCCCGCCAGATTTAAATCGATAATTCCCGGTACTTTCTTGACAGAATGTATGTACACGAATGTACCTCTTAATTCTTGTCATTTTTATATTAATAAATAAAAATTAACCAACAATTCGAAGTTTTATTTATTTTCTCTCACAAATTTCAAACCATTTGATATTTCAAACACTCGATAATTCCTAATATATCAAGAGTCCCTCGAGTTTAGAATTAACGAGAGTCGACTGTAGTAACATAGACTCTTATTTTGCCGAACCCCTTAAATAATATTATCATATATTCAAAATCACCTAAAAAAATATTTATTATAGCCAAGGCTTGGCAGATATGGCTGTAGTTTGCAAAGTGAATGGAGTTCTATGGGATTTGGATAGACCTCTTGAAGAGAACTGTAGTTTAGAACTCCTCAAATTCGAGGATCCCGAAGCTAAAGCAGTATTTTGGCATTCCTCCGCCCATATTTTGGGAGAAGCTCTTGAACGAATTTATGGAGGTTGTCTTTGTTATGGACCTCCGATAGATAGTGGTTTCTACTATGACATGCATTTGGAGGATAAGAGTGTGAGTAACTGGAATTTTTTTTTTTTTAATAGAGGACCTCGTTTTGTCTACCTCGATAAATAAAAATTTTCAGTGGATTATGTGCTAAAACCCTGTACAGATAGATTTATTCTTCAAATTTCAAACATTTACTTTTTATAGGTCACGGCTGGTGATTTTCCAGCAGTTGAAGGTCTTGTTAAAAATATTGTAAAAGAAAAACAGCCCTTCGAAAGACTGGAAATGACCAAGGAGGATCTTTTAGAGATGTTCAAATACAATCAATTCAAAGTGAGAATACTCAATGAAAAAGTGGACACCCCAACAACCACAGTATACAGATGTGGCCCCCTAATAGATCTTTGCAGGGGACCTCATGTCAGACATACTGGGAAAATTAAGGCTCTTAAAGTTACCAAGGTGAAAAACTACAACTAAAATTTTCGAGTGCATGTTATATAATTTTGTCTCTCTTAGAATTCATCCACTTATTGGGAAGGTAACTCAGAAGCTGAAACTTTACAAAGGGTTTATGGAATAAGTTTTCCGGACCCAAAGCAATTGAAAGAATGGGAGAAACTTATGGAAGAAGCGGCAAAACGGGATCACAGAAAGCTTGGAAGGGTAAGAATTGTGCTCAATAAGTTGAATGCATATCTTTTTTGAAATTTTCAAATATTTTTGAAAGTACAAATCCGATCAAGTTTAAATTTATTATTTAGGTGAGAAATAACCATATGAAGATTTTTGCCGTTCGGGTTGAATATTTAGATGTGAAATTATGATATGAGGAGTAATGAATATTTTATTCTTTTAGGAGCAAGAATTATTCTTCTTCCATGAGTTGTCACCTGGTTCTTGTTTCTTCCTACCAAAAGGTGCCCACATTTATAACACTTTGATAAATTTCATCAAAAAAGAGTACCGAAAGAGAGGTTTCCAGGAAGTTGTGACTCCCAACATCTTCAATGCCAAATTGTGGCAAACTTCAGGTCATTGGGCCCATTATTCTGTAAGTATCTTATGAACAGCTGAATTACACTGCCCGGCAGAAAATTAGGGTCTAAATTCTTCAATATTACTTTCAATAACTCCAGGAGCGTTGAAATTTTTGTTAATTTTTCATTGGATTGGTCTATTAAATATTTCATATCGTAACCAAAGGTATTCCTCTATCAACCATCATATTTAATTTACTTCGCAGGAAAATATGTTCCAATTTGATGTTGACAAGGACACTTTTGCTTTAAAACCCATGAATTGTCCCTCTCACTGGTAATACAAATTTTTATCCTATTTGTGCCCATTCTCATGATGATCATTTCAGTTTAATGTTTGACAATCGTACCCGCTCGTGGAGAGAATTGCCTCTACGATTTGCCGATTTTGGAGTTCTTCATCGTAACGAAATTTCTGGGGCCCTTACTGGTCTTACTAGGGTTCGCAGATTCCAACAAGACGATGCCCACATTTTTTGCACTGTGGAGCAGATCGAAACTGAAATAAAAAATGCTCTAGATTTCTTGAAGCATGTATACTCAATTTTCGGTTTCACCTTCCAACTGGTACTTTCTACCAGACCCGAAAAATACTTGGGTGAAATTGAGATGTGGAATCAAGCAGAGAAGGTAAATGTTCATCTAAAAAAAAATTTTTAATGCTAATTCGTTATTTAAACTTTCAGGCGTTGGCAAGTAGTTTAGATGATTTTCACGCTAATTGGTCATTGAACCCTGGTGATGGAGCATTTTACGGACCTAAAATTGATATAACTGTGACTGATGCTTTGAAAAGACATCACCAGTGTGCTACAATTCAACTAGATTTCCAGTTACCGATTAGATTCAACCTTTCGTATGTAAGGTAAGACTTGCTCGTTTTTAACTCATAATACAATGAATCGTGACATGTACCCATCACTTCACTCCAATGTTCACAACTCGAAGTGTTTGAAGTAACAGAACTGAACATAAAATTTCACATCATCAAATTCGACTCAAAGTCCCCTTGATTATTTAATGTTCATGATTTTAGGTGAAATGGTTTATTTTGAAGGGTTCTGCCTGCTGTTAAGAGACACCTTTGAAACCATACTGTATAAACAATTCCGCCAGTTCGAATCTTAATCTATATATCAGAAGTCACTAATAATAATAAAATATTTGAAGTGTTCTACAGTCTCACAGAAATTTGTACACAACTAAATGTTCTGAAAGATGAAGAAAGTTGTATTCTTACGTTAATGCCCATTTTTTCATTTTCCAGTGAAACAGGAGAAGCTAAACGACCTGTTATAATTCACAGAGCCATTCTTGGGTCTGTTGAAAGAATGATTGCCATCCTTACCGAATCTTATGCCGGCAAATGGCCATTCTGGCTTTCTCCTCGTCAGGTTATGGTTGTACCGGTCGGGCAAAACTTTGATGAGTATGCTCGACAAGTCCGAGATCAATTACATGAAGCTGGATTCATGGTAGAGGTAGACACTGATGCTGGTGACACGTTAAATAAGAAAATAAGGAATGCGCAGCTGGCACAATTCAATTATATTCTTGGTGAGTTGTCTATTGTGCTTTTAATGTTTTGTTGTCATCTCCATTCATTTGAAAGCTAAGCGGTAGATTAGGAAAGTGATAAAATGAACTTAATGAAAAACCACTTGTGAAATGTTACTCGACAGCACAAAAGAAAGTTAATGATGAAAAATTGATATATCTTGAGAAGTATTGTAACTCATGGGTGAATCCAGGCGAACGATCGACATCCACTGCAAGACAAATTGCTTTGGAAAGAAGACAACGCTCTGTGTTTGGTGAGATCAGAAGGTGTAATCTATTATGAGCTGTTAAAACTATGTGAAATGATTATTAACACTATCAATAGCAAATGATAGGATTGAAATCGAGCATTATGTGAAAAATGATCGGAATATGGAAAAAGAACATTTTGCTCCATGATAATGCCCCATCACACACAGTAAAAAGGGGTGAGGGAAATGATGGCTTTGATTATCATCTATTTGCATCACTGGGACACATTCTCGCTGAACAATGCATCAATTCCAATGAAAATATACAAAACAAATCAGGTTTTCATACTTCTACACCTGGTAGATGTGAAATTCCATTTATTCATGTATCATATCACATATATGGGTGGGATATTCATCATATTTTCTATGATCTAAGAACTTCAAATGGAGAATATCAGTTATAAATTTCTGTTAATAATAAGAAATTATGATTTTGATGGTTAAATGAAGAGAACCTTTTGAAATCAGTCTAAAAAAACTTGGTCTTATTTGATGGGTTTTATTTGGAGATTAACTTTTTCAGTTATTGTGTGAAATTTTTGCCACATAAGCACTAATTACTTTTTTCTTTATAGTCGTTGGAGAAAAGGAAAGGTCTAATGGAACGGTAAATGTAAGAACCAGATCTAATGCAGTACATGGTGAAATAACCATACCTGAATTGATTGAGAAATTAAAAAAGCTGATAGATCAACCTGAGCTTCAATCTACAGATGCAGAATTTTAAGATTAATAAACTTATTAGCCCAATTGTAGAATAGTTACAATCAGGGTATTGTTATTTATTTTTTTTATTTCTCCTTTCATCTCAGTGAAATTATCCAAGGTAATAAATGTACTTTATTCGAAAATTGATGATTTTTACTATAAGACTTTAATCCATTAACTTTGTATGTAGCTTGAAAATTTTCTCGATGATTAAAATTCTTAAATATTTCTTGCAATTTAACAAATTTATCAAAAAGTTTTGGAAATTTATTGAAACATTGAATGAAGGGCTACTTGAGTTGGACTGGGGTATTGTCGGGTAAATAACATGGATTTAGAAAAAATAAGTTGACTGGTGACACAATAGCTCAAAAGATGGTTAAGCTCCATGGAAAAATAGATGTTAGACATTTTTATAGATTCTAAGGCTCTCAATACTGTGAGTCATGAAGAGTTACTACTTGCACCAGGGAAAATGGCTTCAGGGGAGTTTCAAATAAGCGTCTAAAAAATTATCTGATAAATATGAAGCAGTTGATACCAGTTTGACAGATTGAAAACAAAACCATCAAAGTCGAATGTGGAGTACCCCAGGAAACTGTTCTCGAAACTTTATTATTCAATTTATATATGAACAATCTTTTAAAGCTTGATCTAGATGGTGATATAATAATAAGACTTGCAGATACCGTGCTACAGACTGGAAAACTTTGAAAAAAAACTGCGGATGACTAGTCGGAATAGTAAATTGATTTCATTCCATTTGCACCTTGAACTATAATGGATCGATTATGGAGATTGATTGTAAATCTAGTCTAAATCATGTAGGAATTTATTTGTTCAAATACCTCAGAGGAGTAACATAAATAGAGGTTAATTCTTGATAGAAGGTATATCAAATTATTTAAATATTTTAATATTAGCCTTCTACATATTTAATTTCAAAAAATTATATTCAATAATTATAACTTCTGAAAATAAATTAAAATAATGTCATATAAGTACCACTTATATCAAATGACATATAAAATAAACATTCATTATAAGACATCCAAATGGTATAACAAAATCCAATAAATAAAAATTGTTAACCAAAATCCTATAAATTAAATATTTTGAATAGACAAAATTTTGTTTCTGCTGATCAATCTTATGAAAACAAATATCTTTCAAAAATGTCTAACAATTATTTGAATACTGATAAAGCAAAGTCTCTCTTAAAACTTGTTTTTCAGTAATGTTTTTACATATCTTGAGTTTTTATATAAAGTAACTTAGTTAGATATCCAATAATATTGAATATTCTAAGTAAGATAGTTTTATGATGAAATTCTTAAGATTATGTTAGACATTTTTTAAAGATATTTGTTTTCATAAGATTGATCAGCAGAAACAAAATGTTGTCTATTCAACATATTTAATTTATAGGATTTTCGTTAACAATTTTTATTTATTGGATTTTGTTATACCATTTGGATGTCTTATAATAAATGTTTATTTTATATGTCATTTGATATAAGTGGTACTTATATGACATTATTTTAATTTATTTTCAGAAGATATAATTATTAAATATAATTTTTTGAAATTAAATATGTAGAAGGCTAATATTAAAATATTTAAATAATCTCAGAGGAGTGTCCATATCAACCAAGTTGTGAAGAAATTCAGAAGTACACTATACAAGTTCAAATACCTTACTCGAGTGCTATATTAGAGAAAATTAATACATTGTCTTTCACTGCTTTGGCAGAAAAGCACATTAAAAATTCGTACTTACAAATAGACTGACTTTAACTGGACCAATAAACCTGATTCGATCTAATTGAATCAGGCCATTTTCGGTCCCAATTTTGCAAAACAGGTATTTGGATATAATTATTACGAACTGATATGAGCATGCAAAACAATTCTATGGTGCATTTCGAAATTTAAAGTTTGGTAGTTGTGCAAATAATTTTCATCTTATTTTTAGAACATTTATTCTATCGAACCCTTTCTAATACAAATTGAAAAAATTATGCATAGTCTGATATCAGGAGAATTTCCGGTGATTACTTCTTTTCTTGAGTTGGGAACCATGCTTGGCAAGCTTCACTAGCGATTTCACACATGGCAGAAAGTGCTTTACTGGCCTCATACTCTGAAAGAAAATGTTAGAAGAGTGGATTAATGACATTCAGAAAATCAACATATTTGCCTGAAATGTTTTGCATTGCACCTATAAGGAAGGGACTTTCATATTCGCGTGTTGACCAAAGCCTAACGTTTTTAAATATGTGAAATTCTAAGTTTGAAAATAAAGAGCTTAGAATGGAAGTAATTTTGCGTATATTTCCTTTAATTTGAAATACTTTACTATATTCACGAGATATTGTTTTAGAGTTTTTTGTAAACTTGAAAGTTTATTACTTCCTTCGATTCTGTACCATGTTGAAGTTGATGTCTTGTTCACTTCTAGCGAATTTGAAAATTATCAATCAATAAATAGTTTTTTCAGATAATTTCATGTGCAAAACATAAACTTTGTTTTGCTTAGAATTCTAGAGTAATCAGGAGTGAAAAAATGAATTGAGGGTTCTATTTTTCAATTTATTTAAGCTCTTATGTTAATCTATGTCATGGTAAAAATTTTCCTGAAAGTGATTCCATACAGAATTAATTAAGTACAATTTTGATACTTTTACGCAGATTTTGAGATATTTTTGAAGATTATTCCATTCAGAATAACTGAGGACTCTAGATTTTATATTTGGATGGCGTATTAAAATGTGAGGTCTTCACATGTAAGTTGCTGTTGAGATATTTCAGGAAGTTTACATTAAAACTTATGAATTTTGAGCAAGATTTATTGTGTATGTATATTCGCGTGCATAAGGGCGCATTTGATGAAACTTTAGTGTTCCTATGCGGGACGAATATAGATGCGTTGTTGAGTTGCATTGTTGGACATTACAGAGGCACTAATAATTGAAGCCAGTAAGCTTTGAAACTTGTGCGTGTCTCTTGCGTATGTCCCAGCTATCAACAAAATCTATTCGAGGTTATTTAAATTTTGAACTGTTACATAGTTCCACAGATGAGATTATACTGGCCTACCTGCCCCTTCCATTATAGACTGCTAGCTTCGAAGCACTATCCTACTTCTACTGGCTATGCATTGTCAGTACTCGAGTTGTTTAGGTCGCAACTCACACGCCGAAGGGGCTTCTTGCCTCCACCGTCCATTCGAACGCTCGAGGTCCAGACTCGCCGTAGACACCCCAGTCAATCGGGGTTCAAGCCCAGCCTAATTCGTGATCGGGACCCCTAAACCTCCAGGCACAAGAACTACGGCCCTGAACGGAAGAGTACTCTTCTGGCCTATCATGCAGGCTTTCAACCACTGCCCTCACAAGTCAAACACCAAATTGGATGTCCAAGAGTACGAATACTCTTGCGGGCCGATCCACTTTCCCGTGGTAGACTTGTTTTCAAAAGGAGCCAATAAAGGCTAAAGTTCGCTAAGAAGAATTCAACTTGATGCCAGAATCCATGTTCTCAAGGAAACTAACACGTCATAGTATCCCTCTCCTTAAACCTAGCACAGATCTATTTTTGACTTATTCGCCTTTATGGGCAGATTACCTACGATCGGGTAGAACCACGCCAGTTTTATGGATGAGCGCCCTGTGTTGCAATGCCCAACCGGAAATTGTTGCATAGATGCAAGTTGCACTGTCCTGATTCAAAGGACTTTCTGTGATATAGCTCATACTCCTTATTAATTATTTTTCGATGAAAATATCCGTCTGTTTAATTAATTTGAATGTCGTGTACTTTTGGAGAAAGTAGTAAATGCCTTTCCAACAAGAAGATTAATTTCAATTCAGGATAAAGACACAGTGTTTTTGTGAAAGGGCGATATATTTTTATCTCAATACAAAGTATAAACAAAACGAAACACAATATCTGCCAAATGAGCGTTCTTACAGACGGTCATTTGAATTGTTGCTAAAACATTGGCGTAGACCTTATCTTTGACGTAGCCCTAAGAGAAAAATCTATTTGTATTAAACTATACGATCTCAGCGGCCAGTTGATGTCTCCATTTCGAGAATGTATGCATAATATTATCATTAATTTCGGGTTAAATTTCGGAATGCTAAGCGCAAAATTTTTACCCACGACTAGTACGCGCCCATATAATTAATTACAAAAACTGTCACTTGAATAATCATCATAATTGAATCGGTAAGGCAAAATCATTAATACAGTTTGGAGTAGTTCACCAAGGCAAACTTTCTGATGACAACTCTAGCTCTTGGACAAACTTACCAACTGCTGTACCCCGTTTTCCAAATATCGAACCATTGAAAGGTGGTTTTCTGTAAGTGGCTTCTACAGAGATTACCATGAAGACAATGAGAATTACGAAGAATAGATTTCCAGATTTCGAGAACATGATTTTCCTGAAAAATGAAAAAAAATTCATATTACGTTATAAGAAAAGAATATAAGGAATTGATCTGTAAAAAAGCATGCTTAAAGGTATTGTGGAATGTTATTTGCCACTAATTGGACAAAACAAACTGTTCCGAAATTGTACCATTTTGAGACATTGTTCGAGAATGAAACGCTTTATTTTCTGACGAAAAACTCCACGAGTATCACCGTATTTCCCTGATTTGACTCCAGCGGACTTTTTTTCCTTTTCAAACACACATCACCATTTCGAGTCACCCGTTTTCAGTCGATAGAAGAAATTTAAAAAAAGTACCGGAGCATTTGAAAAATGTTTCGATGATCGAACTATCCGTTGCCGCAAATAAATTTTTTATGGGATCTACTTTGAAAGCGATACAATTAATTTGGATGAATAATAGTTTTTTCATCGATTCATTTTCGGTACTTTTTTGACATGGTAGAAGTTTTATGTCAGATAAAATATTTTTAGGGCAACTTTTTACCGTAAGTAGTTCAAAAGTTATAAAAAATTGTTGTGGAAAAGGGAAAAATTGAGAGACCAAAACAAAAATAATAACAACTACAACGTTTTGACGAGTAACTAACAAGATTTATGTAAAATTTATAATGTTTACTCTTGATAGAGACAACATATTATTTTGGTGCAATTTCGAAGTAACATAAAATGAATAAATAGTTAACTGCGGAATACTTACACTTTGGATATGCTTTGGTGGTGAACGTTTCACTTGTTTCTGGTGCAAGACTGGATTGTTATGGAAGTAAAAAGCCTGTCAGGGTTTATATACGTTGTTCCTGGGCGTTAAGAGTTTATATTGGCGCATGAACGGAGTTATCTCCTCTTAAATGGATTAGCCACACATTTTACCGCCTAATAGAAACGGGAATCTAATAACAGATCACGGATTTCCCGCAGGATTCAATTCGGGTTGCAGAGTTCAATTGCTATATTTGGTGACAATATCAAAATTTTTATTATGGATGGCGAACTGTTGAAGAAACCTATGAAAACATACTTCTAAAGCCTTGAACTCTTTAATATTTTAAGTAGAAATTGATATCTTGAGTCTAATATTTGAGAAGTAAAAAATTAAGAATAAAAAGTAGTGAAAAACCCTGACGTAAAGTCGGAAGCTCTAGCGCGCTTGTTCAACAGTCCATTTCCTCTAAATATTTCAAATGTGTGAATTACTTCTTAAAAAAGTTCCATATGATAAATAAAATCAAGGAATTCTGTGTTCTGTCATTCGATAAACGTGATTTTTTGTAATTTTGCAACTGTTCTAAACAAACGGAAAATCTCATAAAAATTAAAAATGCATGGTTAAAAGGCTCCGTCCTTCTCCCTTAGATTTGCACCGTCATATATTGACAAGAAAGAGTGAAATAAATATATTAAACAAAACTTCATATACTTTTCATCCATTTTGCCGAAATATTATATAGGGTGCCCAATTGATCCCTTTCCAAATTTCGCGAGGTGATCTACATGCAATTCGCAATAAAAAAGTTCCTATATATATGATCCAAATATCTATCGTTTTAAATGTATTCAAGATTCTACTATTTTCTAACGTTTCACAATTTCTTCACTAAAAACATACTCGAAAACTATCATCCTAATCAAAATTCAGTGTACATCATTGGAAAGAGCGGTAAATTCTCCTTAGATTAGGGTGGTTTCATTCGACCAGACCAATTTTGGACCACTTTTTCGAGTAATTCATGCCTCAATGCCTTATTTAATCAATAACACGAGTTAAGTTGGCTTCCAAAGCGTCTATTGTTTCTGGCTTATAAGAATTAACCAATGACTTGACATAACCCCAAAGATAATATCCAGTGGAGTTATGTCGCATGATCTTGGAGGCCAATTAATTGGACCATTTCGTGAAATAATGTTATCGCCAAATCTTTCTTTCAATAAATCAATTTTTAAGGTAGCAGCATTATGTGTAGCACCATCTTGTTGGAACCAGAACACTTCTGGGTCGATTCAAATTTTGAAACAAATAATCATTGATCATCGATCTGTAACGAGCACCATTCACTGTAACATTAGCTCCAGCATCGTTTTTAAGAAATATGGACCGATGATGCCTCCAGCGTGTAAAGCACACCAAATAGTGCATTTTTCAGGATACAATGAAACCTGCCGAACTTCTTGAGGATTGTTTTCACTCCATATACGGCAATTTTGCTTGTTTACATAGCGATTCAACCAGAAATGAGCTTCATCACTAAACACAATTTTACGATAAAAAAGTGGATCAACTTCATGCTGTTCTAGGGCCCAATCAGCAAACAAACGACGCTTAGACGAATAGACAAATCTGGATCATCATTAACACTGTGAATTACAGCAGTGATTTTTCTCCTGTACGTACAGTTTTTTGTTGAGTATCGCGTAGAGAAAATGTTGTCCGAAATCTATAGATAGTTCGACGAATAAGCTGCTCTGATGGACGATTATGTAAACCATTAATTTCACGGAGTGCTCTATAGGTTTGGCGAGTAGAACACTGATTTTGAAAATAAATTTCAACAATTTTTACACGTTGTTGCGGCGTCAGTCTTTTCATGATAATCTGTCAATGCCTACTGAACAGAAATGTCAAAACAGCATGGCTTCTACCGTCTGTCAAAGGACAGTTATCTCTATCGAAAGTTCTATCACTCTAAAAAAAACACCCGATATGATACATTAAATATTCATCTTAATTGGACAATAGATGTGAAATTGATAAAATACAAACAGTGATATATACACCATCTGAGGAAAAATTTATCCTTGGGCACTTGGGCACCCGGTATCCAATTTTGGCAGCATTAAGATCATTCAATTGATCCAGTTGGCCGTGTAGCGATCGTTATCGATTGTCTTGCTATTTTCAAGGCACTCGATAAACAAAATACGGGGCAGAGTGTATAACGACCACCTTCTTCGCTCCTTGTCCAGAATTCCACTTTGCTCTGCTGCAGCTTGCCGGCGTATCATATAGAGGACACGACTAGTCGTAAAATAACTGTCTGACCGTCCCCGCAGAGTTCAAGTAGGGCAAGGCACACAGCGTTCGACGACCGTTTCGACGTGGAACACAAGATCACCGGCGTCACAGGCAGACATGCGCACCACGCCTGTCTGAAGAGTTCAGGTGCGCATGCGAAACGCCGCCTCCCAAATTAAGAGGTAGAAGCTCCCTCATAACACCTGCATTCCTTGAGAGCTTCATTGGTGACCCCTACGTGATCCGACCCCTAATTGTCCCATCCATCATTCCAAGGCAACCATTCCTTTCGTTCCACAGTAACCCCGGTGGAGATGGCACCGCCACCAACCCAGCGGCGCACTGTTTCCTTGCCTGATCCCAACGTCCTATTCCGTGACCCTATCGACGCTCACTGGAGGGGGAGTGTGTAGAGACCACCTTCTTCGCTCCTCGTCCAGAATTCTGCTGCAGCTTGCCAGCGTATCATATAGAGGACACGACTAGTCTTAAAATACCTGACTGAGTCCCTGCCGAGTTCAAATAGGGCAAAGCACAAAGCGATTGACGACCGTTCCGCCGTGGAACACAATGTCACTGACGCACCAAGCCTTTTTGAAGAGTTTAGATTCGCATGCTCGGAACGAAACGCCGCCTCCCAAATTAAGAGGTAGAAGTTCCCTCACAACGCCAGCTTCACATCGGAGCTTCATATTTATGAATGCCGATAAAGTAGTAGTTCAACCATCATACTCGTAAATTTTGTCGCTACGTTGGTTGCCCACCATTTCACTGTTCTGTCCCAAATTAGCAGCGCTGTGTCTAAGGCAGTAGCAAAGCCTAACCCTTACATATAACTGAACTCCTAGCTCACACAAGGTACACTAAAGCTTCTGAAGGATCTTGACAGAAGATCTAGCAATATCAATATAATATTGGAGCTCTCGGGTAAAATGCGGTATTGTGAGGGAGCTTCCACCTCATAATTCGGGAGACGGCGTTTCGTTCGGAGTCTGCGTATCTGAAACTCATCAGACAGGCGTGATGCACAGCTCTGCCTGTGACGCCAGTAACCATGTGTTCCGCTTGGAACGGTGGTCGTCAAACGCTATATGCCTTGCTCTATTTGAACTCGGCGGGGACCGTTAGTCATGAATCTTTAGACTGATCGGGTCCTCTATTGGTACGCCGATCAAACTGGAACAGAGTAAGGCAGGTTTCTGGACGAGGAGCGAAGAAGTTTTTCGCTACAATATCAAGCCAAGCTTTCGTTTCATCCCATCAAAAAGCAATGTTTTATTAACACAGGAAATTCTTTTTTTTTCCATTGTCTTGAAAATATCAAGTTGTTCCACTATAACGAATATAACTTTCTACCAAAATGTCAGAACATTTTTACTGCTATTTTTGAAGATTTGTACTGTGACTTCATGTCCCGTTCTTCTCAAAATTTCTACTCTGCTCTGCTGCCACTTCCCAGCGTAGCATATGGGGGACGCTACCGAATATCGAGCTCACCGTCCTCGCTGGATTAAAGTAGGGCAGAGTGCGAGAGTTCCGACAGCCGAGTTCCAACGTTGAACAAAGTCACTGGCATGGCAGAGTTGCACCCCATTGCCTATCTAATGAGTTCAGGTGGTGCAACTCGGAACGAAACGCCGCCGCCCGAACTAAGAGGTTGAAGCTCCCTCAGAACATTCACTCTAAAGCTTCAGTACTTGCCAACAAAAATTTTAATTTTATATTTGTTGTGCCATCTCTGTGTCAGGCGGAGAACTTATCAGTCGACGTAGTATTGCAGGAACAAGTAAGTTCTTCCAAGGTTTGCTGGACAGCTCTAATGCGATGCGATCCGATCTTATCATCTCTAAACATGAATTGTATTCCTAATTTGCCGCGAAGGGTTATATCTATCGGATTGATGATAGTTTGGAGGTAGTATTCACATATCCGTTGTTCTTGGTGCAGAAATGAATTCAGCGGTTAAATATTAAACTCTGACTAAACATTTATGTATCTAGAGGTGGATAACAATGGAGCTTTGTATGATAACTCAAAGTGTTTAGAGTGAACGAAATGAGGATCGACAATTAAATTACCAATATAACAGCCATATGTCTCGGACTAAATCGCGACAGGAAATTCTTGAACAATGATATTATTAGATATAGATATTATAACGAAAAGGTAGTTAAATCCGCACTACAACCAAGTGCAGCAGAGTATGTCACACTAAGATATTTCTGATCAATGATTATATACGCCCAGATTATAATAAACTAATTAGAAAGTGGGTGTGTGAATGAGGGATTCCCAACCAAAGGGTCATTCATTGAACTACCTCAAAGATCTTTGTTACTTTTATTTTTCCTATTGTCAAGTTATCTGTGTATTCAATCAATTGATTGCTCTATTTACATTTGTTTGCCTACTATCTAGGTTTTAGATGAACCCCTTGCCGCCTCAGAGCTGTGATTTGACTCTGTTGGACTATTTTTTGTCTACTATATCTCTTAGAGATTGTCACTATATCCCTTAGGGATATAGTGTTACGCTAACTATCCAGAAACAATTGAACCTTGAAACAAGAAAGTGCAATTCATGAGATACAATCGAAAGTGTACTCCGGAAATCATTTGAATGATATTGTTTTTCATTCGTAAATGTCAAGGTTCAACCTGTCTAACAAATTCATAACTTTTGAAAAAAAATACAATACTTTTTATTTATAGCTGATCAAAACTCAAATGGAATAATATACTATGCCTATGGTGTGCACTAAAAGGATTATAAAAGCAATAAAATGAAGCTATTTACTTTAGATTATTAATGTACATTTTACTACATAAAATCAATATCATCAATAAGGTGCTTCACCAAAAACCAAGATAACGAGATCCATATTTGGCTGGAGGTTTTGGCGCATCTGGAGGCAAACCAACTGGAGCATCTGGATAATTGGGAATTGGTTCTGGTGGAGCTCTAGGCCTATCAGTCTTATGGACATGTACTCTAGCAAAATAATCAAACGGTGCCCTTTCCATATTTAGGTTATCCTTCATACATGTATCAAAGACGCTTTGAGTCTTACGACATCTGAAATATATCTCATTTTAGAGATTATTATATGCAACACTTTTATCGTGAGAACTCACGGACTGTAGGATTGATCTATGCTGGATTTATCAATACAAGTATAATATTGCTGAAACTCCTCAGCACAAGATTTCTTAACTTGTCGGAAGAAATTCAGTGCACAGCTAGTAACTGCCTTTCCTTCATTCAAACAAGCCCTAGGATCCTCATTTTCATTTCTACATAGCATGAATTCCTAAAATGATAACTCATCAACAATATTATGATGATTAGATAACATGGTAACCATACATTATTTTCATTTAAACATGCTAATCCATAATGAAATGCAGCTGCCTTGAGAACAGGCCCGGATAAATTTATTTCTTGGACAGTCAGTTCTTCATCTGTTGGCAAATAAGTTTCTTCCGTAATACTCATAATTGACTGTTCTCCTCAAACTATACTTATAGAGGTATTTCAGAAATATCTCCTTTCCATGTAATCATAAAATTGACAAGACCATAAGACACAGAAAATTATACTTATGTAAAGTTATCCACGGATTCTAGCCACGGTTTATGACGCACGGTGGGTCGATTGTGGGATAGAAGGGAATCAACAGGCGGCGCTGCTAAACCAGCATTTATTCTAAAATTTGTTATTCAACGAATTTTCAATATAAACATTACAGTAAAAAAATCATCAATGAGCGTTTCCTACTTTCCGAGATATGATTTTTCTCATTCAACACTTCTAATATTTGTTGAAGAACACAAATTTTAGAATAAATGCAGGCTTGGCAACGCCGCCTGTCGATTCGCCTCTATCCCACGATCGACCCACTCAGTGTCATAAATCGTGGCTGGATTCCAGCCGCTGGAAATCCGTGGAACTTCACATAAGTGAAAATAATTACATTTATCTAATTTTATGGTTAAGAGCTCATGTTTAGGTTATATTATCTAACCTAATTTTCGAAAACAAAACAAATGCTAGTCAAAATTTACTTCAAATAAAATGATTTAATCACACCATGTTGATAAGAAGATTCATCAATTATTTGCCAGTTATAAGCAGAACATATTCGTCAAACGTGTGAGTGTGATGTAAATGTCGAATTTATATTGTAAAAAACAGTTTTAGGTATTGCATATCAACAAATCGAAATATATTGATTACGTTCGTAAAATGGCCCTTCCTAAAAGCCGGGAAAACCCAATTATAATGAAATTAGATTCTCCGGAATTCAAATCTTTATTCAGCGAGGAATTGAATTCATTAATTTCCTTATTCAAGGAATATGGATATGAACTAAGAATGGCTGGTGGGGCAGTTCGAGATCTTTTGATGGGTAAGAAACCAAAAGATGTTGACTTTGCTACTGTAGCAACTCCAGACCAAATGAAGGAAATGTTCACGATTGAGAACATAAGAATGATTAATATGAAAGGGGAGAAACATGGAACAATTACTCCAAGAATAAATGATAAGGAAAATTTTGAAATTACTACTTTGAGAATAGACGTACTAACAGATGGCAGACATGCAGAGGTACAATTTACAACTGACTGGATGCTTGATGCCTTCAGAAGAGATTTAACAATCAATTCTATGTTTTTAGGTATTTTTATGATTGAATTATATTTCTCACTTTCTGTATAAAAATGTGTTACATTCTTTTATAGGAGTCGATGGTACAGTATTTGACTATTTTTTTGGATACGAAGATTTGACAAATCGTAGAGTAGCTTTTGTGGGTGATGCAACAATAAGAATTCGAGAGGATTATCTCAGAATTTTGAGATATTTTAGGTAGGCGAATACAAAAAAAACTGAAAAAATTTAGTGCTGAAAATCACCTGGTATCTGTTGCTTTAAGGTTTTATGGGCGAATTGCTCAAGAATCTAATAAACATGAGGAATTGACACTCAAATCAATAAAAGAAAATGCACAAGGACTTGCAAATATATCAGGTGAAAGGATCTGGACAGAATTGAAGAAAATTTTAGAAGGAAATTATGCTGGAGATCTTATGCTTACCATTATTGAATGTGGCCTGTCGCCCTATATAGGTATGTACTTCTATATTTATTTGTAAAACGGCAAAATATTTTAAAAAACAGATGTTTGACATTTTCACATAGCACATGATTTGAACCTTTTTATATAAGGATCACCTCGATACCGATACTATATTATATTTATCTGTTATCAGCTATTTTCTTGTTTTCTGCACGCTTGTTATAGGGAACAGAGTGCTATCCTTTAGCCCAAATGTCTGTAATTTTCTAATTTTGAGCTGCAAATGGTTTTAAACGACTAGGTTCGACTCACTGATGAAGAATCCGGGGTCAAAAGTAATTCTATCCAATTGGCCATCCATCAATACTCTCAACTTTTAAATGGAAAGAGCTAGAAACAGTCGAACGATCCAGTGAAATTTACCATTTAGTTGTAAAATAACGACGCAAAGGCAAATTCAAAATTTTGTAAGGAACATAATCAGAAAATAAACAAATTAATTTTGAGAGATAATGAAAAAAATTTGGCAAATGAGAATTTTTTTTCATTTGCAAACTTTTCTAGTTCATATTCAAATTTGGATTTTAGCCTGCTAAGTACAATTGCCTTGTGAAAATTATTGAACTTGCAATTAGATGGGATTAAATTTGGCCAAGAGTTCTTCATCAATATTTTTGTTCAAAATTTCCAAAATACTGACCCTTGATCAAAGTGAAAGTGCTATGGTACAAAAACGCCTGAGAGTTTTTCATCATTCTAGATGTCCTTTACATTTTATCTTATATTTTAGATAACATGTTCATACTAACTTTTTAATTCTAAATTGATGAAATCACCAATTTTTTCAAGTTGCCAATGTAATTATGAAACATTCTGTATATTTGTTAGAATCATACGAGGGGCGTTCAATGTATTCTCGGTATAGGCATGAAAGTAAACTCAGAAAAATTTGGAAAAATTCTATTTTTCAATGAAACATTGAACACATTTATTAGATCAAGAAGTAAGCTTCTCTAAACCTTGTAAAAAATATTCTTCCGGCTTTTCCTCAAAATAGGTATTAACTGCTACCTTCAGTTCTTTATTGTCGGAAAATCGCTTTCCACGAAGATATTTTTTCGCATTTGGGAATAGGTAGTAGTCACTGGGGGCCAAGTCTGGACTGTACAGAGGATGAGTAATTTCTTCGAAGCCACATTCCCGCCTTCGCCACTCGAACCTTGTGTCGACGTGTTGTTGTGAAGCAGCAACACTCTTCCTCAGATAGTGTCATTAATAAATGAGTTAATTACTCACATTATTGACTCATTTTTGTTTACTTTGAATGGTTTGCTTAAAATTTGATGTTGTTTATTGTCTCAAGGACATTTATTCAATATAACATAAATGAAAATCAGTAATTCTTTATCAATATTTATAATGTTCTCAGGTCTCCCAGAAAATCCTAATACTGATGAGTTGAAAGCTGTTTGGAAGAGGAGCGGCTGTTTGAAAATGAATGCGATCACTTTATTGTCTTCTTTACTCTCCACTGTCGATGATGTTGCAAAACTTCATTTACGTCTCAAATTGTCGGCATTCGAACGAGATATGGCATTTTTCATTGTTGATAACAGAGCCTCCAAATTGCACAGTGATCCTCTAACGCCTTACAAACACTTACTTTTGATGAGTAAAACCAAACAATCTGATACGAGAGAATGGATTATTGAAGTACTCAAATATAACGATTCCCCTCTCTTGGAAGAATTTAAGGCTTGGAAAGTACCAAGATTCCCAATAACCGGTACAATGTTAAAGGAAAAAGGCATAGAGAGTGGTAGATTTATGGGTGTTGTTATGAATGAATTGAAAGCTTGTTGGGTGGATAGTAATTTTGATATATCTGCAGAAGAACTATTGGATCAACTACCAAAAATTTTAGAAGTGTTATCAGAAAGAAAGAAAAAGAAATAAGATTTTAATCTTTATATCTTGTTTATAACCTCATTAATTTATTTTAAGTTTTTATATGTAATTAAAAATTGCCTATAGATATTTGTTTAATGGTTTCCAAGCAGTAAAATCTATTGTTTCACATATATTGGAGTATTTTTTCCAGAAAATCTTTCGTAAGCTCTTCTCAGTTAGTTGGTAACTAACCTAAGTTTAACACCTAAAACAATAGCATTGTTTTAAAGGAAGCAAATAAAATTGCTTCCTTTAATAATAAAAAATATTATTATAATAATAATAATACTCTTCGCTTTTGCCAGTAGTATTATTTAGTAAGCAAGAAGCAGATTACCTCCATCAAATTTAAAAAAATCATTTGTTTTTGACTGACCCTTGTGAACATCTAAACAAACGTGGTCATCTAATTATCCCATGAATTTTAACAAAAAAAATTGTCTCTTAAATTTTATAGGAACATCTCTGTATATCTTGTAATTAAAAAGTATATAAATTTTGCATGAATCACATTTTTGCGGGCTTGTTCTAGGGAACAGCAAGCTATCGTTTTGTCCAAATGTGTAATTTTAAAATTTTGAGCCGGATATGGTTTAAACGGCTAAGTTCGACTCAGTGATGCAGAATCCAAGGTCAAAAGTTAGTTTGCCGGGGCATCCGTGAACACCTTTAACGGAAAGTGCTAGAGACTTGAAACTTTCAGTGTAGGTTTGGGACCTGAATATTTGGGTTATTAAGTTTGTTAATGGGCAAAATCAGCCCAATGGTTCCACAGTTATTCACATTTTAAACTTTTTCTTATTTTTCTCAATATTGTCAAAGCTGCTGATCTGATCAAAATTAAATATTCATGTCAAATTTCGTGAGTATCAGCTGTTGTCCAGGCGAAGTGAAGATTTAAATTTTTGAACAAAAAAACCTAGAAGACCTGAAATGGACAGAATCAGCTTAATAGTTCCCGAGTTATTCTCATTTAAAATTTTATTCTCAAATATTTTCGATCAAGTACAAACACAGTATTTAAATATGAAATAATATATTATTGTATCAAAAAAATAATAATCGTTGAAGTACCAATAATTATTTATTAGATATCATTGGTGAAATTTACAATAATGGGATTAATTTTATACAAACTCTATAACATTAGGAAACAATTAAACTTTAGGAATATAACACATAAAATATGACCTCAATAACAGACACCAACATAAAATTTCCAATTTGTACTACGACTTTAATATCTGAAATGAAAACTTACCTTTCCCAAAATAACGAACTAATAGTTTTCAAACCATAAAAGATGTTAGAACGATAAATTTTAATTAAAAATAAAGAAACGCAATTTTCTTCAAAGTAGTATTCAAATAGATTTCCTTAATAATGCTATAAGCTTCAAATACTTCTTTAACGAGCTAACTGTATTATTAAGGCAGCACACATTTCAAAGAATTCCATAGTATGATGACCACTATTCTTATTAGAGAGAGACTGAGTGCTACTTTGAAGCGGTGTAGGGACAGATCCTATCATGGCAGCTGTGTTCATAGGATTGGTTTCGACTTCTTCTGTACTCAAACTTTTGAAATCCAGGAGGTAACTTTTATAATCAACCTGAAACAGTTATTGAATTTTGCGTAAATTGTAGTAATGCATCTATTCAAAACTTTCTATTACCATAGCTCATAATTCCTAAATATTCAGATATTTTTATTTCAATCCAAAATACAAACTCTGAGATTAATGATGGAACACAATTAGACCTATTATTCTAACTTTAATTGAAAAAAAGTATAAAACAATCGACTTCAGCTAAGACAATCTGAAATAGAAATTTATCTTGACTGCGCCTTAAGTCTGTTAGATCTTTTTTAATATCAAAATTTTCACAATGACCATGCGCTTATTGTTTAAGAACATTTTGACCTTTCTGTGTTTTTCGTAAATTGAAAATCGAATTGAAAGAAATGTGAGTTGGATAACATAAAAATTATAAGATGGATACCGATTTTTAATTGGGTTTGGTGATAGTAGAAGAATTAGAAAAGCATTAAAAGAAATAATTTCAGAATTTGTCTTTTCACTTGTATAATTACAAGAGAAATAGACTCATATGTTCGTTCTACGTAAAATAATCTTGTCTGACATTTGCAACAGGCTTATTTCGCACAAAAATTAAACATCTGTGGATTCATTTCCATTGGAGTTACAGAATATTCTTTTTTTGATTGTCTCGGTCTTTACTTGACGGAAATTTATCTTCAATATAAGAAAAACAATCAATAAAATAGCGGAAGTTAACATTTGTTTTTTTTATATTACAGAATATTCTTTTGTTCTTATAGATGGTGATATTTTTGATGATTTTTTCATCATGTTACTACTACTACTTTATCAGAAAAGGGTATAGAAAGAAATAAAGGATACTACTGTTATCAAATCTTTACCTGATATAGTTGAAGTGACATGAGTACGTATTTATCGTGAAGAACGTTCTTGTGCCTGACACGAACATGATAGGGGTTAATTACTTTCCATTCGTAATTTAGCGCTTTCATTGCACGATATACTTCCATCATAATATCGCTCGGCTTACTTTGTGATCGTATACCCAAATGCCATTTTGCTTTCTTCACTGCAGAACCTGTAAAGTAAAGCAGTCAATTCTTTTAGAAATAAAGTATGTTTCCACAAATCAACTCTATGATTCACTTAAAGGTTTAATTTCATATCCGAGGTAAAAAATTTCGATATTTTCTTAAGAATATACTTCTATATATAAAACTCCCAATCATTTCTTTAGAATATGCTTATTATATACCTTTAAAATTGTGACCTGTACGTGTTTCCAAAAAAGCTCTACAGTAAAAATTTTTCAACTTATTCTGACTGTATAGTCCATCTAGAAAGTATCCGGAATTTAATATTTTTCATAATTTCAATATACTTCTTTTTTGTAACATTCTAAGACAAAAGTAATGTATAAAACAGGTTGTGCAGATAGTCGGCTATGACCGAAGTTGCATGGCAACACTATTTTTCAAATACTGTTGTTTGTCAGCAGGTATACAATTTACGAAATAATGTCTCAACTAGAATATTTGTACAGAAAAGGTTTTTGAAACGTAATAAAATTTGTGCAATTGATTGAACTTAAAAAAAGTGCTGTATATGAGAACAATAAAGAGAATAAAAAATGGCATGGATATGAGGCTTAAACCAGTTTCAGGAAGACCGCGTAAGATTAAAGGAAACAATTTAAACGCTTTATTGGCCTTAGAACGACACAATCTGCGCTTGAGGTTTCGCAAATTGGCTAACAGTTTTGGAAATCAACGAAATATAAAAGTATGTCCAGAAAACTTCTGTAAGTCACTCAAAAGACAAGACTACATATCAAGGAGACCAAAAAAATCCCTATAATGACAGCTTTACAAAAGGAAGAAGGATAGAATTTTGTCAGTGTTTTCAAGAAGATAATTTTAATAATGTCTTTATATCTTGCGTACAGGTTATAATTTCATTATATACCTCAGCGATGTATTCAGTTTATTTAGCCAAATAAACTTTATTATATCTATACTTCTTTCCAACTTGGTGGAAATCACTTGAAAATTCTAGCAAAACAACTTTTTACTGTTCAAATTCACCACCAAAATAATGGTATGGGGAGCAATATCCCAGCGTGGTGCTACACCGCTCTGTATAGTTGATTGTACTATTAAATGAAAAGTATTGTGGCATTCTAAACGAATTTCTCCTTGAAACGGTGCATGCTTTATATCCAGAGGGGTGGCGTTTTCAGCAGGATATTGCAAAATGCCATACTTCAGCCTATACTCAAGCTTGGATGCAAGAACACAAAGTGACAACCATTTCATGGATAGCTTAGTCCCATTGAAAACATATGGGGACTAGTGAAGATTGAAGTTGAATGAGCAGTGCCACGAAATAATGATTTAATTCAGTCAGTTTTACAGTCCTGAACTACCATGCCGAAAATTATGGAGGAGATCTAGTTTCGGGCGTACCTCGACATTTAGTCAAGTGTTTACAGTTAAATGGAGGTTGTATAAGTAAATAAGATGAATATTTTGTTATAATTTTCTAATTCAAGAATTAAAAACATATACTATTACTATTAGGAGTACAAATAAGTTTCCGCCGTTTCATTGTAGATGGCACAGCACGGAGTTTCGATTAGCTTTCGCAGATGAAAACCGGCTTAAAAAATAGTTTGGACATTCAAGAACAACATAACCTATTAATATCATTGATTTTATATTGGTAAAATATAATTTTTATAAGTTGAAAATGTCAAAATTTGAGCCAAGTAAGCGTCATTTGCGGAAAATATTAGCTTACTTCTTTAATTTAAAGAAATCTGCTGCTGAGGCAGCAGTAGAAGCTCATAGAAGCATATGGTGAGGGTGCTTTGAGAGAGAGAACGTGTCGAGAGTGGTTTCAAAAGTTTAAAAACGGTGATTTCGACGTAGAAGACAAAGTTCGCAGTGGAAGGCCAAAAATTTACGAGGATGCAGAATTGGAGGAATTATTGGAGGAAGATTCATCTCAAACACAAAAAGAACTTGCTCTAACATTAGAAGTCACTCAGCAAGCAGTCTCACATCTTTTAAAATCATTAGGAATGATTCATAAACAAGGAAATTGGGTTCCGTACGAATTAAAGCCGAGAGATATTGAACGCCGATTATGCTTAAGTGAAATGCTGCTAGCTAGACATAAAAAAGGGTTTTTTACATCGTATTGTAACTGGTGATGAGAAATGGATACATTATGACAATCCAAAAAGAAGAAAATCATGGGGATTACCTGGCCACGCGTCAACATCAACAGCAAAACCGAATATTCACGGAAAAAAACTTATGCTGTGTATTTGGTGGGATCAGCTAGGTGTAGTGTTGCTTAATCCGAGCAAAACAATTACTGGAGCCCTCTATCGAACACAATTGATGAGATTGGGCCGAGCTCTGAAGGAAAAACGCCCTCAATACTATTCTAGACACGAAAAAATTATTCTTCTGCGTGACAATGCTCGTCCACATGTTGCGACTCCCGTGAAAAAGTACTTGGAAACACTTGATTGGGAAGTGTTACCCCACCCGCCATTTTCACCAGACATTGCACCGTCCGATTATCACCTGTTCCGGTCCATGGCACATGCTCTGATGGCGCAGCGGTTCACATCTTATGAGGATACTAAAAATTTGGTTGATTCGTGGATAGCCTCAAATGACAAGGAGTTCTTCAGACGTGGGATTCGAATGCTGCCTGAGAGATGGGAAAAAGTGGTTGCAAGTGATGGGCAATATTTTAAATGAATTTATATTACCGTTCTTCTATAATAAATATTTAATTTGTGTTAAAAAACGGCGGAAACTTATTTGTACTCCTAATAAATAATTACAATTGAGCTTCGCCTTTTCTGGATACTTTCTAGACGGACCATACATCCTATAAAATGAATTTCGTAAAGCATTTTTTTGAAAATTAGGCCCAAATAGGCTCCTATAGAACAAAAATTAACTTAAATTTTTTATTTTTGAGAACTAGAGTGCTACTATAGTTTTAGCCATTCTTGAGCATTTGTGTGTGTAATCTCCTTGAAATAAATGCAAAAACCTATTTGTATTTTTTTTATAAAAATGAAAATATGAAGATTTAAGCATTTCACTCTATATCCAATACACTTTATTTTCACATTTTTCTATGTATTTTAAAAATCATCATTTTGATCTTTCCTATCTGAAATAGAATACTATTGCATAAGCATTCAGTTGCAGAGTTAGTTATCATAACATGAATGTTGATATTTTTACCTCTTCCACGTTCACCTGACGCTGCATGATTTGAGGCAATTACTCTGTCTCTGAGAGGCGCTATTCTTTCTGGATGTGGTTTCAACGGACTGGAAATTCCGTCGTTAGAAATTGGAGTTGGGCTCATGCTAACTGGTGGTGGACTACCAGCTACATAGAAATCTTTGATCTCTGCTTTTGCAGCTTCATCAGCAATACGTTTATTATCTATAATTAAATGATAAGCAATGGCCAGTTGATCATGAGGATCTCCGCTAAGCAAAGCATTGTGTACTTCTTTTTCTTTTACTCCAAATTTATCGCAAACCTGAAAAAAACTTGACTGTAATACAGAACTGAGTAAGGTTTTTTATGTGCTACCTCAGAAAGGGTTCTTAAAAATTTGACTCAACGTAGAAATTAAAATTTATTAAAAGAAAATATGTTATATTTCACTGGATGAAAAACTCATTTTACCTCATTTATAGCATCTGTATCGATGACGGATGAATCTTGCTCAACCGGAGAAGGAAAGAGATACGCAGGGCATTCTTTCTGAAACCACTCATGCTTCTTGATATCCTCAATTGTTGCTCTTTTCATCGGGTCTATTTGCAACATTTGACACAACAAACTGACGACAGACTTATTCAAGTATTCTGGAATTGGAAATATTCCAGACTTAATTTTACGAAACAGAGTTGGTACATGTTCGTCGTCAAACGGTAGGGTACCGCAAAGCAGAGCGTACAAAATGACACCACATGACCAAATGTCAACTTCAGGACCAGCATAAAGTTTTCCCGAAATAACCTGAAACATACAATTATTCAGCCTGTCATAAACTCACAGGGGGAATGATTCTAATACACCACTAATTGTTTTAATAGAAGTTAAATAAAAGAACCTTTTACTTGTGGGATTCTTCTTAACAAGTTTGAAATTTCTTTTGTCCATTTTATCTGAATTGGCTCTTTGGATATCTACATAGTTACACCAAATTTATAACATTTTTGATACATTGTTTGAAATACTTGGAAATATCGAATAATTCTCTATATGAAGTAGAACCTTGCTGGGATCAACAAAAACTGTAGAAAATTGACTCAACATAACACTCCGTTTGGAAAAGTATAAACTTTAGAAGAAACATATAACATTAATATTGAATATTGCACTAAAGCTTGTGCAAAACTTTGAGAAGTGCTTATTTAATAGTGTTATTTCTAAAATGTGCTTGTGCTTAAATATTTCGATAGATACCAGAAAGGAAAAAACTATATCCTGGAAATATTTAAGCAAAAGCACATTTTAGAAATAAAACTTTTAAATGATCAGACAGCCGTTTACACACTCTACTTCTTGGAGTTTTGCACAAGCAGAAGCCTTCAACGAATATATATAATAGTTAAGATATAATTTGTTTTATTCAGCATGAAAATGTAGTAAGCACTACAAAACTCGAGTTATTGTATATTCGGTTAATAAAAAATGATAGAAAACTAAGTAATTTCTTATTTGACTCCGAAACTAACACAGAGAAATTCAATAAATTTTGTAGAAAATAGAGCTTTGTGATAATAATTCTTCAGCTTATCGTTAACTTATGTTGAGGTAGAAAAATAGAATACAAAATTAAAATTTTTTTAAAACATATTGACTGTTCAACGATCTATAGTTTGTGAATAATTAAAAAAGTTATTGTGGAATTTCTGAGAATGATAATTATTCAAAATGGATTTTATATTATCCTGATACTCCTATATCTTCTGTGCAGATCCAGGAAAAGTAAACATTTAATGTAAACTGTATGTTTTCTATTGCAACAAATTTGGTTTTGGTTCTGGTTCTCTTAGGACTTGCTAAATAAATTGAATTCTGTAGACTCAGTATTCTTGTACTTTTCATCACGTTGAATCCATTTAGTTTATTTCACATTGAGATAACAATACAAATTTGTTGACTAGTTGTATTTGATAAATGGGAAAAGTTAATGTCTTAATTGATAAAAATGTCACCTGTTTATGTCAACTGCATTGCACAATGAAAATTGGTGCAATTTTTAGTTAAGAGCATACTTAAAAGTTATTTTTTGAAAAACTCATTGTAAGTCAGGCAGAAATTATTTTGACCAGAATTTACTGGTCACCACTTACTGTCAACATTTTTACAATGATATGTTCTAATCTATCAGGATATTGCAATTAATATATTATTGATTCTCATTTCAAATTTTTCTGTGTAGCAAAATTCTTATGACTAAGTTCACAACAGTGATACATTTTTTACTAAGCTTGGAAATAAAAATTCATATGAGTGTCTTGAATTAAAAAAGCTAATTATTCTAATAACACACTGTACAGTTTGCTGAGTAATTCTTGTTATTTAAATGTTCATTTAAAACGTTTGGGAAAAACCACCTTTAATTATTTGTGTATTTGAATTTAAAGGATACAAAATATGATATTTAATCCTCTTCGAAGTCATTATCTTCATTGTAAACCTCTAAGAAGTAATAAGAGAAGATTGAATACGCTCAAATATGAATAAAAAATATTGCAAAAAATATTATTTCGAGTTTTCTCCAAAATACATTACTAAAATCCAGCAGATATTTTGTGAAATTCAAGGTTAATTATAGACATTACAAAAGAGTGCATATTAATTACATTTAAATGATTAGGGGATATTGATATCTTCTATTAATTAATCAACATTACCTCAGGTGCTGCATAGTTAGGAGAGCCACAACTTGTTCTTAGGAATTCTCCGTCCATCATCATATTGGACAACCCAAAATCAGCAATTTTTACATGCATATTGTGATCTAACAGCAAATTTTCAGGTTTAAGATCTCTGTGAACTATCATATGACGATGACAATAATCAACTCCAGATATAATTTGTTGAAAGAATCTTCTTGCGTCTTGCTCCTTCAATTTGCCATGTTTAACAATATAATCAAACAATTCACCTCCTGATACATATTCCATGATCATGAAGATGTCTGACGGAGTACTGATGACTTGATACAATTTTATTATGTGAGGATGCCGAAAAAGTTTCAGATTTTGAATTTCCCGTCTGATCTTACCAACAACATCCAGACTTTTAATCTTTTGACGATTTAGAATTTTAACTGCTACCTTGTGTTTAGTCAGTTGGTGTTCTCCTATTTTCACCTTACCAAACGTTCCTATTCCTAATGTTTGCCCCAAAATATAATGTCCGATTTTGACAAGGGGCTGAGCCCCTTGTTGGGCAGAGTTTTTGTCACTCATATTAAAATTTCAGCCACCACTGGAATAATTAATCGACTCTGGAATATTAATTATATACATTTGTATCACTCTATCACTCGTTAGATATTTTGTGTTTCAATGAGAACTATGTACTTTCATTTTTATATTTATACAACAGAACTTGATAAAACTACGATTTGACAAATTTTGACAAGTTTATCAGTCATGTGTGATATTACCATAGAAAAATATGTCTGTTGATCTGTCTAAATCATTCCTAAACTTACATTCTACATTGAGTAGTTTGTCTATGGTCTAATTCTTTAAATAAAGAATACCATTATTCTAATTATGTTGCTTTCGGAGTAACGGTCTAAGACGTTAAGACCAATTCACGTGAGATGGAGCAAGAATTTTAATATAGTGTTGTCAAACTTCAAAAGGATTCGTAGCCTCGCTCTAAGATCATTTTTGCTTGCAAATTCCTTATACATTGTATTATCATAGTTAAGATTCCTTAAAATAGAAATAAATATTATTTACTACTACTAATTAGCGTATTTCGATTTCCCTGAGTTAGCTTGGAATATATATTTTTCTAGAATCTTGTAAAAATTAAATTGAAAAATTATCCATTTCCTGCAACGGTTATTTTTATTGGATACAATTAACTTTCATATGGCACTCTGTATAGATTTAAGACTCGAATGTATTGGCTAGTACATATTTACCAACACCACCTAAACAGGTTTAGGTGGTGTTGTATTTACGACTATTTTAGTGAAAGATAATAAATATAATTACTAATTTGTATGGGATGTTCTAAAGGCGAGGCAAGGAATCGTTTTGAAGCTTGGCAACACCACGTAGAAAGAGTCAACACGTCAGAAAACAGTTGCTACCAAAGTGTGAATAACTTCACATAAAACTAAACAATTTAGAATTGATAAATGGATTTCATATATATTTATAATAATCAAAAGAAGTTCATATTCAAATCACAATTATGAGTATATTATTCGAAAAATACTAGTATCTTTAAATTTCATTTGATATATTTACATTTCTCTCAGGAATTATATATTTGTAATTCTATGCTATTGCTTGGGTTTCCCGCGTTTTTTAACGTCAAAATAAAATTTAACTTAGTAATCGCGAAAGTCGGGAGCCGGAGATTCCAGAGCATAACAAATTGGTATAAATAACCGAATATCCTGAAATGGACGTGAAAAATGAACTAATATCTTGTTTCGAATTCATTAATTTGAAACTAGAACCAAATGTTTTAAGTAAATGTAAGTTGAATTCATATTTGCAATTGCTTCATTATTTGAATAAACATTTTTATCAGGTGAAGACTTGTGTAAAAAGTACGATGTTGAACCTGAGGAATTTTGCAATATTTGGTGTGCATATGCAGCTTCCACAATGTGTACAGATGCCCCCACTTTAGAGAAGTTGGAACTGGTAGAAAGGAAAGAACTACAAAAATTAAATAAAGAAAAACCATTTCCTAGGACCCCTAAAAGTATTAAAATTGAAAATAGAAAGTATCCTTTTTTGCAATATTAAAGTAGGTATCTGCTCTTCTCTCTTGATTTTAGTTTATGTATTCCTTAACAGAATTCAGCAAAAATGACGGAGAAGTATTAAAAGGTGGAGAAAACCTATTAGGATTACAGGTGAGTACAATCAAAAATTGAGCTTAGAAACTGAAATATCAATAAACAATTTGGCCAACCATCTCAATCTTATGCCTTTGTCTCAAAATTCCTTCACATGACATGATGAAGAAATACGTACACATTTTTTTAATCTTCTTTGTTCCTCCAATAAGAATTAAAAAGAGATAGATATATTGACGTATAACGTAACTAGTTATCTGCGCAAACAACTTGAAACTTTTCTCAACTTCTCAAGGTTGTTGCTATTTCTCCCTTCTTCGGCGGCCATTGTTAAAAAATCTGTTAAAGACGCTTCACTTTGGTTCGTAAGACGCTACGAAAAAGGCAGTAAGCCGTTTAGAAATTCAAATTTTAAATCATTATTGCCGGCATTTTGTCTATCTGTCGATCTTACGCATCTGCAACTTAACTTTTCTGTGTCGTACTAGTGATGTTTTGGTGAAAATTGTGTAAACAAGGATTTCCAATTTGAAACTGCAAATTACCAATCGGTCCAGCACAAGGTTAAATCAGTTTTGTCTTTGTTACTAGATTTTGGAAGGTTGAAGGGTCTACTTTAAGTGGGTTTGGGTCTAGAATTCGCTTACATTTTAAAAAGTGACTAGATCCACACTCATTAAAAGAATTCTCGGAGATTTAAGATTCAAGTTTTCACAAGATGCTTCTCAAAAATGATTTACACCAGTCAGTGAGTGTTGCAGATAGGCGATGTTGGTCTAGTTCATGTATGTTTAAAACCATGACTAGATCCATACTCGTCTATTTGAAATGCTCTTTTCTTCAAGTACCATTTAACGTATAAAAAAATTGTTCGTTTTTTATTTAATTTCTATGGTTGCATTTAATAGGAATTCTAACATATATATTGTTAATATTATATTATACTATTTTAGCAACAAGTGGATTCTAAGAATACTGTGCTCTCATAAATATGCTGACAAATACAATTTTATCAATGTATACTGTTTTTTATTTGTAGATAAGAGTCTAAAGTATTGAATTTCAGATTGCATTCCTGTTGCTGGTCATGAATGATCATTTGTATATTTTAGATATAAATTTGAATTTAATTGTATCTTGCTCTAATTTGATTAATAATGAAAACAAATTATTTTCAGATTAAATAGGTTTACCTTAATATGCAAGTGTATTAATCATACCAGTAATTTTTCAGTCATATTCAAACCTGCAGTATCAAAGGATGTAAATTAATTGATATTTGGATTATTTTCTTTTTAATTAGATGTGTGATAACATTGGTGCTCAAAAATTACCTGAAATTTTATTTTTCATTCTGTTGGAAATACTTCTTTTCAATTACATTATTTATAAACCTTTGTTTCGATAATAAAAAGTTAAAATTGTATATTAATTTAATATTTACGGCTGAAAGATTTTGAAAACCTGTTAATAATTACTCCATTAGAAGAGGAAATTTTCTAACATTCATAAAATCAATTCCATAATAAAGAAATCCATTCCATGCTCGAAAACTAAAACCTTATCTGAACAAAATATATTGTGTTTTTTTATTAATATAATATTATGTATTATATAAATATATCTCGCTCTACTGTAGCAAGAGACAGGGTGAGAACTGGCAATTTTTTAAAATGTCACACACAACTTTTCTGTTTAATGTTTGGATGTTTATCAATATAAACTCTGTAAAATTGCATGTGTTGTCTATTTGTTTTTTCAAAGCAACAAATGATATTTACATTTCTAAACAGAGAGAAAAAACATTTTATAGACCATGTTTTATTGAATTTAATATTATTGACAGAAGAACTAGAAAACAAATGGAATTATACACAAGAAATTGAAGAAATTCCAATTTATCACAGGAAAAGTTTAAAACAAAAATCAATCACAATCTTTTTTCAATTCTATCCATAATTCTTCAATTTTTCATAATGAAATAAACCTTTTAGAAAAAGGATTTAAATTAAATTCAAACAGTGAATAAAAGAAGTCTTTAGATTACGTGCTAGTCAATTCAGAAATTGCAATTAAAAATATTTCAATTTCTAATTTTAACAGGATTTCTGTTAAACATATCATTTCTATCATGATTGAAAATATTAACGAATATTATTCTCTTTGTAAACCACAGAATTTAGTCAAATCGATAAAAGAAAAAAGCAGATAATAAATGCATAATAAAACTCGTGATCTCTTAAAATCAAAATAATTACCAAAGATCTCAATCAATACTTTCAAAAGCAAACCAAAATAGTAATAAATCCGTAAGCATTTTTTCAGATGGTTGGTTTTGGAAAGATAACTCTAATTTTGCAAAACCAATCATATCTTTGAAGCGAAAGGAAAAAAACTAGACATCCTGGAATTAACAGTTTGACTTGTTTCATTTTTGTAGTTTATATATTACTTCAATTATTGAAATAAATATTATTATTATAATAGAAATATTTAAGCACAAGCACATTTTAGAAATAAAACTTAAATGAACAGATGGACTTTCGGCACACCACACTTCTCCAAGTTTTGCACAAGCTGAAGCCTTCAACGAATATATATAATCATTGAGGTACAATTTGTTTTATTCAGTTTGAAAATGTAGTAAACACTACAAAACTCCAGTCACTGTATATTCAGTAAATGAAAAATGATAAAAAACCAAGTAATTGCTTATTTAATTCTTGCTAAATATTCAATTCAAAATAATTTTGAATTCACAGACAAAATTATTATATAAATATTATAAATTTCATTCGATGTAAAATTTATTTGCTAGCATTCCACCTATAGAAAAAATAGACATTAAAAAATTTTTGATTTAAAATAACTGTGATCCAGATAAAAAGGAATGATATTTCAAATTGTCTGTAGATGTGTCTAGAACAAAACTATTTACAATTTATTGATAGTATTCACAGTTATTTGTACCCCTTTTTCCCAAGGTTAGCCTGAACCAAATCTATATAATATGTGAAGTTGTAATTTTTAAAGTTTCAATTAAATTATTAACTGGATGGCTTTAAATCACTGCCAAAAAAGCCTGTCAGAAGGTCGAATATCCCTATTATTAATGACTACAGTATCAAAATAGTATTGAGAAACGATCAATGAATGACAAAATATGTATTATTCATCCAAATTCATTGTATCGCCTTCTGGAAGATTCAATAGATAATCCAATCAAAACATGTTTTGAACGCATTTTCAGGAATCGACTTAAATACTCGCCGCAAATTCTCTTTTTATGTCTTTTTTCATGTGAAAACGGCCCTGAAGTGGTAATTAGAATTTTGGAAAGGTAACAAAGTGACGTGCAAAATATTTTGATGTAAGTCGAACTTTCGGCAAAGTCTGGTATACTGGATTACTATATAAAAATTTCTACTTGGAGAAATTTAACATCTTGAAGTCGTATCTCACCGGTGGGGAATTTAGAACCAAAGAAGGTTTTAAAAGATGTAGTAACTATTCTAACTGGGATGCCTGAAGGAAGTGTTCTGGGCCTAGTTTTTTATGTTGTTTACTCAACCAACATGTGCAGAAACTACTGGAACACTTGCTGTTTATTTAACAGCAACTAATCTTGTTCAAAAACATTTGAACTTAGCAGAGATCTGAGTAAACAAATGGAAAATAAAGATAATTGGAGGACAATTTAAATAAGTGGTCTCCACTTTCAGAAAGAAACAACGTTCAACCAAGCAGAAGCTGTTAAATATCCAGGATTTCATTTGAACACCAAGGCGAGAACTCATCGAAAGGAAAAGAAAACAGATTGGATTTAAAATCAATGAACTACATGGAATCATAAGTTACAACTGTCTGTAGAAAATAACATAAAGATATAAAGATATCACAACCATTATAAATTATCAAGAATCCAAAAAAAGTATACAGGGTTTGGTCGGCTGACATATTAAAAAAATCCATCCAAAAAGTTAAATTTGGTGCTCATCTTCAAAACGTGAAATATCGTATTTCAGGAAAATTTAGATTTCCCAAAATTGCATGTAAATGATTAATCTTACACAGTTCAGCTGTACAGAATTCTTCAATATATAATTCAATCGAAATAGAGTAAATAAATTTCTGGGTACTCTTTTTCACCTACATGTTTTTGGACACGTTAGATACATACACTGAACTGTATGTTTTAAGATCGTTTAACTAAATTGCCTAATAACATATCAAAATATCCATTTTTTTTTTCTATGATAAAAGGAATAATGAATTTTCAGAATCACTCAAACAATACTGTTGAAATAGAGAAAGAAGAAGATGCTGTAGATCTACCAGATCAAGACATCCTTGACGAATTTATAGAAAGTCAAGTGAGTGGGTAATATTCATATCAGTATATTTCACAACAACATATTCACAAGTTTTTTGCAGAACACAAACCACAACAAAATACGCAGACAGACCAAATTCTCTGCGTCCAAAATTACAAGTTGGGAAAAATGAAGAATTTCCAGTTGACACTGAGAGGATTGCCTATATTTCACTTTTTAATGAAGAAAAACCACTCACCTGTGATGCTAAATATATGTACGAAGTTTTAGGACAGAAAATCAGCTGTTTAAACAACATTACCAATTGGATTGGAACAAATATTGCTAAGAAAAATAACTGTGTGATTTCCAATGATGTTACCACTAAAAATTACATAGTACGTAATTATTTTAAAGCCATTTAAGTCATGTTTGGCATTATACATCTTGAAGATCTCATAGGCAGTAGAATACCTACAAATCAATATGGTTAATTAAAACTAGATGCCAATGTTTTATCCGTATATTCAGACTTTTTCATTACTACACAGAAAAAATTATCATTAATACAAAATATCTTACATTGTAATCATTACAATAGTCTGTAGACTCCCAAACCTTTAAATTTATTTTATTTTTGTTTTGCATTGAATAAAATGTTTAGAATGGAACTTTTTTATAAGACGCAAAACCTAAAAGGAACAAACCACATCTGTCAGGCGTTTATCAATTATCATGCGGTACCTGTTTAAAAATTTATATTGGCTAAACCAGAAGACGTTTCCTTCCTCAATAATAAGTTGGATTCTACGTCTACATTCAATAAAAGAGAAACATGATTTTGGTGACTGTTGTAGAAAATAAATTAAACCTGTTGGAAAGTATGGAAATGGACCAATTTAAAAATTTGGGGAATTTATTGAACAATCTTAGTTATCTAATTCACCTTTATTGGATCTATTTAACTAGGGACCCGATGGTTTTAGCAAAAGTAATAAAAATATTTTATTGATCCGGATATTTTTATGATCCGGATTTTCTGTAATTAGACGGAGAAAGGCATTTATTTATTTGCTTTTTTTCATTGATTCTATTGACCACATATAAAGAAAATTTATTATAGAGATTTCTGCAGAAAAGTGGCAAATTAATTATTTTCAGGACATCAATAGTATATACCAAATACTCAAAGCTTTAAGTTAACGATAAACAAATTGATTTTTTCTTTATTTAATTTTTTTATGAACCTTTTAAGGGTCCCATTGTTACTTATGGAAAAATTTTCAATGATGGTAAAGGCCAACTAAATACTCAATCCATAATGTTGGAAGGAACGGCTGATTCAAATTGTGGACAATGTGTCCATCTAAACATCGATAAAGTACATGGAAAAGCTCTATTTCCCGGACAAACGGTCATAGTCAAAGGAAAAATGTTGAGCGGGGACAAATTGATTGCTGAAAATGTATTTACTGATGGTACTTGCGATTTACCACTGGAACCACCTCTATTTGAAGGTATGGATTTGAAAATAATTTAGAATTATTTGAAAATTACTGTTAGTATGGAATTAAAACTTATTGTTATTAATTTTTTTGGTGGAACATTTAGTTCTGGGAAATAAACCCATGAAATTGAACACTCACAGGCACTCTTTTTTTCCTTTGTTTCGATTTCATTAGTAGGGGTAGTTTTATGTTGAGGTAAAAATTTGTTCATGATTTCGGAAATGATTTTATTGAAAGATTAAGTAAAGGCTTCATCATACAGTGTGGAAATCACTTGTGGAATAAAATTATTTGTCTCCTTATGCTAAAAAAAATTAAAAAAGACACTGGGACACTTTCAATTATTTTTTGTATTCAGTATTTCATTTGTAAGCACCTTTCTTTTCAAAATTCCTAACTGAAAATGCTCAATGACTCTAAAGGTTTATTATTCGAAAGAATTATGAGCTAAAATTAAAAATTTCTAGTGGGGATATAATACTCCCACTCTAGTTAGGCTACATACTCTCTAATTAATAATAAAGTAGTCTCTTTTTATTTCAAGAACCTATACGAATAATAGCAGCTGCGGGACCTTTCACACTAGATGAAAACTTGAACTATGATCCGATGAGAGATCTTCTGAATTATGTGTCAGCAAAAGAGCCTCATGTTTTGATTTTGATGGGTCCTTTTGTCGATGAGAATCATCCCACAATATCGAAAGGAGATTTAAACGAAACGTTCGATATTTTCTTTGAAAACCTTATTGAAAGTATATCTGCAGCTCTCCAAGACACAAACATTCAAATAGTTTTAATATCTTCTATGAAAGATGTGCATCATCACAAGGTTTTTCCAACTCCTCCATATAAATTAAGAGAAAAATACAACAACGTGAAATGTTTTCCCGATCCGTGTATGTTGAAGATTGATGACTTGATACTTGGTGTAACAGCCACAGATACAATGTACCATATTGCCAAGGAAGAAGTGGTTAAGTGAGTTGATTATTAATTTAATATCTACTAATGTGCATAATAAAACAATTAAGATAAATCAAGGGTTTTCCAATAAGAGCCCGCAGAGATGATTCTTTATAGTTCTTTTGGTTAAATAGGCATAATTTGTTGCAAATGACATCTAGTATAACTTCTTTGAAGCATCATGTCGAGTTTCCAATCACCCTGTAGGGTCAAGTAGTTGACACTTAACGTTTTGAGATTACCTAATAATGAGGAACTGACAACACAAAAAATATTCTTTTTATCAAATGAATTAATTAAAACGGCAAATATTTATTCTGAAATATGATAAAGACTATGAGCTATGGTAAATAGGAAGTTTTCGAATCGGGACAGTGCAACTTACCTCTATGTTACAGTTCAAAATTCAAATGTTGCTTATGACTGGTGATCAACAGAATCTATTTGGCTGTATTTGAGTTTTGAACTGTAACATATAGGCAAGTTACACTGTCCTGATTCGAAAAACTTCCTATATACCATAGCTCATACTCTTTATAATATTCTTTCTATATTGAAAACAAATTCACTATTAATATACATATTGTGGATATAGATAAGAGTGCAGTGCAATGATATGATTGTCATATGATTCAATTTTGAATAACAATAACATTATATTTCAGCACAGATGATAAGGATACATTGACTCGTCTGGCGGCCCATATTGTACAACAACGTTGTTTCTATCCATTATATCCACCAAGCAATGAATTAAATGTTAGTTATAAATTTTTAGAATCCTACGGATTGATGGAATGTCTGCCCCATATGTTACTGTTGCCGTCTAAATTCAAGACGTTTGCTAAGGTAACTACATTGCAATTAATTAACATTGTGACAATTTTTAGAGTAACACGTCATTCTTTAAAACGGGGAAAAAAATATTATATAGAATTTCTAGCATCAATGCAGGGTTTTTGCTAAGGGGATATGTTTAAACAGGAAGTATAACTCTCTTTAAAATAAAAGAAAATTGTAACATAAGCGAGATCTTCACAATCTAAGTTTTTATTAATTTAATATTATAATAAAATGGTGAAAAGCACTGATGTGGAGTCGAGAATTTTAAATTTAAATCTAATAATTTTCTTTCATAGAATATCCAAGGATGTGTAGTTTTGAATCCCGAAAGACTGACCAAAGGAAATACAGGAGGAGCGTTTGCTGATATTACAATTTTAGCTGGTGAAGCTCCTATTGTAGAACGATTGAATTGTAAGATATTAAACATTTAAGTGCAAATAAAATTCATTACATCGATTTTCATGTTATTCTGTGTTTTATTTTTAGTTTTGTCATTTAAATGTCATATTTTTATTTTTATTTGATGTGATATTGTATTATTTGCAAGATATATTCACAAAACCAAGAAACGGACTATAGTTACGAACCCTGCTGTAGGTACTATTCCTATCAGTCAAAATGTTGTACAAGGCCTTGCCCATGTTGTTGTTGCAGCTGGGTTTGCGTACTTCTGTTCATCCTATTCATTCTAATTTTAATGGGTAAGTATTTCAATAACGTACTGAGTATAGAACGACTGACAATTAAGGTATTTTTGAAAATGATATTTTTGATTTTGACAAGGAGATACAGTATAGGTTAAATTATTAAAGAACTAGAGCCTTAAAACTTTCAGGGAAGCTTTGGAGTCCGAATGTCGCGGATAAGTTCGTTAATGGGCAATAATGGGACATACTACAAAAATTCCAAAGCATTATTCTAATCTTGTCAACTAATTAATAGGGGGAACGGAAAGTAATGTTGTTTCTGCACATGTCGATAATTGATTGTCATTTGTCAGCTCATTATGTACTCCATAATCGTGTCAAAGACATTTTAAGGTTATTGTGACTTGTTCACTTCTAAATAATTAAATATTAGACTTTTTTTGTAATTTGGGGTGAAATGGCCAGCCAGATACCAGAAGAGCATGTCCGGCATTGTATACTTTTTGAGTTTTGCAAGGATAGTAACGCAACAGTTGCGACCAAAAATATTTGCTATGTTAATCCAAGTACATTAGGCAGTGGCTCTCTCCAAATGTATCACCGCGAAGTACTGTGGAGCCGGGTTTACATCCCAATAAGGCGCTTCTGTGCGCTTGGTGGAGTATACAGATCTTTTTTGTGAACAATTGGATCGAGTGAAAGAATCTTTAATCAAAAAGAATCTGGCGTTATTCTGCAAAATAACACTGCAAAATGAACCTTCGAAAAAATTAATGAATTGGGGTGGGTGGTACTGCCTCACCCACCATACTCATCCGATATCGTACCCTCGGATTTCCATTTATTCCGAAAGCTATATTTTCTTAGTGGCAAACAATTTGAAAATTTGGATGATGTCCAAAATGCCATCTCCAGATATTTTACTCAAAAACCAATTGATTTTTATCGGTCCGGCATTGAAAATTTGCACACTAGATGGCAAAAGGTTATTGACAATGAAGGTGGATAACATTATTGATTAAAAATAAAAACTTGTTAATAATTTATTCGTTTGAATTTAATTTATAAAAGCGACATTTCTCTCCTGCCCACCTAATATATGGATGGAATCGAATGATAAAACTTAATTTCACCTAATACAAAAATAACGAATTCTTCTGATCTTATTTCTCAACTAAACTGATTTTGAATGTTTATTCAGGTCTTCTTAAGGGGCTTATTGGACTTCTTTACTGTTCATGTGTAGGCAGTTGGGGACTCGGTATGCTCATCGATCTTCCGAGACCTCTCCCTCATTATCAAGAGCCTTGTCTAGCTTGCAGACAGGTTGTATATGATGAAGCAGGTTGGCCAGTTCATCCTGACACAGGGGAAAGAACGGTTCAAGTTCTTACAAGGTAGAAATGAGAATATTAATAAAAAGTGTTAATTTGTAAGAATTGGTGTGGAAAACTAGTTGTCAATCATCCAGTATTTCAGAAATGAAGAAGTCCCGATTATATTGTTTTCTAAAAATTTACAAAAACAATGAAATGTCTTATACAGTAGCAAACCAACTGAGTTGTTTAAATTGAGAATTAGAATATTTTGGAAACTGTAGGAGATGATTGATTTTAAAAATTAACAATCCATATTAGTAAAATATTATTTCATATGTATGTGAATTTTTTAGTACATATATAAAGTACTGGTGATCCCATGAGGTTCTTACTTTGTAATATTACTCAAAAATATTAGAACTCTATCTCTAAATTCTCACCCCTTATGATATTCATAAACTCATTTATCAATTTCAGACATACAGAGTTTTTCCTCAATGTTATATTCTTCATTGCTTATCCACTAGCAATATTACTGAAATTCTTCGAAATGACATGTTGCATAAGGAGCAGTTCAAAAAGTGACGAAAAGCTTGCCTTCAAGCAAGTCAATGTTATCAAAATGATGGAAGGTTGTATTTGCCCATGTCAAGTAAGAAAGTGTTACATATACTAAAATATTTCTCTTCTCCAAATCACAATAAACCACAGGAATATTGATTTTTTGCAAATCTTACCATGGGACAATTAAAGCAATCCAATTGCAATAAGTTAGCAAACACTGGACATTAATGGTTTTTCTTTCCTGAAAATTGTCCAATGCACATCATAAAAATGCTATGACCCCGCTTGTAGAAAGACTATACTAAATGAAATTACAATGACCAGAAAAAGTTCGATTATTTGAATCATTTTTGGGTTACAAGTTTCATATGGTAAAATAAGTAAATTATACCCTTCGAAGAGACCAGTGTCCACCCATCTTTATAAACAATATAAAAATACCAAATTCCCCAACTGTTAAATATTTGGGAGTGCATTTAGATAGCAGATTAACCTGGAAGGAGCATATTATTAAAAAAAGGAAGCAAATAGACCTTAGAACTAAAGAACTGAATTGGCTTATAGGTAGAAAATCGAAACTTTCATTAGAAAACAAGCTGCTGATATATAAAACGGTCATAAAGCCCATATGGACATACGGAATTGAACTTTGGGGATGTACAAGTAAGTCCAATGTAACTCTAGTCCAGAGAAGCCAATCGAAAATACTGAGATTGCTAACAAATGCTCCATGGTATGTATCAAATCAAACCCTGCATGAAGATTTGAAAATACCTTATGTGAAGGATGTCATCAAGGAACAGAGCCAAAAACATCACACTAAGTTAGATGGTCATATAAACGACTTACAACAGCCGTTGCTTCAACCTCAAGACATGAGAAGACTCAAAAGCTGATATGAAGTAGATTTAAAATGGTCTTTTCACTGGAGAAGACCATATCAAATCATGAGAGCTCAAAGCTCTGTAGACAGCAAATTAGCTCATAGAATTGTTGTATTCTGATTGCTAATGAATAAATAATAAAAAAAAAAAATATGGTAAAATATGTGAATGATCCATTTTTCTGTTATGTCATTGAATTAGCCACATATTTCTCTATTCTGTGATTGACTAAAGCAAGGGATAAAAAGTTTTATATATTATTTACCGTATCATTCATTATAACTAAATAGGAAAATCAATTATTTTGCGAAAAAATTCAAAAAACGTTTACTCTGCGCTTGGTTTTGAACCCAGATTGAGCATAAATTGCTGTCCATTGCATCACCCGCACGGCCAATGAGGCAGTTGTTAGATTTATTAGTTTCTTGCTACATATATTTAAAGATTTCAAACGTCAGCTTTTAAAATGTAAGTTTACAGTAGTTTGCTTGTCGTTATTTTACATCGAAATGCTAGATTTAAACTCAATGGTACTACTCTTGTTATAGTTTAGGTAGCGCTCCACTCTGTTATACTCGCAAAATGTATATTATACAATCCTTAAAAATATTTTGCATTAGCCTTTGTATCATTAGTTTACATCTAAATGCTAAATTTTAATTCGATCATAGGACTATTGCTATGGTTTAGATAGCACATAACGCCGCTCCGCCCACAAAATATTTATTTTGATTCTTCTAATTATAAGATCCCCGTAACATTTTGCACTAATACATGAATTATAATTTCACTTCTAAATAGCAAATTTCAGATCAATCGGAATTATAGTTTTGGAAAATATTGAGAAAAATATGAGTAAATTTCAAATGTGAATGACTGCAAATATATTGGAATCATTTTGCCAAGCAGCGAACTCAACCGATATATTCAGGCCCAAACCTACTCTTTCTGTTCAAAAGTTGAAGAATGTTCAAGGTAGCGCCCAAGGCTGCTCTGCTCACAATTTTTTGTTTATTTCTAACCATGCAATTCTTACAAAATTTGGCATGAACATGCGCGTTTTTATTCTACTTCTGAATGCCCAATTTAAGATCGATCAAACCTGTAGTTTCGAAAATATTTAGGTACCAAACCTTCCCTGAAAGTTTCAAGGCTTTAGCTCTTTATGTTTGAAAGTAATAAGTGTTTACTACGGACAGAAGTTTTTACTACAGACTAAAGGTTTGCTGTCTTGGAACATAATAAAGCTGTCAATCATATAGATAATAACAACCACAAAATTCTCCATAGATGTCGGAAAGGATTTATTAGAATGCTTGGAAATAAACAAAGTTTATAAGTATACATTTTGAACTTCAGTTTCATTTATAATGTCAATCAATTTATTACTAAGTAAAATTTTTCATATCAGTCTCATCTTATTATAATAGACTAAACATCTTTATCCAATTTACTATTTTAGACTGATAACACTGGACCAGTGATGGATATTTACCAAGAAGGAGATACCAGGGAAGATAAAGATACAGAATATGTTGTTGAAATACTCAAAGAAAGCAAACATTCTCTCAGAGGTTCCTTTTGTGGATTTCATTGAACAAAGTAACGTTTTCTTTCCAAAACAAAGTTTATTATATTTCATTATATACTGAATAAATCAATGTTTTACATGGTACTTGATAAAAATTTATGTTTAACAAGCACTTATTAGTGAACACAAAAATTTCATTCCAATTCATTTCCAAAACTGATGTACGAGTATATTTCCAGAACTCACAATCTAAGACACAAAAATTAGAGAAAAACATCTTATTTCCTTCAAGTGCTTTTCTTGATACACTCTTACAATCGCAATTCTACATCTTCAATATAGCGAAAATCGTTTAACTGATGATGAATTGTGATATCTGCATACATCGGCTTACGAAAAATAGTAATGCAAATCATCAAAATTGTAAAAATCAAGAAAGAAGTACAAATTTTTTTCGTTTTAAAATTTTGAGAAAAGATAATTTGTATGGATTTAGTGTTTTTCGTAAACAGACGTATACAGATATCACAATTCATTACCTTTGAATTGCGATAATTTTTTTATGTAATTGAATATGATTAGGCAAATTACATTTAATATCAGATTATAGTAGACAAAATTTTAAACAAAAAGAGAAAAGAAAATAGCATTGAATTTAGTTTACCCTGTTACAAAAGGTTTAACTAAAAGATACATTTCCTCCATTCCTTACTTGAATAAAATATAAAAGTATTTTGAAATAAAATTTTAATGTAGCTTATAGAACGGTTAATAATTTTGGAATTTATATAAAAAAATAACCAAAGTCAATAAATCTGGAACTTCTAAGATGACTTGAAGAGAAAGATCCTTTGAGAAAAGAATTCACGAACACCAGTGGAGTTTAAGTCGGACTTCTGGCTTTCAACATATGCCAGCTATTTGAGAGAATTTGGATACAATTTCAACAATAATTATGAAATTATCCATAATGAAAATAAACGTACCAGACTGACGCTTTTGGAAGCAGTAAAAATTAGTGAATACAAGAACCTTAAAGTTCTTCTTAACGACCAAACAGATATCATTAATAAGGAGTGTGAGCTATGGTAATATACAGTTCTACAAATCGAGACAGTGTAACATACATCTGTATAACAATTCCATACTCAAACAAACCCGACAAGGTTTTGCTGATCACAGGGGCAAATTGTAGACGTTTCAAACTGGTTTTCATCAGTACAATGTATGCCAGTGACCACAAATCTGTCAATTATCCACATCCGCTATACACAGAGATGCTAAGATATTAATCATACACCAGCGCATTCTAGATTTATTTGACCAAACAGGTGTCGCAAGATCCCCCATTCTTGAATATTTTTACTTAGTGAGGAATATCCGATAATTGGCCCCAATATATTTCATGGTTATTTATATCCCCTTTTTCGCCTATTTTCTCTATCGGAAAGTCTTCCAATTAGAAGTTTCATTTTAAATTTAAAGACAACGCAGTGTTTATGTAAGACTGAAGTCTTTATTTCAATCCTAAGTACAAATTAATGGAACTTACTATCTGCAAAATGTCTGTCTTGGATGTTCTTGCTTTGCATGCCAGATATATCTCTGGATGAATGCATTTCCCATCTGATTGCCGGAAATAACAATTCCCAGATAAACGAAGTTCAGGTCTAATATTAAGGTTTGGGCTGTTTAGATCAAGACAAGGATTGCTTCTTATATGAATAAAACTGCACGGGAAAGGGAGTTGTTGAGTGCAACACAGTTTTAGAATGGAGATAGTAAGTTATTTTATTTTTCACCACATCATACTGGTTAATTCAGCTGTAGGAACTAAATATCACAAAAAAATACAATAAACGATATATTTTATCCCATTTATATAATTCAAAATTCTTTAATACACACTAGAACTGTATAAAAAATCAAAACTGCTTCTAACAATATAAACAACAAAGCATTTATTATTAAATGCACTTTACCACCTTCTATCCCTGCCGCCTCCTCGACCTCTCCTTGGTTGTTGACTTCTCTTGGCTTGCATTGCTTCGTATCTTTCAGCCATGAGAACTACCTCATCGGGAACAAACTGAAAATATTGTATTAATATAAGATTCATATAAAGGTTAGTTTTTAGTTTAACATGAGATTTGAACAATGGATCTGTTTTATTATATTATTTTTCACTTTTAAATATTTTATTTGTATATTTTTTGCCAAGTTGGTATCATCCAAACTCAATGTACATACAAGATGTGAGTGAATTAGAAGGAATTAAAAAAAAATTTACTTGTAAATCAGCATATATCAAAAGAATTTCAGATGGAACTTAAAAAAAATATATAATAGGAGATTTGACAAATTAATGCACAATTTATTGATTATTCTTACCTGTGCTGCTTCCTCTAGTATAGGTATCAATTCTTTTGCGTGGTGCCAATCCTTCCTTGTGAAATAACTTATCGAGGTTCCATTCTTTCCAGCTCTTCCAGTTCTGCCAACTCGGTGTACATATTCCTCAATATTTTTCGGAAAGTCAAAGTTTATCACATGCCTGAAGAAAATATATACTGATAATTGATTTTTCAAATTAACAAATTGGACAAAATGTACAGTTTCATTTAGACTTTCACTAAAGCTGCTCAACAGAATTAAAGCAGAATGTTAATCATTTAGGCTGTCAAACCAAACAATTTCACCAAACAACCGAAGTAAATATGACAACAATGCAATTTCATAAATTTCAATTCAGCAAGCTAAATGGTGATATATAGGAATAATTAGTATTTTAAATATCAATCCTAGTCTGAAGATTCTGATTTTTTATTTGAACTCAAATTACATCCAGAAACGACTATCTTTCGAACTCAGATTGTATGGTGAAAATTACTTCTTTGAATCAATTTGTTCCATCGAAATCAAATATTTTGTTCCTCATTGACTGGAAATTAGGTGTTCGATTGCTTTGAAATTTAATGGACACATTAAAAGGATGTTTTGCACTGCTAGAAAAATTAAACTTGATCAGAACTATGTTTAAATACAAGGATTTTCTATTTGACATCAGGAAATGCATTACATGTTTCCAAAATAAGAAAAGTGAAGGCTAATCTTTAGATATTGGATGGAGTAGTCTGTTACTTTGTGATAGTTCATTTTAATGGAATGAAATAAGAAATTACTTTGTTTTCTATCACTTTTTATTATTACTGATATACAGTGACTCGAGTTTCGTAGTGTTTACTACATTTTCAAACTGAATGAACAAATTAGATCTCAACTATTATATATGCTGATTGAAGGCTTCGACAGAGCTTCGACGAGAGGGGTTTTCCAAAGTTCCGTCTGTTCGTTTAGTAGTTTTATTATTGGTACGTGCCTCTTATATTTTTCAATTTCTATGGATTCCAGGATGTCAAGTTTTTTCCCTTTCGCTTTCACGTGCAAGATAACAAGGTTGTTCAATGCTGGGAAGGTGTGATCTGTATTGAAGAAATAGTTTGCAAAATTGGAATTATTCTTCCGGTTCCTAAAAGCAGATTGATGCTCTTTGTACCTTTTATGGAAAGGTCGACCCGTTTGTCCTATATATACACTATTACACTGTTGACAACTTAATTTATAGACTCCAGAATTATTCAGTCGGTTCTCTTTGTCTTTCGGATTAAAAAAGAGATTAGAAATTTTATGGGAGAGTGTCAAAGCTGTTACTATGTTAATTTTTGACAAAATTTGAGCTATTTTTTGTGAAATTGGTCCAAAATATGTTAGTTTTATGAATTTATTGTTATTATGATCTGATTTAGATAATATTACGTTAAAGAGGGAATTGAATACAATCGGACAAATAGCCACAAAAAATCAGTTCGAAACCAAAACTATAAATTCCATTTTAAACAAAAAACAAAAGCAACTGATTCGTAAACAAATTTTCCCCATCTCCAAATCAGATCATAATAACAATAAATTAAAAAAACTAACATATTTTGGACCAATTTCACAAAAATAGCTCAAATTTTGTCAAAAATTAACATAGTAACAGCTTTCACACCCTCCCATATCTTCTAATCTCTTTTTTAATCCAAAAGACAAAGAGAACCGACTGAATAATTCTGGAGTCTATAAATCAAGTTGTCAAGAGTGTAATAGTGTGTATATAGGACAAACGGGCCGACCTTTCCATAAAAGGTACAAAGTGCATCAATCTGCTTTTAGGAACCGGAAGAATAATTCCAATTTTGCGAACCATTTCTTCACTACAGATCACACGTTCCCAGAATTGAACAACCTTGTTATCTTGCACTTGGAAGCGAAAGGGAAAAAACTTGACATCCTGGAATCCATAGAAATTGAAAAATATAAGAGGCACGTACCAATAATAAAACTACTAAACGAACAGACGGAACTTTGGAAAACCCCTCTCGTCGAAGCTCTGTCGAAGCCTTCAATCAGCATATATAATAGTTGAGATCTAATTTGTTCGTTCAGTTTGAAAATGTAGTAAACACTAGGAAACTCGAGTCACTGTATATCAGTAATAATAAAAAGTGATAGAAAAACGAAGTAATTTCTTATTTTATTCCACTAATCTTTAGAATTGGGAGGTATAGATTAAGACATGGGTTGCTTCCTACAGGGGCAATCATTACATACTGTACAAAACTTTATGGGAAAATGAGTTAAATGAATTGAAGTATTGGCGGATATATTATCCAAACAATCCACTGGACGATCATTTCAATCATTCTGTATATAATTTTTTCTGGTTCGGAGCTTTGTATAATAGTTGAATTTTTTACGTCTTCAAACATAAAGAGTAGTTCTAAGATATTCCTTATCAACTAACATTAATAAATAATTTTTGTGAAGGTTTTAGACTTAATTTCTATCAAAAAATGTTAAAGTAATCTTTTACGAAGTATACAATCATTGTATTTATTCCACTTCATTTATAAACTTATCTGATTATTTTAAAATACTCATTATTAAAAATTTCTAAACATTTACTTACGTTAAGTCGTCTATGTCCAAACCTCTTGAAGCTACATCTGTAGCAATAAGTATTGGAACATTTCCACTCGTAATGTCATCAACTGCTTGCAATCTATCAGACTGATCCCTGTCCCCATGGATTGAAGTACAGTTAATGTACTGAAGAGCTAATTCTGAAGATACATGGTCTGCACAAGCTTTTGTGCCGCAGAACACTATTATCTTATCTGATGGCTTCATGGCTCTCACAAACTTGAATAACTAGAAAGTTGATATAATATATTAATATAAACGGATTGTTCTCGAAATATTAAATAAAATTTAGAATTCATTTTTCTATGCTTCTATTCATACGATTGTTAAGAAAATCGTGGTGCACAATCATAATTTTACCCCCAACTGGGATGGCCACATTATAAATTATCAGAGAAACAGAAGTAACAAAGCACACCAGTTATCGCGTTAATCCAAATGAACTTTTTAATGTTAAAGTATGGCCATCTTGTCAGTGTTAGGTCTGTTAATTATTCACGGATTTCACAAACAAACATTTCTAATTTAACATAAACCCGAGGTGAAGTTATCAAAATACTTACTGCTGCAAGTTTCACATCGACATCGTCTTCTATCATTTCTATCACTTGAGTAACCGTGTGGGTAGCCGCTAAGTCTAAAGAGCCTACATAAATTTGTACAGGATTTTCCATATAACTAGTAGCGAGTCTACGGACGGAGTCTGGCCACGTAGCACTGGTCATCACAGTTTGACGGTTTGGGTTAACGCCATACATTATTTTTCGAATTTGTGGTTCGAAACCCATGTCCAGCATACGATCAGCTTCGTCTAATACCACATAAGTGATATATTTTATATTCAAATGTCCTGCGAATAGAAGAAACTAGTAGAATAGCTGTCGTAAAATCGAAAAAATATAAAAATTTTACACAAAGAAACAAAACAAAATTTATTTTGTTCTGAGTGGTCAAATATTTTCGCCAAAAATAATTACCTGCCAGTTCAAGATCATTCATACGTCCTGGAGTAGCAATTACAATTTCTACACCTTTTTTAAGAGAGCTGATTTGGGAATTGCGGTCTGAACCACCATATAAACATACACTGGAAAAAAAAAAGATTTTGTAATGCAATATTTATATAAATACAAATCAAAATATGCACTGACAACATTAAAAGTTATTATATTGTATAAAAAACAATTCTAACTTCCGCTAGTTTTTTTTTTTGCTTTTATAACAATTGTAGTAAGTTTACCAACGTATTTTGAATCAACAAACAAGAGCAAATTATTACTTGCAATGATTAATTACAATGGGTTGTTGTGAACTGAATTGAAAAATTGTGACAAACTTTAAGTAGCACTTTGAATGTAGTAGTTACTTCAATGGTGAACTAGATAGTAAGAATAAATGTAATGGCAGTCGACATTACGTGTACCATGTTAATTATAATAATCACAATAATTCTTGGGCCACAAGCGGCAGAGGTGACTAATTGAAAGAATCAAAAGTTTACATTTGTTAAAGAGTATTTAAAAAGTATGTTTGACTGCAAACCTTCTAACAAAGAGGGAAAATAAGAAAATTGATTGGAAATGATATTTGTTGATTGAGTAAATGAGTGAAATTAAATTCCTGTTTGTGCCTGGTTGTAGATGAAAATTTTGAGAATTGCTAATAGATAAGGAGGGAATGAATGTTGTTACATTCTGTTAAGAAAGTACCGGGAATTATCGATTTAAATCTGGCAGGGCAATGAGGCAGGTAAAAATTTTTTTTCCTAGGTTGGTACCACTGTCCTTAATAACTATGCCAAGCTTGAGCGTGATCTGTCAAGTAGTGTGTTTGCAAACAACTGATTAAGTCAGTCGATGTCAGAGTGCGTGCCGATTTTTACTATGGGTGATTACGTTGAGCAAAGAATTTGTTTAAAGTTTTGTGTTGCAAATGAATTTACGTGTGCCGATGCATTGAAAATGTTGCAAAAGGCCTTTGGTGATAATGCTCTATCGAAAACTCGTGCATATCAGTGGTACAGAGCCTTCAAGGACGGACGTGAAGTGGTCGCCCATCGACGGCTTCGATCGAAGATAACGTCGATAAAATTAAGGAAAGGGTGCTGGAAAACCGTCGTACCAGCTTGAGAGAGATAGCACATGATCTTAAGATATCCCACGAGTCCGCACGTACGATTTTGATTGATATTTTGGGCATGAGAAAGGTGGCCGCACGACTCGTGAATTTTCTTCAAAAACGTCATCGCGAACAGGTTGCTTCAGACATGCTGGATCGTAATTCCGATTCTACATTCATGGAACGCATTATACCTGATGATGACACCTGGGTCTACGAGTACGATATGCAAACAAGCCAGCAATCATCGGAATGGGTGGCAAAAAATGAGCCGAAACCGAAAAAACCACGCCAAAGCCGCTCGAAAATGAAGGTGATGCTCATTGTTTTCTTCGATATCCGTGGCGTGGTGCACTACGAATTCGTTCCAGAGGGTCAGACGGTAAACAAGGAGTATTACCTAGGCGTTATGAAACGTTTGCGTGAGCGTATCCGTAAGAAGCGGCCAAATTTGTGGGCGAACAACTCATGGATTTTGCATGACGATAACGCGCCTTCTCACCGAGCTGCGATTGTGACTGACTTTCTCGCCAAAAACTCAACAAACGTGCTTCAGCAACCACCGTATTCGCCGGATTTGGCTCCCTGCGACTTTTTCCTCTTCCCAAAACTAAAATTGCCCCTTCGTGGCACCCGTTTTGAGTCGATTGAAGCCATAAAACAAAATTCGGCGCGAGAGCTAAAGTCCATCCCGGAAAGCGCCTATAAAAATGTTTCGATAATTGGAAGTGCCGTTGGCATAGATGTATTGGAGCAAATGGAGCCTATTTTGAAGGCGACCCAATAAATTTTGAAGATTAAATGTAAAAATGTTGTTTTAATTGAAAATTCCCGGTACTTTCTTGACAGAGTAGTATATCTGCCCCTTTTTTAAAGATAGCGGTTCCACATAAACATGTTGGCACATTTGCTAAAAGATTTCATTCACATGTTGTAATAGATAAGCTGAGTATCCAAACACCTCATAATTCATAATTCATATAAACGGAAAGATTTAAATGTCTGCTGGCTCCAGAGGCAGAGGAAATATTTCATAATGTCATCAATGAGATATAACAATTAATATGCAACTAAACTCACTTCTTGCAATGACTAATCTACTTTTTACCACTATTGTAAATGAAAATAAATTATTTCACTACTTACCAGCTTATTCCTTTATAACTGTACTTGTTCACTTCTCTTTCTATTTGGAGCGCTAATTCCCTTGTAGGAGCTATGATTAAAACAGTAGGTCCTTTTCTTTTTTTCCTAGGTAATGTTTGTCCTTCAATATGTATGAGAGCGGGAAGAAGGAATGCTAGAGTCTTTCCTGTACCAGTCTGAGCAATCCCTATCATGTCTTCACCACTCAAAAGTAGAGGCCATGACTGGCTTTGAATAGGAGAAGGTTTAGTAAAACCCGCCTTCTTGATTTCCTTCAGTATTTCAGGATACTGGTGGAAAGCATGTTCAAATGTTAAACAAGGTTTCTTAACATCGAGACTGTCTGAAAATACCCTATTCACCACAATATTATTATTATCCAAGCGAAATTGTTGAACCTGATCATCAGTCAATGCAGAGACTTCTGGGTGCTCTTGATAAAAATTCTTTTGGATAATATACATGTTGTCAAACTCTTCTTTCGTCCTCTTATCCTGAAATATTTTTTCTTTTAAATTCTATATTCCTGATATGTATGCAAGTCATGGTATTTAGATGTCTGAATGCTGAGTGTGATAATTTCAAACGAGTATTAATTGAGACCAATTATGCATCAAAATAAAAGTTGTTTTCAAATATGCTTTTCATCTTTTTTGATTATAATAAATTTCATATTATCTATCTTTGACTTCATTACAAATTACTGATAGAAACAAACAAAATAATCATGCTTCATTATTGTAAAAAAATTGAGCTTAAAATTCACTATTTATTATTTTATTTTAAATAGTTTTTCCTTGCCTTAAATATTTTAAAAATGTTTCACCAAGTACTTTGTGAGAAATCAATATCACTCATACAGATAATTGCAATATTTTTAGACAAAGATATTTAAGTAACGATATACTTACACTGTCCTCAAATACAGCTTTCCAATCAATATTGTTCTCATATTTCTTAGTTTTCCATCCGTTGATGTAAATAACATTTTCCTCAGATTCTTCTTCCTCTTGCTTCGGACTTTGTTCTTTGGATTCCGTATTGATACTGAGGGAATTGACATCCTTTGTTAACAGTTCAATGAGATCTTGTGCTTTGTTAATTTCTTTCTTATTTCCTGTAATTCGGACTATCGTTTCCTCACCTTCTGTATCTTGAGTAACATTTACGCGAGCACCAGACTCACTTTGGATCTCTTTAATTTTTGATCCTCCACGTCCTAAAATACTCAAATGATATCATATTTGTCAAAATGCACTTTAATGAGAATTCAGAAAAGATATATCTTAATAATATGAATTTATATGGAGATAATATTAAAGATGGCTAAAACAAATGATTTAAATAAAAAAAAATGTATATAAGAAAGTAATTTATAAAGCCACATCGTGATGAAACAATTGTTGTAGTAGTACAAACATTTTTGTGGAAATAAATAACTGTCTTATAAACATTTTTTTAATTAAAATGAGTTTCCACCAAGTAAAGACTGAATCAATCAAATATAAATGATTTAAAAATGGTGCAAATCCATCCTACGCTGCATGGTACACAGAGATGCCTTAAAGGAGACAAAAATTTGTTAGGATATTAAAAGGTATTACAAAAAATGCCATTATTCTTAGAAGACAAAAATAAAAAACTATGAAGGGTTGTTGTGATAAACAAGAAAACTCTAGTTTCCCCAAAACTTCATTCTGCAAATTGAACTACAAGATGGTGAAAGAATAAATTTGTGCCTATATTTCAGATTCGATTCTGATCCACTACTTGTATATTCAAATTGTAACAAAATGTTAGATGTTAAATTTTTTTTAAGAACTTCAAAAATGAAAACTGTCAACTTTACAGATGGTAAAAATAATAATAATACGAATATAATATGGTACCTTACCTATAACTTTGCCCACAAGATACGTAGGTATTTTTATCATTGTTTTTTCAAAGTTTTTAGTGTAATTTCCACTGTTCATTCTTCTCGCCGGTCGAAACTCCATTTTGTCAAAATAAATTCCACAAAATTGACTTAAATATTCACAACAGTAATACTTCAGATATAATTCTAAACAAATTTATTATATGCTGTAAGAAAAATATCACTGGATTAAGAACTTCTTAAAATATTATTGTAAAACAAGTTAAACTCACCTGAATCTCATATTAAGAATAGAAGCATAGACATGTGTGAATCTTCTTTCTCTTCCCCAACTATTTGGGATTTTTGGGCTCAACCGAGGTTATGTACCCAGTGGATATGAAATAATCTTTCATGTGCATAGGTAAATATAACAGAGTAAGTGTTATTATTGCTCTTCTCACGCCCTATTATTATTATTATTATTATATTATATTATTATATTGGGGAATACACTAATTCAAATAAAGTATACTACTAGCCATGTATGTTTGATCCTATACGCGTACGCTGGATACTTTATAAGTAAAATGTGCCGACCAATCAGAGAGAATAAACCTTATATACCCATGCGCCGTAGTTTGTTTTCCGCAATTTGAATGATTGTCAAAGTGACAATCTAACAATTCTAACCTCTGAGACATTTATCTACCGTGAAAGATATTTTTACTTTTTGAAGCAAATAAACTGATTATTATTTTATTATTTGCACTTTGTAGTTTGAAATATCAATAGTTTGCGAAAAGTAGCATGCTACAATGCCTGTATATTTTCTTTAATTTTCAGCCAAAAATGAACTCAAACGATTAAAAGGAAAGACTTTCGACTTACAGAGCAGACTTGAAAGTTCGAGAATACGCAAAATCCGCCCATGAGACTCGAAGATATAACCATTTGAAATGATATTTTTTTGCGCACGTGCTCTAGGGAACAGTGTGTTATCATTTTGCCCAAATGTCTAAGTTTATATTTGAGTCGAAATTGGTCTCAAACGAGTGGGTTAATAAAATTTACATATTCTGCGTACCACTGTTCCACAATCAGAAATGTGTTATGGTCCCTCAGAGCCCAAAGTCGAAGGCAGAGGTCTTCGTGTTTTGAGTTACTATATCCTGTGCTCTCTGCTCGGTCTTTCGAAAACATGCTTGGCAAGCATCCATCACAAAATTTAAGATAATGTTTGTCATAGTGGCAACTTGTTTGAAAAACAAACTGGCTTCCATCAAATTCGCTATTATACTTCTATTCAACTCGCCAAATTAATGGATATATTTGACTACTTACTTCAGCCGTAATTAATCATTTAAACAGATTTTCTAACAAAGCATCACTCTGTGATAAAACCATCATTTGAAGTTGAAACGTGGTTTCACCTACTGTGATAAATCTATTAAAACTAGGATAATAAATAATAATAACTTTATTTACCCAACGGGAAGATTCCCAATTAAATAACATTTTCATATTTCAGCAGCACGTAAGAAAATTGTCCATTTCCACTCTAAATTTTTCCATTTTCACTAGACTTTCCACTTTTCAGTAACGGCTTTTCGGTAAAAAACGGCGGAAACTTATTTGTACTCCTAAGGAGTACAAATAAGTTTCCGCCGTTTTTTAACACAAATTAAACATTTATTATAGAAGAACGGTAATATAAATTTATTTAAAATATTGCCCATCACTTGCAACCACTTTTTCCCATCTCTCAGGCAGCATTCCAATCCCACGTCTGAAGAACTCCTTGTCTTTTGAGGCTATCCACGAATCAACCCAATTTTTGGTATCCTCATAAGATGGAACCGCTGCGCCGTCAGAGCATGTGCCATGGACCGGAAGAGGTGATAATCGGACGGTGCAATGTCTGGTGAATACGGCCGGTGGGGTAACACTTCCCAATCAAGTGTTTCCAAGTACTTTTTCACGGGAGCCGCAACATGTGGACGAGCATTTTTCCTTCAGAGCTCGGCTCAATCTCATCAATTGTGTTCGATAGAGGGCTCCAGTAATTGTTTCGCTCGGATTAAGCAACTCATAATACACTACACCTAGCTGATCCCACCAAATACAAAGCATAAGTTTTTTCTGTGAATATTCGGTTTTGCTGTTGATGTTCAAAGAGCATTTAAGAACTGGAAAGATAACTCTAATTTTGCGAAACAATTTGTCGAAACTAATCACATCTTCCCAGAATTGCACAATCTTGAAATATTGCACCTGGAAGCAACAGGAAATAAACTAGACATCCTGGAATCTTTTTTTATTTTTTAGAAATAAAACTATTAAATGAACAGACTCCACAGGTTAGCCTGTATTCACGAATTTTTCTAACGTTACAAACGCAGAAAACCTTCCTCGTGCTCAAGTCATATCCGATCGGGACAGTGCAACATGCATCTTTATAACAGTTCAAAACTCTATATTAATTATATTTGGAAAAAGATTATCAGCTGAATTGATTCATTCGTTAATCATAATATTAAGAAAACTTATAAAACATTTTAACAAGCTATTCAACGTTGTCCTGAAATATTGAAAAAGTGCCGATAGCTCAGTGGTTAGAGCCTTGGGTTGGAAACCGAAAGCTCCCGGGTCCAAATCGCGTTTAAGTATCATTTAACTGTTGGGTCGAAAGTTAACAGTGCTGTGACCTAAAGTGGCGTAAGGACGCAGTAACAAAGCCTAACCAGAATACAATTAAACTCAAAACTCGTACAAGCTGAAAAAGCTTCTGAGGATCTTCACGTGTAGAACTTGGGAGTATCTGGATAATATATTATATATCAGTTTCTTAGAGCGGAATATGGTATAAGAGGAAAAGTTTGAGGAATTGTCAGGTGCTAACTGATTTTAGAAGTAACCATTCTATTGAAAATTTGTGGATCCACTTAAATTTCTCAAATCGGGCGCTGTGGGATCAGTTGAAATGCTGAAGTTGAGTTGTCCTTTAATTGCTCCCTACGTGACACATATAGTAAACTGTTGCTTGAAGAATGGAAGACTTCTGGAGTGCTGGAAGGTGTCATTGGTGAGGCCTCTGGCCAAGGTGAGAGATCCCAAGAGTTTCGGAGATGTACGTCCCATAAGTATCCTTCCTTCTATGTCTAAAAGTTCATTGCAGTTCAAATAAAGGATTATCTGTTAACAAATAATATAATATCGTCTGTTCAGTCTTGGTTTCGCGGTGGACACAGTGCAGCAACCTTCTTCTGAACATTGTAGATGGAATTGTCAGAACTGTTGATTGTGGGTTGTCCACACCACTGGTTCTTTTAAATTTTGCTAAAGCATTTGACACATTTTATCATTGTTTGTTACGTGGGGTTCTCTGAATCTTATATGAACGAGCGCACACAGGTTGCTGCTATCGACGATAAACATTCTGACCCCATTCCCGTGATGTCGGGGGTGCTGCAGGAATCTGTTTCGGGACCCATTGTTTATCTTAATTTTTCAGAAATCGTGTCATGTAGGGCGCACGCATTTGCAGACGATACACAGATTTTTCTTAGCTTCAATGCTTCGGAAGCTCCTGCTGCAGCGGATATTACAAATCAGGATTTGTTTAAAATTCTTGAATTGATGACTATGGTTTCAGGCCATAATGCGAATGCATAAATATCTTAGTTACTGTGCTTCTATGGATCTTATACGACACGTACCAAATCTGACAGTGGTTGTGACAGTTTTCGTCTGTTAAGTGACTCTATGGGCTTTGGTGTCGTGTAATGAGTATTTTGTTACGTTAGTTTGAACGGATTAATTTTTGTGTATAATTTAACATATTTTCTTTGAAAACCTGAACGAAAATATTAGTGAGTATCACATAATATCAATTTCATTGAAACCGCATTGTTATTTTTATTATTTGCATCATACGAAAATTAATGCTACGTGGCCGGAATCCACCGCTTTAATGATGACAAAGACCTATTTGCGATATTTCATTTGAAAAAAATATTTCTGCATAAAACTAATTCTACATAAAGTAGTAGACCAGTCAAGTCAACAACTTGAATTTCTATCAGTATTCATACAAAATAAACTGAATTGTAATCGTCTTGGTTCATATTTTTCCTTTGGAGTAATAGAATCAATTTAATTGAACATAATATTGGACTTTTAATTCCATAGTTCAGTAATATGAAGTTGTAAATTAGCAAACCAAAAATTTATGGTATACTACTGTATAAGTTCAATATTTTTTCATGAAATTATTCACTCTACTTCACTTTTAGCAACTGTCATGGATTTAGGAACTTTGCAAATTCCTATGATCTTTGTAGCTGTTTTTATGATAGCCAGTATCATATTAGGTTTCGTTTATAAGTTTGGAATGAAAGAAAAAAGCTACGAAGAAGCACTAGCGGAACAACGTAATAATACCCAAAGTTTACTTGGATACAAACAAAAACCTAAGGACAAGAAGAATAAAAAAGCGGCGAAAAAGGTACATTTAATTTCAATTATACTGTAAATTATTTTATGCATATTGTAAAGTAAAATTTATCCTCAATTTGTAGACTAAAGAAACGGATCCTGATAACAAAAAAAAAGGTCCTGTAATTCAAGAAGTAAAGGTGAATTTAAAGACTGAGAAAACTATGACTGATGATTTAAACCAGAAACAGGATGATTCAAAGGTATGTGATTTGTATTAAATTAAATTTGTATTTAATCAAAAAATTTCAGCTTAAAGTTGTGGCAAATAAAATGGTTCTAAAAGATGATGATAGTAATAGATCTACTGCTAATGTAATATCGGTAAGTAAATATATAATAATAAATTTTGCCTGTTGCATACACTAGTAGATTCAAATATTTATCTGAAAATATTGGACAGCTTTCACTTTTCAGCAATTATTAATTTCAAATGGAATAAGAAAATTGTTAAATTTTCCATTCTTGAATTAAAATTATAACTCCAATTTGGTTAATTTCATTTTTATGTTTATAGCCTCAAGAATTAATCAAAGAAAAACCAATCTCCCAGAAAAAACTTGAACCAAGCAATAATTCTAGTAGGCAAAAAATTGTTGTGAATAAAAAGGAACAACCAAAAACTGAAATAATTAAAGAAAAAATTGTTGATGCGAAAAAAGATTTAGTGAAGAAAGAACCTGTTGATAGTAGACACAAAGTGGATTCTTCTAAAGATTCAGTAGCCAATTCTGATGAAAATGTGAAACATTCTGTGAAATTAGTTAAGAGGGAATTACCAAATACAGAAGATATTGAAGTAGTTGAGAATAAAGAAGAGGTGTTTATGAAAGATGTGATCAAACCAGTAGAACATAGTTCTGTTGGACAAATGCAAAATAAATCATCAAAGTCCAATCTGGTTATTCAAAATTCTGATGGAAAAGAAACTATAGAAAAAGTAACTAACGTATCAAGGTTACCATTGGCAAATGGTTATATTGCAAACCCATCAAAAGATAAGAGAAAGAAGAAGGAATTAAATGCACTACAACAATTGAGTAAGTAATTCGAGTCATCAAGACTTCAGGTTATTGAAAAAAAACTGTTAAAAATTCTGTTATTTGTGCCTTACAAGAGTTTTATTTATTTGGATATAAAAAAAAAAACTTCAATTTCGTTTAAAGTAATGAAATAAATCGACACGAAAGATTGGAAACAAATACACCTCAGCCAACATCAAGAGGGAGCAATCAGAAAATTCTTGATGGCTGAGATGTATTTATTTCCAACTTTTCATGCTATGACTTCACTACAAATTTCGTCCCACATATTGACTTTATGACTTTTGACAAAGTTTTCATAATCTCCTGTCCCGAAAACTCCCACATACGAATTTTGAATTGTGTTGTATCACAAATCTCGTTCGCCATATTAGGACCGCCATCTTGAATTAATGAATTCTGACAAAAAAATCCCTACCCTGAAAAACCCTATACATTCCTAGGTGAAGAAGTATGAAACCAAAATTTTTTTGTACAAATTACACGTGTGTTTGAAAATGATAAAATAATATTTTATTCAAAATAATCCCAAGTGCTCCCAACTCTTACGATTGCCACATTAAAAAAAAACAGTTCTTATGAAGCGGAATCAATTTTCAACCCAATTTTGTATCGGGTGTTTTTTTTAGAGTGATAGAACTTTAAATTGAAATAAAACATATTTAAATTAAGATTGAAGCCAAATTTTTTTTTTATTTGAAAGATAATTTTATGTTTTAAAAATAATTTCCGGCCCATGTCCACCACGACTAGCTCTGAGGAACCGCATTCGACCAGACCAATTTTGGACCACTTTTTCAAGTAATTCAGGCCATATTTCATCAATAACACGAGTTATGTTGGCTCCCAAAGCGTCTATTGTTTCTGGTTTATCACCATAAACCAATGACTTTACATAACCCCAAAGAAAATAATCCAGTGGAGTTGTGTCACATGATCTTGGAGGCCAATTAATTGGACCATTTTTCGAAATAATTTTATCGCCAAATCTTTCTTTCAATAAATCAATTGTTACGGTAGCAGCATGAGGTGTAGCACCATCTTGTTGGAACCAAAACACTTCTGGGTCGATACCATTCAAATTCTAAAACAAATAATCATCGATCTGTAACAAGCACCATATGGACCGATGATGCCTCCAGCGTGTAAAGCACACCATACAGTGCATTTTTCAGGATTCAATGGAACCTGCAGAACTTCTTGAGGATTTTCATTCCATATACGGCAATTTTACGATAAAAAAGTGGATCAACTTCAAGGTGTTCTAGGGCCCAATCAGCAAAAAAACTATGCTTATTATGGTCAAGTGGCTTTAGTTTTTGAAACAGTTGGATCTTGTATGGGTGTAGGCTAAGATCTTTACACAAAAATTTTAAATGTGGTGGAGTCCAACTTGTGAACGTTGACGAATAGACAAATCTAGATCATCATTAATGCTATGACTCACAGCAGCGATATTTTCTTCTGTATATACAGTTCTTCGTCTTGTTGTTGTTGTTGCATCGAGTAGAGAAAATGTTGTCCGAAATCTATCGATAGTTCGACGAATAAGCTGCTCTGATGGACGATTATATAAACCATAAATTTCACGAAGTGCTCTATAAGTTTGGCGAATAGAACACGCATTTTGAAAATAATTGTCAACAAATTGTAAACGTTGTATCGGAGTGAGTCTTTCCACGATAATTTGTCAATGCTTACTGAACAAATGTCAAAACAAAATGGCTTCTACCTTCTGTCAAATCACAGTTATCCCTATCGAAAGTTCTATCACTCTAAAAAAAACACCTGATACATTCAATTGCGTATCCTTGTGATGCCAAGTCTGAAGAATAAGTCTCATGTGCTAGTGTTTCCTAACAGAGCACCTCTATTGTTCCCCGAACTCGTTTTGCTGTGCGTAATGGGCCATTATCATAAAGCAAAATGACTTTGTGTTGCCTTTTTCCATATTCCGGTAGGTTTTGACTTTGATTCACTTTGAGGCACCTGTTTTCAATTGATAGAAGACTTCAAAGAGAATTTATGGGGAATACTGAAGTCGATTATTGAAAATGTGTTTTAAAAATTTCATGTAAGTGTATTATTTTAGAAGACACTTATTTTGAAGGCGATACATAAATTTGGATGAATAGTACATATTTTATTTCATTAAAATTAAATTATTTTTAGCTGCTGCTCCAGGTGGGCCTGGAATATCCTTTATTCAGAATATGCTAAATAATGCTGAACTATCCCATGCTGACATTCAAATCCTTATCAACCAGCTATTGAACAAACAGTCAAATGCTCCCCAGGTTTTAGACGACTGGAGTGAGGTGAGTTGATTTCACATATTCATAATTATTTACAAGTTCTTATTTTTAATCAATTATGTGATCACTCTTAGTTATCAAGAACATCTCTTATGCTAAATTTCAATGAATGAATAAGAATCAATTGTTTTGTTGTTTCTATTTTTCAATGTAGTCCCCTAGAATTTCAATACATTTGTTAGATCAAGAAATAAGCTTTTCTAAATCTTGTAAAAAATATTCTTTCGGCTTCTCAAAATAAAGTTTGAATATCAAAACAGATTTAATCTGTTAGTCTTCTACAATTTTAATTTCAAAAAAATTTTTATTCAAAAAACTTTTAGAATTAAATTAATGTCTACAATAAGCACCGCTTATATTTAATAGACGTATATATTAAAAACTCAATATACAATGTCAAATGGAATAAATAAACCAACCAATATAAAAAAGGCAATTAAAATTAATAAATAAATATTTGAAGGAGACAAAATTTTGTTTCTGATCTTACCATAGTGAAACCAATTCCTTTTCAAAAACATAAAACACAACTTAAGGATTTCTCAAAAAATATAATTTATTTGAAATATTTAATATATTTGAATATTCAAATAAGTTAATTCAAAAATCTCTCAAAACATGCAATATATCTTCAGAAAATAATTAGAATACGGATAATCTCTTTATCGGCCCTAGATAACATTTAAATATCAAAATCAACTAACCATCAGTATATCATACCTTAGAATGTAACACGGGACTTGTTTGAAACAGACTAACTTTAAAAATCCAGGTAGTCAGTTCGTCACAAAATCACAGAAAACTGTAAGGCATTCTATGGTTTTCTTCACACCATTGACATTCCATAATAAGAATTATTGAATAAAATAGAAAGGCTTTTTACTTGATAGAAGAAATATAACAAAATTTGAATATCAAAACAAATTGAAATATGTTTATCTTCTACAATTTTAATTTCCAAAAGAATTTTTTTATTCAAAAAACTTTTAGAATTAAATTAATGTCTAAAACAAGCACCGCTTACATTTAATAGACGTATATAATCAAAACTCAATATACAATGTCAAATGAAATAAATAACCCAACAGATGTACGAAAGTAATTAAAATTAATAAATAAATATTCAAAGGAGACAAAATTTTGTTTCTGGTTTTATCTTAAGAAATACTACTTGCCTTATAAAAACATGAACACACTTGAAGGACTTCCCAAAGAATATAATTTATTTGAAATATTTAATACATTTAAATATTCGAACAAATTATTTCAAAAATCTCTAAAAAATGTGCACTATATCTTCAAAAACCAAATATAATTCTAGATAATCCCTTCATCAGCCCTTTTTCAATAATCCAAATATCAAAATCAAAAACATAACCTACATCACTCACGTGTTAAAAGACTTAAGCTTCGAACTACAGATCAACTATATATTCAAGATTGATCTATGTTCTAACAAAATCAAAGAACAAAGTGAGTTATTTTAAGGTTTACTTAAATTCATTGACATTCTATAATGAGATTTATTGAAGCCAAAATATAATTATATATTATATATAAAATAAAATAGAAAGGCTTTTTACTTGATAGAAGAAATATAACAAAATTTGAATATCATAAAGAATTATTGAAGTCTAAATATAATTATATATTATGTATAAAATAAAATAGGTATTAACTGCTACCTTCAGTTATTCAGTTTGGGGAAAAATATCTTTTTCTCTAATTTGCATTACTGATTAATTTGTCAGAACCATCCATTTTGTTGTAGGGTAAATATGATCCTGTCCAAAAGCTCAAGAAACAATTGGCAGAAAAGGAAAAAGCTCTTATTGATGAGCAGGAAACATTATCAGGCGTACAGATTAAACTAAAGGAGGTTCGTACTGAACAGTTAGCTGAGCGGGCATCGTTAAATCACAAAATAAAAATCCTCGAAGAGCAACTTCAGAATCAACAAATGGATCTTCTAACTTGCAACAATAGGTGTCATGCTCAAGGGCAGCAGTTGCAACAGACTCAGGGTCAATTACACAGTCTTAGAGAAGAGTTAGCTGCAACTCAAATGCAAAGGCAACAACTGGAGATGCATATTGCACAAGAGGTAATTCACTAGATCAATATATTTTTGGTTCAATGATTTTCCCTGGCCATATTTTCAATTGATTCAAACATTGGAAATGTCTTCGTCTTTCAACTTATTGGTAATACTTTCCTGTACTTAAAAACTTATATTTTCAGTCTGAAGTAATTATTGCACAATTGAGAGCAGATATACAAGAATACTCTGCTCGCAATGAGCAGATGTTGATTGATATAAACACTATTCAGAAAGTTGCTGCAGAAAATGAAGCGTCCTACATTGCTCAACTTAGCAATATGACACAAGAACTTGGAGAAAAATCTAGGCAATTGGAGGTATGAAAATGAAAAAAAAATTAGCGTATCCATTATATACTTTTTTTCTCTTAAGGAATTACACCATGAACTGGCAACTAAGAACGAAATGTTGTATAGACAGGAAGGTGAACTGAAAACGGAAATAGCCCAATTGAATGCAGTGATGCAGCAACAGGCTGAAGAAATAAGAAAAACTGAACAGAGCAATGAAGAAATACTACAGGAAATAAACAATTTGAAGAAACAGAAAATCATATCTAATAAAGTTATCGCACAAGTATGTTACTTGTATGTTATTGATTAGTTCACTAATTGATAATAAAATTAATTCTTTCAGTTGAAAGGTGAAATTGAGGAATACAAAACGCAACAAAGTTCCATTGAAAATAATAAAATTAGCGAAACAGAAGTTTTGAATTTGAAAAACGAATTGGCTTGCGTCAGAAATTTGTCTGAAGAACTGAGATCGGAAGTAGATTCGAAATTAAATTTGGTAAGCCAATTAGAGACTGATTTAGAGGAACAAAAGGCTAAGAATAATGTGAGTATGAAAATCTCTTGAATTGATGATAATATCAAGTTTATACTGAGAATTGTTACTTAAAATTTTTTGTATATAGATATCTCTATAAACGGGGCACTATATGATACCTTGGGGACAAAGAAATCCGTTATTTTTTCTGTAGTGATCGATATCTCATAAAGTATCGATCAAACAGTTTCAGATTTATGCTTGTCATTAATCATCGGAATCTCTATACGTTGAATATATTTGGCTGCAATCAACTGGGGAAAATAAAAGAAGAGTAACAAAATACAGAAAATTACTTTTAAACTTTTGTCCATTATTGCTAATCTCCCATTGAGTCTGTCGCGTGAACGAAGTCGTGGGCTTCAGCTAATATTGAATATGCACATCTAGCATCGAGTATCATTTTTCATGCCTAATATTTGAAAATTTATCCTGAATAAAATTTTTTGTTATCGTAGGAACTGAGGAATAAAAATTACAAAATAATGGAAGCACTTAACGCTGCCGAATTGAGGATAAAAACAGTCCAAGAAGAAAATTCAATCAAAGAAGTAGGTTCAATAATCGTTTATATAATCTGGCTGGAATTTTATTTGATGAATTTATTTTTCAGAAAAAATCCTCAGAAGAAGAAGAAACCTTAAAAATAGATTCTCAAAAAAGGTTTCTATCTAGGTTACTCCCTGAAGTAAATGGCCTAGAACAAATTCCATCTGAGAAATGGGAGGAAGAATGTTCCAAATTAGTCAGTAATTATCTAGAAACCTCAAAAAAAATTGCTAGCAATGAATCTACAGAAAATTTGCAAGCAAGAATAGAACATTATCAAAGCGTTATCAAACATACTGTAAGTTTTTTTATTTTATATAATTTGATTCTGTGAAATCTTTATCAAATATTTTATAAATTTGCTGCACCTGTCTGGATAGTTTTAAATCCTGTTATTAGGAGTACAAATAAGTTTCCGCCGTTTTTTAACACAAATTAAATATTTATTACAGAAGAAAGCTTGCTGAGTGACTTCTAATGTTAGAGCAAGTTCTTTTTGTGTTTGAGATGAATCTTCCTCCAATAATTCGTCCAATTCTGCATCCTCGTAAATTTTTGGCCTTCCACTGCGATCTTTGTCTTCTACGTCGAAATCACCGTTTTTAAACTTTTGAAATCACTCTCGACACGTTCTCTCACTCAAAGCACCCTCACCATATGCTTCTACGAGCAATTGATGCGCCTCAGCAGCAGATTTCTTTAAATTAAAGAAGTAAACTAATATTTCCCGCAAATGACGCTTACTTGGCTCAAATTTTGACATTTTCAACTTATAAAAATTATATTTTACCAATATAAAATCCATGATATTAATAGGTTATGTTGTTCTTGAATGTCCAAACTATTTTTTAAACCGGTTATCATCTGCGAAAGCTAACCGAAACTCCGTGCCGCGCCATCTACAATAAAACGGCGGAAACTTATTTGTACTCCTAATAGATTCAAGAAATAAATTTTATAGTTATCTTAAAAAGTCCCACTACAGTTCAAGGTTATTGTATTTATACCATCACAAAGCAGTTTGGATCTTACAAGGATTGCTACCTGAGTTTTGTGATATGGCAATACATATGTGAAGATATCAAATCTGATATTGTCATTGCTGTTTCACATTTTCAATGGAGAACATGAGATACCATGAGATTGAGGCATACATTAGTTCTACTCCATGAACATTTGACTATTAAAAGAATTTGTTCGCATTGGATATTGCATAATTTGACAATCACTCAAAGATATTATGAAAAATTGTCTTAAAAAATCTAAGTATCAACCCTCGTATTATGATTCTGTTAGAATCTTTTATATAGGTAGTTTTTGTTGAAATGTTTCATTTTGAGTTTCACTACCTATTGAAAAGGCCACCCTGTAGGTTCATTCAATGCAGTAGAATTATCTATCCATTTACGGAAATGTAAAATATCAAATTTTTTCTGCAACATATACTTAAAACTTAATAACAAATAAATTTACTGTTATTCCTTACAGGAGGATATGTTAGCTAAACTTCAAGTACATATAGATCAGGAACAAATTAGTTGGAAAGCTCAAATAAAAATTAAAGATTTAGAATTAGAAGCACTCAGAGAAAAAATAGAGAAGGTAAGAGAGGTAAGTTTTTTCATTTTGAACTGAATATTATCTGAAATAAGTTTTCAAGAAAATAAAAGTTGATTAAATGACTGATAATTAATATATTTTTTTGCAGTCGCAGAATATAGAGAACGTTAATGGAGCTTCCACTGAAGAGCAATGAGATTGAATTTTTTATATTTTCTATCATATGTTAAGAAAAACGAAAAACTTCTTTGTTATAATGTAAAAATTTCATATTAGTTATATCAGTTGTGTAAAAAAAATTTCATCTATTAAAACGAAATTTTTCATTTGATATTGCAACTCTTGAGTCTCTATTAAACTAAAAAAATTACTGATTCCAGATAACTGAAACTTTTTATATTAAAGTCATTTTTAATCATTCCTTATATTTTTATATGTGTGCAATAAAAATGCTCATGTTTGATATGTAATAATTTATATTCTTATATACTATGTTCGTTAATTTAGGATATTGTATGTCCCAGCCAGTTTATGTATTGAATAAAATAAGTCCATAATTTTTAGTGTTTATATATATAGCATTGATTCCCTTTGAAGAAAGAAATCTAAAGATCTAAATCCCACACACCTCTTCATGATAAAATTTCTTTTTTTTTTTAAAGTTAAGATACATAAAAGAACAATTTCAGAAGCACAAATCTGACGTATAAGTGGCACTTGTTTAAACAAACATAATATCTTGAGAAAGTACCTACTAATGTTATAAAGGTTTAGTTTAATATTTGTTTATATTATATTAGCGGATAAATTTTCAGTCTAACACATAGATGGCGCCACAAGCACAAGGTCAAAAGTAATTCTGTCCGACTGGCCGTCCATAAACAACTTTAGAAGATTTAAGGTCAAATATCTCGGCAAAACCGGTTTAATAATGTCGCAGTTGATGTTTGATATTTTTCCCAATATTTTGGAGACTAGATTTGATCGATCTGAAATTCACTATTTGGAAGAAGATTAACGTGCGTGGTCGTGAGGATTGATCAGAAGATTTAAAAAAATTGTGAGCGGATCAGCATTGAGCGCTATCTTAAACACTACAACTTTTGAACGGAAAGAGGTAGAGTGAATCTTAAAATGCCTTAGAATCACTGTTTCACTTCAAGTATATATAGAATTATCAACACCTATGAGCGACAATTAACCAATAAAGAATCATAAGAAAATTTAAAGTGCTGACCATAATCATCCAAGACAAATTTGTTCCGATTGAATATTCAGAAATAACATTTGTGAATTTGCCTTCATCAAGAGGACATTGAATTAAAATGATAATTATAACTGCATATACACCTACTTTATTATCCAGTTCAAAATATTTTCAAATATAAAAAAGGTATATTAAATGTATTCTTCATCTATTATATACAATGAAAAAAAATTCAGAATGGAATTTTTATTTCAAACATGTATAGTACGTCTCAAAAGTATTTAATTCTCCATTTTTTTGGCCTGTTTATCAAGTTTTCATTCGATGAAATGAGTATTCACTTTATGGTGATAAAATCTTTGTATCTTGTGGATTGGCAATTACAAGAAAAGAGAGCTGAATATCACATATATCTGTATAGAAAAATTCAGTTAGAGGATGTGTATTAAAGCAATTTCATCACCTTTGGAGATTAAATCTTAAAAAGGAACATTCAGCGCTTCAAAATAATCGTGAATTAGTGTCAGACATACTAAAGAAATAGCATAAAATGTGTGCAGACAAAATATTGTTATATATTTCTCAGTGATGTAGGTTAATTATTTTCTGAACAAATTTTATGGTTGTAATAAAATAATTGTCACACAAACTTTCTAGACGTACTACACTTCCAAATAATTTAATTTAATATGAATGTATTCTTTTTACCTATATAATACAAAAATTGTATTCGGTGAATTCTGCGTAGGAAACAACAGAAAATGAAGACAAAACATCCAATTCACCAAATATTTGTAATTGATAAAATATACTACTTACAAAAAATTTCGTAAATTTCATCATAACGACGGACGACCTATAAATGTTATGGCATGAGGGCTGTCTTTTGTTTTACATGCAAGGGCATAGTAGGAGCCTAATCGATCGTCATTCTCAAAACTTCATCTCAATTTTAATTAATCTGAATTTAAAGCTGAGGCAAATTGTCGAAAGTTAACAAGTTATTTGAGCAATGGCGAACAGAAAATTTTCAGGAACTAATTTTTACAACTTTCAAAGAAAATTATTTAACCAAGAATTTCCTAAAATTAAGACTGCATGGTCAAAAGCTCCAAAAGTTGCCAAAATAAGCATTCACCATCAAAAACATAATTCTGACTGTAGCAACAAACATTTAAAATAATTGCTTGCAAAGTTTATTAAAGAGCAGGCAAAAGTGCAATATTATTCTTGGGAAACACTTTGAAAAAAAATTAATTCATTAAAAGCTGCTATTTTTCTATGTCAATATGCAAACCTTAATAGACAGACAGCCCCCATAACAGTTGTACTGAATGTTCTGACAAGCATTGTGAGAAATTGTAAGTAAATTGAAAAATATATAATAAATATAATTGATTTTTCTTTAATAACAGTAAAATTTTAAATGTTTTCTATTATAATAAAGAAATCTTTAAAAAAATCACAAGTTTATGGAAGGTCAAATTTTTCGATATTTTGCCGATTATACCTTTAATCACATCGGGGTATAATCTAACTGCACGTATAAATGCCTAACACCAACAGAAGCAAAAATCATCTGGGTGTGAGATGTAACATATTTCGGGTCAACATTTTTGGACACTTCTAATTTAACACCTCCTACATAAACTTCACTGCAAAGCGTCCAAAAGTGAGGTTCTTGAATTGAATAAACACCAGGTAAGCTCACAACCTTCTGGTAACACTGAGGTAAAACATTATCAAGTGAAGTTGGTTGTCTTTGCATGAGAATCATTACGGAGTCTTTGATCAAGGATAAAACGCTTAAGGCAATGAGGATAGCTATGAACATTGAACAAATGGGATCAGCTATCATCCATCCAAACATATACATTAATATTGCCGATATAATGACACCAACACTTCCCAATGTGTCGGCTAATATATGGAGGAATACTCCTTTCATGATTTGTGAATTTTCTGTTATTTCCATCTCTAAGGAATGATCATGGGAATGCCCATGGGAGTTGTGAGAGTGACCATGGGACCCACCATGCGAATGACCGTGCGAACCCCCATGTGAGTGACCATGACCATGTTGAAAAGCATAAATTCCTACCAGATTAACTAAAAGTCCTAAAACTGATACAACCAATAGCCTCTCATGTTTCACCTGAAAATAAATTGTTGAAGTTGAATAGGAAAAGATTAAGTTAATATCAGGTATTGAAAGATTGTTGTAATTTTATTGAAATTTGACATCTGAAAATATTTAAATTATAAATCGATGTTTTGATACCTAACATTAAAGTAAATCAACATGTATATCATAAAAATCAATTCGATGAGACATTTATACGATGCAAGATCCCTAAATTGCTTACCTCTGGGGGTTCAATAGCCCTTTCTACAGCTTCTGACATGATGAAAAATGAAATGAATAATAAAAATAATCCATTTACGAATCCCGCAAGTACTTCGGCTCTAACATAACCATAAGAATATTTATCGTTGGCTTTCCATTTTGTAATAACAGATGCAGCTAGACCAGCTAAAAGACCTGTACAGTCAAAAAACATGTGGAAGGAATCCGAAATTAAACCTAAAATATAATAACTTTTTTAGAATCTGAGAAAGGTGATATAAGTAATTATATTATACCCAAACTGTTGGTCCATATTCCATATGACAATTCTACGAAGGCGAAAGATAAATTCAATATTAAGAATAAAAATAAATTCCTAGAATTTCTGTCTGAAAATATTAACCTTATCCACCCATGTATTTTTTCTTTCATTCGGGAACCTAGTCCCCTGTGCAAATTATCCTTATGTGATAGGGGTAGCATGATTTCTGTTAAAAAATTAAACAAATATGTTTTTGCCGATTGTCTACGTGTCCTATGATACTTTAGCGGTATTAATATAACTATAAATTTTATATCTTAATTTCTCCTCACACAACATAATGTTAAAATAAAGTATCAACTAAAATTACTGATGATACGAACAAAATAAACGATTAGGGTAACCATGCGGAGGGAAAAACATTTCCCAGTTAGCCAGTTCCCTTCGCCTTCTTTTTTTTATTTTATTAATTTAAAAATGTCATTAAATTGTCACATGTCACCTTGGAAATCTTTTGACAGATAGTACACGTCAGTATGGAGAGCACGGAGTAGGGAAGAAACCATAGACATAATAAAATCTTTCTGTATGCTTATACTTCATATTTGTTTTAATGCTGATTTTATTTCTTTATTAAATGCTGCTGTTGGATCTACTCTCAGTGATTTGAAATTTATTGATGAATTCTATTGTTTTTTTGGTACAATGTGATTAAGCTATTGCCACAATTGTATTTCCTTTAATACTAGAATATATTCATGGGCGATCTTTCTCAAAAATGAGTTTGGTTCTGCGTATGCAGAAGATTCAATGAAAGAGAAACATGTATATGTTTATTACTTTGAGTTCTATATATAAAGAGGATTGGGTTTTCTCATCAATAGTTTGTGTTTTCTGGAGTGTATTCATAGCATAATCTGTGGTGTTATCATCGCAGATACATTACAATCATAGTGTTTATTACATAGACGTAAATTAGGATAATAAGTCTATGGTTTTAATATAAGTTTTCAGTTTAGTCTTAGATTCACAGTGTTTCTGTGGTTTAGAGTTTTGTGTGAAGCAACATGGTGGGTACATCCTTATGTTATAAAAACAAATCTATATAATTTATATTATTATTAATACTGAATTATCATTTGTTCAGTTAATATTCTTCAAAAGCCACGATAAATTTATTTCATGAATATTTTTCTGCTATATTTTACTGTGATAGTAAAAACTGATTTAATGAGTCTGAGTTTGCTTTCGACTAAAGTTGATTAAAGCTTTGGATGAATATTTTCTAATGTTTAAAATTTGTGTAGCCTCCAAAGAAGGACGCTAAAGGTGGTGCGAAGCAACCACAAAAAACCCAGAAGAAAAAAGAAGGGTCAGGTGGTGGAAAGGCAAAAAAGAAGGTATGTTTTTTCCCAAATGCTTTATAATTACAGTCTATAAATTTTATGAACACTATGGGTTGCCCCTAAATGAACATTTCTGTTTGCCTTTCATTGATACATTATGAGTATATGTTTTACTCGAGTAATCTTTGAGTTATTGTTTTCATATGATGACAGCTTTTTTGCAAGAGATCCATGATTGTTAAAACTGATTTAATGAGTCTGATATAATTAAATATAGAAATATGATTACTTATCTTTTGCATTTTATTAACCCTTGATATATTTTTGCAGAAGTGGTCTAAAGGCAAAGTTCGTGATAAACTAAATAATCAAGTACTCTTCGACAAAGCTACCTATGATAAGCTTTACAAGGAAGTTCCATCCTATAAATTGATCACTCCCTCAGTTGTCTCTGAGAGACTTAAAATCAGTGGATCTCTGGCCAGGAAGGCATTGATCGAACTCCAACAAAAAAGTTTGATAAGGCAAGTCGTTCAACATAGCTCCCAACTTATATATACTCGTACTACAAAAGGCGATGACCAAGCTTCTTAGTTGTATTTATAATAAAACTTAGAAAAGGATATATAAACTTTTAATTCTGAAAGAATTTCTCTCCTCTTCCTATGATAATATTAAAACATCTTTTATTATACAGGGTACCTAAGTTATCTCTGGCCAAATTTCATGAGGTGATTCTACAGGTAATTGTAATTAAAATTTTCACTAAAAACATAGTATAACTTGAAAACTATCATTTAAATCAAAATTCAATGTACACCATTGGAAAGAGCGGAAAATTTTCCTTAAATCAGGGTGGTCTCATGGAGATTTTTTATAAAGAACTTGCTTATTATAGAGCGGTTAAGGAAAAAATGGTTATAAATTTTTAATTGAGGAACTAAAATGAGAAAAGGTTTTTCAAAGAATACCCATAATTTTAAATATACAGAATTTTTATAAAATTTGTGAATTTATGAAAGGACAATTTGAAGAAAAAGTGCACTTTTAAACATAATATAAAAATAAAAAATGAAATTATTATAGAAACAAAATTCGCCTAAATAATAAGACTACCAGATAATACCAAATTAGTTTCGTGAGATGTTAAGAACCTCTTTACTAGTATCCCTCCATTAGAAGCAATAGAACTGATAAAACTCATTTGCATAGATTGCTCAAAAAATCTATATTGGTTGAACGGGTAGAAATTTTAGAATCCGTTTATCTGAACATAAAAGGAATTTTGATAATGATAAGAAAGACTCACATTAAGCGAAACACCTTTTAGAAAGAATCACAAGTTTTCATATAATTTTGATATTTATATGTTGAAAACAGAAGTCTCAAATTGAATTTATGGGAAATTATGAATAAATAAGCATAAAGATAACATCCTTTTAAACGACCATACCGATTTTTATTACATCCCTTTTTATTATTATTAAGAGATTAATTTTGATTAATGATTATGAGTAGAATACCTTTCTGTTATGAACCACTCAAAATAACATCTGTACACTTTTCAAAAATTCAAAACAGAAACTGTGCACCTTTTACTCTGACGAAGTCCTTTGAGATGAACGGAACGTAAGTAATTACCATTAAAATAAAGTAGAAACAGAAACATGTGTTTCATCAACAAAAGAATTATGAATAATTTCTCCTAAGCAACGGCCAAATCAGTGCAATCCAAGATATCCCCATATGAGATCCAGTTTTTGGATGAAACCGATAATCTTGTTCATAGGTATTTTTCCAGCTCACAGTTGGCTCTAATAGACTGATCAGTCCTAGAATCTGATGCAACTTACTGCTGGGCACTACTCTGAGATGATATGCATGGCTGTTTCCAAGACCGCCTGCATTCATCATCTTCAGCCAGACCCACTTTGTGCAAATACGCTTTCAGCCATAATCCCAATAAGTATTCTGGCTTTAGTACGTTTGGTTAGCTCATTTTAACAATTTGTAGCAAAGTTAAAAAATTCCCTAAAATCTTGAAAATTTATACATACACACATATGAATAAATCTCTAAATAAATTTAGGGAATTGTTTTATGGTATATTTAAACTTTGCACTAATACAAACGGTCAAAAATAAAACTCTTAAAGGTCTATGAAATGAAGCTCTGACTTGCTGATATATCGATAAATATCTTACCTATGTTGATAAAAATATTTTAATCTTCATTGAAACAAAAAATAATATAAATAACCTAGGCAAAAAAAATTATCACTTGAGCTCTGATAGAAAAATACTTCTAAATTATTTTGCTTTTAAGCTTGTTTAACAAATCCATCACTTTCTCAGGTTAAGATGTTGGAGGGAATGATATAGTCAGTTGTAATAATTTAGACAACTTAAAATTGCATGTTGATGAGTCACATATTCCTTAGTATCAATTGCTCTTTGATTGCAATATAATTTTAAGTAACAAATTATTTCCAATATTAAAGCAGCCTCCAAATATTGGTGAAAAATGCTCCAAATTTCATAATATCTTATACACTGTAATAGCCTGTTCTCTTTTAAATTAAATGTTATGAGTTTACTATTTGAAACAAATTTACCGAAGTGAAAATATTAGCTTCAATTAAATATCAAGAATGGCTCTTCATTGCTATAACAGAAAATCAGACATAATATTCAAAAATAAAGAAACTTTAATTTAAAAATATAAAGAAATTACAAAAAATGTTCATTGAAGCCTTCCAGAAAACAATATTTTATTATTTAAAAGTACAATACTGCACAATCATTAAAAGTGATAAAGATATGGAAGGTTTCAAATATCATTTATTATATATTATTATGAACACATCAAGACAGTCAAGAAGCGTTTTTAAAAATGCAATCCTTGAATATAGTTAAATAAAGGTTACTAAATGAGAAAGAAGCTCAGCATATAAATAGTGGAGAAGGGAATATTCACAAACTTTTCAGATATACCTTTTAAAAACGCTTAGCTGTAATGTAATATAAAATTTGTTATCAAATCTAATAAATTATAATTACTCATTAGGTACCTACTAAGCTTCTTTATACATTTCTAAGACAAACTTTTTATATTCTTCTGGTTTTAGCCATTTTTCTGCTGCTAGTGTATTAAGAGGACTATCTACATTAGGTGCCCCTAACAAAGCCTGAACTGAAATCAAAATTGTCCTCACATCATAAAGCGCAGACCATTTCTCCTTTAATATATCTAAGCAAATATTCCCTTTTGTATCTATATTTGGATGAAAACATGGAGTTAAGAATTTGACCATAGGAGCTGAATACGGATATGAACTAGGAAATTTCAGCTTAAGTTTGAATCTCATATTTTCATACACAGAATCCTTTGGACCCATAATAGTGCCAATCCAACTGAAGAAATTGTCTCCATCTGGGAAAGCTGAGATAGTTTTATCCTGACACATCATTAGGGACATCAATTCTTTGTGTAATCTATAAAGAAAAATGATAACCAAAAATTTTTTTCATATATATTTTACTACTAACCTCTTTGATACTGCATGGTTATCGGATGGGGTTCTTTTGGAATCATCGTTTTGCTTGGCATTATCACTAGTGGATTGAAATGCGGGATTATAATTTTGAGCCATTCTTTAAGCCAAACTTAAAAAATTCTTCAATCACTCACAAAAATTCGTTAAAATTATTTTGACAGTAAATATTTCAATCCAACCAATCACGAACAAAACCAGAAATAAAAGGAATGATGGTAAACCATAGAAAAATCAATATTACTCCCACGCGTCGAAAATTACAACTACCTTACAAAAACTCTACAATAATCTATCAAAAATAGTTTGGTCCAATGAAACTATATTAATGGATGACCCGTATTTAGCAAAATTTTGAAATTTATCAATTAAAAGGGTTTCAAGATGTAGAAGATTATTTAATATTGACGACTTATTTATTTTTTGAAAATTTACTGTATATTGGAAAATAAAACACTATATTTAAATGAATTTTCACAATTTATCCATTGATAATGTGAAAATTTGAGAAAATATAGCATCTTTTCTTCCATATAGAAGATTAAATGAATTTTCTGAATAATTTTTTTTGTTGAACAAATTCTTTTTATTAGATTTTGCCATTTTATTCATAATTTAAAGAACTAAAAATGTTGAATAGCAGTTCTCAAGGTGTTAAAATGTGTAATAGTACAGATTAATCTGTGGCAACTGTGGTAATAGATTACTACCTACTAATTATATTAAACTATGAGAGAATGAAGTGACTACTAGCATAGGTGACTGTATGCTACTAGATGGTAATTGTATATTCGGTTGCATATTGTATACAAGAGTTACTAGAGCTATTCTAAAGCTTTTGACTATTACCATTGTTCAAAGTTTTCTCTTTAAACAATGATATTACTCAAATCTGATGCATGTACAATTACTGTAGAAGTAAATGTAATAACAATTCTGTACTGGTTTAATTGGTCAAATCATTGAAAATACACTTTTATTTACTGATATTAAGATGGCGTACGGATATAGAACAGAGCCTGACCAGAACAGAATACTGAGTTGATTCTCTAGAGATATGAAGATGAATTTCAGCTTAATTGATGTCACATGCTCAGAATTCAGGGTTTTCTCAAACTGAGAACTAAATAATGACTATGCAGGAGCGTAATGGAGCTCTAAACGATATCAAAGTTTAAAAGTTCCAGAGATTATTGAAACACTAGGAAAAAGATTTGACAAGTAAAATACTTTTAATAGAGAGTACTCTAAAGATGGCGAAAGAAATTTCATGAAAAATCGTGATAAATACATTTTTCATAACAAGAATCCAGGTTTTTTGCCTCCCCCTCCCCCGGGATTGTTCTCTAGGAATTTGTAGCGAAAAACGGACTGTTAGAAGAATATCAAAGCAAACGGTCACAAGCCCCAAAATGGCAATTAAGGAAATCACAACCATATAAACTAGGACCTGGACGAACGAGAAAAACAGATACGACAGAGCTCAATCCTTCCGAAACTTAATATGTGGGATGAGTGAATGTTTTTCTTAGCTTAGAGTGTGATAACCAACTAAAAGGACAGCAAAAGCCACCAACGCTAATAGGATAAAATTTATCGATATAATGAATGCTTAAAAAGACAAAGAAGTTCAAGTAGAATAGACACTGTTATTCCTTTTTTTACTTTTTCCCCCCACCAAAGATAGGGGAAATATATTTTAATACGACCCTGCCTTTCTAGTGTATTCAGAGGCGCCAACCCCATCAATCATCTGACATTCTAGGGATATTTGTGCAGCAACAATTGCCGGTGAATTGACGTTTGAGAATATTTGACAATTGTGTGGAAGGAAAGGAAAATTTAGAAAAGAGGGGCATTGGTTTAACAAATTGTTTGAAGAAAGAAAAACAGTTGCTTTGGCGGAAAATGGCAAAAACTTATGATTATCTGTTCAAATTACTTCTCATTGGAGACTCAGGCGTAGGCAAAACTTGTGTTTTATTCCGTTTTTCTGAAGATGCTTATAACACTACCTTTATTTCAACTATAGGTGAGTCACAATTTATTTTTTATGTCAAGAATTTTGGAGTTATTAAATTCGTATAATTATTTTTTGAAAAACATTAATTTAAAGTTACGAAAATTAGGATTATTACTTTGATAATTTGATGTGTTTTGATGTGCATAACCACACCTCTTTCTTCTTATAAATTTCAGAGAGAATTTGAAATAATTATTCATTTTTGACATCATATTTGACTAAATGCATTTTGTATCCGTAATTTTCTAAATGAAACGTTCTCTACAAACTTGTTATGCCTAAATTGAATTTTGGGCCAAAGGTTGTTATCTTTCTAAAGTTTTGTATGTATAAATAGACATGAAAAAATTACCGTAATTAACGTCATTATTCAGAAACTAATTGTGTTTTTCAGGTATAGATTTTAAGATCCGAACAATAGAACTTGATGGAAAAAAAATTAAGTTACAAATATGGTAAGTAATGGTTTCTATTTTAATTCAAGTAATTTATAATGTTATATGTAGGGACACAGCAGGTCAGGAAAGATTTAGAACCATAACAACAGCTTACTACCGTGGGGCTATGGGTATTATGCTAGTGTATGACATTACTAATGAGAAAAGTTTTGAAAACATTAAGAATTGGATTAGAAATATTGAGGAAAATGCATCAGCAGATGTGGAGAAAATGTTGCTTGGAAATAAGTGTGAACTTGAAGAAAAGAGACAAGTTTCAAAAGAACGTGGAGAACAGTTAGCTGTGGAGTATGGAATAAAATTCATAGAAACCAGTGCTAAAGCTAGTATTAGAGTGGAAGAAGCTTTTTACACGTTAGCTAGGGACATTAAAGCTAAAATGGAAAAGAAATTGGTGAGTCCACAAAAGTATACACTTATATTTTGAAACATTTATTTTTCCATGTTGAATCTGTCATATTACTAAACTTAACAAATATTTTCCAATTCTAATTCAGAGAAAAAAATTGAGTTGTGAAAGAAGCAACAAGTTTTCAAGCTTAAGTGTAAAGAAAGGAGCTTTATAATGTATTCTTTTATTTTTCAACGTATTCCATGTTTCTGAATCTTTTATAGTTTCTTAATTCAAAATTCTGATTTGGAGGAATTCCAATAAATGATTTCCAAAAAGGAACCAGTGATACCAACATTAAATCTAGAGTCAACTCTAGCTTATAAAAATATAATTATAAAACTTTTGAAAAACTTTGTAATGTTGAAAATGATCATAGGGATTAAATAATCTCTTTGTTCTGAAAATATTAATGTTCACAGATTTATGTCTATACTCCAAGCTGGTTTAGAGCTGATTTTTCCCCTCTGAAAATTTCTAGTTGCTATGGTTATTAATATTTTCAGAATTTTGGGGTAATTCAATGAATATATATTTAGATCAATAACTTTAGGATCTTGGAGAAGTTTATATGTAATCCTTTAAAAATGTCAGTTTTGCATAAGTCGGAATAAGTTCAGTGCTCTCAAATGGTATCATTGAATATTTACAGGAAGTTAGCTATTGATTGCAATAGGTCTTTCTGTTATTACTGTTATTACAAAGTGACTTCCTCTCTACTTTTATAAAATATTACATAAATAACAACATAATTTGAACATACAAGTAACACTTCTTATTTGATTTTTGTTAAAAGGCAAAATAATTTGAAAGTTTCTACTGTTTGCAAGAAAAGGGGAATTTTTCTACATATTTTGGGATTGGTACTATTGTTCTTCACATGTTGTATATCTGTTGACAATTGCTGTCAGTTTTCAGCAAGTACAACATATTCTGTAGTGAGTCTTTCCAATATAGCCAACCTTCTGAAAATAAAAAAAAATACATTTCTATGACAAGGATTTACTGCATATTCTGAAGTTCATACTTTAATGACCAAGTCACAAAGCCTTCTAGTAGTGGTTTTGGTAATGAATTCATTACAAACATCACTACTATTTGTGTGATTTTAAATATGTTTACTCATTAGGGAATAAACTTCACAGTAGGGGTTGAGTTATTTTCAAAAAATTAAAATTTTTTAAATTAATAAATTTATTGATTGAGTAACATGTATTCAAATCATTTTAAACAACATTATAAGAACATTCTTTGGTACTGAATATGTGCTTGAGTAGATTAAATTCTTTCAATACACATAGTGTAAGTTAAAGTTGAGAAGATAAATCAAGAGAAATGTCAAAAAAGTTGTTTATAAATCGTCTAGGACCGAATAAGTGAATCTAACTTTCACAGTAAAAGTTTTTGAATAAAGTAAAGATACATCTAATCATAGGTTGTTAGAGCATGCTCCAAACATGATAGTTTACTACTCTGTCAAGAAAGTACCGGGAATTTTCAATTAAAACAACATTTTTACATTTAATCATCAAAATTTATTGGGTCGCCTTCAAAATAGGCTCCATTTGCTCTAATACATCTATGCCAACGGCACTTCCAATTATCGAAACATTTTTTATAGGCGCTTTCCGGGATGGACTTTAGCTCTCGCGCCGAATTTTGTTTTATGGCTTCAATTGACTCAAAAAGGGGTGCCACGAAGGGGCAATTTTAGTTTTGGGAAGAGGAAAAAGTCGCAGGGAGCCAAATCCGGCGAATACGGTGGTTGCTGAAGCACGTTTGTTGAGTTTTTGGCGAGAAAGTCAGTCACAATCGTAGCTCGGTGAGAAGGCGCGTTATCGTCATGCAAAATCCATGAGTTGTTCGCCCACAAATTTGGCCGCTTCTTACGGATACGCTCACGCAAACGTTTCATAACGCCTAGGTAATACTCCTTGTTTACCGTCTGACCCTCTGGAACGAATTCGTAGTGCACCACGCCACGGATATCGAAGAAAACAATGAGCATCACCTTCATTTTCGAGCGGCTTTGGCGTGGTTTTTTCGGATTCGGCTCATTTTTTGCCACCCATTCCGATGATTGCTGGCTTGTTTGCATATCGTACTCGTAGACCCAGGTCTCATCACCAGTTATAATGCGTTCCATTAATGTAGAATCGGAATTACAGCGATCCAGCATGTCTGAAGCAACCTGTTCGCGATGACGTTTTTGAAGAAAATTCAGGTCTTTCGCTACGAGTCGTGCGGCCACCTTTCTCATGCCCAAAATATCAATCAAAATCGTACGTGCGGACTCGTGGGATATCTTAAGATCATGTGCTATCTCTCTCAAGCTGGTACGACGGTTTTCCAGCACCCTTTCCTTAATTTTATCGACGTTATCTTCGATCGAAGCCGTCGATGGGCGACCACTTCACGACCGTCCTTGAAGGCTCTGTACCACTGATATGCACGAGTTTTCCATAGAGCATTATCACCAAAGGCCTTTTGCAACATTTTCAATGCATCGGCACACGAAAATTCATTTGCAACACAAAACTTTAAACAAATTGTTTGCTCAACGTAATCACCCATAGTAAAAATAGGCACGCACTCTGATATCGACTGACTTAATCAGCTGTTGCAAACACACTAGTTGACAGATCCCGCTCAAGCTTGGCATAGTAATTAAGGACAGTGGTACCAACCTAGGAAAAAAATTTTTCACCTGCCTCATTGCCCCGCCAGATTTAAATCGATAATTCCCGGTACTTTCTTGACAGAATGTATAGATTGGTTTTCACTTGAAACCATCGTTGATTCCCATATATATCTTATATTAATTTTCAAATTCTCAGCTGAATATTGTCAATTTTCTGGAAGGTATTGAATGGAAATTTATTTTTATATGCTTATAACATTCCTATTGTTATCTCATATTTAAGTAGTTGATTTGAAGTCAATTCAAATGGACGTATTTTCTGACTCAATAAATGGATTTCGTTTATTCGAAATCTTTATTTTCCCATTTGAGTTTAGAATCTACTGTGCAAATTTGAAGTGTTTAAGTTTTTTCTTACGAGTACTATTATATTATATTAACGCTCTTAGGATGTCTGTCTCAAGTCAATTGGTCAAAAATTGCAAGTTTTTCTCAGTTTTTGCATAATGATATTCATGTATCACCATTCGCATTTATATCCTGGTCAGTTTTGCACAAAAAAATTGTGAAAAGCACCAATGTGAAGTTGGAAGCTTTTGCACTCTTGTTCTTATCACCCAGGATTCTCAAGAAATTTGGCATTAGAGTTCTTGTCCTTATTATTATTATTTATGGCATCTGTCCACCCTACCACTGCGTCCGCACGAACTATTGTGGTTCACCCCTAATTTTATATCTCCCCGACGAGATCCAGTTTTTGGATGAAACCGATAATCTTGTTCAGGGGTAATTTTTTCAGTTCACTGTGGGTTATGAAAGCCTGGCCAAAGACCTCGAATCTGATGCGACTCACCGCTGGGCACTCTGAGACTATGTGCATGGCTGTTTCAGCGTCCTCAAGACACAGCCTGCATTCATCGTCTTCAGCCAGACCGATTTTGTGCAAATGCGCTTTCAGTCTGCAGTGATCTGTCATAATTCCGACAAGTGTTCTTAGTTTGGTCCTATCCAGACCTAGCGCTAGGTTCGCCATCTTTATGTTCGAAGCTGTTCCAAGGAACAACTTCAAGTGTTTCAGGCCAGAATGGCTCCGCCAGAAAGACTCTACCCTTGAGTTCATTCTGCCTGTTATCGCCTCGTTAGCCACGTCATGTGGTATTCCCAGGAATGGTTCCGGTCCTATCAGAGCAGCTCCAGCAAATGCCAGCCGATCCGCCTCCTTGTTACCCAAATAGTTTGAGTGGCTCAGTATCCAAACCAGAGTGTCTCCGTTATACATACCGAGCCTGTTTAAAGCCGTGCGGCAACTCCAGACTGTTTTGGATGTAAAACAGCTGGATTCCAGAGCTTTTAGTACTGATTGACTCTCAGTAAATATTTTGATTTTACCGTGGTGGATTTGCCGTTTTATCAGCAGTTCCGCCGCGGTCTCAATGGCAAATATTTCTGCCTGGATTATGGTTGCGTTTTGACCGAGACTTGTCCTTATTCTACATCTAAATACTAAATTTAAACATAGGTCTGCTATGGTTTCCGCATAATTAGTTTCATATAACAATCCTTTCAGTTTTCTGACTTACGTAAGTTAAAGAAATAGATTTTGTTTCTTTAATTAAATGAATGGAGTAGGTGGTTGACTCTAGGTGAAACGTTATAACAATTTAAAACAGAAAATTCACACAGTTTTTATGTTTCACAATTTATTCAGAATCCTGACTCGTGTTCCGGTCTTTAGACCATCTTCAAAGGAGTACAAAAAGGAACTAAACTTAAAATTGAAAAAGTTCTTTTATTACACTTAGGACATCTGTGTACTTTTATGGCGCATGGAAATAACAAATATTGCCAAAGAGTATTTGGGAATTTGTTAAATTCTTCTTTTTCTCAATAGCTTTTTTGATTGAAAAAAATCTTCAAACAGTCCATCAATTTACACTTTTTAACATAGTAACATAGTAGAGTGACATCTTTCTCATTAAAAAAATGATTATTTTCTATTTAATTTTCTGCAAAACCGATTGATTTCTGGTTTTTCAAAATAGACATCCTAAGTTCTTTGATTCTATGTTGTAAACATTGGCCTATATGTGTAGCATTACAATCATCACATTTAATTTGATAAATCCCCGATTCGAAAAAGTTGGGGTTCCTTTCTAAGATGTTTGTGAACAATAAAGAAAGGAACCCCAACTTTTCCGAATCGGGGATTTATCAAACTAAATGTGATGGTTGTAATGCTACATATATAGGACAGACAGGCCGATGTTTACAGCATAGAATCAAAGAACATAGGATGTCTATTTTGAAAAACCAGAAATCAACCGGTTTTGCAGAACATTGTATAGAAAATAATCATTTTTTTAATGAGAAAGATGTCACTCTACTATATAATGTTAAAAAGAGTAAATTGATGGACTGGTTGGAGATTTTTTCAATCAAAAAAGCTATTGAGAAAAAGGAGAATTTAACAAATTCCCAAATACTCTTTGGCAATATTTGTTATTTCCATTTTTTTTTAATAAAATTAATATTTTGTTTCATTTAAATTTTTAAATGTGGGGTGGGCTAATGTTGAGGCTATTTTGTAATTGATTTAGTTCAAGGGACTATCTATAATTGTCGGATTAAATTAATTATTTGAAGCTATTTTCTTGACAATATTATATTCTTTTTCTTGTCTCAGGTATTTTAATTTAACTTTATTGGTTCCACATTAGTTCTTGACTATAGTTGGTTTGGTGGGTTGTGTAGGATGTTATTGACACTGACTCACCAGATCACTACAAATGTTGATCACTTTGTCCAATAATTCCGACTGAATTTTCCATTAACTTGATCAATATTCTCTTCCAAGTTATCCAAAGTCTGCGACTTGTTGGCATAGATTTGTGTTTTCACATAGCCTCAAAGAAAATGATCTAGAGGTGTCAAATCACATGACCTTGGCGGCCAATTCACAAATGTTCCTATCGCAAAAAATATGGCTTACCTGAGAAGATAATTCTTTGGCCCAAACCAGGATCGTGTTCCAATTGATCAAGAGCCCAGTCAGCAAACTCTCGATGCAGTTTGTGGTCATTTCGAAAATTTCAACTGCGATGTTTAGAGAACAGAAAAAACTTCTTAACTAAACCACATCCAACATCTCCGTATTCAAAAAATGTTGGGGGTTGTTGCCATCCTTAGGTGGTTTTTTCGGAACAATATCATCATAGGAATTCTTTCTGCCTAATACAGAACTCAAAAATTATTTTTGGATTCTTCAAAACTCTTAGATTCTTGAGTTTGAATGGTTCAACTGTCCGTTCAACATCACCTTTTGACGGTAAATTCAATATTACATTATTTCATGAATAATGAACTGATTTTGAAAATTTTAACTGGGTGGTGTACAGAATATAAATAACTTTCAAACTAACCAACACTCGACATCTCTTCCCTATTCAAATGATGCCCTTCATGGGGGTGGTTTATTCGGAACAAACTCATGATAAAAATTCGTCCCCCTCAAAACAGAAGTTGACCTGTTTTTTTTAAATCTTCGTTTCTGAGTTCTGGGGGGGGGGTCAAATTTTCACCCTGTATTATCAGCACAGGGGTTGGTAAATAACTAATGAAGAATCAAAGGAAATACGAAGTATTGACCAAATTATTCAAATTCATCACCTAATACAGATTGATTTAATCGAATATTAAGGAATAACTTCCTATCTTCGACAGTTGATTGCGGCCATATTGTTGAAGCTACATCTCTCGAATTGAATGTCATTTTTTCAGTCTGTTTTGCCAAATTACCATAGACGGATAAAGCGTTCAAAAACACGTCTAAATGTTTTCAAGAGATTTATTTAGATTGAAATCTGTGGAGGTTTCCGGAGAATTAATCCAGCTATTTTATCTATAATGTATGAGGTTTTGTTCAGTATATTATTTCCCCGCTCTTTCTTGCTAATATGTAACGATGCAGATCGAAGGGATCTCATTTTGATGAGATTTTCTGTTTCATCAAGAAAACAGTTCTGAAATCACGACTTTTATTTGGCTTTCGAATGACGAGAAACAGAATTCTGTGTTTTTTTCATCATATGTACTTTACAGATGTAAAAATTTGAAGGGAAATGGATTGCTGAAAAAACGCAGTGCCATTTTTATATCGGCAATTTGCGGGGAAATTATTTGTTTTGAAGAGTTCTACTAGGTGTTAAAAAAGTAATTATCTTTAAAAACAGCCTGTATATGTGTAAGGGTTTAAATTTCATAATAAGAGTTGAATTAAAGCTATAAAAACTGAGTTTATCCATAGCGATTTTTAAGCAATAATTATAAACAGCGTAAATTAATTCCTCTTATTGCAATTTGAATTATCCAGCTAAAATAAACAAAAATAACGTGAAAAACAGCGATGAAAATTATCTCATTATAATCCAATGCAACAAAATATCCGAACTGCCAGGTGAATAATTGATGAAAACAAACATAATATGATATGAAATTGTTTTCATGAACATAAATCATTAAAATTAAAAAGGCAATGACCATTAGTTTTCAACGAGCTTAATTGATCAAAAAATGAGTGATCATTAGTTTTCAAATTGATTATTTTCAGTCACTTTTTTCTCCATTTATATTTTTATCGCCTTTAGTTTGTCTGGATCCCGAATCCCACATTCTTGTTGCCCTAGGGAAAGATAACTAAACATTTTCAATTGGTGTGTTTAAATTGGACGCTTTCGAGTTAATTGAGTTCCTACAAACGTGACTAATACTTGTAAATATTTACCATTTCGTTTCAGTAAAACGACTGAATTGATGTCATTATCATTTAAAGTACCGAGCGTTGAATGTTTGCCTAAAATTTTTTTTTCCGAGAAGATACAAAAATCGACTGTTTACATACGAGGTGTGGCAATTAAAGGAAGATATCGGGTGTTTTTTTTAGAGTGATAGAACTTTAAATTGAAATAAAACGCATTTAAATTAATATTGAAGCCAATTTTTTTTTATTTGAAAGATAATTTCATGACATTTATGTTTTAAAAATAATTTCCGGCATATGCCCACCACGACTAGCTCTGAAGAACCGCATTCGACCAGACCAATTTTGGACTACTTTTTCGAGTAATTCTGGCCTTATTTCATCAATAACACGGGTTATGTTGGCTTCCAAAGCGTCAATTGTTTCTGGTTTATATAAACCAATCACTTGACATAACCCCAAAGAAAATAATCCAGAGGAGTTATGTCGCATGATCTTGGAGGCCAATTAATTGGACCATTTCTCGAAATAATGTCAAAAATATATATAATATCGCCAATAAATCAATTGTTAAGGTAGCAGCATGACGTGTAGCACCATCTTGTTGGAACCAAAACACTTCTGGTCGATACCATTAAAATTTTGGAACAAATAATCATTGATCATCGAGCAACATTCACTGTAACATTAGCTCCAGCATCGTTTTTAAAGCAATGTGGACCGATGATGCCTTCAGCGTGTAAAGCACACCATAAAGTGCGTTTTTCAGGATGCCATGGAACCTGCAGAACTTCTTGAGGATTGTTTTCACTCCATATGCGGCAATTTTGCTTGTTTACATAGCCGTTCAACCAGAAATGAGCTTCATCAGTAAACGCAATTTTACGATAAAAAAGTGGATCAACTTCAAGCTGTTTTAGGGCCCAATCAGCAAACAAACGACGCTTATTATGGTCAAATGGCTTTAGTTCTTGAACCAGTTGGATCTTGTATAGGTCTAGACCAAGATATTTGCGCAAAAATTTCCATGTGGTGGATGCACAGAGTCCAACTTGTTGTGAACGTTGACGAATAGTCAAATCTGGATCATCAATAACACTATGACTTACAGCAGCGATATTTTCTTCTGTACATACAGTTCTTTGTCTTGTTGTTGTTGCATCGAGTAGAGAAAATGTCCGAAATCTATCGATAGTTCGACGAATAAGCTGCTCTGATGGACGATTATGTTAACCATAAATTCCACGAAGTGCTCTATAAGTTTGACGAATAGAACACTGATTTTGAGAATAAATTTCAACAATTTGTAAACGTTGTTGCGGTCTTTCCATGATAATTTGTCAATGCTTACTGAGCAGAAAAGTCAAAACAAAAAGGCTTCTTCCTTCTGTCAAATCACAGTTATCCCTATCGAAAGTTCTATCACCCTTAAAAATCCCCGATATTTATACCCTCAGATAGTGTCATTAGTGAATGAGTTAATTAGATTATTCACATTATCAGCAAAACACCCCGATACCTCCCCTCGTATTTTTACTCTTATTAGTTTTCCACCATACTTTTCGTCTTTATCTATGCAATGTTGTATATTTGTTTTTCATAAAAAACTGCTGTACAAGTGCTTACAATATTTTTCAGAATGAACTTCGGGTCAAGTAGTCTTGATTTGTTTTCTCAGATAATTAATTTTTTCAATTTGGTACCTATCAAAATTATCTAACCTCTTGAAAATTTTACGGTTTTTTGCGAGTACGTCGAATTGAAATATTGAATAAAAATTTGTCGAACTGTGCTATCGTTTTGCCCATATGTTTGTAATTTTCGAATTTTAAGCGGAAAATGGTCTCAAACTAAAGTCGAAAAAGATATGATAGTCTTGTACTGGTTTTCGAGCCACTATTACGTCCTAGATAGATCAGGTTAGATCATAAACATCAAATTGCAAAATGTTTCAATGTTGGCGTTCAAGTACCTAATTTACTATTCAAAATTACGCTTATGTCATGTACTTATGTAAATTGGATTGAATGCATTTATCGCCTATTTATTTATTAAAAGCTAGATTCCTTTGTAACACTCCCATTTATCTGCAACCCACTCAGGGTGGCTGGATATACATTCTGTCAAGAAAGTACCGGGAATTATCGATTTAAATCTGGCGGGGCAATGAGGCAGGTAAAAATTTTTTTCCTAGGTTGGTACCACTGTCCTTAATTACTATGCCAAGCTTGAGCGGGATCTGTCAACTAGTGTGTTTGCAACAGCTGATTAAGTCAGTCGATGTCAGAGTGCGTGCCGATTTTTACTATGGGTGAATACGTTGAGCAAAGAATTTGTTTAAAGTTTTGTGTTGCAAATGAATTTTCGTGTGCCGATGCATTGAAAATGTTGCAAAAGGCCTTTGGTGATAATGCTCTATCGAAAACTCGTGCATATCAGTGGTACAGAGCCTTCAAGGACGGTCGTGAAGTGGACGCCCATCGACGGCTTCGATCGAAGATAACGTCGATAAAATTAAGGAAAGGGTGCTGGAAAACCGTCGTACCAGCTTGAGAGAGATAGCACATGATCTAAAGATATCCCACGAGTCCGCACGTACGATTTTGATTGATATTTTGGGCATGAGAAAGGTGGCCGCACGACTCGTACCGAAAGACCTGAATTTTCTTCAAAAACGTCATCGCGAACAGGTTGCTTCAGACATGCTGGATCGCTGTAATTCCGATTCTACATTCATGGAACGCATTATAACTGGTGATGAGACCTGGGTCTACGAGTACGATATGCAAACAAGCCAGCAATCATCGGAATGGGTGGCAAAAAATGAGCCGAAACCGAAAAAACCACGCCAAAGCCGCTCGAAAATGAAGGTGATGCTCATTGTTTTCTTCGATATCCGTGGCGTGGTGCACTACGAATTCGTTCCAGAGGGTCAGACGGTAAACAAGGAGTATTACCTAGGCGTTATGAAACGTTTGCGTGAGCGTATCCGTAAGAAGCGGCCAAATTTGTGGGCGAACAACTCATGGATTTTGCATGACGATAACGCGCCTTCTCACCGAGCTACGATTGTGACTGACTTTCTCGCCAAAAACTCAACAAACGTGCTTCAGCAACCACCGTATTCGCTGGATTTGGCTCCCTGCGACTTTTTCCTCTTCCCAAAACTAAAATTGCCCCTTCGTGGCACCCGTTTTGAGTCGATTGAAGCCATAAAACAAAATTCGGCGCGAGAGCTAAAGTCCATCCCGGAAAGCGCCTATAAAAAAATGTTTCGATAATTGGAAGTGCCGTTGGCATAGATGTATTGGAGCAAATGGAGCCTATTTTGAAGGCGACCCAATAAATTTTGACGATTAAATGTAAAAATGTTGTTTTAATTGAAAATTCCCGGTACTTTCTTGACAGAGTAGTATAAGGGTGATTACCTCAATATAATGAAGGTAATTGTGTGTGAAACTTTTTATTATTTCCTACTTTCAAGAAAAATTAAGTTGATTTCACTTTTTAAATAATCAAACAAGAAAAATAACGAAATAATACCAAATATAAACCTTTTTCTAACTATTAACCTTTACTACTGTCATCATTTACTACATTCTACTCATAATTGTGAACCGGAAATGATTTTAGACAGTTATAAGGTAACTTCGAATTCTGTTGGCCTTTATTTGATAGAAATTCATTGTACAGTAATTAACTAATAAAAATATAGATTGTTTTCTATTTACAGGGTGACAAGAAAAACCTCGGACAAACTTTTTTTCAATTAACTTTATTAAACAAAAGAAATTAAACAAAACAACAACGAATAATAATAACCTAAACATTTGGTAATAATATATTTAAGCGGTTTCGAAGTGGCTTCCTTTGGCGGCGATACATAGCTTCAGACGGTTCTTGAAATTTTCGGCAATGAGCCGCAGGGATTGCTTCAGCGATCCAAACTTTTGTGGTGTTTAGTACACACCCAGAGCTCCAAAATCGACCACACGCTGTAGTCCATTGGGTTGAGATCCGGCGAGAAGGTCGGCCATTCGGCAGATGTGATGAAACTCGGAAAACGGGTTTTACACTATTCTTCCGTCATTTTCGCTTTGTGAGTCGGAGCGGAGTCCTGTTGAAAGGTCCAATGCGTATCGGCGAAGTGCTGCTGGGACCACGGAAGTACTACGGCTTCGAGAATGTCGCAGCGGGGTAGACTTCTTGATTGATTTTGACCCATTGATCCACGAAAAACGGGGTTTTGCCACCCCGCTGATGATAATATACCCATGAATTTGCAATCAAAAGATGCCTTGACGTTTTCCGGGAAAACGCTTTCGGAAATATTCGACTGTATTATTTTATTTGGGCCACCTATATACAGTTCGTTTTTATGTAGGTCTAGGCATGAATTGGAAGATCCTGTATAACCCTCATTTTCTAAAAATATAACTGTAATTATGTATGAAAATTATTAGGTCGACGGCAGATGGAAAATATACACAGTTGCCAAGTTGATACTTAGTGACACCACTGTTAACACTTCTTGATGAAATTTCATTCTGACTAACATGTTTTTTCGTCATTTCGACAAGTTACTACTTTTTTACTGAGAAAGTGATACCGATAATTATGATATTTTATAGTTGATTCATATTTTCATTCATATTCTTTGAGTTTTCTCAATGAATGATTATACTTTATATTAGAAAGTTTAATAAAATCTGCTCTTCAAAATTTAATGAAGATGCATATATTCGGTATCATCTTGATATTTTTTATTACTCATGCGGGGAAAGTACTATCTTTGCGCTTGCTTTTGGGGTCGAAAAGACGCTAATTGCCCACTTCACAATTACCACACGAGTTTTGAGTAAATTTAATGTCGATTTGAGTGCGACAAGTAAACTTCTCGCACGCAAATTTTCATTGGCACACGCAAATTGACAAAATTAAAATAAGACAGCCGAACTGTCAATACTAAATAACTAAGATTGGCATTTAAATAAAAATATCTTATACTCCCATTATCCCCGCATTCGTAATAAAAAATAGTATGTGCAACTCGTTTGAGGTTGTCGATTGCCCATTCGCTAATTGCCCACTTCACAATCACCACACGAGTTTTGAGTAAATTTAATGTAGATTTGAGTGCGACAAGTAAACTTCTCGCACGCAAATTTCACTCGAGTGAAGCGATTCGCTCGTGCGCTCAACAAGTTTGCTTGTTGCACTCAAATCTACATTAAATTTACTCAAAACTCGTGTGGTAATTGTGAACTGGGCAATTAGCGTCTTTTCGACCCCAAAAGCAAGCGCAAAGATAGTACTTTCCCCGCATGAGTAATAAAATATACTATTTTCATTTAGATAAACTTACAAAGATTACGTCCCTCTGATTCATCGTGAAGTAAGTTTTTATCAAGCTTGATCATTTTTTGTCCATGTGTGTCAGAAATGCACATTTTAATGATATTCTCTTCAGTCTGTATTTTGTTTTCAATAAGATCAAATGGTTCTGCGTAATTAAAAATTGCATTTTCATTGTGATAAGACAAATTTTATCCGAAGAGGATCCCAACAGAGGTCTTGCGATGTTTCAGGCTAGTGGAACATAAGTGCAAGTGGTCAATTTCTTTAATTTTAACTAAAATTTGATATCACGTTTACTGGTATAGTACCTTGCCACTGAAACTGTGTGTCAAAAACTCACAAGTAGTAGACCACGTGCTACAATGCTACTAGAAGACGTTTTTTTAACTCTTTCGGTGAAAAGACCGCCTCTCAACACTTGCAGAATGGCAAGTTGACGTCTTCGAAATGCCAGAGGTACTTGAGTTTCCTTAAGCACAGTCAGAAGGCGTCTCCATGAAGTCAATATGACATCTAGAAGAAGAAGAGTTCCACTGACTCGCGAAAACAAGCGTCAAAGATTATAGGGGGCATTGGAGATGAATGGCGATCCGTACTCTTCACTGACGAGCCCACATGTGGACGTTTTTCTGATACTCGACGAGTACAGGTCTGGACACGTCCACTCATACGAAGAAACCACCGCTCTGTTGAAGAAGTCCATCCTTTTTGAGGAGGCACGATTATGGTCTGGGGTGGAGTTGGTTCCGAAGGCAGTTTTGACTTATTGGTACTTTCAAGAACTACAATGCCCTAAATATATGTTGATGAAGTTATCAACAGAGTAGTCCCACAATTTCACGCAGCTATTGGCGAAAGTTTCCTTTTTCTAGTTGATAATGCACTGCCATACATATCCCACCAGATTACTGCTAGAGAAAACCAGGGTATTCTACATCTCCAAGATCCCCTGACCTAAATCCAATCGAGCACGCTTAAGACCAATTCTTCAAAGAACCTTTGATGCCCACACACCTTGACCAGAAATACTTCAACAGCTCCGAAATCTTTTGCCACAACTTTGGCAGCAAATTGGGCAGGATATTCTCAATAACTAGGTGCACAGTGTGCAGAAAAGACTAGTTATTGAGGCCCGTTGTGGCCAAACTTTGATTTAAGGGGGATTTAAGTATGAATTTTTCAAATTTTCATAATTTCGGTTTTTCGCAACATTTTGTATTTTTCCAAATATTGCATTTTTGTTTTGTGAATACATCATTTCTTTTAAATCTTATCATCATAACCCATATTCATATTTCAAAAGAAAATTGGGTTTTTCAAAAAAGATGACACAAAATAATTCAATATCCTTAACTTTTGACGAGTGGTTTATTTTTTAGTCTTGAGAATTATGTATTGGCCCATTGAACTCTAACGAACTTTTAATATGGTTTATTAGGATTTTCATTTTTTCTCCTAATTACTGTTTATTAATCTATTTTTATTTTACGCTCCTGTGCGACTCGAAGAAGGTAAAGTTACTGTTTTAAGTGGCATGAATTTCAGCTTTATACTGCATGCATTTTTTGACTGAAAGAATATCAGGTTATAATAATTGTACTTGCTCGTTATACGAATGGCAAGAATGCCTATATCGAAATAGCGGAAATCCTTTTAGTTTTATTTTTGTCTACAGGATTGCATTATCAATAGAGATTTTTGATTAGTTTAACACTTGTTTTAAAAGCTTCCGCCTTATAACTTGGCGAGAGCCGGCGCAAGTAGGTTAGACTTGAATCTGTAGAATTTTATAATAAAGTAATGTCGTTTCTGCACATATGGATATTTGATTGTCATTTGTCAGTTCACAACCGAGGACAATCGAAGATGTCCCTTAAGGGTGTCCAAGAACATTTGCAACAGATTGGAAAAATAAGCAGAGCAGGTGTTTGGGACCCCATACTCTATCCGAAGAGAACAAAGCCAACCGATCCATTACATGCAACGTATTGCTTAAACGGCACCATACAGAACCTTATTTTGATCGCTTGATCACTGGAGACAAAAATTGGGTCCTATATGATAATCCAAAACGCAAAAGGCAGTGACTCTCTTCAAGCGAATCACCACGAAGTACTGCGAAGCTTCTGTGTGTTTGGTGGAGTATACGCGGAATTGTTCATTTTTGAAGTGCTGAAACCTGGACAAAGTGTTAATCTTTATTGTGAACAATTGGATCGAGCGAACCAATCTTTAATCGAAAAGTATCTGGCTATGGTCAACAGTACAATGCAAGACCGCACAGTGTAAGATGAACCTTGGAAAAAATTAATGGATTGGGGTGGAACTATTCCGATCGCTATAATATTTTCTTAGCGGCAAAAAATTTGGACGATGTCTAAAAAGCCATCTCGTGATATTTTACTCAAAAACCAATTGATTTTTATCGGTCCGGCATTGAAAATTTGCCCACTAGATGGCAAAAGATTGTTGATAACGAAGGTGATTACGTTCTTTATTAAAAAAAAAACTTGTTAATAATTTATTCATTTGAGTTTAATTCAAGAAAGCGACATTACTGTCCCCCTAATATTTGATGGGAAATTCCATTTGCAAATGCGCAGATTGTTTTCTAACCAAGTTATACAGCGGCGCCTGTTTTTTCTGTTTCCATTCAATTTTGCCCTTTCCGTGGTTTTCTGATGTGATGATGACAAAAATTAACATCTAATACTGCTACTGAAATTAAATTGGGCTAATGTATAACGAAATTGTCATTACAATCGGTCCTATTCCGTCTATTTTCGACATTTTCGTTGATTATGACATTAGTTCCCTGCGTGGTGGAATATAGAATGTTTTACATTTTTCAATAACTTTCCTTTTATGAATTTTGAAGTTGAAATTATGTATTTGAATTAACTAACCTATTTACTCAAGTTTTGAAATGACCTATGCTTATTACAAATTAATTCGGTTCGTTTTCAAAAGATGGCTCTAAAAACATTAAATTCTTTTATAGTAATAGCTGATTTTTAGACAAATTGGACATCTTCCGATAGCATCCGGTTTGAATATAATAACAAAACGTTGCTATTGAAAATGTCCGATTTTACGACAAATAAACAGCATTCGCGTGAAGTTTTAATAGGAAGAAAAGCTCATCGTATGCTTGTGAATGTTTACAATGATATGCTCCAACTGACAAGTCCTGTAGAGAATGGTTTCAGCGCTTCCAAAGTGGTGATTTCAGCATTGAAGATTGACCTAGCTCGGGATGGGCGGAAAAATTCGAAGATGATGAATTACAGACATTACTAGATGAATTCTAACGCAAGAAGATTTTGCACTTATGTTGGGGGTGATCCAACAAGCAGTGTCTGTACGTTTGAAATCTGAAGCCTGATTCAAAAGCAAGGCAATCAGCTTTCGTAGGAATTGAAACCAAGAAATCTGGAAATGCGATTATTTCCTTGTCATCAGCTGATACAAACGCAAAAAACAAAGGGTGTTTTACACCGGGTAGTGACTAGTAACGAAAATTGCATCTATGACAACCCTAGGAAAATAAAAATACTACACTTTCCCCTCCCAGTCATTGCTGTCGACCTCAACATCAAAACCAAAGATGAAAATTCATAGTTCTAAAGTTATGCTATGTATCTGGATCAAGCGGGCATTGTGTATTAAGAATTGTCGACCTCAACATCAAAACCAAAGCTGAAAATTCATAGTTCTAAAGTTATCTGGTGGGATCAAGCAGGCATTGTGTACTAAGAGTTGCTGAAACAGGGTGATTCCATCACGGTTGATTGGTACAGACTAATTATTTCGTTTGAACCGTGCTTTACAAGAAATATGGCCAGAATATAAGGACAGACATGATAAAGTTATTCTTTTGCATGAAAATGCTCGGTCTCACATCGCAAAAGTTGTCAAAAAATATTCAGAAACGATCAAATGGGATATCTTACCGCATCCTCCGTATTCTTCCGACATTGCTCTTTCTGACTACTGGCTATTTCGATGGAGGCAACACGATTTGCCAGGTCACCTCTTCACTTCTTTCAAAGGAAATCGAAAATTGGATGACCTCAAAAGACAAGAAGTTTTTCCGAGATGGGATACTGAAACCTGAGAAGTGGAGAAAACAAGTAAGCAGTGCTGGACAATATGTTGATCAATTTGTTAACTCATTATCTTTGGAAACAATTTTTTGAGCTAAAAGAACGGACCGAATTAATTTGTGTCCCACTCTATTGCAACTGATGCCTATCTATTTATAAAATAAAACCTTTTTTCTCGACAATGGTGTTTCCTAAGACTTTCAACTAAATTTACCTTTCTTCCTTAAGAACATTTGAAGAATTTCGACCTCTAGAAATATATTAACGTTAAATCCGGACACTTGTACAATTAAAATAATAAGAAGAGGTTTTTTACTTGATAGAAGTATTATTATAAAATTTTAAATATCAATACAGATTTATTCTGTTAGCCTCCTATAAATTTTAATTTCAGAAACTTTTAGAATTAAATAAATGTCTTATAAGCACTGCTTAAATTAGGCAGACATAAAATCAAAACTCATTATATAATATCAAATGGAATAAAAAAAAATCCAACAAATATAATAATTTTAATCGATAATTTATATTTGATGGGTTTTTTATTCCATTTAATATTATATCGGGTGTTTTTTTAGACCGGTAGAAGTTTAAATTGAAATAAAACACACTTAAATTAAGATTGAAGCCAAATTTTTTTTTTATTTGAAAGATAATTTTATGACATTTATGTTTTAAAAATAATTTTCGGCATATGTCCACCACGACTAGCTTTGAGGAACCGCATTCGACCAGACCAATTTTGGACCATTTTTTCGAGTAATTCAGGCATTCTTTCATCAATAACACGAGTTATGTTAGCTTCCAAAGCGAAGCGTCTATTGTTTCTGGTTTATCAGCATAAACCAATGACTTGACATAACCCCAAAGAAAATAATCCAGTGGAGTAAAGTCGCATGATCTTGGAGGCCAATTAATTGGACTATTTCTCGGAATAATGTTATCGCCAAATCTTTCTTTCAATAAATTAATTGTTACGGTAGCAGAATGAGGTGTACCACCATCTTGTTGGAACCAAAACACTTCTGGGTCGATACCATTCAAATTTTTAAACAAATAATCATTGATCATCGATCTGTAACGAGCACCATTCACTGTAACATTAGTTCCAGCATAGTTTGTAAAGAAATCTGGACCGATGATGCCTCCAGGGTGTAAAGCACACCATACAGTGCTTTTTTCAGGATGCAATGGAACCTGCAGAACTTCTTGAGGATTGTTTCCACTCCATATACGGCAATTTTGCTTGTTTACATAACCGTTCAACCAGAAATGAGCTTCATCACTAAACACAATGTTAAGATAAAAAAGTGGATCAAGTTCAAGCTGTTCTAGGGCCCAATCAGCAAACAAACGACGCTTATTATGGTCAAGTGGCTTTAGTTCTTGAACCAGTTGGATCTTGTATGGGTGTAGACCAAGATCTTTACGCAAAATTTTCCATACGGTGAATGCACAGAGTCCAACTGGTTGTGAACGTCGATGAATAGACAAATCTGAATCATCATTAACACTATGACTTACAGCAGCGATATTTTCTTCTGTACGTACAGCTCTTTGTCTTATTGTTGTTGCATCCAGTAGAGAAAATGTCGTCCGAAATATATCGGTAGTTGGACGATAAACTGCTCTGATGGACGATTATGTAAACCACGAAGTGCTCTGTAAGTTTGGCGAATAGAACACTGATTTAGAAAATAAATTCCAACAATTTTTAAACGTTGTTGCGGCGTGAATCTTTCCATGATAATTTGTCAATGCTTACTGAACAGAAATGTCAAAACAACATGGCTTCTACTTTCTGTCAAATCACAGTTATCCCTATTGAAAATTCTATCACTCTAAAAAAACACCCGATATAATGAGTTTTGATTTTATACGTCTATTAAATTTAAGCAGTGCATATAAGACATTAATTTAATTCTGAAAGTTTTTGAATAAAATTTTTTGAAATTAAAATTTATAAGAGGCTAACAGAATAAATCAGTTTTGATATTTAAATTTTAAATTAAAAAACTTGTATGATTGTAGAACATTGACAAAAGTCAATCAACTGTCACGTACACATTCAAAATCTCCAATTACTCTGTTGCCAACCTTGTATTTGATTGTTTTTTTCTCCTAATTTTACATGATCTGTTCCTGATATGATGTTTTATGTTGAACAGGAGGCAAGTAATCCACCAAAAGGAGGGCATCAACTCCGAGCGACAGAGCCACAACGAAAGCCCACCAACTGGTTGTCCCGATGCACTTTATTGTGACCACTTAGAATGTTCGAAGAAGAAAAACTCTTCCAATGTTCCACATCAACAGTTTTATTATTTGCATAAAAACCGAAGTAATATTTTTTCAAAAAACGAAAAAAAAAAAGTCATTGGAACTCTAAAATGTTAGTTTCTTAGTTTTGAGATTGGATTGTGTGTTTTTGCAGAGTTGAAGGTACATTAGGATTCCATTTTAAATTATCTGTCATCATATAGAGAAATAACTCAATATTAGTGTTCAATAGATAATGGAGTGCAATTTGAATTTTTCAAGTTTTTCGTGCAACATAGCTTTTTCGATTCGGTAAGAAACTGTATTAAAAAAAATCCGCAGAATTTTTACAATATACTATATAACATTTTTGTCACTTGGTTGGTTGTAAGGACAGTGGTTGTAATAATTTTAACTGTACTCCAATACTTGAAGTTCTTATGTAAGGAAAGTGGTATGCCAATTTAAATATATATGATAATTTAATGTGATTTGAGAATCGATAAAAAAGCACAACCTATATTTACTGTTATGTTCCTGTTTCATTTATATTCCATCATAAAAAAAAGAAATAATGGATGTGTAGTGTCTATTTCATTTACATTCCATCATAAAAAAAGAAATAATGGATGTCTAGTGTAAGGAATGACTACTCATTTTATGTATAACTAAAAACAGAATCGAGAAATGGTGGTAACAAACGCTTGTAAAATTGCAACAGGAAATATTTCAGTATATATTGTGCTTTGCTTCTATATAGTAGATAATACAAACATATTTATATTCTGTGTGCACATTATTTGACACTCATTTTAACTCCTATTTAGAAATTTATCAAGGAAGGCTCGGTGAAAATCATTAAGATTAACTTTTAAAGGTGGTCTTCTAGTTATAAGCAATTATTGTTGAAATTGATTTGTACAGGATGGTCAGGGGAATGCGTCCAATGATTGAATTTTTATGCTTCATATTGAGGATCATTCAAATCACTCTTTTTTCAGCAGAGCTTGTTCGATTTTTCTTTTAATTTTCGCCTGACAATAGTTTCAATTGGTACTATGGACTTAAGCGATTATTTGTTGGCGTAGTATCAAATTATAGTTCACTTAGACCTTGTGGAAGATGGCTGAAATTTCGTCAAAGTACAAAAATTAAAAGTACTTTTTTAAGAAACATGTTTAAAGTAGTTTTTGTGGTTCTAATAACTTCTAGAATCTTCAACAATCAAAAGTGTAAAAATTAACAATTGACATAATTTCTAAGGTCTTGCCTGTAAAGTTAAAGGAAAAAATTAAAAAAAATATTCAATTCAAATTATTCTTCAACTTCTGATTAATATTATACTGCATCTACTTGAAATACATTTCAATGATGCAACTTTTTCAACTAAGTTTGGTCATTTTCCATAAGGTCTAGATAAACTATTTTTTTAAGAGATTTTCAATATTGTAGGAATGCCAAATAATGAGAATTAGTAAGGGCGATGTGGATACCCCTTCCTATAAAGTATCTAAATTTTACGTTTGTACGTTACTCCTCCAGTCACCTGTATATTCAAAATTTTGTTCAAGTAGTGGAAACGTCTGATATTAAGTTACATACTTTTTATACATGAAACTATTTATGATTATATCAAAGGTCAATAAATTCATTCATTTTTTAGTTAGGGCTCAACTAGCTGACTTTATAGTTTTTAGTATGACGGAAATTGTATTTTGCCCAACAGAGTAATAGTTTTTATACATTTTTATAAATTCATGCTTTCGGACATCAAAATTGACAGCACATCAATATGTATCAAAAAATTAGTTGGTCAGCTTTTTGTAAATAAAATATTTAATTTTAGGATTTTTCTTCTGTTTTCCCATAAGATCGCTCTCTACATTGTACAAGAAACATTGTTTTTGTTCTTTGATAAAAAATATATTTGATGTAAAAACATTTTATTAAATTCATGAATAAAAAACAGAGTTGCTCCTATAAAAAAAGAATAACACTGAAAATGTTTAAATCGATCAATACATAGGGTTACAACAAACATTTTAAATTTATTAACTTTAAACAACATTTTTATACAAGTCCCATTTCATGTAACTCGTTCTTCATTTTCTCCAAGTTACCGTCCCATATAGCTTCCAAGGGTTCCCGAGTTGAACCAAGAGGAAGTTTAGAAATAATAGACATTGCAGCTTTTAGAGCAGGAACAGTATCACCTGGAAGTAAATATAATAGCAGAAAACAAATTGTAGAAATTACTATGTTTTACTACCAATAAAAAGATATATTACACATTTTCTTGTGACTCGAATTTCGGGAAATGAACTATCCCATCATCATTTCCCGAAACTCGAGTCATAAGAAAATGTCTAATATATCTTTTTATTGGTAGTAAAACATAGTAATCTCTACAATTTGTTTTAATTATGATCAACTACCAAATAGTAACGGTTGAAACAATTCAGTATATAATTTTTTTTTCATTTTGTTGATTGAGGAGCTTTCAAATTATAATGTATCAAATCGGAATCTTTACTAAGATCTGTAAAAATAATTTCAAGTTGCAGAAGTTTCAATTTATTTTTTTATTATTAATTCATTCAATCGGCTTGTTTGCTCTATAAGTGAGGCCAAATGGCCATTCACCAGATGTAGAAGTATGAAACCCCGCTTTTTTGTGAAAATTACACGTCTGTTTAAAAATTTTATTCAAAAAATTTTCATTTCTATTCACACATTTTTTCCACCTATCTGGCAGTTGTCGAAGCGATTTTTGTACTTTTTCATACAAATTGAAACATGAAGATAATCAGATGGAGTCTGGGGAATAAGTCAGAGGCGCTAATAATAGCATTATTTGCTTTTGGTTAGGATTAGTGTTAAGGGTTCAACCAAATTTTAGCAGTTCATAATAGATTACACCCTTCTGATCCCACCAAAAACAGAGCATTGTCTTCTTTCAGTGGTTTTCATTCAGTTCTCACGTGAAACCCATTTTCCCACTTTCTGAATCTTTTCCATGGCTTTCAAATGAATGGAAACGGCTTTCTGCATCACTTTCAATTGAACCTTGGGTCTGAGTATCATCTTCATCCAATAAAGCTTGCAATTCGTTGTCTGAAAATTTTGGGGTGGTTTCCCACCCTCTTCATTTCTTCATTGCATCAAAATAACTTTTGATTTTTTTTAACCACTCGAAACACTGTGTTTTACCAAGAGCATGTTCACAATAAGCTTCAACAAGCATTCAATTCCATTTTGAAGCTATTTTCAATGCTGTCTGCAAACCGTAGTCCGTAGGCACAAATCTTGAAATGTTTAAGGTTATAGAAAAACAGATCAGTGTACTGAACTTGGTTGTTGTGTTGAAAATCTTCATCGGCTGTTATAGCAAGATCATGGTGCTGCAGAAGGGGTCTTACAGTCCCTAAAGTGATGGGTAGCATCATCTACAGCGAAATTCCAGTTTTATATTTCTACACCTGGTAGTTTAGTTTATCATGGTAATTTTTTGTTGTTACAGTATTTGGAAACAACAATAACAAACGCAATGATTAATTATGTTGGATTTGCTGAGGAATGCACTAAATGTAATACTGAGGTATTTAATCAACATTCTGTAGTTATCGCAGTGATTAAATTGTTTTGGTTGTTTATCTAGAATTTAGATAATACTATGAAGATGATGAGGAAAACTAAACTAAAATCTATTTTCTTATTATCTGTAATTAGCAATTAATAAAGTAAATTTGAACAATACAATTACTTGATGCTAACTAACACTGTGACAAAGCAATAATTAGGACAATAAGGATGCATTCAAAAATAGGCAAAATATCAAATTCGATTTGTTGCTTGAATTATGTTGAAGAAGTTATCATAGGTGTTTTTTTTTCTATAGTGCTGGGAGGAGTGAATCTCACAGACATTAGCAAATTCCCGGGAAAAGAGAAAATCTCTTTGAAAACCAACCAACCTCTCTATCTAAATTGAAGACAAAATGATAGTTTTTAATTAAAAAAATGTATACCAGACAGTAATTTATTTCCACAAAAATTTTGTTATTGTATTTTTGTGGAAATAAATTCTGTCTCGTATATATTTTTTTAATTAAAATGAGTTTCCACCAAGTAAAGACCGAATCAATCAAATATGATAGTTTTTGTTGAATAAGTTTATATGCAATTAATATTAATGTTGTGGAGAAAAAAAAAGATTCTTCCTCTATATTGACTAGTATTCACTATTGATTATTTATTTATTTAAATTAACGTGTCTCGGCATCTTAGGAATAGTTTACAATAATGAACAACTATGATTAATGAACAGAATGTGTTTATCATAATTAAGATAATAAATAGTGTGTTTGACTTTCATGGAGAACACATGTCTAGCATCCTAATGCGAATTGATAGTTTACAAGTGAAAAAGCTAAAAACCGGAGATAAGCGGAAAATAATTCAGAAAATTCAAAGTTTCTCGAAACATTTCCACCAGCGCCGCGGAGTTCGAGGCTTTCCACGCTGAGATGTCTCAAAATAGCGGCACTTCTTCTTACGTAACATCGGACGATGGCGAAAATTTTCAAGAAGTTACCAAGAAAAAACGTAAAAAGAAAACAAACAAAGCAGATCAAACAGCAAAAAAGAATAAGGAAAGCAAATCCCCAGAAATTATTTTCAAAGAACCACAATTATTAAGGTTGAAATCCAAACCAAATCACAACAAAAAATGCGAACGTATGGAGATAGATAATGAAACATCTGATAACACAACACAACAGAACAAATCAAGACGAGAAAATGTAAACATAAACACTCCACAAAAAATGACATACCCACGTAAACACAACCAAAACACCGTGATTTCAACAAGAATGAGCGAAATTCGGAGAATTGAATATGCAGTGCTATTCTATTTATCAGTGGATGAAGCCATTATAAAAGACCGAATTCAAATGTCCGAAGAATGGAATAAGAAATTCCCAAATTCAGCTGATGTTATTCTTAGAACAAAACTGGGATACCTACTGAAATCTAATAGTAAAAAAGAGGAACTTAAAACTGCTCTAGAAGAAATGAAGATTAACAAAATTATCATTAATTATAATGAAACCAAACCATACGAAAGAAATAGTGAAAGAAAAGAACCTCAAAAAACTTTCTCCGTAGTTATTTCAGCCGTAGAAAAATCCATTGATGAAAAAGACATCAGTCAACATCTGAATAATCTAAACCTAAAACACAGATACTGCAAGAGAATAATAGCAAGAGCAACAAATACACCAACAGGACATATCAGAATAATAACTGGAGAGGAAGCAACATTTGAAAAACTGTTGAACGAAGGAATGTTCTACAAAAATAGACATTATCTCATCTACCCTAGCAATCCCCCTGAACCTACTCCAATGCCTTGCAGCAAGTGTTTATTATTTGACCACACAAGCGAAAACTGCAAAAGTCCTCTCATATGTACAAAATGCCAGGGCCCACACAGAGAATCACAATGTAAAACCAACCTACCACCCAAATGCAGGTCATGTGGCTCAGAAGACCATCAGGCATGGTCCCCTAAATGCTCAAAACACCCAAAAACACCTATTGATGGAATACCTAACGTCTCAATCAAATCACTCAACAAGAAATCAAGAAATATAGAGGAACTGCACAAAAAACAAAGCAGAATACATAGCACGATAACCATTCACGATGATATAGTCAACACATATATAAGGAAACTGAATAAACCAAAAAACACCAACAGAGAAGAACTCATTAATAAACTAAAACGCAGATTCATCAACCAGTACGATATCGATACCGTTGCTGTTTTTTCAGGAAACAGGGTATATATCTTGATGTTTGATGTAGGGAACCCAGACGAATCCTCACCAACCGAGCCTAAAAACAACAGCATTCAAGTTCAATTCTGAAGTGAAAATATTGTACAACAACATCAACAGTTATGTGCCCAAAAAACAACTCATTAATAACTTTATTGAAAACAACGACATAAAATGCGCAATGTTCGTTGAGGCAAAAATCAAAGATGAGAACACTGCGACTTACAGAGATTGGAAAGTTATCAATAAAATAGGTAACAAAACACTTAACACAAGGGGAGGAAGTATTGTACAAGGTCATCCATCTCTGAAGATAGGCAAAGAAAACTCACCGGTGATACAGAATTATCTGAATGAATGTATTCACTTCACAATACCAATTGGAACTGAAAAGATACATATTTTTTTAGTGTATATACATCCACACTCTAAAATCGAAGAGACTATATTCACAAAAGCTGCATTATACAAATACGCCATGATCATAGGGGATTTCAATCCTAACAGGCAGAAAAACAAACAACTTAATAAATTCCTGCAGAACGGAACATTCTCCAAACGTCTGACAAATCCTACCTTCCTCATGGATAACAATCCAGACAGTACTCCAGACCTGATTCTCTACTCCACTAACCTGACGAGCAACATCATGAATGTCGAACTTGTTCCAGACCTGGGATCAAATCACCTAGCAATGGTAATTACCCTTGATTTAATGCGAACACCAGAAGAAGTGCCTAGGATGATAAAATACAATTTTCGCAAGTGCAACATCAAAAAAGTCGATAAAGAAATGATGAACATCATAAATGAAAACAAGAACGTAAATATAAACGAAGACTACATCACAGCATTCAACAACACCCTATCAAACAGCATAACAAGGCACTCACCCATTGTTAAACATAACCCGACCCTTCATGAACTTCCTCCCGACATAATAAAGTTAATCAAGATGAAACGTAAAATGTACAGAGAATATTTGCTTCAACCCAATCCGAACATTAAAAGGAACATCAATGAAATTAACAAGAGCATTCAAACAATGATTCAACAATATAGACAACATACATGGATAAACGCTTGCTGTGAAATTAATAAGACATCGGGAAGAACATTCTATCAGCAGGTTAACAAGCTTTCCAAATACAAGAAATTTAATAGTATATCAACCTTAAAGGACTCACTGAAGGAATACAACACGGATAAAGAAAAAGTAGAAAAGTTTGCTGACCACTTCAAAGGCTCCTTTAACTATGACAAGAACTCTAAATTTGACAAATCTCACGAAGCGCATATTAACTCCTGGTATGACAACTATTTTAGCAACCATCAAACTACAACTGCAAATGATAACATCAAAATAGAGGAGGAGGTCTATTATGAAATTCTTCACAAAAACAAGAATAGTGCTCCAGGAGTGGATTCTATCCCATGGAATGTTGTGAAAAGGTTGAATGAAGATATACACTCGGAAATTATAAAGATCTATGAATATTGTCTCAACTCTGGATTATTCCCCAAGATTTGGAAAACGGGCATCATAATTACCATCCCCAAACATAACACAGACCATCACAAAGTAGAAAATTATAGGCCAATAACACTACTGCCAGTATTGGGAAAACTATTTGAGAAGATCATCAAAAGGAGACTGGAGGAACAACTGAAAGATGCCATACCCAAGCAACAATTCGGATTTCGCCCCAGAAAATCGACTATCCACCCAATGACCATCTTTATTTCCAACACTCAAAATGCACAACTCAATCGGAAGAAAACAGCTGCGATTTGCTTAGATATCAATAAGGCATTTGATAGCATATGGCATAAAGGTTTGCTTTTCAAACTCCAAAAACTGAACACTCCTAAATACCTAATAGAAATAATCAAGGGCTTCTTAGAAGAGAGAATACTTGCAATTAAAATAAACGAGACAATCTCCACTTGTTTTTCCCCTGAACAGGGCACCCCACAGGGATCACCACTCAGTCCATTCCTCTATAACATATACTGCAGCGACATATATAACGGATCCAGCCGAGCCCAATATCATCTACAGTACGCAGACGACACAATAGTCGTTTCACATGAGAAAAGCGAAAGTAAATGCATGGAAGGTTTACAACTATACATGGACAATATGGTTACTTGGTTTCACAAATGGCGGCTTCAACCAAATCCTGGCAAATCCAATTTGATAATATTCAATCATAAAATACGTCCAAACCCACCAACACTAAAGAATGAAAACAACATCATTTCACCAGCACCCTCAATTAAATACTTGGGAATACATGTAGACAACAAAGCTAACATGAAACTGAATTCAAATATCGCCAAAAAAAAATCAATAAATCGAGCAAAACACTTCAGATGCCTTACATATAAAGACCAAGGAATTAGTTTAAAAAACTCGGTCAAAATTTACAAAAGTATTTGTAGACCCATCCTAGAATATGGGCACCCCCTGTACATAAATGTGGCAGATTCTGTATTACGAAACATTGAAGTAGGAGAAAGATCGGCACTAAGAATCATAACACGATTAAGACACCCACTCAACAAACTGCACAATCCGCCAAACGAGCTACTCTACGAAAAAGCTAACATACAACCAATTAAAGAAAGACTGATGGATCTGAATAGAAAATTCTCAGAAAGACTCAAAGACCTAGAGGATGTTGCAAGTATGATGCACAATGAGCCAGTAACCACCCCCCCAAGAAAATTCCCAATTCGAAGCGTGATGGACAGACTTCATGAACTACAATAGAATATACTTAATTCATAAATTTCATATGCAATGTATAATTTATGTAATTTTTTTTTTTTTTTTTCTTTTTTTGTCACAAAGTTGTATAATCCACCAGGCTGAAGGACTTAGGTCGATGGCCATTGACTGTAGTCAATAAAAACTGTTATTATTAAGATAATATTAAGACGGAAATATTGAAAGATTGACTTACATATGAAAGTACAATAAGCAAAAAAGAAAATTGAAAAGTTTAATCAAGTCACAACAGATTGCTTATATAAGTTTTACTGAGAAATCAAAGTGTCACTTGAACTTCTTTTGGTGAGCTGAGAATTTCTTTAAGGTTTTCCTTCAGACCATATTTGCGTTGTGCTTCTCCGTAACAAGGACAATGTAGTAATAGGTTGTACTGTCAGCAGTGTGTTACAACAGTACTCTCAACTGGGTAGATCGTCAGGAGACAAGGTATCCGTGGGTCAATTTAGTGTGACTGTCTTGTCTTGTAATTAATTTTTGTAACACTGTCTATTTTAGGTCGATTTTCGACCTAATTTTCGTTGTTTTGAGTTGCATTCGTCTCTTTGGGTTTGCTATTCTTTAATGGATTTCGGTTTCAAGGTGGTCTGGAGATATCTATATGAGGAAGAATATTTGATATACTAAGTTTGGAGGATCGTGCCAAATTAGCAGCTCAACAGCTACTTCGTTTCCAAGTATGCTCACATGAGATGAAATCTAGATTATGGTCAGTGCCGGATTAAGCCAGCGCGGGGCCTGTAGCAAATTCTGTCAAGGGGCCCTTGGTTTGCTATCGGTTCTCAAAAGGGTATTAAATAAAACAAAACTGTTACAAATAAACTTTTCTGGATTTATTATGGGCAAATTCAGCGATTACACTTTCAATATCGACTTCTTTAAGCAAGTCATGCTCTATATTCAACAACGTGAGATGATTAAGATGTTCTTGGCCCATAGTGTTCCTTAATTCATTTTTAATTCGTTTCAACGTTGAAAAAGAACGTTCGCCACTGGAGTTAGTGATCATGAGAGATAAGTAAATACGCAAGGCAATTTCTAAATTTGGGAAACACGATTCTAAAGAATTATTTAATAAAAGTTTATAAAATTGCAGTTCCAGAGGCTCCTGTTTCTTGCTGTCAATTACAGTAGCCACATCTGTTTTCAGCAGCTCTGCGAACTGCACTAATTCGCCGCCTAGGCTGTTCTCCAAATCATCTTCGTAAGCACTGACCATCCTTGACAATTTTTCCAAAATCTCTTCTGTTGTAAGAGATTTTATCTGTCGAAATACTTCAAAAACACTAGTAATTTTATGATATGCTTTCATACGTTTAGTTATAGCAGACAGTACGTTATCAATTATGACAATAAACACCTTAAATTCGAAACGTTGTCCAGGTGTTTGATTTTCAAGAAAGTCGTCGAGTGTATTAGAGCCGCTGAAATGGTCGTACTTTGTATTTCGCTTGATTCGTCGTGATGTCTGTTGCTGGTATTCTTCACAGTTAGTCAAATCTTTGGCTCTTGCCTCAATATCTGAAAATGTGGATCGCATTGCTTGGACGTAGCCATATAATGATTCATAAAGGGCGTATCCCGTATTAAGGTCTTAATCAGACGATTGTAGCGAAGCACTTGTCGCTTGCAAGCGTTCTAGGATTCCGTTCCAAGTAATTGTCATTATTCCCGTTTCTAACTTATTCATCGTTGAAACTAGTCCATAAGCTTTATTACGGCACTCCGCTTTCTGATCCATGTTATTGAAAATGTCTTCCAATACTTGCTTAATAGTGGTAAAACCACATAAAAGTGCCTTCGTAGCATCAGCTCGGGCTGACCACCTAGTGTCTGATAACCGTTTCAAAATCGGAATTTTCGAAGCGGAATCTTTAAGTGCATTCGTAAGACGACCCCATCGGTAGGTAGAAGCGGAAAAAAATGTATAGAGGTTTTCAATGAAATCGAAGAAAAGTAATGCTTCTGTACAGCAGTCTGCAGCGCACTTAGCAACCAAATTTAATGAATGTGCAAGGCAGGGAATGTATTCTGCGTATTTATTTATTTCCTTAATTCGGGCCTGTAAACCGGTGTATTTCCCACTCATGTTGCTGGCATTATCGTAGCTTTGCCCACGACAATCTTTGATATCAATGCCACTCTCACTCAAGAAATCTAGTAAACTTTGAGCGAGTTGTTCAGCAGTATGACCTTCCATGTCCAAGAACTTAACAAATCTTTCCACTGGTCCAGATGGCAGAACATAGCGTACTGTCAGAGTCAGTTGGTCTACATGCGATATATCTGGAGTAGAATCCAATGAAACTGAGTAGTATTTGCATCTCTTAATTTCGCAAATAATTTGATCCAGTATACTTGATGCAATTAGATGAATAAATTCCTCACAAGTTGTTTTAGATAAATATGACGTATGTCCCTTTCCCTTATTAGCATGACTTTGAATATGTTGAGCCATAAAAGCGTCAAATTGGGCTATTAATTCTAACAAGCCTAAATAATTTCCATTGTGAGGTGAACCAATAATTTCGTCACTACCCCGAAACGCAAGACCTCGTTCTGCTAAAAACTTTATTACTGCAATGATACGTTTTAAGAGTAGCCTCCAATACTTTTGCTCACTCTCAATTTTGCTCACAAGTTGAGAATCAACACGCGTATTCTTGTTTTTGAGGTTTAACAGAGAAATTATGGCTTGTCTATGCGGAGTGCTTTCTTCATGTCTTGTCAACAAATTGTGCGCATTCTTCCTGTCATTTAATCCGTCTTTCGTAAACTGTGGTGAACTATCTGAATTCGTAATTTTACAAACAAAACAGAAAAGTCGTCCTTTGGTTTCCGAATAACACAACCAGTCTCTGACGTGAGTTTTATTCGTTAGTTTATGTTTATAGGTGAAAAATGACTTATGGCAGAATCGTGGTTTATTTTCGTTTTCATAAATTTTCTTTGAAGACAAAAAATCTCCATTCATATTTTGCAGTTCGCTGCTTCCTTTTTCAATTCAATAATCTCTATCAAAGTTGCGCGGCCATTCCCCAATATCGTTGGAGTATATTTTACTTTTGTTTTGTTTTTGGACTGAAACTGTAGTGACATTAGAGTCAACTTTTTGATTAGAACACGACGACTCTAGATCGAGAGGACTGGCTGTGCTTATAACTTCTCTTTGGCTAGAACATGATATACCTAAATTAAGAGGAATTGCTGTCTCTTCAACTACAGTATCACTTATAGAAAATGTGGCTTCATCAGAAACGTTAGTAGTACCACTATGACCACTATCATAATATGTACAATGAGATGCAACATCTGTATTTTCTGATTTACTTTCTATAGATTCAGCAACATCACTCTGAACATTAAAATACTCGGCCAGCTTACGTGTTTTTGATATAACAGCTTCGTTCTTTTTTTTTTTCTTTTCATCTTTTGCTTTACGCTTAGCCCTTCCAGAAGCGTAGTGCCGACCACTATCTCTTAGATCTGCTGTTCATGTTACCTACGGTTAGAGAAATATATATTTTTAAATTAATTGTTTTTTAAAATGCGTAAATTTGGTATAATAATTTTTAAATATTTTTTCTTGTTTTTATCACTTTCATTGTGATATTTCTTCATTTTACAACATTGATCCTACAATTATTGCGAGGAAGCATAAACTACTTTACTACTTTCTACTAATGATAAGTCATGTCATGACCTTTTACCAACTTTCATTGATTGATTCAAGTATAACTGTATAAACACACTACGCCGAAATTACGCGACCGAATGTCACTATTAGAATGAAATAGCATGCTATTTGAATGCTATTTGAATGAAATAGCAATGTCGGCGTGACATTCGGTCGCGTAATTTCGGCGTAGTGTGTTTATACAGTAAGAGCGATCGCCGACGTCCGTCTTTTTGTAGGACAACTAGCGTTGCCGAAATCAATCTAACAAAAAAACGTCTTGTATTAAAAAAATCAACATGTCAAATGCGATTTAATAAAAAAAACATACCTACCTAGTAAAATATCTTACCTTAAGTGAATCTCGTTGTTCTCGTTGATATTTTTGCATTTGCACTTGCACATACAAAAACTCTTCTATTGTGTTTTAAAAAAGATAATTGAATGAATTGCACACAGCGCTACGTCAATCACGAAAACAGTACTCGAAGCAATGTCAAGACAACTTTTCTCACAAATAGTTCACATATAAAGTGCTTTTATTAATTTTTTTATATTGAGTCAAAGGAAAATGTGTATCAATTTCTTATTGTTTGATAGTCAATAGAATCCTAATTTAATTGTTCGAGTTACGACTAGCTCGATCGATGACAATATCAGGGAATTCCCCAAATAGTTTTGCAGTGTTGCCAACTTGTGTTTAGTGCAAGTAGTACAACATAACTTGTGTGTGGCTAGCGCTCAATCTAAAAAATGTGGTACAATTTCAAATTATTGTTGTTTATTTTGATACCAACGTTTTTCGTGATAGATATTATACCTAGAGGTGAGGCGGAAATAGCCATGCGCGCAGTTCGAGTCGGCTCGGTTCGCCCGCCAATGGCACCAACCGAGCGGACAAATACTCGCTTTCCTTTTCTTACACATACAAAATACCGACTATTTGTCTTTTGTCGTTTATTTCGTTAAGAAAAAAATCAAATTACTTGTAGTTTGGTAGTAGTTTTGTAAACAAAACATTTTCTACATATGTCTTGCTGTTGTAGTGGTGTAATTACGAAATACCTATTTGAGCGCGGGGCCCTCCAATTCGCGGGGCCCGTAGCATTTGCTACTCTTGCTACGTGGCTAATCCGGCACTGATTATGGTAATGGAGATGTTTTTGTTGTCCTTTAGTTCATGACATCTTTCTTAGATTTTTGGAGTCAGAATAGTTGACGATTGGTACTTTTTGATCTAGGAACATTGTGGCAGAAAGAGATGTGTATATAGCGAACAGTTCAACGGTAAACATGCTACAGGCAGAAGGAAGTTGGGGAATGAGGTTTTGCAATGATCGAACATAACTGTCCTTGCTCATCTTTGGAAGCATCAGTGTAAATTTCTTTGTCGTATTTTCCTTTGACTATTAGTTTGATAAAAAGTTCTTTACAAGTATGGCTGATGTTCATTTTTTGTATATGTTCAAAGAGCTGTTAATCGTTAAATGGTGTCTGAACTAGGGAGTATGTTTAGAGAAGGTCAATGGGCTTACTAAACGTAAATCAATTCCAAATTCTGTTTAAACAGTTGAGGTACTGAGAGTAAAGTTCTCGAGTGTATGGCGGCTGAGCACCTTATGGTTTTGAATGGGTGATTTACAAGTCCTGTTGGTTAAAGAATTAACATAACATACTTTTTTGAACCTTACAATCCAATGATTCACGTCACATACGAAGGATATTGATCGCCAAGAATACAAATTACCATATCTTTTAACCCATTTAAATACGAGTACTTGATGATTTGCAGTTGACATTCTTTGTTTCAAATTTTATTGCAGACTTTGATTTAATTTTTTGACGTGAAACTTTACGTTAACATTGTTTGTTGTTATGGTATGCCAATATTTTCTTCATCCATGGAACAGATCTAGGCTAACTATACGTCAATAAATCCTCATATATGTACATAATATTAAGAGACATGTTCATAGCACCTATGAGAGTGCACATGCTAAAGTGAATCGGGAGTTATTTTTGAATCAATGTGTATCTAGAGAAATTAAAGAAATAGTGAATTATAATCAATTTGAGAAAGAGACTCTACAAAAACTTCCATAAGGAATAAATTCCTTCATTACTAATATTTCCGCGGAAATCGCGGAAATATCGGATCATCCATAAATTAAAACAATTGTTCCCAGTATTTATCATACTAAACATATGAAACAGTGATAACATCTTAAAAGTGTTTATAAATATCGGACCCAAAAAAAACTGCCAGCTGGGAATTTCCCACAGATTAACATGAACCAAACAAGTACTGAAATACAGGGTGGGCCACTATCAACATCTTACAGAACGTCATCTACAAGCGATGAAGATTTCCGAGGATTCAGCAACGATCCCGAAGGCAACAATTGCCATTGCTGGCAGAATTTAAAACGAACAACAAAAAAACGGAAAATCAATGATGTCAACGAGAATGAAATAGTAATAACCAACAGGTACAGCCACTTAAGTGAAGAGAAAGATGAAAGCTCCAACAGAGCAGCCGATGCCACTATGAAAACTCTGAAACCGCCGCCAATTTATGTATACGGAGTAACAAATTACAAAGAAATGATCACCAACTTGAACCAGGTCATAAAAATAGACCAATTCACAACAAAAACGCTAACAGACGACACAATAAAAATAAATACCCACACACCAGAAGAATATCGCAAATTAATCCAACACATGAAAAACACAAAGATTATACATCATACATACCAACCAAAGGAGGAGAGAGCATTCAGAGTAGTGATTAAAAACCTACACTATTCAACGCCTGTTGCAGAAATAAAGGAAGAGCTCAACAAATTAGGACACAATGTGAGAAACATTCATAATGGAAGAAGCCGCCTGACAAAAGAGCCACTTAACCTTTTTTTTATCGACCTTGAACCAGCAGATAACAATAAGGAGATATACAAGTTGAGAGGTATACAAAACAGAGTGGTAATTATCGAACCTCCAAAAAAAATAAGAGGTATTTCCCAATGCATGAGATGCCAGCAGTATGGACACACTAAGGCCTACTGTAATAGGCCATATGTCTGCGTCAAATGTGGCGAAGCACATAAAACAGAAGACTGCAAAAAAAGCGCTAACACGCCTGCAAAGTGCGTATTATGTAATGGTCCCCATCCTGCCAACTATAAAGGCTGTGAATTCTACCATACCCTTATAAAGAAGCCCAACAACGCGAACAACAGACTGAACCTACAACAAAGAACAGTACCAAGTCCCCTCAACCAGAACACTAGACCTCAGTTGCCAGAACAGGAACCACATAAACGAAGATACTCAGATGCCTTACGAGGATCAAACAACGTGCCTACACAATACAATGAAGACTCCCCAACTACCTTGAGTACATTCTTGCTCGAGTTTAAAGGAATGTTCCAACAACTAGTTCAACAGAACAACATGATACTAAACATGTTATCCACGCTAATCACCAAAATTCGCTAAATGTATCAGAATAGCCCAATGGAACGCCAATGGCCTCCTACAGCACAAAAATGAAGTAGAAACTTTTCTTCGCCACAATGCTATAGACATCTTATTGATAAGTGAAACACACTTCACTGAAAAATCCTATTTTAAAATCCCAGATTACATAACTTATTGCACCAACCATCCCGATAACACTGCACATGCCGGAGCTGCTGTACTCATCAAAAAAACAATAAGTCACTTTGAAATGCACCAATATAAAGAAGAACATCTTCAAGCCACTACCCTGAAGGTAAAAATGACGTCATACGATCTGACAATTTCTGCAGTTTACTGTCCTCCTAAGCATAATCTAAAAATGGATCAATACAGAGATTTTTTCGAAACATTGGGTTGCAAATTTGTTGTAGGTGGAGACTTTAACAGCAAAAACACACTTTGGGGCTCCCGTTTAACAACTACTAAGGGTAGAGAATTGGCTAAACTACTGCAAGAGAAAAAATACACGTTCTTATCCACTGGAAGCCCAACATATTGGCCCACCGATCCAAAGAAAACACCTGACCTATTAGATTTCTTCATTACAAATGGGATATCAGGCACATATATGGATGTGACAATGAGCTATGACCTGTCTTCGGACCACTCCCCTATAATAGCAACAATAAGCACATACGCAATCAACAGAAAAATTCCACAAAAACTACACAACAGCAGAACCAATTGGGACGAGTATCGTAGACTTTTGGATCAACAAGTAAACCTGTCGATGAGATTGAAAGAACCTAGAGAAGTTGATGAAGCAGTAGAAACTTTCGCCAATATCTTGAAACAGGCTGCTATTCAGAGTACTCCAAAGATTAGGAAAGAGGAAGATAAATCTAGATCTATACCCATAGAGATCAAGCAGTTGATAGCCGCAAAACGAAAAGCTAAATCCAGATGGCAACTCACACATGCACCTTCTGACAAAACCAACCTAAACTACCATACCAATAGACTCAAGAGTAGACTTAGGGAGCTACAAGACAAATCCTTTGAAGAATACATAACTGGATTGAAGAGATCTGATTATTCTATATGGAGGCCTATAAAATCCAAGAGTAAACCGAAAGAACAAATCCCACCAATCAAAAACTCGACATTACCTAATGCTGAATGGGCCAGAAGCGAACAAGAAAAGGCAAACTTATTTGCAGAGTACCTTGCCGAAGTATTCACCCCAAACGATCAAACGGTAGACAACAACATAGAGGAGAGCATTTCCAACACACCACAAGATACATCAAACATAAAATTCTTAACACCAAAAGAGGTATATGCGGAAATCAACCTTCTGAATACTAAAAAAGCTCCTGGATTTGATGGTATAACTCCAAGAATGGTAAAAGAACTATCTAGAAAAGGAGTGGTCTTCTTAACCAACATTTTCAACGCCATAATAAGATTGAAACACTGGCCTGAAGTACTAAAAACTGCAGAGATCCTAATGATTCTTAAACCAGGAAAAAATCCTAACTACACATCATCATACCGACCTATAAGCCTGCTTCCCATAACCTCCAAAGTACTGGAAAGACTTATCCTAAAAAGAATCGACACCGACATCCCCAACAACCAATGGATTCCAAATCATCAGTTTGGATTCAGACAAGGACACTCAACAGTCCAGCAAACTCACAGAATCACACAAGTCATCAACCAAGCCTTTGAAGAGAAAAAATACTGTACTTCAGTCTTTCTTGATGTGAGCCAAGCTTTCGACAAAGTTTGGCACGCAGGACTACTTCACAAAATAAAAATTATCCTCCCCCTAAAGTACTTCCACCTTCTGAAATCCTATCTGACGAATAGGAAATTCAGAATCAGAATTGGACAAGAAATCTCTGAAAATTACCCCATCCGAGCTGGAGTTCCTCAAGGTAGCGTCCTGGGCCCTGTACTATATCTATTGTACACATCAGATCTACCCACATCCACCAAAACTGTACTAGGAACATTTGCAGATGATACAGCTATTCTCGCCATAGACGAAGATCCATCAATCGCCGCAGAACTCGTCCAGAAACATCTGGACAAAGTACAACACTGGATGAATAAATGGAAGATCAAAATAAATGAGACCAAATCCAAGCAAGTTGACTTCACACTGAGGAAGGAACGTTGTCCAAATATTCGACTTAACAACACAACAATACCCCAAACTACATGCGCGAAATATCTTGGATTCCACTTGGACTCCAAGCTTACCTGGAAAGAACACATAATAAAAAAAAGGAAGCAAATGGAATTGAAAACCAGAGAGCTACTGTGGCTGATAGGTAGAAAGTCAAAATTATCTTTGGAAAACAAAATCCTTGTTTACAAAACAATTATCACCCCGATATGGACATATGGTATAGAAATTTGGGGTTGTGCAAGCAAATCCAATATTGCTCTGATACAAAGATGCCAGTCCAAAATACTGAGGATAATAGCCAATGCTCCGTGGTATGTCACCAACCAAACCTTACACGATGACCTCTCAGTCCCATACATTGTAGAAGTTATAAAGCGGAGAACCCAACAACATCTTTCAAAGCTAGAAGGGCATCCAAATGATCTACTACAGCCCCTGCTGGAGATCCACGAACCAAGAAGACTACGAAGGCGGTGGCCAGCTGATCTAATATGATTTTTTTTTACGAGAGCTCCTCAGTGGAGGAAGCCTCCTCAAGCTCCATATGTATATTCCACTCTAATTATAACCATCAAATTAGCCCATAGAATTGTAAATTTCTGATTGCTGATAAATAAAGGAGAAAAAAAAAAAAAAAAAAAAATAATATTAAGAACAAACTTAATGTATATATAATAATACTTACCGTAAGAGAAAATCCGATAAAGAGCTTTAGCCAATACAGCTTGTGTCTTTTGAGCTGTCAATATTTCACCTTTTGTTGTTGAGAAACATATTGTTTCGACTAGTTTCGCAAATAGATTTGATGTATTTGCCATAATACATGAGAATCCGCTAGCAGCTGCCCCAAGGATTACCTGAAAGAAAAAAAGTTAAAAAATAAGATATAATAAGTACTTTGTGCCTGATGAAATAAATTTGAATTGTACATATCAACCAACAATACTTCAATTCGAAGTTTGTACCGAAAATGGTCTTAAACTGACGAAGGCAAAATCAGGTCAATGGTTTCGCATTTGAAAATTTCTCTTATTTTTCTTAATATTTTCTGAACCACAAATCCGACCAATGTGAAATTCTGCATTTAGAAGTAAAATAATAAAAGAGCAAGAGTTTTAAAACTTTCTGAGTAGCTTTGGGGTCTAAATATCCCAGTTGAGTTCGTCAATGACCAATCACTCTAATAGTTTGACTATTATTCACATTTGAATTTTTCCCAATATTTTCGAAAATCTTAGAAATGTGCGGCAAATTCTAAATTATTTTATGTTGATGTTTGATAACTATTTAATTTCCATATTGTATTTGAATTATGGAATCCTATAATTTTCCTAATGGTTCCGAAACTACCGATCCAATGTGTTTAATAACAATACGAAAATTTATGCCAAATTTCGGAACGATCTACTGTCTAGTCAATATCAACTTCTTTGCCTATGGAATCTATGGGAAGCAGTATATGGAGTAGAATAAACAAATGACAATATTTCTGTTGTGAACATTTATGTTTGTTTTTACACAATAAATTTTAATAAAACGGCGGATAGTTGTACCCCTTCCCAATATATTTCTTACCTCATCTGTACCCATGAAAACTGTGAACTGTTTTTCATTAACATGAAAGCTGGACAATGCGGACTGAAGATCATTTGTACTGTGTATCAGACCAACAAAAGAATCCACTTCTCCAGTTATATCAAGCAAGAAATTAGTCATATCCACTGAAAATATTAAAATTTCATTAAAAATTCCTGTTTCAACTGAATTACTCACATTCTAAGTTTGTATACTTTGGGTGATGATGATAGAGGATGGGAATTTCTTTTGATCCTTCGGCTACTAATTTTATATATTTTACAAGGTCCAAGTGATTTCTGGGTCTGTTATAGAGATCTGGCAATAATACTGCTGCACCAACTTTGTTCATTTCACAATGATTGGCCTAAAATCCAAAAAAAGTCCTGAAATAAAAATTGAAAGCGGAAAAATTCTGGAAGCTTTATACCGGGTGTTAAAAAACAAAGTTTCAATATTTTGGGAGCTGATTATAGACCTCAAAATAAGTAAAAAATTTCATATAAACATAGGTCCGCAATGAGCCGATATTTAAGCGATTATCAGTTTTCAAATTTAGCGTAACCAAATATGATACTCAATTTATTTTCATCTTTCAGATGTCTTGTTTACTGAACTTACAATTAAAATGTTTTTCAGTGAGTTCGTTAAAAAAAATCACAGCTGGCATCAAACATTTGTTTTGTTGAAGAGCAAATTTTAAATATTGTGGATGAAAATCCCGGTACTAGTGTAAGAAGGAATAAGTGGCCCCCTTGTCTGGAGAACTATGCATCAACAACTTCCCTATCCATTCCATATTCAACGCGTGCAACCTCTTAATCCTTCTGATAGCCAGAAGGACATTTTGTCAATGGGTTTTAACAAAGATTGCTGAAAATGCGCATTTTACTTCTAATATCCTTTTCACTGATGAAGCCGGCTTTACCAAAGATGGAATTTGTAACTTTCATAATAGCCATATTTGGGTGGATGAAAATCCACACACCATTCATGAGTCCAGGCATCAACAGTGTTTCAATATAAATATCTGGCTAGGTATTTTAGGAGGTCGTTTGTTAGGACCAGTAGTTCTATCACTGAATTCAACAGGAGCTGCATGCCTTAACTTTCTTCAAAATACCTTGCCCCATTTTCTAGACGCGGTACCTTTAAATCAGTGGATGAATATTTGGTTTATACAAGATGGAGCGCTCCCACATTATACACTTGCTGTTAGGAAACATTTCCCAGAAGATGGATAGAACGAGGAGGTCCAGTGCATCTAGATCTCTGATTTTAATCCTATGGTCTTTTGTATTTGGGGTTTTTTGAAAAGTTTAGTGTATGCAACATCAGTGAATAACATCGAAGAGTTGCAACATCGGATTGAACTGTCCTATCAAACGATCCACACCCAACTAGATCTTTTCGAAAGAGTACGTAATTCCGTCATGCGACGATGTACTTCCTGCATTGAAATAGACAGTGGTCATTTTGAATCTTAATTCATTAATATTCATTGCTCTATCAATTTCATGCCCATAAACCAAATTTTTCAGATATCTCCAAAGAAAAAAATCATTGGGAGATAAATCTGGTGATCTGTACAGCCAACCTGTTGAAACCAGACATCATCGAAGTTAATTGGTAGCTGTCGAACTGTCGGAATAATTTGATTCTCTAAAAGCTCAAAATATTTGGCAGCGTTTAGTTTATCATCGATAAAAAATGGCCCTATGATGTAATTCCCCAGTATTCCTGTCCATATATTAAGTTTTTGTAGATACTGGGTACGCACAGGAATACTCAGATGCTTATTCTTTCTAGACCAATATCTTATCACTGATAGGTTATGTTTTCTATTCAAGGAAAACGATGACTTATTAGTGAATAATATATTCTTAAGAAATGAACTATTTCCATTTACTTTTTCCATCGTAGTTTCACTAAATTCCATTTGTTTGATATGGTCTTCTGGAAAAATTTCTTGGTTTGTTTGAACCTTATAACATCTATAATCATTCCTTTTCAAAATATTTCAGACACTTCTATTGTTCATATCGACTTGTCCAGCAATTTTTTTACTCGAACAAGGTGCACTGGTTTCAACAGCAGCACACACATCTACTTCTTTTTTCAGACGTTTTTCACTAATGGTTTTAGGTGGTTTATCAATCTTTCAATGCCTGGATGTTAGTAAACACCCACAATTTTTTAATTATTTTAGACATAGCATAGGAATCAGCCTATCTTCAAAGGCAACAATAAACGAATTTATTGTCTCTTGAATTGATTGATCACCAAAGGACCATTTTATGATTGAATTGTTTCTTCTACACTGAAAATTTCGATTTACTTTATTTTCAACCGATAGGGTGTAATACATCGCATGTTTGAAGTGGGAATGAAAGCAGGCTGCAGAGCCTTTCGATCGAAGCATCCCCACTCGCCTCTGCAATTGAGAGAGAAAAGTGGTTTATTCGTCATCGCATCACGCTGAGGTTTTGATTCTTCCACTGCTCCACTGGACCCTGGTCGTCATCTTGATTAGCACTGAATTTCGTATCTTTCTGATTGTTTTTTCCATACCTGCATAGAGCGTAAGTAGTCTTGTTTAGATACTTACCAATTCTATAACTTCTTTCAGAGGTACACCACCAATTTGTACCATTAGAAATTGCCCATTTTTCTCACAGTTCTGGCTCCATTCCTCTGTCAGAGCTTTTCTTTCCTGTAAAGTCAGAGACATTCCCTCACCGACTTGGTCATTCACTATGATAGAGAAAGAATTAAATTTTCTAGTAGTAAATTATATTTTCAAACTTACATAAAATTCCTTTAACACCACAAGCTTTCAAAAAAGTTGAATACTGACTAATGACTCCATAGTTTATTTCCATTGTTCTACAATGCAATGATATTCAATAAATTGTTATGAAATAAAGTATTAGGAATATTTATATTTATTTACTTACTTTGACTTCTTAAATGGTGTGAAAACTGGACACAGTAGGCCACGAAAGGAAAATTTTTTCTGAAAATTTCACTTCAGTAATATTGAGTCTTATAGTAAATTGAACAACTTACATGAACTTTTAACTGGGGTTGTGTATGCGTCTTATGTTTTTTAGAAGACATATGTTTCAAAATTTCGGATTTTCCACACTTATAATCTTTTTTGCAGAACTTACAATAAAAGTATATATCCCCATGTACACTGGGTGATAACCAAGGTTTAAAACTAGGAACGTCATTCCATTTCGCTTGATATTTTTGAAGATATTTCTGGAAAAACATCAGATGTAACAAGAATAGTCCATAACTACTAACCGTGGGTCCACAAGGGGCCTCTTAATTCATCGTTATCTACTTCAGAGTACGAATACCTACTTTTTTTCCACTTGGTGGAGTGGAGGACAGTTTTTTCTTCTTAGAAGGTGTGAAATCTTTATCCTCCTCAACTTCAGCTTCAGACTCGCTCTCCGTGTCAGGAGCAAATACCGAAAATAAATCTTTAGCAGTTTGGGGTTCTTCAGTCTTTTCAGGTACGTTCTCTTCTTCCGATTCATCCGCTATTTCATATTTTAGCGAAACTTTTCGAGTTTCCATGATTTCATGCAAAATTTGAAGTTTGAGATATTTGATCTGAGAAACATAACCAAAAACAACAATCGAAGCTACGTTCCGTTTCACTCTTCTTTTGTCTTAACTCTTAAAGGTGTTATCCACAATGGATAATTTATTCTCACTATATACAAAATACTATTGAATCTATTTTACCCTTTAACAAATTTAGTCGTGGCATTTAGACTACAAACCTTCCTTGAAAGTTTCAAGGTACTAGCTTTTTCCGTTCGAAAGTTAGTGTGTTTACGGACGGTCCGCCCGACAGAATTACTTTTGACCTCAGATTCTTCATCAGTGAGTCCAACCTAGTCATTTTCGGCCCAAAAATCGAAAATTGACAATAATTAGGCGAAACGCTAGCATGCTGTTTCCTGGAACTAGCCTGCAAAAGCAATTCTTACGAGTGCTCAATTAGCGCAGTTGTACATTAACAAATAAATAGATTATTGATAATTATTACAAATTCATTCACATATCATTTTCACTCTCACCTTTTCTAGAAGTAAGACCTTTATTGTTAATATTATATACATTTATCATGATAAACTCAAGAATCTTTGAATAAATGTCATCGATATATTTTATGATCACCAAACTATCTAAATCTGTGAACCTAACATTTTTTTGACATTATTTGCATAGATCGTTTTTCTATTTTATTATGTTTAATCCCCTGTTCACAACTACTCGAATTTGAATTTTTATTCGGAATAGAATCTTTCTCATAATTTTCAGATGTATAATTTTTATTCAAAAATTTCGACTTCATACTTTTACACCTTTTAGCAATTATAAGTTATAAAAGAGGTAAGTTAAGGTCATTAGTAAATTAAAAAAACAAAAAGAGATTTTCCAGTATAATAAAAGTTTGTTTCTTGTATAAAAACTACACTTCAGTGCTCAATTAAAACAGCATGGGAATAACATCCACTCTTTCGGATAGAAGTTTTGTTGTTTTGGTTCATTCTTATAATTCTTCCACTAATTTATTTCCTCTGTAGTATATAATGCCTTTCCGTAATAAATCAGTGCGGATGTTATAAACAGGATGGGTACTCCTCTGAAAAAAAAGTTGCTATTATAAACATTTTTCAGTTTTATAAAATTATATTATATAAAATGTATAACCTATCATAACACCATTGTATCTAACAGCTTAAATGCAGAAAAGTAGATTTATCTGTCTTTTTGCAGATTATATCATAGATTAAACTTTAATTGAAAAAAAAAAACAATATTCCAATCCAAAATATATTTGAGTAAGTGTTATGCATGCCTGGGTGAAGATTTAAATAATAGGGGTACCCGAAAGTAATGTCGTCATTGAAAATTTGCACACTAGATGGCAAAAGGTTGTTGATCACGAAGGGACTACATTATTGATTAAAAATAAAAACTTGTTAATAACTTATTTGTTTGAATTGAATTTAAAAAAAGCGATATTACTTTCTGGTCTACCTAATATTATTCCTTTAATTAAATGTCAGGCCATTCACTTAACAAAAATAACACAAGCTTGAGAAAACGCTTTCTCTAACTTCATTCAAATGACTAATCTGAGTCATATATGTGGTATTGTTTATCTACTTACAACTTCATTTTTACATGTTCCTAAAATTTGTATATCTGATTCAAAATGTTGGGCAATAGAAAGACCACTCAATACATAACAAGAATGGTATTCATCTCTATGTTTTCCTGGCTTGTCAATCAATCCTCCTTTGGCATGTTGAGCGCATATTAATATATATTCTTGTAACGCCCTATTGTCAAAAAGATAATTTTCTGGCGGATTATCTGTAAAAATGTATGTATGTATTAAAAATTTCAATTTCTGGAGTAACAAATTTTACCTAACAAATTGTGTATCAAGGCAAAAGCAGCACCTTGCCAAAAAGAATAGCAACCATCCACCAATTTATTTGTTCGGCCCTGAAAACCTCCTTCAAATCTCATTTGTCTATGCACTAACCATCTCTGCAAAATTTGACACTATAATTTTCCACCGCTGTAAATAATCAGTGTGGTAAGCAACTACATTATTAAATTAATCAATTAGTAGGAATCAACTGTCAAGTTCTTAGAGCGTCTCGCATAGCTCATGTGTAACATATACAGAATGTTCATAAATTGGAGGTACAAACGAAGAGGGAACATTCCTTTATAATTATAAGAAAACAAAGTCCCATAAATATGGGATCGCAAACGTTTCGTTTTCGAGATCAGGATGTTAAAGTTTAAATTTTTTTCAAGCTTTTTTCTCATAGCATCTGCATTTCACAAGATGTTCAACTGAAGTTTGGCACAGTTATTACAATTCAGAGTTTACATCATGTGACATACAAATTTCGATTGCATATCTACAGGGTGATATATTTTCTGGAGCGCTGTTTCCTGTTTTACTCCAGAATTTTTTTTTTGGTGAGCCACTGTTAGTTTAAAAACAAAGATGCTTTGTTGTTATACTAAACTTTATGGTCTCTTGTAGTTTTGTCGCATCTACTACCGATTTTGAGTAAAAATTTTTGATCGATTAGTACAAAAAGTAATTTGTTACTTTCAGGGGGAAGGTGCTAATTGACAGTCCCTCTAGCCCTTATCAATACGCCTACCAGGCCGGCAGAACTTGCATTGCATAATCTGGTTGGAAAATTAAACCAATCTCTCGATAATCGAGAGATAGCACTAACAGCGTTTCTGGACATTGAAGGTACTTTTAACAGTACGCTGCCGGTTTCTCTCGCTGAGGCTATCGCTGCGAGAGGAATCGACCCACTAATCTGTAGATGGATACAGGCAATGCTATGCGGCAGAACAATAACGACCTCATACCAGGATGAGGTCGTCGAGTTCAAGGCTGCGAAGGGCTGTCCGCAGGGAGGTATTCTCTCACCCTTACTGTGGACCCTTCTCGTTGATGACCTGCTAGCGATCATTTCACTGTTGGGAGTCGACGTTCAAGCATTTGCTGATGACCTGGCAATCATAGTGAAAGGTAAATCGGAGGTGACGATATCGGCCGTCCTTCAAGAGATACTGAACACTATTGACAAAGGGTGTATAAGAGAAGACATGTCTCTTAACCCGCAAAAGGTAGTTATAGTACCATTCACTAAAAAACGGAAGTTGAATGGTTTAGACCCGCCAACTATCCGTGGTGAAATAATACAATTCTCATCTGAGGCAAAATACCTGGGAATAGTCCTGGACAAGACCCTCAGCTGGGGTGCACACCTAGATGAAGTGTGTCATAAAGCCAGAATGGGTTTCTGGACTTGCAGGCAGATCTGTGGTAAAACCTGGGGCCTAAAGCCCAGGCAGAGATACTGGCTATACACTATGGTAATTTGACCACGGATAGTATATGGCGCTGTAGCATGGTGGAGGAAAGGCCAACAAACGGTTGGCGTACAAAAGCTCACCTGACTACAGAGACAGGCTTGCCTTGCAATTACAGGTGCGTTTCACACCACACCCATGGCAGCCATGGAGGTCCTACTAAATCTACCACCCCTGCGCCTACTCATGCAGAGGGAGGCGGAACGAACCACATACAAACTATATCAACTGGCGATTGACAAGCCAGAGGCAATAGTGATGGGAGGCTCAGGACTGCTGGACGAGCTTTTAACGAATAGTATTCTATCGATGCCCTCGGATCTAATGTCAAAAGTCACGAGCCAAGAACGGAATTTCAATGTAATCGTCCCCAGCCGGGACGAATGCACCCAGCATGCTGAGGTTCTATTGAGAACTCGCGAACGACGAACGGAACAGGAGCGGGAGTCTATGGGAGCTAACCGAGAATTAACATCTCATTGAGTCTCGGTCAAAACACAACCATATTCCAGGCAGAACTATTTGCCATTGAGACCGCGGCAGAACTGCTGATAAAACGGCAAATCCACCACGGTAAAATCAAAATATTTACTGATAGTCAGTACTAAAAGCTTTGGAATCCAGCTCTTGTACCTCAAAACAGAGCTCTTGTACCTCAAAACAGTCTGGAGTTGCCGCACAGCTTTAAACAGGCTCGGTATGTATAACTGAGTCACTCTGGTTTGGATACCGAGCCACTCAAACTATTTGGGTAACGAGGAGGCAGATCAGCTGGCGTTTGCTGGAGCTGCGCTGCCTCTGGTAGGACCGGAACCATTCCTGGGAATACCACATGACGTGGCTAACGAGGCGATAACAGGCAGAATGAACTCAAGGCTAGAGTCTTTCTGGCGGAGCCATTATGGCCTGAAACATTCGAAGTTGTTCCTTGGAACAGCTTCGAACATAAAGATGGCGAACCTAGCGCTAGGTCAGGATAGGACCAAACTACTAAGAACACTTGTCGGAATTATGACAGATCACTGCAGACTGAAAGCGCATTTGCACAAAATCGGTCTGGCTGAAGACGATGAATGAAGGCTGTGTCTTGGGGACACTGAAACAGCCATGCACATCGTCTCAGAGTTCCCAGCGGTGAGTCGCATCAGATTCGAGGTCTTTGGCCAGGCTTTTATAGCCCACTGCGAACGGAAAAAATTACCCCTGAGCAAGATTATCGGTTTTATCCAAAAAGTGGATCTCGTCGGGGAGATATAAATTAGGGGTGAACCACAATAGTCCGTGCGGACGCAGTGGTAGGGTGGACAGATGCCTGCTCGCCATAAATAACATAACTTGTTACTTTTTGTACTCCTTTGAAGATGGTCGAAGGACCGAATCAGGTGTCAGGATTCTGAATAAACTGTGAAACATGAAAACTGTGTGATTTTTTTTAAATAAGGTCTTTTGAAGGTTAGTACTTTTCCAACGAAAATATTTATTTTGTACTTGTGACACAACCTGTGTCAGACTGGAAACTAAATAATCATCTTTAAATCAAGTGTCCCAAAAATCAACAATAAAAATAGAAAGTCATTTGACAAAATATTGTGGTACTATTTTAACTACAGATCTTGAAAATACAATGCAATAATCTTTGAGTACCCAGTTGCACAAAAAGCTATCTTTTCTTTCAGTCTGAGGCCATTGCACAACTAGTTTTTAAGCCCATAAATAATTTTTTTTTGATAATCCATTTTGATTTCAACTTATTGTTGATTTTTAGTACAGCTTTTGTAAATATGAATATATTTGAAAGAGATTTATTTAAATTCATTTTCTCACCAAAAGAGCTTGTATATCACATAGATGTTGTTTTCCTAATATTATGAGAGCTGCCAATCCACAAAATGCGTATCCACCATGCGCTTCCATATCTGGACAACCACCAAAACCACCCTCGTAAGTTTGACAGCTAATGATGGAAATTTATTCATTCAATAAAATAATTAAGAAGCATCTTAAAATTATTTTTCTTACACCAAAGCTTATATTTTTAAAACAATAAGAATCGAATATTGAAAATTTGTGATCTAACATAAATAGAGGTTAATACTTGATAGAAGGTATATAAAATTATTTAAATATTTTAATATTAGCCATCTACATAATTAAATATGTATTCCTGAAGTTATAATTATTAAATATAATTTTTTGAAATTAAATATGTAGAAGGCTAATATTAAAATATTTAAATAATTTGTGATCTAGTTGAAATGACCTTGAAAAAGTGTTGATATATTCATACCTTATTATCCACTCTGCAGTATTTTCACACAATTTGTCTGAAATTATATTAGTTAAGCTAGCAACAGAAAGAGCACAATAAACTCCTCTTATATCGATTTCACCATCTACATGCATACAAAACGATCCATTCTCTTGTTTCAGAGACCATAAGAATTCTAATAATTTCTCCCTATAAAATATATCATCAGAATTGAAATAAATGCTGAGGGGTAAATTACCTATTGATAACTTTATATGCTTCTTCAGTTCCAATTATAATTAAAGCATTCACAGCTGCATAAGTAGGAGCTAAATGGGAAATTTGTCCAGGTCCACCCCCAAAACCTCCTGCTGGATTTTGGCATCTAAAATTTGTCACATGAATTTATCGAACATGAAGAATTTTCTGGAATGGTGTATAACTCACTTGGCCAAGAATTTTGAACAAGCTCTTTTAACATTATCAGAAATTTTTACATCTAAAAGAGACAATGAATGTAACACCCAGTAACAAATCCAAGTTCTACTAGCATCCAAAGCCTAAAAAACGTTCTGAATTTCAAATATAAAAGTGAGTAACCAAGACATTTGTTACCTCGTAGCCTCTAGAGACTCTTGCTAAAGTATTCGTTAAGAATATAGCATGTTTGTGTTTGATAAGATCAGGTGTAGATGGACAATTATTTAGAGTGTTATGAAAAAGAGAGTATTTATTGAAAACGTCCTCTTCCACTTCCTTCTGAAATTTTCAAATATTCATAAATAAAGTTGAAATTTAGAGATATATAAGTTACCTGTTCTATTGATGTGAGTGTCTGTAAATCTTCATCATTAAACCTCAATGTTTTTAAAAACTCTATATTTCTACAAGAAAATATTGTATTATTGGACATCGTGATGCTACAAGGTAAATTAATATTTAAACATTGTCACTTCATAGAATCTCAAGACAAGATGTCAAAAATTATTCTATAATAAAAAAAGAAAATTTCTTTTTCTTAGCTACTGAGCTCTAGACAATAGACAATTAAAGTCTCCTTAGATTGGGATCTTCATGTTTCTTATATTGTAGATCTCACTATTTTGCAAGGAAAATTTTCAGAAATGTCAGAAAATAAATTTTCATCGATGAAAAAGCTCAACGGAATTATTCTCGTTATATGAGCAGACTACACTTTAAAATGAACAGCTTATCTTTACATTGTCAACATAGATCAACAAGGCTATATATTATTTATTATATATATTATTGTTAATCTATGATTGTCAATTTCAGTGTCTGTGGAGTAACCATAGACTTAATGTCCCAATTAATACGTCTATGGTAGTAACAGATAAAAAATACAATATTTTTGGTTGATGGCACAGACAAAAGGTTCTAATAGTTTGTTTATGCTTTGCTCCCTCAAACTATTAGAACTTTCCCCTTTGCAGAAAGGTGGAATCTGGTACAAACTACTCTAGTAGTTTGCTTATGGACTGTGGAACCAACTGCTCCCTGCGTCATACCACGATGGGAGCACATAATGGTCAAAGGTCAAAGGACGGCAACTGCACTACATTGCGGTGAACCTTGCTGGGCATCTCAACCTGACGTATAGATAACTTTAGTTCATAAGACAGTAAAGAAAATTAACTCAATCCTCTTAAGACAACTGCTGAACATTGGAACCCTCGAGGAACTGGTTGATAGGGTCTATATGGATGCGGTTACGGTTTGTGCAACTCTTATGCAACAACATGTTTCGCGACTCCCGCTGCACCATCTTGAAAGTTACGCCTGAAAAACAAGATTGAAGCTCTGAGAAAAAAAATTGGTAGCTTTCCTAATTAACTCAACACTAACTTCGCTAACAATGGTCTGAGGAAGGTAGCATCAGCGTTCCGTGTCAAATGCAAGGACTCTGATTTCAAGGACAAAATATGTGTAAAACCCATCAACTTAGAACAAAACATTGAGGCATTAGGATACATTATCAAAAGCACATTGACAGGTCAAAACTTAACAAAAATAGCATGCTATCTCATTAAACTCAAAAACAAATTCTTTTGCAATCTTGAATATGACGACAATAAGGGGAGTGAAAATAGACTGTGAATCGGCTCATGCTGCTCATTAATACTGAGAACAAGTTACTTCAAATAGTAATAAAATGAGGAAGGTGTCACCCCGAGCCCTATTTAGTCCAGCACAATCTTCTGGGAATACGATTGAATACCAAACATAGATCAACGAGACTATTATTCAGTAATTTGTGGTATCAAATATCAATCACCCTCCTTCATAAGTAGATAGATGACCTCAAATTGTCACCTTCTTGTTAACGTAAGCAAGACTTGCCCAGAGTGGCAGCAGGCTTCCTCATTGTGGCAACCTCGCGATCGGACAACTGTGCACCTCATGCGCAGAGGGAACTGAACAAGTGGTTGTAACTGTTGGTAGTGGTACGTTAAGTTCTATTTTAGACAAAGGGCAGATACGTCAACGTTAAAGCTATCAACAGTATATTTATTACTAAGTTAGTTATAGTTATTAGCGATACAAACTTCCCCACTGTTTCAAATATTGGATGGAGTAGTCCGTTACTTTGTGATAGTTCATTTTAATGGAATGAAATAAGAAATTACTTTGTTTTCTACCAGTTTTTATTATTACTGATATACAGTGACTCGAGTTTCGTAGTGTTTACTACATTTTCAAACTGAATGAACAAATTAGATCTCAACTATTGGTTGTTCAACCTTGTTATCTTGCACGTGGAAGCGAAAGGGAAAAAACTTGACATCCTGGAATCCATAGAAATTGAAAAATATAAGAGGCACGTACCAATAATAAAACTATTAAACGAACAGACGGAACTTTGGAAAACCCCTCTCTTCGAAGCTCTGCCGAAGCCTACAATCAGCATATATAATAGTTGAGATCTAATTTGTTCATTCAGTTTGAAAATGTAGTAAACACTATAAAACTCGAATCACTGTATATCAGTAATAATAAAAAGTGATAGAAAACAAAGTAATTTCTTATTTCATTCCTTTCCCCACTGTTCTATTCGATTGTTAAACTGACTGTGAGACTGTAAAAATATATGTTAAAAACCAGGTGTTATCAGTTCAGATCCTTACACTTCTAACTCTACACAAACCGCTTTGAGGCGCGATGAAAACTATTAGTACTTAGAAGTAAGACCATTTTACTATAAAGAACACTACTCTAATTTTCTTTGCTCTGGTCATACACATTCTCACAACACTATAACCTGTAATTGATGGTTATTATGGTTATGACTTGATTTAATATTTAAATAAAGGTTTCAAGATTCTGGAGGTGAACGAGATAGCGTGCAGTGATCTCCCATTTCCCCCTGTGTTTTACTTGTAATTCCTGGTTGGTGAGTGTGATTTTTACTTCATTCCTGCTGACTTTGCTCAATATTTGCTCTTGAGCTAAATAGTAGAAACTGTTTTAGGCTTCTGCCTTAGATTAGTTTTCTCTTCATTTAACCTAGTTAGGTTAAAATTTTTTTTTTTTCTTTTCTTATCTGTAATTTGATAAGTGGACTTTTTATAAGAGTAATTTGTTGACATGAGTACAGTTAGTCCCGGGGTTCCACCCCGGGTCTTTAATTTATTATCTCCTCGTTCTCAACAGGCTACTGACCGTATTTTGAGACTTTCTATTAATAATAGACTAGACCTTTTCATTATTAAGGACGATATCAAATCAATTCTAGGTAATAATAATAATCAGCAAGATAATTCTCTCGTTGATGAATGTAATAAATTTATGAATGTGTTACATGGGAAATTTGAAGCTATCCTTTATAATAAATTATCAAGCAATAAATATAGATCGACTGATAAAGGTCCATTTCTAGTACATGTGGAATCAAAGGACAAAAATATAGGTAACCTCAACCCAATCAGCTTGGGTAAACTTCTGTATAATTTTCCTAATTACTCTAACTTTCAGATTTCAAAAATCTGTAGAAAAGGCCTGAAAAGAGTTGGAGTTTACTTTGATTTCCCGGATAGTGCTAACTTTTTTGTTGATAATAGCAACTTAGATAAAGATAAATATAGTGTTTATATTCCTTCAAGGATGATTTCAACAATGGGTGTGATTAGAGACATTGGACTTGACATCGATGAGGATGATATGGTTGAATATGGTATGGGTTCCAATCCCAGTTGTAAAATTTTGAGAATGCGTAGGTTGAACAGAAGGGTTAAGACAGATGAGGGTGTCTCATATGTTCCTACCACTACATGTGTTCTTACTTTTGAGGGTAACATCCTTCCTAACAACATAATTTTATTTAATACTTTAACACCGGTCTCAATGTACATTCAGCCAGTAATCCAATGTATGAAATGTCTCCGGTATGGTCATGTTAAAAATCTGTGTAGAGGTTCTTTCAGATGCCATAAGTGTGGTATCTCACACTTGGAAAGTGAGTCTTGTAGTAACCCTGTTAATTGTGTCTACTGTAACGAACCTCACTGTTCTAATGACAGATCATGTGGTGAGTACTTACGTCAGAAGAGAATCAAGGAATGTATGGCTTTATACAATATTTCTTTTTTTGAAGCTGATAAAAACTCTAAAGGAGCTTTCCCATCGAATCCTACTGATTTCCCTAATTTGAACATTTCTTCCCAGTCTCCTCGTTCTTCTCCTATCCTTAATACTCAAACTCCTAAATCTTATTCTTCTATATTGAGATCAAATTCTTCTCGTACTGCTAACACTAAATCTGCCTCGAAGGATATTAGTGCAAATGGTCAGAAAAGAAAGGTTTTATACTCTAACCCAGGATTTGATAGGAAAGCACATGAAAACTGTCTTCTTCCTTACAAACCCACCTATGAAAATCTTAGCTTCCCTGGTTTACAAGTGTGCCCCAAATCCCCCACAGAGGACATTTCCCCCCCTAAAAAACTGGTTACCTCAGCCCAAGTCCACTACAGCGCAAATGATTCCCATAATGTTTCAAATTCTAATATAAAAAAAGGTATGCAAGGATCTAATTTAATGGAGGACATTGATGAGTCGATGGGGGAAAAAGTCCTCCCTCCATCAATTAATCCTTAATTTAATGATATTACAACGTTCAAGCCAAATCACTATTCTTCAGTGGAATATTAGATCTGTGAGATCAAATTACAATAATTTAATAATTCTAATTAAAGATTTTGACCCTGATATTATTGCTCTATCTGAGACTTTTTTGAAATTTGAAAATGAATTCTCCTTGCGTGGTTATAGGATTTTACGTGAGGAGAGGGGTGATGGTTATGGTGGTGTTGCAATCGCCATTAAGTCTCATATTCCTGTCAGGGCCTTGACCATTAATTCTTCACTTCTTCCTGGTCGTTGTCAAACCTTGGGTGTGTCATTGGGAGATAGTATTTCGGTTATTCTGTGCTATTTTCCCCCTGATGTTTTTGTTCCTGCTTCGGTGTGGAATTCTTTTCAGCAATATTTGTCCTTGGGTCGCACGATTTGGCTTGGAGACTTTAATACCCAACACATCTCTTGGGGTTCAGGTATTTCTAATCCCAGAGGTTTGATTTTTCACGATTTTCTCCTTGATAGTGATTTAGTCCTTCTCAACCAGTCCTGTCCAACCAGATTAACGAATCCGGCTATTCATCGTAGTGCCCCTGATATCACTGTTGCCACTGCTGACATTGCCTGCAGGTGCTCCTGGTCGGTCCATTCTGATGCTGGGTTTAGCGATCACTTCCCTATCATTGTTCGTGTGAATGATAACTCTTTCAACTTTCAAAGACCTATACGCATGGGAACACATAAATATAACTTGAAGAAAGCAGACTGGTCTCGTTATCAGACTAATCTAATTATTTCCCCCAACAAAGATAGCATAGCCACGGCTGAGGATTTGATAGGGGTTATGATCGAAAGTGCTGATGATGCTATTCCACATTCAAAGCGCACTACCTCTGACAAATTCAGAGTTCACTGGTGGAATGACTCTGTTGAAGATCTGATCAGATCCAGAAGGGAAGCTTTTGCAAGGTTTGTTGAGCATCCATCGATGGAAAATTGGATTGAGGCTAACCGTTTGAGAGCCTTAGCACATAACAAAATTAAATATCTTAAAAAGGAATCTTTTAGATCCTTCTGTCAGGATTTAAACTTCTCTAGTTCTCAGAAATCTTGGAGACAAATAAGAAAATTCTCGGGTAGATATAACCATACACCGGCCCCTCCTATTCCTGACAACCTTGCCTGTAGCATATTGGGTGGATCCAAATTCCGGAGAAATTTTGGTTCCTATCAAAAGGTATCTTCTCCTCTTGAGTTTACTCTTGATGAACTTGCCCTGGTACTCAGGTCCACCAGAAGTTCCGCCCCAGGTCTGGATGGTCTGGGATACGCTCTATATGTCAACCTTCCCATGTCATACAGATCTAAACTGCTGTTAATTTACAATAATATTCTGAAAACAGGTATAATCCCTACAGTGCTCAAAAAGGCTAACATCATCCACATTTTAAAGCCAGGCAAACCTCCTCTGATTTTGGGAAGTTATCGACCCATTTCTTTAGCTCCTTGTATCACTAAAATTTTTGAAAAAATGATCAAGATCAGAATCGAACCGCTAATTGAAAAGAAGCTAGGAAATAACAATATATTTGGTTTTCGAAGGGGTAGATCTGTTTATGATGCCACCACACTGCTCACCTCCCATGTTTATAGGGCTTTCAGTAGTGGTAACTATGCTATGGCTGCTTTTCTTGACATCAAATCTGCATATGACCATGTTTTGCTGGATGTCCTTAGAGATGACATGGAGGCGTGTTCTATTCCACCCTGCATTGGCAGGGCCATATGTGAACTGTTTGGTGGTAGAGAACTTTACATCCGGAGCTCGGTCTCTGGTGATCTTTTGGGCCCCCATAAGCCTTATGGGGGCATACCTCAGGGTTCGGTACTTAGCCCAATTCTTTTCAACTTGTATGTTTGCTTGCCAGGTTGTTGTTTGTTTCCTCCTCAAATCATTTGTATTCAGTTTGCAGATGATTTGGTAATTCTGATAGTTGGTAGGGACCTTGATAAAATGAGGATATCTCTTAATGTGGCCCTTGGTAATCTTGCTGAATGGTTTAAGAAACGTAACCTCCATATATCGGCTGAGAAGTCTGCAGCTGTGATCTTTGCCAGGTCTAGGATACCGGAGCATCCTGCCCCTCTGGAACTTTACAATATCCAGGTTCCCTGGAAGTCTACGGTTAGATATTTGGGAGTAATTTTGGACTCTAAACTCAAGTGGAAACCACAGGTTGATTCAGCTTGTTCGAGGGCGGCTCAGTCTCTGAATATTATAAAAGCTGTTTCTGGCATATATTGGGGTTCTCATCCTGATAACCTCTTGCTGTTGTATAAGGCCCTAGTTCGACCCCACTTGGACTATGCTTCCCTGTTATTCGGTAGGTGTGCTAAGGCCACACTTTCTAGGCTGGATCGCGTCCAGTATGCATCTCTCAGAATTGTCCTGGGAATGGTGCGTTCAACTCCGACTAACATTTTGCTTTCGGAGGGTGCGGAAATGCCGCTCTACATCAGAAGGAAATGGCTTGCATTTAAGTACATCTCAAGGGCTCTTAGATTTATAAGTCATCCCACTGTTGAACTTCTAAGGAATACAGAGCACTTTGATAATTTATGGTTTAACGGCTTGGTTCCACCATATATTGAGGCATACGGGTCCCTTTCTGGTAAGCGATCCCTCATTTGGAGGGCTGAGACGCTTCCATTTTTTGATTTGTCTATCTCTATTATGACAAACTCTATTCCGGTTTTCTCCTCTGGTCTTCCTAAGGGCTCAGTTGCCAATAACGTTGATTTCTTGAGCTATCTCGATAAAAAGTTCTGGGGTTATACAGCTGTTTTTACGGATGCATCGGTGGGTAATTCTTTGGCGGGTTATGGCGTGCATTCCCCTGCTCTATCTGTTGACATCTGTGGTCGGTTGCCAGATCATTGGACTGTCTTCATGGCAGAAATCTATGCCATTAGTGTTGCAGTTGATGTTATCATTGCGGAAGGGGTTCGTAAAGCATTAATTGTTAGTGACTCTCTCAGCTCCCTTGAGTGTATCAAATCAAAAAAATTTGATTCAGATATAGACGTAAATATGGTTGACTTGTTGGAGAAGTTTATGGTGGCGAGGGATGCTGGTCTGAGAATTGCATGTTTGTGGGTGCCAAGTCACTCTAATATTTTAGGCAATGAAAGGGCAGATAGACTGGCAAATGACGGCAGGTTGATCTCAGTTCCTCAGAAGATTAAAGCGGGTCCTGATTTACTTTGGCCCTCCTTCAGGAGGGGGTTGAGGAGGCTATGGTGTTCTGACTTCGAGCTGTTGGGCAAAACCAAGGGTAGGGTGTACTCTGAGATGATTGGCTATTCCCCCTATACTAAACATTGGTTTCGTAGGTTGGATAAATCTAGGAAATTTATATCAACCATTTGCAGATTGCGATCGGGACATTTCTGTTCCCCTGCTCATTTGTTTAGGTTGAGGGTGATAGATTCCCCTTTGTGTGGTTGCGGGCAGACTTTTGACTGTTATCATTTGTTCTTTGATTGTCCTGACCGTGTCTCTCAGTCAGCTAAGTTGTATGACGATCTATCTGAGATTGGTTTCAGATTTCCCATTAACCTATTTGATGTTTTGTTCTCGGACGATTTGATAGCGTACGAGGCAGTTTTTGCATTTTTGTCTGCTTGTCGGATTAAGATTTAATTTTGTTTAAGCTAGCATGTAATTCACCTATGTCAGCATGTATGACAGCCTTTTGTGTGCTTCCATTTGTTTGGTACCTTTTTGCATTGCTGCTATCTGTTGCCAGTTTATTGTACCTCCCTTGTTACATAATGTTAAACATTACCTCATGGGTTGATATAGGTTCAGCCTAGACTCCTCTGTCCCAGGAATCAACCCATTACTAATGGTGGAAAACTAATGTTTCATAGAACAGATTTTGGGTACATAGCATCACTGCTGAGCCCAGCTGTGTTCTGATACCTGCAAGGGGACTGCTTGCTGTTCAGAGCTCTGCGTTTCGAAGAGAAGAAGAAGAAGAAATAAAGGTTTATTATTGTTATTGTTTAACTTCCAAGTCTGTCTATCAATTTGATATTAAAATGGTTGATCGTCCACGTTATGAGATGACCGAACGCGGATTGGTTGAGGTGTGTTAATTTATAACATAATAGGATTTTATTCTGATGAAGTGGTGTTTTTTAGGTACCAACCGTGAATCCCACAGTATTTGATGAACAATGGTCCATAAAAAAATTTAAGAAGAGGTTCAGAATTGTTGTTGTACGATGTAATGAAGATGAAATAGAATTTGACTTGATTGGTATTCACCCAGGATTGGCAAACGCTTTTAGAAGAATCATGTGTAGTGAACTTCCTAGTATGGCAATCGAAACTGTTCAGATTATAAAAAATACCTCATTAATACCAGATGAAATATTAGCACATAGATTTGGAATGATTGCTTTGAAAGCCGATCCTAGATTGTTTGCTTATAAAACTGATTGTAAGTTAGAATTTGTCATGATTTTTTTTATTTCTAAATAAACCATATTTATCTAAAACCTCAATTTATTTTTGTTTCAGCTGATCCGGAACAGAAAGATGAAAATACAACACTTCAGTTTGAAATGAAAGTTAAATGTTCATATGTGAAAGATATTAAAAATTCAGTTTGTGCAAATATATATAAAAATGGCATTGGTAAAAAAGTGTGTAGGAATTTCTATTTCAAAGTAATAATTATGTTGTTTTTCAGTTTACTCTAGTCAAATGAAATGGGTGCCTATAGGAAACCAGAAAGAAAAATTGAAAGAAACAGATGTAGGACCAATCCATAGTGGTACAAGTATTGCAGAAATGAGACCTGGTCATGAAATAGATTGTAATCTATTTGCTATTAAAAGTATTGGTAGAGACCATGCAAAATTTACTCCAGTTCGTAAGTAGCAAGGTTCTTGTATGTTTTTATAAAACTGTTATATTCTGGTTAGTTACGAATAGGTGTTTTATGTATACTCTCTGTCAAGAAAGTACCGGGAATTTTCAATTAAAACAACATTTTTACATTTAATCGTCAAAGTTTATTGGGTCGCCTTCAAAATAGGCTCCTTTTGCTCCAATACATCTATGCCAACGGCACTTCCAATTATCGAAACATTTTTTATAAGCGCTTTCCAGGATGGACTTTAGCTCTCGCGCCGAATTTTGTTTTATGGCTTCAATCGACTCAAAACGGGTGCCACGAAGGGGCAATTTTAGTTTTGGGAAGAGGAAAAAGTCGCAGGGAGCCAAATCCGGCGAATACGGTGGTTGCTGAAGCACGTTTGTTGAGTTTTTGACGAGAAAGCGCGTTATCGTCATGCAAAATCCATGAGTTGTTCGCCCACAAATTTGGCCGCTTCTTACGGATACGCTCACGCAAACGTTTCATAACGCCTAGGTAATACTCCTTGTTTACCGTCTGACCCTCTGGAACGAATTCGTAGTGCACCACGCCACGGATATCGAAGAAAACAATGAGCATCACCTTCATTTTTGAGCGGCTTTGGCGTGGTTTTTTTCGGTTTCGGCTCATTTTTTGCCACCCATTCCGATGATTGCTGGCTTGTTTGCATATCGTATTCGTAGACCCAGGTCTCATCACCAGTTATAATGCGTTCCATGAATGTAGAATCGGAATTACAGCGATCCAGCATGGTTGAAGCAACCTGTTCGCGATGACGTTTTTGAAGAAAATTCAGGTCTTTCGGTACGAGTCGTGCGGCCACCTTTCTCATGCCCAAAATATCAATCAAAATCGTACGTGCGGACTCGTGGGATATCTTAAGATCATGTGCTATCTCTCTCAAGCTGGTACGACGGTTTTCCAGCGCCCTTTCCTTAATTTTATCGACGTTATCTTCGATCGAAGCCGTCGATGGGCGACCACTTCACGACCGTCCTTGAAGGCTCTGTACCACTGATATGCACGAGTTTTCGATAGAGCATTATCACCAAAGGCCTTTTGCAACATTTTCAATGCATCGGCACACGAAAATTCATTTGCAACACAAAACTTTAAACAAATTCTTTGCTCAACGTAATCACCCATAGTAAAAATCGGCACGCACTCTGACATCGACTGACTTCATCAGCTGTTACAAACACACTAGTTGACAGATCCCGCTCAAGCTTGGCATAGTAATTAAGGACAGTGGTAGCAACCTAGGAAAAAAAATTTTTACCTGCCTCATTGCCCCGCCAGATTTAAATCGATAATTCCCGGTACTTTCTTGACAGAATGTATATGTATATTAGGAATAAGAAGATTCAGGGTAGGACTGCGTCTAAAATTTAATAGTGTTTGATGTCCTGGGAATTTTTCTTACAATAAAGCCAGTTTTGTTTGACATATGTCATTGAAACAGGGCTGTGAAATCCGGACCATGAAATAGATTACCTGTTATTTTTGTTATTGTGAATACATTATTTCTTTGAAATCTTATCATTCTAACCTGAAACATTGTACAGATACATGTTTCAAAAGAAAATTGGGTTTTTTCTAAAAACAGAACACAATTTAATCATTTAACTTTTGAAACATGGTTTACTTTTTGGTTTTGCGAATTATATATTTGCTCATTGAACTCTAGCGAACTTTTAATTAGATGTATATCTTTCTTTTTCTAGTTATTTCAGCTTATAGAATGCTGCCAGATATTAAAATCATAAAGGAAGTATCAGGCGAAGCTGCTTTTAGGTTACAAAAATGTTTTTCACCAGGAGTAATTGATATAAAGGTAAAAAATGGCAAAAAAATTGCAGTTGTAAAAGATGCTAGGTATGATACAGCAAGTAGAAATATATACCAACACCCAGATCTTGTGGACTCTGTTTCAATGACGAAAGTGCGGGACCATTTAATTTGTGAGTATTAATTTTTTATTTTGTATTTGTGATTATGATGAATTGAATTTCAAATATAAAACATATATATTTTGTTACAGTCACAATCGAATCTGCGGGAGCTCTCAAACCAGAGGACTTATTCAGAGAATCTGTGAAAAATCTCAAGGATAGATGTACCTATTGGTTGCAATCTTTAAATTTATAAGTAAAAAAGTTGTTCAGTTGTTATATATGTTTTGTCCCAGCTGAAAAACACATATATACCATATGAGTTTTTCAAAATAAATTTTTTATATATTGTACAATTTATAAAGAAAAATAATAAATCTGTTCCTTCCAGTACTTATTTTGGAAATTGTATTTTTCACAATTAATTTAGATATTTTATTTGTACCAGTATTATTACATATGTAGTCACACATGCAGCTACCTGAAAAAAGGAATGAAAATTATTCAAAAGAATAAAAATGAGAGTGGTAGAGAATACGACTGAATATTCATTGTTGAAATCCAATAATACAATGAAATCTCTAGTAATGGTCACCACTTACGAGCAGATATGTTTTCTTGATCTTGGCAGATCATTTTTAGCTGATCAAAAATGCAAATTTTAAATGGCTCATGACTTACATTCTGTCAAGAAAGTACCAGGAATTATCGATTTAAATCTGGCGGGGCAATGGGGCAGGTAAAAATTTTTTTTCCTAGGTTGGTACCACTGTCCTTAATTACTGTGCCAAGCTTGAGCGGGATCTGTCAACTAGTGTGTTTGCAACAGCTGATTAAGTCAGTCGATGTCAGAGTGCGTGCCGATTTTTACTATGGGTGATTACTATGGGACGATAACGCGCCTTCTCACCGAGCTACGATTGTGACTGACTTTCTCGCTAAAAACTCAACAAACGTGCTTCAGCAACCACCGTATTCGCCGGATTTGGCTCCCTGCGACTTTTTCCTCTTCCCAAAACTAAAATTGCCCCTTCGTGGCACCCGTTTTGAGTCGATTGAAGCCATAAAACAAAATTCGGCACGAGAGCTAAAGTCCATCCGGGAAAGCGCCTATAAAAAATGTTTCGATAATTGGAAGTGCCGTTGGCATAGATGTATTGGAGCAAATGGAGCCTATTTTGAAGGCGACCCAATAAATTTTGACGATTAAATGTAAAAATGTTGTTTTAATTAAAAATTCCCGGTACTTTCTTGACAGAGTAGTACATTGAAGTAACGTTCATGTTATATTGTTCCCTTTTGAATGAACTCTTTCAAACGAACTATCATATCTGGGTAAGTCGTTCCCTTTAATTTTGAATATGTTGCCTTATTTTCAGAAAAGCTTTCTCACCAGGAATGAAAAATATAGTGATGGAAAGTTCTCTAAAGAGAGAATAAGGATTTTACATTGGGCAAATATCAATGGTGATAAAGTAAAACTTTTGGTCATTGGCTAGTTAGTTGAGCCTTTAAAAATATAAATTTGAATAAATAACGTGCTGTCTGCTGATCTAATGTGGAGATTTGGATGACGTCCGAGATCATGAGAGATTAGTAACAGAAGGAAAGATATTTTCTGATTACAATTTGAAAAAAACTATGAAAATTATGCACCAACCGCATAAATTAGTTTATTAACCAGAAAGTAGGCATTAAAACAAATCACAGAGAAAAGTTGAGATAAAAAAACTTACAGAATGGAAGAATGTTCGGTCTATATTGAAGAACCCATGAGCTGTAAATTTCAACTTTGTGCTGTGAAATCTCAGGGCAATGAATTGGATGTAATTCAACTTTCTCTGGTTATGTCTCCTTGTTACACATTTGTTCCATATTTCATGTATGATCCTTGTAGATTTATTGCACTAAAAAATATGTTGTCAGGTAACCAAAAATAAATGGTGACAAGAACTGACGTGAAGTCGGTAGCTTTTGCAAGCTTGTTTATATCTATCACGAAATTTTGCATTAGCCTTCTTGTTGTTAATTGACATCTAAGTGCTAAACTTAAACTCGATCGTAAGACTGCTGCCATGGTTCCAGTAGCACTTAATGCTCACAAAATATGTTTTTAAATCTTCTAATTATACAATCCTTACTTAGTTTTGCAGGATCACTATTTTACTTCTAAGTACCAAGTTTCAGATCGATTGTAATTTCAAAAATATTGGGAAAAATATGACAAAATTTCAAATGTCAATAACTGCGAAACTATTGCACGGATTGTCAATTAACGAAATTTATTATTAAGGCTTCAGCCCCACCCTGAAAGTTTATAGTCCCTAGCTGTTTTCGTTTGAAATTTTTTCAGATGGACAGAATTACTTTTGACCTTGGATTCTTCATCAAGGAGTCCAACCTAGTCGCTCAAGACTATAACACTAGCATTCTTATGCGTTGCATTAATTGGGCGTTAGATTTGGTACAGACGCTGAAGCTTAAAAGCTTTGAAACATGATCATGTCCGCTGCTTATGTCACAAAGATCAACGAAACTTATTCAGGTTGAGTTTAGCTGTGAACTGTTACACAGATGTAAGTTGCATTGCCCCGATTTGAATAAGTTTCTATTATCTTAGCTCATATTGCCTAAATAAATAGTTGGTAATTTTTAACAAAAATATTAACTTTGTGTTTATAGCGCCATCTATGTGTCATATCAGAAACTTATTAGCAGATGTAATAAAGCTCGATTACACTCAGCCACTTCCACTTTTACTAGCGCGGCTAAAATGTTTCCAAAAATACTTCTGCGGCAGTACTGGCAGACAGTGAGTACTCACACTGCTCCATCACTTCTCTCGCGAAGTTTTGGCAATGGCGGACGACGAAATTGGAGCCATAGCGCTTTGTCTCGTTAATTTATATAAATATGTGTCTCGAAAACATATGTGGGCCCAAAAACCTTTCCACGATATTGAATGCAAACCACATTGGTTGGTCCACATCATTTGCGCCTAATCCAGATTTAGAAGAGTTCTGTTTCCTCTTGAGAAGAGGCCTAAATGTGGACATAAGTGATTTTTTTTTAGCTTTCAGTTCCTTAATTGTAATTATATACTGACTAATGCACGAAAAACTGCCAATTCGGGAGCCTTCGGCAGCGCAAGTACCAGCGGTATGGACATTTCCCTGCTTCCTACGGCTGAGTTATTAGAAACTAAAACAAAGAGCACTTACTTCATCCGACAAAGAGTGCCATGAATCGTTGATAATCACTGAAATATAAATCTGAAATATTATCCAAACAGTAGATCGACAAACACTATCCATCGAATTACTTAGGCAATTCAAATGTGTAACAATATTGTATAATCCATTTATGATGTTACACAGAATAACAAAAGTAGTTAACAAAACGTTGAATGAAAACATGTCTGAAATTTCTCTTGTTATTTTCACAAAACCATAATGACACCTTGATAATTCTTGAATTTTTAAAATTTCACTTTCCCAATCTGCATTTTTCAGTTCAATCAATATGTTAAGATTTTTCCATTTTTTATCTCTATAATGAAGAGTAATAGTGTCGTTTATAAAATTCAACCTTTCCTTTGTTGCAAAAAATTTTGCTTTCATATTTTCATTAATTGTTCTGATGAAACAATACTCCAATATAATTACAAAATTTACATATCCCCATGATACGGTATATTGGAATTTGTAATCGTAACCTGTAAAGATATAATGTTCTACAAACAGTACACATATAAAATTTAAAAATAGTACTATGTATTGAATCAATACGGTACACTCAAATTTTGAGGATGTATTATTTGATTTGATCGTCCATAGTAAATTTTCCATATCGGTATTTTTGCGTTGATACCATACAAATTTTTGTATTATGTAAGCGAACTCAACTAGTCGGCAAGAAATAGAAGCATATTTGAAAACACCTGAAAGAAAACAAGGTAGTTAGGATTTATAACAATCATATTTTCTTTATTTGATAGATTCGGTCTTCACTTGGTGGAAACTCATTTTAATTAAAAAAATGTATATATGACAGTAATTTATTTCCACAAAAATGTTTGTACTAATACAACAATTGTTTCACCACGATGTGGCTTTCAGGTATTACATTGTACTATTGACAGTACAATGTAATACCTGAAGAAGCCACATCGTGGTGAAACAATTTTTGTATTAGTACAAACATTTTTGTGGAAATAAATTACTGTCATATATACATTTTTTTAATCATATTTTCGTTTATTTTGATTTACTGTGAAAACTCCAGTGCAACAGTGTAAAGAACATTACAAACATTACATTCAAACTTTACTACAATTTTTGATTGAATTTAACCATAATAGCCCCCTAGTCAGGGATTGAAAATGGATTTATCCCTTGTTAAGGATTGAAGAATAATTATTCTCTTTTTTGGGATTAAATGTAATTATTATCTTTCGGTTGAGTGAGTGTCTCAAAATAATTTTATGAGTGAGCATAATAAAAGTAACCCTGGTTTTCAAAATATACCATAACAAATACTAAATAACAATATAATTGATATCAGGTGGTAAGGTAATATTGAAAAATTCACTCTCAGAACTTAGAAGGCGTAACCGTTGTAATTTGTCTTCTCAAAAAATATTCTCGAACTTTCTGAATCTAAGCTGCACAAAGAAAGATTACTCGAGTAATTAACTTAGTAGCGTAAGAATGGAAAATACTACAAATTAATATGCTCTATTAAAATTCAAAACTTCACGCGTTTTTGTCACTGCTGTTTCGAGATATTATCATTGAACACTTCGGAACTACAGTAACAAAAATTTCAATGTTCAATGTTCCGTCTGATAGTTTAGAAGAAAAACTCTGGGTTTTCTGTCGATTTTCAAAATTTAATTTTTTTCACAACAGTTGATAACTCAAGAAAATTCTAAAGCAAAAATAGACATGTCAGAAGAACTTAAGAATATTTGTAAAGTTAAGCCTTGTGCATAATTATTTCGCAAACTACTCCAAAGAAATCCTTAGTTTTCACCTTTGTAATCTGGAGAAGTCTTGATTGATTGAGTACTGGGATGACTTAATAATTGTATGGAAACAAAAACATAATTAGCAAACAACAACAAAGCTACATATCTGAGGATATTTTTTGGAAATCCCACTTTAAACTGCATCATTCCTCCAAGTAAGCCTGCTATCTCCATCCAAATAAAGGAGGGAGAATTATTCATAACTTTTGTAAATTCGTACTCGAATAATAATCTAAGTTTATGTTATAATAGGAGACTTATTCATTCAATTCTGAAATATGGGAAACAATTTGCTAAATGATAGTGTTTACTTCTATTATTGCTCCTGCAATTACTTTGTCACTGAAGCATGACTATTGAGTTTTCCAGATGTCAATTAATGTCTCATGACAATTAATTGAACTCCCATTCATTCAACATAAATATTACAATGGTTCAATTGGTACGGAAGGAAATGGTGCAGGAAATTTCAAGAGCAAAAATCTAATGTACAAATAAATTTATCAGAATGGTGAAAAGCAGTGACGTGAAGTCGGAGGTTTTTACACACTTGTCAACAGTCCATTTCGCCCTAAAATTTCAAACCTCTGAATTACTGCTTGAAAAAGCTACACGTGATGGATCAAAATAGAAAAAAAATCACGCTACCCCTGCATCCAAACACAGATTCAAAATTTCGAGAGTTAGCCATCTATCAGAGCTTTGTCGATTTCTTTATAGATGTAACAGGGGGACCAGAAAGTAATGTCGTTTCTGCGCATGTCGATGTTTGATTGTTATCTGTACTCCGAAGTCGTGTCAAAGACGTTTTAAGGTTATTGTTACTTGTTCACTTCTAAATAATTCAATATTAGATTTATATAATAAATTCGTTTGAATTTAACATAAAAAAGCAGTACACCTAATATTTGCAGGTTTCAAACATCCATTTTCAAAGATTTGAAAGTACCTAATTCATTTTCACGAAATTATGAATGAACTTCCGTGTCCTTATTTCACATCTAAATACTAAATTTGAACTCATCGGATTATTTGAAAAATAACTTGACCCTTCACATTGGCTATCGGGTGCGAGCCTGCTAATGACTTAAAACTAGAGTGTCGAATACCAGAAAATGATTTGAAGTAAAACACTTTATTTCCGCTTATTTTTATTTTTCAACGACAATTGTTTCGTCAATTACATATTGACTTCGTCAGGTGAGAATGGTTACTAACTACTTTACAAAATCTTTCTCCTTAAATACAAGTTTCCCTAAAAATACGTGATAAAATGAAGTTTACAAGGAATTTATTAAAAAAGGTTCAACAACGGAGAACGGTTCACATCTGTTTGGTCGTTCAACAAAATATTCAGTTTATGATGCCGGTTTATTTCCATTGCTTCTAAAAGGTCCAATCTATTGCATTTGTTCTCGAAATGGAGAACTTCAAAGTTATGGTCAAAATCATGTCCGGATTCTTGTAGATGCCTAGCATAAGTGGAGTTTGATTTATTCTTAACGAATGAATTCTGGTGTTCCTGGATCCTACCCGTTTGGCCAATGTATACATATGGACATACCACAATTTAACCTATATACTCCTGATCTCTTGTTCTTATTGACGATATCTTTATTATATATAAATTAAATTAATAAAAAATAATAAAGATATCGTCAATAAGAACAAGAGATCAGGAGTATATAGGTTGAATTGTGGTATGTCCATATGTATACATTGGCCAAACGGGTAGGATCCAGGAACACCAGAATTCATTCGTTAAGAATAAATCAAACTCCACTTATGCTAGGCATCTACAAGAATCCGGACATGATTTTGACCATAACTTTGAAGTTCTCCATTTCGAGAACAAATGCAATAGATTGGACCTTTTAGAAGCAATGGAAATAAACCGGCATCATAAACTGAATATTTTGTTGAACGACCAAACAGATGTGAACCGTTCTCCGTTGTTGAACCTTTTTTAATAAATTCCTTGTAAACTTCATTTTATCACGTATTTTTAGGGAAACTTGTATTTAAGGAGAAAGATTTTGTAAAGTAGTTAGTAACCATACTCACCTGACGAAGTCAATATGTAATTGACGAAACAATTGTCGTTGAAAAATAAAAATAAGCGGAAATAAAGTGTTTTACTTCAAATCATTTACGATGAATTTCCGTCAAGTAGAGACCGAAACAATCAAGAATACCAGAAAGTTGCGGCAGAGCAGAGTAGAATTCTGGGGGATGCTTGACGCACTCTTACATGTCGGGGGGAAGACAGCATGTGATACAGAGTTCGGCTGTGTCAACACCAAATGAAAATGCCATTTCGATATGTTTGTATGATTTATTCAACTTGGAAATATAAGTCACATATAAATTTGGATTGTACCACTATTTCAACATTTTCGGAGAGAATTTCAAATGAAAAAGTTAGGAGAAAACATTTTATCAACTTAACCCCTAATTAAAAAATAAATAAATGCATCTTTATGTACAGTAAATTTAAGAATGAATTCAATACGTGTTATTCAATAAAGGCAATAAGCTGTCCTGCAGCGGTTAGACTTTCCGCCTCTTTCAGTTCTCATTTTCCCATAATATGATAATATATCACAGATTAATATAAATACGAAAATAAAATTGTTTCAATATAACAGTTTTAGGATGGTTTTGAGAAAAGCACAGTGTTGAATTCATCTGCTCGATCATGGGATTCTGTAAGATTCATATATTCGATGTTAATCTATGACGGAGAGGTTTCAAGAAATGCCAACTATCCTCTGGACCTTTATGGAACAACTGAAAAAGGCAAGAAACAAGTAAATATAAATAAATAAGCTGAAAAGTTTTTCAATAAAATTTTTTTGAAATTAAAATTTGTAGGTTAACAGAATAAATCTGTATGATATTTAAAATTTTTCATGGTATATTTTACCTAGTTTAAGTGCGAGTGTTTGGAAACAAGTAAATTTGATAGTATCTAATTTTTTTAAGAAGTAAAGCATTTCAAGATTCAAATTCCGATTTATATTCAAGAGGTTACGTAATAATACCTTTTAATTTTCTCTTTTCGGGATTATATTCTATTTAAAAACATCTATTCCCTTAATTTCTTTATGTAACAGTACAACATGACAAAAATATTTTTCCAGACAATTGGAATAAATCACTAGCCTGTCTGCAATATTGTTCTCCCATTCCTTCCCTTACTCAATGCCAAGAGAAAAAAATTTTGTGAAAGAATTAAGAATCATTCATAGTAATCAATTTGCTATCATTGATAAGAAAAGAATAATAATTATCATAAGTTTATTATAATTTTCTACAAAACATAGACCTACTTTTGTATGCCATTCTTCTCCGCTCTCTTTTCTTTCTTTTGCTTCATCCCTTTGCCTTTGTTCGACTCTTTGTTTAGCGGCTGTCGCTTTATCGATCTCATTTAATTTCAAACCTAAAGTTACATCTCTCCACACTTTACGAGATTCATTTTCTTCTTGCTGGCTGATCGGTCTCACTAGTTTTTTTTCTATTTCCAACCGATTCACATCTATTACGAAATCCTCTGCATGCGGCTACAAAATAAATTTATTTTGAAATGTTTCGCAATACAGATACACCATGTATTTTTCTTCTAAATATTTCAAACATACCCTATCATTTGACTTAGCCTCCATAATACCATTCCATTCTCCATTGATTGTTAAAAAGGGCTTCTTTTCTTCTGGTCCAAATATTTCCGCACTTATCCTGTGCTTTTTGTTACCATAGAACGGTTTCGTTAAAAATTCAATATTGCTGTAATATCCTGTCTTTCGACAACTTATGGATACTGAACCACCCAATTCTATCCAAGGTACAGTTAAAATTGATCGACCATAACCATTTGGAAAGGTAAGAGTATATTCCTCGTCATGATCTAATACTGAAACAACTCCTTGACCGATATTGTACACACACACCGATAGGCCGAGAAATTTGGATTTTGTGTAAACATGGGCGTTGAAACTGATACGTTTGTTGTAGTGTTCTGCGTAGAATGCTGAAACTGTTGAAAAAATTTTAATACAGAGAAATTATTAAGGAGGATAATTTCAGAAGTAATCGATCTAACAAATAATAAGGCAAAATATTTCGGGACATATGTACTCATAATTTAAACATAGTATAAATAATCAATTAAAAGTTTGAATTTTGAACAGTGCTGAGCAGTGTTTTATATGTAATATTCATGTCCATGCTTGATTTCATCATTCTATCATTTTTTCCTTTGTTGTGAAATCTAACCTTGCACAAGGCTTTTTTCTTCTTGTCCTTGCAATATTTCACTTTTTTTGGAAACATGAGATGGCACAGAATTTAATCGGAAGATTGGTTCGCCAACTGCATGGACTCTTTAAACTATTGTTGAATATTTTCTAGAAACTCATTTTTAACTGCAGAGTTGTGAAACTTCGTACTTAATCTTTATGAGATTGGCGCTATTTCTTTAATAATTTTTCTAAAAGAACACCAGGTAGGTACTTCTTCAACCATTATAATAAAAGCAGTTTCAAAACAACAGATTCAGTTAGACATTCATCAAATGTAATGGGTGTTTTTTTAGAGTGATGGAAATTTGAATTGGAATAAAACACATTTGAATCAAGATTGAAGCCAAATTTTTTTTTATTTAAAAGATAATTTAATGGCATTTATGTTTTAAAAATAATTTTCGGCATATGTACACCACGACTAGCTCTGAGGAACCGCATTTGACCAGACCAATTTTGGACCACTTTTTCGAGTAATTCAGCCCTTATTTTATCAATAACACGAGTTATGTTAGCTTCCAAAGCGTCTATTGTTTCTGGTTTATCAGCATAAACCAATGACTTGACATAACCCCAAAGAAAATAATCCAGTGGAGTTAAGTCGCATGATTTTGGAGGCCAATTAATTGGACTATTTCTCGAAATCATGTTATCGCCAAATCTTTCTTTCAATAAATTAATTTTTACGGTAGCAGCATGAGGTGTAGCACCATCTTGTTGGAACCAAAACACTTCTGGGTCGATACCATTCAAATTTTGAACCAAATAATCTTTGATCATCGATCTGTAACGAGCACCATTCACTTTAACATTATCTCCAGCATAGTTTGTAAAGAAATCTGGACCGATGATGCCTCCAGGGTGTAAAGCACACCATACAGTGCTTTTTTCAGGATGCAATGGAACGTGCAGAACTTCTTGAGGAATGTTTTCACTCCATATACGGCAATTTTGCTTGTTTACATAGCAGTTCAACCAGAAATGAGCTTCATCACTAAACACAATTTTACGATAAAAAGTGGATCAAGTTCAAGCTGTTCTAGGGCCCAATCAGTAAACAGACGACGCTTATTATGGTCAAGTGGCTTTAGTTCTTGAACCAGTTGGATCTTGTATGGGTGAATAGATAAATCTGGATCATCATTAACACTATGACTTACAACAGCGATATTTTCTTCTGTATATACAGTTCTTTGTCTTGTTGTTGCATCGAGTAGAGAAAATGTTGTCCGAAATCTATCGATAGTTCGACGAATGAGCTGTTCTGATGAACGATTATGTAAACCATAAACTTCACAAAATGCTCTATAAGTTTGGCGAATACAACACTGATTTTGAAAATAAATTTCAACAATTTGTAAACGTTGTTGCGGCGTGAGTCTTTCCATGATAATTTGTCAATTCTTACTAAACAGAAATGTCAAAACAACATGGCTTCTATCTTCTGTCAAATCACAGTTATCCCTATTGAAAATTCTATCACTCTAAAAAAAACGATACATAATAGAATACATAAAGCATGTGATCTTTCTTTGATTGAAAACACTTGTATTTAAAATGATGTGCCTGCAGAGCATAAAATTAAGGTCAATCAATAATTTGCATATATCTTTTGTTTTTTTGATTGTAACATAGTTTAATATCTGTATGAGATTTATCGCGATTGCTTGAATAAAAACCGTAATAAAATAGTTTTGATAAGTGTGAATTTATGAAAACCATTATCAGCATATATTACTTCAATGGTCTTATCTATCTACTTCCAATTGTTTGATTGAGTTGTGTTGCCATGTAAGTTTTTTAATGGCTACAAATACTGTGCTGTCAGCACGAAACTACGAGAAACTTTGGCGTAACTCTCTCTAGTTTGCATTAAACATCACTAAGAGGCTGATCTGCTCACTAGAGAACCTGGTTCAGGACAAGGGAGGACTACAACAGCTAAAAAGTACCGCTTTCTCGTTTCTAGTGCCTTGAGAAACCGAATGGCTACGACAATTTCTCTTTGAAATCATCTGCAAGAAGTGATAAGTATAAATATAAGATAGTGGACCGTTAGAAGGCGACTTCATGCCGCTTACACGTGAACACCAGATCGTGAGATTTAAACACTGGGCTCAGACAAATGTGTCAGAACATGGCTGAGAGGCCAGATATACTACTCTGTCAAGAAAGTACCGGGAATTTTCAATTAAAACAACATTTTTACATTTAATCGTCAAAATTTATTGGGTCGCCTTCAAAATAGGCTCCATTTGCTCCAATACATCTATGCCAACGGCACTTCCAATTATCGAAACATTTTTTATAGGCGCTTTCCGGGATGGACTTTAGCTCTCGCGCCGAATTTTGTTTTATGGCTTCAATTGACTCAAAACGGGTGCCACGAAGGGGCAATTTCAGTTTTGGGAAGAGGAAAAAGTCGCAGGGAGCCAAATCCGGCGAATACGGTGGTTGCTGAAGAACGTTTGTTGAGTTTTTGGCGAGAAAGTCAGTCACAATCGTAGCTCGATGAGAAGGCGCGTTATCGTCATGCAAAATCCATGAGTTGTTCGCCCACAAATTTGGCCGCTTCTTACGGATACGCTCACGCAAACGTTTCATAACGCCTAGGTAATACTCCTTGTTTACCGTCTGACCCTCTGGAACGAATTCGTAGTGCATCACGCCACGGATATCGAAGAAAACAATGAGCATCACCTTCATTTTCGAGCGGCTTTGGCGTGGTTTTTTCGGTTTCGGCTCATTTTTTGCCACCCATTCCGATGATTGCTGGCTTGTTTGCATATCGTACTCGTAGACCCAGGTCTCATCACCAGTTATAATGCGTTCCATGAATGTAGAATCGGAATTACAGCGATCCAGCATGTCTGAAGCAACCTGTTCGCGATGACGTTTTTGAAGAAAATTCAGGTCTTTCGGTACGAGTCGTGCGGCCACCTTTCTCATGCCCAAAATATCAATCAAAATCGTACGTGCGGACTCGTGGGATATCTTAAGATCATGTGCTATTTCTCTCAAGCTGGTTCCACCGTTTTTTCAGCACCCTTTCCTTAATTTTATCGACGTTATCTTCGATCGAAGCCGTCGATGGGCGTCCACTTCACGACCTCCTTGAAGGCTCTGTACCACTGATATGCACGAGTTTTCGATAGAGCATTATCACCAAAGGCCTTTTGCAACATTTTCAATGCATCGGCACACGAAAATTCATTTGCAACACAAAACTTTAAACAAATTCTTTGCTCAACGTAATCACCCATAGTAAAAATCGGCACGCACTCTGACATCGACTGACTTAATCAGCTGTTGCAAACACACTAGCTCAAGCTCAAGCTTGGCATAGTAATTAAGGACAGTGGTACCAACCTAGGAAAAAAAATTTTACCTGCCTCATTGCCCCGCCAGATTTAAATCGATAATTCCCGGTACTTTCTTGACAGAATGTATTATAGAGTTATAGAATATTTATTCAAAATGGGACTCTCAGGTTCCTGAAGAAGTTCTAGAAGATAATTTTGTACCATTCATCGTTATTCTTGCTTGGATAATTTCTGCTTATCTTAACGAGACTGAAATCTTGAGATTTGTTTGGCTTCCTCGAAGTCCAGATTTAAAATCGATAGAACATATCTGGGATGAGATTAAGAGACGTTTACAGAGACACGCGCCGGCTCCCAGAAATTCTAGACTGCTTCGTGACATACTGGTGTAAGAATGAGACAATATTCCACAATAGGTGATCCAAATCATGCTTTATCATTTGCAAGATGTTATCATTGGTAGAGGAGGAAATACTAAAGTTCTAAAATTTTTTTATTTGACCTAAAAGAATATCAAATTAAATTTTTAACTTTCATCATTTTCGATGAACTTTAAATAACTTTTTTTATTTAAACAATTAAGACAAAATCATCGCAGAAAGTTAGTAAACTATGTTGAAACCGAATTAGAAAAAACAAATGATTTCTTAAATGAATGTAAATTACGAGATGATTATTCTTGGTAGTTTATAATGAGTGGTCTTTTGAGGTGATAATTGTTATTTGTTGAAATTTAAAATTTTTCAGCTATGACAAAAATCAATTTTAACTATATGCATTAAATTTTTACTTACTAGGAGGATGGTGAGAGACTTGTTCAGCAATAAACGTCAGTTGATTTTTTGTACACCACGAAATTGGTCCATCAGGTACAAGTTCTTCTGTGGGTGTTAGTTTATCATAGCTCTTGGGAATATTCCAATGACACCTGAAAATTTCCCCTAATATAGGATTGTATGGTTTCCTAGCGACAGCGCTTTTTCTGCCAGCATGGTACGAAGCCATATACCACCTAACAACTTGAATCATACGATCTCTCGGATCCTTGCCATCCGTTATACTGTAAAAATAATATAAGTATTAATATTCATTCTTTTTGATACCCACCCCAAATGAAGGAATTTTTTAAAATCTGTTTTTTGGATAGCATTCTTGGATAGATGCGCTATCGAATTTAATCAGTTTTTAAGATAAAGACAAAGATTTAACTTAAATTTGTTTTTCCCATTTTTTACTATGAGTAACCTTTTGTGGTGTAAAAAGTGCCAAATTAAGAAGAAAAATGCCTATTTCACTAAGATTTTGAAACAGAATAAATGCTTGCCTGCAGCTGGTAGCTTTAGCGCATAGCCAAATATACTATAAAATATATATATTTATATAATTTGAATTGAATAAGGGTTTGACGACTCAAAGGTGGAGAATAAGTTAATGAATACTATTTATTCTTTGCCAAGCTTTCGCATCTTTATTTAATGCATCCTCAGGGCTTCTATAAAAGGTACAATAATAATAACAGACAATAAAAATTATTTTCGTTTTGTTCCAAAACTTACCGAATGTTAGATTTTTCAAATAATCGACATTCAGCAACAAGTCATCCGTTATTCGTAAAATATTAGTAGAGACGTTACATTCCATTAAAAATTATACACATTAAAACATCAAAATTCATGAAAAACTTTTTCACCTTATCACGTTACCATATTTACATTTATAAATTATTAATTTCATTGTTTAGTTAGGAATCGTAGGTTATGTTTCTGTCGTCTATGATCTGTAGTTCCGATTTACTCCTTTGGGATCTTTCTGGGTGCATTACTCATCTACAGGGCCGTCGTAAAAGTGCTTATATTTCGACACATTCAACAGGTAACTATATATAGAGCTCAGATTGTTGGTATCAGTTTTTTTATTCAGCGTTTCTTCATTTTTGTTTATCTCTATCATCTCATGCACTAATCTCTTCATGTAATTATTTTCTGTCTTCAACACCGTGACACTGTCAAAGTCTACTGTATGATTCGACTGATGTGCATGCAATGCTAGGGCACATCTATGATGGTATTTAGTGACATCTGATTTATGAAGTGCTATTCTATTTTTTACCCATTGGGATGTTTGTCCAATGTAACTCCGCACACAATCCGCACACTCAATTTTGTAGACTACATTGCTTCTATATTGAGTTGGTATGGGGTCTTTTATTTTGCTATATAGGTTCTTGACTGTTTTTTTATTATATGTGGCAATTTTCACATTTTCTTCCTTGAATATATTTTTTAGCTTTGTAGTTAGGCCGTGAATATTTGGATATGATGCCATATGTACTCGACTTGTTGTATTTTGATTCTCGGTAATTGGGGGTGCTGCTTCATTATCTGCATATAAAAGTTTATTCAGCATATTGTTGGGATATGCATTCTGTTTCAAGATTTGATGTAATTTTCTTATTCCCTCCTGTCTGAATGAATGATGGCATATTTTATTTATTCTATTTTTCATCTGTTTTATAGTGTTTATTTTCACATTCAAGCTATGTTCGGAGTTGAAATGGATGATTTTATTCGAATGTGTATCCTTTCTGTACCATCCAAGTTGTATTTTGTTGTTATTTCTGTGTGCTTTGACATCTAAAAAAGGTACTGCTTGTTCATAATTTTCTGTCTCAAGGGTGAATTGAAGATTTTTTGAATGGGAATTGAAGCATGTTAGTATCGTTTGAATATGTTCTTCAGGTACTGCAGTTATAATATCGTCAACAAACTTTTTCATAAACAACACGTACGGTAATTTGATCAAGCAGGAATCTAACAGATGATCCATTGCGTATTGTGCTAGGATGGGGGATAGTTTTGAACCCATTGCACACCCAAATACGAGAATCAAAATACAACAAGTCGAGTACATATGGCATCATATCCAAATATTCACGGCCTAACTACAAAGCTAAAAAATATATTCAAGGAAGAAAATGTGAAAATTGCCACATATAATAAAAAAACAGTCAAGAACCTATATAGCAAAATAAAAGACCCCATACCAACTCAATATAGAAGCAATGTAGTCTACAAAATTGAGTGTGCAGATTGTGTGCGGAGTTACATTGGACAAACATCCCAATGGGTAAAAAATAGAATAGCACTTCATAAATCAGATGTCACTAAATACCATCATAGATGTGCCCTAGCATTGCATGCACATCAGTCGAATCATACAGTAGACTTTGACAGTGTCACGGTGTTGAAGACAGAAAATAATTACATGAAGAGATTTAGTGCATGAGATGATAGAGATAAACAAAAATGAAGAAACGCTGAATAAAAAAACTGATACCAACAATCTGAGCTCTATATATAGTTACCTGTTGAATGTGTCGAAATATAAGCACTTTTACGACGGCCCTGTAGATGAGTAATGCACCCAGAAAGATCCCAAAGGAGTAAATCGGAACTACAGATCATAGACGACAGAAACATAACCTACGATTCCTAACTAAACAATGAAATTAATAATTTATAAATGTAAATATGGTAACGTGATAAGGTGAAAAAGTTTTTCATGAATTTTGATGTTTTAATGTGTATAATTTTTAATGGAATGTAACGTCTCTACTAATATTTTACGAATAACGGATGACTTGTTGCTGAATGTCGATTATTTGAAAAATCTAACATTCGGTAAGTTTTGGAACAAAACGAAAATAATTTTTATTGTCTGTTATTATTATTGTACCTTTTATAGAAGCCCTGAGGATGCATTAAATAAAGATGCGAAAGCTTGGCAAAGAATAAATAGTATTCATTAACTTATTCTCCACCTTTGAGTCGTCAAACCCTTATTCAATTCAAATAATATACCTGGGACTCTTATTAAACTACAATTTATATTTATATATATATATATATATATATATATATATATATATATATATATATATACTATAAAACGGGTTTGATAACCTAACCTAACCTTTTGTGATCTAAAAAAAGGCATGGTCACCAGCATTTAATACCAAACAAATTCCTATTTAAATGAGTTAGAGATTTTCTTTAATTACATAAGCACTAAAATTTACTACGTTACTTTTTTCAAAAGAATGTCCTTTGTCCCGTAGTATCCTACTCATTCCACCCTATCCCGAATATTGTAAAAATTCCCAGAGCAAATTACCTTAGAAATAAGTCAGGATGTGCGAAATAATCAGCATACATTTCCAGCAAAGATCGCCTTTCCAGTATGAATGTTGGTAGTACTACCTTGGTCAAGTCCATACCTATCTTAACCTGAGACAGCAGATGTCTAATCACAGAAACGTTGCTATCAATTTCCAAATTTTCATCACTATCGTCATCATATAAAGCTGCAATAAAAATAAAATAATGTTTCAACCGTCGATATTGTTTCTAAATTAAACAGGAATTTGTAAGAAAAAACCTCAAGCCTGCATTCCGCACTTGATAATTTCCTGTAAAATGAGCCTAACACAAAAAATTTAAATCTTCATATTAGGATATACTCCTTATTTATAAATAAGTTCGTTTTAGTAGCAAATTGAAACTTCATTGTGAAAGATTGGTTATCCATGCTGGTCAGCCAGGCCATGTTGCATGGATCGGAAGAGATGATAATCGCGGAAGGAGCAATGTTTGGCTGAGTACGTTTTAACGGGCGACGCAACATGTGGCCGTGCATTCTCATGCATTGTCAATAACTTTGTTGCGTTTGTCGACGTATTACGGCCGTTTTTCTTGCTCGGCTCAAACGCGTCAATCGTCCTCGGTAGACCTGTGTAATGCATGCTTCAGAAATACTTTTATTGAATATCAACGTTTGTCATATTGTTAGCAATGTCGTTTGTTGATTCATCACAGCCTATCACTTGACAACTGATTAATGAGCCTGCCAGGTGGTTTGTCGAATTTAAGACTCTGTAGTTCTCAAAATAAGAGAGATAGAGCAATACATGCATATATACTAACTGAAAAAGAAACTGCAACACCCAGAAGGGGCTGTTTAAATTTTAATTTTTTTTGGTAAAATAGTATAGCAAGGAGTAAATGATTGAAATTTGAAGAAAAAAACGTAGGGTTTACACTCTTTCTTTAATAAATTTATTAATATGTTTGTCCACCGCGATTATCTATACACTCAATACGTCTTGGCATTGATGCAATAAGATGGTCTATTTCTGCTTAAGGGATACTATCCCAAGCTACCTGCAGTTCATGTCTCAGAGCCGCCAAAGTCCATGGGGGTGGGGTAAATTTCCAACCCTTCTACCCATGATGTCTCAAACATGCTCTATGAGCGAAAGATCGGGGGATCTGGGCGGCCATTGCAAAAGATTAACATGGGTCGCTTCAAAAAAGTTTAAACTAACTCTGGAAACATGAGCGAGCATTATCTTGCTGAAATATTGGATTCTCGAGCCGGTTAAGGTAAGGGAGAACAAATGTCTCCACTATTTCTCGAAGGTAACGCAGTGCTGTCATGTTACCTCGAATAAAGACTAAAGGTGACCTACTTGCACGTGCAATAGCACCCCATACCATAACGTCTACTGTCCTGTGTAAATGACGCTCAATATCAAACTAAGATTCACGACTTTCTCCCCTACGTCGTCTAACCCTTCCTCGGCCATCATGTGCACCGAAGGAGAATCGAGATTCACCAGAAAAGACGATCTGATGCCATTCCACATTCCAATGTTGACGTTCTCTGCACCATTGTAATCGTTGTCGGCGATGCTCAACCGTCAGAGGTAACACAAGATGGGGTCGATAATGCTGCAGTCCAAAAGACCTAATCCAGCGGTAAATCGTTCGGACAGTTACAGGATGGCCTTGTTTTCCTAACCACTCATCAGCCAAAAATCGAGTTGTCGCAAATCGGTCTCTAATAGCCATAAGTCTTAGACGTCGACCTTGAACTTCATTTGTGCCCCTTCGATGTCCTGTGCCTACTCTTCTTTGATTTTGGGCATTATCAAACCACGCTTGACAACATCTCATGAGAGTAGTCGGATTTCTGTTCGTACGGTTAGCGATTTCTCGAAATGACAACCCCGCCTCCCGTAGACCAATAATTCGACCTCTTTCAAATTCACTTAGCTGGCGATAAATTCCGCGTACACGTGCTCTAGGCATTTTAACAACAACTAAACATCGACTTTGGATCACCTCGAACAGCTGGTTCGTTGAAAAATTCAAAAATTTGCAAAAAACGACTACATATTTAAGTAACAAAAAATGTTTACATGAAAAGACTTCACGATTTTTTTCTCCAAATTTTAATCATTTACTCCTTGCTATACTATGTTTTACCAAAAAAAAAAAAAAACAACAAAGATCTTCGACATAAAGCAGTCATTTTATCGTTCCATTGTGGTATATCAATTCAAAAATAAATCAAATCTACGATCTCTAACACATCAGTATAATACGAGGAAACATAGAACTTGCTACAGAACTCCATTTTCAGCGAAGATAGTTGGCCAACGCAGTTTTACTTATTTGGCACCGAGAATGTATCAGATTCTACCCAAGGATCTAACAGAACTTCATAATCTACGCCATTTCAAGAAAAGATTGAATGAATTTACTACAAAATACCCCAGATGAACTTGTCAAAATAATAGACATGCGAAAATAAATATTTGTGACACTGAATTATATTACTCCCTTCTTATATTTTATATTATATACATACCTTCGTTTCAATATTTTGGGAGCTACTTCTAGACCTCAAAATGAATAAAAAGTTTAATATAAACATAGGTCCGTAAATGAGTCGTTTTGGAGATATGAGCGACTTTCGGTTTTCAAAATATTAACTATGAGCGCAACCAAATACCATAAATTACAGAAGATATTCGATTTTTTTTTGACTTCTAGTATTTTACAAAAGATGTTCCATATGACAACCGTCCATTTCATGCAGGAAGTACATCGTCGCATGAAGGAATTACATACTCTTTACGAAAGACCTGGTTCGTAATCGGGAGAAAAAGAGCTAGCCAAAAATAAGAAAATATACAGGACGATCTATTTGAAAAAATGAAATTGCACTCAATATTTTGTCCACCTTGTATATATTCCATTTTGTGATATTATTTAAAAAAAAATTCAGTTGATTTCGAACAACTTTTGTGAATCATTTTTTTTTTTGTATCTCCAGTTGTAACATAGTTAAGGGTGGGGGTCAATTTATAATGAGAAATCTTACTGAGAGCCCAGTTACTCTTCTGGTTGTTGCAAGAGGACTGTTTTCTGGCAAGAGAACATCATTTTGAAGAAGAGAAGAACTGTAGTTTGCAGTTCATGTGCGAAATTGGAGAATAATTAAGATACCTCAACTTCAGAAGGAATTTCAAGTATTCAAAGTAACAATATTTGAAGGTACTTCAACTAGAGAAGGTATAACAAGTATTCAAAAGAACAAGTTGAATTTAAGAAGAAGCTATGTAAAAAGTCTTACACACATCGTCAAAAGTCTTGGACCCCATGTGTTTCTCAAGAAATAAACAATTTATGTTCTAGAAATGAGATAAATATTTTCCTCTATTTCAACTGCATTATATTTGATAGAAAATCTCTGCTACTCTTTGCTTTATGCAAGATGAGACAAAATAGGAAAAATGAGAATAAATCTAAATTTATCGATTAATTATAGTTATTCCATAACTGAATCCAAATTCAATAGTCCGTATTACCACATCTTCTTTCAATCAACTGCCCAATACGCCTAGGCACCCCATGAATCAAGTCATTAATGAAATTTTCAGGCATAACATTCCATTCTTCCTGAAGGGCTAAACTCAATTCCTGAAAAGTTGAAGGTGGGTTTTGGCGATTGGATTTTGCTCTGCCTAAGTAATCCCATACGTGCCCAATTTGATTCATGTCTGCCGGGTTTGCTGGCGAGTTCATTCTCTAGATACTGTTCTCTTGGAAAATGTTTTGAACTCTTCGTGTGCGGTGTGGTGGGGCGTTATCATCCTGATAAATGAAATTATCCCCAAATTCGATGCGTAGAGGAACAATGGTGTTTTCTCCGTAGATGGCACCAATCACTGTTCGTTCAACGATAATAAGAGGGGTACGGCGACCGAACATTAAACCTCCAGCATATTATTGATCCGTCTTAAAAGTGCACAACTTCCCGGGTGAAATTTAGTCGCTCTAGTCTGCCTGGACCTCTCCAAACTCTTTCTCGTCGACTATCGCTTTGTAAACCGAATCGTGACTCATCCGAAAAAACGTTGCGCCATTGTGGTAAAAGCCAGTCTTGGTAGCGTTCTGCCCATTGGCGACGGGTAGCTCTATGTCCAGATGATAGCCGAGGTACTCTTAAAGGTCTTCTTGCCCTTAAATTTAAAGAATGCAAGCGTCTTCCTATGGTACTGGCTGAGACTACCCGTCTATAGGTCCTCAAAAATGACTTCGAAGGGCTGTTCAGATACCGTTCGATTCCTTGGATAAAAATTTGCGATATAATGGTGTTCCCTTACAGATGTTACTTTGGATCGACCCAGCACCGGCTCCGGGCAGCGCTGCCGGTTTCCAGGAAAAGGGCCACTATGCGCCTTACTGAAGTCCGGGGAATATTCAAACGTTGCGCAATCTGGTGGTTCGACCAAGCTTCTTGATGTAGGGCTACTATTCTTGCCCGCTCAAACTGAGAAATTGGAAATCCCAGCATTTTCCACGGAATATTCTTAATATTACAACTCTCGTTATTCGCTGAAGACTGATTAACTTCGAATACACCTGTATTCTCCCGAACAAGAAACATTTTTGCTGGTTTATTATTTTCATTTAAGTGATAAGATAGTGAAGATTGTACATTCAAAAAACTGTCATGTTACATTCAACAAGTTCAGAGTTGATAGGGGAGGGCCAAGAATTTTAACGATGTGTGTATAGTAGCGAATTCTTAAAGATATTTATGGTGTGATTCTTTAAAGCAATTTGATTTCAACACCACCTGTTTCAACCCAGCACCTGAGAGGTAAAAATCTGTTCAAGTGATAAAACCATTTAGAGGACATGTTTCATCATTGAAGCTAAGATCAAATTTTAGAGAGGACTTCCTAAATTCCCCTTCACGCATATTTTACTATTTATCCACAATGTAGATGTTCAGATTGAATCATCTTTGCATGCAAATATATATCAACTATTTACTTACTATCATCATCTATTTGTTCAATATTATCTGGTTTACCAGAAACTTTCCGGGCAATTGGAGTTTGTTGCCTGATCTGTACAGAATTTGTTGCATTATCACCATCACTTTCGAATGTTTTGAGACCACTGGAAAAAAATATTCTGGATTAAAATTATTTTTAAAACCTTCAGTACCTTCTGCGAAATTACCACTTGAGCACAACGAATTTTCTACGGGAATTTTTGCAACTAATTTTGTGAGGAGATGAATGAGAACTTTTGGGACTACATAAGGGAACTATAGGGATGCTAGGAAAGGTTTCCAAAAAATACATATCTGTGTGACTATTATTATGAAGAATGATGAAGAAATGCGAATAGATTTACTTCAAGATTTTTTACAATTGAAAATTTTGATACGATGACAGAAAGAAACATAGAAAAAACTCTTTATTTTGCATCCTTATTCTCATGGTTTCAGGGGAATTGCATAGAATATCAGGTGTGGGCATTCGCCTGCATTTTTCGTCCAAAATCTCGACAAAATATTCAATTAACTACGTTTTCACTTTTTGTCGATCTCAAGCCAGAAGCGGGTGATTGGCCAAGTCATAATAGTTATAAAACATTTTTAATTTACGTATTTTCGAAAAAATTGAGAAAATCTTTATTTTCTGATGATGTTTTAACTCCCATTTCTAGAATCTTCATTTAATTTTCACTATGTAATCCTGAATAATGCTTCTGTGAATTGTTGCCTAATATTTTAAGGCCAACTGCCGCGGCTTGGAAGAAAATGTCACTTCTAGCCCAACTAAGTATTAAGTTTGAATACCTTCTTGGCCTATCACACCCGCATCCGACTTTTGGAACACCTTGTATACTGACATTAGAAGTTTTACACGCAGAAGAAATAATTTTTGGGTAACAGAACCACTATATTCAAAGCAAGCTGTTTGTAGCATGTGCCACACTTCTTAATGTTTGGTAAAAACTTTGGCGTTCCTATGAATGTAGCTTCGATGCATTCGTTGGGCATTAGAGCTGCTACTGATGACAACAAGCTTTGAAACATGCATGTCTGCTACTTATGTCCCAACAATCGACAATACCTGTTCGAGTCGATTTGAGTTGTGAGATGTATACAAATGTAGGTTACACTATCCCAAATCAAAGAATTTTCTATTAGCCACAGATCGATACTCTTCAAATTTTTGGACAACATATCCGCTGTAACTTCCTTTCATATGTATGTATGAGCATTACCGCTTAACAGAACATGACTTGAGCACCCGGAGGGTTTCTAGAGTTGGTAATTGTAAAGATAATCGGGAGTTCAGTTTACTTCTGGAATTAGTTCAATGGAAAATACGTGTATTCACGTGAATAGATGGCGCTAGGATCTGGTGCAAACTCGGGCGTTCCCATGCAAGGTGAATATAAGTACACAACTTCATTGCATTTGTTGGGCATTAAAGCTGACAATCGACATGTCTTGAAGAAATAGGTTTAAGCTGTATCAATGAAATTTAGCAGTAAAACGGTCATGGAAATTTTGACAGAAGGGTGGTTACATGCCAGCAAAGTCGTGAAGGGCATTTGATTGATATTCTATTGAATACCTTATCCTGTATAAATTATGACCCATTCAGAAGAAAAAAGGGAGTTACTTGAAAAAGAGTTAACAAAACGAAAAGTTTCGTAAAATATAATACAAGGCTGTTGTTTTATTTCTTCAAATCTTGCATAACTTTCGGGACACTTTATTATCACCTTCGTCGCCTGTTATCTAATTGCGAATGAAAAGAAAATAAGTTTTATTTATGTTAAAAGTGTTTTCAAGTTTCTTCCTACTTCAACACGTTTTTCGTGCTTGTTATCTAAATTGACGATAGACAAACCAAAAAGTGAACTTGGATATCCCTAGAAGGTGTTTATTTACAACTTAATTAATTGTGAAGTCCCAGCGAATTCGACATAATTAATCGTTAATAAAATGTAGTTATTGTAAAAATCCTAATCTAGGCATATTTCAAAGAAGAGTTACTTAAAAAAGAGTTAACAAAACGATAAGTTTTGTAAAATATGAAAAAAGGCTGTTGTTTTATTTATTCAAATCTTGCATAAATTTCGAGACACCTTTATTATTAACTTCGTCGCCTGTTATTTGATTGCCCATAACAAGAAAATAAAATTTATTTATGTTTAAACGGGATTCAGGTTTTCCCCTTCTTCTTTCTACACGTTTTTCGAGTTTGTCAATTAAATTGGCGATAAACAATCCAAAATCTGAAAATGGATATCCCTACAAAGTGTTTATTTACAATTTAATTAATTGTGCAGTCCCAGCGAATTCGACAAAAATAATCATTAATAAAATCTCAATCTAGTCATATTTTAAAGAAGGGTAACATTAACAAAAGTTAACAAAACAATCAGTTTCGCCAAATATTGAAAAATAAAAGGATCTTTTATTTATTCAAATCTTGCATAACTTTCAGGACATCATTACCCTCATCACTCGTTATCTGATTACGGATAACAAGAACAAGTTTGATTTTGACGGCGTGTTCAAGTTTTCATCTATTTCTACACCGTTATAGATTTTTTTTTTTAGAAAATTGGAGGTACAACAATGAAAAATGGGAAACATAGATATCCCTACAAGGTTGTTTATTTACAACTCTATTGGTTGTGCATTCCTGGCGAATTCAACCACATTAATGGTTGAAAAAGTGCAGTTGTAAGCAAAAACTCAAACAACATCTAGACATATTATAAAAAACAATAGCTTTAACAAAAGCATTTCTGATGCGACAAAGAAACAATAACAGAACGAACAAAATAAAGACATCTAACTCACCTACGACTACTCCTTCTAAAATTCAGTCTAGTATTAAATAACCTAATCATTTTGACGTTCTACAAAACAAGGCGTAATCTAAAAGGACCACTTGGATTTTTCTAGTTAAAATTTCTATAAAACTACCCTAACATTTAACGAGAACATGGGGGATCCTAGATCCTGGAAGCACAAATTCCGATACGACCCAAACATGACTATGGAGCGTTTTTAGCGATGCGTTTTCACTCCTTTCGGAGACGGGTTCGAATCGATAATGGAAATGCAGTCTTTGGCACTCATTTAGCGTTGGCGGATTGAATTTTTAACCAACCGAATTGCAATATCGCCTTAATGTGAAGTTCCGATTTCAGTATGTTTTGTTGTGAATTTGGCTGAATAAGGTTTGGATTAGGAAGTGTGCTTGCTCATTTTGCGCAAGTTCAATCCCAGTGGCGGACGTGGAAAGTTCCAAAGAAAAGGCTAAATTTATATATTTTCCAGCAAAGGATTTGTTGAACGAAACAAATTCCTTTTTTCTGAAACATACTGAAATCAAGAATAAAATTATCACTCATGCAACAGCAACCATAAAAACACGTGATAAATTTTTTTTGCATTAGTCTTTGTGTCCTTATTTTACATCTAAATGGATTCATTAGTGCAAAACGCATCCTACGATGCTCATGAAATCATGGAGTCCTTCTACAATTTATCTAATTCTATGTTCCCAAAGTGCTAATCACAGATTCAGTCACTATGTCAAACTATGACAGTTTAACCTCTGTTAATCATAGATTAAGTACAAATTGGGTTCCACAAAACATTTTGTGCTCTGCTCTAACCTAGAATCGCTGCTAAATCACAGATTATGTTGATTTGTCGATTTTGGTAAATCTAGACCTTCGTATTCTTCTTTAAATAGTTGAAGTGTATTGTTTATTATTTACAAGTGATATAATTGTAAAATGCTCTTCAAAATGAGTTAATAATCGTCATCATCAGAAGAAGATTTTAGTAAAATCCGAAGAACCCGAATTATTAGAGACTTTTGCAAAATGAGATGATCTTGATTTCAAAATACGTTTTCGTTTTAACAAAAATGTGAGATTACAATTATTAGATTTTATGAAACTGGTGGTTTTCAACTGACGATAGGAGATCATATCATTATTGCAAAATCATTGGTATGCAGAACTGTTAGAGGGTATCAGGTTAAATTGCCTGTTTGCACACACCCAAGTAATACTAATAACGTAGTCCGTACTAGTATTATATGGTATGACAAGAAAATAAACAATAACAATCCATTTTTAAATTCTAAACTCTAAATTAACAGCGCTACCACATAAATATATACTGTTATGGATTTATTAAATGTAATTTTTATTATTATTAATTATTACTTATAAAAATTAATCAGAGGAGCCAATCTATTATGGAATTTATTTTTTATTTAGTTTGAGTATGAATACTTTTCAAATCATTCCTGTATATATAGTAGATTGTTCATGTTTCCGGCTAACTCTTTATCATAAGTTTTTGTTATTGAAATCTGAAGTTTTATTAATATTGACTCACTTGTTCTATTTGAATTTAAGTAATTGAATTTTAAAAACCTATATTGAATCAAAGTAATATGAAATATAAATCTGTGACTACTGAACTAATCTAATGTTTATGCTCCTAAGCTAAGCTAACCTAACGTTATCTCTTATTATCGTAATATTAATGTAAACAAAAATATAATTTTCGAAATTTGACTTGAAACATTACAAGATTCAATTAGTCCTACCTTTAGTGAGTTTTTCTTTAGTTTCAATGTTCCTTTTAAACTGTTCTTGATCTCTTTCATGAAAACTGCTTTGGTTTAATGACGAATGATACTTCTGGAAAGTTCCAAGCTCACAGCCAACTTTATTGATAATCTTCTAATGTTCTAATTTTTGATTATTTGATACTTGCTTTTTATTATTAATATTTCCATTAAAACATTCAGGTTACGTATTTCTTGATATCAATTTCAATTAACAATAATGTTATTTTCCTTTTTCGGTTATGAAACATTATTTGGAAGCAAATCTTTTATTTTTTGAAACAAAACGACGTCTTTTATAGTTTTCTCGAAAAATTGAATTTCAAAGCTTACTAGCAATTGTCAAAATTATTGAAGAATAGTGATTTTACAAAATTCACACAATTTTTTGAATATCAAAACAGATTTAATCTGTTGGTCTTTTATAATTTTAATTTCAAAAAATTTTTTTATTCGAAAAACATTTAGAATTAAATTAATGTGAATGTAAAATATTTTTTTTTAAATTAAAATTGTAGAAAACTAACAGATTAAATCTGTTTTGATATTCAAATTTTGTTATATTTCTTCTATCAAGTAAAAAGCCTTTTTCTATTTTATTTCACACTATTTTTCGGCTTGAAAGTATACTAGATAATTAAATCATTTTTCCATGAACAATTTGATACCAGTTTCATGAAAATTGGTTGAGTTTAAATACTTACTTTCATATGAAGAGTTTTCCAAATGTCAAAATTTTACATAATTTAACTTCTAATGCTTCTAACTTACAAATAACTTAAAATTACCTATGAATTTGATTGCGTTACTTTAGCTCATATACTATTACAACTTTATATATGCATGAGCATCTTCTAGAATATCTATTACATTCATTATTTCAGAATTTCTGACGTAGACACCATGTTTCCTCTAATTGATTGAATTTTGATCAAATTTGTCCTATTTACATCATTCTGGTAAGTTAGATTTAATTATGTTTACTAATTTTTAATAATTTCATACATTATAGAGGAATTATGAAAATAACAAATTTTTTCTGTTTTCCTTCATAAGTTCAAATTAGATTTTCACATTCCAATTTCTTCTATTTCTTGCAACTTTGGCTATCTTAAACCTTTAATATTTATGAATTGAATGCTGCCTGTGAATTCTATTTTAGATTTTCAAAAAGATTTTTGATTTTTGACTATCGTTTAAAGAATTTTTACTCGACTAGTGGTTATGATTCTAAATATGCTTCTTCTTCTATATATATATATATATACACACGAGTGAATCTTTTCCTTGAATTTCATTATCTGAGTTTTTTAATAATGATTATTTATAACTTGTAATTCACAAAATCCATGACAATAAATTCTCATTTTCCTTCTTTCTATTTCTATGGTGTAGCGGTCAAATTTGAGAAAGTGCGACATTGTCAGATTGTTTTCTCGGATCAACTGATGCACGTGATTAACTACCTGAACTTGTTTTGTGAAACCCAAATTCGTTGATTCGTTTGTCAAATCTGACAACAGTGTTTGTTGATCCAGTGATCATCGAATCTTTATGAAACCCAGCACAGTGTTTTAGGTAGCGTTCAACGCTGATCTACTCTCAAAATGATTTTTTTTTGGAACTTCTAATCATACAATATTAACGAAATTTTAAACGTTATTATTCTACTTCTAAATGCCGAATTTCAGATCGAATGAATCTGTAGTTTCGGTAATATTGGGAAAAATATGAAAATTTTCCAAATCTGAATAACCATTGAACCGATTTCGCCCATTAAAGAACATAGCCGAGACATTTAGACCCGAAACCTTAAAGGCTTTAGCTCTTTACGTCCGAAAGTTAGCGTGTTTTATGAAGGATTCAACTGACAAAAAACTAAAGCAGAGAATATTTCTGAGGAAGCCGTGCCACAAATGACGAGCCGCCACTGTTCTGTTCTATTGCGCGGTCACTGGAGGGTATAGACGGTTTTCACCCCTGCTGTTTCGATTATGGTGCTCTATGCGGCGTGAATTGACGATAAACAGGGTTCGGTTCATGATAGTGGATGGGTTTTGCGATAGTATCGATAATGAATTTGTTTTAATGACAACCAAACACAGAGATAAAGGAGTGATTATCACGAAAAAATCCGAACATCATATATTTTTCCTTGACGTAGTCAGGCCGTAAGGATTTGTGGCCATTTCTTAACTATTAATCGAATGGGACAATTCCGGATCGAAAATAAATGTAGTAAGTAAGTCCGATTGAATTTCACTATAGAGTTCAATTTCTAAAGGTGTGTCAGCTTTTTGTTACTTTGTTAATGAGCAAAATTGGTTTAATAGTGTAGCAGTTTGAATTTTAAATTTTTTTTTTCAATATTTTCGAAACTGCTGAGTCGATCGATCGGCATTTAGAAGCAGGATAATGAGGCACATGTTCATGCAAAATTTCGTGAGAATCGTAAAATCAGAAGATAAATAAAATATTACTGTGGGTGATATGAACCATGCAAAAGCTCCTGACATCACGTCAGTGCTTTCAACCTTTATTTTTTAACTAATAAAATCATTTTTTTCAGCTGGGATTCTTATTGATTCAAAATGAACTATCGTTAGACATTATAAATCAAACCAAATTCTAAACGATCGCGTTAAATCTATCGACATGAATTCTTTAAATTTAGAACTTCAATTGACAAGATATACACTCACGTGGGTGATGTGGCGGAGCTCACAGCAGTGGGGTAGTCGTTTGCGTCGAAGAAATCTTCCTCCCCCTCGCTGCTTGAATAAGACATGTCCGGCACTGCTAAAGAAGTAGGAGAAGCTGAAAAAAGAAGCTCTTTAAGATCACGCATTTTGTCATCATCCCTTCTTCTTATTGAATTTACTAAAGGCTCTTCCAGTGAGAGATTTCATTTTAAATTCAGCGCCATTTTTGAACTGTCATCATAAATGAATTAATTTATCGTCGGATATGTTATCCAAATAAATGAGGAATATAAGCTATGGCAACAGAAAGTTCTTCGAATCAGGACACTGCACCTTACATTTGTGTAACCGTTCAGAATTCAAATCGACTGAAATAGACATAGACCATCGTCATGAAATAAGCAACCAGACGTGCATTTTTCGAACCTTGTTGGCTATATAATGACTACCAGCTCCTATCCGAATTCAATTTCCCCTGCATAGGAACGCTAAAGTTTTTACCAAACACCAGGTCCATCTAATGCAAATGAAAACATATACAGAGAACGCCTATTCGAATCTATTGGAATTTTGAACTGTAATACAAATGTATGCACTGTAATTTACATTACTGATGACTTATTTATTTTATGAAAATCCAGCGTTTATTGAATACGATGTGAATCGACCATAAAGTCATCGTCAAGTGTATAGGAGAGTACAGGATGCACTGAGATATATAGATCTTCATTCCATTAAAAATAAGTGGGACATTGTGAAAAGAATACTAAGACCTTGTTAATCGTGAGCAAATCAGTGTATTAGGATTCTAGACAGAGTTTTGAAGTTTTTGCGAGCTGATTTCCGGGAACAGTGTGCTATTTTTTGCCCAAATATCTGTAATTTTCGAATTTTGGGCTAGAAAAGGTCTCAAACAATTAGGTTGGACTCACGGATGGTCCCAGGTCAAAAGAAAATCTGTCTGGTAGGTCTGGCCGTCCGTATATACTCTAATTTTCGAACGGAAAGAGTTAGAGACTTTAAACTTTCAGGGTAGGTTTTTGTCTTGGATATCTCGGTTAAGTTTGATAATGGGCAAAATCCTTCGCATGGTTCCGCAGTTAACCACATTTGAAACTTTTTTTTATTTTTACAATAGCTCCGTAACTACTCTTCCGATCTTTGATCTATAGGTGTCAAATAATGGCGAATAATGACAAATGTACGAGGTCAGTTCACAAAAATAAAATAAATAAGGAATAAAAGGGCAAATAAAATGATATTAAACATGCAAACATCCTTGAAAGCATTTATAGATGATGTTAATTAAAAGGAGAAACACAACAGGAATAACTCTGTTTTGATTTGTTTTTATCTTATCATGTTAAGAAACATGATCCTCAGGATACAAATTCAACCAAAATATTTAGTTGATGGTGAAGATTTTAATTCTCAAAATCAATTAGGTTATTATTTCATATGATTAATCTGAAAATGTTTTTGAACTCCTGCTGTAACTTCTCTCATTCAGCCCATGGATCAGGGTGCCAATCTTACTGAATATCTAAAGAAGTTAAACTTGAAAAATGTTGTATATTGGAAAGCTTCAGCTTGAAATGAAGTAAAACGTAGAACCCTGAAAAAATTTTGGTCAAAATTGATTCAACACGAGAAGGGACGTATCACAGAAGCAGAGTCAGACCATGAAGAAAGTTTACAGCAAATTTTTACGAAAATACCAGGATGTGAAAATGTTACGAAAACAGAAGTTAATGAATGGTTAAACAGTGATCGAATAAAATAAAGGAGGTTCATACTTGATAGAAGGTATATAAAATTATCCTTTTATTTTATTTTATTCATGATATATAATATTTGGTTTCCTTAACATTCTTTATACAGATGGTTCTTGTGCTATAACCGAGGCTGTTAAATTGCCTTTCAATCTTTTAGATCAATGGTAAACCACAGAATTATTTATTTGAGTTAACATTACATTCCATTTAAATTCTCAGTATTCATTTACCAGAAGCTTTCTGAATAGTTAAAAGGTGAGAAAATATTTTTTGTTGATTGATATATTTTATTGAATATGAATATAATTGAGTACTGACGAAGCAAAGTCTCTCTTGAAACTTGTTTTTTAGTAATGTTTTTACATATCTTGAGATTTTCTAAAAAGTAACTTAGTTAGATATCCAATAATATTGAATATTCTAAGATAGCTTTATGATGAAATTCTTAAGATTATGTTAAACATTTTTGAAAGATATCTGTTTTCATAAGAGGGATAAGCAGAAACAAAATTTTGTCTACTCAAAATATTTGATTTATAGGATTTTTGTTGACAATTTATATTTATTGGATTTTGTTATATCATTTGGATGTCTAATAATAAATGTTTATTTGATATAAGTAGTACTTATATGACATTAATTTAATTCCTGAAGTTAAAATATTAAATATAATTTTTTGAAATTAAATATGTAGAAGGCTAATATTAAAATATTTAAATAATTTTATATACCTTCTATCAAGTATAAACCTCTATTTATTTAATTATTTAAATATTTTAATATTAGCCTTCTACATATTTAATTTCAAAAAATTATATTTAATGATTATAACTTCTGAAAATAAATTAAAATAATGGCATATAAGTACCACTTATATCAAATGACATATAAAATAAATAATCATTATAAGACATCCAAATGGTATAACAAAATCCAATAAATAAAAATTGTTAACCAAAATCCTATAAATTAAATATTTTGAATTTAATTTTATAAATATTTAATTTATAGGATTTTGGTTAACAATTTTTATTTATTGGATTTTGTCATACCATTTGGATGTCTTATAATGATTATTTATTTTATATGTCATTTGATATAAGTGGTACTTATATGACATTATTTTAATTTATTTTCAGAAGTTATAATCATTAAATATAATTTTTTGAAATTAAATATGTAGAAGGCTAATATTAAAATATTTAAATAATTTCATATACCTTCTATCAAGAATTAACCTCTATTTATGTAACTCTATTCATTTTATTTTATTCATAATATATAATTATTTGGTTTCCTTAACATTCTTTATACAATTAGTCCTTGTGCTATAACAGAGGCCGTTAAATTGCCTTTCAATCTTTTAGATCAATGGTAAACCACAGAATTATTTATTTGAAATTTGAATATCAAAACATTTTTTTTAATGGCTATCACTATCAAGTAAAAAGCCTTTTTCTATTTTATTTGAGTTAACATTACACTCCATTTAAATTTTCAGTATTCATTTACCAGAAGCTTTCTGAATGGTTAAAAGGTGAGAAAATATTTTTGTTGATTAATGTTATATATTATTGAATATGAATATAATCGAGTACTGACGAAGCAAAGTCTCTCTTAAAACTTGTTTTTTAGTAAAGTTTTTACATATCTTGAGATTTTCTAAAAAGTAACTTAGTTAGATATCCAATAATATTGAATATTCTAAGTAAGATAGTTTCATGATGAAATTCTTGAGATTATGTTGAACATTTTTGAAAGATATCTGTTTTCATAAGACTGATGAGCAGAAAAAAAATTTTTGTCTACTTAAAATATTTAATTCATAGGATTTTGGTTAACAATTTTTATTTATTGGATTTTGTTATATCATTTGGATGTCTTATAATGAATGTTTATTTTATATGTCGTTTGATATAAGTGGTACTTATATGACATTAATTTAATTTAATTCCTGAAGTTATAATTATTAAATATAATTTTTTGAAATTAAATATGTAGAAGGCTAATATTAAAATATGTAAATAATGTAATGTGTAAGTAAATTCTCATTACTTTTGAAAATGGGTTGAAACCCGAAACATATATGTCAACAACATAAATAATATTTTGTGAAACTTAAGCCAAGTGCATCTTATTATTAACCTCATTCTCAATTTGATTCAATTTGTTTCTTATTTTATTTACCGTATAAACTCTTCTCGTTTTTAATTTTCCGATTCTTCATGGTCAAACTTACATTATTAATTTCAATTATCCTGATGATAAAGTCATGATCCAACAACTCTTCTATCACGAAAACAACATCCATATTAAACGTCCACAAACCAGCGTCAATGTAAAAATATTAACGTTGTAAATAAAAACCGGAACCACGCATCGAGACGAACACAGAGAATCGTACGGGTCTGCAATCAGCAATGGATCCTCCCCACAAAAACACAAAATTAGACAGAATTTAAAAAAAGAACAACTTCGGGAGGTCCATCAATCACACGTCAGAATTCTGAGTATCACAGTGCGTTGCTGATAGGATCATCCCAATACGGAAATTTCCACATTACCAGTAGTGTATGCTGATCTAGACAAAATTTTATCAACCACAAATGACGTGTATCGTGTATCAGACTGGGAAAGAACAATGCACCCAAGTATCTCATTGGAGTGTGCGAAAGGAACCGACAGATGTCTATTATTTTTGTTCCAACATAAATAATCGAAAGAGAAATGAAATATTGACAATTTGCATTAATTTATTTCCCGAATTGTAGTTGCATACATATCGCACAATCAAAGAACAAAAGCATCCCTTCAAAATACAGTTAAATAATTTTTAATTTTTTAATGACTGAATGTAATCAATATTTTGTTGAGAACGCTGCAAATAACAGTGGCGTCTCGCCGGGAAAAGCTAAGTATCCTGGAAAATGTTCCCTGTAATTCTTGTTCAAATTGAAGCATCTGCACCGGGTTTCTCACTATAATTTAACCCCCCCTTGAACTTTGTTACAACTACAAAAAAGGTATCTTATATTTTTTCCGTGAACGTCACCATTTGAAAGATATTAAGGATTTAATTTTGATTATTTTAAGACAAATTTCATTTTTGTTTGTGAATTTTATAACTCGACAATAAATGACTTTTACAAAATGCGCAATACAAATTTTTGTTGGAAATTAACTGCTCCATAAAAATGGTTTCTTATGTTTTGACGATGAAATTAACCGTTCAAAAGATATTCATCATCAAACTTTCATGTGTACGGATTTTAAAAGTTTTTGTTTAGATATTCGAAAAATTTCATTTCAATTTATAAATTTCATATTAATTTCATGTCTTGTCATTAAAATAAGTATTATTTGAGTTTTATTTTCATTTTTATGCAATTATTCTAAACATTTTATTTTTAATCAATAGAAATCACGATCCTAGGGAAAATTTCTCCTCTAGAGAATTTTTGTTTTGTATTTTATTTCATCTGTTTGAATTGTGAACTAGCGCCACCTACTTTTTTTTTATCTTTATGTTGTCGTTGGTTTGTTTACATTTATTTCTACAGCATTTTTAGTGTTTCCAAAATTTATGATCTCGTAAATGTGATGAAACGATTAATTATTTACAAATATTTCGGTTACTACGTAAATTAACTTGATATTTATCGAAAATATGGATAAGGAAATTCATTTGATCGGAAAACCTGTGCAAAAAATTTCAGAACGTAAGTTACAGTGAACAATGAAAGAGGTTATGTGTTTTTTTTTTCATCAGCTCAAAGTTTTGGAATGTTCTATCAAACGAAGTGCCAAAAATGCAACTGATCAAGTTGTTGAATTATGGAAAAACAACCAAATTCCGACTAGTGAATCGACTAATGTAATAAAAAAAATTCTTCGCTATCATAATCGATGGTTGAAATTGCAAAAATCTTTTGTGCGAAAAGTATCATCAGCACCATATAAAAATGAAATAAAATTTCAGAATGAACTTAAAGCATTATTTGATATTGTCGATAAAAAATCATTAAAACTGCTTGGTAATGATATTCAAGAGCTATATTCAAATAAAAAAAGTGATACCCGGAAAGAAATTCTTTCTAATAACCCAAATAAATCAAACAGAACTATGACTATGACGGAAGTAGATGAAAGTCGTATTTACAACATTTAATTATACAAACCAACGACAACATAACGATAAAGGAAAAAGTAGGTGGCACTAGTTCACAATTCAAACAGAGGAAATAAAATACAAAACAAAAATTCTCTAGAGGAGAAATTTTTCCTAGGATCGTAATTTCTAATGATTAAAAATAAAATGTTTAGAATAATTGAAGAAAAATTTTGATAATTTTGAATATAAAACTCAAATAATACTTATATTAATGACAAGAAATTAAATTCATATGAAATTTATAAATTAAAATGAAATTTTTTGAATATCTAATCAAAAACTTTTAAAATCCGTACACATGAATGTTTGATGATGAAATCTTTTAAACGGTTAATTTCATCGCCAAAACATAAGAAACCATTTTTATAAAGCAGTTAATTTCCAACAAAAATTTGTATTGCGCATTTTGTAAAAGTCATTTATTGTCGAGTTATAAAATTCATAAACAAAAATGAAATTTGTCTTAAAATAATCAAAATTAAATCCTTAATATCTATCAAATGGTGAGGTTTACGGAAAAAATATAAGATACCTCTTTTGTAGTTGTAAATAAAAAAATAATCGATTTTTTTGACCCACCCTAATCGATATTAGGGTGGGTCCAGAAAATCGATTATTTTTTTTCACAAGTGACACGGAAAAATGGGTTGCTAGATACCTTAAAAAAATTCTCACCAAGCATAAGCTCTTAATTTTAATAGGAAGATCCTCCGCATCGCAGTTTTCTATTTTTTCTCAGTCCAATAGAAAAAAATTCATACCTCATCATTTATCGATTGAACAGAAAAATTTTCCGAGAGAATTTTTTAGGAAATTTAATGCTGTACAAAAAAGATATCTTATATTTTTTCCGTAAACCTCACCATTTGAAAGATATTAAGGATTTAATTTGGATTATTTTAAGACAAATTTAATTTTTGTTTATGAATTTTATAACTCGACAATAAATGACTTTTACAAAATGCGCAATACAAATTTTTGTTGGAAATTAACTGCTCTATAAAAATGATTTCTTATGTTTTGGCGATGAAATTAGCCGTTCACAAGATATTCATCATCAAACTTTCATGTGCACGGATTTTAAAAGTTTTTGATTAGATATTCGAAAAGTTTCATTTTAATTTATAAATTTCATATGAATTTCATTTCTTGTCATTAATATAAGTATTATTTGAGTTTTATTTTCAAAATTATCAAAATTTTTCTTCAATTATTCTAAACATTTTATTTTTAATCATTAGAAATCACGATCCTAGGGAAAATTTCTCCTCTAGAGAATTTTTGTTTTGTATTTTATTTCATCTGTTTGAATTGTGAACTAGCGCCACCTACTTTTTCTTTTATCGTTATGTTGTCGTTGGTTTGTATACATTTATTTCTACAGCATTTTTAGTGTTTCCAAAATTTATGATCTCGTATATGTGATCGAACGATTAATTATTTACAAATATTGCGGTTACTACGTAAATTAACTTGATATTTATCGAAAATATGGATAAGGAAATTCATTTGATCGGAAAACCTGTGCAAAAAATTTCAGAACGTAAGTTACAGTCAACAGTGAAAGAGGTTATGTGTTTTTTTTTTCCCATCAGCTCAAAGTTTTGAAATGGTCTATCAAACGGAGTGTCAAAAATGCAGCTGATCAAGTTGTTGAATTATGGAAAAACAACCAGATTCCGACTAGTGAATCGACTAATGTAATAAAAAAAATTCTTCGCTATCATAATCGATGGTTAAAATTGTAAAAATCTTTTGTTCGAAAAAAATCATCAGCACGATACAATTTAATAATGAAATATACGAACAATTAAACGGCCTAGCTATGGGCTCACCACTGAGTCAGTCCACTCCTTGCAGACTTATTCATGTCATAGAAAATAAAATCTTCAATTCGAAACTACCTGTAAATATTCATTTCTGGTATAGATACGTAGACGATATTCTCACGTGTATCTCCGGAACATCCAGACAACTGAGTCAATTTTTGAATTTCTTGAATAATATTCACCCAAAAATTAAATTCAAATTAGAAAAAGAATCGAAGAACAGTATTACATTTTTAGACCTCCCGATATCACACTCAAATAGAAAAATAGAATTCAACGTGTTCAGAAAACCCACATCCACTGATATATGTATTCCTATATTCCTTCAATCACCCATTTTCACAAAAAATATCAGCGTATCAATCGATGATCCATAGAGCCTTCTCATTACCCTTATCAAAAAACGACCGCGAAGCTGAAGTCCAAATTATAAAATCAATAGCCGCGAACAACGGTTTCAACCCCAACATAATAGATAATCTAATTCGACAGAAACTTCCTAAAATAGCTATGAGCCAAATTTATCCCACCATAAAAATAGAAGAAAATAAAAAATTAATTTCTCTATCGTACTTTGGTAGCATAAGTCAAAAAGTGGCCAATAGCTTTTCAAAATCATATGTCAATATTGCCTTCAAAACGCAAAACAAGTTATCATCGGTATTATTTAACGCAAAGGACCCTACTCCAAACATACACAAATCAGGAGTTTATGAGTTATCTTGTTCTACGTGCAGTAATAAATATATAGGACAAACAGGACGTTCCTTCAAGACGAGGTTCAACGAAAATAAAATGAGTTTCATAAAAAATAAACAAAATTCTACTTTTGCCACTCATTGTCTAGAAAACGGTAATTCCTTTCCCACAATAGATAATCTTAAAAATTTACATGTAGAATCAAAAGGGAAGAAACTCGATTATCTAGAATCTGTTGAAATTTTCAAATTAGTTCACAATAACAATAATGTAAAAATAATGAATGACTGTACGGAGCTATGTAAATCGAAAATATTTGAGATATTCAAAAAGTAACATCTGTTTAAAACCTTTTTCAACGAACCTAAAATGAATTTAATGAAAAGTAAACAAAAATTCAACTTTTGCCACTCATTCTTTAGAAAACAGTAATTCCTTTTGACAAAAGAAAATCTTAAGAAAATTTTACATGTAGACTCAAATGAAAAGAAACTTGATTATTGACATTTTCAAATTCGTTCACAATAAAAATAATTCAAAAAATAATGAATGACTGTATGGAGCTATGTAAATCCAAATATTTGAGATGTACAACAAAATAACGTAAAAATAATGAGTGACTGTACGGAGCTATGTTACCCCAAAAATTATTTGAGATATTTAAATGGGTACCATCTGTTTAATAACCTTCTTTGTCGATTGCCGACATCCCGATATCTGTTAGAAGGCCCCTCTTTTTTAATCCGTTTTTTTATCACGTTCCGCTTGTAAAACTCTGTACCACTATTAGGTATTACCGAGAATCTGTTGAAATATTCAAAATATTCATCACTTTTGTTCAAATACCTCTGTACCAATGTTAGGTCTTCAGTTGTCTGATGATGGGATAGTTCATTTCCCGAAACTCGAGTCACAAGAAAATGTGTAAAATATATTTTTATTGGTAGTAAAACATAGTAATTTCTACAATTTGTTTTAATTATGATCAACTACCAAATAGTAACGGCTGAAACAATTCAGTATTTCAATAGTACACTTTTTAAAGATACATTTAAATATACAGGGTGATTTCCGCAAGTCACGCATAGTCCGTCCTCTATTTTGAATAGGACACCTGTATATTTTTCTATTTTTTTAAAGCTCCTTAATAATCTCATTTTAACGAACTGTATCATGTCTATTATGAATAATACCGGATGAAATTTCGAAAGTATATCAACTACAACGTAGCATTTTGAAGGGGAAAATTCTTACCTAGATTTCTGCTCTGTCTTCTACTGTTTTCTCGACATTCTGCACCCAATTCAACTCCTTGTATAGGTCCTTCGGGTAATATAGTTTCTAAAAATGAAAAACAAACACAGTAAAGCTGTTAATTTATGAGCAATTTAGGGCAGAATGAATCACCTATAATTTTGAGTGCGGATTTATGCGCACCCAAGTGAAGTATAAATGAGCGAATAATGATCTCAGCATAAACACAAGAAAATAAACTTCTTTTTCATTCAAGAATAATGAAGTACTATTAACATAAGCAGTTGAAATTTGTCAAACTTCTTAATTGCGTGATATGCCAAGGCGATTCACGCTTCCGTCGTAAACGATATACAGGTATGGAAAAGACAGTCGAAAATATAGGAAATTCAATGTTAATCTAGAGAAGCAGGAATGTCCAGTGGAGCAGCTTAAGAATTAAAACCTCAGCGCGATGCGATGACGAACAAACGACTGTTCTTCTCAATGAAGTGGCACGCTTTGAGCAGTGCAGAGCCTCGAGGCTCTGTACTGCAACGATTATACCTGAACGTCGACATTTTTGTGAAACACACTGTCAAAAAGGTATCTGGAATCGCTGAATGTAACATAAAATATGTATCGTTTCGAGAGTATTAGATGGAAAGATACAAATTGATTCGCTGTAGACCGATTTTAGTAAGGCGTCAAAACCATCTTCTTTCGTCTCTGATTTGCGTAGTTGTACAGGGGGATATACTAAAATGGTTCGTTTCTCAGATATATAATAAATTAAAGTCAGCTATTGTACGTAAATGGGCACAGATCTGCGCCTTTTATGGTGACTTCCGGAATGCCTCAGGGCTCATATCTGCACCGTTGCTATTTTTAATTTTCATATATGATAAAGTAGGCTGTTTCAAACATTCTGAAGTTCTTTTATATGCTGATAACTTGAAAATATTTTAGAAGATAATGATGGCACATGACTGCATTAAACTGCAGAGGGATCTTGATGTTTTTGCAGAATACTCTAACAGTAATGGACTGTATTTGAATGGTCTTGTATTTCTTTCACTAGAAATGCTAGTGGTTGAGTTTTAATATCATTTGAATGATGAAACTAGAGATCGGGTCAGTCAGGTGAAGGACTTAGGAGTTATATTTGATGCGAGAATGTCGTTTAACGGATATCTAAATTAATTCGTAAACACGTGTAACAGGTCATTGGAATTTTTCTGTGAGACTCTTAGGGCTTTTAATGATGCTTTTGTTTATAGTAAACTTAATTTGTCCAGTCCTCTCTAATCCTCACTATTATTGTAATAAAGTGAGATTGGAAAGAATTCAAAATAAATTTGAGAGGTTCTTACATTTTAAATTGAATAAAATTGATGTGACTATCACTAGAATCCGTTCTCATTTCCATACACTAGAACATCCAAGAATCTTATCGGATTTTTGTGTTCAAAGTCATTACAAATCATTGTCCTGAATTGGTATCGTTGATTTGTAATCACGTTCCTACCAGGTACAAACAAACAGTTGCTTGCTTCTTCAGTTTTCAGAACAAATATTGCTAAGAATTCTCATTTTCAATATCTTCCTTTGTTAATTGAAAATTGGTGCTACATAAACCCACACTAAAATCTGTCTGAAGTTTTATTATTATTTAATTTTAGATTATCAGGTTTTGATCAGCAGGTTTGAGAAACTATACTACTATTCAAACAACAATTATGATGAAATACTCTTGTTACTAATGAAAATAAATATAATCTACCTGTATTTATAGGCGCTGTTGTATGAGTGGAGGATCCAGGTACTATTTGATATAGGCCCAAACCATTGACTGGATGGGCAGTGTTCTGAATAAGAAAAATATATATTTGGAAAAATTAACATCGAGTGATTCATCACATAAAAAAGAAATTTCAACTGAAAATGTGGTAAAAGTGGTATTATATTTATAAGGGATGGGCCATTTGAAATTTGCATTTTTGATCGGTTATAAATAAAATAATGAATATTTCTTCAACGTTATGAGTTTATAATAGCTTGAACCTTGACAAATATTAAACAAATTTTCTGTCAAAACGTGAATGACAGAAGTGCACCAGACTTGAAATAACCTCTTTTTTAAAATGCAAACTCTAGATGGCCCATTCTTTATGTGATAAATATTGAATGCATCGGTACAATATAAAAACTTCCGCCGATAAAGATTAATTACATCTTCTTCAATTTGCGGGTTGATATCGCATTGTAATGCAGTTTATAGTTTCGAGTAATTAGCTTATCAGAAAGTTTATTTAAAACCTACTGCAAAATTTTCAGTGAACGCACAAATAAGCAAATAGACTTAATTGTTACAATTGCTACTTATTTTTTTGCTCATTTAGGTAGAATGTCATATTTTCCAATGATTTAGATGAAAACTTACCTTAGCTATTTGCAGTAATACTATAGAATGCTTAACGTTATCCAGCATGACCTAAAAATATATAGAAATTTGATTCAAAATCTCTCTTAACATTTATAAAAATAAATATTTCGAATCGTGTTGGAGTTTATTTGATAAACATCTAATATGAACTTATTGAATAATACACATGTACAGAGTGGCTCACATAAAACAGTCCAGCCGAAAATTTCCGTTAGTATAAAAAACGGAAAAGGGGACATATTTTAATTGCGAATTCTTAGGTATACTAAGTCCCCCTAAGCGGGGTGACAACCCTTTCAAGAATATTAAATGGCAAAATGGGTCGAGTGAACAATCATTTAGTAGGTTTTGCATTTCTTTTTATGAATGTGTTGGAAAAATTCTGTTCGACGTTAGTTTGGGTGTGAAAAAATCGAAAAAATGTTAACATTATTCTCTGACGAAGATCTTCCAGATAGGTAGGTACTGTCTTAAACACGACGCTCTTCAAATGACCCCACAAAAAAGTCTAGAGTTGTCAAATCAGGAGATGCTATTTGCTAAAATTCCAGCCGACACATTCAACTTTCAGAATGCTAAAATTTGAATCACTCCAGTATTTACAATTATATCTGTTGACATTACATTAAGAAAAAATGAGCTTTCAAGAGGGACTATACTGAATATAAAGAATTTAGATCACTTTCAAATACTTTCACTTATCTGTTTACAATAGTGTAATCGTCGAACAAGATTGTTGTCTTCAATGAGTTCTTGGATAAAGTGAATCTTATAAGAATGGAAATAATTTTTCTTCAAGATTCTCTGAATACTTCAATACGCAACTCCTAAAGTTTCTGATTTTTTGATACTTAACGAATTATTCGATTCGATACGTCAAGAACTGCAACTTCTGGCGCTTCGTCAGTAAAACTGGAATACTTTTTATCTTCTTTGTTAACAATGATCAGTGTTCAAGAATTTGGAAATTGAATTAATCGCAACGGATTGACTGACATTCTTGCATTGAAAATTCTAGCTGTTTGTCTAGCATTTCTATTATTTTTGAAATAGCGAATGAAACCTTTCGAAACGAATTATATAGTCAATATTGATTTCTCGCATATTACTCAGTGAAACGATTTTAAATTAATGAAGTAAATAAAAACAACTTGGCTTAAGTTTCACTGTTTATTTGATGTCTGTTGAGATATACATTCTGTCAAGAAAGTACCGGGAATTATCGATTTAAATCTGGCGGGGCAATGAGGCAGGTAAATTTTTTTTTCCTAGGTTGGTACCACTGTCCTTAATTACTATGCCAAGCTTGAGCGGGATCTGTCAACTAGTGTGTTTGCAACAGCTGATTAAGTCAGTCGATGTCAGAGTGCGTGCCGATTTTTACTATGGGTGATTACGTTGAGCAAAGAATTTGTTTAAAGTTTTGTGTTGCAAATGAATTTTCGTGTGCCGATGCATTGAAAATGTTGCAAAAGGCCTTTGGTGATAATGCTCTATCGAAAACTCGTGCATATCAGTGGTACAGAGCCTTCAAGGACGGTCGTGAAGTGGTCGCCCATCGACGGCTTCGATCGAAGATAACGTCGATAAAATTAAGGAAAGGGTGCTGGAAAACCGTCGTACCAGCTTGAGAGAGATAGCACATGATCTTAAGATATCCCACGAGTCCGCACGTACGATTTTGATTGATATTTTGGGCATGAGAAAGGTGGCCGCACGACTCGTACCGAAAGACCTGAATTTTCTTCAAAAACGTCATCGCGAACAGGTTGCTTCAGACATGCTGGATCGCTGTAATTCCGATTCTACATTCATGGAACGCATTATAACTGGTGATGAGACCTGGGTCTACGAGTACGATATGCAAACAAGCCAGCAATCATCGGAATGGGTGGCAAAAAATGAGCCGAAACCGAAAAAACCACGCCAAAGCCGCTCGAAAATGAAGGTGATGCTCATTGTTTTCTTCGATATCCGTGGCGTGGTGCACTACGAATTCGTTCCAGAGGGTCAGACGGTAAACAAGGAGTATTACCTAGGCGTTATGAAACGTTTGCGTGAGCGTATCCGTAAGAAGCGGCCAAATTTGTGGGCGAACAACTCATGGATTTTGCATGACGATAACGCGCCTTCTCAACGAGCTCCGATTGTGACTGACTTTCTCGCCACAAACTCAGCAACCACCGTATTCGCCGGATTTGGCTCCCTGAGACTTTTTCCTCTTCCCAAAACTAAAATTGCCCCTTCGTGGCACCCGTTTTGAGTCGATTGAAGCCATAAAGCAAAATTCGGCGCGAGAGCTAAAGTCCATCCCGGAAAGCGCCTATAAAAAATGTTTCGATAATTGGAAGTGCCGTTGGCATAGATTTATTGGAGCAAATGGAGCCTATTTTGAAGGCGACCCAATAAATTTTGACGATTAAATGTAAAAATGTTGTTTTAATTGAAAATTCCCGGTACTTTCTTGACAGAGTAGTATGTTTCGGGCCCATTTTCAAAACTGAAGATAACAAAACTTAAAATACTATTATATTTAGTATTTATAATGGTAGGGTAGACAACAGGTACAATTTTGAACAGTTTAAAAATAGGTGTTAGTTGGGGTCCTAATCTTTTACAGATAAGAGCAATGGTGATAAATTAAATTGAAGTTGTCATTATAAAATAAAACACTTGTTTACATTTTCTACTTTATTTATTTTTTTTTAATAAAGTAGAAAATGTAAACAAGTGTTTTATTTTATAATGACAATTACAACTGATTTCTACCAAGCAACGGCCCAAGCTATCATAAATTGAAGTTGTTAATTTGTGATTGGTAGCTTCTTACCATGTGCTAAACAAATTTCCAAACTTTCTAAAAGGTCCATTCTTCTGCTTTTATTAGCTACGTGTAAAATCTCAGTTCTACTGAAATCTATGAAATGGTTGTTATTTATACAATGTTCCAAAAAACCAGATGTTATTTTATTATATAATATAATTTTTTTATGTTCTTCTACCCTTATGTTTATATATAGTCCTGTCCGACCTATGTAAAGTGCGCAGGGCATTCGTTACAATATAATTTCTATATGCTGCTTTTTTCACACGATTCACGACAGTCTTTGCTATTGACTAAGAGTAAACCTAAGTTTTTCTTATTTGTATAAATAATATTACTGTTATTCTGTTTTAGTCTAGTGCAAATTTTGTTACTTATTTGTGGTATGAAATTTATGCTATAGAATTTTTCTTTTTCCTGAAGAATAGAGTAAAGAGAAAGAAGCTAGAGCTTTTTAATGCTGTTTTTTAAAAATTAATTTATCGATTACGTTCGTATTGTAACCATTGCTCGACGCTAATGACTTCAAAACTTTAATTTCTTCGTTAAAGTTTTCTATTGAGAGAGGGGTTGATAGTAACCTGTGTACTAAGGCGTGAAAAGGAGACATTTTTATTTTATGAGGATGGGAACTGTTATTATGTATTAATAAATCTATGTAAGTGGATTTTCTAAATATGTCAAATACAAGAGAATTAACATTTCTTGCGATTTGTGTATCTAAAAAATTTATGGATTTTTGGGAATTTTCGATTTCAATAGTGAATTTGACAGAATTGAAAAATGAATTTAACAAATTCAAAACCATTTCTGAAAAAAAAGCTCTAGCTTCACTCTACCCTATTATTCAGGACAAAGAAAAAGAAAAATTCTATAGTATAAATTTCATACCACAAATAAGTAACAAAATTTCCAATAGACTAAAACAGAATAACATTAATATTATTTGTACAAATAAGAAAAACTTAGGTTCACTCTTAGTCAATAGCAAAGACTGTCGTGAAACGTGTGAAAAAAGCAGCATATAGAAATTATATTGTATTGCATTTTACATAGGTCAGACAGGACTATATATAAACATAAGGGTGGAAGAACATAAAAAAGTATATTACATAACAAAATAACATCTGTTTTTTCGGAACATTGTATAAATAACAACCATTTTATAGATTTCAGTAGAACTGAGATTTTACACGTAGGTAATAAAAGCAGAAGAATGGATCTTTTAAAAAGTTTGGAAATTTGTTTAGCTCATGGTAAGAAGCTACCAATCAAAAATCAATTTGATTTATCACCATTGCTCTTACCTGTAAAAGATTAGGACCCAACTAACACCTATTTTTACACAGTTCAAAACTGTATCTGTGATCTACCCTACCATTATAATTAGGATTTTAAGTTTTGTTCTTTTCAGTTTTAAAAAACCCGAAACATATATGTCAACAAACATCAAATAAACAGTGGAACTTAAGCAAAGTTGTTTTTATTTACTTCATTAATTATATAGTCCGTCTAGAAAGTATCAGGAAAAAACAAATCTCAATAGTTATTATTTAGTATATATTTTTAATCCTTGAATTAGAAATTATAACAAAATATTCATCTTATTTACTTATACAACCTCCATTTAACTACTTGACTAGACGTCTGCAACTAGATCAAGTCCATAATTTTCGTTAATGGTAGTCCAGGTCTGTAAAACTGACTGAATTAAATCATCTTTATTTCGTTCAACTTCAATCTTCATTAGTCTCCATATATTTTCAATGGGACTAAGATCTGGTGAAGCTGCTGGCTATGAAATGGTTGTCATTTGGTGTTATTGCAACAAAGCTTGACTAAAGGCCGAAGTAAGGTATCTTGCATTATCCTGCTGAAAACGCCAACCCTCTCGATATAAAGCATGCGCCGTTTCAAAGAGAAAATCGTTTAGAATGCCACAATACTTTTCAATATTAATGGTACCATTCAACTATTCAGAGAGGCGTAGCACCACGCTGAGATATTGCTCCCCAAACCATTATTTTGGCGGGAAATTTGAACGCTAACAGGTTGTTTTGATAGGATTTTTAAGCGATTTCCACTAAGGTGGAAACAACTTTCATCAGATATAAAGACAAAATTCTATCCTTCGTTCCTTTTGTAAAGGTGTCATTATAGGAATTTTTTTTGGTTTCCTTGATATGTAGGCTTGTCTTTTCAATAACATACGGACGGTTTCTTGACATACTTTTACATTTCAAGAAAAAGGACATGATTTTGATCATAATTTCGAAGTTTTCTATATAGAGAACAAATGCAATAGGCTGGACCTTTTAGAAGCACTGGAAATAAACCGGCAGCATAAAAAACTTTAGATTAATCAACCTTCGTCCGACCTCTCTTTTATGAGGTATTAGGTTATCTAGTAGTTCTATTCTCTTGGATACTTTATTACAGACTTTTATACACCTATAAGAATGGCTTTTTTCTGTGAGCGTTAATCTGTGCCTAATGTAGTATTGTGAGTTAAATTAACATTTTCATCAATGAAGAATATTCTATTTTTATGTAAGTAAATTAAGCAATCTTATAGATACAAAGCATAAACTGAAAATATCCAATTCAATTTGAAGACATTAAGAAAATTCTATCTTTTGTTCCTTTTGTATAAAGGTGTCATTATAGGGTTTTTTGGTTTTACTGTATGTAGCCTTGTCTTTTCAGTTATATACGGACTGTTTCTGGTCATACTTTTATATTTCGTTGATTTCCAAATCTGTTGTGCCGTCCTGGCCAATAAAGCGTTTAAATTGTTTCCTTTAATCTAACGCGGTCTTCCTGAAACTGATCTACGCCTGATATCCATGCCATTTTTATCCTCTTCATTGTCTCATATACAGCACTTTCTCCCAGTTGGGTCAATTGCACCAATTTTTTAAAGCTTCGAAAACCTTTTCTATACAAATATTCTACCATCTAGTTGCGACATTATTTCATGTTGACAACCAACAATATTTGACAAATAGTGTTGCCATGCCACTTGGGCCATAGCCGACCATCTGCACAAGCTATTTTATATATTACTTTTGTCTTAGAATGTTACAAAAAAGAAGTACATTAAAATTATGAAAAATAATACAGTCTGAATACTTTCTAGACGGACTATATGTCGTTTTCCAAGGATATATTGATATCTAACCTAATTTTCATATTATACTTCTTTTCTCTAAAATATTTAACAGTTTTGATTTTGTGTATTCTATTTTGATATTACAAGAACAAACTACTCACATTAGCCTGTTCGAGGATTGTTTGGCACTTGGACTTTTCCTCAGAATCATTCATCTTGATGATATTATCTTCTAGAATCTGAAAAAAGAAGGACAGTTATTACATTTATCTTTAAAATTGTTTTATTCTGCTATATGAAAGTTACACAACGACTGACATTCTCATTTATTTCGTCATCTTACGATACGAAGTGCACTCGTATATTACGTGTCGGAGAAGAGATATTAAATCTGAGAACTAACAACCCTAGAATGTCCCAGAAGACTCGAGTGTCCTTTGCATTGAAACAAGTTTTTCCGTTTGTGCGATTATAACGAGCGAAATACTCCCCCAGGATATGCGACGCAGTGTACCCTTAAGAAAACCTGAATTTCTATGTGTGATAACTGAAATGTTTCTATGTAAATGTCTTGTTCAGGGATCCCACACCAAAATAAAGTTCCCTAATTAAGAACGATAGGGCTTTAATTTTGAATAAAACAACAAAACTGGTGATCTCTTCGGCCCATAAAAACATTTGGCGATAATAAACGTCCAATTGGAATTTCATCTATCCCCAATACTGACATTTGTTAATAACTAGTTTATTTAAAAATAAGCAAATATCGCCGAAAGTACAAGTTTGAGAAAAATTACATCCAAACCAACTTTTATATAAATCAACAAAAATAAAGCCAATATTGCTAAGAACTGAGCAAATTTGTCAAAAAGTCTACCAATTTTTGAATAATATTGAATAAGGTTATTCTGATTTTCACAAATTTTTATTGTTATTTAATACAATTGTTTCGTTATCACAGTAGCATCTTCAGGTAGGTTCACATATTGAATTACTAAATTTATTTTCTAAATCGGTTACTATTTATATTAGGGTAGGTACAAAATTTTTATTGAGAAACTAAATTCCAACATAAATACTCTATAAAAAAAAATTATTTCCGAGTATCCCACCAAATGAAACAATTCAACTTGTAGATAATCTACTAATGAACAACAGATGTAATACAATTATCACAAGACGATATTTTAGAATTCCTAAATATTTGCACTAAGCAAAATTATTTTCAATTTAAAAATAAAATTTATAAATCTGAAAAAGGTTTGATTATGGAAAATCCTTTAAGTCCATTATTAGCAGAAATCTTTCTATGTGCATCCACAAACATGGAAAATTTTGCGTTAAGATCTTGGTCTACACCCATACAAGATCCAACTGAACAAGAACTAAAGCCACTTGACCATAATAAGCATCGTTTGTTTGCTGATTGGGTCCTAGAACAGCTTGAAGTTGATACACTTTTTTATCTTATTTTTCCAATCTGCGGCAAATATTCTAGGATGGTCCACCAAGGTTCCTTGATTATCTGACGATTTGCTTCCACTTCTGCCCTAAGCATGTTGTTGGCCTACCTGATCGATAGGAGTCAGACAGATCAAACTTACCGGATTCAAACCTAGAGAACCATCCTTGGTATTTACGAACGTCCAATGCATTTAAATAAACATCGCAAACGTTTTTTGGTAGCAATTGTTGCTTTACTACCCTTGCGAGCTCCAAAAACATACATACCGGATATACTCTTTTGCTATTTGGCTGGTCATTTCACCCCAAATTGCAAAAAAAATCTAATATTCAATTGTGTAGAAGTGACAATAACCTTAAAATGTCTTTGACACGACTACACAATGAGCTGACAAATGAAATCAAATATCGACATGCACAGAAAGGACATTCTCCACTATGCGCTTTAGAAGCGAAGAAGTCGCTGACCGGTGCCATTTCACAATCATTTCCCAAAACATTTCCTTCTGCAAAATGCTCATATCTTTTTGTGCAATTCAACCTGCGTATCTTCATTAATGAAAATTAACGGGTACGCGAGAGGAAAATCCCGATATAGTACGCATAATTAAGTCCTGGACAGTCTGTCATCAATCATCAATCCAATTTTGACGAGATAATGGAAAAGCTTTCCAGATTTTGCGAAACAGATAACTCCGTAAAAGCCAGTACTTGCTGCTTTGGCATGTGTCAAGTATCGATTCAACCGATGGCATTGTGGAAAAATGAAAAGCCTGAGTGCAGTTTATTGCCTTGCATTATGGACTTATTTCACCGTTTTTGCTTTTATGGTAAGTTATTTTCACCAGGGGTTTATGCGAAGGCACACAAACAAAAGTCGGACATTACGGTAGTATTTAGAGTGTTTTATTTTTGAATACAGCAGTAATATTAAACGGGATCGAGTTGGCTTTAACGTTGACATTTCGAACTTATTGGATCTCGATATGAAGAACGTTGCAAAATTCGCACATGTTTCTCTTTTAATTTTTCTACTATTTGGCTAGATTTTTTTGGTTATTTCCTCAAAAATAAATTTTTGTGATCGAAACAATTTTTTTGTGACCTCTTGAACAGTTCACTGGAGATTTCGAAGTATGTATTTAAAAAAATGAAGGAAAGTACTGACGTGAAGTTAGGAATACATCCGAAAGTCAAATAAACGTTATTATTTGTAAGTTTAGAACTGTACTCACGAAAATATGGAAAAATCTCATGAAAATGAAAAATAAATGGTTAAAAGGCCTTCTGTTTGCATAGGCAAAAATAGAGGAAAAGAATAATATTAAATAACCTTATGGTTATTCTGATTTTCACAAATTTTTATTGTTATTATATTAATTGTTTCGATATCACAGTAGCCTCTTCAGGTAGGTGGTATCTTACATTTTGAATAACTTAATTTGTTTGAATATCAAAACAGATTTAATCTGCCAGTCTTCTAGAATTTTAATTAAAAAAAAAATGTTATTCAAAAAACTTCTAGAATTAAACGAATGTCTTATAAGCACAGCTTATATTTCATAGGCGTATAAAATCAAAACTCAATATACAATATCAAATGGAATAAACAAACCAACAAATATAAATTGTCAATTAAAATTAATAAATAAATATTTGAAGGAGAGTTTCTGATCTTACAATTATGAAAACTAATTCCTTTTCAAAAATACAAAACATCATTTAAGGACTTCTCATCAAAATATAATTTATTTGAAATATTCAATAAATTTGAATAAGTTAATTTAAAAATCATCGGTCCTACTTCATATTTAAAAAATAAAATCAACAATAAATTTGTTTTCGAAATCAGTTTCTAGTTTTATTAGACCAAGTACAAACATTTTTTATTGAGCACCAAAAACCCAAAAAAGTGGGTCTGTGTAAATTCTAGCTTATCTGAATATGTTCAACAAGGGTGATTTATTTACGCCTAATTGTTCGTTAAGAACTATTCCAATTTATTTGTATTTATTTATCTCTAGTGACTAACAGATTTAAGGCATAAATTTTACTTGTGACATTTCGAAACTACGGTTGAAAGTATGTCTTGTTTTTAACAAATGGTTCGAATATGTGGAATTATTTTTGTTATTGAGGAAACTTTTCAAATGTACACAAATCCTATGTCGGAAAGTTCTTCCAGTCTGTTCTATGTAAACTTTTGGGCAATCACCACAGGTTAACTTTTAACTCTCCATTTATCATCTGTATGTGTAATGTCTATATTTTTTTAATGAATTTACTCAGGTTTGAATAAGTTTTGAATGAAGTTCTTAAACCATAATTTTGAAATTTTATAGAAATTAAAAGTTATGCACTAAACAAGTTAGAATCAGAGAAAGTCAGTCACAATCGTAGTTCGGTGAGAAGGCGCGTTATCGTCATGCAAAATCCACGAGTTGTTCGCCCACAAATTTGGCCGCTTCTTACGGATACGCTCACGCAAACGTTTCATAACGCCTAGGTAATAGTCCTTGTTTACCGTCTGACCCTCTGGAACGAATTCGTAGTGCACCACGCCACGGAAATCGAAGAAAACAATGAGCATCACCTTCATTTTTGAGCGGCTTTGGCGTGGTTTTTTCGGTTTCGGCTCGGATATCTTAAGATCATGTGCTATCTCTCCCAAGCTGGTACGACGGTTTTGCAGCACCCTTTCCCTAATTTTATCGACGTTATCTTCGATCGAAGCCGTCGATGGGCGACCACTTCACGACCGTCCTTGAAGGCTCTGTATCACTGATATGCACGAGTTTTCGATAGAGCATTATCACCAAAGGCCTTTTGCAACATTTTCAATGCATCGGCACACGAAAATTCATTTGCAACACAAAACTTTAAACAAATTCTTTGCTCAACGTAATCACCCATAGTAAAAATCGGCACGCACTCTGACATCGACTGACTTAATCAGCTGTTGCAAACACACTAGTTGACAGATCCCGCTCAAGCTTGGCACAGTAATTAAGGACAGTGGTACCAACCTAGGAAAACAATTTTTTACCTGCCTCATTGCCCCGCCAGATTTAAATCGATAATTCCCGGTACTTTCTTGACAGAATGTATATTATGTAATATGGATTTTTATCACGTGAAGACTGATTCAACTAAACATTAGAGTAACAGAATATATTGAACTAATCTTTATTTCTTTCATACTTCATATTAATTCAGATAAGGAACAAACTCAAAAAAGTTTTCGTGATTTATCTTCACGAAATTATGCATGAGCTTTTGTGCCGTTGTTGCAACATAAGTGCTGAATTTATCACGGCTTCACATTGGATTAACATTGTCCAATTACGAAATCGATCAAGGTATTCAGGTTTCAAACTCAGCCGGAAGTTTCAAGTGTCTTTTTACGTTCAAAAGTTATAGTGTTTAAGGTAGAGCACAACGCTGATCCGCTCACACTTTTTTTTCAAACTACTAATCATACGATCCCCACGAAATTTTGCATTTACGTCTAAATGTTAAATTTAAATTAGGTTGTGGGACTGTTGGTATGGTTTCTTCAGCGCTCAACGCTGCTCCGCTCACAAAATTTGTATTTTTGAATCTTTTAGTCATACGAAATTTTGTGGGAACACGTTCGTTAACATTTTTATCCGAAAACTTAAATTTCAGTTCAATTGGATTTGTAGTTTGGTAAATATTAATGAAATAAAAGATTTTAAATGTGAATAACTGCGAAATCATGGACTGATTTTGCGCAATACCTAATTCATCCGAGATATTCAGGCCCCAAATCCACCCTGAAAATTTCAATCCTCTACTTCTTTCCGTTCGAAAGTTATAGTGTTTAAGGTAGCGCTTTACGCTGAACCACTCGCAATAATGTTTTGGAACTTCTAATCATACAGTCGGACGTTTCGCACGAATATGTGCGTTATCATTCTACCTATTCTATCTAATATTGGGAACAATATGAAAAGTTTTCAAACGTGAAATCTAAGAAACTATTGAACCGATTTTGCTCATTAACGAACTTAACCGAGATATCATTAATAAGGAGTATGAGCTATGGTAATAGAAAGTTCTAGAAATCGAGACAGTATAACATACATCTGCATAACAATTCTATACTCAAACAAACTCGACAAGGTTTCATAGGTCACAGAGGCAAATTGCAGACATGCGCACGTTCCAAACTGATTGGTTTTCATCAGTGCAATGTATCCTAGTGACTCCAAATCTGTCAAGTATCTATATTCGCTATAGACGGCGACTACAAGATATTAATAATACACTAGCGCCTTCTAGATTATGCAAAATACATATACAGAGACTCTAAGATATTAATAATACACTAACGCCATCTAGAGTATACAAAACACATACAAGACATACCTTTGCGAATTAATTCAAGTAAAGAAATGTAGTCTCGATATTTTCACGTTACCAACGTAGAAAAAACTTTCCTCATGCTCAAATCAGACCATAATTTGATATTTGATTGATTTATTTAACCGAGATATTTAGACACCAAACCTTTCCTGAAAGATCCAAGGCTTTAGCACTTTACGTTCGAAAGTTAGCGTGTTTACGGACGGAATTACTTTTCACCTAGGATTCTTCATCAGTGAGCCCAACCTAGTCGTTTAAAAACAATTTCGGTTCAAAATTCGAAAATTACAGACATTTGGGCGAAACGCAAGCACGCTGTTGCCTGGAACAAGCGCGAACCTTTGTACCATAATAGGTGATAATAACTCATCAGGCTTTTCAGCAAGACATTTCCCCAGTTCTCTTCAGTTCAATTATCAAATTTTCGTTATTTATTAAAATATTTTAATATTAGCCTTCTACATATTTAATTTCAAAAAATTATATTTAATAATTATAACTTCAGGACTTAAATTAAATTAATGTTATATAAAAATACCACTTATATCAAACGACATAACAAAATCCAATAAATAAAAATTGTTAATCAAAATCCCATAAATTGAATATTTTGAGTAGACAAAATTTTGTTTCTGCTCATCAATCTTATGAAAACAAATATCTTTCAAAAATGTTTAACATAATCTTAAGAATTTCATCATAAAACTATCTTACTTGGAATATTCAATTTATTGGATATCTAACTATAAGTTACTTTTTATAAAATCTCAAGATATGTAAAAACATTACTAAAAAACAAGTTTTAAGTGAGACTTTGCTTCGTCAGTACTCAATTATATTCATATTCAATAAAATATAACATCAAGCAATATGTCGTTTGATATAAGTGGTACTTATATGACATTAATTTAATTTCTGAAGTTATAATTATTAAATATAATTTTTTGAAATTAAATATGTAGAAGGCTAATATTAAAATATTTAAATAATTTTATATACCTTCTATCAAGTATAAACCTCTATTTATTTTATTTTATTCATAATATATAATTATTTCCTTAACATTCTTTATACAGATTGTGCTATATCAGAGGCCGTTAAATTGCCTTCCAATCTTTTAGATCCATGGTAAACTTTTTGACTGTCTCGGTCTTTACTTCATCTTCAATATAATTTGGTGAATTCATCTTCAATATAAGAAAAACAAATGTTAACTTCCGCTATTTTATTGATTTACACGACAATTCTTTCGTCATACCATGACTTCATCAGGTGAGTATTTAAACTGAGGTATACAATGCAAAACATGACCTTAAATACACAGCTCTGGTACAAAAAATAGAGAGATGGAAAGAGATTGTTTACAATTAATGAAAAATATTAAGTTGGGGGGATCTGTTTAAATCTATTTGATCATTCAATAAAATTTGTCTTTTATTATATCTATTGATCTCTAAAGTTTATAACAGATTTAGTTTCTGACTTTTGTTTTCGATATGTAATATTTCATAGTTCATATTAAAATTATGGCCAGTCTCTAACAAATGGTTGGCATAAAATGAATTCGGTTTATTATGAATGTAACATTTTTCATGTTCTCGTATCCTTGTTCGGAATGAACGGCCTGTCTGTCCCACATATACCTATGGGCAATCACTACATGTTAACTTGTAAACTCCTGATTTTTTGTTTTTAGGAATGACGTCTTTATTATTTTTTATTAAGCTGCCTAAAGAATTAATAGTTTTAAAAGAGATGTTATACTTTTCTTTGAATATCTAGCAATCTTTTCAGATTTTTGGCCTATGTAAGTTAATGAAATAAATTCAAACGAAACCAAATTTATTGATGAGCAGAAACAAAATATTCAATTTATAGGATTTTGGTTAACAATTTTTATTTATTCGATTTTGTTATATCATTTGGATGTCTTATAATGATGGTTTATTTTATATGTCGTTTGATATAAGTGGTACTTATATGACATTAATTTAATTTAATTCCTGAAGTTATAATTATTTAATATAATTTTTTGAAATTAAATATGAAGAAGGCTAATATTAAAATATTTCAATAATTTTATATATTTTCTGTGAAGTATAAACTTCTATTATATTTTATCAAATTTTCGGACCAACGTGACCTCTCTTTTATCAAAGCCTCCGACAGAAGTTGAGTTCCAAAGTCTTTCTGCTCTCTTTTCATTCTCTAAAAGGTATCTTTGAATTGTATACTCGTGTATCCCTTGTTGAACTCGTGTATACCTTTTCTTTATAGGATTAAGTTTGCTATTTTTGAGATAAACTTAATCTCGCGGAGTTGTCTTCCTTTTTCTTCCACATTTCCCCCTTCTTTGAACTTCAACTGATTCAGTCTCCCTTTATTGTTTGATTATCTTATTGAAAGCTACCCAGGTAACTTACTCCTTAGGAATACCTCTTCCGCTCATGCATTAGACATCTTTTTCTCGGCATAATATCCATGATACCATCATAGCCAAAAAATTAACAGAATACTCAGTGGAAGTACCTGTCATCGACAATTACTCAACAAAGAATAAGAGGTTATGTACTCTGTAAAGAAACAGCCATCAAATTCATGGCGTCAGTGACATCACCTAAACAAAATGCAGAAATGCTTAATATAGAAGGAACAGTTGAAAAATCATTGGCACCAAACTGTGTAATCCAAAATTAATCACTAATATTTTTCCAGGCGGAAGCACCCAAAGATCCTTGGAGGCAAACGAGAAGAAACCAGTATGGGAATTTTATGAGCTTTACTCCACACGAATTTCGCTTAAGTCTTCCATCATTGGAAAATAATCTTGAAACGGCCGAAAGCCTAGGGACTAATGAAGATATACCTTCTCTGGAAACTGACGAATACAGCGAAAACGATTCAGCACCCACAGAACTTAGAAATGGTTCTGCAAATACTCCACAAGATCCTTTGACACCTTTGGACGTATCCGTGGATCTAACACTGGTCTCCAAAAATTCCTGCCTACGAATCAACGATAGCGTTTACACGACAGAGGAAAAAAAGATAACATTTTTCGAATACTACCAAGAACGTGACTCCTTCAATTGGGACAACATGCTAAATCTACAGAATTCATCGTTCAAACGAGCAGTTTTGGACGCCGATGATCTGGCCGAAATCATCACTCAGACGAACCGCTCCAAAACACTAGAGAACTCCAAATCGATGACAGTCCATTTCTTCATGAACACGAGCAAAACCGAAATGAGGCACGATCCGGACCACTACGCCATTTTCAGATGCAACTTCTTCGTTAAAAACTCGTCTGCGATCACCAAGATGAAGAGTGGAGGGTCTTGGAGGAAGGAAAAACAGAATAACATATCCCTTACCGTACGCTTCCAGGGATGTTATGATTCGGGCGAATTTAATTTTCGGACCATAGTGAAAGATATGGATAAGCTTGTCGAACCAGCTTATTGCTCGTCCAAAATACCCTTCTTCTACAGCTTGGTAATAAGCGGGGATTTGAAGAGAAGTTTCTCTTATCCTATATTCGTTACGTTCAATTATATACTCTCGACCTGCTCTCTGGTATTGATTTTCATAACGGCAAAACTGTCCCACGAATGGAGACAGAAGAGGAGTAACATCATACTGACAAATTTCGCATTGAGTATATTCTCCCAGATAATGCTACATTTCATTTCGGAGTTCTCCGAAATTGACGAAGGGCTGTGTACAATTATTACAGTCTTATGTCACTATTTCACCCTGGTCCAGTTTTTGTGGACATCCACTATCGCCTACATGCAATACAGGAGATACGTCCAAGTTTTCGAAGAGAAAACTAGTTACTTCTTGCTCAAACTGGTCCTCTTCACCTGGCTCACGCCCATCTTGGTTATATCAGCGTGTTTGTTTTTGGTGTTTTCGAATCTCGAGAACTCGAAAAAAACTTGCGCCGATAAGTTCAAAACTTGCTCGCTAATTAACACGAACTTGTTGAAGTATGGCGTTGCTCTTCCTATTTTCTTCACCCTTTTGGTCAATTTCGTGTTTTACATCCTCATTTTCCGGCATTTACTACGAAGAAAATTCGAGTTCGATCAGAGATCGAGTGCCTTGGTCGAGGTGAGATTAGCTTTTGTCTTATTTTTTCTGCTCGATCTCAACTTGATGGTAGCGATCATAGCGGATTTGCTTGATGTCGACATTTTAGCCCTGATTTTTGTAACTAGTCAATCTTTGCAGGGTGTTTTGTTGTTTGTTGTTTTCGTTATTAGAAATAAGTGTAGTAGAAAAATGTACGTTAGATGGATGAAAATAATGTTTGACAGGATAGTCTTTTATGTTTTTTAATTGAATAAATGATACAATTGACTTGATTTCTCATAGTGAACATAAATATTGAATTGAATCAGTCCTTACTTGGTGAAAATCCATATTAAATAATATTTAAATAAGGTTATTCTGATTTTCACAAATTTTTATTGTTATGTTTACAACAATCGTTTCGCTATCACACTAGTATCATCAAGCAAGATTACATTTTGAATAACTAAGCTTGTTTCCGAAATCCGTTGCTATTTATATTGCAGAAGTACAATAAATTTTTATTGAGCACTAAAACCCAAAAAAGGGTCTCTGCAAATTCCAGCTTATCTGAATATATTTAACAGAGGTGAGTTATTTAAATCTCTTTGTTCGTTAAGTAATAATCAAATTTTATTATGTTTATTTATCTCTAGGGATTCCAGCAGATTTAAGGCATAACTGTTACTTTCTATATGTAGAATTTCCAAATTATAGTTGAAAGTATGAACTGTTTCTAACAAATGGTTGGAATAGGTAGAATTACTTTTATTATTGAGGAAACTCAAAAAAAGAAAATAATGATTTCATCATAAAAAGGGGGTTTCCACTTGATAGAAGGTTTTTTTCAAAATCTTAAATATCAAACAGAGTAATTCTGTTATATGACTTTAAATTCGATATATATTCTAACTTCTACAATATACACACATCGTCAAAAGTCTTGAACCCCTAGGTTTCTCATTAAATACACAATCTATATTCTGGAAAAGAGATGAATATTTTTCTCTATTTCAACTGCAATATATTTGATAGAAAATCTTCATTTGTTACTCTATGCTTTATGCAGGATGAGACAAAATAGGAAAAATGAGAAAAAAACTAAATTGATCGATTATTTATTTTTGATTACTTATAGTTATTCCACAACTGAATCCAAATCCATTAGTCCGTATTACCACCTCTTCTTTCAATCAACTGCCCAATACGCCTAGGCATCCCACGAATCAAGTAATTAATGAAATTTTCAGGCATATCATTCCATTCTTTCTTCTTTCAAATGTTCACAAATTCTCATTTTGATGAATTTACTCAAAAATAATAAAGACTGTACACATAAAGATGATAAATGGGGGGTTTATAAGTTAACCTGAGGTGATTGCCCTAAAGTTTACATAGGACAGACTGGAAGAACTTTCCGACATAGAATTTGTGAACATTTGAAGAGTTTCCTCAATAATAAGAGTAATTCTACATATTCCAACCATTTGTTAGAAACAGAACATACTTTAAACCATAATTTTGAAATTCTACATATGGAAAGTAAAAGTTATGCCTTAAACCTGTTAGAATCCCTAGAGATAAATAAACATAATAAAATTGGAATATTACTTAACGAACAAATAGATTTAAATAACTCACCTCTGTTAAATATATTCAGATAAGCTGGAATTTGCGTGTATTTTAAGGAAATGTATTTAAAATTTTCTTTTATATTAGGATACACCATATTTAAAGCTATTTCATTATTTTTATTCATCAACAATTTGTCTACAAACTTAGGATCATAGTCATTATTAATAGCTATTTGTTTAATTATTTTAAGTTCTGAAATATAATTTTCTCGATTCATGGGAATATTAACTAATCTATGGATCACACAATTGAATGCTGATAATTTTTGATTTGAACGATGATTTGATTTATTGTGTATAATAGAATCCGTATAGGTTGGTTTGTGAAATATTGAAAAATCATGTGAATTATTTATTCGACTAACAGTTAAATCAAGAAAATTAATAGAATTATTATGTTCGGTTTCCATAGTGAATTTTATTGAAGGATGTATTTCATTGATGAATAAAAAGAATTTTTTTAAATGTCTATCTGTACCTGTGAAGCAACAGAAAATATCGTCTACATATCTATATCAATATAAAAAGTATTTCTTAAGAGGATTTTGGTGAATTTTAGTTTCAATATTGTCCATGAATATTTCTGCTAATAAAGGACTTAAGGGATATCCCATAATCAAACCGTTTTCAGATTTATAAATTTTATTTTTGAATTGAAAATAATTTAGTTTAGTGCAAATATACATTCTAAAATATCTTCTTTGATAATTGTATTACATCTGTTGTTGATTAATAGATTATCTACTAGTTCGATTGTTTCGTTTGGTGGTTTGGTGATTGTTGTAAACATAACAATAAAAATTTGTGAAAATCAGAATAACATTATTTAAATATTATTTAGTGAACATAAAAGAATCAAATGGATAAGGCAGAAACATCAACTTTTCGTTTGGGATGGTGAGTTATACGAATTATTGAGAATCTGAACCCTTTGTATAGGGTGATTCATTTAGAGGTACTTTTTGTGGTGGGGATTTAATTGCAGATTGCGCATGCCTCATGTTCACTGAAGTGCCATTTCTGTTCAGTAGTGTTTGACAATTCATAATGGAAAGACTTAGCCCGACACAGCGTCTACAAATTGTTCAACATTATAACGAAAATGGGAGTTCTACGGGAAATGTGTATTCGGCGCTTAGAGCAACTTATGGTCCACATAATCGGCCTACCGAACGTACAATTAACTCTACCATCCGTAAGTTTGAGACCCAATTTTCAATATTGGATAATACTCGACCAAATAGACCACACCCCGCACATAGTGAAGAAAATATAAGGGCGATAGCGGTGTGTACGCAAAGACCGTGAAGTGTCGATTCGTCGCCGTTCTCAACAGCTTGGCCTGTCATATTCAACAACTTGGCGTATTTTACGAAAGGATGTTTCTTTAAAAGCTTACAAAATTCAACTAGTGCAAAAACTTCCGAATTGTTTCCGTTTTAGTCGTTGGGGTCTTGACAAGCTTGCCCGAGACACACTTTTCTCGTAGAATTCGTAATAAAGTTGAACACTACTGAACACTACTCTAAATGAATCACCGTTTATCACGAACAAGAACAAATTCCTGGATTTTTCACATCTTTTTGATAGTAATTCGAGAATCTGCTCAGACATTATAATTAATAAAAAAAAATTGAATCAAAACATCTTAGAAATACTGTTTCTATTGAAGTAGATATACAGGGTGTCCTAACGAAAAATTGATCCCCTCCCCAGAACTCAGAAACGAAGAATTTTCAAAGATTTTGAAAGATCAACTTCTGTTTTGAGGGGGACGAATTTCCATCATGAGTTTTTTCCGAAAAAACCACCTCTATGAAGGTGGCATCAACCTCAACATTTCTTGAATAGGGTAGAGATGTCGAGTGTTGATCAGTTTGAAAGTTATTTATGTTCTGTGCACAACCCAATTCAAATTTTCAAAATCGGTTCACTATTCACGAAATAATGTAATATTGAACGTACCGTCAAAAGGTTATATTGGACAGACAGTTGAACCGCCCAAACTCAAGAACCTAAGAGTTTTGAAGAATCCAAAAATGATTTTCAAGTTCTGTATTAGGGAGAAAAAATTCCTATGACGACATTGTTCCGAAAAAATCCCCTGAGGATAGCAACAACACCCCACATTTTTTTAATAGGAGATGTTGGATGTGGTTTAGTTGAGAAGTTTTTTCTCTTCTCTAAACATCGCAGTTGAAATTTTCAAATTTGTTTAATTAATGTTAGAACAATTTGAGTTTTTGTAACAGGTGTTTTTTAGAGTGATAGAACTCTAAATTGAAATAAAACACATTCAAATTAGGATTAAAGCCAATTTTTTTTTATTTGAAAGATAATTTTATGACATTTATGTTTTAAAATTTCCGTGTTTAATTTCCGGCATATGTTCACCACGACTAGCTCTGAGAAACCGCATTCGACCAGACCAATTTTGGAGCACTTTTTCGAGTAAATCAGGGCTTATATCATCAATAAAACGAGTTATGTTGAATTCCAAAGCGTCTATTGTTTCTGGTTTATCAGCAAAACCAATGACTTGACATAACCCCAAAGAAAATAATCCAGTGGAGTTATGCCGCATGATCTTGGAGGCCAATTAATTGGACCATTTCTCGAAAGAATGTTATCGCCAAATCTTTCTTTCAATAAATCAATTGTTACGGTAGCAGCATGAGTTGTATCACCATCTTGTTGGAACCAAAACACTTCTGGGTCGATACCCTTCGAATTTTGAAACAAATAATCATTGATTATCGATCTGTAACAAGCACCATTCACTGTAACATTAGCTCAGCATCGTTTTTGAAAGAAGTATGGACCGATGGGCCTCCAGCGTGTAAAGCACACCATACAGTGCATTTTTCAGGCTGCAATGGAACCTGCAGAACTTTTTGAGGATTGTTTTCACTCCATATAAGGCAATTTTACTTGTTTACATAGCAGTTCAACCAGAAATGAGCTTCATCACCAAACACAATTTTACGATAAAAAAGTGGATCAACTTCAAGCTATTCTAGGGCCCAATAGCAAACAAACGATGCTAATCATGGTCATGTGGCTTTAGTTCTTGAACCAGTTGGATCTTGTATGGGTGTATGAGTCCAAATTGTTGTGAACGTCAACGAATAGACAAATCTGGATCATCATTAACACTATGACTTACAGCAGCGATATTTTCTTCTGTACCTACAGTTCTTTGCCTTGTTGTTGTTGTTTCATCGAGTAGAGAAAATGTTATCTGAAATCTATCGATAGTTCGACGAATAAGCTGCTCTGATGGACGATTATGCAAATGATTAATTTCAGGAAGTGCTCTATAAGTTTGGCGAATAGAACAATGATTTTGAAAATAAATTTCAACAGTTTGCAAACGTTGTTGCGACGTGAGTCTTTCCATGTTAATTTATCAATGATTACTGAACAAAAATGTCCAAACAACATGGCTTCTACCTTCTGTCAAATCACAGTTATCGCTATCCTCTCCTGTTGGAGGGGGGCAGTCGGTTTCAATTGGAGACGAAGGCTACTCAGTGTATGAGTTTGTTGAGCGAATGGGCCTCAAAGGCCTCAAAGTTGGCGAGGCTGACGGGGTGTCTGGGAAGGGTGCTTAAAAAAGAATGGAGCTTGCAAAGGGAGGTTATAGCCGTTGTATATGGTGGCGTGTTTCGGGCACGCGCCATGTATGGGGCCCCGGCTTGGTATGGATCAATGGTGCATGGGTATGCAAAGGCTGAGATCAACAGATCTCAGAGGGTTGTGATGAGGGCATGCCTTCAGATGTGCAGGACGGTGTCCACCGAAGCCATGAATAAGTTGATGGGTGTCCCTCCATGGGACCTAGTGGCTGTTGAGATGGTTGTAAGGTACAAGCTCAAAAAGGCCTTGGATGAGCTTGATCGGAAGTTTGCTGGTGAAAGAGACGTTGGTCTCATGGAAAGAAAATGTGTGGTAAAGAAAACACTGAGGAAAGAATGGCAAAGAAGTTGGAACGAAAGTAGTAAAAGAAGGATCACATCCGGGTTTATCCCGGATGTAATGTTTGTGGAAAAGAATGAATGTTTTTCCTCTGGTCTGTTTGGGTTATATCCTCACGAGCCATGCGAGCTTGAATGGGTTCCTTTATAAAAGGAACCTCAGTGGGAGCGACAAATGTTTGTCTGGGGAAATTGAGTCCTGCTCCCATGTGTTATTTGACTGTGTCGAGTACACGGAGGCCAGGAGAGTGATTCTGGAAGGAACGACGACGAGAGGTATTCATGAGAGGAGCGAATTGAGCTGGTTAATCCAGACGAGAGAGAAGTACGAATGCATGGAGAATTATTCTAGAGCTGTGTTCAGGAGAAGAACAAGATTGGTAGACTCTTTGAGATTGCCCCTGCCCGGAAATGGGTAGGACAAGGCGATGGTTTGTCGCCTAAAGGGAGTTGGGGTTAATGCAAGGCGGTGATCTTCTGGCGGTAAAACGGAACGAGAGTCTGTCTGATTGCGCGCTGGGTAGACTCCGGCTTGGCTGGGTGTCGCTTCCCCTGGAAAGAAGCACTAACAGCAGACCCGCAAATAAATGAGCGGCCCATCTAGGTCCGCCGCAGGTCCATGAATTAGAGGACGCCAGGCATAACAACCTGAGCTGTTCGTGAAATGGACCGGTCTGCTGGGGTGGATCCTAGGGTGGGTGCGGTGCCGGGTGTGGCCGGACCTGCCTGCCCCCCATTGACAGATATCGATTCCAGAAGAACCGACGGGTATTAGCAAACCCGCATTACCTGATGTGCTGGCCTCAGCAAGGCCTGGATTCCAAGGTCCCTAATTTCTAGGGAATACGTTCCCGGAGCATGTCTCAATAATGAGGCGAAAATTACTACCAAGGGAGGGCGGTAGCCCCCGGGAGCAATCCCGGCCGCCCTATTAGAGGATAGGTTTCGCGAGGGCAGTGGTTGAAAGCCCGCAAGCAGGGTTAGCGGGATTCTGATCCCCTCGGCGTATGAGTTGCGTCTCCAACTCAGGAAGTAGCCTGCATAGCTACAAGAGGTTAGATAGACCCCCTTCGCCAGTGAGGGTGTAGGTCTTGGAAACCGAAGCCGTTCGTTATACCTATCGAAAATTCTATCACTCTAAAAAAACACGCGATACTACAGTTATTTTTTTTTTTGAATTTCTGTCTTTTAATATTCAAAATCCATCCATATTATTATACAATCAAAACATGCATATAGGCACTGAAATATAGGTGTTAGTATCAAAATTCCTTTCAATCGCTAATAGGGCACTCAAGATCAGTTATCTCCTAAGTGCATATTTAACAATAAAGAAGATACATAAAGGAATGTAATGTAAATTCATGTATGCTTTCCAGTTTTTACCACGAGAGACTCTGGTAAACCATATCTCCAGCAGTATCACGTACAAACTGCCTGGTCAGTATTTTCTTGGAACTTCCTGAGAAAATACTGAGCATAAATCATAATTGATACGATGTAATAAGCCAATATAAACACTTTACATCAAACCCAATGAATGAAGATTTACAACATTCCCAATAATGTTGCGCTGACAGAACAGAAGAATGAAAACCGTGTTATTTTTAACCTTTCATAAACAATATGATATTTCAATTGTGAGGAAAGTCGAGGTGCTATTCCGATCCTGATCGGACGTTTCCAGCTAATCCAGTTGAGTGGACAAAGAGATAGGTGTAATGATCTTTTCGTATTGTCTGTTTTTGACAGAAACTAGATAACGATTGGCAAACGGTGATGAGATAATTATAATGGATTGTGTATCAGATACTTATCGGAATTTACGACAATGGAAAACACGGGGTTGAATTAGCTAGGTGTGTGGGGAAAATGTATAATGGCTTTTATTCACATGGAAATTGGCGTCAAATTTATCGTTGTCTTATTTCTGGTAAGTTTGTGATTGATATATTTGCAAAATATTGCGTATTTAATTTTTTTTTTTTTTATGAGATAGCTTTAAATGTTTTTGAACAAATTTATGTTTTCTTCATCGACAATTCGAGTATTTCCTTTGAAGAGCTTATATTTTTACAACAAGTCTACTTTATCCGAAATTCATCGAGAGGATTCTGATTGTCTAGTAAAATGCCTTAGAAAATTCTAAAAAAAAAATGAAAAGCCTGACGTGAAACTAGAAGCGTTTGCGTTTGTTCATATCATCCATGATCCTCACGAATTTTTGCATTAGCCTTCTCGTCGTTATTTTACATCTAAATGCTTAATTTGAACTCAATCGTATGGTTTCAATAGCACTTAACGCTGCTCTTTTCACAAAATATTTTTTTAAATTATATAGTCCATCTAGAAAGTATCCGGAATTTATTATGTTTCATAATTTTAATATACTTCTTTTTTGTAACATTCTAAGACAAAAGTAATGTATAAAACAGGTTGTGCAGATAGTCGACTATGGCCAAAGTTGCAAGGCAACACTATTTATCAATTATTGTTGATTGTTCGCAGGTATACAAATTACGAAATAATATCGCAACTAGAAAAAATAAAGCAGGTAGAATATTTGTATAAAAAATCTTATCGAAACGTTTAAAAATTAGTAATCAATAATAAAATTTGTCACCTCAGTGTATATAATTATAGAAATTTAGTTGGATATAGGTCAAATAAAATACTCGTTCGAGGTAAATATGTTGTATTTGCCAATATTTTCGACCTAAATTAGGCCGTCCTCAGGGCACCAGAAAATAGAATTTTAAAGTCTTACACGAGAACAACAATAAATTTGTATAAAAACATAACATAATACGAAAATTAAAAACAAATATCACCAACATCCAAGTTATTACTCCAGTGTTCTGATTGATAAAATGTGAATGATCTTAAAAGGCATTATGTCCAAAAATTTCTCAGGAATTAAGGTAGTATAAAATAAATCAGTACTTGCGACTACCAAACACAGTTGACATGCAAATTATGACTAGCATGTTCTCTGTTGCAGTGAGGGAATAAAAACAAATGCGTAAAACAACACACAATCATATATATGGAACTTGTACCGGGCGTTGAACGCTTTTTAAAATGCCTTGATAGATTGCACTCAATTTTTCGACGTCTTGTTTTTTGTTCATACTATAAGGATGTTTTATGATTTCAATCATTTCATTTAGTAGTCTTTTCTTATAATTGTTTTGTTTGCCTAAAATAGCGACATTATTAAAATCGGAGTAATGTTGTTTGTCCGCAAAATGCTAAGCTAAATGCTGTCTTATTTTTTGGATTGATAATGTTAGCCGGTCTCATACTTCGTTTATGCTCAGAAATTCCGTCTTCAAATATCTTCGGGTTTGACCTATGTAGAATTTGAAGATGAGAATTTCTGAGCATAAACGAAGCATAAGACCGGCTAACATTATCAGTGCAAAAAATAAGACAGCATTAGCTGAGCATTTTGAGGACAAACAACATTACTTCGATTTTAATAATGTCGCTATTTTAGGCAAACAAAATTATTATAAGAAAAGACTTCTAATGAAATTATTGAGATCATAAAACATTCTAATAGTATGAACAAAAAACAAGACGTCGAAAAATTGAGTGCGATCTATCAAGGCGGTTTAAAAAGGTACAAGTTTCATATATATGATGTGTGTTGTTTTTCGGATGCACGCATTTGTTTTTATTCCATTATTCCATTACTCCAACAATCCTGTGTAAATTTCTCTCAACAGCAAACTCAATATCACGCGTTCTCCACGGCGGGATACCCAGACAAAATCGCGATTTGTCGCCGAAGACGAAGAATGCAAGGAGATTGCCACTCTGTCTCTCAATGCTGCCGTTCTCTGCGCCATTCAAAATACTGACGCAGTCAAAAGAAGCAATAATCGTGGACAGTAAGAAAAGCGTCCAAAGATTGATATGCGGCGGATATGTACTCATGGTAACAGGTACCTTCTTCTCAAAATACTGGTCAGCCATGCAACGCGTAGTAGTAAAACGGTCTTGTAGAGTCATCCTTATCCTGATATTACCCTGATAATCATGGATCTTCTTTGAAGATTCCTCAGAAGCTCTTTGGCTTAAGAGAGTTAGGAGTTCAGTTGTGTTCTGGTCTTGTAGAGTTACTTGCCCGAAATGCCTTACCTCGACGCTCTGTGGTAGGAATCGGTTGACCAGTTTGTTTTCTTCATTGAAAAATCATCGCAAAAAATTGTCAAAGATGAAACGTTGACTCCGTTACCATAGCCTGCTTTAAATATAGTCATTTTGCACCACTAAAATTACGTTGAAGAATTTAATTCCGTCTAAATGTATGAGGTGTTTTTTTTAAGAGTGATAGAATTTTAAATCGAAATAAAACACATTTAAATTCAGACTGAAGCCAACCTTTTTTTTATTTGGAAGATAATTTTATGATATTTATGTTTTGAAAATAATTTTCGGCATATGTCAACCACGACTAGCTCTGAGGAACCGCATTCGACCAGACGATTTTTGGACCACTTTTTCGAGTAATTCAGGCCTTATTCCATCAAAAACACTTGTTATGTTGGCTTCTAATGCGTCTATTGTTTCTGGTTTATCAGCATAAACCAAAGACTTGACATAACCCAAAAGAAAATAATCCAGTAGAGTTATGTCGCATGATCTTGGAGGCCAATTAATTGCACCATTTCTCTAAATAATGTTATCTCCAAATCTTTCTTTTAATAAATCAATTGTTACGGTAGCAGCATGAGATGTAGCACCATCTTGTTGGAACCAAAACACTTCAAATTTTGAACCAAAAATGATTGACCATGGATCTGTAACGAGCACCATTCACTGTTACATTAGCTCCAGCATCGTTTTTAAAGAAATATGGACCGATGATGCTTCCAGCGTGTAAAGCGCACCATACAGTGCATTTTTCAGAATGCAATGGAACCTGCAGAACTTCTTGAGGATTGTTTTCTCACCATATATGGCAATTTTGCTTGTTTACATAGCCGTTGAACCAGAAATGAGCTTCATCACTAAACACAATTTTACGATAAAAAAGTGGATCAACTTCAAACTGTTCTAGGGCCCAATCGGCAAACAAACGACGCTTATTATGGTCAAGAAGCTTCAGTTCCTGAACCAGTTTGATCTTGCATGGGTGTAGACCAAGATCTTTACGCAAAATTTTCCATGTGGTGGATGCACAGAGTCCAACTTGTTGTGAACGTTGACGAATGGACAAATCTAGATCATCATCAACAATATGACTTACAGCACTGATATTTTCTTCTGTACGTACAGTTCTTTGTCTTGTTATTGTTGTTGCATAGAGTAGAGAAAATGTTGTCCGAAATCTATCGGTAGTTCGAAGAATAAGCTGCTCTAATGGACGATTATGTAAACGATAAATTTCACGAAGTGCTCTGTAAGTTTGGTGAATAGAACACTGATTTTGAAAATAAATTTCAACAATTTGTAAACGTTGTTGATAATTTGTCAATGCTTACTGAACAGAAATGTCAAAACAACATGGCTTCTACCTTCTGTCAAATCACAGTTATCCCTATCGAAAGATCTATCACTCTAAAAAAAAACACCCGATACAACACTTCTAAGGTCGCTGAGTAAATATGAAAATAATAAAACAAACATCGTAGTTCTTCAAGAAATTGTTTCATTTCAGGTTATGAGTGATGCTTTACACAAGGAATACAGGAAAACGACAGAAACATTGCCTCGTTTAGTACAACACTTCAGAGTTGACCAGAATAATACTTTTACGGGGAAGAATCCACTGCATGAAGAAAAACCTACGCCTGACCACTTCGAGAAAGTATCAATAGAAAATCAGGAATTATTCATACACGTTGAACTACAGACTTCTTCGGAAAAAAACTCAAGTTGCCATTTATTCAAATTGAATGGAAAATCTTCATCTAATATGATAGACGAAAACAACTGTAACATCACAGTCAATAATTTAGACAACAGCAGTTTGGAGATTTTGAATTATCTCGAAATTTTCTGCCGTGAAAACGAACATTTCAAATATAAAGCGCACATAGAAAGAAAAAAACCAATATATATCACTGGATGCGAACCAATAAACACAATCGAAGATAGATATAAAATAACAACGATCGATGCGAAAACCACATTCACAAGTGATTTTTTGGTGAAGATTTGTGAGAAAATAAAACTTCCGAACTCTGCGAAAGTCGACAATTTCGAAAGTTCAACCTGCTTGAGCATCTCAAAAACTCATCTTCAGTTCGAGAATCGACAGTGCTGCACAGGAAGTTTCCATTTCATACCAAGAGGAGCCTTTCAGGTGGAAGTTGTCATGATGTGGCTGAAGAAAGATGCAGTGTCGTACATCTTTGAACTATGTTTCATTTTGTCCTTCGTTTGTCTACTTATAATTTTCGCGAGTGGTTTAGCTTCTCGGAATTACCGATCTGAAAGAGGCAACCAGATTTTGATACATTTCGCTTTTTCCATATTCGCCCAGAACATATTGCACGGATTTGCTTGTTTTATTAAGATATCTCCGTATTTCTGTCACATACAAAGCATAACATTTCATTATTTCACGTTGGTAGAGTCAATCTGGACGTCTATAATAGCGTACTTACAATATAAAAGATTCGTAAGAGTTTTTGATAACGAACCTAATCACTTGATATTCAAACTATGCATGATAGCTTATATTACACCCATTTTTCTAATTTTCCCTTCGATAATGTACCATGATTGGAACCAAGAAATAATCAGGTACTTCACGTTTGCATTGCCAGAATTTTCGATTATGGTAATCAACTCCACGTTTCTCGTACTGATAACTAAAAATATAGTATTCGTCAAAAACGAGTATATCGAACACAAAAAGAGCCTGACCATGGAAGTCAAACTGATTTTCTTCTTGTTTTTCGTTCTGGACTTCAGCTGGTTTCAGATCATACTGTCACATCTCACATCGAAGAAATTTTTTATATATTTATTCTTGTTTACACAGTCGATGCAGGGTTTCATGTTATTTTTCGTATTTGGGATCATGAACGAGCATAACAGATTGATTTATAAGAAATTTTTGTTGAAATATTTAGGGAGATTATTTCGAATATAATATTGGTGGATAAATTAAATAAACCATCCAAAAGAGATAAGTTTACTGTTTAAAAAACGCAACGTCATGGATACAAATCATTTTTATTAAATGACTTTAAATTCATAATTATATATTCTAACTTCTACATTATATTTTGAAACTATATACAAAAACTATCAAATTGATATCCTTATATATAATCAATATAAAATATTTTTCAATGTCTCAGAAAAAACCTTTTTACATCCCGACTTGAAATGTATTGATACAAATGTATTAACAAAAACTATATAAGTATGTATATTAACATACAAATACAAGAAAATCCACTATTCCAAAATTATCTAAAATTATCAAAATAAATGATCAAATAAAAATAATTGAACGAGAACTCGAACATTTGATAGCTATTTCGGCCTATCTGACCTCATCAGAAATGTATTGAATTCAGATTCAAATATATAACAAGATCAAAATTCAACTTACCAAAATAAGATAAAACATGGAACGAATAAACTTGAAGTAAGCTTTAAAGTATCCAAAATAAAACAGAAATGATAAACGTATTGTTACGTATAACCTATAACTATTTGTACTCGGAACACAGAAAAACAATAACAAAACTTATTCACCCCAAATAATGTCCCATGATAAAAAAAATAACCAGAATTTCAAAAATTATAAATAATTGAGGAATATATTGTGAATATAAAGACTCTATATGAAATTATTTTATAATTTTATATACATACTTATATAGTTTTTGTTAATACATTTGTATTAATACATTTCAAGTCGGGATGTAAAAAGGTTTTTTCCGAGACATTGAAAAATATTTCATATTGATTATATATAAGGATATCAATTTGATAGTTTTTGTATATAGTTTCAATATATAATGTAGAAGTTAGAATATATAATTCCGAATTTAAAATCATTTAAATTTTACTTCTATCAAGTATTGACTCACATAAAAATTGGTCATTTTTATTAATTTCAAAGAAATTTTTGTCAATTCTCAATAAGGATAAATAAGAAGAATATTAAATAAAGTTTTCAAAATATTGAAAATTCGCGAGTTAAATATTTTCCAAGGTTGGATTTCACAACATGTAGAAATAGCCGAAATTGAACATTCTGAATATTAAACGGACATTGAAAGAAAATAACACATATATTCCAATAGATAAAAGGAATTGTGGATATATAATCAATAATAAAGTTTGTGAACTCAGTGTATATAATTATAGAAATTCAGTTGGCTATAGGTCAAGTAAAATCTTCCTTGAAGGTAAATATGTTGTATTTTGATATATATATATATATATATATATATATATATATATATATATATATATATATAAAATAACAACAACCGATGCCAAAACCACATTCACAAGTGATTTTTTGGTGAAGATTTGTGAGAATATAAATCTTCCGAACTCTGCGAAAGTCGACAATTTCGAGAGTTCAACCTGCTTGAGCATTTCAAAAACTCATCTTCAGTTCGAGAATCGAGTGTGCTGTACAGGAAGTTTCCAGTTCATACCAAGAGAAGCCTTTTAGGTGGAAGTTGTCAAGATGTGGCTGAAGAAAGATGCAGAGTCGGACATCTTTGAACTCTGTTTCATTTTGTCCTACGTTTGTCTACTTATAATTTTCGCGAAAGGTTTAGATTCTCGGAATTACAGATCTGAAAGAGGCATCCAGATTTTGATACATTTCGCTTTTTCGATATTCGCCCAGAGCATGTTGCACGGATTTGCTTGTTTCATTAAGATATCTCCCTATTTCTGTCACATACAAATCATAAAATTTCATTATTTCACGTTGGTAGAGTCAATCTGGAGTTTTATAATAGCGTACTTACAATATAAAAGATTTGTAAGTGTGTTTGATAACGAACCTAATCTCTTGATATTCAAACTATGCTTCATAGCTTAAATCACACCAAATTTTTCTAATTTTCCCTTGGACAATGTACCATGATTGAAATCAAGAAATGATCAACTAATTCACGTTTGTATTGCCAGAATTTTCAATTATGGTAATCAACTCCACGTTTCTCATACTGATAACTAAAAATATAATATTCGTCAAAAACGAGTATATCGAACACAAAAACAGCCTGACCATGGAAGTCAAACTGATTTTCTTCTTGTTTTTCGTTCTGGACTTTAGCTGGTTCCAGATCATACTGTCAAACCTCACATCGAAAATTTTTTTTATATATTTATTCTTGTTTACACAGTCGATGCAGGGTTTCATGTTATTTTTCGTATTTGGGATCATGAACGAGCATAACAGATTGAACATTCTGAATGTTAAACGGACATTGAAAGAAAAGAACATATATTCCACTAGATAAAAGGAATTGTAGACATATCTTATATATAAAATTCTCGTGTCACAAAGTTCGTTCCAGTACTCCTCCGAAACGGCTTCATCGATTCTCATGAAATTTTGTGAGCATATTGAGTAGGTCTGAGAATAGGCCAACATCTATTTTTCATACCCCTTAGTGATAAGGGTTGTCCACCCTTAACATTTTTCTTTAATTTTTAGACATTCTTTTATTTTCTTTATTATGTCGCATAAAAAAATACATACAACCCTAAATTTTTACCCTTTTATCACCAACCCTTATTTTTTAATAGCCATTTTAGTAATTTAATCATGTTTGCCGGGTCAGCTAGTAATCAATAATAAAGTTTGTGACCTCAGTGTATATAATTATAGAAATTCAGTTGGCTGTAGGTCAAGTGAAATCTTCCTTGGAGGTAAATATGTTGTATTTTCATATATATATATAATACACACAATCGAAGATAGATATAAAATAACAACAACCGATGCCAAAACCACATTCTCAAGTGATTTTTTGGTAAAGATTTGTGATAATATAAATCTTCCGAACTCTACGTCGGATCATGAACGAATATCAGATTAATTTATAAGAAATTCTTGGTGAAATATTTAGGGAGATTATTTCGAATGTAATATTTGTGGATGAACTAAATAAACCAATACAAAAGAGATAAGTCCACTGTTAATCTTGAATAACTTTACAACGAACGATAATTGAACCATACTCTATAGAAACTTTTGTATTGCAAGTTGCCTTGTGAAATTTGGCCAGAGAAAACTTGGGCACCCGGTATACCAGATTAATATAAAATTCATATATGTCTAGAAAAACATTTATTTTCATTTTATAACATTGTATACATATGAAAACGTTATATTATACATTTGGTGTGAAATTCAAAAAAGACCATAGAAAATAAAATAACTAATCGAAAATATGAGTTATTACACGTATTTCATGGATGTTGCCAATTTTCAGACAGCTCTAACATATAAAATCAAACATTATTACAAGATAAGAAACATGCAATGGAAAATAAATGTTTTTCTAAACGAGTATTAATTTTATATTAATCTAAATATAATTTTTTTGTTGTTACAAGTATATGTTATTGAAATTAATCTACCATGTACTCAAAACTGGAAAAATTGCCGAAGATTCTACATGAAAGCAGGCATGGTAATGTCATTATTTCGGCAATACAACGATTTTTACGAACTCAAAAATCAATTAGGTTTATTATTCCTCCAATCGCCAGATGAGGAAATATCGAAAGTCCAACTATTTAATAGATAAGAACGTTGATTAATTGATTAATTCTTTATCTTCATTATCATACGGTGTTAAATCAGTCGAGAGCAACGCCACACGATGACAACAATGCACCTGGTTGTTTTTTTGTTATTGATGTCGCCATGGTTTGTAAGTTAAAAATAAAACTTACCTGGAATAAGTTTTTCATTGTATTCATTATAGATCAGTTCCGAGAGGACGCAAAGAAACGAACTTGTTGAGGCCGAGTTCAGTCAGACTGACACAGAACTGTCTGAAAGGAACGAGTTTGTACTGGACGTGAATGGTGACGCACAAACAATTTTAAACAAATTATACCAATTTGTCGAAGACAGAAGAGAAGTTAACAATCAACATACTATTGCCGACTTAAGCACTAAGCAATTAAAAAATCAGGTACAATCATCCACTAACTTCAGTGATCAATACAATAAAATCTCATCGTTTACCCAATTCAAGAAAAAATATAACAATGAAGTTTTAATTCGATACAACAACCGTTTGAAGAGGAAATGTAAGAGAAAAAAGATGAACGAAATCGATAAGAGAATCTGTTTTTCATACAGAAAACTCAGAAAACATACCCTTCCAAGATGGTTTATCCAGTTCGTAAGCTTGAACGATGAAGAGATAGAACGTCCCCCTTCATATAACAAAATATCGAGAAAGGACAACAGCACTGCGAGCGAAACAAAAACTAGCAGATATAGTGTAAGAAACAACTTTGAGTTGAAGAAACGTTGCTGTAGGTACCACTTCAAGTTCTACTTCAAGTATTTTCCGGTTCTAGAAACCTATGTGCTCGAACTATTGAATTCCATCGAAGAAATGTTCATACTTTCGTTTATTTTGGATGTTGGTTTCATCATGTCCTGCTCCGCCCTTATATGCATTTTTATCTCCATGGTGATATCCAGGAAATTAAGGGAAGAAAGGGGAAACGTAATATTGTTGCATTTTTGTTTCTCGATATTCGTACAAATCGTTTTGCACGTCCTCATATGCGATTTCAGGCTTAACGCATTCTCGGCGGAATTGGCGAGTAATAGTTTTCAATATTTCACCCTTGTGGAATTTGCTTGGACTTCAGTGATAGCGTTTATTCAGTACAGAAGGTATGTAACTGTTTTGTCTTCGGATCCAGATACTTCTGTTTGGAAATTATCCGTTATTGTCTACGTTTCTTCTGCAGTTCCTATTATCGCGAGGGTGATATGGGATCACGATCACAGTAAATTAATGACCTATTTAACTTTCAGCATTCCGCAGTTTATAACATTAGTCATAAATCTTGTCATTCTCATTTCGATAACTAAAAATGTTATGTGTACCAAAGTTTGGTTTGTCCATCAGAAGCGAAGCATATCAATGGAAGTGAAGGTAATATTTATGCTTTTTTTGATACTGGACTTGGGCTGGATTGTTGCAATGTTAACACTTTTAACTTCCAACATAACACTCGCATATATATTCATATTCAGTCAATCCCTGCAAGGGTTTTTGTTGTTTTTCATTTTTATCCTAATGAACAGACAAAATCGAAGAATTCTCAAGAATATTTGGACTATAAAAACGGAAGGAATCGAACAATCTTGCTGCAAAAAAACATCTATAATGGGAAAACTTCCACCTTTAGTTTAAATAAAATGATCGAGATAACAAAAAAAACATTCAGATTTTTACATGCATATTCAAGACACTTTAAGTTTTGAATAATCAAATTAGCCTGTACAAAATTCCATTTAGATATTGGCGCAGATAAAAAACTGATCAAGCCAAGTGGGGGAATTATTTTAATTTTTGTTCGTTCATTGAGAAAATTTATAATTTAATTATATTTATCATTAAAAAGGTAACAAAATGTTATCCGAATTGTACTTTAAGGCGATCTATGTTAGGTACTGTTTCTTTTTTCAATGAATAATGAAAAATTATGTAAACTGTATAAGTTCGTATTGTTATCACATAAACTTTATTAGCATTACTAATAAATATTTTAAATATGTAGACTTGTTTCTGTAAGTGAAATATTTTCAATTTCAAGTTCCCCTATCCTTTTTTTTAGAAATATCTACCTGTCTGTTCCACGTGAACATTTTTGTTAATTTATAGACACATAATTCATTAACTTACATGAGGTCTTAGGGTCAGTCATTTATTGTTAATTGATTTTATTTTTTAAATGTGAAGTTGGACTGAAGAAGACCTTATCTGAATTCTAATTGTTTTTTTTTCAGGATATGATACATGTTTTAAAAGATTTTTGAAGTAACTTATTCAAATATTTCAAATAAATTATATTTTTTTGAGAAGTTCTTAAAATTATCTTTTGCATTGTTGAAAAAGGATTTAGTTTTCATAAATAAAAGATCAGAAAAAAAATTTGTCTCCTTCAATTATTTATTTATTAATTTTAATTGACAATTTATATTATTTGGGCTTTATATATATATATATATATATATATATATATATATATATATATATAATTGATTTTATATGTCTATTGAATATAATAAGCTGTGCTTATAAGACATTTATTTAATTCTAAAAGTTTTTGAAATTGAAATTATAGGAGGCTAACAGATTAAATCTGTTTTGATATTCAAATTTTGAAACATTTTCAATTTCAATTTCGCTAATCCTTTTTCAGAAATATCCACCTGTCTGTTCTATGTGTACTTTTTTGTTAACATAATTCATCAACTTATTTCTCGATAGATAGTGATGCGATTTAAATAAAACTGAATAACACGCACTCAAATAATTTAAGGCAATGAACCACGCAATATGAATATCAATCATTCGAAAATTTTCTAAAAATATCAATTAAATTCAATCAATCATTGAATCAAACAAATGCAAATGAAGCCTTGGCACATTGCTGCAACAATGTGGAATTCAGAAAAGTATTTTCTGGAAAGTGAGATATTCAAATATCTTACCTGATTCTGACGAACTTGAGATCATTGATCCTACAGAATTCAAACAGTTGATATCATTTTACCCGAGGACAGATAATGAGTATACAATTCTTAAATAAATGAATGAATAAAATTGAAAAACAAGGTTTTTTTTTGGAGATAGTAAATCCCGAATGATTTTAATCAGTGATTTTCTTAATTGATGGATATACATTTTGATGAAATGAAATAATAAACAATTTTTTCACAATGTATTAATTCACAACATTATAGCAAAAGCTATGATGTTGGCGAAACGATAGCTATTTAATCGAGAGAAATGTCTAAAAATTTTAATATTTCTAATATAATCTATCGTTTTAATGGTTTTTCATCAAACAATGAAGAAATATTACACTGTTTCAGCCGGTTATATCAGGTGTGTGATAGAACTTTAAATCGAAATAAAACACATTTAAATTAAGATTGAAGCCAAATTTTTTTTTATTTTGAAAGATAATTTTACGACATTTATGTTTTAAAAATAATTTCCGCCACCACGACTAGTTCTGAGGAACCGCATTCGACCAGACCAATTTTGGACCACTTTTTCGAGTAATTCAGGCCTTATTTCATCAATAACACGAGTTTTGTTGGCTTCCAAAGCGTCTATTGTTTATTTAGCATAAACCAATGACTTGACATAACCCCAAAGAAAATAATCCAGTGGAGTTATGTCGCACGACCTTGGAGGGCAATTAATTGGACCATTTCTCGAAATAATGTTATCGCCAAAACTTTCTTTCAATAAATCAATTGTTACGGTAGCAGCATAAGGTGTAGCACCATCTTGTTGGAACCAAAACACTTCGGGGTAGATACCATTCAAATTTTGAAACAAATAATCATTGATCATCGATCTGTAACGAGCACTATTCACTGTAACATTAGCTCCAGCATCGTTTTTAAAGAAACATGGACCGATGATGCCTCCAGCGTGTAAAACACACCATACAGTGCATCTTTCAGGATGCAATGGAACCTGCAGAACTTATTGAGGATTGTTTTCACTCCATAAACGGCAATTTTGCTTGTTTACATAGCCGTTCAACCAGAAATGAGCTTCATCACTAAACAAAATTTTACGATAACAAAGTGGATCAACTTCAAGCTGTTCTAGGGCCCAATCAGCAAACAAACGACGCTTATTATGGTCAAGTGGCTTTAGTTCTTGAACCAGTTGGATCTTGTATGAGTGTAGACCAAGATCTTTACGCAAAATTTTCCATGTGGTGGATGCACAGAGTCCCGCTTGTTGTGAATGTCGACGAGTAGACAAATCTGGATCATCATTAACACTACGACTTACAACAGCGATATTTTCTTAAGTACGTATAGTTCTTTGTCTTGTTGTTGTTGTTGCATCGAGTAGAGAAAATGTTGTCCGAAATCTATCGATAATTCGACGAATAAGCTGCTATGATGGACAATTATGTAAACCATAAATTTCACGAAGTGCTCTAAAAGTTTGGCGAATAGAACACTGATTTTGAAAATAAATTTCAACAATTTGTAAACGTTGTTGCGGCGTGAGTCTTTCCATGATAATTTGTCAATGCTTACTGAAGAGAAATGTCAAAACAATATGGCTTCTTCCTTCTGTCAAATCACAGTTATCCCTATCCAAAGTTCTATCACTCAAAAAAAACACCTGATATTTGGTGATGATTGTTACCAATAAAATTGAGATGTTTGTAAGTCTTAATGAGGACTTTACATTTTTCTGAGTTACATCTTCAGAAAATAAAGCTAAAATTTTGAGAAATTCGTATCAAAATGGAATAACAAAAATAGTGTTTTCTTATTGATAGAAGATTTTTCGAATCTCTTAAATATCAAACAAAGTAATTCTGTTATACCTCGTTACAAATTTTAATTTTATCAAATTTCTTAAAAACTTTTCAAAATTAAATTAAATAAATGCCTTAGAAAAACTGTTTTCAATGTATCAAAAGGAGATAAAAGAAAATATAGAATATTGATCAAACTTACTCAACAAACATTTAGAGGAGACAGGAGTGTTTCATGATTATGATAGATATTTTTTATTTTGCTGGCTTGAAAGTAGACTAAAGATTATCGGTGAGAATCTCAGATCGCCTTTCTGAACATGTGCTACTTATTTTTGAGTTTTCTAAAAGAGCTTTTTGAAGAGAGGTTGTTTGGAAGTATTTCTTAAATTTACGTTTTTATTTGACTCGAAATTCGAAATTTACAGACATTTGGGCGAAACAACAGTATGCCGTTCTCTAGAACAAGGATGTAGGAAACGCTGAAGTCGTTGAGAAGCAAAGATTCTTATTTTGATGTTACTTTCAAATAGTATTTCCACAATTTTACGGCCCTAATGTTCAAAAACGTTCTAATTATTGCGCCATAGTAGAGACATCTGAATGAGCTGTTGAAATAAAATCTTTTTGATAGCTGGTTATAATTATTACATCAATTTGCTGAACTCGAGATTCCACCTCATTTTTATAATGACAAAAATTATCTTACTGCCAAATTACGAGGTGGAAAATCTGAAAGGAATCAATATTGTTATCATATGCAAATATTTTCATCCAATTAATGAGACTATTGACAATGTATTATTTATCAGCCTAATCAGCCTGGCCATAAATAAATAATTACTTTAGAGTATGATGGAAAACTTTACATATAAAACGATTCATTGATAATATGTTTTCAATAGATTTGCTAAGAGGTCACTTGAATTTAAATTTGCTCATATTAATTCATATGAGTGAAAAATAAACATTCATATATCCAGTAAAATTGAATGTTTTTTTAATATTCTGTAAAATTTATATACTCGTAATTATTTTATTGAAAAAAATAAACATGTTTAAGAAAAACTTAATTTCTATCTTGATGGACATATGGAATTTTAAAATATTGTACAATATTATAAATCATGAAGAATTATATAGAAATAAAGAAATTGATTGAAAATATAATTCACTGTCCTGGTCACGCAGTCCTTCAGGTCACAGAATGTTCTGTTTTAAAATTTAAAATTAAACATCAACCTTAATAAATTCATTTTTATTTTATTCAGTGATATTCCTAAATCACAATAACTTTGTTATGTGTCCTAAATATAACATAAATTTTTCTTCCAATTGTATTGGCCAGAACCAGAAAATGGCAGAAATTCATAGTCTGATCTATAGAATGGTTAACGTAGCTATATGGATCGTGAAAGCTTTTTTATAGAATTGAATATCATTAAGCAAATTTCATCCAATAACGGATATCGCTCAATTATGATAGAAAAAATTTTAAATGAAAAAATATTGCCTGTTTATAAAAGATTTGATTGAAAAATTAATCAATTATGGCTTAACCTTACTAGATCAGATCCGATATCTGATATCATTTTAAATCATATTCTATCCTGTTTCATTGCATCTTGAAATGTTTAGGAAATTATTATTGGTTAAGTGAAATGTTAATTTCAATTAATACCCAAGCAGGTGGCAAAACATTTTGATCTATAGATAATAGAAATTTTACCTGTATCGACCTGATTATTTCAAGAAGAAGCAAATTCAATTTAATCCCTTCTGAAGAGATTTAAAAAAAACTGACCTTTATCTGCTCTATCATCAGCTGAAGATATGCATCTGCTTCTGCCACTTTGTACTGAAAATCTTTGATCGTTGGTGGAGGCTGATGGCTGTCCCACTTCATCTGAAAAAAATTCACTTCAATTACAATGACATAATTTAATATTCCATAATAACAACATATCAATTGTTGCGAAAACAGTTGGAAACATTTCTTTCCATTCTACGAAATGGAATGTTTAACTTAAAGGATCATTTTCTGATGGATAATGTTTCGAACCGATTATAAATTTATCTCAAATAATGATGACCCTCAAAAGAGGTCAAGGTCAGACTTTTTCATTTTACATTTGGGTTCAATAACTTATGAATAATCCTCAAAAAATTCGGAAATGATTTTATAATATAAATACATAACGATTATTCATGTATTTATATATATTTATATTATAATATTCAGACTTACTCTGCTCCCATGTTTGAAGATAGTGTCTTCTAGAGCCTGAACCCATTTTTCCCTCTCGACTGCATCTCTAGCTTGAAAATGGAATGTTTTATGGTCAACTGTTATGGTGAATGTACTATCGTCTTCATCATCTATTCCTATAATGGCATTTTTCAGTCTTACACAACCCCTTCTGACACCTCGCATCATCTTTTCCTTAGACTGCAAAAGAGTTGAATGTTAAACCAAATGAATATTTAGAATTTAACAATTTTAAATAAGAATTTCCGAACTGCAATTGATCAACTTTAATTGAAATTGTTGAACTGCTGTAAAAATCAGCAAACACTCGATGCTTAGGATGGTTATTGCTTTAGTTCTTGAGTCCGTATATTCTTATAAAGATCTAAGCCAAAATATTTTCTCAAAATACAACAAGTTGACATTCTAAAGAGCAAATTAATGATAAGCAGAGTAACACACTGATTGGTATCTTATGTAACTCTGGCACAATATTATCTTGATTTTATACATTTTGTATAATGAAAATTGGTTTATTAGTTTCTCACATAATGAACCTAAACTCTGAACGATTCCACAAATAGCAAACACAGGATGACTATAATTTTCACTAAGATTTTAATTATTTCTGTACACTTCTTTACAGGAGGATATAGTCACTCGTTGATAAATCGAGCGAATATGGTGGTTGATTGATATAATAGTATTTATTGAATAATATAAGGGGGTTTTATATTGATAGAAGGCTTATCACAATACCTTAAATATCATACTAATTAATTCTGCTAACCTTACTACAAATTTTAATTTTATAAAAAAAAAAATTCTGAAAAACTTTTGGAAATTAAATAGAATAAATGTCTTGGAATACACAGTTTGAATTACATATAGAATAAAAAAATACGAAGAAAATACAGAATATCAATTAAAAATATCAAATGAATACTGAATGATACAAACTTTGTTTCGTAACAATGTATGATGAAAACCAAATTTCTTTCCAAAAATGCACAACATTTTGGTTTTCATAAGACATCATTACGAAACAAAGTTTGTATCCTTCAATTTTTTATTGATGATTATGTATTAATTTTGTAAATGTGTATTATTTTTTTGCCGCTATATTTTTACATAAAATTAAATAAAATTTAAAATATACAGATTTTTTATATTGAATTGAGTCAGTCCTTACTTGGTGAAAATCCATATTAAATAATATTTAAATAAGGTTATTCTGATTTTCACAAACTTTTATTGTTATGTTCACAATCGTTTCGCTATCACAGTAGCATCATCAGGCAAGATTACATTTTGAATAACTAAGCTTGTTTCCGAAATCCGTTGCTATTTATATTACAGTAAGTACAATAAATTTTTATTGAGCACTAAAAACCCAAAAACTTATCTGAATATATTTAACAGAGGTGAGTTATTTAAATCTATTTGTTCATTAAGTAATATTCCAATTTTATTATGTTTATTTATCTCTAGGGATTCTAACAGATTTAAAGCATAACTTTTACTTTCTATATGTAGAATTTCAAAGTTATGGTTGAAAGTATGTCCTGTTTCTAACAAATGGTTGGAATATGTAGAATTACTTTTATTATTGAGGAAACTCTTCAAATGTTCACAAATTCTATGTCGGAAAGTTCTTCCAGTCTGTCCTATGTAAACTTTAGGGCAATCACCGCAGGTTAACTTATAAACCCCCGATTTATCATCTTTAGGTGTACAGTCTTTATTACTTTTAATATATTTACTAAAGTTTGAATTGGTTTTAAATGAAGTTCTAATTATATTTATTTTTGAGGTATGTAGCAATTTTCTAAGAAATACCTGTAGTGTATTTTAAGGAAATGTATTTAATTTTCTTTTATATTAGGAAACACCATATTTGAAGCTATTTTATTATTTTTATTCATCAAAAATTTCTCTATCAACTTAAGATCATAGTCATTATTAATAGTTATTTGTTTAATTATGTTAAGTTCTGAAATATAATTTTCTTGATTCATGGGAATATTAACTAATCAATAATCAATAACTAATCATAACAATTTAATGCTGATAATTTTTGATTTAAAGGATGATTTCATTTGTTGTGTATAATAGAATCCGTATAGGTTGGTTTGTGAAATATTGAAAAATCATGTGAATTATTTATTCGAGTAACAGTTAAATCAAGAAAATTAATATATTCGGTTTCCATAGTGAATTTAATTGAAGGATGTATTTCATTGAGGAATAAGAAGAATTTTTTTAAAAATCTGTCTGTACCTGTGAAGCAACAGAAAATATCGTCTATATATCTATACCAATATAAAAAGTATTTCTTAAGGGGATTTTGGTGAATTTTAGTTTCAATATTTTCCATGAATATTTCTGCTAATAAAGGACTTAAGTGATTTCCCATAATCAAACCATTTTCAGATTTATAAATTTTATTTTTGAATTGGAAATAATTTTGTTTCGTGCAAATATCTAGACATTCTAAAATATCTTCTTTGATAATTGTATTACATCTGTTGTTGATTAATAGATTATCTACTAGTTCAATTGTTTCGTTTGGTGGTATACTTGGAAATAAATTTTGTACGTCAAATGAAATTAATTTAGCATTATGTGGTAAGTGGATATTCTTCATTTTATTTATTAGCTGTAGTGAATTTTTTATCGAGTATTTAGCTTGGAATTTAGTTTCTTTTAAAATAATCTGAATAAGTTCTTTCGAAAGTTTAAATGGAGGTGCACTTACGAACGAAACAACCGGTCTGATAGGATAATATTCCTTGTGTAATTTAATCAAAGAATACATTTTTGGAGGTTGTGGATTCATTAAAATTAATTTATTTTTTGGGGTGTTCCGAAAGAGGCTGGATTCCGGGGTCATTAGGGATTTAAATTGATTTTGGAAAATTGTCGTTGGATTGTGTTTGATTAATTGAAAATTATTTGATTCTAGGAAAGTAACTGATTTGCTAATATAATCACTTTCCGTTAAAGCAATAATAGTGTTGCCTTTATCGGCTCGGGTGAAAATTAAATTATTTTCAGTGATTTTCTGATTTATAGTTTTAATAGTGTTATATTCTTCTTTCATTCTGAAATTTCTATTAGGTAATTTATGATGGTTTGTAATCATATTGGTAATGATATGTTTGTCGATATTTGTGTTCTTTAATTTTTAAGTGCTAGATTTTTTCAGTACACCTTTTACAAATTTTAATTAAAAAAAAATTTATTTAAAATTTTTAGAATTAAATTAAATAAATGTCTTCAGAAGACACAGTGTCATTTTAATAGATATATAGAATTAATACTTATTACACAAAGGGAATGAAAGAAATTCAAAATAACTTGCAGAATTTCTTGAGGTTATATTTTGCATTTTTGAAAGGGAATTTAGCTTTCATAAAACAAGGAATGAAACAAAATTTTGTACTATTCAAGTATTTATTTAATAATTTTCAGTTGGCAATTTATATTTCTTTGAATGAAACAAAATTTTGTACTATTCAAGTATTTATTTAATAATTTTCTGTTGGCAATTTATATTTCTTTGAATTTCTTTCATTCCCTTTTGTACTGTGTAATAAGTATTAATTCTATGTCTACTAAATTGACCCTTCTAAACTGAGAGACCTATACATTCTGTCAAGAAAGTACCGGGAATTATCGATTTAAATCTGGCGGGGCAATGAGGCAGGTAAATTTTTTTTTTCCTAGGTTGGTACCACTGTCCTTAATTACTATGCCAAGCTTGAGCGGGATCTGTCAACTAGTGTGTTTGCAACAGCTGATTAAGTCAGTCGATGTCAGAGTGCGTGCCGATTTTTACTATGGGTGATTACGTTGAGCAAAGAATTTGTTTAAAGTTTTGTGTTGCAAATGAATTTTCGTGTGCCGATGCATTGAAAATGTTGCAAAAGGCCTTTGGTGATAATGCTCTATCGAAAACTCGTGCATATCAGTGGTACAGAGCCTTCAAGGACGGTCGTGAAGTGAGCGTATCCGTAAGAAGCGGCCAAATTTGTGGGCGAACAACTCATGGATTTTGCATGACGATAACGCGCCTTCTCACCGAGCTACGATTGTGACGGACTTTCTCGCCAAAAACTCAACAAACGTGCTTCAGCAACCACCGTATTCGCCGGATTTGGCTCCCTGCGACTTTTTCCTCTTCCCAAAACTAAAATTGCCCCTTCGTGGCACCCGTTTTGAGTCGATTGAAGCTATAAAACAAAATTCGGCGCGAGAGCTAAAGTCCATCCCGGAAAGCGCCTATAAAAAATGTTTCGATAATTGGAAGTGCCGTTGGCATAGATGTATTGGAGCAAATGGAGCCTATTTTGAAGGCGACCCAATAAATTTTGACGATTAAAATTCCCGGTACTTTCTTGACAGAGTAGTATATTTGAAATTTCAGGGTAGGTTTAGAGTCTAGATATATCAGTTATGTCCAAAAATGTACAGACTCAGCTCAGTAGTTTAAATGTTTTCGAAAGTACAAATCCGATCGAGTTCGAATTTAATAATATAACCTTTATGTAAAATTTATAGTTTTACAAATCAAGCCATAAACCTACATGAATATACAGGAATTTAACATACAAATTCGCCATTGTTTCTTTTCATAGTACGCCACTGATGCTTAATTGGTGATTCAATGAGACGAAACAGTCGATTTTGTCCATTGTATTACATCATATTCATCATTAATGAGGATCATTGAATAAGGAACCAAATAAAGAGTTGTGACACACTGGAATGACCTTAGCATGTGTATTAATGAAAGTTTTGTCTACGACCTTTTACTGCTATGAAACCGGACTCCGTACTTTTATTTTATTATTTGAATTGGCGTCATATGAAATATTTTATTGTTTCAAAATGGCTACTGTTGACGAAAAATTACAAAGGCATTATTATTTGGAGATTGTCGCACTAGTAAATCAAACCTCAAATCAAGAATCAGTTCATGTTTGGTCCAGTTTTTGTACAGTGTTTTTCATTTTGGGCGGTTGGTAGGCTGTCGTGCCTATTTTGTTTTTAGTATCGCATGTCTAACGCTAAACATAAAGGAAGTACAGGAAATTTTCAAATGTCCCCAATATGCCTTTTCGATGTATCTACCTGTCAAAACTTGAGCTTTGGTAACGATGATGCATTTATCCCCAGGATCTGTCATATGATGCTTCCCGACTTTGTAGCATGTTTTTAGATATTTCTGGTTATTTACTTCAATACTTTATGAATTATTATACAATCTTCATTCACGATGAGACGTAAGAGGTGTGTTCTTTGTGGGGAGAACTCGAGAACTGAGTCATGTATCACAGGTTGGTTTCTTTGAATATTGCCTGGTTTTGATGTACATTGGCGTCTGTCATGTGTTTTAAAACAATTAAAGATTTCTAACTAATATTGAGATGAAGCATTTATGGTTGAAACTATTGGATATAGACGAGAACATGATTGGATCTCAACTTGTATTATATTCGGGACATTTCCATCCAAGAGATATCACACTTGCAGGCAAAATGTAGAATCTTCGAGGTAAGTAGTTATATTTCTTTAGTTCCTTCGTTAAACAACATGTTATTGATTTGGCATATTAGGTGTAAAATGTAAATGAGGAAACCACTCTTCTAGTTCTTCTACATGACTGGGAGTATAGAGAAAAAATTTGAAGCTCTTCTACAATACATGGCAGGGAGTCTACTCTCAAGTGTAGGCTGAAAAGATCTAGAAGAGGAAAAATTCCACTGAAATTGAGGAAGTTTGTATTGACATTAAGTTTCTATTTGAAGAAGGCCTATAATTATTTAAGAACATTTAATAATGATCAATATGTGATTTTTATTCCTTACAGTTGCTATCACAGAAAGCAGAAAATTATTTGCCTTCTGGTGTTTGATGAAACGTCAATAAGACAGAAGATTGTATAGGATGGTTCTAAAATATACAGATATGTTGATTTTGGAACAGTGATTGGTAGGGATAGAATCAAGGAGGCTACAAATGTATGGGTTTTAATATTAGTATCCCTGAACAGTCACTGGAAAATTCCTGTTGCTTATTTTCTCATCAATCAGATAACAGCTTCAGAAAAAGCTAATATTATCTCAACTCGGTTAGGGATCGTTTATCAGACGATCAGGTGTAGAAGTTGTCTAGATGACACATCAAATTTTGCTGCATTTTAAAAATTGAGAGCTCATCTGAAAAATTCAAATGAAATGAAATATTATTTTGCTTATCCTGCAACAAATAAAAATATGTAAATGTTTCTAGTACATCTTCCACATGCTAAAATTAGTAAGAAATAGCCAGGGTACATTCTAACAATTAAAAATCAATGGTAACACAATTGATTGGCGATTCATAGAGAAATCAGTGATGTTCATGGTTTCAAGGAGGATACATCTGCAATGGTTTCGAGAAGAAAATAGAAGGATCCTTGGCAGTTTAAACATTCAGTAAGAATGTAGCTGATGATCTTGATTTTCAATTACACTTTTGATATTTTCAACTTGTGAACTGTACAAAGAAACCATTTGAGAAATCTCCTCTTTTGAGTACAGCTGCAAGTTATTTTGAGCATTTGAACCCAGAGTACATACATTCAAACACTCAAAATAGGGGGTGATTCCGTTTTAGAATTTCACTGCGTTTTTAGGATAAATTGCAAGTATGGAGAGTCTAAAACCACTCCACGAAGAGAGAGTCAAGAAGCTTCAGGATATGAAATATCTTTCTGACGTTTACATTGACAAAAGATCACATTGAAATCCTGCTTAGATATAAAGAGAGGCTATTCGTACTTATTGTGTATATTTTAGTGAATAAATATATTTATTATTAGTGCATACAGAGATATGAGAAAATGAAAGAGATAATGCCTCAATTTTAGAAAACATCTCTATTCTCCACAATTCCAGTTCCTTACTATCCTTAAAATAGGAGAGCCCGAAAGTGGAATCTGAGGCCTTTGAAGTAAATTGGGATATTGGAGAATCTTCTTTCTTCAGTGCTTATACATTCTGTCAAGAAAGTACCGGGAATTATCGATTTAAATCTGGCGGGGCAATGAGGCAGGTAAAATTTTTTTTTCCTAGGTTGGTACCACTGTCCTTAATTACTATGCCAAGCTTGAGCGGGATCTGTCAACTAGTGTGTTTGCAACAGCTGATTAAGTCAGTCGATGTCAGAGTGCGTGCCGATTTTTACTATAGGTGATTACGTTGAGCAAAGAATTTGTTTAAAGTTTTGTGTTGCAAATGAATTTTCGTGTGCCGATGCATTGAAAATGTTGCAAAACGCCTTTGGTGATAATGCTCTATCGAAAATTCGTGCATATCAGTGGTACAGAGACCGAAAAAACCACGCCAAAGCCGCTCGAAAATGAAGGTGATGCTCATTGTGTTCTTCGATATCCGTGGCGTGGTGCACTACGAATTCGTTCCAGAGGGTCAGGCGGTAAACAAGGAGTATTACCTAGGCGTTATGAAACGTTTGCGTGAGCGTATCCGTAAGAAGCGGCCAAATTTGTGGGCTAACAACTCATGGATTTTGCATGACGATAACGCGCCTTCTCACCGAGCTACGATTGTGACTGACTTTCTCGCCAAAAACTCAACAAACGTGCTTCAGCAACCACCGTATTCGCCGGATTTGGCTCCCTGCGACTTTTTCCTCTTCCCAAAACTAAAATTGCCCCTTCGTGGCACCCGTTTTGAGTCGATTGAAGCCATAAAACAAAATTTGGCGCGAGAGCTAAAGTCCATCCCGGAAAGCGCCTATAAAAAATGTTTCGATAATTGGAAGTGCCGTTGGCATAGATGTATTGGAGCAAATGGAGCCTATTTTGAAGGCGGCCCAATAAATTTTGACGATTAAATGTAAAAATGTTGATTTAATTGAAAATTCCCGGTACTTTCTTGACAGAGTAGTATGTGGCACTTTACATTATATATCGAAGAAATTATTGCTATACAATTATGAAAACCAAATCCTTTTCAAAAATACAAAACGTAATTTAATTTTTGTATTTTTGAAAAGGATTTAGTTTTCATAATTGTAAGATCAGAAACAAAATTTTGTCCACTTCAAATATTTATTTATAAATTTTAATTGACATTTTATATTTGTTGGGTTATTTATTCCATTTAATATTATGTAATGAGTTTTGATTTTATATGTCTATTAAATATAAGCTGTGCTTATAAGCCATTAATTTAATTCTAAAAGTTTTTTGAAATTAAAATTATAGGAGACTAAATCTGTTTTGATATTCAAATTTTGTAATAATCCTTCTATCAAGTAAAAAACCTCTTCTTATTATTTTAAAATTTATTCTGATTACTTTCCATCTGTCAAATTAAATATCACATGTTAGGGACATAAGTTTTCAAAATTTGAATATTAAAACAAATTAATATATGTTTATCTTCTACAATTTTAATTAAAAAAATTTTATTAAAAAAACTTTTAGAATTAAATTAATGTCTAAAACAAGCACCGCTTATATTTAATAGACGTATATAATCTAAACTCAATATACAATGTCAAATGGAATAAATAAACCAAAAGATACACGAAAGTCCCTAAAATTAATAAATAAATATTTAAAGGAGACAAAATTTGTTTCTGGTCTTGCCCTCAAAACGCCATTTGCATCTTAAAAACATGAACACACTTAAAGGACCTCCCAAAGAATATAATTTATTTGAAATATTTAATATATTTAAATATTCGAATAAGTAAATTCAGAAATCTCTCAAAGCATGCACTATATCTTCAAAAAACAAATATAGTTCAAAACAATTCCTTCTTCAGTCCTGAAATATATTCAAAATATCAAAATCAAAAAACTAACCTGTACCAAACCACTCAACACGTGTAAATGAATAATGTTTCGAGACATAGATCATCTTTATAGTTCAAGATTTATCTATGCTCTAACAGAATCAAAGAACAGTGTGAGCTATTTTCAAGACTTACTTAAATTCATTGACACTGTATAATGAGATTTATTGAAGCCAAGATATAATTATATATTATATATAAAATAAAATAGAAAGGCCTTTTACTTGATAGAAGAAATATGACAAAATTTGAATATTAAAACAAATTAATATATGTTTATCTTCTACAATTTTAATTTAAAAAATTTTATTAAAAAAACTTTTAGAATTAAATTAATGTCTAAAACAAGCACCGCTTATATTTAATAGACGTATATAATCTAAACTCAATATACAATGTCAAATGGAATAAATAAACCAAAAGATACACGAAAGTCCCTAAAATTAATAAATAAATATTTAAAGGAGACAAAATTTGTTTCTGGTCTTGCCCTCAAAACGCCATTTGCATCTTAAAAACATGAACACACTTAAAGGACCTCCCAAAGAATATAATTTATTTGAAATATTTAATATATTTAAATATTCGAATAAGTAAATTCAGAAATCTCTCAAAGCATGCACTATATCTTCAAAAATAGCTCACACTGTTCTTTGATTCTGTTAGAGCATAGATAAATCTTGAACTATAAAGATGATCTATGTCTCGAAACATTATTCATTTACACGTGTTGAGTGGTTTGGTACAGGTTAGTTTTTTGATTTTGATATTTTGAATATATTTCAGGACTGAAGAAGGAATTGTTTTGAACTATATTTGTTTTTTGAAGATATAGTGCATGCTTTGAGAGATTTCTGAATTTACTTATTCGAATATTTAAATATGTTAAATATTTCAAATAAATTATATTCTTTGGGAGGTCCTTTAAGTGTGTTCATGTTTTTAAGATGCAAATGGCGTTTTGAGGGCAAGACCAGAAACAAATTTTGTCTCCTTTAAATATTTATTTATTAATTTTAGGGACTTTCGTGTATCTTTTGGTTTATTTATTCCATTTGACATTGTATATTGAGTTTAGATTATATACGTCTATTAAATATAAGCGGTGCTTGTTTTAGACATTAATTTAATTCTAAAAGTTTTTTTAATAAAATTTTTTTAATTAAAATTGTAGAAGATAAACATATATTAATTTGTTTTAATATTCAAATTTTGACATAAGTTTTCTACTGAAAATGACATATGCTCCCTCTATGTTTATTATGCTGAGGTCTGACCTGCGGTGGCCCTTCAAAGTTGACTCTCATACGTTTGGTAAACAAATTCCAGACAACCAGTTCGATAAACAATCAGCTTACACCTGTACGTCGAAGGAACGCCAGATCGGCCAAGAACGTTTCTGTGGTGCGTGAAAGTGTGCAGGAGAACCCGTACACGATTTAACTGACCCATGAACTCATAAAAAAATAACTACGGACAACGCGGTTTGTTCGCCGAATGGGATTCAGATCGCTTGGAAAAGGATCTCAATTTAGTCGAAAAATCTTTTTTGACAAGGCGCGTTTTTGGATGAATGCCTATGTTAAGAAGCGCAAATTTCAGAAAATTCGCAAATTTAGGAAAATTTTGTGATGGGAACGCATTTTGCCCCAAATTGAACGATATGGACGTAAACCACATGTCGGCGTTACATGTCAAACAGGACATTCTGCATGAACGATTTGAGTGTATGCATATCTATAACAGAGTGACCATCAAGATCCTGCGATTTGACCTCACAAGGTTTTTCAAATACACAAAAAAATTCTTTAATACCTCACACACAGCTTCTTTTATTCCATTTCAACATCTACCGTACTTATTCAAGAACTCTTTTACTTGATCTTTAATAGTAGAAATCAAGATTAGCAAAAGAAAAGTGTAGTACTCAAGTAGAATACCTTTATTTATTGGCCCAAAATGATCCTGAACTTTTGTTTTAGTCTTTTAAAAACAGAACGAGTACAGCATCTGTTTCAATGCATCTCATAATCAACAACAAGATACATAGTAAAGACAATATTTTGAAATTGTTACTATCAAAGGAATTAATATATTAACTTAGATATCAATTATTTCACCTTTGGGTGTTCACAGCCTACTCTTATAATTGTTGTTCCTTATCCTTATCACTAAATAAGGCTATCAAAAAGGTATTTCGTATTGCTATACTGTCAAGGTCACTAGATAGAATGATAAATTTTTTCCCCAAAAAACATAAATAGGCATTTTGTGAATTATTAATTATTATTATTATTAGTGTTATTAAACACTATAAGTTTTGAACGGAAAGAGATAGAGACTTGAAACTTTTGGGGTAGGCTCGAGGCCTGAATATCTCGGCTGAGTTTGTTATTAGGCAAAATCAGTCCAATGATTTCGCAGTTTTGAAATTTCCTCCTATGTGCGATTATATTTTCCAAAGTATACATCTCATTAATCTGAAAGGTTCCTGTAAAGTTTTATCAGGATTGTATGATTAGAAGATTGAAAACAAAGGCAAAAATTGTGTGAGCGGAGCAGTTTTGAGAGCTACAGAAACCATAGCATGACTCCATGACTGAGTTTCAATTTACCATTTACATGTAAAATAATGACAAGAAAGCTAGTACGAAATTTTATGGAGATCGTATACTTAGAACACCAAAAATAATGTTTGTGATGATATGAACCAGCATTGACTTCACGTCACTGCGTTTCACCTCTTTTTATAATTCTACAAAGTAAACGGAACAGAAAAAAGGTTAAATGAACAGAAAAATCATGGCATATAGAATAGTTATTATTTTTTTCTAATGATTTGCACGATACAAAAATTTAAGAGTCGCCTACCTTTTTTACAATGAAAATATTATGATGCACATTTTTCTATTCCTAATTCAGATGCTGACAAAATTTCATGTGTATATGGGTTTACTAGATAAGAAATAAAAAATAAGGGATTCTTATCAAAATTGGAGGTTTTCCCATCTGATTTCATGTTTTTCCCTAAGATAATTACAAATTAAGCATTTAAATCCGGTCAAAAATATTGTATTATAGGTATTCCTAACTACAAATAGCAGCACATTCCTCTGTGAATTTAATATTTACATTCAGTTCAATTCGATAGAAAAAAGTAGGATAAACATTCAATTATAAGATAAAATAAAATAATAAAATATTACTTTAGTCAAAATAAAATGCGTCTTTTATTTTATTTTAATTGCAGTGGCCCTTCAATTTATATTTGTAAACAATTTTGTCAATACAATATCTTGAATTATTATGTGATGTTTCCCAATGAAGTAATAATTTCTGAATTTGAGTAACATTGAACTTTGGATAATCCCAAGTTCAAACAGATCTGACAAATGCTAAAACATTTTTTCAGTAGTTTGAAATGTTTTCATAACATCTAGATTGCTTAAATTAGAAGAGAGAAAAATCGTTACTGAACAAACATATACAAGGAAGAGATAGGACATCATAACAAACCTACAGAAACCTGTTAACTATCCGAATTTTCAAGTTCCAGATAAACATTCATATTTAAACTGAGGCAGATCTATACAAACATCAGCCTAGCATAATGAATTTCTGATGAGATTATATTGTTTATTTATGTATATTTGGATATGACCTAACTAAAGACGGGGTTAACTATTTTGACCCAAGTTTTACTTACAGTATAGTAAGAAAGTAGACCGGAATTATCATCTAGTACAAACCAGCGATACTGCCAGCCCTTCATCACATTTGTCCATTTACTGAGGGAGCCCTCCATTGTAATTTATTTCAAAACATAGCAGTCTCAACTAAATAATTACAAAGAACTGACCCGGATTGCACTGACATTTAAACGAGGATGTTTGATATTGAATTGACAATGACAGCCAGCCCACATCACATAAGTCAAATATGCCTACAATTGACATATGACAAGATCCTATGGTAGGTTAGCGAAATAGTTCAAATTGTCCATGTGTGTATCATGGGTTGCGTGCATATAAGTAATAACGTAATATTGGTTGCATACATATCAGGCGCTGGATGATGTTTGGATGAGCAACCAGTGGCGTCCACTATATTTCGAAACTGAGATTTAATAATATATATATAAAAGAACAAGGCTTAATTTGTTTCAACAATTTACTCCTGGCAGTTTAATTCCACAAAACTGATTGATAAATACTTTCTTAAAATTTAATCCAGTTGGATACTTGGAAAAAATCGATTGAATATTCTATTTATTGAGTGGATTCAAAGATTTAATCAGTCTAAGTAATGCAAGATGGGGCAAAATAAAATTCCTTAATATTCCGAAATTAGTCAAGGGATATTACTTACAAGAGTTAGGGAAATTAAGAAAAAAAATATACTTCTTCTGTAGTTTTATTACAAAAGTAAAAATATGCATACACCTAATTATATTACACTGTACACGAATAAAGCATCAATAAAATATCATGAGAATACCATGAAATCCTTGGATTCATAAAATAGAATACTTAATTTCAAATTCAAAATTGAATTAACAACTTCAACCACAAAGTTATTTACAAAAGGAGTAGTCTGATATTAAAAATATAAATAATGACAAAATTAAAATATCGAAGGTGAAAATAAATTATATTCGGGAAATTCTTGTCTATACTTTTGAATCAGTTTTTAGACACTCTTTTATCTTTATTCAGGATGACTAGGCTCCTTCTCTTGCTTTGTGCTATCAGAAATATTTTTATCTGTAGAATCTTCTTCTGTTGGGTTTGTATCATTTTCTTCAGCTGCTTTCACAAATGCTGCTGACAAAGTGCCATCCAGTCTGCTTACAGTCTTGTTGCCCACATCGTACATAAAAATTTCATGATTAACATCTTCAGATCTGTAATAAATGTAAATGATATGATTAAATGTGTGTAACCTATTCATTAATTCCATTGTGTTATGATTTCACCGAAATGTTCTATAAGTCTCGAAGGCTTACATTATATGATGAGGTTCCAAATGATGGCATTTTTGGACCAAAATTGTTTGAAATATATACACTCGTCTCACCCAAGAATTATTCAGTAATACGCTAACCAAGTTTTTTTGACCTGAGATAATTTTGAGTATCATTGATCTTGGGAGATTTTCTGAATGATTCAAAAACGAATAACTGAATAGAAAATTGTTGGGAGGAAACAAGGATTGCTCAAAAGAAATAAAAATTGTAATTTCAATTGTACAGGGTGACAAGAAAAACTTCGGACAAATTTTGCAGTGTTCTGGAACAAAGTATTTTTGCGCAGCCAAAAAAATTTTCATTCTAATAGATTCTCTTCACATTCGTGTACTAATATGTGAATTTTCAGTTTGATATTACTTTATTTTGAAGAGTGTGAAGAATGCCAAACAAACGTAGTGCAATGTTGGAGCTGTTTCGTCGAAGTAAGCGTCCATGCGACATTGTTTGTTTGCTCAATGTGCCTTAACAAACCGTGTCCGATGCAATTTGCCATTTCAAGGAGCTTGGCCATGATGGTCATCGTCCAGGAAGTGGGAGAAAACGCACTGTCAATACGCCTAGGAATAGCAATATCGACAAGAAGCGAGTCAATCGAAATTCGAGGGTCTCCATGAGGAAAATAGCCCGTGAGACGGGTATCAACCGTGAATCCGTTCGTCAAATGTCCAAAAAGGAGCTCAATCTCAAGCCATACAAGTTCCAAAAGGTTCAATTGCTCACGAATGAAAACAAGCGCGTACGACTCCAAAGAAGCCGCCAACTCCTTCATCTCGCCGCCGGTCAGCAACGGGAGCGCATTCTCTTCACATACGAGAAACTTTTCACCGAAGAACAATCCCACAACCACCAATACGACATTGTCTGGTTCTCAGAGGCTCCTGGTACGCCGGCCATAGTCAAACATCGTCAAAATGCGCAATTCGTCATGGTCTGGGGCGGAATTTGCGCCAGTGGCAAAACACCCTTGGTTTTGGTGGATCAAGGGATCAAAATCAATCAAGAATTCTATCACTGCGACATTCTCGAGGCCATAGTACTTGCACGGGCCCAGCAGCACTTCGACGACACGCCTTGGACCTTTCAACAAGACTCCTCTCCGGCTCACAAAGCGAAAATAACGCCATTTTCCGGGTTTCATCACATCTGCAGAATGGCTGCCCTACTCGCCGAATCTCAACCCAATGGATTACAGCGTCTGGTCGATTTTGGAGCTCAGGGCCTGTGCTAAACACCACAAAAGTTTAGAGTCGCTGAAGCAATACCTGGGCTGGGAATGGGACCGATTAACGCCCGAAGAGCTGCGGCCCATTGCCAAAAATTTCAAAAAGCGTCTGAAGCTATGTATCGCCGTCAAAGGAAGCCACTTTGAAACCTCTTAAATATATTATTACCAAATGTTTATATTATTATTTGTTGTTGTTTTGTTTGATTGCTTCTTGTTTAATAAAGTTAAATGAAAAAAAGTTTGTCCAAGGTTTTTCTTGTCACTCTGTATAGTGAATTGTATCACTAAGAAGAGAGAATTTGGTAAAAAATGTGCCAAACGGAATTAAAATGCCTATGTACAATCATGGCATTAAAGTATAAATATTTAACGAGACGAAATTTACTGCTATAGACCAAATATCTTTGAAAAGTGCTTGAGAAACGACATTTCACAACTAAATTTCAGGATTTTACTCATAAAATAATAAGTCAGTGAGTCTCAATTTAATTTTAACAATACTTACTCAGTTACCAGAAGAATAACAGCTTGTTGTTCGCTCTTCCTTTTGGCCTCATTCTCGAAGAATTTTTTATAATTTTCCACAGAAGGATCCTTCAGTAGTTCCCTCAAGTTTTCGTCCTTCACGAATTCGTATTCTTTCTTCTTTGCATCTCTGGTGGATCTGCTCGGCTTGTAATCGAAGTTGATGGGAGCGAGAACTACCACACTATTAATTTTTTTACCCCTTAATTCCGGCACGTCCGGTATGGGAAACTGAGTCCCACTTACTTTGAGCGGCAGATAACGATTGTACTTCTCGTCATTCAGCGCCACTGGACTTACTTGCGTAGCATCTTGATCAACGTAAGAATTTTGGAGCTGTTGTCCTTGTTCCGTAAGGGGGTCATAATGTACCACTTTCATCTGTACTTCTGGTTTTTCTTTCACTTCATGATTTTCAGATGCGGCTATTTCTTGATCATCATCACTTTCTTCGGTGAATGATTTGTCTAAAATATCGCCTTCTTTCGTTGCGTACTGGGGAATATTCTCACTTCCAGCTATTTGCTGAGCTCCACCTGCGTTGAAGAAGTTGGCAAGTTGATCTGGTGGCAGAGCACTCAGGGGAATATCCCCAACTTTGTCGTAATCAAGTATAGATATATCTGCATTGTTCAATATTCCAGAAGATAGCAATTGTTGCCTCAAATCATCTGGCACCTCATCAGGTAGCTGAGCATTCAAAACCTTAGGATCTTTAGTCGTGGTGGAAGGTTTTTCTGGTTCAACTGTGGTAGTTGTTGTTTTCGACGTAACACTGACAGTTCTCTGGGTAGTTTGGTAAGTAGTTGGCGGTTTCTGAGTAGCATAATTAACAACGTTCTGGTTTGAACGGAAATTTCCCCCATTCCTTATATTATCTTGCAGCAAATTTGCTTGCCGGTACTGCTCTTCCAAATTGTTGAAATTGTTATTGTAAGGTGTACCTGTTACACTCTGTTGCGGCCTTGCTGTTTGTTTATAAATATTCGACTGAGCAACTTGCGGTTGTTGATGCACGAAATTCTGTTGGGGTACATCTGGCTTACCAACAGAATTTTGTTGCGAAGAAGGCTCAACGGATGAAATATGTTGTTCAAATCTTGGAATTGCAGCTATTAATTGACTTCCTCCTGGTGCAAGACTTTGAACTTGTTGGAACGTATTCAGATGGAAGTCTTGCTGGATGGAGTTTCCATTGATGTTCGGTTGAGGTTGGATCTGATTGAATGATGTCTGTGGGAATTGATTGAATGTTTGAGAGGTTTGATGTATCTGAGGGAAACCGGCATGTTGTATCTGCCCGAAGCTATTATGGAGTTGGATACTGGGAAAACTTAACACTTGGTTAGAACTGAATTTAGGAAGCTGTTTGGGGGGCTGTTGATTTTGATTTTGTATTGGAGATTGTTGCGAGAAACTCTGAAATTGCTTAACCGTTTGAGGTTGTTGACTTTGGAAGGTCTGTTTTTGAGGAGACTGGAAATTTTGTTGTGGGGGTGTGGAAACTGGTGGTTTCTGGTTGAATTTAGACTGATCATTAAATTGTTGAGGTTGGGACTGAGTGTGAGGTCCGTCTCTGAAATTCTGGAATTGGGGTTTCCGCTGAGGAATGTCAGGAATAGTCTTATAATTAGGAATTGGATTTGGTTGAATGGGTTGCGGGTTGAATTTTGGTTGCTCTGGTATCTGAGGGGGCGAGGAAAAAGAATGTTGAGGTCTGAATTGAATTTGTTCTCTAGGTTTTTGCTGGTTCGAATTCTTGAAATTTTCAAATGGAGTATATGGGACCGGTTTTCTTGGCTGATCAAATTGTGGCAGTGTACTGTATTGAGAATTGAACTGAGGGAATGGTAGTTGAGAAGGAGGAAATGATGCTGGGGGTTTGTTTTGGTTTGGTTGTGATTGATATGCTGACTTGGGGATTGTTGAGTATTCAGAAGGTCCAGTTTGGGGCCTCGAAAATTGAGCAGCCGGTGGCGTTTTATAAGCGTTTGAGAATGGTCTGTACGCTTGAGGTTGTCTTGGAAAAGGTGCTGGTCTGAAGTTTGGAACAGGAGATAACTGAGGTCTTCTATTATCGAAAATGTTTTGTCTATCAAATCCATTAGAAGGAAAAGAAAGTTGTCTTCCTTGGGGATGAGCAGGGAAAGCAGGAAAGCTGTTTTCTGGTTGAGAGGAAGGAAATTTGACATCTTCAATAGGTTTGTTGTAATCTTCAGGTTTACTTTGTCGTTTATGATAGTCGAAACTTTCCTTTCCAAATGTTACTTTTATACCGCTTGGCCCGTGATAAACCTCCGACTCCGGTTTTATAATAGTCCGCAAAGTTGTAGAAGGTGGTGGAGGTTGTGTCGCAACTGGTTCTGGATAGTACACTGGCTGAGGTTCTTCTTCTTCTTCTTCGGTCGCTGCAGTTGGAGATATAGCGGGGATTGGCTTATCGTAAATGATACTGTCTTTACCATATCCATTAGGGTTTTTCTTGTACTTAACGTAGAAAACGTGAACTTGTTCCTTCTTCTTTTTTGGAGGTGGCGTTGGAGGAGGTGTAGGAGGTGGTGGAAGAGTAACATTGGATTCCTTTATGATGATTTCAATAATAGGCTCCGGTTCTTTGATGTACACAGGTTTCTCAATGATTTTAGCTCGTGGTGGATAATAGGAATGTTCAGATAGGTGGTTGTGTTCCGTTTGCAGATCATCGAGCGGTTGTGATTGCTCATAGTGGCCATCTGTGTGTAGGGATAAAGAGTTAGTATCGTATAAAGGATCTCTTTGAGAGTAATGGACTAGCGGTTCCATTTGGACCGCGTAAGGAGGTACAGGAAGCGAACGAGATCTACCTTTGTAGTAAGATGAATAGGACCTGGGACCTGAATGGAATTGCGGTTGGTATAGGCGGGGGCCATTGGATATCCTACGTTCAAAGTGATAGTTATATGGCCCAGAGTAATGGTGAGCTATTTGATATTGCAGGGTCCTTTTTCCTCTTGCATCTTCTTTTGATTTAGTTTTGTGATCTTCTGCGCTTTGTGTTAAAGCTACAAGACAACACAGCACCTGAAAGTAAATGATTGCCAATTGTAGTTGTTATTCATATGATTCAAATCAAATATATCGAAAATTTGTGATTTTTGGGATATTTTGATGGTGAAAGTTTTGTCCATATGGATCAACGATATTTCTATTGTATAATTTGACGGAAGAATTTTTACAATACAGCATTCAACTCTCTAAGGCAATAAGAGGGTGTAATGAAAAATTCTAAGCCTACCTCGGTATGGCTTACAGAGTTCAATGTGCAATATGTGGAGCCTCTTGACCATCCGATGCGTTTCCACTTCGCTCAATGGACTAATGATCGCGTGGCCGAAGATGAGTATTTTCTCAGAAAAATCATCTTTAGCGATGAAGCTCTTTTCACCTCGGAGGTTTATTTTTTGTGGGGATCCGTTAAAGATAAGTGCTAAGCTAACTTTCCAGCAAAGATCGATGCCACTAAATCGAAGTTGCCATTTATGAGATTGAACCGCAAACAATCGACATTGTACTAAAAAATTGAGTTGATCATATAGAGTACTGTGAATATTTAATTTAAAATGGCCGACCCCTTATAATTGCATATGAGTTTTGTTTAACACAAATGATCTTGGTTTGTCCGTTTTATTATGGGGTATTTTAAATATATCAAATAAATTAGTTTTGAAGAAGTTCTTAAAATTATGTTTTATAATTTTGAAAAAGATTTGGTTTTCATGAATATAAGATCAGAAACAAAATTTTGTCTACTTCAAATATTTATTCATCAATTTTAGTTGACAATTTATATTTGTTGTTTTTTTCTATTCCAGTTGATATTATCGAGGGAGTCTTACAGAGATGAGAAAATCACTTTTTATAGTGTTATAATGTAAATTTTCATACAATAAAAGAAATAAAAACTATATTACATTCAGTTTCCGCAAAGAAATTACTCGGTTTTACTTTCATTCAGTCTCGTATATCTTTTCTCACGTGTTGAAAAAATTTCTTTATGAATTTATCTCGTTGCGGTTCGTGAGAACAAGAACTTGACCTTTCTTCGCTATCATTCATTCATGGTACATCAAGTTGACTTAATGAGTCTCCTTTCGTATTTTGATAGGATTCACCTGTAAAATATTGGAAATCTTTTGGAACTGAACAAAAAAAAGTTGTGCCAGATTCAATAATGACATTAACCTTGGTCTGTTTTCAGCAAATATTAATTCTTTAATGCGAACTTGATAGCACTTCTAATAATGAAGGCGAAAAACGATGACAATTTGAATCTCACAATTTCTATGTGATGAAATTTGAATTAACAAATTGAAAATGAGAAAATTTAAAAAAAATTCACGGAAAACAGAAAAAATTTCACGGAGAGAACGAAATAATAGTTTAGTTCGTAAAAGTTTGTTGAGTTTTGATGATTTATAAAATTTTCATTATAAGACAATAATTGAGAAATTTTTTCTAGATATAGTATTAATTTTTTAATGTCTTTTTGTGAGGGTTTCCAGGATATTATGCTTTTAAATTAGTTAATTTGACCTTTATCAGCTGCGAGTTAAAGATGTATACTCATTTAAGGAGATTTATATCTGGGTTCTATCGTGTTTTTTTTAGAGTGATAGAACCTTAAATTGAAATAAAACACTTTTAAATTAAGATTGATTATTTAAATATTTTAAATTAGCCTTCTACATATTTAATTTCAAAAAATTATAATAAGAAATTAAATATGTAGAAGGTTAATATTATTAGGAGTACAAATAAGTTTCCGCCGTTTTATTGTAGATGGCACGGCACGGAGTTTCGGTTAGCTTTCGCAGATGATAACCGGCTTAAAAAATAGTTTGGACATTCAAGAACAAGATAACCTATTAATATCATTGATTTTATATTGGTAAAATATAATTTTTATAAGTTGAAAATGTCAAAATTTGAGCCAAGTAAGCGTCATTTGCGGGAAATATTAGTTTACTTCTTTAATTTAAAGAAATCTGCTGCTGAGGCGCATCAATTGCTCGTAGAAGCATATGGTGAGGGTGCTTTGAGTGAGAGAACGTGTCGAGAGTAGTTTCAAAAGTTTAAAAACGGTGATTTCGACGTAGAAGACAAAGATCGCAATGGAAGGCCAAAAATTTACGAGGATGCAGAATTGGAGGAATTATTGGAGGAAGATTCATCTCAAACACATAAAGAACTTGCTCTAACATTAGAAGTCACTCAGCAAGCAGTCTCACATCGTTTAAAATCATAAGGAATGATTCATAAACAGGGAAATTGGGTACCGTACGAATTAAAGCCGAGAGATATTAAACGCTGATTATGCTTAAGTGAAATGCTGCTAGCTAGACATAAAAAAAGGGTTTTTTACATCGTATCGTAACTGGTGATGAGAAGTGGATACATTATGACAATCCAAAAAGAAGAAAATCATGGGGATTACCTGGCCACGCGTCAACATCAAGAGCAAAACCGAATATTCACAAAAAAAAACTTATGCTGTGTATTTGGTGGGATCAGCTATGTGTAGTGTATTATGAGTTGCTTAATCCGAGCGAAACAATTACTGGAGCCCTCTATTGAACACAATTAATGAGATTGAGCCGAGCTCTGAAGGAAAAACGCCCTCAATACTATTCTAGACACGAAAAATTTATTCTTCTGCATGACAATGCCCGTCCACATGTTGCGGCTCCCGTGAAAAAGTACTTGGAAACACTTGATTGGGAAGTGTTACCCCACTCGCCGTATTCACCAGACATTGCACCGTCCGATTATCACCTGTTCCGGTTCATGACACATGATCTGACGGCGCAGCGGTTCGCATCTTATGAGATACCAAAAATTGGGTTGATTCGTGGATAGCCTCGAAAGACAAGGAGTTCTTCAGACGTGGGATTCGAATGCTGCCTGAGAGATGGGAAAAAGTGGTTGCAAGTGATGGGCAATATTTTAAATAAATTTATATTACCGTTCTTCTATAATAAATATTTAATTTGTGTTAAAAAACGGCGGAAACTTACTTGTACTCCTAATAAAGTATTTAAATAATTTTATATACCTTCTATCAAGAATTAACCTCTATTTATGTTAAATTAAGATTGAAACCAATTTTTTTTATTTGAAAGATAATTTTATGACATTTATGTTTTAAAAATAATTTTCGGTATATGTCCACCACGACTAGCTCTGACGAACCGCATTCGACCAGACCAAATTTGGACCACTTTTTCGAGTACTTCAGGCCTTATTCAATCAATAACACGAGTTATTCCAAAGCGTCTATCGTTGGCTTCCAAATCGTCTATCGTTTCTGGTTTATCAGCATAAACCAATGACTTGACATAACCCCAAAGAAAATAATCCAGTGGAGTTATGTCGCATCATCTTGGAGGCCACTTGATCAGGCCATTTCTCGAAATAATGTTATAATCTTTCTTTCAATAAATTAATTGTTATGGTAGCAGCATGAGGTGTAGCATCATCTTGTAGGAAGCAAAACCCTTCTGGGTGGATAGCATTCAAATTTTGAAACAAATAATCATTGATCATCGATCTGCAACGAGCACCATTCACTGTAACATTAGTTCCAGCATCGTTTTTAAAGAAATATGGATCAATGATGCCCCCAGCGTGTAAAGCACACCATACAGTGCATTTTTCAGGATGCAATGGAACCTGCAGAACTTCTTGAGAATTGTTTCCACCCCATATACGGCAATTTTGCTTGTTTACATAGCCGTTCAACCAGAAATGAGCTTCATCACTAAACACAATTTTACGATGAAAAAGTGGATCAACTTCAAGCTGTTCTAGGGGGCCCAATCAGCAAGCAAACGACGCTTATTATATATTTTATATATATATATATATATATATATATATATATATATAATATAATTTAATTTTGCGTAAAGATCTTGGTCTGCACCCATACAAGATCCAACTGGTTCAAGAACTAAAGCCACTTGACCAAGTGGCTTTGGTCATCGCGTTATTTTCTCCTCAAGAATCAAAATTTTCCAAATATTTCGCGTATTATGAAAGGATTATAAAAGGAACGTTAACATAGAAATTCTGTATCGAATAAACATAGAACATCCATAACGAGTCCATAGAGAGTAACGAGTCCTACCTCCAATTAAGAACACTGAGGTTTAATTGTCGGATCTTTTGTATTGGACGTAGCTAAACTAATATTTCCGATTGGCTTGTTCTTGAATTGAACACTGAATCTGGAAAAATATGGGTTCTAGTTCATCCGTTAACATCCGACAATACTTTCACATCATTAAGAAATCAGCACTCGGCTTAGATGAAAGAACTCATCAACACTTCAGTAAGCAGATAACACATTGAAAATATAAGTTAATATGGTCGAATTTTATTCGGCGACTCAACATTACTCGTTCGTAATTGCCGATATGAAATTTTCAGAGTGGCACAAATATGGTAAGTAGTCAATACGTTAATATTTCAGTTGTTGGTTAAATGTGCACTTTCACCGAACCGAGTCAGTGGAAGATGGGATTTAAAATTATAGTTGATAGTATTTGTTGAATTCAAAGGTTGGGAATATTAAATCAGAAATAAACAACATAATATAGTCCGCCTTGAAAGTATTCGGAAAAAACAAAACTTAATTATAATTATTTATTAGGAGTACAAATAAGTTTCCGCCGTACGGAACCCAATTTCCTTGTTTATGAATCATTCCTAATGATGTTAAACGATGTGAGATTGCTTGCTGAGTGACTTCTAATGTTAGAGCAAGTTCTTTTTGTGTTTGAGATGAATCTTACTCCAATAATTCCTCCAATTCTGCATCCTCGTAAATTTTTGGCCTTCCACTGCGATCTTTGTCTTCTACGTCGAAATCACCGTTTTTAAACTTTTGAAACTACTCTCGACACGTTCTCTCACTCAAAACACCCTCACTATATGCTTCTACGAGCAATTGATGCGCCTCAGCAGCAGATTTCTTTAAATTAAAGAAGTAAACTAATATTTCCCGCAAATGACGCTTACTTGGCTCAAATTTTGACATTTTCAACTTATAAAAATTATATTTTACCAATATAAAATCAATGATATTAATAGGTTATGTTGTTCTTGAATGTCCAAACTATTTTTTAAGCCGGTTATCATCTGCGAAAGATAACCGAAACTCCGTGCCGCGCCATCTACAATAAAACGGCGGAAACTTATTTGTACTCCTAATAGTATATAGTTTTAATTCTTGAATTAGAAAATTATAAAAAAATATTCATCTTATTTACTTATACAACCTCAATTTAAATGTAAACACTTGACTAAATGTCGAGGTACACCCGAAACTGGATCAACTCCATAATTTTCGGTGATGGTAGTCCAGGATTGTAAAAATTGAATCATCTTTAATTCGTGGCGCTGCTCATTCAACTTCAATCTTCAGTAGTATCTATATGTTTTCAATTGTACTAAGATCTGGTGAAGCTGCTGGCCATGAAATGGTTGTGACTTGGTGTTTTTGCATCCAAGCTTGAGTATGGCATCTTGCATTATCCTTCTGAAAACGCCACTCCTCTGGATATAAAGCATGCGACGTTTCAGGGAGAAAATCGCTTAGAATGCTACAATACATTCACTATTAATAGCTCCATCTACTATACAGAGAGGCGTAGCACCACGCTGAGAAATTGCTTCCCAAACCATTATTTTGGTGAGAAATTTGAAAGGTAACAGGTTGTTTTGATAGGATTTTTAATTGCTTTCCACCAAGGTGGAAACAACCTTCATCAGATATAAAGATATTATAAAAATTATCTTTCAAAACTTTTTCAAAGTAATGGTGTTCATAAAATGGGAATCAATTCTCTAGTAGTAAATAGAAATAATTTAGCGAAGATGTTGGTGCACAATAAAGAAAGGAAGCCCAACTTTCCGAATCGGGGATTTATCAAATTAAACGTGATGATTGTAATTTATAGGACAAACAGTCGGATGTTTACAACATTTTGCAGAACGTTGTCTAGAAAATAATCTTTTTTTAAAAAAATGTATATAAGACAGTAATTTATTTCCACAAAAATGTTTGTACTAATACAACAATTGTTTCACCGCGATGTGGCTTATTCAGGTATTACATTGTACTGTCTGATGGTATTGAGTGTAACCGAGTTTATATACATTTTTAGGTACGTGACCAAATAATAGAAGCACAAGTCATAAAAACTCTAGGTGTTTATTGGAGTTTGCCGCTAAAAATGCCATTAAGGAAAAATATTCAGTAATGGAGAATGATCGACATCTGCTTGTTCGTTCAAAAGGATTTTACAGGCATTATACCTGTTGATTTCAAGAAATTCTAAAAGTGTTAATCCAGAACTTTTGATTTCAACGTGGATAATTTCATAATTATTGTTGAAATTATGCCTGAATTCCTTAAGATGATTAGCATATGTCGAATGTACAGAATTATATATATAACCCCTTTGGTGTTCTTGGATACGTTTCTTGAATGATCTATCAGTCTGGCCAATGTATACTAAAGGGCAATCTTTGCAAGTTAACTTGTAGACTCCGGATTTATTTTCTTTATTTGTACGATCTTTATTGTTTTTTATGTAGGTACTAAGGTTATTAATTGTCTTAAAAGCCGCGTTATAATTGGAACAACTTTTGAAATATTTAGCAATATTTTCAGATAATCCATTGACATAAGACAACGAAAAATATTTCTGTGTATTGTCCTCTTTTATGATTGGGTACACGAGATTTAATGCCATTTTCTTTTGTTTGTTGGATACCATTTTGTCTATAAGAAAGGGATTGTAACCGTTGTTTGATGCTATTTGTTTAATAATATTTAATTCTTTCATAAAGTTTTCTGAATTTAAAGGGACATTCAATAATCTATGAATAAAACTATTATATGCTGACATCTTTTGGTTAGTGGGGTGGTTTGAAGTTTTATGTATTGTGATGTCTGTATGTGTTGGTTTGTGAAAAATACTAAAATCATGTAAATTATTTAATCTTGTTATAGTGAGGTCAAGAAAATTAATACTTTGATTCTTTTCTTCTTCGATTGTGAATTTGATTTTTGGGTGGAGTTTATTAATGAAATTCGTGAAGATATGTAGTTGTCGGTCAGTGCCTTTGAAACAACAAAAAATGTCATCTACATATCTGTACCAATAAAGAAAATATTTGCTTATAGGATTCCGGTGTATTCTTGATTCCAGATCATCCATGAATATTTCAGCTAAAATTGAACTGAGTGGATTTCCCATTATTAAACCATTGTCAGAAATATAGACGGTTCCGTTAAATTGAAAGTAGTTTTGTTCGAGACATATTTCCAGGCAATTAAGTATATCATTCATTTTGATGGGATTGGTATTATTTTTAATTAATAGTTTTTTTACAATTTGTACTGTTTCAATTGGAGGTATACTAAGGAAAAAATTTTGTACACCAAAAGAAATTAATTTACAATTTTTGGGTAATTGGATGGATTTAATATTGTCTATAAGTTGGGTGCTATTTTTAATAGCGTATTTAAAATTGTTGTATTAGTACAAACATTTTTGTGGAAATAAATTACTGTCTTATATACATTTTTTTAATTAAAATGAGTTTCCACCAAGTAAAGACCGAATCTATCAAATATTTAATCTTTTTTTATTGAGAAAGATGTCACTTTACTATATAATGTTGAAAAGGGTAAATTGATGGTCTATTTGGAGATTCCTTCAATCAAAAATACCATTGAGAAAAAGGAGAATTGAACAAATTCTCGAATACTTTTTGGGAACACCCCTAAATTGGATGCTGATATTTAAATGCACCATAAAATTACACAGATATCCTAAGTGTAATAAAAAAAAACCTTTATTCAATTTTAAGTTTAGTTTCATTTTGTACTCCTTTGAAGATGGTCGAAAAACCAAAACACGTGTTAGGATTCTGAATAAATTGTGAAACATAAAGACTGTGTTTTTGAATAAAATTGTTATTGTTTCACCTAGAGCCAACCGCATAATCCATTAATTTAATATAATAATTTCGTTGATTCATCTAATTCGCAAAGAAATCGATTCTACTTCCGGAACCTGTTCTATTATTCTGTGATCTTACTTGACGCTCCCAAAATAGTCGATTTCCTCCTCTATAGGCCAAAGAACTCGCTCAAACCACAAAAGAGTCAAACAAATCAAGGTGAATACACGTTCAATGTCAACCAACAGAAGAAATTGAAAATATCGTTCTACTTAGCGATTTTCTCCACTGACATTATTATGGTTTCCAATGGAATGTGAGGCGGTATTCAATCTTCACAATCGTAATTCTGAATAAGGCGATGTGAAACCGTATTTCAAATGAGCAGGCCGTAATTTCTATCCGAACATATTTGATCATTGCCGTAATTGTTGATCGGTGTTCGATGTGTTTTTTGAATGGCACTGATGGGCAGTTCATCAGATACAAATAAAGTCAAAGTCGTATCTCCTTTCATTGTATATTTCTGTGATATAACCTAATTTTCGTATAGGCCATGCTTATCCCAAAATTGGTCAGTTATTGCAGAAATGTGTTGTGTTAAAAAAAGTATTTCTATATATTTTCAAATGATTATTTTGTTTATACAAATAACTCCTTGCTGAAGAGATTTTGGGACCGAATGTATCAGGTTCTTTCTCTGGAGAATGTGCTATATATTCTTTAAAAAAGGAAAATAAAAAAGGCCTTTTTGAATTATATGTTGAAAATTTTTTGGTGATGGAACTTGTGATTCTTTAACATCTAATCAAAATATGTGTATGTATAAGGTGATGTCTAAATAATTTGTTCATTATTTTATATTTCTTTTGATTCTTTATTAGTTGATTTCCACCACATGTGATGATAATATCAAATATATGTCTATGAATTGATGCAGTGTATTTAGGACATGTTTTAAAATTTAATTCAAAATTTTTTCATGAGATTTATCTAGATTAAAATCTGCAGAGATTCTGGTGAATTAATTCCAGCTCTTATTCTGTAATATGCAAATACTTCTTCATAGTAATTTTCAATTTAGATACAAATAAATTTGTTCCAGATAATTTGACTTGATTGTCTCTGTCTCTATTTGAAGGAAATTCATCGTATATGATTTAAAGTAAAACACTTTATTCCCGCTACTATTAATTGTTTACACAACAATTGTTGCGTCAATTACATTTTGACTTCATCAGGCATGTATGATAACTACTTCTACAAAATCGATCTCCTTAAATACTAGCATGAGAAAAACGAAACGTGATAAAATGAAGGTTTGTTTGGAAATTTTTAGAATTTATTCAAAAAGGTTTAATAATGGGGATCGGTTTAAATCTGTCTGGTCGTTGAGTAAAATATGTTTTTTATGATGCCGATTCATTTCTAGGTCAGGTTTATTGCATTGGTTTTATACAGGTGTCCCAGAAGTCGACGCCAAACCGGTATCAGATAACAGGTTGAGTCATAATAGTCATCAGAAAAATATAAAATAAAATCCAAGACCTGTATTTTTCAAATTATATTGCACCTTCTTCAAAATAGGCTCCATTTGTTCCAATACATCTATGCCAACGGCACTTCCAATTATCGAAACATTTTTTATAGGCGCTTTCCGGGATGGACTTTAGCTCTCGCGCCGAATTTTGTTTTATGGCTTCAATCGACTCAAAACGGGTGCCACGAAGGGGCAATTTTAGTTTTGGGAAGAGGAAAAAGTCGCAGGGAGCCAAATCCGGCGAATACGGTGGTTGCTGAAGCACGTTTGTTGAGTTTTTGGCGAGAAAGTCAGTCACAATCGTAGCTCGGAGAGAAGGCGCGTTATCGTCATGCAAAATCCATGAGCTGTTCGCCCACAAATTTGGCCACTTCTTACGGATACGTTCACGCAAACGTTTCATAACGCCTAGGTAATACTCCTTGTTTACCGTCTTACCCTCTGGAACGAATTCGTAGTGCACCACGCCACGGATATCGAAGAAAACAATGAGCATCACCTTCATTTTCGAGCGGCTTTGGCGTGTTTTTTTCGGTTTCGGCTCATTTTTTGCCACCCATTCCGATGATTGCTGGCTTGTTTGCATATCGTACTCGTAGACCCAGGTCTCATCACCAGTTATAATGCGTTCCATGAATGTAGAATCGGAATTACAGCGATCCAGCATGTCTGAAGCAACCTGTTCGCGATGACGTTTTTGAAGAAAATTCAGGTCTTTCGGTACGAGTCGTGCGGCCACCTTTCTCATGCCCAAAATATCAATCAAAATCGTACGTGCCGACTCGTGGGATATCTTAAGATCATGTGCTATCTCTCTCAAGCTGGTACGACGGTTTTCCAGCACCGTTTCCTCAATTTTATCGACGTTATCTTCGATCGAAGCCGTCGATGGGCGACCACTTCACGACAGTCGTTGAAGGCTTTGTACCACTGATATGCACGAGTTTTCGATAGAGCATTATCACCAAAGGCCTTTTGCAACATTTTCAATGCATCGGCACACGAAAATTCATTTGCAACACAAAACTTTAAACAAATTCTTTGCTCAACGTAATCACCCATAGTAAAAATCGGCACGCACTCTGACATCGACTGACTTAATCAGCTGTTGCAAACACACTAGTTGACAGATCCCGCTCAAGCTTGGCAATTAAGGACAGTGGTACCAACCTAGGAAAAAAAAATTTCACCTGCCTCATTGCCTCGCCAGATTTAAATCGATAATTCCCGGTACTTTCTTGACAGAATGTATGTCAATCGCCTTCAAGAAAAAGAACATGATTTTGATCATAATTTCGAAGTTCTCTGTATAAAGAACAAATGCAATAGACTGGACCTTTTAGAAGCACTGGAAATAAAAACGTCCGACCTCTCTTTTAAGAGGTATTAGGTTATCCAGTAGTTCTATTCTCTTGGATACTTTATTACAGACTTTTATTCACCTATAAGAATGGCTTTTTTCTGTGAGCGTTAATCTGTGCCTAATGTTCTAGTATCGTGAGTTGAATTAACATTTTCATCAATGAAGAATATTAAAACAAATTGTAGAAATTACTATGTTTTACTACCAAAAAATATATATTACACATTTTCTTGTGACTCGAGTTTCGGGAAAAGAACTATCCCATCAGAGAACTAAAAACCAAACATTGGTACAGTGGTATTTAAACAAAAGTGATAAATATTTTGATTATTTCAACAGATTCTCGGTAACACCTAAGAGTGGTTCAGAGGTTTACAATCGGAACGTGATAAAAAACCGGGTTAAAAAAGAGGATCCTTCTAACAGATATCGAAATGTCGGCAATCGACAAAGAAGGTTGTTAAACAGATGCTACCTATTTAAATATCTCAAATAATTTTTGGGGTTACATAGCTCCGTACAGTCTTTCATTATTTTTACATTATTTTGTTGTATATCTCAAATATTTGGATTTACTTATTTATTTGAGATATACAATAAAATAATGTAAAAATAATGAATGACTGTACGGAGCTATGTAACTCCAAAAATGATTTGAGATATTTAAATGGGTACCATCTCTTTAACAACCTTCTTTGTCGATTGCCGACATTCCGATATCTGTTAGAAGGCCCCTCTTTTTAACCCGGTTTTTTATCACGTTCCGATTGTAAACCTCTGAACCACTATTAGGTGTTACCGAGAATCTGTTGAAATATTCAAAATATGTATCACTTTTGTTTAAATACCACTGTATCACTGTTAGGTCTTCAGTTGTCTGATGATGGGATAGTTCATTTCCCGAAACTCGAGTCACAAGAAAATGTGTAATATATATTTTTTGGTAGTAAAACATAGTAAATTCTACAATTTTTTTTAATTATGATCAACTACCAAATAGTAACGGCTGAAACAATTCAGTAAATGAAGTAAATTAAGCAATCATATAGATACGAAGCATAAACTGAAAATATACAATTCAATTTGTAGACATTAAGAAAATTTTATCCTTTGTTCCTTTTCTATAAAGGTGTCATTATAGGGTCTTTTTTGGTTTTACTGTATGTAGCCTTGTCTTTTCAGTGACATACGGATGGTTTCTGGGCATACTTTATATTTCGTTGATTTCCAAATCTGTTGTGTCTTCCTGGCCAATAAAGCGTTTAAATTGTTTCCTTTAATCTTACGCGGTCTTCCTGAAACTGGTCTATGCCTCATATCCAGGCCAGTTTTTATCATCTTTTTTGTCTCATATAAAGCACTTTTTCCCAGTTGAGTCAATTGCACTAATTTTTTAACGTTTCGAAAACCTTTTCTTTACAAATATTCTACCTGTCTTCTTTTTTCTAGTTGCGACATTATTTCATAAATTGTATACCTGTTAAGAATCAACAATATTTGACAAATAGTGTTGCCATGCAATTTTGACCATAGCCGACTATCTATCTGCACAACCTATTTTATACATTACTTTTGTCTTAGAATGCAACAAAAAAGAAGTAAATTAAAATTATGGAAAATAATAAATTCCAGATACTTTCTAGACGAACTATATTATGATGGGCTTTTTTATGTGAACGTTAATATTTATATGATAAGAAAAAATATTCAATTTATAGTATTTCAACATTTGGTGAATAAAACCAGGCATCGTTTGAAGTAGTTCAAGGATTTGTGAATTTCCTTAACTTTTGTGGAGCAGTTTATTACCTCACCATTATACCTAAAATAATAGTTGTATTGAACACATTAGCCTGATACTTAACTGCCCCTTCGAGTTCGTAGTTACAAATTAGAATAGGTATAAAAACGATTCATATTAAAAAAGTTTCTGAAGTTTTTCCGAATAAATATTTTTTCTGTCATTTTATCCTTCATAAATATATTAATGTGATTGAATATGAGTAAGTAAACCGTACATGTATCGTTGTGAATCTAGCGCATTTTATAATGTTTCATACGAAGTTTAAGATGAGAATTTACAATGAAAATTTTCTAAGATTTCAACAAGTATTATGCAATATTTTTCTCATTATTCCCCAGAAAAATTCGGGCAAAATTTCTAGGTTGTCAGTTATAATGCCAGAGATAATGATGAATATATTCTATATCATATTGTGGATTAGAAGACGATATGAAAATAATTTTATTGAAAGAAATATCGTACACATTATATCTGACGAAGTTACACAACTATTCTATAATTTGACCAGTCAGGCAATAACCATAGGGATGTTTTTCTTCTTCAATGAAAGCTTTCAAGAATTTTATGGAAAACTGGAAACATTGGATAAACTTATGGGAGTTTTTTGGATGCAACGTACGAATATATTTCCGCTGTTTTGCTGCCTTATCAAGCCAATAATAATTTTTGATATTCAAGTGGTAATATTATCGCTTATAACTGATTTCACATATGAAATGTGCTATATATTGAAAGTCATACAATTCCATCAATTTGTCCTGAATATTTTCCTCATATTCACCTTGATGATTTGGATGGGAGAACTTTGGAAATGTCTCAACAGTCATCTGAGGAAACTCAGTAGAAAGTCTATAGAAGGAGCAATCAGCACGAAGCTAGAGAAACACAGCTTATTTGATGTCAAATCTATTATTTTATTCCACAAAGAATTGGTTGATTTGGTGAATTGTTTTAATTCGATTTTTGGGTTTAATATCTTCTTCGTCGCAGCAACCACATGTGTTGATTTAATTTCAACATCGTCCGAACTTATTTTACCGATTTTTGATATGAGTTATTCTGTTGTTGATGATGCTTACTCGTATATGTATGCATTGAGTTTTTTCAATTTAATGGTGAGTAGCCAAGAAGAGAACAAATTATTTAGTTTGAGGATAAACGGATTGAGTTTATTTTCTTAGAGGTTGAAAACATAAGAAAAGTTTCGAATAAAATAATAGAGAATATTTTAAATATCATACAGATTTATTCTCTTAACCTCCTACAAATTTTAACTTAAAAAAATTTGTATTCAAAAACTTTTAGAATTAAATTAAATAAATGTCTTTAAAACACACTGTGTCAATTAAGTAGACATAGAGACTTAACACAGTACAGAGGGAATAAAAGAATTCAAATAAATATAAAGTGTCAACTAAAAATTATTGAATAAATACTTGAAGAGTACAAAATTTTGTTTACTTCTCTGATTTTATGAAAACTGAATTCCTTTCGAAAAATGCAAAACAACCTTATAAACTTCCTCAAAAACAAGTTGCTCAAAATATGTTACTATTATATAATATATACAATAAAACAATAAACAGAGGTTTTATCTTGATAGACGGATTATTATAAAATTTTAAATATCATACATATTCATTCTGTTAACTTCCTACAAATTTTAATTTCAAAAAAATTTTATCCAAAATGAGTTTCCATTGTGGTAATTCTGAATTGCTTTTTGAAAATGTTCTATATTTTTTAGGAATTATTTTTGAAGGAACTTCTTTGAGAAAGTTGTTTTTGAAGAAGTTCTTGAGGTTATGTTTTGCATTTATCTAAAGGAATTTAGTTTTCATAAAAAAGGAACAAAATTTTGTACTCTTTAAGGACTTATTTAATAATTTTCAGTTGAAAATTTATATTTCTTTAGATTCTTTTATTCCCATTGGTATTGTGTAATAAGTGTTTTAATTCTATTATACATTCTGTCAAGAAAGTACCGGGAATTATCGATTTAAATCTGGCGGGGCAATGAGGCAGGTAAAAATTTTTTTTCCTAGGTTGGTACCACTGTCCTTAATTACTATGCCAAGCTTGAGTGGGATCTGTCAACTAGTGTATTTGCAACAGCTGATTAAGTCAGTCGATGTCAGAGTGCGTGCCGATTTTTACTATGGGTGATTACGTTGAGCAAAGAATTTGTTTAAAGTTTTGTGTTGCAAATGGATTTTCGTGTGCCGATGCATTGAAAATGTTGCAAAAGGCCTTTGGTGATAATGCTCTATCGAAAACTCGTGCATATCAGTGGTACAGAGCCTTCAAGGACGGTCGTGAAGTGGTCGCCCATCGACGGCTTCGATCGAAGATAACGTCGATAAAATTAAGGAAAGGGTGCCGGAAAACCGTCGTACCAGCTTGAGAGAGATAGCATATGATCTTAAGATATCCCACGAGTCCGCACGTACGATTTTGATTGATATTTTGGGCATGAGAAAGGTGGCCGCACGACTCGTACCGAAAGACCTGAATTTTCTTCAAAAACGTCATCGCGAACAGGTTGCTTCAGACATGCTGGATCGCTGTAATTCCGATTCTACATTCATGGAACGCATTATAGCTGGTGATGAGACCTGGGTCTACGAGTACGATATGCAAACAAGCCAGCAATCATCGGAATGGGTGGCAAAAAATGAGCCGAAACCGAAAAAACCACGCCAAAGCCGCTCGAAAATGAAGGTGATGCTCATTGTTTTCTTCGATATCCGTGGCGTGGTGCACTAGGAATTCCTTCCAGAGGGTCAGACGGTAAACAAGGAGTATTACCTAGGCGTTATGAAACGTTTGCGTGAGCGTATCCGTAAGAAGCGGCCAAATTTGTGGGCGAACAACTCATGGATTTTGCATGACGATAACGCGCCTTCTCACCGAGCTACGATTGTGACTGACTTTCTCGCCAAAAACTCAACAAACGTGCTTCAGCAACCACCGTATTTGCCGGATTTGGCTCCCTGCGACTTTTTCCTCTTCCCAGAACTAAAATTGCCCCTTCGTGGCACCCGTTTTGAGTCGATTGAAGCCATAAAACAAAATTCGGCGCGAGAGCTAAAGTCCATCCCAGAAAGCGCCTATAAAAAATGTTTCGATAATTGGAAGTGCCGTTGGCATAGATGTATTGGAGCAAATGGAGCCTATTTTGAAGGCGACCCAATAAATTTTGACGATTAAATGTAAAAATGTTGTTTTAATTGAAAATTCCCGGTACTTTCTTGACAGAATTGTATATGTCTTCTTAATTGACACAGTGTGTTTTAAATTCATTTAATTTATATCCAAAAGGTTTTGAATAATTTTTTTTAAACTTAAACTCTGTAGAAGGTTAACAGAATGAATCTGTATGATATTTGAAATTTTGTAATAATCCTTTTATCAAGAAAAAACCTCTTTTTATTATTTTATTGTATCGGGTATTTTTTTAAGGTGATAGAACTTTCGATAAAGATAGGAATAACTGTAATTTGACACAAGGTAATGAACCATGTTTTTTTGACATTTCTGTTCAGTAATCATTGAAAGATTATTATGGAAAGACTTACGCCGCAACAACGTTTACAAATTGTTCAAATTTATTCTCAAAATTAGTGTTCTAGTCGCCAAACTTATAGAGCAATTCGTGAAATTTATGGTTTACATAATCGTCCATCAGAGCAGTTTATTCGTCGAACTATCGATAGATTTCGGACATTATTTTCTCTACTCGATGCAACAACAACAACAAGACAAACAACTATACGTACAGAAGAAAATATCGCTGCTGTAAGTCATAGTGTTAATGATGATCAAGATTTGTCTATTCGTCGACGTTCACAAGTTGGATTCTGTGCATCCACCACATGGAAAATTTTGCGTAAAGATCTTGGTCTACACCCATACAAGATCCAACTGGTTCAAGAACTAAAACCACTTGACCATAATAAGCGTCGTTTGTTTGCTGATTGGGCCTTAAAACAGCTTGAAGTTGATCCACTGTTTTATCGTAAAATTTTGTTTAGTGATGAAGCTCATTTCTGGTTGAGCGGATATGTAAACAAGCAAAATTGCCGTATATGGAGTGAAAACAATCCTTAAGAAGTTCTGCAGGTTCCATTGCATCCTGAAAAATGCACTGTAGGGTGTACTTTACACGCTGGAATCATCATCGTTCCATATTTCTTTAAAAACCATGGTGGAGATAAAATTACAGTGAATGTTGCTCGTTACAGATCGATGATCAATGATTATTTGTTTCAAAATTTGAATGGTATTGAACCAGAAGTGTTTTGGTTCCAACAAGATGGTGCTACACCTCATGCTGCTACCGTAACAATTGATTTATTGAAAGAAAGATTTGGCGATAACATTATTTCGAGAAATGGTTCAATTAATTGGCCTCTAAGATCATGCGACATAACTCCACTGGATTATTTTCTTTGAGTCATTGGTTTATGCAGATAAACCCTTAACAATAGACGCTTTGAAAGCCAACATAACTCGTGTTATTGATGCAATAAGGCTTGAATTACTCGAAAAAGTGGTCCAAAATTGGTCTGGTCGAATGCGGTTTCTCAGAAGTAATTCACAGATTTGAAATTTTCAGGTCAGATGAACAGTTCATCAAACGTCCAAAAGCTTTCGACATTAGGTCAGTGCTTTCCACTATTTTCTCAAGTAAAATCATTATAAATAATATTTCAAATGAATAGATCCTGTGTAATAAATCGAGAACACTCTCATCTAACAAATTTCTAGTTGAATCAAAGTAATTTTCCGCACCGAATTCAATAAGCCTCCAGTGCTATAATTCTCAAGAAATTCTGACGAATGGTTTATTGATAACTTAATAGTCAAATGGGGAATTTTATTGTTTGTTTCAAGTTTCATCGGGACTATATCCATATACAATTCGTCCATCAAATTGGTGATATGTTAATTATATTTGAATAAATTATTATTCTAAAATTCTCCAAATTGTTTTCAACAGCTCGTTAATAGGGGATCATTAGTGGTAGTTGGCGTTATATTAGACCGTTTCAATCTGTTATTTTGACACCAGTAAATTCAAAAAAAATGTGGAAAATTTATAACAAGCAATGTTTAAGATTCCACCTGGTATTATGCAATATATTTCTCATAGCACCTCCAAACATTTCTAAAAACGCACTGAGATTATATGTGGCAGTTTTTTTGATATTCTCCAATGTGGTTTTTATTTACTCATGGATTCAGAGGGGGAAAGATCAGTCTCTTTCTGTCAGGAAAGCTGTGGTTATTGTGGTTGACGATATGGCACAATTATGTTACCATTTGACCAACCAAATAATGTTGGTACGAATGCTTTTCTTCTACAACGAATCCTTCATGGAATTTCAGGAAAAACTGAAGAAGTTAGACACAGCACTCGGAGTTTTCTGGAAGGAAAAAAGCAATTTGTTTCTGTTTTTTTTTATTGATATTGCCCCATCAGCTTTTGTTGCAGGAAAAAAAATTTACTTGTCAACGAAGAGCAACAATCAGATGCGGTACTATTTGTTGGAGTTATTACAAGTGAATCAATATATTTTAAACGCCTTCATGATATTCTCTTTCAAACTTTGGATTAGTGCTCTTTGTAGAACTCTCAACATTCATTTGAAAAAAAGCATTACTTGGACAGAAGGAAACATTCAAATCAATTATGATGGGATAAAACCGTTTTCTATTAAATCGATTCTTGTATTTCATAAAGAACTGAGTGATTTAATCGAATTCTTCAATACCATTTTTGGTCTCAACATCCTTCTTATTGTGCTTGGAATAAGTTTCTATATGTTAACCATCTCGGCAGGCTGTATTTTGATGATCTTCGATTCTAAGGCGGATAATATGGATTTTACAACTTCACTCATGTACACATTATCGTTAGGGATAATATTTGTGAGTTTGTATTTTAAATACTGTTTTAATATTGTAATTTTAAGGATATTGTCAGAGTTACTAACTTTTACTTGAGGTAAATTCATAAAATATCGAGTAAAACGAAATCTTGAAACTATTTTGGTTCATGGGACTATGTTTGGGTGGGTGAATAAGAAGCGACTTCGGCGTGTGAGTTGCATCCCAAACAACTCGGGTACTGATCCTGCAGAGCCAATAGAGGTTGGATAGTTCTGCTTCTCGGGCAGATTGTGGAGACCACTGAGTAGTCACCTGGTAAAAGAGTTATGCTTACATGCCAGTAACCTAACCAGTAGAATTCACGATGTCTGCCTGTATCCCTGGGACCAATAAAATAGAAAAATATAGAAAATTCTATAATATATGCTTATTAAGTGAAAAAGTATTCCTAAGGTATTTTATTCAATTTAATTCTAAAAATTTTTTAGGGGATTTTAGATTAATTTTGTAGGGGTTCCGAAGAATCAATCCAGAGAAATTCATTTTTGTAAATGAACCATCATTAACATAACACCTGAACTATCATTTTAAATTCTTCAATTTCCTCTAATATATTTCGTATTAAAAACAACTTACTGCTTTTATACCCTCAAATATTTGTCGTTAATGTTTGATCACGTAGCAAAGCATACATTTTATCCTTAGTTTCCATAAATTATGAAAATATTTCCATTTTGATATATTCAGAATGATATGAGGAAGTTAATTTGCCATCGACGAATCAATCCATTGGATAGTGTCTGCGACCAAGTATTCCAGCTCACGATGTTAAAAATTAATAATAGACAATGTATAGAGTTCCTGAAAATTATTGGAACTATTTTTATTATAATACCATCATCTACTTCTTCAAAATATTGGTTGAGATCATATGCTGTAATCTTGGAAATATTATTGAATGTGCTTTTTCTATATTCATGGATAGAAATAAGAGACGATACTCTTCTTTCTGAGAGAATTTCTGTAGTTTTTATGGTGGATGAAATGACTCATACTGTCTACCAATTAATTAATCAAATAATGAGTCTACGAATGTTCTTCTGTTGCTACGAATTTTCAGTGAATTTCACCGATAGATTAGAAAAATTCGACACACGTCTTGGAGCTTTTTGGATGAAGAAGTCGAATTTGTCATTGTTAGTCTTGATCAGTATATTTCCATGTATTACAGTGACATGTCTAATGGTAACATTATCAGTCAAGACTAAGCACGTCTCTTTATATCTCTTATACTTGCTACAATTGAACCGATGTAACGTAAATGTTCTTATCATCTTTTGTTTAAACCTTTGGATGTGTGAACTTTTCAAGAGCGTTAATACACACCTCGAAGGATTAAAAACTAATATATTGAGCGATTTTAGACTGACATTCACTGGAGAGAAACCATTCGATCTTAAGACGATCACTGAATTTCATAAAGAAGTAAGCAAGTCGATTAAATCATTCAATTCAATCTTTGGTCTCAATATACTTTTTATAACGAATGCAACATGCGTGAATATTATAAATGTCCTAACTAGACTCACGCTGATTTTCACTTCTGACAATAACACTTTGGATATCGTTTCTTTTTCGATGTACATGATGTTGCTTGTAGTTTCGGTGGTAAGTAGGAATCTATTCATCTAAAATTTATCACGAATTTATTATGATTTATTTATGTTTGAGCTGTATTTGCGTGTTTCACAACTGGCCAATTGAGCCACGGAGTTGTTAATTCAACTGCATAAAGATGTACTCGTTGCGCAGTCCTAGTGCCGCCTCCGAATCTGGTGGCAGCTGGCATAATTTCTTCCAGTTGCGTAGAGCACCTACCGTGATAAAATCTATAGAACAAGCACAACTCGGCAACTCTCCTTCAATGTTAACGACAGCACACTGGCTGTTATAGTTGAGCAGTCAATCATTCGTACTGTTTGTTTCTGGATGGAACCTAAAAATTGTAACGAATGCTTGGGTGCCGAGTTCCAAATATGAGGGGAGTATTCGAGTTATGGTTTGATCTGGGCTTTTTAGAATAGAAGAACCAGATCTGCTGATAAATATTTCCTAGCCTTGAACAAATATCCGAGATTATTTGCAGGAGATTTCGTAATGACAGTCAGATGTTCCCCTCAACAGATCTGAGAGTTGACGGTCCCGCCAAGAAGATGCGTGGAATCAATTTCCTGAAGCATTTAGTTTTCTATTAACATGCTAAAGTTGGTTTCACATTTTTCTGTCAGATGTGGAATGTCTGGCTTCAAATCATTTTGTCACACTTGTTTTTAGTTAACAGTCTGACGCTTTTCAGATGAATGTCTTATTTATGAGGAAGGCTCGTTGACCCAAGTAAAAAATCTTCAAAAGTTCCCTATAATTTGAAATACTTGAGAGTTGATTCCTATTGACTAAATTAGGCTAAGTCTATTGCTTAGGGTAAGTCTATTCTTAGAGTAGGTGTTATCAACCGTTAGTAGAAGTGGGGCTGACTTTAACTAAGAGTGAGAAATAGATCGGTATGTAGACGTAAGTGACTCAAAGCGGAGTCGATAGACGTAAGCGAAATAAGACGTAGTTGATAGACGTGGAAGACGAAAAAAGCGAAGTTTCCCAGAGAAAAAATCTGGGAAATCGATAATTGCACCACTGATTGTATTTGAGGATAAATACGTTTAGCTGTGTTAGAGTACATCAGGTGTTTTAATCAGTGAGAATTAAGAAGAAGTGTTAGGCGTTTGACAATAAATAAACCTGTAGATTTTCAGACATTACTGAATTTTATTATCTTTGATTTTTTCAGTTGCAACCACTTCTATTGGCTGTTGGAGGAACAATGGTTAAAAGAGAATCGAGGAAAATCATATCAACGTGTTTTGATGCCCTCAATAATCTTCCAATTATACCCAAGACTCCGAGAGAGATTGTGATGAAAGAGGGCCTTGTGACGCTAGTTAATCAAGCTCAGGCCATCTCTTCGCAAATCACTGCAGCTGGATTTTTTCCTGTTGATTTGACCATGTTGGGTTTCATCGTAGGCTGTGTGACATCTTATTTTATCGTGATACTTCAGTTTATACAGGCTACCAATAGCAATCAACCTGTTTGTAGTGGAACAGAAGACACCTTGCAAGCATTCTCGAAAGGTTGAGCAGGATTTGAAATGCCAATTTTTCTCATTTCAATATAACGATGGACCTTTTAGTTACGTGCTTTAAGACTTCAACAATTATAATGTATGAAGATTTTTTCTCAACTTCATGTAGTGAATCGATATTCTCTTATTAAATTGAACTCTAGAGCTTGCCGCGTCAGAATTTCAGAAGGAAAGTTGAAGCTTGAAAAATATTAAGGGTAATCTTTCCATAACATATACTCTTTAGTAAAAATAAAAAATATTCAAGAAAGAAGAACATTACATAACTCAGCCTGTTCGTCAATGAAATAAAACATCTTCATGTGAACTTGAATGTTGAAAAGCAAATATTGATTTGGGACTTATGGAAAAAAGAAGAACTAAAATGTCTTTTATGGAAATATTTACAGACTTGGAATGTAGAAAATGTTATTGCAGTTATGACAAAATTTGAGTTAATCTATGTATTGTAATTATTACAAGTGTGCTATTATTTAATGCAAACCAGTTTTTAGATTATTTCAACATAATAATCGCACATTCCTTCGAAGCACTTCATTTGATGCCAGCAAACATTTAATCGATAGGTTGTTATAATATATGCACTTTTACGCTTCGTATCAGAGCCCTTATCGTCAAAGCGTATATATTTTGTGAATTTGTATCCTAAAATGTTCTTAAATTATCTTATTAAACTTTCGTTGTAAATTCAATTCTGTCTGTTCAGCCAACAGTTTTTAATCAGTTTAATTTCCTAAAGAAAAAAAATAAGAACAATTGACAGCCACACGAAGAAGATGCATGGAATGCTTTGGCTGAAGCATCTGGTTTTCCATCATCAAGTCAGAAGTCATGAAGTTTTTCGAGAAAAAATTGTTATTTGGGTCTTAGAAGCATTGCTTTGCAGATACCGATACCAATTCGTTTATCTTTCTTAGATCTTCATTCAGTTTATCGATTTGGTGGCATCTATGGAGGTGAGACTCAACAGTGTTTAAAGGTTTGTCATTGGTGAAAAAGGATATACGCTGCAATAATCCGAGAAGCTCAAAATGTGATTTTGAGTCCTACTATGAAGATCGCTTATGTTTATCAGGAAGGCAGTGGGCGACAACACTGAGCCTTGGGGCACTCAGCGTTCACGTTGAAACAACTGGAACCAACACCATGCATGACCACAAGAATCCTCCTGTTGGTGAGAAAACTCTTCATTCAATCGCACAGACTATCGGGAAAACCATACGAAAATAGCCTAATCAGGAGGGCCTTATATCAGATAGGATTGAAAGCCTTGGATATGTCCAGAGCAACTGACTCAATAGCTAAGGGAATCATCTGTTGATCGGTGTTTGTCCAAAATCATATTGTCTGTCAATGATGAGACCTCCTTTGGTGTAAGCTGCACTCGTGCATACTTCCATAAAACAAGGAACATTCCTTTTCTGTATGACAAAGTGAACATCTTACAGGTAACAGGTATAAGCTCTGGTGAACACTTTTTGACTACAATTCCGTCTGGTCCAGGTGCTTTGTTGGAATTGAGTCCACTAAGCACTCGACACAAAATAACGAACTCCACTTATATGTACACTGAAAAGAAATCCATTCTAGTACTTCAAATGATTTTCTATATAATCGTCTTAACCGAAATTTCCGATGTTAATGATCCGATAACTTCGTTGTGAAGTATCGCTCCATTGACTACCATCGTTTGAGAATTTCATTTTGTTTTGTTCTGAATCGTAGCTGACTGGAAAATTGTTGGATTCGAAATAATTGAACTCATGAAGGAATCGAAAGAATGTTTCAGCACGCTTTCAAGACGGACTTGAATCTAATTCATTCCACCTTTATTTTCGAATATACTGAATCAGTTAAGTTGACGTATTTGAGTCCTTATGTTAGAAAATTATAAAAAACACTGGGGCACATAAACTTTAATTTCAGTTTTTTTTTTTTTTTATATCAAAACAGATTTAATCTGTTGTCTTCTACAATTTTAATTTCAAAAAATTCTTTGAAGAAACTTTAAGAATTAAATTAATGTCTTTATATATCTTTATATATAATATATAATTATATTAGGTTTTTTAAATAAAGAAATTCATTATACAGCGTTGAATGGTTTTAACTGGGGCCAAGTGCCTTATAAGCTTTGTATAATTTTCTGTGAACATGGAACATAAGTACCTTGGATATAAAGGTGTCTACTTTTATGTCTGTTGAGGACCGTGTATTCCTTAGATGTCACTGAGTAAGTCTATACATTGTTTAATTGATTTTATTATTGTTATATGTAAAGTTGAACTGATCTTATCGTAACTTCAATTATTTCTTGAGAATGTGCTACATGTTTTGAGATTTTTTGAAGTAATTTATTTAAATATATTGAATATTTCAAATAAATTAGTTTTTGAGAAGTTCTTGAAATTATGTTTTATATTTTTGAGAAGGAGTTATTTTTCATTGATATGGGATCAGAAAACAATACATTTTGTAACAAACAGGGCTTCGTAAGTTTGTCTGAAGAGTTCATTACGCATGCCTGGAACGAAACAAAAAATGTTTGCTTATTTATATTTTAATTTCAATTGACAGTTTATATTCGTTGGTTTTTATTAATTCCGTTTGATATTGTATGATGAATTTTGACGTCTATTAAATATGAGCAGTGCTTATAAAGACATTAATTTAATTCTTAAAGTTTCTTCAAAGAATTTTTTGAAATTAAAATTGTAGAAGACAAGAGATTAAATCTGTTTTGATATTCAAATTTTGTAATAATCCTTCTATCAAGTAAAAAACCGTTCCTTCTTATTTTATTTAATTTCAGTAGTGCGTTTTTCAAACATAAATTTAAATATACCGTAATCTTTATTTAAAATGGAACACCCTATATTTGTTTATATTTTTTTAAACTCTTCAATAACCTGATTTCAACGAACTATATTATGTATGGTCTATCATGGATATTACCGGATGAAATTTCGAAAGTATTTATAATTAGTTTCAGGAAACTGAATACTTAAATTACACGATGTAATTGATTTTAATACATTAAAATAAATATTCAAAATACAATAACCAGATAAGGTTTTTTACTTCATAGAAGAAATATTACAAAATTTAAATATCAAAACAGATTTAATCTTTAGTCTCCTATAATTTTAATTTCGAAAAAATTTTATTCGAAAATTTTTAGAATTAAATTAATGTCATATAAGCACACCTTATATTTAATAGACGTATAAAATCAAAACTCAATATACAATATCAAATGGAATAAATAAACAACCAAATAGTCCATTAAAATTAATAAATAAATATTGGGACAAAATTTTGTTTCTGATCTTACAATTATGAAAATTTGTTGTTAATTAATTTTATTTTTTAAATGTGAAGTAGGACCGATGAACACGTTATCGGAATTCTAATTGTTTTATGAAGATATAATACATGTTTCCAGAGATTTTTGAAGTAATTTATTTAAATATTTAAATATATTAAATATTTCAATTAAATTATATTTTCTGAGAAGTCCTTAAAATTATGTTTTGTATTTTTGATAAGGAATTAGTTTTCATAATTGTAGGATCAGAAACAAAATTTTATCTCCATCAAATATTTATTTATTAATTTTAATTGACAATTTATATTTGTTGGTTTATTTATTCCATTTGACATTGTATACTGAGTTTTGATTATATACGTCTATCAAATATGAGCGATGCTTATGTAGACATTAATTTAATTCTGAGAATTTTTTGAATGAATTTTTTTTTTTATTTAAAATTGTAGAAGACTGACAGATTAAATGTGTTTTGATATTAAAATTTTGTTATATTTCTTCTATCAAGTTAGTCCATTTGATATTATATATTGAGTTTTGATTTCATACGTCTATTAAATGTAAGCTGTGCTTACAAGACATTAATTTAATTCTAAAAATTTTTGAATAAAATGTTTTTGAAATTAAAATTATGGGAGATTAACAGTTTAAATCTGTTTTGATATTCAAATTTAAATTTATGCTTAAGGCGCATCATTGAATTTGAAAGTTGACGTGTCCCAGCGTTTTTTATAATTTTCTAACGTGAAGACAAGAAGTATTATTTAATTCAGGTTTAAATTTAGCATTTAGACGTGAAATTAAGACAAGAAGGTGAATGGAAAATTTCGTGAGGATTGTGGGTGATATAAACAAGCCCCGAAAAGCCCCTGACTTATCGCCAGTGCATATCATTATTTTTTTTTCGTTTAAATTCAAAAGGTGCTTTCTCTATCTGTACCTTACATGACTCACTTCTAAGTGATCCTTCCTGCAAGCAGTGTATTCAAATATTGATTCGCCAACATAAATTTCACAACGTCCATTAAGTCAGCAAGTTCGTAATGTAGAAAACTGTTTCAGGATAGAGTCATAGTAGGTAGTCGATATCTCTTACTTTCGATGCGGAGTAGAAAACGCTACTTTAAATCGGTCACATCAATTGTTTATCGGTTTTATCATCGCCCGTTCAAATACTTTGCATAATCCAATATTTTCGCAAATATATTCTATTAGTACAACGAGGAACTGATTTGTTACGTATGCAACATGCTGAATTCAATAACAATTATTCTAACACTATCTGTGAACAGAACTTATTCCCTCCTACGTGCATTATTGAAGGAAGAACGTCTACGGTTCGAGAGGTGAAACCTGAGATTATCTAAGGATAAAATGAGAAGTCACGCAAAGACTATTGCATTTACAAGCACGCTATTTGTCAGAATCACACATGGAATATAAAACGAATGAAATTTCATACAGGCACAACAATCTGTGGCGTTCATTTCGATTTCAATTAATTTAATTGTATTTGATTATCTCGATCTCTTGAATTTGAATATAAAAACAATTAAAGTTTGATTTCTTATTAAAAATTTCTCATCTGTTATTTTTTTCAATTGAATCGAGTGGTACTTGAAGGAAATCCATTTTACTTGAACAAAGTAATGAAAAACACTTCTAAAGGGTCTAATGGGAACGCCCCATTTCTAAATTGTCATTACTTACGCATGACAGCCATTGTTTATTCCTGGCATTGACAGTTGTCAATGTCTACCATTTAACCATTGAAGGTGCACAACAACGTTGGCAAACAATCCAAATTTATTATGAAAAATCGCGTTCTTTTACTCTAACTTTACGTGCTTTTAGTCCGCATAAAAGAACAGGTGAACGTCTAGTGAAGAAGTTTAAAACAAATTTTACACATGATGTTACTCTTCCAGTGAGACAAAGAAATGCCAGAAGTGGAGAGAATATTGCTGTCGTATGTGAAAGTGTTCGTGAAGACCAAAATTTATCGATTTCTCGACATTCACAAGAACTAGGCATCTCCCAGAAGTCTTTGTGGCGAATTTTACGCAAGGACCTTGGTTTACATCCATTCAAAATTGTTTTAACCCAAGAACTCAAACCAACTGATCATTTAAGGCGTCATGTATTAAGTAATTGGTGCTTGGAAAAATCGGAATAAATTATCCGTCTCGTCCCTGCGATTTAACTCCATGGGACTTCTTTCTTTGGGGTTACATTAAGTCATCCAGCAAAATAAGACGATTTATAGATCAATATTGCACGAGGAATTGCTAACACACGACCTGATTTGTGTGAGAGAGTCATGGAAAATTGGGTTCAACAAGTTCATTCCTGCTAGCGGTCCCGTGAGGGTTATTTAAATAATGTTTTGTTTCATAACTGATAGTATTCATTCTACTTTATAATGAAATGAAAATTTCAATGATTTTCATATAAATAATGTGTTTTATTCATAAAAGAAAATGGGGCGCTATTAATGAAAGACTCTTTACAATCTATTGAATCGATTACAAGTATTTTGTCAATAATAATTATAATAAAATACCTTAAAGCCAATTTCCGATTTCTTCGAAAGAGTGAAGCGGTGAACTGCCAAATCGTGTTGAATCTGTCAAAACAGCCAGTAGACAGAAGGTTCAATGTGCAAAGAATACAGCGGGTACGACGAGATTTCCCATCTGATCGTTTCCAAATGGTTTTTCCCCACTTGTCATGCAGAAAAATATTTTTATTATGTCTGTCCTTATATTCCGGCCGTTTTTTCGTAATGCACGGTTCAAATGAAGTAATTGCAGCCTGTACCGATCACCCGTTATGGATTCACCAGGTTTTAGCAGCTCGCAGTAAACAACGCCCTTTGGTTCTCACCAAAACTTTCGAACTAAGCCAGGCAAAGAGTAGTATTTTCTCTTCTTTGGGTTGCCGTAGAAAAGTTACTTTTTGTCATCAGATACTATCCGGTGTAAAAAACCGTTTTTTGCCTTTGACGGAGCTGCTCACAAGGAAATAATCCCCTTCCAGATTTCTTGGTTTCAATTCATAAGGAACCCAGTTGCCTTTCTTTTTAATCAAGCCCATATATGTCAAATGCACAGGTACTGCTTTTTGGGTCACCCCCAATGTAAGTGCAAACTCATCTCGTGTTAGATTCGAATCTTCATCGAATTATGTCCGTAATTTATCGTCTTCGAATATTTTCGGCTATCTCGAGCAAGGTCTTTCTTCAACGCTGAAATCGCCACTTTTGAAAGGCCGAAACCATTCTCTACAAGACTTGTTAGTTGGAGCATTGTCACCGTCAACTTCCACAAGCATATGATGAGCTTCATCTGCACTTTTTTCCAATCAAAACTTCCCATAAATGCAGTTCAGTTATAGAAATATCTGTTTCTAATCAATTCAAATTATTTGTTATCGGCAGATGTCCAATCCGTCTGAAACCGCTGTTAGTATTTAAAAATTTAATGTTTTTAGAGCGACATTTTGAAAACCAACCGAATTAAATTGAACTCCAAATATATCGGGTTAAATAGCAAAATAGGGAATAAAAATAACAGTAAAATAATAGGTTTTCCAATGATACAATTCAAAACGGATTTTCATCACTCCAAATTCTCAAAATCTGTTTGTTTACATAACCATTCAACCAAAAATGAGCTTCGTCACTGAATAAAATTTTTCGATACAATAGCTCATCGTTTTCAAGTCGTTCAAGAGCTAAATCAAAAATTAAGTGACGTTCATAGTGACCAAACGGCTTCATTTCTTGAACAGTTCAATTTTGTGAGGATGTAAACCAAAATATTTTCTTGAAATTTTCCAAGTTATTGTTTGAGAAAGATGTGATAGTTGTGGAACCGATGAATTTGGATTTTACATTAAATTTGCTCTTGTATCGTGTGAAGAAAATGTACTTCCAAATTTGTCTATAATACAACGAATAGTAAGTCGATCAACTGAATAATTTTGTCCATAGATTCTTCTTGAGTATCTCAGTTTTCACAAATGAGCACTGATTGTGATAATATAATTCAACAATTTCTAAGGTTTGTTGAAGCGTGTATATTAACATAACCTACTGAACACAAATGACAAAGGAAATGTCAAAAATAATATACAGTGTTGCCATTAAAACCATATTAAATTATATCATTCCTATGGAAAAATCATAAACACCATCAAAAACAATTATTGAACATGATATCAAAACTATGTCCCACTTTCAAATTTAGTAGCTTTTAAGATTCCATTAAAACGTTTTAGAGATTTCATTCTTATAATCAGTGGGGGTATATTGGAATTTTTTTCAAAGAGCCGAATCATTAGAGTGAAACTCGGGTATATTATGAGTTTTAGAAGCCTTTCTTTGAAAACAATTTTAAAAGCTTTGATAGTAGTGGGATCATCTAATTTTTAACCGAGTTTACAATCAGTTCGTACTCTGGAATTTTTTGTGTTGATTCCGGTGACCTCATTTTAAATATATGAATTCAAACCTAAATTACACATAAAGGAAATTGTACCATATGAGTAAAAAAATCACAGTGTTGAATTGAATCGTTCCAAGAAATTCTTGACGGTCTCAGAAATGGTCTTGAGTGGTTTACATTTCAAAATGCAAACCTGAAGAAACTACAATGTTAGCGAAACAATTGTTAGTTACTAATAAATTGGTGAAAATTATTCTTCAACATGCCAATTGAATATAGTCCGTCTTGAAAGTATCCGGAATTTATTATTTGTCATAATTTTAATGTACCTCGTTTTTGTAACAGACAAAAGTAATGTATAAAATAGGTGGTGCAGATAGTCGGCTATGGCTAAAGTTGCATGGCAACACTATTTGTCAAATATTGTTGATCGCCAATAAGTATACGACTTATGGAATATTGTCGCAACTAGAAAAAAAAGAATAGTTGTATAGAAAACAATTCTAAACGTTAAAAAATTAGTGAAATTGACTGAATTGGGAAAAAGTGCTCTATATGAGATAATAAAGAGGATAAAAAATGGCATGGATATAAGCCATAGACCAGCGTAAGATTAAAGAAAACAATTTAAACGCTTTATTGGCCTTAGGACGACACAATCCGCGCCTGGGGTTTCTTATATTGGCTAACAGATTTAGAAATCAACGAAATATAAAAGTATGTCGAGAAACCGTACGTATGTCAATGAAAAGATGAGGCTACATATCAAGGAAACCAAAAAAAAAAACCCTATAATGCCTCCTTCACAAAAGAAACGAAGGATAGAAGTTTGTCAACGTTTTCTAGAAGATAATTCTAATAATGTCTTTATATCTGATGTGAGTTGTTTCTAACTTGGTGCAAATTAATTAAAAATCCTATCAAAACAACCTGTTACCGTTCAAATTTCCAAATTTGCTACCAAATATTGGTTTGGGAAGCAATATCTTAGGGTGGTGCTTCGCCTCTCTGTTTAGTTGATGGTACCATTAATAGAAAAGTATCGTTGCATTCTAAACGATTTTCTCCTTGGAACGGCGCATGCTTTATATTCGGAGGAGTGGCGTTTTCAGCAGGATAATGCAAGATGCCATACGTTGGCATATACTCAAATTTGGATGTAAGAACACCAAGTGACAACTATTTCATGGCCAGCAGCTTCGCCAGATCTTACTCCCATTGAAAACACAAGGGGACAAGTAGCGCCACGAAATAAAGATTATTTAATGCAGTCAGTTTTACAGTCCTGAACTACCAACACCGAAAATTATGGAGGTGATCTAGTTTCGGGTGTACTTCGACGTTTAGTCAAGTGTTTACAGTTAAATGGAGGTTGTATAAGTATACGATGAATATTTTGTTATAATTTTCTAATACAAGAATTGAAAATATATGCTAAATAATTACAATTGATCTTTGTTTTTGCCGGATACTTTCTAGACGGACTATTTATTATCTGAAAATTTGATATCATAAGTGACAAATTGTAGAGCACAGCAATAATCGTAAAAAAAATTTATTTATGAGCGTTGGTGATGTAGTCCTAAATGGAGGATCCTTTTCGGTGTGAGTTTGCTCTAGGATGCTCTTTACTGTTGGGTCGAAAATTGCTGTGCCCAAGGTGGCGTGAGGATACCTTAATAAAGCCTAACCAGAACACAACTGATCTCGTAACTCGCAGAAGCTATCGATTAATTTGAATACATTTATGGAAATTGGGATTATATCAATTAACATATCGTTTGAAATGATTTTCCATTATGAGGACTTAAACATTTCAAGTTTGAATGCTTTTAACACAGTTTGAATATGGGCTACGTAAAATTTTCGTAGAAGTAAGCTATAATATTTGATCGAAACTGTTCATCATGGAATATTAATTGAAGATAAAAACATAATTATTATCAATACTAATAATATATCGGGTATTTTTTTAGAGTGATAGAACTTTAAATTGAAATAAAACACACTTAAATTAAGATTGAAGCCAATTTTTTTTATTTGAAAGATAATTTTATGACATTTATGTTTTAAAAATAATTTCCGGCATATGTCAACCACGACTAGCTCTGAGGAACCGCATTCGACCAGACCAATTTTGGGCCACTTTTTCGAGTAACTTAGGCCTTATTTCATCAATACCACGAGTTATTTTAGCTTCCAAAGTGTCTATTGTTTCTGGTTTATCAGCAAAACCAATGACTGGACATAACCGCAAAGAAAATCATCCAGTGGAGTTATGTCGCATGATCTTGGAGGCCAATTAATTGGACCATTTCTCGAAATAATGTTCTCGCCAAATCTTTCTTTCAATAAATCAATTGTTACGGTAGCAGCATGAGGTGTAGCACCATCTTGTTGGAACCAAAACACTTCTGGGTCGATACCATTCAAATTTTGAAACAAATAATCATTGATCATCGATCTGTAACGAGAACCATGCATTGTAACATTAGCTCCAGCATCGTTATTAAAGAAATATGAACCGATGATGCCTCCAGCGTGTAAAGCACACCATGCAGTGCATTTGTCAGGTTGCAACGGAACCTATAGAACTTCTTGAGGATTGTTTTCACTCCATATACGGCAATTTTGCTTGTTTACATGGCCGTTCAACCAGAAATGAGCTTCATCACTAAACATAATTTTACGAGAAAAAAGTGTCTGTTCTAGGGCCCAATCAGCAAACAAACAACGCTTATTATGGCCAAGAGGCTTTAGTTCTTGAACCAGTTGGATCTTGTATGGGTGTAGACCAAGATCTTCACGCAAAATTTTCCATGTGGTGGATGCACAGAGTCGAACTCGTTGTGAATGTCGACGAATAGACAAATCTGGATCATCATTAACACTATGACTTACAGCAGCGATGTTTTCTTATGTACGCACAGTTCTTTGTCTTGTTGTTGCATCCAGTAGAAAAAATGTTATCCGAAATCTATCAATAATTCGACGAATAAGTTGCTCTGATGGACGATTATGTAAACCATAAATTTCACGAAGTGCTCTAAAGTTTGGCGAATAGGACACTGATTCTGAAAATAAATTTCAACAATTTGTAAACGTTGTTGCGTTGTTGAGTCTTTCCTTGATATTTGTCAATGCTTACTGAACAGAAATGTCAAAAAACATGGCCTCCACCTTCTGTCAAATCACAGTTATCCCTATCAAAGGTTCTTTCACTCTAAAAAAACACCCGATATATATTAAGTGGAACTTTTATAGAGATTTTTTTGCATTGTTTAAAGCTGCGACGTCATGGTTGAGTTGTCTGAAATCTTGTTTTATACCATACATTGATTTGATTTTGTATAGTGACAGTATCTTCTGGATAATCCCATTAAAACTTTTTTCTCCCTGCTATAAATGGAACCATTCAAGAATGACAGCGAAAATGTTTCGGTGAATTATAATTTTTTTCTATCAAGCCGGTGTCGATGCAAATTTTTTGGAAATTTTCTCAAAATTCTTGAGTTTGTTCAGTCTATATATTAATTCCAAAATTTATAACTCGATAATGATTGGAAAAAAATAAATAGGTTTACAAAAATATAGAACAAAATATGTAGTTATTCTTCAAAATTATTGAAATATATCAGTGGAATTGATTTGATTCACGCATCGTCCAAAATGGAAAAACATGCATGCTTACTTTATTTTCAAATTTAACAAATATGGGAAAATCTGTAACGCAAAATTCATGTCGTTCAGTTCAGTGATAATTGAATGTATCAAAAATCAACATCTCTCAGTACTGTAATCAAAAGTTCTACTCACTTAATGGTGATTTTTCTCTAAATCGTGACATGATGACACCAATTAAACTACGAATGTGTCAGTTTAATTAGAAAACGATTTGATTAAAGTCACGTAAACTCAATCTGATGCTCCATTCAAAGTCAAAATACTTTAATAACTTAGACAAATAATTTCCAATAGCGTATTATAAGTGATTCACTTGCCATTTTGTTGCATAAAAACATTATTTTTTGTTTACTATTTTCAAAGAACTCTGAATTTTTCCCCATGTGTGTTAGCAGATATAATAACGTTAAACATTAAGTTGTAGTGGATACAGAAAACATTAACAGATTTTCATTTAACAAGTGTGATATATCAGAATTGTCAATTCTATAAAGTACTAATGGGATATTAAGATCTACTACTTGTCAAATTTGTCACTGACATAACTATAAATTCATTAACATTGATCAAGAAAATCACAATTATTCTTTTCATAAATAATGATCGCATAAGATGTGGCCAAACGACTGGAAACATAAATTGCACAATGAAAAATCACTTAATTCATCCCACAACTCTTGCATTCTCGCGTATTTTGTATGGGGTTACCACAAAAGTCGGGGTTTCTCCTTTTCGATAAAATGTAAAATATAAAATTCATCAAAATATTCGATACGATTCCATTAAGAAGAATCTAAACTTTTAGGGAAACTAAGAAAAAGTCGTCTTTTCAAATTAAAAATATCTCGAACAAAAATATTTCGAACAGGTGTACCACAAGGATCAGTTCTTGTCCTTTCGATGAAATGTTGATTCTATTTTCCTTTCAAATATTCTTAACGATGAGATAATTTTACCGAATATAGCCATCATAAGAACTTACACCAAAGGTAATCCACATATTGGCCATAACTGAAATCACAAAGTTCCACTAATACCACATTCACTAGCAATCTCACAACTACGAGTAACTAGGAGTGCAGGTGCATCGCGATATAAGAAAGTTCGAAGCACATGGATCAGTAATCGACTGAGAGTTAAGCGAAGACCCAAGAAGAAGCTGTGATCTTCATTGCGGTGAAAGAGAAGGGAGGATAGGCCCCATACCATTCATGAAAGGGGCAAAATATAGAAAGTTGTCTTGCCGGCAGCTCCTTACCGGTGGTCGTCTACGGAATAAGGAGCGACCTTCACTTGAAGCGTTATCTTCATGTATACTGCTCAACTATTACAGAAGTGGTCTTTCTGAACTCTTTCTGAATAGATGGTATTTAAACAGATGTTTGATATCGGACTATGTCACCTGAACATAGGATTCAAGTGGCAGAATACATTTCATATGATGTAACAGATAACTGAAATTTATTCGAAATATTGTTTTTAAATTTTTACGCACTTTTTCTAAAGCACCTATCATTTCGTTACAATGGCTGTTTTTTTAAATTTGGACCAAAATAGATTTCAAATATTACCTACAGTCAAATAATTTATGGTCAAATTCAACCTGTCCATTCGCTCGGTCATAATCAAAACTATTTCCGAAAGAAACTATATAAAGAGCCGGAATTCAAAGAATAGGTCTTATGTAATTAAGAGTTTGTGAATGGGCTGGGCCCATCTAAAGGTTCCAAAAATTAGCAATGTAAGAAAATTTAAATATCAGAACAGATTTAATCTGTTAGCCTCCTATGTATTTTAATTCTAAAAGTCTTATGAGCACTGGTAAAATTTAGTAGACATATAAATCAAAACTCATTATATAATATCAAATGGAATAAAAAATAAACAAAATAGAAGATAGAATAAATATAACAAAATTTGAATATCAAAACTAATTTAATCTGCCAGCCTTCTACAATTTTAATTTCAAAAAAATTCTATTCGAAAAACTTTTAGAATTAAATTAATGTCTACATAAGCACCGCACTCCGTATTTAATCAAAACTCAATATACAATATCAAATGGAATAAAAACCAACAAATATAAAAAGTCATTTAAAATTAATAAATAAATATTTGAAGGAGACAAAATTTTGTTTCTGATCTTACCATTATGAATACCAATTCTTTTACAAAAAAATAAAGCACAACTCAAGGACATCTCAAAAAATATAATTTATTTGAAATATTCAATATATTTAAATATTCGAATAAGTTAATTCAAAAATCTCTCAAAACATGCACTATATCTTCAAAAAACAATTAGAATTCCGATAATCTCTTCATCGGCCCTAGATAATATTTAAAATATCAAAATCAACTAACAATCAGTATATCTTACCTTGAAGTGTAACCGGAAATTGCTTAAACAGACTAACTTTAAAAATCCAGATAGGTTATGTTCGTCACAAAATCTCAGAAAACTGTAAGGTATTAAAAGGTTTTCTTTAAAACATTGACATTCCATAATGAGATTTATTCAAGCCTAAATATAATTATATATTATGTATAAAATAAAATAGAAAAAGGCTTTTTACTTGATAGAAGAAATATAACAAAATTTAAATATCAAAACAGATTTAATCTGTCAGTCTTCTACAATTTTAATTTCAAAAAAATTTTTATTCAAAAAACTTTTAGAATTAAATTAATGTTTACATAAGCACCGCTCATATTTAATAGACGTATATAATCAAAACTCAATATACAATGTCAAATGGAATAAATGAACCAACAAATATGAAAAGTCATTTAAAATTAATAAATAAATATTTGAAGGAGACAAAATTTTGTTTCTGTTCTTACCATTATGAACACCAATTCTTTTTCAAAAACATAGAACACAACTTAAAGATTTCTCAAAAAATATAATTTATTTGAAATATTCAAATAAGTTAATTCAAAAATCTCTGCACTATATCTTCAAAAAACAATTAGAATTCCGATAATCTCATCACCAGCCTTAGATAATATTCAAAATATCAAATATTTCAAATAAATTATATTTTTTGAGAAGTCCTTAAGTTGTGTTTTATGTTTTTGAAAAAGAATTGGTGTTCATAATGGTAAGAACAGAAACAAAATTTTGTCTCCTTCAAATATTTATTTAATAATTTTAAATGACTTTTCAAATTTGTTGGTTTATTTATTCCATTTGACATTGTATATTGAGTTTTGATGATATACGTCTATTAAATATGAGCGGTGCTTATGTAGACATTAATTTAATTCTAAAAGTTTTTTGAATAAAAATTTTTTTGAAATTAAAATTGTAGAAGACTGACAGATTAAATCTGTTTTGATATTTAAATTTTGTTATATTTCTTCTATCGAGTAAAAATCCTTTTTCTATTTTATTTTGTACATAATGAAAAAGATTTAGTTTTCATAAATATAAGACCATAAACTAAACATTTTGTCAAATGTTTGTTACAGCCAAAACATAGGTGTGTCTGACGAGTTCAGGTGCGCATGTTTGGAACGAAACTTTCATTATTACTTATTTATTAATTTTTAATTTCAATTAACAATTTTTTTTTGGTTGAGTTTTTTTATTCCATTTGACATTGTATACTAAATTTTAATTTTATACGTCTTTTAAATATAAGCAGTGGTTATTATAAGATATTAATTTAATTCTAAAAATAAATTTTTTTTTGTAATTAAAATCGTAGAAGACTAACATATTAAATCTGTTTTGATATTCGTTTTGTAAATATCCTTCTATCAAGAAAAAAACACTTCTTATTATTTTATTGAATCTGATATTAAAAGGTCTGAAAGCATTGTTTTGACTTCGTATTTTATCGAATTAATAGTTCATTAATTTCAGAAAATACCCTTTGATCCATTTCAAAAAAATATACGCAAATACATAATCTAATATCTCAATCGAATAATCATCGTATATTATGCACAATTTCACGTTCAAAGCCTTCAAATAACGAATATTACTGGCATTAAATTAATTCATAACGACATTGAAAAAAATCAATGGAACACATAAGCATCCAATCATCTCCTTTCTATTGGAGATTCAATTTATATAGGAATGTTTTTGAAAGCGAGGAATTTACATGAATTCTCCCATACTAGTTTTTACTGCGTTGGATCAAAATCACTCCTAAGACGCCCATTAGAGATTTCGGTCCATAATTTCACGATCAATTTTCCGTAATAACTGCCCGGTTGTTGAGCAGTTTATACCACGAAATATCAGTTCGTATAATCTACTGATTGTCCTCTTTTTTTAATTGCTTGTAGAAAGTGCAAGTACCTTCGCTTAAACGTATTGTACGGTGCGAGAAGCCTCTCTTCTACCAACCGTGACCGTTTCCTAGACAAGACGAGATGATGTTTTATGTAGGAAGTGTTCGACGGATAGAACAGAAAGCTCACGATAGGAGATATTGAGATTCTCAAATGACATAATGACATAGTTGCCTCCTCGTTTTGTGGGATAAAGTGAACAAGTAAAGTGTTGGGCCACAGCACCGAGCGATTGTGGGTTTGATGGACCTGGATCTATGTGAATCTACGATGATTTCATCATGAGACCTTCAATTTCTAGTGCACTTTTTCATCTGGTTTATGGGAGTTTGGCAATAATTAATTAAGTGAATGTTCGTGCTTGTCTTCCCATTACACATTCTGAACGATTTTATGATCTGGTTGATATTTCAAACGATGTATTGTATAAATCTGTGAGTAGCGAACGAGTGGTTAAAGAAGTTATCTTTCATACAAAAGATATGGAGATCAATATTGTTTATTCTGAAGGAAAATTGATAGAAAATTCGGACCGATCAGATGGCCTGCTCGAAGTCCCGAACTTACACCTCTAGACTTCTTCCTTTGTGATGCTATAAAAGATATGATCTATACTACCCCTATTTATACTCGTGACCAGATTATCGAAAGAATACATAACTGCTGCAAAATGCTAAGGGGCTCTTGCGGAAAGCTGTCATTCGATCCGAAAACGATGTAGGATTTGCATAAAAGAAGATGACGGCCATTTTCTGAATTTTTTGCGATAAGTTTTAAACTTGAATGAATAATAAAGAATATCCGGATTGTTAATTTTTCCTCAGGTGGTGTGTATGTTTATGTGGTTCCATTCAACGTGCTGAGATGATCAATGAAGTATCGGGTGCTGATAGAACTTCAAATTGAAATTAAACTCATTCAAAAGAAGCTTACATTGACGTAACACATTCAAAAGAAGCCTACTTGACATAACTCCAAAAAAAAATAATCCAGTGAAGTTATGTCGCAGGATCTTGGAGGCCAATTAATTGGACCATTTCTCGAAATAATGTTATCGCCAAATATATCTTTCAATAAATCAATTGTTACGGTAGCAGCATGAGGTGTAGCACCATCTTGTTGGAACCAAAACACTTCTGGGTCGGTACCATTCAAATTTTGAAACAAATAATCATTCATCATCGGTCTGTAACGAGCACCATTCACTGTTACATTAGACCCAGCATCGTTTTTGAAGAAATATGGACCGATGATGCCTCCCGCGTGTAAAGCACACCATACAATGCATTTTTCAGGATGCAATGGAACCTGCAGAACTTCTTGAGGATTGTTTCCACTGCATATATGGCAATTTTGCTTATTTACATAGCCGATCAACCAGAAATGAGCTTCATCACTAAACACAATTTTACGATAAAAAAGTGGATCAATTCAAGATGTTCTAGGGCTCAATCAGCAAACAAACGACGCTTATAATGGTCAAGTGGCTCTAGTTCTTGAACCAGTTGGATTTTGAATGGGTGTAGACCAAGATCTTTACGCAAAATTTTCCATGTGGTGGATGCACAGAGTCCAACTTGTTGTAAACGTCGACGAATAGACAAATCTGAATCATCATTAACACTTTGACTTACAGCAGCGATATTTTCTTCTGTACGTACAGTTCTTTATCTTGTTTTTGTTGTTGCATCGAGTAGAGAAAATGTTGTTCAAAATCTATCGATAGTTCGACTAATAAGCTGCTCTGATGGACGATTATGTAAACCATAAATTTCACGAAGTACTCTATAAGTTTGGCGAATAGAACACTGATTTTGAAAATAAATTTCAACAATTTGTAAACGTTGTTGCGGCGTGAGTCTTTCCATGATAATTTGTCAATGCTTACTGATCAGATGTCAAAACAACTTTGCTTCCACTTTCTGTCAAATCCTAGTTATCCCTATCGAAAGTTCTATCACTCTAAAATAACACCCGATATATTTACTTCAGTTACTCACCTTACATGGGGTTACGAAACAATTAAAGTAAAATTTGAAAAAATTGCAAAAATTAAATTTGTTCTTACTCAAAAATTTCAAAACGTTTTCAAGAAAAATTATAGCCAATAATTTTCACCGAAGAGTAAAAACAATTATAACAATTTTGCTTGCAATCGAACATTCGTTCCATGCTACTTGCTAAGACGTTTAAAATTGGTAGTATTTGAATTTTGCAATATAAATATTATAAAAGAAAATAAAATGAATGGAGGTTTATACTTGATAGAAGGTATTTAAAATTATTTAAATATTTTAATATTTACAGATATATTCTGTTAGCTTTCTACATATTTAATTTCATAAAATTATATTTAATATTATAACTTCAGGAATTAAATTAATGTCATTTAAGCACTGCTCATATCAATCGACATATAAAATAAACATTCATTGGATTTTGTTATCACATTTGTATTTCTTATAATGAATGTTTATTTTATATGTCATTTGATATAAGTAATACTTATATGACATTAATTTAATTTCTGAAGTTATAATATTAAATATAATTTTTTCAAATTGAACATGTATAAGGCTAACAAAATATATCTGTAAATATTGAAATAATATAAATATTAATTAAATTTTTTTTTCAAATACCAAATTATGACAACATAAGTGAAAAATTCAGCAAGTACATATTTCACAAAAAAAGCTAAAAAACTTCTTCGACAATTCCAATAATTGCAATATGTTATCGATGTGACACTTCTTTTGATTCTATGATTTGTGTATAAATATTTCACAAACTTCTCTGTTCAACGATTATGAATAAACGCATCAGCTGTTTTGTTTGAACAACTTATTAACAACTCAATTGTGCAATTGTTTTCATCCTTTCGAATTGCAGAACAATAAACAAACTATTTTATGATGACACCCGATGCCTTAAAGTTTTTTGGTAATATAGTTATATAATGTGCAAACCACTCATGAAATAAAATTCTTTATATTTATATGTTAGAAAATTATAATAAACACTGGGACACGTCAACTTTCAAATGTAGTGGTACGCTTTTTGAACATATACTTAAATATACAGGGTGATTCGCACAAACCCAGCACAGTCCGCCCTCTTTATTTTAAATGGAATCTCTGTATATTTTTATATTTTTTGAAGCTCTTTAACAACCTGAATTCAACTAATACATGGTGTATTATGTATAATACCGGGTGAAATAATGAAATCGATAATTTATCACGCGTTAAATGATGGTATTTTTCAAATAACCTAAGTACAGACTTATGCAATTTCTGAACTAATTATCAATTAAGTTGGGAAAATTTTTGGAATAATATATTTGTTGACTGTTGTAAAAGATCAACGACAAGTAACGTTATACAACCATCATAAGGTGTATCCAGATAGAAAAACTTCATCCATATAAAATTACTTTTGTGTAGGAACTAACAGAAGACGAGTCATATCGTAGAATGCATTTCTGAAAATTATGATGAATAAACTGGACAGAAATGAAATAGCTGTTGGTACAATCTTTTTTTCTGATGAATCAATATTTACATTGAACGGGAAGGTAAACCGACAAAACTGTAGGTATTGGTCAGCGGAGAATCCTCATTGGATGCGTGAGGTGAATGTTTGGGTAGGTATTATTGGTCCTATATTTATAGATGGGACTTTGACAGCCGAAAAATATTTTGAGCCTACTGAATGAAAATATCTGATTCCAGCAGGATGGGACCCTACCTCATTATGCTTTAATGATCGGAACTTACTTAAACGCAATCTTCCCAATAAATGGATTGGACGAAGAGGTTCTATTGGCCAGCTAGATCGCCAGACCTCACGCCGTTGGATTTTTTCTTTGGGGTTAACACAAGAACAAAGTTTATGCAACACACCTGACGAGCATCGCAGGCCTCAAAGAAAGGATAACTACAGAAATTAGGAATATTTCATCTCAAACTTCAAACAAAGTTAGAAACGAGTTTTATAGAAGACTGTATTATTACCAAGAACATTTTTAGTATTTATTTTAATGTATTAAAATCAATCACATCATGTAATTTGAGTATTCAGTTTCTGGAAAACAATTATAAACACTTTTGAAATTTAACCTGGTATTATTCATAATATAAATGATATAGTTCGTTGAAATCAGGTTATTAAGGAGATTCAAGAATATACAGAGTGTTCCATTTGAAATAAAGAGGGCGAACTATGCTGGACTTGCGCGAATCAGTTTGAATATTTGAATTTATGTTTAAAAAGCGCACTATTGAATAAAAGTTGACGTTTCCCAGTGTTTTTTATGATTTATAACATAAGCACAATAAAAATTTTATTCCATAAGTGGTTTCCACACTGTATATTCCTTTTAAAGAAGACCGTCGTTTCTCTTACAATTTCAACATCCCTACGAATATCGACTGTTGGACGATTACCTAATACTTATATCATTGTCAAACACAAACATTCTGTGACAAAGAATATGCGAATAATGAGCACGATGAAAGTAATGTAAAAAATGATTATTCTCTTCCTTCAGGCCGAAAAAACTTCCAATAAATATTTTAACATGATATACGAGGTATAAAAGTGAAATCGACTGACATAAATATTCATGTATGCAGAGTTTTAAGAACTTATTTAAAATCGATAACATTAACTTCCTTTTAATTAAATCCTCCTTCACTGCATTAATTGCTGTTATTTCAACTTTTTCCATCTAAGATTTGATATTCAAAAGGAGATTTGGCGAATTATATTAACATCACATAAAGTTTGATGCGACGTACAATATCCTTAGCTCAAGATATAAAATATTTGTATTATTTCCAAATTTCTCTTTTAATCAAATTCAATTAAGGAAGACAGAACTTATTAATAGTTGTCATTATAAAATAAAACACTTGTTTACATTTTCTACTTTATTTTTGGTAAGCACGTAGAAAATGTAAACAAGTGTTTTATTTTATAATGACAATTACAACTGATTTCTACCAAGCAACGGCCCAATCTATCATAAATTATTAATAGTTATTAGTATTATGGTCCAAAGCCATGTTACACTCATCTTCTGCCTTGGTTTTCCAAGTCTTCCACCCCATGTACTTTGCACATCATTACATATTTATTATTGAAAAAACTAATATATTCACATCCATCCTTCAATTATTTCTAAACACAATAAAAGAGAATTAACTCATGGCTCAAGAAGTGAAATCTATATCAACATAGTATTGCACATTATATTATTTATTAAGTATTGTTTCTCAGGAAAAAATTGTTTATAATTGCTTCAACAAGTACTTGTAATAGGATATTGTATTCCACTTGGGTGTGTTAACATTACAATCAATTCATTAGTGAATTCAACCTACTTGATTCATATATAATTAAGAATTATATTGACGCTCTTTGAACGAAAAATTTTAAAAAAACTATCACATTGATGACTGGAGTACTGATATCAAAAATCTTCGAAATGTACAATGAAACTTTCAGTGAAATTTAATGTTATTTGTAATTTTATGTTCAATGATGTTGCAAATTAATTTTTTAATTGTTTGGAGTATACACAACGATGAAAAACAACTTAATCAACTGCCGGCGTACAATTAAAGAGATAATTCTGTTAAATTAAAATTTTATACTTATACCAACCACATTTGTTTCTACATCAAATAGAAAACCTTTGTTGGAAGAATTTTTAACATATTTAAAATTCAGTGAATAAAATAGTTGTTGAACTTGAAATTATATGGGAAGTTATTTTGAAAAAGATATGTATAGTCCGCCTAGAAAGTATACGCAAGTTATTATTTTTCATAATTTTAATATACTTCTTTTTTGTAACATTCTAAGACAAAAGTAATATATAAAATAGGTTGTGCAGATAGTCGGCTATGGCCAAAGTTGCATGTAAACACTATTTGTCAAATACTATTGATTGTCAACAGGTATAAAATCTATGAAATAATGTCGCAACTAGAAAAAAAAAACAGGTATAATATTTGTATAGAAAATAAAAAATTAGTGCAATTAACTGAACTGGGAAAAAGTGCTGTTTAGAGACAATAAATAGGATTAAAAATGGCATGGATATGAGGCATAGACCAGTTTCAAGAAGACCACGAAAGATTTAAGGAAACAATTTAAACGCTCTATTGGCCTAAGGACGACACAATCCGGGCCTGGGGTTTTGCAAATCGGCTAACAGATTTGGAAATCAACGAAATATAAAAGTATGTCCAGAAACCGTCCGTATGTCACTGAAAAGACTTGGTGGAAATCACTTAAAAAACCTATCAAAAAATCCCGTTACCGATCAAATTTCCAAATTTTCCACCAAAATTGGGGATCAAAATCTCAGCGTGGTGCTACGCCTCCCTTTATAGTTGTTGGTACCATTAATAGTGAAAAGTATTGTGGCATTTTAAACGATTTTCTTTTTTAAAAGGGGCATGCTTTTAGCCAGAGTGGTGGCGTTTACAGCAGGATAATGCAAGATACCATACCTGTCCTATACTCAAGTTTGAATGCAAAACACCAAGTGACAACCATTTCATGGCCAGCAACTTCACCAGATCTTAGTCCCATTGAAAACATATGGGGACTAATTAAAATTGAAGTTGAACGAGCACTGCCACGAAATAAAGATGATTTAATTCAGTCAGTTTTACTGTCCTGGACTATCATCACCGAAAATTATGGAGGTGACCCAGTTTCAGGTGCACCTCGACGTTTAGTCAAGTGTTCACAGTTAAATGAAGGTTGTATAAGTAAATAAGATGAATAGTTTGTTATAATTTTCTAATTCAAAAATTGAAAATATATACTGAATAATTAGCTTTGAGCTTTGTTTTTTCCGGATACTTTTAAGACGAACTATATATTAGATATTGAATGCTTCTTTAATTTAAGCTTATTTAGTCAATTTGATAATGGACATCACATTCTCCATTGAATTGATTAATAATTTGCATATTATAATACTTCATTATGATTATTTAAAAACTGAATTATGCATGTAAAATCTGAATAAAGATTATTCAAGATAATAACATAATTTGCTTAAAATTGATTCCATTTATATTTGGTACAACAATTTGCTGCAGTGTCATAAAAGGACCGAACGTCGGTCAGTGGAACTCATTGATATATTGTATCGCTTTCAAAGTAGGCTTCTTTCGGAGTGTTACATTCATTTCAATGAATAAACCAATCATCAAAGCATCAGGGAGGTACGATACTTGTTCGATATGATTTGTCAAGTATTTGTTCAGAAATTCCTTCGTTGTATCCTTGTGAAATTATGAGTTATCGTGGTGACCAGTCCACCGCAACAATTGTTTAAAGAGGTACTATTTAATTCGTGAGAAACAAAAATTTCAGCGGCTGATTTCAGCGATGAATTTCACTGAGCATTTTCTTTACTCTTCGATGCTAAATTAAGTTGAACACGTTTTGATGCATTGTGATTGTGCTAGAGTCGATTCAATGTGCCTCCGCGCACATAATTCCATTTGAAATGCAAGATTACGGATAAAATCTCAGTCTGAAATTTTTACCTAGCGCAAAAATTGCACAGCAGTCTCGGGATGAACCGTTAAAATGAAACATTTTAAACAAACCCATGATAGATGGTGGGTTAACTTCGCGGTAATATAGAGGACAGTTGTACCAACAAAAAGTGGTGAAAAAGCACTGAGGTGAAGTCAGGAGCAGTACATTTTGGTAAAAATAAGAAGAAAACTCTTCATTGAATCAAACAACACTAGCACACATTTTCGAAGAACAAGCGTGCAAAAACTGATTTGACAGAATAAATAAATTCATGAAAATTGTACGATGATTCAATAATTCAAATACAATATGGACATTTTATAGTCATCGAGTAAGTACAAAGTATCATTTCATTCCTTACAACTCAATAGGAAAATCACTTCGCGAAAAATTCATAAATAACTCTTTGCCTGGGTTCGAACCCAACACATATAGATGCAAGAAATGGAATCCACTGTCTCTCTTGCTCGGTCATTACAGCAGTTGGTATATTGCTGTCAGTATTTAGAGTTTTGAAAATTAATATACCGAATGTTAGATCAATCAGATTTCTATCTTAGAAAATATTGAGAAAAATGAGAAAAAATTTTAAATAGGAATAATTACGAAACCAATGGACCGATTTTGATCATTCATGAACCGAACTGAGATATTTAGACTCCAAACCTACCTCGAAAGTTTCATATCTCTAGCACTTTTCACTCTTTCGAAAATTACAGACATTTGGGAAAAAGATTGGCTGCTGTCCTAACAAGCGCGCAAAAGAATTTTTCCATTTCCTTTAAGCGGCATGTTTAAATTACCAGTTTTCCATATTTTGTCGACATCAATGAAATATGAAAAAAGATAATCAGAAGTTTTAATGCTGTTAAGGCTCATATTGTAAGATATTGAATGGAAACTATGCTGAATTTTTCATGATGTTTTTCTAGAATTAGTATAGAGTTTTTCCTTAGTTCTCTAGATTTTCAACTTTATAAATACTGACGGTACAAAATTATGCTATCTGCGGTAATTAAACTGACATATACTTCATTCATCATGTTTGCACGTTGAATGGAACCAGGTATAAATATTTCAAATTTGACCATAATTTTCACGTCAAAGAATGAGTTAGTTTATTTCCAGAATTACACACTTTCTATTGGTTTGGAACTGTTCTTGTAACTCCGAGATCTGTTTGGATTTACTTCAGTTGTAGTCATCATATTGGGTCAAATAACTTTCTAAACTCATAAATAGTTTAAAAAAATAAGAATGTTGCTCAACATAGAAGACTTCATAAATTATGATGTGCAATAATTATTTAGCCTTATTCCTACAACATCTGAATGTGAATTATTATTAGGTAATTTCAGTAGTCATTCATTGCGATATTTCATCAGCATAAATGCGACGGTAATGATGATCATCAAATAATGATAGTGTATTAGTGTAGATTTATTAAAAATCTGCAGTAGTGAGTGTAGTTCAGAGCTCTTATTGATAGAGTTCGATTTCCTCGCAAATGAACAAGATGTCAACCTTTAGGCACCGGCCTTTTCTTGTGCCAATGACGTCATTTTTCGCACAAAGCCCGATCGGATTTCTGAAACACAACTTTTTAAAATTCCGTCAGTTTTCGTAGAAATTTTACTCGGACTTTATTCGCTCCATAAGTTGTTGAACAATAAATATCGCACCGATTTTCCATTGTTATCAATTTAGCCGATTTCAGTGACATTGACAAAATACAAGAAAATGAGAAACACAAAATTATGGAATCGTTGTATAATTGTTGTGCGCTTGCTCTAGGGAATCTTATTTTCGAATTTTGAGCCGAAAATTATCTCAAACGACTAGGTTTGATATACTGATAAAGAATGCAAGACCAAACTTATTCTGTAAAATATACTCAGAATAGAAACTGTGATCATACGATGAAAATCTTGCATAAAGCTCGAGATAGTTCAAATGAGGAGTTTACAAATGGTACCATTTCTATACTAGTAATTTCAATATAATAAACAGGTTTGCATTTCTCACCATTTCACTTCTAATGGTAGCCATCTATCAAGTAGATCTAGACAAGAATTTGGCAGTATATCAGGTTTCATTGAAAGTGAAACGAAACTTCTACATAATCATGGTGTCAAGATCAACTATCGTTCAATGGCACTTGTAGTTCGCACCATTACAAGAAGATTCTATCTCGTTTTCTTGTCTCATTTCAAGTTTTTACTGGGTTCTTCCTCAATTTGATGAAAGTTAGGAAGAATATTAGAAGATGTTGGAAGAAATACGCTAGGATTATCGTCAAAAACTTCTGGAGATGAAAGTTCATATTCATATGGTATTCCTTGAGAAATTTTCATTGAATTCAATATAACCGTATAAAAATCAATCAAGATGGAGGAAAATACAGTCCCACATTTATAAAAAATTATTTTCGAAATCAGTGATATGTAATGACAAAAATATCAATCGTTGATTTAAATGTTAATGGCAAAATATTCTGATAATTATGATTTAAGACTTCCATTGTCTGAATTATTTAGGTACATTATATTCCGTAAGTGGGCAAAAACTTGAAACAGAAAACTGTGAAAGAAAAAGGGAGATTACAAAAATTGAAAATGGAATACAAGAAGAATATATATGGTAATTGGTAAACATCTGATAAATGTTATTTGTTCATTTAAGGATTTGCGTTTTGGAAAAAACCTAATGAATTCATAGTTCTATAATATACAAAAATTTATTTGAATGTGAGTCAATACTTGATAGAAGTAAAATTTAAATGACTTTAAATTCAGAATTACGTATTCTAACTTCTATAATATATATTGAAACTATATACAAAAACTATCAAACTGATATCCTAATATAATAATAATATAATCAGTATAAAATATTTTTCCATGTCTCGGAAAAAAACTTTTTACATCCCGACACGAAACGTATTAATACAAATGTATCAACAAAAACTAAATAACTACATATATATAACATACAACTACAAGAAAATCCACTACTACAAAATTATCAAAATAAAGGATCAAATAAAAATAATTCAACGAGAATTCCAATATTTGATAGCTATTTCGGTCTCTAAACCTCTTCAGAAATGTATTGAATTCAGATTCAAATATATCACAAAATCAAAAATTTAACTCACTGAATAAGATAAAACCCGGAACGAATAAACTCGAAGTAAGCTAAAATAGAAAGGCTTTTTACTTGATAGAAGAAATATAACAAAATTTGAATATTAAAACAAATTGATATATGTTTATCTTCTACAATTTTAATTTCAAAAAAATTTTTATTCAAAAAACTTTAAGAATTAAATTAATGTCTAAAACAAGCACCGCTTACATTTAATAGACGTATATAATCAAAACTCAATATATAATGTCAAATGAAAATAAATAAACCAACAGATATACGAAAGTTATTAAAATTAATAAATAAATATTTAAAGGAGACAAAATTTTGTTTCTGGTCTTACCTTTAAGAACACCAATTGCCTTTTAAAAACATGAACACACTTGAAGGACTTCTCAAAGAATATAATTTATTTGAAATATTCAATATATTTAAATATTCGAATAAGTTGATCCAGAAATCTCTAAAAAAGGCTCTATATCTTCAAAAAACAAATATAATTCTAAGCAATCCCGTCTTCAGACCTCAATAATATTCCAAATATCAAGATAAAAAACATAACGTATATCACAAACAACTCACCACGTGCAGAAGGACTAATGCTTGGAAACACAGATCAACTTTATAAATCAAGATTGATCTATGTTCTAACAAAATCAAAGAACAGTGTGAGTTATTTGGAAATGTCAATGAATTTAAATAAGCCTTAAAAATAACTCACACTGTTCTTTGATTTTGTTAGAACATAGATCAATCTTGATTTATAAAGTTGATCTGTGTTTCCAAGCATTAGTCCTTCTGCACGTGGTGAGTTGTTTGTGATATACGTTATGTTTTTTATCTTGATATTTGGAATATTATTGAGGTCTGAAGACGGGATTGCTTAGAATTATATTTGTTTTTTGAAGATATAGAGCCTTTTTTAGAGATTTCTGAATCAACTTATTCAAATATTTAAATATATTGAATATTTCAAATAAATTATATTCTTTGAGAAGTCCTTCAAGTGTGTTCATGTTTTTAAAAGGCAATTGGTGTTCTTAAAGGTAAGACCAGAAACAAAATTTTGTCTCCTTCAAATATTTATTTATTAATTTTAATAACTTTTGTATATCTGTTGGTTTATTTATTTCCATTTGACATTATATATTGAGTTTTGATTATATACGTCTATTAAATGTAAGCGGTGCTTGTTTTAGACATTAATTTAATTCTTAAAGTTTTTTGAATAAAAATTTTTTTGAAATTAAAATTGTAGAAGATAAACATATATCAATTTGTTTTAATATTCAAATTTCGAAGTAAGCTTTTAAGTACCCAAAATAAAACAGAAATGATCAACGTGTTGTTACGTATAACCTATAAATATTTGTACTCGGAACACAGAAAAACATAACAAAAATTATTCACCCCAAATAAAGTCCCATGATGAGAAAAATAACCAGAATTTCAAAAATAATAAATAATTAAGGAATATATTATGGATTTTTAGACAATATGAATTCATTTCATGATTTAAAAATCAATTTGAATTTACTCACATTCATTTCATTATCTTATAGATAGTGTGAAAATATGTGCATATTATGTAGAATATGAATTTTTCAACTTTTACAATCGCGACATCTCACGAATGGTGATACGTACGAAAAAGAGTATTTATATAATTTTTGTAGAGAATTATATGATCTACAACTTCTGTCTGATCTATTTTTGAGATAGAACTTACCGTTTCAGAGAAAAATGGAAAAAACCTGACTTTTTGACCTTAGTCATTCTATCAGGTGTTTTTTTCAGATTGAATGAACATTCTATAGGGATAACTGTGATTTGACAGAAGGAAGAAGTCATGTTGTTCTGACATTTCTGTAACACGCCGCAACAACGTTTACAAATTGTTGAAATTTTTTTTCAAAATCAATGTTCTATTCGCCAAACTTATAGAGAACTTTGTGAAATTTATGGTTTACATAATCGTCCATCAGAACATCTTATCCGTCGAACTATGGATAGATATCAGACAACATTTTCTCTACTCGATGCCACAACAACAACAAGACAAATAACTGTACGTACAGAAGAAAATATCCTTGCTGTAAGTCATAGTGTTAATGATGATCCAGATTTGTCTACGTCGACGTTCACAACAATTTGGACTCTGTGCATCTACCACATGGAAAATTTTGCGTAAAGATCTTGGTCTACACCCATACAATATTCAACTGTAACTAAAGCTTCTTGACCATAATAAGCTTCGTTTCTTTGCTGATTGGGCCCTAGAAAAGCTTAAGTTGATCCACTTTTTTATCGAAAAATTGTGTTTAGTGATGAAGCTCATTTCTGGTTGAACGGCTATGTAAATAAGCCAAATTGCCGTATATGCAGTGAAAACAATCCTCAAGAAGTTCTGCAGGTTCCATTGCATCCTGAAAAATGCACTGTATGGTGTGCTTTACACGCTGGAGGCATCATCGGTCCATATTTCTTTAAAAACAATGCTAAAGCTAATGTTACAGTGAATGATGCTCGTTACAGATCGATGATCAATGATTATTTGTCTCAAAATTTGAAAGAAATCTACCCAGAAGTGTTTTCGTTCCAACAAGATGGTGCTACACCTCATGCTGCTACCCTAACAATTGATTTATTGAGAGAAAGATTTGGAGATAATATTATTTCGACAAATGGTCCGATTAATTGGCCTTCAAGATCATGCGACATAACTCCACTGGATTATTTTCTTTAGGGTTATGTCAAGTCATTGGTTCGTGCTAATAAACCAGAAACAATAGACGCTTTGGAAGCCAAGATAACTCGTGTTTTTGATGAAATAAGGCCTGAATTACTCGAAAAAGTGGTCCAAAATTGGTCTGGTCGAATGCGGTTTCTCAGAGCTAGTCGTGGTGGACATATGCCGGAAATTATTTTCAAAACATAAACGTCATGAAATTATCTTTCAAATAAAAAAAAATTGGCTTCAATCTTAATTTAAATGTGTTTTATATCAATTCAAAGTTCTATCACTCTAAAAAAACACCCGATATTTCAGCGATTGAGCTACTCAATCCACCCTGGAACCAATGCAGGCGTAGATTCCATTCTAAAGGTAGCTCGGACGTAGCAAAAGCTCTTAGTGCCCGTATTGAGTATAGTTTGACTTAGTTGCTGCTGAAGCTAATAAAAAAACACTGTTATTATACCTTTCTGAGGCCCACTATAGGACATTAAATTGGTCGTCCCCAAGATAATATAGTTAACTTGACGATGGAGGAAATATTTGGATACATTAAAAACAATTATTATTATCAAGTTTCATTGCAAGAATTCAAGAACATTGGCCAAATCCAACTATAGATAATAAGACAATTAAGAAAAGGTTAAAGTAAAAGTAAAAAAATATTGTAACAGTTTTGTAGAGAATTGTATGATCTACAACTTTTGTTTAACCTATTTTCACATTAGAACTCACCGTTTTAGAGAAAATTGGAGAAAACCTGAATTTTATACCTTTGACCTTGAATAATTTGTTTTGCAGAAGTAGGATCAAAGGGGATTTTCGACATCCATTTAACTTTTATGCCAATTTTCAGCACTATGCGGATTCTGGCTAAGTCAAATGTCTATTTCGACTAGACTGAAATTGTTGTGAATTATTTAATAAGTTGTGGAAATATTTTTTATTATTTTATTTAATATTCCATATATTTATATCTCTAATTATCTCATAAATAAAGAACGAAATTGACAACTTTATTATCGTTTTGATTTCGACAATTTTTTCTTATTTATCTTCACCCAATTATCGTTTCGATCAATTAGGACTTAAGAGGATCTCCTTTGATGAAATTTTACGTTCTCACATTATGTAAGCTAATTATTGCGTTTTGAAACTTTTCGACGAGGGTGACTTCGGCATGTTGCCATAATAATACAGTTACTTTTGTAAATACCCAGTCGAATCTGCACCGCAACCTCGATATGCAAATCCGTTTGCGATGTTATTTCATCGGGCAAGCATGCGAATGGATCTAGTCACACCATTTCACCAATTAGGTAAACTTGGGAATCTGCGCCATGCTTGTGCTACTGACCCGGATATACACACACATCTTATTCACTTTTGCCATTGTCAAAACACTAATACCTCTAATGGGAAAGAATTTTTGTGGGAAATTATTATGATCTGCGAAATTACAGTTTGGGATCTATGAGCTGAAGAATAGACATTTGTGAAGGAAAGTGAAGGATAATTGGGATAATTCTTTATGAGGATATTACCTAGCAGAAGATTTAATTTGGTGAAATATGGGAAATGGAGTATCCGCTTATTAATACATCCACCTGAGCATGAACATTTGATTGAGATTTGTACGTGTATTAAATATTGGGAAATAATAGCTAACCGTTATTGATTAACATCAAGATAAGATGCTCGCGTTTGCATATTTCCTTGTTCCTTCTGATTCATATCATAAAAGTTATAAAGTTTTTGACACCTTGACCAGTCTCTTAAGGTGTTACCTGGCTAATAGAGACTTCCTTCAAGATTCACAATTATATTTAAAAAACATAATGCTAAAATTGTGGAAATTGAGTATAAAATAAGAATTTGAATTCGACTCGAACACATATTGAATTTAAACAATCCAATAGAGTACCCAGTTTAGTTGGTGGGGGCGAATACGTCAGTAAAAGATATGTGCTAGTTTTAAGGCGAGAGATACGATCACGTCTTAGATTCCTCGAGTCTGTTAGCTTTCAAAGGCTCCTTTTGGAAACAAGGCTACAACGGTAGGGTGGAACCCTACAGGAGTACTTGTACTCCTGGCCACCAAATTGAATTTGGACTCGTGGGGTAGTGGTCTAAAGCCTGCATGCTAGGCAAGAAGGGTATTTCATTAATCTGGGTTTGTTGTTCATGGACCGGGACATCTCTTGGAAGTTTGAGGGTCTTGATTATTGGGCCAGAAACTGGATCGATCGGAAGTGTCTTGCAGCTTCACGGTCTCGAGCTGCGACTGGGTGGTGGATAAGTTCCTTCCGCGTGTGAGTTATATCGTACCCTCTGACACTGACACTGCAGAGCCAGTAGAGGTAGCTTAGTACTTGGAAGCTACCAGTCTTCACTGAAAGCAAAAGGAGGGAACTTCGTTTGCGCACTAATTTGGCGTATCCGAATTGTTGACTCGATTAAATGAGATCTTGATGCAATTGGAAACCAACAATCTTGCTCATTTCAGAATCCAGAAAACACATTGTGCCACGCTTTCCAAGAAAGTAAATTCTTCAAGTTATACCGTCATAATGCCCGGCAATACCCTTGAATCAAATCTTGATTCGGGTATCCAATAATAAGTCTTGGCATAACTGAATCACTAACATCTCGAAATCAGCAAGCTAGAGGCTTCTATGGATTTTATTTCTGAACACAATATCTACAAAGCAATGAAAGAACCAAATCCAATACGCTAATGACACAGCGCTCATAACACTTATTAAGTGTTATGTATCTATGTAACAACATCATGACATGGATGAAAAATGGAGAATTCTAACAAACTCTGACAAACCTAAATTAATAATATTTGGCCACAAATTATCAGACAACTCACCAACTGCAATATGATATAAAACCAGGCCAACACATATTGGCCACGTGAATTCTACCAGGTTTTTCATATTGGCATGACGAGCATAGTTCTTTCACCAAGTGACTACTCAGCAGTCTCCATAGTTCAGCCCTAGAGGTAGAAAGTGTGATAAGGATTACGCCATATGATCGCGCGAAGCGAGAACCCCTCCGAAGAGGTGAACCCACCAGTTCCAGTTTCGGTCGTGATTCGAAAGCCAGAACCGTCTGACTGGTAGCAGCGAAGCACTATTCAACCTCTATTAGCTCTGGAGGTCTGCAGAAGTTGGTTTGTGACGCAACTCACCCGCCGGAAGGAATTCTTATCCAAGCACCCGAACGCAGTCTCATGAACTAAGATAATCTCAAGAGTGATGAATTCTATTGATCCTGGTACGAGCACCGTCTAACGGCCTGTACGTTCTGACCTATCGAACCCATGTGAAGTAATTTGATTGAGTCTGGCGTCAAGCACTAATGGCTAAGTCATTTCGTCGAGATCCACAAACCCTAAATAGTGATGCATTGATCCGGGGCCAGGACAAGCCGGTCGAACCGTCAAGTCCCGTTAAACCCCGAGTCATTTCATGAGAATATCCCGAATATGGGGGTCTGCGAACAGATAAATGAAATACCTCCCTAGTCCAGCATGCGGGCTTTGCCCTCTCGAGTCCAACACCAATGGGGTGGCCAGGTGGTACAAGTAACACCTGTGGGCAAACCACCTCCCCGAGGTAACGCAGTATGCTACAGGACGCACTCGGCCATTACACAGAATCCGGAGATGTATACTGCGATAGGGTAGAGTACGCCAGTTTTAAGGAAGCTGTGCTGCGATAGACTCCCTGTCACTGAGTTAATCAATCGGCTCAGCTCTCCATTTCACCAGAACTGCAAGACTAGGGCCCCATTCGAAGATCTTCCACCATACAGGTCCAGTGACTGGTGCGAATGTCATTACGTTAGGCACCAAGATTTAACCCTCCATTTTGCCGGGACGAAACTAGGGTCCTAGTCCTGACAAGCGCCCCCATCTCGTCAAGATCTAATGCCTCTACTTCTGAACAATCATTGACGACGTAAAAGCATTAAATCCGACCTCTGCTGGAACATTTCTGAAATATTGGGGTTCAGCACCTAAGCATTCCCTTGACCTTTTAGATTTCATACAGAAAAGTATGGTCATTTGGTTGATAAACAGCCAGAAGAGTTGTAGACCTGAGATTATTCTGTAGGTATTTTCATGAGAGTAGCCCCAGAGAAATAAATACTTCATAACAGGTCACATTCAACCGAAGAACTTGATACTCATTCATTAACTGTGAAGATTGACACTTCAAGAACCATTGTTCATCAACAATGCCCTGAATCAGTTTTTCTAGAAAAATGTGAACTCCAATGAATACACTACGGGTCATCTGATGCCCATACGATAAGGTTACCCTTTTGCGAATATTTAAAATGAAGAAAAAATAAAATATTAATCAGAAACATAAGCCAAATCATTTTGTAGGAAACCTTGAACCTTAGCTTAAAGGAATATACCTACAAAGAGAAATTTAGGATAAAAGTTTAATTGCAGAGGAATACTGTGATAGAAGCTTTCGTCTCTTTATCTTTACCTCAGTAAGGAAAAACTGCATTTGGTTTCTCTACAGGGCAGTATTTACTCAATTAGTACACCACAACTATGGGATATCCAATCACAATCCGAAATATCCAGAAAATGGATAATCCCATTTAGATATCCCTAGGTTATCCTTATTCTGAATTCATCTGTGTACTCTATAGATCACCTACAACTTTATCGTTTGAATATTCAGTTGAGATGATAATATTACGAGCACAGCTTTAAAATGGATATACTTGGTGAAATTAAATTCAGCAACAAATGACGAATGCAGATACTGTGAAAGTAAAGAAGGAACTTTCGAGTATTTTGTGCCAGAATGTCATGAAAAACCAAAACAAAGACTGCTCGCCCAATGAAATCTTCGAAATCCTTGAGGCCATCTCACCTACTGAAATTATGGAATTTGATAGAAAGCTATAGCTCGGGGAGTACCTTAGTTAGCTTAATAAAGGCTGGTATATGATGTCACTATATCTCAGTGAACTAGTACCTATAATTTCTGATGATGAATCTGCTAATAACACTGAAAATATTATTACTTTATAAAGCACATGTTGAGGAAGCCAGCTGATCTTTTTCAAGTAACACTTGCTAATACATCAAGGTTTTATTTTTCTTTAATGTTCATCTATCTGTATGCTTGGATTTTCATTTCTCTATATCCAAAAAAAATGTTTGATACTTATACCTGTGTTTAGGTTCATATCGAGAAAGAACATAAAATAAATATCTCACCGATGCAAAAAAAAGTATGTTGAAAATTTTAAGGTGAAAGTAGAAGTAAGTCGTATATATACTCAAGGAAGGCAGGTGTAGATGAATTAAGGTAGATGAATACTAAAAACACTAATTGGTCGATCTAGGCGTACCACATGACGTCAAGATAGGCGCTTCGGGCAACTAGCTTTACGAGAGCGTGTTGCTTGTCAACGTCCTCCACATACTCTGACATATTTAATCCTCGAAGTTCGAGACCCCTTTTCTCATATTTGACCGTCCGAGGAAAGGAAAAACTGTGGCACATAGTTGATGCCTTGAATGGAATGTTGTATCCAGTTTACTGCCGTCTCAAACTGTTGAAGATTATACACTGAAGGAAACACAACTAACACTAAATCAGTGTTCCACAACTGGTCAGTTTGGTGAAAAATGACTTCTGATAAATAGAAGTTCACTGAGTTGTTAATTCAACTGCATTGGTGAGTGCACATTGTAGAGCCCTAGTTCCGCGTGCGAATCTGGCGATAGCTGGCATCTTTACCTTCGGTTTGTAATGTTAGAAAACACTCCAATGTGATTAAACTAAGATCATAAAGAAGTTTTCAGTTTCCGCAATGAATTCGACGTTGTTATCGCATGCGCTGTAGAGTTGCATTGTTTTCAAGAAGTGTAAAATTTCCCAGAGTTCTTTTTTTTCGTACTGTGGGGTTACACGAAGACACCCCTTGTGGTATTTTTTATCGAATTAACGTACCTAATACATGAAAATCGTGGAATATTGAATTTTTAGTGTTTCTTATAAGACGTTTAATCAGAAGGTGGTGAGTACTACGTAGATCCCGATCAATATTTTCTGCTTTTGTGAATGCCAATTCTTATTTTTGATTTATTTCATTCTTCGCAGGTTACACAGGTTAACATGTTGCTTTATATGATATTATGCATTTAATTTCCCTTCTCATGTTCATGATCAAATAATGTGCCCTTATTCCTATGTTCTGGATAATTCATCTCATGTTTATTACCTAATAATAAATAATTTTAATAATGCCTAGAGTCACTGGGAGTGAGATCACGTGTTGCAGGCACTATCTTATAGATAGTACCGGATGGTCTTAGTACAAGATGATCTTAGTACCGGATGATCTTAGAACTGTCTTAGTACCGAATGATCTTAGTACCGGATGATATTAATACCGGTTGATCTTAGTACCGGATGATCTTAGTACTGGTTATCTTAGTATCGGAGATCTTAGTACCGGATGATCTTAGAACTGGATAATCTTGGTTCGGTACCTTCTTTTTGCAGGGGTGTTCTGTTGGTTAGATTATCTTAATACCGCACAATCTTACTTCTACGGGATTTAAAGATTCCTATTACCGAACTATCTTAGTTCCGGATGCTCTACTGGTCATTTGGAACAAATTGAAACTGAAGACCTACTGATCATATGCAGAATACTAACTATCGTTGGAGAAAGCACTATCAGTCCGACACCTTGGAAAACATTATTGTAGGAGAACCTCAAAGATAAGTACTTATGTAAATCTCGGATCTGAAGCTAACTGTAAAATTGAATTATAAATAAGAGTCACTATTTTAATTGTAAAGTTGAAATAAATAGATAGACAGTAAGAGTTTGCATTTTTCACTATTAGATTGACAATTTAGGATTCATTAGAGCAAGACAAGTTTTATTTATCTTTTCATTGGCGCACTATGAGGCATTTTACGAAGTAGGATGTTTCATGTGCGAACGGACAACATCGCTAGCGCAAGTTAGAGCGTTTTAGTTTCACCTCCTCTTTATATCATAGCCTTCGCCGTGATGGGTTAGCGATTTGGTTTGAGGTTGAATGGATATCTAAAGAATGAGCACAAGTCGGCAACTCTCCTTCTCTGTTTCAAGAATGGAAACTGGCTGTTATAGATGGGCAGTCATTTAGTTATACTGCCCTTTTCTGGGTGGAATGCAAAAGTTGTAATGAATGCTTGGGTACTGAGCTCCAAACTTGAGAGAAGTATTCTAGTCCTGATCTGGGCTTTATACAGTAGAAGAACCTGATCTGCAGAGAAATATTTCCTAGGCTTGAACAAGTATCCTAGTTTATTTGCAGCACGTCAGTCACATGTCCCCCTAACAGACCCAAGAGTTGACAGTTACGCCAAGAAGATGAATAGAATCACTTGGCTGAAGAAGTTGGTTTTCCATCAACAAGTCAGGAGTCATGAACTGAGTTTTTGTAGAAAAACTTGGAACAAGATGCCACAAGCATACACTCATTTTGTTGATGCCTAGAGGTGTACACGAGTGTATTCAGTTACAGGGTCTCCAAACATACCACCTATTTCTTTTTCGGATTATTTGTTGATAAAATTTCTTGCTTTCATTATCGTTCGTTCTTGATGTAAGGCTACCATATTCTAAACGTATTATGCTGACGAAAATATTCCTTCCGAGTGTATTTCGAAAAAAAGGATAAAAAACTTCTGTGTAAAATTTATGTTGTTATCTCAGATATGTCATTTTGACAATTGTGATTGGTCGAACAGTCACATCTTTGAAAATCGAATACCCCAGAGCAGATTCATTCAGAGAAAGTCCGAATTGAGTAACACACACTTTGCTCTTACCTGAATGTTGACAATCCGAAAACTTTCGTAATATTCAAATAAACTAACCAAACGTTTAAACATTCGTGCTTCGACTCAGCCCGCAAGAATTCGTTGGTATTCCTTGGGTGGCTCGGACAGTGCGAGAACGTTCGAATTACTTTCTCCCGTCCTTGATGATGCTCACTTTCTCTGCACCTGGAAAGAGTGTATGACAAATATTAATTGAATAATCTGGTCTTCTTTGTACACTCCTTCCGCGGATTGCGATCAATCTGATAGTTGTTAACATTGAAATCGACCGATCACGGAAATTTTTTCCGTCTTGAAAACAGCTTCTTCAGAACAAAAGGGGGGATCGGTGAAATTTATTTTGGTGCGATTGTTCAAGGGAATAACATTTTATCGTTAAGTTCAAATGTCTGTTATTTTCGAATTTTGAGAGGAACGACTAGGTTGGACTCACTGATGTCCAAAGTAATTTTGTCTGGTACGTCACACTCTGAAATAGACAGAGACTTGAAACTTTCAGGGAAGGTTTGGCTCCTAAATATCTCGTTAATGGACAAAATCAGTTTGATAGTTATGCAGTTATTCAAATTTTTGTTATTTACGCAATAGTCAAGCCAAAATAGCTATTTAACTCGGCCATAATTCGCATAGAGCTGTAAATTCATATAGACGTTGAATAAACCATTACAAATGAAATGGTCGATCCTACTTCTGCAAGAAAATTCATTCAAGGTCAAAGTTAAAAAGTCAGGTTTTCCATTTTTCTCTGAAATAATAAATTCTATCGTAAAAATAGATCATCGTGAATTCTACCGGTTAGGTAGAGCCTGGCTCTTCCACCAGGTGACTACTCAGTACTCTCCTGGCCAGGAAGCAGATAGTGTGATAAGGATACGCCTCATCATCGCGTGTTAGCGAGAACCACTCCGAAGGTTCCAGTTTCGGTTTCAGTTCAAAAACCTACACCGTGACTGGTAGCAGCGAAGCACTATCCAACCTCTACTGACTCTGCAGTATCAGTACCCGAGTTGTTTGGTACGCAACTCACACGCTGAAGGAGCTTCTTGTCCACCCACCCGAACGCAGTACCATAAACCAGGATAGTCTCAAGATTGATGCATCAATTGATCCTGGTACGAGCATCAAATCCGGCCTGTACGTCGAACCATTGTGAAGTCTTTCAATTGATCCTGGCTTCAAGCACCAACGGTCTAGCCGTATCGTCGAGATACACAAACCCCAGAAACGTCTCGCAATCGATCTTGGTTCAGGACGAGGCCGGTTGAACAGTCAAGTCCCGTTAAACCCTGAAGCATTTCTCAAGATATCCTGAATATAATAATAAGTTTCTGCGAACAGATTGATGGAAAACCCTTCTAGTCCAGCACGGGGACATTTGAAGTCCAAAGTCTATGCAACTTTGAATTTGAAAGTAGACTATAATATTGTATGATGGTTGGTGGTAGTCATTTTGAACAATACATACGTTATTTCTTTAAATAGTTAACATTTTTTTCTGGATGTTCTCTATCATTACTTAAAGATCTCGTGTATTTGAGCGCGGACAGCTCAGAGGTAGAGCATCGGGCCCGCGTCAGGAAGGTCCGGGTTCGAATCCTATTCAGGTGGAAAGAAATTTTCCGGTCCACCACCATTTCACTGTTGGGTCAAAAATTAACAGTGCTGTGATCTATAGTGGCACAAGATCGCAGTACCTAAGCCTACCCAGAACACAACTGAACTCTTAACTCGCTAAAGCTGAAAGAGCTTCTGAGGGATCTTCACAGAAGATCTAGGAGTATCAGGATAATAATAATAATTTGAATGTATTTGGTTTTCTGTTTGAGTTACCCTTCTGATAATGGAATTTTAAAATTCCAACTAGGATGTTCAGAGAACTAAAAAACCTTTTAAACTAAAACACATCCGCCATCTCTTTCGTATTAAAAAAACATTGAGGGTTGCCGCCCTCAGGTAGTTTTTTCGGAACAATTTCGTCATAGTTTGGGCGGTTCAACTGTCTATTCAACATTATCTTTTAGCGGTAAGTTCAAATTACTTTATTTCTTGAATAGTGAACCGATTTTGAAAATTTTGACTGGGTTGTGCAGTGAACATAAATAACTTTCAAACTAACCAACACTTGACATCTGTTTTCTATTCAAAAAAAGTTGATGCAACCTTCATGGTGGTGATTTTTTCGGAACAAACTCATGATGGAAATTCGTCCCCCTCAAAACAGAAATTGACCCGTTTTTTTTTAAATCTTGGAAAATTCTCCGTTTCTGAGTTCTGGGAGGTCAAGTTTTCGTTGGGACACCCTGTATGCTAAAATATTCCGTTAACTTCCTTCAAAAATGGGTAGGTATGCGACACTCCACACTCGAACAATAACGTAACTGGCAGATAGTGCTCAAGTTACGGACGAAGGAAATTAGGGACTGCAGTATAGTTTTATAGTTTGAACCACTCATTTAATTCGTGAAAGCTTTAGTATGTAAGTATTAGGAGTACAAATAAGTTTCCGCCGTTTTATTGTAGATGGCGCGGCACGGAGTTTCGGTTAGCTTTTTTTCAACAATTTAGAAACTTCTGGTAAATGAGTACTGAAAAATTTAAATATAGTGTAAGGTTATCTTACAAATAAATAATTCTGTGGTTTACCCTTGATCTAAAAGATTGAAAGACAATTTAACGGCCTCTGTTATAGCACAAGGACTATCTGTATAAAGAATGTTAAGGAAACCAAATAATTATATATTAGCAATAATAATAATAAATGGTCTTTATTATCACAATACGAAGTTTACAAAGAAAAATTACTTATTTGAGGGCGAGATTTAGCTCGTATGATCTCAGAACAAAATAGAGTTAGTTATTCGATAAGAACATAAAGAAATCATACGTCTACTCTTCCATCTAACCCCCCAAAATTCAGAACATAAATGAAAAAAAATTATGAGCATAACAAATTATAAAAATGTGAGTCTATCAATGCCGTACATACACTGAAAACTGCATGGTCAAAAGCCTCACCTCAAACAATATTCTCGTATATTAAGTCAAATACGTCAGATGTTCTAATAAGTTTATACGAATGATTCAGTTATATAAAGGATCATTGCGAAAATTGTTCATGATATGTAATTTGAATTTGTCCAATGAGATATTTCTGTACTCAAATTTCAACTCGTTCATAATTTTTGCTATTTGATAGGAATAAGATCTCGTGAACAGATCAGTATAGTGTCTTGGGATGGAAATGTTGAATTTAGAACGAATATTTCTTGAGTGTACGCTACATCGAAAAAATATTTTATTAAAAAGTGCTACCGGAGTTCTTCGATTGACAATTTTAAAAAACAGAACCGATGAGTGCAAATACCGCCTATGTTCCATGTTTAGCCAACCGGTATTATGAATAAAATAACATGAATAGAGGTTAATACTTGATAGAAGGTATATAAAATTATTTAAATATTTTATTATTTAATATATGTCAAACATTTTTGAAAGATATTTGTTTTCATAAGATTGATCAGCAGAAACAAAATTTTGTCTATTCAAAATATTTAATTTATAGAATTTTGGTTAACAATTCTTATTTATTGGATTTTGTTATATCATTTGGATGTCTTATAATGAATGTTTATTTTATATGTCGTTTGATATAAGTGGTACTTATATGACATTATTTCATTTTAATTCCTGAAGTTATAATTATTAAGTATAATTTTCTGAAATTAAATATGTAGAAGGCTAATATTTAAATATTTAAATAATTTTATATACCTTCTGTCAAGTATTAACCTCTATTTAAGTTATTTTATTCAAAACTAATTCATTTGAAGTTTTGGAAGAGGGTTTTAAAATTGTTTTGTATTTTTGAAAAAGATTTGGTTTTCATTAATATAACATCAGAAACAAAATTTTGTCTCTTGCGAATATTTATTCATCAATTTTAATTGACAATTTATACTTCCCGGGTTTTTTTATTCCATTTGATATAATATAATATAATGAGTTTTTATTTTATATTTCTACTGAATTTTAGCAGTGCTTATAAGACATTAAGTTGATTCTAAAAGTTTTTGAATAAAAATTTTTTGAAATTAAAATTTATAGGGGGCCTAACAGAATAAATCTGTTTTGATATTTAAATTTTGTGATAATCCATCTATCAACTAAAAAACCTCTTCTTATTATTTTATCGAATTTTATTCGTTACCGTTAATGAAATAATCAAACATCAGTAAATCAGTGATTCTTCAACAGATTATTACCAGATTTACCATGAATAATTATTATTCTTGGTTAAATATACATAGATTATATCGTTACTGTTCGAAATTGAGAGTGAAAGGATTTCAGTCAGACACATCAAGTAGATATCGATTAAAAAATATTCTCGAGATGAAAGTGGTATCAAGTCGTTCCGAATTCCTCATTGATTATTATCCAATGTTGGTTGGACCTGCAGATAACAATGACCCGCCATGTTGTTATAAGAACTAAAATAACAATCATTAGATGATGCAGCAGTTCATTTTACTTTCCAATCCATATTTGCATAGATGAATTATATGGAGCTCGAATAAGTTTCCGCCATTTTCCAACAGACGAAGGGAGCGTTATAAATAAATGATTCAAGATGGTCACAGCAGCAACATTTAAAATGGAAAAAAATCGAGAAAGCACGCTTGTTCAACAATTAATTTTCCCTGAAAATTTTCAAATTGTGAAATACTTCTAGAAGCAGCTGCATATGATGAATAAATGCGAAACTATCGAACTGATTTTGCCCAATAACGAACTCAATCGAGATATTCCGGCCGCAAAACTACCCCCAAAGTTCAAGTTTCAAGCTTCTATTTCTTTCCATTCAAAAGTGATAGTGTTAAGGTACAAATTTTTTTTAAACTTCTAATTCTACGATTCTCACGAAATTTCGCACCTCCAGGTTAAATATCACTATATTTTTCTTACAACAGCGTTCTGTTTATTCCATCCTCCCCCTCAGGTCCTTGTTTTCCCTTTCTAGTGCCACATTTCTATTTATTAGAGCTTGATTGATTGATGGTTGCGTGTTTGTGACAAGGTACATTTCTGACCTTCAAGGTAACTTTTACAACCCTGTTGGACAATTAGATAGGTTTATTTTGTATAATGGTTTTCAACCTCTTGAATATTTCTTTTCTTGAGAGTCTCTCTCCTTAATACATTCATTTCATGTGATGTTCAAAATTTATTTCCGAGTATTCCACCTATTGAAACAATTGAACTAGTAGAAAATTCACTAATCAAAAACAGTTAAAATACAGTTATAAGTTAATCTGCGTTGATCAACAAAAAGTTTACATAGGACAGACAGGAAGGGCTTTGCGACATAGAATTTGTGAATATATGAGGAGTTTCCTCAATAGCAAAAGTAATTCCACATATTGGAACCATTTGTAAGAGAGACGACATACTTTCAACCATAATTATGAAATTTTCCATTTACCGGGTGTTTTTTTTAGAGCGACAGAACTTTCGATAGGGATAACTGTGATCTGACAGAAGGTAATGGCCATGTTGTTTGGACATTTCTGTTCAGTTAGCATTGAAAAATTATCATGGAAAGACTCATGCTGCAACAACGTTTACAAATTGTTGAAATTTATTTTCAAAATCAGTGTTCTATTCGCCAAACTTATAGAGCACTTCGTGAAATATTATGGTTTACATAATCATCCATCAGAGCATCTTATTCGTGGAACTATCGATAGATTTCGGACAACATTTTCTCTACTCGATGCAACAACAACAAGACAAAGAACTATATGTACAGAAGAAAATATCGCTGCTGTAAGTCATAGTGTTAATGATGATCCACATGGAAAATTTTGCGTAAAGATTTTAGTCTACACCCATACAAGATCCAACTGGTTCAAGAACTGAAGCCAATTGACCATAATGAGCGTCGTTTGTTTGCTGATTGGACCCTAGAAGAGCTTGAACTTGATCCACTTTTTTATCGTAAAACTGTGTTTAGTGATGAAGCTCATTTCTAGTTTAACGGCTATGTAAATAAGCAAAATTGCCGTATATGGAGTGAAAACAATCCTCAAGAAGTTCTGCAGGTTACATTGCATCCTGAAAAATGCACTGTATGGTGTGCTTTACACGCTGGAGGCATCATCGGTCCATATTTCTTTAAAAACGATGCTGAAGCTAATGTTAAATGAATGGTGCTAGTTACAGATCGATGATCAATGATTATTTGTTTCGAAATTTGAATGGTATCGACCCAGAAGTGTTTTGGTTCCAACAAGATGGTGCTACACCTCATGCTTTTACCGTAACAATTGATTTATTGAAAGAAAGATTTGGCGATAACATTATCAAGAGAAATGGTCCAATTAATTGGCCTCCAAGATCATGCGACTTAACTCCACTGGATTATTTTCTTTGAGGTTATGTCAAGTCATTGGTTTATGCTGATAAACCAGAAACGATAGACGCTTTGGAAGCCAACATTACTCGTGTTATCGATGAAATAAGGCCTGAATTACTCAAAAAAGTGGTCCAAAATTGGTCTGGTCGAATGCGGTTCCTCAGAGTAAGTCGTGGTGAACATATGCCACAAATTATTTTCAAAACATATATGTCATTAAATTATCTTTCAAATAAAAAAAAATTGGCTTCAATCTTAATTTGAATGTGTTTTATTTCAATTTAAAGTTCTATCACTCTAAAAAAACACCCGATAGAATGTATAATTTATGCCTTAAACCTGTTAGAGTCCCTGGAGATGAATTAACAAACCAAAATTGAAATAGAACTGAACTTAGACTTATATAACTCGCCCCCGTTAAATATATTCAGATAAAATGGAATTTCCAGAGCGCCCCTTTTTTAGGTTTCAGTTTAAAATATTTTTGTACCTACTCTAATATAAACAGTAGCCGATTTCGAAAACAAATTTAGTTATTAAAAAATGTAATATTTCACTATCTGAAGATGCTACTTTGTTAGCGAAAGAATTGTTGTATTATAATAACTATAAAAATTTGTGAAAATTAAAATAACCTTATTTAATATGAATTTTCGTTAAGTGAAGACTGATTCAATTAAACATGTTTGAAAAGGTGAAGACTCCTTTGTTCTACTCCAAGTGCCCGAGTGCTATGTTGCTTGTAAATCTTCGGAAGTTATGTTAAAACGTTCAGGAAATCTCTGACACGCAGTCTATGAATGAATTAATATTATAATGATCTTTGTGAATTATAAGGAACAAAATTTATTGCAGTTCTGTAACCAAGTGATTTACCTATTTTACAAGACATTCACTTCTTCGTATATTCGAATGTAGTTTCATTTTCGTGAATTTATGGTCGTGACCAGAAATATTTAACCCATTAAAAAAGGTTGGAAATGGGAAAGCATTAAATTTGATAATTAGTATATACAGGGTGATATAAGTTGAGATTCGAGTTAATCTTGTAAATTTGTTTCCTAATGTATCGGGTGTTTTTTTTAGAGTGATAGAACTTTAATTTGAAATAAAACACATTTAAATTAAGATTGAAGCCAAGTTTTTTTATTTGAGAGATATTTTTATGAAATTTATGTTTTAAAAATAATTTCCGGCATATGTCCACCACGACTAGCTCTGAGGAACCGCATTCGACCAGACCAATTTTGGACCACTTTTTCGAGTAATTCAGGTCTTATTCAATCAATAACACGAGTTATGTTGGCTTCCAAAGCGTCAATCGTTTCTGGTTTATCAGCATAAACCAATGACTTGACATAACCCCAAAGAAAATAATCCAGTGGAGTTAAGTCGTAGATCTTGGAGGCCAATTAATTGGACCATTTCTCTTAATAATGTTATCGCCAAATCTTTCTTTCAATAAATCAATTGCTTCGGTAGCATCATGGGGTGTAGCACCATCTTGTGGGAACCAAAACACGTCGATACCATTCAAATTTTGAAACAAATAATCATTGATCATCGATCTGTAACGAGCACCATTCACTGTAATATTAGCTCCAGCATCGTTGTTAAAGAAATATGGACCGATGATGCCTCCAGCGTGTAAAGCACACCATACAGTGCATTTTTCAGGATGCAATGGAACCTGCAGAACTTCTTGAGGCTTGTTTTCACTCCATATGCGGCAATTTTGCTTGTTTATATAGTCGTTCAACCAGAAATGAGTTTCATCACTAAACACAATTTTACGATAAAAAAGTGGATCAACTTCAAGCTGTTCTAGGGCCCAATCAGCAAACAAACGACGCTTACTATGGTCAAATGGCTTTAGTTCTTTAACTAGTTGGATCTTGTATGGGTGTAGACCAAGATCTTTAAGCAAAATTTTCCATGTGGTGGATGCACAGAGTCCAACTTGTTGTGAACGTCGACGAATAAACAAATCTGTATCATCATTAACACTATGACTTACAGCAGCGATATTTTCTTCTGTACGTACTGTTCTTTGTCTTGTTGTTGTTGTTGTTGCATCGAGTAGAGAAAATGTTGTCCGAAATCTATCGATAGTTCGACGAATAATCTGCTCTGATGGACGATTATGGAAACCATAAATTCCACGAAGTGCTCTATCAGTTTAGCGAATAGAACACTGATTTTGAAAATAAATTTCAACAATTTGTAAACGTTGTTGCGGCATGAGTCTTTCAATGATAATTTGTCAATGCTAACTGAACAGAAATGTCCAAACAACATGGCTTCTACCTTCTGTCAAATCACAGTTATCCCTATCGAAAGTTCTATTACTCTAAAAAAAAAACACCCGATATTTTATACTCTTAAAAACTCAGGAAATATTCAGTTCTTTCCATAATATATAATATAATCACTGTTAAAAGCTCGTAAACACATGGTAACTTTGCAAATACCTCTCAAAAACCCTATGAAAGCTGATTTGTGACTAATGAATTTTCAAATCAAATCGAATTTTAAGGCAGTCCACTTCATGTCATGAAGTGAAAAAGATTTTTTTCTTCCCATTAAAATTTGTATTACTCATCTCTGTCTGTCGAATATTCTTCAAAATAATTATCTGCTCTATCAATAAATAAATTGCTCTACTTTTATAGATAAATCGTTAATTGTCAATTATCATAGGGAATAATCCGAAACGAAACCAATCAAGAACTTTCGAATGATAAATTTGTGTGCGCAGAATATGTTCTTCTGTTAATAATGAACCCATTATCGCTTCTTTATACCAAGATAATGGTCAATTTGATTCATATTCGCAATTTGATCTCCCATCGCTCGATCTATAGGAAATTTGTGATCGTGGAAGACGAACTCAATTATCCTGGAAGATTAGTGTCCGCAATTAGGATTTCTTCAATTACCATTCTTCGCACGATTGAAATGGAAATAATTTGGGATGATTCATTTTTTCAGTTCATTAGGATTCATGGATGGATCGAACTGTGGGTGATGTATAAATCAGAAAGTTTTGATTTCATCGGGTTAAGGAGGAATTTGTGTATGGGATACTCTTATATATTTATTCTTCATCAAAAACAACACCATTTAATTCAAAACGAAGTGTAACAAAGTTTCAAAATAGAAAGGTTACGCACGTATATACAGGATGTCCCAGATGTCGACGTCAAGCCGGAATCGGGTAACAGACTGAGTCATAGTAGTCATTAGAAAAATATTTAAAAAAATCGTGTACTTTTCAAATTATTTGAATTTTTTATTATTCGAGAAAATCACATCCTGTGATGATTTTTGAAGTCCTGTGGCTACAGTTCATTAAATTTTATTTTACCTGTGTTGTCCCGAATAGCGCTTCTGTAACCTGTGATCTTCAATTCTAAGCTAATTACTCCAGCTTGGAAAATAATGTCACTTTTTGCCAATCCAATTATTCAAAATTAATATTTCGCACAACTTTAACTGACTGTACTGAAAAAAACTGTACTACATCAGTGTGGCAAATAACTTTGAAAGTTAGCGCATTCATTAGGGATTCTAAAATGGTATAACACTTACTACATTATTCCTTAGATCGGTCAAAAAACGGTCTTTCTTAAAGAAACATACTTTCGAACAATTTCTTCGACCTTTCTAAAAATGATTCTAGTGCCTCCAATACTTTAAGAATCTGGTTTGAATGAGGTGGGGTGAGTCCTTCCATAAAGTGTGAGTGAAACAGATAGTGACGCCACTATTTGGTATTGGCACACGTAAACGCAGTACAGATCAGTACGCTACGCCCCTTGGTCTACTGCGCATCTTTCCGTATTTGATCGTGTTATTTGTGTACTTACGACTTTTGGCTTCGTTTATTAGATTTGTTTCCTTTTTTCTTATTTGAAAGTTTTAGGTCTCATCAACCACTTGGTTTATTAGAGACCACTTTAAGAAACTACATTTTGTACAATAAGTTTATGTCCAGTAAATAATTTTTAACTACTTCTATTTGACACATATAACGTAAACTGTTTTTGATTGTTCCTACGTTGTGTCGGTCACGAGGTTCCTGATATCTGGGGCAATCCATTGAGAGTTGTTTGATTGTTAGAACTTCATCACATTCTGGACATTTCGGTTTTTCATTTTTCTGGAAGATGTAGTCGTGGGTTAAGCGGCGAGGTCTTGCCTTATTGAAACTCATGGTGACAGGATATCTGACTCATGCACGGTTTCTCCAATGGTGGCGACAACTTTTTTCTTCCACCCAGTAGACAAATATGAAGTACTTGATGCTATCAAGTTTTTAAAAAACAAAACGACTCCTGGTTCAGACTGTGTTTCTGCAAGAATTTCTAAGACGATAGCAGACGATGTGGCAGGTCATCTGGCACATATGATTAATCTGTCGGTTTTTTCTGGTGTGTTTCCTGGTATGTTGAAGCATGCAACTGTGCTGCCAATATAAAATAAAAATTATGCTTATAGTAAAATTAACTATCGGCCTTTATCAATCCTTAGTGTTTTTTTCAAGGTAATTGAAAGGTTGGTAATGAATCGTATGACTGATTGCCTGAACAAGTACAATCTAATTTCTAATTGTCAGCACGGATTTAGAGCTAAAAGATCCACTCAAACTGCTGCTCTTCACTTTTTCGACCATATTTATCGCTCTTTGGATGGGGGACTTTGTGTATGTAGTATTTTCTTTGATCTCACAAGAGCTTTTGATTGCATTGCACCACAGTTTATTATCAGTTATAGGTTTCAGGGGAAATTTTTTAGATTGGATTTCAAGTTTTCTATCAAATTGAGCCATGTCTGTGAAAGTTCTTGAGACATTTTCAGACAGTTATGAAAGTTAGTTAGGTGTTCCTCAGGGTTCTGTTTTGGCACCGCTTCTGTTCATTCTCTTCATTAATGTCTTGGCCTTGTTCATTGTTAATGAGTGATTGGTCATTTTTGTCGATGATACCTCTATGGCTGTACAGGCGCCGCGCCGTGTTGAGCTTCTGAATCGCTGTGAAATTATAGTTTTGACCTTTGTACATTGGAGTCAGACTAATGCTCTGATTGTGAATATGTCCAAGACTGAAACAGTCGTATTCGAGGCAAGGAATTCTGTGGCACAGCCACTTTGTCTGCATTATCAAAAAAGAGAGTTGAAATAAAGCGGTTCAATAAAGTTTTCGGGTGTATACGTTGATAAGACTTGAGATGGTATAAACACGTAGACCATGTTTGCGAGAAACTGAGCTCATCTTTTTACGCTATAAGACCCATTAGAGACTCACTTCCCTTTGACGCAATTCTGAATGTATATTATAGTTTATGTTACAGTCATATGGCCTATAATATTTTGGTGTGGAGGAATTCTGTTGAATTCAATAGAGTTTTTCTATCGCAAAAGGGAATAGTAAGGATGATGTTCACACTTGGTTCTCGAGATCACTGCAGACCTGTATTTATTGCAAATGGTATTCTGACAGTACCTTGTATCTTTATTTTTAAGTCTTTGAAATATGTTAAGGAAAATGAGTCACTATTTGTCAAGTTGTCTAGCTTTCACAACTACTCTAAAAGAAGCTCTGCAACTTTATCTGTGCCTATCCACAGAACCACAAAATTTGAATCATCTCCATTATACCAAATTAAGAAACTTTATAATCATCTGCCTGATTCTATTAAAATTATGAATAAATTGAAATTTAAAAATACTATTAAATCATGTGCTCTGTTGAGCATACTACAGTGCCAGAGAATATTTGGATGATGATTCTTTTTTGTGATTGAATTTATATTAATTGACTTGTCCTAATCATGTAATGTCTTACAGGATCAATAAATATTATTATTATTATTAAGCGGGTATGTCCTATTCTTAAACGATTTATTAAGCCTTGGTCTGAGCGGTTGATTACCTACGTGAGATGGGACCCATAGAAATTTGACAATTTTGTTTTCCGATTTCAAAGTGAGCAGTAAATATTTAATATATTTTAGGAGCAGGTTCTTAGGATATAACTGTTTAAGACCCAATAAGCTATTCAAAGGGGTCAGTGATAATTAGATATTTGTTGTATGCTTCGTTTTCGGCATATTCTAAGTCTTTTCGGATGGCATAACATTCTGCCGATAATATGGTGTTATGGGGTTTAATTTGCAGCATATTGATTCAGATAACGAAAATTGTTATCTTATGTTGATGGATTATCTAAAGATATTGCTAAATATTCAAAAATAGTTTCAATTACAACGCAGCTCTAAAACCATTAAAAACTTTAATACCTACATAAAAAACAGTGAGGATCGACCAAATAGAGAAAATAAATCTGGAGTCTACAAGTTGAATTGCAACGATTGCCCTTTAGTATATATTGGCCAGACAGGTAGATCATTCAAGAAAATAATACAAGAACACCAAAGGAGTTGCTTATCGGATTCCGCACATTAGACATATTCTAATTATCTTAAGGAATTCAGGCATCATTTCAATGATAACCATGAAATTATTCCCGTCGAAAGCAAAAAAATCTAGATTAACAGTTTTAGAATGTCTTGAAATCAACAGCTACAATGCCCCTAAAATCCATTTGAATGAACAAACCGATTGTTGACGAGTCTCCATTACTGAATATCTTTCCCTAGAGGTATTTTGAGCGACAAACTCCAATAAACACGTTGAGTTTTTATGACTTGTTCTTCCATTATTTTGTCACGTACGTAACACTGTATTTAAACTCGGTTACACTGGATACCATCAACCAGTAGATACCTGAAGAAGCCACATCGCGGTGAAATAACTGTTGTTTTATAAACATTTTTGTGGAAATTAAAAAACTGTCCCTTATATATAGGAAAAACAAATGTTAACTTCCGCTATTTTATTGATTTACAGGACAATTGTTTCGTCATACTATGACTTCATCGGGTGAGTATTAAAACTGAGTTATACAATGCAAAACAGGACCTTGAATACACAGCTCTGGTACAAAAAATAAAAAGAGGGGCGGAAAGGGGTGGTTTACAATCAATGAAAAATGATAAGTAGGGGGGATCTGTTTAAATCTATTTGATCATTCAATGAAATTTGTTTTTTATTATATCTATTGATCTCTAAAGTTTCTAACAGATTTAGTTTCTGACTTTTGTTTTCGATATGTAATATTTCATAGTTCCTATTAAAACTATGACCAGTCTCTAACAAATGGTTGGTATAAGTTGAATTTGGTTTATTATTAATATAACATTTTTCATGTTCTCGTATCCTTGTTTGGAATGAACACATATACACATATATATGTCCCACTTATACACATGTGCAATCACTTCATGTTAACTTGTAAACTCCTGATTTTTTGTTACAATAGTTTTTATTAGGCTATCTAAAGAATTAATGGTCCTAAAAGAGATGTTCTAATTTTCTTTTTTCTTTAAATATCTAGCAATCTTTTCAGATTTTTGTCCTACGAGTTAATGAAATAAATTTTGTTTCGTTTGAATTTTGAAATTTTCGATATACTGGTGATATTGCCTTCTTGTAAATTATTTTGTCAAATAAATTATCGATAATTAACGGATGAAAACCAGTATTGAAAGCTATTTGTTTAATGGTTTTTTATTCTTTGCCAAAATTTTCTTTTGTCATAGGTATGTTAACCAATCTATAAAGAATACTATTACAAGTTGATAATTTTGGTGAAAATGAATGGTTTGAAATGAAATGAATCGTATTATCTGTGTATGTAGGTTTTCTTTATATGGAAAAGTCGAGTCTATTATTAATTTGCTCATTTTTGGAATCTATCAATAAATTATATCCAACAATTGAGATCAAACCTGAAGAAGAAGCAAATGATCATCAATTTCTTAGATTTGAAAATCACTAAAATTAATAATAGACACGACTTTTCCATAAACAGGAAACCTACACACACACAGATAGTACGATTCTTTCTGCTTCAAACCATCCAATTTCACAAAAATTATCAGCTTAAATAGTATGCTTTATAGATTGGTTAACCTATGACAAAAAAAAATTTTGCAAAGTATATAAAACCATTAAATAAATAGCTTTAAATATTGATTTTACTCCGTTAATATAGATAATTTACTTGATAAGATGAATTACAAGAAAGCAATATCACTTGTATATCCAAAATTCAAACGAAACAAAATTTATTTCATTAACTTACATAGGCCAAAAATCTGAAAAGATTGCTAGATATTTAAAGAAAAAAGAAAATTATAACATCTCTTTTAGAACCTTGCATTCTTTAGGTAGCTTAATGAAAAATAATGAAGACGTCATTGCTAAAAACAAAAAATCAGGAGTTTACAAGTTAAAATGTAGTGATTGCCCATGTGTATATGTGACAGGCCGTTCATTCCTAACAAATATACGAGAACATGAAAAATGTTATATTCATAATAAACCAAATTCAACTTATGCGAACCATTTGTTAGAGACTGGCCATAATTTTAATAGGAACTATGAAATATTACATATCGAGAACAAAAATCAGAAACTAAATCTGTTAGAAATTTTTGAGATCAATAGATATAATAAAAGACAAATTTTATTGAATGATCAAATAGATTTAAACAGATCCCCCCCTACTTAACATTTTTCATTGATTCACCTCTTTCCACCCCTCTATTTATTTTTTGTACAAGAGCTGTGTACTTAAGGTCCTCTTTTGCATTGTATACCTCAGTTTTAATACTCACCTGATGAAGTCATGGTATGACGAAACAACTGTCGTGCAAATCAATAAAATAGCGGAAGTTAACATTTCTTTTTCTTATATTGAAGATGAATTTACGTCAAGTTAGGACCGAGACAATCAAAAATTTGTCTCTTATATATTTTTAAAGTTATTAGTATGAATGGATTAAATTTATAAATATATGAACATTAATTTTTTATAAGTAGGGAAAGAGCGCAGTGCTTCTTATATAAAAAAGCCCTTTCATTCTGCTCCACACTGTATTTTGCCTCATTTCATGGTAACATATTGATTGTAGCCTATACCATACAATACAGTGAGTAAGCTTCAAAGTTAACAACTAATGATCTCATATCTTTTCCCAATTGTTACGCTGCCAATTGTTAGGTGAAAAAGTCGAAAATAAATGTATATAGGAACGGAAGAAGTGCTCATCTTCGCCTAATGATATCTACGATTTTTACACTTTCTGAGTCCACCAGAATAGAACCGAGTAATTCGAGTAAGGTACCCATTGTGTAATGTACTTTCTTTTTTGACGTCTTATTACATATTTGCATGGTCAATGAATACTATACATTATAACATTCGACCTTCTGATGACAAAAGATCTTTAGATCCGGTTAGTTCTTGTCTGGTGTTTCTACTTCCTCATTCAGCGTCATCATCATCGTGACTTCAGCTCATCAACGAGTTGGTTAATCGGAAATAAAAAGGATAAAAGAGGTTTTGTTCCTCATATGTTACGAAATAAGTTCCTAGAGCATTAATTACTCTCATATCGATATGCTCTAGGATTGTGAATTTCTTCACGATTTAAATTGTTGGTATGATTAGCAATAATAATTGGAGAAGAGCGTTATTTGGTACAAGGTTGTATTTCTGAGTTCCAGGAAGATTGCTCTATATATAACTACACAGGAAATTAGGAAAAGTGTTTGTATAATGTAGAGATCTATGGTATTAGTATTATTATTTTATAATGAGCGGGCGTCTGTCCTCGAGATCAGTTTTTGGATAATCTTGTTCGGGGGTAATTTTTCCAGTTCGCAGTTGGCTATAAAAGCCTGACCAAAGACCTCGAATCTGATGCGACTTACCACTGGGCACTCTGAGACGACGTGCAGGGCTGTTTCAGTGTCCTAAAGACACAACCGGCATTCATCGTCTTCAGCCAGACCGATTTTGTGCAAATGCTCTTTCAGCCTGCAGTGACCTGTCATAACTCCGACAAGTGTTCTTAGTTTGGCCCTATCCAGACCTAGCACTAGGTCCGCATCTTTTGGTTCGAAGCTGTTCCAAGGAATGCCTTCGAATGATTCGGGCCAGGATGGCTCAGCCAGAAAGACTCTAGTCCTCAGTTCATTCTGCCTGTTTTCGTTCGGTTAACCACGTCATGTGATTCCCAGGAATGGTTCCGGGCCTATCAGAGGCAGCGTGGCCCCAGCAAACGCCAGACGCTCTGCCTCTTCGTTGCCCAAATAGTTTGAGTGGCTGGATATACAAACAAGAGTGATTCTGATGTATGGTAAGAATCACTAAGAAATTTTTGGTACGAATATCTCATTTTGATTAGGTTTTTCTATTGGATTTTGTATGAAACTTCTTTTTAACATTATTAAGTCTACTGTGGACTGCATCCTATACAGGGTGTCTCAGAAGTCGACGTCAAGCCGGAATCAGGTAACAGGTTAAGTTATAATAGTAATCAGAAAAACATGAAAGAAAATCCAACTCCTGTATTCTTCAAATTATATTGCACTTTCTTCTATTCCATAAAATGCAAACCCTGTGATGATTTTTTACTTCTGTTGCTACAATTTTTCACTTTTTTCGAATTTGATTTTTCCTATGATATTCCGATTAGTGCTTCTGTCATCAATTCTAAGCCAGTTGCTCCAGCTTGGAAAATAATGCATGGGTGAAATTTGAATATAATTTGAAAGGTACACGACTTAGATTTTTTAAATATTTTTCTGATGACTAACTACTATGTTAGCCTGTTACCCGATTCCGGTTTGACGCCGACTTTAGGGACACTGTATAATCCGGATTAACTACTTGTTCAAAATGCAAACTCTAGATGGCCCACCTTTATAGTTTGATCCAAAAGTTTAACTAAGCATTTGTTCATTCAATTTTTCATATTCTATAGAAACTCGTGGATTTGGTTATGGAATCGACGGCTAATTATTATTTATTCATCACGCTAAAATTTCTGAATGAATAAATACTTAGTATGGGAAGAGATTTATTTCAAAATAACTCAGCAAAAATTCACTGTAATCAAGTCTGAATTCGAATAGATATAATAATGTAAAATTTTGAAGTGATACGTAATCAAAACATACTATCTTAACGATTATTACGCTTTTGTTCGGTATTTTTAAATTATGTGGTTGTTTAGGAATCTGACTTATTTTCAGAGCATGCAATTAAGTATTTAAAAGAAATTCCACTTTCGAATGAACCAATTATATATGTTGCTATGGACAGGATCAAAAAACTAGACTTTTTTCACTCATAAATAACAAACCAAAATTGAGCGATTGTGATGAAACGCAGAAAAAATTGGCTCAACTAACTAGTTTCAAGTAATTATCCTCGTTTTTTATACGATTGTTATGTAATTAATTCGACACATTCAACTGCATTATTTCCAGTCAAACTGGATCACATTGCATATGGAAATAATGACATCCAAACAAAAGATTTGTAGAAGTATAATTTTTATGCGCGAGTTCCAGGAAACAGTATAATTGTATGTTATTTTAAAATTTTGAGCTGAAAATGCTCTTAAATGTCTAGGTTGGACTCACTGATGAAGTATCCGAGGCCAAAATGATTTCTGCCGGACCAGTCCAGTCGGCCGACCGTCCGTTAAGACGCAAACTTTTGAACAAAAAGAACTGGAGCGTTGTGACTTTCAGGGTTGGTTTGAGATCCAAATGCAGCAGCTGAGTTCGTTGAGGTGCGAAATCATTTTGTTAGTTTTGCAGTCATTCACGTTTGAAAATTTTCCATATTTCCCTAACATTTTCGAAACTACAGATTCGATCAATCTTAAATTCAATATTCGTAAGCAGAAGAGCAACGCGCAGGTTCGCGCCAAATTTCGTGAGGATCGTGTGATTAAAAGTTGAAAAAAAGTTTGGATCAGTTAATCTCGGAGCGCTAGCTTAAAACACTAAGTTGCAAACGAGAAAAGATGAGTACTCGAAACCTTCGGCATATATCGGGTGTTTTTTTAGAGTGATAGAAATTTCGATGGGGATAACTATGATTTGACAGAAGATAAAAGCCATGTTGTTTCGACATTTATGTTCCGTAAGCATTGACAAATTATCATGGAAAGACTCAGGCCGCAACAACGTTTACAAATTGTTGAAATTAATTTTCAAAATGAGTGTTCTATTCGCCAAACTTATAGAGCACTTCGTGAAATTTATGGTTTACATAATCGTCCATCAGAGCATCTATTCGACCTATTGATGGTTTTCGGACAACATTTTCTCTACTCGATGCAACAATATGACAAAAAAATGTACGTACAGAAGAAAATATCGCTGCTGTAAGTCATAGTGTTAATGATGATCCAGATTTGTTTATTCGTCGACGTTCACAACAAGTTGGAATCTGTGCCACCACCACATGGAAAATTTTGCGTAAATATCTTGGTCTACACCCATACAAGATCCAACTGGTTCAAGAACTAAAACCACGTGACTATAATGAGCGTCGTTTGTTTGCTGATTGGGCCCTAGAACAGCTTGAAGTTGATCCACTTTTTTATCGTAAAATTGTATTTAGTGATGAAGCTCATTTCTGGTTGAACGGCTATGTAAACAAGCAAAATTGCCGTATATGGAGTGAAAACAATCCTCAAGAAGTTTTGCAGGTTCTATTGCATCCTGAAAAATCCACTGTATGGTGTGCTTTACACGCTGGAGTCATCACTGGTCCATATCTCTTTAAAAACGATGCAGGAGCTAATGTTACAGTGAATGGTGCTCGTTACAGATCGACGACCAATGATTATTGGTTTCAAAATTTGAATGGTATCGACCCAGAAGTGTTTAAGTTCTAACAAGATGTTGCTTCACCTCATGCTGCTACAGTAACAATTGATTTATTGAAAGAAAGATTTGGCGATAACATTATTTCAAGAAATGGTCCAATTAATTGGCCTCCAAGATCATGCGACATAACTTCACTGGATTATTTTCTTTGGAGTTATGTCAAGTCAAGTTTATGCTGATAAACCAGAAACAATAGACGCTTTGGAAGCCAACATAACTCGTGTTATTGATGAAGTAAGTCTTGAATTACTCGGAAAAGTGGTCCAAAATTAGTCTGGTCGAATGCGGTTCCTCAGAGCTAGTCATGGTGGACATATGCCGGAAATTATTTTCAAAACAAATGTCATAAAATTATCTTTCAATTGAAAAACAATTTGGCTGTAATCTCAATTTAAATGTGTTTTATTTCAATTTGAATTTCTATTACTCTAAAAAAAACACATGATATATAAGCCCTCAAGAGACTTTTAAACCCTCTGACCAAAGATCCCAGGATGAGTAAGATCATGGACCCTAGCCCATAAACCTTAGACAGACAAATAGCTCTTAATTTTTGATTTTATTAGCGAATAACCCCTTTCTGAATATTCATAAACGCGACTATTTATTCCAATGAAGGTATATCGATTGATTCATATTGATAGTGGTTATCTTAGCGACATTGACATTTACGCAAATTAATCACAGTTAGTCAAAGAGACTTAAGATAACATGGTTTTATGTTCACTGTAGCGAGACATATTCCACCATATTTGATCATATAATCTTTCACTGTCATATGACAGACGGTAATGTTTCTGAAAGCTCCACGGGCAAATTGATTTTTGATCCTAGATATGTGTGTGCTCTGGAACTTTCGAGATATGAGTTGCAGACAGTTCTTGATCCTTTGTACTGTGACACTTTGGACAGCAGCTATTGACGAAAATGATCTAGTAAGTAAATTTAGAGCAATATACGAGTAATGAGCTGAAGATGGGATTTATTAGATTCTAAACGTCGTATCGTTTACTTGATATAAATACATTGTACACTTTAGTTAAATTGAAATACATAGTCGTATATGTATCGGGTGTTTTTTTTTTGAGTGATAGAACTTTAAATTGAAATAAAACACATTTAAATTAATATTGAAGCCAAATTTTTTTTTATTTGAAAGATAATTTTATGACATTTATGTTTTGGAAATAATTTCCGACATATGTTCACCACGACTAGCTCTGAGGTACCTCATTCGACCAGACCACTTTTGGACCACTTTTCCGAGTAATTCAGGCCTTATTTCATCAATAACACGAGTTATGTGGCTTCCAAAGCGTCTATTGTTTCTGGTTTATCAGCATAAACCAATGACTTGACATAACTCCAAAGAAAATAATCCAGTGGAGATATGTCGCATGATCTTGGAGGCCAATTAATTGGACCATTTCTCGAAACAATGCTATCGCCAAATATTTCTTTCAATAAATCAATTGTTACGGTAGCAGCATGAGGTGAAGCAACATCTTATTGGAACTAAAACACTTCTGGGTCGATACCATTCAAATTTTGAAACAAATAATCATTGATGATCGATCTGTAACGAGCACCATTCACTGCAACATTAGCTCCAGCATCGTTTTTAAAGAAATATTGAGTCTCCAGCGTGTAAAATAAACCATACAGTGCATTTGTCAGGATGCAATGAAACCTGCAGAACTTCTTGAGGATTGTTTTCACCCCATGTACGGCAATTTTGCTTGGTTACATAGTCTTTCAACCAGAAATGAGCTTCCTCACTAAACACAATTTAACGATGAAAGAGTGGATCAACTTCAAGCTGTTCTGGGGCCCAATCAGCAAACAAACGACGCTTGTTATTGTTGTTGTTATTATTATTTATGGCGAGCGGGCGTCTGTCCACACTACCACTGCGTCCGCACGAACTATTGTGGTTCATCCCTAATTTATATCTCCCCGACGAGATCCAGTTTTTGGATAAAACCGATAATCTTGTTCAGGGGTAATTTTTTCAGTTCGCTGTGGGCTATAAAAGCCTGGCCAAAGACTTCGAATCTGATGCGCCTCACCGCTGGGCACTCTGAGACGATGTGCATGGCTGTTTCAGTGTCTTCAAGACACAGCCTGCATTCACTGTCTTCAGCCAGACCGATTTTGTGTAAATGCGCTTTCAGTCTGCAGTAACCTGTCATAATTCCGACAAGTGTACTTAGTTTGGCCCTATCCAGACCTAGCGCTAGGTTCGCCATCTTTTTGTTCGAAGCTGTTCCAAGAAACAATTTCGAATGTTTCAGGCCAGAATGGCTCCGCCAGAAAGACTCTAGCCTTGAGTTCATTCTACCTGTTATCGCCTCGTTAGCCACATCATGTGGTAAACCAGGAATGGTTCCGGCCTACCAGAGGCAGCGCAGCTCCAGCAAATGCCAGCCGATCTGCCTCCTCGTTACCCAAATAGTTTGAGTGGCTCGGTATCCAAACCAGAGTGACTCCGTTATACATACCGAGTCTGTTTAAAGCCGTGCGGCAACTCCAGACTATTTTGGATGTAAAACAGCTGGATTCCAGAGCTTTTAGTACTGACTGACTATCAGTAAATATTTTGATTTTACTGTGGTGGATTTGCCGTTTTATCAGCAGTTCCGCCGCGATCTCAATGGCAAATATTTCTGCCTGGAATATGGTTGCGTTTTGACCGAGACTCAATGAGATGTTAATTCTCGGTTTGCTCCCATAGACTCCCGCTCCTGTTTCGTTCGTCGTTCGCGAGCCGTCTGTGAACAAGACAAGGTCGGTTCTCAATCAAAAATAAAAAAATCTAGAAGGACGATACCTTAGCAGAAAGAATTGCTTTATATATCTTCTAGAATTCTTCGGTGTAATTGATTAATCTCAATCAATTAGTATGCAAACTCTGGGATAAGCATACTTCGATGGGTTTTTTTACAGCCTCAATATCGGGTGTTTTTCAAGAGTAATAGAACGGTATATGTCCACCACTAGCTCTGAGGAACCGCATTCGACCAGACCAATTTTGGACCACTTTTTCTATTAATTCAGGCCTTATTTCATCAATAACACGAGTTATGTTGGTTTCCAAAGCGTCCTTTGTTTCTTGTTTATCAGCATTAACCAATGACTTGACATAACCCCAAAAAAATAATCCAGTGGAGTTATGTCGCATGATCTTGGAGGCCAATTAATTGGACCATTTCTCGAAATTATGTTATCGCCAAATCGTTCTTTCAATAAATCAACTGTTACGGTAGTAGCATGAGGTGTAGCACCCACTTGTTGGAACCAAAATACTTCTGGGTCGATACCATTCAAATTTTTAAACAAATAATCATTGATAATCGATCTATAACGAGCATCATTCACTGTAACATTATCTCTAGCATCGTTTTTAAAGAAATATGGACCGATGAGCCTTCAGCGTGTAAAGCACACCATACAGTGCATTTGTCAGGATGCAATGGAACCTGCAGAACTTCTATACGGCAATTTTGCTTGTTCACATAGCCTTTCAACCAGAAATGAGCTTCATCACTAAACACAATTTAACGATAAAAAAGTGGATCAACTTCAAGCTGTTCTAGGGCCCATTCAGCAAACAAACGACGCTTATTATGGTCAAATGGCTTTAGTTCTTGAACCAGTTGGATCTTGTTTGGGTGTAGACCATGATCTTTACGCAAAATTTTCCATGTGGTGAATGCACAGAGTCTAACTTGTTGTGAACATCGATGAATAGACAAATCTGGATCATCATTAACTCTATGACTTACAGCAGCGATATTTTCTTCTCAACGTACAGTTCTTAGTCTTGTTGTTGTTGTTGCATCGACTAGAGAAAATGTCGTCTGAAATCTATCGATAGTTCGACGTATACGCTGCTCTGATGGATGATTATCTGAACCAAAAATTTCACGAAGTGCTATATAAGTTTGGCCATTAGTACACTGATTTTGAAAATAAATTTCAACAATTTCTATACGTTGTTGGGGCGTGAATCTTTCCATGATATTTAGTCAATGCTTACTGAACAGAAATGTCAAAACAACATGGCTTCTACCGTCTGTCAAATCACAGTTATCCCTATCGAAAGTTCTATCACTCTAAAAAAAACACCCGATATATATGTATAAGGTGCTGTCTAATTTTATCATTATTTTATATTTCTTTTGATTCTTTATTAGTTAATTTCCACCACATGCGATGATAATATATATGTCTATAAAGTGATACAGTGTATTTAGGACATGGTTTTTGAAATTAAATTCTGAATGTTTTCATGAGATTTATTTAGATTAAAATCTGTAGAGGTTCTGGTGAATTAATTCCAGCTATTATTCTGTAATATCAGTTTTGTTTAAAAATTGACAAAATTGGCTCAATAATTTCGGTTCACAGGAACTATGTTGTTTACACTTCGGCGAAACGAGAAATACTGATAAAAGTCTAATGATGAAACTTAAAAATGAAGGTGTTGCCAGTGGAATATTAAACTAGTAGCGACATCTGTTGTCGAATCCGCACGAAATTTCTACTCATATTATTTGACTCGGATTAGTTCAATGATTTGATTTTTTTGGTTCTTTCATAGCAATTTTTGTTTCTGAAGTTTCAGTAAGATGAATCAGTTAAATTCCTAGAAAATTATCAACAAAATTTTCGTTCATTTTCAGCCATGCAGTGCACGTTCCAACATAACTCCAGATGTATTTTGGCCTGATATCGACAATGGAACTTGCAGCACCTCAGTTCCAAGCTGTTTAACCCCTGACGGATTCTTAGAGATACGTTGCTGCGTGGAAGGCAAAACAAGTGAAGTGAATTGTACGAAAAGCGATAGTGTAGAGGATCCCAGATGTCTTGGTCATATGAAAAGCACCGTGGGAAATTCAAACGTGAAAGTTTGTTATGAGTTTGTCAATCAAACCTCGTTTCCGTTCAAATGTTCGTCAAGAACAGGACTCATGATGGAACCAAACTTTGATCTATTAACTTCTATTGGAGGTTCCAATACTGGTATATGGCTTCCCATCGAGAAATACATAGATACTTTCAGGTATTCAACTGTTAACAGTTTTTACATGGATTCGTTTGGAAATATTTCAAGTTCGAATTCTTCGGCAAGGTGTTTGATTCTTTTAGAGGGAAACACGAAAGAAGTTTCCTGTAATGAGCGCCATCTTGGTATTTGTTTGGACTTTCCTTTTATTATTTATCAATTCTCAGTGGAAAAACTGGATGATTTACTGTTTCAAATTAAGGACAGATGTTTGACTGGGGAATCTGAAAATGACAACTTTTGTTGGTTTTTCAAGCAACGTTACAATTTGAATATATTATATTTTTCCAGCAGAATAAATGTCGATGATCCGTATATTATTCTTCAAAAAAGTAATTTAAGATTTATCGTACAGATCAGAAAATACGACATTCCTAGATCTAAGGAGATAATCAATCTACATGTGGCTTTAACGAGTTCTGATTGGGAAATTTTCACCAATACATCATTTTCTGTCTTATTTTACGAAACATTTGATGAAAACCTATACCTTGACCCAAAAGTAATACTGTCTGTTTCTAACGACTCTACAACTATCAAAGAAATCAATCCGAACAGCATTAAATGGACCCAAAAGGAAGAATGTACTCATTATATCTTCTGTTTCTTCAGTGCCGCACCAGATTACCACGTAGAAAAGTTCGAGGTCTTGGAAAACTTCCAACTTGATTTCAAGGACAAAAACGGAGTGTTTTGGTGTGAGGCTTTTGATTTCGACTTGAAAACATTCAGCAGTAATGTAATATCAATCGGTGAACAAACAATTTTCCACTATATCTCGGAAATGACAGTAACAATAGAGGACATTGAATCATGCGATTCTTCTTTGATTCGATCAAACATTATAGATTTTTTTGTTATCAGTAAAAATGACAAAAACTTCTATTTTGATATCAGGAACTTGAGTGTTCTTGAATGTGAAGTGCGTAAAACGGCCAAAATGAATATTTCGATTTATTGGTTTCCTAAACATTCAGCTTATAGCCTAGACAGTATAGAACAAGAGTATTCGAAATTAATAATTGTTATTGACAATATTTCGAAGAATTGTATTGGTTCTAATTTGAATATTTCTTCCTTACATTATGTGCGTCATTCTGATTATTGCCTGAGAGAAACAACTGTCATTGGAAATCTTCCTTTCTATTGGCAAACAACGCCAAATGGATCTCAAATTACGTCTTTTCCTTTTTGTTATTATAGAACTTACAATATGACACTAATAGCTCACAGATACTGCAATAGAAACACTACAGGATCTACTTGGTCCCCGACAATGCAGAATTGTGAACCTACATCAAACGTGACACAACTTCTTGAAATATATTCAAGCGAAAAATTCGGTCAAAATGGAATTCTCCAGAATCTGAACGTTATCATAGAGAAACATCACGAGAAATTCCATGTAAACCACGTTTATTTATTGTCGAAAATTGTAACACAGTTAAAGGAAATCACTACAAATATTGACAAAGGGTTAGAAAATTTATCCCTTTTAGTGAATAACTTACACTTCATTAAGAAGGATGTACTGAAGGTCTCGCAGAATATTTATCAAACCACTGACTCTATCATGAATTCATCAGATTACATGTATACAAGTTCTGAAGGAGGGCAAAATTTAACAGAAAAAAATCACTGCTACTACACCCTTAATTTTACTGAACATCCAAAAGCTACTGGAGTCGTTCTAAAAAGCTCTGGTGAGAGTCGCCAAATAAAATTATTAGAATCAGTTGATAACCCAGTGGAATTAACGACAGAAGATGGTTTAGAAGCTGCTGTCTTCCTCGACAGTGCATTTTTAAAACATGCGAATATAACGACTGTTAAATTCTCCATATTTTTCGATAATTATCTCTTCGATAACAACCATCTTTCAGCCACCAATAGAACAATTTTTAAAGTTATGCCACCGGATGAAAATAAACTTAAGTCTTTCACTTCATTTTTAACCATGAAAAGTCAGACGAAAGAAGAAATTTGTTCTTGTTGGAAATACGGAAATATTCGAAACGATGTCCCAGAAAGCAAATGGTATAGAACTTCAAAATTCAATATCGATTCTCACCCTTTTTGTATCATCGAATCAGTTGCATACTGTACGATATTCAGTGCAGAATTAGAAGACACAAACGGTTATATTTCTAAGTTTTCCATTGAATTTCCTGACTGGGAAAAAAAAAACATAAGTTTAAATCACTCCATACCTACTGCCTTAATTAAAATACTAGATGAAATGCAATATCTACTACTTGATGAAGTGACATATGAGTTTGACTACAAAACAAACATCGTAGGAAGAAAACGTGAATTTCTAGTTGCGTGGAGATCACAAGAACCCTCTGAGTCGATAGCAGATCTAGAGAAAGGGTATAATAATTTGAAACGAGCTATAGAAATGTCAGCACAATATTTCCTTAACCATGAGTTTGTAGACTGGATGGGTATCGAATACTTAAGACATAAAAAATATTGCCTGAATGATATATACGTATCTGAAAATCTCACCATAATATTTAAGGCAACACCTCTGAATAAAACAACAATTTCATTACCTCCATGTTATACCTCAAATGGTATACTCCAGAGAAGGTGTATTGGAAATTATACTATAGGATCGTATTGGGAACAGTTGAGTAACCAACCATTTGTTGGCTGCTCTTCAAACGTAACAAACATTTTTGAATACATTTTGAAAAATTTTCCGGCAACAGAGCCAAACAAAGTTCTCAACGATTTGGCGAACATGACAGCAATATCATCACAAGACTTCAATCCTATAGATATATTTTTGGTGTCCGAAATTTTACTCTTAATAAGTAGTTCAAACGGCACTATTGAAATCCAGAGTTTATCCGCTTTAACCAGCAACATCCAGAAGACGCCAAAAGATGTCCTCAGAGATGCTCAACTTCAATACAACGCAACTGATCAAATCCTGTACTCCTTAGATCGCATACTTTTGAATTCAGTTATTACAGAAAATAAGGAAAACAACTTTTATACGGTGGAATTGAGAAATATAAATGAATCTGACGGATTAATTCTGCAACGTGATGGTAACGATTATGATGTTTCTATAGTCAATGGATCTTTCAATGAGGTTGAAGCACTAGAAAGCTACAACAATTTCGAGAGTGCAATATTCTTCAACGGTTTCAATCGAAGCGAGTCCATAATAGTATCTATATTTTTCGAAGATGTTCTTTTCGTTGATACCACGTGGACCAGAGGTGTATCTGTAATATTTGGTATCTTATTACCGGACAATCATCAAACACCCCAAATTCTTGGTGAGATAGAATTGGTTTTCAAAAATGACGAAGGAGCCGATAAAGCTTGTGCATTTTGGAGATATGGTATGGACAATGGTGCTAAAATAAGAGGAAAGTGGAAAAATGAAAGTCAACCTAACGAAAACTTTAAATTTTCATCTTGTAAGTTTAATCATACAACACATTTTGCTATGTTGATAGACGATGGGAGTAGTGACCCAAAGTACCTCAATATAGTTACAAATATTGGTTGCTTTCTTTCCACCATAGGATTCCTTGGTATTTTGATCACTGGCCTCATTTTCGAAAGGTGGAGGAAGAATTTAGGTAACATAATTTTGATGAACTTCGTGTTCACAGTTATAATTCAAATATTTTTATTTTATTTTTCTGGGTTTATCCATTCGTTGATAAGTAGAAGCAACTTTTGTATTTTAGTTGGTTCCTTGCTTCACTATTCGGTAATCTCAGAATTTTGTTGGATGTTGATCGTAGCAATTCTTCAGTTTAAGCGATTCGTTAAAGTTTTAACAGGCCCCCCTAAATGTGTGCTCTTGAAATCATTTTTGATAGGTTGGGGGATTCCTCTTATTCCTGTTTTATCTGTTTTGTTGATCGATTCTTCCAATTACACTTATTCCAGGACAGGCCTGTGTTATCCTTCAAATCTAGGACTTTATCTTGGAGTGTGGCTGCCTATATTTGTAATAACAATGATAAATTTCATAATATTTTCCTACATTATGTATAGTATATGCAATAGAAAGACCGAATGTGTTGACACAGTTAGTAATGAAATCGTATTTCAGTGCAGATTGGCTGTTCTCTTGTTTTTTATGTTAGGGCTAACCTGGAGTTTTGCATTCATAGGGGAATACATGATGAAAGAAATATTTTTGTATCTTTTTTGTGTCACCTCTACATTACAAGGATTCATTATGTTTTTGTTTTTCATAGTATTCAATGAAAGGACGAGACTATTGTACTCCTCATTATTGAGGAAAATTTGAAGAAGTAGCAGTTTTTATATAATTATTCCATTTGTCCACTAGAAATATGTAAGAGATTAAATAAAATAAAAAGTTTATTTACTGTCATCCAGTTTTCTTATTTATATTTTCAAAAATATAACTGACCCTACGATTTAGACGAAAAGGGAAATTTTTAAACTTTCTCAGCAGCCGGTCTTTCAATGGGAACGCCGCATTTTTGAATTGACATTACTCACGCATGGCAGATATTGTTAATTTGTGACATTGACAGTTGTATTTGTCGATGTCTACCATTTAATCATGGAAAGGTACAGACTACAACAACTTTCACAAATTATCCAAATTTATTATGAAAAATCGCGATCTGTTAACAAAAGAACTCAAGTCGGTCGATAACCAGGGATTGGGTCCTTGGAATGCATCAAAATGATCCGGATTTTCATCGAAATATCATCTTCAGTGATAAGACCCATTTTCACATTGTTGCATTTGGGGCTCGGAAAATCCAAGAATGATTGTTGAAAAGTCTCTCCATCCTCAACGTGTCACTGTTAGGTGCGGTTCTTTGATTTCTCTTGCAATATACTCGTTGTTTTTTAATATCAAAATGAAACCTCTGATTGAAAAAGTAAGCCTTATTTATTTATTAATTCAATCACCTGGTATATCTATAATTTGTTGGGTATTTTGCATAATTTGTCAAATGTTAATGGAAATTGGCTGAATAAAAATTAAAAACCAATTTGAATGTGAGTCAATACTCAATAGAACAAAATTTCAATGAATAATGGGAAATCCAGTCAGTTATTATAAGTTTTAGCCGAAATTTTCATTGTTGATCTAGAATCAGAAATACAACTAAATCCGATTAGCAAATATTTCCTTTATTGATATAGATATAGAGATGTCAATTTTTGCTGTTTTAAAGGCACCGACCGACAACTACATATCTTCACAAAGTACATTGTATTTTAACTGGACACCATCAACCAATAGAATGTAGATACCTGAAGAAGCCACATCGTGGTGAAAAAATTGTTGTATTATAAACATTTTTGTGGCAATTAAAATACTGTCTCTAATTTATTTAAAATAAAATAGAAAGGCCTTTTATTTGATAGAAGAAATATAACAAAATTTTAATATCAAAATAAATTAAAATATGTTTATCTTCTACAATTTTAATTTCAAAAAAATTTTTCATTCAAAAAACTTTTAGAATTAAATTAATGTCTAAAACAAGCACCGCTTACATTGAATAGACGTATATAATCAAAACTCAATATATAATGTCAAATGGAATAAATAAACCACCAGATATACGAAAGTCATTAAAATTAATAAATAAATATTTAAAGGAGACAAAATTTTGTTTCTGGTCTTACCTTTACGAACACCAATTGCCCTTTAAAACATGAACACACTTAAAGGACTTCTCAAAGAGTATAATTTATTTGAAATATTTGAATATTCGAATAAGTTAATTCAGAAATCTCTAAAAACATGCACTATATCTTCAAAAAACAAAAATAATTCTAAGCAATTCCTTCATCGGTCCTGAATAATATTCCAAATATCAAAATCAAAAAACTAACCTATATCAACAACTCACCACGTGTAAAGGAGTAATGCTTCAAAACACAGATTAACTTTATGATTTAAGATTGATCTATGTTCTAACAAACTCAAAGAACAGTGTGAGTTATTTTCAAGACTTATTTAAATTCATTGACATTCCATAATGAGATTTATTGAAGTCAAAATATAATTATATATTATATATAAAATAAAATAGAAAGGCCTTTTACTTGATAGAAGAAATATAATAAAATTTGAATCTTCTACAATTTTAATTTCAAAAAAATTTTTTATTCAAAAAACTTTTAGAATTAAATTAATGTCTAAAACAAGCACCGCTTACATTTAATAGACGTATATAATCAAAACTCAATATATAACGTCAAATGGAATAAATAAACCAACAGATATACGAAAGTCATTAAAATTAATAAATAAATATTTAAAGGAGACAAAATTTTGTTTCTGGTCTTACCTATAAGAACACCTTTTAAATTTTGTCTCCTTTAAATATTTATTTATTAATTGTAATGACTTTCGTATATCTGTTGGTTGATTTATTCCATTTGACATTATATATTGAGTTTTGATTATATACGTCTATTAAATGTAAGCGGTGCTTGTTTTAGACATTAATTTAATTCTAAAAGTTTTTTGAATAAAAAATTTTTTTGAAATTAAAGTTGTAGAAGATAAACATATTTTAATTTGTTTTGATATTCAAAGTTTGTCTAATTTATTTTTTGATTAATACGTTTCAAGTCGGGAGACATTTTTTTCGAGACATTAAAAAATGGAATGAAATAAGAAATTACTTTGTTTTCTATCACTTTTTATTATAACTGATATACAGTGACTCGAGTTTCGTAGTGTTTACTACATTTTCAAACTGAATGAACGAATTGGATCTCAACTACTATATATGCTGATTATAGGCCTCAGCAGAGTTTCGAAGAGAGGGGTTTTCCAAAGTTCCGTCTGTTCGTTAAGTAGGTTTATTATTGGTACGTGCCTCTTATATTTTTCAATTTCTATGGATTCCAGGATGTCCAGTTTTTTTCCTTTCGCTTCGACGTGCAAGATAACAAGGTTGTTCAATTCTGGGAACGTGTGATCTGTATTGAAGAAATGGTTCGCAAAATTGGAATTATTCTTCCGGTTCCTAAAAGCAGATTGATGCTCTTTGTACCTTTTATGGAAAGGTCGGCCGGTTTGTCCTATATACACACTATTATATTCTTGACAACTCAATTTATAGACTCCAGAATTATTCAGTCGGTTCTCTTTGTCTTTCGGATTAAAAAAGAGATTAGAAATTTTATGGGACGGAACTTTGGAAAACCCCTCTCTTCGAAGCTCTGCCGAAGCCTACAATCAGCATATATAATAGTTGAGATCTTATTTGTTCATTCAGTTTGAAAATGTAGTAAACACTACGAAACTCGAGTCACTGTATATCAGTTATAATAAAAAGTGATAGAAAACAAAGTAATTTCTTATTTCATTCCATTAAAATGAACTATCACAAAGTAACGGACTACTCCATCCAACATTGAAAAATATTTAATATTGATTATTTATGAGGATATCAGTTTGATAATTTTTGTATATAGTTTCAATATATATTGTAGAAGTTAGAATAAATAATTCTGAATTTAAAGTCATGAATAGAAATGATTATTTTTAAAAAAACTGCATATCTAAGTTCTAAGCGAACATTTCACTTATAAAAAAACGATTAATCATAACCACTAATACTAAGTCGATATACATCAGAGGTAACCGAGCAGTTATTAATTTAGATATGGCAAGAAACTTCCAACTTTGGCATCTAAGCACGCGAGTCTGGACACTTTCGGATTTGCAAACATACCATGAGGCAAATTTCTTGCAGCTTTTTGAGCAACAGAAATTCGCTAAAAATGGCAGTATAGAATGAGTACCTGCTGATTAATTTTATGTTTCTTGCTGGCTCGAGTCATATTTACGAAACATAATAATTCCTGAAAGGTATTTATTATGGTCGTAAAAGATTACCTCAGTCCAGATGAAACTGATCGCTCTTACACAACCTTCAGTGAAGTTGCAATTTTACATTCTCTGCAAGTTGGTGTATTCGAGGGTCCATTCGTTCTGAATGATTAGAATCGATTTTTATGGTGAAGTTGGCGCTTGATACATTCACCTATTGAGTGATTATTAATCAATTCGAGAAAGAGCAGTGAAGGACTCGGTATGAAGAATATTAAACTGTATGCTGAATAATATGCTTTAAAATTCATATATGATCATTTGAACATACTAGTTGTTCAGTTATACAATAGCTCCTTCTTGAGGTATTAATTACTATCGGGTGTTTTTTTTAGACTGATAATAATTTATTGCCACAAATTTTACATGGTTCGTCAAATCATTTAAAGTGAAACACTCAAAAATTTTTCTACTAAATAAAATGCATTTTAACCAAGATCTCATGAATCCTCTTTTTAAAAACACGTTCTGGTAAATCTTTCACGTCTGTAGGTAATTTATTGAACATTTTGATACCCCAGTAGTGCGAGAAATTTTGCGTATTTTTCTTCCTGTGCAATGGTGTATTGAAATATTTCTTATATCTGGTGTTAAATAAGTGATGTGTCCCATTTTTTGGTATGTTCGATCTGTTGTAGTGCACGTATTTGAGACACTCCTTTATATAAAGGGATGGAAAGGTAAGTATTCCACTATTCATGATAGTTCTTGCAAGATTCTCGGTGACTTGTTCCATAAATAATTCGGAGAGCTTTTTTTGTAGAAGAAAAATCCTGGTAGCATCAGACGCGTTTCCCCACAGAAGTATTCCATATAATAGCAAACTTTGAAAGTTCCCAAAATGTTTTTTTTTTATTGTCTCGGTCTTTACTTGACTAAAATTCATCTTCATTATAAGAAGAACAAAAATAGCGGAAGTAAACATTTGTTTTTCTTATATTACCAAAATATGCAGGTCTGCTCATTTCGAGAGTACCATACTTTTTCAATCTCCTAAGAAGATATACCACACTGGACAATTTGTTGCAAGTGTTATCAATATGTGCAGCCCACTCAATTTATTATCTAGGATTACACCCAAAAATTTGGCGTTCGCTGGGTACCCTCTACTTCCAAATGCTAACTCAACTGTTTTCTCTGTATTCAATTTGAGCCCATTCAAGGAGAACCAATTTTCCACTTCAATCGGTGCGAGCTTTAACCTGACTGTGATTTTACTATTATGGATCCGTCATCGCAGTACAAGCATAGACAGTTACAATGATACAATAACGATAATTTACAATAATGATAATTAATGATAATGATAGAGCTTTAAATTGAAAAAAACACATTCAAATTAAGATTGAAGCCAAATTTTTTTTTATTTGAAGGATGATTTTATGACATTTATGTTTTAAAAACCATTTTCGGGCATATGTTCACCACGACTAGCTCTGAGGAACCGCATTCGACCGGACCAATTTTGGACCACTTTTTCGAGTAATTCGGGCCTTATTTCATCAATAACACGAGTAACGTTGGCTTCCAAAGCGTCTATTGTTTCCGGTTTATCAGCATAAACCAATGACTTAACATAACCCCAAAGAAAATAATCCAGTGGAGTAATGTCGCATGATCTTGGAGGCCAATTAATTCGACCATTACTCGAAATAATGTTACCGCCAAATCTTTCTTTCAACAAATCAATTGTTACACATGAGGTGTAGCACCATCTTGTTGGAACCAAAACACTTCTGGGTCGATACTATTCAAATTTTGAAACACATAATCATTGATCATCGATCTGTAACGAACACCATTCACTGCAACATTAGCTCCAGCATTGTTTTTAAAGAAATATGGACCGATGATGCCTCCAGCGTGCAGAGCACACCATAAGTGCATTTTTCAGGATGCAATGGAACCTGCAGAACTTCTTGAGGATTGTTTTCATTCCATATATGGTAATTTTGCTTGTTCACATAGCCGTTCAACCAGAAATGAGCTTCATCACTAAACACAATTTTAAGATAAAACGTTAATCAACTTTAAGTTTTTCTAGGGCCGAATCAGTAAACAAACGACGCTTATTATGGTCAAGTGGCTTTAGTTTTTGAACCAGTGGGATCTTGTATGGGTGTAGACCAAGATCTTTATGCAAAATTTTCACAACAAGTCAGACTTGTTGTGAACGTCGACGAATAGACAAATCTAGATCATCATTAACCCTATGACTTATAGCAGCGATATTTCCTTATGTACGAACAGTTCTTTGTCTTGTTGTTGTTGTTGTTGTTGCATCTAGTAGAGAAAATATTGTCCGAAATCTATCAATAGTTCGACGAATAAGCTGCTGTGATGGACGATTATGTAAACCATAAATTTCACGAAGTGCTCTATAAGTTTGGCGAATGAAACACTTATTTTGAGAATAAATTTCAACAATTTGTAAACGTTGTTGCGGCGTGAGTCTTTGCATGCGAATTTGTCAATGCTTACTGAACAGAAATGTCAAAACAATATGGCTTCTACCTTCTCTCAAATCACAGTTATCCCTATCGAAAGTTCTATTACTCTAAAAAACAACCCGATATTTGACAATATGTATAAATAAAAGAATTAACAGAGTCAAAGTTTAAAATATTTTCCTAACAAGTTCATTTGGTCGAACATACTACTCTGTCAAGAAAGTACCGGGAATTTTCAATTAAAACAACAGTTTTACATTTAATCGTCAAAATTTATTGGGTCGCCTTCAAAATAGGCTCCATTTGCTCCAATACATCTATGCCAATGGCACTTCCAATTATCGAAACATTTTTTATAGGCGCTTTCCGTGATGGACTTTAGCTCTCGCGCCGAATTTTGTTTTATGGCTTCAATCGACTCAAAACGGGTGCCACGAAGGGGCAATTTTAGTTTTCGGAAGAGGAAAAAGTAGCAGGGAGCCAAATCCGGCGAATACGGTGGTTGCTGAAGCACGTTTGTTGAGTTTTTGGCGAGAAAGTCAGTCACAATCGTAGCTCGGTGAGAACGCGCGTTATCGTCATGCAAAATCCATGAGTTGTTCGCCCACAAATTTGGCCGCTTCTTACGGATACGCTCACGCAAACGTTTCATAACGCCTAGGTAATACTCCTTGTTTACCGTCTGACCCTCTGGAACGAATTCGTAGTACACCACGCCACGGATATCGAAGAAAACAATGAGCATCACCTTCATTTTCGAGCGGCTTTGGCGTGGTTTTTTCGGTTTCGACTCATTTTTTGCCACCCATTCCGATGATTGCTAGCTTGTTTGCATATCGTACTCGTAGACCCAGGTCTCATCACCAGTTATAATGCGTTCCATGAATGTAGAATCGGAATTACAGCGATCCAGCATGTCTGAAGCAACCTGTTCGCGATGACGTTTTTGAAGAAAATTCAGGTCTTTCGGTACGAGTCGTGCGGCCACCTTTCTCATGCCCAAAATATCAATCAAAATCGTACGTGCGGACGGTTTTTCAGCACCCTTTCCTTAATTTTATAGACGTTATCTTCGATCGAAGCCGCCGATGGGCGACCACTTCACGACCGTCCTTGAAGGCTCTGTACCACTGATATGCACGAGTTTTCGATAGAGCATTATCACCAAAGGCCTTTTGCAACATTTTCAATGCATCGGAACACGAAAATTCATTTGCAACACAAAACTTTAAACAAATTCTTTGCTCAACGTAATCACCCATAGTAAAAATCGGCACGCACTCTGACATCGACTGACTTAATCAGCTGTTGCAAACACACTAGTTGACAGATCCCGCTCAAACTTGGCATAGTAATTAAGGACAGTGGTACCAACCAAGGAAAAAAAATTTTACCTGCCTCATTGCCCCGCCAGATTTAAATCGATAATTCCCGATATTTTCTTGACAGAATGTACATGATAAATCTGAGTACAGAGAATATTTTAAATTAACAGTTACACTTTGTTAAATGTATAAAAACCAAGATAGAATGACATAAATACTAAAAAGTCTATTATAAAAGTGCAATCACCTTCAGGACAAACTGTTGAATGAGTAATATTTCGATTTTAAATTTTTTCGTAGAGATGTCATGTAAAATAATAAGAAGTGATCAGATGTCATGTGTTAACATATTTATGAAAATCAAAAAATTACTCATTCAACAGTTTGTTCTGGCGGTGATTGCAATTTTATAATAGACTTTTCAGTGATTAGATGATTCTATCTTGGTTTTTATACATTCAACAAAGTGTTACTGTTAATTTTCATTATTCTCTATACTCAGATTTATCACTGTTCGACTAAATTAACTTGGTAATCAAATATTTTATACTTTGGCTCTGTTACTCTTTATTTATACAAATGCATCACTTCAACTTATACCTATTTTGTTTGTTTTTCTATGTAGCCTTGATATAGTCTTAATATATAGACGAAACGTTGGCTCATTTTAAATTGGTCACCTGATCTCAATGGTTCTCACCCTGTAAATTGAACTTCAACAGAATGAACTAGTTTTATTTACTTTTTCCATCATAGTTTAACAAAATTCCATTCGTTTGAAATGGTCTTCGGGAAAATTTTCTTGGTTTGTTTGAACATTATAACATCGGTATCCATTCCTTTCTAAATATCTATTTTTCAAAAAGGGAAATAAAAAGACCTTTTTGAATACTATGTGGAACATTTTTGGTGATTGAAACAATTTGTATTGGGTGATGGATTTACATAACTACTTTATGTTTCCATTGATTATTTATTAATTAATTACCACCACATGTGCTGATAATATGTCTTTAAAGTGATACACTGATATCTAAGGCATGTTATTAAAATCAATTCTAAATATTTTCAAGAGATTTATTTAGATTAAATCTGTACAGATTTCGGTGAATTAATCCAGGATTATCTATAATGTTTCTGTTGATTTTTGTTCCTCTGAAAGGTGAAATCATTATTCCGTCCCTGTGTTGCGACTGATTCGGAGCAGAAGTAACTGCCCCTCACATTTAACCTTTCATGATCGAGAATAAATTCAAGATATGTTGGGAAATTCGTTTCATCTCCAGAATTACTTCATGCTCCGTAATAGAATGTTTCTTCGTGACACAGCATATTACATTATGTTGCTTCTTAGTTAATTGTCGGCCTACGTTTGTACATCCATGAGACTTCTACGTTTATTTTCTCATACTCGAGGAAGAGTTTCAGAAATTGCATTAAAATGAGAATCTTGCCTGATTTCGAAACCAACATGCATTTGTTTACCCCCGGTAATTTTAATTAGGAATGTGTAAGTAAATAACCATGTCGGTTCCCATCTGAAAACGAGTCATCAATTACCATGATTTCGGTTATTATGTCAGCATCAGGGTGTTATTAACGTTGCTCTAGTTCCATGTACTTAAACAAAAGAATTTGATGATTAGGTTCATTTCAGATATTAACATAATATCAAGGCCTGAAGTTAACTTTGGCAATTACTTGTATTTGTTCGAAGAATTTTTCTCTCCTGGTGAAATTTAATCAACTCATTCATATACAATAGTTTTTTGATAATTTCATGAATTTAGATTATATATTTAAGTACACTCGTTCCAAGTGCGCCCCATAATTCATCATAGATTTTGCCGAAAATGGTCTTGAACTGTCTGTTGTTTGCAAACACGATATCTTCTGAAAGGAACAATGTAATAAAAATTTGTAACATAAATAGAGGTTAATACTTGATAGAAGGTATATGAAATTATTTAAATATTTCAATATTAGCCTTCTACATATTTAATTTCAAAAAATTATATTCAATAACTTCAGAAATTAAATTAAAATATATTAATATCATATAAGTACCACTTATATCAAACGACATATAAAATAAATATTCATTATAAGACATCCAAATGATATAACATAATCCAATAAATAAAAATTGTTAACCAAAATCCTATAAATTGAATATTTTGAGTAGGCAAAATTTTGTTTCTGCTGATCCATCTTATGAAAACAAATATCTTTGAAAAATGTTTAACATAATCTTAAGAATTTCATCATAAAACTATCTTACTGAGAATATTCAATATTATTGAATATCTAACTGAGTTACTTTCTATATTATCTCAAGATATGTAAAAACATTACTGAAAAACAAGTTTAAAGAGAGACTTTGCTTCGTCAGTACTCAAATAACTCATATTTAATAAAATATAACATCAATCAACAACAAATATTTACTCACCCTTCAACAATTTAGAAAACTTCTGGCAAATGAATACTGAAAAATTTAAATGGAGTGAGAGGTTTACTACAAATAAAAAATTCTGTGGTTTACCCTTGATGTAAAAGATTGAAAGACAATTTAATGGCCTCTGTTATAACACAAGGACTATCTGTATAAAGATTATTTAAAATTTAATATTAAAATTATTTATATATTTTAATATTAGCCTTCTTCATATTTAATTTCAAAAAATTATATTAAAAAAAATATATATTTGAAAAATTTGTAGGTCAATAAAATTTTTAAATAGAACGAATTAAGAAATTACTCAGTTTTCTTTTACTTTTTACTAACTGAATACACAGTGTCTCTATTTCATATTGTTCACCACATTCTTAAACTGAATAAACCAAATTGTATCTCAACTATCATATATATTCGTTGAAGGCTTCAGCTTGTGTAAAACTTCGAGAAGTGAGGTGTGCCAAAGATCCGTTTGCTTGTGAAATAGTTAACTAAAATTTGAATATCGAAACAGATTTAATCTGTCAATCTTCTACAATTTTAATTTCAAAAAAATTTTTATTCAAAAAACTTTTAGAATTGAATTAATGTCTACATAAGCACCGCTCATAATTAATAGACGTATATAATATAAAACTCAATATACAATGTCGAATGGAATAAATAAACCAACAAATATAAATAGTCATTTAAAATTAATAAATAAATATTCGAAGGAGACAAAATTTTGTTTCTTATCTTACCATTATGAACACCAATTCCTTTTCAAAAACATAAAACACAACTTAAGGACTTCTCAAAAAATATAATTTATTTGAAATATTTAATATATTCAAATAAATTAATCAAAAATCTCTCAAACCTTGCACCTTATCTTCAAAAAACAATTAGAATTCCGATAATCTCTCTATCGGCTCTAAATAATATTTAAAATATCAAAATCAACTAACAATCAGTATATCTTACCTCTAATTGTTTTTTGAAGATATAGTGCATGTTTTGAGAGATTTTTGAATTAACTTATTTGAATATTTAAATATATTAAATATTTCAAATTAATTATATTTTTTGAGAAGTCCTTAAGTTGTGTTTTATGTCATTGAAAAGGAATTGGTGTTCATAATGGTAAGATAAGAAACAAAATTTTGTCTCCTTCAAATATTTATTTATTAATTTTAAATGACTATTTATTATTGTTGATTTATTTATTCCATTTGACATTGTATATTGAGTTTTGATTATATACCTCTATTAATTATGAGCGGTGCTTATGTAGACATTAATTTAATTCTAAAAGTTTTTCGAATGAAAATTTTTTTTTAATTTAAAATTGTAGAAGACTGACAGATTAAATCTGTTTTGATATTCAAATTTTGTTATATTTCTTCTATCAAGTAAAAAGCCCCTTTCAATTTTATTTTATAATTAGTTAACTGCACTGCACTGACGAAAACCAATCAGTTTGAAACGTGCGCATGTCTGCAATTTACCTCTGTGATCAACAGAACCGTATCGAGTTTGTTTGAGTATAGAATTGTCATACAGATGTATGTTAAACTGTCTCGATTTCTATAACTATCTACTACCATAGCTCATACTTCTTATCAATGATCCTTGCTGCTCATTTCTTTTGTCAGTATGTATCTTTTTATTTCCAATCATCATTAGGGCATGAAACAATATCAAACTAATTATACTTCAACATATGTCCTCATCGAGGGAAGGTGAGTTTTAAGGGCCACCTTGAAACCCCTTTCGATTTTCATCTTCGAAGACTTATGAACTCCTTAGCTTGTGCCCATGAACTTAATTCGCGAGACGAATTCTGGAGAAGAATACAGAATGCGACTAGTTTTATAAGGGGACTGAATAATGTTGAAGCTCTTTAGGGTGCGGTGTTGTGAGGTACACTGCTCTACTTAAAGTCGGCGAGGACAGTGAACTAAATTCGGAAAGCGGTCGCGTCCTCTATATGATACGCCGGGAAGCTGAAGCAGAGCAGATCAGAGTGAAGTTTTACCTTTTTTTGACGAAACTTGTTAGTAATTGTAAGATAATTACTAACGAGTTTCGTCAAAAAAAGGTAAAACTTAATTTCATCTTCAGGAATGATTCACGCGGTGCCTTCTGTAACAAAATGTGAAGTAATAAACAAAACAATATTCCTCCTGTCGATTTGAATGAAATTCGAGAAATAACCAACGAAATTATCAGTAAAACGCGAAAAAAATTCAACTTCAACGCACAGTATCTTTTTTCACAGCAATATTTCATTGAGGCATATTTGGTCCAATCGCCATACTTTTTCCGAATAATCTGTCCTAATAGTTATGAGTCGCCCTGTATATACTTGAAAATTGAATTAATCCTTTTTGTCTATATTATCTTTGATGAATCTGTCATTATTGTTGTTGATTTCTTTGATGTACGATAGGCACGTTATTACAATGAAACTAAAGTAGAAATAGAAACATATGTTTCTTAAATAAATTAATTAAGAACAATTTCTACAAAACTTCGGCCGAATCAATTCATTTTTTTTAAATAGCAGGAAGTAACAATTTCAGCGATTTAAACTAAATAGTCAGAAATTGTTTTAATAACAATGTGGTAAAATATGTCATGTATTTCAGGTAATAAAATCTCCAAAAATATCGTCATTTCTCTTGTAAAACTCTATGTTCCCTGCAATAGCATTCGAATTCATCCAGAACCTCCCTGAAGGGATGTTTTGATCCACCCTCAATCTTTTCTTGAACCATCTTATCAATTATTTCAAGATATTTCTTTTCCTCCTTTTCACTCATTTTCCGTTCTCTTTCCAACTCTTCTTCCTCTCTTTTCTGTAAGAATACAAAAAAATCTATAAATAATTCATACATCATTTATGGACTGAAAATGTCTGCTGGGAATATAAACTATTAGAAGGTTTTGAAAATGTTTAACGCCTCTGTCCAATGTCGGCAAGATTGAATCAGAATTAATTAACCGCAATCTTGTAGAAAATCAGAGTAAGGGTATGATAGCAACCTTCACTGGCAACTTTATCTACATTTTCAAGGTCACCTTGAAAGGTCACCTTGGTCGACTATAAACTGTTGAACTATTTTCCATCAGAAGAATGAAAATGTTGTGACTTCTTTTTTCTGGATTTGATATTGCATTTTACAGAGTTTGGCTCGGAATTTGTCCCAAAATTCAGTTCGATGCTAATTTTGATAGACGCTAGACTTTCGACATTCTATTTGCTATTTAATTACCTTTCCAACGAGCGTTAATTTGTGGTAATCGCTTTATGTTTGAATCAAAATCGATTAGTGAAATAGTGAAGGAGCTGGAACATTTAAATATTAACAGAAAATTGGCCTATCATATCATCAAATGTAATGAGACTGGCTCTATCGAACGTGAGCATAGAAGTGGTGGCCCAGCAACTACTTGAACTGCTGAGAACCTTCCTAAAGTGAAAAAACAATTAAACGAAATTTAAGTCGAAGTAGTAATTAACTGGCAAAAGATATTGGAATATTGCAACGATCCATTCGATGCATATTGAAGAACAGACATCTCGTTTAGGTCTAAAAAAAGGTCAGAACAATGATAAACAGAAAAAAGTTACACTCGATAGGGTAAACCAACAATACGATCAAGTGATCATTCTTCTCCCTTTCGAGCATATCAAAAGTAAATGATGGTTTGGACACTAATCACACGAAATTGATGTTCTTCTTCATACCAAAAGAAGTAAAAGTTAATACTTCAATCTATAGAAGGTTTCTTGAAGTCTTGGGCGAGTAAGCAATTCAAATCAGAATGCACCAGCTCACAGTAAACAGCATACCGTCCAATGGCTTCAAAACAATGTTCCAGCCTTCATTTTACCAAGAATATGGCCTCTCTATTTTCCAGACTTAAGCCCCCTATATTTCTGCGTTTGGGTGTATTTGGAGAGCAGGGCAGGATTAAAATAACGATAAAGTGGATGGACTGAAAACTACTTCAAGCGAAAATGTGTCAAAATCATACCGGACGTCATACCAGCATCATGCTATGATTTCATTGAGATATTGAAGAAAATGAAATTATTCAAACGTGGTTACATCGAAACCTAAGATTCCGTTTTATTTGTCAGCCTTTAAGTATCAAATACTAGAAAAGATTTTGAATTTTGTTCAAATTCCGTGCATAACCTTTATAATACCTTCTGGATTTATCACAAGGTTATGAGAGAACATTTGTACAATGATAGCCAAAATTTACGGGATTTATGTCAAATGAATTTTATTCAACTTCGAAATTTGTTTTTGACCTCAATGCCAAGGTCATATCTGGAAGTGAAATTTTCATATTCATCAATATCTGAAAATCTTTAGGAGACATCAAATAATCTTGAGGATCATAGCGGAGATCATCTTCTCTAAAATCTTCTCTTTCTACAAGACTGCAAAATTATTTGTCCCAGAATTATAAATGCTGCATCTGTAAACTATACCTTAAGTATTTTATTATATTCTATCTGTTTGCATAAGTCATCTCTGTACTGCGATATCTCTTCTTTCTTCAGTCTTTGTGCCTCTATATCCAAACATTGATTCATTTCAATCACTTTATTCATAAAGTCAGCGACGTTTTTTTCTTCGGCTTTTTCTTTCTCTTTGATCTCTTTTCTTTCTTCAAGTTGTCGAGCTCTGATATCGAATACTTCCTGAAAGAATGCTTTATTTAAATAATATATATATAAATATAATTAAAAATAGAGGAGATATAATCACATGATCTATTCAAATTAGGATGGCGAGTTTTCTATCAAATCAAATAAAGCGAAAGTTGATGAATTGTGTGATTTCATTCGGTTGAAATCGAGTTTGACCTAAATCTCTTACTGACGAGGCATTTCCTCAGGTTTGAAAATAGGATATAGTTATAGTTTTTTGGAATGAGTTATAGATTTTGAACAAGGCATTATGCTATAATTTTTCGCCAAAGGAGGTCGTTTTTGCGTCGAGTAAAGTTCAACTCTGCATAATATTCACTGGTAATCATTTTACCCTTTCAAAGTAATCAGTGTGAATGATACTACATACATCTCCAAAAACTGTTGCAATGATCTTTGTGGCTTATAGACCCAACTTGGTTTTCTCTGATTCTCGTACCTATGGAAAGGTTAACTTTGACTCTTCCAATGTTTTCAATTATGATGTAACCATATCTCGTCCATGACTACGAAATATCGTAAAAAATTCTTCGGATTGAAGTTAAATATCGCCAAACTCTCCTGTAGCGGAGAGCTCATGATCGACAGTGAGAAATCGCGGCACTCATATTAATATAAAATGTGATGCTTGGTTAAGATGTTATTCCCGTTAGTGCACTGACAAGCTGATACCCAAACCAGGACTAGTTTGTTGATTTTCGCCAGTGATTTGAGAGATTTATACAGCACCAGATGGTCCTTGACTTACATTTAACGTCCATCAGTTGCTTCAAGGTCATTGAAGAAATATAAATCATAATTTCCTTGTACTCTTTGAAGAGACATCTCTCTATAGTCAGAATTTTGATTTTGAGCCTTGTTATAGGCTTCTTTAAGCCAGTGATTCCCTATATTTTGGACCATATAATTTCTGCTTCTCGCTGCCACATCACTATACCAGTTGAAATGATTTTTCCGAAGTTGAACAGACCTTTCCATGCAATTACCAATCACATCATAGTTAACTTTAAGGAAGTACTCAACTGGCATAGAATCCCTCGCAAACGAAAGAAATTCAGCCCTTAATGATTCCAAAAACCCCTTCAAGACCCTACATGTCCCATTGTAAGAACAGTCATCAAGCCTTCTTTTCCCACATATATGGTAAAATCCAATAAAACTTCTTTTGCTGCTGTGGAAGTTGTATACGTAGCTCCTGTGATGCCTAGACCAGCCAGTCGTTGAACCTTAGAGATCAAACAAAATTTCGAATGAAAAACTTTTTGTCCAGCTACTACAACTTCACTCGAGTACATTCGCAAATTTGCTACACATATTGCGGCGGTAGTCTTGTGACTTAGACATCGGACTCATAATCGTGAGCTTGAGAGTTCGAACCGCGGGCCAAGAAGGAAATATTCTGGTTTCAGGGGACCGTCCAACTATTCACTGTTGGGTAAACAATTAACAGCTGAAGTGGCGTAAGAAAACAGTAACAAAGCCTACACAGAACCAACCGATATGGTTACCATAGTGGACATCTGTACCCCTGGGACCAATAAATAAATAAACATTATATGTTTACTCACATTACGCAACTTCTCTTTGGCAGCCTTCACTTTACACATAGCCTCATCCTGTTTTCGAACTATTTCGTTCTGATCAGCTTCCAAAATTTCCTGCATTTGACGATCTTCTTCTTTGCGCTTCTGTTTCAAATCTTCCACGTATCTCCTGTAGGTCGTCATCTCCCTTCTTGCCTTTATTCTCGACTCTGTATCGGTTTGTTGTTCCTTGGCCAGTTCCAGATCGTTCAAATGGGCGAATGCCCTATTCAAAGCGTCTAATTCATTTTGTCGTTGAACAAGGAACTTTTCTCTAAGCTCAATCTGGCTTGTGAGATCCTTCTTGCGCATTTGTTTCTCGTTTTGTATGCGGAGTTTTTCTGAAAACGCACACAGTTATTTTGGATCCAAGAAATCTTGATTTGAAAAATGAAGGGACAAATTTTCCTTTGTAATCTAATAAAACTTAGGCGAAAAGATAATTGTTAGTCGATGTTATTGAATTGTTGCCCGAAAATTGCTGAGCACACATACCTTCACGGATTTCTTCTTTTAACTGCTGCATGTTCCTTTGTATTTCTTGACGATCTTCTTCTTTCACATGCTCAATTTCTTCCATTAGTAATTCCTACAAAAACATATTTACATAGAGTTCTTCCTTTTCTCGAAGTAGTATATAAAGGAATAAGCAAGTTGAAGAATTAATAGCAAACAAAAAATTCAATGAATAGGCGTATTTGCAAACCATGATCAAATGAATTGTTGTTTTTCACCTTTCCTCGTATCTGCTGATCCCAAATATTAACCATCTCTCTTATATCTTTTCCTCGTTTGATGGCATCCTGCTCTTCTCTTTCGACCTATACGAAAACAAAATAATATTAATGTATATCATAATTATTTGTATGATATAATAACCGATAAAGCGATGAATAATACAATTATTTGCTCTTTGGTCTATCAAAATTTACGAAAAATTTCGGATTTTTTTAAGATATAAGGCGCGTACTCACTGGCGAATCGAGCCACGAACATGAGGTTGAAGTAACTGTATGTCAGTAGAGATGTCGATCATTCCTCCTTGGGAACGTCAGTCATTTCACAATACCTGCTTTGTATAAGCACCAGAGACCAATAGTCTGTGGTCTTGGTTTTTTTTATGTAGCATGTTTCTTTTTACCAATAAGTACGCGATGTAGTTATAAGTGTTAGATGATGTAATACGCGATGTAGTATAAGTGTTAGATGATGATTATCGTATAAGGGTTTTTGGGGAACCATCTCATCTTTAAGTAGTGCTTTCTTAGGTTCTGGGATACCAATGTACTCATGAAATTTTGCGAAGCTGAACTCCATAAAACCCCATCTAAAAGTATATATATATATATATATATATATATATATATATATATATATATATATATATACTCCATGTACCTATGAAAATGCACCAAAAAGAATGAGTGATGAATATCCTGAGCGCGGTCACTCATTTCTTGCTTCATTTTTGGTGGCAGATAAAGTTGAAAAGATAAATAATACATTGTCTGACAAACGTTTCTTAGTCGAGTTCGCTTTGGTGAAATGCCTTGAGTATATTAATGAACAATTGCGCCAAATCTCCTCAAATAAGAATTGAATAATTTGCTCAACATTCTTCTATTTTGTATTAAATCTTGAGATATTCTGTCAACTCAGATTTTCAGGTAAGTTTCTGTGCAATGTTTAATAACCCTAAACCTAAACAAACCTTTCAGGAAATCAATCTTATCAAAGCTAAAAGGAAGAGTAGTTTCTTATAAGCTCAATCAAATTACCTTTCCTTCTATATCCTTCATCATCACTTTATGGAAAAACAAGTCAGTCTCTCTTTCAGATTCGCGTTTGGCTTCGTTCTCTCTCATTTGTTGAAGATTAACCATTTTGGTTTCGATGTTGTGTAATTTTTCTAGAGCTGGTCTCAGCAGCTCATTTTGGTCTCTGTTGGTTCGAATTTGTGGTGAGATAGAACTACTGTATATTCACTAGGTTTATCTGCTTACCTGTACTGGAGGAATCTTTTTTCTTCGACAACTTTCAAACGTTCAGCTTCTCGTTTTGCTTTTATCTTCTCGGCTCGTTCTTTCATCTCTGCCAATTTACTTTCTTTTCCTCTTTGGGCATTATCAACTGTTTCGAAATAGAATTGTCTCTCTTCTATACTGAGCATTTCCATCAGCCTGAAATAACGTGTGTTTTAGTTAAAAATGAAGTAGAACTTATACTTACTACATTTATTTCGAATCAAAATATTCTAAAAATATATAATATATAATATATAATATATGATATATAATATATAATATATGACATATAATATATATAATATAATATATAATATATAATATATAATATATAATATATAATATATAATATATAATATATAATATATAATATATAATATATAATATATAATATATAATATATAATATATAATATATAATATATAATATATAATATATAATATATAATATATAATATATAATATATAATAATATAATATATAATATATAATATATAATATATAATATATAATATATAATATATAATATATAATATATAATATATAATATATAATATATAATATATAATATATAATATATAATATATAATATATAATATATAATATATAATATATAATATATAATATATAATATATAATATATAATATATAATATATAATATATAATATATAATATATAATATATAATATATAATATATAATATATAATATATAATATATAATATATAATATATAATATATAATATATAATATATAATATATAATATATAACATATAATATATAATAATATAATAACCTTGAACTCAGACCACAATGAGGATTCGTTGTGATTCATAAAATTCTTTGTGCTCCAATTACTCACTACGCTTTTATTCAATTTAATACTTTATGAAATGATTAGTAATTGGAAATAATACTATCTCTAGAAAAATCTTTCCCTTCGATGACATGAGAAATACAGGGCATTTTCAAAGATGACTTCTTCCTTTTACTGAAGGTAGAACTCGTTGAAATAAATAATTTCACCATGTGTCAATTCACTATCGTAAATATAAACAATCCAACGGTAACTACAGATAAGTGATCCTGTGAGCTTTTTTACTGAATTACTTGAATTCATTGAGAAATGCTGCATATTCGTTCGTATCTTGAACTTCTATGAAGGGTGCAAGCAAATTTCATCAGCAATGATCAATCGTCGATATCTGTGAATGTTCATTAATTCAATGCATAAATAGAAAACTTTGAATAATGTATGTGAATAAATTCGACCACTTAATGACCTTCACCTATTAATTCCAACGAGTTCTTCAAACCGAAACGAACGCCACCCTGAAATTTTTCAGCATTCTCATAAATAGAATTGTAAAAATTTCAAAGTTTTTATCATTCTATTGTCATTCAATACTCTTGAGGGGATTGCCCACCCTTTTAGGAGGGCGATGGTACTCACACGAATATGCAATCAAAAGATTTCCCCTTCAAATAAAAATTTAACTGTAATGTATTCTCTTCTAACGAAAAATGTTTTTTCGACCATCGAATTGAAATATCACAATTTTCCTATTAGTCAAACTCACTTTTGACGTCTTAATTCCAGGGCTTCATCTGCGGCCTTTATCTTGGCTTCTACTTTTTTTTTAATGTCTCTCTCGAGATCTTTCTTGTCATAATGGTTGAAATACTGTATGAATATTTTGTCGTTCCTCGCTTCCATCTTGAACATCTTCGTCATTTTGTCCAGAGTTTCCTTCAACCGTTGCTTATAGTGCAGAAGTCTGACATTGTAGTTTGTATTTGGTGATCTTGCATTCTGTTGGTGAAATATTTCATTATCATCTGACTGTCTGCAAATTCTGCAATCACTTATTTAAGTGACTTTTCACTACAACTACATGTTATCGGTTTGTTTTCAATTTTCAATAATTCACTGTATTTTTCGACCTAAGAGTTTCTTCGAAAAAAAAGTTTTCAAAATGTTGATATACATCAACCTTCCGCTAGCAATGTTTGGTAGAAAAAATTTAAAGACTTACATGTGCATAATTGTATGGTTGATGATATGGCATGTTGATATCTTGCAATTTTTTCCGCCATTGTGTTGGTTTGGGCTTTTTGGGAAATTCTAAGGGACCGCCAAACATTATTGCTGTAAGACTTTCCTAAAACAGTACAATGATTTGTCGTTAATCGACAGTCGTACGTAAAGAATGGATTCGATCAAACGTTTCCAGGGATACCAAGCTGATAATGTTTTATCAATAAGTCATTGTTTCGCTCTTTGATATGCTTCACAAAGTATGAATAATTTATTCCTAAAGTTCTAGAATGGTGGGAGTTTCTGAAGAATTTGAATTAGTTTTTTTCGGAAAAATGTTTCACTGATTGAAAATTTCATACATTTCGGTCGTTCAACAAGACAAGAGAAAAACAAATTCACAAGGAGTGGCGAGGTGACATATCGGCTGATATGTTCCTGAGTAATGAATAATATACAACTATGTTGATCAAATTTGACGCAATCCATCAACATGGTCACCTTTCTTGAAGCGTTAATTGCGTAACAACCATTTCAGCGCTTCTCTAACTTTTCGATACCTTTCTTGAAGAACGATTTATCTTTGGTCTCAAAATAAGCATTTGCTTCCCCTATCACTCACTCATTCAAACCAAATCTCATCCAGGTAACCTTCCTTTAGAACTGTGAAGAGGTGAAAGCCACTGGACACCAAATATGGAGAATAGGATGGCAGCGGAAGTAATTATAGATATGATATTCAGTTCTTGTCCAGATAACCTAGCTAATTTGAGGAACCTTCCTTCTGTTGGAATATCCGATCACGTTGTTTTGAAGTTCAATTTACGCAGAAATAAAACTATAAAATGTACTATTCTGAGAGAAATTATTAACTACAATGACCCGAATGACGGTCTAGATGGCATATACAGGCTGGATTTTCTTTCTCGCTCAACTATTCAAGAAAACTGGAAATCATTCCAAGCCGTAAACGTAAATCTTGTTTCAGCGAATACTCTAACCTTTTCTGTCAAATCATTTCCTTTGAAGATATAAAATCGTCTTTTGCACAAACTTTAACATGTGTGTATTCGAGGAAAACTTCCAAAGTAGATATCCGCATTTTTATCCAATAGTGAGTTTAGCGTTAAAGTATGGTCACACGAGAGTACTGAACGGTCAGTAATTAGTGGCGTTCCACAAGAGTCGGTTCTGGGCCGTCTTCAGTTTTTAATATACACGGCAGATGTACCCCATCACTCAAAATCGTTTTATGAACTTAATGATGATGATAACAAAATATTTGTCAACACCCTTCAGAGTCCCCAGAACATTCAGAAGGACCTTAACTCCTCAAGTCGAGATTTGTTACCAAGTGATGTGTTCTTAGAAGTTTTTATAGCTCAGTGAAACATAAGTATAAAAAAAGTTTAGGAAGAAATAAGAACCGACAGAGAAAATCTCTAGAATAATTATTTAGGTTTGGAGCTCTCCCAAAAGTTCCTTAGGAACTTTGGTGCTGAGAGATCAAAAAACTATCTTGACCTCAGTAAACACATGCTACATTATCCCACAGGATTTCTGGTACCACATTGCCGCCTCAGAAAGTATTAAATAAGATAAGGTTTAACTGAAAATGGCACATGCATATTCTTTGAGAAAAAGGAAGAAACTTTTGAATATCTTGTGATAGAATGCATCGTGACTGGAAGCAAACTGAAGAAGAGTAATTTGAATCATAAAAGAGGAGAAATGCTCTCAGTTGTTTCTTTTCATTAGAACTTGGTGAGCAGCTGTACCTCGAGATATAGTTAGCTCAAGAAACATATATCATTAAGACACAGTGCATCAAAACTCATTACTTTAAGTAACGATAAAATTTCTAGGCAGCCGATGATCCACATGATATACCTAATAACTAACGCCATGAAAAAGAAAGTCAATCTACCCGACATTTGTTGAGTAGTTAACCCTTCTGAATTTCGACAATAGGGTCAAGGAAATATACCAGTCAAGTCAAGTAAATATTGACTGCATTACTGAATAAACAAACATGACTGTTCCATACAGAATATTCAACCTGTATACGTCCTCGTATTTTTAATTTCTCTTCAAAGATCGGCATGAACCACATTAAATTAGAAAAAATCTTTGATCTCAGATATTTTGTTATCAATTCATATCCAAGAACTTATCTTTTTCATTGAGAATTTCAATATATAATCAATGTTGAAAACATAAAATGAATATTCATGTCGATGAATTAAGTTTCAGTTAAAGGCTACTATCAAATGATGATCGTCCTTACCTTTCACTGCTCAATTCTTTTTTCTTATAATGGCTATGTTATTCAACTTTTGAAATGTCAATATTCAAACAATATACGCAATGAATAGCGTATATCATCATTCAAACTTCTGTTAGGTGTTAGGTTTCGATAATTAACTATACAAATTCCTTCACTGAATCGCTTGTACCATATAAATTCGGTCAAGACTGCACTGGAAATTGACCATTTCTTCTTCTTTTATTCCATTATATGTGCCCGGAAACTGATTCCATTTACACATCTCAAAATTAATTTTTCTGGTGATTCCATTCGAAATGGGTCTTGACGTTGTCAATAATCAGCAGGCTTTAACTTTTTGAAGTTGTGCTACATATTTTCGAAAGAGCTTTTTAAAGAGAGTTTGTTTCGAAGAATATCTTCAGTTTATGTTCGGCATTTTTTTTTCATAATACCGTTATGAAACAGTTCTGTCTACACTAAAAGTTTGTTGTCTATGTTCGATGAATAGTCTCTATTTACTTTGGATTATTTTATCTCCTTTTTATATCAGCTGAATGATGAGTATTAATTCTATCGGGTGTTTTTTTAGAGTGATAGAACTTCAAATTGGAATAAAACACATTTAAATTAAAATTGAAACTAAATTTTCTTTTTATTTTAAATATAATTTTATGACATTTATGTTTTAAAAATAATTTCAGGCATATGTCCACCACGACTTGCTCTGAGGAACCGCATTCGACCAGATCAATTTTGGACCACTTTTTCGAGTAATTCAGGCCTTATTTCATCAAAAGTACGAGTTATGTTGGCTTACAAAGCGTCTATTGTTTCTGGTTTATCAGCATAAACCAATGACTTGATATAACCCCAAAGAAAATAATCCAGTGGAGTTATGTCGCATGATCTTGGAGGCCAATTAATTGGACAATTACTCATCATTTTGGTCCATTCGAACCGGTTGACTAGTGATTTCTTATTTTCTTTCTTTTCATTTCGAGATTTCCACGTGGGTCACCATCAAATTATTATTAATTTTCATTCATATCGATTGTAGGAAATCGATAAATCCGTACAAACAGTATACGCTTATCGCTTCATACAAAAAAACCATATGTTCAACTTAGGTTCACTTCAATCGATATAAACATATTCTTTCATTCCGCATATTTCTTCTTTCAATTCATATTGGAAAATAATTAAAACTCAAATACGATTACAACTTCCAAAGTTTTCGTTGACACCCTTTCTGTTCTAATAAACTTTCTTTATATTATCTTTTCTTCGCATAATTTGGTTCTTTACATATATCACTTTATATTTACATTCATTCAATAAAATATTTCACAAAAAATGAGTAACATCAAAAGATTTGAAAGCAAACGTAAAATATACGTTAGTCGAATTTCGGAATTTTACATTATTGCAAAGCAAAGCTTAACTGATACGTCGAAAGGAGGGCAATTAAAGGCTAGGTATGATGATATTAAAAAATTATTTGAGCGGTTTTCAGAATGTCATAATGAGATTATAATGCTGATTGAGGATGAGGCGGAATTTGATACACATGAGAAAATAAGAAGGGAGACTGAAAACTTTTATTATGAAGGTTTGTCTATTTATCATAACATGAGTAAAAATGATACTTCTAATTCGTCGTCGGTTAGTGTTGAAGCTTCTGCAAAACTCCCACCTCTTAATATACCCACTTTTGACGGTGATCCAAAAATTTGGTCAACTTTTCATGATCTGTTCGAGAAATTAATTCATGATAATTCCAATCTTTCAAATGTTGAAAAGTTCAGATATTTATTTTCCTTCCTAAAAGACGAGCCTTTGAAATTACTAAATGGTATCGCCATAAATAACGACAATTATAACACCGCTTTCAAAAAACTTATTGACAGATATCAAAATAAAAGACTTATAGCTTCGAATGCATTAGATTCAATTTTTTTCATTTCACTAAAAGGCAATACTGCAAAAGATTTTCGTATTCTACTCAATACCTTTTCCGAATCATTGGCAGTTCTTAATGCTTTAAATTTCAGTACAGATCAGTGGGATTTTTTACTTTTCTATATACTTCTAGGGAAACTAGATATTGAGACTCGAACTAATTTTGAAATTCAAACTGATTCTAGCAAAATTCCAGAATATAAGGAACTTTATAATTTTGTTGAAATTAAATGCAAGGCCCTAGAATCCGTTCAACATTTGACTACTTCTAAAAATAAAGTATTTGCAGTAAGCAAAGAGAAGTGTAATAATAAATATAATTCCAAGACCAGCAATAGTTTTTCATTACAAACAAAAAATACTCATTATAATTCCAATGTTAAGTGTTACCTTTGCAAAGGTTCACATGGATTGTCGAAATGCTCTGATTTCTTGTCAAAATCTCCGAATGATCGTTTTTCTTTCGTCAAACAAAATAAACTGTGTTTGAATTGCTTACATCATTCGCATAATCTAAATAATTGTCTTTCGTCGTACAAATGTCGCACTTGTAATAACCGTCATCACTCTCTGATCCATATTAATAGTTCAACTATCATAGAAAATATTCCACATTCTTCAACTGTATCAGGTAACACCTTTTCCGAACAAAATACAGTATTATTGGCTACTGCGGCGGTAGATATCCGTGATAGATATGGCACATTTCAACGTGTTCGCATTCTTATTGATTCAGGAAGTCAATCAAATTTCATAAGCGAAAAATGTTTTCGTAATCTTGGGTTACAGAGACATCAATTTTCTACAACTATTTTTGGTTTGAACGAAATGACTTCATTTTCTTCAAAAGGTATTACTGCATGCGATATCAAACCTACAAATTCCGACAGCCCTGTACTTTCTTTCGATGCTATTGTTGTTCCAAAATTATGTTCTAATATACCTGCTTTTTCTATTAAAAAGGGACAATGGGACCATTTACAGGGTTTACCTCTCGCAGATGAAAATTATTTTCTCTCAAGTCCAATAGACATTCTGATTGGTGCTGAGCTTTTCACTCATATTTTACTCAATGGACGTATCGTTGGAAAATTAGGCCAGCCTACCGCCCTTGAAACTATTTTCGGTTGGGTTCTTTTGGGTAAAGTTAACAATCCGTCTACAAGTTCAGAAACAAAAACTTTTCTTCTTCAATCCGATGTTCGTGTCGACATCTGTATTCCTAAGTTCTGGGAATTAGAGCAAATTCCTGATAAGCATTTTTACTCCGTCGAAGATGAAAAGTGTGAGACCTTTTTCAAAGAAACGACCACTCGTGATTCCACCGGTCGATTCATAGTTTCGCTTCCTTTCAGAAATTCGAAACCATTTCTAGGAGATACTTATACTCAAGCTTATCGTAGATTTTTCTTACTTGAAAAACGTTTATTAAAAAATCCATCTTTGTATTCTTCTTATTCCGATTTCATGAAAGAATATCTTGACAGTGGACATATGTCTTTAGCCACATCGGAAGCTATACCCAATGATAATTTTTGTTACTTACCCCATCATTGTGTTCTGAAGCCTGAGAGCGTAAGCACAAAACTTCGTGTAGTTTGGGATGGATCGGCAAAAGGCTCGAGAGGTGTGAGCTTAAATGACACTTTACTTCCTGGTCCAAAATTACAAAAGGATATAGTTTCTTTACCTTTACTTTTCCGTTTAGACGCAGTGGTATTCATAGCTGATATAAAGCAAATGTTCAGACAAATTTTAATATCTCCTTCTGATAGAAATTTCCAAAGAATTCTATGGCGTTTTAATCCAAACGATTCACTTTCAGAGTATACCTTAAATACAGTTACTTTCGGACTCAATTGTAGCCCGTATTTGGCAATGCGTACCGTTCGTGAGCTAGCTCTCCTAGAGAGAGAAAACTTTCCAATGGCTAGTAAGATACTAGAGGATCAAACTTATATTGATGATGTGCTGGGTAGTGCATCATCTGATTCTGAAGCTTTGTCTCTTCAAAAGGATTTAATCGATCTGCTTAGTCGCGGAGGTTTTATGTTGAGGAAGTGGGCTAGTAATTCTCCAGCATTGCTTTCTTCCTTAGACCATTCTGACTGTCAGATTCCTTTGTCCTTTGATAAGGATGAACCACCATTTCTGAAGGTTCTAGGTCTTCAGTGGTACCCTTCTCTCGATATATTTTCTTACAAGTGCCAAAATATATCAAAAGACCTCACAAAACGAGGCATCTTGTCCGATATAGGTCGGATTTTCGATCCATTGGGTTTTCTGTGTCCCATTCTTTTAAAGGCAAAATACATTATGCAATGTATTTGGTCCTTGAAAAAGGATTGGGACGAAGAACTTCCCGAGTCCATTAAAAATTCATGGACACAATTGAAGTGTGAACTTTCAGAACTCTCTGGATTACGTCTCCCTAGGCGAATCACCTTTGATCAATATGAGAGATGTGAGTTACATGGATTTTGTGACGCTTCAAGCATAGGTTACGCAGCGGTAATTTACCTCAGATTACAGAGAGGCGATTCTATTCACGTATTTCTAATCTGTTCTAAAGGGAGAGTTGCCCCCTTAAAAACAATTACTCTTCCTAAACTTGAGCTGACTGCTGCAAAGCTTTTGGCTGATTTGGTCAAATTTGTGACTGACACATTTTCTAGTCGACTCTTATTCGATCAAATCACTTGCTGGACTGATTCACAGGTAGTTCTTTCTTGGCTCAATGCTTCACCGAGCCGTTGGAAAACTTTTGTTGCCAATCGAGTACACCATATTCAGGAACTGGTATCTCCCGATTCATGGATGTATATTCCTTCATCTCTAAATGCTGCCGATTGTGCATCTAGAGGAATGAACCCATTGCAATTGATTCGTTTCGAAATGTGGTGGAATGGACCGGAATTCCTATCCAGCCCAAAAACCGAGTGGCCAAATTTTTCTGCTCAAACTTCAGAACTTAATAATGATGTAGTCTCTGCCGAAGAAAAAAGTATATCTTTATATGTAGATATTCCAATGGACGATTTAGATAACCTTTTAAATAAATTTTCCTCTCTTGAAAAAATAAAAAGAATTTTAAGTTACTGTTTACGATTTTCGAAAATTTCAAAACCCGGTTCCCTTAAACAAACAGGCATTTTAACAATTCATGAGTTGAATGAATCGTTGATGTGTTTAATAAAACATACGCAATATTCGGTATTTTCTGATATCATAGAAATTATTAACAAAAACAAAATTTTACCTAAACCCTTTCGGAAACTTTCACTCTTTCTAGATTCTCTAGGTTTTCTCAGGGTGGGCGGCCGCTTAAAGAAATCCAGTTATATTGAATATGCCGCAAAACACCCTCTTTTGATGCCTAGCTCACATAAATTAACGATTTTGATTGTAGAGTCGGTTCACAAGCAATATTTACATCCCGGTTCAAAAACGTTACATAATTTACTTCTTCAAAAATATTGGATACTATCAGCTCGTCGAACAATAAGAAAAGTTATTTCTAATTGTTTTCAATGTTTTCGTGCCCGTCCAAATACTTACAAACCACCTGAAATGGCTGATCTTCCAAGTTTCAGAATTTCTAAATTAAAGCCATTTTCTCACGTTGCTATTGATTTCTGCGGACCTTTCTTCGTAACTATGCATCGCATAAAGGGTGCAAAATCTTTAAAATCTTATATATGCGTTTTTGTGTGCACTACAACCAAAGCTATTCACTTAGAATTAACGCAGGAGCTTTCTACGTGTAGTTTTATCGCGGCATTCCGTCGATTCATTTCTCGACGTGGCATGATTCATGCGTGCTACTCCGATAACGGTCGGAATTTCATTGGAGCTCAAAATGAATTTTTGAAGTTAGCTCAAGAAACTTCTGGAACTCTAAGTTTCCAGTGGCATTTCAATCCCCCTACGGGTGCACATTTTAATGGCCTTGCCGAAGCGGGTGTAAAAATGGTTAAATCTCATTTACTACGAGTGGTAGGAGATCAGCGACTATCCTATGAAGAATTTACAACTTTGATTTGTCAAATCGAAGCTGTTCTGAATTCGAGGCCATTATGTTCTCAGAGCTCAGATCCTAATGATTTAATTCCGCTCACACCAGGGCATTTTCTCACTTTAGAACCCTTGAATTCAACAATTCCTGATGTTGATGTTTCTCATTTGAAATTAAACAGACTGTCTAGATGGCAGCTTATACAGAAAATGCAGCGAGATTTTTGGAAAAGGTACTTCGCGGAATATGTTAATACACTTCAGCAGCGTTTCAAGTGGGCTGAGCCGGCCAAAGAAATTGAGCTCGACGACCTTGTTTTGATCAAAAGCGATGTCGTTTCGCCTTTTAAATGGCCGGTTGGTCGCATTGTGGAATTATTTCCGGGAGAGGATGGACACAATAGGGTAGCTGCGGTGAAAACAGCTAATGGTATTTTCCGTAGACCCGTTGTGAAGCTTTGTCCACTTCCGAGAAATTGATTTTCAAATTATTTTCCTTTATAAAAATAATGTATTTCTATATTTGTTATTATTTTTCTTTTCTATTATTTAAATTTAATTTTCTGGTGACTTACGTGGTGTTCTTTTTGAAAGGAGGAAACTTTTTTTTTCTGTTTTCTTTAGAAAAACCCATAGGGGTTTTTGTGGGCGGCTATGTTAGTGCAGCATTCAAGTTTCCCTAATTTTTTTCTGAAATTGCGCATATATGCACCACTCATCTTTCAGATGACACTGTGCGCATGCGAGAGACTTTTTCTTCGACCAGATTCTTAATGATCACGGATCGACATTACGTTCGATATTTTTCCGGCTTATGAGTTTTTTAATTCTTTCAAAGCAAAAAGTGTTCAGAATTTCTTATTACAAGAACGATAGTTCAACAAGGTGTTGGTGTCAGAGTTCCAGACAAGGGGATCCCCAACTAACCAGGAATTCAGTGGATGAGGGTGAGTGTCCATCTGAGATTTGTGGTGTATTTCTAATCATTATCAAATTTACACATACAGTCTGCTAATTTTCTACCGAAGTGCTAACATTTTGGTAAATACCTCAGCAGCATGAGGTATGGCACCATTCAAATTTTGAAGCAAATAATCATCGATCTGTAACGAGTACATCACTGTAACATTACCTCCAGCATCCTTTTTAAAGAAATATGGACCGACGATGCGTCCAGCGTGTAAAGCACACCATACAGTGCATTTTTCAGGATGCAAAGGAACCTGCAGAACTTCTTGAGGATTGTTTTCACTCCATATACGGCAATTTTGCTTGTTACATAACCGTTCAACCAGAAATGAGCTTCTTCACTAAACACAATTTTACGATAAAAAAGTGGATCAACTTCAAGCTGTTCTAGGGCCCAAACAAACGATGCTCATTATGGTCAAGTGGCTGTAGTTCTTGATTCAGTTGGATCTTGTATGGGTGTAGACCAAGATCTTTACGCTAAATTTTCCATGTGGTAGATGCACAGAGTCCAACTTGTTGTGAACGTCAACGAATAGACAAATCTGGATCATCATTAACTCTATGACTTACAACAGCGATATTTTCTTCTGTACGTACAGATCTTTGTCTTGTTGATGTTGTTGCATCGAGTAGAGTAAATGTTGTCCGAAATCTATCGATAGTTCGACGAATAAGCTGCTCTGATGGACGATTATGGAAACCATAAATTTCACGAGGTGCTCTATAAGTTTGGCGAATAGAACACTGATTTTGAAAATGAATTTCAACAATTTGTAAACGTTGTTGCGGCGTGAGTCTTTCCATGATAGTTTGTCAATGCTTACTGAACAGAAATGTCAAAACAACATGTCTTCTACCTTCTGTCAAATCACAGTTATCCCTATCGAAAGTTTTATCACTTCAAAAATACACCGGATATATGCCTACTGAAGAAAATTCTGAGGTATTTATTCAGTTTAATTTCAAAAAAGTTTCAAAGAAATTGTATAAAATTGAAATTTGTAGCCAGGTGTAGCAGAATTATTACAGAATATAAAAATATGTTTTAAGAATACTGTGAGTAATAAACAAATTAAGTAAGTATATTCCAATAAGGTTATTTCCAAAATCTGTCTTTGTTTCTGTTTGAACAGGGAGCGCTAAATTTGTTTTTTCGAAGAAAAAGATCAGAAAATTCTGTATTGAAGCTGATCGTTCTTACCTTTCACTGTTCGATTTTTTCCTGCAATGACCACGTTATTCAACTTCATAAATGTCAATCAAACAATAGGAACAATGAATAGCGTATATCATCATTCGATTGCCTGTAAGGTGTCATGTTTCAATAATTAAATAAAAGAATTCGTGCAGTGAACCGATTGTTTCTAATCATTGCCAGGAGAAACAGAACTCCGATATCATATCTATCCAGCATGACTGTTAATGGGCGATGTTATTTCAATGTCCATTCAGTCGTGTCAAATGCGAAAAGTGTTATTATTGCAGTTTCAGGCATTCACGAGGCCGCACCCAGCTTTTCCCCAGACGAGAAGAAATTAAGTAACCACTGTAGCTAATTATAAATGGTTACGTGGTTGTTTGAAAATCGGGTCATTTTGTAGAATATGCACTAGTACGAGTATCTCATGAAGTGTGATTTAGAATTCAAACAGGTTCTTGAATATGTCCAATCTATCTTCCCCGTCTGTCGATGTGGATACAGGTGGTTGCACACCTGCAACGGCTGTTAAATTCAGGTAACTAAGTATCTTCAAGTCATGAACCTCCGGAGTCAAGTAACGAACGAAAATTTTGAACTTAGGTGCAATTTCAATAGTTTATGTTTCAAAAAGAAATGGTGAAAAACACTGATGTGAATTCGAGAGATTTTACGCGCTTATTCAACAGCACATTTTCCCTGAAAATTTCAAATCTGTAAATTACTTCTTGAAGAAGTTAAATCTGATAAATAAATACTCTAGCCGTATTAAAAGGGACCCAATCATTTATGTTTTCTATTAAGGCTAACATAATATCGCTCATTATTCCACTGGTCCAATGTAAATATCGGGTGTTTTTTTTAGAGTGATAGAACTTTAAATTGAAATAAAATACGTTTAAATTAAGATTGGAGCCTATTTTTTTTTTAATTTGAAAGATAATTTCATGACATTTATGTTTTAAAAATAATTTCCGGCATATATCCACCACGACTAGCTCTGAGGAACCGCATTCGACCAGACCAATTTTGGACCACTTTTTCGAGTAATTTAGGCCTTATTTAATCAATAAGATGAGTTATATTGGCTTCCAAAGCGTCTATTGTTGCTGGTTTATCAGCATAAACGAATGAATTGAAATAAACCCAAAGAAAATAATCCAGTGGAGTTAGGTCGCCTGATCTTGGAGGCCAATTAATTGGACCATTTATCGAAGTAATGTTATCGCCAAATCTTTCTTTCAATAAATTAATTAACATAAATAAATTAATTTATTATTATTATTAAATTATATTAAATGATTATAACTTCTGAAAATAAATTAAAATAATGTCGTATAAGTACCACTTATAACATGACATAAAATAAACATTCATTATAAGACATGAATGGTATAACAAAATCCAATAAATAAAAATTATTAACCAAAATCCTATAAATTAAATATTTTGAATAGACAAAATTTTGTTTCTGCTGATCAATCTTATGAAAACCAATATCTTTCAAGAATATCCAACACAATCTTAAGAATTTCATCACAAAACTATCTTACTTAGACTATTCAATATTATTGGATATCTAACCAAGGTACTTTATATAAAAAACTCAAGATATGTAAAACATTACTGAAAAACAAGTTTTAAGATCGACTTTGCTTCTTCAGTATTCAAATATTCATATTCAAAAAATATAGGTGAGTGAATAATTTTTGTTGATTGATGTTATATTTTTTGAATATGAATATTGGAATACTGAAGAAGCAAAGTCGATCTTAAAACTTGTTTTTCAGTAATGTTTTACATATCTTGAGTTTTTTATATAAAGTACCTTGGTTAGATATCCAATAATATTGAATAGTCTAAGTAAGATAGTTTTGTGATGAAATTCTTAAGATTGTGTTGGATATTCTTGGAAGATATTGGTTTTCATAAGATTGGTCAGCAGAAACAAAATTTTGTCTATTCAAAATATTTAATTTATAGGATTTTGGTTAATAATTTTTATTTATTGGATTTTGTTATACCATTCGGATGTCTTATAATGAATGTTTATTTTATGTCATGATATAAGTGGTACTTATACGACATTATTTTAATTTATTTTCAGAAGTTATAATCATTAAATATAATATTTTGGAATTAAATATGTAGAAGGCTAATTTTAAAATTTTTTTAAAATTTTTAAAATATTTAAATAATAAATTAATTGTTACGGTAGCAGAATGAGGTGTAGCACCATCTTGTTGGAACCAAAACACTTCTGGGTCGATACCATTTAAATTTTGAAACAAACAATCATTGATCATCGATCTGTAACGAGCACCATTCACTGTAATATTAGCTCCAGCATCGTTTTTAAAGAAATATGAACCGATGATGCCTCCAGCGTGTAAAGAACAACATACAGTGCATTTTTCAGGATGCAATGAAATCTGCAGAACTTCTTGAGAATTGTTTTCACTTTATATACGGCAATTTTGCTTGTTTACATAGCGGTTCAACTAGAAATGAGCTTCATCACTAAACACAATATAACGATAAAAAATTGGATCAACTTCAAGCTGTTCTACGGCCCAATCAGCAAACAAACGATGCTCATTATGGTCTAGTGGCTGAAGTTCTTGAACCAGTTGGATCTTGTATGGGTGTAGACCAAGATCTTTACGCAAAAATTTCTATGTGGTCCTTCTGTCAAATCACAGTTAGCCCTATCAAAAGTTCTCTCTCTCTGAAAAAAACACCCGATAGTATCATTAAATGCCAGACACTGTATAAAAGAAAAATAATACATTCACGCAAAAAGGCAAACATCCTGTTTGAATTTACACAGACTTTTATGATACAATAATGAATTAATTCGTTACCTGAAATTGACGATACCTTCAAATTGATACATAGTTGAAAATACCTAATTATTTCATTAAAACATTTCAAATCCACATGATAATCCATAATGCAACTCTTCCACCCGATACTTCAATCATATAAATAAAAATGTGGCTGAGAGAAACGCACATAATGAATGTAAATTACAGGGTAAGAATTATAATGATTTTCATTCAACTTGTTGAAGATGACTGGACAAGTCATACTTTCAATAACGAACCACCACGTATCTTTTATTCCACTCGTACATACTTTATGAGAGGTTCGTGACCCACTTTACGAAATGAACCAGGTTTCTGTCAGTCGATTACTTCAGCTTTGCTGCCTCTATAAACTTGCTTCTTGAGCAGTCGGATCCCTCATTACAATTCTATTTTTGCAACCGAATTCAGCCCGAGATAATTATTTGGCGCATGTTAGTTCTGAACAAATCGAGCAGGGGTTGAGGGAATAGTTTAGTATGCAATATAACCTCAGAATGAACGTTTTAAATGGTTTTTGAACATGTCCAATCTCATAGCGACGAAAATTGTTGTGGCTGTGTTATTTGGAGTCATCAGATTTTTTGCCGGTATATTACCGATTAAACTTCACTGTTGTTTGAAGAAATGGGAAGGTGGTGAAGATGGTATCAACTTCATTAACGAAAGAAGACATGCCCAAGTGTTATGCCTGATGGCATGCTGTCAGTCTTTCGGAGGTGGCGTGCTGTTCGCTACTTGTTTCCTTCACATGATGCCAGAAGTCTATTTCTCAATGGAAGAACTAAAAAGGTATGGGCACTTGAACACTAAATATCCCATGAGTCAAATGGCAATCTCGTGCGGTTTCTTTTTCATATATTTCCTGGAGGAAATTTCACACTGGTTTATTAGCAAAGTTCCCACAGAACCTGTAAGAAAAACTGAAGCACCCACGAATAAAATAACACCTGTGAAAAATGGGGTGAATAAATCTGCATTTATGATTCCCTCCAAAGAAATCTTCCTCAATCAAGATAAAGCTGTTATTCCTTACACTGGCTCACCTATAATGACACCAGAACCTTTCTCGAGAGATGAAACAAGAGTATCCTCAGCAGTGTCCCATAAAAGTGTACGTTCAAAAATAATTGAGGATATCGATGATGTTAAAGAGGCCAAAGAATTAGAGCAGGTATTGAATAATGTGGGCCAAAAATCACAGCAACAAATAATAAGATGTATTTTGGTGGAACTAGCTCTATCCCTTCATGCAATTTTCGAAGGTCTTGCTATAGGTCTTCAAACATCCGTGGGTAATATATGGTATCTCTTCACTGCAGTTTCGATACATTCGGCAACTATTCTGTTTTGCATTGGAGTAGAACTGGTTTTAGCCAAAACCAAGAGAAGCATCATGATATTCCATTTTTTTATATTGGCAATAGCTAGTCCATTTGGTGTACTTCTTGGTTTAGTAATCACCTTGAAGTCAGATATGGACACAGAAATTAAATCTGTGGCCATTGTTCTACTAGAAGGATTATCAGCTGGCACAATACTGTATATAACCTTCTTTGAGGTTCTGAATAGAGAAAAAGAAAGAAGAGTGTATAGACTTAGAAGGGCGCTGTTTATCCTTGGAGGTTTTGTTATGATGGCTCTACTGAAATGTGGAGAGACGTATTTGTAAATAAAACAAGATTGTAATGTATAAATGCATTTATATTTTGATATATTATTTTCTTAATCATGTTACATAATCGAATATTTCGATCAGATTCATGAAATGATAAAATTTAAAAAAATTTGAATATCAAAACAGATTTAATCTGTTAGTCTTCTACAATCTTAATTTAAAAAAAAATGTTATTCCAAAAACTTTTAGAATTAAATTAATGTCTGCATAAGCACCGCTCATATTTAATAGACGTGTATATTCAAAACTCAATATACAATGTCAAATGGAATAAATAAACCAACAAATATAAATAGTCATTTAAAATTAATATAGCGCATGTTTTGAAAGATTTTTGAATTAACTTCTTTGAATATTTAAATATATTAAATATTTCAAATGAATTATATTTTTGAGAAGTCCTTAAGTTGTGTTTTATGTTTTTGAAAAGGAATTGGTGTTCATAATGGTAAGATCAGAAACAAAATTTTGTCTCCTTCAAACATTTATTTATTAATTTTAAATGATTATTTACATTTGTTGGTTTATTTATTCTATTTGACATAGTATATTGAGTTTTGACTATTCATGTCTATTAAATATGCAGACATTAATTTAATTCTAAAAGTTTTTTGAATAAAAATCTTTTTGAAATTTAAATTGTAGAAGACTGACAGATTAAATCTATTTTGATATTAAAATTTTGTTATATTTCTTCAATCAAGTAAAAAGCCTTTTTCTATTTTATTTTATTAAACTTAAATATGAACTGTATAAAAATTCATATGACATTAAAAATATTAGACCTTATCGAGATATAGACTATGGAACATTATCAAGTGGCTACAGTGTACCTTTGCATGAATTTGGTACACTCGTATTGAATGTTGTAACAGTATGTTCTTGAATTTTTTTTCAAATATTTCAATGTTCAATTTATTTTTATATAAAATAATTATACATAAAGATGAGTTTTTTCAATTATGTGAAATATATTAGGAGTACAAATAAGTTTCCGCCGTTTTATTGTAGATGGCGCGGCACAGAGTTTCGGTTAGCTTTCGCAGATGATAACCGGCTTAAAAAATAGTTTAGACATTCAAGAACAACATAACCTATTAATATCATTGATTTTATATTGGTAAAATATAATTTTTATAAGTTGAAAATGTCAAAATTTGAGCCAAGTAAGCGTCATTTGCGGGAAATATTAGTTTTCTTCTTTAATTTAAGGAAATCTGCTGCTGAGGCGCATCAATTGCTCGTAGAAGCATATGGTGAGGTTGCTTTGAGTGAGAGAACGTGTCGAGAGTGGTTTAAAAAGTTTAAAAACGGTGATTTCGACGTAGAAGACAAAGATCGCAGTGGAAGGCCAAAAATTTAAGAGGATGCCCAATTGGAGGAATTATTGGAGGAAGATTTATCTCAAACACAAAAAGAAGCCGAGCTCTGAAGGAAAAACGCCCCCAATACTATTCTAGACACGAAAAAATTATTCTTCTGCATGCAATGCTCGTCCACATGTTGCGGAAACACAAGTACTTGGAAACACTTGATTGGGAAGTGTTACCCCACCCGCCGTATTCACCAGACATTGCACCGTCCGATTATCACCTGTTCCGGTCCATGGCACATGCTCTGACGGCGCAGCGGTTCACATCTTATGAGGATACCAAAAATTGGGTTGATTCGTGGATAGCCTCAAAAGACAAGGAGTTCTTCAGACGTGGGATTCGAATGCTGCCTGAGAGATGGGAAAAAGTGGTTGCAAGTGATGGGCAATATTTTAAATAAATTAATATTACAGTTCTTCTATAATAAATATTTAATTTGTGTTAAAAAACGGCGGAAACTTATTTGTACTCCTAATAAAATTGTTTGTCTATTAAAATGTTAGAAATTCATACGTTGACAATCATAAAGATTTTATTAAATCCCCTGAGTTTTCCTAGATGACCCGTCAAGACCATTTTCAGGAGATTGTATAAGTTGATACTTTGTCCTTACGTCACCTTTGGCACAGCTATTGATAAAATAATATTTTGAACCTATTTTGCATTCTAAAAATCTTATATTTAAATATCAGATCCATATCACTGTACCGATATGTTTTCAGAAACGTCACATTTGATTAGAAATTAAGAAACTTCGAAATCTTCTTGCAAAATAACGTCCAAAGTTACCTTATAACATCGGTAACCATTCCTTTTCAAAATATTCCGTCTACACTTCTAGTAAGATATTGGTCCAGAAAGAATAAGCCTCTGAGTATTCCTGTGCATACCCAGTATCCCCAAAAACTTAAAGTTTGGAAAGGAATACTGGGGAATTACACCATAGGGCCATTTTTATCGATTGTAACCTAAACACTGCCAAATATCTGGAATCTTTAGTGAATCAAATTTCCTACAGTTTGACAGCTACCAATTAATTAAAACAAATTGTAGAAATTACTATGTTTTACTACCAATAAAAATATATTTTACACATTTTCTTGTGACTAGAGTTTCGGGAAATGAACTATTCCATCATCAGACAACTGAAGACCTAACAGTGGTACAGAGGTAATTAAACAAAAGTGATAAATATTTTGAATATTTCAATAGATAACACCTAATAGTGGTACAGAGGTTTACAAGCGGAACGTGATAAAAACCCGGTTAAAAAAGAGGGGCCTTCTAACAGATATCGGAATGTCGGCAATCGACAAAGAAGGCTATTAAACAGATGGTACCCAAATATCTGAAATAATTTTTTGGGGTTACATAACTCCGTACAGTCATTCATTATTTTCACGTTATTTTGTTGTACATCTCAAATATTTGGATTCACATAGCTCCATACAGTCATTCATTATTTTTTAAATTATTTTTATTGTGAACGAATTTGAAAATTGTAATAATCAAGTTTCTTTTCATTTGAATCTACATGTGAAATTTTCTTAAGATTTTCTTTTGTCGAAAGGAATTACTAATTTCTAAAGAATGAGTGGCAAAAGTTGAATTATTGTTTACTTTTCATTAAATTAATTTTATGTTCGTTGAAAAAGGTTTTAAACAGACTTTTTGAATATCTCAAATATTTTCGATTTACATAGCTCCGTACGGTCATTCATTATTTTTACATTATTGTTATTATGAACTAATTTGAAAATTTTAACAGATTCTAGATAATCGAGTTTCTTCCCTTTTGATTCTACATGTAAAATTTTAATATTATCTATTGTGGGAAAGGAATGACCGTTTTCTAGACAATGAGTGGCACAAGTAGAATTCTGGTTATTTTTTATGAAACTCATTTTATGTTCGTTGAACCTCGTCTTACCCTTATCAAAAAATGACCGCGAAGCTGAAGTCCAAATTATAAAATCAATAGCCGCGAACAACGGTTTCAACCCCAATATAATAGATAATCTAATTCGACAGAAACTATCTAAAATAGCTATGAGCCAAATTTATCCTATCATAAAAACTGAAGAAAATAAAAAATTAATTTCTCTATCGTACTTTGGTAGCATAAGTCAAAAAGTGGCCAATAGTTTTTCAAAATCAGATGTCAATATTGCCTTCAAAACGCAAAACAAGTTATCATCGGTATTTTTTAACGCAAAGGACCCTACTTCAAACATACACAAATCAGGAGTTTATGAGTTATCTTGTTCTACGTGCAGTAATATATAGGACAAACAGGACGTTCCTTCAAGACGAGATTCAACGAACATAAAATGAGTTTCATAAAAAATAAACAGAATTCTACTTTTGCCACTCATTGTCTAGAAAACGGTCATTCCTTTCCCACAATAGATAATCTTAAAATTTTACATGTAGAATCAAAAGTGAAAAAACTCGATTATCTAGAATCTGTTGAAATTTTCAAATTAGTTCCATTAAACAATAATGTGAGAATAATGAATGAATGTACGGAGGGAGCTATGTAAATCGAAAATATTTGAGATATTCAAAAAGTAACATCTGTTTAAAACCTTTTTCAACGAACATCAAATTAATTTAATGAAAAGTAAACAAAAATTCAACTTTTGCCACTCATTCTTTAGAAAACAGTAATTCCTTTCGACAAAAGAAAATCTTAAGAGAATTTTACATGTGGATTCAAATGAAAAAAAACTTGATTATTAAAATTTTCAAATTCGTTCACAATAAAAATAATTTAAAAAATAATGAATGACTGTATGGAGCTATTTAAATCCAAATATTTGAGATGTACAACAAAATAACGTAAAAATAATGAATAACTGTACGGAGCTATCTAACCCCAATTATTTGAGATATTTGGGTACCATCTGTTTAATAACCTTCTTTGTCGATTGCCGACATTCCGATATCTGTTAGAAGGCCCTTCTTTTTCAACCCGGTTTTTTATCACGTTCCGCTTGTAAACCTATGTACCACTATTAGGTGTTATCTACAATCTATTGAAATATTCAAAATAATTATCACTTTTGTTTAAATATCTCTGTACCACTATTAGGTCTTCAGTTGTCTGATGATGGGATAGTTCATTTCCCGAAACTTGAGTCACAAGAAAATGTGTAAAATATATTTTTATTGGTAGTAAAACATAGTAATTTCTACAATTTGTTTTAATTATGATCAACTACCAAATAGTAACGGCTGAAACAATTCAGTAGCTACCAATTCATTTCGATGATGTCTGGTTTTAACAGAATGACTGTACAAGTCACAACGCAAGATTAGTCACACAATATCTCAGGACGACTTTTTCGGACCTTGTCGTTTCTACTAATGGCCTGATCAAATGGCCCTCCAGATAACCAGATTTATCTCCCAAAATTTTTTTCTACGGGGATATCTCAAAAATTTGGTTTATGGGCATGAAATTAATAAAGCGACGAATATTAATGAATTAAGGTTCAAAAGAATCCAACTTTGTGCTAAAATAGTAACTATGTCGATTCTGCTCGGAGATATGAGATTATCTTTTTATATTAGATTTGGCTACTGTTTGGCTCAACAAGGTGGATTATTCAAACATTTAATTTGAATTTGTCGACCTTCGATTCCGAATTCGTTGTTGTTTTCGAATTTCTTATTTTCGTAGCATATATTTTATTTTCAAGCCAGTTATAGCGAAAAAGAACCATTTTCACAGATGAAATTATTTGGTCATTAATCATAGCAAATAAATTCCTTGCATACAATGGAATAAGATTGTCGATTGCTGAAAGCAGATTGCAGAACCTCGTTTCGATCGAAGCATCCCCTCACTTGTCACTAGAGAGAACAGTCGTTTATTCGTCTCGCATCGCGCTGAGGTTTCAATTTTTCCACTGTTCCACTGACCCTGGTCGTCCCATAGATTAACATTGAACTTCCTATGTTTCCGATTGTCCTCTCCATGCCTGTATATATCATATATTGCTAGTTGATGCCTATGACTACATCTTAACGTAAGAAAATGAAATTCTACGTAGATATGATTGAACCAAGCCTTGAGTTGGGGATTTGATTATAAGAATAAATTTGAGTCGACAGACAGAAAAAAATTTGAAAAGCATTTTTTTTGTATATATATATTATATTTTATTTTCAAGACAGTTATGGCGAAAAAGAACCAGAGGAAATTATTTGTTCATTAATCATAGCAAATAAATTCCTTGATACAATAAAATAAGATTGTCGATTGCTGAAAGCAGAGTACAGAGCCTCGTTTGGATCGAAGCATCCCCTCATTTGTCACTGACAGAGAACAGTCGTTTATTCGTCATCGCATCGCGCTGAGGTTTGGGTTTTTTCACTGTTCCATTGGATTCTGGTCGTCTTATAGATTAATATTGAATTTCCTATATTTCCGATAGTCTTTTCCATGATTGCATATATCATATATTGCTTGTTGATGCCTATGACTTCATTCACGTGGACTTTATCTCAACGTATGAAAATGAAACTCTACTTACATATGATTGAACCAAGCCTTGAGTTGGGTATTTGATTATAAGAATGAATTTGAGTCGACAGACAGAAAAAAATTTCAAAAGTAATTTTTTTGTATATATATATATATATATATATTTTACTCATTGCTGTTGTATTCTATGATTTGTATAATATTCTGTGATCACATAGAAAAAATGTCAGTGCGTCAATTGTCATATACTCGCGGCAATGAAATGGCAGATAGGCCAAAAATACTTGTTAATTTCATATAATGGTTTTCCGTTTATATTAAAAGTTAAAATACAATTGTGTTGGGTCTCTTATTGAAAAACGCCCAATCCAACAAACATTACAACAATTACTTTTGAGTTCATAAGTGTCCATTTACTTTGAAGTGACTTCTGTAATATGATATAGAAATTCAAGTATCTATTAAAATTTTTATTTATCTGTCGTACAGTTTAATAATTTTTGACATCCTGTTTTTTTATTCGAAAGTATCGGGTGTTTTTTTTAAAGTGATAGAATTTTCGATAAGGATCCACACCCATACAAGATCCAACTGGTTCAAGAACTAAAGCCAATTGACCATAATGAGCGTCGTTTGTTTGCTGATTGGGCCATAGAACAGCTCAAAGTGGATCCACTTTTTTATCGTGAAACTGTGTTTAGTGATGAAGCTCATTTCTGGATGAACGGCTTGTAAACAAGCAACATTGCCGTATATGGAGGGAAAGCAATCCTCAAGAAGTTGTGCAGGTACCATTGCATCCTGAAAAATGCACTGTATGGTGTGCTTTACACGCTGGAGGCATCATCGTTCCATATTTCTTTAAAAACGATGGTGAGCTTATGTTACAGTGAATGGTGCTCGTTACAGATCGATTATCAATGATTATTTGTTTCAAAATTTGAATGGTATCGACCCAGAAGTGTTTTGGTTCCAACAAGATGGTGCTACACCTCATGCTGCTACCGCAAAAATTGATTTATTGAAATAAAGATTTGGCGATAACATTATTTCGAGAAATGGTACAATTAATTGGCCTCCAAGATCATGCGACATAACTCCACTGGATTATTTTCTTTGGGGTTGTGTCAAGTCAACATAACTCGTGTTATTGATGAAATAAAGCCTGAATTACTCGAAAAAGTGTTCCAAAATTGTTCTGGTGGAATGCGGTTCCTCAGAGCTAGTCGTGGTGGACATATGTCGGAAATTATTTTTAAAACATAAATATCATAAAATTATCTTTCAAATAAAAAAAATTTGACTTCAATCTCAATTTAAATGTGTTTTATTTCAATTTAAAGTTCTGTCACTCTAAAAAAAACACCCGATATATATTCTTGAAAAGAAAATCGGGCTCAGTAGTTATGTCTGAAACATATTTTCACTACTCCTTATGGAGAAATATTTTATTATAAGAACAAAAGAATCGATATCAAGAATATCATTACACTTCAGAATATTTCATGACTCCGGTAAAAAATACTGTAATAATAATAATTTTCAAAGGGAAACCCACCTGATGAATTGGAATAGGTAGGGATGTAATGATTCTATGAAATATTCACGTAAAGTCTGCATTTTTTTCTTTCAAGTAAAGCAACAGATTGTCATCATGTTCTTGGAAAGCTTTATTTCAATCGTTCAACTCAATAAAAATGTACATTTGTTTTGAGTCGCAGTATTTTAAATATCACATTCGGGAATTCTTATAAGTTCAAATCATATTTGCATCAGAAGGAATATGGAATAATAAGCCGATAAAGAAATGTATCAAAGAAAATTTCATATAATTTCAGCGTCAACCGAAAACCGTTTATCAGGTTCATCACTGAAGCGACCAAATACAAAATATAAATAAAACACAATAAATTTTTGCAAATATCTTGCAAAATAGTTTAAGATGGAAATTTTTATCCTATTTATTCTTTAAATAATAGATTATTCAAATGCGGCTTCGTTGCATTGCTGGTGTTAATACATTCCATCTTAAGTTGGTTAATGATAGAATGTTGTATTGAGGCCATCATCCAAGAAGGGTTCATCAGAATACTAGGAATTTTTAAAAAGTTGGGGAAACAAAAATCCATTTTTTTCAGTAGATGGCTGTACAGAGGAAAAATTCGGTTCATTTTACCTTTTTCTTTGATAAAGACGAAAATGCAAGACAGGCGGCTGAAATTGTGAACGGTGTTTATGGTCCCGATACTGCTAAGCATGTGCAATTTTGGTTTCATCGATTTTGTTCGTGATATTTTAATGTTAAAGATGAACCTCGCACAGATAGGTGCGTCGTCAAAAATTGTCGATAAATCACAGAAATAATCGAAGTTTACCGGTATGCAAATAGTCGTGGCATCGCTTAGAAGCTATAGATCGATCATAAAATGGTTTTAAACCATTTGCGCAAAGCTGAATTGAAAAAAAGGCTCAATGTTTGGGTGTCTCACCAATTGATACCAAAAAACGTGAAGTATCGAATTTCCATCTGCGAGGGCTTGGCCAAATGAAATAAATGGTGACTGGGGGATAAGAAATAGGTCATATACCACATTAATGTGCAAAAACCATCGTGGTTAAAGCGCGGTGAAGCAGCTCAAGCGGTGGCGAAATTAGGAAGGTTCTACTGTGCATTTGGTGGGACTGGGAAGAAATCATTTATTATAACTTCCATCCGGCCAAACACAAAATTCGTATCTGTACTGTCAACAACTGGACCAATTGAAGCTAGCGATTAATCAGAAACGCCCAGGATTGACCAACAGAAGAGGAGCTGTATTAAATCAGGACAACGCCAGGCCACACATTTCTGTAGTGACTCGCCAGAAACTCCAGGAGCTTGGTAGGGAAGTTTTAATGAATTCACCATATAATCTGGACCTGACACCAAGTGATTAACATCTTTTACTCGCCTTGCAGAAGTAAGAAATTCACATCAAGAAGATTGTGAAAACAAAGATTTTTGGGGAAAGATTCAACCTATTATGAATGTTCTATGTATCGAGACCAGGTAGCCTGACCATAAGGCTAGTCTACGCAGTCTATCGCCTTAAGCTTTTCGCGTTATCGGTTTGCATAATCGTACCCGGCTAGTAAGACCGAGTGTTTTATAATGTAAATTGAATGTAAGTTTCTCTTTATGTGTATGTCCGGTGTTTTTTTGTTTCGTATCAATGTATCGGGTGTTTTTTTTACAGTTATAGAACTTTCGATAGGGATAACTGTGATTAGACAGAAGGTAGAAGCCATTTTGTTTTGACATTTCTGTTCAGTAAACGTTGACAAATTATCATGGAAAGACTCGCGCCGCAACAACGTTTACAAATTGTGGAAATTCATTTTCAAAATCTTATAAACTTATAGAGCACTTCGTCAAATTTATGGTTTACACAATCATCCATCAGAGCAGCTTATTCGTCGAACTATCGATAGATTTCGGACAACATTTTCTCTACTCGATTCAACAACAACAACAAGACAAAGAACTGGACCTACAGAAGAAAATATCACTGCTGTAATTCATAATGTTAATGATGATCCAGATATGTCTATTCGTCGACGTTCCCAATAAGTTGGACTCTGTGCATCCACCACATGGAGAATTTTGCGTGAAGATCTTGGTCTACACCCATACAAGATCCAACTGGTTCAAGAACTACAGGCATTTGACCATAATAAGCGTCGTTTTTTGCTCATTGGGCCCTAGAACAGCTTGAAGTTGATCCACTTTTTTATCGTGAAAATGTGTTTAGTGATGAAGCTCATTTCTGGTTGAACGGCTATGTAAACAAGCAAAATTGCCGTATATGGAGTGAAAACAATCCTCAAGAAGTTCTGCAGGTTCCATTTCATCCTGAAAAATGCACTGATTTGTGGGCTTTACACGCTGGAAGCATAATCGGTCCATATTTCTTTAAAAACGATGGTGGAGCTAATGTTACATTGAATGGTGCTCGTTACAGATCTATGATCAATGATAATTTGTTTCAAAATTTGAATGGCATCGACCCAGAAGTGTTTTGGTTCCAACAAAATGGTGCTACACCTCATGCTGCTACCGTAACAATTGATTTATTGAAGGAAAGATTTGGCAATAACATTCTTTCCAGAAATGGTCCAATTAATTGGCCTCCAAGATCATGCGACATAACTCCACTGGATTATTTTCTTTGGGGTTATGTCAAGTCATTGGTTTATGCTGATAAACTAGAAACAATAGACGCTTTGGAAGCAAACATAACTCGTGTTATTGATGAAATATGGTCTGACTATGATACTCGAAAAAGTGGTCCAGAATTCGTGATGGACATATGACGGAAATTATTTTTGAAACATAAATGTCATAAAATTATCTTTCAAATAAAAAAAATTGGTTTCAATCTTATTTTAAATGTGTTTTATTTCAATTTAAAGTTCTATCACTCTGAAAAAACACCCGATATGTTAATCATTCTGTCAAACGAAAGCGTAACAATCAAAAACTCAAAAAACTTCAGGTCTTCGCAAGAAATTAACAGACGGGTAGTATCAGCGATCATTAATGTTTCATGCAGTATAATTGGGAAATTATAATGATCAAATTATAACAGAAAAGGCTTAAACATTAAGAGCATATTATAAATGTGAGCGATGTGATAACAAAAGCTATTCACAATGAAAATTCTCTGAAATAATCAACATTAGAAAGCAATGTATTCCCGTCAGTATTATTTTCAACTCTAGTATCGGGAATTTTTTTGGAGTGATAGAACTTTAATTTGAAATAACACACATTTAAATTAAGATTGAAGCCAATTTTTTTTTATTTGACAAATAATTTTATTATTGGTTTGGTCGAATGCGGTTCCTCAGAGCTAGTCGTGGTGGACATATACCCGAAATTATTTTCAAAACATAAATGTCATAAAATTATCTTTCAGATAAAAAAAACACCCGATATAAGGCTTATCTAAATTTATTTTTTTGGGAATAAAAGTTGGATAATTTTCGTCCATCCAATATTTGCGTACGGCATCAATTAGATACCAACAGCTTAATATTTAGTTTATATTCAGTGAACGGCGAAATTTTCTGAATACGTCAAAATTGTTGAGAAGTGTTTACATTAAGAAATATTTGCGTGCATCACTTTCAAGGAAAATAACGGCGTTAACAATTTCCTTCTGCAATTGAAACTAGTCAGGCGAAATATTTTTATTAACTCACAACCATTTTCTGGAAGAACAAAGTATTTTAGAATGTGAAAAATAGTATCGAATTTAAATGTCCGCTGCTTGAAAACTTGGCTGCATCCAAATGTATCCTGTGCCTGTCATGGAACAATATGCATTGTAGTATCTGCCTGGCGCCCTACAAAAAAAAAACTCTGGACATTTGCATTTGAAATGGATCTGAAATTCCTCCTTGCATACTTCGTTCCAAACACAAATTCTCTGAAACAAGATAACATTCATTATTAAACAGATAACAATATTCCTTTCGTTAAGCTCAACGAAGAATGGAAAATACTAATAATATTCACGAAAGAGAGGAATTAAATATGAACCATATAGACTATATACTACTCTGTCAAGAAAGTACCGGAAATTTTCAATTAAAACAACATTTTTACATTTAAACGTCATAATTTATTGGGTCGCCTTCAAAATAGGCTCCATTTGCTCCAATACATCTATGCCAACGGCACTTCCAATTATCGAAACATTTTTTATAGGCGCTTTCCAGGATGGACTTTAGCTCTCGCGCCGAATTTTGTTTTATGGCTTCAATCGACTCAAAACGGGTGCCACGAAGGGGCAATTTTAGTTTTGGGAAGAGGAAAAAGTCGCAGGGAGCCAAATCCGACGAATACGGTGGTTGCTGAAGCACGTTTGTTGAGTTTTTTGCGAGAAAGTCAGTCACAATCGTAGCTCGGTGAGAAGGCGCGTTATCGTCATGCAAAATCCATGAGTTGTTCGCCCACAAATTTGGCCGCTTCTTACGAATACGCTCACGCAAACGTTTCATAACGCCTAGGTAATACTCCTTGTTTACCGTCTGACCCTCTGGAACGAATTCGTAGTGCACCACACCACGGATATCGAAGAAAACAATGAGCATCACCTTCATTTTCGAGCGGCTTTGGCGTGGTTTTTTCGGTTTCGGCTCATTTTTTGCCACCCATTCCGATGATTGCTGGCTTGTTTGCATATCGTACTCGTAGACCCAGGTCTCATCACCAGTTATAATGCGTTCCATGAATGTAGAATTGGAATTACAGCGATCCAGCATGTCTGAAGCAACCTGTCCGCGATGACGTTTTTGAAGAAAATTCAGGTCTTTCGGTACGAGTCGTGCGGCCACCTTTCTCATGCCCAAAATATCAATCAAAATCGTACGTGCGGACTCGTGGGATATCTTAAGATCATGTGCTATCTCTCTCAAGCTGGTACGACGGTTTTCCAGCACCCTTTCCTTAATTTTATCGACGTTATCTTCGATCGAAGCCGTCGATGGGCGACCACTTCACGACCGTTCTTGAAGGCTCTGTACCACTGATATGCACGAGTTTTCGATAGAGCATTATCACCAAAGGCCTTTTGCAACATTTTCAATGCATCGGCACACGAAAATTCATTTGCAACACAAAACTTTAAACAAATTCTTTGCTCAACGTAATCACCCATAGTAAAAATCGGCACGCACTCTGACATCGACTGACTTAATCAGCTGTTGCAAACACACTAGTTGACAAATCCCGCTCAAGCTTGGCATTAGTAATTAAGGACAGTGGTACCAACCTAGGAAAAAAAAATTTTACCTGCCTCATTGCCCAGCCAGATTTAATTCGATAATTCCCGGTACTTTCTTGACAGAATGTACACCGTAGACAAATAACTGAATTCATAATAAAGAGGGGGGTTTTTACTTGATAGAATGCTTTCAAGCAATATCTTAAATATCACACAGATTAATTCTGCTGAACTCACTAAAAATTTAATTTAAAAAAAAAATTCTCAAAAACTTTTTGAAATTAAATTGAATAAATCTTTTAGAAAACATAGTTCCAATATAGTAGACATATAGAATTAATACTCATTACATAGATTTCCATTATGTTTTGCCATTCAGAAAATTATTACTGTTCTATGTTGGTTTGTGAAAGGACATGAGCTTCGTCAGGTGAGATATATTTTTATTGATTATTTTTGTTTTTTAGATACGAAGTAACTGAAGATTATCATAATAAAATAAATTGAGGTTTATAATTGATAGAAGGTATATAAAATTATTTAAATATTTTAATATTTACATATATATTCTGTAAGACTTCTTCATAATTAATTTCAAAAAATTAAATTCAATATTATAACTTCAGGAATTGAATTAATGTCACATAAGCACTCCTTATATCAAACGATGTTAAACATTTTTGAGAGATATCTGTTTTCATAAGAGGGATGAGCAGAAACAAAATTTTGTCTACTCAAAATATTTAATTTATAAGATTTTTGTTAACAATTTATATTTATTGGATTTTGTTATCTCATTTGGATGTCTTATAATGAATGTTTATTTTATATGTCGTTTGATATAAGCACTGCTTATGTGACATTAATTTAATTCCTGAAGTTATAATATTAAATATAATTTTTTGAAATTAAATATGGAGAAGGCTAACAGAATATATCTGTAAATATTAAAATATTTAAATAACTGAAGATTATCGTCTGGAATTCCAAAAGGCCCATTTGAAGATGTACTGCATGTTTCTGGAGATTTTGCTTGAAGAATGCTTATGTGACATTAATTTAATTCCTGAAGTTATAATATTAAATATAATTTTTTGAAATTAAATATGGAGAAGGCTAACAGAATATATCTGTAAATATTAAAATATTTAAATAACTGAAGATTATCGTCTGGAATTCCAAAAGGCCCATTTGAAGATGTACTGCATGTTTCTGGAGATTTTCCTTGAAGAAACTTTTTGAAGAGAGTTATTTTCGAAGAAATTCTAGAAGTTATGTTATTCGTTTTTGGAAAGGAATTCGGTTTCCACAATGCTGTTATGAAAGAAACATTTGTGTCCGTCAAGTAATTAGTTGATAATTTTAATTAATATCCTATATTTTTCTTGAAATCTTTCATTCCTTTTGATGTTGTGTTTTCTGAGAAATTTATTCAATTCAATTTTAAGAAGATTTTGAGAACAAAATTTCATAAAATTAAAATTTATAGTGAGGTTAGCAGAATTAATCTGTGTGTTATTTAAAAGACTGAATTCATATTCAACTATTGCCAGAATAAAGGGTGGGCCATCTAGCGTTTCCATTTTAAAGTGTGCAAAACTTTGACAAAACCGGAATGGGTCGATTTATGCTTGAACAAAGCTGGGAAATATTAAAATGAATAAAATAATAAGAAAATGTATACTCTTCAAGTATTTATTTAATAATTTTTAGTTGACAATTTATATTTCTTTGAGCATATTTAATTCCCTTCAATACTGTAATGAATATTAATTCTATATATCTACTAAATTGACACAGACATTTATTTAATTCTAAAAATTTTTGAAAAAAAATTTTTTAAATCAAAATTTGTAGGAGGTTAACAGAATAAATCTGTATGATATTCAAAATGTTCTAATGATCCTATCAAGAAAAAATCTCTTTTTATTATTTTATTGTATATATAATAATTATATATTTTGGTTTACCCTCATTATATATTATCATTTGATTTTAAAGAAGTCCATAAAACACCTTGCAAACTTTATGTAATTTCTGTGACGAACATAGAATACGTAGGATATTTATAAGTTCATTTCATTCTAGTGTCTAGTAAACAGCATTCAGTTGGTTTGGTAAGATATTTTTTGTTAATTATTTTTATTTTTTAAAAATGAAGTTGAGCTACTGTGTAACCATTGTAATAATGCTAAATTGTTTTTTGAAGATGTTCTACATGTTTTAGGAATTTTTTTGAAGTACCTTATTTTGAGCAAGTTAGTTTACATAAAATAATGAACGAAACAAAATTTTGTAGACTTCAAGTACTTATTTAATAATTCTTAGTTGACAATTCATATTTCTCTGAATTTTTTTCATTCCCTTTGGTACTGTGTAATAAGTATTAATTCTATATATCTACTTAATTGACACGGTGTGTTCTCAAGACATTTATTTCATTTAATTCTTAAACTTCTACCTGACTTTGAGTCAGTGCTTTTGATTCATGAATTCGAATCGCTAATGTCGAAGAAAATATGTAGATTGGTTGGAATGGCCAAAATTTTAAGGTGATATGTCGAACAAATGAATCAAATAAAATTATTTATTTGCTGGAAGAGCACTTGATTGAAACTGAAATTAGAAAACTACGACGAAATAATTTAATGATTCATTCCTGTAGCAGAAAAAAGTACTCACTCAACTTGTAGCCAGAACTTAATGTTTCTCGGATTATTTCATATCACGAATACAATAATTTATAATTATGCAATAGGAAATACCTTATTATATTGCAAGTCAATTATTTTCCTCTCATATATAGGTAATGGCTGCTTTTTATGGATATTTATCGGAATGTTACATAATAGCAGTCAGTACATACTGATGGATACTTTATTGAAATATTTCAAAAACTCGACGACTTGGTATAATTTCATTACATTCACATAAAATGAATCTAGCAATGCTATTAATCTGTGCTGAAATTAAAACTAACAGACGTAAATTTCCTGGTTATAATTCCTTATTAAATTTAATTGAGAATTGAATAACCATACCAATTGATCAGATTTAAAAGTCAATATCTCCAATCTCCATTCGAAGATATAGAAACACTGTTTCTTTTAGGTAAACATACAATTAACACTCATCATACAGCTTCAATAAGAGATAAAAGAAGAAGAGTGTCAAATATATATGTTCACTAAAGAAACAGTGCTTCTAAGTCATTTATTTAATTTAATTAAAAAAATTTTTTGAGAAAATTTTTTTATGAAATATAAATTGAAATTTTCAGTGAGGTTGGCAGAATAAATCTGTATGATATTTAAGATATTGTAATAAGCCTTCTATCAAGAAAGAACCCCTCTTCATTATTTTATTTTATATATAATAACTATATTTTGGTTTTTTACGCATATACATATAGTATCATTTGGATATAACTGAGTCTTTAAAGATACCTTACGAACTTTGTGTAATTTCTGTGACAAAAATAGAATACGTAGAGTTTTGTTATTTGAAAATTCACAACATTCTAAGTTTGTTTATAGAAAGATATGCGGTTTTACACAGATGAGATATATTTTTGTTAATTATTTCTATTTCTTGGACACGAAGTTAAACCGAAGAGTTATCGATTTGGTAATTCCAAATGACCCTTTTAAAGTTAAAGGAACTTTTTAAAGAGAGTTATTTTTGAAGAAATTCTTGAATATTGCTTTTTTGAAATGGTTTGCAGAATATAGGGTGTTTTTTTAGAGTGATAGAACTTTAAATTGGAATAAAACACATTTAAATTGAAAATTTGTTTTGAAACTTAATTTTATGACATTCATGTTTCAAAAATAATTTCCGGCATATGTCCACCACGACTAGCTCTGAGGAACCGCACTCTACCAGACCAATTTTGGACCTCTTTTTCGAGTAATTCAGGGCTTATTTCATAACGAGGCCTCATTTCATAACGAGTTTTCAATAAATCAATTGTTACGGTAGCAGCCCGAGGTGTAGCACCATCTTGTTGGAACCAAAACACTTCTGGGTCGATACCATTCAAATTTTGAAACAAATAATCATTGATCATCGATCTGTAACGAGCACCATTCACTGTAACATTATCTCCAGCATTGTTCTCAAAGAAATATGGACCGATGATGCCTCCAGCGTGAAAAGCACACCATACAGTGCATTTTTCAGGATGCAATGTAACCTGCAGAACTTCTTGAATGTTGTTTTCACTCCATATACGACAATTTGCTTGTTTATATAGCCGTTCAACCAGAAATGAGTTTCATCACTAAACACAATTTTACGATAAAAATGTGGATGAACTTCAAGCTGTTCTACGGCCCAATCAGCAAACAAACGACGCTCATTATGGTCAAGTGGCTTTAGTTCTTGACCAGTTGGACCTTGTATGGGTGTAGATCAAGATCTTTACGCAAAATTTTCCATGTGGATGCACAGAGTCCAACTTGTTGTCAACGTCGACGAATAGACAAATCTGGATCATCATTAACACTATGACTTATAGCAGCGATATTTTCTCTTGTACGTACAGTTCTTTGTCTTGTTGTTGTTGTTGTATCGATTAGAGAAAATGTTGTCCGAAATCTATGGATATTTTGACGAATAGGCTGCTCTGATGAACAATTTGTAAACGTTGTGGCGGCGTGAGTCTTTCCATGATATTTGTCAATGCTTACTGAACATAAATGTCAAAACAACATGGTTTCTACCTTCTGTCAAATCACAGTTATTCCTATCGAAAGTTTTATCACTCTAAAAAAAACACCCGATACATTGATACGAAACAAAATTTTGTATCCTTCATTTATTCAGTATCTTTAATTAATAATTTATATTTTCTTTATATTCTTTCATTCCTTTTGGTGATTTGTAATGAGTGTTAAATTTATATTTCTACTAAAATGAAACTGTGGTTTCGGAGACATTCATTTAATTTAAAAAAGTTTTTGAAAAAAAAATTTTACATAATTTAAATTAAACTTAGTAGTGAGGTTACCAGAATAAATCTGTATGATATTTAAGAAATTACAATTTGTTTTTTCACTCATTCACACAGTATTTTTCATATAACTGGGTCTTGAAAAATACATTATACAACCTCTGTGTATTTTCTGTGGACAAACATAAAACGCGAATGGTAATCGTTAAGAAACCATTTGAATTCTCTCAGGTTAAAATGCCACGAGGTCGTGTCGGTATGATAGATATTTTTTATTGATTGTTTTCATTTTGCTGGCATGAAAGTGGACTGAATATTATCGGTGAGAATCTCAAATCACCATTTTGAAAATGTGCTACATATTTTTGAAGAGTCATTTGATATTTAAGATATTTTATATTCTTCACTTCAATTAATTATTCTATCCATAAAGGGGATTTCTCCTTATTTTTCTCCAAGGTCTTGATTTTATAATTCAACTAAGTGAATAGAGAGAATACTGTTATGACAAAAATCTGTAGTTAGAAACATGCTGCCCTATTGTTTCTCAATATATTCTAATATTCTGCTACAACATTAATTATAATGTTAATGTTACCATCGAATAATAATATTTAGTCAAAATTACGCTCAAATCCCATAAACCTCCTTCAAATGTTGTTTATAACTCAATGAATCAACTCTTCTAACAGGACTGAAGGATAAAACCTTGCAAAATGAGCAACACTTACCTCAGTCAAATATCTTGTGACAGACTCGTCAGAAATGCTTCTCCTTGTCAGCACTCTAGGATTGCCCAATTTCAAACAAACTAGCAAAATCAACAATAGGCTAAACTAGAATATGAACAAATCAGTTGATTTTCGCACAAACCCTTTATTAACTCACCCTATTTCGATGGCCGGACATCCTATATTGAGTGTTAACGTGGATGAATTATCGATTTGATGGCAGATGAGGAGACAGAGACCTCTAGTGAAGGGTGATGTGTTCAATCCAAAGCGGAGGACCAAGAGATTTTCAGCAGGTTACTGTTCGGAGTATGCAGCAAGAGAGTCCATCGTATCAAAACCTAACTCTACATAAACGTTGATAGATTTGGAGTTTCATGTCAGTATTAGTTTTTCATCTTCTGTCGCATTTTTCAGAGAACAGGTTCAGTTAAACGCGCGGAGCATTAATGCTAATAATTTTTTTGCGTGAACTTCAAGACTTTATTTAAAATGTTTGAGATCATCCGATTTTGGTCAAATGAGGTATGATGGTGCAAATAATATGTCAGGCAAACTCAATAGCGTTCAAGCGATTATTCGTCGTAACTACCCTAAGGCGATTTATGTGCACTGTGCTGCTCATTCTTTGAATTTGGCAATATCAAAAGCATGCGAAATTCCACAAATTAGAAACTGCCTCAATACCATAGAAAAATCGTATGATTTCTTCAACATTCCATAGAGACAAACTGTTCTGAAAAATATTGATGAATCTAATGAAAGTCCTTCCGCAAAAACTCTCAAAAGATTATGTGCAACTCTGTGGACATCTAAGTATGAAGCAGTACAAGATTTTTTGGAATTATTTGATTACGTCGTTGAAAGTTTAGAGGAGATATCAAACTGGAAAGATTCTAGAGATGCGAATATGTCGCGAAACACACTGAAGGATTCCGACTATCTGGTCGCGCTTCAAGTCGTGAATCAAATATTTCGTTATGCCTTACGCCATTACCGATTCCTACAAAAATCTGGAATCGACATCAGAGAAGTTGTAACTATGACGGAAAATACTATTTTTTGCCTGAAAATCATACGTCAAGATGCCAAAACACATTTGGACTCGATCTTCAATAAAGCTCAGATAAAAGTTAGAATATAAAATGTGTTTGTCAGTTTTTTATTTTCTTGCATATTCCAGGCTCTTGCCTCAAGTATTGGAACCAAGATTAAGGTAAAGAAAATTGGTCACGCCAAAAAAATATGGCAAATCCTATCATTTTGCAAGATTCAGAAGAAGCACCAGTGGACTATTTCAGGGTAACCATTTACATTCCATTCATTGATTATTTCATCAGCCAATCAGAGGAAAGATTCGCAAACCATAAACAAATTTTCAAGGGCTTTATGTATCTGATGACAGGAGAAAAAACAACTGATGCCGACGAGTATGACGAACTTTTACATTTCTATATACCTGATGTACCCAGATGTATTTCAAAAACTGAAATTAAATTGTGGCACATTCATCTGAGTTATCATCCAGATATCCGAAATTTTTCTTCTCAAAACAAGCTCAACGGCGTAGCAATGATGTCTATTCATAGGGAGTTGACTACTTCCGAAGATGAAATTATTGATGAACTTTCAAAAAGACCTAGGATACTATATTTTGTTTTATAAAAGTATATCCTCCGAATAACCAATTTTTTTTTCGTTATAACTTTTTTATCCCCCTCCAAGGCTCATGTCTGGGTACGCCACTGGACTCAACGATTAATTACTCTTCTCAAGATCTCTTTTTGCATTTCAATAAAAAAATCAGAGCAGAATATTCCTCCAAGGGAAAGATAAAATAAGAAATAAATAAGACTTGAATTTTTAACATGCCTACTTCCAGTGAGACATGGACTTACACCAATCTCGACAGTTTCATTGAAAATTTCAGTTGGCTTCAAACCCACATTGAATTCTGAATGATATGATAATAAACTGTGTCAAGGTACCGAATAAACCGTGAATTTCACCAGTAAAGATAAGCCAACCATTCACAATGAATTCAATCAATTACATCAGGGAATTAGCGGAAATCCGGAAAATCGAGACGGCTGTGAAAATTGACCAAGCTGCCATCTAGCTGTGATTCATGTAAAAACTATTGATTCCTCCTTGGGTCGGGAGGAACTGAAATGGGATTTCGGTGAAGATAACAGAACCACAGTTTTGCCATTTGAACGTGTACCATGTCCGGTTTTTTCCATTTCCTGGTTGTCATACTTAGTTTTGCGTGTTTTTCTACAGCCTGGCCGTCTAGATTGAATGTAGGAGAACAAGAGCTCTACGACGAGGTGAAGCAGCTTTTGGCTTTGACAGGAAATGAAAGGGTAAGTGAAAATTGATTACTGATCATCATAAATGAATGACGTTTTGACAGCTTAACTCAATACAAGTGAAGTGCTAAATAAATATTACTCCATATCTTATCTATTTAACTAAATCATGATAGAACCTCCACCCAATAGCGAATGATTGACATGCAACCAATGATACTTCAGCTCGGAGGATCTGGAGAATAAGAAATGAATATTTGATTGATTCGGTCTTTACTTGGTGGAAACTCATTTTAATTAAAAAATATATAGGAGATAGTATTTCACCTTTCTTATAGACAAAATGATATCCAATGAACAAATAAAATGGCATTAAATCTCGTGTACCCAATCATAAAAGAGGACAATACACAGAAGTATTTTTCGTTATCTTATGTTAATGGATTATCTGAAGGTATTGCTAAATATTTCAAAAATATTTTCAAAAAATAAAATAAACCTGGAGCATAGAACTTGAGTTGCAACGATTTCCCTTTAGTATACATCGTCCAGACAGGTAGATCATTCAAGAAAAGAATCCAAGAACACCAAAGGAGTTATATTTCGGATTCCGTACATTCGACATATGCTAATCATCTTAAGGAATTCAGACATAATTTCAACAATAATTATTAAATAATCCATGTTGAGAATAAAAATTACAAGTTCTAGATTTACACTTTTAAAGTTTCTTGAAATCAACAGGTACAATGCCCGTAAAATCCTTTTGAACGAACAAACAGATGTTGATAAGTCTCCATTACTGAATATCTTTCCCTAATGTTATTTTTAAGCAGCAAACTCCAATGAACACCTTGAGTTTTCATGACTTGTTCTTCCATTATTTTGTCACGTACCTAACAATGTTTAAACTCGGTTACACTGAGCACCATCGCCCGAACAATGTAGATACCTGATGAAGCCACATCGAGGTGAAAAAATTGTTGTAGTACAAATATTTTTGAGGAAATAAAATACCGTCTCCTAAATATTTTTTAATTAGAATAAGAAATAATGACATGTGAAATTAGGGATCTATTTATTCAGAAATACACAGACTCGTTGATGATGTGGAAATATTTGAGAATTTCATTATACGTAAAAAATTATTATTAGTTTGCTTACCAGAAAAACAGACGATAATAATGATTGTTTCAAAGTATTGAAATGTTACCCGTTACTGCTTGCCTATTTGGTAGTTGAATGAATTACATGATTCAATAAATCAAAATGTCTTAGAAATACTGTTTCTCATTGAGTCGACATAAAGGATTTCAAAAACACACAATACTGAAGGATATAAAGGAATCTATAGAAAATACAGGGTGTCTCAAACATTTGACCCCCCCAGAGCTCAGAAACGAAGAAGTTTAGAAGATTTCAAAAAACGGGCCAATTTCTATTTTAAGGGGGACGAATTCCCATCATGAGTTTGTTCCAAAAAAACAGCCCCCAACATCAACCCCCAAAATTTTTTGAATAGGGAACAGATGTCGAGCGTTGGTTACTTTGAAAGTTATTTATGTTCTGTGCACAACCCAGTTAAAGTATCAAAATCGGTTCATTATTCACGAAATAATGTAATATTGAACTTACGGTCAAAAGGTGATGTTGAACAGAAAGTAGAACCGCCCAAACTTTAGAACCTAAGAGTTTTGAAGAATTCAAAAATAATTATTTAAATATTTACAGATATATTCTGTTAGCCTTCTACATATTTAATTTCAAAAAATCACATTTAATATTATAACTTCAGGAATTAAATTAATGTCAGGCACTGCTTATATCAAACGACGTATAAAATAAACATTCATAATAAGACATCCAAATGAGATAATAAAATCCAAGAAATATAAATTGTTAACAATAATCCTATAAATTAAATATTTTGAGTAGACAAAATTTTGTTTCTGCTCATGTCTCTTATGAAAACAGATATTTTTCAAAAATGTTTAAAATAATCCTAAGAATTTCATCATAAAACTACCTTACTTGGAATATTCAATATTATTGATCTCAAGATATGTAAAAACATTACTAAAAAACAAGTTTTAAAGGAGGTTTTGTTCGTCAGTATCCAATCACATTTAATAAAATATAATATCAATCAACAAAAGATATTTACTCACCTTTAACAATCCAGAAATCATCTTGGAAAATGAATACTGAACATTTAAATGATGTCCAATGTGAACACAAATAAATAGTTCTGTGGTTTACCATAGATCTTAAAGATTGACCGACAATTTAACGGCATCTGTTTTAGCATAAGGACATCTGTATAAAGAATGTTAAGGAAACCAAATAATTATATATTATGAATAAAATAAAATAAATGGAGGTTTATACTTGATAGAAGGTATATACAATTATTTAAATATTTTAATATTTACAGATATATTCTGATAGCCTTCTTCATATTTAATTTCAAAAAATTATATATAATATTATAACTTTAGGAATTAAATTAATATTTAATCAAAATTTGAATATCAAAACAGATTTAATCTGTTTGTCTTCTACAATTTTAATTTCAAAAAATTTCTGAAGATTGCATTCGGTAAGTCTGTTTATTGTTAATTGATTTTATTATTTTTTATATGTAAAGTTGAACTGGTCTTATCTGAATTTTAATTATTTTTTGAAGATGTGCTACATCTTTTGAGATTTTTTGAAGTAATTTATTTAAATATATTAAATATTTCAAATAAATTGGTTTTTGAGAAGTTCTTAAAATTATGTTTTATATTCTTGAGAAAGAGTTATTTTTCATAAATATAGGATCAGAAAAGAATACATTTTGTAACAAACAGGGCTTCGTACGTTTGTCTGAAGAGTTCGGTACGTATGCCTGGAACCTAACAAAAAATGTTTGTTTATTTATTTATTTATTTATTTTAATTGACAATTTATATTTGTTGGTTTTTCTTAATTCCATTTGATATTGTATGATGAATTTCGATTTTATACGTCTATTAAATATGAGCAGTGCTTATAAAGATTTTAATTTAAGTCGTAAAGTTTCTTAAATAAATTTTTTCAAATTAAAATTGTAGAAGACTAACAAATTAAATCTGTTATGATATTCAAATTCTGTATAATAATAATCCTTCTATCAAGTAAAAAATAGTTTCTTATTATTTTATAATATTTAATCATTCAACTGTGTCATGAATATTCTAAGTAATATAGTTTTATGATGAAATTCTTAGGATTATCTTAAATATTTTTGAAATATATCTGTTTTCATAAGAGAGATGAGCAGAAACAAAATTTTGTCTACTCAAAATATTCAATTTATAGGATTTTTGTTAACAATTTATGTTTATTGGATTTTGTTATCTCATTTGGATGTCTTATAATGAATGTTTATTTTTTTATGTCGTTTGATATAGGCAGTGCTTATGTGACATTAATTTAATTCCTGAAGTTATAATATTAAATAAAATTTTTTGAAATGAAATATGTAGTGGACTAACAGAATATATCTGTAAATATTAAAATATTTGAATGATTTTATATACCTTCTATTAAGTACAAACCTACATTTATTTTATTTTACCAAAAATAATTTTCAAGTTCTGTAAAAGGGAGGAAGAATTCCTATGACGACACTGTTCCGAAAAAACCATCTGAGGATGGTAACAACCCCCGACATTTTTGAATAGGACGGAGATGTTGGATGTGGTTTAATTGAGAAGTTTTTTCTGTTGTCTAAACACCGCAGTTGAAATTTTCAAATTTGTTTATTTAATGGCAGAAAAATTTGAGTTTTTGAATGTTTTTACTTTAAAACCATTCAGTTTTCTATATCATTGAAAAATACATACGTTAGTTCTTTAAATAGTTTACTTTTTTCTGGATGTTCCCTGTCATTACTTACAGATCTGGTGTATTTTAAAGTATTGGGTTTCTGTTTGAGTTACTCTTCTGATAATTGTCAATATCAAATTGCTTAAAATAATCACCGAATTTGAACATTTCAACTAGTGGTTTTTTCGGAACGATAAGGGAATTCTTTCTCCCAAATTTTCGTTGGGAATATTAACCGAAATTATCTTGCAAACTAGCTGACACAGTTGTTTCATATGGACCTTATTCATTCCTGTTATTTAATCACTTATTCATTCACAAAGGAACATATACAGGTAATTCAATACCCAGCTCAACAAATTTAACAAAAGTGTCATAATAATAATTATAATAGGAAAAAACATACACTAAAAAAAATATGGCAAAATTCAAACCAAAGAAATAAAATACAGACCCAAAAATAAGTCAAACAAAGACAGAAATAAAGATTAGAGATACGAGAAGCGAAACAATGGCGAAACAACTACCAATGGCGATTGATGAAGATATTTCTCAAGATATTCTTCACGGTATTTTCACTTTGCAAGAAAACATCACTTTGATCTTTGAACTGATTACAACGATGAAGCACTTTGTGAACATGTAGAGTTTTTAACGCCAAAGGGAATGGGGAAATTCAAAGGAATATAAATTGTCAACAAAAAATCATTAAATAAATACTTGAGTACAAAATTGTGTTTTTGCTTTTTTTTAAGGAACTTATTTTGAGCAAGTTGTTTCTGAAGAAGTTCTTGAGGTTATGTTTTGCATTTTTAGAAAGGAATTCAGTTTTCATGAAACAAGGAACGAAACGAAATTTTGTACTCTTCAAGTATTTATTTAATAATTTTTAGTTGACAATTTATATATTTTGAATTTCTTTCATTTCCTTTGGTACTGTGTAATATGTATTAATTCTATATGTCTACAGAATTGACACAGTGTGATATAAAGACATTTATTTAATTTAATTCTGAAAATCTTTGAATAAAAAATTTTTTTGAAATTAAAATTTTTAGGAGGTTAACGGAAGTGGTCTGCATGATATTTAAGATTTTGTAATAATCTTTCTATCAAGAAAAAAATTCTTTTTATTATTCTTTATAAATAAGGCAGTTTTTCCAATATAATTTCCATGAGGCGGAATTTAGAGGAAAACTTCAGCCAAAGATTATGGCCGAAAAAATTTTATAATCAGTTTTTCGTTAACCACCATATAATAAGTGAGTATTTCATAAAAAAAACTCCATGAAACCAACCTAATCTGAGAGGTGTTTGCCGCTCTTTCCAATGGTGTACACTGAATTTCAATTAATCTTATAGTTTTCAAGCTATGTTTCAGTAAAAAAATTGTGAAACCTCACAAAATAGTAGAATATTGGCCAGAGACAACTTGGGAACCCTGTGTGAAGGTCATGCAAAAAAGATATACGCTATATATAGTCCGTCTAGAAAATATCCGGAATTTATTATTTTCCATAGTTTTAGTATAATTCTTTTTTGTAACATTCTTAGACAAAAGTCGGGTGTTTTTTTTAGAGTGATGGAACTTTCGATAGGGATAACTGTGATTTGACAGAAGGTAGAAGCCATGTTGTTTTGACATTTCTGTTCAGTAAGCATTGACAAATTATCATGTAAAGACTCACGCCGCAACAACGTTTACAAATTGTTGAAATTTATTTTCAAAATCAGTTTTATATTCGCCAAATTCATAGAACACTTCGTGAAATTTATGGTTTACATAATCGTCCACCAGAGTAGCTTATTCGTCGAACTATCGATAGATTTCGGGCAACATTTTCTCTACTTGATGCAACAACAAGACAAAGAACTCTTTTAGAGAATTTTGCGTAAAGATCTTGGTCCACACCCATACAAGATCCATCGTTTATTTGCTGATTGGACCCTAGATCAGATTGAAGTTGATCCACTTTTTTATCGTAAAATTGTGTTTAGTGATGAAGCTTATTTCTGGTTGGACGGCTATGTAAACGAGCAAAATTGCCGTATATAGAGTGAAAACAATCCTCAAGAAGTTCTGCAGGTTCTATTGCATCCTGAAAAATGCACTGTAATGTATGCTTTACACGCTGGAGGCATCATCGGTCCATATTTCTTTAAAAACGATGCTGGAGCTAATGTTACAGTGAATGGTGCTCCTTACAGATAGATGATCAATGATTATTTGTTTCAAAATTTGAATGGTATCGACCCAGAAGTGTTTTGGATACAACAAGATGGGGCTACACCTCATGCTGCTACCGTAACAATTGATTTATTGAAAGAAAGATTTGGCGATAATATTATTTCGAGAAATGGTGCCAATCAATTGGCCTCCAAGATCCTGCGACATAACTCCACTGGATTATTTTCTTTGGGGTTATGTCAAGTCATTGGTTTATGCTGATAAACCAGAAACAATAGACGCTTTGGTAGCCAACATAAGTCGTATTATTGATTAAATAAGGTCTGAATTACTCGAAAAAGTGGTCCAAAATTAGTCTGGTCGAATGCGTTTGCTCGAAGCTAGTCGTGGTAGACATATGCCGGAAGTTATTTTTAAAACATGATTGTCATAAAATTATCTTTCAATTAAAAAAATTGGCTTCAATCTTAATTTAAATGTGTTTTATTTTAATTTAAAGTTCTACCAATCTAAAAAAAACATCCAATATAAAATAGGTTGTGCAGATATTCGGCTATGGCAACACTATTTGTCAAATATTGTTGATTGTCAACAGGTAAACAACTAATGAAATAATGTCACAACTATTAATTATTTTAAAAAAGGAAACAGGTAGAATATTTGTATAGAAAGATTTTCGAAACGTTAAAAAATTAGTACAATTGACTGAACTGGAAAAAAGTACTGTATATGAGACAATAAGAGGATAAAAATGGTATGGATATGAGGCATAGACCAGTTTCAGGAAGACCGCGTAAAATTGAAGGAAGCAATTCAAACGCTTTATTGGCCTAAGGACGACACAATCCGTGCAAATTGGCTAACAGATTTGGAAATCAACGAAATATAAAAGTATGTCCAGAAACCGTTCGTATGTCACTGAAAATCAAGGAAACCAAAAAAAAATCCCTATAATGACACCTTTAGATAAGGAACGAAGGATAGAATTTTGTCAACGTTTTCAAGAAGACAAGATTAATGATGTCTTTATATCTGATGAAAGTTGTTTCCAATTTGGTGGTAATCACATAAAAATTCAGTCAGTTTGACAGTTCTAGAGTATCATCACAGAAAATTATGGACGTTTAGTCAAGTGTTTACAGTTAAATAGATGTAAAGTAAATAAGATGAATATTTTGTTACAATTTTCTAACTCAAGAATTGAAAATATGTACTGGACTTTGTTTTTTGCGGATACTTTCTAGACGGAATATAGGTTTACGTTAGAACGCGCTACCTAAGTATCAATAACACCTCCACAAATTGTGGTCACACGCAAAATTAAAGTAGTACCTACGCCACTGCCGTTAATCAAAATCCAGCGTGGCCGTTTCTGGTGTGGTCATTAACCTCACCTTGAATTTGGTTACTTTCAGTCCATTTTACGAGGAAACAAAAATAGGATTGATTCCGCGTGAAAGACTATTTCCAAATATTTTCTTTAACTCCGTCCAGAACTCACTGTGTGGAAATTCAGCGGCAATCCTTCATCACATTTAATCCCGACTCGATACCGCTCAACTATTTCTTGACTCTCGTTTACGAGTACCTTTATCTTCATCCGGTTGCTAGTTTTCAAGTTCACTGGAAAGTGTGTTTCGAGCTGTTAACGGTTGGTGCTTGCATCATGCGGTAGTTTTGTTTGGGTTTCCTCTGTAGAATAACAAAATTGGTGAGATGAGAGATGGAAGTGAAACAACCTTATGTGTTGGCAGCTGTAGTTATATCTATAATAGTTATTGTTATTATTTTTCTTACCAGCTCCAACAAAGAGCAGGTAGGTACTCGTCTACAGTATTTCCTACCGTCTTATTTATGAAAGTTGAGAAGGCCAATTGCGGGAAATAAAATTCAATCACCGCCTCGAACATTTCCTATTTCTAGATCAGTGTTATAATTGTTTTAATTTATACATTACGATCGGTCAAGCGAATGGTTATCGAAAGGAAAGTTGTTTTCGGTTAAAGATGTGCACAAAACACCTTCGTCGATTTATTGAGCGTGAAATCGATGGTATCCGCTTGAAATATCAAGCAATTTCTGTCTATAATCTTAAGAATTATTGCGAAAATAATGAAACTAACAAAAATTCATTTATAGTTTGAATAAAAATACAGGTGAGAAAATATCATATGAAAAAATGAATATGGTCATTTTGAGTAAGAATGTCGCTCCATCTTTTCACTACAAAATAGAAAAATTTATTATTTTAATAAAATAGAAAAAGACATTTACTTGATAGAAGAAATATAACAAAATTTGAATATCAAAACAGATTTAATGTTAGTCTTCTACAATTTTAATTTCAAAAAAATTTTTATTCAAAAAACTTTTAGAATTAAATTAATGTCTACAATAATATTAAATAGACGTATATAATCAAAACTCAATAATTAATGTCAAATGGAATAAATAAACGAATAGATATAAAAAAGTCATTAAAATTAATAAATAAATATTTAAAGCAGACAAAATTTTGTTTCTGATCTTACCAATAAGAACACCAATTGCTTTTCAAAAACATAAACACAACTTAAGAACTTCTCAAAAAATATAATTTATTTGAAATATTCAATATATTTAAATATTCAAATAAGTTAATTCAAAAATCTCTCAAAACATGCACTATATCTTCAAAAAACAATTATAATTCTGGTAATCTGTTCATCGGCACTAAATAATATTCCAAATATTAAAATCAAATAACTATCACTATATCTCACCTCCATGTGTTTAACAGGATAAATTGCTTTAAACAGACTAACTTTAAAATTCAAGATTGTCTATGTTCTTAACAAAATCACAGAAAAGTGTAAGGTGTTATAAGGTTATCTTTAAACCATTGACATTCCATAATGAGATTTATTAAAGCCTAAATATAATTATATATTATAAATAAAATAAAATAGAAAAAGGCTTTTTACTTTATAGAAGAAATATAACAAAATTTGAATGTCAAAACAGATTTAATCTGTTAGTCTTCTACAATTTTCATTTCAAAAAAGTTTTTATGCAAAAAACTTTTAGAATTAAATTAATGTCTACAATAAGCACCGCTTATATTTAATAGACGTAAATAATCAAAACTCAATATATAATGTCAAATGGAATAAATAAACCAACAGATATAAAAAAGTCATTAAAATTAATAAATAAATATTTAAAGGAGACAAAATTTTTTGTTTCTGATCTTACCATTAAGAACACCAATTGCTTTTCAAAAACATAAACACAACTTGAGGACTTCTCAAAAAATATAATTTATTTGAAATATTCAATATATTTAAATATTCAAATAAGTTAATTCAAAAATCTCTCAAAACATGCACTATATCTTCAAAAAACAATTATAATTCTGGTAATCTCTTCATCGGCCCTAAATAATATTCCAAATATCAAAATCAAAAACTATCACTATATCTCACGTTCACGTGTTTAACAGGATAAATTGCTTTAAACAGACTTTGAAATTCAAGATAGTCTATGTTCTTAACAAAATCACAGAAAAGTGTAAGGTGTTATAAGGTTATCTTTAAACCATTGACATCCATAATGAGATTTATTAAAGTATATATAAAATAAAATAGAATAATACTTGATAGAAGAAATATAACAAAATTTGAATATCAAAACAGATTTAATCTGTTAGTCTTCTACAATTTTAATTTCAAAAAAATTTTTATCCAAAAAACTTTTAGAATTGAAATAATGTCTACAACAAGCACCGCTTTTATTTAATAGACGTATATAATCAAATTTTGATTATGACAAAAGTAATGTATAAAATAGGTTGGCCAAAGTAGCATGGCAACACTATTTGTCAAATATTGTTCATTGTCAATTTATGAAATAATGTCGCAACTAGAAAAAAGAAGTAGAATATTTCTTTAGAAAAGGTTTTCAAAAAATTAGTTAAAAAATTAGTGCAATTGATTGAGCTAGGAAAAAGTGCTATATATGAAACAATTAAGAGGATAAAATATGGCATGGGTATACAGTTTTAGGAAGACCGCGTAAGATTAAAGAAAACAATTTAAACGCTTTATTGGTCTTTGGAAGACACAATTCGCGTCTGGGGTTTCACAAATAGGCTAATAGATTTGGAAATCAACGAAATATAAAAGTATGTCCAGAAACCGTTCGTATTTCACTGAAAAGACAAGGCTACATATCAAGGAAACAAAAAAGAATTCCTATAATGACACCATCACAAAAGGATTGAAGGATAGAATTTGGTCAACGTTTTCAAGAAGATAATTTTAATGATGTCTTTATATCTGATGAAAGTTGCTCCAACTTGGTGGAAATCACTTAAAAATCCTATCAAAACAACCTGTTATCGTTCAGATTTCCAAATTTCCCACCAAAATAATGCTTTGGGACGCAATATCTCAGCATAGTGCTATGCCTCTCTGTATAGTTCATGGTACCATTAATAGTGAAAAGTATTGTGGCATTCTAAAAGATTTTCTCCTTGAAACGGCGCATGCTTTATGGGGTGGCGTTTTCAGCAGGATAATGCAAGATGCCATACTTCGGCCTATACTCAAGCTTGGATGCAAGAACACCAAGTGACAACAATTTCATGGCCAGCAGCTTCATCAGACCTTAGTCCCATTGAAAACATATGGGGACTAATGAAGATTGAAGTTGAACGAGCAGCGCCACGAAATAAAGATGATTTAATTCAGTCAGTTTTACAGTTCTGGACTACCATCACCGAAAATTAGAGGTGATATAGTTTCGGGTGGTACCTCGCTGTTTAGTCAAGTGTTTACAGTTAAATGGAGGTTGTATAAGTAAATAAGATGAATATTTTGTTATTATTTTCTAATTCAAGAATTAAAAATATATACTAAAGAATATTAAATAAGTTTTACATTTTGAATAAGTTCAGAATGTAAACCTACCTGATGATGCTACTGTGATAGCGAAATAATTGTTGTATTAAATAACAATAAAAATTTGTAAAAATCAGAATAACCTTATTTAATATAGATTTTCATGAAGTAAAGACAATTTTATACTAAATAACTACAATTGAGCTTTGTTCTTTCTGGATACCTTCAAAACGGACTATATAAAATATATAATTATCCTGATACTCCTAGATCTTCTGTGAAGATCCCCTATAAGATCGTTAAGCTTGGATGGATAACAACACAGAAATTTTTGTTCTGTAAATCAAATGTCAAATGAATGCCAACAATTTTAACATCAGAACTATTAATTGATGGACTCGGTCTTTATTTAACTTTTAATTGTTGAACGACAATTGTTTCGCCGAACTTTGGGTTAATCATGTCCTATATTTGTACTGATACTATTTGAAAACCTACATAGGTTCTTATATATGTATTGACAGATGAAACTAAACGAAACTAAAAGTAGGAAGAAAGTTATTTGAGTATTCTCAATTAAGATAAATTAAACAAAGATAATAAATCAGGAATGTACAAGTTAACTTGTAAGGATTGGCCAATGATTTATATTGGTCAGACCGACATTTCGTTCAAGAAGAGAATCCACGAACATCAAAAGAGCTACACTTCAAACTCTACATACGCCAACCATTTAATGAAATTTGAACATAATTTCAATAACGAATATGAAATTATCCATATCTAGAGTAAAAGGTCTATATTAACATTCTTAAAATAACTTCAAATAAACCGATATTATTCCCTGAAGATTCTCCTGAACGAGCATTTGGATACTAATAGGTCATCCCTATTGAATATCTTCATAAAATAAATAGAGGTTTATACTTGATAGAAGCTTCGTCAGTACTCAATTACTTCTGAATTGTTAAAAGGTGAGAAAATATTTTTGTTGATTGATGTTATATTTTATTGAATATGAATATGATTGGGTACTGACGAAGCAAATTCTCTCTTAAAACTTGTTTTTTAGTAATGCTTTTTACATACCTTGAGATTTTATAAAAAGTAACTTAGTTAGATATCCAATAATATTGAATATTCTAAGTAAGATAGTTTTATGATGAAATTCTTAAGATTATGTTGAACATTTTTGAAAAATATCTCTTTTCATGAGATTGATGACCAGAAACAAAATTTTGTCTATTCAAAATATTTAATTTATAGGATTTTGGTGGACAAATTTTTATTTATTGGATTTTGTTATATCATTTGGATGTCTTATAAGGTATGTTTATTTTATATGTCATTTGATATAAGTGCACTCAATTATCGCCGTTGTACTTCGTTCTTGTACTGAAATTCTGTGAAAAAGTCCTTGCTCATAGAGAAAAATTTTACCTGAACAGAATATTCAAAACTAAGTACAGTAACCTTTCTATTACCTTATCAAGAAAACAACTTGATATGTATCCAGAAGAATAATCAATCATCATAGTCAATTCTGATTTCAGGCAAGAGTGGTAGATGATCGTCCAGATGTACCACGAGCTGTGAAGGGATGGCCTCAGGAAGATTTGAAATTGGGTCAAGTTTCAGGGGTATCGGTGAATTCTGCATTACAACCTGTCATTTTTCACAGAGCTGACAGAGTATTTGACCAGTAGTAAGTAAAAGACATGTAAAGGGTTTTCCAAAAAGAGGTTTCATTTTGAATAGCCCGCTATCTACGCAGCTGTCACATTTGAAGTTGTCATCTTTTGACGTTTGACAAGTAAAGGGTGTTTCAATAAGAGCGCAAGATTTCAGTGTTCAATAAAACATGGTTTTCTGTAGCAAGTATTGAAATATTTATTGATTTAGGAAATATACATTTGGGAATTATGTACGAAACAAAATATCTTGTAAATAGCAGCCACGGCTTTGCTGGCATATGCGTACCCTTTTGACGAAATTTTCAATAACGTAATGGACAACATGTGGTGGTATTTCATTGATACAGCGTCTAATTTCGGCTTTCAATGCTTCGTTGGCTGCAGGCTTATTGGCATAAACCTGTAACTTCAGATAACCCCACAGTCAGAAGTCTAAAGGCGTTAAATCGCAAGGGCGTGGAGGCCAATTCTGGTCACCAAATCGGGAAATGACACGACCAGGAGCAAACTCGTGCAAGATCGTCAATGTTTCACGAGTGGTATGACATGTGGCATCGTCCTGCAGAAAGCACATGTCGTCAAGATCAATAGCTTCCAAATGAGGCACAATTAACTCTGTTATCATAGCACAATAACGTTCGCCATTCACCGTTACTGCATTATCTTCTTCGTTTTCGAAGAAAAACAGTCCAATTATTCCTCCAGACCATAATGCACACCGTTGTGGATGCATTGCTTTCTGATGAATCATTCGTGGATTTTCTAAGCCCCAAATGTGACCGTTTTCCTATTAACGAAGCCATCGAGGTGAAAATGGGCCTCAAAACTGTTTGTAAAATCAGCAGGTTGCTCAAGGATCCAATTGGTGAATTCTCCTCGCTGTTCATGGTCTAGTGGCAAAAGTTGTTGAGTCACTTGGATTTTGTATGCATGTAGCTGTAAATCTTTAGTGAGAATTCGCAGAAGAGTGCCTGTTGAAATGTCCTAGTCTTGTGCCCGATGGCGAATTGACGTCTCTGGTCTTTCTGTCACACTCTCGCGAACTGCCATGATGTTTTGCTCTGAACGACCTCTACAAGCTCGTATCGTATGTTTCACATCACTAATCCAACCAGTACTTTCGAATTTTTTCATTATTCTTTTCACAGTTAAGGAATTAGGCACATTATTTCGACCGAACATTGGACGCACTTCACGAATAGTGGCAATTAAACTGTAATAATTTTTGACAATCAGGAAGCGTTGTTCTACCGTGTAAAGCTCCATGTTTACCAACTCCTGTCTGTCAACTTTCGATCTGTCACGTCATAATCATGTGACATTATGACTGTCAAATATGGCGCGCAATTCAAATCTTGCGCTCTTATTGAAACATCCTTTAAAACTACGCCATTAATAAAAATGTAACGATACACAACAACGCATTGAAATTGTTAAAATTCACTACAAAAATGGTGAACAGTTTGAAATCATAATTTTCTCTGAAATATAATTCTTTTTTATATCAAAATGAAACCTCTTATTGAAAAACCTTTATATCATCCAATTTTCAACCAATCCATTTCCTTTTTAATATGCATAAAAAAATTTTCATTTCTTGTATATTTGAATATTGATCTTTCAAAAGGTCAATTGATGAACTCTTGAACTTTAGTAACTAGTTTGTTGCAAAAGGAACGTTTCAGGTCGATTATCTGATTTTTAATCCGTTTGATTTTCATTCCTGTTCATTCCTTCTGTTGAAACAGCTCACTTTATTGCAAGCTGTATGAATTTTTGAACCTAAACAATGTATACTAAATTCGTAACAAATGGGAATAGTATATTTGACTAATAATAGATTGCTTGAAGGTTAAGTCCCCTTATCAGAGGTTAGTGCATGGTTTTAACTATAATTTATTACAATGATAAAGTTCAAATCAAATAATCTATTTTTCAAATGGAGAAATATATTTCTGGTTCTGCGTTTCACAAATTTTTATATATTGGATTATTTTCGTTATTTAATTTTTTTCTGCTTGAGAAATTTATTGTTGGAGATATAAGGGGTCTCCCATTAACAGCGCCCCATTTTATTTTGTAAATAAAACACATTATTTTTTTGAAAATCATTGAAATTTTCATTTCATTATAAAGTAAAAGGAATACCATTAGTTATGAAATAAAAAATCATTCAAATATCCACCACAGAAACGTTGGCAAGAATGAAGTTGTTGAACCCAATTTTCCATGACTCTTTCACACAAGTCAGGTTGTATGTTAGCAATTACTCGTTCAATATTATTATTTTTATTCTTATTTATTATTCATTGCTCTAAAGAAATACATCTTATAACTTATCTTATAATATTCATCTGTAAATCGTCTAAATTTGCTAGATGATTGCTGTGAACCAATGACTTAATGTATCTCCAAAGAAAGAAGTCCAATGGAGTTAAATCGCAGAAACAAGGGGGATAATTTCTGGTCCATTTCTTGAAATAATCGAATCACCGAATACACGAGGCTTTAAATGATCTGTTGGTTTGAGTTCTTGAGTTAAAACAATTTTGTATGGATGTAAACCAAGGTCTTCTCGTTAAATTCGCCGCAAAGACGTCTGGGAGATACTTAGTTCTTGTGAACGTCAAGAAATCGATAAATTGCGTGATAAATGTCAATTTAAAATAGTGAAAAACCATATTAGCTGGTTTTTCGTGAAATAGAGCCACAATTATGAGAAACGCCATTTCATCAAAAGAATGGCTACCAAGGCATACATTTGGCAGATATTCCTTTATTAACCTCAGAATTTGTACTTTGGATTGAAACAAGAATATCCCTACATTTCATAAAATAATCCCGTTTTTCTCTCAATTTAAAATTAAACCTCTTGTACTTCATTTTCAATTCGATGGTGCTATGAATTCTCCATATGTTTTCAGCACCTTCAACTCTTCTTCTCATTTCCAACAGAGGGACAAGGGACCCATAAGGGAAGCTACCGTTTTGACCTTGGACCCAAAAACTGGAAAAGTGCTAGGACGATGGGGTAGCGATTTGTTTTACATGCCCCATGGTATAACTATAGACAGACATGATAATTTGTGGATTACAGATGTTGCTATGCATCAGGGATTCAAGGTATGTTTTTTGTATTTTTCTGGTAATATAAAACAAAATCACGCCTAAGGGAAAATATTTATTCAAAGACATATAAACCTATTCATTGTTTAATAAAATTGAAGCTCTGAGGAAGTTGTGAGGGAGGTTCTACCTCTTGAATTGGGAGGCGGCGTTTCGTTCCCAGCATGCGCACCCTGCGAGGACGAATGTGTTATTGTCTAATACCAGTCGCGCCCCTTATATGCTACATCGGGAAGCTGCAGCAGAGCACAGTAGAATTCTGCGAAAGGAGCTGGCACGCCACAACCTAAAATAGTATCATTCTACTCAAACAAACTCGACAAGGTTTTGTTGATCACAGAGGCACATTACAGATATGTGCACGGTTCAAGCTGGTTGGTTTTCATAAGTGCAATGTATGCTAGTGACTACAATCAAATATACATACGAGACATACCTTTGCGAGTTAATTCAAGTAAAGAAATGTATTCTCGATATTTTCACGTTACAAACGCAAACAAAACTCTCCTCGTGCTCAAATCAGACCATAATATGCCGTAATGGTCGTAATTAGTATATTCATATTCAAATGAAATGATTCGACTGATCTCTAGCAAATATCATTAATAAGGAGTATGAGCTCTTGTAATAGAAAGTTCTAAAAATCGAGACAGTATAACAAACATCTGTATAACAATTCTATACTCAAACCAACTCGACCAGGTTTTGTTGTTCACAGAGGTATGCATATGACTTCTTCATGTTAACATTTCGAACTTTTTCTCAAAGTTCTCTATCAATAATAATAATATTTCAATAGAATGTAGTCCATAAGTTGACGCAGAACGAATCATCTTTACGTTTATATTATATCTCTAGTACTGTTATTTCATATCACCCTTCAGTCATGTCTTCATATCTTGCATTTGCGTTTTGAGGGCTGCTGGGTTCTTGTTGTTTGTTTTCAGTTTGATGTACTTCAAAATTAAAGTCAAATGTAGGCATTTTATGTAAAACTATATATTCTGTGTATTTACCCCACATCTCAAAAGAAGTTTACAATACCATTAGACCAAAAAGCTGGTTTCTACTCTTAACAAGAATTCAATTGAATCGGTCCTCACTAAGTTGAAGTTAATTTTAATGAGATGGAATAATAAGGAATATTATTCTGAATGCATCGTCAGTAGGATTTATCACTTAGACAAAATACGTTACAACTTACCCACAACAGTTTTGAAATGGAAAACAAACTGTCTGCAAATGTGAATAAAAATCTCTAATTCTATGATCCCACAGTCATAAATGTCGTTTCCACAAAGAACCATAGAATTTCATTCAATTATTCAAGAACGCAGATTTAGACAAAGTTTTCTTCCAAACAAGTCTATTGATAATCACCATAATTTCAAAAAATTCAAATTATCATATAATGACTTTAAATTCAGAATTATATATTCTAACTTCTACATTATATATTGAAACTATATACAAATACTATCAAATTGATATCCTTATATATAATCAATATAAAATATTTTTCAATGTCTGGGAAAAAACCTTTTTACATCCTGACTTGAAATGTATTAATACAAATACAAGAAAATCCACTATTCCAAAATTATCTGAAATTATCAAAATAAAGGATCAAATCAAAATAATTGAACGAGAACTCGGAACATTTGATAGCTATGTCGGTCTATATGGCCTCCTCAGAAATGTATTGAATTCAGATTCAAATATATAACAAGATCAAAATTCAACTTACCAAAATAAGATAAAACATGGAACGAATAAACTTGAAGTAGTAAGCTTTAAAGTATCCAAAATAAAACAGAAATGATCAACGTATTGTGACGTATAACCTATAACTATTTGTATTCGGAACACAGAAAAACAATAACAAAACTTATTCACCCAAAATAATGTCCCATGATAAGAAAAATAACCAGAATTTCAAAAATAATAAATAATTGAGGAATATATTGTGGATATAAAGACTCTATATGTGGATATAAATGACTCATATATGTTAATATACATACTTATATAGTTGTTGTTAATACATTTGTATTAATACATTTCGAGTCGGGATGTAAAAAGGTTTTTTCCCAGACATTGAAAAATATTTTATATTGATTATATATAAGGATATCAATTTGATAGTTTTTGTATATAGTTTCAATATATAATGTAGAAGTTAGAATATATAATTCTGAATTTAAAGTCATTTAAATTTTACTTCTATCAAGTATTGACTCACATTAAAATTGGTTTTTTATCATATAATGAATGGAGATTTTTCTCCCAGGGATATAAAGTTTTCACAAAAATTCATTTGGTATTGATCTTCAGTATAATATGATTCTCAAAATACTTTTGAAAGTGAGTGTCATCATTATTCACAAATATCAATCATAGTATAATGCAATAATTTATTTTTATTTCCAGTTCAAACCTGGAGAATTAGAACCTACACTAGTATTTGGAGAGAAATTTCAACCAGGACCCGATGAGAACCATCTGTGTATGCCCACATCATTTGCTATTGCCAGTACAGGAGAAATTTTTTTAGCAGATGGATACTGTAATAGCAGAGTACTGAAATATAATGCACTTGGAAAGTTGCTGAAGATTATACCAAGCAGAGATGGTAAGATGCTTCCAGTTTTATATTTATGCTTCCACAGACACTCTAGCCTAAAGAAGCAGCACCTTATTTCGATAAAATTAGCTGCATCTCGAAAAAACAAATGAATTTAGGTCTATCTTTATAAAGGATGTGCCACCTAGCGTTTGCATTTTGAAATAGTGGTTATTTCGAGTCAGAAAACACTGGTCATTCATGTTTTGACAGCAACTTATTTCAACATTTGACATTAACAAAATGAGTCGATTTATGCTTGAATCAAAGTGGGAAATATTAAAAACTTATTTCCGAAGTTGTGAATCTTCTATCCCAACTGTTAGAAATTTATGTGAAAAATTCAATGAAAATGAAATGACCTCACGACAATTTGTGGATCAATTTGTGAAGCGAGTTCATGAAACGGGATCGTTCTTTGATAAAACAACCCGTTCACTTTCTCGGCCAATGAGCACACCTGAAAACTTTGCTGCTGTAGCCCATGATCCTGAATATCCATTAACATCAACTGGAAAAGCCGATACACCCACAAAGAGTTACTGTTTGGTGCGGCTTTTGGTCCGGATGACAAATTGAGAATTAAACTTTTTCTTCAGTAGTATTCATAAGATAAAATTAGTTCATTATGCATATCGATGTAAGCATATTACATGTACTGTACGAATTACAGCAAAAATCTTTGAATCTTTGAATTAGTGATGAACTCACCAAAAGTCCATACCAATAATGCCGTCGACCCGAAACAGTAAGTTTTAGTGGATACATAGCCACTTGATGAACTTAGTGTGAGTTGGTGTTATCCCATATATAGTAATTGTTCTTGCTTACATGGCCGTTAATTACATTTCGTCAAGAAAGATGATTTTTCGGACAAAATTGGGGTCATCTTCCTAACATTATGAAGCCCATTCAGAGAAAAAATGGAGTTGTTTATGGTTATTAATTTTTTTTTAATGAAGGACCAAGGGCCGACATAATATTCGCCAAGGAGAAGTCTTCGAAAAGCCAAGTTCATGTGCACGGCGAGAAATCGACTGCTTTGAGTTCTCCTACACAGTTTCACGCACCGGAGCATCGTGAATTCTACCAGTTACTGGCATGTGAGCATTACTCTTTCACCAGGTGACTACTCAGCAGTCTCCACAATCTGTCCAGGAAGCAGATAGTGTGATAAGGATACGCCTTATCATGGCGAATTAGCGGGAACCACTCCGAAGAGTTGAACCCACCAATCTTCCAGTTTCGGCTTCAGTCCGAAAACCTACACCGTGACTGGTAGCAGTGGAGTACTATCCAACCTCTACTGGCTCTGCAGTGTCAGTACCCGAGTTATTTTGTGACGCAACTTACACGCCGAAGGGGCTTTTTATCCACCCACCTGAACGCAGTCCCATGAACCAAGATAGCCTCAAGATTTAATGCCTCAATTAATCCGGTCTGTACGCCAAAACCCACGAACCCTTGCGAAGTATTTCAATTGATCTTGGCTTCAAGTTCCAACAGTCTAGCGCCGTATCGTCGAGATCCACAAACCTCAGAAACGTCTCGCAATCAATCCTGCTTCAGGATGAGGCCGGTCGAACCGTCAAATCCCGCTAAATCCTGAAGCATTTCTCGAGACATCCTGAACATGAGTTGCTTCAAACAGATAGATGGAATACCTTTCTAGTTCAGCATGCGGACTTTCAACCACTGACCCCTCGAGTGCAACACCAATTGGATGGCCAGGTCGTATGAATACTTCACGAGGGCCTCCACCCTCCCAAGGTAACGAAGTATGCTACACAACACACTCGGCCATGGGACAGAAAAATCCGGAGATTTACTGCAATAGGTTAGAGTACGTTATTTTCTAAGGATGAAGCCCTGTGCTGCGACAGACACCCTTGTGGTGGTCAACGAGGCTTGGCCCTTCATTCCACCTTTACCATTCATTCGATCTTCCACCACACGGGTCCAGTGACTGGTGCGAATGACATTGCTTTAGGCATCAGGACTTAATCCTCCATTTTACCGGAATTAAACTAGGATCCTAGTCAGAACAAGCGCACGCACCGGGACATACACAGGATTGTACATGTCGGCATGTGAGCAGAGCACTTAACCGACGATTACACAGAATCCGGAGATTTATACTGCGATAGGGTAGAGTACGCCAGTTTTAATGGAGAAGCCCTGTGCTGCGACAGACTCCCTGTCACTGAGTTAATCAACCGGCTCAGCCCTCCATTTCACCAAAACGGCAAAACTAGGGCCCCATTCGGAGATCTTCCACCATACAGGTCCAGTGACTGGCGCGAATGGCATTACCACCAAAACTTAACTCTCCATTTCACCGGGATGATACTAGGGTCCTAGTCATGACAAGCGCCCCCATCTCGTCAAGATCTAATGCCAGGGGGCGGCACGCACCGGGACAATGGTTTTGACTGATTCTAGATGTTGTATGATTTTTCACCGAACCGGTCGTATTGAATTTGGCTACCAAACGTTAGAAGACCACCGCATCTGCTTTAAAAAGGGGCCTAGCGTCCGAAATGTTTGCACTAACGCTCACTCATCTTTATAATAAAATTTTATTACTTGGACATGCTATTCAATCCTGTGACTTGTCAAAGTATCTGTGACTGAAAAATAAGCCGGTTAGATAGATTCAAACAAAATGGCGGCCAATATCGATCCGCCCAAGGTGAAAAACTCTCTAGATGCTGAACAATATTCTTCTTTTTCAGAATTTCTTCCGTTACAAATACCTCATGGAATAACACTTCTGGAATCTCTAGACAGGATATGCATTGCTGATAGGGAAAATATGAGAGTTGTTTGTCCTAGAGCTGGTCTTTATAATTTGCAAGGTAAAAAAGATCCGCCTCTAATAATACAGAAGCCCGACATGGGAAAAGTATACGACGTGTCAGCCAAAGGTAAGATTATCCATAGAAAATTCATTATAAAAATTTTACAAAAGTATATAATATAAAGTGTTGAATTATATAACATAAAAATTTCGCCCCCGGGTGGGCTCGAACCACCAACCTTTCGGTTAACAGCCGAACGCGCTAGCCAATTGCGCCACGGAGGCGTTGGTGATAGATCGAAATCCCCCCTAACGGAAGTATTAGTCAGAGTTAAATCGCCATTCAAAGAAGATTAAATTATTGAATATTTCTTATGTAGAATCACAAAAATTCATGAGCTGAGGCAATAAAAAATATTTAATTATCCAAATAAATTTCCCAATTGTTATTTATTGTCAGGATTCATTACTTCAGTAATATATAATTAACTAGCTGTGCCCGCGACTTCGATCGCGTGGAATGTAATAAAAAAAATTTAGAATAATTTTTCTAAAATAAAAGTAGCCTAAGTTACTCCTTATTACATAAGCTATCTGCCAGTGCAACTCCCGTCCAAATCGGTCCAGCCGTTCCAGAGATTAGACGGAACAAACAGACAGACACAGACAGACAAAAATTTTAAAAATATATATTTTGGTATGTGTACCGTATATATATTTATATGCATGTAGTAGAAAGCGGTTATTTCAATATTACAAACAGACACTCCAATTTCATTTATTTGTATAGATGTATAGATAAGTCCGGTCAAATGAGCCATTGAGGGTTAGAAAAATTATTATCCTTATCCCTATTTTAGAACCGTCTTGACTGGACTAAATTAGAATTAAAATTTATCCGAACTTCCACTATACCGAGTGGTCCACATAAAACAGTCTAGCCGCTTATTTCCCTAAATATTTTTCCGGAAAACGTCCAGATAAGTCAATTTTTATTAGAGGGGGGGGCATCTTTTACCTGTTTCGGCGTTTTCCGAAAAAACTCATACTTCCATCAGGCCCCTCTTCCCCACTGGGCACTATGGGCACGTGCCCAGGGCCCCGCGATCGAATGGGGCCCCCTAGTTCCTGCCAGATTACCAAATGATAACCGATATTTAGGTATTACCGAAAAACATTAATTTTGAAAAATCTGATGATAATGACTTACTACAATACCTGCGCTTATTATATTAATAAAATTAATAAATTTAGAACCTTGTTTGTCTTTCTTTATCTATTGTAACTAAATAGTGTTTTCTCAAGGTCATAGGGGCCCCATGATCCTAATGTGCCCAGGGCCTCAAATAGTTTAAAGACGGCCCTGACTTCCATCTGGACTCTCTTCTGTGGACCATCCAGTTCACTGTTTGGAATTATGGAACTTAATTTAATTGTGAAATAAAATATTCAAAAATATCAATATGAAAAGTTTGTTTAGAAAGATAATTAGCTTACATTTCTTCATCAGGTAATTTGATATATGCTGTAAATGGACCAACGTCATCACTAATCAATATTGAGGGACTCACAATTGATCCCCAAACGGAGGAAATTATTGACAGATGGGCTCCACCAGAGGTAAGATGAAGAGAAAAGTTAATTCGGTAATAAATTAGTTATAAATAAAATTCAATTTCCACAAACTTTTTATTGTTGAACGTTAGCAAATGGGGCTAAAACTAGGAGGACAGTTATTTGGGTATTTCCTATTAGGTTGAAAGAGAAACCGACAATGGCAATAAGAGTTATTGATTTGAATATCAAAACAAATTAAAATATGTGTATCTTCTACAAATTTAATTCCAAAAAATTTTTATTCAAAAAAAACTTTTAGAATTAAATTAATGTCTAAAACAAGCACCGCTCACATTTAATAGACGTATATAATCAAAACTCAATAATTAATGTCAAATGGAATAAATAAACCAACAGATATACGAAAGTAATTAAAATTAATAAATAAATATTTCAAGGAGACAAAATTTTGTTTCTAGTCTTACCTTTAAGAACACCAATTGCCTTTTAAAAACATGAACACACTTCTCAAAGAATATAATTTATTTGAAATATTTAATATATTTAAATATTCGAATAAGTTAATTCAGAAATTTCTCAAAACATGCACTATATCTTCAAAAAACAAAATATAATTTTAGGTATACTGGAATTTTATTCCATTTGACATTATATATTGAGTTCATTTGAATAAAAATATAGCGTACTGGGTTGAGTTTGCAAAACTCAAAATATCGAAATTACGCCATATTCTTTCATTCACCATTTATATTTTTCATGTGAGTGATTAAAACGTGCCTTGAATGTAAGACAGGTATTTCTCCGAATTGAACATTTATTTTCGCATCCACCAAATAATCCAAATTCATTATTTCCAATAAATTCCAGTTATTCTGATCAATGAAATTATTTTTCTTTCATTCAAAATTCAAGTTATTCTTTGTAATATTAGCGAAAAGATGTAAGCAGAAACAATTCCATGATTCTATAGAACTAATAGAATCCCATTATAACAGTAAATAAAAAATAATTGAGGTGAAATCATAATATGTTTCATCAACACTATCATTTCTTGGTTCCTTGGTTCACCGAAGTAAACTATGAACGGACTATATAGAGATGGTGGATGGGCTAACATCCAGAACTTCGTTTATAAATTTTTGAAATTAATCTTCAGATAAATATAAGGACTCCATCCCTTAATAACACACATTGATACATTCCAGGGCTTTGGTCTACCTCATGCCATAGCTGTATGCCCAAACGGGTCCAGTTTGTATGTTGCCGAAATCAATCCTAACAAAATTTGGAGATTCGAAATGATTGCACCAAATTAAGAGGAAGGTAATATGTTTTCTGATTGTACATTTTTTTTTAACCTGTACAATATTCTAGCATCACCTGATAGTATTAAAAACACTAATGCTGAAATGTTTCAATTTTAAAAAGAATACAACAATAAGATTCCAGAAATGTAATATATATTTAATTTATGGATGATTTTTATTTTAATGTATGTAATAAAAGGATTATTTTGGAGTACTATGTTTTCTTCCAACATTCTACTGTTAATCAAGGATTTTTAATATCGAAGAGAATTTTCAGTTGTTTGTTTCTTAAAATGCTTCATGTATTGTTTAAAATGTTTCAACTAAAGAAAAAGTCAGTTGATCTCGAATTATTGATATCGGGTATTTTTTAGAGTGATAGAACTTTCGATAGGGATAACTTTTTTTTGACAGAAGGAAGAAGCAATGTTGTTTTGACATTTCTGTTCAGTAAGTATTGACAAATTATCATGTAAAGACTCACGTCTCAACAACGTTTACAAATTGGTGAAATTTATTTTCAAATTCATTGTTCTATTCGTCAAACTTACAGAGCACTTCGTGAAATTTATGGTTTACATAATCATCCATCAGAGTAGCTTATTCGTCGAACTATCGATAGATTTACGACAACATTTTCTCTACTCGATGCAACAACAACAACAAAACAAAGAACTGTACGTACAGAAGAAAATATCGCTGATGTAAGACCCTTTGGAAGCCACCATAACTCGTGTTATAGATGAAATAAGGCCTGAATTACTCGAAAAAGTGGTCCAAAATTGGTCTGGTCGAATGCTGTTCCTCAGAGCTAGTCGTGGTGAACATATGACGGAAATTATTTTTAAAACATAAATGTCATAAAATTATCTTTCAAATAAAAAAAATTTTGGCTCCAATCTTAATTTAAATGTGTTTTATCTCAATTTAAAGTTCTATCACTCTGAAAAAAAAAACACCCTTTACTTATAGTACGTTCATATCGATTATTGGAACCAAATTGAATTTAATGTACGCTCCAAATCCGAGAAGATGAAAACTTGTGGTTCACAATAAACCAATACAAAAATCATTTAAAGTGGAAGGAGAATACCGAAGCAGAATACATCTACAGGGCAATACGAGATTATTCTTCTTTTTTTTGAATAATTAATTTGGTGTATGCGCTCGTATCTCATTGTGTCTTGACATGGTGTATCCGCAAATATATATTTTCACATTTCATCATATTACCTTCATTCTGAAGGATATCAAAAAACTTCAAAATAATAAAAACAAATTTAAATATGCTCATTTGCAAATAAGAGATGTACTGTTCTGTAGAAAAACATTACAGGTTGTGTTGTTAAGTACACCTCTTTAAAGGTGGATGCGATAAAAGGTACTATGGTGTAATTTATCTATACATTTCATGATTTAACAAGTTCTTCAGAAAACAAGTCATGAATTCAATACATTTAAGGATTTTTGGTTCAGAAGGTGAGTTGGTTACATTCAATATCATTTTATAATTTACTATTAAATAATTGTTCTCAAATATTTCAATTTAACTACCGGTAGTAGTGAAGATTTTATTTAGCAGTTCGCTTCAAAATCAAAGGTTAATGAAAAAAGAAAAGTACCGACATTGATAATAAAATATTGGGCTATAAAGCCAATCTTGAATTGTCATTGATTGTTCAAGAATAGGTAAATTTCATTCCGGTAGGTGGCGCGAGCTTTAAATTATTTATTTCGATACTTTCTTTACTCATAGAAAAAATTTATTGATCAACCGGATGCCGTGTAATGTGTTTTCTGTTTGGTAGATGGTACAACAGTCGACTGAATAAATACCAATATTGATTTGTATGATATTGTGTCATTACAATTATTTTTAATATAATAATTATAAAGAATCTGTTCCATTGGAAATTATTAATTAATAAAAGCATGATTATTGAACTGATCATAAAAGTTATCTAAATACATATTTTGGCCTTCAACAAAGAAAAACTAATCTTTTATTTAGATAAGGCATTATGTCTCAACTTCATCATGCTCTTTACAGTAGGAGTTATCCACAGGACACTTGATTTAGCAAACACTCTGTTCATTATAAGGGAATCTATTCATTGTACATTCTGGACTGACTATACATACGCCCAAAAATCATTACACTCCTTCTGGGGCAGTCCGGCCAAAACATCAACCAACGCATATTCCTACGTATTAAACGTTACATTCCTACCTAAACCCATAAATCACCTTGAACAGGACATCAATATAACTCGATATCGTCGTCATTACTGTACTTACTGCCATTTAGCTTGTGGGCGCTTTTTGATATTAGACTTGAGCTCAGCCAAGTGATAATGCCCATGGAAGTGCCTACGAACAAGAAGAGAAAGTTGATATACCGTGATAAACTATGTCATTATTGTTCACTTATACGGTTATATATGTGTGGTCGGAACGGGTTAAGTTCGAGACGCCATAAAGTATAAATCAAGCGGAAGGGAAAAAATCGCCTATGTAACGATTGAACAAAATCGTAAATAATGCAAGTAGGACTGAACGAAGTGGCTAGATCTGAATATTTCACCCAATAATTTATGGGGGACTCGAAATGATTGATTCACCGTGCTACTAAACAGTGAATTTTTCTTCTTCTTTCTCAAGCCATTTCCATCCACTGTATGTATCGGGTGTTTTTTTTAGAGTGATAGAACTTTTGATAGGGATAACTGTGATTTGACAGAAGATAGAGAATATGTTGTTTTGACATTTCTGTTCAGTAAGCATTGACAAATTATCATGGAAAGATTCACGCCGCAACAACGTTTACAATTTATTTTCAAAATCAATGTTCTATTCGCCAAACTTATAGAGCACTTCGTGAAATTTATGGTTTACATAATAGTCCATCAGAGCAGCTTATTCGTCGAACTATCAATAGATTTCGGACAACATTTTCTCTACTCGATGCAACAACAAGACAAAGAACTGCATGTACAGAATAAAATGTCGCTGTTGTATGTCATAGTGTTAATGATGTTCGAGATTTGTATTCGTCGACGTTCACAACAAGTTGGATTCTGTGCATCCACCACATGGAAAATTTGGCGTAAAGATCTTGATCTACACCCATAAAACATCCAACTGGTTCAAGAACTAAAGCTACTTGACCATAATAAGCGTCGTTTGTTTGCTAATTGGGCCCTAGAACAGCTTGAAGTTGATCCACTGTTTTATCGTAAAATTGTGTTTAGTGATGAAGCTCATTTCTGGTTGACCGACTATGTAAACAACCAAAATTGCCGTATATGGAGTGAAAACAATCCTCAAGAAGTTCTGCCGCTTCCATTGCATCCTGAAAAATACATTGTATGGTGTGCTTTACACGCTGAAGGCATCATCGGTCCATATTTCTTCAAAAACGATGCTGGAGCAAACGTTACAGTGAATGATGCTCGTTACAGATTGATGTTCAATGTTTATTTGTTTCAAAATTTGAATGGTATCGACTCAGAATTGTTTTGGTTCCAACAAGATGGCGCTACACCTCATGCTGCTACCGTAACAATTGATTTATTGAAAGAAAGATTTTGCGATAACATTATTTCGAGAAATGGTCCATTTAATTGGCCTCCAAGATCATGCGACATAACTCCACTGGTTTATTTTCTTTGGAGTTATGTCAAGTCATTGGTTTATGCTGATAAACCAGAAACAATAGACGTGAAGCTCTCAAATCAATGTGGATGTTGCGAGGGAGCTTCCACCTCTTAGTTCGGGAGACGGCGTTTCGTTTCCGAGCATGCGCATCTGAAACTCATCAGACAGGCTTGATGCGCAGGCTCTGCCTATTACGCCGATGACCATGCGTCCGCTTGGAACGCTGACTTTCAAACGCATTGCCTTGCTCTATTTGAACCTAGCGGGGACAGTTAGTCACGATTCTTATGACTGGTCGGGTCCTCTATCGGTACGCCGGTCAAACTACGATAGAGCAAAGCAGCTTTCTGGACGAGGAGCGAAGAAGTTGTTCGCTACAGACGCTTTGGAAGACAACATAACTCGTGTTATTGATGAAATAAGGCCTGAATTACTTAAAAAAGTGGTCCAAAATTGGTCTGGTCGAATGCGGTTCCTCAGAGCTAGTCGTAGTAGACATATGCCAGAAATTATTTTTAAAACATAGATATCCTGAAATTATCTTTCAAATAAAAAAAAATTTTGGTTTCAATCTTAATTTAAATGTGTTTTATTTCAATTTAAAGTTCTATCACTCTAAAAAAACACCCCATAGATCTCCCCTAGAGCTTTTCATTCATATCTATAAGGAATATGAATAACTTCGTACGGTTTTTTGTCGAAAATTTATACTTTATTGCGACAAATTAGTTATACATTCAAGTACGAAGTATTGTCCATCATTAGCCACTATTTGTTTTTCGTCTTTCTGGAAATTGATGGATCCCATCGCAAAAATGGCGGCTTTTTGGCTATCCATGCATCGATCCCTTTTTAACTTAATTGTAATTGGAGAAGTGCTAGTCAACCAGGCCAAGTTGCATCGATCGGAAGAGATGGTAATCGGAAGAAGCAATCAATGACTGGGCTGTACGGCGGAAGGGGTAGGTAGATCTTTCCATTTGAACGTTTCTAACTACGTTTCAACGGGCAACGCAACATGCATCATGATGCAAAATAACTTTGCCGTGCCTGTCGGTGCATTGCGACCGTTTTTCTCGTAATTCTCGGCTCAACGCATCAATTGTCGTTGGTAGACCCCCCTTGTGATCCATTCGTTCGATTGTAGGAGCTTATAATACACCACACCCAGTTGGTACCACCGAACATACAGCATGTTCTTCTCGCCATGAATATTCGGCTTAATGGGGTATCCATATGTTGCCCGCCATTTTGGATTATCGTAATGGTTCCATTATTGAGCAGTTGTTCACACGTGAAGAAACGGCATTTCACGTCTCTTCGCTTCAGTTCATTCGCATTGCTTTTAAGCGATGGCAAATGGCTGGTTGAGTGACTCCAAGTGTTTTTGCGAGTTTCTCTCACGTTTGTGATAGATCTTAATAGAGTTTTGCCTCTAATTCTTCTTTCTTAAATTTTGGTGGCACTCAGAGTCGCTCTTCGTCTACCAAATTAATATTGCCATTTTTTGAATAGGGCAAACCACTTCTAAAACGTTCGTTCAACTAGAGCATGGCCCACCAAAATACAACGAAATACAATGCCTTTTCTTCATATTGAAGTAATGAAGTAAATATCCCCATAAAAATACATTGTTCGCTACAATAGTTGACATTTTCAAAGTACACAGAAACTAGGTTGTTTACTTATTTAAATATTTACAGATATATTCGGTTAGCCTTCTACATATTTAATTTCAAAAAAATATATTTAACATTATGACTTCAGGAATTAAATTAATGTAATATAAGTACTACTTATATCAAACGACATATCAAATAAACATTTACTATAAGACATCCAGATGATATAACAAAATCCAATAAATATAAATTGTTAACAAAAATCCTATAAATTGAATATTTTGAGTAGACAAAATTTTGTTTCTGCTGAACAATCTTATGAAAACAAATATCCTTCGAAAATGTTTAACATAATCTTAAAAATTTCATCATAAAACTATCTTACGTAGAATATTCAATATTATTGGATATTTAACTAAGTTATTTTTTGGAAAATCTCAAGATATGTAAAAACATTACTAAAAAACAAGTTTTGAGAGAGACTTTGCTTTATCAGTACTCAATTATATTCATATTCAATAAAATATAACGTCAATCAACAAAAAATATTTTCTCACCTTTTAACAATTCAGAAAGCTTCTGGTAAATGAATACTGAAAATTTAAATGGAGTGTAATGTTAACTCAAATAAATAATTCTATGGTTCGCCATTGATCTAAAAGATTGAAAGGCAATTTAACGGCCTTTGTTATAGCACAGGAACCATCTGTATAAAGAATGTTAAGGAAACCAAATAATTATATATTATGAATAAAATTAAATGAGGTTCATATTTGATAGATGTTATATAAAATTACGATGACAAAAGAAAGCCTAATGATGACACTTCAAAATGAATGTGAACTGCTAACGACGTATATTATCAAAACAACACGAAATTATTTCTAATCTTAATAATCAGATTTTTTTATAATTTTCTTATAACTTTTATTGGCATATCACTCGCTTCTGGATTAACGTCGACTTCTTGTACACCTGTATATGGTCACCCTGTATGCATATAGATATGTGGAGTGGATGATATTATTGTGTGTTTAACACATCATCATCATAAATCGGCTGTTAAGTTCGTGGTTTAATGAAGAAAACCGAACTTTTTTGATCAGATTTGAATTTATTCAAGAATATAGTCCCCTTTAAGGGCGGCACAATATTTATAGTGCTTTTCTTGAAGAAAAATTTATATTTGGCTTTAAAATATTCATTTGTTTGAGTGATTATTTCCTCATTCGGGCCAAACCTCTTTTAGTCAGCATTTTTTAAGGTCTATGAATAGGCCAAAATCACTGGGGGCCAAATCTGAGGAATAGAGTAGTTAACTACAATTTCTTTCAATGGAAACAACCCATTTTCAAATTGATATTGCTCATGCATGGCAGCCATTGTTAATTTATGACATTGGCAGTTGTGTTTGTCAATGTCTACCATTTAATCATGAAAAGGTACACACTCCAACAACGTTTACAAATAATACAAACAATTATGAAAAATCGCGATCTGTTACTCTATCTTTACGTGCTTTAACTCCAAGTTTCGGTCGTTATAATCGTCCGGAAAAAAACAGGTGAAAGTTTAATGAAGAAGTTTGAAACAAATTTTACACTTCATGATGTTACAGTGCCAGTGAGACAAAGAAATGCAAGAAGTGAAGAGAATATTGCTGCAGTACGTGAAAGTGTTCGTGAAGACCAAAATTAATCTATTTCTCGCAGATGTCTTTGCGGCGAGTTATACGAAAAGACCTTGGTTTATATCCATACAAAATTGTTTTAACCCAAGAACTCAAACCAACAGATCATTCAAAGCGTCGTCTATTTAGTAATTGGTGTTTAGAAAAAATCGAAAATAATGCAGATTTTCATTTTCAGCGATGAGGCTCATTTCTGGTTAAAAGGTTATCAAGAACAGCCATTACATTCTGACAAATTTACTGTTTGGTGTGGATGCTGGAGGAGTAATTGGACCTTTTTTTTTTCGACGAAGCTCATGAGGCGTTCACTGTCAGTGGAAATCGTTATCGTTCAATGTTAACTGATTTTTTATGTCCTCAATTGGTTCGTTTGATTTGCAGAACATGTGGCTTCAACAGGACGGTGTTGTTTCATGACTAATGGTATTCATTGTACTTTATAATGAAATGAAAATTTCAATAATTTTCATATAAATAATGTGTTTTATTTACCAAACAAAATGGGGCGCTGTTAATAAAAGAACCAGAAATGAGCATTTTTTTAATTATCACCAAACAATTTGGCTCATCCTAAGAATGCCGTATATTACAACTGTATACTGAATTTCATCAGTATCTGTTAAATTTTGGTAATATAATCGCGAAAAAAACAGGTTGTTAGGGTCGTGATGAAGGAGTTCTAGCTCCCCATGAGTGGTGTATTTTAGGACGTAGGTTGATAAAGGGTAGGCCATCTAGAGTTTGCATTTTGAAGTAGTGATTATTTCGAGTCTGACAACACTTCAGTCATTTGTGTTTTGGCAGAAAGTTAGTTGAAAATTTGACAATTACGAAATGGGTCGATTTAGCTTGAACAAAATTGGAAAATATTAAAAACTCCAACATGGTGAATCTCCTTTCCAAATCGTTAGAAATTTACGTGGGAAATTCTATGGAAATGATATGGCCTCCCGGCAATTTGTGGATCAAAATCGTCCTTAGCGATGAAGCTCACCTCGGAGGACATTCGTAAATGTCAACATTCAACTTGTCTGAAAACTCACAACTTTGAAAAAATGTTCATTAGTTTTTTATTTATAGTCGATCAAAAATGCAAATTTTAAATGCCCCACCTCTTATGAAGTTTCTCCAGTCTTCGACCTATGGAATCATGTTCTAAAATATATCAACATTGAAGCCGGACATTCTGTATAATTCAGTCTGATAATCCATGCCAACAGGTTCTACCAAATCCTGATATTAATTATTGAAAACGACTTCCATATGAATTTATAATATTCGCTATTCAAAGAAACATCATATTTTTCCGTTTAATGTAATTGCATGTCATTCAACGACCCAATTCGCAAATATTTATTATTATGACGCCTGCTCTATAACTTGTTTCAGTTTACGTTGAAACCAGTTACGAAAGCTGTTTGGAAACGATGAATATTAAATTATTGTATAACAGGAATAGATGCCACTTTCCAACAAATAAAAAATTAACTTGTCTATGGGATAGTTATGGAAATAGGATAATAATTTCCCCAGTTCTAACTCGTTCTAGGGGAAAAATTACATGCCGACTGGCTTTTTGTTGTATTAATTAATTCAATAAAAATGCATCCAGTTTGACCCAGCTGGGCTCGACAACTAAAAATTATATTGAATGCAGTGTACTCGACATACAAGAAGCAATTATGAAAAGTCAATTTTGGGTTAACTTATTCGAGTTATGGGTGGCTCTTTTTGACTTTCCAGCATAACTTCTAATCGTATTTTGATCTCGAAGAACATTAAAATGGATATGATTGTTTATTGACAATTGTTTATTTATCATTGGAAACATTGTTATATATATTGAAAGTACAATTATTCAAATTTAAAAACTTCAAAACACCAAATTTATTCAATTCTATTTGTTCTTCCCAAAAACTATTATGGTACAAAAAATAGAGGGGTGGAAAGAGATGGTTTACAATTAATGAAAAATATTAAGTATGGGGGATCTGTTTAAATCTATTTGATCATTCATTAAAATTTGTCTTTTATTGTATCTATTGATCTCTAAAGTTTCTAACAGGTTTAGTTTCTGACTTTTGTTTTCGATATGTAATATTTCATAGTTCATATTAAAATTATGACCAGTCTCTAACAAATGGTTGGCATAAGTTGAATTTGGTTTATTATTAATATAACATTTTTCATGTTCTCGTATCCTTGTTTGGAATGAACCGCGTGTCTGTCCCATATATACACATGGGCAATCGCTAAATGTTAACTTGTAAACTCCTGATTTTTTGTTTTTAGCAATGACGTCTTTATTATTTTTTATTAAGCTGCCTAAAGAATTAATGGTTTTAAAAGAGATGTTATAATTTTCTTTTTTCTTTAAATATCTAGAAATTTTTTCAGATTTTTGGCCTATGTAAGTTAAAGAAATAAATTTTGTTTCGTTTGAATTTTGAAATTTTGGATATGCAAGTGATATTGCTTTCTTGTAATTCATTTTATCAAGTAAATTATCTACAATTAACGGATTGAAAACATTATTGAAAGCTATTTGTTTAATGGTTTTATACTCTTTGTCAAAATGTTCTTTCGTCATGGGTATGTTAACCAATCTATAAAGCATACTATTACAAGCTGACAATTTTTGTGAAAATGGATGGTTTGAAGTATAATGAATCGTACCATCTGTATGTGTAGGTTTTCTGTATATGGAAAAGTCGTGTCTATTATTAATTTTGGTGATTTTTGAACCTAAGAAATTGATGCTATTATTTACATCCTGTGTGAATTCAATTGTTGTATATAATTTATTGATTGATTCCAAAAATGAACAAAGTTGTCTATTTGTGCCATTAAATAAACAAATTATGTCATCTACATTGCGGTAACATATAAACGAAATCTTTAAAATATGGACCTTTTTTTCGAGTAATTCAGGCCTCATTTCATCAATCACACGAGTTATGTTGGCTTTCAAAGAGTCTATTGTTTCTGGTTTATCAGAATAAGCTAATGACTTGACATAACACCAAAGAAAATAATCCAGTGGAGTCATGTCGCATTATTTCTCGAAATAATGTTATCGCCAAATCTTTCTTTCAATAAATCATTTGTTACGGTAGCAACATGTGGTGTAACACCATCTTGTTGGAACCAAAACACTTCTGTGTCGATACCATTCAAATTTTGAAACAAATAATCATTGATCATCGAGCACCATTCACTGTAACATTAGCTCTAGCATCGTTTTTAAAGAAATATGGACCGATGATGCCTCCAGCGTGTAAAGAACACCATACAGTGCATTTTTCATTATGCAATGGAACCTGCATAACTTCTTGAGGATTGTTCTCACTCCATATACGGCAATTATGCTTGTTTACCAGAAACGAGTTTCATCACTAAACACAATTTGACGATAAAAAAGTGGATCAACTTCAAGCTGTTCTAGGGCCCAATCAGCAAACAAACGGCGTTTTTCATGGTAAAATGGCTTTAGTTCTTGAACCAGTTGGTTCTTGTATGGGTGTAGACTAAGATCTTCGCGCAACATTTTCCATGTGGTGGATGCGATATTTTCTTCTGTGCGGCCCTAAATATGTTGAACATTTTTTGGTGATGGAACTTGTGATTCTTTAACATCCAATCGAAACATATATGTAGAAGGTGATGTCTAAATAATTCGGTCATTATTTTATATTTCTTTTGATTCTTTATTAGTTAATTTCCACCATATGTGATGATAATATATATGTCTATAAAGTGATACAGTGTATTTAGGAGATGTTTGTAAATTTAATTCTAATTGTTTTTATGAGATTTATTCAGATTGAAATCAATAGAGGTTCTGGAGTATTAAGTCCAATTATTCTGTAATATGCAAATACTTCTTCATAGTAATTTTCAATTTATATATGTTAAAAAAGTTTTCAAGTTTCATTCGAGAAGGTGCATTCATTGAAGATGGATCGTACAGGGTCGTTCGAAGTTTACTGAATAAACCCACGAAATACTATCCGTTCGATTCGTCCACTAGTAGAGTGAACCGGGTACAAGATGAAGAAGCCTCGACTTTCGCCCTTGCCAAGTGTCGAAGCCGTTACTCACGGTCAATTCCGAGTCACGATCTCTTCCTCTTGGCGAGAGAATTCATGTCCAACCCGAGGTATGTATTTAAATGAGATAAAACGAAAAAAATGGAAACACCTCACGTCTCACCGTAACCGCCACTTAAGCCACAGATAATGTCTTATTTATAAGAGCGGCCATGTTGGGAAATAATATAACAGCCGAGGATCGCTATTTATTGCCTATTCTACTTTATCCACATCCTGCGAGCGCCATAATGCCTTTTATGTTTCAGTTCTCGAGGAGTCTTGACTAGATTCCGGATCGGAAAATCTCGTGGTATGGCAATGGCTTTTGCGTTCGACTCGAAGTTTGATTTCAACGATAATTGGTAGGCAACTTACTCTTGCTTCAAACCGAATGAAATTCAAAGCGAAATATACCCACTTTGGTGAAAATGAAGGCGTTTCTTTGTAATGACCGCCTGAACTTAGAACTAAGACAAAGAATTGTAAAGTGCTATGTTTGGACGATGCTTTTGAATTGAATGGATAAGAAGCATGGACATAGAAGTTATCGACAATGAACCACATTGAAGCACTAGAAATGGGCATACATAGACCAATGCTTAAAATTCTGGATAGCACGCAAGACTAACGAAGAAGTGCTAAAAGCAGTCAATAAAGATAGAGAACTACTTAAGGTTGTCAAGTGTAGAAAGATGTCTTATCTGGGCCATGTACTGAGGGGAAGTCGTTATCGAATATTACAGCTAATCAGTGGAAAAATACAGACTGTCCCAGAAGTCAACGTCAAGCCGGAATCAGGTTAAGTCTTAATAGCCATCAGAAAAATATAAAAGAAAATCCAAGTCTAGTATTTCTCAAATTATATTGCACTTTCTTTTATTCAATAAAATGCACACCCTGTGATGATTTTTGAACTCCTGTTTACACAATTTTTTCCTTTTTTCAAATTTTATTTTTCCTATGTTATCCCGAATAGTGCTTTTGTAACGTGTAATCTTCAATTCTAAGCCAATTGTTCCAGCTTGGAAAATAATGTCACTTATTGCCGAACCAAGTATTCAAAATGAAAATTTCGCCCAACGTGGCGTCACTTTCTGTCTCACTCACACTTTATGGAAGGACTCACTCCATCTCATTCAATCAGATTTTCAAAGTATTGGATGCACTAGAATCATTTTTAGAAAGTTCGAATAAATTGTTCGAAACTGTAGTACAATTTTTTTCAGTACCCTTGGTTTAAGTTGTACGAAATATTAATTTTGAATATTTGGTTCGGCAAAAAGTGATATTATTTCCCAAGCTGGAATAATTGGCTTAGAATTGAAGATCACAGGTTACAGAAGCACTATTCGGTATAACATAGGAAAAATAAAATTTGAAGGAAATAAAAAACTGTAGCAACAGGAGTTCAAAAATCATCACAGAGTGTGCATTTTCTAGAATAATAAAAAATGTAATATAATTTGAAAAGTTCACAACTTTTGCAGATATCAGAGGATCGACATGTCTTTTCGATGGTGATAGCCAAAGTCAGATCAAACTGACAAGACACATGAAGAAGAAGAAGATACTCAGTGGTATCCAAATAAAAGGAATAATCTCTCTAACTTGATTCTCTAATAATTCAGTTGTCTTACATCAAGAAAGTCAGGATAACATCTCACCTTCAATGAAGAAACAAAGAAACATGTATTCGACTACTAAGAGATAAAAATACTGACAATAGAACCTGAACAGAAACAAAGGGAAATATGATAGATAATACACATATGATCGATAATACACATATGATCGATAATACACATATGATCAAATTTATAAAAAACAGTAAATGCTAAACGAAATATGACACAACTAAGTCAATTTTATGTACGACTCCTTACAAAATCAATACAATAAAAACAGAAGACAAAACCTAGGACATAACACATACCAGGAAAAACTGACATTGACATAACTCATTTTGTAGAATAAAATTACTATATGTAGTATTGCTAAGTGCTTTTGTAGACCCAGTTTTAATTTTATTCATTTGTTAACAATCGTATTGTTAATTTTTTTACTGAAGAAGGAGAGTTTCTCCGAAAAGTTTATTATTAGACTAGAGACTGAACCAACTTTTGATTACAACCTGACACTTCCAAATAAGTAAAATTTCCATTGATTATAAAGAAGCGGAAGCAGGTGATAAATATCAAATAGAATATTATATTATATATAGTCGATATATGCTTGTAGCACCTTCTTCCAAGCAATTTGAACTTCGTGGATTAACTGTTTCAGGATCTATGAAGGATGGAGAAAAATAAACAATCTCCTCCCCATCATATCTATCATATGCCAGATGGGATTTAATCTGGCGAACAAGGTGGCCACGGCAAAATACTAACGAAATTTGAATATTAAAACAAATTGAAATATGTTTATCTTCTACAATTTTAATTTCAAAAAGATTTTTTTATTCAAAAAACTTTTAGAATTAAATTTATGTCTAAAACAAGCACCGCTTACATGTAATAGACGTATATAATCAAAACTCAATATATAATGTCAAATGGAATAAATAAACCAACAGATATACGAAAGTAATTAAAATTAATAAATAAATATTTAAAGGAGACAAAATTTTGTTTCTGGTCTTACCTTTAAGAACACCAATTGCCTTTTAAAAACATGAACACACTTAAAGGACTTCTCAAAGAATATAATTTATTTGAAATATTCAATATATTCAAATATTCGAATAAGTTAATTCAGAAATCTCTGAAAAAATGCACTATATCTTCAAAAAACAAATATACTTCTAAGCAATTCCGTGTTCAGCCCTCAATAATATTCCAAATATCAAAATCAAAAAACTAACCTATATCTCTCAACACGTGTAAAAGGACTAATGCTTAGAAACACAGATCAACTTTATAATTCAAGATTGATCTATGTTCTTACAAAATCAAAGAACAGTGTGAGTTATTTTAAGGTTTATTTAAATTCATTGACATTCCATAATGAGATTTATTGAAGCCAAAATATAATTATATATTATATATAAAATAAAATAGAAAGGCCTTTTACTTGATAGAAGAAATATAACAAAATTTGAATATTAAAACAAATTGAAATATGTTTATCTTCTACAATTTTAATTTCAAAAAGATTTTTCAATTCAAAAAACTTTTAGAATTAAATTTATGTCTAAAACAAGCACCGCTTACATGTAATAGACGTATATAATCAAAACTCAATATATAATGTCAAATGGAATAAATAAACCAACAGATATACGAAAGTAATTAAAATTAATAAATAAATATTTAAAGGAGACAAAATTTTGTTTCTGGTCTTACCTTTAAGAACACCAATTGCCTTTTAAAAACATGAACACACTTAAATGTTTTAATATTCAAATTTTGTTATATTTCTTCTATCAAGTAAAAGGCCTTTCTATTTTATTTAAAATACTAACGCTTGCTTCTTGGGAAAAATTCAGAGTTCAACTAGCTAAAAGGAGACGTGCGTTATCTTACTGAAAAAGAGCAGTCAAATGGTTTGCAGGAGCTGTCATATTACCTGGAATACCAAGGATTATACATTTGAAAAAATTTGGGCATAATTTCAACAACAACCATGAAGCTATCCATAATGAAATTGAAAGTACCAGTCTCACGATATTCGGCAGCTGAAATCAACAGCTACAAGACCCTTAAAATACCTCTCAATGAACAATCAGATGTAAACAGATCTTCCTTGTTGAATATTTTGCTCAGTTAGATATTTCCAATAATTGGTGCCAATATATTCAGTTTTTCAATAGGAATGATACCATTTAAAAAGGTCATAATGGCAACACCGTATACTATTTTTGACATTCCTCATGTCATTTGTGTTCAGTAGGTTATGTCATTGAATCATGGAAAGATACACGCTTCAACAACGTTCATAATTGTTAAATAATTTGATCGAAATCAGTGCTTATTTGTGAGACATTTAAGAATAATTCATGGACGATATTATTCAGTTAATCGAGTCACTATTCGTCCTATTGTAGACAAACCTCACGTATTTGCTTTTAAATTTCTTTCAATTCACCAAAATAAAATGAAAGAAGTCCGAAGTGATATACTAGCAATACAAAAAATTGCCCCTTTCAAGTTCCTGGTTGGAATTTATTTTTTATCGTATCCCAATATATCCGATTCATTCCGATTTTATTTGAAAAGTGTTTATGTTGGCCTATTCCTCAGAACGAAGTTTTATTATCTGTTGAACTTAAAAAATGCTCTTTTATATCTTCTGAAGAATTATTGACTTTTTATAGTCGGCTATTAAAGTCAGTCGGTAACCTCTGATTTTCGAATTTTATTGCAAGTTCTCCCTGATTTTTATAGTTTCCGTATTTTATAGTCGGCCTCAGCTTTTACTGCATGATGAAAAAATTGTTTTAGAGGGTTCCGTTTGAAATCTATTGGCAGAAATAAAAATTGTATCGAATCTTTCAACTCCAAAGCCAGAATATCCTAGATTCTTTCAAAATAATTCAAGAAATTGTAAAAACTCCGTCAGTTTTTCAGGTAGATTCAAAATGATTTTTTTGATAATCTTCAGGCAGCTCTTATATTCAAAATTGAACATAATGACAAGATTAAAAAACTCACAACAATACTAAACGCAGTTTCATCCTTGATTTTACTTGATTAAACTTTGTCATTATAAAATAATAAGAAGAGGTTTTTTCTTGATAGAAGGATTATTACAAAGTTTAAAATCATACAGATTTATTCTGTTAACCCCCTACAAATTTTAATTAAAAAAAAATTATTTATTCAAGAACTTTTAGAATTAAATTAAATAAATGTCTTCAGAACACACTGTGTCAATTTAGTAGACATAGAATTAATACTTATTACACAGTACCGAAGGGAGTGAAAGAAATTCAAAGAAATATAAAAGTTATTAAATAAATACTTGAAGAGTACAAACTTTTCATAAAACATAACATAAAAAATTCAGAAAGCTTCTGGTAAATGAATACTAAAAATTTAAATGGAGTGTACTGTTAACTCAAATAAATAATTATGTGATTACATATCCAATAATATTGAATATTCAGTTTTTTGATGAAATGCTCAAGATTATGTTTAAACATTTTTGAAAGATATCTGTTTTCATGAGATTGATGAGCAGAAACAAAATTTTGTCTACTCAAAATATTTAATTTATAGGATTTTGGTTAACAATTTTTATTAATTTGATTTTGTTATATCATTTGGAAGTCTTATAATGAATGTTTATTTTATATGTCGTTTGATATAAGGGGTACTTAAATGACATTAATTTAATTTAATTCCTGAAGTTATAATTATTGAATATAATTTTTTGAAATTAAATATGTAGAAGGCTAATATTAAAATATTTAAATAATTTTACATTTGTTTAATTTAATTCTAAAATTTCTTGAATAATTTTTTTTTTTAATTAAAATTTGTAGGAGGTTAAAGGAATAAATCTGTATGATTTTTAAACTTTGTCATTATGTTTATTTTTAAATATTAGAGTTGTCTTAAATTATAGAAAAACATGATATATGAGTCGAGTAACAATTAGAATTGATCCTTCAAATTTTTTACGGAATTGTTTCACACTAAGAGAATTGTTTCAAGCAGGTTAATTTATTTATAGGTATGTTAGTAGAATTATTTACAGCGTTTTTCAATTACATTACCGAAAATTCTATAAAGAATATATTTAGTGTATTTTTTCTACATACCATCCTATTCTTCGACTATTTACAACATGTCCGTTAGACTCTCAAGTTTTACAACTAAATTGTAGATTGTAAAACACCGGGCATCTTTTTGTACAAGTAGGTTGAATGGAAAAGGGTCGAATCTCTCGAAACTGATTTTCAGAAGAAACTGAAACCTTGAAATTTGGTCAGGTAGATAGAGATCCAATTGACATTTGTTAGAATTTTGACGAATTTATTGTTACTTCGTTAGTGGAAAAAAACAACAAAAGACGATTGGTTTTATAACTTAGACGAAGTTCTTTAAATGTATGGAAATTGGTCGAATATCTTTTTCGAGGAAGTATTTCATTGTGTGGTAAACCAGTATTTATCAGCATTCTTTACTGAATATATCTTGTCGGAATTTATAACAATTCCGGTTGAATTCCATACTGACACCTACAAAATCGAATGGAAAGGATGGAATTCTTGGATATTTAATCAGAACGTATTACGATGAAAACATTCCTTCATTCTGAATGCTAGATAATTTAATAGCATCTTGGTTTATTATTCCTGAATAAATAAACAGAAATTACATTTGAAATTCCCTGACATTTTCACCGTGAGATTTTCCTCATCCATAAATTAATCATTGTTGAAAAATAGTCTTAAACAATAATAATCTTTAGATCGAACATTACAGGGAAGATCAATCTTTCAACTTTCATATTACTGCGTAGAATGATTCTCGAAAAATAATTTTTAAGTACTTTACAGCGTCTCATATTTACTAAAATATGCGATCTTTGAAATGTACAAAATGTAAACCTGAAGAAATATTATTATTATTTAATTTGACTGAAATAAATTTTCATCAATTAAGGAGTGGTTCAATTCAAAATTGCACTAACTTATTCATAGTCCTAATAGATTATAGCCTCAATTTATGATAAATAAGTGGAGAAAGAAGCAATTATGGATTGTTATAACTATAGAATCAATTATGAAGCACGGCTTATTAGTTTGACATAAGCAGATTTGTATTGGTTTTTCCGATTTGTCTGTTGTTGATTGTCGTATTAGAAGAATTTTTTTCCTGATTGAATAGTACGTGGGGCATATTACATGGTCCTCCATGATGTCCAGATCTGAACACCCTACATTATTTAATTCGATGACATATTCATTTTCTATTCTGTGAATATTGAAAATAGAAAAGAGTTACGACTATACGTTTCCCAATTGTTATTAATTAATATTGGAAACGATGCAGGGGTAGCTTTTACCCATATGCTGCAGAGCTCCAGAACCAAAATAGTTATTTTTCTGGTTAATAATGAAATCTAATATACAAGGTGTTTATTATTAGTTGCGAAAAAATTCAGGGGGGTGATTCCTTGCCAAAAAATAGTCTCTCATATGAACTTTATTTTTTGAGCCCCGCCTGCTCAGTTACAGCGCCCTAAAGATGCGCCCGAAAAATAGATTTAAATTTTTTTCCCAAAAATTAAGAAACTGACAATAATAAAATTAAGCAGACATTTTATACGGGCGAGTGAAAAAATTTTTTGACGGTATTCCTCTATGATTCTAAGGGGTAGAAAAAGCCACCTCTAAATCTTGTTTTTCAATAAACTTTGTTTTCTATCCATATTTCACAATAGAAAATTTGTTTTGGATAGCTTGATCCAATTCTAACATATGAAGTCTCTTGTCATTTTACGCAAAAATTCACCGTAATACGCCTGAGTCGTAGAGTATTTTCGACCTTAAATGTATCCATTAGGAGGATGTCAAGTTGACATTTTCATTGAGAACTAGTACAAATATTAAATAAATGTAACAAAAAAAAACAATTTTAAACTCTTCACTAATTAAATATCATATTGAATATTGGGTGTTTATTTTAGAGTGATAGAACTTTAAATTGAAATAAAACACATTTAAATTAAGATTGGAGCCAATTTTTCTTCATTTGAAAGATAATTTTATGACATTTATGTTTTAAGAATAATTTTCGGCATATGTCCACCACGACTAGCTCTGAGGAACCGCATTCGACCAGACCGCTTTTGGACCACTTATTTCATCAATAACACGAGTTATGTAGGCTTCCAAAGCGTCTTTTGTTTCTGATTTATCAGCATAAACTGATAACTTGACATAACCACAAATAAAAAAATGTAGTGGAGTAACGAGCACCATTCACTGTAACCTTAGCTCCAGCATCTTTTTTAAAAAAATATGGACCGATGATGCCACCAGTCTGTAAAGCACACTATACACTGAATTTTCCAGGATGCAATGAAACCTGCAGAACTTCTGGAGGATTTGTTTTCACTCCATCTATGGCAATTTTGCTTGTTTATATAGCCGTTCAACCATAAATGAGCTTCATCACTAAACAGAATTTGACGATAAAAAAGTGGATCAACTCCAAGCTGTTCTAGGGCCCAATCAGCAAACAAACGACGCTTATTATGGTCAACTGGCTTTAGTTTTTGAACAAGTTGGATCTTGTATGGGTGTAGACCAAGAATTTTCTATGTGTTGGATGTATAGAGTCCAACTTGTTGTGAACGTCGACGAATAGACAAATCTGGATCATCATTAACACTATGACTTATAGCAGTGATATTTTCTTCTGTACGTACACTTCTTTGTCTTATTGTTGTTGCATCGAGTAGAGAAAATGTTGTCCGAAATCTATCGATAGTTCGACGAATAAGCTGCTCTGATAGACGATTATGTAAACCATAAATTTCACGAAGTGTTCTATAAGTTTGGCTAATAGAACACTGATTTTGAAAATAAATTTCAACAATTTGTAAACGTTGTTGCGGCGTAGGTCTTTCCATGATAATTTGTCAATGCTTACTGAACAGAAATGTCAAAAAAACACCCATTATGTAGGTGGTACACGCCGAAAGACCAAACGCAATAAATTACAGATAGCAAAAAAGAAATATTCATCGATTATAACCAACAAATTTTTTTATTTATATCGATGAATGTTTTTTTCGTCCTATTTGTGATCATATTAAATGTTTAAACTGACCACCTTCAGCCGTTACACAAGAGTCTAGAAGTCGGCGCATAGATTGGTGGAAGTATTTTGAATAACTACATGAAATAACAATGCGGTTCCTTCCATATCTTGTACAGTTGTCTTGTAAACCAATGCTTTTAAATAGGCCCAAAAAGGAAAAATCAGAGGATTTTAATCTGTCCATCGATTTGAAGATTTATGATTTAAATGCTGACGTGCTCCAATACTGAAATGTTCGGGGTCCCCATCATGCATAAACCACATTGACCATCGGACACACAAAGGAATAGTTTGAAGAAGTACAGGAATTTCTTCTTCTAAAAATTGAAAGTATGTTTTTCCTTTCAATATATTTGGTAGAAATTTTGGACCAATTAACTGATCCCCAACATATCCAAGCCAGACATTCAGAGAAAATTGTTCTTGGTGGTGAGCTACAATAATAGCATGAGGATTCTCTTCGGCCCATATGTGGTTATTATGAAAATTAGTTATTGGATCTTTAGAAAAATTAGCCTCATCTATGAATAGAACGTTTTTCAAAAATTGAGGATATTGTTCAATCATTCCCAACATCCAAGTGGAGAATTGGAGACGATTCGGAAAATCTCATCAAAACTAGTCAGTTGTCATAACAAAATGACATCCGTTCACTAGATAAATTCTAGTTCGGAAATAATTCCAGCTTCACACTGTCATGTTGATAATTCTTTTTTGTCGTAATCCTTGAATTTTAGTAATAAATTACAAGAGACCTTATTTGTTAATAATAGATCAAGCTCTCCAATATTAATTTTTTATTGTAAAATAGAAATATGGAAAAAAGTTTCTTGCCGAAGGAGGTTTAGGGGTGGCTTTTTCTACCTCTTGCAATCATGAGGAACATCGCCAAAAATTTTTTTGAGTGCCTTCTCGCCCGCATGAAATGTCTGCTTGAATTTATTCTTGTCAGTTTCTTGTTTTTTAAGAGAAAAATTAAAAACTGTCTCAAAAAAATTAAGTTTATATGAAAGACCCACCCTATTTTTAGACAAGGAATCACCCCCTAAACTTTTTCGCAACTATTCATATATGGAGCGAAAAATTTGCAGAAACGTCTTAAACATTTTTTTTTAAATTTCTGTCTCATATAGAGATTGTGAACATATACAGTTTATCCATGTGTATCCAAATTAAGTTATTATATTATCTGTGAAGACCCAAAATTAACGAAGAGAAAGAATTTTCGGTTAATAACCAATGCAAGGACACGCATTGGAAAATACACAGCGTCAATTTGAGTATTCGAATCGCTTCCTCGGGTTCAAGATTACATCAACTCTTCTACGGGCCCCCGGCTGGAGCCTAGGGGGTTCGGGGGGCACAGGGGAAATGTTCCTTCTCAATAGAGACGTATCTGTCAGTTCTTTATGGGCGGCACCGGACCTTATCCGGTCTACAATCTGGCTTTTTCACTGGCAGCGGTATCTCAACTAATTTCATACCTTCACGAGAATGGATATATCTTGTATTTCTTCTAATTTACGTGACAGAATACCGAAAACTTCCAAACTCGAACGAAATACAACTTCTAATTTAGTTCTTTCCCTCGGAAACGTGAGAAGATGAAAAATCGTCTATTTCTTTCACTAATTGCCTTTCAGACACCAGTCTAGGAACAATTTCGGAAATTGGATTCCTGTGTTTTTGTGTATATCTCAAATGTCCTAGCTAATAGGTCGAATAGGCCTTTCCCGAATGTGTTCAATGAGCGGCCGTTCTAATTTGGTTTTAATGAGGGCAATTCCGCTCAGTTGCATGATCTGTGAACAATAGAAACTGGATAAGGTTGTTGTATCTTGGTTTGATATCGTGACGAAAAACACGCAACAGTAGTTTGTATTTATCAAATTATCTAAATTAGATTCAGAACAATTAAATTTAAGAGTTTTTGTGATGTTATTATAAGAATACTATCCTGGCGCTGTGTAAGGACAATTTTGGTTCTGAATAATCGAGATATTCCGAATAATGTTCAGAATAATCGAGATATTCCACTCATTATGTGCGATACACATGTTACATATAACTATGATCTCTTTTACAGGGTGACAAGAAAAACTTCGCACAAATTTTACTGTGTTCTGGAACAAAAGTTTTTTAGCGTGTTCTAATAATTTTTATCCTAAAAGATTCTCTAGACTTTCTTGTACTAATATGTGAATTTTCAGTTTGATATTACTTTATTTTACGGAGTGTTAAAATGTCAACCAAATGTAGTGTAATTTTGGAGCTGTTTCGTCAAGCTTTGATAGTCTCTGGCTAATCGTTCCCAAACTATATGAACAATAATGGTCCCGGCATAGGTCCCTGAGGTGCTCCTATTTCTATCGCGTATTCTTTGAAATACTGCTAATCAACTCGAACAAATTGATGCGGATTGATCAGAAAACCGTATGAATCCATTAAAGGAACCCTCTTTTAACCAAGGTTGTACAGCTTGTCCATAATAAAGTTGAAACTCACGCTATTCATCGACGAATAACACCGCTACACAAATGCCGTCATCGAAGCAGCCATAAACAGACATTCTGCAGTTTCCGTTACAAATTTCCTCTCTCAAACGCTGCATAAAGCTCAGATATCGGGTGATTTTTAAGAGTTATAGAACTTTCGATAGGGATAACTGTGATTTGACAGAAGGTAGAAGCCATGTTGTTTTAACATTTCTGTTCAGTAAGCATTGACAAATTGGGGTGGAAAGACTCACGCCGCAACAACGTTTACAAATTGTTGAAATTTATATTCAAAATCAGTGTTTTATTCGCCAAACTTATAGAGCACTTGAAATCTACGGTTTACATAATCGTCCATCAGAACAGTTTATCATTATTTTATTATTTATTATTAATTATTTTCTCTACTCGATGCAACAACAACAAGACAAAGAACTATACGTACAGAATAAAATATCGCTACTGTAAGTCATAGTGTTAACGATGATCCAGATTTTTCTAAACGTCGACGTTCACAACAAGTTAGACTCTGTGCATCCAACACATGAAACATTTTTCGTGAAGATCTTCGTACACACCCATACAAGATCCACCTGGTTCAAGAACTGAATCCACTTGACCATAATAAGCGTCGTTTGTTTGCTGATTGGGCCCTAGAACAGCTTGAAGTTGATCCACTTTTTTATCGTAAAATTGTGTTTAGTGATGAACCGCATTTCTGGTTGAACGGCTATGTCAACAAGCAAAATTGCCGTATATGGAGTGAAAACAATCCTCAAGAAGTTCTGCAGGTTCCATTGCATCCTGAAAATGCACTGTATGGTCTGCTTTACACGCTGGAGGCATCATCGGTCCATATTTCTTTAAAAACGATGCTAATATTACAGATCGATGATCAATGATTATTTGTTTCAAAATTTGAATTGTATCGACCCAGAAGTGTTTTGGTTCCAACAAGATGGTGCTACACCTCATGCTGCTACCGTAACAATTGATTTATTGAAAGAAAGCTTTGGTGATAACATTAATTCGATAACTGGTCCAATTAATTGGCCTCCAAGATCATGCGACATAACTCCACTGGATTATTTTCTTTGGGGTTATGTCAAATCATTGGTTTATGCTGATAAACCAGAAACAGTAGACACTTTGGAAGCCAACATAACTCGTGTTATTGATGAAATAAGGCCTGAATTACTCGAAAAAGTGGTCCAAAATTAGTATGGTTGAATGCGGTCCCTCAGAGCTAGTCGTGGTGGACATATGCCGGTAATTATTTTCAAAACATAAATGCCATAAAATTATCTTTCAATTTGAAGTTCTATCACTCGAAAAAAAAAAACAACCGATATATTCTTTATTTACTGTCTCACCTTCAGGCAAGAATTCCAAATGAATAAGACTGTGATAATCGAAAAAAAAATTGTAAATCACCTTCACTTCTGATCGATATTCGGCTAAGTAGGAACGCGTCATTCTGAAGCTTTTTGACGGTTTTGCATATAAAACTCGTACCTATGTCTCATCACTAGTTTAAGGCGTTTTGTGAAATTGACTCATTCTGGCTTGTCTTCAACCTTTAGTCGATTAAGTTTCTGGCGAAAATATAGGTCTTTCGATACCAGTGGAGCAGCAATTTGTTCATAGCCAAACAATCATTTACTCAAGCATGTATTGCCGAGCGATTTTCAGTTGTTGAAGGCATGGAGAGGTACATATTTTGATAACAGAATCAGAATTACATATAGAGTTAAGGAATTTAACTGCTCAAAGGTACCTGACAGAGGTTCTAGAGCAACACTCAATGTTGTTTTTGTAAAAGAAGCAACCTTTATGCATAATAATGCACACTGCTTGGATAGTTATTGTTCATCTAGACGAATCAGGATATTTTTTTGGCCAGCTCGAATTCTAGATTTAAATCTGATAGAACATTTTTGGGATGGAATGAGGAGACGTTTACGGAGATATGTGCAGACTTCCAGAAATTCTACGGAGCTTCGCAATATACTGGTGTAGGAATGTTACAATATGTGATTCAAAGCATGCCTCGTCGATTAAAAGCTATTGTAACGAGGAAATACTCGTTACTGAAACCGTATTAATTAATGAAAACGGTACACTCTTCCACAGAGTATTTTCTCAGCTGAATATTGAATTTCACGAAAGTATTTCTGAGGATGAAATATTCTAGAGTAATTGGAAAAATATATATGAGATAGTAATTTATTTCAACAAAAATGTTTGTACTACTACAACAATTGTTTCACCACGATGTGGCTTATTCAGGTACATTGTACTCTCTCAGACAGTACAATGTAATACCTGTCTCATATATATATAATATATATATATATATATATATATATATATATATTTTTTAATTAAAATGAGTTTCAACCAAGTAAAGACCAAATCAATCAAATAATTCTAGAGTATAATTTTTCGTGGAATGGTATAAAAGAGATTTTTTGACGACTGTTCTAGGACCGCTGAGCCTCACAGCGGTGATTGTTTGATATATTACCTATTGTAGCGGACGGGACTATTATAAAATTTTCCAATTTAACAACGCAAGTTTTAATAGTGTGAGTTTAGGGCCGTAGAATATACACCCCGATTTTTGTAAGCACTGGCTCACGTTATTAGCTTCAGTTCATGAATTAAACATATCCACAGATAGAGCACAGCGTGGGATTTATTATTGAGACCTTGTTGGGAAATTTATTGTTATATCTTACTATTGCCTAGAAAAAGGTATATATTAGACTACAATCTGTGAAGAATCTGGTTTATTCTTTAGAAAATACAGAATGGTACATGTTCTTTACAAGTGACAAGCTCTAAGCTCAAAAAAATATTCAAAAAAATACCATGTGTTATCATAAGGCAAAAAATTTTGCCGGAAATAGTTATATTGTGTTATATTTATTGCCTAGTAACCTCATGAAAAAAATATGTGATAAAACCAACTATCCTTTCTGTTGTAATTTCATGAGTTGAAACTTTGGATAACTATCAAGGACCGATGACAATGCAATAATAAAAAAAACTTTCAGTTATCCTGACCAGGATCATCAAAAAGATTCCCAAAAAGTCAAAGTTGTCAATGTATGTGGTGATTAATTTTAATCTGTTAATTTATATATTCATTTCTTGCACTGGTTGAACTTTGTAAGCCTTCATACCGAGGTCTTTATGTTTTCCTCAGAGAAGTGCAAGAAATGTTTCTGAGTTTTTGAAATGATGACGAGTTAATTTTGATGGATGTTCAGCCACAATCTGGTCTACAGCAGCATGTTTTCAGATGAGCTCACTGGACGAGAACGTGAACGGATTGTTTTGTCAAATGACCATCATTAACTCACAAAGTGCCATGAGGGCATTCATTTCCATCGAATTTTCCACAACAGTTTGGACAGAAGATTTACCGCTTTGGAAATAATTTTTTAATATTTCCCAGTTTTGTTCAAACGTTATTTTCAAATATTAAACTGACCCTACTTCAAAAAGCAAACTTTAGATAGCCCACCTTTCACTTTGAATTTTCTGGATATTTTGAACATGTCAAAATTTTTGATTCCATATTTTCTTCGTAACATATTAATATTAGGAGTACAAATAAGTTTCCGCCGTTTTATTGTAGATGGCGCGGCACGGAGTTTCGGTTAGCTTTCGCAGATGATAACCGGCTTAAAAAATAGTTTGGACATTCAAGAACAACATAACCTATTAATATCATTGATTTTATGTTGGTAAAATATAATTTTTATAAGTTGAAAATGTCAAAATTTGAGCCAAGTAAGCGTCATTTGCGGGAAATATTAGTTTACTTCTTTAATTTAAAGAAATCTGCTGTTGAGGCGCATCAATTACTCGTAGAAGCATATGGTGAGGGTGCTTTGAGTGAGAGAACGTGTCGAGAGTGGTTTCAAAAGTTTAAAAACGGTGATTTCGACGTAGAAGACAAAGATCGCAGTGGAAGGCCAAAAATTTACGAGGATGCAGAATTGGAGGAATTATTGGAAGAAGATTCATCTCAAACACAAAAAGAACTTGCTCTAACATTAGAAGTCACTCAGCAAGCAGTCTCGCAACGTTTAAAATCATTAGGAATGATTCATAAACAATTTGTGTTAAAAAACGGCTGAAACTTATTTGTACTCTTAATACAATAATTGGATAATACAAACATTTTATTATCCTACCTAATAGGTGAAGGAGATTATTCATAATACTTGGTCAATTTGATAATTTCAATAGTTATTTTGACAAATATTTGATGGATTCGGTCTTTTATTTGGCATCAGTTCCTCATATTGGGAATTTTCCAAAATGCTAAAGTATTATCAATAATGATAATAACGTTATAACGTTAATCACCTATAACATAACACATACACACATAATCAAAAGTCTTGGTCCCCCCTAGGTTTCTCAGGAAATAAACAATCTATATTGTGGAAATGAGATGAATATTTTCCTCTATTTCAACTGCAATATTTGATAGAAAATCTTTGTTACTCTTTGCTTTATGCAGTATGAGACAAAATAGGAAAAATGGGAAAAAATCTAAATTTATCGATTATTTATTCTTGATTAATTATAGTTATTCCACAACTGAATTCAAATTCAATTGTCCATATTACCACCTCTTCTTTCAGTCAACTGCCCAATAGGCCTAGGCATCCCACGAATCAAGTCATTATTGAAATTTTCAGGCATATCCTTCCATTCTTCCTGAAGGGCTAAACTCAATTCCTGGAAAGTTGAAGGTGGGTTTTAGCGATTGGATATTGCTCTCCCTAAGTAATCCCATACTTGCTCAATTGGATTCATGTCTGGTGAGTTTTCTGGCCAGTTCATTCTCTTGACATTGTTCTCTTGAAGAATGTTTGAACCCTTCGTGTGCGTTATCATCCTGATAAATGAAATTATCCCCAAATTCATTGCGCAGAGGAACAGTGATTGGTTCAATTATGTTTCTACGTAGATGGCACTAGTCATTGTTCATTCAACGATAATGAGAAGTGTACGGCGACCGAACATTATAACCCCAGCACATCATTGATCCGCTTTGAAAGGGCACGATGTAGGGCTACTATTCCTGCCCGGTCAAACTAATCAATTGGATGTTTTGGGCATTTTCCACGGAATATTCTCAATATCACAACTCTCGGTATTCGCTGAAAATTGATTAACTTCGAATACACCTGCATTCTCCCGAAAAAGAAACATTTTTGCTGGTTATTGTTTTCATTTAAGTGATAAGATACTGAAGATTCCACACAAAAAATTGTCATGTTACATTGAGAGCTGATAGGGGGGCCAAGGCTTTTGACGATCTGTGTATATAAAGGGTCTTCCAGTAACAGCGCCCCATTTTGTTTTGTAAATAAAACACATCATTTACTCGAAAATTATTGAAATTTTCATTTCATTATAAAGTACAATGAATACCAAGAGTAATTAAACAATATATTATTTGAATGTCTACCACGAAAACGCTGGCAGGAATGAAGCCGTTGAACCCAATTTTCCATGACTCTCACACAAATCAGGTCGTATGTTAGCAATTACTCGTTCAATATTGAGCTGTATATCGTTTAAATTTGCCGGATGATTGTTTGTAAACCAATGACTTAATGTAACCCCAAAGAAAGAAGTCCAATGGAGTTAAATAACGAGGATTATAATTTCTCGGTCCATTTCACTCACGTACGGCAACAATATTCTCTTCACTTCTTGTATTTGTTTGTCTCACTGACACTGTAACATCATGAAGTGTAAAATTTGTTTCGAACTTCTTCATTAAAGGTTCAACTGTTTTCTTATCCGGAGGATTATAACCACCAAAAATTGGAGTTACTGCAGGTAAGTTAGAGTAACAGATTGGATCATTTGTAAACGTTGTTGGAATGTGTATTTTTCCATGATTAAAGGGTAGAGATTGACAAAGACAACTATCAATGTCACAAATAAACAGTGACTGTCATGCGAGAGTGATGTCAATTTAAACATGGGGCGTTCCCATTGAAATACCCTTTACATATAATTCCGTTTTTATGAAAGCAGAAGTTCACAGCTGATAAACAAAGAACTATACAACTGTAACATTGACAGAAGTCATTCAAAAAAACACTGCCGTCATTCACCTTCAAAGATGGCAATCACTCTGTCTTCCTTGTATCATTGTTGATCCTGCAACCTGCATGATCAAAATAACACCATCTTCAAAAACACTTGAAGGAGACAGGAAGGATCCACTAGTTTTTCAGCAAGTGCCCATTTGCTCCATCCTCAAAGTTATATTATCCCCTAATGAAGTCGTTAACATCCTATTCTCCTACCCGTATCGGGACTGCCAACAGATGGACGAAAAACATAATAATGACTAATTGAACCAGTTTTCTAGGAAATAAATCATGGGTCGGTGAAACGAAAGGCATTTCTGGACCAGTTGTCTGTATAATTACGTCGCTTTTGCCAATCCCGAGTCCCGGAGCTCATCGTGGATAATTATTCTCACAAAATAACATATTGTGCAATGAGAAACGATGCCAGAAAATTACATATTTTTTATGGCCGTAGATTCACTACAGGAGATTATTTGTGACTAAGTTCGTGCACTGGAGTTTGATGACCATGCAGCCAGCGTCAACTGTTGGGACGTCTTAATTTAGTCCGTTCCTCCGCAGCTTGATGCTGTGGCCAGTGTATTTGTAGTTGGGGTACAAACTAAGGAAATTACAAAATTTGAATATCAAAATAGATTTAATCTGTTAGTCTTCTACAATTTTAATTTCAAAAAATGTATTCAAGAAACATTAAGAATTAAATTAATGTCTTATAAGCACTGCTTATATTTAATAGACGTATAAAATCGAAACTAATTATACAATATCAAATGGAATCAAGAAAAAACCCAACGAATATAAATTGCCAATTAAAATAAATAAATAAATATTTTTTCTTTCGTTCCAAGCATGCGACTGAACTATTCAGACAAGAGGAAATGCAGCTTTGCTTGTGACAAAATGTTTTGTTTTCTGATCTTATATTTATGGAAACTAAATCTTTCTCAAAATATACAACATAGTTTTAAGAACTTCTCAAAAACTAATTTATTTTAAATATTCAATATATTAAATAAATTACATAAATTACTTCAAAACAAGTCTTAAGACATGTAGCAAATCCTCAAAAAATAATTAGAGTTCAGATAAGACCAGTTCACCTTCACATTTGAAAGATAAAGTCAATTACCAATAAATAAACTTACCCAATACGATCTCTAGGAATATGTGTTTGTTGAACATTAAAACTAGATATATCTAATATCCAAGGTACTATATGTTCTATACCACAACAAAATCACACAAAGTTTATAAGGCACTTTAATGGTCTTAGTTAAAACATTCAACACTGCATAATAAATTTTTGTACTTAAAAACCTAATATAATTATATATTATATATAGAAGAAAATAATAAGGAAGCACTTTTTCACTTGATAGAAGGAATATTACAAAATTTGAATATCAAAACAAATTTACTCTGTTAGTCTTCTACAATTTTAATTTCAAAAAATTTGCCACATGTGTTGAGAGTTTTTGAAGTAATTTATTTAAATATATTAAATATTTCAAATAAATTAGTTTTAGATGAGTTCTTGAATTTATGTTGTATATTTTTGAGAAAGATCTAGTTTTCATAAATATATAATAAGATCAGAAAACAAAACATTTTGTCACAAGCAAAGCTGCGTTTCCGCTTGTCTGAAGAAATCAGTACGCTTGGTTTGAACGAAACAAAAAACATTTATTTATTTATTAATTTTAATTGACAATTTATATTCGTTTGGTTTTTTCTTAATTCGATTTGATATTGTATAATGAATTTCGATTTTATACGTCTATTAAATATAAGCAGTGCTTAGAAGACATCAATTAAATTCTTAATGTTTCTCGAATACATTTTTTGAAATTAAAATTGTAGAAGACTAACAGTTGAATCTGTTTTGATATTCAAAGTTTGTAATAATCCTTCTTTCAAGTAAAAAACCGGTTCTTATTATTTTATTTTATATATAATATATAATTATATTAAGTTTTCAAATAAAGAAATTTATTATGCAGTGTTGAATGTTTTAACTAAGACCATTAAAGTCCCTTATAAACTTTGTGTGATTTTGTTGTGGGCATAGAACATAGAGTACCTTGGATATTAGATATACCTAGTTTTAATGTTCAAACAAACACATATTCCTAGAGATCGTATTGGGTAAGTTTATTTATTGTTAATTGATTTTATCTTTGAATTGTGAAGTTGAACTGATGTTATCTAAATTCTTATTATTTTTTGAGGATTTTCTACATGTTTTAAGACTTGTTTTGAAGTAATTTATTCAAATATATTAAATATTTCAAATAAATTAGTTTTTGAAAAGTTCTTAAAATCATGTTGTATATTTTTGAGGAAGATTTAGTATTCATAAATATAAGATCAGAAAACAAAACATTTTGTCACAAGCAAAGCTGCGTTTCCGTTTGTCTGAAGAGTTCAGTACGCATGCTTGGAACGAAACAAAAAACATTTATTTATTTATTTATTTTAATTGACAATTTATATTCGTTGGGTTTTTTCTTAATTCCATTTGATATTGTATAATTAGTTTCGATTTTATACGTCTATTAAATATAAGCAGTGCTTATAAGACATTAATTTAATTCTTAATGTTTCTTGAATACATTTTTTGAAATTTAAATTGTAGAAGACTAACAGATTAAATCTGTTTTGTTATCGAAGTTTGTAATAATCCTTCTATCAAGTAAGAAACCACTTCTTATTATTTTATTTTATATATATTATATAATTATATTAGGTTTTTTAATAAAGAAATTTATTATGCAGTATTGAATGTTTTAACAAAGACCAATAAAAAGTCTTATAAACTTTGTGTGATTTTTTTGTGAGCATAGAACATAGAGTACCTTGGATATTAGATATACCTAGTTTTAATGTTCGACAAACACATATTCCTAGAGATCGTATTGGGTAAGTTTATTTAATGTTAATTGATTTTATCTTTAAATTGTGAAGTTGAACTGGTCTTATCTGAATTCTAATTATTTTTGGAGGATTTGCTACATTTCTTAAGACTTGTTTTGAAGTAATTTATTTAATATATTGAATATTTCAAATAAATTAGTTTATGAGAACTTCTTAAAATTATGTTGTATATTTTTGAGAAAGATTTAGTTTCATAAATATAAGATCAGAAAACAAAACATTTTGTCACAAGCAAAGCTGCATTTCCGCTTGTCTGAAGAGTTCAGTACGCATGCTTGGAACGAAACAAAAAACATTTATTTATTTATTTTAATTGACAATTTATATTCGTTGGGTTTTTTCTTAATTCCATTTGATATTGTATAATTAGTTTCGATTTTATACGTCTATTAAATATAAGCAGTGCTTATAAGACATTAATTTAATTCTTGAAGTTTCTTAAATAAACTTTTTGAAATCAAAATTGTAGAAGACTAACAGATTAAATCTGTTTTGATATTCAAATTTTGTAATATTCCTTCTATCAAGTGAAAAATCGCTTTCTTATTATTTTGAAGGAAATTATTTTTCTAGAACGTTATTGAAATGAAATTCTGGATAATTGATCGATTCATAAGTTGAAGAACTGTTTCTTGATATTAAGGTATAAATAAGTGCATTTTTCTCGAAAATTGAAGATTTATTGTACAAAATTGGTTATACATTAAAAGTTTAAAGTATTGTCCATCGCTAGCAGTAGGTGTTAAACCGAACTGATGAATTCAAGTAGTGAATAGGTTGAATTTGTTCATGGGCTCCGGAAATATGTTAATTAGAAAATTTATTTTTTCAAAATCTTGTTGCTCGATCATGTGCAGGTTTTAATTCAATAAATTCCATAGTTGTTCTTGGATAAGGTTGTCTCCTCAGGGTTCGATTCCCGGACACAACTTACTCCAATTTAGATTTTTTGAATAATTTAAAATTTAGGGAACGTCAAAAGATTTCCAATTCTTTAATGCATTTTTTATCTATGGTTCTCGATGGTAAGGAGAAGTAATGGTAAATGGCAACCCTGTTCAGCATCCTGACTTCGTCCAAGAATTGTTCATGCCCCACCTTTATTCTGAAGAAGTGCCGATTCAAACACCGCATACTTTCAACCAAGACAAAGACCGCCATGATATATTAACACAATGTAAAAGGTATTCCGACGCAGAACAGAACAATGATGTATGAAATATACCTTGTAATTCATTACGAATTGACAGGTTTATTTGGCCATGGAACCCATCTTGGTTTCCCTTCGGTTGGTTTCTCGGGAACTGTCAACAGCTAGTTCCAGATTTTGTAACAGGTCAATTTGTTGTATTCGAGCCATCGAAAAATAATTTACAGATCGATATCTGATTGAAAGTTTGGATGAAAAAGGTCTAGAGACGTTGATAAAAAACTTCATTTCAACCAATAATGTATAATTAAGATATCGATTAGGAGTGCACTGGATTTTTTCTCTATTTTCTTTTGGCTTCTAAAAAATAAACAGTTATATCAATTGAATGAAATAATGAAGAATAATTTCCACAAATTTACTAATGAACAACATCCGAACTTTGCGCTATCCTTTTGAACAAATGTCTGCTTTTTCGAATTTTGGGCGTCTCAAACGACAAAAATTAATATCACAAATCTGAAAAATCTCCGTTACTTTGCAATAGTTCATTTTAAAATGGAATAAAATAAATTATCCTGATACTCCTAGATATTCTGTGAAGATCCCTATGAAGCTTTTTCATCTTGTGCAAGTTATAAGTTCAGTTGTGTTCTGATTGGGCTTTGTTACTGCAATTTTACACCACTTTGGGTCACAACACTAGTTATTTATAAGTTATTTCTTAATTATGCTTGCGCTTGAATACAATAAAAACCATCAATTCTCTTGACCTAACAATAACAAGACAATAACACATGATTTTGGTATTTTTCACAAACCCACACACACAGATATTACAATACATAAAACTTAAAATCACCCCACCAACCAAAAAAAGTCATTAAATAATAGTTTGCGTCAACCAACGGTTGCAAACCCTTTCCTATAGGCAAAATAGTATCCAATAAACAAAAGAACCTGGGCTTAAATCTCCTGTACCCAGTCATAAAAGACGACAATACACAGAAATACTTTTCGTTGTCTTATGTTAATGGATTATCTTAAAATATTGCTAAATATTTCAAAAATAGTTTCAAATACAACGCAGCTTTTAAAACAATGAATAACCGTAATATCAGGTGTTTTTTTTAGAGTAATAGAATTTTAAATTGAACACCTTTCTTATAGACAAAATGGTATCCAATAAACAAAAGAACATGTCATTAAATCTTGTGTACTCAATCATAAAAGAGAACAATACACAGAAATACTTTTCTTTATCTTATGTTGATGGATTATCTGAAAATATTGCTAAATATTTCAAAAATTAGTTCGAATTATATCGCAGCTTTCAAAACCATTAATAACCTTAGTACTGACATAAAAAACAGTAAGGATCGAACAAATAAAGAAAATAAATCTGGAGTCTACAAGTTGACTTGCAACGTTTGCCCTTCACTATTTATTGGCCAGACAGGTAGATCATTTAAGAAAAGAATCCAAGAACACCAAAGAAGTTACATATCGGATTCCGTACATTCGACATATTTAGGCATAATAACAACAATAACTAGGAAATTATCCACGTCGAAAGCAAAAGTTCTAGATTAACACTTCAAGAATTTCTTGAAATCAACAGGTATAATGCTCGTAAAATCACTTTGAATGAACAAACAGATGTTGACAAATCCACATTACTGAAGATCTTTCCATAATGGCATTTTTTATCGGCAAACTCCAATAAACACCCTGAGTTTTTATGAGTTGTTTCTTCATTATTTTTTTGTCACTTATTAACTGTATTCAAATTCTTTTACACTGGACACCATCAGCCAATAGAATGTAGGATACCTGTATTATAAGCATTTTTGTGGGAATTAAAATACTGTCTTTCACATATTTTTTAAATAAATTCTCTTATAAAGAAAAAAGAAGAACAAGTAATTCTGGAACAAATATACCCCACTTCCAAATAGAAATCAATGGCAAAACATTTGTAAAATTTACATATTTCCGACCAATCTTGCAAAAAATAGCTCAAGTATTCTCTAAAGCTAACATTAAAATAGCTTTCACGCCCTTACATAAAATTTCCAACCCTTTTTTAATGCTAAAGCCAAAAACAATCTGCTGAATAATTCAACACATGTAATTGACTCGGTGGAAACTGAATATACATGTACCTTTGGCACACCCCACTTCTCTAAGTTTTGCACGAACTGAAGCTCTTATCGAATATATACAGGGTGTCCCAACGAAAATTTGCCCCTTCCCAGAACTCAGAAACGAAGAATTTTCGAAGATTTTAAAAAACAGGTTCTGTTTAAAGGGGGACGAATTTCCATCATGACTTTGTTTGGAAAAAAGCACCCCAATGAAGATGGCATCAACACCCAACATTTTTCGAATAGGGAAGAGATGTCGAATGCAAGATCTCCCGATCTATTTCCATCAGATTTTTTTTGTGGGGACATTTGAAGTCCAAAGTCTATGCAACTCCACCTGAAAATCTTACAGAACTGCAACAAAGAATCATCACGCCATGCCAATTACTGACACCAGACATTTTCGAAAATGTTAGAGAAGGATTTGAAAGTAGACTATATCATGGTATGAGGTTATTTTGAACAATACATACGTTAGTTCTTTAAATGGTTTGCATTTTTTTCTGGATGTTTTCTATCGATATTTACAGATCTGGTGTATTTTAATGTATTGGATTTCTGTTTGAGTTACCCTTTTGATATTGTTCAATATAAAATTGCTCAAAAAAAGTCACCTTATTTGAACATTTCAAATAAGTTTCAGAGAAAAAAAAAGCTAATCAACTAAAATACACCCGCCATCTCTTTCCTATTAAAAAAAATTGGGGGTTTTGTCGGAGCAATGTCGTAATAGGAATTATTTCTCCCTAATACAGAACTTAAAAATTACTTTTGGATTCTTCAAAACTCTTAGGTTCTTGAGTTTGGGCGGTGCAATTGTCTGGTAAACATCACCTTTTGACGGTAAGTTTATTATTACATTATTTCGTGAACATTGAACCGATTTTAAAAATTTTAAATTGGGTTGTACACAGAACATAAATAACTTTCAAACTAACCAACACTCGACGTCTCTTCCCTATTCAAAAAATGTTAGGGGTTGATGCCACCTTCATGGGGGTGATTTTTTCGGAACAAACTCATGACGGAAATTCGTCTCCCTGAAAACAGAAGTTGACCTATTTTTTTGAAATCTTCGAAAATTCTTCGTTTCTGAGTTCTGGGGGGGTCAAATTTTCGTTGGGACACCCTGTATAATCGATGAGATGCAATTTATTTTATTCAGTTTGTAATGTAGTAAACAATACGAAACTAGAGGCATTATATATAGTTAATGAAAAGCGATAGAAAAGTAAGTAATTTCTTTTTTCATTACAATTTCAAAATTAAAAACTCATAATTTATTCAATTATTCCACAAAGTTTGTAATCGCTTCGTTTGTAATTGATCAATTGGAAAAAATCATTTTAAATATTATAGAAAAGAATATTAAGAAGATGAATTCAGATGCTTCTATGACTGTTAACCTTAAAATAAAATCCTGTTTTTAATTAGATGCGGTACAATGTTTCTGGCAGCCATTGTTAAAACCTAATTACAATTAATTACTGAATTTTCGGTTATTATTAGCAATAACGGTCATATAAATGTTGATAGAACGTCGTATTAATTGCATGCTGCAATTTGGTCATATTTCTCGTATTCATGCTAAATTAAGTCATTCTTGAAGCAATTGAAATTAGGAATCAAGAAATTTTTCCGGTCCTCTTATTTACTTTCGGTGCACTTAACACGCGATAGAAGTTTTTTCTGAACCGAATCATAAATATTATGAAAGTTGATGTTTTCGTTGAGATATAATGAAAATTATTCTTATGTTCTATTTTTTTCTAAGAAAACTCGCTATAAGGGCACAAAATTAAGGCCTGCCTTAGTTATCCTACTTTAAACGTTCGAATTTAAATACACAAAGGGGATATGACAACCTTGAAACACCACAGAACAGTCCGTATTGAGATGTAAAGATAGTTTCGAAACCAACAATTACATATTTTCTAATCAGATCGTAACAAACTCGATTTCGAAGTTGATACATTTTTTGAATTTTCATTTCAGCAATTTTGAAGTCTCAACAAATCTTTTTACCAAAGTATATTTCTCTCATCTTGGTAATGCAATTGAAAAAAAGTTATCAGAGAAAAATGGCAAACATCACTGACATGTGTGGTTCTTAAAGTTTGGCTAAGTTCGTGTATTTCTCACATCCAAACATTCCCTTATGAACAGGTGTTCAAATGTTATTCCAAGTTTTTATAACGTTAGGTCTAAAGAAAACACAGAATAGAAATGTGATCTGGTCTTATGTATGCCCAGACACACACACACAGCAACCTTTAAACTCATTGTGCACCAACTTTATTACCTCCACTTCTTCGTCTCACAAAATCTGTTCACTATTGTCATTTCTGGAGCATGGGGGCAGATAATGAAATGAAATGTACCAAGATTGAATACCCTCATCCATTTCGGAGGAAATGCTGCACCTGACCTGTTTCACGGATTACAAAGCTGTCACTGATTCTGAATCATTGTTCCTTGGTCCTTTGTCCTCGACTTAAAGGTCTCACTTATTTGTTCCTTTTGTCCTTACAATATCTCATTTCATACGCTGCCACGCCATTTTCTGCAGAATAGTTCTAATATTTCACACGGACAGGTGTCGACTGACATCTTTAATTAGTTCTGAAATTGGAAAAGAAATAGAAATTCTTCTTTGAAAGGTTTCGACCTAACGCATTATTGGCATGACGATTCAGATTCTTCTGGTTGACGGTTCAATTACTTTGACGCTAATGGGAAAAGCAATTGGCACTAATCTGTATCTTCTCGAGTTGTTAAGGTTGAAAACGTAAGGAGTGTGCCATCTAGGGTTTGAATTTTGAAGCAGTGGTTATTTCGAGTCTTGCAAGACTTCTCATTAGCGTTTTGACAGAAAAGTAGTTTAATACTTGACGTTAACGAAATGGATCGATTTACGCTTGAACAAAACTGGAATATATCAAAAACTTTTTTCCAAAGTGGTAAATCTGAAAACTGTGGAAAATTTACGTGGAAACTGGATCGTTATAATAAACACGCCTATAAACTTTGCTGCTGTAGCCCAGAATGTAGCTGAACATCCATCAACATCAATTCATTATCGTGCTCAAGAACTGAACATTTTTTGCAATTCTCTGAGGAGAATTCTACAAAAGAAAGAATTTTGCCAGAAAAATCATTTTTTAATTAAGAATTAGGGTTACGCTGACCATCCAGAAACGATTGATAGCTTGAAACACGAAATCGAAGTTGCCATGGATGAGATTGGGCCCCAAACAATCGGCAATATACAAAAAATTAAGTTACACAATGAAAAATTTAATCAAATTAATTCTCCTTTTTGAAACAGGTGCTCTTAAAAACTATTAAGATTACCTAGCCAAGAAAAATGTAAATGTTCCCTACCAAGTATTTTGTAGATTGATCATAATAATGTCCTAATACAAGGTTTCATTTTCGTCACAACACTTGTGTGTTTCTTTCTTCTTATAAAAAAGATTACTGCTTATTCCATATGCGGCTAGTCGGTGAAAGATATGAAGTCAATTAGCTTGATTGAAATTGATGTACTTTTAACGACTAACGCAATCACACTCTCATAAAAGTTTTATTGTTTACAATTCTCGTAATCAACACCTCATGAACTGAATACGCGTACGGAGTATTTGATAATTTGATAACACACTTTGCGTATGAAGCTTCAGCTTAATCTGAAGTCAGTCTTATATTCTTAAACTTTGGTTGATAATTTTAATCAAAACGTCATTTTTAGATTTCATTATTCAGCATGCTCTTCTCTTAATTCGATTTATCATTACAACGCCTATCTTGCACTGCAAACCGAGCGTCCAAGGCTTTTTCTATCACGTCTTCGTTTGAAGAAAATTTACAACCTTCGAAAATTTGATAATAAGAAGAGGTTTTTCACTTGATAGAAGGATTCTTACAAAATTTGAATATCAAAACAGATTTAATTTGTTAGTCTCCTATAATTTTAATTACAAAAAATTGTATTCAAAAATTTGTAGAATTAAATTAATGTCTTTTAAGCACAATATACAATATCAATTGGAATAAATAACCCAACAAGTATAAATTGTCGATTAAAATTATTAAATAAATGTTTGAAGGAGACAAAATTTCATTTCTGATCTTACAATTATGAAAACTAATTCCTGTTCAAAAATACAAAACATAATTTTAAGGACTTCTTAGAAAATATAATTCATTTGAAATATTTAATATATTTAAATGAGTTACTTCAAAAAACAATTAGAATTCCGATAAGGTCTTTATCGGACCTACTTCACATTTAAAAAATAAAATCAATTAACAACAAATATAACTCACCTCACAGACCTAGTGATATCCCCGATTTGAACACACCAAATTTAAAATCCAAGATATTCTATGTTCGTCACAAAAATCACAGAAAGGTATTATATGGTTTTCTTTAAACCACTTGATTTTTCATAATGAGTTTGATTCAAACCTAAGTATAATTATATCCTATATATAAAATTTATTATATAAAATATAACATAAAATAAAATTTTTGTGACGAACATAGAATATCTTGGATTTTAAATTTGGTGTGTTCAAAACGACGATATCACTAGGTCTGTGAGGTGAGTTATATTTGTTGTTAATTAATTTTATTTTTTAAATGTGAAGAAGAACCGATGAAGACCTTTTTGGGAATTCTAATTGTTTTTTGAAGATATAATTATTGCTTTGAGAGATTTGTGGAGTAACTTATTTAAATCTTTAAATATATTAAATATTTCCAATAAATTATATTTTCTGAGATGTCCTTAAAATTATGTTTTGTATTTTTGAAAAGGAATTAGTTTTCATAATTGTAAGATCAGAAACAAAATTTTGTCTCCTGCAAATATTCATTTATTAATTTTAATTGACAATTTATATTTGTTGGTTTATTTATTCCATTTGATATTCTATATTGAGTTTTGATTTTATACGACTATTAATTCTAAAAAATTTTTGAATAAAATTTTTTAAATTAAAATTGTAGGAGACTAACTGATTAAATCTGTTTTGATATCCAAAATTTTTAAAATTTGTATGAGTTGAGGAAGTAGATGAATTGTACACAGCCCGATCAGGTGCATAAGGTGGGTGTTCAAGTTAACCCAACCCTAATTATGCGATTTGTATGAAGAGGCATTGTCTTGCAAAAACAGAACAACTTCGTAAACGGCGGGTCATCTAGAGTGGCATTTTGAGTCTGACAACACTTGTGTCATTCGTGTTATGAAAGAAGGTTAATACAATATTAGAAATTAACAAAGTATAAGACAATACTCATCTTCAAAAAAGGCGACAAAGAAATACCATCTAACTATAGAAGAATCAATCTACTTCCAACTGCACTCAAGCTAACCACGAGAATCCTTACCAACAAAATCAATGAACATATTGCACTTAGGGACGAACAGCAGGGATTTCGATCAGGAAGATCATGCACAGACGCCGTATTTGTTATACAACAAATCACTGAGAAATCTATAGAATATATTCTGTCAAGAAAGTACCGGAAATTATCGATTTAAATCTGGCGGGGCAATGAGGCAGGTAAAATTTTTTTTTCCTAGGTTGGTACCACCGTCCTTAATTACTATGCCAAGCTTGAGCGGGATCTGTCAACTAGTGTGTTTGCAACAGCTGATTAAGTCAGTCGATGTCAGAGTGCGTGCCGATTTTTACTATGGGTGATTACGTTGAGCAAAGAATTTGTTCAAAGTTTTGTGTTGCAAATGAATTTTCGTGTGCCGATGCATTGCAAATGTTGCAAAAGGCCTTTGGTGATAATGCTCTATCGAAAACTCGTGCATATCAGTGGTACAGAGCCTTCAAGGACGGTCAAGGTCGATCGAAGATAACGTCGATAAAATTAAGGAAAGGGTGCTGGAAAACCGTCGTACCAGCTTGAGAGAGATAGCACATGATCTTAAGATATCCCACGAGTCCGCACGTACGATTTTGATTGATATTTTGGGCATGAGAAAGGTGGCCACACGACTCGTACCGAAAGACCTGAATTTTCTTCAAAAACGTCATCGCGAACAGGTTGCTTTCGACATGCTGGATCGCTGTAATTCCGATTCTACATTCATGGAACGCATTATAACTGGTGATGAAACCTGGGTCTACGAGTACGATATGCAAACAAGCCAGCAATCATCGAAATGGGTGGCAAAAAATGAGCCGAAACCGAAAAAAACACGCCAAAGCCGCTCGAAAATGAAGGTGATGCTCATTGTTTTCTTCGATATCCGTGGCGTGGTGCACTACGAATTCGTTCCAGAGGGTCAGACGGTAAACAAGGAGTATTACCTAGGCGTTATGAAACGTTTGCGTGAGCGTATCCGTAAGAAGCGGCCAAATTTGTGGGCGAACAACTCATGGATTTTGCATGACGATAACGCGCCTTCTCACCGAGCTACGATTGTGACTGACTTTCTCGCCAGAAACTCAACAAACGTGCTTCAGCAACCACCGTATTCGCCGGATTTGGCTCCCTGCGACTTTTTCCTCTTCCCAAAACTAAAATTGCCCCTTGGTGGCACCCGTTTTGAGTCGATTGAAGCCATAAAACAAAATTCGGCGCGAGAGCTAAAGTCCATCCCGGAAAGCGCCTATAAAAATGTTTCGATAATTGGAAGTGCCGTTGGCATAGATGTATTGGAGCAAATGGAGCGTATTTTGAAGGCGACCCAATAAATTTTGACGATTAAATGTAAAAATGTTGTTTTAATTGAAAATTCCCGGTACTTTCTTGACAGAGTAGTATAACCGACCGGCTTTTATGTGTTTCATAGATCTGGAGAAAGCATTTGATCGCGTACAGTTGAAAGATGTCAAACACTTGCTTCATGACAGACAAATACCTTACAACATTGTGAAAACCATCGAAAATATATGCAAGGCTAACAAGATTCAAGCAGAAATTAATGGTGAAATAACAGAAGAAATAGACGTTGATATTGGCATCCGACAGGGTGATTCCCTGAGTCCTCTTCTCTTCAACATCATCATGGACGAAATAATTAAACACATAATCAAACTAGGAGGATACAAGTTTGGGAACAAGGAAATTAGAATACTTTGCAACGCCGATGGTATTGATCGCGGAGAACGAAGACGATCTTCAAAGACTACTGCATCAGTTCAACATAATAGCAAAAAAGTTCAGAATGATTATATCGACATCAAAAACTAAATGCATGACCACATCAAAGATGCCACTTAGATGTAAGCTGGAAATTGATAACCAGGTTGTACAACAGGAGAGGAGGTTCAAATATCTTGGCGTCGAGATATCGGGATTTGGTGAAGCGGAAGTGAGAGGACAAGCTATGAAGGCAACAAGAACAGCCGCATGTCTCAACAACCTCGTGTGGAATAATAAGCACATTGGAATTGAAGTTAAGTCTAGAATCTACAAATCGACGATTAGACCAATTCTCACGTACACTGCAGAGACCAGACCGGAGACCTCGAGAATGAGTCAAATATTGGAGGCAGCTGAAATGAAAGTGGTGCGCAAGATGGCAGGAAAAAAACTCACTGATCGGGTGAGGAGTGAGAACATGAGAGAAATGTGTGGAATCGATGATATCAATGATTGGGTACTGAAAAGGAAACAGCAATGGAATGAGCATATCGACCTCATGGATGAAAACAGAATTGTAAAGATGGCAAGAAACAAGTCACCAGTTGGTCGTAGGAGTGTAGGAAGACCACGCAAACGGTGGAGTGATATTTTACATACTTGAACGAACACAGGCAAAGAAGCGAAGAAAACCAGAATAACCTTGTTTAATATGGATTTTAATCAAGTAAAGACTGATTCAATGAAATATTATCGAAAACTATTTCGTTTAATATGAAAGTTATACCTATAGAGTTTATTTATGTCCGGATTATTCAACGAATCCCACTTGACAGTTTGGTATCTACATTTTCATCAGCCTTATTCATTCATTCTGAACATTTGGTACAGAAAATTTACAATATTTGCAATTATTATTTAATAGCATCAGACCCAGCCCATGCCTAGACAAGGAATGTCTGTTTTGCATCGGACTTGGTCCGAGGCCATTTTATACATTGTACATATAACACTTATCAAAAACCAGGTTGGATGCGGCATAAACCGGGACAGATAGGGAACATGTACGGAACACGCAGACGCCCAGCGGAGAACAAAAGTGACAAAAAACCGGAATTCAAGACATTATAGTCATTATATCAACAAACAAACTTAAATTGGCCATTATATAGTTTCTTACGTTTTTCTTAAAGTTATGTGGCTTTGGTTCTTTTTTAATATTAATGGGTATTAAGTTATAAAATTTTGGACCAAAGTAAAAGAATGATCTTTGAGTCAATGATTTTTGAAAGTTTGGGACATGAAGGTCCATATTCGCCAGTGAGCGAGTTATTCTGTTGTTTTTATATTTAAAACAGGAGGGGTCGCCATATATGGCTAGGATGCAACGATAGATGTAAAGTGTCTTCATATTTAATATTTCAGTTTCTTCATATAGTTTCTTCCTTGAAAATAGTCTATCTTTTTTAAAAATAATTCTTACTAATATATTTTGAGTTGTTTCTAAATTTTTAATAGTTGTACTGAAAGTCCCACCCCAGGCAACAATGCAATATGTTATAACCGATTCTACAAGAGAATCATAAACGATTTTCAATTTTTTTTTGCATAGAATATCTCTTAAGTTGTAAAATTTATGCATCAGGGATCTTATTCGTTTACTGACGTGGACAACATGCTCCGACCATCGCATGTGCTGATCGACTATGACCCCAAGATACTTAATCGAGGAAGTTTTATCTATTTCAGGACAATCACAACTTTCATCACCAATACATTCTGTTGCATGTAATTTTATAAAAAGGCTTGTTGGTTGATCGACTATTGTAGGACTGAACGTGATGTGTTTTGTTTTCCTGACATTCAGAGTGAGTTTATTAAACTGGAGCCATAAATAAATTTTTTTTAAATTATTTTCCATTTTCAATTTAACCTCGTTCCAATCTTCACCAGTAAATAATATGACAGTGTCATCGGCATAACTGATTAAATGCCCATCGAAATCATTTATTTTAGCAATATTGTTTATGTACATAATAAAGAGCAAGGGTCCTAACACCGTACCTTGCGGCACACCAATTTTTATTCTTGACATAAAACTTAATTCACTCCCCACTCTTACTCGCTGGACTCTATCCGATAGGTAATCCGCTATGAGGCCCAATGCAATCCCCCTGACACCATAATTGCTCATTTTATCTATAAGGATTTCGTGAGAGACAGTATCGAAAGCCCTGGCCAAGTCAAGGAACACCGCGCTGCATTTTAATGATCCATCCAGAGCCCCCACCGTCTTCCCCACGAAGTCTATCACTGCCCTTTCAGTGTTTGAATTCTTTATAAACCCGTATTGTCTGTCCGTAATTACATTATTGATATTAAAGAACTCAAGTAACCTACTTTTAAGTGCCATCTCAAATATCTTGGCAAAATTATTTATTAATGATATGGGCCTGTAATTGATCACCTTACTTGCATCTCCCGATTTAAAAACCGGGGTCACTAATGATTCCTTCCATTGTGGAGGTATTTTCCCACTTTGAAAACACAGGTTTATTATGTGTACAAGGGGTTGCGAGATTTCTCGGTGGATAGTTTTTATAGTTTTCACTTGTATTTTGTCCGAACCCGGTGCGCAATTATTTTTTAACTGTGATATAAATATAATAATCTCACTTTCGGTTACTGGTTTTAAGAAGATATTTGAGTCGACTTTATCTTTTTTTGTGAAATTATCTGGTAAGTTTACCGGAGATATTTTATTTGCCATTTCGACACCAACGTCAGAGAAAAAATTATTAAATATGTCGGCTTTTTCCTTGTTATTATTTATCTGTCCTTTATCGCTGTGAAATATAGTCGTGTTTTCAATTCTTTTGGATTTATGGGAACCTGATATTTCATTGATAACCTTCCACATTTTCTTCGTGTCAGAACCTACCTCACCTATTTTATCCCGATAATAATTGTTTTTGGTCTTCTTCAATAGGGTATTTAATTTATTTCTATATGTTCTGTATTCTTGTTGTAATTCTACAGAGAATTGATTATTTAATTTTTTTTTTAAATAGTCTCTTTGTTTAATCGATACTATCAATGCAGTTGTTATCCAAGGCTTAAGTTTTAATGTTTTTCTGTATCGACTGACAATGTTAGTGGATGCCTTTACATAGCTTTTTAGTTTATTCATAAATATATCGTATGCCACCTGTGGTTTTTCGTCAACATCAAGAACCTCACGCCAAGCCTCATTTTTCAAAAGATTTTGCAATTTATCATCATTAAGTTTCTGTACGTTCATTATGGTTTCATTTCTTACAGATTTTTTACTGAAAAAATCCAAAATGACACCTGGAGAAAAGTGATCAGTCATACTCGTGCGAATGACAAATGGATCGAATTCAATTTGATTTTTAATATTACTTTGTGCTCTCACGAAAATATGATCAATGGTAGACTCGGTGTTCTCCGTTACCCTGGTGGGCTTATTTATTAATGAAATGAAACCAGCCGAGCTCAGTATGTTAAGATAGTCGTTAGTGGAACATTCCTGTTTTTTCATTAGGTCAATATTTATATCCCCCGCAAACACCTCTAGATTCTCATTTTTTATCGATTTTAAATAAACGCTCAAGTCCTCCTGAAATTGTTTAACATCTGTAGATGGAAGCCTGTAAAAGGCTGTTATACCTAACTTATTTATATTTTCCGGTAAAAATTTGTTTGTAACAGTTAGTCTTAGAAATTTGTTCTCATTTATGGGAATAACATTAACCACCGCAGTCAAGTTATTCCTCACATATACAACGGCACCATCACATTTATTTCTCATTGACTCGCTATAATAAGTTGAGAAGTCTGGGATTGAAAAATCGTTTATATTAATTACTTCTCTGGTTTCCGACAAAATTACAATATCATACCTATCACCGGCCGCTTGCATGTACACCAGCAACTCATCGAAATGTTTTTTTATACTTCTTATATTAAAATGTATTATTCCCACTGAGCAGTGACTGCCTCCAGCCCTGTCCCCCATGCAGTCGACACTGTCTAAAACTTTTGTGTCGATCTCTGCCTCATCCAAAAGATTCAAATAATCAATCATACCACATTAAGTCAAGGGCTCCCCATTCCCATTAAATTTAAAAGTAATCAAATTAACCGATTTCGCTACAAATTTCCAGAATTTGCCACATCATAGGCTTACAAACAAAAAAGAATTAAAAAAGCAAGGATAAAAAATAAAATAAAAGGAGGTTCTTACACTTAACATTTTGTCTGATATACCACAGGCACAGATCACTACAGTTCTCCAGTTAGAGGTTTATACTTCCAAATTCATGATGTCCTCCCTGTTCCTTATCACCAGTACTTTATTGTTCCTGGCAACATGAATTTTTCCATTCTGGGTCCATACATTTTTTAAGCCGAATCTCTCTATGGCACAGTTCAGTAACTTCACTCTGTGGCCGGTCAAATCCTCTCGAATAACAATGCCGCTGTCCTTGAGCATCTTCTTCTTACTATATATGAGCTGTTTCAATGACATATCGTTCAACTTTAGAAAAATTCCTCTATTTTTACCTTCCTGCACTCTACCAATTCTATAGCACAGTACAACATCTCTATCAGTAAGTTTTATTGACATTTTGTTGTTGAATACATCAATAATTTCCTGCTTCATATTTTCATGCTTCTTTTCCCTCATATTAAAGACTCTCAAATTTGTAGATCTCATAGATTGATCCATATAATCCATTCTCATCTCCATATCATTCCTCTCCTCCTCGGCATTTCGCAACTTTTCCTCGAGCTCTTTGATCTTGCCCCCGATCTCTCGGTAACTCGCCTCGTTATTCTGCTTCAACTCCGCCACTGATTTCTCAATATCTCCCAATCTCCGCTCGATTGTTTTAATCACAGACAGGGAGACTTGTTTAGATATATTTCCGATAAGATTGTCACTTTTTATACATTTAGCTACTGCCGAACTCACTGCAGTTTCTATTTCCTCTCTAATTTCTCTTGTGATCACCATCTTGAAAAATTTTTGGTTTCACACAATGACAACTTATACTTTACTTAAGGTCTGGTCGAATTTCAAATTTTAATATTTTCAGTATATTCCACGGTAATCTACAATTAGTCAGGAGCGTCACGAACAATCGACTATTCACACCCAGTCATTTAATATTGTGCGAACACACAGCGAAAACAAGCAATATTGCTTAATAATTAGAAAGAAGAAGAAGAAGAAGAACAAAGTATATTGATTTACGCTTGAACAAAACTGGGTTATATTAAAAACCCATTTCCAAAGTGGTGTGTCTTCTATACCAATTGTTAGAAATTTAAGTGGAAAATTCAATAGAAATTTAATATCCACACGGCAATTTGTGGATCAATATGCTCGTACAAACACGATAAAAACAACCGATTCACGTTCTCATCTACTGAGCATATCTGAAAAAATTGCTGCTGTATCCCAGAATGTGGCTGAACCATCAACATCAACTCGTCATTGTGCTCAAGAACTAAACATTTTGCATAATACCCTCGGTACCTAGGCTTACAAAGTTTAACAAGTTCAAGAAATGAAAGCCTAGAAACTTACCCGTTCATGAAAAATTCTTAACAAAAACTCAAACAGTTCAGCTACGAGCACGTTTCTCTGCTTGATTATAACTTTGAAATTAAAACACAGAATTTTATTTTAAGGTTATCAACAGATATGTCACGAGTCACAGAATCATTTGAAGCTGACTGTGGGTTTTTGGTAAGAATTTTTTCGAATGAGTAAGTTTCTAATCATTCTATTGTGTTTAATTCTTAATAATCAATAGATCTTGTCTGAAGTTTTGAAAATATTGGGAAAAATAGGAAAAAAATTTCAAATGCAGATAATTGCGAAACCATTGTACCGATTTTGATCAATAACGAACCGAGATTTTAGGCCTCACACTACCCTCAAATTCGAAAGTCTCTAGCTCTTTTGGTTAGAAAATGAAGTGTTCAAGGACGGACAGAATTACTTTTGACCTTTGATTTTTGATCAGTGAGTCCCACCAAGTGGTTTAAGACCATTTCCGGCTCAAAATTCTCAAATTACAGAACTTGGGCACAACGACAGAACGCTGTTACCTAGAACAAGCGCAAAGGAAGCCATGTGAATGGAACAACAGAAAAAATATTCTTTGTATGCCTATATTTGCAGTGACAAAAGATCGACAATTTTACTTTTAGCCAGACTAATGATGCCGAGCTAGGCGACACGGAAATTGATCCTTAAATCGAAAGTGCTACATCATTATCTCTAAAACCCTCTAGTCACGTCCCTTTTCGAAAGAATCTAGAGCCCCATGCTTTACAGCGAAAGATAACAAAACACGCCCGAAAATATTTTATCATCGTCATCTAGGGGATAAAAATAATTGAACATTAACTAAGAGAGAGAACGAACAAAAAAGTTGATGGCTCTATCTACATCAAGAGATAATTGGTGACAGGTAGGCAAGATGGTGGATTGGTGCATGATTAGGCCATGCGCAGGGACGGCTTGAAGTTGAAATTTCCTGTAAAAATCGTCACGTCGCATCTTCGAACAGGGTGATAGCAATCTTTTCCGCGTAATTCAGAAGGAAGGGTTCTTTATTTATTCTCTTCTACCTAATTACCTGAAGCAATTTTAAATTCAGATAAATGGGTCCTCATTTGAAATGATATTTTTTGTATAATTTCGAAAGTACAAATCCGATCGAGTTCAAATTTGCTCTTCAGATGTAAAATAACGACACGAAATCTCATACATGGTTTTGTGAAGAAAAATTCCGGAAATTTCCCAAATTTTCAAATGGACTTTCGAATCCTTCAAATATATATTTACTAGGGTGATTCAAAAAAAAAAATTTTTTTTCTTGCAAACAAGCTTAAAAGTTTCAATTCAATGTAAAAAGATGCCAGTAAAAAGTTGAGCGCTTAATATTAATATTAAGGACGTCCACATCCCACCTTTTCATTTCCCATAAGAATAACATAGGAAAATTTCTTTTTGCACATTCTGATTTTTATTGCTATCCCAAAGTAAGTCATGAAGAAAATTCCTGCGCATGTTTTTGTAGAAAATTGAACGCTCTACAAAAAAGGGCTCTTATGATTTTTCGTCAAACCTAACCGCTTTAAAGTTATTCAAAGTTTAAGTACAATCTGCTGAAAATTTGACCGTTTTTATCGCATTGCAGCGGATTAAATGGTTTTATTGGGATTCCTTATCAGAAAACTTCGTGTTTATTTTAAATTATGGCTTACAGAAAATGTTTATCGTCTATTTTCGCGGTCATTCAAAATAATGGAAAAGTTTCAGAAAATTCATTAATGTAAATTACCACAATTTCCTTGTCTTAAAGTTGAAAATTACCCTAAGTGAAGTATTTACAATAGTTTCTGTTTGCTTTTTTAAAGTTATCATTATTAATTTTAAGTTTCAAAATTATAGCTGAGCCATCATCGCATAATTTGAGAACAATTTTAAAGTATAAGTGAAGTGAATATATTCTTTTTTTGAAATCAACCAAACGTCACTTGTTTTCCACCTCTGTCATAAGTATTTGTAATGACTGGAAAAAAAATTTTTTACTTTTAGGTCAAAAAAAAAGAAAAAAACTGATTTTAAACCATACTGATACGACAAATTTTCTTAAAGAGTTTAACAGGCAGTAATATTGTGAAAAATTATTCATAAGCATTTTCTGCAAGACATGATTTAAAATAAACACGATGTTTTCTGAATCTGGAATCCCAATAAAACCATTTAACCCGCTGCAATGCGATAAAAACGGTCGAATTTTCAGCATATTGTACTTTAACTTTGAATAACTTTAAAGTGGTTAGGTTTGACGAAAAATCATAAGAGACTTTTTTTGTAGAGCGTTCAATTTTCTACAGAAATATGCGCAAGAATTTTCTTCATTACTTACTTTGGGCTAGCAATAAAAATCAGAATGTGCAAAAAGAAATTTTCCTATGTTATTCTTATGGGAAATGAGAAGGTGCGATGCGGACGCCCTTAATATTAATATTAAGCGCTCAACTTTTTACTGGCATCTTTTTACATTGAATTGAAACTTTTAAGCTTGTTTGCAAGAAAAAAAAATTTTTTTTTTTGAATCATCCTAATATTCACATTATTTACAAATATATAATTCACAAATGACTAACACATCGAACTTCTAATACAGGCTCAGTCTAATTTAAAAAAAAATTTTCCTCACGGGGCCACTTGCCACACAGCCAAATTGACTATCGATTTTCTGCTCATCGTTTTTGAATACGAACAATCAGTCGAAATGCTGATGTCAATTGACCGTCTCGGAGCTGTGATTTGACTCCGTTGGACTATTTCTTGAGGGGATCTGGTAAGGATAAGTGTTACGCTAACCATCCAGAAACGATGGCTTGAAACATGAAATCCAAGTTTTCATTCATGAGATTGTGTCCCAAACAATCAATAATATACTGAAAAATTAGGTTAATCTGATGGGGTACTGTAGGGTCAGTCATGATAGTCATTTGAATGATATTGTTGTTCATTCGTAAATGTCAAGGTTCAACTTTTCTTAAATTATTATTATCTTAAAGTCATAACTTTGAAAAAATATTCATTAGTTTTTTATAGTCGATCAAAAATTCAAATTTCAAACGGCTCACCCCCCAGCTTCTTTAAGAAGTAATTCACAGATTCAAAATTTTCAGAGAAAACAAAAGCTTCCAACTTCACGTCAATGCTTCTCATCATTTCTTGATCAGTTAAACTGACATACCCCTGTGAAATAATTAATATTCAACCTCTTCAAATAACATTTTCTTAAAAATCTCATCAAACAATCCAATATGACATATTGAAATATACTTTCTTCCGTAGATTGAAAATAAAGTCTCATATACTCCCAAACTGGAATAAATAAATAAAAATTTCGTAATAAATTCCTCGTCTCATGACCGTTCTGAATTGAAGATGAAAGTTGATCCAACAAAGAAAACACTAATGACACTCAATATATCAACACGATGAGTTCTACCTCAACATATGTAAGAGATCATTAACACGAGCTATTGCATAATATCGTCATTAAGATTTCTGTTTGAACAACTTGATGCATGTGTTCATAATGGAAGGATGATAATTATCACGAGTCAAGGTTTCGGCTTGAATTTAGCCCCCAAATGAATTTGATGCTGTTCAGAAATTGAGGTATAAATGAAAATAATTTTAGATGGGATATTATATTTATCACAATTAGCTTTCAAGCAAAAATTTGAGAAATTTATGAAATAAAAACAATTTCAACTTCTGCTGAATTTCATTGTTTACACATCAATTGTTTCGTCACACCAAGACTTCAAGTATGTATTTAAACCAAGTATAAAATGTAAAAAATTTTTTTAAATACTAAACTCTGTCCACAAAAAAAGAAGGGCGAGCAAAAAAATGGGCGAAGAAAAAATATTTTATTATACTATTATTAGCGAATTGTAAAAGTGTTATTCAAAGTTAAGTAAGGAGACCTGTTTATGTTTATTTGGACGTTCAAAAGAAATGATTGGAAATGTTTCTAATTGTATCTTTTGATGTCTAGAGTTCCCTAATGCAATGACTTTTATTTTCAATATGTAAAATAAAATAATTATAATAGAACCATCCAGTTTGTCGACTGGTGTCCTACTGGATTCAAGGTTGGTATCAACTACCAACCACCAACTGTAGTACCAGGTGGTGATCTCGCCAAGGTCCAGAGGGCTGTTTGCATGTTGTCCAACACCACAGCCATCGCTGAGGCTTGGGCCAGGCTTGACCACAAGTTCGATCTGATGTACGCCAAGAGGGCCTTCGTACATTGGTACGTAGGTGAAGGTATGGAAGAAGGTGAGTTCTCTGAGGCTCGTGAGGATTTGGCTGCCCTGGAGAAGGATTATGAAGAGGTCGGCATGGATTCCGGAGAGGGTGAAGGAGAAGGAGCTGAGGAGTATTAGAGAATGTGATACTGATGAAACGACTGTTTTTTAAATGATGAAATTTACGTTTTTACATTATTTATTTTGATTCCTCCGGATACATTTGTTTAAAAGAAGGGGTTTTTTTAATTGATAGAGGTTTTTTCAATATCTTAAATATCAAATTCTGTTATACTTCCCTACAAATTTTAATTTTATAAAATTTTGAAAAAAAGTTTTTGTAATTGAGTTGAATAAATGCAATAATATGAAAAGGTTTTTTACTTGATCGAAGGAATATTACAAAATTTGAATATCAGAGTAGATATAATCTGTTAGTTTCCTATAATTTCAAATTTCCAAAAATTGTAATCATAAATTTTTTCAGAATTAAATTAATGTTTTATAAGCACAGCTTATATTCAATAGACATATAAAATCAAAACTCATTATATAATAGTAAATGGAATAAAAAACCCAACAAATATAAATTGTCAATTGAAATTATTAAATAAATATTTGTAGGAGACAAAATTTTGTTTCTGATATTACAATTATGAAAACTAATTCCTTTTCGAAAATACAAAACATAATTTAAGGACTTCTCACAAAATTTATTTCATTTGAAATATTTAATATATTTAAATAAGTTACTTCAAAAATCTCTCAAAACATGTATTATATCTTCAAAATTATAGGAGACTAACAGATTAAATCTGTTCTGGTATTCGAATTTTGTAATATTCCTTCTATCAAGTAAAAAACCTCTTCTTATTATTTCATTTTATGATGAAGACCTTATCGAAATTCTAATTGTTTTTTGATGATATTATATAAAACATGTTTGAGAGATTTTTGAAGTAACTTATTCAAATACTCAAATATATTAAATATTTCAAATAAATTATATTTTCTGAGAAGTCCTTAAATTATGTTTTGTATTTTTGAAAAGGATTTAATTAGTTTTCATAATTGTAAGATCAGAAACAAAATTTTGTCTCCTTTAAATATTTATTTATTAATTTTAATTGACAATTTATATTTGGTATGTTATTTATTCCATTTGATATTCTATATTGAGTTTCGATTTCATACGTCTGTTAAATATGAGCTGTGCTCATAAGACATTAATTTAATTCTAAAAAAATAAAATTTTTTGAAATTAAAATTCTAGGGAACTAACAAATTAAATCTTTTCTGATTTTTAAATTTTTTAAATAAATGCCTCAGAAACATTGTTCCTTTTAAGTAAACATATAGAATTAACCTTCATCGCACAGCATCAAAAGGATATAAAAGAATCCAAAAAATATAGAATATTGATCGAACTTATTCAACAAAGTTTCATTTTAGACAGCACTTTGTTCATACCGGCATTATGAAAAACAAATTCCACTGTAGACATGCCCAACACAAACTTTAGAAATTCGAAACAATCTCTCTTCAAAAAGTTTTTTCGAAAACCTCTTCAAAAATATGTATTTTCAAAAAGACGTTTTATTGATAGTCTTTATTTTTCTGCCATAAAAGAGAAGATGTTTTAAAGGATTAATGTTTATGTTGGGCATTTCTAGAGTGAAATTTGTTTTTCACTGAAACTTTGTTGAGTAAGTTCAATCAATATTTTATATTTTCTTTGAATTCTTTTATCTCCTTTTAAATAGTGTGATGATTATTTATTCTATATGTCTACTCAAAAGAAACAGTATTTCTAAGGAATTCATTTAATTTGATTTCAAAAACTTTTTTACGAAATTTAATTGAATTCAAATTTCAGCGGAATATAACACAATTACCGGTTCGATATTTGAGATATTTCAATACGTAATATTACAATATGTAATATTTCAAAATTTTGTTTTTAATAATCAAAAAAATTCGACAAATGTAAATAACTAATTTTATTTCTGATTCTTTATTTTATTTATTTTTATTTTATATTATTACTGTAGTATTGAGATTTGAAGATTAAAATTAAGTTGTCAACAGGGCGGTAGCGTACAGGCAGGGCAAACCGTGAGATCTTAGCAAAAAAGGTTCAGAAAACATATCAATCTTTATTTAGGAAATGGAAAGATAGCTCTAATTTTGCGAAACATTTTTTCGAAACCAATCATATCTTCCCAGAATTGGAGAATCTTGAAATATTTCAACTGGAATCGAAAGACAAAAACCCATATATCCCGGAATTCATAGGAATATTTAAGCACAAGTACGTTTCAGAAATAAAAATATTAATAAAATAGATGGAGTATACGGTTCGTTTTAGGTGAAACATTATAACAATTTTATTTAAAAAAAAATTCACACAGTTTTTATGTTTCATAGTTTACTCAAAATCCTGACACGTGTTTCAGTCTTTCGACTATCTTCATAGTACAAAAAGTAACTGAACTTAAAATTGAAAAGGTTCTTTTATTACACTTAGGACATCTGTGTATTTTTAGGACGCATGGAAATAACAGCATCCAATATTGGGGTGTTCCAAAGAGTCTTTGGGAATTTATTAATTTCTCCCTTTTCTCATTAGCTTTTTTGATTGAAAGAATTTCCAAAGAGTCCATCAATTTACCCTTTTTAACATTTTATAGTGAAGTGACATTTTTCCCATTAAAAAATGATTATTTTCTATACAATGTTCTGCAAAACTGGTTGATTTCTGGTTTTTTAAATTAGACCTCCTATGTTCTTTAATTCTATGTTGCAAACATTGGCCTGTCTGTCCTATATATAATATTTCGAGTATAGATTTCTTAGGTCTGTACATGAATGTCTAATACAGTTACACATATTCGCAGTGATTTATCACATTTAATATACTGAAGTAATGAAATAATGAATCATTAAATGAAATTCGAAACAGTTCTCGTTTCCGTTAATCAGAACACAATTTGCCAAGTCGCGTCTGCATTAAATGTCTTCTCGGTTAATTATGTCAACATAATGTGACAAAAACCGTTTGTTTAACGTTTATCGTACATTAAATTTAATTTCGACCATGACCTTCGTATGCATTGCAGTTTTATTACATGGCGCATGTAACACGAAACTGGCAATAAAGCATACGGAATGGTATTTCGACTTGAAACAGTTGTGACTACCTAATCATTTAATTATGTTTTCAATAAAACGTACTCTTTTTGCAAAGGCCTCGATATATTTTCTCCTTGGGGGTAATCAGAAAATATTTCTGGTCAATTATTCTATCAGGGAGAAATACAGATAAAACATACAAATAAAATCTCCTTTTTGAAGACGAGAAAAAAAATAAAAATCTACTTAAGAGAAATGAATATATGAATTATAAAAAAACGAAAACCACTGTCATAAAAATAAGTTTCATACAAATTATCACCCAAAAAATAATTTGTGCTTGAATTAATACAACTTTCCTCTTTTATTTATAATTTTCAATCTATCGGGTGTTTTTTTTAGAGTGATAGAACTTTCTATAGGGATAACTGTGATTTGACAGAAGGTAGAAGCCATGTTGTTTTGACATTTCTGTTTAGTTGGCATTGACAAATTATCATGGAAAGACTCACGCCGCAACAACGTTTACTCATTATAGATCACTGATTATTTGTTTCAAAGTTTGAATGGTATCGACCCAGAAGTATTTTGGTTCCAACAAGATGGTACTCGAAAAAGTGGTCCAAAATAGAATGCGGTTTCTCGGAACTAGTCGTGGTGGACATATGCCAGAAATTATTTTCAAAACATAAATGCCATAAAATTATCTTTCAAATCACAAAAAATTTGCTTCAAACTATAACTATACAAATTGTTGAAATTTATTTTCAAAATGAGTGTTCTATTCGCCAAACTTATGGAGCCCTTCGTGGAATTTATGGTTCACATAATCGTCCATCAGAGCAGCTTATTCGTCGAACTATCGATAGATTTTGCACAACATTTTCTCTACTTGATGCAACAACAAAAAAACTAAGAACTGTACGTACAGAAGAAAATATCGCTACAGTAAGTCATAGTGTTAATGATGATACAGATTTGTCTATTCGTCGACGTTCACAACAAGTTGTGCATCCACCAGATGGAAAATTTTGCGTAAAGATCTTAGTCTTCACCCATACAAGATCCAACTGGTTCAAGAACTAAAACCACTTGACCATAATAAGCGTCGTTTGTTTTCTGATTGGGCCCCAGAACAGCTTGAAGTTGATCCACTTTTCTATCGTAAAATTGTGTTTAGTGATGAACCTCATTTCTGTTTGAACGGCTATGTAAACAAGCAAAACTGCCGTATATTGGAGTGAAAACAATCCTCAAGAAGCTTCCAGTGCATCCTGAAAAAAGGACTGTATGGTGTGCTTTATATGCTGGAGGTATCATCGGTCCATATTTCTTTAAAAGCGATGCTGGAGCAAGTGTTACAGGGAATGGTGCTCGTTACAGATCCATGATCAATGATTATTCGTCTCAAAATTTGAATGGTATCGACCCAGAAGTGTTTTGGTTCCAACAAGATGGTGGTACACCTGATGCTGCTACCGTAACAATTGATTTATTGAAAGAAAGATTTGGCGATAACATTATTTCGAGAAACGGTCCAATTAATTGGCCTCCAAGATCATGCGACATAACTCCTCTGGATTATTTTCTTTGGGGTTCTGTCAAGTCATTGGTTTATGCTGATAAACCAGAAACAATAAACGCTCTGGAAGCCAACATAACTCATGTTATTGATGAAATAAGGGCTGAATTACTCGAAAAAGAGGGTCCAAAATTGATCTGGTCGAATGCGGTTCTATCTTTTAAAAAAAACTAATATATAACAGTATCAAAATTTAACTCAAAATGAAAACTCTAGATGGCTCATCCCCTATGTTGGGAGTGAAATAACAGTTAGGATTCTTATTCGTTAATGAAGAAACTTGCGATCAGTATGCCGGACTGGATTGCACATTATAGAAAAATATAATTCAGTGTTCAGAGAATGGAAAATGAAGTAAACTTCAGTCCTTTTGCTGAGTTGACTATCTCAACTTCCAGATTTAGATTCTCTCAAATTTATCTACCATAACATATTAACGTGTCTCAGAAGAGCGAGTGACATTAAATAGGACGATCTACTATTTTCTGAATTCGGGCCAAAACAATTGCCATAAATTTAAGTGGACGTTTGAGATCATCCGACAGGCGTTCTACCAACACGTTTTCCGTTTTTAATGTCATGCCACACATGAAGTTTCAAGAAATCGGAATTTTTGTGGACGAAAATATCTTGCAGTACATCTTCGGCAAAGAAAGAAATACGGCAAACCTTTCCATGCCTGACATGGTAAATTTTATGCGAGCGTCAATATCTTATCGAGAATTGCAGGAATTTGAATCAAGATTTTGATCATTTTATTCGAATTCCATAGGAATCCAAGGTTTTCTAGAAAAAAAGGTTACTGAAATGACTAATGATTTGAAATATAATGGCATTTTAAATATGGTTATTCTAATTTTCACGTACTTATTATATCATAAAGATAACAATTCTTCACTTCGTCAGATATTTTACAATTTGAACAACAAAATTCAATAATAAAAGGAGTTTTTACTTGATAGAATTAAATTATGAAATAGAAAGGCCTTTTACTTGATAGAAGAAATATAACAAAATTTGAATATTAAAACAAATTAATATATGTTTATCTTCTACAATTTTAATTTAAAAGATTTTATTCAAAAAAACTTTTAGAATTAAATTAATGTCTAAAACAAGCACCGCTTATATTTAATAGACGTATATAATCTAAACTCAATATACAATGTCAAATGGAATAAATAAACCAAAAGATACACGAAAGTCCCTAAAATTAATAAATAAATATTTAAAGGAGACAAAATTTGTTTCTGGTCTTGCCCTCAAAACGCCATTTGCATCTTAAAAACATGAACACACTTAAAGGACCTCTCAAAGAATATAATTTATTTGAAATATTTAATATATTTAAATATTCGAATAAGTAAATTCAGAAATCTCTCAAAGCATGCACTATATCTTCAAAAGACAAATATAGTTCAAAGCAATTCCGTCTTCAGTCCTGAAATATATTCAAAATATTAAAATCAAAAAAACTAACCTGTACCAAAGCACTCACCACGTGTAAATGAATAATGTTTCGAGACATAGATCATCTTTATAATTCAAGATTTATCTATGCTCTAACAGAATCAAAGAACAGTGTGAGCTATTTTTAAGGTTTACTTAAACTTATTGACACTGCATAATGAGATTTATTGAAGCCAAGATATAATTATATATTATATATAAAATAAAATAGAAAGGCCTTTTACTTGATAGAAGAAATATAACAAAATTTGAATATTAAAACAAATTAATATATGTTTATCTTCTACAATTTTAATTTAAAAGATTTTATTCAAAAAAACTTTTAGAATTAAATTAATGTCTAAAACAAGCACCGCTTATATTTAATAGACGTATATAATTTTTATTTATTCCATTTGACATTGTATATTGAGTTTAGATTATATATGTCTATTAAATATAAGCGGTGCTTGTTTTAGACATTAATTTAATTCTAAAAGTTTTTTTGAATAAAATCTTTTAAATTAAAATTGTAGAAGATAAACATATATTAATTTGTTTTAATATTCAAATTTTGTTATATTTCTTCTATCAAGTAAAAGGCCTTTCTATTTTATTTTATATATAATATATAATTATATCTTGGCTTCAATAAATCTCATTATGCAGTGTCAATAAGTTTAAGTAAACCTTAAAAATAGCTCACACTGTTCTTTGATTCTGTTAGAGCATAGATAAATCTTGAATTATAAAGATGATCTATGTCTCGAAACATTATTCATTTACACGTGGTGAGTGCTTTGGTACAGGTTAGTTTTTTTGATTTTAATATTTTGAATATATTTCAGGACTGAAGACGGAATTGCTTTGAACTATATTTGTCTTTTGAAGATATAGTGCATGCTTTGAGAGATTTCTGAATTTACTTATTCGAATATTTAAATATATTAAATATTTCAAATAAATTATATTTTTTAGAATTAAATTAAATAAATGTCTTAGAACACACTGTCTCAATTTAGTAGACATATAGAATTAAACACTTATTATACAGTACCAAAGGGAATTTAAAGAAATATAAATTATCGATTAAATCTACTAAATAAATACTTGAAGGGTACAAAATTTTAGGCGGGTACCATAGGTGACCAAAGTATTGGTCCCATATTTATACATGGGACTTTGACAGCCGAAAAATATATAAGTTTGATTAGAGACGAAGTTGTTCCTGCGTTAGTCAACTTATTTCCTGATGCAATAAGTTCAAGCCTACCGGATGAAATGTCTGGTTCCAGCAGGATGGAGCCCCACCCAAAACTGCCGTTGAATTTTTTTCCTGTGGGGTTATCTCAAGAACAAAGTTTATGCAACACAGCTGAAGAGCATGGCCAACTTCAAAAAAAGGTTAACTACAGAAATGCGGAATATTTGAACTCAAAGTTAGGAACGAGTTTTATAGTAGACTGTGTTATTGTCAAGAAAGTCAAGAAGAATTGTACAATATAATTAAATCAATTATATCATGTAATTTAAGTATTCATTCTGTTGAAACCAATTATAAATACTTTCGAAATTTCATTCATGATAGACCATACCTGATATAAAATAATAAGAAGAGGCTTTTTACTTGATAAAAAGATTATGATAAAATTCAAATATCAAACCAGATTTATTCTGTTAGCCTCCTATAGTTTGATATTATATAATGAGCTTTCATTTTATATGTCTAGTACATTCAAGCAGTGTTTATTAGACATTAGTTAAATTCTGAAACATTTCGAATAAAATTTATTGAAATTAAAATTCAAACTTATAGAGCACTTCGTGAAATTTCTCTACTCGATGCAACAACAACAAGACAACTATACGTACAGAAGAAAATATCACTGCTGTAAGTCATAGTGTTAATGATGATCCAGATTTGTCTATTTGTTGACGTTCACAACAAGTTGAACTCTGTGCATCCACCACATGGAAAATTTTGCGTCTAAACCCATACGAGATCCAACTGATTCAAGAACTAAAGCCACTTGACCATAATGGGCGTCGTTTGTTTGCTGATTGGGCCCTAGAAAAACTTGAAGTTGATCCACTTTTTTATCATAAAATTGTGTTTAGTGATGAAGCTCATTTCTGGTTGAACGGCTATGTAAACAAGCAGTATATGGAGTGAAAACAATTCTCAAGAAGTTCTGTAGGTTCCATTGCATTCTGAAAAATGCACTGTATGGTGTGCTTTACACGCTGGAGGCATCATCGGTCCATATTTCTTTAAAAACGATGCTGGAGCTAATGTTATACTGAATGGTGCTCATTATAGATCGTTGATAAATAATTATTTATTTCAAAGTTTGAATGGTATCGACCCAGAAGTGTTTTAGTTCCAACAAGATGGTGCTACATCTCATGCTACCGTAACAATTGATTTATTGAAAAAAAAGATTTGACGATAACATTATTTCGAGAATTGGTCCAATTAATTGGCCTCCAAGATCATGCGACATAACTCCACTGGATTATTTTCTTTGGGGTTATGTCAAGTCATTGGTTTATGCTGATAAACCAGAAACAATAGACGCTTCGGAAGCCAACCTAACTCGTCTTATTGATGAAATAAGCGAGATTTATGAAGCAACTTATTTAAATATATTGAATATTTGAAATAAATTAGTTTTGGAGAAGTTCTTAAAACTATGTTTTGCATTTTTGAAAAAGATTCGGTTTTCATAAATAGAAGATCAGAAACAAAATTTTGTCTCCTTCAAATATTTATTTATGAGTTTTAATTGACAATTTATATTTGTTGGGTTTTTTATTCCATTTGAAATTATATGATGAGTTTTGATTTTATAGGTCTACTAAATTTAAACAGTGCTTATAAGACATTACTTCAATTCTAATAGGCTAAGAGAATGAATTTGCTTTGATATTTAAATTTTGTAATAATCCTCATATCAAGTAAAAAAACCTCTTCTTATTTTTTTATTGTATATATAATATTTAATTATTTTAAGGTTTTTTGTTCTCATTATATGAATGTCATTTGGTTTTAACTAAGGCCATAAAATACTTACAAGCTTTGTTAGATTTTTGCGATGAACATAGAATATGTTGGATTTTTAAAGTTCTCTAATTTTAGTGTTGGTTCAACAAGGATACCACAAGATCTTTTTGGTAAGTTATTTATTGTTAATTGATTTTATTTTTTAAATGTGAAGTTAGACTCATTTGATTTCAAATTGTTTTTTTTTTGAGGATGTGCAACATGCTTTGAGAGATTTTTTAAGTAACTTATTTAAATATTAAAATATTCCATTTCAAATAAAAGGACGGACTATGCTCGACTTGCCCGAATCATCCTGTATATTTAAATTTATGTTTAAAAAGCGCACTATTGAATTTAAAAGAAGACGTGCATCAGAGTTTTTCATAATTTTCTAACATATGGGCACAAATAATTTTATTCAATAAATGGTTTTCACACCGTATACTGATATACAGATGTATGTTACACTGTCTCGATTTGTAGAACTTTCTATTTCCATAGCTCATATTTCTTATCAATGATATTTGGTACAAATCAGCCGAATTAATTTATTTGAATCAAAACAATTCAATCTGAAGTTATAGGCAGATGTTCATGAAAATAAAATGTGACAAATGTTCTAGGTAGGTTAACCATTTCTTTGTTCTCGCTTCATGTTGTATGTATGGAGGAGGCCAAGGTATGTGATATATTTTTTATTGATTGTTTTTATTTATCATTCATAAAAGTCAGCTGACAAGTATCGATAGGAGTTTCAAAAGCTGTTCAGAAATGTTATGCATATTTTTGAAGGGGGCACTGAAGGAGCTCTTTTAAGAAAGGATTTTTCAAGGTATTATTTGGCTTATGTTGGGCATTTTAAGAATACAGTTCGTTATTCATAAGATGAGTATGAAACAGCTGTATCGTCTAAGCTTGCTAGGTATTTTCGGTCAATATTCTATATTCTCTTTAGATCCTTCTATCTTTTTTGGACGTTGTGCAAATTTTGATTAATCTGCATGTCTACTTAAAAGAAACAGTATTTCTAAGACATTCTTAGTAAATTTAATTTTCGGAATTTTTTAATATTAAAATTTGCAGACGTTTGACAGTTAATCAGCTTGATATTCAAGATATTTTTGAGAAATTTGAAGGAATGTTCACTATTCGATCCTAAAGATGTATTCTGATAATTTTGATCTATCCATCGAGCACTACGTCAAATTTTATAAAATTTAATCCAAAGGTGTTATTCACTTACGCTACATTTCTTGCCGTCGATTTCGAATCATGAAATCAAAGAAATTGTAGTTCAATCAATTTTCCGGAACGCACCGATATAATTTAGAAGAAATAAACGAACAAAAGAGTTTCAACGTCAGTTCCTCCGCTTTAGGCCTGATCGTTAAGGTAAAACCACGGCTTTCGTTATTTCGAAACGAGCGGAACAGTCTTGGCCAGAGGTGAAGATACCCTCGGGAAGAAGTGGAAGATCTCGAGTTTTAAATTAAGTTGTTAGCGTCGGTACCAGCTTGGATTGTTCATTGGACCAAGACCGGAATTGTGGTGAGTTATTATGAATTTCACGAACGCACTCGCGACATTATGCCGCCATAGGCGTCAATGTTCCTTGGGGGATTGATGTTTCAGGCTCGGATACTACTGAGGATTCTTCGAAAGTAGAACAATCATTTTTCTGAAAATTAAATTGAATTAAATGTCTCACAAATTTTTTTAAATTAAATATGTAGAAGGCTAACATCTGTTAATATTTAAATAATTTTATATACCTTCTATCACGTATAAACCTCCATTTATTTTATTTTATTCATAATATATAATTATTTGCTTTCCTTAACATTCTTTATACACATGTCCTTGTGCTACAACAGAGGCCCTTAAATTGCCGGTCAATCTTTGAAATCTATGGTAAACCACAGAATTATTTGAGTTCACATTGGACATCATTTAAATGTTCAGTATTCATTTGCCAAGATGCTTTCTGGATTGTTAAAGGTGAGTAAATATTTTCTATTGATTGATATTATATTTTATTAAATATGATTGAGTACTGACGAGCAAAGTCTCTCTTAAAACTTGTTTTTAATAATGTTTTTACATATCTTGAGATTGTTTAAATATTTTAATACTAGCCTTCTACATATTTAATTTAAAAAAATTATATTTAATGATTATAACTTCTGAAAATGAATTGAAATAATGTCATATAAGTACCACTTATATCAAATAACATATAAAATAAAGCAGAAATAAAATTTTGTCTATTCAAAATATTTCATTTATAGGATTTTGGTTAACAATTTTTATTTATTGGATTTTGTTATACCATTTGGATGTCTTATAATGAATATTTATTTTATGTCATTTGATATAAGTGGTACTTATATATGACATTATTTTAATTTATTTTCAGAAGTTATAATCATTAAATATAATTTTTTTAAATTAAATATGTAGAAGGCTAACATTAAAATATTCAGATAATTTTATATACCTTCTATCAAGAATTAACCTCTATTTATGATATCTTGAGATTTTCTGAAAAGTAACTTAGTTAAATATTCAATAATATTCAATATTTTAAGTAAGATAGTTTTATGATAAAATTCTTAGGATTATGTTAAATATTTTTGAAAGATATCTATTTTCATAAGAGGGATGAGCATAAACAAAATTTTGTGTACTCAATATATTTAATTTATAGAATTTTTGTTAACAATTTATATTTATTGTATTTTGTTATCTCATTTGGATGTCTTATAATGAGTGTTTATTTTATAAGTCGTTTGATATAAGCAGCGATTATATGACATTAATTTAATTTATTATTTAATTTTTTGAAATTAAATATGTATAAGGCTAACATAATATATCTGTAAATATCAAAATATTTAAATAATCTTACAAATTCTGTTTCTTTGGATATACAGAAATAATTATCAAAACATACAGGTACCGAGAATGATTTTTATTATTATAAGATTCACCATGGATTTACAAGAGAAGCTACCATTCCAGTCGCCAAGCACTAGCTTGATTCTACCTTATAAATGGTGACAAATATTCAACTAGATGGCAGTTTGAATCGACCACAATTTTACAGCCCATGGACCAAGGGATTATAGTAGGTTTGAAATTTCATTATAAAAAAATATTTCTGAGTAATTTTGAATACCAAAACAAATTTAATCTGTTAGTCTCCTGCAATTTTGATTTCAAAATTTTTTTAAAAACTTTTAGAATTAAATTTATGTCTTATATAAGCACTGCTTATATTTAATAGACATATAAAATCAAAATTCGTTATACAATATCAAATGGAATAAAAAAACCCAACAAATATAAATTGTTAATTGAAATTAAAATATAAATAATATTTGAATGTTTCGTTCCAAGCATGTTCCTGAACTCTTCAGACAGGCGTGGTGCGTATGACAGCCTGTGACAAAATGTTTTGTTTCTGATCTTATATTCATGAACACTAAATATTTTTCAAAAATTCAAAACATAATTTTAAGAACTTCCCCAAAAGTAATTTATCAGAAATATTCACTATATCTTTTCCAAAAGTAATAAATTTATTTGAAATATTTAATATATTTAAATATTTAAATAAGTTACTTCAAAAAATCTCAAAACATGTGGCACATCCTCAAAAACAATTAGACTTCAGATAAGATCAAATCAACTTCACATTCAAAATAAAAAATCAAATAACAATAAATAAACTTATCCATACGACCTCGTGGAATCTCTATTTGATCAACATTCAAACTAGGTACATCTAATATCCAAGGTACCCTATGTTCTATGCTAACCAGAAAAATCACACAAAATTTGTAAGGCACTCTATGGTCTTGGTTAAACCACTGGACACTGTATAATGAATTTCTTTATTTAAAAACCTAATATAATTATATATAAAATGAAATAATAAGAAGCGGTTTTTTACTTGATAGAAGGATTATTACAAACTTTGAATATCAAAACAAGATTTAATCTTAAATATTGAATTGAATCAGTCTTTACTTGGTAAAAATCCATATTAAATAATACTTAAATAAGGTTATTCTGATTTTCACAAATTTTTATTGTTATGTTTACAACAATTGTTTCGCTATCACAGTAGCATCATCAGGCAGGTTTACATTTTGAATAACTAAGCTTCTTTTCGAAATTCGTTGCTATTTATGTTACAGTAAGTACAATAAATTTTTATTGAGCACTAAAACCCAAAAAAGGGGTCTCTGCAAATTCCAGCGTATCTGATTATATTTAACACAGGGGAGTTAGTTACATCTAATTGTTCGTTAATTAATATTCCAATTATTGTGTTTATTTATCTCTAGGGATTCTAACAGGTTTAAGGCATAACTTTTACTTTTTATATGTAGAATTTCAAAATTATGGCTGAAAGTATGTCATGTTTCAAATGGTTAGAATGTGGAATTACTTTTATTATTGAGGAAACTCTTCAAATGTTCACAAATTCTATGTTCACAGATGTCGGAAAGTTCTTCCAGTCTGTCCTAGGTAAACTTTAGGGCAATCACCGCAGGTTAACTTATAAACCCCCGATTAATCATCTTTATGTGTACAGTCTTTATTATTTTTAATGATTTACTCAAGCTTGAATTGGTTTTATATGAAGTTCTTAAATTATATTTATTCTTGAGGTATGTAGCAATTTTCTCAGAAAAACCTTTAGTGTATTTTAAGGAAATGTATTCAAAATTTTCTTTTATATTAGGATATGCCATATTTAAAGCTATTTCATTATTTTTATTCATCAACAATTTGTCTATCATCGTAGGATCATAGCCATCATTAATAACTATTTAGAACTTAACATTATTAAACGAATAACTATTAATAATGACTATGCTTATAAGATATTAATTTAATTCTAAATGTTTTTTTATTAAAATTTTTTTTGAAATTAAAATTGTAGAAAACTGACAGATTAAAACTGTTTTGATATTCAAATTTTTTTATATTCCTTCTATCAAGTAAAAAGCCTTTAACTATTATTTTATTTTATACATAATATATAATTATAGTTAGGCTTGAATAAAAATCTCATTGTGGAATATCAAGTGGTTTAAAGAAAACCTTATAATCTTACAGCTTTCTCTGATTTTTGTGACGAACATAGAATATTTTGGATTTTTAAGTTAGTTGTTTAAAGCGATGATGCCAGGAGGACTTTTAGGTGAATATTTGTTGTTGGTTGATTTTATTTTTTAAATATAAAGTAGGACCGATAAAGACCATATCGAAATTGTAATTTTTTTCTGAAGATATAATGCATGTTTTGAGAGAATTTTGAATTAACTTATTTAAATATATTTAATATTTCAAATAAATTATATTTTCTGAGAAATCCTCAAATTATGTTTTGTATTTTTGAAAAGGAATTAGTTCTCATAATTTTAAGATCAGGAACAAAATTTTGTCTCCTTCAAATATTTCTGTATTAATTTCAATTGAAAATTTATATTTGTTGGGTTATTTATTCCATTTGATATTGTATGTTGAGTTTTGATTTTGAACGTCTATTAAATATGAGGTGTGCTTATAAGATATTGATTTAATTCTAAAAAATTTTTGAATAAAGTTTTTTGTAATTAAAATTATAGGAGACTAACAGATTAAATCTATTTTGATATTCAAATTTTGATATAGTACTTCTATCAAGTAAAAAGTCTTTTCCTATTATTTTATTTCAAATTTTTGAAGCAAACCCTACATCATTTATTTAACTAAGCTTCTCCATAGAAAATGGAAAGAGAAGACATGGTCACAGATTCAATATCCGAAAACTACCACGCGCATGTGCGAATAGACAAATTATAATTATTATAAATAAACATAAAATGGCCCTCATTTTTTACAAAAATGTAATGAAACATTATAGAATGATAATAACAAGGCTATTGATCTCTAAAAACATAACAAAATATGTATGAGACAAGTCAAGGTGATACAAAAATAAAATCTATTTCTAAATTATCTAACCAAGAAGCTTTCATCCACCAAGTAACCCTTATGGATTAATTCACATTCAATCCTGCCTATTTTTCTGAAAATCATAATTCTTATTGTGTAAATTGTTCACATTGTTTATTTTATTACACGTTTGTGGCATCATCATTTTCATTCTCCACCACATTCACCAGTTGACTAAGATCGTTCCTCCTCAATTAAAATGCTATAGGAAAAGTTGTACTTTCAATAAAAAAAACATTACAGTCTGTGTGACGCATGTCCTAACCGGATACTGAAGATATTCTCTTTTTCCTTCCCTTTTAGCCTTTATTGCTCGAAATTAGAAGTCATCACATCACATCGGTGACTTGTAATAACAGCAGAATGTGATCCAGCATTAAAGTCATAAATTAGAAACGTGGTTTTGTATTCTGGACCTGCACCTGCGATTTAACGGATTATTGTCAAAGATTAAGCCGGAAAATGAAGGGACTCTATGGTAGATTTTATAACATTTGTCACACGGTTAATTCTATTTTTTTTGTTTAATAGTAACGTTTTTCGATAATTAAACTCTGAGAGAATCATAAAGGTTATTAGTTATGGTACAGTGACTTTGACTCAGTTGATGTTTTTCTACCATTACAGTTTTATGGGAAATTGTTCGTGATAGTGAACAGTTCATTATTTGAAATATAATCCCTAATCAGAGAGAAATTGAAAACTCGTGTTCATAATGTTTTTTGTATTATCGCTTTTATTGGCAATTATTAATCATGATCATAATGATGGTTGTTAAACCATGTAAAGGATGAGTCATCTAGAGTTTGCATTTTGAAGTAGTGGCTATTTCGATTTACGCTTGAACAAGACTGAAAAATATTGAAAACTTATTTCCAAAGTGGTGAATCTTCTATCCAAAATGTCAAAAATTTACGTGAAAATTCAATAGAAATGAAATGCCCTTACGGCAATTTGTGGATGACATTGTTTTTCATTCGTAAATGTGAAGATTCAATCATTCCAATAAACTCACAACTTTGAAAAAATATTCATTAGCATTTTATTTATTGATCAGAAGTGCAAATTTCAAATGGCCCACTCTTTATTTTTATTCTATGTAACTTCTGTTCGTATAAGTTTATTAGATCTCATAAAAAATCTCCTAACATAAAAATTATTAAAACCATGAACACTTTTCTCGTATCTGCGTAAATTTATATTTAATTGTGTAAGAAAACTTTCAAATCAGTCAAGAATTTTAAAAAAATTGACTGATTCAAATAACTCACAAGTAGAGCGATGCAAGTGTCGAAATAAGTTTAATTTATTATTTGAAAGTGAAATATAATGGACTATATCACTCAAATTAAACAATTAAACAAGGTGTCCCAAAGAAAATTGGACCCCACTCAGAAACGAAGAATTTTCAGAGATTTAGAAAAACAGGTCAGCTTCTGTTTCAGGGGGACGAATTTCCATCATGAGTTTGTTCCGAAAAAACCACTCCCATGAAGGTGGCATCAACCCCCAACATTTTTTTAATAGGGAAGATACATCGAGTTGGTTACTTTGAAAGTTATTTATGTTTTGTACATAACCCAATTAAAATTGTCAAAATTCGTAAATTATTCACGAAATAATGTAATCCTGAACTTACCGTCAAACAGTTGGACCGCCCAAACTCAAGAACCTAACAGTTTTGAAGAATCCAAAAATAATTTTCAGGTTTTTTATTAGGGAGAAAGAATTCCTATGACATTGTTACGAAAAATCTCCTGAGGATGGCAACAACTCCCAACATTTTTTGAATATATAAGAAAAACAAATGTTAACTTTCGCTATTTTATTGATTTACACGACAATTGTTTCGTCATACCATGACTTCATCAGGTGAGTATTTAAACTGAGGTATACAATGCAAAACATGACCTTAAATACACAGCTCTGGTACAAAAATTAGGGGTGGAAAGAGATGGTTTGCAATTAATGAAAAATATTAAGTAGGGGGGATCTGTTTAAATCTATTTGATCATTCAATAAAATTTATCTTTTATTATATCTATTGATCTTTAAAGATTCTAACAGATTTAGATATATTTTTAGATATCAATAGATATAATAAAAGACAAATTTCATTGAATTTTCGAAGTATAGATAAGTGAGTGCGTTTTTTTGCCGAAAATTGAAGCTTTATTGTAAAAAATTGGTATTACATTCACAGTTAAAAGTACCGTTCGCCGCTAGCCAGTACTTTTTCCCATCTTTCTGGCAATTGACGGATTCCATCGAGAAAAAGACTGTATATTTGGCCACTATTCATGCATCGATACATTTTTTGACTTCATAGTAATTGGAGAAGTGCTGGTCAACCAGCGCATGTTGCATCGATTAGAAGAGATGGTAATCGGAAGGGCAGTACAGCGTTTGAGGGTTCCTAAGTACGTTTTAACAGGCGACGCAACATGTGGCCTTGCATTGTCATGCATTATTAATAACTTTGTCGTGTCTTTTAGTGTATTGCGGCCGTTTTTCTCGCAATACCCTACTCAAATGCATCAATTGTCGTTGGTAGACCTCCCCTGTGATCCTTTCGTTCGATTGTAGCAGTTCATAATAACACACTCAGCTGGTCCCACCAAATAACTTGGCTTGGCAGTTGATGATGAGGCTTCCATACCTTGTCCGACGTTTTGAATTATCGTAGTGGATCCATTCTTCATTGCCAATCACAATTCGATACAAAAACTTCTTTCTTTTTGGACGTTGGAGCAGTTGTTCACACCTGAAAAAACGGCGTACAACGTCTCTTGGCTTCAATTCATATGGTACGCAATTTCCCACCTTTCAGATAATTCACATTGCTTTTAAACGATGGCAAATGGCTGATTCGATGACTGCAAGCATTTTTGCGAGTATTTCTTGCGTTTGAAATGGATCTTCATTGAGCTTTGCCTTCAATTATTCATCTCTTAACTCGGCTCTGAGTCGTTCTTCTTCCGATTCAAACTAGACACTTTTAAATCAAGCAAAACACTTCTGACAAGTTCATTCAAATAAAGCATGGTGGCCATGAACATCCACTAAAATACGATGACTTTCAATAGCATTTTTCTTCATATTGAAGTTATGAAGTAAAACACATAATTCGGTACAAAAGTTGACATTTTCAGTGCAAACAGAAGCTATGTTGTTTACACTTCAGCGATATGACAGATACTGAAAAAAAGCCTGATGATAACACTTCAAAATGAAGATGTTGCCAAATGAAACAATTGAATAATAAACTGATAGCGACAGCTGTTACCAAAGCCGCATGAATTTATTTCTTCTACTAATATCGGGTTTTTTTTTAGAGTGATAGAACTTTCGATGGGGATAACTGTGATTTGACAGAAGGTAGAAACCATGTTGTTTTGACATTTCTGTTCAGTAAGCATTGACAAATTATCATGGAAAGAAATTGATTTTCAAAATCAGTGTTCTATTCACCAAACTTATAAAGCGTGAAATTTATGGTTTACATAATCGTCTATCAAAGCAGCTTATTCGTCGAATGATCGATAAATTTCGAACAACATTCTCTCTACTTGATGCAACAACAACAACAAGACAAAGAACTGTACGTACAGAAGAAAATATCGCTGCTGATGATCCTGATTTGTCTATTTGTCAACGTTCACTCTATGCATCCACCACATGGAAAGTTTTGCGTATAGATCTAGGTCTTCACCCATACAAGATCCAACTGGTTCATGAACTAAAGCCATTTGACCATAATAAGCGTCGTTTGTTTGTTGATTGGACCCTAGAACAGCTTGAAGTTGATCCACTTTTTTGTTTAGTGATGAAGCTTATTTCTGGTTGAACGGCTATGTAAACAAGCAAAATTGCCGTATATGGAGTGAAAATAATCCTCAAAAAGTTCTACAGGTTTTATTGCATCCTGAAAAATGCACTGTATGGTGTGCTTTACACGCTGGAGGCATTATCGGTTCATAAGCTATTCCTTTCAAAACGATGCTGGAGCTAAAGTTACAGTGAATGGTGCTCGTTACAGATCGATGATCAATTATTATTTGTTTCAAAATTTGAATGGTATCGACCCAGAAGTGTTTTCGTACCAACAAATGTGCTTAAACCCATGCTGCTACCATAACAATTGATTTATTGCAAGAAAGATCCCTATCACTCTAAAAAAAGCACCCGATACTTCTGTATTTTGACAAAGAGGAATACGTATTAAGTTAGTTGCGTATACGATTTATAGCATATATAAGTCCGAACAGTGTCCAACCACCTTTAATCTTCCTTTTCTGTTCGTTCACGTACTTTGCCACGTCGTGCCCGTACCGCCGATGGTTGCTGCAATCTGAAAGTTTTTTCACACAGAGTTATGTCTCAATAAGCGGCGGTCCCTTTGATGTTTCGGAATGATCCGATTTATACTTGGTACAATCAATATCCTTCAGAAATTACTTTTCGTTTCCCTCTATCCTGGGTATATTTGCCAGTCATTCGAGAAGAAGATAATTGAGATCACTGGTAACAAAAGATTGATAGTTTCTTCAATCTACGATCTTGCGGTTTTACCATTTGGGGAAGAACTTTTTTTGGAGCAGGTTTCTCGAAGTCTTCGGCAGGTTGGTGTCTATTTGGATACTTTCTTCGGTATTTTCATGTTACTTTTCTGGAGTTTCCATTGGAATATCCATATAGAAACACAATATCTGCATACTCCTGAGTTGAGAAAAAGTGCATTGTTTATTCAGAACATACACCAAGTGTCAGATGGAATATCTGAAATAACACAAGATGCCACATCAACCTGTTTTTTCGTTTATCAGCCGACATTCAATTTGACCACGATATATTTTTTTCATATGCTTGTATGCTTCAAACAAAACGAATCAAATCTAGTTCTAAAAACATTTCGGAAAATGTAGTGAAATTAGCACAGCTACCATCTGTCACAGTTCATCATAGCGTTTAAATAACCTCCTTCATATCAACATATATGATAATTTCGATGAAAAAATGTGTTTTTCATCATTAAATGAATGGAGTATGCGTTTGGCCCTTGGTGAAACATTATAACAATTGTATTAAAAAAAATTCACAAAGGTTTTATGTTTTATAGTTTATTCAGAATACTGACACGTGTTTCGGTGTTTCGACCATCTTCAAAGGAGTTCAAAAAGTCACTAAACTTAGAATTGAAAAAAGGTTCTTTTATTACTCTTGGGACATATGTGTATTTTTTTGGCGCATGGAAATAACATCATCCAATTTAGGGGTGTTTCCAAAGAGTATTTAGAAATTTGTTAATTTCTCCTTTTTCTCAATGGCTTTTTTGATTGAAAGAATCTCCAGAAAGTCCATCAATTTACCTTTTTTAACATTATATAGTAAAGTGACATATTTATCATTAAAAAAAATATTATTTTTATACAATGTTTTGCAGAACCTGTTGAATTCTGGTTTTTCGAAATAGACATCGTATGTTCTTTGATTCTATGTTGTAAACATCATTCTGTCTCATATATGTAGCATTACAATCAAAAAATTTATTTTCATAAATCCTCGATTCGGAAATGTTGGGGTTCCATTCTTTCTTGTTCACCAACATCTCAGTTAAAAAAATTTTATTTACTGCTGAAGAATTGATTCCCATTTTATGAAAACTATAAGGGATCCTACTGTTAAAAGCTTTTATATAAGCCATTGAAAACCTATGGAATGTTGACATTTTAATTTGCTATGACTGATTGGATTTTGAATGGATTATGGTATCAGTAGTGGTAGGTTTTCTAAAAATGTCAAATTTGAACTTATTGAAGAATTTTTTTCTTTTTCTATTGTTAATTTGATATTTTTTTTATGCTTTTCAGATAATTCAAAAGGCGAAGATTGTGATGTAATATGAAACGTTGTTTACAATATAGAATCAAAAAAACTAAATTGCGTATTTCAAAAACCTAGAAATACACATGTTTCACTATATAAACTTCAGAAGCGTAAATTGTTGAACTATTTGGAAATTGAATCAATGAAAATCTTCATTCAGAACGAGGAAAATTCAACAAATTCCCAAATACCTTCAGACACACTCCATGTTGGATGATCGTGTGCCACAAAAACCAACATATTTCTGAAAAAAAGTTAATTAATTGTTATTTTGAGTTTATTTGCATCCCTTTGAAGATGATCGTAAAAGCAAGATTCTAAATAAATTAACATATAAACGGATTATTTTTTTCTCTTTGTTTATATTGAATCCAAAATTTTAGTTTACATTTGTTGGTATTATCAACAGGATATACAACAAATAGCCAGAGCGTTGAAAATAGTTGTTTCTCTTTTTCCTCATCGCCTCATTTCAAGGTTTGGTGACGCTCGCTGGCCTCCTTGATCCCCAGATTTTTCACCATGGGATCACCTCATGGTATACGAGCACGAGTACTTAACGATTTAAAGGAATCTATTCGCGTGAAAGCGTCCCAAGTTTGCAAATCGATGTTAGAAAGAATTTCCAAGAGAGACACCAGAAATGCATCATCAAAAACAGACTCCTCTTAAGATTGTCTCCATTAAACTTTCCAAAATGCTATTCAAATACGAAGTCGGATATGTCGATAAATCTGTTAAAAGCATCGATGTTATGATATTTCTGAAACGGTTCTGTATAACTTAATCACCATTCTCCACCATAATATAAGAGCAAATAATTCGCACAGCAAAGCTGTGTTCAGCTCCCACAGTTTACGTCATTTCTTACGTTCTGCATAATCCACATCGAAGTTTCCACGTATTTGGCGGATAAAAATTCAGGATGGAACCTTCGCTTAATTCGACAAGACGTGTGAAGTTTAGTAACAAGATCAGATGAGAAATCCGAGTCTCCCATTGATGTCTTATACCTTTTTCCAACCGCAAACTTGATTTTCCACTTCTTTCATCACCAGGTGTCGTTTCATAAAAGCTTGCAGAACGTATTTTTACGCACCATTAAGTCCTCAATGTGATACCGCCATCTTTCGTTACGAAGTATTGAAATGAGTGCGTATGTCCACCATATATGGCCAAGTAGGCATTATTGCGATAATAAGTGATGGGGAAAAAGAGTCTTTAGGTATTTTTATTGATCCAGTTCAGGTTATCGATATTAGATAATTAAACGTACCTAGCTATAAATATTGAAGAGCTTGAGACATTGAATATGTTAATTCTCCAGAAAAATACAGCTATAAAACTCTCCTCTCCTTATTACCATTAAAAAAGAAGAGATTTTTCAACATGTAATGGTTCAGATTTAGGTAGAAGGTTGAAAAAATACACAACAAAACTTTATGGCATCTCGAAGCCACCCTGTTCACCTGATTTGAATCCCTTAGATTTTTTAACTGGGAAGCAGTGAAGGAAAAAATGTTTTTAAAACAAATTGAAAATGTAGCTGAGCTTCGGGAGAGATGCAATGCATCTCTCTCCGCCCGTCTGATATCCCGATCTTTTTTAAGAAGATGTCGTGCATATATTGCGGCTGAAGGAGGGCAATTTTTTGTGAATTTATCAAATCTTGTCATAAAACGAAACTGAATTTCTTTAAGTAAAACCTTTTTGTGTTGAATCTAAAAAAGAATGTAGTTAGTGTTATAGCATTTTAGAATCCTTAATAAATGTACTAACTTTTTGAAGTGACTTGCCAGACTGATGCAGTACAATTTTTTTCAGAATAGTCAATTGAAGTTGGGCGAAATTTCGATTTTGAATACTTGGTTCGGTAAAAACTGACATTATTCTCCAAGCTGGATCAATTGGCTTAGAATTGAAGAGTACAGGTTACAGAAGCACTATTTTAAATGAAATTTGAAAAAAGTAAAAAATTGTAGCAACGGAGGTCAAAAATCATCACATGATGTGCATTTTATTGAATAGAAGAAGGTACAATATAATTTGAAAAATACAGGAGGTGGATTTTCTTTCATGTTTTTCTGATAACTATTATGAGTTAACCTGTTGCCTGATTCCGGCTTGACGTCGACTTCTGAGACACCCTGTATGTAGTTCATTGCAACATATTTATTGAACGCCGTTCAGGAAATATTTTTGTAGAGGACATAACTTTTTTATTTAAATTCATAAAAATGGAAAAGTTTATAATTTATAATAAATAGCACAAACTAGGTAGAGTATGAACTGGAATAGTTCTTATTATCTAAGAAATAAAATTAATTTGTACAAAGGTACATGACTTGAAATTAAAATGCATTGCTCGAAAATATCAGCGTTTTTGACGTTAAGCCTGTCCATTCATTTTATGGAATTTGCTACCTGCTGAAAATATACAGGGCAAGGGTTGAAACCGACACGTTAGCATTTCAGATAGTAGTCACTGTTGTCTTTCCTTCCTCAGAGCAATATTTCCTCCTTCAAGTTTATAAAATCTGTGTAACAGAAGGAATTTCTTAAATTCAATTACTGGAAATTTTATGCTCAAATCAAACTATGAAGCTGAAATTATCATTGAAGTTCAATGCCTTTCTGTATTCATACTCATTATTTGTTTTATATGTATTAATTTTATTTTATTGTCAGGAAAAATTGCACATTTCATAATGAGTTTGAATATTTTCTAAATGAAAGGTAATAGTCAATCTCACTTCTCATGGATATCATTTAGGCAGCAAATTTGAAATATAGCTTAACAACATATATTTCAAAAACAGGTGAAAAACACCGAAGTGAAGTCAGGATTCTATAAAAATATTTTTTTTGTCTTCTTATTGTAAGATCTTCACGAAAACTTGAATTATCAAAGAGATAAAAAACAAAATTCTAATGATCAATTATAATCAAAGCAGATAAAGGAAATATTCTAACCATTATGTCAAACACAGAGTATAAAACCAAAATCGAAGACTTAATAAAATAAGAAAATTTTATATAACTTGAATCAGATCCAACAAATACTTTTCAAAGATCGGTGAAACAACTGTCTAATAATTCCATAATAAATTCTACTTCTCCGTATACTGTTAAAAATTCTTTAGAATTAATTAAGAAATTGGAACATACTACCTTACCAAACAAATGTTAATTCATCTCATTCGATAATTCTATTCACTTCTATTCCAACTGATGAAGTCAAAACAATGTTAAAAACTTTCATCAATAACAGTCATCTATCACAAAACAATGAAGAAAATCTTTTCAAAACTTTAGAAATGTGTTAAGAACAGATGTTTTTCAAATTCAACAATAAATTCTTTAAACAAATCAAGTCCACTTTTAGCTTAATTATTTATGTCTTACTTTGAAAAATTATTATTCGCTAACTCTACAAATGATAAGTTGATCAAACTGATTTAGGCTAGATGCTATCGCAATTTTCGAATTGACTGAATAGCATAAATGAAAATATTAAATTCACAATAGAAATAAAAAAAAAATCATCAATCAACTTCTTAGATCTTAATATAAGTCATAGTATTAATAAGGTCGAATTCAACATTTTTAGAAAACCTACCATTACTGATATCATAATCCATTCAAAATGTAATCAGTCATGGCAAATTAAAATGTCAACACTCTATAGTTTCATTCATAGACTTTTGAGCATCCGGTTGAACAAAGTCAATTTCCAAAAAGAAGTCGACATAATTGAAACTATAGCGGTGAACAATGGCTATATAGAACTTAAATCATTGACAAAATGATTCAGAAGAAAACTTACCACAATATTAAAAAAAAAAATTTATAACAATATAAATTATACTTATGCGCAGAAAAGCAAATATGGTTTTAAATGGGTTCTATAAAATGTTTCAGCAGTAGGATCTCTAATGGTCTTTATAAAATGGAATTGAATTCTTTAGCAGTAAATACAAATAATTTAGCTAAGATGTCGGTGAACAATAAAGAAAGGAACCCCAACTTTTCCGAATCGAGGATTTATCAAATTAAATGTGATGATTGTAATTCTACATATGTAAGACAGACAGGCTGATATTTACATCAAAGAATCAAAACATGGGGCTATTTTGAAAAACCAGCAATAAATCAGTTTTGAAGAGGATTTTATCGAAAATAATCATTTTTTTAATGAGAAAGATATCACTTTACTATATGATGTTAATGAGGGTAAATTGATGGACTATTTTGAGATTCTTTCAATCAAAAAACAATTGAGGAAAAGCAAAATTTAACAAATTCCGAAATACTCTTTGGCAACATCCTATATTGAATGCTGTTATTTCCATGCGCCATAAAAATAAGTGAAATTAAAGAACCTTTTCAATTTTAAGTTAAGTTCCTTTTTGTACCACTTTGAAGATCGTCGAAAGACCGAAACACGTGTCAGGATTCTGAATAAATTGTGAAACATAAAAACTGTGTGAATTTTTTAAATAAAATTGTTATAATGTCTCACCTAGAGCCAACCACATACTCCATTCATTTAAATCAGAGTAATTCTGTTACACCTTGCTACGAATTTTAATTTTATAAAATTTCTTAAAAAACTTCTGGAATTAAATTAAATAAATACCTTAGAAACACTGTTTCTTTTTAATAGACATTAAGAGTTAACACTAATTACACAGCATCAATAGGATATAAAGGAATCCAGAGAAAATATAGAATATTGATCAAATTTACTCAACAAACATTATGATGTTTGTTGTTAATTTTATATTTGTTTTTATGTTTGTGTTAATTTTATATTTCTAATTAGAAACACTCTTTCCTAGGCATCTATTTGATTTGATGTTGGAAATTTTTCAAGAAATTTCATAAAATTAAAATTAAAACTCCCTTTTTTTATTTTATTCTATATACTACTCTGTCAAGAAAGTACCGGGAATTTTCAATTAAAACAACATTTTTACATTTAATCGTCAAAATTTATTGGGTCGCCTTCGAAATAGGCTCCATTTGCTCCAATACATCTATGCCAACGGCACTTCCAATTATCGAAACATTTTTTATAGGCGCTTTCCGGGATGGACTTTAGCTCTCGCGCCGAATTTTGTTTTATGGCTTCAATCGACTCAAAACGGGTGCCACGAAGGGGAAATTTTAGTTTTGGAAGAGGAAAAAGTCGCAGGGAGCCAAATCCGGCGAATACGGTGGTTGCTGAAGCACGTTTGTTGAGTTTTTGGCCAGAAAGTCAGTCACAATCGTAGCTCGGTGAGAAGGCGCGTTATCGTCATGCAAAATCCATGAGTTGTTCGCCCACAAATTTGGCCGCTTCTTACGGATACGCTCACGCAAACGTTTCATAACGCCTAAGTAATACTCCTTGTTTACCGCCTGACCCTCTGGAACGAATTCGTAGTGCACCACGCCACGGATATCGAAGAAAACAATGAGCACCACCTTCATTTTCGAGCGGCTTTGGCGTGGTTTTTTCGGTTTCGGCTCATTTTTTGCCACCCATTCCGATGATTGCTGGCTTGTTTGCATATCGTACTCGTAAACCCAGGTCTCATCACCAGTTATAATGCGTATGAATGTAGAATCGGAATTACAGCGATCCAGCATGTCTGAAGCAACCTGTTCGCGATGACGTTTTTGAAGAAAATTCAGGTCTTTCGGTACGAGTCGTGCGGCCACCTTTCTCATGCCCAAAATATCAATCAAAATCGTATGTGCGGACTCGTGGGATATCTTAAGATCATGTGCCATCTCTCTCAAGCTGGTACGACGGTTTTCCAGCACCCTTTCCGAGGCAAGTCTTCGACCACTTCACGACCGTCCTTGAAGGCTCTGTACCACTGATATGCACGAGTTTTCGATAGAGCATTATCACCAAAGGCCTTTTGCAACATTTTCAATGCATCGGCACACGAAAATTCATTTGCAACACAAAAGTTTAAACAAATCCTTTGCTCAACGTAATCACCCATAGTAAAAATCGGCACGCACTCTGACATCGACTGACTTAATCAGCTGTTGCAAACACACTAGTTGACAGATCCCGCTCAAGCTTGACATAGTAATTAAGGACAGTGGTACCAACCTGGGAAAAAAAGTTTTACCTGCCTCATTGCCCCGCCAGATTTAAATCGATAAGTCCCGGTACTTTCTTGACAGAATGTATAATATTTACAATTTTTTTTCCCTCATGCATACAGTATTTTTTGGATATAACCGAGTCTTGAAAAATACTTTATTCAACCTCTGTGTATATTCTGTGGGCTAACATAAAATGAAAATGGTAGTTTGGTCTAAGCACTAAGAGATCATTTGTTATCTGTCGTGAGTTCGAAATAACACGTGGTCGTATAAGTATAATAGATACATTTTATTTTTTTTTTACATTGCTGACATGAAAGTGGGCTGAGGATTATCCCTTTTCGCAAATTTGCTACATATTCTTGAAGAGTTTTTCAAAGAGAGGTTGTTTCGAAGAATTTGTCAAGTTTATCTTGGGCATTTTTAGGGTGGTATATGTTCTTCATTATGCCGGTATGAAACAGTCTGTTTGTTGAGTATGTTCGACTAATATTCTATATTTTCTTTGAATTCTTCTATCTTCTTTTAATAACAGTGTGATTATTCTTAATTCCATATGTCTCTGAAAAAGAAACAGTGTTTCTAAGGCAATCATTGAATTCAATTATAAACAGTTTTTAAGAAATTTCATGAAATTAAAATTTAAACTGAGGTATAACAAAATGTCTCCTTGATATTCAAGATATTGAAAAAACCTTCAATCAATAAAAAAACGCCTTTTTTGGCAAATTTCTTTTGTTTGAGTAAAGAGTCGTTCACTAACAGCGCCCCATTTTGTTTTGTAAATAAAACACATTATTTATTTGGAAATGATTGAAATTTTTATTTCATTATAAAGTATACTGGATAGCATTAGTTATAAAATGAAACATTATTTAAAAGCAGGCAGGAATGAAGTCGTTGAACCCAATTTTCCATGACTCTCACAAAAATCAGGTCGTATGTTAGCAATTACTCTTTCAATATTGATCTGTAAATCGTCCGAATTTGCTGGATGATTGCTGTAAACCAATGACTTAATGCAACCCCAAAGAAAGAAGTCCAATGGATTTAAATCGCAGGAACGAGGCGGATAATTTATCGGTCCATTCTTTGAAATAATCGAATCACCGAATTTTATTTTCAATGAAGTAGTTTTTTAGCTTGAAATGATCTGTTGGTTTGAGTTCTTGGGTTAAAACAATTTTGTATGGATGCAAACCAAGGTCCTTTCGTAAAATTCACCACAAAGACGTCTGGGAGATGCCTCGTTCTTGTGAACGTCGAGTAATCGATAAATTTTGGTCTTCACGAACCTTTTCACGTACGGCAGCAATATTCCCTTCACATCTCACATTTCTTGTCTCACTGGTACTGTAACATCATGAAGTACAATTTGTTTCAAACTTCTTCATTAAACGTTCAAGTGTTCTCTTATCCGGAGATTATAAGGACTAAAAATAAGAGTTAAAGCACGTAAAGTTAGAGTAACTAATCGCGATTTTTCATAATATATTTGGATTATTTGTAAACTTTGTTGGAGTGTGTATTTTTCCAGGATTAAATGGGAGACATTGACAAATACAATTGTCAATGTCACAAATAAACAATGGCTGCCATTCGTGAGTAATGTCAATTCTTAGTTTTTCTAGGAAATTTTCCTGCTTATGAACATATTTGATATTTGAATTCTGCATATGTAATTCCAAAGCAATAGTTCGTGACCATTTTCGGCTAGTTATGAGTAAAATACAGACATTAGTACGAAATAACACAACTCAGGTACGAACGCGGAAAATATTACTGTACCAGAACGCCCAAAGCATTGACAACACGCATTATTTCTGAAAAATGTTTTACCCGATGAAATTAGAAACGTTTATGTCCTAGATTCACCAGCGGAACCTGATATGGAACATACCCTGCTCAAATAAGTCTTCAGCAACAGTAGCACCAACGTCCCAAACAAATAGACGCCGGACACCATTATTTTCTTAGTAACCCGATTCCTGGACCTTCTTCTGTTTCCGCTTTACTAATATACATGTTATACACCAAGCCGACGCCATGGTCCATGGCTAATCCAAAAATCCCCCTAATGATGGATGAAGGTGAACTTAAGAAGAAACCGTCTTTGTATGCATCTCCAAAGTAAAGTGCTAACATCTGTCAGTTTACGCTGGGTTGAAAAATACGTCAGTGTGCTTTCCGCCTTTCAACTTCATTCCGCATAAGTATCCTTTATTCTTTTGTGTTTTCAGGTATTTCGAAATAAAATAGCTTTATTACGGCCTAATGTAACGTCTAGCTCTCAGCGAAACAATGCCTATTTTGTTATTCTTACCATATGGTACCGGTTCTCGGTATTGGGATGAATCGAGTTGAGGAAGGAGGTTGGTTCACACATACCCACCACCTATTCTTTCGGGGAATATAACAGATTTTATTTCTGGCTCATTAAATAACCTGTTTTCTACCATGGAAGTATACGTGATTGTGGAAAAAATATTGCAGGTCGTCAGATTCTCTTTTACAACTTGACAGTGATTCTCTAATATTCCTTTTTTTTTCTAGTAGGGTTTTACCCAATTTAATTCAGTGTTATGTAAAGGCTCTTTCAATGGGAACGCCCCATTTTTAAATTGACGTTACTCACGCATGGCAGTCACTGTTTATTTGTGACATTGACATTTGTATTTGTCAATGTCTATCAAATTTTACACTATATAATGTAACAGTGGCTGTGAGACAAAAAAACGCAAGAAGTGAAGAGAATATTGCTGGTGTACGTGAAAGTGTTCGTGAAGACCAACATTTATCGACGTCTCTGTAGCGAATTTTACGAAAAATCCTTGGTTTAAATCCATACAAAATTGTTTAACCCGAGAACTCAAACAAACAGATCATTTAAAGCGTCGTGTATTCGGTGATTCGATTGTTTGAAGAAATGGACCAATAATTTATCCGCCTCGTTCCTGCGATTTAACTACATTGGTCTTCTTTCTTTGGGGTTACATCAAGTCATTGATTTACAGAAATCATCCAGTAAACTATGACGATTTAGATATCAATATTGAATGAGAAATTCCCTACATACGACCTGATTTGTGTGAGTCATGGAAAATTTGGTTCACCGACTTCATTTCTGCCAGCGTTTCTGTGATGGACATTTAAATGATATTTTATTTCATAACAAATGGTATCCATTCTAGTTCATAATTAAATAAAAATTTCAATAATTTTCAAATTAATAATGTGTTTTATTCACAAAACAAAATGGGGCGCTGTTAAGGAAATACTCTATATATTGGCTACATAATCTCGTTGAATTTCAACTAGTAATACCCATGAACATGAATTATATCGGGAATTTTTTTTAGAGTGATAGAACTTTAATTGAAATAAAACACATTCAAGTTAAGATTGAAGCCAATATTTTTTATTTGAAAGATAATTTAATGACATTTATGTTTTAAAAATAATTTCCGGCCTATGTCCACCACGACTAGCTCTGAGGAACCGCATTCGACCAGACCAATTTTGTACCACTTTTTCGAGTAATTCTTACCTTATTTCATCAATAACACGAGTTATGTTGGCTTCCAAAGCGTCTTTTGTTTTTATCAGCATAAATCAATGACTTGACATAACTTCAAAGAAAATAATCCAGTGGAGTTATGTCATATTATCTTAGAGGCCAATTAATTGGACCGTTTCTCGAAATAATGTTATCGCCAAATCTTTCTTTCAATAAATCAATTATTAAGTAGCAGCAAAAGGTGTAGCACCATCTTGTTGGAACCAAAATATTTCTGGGTCGATAGCATTCAAATTTTGAAACAAATAATCATGTATCATCGATCTGTAACGAGCACCATTCACTGTAACATTAGCTCCAGCATCGTTTTTGAAGAAGAAATATGGACCGATGATGCCTCCAGACTGTAAAGCACACCATACAGTTAATTTTTCAGGATGCAATGGAACCTGCAGATCTTCTTGAGGATTGTTTTTACTCCATATACGGCAGTTTTGCTTGTTTACATAGCCGTTCAACCAGAAATCAGCTTCATCACTAAACACAATTTTACGATAAAAAAGTAGATCAACTTCAAGCTGTTCTAGGGCCCAATCAGCAAACAAACGACGCTTATTATTGTCAAGTGGCTTTAGTTCTTGAGTCCAACTTGTTGTGAACGTCGACGAAAAGGCAAATCTGGATCATCATTAACACTGTGACTTACAGCAGCGATATTTTGTTCTGTGCATACAGTTCTTTGTCTTGTTGTTGTTGCATCGAGTAGAGAAAATGTTGTCCGAAATCTATCGATAGTTCGACGAATAAGCTGCTCTGATGGACGATTATGTCAACTATAAATTTCACGAAGTGCTCTAAAAGATTGGCGAATAGAACACTGATTTTGAAAATAAATTTCAACAGTTTGTAAACTTTATTGCGGCGTGAGTTTTTCCATGATAATTTGTCAATGCTTAAATGTCAAAACAACATGGCTTCTTCCTTCTGTCAAGTCACCGTTATCCCTATCGAAAGTTCTATCACTCTAAAAGAAACACCCGATAGTTTTAAAATACTGAAAACGCTTTGATAATAAATCGAAATTTGAAGTAGAAGTGGAAACTTATTTTTAAGAATGAAAAGTTTGTACTATAGCGTCGAATTCATTAGAACCAAATAACTCTCAAGGAGTTCAAAGTAAGAACTGATAATAGGTTGGAACAAAAAATACATTAATTTTGCCTGAACTTCAAGACTTTGTTTAAAATGTTTCGGATTGTCCGATCTGTGGCCGTTTTGAAAGTAGCTAAATAATGCCTCTCTCATAAAAATTTTAGTACTTATTGATGAAAAACTCTAGTTATCGAATTTCACAATCTTCTTTTGATACTGATTTCACTCAGGAAGTTCTGTAATGTGAGAACAAGATGGTAATCGCTTGGTGAACTATGTTGTTTACACTTCAGCGAAATGATATTATAGATTCTGAAAAGAAAGCCTAATGATGACACTTCAAAATGAAGGTATTGCCGGATGAAATAATGAAATAATAAACTAGTAGCGACATATGTTATCAAAAGTGAACGAACTTATTTTTACCTTTAATAATTGAAAAAGAATTAAGATGTTACTGAAATCTTTGAAATACATCAATATCCTTAACTTTGGACGAACATTATCTAACATTCATCCCCCTGATTTTTAATTGTAAAATAATGAATAGACTATGGTAACATGCCAAAGTATATCTTCAAAATATACGGATTATCAAGAAAGATTCTTCTTACCCTCAAAATGAATCAAACGAATTAAGCATTTTCTGGTAATCCATAATTCTCCGAAAAAGATCTTGTTACCTCATTTCACGCATCTTATCAAATCAAACAAAAGCCCAATAAACGCCTCTTCGTATATCTACTTCGGTTGCAAGAAAAATAAAGAAAATAAAATAAATACACAGGACTCGACTTACAAACGAAGGAAATGTTGCGGTAGGTGTTTAGATAGCGAAGAAGCTAGTTGGAGTTTGTTTTAACGTCTACAGTTTCAAACGGCAGCCCATAGTTGTTTACCTTAGGAATTATCAGATCCTCAAATATTGACCCTGGGATTCACTGAAAACATAAAGACCGGACGCATGATAATGACTTAATTAGACAAGTCAGTCCCATTAGGATCGGAATCTCAGAAAAGATTGAAATATTTTGATATCAGTTAAACCGTTTAATATCTATACAGAGTGACAAGAGAAATTTCGGACATCTCTTACTGGGTTCTGTAACTAAATAATTTTATCGCAGCCAAATAATTTTTATTCTATTAGATTCCCTACACTTTCTTGTACTAATATATGAATTTTCAGTTTGATATCACTTTATTTTACAGAGTGTTAGAATGTCAAACAAACGTAGTGTAATTTTGGGGCTGTTTCGTCAAGGTAAGCGTCAATGGGAAATTGTTGGTTTGCTCAATGTGCCACGACAAACCGTGTCCGATGCAATTTGCCCTTTAAAGGAGCTCCTGGTACGTCGTCCATCGTCGAACATCGTTAAAATCCGCAATCCGTCATGGTCTGGGGCGGAATTTGCGCCAGAGGCAAAACACCCTTGGTTTTCGTGGATCAAGGGGTCAAAAGCAATGAAGCTGCGACATTCCCGAGGCCGTAGTACTTCCGCGGGCCCAGCAGGACCTTTCAACAGGACTCCGCTCCGTCTCACAAAGCAAAAATGACGCAAGAATGGGGTAAGACTCATTTTCAGGGTTTCATCACATCTGCAGAATGGCCGCCCTACTCGCCGGATCTCAACCCAATGGACTAAAGCGTGTGGTCGATTTTGGAGATCAAGGCGTGTGCTAAATACTACAAAAGTTTGGAGTCGCTGAAGCAATCCCTTTTTTCGCCGGGAATGGGATCGATTAACGCCCGAAGAGCTGCGGCCCATTGTCGAAAATTTCATGAAGTGAACATGGGTTCATCACTATGATTCTGACGGTAAACAAGAGTCCATGTAGTGGATTGAAAACACCTACATCTACACCTCTTTTAGGATTCTAAAGGTATTTTATCGATAGAATATACTGAAAAGGGTGAAACCATCACCGCAGCATCATACGCAACCACTTCCCGTGATTTAAGAGAAGCAATTAAAGAAAAACGGCGAGGAAAACTAACAGCTGTGTGTTGCTGCTTAATGACAACGGGCCGGTTCACAAGGAGAAGGCTGCTGTACTGGAATGTGGCTTCGAAGAAATTACTCATCCTTCCTACAGTCCAGACTTGGCCCCCAGTGACTACCTATTCCCAAATGTGAAAATTATCTTCGTGGAAAGCGATTTTCCGATGAAGAATTGAACGTAGCATTTAATACCTATTTGGAGGAGAATGCAGGAGAATATTTTACTAGGATTAGAGAAGCTCATTTTTCTATCTAACAAATGTATTGATGTTTTAGGGGACTACATTGAAAAATAGAATTTTTCTAAAAATTTTTGGGTTTTGTTCCATGCCTATACCGACAATACATTGAACGCCCCTTATATTTACTACTCTGTCAAGAAAGTACCGGGAATTTTCAATTAAAATAACATTTTTACATTTAATCGTCAAAATTTATTGGGTCGCCTTCAAAATAGGCTCCATTTGCTCCAATACATCTATGCCAACGGCACTTCCAATTATCGAAACATTTTTTATAGGCGCTTTCCGGGATGGACTTTAGCTCTCGCGCCGAATTTTGTTTTATGGCTTCAATCGACTCAAAACGGGTGCCACGAAGGGGCAATTTTAGTTTTGGGAAGAGGAAAAAGTCGCAGGGAGCCAAATCCGGCGAATACGGTGGTTGCTGAAGCACGTTTGTTGAGTTTTTGGCGAGAAAGTCAGTCACAATCGTAGCTCGGTGAGAAGGCGCGTTATCGTCATGCAAAATCCATGAGTTGTTCGCCCACAAATTTGGCCGCTTCTTACGGATACGCTCACGCAAACGTTTCATAACGCCTAGGTAATACTCCTTGTTTACCGTCTGACCCTCTGGAAAGAGCGTAGTGCACCACGCCACGGATATCGAAGAAAACAATGAGCATCACCTTCATTTTCGAGCGGCTTTGGCGTGGTTTTTTCGGTTTCGGCTCATTTTTTGCCACCCATTCCGATGATTCCAGTTATAATGCGTTCCATGAATGTAGAATCGGAATTACAGCGATCCAGCATGTCTGAAGCAACCTGTTCGCGATGACGTTTTTGAAGAAAATTCAGGTCTTTCGGTACGAGTCGTGCGGCCACCTTTCTCATGCCCAAAATATCAATCAAAATCGTACGTGCGGACTCGTGGGATATCTTAAGATCATGTGCTATCTCTCTCAAGCTGGTACGACGGTTTTCCAGCACCCTTTCCTTAATTTTATCGACCACTTCACGACCGTCCTTGAAGGCTCTGTACCACTGATATGCACGAGTTTTCGATAGAGCATTATCACCAAAGGCCTTTTTAACATTTTCAATGCATCGGCACACGAAAATTCATTTGCAACACAAAACTTTAAACAAATTCTTTGCTCAACGTAATCACCCATAGTAAAAATCGGCACGCACTCTGACATCGACTGACTTAATCAGCTGTTGCAAACACACTAGTTGACAGATCCCGCTCAAGCTTGGCATAGTAATTAAAGACAGTGGTACCAACCTAGGAAAAAAAAATTTTACCTGCCTCATTGCCCCGCCAGATTTAAATCGATAATTCCCGGTACTTTCTTGACAGAATGTATTTCACATTACTTGGTACCACAACATCAATATATCGGGTGTTTTTTTTTCGATAGGGATAACTATGATTTGACAGAAGGTAAAAGCTATGTTGTTTTGACATTTCTGTTCAGTAAGCATTGACAGATTATCATGGAAAGACTCACGCCGCAACAATGTTTACAAATTGTTGAAATTAATTTTCAAAATCGGTGTTCTAATCACCAAACTTATAGAGAACTTCGTGAAATTTATGTTTTACATAATCGTCCATCAGAGCAGCTTATTCGTCGAACTATCGATCGATTTCGGACGCGTAAAGATCTTGGTTTACACCCATACAAGATCCAACTGGTTCAAGAACTAAAGCCACTTGACAATAATAAGCGTCGTTTGTTTGCTTATTGGGCCCTAGAACAGCTTGGAGCCACTTTTTTATCGTAAAATAGTGTTTAGTGATGAAGCTCATTTCTGGTTGAAACAAGCAAAATTGCCGTATATGCAATCCTCAAGAAGTTCTGCAGGTTCCATTGCATCCTGAAAATGCACTGTATGGTGTGCTTTACACAATGGAGGCATCATCGGTCCATATTTCTTTAAAAACGATGCTGGAGCTAATGTTACAGTGAATGGTGCTCGTTACAGATCGATGATCAATGATCAATTTGTTTCAAAATTTGAATGGTATCGACCCAGAAGTATTTTGGATCCAACAAGATAGAGCTACACCTCATGCTGCTACCGCAACAATTGACTTATTGAAAGAGAGAGTTGGCGATAATATTATTTCGAGAAATGGTCCAATTAATTGGCCTCCAAGATCATGCGACATAACTCCACGGGATTATTTTCTTTGGGGTTATGTCAAGTCATTGGTTTATGCTGATAAACCAGAAATAATAGACGCTTTGGAAGCCAACATAACTCGTGTTATTGATGAAAGTAATGCCTAAATTAATCGAAAAAGTGGTCCAAAATTGGTCTGGTCGAATGCGTTTCTTCAGAGCTAGTCGTGTTAGAGATATGCCGGAAATTATCCTTAAATTATAAATGTCATAAAATTATCTTTCAAATAAAAAAAAAATTGGCTTCAACCTTAATTTGAATGTGTTTTATTTCAATTTACAGTTCTATCACTCTAAAAAAAAACATCCGCATATACTGGAGAATAAAACGCTATATTCTATTAAATTTTCACAATTCAGTTACTAAGAATGTGATACAAAACGCATTTCAACTGTCGAATCCTACCGCCAAATAAAACAGTAGTAATCAACTTTATTGACAGTAATCAAATGAATTAATAAGAAGCGGTATTTTACTTGCTAGAAGAATTATTACAAAATTTGAATATCAAAACAGATTTAATCTGTTAGTCTTCTGCAATTTTAATTTGAAAAAATTTATTCGAAAAAACTTCACACCAAGACCATAAAGTGTGTTTTGTGTGATTTTGTTGTAAGCATAGAACATTGAGTACATAGAGTATTGTTAATTGATTTTATTTTTTAACTGTGAAGTTGAACTAGTCTTATCTGAATTCTAATTATTTTTTGAGGATGTGCTACATGTTTTGAGAGTTTTTGAAGTAACTTATTTAAATATGTTAAATATTTCGAATCAATTAGTCTTTGAGAAGTTCTTAAAATTATGTTGTATATTTTTGAGAAAGATTTAGTTTTCATAAATATAAGATCAGATAACAAAACATTTTGTCACAAGCAGAGCATTGCGTACGCTTGTCTGAAAAGTTCAGTGCGCATGCTTGGAACGAAACAAACATTTATTTTTTTATTAATTTTAATTGACAATTTATAATTGTTGGTTTTTTTCATTCTATTTGATATTGTATAATGAGTTTAGATTTCATACATCTATTAAATATAAGCAGTGCTCATAACACATTATTTTAAGTCTAAAAGTTTTTTTAATAAATTTTTTGAAATCAAAACTGTAGAAGACTAACAGATTAAATCTGTTTTGATATTCACATTTAGTAATCAAATGGCTATCGACCAAAGTCTTCCTGCCAGTTAATTAATGTTTAAGGTTTATTGTATGGGAAAAAAGTTTATTCATCAAAACCGCACGAACTTATTTCAACTCCTGATATTTGAACCAGAATTTTTAGATATGATAATAGTTTCGATCTTGAAAAACGGGCCTCATCAGAAATGTGCTAAATTGAAATTAAAAAAAAACAAAAAACGTTCATAGATAAAACTCGGAAATTAATTAACACATGTTATGTTTTTGACTGATGAAACCCCCATCATATCTTATGTCTGTCAAAAGTGAAGAAGAAGGTACAAATACATCTTTACTCTCTATAAAACTATAATAATAATAATAATAATAATAATAAAGTGCCTTTTATTTGTACCGTCATATACAGCACAACTGAAATATCGAGGCGAAGTCTAGCTTACGCTACTCCACTTAACCTCTAACAGAATACAAATTACCAAACAAAATTAAACCTAGAGCAATAATACATGCAAAGAAAAGAGATAAAAAAAAAATTAAGAAAACTGAAATTGTGTCGAAAGTAATTGTTTCCTAAAATACACTTTTAAAATCCTCAGAGAACTAAATTTAACATCATTAGGAATATCATTGAACACAGTGACTGCGTTATAAGTGAACGAGCGCTGAAACATGGCTGACCTGAATCTAGGCAACATAAGAGTGTATCTATGCCGGACCGCAACGTCATGCATATCTCCCCGGAAAATTAATTTATCGCGTAGATACGGAGGATAAGAAGAAGACAAAACACGAAACACCAAAACAGCCATCTGAAACTTAAATGTGTTATCGAGCTTCAACCATTCAAGTTCATTTATTCCAGCGGACACCCTATCGCACTTTCGTAGCCCGAAAACAAATCTACAACAAGAATTCTGTATTTTTTGGAGTCTGTATCTAGTCGCAGAATCCAAGCATGGATAATAGAGTACAAGTCCGTAATTCAAGACCGACATCACCAGGGTCTCGCAGAGGTACTTGCGTGAATTAAAACTCAGAACACGCCGATTTCGGTATAAATGCCGAAGAGCAAGAAATGACCTCTTCACAAGCAAAGCAACGTGCTCGACAAACCTCAACCTGCAGTCAAACACCATACCGAGATTTCTATAACTTTTAGTAAAAGGAATTGGTTCACTCCCGACCTCAAGCGATACCCGCCGAACGTCCGCCTCTCCACCTGCTCCAAGGGAAAAGAACAAGGAAGCACACTTGGAGACATTCAACCTCAGACTGCTATCATGTGAGTACTTAACCAAACGTGATAGGTCACTATTGATCCGCTCTACCGCTTCATCAATGCAGGAAGGATGGAAGGAGAGGCTTATTTGTGTATCATCTGCATAAAAATAAATATTGACGAACGATACTACCTTATACATATCCGCCACATAAATTAAAAAAAGAATAGGTCCCAATATTGATCCCTGAGGAACACCCGACAACACAGGACCAAACTCAGATTCTTCCCTACCAATTCGCACACTCTGGTATCTACCCGTGAGATAAGATCTGAAGAATCTCAAAGCATTAGAATCGAAACCATAATATGCTAATTTAGCACACAACAGCTCGTGATCAAGGGTGTCGAAGGCTTTAGCAAAATCCAAAAGGGTAAGAATGGTAAACTCCCCCTCATCCAGAGCCCTAAAAATGTCATCTGCAACATTCAACAGAAGAGTAGTAGTACTAAAATATTTTCTAAAACCTGATTGCCTGGGAGTTACTACGTTTTTCTCTGTAATGAACTTATATATTTGTTTTGACAATATTTTCTCGAGTACTTTTGAGACGCTAGGGAGTATGCTTATAGGCCGAAAATCGCTCAATTTATCTGGGGTCTTCACCTTAGGTAGTGGTTTTATGATTGAATATTTCCAAGCTGTTGGGAAATAACCAGTTTCTATGCAAACATTAACAATATGGGTAAGGTAAGGAAGTATAATATCAATCGACAACTGTAACATCTTGGCAGAAATGTCATCAAATCCAACAGCGTTCGACCGCAGGCCCAGCACAATCTCCCTGACCTCCTCCGTAGCTGAAAGACTGAGTGAGAAGTGAGCACTAGAGTCGAACACACTGGAATTATAGTAAGCTGCAGTCTCAGGACACGAGTTTGGTTGACTGAACACAGATAAAAAATAGTTATTCAGTTCCCCGGGATTTCCAAACTGATGAGAAAAGGAAGTGTCACCTTGTCTTATGGTGTCAATAGAGCGGAAAGCTTTCCAGAAATGACTAGTGCCCCGGGACTCAGCCCGAGCCAGAAAAATACCCTTTTCCTTTCTTATAGCCGCAGTCACTGTGTTACGAAGCGTAGTGTAATATTTAAAATCCATCAAGCTCCCAGAATTCTTGTACCTGGTCAATGCCCTATCCCTCAACCTCATCATACTCTTCACCGTAGGAGTTATCCAGGGAGCGAACGGCTTTGTTATTTTTGACTCGATGTAAGGGGCGTGTTTGTCGAAAATATCAGTTAGATAGCGGCTGAAAATGGAAATTTTTGAATCAATATCTCTTTCACGTAGAATATTATGAAATGGTACACTTGACAACTCAGCTCTAAAATTTTCCGCGCAGAAGCCCCGATAATCGCGGTATATTGCGATCTTAGGGGTACCCGTTTCCGGTTTTACATCAACCTCACAAAAGACACCCCGATGATCGGACATAGAATGATCCAACACTCCTGAACCAACTACAAGCTCAGACTTATTCGTACAAATTACATCGAGCAACGTTTGTGTGGTCATAGTGATGCGGGTAGGCTCCGTAATTAGCTGATGGAAATCGTAAGAATGGATGCAATCCGCAAACAAATTACTATGGTTCAGCTGATTTTCATTCACATCTCCCGTAAGAATGATATGGCCGTACTGAGGTGACACATATGATAACGCATCGTCCAAATATCTAACGAAGGTCGATAAATTACATGCCGATGTACGATATATAGTACCCACAAGAATAAATTCTCCATTAACCCTCAAAGTGGCCCAAATATGTTCAACCCCATCAGGAGAGGAAAAATCACTCAAAACTACCCTCGAATCGATTGTATCCCTGACATAAAGACCCACGCCTCCTCCCACTCGACCCATCCGATCCCTTCTGAAAACTTTGAAATCGGGGATTTTCAAACTATCATTAGTAATATTATGGTTCAGCCACGTTTCAGTCAAACAAATAACATCTAATTTTTCATTCAATACAATATCAAACAATTGATCTAGTTTTGGAAAAAGAGAACATATATTGAAGTGAGCAATTTTCAGAAATTTCTTAGGCTTATTCTGCATACTGAATTCTTGATTTCAACTTATCAACCTGATTAATATAATAACAACATTGATTACTATTCGCAGCATGTTTAGTATCATAGTTAGATTTGAAATTTTGATTAAATGATTTACAGTTTATACAACATAATTCGAGCGAATCACAACAGTTCCCATCATGGGGGCCAGAGCACTTAGGACAAATCGTAGCAGTACTCTTACAGTCTTTTTTATAATGACCAATTTTCCAACACCTGAAACACTTGATCAGGCCAAAGTGTTCCTTTACGAAGCATCTTGACCAGCCCAAATAAAGAAAGCCTCTCTTCATAATATCCTTGAATAAATTCGGGTTCATTTCCAACACAACATTCAATTTATTCTTGAATTTCAATTTAGTGACCAATTTGATGTCATTGGTCGAGCAATTCAGATCATTTGTTCTAATCATCTTGGACAGAAAATCAGCTTCGTCCACAGAAAACGGATCCACACTGTAGACCATGAGTCGCGGATTGAATTTTTTTGGGACAGAAATACTATATGAGCCCTTTGTTTTCGCATCGATTGTGTGTCTCAATCTTTCGAGGGAACCTTCGTCGCCGCAATTAATTAAAATACCATCCTTCACGCGTTTAGTTCCCAAAACAAGACAATTATCAGAAGTTGGATTCACCCTTGTTTTTATTTCGTGTTCTATATCAATACTACTCGCAGATTTATTGATCGATCTAACAAGCAACACATGAGAATCGGCATCTGACTTGACGGCGGATGCATATGACTTCGTTGACTCATTCGAATGTGAGAAAAACTGATTTGGAACAGACTTTGAAGATGATTCATTTTGTTTATATTTTGTTTTCAGAATATTGTTTGAAAATTCTAATTCTGACACATATTTTTCTAAGAGGACTTTCTCCCTATTCAAACATTCAATCTCTTTCTTGAGAATAATCTCATTTGAACTATTATCTTGATTCGAATCTGCATTCGATTGATGAACAGATTGGTTTCGTCTCATCGTTTCGGTGCACCATCGGCACAAAAAACTTTCTTTATCAACAAAAACGATTCTAGCAATGGAATCCAAACACTTACTGTGTATCTTAATATCACAACCTTCACCACTGCATTTTATATCACTCGAACAAGTAAATCTTCCACAAAATCGACATTTCTTGTCGGGAGGATCAGAAGATGAACCGCCCGCCATCGTGATACGGTTATCGTTCACAGTTCACCGTTCACAGTTCAACTACCCGTGCATGAATTCCTTCTGAATAATTTGAAAAAATATGGATTTATATCAATAGATAAAAAGAAGCTCATCAGTACTATCCATTTATATTTTTATTATTATATTTATATTATAAATATCCATGGAAAAAACAATTTTAAAAGAAACTCAAGTTATTCTTCATCTTGTTGTTGAAGAGTTTTTGTGGAATTATTGTTTGTTCTACCTGAACAGATAATCAATAAGTTAGCACCTCAAAAAAGTAAATAACTTTGCCGTGAATCAATTGGTTTAATCCTTTATGAATTTCTACTATTTCCATTTTATTTTTGTCATCTTTTCACGCTCTGATATTCCAAGAAATATTCAATGATGAAAAAAAATTACTTCACATTAGTTCAAATTTTATGAAAGAATGATGACAGAATAAAAGACAAGTCTTCTACTTCTGCCTAGATTATTTCCAACCACATATAATATAAATTCATGAAGTCAATTAACGCAACGAATTGTGTACAAGCGGAAAATGAGTTAAAAAACAGCATATTTAAAAGCTTGGCTCGCATATACTAGAAAATTGCTTCATTTCAAGATTGAATATGTCTGAACTGTCAATCTTGGTAAATTGAAAAGTTGACTCGATAATTTGAAGCGAGTTGATGAATTCGAGAGATAAATCCACCTTATGCTCAATTATAATGCAATGCTGAATGCATTTGCATATCTGGTCACATTGAAAGGTCATCTTGAGAACGTAATAACATTTTTCTCGATAACTGATATTAAATATGCATTGGCGTATCTGCCCATCTTAAGAATGTAGGAACACTTATGTTGGTTACTGATATTGTATTTGTGTTATAGCAGCACCACTTGCCTACTGTCAAAACCGATAAAAAATATACGATTGTCGAAATGAACTACTAACGAGTCTTCCAATAAGGACTTCCGAACTTCGACAGTTGATAGCGGCCATATTGTTGAAGCTACGTCTGTCGAATTGGTCCTTATTCAGTCTGTTTTGCCAAATCACCACAGACAAAGTGTTCAACATCAATTGCAAATGATAAAAAATTTTCACCAAAATGAGTGTTTTTATTTTATTTATTTATTTATTTTATGCCAACGTTCCGTGCGTTTTTCCTATTTTACGTTTGCCGTAATCTTCCTACCTAAAGGATTATCCAGAGTGTGATGGATAAATTTGAGTCCTCTTGTTCAGTAAACAATAAACTAACACCCGTACGACTACGAAAACTTCGTAGATTTTTCAGAATATCTCTCAGACAGTGGTTAAGACAATAGATTGCAAATGATATGTGGAGACATTCTGGAACCCTTATTACCGATAATAGGCTTACACTCAGGGATATCATATCAATAGCGCCACCTCTGTGACTCTTACCAATATAGATTCATTGTTAATCCTTTCTATGAATCATTCTTTTTCACGGTACCTCGTAAAATGCCTTTTCCGTCCAGGAATTCACGTGCTGCTTCCGTTGACCGTAAGCATGCCAAGAATCAATCAGGCACAAGTATCAATCAGGAACTGGCAATGGATTTGTAAACATTCTAATGAATGCAAATTAGTATTGGACGCGACACAATTAATAATGCCTGAATAAAAACTATTTGATACTGTTTGCATTTCTTCGTATTGATGAAACTTTACTAGTTTTATGTTCTTTATCGAATAATGGCCAATTACATAAAGTTATTGAAATTTATGTGTGGTTATAATCATACTTGTAAATAAATGAAGAGGAGTTTACGAGTGAATTTAAATACTCAGATATAGCTTATGTCATTATTACTTCGAGAAAAAAACTAGAAATAGTTGCCATAACGAAGGTCTGTCTGTTCGTATTGGGCAAGGCGTGATTTATGTTTAATAAATGTGATCTCCTGATTACGAAACTGAACTCTCTGGACTCTAATAAGAAAGCTCTAATAATATAGTCCGTCTAGAAAGTATATGGAATTTATTTTTTTCATAATTTTAATATACTTCTTTTTGTACCATTCTAAGAAAAATGTAATGTATAATATAGGTTATGCAAATAGTCGGATATGGCCTTAGTTGCATAGCAACACTATTTGTCAAATATTGTTGATTGTCAATAGGTATACAATTTATGAAATAATGTCGCCACTAGAAAAAAGAAAACAGGTAGAATATTTGTATAGAAAAGGTTTTCGAAACGTTGAAAAATTAGTGCAATTGACTGAACTAGGAAAAATTGATTTATATGAAACAATAAAGAGGATAAAAAATGGCATGGATATGAGGCATAGAGCAATAAGATTAAAGGAAACAATTTAAACGCCTTATTGGCAACACAATCCGCACCTGGGGGTTTGGAAGTTGGCTAACAGATTTGGAAATAAATATATAAGTTTGTCTAAAAACCGTCCTTATGTCACTGAAAACACAAGGCTACATATCAAGGAAATAAAAAAAAATCCCTATAATGACATTTTTACAAAAGTAACGAAGGATAGAATTTTGTCAACGTTTTCAAAAAGATAATTTTAATAATGGCTTTATATCTGATGAAAATTGTTTCCAATTTAGTGGAAATCACTTAATAATTCTATTAAAACAACCTGTTACCGTTCAAATTTCCCACCAAAATAATGCTTTGGGACGCTTTATCTCAGCGTGGGGCTACGCCTCTCTATAAAGTTGATGGAACCATTAATAGTAAACAGTATTGTGACATTCTGAACGATTTTCTCCTTGAAAATGCGCATGCTTTATATTCAAAGAGGTGACGTTTCCAGCAGGATAATGGAACATGCCATACTTCGGCCTATACTCAAGCTTGGATGCAAGAACACTAAGAGACAACCATTTCGTGGCCTGCAGCTTTACCAGATCTTAGTCTCATTGAAAACATATGGAGATTAGTGAAGATTGAAGTTGAATGAGTAGCGCCACCAAATAAAGATGATTTAATTCAGTCAGTTTTACAGTCCTTGACTACCATCATCGAAAATTATGGAGCTGATCTAGTTTTGGGTGTACCTCGACGTTTAGAAAAGTGTTTACAGTGAAATCGAGGAAGTATAAGAAAATTATATGAAAATTTAGTTATAATTTTCTAATCCAAGAATTTGAGCTTTGTTTTTTCAGGATACTTTTAAGACGGACTATTAAAATACAGTATTTTTCACGAAGAGGTTTACATAATCCTATCATCCATTGTCAGTACCACGAAACGGATACTTAGAAATGTCTTCTTCTCTTTTTTGCCAGTGCATCAACTTTGACCGAAATTTTTTTCGTTTGTAAATCTGGCATGGTAGTTAAAATGAATTTCCTTTTCAGAAGTAACTATGTAACTAAAAGAGATGAATGATTCATATCAGGTGTCTTTTTTAGAGTGATAGAACTTTAAGTTGAAACATTTAAATTAAGATTGAAGCCAAATTTTGTTTTATTTGAAAGATAATTTTATGAAATTTATGTTTTAAAAATAATTTTCGGTGTATGTCCACCACGTCTAAGGAACCGCATTCGACCAGATCAATTTTGGACCACTTTTTCGAATAATTCAGGCCTTATTTCATCAATAACACGAGTTATGTTGGTTTCCAAAGCGTCTATTGTCTCTAGTTTATCAGCATAAACCAATGACTTGACATAACCCAAAAGAAAATAATCCAGTGGACTTATGATCTTAGAGGCCAATTAATTGGACCATTTCTCGAAAAAATGTTATCGCCAAATCTTTCTTTCAATAAATCAATTGTTACGGTAGCAGCATGAGGTGTAGCACCATCTTGTTGGAACCAAAACACTTCTGATACCATTAAAATTTTGAAACAAATAATCATTGATCATCGATCTGTAACGAGCACCATTCACTGTAACATTAGCTCCAGCATCGTTTTTAAAGAAATATGGACCCATGGTGCTTCCAGCGTGTAAAGCACACCACACAGTGCATTTTTCAGGATGTAATGGAACCTGCAAAACTTCTTGAGGATTGTTTTCACCCCATATACGGCAATTTTGCTTGTTTACATAGCCGTTCGACCAGAAAACCACTAAACACAATTTTAAGATAAAAAAGTGGATCAACTACAAGCTGTTCTTGGGCCTAATCAGCAAACAAACGATGCTTAATATGGTCAAGTGGCTTTAGTTCTTGAACCTGTTGGATCTTGTATGGGTGTAGACTAAGATCTTTACGCAAAATTTTCCATGTGGTCGATGCACAGAGTCCAACTTGTTGTGAACGTTGACGAATAGACAAATCTGGATCATCATTAACACTATGACTTAGAGCAGCGATATTTTCTTGTATACGTACAGTTCTTGTCTTGTCCGAAATCTATCGATAGTTCGACAAATAAGCTGCTGTGCTCTATAAGTGTGGAGAATAGAGCACTGATTTTGAAAATGAATTTTAACAATTTTTAAACGTTTTTGCGGCGTGAGTCTTTCCATGATAATTTGTCAATGCTTACTGAACAGAAATGTCAAAACAACATGGCTTCTAACTTCTGTTAAATCACAGTTATCCCTATCGAAAGTTCTATCACTCTAAAAACAACACCCGATACTTGATTTTAAATTTCTAGGACCGTAATCTGATAACTTTTTTCAACTTCGTAAGTAAAAATGATAACACTATAGGCCATTTTCTGAAATATTTTTACGGTTATTAGAGCTGCTCAATCAGGTGAACGAAATTTATGCAGCCAAATTTTTATCAGAACGTTTTATGATCATCGAATGTGATCACTATTTGTATTTTTATTCAACATAATAAAAGTAGGCCATGACAAAAGGCTATTTGAGTGACTCCAAGTGTTTTTGTAATAACTTTCGGCAGACTTTTTCTCCATATGAAGAAATGAAGTAAAAACCCCCCACAAAAACATATCATTTGGTCCAAAAGTTGACATTTTCAGAACACACAGAAACTTTGCTGTTTACACTTGAGCGAAATAGCAGTTTCTGGAAAGAAAGCCTTATGATGTCAATTCAAATTGAAGATGTTGCCAGATGAAACAAGGGAACAATAAACTACTAGCGACATATGTTAACAATACCGCACGAAATTATTTCTGCTCCTAATAACTTCTTATTTACGAATTTCTGCTGTACTTCCGTACGTCGACTAATTTTCAATTCCGGGATAAACGATTTGACTTTTATGCATGACTGAAAAGTGTAGTAAATTTTATTAATCTATTTACCGCTCATAAAGTGTCAAATTAATGCCTGTGTATTACTTTACCAGCTGCAGATGTTCACAAGTACTGGTTCATTATTTCCAGTTATATGCCTTAGGAATCAATCAGCCAAATAAAATTATAACCACTTCTTGACGTCATGTAGTTAATGTTTCGGCTCATGAACAGGAAAATTGATTAAAATGGCCACGGATTTCATATAAAGATTTTTTTATTTCCTTCACAAAATGCACCCAATTAATATTTTGATGAATCGCTTATTTTAAATTCAGAGTTGAAAGTAGTAGCGTTATTTAATTTGGCGTGGAATCAAAATTTTTTATATTGAGTAAATTCAAGGTGAAAATTTGCCTCTTCAAGAAATTTCATTCAATTGTACGTACTCAAGGACATAAATTGAAGAATTATTTCCCTACATTCATTAAAATTTTCCCAAATTCTCATTTATTGACTGAATCTTTCGATTATCCCTTTAATTTTGATCTCTTGTACTAGATGTCGATATTTTGGAAATTTTTAGACAAAAATGGTCTCAACAATTATTGGGTTGTTCGGAAAGTAATTTGGTTTTTTTTGGGAAATTGAAAGACAATTTTCGTATAATAAATAAATATTTTATTGGATTTTATATTGGTCATTCTATTCCAACACCTTTTGCCATCTTTCTGGTAGTAGTATGATTCCAAGCTGATAAAATGCTTGGTCTTTGCTGGAAAAAAACTGATCAGGTGATTTTTGATCTCTTCATTTGAAGTAAAGGTTTTACTGTCCAAAAATTTTTGCAATAACCGGAACAAATAATAATCCGAAGGCGCCAGATCTGGAGAATATGGTTGATGTGGCAGTATCCCACTCAAGCAGTAAAGCTTTTGGTTAGTGACCAAACTTGTATGAGGTCGGTCTCGCATTATCTTGGTGGAACACTTCACCTTTTCTGTGGATTAATTCTGGTCTTTTCCGTTGAAGTCAATCATTCAGTTTATTCAACTGATGAGAGTAGACTTCCGAGTTAATTGTTGTGTTATTCGGTAAAAGCTCCAAAACAATTCCTTTAAATTCCCACCAAACACACAGTATCACCTTTTCTTTTGGATATTGGCTTTCGAAATGCTTTGAGCCAGTTCATCTTTTTTGCTCCATGATCTCTTGCGTTTAACATTGTTATATACAACCCATTTTTCGTCCCCAGTAATGGTGCGCTTAAATAATGGACCATTTTCGTGACGTTTGAGAAGCGAATCACAGACGTAAACGCGACGACACAAATTCTCTCCGTAAGAACATGGAGAACCCATATATCGAGCTTCGAGGTTAAACCCAGGCCTTTCAAGCAGTCATAAACAGTTTAATTCGATCTGATATCACGTGTTATTATTCGCCGATTTGCATCAAATGATTATCGTGTTTTTATTAGCTTCAACTGTATTTTCGGAACGTGATTCATCTTCGACAAAATTGCCGGATAGAAATTTTGCAAACCAGTTCTGGCACTGGAGAACTGTCAACACATCTTCTCCATACATATCAGTTAATTTGTTTCTGGCTTGAACAGCACTTTTTCCTTTTCTATAGTAAAAAAGTAAAATATGATGAAAGTACTGATTATTGCTCTCCATATTTAAAAAGACACCAACCAAAAACTACTGCGTAGAATTAATTGAACTTTTTCACACACAAACCTTTCTATACATTCTGTCAAGAAAGTACCGGGAATTATCGATTTAAATCTGGCGGGGCAATGAGGCAGATAAAATTTTTTTTTCCTAGGTTGGTACCACTGTCCTTAATTACTATGCCAAGCTTGAGCGGGATCTGTCAACTAGTGTGTTTGCAACAGCTGATTAAGTCAGTCGATGTCAGAGTGCGTGCCGATTTTTACTATGGGTGATTACGTTGAGCAAAGAATTTGTTTAAAGTTTTGTGTTGCAAATGAATTTTCGTGTGCCGATGCATTGAAAATGTTGCAAAAGGCCTTTGGTGATAATGCTCTATCGAAAACTCGTGCATATCAGTGGTACAGAGCCTTCAAGGACGGTCGTGAAGTGGACGCCCATCGACGGCTTCGATCGAAGATAACGTCGATAAAATTAAGGAAAGGGTGCTGGAAAACCGTCGTACCAGCTTGAGAGAGATAGCACATGATCTTAAGATATCCCACGAGTCCGCACGTACGATTTTGATTGATATTTTGGGCATGAGAAAGGTGGCCGCACGGCTCGTACCGAAAGACCTGAATTTTCTTCAAAAACGTCATCGCGAACAGGTTGCTTCAGACATGCTGGATCGCTGTAATTCCGATTCTACATTCATGGAGCGCATTATAACTGGTGATGAGCCCTGGGTCTACAAGTACGATATGCAAACAAGCCAGCAATCATCGGAATGGGTGGCAAAAAATGAGCCGAAACCGAAAAAACCACGCCAAAGCCGCTCGAAAATGAAGGTGATGCTCATTGTTTTCTTCGATATCCGTGGCGTGGTGCACTACGAATTCGTTCCAGAGGGTCAGACGGTAAACAAGGAGTATTACCTAGGCGTTATGAAACGTTTGCGTGAGCGTATCCGTAAGAAGCGCCCAAATTTGTGGGCGAACAACTCATGGATTTTGCATGACGATAACGCGCCTTCTCACCGAGCTGCGATTGTGACTGACTTTCTCGCCAAAAACTCAACAAACGTGCTTTCAGCAATCACCGTATTCGCCAGATTTGGCTCCCTGCGACTTTTTCCTCTTCCCAAAACTAAAATTGCCCCTTCGTGGCACCCGTTTTGAGTCGATTGAAGCCATAAAACAAAATTCGGCGCGAGAGCTAAAGTCCATCCCGGAAAGCGCCTATAAAAAATGTTTCGATAATTGAAAGTGCCGTTGGCATAGATGTATTGGAGCAAATGGAGCCTATTTTGAAGGCGACCCAATAAATTTTGACGATTAAATGTAAAAATGTTGTTTTAATTGAAAATTCCCGGTACTTTCTTGACAGAGTAGTATATGCCTTGATTATACGGCTTGAGTATGAAGTTGGGTTTGAAAAAATATAATTAAATCCTCTGTCGGGTAAAAACGAGATTACTTTCCGAACAACCTTATACATTGAATGTATGTATGTCAAAGTAGTCGAATCTAATTCTTAGAGTCTAAGTAGTAAACTCAAGGCAATGAATGTCCATAGTTCTTCCATGGAGTCCGTAAAATGCCCTTTAGAAGTTTCGATTTCCTATAATCTTAAAGAAAACACTACAAAACTCTTAGGAGTCTTCATTTTATGTTAAGGGGGAATGTGTTTTGATGAGAATTTCACTTCTTCAGTTTCATGCACATATCGTCCGAAACTACACATAATTGTGATATCCAATGAGGTTGTGGGTCAAGGTCGAAGCACTTTTCAAGATGAGCATGATGGTACAGGTGTTTTTACCCTTTTTTTAAATAACTGTGGAAATAATCAAAAATCCACATCAAAAAATGAACCGAAGGAACGGTGGAGAAAAAGAAATTGTCATCTTAAAAGAAAAATCTATCTTAAAATAATAACAAGATTATATCAATAACAATTTAAATATCAAATAACAGATTTATTCTGTCAGCCTCCTAAAAATTTTAATTTCCAAAAATTTTATTCAAAAACTTTTATAATTAAACACTGCTTTAAATTTTGTGTCCTTCAAGTATTTATTTAGTAATTTTAATTGATGATTTATATTTCGTTGGGTTTTTTTATACCATTTGATATTATATAATGAGTTTTGTTTTTATATGTCTACTAAAGAGATTAATTTGAGTCTAAAAGTTTGAGTAAAATTTTTTGAAATTAAAATTTGTAGGTAGCTAACAGAATAAATCAGTTTTGATATTTAAATATTGAAAATTTACCTGATAGATAGTTCTACTTCACTATGAACCAATTAAAAATAATTAAAGAAACTTTATAATGCATATAATTCCGTTTGAAATGAGTTCCTCCTCTCGTACCAAATCAAATGAATAATAAAATTTACTATAAAATGAAAAATTGTTTTTATATGCCATAATTGTTCTGAAGTTATGAATACAAATTCTCTGGAATATAATCATTAAACGTGTTTTAATTTGTTCTTACATGCAATTCTTATAATATTCAAATTATACCTATATAATAATATATTTCATGGATCACTTGATTGGCATGATACAGTATTATATATTTTAGAGAATTACAAGTTGTTATTTCGTTTCAGTTTATTAGTTTTTGTTTTGTGGAGGCTTTTTTTATATTCAAGTTATGTAGTACGACTGCTTTCAGATTAGCGTTAGTTCAGGTGGAAATTTGTGATAATTGTTCTTAAATTTCCTGCTTTGATTCGTGACTCATTCGAAATCAATTAGTTTGAGGTATTTCAAAAGATGAACTATTGCTGAATGTCGCAGCTTTTATCAGTTCTTTGAGACGAAAACTTTATTTCGTTTCACGAACTCCGCATGGAACAAGCAATGGTTCAACAAGATTCATTAAATTTTCCTCAACATCCATTTACAACAATTCCAACTTCTCAATACCTTACCTGTATCAGAAACGCTTTCTGCTCTTTCTTTTCCATCTTCAGCTGTCCACTGGTCCACAATAGAAATCTTAGACCTATATCTATTTCAACCGGGCATCCTCTAACGACCAATCAGTGAATGACCAAAAGAATCGAAAGGAGAGAGACGGCCTATGAAAGTGTGTTCCTCCGGTGCAACATCTGCAATATACAAAATAAATGAAAGACGAGAAAGAAAAAGGAAGAGCCGAGGGTCCAGAAAGGCAGATCAGGTACTTGCCGGCCTGTCAGACTCCCAAACACAACTTAATCCTCAGCGTCCACGAGATCTCTCAATAGAGCGCGAGCAGTCGCCGAGAAGAGATCCAACAGCGTGCTTGATCGTATCCCCGTTGTGAATACGACTTCGTGTTTTTCGGGTCGTTGAATTTTTAGTTCTGGTGACATGTTTCGTGTTGTGCTCTGAGAAACTATCCCTGGAATACTTTGTATTAACATGTGACTAGATCTGGGAACCAAAAAAATATTACGGTGGGTAAATTATTAGTTCAATTTGTTCATACAGAACGTAGTACTATCCCTTCAAAATTACAGAATAATTCTGCAAATATAAAAGGAAAATAAGTCTTCGTACTTTTATTTTTTGGTAGATATCCCTGAGGGATAAACATATTACGATTCATTATCAATTTTTTCAAATTTTTCTATCACTTCAATTCGTTTATACAACGTTGTCTTGTTCTTGAGAATGTATATGTAATCTGGAAATATAAGAGAAAATATGTCTTCTTTATTCATTCACTTTGGTAGATTTCCTTGTGGAACAGAAATATCCAACACTTTCATACAATATGTAGTATTATTCTTGAAATATAAGAGGAAAGAATTTTTTATGATCCCACATAACTTGAGGAATACATAACTAATCAGCCTCTCTATTGTTTATCTTCTTTTTGTACTATTCCACTTCATTTATACAATAGCATTTAGTAGTATTATCCTCGAAAATTTATACGATAATGCTGCAAATATAAACGGAAAGAATTCTTCATGATCTGTACACATTGTGTGATAGATATCCTCGTAGAATAGAAATAATACAGCTCATTATCAGCATACAAAATATGCATTATCATATGTTTTCTATCATTTAGATTCATTCATACAATCTGTAGTATTATCTTTTAACTAAAAGAGGAAAAAAATTCCTGATCCACTGACACAACTTGTTGAATATCCTTGTGAAATAAAAGCGTCACTGATCAGCCAATTTATCGTACATCGTATTTCTTTACTACTTCATTTCATTTATAGAATACTATCCTGGAAAATGTATACCTTAATGATGCAAATATAAAAGAAAATACATCTGCGTGATCAAGATATTTATATTATTTGGCGAATAACCTTGTGGGATAGACATATTACTATGTATTTTAAGCCTTACCATCAATTTTCTCATATTTATCTATTTATTCAATTCGTTCATACAATAGATAGTTTTTAGCATTCTGAATGTTTATAATAATACTTGAAATATAAGAGAAAATATGTCCTCATGATCTATTCACATTGTGCGGTAGATATCTTTATAGAATACAAATATTACGGCTACATCTCATATTATCGTTTGAATATAAGAGAAAAAAAAATTGATGATCCACTGACACAACTTGTTGAATATCCCTGTGAAATAAAAGCGTCACTGATTTATCGTACATCATTTTACTTTACTACTTTATTTCATTTATATACTATCTTTGAAAATTTACACCTTATTGCTGCAAATATAAAAGAAAATATAATACATCTGCGTGATCAAGATATTTATATAATATTATTTGGTGAGTATCCCTGTGGGATAGAAATATTACTATGTATATTAATCGTTACCATCAATTTTCTCATATTTATCTATTTTTTTCAACTCGTTCATACAATAGATAGTTCTATGATTGTTTCGGTCTTTACTTGACGGAAATTCATCTTGAAAATATGAATAAAAACAATATTCTAATTTCCGCTAATATTTTATTGACACTACGATCGTTACGTCATACCATGACTTCTTCAGGTGAGTATTACAAGATACTGAGTATACCATGAACAAGAACTTCATTTTATAGTACATGGATATAACAAAAATAGAAGAGGGGGTGAAGAGAGTTTTACAATACTTTTGGGAAACTGAAAAATGGTTCAAAAAAGATTCAACAAAGGGGAGTTACTTAGTTCTGTTTGGTTATTCAATAATATTTTTCTTTTGATTTTTTTATTTTTTTAAATATTTTTTAATATTTTTATTGTAAATGTTTCATTTATTGGTATAGATATATCGACGACGTTCTATGTTTATTCAATGGCACTGATAGACAATTTTCTTTGTTTGTGGATTTCATAAACAAACTATCCCCAACCACACAATTCACTTATGAAGGGGAAAAAAACAATAGTATAAACTTTTTAGACTTAACTATCACTAAAATTAATAATAAACACGTTTTTTCAATATACCTGAAACCAACCCATACAGATAGCATAATTCACTTCACATCAAACCACCCATACTCACAAAAATTAGCAGCATACAAAAGCATGTTATATAGATTAGCCAACATACCCATGTCACGTGAGAATTTTGACAAAGAATATAACATTATCAAACAGATTGCGTTGAACAACGGTTTCAACATCCCGATTATTGAGAATCTTTTCTCAAAAATACAATTAAAGCTGGCCTTGAAATTAGTATATCCCATTAATAATGACCCAATTGAAAGTAAATACATTTCGTTGACATACTTGGGACCAAAAACAGAAAAGGTAGCTAGATATTTAAAGAAGAATCACAATTTTAGAATTTCTTATAAAACGAATAACTCCCTAGGAAAACTAATAAAAAATAATAAAGATAAAATATCTAAGAACAAGAAATCAGGTGTTTATAAGTCAACTTGCGGTACTTGCCATTTTGCATATGTTGGTCAGACAGGAAGATCGTTCCAGACGAGACTCAGGGAACATGAAAAATGCTATTGTAACAAAAAGGGAAATTCAACCTACGCAGAGCACCTTCTAGACACAGGACATAGTTTTAATAGTAACTTTGAAATTTTACACTTAGAAAACAAAAGTTTTAAATTAAACTTATTAGAAACTTTAGAAATTAATAGATATTATAAAAGAAAAATATTATTGAATAACCAAACAGAATTAAGTAACTCCCCTTTGTTGAATCTTTTTTGAACCATTTTTCAGTTTCCCAAAAGTATTGTAAAACTCTCTTCATCCCCTCTTCTATTTTTGTTATATCCATGTACTATAAAATGAAGTTCTTGTTCATGGTATACTCAGTATCTTGTAACACTCACCTGAAGAAGTCATGGTATGACGTAACGATCGTAGTGTCAATAAAATATTAGCAGAAATTAGAATATTGTTTTTATTCATATTTTCAATAGATAGTTTTACCATTCTGAATGTTTATAATCATAGTGGAAATATAAGAGAAAATATGTCTTCACGATCTTGTGCGATAGATCAGCCACTTTATTGTACATAATATTTTTTACTATTTCATTTTATTAATGCTATACGTAGTATTATCCTTGAAACCTTAAAGCTTCAAATATAAGAGAAAATGAATCTTCGTGATCAAAACATTTATAATTTTTGGTAGGTATCCCTGTGGGATAGAAATACTTATGATGTATAATAAGCCTTACGATCAATTTTCTCATATCTATCTATCACTTCAATTCTTTCATACAATACGTAGTATTATCATTGAGAGTGTATATGATAATACTGAAAATATAAGAGAAAATATGTTCTCATGATCCATTAGCATTGTTCGGCAAATATCTTTTCAGAGTAGAAATATAACCGCATAATATCAACTACACAATGTGTATTACCATATAGTTTTATCATTTCAATTAATTCATACAATATGTTTTATTTTTTGAATATAAGAGAAAAAGAAATTTCATGATCATACACTTCATTGCACATCATATTTTTCTACTATTTCATTTTATTTATACAAAACGTAGTACTATCCTTGAAAGTTTATACCTCAATGCTGCAAATATAGGGAAAATAAATCTTTGTGATCAATATATATATATATACTACTCTGCCAAGAAAGTACCGGGACTTTTCAATTAAAACAACATTTTTACATTTAATCGTCAAAATTTATTGGGTCGCCTTCAAAATAGGCTCCATTTGCTCCAATACATCTATGCTAACGGCACTTCCAATTATCGAAACATTTTTTATAGGCGCTTTCCGGGATGGACTTTAGCTTTCGCGCCGAATTTTGTTTTATGGCTTCAATCGACTCAAAACGGGTGCCACGAAGGGGCAATTTTAGTTTTGGGAAGAGGAAAAAGTCGCAGGGAGCCAAATCCGGCGAATACGGTGGTTGCTGAAGCACGTTTGTTGAGTTTTTGGCGAGAAAGTCAGTCACAATCGTAGCTCGGTGAGAAGGCGCGTTATCGTCATGCAAAATCCTTGAGTTGTTCGCCCACAAATTTAGCCGCTTCTTACGGATACGCTCACGCAAACGTTTCATAACGCCTAGGTAATATTGTTTACCGTCTGACCCTCTGGAACGAATTCGTAGTGCACCACGCCACGGATATCGAAGAAAACAATGAGCATCACCTTCATTTTCGAGCGGCGTTGGCGTGGTTTTTTCGGTTTCGGCTAATTTTTTGCCACCCATTCCGATGATTGCTGGCTTGTTTGCATATCGTACTCGTAGACCCAGGTCTCATCACCAGTTATAATGCGTTCCATGAATGTAGAATCGGAATTACATCGATCCAGCATGTCTGAAGCAACCTGTTCGCGATGACGTTTTTGAAGAAAATTCAGGTCTTTCGGTACGAGTCGTGCGGCCACCTTTCTCATGCCCAAAATATCAATCAAAATCGTACGTGCGGACTCGTGGGATATCTTAAGATCATGTGCTATCTCTCTTAAGCTGGTACGACGGTTTTCCAACACCCTTTCCTTAATTTTATCGACGTTGTCTTCGATCGAAGCCGTCGATGGGCGACCACTTCACGACCGTCCTTGAAGGACCTGTACCACTGATATGCACGAGTTTTCGATAGAGCATTATCACCAAAGGCCTTTTGCAACATTTTCAATTCATCGGCACACGAAAATTCATTTGCAACACAAAACTTTAAGCAAATTCTTTGCTCAACGTAATCACCCATAGTAAAAATCGGCACGTACTCTGACATCGACTGACTTAATCAGCTGATGCAAACACACTAGTTGACAGATCCCGCTCAATCTTGGCATAGTAATTAAGGACAGTGGTACGAACCTAGGAGAAAAAAATTTACCTGCCTCATTGCCCCGCCAGATTTAAATCGATAATACTTTCTTGACAGAATGTATATATATATATATATCCAAAAAATTTTATTCAAAAACTTTTAGAAACATATTAAATCAAAACTCATTATATAATATCAAGTGGGACAAAACTCAACGAAATTAGCAATTGAAATTACTGAATAAATACTTCAAGGAGACGAACTTTTGCTTCTGATTTTATATTTATCAAAACCAAATCTTTTTCAAAAATGCAAAACAAATTTAAGAAACCGGGAAGTCTTTCTGTTAAGATATTTTTTGTTTTAATTGATTGTATTTTTTTAATGTGAAGTAGATCTTATTTAATTTCGAATTGTTTTTTGAGGATGTACTACATGTTTTGAGAGATTTTTGAAGTTACTTATTTAAATATATGGAATATTTCAAATGAATAAATTTTGGAGAAGTTCTTAAATTTATGTTCTGCAATTTTAAAAAAGATTTGGTTTTCATAAATATAAGATCAGAAACAAAATTTTGTCTCCTTCAAATATTTATTCAGTAATTTTAATTTATAATTTATATTTCGTTGGGTTTTTGTATTCCATTTGATATTATATGATGAGTTTTGATTTTATATCTGACCTAAATTTAAGCAGCGCTTATGAGACATTAATTCAATTCTGAAAGTTTCTGAATAAATTTGTTGAAATTATAATAAGTAAGAGGCTGACAGAATGAATTTGTCCTGATATTTAAATTTTATATATAGAATTAATTTTCTCATATATTTCTATAACTTTAGTTCGTTTATACAATAAGTAGTTTTTTCATTGAAAATGTGGATATGATAATATTGAAAATATAAGTAAATCGATATACCTATAGCTACAAATATCATATTTTTCTGTTACTCGATTCGTTTATACAATACGTGGAATTATGTTCACAAATTTATATGATAATATAGAACGAATAACTATTCATAATTCATTCAGTATGTGTAGTAGGTGTTCTGTAAACAGTATAACAGTATTTTGGAACTGCATTCCTTGAACGATATTTTGATATTTTTGAACTTTTTCAGATTCGCTATAATAGTCAATGCTCTACAATGCCAAATACTCACTTCCTTTTGTGCAACGCTACTGTAGCAAGGGTTTAATTGTTAATAGGGTATATCTTCAGTCACGAAGAATCCCATTTGAAAAAGCGATCACTGTAGAAATGTTTTTAAACGATCATCTTTATCACCTTCAAGTCCATTGATGTCTTGCAGTCATTTTGGTCAACAACTAAGTGTTCTCAATCTACTCCACCCCTTTCCTTCCTATTATATATATATATCCTTTACCTACTAGCATATTTTTATGTGATTTCTGTTGTCGATTCATCTTCTATTATGTTAAAATAACAATTTTTATGAGTATATACAAACCACTCAGCTCAAGTTTCGCAAGGGAATAGCTTTATTGGTATCCATTTTTTACTTTGCATTTGATACAACAGTCATTTATTTCTTCAGCTGTTTCTTGTATAACCTGAAATTTGACATATGACTATCGGCAACTGACAGCTTCTACTATCTGCCTGAATGACTGATATGCCTGAAATCCTTGGTTTTATCATAAATATATAGCTATTGTACATATCCTATTTAGAAGTATCGACCATTTTACATATTAAATAAACTGCTCGTCAAAAGTTGAGGATATCGAATTAATTTGTATTTTCTCTTCTGAATAACTTAGTATCCTTTTAGAATATGTATGTGTAGAGTGTTTCAAGTTGGAATAAAAAGATTTCAAAGAAAATATGTATTCACAATAACAAAAATACAATATTTGAAAAAGTATAAAATTGCAATGGATCCCAAGCATGCTTTATTGGATTTAGGTTAGGTAATCTTGGAGGCTATGCTAGATTTTATTTGATTCTACCAGTAATCACCTGGAGGGATCTTTATGAAATTACTTCATCAACATATGACTGAGACGTCATGGTTCTTGGAAGTACTAATAAGTCAGTTCTGTCATCGAAACAAACTCCACCTCTAACCATAATTGTGCCTCTTCGAAAGGGATGGACTTCTTGAACAGAGCAGCGGTTCTTTCGTATGAGTGGACGTGTCCACACTTTTACTCGCTGACTTTCAGAAGAACGTCTCATACGTAAAGAGTACGTATCGTCTTTGATTTTTGTATAGCTGCTTCATTGTGCACTCTAATCTTTGACGCTTGTGTTGGCGAGTGTGTGGAACTCTTCATAACAAGCGTTTCGATGTTAGATTGAGTTCATGGAGACGTCTTCTGACTATGCTTAGGGATATTGAAGTACCAGTGGCATTCCGAAGACATAACTTGCAATTCTGCAAGTATTGAGAGGCTGGCTTCTCACTAAAAACTAAACTGTCTCCTATCAGCATTGTACAGGTGATCTACCACTTATGGGTGGGTCTTTGACAAACAGTTCCAGTGGCGATGTACCTAATATATAATATCACACTTCGGCTAACATTTAAGGAATTTGCCCCTTGCACTTGTATTCGACCATCCCAAGGGCTCTTTTGGCTCTGTGCATTTCTGACACACATGGACCAAAGATGATTGAACTTGATTAAAACTTGCTTCATGAACCATCTGATCGTTATGACCTTATATAATAAGGGAAAAATGCATTGTCGGAAAATATTTCCTTAACTTTTGACGAACAGTTTAGGTCATAAGTATTTCGCATCAATAATAGTAACAATTCGTTCAAAAGTTCTAACAAGTTTCAACATTTGCAACATGATGAAACGTACATTTTGAAGAAGTTTGATGAATTAGTTTCATTTTGAATCCATCAATTATTACAGTGTTGACACACCATGATTTCGTTGATTAATATTTTTACAGGCCTGATGTGACGGGTGTATGTCTCTTCGAAAACTCTTTCTAATTATAGAGCCGTTGAACTCGACTGACCTCATGCAGGCAAATTCTTACAATTCTAGCCTCCCACCATGTAACTTCAGATGTAGATCTTTTTTTTTAACTTCACTATATTCAGACACTGTCACACAGGCCCCGAAATATGTTTCTTCTTTACGAGTGCATCCGAAATGTAACAAATAAATTAGTGATGGCAACTATAAAAAAATAATTGGGCGGAAACGGATATAGTAAATCTTTGACGGAATCATTAAAATTTCTATTGGAACGGCTTCGGGATTTGGTGCAGTCGTGAAGGAACCAAAGTTTCGAAACATTCCGGTACTGAAAAATCGACGTTCCATCCGGACAGACATTGAATAATGGCCGCTTTTTGGAAACATTAACAGGGCGTCATGGAAAGGTCGAGTGACTAATTGCTTCACGTCATCCCAACATGAAATATTTGTAAATTTCTACTTTTTCATTTAAGTCTCCTGATTATCTGGGAGAAACCTCATAATTCATCCCGATACCGTTTCGTGTTAGTTATAGAGTAGCCTTGCTGAAAAGAAGACTCAAGATCTCAAGAAATTGATGGACAAATGTCATTAGGATGAAAAATATTAAAACCACTGGTATTTCTTCAGAAGATTTAGCGGACTTATCAGTAGAGTGTAAAAATTATTTTCTCTGCCGAATCAAGTTTTTAGCAATCACTTTAATTTCGTTAAAATTGAAAAGCAATGATGTGAGGTCAGCAGCTTTTGCGCGCCAGTTCAAATCAACCACGATCCTCACAAAATCATTAATTTTTGGTCTTCCTATTATACGATCTTCACGAAATTATTATTGTCGTTATTTTTTATGCAAATGCTAAATTTGAACTCGATCGAGGGAATATTGCTATGATTTCTTTAGGGTTCAACGATGCTCTGCTCGATAAATAATTGTCTTTCTTTTGAATATTTCAATCTTACGACCCTCATGAAATTTTACAGGAATATGTGCGTTAGCATTATCCTTCTAGGCCCTAAATTTCAGATCAGTAGGAATTGTATCGGGTGTTTTTTTTAGAGTGATAAAAATTTAAATTAAAATAAAACACATTCAAATTAAGATTGAAGCCAATATTTTTTTATTTGAAAGATAATTTTATGACATTTATGTTTTAAAAATAATTTCCGGCATATGTCCACCTCGACTAGCTCTGAGGAATCGCATCCGACCAGACCAATTTTAGATCACTTTTTCGAATAATTCACGCCTTATTTCATCAATAACAAGAATTATGTGACCTTCCAAAGCGTTTATTGTTTCTGTTTTATCAGCATAAACCAATAACTTGACATAACCACAAAGAAAATAATCCTCCAGCATCGTTTTTGAAAGAAATATGTACCGATGATGCCTCCAGCGTGTAAAGTACACCATACAGTGTATTTTTCAAGATGCAATGGAATCTGCAGAACTTCTTGAGGATTGTTTTTACTCCATATACGGCAGTTTTGCTTGTTTACATAGCCGTTCAACCAGAAATGAGCTTCATCACTAAACACAATTTTACGATGAAAAAGTGCATCAACTTCAAGCTGTTCTAGGGCACAGTCAGCAAACAAACGACGCTTATTATGGTCAAGTTGCTTTAGTTCTTGAATCAGTTGGATCTTGTATGGGCGTAGACCAAGATCTTTACGCAAAAGTTTCCATGTAGTGGATGCACAGAGTCCAACTTGTTGTGAACGTCGACGAATAGGCAAATCTGGATCATCATTAACACTATGAGTTACAGTAGCGATATTTTCTTCTGTATGTACAGTTCTTTGTCTTGTTGTTGTTGTTGCATCGAGTAGAGAAAATGTTGTCTAAATCTATCGATAGTTTGACGAATAAGCTGCTCTGATGAACGATTATATAAACCATAAATGTCACGAAGTGCTCTATAAGTTTGGCGAATAGAACACTGATTTTGAAAATAAATTTCAATAATTTGTAAACGTTGTTGCGGCGTGTTTCCATGATAATTTTTCAATGCTTACTGAACAGAATTGTCGAAACAACATGGCTTCTTCCTTCTGTTAAATCACAGTTATTCCTATCGAAAGTTTTATCACTCTATAAAAAAACACCCGATATATTAAAATTATGAAAAATAATAAATTACGGATACTTTCTAGGTGTACCATATAACTGATTAGTGCTACTTACACTCTAAAAAAACACCCAATAGTTTGAAAAATATGAATAAAAATAAGAGCAAATTTCAAATATGAATAACTGCGAAACCATTAGTCCGATTTCATCCAGTTAAAATAATACTCAGTCGAAATATGTAGGTTCCAAACCGACCCTGAAAGTTTCAATTCTGCATTTATTTCCATTCGAAAGTTACCATAGTGGTTAAAGTAAGCCTCAACACTGATCAGCTGACAACTTTTTTTTACTTCTCACCATACTAATGGCCGAATTTCATATCGATCGAATTTGTTGTTTCGAAAATATTGGGAAAAATATGAAAGTTTTTGCAGCATTGAACCGATTTTGCTCAGAAACGAACTTCAAGAGCAAATTTAGGTTTGGAATATGTCAAGTTTTCGTTGTTGTCTTCTTAGCCATGATATTATGGCAGAGGACAAGCAGCTAGCACAAAAGTTGGCATGTCATTCGAAAACACACTAAACGAGGTAGTCTTTGCTGAAATGAAAGCATGTCCATAATTAATGATTTTTCATCGATAAAACCCTTGGGGAAATATGACTGATTTTGTTCACTTCAGTGATATTCATCTCCTTACCACGCCCGCAATAAGAATTTTTTGGCACATAGAACTTCTTGTAGCAGATTTAATGACGTTTCCAGATATGTGGTCAAATTTTATAAGGCTACAAGGATAACTGAAGTATAATTGATTTTATGGAAAAACTTGGAATATTTCGTGAAATCATGAAATTTTAAATTGAAGAATAACCATCAAAATTTTAACCATGTGTTATATGACATTTTTTGTTGCAAATAACTTGTATGATCTCTCGTTGAAGTTTGGCCCTTTTAAAGGTAGACACTCTGTATGAATATCCTTCGCCTCTTGAACTTCCGGTGCTAACATGATATGAAATTAATGAATACAATAGAGAAAAATATAAATACACTTTTTTGTATTATAATTTTGCGCGAGCAACTTAACAAATAGCCGATAAATAAGACAAGTAGTGACAAAAGCCATAAATATTAACGGAATATCATTGAATGAACTATTTTCATTCCACCAGTAGCGATATTATTTGTACTTGAATTTTTCATGAGGGACCTGATCGATGTCACGTATACCTTGGCATAATTTGAGTAAACTTAAATCACTAAATGCAGTCGGTTTACACGGCTTAGAATATGCATAGTTTTCAGTTATCTGTCAATCATTGTGCTCGTGTACTGTGTTAATTTCTGGTTGATAAGTACGATTTTTTATTTCATTTCAGAGAACCATACATTTTGGGTGTAGAAAGATATATAATTTCTAGTTATTGCAGAAATGTCTAAAATTTCTTATGTTGATAATTGGGAAATAGTTCAACTGTTAACTTATTTTGGATTTATTTTTTAAGCAAAAAAATAAACCCTAAGTATGAATTTAAGCTAACTTCAGTCTACGTGAAACGCAGTTTGACGTGTCGGAATTTTTTTCCCAAAAAACAGGAAGTTTAAGCATTTCCTCCATAAAACGTATCTTTCTTGTCGTCTACCAGCTACGTCTACTGATTTTGGATTTATAATTTTTAAATAATTTAAATAAATTTTTTAATTGAAATCCTAAGTATGTAGAGATCCAATGGAAACGATGAAAAGTTCTATTATTTTCTCTTCAAAATAAATTAGTTTCAGTCGTCCATTACCATTTATCACGAATATTTTGAAATAATAGGAACAGATGTTTACTTGATAGAAGGAATACTACAAAATTTGAATATCAAAGCGGATTCTATCTGCTAGTCTCCTATAATTTTAATTTAAAAACAAATTAAAAAATTTTCAGAATTAAATCAATGTCTTATAAACACAGCTTATATTTAATAGAGGTATAAAATCAAATCTCAATATACAATATCAAATGGAATAAATAACCCAACAAATATAAATTGTCAATTGAAATTAATAAATAAATATTTGAAGGAGACAAAATATTGTTTCTGATCTTACAATTATGACAACCAATTCATTTTCAAAAATGCAAAACATAATTTAAAGACTTCTCAGAAAATATAATTTATTTGAAATATTTAATATATTTAAATATTTAAATAAGTTACTTCAAAAATCTCTCAAAACATGTATTATATCTTCAAACAACAATTAGAATTCCGATAAGGTCCTCATCAGTCCTACTTAACATTTAAAAAACAAAAATAATCAATAACAACTATATCTCATCTGACAAAACTGATATCCTTGATTTGAACACATAAAACTTTAAACTCCAAGATATTCTATGTTCATCACAAAAATCACAGAAAAGTGTAAGGTGTTATAAGGTCTTCTTTAAACCATTGATATTCCATAATGAGATTTTTATTCAAGCCTAAATATAATTATATATTAGAGATTTGATTTTATGGTTTTCTTTAAACCACTTGATATTCCATAATGAGTTTTATTCAAACCTAGTATAAATATATATTATATATAAAATAAAATAATACGAACAGCTTTTTACTTGATAAAAGGAATATTACAACATTTGAATATCAAAACAGATATAATCTGTTAGTCTCTTATAATTTTAATTTCAAAAAATTTCAAAGATTTTATTCAAAAATTTTTAGAATTAAATTAATGTATTATAAGCACAGTTCATATTTAATAGTCGTATAAAATCGAATAATTTAATAATTAATAATTTAATTCTAAAAATTGTTGAAAACTTTTTTGAAATTAAAATTATAGGAGACTAATAGATTAAATCTGTTTTGATATTCAAATTACGAATATTTTGATTTATAATTGTAATCAAACAAACAAAATAGATTCTCTGTAAATTTTACAGTTCACATATTGAATAGATTTCAAATAGCGTACAAAATATCCATACACGATATCTTATGCTTTTCATGTAAATCCGCGAAACTGACAAATATCCTGTAAGCTTCTCAGCCAAATGGATTCACTCAGAAAGTTGCAATTTAAATGAATTAATGAGCAAAATATTCATTTTCCTGAAATTGTATAGTGAGAAATCATATGTCATCATTAATGATCCTCACGATTTTTCGAGAATAATTAAAAATTAAAAGTCTGTTGGAGGAAGTTTTATGAAAATTGATGAAAAATATAATACTACCTCTGACGTGGATCCTTCAAATTTTTAACGCAGATCTCATCATTTTAAAGGTTGAAGTAGAAAAAAAATCTTCATAATTTATAAATGATTTTTTTTAAACTTAGGGAAAATATTTAGACCTTTTGATGTTTTATTATGAAATAAAAAAACCCTTGTGTAAAATTTGCTTCCTTTTTTTATTACAGGGTGACACTGATAGAACATTGTGGTGAAAAGAATTAGATCTGACCAAGGTGGAACCTAAAAATTTAAGTAAGTTTTGAAGTTTTCGGGAAATATATAATATTTTAATTTTGAACCAAATTTCAACCCTCTGAATGAATCAGTGTGTACCATAAGCTTGGATCATCTAATTTTATTAGTTTCTCTTTAGTGAATTAGAAAGTTAGATTTTATTACTATTGTATAATATTGTTGTTGGGTTGTTCGAAAAGTAATTTCGTTTTTTTTTTTAGAAAACGAAAAACAATTTTCGTGCAATGAATAAATATTTTATTAAATTATATATTGTCCATTCTGGTCCAACACCTTCGGTTATCATTAATAAGGAGTATAAGCTATGGTAATAGAAAAACTGATGCAGGTTTGACCTCTTCATTTGAAATAAAGGTTTTACCGTCTAAAAATTTTTGCCATGAATGGAACTAATAATAATCCGAAGGCGCCAGATCTGGACAATGTGGCTGGTGTGGCAGTGTATCTCATTCAAGCTCTAAAAGCTTTCGGCGAGTGACCAAACTTGTATGAGGTCTCGCATTATCTTGGTGGAACACTACACCTTTTCTGTTGATTAATTCTTGCCTTTGCCGTTGAAGTGCATCATTCAGTTTGTCCAGCTGATGACAGTAGACTTTCGAATTAATTGTTGCTATCCAGTAAAAGCTCAAAAAAAACGATTCCTTTAAAATCCCACCATACAGACAGCATCACCTTTTTTTTTGATGGATATTGGCTTTCGAAATGCTTTCAGCTAGTTCTTCTTTTTTGCTCCATGATCTCTTCCATTTGACATTGTAATATATAACTGACTTTTCGTCCTTAGTAATGATGCGCTTCAAAAATGGATCATTTCTTTCAAGTGTCTTCAGGAATTCTTTCTGATGTTTTTCTCTACCGGTTCAAAATTCGCTCATCGTGTTCTATACGAATGAATTATACGTAGATTATTTAGCTCTATATTCTGAATATTGGATGGAGTAGTCAGTTACTTTGTGATAGTTCATTTTCAAATAGAATGGAAATTGCTTAGTGATAGAAAACTAAATAATTTCTTATTTCATGGCACTCTATTTTTTGATCAATATAAAAAACCAGAGGACTGATTCGTAACTTATAACAGCTCGTAAGTGTATAGCTTGTTACTCATCAACAAACTCGGAATCTTTGGAAAAAGAATGGGTAAACATCTACTCCCTGAATTGAACCGTTTCTACTCTGGACACGATTGACCTTGTATATTAATCGTGATCTATATGCAGCTCATATCCGTACAATGTAACATCGAACGATAAGTGAATCCTATTTGAATTTGTTAGTACACAACTTCTTAGCTTCCCAATCTTCGCGATAAAATTTAATTCACTACACTTGGAAAATTCAGAGATGGTTGACTGTTTATCGATAATTACTGTTACGATAGTAGATATCTGTGAGCAATAATTGTTATGATGTTCATTCATGTATCCGTGAGTAAATTTTATAGTGTTTTTGAACCTCAACACATAAATTCAGTACTATCTGCAGGATGTTTTTTTAAATTTTGATATTGCGGTTTAGATTGAAGGTCCTTGAATCTGATAAAAGTTGATAGCATATTGGGCCGTTCAAAAGTCATGAAGTATTTTGGACTGTTATCAAAAATATATGAATGAGACTGAGAGCTTCAGATTTGTTTTGGCACATTCGATATAAGCATGTATCGTTTCGTCCCAGCGTACCTTGGAATTTTCTCCCCCAACGTCTCAAAAAAATAAGATCCATTCAAAAAATGGCGAAAAGCACTGACGTAAAGTCAGAAGCTTCAAGACCACCCTAAAAATTTCAGTTCTCTAGATCTTTTTATTTGAAAACTTTTACCCGCAATATTCCACCTGGACGGTCGATCCTCACGATATTTTACATGTATTTTCCTGTTTTTATTATATACCTAAAACTAAATTTAGTATTCGATTTCCATTGGATCAATTGTTTCGAAGCTATTGGAAAAATAAGGGAAAGAGTGAAATATGATGACCGATTCAACCCATTGCGGGACTTATGCGAGATTATAATATTTTAGCCGCAAAGCTACCCTGAGAGTTTCAAGTGTCTAGACACTTGAAACTTTCTAGCTATTCTTGTTTGAAAGTTAGAGTGTTTACGAACGGACTGGCCAGACAGTCTACATCCTACTTCGTAAAATGCCTCATAGTGCGCCGATGAAAAGATGAATAAAACTTGTCTTTCCTGAATGAATCCCAATTGTCAACCCGATAGTGAAAATGCAAACTCTTATTCTCTATCTATTTATTTAAACGTTACAATTGAAATAGTGCCTCTTATTTAAAATATAATACAATTTTACAGTTAGCTTCAGGTCCGAGATTTACGTAAGGACTTATCTTTGTGGTTCTCCTGGAATATTGTTCTCCTAGGTGTAGAAATGATAGTGCTTTCTCCAAGAATAGTTCCTATTCTGCATATAATCAGCAGGTGTTCAGTCTCAAATTGTTCCACATGACCAGTAGAGCGTCCGGAACCAAGATGTTACGGTAATAAGATACTCTAAATCCGGCACAAGGAAGATTGTCTGGTATTAAGATAATCCAAGCAAAAAGGCACTCCAGTACTAAGATCTCCGGTACTAAGATAGTTCGGTACTAAGACGCCTTTTGATCAGAGGTCTTATAAGAAACAATAAGAATTCAATATTCCACGATTTTCATGAATTAGGTACGTTAATTCGATAAAAATACCACAATGTGTGTCCTTGTGTAACCTCATAATACTAAAAGGAAGAAATCTGGGAAATTCTACGCTTCTTAAAAGCAATGCAACTCTACAGCGCATGCGATAAGAACGTCGACTTTCATTGCGGAAACTCCAAACTTCTTAATGGTCTTAGTGTAATCACATTATTGGAGCATTTTTAGTGATTGCAATTCAAATCAACAGTGGATCGTTTTTTAACGTTATACGTTTTGATATTTTAAACAAGGAAAATAAAGGGCTAAAGATGAACTTTTTACAAGGTTTAGAAGTGAACCGACTAAGAAATTCTGGGAATTTATTGAATGACTAGACCGAGTTATCTAGCTCACCTCTATTGGGTTTACCCGATGTCTTTTCCAACAGTATTGAAAACACAAAAGTTAAAACATTCAAATATTGTATGTTTCCAAATTTTTGACCAGTTGTTGAAACGCATCTGAAGAAGTTACATTCTTACTAAACGCGTAATAATATATCTGTATTATTTAATTCTTTTTCTTATGGTTTTATACTGAATAGCTGTTGGAAATTGATAAAACGTCACCAATTGAATTCCTAGGTAATCTGCGAATATTTCATTATTTACTCGTAAGGTATAATTGGAGTTTCTCGAAGTTATTATTGAAACTATACCTAAGTCTAGATCGTTGTCCTTCAAAACATTCCTTGCTGCTGTAATTCTTCCTTTTCTTCCCAACCATTTACTCCATATTGTTCAAGATCACATGAAACGATTATCTCATTCCTTTTAAATCGGTTCAAATGAAGTGAATCTGACGAGGCTTTTATTTTTCCAGGTATGTGGTGGATCATAATAGCATTGGCGGTGATGGCGGGATCAGCGGATGCCATGACATGCGAGGAAGCCAGGATGAAATGTGCCTACAGAGTCGGCTGTGGAAGAGCCTTGCAGATATTTGCGCTAGATTGCTCTGCCGTTCTTCAAGGAAGCCAACCAACTCACTGCCCTATAGGTTGTCTACATTCCCTTCTCGCCCTTCTTTCGACAGAAGAAGGAGAAAATTTGATGACGGTAAGAAAACATTATTTTTATTCTTATTGCATCACCATAGCATCGAGAGCTTGTTTAACCATCTATAAATATGAGTAAGTAGCACTTATCGGTTATATGGTACACCTAGAAAGTATCCGGAATTCATTATTTTTCCTGATTTTAATATAGCGGGTGTTTTTTTTGTAGTGATAAAACTTTGGATAGGGATAACTGATTTGACAGAAGCAAGAAGCCATATTGTTATGACATTTCTGTTCAGTAGGCATTAACAAACTATCATGTAAAGACTCACGCTACAACAACGTTTACAAATTGTTGAAATTTATTTTAAAAATCAGTGTTTTATTCGCCAAACTTATAGAGCACTTCGTGAAATTTATGGTTCACATAATTGTCCATCAGAACAGCTTATTTGTAGAACTATGGATAGATTTCGGACAACATTTTCTCTACTCGATGCAACAACAACAACAAGACAAAGAACTGTACGTACAGAAGAAAATATCGTGTTAATAATGATCCAGATTTGTCTATTTGTCGACGTTCACAAAAAGTTGGACACTATGCATTCACCACATGGAAAATTTTGCGTGAAAATCTTGGTCTACACACATACCAGATCCAACTGGTTCAAGAACTTAAGCCACTTGACCATAATAAGCTTCGTTTGCTTGCTGATTGGGCCCTAGAACAGCTTGAACTTGATCCACTTTTTTATCTTAACATTGTGTTTAGTGATGAAGCTCATTTCTGGTGGAACTGCTATGTAAACAAGCAAAATTGCCGTATCTGGAGTGAAAACATTCCTCAAGAAGTTCTGCAGGTTCCATTGCATCCTGAAAAAAGCACTATATGGTGTGCTCTACACGCTGGAGGCATCATCCGTCCATATTTCTTAAAAACGATGCTGGACCTAATGTTGCAGTGAATGGTGTACGATGATCAATGATTATTTATTTCAAAATTTTAATGGTATCAACCCAGAAGTGTTTTTGTTCAAACAAGATGGTGCTACACCTCATGCTGCTACCGTAACAATTGATTTATTGAAAGAAAGATTTGGCGATAACATTATTTCGAGAAATGGTCCAATTAATTGGCCTCCAAGATCATGCGACATAACTCCACTGGTTTATTTTCTTTGGGTTTATGCAAGTCATTGATTTATGCTGATAAACCAGAAACAATAGACGCTTTGGAAGCCAACATAACTCGTGTTATTGATTAAATAAGGTCTAAAATTGAACTTATGGGAAATTTACGAAATAAATAAACATAAAAACAGCAATAACCTAGTAAATGAACAAATAGATTTTTATTACACCCCTCTATTCAATATTTACAAGGGATCGAGTGAACACGATTCTGAAGGGAATATTCTTTGAGAAAACCAACCCGACGAGCAATTAAAAACACATGTACACCTTCTGTAAAAAATCTTATAAATTCATTGTACAACAACTGTTACTTCGTATTCTGATGAAGTCTTTCTAACAAAGACGAAACGTACGTCAATACCAAAAATAAAGTAGAAAATGTAAACAAGTGTTTTATTTTATAATGACGATTAAATAAGGCCTGAATTACTCGAAAAAGTGCTCTAAAATTGGTCTGGTCGAATGTGGTTTCTCAGAGCTAGTCTTGATGATATTATTTTTAAAACATAAATGTCATAAAATTATTTTTCAAAAAAAATGGCTTCAGTCTCAATTTAAATGTTTTATTTCAATTTAAAGTTCTATCACTCTTAAAAAGTGGTCCAAAATTGGTCTGGTCGAATGCGGTTCCTCAGTGCTAGTCGTGGTGGACATATGCCGGAAATTATTTTTAAATCATACATGTCATAAAATTATCTTTCAAAAGAAAAATTGGCTTCACTCTTAATTTAAATGTGTTTTATTTCAATTTAAAGTTCTATCACTCTAAAAAAACACCCAATGCTTCTTTTTTGTGACATTCTAAGACAAAAGTAATGTATAAAATAGGTTGTGCAGATTGTCGGCTATGGCCAAAGTTGCATGGCAACACTATTAATCAGATATTGTTGATTATTAATAGTTATACAATTAATGAAATAATGTCGCAACTAGAAAAAAGAAAACAGGTAGAATATTTGCATAGAAAAGGTTTTCGAAACATTAAAAAATTAGTGTAATTGACTGAACTGGGAAAAAGAGCCGTATATGAGATAATAAATGGGAAAAAATGGCATGGATATGAGGCATAGACCAGTTTCAGGAAGACCGCGTAAGGTTAGAGGAAACAATTTAAACGCTTTATTGGCCTTAGGGCGACACAAACCGCGCCTGGGGTTTCGCAAATTGGCTAACAATTTTGGAAATCAACGAAATATAAAAGTAGGTCCGGAAACCGTCCGTACGTCACTGAAAAGACAAAGCTACATATCAAGAAAACCAAGAAAAAAATCCCTATGACATCTTTACAAAAGGAACAAAGGACAGAATTGTGTCAACGTTTTCCAGAAAATAATTTTCATAATGTCTAATATCTGATGAAAGTTGTTTCCAAATTGGTGGAACTCACTTAAAAATCCTATGAAAACAGCCTGTCACCGTTCAAATTTCCACCAAAATAATGGTTTGGGGGAGCAATATCTCAGCGTAGTGCTATGCCTCTCTGTATAGTTGATGGTACCATTAATAGTAAAAAGTATTGTGGCATTCTAAATGATTTTCTCCTTTAAAAGCCGCATGCTTCATATCTAGAGGGGTGGCATTTTCAGCAGGATAATGCAAGATGCCATACTTAGGCATATACTCAAACTTGGATGCAAGAACACCAAGTGACAACCATTTCATGGCCAGCAGTTCCATCAGATCTTAGTACCATTGAAAACATATGGGGACTAATGAATATTGAAGTTGAACGAGCAATCAGTTTTACAATCAGTTTTACAATCCTGAACTACCATCACTGAAAATTATGGAAGTGATCTAGTTTCGGGTGTACTTCCACGTTTATTCAAGTTGAATGAAGATTGTATAAGTAAATAAGAAGAATATTTTGTTATAATTTTCTAATTCAAGAATTGATAATATATATTAAAAAATTGCAATTGAGCTTCGTTTCGTCCGGATACTTTCTAGACGGATTATACTTATGGGTATTTTGAGATGTGGTTTTCCAATTCAAATACTTTTGCTCCTTGACTAAAATGAATAATAACCTATGGTACTGTTGCGCAGATGCAAGTTGCACGGTCCCTATTCGAAGAATTTTCTATAACTATAGCTCATAATTCCCAAATATTCACATAATATATACGCGGGTTCCTTGACTGGAAGCTTTCTTCAATGTAGTCGTGCACTGGCAAGGATATCACTAATACTATCTAATTAGATTATTATAATTTGGACATTGGACAGGAATGCTCGTTCTGACATATACTCAGCTGCATTTTTCTATACAACGGATTTAACTACCTATTCGTTATAATATTTATATCCAATAATATCGGTGTTCAGAAATGTCTTGTTGCGACATTCTGAAGGCACAGGATTGTTGTGTCAGTTGTTCAGTTGTGGATCCCATTCTCTCTAAACTGAATTCTCAAAATAAGTTCTAATATTACCTCTAGATTCAAATAAATCGAATGGATGATGATGGGGGTGCTTTCGTGTATGAAATATGTTAAATGGTCAATTCGGATTAAAGTAAACAGGGTTTCCCCCACTGGAGCATCAATACAGTAAAATTCAACAATGAATAATAAAGATGGGCCATCTGGAGTTTGTATTTTGCATTAGTGGTTATATCGATTCTGGCAACCCTTCTGTTATTCGTGTTCTGTCAGAAACTTATATTTGACATTAACGAAATGGCTCGACTTATGCTTGATCAAAACCGGGAAACATCAAAAACTTATTCACAAAGTGGTGAATCTTCTATTCAAACTGTTAGAAATTTCCGTCCAGTGAGCACACCTGGTAACATTGCTGCTGTAGCCCAGAAAATGGCTGAACATCCATCAATATCAACTCGACATCGTGTTTAAGCACATTCGCACTTCTCTCAGAAAAATTTTGCTTAAAGGCCTTGGTATGAAGGTTAGTGTAAGAAGTGACTTTTCTGTGGGGGATCATTTAAGAATAAGTGTTACGCTAACCGTACAGAAACGAGTCACGATTCGGTTTACAAAGTGATAGTCGACGAGAATGGGTTTGTAGAGGTCCAGGAGGACTAGAGCGACTCAATTTCGCCCGGGAAGTGGTGCCCTTTCAAGGCGGATAATTTCATTTATCAGGATGATAACGCCCCACCACACCGCACACATAGAGTTCAAAACATTCTTTAAGAGAACAATATCCAATATACGTGCAATTGAGCACGTATCACCAAAACCCACCATCAACTTTTCAGGAATTGAGTTTAACCCTTCAGGAGGAATGAAACGATATGCCTGAAAATTTCATTAATGACTAGATTCGTGGGATGCCTAGGCGTATTGGGCAGTTGATTGAAAGAAGAGGCTATTTTGTCTCATCCTGCGTAAAGCAAAGAGTAGCAAACAAAGATTTTCTATCAAATGTATTGCAGGTGGAATAGAGATAAATATTCGTCTCATTTCCAGAACATAGATTGTTTATTTCTTGAGAAACCTAGAGGGGGCAAGACTTTTGACGATGGGTTTATTTTGGGGACACGAAACAATTTCACATCAGACCAGTAGAGTGTCCGGTACTAAGATGATCCGGTAATAAGATCTCCAGTACTAAGACTGTAAATTTCAAATCTATAAGATAATACAGTCTATAATCACTAAACTTCATTTTGCTACAATATCCTTACATTATATACAACACTATATTGAGGTTAGGATTAACCTTGGTGAAAACCTAACCTGACATTATTCAAAATGAATCAGCTACAATGATGATTATCACCCAATTTGTTTTAAACTATGTGTGCACATCTTTTTTGTTATTTATCCAAAGAGCCATATTGAAATTCCTTGTTTTCATTTATTTGAAGTACTGTAAACGCCCAATTTTTTACAGTGTCGATGCAGCGACGAATTTTGCTCTGACCAGAAACGCCGAACCGAGGTGTGCAGACCAATGGTCATGGAGGAGGCGCAGAAGCCAGTTCTGCCCTGCAGAGTGGCCCAAGCAATCTGTGCTGCGGACACCGAATGTTCTACGGCCATGGAATACTATAACCAACTGTGCCGCTCCATGTTTCACGGAAAAAAGTGCACGTCGCGTTGCAATAATTCCATATCCATACTGATGAGGCAAAGAAGAGCGGAAAAACTGACAAATTGTCAATGTGACGGTTCCGAAGATTACGACTGTCAAGCCATCCAGAGAAACATGCAGTTACTTTGCTTTCAGAACCATAGAAGACCTCATCACGGTCGCAATATTACAAGTGTCCCTCCGACAGTGCATCGTAACATCAAAAAACATAGGGACAAATCTGTGACGAAGCGTAGAAAGACGACAACCTCTACTCCGCCACCTGTTGTCGTAGTTGAAGAACCAAGTAATTCTATGCGTCACAAAATTGACAGCTTCACGTTGACGTTAAGTGTTCTTTTTCTTCTTGCAACGTGATACAGACTCTGAGGTATTTAGAGGATGGTCGAATGTATGATGGTTCCTTATTATTATGGAGTAAGGGTAAGAGATACTGGGTACAAATATTTATGATAAAGTAAAATTGAGTCAAAGCAGAATTATAAACAAATATTTTCCTTAATCAGTATTGTGAAGAGACTAAGTACAATGTTACAAAAACGAATCAGTTGAGTACTTCGAATCATACAAACACATAAGTTTCTTCAAATTCATATTTTTCAAAAAAAAACTGTCTGTGATATGGCGATATGTTTTTATTGTTCAATTATTTCTATCGTCTGCTTATTGCCTTTAACGTAAATTTAGGATATTCTTGCCTGTACGGAAACTCATGGCTCTATTCTTTCCATGAATTCTAAAATAATGTGCTCGTACTTTCAAGCTCTACTATTCTGCGTGATAATTCTCAGTAAATTTTGGCACTTTTTTATTTACACTTTATATTCTTATACGTGAATATTTTTGAAAGGAAGTTGCCCACCCTCAAAATGAATAATTTCGCCCAAAACTTGCGAAAACACAAAGTTTGAAAACGCACCAATAAAAAAAATACACATACTTGGGAAAAATATATGTATTATAGTATTCTATAACGAAAATTCCAATTCTGACGGGAAGCTTATATTTTTGCTGGAATGGTTTATTTTATGAAAAACTCCTCGTTGAAATCGCTCTGTATATATATTCCTTCACGATGAGAAAAGAATAAAGCCATGATTATCAAATGTGGAATATTTGAAAACTATGAATTTTTAGACAGTTCTTTGAAATTCTTAGAAATTCACAATCAACTTTCACGGAATACAGTTTGATGCATTATTTTCTGTTAAACACAAAAAGTTGTTTTCCTGTCGTTTACCGTATTTACTCGTTAAACAGAGAAGTTTGAAATGCTGATGATATCAAAGTACTCAACTATGATGTATCTTCAGGTGTGAAAACCAACTGATTTTTCAATAACATATCTATTTACCGTCAACATATCGAATGTACACTTGTTCGATCAACAGCGACATTAAAAAAAAATGACAAATGCTTAGTTCATTCAAGAGTCATGTGTATTGAGTACAAAATCGATAACTGTGCCAAAGAATGATTTTCAAGAGATTTAGCCGATGAAAACTATATATATATTCTCTATTTATACTTCCAACAAATCGAAGAATGACATATGCAGAATATTTCTGCTTTGAGCCTGAAAAAAAAGTGTTCAAATTGTGCCTTATTTCAGTTTGTTTTTGAACTTGAAGATTTTTTATCCATTTGGTGGATTTTGTCATGGAAAAACTTTTGATTCTTCGATATTGAAGATGTTTGTAACCTTCAAGACTGCTGTTTATATCAACATATTCAAAAAGTTCGGATTTTTAATATTCCCAAAAACGTCAAACTGTGCATATTGCCTGTATTCAAAACGAACAATCTTTCTTGACTATAGTAAGGTTTGCCATGCACGCAATTATGACAGATGACAGACAGATGATCATTTTGAAAGCTGACTAGGAAATTTCATGAATAGAGACATCATTTTTTCTGGCCAATAAGTATTGTTGTAGAGTCTATACTCACAACTATGCCAAAAAGTATTCTCGATGCCGAAAGGAGTTCAAAAGCATAATATTTTGAAAAAACGTTGATATAAGCGACTGTTATTTCAAGGCCTTAAAGCTGGTGTTACTGAAGTCTATTTATTCATTGCTCATTTCAGAGTTGAGATTTTGATCAATCTAAACCAAGAGACTTATTTCAATGAGTATTTGAAAATTATATCTACCTCGTATTATATGCAGTATTTATGAATTTATTTATTGCAATTTGCTTTAGTTAGGTACCTTCAAACATTATGTAAAGATAACTGAAATTCTTGAATTGTTTATTGAAGTTTCAATTCGTTAATTCTGGTGAACACAAAGGGAATACCATTCTGGAAGGAAAAGCTTTATCAGTCATTCATGAATGAGGCAAATTAAAATTGAAGTTTGAATTACAACAAGATATTACATCCAATGTTATATTACATTTCCATTGCAAATTTTTTCATACGGTTATTTAGTACCTGATGATTCTTCGAATGGGATAATGAAGATTCGAAATGTAATTTCTCTTAGATATTATTTGAAGAAGTGAAAGGAACATTATAAAGCTGAAATATCACTATTAAAATACCGACCGTCGTTTTACCTGTACAGCCTACTTTGATACTGTAGCCTAGACAATTACCTTTATTCTGTGAAGAGGCAGAGGTTGAAACTCTTGTGAGTTAGCCGGTGGTCTATAACGGAAGTTTTGTTTGTTCTGGTGGAATTGAGCTCCGTCAGAAGTCAAAACAGTCGTTTCGCGGTACTCGTTTCTCGCTTAGTAATTGAAAAACATAATTTTTGTACCGGTTAAAGTTCAACTATTTATGAAATATCGTCCAAAATAGTTCTTTCGTCAATTTTAGTGCTTGAGGATAACGAATTACCGATCTTCGTAGATCAATACTTAAAAACCATCAGGTTCTATAACCAAAATAATACTTTACCTAAAGCGCAAATCGGGAACTAGTCTTCCAGCAAGTTTCCTGAAGTGTTCAACCAAAAAGCTTTTGCTGTATATGAGGCTTTAACTTATTCAATGGTCAATGAGTTGTCTTCAATGAACGTATCACAATCACTCTTTTCACCACCTGAGTACATATTGTAAATATACTTTTTATTATACATAAGATGTATCCACAACCAGTGCCTATAAATTATAGGTTATGTACAATGTAAATATACCTTTACCTATAATTTATCAAGTATGATTTAATTTCAAACTATGAATAGTCTTTTTGAGGCTGTTTGTATATAGATGTTGATGAATTTGTATAGATTTTTATTTCATGTTAGTTCATTATTATCTTTTATGGACTGAACTCTTGTATTAATTTTCTCGAATGTATAAATGTGAGAAATGGTATTTCCTTTTTTTAATAAATTGTATTTTTGTTAGAGACGTTTTACTATTTCTTAACCCCCGTGGTTCTTCAAGCTAATTCTGAAGAAATCAGTGAAAATATTTTCGTTTGAGGTAAAAAACGTTTTCAACGATATATTTGACTCAATTCGCGAAGATCGTACGAAAAATGTTTGCAAAGAATATAAACAATATTAATTATATTTCTTACTGCATATGTGATAAACTATACACTTCAGAACGTGTGATATAAGAAGGTAGATATTGTGTTATTTTCCGATTCTATGGTTCGATAACACGTGAGTTTTTCAGCTTTGGTGTGTAAGAACTAAAAGCACGTAATTATTCACGTAATATTCGGTACAGCAACTAACTTACTCCAAATAAGTTCCTTGAAAAACATTCCTAAAACATGTAGCACATCCTCAATAAACAATTTAGAATTACAAGATATTCGTCAGTCCTACTTCATATTTAAAAATTAAAAATTATCAACAAAACATTTCATACCAGACAGACCTCGTGGTTTCTTTTGAACAAACACTAGAATTAGAGAATTTAAAAAATCCTACGTATTCTGTCCGTTCCAGAAATAACACAAAGCTTGCAAGGTATTTTATGGATTGTTAAATCCGAATGATAATATGCAATCAACAATAAACCAAAATATAATTATTATAAATACAATAAAATAATTAAAGGAGGGTTTTACTTGATAGAAAGATTATTAACAAAATTTTAAATATTTTACAGATTTATTTTGTTAACCTTCTACAAATTTTAATTTGAAAAAAATATATTATAGTCCATACTTGGCCCCCAGTGACTACTACCTATTCCTAAATGTGAAAAATATCTTCGTGGAGAGCCATTTTGCGACGATGAAGAACTGAAGGTAGCAATTAATATCTATCGGGTGTTTTTTTAGATTGACAGAACTTTAAATTAAAATAAAACACATTTAAATTGAGATTGAAGCCAAATTTTCTTTATTTGAAAGATAATTTTATGACATTTATGTTTTAAAAATAAAGTAATAAGATGCGGTTTTTTACTTGATAGAAGAATGACGAGTTCAGGTGCGTAAGTTTGTTACGAAACATTGGATATAACTTATTTTAATCTATAATTTATTTTTTGGGTTTTTTTTATTCCATTTGATATGGTATAGTGAATTTAGATTTTTATACATCTATTAAATATAAGCAGTGCTTATTTAAGACAATAATTTAATTCTAAAAGTTTTTTTAAAAATTTTTTTGAAATTAAAATTGTAGAAGACCAACAGATTAAATCTGTTTTGATATTCAAAGTTTGTAATTATTCTTCTATCAAGTAAAAAACCGCATCTTATTACTTCATTTTATATATAATATATAATTATATTAGGTGTTTGAATAATGAAATTTATTATACAGTTTCCAGTGGTTTAATGAAGGCCATAAAATGCCTTACAAACTTTGTGTGATTTCTGTGTTTAGCATAAAACATAGATTACCTTGGAGATTTGATGTACCTACCTAGTTAATTTGCGTTCACAGATTTTGCAGAAATTGTTTGGTAAGATTACAAGTTTATTTATTTTTAATTGAATTTATATTATAAATGTAAAGTTGAACTGACCTTATCTGAATTTTTAATTGTTTTTGAGGATGTGCTACATGATTTTGAAGTAACTTATTTAAATTTTTACACATATTAGATATTTCAAATAAATTAGTTTTGGAGAAGTTCTTAAAATTATGTTGTATATTTTTGAAAAAGATTTAGTTTTCATAAATATAAGACCAGAAACTGAACATGTTTTCAAATGTTTGTCAAGGGCAAAACATACGTACCACGTGCCTTTCTGACGAGTTCAGGTGCGTATGTTTGGAACGAAACATTCGATATTACTTATTTTTGATTTTAATTAATAATTTATTTTTTGGGTGTTTTTTTATTCCATTTGATATTGTATAGTGAATTTCGATTTTTATACGTCTATTAAATATAAGCAGTGCTTATTTAAGACATTAATTTAATTCTAAAAGTTTTTTTAAAATTTTTTTTCAAATTAAAATTGTAGAAGATTAACAGATTAAATCTGTTTTGATATTCAAAGTTTGCTTTAAAAATAATTTCCGGCATATGTCCACCACGACTACCTCTGAGGAACTGCATTCGAGCAGACCAATTTTGGACTACTTTTCCAGTAATTCAGGCCTTATTTCATCAATAACACGGAGTTATGTTGGCTCCCAACGCGTCTCTTGTTTCTGGTTTATCAGCATATTCCATTTGGTGTAGCACACGAGACACGAGTCCAACTTGTTGTGAACGTCGACGAATAGACAAATCTGGATCATTATTAACACTATGACTTACAGCAGCGATATTTTCTCCTGTACGTACAGTTATTTGTCTTGTTGTTGTTGCATTGAGTAGAGAAAATATTGTCCGAAATCTACCGATAGTTCGACGAATAAGCTGCTCTGATGGACGATAATGTGAACCATAAATTCCACGAAGTGCTCAATAAGTTTGGCGAATAGAACACTGATTTTGAAAATAAATTTCAACAATTTGTAAACGTTGTTGCGGCGTGAGTCTTTCCATGATAATTTGTCAATGCTTACTGAACAGAAATGTCAAAACAACATGGCTTCTACCTTGTGTCAAATCACAGTTATCCCTATCGAAAGTTCTATCACCCGATATTTTGAGAAGCCGAAAGAATATTTTTTACAAGGTTCAGAGAAACCAATTTTTCGGTCAAACAATTGTATTGAAGATCCAGGCTTACGTTTCTCATTTACAGTTATTAGTATCTCTCTGCCTATCCGTATATTCAATTCATAACTCAACTCATGAGACTTAAAGTTATTGGGATTCATGATTCAATTATTAAGATGAATGAGATAAGATAACAGTAAGATAAAACTTGAAAGTTATCAAACATGAAATTTCGGAACTCAGACCCACGATGAAATCATTCTCACCACCAGAAAGACAACAGAAACCCCATCAGGAAAAATATTACTCGTGCCCCACGTTGGGCGCCAGTGAAACCAAAATCGCTAACCCGGCGCAGCGAAGGTTATGGTAAAAAAATGAAGAGAAATTAAACTCTCTAACTTGTGCTAGCGATTTTGTCCGTACGTGAAACATCCTACTTCGTAAAATACCTCATATTGCGCCAATGAAAAAACAAATTAAGCCATTTATTTCAACTTTACAATTAAAATAGTCAGTCTTATTTGCAATATAACACAGTTTTACAATTAGCTTGAGATCCGAGTTTTAAATAAGAACTTATCTTTGAGGTTCCCCTGGAATATTGTTTTCCAAGGTATCGGAGTGATGATGCTTTCTCCAACGATAGTTACTATTCTTCATATAATCAGTACTTCAGTTTCAAATTGTTCCAAATGACCAGCAGATATTTAAAATTTCCAAATATAGGTGTAGTGGACAAAAAAATGAACACAGTTTTTAAAAAACATGACATAAACTTAGGACGATGTTAAAAATAAAACTTAGAAGACAGCCCTAGCTAAGCACGCAGTGGATAATAACCACACAAACATTCGACTTACGTTAAAATTTTTGGACACAGAACCAAACAAACTGAAACGTGAAATACTGGAAGTATTGAGGATAAAAACGGAAAAAGACAATTGCAATTTTAGGGCAGATACAGCAAACCTCAATAACATGTCATGTGCCTGTCACCGGAATGTCCGGGTTCGAATCCTGTTCAGATGGAAAAAATTTTCTAGTTCCACGGGTATCGGCCACCATTTCACTGTTGGGTCAAGAATGCTGTGACATAAAGTGGCGCAAGATCACAGTAACAAAGCCTACCCAGAACACAACTGAACTCCTAACTCGCACAAGCTGAAAAAGTGTCTGAGGGATCTTCACAGAAGATCTAGGAGTATCAGGATAATAATAATAATTGATATAATAGGGAACGCAACAGATAGGTAAACAAGAAACTGAACGCAGAGGAATACAACTACGTTGACAGATAAATAACGTAACAATTACATTTTGACAGTCGCGACAAGCCAAACATAACATGGATGATTTCTGAGTAAGATATTGTTCTTTTACAAATATGAAACAAATAGATATTTTAATTTTGATTAATGAAGTATGTTTTTTAACGTAGTAAAGTGAGTCCCAATGTTTGCTAATATTTAAAGAAAGTTATAATTTTTTGTTTTGATTAAATATAAATAAGTAATTTAAATGTATGTAAATTTTAGCCTCTGAAGAAGCCCACTTATTGAGCGCTTATTGTCAGGTAAACAAAAATAAAAACATCGAAAACTTCTAACTTTGTCCTAGTACCCACTAGTTAATACAACAATTATACACATATCGTCAAAAGTCTTGCCCCCCCCCTATTAACTCTCAACTTGTTGAATGTAACATGACAATTTTTTATGTGTGGAATCTACACTATCTTAACACTTAAATGAAAACAATAAACCAGCAAAAAATGTTTCTTGTTCGGGAGAATACAGGTGTATTCGAAATTAATCAAAGTTGTAATAATTAGAATATTCCGTGGAAAATGCCCGGACATCCAATTTCTGTTTCAACGGGCAAGAATAGAAGCTTTGTCGAACCACCAGATTGCGCAACGTTTGAATATTTCACGGACTTCAGTAAGACGCATAGTGGCCATTTTCTTGGAAACGGCAGCGTTGCCCGGAGACCGGTGTTTGGTCGATCCAAAATAGCAAGGGAAGACCATTGTATTGCAAATTTTACTCGAAGGAATGCAACGGTATCTGTAACAGCCCTTCGAAGTCATTTTTTGAGGACCTATAGACGGGTAGTCTCAACCAGCACCATAAGGATACGGTTGCATTCCTCAAATTTAAGGACAAGAAGACCTTTAAGCTATCACTTGGACATAGAGCTACCCTTCAGCAATAGGCAGAACACCACCAAGATTGGATTTTACCACAATGACGCAACGTACTTTTTTGCACGAGTCACGAAGGGTTCAAAACATTCTTCAAGAGAACAATAACTAGAGAATGAACTGGTCAGCAAACTCACCAGACATGAATCCAATTGAGCCCGTACGGGATTACTAAGGGGGAGAGCAATATCCAATCGCCAAAACCCACCTTCAACTTTTGAATTGAGTTTAGCTCTTCAGGAAGAATGTAACGATATGCCTGAAAATTTCATTGATGACTTAATTCGTAGGATGCCTAGGCGTATTGGACAGTTGATTGAAAAAAAGGTGGTAATACGAACTATTGAATTGGAATTCAGTTGGGGAATAACTAATTCAAAAATAAATAATCGATAAATTTAGATTTTTTTCTCATTTTTCCTATTTTGTCTCATCCTGCATAAAACAAAGAGTAACAAACAAAGGTTTTCTATCAAATATATTGCAGTTGAAATAGAGGAAAATATTCATCTTATTTCCAGAACATAGATTGTTTATTTCTTGAGAAACATAGGGAGAGGCAAGACTTTTGACGATGTATTCATTTTGGGGACACGAAACAATTTCATATCAGACCAGTAGAGTGTCCGGAACTAAGATGGTTCGGTAATAAGATACTTTAAATCCGACACAAGGAAGATTGTCTGGTATTAAGACAATCCAAGCAAAAAGGCACTCAAGCAAGATTGTTCAGTTCTAAGATCACCCTGTACTAAGATGGTTCGGTACTAAGATGATCCGATAATAAGATCTCCGGTATAAAGATCTCCGGTACTAAGACTGTAAATTTCAAATCTATAAGATAGTGCCTGCAACAGGTGATCTTATCTCCGTGACTCTAGATATTATTAAAATTATTTACCATGTAATAAACATGAGGTGAAATATCCAGAACACAGGAATAAGGGCACGTTATTCGATCATGAGCATGAGAAGGGAAATTAAATGCATAATATTATATGAAGAAACATGTTAACCTGTGTAACCTGCAGAGAATGAAATAAATCAAAAATAATAATTGCCATTCACAAAAGCAGAAAATATTTATCGGGGTCTACGTATTACTCACCGCCTTCTGATCAGACATTTTATAAGAAGCAATAAAAATGCCATATATCAAGATTTTCATGGATTAGGTACGTTAATTCGATAAAAATACCACAATGTGTGTTTTCGTGTAACCTCACAATACGAAAGAAAGAAATCTGGTAAATTCTACGCTTCTTGAAAACAATGCAACTCTACAGCGCATGCGATAACAGCGTCGACTTTCATTGCGGAAACTCCAAACTTGTTAATGGTCTTAGTTTAATCACATTATTGGGGCATTTTTAGCGATTGAAATTCAAATCAACAGTGGAGCGTTTTTTAACGTTTTAAATACATTGAAAAATAGAATTTTTCTGAAATTTTCTGAGTTTTCTTTCATGCCTATAGCGAGAATACATTGAACGCTTCTCGTAGCAATAACACAAGCATGAAGGGAGAAGTTGAGGAATAACAGTTATCGAAACCAATACGAACCACTCCTACGGTAAACATCATCAACTTGATACTCCTGTATATATAAATGTATAAATATCCAGCACGCTTTGAGCTTCATGACATCCATGTTACGCCATTCCTTCGATAAGGACCATCGTTTAACGGCCGCCAAGTCCAGAAACAGCTAGCGAGAATCTCAACAGCCATCAAGTAAAGTCACACTTTCGAGAACTCGGCCTCTTCTATTATGCATTTTAATCTCAATCATTCCTCCGACCGCCAGCCAGCATCTTCGGTGGTCCTAGCTCAATTAAGACCGTGTATTATACACGGAAAATATAAAGTCGGGTACGCCCAAGCGTAAAACTTATTCGGTCTTGATGTCCTTCGAATTCGACCATGTCCGGTTGAGAAAATGACGCGTAATACTGGTAGGCCATTGTCAATTTCGGGGATAATTTGTGGAAAGGTGTTTTTATAGCGTCGCGGGATTCGGTTACCAAATGATTTTTTAATGTTTGGACTGATGGGCCTCTTCTGAATGGTAGCGACTGGTATTATTTCAGGATGATGGGAATTCGTCTCGTTGGGTCGATTAAGAAATCCATAAAAACACTTTTGATGTAAGGAGCTAAGGTGAGCAAGAAAAACTTCGGACGAATTTTACTGTGTTCTGGAACAAAAGTATTTTAGAGCAGCCAAATTATTTTTACCCTATCAGATTCTCTACACTTTCTTGTACTAATATGTGAACTTTCCGATTGATATTACTTTATTTTGCAGAGTGTTAAAATATCAAATGAACGCAGTGCAGTTTTGGAGCTGTTTCGTCAAATAATGCGAAATGTGCCTCGACAAACCGTGTCCGATGCAATTTGCCGTTTCAAGGAGCTTGCCCATGATGGTTGTCGTCCAGGAAGTGGAAGAAAACGCACTGTCAATGCGCCTAGCAAACGCAAAAGCGTCAAGTAGCGAGTCAATTGAAATCCGAGGGTCTCCATGAAGAAAATAACCCGTGAGACCGGCATCAACCGTGAATCCGTTCGTCAAATGTCCAAAAAGAAGCTCAACCTCAGGCCACACAAGCTCCAAGAAGTTCAACTCCTCACGGATGAAATCAAGCGCGTACGACTCCAAAGGTGCCGCCAACTCCTTTGTCTCGCTGCTGGTCAGCAATGGGAGCGGATTCTCTTTACAGACGAAAAGCTTTTCACCGTAGAACAATCCCACAACCACCAAAATGACAGAATCTGGTCCGCAGAGGCTCCCGGTACGTCGGCCATCATCGAACATCATCAAAATCCGCAATCCGTCATGGTCTGGGGCGGAATTTGTGCCAGCGGCATAATATCCTTGGTTTGCGTGGATCAAGGGGTCAAAACAAATCAAGAAGTCTACCGCTGCTACATTCTTGAGGCCATAGTACTTCCGTGGTAGCATCAGCACTTCGGCGACACGTATTGGACCTTTCAACAGAACTCCGCTCCGGCTCACGAAGCGAAAATGACGCAAGAATGATGCAACACCCATTTTTCGGTTTTCATCACATTTGCAGAATGGCCGCCCTACTCGCCGGATCTCAACCTAATGCTCTACAGCGTGTGATCGATTTTGGAGCTCAGGGCGTGTGCTAAACACCACAAAAGTTTGGAGTCGCTGAAGCAATTCCTGCGCCGGGAATGGGACCGATTAACACGCTTGAAGAAGCGTCTGAAGCTATGTATCGCTGCCAAACGAAGTCACTTCGAAACCTCTTAAACATATTATTACCAAAAATTTATGTTATTATTACTTGTTGTTGTTTTGCACTTACGGAATCCTCTTCTTCCGCCATGAATTCTGGTCGATGGACGCGTTTATTCAATCAATACTGGAAGAAATATAAATTGCCTGGAGAATGGAAAGTATCTCACATAGTGTCCATCTTCAAAAAATGAAACCCTATGTTACAGGAGCCTGAGTATAAACAGCTCGGTGTCTCCATTGTTTGGGAAAATTCCCCAGAAAAAGCTGAGAGATAGCATTGGCCATAAAATTTCAGAGGATCAGAGCGGATTTACACCTGGAAAATCTTACGTGGAGAACCTCTTCATTCAGCAGCAGATAAAGAAGAAAAGTCAATACCTCGAAACAAAATCTGGAAAGCTCTCGAAACCCAAGAAGAAGATGGAACACCTCTCCAACTCATCAAAGAACTCTATAAAGACTCTCGAACCATATAAAGACCACAAAGAGTTCAAGAAAGGGTTGCAGCTTGCCTCCCCTGCTTTTTAATGCCTATATCGAAGTGGTACTCAAAGATTGGAAGAGGAGATGCAAGGGGATGGGAGTACCTATTGGGAATGGAACACTCTTCCCACTTAGCTTTGCTGATGGCCAGGTTTTGATTATACAAGACTCCTACGATCTGGAGTTAATGATAAAGAGGCTGTATGATGAATATAAGAAATGGGACTACAAGTTAGTTTGAAGAAAACGTACTACTTTGTTATTAACTCCGACGCTCGAATAGAAGTACTCGATGATGTTCATATCCAACAAGGTGACAAATTCAAGTACCTGGGAATCACAATTAACATGGATGGCATTGGCAACGAGGAAATAAGAACAAGAATTCAAAATAGCAAAAAGATAATTGGATGTCTCAGTGGTCTTTGGTGAATTGAAACATATACTACAAAAGAAAATCAAAGACTAGCGAACCAGTTCGCTAGAGCGAGTGGAAACACTGTAATCTACGAGACTACTGGCGATGAGACCTGGGGAGTAGGCAAATTGAGACCCCGGCGTTGAATTCCTAAATTCAACTATTGTTCTTGATAATGACTCCAAAATCTGAGCCGAAACGTCGAACATTAATAAATTCTAGACGCAGTCCAACCAGGAATCTTCATATTCCTAATATGACCACCCACTTATCTAAATACAAATGGACATTACCTATTTTGAATATAAGAAATGTTTCTATAAAATTTGAAGCGTATTTCTTCCTTATCACAGCTACCTAATTGAGTCACTAGTCAGAACAACTAAAAGAAATAAAATTGCGAAGAAAATTAAGTCATTAATCTTGCAGATAGCCGAACCATAACCACTTCCTCAATTTGCTCTAATTGAAGCTTCTGCTATTTTCAGGAAATTGACGGTTATACATAAATTATCACAAGATAAAAGTTGTGGCAGTGAATCTAGAATATTTTATTATTATTTATAGTTCTTATTGGTGTTCATTTCGAAGTGTTCTGATTTATTGTATTTTCTTCGAAATGTAATTGCGTGTGTAGTTTCAGATTCTAGCGCATCTATAAGTAGGCCTGGGATTCATTTTATTTCCTTGGGGTGTTTTTTTAGAGTGATAGAACTTTCGATAGGGATAACTGTGATTTGACAGAAGGCGGAAGCCGTGTTGTTGTTTTGACATTTCTCTTCAGTAAGCATTGACAAATTATTATGCAAAGACTCACGCCGCAACAACGTTCACAAATTGTTGAAATTCATTTTCAAAATCAGTGTTCTATTCGTCAAACTTATAGAGCAATTCGTGAAATTTATGGTTTACATAATCGTCCATCAGAGCAGCTTATTCGTCAAACTATGGATAGATTTCGGACAACATTTTCTCGACTGGATGTAACAATAACAACAAGACAAAGAACTGAACATACAGAAGCAAATATCGCTGCTGTAAGTCACAGTGTTAATGATGATACATCACGTCTATTCGTCGACGTTCACAACAAGTTGGACTCAGTGCATCCACCACATGGAAAATTTTTCGTAAAGATCTTGGACTACACATATACAAGATACAACTGGTTTAAGAACTGAAGCCACTTGACTCTAATAGCGTCGTTTGTTTGCTGATTGGGCCCTAGAATAGCTTAAAGTCGATCCACTTTTTTATCGCAAAATTGTGTTTAATGATGATGCTCATTTCTGGTTGAACGGTTATGTAAACAAGCAAAATTGCCGTATATGGGGAGAAAACAATCTTCAAGAAGTTCTACAAGTCCCATTGCACAAAATTATCTTTCAAATAAAAAAAAAATTGGCTTCAATCTTAATTCAAATGTGTTTTATTTAAATTTAAAGTTCTATCACTCTAAAGAAACACCCGAAACTTTAAAATGAACGATATTTTCTTCATTACTTTGACAATGTCGAATTTCTGGACAAAATATTTATGAGGAATTTCGCCAGCCTATAGTACTGATAAAATATCCGCAGCTAAAGTAATACAAAAACACTCACGAACTGGGGAAATAAGTACGATGTCTTGAGCAGGGAAATTGAGATATTGACAGGAATGGCCCTCGAACATTCTCTTCTGAGCAATGGTAATAGAAAGTTCTAAAAATCGAGACAGTGTAACATACATCTGTATAACAATTCTATACTCAAACAAACGCGACAAGGTTTTGTAGATCACAGAGGCAAGTTGCAGACATGCACACGCTTCAAACTGATTGGTTTTCGTCAGTGCAATGTATGCTAGTGATTCCAAATAAGTCAAGTATCTATATTCGCTATAAACAGAGATTCTAAGATATTAATAATACACTAGCTCCATCTAGAGTATGCAAAACACATACAAGACATATCTTTGCCAATTTATTCAAGTAAATAAATGTATTCTCGATATTTTCACGTTACTAATGCAGAATAAACTTTCCTCATGCTCAAATCAGTCCATAATTTGCCGTAATGCTCATAATAAGCATAGTCATATTGAAATAAATTAATTCGGCTGATCTGGTACAGATCAATCCAGCGATGATTTCTCTTTTTCATTATAAGAATATATTTTAAACTTCATTTTATTATCCACTGTAATTTTAGGTATTGCACCATCTTGTTGGAACCAAAACACATTCTAATTTTGAAACAAATAATCATTGATCATCGATCTGTAACGAGCACCATTCACTGTAACATTAGCTCCAGAATCGTTTTTAAAGAAATATGGACCGATGATGTCCTCATCATGTAAAGCACACCATACAGTGCATTTTTCAGGATGCAATGGAACCTGCAGAACTTCTTGAGGATTGTTTTCACTCCATATACGGCAATTCTGCTTGTTTACATAGCCGTTCAACCAGAAATGAGCTTCATCACTAAACATAATTTTACGATAAAAAATTGGATCAACTTCTATCTGTTCTAGGGCCCAATTAGCAAACAAACGACGCTTATTATGGTCAAGTGGCTTTAGTTCTTGAACCAGTTGGATCTTGTATGGGTGTAGACCAAGATCTTTACGCAAAATTTTCCATGTGGTGGATGCACAGAGTCCCGCTTGTCGACGAATAGACAAATCTGGATCATCGTTAACACTATGACTTACAGCAGCGATAATTTCTTATGTACGTACAAATCTTTGTCTTGTTGTTGTTGCATGGAATATAGAAAATGTTGTCCCAAATCTATCGATAGTTCGACGAATAAGCTGATCTGATGGACAATTATGTAAACTATAAACTTCACGAAGTGCTCTATATGTTTGGCGAATAGAACACTGATTTTGAAGATGAATTTCAATAATTTGTAAACGTTTATGCAGCGTGAGTCTTTCCATGATAATTTTTCAATGCTTACTGAACAGAAATGACAAAACAACACCATGGCTTCTGCCTTCTGTCAAATCACAGTTATCCCTATCGAAAGTTCTATCACTTTAAAAAAACAACCCGATATTTAGCGTTTAGAACTGGTTTTGTATTATGTTGGAGCATTCTGATCGTTGATGAGTTGTCTGAAAATTTGTGGTCAAATTTTATTAATTTAGATTTGGCAGAGTTTGGTAGAGTTCCCCATTTTTTCACCCATGTCATAATTTTGCAGTTTTTCCATTGTGCCTTTTAGATCCTTGCACTGTGTCATCAGCGTATTGGAAGATTTAACTGTTCAGTTCTTCTGTTACTTGTAGATATCGTGTATGTTGATATTGTATAAAAGTGGTGCCAATGGAGAGCTTTGTGGTACACCTTATTGATGAGAAAACTATGCCGAGAAATGCTCTTTGATATTGAACCTGATACTTTTGGCCTTGATGTGTAAAAGATCTTCATGCCACACACTACCAAATGCTTTCTTATGTCCGTGAATATGGCTGCTGTCTTGTGACTTTTTTTATTGTGCCTTGTACGATCGATATAGGAGATTGTACAATATTCGAATTTCCAATTGTCTATAAAACTAAGGCATCAATTTTAATTTCAAATTAATACGTTTTTGTAAAGCTTACATAATAGTTAAACCTACAATGGTAAACTTCAATTTAAGTTTAATAATTTCATAACTTTAATTTAGGAAATAAGAGTTACTCTCTGTTGATTATGGTAACCTCATATCCCGAAGTTCCGAAGTAAACAAGGACACGAAGAAAAAATGGGTTTCCCGTGGCAAACTCACTTCCGACGTTCGCCAAAGCTCGCAGCCCCCTCCAGAACCGCCCCTGACGTTGGGTGTATTTCCGGGGGCGAAGAGGGCGAGACGTAGCGCCACACACGACGCCGGCCACACGGCGGACCACCCAACTAGAACCCCAAAGCAAAGCGGGGACTCTCTAGTTCTTCGTCATCGAGGCACCGGCCATGCTTCAAGGAATCGCGAATATTCTATGTAATCAGTGCTTCAGATTGTGGACTCGGACGGGCCACCCTTCTATGATCAGCTGTTCGGGCCATCCGCGTCAACAAAGTAGCCGAGCTGCGGGAAGAGTGGCTGCTTTTGAATCCGTATTACCAAAACGGAGCGGTTTGCTTGATGAGCCGTACAGGTGCGGAGTAGCTATCTAGATCATAGTTTCTCAACGTTTTTCTGCTAACTTTGAGAATATGTTTTCTTCTAGCGCCCCCTATCTCAATTTTACTTACCTTCTGAGGCAATTTTAAGACATTATACAGGGTAATCTCTGGTCAAATTTTACAAATTTCCAGTACGCAATAGAAGAATATTTACAGAATGGATGGAGGTTTATTTTGAAGGAAAATTGTAGGAAGATTCGAACCAATCAGACCTGCTCGAAGTCCCGACCTTACACCACTTGACTTCTTCTTCTGAGTGTTTTAAAAGACATGATGTATACTACCCCAATTCATATTCTTAACAAAAGAATACACCAACTTATCGAAAGAATACATAACTAAATTTAATTATCAAACCAGATTTATTCTGTAAGCCCCCTACAAATTTCAATTTCAAAAAATGTTATCACACAGTTTTTATGTTTATTCAGTATCCTGACACGTGTTTAGGTCTTTCGACCACCTTCAAAGGAGTGCAAAAAGTAACTAAACTCAAAATTGAAAAGGATCTTTACACCTAGGACATCTGTGTATTTTTATGGCGCATGGAAATAACAGCATCCAATATAGGGGTGTTCCTAAAGAGTATTTGGGAATTTGTTAAATTCTCCTTTCCCTCAATGACTTTTTTGATTGAAAGAATCTCCAAACAGTCCATCAATTTACCCTTTTTAATATAAGATAGTATAGTGACATCTTTCTCATTGAAAACATGATTATTTTCTATACAATGTTCTGCAAAACCAAAGATTCTTCCAATCAAAAGAGCCATTGAGAAAAAGAAAAATTTAACAAATTCCCAAATACTCTTTAGGAACACCCCTATATTGGATGCTGTTATTTCAATGCGCCATAAAAATACACATGTCCTAAGTGTAATAAAAGAACGTTTTCAATTTTAAGTTTAGTTTCTTTTTGTACTCCTTTGAAATTCTTTGTCCTGTTGTGGTAGTTGCATCGAGTAGAGAAAATCTCCGAAATCTAACGATAGTTCGACGAATAAGCTGCTCTGATGGACGATTATGTAAACCATAAATTTCACGAAGTGGTCTTCTATAAGTTTGGCGAATAGAACACTGATTTTGAAAATAAATTTCAACAATTTGTAAACGTTGTTGTGGCATGAGTCTTTCCATAATAATTTGTCAAAGTTTACTGAACAGAAATGTCAAAGCAACATAGCTTCTACCTTCTGTCAAATCACAGTTATCTCTATAGAAAGTTCTATCACTCTAAAAAAAAACAACCGATATATTAAATATTTCAAATAAGTTTTGGAGAAGTTCTTAAAATTATGTTGTGTATTTTTGAGAAAGATTTAGTTTTCATAAATATAAGATCAGAAACAAAACATTTTGTCACAAGCAGAGCATTGCGTACGCTTGTCTGAAGAGTTCAGTGTGTATGCTTGGAACGAAACAAACATTTATTTATTTATTTAGTAATTTTAATTGACAATTTATATTTATTCGGTTTTCTTAATTCCATTTGATATTGTATAATGAGTTTCAATTTTATTCGTCTATTAAATATAAACAGTGCTTATAAGACATTAATTTAATTCTAAAAGTCTTTTTGAATGAAATTTTATGAAATTAAAATTGTAGACTAACAGATTAAATCTGTTTTGATACTCAAATTTTGTGATATTCCTTCTATAAAGAAAAAAACCGCTTCTTATTATTTTATAGAATGACCATGTTCAAAATATCCTGAAATCGTTCCTTGAAATCTGCGTGCAGGTTTTCCAAGTGTATTGGCAGTAAATAATCAAGTCGTTTTCATTCAATGATACTGCTGATAAATTTGGAAAGTTATTAAATTTTTGTCTGTCGATTTTTTTCTGTATAAGAAGAAATTTGGATGCGAAAGCAACAAAGCAGTTTTTTGTTGTAATCTAGTTTAAATCATCAGTTTGAAACTGGAGGTTGATTTCACTGAACAATTTATACAGATAAGTCAAGTACGTAATATCGATGGGAGGAGGTTTTCACGTAATTCGGGTTTTTTTTTTTGTATAAACTTTGTCACAGATCAAAACAGATTATTAAAAAATCAGTAATGGTTTGTTATACTCGAAAAGTTTTGCGGAGGCGCACTCGACCATAAAACGTGTTCATTAATCTGTTTTCAATTTCATCGATCATAATGAAGTAAGGAATGACTGATAGCCTATCACTCAATTATGAGATAGAAAATATACATTTGGTCTCAGCAAAGTTGCATGGCAGAGTTCACTTTCGCAAAATGTCTCCAGTGTAATAAATATTCCATCACCCAGTTGTGAAGCACGTCCAAAGTTTTCAGATCATCGATATGCTACCTTAAAATCATTTGGAAAGTATACACCGAAGCGACAAGCAGCTAGAAAGAATGAAATTAATGAAAGTTTTGTGAAATTAATCATTGTATCTGCCTCTAATCTGTCTAACAATGCCCCACTTCTCGAATACCAAATTTCACTGCAATTTCATAATGAAAGAATACAATTTAGGTGGGTGGCCCCAAGACATATAGACGTCATTAAGTTGAAAAAGGTCATTAAGGTTCTACTAGTTGCAGCTGACTCCCGAAATGTTGCAGACATATGGTTTGTTAAATGGAACAAATAGTTCGATTCAAGCGATACAATGTCTTCAATAGAAATGAGACTAGATGTCATTTTCAGTTAAATGAGATTGATTGTCGGGGAAAAGTTAAAAATAAACACAAGTTTAATTTGGTTTTTAGAAGCTTCATTCTATGACTCTTGGACCTAGTGCTATCATTATGTGTACTTTAGAATTTGAAGGGGAAATTCAAAGATAAAATTCTAATTTTTTATGAGAACCGCGAAATTTTTTGGGAAATTGCATTGAGATTGAAATTTTAAATTTCCGTGAAATGAATGGAATTCGATTTGTTATTTGCATAAATACTAATCAGACCTTGTATTCATCAATAAGAGTTTGTAGCACTGAACAAATAAAATTAAACGAATAATGCCTTGAAACACGAAATCGAAGTTGCCATTCGTGAGATTAGGCCCCAAACAATCAACAATGTTTGAATATTAAAACAGATTTAATCTTTCAGTCTTCTACAATTTTAATTTAAAAAAAATTTTCATTCAGAAAACTTTTAGAATTAAATTAATGTCTAAATAAGCACAGCTCATATTTAATAGACAACTTCTCAAAAAATAAAATTTATTTGAAATCTTTAATATATTTAAATATTCAAATAAGTTAATTCAAAAATCTCTAAACACATGCATCATATTTTCAAAAAACAATTAGAATTCCGATAATCTCTTCATCGACCCTAAATAATATTTAAAATTTCAAAATCAACTACCAATCAGTATATCTTACCTCACAGTGGTAACCAGACAATTGCTTTAAACAGACTAACTTTAAAAATCAAGATAGTTTATGTTCATCACAAAATCACAGAAAACTGTAAGGTATTATAAAGTTTTCTTTAAACCATTGACATTCCATAATGAGATTTATTCAAGCCTAAATATAATTATATATTATGTATAAAAAGCCTTTTTCTATTTTATTTTATACATATCATAATATATAATTATATTTAGGCTTGAATAAATCTCATTATGAAATGTCAATGGTTTATAGGTTATAGGTATAAATATAATTATATATTATGTATAAAAAGCCTTTTTATATTTTATTTTATACATAATATATAATTATATTTAGGCTTGAATTAATCTCATTATGGAATGTCAATGGTTTAAAGAAAACCTTATAATAAATACCTTACTGTTTTCTGTGATTTTGTGATAAACATAGACTATCTTGATTTTTAAAGTTAGTTTGTTTAAAGCAATCATCTAGTTAACATTGTGAGGTAAGATATAGTGCTTGTTAATTGATTTTGATATTTTAAATATTATTTAGGGCCGATGAAGAGATTATCGGAATTCTAATTGTTTTTTGAAAGTATGGTGCATGTTTTGAGAGATTTTTGAATTAAGTTATTTGAATATTTAAATATATTAAATATTTCAAATAAATTGTATTTTTTCAGAAGTCCTCAAGTTGTGTTTTATGTTTTATAAAGGGAACTGGTGTTCATAATGGTAAGATCAGAAACAAAATTCTGTCCTCTTCAAATATTTATTTATTAATTTTAAACGACTATTTATATTTGTTGGTTTATTTATTCCATTTGACATTGTATATTGAGTTTTGATTATATACGTCTATTAAATATGAGCGGTGCTTATTTTGACATTAATTTAATTCTGAAAGTTTTTTGAATAAAAATTTTTTTGAAATTAAAATTGTAGAAGACTGACAGATTAAATCTGGTATGATATTCAAATTTTGTTATATTTCTTCTATCAAGTAAAAAGCCCTTTTGTATTTCAATCAACAATGTACTATATTGTTGATCAGATGAGGTACTGTAGCCAGTCGTGGCCGTCATTTTAATGACATTGTTTTCATTAGTGAATTTCAAGGTTCGACCCTTCTAATAAACTCATAGCTCAGAAAAAATATTCATATGTTTTTCATTTATAGCCGAGAAAAAATGCAAATTTCAAAGCTCACCCCTTATAGCATATCCTCGAACTTGAGTTGCTCATTCAATTCGCCAGACAGACAGAATTTGATTCAGCATCGAAATCTTCATCAGTGAATCTTCTGCCATCGTTTCTGCATTTGAATCCGCAAATTAAAGATTCCATATTTGGATCGTGCTGTTTTTTTTTCTGTTAGAAACCGATACATATTGGTGGTTAGACTTATTCCAACAATCGATTAAGAATATACTCCGAATGTGAGCGGATGTATCAGTTGTGATATGTTATCGTTTGAATTCTAAGGGTTGGTCTCTGTTTCTAAAAATAGAATTGTAGGTATATGCTCAGATGTGACAAGCAGGTCATTAAGGGCTTGGACTAAGCCAAATAGTTTTGGATATTGAACAAAATTGGAAATTTATCGAAACACTGGCGTAGACATTAACGAAAGAATAGTTATACAGGGTGCCCCAATGAAAATTTGACCCCCTTGGAACTCAGAAACAAAGAATTTTCGAAGATTTTAAAAAACAAAACTTCTGTTTTTAGGGGAACGAATTAATGTAATTTTGAACTTACCGTCAAAAGGTGATGTTGAACAGACACTTGAACCGCCCAAACTCTAGAACTTAAGAGTTTTGAAGAATCCAAAAATAATTTTCAAGTTCTGTATTAGGGAGAAAGAATTCCTATGACGACGTGTCCGAAAAAACCACCTGAGGATGGCAACTCTTAGGTTCTTGAGTTTGGGTGGTAAAACTGTCTGCATCACCTTTTGACGGTAAGTTCAAATTGCATTATTTCGTGAATAGGGAACCGATTTTGAAAATTTTAATTGGGTTGTGCACAGAACATAAATAACTTTCAAACTAACCAAGACTCGACATCTCTTCCCTATTCAAAGAATGTTATGGGTTGATGCCTTCATGGGGGTGATTTTTTCGGAACAAACTCATGATGGAAATTCGTTCCCCTCAAAACAGAAGTTTACCTGTTTTTTCCAAATCTTCAAAAATTCTTCGTTTCTGAATTCTAGGGGGGTCAAATTTTCGTAGGGACACCTTGTATATATTTCGAGCATACAAAAATTTTATTATAATTCAACCTGTGGTATGTACTGGTCCACATTATTATTACAACATTGAGTATAAAAAGTACAATCTAAATTTAATAAAATATCAGATTTAATGAATATAGTGCAAAAAAATTTCATTAAATGATCCAACAGCTCTTAATATAAATCATGCTTTAACCTTTTCGAATGGTATTTAAAAATTTCCAATAAATTGTCCAAATATCTTTTACTATTTATCTTTTATTAGAAGTATGAATAAGTTCGTGCGGTGTTTTGTCGAAAATTGAAACTTTATTGTGGAAAAATTGGTTATACACTCAAAGTTCAAAGTATTAGCCGTCACTACCCACTAATTTTGCATCGATCCATTTTTTGACTTCATCGTAATTGGAGAAGTGCAGGTCGCCAGTTCATGTTGCATCGATCACTCCCATTGCTTTTAAACGATGGAAACTGGCTGATTTAGTGTTTTGCAAGTTCCTCTTGCATTTCTGATGGATCTTCATCCAGCCTTGCCTCTAATGTTTCATCCTCAAACTTTGGTGGCGCTCCAAGTTGCCTTCCAAATCTAAATGGCCGCTTTTGAATTGTTAAACCACTTCTGACACGTTCGTGCAGCTCGAATATGGCTGCCATAAGCATCCACTTCCCGCAAAAACATATTATTCTGTACAAAAGTTGATATTTTCAGAGCACATAGGAACCATGTTGTTAACACTTCAGTGAAATGACATATACTGAAAAAAGCCTAATGATGACACTTCAAAATGAAGGTGTTGCTAGACGAAACAATGGAATAATAAACTAGTAGCGACATCTGTTATCAAAACCTCACGAACTTATTTCTACTCCTAATATTGATCGTAAACTGAAGTTTTAATGATTTACTTAGAAGTTACCGAAACGATATCAAAGCCCCGCCCTAATCATCGATCAAGAGAGGATTGACATCAGGTAGTTAGTTTCTTCAGGGATTATAGGTAATTATCTCTGACTGAAGGCTTCCAATACATTCTTCATCGGCAAAACAGACAGTACAACCATCACAATTCATTTTTGATGTGCAATTAATATATAGTGGGAACAGAACCGAATCCCACACCGTTTCTTGCGGTACTCCACATTGTATTTTCAATGGATCAATGAGAGTATCATATGAGTTCTGCCTTCCAAAAAGCTTTCTAAAAGTTTGAGTAGAACACCTCATAATCTCAGTTTTCCAAGACAGCCAACAACAGATCGCGATTTGCAGTGTCAAAGGCCCTGAAGAAGTTCAAAAAGATACAGATAACCATCTCACCATCATCCAAAACTCTGCAAGCTGTATTAGTATGGTGATATATAGCATCAGGAGTAGATCTCCCTTGTCCGAACTGGGGGTTGAATATGATGTTATATCTTTCCAAATATTCTTGTAGTCTCTTCCCAATAACCTTCTCAAATACTTTCGCGAACGAGGTTATTAGTAAGATAGAATTATAATGAAAATAATAGATAAATCATAGTCTGCATGGTGCAGCATAATGACAGAGGTGGCAGGCAACGTTTTATTACATTCAGGAAGTAATCGAATCATATATGATTGCTTATGGTCACTCCACCCAAAACGGTACGTCTCAGCAAAATAATGCCAGATTGGATACTCCCAAAGGAACGATAGCCTTCATGCATCAAATTCACATCACCAGTTCACTTTAGCATCCAACATAACCTGATCTATTTCCGACTGAACATGTCTGGGACATGATTGGTTGCAGGCTGTTGGTTCTGCAGCACTCTTCACAGACTTTAGCAACCCTTGCGCATGAAGTTTGGACAGACTGAAATGGGATTCCCCAAAAAGACATCGACGACCTCATCGTAGTTTAGGCGTATTTATGAGTGCATAGGAAATCGCGAGTGGTCAACACATTATTGCACCAGGTTCTCCAATAAATTGTCTAATGATTTACTGAGTATTATTATTATTATTTATTATTTTATAGTCCATCCTACCACTGCGTCCGCACGGACTATTATGGTCCACCCCTAATTTATGTTTCCCCGACGAGATCCAGTTTTTGGATAAACCCAATAATCTTGTTCGGGGGTAATTTTTTCACTTCGCAGGCTATAAAAGCCTGACCAAAGACCTCGAATCTGATGCGACTCACCACTGGGCATTCTGAGACGATGTGCATGGCTGTTTCAGTGTCCTCAAGACACAGCCTGCATTCATCGTCTTCAGCCAGACCGATTTTGTGCAAATGCGCTTTCAGCCTGCAGTGACCTGTCATAATTCCTAGCGCTAGGTCCGCCAAGGTCGGTCCTCAATAGAACCTCAGCATGCTGGGGTCTATTCGTCCCGGCTGGAGACGATTACATTGAAATGCCGTTCTTGGCTCGTGACTTTTGACATTATATCCGAGGGCATCCATAGGGTGCTGTTTGTTAAAAGCTCCTCCTGCAGTTTTGAGCCTCCCATCACTATTGCCTCTGGCTTATCGATCGCTAATTGATATAGTTTGAATGTGGTCCGTTCCGCCTCCCTCTGCACTAGTAAGTGCAGGGGTGGTAGATTTAGTTGGCCCTCCATGGCTGCCGTGGGTTTAGTGAGATGGTGAGAAACGCACCTGTAATTGCAAGTCAAGCCTGTCTCGGTAGTCGGGTGAGCTTATGTTGGCCAATAGTATTTACTGAGTAAGAAGTACCCAACATCTATCTCAAAAATAATTAAAATTCGCCCAACATGTATGAGTGTTCCTTTTTTCATCAATGAATATTTATGCTTTCGAACAAGATAAGTTAACCTCAAGTAAAGACTGAGACAGTAAAAAATCTGACTGCATTAGAATATACACCCAATACGTCCCTGTTGTTTATACTGTTACTCTTCTTCACCGTGGTACGCAAGTCCGTCTCAAGACCAAAGTGAGTTGCCCACCTTTCTTCCATTATGAAATGTTTGTTTACTTTGTTCTACCGTGGTCTAGATTAAGGTCGCGAAGGATCAAGGACAATCCTCTCATTTCGGTGGAAAATAAAGATGTCGTTCTAGTCGATTACAAAACCGTTCTTGGACTTCCGCCACAACTCGACGTGTCATGGTATCTCAAAACTGTTGTGTAGAGAGTCATGCATATTCATGAAAACTATTTCTTGGCGACTTGATCCGATGAGATTGCGGTTTTAAATTTCATGTTGACTGATCGAAATTTCTCATCGTAATTGGATGTCTAATTTCTATTGGTGTCGGACTAGATACCTCCCAAGTTGCTGCACGAACTTACGGTTAGATAGAACAGTTTTTGGGTGCGCTGTTTTTCCAATCGATCAAGACGAAGAACTTTATATGCGCTACGTGGGCGTCATCGCGTTCCTAGATTGATAATTGAGTAATCATTGATTTGTAGCATTTACATATCATTAGTTGAATATTCGTTCAAACATTTCGAATATTCATTGAAGTACGAGGATGTATCGATATATAGTTAAACTAGAACAATATGTAATGTAATATATAATGTCAGTGTAAAGTTTCACGTGAAAGAGTTAAACCAGGGTTGCTCAATAAACTTTTAAAAAATTTCGATCTCAAAGTAAAAATCGAAAAATTGGAGTATCGAACCATAATCAAGTATCTATATTTGAAGAGGCTAAATAGTCAGCAGATTTACGAAGATATATCTTTTTTATATGTTTTCCTGATACTCCCAGATCTTTTGTGAAGATTTTTCACAAGATTTTTCCGCTTGTGCGAGTTAGGAGTTCAGTTGTGTTCTGGGTAGGCTTTGTTACTGAGATTTTACGCCAATTTAGGTCACACCACTGTTAATTTTTGACCCAATAGTGCGGTTACGAGCCCTCCTCTAGATATTGCTCCTGATGAATTGAATGAACATTTCTCCACGATATCGGAGAAAATCCTAACACAACTGCCTGTATCGAGTGTACCTTTCAATTTATCATTCAAAAAACAGATTCCACTCAGTCTATAGTTCAAATTCCGTGGAGGTTGGATTCATTGAGGTACGAGATATAATAAAAAGTCTCAGGGATACCAAGTGTACTGACTACTATGATATTTTAGTGCAAATAATTAAATTGAATATAAACACTATCATTCTACCGCTTACTTAATTAATTAACAGATGTTTGATAACAGGAAGTTTTCCAAATTGCTTGAAAATATTTAAAGTAATCCCAATTCATGAAAAAGGAGATCGTAAAGATAAAAATAATTACAGATCCATTTCACTTGTGCCAATATTTTCTAAGATTATTGAAAAAATAATAGCTAAATAAGCAGTAGATTACTTTGAGGAAAATGACCTTTTTTCAAGCAGTCAATATGGATAAAGGAAAGGTAGAAACACTGTAGACGCCATTATCAATTTTATTGATTTTACAATTGATTGTTTTGAGCAGGGAAAACATTGCATGACCGCTTTCGTTGACCTATCGGAGGCATTTGACTGCGTTTCTCACGACAGACTGCTCTATAAGCTACAGGTACGGTTTTGATGCAGTTTCTTCGAAGCTGATCAGCGCATTTTTGAGTGATAGGAAACAGGTGGTTTTTGCTGATGGTACATATTAGGGTATGAGGAATTTTAACATCGGAATCCCACAGGGTTCTAATTTAGGACCAGTGTTGTTTTTAGTTTTCATTAACGACATGCCTGATTATGTTCCTGAAGTGGAAACTACTCAATTGGCGGATGACACAACGTTTGAGGTTGAGTCCAGTGACCCGCAGGGTTTGCGGAAGCTGGAAACGGTGGCTTTAACGGGGGCTCATGAATGGTTTACGGCTAACGGTCTTAGCATGAATGTAAGTAAGACACGAACGTTAACTTTGAGTCTAAGATTGGGGTGTGGTACAGATGCCTCAGGCAGATTTCTGGGAGTGCATCTAGACGCTTCACTCACTTACCTGGGGTGCGCATATGGATGAACTGATAACAGCACTCAGCAAAAATATATTTGCTTTGAGGGTTCTTTCATACTCACTAACCACGACAACACTGATATCAGTTTATTTTGCTTTAGTAGAGTCTAAGCTAAGGTGTGGTGTCATATTGTGGGGCAACTCTGCCCGAAGGGAACCAGTTTTCAGATTGCAGAGACGTGCAATAAGAATTTTGGATGGGCTTGGATATAGGGAATGTTGCAAGCATGTTTTCAAGAGCCTTGAATTACTTACCTTTCCATCCATCTTCATACTTGAAAACTTAGTATATATACATAACAATAATTAAAGGTATCGTTTGCAATCTGATATACACGAGCATAACACCAGGAGTAAATCACTCATTAGGAAAAACTTTGTACGATGGAAAAAATCTTCCAGAATATTATGCGACGTCTCTGTATAATAGACTACCTGTTGAACTGAGAAGCCTACCAGCTGCAAAGTTCAAAAAACAAATAAAGGAAATACTGATCGATAATTATTTAAATATTTTAATATTAGCCTTCTACATATTTTATTTCAAAAAATTATATTTAATAATTATAACTTCTGAAAATGAATTAAAATAATGTCATATAAGTATCACTTATATCAAATGATATATAAAATAAACATTCATTATAAGACATCCGAATGGTATAAAAAAATCCAATAAATAAAAATTATTAACCAAAATCCTAGAAATTGAATATTTTGAATAGACAAAATTTTGTTTCTAATGATCAATCTTATAAAAACAAATATCTTTAAAAAATAACATAATCTTAAGAATTTCATCATAAAACTATTTTACTTAGAATATTCAATATTAGTGGATATCTAACTAAGTTACTTTATATAAAAACTCAAGATATGTAAAAACATTACTGAAAAACAAGTTTGAAGAGAGACTTTGCTTCGTCAGTATTCAAATAATTCATATATAAAATATAACATCAATCAACAACAAATATTTACTCACCCTTCAACAATTTAGAAAACTTCTGGTAAATGGATACTGAAAAATTTAAATGTAGTGTAACGGTTAACTATAGATAAATATTTCTGTGGTTTGGTTTCCTTAACATTCTTTATACGGATAGTCCTTGTGCTATAACAGAGGCCGTTAAATTGTCTTTCAATCTTTTAGATCAAGGGTAAACCACAGAAATATTTATCTATAGTTAACCGTTACACTACCTTAAAATTTTTCAGTCTCCATTTACCAGAAGTTTTCTAAATTGTTGAAAGGTGAGTAAATATTTGTTGTTGATTGATGTTATATTTCAGATACTGAATTGTTTCAGCCGTTACTATTTGGTAGTTGATCATAATTAAAACAAATTGTAGAAATTACTATGTTTTACTACCAATAAAAAGATATATTACACATTTTCTTGTGACTCGAGTTTCGGGAAATTAACTATCCCATCATCAGACAACTGTTGTTTGATGATAGTAATTTCTACAATTTGTTTTAATTTTAATGATGTTATATTTATTGAATATGAATTATTTGAATACTGACGAAGCAAAGTCTCTCTTAAAACTTGTTTTTTAGTAATGTTTTTACATATCTTGAGTTTTTATATAAAGTAACTTATTTTTTAGTTAGATATCAAGTAATATTGAATATTCTAAGTAAGATAGTTTTATGATGAAATTCTTAAGATTATGTTAGACATTTTTGCAAAATGTTTGTTTTCATAAGATTGATCAGCAGAAACAAAATTTTGTCTATTCAAAATATTTAATTTATAGGATTTTGGATAACAATTTTTATTTATTGGATTTTGTTATACCATTTGGATGTCTTATAATGAATGTTTATTTTATATGTCATTTGATATAAGTGGTACTTATATGACATTATTTTAATTTATTTTCAGAAGTTATAATTATTAAATATAATTTTTTGAAATTAAATATGTAGAAGGCTAATATTAAAATATTAAAATAATTTTATATACCTTCTATTAAGAATTATCCTCTATTTATGTTATCTGATCGATAATGTCTGTTACTCGATAGATGAATACGAGTCATTATGGAGAAAATAAATTCATGTCTGTTTTGGTTTAATTGTATCTTTACAATTGATTGACCATTTATTATTTATTAATTTTGGATTGTGGATGTAACTTTTATCTATACACTTTAATTTATATGTATTTATACTTTATTATTTATTAATTTTAGTTTGTAAATATTGATTTTATCTATACACTTCAATTTAATACTATTGTATTAAATATGTTTACCTGTACATCTTTTAATTTTGAGGCGCAAATGTTATTGTATCTTTACTCACTATGTGTTATAAATATTTATGTGTATGTGTTTGTTTTTTTAATTTATATAATGACTATCTCTTTGCAATTTCAATTTTAGAATTATTATGACGTTCTGGAAAACTCATTATTAATCATTGTAATCATTGTAATCATTAATCATTGTTGTGTTGTAATATTTGTATTTTATTAGTACTTATATTTGTTTGCTCTGACCTTTGAAAGCAATTCTTGCAATTCTGGATTAAAATTACTTGGAGATGAAAGAATTGTCAGTAATCCATGTATCATACCGCAATATGATAGATAATAAAGAAAACCTTCAAGTTGTGTACTGGTACCTTTAAAGCATAAAATTATGTCATCTACATAAACATTCTTTACTACTGTAAATTTGGCTATACGTGATATATTATATCACCTTGTCCAAACCGTGTATTAACAGCCATCGGTATGCTCAATAGCGAACTTACTTCATTATATTGTATGGATTCCAGTGTGCTTGAAACCAACCCACTGAATTAAATATTACCCTTTATTTTCGACTAGAGAATAATGCCTCACTGCTACTGTAACACAAAAGCACCTGTTGCACCTGCCTCCTAACGGCGTCATAAAAATGAAGATAAAATCCTCCTCTGAGTATAATAAAAATCTAAAGATTAAAATCAGTTGAAAAAAATTATATACAGTGTGATGCATACTCCAACAGTGAGGAGAAATGATTTTATAAGTTTAATGTACGTAAACAAGATTTCTGTAATATGGTTTTATTGGAGTTGAGGAAAAATTCGATGATTTTTTATGCACACGACCTCTATGACTTTTTAGAGAAAAATTTGAAACGAATGTACTAAAGTTAAACTAAATTTATTGAAAACTCACCTAAATCCCAAATTGGTAGTGAAAATGCTAAATCTAATCTAAATCAATCTATTCAAAACATTTAGAATTGAATTTTAAACATGCCCTTTATCACACTGTATCATTTTATAGACATATATATTATCATCACAGGTGGTGGAAATTAACTAATAAAGAATCACAAGAAATATGAAATAATGATCAAATTACTTAAACATCATCTAATACAAAATTTGTTTCTATTGGATATTGAAGATTTTCAAGTTCACTTATGCTTTTCTCATTTCCCGTTTTGAAAAATAGATAGCTCGTTTTCCAGAAAAAGAACCTGATAAATTATAACCCAAGCTCTTCAGTTAAGAGTTATTTAAATAAATAAAATAATCAGTAAAAAATAGATACATACCTTCTTACACCAGACACTTAGCAAAACTAAACAACATTTTGATAAGCATGGCTTATTCAAAATTTAGGTTATTTCACAGAAATACCTAATGAAAGAAGATACGACATAGAGTCAGCATTAGAAAGCCTCCACGCGCATATGTGATAATATCGGGTGATTTTTTCAGAGTGATAGAACTTTAAATTGAAATAAAACACATTTAAATTAAGATTGAAGCCAAATTTTTTTTTATTTGAAAGATAATTTTATGACATTTATGTTTTAAGAATAATTTCGGGCATATATCGACTAGCTCTGAGGAACCGCATTCGACCGAACCAATTTTGGAGCAATTTTTGGAGTAATTCAGGCCTTATTTCATCAATAGCACAAATTATGTTGGCTTCCAAAACGTCTATTATATCTGGTTTATCAGCATACACCAATGACTTGGCATAACCCCCAAAGAAAATAATCCAGTGGAGTTATGTCACATGACCTTGGAGGCCAATTAATTGGACCATTTCTCGAAATAATGTTATCGCTAAATCTTTCTTTAAATAAATCAATTGTTACGGTAGCAGCATGAGGTGTAGCACCATCTTGATGGAACCAAAACACTTCTGGGTCGATACCATTCAAATTTTGAAACAAATATCATTGATCATCGGTCTGTAACGAGCACCATTCACTGTAACATTAGCTCCAGCATCGTTTTTAAAGAAATATGGATCTATGATGCGTCCAGCGTGTAAAGCACACCATACAGTGCATTTTTCAGGATGCAATGGAACCTGCAGAACTTCTTGAGGATTGTTTTCACTCCATATGCGGAAACTTTACTTGTTTACATAGCCGTTCGACCAGAAATGAGCTTCACCACAATTTTACGATAAAAAAGTGGATCAACTTCAAGCAGTTCTAGGGCCCAATCAGCAAACAAACGCTTATTATGGTCAAGTCGCTTTAGTTCTTGAACCAGTTGGATCTTGTATGGGTGTAGATCAAGATCTATACGCAAAATTTTTCATGTGGTGGATGCACAGAGTCCAACTTGTTGTGAACGTGGACGAATAAACAAATCTGGATGATCATTAACACTATGATTTACAGCAGCGATATTTTCTTCTGTAGGTAAAGTTCTTTATCTTGCTGTTGTTGTTGCATCGAGTAGAGAAAATGTTGTCCGAAATCCAACGATAGTTCGACGAATAAGCTGCTTTGATGGACGATTATGTAAACCATAAATATCACGAAATGCTCTATTAGTTTGGCGAATAGAACACTGATTTTGAAAATAGATTTCAACAATTTGTAAACGTTGTTGCAACATGAGTCTTTCCATGATAATTTGTCAATGGTTACTGAACAGAAATGTCAAAGCAACATGGCTTCTACCTTCTGTCAAATCGCAGTTATCCCTATCGAAACTTCTATCACTCTAAAAAAACACCTGATACAAAGAATTTCTCAAACAATATGAATATTGAAAATTCATTATGAAGAAGGTTTTTGAATATTACAGATAATAACTGAAATTAATTCTCCAGAAGCTCTACAGATGATCATCTAAATCAAGCTCTTGAAAACATTTAGAATTAAATTTTAAACATGTCCTAGATAACACTGTATCTTTTCATAGGCATATATATTATCATCACATGTGGTGGAAATTAACTAATAAAGAATCAAAATAAATATAAAATGATGACCAAATCATTCAAACCTCACCTAATACAAAATTTCTTTCTATTGGATATTAAAGAATTACAAGTTCACATTCCAAAAAATGTTCCACATAGAATTCAAAAAGGTCTTTTTTATTTCTCTTTTTAAAGAAGGTATTTCATTATAAAGTACAATGGAAACCGTTAGTTATGAAACAAAACATCATTGAAATATCCACCACAGAAACGCTGGCAGGAATGAAGTCGTTGAACCCAATTTTCCATGACTCTCTCACACAAATCAGGTTGTATGTTAGCAATTACTCGTTCAATATTGATCTGTAAATCGTCTTAATTTGCTGGATGATTGCTGGAAACCAATGATTCAATGTAACCTCAAATAAATAAGTCCAATGGAGTTAAATCGAAGGAACGAGGCGAATAATCCGTCCATTTCTTGAAATAATCGAAACACCGAATGTTGTTTTCAATAAAGTCATGATATCATTGGCAGTATGACAAGTGGCACCGTCCTGTCGAAACCACATGTTCTGCAAATCAAGACGAATCAATTCAGGACATAAAAAATCAGTCAAAATTGAAAGACAGCGATTTCCATTGGCAATTACCGCCTTATGAGCTTCGTTGAAAAAAATAAGGTCCAATGACTCCTCCAGCATAAAATACGCACCAAACAGTAAGTTTGGCAGAACGTAATGGCAGTTCTTGATATTTTTCAGGTTTATCACCAAACCAGATACGGCAATTCAGCTTGTTAACATAACCGTTTAACCAGAAATGAGCCTCATCGCTGAGAATAATTTTCTTATGAATATCTGCATCATTTTCCATTTATTCTAAGCACCAATTACTGAATACACGACGTTTTAAACGATCTGTTCTTGGGTTAAAACAATTTTGTATGGATCTTAACCAAGGTCTTTTCGTAAAAGACGTCTAGGAGATGCCTAGTTCTTGTGAACGTCGAGAAATCGATAAATTTTGGTCTTCATGAACACTTTCATGTACGGCAGCAATATTCTCTTCACTTCTGGCATTTCTTTGTCTCACTGGCACCGTAACATCATGAAGTGTAAAATTTGTTTCAAACTTCTTCACTAAACCTTCAACTGTTCTTTTATCTGGACGATTTTAAAGACAAAAAATTGGAGTTAAGGCACGTAAAGTTAGAGTAACCAAATCGCGATTTTTCATAATAAATTAAGATTCTTTGTTAACTTTATTGGAGTGTGTATCTTTTCATGATTAAATAGTAATCATTGACAAATACAACTGTCAATGTCACTAATAATTGATGGCTGCCATGCGTGTGTAATGTTAATTTAAAAATGGGGCGTTCCAATTGGAAGAGTCTTTACATGATATATTTTAATTATTATATAATCTTTTGAAATAAAGGAGAAACTTTGATGCATTAACACTATTTTTCCATTAGTTCTTGTTCTGATTGAGGATTATACTTAATTAGACACTATAATGTATTAAATAGCTATTTTATTTTCATATAGTTCGAAAATAACTGTACCATTTTGAATTTTCCCAAATTTTTAGCACGCGTGTATTTGAAGTCAAAGGTAACCACGTTATTTTGGAACTTATTCATTTCAACTTTTTCGACCAATAGGAAATTTCTCATGAGTGACAATGCTGTGACAACCAACAATAGATCGTAATGAACGAGAGGACTAAAAACCTTTACGTCCAGTGAGTGTTTTTAAAAATTATTTCAATGAAGAATTCTCATCATTCACTGTCCACCGTTCCGTCATTTTCGAAAATAGCACTTTTCCCTTTTCTGGTGAGTGTCAAACTGAGACGTTGTCAGCCTGTGAGAACAGTAGGTGGTGCAATCAATCATCCGGAATGTCATTATTTCAAGACCCGTTCCCTAAAACTCTAACAAATGAGTGACAGTGGGATTGATCTTAACCCAGTGTCTTTCTGATAGGTAACAGCTTACAGGCTCCGTGAAACCTATTCCGGACGCCTCCTTAGATGGCGATATGTAAAGTGGACTTTCTTATTCCGGATAATAAATCCTTTCGAAAAAGGCATAAACTTATCTATGAAGCGCGTGTGGTGGATGGAATTACTGCTAGATGCCGCATATCTTGCCGGGCTACTTTATGACCGGCCATATGGACTTTTGGGAATGCATAGACTAGGGGGGACGAGGGTGCGCACAACTGTCAGATTAAGGATTAGTCGGTAGCTGGTTATTATCATCTGAAATATTTTTATAAGCACCGTAGATATTGTGAGTTCTAGGACCAGGCAATAATTTCCTAGAATTAAAATGAAACTTGTTTGTGGACCACACAGCTGGTGAAAGTTGCATAAAGTTCACCAATAATATTAGGAGTAGAAATAAGTTCGTGCTATTTTGATGATAATAGATGTCACTACCTGTTCATTATTCCATTGGCAAAACCTCCTTTTGAAGTGTCATCATTAGGCTGTCTTTTCAGTATCTGTCATTTCGCTGAAGTGTAAACAACATAGTTTCTGAGTGCTCTGAAGATGTCAACTTTAGTACCGAATAATGTGTTTTTGCCAGGAGTTTCACTTCACTACTTCAATATAAAGAAAAAGGTGAAACCAAAATCGCTAACCCACCACAGCGGAAGCTATGATGAAAAGATGAAAGGAAATTAAACTAAAACAGTCTAATTTGCGCTAGCATTTTTGTCCGTCCGCACATGAAACATCCTACTTCGTAAAATGCCTCATAGTGCGCCAATGAAAAGACAATTAAAACTTGTCTTTTTTGAATGAATCCCAAATTGTCAACATGATAGTAAAAATGCAATTCTTACTCCCTATCTATTTACTTCAACTTTGCAATTGAAATAGTGACTCTTATTTACAATATAATACAATTTTACAGTAAGCTTGAAGTTCGAGACTTAAAGTCTTTGAGGTTCTCCTAGAATATTGTTCTCCAAGGTGTCGGAATGATAGTGCTTTCTCCAAGAATAGTTCCTATTCTGCATATAATCAGCAGGTGTTCAGTTTCGAATTGTTCCAAATGACCAGTAGAGCATCCGGAACCAAGATGGTGCGGTAATAGAATACTCTAGATCCGGCACAAGGAATATTGTCTGGCATTTAGATAATCCCAGCAAAAAGGCACTCCTGCAAGATTGTTCAGTTCCAAGAACATTCAGTACTAAGATGGTTCAGTACTAAGATCTCCGGTACAAAGACGCCTTCTGATTAGACGTCTTATAAGAAACAATAAAAATTCTATATTCCACGATTTTCATAGATTAGGTACGTTAATTCTATAAAAATACCACTATTTGTGTCTTCGTATTAACTCACAATACGAAAGGAAATTCTACCCTTCTTGAAAACAATGCAACTCTACAGCGCATGCGATAACAGCTTCTACTTTCATTGCGGAAACTCCAAACTTCTTAATGGTCTTAGTTTAATCACATTAATGGAAATTTTTTTTGCGATTGTAATTGAAATCAACAGCGAAGCGTTTTTTAACGTTACAAAGACTGCCGAACATTATCATATTTTAGTGGATGTTTATGGTGACCATGCTCTAGCTGAACGAACGTGTCAGAAGTGGTGTGCCTGATTTAAAAGTGGCAATTTTGATTTGGAAGACGAATGGGGTGCCAAAAAAGTTAAAGGATGAAAAATTAGAGATAAGACTCGATAAAGATTAATCACGAACGCATTCTTCAAACTATTGAGGACTTGGGCGACATCCAAGGTTCTAGCACCAAGCAAATCAAGCAAAGCAGGTGGAGCCCCCAAATAAGATGTGGATAATGGTCTGGTCAAAGAGAGAGCTGGAAAGTTTAGCATTTCAAGTTTCTATGGAAGCAAGAGAAGTGCTGGCCCCTCCAAGTCCATATTTGAGTGTAGAAAAAGAAGAAAGAAGAGTGGTTGGAGACAAAAACGACACAGGAGGCATGGAAGTCCTAGCAGCGTTTCAGAGTCAGAGGTGTCGCTCTCAGGAAACGAGTTGGAGACTGATAGAGATCGGTCTTATTCAAAGAGTCGCAGTAGGTCACCATAATACACTAGCACTGATACCATAAGTCATCGTAGAAGAGGAGGAAAACGTGGAAGACATTATAGACCTGGCAGACTCTCTGAATGATCGTAATACACCGAAAGATGGAAGATGGTTGGCGCACCATTTACAAGATTATAATAATCCAGGATGCCAACGTGGTTATGACAAAGAAGCTGATGAAGAAGATAAGCGTGGAAGTTACATCAACTAATCTCGACTTATGTATTTCGTTCTTTCCTTGAGTCAATTAAATATTGTAACTCTAAAAACGCTTGGAGTGACTCACCCAGCCATCGTTTAAAAGCAATGGGAATGATCCGAAAGTAAGGAAATTGGGTGACGTAAGAACTGAAGCCAAGAGACGTCGAACGCCGTTTTTCATGTGTGAACAACTGCTCTAACGGCAAAAAGGAATAGGTTTTTGCATAGAATCTTTACTGACGATGAAAATAAACTCCATTACGATAATCTAAAAGGTCGAGCAATGCCTCATCATCAACTGTCAAGTCGAATATTCATGGCGAGAAGATTATGCTGCATATTTGCTGGAACCAGCTGGGTGTGGTGTATTATGAGCTGCAATCATCGAACGAAAAGATAACAGGGGAGGTCTACCGAACTCAATTGATGAGTTTGAGCCGAGCATTGCGAGTAAAATGGCTGCAATACGGCGAGAGACATGGCAAAATTATTGATACTGCATTATAATACACGGCTACATGTTGCGTTCTGTTAAAACGTTCTTAGAAATGCTCAAATGTGAAGTCTTACCGCACCCGCCGTACAGGCCAGACATTGCTCCGATTACCACCTCTTTGGATCTATTCAACATAGCCAGGCTGACCAGTGTTTTTCCAATTACGATGAAATCAAAAAATGGGTCGATGCATTGATAGCGGACAAAGAGTCAGCTCTATTTTTGCGATGGGATCCTTCAATTGCCAAAAAGATAAGGAAAAGTAGTGGCTAACGACGGAAAATACTTTGATTTTTGAATGTATAACCAATTTTTCACAATAAAGTTTAAATTTTCGGTAAAAAACCGCACTAACTTATTTATATTCCTAATATATTTTTCTGTGGAAGAACAAAGAATTTGACAGCGATTTTGTGATAACCTCAAGCATTCTGTCTTCGTTCTATTCTTAACCTCGTGATCATACTCGTATTTGAAGGCAAGGTACGTGATATATTTTTATTGATTGTTCTTATTTAATATAAAAACAGTCGTTTGTAAATTATAGGCGGGAGTTTCAAACGCTGTTGTGGAGAATGTGCTACATTTTTTAAATTTATATAAAGCTTTTTTCAGAATAGTATTTGTTATTTATAAGGTTTATATGATACAGTTGTATTTGCTGAGTATGTATGTAATTTCGGCCAAATATTTTCTATAGATTCTTCAATGTTTTTGAGTGCTGTGAGATTAGTGCATTTCGGTTTAATTTTTTTTAAAAATCAGAAACAAAATTAATCTTATTTTGTGGAAGTTCATAAAATTATTCTATTTTAATACTTAAAATAAAAAAAAAATGTCTCCCAAGTAATATACCCTTTAAACGATATCGTTAATAAATAGACTGAAGAGGATGGGACCTAGAATGCCACCTTGGGGAATTCCTGTGATAATTACTTTAATATCTGATTCAAATGTATCTTCGGTCTCTTTTTGCGTCTGTTTTTCGACGCCTACTACGCAAGTATGTAAGATTGTCAAAATTTGTTGAAAGATCTAAATACGCACCTATTGAATTAATTAAAATATCCATCATTTAGCCAAAAAATTCGGAATTTTCTGATTTTAATTTCGAACTTATTTGTAAAGAGTCTTTCATTAACAGCGCCACATTTTGTTTTGTGAATAAAACTCATTATTTATTTGAAAATTATTGAAATTTTTATTTCGTTATAAAGTAGAATGGATAGCAATTACTCGTTGAATATTGATCTGTAAATCGTCTAAATTTGCTGGATGATCGCTGTAAATCAATGACTTAATATGACCCCAAAGAACGAAGTCCATTGAATCAAAAATGAGCTTCATCGCTGAGAATGATTTTTTTATGAAAATCTGCATTATTTCCGAATTTTTCTAAGCACCAATTACTGAATACACGACGCTTTAAATGATCTGTTGGTTTGAGTTCTTGATTTAATACAATTTTGTATGGATGTAAACCAGGGTGTTTTCGTAAAATTCGCCACAAAGACGTCTGGGAGATGTCTAGTTCTTTTGAACGTCGGAAATCGATAAATTTTGGTCTTCACGAACTCTTTCACGTACGGCAGCAATATTGTCTTCACTTCTTGCATTTCTCCATGCGTGAATAATGTCACATTAAAAATGGGGCGTTCCCATTGAAAGACCCTTTATAAGGGTATGATAGTCTTTCCTACTGTTCACAGATGCTGCTTAATTAATCTGTAAAATGCTACAAACTCAGCAATCATCAAAGTTTGCGAGGAAGAAAGATCCATATGTTCGTACCGCTTGAAATTTCCATATAAATATAAAACATTGAGCTTCGCTTATTTGCATTCACACCTAGTGGGCTTGGCACACAAGCCCATTCAATGTTGATTTACATACCTAATAGCTTGATTTCAGCCTCGTCCGAGTAGCTAGCTGGAACGGACTATCATGCCTTACATCAATACGTAAGCCATAAATCTGGAAATAAATACTCCAGAAGACGTGCATGCGAGAAAATTATGACGGTTATTAGGCTTAATTGAGTATCGTCGTTATTCTGCTTTATGGACAGCATAGTATGAATTGTATGACAGCCTTCACCTCGATACCGTCATCGATACCTTCAATTAATGAAACGGGATGTAACTATCGCATAAATGGTAGGTGAGATACCTGGTGGACAAAGGAGCCGTTAAGAGTCTTGTTTTAATGTTCAATTGAATAAGTCTTCACTTGATGAAAATCCATATTAAATGAGGTTATTCTAATTCTCACCTTTTTGTATCATTATAATAATAATAAGAAATTTATTTACAAAAATTACATGATGAATGGTAAATATTTCAACTTAAATAGCATCAATTTACAAAAAAAAGAAAAAAAATAAACACAGAATGCACCATGCAGTCAAGATGACGGACCAAACCATCAGTACCTCCTCAAAATACAACATCACAGAGGGGCCGCAGCCATCCTGTCAATGTCGTCTCTTGACAAATCCATTAACCCTTAACTTTCTTTCTGAATAAACATAGACTTCTGATTTGGAGTGGAATCTGAGAGAAGATCCTCGGAGCCGTTTAATAATAAGATTTCTAACCCACTTCCTTAGATGTTCTCTCTGTGACATAATCAGATCTTTTCTTACATCTGGTGTCGTGAACATGCTTAATAAAAGGTAGATATTCCTTGCTCTTATATTGTAAGCAGAGAAACCCATAATAATAATGCCTCTCCAAATCGAACACTGCTACTTCCTCAAAAAGTTCTTGGATGGGATAAGTTCTTTCCTTGCCGTATATAATCTTAAGATAGGTTTTTTGTATCACCTGAAGCTGTGCTTTGTGACATTTGTACGCTCCACTCCAGCCCGATATCCCATACTGTAAGTGAGATTCGACAAGTGCGTGGTAGAGAACCTTCAGCAGTCCAATATCTGTTAGTTTTTTCATATGTTTGAGGAGAAATAACAGGGATCTTGACTACTTTGCCGATGTGAAGGTCCCATCTGAGGAGTGCATCAAATTCGATCCCAAGGTAGGTTTTCAATTTCACGCATTCTATAATATTTACTGACTCATCATCCCGCAATACAAGTTGATCATAGTTTGGTAGGCCAGATGTTCTACAGGAGAATGCCATGCATTTCGACTTCTCCATGTTCAGAGTCAGGTCCATTTCACTCAGCCAATCCCGTATCAACTTCATATTCTCCTCCGCCTTGCTCACAACTTCGTCTCAACTAGAACCAGTGAAAAGAACCACAGTATCGTCTGCGAAAGATGACATGTCGGCATCCACCCTCCAAGACAGCAATCCACCAATATATAACAAAAATAAAACAGAACCTAGGACTGTCCCCTGAGGTACGCCGGTTTAAATTTTTAGTAGTTCACTTATATCTCCGTCAATTTGCACACATTGGGTCCTATCCTCTAGATACGATCGGAACAAATCACCAGCAACTCCTCTTATGCCAAGGTCGTCCATGACGTCCAACAGTTTTTGGTGCTTAACCGTGGCAAAAGCCTTAACTAAGTCTAAGAAGACTCCCACTGCGCATTTCCCCTCATCTAGTGCTCGATAGATACTCTGTCGATATTTCCGGTCTGAATCCGAACTGCCTTGTGGAAAATAAATTGTTCTTTTCCAAAAATTCAACCAATCGTACTTTGATCACTTTTTCTACAACTTTCCTTATTGTACTTATCAGCGATATCGGCCTATAGTTGGAAATATTCTTGCGATCACTTCTCTTGAAGAGCCTTATTAGAGCTGTCTTAAGATTATCTGGGAATTTTCCTTGTGTGAATATATTATTCATTAGGTAAGCTAGAGGACGCTTTTTGAGCTCACCTATGACCTTCAAATGTTCCGATGTTGTTCCATCAACTCCAGGACACTTATGATTTTTGAGTCCCTTTGCAATGGCAAATATTTCTCGTTCATCCGTTGGTCTCAAAAACATTGTTTTATCCTCCCTATTTCTTCCTGAGATACAGATCAATGGTTTATTTATCCTCCCAGCTAACTCAATACCGACATTCACAAAGTGCGAATTGAATACCTCAGCAATTTTTTCCGTATTTTTTATAATGCCATTTTTGTAATCGATTTCACCAATCCCAATTTGGGCTTTTGTACTCCCTGTTAGGTCCCGGATGTTATCCCACAGTTTTTCTGAACTATCTCTATTCTTTCCAATTTGCACGGAGTAGTAATCTTTCTTAGCTGTTTTTATTAGATTGGTGAACTTATTCCTATATTACTTGTACTTTCTTAATAATTCATTGTCATTCGGGTTTCTCAGTACCAATCTATAAATTTTTTGCTTCTTATCAGCTGACTTCATCAAACCTCTTGTTATCCTCTTTACTTTAGAGTACCCTATCTTTTGTTTGATAGATGATCCATAGCATTCCTTATCTTTGTAACTAGACATTAAGAAATGAGAGTCCAAACAGAAGTAATCACTCCAGTTCTACTGCCATCGACTCGTAGAGTTTTTTCCGATCCAATATAGCTAGATTTTTTTATAGGAGGCCGCTGTTTTCTGCAAGTTGATATTGGATGTTGGCAAGTGTGGGAAAATGGTCTGTAATATCGCAATGAATGACATATAATTTGCAACTTATAGGATGCATCGAATCTTTAACAAATATATGGTCCAATAAAGTATTGGACGAATTTTGAACTCTAGTGTATTCATCAATCAGTGAGTGAAATCCGAATTCTCCTAATATGTTCAGGTAATCATGGCAATAGTCCGAATCTGATCTTATATCTATGTTAATATCTCCAGCAAAAAAATATGTACGTTTGTTGTCCACACAGCGTTTCAAGTAATCAAAGAGATGTTCATTAAATTTATACAATTGTTTTTAAATCTTAATTATACTACAATTGTTTCTCTATCACAGTAGCATCTTTGGGTAGGTGGTATTTTACATATTTGATTAAATTTGTTTTCGAAATCGGTTTCTATTTATATTAGAGTAGAAAGAAAAATTTTTATTGAGCACTAAACTCCAAAAAGGGGGGTCTCTGTAAATTCCAGTTATCTTAATATGTTTAACAGGGGTGAGTTATTTAGGTTTAATTGTTCGTATTATTCCAATTTTGTTGTATTAATTTATCTCTAGTAACTCTTACACGTAGGCATAACTTTTATTTTCAATATGTAAAATGTCGAATTTATTATTGAAAGTAAAGGGTCTTTCATTAACAGAGCCCCATTTTATTTTGTAAATAAAACGCATTATTTAGTTGAAAATTATTGAAAATTTTATTTCATTATGAAGTACTGTCATGGATTTTGTGAATTACATCTTGTAAACGTGTTATAATCATTAATAAAAAGCTCAGAAAACGAAAATCAATAAAATTCAAGGAAAAGATTCACCCGTGTATGTATGTTGACTCGTTAAAGTGTAATCAAATAAAAATTAATTAAATTAGATCAATTGAGACAAAAATATTAATAATTTAACTCATAAACATACTCATAAGCCAAAAATTATTAAGAAAGGCACATTTGGAATTCACAATCACTAGTCGAGTGAAAATTCTTTAAACTATAGTCAAAAATCAAAAATCCTTTTGAAAATCTTGAATAGAATTCACAGGGAGCATTAAATGTATAAATATCAAATGTTTGAGACACCCAAAGTTGCAAGAAATAGAAGTAATGCGAATTTGAACTTATGAAGAAAAAAGTATAAAAAAATTTGTTATTTTCATGATTCCTCTCTAAAGTGCATTGAAATTATTAACAATTCACAAGTTCAATTAGATCTAACAAGTTTTCATACTAGGAACATTAAATAATAAATTCATAACAATAGGAACCCAAAACCTGGGACTTCTAATTGATAATAAAATTTCATTTAAAAATATTTATATCAATTGGCGCCCAACGTGGGGCTGCTAATTAATAATAATTAATATTGAAAAATTTCATATAAAAAAATTTAACAGTACAAGGGATACCGTTGGTTATAAAACAAAACATCATTTAAATGTCCACCACGGAAACGCTGACAGAAATGAAGTCGTTGAACCCAATTTTCCAAGACTCTATCACACACTCTATCACACGTATGTTAGCAATTACTCGTTCAATATTTATCTGTAAATCGTCTAAATTTGCTGAATGATTGTTGTAAACCAATGACCCCAATGTAACCCCAAAGAAAGAAGTCCAATGGAGTTATATCGCAGGAACGAGACGGATAATTTATCGGTCCATTTCTTCCGATTTTTTCTAAGCACCAATTACTGAATACTCGACGCTTTAAATGATCTGTTAGTTTGAGTTCTTGGGTTAAAACAATTTTGTGTGGATGTAAACCAAGGTCTTTTCGTAATATTCGCCACAAAGACGTCTGGGACAGTCCTAGTTCTTGTGAACGTCGAGAAATCGATAAATTTTGGTCTTCACGAACACTTTCACGTACGGCAGTAATATTCTCTTCTCTTCTTGCATTTCTTTGTCTCACTGGCACTGTAATATCATGAAGTGGAAAATTTGTTTCAAATTTTTTCACTAAACGTTCAACTGTTCTTTTATCCGGACGATTATAACGAGTTAAAGCACCTAAAGTTAGAGTAACAGATCGCGATTTTTCATAATAAATTTGGATTATTTGTAAATGTTGTTGGAGTATGTATCTGACCATGATTAAATGATAGACATTGACAAATACAACTGTCAATGTCACAAATAAACAATGGCTGCCGTGCGTGACTAATGTCAATTCAAAAATGAAAGACCCTTTAAACTATAAATCCGATTGATCTGTTATTAAGGATTTCGAAGGACAGTGCAGTTTCTGCGAAATTTCATGATTATTGTAGGACTAGAAGATTGAAAACAGCAACAAAAGTTTTGTGTGCAAAGCAGCATTGAGCGGCAAAGAAACCATAGCAAAAGTTTCAAGATGTAGTTTGAATATGGCAGATTAAAATGTATACTAACGACACAAAGGCTGAAACAAAATTTCGTGAGGATCATGGATGAAAGGTATGAAAAAGCGCGCAAAAGCACTTGACTTCACAACAGTGCTTTTCACATTTTAAATCTAATTTCAATTGTTCCATTGAAGGATAAAATCCTATCGTATCAAGTAAATAAGGCTGTCTTGCACGGAAACTTGAACTATCGACTTGAAAGACGGGCAACATTGAAAAATTGTTTGGGAACTGACTCATTCCATAGCTGTTCAATATAGAGCAGCACTTAAATTGGATTGCGAGAAAGAGAGGACCAGAAGATATCGTCTTCTTCCTCTCGAGCGAAAATGAAGACATCAAGAAAGACAGGTTGTTCGCCTGGGGCGGTTCAGGTCCCGGCAAGGCAAATAGCAGTCGGCAATTGTCAGTGGCGGACTTTCGCGCCATAGTTTCGGTGTTTATTGCTCTTTCCTCAGCTCAAGCTGAAAGAATGTAGCTTTGCCTAAATCGAGTGTGAACGACCTAAATGGATGCTGCACTGATTGGGTGTTTCTTAACGATTTCAATAAAAAGAAGTTTATTGGTAACGGGCTAATTTGAGTATGTGTTACTTCAAAGGTATACAGGGAGAGCTTTAAAGTTCTTTCTAGTGGTAACATCGAAGGGTTCATCTAGCATAGAAGTTTTGTCAAAAGTGCGCAATACTCGGACGTATTCTGACAAGCATATTGCACGCATAACAATGAAACAGGGAAAATTCACTATTGGATGGGGTAGTCCGTTACTTTGTGATAGTTCATTTTTATGGAATGAAATAAGATTTTACTTTGTTTTCTATCACTTTTTTATTATTATTGATATACAGTGACTCGAGTTTCGTAGTGTTTACTACATTTTCAAACTGAATGAACAAATTAGATCTCAACTATTATATATGCTGATTGTAGGCTTCGGCAGAGCTTCGAAGAGAGGGGTTTTCCAAAGTTCCGTCTGTTCGTTTAGTAGTTTTATTATTGGTACGTGCCTCTTATATTTTTCAATTTCTATGGATTCCAGGATGTCAAGTTTTTTCCCTTTCGCTTCCACGTGCAAGATAACAAGGTTGTTCAATTCTGGGAACGTGTATTGAAGAAATGGTTCGCAAAATTGGAATTATTCTTCCGGATCCTAAAAGCAGATTGATGCTCTTTGTACCTTTTATGGAGAGGTCAGCCCGTTTGTCCTATATACACACTATTACACTGTTTGACAACTTAATTTATAGACTCCAGAATTATTCAGTCGGTTCTCTTTGTCTTTCGGATTAAAAAAGAGATTAGAAATTTTATGGGATGGTGTGAAAACTGTAACTATGTTAATTTTTGATAAAATTTGAGCTATTTTTTGTGAAATTGGTCCAAAATATGTAAGTTTTATGAATTTATTGTTATTATGATCTGATCACAGAAGATCTAGGAGTATCAGGATAATAATAATAATAATAATTTGGAAATGAGGTAAATTTGTTTACGAATTAGTTGCTTTTGTTTTTGTTCATGACGGAATTTATAGTTTTGGTTTCGAACTGATTTTTTGTGGCTATTTGTCTAATTGTATTCAATTCTCTCTTTAACGTAATAATATCTAAAGGAATTGAAAATGCTCTATGTACCATTGATCCATAAGCAGCTAGTTTATGATTAATAGCTGCTTATAGATCAATGGTACATAGAGCATTTTCAATTCCTTTAGATAATATTACCTTAAATTAAATATAAGCGGTGCTTATTGTGGCCATTAATTTAATTCTAAAAGTTTTTTGAATAAAAATTTTTTTGAAATTAAAATTGTAGAAGACTAACAGATTGAATCTGTTTTGATATTCAAATTTTGTTATATTTCTTCTATCAAGTAAAAAGCCTTTTTCTATTTTATTCTTATAAAGGTTTCGATAAAATTCATTGCAATATTGAGTACTTTTCCTCTACTTCCAGTTGTTTCGCCCCCACTACTTGTTATTAGGAGTACAAATAAGTTTCCGCCGTTTTTTAACACAAATTAAATATTTATTATAGAAGAACGGTAATATAAATTTATTTAAAATATTGCCCATCACTTGCAACCACTTTTCCCCATCTCTCAGGCAGTATTCGAATCCCACGTCTGAAGAACTCCATGTCTTTTGAGGCTATCCACGAATCAACCCAATTTTTGGTATCCTCATAAGATGTGAACCGCTGCGCCGTTAGAGCATGTGCCATGGACCGGAACAGGTGATAATCGGACGGTGCAATGTCTGGTGAATACGGCGGGTGGGGTAACACTTCCCAATCAAGTGTTTCCAAGTACTTTTTCACGGGAGCCGCAACATGTGGACGAGCATTGTTCAATATCTCTCGGCTTTAATTCGTACGGAACCCAATTTCCTTGTTTATGAATCATTCCTAATGATTTTAAACGATGTGAGACTGCTTGTTGAGTGACTTCTAATGTTAGAGCAAATTCTTTTTGTGTTTGAGATTAATCTTCCTCCAATAATTCCTCCAAATCTGCATCCTTGTAAATTTTTGGTCTTCCACTGCGATATTTGTCTTCTACGTCGAAATCACCGTTTTTAAACTTTTGAAACCACTCTCGACACGTTCTCTCACTCAAAGCACCCGCACCATATGCTTCTACGAGCAATTGATGCGCCTCAGCAGCAGATTTATTTAGATTAAAGAAGTAAACTAATATTTCCCGCAAATGACGCTTACTTGGTTCAAATTTTGACATTTTCAACTTATAAAAATTATATTTTACCAATATAAAATCAATGATATTAATAGGTTATGTTGTTCTTGAATGTCCAAACTATTTTTTAAGCCGGTTATCATCTGCGAAAGCTAACCGAAACTCCGTGCCGCGCCATCTACACTAAAACGGCGGAAACTTATTTGTACTCCTAATAATTTCTGAAGCCATGATTTTCCTTGTGAAGGGTCTTTTCTGATTTTCCTTTATGGATTTGTAGGATTCCATTATCATTTTAACATTCACATATTTTCTTTTATAGTTCCTTTTGTCAGTGTCTTAAGTTCAGCGTTTTCATCTTTATTTCTATCATTGAGGTCCCTGAGTTTCTTCTTTTCTTCCTTAAGATCTATCAAATCAATTGTTTCTTTAGTTAGTTTGTTATTAAAAAAAAACAACAACAACACGGTAACTACGCTATATTGACAAAACAACTAAAACAAGCAAATAAAAAATGTGAGACAAAAAATTGATAAAAAGAAATATAAAATAGGAAAACTACAGACTTACTGTTCCATGCATGAACAGTAAGTTAATTTTCCAAAAGACGCCATCTACGAAGAAGAAACTACTACTGAAGTTCTCAGAAAAATTTCAGATGTTATCAATCTGACGACAGACTGGAAATTTCCAGAACTTCGTTCCCCTCGAAAATCGCCATTACAACACACTTTAGTGTTTTACGGATAGTCTAACTCACTAGTTACAAATGGAACTTACTTTTGTAATATAATGAAGGAAACCTTCACGGAATTTACATATCTTTTTTTCATTTCCATAAGGTTTCCATGAAATGCTGGAATTAATTTAGGATAAAATTATGTATCAGTGATATCAGTATCACCTTCAATAGAAACTTATTACATTTTTTGGTTAGATTGTTGTAAGTAATCATTCTGTTCGGGTTCATTAAATTTCTTATCTCTCAATATGGAAAAGATAAGTCAGGTCTTTCGAAAAATACTAGTACAAAATTCTCCATTTTATGGTACATTGGCATCATTAAGAAACTTTTCAACTACGATGAAAGGGAAAAAATTTATTCTCCAAAAACAGTTTGAGGGTGTTCCTAAAGAAACTGATGTGAAGATCGTAGAGGAAGAATTGTTACCTGTGAAGGATGGACGTAAGTATTATCTCTAAGGCCGTAATGATGGCTTATTTTTCATTTTCTGTACAGAATTCTTGTGTGAAAGTGTTTACATAAGTGTGGATCCGTATCAAAGGGCTTATTATCAAAGACCAGGTGATGTTCTTTTAGGTTCTCAGGTTGCTAGGTGAGTGCAGATATTTTTTTACCAGAATTTTGAAATTTAACATTTGAATAAAATAGAAGAGTCCCTTCAGTATAGTCAAACTAAAAATACTGTATATACTAAAATATTGCCTACTTATTGGCTATATTTCACTTTAGGGCAGTTTTCTCCCTTAAAACTGACTAAAAAATTATTTAAAGTAAGTAACCTAACCTCTGAATGTCTAGAACAACAACCAATGTTTTCATTCAAAGATGAATATATTGCAGTTTCCTTCTCTATCAAAAACATGTTTCTTTGGTTGCCACTGTTGTCAATTAATGAAAAGTTTTAAATAAAGCATTTCCTTCAAAAATCACTACTAGAATTTGAGCTTTCCCGACTTAAGATATTCCATAATATGGTAGTTAGGATATGAAATTAATATTTATTACACAAAAATTGAGTAATTTTTTGGGTAGAAAGTGGGCTGTATTCATCATCGATGAATTTGTGGTATTAATATTGCCAGGTCTTTTATTACAACAGCGCATACGTGATAGCTTATATTTAAAATATACAAAACAATCTTTTCCTTTCCACCCTTATCTGCATAGAGGAAAAATATACATGAGAGCCTCAAATCCTAGTTGCGGACAACCAATTAAAATAATAGTTATGTATTCATATATCACTCTTCTGTTAGTATATTAAGTTTCTTTATCTTTAAATGATATCACATTGAAGAATTTTATACAAAAATTTTAAGCTTCCGCACTTGAAATATTTTCTTCAGATACTCATAAAAGTAGGAACTCAATAGATCAGTCATTGGCAAAACAAATGAAGATTATTTGTCAGTAAATTTTGAAAGTTTCTCATCCTGAAGTTACTCCCTTATTGTAATATTATGTCTGTTGCAATTCGTTTACGGTGTAAATCAATATTACATTCTTTTGAGTTGATAAAATTTTACATATATTTCATTCCTTTCTATTGATTTTTTTAGAGATTAGTAACATTGAAATATTTTAGGTTTCTCAGTCACACATGTGACTTCTTGAAGTGGATTTGGCAATCCTTTTTGAATCTTTGCCAATAGGCTAAAGTATTTAAAATCTTGACTGAAAATTGTCGTTTTGTCTGGGAGAGAGGACCTCTAAAATTTCGGCGCCTCACGAATCAGTTATTATTTTAAACGATCGCTTACGCGATCGTTTTACTCAAAATCTCACAAGAATATCATAGTGAACGAATTTCTGGCCAAAAACTCAAAAAATCCCATCAAACAACCAGCATATTCCCCAGATATGGTTGCGGTTGAATCTATCTAAAATTTTGCATTGCAAATGGAATTTCCAAAGCAGAAGCGGTGAAATTATGCTATAATTCATAAAAAAAAACGTGCGTATGAGTCAAATGTCGATCAAAAGTGAAGGTGGTGTTACAATTTTTTTAAATTATCACTTTGTTGTGCACCTGAAATTTCTGCCAGAAGATGAAAGAGCAAATTGGTCGAAAAAGACTAGACTTGTGGAAACAAAACTCGTGGATATTAAACCACAATAACGCATCATAGTGAACAAATTTCTAGCTAAAAACTAAGAATATCCTTTCGAACTGCCAACGTACCCCCTTGATATGACTCCGTTCAACTTTTTTCCTTCCAAAACTCAACGTGTCACTTCGAGTCAGTTTTCAGTAGATAGAAGACAATTCTTGACACTGTAGTAATAATCACTTCCTAAACTCCATGCAATTTCTTTCCAGGATATTAGAAAGTAAAAATCCTAAATTTCCGGTAGGAAGGCATGTAGTCTCCTATTATGGATGGAAAACTCACCATGTTCTTGACGAATCATATCAAGCTCTACTACCTATTTACCTGATACCCGATGGGTTAGATGTACCTTTAACACATTATCTCAGTGTTGTAGGTATGCCAGGGTAAGTTGATAAAAGTATCGCATTTATAAATACGACATTAATAAAATACGTTATCAAAAAATCACCTATTTTACAAGAATAAGTAAAATTTTGTAGGAGGTCCCAAGACCTTCCTGAAGTTACAAAATTAGATTAAAAATCCATAGATGACATTTTGATTTAAATATGTTGTTAGAAATCAGCGCCAAAACTTTTAACAGAGTATGTGTTTTTGTGAATTTTTCATTTGATATCAGTTACAAAGCTGACGAATTCTACTCTAGGTAACTTAGCGATAAGCTATAGACAGATTGCATTCAAATGTACACTCTCGACAATTATTTTATCATTTTATCTTGTAACCACCTTGAAAGTTGAATAGATGAACCTGGAAACTTAATCACTTGTTATTCATCATAGGATATCTTGACATGTAAAAAAAGTATTTAAACAGTATAAACATATATGGGTGTTAATTTTTTTACATTTATATCAATGTTATTTCTATATTTTCAGAGCGACAGCTCATTTTGGTTTCTTAGAAATTTGCCAACCAAAACCAGGTGAAACTGTAGTAGTAACAGGTGCTGCTGGAGCTGTAGGAAGTATTGTTGGCCAAATCGCTAAGCTCAAAGGTTGTAGGGTTATAGGCGTAGTAGGAACCGATGAAAAAGGAAAGTGGATTACAGATGATTTAGGATTTGATGGATACATCAATTATAAGAAAGATGATATTGTTAAAGAACTCAAGAACCAAGCTCCTCAAGGCATAGATTGCTATTTCGATAATGTAAGTAAAATCTGAATAATTGACTGTTTTAACATTACAATTTAATTTTTTTAACTTTCATATCAAGTTTTGTACCTTTCTGTGTGGTTTAATTGAAATTCAAGTGATTTGGCCTGTCTTAAGAATATGTTTTCTGTGGTAAAGTGCATTAAAAACCAATTTACATCTTATCAGGAGTATTGCTTGATGTACTTGGAATACCCCTTAAAGTATTCCAAGTATGTTCTATCCGATGTTTTCATCAAGTTCAACTTCCATGTTCGGTAATTTTCATAGCTTAGTTGGTTACATACGTGTTTCTGATTAACTTGATTCACCGTGTAGCATTTTCAATGCTTTCCCACCTGAAATTCCATTTACAATGAAATTTTTGAGATAAATTATTTGTTCTATATCGTAATACATACAAAAATCACAAAGCAAACTTCAGAATAACTCTGAACAAATAAACTAAATAACAGATGATGCTCAAACTCCATACGAGTATAGGACAGTTCTGCCGACATGGCGACTGGAAAAATTTGATGTCTTTAAGCGGTCTTTTTGAATGATCAATTTCTGATAGTTTCTTGATAATATGTGACGAGAAAAATTGCCTTTGGTAACTGTTTAGAAAATATGGTTTTTGTAATATATATTAGAATATTATTTAAATATGTTTCAACAGGTTGGTGGAGAAATATCAAGCCAGATTATGAATAAAATGAACGAATATGGTAGAATATCTGTGTGTGGAGCTATTTCAGCATACAATGACATAAAACCGTCGAAAGGTTGGTTCATTCAAAATTGTTTAGTGATAACTTGAAGTAAATTTAAAACCTCCTACTTTTTTGCCAATATATTATGTTTCTTTGTAAGAGGGAAAATCAATGAATTCAAAATATTTCAGTACCCACCATACAAGGTGTAATGGTATTTAAACAATTGAAGATGGAAGGATTTAAAGTGACAAGATACGTAGATAGATGGGATGAAGCTGTCTATTCAAATGCTCAGTTGTGGAAGGAAGGAAAACTGAAGAATAGAGAAACTATTACAAAAGGATTCGAGAATACTTTCAAAGCCTTTACTGAAATGCTCAGAGGAATGAATTATGGAAAGGCCATCGTTGAGATTTGATTAATATAGGAAATAAGGCATGTCCAGATGAGGATTATATCTGCAATTTGAAGGAATGAGGAGTTTTTACTATTATATTGAAATGGTAACAAAGGATAAAAATATCAGTAATGAATATATTTTTTATACTTATCTGTTTTCAATCTGAAGTATAATAGTTGTCTAAACAACTAGTGTGGTCATAATACATATTTTACTATATTTTCTCAACAATGCATTCGAATTTACACAATTAGAAATATATGAATAACTTTTTTCTACATAGGTACTATATTTTAATGGGAAATATAATTTGTATGGATTAAAATACATTTATTTTTGGTTCAGTTCATTATTTCCAAGTAAATCACATCTATGGTCCTTTTGATACAAAATAAATTGCTTCTTTATTTCCACATTCGCTATTCATAGAAGGACAACTGAAAAATATTTAATTTTCGGAGAAATTTTAATAGATGCATAATCTTTGGTAAATATCTCCACTTCCGACTCCAGTCCTTTAACCAGAACCACTCATTTCTCATTAAAACGCAAATAAAAAAGCGTCATGAACTCCTCACCACACATTATGTTCCAGAAGAAAGTTTTTCAGCCTATATCTGAATTTAGCAAGACCCAAACTTCTCAAAGAGGAATGTAACCGGTCGTAAACAAAATAAATATTATATGAAAAAAATCGTGTAAGGGAGGAAGTAGAATGAAACTGAGGTGATAACAATCCTTTAAACTCATTCAGTGTATGAACATAGAAGAAAAAATGAATCTTTTAGTACAAAAAAGGCGGCCTCTTTAGAATTAAACAATACGGAAGTATGAAAATTGTGTCTGTTCTTCATGTCCAACCATCTTATTTCCTGAATTCAAATACAAACTCTGAGTGATAGCTGATCTGTACTGGAATCAATCTGCTTCAGTCAGAGTCTGTAATGAGACAATATTTATTCAGAATTTATATTCAGAGAAGCATTAGAAGACTCAAAGCTCCGCATTCTTTTCAATTCAGAGAGAATCAATAATATCTGATACGCTGGAGGCACTGCAACAACTTATGGATAAACCTTCAGCTTCTAGCCAACTATATGGCCTCGATATTAACATAAATAAAACGAAACTAATGATCATTCAAAAGAAAAACATAAATACATGGCAGTTTAACATCAACCAACAACCTATAGAACGAGTAAGCAGGTTCACTTACCTCGGAACTAATGAGATAATTCCCAGGAAATACGCTGCACAATTGAGAAAGCCCGATCGGCGTTTGACAGGATGATAAACTTATTTAAAAGACTTCAGATAACACTGAGCACCAAAATAAGACTCCTGCGTTGGTTATGTATTTTCCGTTTTGTTTTACAGTTTAGAATCATGGACACTTACTAGCAAAAAAATTTGAGGCATTTGAGATGTGTTCATGGTTGAAAAACCTGGCATGATATGAATACTACCGAGCTATTCCGAGCAGCACGCTACAAAATAAAGCTAGCATGTATGATTGCCAACATCCGGAACGGATAGGAATTTGAAGAAGAAGAACAACCTCTGAACCCTTTGAGTTCTGTTGTTATAAAACTGGGTCAAACATGGATCACACTGCATTATAAAAATTGAAATGATCCAGCACCAGTGCATCAATAAGCATGATCTTCATCTCAGTTGTGAGAGAATACCTGTGTGAATAGAACATCTTAAGATTTGTGAAAGTTTTACAAATTCATTGAGAAACCTGGACAAACTGTTAATGCAGATCTTTATTGTGAATAATTGGATCGAGTGAACCACTCTTTAATCGAAAAGTATTCTGCGATTGCCAGCAGAAAAGGTGTTATTCTGCAACACGACAATGCGCCCACTGTGCAATACGAACCTTGGAAAAAATTAATGAATTGGGGTGGGAGGTACTCCCTCACCCACCATACTCGCCCAATATCGAATCCTCAGATATTTCCATTTATTCCGATCGCTACAACATTTTCTTGGTGGCAAAAACTAATTGATTTTTATCGGTCTGGTATTGAAAATTTACACACTAGATGGCAAAAGGTTGTTGATAACGAAGATAAAAATTTGTAAATAATTTATTCACTTGATCTTAATTTAAGAAATCGACATTATTTATATTAGAATATCGTGATCAATTGAACTGATCAGATTCAGTATTACCAAGTCATTAAATGATATAACTTAAGTTAATCAATTGGAATTAGCTAGTCTTTGGAATAACGTGAAAATTGGCTCAGCAGTAATGGTCATCCATAATGATTTCATTTTAAAATACTGAAGCACTAATTGATAATGCTAACGCCTTCACAGGAGAAAAATCTAACAAGAAATGAAAAGCAGAAACATAGTGGACAATTTATTAATATAAAATATATTCATTATAACAAAGATGAAACAAATATATAATTTCAATTACTTACTTCATTTATAAATTCTCATCATTATGACAGCTCATATTGATGTAAGACATTTTGTGTCATAATCATGTAGCTAATTTATCATTTTCATATTTCTCAAGCATGGCTCGAACTACAATACACTTAGTCATATAGCATGGACAATATTCTGGATGTTGAATCTCATCTGGATCTTGCATGGTAACTTCCAAGTTATATTTTCTAAAACTATCCTCAGATGCCTTTAAATTCAATTTATATGCTACGGGAGTACCAGCTTCAACCTCTATATCTGTCGGAAGTACTATTGTTGTCTGTTTCCAATGAGTTTCTGGATCCTCAGGGCTTGTTGACAATGTAATAGGTTCGGTATCTTGTGAAGGAAATGTGCATGAGAACCATAAGCATATTCCTTGATACCTTCCTTCTTTATTACACACAACTAATTGCTCAGCTTCAATTGATTTTAATTCTTCTTGCGTTACTTCTTTCAAATCAATCCATGTAACAATTTCTGGATCTGATAGTAAACATTCTGCTTGGACAGTTGCTACAACAGGTTTTTTAGATGCTTCTATTCTCAGTTTTTCACCAAATGTTTTCATTGAAATTCCATCAATATCACTCCACTTTTCAAAATAAGATGGAACACTATAAAACTAAGCCTTAGAATCAAGTTCATATTGAATACGAATATAATATAGACATAAAGCGGAGGATTGATAGTTCATAAGTAAATATAATGAATGTGTAAAGAACCTTTTTCAACTCACCTTATTGGAGCTGCAGATAAGGTTGCTGATTCAGGAAACATCAAACCTTCAAGTTTCAAAAATTTGTCTCGTGCAATTAATACCGAATTTAGCATTCCTTCATGAAACAAATAGAATCCCATCCATTCAGATACTATAACATCTACTTTACAAGGTAGAATTAAATCTTCTATTTTAGAATGAATGACCTATAAACATGGATCTACCTTTCATAAATTCTACTACATTCTAATTCAACTTACTTCGATCACATTTTCAAAGTTATTCTCTTTAACTATATTTTTAGCTACTTCATATATGCCACTAGCTTCAACAGCATATACTTTTGAAGCACCTGCTTGAGCACAATATACCGACAAAATTCCACTTCCACAGCCTACATCTAATACCGTTTTTCCTTTTATGTAGGTTTTGTTATCTAAGATAGCTTGTCGGTAGGCTTGATTTCTTGGTGTATCAAGTAGCATAAGTTTATGAACCTACGAAAATTAATCAATAGCTAGTTGAGCTTGGACAGATATTTAAATCAGTACTCCACCTGCAAATCATTGTAACTTTCGATATAATTCGAATCCATCTTTTAAAAAACAAAAATTCCAACGAACAGGTGAAAAGTAAGGTTAAAACCACAGACAAATTACTAAAAGTTGAAGCACTCCACTTGACGTCGTTATCAGCTGCTCATATGGGCCACATAAAACGGTGTATTCAGTTAATTTCTATATTTCTATGGTTGCAAATATTTCTAGCGCACTTATGTGTATAGTCCTTAAGGATTATTATCCATAGACAAAGAGAGATTATCTCGAAACTACACGTATCCATCCGATCCAATGACCGAATTTTTTGACGTTTCCTACAGAAAACATAACCGTGAATTTGAATTTGCTTCAATATTTAATGTTCCTATAGGATATCTTCCTTTCGTATTCTTGTTACCTGATTAGACTGAAAATTAATATTAGTGCATTAACAATGATGAAAAAAAGGAACAAGTATGTGATATCTTATGAATATTTTCAGTAAAGGTATTGATGAATGTTTTCCTTTTGTCTAGGTATAAATATCAAAAATGCGATAGTGGAGAGAGCGATGATGAAACCGAGTTATTTGTCAGGTCTAAGACACCTAGAAAGGAGCTACCTTGTGTTGTAAAAATTATTCAAGAAGGAGACACCTTACAATCAATAGCTATTCAATATAGTTGCACTGTAAGAATGCTAAATTCGTAACATATGCAGGATTAAAATGTCACATAACTCATTGTGGAACTGAAACATTCTGTTTTTAAATTTAAGAATAATTAGAAGTAATTCATATGTTCTATTGGGATATTCAATTTTTTTTCTATTAATAGGAGTAAATGAAATATTGATTGATGATGTAATGAATCAATTTTCCTCTCCATTCGGGTATATATATTTTAATATCGTTTTGTTAACAAATATCTGTTTTTAGATCGAAGATATTAAAAGGCTAAATAACATTCATAAGGACAATGAAATATATGCAAGAAATAATATAAAGGTACCCTTCAAACCATTCTCAGAAGCTTTAGCTCCAGTTCATACAAGTGGTTCTACAACCCCGGAAAATAAACTCATTGACATTGGATCTCCAAAAATCAATGCCTCAGATCTGAATTTAAATATTGATACAAAACCCGTAACTGCCCAAACAGAAGTTAACGAGATAATTTTCAACAGTCAAATTGCACAGAAGCAGACTGATGCAAACTTAGACGAAGTTGATATAATGGACGATGAAGAAGTACAACTGTTACCCACAAAATCATCAGATGTTGTAGGCACTTTATTGAACTGTAACGGAATTGACGGGGACATATCTTTTGTTGGATTAATTATATTTATTATTGTTTTGATCTTTGCTGTTCCTTTAATTTATGTATTTTATGTAGCAGAACACCTTGAAAAGTATCACCATAACCACACATGACATTTTGTAGATTTTAGTTGACCCAAATTGTGATAGCAAACCCTTATAATGAAGTTGTGATTTTGATCTTGAAGAATATGTATTAAATCAGTACGTTAAATTTTTTTACGTACTACTTTCTTACTAAAACCACTATCAGGATTGAAGAAAATAAAAAGTAAGTTCTGCACTATCTGTAGAGTATTTAAATTGTTTGTTATTTATATTTATTTATATATTACATTTAATTAGTGTAATATCAAAAAAATAATCTCTTTTATATTGAATCTGTGAAAATTAACTATTTTTATAATGTTAGGAGAAATATACATTTTTATTTTCAAATTTGTTTTATTTCTTGTAATTTTGAATGATAAAAAACGTTTTCTGTATAAAATAAGATGGCTTGCAATCTGAGTTTGTGTGGTTTTGATAACATACTACTCTGTCAAGGAAGTACCGGGAATTTTCAATTAAAACAACATTTTTACATTTAATCGTCAAAATTTATTGGGTCGCCTTCAAAATAGGCTCCATTTGCTCCAATACATCTATGCCAACGGCACTTCCAATTATCGAAACATTTTTTATAGGCGCTTTCCGGGATGGACTTAAGCTCTCGCGCCGAATTTTGTTTTGGGGCTTCAATCGACTCAAAACGGGTGCCACGAAGGGGCAATTTTAGTTTTGGGAAGAGGAAAAAGTCGCAGGGAGCCAAATCTGGCGAATACGGTGATTGCTGAAAGCACGTTTGTTGAGTTTTTGGCGAGAAAGTCAGTCACAATCGCAGCTCGGTGAGAAGGCGCGTTATCGTCATGCAAAATCCATGAGTTGTTCGCCCACAAATTTGGCCGCTCTTACGGATACGCTCACGCAAACGTTTCATAACGCCTAGGTAATACTCCTTGTTTACCGTCTGACCCTCTGGAACGAATTCGTAGTGCACCACGCCACGGATATCGAAGAAAACAATGAGCATCACCTTCATTTTCGAGCGGCTTTGGCGTGGTTTTTTCGGTTTCGGCTCATTTTTTGCCACCCATTCCGATGATTGCTGGCTTGTTTGCATATCGTACTTGTAGACCCAGGGCTCATCACCAGTTATAATGCGTTCCATGAATGTAGAATCGGAATTACAGCGATCCAGCATGTCTGAAGCAACCTGTTCGCGATGACGTTTTTGAAGAAAATTCAGGTCTTTCGGTACGAGTCGTGCGGCCACCTTTCTCATGCCCAAAATATCAATCAAAATCGTACGTGCGGACTCGTGGGATATCTTAAGATCATGTGCTATCTCTCTCAAGCTGGTACGACGGTTTTCCAGCACCCTTTCCTTAATTTTATCGACGTTATCTTCGATCGAAGCCGTCGATGGGCGTCCACTTCACGACCGTCCTTGAAGGCTCTGTACCACTGATATGCACGAGTTTTCGATAGAGCATTATCACCAAAGGCCTTTTGCAACATTTTCAATGCATCGGCACACGAAAATTCATTTGCAACACAAAACTTTAAACAAATTCTTTGCTCAACGTAATCACCCATAGTAAAAATCGGCACGCACTCTGACATCGACTGACTTAATCAGCTGTTGCAAACACACTAGTTGACAGATCCCGCTCAAGCTTGGCATAGTAATTAAGGACAGTGGTACCAACCTACGAAAAAAAAATTTTACCTGCCTCATTGCCCCGCCAGATTTAAATCGATAATTCCCGGTACTTTCTTGACAGAATGTATATTGTTTCTTTTTAATGAAATCTTTTAATTTAATTAAAACCTTCACCCCTTAAAATTTCAACTCAGAGGTTCATTATTTTACTTTGGAAAAATCTGGAAAATTTTTTGATAAGTAATTTTGTTAATTTGCAACTCTTAGAATGCAGTTATTGATTTGGCTCAAAATCTTGATCATTATAGGAGAGTATCTGCATCTATATTTGTACCAAGTTTCATGAATTTGTCTTTTACTGCACATTTCTTTAACACGAAATTGTTTTCTAATAGATATCATTCTTTTCCTTTTGCATATCTTATATTTCAACAAAAAGCATATTTATCACATTATTTGGAAATACGAAATGTTCCTGCAAAATGTCTATGTTTTTACGGGATATTTTGAGTGTAAAAGTGAAACTGATCAGAAAAAATCTGTATAAAACTTGCAAAATACAGCTATTAAATTAATTCTAATAAAGCGTGGTTGGTTTGAGGAAGTACACAAAGGATATAAGTATCTTTCATTTACCAAACATAAAAAATTTTGAAAAGTACTGACTTGACTTTCGTGCGCTTGTTCAATAGTCCATATTTCCTAAAAATTTCAAATCTATGCATTACTTTTTAAGAAACTATACCTGATGAATAAAAAAACAGAATTCAAATAAACGTCATTTTTTGCAATTTTACTACTCTGTCAAGAAAGTACCGGGAATTTTCAATTAAAACAACATTTTTACATTTAATCGTCAAAATTTATTGGGTCACCTTCAAAATAGGCTCCATTTGCTCCAATACATCTATGCCAACGGCACTTCCAATTATCGAAACATTTTTTATAGGCGCTTTCCGGGATGGACTTTAGCTCTCGCGCCGAATTTTGTTTTATGGCTTCAATCGACTCAAAACGGGTGCCACGAAGGGGCAATTTTAGTTTTGGGAAAAGGAAAAAGTCGCAGGGAGCCAAATCCGGCGAAAACGGTGGTTGCTGAAGCACGTTTGTTGAGTTTCTGGCGAGAAAGTCAGTCACAATCGTAGCTCGGTGAGAAGGCGCGTTATCGTCATGCAAAATCCATGAGTTGTTCGCCGACAAATTTGGCCGCTTCTTACGGATACGCTCACGCAAACGTTTCATAACGCCTAGGTAATACTCCTTGTTTACCGTCTGACCCTCTGGAACGAATTCGTAGTGCACCACGCCACGGATATCGAAGAAAAAAATGAGCATCACCTTCATTTTCGAGCGGCTTTGGCGTGGTTTTTTCGGTTTTGGCTCATTTTTTGCCACCCATTCCGATGATTGCTGGCTTGTTTGCATATCGTACTCGTAGACCCAGGTCTCATCACCAGTTATAATGCGTTGCATGAATGTAGAATCGGAATTACAGCGATCCAGCATGTCTGAAGCAACCTGTTCGCGATGACGTTTTTGAAGAAAATTCAGGTCTTTCGGCACGAGTCGTGCGGCCACCTTTCTCATGCCCAAAATATCAATCAAAATCGTACGTGCGGACTCGTGGGATATCTTAAGATCATGTGCTATCTCTCTCAAGCTGGTACCACGGTTTTCCAGCACCCTTTCCTTAATTTTATCGACGTTATCTTCGATCGAAGCCGTCGATGGGCGACCACTTCACGACCGTCCTTGAAGGCTCTGTACCACTGATATGCACGAGTTTTCGATAGAGCATTATCACCAAAGGCCTTTTGCAACATTTTCAATGCATCGGCACACGAAAATTCATTTGCAACACAAACACTTTAAACAAATTCTTTGCTCAACGTAATCACCCATAGTAAAAATCGGCACGCACTCTGACATCGACTGACTTAATCAGCTGTTGCAAACACACTAGTTGACAGATCCCGCTCAAGCTTGGCATAGTATTTAAGGACAGTGGTACCAACCTAGGAAAAAAAATGTTTACCTGCCTCATTGCCCCGCCAGATGTAAATCGATAATTCCCGGTACTTTCTTGACAGAATGTAAAACTGATCTCGGAAGAAATGGAAAATCTAAGACAACTGAAAACTACATGATGGTCAAAAGGCTCCATCCTTCTCTCTTTGATCTGCATCGTTACATATTGTGAAGAATAAGTGGAAAAAGAATATATTGAACAAAACTTTCATACTTGCTAGTCCATCTTTCCGTTTGTAAAAGTTTTATTATACTGAAAATAATTTTCTTCCAAGAAAACTTCGAAAAGGGTTCAATTTCATTTTTTATAACTGGATTGATGTTTTTTGTTAGAATATTTTCGATTATTTCAACAACTCTCATAAACAAAAAAGAAGAACAACTCATTCTGAAACAAATATACCCCACTTCCAAAAGAGAAAACAATGGCAAAAAATTTGTAAAACAAACATGTTTTGGACCAATCTCGCAAAAAATGGCTAAAATATTTTCAAAAACAAACATTTCACCTTCACATAAAATTTCCAACCTCGTTTTTAAGCCAGCATTACCTGACAGCCTTTAATGTCGTAAGTTTTCAATTAAATTAAGATTTACATGTGTTACCAACAAGATGGCTGTCCAGCGCAATTATGCTGCCACAGTAAGAGAACCCCTCAGTAAAGAATACCCCGATAGGTGGATTGGGCGGGGCCTACCCGTTCACTCGATTTGAACCCAATAGACTTCCTTTACTGACGTACGATAAAGGAGAAAGTGTATTCTAAACCGATCCAAGATTTGGACGAGCTGCGCCGAAGACTTACAGAAGCCGCTGAAGACATCGCATCAAGAAGATACGCTCATCTTATTACAATCATTTTTAAGGAGATGTAGAGTTTGCATGGTTGCTGATGGTAAACATTTCGAACATTTGCTATGAGAATTCTTTTATTGTGGCAGCATAATGTGGAGGGCAGCCATCTTGTTGGCGTAAATGTTCAGTTGAACTTCTTTGTAAATCTTAATTTATTCAAAAACTTAAGGAATCCATTGAATTTTATTTCAAACGCACCTTAAAATGGCACATTAGAATAATTTTTAACTAAGGTCGATACAATTGTTAAAAACGGGATTATTTCCAAAGAAAAAATTGTCTACAATTTCAGCAAGAATTTACCAAGTCTCAGACCATATTGAAATTCTTACTAAATGCGTCAAATTTTGACGTCACTTGCCAAACTCGCGTAGTATATTTTTTTACAGTACAGTTAGTTTAAACTGGGCAAAATTTCTATTTTATTTTTTTTTTGGGAAAAATGTCTCCTTTTCATCCAAGCTGGTTTTGAAAATTTGATAACAGTTAAGAGAAGCATTATTCAAGGTTACATAGCAAATTGTTATTATTATTATTATAATTAATGTTGTCGATGTGGTTGATAATAGTGTTAGAAGTAAACAATTAAAGTATACAGTACAATTTTGTTCGATAAAATTCCTTTTATTTTTTCATTGTTAAAATGTAATAAGAGTGTTAAAAAAACACTATGAAAGCACATTATTCAATGAAACACTTTCTTCTATTTAATACCTTTATTAAAATTAAAATTGAATCAGATGTCATTCTATAATCCTTTATCTACTAGAAAACTGTATATAAGCCTAGCACTTACATTCTATAAAAATATTTGGTAAATTTTCTCCCAGTGGAACAACAACATAAATTTGTACTGAATTGTTCCCAAAACTAAGGCTCTAACACATTCTCTCAAAAAAGGGACAAGTATAAAAGGATTTAAAATTCTCTGAAAACTAGTGATATTACAATGTATACATGAGGACCATTATTGAATATATTTGTATATAAATATACAGATGATAATAGATAATAGAAGAATAATTATTTAAAAATAACACTATTTCCAAAAATATATAACTGTAGTCATATTTCTAGATAAATGAAAAAAAAATTTTTTCTAGTGAATGAATAAAAAACAATTTTTCTTTGACGCAGTTAATGCCCTTGGCTTATGGAATGTACTCTAGAAACAAAATCCTACAGTGATGGGTAATGGTGGGCCAGGATGTTGTTCTACATCTCAATAGTTTCCTCTCTCTTGAGCATTGTTGTGAACACTGAAAAAAGGAATAAATTAATGAACAATGACATAAGAATGAAAAATAATTTAAGTAAGTTCAAACATTCATTAAATATATAATTGAAAAAAACAGCAACATTATTTTAAAATAATACAATTTTGGGCAGAGCTGAAAATTGTTCATCTCTACAATTTGATGCTTTTATTAATTATGCAGTTCTTTGTGTTGAGCATTAAGATTTTTGTGAATAATTCTTAAGTCACAAAAAATTTTTCACAGTCCAATCATAATTTTGATTACATACAAAATTTCTTAATGGTTAATTTTTTACTGAGGGACAATTCAAATTATAATAGAATTAAGCAACACTATTATTATGAAATAGAATAATAAGAGAATAGAAAAAATTATATTCATCTGAAATATCTTCAATAATATGAATAAAAACAATATTCTAATTTCCGCTAATATTTTATTGACACTACGATCGTTACGTCATACCATGACTTCTTCAGGTGAGTATTACAAGATACTGAGTATACCATGAACAAGAACTTCATTTTATAGTACATGGATATAACAAAAATAGAAGAGGGGGTGAAGAGAGTTTTACAATACTTTTGGGAAACTGAAAAATGGTTCAAAAAAGATTCAACAAAGGGGAGTTACTTAATTCTGTTTGGTTATTCAATAATATTTTTCTTTTATGATATCTATTAATTTCTAATAAGTTTAATCTGAAACTTTTGTTTTCTAAGTGTAAAATTTCAAAGTTACTATTAAAACTATGTCCTGTGTCTAGAAGGTGCTCTGCGTAGGTTGAATTTCCCTTTTTGTTACAATAGCATTTTTCATGTTCCCTGATTCTCGTCTGGAACGATCTTCCTGTCTGACCAACATATACAAAATGGCAAGTACCGCAAGTTAACTTATAAACACCTGATTTCTTGTTCTTAGATGTTTTATCTTTAATATTTTTTATTAGTTTTCCTAGGGAGTTATTCGTTTTATAAGAAAAATATTCAAAAAAAAATTTAAAAAAAATAAATAAAAAAAAATATGAAAAAAATTAAAGATAAAACATCTAAGAACAAGAAATCAGGTGTTTATAAGTTAACTTGCGGCACTTGCCATTTTGTATATGTTGGTCAGACAGGAAGATCGTTCCAGACGAGACTCAGGGAACATGAAAAATGCTATTGTAACAAAAAGGGAAATTCAACCTACGCAGAGCACCTTCTAGACACAGGACATAGTTTTAATAGTAACTTTGAAATTTTACACTTAGAAAACAAAAGTTTCAGATTAAACTTATTAGAAATTAATAGATATCATAAAAGGAAAATATTATTGAATAACCAAACAGAATTAAGTAACTCCCCTTTGTTGAATCTTTTTTGAACCATTTTTCAGTTTCCCAAAAGTATTGTAAAACTCTCTTCACCCCCTCTTCTATTTTAGTTATATCCATGTACTATAAAATGAAGTTCTTGTTCATGGTATACTCAGTATCTTGTAATACTCACCTGAAGAAGTCATGGTATGACGTAACGATCGTAGTGTCAATAAAATATTAGCGGAAATTAGAATATTGTTTTTATTCATATTTTCAAGATGAATTTCCGTCAAGTAAAGACCGAAACAATCATAGATCTTCAATAATAGTATAAAATTTAACATACAGAATGTAAAATCACATTTATTACGACATATGATTTCAATGACTTTAAATTCAAAACTATATATTCAAACTTCTACAATATATTTTGAAACCATATACAAAAACTATTAAATTGATATCCATATATATAATCAATATAAAATATTTTTCAATGTCTCGGAAAAAACCTTTTTACATCACAACATGAAAAGTATTAATACAAATGTATTAACAAAAACTATATAAGTTTAAGCTCTTATTCAACAGCTTATTTTCCCTGAAAAATGAATGAAGCTACGTATGACGAATAAAAACACAAAGTCTGTCATCTGAAAGTTGAATAAACGTAGTTTTTTGCATTCTTAGAACTGTTCTTCGGAAGAAATGAAAAATTTCATGAATTTGGAAAAATACATAGTTAAAAAAGCTCCATAGTTCTCCCTTTGACCTGCATCGTTACATAGTGGAAAAAATATATTGAACAAAACTTCATACACTTTTCAACGGATCAAAACGATAGCACCCTAGAAGATGCGCGAAAAAGCATTTTATTTGGCTTTACTGAGGGAATCCACCAGTCTCAAGTACCTCATTTGACCAATTTAGCTCTCCAAGTATTATTTTCCATAAACTGCAGAAATTCATGATAAAACATTAGAAAATAGTGAAGATATAGTTTGTGGATGCATCATATTTCTTACATAACTTTCAAGATAATTAAAACTTTAAAGCAATATTTTTCGAGACTTTTTCCCGCCTTCTGTGTTAAGTCGAGTACTTTTGGCAATACAATTTTAAAACTACATTTTTTACTTGATAGAAAGCTTTTTCAATATATTAAATATCAAACAGAGAAATTAAGAAACCATCTTCTACCTCAGTTTGAAATACCAATAGGTCATTGTAATGATGATAGATATTATTTATTGACTGTTTTTATTTTGCTGACATAAAAAGGACTAACGATTATCCGCGAGAATTTCAAATCGCTTTTTTGAAAATGTGCTACATATTTTTGAGGATCTTTTAAAAAGGAGTTATTTCGAAGAATTTTTTCTTAAGTTTATGTTGGGCATTTTTAGAGTGAAATTAGTTTTTCATAATACCGTTATGAAACAGTGCAATAATTGTTGAGTGAGTTCGATCAATATTCTATATTTTGTTTAGATTATTTTATCTCTTTTTGATACTTTGTAATGAGTGTTAATTCTATATGTCTACTAAAGATGAAACAGTGTTTTCTAAGGCATTTATCTAATTCAATTTTAAAATATTTTGAGAAATTTCATAAAATTAAAATTTGCAGCGAGGTTTAACAGAATTACTCTGTTTGATATTTAATATATTTAACACTACAGTTGACAACCCGAATTGGTAATTTGTAGTTCAACAACCTAAACACATGTGAATGTGATCTTTATCAACTCTGTTCAAGTATATTTTTGTCGTTTTCCTCAATTGTTCCTAATATATCATTTCGACTAATAATCCTTTTCAAGTTTTATATTGCATTTTTTATATGCAACAACATGAAATTTAACGTAACGTAAATAGAGGTCATTCTTGATAGAAGGTATATAAAATAATATAAATATTTTAAAAAATTTTAAACAATTTTAAAAAATTAGCCTTCTACATATTTAACTCCAAAAGATTATATTCAATGATTATAACTTCTGAAAATAAATTAAACTAATGTCGTATAAGTACCACTTATATCATGACATAAATTTTTTTAAAATTGTTTAAAATTTTTTAAAATATTTATATTATTATTATTATAACATGAAATTTGGTTTTACATTACTTTTTTTCCATATTGAAATTAAGAAAGTATTATTTTATACATTTGTGACAATGATAGTATAGAGTGGCAAATTAATCTAGCACAATCATGCGAAATATTTACCAATATGTTATTTATTATGGATATATGTTAGTTTACGATGAATTTTCCATGCGGTGCAACAAATGGCGAAGCAACAGAACATCTTTGTGGGATGATTAGTGATTCCTTGTTACATAAAACAGAACAACAAAATCACTAGTCTTCCACACAATTTTGCTCTTATCAGTTAGTAGCAGTTGTAGTCCAATATGATTCCAGGTTAATGAAGAAACTCCTTGAAGACTTAGGTTGTATGGTCAAAAAGTAAGAATATCTAGTGCACATAGCTTTTGTTATTCATTCATCATTTATTTATAAGGAAAAATTTATGTTCAATGTTAATAAGTTGAAGCTAAAAGGCGTCTTGCTATCTGCGCTAGATATGAAATTTGGTACAGAAGTCTCATTGTTAAGGATGAATGATTCTTGAACGTTAATCATTTGAGAAATGTATTCACAAAAATATGATTCTTACCTTTGCTGTAATAGGTACTGCGCCATCTGTATTTCATTTGGCGATCCAGTTATTGTTATGATTCTATCATTAGATCCTGCGAGTGGTTCGTCAATAGTGATACCTGCTCCAGATTCCTGTCGAATTTTTCGTATGCGGCTTCCCCCTTTTCCGATTATAGCTCCTGCAAGCTGTGGAAATATCGCAATAGTTAGCGTTTTTGAATCGAGCAAGAATGGTTGAAATTTTTAATGTTGCCAACTGTTGAGTTTTAAACCTTTCAAAACACCGGGGTTAGACGGAATCTTTTCAGCCCTACTTCAAAAAGGTATGGATGTGTTGATTCAGCATCTGCTAAAATTATTTAGAACAAGTCTGGCATGGGGGGTTATTCCTACAAGCTGGACACTAACTAAATTGGTTTATATACCAAAGGTGGGACGAACAGAACCGGAACCCTCTTTGTTCAGACCAATAAGCTTGACATCGTTCCTGCTGAAGAGTCTGGAAAAGGTGATTGATGTCCATATCAGGGGGAAGGTGCTAATTGACGGTCCCCCTAGCCCTCATCAATACGCCTACCAGGCCGGCAAATCGGCAGAACTTGCATTGCATAATCTGGTCGGAAAATTAAACCAATCTCTCGATAATCGAAAGATAGCACTAACAGCGTTTCTGGATATTGAAGGTGCTTTTAACAATACACTGACGACTTCTCTCGCTGAGGCTATCGCTGCGAGATGGATACAGGCAATGCTATGCGGCAGAACAATAACGACCTCATACCAGGATGAGGTCTTCGAGTTCAGGGCTGTCCGCAGGGAGGTATTCTCTCACCCTTACTGTGGACCTTGCTCGTTGATGACCTGCTAGCGATCATTTCGCTGTGGGGAGTCGACGTTCAAGCATTTGCTGATGACCTGGCAATCATAGTGAAAGGTATATCGGAGGTGACGATATCGGCCGTCCTTCAAGAGATACTGAACACTATTGACAAATGGTGTATAAGGGAAGACATGTCTCTTAACCCGCAAAAGGTAGTTATAGTACCATTCACTAAAAAACGGAAGTTGAATGGTTCAGAACCGCCGACTATCCGTGGTGAAATAATACAATTCTCATTTGAGGCAAAATACCTGGGAATAGTCCTGGACAAGACCCTCAGCTGGAGTGCATACCTAGATAAAGTGTGTCATAAGGCCAGAATGGGTTTCTAGACTTGCAGGCGGATCTGTGGTAAAACCTGGGGCCTAAAGCAGGCAGATGTACTGGCTATACACTATGGTAATTAGACCACGGATAGTGTATGGCGCTGTAGCGTGGTGGAAGAAAGGCCAACAAACGATTGGCGAACAAAAGCTCACCCGACTACAGAGACAGGCTTGCCTTGAAATTACAGATGAGTTTCGCACCACACTCACGGCAGCCACGGAGGTCCTACTAAATCTACCACCCCTGCACCTACTCGTGCAGAGGGAGGCGGAACGGACCACATACAAACTATATCAACTGGCGATTGACAGGCCAGAAGCAATAGTGATGGGAGGCTCAGGACTACTGGACGAGCTTTTAACGAACAGTATCCTATCGATGCCCTCGGATCTAATGTCAAAAGTCACGAGCCAAGAACGGAATTTCAATGCAATCGTACCCAGCCGGGACGAATGGACCCAGCATGCTGAGGTTCTATTGAGAACCGACCTTGGCTTGTTCAAAGACGGCTCGCGAATGACGAACGGAACAGGAGCGGAAGTCTATGGGAACAAACCAAGAATTAACATCTCATTGAGTCTCGGTCAAAACGCAACCATATTCCAGGCAGAACTATTTACCATTGAGACCGCGGCAGAACTGCTGATAAAACGGCAAATCCACCACGGTACTGATAGTTAGTCAGTACTAAAAGCTTTGGAATCCAGCTCTTGTACCCCAAGAACAGTCTGGAATTGCCGCACGGCTTTAAACAGGCTCGGTATGTTTAACGGAGTCACTCAGGTTTGGATACAGAGCCACTCAAACTATTTGGGTAGCGAGGAGGCAGATCGGCTGGCGTTTGCTGGAGCTGCGCTACCTCTGGTAGGACCGGAACCATTCCTGGGAATACCACATGACGTGGCTAACGAGGCGATAACAGGCAGAATGAACTCAAGGCTAGAGTCTTTCTGGCGGAGCCATTCTGGCCTGAAACATTCGAAGTTGTTCCTTGGAACAGCTTCGAACAAAAAGATGGCGAACCTAGCGCTAGGTCTGGATAGGGCCAAACTAAGAACACTTGTCGGAATTATGACAGGTCACTGCAGACTGAAAGCATATTTGCACAAAATCGGTCTGGCTGAAGGCGATGAATGCAGGTTGTGTCTTGAGGAAACTGAAACAGCCATGCACATCATCTCAGAGTGCCCAGCGGTGAGTCGCATCAGATTCGAGGTCTTTGGCCAGGCTTTGACAGCCCACTGCGAACTGAAAAAATTACCTTTGAACAAGATTATCGGTTTTATCCAAAAACTGGATCTCGTCGGGGAGATATAAATTAGGGGTGAACCACAATAGTCCGTGCGGACGCAGTGGTGTGGTGGACAGACGCCCGCTCGCCATAAATAACATAACTGTTGAATGAAGATAACGCTAACAATTCATGGAAGAGCAACATCTATTGTTGAGAATACGGACAGGCAAAAGAATTCATAGTTGGGTCCATTAACTATTATAGTGAATTTGAAGTATTTCAACTAAATGGTAATCTTAGAACTGAATGCTTACAACAAATAGAATCGTTATTGCAAACTATTGAATGAGAATCACAGTAAAGATTGATGAAAGAGCAAGTGCTATTGTTATGACTACAGACATGCAAAAAATCCACATTCTGATGTTTTAATATAAAGATAATTTTAGAACTGAATGCTTACATCCTTAGGAATAGTCACTTGGGTCGAATTCTTTCCTCCCCCAATTCCACTTCCAAGACCATTGTGTATCGGACTTCCCAACATTCCACCCCCGGGGGGAGGTCTATTCATGGGAGCGTTCAATGGTGTTTCCCAGACATCGCTGCTCCTGAAACTTCCGCTCCCATTCAACGACTGTCGACTTCTGGCAGGGAAACTGTCACGTCCACCACTTGATGATCGTTCGTTAAATCTGAAAAATGTTCGTACTATTGAGTTTGTGATGAAATTTTTTGAAGAATAAGCTTTTTGATGGATCAAAGGAAGACGTGGGTGAAATCGAAAATTTAGTGCTACCAAAAATGATAATCAAAAATATTATCAGATCTTAATTTAAGTGTGAAAGTAATGATCTTGCCTACATCATAAAATCAACAAGTGCCTACCAATATCTTACTTCAAGTTAAGGAGATATTATCTTAAGGACATTCACGGTACGATAAAAAAGTGTTCCTGCTAATTATCCCATCCAATTCGGGGTGCCCCAAGGATGTGTCATTGGTCCTCTATTATATATACGGTATTCAATTTAATTGCCTATGAATGTCAATACTACAACGAAAACTTCTACATACGATACTGCAATTAAAAACGGAATAAAATATGAAATTATTCCGTTTTCTATCACTTTTTATTACTGAAGATACAGGGACTCCAGTTTTGTAGTTTTTACTGCATTTTCAATCTCCCAAGGTTCTTATTTCATATTGGTTCGTTATTTTGTTTAAAAAATCTATTATAAAGAATTTCTTCCAAGTATTGGCCAAATCCATCTACATCTGGGAAAAATTTGGACTGCTTTTCACGTTTTTCTATTAATTCAAAATGAAAGCTCTAGTTGAATGGTCCTTAGGACAATACATTTTATTATATCTCTCAGATCACAAACACCTCGTTGATCCGCTACGTCCGGATCATCATGTATATAGTGGCAAATACCACAATAAAATCAGTCCATTTAATGCTTACCTTCCTCCCCCTCCACCTCCTCTTGGTGGTGGTGGTCCACGATTACTAGGCATCCTAGATGGACCCGAAGGGCCGCCACTTCGAATGTCGGAGCTTCTACCACCTCCACGGCCACCGCCGAAACCACCACGTCTGTCATTTCCTGAGTTCTGGTTTCCGCCCCAACCGCCATATTCGTCAGAGTAGAAGTCATCGTAGTTATGGGGGTCATAATTGTTGACTGCTCCCTTGATTGGGCTCTGAAACAAAAGATGCGTTAGATAGTGTTGGTTCGTCCGACGACTAGATTCCTCTAGTTCAACAATAATAGTTGAATGCTAGGCAATAAGGATATGAAGCAAGCGAAATTCTTTGTGGTAACAAGACAAGCTTTCTTGAGTAGCCCTACTTCAATTAAATTGCTGGTTCAAAGCTTTTTCACTGGATCTATCTCGAAAGACTAGCAAGCTTAGTGTCGAAATTACGATCCTGGACAAACCAACATTAGTGATCTTTGAATATCAAAGCAGATTTAATCTGTTAGTCTTCAACAATTTTAATTTAAAAAAATTAAGAAAAAAAAACTTTTAGAATTAAATTAATGTCATAAAAAAGAACTACTTATATTTAATAGACGTATAAAAATCGAAATTCACTATACATATAGACTATAGACTTCTCGCTGTGGGGTTATCACAATTAAGGTGATAGGCAGGTTTATGCCAATAAGCCTTCAATCATCGAAGCATTAAATGCCGAAATTAGACGCTGTATCAATGAAATACCACCACATGTATTCAATAACGTTATTGAAAATTTCGTCAAAAGGGTACGCATATGCCAGTAAAGTCTTTTGTTTCATACATAATTCCCAAATGTATATTTTCTAAATCAATAAATATTTCAATACTTTGCTACAGAAAACCATGTCTTATTGAACACTGCAATCTTGCGCTCTTATTGAAACTCCCTTTAAAAGGAATTTAATCATTTTAGTTCATCAGTACAATGTATGCCAGTGATTACAAATCTGTCAAGTATCTATATTCGCTACACAGAGACACTAAATGTCACATTTTATCTCATTTTTCCTATTAAATATGAGCAGTGCTTATAAAGACATTAATTTAATTCTTAAAGTTTCTTCAAAAAAATTTTTTGAAATTAAAATTGTAGAAGACTAACAGATTGAATCTGTTTTGATATTCAAAAAATTAAATATATTTTGATGATCAAAGACATTATTTTCTACTACGGCGGTTAAAGATTTAGCATATTCCTGTTGAAAACGTCCATCGACAGTGCGTCAAAGAATAACGAGAATCAATATGCAATTGACCTAATATGATGTTCTATAGGAAAATTTTAAAATTTGAATATCAAAACAAATTAAAATATGTTTGTCCTCTACAATTTTAATTTCAAAAAAAGAATTTTTATTCAAAAAACTTTTAGAATTAAATTAATGTCTAAAATAAGCACCGCTTACGTTTAATAGACGTATATAATCAAAACTCAATATATAATGTCAAATGGAATAAATAAACCAAACAGATATACGAAAGTCATTAAAATTAATAAATAAATATTTAAAGGAGACAAAATTTTGTTTCTGGTCTTACCTTTAAGAACACCAATTGCCTTTTAAAAACATGATCACACCGTAAGGACTTCTCAAAGAATATAATTTATTTGAAATATTTAATATATTTAAATATTCGAATAAGTTAATTCAGAAATCTCTCAAAACATGCACTATATCTTCAAACAAAAAACAAATATAATTCTAAGTAATCCCTTCTTCGGTCCTAGATAATATTCCAAATATCAAAATCAAAAACTAACCTATATCAACAACGCAAAGAAATGAATGTTTCGAAACCAGATCAACTTTATAATTCAAGATTGATCTATGTTTTAACAAAATCAAAGAACAGTGTAAGTTATTTTTAAGGGTTATTTAAATTCATTGACATTCCATAATGAGATTTATTGAAGCCAAAATATAATTATATATTATATATAAAATAAAATAGAAAGGCTCTTTACTTGATAGAAGAAATATAACAAAATTTGAATATCAAAACAAATTAAAATATGTTTGTCTTGTACAATTTTAATTTCAAAAAAAGAATTTTTATTGAAAAAATTTTTAGAATTGATTTAATGTCTAAAATAAGCATATGATATTTGAAATATTATCTAGGACGGAAGAAGAGATTACTTAGAATTATATTTGTTTTTTGAAGATATAGTGCATGTTTTGAGAGATTTCTGAATTAACTTATTCGAATATTTGAATATATTAAATATTTCAAATAAATTATATTCTTCGAGAAGTCCTTAAGGTGTGTTCATGTTTTTAAAAGGCAATTGGTGTTCTTAAAGGTAAGACCAGAAACAAAATTTTGTCTCCTTTAAATATTTATTTATTAATTTTAATGACTTTCGTATATCTGTTGGTTTATTTATTCCATATGACATTATATATTGAGTTTTGATTATATACGTCTATTAAAAGTAAGCGGTGCTTATTTTAAACATTAATTTAATTCTAAAAGTTTTTTGCATAAAAATTCTTTTTTTGAAATTAAAATTGTAGAAGACAAACATATTTTAATTTGTTTTGATATTCAAATTTTGTTATATTTCTTCTATCAAGTAAAAAGCCTTTCTATTTTATTTTATGGAAAATTTTAAGATTTAGTCGAAACTGAATATAATCGGTACCTAACCTTATGCCCTACAAGAAAAATTGAAAATGAAAATAATGGGTTCTAACCTATACACCATATGATATTCTACAGGAAAAATAGATGATTTAGTTGAAAATGGGGACAATCGATACCTTATCATTTAAAAATGAAACTCAATTCTTATCCAATAATACTTACTGCTTTTATGAGGGTGATAACCTCACGAACGGTATCGATGCATTTGTCTGGATGTCCTTGGATTTGTATGATTCTATCTGTACTTTGAGGCGCAGCATTCGAAAAGATTTTAACACGAGCTCCAGTTTTCTGAAAAAAAATTCAACTTAGTGATTGATCATCGTGTATTGATTTCGAGTAAGAAAATTTCAGATGTTCAATTTGTAATCTTCTCTCAAGGAGAGAGTGGTATTATGGCCCCCATTTTCATGGCGTTTTTAAATACAAAATGGGAAATGAGAAGAGCTTTCCATAGTTTCCAGTACTTGTATGTTTGTTCTTTCAATTTTCGTTTTCTGTTGTTCAGCTGTAACATGAACTTTGTTCTCTTGTACTACTAGTTTGATTCTAATTTCAATATCTTGCTGTCAGTTACCGGCATTAATCATACCTTCATATTAATATCGGTGTTTTTTTTTAGAGTGATAGAACTTTCGATAGGGATAACTGTGATTTGACAGAAGGTAGAAGCCATGTTGTTTTGACATTTCTGTTTAGTCAGAATTGACAAATTATCATAGAAAGACTTAGGCCGCAACAACGTTTACAAATGGTTGAAATTTATTTTCAAAATCAGTGTTCTATTCGCTAAACTTATAGAGCACTTCGTGAAATTTATGGTTTACATAATCGTCCATTAGAGCAGCTTATTCGTCGAACTATCGACAGATTTTGGACAACATTTTCTCTATTCGATGCAACAACAACAAGAGAAATAACTGCACGTACAAGTTGGACTCTGTGCATCCACCACATGGAAAATTTTGCGTAAAGATCTTGGTCTACACCCATACAAGATCCAACTGGTTCAAGAACTAAAGCCACTTGACCATAATAAGCGTCGTTTGTTTGCTGATTGGGCCCTAGAACAGCTTGAAGTTGATCCACTTTTTTATCGTAAAATTGTGTCTAGTGATGAAGTTCATTTCTGGTTGAACGGCTATGTAAACAAGCAAAATTGCCGTATATAGAGTGAAAACGATCCTCAAGAAGTTCTGCAGGTTCCATTGCATCCTGAAAAATGCACTGTATGGTGTGCTTTACACGCTGAAGGCATCAACGGTCCATATTTCTTCAAAAACTATGCTGAAGCAAATGTTACAGTGAATGGTGCTCGTGACAGATCGATGATCAATGATTATTTGTTTCAAAGTTTGAATGTTATCGACCCAGAAGTGTTTTGGTTCCAACAAGATGGTGCTACATCTCAGGCTGCTACCGTAACAACTGATTTATTGAAAGAAAGATTTGGCGATATCATTATTTCGAGAAATGGTCCAATTAATTGGCCTCCAAGATCATGTGACATAACTCCACTGGATTATTTTCTTTGGGGTTATGTCAAGTCATTGGTTTATGTTGATAAACCAGAAAGAACAGACGCTTTGGAAGCTAACATAACTCGTGTTATTGATTAAATAAGGCCTGAATTACTCGAAAAAGTGGTCCAAAATTGGTCTGTTCGAATACGGTTCCTCAGAACTAGTTATGGTGGACATACATTCTGTCAAGAAAGTACCGGGAATTATCGATTTAAATCTGGCGGGGCAATGAGGCAGGTAAATTTTTTTTTTCCTAGGTTGGTACCACTGTCCTTAATTACTATGCCAAGCTTGAGCGGGATCTGTCAACTAGTGTGTTTGCAACAGCTGATTAAGTCAGTCGATGTCAGAGTGCGTGCCGATTTTTACTATGGGTGATTACGTTGAGCAAAGAATTTGTTTAAAGTTTTGTGTTGCAAATGAATTTTCGTGTGCCGATGCATTGAAAATGTTGCAAAAGGCCTTTGGTGGTAATGCTCTATCGAAAACTCGTGCATATCAGTGGTACAGAGCCTACAAGGACAGTCGTGAAGTGGTCGCCCATCGACGGCTTCGATCGAAGATAACGTCGATAAAATTAAGGAAAGGGTGCTGGAAAACCGTCGTACCAGCTTGAGAGAGATAGCACATGATCTTAAGATATCCCACGATTCCGCACGTACGATTTTGATTGATATTTTGGGCATGAGAAAGGTGGCCGCACGACTCGTACCGAAAGACCTGAATTTTCTTCAAAAACGTCATCGCGAACAGGTTGCTTCAGACATGCTGGATCGCTGTAATTCCGATTCTACATTCATGGAACGCATTATAACTAGTGATGAGACCTGGGTCTACGAGTACGATATGCAAACAAGCCAGCAATCATCGGAATTGGTGGCAAAAAATGAGCCGAAACCGAAAAAACCACGCCAAAGCCGCTCGAAAATGAAGGTGATGCTCATTGTTTTCTTCGATATCCGTGGCGTGGTGCACTACGAATTCGTTCCAGAGGGTCAAAAGGTAAACAAGGAGTATTACCTAGGCGTTATGAAACGTTTGCGTGAGCGTATCCGTAAGAAGCGGCCAAATTTGTGGGCGAACAACTCATGGATTTTGCATGACGATAACGCGCCTTCTCACCGAGCTACGATTGTGACTGACTTTCTCGCCAGAAACTCAACAAACGTGCTTCAGCAACCACCGTATTCGCCGGATTTGGCTCCCTGCGACTTTTTCCTCTTCCCAAAACTAAAATTGCCCCTTCGTGGCACCCGTTTTGAGTCGATTGAAGCCATAAAACAAAATTCGGGGCGAGAGCTAAAGTCCATCCCGGAAAGCGCCTATAAAAAATGTTTCGATAATTGGAAGTGCCGTTGGCGACCCAATAAATTTTGACGATTAAATGTAAAAATGTTGTTTTAATTGAAAATTCCCGGTACTTTCTTGACAGAGTAGTATGCTGATTGTAGGCTTCGGCAGAGCTTCGAAGAGAGGGGTTTTTCAAAGTTTCGTCTGTTCGTTTAGTACTTTTATTATTGGTACGTGCCTCTTATATTTTTCAATTTCTATGGATTCCAGGATGTCAAGTTTTTTCCCTTTCGTTTCCACGTGCAAGATAACAAGGTTGTTCAATTCTGGGAACGTATGATCTGTAATGAAGAAATGGTTCGCAAAATTGGAATTATTCTTCCGGTTCCTAAAAGCAGATTCGTGCTCTTGTACCTTTTATGAAAAGGTCGGCCCGTTTGTCCTATATACACACTATTACACTCTTGACAACTTAATTTATAGACTCCAGAATTATTGAGTCGGTTCTCTTTGTCTTTCGGATTAAAAAAGAGATTAGAAATTTTATGGGAGGGTGTGAAAGCTGTTACTATGTTAATTTTTGACCAAATTTGAGCTATTTTTTGTGAAATTGTTCCAAAATGTGTAAGTTTTATGATTTAAGATTTTGACGATCAAATGTAAAAATGTTGTTTTAATTGAAAATTCCCGGTACTTTCTTGACAGAGTAGTATGCCGGGAATTATTTTCAAAACATTAATGTAATAAAGTTATCTTTCAAATAAAAAAAAATTGGCTTAAATCTTAATTTAAATGTGTTTCATTTCAAATTAAAAAAACTTTAAATTGAAATTGATATTAGAATCAAATAGCTGTAGTCAGATTAGAGAATTTGAAACATCAGGATCCTTTACTGTGAGGAAGGGAGTGAGACAGGGTTGTATCTTATCGCCGTTGTTATTTAACATCTACTCTGAATCCATATTTAAAGAAATTTTGAGTGAGATTGCAAAAGGCATTAAGGTGAATGGTGTGTATATAAATAACATTAGATATGCAGACGACACCGTAGTACTTGCAGATAACATATGTGATCTACAGTTTATGATCAATAAAATAGTAGAATGGAGTGAACACTATGGTCCCCAAATTAATATATCTAAAACCAAGCTACTTGCGTTCGGAAAAACTGAAGTCAATCTTATTAATGAACGGAATTAAGGTAGTACAGGTTAAGACCCTTAATTATCTCGGAACAATTATAGACAATCAGTGCGGCAAAAAAAGGAGATCATTCAGTTGACGACAGTCAAGTTTAAAATGATTTCTAACGGCTAAGCCAAAGAAATAAAATGGAAGTTAAGTGCCGTTGACGCCTTATGAAAGCCGCAACCGATACTGCGCCTAACAGATAAAAGAACCTCGACCAACTTTCAACTGCCTCTAACGAATTGAAAAGCATTTCTTCCATTGCTATTTAATTAAGTTGTAATGGGTTTTATTGGTTTCTCTAGTAAATCTCCCAGGATCCAAACAAGGGGTAAAGAAGGGGAGAACTCGAAAAAGTTATTTGTTTTATGGCGTAATCGAGCTGAAAAATTGAGATGAATTGCGTTTTTTTCGGTGGGAAAATTCATCGATATCTTTTGAATTGGCGGCTGTTCGTTATTAATGGATTTTCGAGGAGTCTACCTTTGTCTGATTCGAAACGGGAGTTAGTGGGTCGCTAAGAGACAAATCGTCACCTCGTAAATCTATTGGAAAAACGGAAAATCCAGCTGAGTTCCATTCGTTCGGCGATTGTTTTCAATATCCCAAAATCGCCATTCTTGAACTTTTGGAGGTCGTTCATCGACGAAAAATGGTCTTAAGAAATTTTTCCAATTATGAAAGCAATGGCCTGAATTTGAATGCTAACAAATCATGGGCATTTTAGTTTGAAAATAAGGCACTCGAAAGACGTAACGAGTTACTTAATATCTTCAAAATAGTAACAGAATAACGAATTTTAGCAGAGACGTCACAAAATGATTTTTTCTACCCCTCTTACAGAAAATGACGAAATTTGTAAAACTCGCCAGCTGTGTAATGTCTATTTAAGCATTGTGCAACATAAAACTGTACGATTTAACTTTACCGTAAACAGAGAGCACGGTCAACAACCAATACGGCAGAAACTGTAAAGTAAATCGCACGGCGTTTAACCAATAAGACCCTTCAGTAGTGCCATGGAAACGAATAGCAGGCCGCGTAGCCGATAGTATTTTAGCGTTTCGTCACTTACTGGATTCCAAAATTTTTATAGAAATTAAAGCGGTAAAAAAGTATAGTACACAGCTTGAGTTGTAAGGCAATTACGCACTTCTCGAATTAGTACTTCTAGTAACTTTTTCTAATCGTGCGTGATATGCTTCTTACATCTCTTCTTATGTAATATATTTATACAGATCGTTCAAATGACATTTTTTATACTAGTTTTCGATCTAGGGTAGAAATTCCTTCAATTTCTGAACGAGAAAAGGACTAGCAAAGACTACAATCTTGCAGGAAGCGAAAATCCGTATTTTGAGTCAAAAAATTGAAAATATGTATTGTACAAAACATAAGAGCATACCTTAGAATATGAGAAATGCTCAAAATCATGATACTTACACCAGAAGTTGAAATGAAAGACTTACTATGTGGCGACCTTTCAAGAAGACTCCTTGTTAGTACTCTGTAATAAGGGTATTACATTGCTATTACAGCACAATAACTGCAATAAATAAATTTGGAAATGTCTTGACCACAAAATCAATTGGATTCTCACTACGAAACCTCTGATTTCATTTCAGAAGTAACTCTTCTCGATCACATTAATCGAATGAGGGCAATTTCAGATAACACATGTAACAATAAAAACGAGATAAACATTCCAACAACATTCACAACTAGCAAAACTAAACAGAAACACGATAAAGATCACTGTGAGATGCAGTTAAAATTATCGTTCAAATCAAACATGTTTCATTGGTTATCGTGGAATGGAATTATTGAATATAGTCCGTCTAGAAAGTATCCGGAATTTATTCTTTTTTAATAATTTTAATATACTTTTTTTGTAACATACTAGGATAAAATTAATGTATAAAATAGGTAATGTAGATAGTCGGCTATGGCCAAAGGATGGCAACACTATTTGTCAAATATTGTTCAAGTTTCCACCAAGTAAAGACCGAATCAATCAAACTTTGGAAATAAGTTTTTGATATTTCCCAGCATTGCTCACGTGTAAATCGATTCATTTCGTTAATGTCAAATATCAAACTAACTTTCAGTCAAAACACGAATGATACAAATGTTGCCCGATTCGAAATAACCACTACTTCAAAATACAAACGCTAGATGGTCAACTCTTTACGTATAAAGGCATCTAAGGACTTCGAGAATTTTTTGGGAATGGAGAAAATGTTTGGCAGTCCAAAACAATTGGTTCATTTGCGTCAGGAATGAAAAAATAATCACGAGACCGAAAAACGCCCATCGAGAAGCTAGTTTTAATCAAAAACGGGAAAGTTGCGGAATTGGTACGATAGAAATATAGATAAAATCCCTATGAAATGAGGTTACGGGATAGCAACCGTATCTCAGTCGTAAATAAAAATTCCAAAACGGGATAGGGGAGATACGTCATCGAACTTCCCCGTAAGAAAAGGAACATAATGGGAAAATATAGCGGCCTTGTCAAAAACAATCGCGAGAAGAAAATTCAGGATAATTTACGGTGTTTTTCGCATGTTTGTTCGGTTCGAGACGACGAATAAGCATTCTGCACACGAGAATCATTCTGCATCGAAAACAAACGTTTGCGAAAACAAGTGGGACGAAAAGTTTTATTATGGGGTAGTTTTAGTAGTCGACTAGTGTGGATAACAAGTCCGAAGTTATGAGTCGGACTTGCTACGTCCACTTTGTGCAAAACGTCCATCGTCGGCGCTTTTCTACAAACTCGGTTGGAACTTTTGATGCTCAGGGTGGCAAACATGTCTGGCACTAGCATGTACACACCTCAACAGATTCAGTGGGGAATATCTATTCTACGCCGCCTCACAATGGCATCAAAAGAGGGCTGGAGAGATGATGGGTTGTGATTAGCCAAGAATGATCTTGAAAAGGTTTGTTCTGAGTTTATTTCCTGGTGAAATGAGAAAAACATCTGGCTTTTCGGAATCCACGCATATTTCATAAAAATAACAAAAAAAGCTCCACTGCAAGCTTACTGCTAAATGATCTAATCTATTCTTAGCTTTAAAGAAAACATTGTTGTAAGTGATCAGGGCACAAAATATTTTGTGGAATCAATTTTTACTTGATCGATGATCAGCAGAGGTTAATCTGTTTGACGAAGTGACTAAATCTGTGACCATAGAACTAGATAAATTGTAGAAGAACTCCGTGAACAACAGGCTGGATCCGAGGAAAAAAGTTTTGTGAAACTCACTATAAATGTTCAGTATATAGCAACAATGTACATTTTTAATAGAACTTATTCGAAAAGGTGAGAGACGGCAAGTATTAAGAGCGAGAGAAACACTTCATGTTCGTATAAATTAGTTTGATGCAACCGTATTTTTTAAAATTCCAGAATATTATAATATCAGAAAAAATTAACGAAACTACACGTTATATTCCAACAACTTAATTAAAAACCAGTAGACAATATGCAGAGCGGCCTTTGAAACGACGCTACAAGCAACAATAGAAACGCATTCTCAAACAACGAACTCGTAGATTTGTTGAAAAATCGCAATAATGAATAACGATGAAGGAGCAGGCAGACGAGACGTCAATTTTATTTAATTAATTCAGCAAAACAAAAAAAAAAAGGAACAAGCGGTCTAGTTCTCCGCTTTTCATTCTGCTTCCATTCGTTTTTATTGCCGACATCGGGTTTAATTTTGTGACGGCAATGGCCAGACGCCATGAAAACATGAATCTTATTATGGAAACTCAAATTGGCAATATTTTCATTTTTTTTTGAGAAAATCATGAATAAATGAATTCACATCAAATTATGCCATATAAAAAAACAGTATAAACCCGCAGGAGACTGAATAAAATGAATATCTCAAAGTTTTTGTTTGGTACATTCAATATTGAATCTGTTCTAGTTTTATGTTCCAATCATCATGAAACCAAAGGTTTTATTTGTAAAAACCAGTTTTTAGGAATTACTGTGTTTTACTACCAAAAATTCGAAATTTAACGGATTTCTGTGACTGCAGTTTAGAAGTTGTACTTCATTATAGGTTATCTGAAAACTTAACAATAGGTATAATTAAAACAAGTTGTAGAAATTACTATGTTTAACTACCAATAAATTGATATTTTACACATTTAATTGTGACTCGAGTTTCGGGAATTAACTATATCCATCTTCAGACAACTGAAGACTCAACAAGCAGAACAGAGTATTTATGAATATACAGAGGTAGAAGAGGTAATAAAAAAAAGGTTTAAAATGAGAGGACGCTTAACAACTATTAGAACATTGGCACGTTAAAGAAGATTGGTAAACGGATGTTACATATTTAAATATTTCAAAAATTCTGGATTTACATAGATGCGTCATTCATTATTTTTATTGAGAACTAATTTGAAAATTTCCATAGATTCTAAATAATCAAGTTTCTTTCCTTTTGATTCTACATGTAACATTTTAAGATTACCTATTGTGGGAAAGGAATGACCGTTTTCTAGACAATGAGTGGCAAAAGTAGAATTTTGTTTATTTTTCATGAAACTCATTCTATGTTCGTTGAACCTCGTCTTGAAGGAACGTCCTGTTTGTCCTATATATTTATTACTGCACGTAGAACAAGATAATTTATAAACTCCCGATTTATGTATGTTCGGAGTTGGGTCCTTTGCATTAAATAATATGGATGATAATTTATTTTGTTTTGAAAGCAATATTAACATGTAATTTTGAAAAACTATTGGCTACTTTTTGACTTAAGCTACCGAACTACGATAAAGAAATGAATTTTTTGTTTTCTTTAGATTTTATTATAAAATAAATTTCGTTAATAGCTATTTTAGATTGTTTCTGTAGAAATAGATTATCTATTATATTGGGGTTGTTCGCGGCCATGGATTTAAAAGTTTGGACTTCAGCTTCGCGGTTATTTTTTGATAAGGGTTATGCGAAAGCTCTGTGGATCATCGATTGATTTGCTGAAATTTTCTGTAAATGTGGGAAATACACGTGATTATATCGTCTACGTATCTGTACCAGAAATGAATATTTACGGATAATTTTGAAATAAAATAGAAATTGTAGAAGATAAACATATTTCAATTTGTTTTAATATTCAAATTTTGGATAATTTTGAATTGAAAATTTTATTTTCTATCTCGGACAAATATATCTACAAGTAGTGGACTCAGCCCATAGCTAGGCCCTTTAATTGGTCGTATATTTTGTTGTTAAATTGAGAATAATTTTTAAGCAGGCATTGTTCTAAAAGAGTAATGAAATCATTGTGTATCACGTGATTTTTCAAGAATTTCTGAAGCTTAATGAATGCTATCACTTTTGAAGCTGTCATCTTTTGACATGTAGACACTACGCCATTACTAAAAATGGAACGACATACGCTTCAACAACGCACTGAAAATGTTAAAATTCACTACAAAAATGATGAAAATTTTGCAGTCACAATTCGCAAAACTAAAGCACTTTTGGGTCGTCGTGAAGCACTTTATCGGCCAGCAACTGGTGGAAAAATTTGAGCTGTTGGGACAAGTTAGTGACGTGAAGAATCGAAACCATGTGCGTCACTCAAGAACAACTGAGAATATTGCCTGTTCGTGTTATTTCTCGAACAGGTGATCACGATTGGCCACCGAGATCTTGTGATTTAACACCTTGAGACTTTAGTCTTTGAGGCCACGTGAAAGTCACGTCTATGCCAATGCTCCACAATCGATTCAAGACCTTAAAGATGAAATTCGTGAAGTTAAAGAGAAACGTCAATGTGTGCATTGGTCATAGAAAATTTCATGAAAAAGATATGGTGCTGCAATTGTTGCCAACTTTTGTCTGACCTAGTTTTACTTAAAACCGTTCCAGAGAAAAATCTTGAATTATTTACTTTGACCTTGAATATTTTTTTGCGGAAGTAGGATCGAAGGGAATTTCCGACATTTCATTTGTAATGGTTTAATTAGAGTCCATACCAATTTTCACCTCTATGCGAATTTAAATCTCGATTTTTGAGTAAACTATAACACACGAAGTTAAAATTGTTTGGAAAGAGGTACCAAAAGCAGATATCGATGCCTAGACTTGTATAGGACTGTACTTAGCTACGGAGTCGCCGAACATAATCTTTTTCAGATCACATGTTGACAAAACTTATTGCATATGTTATATTCTTAATGTAATACTAAAGTCCGTTAGGAAAGTATCCGTAATTTATTATTTTTCATGAGTTTATTATACCTCCTTTTTGGTTTTTTGGCTATGGAAACTTTTTTTGCCAAATATTGTTGATTGTCAACAGGTATACAATTTATGAAATAATGTCGCAACTAGAACAAAGAAAACAGGTAGAAGAATAGAAAAGGTTATCGAAACTGGGAAAAAGTGCTGTATATGAGACAATAAAGGGGATGAAAAATTGCATGGATATAAGGCATAGTTTCAGGAAGGAAACAATTTAAACGCTTTATTGGGCTTAGGACGACACAATCCGCGCCTGGGGTTTCGCAAATTGGTTAACAGATTTGGAAATCAACGAAATATGAAAGTATGTCCAGAAACCGTCCCTATGTCACTGAAAAGACAAGGCTACATATCAAGGAAACCAAAAAAAATCCCTATGACACCTTTACAAAAGGAACGGAGGATAGAATTTTGTCAACGTTTTCAAGAAGATAATTTTAATAGTGTCTTATATCTGATAATACTTGTTTCCATCTTGGTGGAAATCACATAAAAATCTTATCAAAACGACCTGTTACCGTTCAAATTTCTAAATTTCCCACCAAATTTATGGTGCGGGGAGCAATATCTCAGCGTGGTGCTACGCCTCTCTGTATAGTTGATGGTACCATTAATAGTGAAAATTATTGTGGCATTTTAAACGATTTTCTCTTTGAAACGGCTCATGCTTTATATCCAGAGGGGTGACGTTTTCAACATGATAATGCAAGATGCCATACTTCGGCCTATACTCAAGCATAGATGCAAGAACACCAACTGACAACTATTTAATGGCCAGCAGCTTCACCAGATCTTAGTCCTATTGAGAACATATGGGGACTAATGAAGATTGAAGTAGAACGAGCAGCGCCACGAAATAAAGATGATTTAATTCAGTCAGTTTTACAGTCCTGGAGTATTATCATCGGAAATTATAGAGGTGATTAGTTTCGGGCGTACATCGACGTTTAGTCAAGTGTTTGCAGTTAAATGGAGGTTGTTTAAGTAAATAAGATGAATATTTTGTTATAATTTTCAAATTCAAGAATTAAAAATATGCTAAATAATTACAATTGAGCTTTGTTTTTTCGGGATACTTTCTAGACGGACTTTACCACATTGCCAAAAAGAAGAACCTAGTTCTTTCTGTGTATAACACTTCTAATACCACTGAGTATATTAGAATAACTGTTACAATATTTCGATGTTCCCGAATCCTCATAGCGGAGTTGTAGCGACATGGTGTCTTCGATTCGAGCATAGCTTCGCCACAAGGGACATATTCACCAGCCATCCCACCTCCGCTTCAGCTGGCGTCATGAAAACACTTCCTGATTACGCGTTCCAGAACCCATTAAGGTGAGTAGATCTAACCACCATCGTGACTGACGTGCATGTGATACAGAATACACGACATTTCCATCAACATGCAAGTAATTATATTCAAGAGGTCTCTTAAGGATCTCTTTCGGGACACTGTTAACGATAAGGTCCGCCAAGATTCGGTAGAACGCGGGACTCGGGCCACGGTCGAGTATCTGGAAATTGAGGCCGGAAGAAACTCGGAATAAATGAGATTCTTGGATCATTGCCGCCAGCCTGCTTCCCGGTGCTTTCATGGTTTGTTGGAAACTTAGATCCCACTGAAACTAGGGAGGGGTTTTTGTGAGGATTCAGACTTGGTTTGCTATCTTTTGAGAACCCGGATTCTTTGAGGACGCTTTGATTCCGCGTGGAACACGTTAGAGATGGATATATATATTTTGTCTCGATTGAAGAGTCTGAATCAGATAAATTGGAGCATCATTCAGTAACTTAACTACGTGTCAGACATAAGGAATGCTGCAAGTATTACTGATACCTTAGATTACGCCAGTAACGAAGTAGGAATTGAAATTTAAGAAGTGAAAAATTATAGCTAACGAGTATACTTAGATACAGTGTTGGATAATGAACCAGAATGAAATAATAGATATTTGTATAATTATGGAATGTTGACATTTTAATTTGCCATGACTGAGTAGATTTTAAATCATGTCTATCCTACATATGTAGCAGTACAATCATCACATTCAATTTGATAAATCCTCGATCCGGAAAAGTTGGGATTCCTTTCTTTATTGTTCATCAACATCTTAGCTAAATTATTTCTATTTACTCCTAAAGAATTAATGTCCATTTTATAAAGGCCATTATAGATCCTACTGCTGAAACATTTTATATAAGACATTGAAAACTATATTTTCTTTTCTGCCTAAGTATAATTTATATTGTTATAAATTTTTTTTAAAATATTGTGCTAAGTTTTCTTCTTACTCATTTTGTCAATGATTTAAGTTCTAAGCCATTGTTCTCCGCTATAGTTTTAATTATGTTGACTTTCTTTTTGAAAATTGACTTCGTTCAATGGGATGCTCAAAAGTCTATGAATGAAACTATAGAATGTAGACATTTTAATGTGCCATAACTGATTGGATTTTGAATGGATTATGGGTATCAGTACATCTAAGAATGTCGAATTCGAACTACCACTACTGATACCATAATCCATTCAAAATCCAATCAGTCATGGCCAATTAACATGTCAACATTCCATAGTTTCATAGACTTTTGAACATCCCGTTGAACGATGTCAATTTCAGAAAAGAAGTCAATATAATTAAAACTATAGCGGTGAACAATGGCTATACAACTGTAATCGTTGACAATATGATTAATAAGAAAACTTGCCATAATATTCAAAAAAAAAATTATTTAAATATAAATGATCCTTATGAGGAAAGGAAAATATGGTTTTCAATGGCTTATATAAAAGGTTTCAGCAAAAGGATCTCTAATGGTCTTCATAAAATGGGAATTTATTCTATAGCAACATAAGAAAAACAAATGTTAACTTTCCGCTATTCAAACGAAACCAAATTTACTTCATTAACTTACATAGGCCAAAAATCTGAAAAGATTGCTAGATACTCAAAGAAAAATATAAAATCTCTTTTAAAACCATTAATTCTTTAGGCAGCTTAATAAAAAATAATAAAGATGTCATTCCTAAAAACAAAAAATCAGGAGTTTACAAGTTAACATGTAGTGATTGACCATGTGTATATGTGTGACAGACAAGGATACGAGAACATGAAAAATGTTATATTAATAATAAACCGAATTCAACTTATGCCAACCATTTGTTAGAGACTGGCCATAATTTTAATATGAACTATAAAATATTACATATCGAAAACAAAAGTCAGAAACTAAATCTGCTAGAAACTTTAAAGAACAATAGATATAATAAAAGATAAATTTTATTGAATGATCAAATAGATTTAAACAGATCCCCCCTACTTAATATTTTTCATTAATTGTAAACCATCTCTTTCCACCCCTCTATTTTTTGTACCAGAGCTGTGTATTTAAGGTCATGTTTTGCATTGTATACCTCAGTTTAAACACTCACCTGATGTCATGGTATGACGAAACAATTGTGTAAATCAATAAAATAGCGGAAGTTAACATTTGTTTTTCTTATATTGAAGATGAATTTCCGTCAAATAAAGACCGAGACAATCAAAAATTATTCTATAGCAGTAAATATCGGATGTTTTTTTTAGTGATAGAACTTTCGATAGGGATAACTGTGATTTGACAGAAGGTAGAAGCCATGTTGTTTTGACATTTCTGTTCAGTAAGCATCAACAAATTATCATGGAAAGACTTACGCCGCAACAACGTTTGCTGCGGTGGTTGAAATTTATTTTCCAAATCAGTGTTCTATTCGCCAAACCTATAAAGCACTTCGTGAAATTTATGGTTTACATAATTATCCATCAGAGCAGCTAATTCGTCGAACTATCGGTAGATTTCGGACAACATTTTCCACAACTGTAAGTACAGAAGAAAATATCGCTGTTGTAAGTCATAGTGTTAATGGTGATACAGAGTTGTTTATTCGTCGACGTTCACAACAAGTTGGACTCTATGCATCCACCACATGGAAAATTTTGTGTAAAGATCTTGGTCTACACCGATACAAGATCCAACTGGTTCAATAACTAAAGCCACTCGACCATAATAAGCGTCGTTTGTTTACTGATTGGACCCTAGAACAGCTTGAAGTTGATCCACTTTTTTATCCTAGTGCTTTTTAAAGCACTAGAACTAAACCAGCATTTTACAAAAACACATTTTACTCAACCACCAGACAGATTTAAACCGATCCCCGTTATTGAACCTCTGAATAAATTCTGAAAATTCCCAAAACAAACTTTCATGTTATCATGTTTCTTTTTGCTCTGACTTGTATTCAAGGAGACCGATTTTGTAAAAGTAGTTAGTTACCTGATGAGGTCAAAATGTAATTGAGGAAACAATTGTTGTGTAAACAATAAATATACTAACTGATAAAGAAACTGCAACACCCAGAAGGAGCTGTTTAAATTTAAAATTTTTTTTGGTGAAACATAGAATAGTATAGCAAGGAGTTAATGATTAAAATTCGGAGAAAAAAACCGTGAAGGTCTTTTCATGTAAAAATTTTTTGTTACTGAAATATGTAGTTGTTTTCTGCAAATTTTTTAAATTTTACGACAAACTGTTCGAGGAGATCCAAAGTCAATGTTTAGTTGTTGTTAAAATGCTTAGAGCACGTGTATGCGGAATTTATCGTCAGCTAAGTGAATTTGAAAGAGGTCGAATTATTGGTCTACGGGAGAAATCGCTAACCGTACGAACAGAAATCCAACTACTGTTAAGAGATGTTGTCAAGTGTGGTTTGATAATGCCCAAAATCAAAGAAGTGTAGGCACCGGACCTCGAAGGGGCACAAATGAAGTTGAAGATCGACGTCTAAGACTTATGGCTGTTAGAGACCGATTTGAGACAACTCGATCTGATGAGTAGTTAGGAGAACAAGGCCATCCTGTAACTGTCCGAATGGTTTACCGCCGGATAAGGTCTTTTGAACATTTCAGCATTATCGACCCCATCTTGTGTTACTTCTGACGGTTGAGCATCGCCGGTAACGATTGCAGTGGTGCAGAGAACGTCAACAGTGGAATGTGGAATGGCATCAGGTCGTCTTTTCTGATGAATCTCGATTCTCCTTGGGTGCACATGATGGCCGAAGAAAGGTTAGACGACGTCGGGGAGAAAGACGTGAACTTCAGTTTGATATTGAGAGTCATGTACACCGGACAGTAGGCGTTATGGTATGGGGTGCTATTGCACATGCTAGTAGGTCACCTTTAGTCTTAATTCGAGGTAACATGACAGCGCTGCGTTACCTTCGAGAAATAGTGGAGCCATTTGTTCTCCCTTACCAAAACGGGCTCGAAAATCCAATATTTCAGCAAGATAATGCTCGACCTCATGTTGCCAAAGTAAGTTCAAACTTTTTTGAAGCGACCCATGTGAATCTTTTGCCATGGCCGCCCAGATCCCCCGATCTTTCGCCCATAGAACATGTTTGGGACATCATGGGTAGAAGGCTTGGAAATTTACCCCAGCCCAAATGGACTTTCGCGGCTCTGAGACATGAACTACAGGTAGCTTGGGATAATACCTTTCAAGAAGGAAAAGACCATCTTATTGCATCAATGCCAGTACGTGTTGGGGAGTGTATAGATAATCGCGGTGGACAAACACATTATTAACAAATTTATTAAAAAAAATTGTAAACCCTTCGTTTTTTTTTCTTCAAATTTCAATCATTTACGCCTTGCTATAGTATCTATGTTTTACAGAAACAAATTTAAAATTTTAACAGCTCCTTCTGGGTGTTGCAGTTTCTTTGTCAGTTAGTATATTAGGCGGAAATAATATGTTTTACTTTAAATCATATACGATGAATTTTCTTCAAGTAGAGACCGAAACAAAGTTCACGATCTTTATTAGAAAAATTTCAGCAAAATTATCAACAGTGAGATTTAAATACTTTAATGAGCTTCTGCTAGTAAATATCAGTGAATGTATTTATCTGTTGTGTACGACTACGTCAAATAGGTGTTTTGATAAATCTTTTGTTTTTTGAATAACCCTCCAGTATTTTTGCAAAATAATAATCCAAAAAAAGCACAATCACCTGTTAATCAACATCTCCAAACACACATCTCGCCTAGAACCCCCCGCACCGACCAATTCTGCAATCTCCACCGCACACAACGTTTCGGCCCACTAACCGACCGTCATCAGGCACACTTTCCCGACGGCGTGACCGCGTACCTCTCTTGGTCCCGACGCGACGAGCGTCGTTCATGCCCCGTCGGCGGCCGTGGACGGAAGAGCGCCGTGCCGAGTCGACCGTGGCGGGCACAGGCGCTCGGCGTCGTTATTGATTGGAGGACGTCGGCGTCGGCCGATGGAAACGGCGACGTGGCGGCACGGCACGCGATGGCGGATCGTGCAGGTGAGCGTCGCTTCGAACTCACCTGTCGTTAGGGGGTGGAACGGATATGTGGGACAGCGGAAAAACAAGTTATTGGTCGGGGGAAATATCGTCCTGGCTGAGTGCGTGGGTAGACTTCTTTCTGGTTTATCTTATCCAAATTATTAATCCAAAGAAGTGAATTTTTAAATCGAGAAAAGACGAATGAGTCTTGATCAAATGATCAGTCGTACATCTAATGATTGATTTTGGAAAATTATATTTAATAAATTGGAGCGGCCTTTTTTCGGACATAAAAGCTTTATTGTAAAAAATTCGTTATACAGGGTTATCCATTTTGTGTTTCCGAAAGTAAACTTAAATAATACACTCTTTCATTAAGAATATCGATTAAATTATCATTTCAATATAAGCTTGGACCTTGCCATTATGTGTGGAATACAACATCATTTAAATGTGATATTTGTGAGGTAATTTTCGATGACTCGCTGAAAGATTTCGGGCAATAACTTGACTTGATGTTGGTTATCAGATCGTCAATAGTCTGAGAATTATTAGCATACATACGAACCTTCGCATAACCCCACAAAAATCCAAGATCTTGGTGTCCAATTCACATCGCCGAAATGAAAAATTACGCGTCATGGGAATTTTTCTTGCAATAAAGCCAAAACGGGTCGTGCTTGTTGCACCATCTTGCTAAAACCACATCGCCCCCAATTCCATATCATTAATTTCGGGCCAAAAAAATCGGAATCATTTGGCTATAGCGATGAGAATTGATGATTTGAGTGACACCTTCTTCATTTTCAAAGAAATACGGGCCAATCACTCCGCCAGACCAAATTACACACCATACAGTGACTTTTTGTGGATGTAATGTACGCAGCAGTTACATGAGGATTTTCACTGACTCAGATGTGACAATTTTGCTTCTTTACATAGCCACCGACTAAAGAATGTGCTTCGTTGCTGAAGAAAATTCGATGCGAAAAATCGTCATCCAAACGTTGTTGTTCAAGCACCCAATCGGCACATGTTCTACGCATTCTATGGTCAGCTGGCTTTAGTTTTTGTGTCAACTGAACCTTATAAGGAAGGGATGCAAATCTAGATGCAAAATACGCCATAGCGTGCCATAAGAGAGCGCCAAATGTTGTACGCGCTGATAAATTGATGAATTTCTTCAACACTTTCATTTACAGTAGAAATATTTTCGGTCGAGCGTGCATTTCGATGATGTATCGGCCTTAAGACATCAGTAACAGATCCATCCTCTTCAATTTTTTCACTGTGGTACCAATTGTACGCTCAGATGGACGATTATGTCGACCATAATTTGCACGAAATGTACTTACTACAGAATCATTATTTTGTAGCACGTTTTCACAATATTCACACGTTCAGCAGCCTTCAACTAAACATATGAGGCTTCGGATCACAGTTCTGTTCGACATATGTCATTGAAACAGGGATGTGAAATCCGGACCACGAAATGGATAACCCGTTACATTCAAAGTACAAAGTATTGTCCGTCGCTAGCCACTACTTTTCCATTTTTTGACTTTATCGGCATCGATCGGAAAAGATGGTGAGCGGAAGAAGCAATGTCCGGGCCGTACGGCGGGTGAGATAGGAATTCGCATGTGAGCGTTTCTGAGTACGTTTTATTGGGCGACGCAATGTGTCATGCTGCAAATAACATTGTCACGTCTGTTGGCGTGTTGCAACCATTTTTCTCGCAATGAGATCATTCCCATTGCTTTTAAACGATGGTAAATGGCTGGTTGGGTGAATCCAAGTGTTTTTGTTTCTCTTGCGTTTATGATGATGGATCTTCATCGATCCTTGCCTCTCATTCTTCATTCTCAAACTTTTGGGCGCACCTGGTGGTTCTTCGTCTTCCAAGTCAAAATTACTACTTTTAAATTGGGCAAATCACTTCTGACACGTTCGTTCAGCTAGAGCATGGTCACAAACACATTATTCGGTACAAAAGTTGACCGAATCCAGAAACTATCGGGTGTTTCTTTTAGAGTGATAGAACTTTCGATAGGGATAACTGTGATTTGACAGAAGGTAGAAGCCATGTTGTTTCGACATTTCTGTTCAGTAAGCATTGACAAATTATCATGGAAAGACTCACGTCGCACAACGTTTACGAATTGTTGAAATTTATTTTCAAAACCGGTGTTCTTTCTATTCGCCAAACTTATAGAGCACTGAAATTTATGATTTACATAATCGTCCATCAGAGCAGCTTATTCGTCGAACTATCGATAGATTTCGGACAATATTTTCTCTACTCGATTCAACAACAACAAGACTGTACGCAGAGAAGAAAATATCGCTGCTGTAAGTCATAGTGTTAATGATGATCCAGATTTGTGTACTCGTAGAGGTTCACAACAAGTTGGACTTGTTGGACTCCACCATCCACCACATGTAAAATTTTGCGTAAAGATCTTCACTCGCACAAGATCCAACTGGTTCAAGAACTAAAGCCACTTGACAATAATAAGCGTCGTTTGTTTGCTGATTGGGCCCTAGAACAGCTTGAAGTTGATCCACTTTTTATCGTAAAATTGTGTTTAGTGATGAAGCTTATTTCTGGTTGAACGGCTATGTAAACAAGCAAAATTACCGTATATGGAGTGAAAACAATCCTCAAGAAGTTCTGCAGGTTCCATTGCATCCTGAAAAATGCACTGTGTGATTTACACGCTGGAGGCATCATCGGTCTACATTTCTTTAAAAGTGATGCTGGAGCTAATGTTACAGTGAATGGTGCTCGTTACAGATCGATGACCAATTTTATTTGTTTCAAAACTTGAATGGTATCGACCCAGAAGTGTTTTGGATCCAACAAGATGCTGCTACCGTAACAATTAATTCATTGAAAGAAAAATTTGGCGATAACATTATTTCGAGAAATGGTCCAATTACTTGGCCTCCAAGATCATGGGACATAACTCCACTGGATTATTTTCTTTGGGGATATGTCAAGTCATTGGTTTATGCTGATAAACCAGAAACAATAGACGCTTTGGAAGCCAACATTACTCGTGTTATTGATGAAACAAGGCCCGAATTACTCGAAAAAGTGGTCCAAAATTGACCTGGTAGAATGAGGTTCCTCAGAGCTAGTCGTGGTGGACATATGCCGGAAATTATTTTCAAAACATGAATGTCATAAAATTATATTTCAAATAAAAAAAAATTTGGCTTCAATCTTAATTTAAATGTGTTTTATTTCAATTTAAAGCAAAATGACAGATTTCGAAAAGAAAGCCCAATGATCACACTTCAAAATGAAGCTGCTTCCAAACTTTCACAGAGGATTATCTGTCATAGTTTGACAGAGTGACTAAATCTGTGATCAGCAGTTTGGGAACATAGAACTAGATAAATTGTGATCAACAGGCTTGATCCGATGACTAAAGTTTTGTGAAACCCACTGCGAGTATTTCAATTCAAAATCTCCAGCTTGGATAGCCTGCCATATGCGATGGTAATAAGTGGTAATCTACTTATAAATTATTATTATCCTGATACCCCTATATCTTCTGTGAAGATCCCTCAGAAGCTTTTTCAGCTTGTGCGAGTTAGGAGTTCAGTTGTGTTCTGGGTAGGCTTTGTTACTGCGATCTTGCACCACTTTAGGTCACAGCACTGTTAATTTTGAAATGGTGACCTCTGCATATGATATTTTGATTGTAAACCAAGCTTAACACTGAATGTTGATAACCACGAAAACATCAGAAAATTTGGAAATTCGCTCATAAGTTACTCGTAATTGACCTTTGAAACATTGATTGACATCAATATTGCAACCGATGTCATCACGAAAGCCCGCCCTGCGTTATTTAATTTTTAACGAACCACGAATGTACCCATGAATATCACCAGGTCGTAGGCCGACAACGACCTTCGTTATTTCTCCCAACAGCTTGTTTTTCGGCCGTCCCACATACGAGGGTTGCGTTTTATGTTTCTGTAATGGTCGTTTCTGGTGTTGCCAACTGTCGGCCGAAGTTCCTATCATAAAGTTTTTTAACGGTTTGCTTACTCAGAACGACTTGGCGTACAGTCGATATTTGAGTTGTTTAGGGAGTTGGAACATTTATCACGGCCGAATGATGCAATTAACGTGTGAATATCCTGTTCATGGTTCAATATTTTATGGAATGATTGACCTTTGTGATCGACCCGTTGAAATGAACTAATTCTTAATAAAAAAATTAAAGGTTGCTATTAAAAAAAAACTAAATTTTGGACCATTTGTTTATAAGCATGCACGGATCAGCTGATCCACGTGATTCAACTACCTGAACTTGTTTCATGAAACAAATTTGTTGATCAGTTTTTCAAATTTGATCATCGAATCTTTATGAAAGCCAGCGGCGATGTAACAAAGTTTAAATATATTTGAAATTTTCTTGAGAATCATACAAAAAAATCAACAATGACAATGAAGAGTAGCTATATCGAATACCCACAATTCTTTTCTATCGCCCACCTATGGACTTCCACATAGCATCAATCTCGACGAAGTCTTGACCCAAAGTGGCAATCTACCTCCGGCTATTCATTTAGATTTCTCGTAAATCCAGGGAGGCGAATGCATTAAGCAATTTCGCAGCTTCTATTTGTCAGGATATCGATTTCGATCGGGTCAACCGGTAGAGCGTACATTTGTACAGGATATCCTTGATTGAGCGACTTTTATCGTACACATCGACGCCCTCAAGAACACTGTCGATTGATCAGAATGAAAGAACGCGCCGACAAAACGGCAAATTCCTGAGCGGGAAATAACGAGCTAGATCAAATAAATTGAAAGAATGTGGAGAATTCATAGCAGATTCTGTTCTCCTTCGACGAGATCACGCCAACGGATGGTTGGAGACTTGTTGCTGGAAGCATTTTTCTACCTGAAGGGTAAGCCATCTAGAGTTTGCATTTTGAAGTAGTGTTTGGCAACACTTCTGTCGTTCGTGTTTTACAGAAAGTCAGTTTAATACTTGACATTAACGAAATGGGTCTCGCTTGAATAAAACTGGGAAATATTAAGATCCCAACTGAAAAAAATCACTGCCTTTGGGAAGAAAGCCTATAACAGCGCTCCAAACCACATTTCTGGCCTTAAAGATGTGTCCAAGTCGATCTTTTAGACAGTATAAGGGAATTAGAATTTTCACTTCCTGAGATAGACATATTGCACTGAAGCAACTGATGGAGCTGAAAAAATCTCTCATATTACTACCGAGAAGCAAAAAACTAGTCCTAGTTGGGGTACCAGCTAGCAAAGACATTGGGAGAAATAACAAAGCAGACGCCCTTGGAAAAAGAGGAACAAACACTACTTTATCAAACCGGTATTCTTGTTTTGGGTATCACTCATACTGAGTTGAAGTCAGTCAATGGGAAAATTTTTCACTGGATTAACACCTGAGGGCAATGACAAACCAAGGCACTCATCGCACCCTATAAGAAGTAAGCTCAATTAGTCCCATCGCTGTTAAAGGACGAGCTGAGGTTGCTTCTCACTTGCTACTAAATAGCATGATTTTCACGCAAACTGATACAAGAGCCAAGAAAATAATCAACCTTGTTGCAAATGGAATTTCGAGAGTGGAAGCGTAATGAAAGTTTTGATGATATCGCAAACGAATATTTGTTGGCGTAGGTTTAATATTTAAATGAGAAGATGATACAATGAAAAAATGCCTGAGTAACACATATTTTGTGTTTTAATGACCGATTACTGCTGCTTTTGACATTGTCCTATTTCTGATAACTAGGTTTCGATACAGTTTGATCTACCAATGGAGGCTCTCTACTAATCAATTGATATCAATACACAAAACAATTTAATCACGGCATTATTTAAAATGATATTTCTTTGAACAATATAATCAACGTTTTCATTGAATTTTCGATGTTTAAGTTGAATATATATTTCAGCTACCATTGTATTGCATTGAATTATGTGGTCACATAATTTAATCTCTTTCCAGTTAGGAATTATTCGAATTCAAACAGTATATAAACAAAGTAAATATTAACAAGTGGAAACTATCTATCCAGCAATTTTCATTAAAATGTACATATTCATTGCTGGTGATTTGTTGGTTTTTGAAAATACAAAATTTCGAAATATGATACGAATAAATGAAGCATTTTGTCCGTAATAATGCAAATTTGGAATGATTGTATACAATTCTATTTTATACGTTGGTAATGTACGCGAGGCAGAATACCATTCTGAACTCGTTGCAGAATGTACTGAAATTCAGTTGAAAAAGTAAACCTCTCCAAGCGAGTAGGGGAGTAGCGCCCAAATATCTGTAATTATCGAATTTTGAGCCGCTAACTTCCGACCGCAAAGAACTAGAGTTTTTAAACTTTCATGGGACGTTTGGAGTCTAAATGCCGCCACTAGGTTCTATAGTTGGAAAAATCGGTTTCATAGTTTCGTAGTTATTCTCGTTTGAAAATGTTTCATCTTTTCCCAATATTTTCGAAAATACAGATTAGATCGATATGAAATTCAGCATTTAGAAGGAGAATTATAACGCGCACGTTCGTGTCAAATTTAATGAGTGTCGTATGATTAGAAGTTTAAAAAAAAAAATTAAAAATTGTGAGCGGACCAGCGTTCAGCGATATCATAAACATTGTACCTTTCGAGCAGAAAGGGATAGAGGCTTGAAATTTTCGGGGTAGGTTTGGGGTCTGAATATCTCAGTTGAATTCGTTATTGGGCAAAACGGGTCCAATGATTTCGGAGTTATACACATTTGAATTGTTCTCTTATTTTTATTGTTTCAAACTACAGATCCGATAGAGCTGAAATTTGGGCTTTAGAAGGATAATGGTAACTCCCAAATGCCTGCAGAATTTCATGAAGATCGTTCGATTAGAAAGTTTAAAACAAAGATAAAAGCTTCATGAACGGGGCACCGTTGTACCCTAAAGAAGCCATAACCCACGATCCAGTTTAAATTTTCTACTTAAATGTAAAATATCGACAAGACAGGTAATACAAAATTTAGTGAAAATCGCATAATTAGAAGACAAAAAAAATTATTTCAAGGAATCTTGGGTTATATGAAATAGCACCAAAAGCTGCTGACTTGACGTAAGTGCTTTCCACCTTTTTTACATATTTTCTACTTAATTTTACGACGGACTGGGATATTACAACTTCTTTCGGCCGACTCTAAGGCCCCTTTTACACTTCAGCTCCAATAAATATCCGCCGATGCAGTATATTTCATTGCGGACGCCCGATTTAAATCAAAATCGAGAACGGCATTTAGGCATCCACCTTCATCACACGCATTTCCACCCTACCGTGATGCTTTCCAATATATATTTCACGCCGTTTTAACCCCGGTTCACTTTTGCCACCATGTGCAAAATATGCAAATGCCCTCCTGAAGGCAATCTAAAATCAACAATTATTACCTTCGAGCCAAATAAGCACACAGGCACACCGAGATTTCCACTCGACATCATGGCGCTAACATTAGGCCCCGTTTACACTAAATAGTTTTCTAGACGATTCGAACGTTCGTAGTCTGAATCAAAAAGTGGGTTAGATTTAATATAACCTAACGATATTCCTGCGAGATACTCCATTTTAAGTAATCTTAATAATAATTGATATAAAATATTATTCGACCAAATGAATTGTTAAAACAACAGAAGTCTGCGATTGTCTCGGTTTTTCTTTATTTGAAGAGATGGTTTACCATAGTAGGTGAGGAAGTTGTATATTTTTTCGGTTTTTACCATTTTTAAATTATTTACTGGCTATCATACCTTCCATTATTAAGAACGAATAACTGTTATTGTTTTAATTAAGTTCAAGTATTGATTAAAATTATTCGGAGTTGTAATGTAATGTAATTAAAATACAAAAGTTACAAAAATTTTCAAAACTAATTTCATCAATTTCAACATAAATTATATCATAGCATGCATGACAAATAGATCATTAACAATCCCTTCATCAAAATTTGAGTATCAAGACAGATTTAATCTGTTAGTCTCCTAAAATTTTAATTTCAGAAATATTTTATTCAAATATTTTCAGAATTAAATTAATGTCTTATAAGCACAGCTTATATTTAATTAATGTATAAAATCAAAACTCAATATACATATCAAATGGAATAAATAAACCAACAAATATAAATTGCCAATTAAAATTAATAAAAGAGACTAAATTTTGTTTCTGATCTTACAATTATGAAAACTAATTCCTTTTCGAAAATACAAAACATTTAAGGACTTCTCAGAAAATATAATTTATTTGAAATATTTAATATATTTAAACAAGTTAATATATAGTTAATATATAAAATAAAGAGGTTTTTTTACTTGATAGAAGGAATATTACAAAATTTGAATACTAAAACAGATTTAATCTAACAGATAAAATATTCAAATTTTGTAATATTCCTTCTATCAAGTAAAAAAACACTCTTATTATTTTAATTCCTTTATATCCTATTAATTTTAATCCAGAATTGAATTTAACAAATAAAAACTAATGAAGGTTATTCGTCATCAATAACAGATAGTATGGTAGCCAGAAAACAATAAAAAATGCTATTTACAAAATATACGCTAAGTTAAATGCGAAAAAATACATAGTTCCCTCACCCTTATTAAAACCTTTCTCAGGTGAGTCTACTCATAACGGTTGAATCTATTAGCATTAATGGGCACATGTAACGAACGGATATTTCGTTGATTAAATACACTGCACACCACGAATTATCCTTCCTTATTCTGAACCATCGCATTTAATACTTTTGAAGTTATCAGGTAATAATTAGTTTATTTAGAAGCAGGAGGGTTGGTTGTTAATAAGCCGTTGTTAGTGATAATGAAAGGTATAAATCAATAAGTGGTTTATATTTTCTTGAATTTTCCGTACTCTTCATGGACCCGGCAACGCCGCATTACTTGTAAAGGATGGTTCATTTAGAGGTAATTTTTGTGGTGGGGATTTGATTGCAGATTGCGCATGCCTCATGTTAACTGAAGCGCCATTTCTGTTCAGTAGTCTTTGACAATTCATAATGGAAAGACTTAGTCCGGCAGAGCGTTTATAAATTGTTCAACTTTATTACGAAAATGGGCGTTCTACGAGAAATGTGTATCGAGCAAGTTTGTAAAGAGCCCAACGACTAAAACGGAAACGATTCGGAAGGTCGGTCAGCTTCAGTTCTTGCACTAATCGAATTTTGTAAGCTTTTAAAGAACATCCTACGTAAAATACACCAAGTTGTTGAATATGACAGGCCAAGATGTTGAGAACGGCGACGAATCGACACTTCACGGTCTTCGCGTACACTCGCCGCTACCGCTCCTATATTTTCTTCACCATGTGCTGGGTGTAGTCTATTTGGTTGGGTATTATCCGATAAGGAAAATTGGATCTCAAACTTACTGATGGTAGAGCTAATTGTGCGTTCGCTAGGCCGATTATGTGGACCATAAGTTGCTCTAAGCGCCCGATACACATTCATCGTAGAACGCCCATTTTCGTAATAAAGTTGAACAATTTGTAGACGCTGTGCCGGGCTAAGTCTTTCCATAATGAAAAAAACTACTGAACAGAAATGGCACTTCAGTTAACACTAAGCATACGCAATCTGCAATTAAATCCCCACCACAAAAAGTACCTCTAACTGAATCGACCTTTATATAAAATTTACCGCAAAAAGAGCACCAACGCCTTATAACCTCAGCGGTACCAGTGAATCTTAGAAGAGGTTATTCCTTATTTAACTTCAATAGGCTTCTGAAGACCGCAGACCAATACAATGAACATACCAATAAAACTGAAGACAGAAGAAAATGTTGAAGGATCCATAAAAAAAGCTGATAAAAGCTTAAACTTATTTAATTAATCAGACAATAGAATAACCGGTACCGAAAATCTAAAACATAAGGAGTTAACATCCAGTAGGCGTTAGTGGTTATAAATTTTACAGAAAGCGCCGGGATTAATCGAAAGCAACAGGCGAAAAATTCCCTGTTCATCCTGTCGTTTTCGAAAAGGGAGACGTGGCAATTTTCTTCTTAAGCAGCAGAAATTGAATTTCCCTCGAAAATGCAGCGGTAATCCTGGAGGTTTTTATCGCAGGGCAAGATTGCCCATAAATGCTGCGTTTTCGATAATATACGGAAGCGTCTCTGGGATATAGGCTTTTCGTCCTGAACGAAACAAGTTATCGGATTTGTTTCTAAACAAGAGCAATCTTACGGAAGATATAACAGCTTTGCTGCATTTCACGAAAAAATAGGGAATATCTGAATATTTATAGTTTATTCCTACTTTCATTTCATTATTTCCAAATGAGTAATTTATTGAATACAGGAAAATTGAGCTCTGAAATTTTCATAGTGTCAGTTTCGACACATAAATAAGAAGTTTTGCTCATTTTCACCGTCCTATACTCTCAACATCATATAAATAGGGTGTTTTTTTTTTAGAGTGATAGAACTTTCGATAAGGATAACTGTTATTTGACAGAAGGTAGAAGCCATGTTGTTTTGACATTTCTGTTCAGTAGGCATTCATAAATTATTATGGAAAGACTCACGCCGCAACAACGTTTACAAATTGTTGAAATTTATTTTCAAAAACAGTGTTCAATTCGCCAAACTTATAGAGCACTGCGTGAAATTTATGGTTTACATAATCGTCCATGAGAGCAGCTTATTCGTCAAACTATCGATAGATTTCGGACAACATTTTCTCTACTCGATGCAACAACAACAACAAGACAAAGAACTGTACGTGTTAATGATGATCCAGATTTGTCTATTCGTCGACGTCCAAAACAAGTTGGACTCTGTCCATTCACCACATGGAAAATTTTGCGTAAAGATCTTGGTCTACACCCATACAAGTTCCAACTGGTTGAAGAGCTAAAGCCACTTGACCATAATAAGCGTTGTTTGTTTGCTGATTGGGCCCCAGACAGCTTGAAGTTGATCCACTTTTTTATCGTAAAATTGTGTTCAGTGATGAAGCTCATTTCTGGTTGAACGGCTATGTAAACAAGCAAAATTGCGATATACGGAGTGAAAACAATCCTCAAGAAGTTCTGCAGGTTCCATTGCATCCTGAAAAACGCAGTGTATGGTGTGTTTTACACGCTGGAGGCATCTTCGGTCCATATTTCTTTTAAAATGATGATGGAGCTAATGTTACAGTGAATGGTACCGCTTACAGATCATTGATCAATGATTATTTGTTTCAAAATATGAATGGTATCGACCCAGAAGTGTTTTAGTTCTAACAAGATGGTGCTACATCTCATGCTGCTACCGTAACAATTGATTTATTGAAAGATAATAAGATACTTTATAATGGAATGAAAATTTCAATAATTATCGAATAAGTATTGTGCTTTACTTACAAAACAAAATGAGGCGGTGTTAATGAAAGACTCTCTACATCAAACTGATGAATTTCAATATAAGGAAAACAAATGTTAACTTCCGCTATTTTTTAAGTAAAGACCGAGACAATCAAAAATCTGATGAATTTCGTCGAAAAATTCAACCTTATCTGAAGTTTTCAAGCTTAAGCAAATGAATTTCAATGAACGAATCGTCCGAAAAAATAGTTGAAAATAATGAAATAACTTTGTTTTCTATCACTTTTTATTATTACTGATATACAGTGAATCGAGTTTCGTAGTGTGTACTACATTTTCAAACTCAGTTTGAAAATGTAGTAACTCGAGTCACTGTATATCAGTAATAATAAAAAGTGATAGAAAACAAAGTAATTTCGTATTTCATTCCATTAAAATGAACTAACACAAAGTAACGGACTACTCCATCCAATATTTGAAAATAATGAATTGAAAAGGAAATAGTGTCGCAGACAAATCGCAATATGAAATTCACGGTGCTTTTCATTTGGAATCAATAACAAGACTTTATCCTTTCAAAAATGTACTGTCAATACACCCAACTCGAATAGTATATAAATCCCCAAACAGGTAAACAAGCTGCTTTCGGAAAAATATCAAACTTTGGAACGCAAGAGTCTACTGCTCTAATCTTCGTTTGAACTGAACGGCCTTAATTCCCCTTCAGAAGAAATTAGAGATTAAACCCACATCACAGGCTTCCGCTACCAACCGGCTCTATTCAGCTTCCTAACCGGTCCCAATAATGACCGAATAGACCTTTGAAAAAAAAACGAAAGCGTCTGAGACGTCAAGTCAACTTCGTTATTTCCTGTTTCTCTTTTTAGCCTTAGCTTTCATTCGACCGAACTAAATTAGTCGAAATGATCGGTAATTCCGCTTATAGTCCTGATTTGGCACCCAGTGACTCCTTACTGCCGCAAATCGAAATGAAAAATTAAATTTTGAATTAAATATTAATATCAGAAATCTGAAAAACTTTCACTTTACATAAATCAAAAGTTATATCATTCAATTATTTAAAAATTTTAGTGAGGTTGTTTCGAAGAATTCTCCTTCTGATGATGAGTGCTAATTCTATGCAGGGTGTCCTAACGAAAATTTGACCCCATCCAGAAGGACGGTCAAATTTTTGTTGAGAGACCCTGTACGTCTTTTAAAAAGGAACATTGCTTCCTAAAAATTATTTATTATATTTAATTTCAAAAAGTTTTTAGGAAATTTTATAAAATTAAAATTTGTAGCCGGTTATAACAGAATTACTCTGTTTGATATTTAAGATATTATATTTTATTTCACAGTAGATCTTCAAGGTCTGAAATCTCTCGTATATCCTGCATTTTTTCTTTTTTTTGTAAGTGCCGTTAAAAAACTCACATGCTGTATATCAAACTCTTCACTTCGCAAAAAAATACTTCCTCTGTACCAGCAACGATAAAATCAACGTATTTTTGATCATCATATCAAATGACGTGGATGCCTACGGACAGATGACAGTTACAGAACAGGGGATGATTTTTTTCTAAATGGCTTCATATATCTTTCAGATCCAAGGCATCGGATAAAATCTGGCATTTTCCTGTTACAGGGGATGTTATTGACAACTTTCGAAGATGAAAGGATGTGAAAGGAAATAACGAGAAAATATGCAGATATCTTATGTCACCGGAGGAAGACGAAGGTACAAGATGAGATCTCTCATGAAAGATATTGATTTAAGTGTGTGAAGGTTGAAGCAACCCTCCACCTCCTACCCATATAAAGATGGAAATGCGAAAAGATATATAAGCGACGCCAAAGTGTGAATTCCTGGATGAATTTCGGTTGTATATTTTTTAAAAGTACATTCCCATCGGAGCTCGGAAATATATATCATATTGCGAGTGGGTATGTATGTGCTCTCATATTTCGAATTCCACCTTACTGCCTTGAAGTTGTGCATGGCATGTCTGAATTTTTCATGTTTGTTAAATTATTTTCGTGATTCATGTTGAGGAGAAATTTCACATGTGGGCTTTTAACATATCGGCTGTTTTTTCAAGAATGATAGAACTTCACCTTGAAATAAAACATATTCAAATTAAGATTGAAGCAAAATTTTTTTTTGTTTGAAATATAATTTTATGACATTTATGTTTTAAAAATAATTTCCGGCATACGTCCACCACGACTAGCTCTGAGGAACCGCATTCTACCAGACCAATTTTGGATCACTTTTTCGAGTAATTCAGGTCTTATTTCATCAACAACACGAGTAATGTTGGCTTCTAAAGCGTCTTTTATTTCTGGTTTATCAGCATAAACCAATGACTTGACATAACCTCAAAGAAAATAATCCAGTGGAGTTATGTTGCATGATCTTGGAGTAATTGGCCTCCAAGACCAATTCTGGAAATAATGTTATCGCCAAATCTTTCTTTCAATAATTCAATTGTTACGGTAGCAGCATGAGGTGTAGCACCATCTTGTTGAAACCAAAACACTTCTGGGTCGATACTATTCAAATTTTGAAACAAGTAATCATTGATCATCGATCTGTAATGAGCACCATTCACTGTAACATTAGCTACAGCATCGTTTTTAAAGAAATATGGACCGATGATGCCTCCAGAGTGTGAAGCACACCATACAGTGCATATTTCAGGATACAATGGAACCTCCATAACTTCTTGAGGATTTTTTCCACTCCATATATGGCAATGTTGCTTGTTTACATAGCCGTTCAACCAGAAATGAGCTTCATCACTAAACTCAATTTTACGATAAAAAAGTGGATCAACTTCAAGCTGTTCTAGGGTCCAATCAGCAAATGAACGACGCTTATTATGCTCAAGTGGCTCCAGTTCTTGAAACAGTTGGATCTTGTACGGGTGTAGACCAAGATCTTTACGCAAAATTTTCCATGTAGTGTATGCACAGAGTCCAACTTGTTGTGAACGTTGACGAATAGACATATCTGGATCATCATTAACACTATGACTTACAGCGTAGGTCCTATACAGGGATGAATAGTTGCGAAGAAATTTAGGGTGTGATTTCTTGTCAAAAAATAGGGTGGGAATTTCATTTAAAGTTTATTTTTTTGGGCTCCCTGCTTAGTTACAGCCCCCTAAAAACTTTTCAGAATAAAATTAAGCAAACATTTTATGCGGATGAGAAGGCATCCAAAAGAATTTTTGGTGCTTTTCCTCTATGATTGCAAGGGATAGAAAAAGCCACCACTAAACCTTCTTTCGCAAGAAACTTTTTTCCATATTCCTATTTTACAATAAAAAAATTGATTTTGGATAGCTTGATCTATTCTTAACAAATAAGGTCTCTTGTAATTTCTCGCTAAAATTCAAGGTTTTTGAAAAAAAAAATCTATCAACATAATAGCGTGAATCGTAGAGACTGGAATTATTTCCGGACTAGAATTGATTTAGTAGGCGGATGTCATTTTGTTATGACAACTGACTAGTATTGATTAACTTTGATTCAGTTACAATTATCGTCAGTTCTTTGGTTTTTAAGTAAAAACTGTTTTTCGGGCGCCATCTTTAGGGGGCTGTAACTAAGCAGAGGGGGCTGAAAAAATTAAAGTTTATATGGAAGACCCATCCTATTTTTTGACAAGGAATTACCCCCTAAATTTTTTCGCAACTATTCATATACACCCTATATATTCATTACTGCACGTCGAACAAGATAACTCATAAACTCCCGATTTATGTATGCTTGGAGTTGAGTCCTTTGTGTTAAATAATACGAATAATAATTTGTTTTGTGTTTTGAAAGCAATATTAACATCTTATTTTGAAAAACTATTGGCCACTTTTTGACTTATGCTACCGAAATACGATAAAGAAATGAATTTTTGGTTTTTTTTTTCCAAGTGTGGAACAGTTGTACAAAACCGGTCACCATGTCAATCAACCTCAAATAAACTCGATTGCTGTATATTACGTTTCGGCATAGCTGAAGTAATGAATTACGCTCATATACGAAAAAATTCCGTTCCGTAATTCCGAGAACATACCTGGGATGTTTGCTGATTAGGCCCCTCGAGAACCCACTCGCGATTATGATCGCGGCTGATGATTCGCCATCCCTTCGAGCACGGAAGTCCTACCAATTTCGAGAGAGTAAAGATGACGGGAATGCGACAGGGACGGAAGCAAACCAATACAATTATTCTAGCTCTCTAGTCGCAGCAGAGCACCCACGCTAGATTCTTTCCGTGTCGATTTATTTATAGGGCGCTCGAGCGCACTACAGGAACCTCGGTATAGTATCCGGGGTTGTTGCGACATAGCGAGGTCACGTGTTGCGAAAGGTGAATTTCATCCCCCGTTGGGCTTGCAGGGTCGGAATCACCTGGAGTGGTGAAGGGAGAGAATCGTTATCGATGCTTGCCCGAATTTAAAAAATTATGCATAAATAACCAAGGATTTTGTACTCAAATAATAAAAAGAAGTTCTTCCTTGATAGAAGAATTATAACAAAATTTTAAATATACAGATTTATTTTGTTAACCTCCTACAAATTTCAATAAAAAAATTTTTTATTCAAGGACATTTAGAATTAAATGTCTTTGGAACACACTGTGCCAATTTAGTAGACATATAGAATTAACACTTTTTACATAATACCAAAGGGAATTCAAAGAAATATAAATTGTCAATTAAAAATCATTAAATAAATACTTGAAGAGGACGAAATTTTGTTTCATACCTTGTTCTGTTAAAACTGAATTCCTTTCCAAAAATACCAAACATAATTTCTTCAGAAACAACTTGCTAAAACTAAGTTCCTTAAAAAAAATTTATAAAACAAGCAGAACATCTTCAAAAATCAATTTAGAGTTATCACATCTCTTTATATTTAAAAAATAAAAATAATTAACAAGAAATACCTTAGCAGATTGTCCTATTGGACAAACAACTAGAATGAAGTGAACTTTTAAAAATCCTACGTCTTCTTCTTTTTTTGAAGGAACTTATTTTGAGCAAGTTGTTTTTGAAGAAGTTCTTGAGGTTATGTTTTCACTTTTGGAAAGGAATTTAGTTTTAATAAAACTAGGGACGAAACAAAATTTTGTCCTCTACAAGTATTTATTTAATAATATTTAAATGACAATTTATATTTCTTGAATTCTTTTACTCCCTTTGGTATAACGTAACAAGTGTTAATTCTATATGTCTAATAAATTGACACAGTGCGTTCTAAAGACATTTATTTAATTTAATTCTAAAAGTTTCTGAATAAAAATTTTTTTGAAATTAAAATTTGTAGGGGTTAACAGAGTTACAAAAATGCAAAATCGAAACGCAAAATTGAAAAAATAAATCAATGTTTAAGGCACGATTACAAGCAAACGGCTAGTTTTACATACATTCACAAATTTAGCTTTTTTCTAGGGAATTTAATTTCCTTTAAGAATACGCATCGCTCGAATTTTTCAGATTAATAATTGACCAGTTTTGAGTAAAAAATGCGATTACTGTTGAAAAACCAATAATCGTAACCATACACCCCTTAATACTATTATTAAGGGCTCAAACTTCAACGATAATTTTTTTATCATCATTAATGATATTTTCACATTATCGTTGAAAAAAATAAACGTTTTTTTTTAGCCCAGTCTAATAAATACAATGAAATAATAAAAAGAGGTTTTTTACTTGATGAAAGGATTATTACAAAATTTAAATATCGGAACAGATTTATTCCGTTAGCTTCCTACAAATTTTAATTAAAAAAAAAATTCATTTAATAACTTTCAGAATTAAATTTATGTCTAATAAGCACTGCTTTAAATCAGTAGACATATAAAATCATTACTTATTATAAATATCAAATGGAATAAAAGTTTTGTGAGAAACATGGAAAATGTAGGATTTTTAAAGTTCTCTAATTTTAGTGTTTGTTCAACAAGGATACCAAAAGGTCTTTCTGGTAAGTTATTTCTTGTTAATTGATTTAATTTTTTAAATGTGAAGTTCGACTGACGAAGACCCTATTTGATTTCAAATTGATTTTTGAGGTTGTGCTACATGTTTTGAGGGATTTTTGAAGTAACTTATTCAAATATTCAAATATATTGCATATTTCAAATAAATTAGTTTTGGAGAAGTTCTTAAAAGATCAGAAACAAAATTTTATCTCATTCAAATATTTATTTATTAATTTTAATCGACAATTTTTATTTGTTGGGTTTTTTGTAATCCATTTGATATTATATAATGAGTGTTGATTTTAGGTCTGCTAAATTGAAGCAGTGCTAATTCAATTCTAAAAGTTTTTGAATAAAAATATTTTGAAATTAATATTTGTAGGAGGCTAACAGAATAAATCCGTTTTGATATTTAAATTTTGTAAAAATCCTTAATCTAGTAAATAACCTCTTTTTACTATTAAATAGCTATTAATAATGACTATGATCATTGATAGGTAAATTATTGATAAAATAATCAAATAGCTTCAAATATGGTATAATCCAATAAAAGATTTCCTTAAAATATACTAAGGGTATTTCTGAAAAAATTGCTACATATCCTAAAAATAAAATGATTTAAGAACTTCATTCATAACCTTTTCAAATCTGAGTACAAAAAGGAACTAGTCCCTTTTTGTACTCTTTCAAAGATGGTCGAAAGACCGAAACACGTGTGAGGATTCTGAATAAACTGTGAAACATAGAAACTGTGTGAACTTTTCAAATAAAATTAAAACAATTTCAATTACATTCAATAACATTCATAAGTACACCCCTGTACGACACCACACAACAGGCAGAAGGAAACCTTATTTAACCGTTTTGGTAAAATCAACGCCACAAATTTCATAACAGGGTTTTGATTACAGGAAAGTTCAGATTGAGAGATGCACCCTTAAAACTTTCGTTATAATATACAACCGAAGTTTTAATTGGGCTGAGGAAATTCTTGCATGTTCTTCCCCCAGCTGAAAGAGATAGAATTGCACATGGTAAATAAAAACGGTGATATATGACTTCAGCGGAAACACAACTAGCTCCGAGGAGAGAGCAAACCAACAAACAAGTTTAGGAAATGGTTTTTATCCTCTTATTTATGATTAAACACAGATTTAGGAATAGATCCAGAATTTGTACTCAAATATTTAACATTATAAATAAAACAAATGTTTCTATATGTTTTATTGGTGTTAATGTACGTCTTATCCATAATGATCGATCAGAAGATGTACATTTGGATCACCGACTTAAGGGTTAAAGTAAAGATAGAATGGACTGTATTTACATAGATAATAGCGTTGCAATGGCGTCAGAAAAATTATCTTTAATCCTGGGTAGATCTATCATCTGAGACCCACCATTTCACTGTTGCGTCAAAATTAACAGTGCTGTGACCTAAGTGGCGCAAGAACCAACTAAACTCCTAACTAGCAAAAGCTGAAAAAGCTTCTGAGAGATCTTCACGGAAGATTTAGGAGTATAGGGATAATAATAATAATATGCATGCAATGCGAAGACTTCTCAATTACTGTCCTTTTATGGAAGGCGAGAATTCGGATACAATTTTCAAAGTGTGCGGAAAGCAAAAGTTCCTAAATCACTATAGTAGAATAAATTTTAAATGCATCAAGAAATGTCCTTTCCGAACGAAATATTATTAGCAGGCAGGCTTCTGGATGATGGTTATTAAAAGTACTACCGAAGTTTTCTTTAAAATTTCCAATATCGGCGAATTTGCTCGGTGAAATTGGAAGTTGGATCCTACATTAGGAATTCTAATCAACCCCTCGTGGAGTTTAACATCCATTTTAGCTAAACAAGAAAGCGAAATCTGGATAATCACAGGGTTAAATATAAATGAAATTAATCCCTTCTACTTGTCATGTGACTGTAGACAAAGGAGCAGATTGTGCGATAAAGGAAAACGATTTCCTTTAGTAGAATTATCTTCCAGGAGTTTTCAGAATAATTCGACGACGGCTTTATTCAATTTCAATTAAATGTGTAATTCGTTCCTGTTTACAGCACCGAAAAATAGAGTTCCAGACAATGCGTTGAGAAGCCAATTTTTTGTTGAAGAATTAAATTATTTTATTTCTTTCTCGGTCGTGTATTTGCTTGTTCATTATGTTGGCCCTAAAGCTAATTTGATGTTTTTGACATTTGGGAAAGGAATTTGAAATTAAGTGTGAGTTTCGATTGATTTTAAATTCTCAATCAACATTTATATAGTACAATGTATAATTTTGAGTTTACCCAAAACCGGGAAAATTGTTGTTATGTAGTGAAAACTATCTTGCTCGTAGATCGCTGGACTTTTTCATAATACAGATAAAACATTTACTTCCTTGTCATAGTGTATTATCACGAGAGGGTGAACGAAAATGTTCCTTGACATTAAATTTGTGAAGTGAATGCGAAGGGAGAGCGAACACTTGTATCAACAGGATGTCAAACCTACTAAACTGTTACAAATCACTTTTCCATATTTGCAAATTACGAGTTGAAGATTTATTTGTAATGAAAGACCTGGCCATATGATAAGTCGATCAACGGGACGAAGCAATAGCAGTTATTGCAACATGGTCCAATTATCCAATATTTTTTAAATGTAACATTTTACTAGGCCTTCCGAAGAATTGTCGAACAACGCCATCAATAGAAGTATGATGAGAAAGTATTGAAGAAGTATCAAAGCTTCGAATTATCTCTGAAAATCCATAAGATGAGATTATACACCCATCGAAAGATGTTCCCCTTCAAATGAAAATTATTGATCTCTTCAACGTTTTCCGGAAAAATTCATACTTATCTAGCTGAACTGTTTTATGTGGTCAACCAGTATATTCCGTAAAGTTGAAGAGTTTCCTTCAGACATGTGTAATATCCAGAAAATTTTGATATTATGAAAATTTTATATTAAAGAACTAAATAGTTTCTTCCAATAAGGAAATTTTCCTCGAAAATAAACTAACGACATATAAAGGTACAATTTTATAAGGCATATTCAGTAACTCAAAATGTACGAGTATCGTTCGATCCAATTGTATGTGAAATACCGATGATGTTGCGTCCGGGAAACCTTAATGTCAAGAGAAACTATGCTTTAACCGCTGGAAAATAGGCTACGCTCAGTTGAACAATCCCCTATGTGGAACAAGAACAACGGTTCGTTCGGAACTAATTTCAGGAGTATTTGTAGCAAGGATAGGAGTCATTGTGTTTTCTATTCAGTTTATCGTGTTTGCTAGTTCGGAAGAGTATATTTTGAGTATTCCTGACGTCACCTTCATGGAAATCAAGAAAAGGAAGTTAAACCATTACGATTAAAAATTATGCATTAAATAACAATTTCACACACGTTCTATAATGTAAATAGCGAAATTGTTTCTGTATTACATATTCAGCTTAAAAAATGAAGTGTATAATTTGCTTACATTGTATGTAAAGGGTGTTTCAATAAGAGCGCAAGGCTTGAATTACGCGTCGTGTTTGACAGTCATAATGTCACATGACGTGACAGATCGAAAGTTGACAGATGGGAGTTAGTAAACATGGAGCATTACACAGTAGAACAAGGTGTCCTGATTGTCAAAAATTATTATCAAAATGGTAAAAGTTCAAGCCACTATTCGTAAAGTGCGTCCAATGTTTGGTCGAAATAATGTGCCTGATTCATCTACTGTGAAAAAAATAATCAAAAAATTCGAAAGTACTGGTTCGGTTAGTGATGTGAAACATACGATACGAGCTCGTAGAAGTCGTTCAGAACACGACAGTTCGCGAGAGTGTGACAGAAAGGTCGGAAACGTCAATTCGTCATCGGCCACAAGAATTGGACATTTCATCAGGCACTCTTCAGCGAATTATCACTAAAGATTTTACAGCTGCATGCCTACAAATTCTAACTGGCTCAGCAACTTCCGAAAGTAGACCATGAACAGCGAAGAGAATTCACCAATTGGATCCCTGAGCCACCTTCTGATTGGCCTCCACGCTCTTGCGATTTAACGCCTTTAGACTTCTGGCTGTGGAATTATCTGAAGTCACAGGTTATGCCAATAAGCCTGCAACCATCGAAGCATTGAAGGCCGAAATTAGACGCTGTATCAATGAAATACCACCACATGTATTCAATAACGTTATTGAAAACGTCGTCACTAGGGTACGCATATGCCATTTACAAAATATTTTGTTTCATACATAATTCCCAAATGTATATTTTCTGAATCAATGAATATTTCGATACTTTTCTACAGAAAACCATGTTTTATTGAATACTGAAATCATGCGCTCTTATTGAAACAACCTTTATATGTCCTGAGGTATTAAGGTGTCTACATACGGTTAACCTGCCTGAAATAGCAACAGTAAGCAAAACTGTTTTATTACCGACAACATAGAGAAATAAACAAAATGCAGGCTCAAAAAGGATTCCTGCTGTTAGAAACACCTTGAAATAACTATTTAATATCGGCTAGGACCTCCTCTAGCTCTTCCTAGTGGCCTTACTCTGTTCGGCATTGTGTCAATGAAGTTATCAATGAAAGCTTGAGGAATGTTTTGCCATATGTCCTTCAAAGCATTGGCGAACTGTTGTAAAGTCGACGGTGGATCCGGTTAGCGGTGTAATTCCTGTGACATTGCACATCAGACAGGTTCAATACTATTTTGGTCTGGAGAGACAGATGACCAATCCATTCGATTAATGCCATGCATTTCTAAGGAATTCGATTCAAGGGTATTTCCGAGCATTATGATGGAGTCAATCTGTTTCTGTCTGAGTATATTCGTATCATTAAAAGATAGGATGTAAAAGTCGAGACAAGGCCAGCTATCAACTGATGGTCTCAGTATTAACATCGCTGCTCTTTAAATTGGATCAGGAGGTGTTGAGTTCATGATCAAACCTATCTATGGTTTTAACAGGGAAACTTTAACGAATCGGACAGCGATTGAACAGTCAATAAACATGAAAGCATATGGTAAAATATAATTTGTATGGAATTTATTTCAGCGTGACTAACACCAGGAAGGCTCGACTCTGCATTTGGTGGGAATGGATAAGAATCATTTATTATGAGTTGCTTCCATATAGTCAAGCATTAAATTAGTATCTCTACTGTCAACAACTCGACAGTTTGAAGCTAGCGATTGACCAGAAACGGACAGAATTGACTAACAGAAGAGGGTGTTGTGTTCTCAGGACAATGCCAGGCCACACTGGTGTGTAGTGACTCGCCAGAAACTCCAAGAGCTTGGTTGGGAAGTTTTAATGCCTCCACCATATAGTTCGGACCTGGCACCTAACGATCACCATCTATTTCTCGCATTGATGAGAATTTGGCATTAAGAGAAGATTGTAAAAATCGATAACTAGAGTTTTTCGCCAATAAGATCCAAGACGAGAGAGGCATTATGAAGCTACCTTTAAAATGGCAACAAATTAGAGAACGATGCATATTTGACAAAAATGGGACAATCCGAAACATTTTGAATAAAGTCTTGATATTCACGCAAAAATAATGGATCTTTTCCTCAACCTATTGATACAAAGGGCAGTCTCAAGAAGAGTCTTGTCAGAGTGGGTGTCACTCAGCGCCAAGATAACCCTGACTAAAAATTCCTAAACAATATAAATTTGACTTATTTATTTGGCGTTGTACCTTCATTTCTAAATGCACTTGTACAGATATACCCGCCCCCCAGGCATTAAATCTTGACGGGATGGGGGTGCTTGCCTTGACTAGGATCCTAGTTTCGTCCCGGTGAAATGTGGGGTTAAGTCTCGGTGCCTAACGTAATGCCATTCGCGCCAGTCACTGGACCCGTGTGATGGAAGATCGACCGAATGGGGTCCTAGTTTCACCATAAGGTGGAATGGAAGGCTGAGCCGCCTTGATCAACTCAGTGACAAGGGGAGTCCGTTGCGGCACAGGGCCTCTCCCTTAAAACTAACGCTCTCTACCCTATTGCAGTAAATATCCGGATTTTTCTGTCCAATGGCCGAGTGCGTTATGTAGCATACTGCGTTACCTTGGGAGGGTGGATGCCCACAGGTAGTACCCTACTACCTGGGCACCCAATTAGACTCGAGGGGGTAGTGGTTAACAGTCCGTATGCTGGAGTGTGCGGGTATTTCGTTTATCTGTTCGCAGACACTCATGTTCGGGATATTCTCATGAAATGTGTCAGGGTTTAGCGGGACTTGACGGCTCGACCGACCTCGTCCTGAACCTGGATCTATTGTGAGACGTTTCTGGGTTTGTGGATCTCGACGAAAAAACTAGTCCGTTGGTGCTTGGCGCCAGGATTGAACGACTTCACATAGGTTCGTGGGTCTTGACGTACAGGCCAGATTGACGTGGTCGTACCAGGATGAATTGAGGCATCAATCTTAGTTCATGAGATTGCGTTCGGATGGATGGATAAGAACGCGGGTTCTCACCGCGCGCGATGATGTGGCGTAACCCTTATTACACCTTCTGCCTTTGGGGGCAGACTGTGGAGACTGCTAACTAGTCACTTGGTGAAAGAGCTACGCTCACATGCCAATACACTAGCCGGTAGAATTCACGTGTACAGATATACCGACTAGAGCATTCGCATCAATTTCGATCGGACACAAACATTTCACTCGCTGACGGTAATAAGTAACGATCGCGTTAAAACTCGCCAATAAATTCAATTAGCACCAATTCACGGAACCGGCGAAACAAAATGATACCCACGATAGCGTCCAATTCATATTGCATTTCCCGAATATTTGCACGTGTTCGTGAGCATTCAATTACTCAACAATTTCAGTTTATCTCCCCTGTGTACCGGGCATAAAACACATTCGTGTTGTGCCTCTGAATTATTAACATTGAAAACTATTTCATTTTCAGGGAACGGTCATAAAATCGTGAACGCTGCCATTATTTGAACAATGGCCGGGCTGGGGGGATTCCAATTTTTCATTATTAACCGACAGGGTGCGTGGAAATTAAACAAGGATCATCCGGCAGTTTTCCGCGAACAAATATGGCATTTTTATCGATTGATGATGTGAAATGAAACACGTATGGAGGAACATGCGTGAACAGGAAGCACGATATTAATCGAATGGGGATACAATGCTTGAAAAAATATTCCATACTTATAATAAGGATCAATAGAAAAAACTGACTTTTTTAAAAATAATCTATTGGCTATCGATTTCGGCATTAAGCCATCATCAGCCAGCTGAAACAAACACATATAAATATATAAAAATGTACACTTTACAAAAAAACTAGACAATCGTCATTACAAATGTTTTGGGGGAATTTTCCTAGAATGGATTCATTTTTGTCCCTTTGTTTTATTGATATGTATATATTTATTGAATTTTTGATGATATTGTATTTTATTGCTGACGGTGAGTTCAAATAACACAATTTTCAGTCTAATTGAATGAATAACAAAGGGACAAAAATGAATAAATGTTGAGAAAATTCCCCCAAAGTATTTTTTTTAATGATAATTGTTATTTTTATTATAAAGTGTGCATTTTTATATATTTATATATGTCAAAATTTTAGTATCAAAACAGATTTAATGTGTCAGTCTTTTCCAATTTTGATTAAAAAAAAATGTTTATTCAAAGAACTTTTAGAATTAAATTAATGTCTTATAACCACGGCTTATATTTAATAGACGTAAAAAATCTAAACTCAATATACAATATCAAATGGAATAAAAAAACAATCAAATAAATCAATTAAAATTGATAAATAAATATTTGAAGGAGACAAAATTTTGTTTCTGATCTTACCTTTATGAAAACTAATTCCTTTTCAAAAATACAAAACGTAATTCAAGGACTTCTCAGAAAATATAATTTATTTGAAATATTTATTATAATATATTTAAATGAGTTAATTCAACAATCTCCCAAGAATTCTGATATCTTTATCGGTTCTCAATCATATTTAAAAAATAAAATCAACAAACGATAAATGTAACTCATCTAAAAGTTGTCCTGGGATCATCGCTTGAACAACTAACATTAAAATCCAACATATTCTATATTCTTCACAAAAATCACAGAAAGCTGTAAGGTATTATAAGGTTTTCTTTAAACCAATGATATTCCATAATGAGATTTTTATTTAAGCCTAAATATACTTATATATTTTGTATAAAATAAAATATAAAATAGGAAAAGGCTTTTCACTGGATAGAAGGAATATAACAAATTTTGAATATCAAAACAGATTTAATCTGTTAGTCTCCTATAATTCTGAAGATATAATAATACATGTTTCGAGAGATTTTCGAAGTAACTTATTTAAATATTCAGATATATTGAATATTTTAATTTATATACATACGTGTTTGTTTCAGCTGGCCTGATGATGGCTTAAAGCCGAAATCGATAGCCAATAGATTATTTTAACAAAAAAGTGTGTTTTTTGTATTGATCCTTATTATAACGTTCACAAACTTATGGAAGAGTTCACAACCAAAATTCCATACTTAATTGAAAATATTGTATATTATAGCTGGTATAAACAAATAGCCATACAAACAATGTCATGCGTGTGCATCCCTTTGGCAACAGTGTTTGATCCTAAATGAAATGAAATACGGGTTCTTTTATCTCTTATCTCATTGGGTGTGTCAACGAAATTATCAGGTAAGAAGTCGACGACCCTAGAGGAATGGTAATTAATATATCAGAGCAGAAAACCAGTATTCATTCCCAATAAATCATGCGAATACAGTATCATTTTATCGGCAACTTCCTTCCCCGTACTCAGGAATCTAGCTTTTAATGCAATCACCATAAAAACGTCACAGGTGGTCACTCACCTCTCTAATTTCCTTGATTTTCTGACCGCTTTTACCAATCACGCATCCTGCCTGACTCCTGTGGATCAGCATACGCAGGTCCAAGTCCTTGGAGCTCGATCCAGAATGCTGAAAACAAAGGATCGATAAGAAATTGCTGATATGAAGATATCATTATACTAATATATTATGTAATATTTAAACTGCCCGGTGGAAACTCCTGTCAGTTAATAAATTGTTATTGTATTTTTAAAGTTAAATCAAAATCAGTAAATGCTTGGTGTCTTCAATATGAATTTCATTACCATAGAGCCATTGTTATAAGTAAAACTGGGTGCAAGCAGACAAGTTATTTTCATCTCTATTGAGGAACAACTAAATTCAAGAATAAACAATAGTAATAATTTCAAATATTTGAAAGTTGATGGATTTTGTGTATCAAATGAAGTTACTTATCCATTAAGCAATAAAAATAATGAACATTTTTCCGCTATGATAATACCGTGTACAAGAAATTTCTCGTAGAAAAGGCAACCCAGGAAGCTAAGGTTCCCAATCATGTGAGTTTGTATTCCTCTCATAGACCATGTTGTCAGAGACGATTCACCTTCTTTTTTCTTTAAATATCAGTACATATATTCCCGAGTATAAATATTTATTTGGAGTTTAATGCTATTTAGGGTAAATTTGGTTATAACTTATGGACAAAATGGTTCGTGAATGTGAAATAAGTAAAAATATCATCCTGATTTATTCTATTATAGGCAAGAAACACTTATTATGCGCCTGTTGTGTTTAAAGAATATTACATTTCTTACAACGTTGCCAGCACAGAACTATCAGATTTTTTCATACTTGTCGCACTAGTTCTGCTATACTTGCCTTCATTCAAACAATGTTGGCCTCACAACAGAGCTATATTTCGTCTCCTTAGTATAATAAGTCTAAAAATTCTACATATCCAGAACATCTAATAACAGAGAAACATGATACTGATAAGCGTTTTAAGATTTTGCATCTCTCTATTGAGCTAATTCTCGTAAGTTTTTCCAGAAGTACTGAGAACACAAAACTGCAACCACACCACTTAAATATTGCGTGATACCAAATTTTTGACTGATTTTCTTGAAAGCATTTAAAGAAGTTATTATGTAACAAAACACAAAGTTAGGATTTATTCAATGATGTTAAATTATTTCATCGCGCGATATCCAAGGCCTGCTCCTCCGAAATAGTAATTTCAATTTTCAACCAAGGGGACACGTAGAAATAATCTCCATTTTTCTCGGCCGCATTCTGCGGAAGCCTGAAAATCCCTATCAGTAATTTCCATCGGATGTAATTTGCAATTCCTCACGAATTAGCGGCTGAAACACGATCCTCGACACCCCTCAAAGGCACCCCTTTTTAATCACTCCCATTACTCGATCGTGAAAAGCCACTCAAAAATTTCCTCGCGCAAATTTTCCGATAATCCCCACCGCCGTAGAACATAAATTCGACTTGTCGCAGGAAGTTTCGGCCCTAGGAGAACCCCTAATTTCCGCTACGGAGTTATTCAAACAATTTAGGACCGGAAGCCAGGCATCCCGTTCTACACTCTTCGCAAACATCTTTTCTTTTCATTTGAATTTTTCCTTCGTGAGGCAGGACGTGGTGTGCTTTCAACGAAATACTGCCACAGAGGGCGTATTTAAAACTACAATTAGACTTTTGTTTTAATAATAAATAAAAATAAAGTAGTTTTCTCAAACAATTTTCATTATGCAGGAGTGAAATAAGAAATTACTTAAAATAATAAGAACTCACTTGATAGAAGGATCATTACAAAATTTAATAATCAAAACAGATTTATTCTGTTAGCTTCCTATAAATTTTAATTTGAAAAAGTTTTATTCAAAAACTTTCAGAATTAAAATAAAATATGAAATGGCTTTTTACTTGATATAAAAAGTTTGAATATCAAAATAGATTTAATCTGTCAGTCTTCTACAATTTTAATATCAATTTTTATTCAAAAACGTTTGAAATCACATTAATTATATTATATATTTAATAGACGTATAAAATCAAAACTCAAGATACAATATCAAATGGAATAAATAAACCAATAAATATAAATTGTCAATTAAAATTAATAAATAAATATTTGAAGGAGACAAAATTTTGTTTCTGATCTTACCATTATGAAAACTACAAAAATACAATGAAATTAAAATTGTAGAAAACCGACAGATTAAATCTGTTTTGTTATTCAAATTTTAAAATGAAATAAATATTTATATTTGTTGTTTTTTTTTTATTCCATTTGATATTATATATTGAATTTTGATTTTATATGTCTACTGAACAATAATTTAAAGAGTTTTTGAATAAATTTTTTTTAAATATTGAATTGTATCAGTCCTTACTTGGTGAAAATCCATATTAAATAATTTGAAATAAGGTTATTCTGATTTTCACAAATTTTTATTGTTAAACTCACAACAATTGTTTCGCTATCACAGTAGCATCATCAGGTAAGATCAAGTTATTCAAAATGTGATCTTACCTGATGATGCTACTGTGATAGCGAAACAATTGTTGTGGGTTTAACAATAAAAATTTGTGAAAATCAGAATAACCTTATTTCAAATTATTAAATTTTTTTTAATTTAAAATTTATAGGAGGCTAACAGAATGAATCTGTTTTGATATTTAAGTTTTGTAATTTTGTCCTTTCAAGTAAAAAACCTCTTCTTATTATTTTATTGTATATGTAGTATATAATTATATTTTAGTTTTCTTAATTTCATTGTATAAAAATGTCAATTAGTTTTAACTAAGGCCATATAATACCTTACAAGCTTTGTGTGATTTTTGTGATGAACATAGAATACGTTGGATTTTTGAAGTTATCTAATTTTAATGTTTGTTCAACAAGGATATCACAAGGCCTTTCTAGTAAGTTATTTCTTGTTAATTGATTTTATTTTTTAAATGTGAAGTTGGACTGACGAAGACCTTATTTGATTTCAAATTGTTTTTTGAGGATGTGCTACATGTTTTGAGAGATTTTGAAGTAACTTTTCAAATTTATGGAATATTTCAAATAAATTTGTTTTAGAGAAGATCTTAAAATAATGTTTTTCATTTTTGAAAAATATTTGGTTTTCATAAATATAAAATAATAAACAAAATTTTGGCCCTTCAAATATTTATTTAATAATTTTAATTGACAATGTATATTTGTTAGGTTTTTTTATTCCATTTGATATTATATAATGAGTTTTGATTTTATGTCTTTGAATAAAAGTAGTGCTTAAAAGACATTAATTTAATATCAAAAATTTTTGGATAAAATTTTTGAAATTAAAATTTATATGAGGCTAACAGAATAAATCTGTTTTGATATTTAAATTTTGGAAATTATTTAGTTTTCTATCACTTTTTACTAACTAAATAATTTCTCATTTTATTCCATTTAATAATATCACAAAGTAACGGACTACTCCATCCAAAGCGCAGAAGTATATTAGCATATTGTGAAATCTTTAAACGCAATAAAGTTTTCACCCGAGCCGAATCTGGAAAAAACGAAAACAATCATTTATTTAATCAATACCTGATTTTGATTCATCCGGCATATTATTGAATCAACTCGGGAATATATGTTCAAGAAAACGGCGGATGAATTATGCTAACCTATTTATGAAATTATAAAGCCATTAACAGATCGTGCACTGGTTGTTTACAACACAACCCGGATCACCAAGTATCTATGTGATTTAGCCAATATATATGGAAATTTTTCCTTATATTTATCAAGGATAAAAATCACTTTATCACTACTAGTATCAAAAAATTATTAAGAAGCGGTGAATTTAACACGAAACGTGTATTTCTTATTCGAATTTATTGTATCGTTCCTCCTGAAATAATACACTTAAGCCAACGAAAAATCTAACCATGAAAACAATTTTTTACGTATTATATTTTTTCAGAAATCAACTTCAGTACTAACCTCCAATTGTCTAAAAGGAAGAAAGTCAACCGGATTCATATCAATTCAATTTAACGGAACAATCTATGTTTCTAACAAAGGTTTGATAATGGGAAATCCACTCAGTTCAATTTTAGCTGAAATTATCATAGATGATTTAGAATCAAAAATACACATAAATTCGACACACAAATACTTCCTTCAACATTTATGTAGCTAATATTTTTTGTTGTTTCAAAGGCACCTACCGACAACTACATATCTTCATAAATTTTATTAATAAACTCCATCCAAAAATCAAATTCACAATCGAAGAAGAAAAGAAACACACTATTAATTTTCTTGACCTCACAGTAACAATACTAGATAATTCACATGGTATTAGTATTTTCCAAAAACCCACACTTACAGATATTACAATACATATAACTTCAAATCACCCCACCAACCAAATTATGTCAGTATATAATAGTTTTATTTATAGACTATTGAATATCTCTCTGAATTCAGATAACTTTTCGAAAGAATTAAATATTAGTAAACAGATAGCTTGAAACAACGGTTACAACCCCTTTCTTATAGACAATATGGTATCCAATAAATAAAAGGAAATGGCATTAAATCTCGTGTACCCAATCATAAAAGAGGACAATACACAGAAATACTTTTCGTTATCTTATATTGATGAATTATCTGAAAATATTATTAGGAGTACAAATAAGTTTCCGCCGTACGGAACCCAATTTCCTTGTTTATGAATCATTCCTAATGATTTTAAACGATGTGAGACTGCTTGCTGAGTGACTTCTAATGTTAGAGCAAGTTCTTTTTGTGTTTGAGATGAATCTTCCTCCAATAATACCTCCAATTCTGCATCCTCGTAAATTTTTGGCCTTCCACTGCGATCTTTGTCTTCTGCGTCGAAATCACCGTTTTTAAACTTTTGAAACCACTCTCGACACGTTCTCTCACTCAAAGCCCCCTCACCATATGCTTCTACGAGCAATTGATGCGCCTCAGCAGCAGATTTCTTTAAATTAAAGAAGTAAACTAATATTTCCCGCAAATGACGCTTACTTGGTTCAAATTTTTCAACTTCTAAAAATTATATTTTACCAATATAAAATCTATGATATTAATAAGTTATGTTGTTCTTGAATGTCCAAACTATTTTTTAAGCTGGTTATCATCTGCGAAAGCTAACCGAAACTCCGTGCCGCGCCATCTACAATAAAACGGCGGAAACTTATTTGTACTCCTAATACTAAATATTTCAAAAATAGTTTCAATTACAAAGCAGCTTTGAAAACCATTAATAACCTTAGTACTCATATAAGAAACAATAAGGACATCACAGATGATGAAAATAAATCTAGAGTCTACAAGTTGACTGGCAACGATTGCCCTTTAGTATATATTGGCCAGACAAGTAGAACATTCAAAAAAAGAATCCAAGAACACCAAAGAATTTACATAGCGGATTCCGTTCATTCGACATATACTAATCATCTTAAGGAATTCAGACAAAATTTCAACAATAACTATGAAATTTCTCGAAATCAACAGGTACAATGCCAGTAAAATCAGTTTGAATAAACACACAGATGTTGACAAATCCCCATTACTGAATATCTTTCCCTAATGGCATTCTTTAGCGGCAATCTCCAATAAACACTTTGAGTTTTCATGAATTGTTTTTCCATTATTTTGTCACGTACTCAACACTATTTAAATCCTGTTACACTGGACACCATCAGCCAGTAGAATGTAGATAGCTGAAGAATCCACATCGTGGTGAAACAATTGTTGTATTATAAATATTCTTATGGAAATTAAAATACTGCCTCTTGAATATATTAAATTATGAATGTTTTCAAAAGAATTACTTAGATTAAAATCTGTAGAGGTTTCGGAGAATTAATCCGGCTATTATATGTAATTATCAAGCATAATTGTTGTATACCCATTTTTTGTTAGTATCAGTGAAATAACAATTTTGTTTCGCTTCATCTACAAATTTTATTGCAACAGGTAAAGGAGATAACTAGAGCAGTTCGATGACAAAATATGATGTATAGTTATCATAGTTTTCACATAGAGATAAAATTCTCATATCTTCGTCCCAATTTCCACATGCCATCGAAAACTACAAGTCAATGTGGAAAACGTATTATCGACATACCGGCTAAGAAATGCACAAAGAATAACCTGATAATATCACGTCAGAGGATTCGTGTCTTCAAAATACGCTAACGGGATATTCAGTGCTGTTTATCGTTTCCCGATTCACAGAAAAACGGTTCCATTTGACATGCTGAATATTTCAGGACGTCATCAAGTGGGAGAGAACTGAAACGCGAGCAATTTATACCGAATTGCGAAAAGAAAGTATTTCACATGTGACGTAGACGTCTAAGCCTCCTGGATTCGTATATCGGAGTTGTCATCTGATTCCCCGAGATGGAGAATAAATTGGAATCATAAAAATCGACTTCGTTTCCGATTCCGCAGCAGCTTTACCGTTATGCCAAGTATTTTCCTCGTGGAAACCCCTTGTCTAGGCTGAATCGAAATTGAACAGTCTGAATTCACAAACAAGAAGTAGGACGAAGTTTTTAACGTTCAAATTTTCACATGTCAACAGCGAATGTTTTGTCTAAAATATTATATACTGATACTGGGTGTCAAAGATTCGGAGATCACTGAATCAACAAACACTCTTGCCAAATTTAGGTTTCATAATACAAGTTCAGGTAATTGACTACAAGGATCAGTTGATCAGAGAAAAATATTTCAAAACGTCGCACTAAAATTTGACCGCTAAACCATAGAAATAGAAATCAGGAGAATAAGAACATATATTTCTGTGGTAGCGCTGTTAATGTTCTACTACGAACTACGTTATTAGTATTACATGTGTGTGTGTAAAATGGTTTCAAACGGGCAATTTTAACAATTCTGCATACCGACAATTTTGCATTGTTGATATGATCTCCTATCGTCATTTGGAAACCATCAGTTGCATAAAATCGTAGACTAACTAATAATAGTAATCTTGCATCGATTGATTGGTTCCCTTTACTGCATGGTCCAATTTTATGTCATAATTCCATCACGATATTTTTGTTGAAACGATTTCGAAAAGTAATTATATCACTTGAAAAAAGTAAACAATAAAAGTTGGAGTTTCACTCCAACTATTTAAAGAAAAATACGAAGATCTTGATTCACCAAAATGGACAAATCAACTTGATCTGTGATTTAGCAGCGATTCTAGATTAGATCAATAAAATGTTTTGCGGTGCCTAATATACACTTGATCGATGATCAACATAGATTTATTTGTCATAGTATTACACAATGACTATGATCAACACTTTGGGAACATAGAACTAGGTAAATTGTAGAAGGGCTGCGTGATCAACAGGCTTGTTCCGATGATTAAAGCTTTGTGAAATCAAGAGAGAAAATAATAAGAATACATAATTTGTGTTTCTTTTTCTGATTTTTGATACATTTTTGGCTTTTTGGATTTTCGAAAAAATATTCCACGTATATGAATCAATTCCGCATTTGCCCAATGACTGAATGATTTGGAATCAAAAGTTTGCTTAACGCCATCGACAAGTAATGACTCGACGATTTCAAGAGCGTTTTATTTGGTGTTTTTTTAAAGTGATAGAACTTCAAACTGAAATAAAACACATTTAAATTAAGATTGAAGCCAATTTTATTTTTGAAAGATAATTTTATCACATTTATGTTTTAGAAATTATTTCCGGCATATGTCCACCACGACTAGCTCTGACGAACCGCATTCGGCCAGACCAATTTTGTAATTTTTGTAATGTGGTGGACGCACAGAGTCCAACCTTTTTGTGAACGTCGACGAATAGACAAATCTGGATCATCACTATGACTCACAGCAGCTATATTTTCTTCTGTACGTACAGTTCTTTGTCTTGTTGTTGCATCGAGTAGAGGAAATATTGTCCGAAATCTATCGCTAGTTCGACGAATAAGCTGCTCTGATGGACGATTATGTAAACCATAAATTTCACAAAGTGCTCTATAAGTTTGGCGAATAGAACACTGATTTTGAAAATAAATTTCAACAATTTGTTAACGTTGTTGCGGCGTAAGTCTTTCTGTGATAATTTTTCAATGCTTACTGAACATAAATGTCAAAACAACTTGGTTTCTACCTTCTGTCAAATCACAGTTATCCCTATCCAAAGTTCTATCACTCTAAAAAAAAAAACACCCGATATAAGAAGATAAACTGAGCCATATTGTGTTGAGGCCTGTAACTGGTTTTTCAAACAAGGAATCAGTATAAGCAGAAATGAAAAAAAAACATGCAATACAATTATTTATGAAAACCCTGTATAAAAAACCTCCATTAGTTCAAAATGATACGACAAAAAATCTCTATTTTACGTAAATCTAATATACATATTTCAACTGTTCCCTCTGATGACTGTTCACTAATTACCAGAATATAACATTAATCCTAGAGCCATAAAAATTCAATGACAGTTCATTTTAGATTTAATGAGTCCATTAGTTGATCAGTATAGTTTTATTATTCTATACGGCCATCCAATCTCATCGAATTATTGATTTAATGGTGGAATTGCATCTGTTTAATAATATAAATGTAATTAAATATAAATCACGTGAGATTATTCTAAAAATATAAGTCTTTTTGAGCATTAGTTCCAGGGAACATCCTGCTATCAAAATTTGTAAGGATCTCTTTAGCTGAGTATCAATTAAACACTATTATTATTAAAGTGACAGGTGACAATTCTCTATGACAATCTAAAACGTGAGGTGTCAAATAACATATTTATGATGAAATAAATCACATCACAAAGGAGATACTTGAAACTGAGGTTATATAATATAAAAAGACCAATTTCATTCCGATATCAATATTTTAATAGAAGTGTTTCTTTCTCTGAATTATCCAAAGGAAATGTCATATCTACTCGACATGCGATACACAATGAAATCTGACATTTATGACAAAACGAATCAAATCATAGAAGATTGACTCGACAGGAAACTGATCAGGGACTTATACAAAGTCCTCAATTCCGTATCGGATACGTATTGCTTCTGGAAATCATTTTAGTGTAGCGTGTATCAAATTCACCATCTCAGAAAACTGTATCTGGTTCCAATATCAAATATATATCGAGATATTTGGGGTGTCCATTTTCCTATCTAATCAAAAATCTTGATATGATATAGTAGTAATTCGATATTTTACGAAACTGTCCTCCAGGTTTTATTCTATCAGATTCTCTGATTTCCAGCATTCGCGAATATAATTTAGATTTTTCTCGTATCTCTTATTATGTAAGATACAAAGATGGATAAAATTACCCAGCATTTCTGGCTGGTTTAATTCTAAAGTTCCACCGCCATCGCAAAGTTTAGTAATAACGATTGCCTTGAATAATTTTGAATAAGTTATTCTGATTTTCAGAAATTTGTATTGTTATTATAAAACAAAAAATGTTATTATAATACAACAATTGCTTACATACATACAACAATTGTCTACCTTCTCTTCTTAAATTTTTGAATAATTAAATTGTTTTCGAAATCAATTTCTTTTTATATTGAATAGGTACAAAATTCTTTTATTGAGCACCAAAACCAAAAAGGGGGCTCTCTGTAAATTCCAGTTCATCTGAATATATTTAACAGGAGTGAGTTATTTAGCTGTAATTGCTCGTTGAGTACTATTTGGATTTTGTTGTATTTATTTATCTAAGGCAGGTTTAAGGCATAACTTTTACTTTCTATTTGTAAAATTTCAAAATTATGGTTGAAAAGTCCTTTTTTTAACAAATGGTTCGAATATGTGGACTTACTTTTGTTACTGAGGAAGCTCTTCAAATGTTCACCAATTCTCTGTCGGAAAGTTCTTCCAGTTTATTCTATGTAAACTTTTTGGCAATCAGCGCAGGTTAACTACGAATTTATCATCTTTATGTGTAATGTATTTATTATTTTCAGTGAATTTACTCAGGTTTGAATAAGTTTTGAATTAAGTTCTTAAATCATATTTATTTTTAAGATACGTAGCAATTTTGTCAAAAATACCTTCAGTATATTTTAAGGAAATGTATTATATTTGAAATTTGGATATACCTTATTTAAAGCTATTTCATTATTTTTATTCATCAACAATTCATCTATCAATGCAGGATCATTATTAATAGCTATTTGTTTAATGATGTAGAGTTCTAAAATATATAATAATTTTTCAATTCCTGGCTGTGTTGACTAATCTGTGGATCATAATTAAATACTGATAATTTAATTTATTGTGTACAATAGAATCAGTATATGTTGGTTTGTGCAATATTGATTCTGATTTCTTTTAAATCAAGAAAATTAACAGTTATTTTTTTTAAATATTTTAATACTAGCAAATATATTCTGTTAGCCTTCTACATATTTTCAAATAATTATCTTTAATATTATAACTTCAGGAATTAAATTAATGTTATATAACCACCACTTATATCAAACGATATATAAAATAAACATTCATTATAAGACATCCAAAAGAGATGACAAAATCCAATAAATATAAATTGTTAACAAAAATCCTATAAATTTAATATTTTGAGTAGACAAAATTTTGTTTCTGCTCATCTCTCTTATGAAAACAGATATCTTTAAAAAATGTTTAACACAATCCCAAGAATTTCATCATACCACTATCTTACTTGGAATATTCAATATTATTGAATATCTAAGTTACTTTATAAAAAATCTCAAAATATGTAAAAACATTACTAAAAAACACGTTTTAAGAGAGACATTGCTCGTCAGTACCCAATCACATTTAAAAAAATATAACATCAATCAACAAAAAATATTTACTCACCTTAAGAATCTAGAAAGCATCTTGACAAATGAATACTGAACAATTAAATGGTGTCCAATGTGAACTAGTTTTATAGTTTTATGATGAAATTCTTAGGATTATGTTGAACATTTTTGAAAGATATCTGTTTTCATAAGAGGCAGAGAGCAGAAACAAAATTTTGTCTACTCAAAATATTTAATTTATAGGATTTTTGTTAACAATTTATACTTGTTGGATTTTGTTATCTCATTTGAATGTCTTATAATGAATATTTATTTTATATGTCGTTTGATATAAGCGGTACTTATATTATATGACATTAATTTAATTCCTGAAGTTATAATATTAAATATAATTTATCGAAATTAAATATGTAGAAGGCTAACAGAGTTATTATTTTTGGTTTTCATGGTGAATAACAAATTCAAACATCTCTTAATTATTCAAAAACAATAAAGATACTTTTGCCAAAGAGATTAATCGGCAGTTTGTGGTGATAACCAAAGACTTTATACACGATATACTGGTAGATATCTCCAAAAAATAACTCAAGAACATTCAAAAAGTTGTAACACTATAAAACGATTGTACTTCCGAAATAAGTTTGGTTACTCAAAATGTGAAAAATCCGACGATGCTATTGTGGTTGCGAAACAATGGTTCTGTTTATAATAAATTTGCGGAAATAAAAATGACTTTATTCGAAACAAAGTTTCCTTCTTAACACTGTTGAAGAAATAACTGTTTTTCCTTTTTTCGAAAACTAAAAATTCAATGATGCAAACTGTGTTGTTTAAATTCATTTGAATGTAACGAAACACTTCATGTGTTCAAGTCATAATAATAAATAGAATATAAATCAATATAATAAGGAGGTAAGTAATGTCGATATTTGTCATTTGTCATTTCTCAAAGACATTTTAAGTTTTTTGTGATTTGTTCACTTATAAATAATTAAAATTCATGAAACAAAATTTACGAAGCAGTTTTCTGCTAGTTCAATAAACGAACTCATAACGAATCTCCATTCAATCTCATTTCTTCTTTCCCACATAACCCACCTATCTTATTATCAATACCATAAAATTCCGTCCTAGCAACTTTGGCAATGAATTCTTTTCTAAATTCTTTTTCCTCCCTCTGCTCAGCACCGAAATATTAACAAACTGGAATCCATGAAACATGGAAATATGAGACACAAGAATTATGAGGAAACTTATTTCAGTAATGGCCCACAAAACTTTACTGGCTCGTAAATCTGTGAGTTGCAAACAGAAAAGAAAAAAAAACAAAGTCGTAACTAACAATAAAATCAACTTACTTCCTCAAGGTTTGGAACCACATCACTGATTATATTGCAGATGGTATCCAGGTCTGAAGATAAGGTCAGTATCCTGCAACATAAGTTGAATTAGCTGGCATTTTGGCTGTGAAATAAGGGAATAGAAAAGCAAGCTTGAAACTGTAATATTCTCAAATGATTTGTTTTTAATTAAATATTCGAAATCATAAGTAGTAAAAAATTTAATAAAGACTGATGGAAGTAAAATATTCTCTGAATAATGAATAAAATCTCAAAACCCACGTCATTATATTCAGAATATAAGAACTTTTACATTAATTTCAATCATAGATTTCTTTCATCAAATAGAACATTATTTCATTTGGCTTTTTTCCATGTTCAGCAACAATAAAAAATTGCAAGGGTTTAAAGATTTCACAATACACTCCTGCACTTAGTTTAGACGTTCAAACCAGTTTAGGGAGAACTGATGAAGAATAATTATTATCTTAAATATGAAACACATTCTGCTAAACTCATTATAAATTTTATTTTTATAAAAAAATTCTCAAAAACTTTTTAAAATTAAATCAAATAAATGTCTCAGACAACACAGTTTCATTTCAGTGGACCTACGAATTAACACTCATTACACAGCACCAGAAGGAATAAAAAAATCTAAAGAAAATACAGAAGGTTAGTAAGAAATATTATTATTATATAACAAATACTTGAAGGATACAAACATTTGTTTCGTATCAATGCGTTATGAAAATCGAATTCCTTTCCAAAAATGCACAACATAACCTCTTCTAAAATAACTCTCCTTAAAAAAAGTTCCTTCAAAATAATTCCAAAAACATTTTCAAAAAGGCCATTTGGAATTACAACGTCGATATCTCTTCAGTCCAACTTCGTATCCAATAAATAAAAATAATTAATAAAAATATATCTTACCCAACTAACCACGTTATAATTTCTTTTTTTTAAAGAGAGTTATCGAAGAAATTCTTGCATTTTTGGATAGGAATTTTGTTTTTATAATACATTGATACGAAACAAGCGTTTCTAACCTTTAAATATTCATTTATTATTTTTAATTAATATCCTACATTTTCTTCAGAATTTTTTTATTCGTTCTGGTGCTGTGTAATGAGGATTAATTCTATATGTCTACTAATTGAAACAGTGTTTTCCAACATTTTCATTTAATTCAAAAAATTTATGAGAATTTTTTTATGAAATTAAATTTTGTAGTGAGGTTAGCAGAATTAATTTATTTGATAATTAAGATATTGAATATGCTTCTATCAAGTAAAAACTCTCTTTTTATTATTTTAAAGAATAATTAAATTTTCTAAGATGACTGAAAATTGTTCATAATGACTTAAGTTGAATCTTTTCTTTTTATTCTAATTTGTTTGAGTTTTATTAATCGGCAAGTCTATGACTAGAGAACAGTGAAAGTTGGAAAAAAGTGTGTTGAAAAGGTGTATCACAGTTATAGAAAACTTCGCACCAAAATTTATTTTATTCAAAATTACTAATTATTTAAATATTTTATTATTTACAGATACATTTCGTTAGCCTTCTACATATTTAATTTCAAAAAATTATGTTTAATATTATAACTTCAGGAATTAAATTAATGTCATATAAGCGCCGCTTATATCAAACGACATATAAAATAAACATTCATTATAAAACATCCAAATGAGACAACAAAATCCAATAAATATGAATTGTTATTTTATTAAATGTGATTGGGTACTGACGAGCAAAGTCTCTCTAAACTTGTTTTTTGGTAATGTTTCTACATATCTTGAGATTTTCTAAAAAGTAACTTAGTTAGATATTCAATAATATTGAATATTCTAAGTAAGATAGTTTAATGATGATATTCTTTGGATTATGTTAAACATTTTTGAAAGATATCTGTTTTCATAAGACTGATGAGCAGAAAAACTACTCAAAATATTCAATTTATAGGATTTTTGTTAACAATTCATATTTATTGAATTTTGTTATCTCATTTGGATGTTTTATTATGAATGTTTATTTTATATGTCGTTTGATATAAGCGGTGCTTATATGACATTAATTTAATTCCTGAAGTTATAATATTAGACATAATTTTTTGAAATTAAAAATGTAGAAGGCGAACAGAATATATCTGTAATTATTAAAACATTTAAATAATTTTATATATAATACCTTCTATAAAGTATAAACCTCCATTTATTTTACAAAATTACTAAGTCAGTTATAAAAGAAAAAACTTTTTGAAATTTTAACAGCATGTATCTTTTCACCTGAACCGAATCTGGAAAAATTACAAGGAAGTCACTCGGTATATATCATATGCTTATGTGGCCCAAAATGAATATATTCTGTTTTCAGATCTAAATTTTTTCAGTTATTTCAGCAACAATTTTCTTTTTTGTCAATACAGTTTCAGACTTGATCTTAATAACTACACTAAAAATCAATTTTGTTATCAGGTTTAAAATTTCTACATATTCTTCGAGTAAATAAATTGCGCCTCCTATAATCCTCAAAGCGAAGAACCATCTTGTAGGAATTCAAATTTTTGTTGATAACTGCGGTAACTGAATCCATAGGAAGATTTCAAAGGTATATTCTGGGATTTCTTAAGGTGTTGAAGTTTTGAAATTTGATTCAAGGATTTTATTTGACGTTTTTAGGATCATCAGAGTAAGTAATGAAATCATCATCAAGATGAAGTTTGAAGGCACGAAGAAAGGGAAATACAATTTACAAGATGAAAATATACAACTACATTTAAGAAAATTTAGGTGAAGATTAAAATCATATATTTCCTCGTACACAGTCAAAGAAAAGACAAATTCAACTGAAGCGTTCAAAATGGAAAAACAGGGTGTATTTTATGGTTCTCCGAAGGATCACTTGATATTTTTCAAATGGAGGCTGGACGTTGTATTTCAATATATAAGAAGAAGATATCGGTTAAATTCCTTTCTTGGGTGGACAAATTCAATATCTTCGTTAATTTGGGACCTGTAAAAAACTGTTATGATTAAAATTTTAAAAAATTGTCCGCAACCTAAGGCAAAGCGATACACGCTAAGTTAGGGGACGCCACCTATGGGACAAAACTGACATAAACTGGTTGCACCACAGAAAATATCAAAGAAAGAAAGAGTGAGAACTTAAAAATATAGCTTAGAATTAAAAGTGTTATAAAGTATGCAGCTGTTCACAAAATCAAGATTGAAATGAAATGAAATAATCATTCAAAACCACTGATTTAGATACGTGTTACCATGGAATATCCTGATTTTATTGCTGTAACAACATTTGCTCAAGGAAGTTAACACTATTCTTAGCATGGTCATATCCAAATATCTTTTTCTCAATTAATATTCTGGTATTGTTAAGTAACAATGGACAACGATCTTCTGACTTTGGCCTAAAAAATCAGCTACAATAGGCAAGATGACAGACTAAAAACTGATGAAATAATGTAAGTCAGAATTTAAAAAAAATATTCATTTTTATATAACGACCAAACTAGATACAAAATAAATGTAAAACATAACAAGTTGAACACTAATCAGAGCGAATTTCACGCTTGTGTAAGCGTATTTCATATCATTAAAGAATTCAAATATCGAAGTGGAACCTAACCTTAAAAATGATTGAATCAGTAAAATAACATCTCAAACTAGATCAATGAAAATATTTTCAAAATCTGCGGATGAGACGCAAACTCAAAATGATCTACAAAAAAAACATATTACTAATCTATCTTATCGTGTGGGATTGAGTATTTTGCATCACCTTATTATTTATTACAAATAGGTTGCAAAGAAATGTATTATGGTTTTTCAAGAACTGTCATCTGGTCTATTATTTGTAACTTCTAAGTCGAGGATTTTCTTTGTTTTGAGATTTCGATATATGTTGTATTCTAGATTCGCCATAAATAATTACGAACTGATTTCGTTTCATGGAGATAGGTCTTCCAACAAGAGGTTTCATTTTAAATTTAGACAAAAAGATAGTGTTTCTGTGCAGGGCAGCCAAATATTTGCCTAGGCTGTTTTTACAGTCATTGTTAGAATGAGTGTCTTCATCATAATTCAGCTCTTTCGCTGTTTTTCAGCTCTGGAATCGTTGCTGGGCCAATTGCGTAGAGTTAATCTTCGATATACCCAACGCAAAGATCGAATGGTTTTATGTCGCACGTTCTCAGTGGTATCGGGTGATAGATCTTTGAATTGAAATGAAACACATTTAAATTAAGATTAAAGCCAAATTGTTTTTTATTTGAAAGATAATTTTAGGATGTTTATGTTTTGAAAATAATTTCCGGCATATGACCACCACGACTAGCTCTGAGGAACCGCATTCGATCAGACCATTTTGAACCACTTTTTCGAGTAATTAAGGCCTGATTTCATCAATAATACGAGTTATGTTGGCTCCCACAGCGTCTATTGTATCTGGTTTATCAGCATAAACCAACATAACCCCAAAGAAAATAATCTAGTGGAGTTACGTCGCATGATCTTGGAGGCCAATTAATTGGATCATTTGTCGAAATAATGTTATCGCCAACTCTTTTTTTCAATAAATCAATTGTTGTTACGGTAGCAGCATGAGGTGTAGCACCATCTTGTTCGAACCAAAACACTTCTGGGTCGATACCATTCAAATTTTGAAACAAATAATCATTGATCATCGATCTGTAACGAGCACCATTCACTCTAACATTAGCTCCAGCATCGTTTTTAAAGAAATATGGACCGATGATGCCTCCAGCGTGTAAAGCACATCATACAGTGCGTTTTTCAGGATGCAATGGAACCTGCAGAACTTCTTAAGGATTGCTTTCACTCCATATACGGCAATTTTACTTGTTTTCATAGCCGTTCAACCAAAAATGAGCTTCATCGCTAAACACAATTTTACGATAAAAAAGTGGATCAACTTCAAGCTGTTCTGGGGCCCAATCAGCAAACAAACGGCGCTCATTATGGTCAAGTGGCTTTAGTTCTTGAACCAGTTGGATCTTGTTTGAGTGTAGACCAAGATCTTTCGTAAAATTTTCCATGTGGTGGATGCACAGAGTCCAACGTCGACAAATCTGGATTATCATTAATGACTTACAGCAGCGATATTTTCTTCTATACGTACAGTTCTTTGTCTTTTTATTATTTTTGCATTGAGTAGAGAAAATGAAATCTATCGATAGTTCGACGAATAAGCTGCTCTGATGACGATTATGTAAAGCATAAATTTCACGAAGTGCTCTATAAGTTTGGCGAATAGAACACTGATTTTGAAAATAAATTTCAACAATTTGTAAACGTTGTTGCGGCGTGAGTCTTTCCATGATAATTTGTCAATGCTTACTGAACAGAAATATCAAAACAACATGGCTTCTACCTTCTATCAAATCACAGTTATTCCTATCGAAAGTTCTATCAATCTAAAGAAAAAACACCCGATATGTACCTCCTTTTGAAGAAATTGCAAGCTTATGAAGTCTTTCACTCTAAAGCCAAACGACATTCTTTGAATGTTGTCTGTAAATCCATCCTTCTCTACAATTTCTACTTGCGAAATGTCAGTTTTATTTAGACAATCGAAAAATTTAATGAAATCTGTTGTTGGAAGGCCCGGTAATTTGAATACAATATCGTAGAAAGCAGATTTTCCTCGAAATCTGGAATGCTTTCATCATTTCTTCTCTGGTGTAGTTTCTGGTTGATTGCATTCAGTGTTGCATGTACCCCAATCGCAGGTATTTGATTTGATATTTACCTGACGGATATCCATTTGAAAGTAATGAGTCTTCAATTTGCAGAAAAAAATTTTATTTTATAATACGAGTACAACAATTATTTTGTCACACTGTTGCTTCGTCAGGTTACATTTAACTTACTTTACGGTTATTTAATAGCAGGCTTCTACCATCAGGACATTCACATGATGAACCTATATCGTCAGTGCAAATTTCTTGATAAAGTGAAGAAAAATGAAAAATTAAAAAAAAGAGGAAAATATTAAAAGGTGTGTTTTGCAGTGCAACCAGGGTCGGAGTGAGAACAACTAAATAGAGTGGAATGTATTTTTTACCGTTCAGGGCCCGGACAATCAGGGACCGTAATGGAGGCTTTGTACTGTTGATGGGAGTTGTTTCAAAATGGCGAGCATTGGCGGGCAGTCACGTGAATGGACACAGGCACAGCCGGGGGACAGCCGAGGGACAAACAAGTCATTAGTTAACATAGTTTGGTGACAAGTTACTTGAGGGTGCTGTAATCTTAAAATTAGAGAAAAAGGGCGGACGCAAGTGAGAGATAATCGCACTGGCGTGGGCTCTATGATTATGGTTTTATATCAATGTATGAGACAATGTATCGAAGGAAGATCACTAGATAATAAATTGATAAGCGTATTAAGACCTAGTGACTTTTGGTGAATACGGATAGAAATCAATTTCGAACATTTAATGGCTGTTTTCAACTTTCATCTAGCCTGAAACCTTCATAACTCAAAACATAAATTATCTTGCAAAAAAATTATCCCGAATATAAAAAGATTACTCATTTTTTTTAATTATATCTACTCTCGTCTCTCTCAATTTGAAATCCTCACAGTTCTCCGACCGTAAAATGTTTTTGATAACAACAATTATTAAAAAGGAGTATGTCAAAGACTCATTTAACTGTCAGTCGAATTTATCACCAGGCGACTTTAACCTTCTTTAACCATATTTCAAATCATTATATCGAACCGTTGCCCTGCATATCAAACGCCAAATTTCCATGGGCCTCATTTCTCGATCGAGTCAATGATGAAGTGTCATAACAGCTAAGGTAACGCCTCATCAAAATTCTAAAAACGTTTCCATCTGTATTCACCAACGGGTCACTTGCGTTATGACAAATGATTGTCTCCACTTAACTGTACTGGATAGAATGCACAGTCTCATTTGTTTAAATTCGTTCCATTGTGCAAGCAGGTTCCGTCGAAAAAGCTGGGTTAGGAATATTAGCAGATTATGTATGAATCAATTAGTGGACACAAGTTGCTCATTCAAAGTGTTAATTACGGAACAACAGTCTTTTGTCTCTCGGGAGAGGTTGCCGTTATCGGGAAATCTTGGAATTGTTCGTCGGGCCTTTTTCACACAATGGGTCTATATTTACGTTAATTTTGGAGCTGTTTGGCTACGAGTTATGAATACCCCTTTGTTGTTGTACAAAAACTATTTGTCCGCAGTATATTGTGCGTGAATGCGTAGAAACTTGATAGCAGTTATAATAATGAGTTGTGTCCCGTCTTTTTTGCAAGTAAAGTTTCAATATATGTAATTTTCGATGCTAAACATAGACTTCTTAAAACTTGTTCTAAATAGGAAATATTTCGCTTAACAACAGCTTAATTTTTTGAAGAGTAGCTTAATCAAATATGCATTCTGATAAACTAAAAATGTTTTATGTAATACACGTTCAACAAATTTCAGAGAGATCAAATTCATGACTGCAATGAGCAAGAATCAATGTGAAATATTTTAATACGATAACATGATTATGAAATCAACTTCACTAAAAAGTAAAAAATGATCTCAGTCTCAAGAATAAGCAGATGTTTTGAGTGTTTATTAACATACAGCCTCACTTATTCCCAAATTATTAAATTATACAACTTTAATATAGCAATATTCATGATGCCCAGACGGTGTGATAAATTTATCACTTTGCCTATAACATACATACATTACAAGAAAAACCACATCTTATTATTTTACATTACAAGAGTTTAAAGAATTGCTGATCAAATTTTACAGATGTTCAAAAAATTATCCGAAGAAATAAATTATTCACGTTTATTCGTTATAGAATGAATTTTATTATACGAAATAAATTCAGAGACTTTAGCAAGTTCAACAAGTGGAATCATTTTCAATTTCAGAAATTTTAATTTGAAAAGTTTTTATTCAAAAAACTTTTAGAATAAAATTAAATAAATGACTTTAGAACATACTGTGTCAGTTTAGTAGACATTTAGAATTAACACTTGTTACACAGTACCGAAGGGAATAAAAGAAAATCAAAGAAATATGAATTGTCAACTAAAAATTATTAAATGAATACTTGAAGAGTACAAAATTCTAATTGTTTGAAAGGAATTTAGTTTTCATAAAATAAGGAACGAAGCAAAATTTTGTACTCTTCAAGTATTTATTTAATAATCTTTAATTGAAAATTTATTTCTTTGAATTTCTGTTATTCCCTTTGGTACTGTATAATAAGTGTTAATTCTATATGTCTACTGAATTGACACAATGTATTCTAAAGACATTCATATTTAATTCAATTCTTAACTTATATTTATACTTGCATCAAACAAGAATTCCCTTCAAGTTTTCGGGTTGAAATGTGCCTATACACACAACCACCCTAAAATAAATTAAGTTTGTTAGAATCTAATTAAAGATTTTTCAACAGCAATGATAAAATTTCAAATTGTTAATACAACATTGTATATTCTTTTTTACATTTTCCATGTCATTTGTGTTCAGTTGGTTATGCAATTTAATCATGGAAAGATACAAGCTTCAACAACGTTTAGAAATTGTTGAATTATTTTATCAAAATCGGTGCTAATTTATGAAAACTGAAAAATTAAACAAAAATTCATGGACGTATTGTAGACAAATTCGAAAATGAATTTTTTTTACACTTTTGAAGTTGTGAAAGATTTAATTGTTGAGAACTAACGTGGAACCCGAAAATTTGAATTCTCTCTTATACTTGCTGCAACCACTTCATTATTCCCTTGTGTGCATTTCTTTGTCGTACTGATACTCTATTATCGTCTACAGAAAATTCACTTTCAAATTTGTCCACAATACAAGGAATAGTCAATCAATTAACTGAATAATGTCGTTCATGAATTCTTCTTAAAATTAAAATAAAATATTTTATTTTATATTTTATGCTTGGATAAAATCTCATTATGGAATGTCAATGCTTTAAAGAACACCTTACAGTTTTCTGTGATTTTTGTTACGAACATAGAATATCTTGATTTTTAAAGTTGGTCTGTTTAAGCAATTATCCGGTTACCACTCTGAGGTAAGATATACTGATAGTCGATTTTGATTTTTTTAAATATGATTTAAGGCCGATGAAGAGATTATCGAAAGATTGTTTTTGGAAGATATAGTGCTTATTTTGAGAGATTTTTGAATTAACTTATTTGAATATATTGAATCTTTCAAATAAATAAAATATTTTGAGAAGTCCTTAAGTTGTGTTTTATGTTTTTGAAAAGAAATTGGTGTTCATAATGGTAAGATCAGAAACAAAATTTTGTCTCCTACAAATATTTATTTATTAATTTTGATTGACAATTTATATTTCTTGGTTTATTTATTCCATTTGATATTGTATATTGAGTTTTGATTGTAAACGTCTATTAAATATAATAATTATGTAGACATTAATTTAATTCTAAAAGTTTTTTTAATGAAAAGTTTTATGAAATTAAAATTGTAGAAGACTGACAGATTAAATCTGTTTTGATATTCAAATCTTCTTAAAATTCTCAGTTTTCACAAATGATTTTATTAAAAAATTCAACAATTTCTAAACGTTGGTGAAGCATGTATCTTTTCATGATTAAATGGTATAACCTGCTGAACACAAATAACATGGGAAATGTCAAAAATAATATACAGTGTTGCCATTCATATTGGAAAAACCATTATCTTAAGAAGTTACCTTGTCGCGAAACAATGTTATATTTAAATATAACATATTTCTATATGTTGAATCACATTACTCAGTATGTATTTTATGAGTTTCCATCAAGTAAGGATAGACTTATTTCAATATTTAATACGCGGAACCAGAGTAAAGTTGGGAGATCCTTTTTAAAATTATTAAACAAACATTTACAGTACGCAATTTTCAGCTTTTCTATAGCGAAGCTTTCAGCAAAGACCTCCTCTTGGGCCGAAAATGCAACAGATCACTGCAGAAAACAACTGTTCTCTGAATGAGTAGATTTAATCCCTATTTTAATCATTATTTACTGTTCTATGCGAGCGGAACATTAAATGCGGTTATTTCAGCTGTTATGAATATCCATTAAGACCGGCTTCATTTCGGGCAAGGTGGGATCGTTCTCCCCGTTGGAAATTTCAAGTAATGGGTTCTGGATCTTTTCAGGATTCTAATTAACTTCAGCTCGTTTAATTTGCGCATCTGATTCTGGTCAATTCTGAGAACAAAACTTCAGAACTCGTGTCATATATCAAACCAATTATAACGTTTTTGAAATGAATATTTATGAAGCGTTTCCGATTGTGTTCGATTGCGAAATGAGAATTACGGTGCCTAATTAAAAACAATGGAAAATTATACAAAACCATAACAATCTTTCAGTTCATCAAATTTTCCGATTAATATTAATAGGTTGGAGAAAAAAATTCCATTATTTTTCCGGTAGAAGGCTTTCATGATCAATATCTCGTAAAGTATCGATCGATCAATTTCAGCTTTTTGCTCGTTGACAAAGTAACATTTCACCTCAAAAAATTCATTTGCTGTTTTTTGTTCCGTCTATTCAGTTGCGAGTTACAGGGTGTTAAAAATGAAGTCAACAGAGAGAAAATTGGGCACATTTTATAGCTTTTCTTTGATCAAGGCGAAAACACAAGCCAGGCGGCTCAAATTGTGAATGATGTTTATGGGTCCGAAACTGTAACATTACGCGCAATTGTGATTTTGTCGATTCCCTTCCGGTATTTTTGATGTAACTGGCACATACAGGCCCGTCATCGAAAAAAACGATCAAATCACAGAAACGATCTAAGTTGACCGGCAAGTTAGTAGTCAAAACATCGCTCAGAGGCGACTATAAAACACTTTTTAAACATTTGCGCAAAGCTAGATTCAAAACTAAGCATGATGGATCGAAAGATGCTTATTGAACACCCTATATATTGAAATTGACCAATTGACCGGAAATAAATGTTTATTTAAATCTCCTATTGTCTCAATCTTCACTTAATGGAAATTCATCTTGAAAAATATAAAATAAATACAATTTCAACTTACACTAATTTTCAATATATTTAGTCCGTCTAGAAAGTATCCGGAAAAAACAAAGCTCAATTGTGATTATTTAGTATATATTTTTCATTCTTGACATAGAAAATTATAACAAAATATTCATCTCATTTATTTATTTAACCGCCATTAAACATTAAACACTTGACTAAACATCGAGGTACTCCTGAAACTAGATCACTCCATAATTTTCGTTGATGGTAGTCCAGGACTGTAAAACTGACTGAATTAAATAATTTTTATTTCGTGGCGCTGCTCCTTCAACTTGAATTTTCATTAGTCTCCATATGTTTTCAATGGTACTAAGATCTGGTGAAGCAGCTGGCCATGAAATGGTTGTCACTAGGTATTCTTGCATCCAAGCTTGAGTATAGGCCGAAGTATGGCTTCTTCCATTATCCTGCTGAAAATGCCATCCCTCTGGATATAAAGCATGCGCCGTTTCAAGGAGAAAATCGTTTTGAATGCCATAATACTTTTCACTATTAATGGAACCATCAACTATAGAGAGAGGCGTAGCACCACGTTGAGATATTGCTCCCCGAACCATTAATTTGGTGGAAAATTTAGAAATTTGAATGGTAACAGGTTGTTTTGATAGGATTTTTAAATGATTTCCACCAAGTTAAAAACAACTGTCATCAGATAGAAAAACACTATTAAAATTATCTTCTTGAAAACGTTGACAAAATTCTATCCTTCGTTCCTTTTGTAAAGGTGTCATTATAAGCCTTTTTTTTGGTTTCCTTGATATGCAGCCTTCCTTGTCTTTTCAGTGACATATGGACGGTTTGTGGACATACTTTTATATTTCGTTGATTTCCAAATCTGTTAGCAATTCACGAAATCCCAAGCGCGGATTGTGTCGCCCTAAGGACACTAAAGCGTTTAAATTGTTTCCTTTAATCTTACGCGGTATTCCTGAAACTTGTCTATGCCTCACATCCATGCCATTTTTTATCCTCTTTATTGTCTCATATACAGCACTTTTTCACAGTTCAGTCAACTGCACTAATTTTTTAACGTTTCGAAAACCTTTTCTATACAAATATTCTACCTGTTTTCTTTGTTCTAGTTGCGGCATTATTTCATAAATTGTATACCTGTTGGCAATCAATAATATTTGACAAATAGTATTTCCATGCAACTTTGGCCATAACCGACTATCTGCACAACTTATTTTATACATTACTTTTGTCTTAGAATGTTACAAAAAAAGTATATTAAAATAATAAATTCCGGATACTTTCTAGACGAACTATACAACAATTGTTCCGTCATATCGTGACTACGTTTGCAAGCAATAGTAAGGTGAAGAGAAAATATTTTATAATTATTAGGGAATTCCAAATTGCTAAATATGTTCATCTGTTCCTTTGAAAGAATTACTTGATATTATATCTATGGATCTCCAGTTTCCAATAGATTATGTTTGACTCAACTATTCAGTGAAAGTTCGTGAACCAGATGATCACTAAACATTTTCTCTACAAAAAAAAGGATCCTTGCAAATGAGATTCTGATCGACCAACTCATTATCATAATCTGCTTTCCGAGATATTAATGTTATAATCTACCTCTTCTTGTCGAAATGTAGAATAAGGCTCCAAGCTAGAACGAACTCCGTGGAAGAATAAGGGGAAAACGCATTTAATTTTCCGCGAAATTTAAAGTCGAATTGGCAACCTGTTGCTGTCTCTTCCTGAATCGGACAAAAATAAATTAACAAATTGAATCGCAACTTGTATACCAATGTCGTTAGGCGCCCACAGTAGTCAAAGCTGGCTTTGATAAGTGACGGGTTCGGTAAATTTCAAGCGTAAGTTCATAAACTGGGGTAACATAGCTGGCGCTTGTTGGTCGGAGCAGGCGAGGAGCGAATGAATCGAATCCGGCGTGTATGACCAGAATTTGAATGTGCACAAAACTGTCCGTCACATCACAGATCCATTAGGGGTCGATACGGATAAAGAGGATCCGTTACGGAATGAATTATGTAGCATTGCTGCGGAAAAATGCGTATTGCAAGCTGCGGATTGCCAAGAATGATGTTGACAGAGTTTGAATCGGACAGACAAAACAGCCTACTCGATTATTTATTTTTATGGGTAGCGATAACAAGTCAATTATGAATGCGACATTTGAAATCCAACAACGAAATTGTAAATATGATGTAGTCACCTATTGTAGTATATTTATTCGGATCATTCAATCTTCTAAAACACTTTTAGATATAGGAGGTAAAAACCGAATGGAATTCGAATTTAAATGAAACAGTAAAATTTTGCGAAGATTCTTGTTGTTGTTTGTATTAGGTTGTTCGGAAAGCCATTTCGTTTTTTCCCGACAGAGGATTCAATTGTATTTTTTCGAACTCAACTTCACACTTACGCCGTTTAACCATTATATTGTTTGAGAGCTGATACAGCAAGGTTTGTGTGTAAAAAAGTTCAATTAATTCTACGCAGTAGTTTTTGGTTGGTGCCCTTTTAAATATGGAGAGCAAAAAGCAGCATTTTCGTCATATTTTACTTTTTTACTATAGAAAAGGTGAAAATGCTGTGCAAGTCAGAAAATTCTATTGAATGGCAGTTTAGATGTCCATGGTTTTCAGTTATCTGGCAAAACAGGTCTTAACGGAAGACATTGAGAAAATAATCGGTTTCAATCATATTACCGAATAAAATAACTTTCAAACCACAGAATGTACATTCTTTCTAAGGGGAGAGGATAAAATATGAGTGTATCCAGACGAAATTCTAGCCGAACACACGTCAGGTGTAATCCAGACTTAACAGCTCATCCCATATTCTCTTTCGTTTATTCGCAAGGTCAGTGGAAAATTGATCGCTCCTTTTGAGAGAGACCTCAGAGCAACGATCTGAATAAAATGGGAAATTGAATGTCAACGTGTCCACGGTCATACTTATTTCAAGAGAAATTTCAGGTTCGGCTCGAACCGGAGGCCTCGGAAATTAGTTCGGCGAGCCGCCAAAGTGGCCAATTACAATCTTCGCTCAATACACACAGCATCCTAGATCTTATTTTCAATTAAAATTTCAATCTTGAACAACACTCCCGCAATAACTGATGCGGAAGTGGTGGGGTGGGGGGTTGGATCTTAATCACAAGACTGAGCAAATATTTGTCGACGAATAACGCGATAATTCAGCTGGCAAATTATAAATTCTTGGCGCACTTCCCGCCTTTTAACCCATTAGTATAATACCCAAGGAAACTACGCTGGAAATCGGCTCAAGATAATAACGCAGATGGGGAATTATATTACCAGGGTTTTGGAACATATTGTGACCTCCGGAGTCCTAACCCCATCATATTCGCTCAAGAATTCAGGGGACGAAACAGGTTTCTGACCATCAGAGTATACCGCATAAGATGAGCTGAAATGGAAGTTCATAATAGGACTTCCCCTAAGCATTCGGCGAGTGTTCCCTTTAAAAGGGTGTACCAAAATTCAAGCAAAATTTTAATGTGAAGCCAAACGTGGCAATAAAGAAAATCAGTTTGACAGTTGATAGTTTAGGATAAGTAAAAATAGGTAGAACTGTAGACCACGTATCATCGAGTACTTGGTGGATTTAATTCCAAGAAAGCAAATGGACTATACGAGACTCCTGCCATTGTATCTAAAAAGTGTTCACCAGAGCTTACACCTGTTCTCTTTAAGATGTTCACCACATCATACAGGGAAGGAATTTTCCCCGATTTATAGAAGATAGCACGAATGCAGACTATACCGAAGAATGGTCATACTACCGCCCAACAGCGATAATATCAATTTTGTCGAAAGTCATGGAGGCGGCAATCAGTCTAGAAGATACCTGGAAAGTGCCAGTCTCATCAGTGATAGATAATATTGTTTTCGCAAACACCGATCAACAGATGACCTCCTTAGCTACGTGACGCAAGTGTATTGAGCGCCATGGAGAATCTAGATCAATTCCTCTGGACATATCCAAGGCTGTCCATCGTGTCCGGCATAAGGCTCTTCTGAATAAGCTGTCTTCGTATGATTTTCTCGAGGGTCTGTGCGATTGGATGAAGGGTTTCCTCTTCAACAGAAACATTCGCGTGGTCGTGGATGGTCTAGGTTCGCGTGGTTTCAACGTGAACGATGGAGTACTCCAAGGTTCACTTTTGTCGCTTTGATCTTAGTACGACCGGGATTCACATTGCGAGCTTCGCGGATGATAAAACACTGATGTTCTCTTTCACCAAAGACAAACCTTTGAGCAACGTTGAGACTCACCTCAATATCAGCAAATCGATTTCTTGAAAGAAGATCTCAAAAAGATAAATGAATGGAATCGACAGAATGGTGCAAATTCAATGCTTCGAAGATACGAACAATAACTCTTTCTCGAAAAACTCAGTGCGTCATTTCCGATTTGTTGATGGAAAACCGGGTTTCAGTCAAGTGATTCCATGTATCTTCTTGGCGTGTCAACTCTTCAGTCTGTTGGGGAGAACATTCCAAAGTCTGCTGCACGTAAGTTAGGATATTTGTTCCAGGCTAGGAAATATTTCTCTGTATATCAGGTTCTTTTACTGTAAAAAGCCCAGGATTCGAATACTGCTATCATGATTGGAGTTCACCACCCAAGCATTCGTTTCAACTTTTGGACTGCACCCAGAAAAGAGCAGTCCTACTGATTGACGGCCCAACTACAACAGGCAGGTTGCAATCGTTTGTCCCCTTCGTGGGCGGAAGCCATCAAACAAAATGCCACGAAGGAACTGAATCAAACGCAGCTTCTACTCAGATTGCGTTAACTAATCTGGCCGGTGGTTTCTATAAATTTCGAACAATGCAAGAGCAAACGTAGCTTTGGTACACATTTGAATATTCTACTTGCTTGTGACAGGTGTTATTCAAAGTTTTTAGGCTATAATCAGATAATAATTTGAATTATATCGTGTAATGAATATTTAAGATTCAAAGCAACAATGAATGGGTGAACAACGGTATCTACATCTTGAAGTCTTGCACCTCTGTCCGCGCTCTACCAATCGCATGACAGAACACGTGGTTAAATCGATTCGAGATTCATCTCACCCCAGTTTATGAACATTATACAGCAAACCCGCATCATCCGAACCCGCATGTTCCAGGATGAAACAAGTCTCTGACCATTCGAACAATTCTGATATCATACGGGACAAGAGAAGTCAATTTATGGACAAGGGGATCCTCTGCCTTTGGGGCCTCGTTATTACAAACCGCTTGGTTACGAGTGTTAATCGTGCTGATTACCTGATATCAAAATCGTGCGGTCTTAGGGTCAGCGAACACTTGTTACAGTATATAAATAAATGAAATGATGTGCGTAGAGGGATTCAATACTGACCTGGCTTCGGAGTTTGGTTATGTTTGAGCCTCCCTTACCAATAATCGAACCGGCAACCTGGAATAAAGACATAATATTAACAATTAATTAACGATGAACCTTCAAGTGAAATAAAATAAAATAAATATCTTAGAAAAGTTTTAATTTAGTAGCTTCAATTTTTTGGAAATATGTTAGTTTTACACTGTTGTTGTTAGTTTTACAATAGTTGTCACTGTTTTCCGTTTCGAAAGTAGGGTATTTTCGTTTCTGAATGAGTTGTTTTTCTTTTCTGTTTATAAGGGAATTTATGGCTATTGTATAATGAGTTTTATTTATTTACGTCTATTAAATATAAGCAGGTGCTTATAAGACACCAAATTCAATTCTAAAAGTTTTTGGAAAATTTTTTTAAATTCAAAATTGTAGGAGACTAACAGATTAAATCTGTTTCAATATTCAAAGTTTGTAATTTATGGTTTTTGATAGGAAGAGAGCTGAATACATTGCTACAAACAACTATTAATGAACGTGCTTCCTTAATCGTTAACGATGTGATTTTTCAATGGAAAACATTAAAAATTGATTGAAAGAATAGATTTAGCTACATTTTTCAGTCTATTATTTCCTATTAACAAACATATGAAATTGAACAGGCTAAACAAACAATCTGTGCAAAAGAACAGTACTATTCGAAAACATTATTATATTTTCCTGAAACATCTTTCGGTATCGATATCGAGCTGTGACGTCAGCAAAAGAGAACTTGATTAATTCGACGACCTCAGACTTAGTGTTTCCTGTGATCTTCGATAAGGGGTTTTAGAGAGGATATTTCGCCGATGGTGAAGTTGCAGTAATGACAAAACCCTAGAGGTCATTTTCGGAAAGAGACCAACACTGAATGTAATTAAATGTGATGGCCCCATACCAGAAACCCTTGAGCGAAAGGGGATAAGAAGCTTTTCGCAAAATCATGAAAGCAATACCATAATTATGTATTATTGTGCTTTGAACTGAAGCATCTAGTGAAAATACAAGATGAGGCAAGAGTTAATTCAAAATGTTATTCTCTAATAAAATGCTGAAGATGTTTTAGGAATTTGCGGAGGAGAAATGTCGATATAAGCGAACTGAACACATAAAATCGTCCATAAATTACATAATTTTCAAAACACACATGGTTCTTTCGAGTTCCCCGCATCTAGAGCTAGAAATTGGTGCAGTATCTTAAGTGATCTTCAAATAGTTTGTTTTCAGTACACCAACCAACATACGTTTCGAGATTAACAAAACAAATACTTGCTTAACAGACTTGGAAACATCTGCTGCATACATAAATTACGTGTGGAATTCCGCATATATTACCATGAGAGTATTTAATTGTACGAACAACCGAATAGATGATGTCTGTAATTAATAATTAAAGCTACAATTCATCCTATAAAAGCAACACAACACTAAGAATGGTTGTATTTTGTATACTTTTTTTAAGTTCGCTATACCTTCAGGATTTAAAACAAAATATGATTTAGAAGGCTTAATCAAATGCCATGAATATCGCTTGAACTAGTGGAAACACACATCATTTCGTGAACTCACAATTGCGCTAATCCAGAGCTTCGGACAAACTGTCAAATGGCCAACGAGTTGGTTAAATCATAAACAATAGATAATGTTGAACTTGAAATATTTCGTATAGAAACTCATTTATGGACTAAACGATGCCGATGACGTTTATATAATGAGACCTCATTTCAAATATTGTAAAAGTGGTGTTATCACATTTCAATATTAATTTATTATTTTCAATTGAAAAAACAATTACAATGGGTGGGCCATTACAAATTTTCATCTTTGATCAGTTATAAATAAAAAACTACTGAATAAAATAATAAGAATTTTTCACTTGATGGAAGGAATATTACAAAATTTGAATATCAAAACAGATTTAATCTGTAAGTTTCCTACAATTTAATTTAATTTCAAAAAAATTTCTAGAATTTAATTAATGTCTTATGAGCACAGCTTATATTTAATAGACATATAAAATCAAAACTTAATATACAATATCAAATGGAATAAATAATCCAATAAATATAAATTGTCAATTATAGAATGAAATAAGAAATTACTTTGTTCTATCACTTTTAATTATAACTGATATACAGTGACTCGAGTTTCGTAGTGTTTACTACATTTTCAAACTGAATGAACAAATTAGATCTCAACTATTATATATGCTGATTGTAGGCTTCGGCAGAGCTTCGAAGAGAGGGGTTTTCCAAAGTTCCGTCTGTTCGTTAAGTAGGTTTATTATTGGTACGTGCCTCTTATATTTTTCAATTTCTATGGATTCCAGGATGTCAACTTTTTTCCCTTTCGCTTCCACGTGCAAGATAACAAGGTTGTTCAATTCTGGGAACGTGTGATCTGTAGTGAAGAAATGGTTAGCAAAATTGGAATTATTCTTCCGGTTCCTAAAAGCAGATTGATGCTCTTTGTACCTTTTATGGAAAGGTCGGCCCGTTTGTCCTATATATACACTATTACACTCTTGACAACTTAATTTATAGACTCCAGAATTATTCAGTCGGTTCTCTTTGTCTTTCGGATTAAAAAAGAGATTAGAAATTTTATGGGAGGGTGTGAAAACTGTTACTATGTTAATTTTTGACAAAATTTGAGCTATTTTTCGTGAAATTGGTCCAAAATATGTTAGTTTTATGAATTTATTGTTATTATAATCTGATATGGAGATGGGGTAAATTTGTTTATGAATTAGTTGCTTTTGTTTTTTGTTTATGATGGAATTTATAGTTTTGGTTTCGAACTGATTTTTTGTGGCTATTTGTCTGATTTTATTCAATTCCCTCTTTAACGTAATATTATCTAAAGGAATTGAAAATGCTCTATGTACCATTGATCTATAAACAGCTAGTTTATGATTGATCGGATGGTTTGAAAAATTTGGTATTGTTGCATCAGTTGATGTGGGTTTTCTATATATATCAAAGGAAATTTCATTATTACTGTTAATTAAAGTTATGTCCAGAAAATTTAGCCACAAAAAATCAGTTCGAAACCAAAACTATAAATTCCATCATAAACAAAAAACAAAAGCAACTAATTTATAAACAAATTTACCCCATCTCCAAATCAGATTATAATAAAAATAAATTCATAAAACTAACATATTTTGGACCAATTTCAGAAAAAATAGCTCCAATTTTGTCAAAAATTAACATAGTAACAGCTTTCACACCCTCCCATAAAATTTCTATAAATTAAGTTGTCAAGAGTGTAATAGTGTATATATAGGACAAACGGGCCGACTTTTCCATAAAAGGTACAAAGAGCATCAATCTGCTTTTAGGAACCGGAAGAATAATTCCAATTTTGCTAACCATTTCTTCAATACAGATCACACGTTCCCAGAATTGAACAACCTTGTTATCTTGCACGTGGAAGCGAAAGGGAAAAAACTTGACAGCCTGGAATCCATAGAAATTGAAAAATATAGGAGGCACGTACCAATAAAAAAACTACTAAACGAACAGACGGAACTTTGGAAACCCCTCTCTTCGAAGCTCTGCCGAAGCGTACAATCAGCATATATAATAGTTGAGATCTAATTTGTTCATTCAGTTTGAAAATGTAGTAAACACTACGAAACTCGAGTCACTGTATATCAGTTATAATTAAAAGTGATAGAAAACAAAGTAATTTCTTATATCATTCCATTAAAATGAACTATCACAAAGTAACGGACTACTCCATCCTCTATTTTGATATTCAAATTTTCTAAAACTACTGAATATTTTGCGAAGTTATGAATTCATTAGAAAAGTTTAACCTTGACATTTACGAATGACAAACAATATCATTCAAATGAACTAACGACTGGCTACACTACCCCACCCTAATTTTTCAGTACATTGTCGATTGTTTGGGGCTCAATCTCATGAATAACAACTTCGATTTCTGGTTTCAAGATATTAATCGTTTCTTGATGGTTAGCGTAACACAAGTTTTTAATATTTATCAGTTTTGTTCAAGCATAAATCGACACATTTCGTAAGAGTCAAAAATGAAGCATGAATGGGAGAAGTGTTATTAGACTAGAAATAACCACTACTTCAAAATGCAAACTCTAGATGGCCTCCTACCCTTTACTTTCGATAGCAACAACCAAACACCTGAAACCCGTTAAAATATTAACACACACTGTAAATACTGATAATCTCGGGAAATAAGGCTTAATAACATCATTATCCGTGAATCATAACACTCATAAATATCCAGAAAATTACCCAGGTAATGAGACTGAGCGACTACAGAAACCGAGGCAAAACTTGTTATAGTAACGGCTTTAAACGTAACATTATTACACGCCTACGATATTTGGATGAAACAAATATGAATCACAAATTCCGGAGAAACGTTGAAACCTACACTTTGCTATACTACTCTGTCAAGAAAGTACCGGGAATTTTCAATTAAAACAACATTTTTACATTTAATCGTCAAAATTTATTGGGTCGCCTTCAAAATAGGCTCCATTTGCTCCAATATATCTATGCCAACGGCACTTCCAATTATCGAAACATTTTTTATAGGCGCTTTCCGGGATGGACTTTAGCTCTCGCGCCGAATTTTGTTTTATGGCTTCAATCAACTCAAAACGGGTGCCACGAAGGGGCAATTTTAGTTTTGGGAAGAGGAAAAAGTCGCAGGGAGCCAAATCCGGCGAATACGGTGGTTGCTGAAGCACGTTTGTTGAGTTTTTGGCGAGAAAGTCAGTCACAATCGTAGCTCGGTGAGAAGGCGCGTTATCGTCATGCAAAATCCATGAGTTGTTCGCCCACAAATTTGGCCGCTTCTTACGGATACGCTCACGCAAACTTTTCATAACGCCTAGGTAATACTCCTTGTTTACCGTCTGACCCTCTGGAACGAATTCGTAGTGCACCACGCCACGGATATCGAAGAAAACAATGAGCATCACCTTCATTTTCGAGCGGCTTTGGCGTGGTTTTTCCGGTTTCGGCTCATTTTTTGCCACCCATTCCGATGATTGCTGGCTTGTTTGCATATCGTACTCGTAGACCCAGGTCTCATCACCAGTTATAATGCGTTCCATGAATGTAGAATCGTAATTACAGCGATCCAGCATGTCTGAAGCAACCTGTTCGCGATGACGTTTTTGAAGAAAATTCAGGTCTTTCGGTACGAGTCGTGCGGCCACCTTTCTCATGCCCAAAATATCAATCAAAATCGTACGTGCGGACTCGTGGGATATCTTAAGATCATGTGCTATCTCTCTCAAGCTGGTACGACGGTTTTCCAGCACCCTTTCCTTAATTTTATCGACGTTATCTTCGATCGAAGCCGTCGATGGGCGACCACTTCACGACCGTCCTTGAAGGCTCTGTACCACTGATATGCACGAGTTTTCGATAGAGCATTATCACCAAAGGCCTTTTGCAACATTTTCAATGCATCGGCACACGAAAATTCATTTGCAACACAAAACTTTAAACAAATTCTTTGCTCAACGTAATCACCCATAGTAAAAATCGGCACGCACTCTGACATCGACTGACTTAATCAGCTGTTGCAAACACACTAGTTGACAGATCCCGCTCAAGCTTGGCATAGTAATTAAGGACAGTGGTACCAACCTAGGGAAAAAAAATTTACCTACCTCATTGCCCCGCCAGATTTAAATCGAAAATTCGCGGTACTTTCTTGACAGAATGTATATGATCGAAAAGTAAAAGGAAATTGTTTTCCTTGATTATCGTGGAGTACTATGAGAACTTGCTCACAGGTCAAATAGTCAAAAAGGCATATTATCTGGGCGTTATGAAGCGTTTGAGAGATGCTGTGCATAGGAATCGACCAGATTTATGGGCCGATAACAATTGGATTTTACACCATGCCACAAAACACGAATTTTTGGATTCATCTAGTTCAGGCTATATTCGAGGTTTGATTACTATACTATCTATTATCAAGGTCACTGTGTTCTCCACTTCAAACCAGTACATTGAAGAATACATAACAGCAATTGGATAATTCAGTTCTTAATTATTGTGCAAATTTACATGTACAGATATCTAGGATTTCATTTTTGTTTATCTGCTTGCTGTATATTTCTAGTAGTCTGATTTGAAGTAATAAACTATCATCTTATATTAAAGCCTAGCCTGTTATAGTGATCCTATTCTTAAAAGTACACAATCTTTCCCTATTCCTCTTTTAATGAGCATACAGTTTTAAATATTTTAATAAATCATTTGAGTGGTTATATTTCCCCCTTTAAATTTTAAATCTCCCATACCCTGAGTTAAGTTTATCGCCTTGATCCTGTTAAATGAAGGTTGCGCCCATTTATAACCAGCTAGTCGGTGATACTGAAACTCTGAAACTATAGACGAACAAAAAATATGAAAAATGTTTTAAGTTAACCTCAAACATTCAGTTTCTCTGTTCTAACATCGTGCGTACATGTGAAGGAAGGCAAGGCATGTGATTGATATATTTGTATTGATTGTTCTTATTTATCATTCAAAAAAGCCACTAAAAGTTTCAATTTTGAAAAATTCATAGTCACACACAATTTAGACATCGAAAATCCTTCCGATACAATATAACAATTGCGTTTGATGTTTTGGATTTCTTGATTTTCAGAATGTTGATCATATTTGGCATTTTCAGTTCACACATTTTTTTATATACAGTATTTTATCTGCCTTTCCTTCCTACATACAGGAAGGTTTTAATTCCAATGTCAAGCAATTTCTGATATTTCAAGATAAAACTGACACGGATATTGCATTAGACAGGGAGAAATAGTGAGTTTAAGAAAAATGAACCGATCTAACACAAGCAAAATTTATTATACATCAAACCATCTATTTGAAAAAATGTTATCCCCAGATTATGGGACTCCTCTATTTGAATCAGCAACCAAATAAAAACAAGACGAAACGGCGTCTCGAAATTTATCGCGGCATTCCATCCTGATCTTGGCACGAACATGAACCCTCTGTAAATTCGGAAAACCTTTAAATTTCCCCCTTTCATATTGCACCATTGCCATTCTCATCGCGTTTTTCCTTTATTTATCACGAAAGGGCTTTCGATGTGGCCAATTTCATTTATACCTTCATGTACTCTTTCTATGAGGAAGCATTAAACGTGCAATAAAATATTTCCCGATTATTGTCAGCAGAGGTTATGAAAGCATAAAACGCGAGGAAAACGTGCCCGGGTAAATAAAAACTATCGTTTCCACGGTACTTTTGGGTAATGTATTCGTGCGCCTTGATAATGTGGCCTCCGAATCGGAAAATCGGTTGATGTTGGTATCACTGCTGCACCGGATGTGAACACTGCTAATTTATGTGAAACATGCCCCTGGTATTCAAGTCCTGAATGGCCGGCTGTTCTGTGAACACGTCATAGACTATGAATGAATCGAATAAAGATCCCTCACAAACTCCAAAATTCTGCGTTCGAGGGAATAACGTATCGAGGGAATGCTCGGTATCTGCTTGTTGAACTAAACTGTCACTCACCAATTCGCAGAGGTAAGAAATTTTCGAAGACATTTGTTCACTGTACGCACTGAGCGAAGCCCACGGTCGCTTCGTTATGCCAAAGTGTCACCAACTCACAGAGGTGAGGAATCGATCAAATCCTTCATTGTTTGCACGCAGTGAAAGAACACTCACTCTGTTTAGCCAAACCGTCACCAATTCACAGAAGTAAGGAATCTATACATTTACGATAAATTCCTTCGTTGTTTGCACTTACTGAAAAAATGCTCCCAATCGCTTTGTAAGGCCAAAGTATCACCAATTCACAGAGGTGAGGAATCTACAAATTTTCGATAAATCCGTTCATTCTTGCACCCACTGAGATAATTCTTTCGATCGTTTTGTAAAGCCAAAGTGTCACCAATTCACAGAGGTGAGAAATCTATAAATTTTCGATAAATTCGTTAATTCTTTGCACGCACTAAAGAGAATGCTCAAGGTAGCTCTGTTAAGCCAAACTGTCACCAATTCACAAAAGTAAGGAATCTATACATTTACGATAAATTCCTTCGTTGTTTGCACTTACTGAAAAAATGCTCCCAATCGCTTTGTAAGGCCAAAGTATCACCAATTCACAGAGGTGAGGAATCTACAAATTTTCGATAAATTCGTTCATTCTTGCACCCACTGAGATAATTCTTTCGATCGTTTTGTAAAGCCAAAGTGTCACCAATTCACAGAGGTGAGAAATCTATAAATTTTCGATAAATTTGTTAATTCTTTGCACGGACTAAAGAGAATGCTCAAGGTAGCTCTGTTGAGCCAAACTGTCACCAATTCACAGAAGTAAGGAATCTATACATTTACGATAAATTCCATCGTTGTTTGCACTTACTGAAAAAATGCTCACAATCGCTTTGTAAGGCCAAAGTATCACCAATTCACAGAGGTGAGGAATCTACAAATTTTCGATAAATTCGTTCATTGTTGTACCTATTGAAATAATGCTTTCTATCGTTTTGTAAAACCAAAGTGTCACCAATTCACAGAGGTGAGGAATCTATAAATTTTCGATAAATTTCTTCATACCTTGCACTCACAGAAATAATACTGCCGATCGCTTTGTAGGCCAAAGTGTCTCCAATTCACAGAGGTGAGGAATCTATAAATTTTCGATAAATTCCTTCATTCCTTGCACTCACAGAAATAATACTGCCGATCTCTTTGTAAGACCAAAGTGTCTCCAATTCACAGAGGTGAGGAATCTATCAATTCGTTCATTCTTTGTTCGCACTAAAGAGAACGCTCAAGGTCGCTCTGTTTAGCCAAACTGCCACCAATTAATAGAGGTAAAGAAGCAATAAATGTTGGACTAATTCTTCCACACACTGAAAGTATGCTCGCGATCGCTATGTAAAGTCAAAGCGTCACCAATTCACAGAGGTGAGGAATCTATTAATTTGATACAAATTTGTTTATCGTTTATACTCTCGGTCTGTAAAGCCTATCAAACCCTCACCATAATAGAGGTAAAGAATCTAATAATTTTCTATAAATTCGTTCAATGTGCGTACCACCCCCGATGATTTCGCAACTATTTACATTTCAATTATTTTCATCAATGTTTTCCAAACTTCCATAATGAATATTTAGAAATCCCAATAACTTTATATAAACTACCATTTTAAGTACGATTCAATTATTAATGTGCTACATAATACTTATTTGTCATCAATAAAATTGATTGCTTGAAGAAAAAATATAATTGAAGTGAATAATAAATCCTTCTGACCATTAATAACAATTATGAAACGTGTAGTAAAGATGTTATTCACCAAGAAGGTTAGTTATTCTTCAAAAACATGAAAGCCATTGAGAACCAGTTTAAACCGCAGCTATGGACAATATTATAGCATAAAAAAACCACAGACAAATGCAGAGGAAATACCTCGGAGGATGTCGTAAATATTTTAATTTTATTGTTCGGTTAACTTCAGAAATTTCACGGATAAAGTAAACACAAAACTTCCTGGGCAGTCAGCCAACATTTCGGAATCGAATTATCCCAGATATTTCTAGTCGATGATGGAAATTCCTACACGGGAAGAACGAAAATAAACCGATCATAATCGTTCACAGATGCGTTATGAGTTATTGGAGCAATTCTTCAAATATTCTGCGCTGGCAACATTATATCCTGAACGCCGATTTCTGGACTTGAACATTTGTTGTAATGTTAATTTTACTCGATCAATTTCCTGTGTTGTATACAGGCGGGGTGCTAAAACTTGGCGAAAACCGGCATGGTGGCTATAAATTATACATACTCCTATGGAATCTTGAGCAGAGCGTCGGCTGTAGATCTGTAGAACTCAATTTGATTACCAGTATCATTAGGACTGCGCAGATTATTTTCTAGCCTATTCATACAGAGGCACCTACACAGGGTGTTCCAACAAAAATTTGATCCCCCAGAATTAGGAAACAAAGAATTTTCGATGATTTAAAAAAAAACAAGTCAATCTTTAATTTGAGGGGGACGAATTTACCCAATGAAAAAAACCAACCCCAACATTTTTTGAATAGGGAAGAGATGTCGACTGTTCGTAAGTTTGAAAGTTATTTATGCTCTATACACAACCCAGTTAAAATTTTCAAAGTCGGTTCGCTATTCACGAAATAATGTCTTGTTCTGTCAACATTCCCATCGATAAAATTAGTTCAACTGTATGGTTTCCTAATATTCCTACACAAATATTTAATTTTTGGGGAACTTGTGTATGTGTCTCCATGAATAAATGAGGATTACTATCACTCCAGTGCCGACAATTATGTCTATTGACTTCTCCATTCAACGTTAAAGTACGCTCGTTAGGAAAGATTGTATTGTAGAGTCGGTGTGGTAACTAAAAACACTAAATTGTTCTGTCCGACGGTCAGGATCATCTTAAACTGTTGCACCAGCCTTATCTTGTAAGGGTGAAATTTATGAGCTTTCACAATTCGATGAACGCATGATTTCGGAAGATTAGATGGTCGTGCTAAAGTTTTTATAGATTGCCGATTATCCATCTGTAAATGTCCCAATACTGCTATTTCAATAGCTTCATTTCAGACTAGACGCTCAACTTCGTGTTTCTCATTATGAAAGGAACCAGTAGTTTCCAATTTATTCATCAAATGCTTAACATATTGGTGACTTACATTTCTTTCTGGATGATTGTTATTGAAATCCTTGCAGTTAATCTAAAAATTCGTCATTCCGATAGTATAATTTGAGAATTTCTATTCTTCCATAGAATAGACCATTTTCGCCTACAACAGTAAGTCTAAAACCCAATTATGATGCAAACGAAACACATTTGAGAAAGAATCTTCAAAAAATAGTATACATTGTAATTAACTTCGTGAGTTTCACACATTTTCCCATCATGAACGATAAGAACATCGAAGATAAAATATCATCCACGTAACGATACCAATAAATGAAATATTCAAAAAAGGGGCTCTCTTTGATTTTGTTTTCCAGGAAATCCATAAATATTTCGGATAATATCGGACTAAGTGGATTTCCCATAGTAAGACCATCATTAGCTTCGGAAAATATTCTATTAAATAAAAAATAGTTTTGGTGCAAACAAACCTTTAAGATTTCGATAATCTCTTGTTTTATAACCGGATTAGTTCTATTTTTTACTAATAGCAATTCTATCAGATTTTTTTTATTCTTTAACTGGTATGCAAGGGAACAAATTTTTTTCGACGTGCAAAATTTGTTCCCTTGCATGTGCTCATTGATCAATGAGCTTCATTGATGTCTCTAGTGTATGTCTATCTTTTTTACTCACCAATACAAGATTAGTCCGCACGTGTATTTTAAATTCCACATTTATGGAGCCTGTAAATTAGACTATAACAGGAGACACTTTTACTTTGCTCCTATTAAATGTTGTTTCACATAGCTTCGTGTTACATTGTTTCATTTCAACCTGGGAAAATGCAAGGCAGTAACGAAATCACTGTCAATAAAGTGGAAGTTCCAGGTACAAAGTAGAGAAAAGGGTTACTATGAAATCCATAGTTATTTTTGTCGGAAATCGAGAGAGCTTTCAATGTATGAAAGAACGTGAGGGGAATTGACAAACCAGATTTCTAGTTTTTTTTTTACTGACCGGATACTAAGGGTGGAAACGACTACCTTTTACCCTCATGGAACCATTAAAAACAAAACAGTGGGGAGGAAGGGTTTCTGGGAATTTGCTGGACCTGAAAGATGTAAGTTTCAAAAAGTATAAACACAAAATATACCTGTTTTATTCTTCGATCTAAAGGCATATTTAGGAACTAGAGGATCAATTCGAGATGCAAGTGGCCCTTGAAGGGATTACTCTTTCATTGTATCTGAACAAAAGAAAGAATAGAATAACATCGATAAGGGTCGGAAGCTTCTAGAAACAAATGCCACATAAAATGTCGTTTTTGTATCAGGTTTCATAGATTTCATCTTTTCAAATGTTACTTTCCATCCGATTATTGGAATCTGTATGTTTGAAAGAATATGCAGATAGAAAAAATTGAGTGTTGCTGTGATGCAATCTATTGAACAAGAAATATGTGGAGATATTTCATGAAAATACCGAATTAACGAAACATCAAGGAATCACGCAAAAAAATATTTCACAAGAAGGAATCAATTATTTCTACGTCAAAATCTCTTTATAATTAGAAAAATACTGGCGCTTGGTACCGCAATAATAAAAATAGATCTAAAACTTGACAACGAAACTGTTGAAATCATAGAGGAACTGAACTTTCGTGTGGAATGTGTTTTATCATTGTGAAACATTAATGACTTAAATTCAGATTTATATATTATAATTTCTACAATATATACTGAAACTATACATCGGGTATTTTTTTAGAGTGATAGAACTTTAAATTGAAATAAAACACATTTAAATTAAGATTGACGCCAACATTTTTTTTATTATGAAAATAATTTTATGACATTTATGTTTTAAAAATAATTTCCGGCATATATCCACCACGACTAGCTCTGAGGAACTGCATTCGACCAGACCAATTTTGGACCACTTTTTCGAGTAATTCAGGCCTTCAATTATTTTTATTTGACATTTCATTTTGAAGATTTCAGATAATTTTGGAAAAGTGGATTTTCTTGTATTAGTATGTATCTACATACATAGCTTTTGTTAATACATTTGTATCAATACGTTTCATGTCGGGATGTAAAAAGGTTCTTTCCGAAACATTGAAAAATATTTTATATCGATTATATATAAGGATATCCATTTGATAGTTTTTATATATAGTTTCAGTATATATTGTAGAAGTTAAAATATATAATTCTGAATTCAAAGTCATTTAAATTTTACTACAATCAAGTATTGGCTCACATTCAAATTAAACAATAATGATAATCGTACAAAGATTAGTTTTTGACACTCCCGTAAGTTTAAGAGTGTTCATAGTTTTCAAAGATTAAATAAAATCTGTAGAGATGTAAAGAATTCAATTCTGAAATAATGCACACAAATTAAAATATCTGGCTACAAAAATAAGATATTCAGTAATTTCCTTTTGTGATTCTATATTCAACAATTCACGACTATATTAATAAGATAAGGGGTTTTTTTCACTTGATAAAAGGCACATCACAATATCCTAAATATCATACAGATTTATTCTGCTAACCTCACTAAAATTTAAATTTTAGAAAAAAAATCTCAAAAACTTTTTGAAATAAAATTAAATAAAGATAAAGATAAAATCAGAAAATGCAGTTTCAATTCAGTAGACATATATACTTAACACTCATTACATAGCACCAAAAGAAATAAAGGGATATAGAGAAAATATAAATTATTGATTAAAAATATCGAATAAATACTTGAAGGATACGAAATTTGGTTTCGTATCAATGGATTATGAGAACCAAATTCCTTTCCAAAAAGGCACAACATAACCCCAATAATTTCTTTAAAATTTACCTTCTGTAAGAAAATTCCTTTAAAAAACCCGAAAACATGCAGCACATCTGCAAAAAAACCAATTTGGAATTACCTGCAAAAAAGTTTATCCTTCAAGTTTTATTTTAATATTTTCTATTAATAATTTATCTTTTCTTTCTATTCTTTTATTATGATGCTGTATAATTAGCGTTAATGCTATATGTCTACTAAATTGAAACTGTGTATTTTAAGACATTCATTTTATTTAATTTCAAAAGTTTATGGGAAATTTTTTTTATAAAATTAAAATTTATTGTGAGGTTAACAGAATAAATTTGTATGATATTTAAGACGCAAGTGTTACCCATTGTTAAGAACAATAAGTTTCGAAAACACAAATGTGAAGGGACTGAAATTTTTAGAGCTTATATAAAATCAAAAGGGATGAATAGACACAAACCATATTCTTTTCATTAAATTTTCTACGACCGCACATTTGCGGCTGTATGAACTCGATAACTTCACGAATTCCTTCTTTGAGATCTTGAATCGATTGTGGAGCATTGGCATAGACCTTATGTTTTATGTGGCTCCAAAGAAAAACGTTTGAAGGAAACTTCTTGCAAAATTGCGATTGTTTCGTTGCATGTATGGCACGCAGCGCCGTCTTGTTCGGAATGAATGTCCTCTACATCAACATCTTCTAATTCCGGCCATGAAAAATCATTAATCATAGCTCAGTAGTCCAATTTATTCACCGTAACAGTTGTACCAGCTTCACTTTCGAATAAGCAAGGTCCAATCACACCGCCGGTCCAAAAACCGCGCCAAACAGTGACACATTGAGGATGGCGAGGCTTTTGAACAATCATTCTTGGATTTTCCGAGCCCCAAATGCGACAATTCTGCTTAATAATCATCATTGAGGATGATTTTTCAATGAAAATCGGGATCATTTTGATGCTTTTCAAGGATCCAATCAGCAAAGATACGACGTTGCTAATGACCGACCAGCATGAGTGCTTGTGTTAGTTGAACTTTCAAGGCCTTAAGACCTACGTCTTTATGTAAAATACGGTATGTCGTTTGTGCAAGTCCTAAGAGGCTGTCTTATCACCGAAAGAGTTGAAAAACAGTCTTCTACTGGCGTTTTAGCTTCAGGGTGTTTGAAAAATGGTTCCAATAGCAAAGTACTGTCCAGTAAGTGCTTTGGCTAATGTTGAAGAAATAGGCTACTTGTTATTGTGTTCGGCAAGCTTACAGCATCCCAAGAGTTCTTTTGGCATAGTCCTCGGATTAAACTTGTCTTGTCATAAAGAAAATTCGATTTTCAATTGCGTAGAACCTTTTCCTTATCTAAAACGAAATACAGATAGAAGAAGAAATCATTTAAATGTGCACTTCTGACAAATATCGACATAAGATGATTAAACTTGATAAAACTTGCTTCACGATTATCTAGAAGATGATAGGGAAAATATGAATCTTCGGAAAACTTCTTATTTTTCGACGAGCAGTTTAACTTTCAAAATACGGGCAATATCGATGTTTTTCAACAAAATTGGGCATGAATATTCATCTAACCTATCTATAGGTCACTCCGGTTAACTCGAGCGGAAATGAGATTCCCTAGCGTGGTTTCTTACAACTTTAATAATTTTCCAGAAAAAAGGGAGCGAAACGGTTGATTATGAAGATAAAAATGCGAACTGCCAACGCCGGTCGCTTTCCCGACGACCCCTCGCTCGATTGTTTCCCCTGAAATGTGTCATCAGCAAAAAAGGCTGCATTGCATATTTTATGTCCGTTTTATGTATTCTAATTGTGAGGGAAATGAACGAAACAAAGAATAACCGGAAAGGGTTAACCGGAAAAAGGTTTTCCGCAAACGACGGAACGCCAGACAGATGTCGCCTCAGGCAATGAGTCGAAAGAGATCTATCCAGGGCACGACAGCTCGAACTGTGCACGCTTAAGGGCTCGGCCCATAACCTATAACAGTTATTTTCTATGGCAACTGCGTATTTCTCCCATAGGATGTGTTCCGGAGCACGCAACGTGATATTGGAGAAATATTGGATTGTTGTATAAATATTTGAATTTATGCGTGATTAAATGATGCTTTTTTCGCGACGAGATATCTTTTGGACTGAAAAAATAATAATAAATTGGACGAAATGCAAGATCGAACGCATCAGTAGGTCAAACCAAATTCATTAAGATCCACGGATCTTATATATATTTTATTTTGTCTTCTAATTATACGATCTTCACGAAATTTTGAATTAGATTTCTTGTCGTTATTTCACATATAAATGCTAAATTTAAACTCGTTGGATTGTTACTATGGTTTCTTTAGCGCTCAACACTGCTCCGCTCACAAAATTTCTGTCTTGTTTTGAATCTTCTAATGATACTATCCTCATGAAATTTGTGTGAGTTACCATAATTTTTTTAAACCCCAAATTTCAGATAAGTCGGATTTTTAGTTTGGAAAATATCAAATAAATTATAAAAAATTTCAAATGTGTATAACTGCGAAACCATTGGACTTATTTTGCACAATAACCAACTCAACCGAGAATTCAGGCCCCAAATATATCTCTCTCTTCTTCTTTTGTGCAAATGCGCTTTCATCCTGCAGTGACCTGTCATAATTCCAACAAATGTTCTTAGTTTGGCCCTATCCAGACCTCACGCTAGGTCCGTGATCGCTTTGTTCGAAGGTGTTCCTTGGAACAGCTTCGATGTTTCAGGTCAAGATAGCTCAGCCAGAAAGACTCCAGTATTGAGTTTATTCTGCCTGTTATCGTCCGCTTAGCCATGTGGTATTCCCAGGACTGGTTCCGGGCCTACCAGAGGCACCGCAGCTCCAGAAAACGCTAGCCGATCTGCCTCTTCGTTACCTACATAGTTTGAGTGGTTCGGTATCCAAACAAGAGTGATTCTGTTATACATACCGAGTCTGTTTAAAGCCGTGCAACAACTCGAGACTGCTTTCGTTGTACAACAGCTGGATCCCAGAGCTTTTAGTACTGACTTCTTCTCCTTTCAACAGCCTTCACATTCCACTCCTGGACATAGGCCTCCCCTGCCAGTCTCCATGATTTTTTGTCTTATGCTATCTGATGCCAAGCTCTACCAACGCTCCCCTGACATCATCCAGCCAACGTTCTACGGTCTACAAACACTTCTCTTGTGCAGTCGTGGTCTCCATTGTACTATGCGTTTTGTCCACCTTGATTAATCCTGACAGGCGACATGTCCAACCCAGCTCCACTTAAACTGGGCTATACGTGCTATATCTTCGACTTTAGTTCTTTGTCTAATGTTTGTAATATGGTCTTTAAGGCTTAGTACCAACATCATTCCTTCAATGGCCCTTTGCGTTATTAGCTAGTTAGTTATTAGCAGTATTAGCTGATTTGATGGTAGTTGTTTCCATTCCGTAAGTCATGACGGGAAGTATATAGGTATTGAATACTTTTTTTTCTTCCTCTTTTCAATAGGACTGTGTCCTGTGTCTTCTGTATTCTTCCATTGGTCTGTCTCCTGTGATATCGAGCTCAGGCTTTCTTTCCATCGCTATGGGGGAGTCCCAATGGTCTGCGTGTACTTGGTTTCTGTGCATCTTTCTGCTGGCAACATCTCCACATGGTCTCTCCAGAACCTCCTGCGTGCTCTGACCCATCTGACTACATCCTGTACCTCTAGTTCCTCTCGTATGCCTGAATTTCTCACATGATCAATCTTTTGATACATCTTGAGATCCTCATTTCAGTTGTTCTCACCATCCTCTTACTGATCGATGTTTCTGCTTCGCATGTGAGCACTGGTCTCACAGATGCTCTGTATATATTGCCAGACTTCGCTTTGTAGCCCATGGTCCAGTTTCAGAAAGTCTCCGATCTTTGCTGCACTGTGTGATACAGCTGTTTCAGATGGACCTAATGAATAGCAAATTCTATTCCAAAAAATGCTCCATATAAATTTAAAAAGACTTTCGTATTTCCCTTTAAAAAATATAGCACGTTCTCCAAAGAAGTGTTCGTTTCTAACAAGGTCCTTATTGATGCTTGAAATCCCTTAGAGCTTTGAACTACCGGTTCAATTGATCTACCCGAAAACTGATCTATCCGTTATATTGATCAGTCGACTACAACAGTATTAAAATATTGAGAAAATATCCGATTATGCTAAAAAATGATATTCAAACAGCTACTGTGAAGCAAAACAATTGGTGTATTTGAATGAATGTGTGGAAATTTAAATGATGCTATGATGACTTAGTATTAAAGAAATACCTCTGACAAAATTTCACTTCACAAATCATTAATCTATAATTGATAACAGTAATAAATTACAATTAACCATACCTTATATGTAAAAATATTGTTGCACAAAATTTATATAATCATTGTTTAACAAATTGAGAACTTCGGAGAGATGACCAACCTAAGCACTCAATAACAATGGAACTAAATTTATTTATTACCTCCAACGTTCTCTGTAATACTTTAATTAATGCACAGCATACTAATCGCAATTATTCACATCGAGCTGATTCAGCTTCCTGTTTATTTTCACCGCAGAATTTCATATTGCAGATTGAATCGCATCGATGTATAAATTCATTGCAGGAATATCACGCATTCAATCACGTGCACGCTCCAATTTCCTTATGAAAATTAAATGTGGGTAACGATTTTATACGGCGATATACCAGGAATTTCGGTAAAATTGCGCGCATATGTCTGCAAAGAATCATCTAAAAACTTCTCATCACTCGACTGTTCCTAAGAGAGTGAAAAAAATTTTGCAGTAGTTTTGCAAAAAATGAATTTAGTAATCGATTTGAGATAATTATGTTTTCATAAAAACGAATTAAGAATTAATTCGTTAGCTTAAGATTAAACGTACCATAATGAATGTTTTATAACATATATATAAATATATACATTGTCGTACATTTCGCCATCTCAAGAAATTATTTTCTAATATACAGACTGTTCCTAAAAAAATTATTTAACAAATGAATCCTACATTATCGTGAAAAATACAGGATGATACAGATTGATTTCTGGCGTATCACTTGGAGCAACATTTTCAAAGTAATTCCCTTGAATTTGACATATTTGAGGATCCACTTACACAGATTCATTAATACATAACAACAGTCTCACCCTCATGAAATTAAAATGGCCCCTTTTCACCCTTTATACATAGGTTAGTATCAACCCCTCTCTCAATAGAAACTTAACAAAGAAATTAATGATTACAATACGAACGTGATAGATAAATTAACTTTTAAGAAATAACTTGAAAAAGCGCTATCTTCTCTTTACCCTTCCCTTCAGGGCAAAGAAAAAGTAAAAATTCCATTGCATAAACTTCATACCACAAATTAGTAACAACATTTGCAATGGACTAAAACGAAATAATATCAAAGCTATTTGTACAAATAAGAGAAACTTAGGTTCACTCTTAGTCAATAGCAAATACTGTCGTGAAACGTGTGAAAAAAGCGGCATATAAAAATTATATTGTAGTGAAAGCTCAGCATTTAACATAGGTCAGACAGGACAATCTATAAACATAAGGGTAGAAGAACACAAGAAAAATATAACGAATAATAAAATAACTGATTGTCATTATAAAATAAAACACTTGTTTACATTTTCTACTTTATTTTTGGTATTGACGTACGTTTCGTCTTTGCTAGAAAGACTTCATCAGAATATTCTAGCAAAGACGAAACGTACGTCAATACCAAAAATAAAGTAGAAAATGTAAACAAGTGTTTTATTTTATAATGACAATTACAACTGATTTCTACCAAGCAACGGCCCAATCTATCATAAATAAAATAACTGGTTTTTCTGAACAATGCATAAAAACAATCATTTCATAGATTTCACTAGAACTGAGATCTTACACCCAGGCAATAAAAGCAGAAGATTGGAACTTTTAGAAAGTTTGGAAATTATTTAGCATACATAAAGCATTCGCCGATAACAAATATTAACAACAGTCTCCTTATAGTATTGGTTGAGACTACCCGTCTACAGGTCCTCAAAAAATGACTTCGAAGGGCTGTTACAGATACCATTCGATTCCTTCGAATAAAATTTGCGATATAATGGTCTTTCCTTGCAGATGTTACTCTGGGTCAACCAGGCACCGGTCTCCGAACAACGCTGCTGGTTTCCAGGAAAAGGGCCACTATGCGCCTTACTGAAGTCCGTGGAATATTGAACGTTGCGCAATATGGCGGTTCGACAAAGCTTCTTGATGTAAGGCTACTCTATTCATGCCCGGTCAAAATGAGAAATTGAATGTCCCGGCATTTTCCACGGAATATTCTCAATATTACAACTCTCGTTATTCGCTGAAAACTGATTAACTTCGAATACACCTGTATTATCCAGAATAAGATACATTTTTAGCTGGTTTATTTTTTTCATACAATAGTGAAGATTCCACATACAAAAAATTGTCATCTTACATTCAACAAGTTGACAGTTGATAGGAAGGCGGGAGCAAATATTTTGACGATGTGTGTATGTCAACAGACATTAAATAAACGGTGAAACTTAAGCCAAGTGTTTTTATTTACCTTATTAATTTACAGGAAGATATATTGGCAATAACAATTTAAAATTTTTCATATTTGGCCATGAATAACGGACACTCTGTATAAGACAGGTTGATTATTTAGGAATTTAGGCAAATCTTTCACTTATGTACCGTTGCAAAAATGTCTCTAATATTTTGAATCATGATAGAGATATTGAAGGCCATTGAAGATATATGAAAATATACGGGGTGATCCATTTAAAAAATCACCCATTTGTTGAAAATACCTGTATTCTAGACAATAATTTCGTGAAATGCAGAAATGGAAATACAAGGAACCTGGTTTCGAACGAAATTTTCAAGATGTCTTGTTCGGCAGCTATACAATTTCAGGATCCTGTATATAGAATGATAACATAAGAAACGTCGATGAAACTTTTGTTGTTGATACATTAGATAAACAGTAAACAGAACACAAATCCGATAAGAACAGTCTAAACATAGGAATCATACACGTCAGTGGTTATTTGTAGATAGGTTCAATTAGCTGATAACGATTTTTCCTCAGTGTACATTTCAAATGGAGATGTTCTGAATTCTAGGAATTCGTGAACATTTTTTATACGGAACTGTGAACAGAATTTTAAATGATTTGAAGTAAAACACTTTATTTCTACTCATTTTTATTTTTCAACAATTGTTTCGTCAATTACATATTGACTTCGTCAGGTGAGTATGGTAACTAACTACTTTTACAAAATCTTTCTCCTTAAATACAAGTTTCACTAAAAATACGTGATGAAATGAAGTTTTCAAGGAATTTATTAAAAAAGGTTCAACAACGGAGAACGGTTCACATCTGTTTGGTCGTTCAACAAAATATTCATTTTATGATGCCGGTTTATTTCCATTGCTTCTAAAAGATCCAGTCTATTGCATTTTTTCTCGAAATGGAGAACTTCAAAGTTATGGTCAAAATCATGTCCGGATTCTTGTAGATGCCTGGCATAAGTGGAGTTTGATTTATTCTTAACGAATGAATTCTGGTGTTCCTGGATCCTACCCATTTGGCCAATGTATACATATGGACATGTACCACAATTTAACCTATATACTCCTGATCTCTTGCTCTTATTGACGATATCTTTATTATTTTTTATTAATTTACCTGAAGAATTTATTGTTTTATATGAGATATTGACATTTCGTTTTTTCTTTAAATATCTAGCTATCTGTTCAGATTTTTGTCCTATGTATGGTAAGCAAATTAACTTTTCATTTTTTCTGATATGTGGATAAACTAATGACATAGATTGTTCTATTATAGTTTAATTTTATTCAATAGTTGATCAACAATTGCTGGGTTTTACCCATTATTTACTGTTACTTGTTTTATTATATTCAATTCTATTTCAAAATTCTCTTGTGACATAGGTAAATTAACTAGTCTATACACCATACTATTGTATGCTGCTAATTTATGGGATAAAGGATGATTTGAAGAAGAATGTATTGACGTCTGTGTGTGTTGGTTTGCGATAAATCGAAAACTTATGTCTATTGTAAATTTTAATTATTTTCAAGTCTAAAAAAGTTATGCTGTCATTTTGTTCTTCTTCGTGAGTAAATTTTATCGTAGGGTATACCTGGTTGATAAAAGAATAACGAAAGTTGTCTAGACGTAACTAGGAACAGGCAAATGATGTCATCTACAAAACGGTACCAATAAATAAATTGCTTAAAAAGCGGGTGCTCTTGTACTTTGTCTTCTAGGAAATCCATAAATGTTTCAGCTAATATAGGACTTAGTGGATTTCCCATCGGCTTTCGTTATCCTCATAAAATATTCCATTAAACAAGAAATAGTTTTGTGCAATACATATATTGAGGATATCCATTATTTCTTGTTTAATTACCGGGTTTGTATGATTTTTCAATAGTAGCCTTTCTACTAATTTTATTGTTAGTTTTACAGGTACGCTAGGGAACAGGTTTTTTACGTCAAAAGACATTAGTTTAGCATTATCTGGGATATGAATATTCTTTATTTTATTTATTAGATCATATGAATTTTTTATCGATAATTTTGCCTGAAATTTGGTTTCTTTTTGAACAATTTTAATTAATTCTTTAGACAATTTATATGACGGAGCTGTAACAAAGGAAACTAGTGGTCTTATTGGTTTTTTCTCTTTATGTAACTTAATGAGTGAATATAGAATTGGTGGTTGAGGGTTCATTTGCAATAATTTAAAATTTCGAATTTTTTCAAATAGTGCTGTTGAATGTTTTATTACTGTTTTCACTTGTTTTGGTATTTTGTAGTAAGATCTTTCTTAATAATTATGTATTTATTAGGATCTAAAAATGAGGTTGTTTTGGTTATATAATTATTTCAATTGATTGCAATAACTGTATTTCCTTTGTCAGCTCTAGTAAAAACTACATTGTTTTCTAAAGTTTTTTTTTTCCGTATTATTCCGAATAAATCAAACTCCACTTATGCCAGGCATCTACAAGAATCCGGACATGATTTTGACCATAACTTTGAAGTTCTCCATTTCGAGAACAAATGCAATGGACTGGACCTTTAAGAAGCAATGGAAATAAACCGGCATCATAAAATGAATATTTTGTTGAACGACCAAACAGATGTGAACCGTTCTCCGTTGTTGAACCTTTTTCAATAAATTTCTTGAAAAATTCATTTAATCACGTATTTTTAGTGAAACTTGTATTTAAGAAGAAAGATTTTGTAAAAGTAGTTAGTTACCATACTCACCTGACGAAGTCAATATGTAATTGACGAAACAATTGTCGTTGAAAACTAAAAATAAGCGGAAATATAGTGTTTTACTTCAAATCATTTACGATGAATTTCCGTCAAGTTGAGACCGAAACAATCAAGAAACATAATTTTAGTCTGGAAAAATTTCTAAACGTTTAACCAACGCACAAAATGATGTTTTTACGACATGGAAAAAATAACTACAAGGAAACGATTATAAAAGCAAAAAATATTATATATCTTCTTCAACATTAATATATGTTCACAACTATCTTCAAGGTTCGGACTAAAAAAAAAATTAATACCTCCTTGAAATCTCAATCGCAGTTATCGTAGCCAATTTAAACCACAGAAAGGTAATCGAATATGTTGGTAAACTAAAGAAAAGATTGATTTCAATGTGAAAAAAAAGTCGCTCACCTTGCTTGGTATTAATAGACGTACTTCCTCATCTCCTCTGCGTGTTCGTTTTTGTGGGGATCCCATATCACCGTCAGCCTCTCGCTTCATGGCTAGCTCTGCCTGTAAGGGAAGAGGAAAAAACAATTAGGACTCCAGTCTAAGAGCAATAAGGTACAGGATAATTCAATTAGGATTTTATGCTTGAAGGTGATCGGACTAATCCAAGGATCGATTCCTAGGAAAATTCATTGGAGAGATGGTTGGATGAAAGAGATAGGGGGGAGTTAAGATCGTAGCATAAAGTTTGGGGTTAAAAGCTTTTTGGGGTGTACTGGAGGATGAACGGTATATTAGAAACTATTAGATTTTTCAATTCAAGTGAACTCCAGGACTGTTTGTTTTGATATTCATAGTTTAGTGTGGGAGTTGTCTGCAATTTCGTAAACTTGAGTGACCTTGCCAGCTTGCCAGGGATTTGTTTATATCTCCAAATGTTTGAGCAACCATGCTTTAGTTTAATAGTCATAGCCTTAATGTTCGAAACCCTTCAAATATGAATTATATCCTTTTTTATCAAAAGGAGTTGAATGTGAGTCAATACCTGAGAGAAGTAAAATTTAAATGACTTTAAATTCAGAATGATATATTCAAACTTCTACAATATATATGATGTAAAAATAATTTCCGGTATATGTCCACCACTAGCTCTGAGGAACCGTATTCGACCAGACCAATTCTGCACCACTTTTTCGAGTAATTCAGGCCTTATTTCATCAATAACACGAGTTATGTTGGCTTCCAAAGCGTCTATTCTTTCTGGTTTATCAGCATAAACCAATGACTTGACATAACCCCAAAGAAAATAATCCAGTGGAGTTATGTCGCATGATCTTGAAGGTCAATTAATTGGATCATTTCTAGAAATAATGTTATCGCCAAATCTTTCTTTCAATAAATCTTACGGTAGCAGTAAGAGGTATAGCACGATCTTGTTGGAACCAAAACACTTCTGGATCGATACCATTCAAATTTTGAAACAAATAATTATTGAGCATCGAACTGTAACGAGCACCATTCACTATAACATTAGCTCTAGCATCGTTTTTAAAGAAATATGGACCGATGATACCTCCAGGATGTAAAGCATACCATACAATGCATTTCTCAGGATGCAATGAAACCTGCAGAACTTCTTGAGGATCGTTTTCACTCTATATACGGCAATTTTGCTTGTTTACATAGCCGTTCAACCAGAAATGAGCTTCATCACTAAACACTTTTTACGATAAAAAAGTGGATCAACTTCAAGCTTCTAGGGCTCAATAAGCAAACAAACGACGCTTATTATGGTCAAGTGGCTTTAGTTCTTGAAGCAGTTAGATCTTGCATGGGTGTACACAAAGATCTTCACGCAAAATTTTCCTTGTGGTGGATGGACAGAGTCCGACTTGTTGTGAACGTAGACGAATAGACAAATCTGGATCATCATTAACACTATGACTTACAGCAGCGATATTTTATTCTGTACGTACAGTTTTATATGTCTTGTTGTTGCCGTCCGAAATCTACCGATAGTTCGACGAATAAGCTGCTCTGATGGACGATTATGTAAACCATAAATTTCACGAAGTGCTCTATAAGTTTGGCGAATAGAACACTGATTTTGAAAATAAATTTCAACAATTTGTAAACGTTGTTGCGCCGTGAGTCTTTCCATGTTAATTTGTGAACGCTTACTAAACGAAAATGTAAAAACAACATGGCTTCTTCCTTCTGTCAAATCACAGGTATACCTATCAAAAGTTCTATCACTCTAAAAAAACACCCGATACAGAAACCATCAAATTGATCTCCTTATGTATATAGTTTCAATATATATTGTAGAAGTTACAATATAATTCTGAATTTAAGGTCATTTAAAACTTACTTCTATCAAGTATTGACTCACGTTCAAATTGATTTTGGGTTTTTGAAATTCTGGTTATTTTTCTCATCATGAGGCATTATTTGGAGTGAACAAGTTTAGTTATGTTTTTCCGAGTACAAATAGTTATGTTTTAGTTTGGATACTTTAAAGCTTACTTCCAGCTAATTTGTTACAGGTTGTATCTTATTTAGTGAGTTGAATTTTGATCTTGTGATATATTTGAATCTGAATTCAATACATATTTGAAGAGGTCTAGATACCGAAAAAGCTATCAAATGTTGGAATTCACGTTCAATTATTTTTATTTGATCCTTTATTTTGAGAATTTCAGATAATTTTGGAATAATAGATTTTCTTGTATTTGTAGGTTAATGTACATACTTGAATATATTTTGTTAATACATTTGTATTAATACGTTTCATGTCATGATGTACAAAGGTTTTTTCATTGAAAAATATTTTATATTCATTATATAATAAGTATATCAATTTGATAGTTTTTGTATAAAGTTTCAATATATATTGTAGAAATAAGAATATACAATTCTGAATTTAATGTCATCAAAATCTTGGTAAAGTTATCTCAGTGAAGATTGCCGTGCAATATAACTAGTGTATATAGGTCGAATTGAATCAATTCCGGTTGAAAAATAAACTTTATATGAAAGTCACACCCTATTTTTTGACAAGGAATCACACCCTAAATTTTTTCGCAACTATTCATCCCTGTATAGGACAGATGCTGTAAGTCATAGTGTTAATGATGATCCAGATTTGTCTATTCGTTCGCGTTCACAACAAGTTGGACTCTGTGCATCCACCACCTGGAAAATTTTGCGTAAAGATCTAGGTCTACAACAAGATCGAACTGGTTCAAGAACTAAAGCTACTTGACCATAATAAGCGTCGTTTGTTTGCTGATTGGGCCCTAGAACAGCTTGAAGTTGATCCACTTTTTATGGTAAAATTGTGTTTAGTGATGGGGCTCATTTCTGGTTGAACGGCTATGCAAACAAGCAAAATTGCCGTATATGGAGTGAAAACAATCCTCAAGAAATGGAATGAAATAAGAAATTACTTTGTTTCCTATCAGTTTTTGTGATATAAAACAAAGTAATTTCTTATTTCATTCCATTAAAATGAACTATCACAAAGTAACGGACTACTCTATCCAAAATCCTCGAGAAGTTCTGCAGGTTCTACTGCATCCTGAAAAATACACTGTATGGTGTGCTTTAGAAGCTGGAGGCATTATCGGTCCATATTTCCTTAAAAACTATGCTGGAGCTAATGTTGCAGTGAATGGTGCTTGTTACAGATCGATGATCAATGATTATTTGTTTCAAAATTTGAATGGTATCAACCCAGAAGTGTTTTGGTTCCAACAAGATGATGCTACACCTCTTGCTGCTACCGTAACAATTGATTTATTGAAAGAAAGATTTGGCGATAACATTATTTCGAGAAATGGTCCAATTAATTGTCCTCCAAGATCATGCGACATAACTCCACTGGATTATTTTCTTTGGGGTTATGTCAAGTCATAGGTTTATGCGTATAAACCAGAAACAATAGACGCTTTGGAAGCCAATATAACTCGTGTTATTGATAAAAATAAGGCCTGAATTACTCGAAAAAGAGGTCCAAAATTTGTCTGGTCGAATGCGGTTCCTTAGAGCAAGTCGTGGTGGACATATGCCGGAAATTATTTTTAAAACATAAATGTCATAAAATTATCCTTCAAATAGAAAAAATTGCCTTCAATCTTAATTAAAACGGGTTTTATTTCAATTTAAAGTTCTATCACTCTAAAAAAAAAACACCCAATATAAAGAGGCAGTAAATATTGATTCCTTAAGTTGATACTGGAGGAAAAAAGAAGGCCAGGAAGGAGACAGTGTTCATGGCTTGAAAATGTGAGAAATTGGAATAGTTCAGGAGCATTGCTGAAGGTGACACAAGATCGAGAACGATTTGCCGAAAATGTAGCCTTCCTTCTATCAGAAGATGGCACTTTAAGAAGAAGAAGAAGTTCCTTCTTAAAATCTTTATAAACAACTGCATAGAGTTAAAACAAATTGTAGAAATTACTATGTTTTACTACCAATAAAAAGATATGTTACACATTTTCTTGTGACTCGAGTTTCGGAAAATGAACTTTCTCATCATCAGACAACTTGTAACGACTGAAACAATTCAGTAACTGCATAGAAAGCTGGATATGAAGGTTTACAAAGTTAACTAGAGAGTGCAAGAAGTGACCATCCGATGCGTTTTCACTCCTCCCACCCTTACAATAGAGCATAAAAGGAACCATCATTTTACATTGAAGCGTATTGTCTTATAAGAAATTTCATTAGATCATTTTTATATTTCTTTTTCAGACTTGGACTCTTAAAATCGCAAAGCAATATTTAGATAACACGACTTCTTGCAAAAGTATCGGTAATTTTCATGCATTCTTATACTCGAAATAGTATTCAAATGAAAATGACTGTACCCTACATAATGTTCCGGGGGCAAACTGAACCGGTTATTTCATCCGCAGTTCAATTCTACTTTTTCCCCGTTTCTGTATTACAATTTGTTCGAATAAGTCAAATAAGACTTTCGACTTGGAGTTTAATCAAATTTTGTCCGTAGAAAGTTTTATACTAGTGATGAAAAAGTTTTCCAGCTCCTCCACATGTTCCTCGTCCTCTGTAGATTCATTCTGAAGGGGGCGAGACTCGAGTTATTGACAAAACTCTGTAGAGATGATCTAAGTTTTTGTGGCCGGGGGAAGGAATTGAATGAGGGTTCTTTGGCAAACGGAAAAAATTGAGAGGCTCCAGAGGACACTGTAAATTTTACATATAGGTTAATTATTTTACCGTAAATGGATGAAACCTGTACAATAACTAGGTAATTATCGGTACGTTGTCTCTCTAGTATTCTCTCATTTGTATAAACTCGAAACAATGTCAGAAAATGGCAACAATCAAGCTTTGTTTACACATACTCCATTCGAATAGGAAGTGGATTAAAAAACTCAGTCCGAGCCAATTAATCATTCATGCCAAATCACTACTAGATGATCAACTGCTCTTAGGTACTTCCTATATGCGAACGTGGAAAACGAATCACGAACTTCCACCAAACAAGCTTGATGACAAGCGAGCAACGTTATCCAATCCACACCAAGGGCGAAAAATTGTAGGTTTGCTTTGTCAGCTTCAATTAAAAATTATATTAGCATTTTGATCAACTCGGTTGAAGTTGCTGGTAAATTTCTTTTTAACGAGCTACATTGAAATTCACATGTAACCTAATCCATATATCATTTGGTGTGGTTATTTACCCAAAATATGAACATAATCAGGCACCTATATATTTGCTCCATTACCTTGAATATTTTAAAACGTAGGAAATTACCATATCGAGCCTCAAAACTCTATGTTCATTTTCAATTATTAGAAAAATAAGTACCACGAAATCCGATCACAGAAGAGAAGAAAAACGCCAAAAATGCATTTCTCTAAGTCGAAGCTATTCTTTCCGGCAAGATATGCAAGAAACACGGATCGAATGTCGAAAGAACGATCTAGCTCTTGAAAGCATTCTCACTTCCGTACGATTTTCCATTTATTCACTGCGAACGGGAAATGTTTCTCAATTTTGTCCGATTTCTGGAGATCACAATTAAACAAGAACCCTCGCTGTTAACTGTTGTACCGGTTCATTTGACCTACTGACTCATTTTACGAAATAAATTTGATTAGTCGAATAGGAAGAATGAATTAATGTGAATAATATCGTTCATAACTCGGCACTGATTAATGCGAATATCGTTAGTATTATAACTTGGCATCTTTACCATCAGAAAATAATTTTTTTTTAAACAAACCATCGCATTTTATCTCTTCAGATTACTGCATTACATTCGTGGAATATTGCCAAACATTCAGCAACAGGTAAAACTGTCAGTTTGCCGTTTGAATAACTTGAATTTCTTTTCAGAATGTAGGAGTAATATGCATGTTTGGTAGGTCATATGATGACAGTAGCTCTAAGCGAATAGACTAAGAGAGGCATAGGAAGTCCTTTTCCGTTATTCCGGTGTAAATTATGAAACTCAGGAAATAAATATAAATATATAATCGAATATATCCTAAAAAAAAATAACATCATCAATCCTGCCATAAAAAAAATGAAATTTTAACCCTTTTCTAACTTGCGTGGAAGAAAATTACCTTCAATAGTGAATTTTAAAAACAGAAAGATGGACTTGCCATGGGATAACCTCTCAGCCCACTTTTCGCTAAAATCTTCATTTCCTTTTTCGAAAATTCTAAAATCAACACACGCAAAGCATATCACTTTTTGGTACCGGTATGTAGACGATATATTGGCTTGATTCTGCGGAAAACATTCAGAATTAGAAAAAACACTAAAATATCTTAATAGTTTGCACCATAAGGTAAAATTTATTATGGAAACACAATATGATAACAAAATAAATTTTCTGAACATAACTTTAACTAAGAATAATGATGAAATTTCCTTTGATATATTTAGAAAACCCACATCGACAGACACAACCCTATCCAAGTTTTCAAACCATCCGAACACTCATAAACTCGCTGCATCCAGATCAATGATACATAGAGCATTTCCAATTCCTTTAAATAATAATGCGTTAAAAAATAACTGAATACAATCCAACAAATAGCCGCAAATAATCATTTCAAAACTAAAATAATAAATTCTCTCATAAATAAAAAACAAAAACAACAATTTCGTAAGCAAGAATACCCCATTTCCTTATCAGATAATATAGGCAATTAATAAAAATTGACATATTTTGTCTCACAAAAAATAGCCCAAATTTTTAAAACGGATACTTACTAACTATCTATAGAAATCTTCCCTATTTCCATTAGAGCCGTTATTCATTCTAACTTTGTAATGCTTTCTTCACATCGTATATCAAGATTATTGGCACACGATCGAGTTTGGTGACTCAGGATAAATCTGTTGTAATAAAAATAGAAGAGGAGGATGTTGAATACGTTCAATTCAAATTTGCAGAATTCACCGAATTCCGAAACTTATTTTCAAAGCAATAATCTCAATCTAAAATGTCATACCTGTTATTATTTCTTAGGCTCAATTTTTCTATTATTTAAGAAAAAAATTAACATGACTAAATGGAGGGAACAGGAAAGGAAACTCAAAAATAAATAGATGTCAAGTAAGGAGAAAGTAGAATCTATTAAGATTGTGTCTTCAAATTTATGGCAGTATCTCCAAAAATTCCAGTAAAATAAGATAGACAAGTGAACTTGAAATGACTATATTTCCACAGAAATCCCATTGTTGATGAATCATTCAATCAATTAAGAATAAGAAACCCAAACAGAAAAATATAATTGAAGAATACTTGCCTATCTGCAAATGCATTAGAACTTTCACCTTAGTAGTTTGTTTTTGTACTCATTTTATCGGTAGAAGATAAATGAATTAATTAAACAGCACAAATATGGTTTTAATAATATATTATTGTATATTTGATTTTGTATCTATTATTTTTATTATTTATCATTATTCGAATATTCGAAACAAAAAAAAACCTTTTTTTATATACGTTTAGAAACATAATATATAAAAACATATAATTTATACTCAGAAATGGAACTCATTAAAATAATTCATATCATAAAGAATAGCTGGTATAAAATTTGTGGAATATGGTTTGAATTCTTATTCCACACCCTTTCGTGGACAATTATGAAATTATACCAGAAAACTGATCAGAGTGGAGAAAAGATTCATTTTATGGTAGTGTCTAACATTCCAAAGAAGATAAGATAGTGAAATGAACTCGAAATGACTCTTCGCAGAAATCCATTGTTTCTGAATTATTCAATCATTTAAGATACATATCATTTATAATCAGAAATGGAACTCATTAAAATGATGCATACCATTCATAATCATAAATCAGAAGTAACTCATTAAATTGAAGTATGAAATTATAACCGAAAATTGATTCGAGCAGAACATTTCGCAATTAATTTTCATTTATGTAAATAATCACTGGATTATAAATCAGACTGAAACAAATGGTTAGAGAAAAAATAACTTAAGACTTGTATGTCACCAATTTTTCCGAATATGTGTTTGAATCTTTTCTGGGTATTCAGATATGGACGTTTTCGAATCTTTTCTTGCACCCAAGTAGTTCATAACAGTTCAATTGATTATTCAAAAAATTTAATACCTAATTGGTACACTCCACGGATAGATCTATCTGCAAGAATTTGCTTTCAGTTCTAATAGTTCAATGTATTCAGTTACGAACATATCTACAACCACGCGTTTCAGTATCACTTTAATTGATAATACAACTTTTATATCATATAATTTTAATATAACTATAATCGGTGTTTTATCTGTATGGATTAATTTTTCCTATTATACAACCGCAAAAATGTCTATAGGCAAAACTGATTCATGTAGAGAAAAGATTGAATATATAAGGTTGTTCGGAAAGTAATTTCGTTTATTCCCGGCAGAGGATTTAGTTGTATTTTCTCGAATCCAACATCACAGTCAGGGCCGTCTTTAAACTATTTGAGGCCCTGGGCACATTAGGATCATGGGGCCCCTATGACCTTGATATCGGTTATCATTTGGTAATCTGGCAGGAACTAGGGGGCCCCACTCGATCGCGGGGCCCTGGGCACGTGCCCATAGTGCCCAGTGGGGAAGAGGGGCCTGATCACAGTTAAGCTGCATAATCATTATATGTTTTGAGATCGGATAAAGTGTGAAAAAGTTCAATTAATCCAACGCAATAGTTTTTGGTTGGTGCCTTTTTATATATGGAGAGCAGTTAAATTTAACGAACTCAACTGTTTATGACCACTTGCAAGGCCTGGGTTTAACCTCTAAGCTGGATATATGGGTTCTCACGGAGAGAAATGTCATCACGTTGACATCTGTGATTCGCTTCACGAAAATGATGCATTTTTGAAGCGCATCATTACAAATGGGCTGTAAATAACTTTGTCAAACGCAAGAGATCATGGAGCAAAAAAGCTCCAATATCCATCAAAAAAAGGTGATGCTGTCTGTTTGGTAGGATATTAAAGTAATCGTTTTTTTCTTGCTTTTACCGGATAATAACAATTAATTCGGAAATCTACTGTAATCAGCTGGACTGAACTGAATGATGCACTTCAGAGGAAAAGGCCAGAATTAATCAATAGAAAATGTGAAGTGTTCCACCAACATAATGACCTCACTCAAGTTTAGTCACTCGCCAAAAGCTTTTACAGCTTGAATGGGATACACTTCCACTCACCATATTCTCCAGATCTGGCGCTTTCGGATTATTATTTGTTCCGGTCGTTGCGAAATTTTTTGGACGGTAAACCTTTACTTCAGGTCAAAAATCACCTGGATCAGTTCTTTTCTAGCAAAGACATTTTATGAACGTGGAATCATGCATCTATCAGAAAGATGGCAAAAGGTGTTGGACCAGAATGGCCAATATATAATTTGATAAAATATTTATTCATTATACGAGAATTATCTCTAATTTTCGAAAGAAAAAAAAACGAAATTACTTTCCGAACAACCCAATATATCAAAATTATTAGAACCTGAGTGAGAAACGTTCACAACATTTTCTTCTCAGAAATATGAATCGGTGCAGCGCTAATTATATATTAGTTTTAAGAATTATCGATTAAAGTGAAACAATAACAAAAATTCTGAATCGCTCTTAATTTAAACAATATAACAGATTCACTTGTATAATCGAAAGAATAGGAAAGGAATTTATTTTAAAATAAATTAATCGGGCTGATCTGTACCTAAAATCATTAATAAGGAGTATGATTCTACGATTCCATTACCATAGCTTATAGTCCTTATTAATGATTAAAGGAATTTAAACTACAATAACCGAAAAAATCTCATAAGAAAATTTTATCCAAATAAATTATTGAAATGGGCATACATTGTAACTTCAATTAATCAAAGACTGAAGCACTTGGATGCGAAAAAAGCATCACCTAGTAGAAAATTAAATATTTAAAATGTTATATCAGATTTAATGCGGAAAAATAATGGGAAAGCATTAGTAAATGATAATCCTTGGAATTAAAATGAATTGTCGATATAAAATTTGATATCTGTATCAATCTTCCATCGTAAAACCACCTAACAACATACTACCATTAACAAGCGTCTCTAACATCAGAGACCTAAGTAATCACAACAACCAATACTTAACTCTCAAAACTTCAGGAAAACACAATTATCCAGATTCGATTAGGGCCTTTAAAGAGGGAGCACTTTGGAAAACACAACTGAAGCACTAAACAAAATGGAACCACACAAGCCTCGTGTACAAACTGCTTATCGTGGAACGCTTCTGCGGAGCATATGTGGGACCTCAACTCATATAGAAATGCCGGCAAACATTGTTGAACGGGCTGAATGTTACCAGATAATCTAGTTAGGCGTGTGTTCCCCTACCAAAGCGATATCAGGGGGCCGCCTCATAATTCTTGCCTTGCATTCGAATTCCAAATGAAATTCTAAAGACCTCCTTTTAACCGTTGAGCTCCTGATGAACCGCGAGTCATCATCATCTTCTAATCCCGCCAAAACGGCAGAGTTCCAGAGGTGCGACGGAAGAACAGTTTGAATGACAGCATGACAAAGCGAAACTCGGGTCACTGTACCTTATGGATAAAAGTGAGAGTGAGTGAAGTTTCTGTACTTTGTGTAGTTTTAAGAGCTACATGTTCTACCCTTTTTGTAACGGTAATAATAGTAATAAAGTAACTTTCCTATTCAATTTCATTGAAAAAAAAGAGAAAAGAAAAATATTTTCAAATGATTTGTCTTTATATATTTGATTGTCTCGGTATTTACTTGTATCTTGATGATTAAAAGTAATACAACTTCATTTCATTTATTTAATTTCACAATTACATATAATAGCTGGATCAATTCTCCGAATATGTATCTACCTTCATTCACTAAATATTCTGTTTGAAAGGGAACTTTAATAAACGTGCTTAATTTAATTGAGAACCATTTAAAAAATTAGGCTATTTCACAGAAAACTGTCGAAAAGAAGATCATAGAATCAATACCACCCATACTCACGAAAATTAGCAGCATACAATAGTATGTTATATAGATTAGCCAACATATCCATGTCACGTGAGAATTTTGACAAAGATTATAACATTAACAAACATTGCGTTGAACAACGGTTTCAACGTCCCGATTATTGAGAATCTTTTCACAAAAATACAATTAAAGCTGGCTTTGAAATTAGTATATCCCATAAATATTGATCCAATTGAAAGTAAATACATTTCGTTGACATACTTGGGACCAAAAACAGAAAAAGTAGCTAGATATTTAAAGAAGAATCACAATTTTGGAATTTCTTATAAAACGAATAACTCCCTAGGAAAACTAAAAAATAATAAAGATAAAACATCTAAGAACAAGAAATCAGGTGTTTATAAGTTAACTTGCGGTACTTGCCATTTTGTATATGTTGGTCAGACAGGAAGATCGTTCCAGACGAGACTTAGGGAACATGAAAAATGTTATTGTAACAAAAAGGGAAATTCAACCTACGCAGAGCACCTTCTAGACACAGGACATAGTTTTAATAGTAACTTTGAAATTTTACACTCAGAAAACAAAAGTTTTAGATTAAACTTGGTGAAACTTTAGAAATTAATAGATATCATAAAAGAAAAATATTATTGAATATCCAAACAGAATTAAGTAACTCCCCTTTGTTGAATCTTTTTTGAATCATTTTTCAGTTTCCCAAAAGAATTGTAAAAACTCTCTTCACCCCCTCTATTTTTGTTATATCCATGTACTATAAAATGAAGTTCTTGTTCATGGTATATTCAGTATCTTGTAATACTCACCTGAAGTCATGGTATGACGTAACGATCGTAGTGTTAATAAAATATTAGCGGAAATTAGAATATTGTTTTTATTCATATTTTCAAGATGAATTTCCGTCAAGTAAAGACCGAAACAATAATAGATAGAATCAATATCTGAAAACTGCAAGTCCCATCTTCAATGGTGCTCAACTACTGGAACAGGTTTATTAAAGTTCGCTTTCAAACGGAATATTTGTTGAATTTAAGTATGTAGATATAATTTATTAATTGCTTTGATTTCATTTCAGATGAACAACTGTCTCAATTTGAACAATGTGAAAATCTTACAGGTTAAAATGCTCAAGATTCAAGTGTAAATCAACAGATAGGTTTTGAAATGTTAGATGGATTGTTTCATAATAATTGATCATAACTTGAACAAGTAATAAGTCATTCACATGAAAATATGAACAATTTTTAGAATAAAAACATTGTAAAATTATATATGGTTTGGGTTCAAGGTCAGTTTTTAATTTTATGATTCGGTTTATTGCTTGATGAAAATTCTTTCTATAAAATAAATTATAAATTTGAACTCCAAGAAATTCATTGATTGAATGACCATCAGATCTTGAAAGGAGTTGTAAGATAAAAATAAATGAAAACATGATGAAATAAAAAAAATACTAGTCTTTCCAAATTTAATTGATAATAAATGATAGCTACGTTTTCAATGTTGCCAATGCAAACCTAACCTAATAAACCTCTGAAAACAATTAGTAAAAGTGTATTTACTATTAATAACAATTTAAAAAATTAAAAGTTTTTCAAAGAAATAGCACATGCACGTAATAGTTACAAATTTTCTATATCTTACCAACAAGAGAAAAACACAACTAGTATTATAGTTCTGCCGTTTCGTTAGGCGACCCTTATCAGGTAGGTTATTCTTACAAGACTGACTGTTGTAGAGAATTTGTTCTTAGTGGTCTCAGGAATAGTTCCATTTAACCAGAAAACATAAAAAATGGTCTTGGACGCTTGGTCATTTTAAAAGTAAAATTTATTTAATATTTGATTCTAATGAAAGATGTATAAAAATTATGATTATAATATTTTGGCCTAATTTTTATTATATTATTATTATTATTAAGTTTGTTTACGAAAAACATTACAAATTCAGAAGAACACTCATAATTGGTATTGAAGCAAATACCAACGCAACATGCAATTAATATCTACATTCTTTTAGCTCAATTTGGGCCCTATGTGAAATTGTTGAAGAATATAACAATCATGAATTTGATGAATACCGCGATAAGTACGAAAAGGACGTTCTTGCGCAAGTCTTGTAGTATTAAGGTCAGAAAGCTCGGTGGTTAGAGCTCTGGACTGGAAACTGGGTTCAGGCCCTGCTTAAGTAGAAAAATTTTTTTTTTAGTTAGACGGATCTAGGTCGCAAATTAACAGTTCACCTCAAACTTTCTCTGTCTACTAGTTGTAAGGCAGCACTATTTCAAATCGGTGCTTCTCCGCTAATATGAAAATAGAATACCCTTCTTAACTAAATCGTAATCAACTTAATCTATGTAAAGTGGTTCATTACACAGCATATTAATATTATTGTGAGTCTAAAAAAAATATAGTATACTGCTGAGCAATATTCTACATTTTCTTAAGATTCTGTATATCTAATTATTGCAGTGCGATGTATGTTAATTCTTTTTGTCTACCAAGAAAAAAAGTGTTTTTGAGACAGTTTATTCATTTTAAATGTTAAAAGCTATTTGAGCTATTTCATAAAATTTAAATATACATATACGATAAATTGCTCGTGCATATATTTTAACCTTGATCCCATTAAAACTGAAAAAAAAAGGCAAAATTGGTTTGAATGTCTACAGATTCTGAAAGATAATACTTCAAACAGATTGAAGTCATGGCCGAAATCTGAATATTTCACACAACGGCTCTTTCAAATAAATTTCTGAATTCTACCTAATTCAGAAGGTAACGTACCGCGAAATGTTATTATCCCCTATCTGTGTTGTGAATCTAAAGATACGATTTTGTGGCTTCAGCAAAGTACCCACCATTGTCTATTGTTATTGTCCGAGATCCAATAGTCACAAGTGAATTGTTTATCTGAAAATATTCAAAACAACTGATTTATGTTTAGATAAATTAATTCGGCTGATCTGTACAAAATATCATTGATAAGGAGTGTTAGCTATGTTAATAGAACGTTCTACAAATCGAGACAGTGTAACATACATCTGTATCTATATATACGCCCCCCAGGCATTAGATCTTGACGTGATGGGGGCGCTCATTATGACTAGGACCCTAGTTTCGTCCCGGCGAAATGGAGGGTTAAGTCTTGGTGTCTAACGTAATGCTATTTCGCGCCAGTCACTGGACCTGTATGGTGGAAGATCTCAGAATGGGGCCCTAGTTTTGCCGCTCAGGTGAAATGGAGGTCTAAGCCGGCTGATTAACTCAGTGACAAGGGAGTCTGTCGCAGCACACGGCTTCTCCCTTAAAACTGGCGTACTCTACCCTATCGCAGTATGAATCTCCGGATTCTGTGTAATGGCCGAGTGCGTTATGTAGCATACTGCGTTACCTCGGGGCGGTGGTTTGCCCAGAGGTGTTACTTGTACCACCTAGCCACCCCATTGGTGTTGGTCTCGAGGGGGCAGTGGTTGAAAGTCCGCATGCTGAACTAGGGGGTATTTCATTTATCTGTTCGCAGACCCCCATGTTCGGGATATTCTCATGAAACGACTCGGGGTTTAGCGGGACTTGACTGTTCGACCGGCCTGTCCTGGCCCCTGGATCAATGCGTAACGATTTAGGGTTTGTGGATCTCGACGAAATGGCTCCGCCATTAGTGCTTGACGCCAGGATCAATCAAATGACCTCACATGGGTTCGGTGAGTCAGGACGTACAGGCCGCTAGACGGTGCTCGTACCAGGATCAATTGTAGTCGTCAATCTTGAGTTTATCTTAGTTCATGGGACTGCGTTCGGGTGGATGGATAAAAATTCCCTCCGGCGGGTGAGTTGCATCTCAAACCAACTCGGGTACTGACCTGCTGAGCCAGTAGGGGTTGGATAGTGCTTCGCTGCTACCAGTCAGTCGGTTCTGGCTTCGAGTCGGGGCCCAAACTGGAAGCTGGTGGGTTCATCTCTTCGGAGGGGTTCTCGCCACGCGCGATGATATGGCGTAATCCTTATCACACTTTCTACCTCTAGGGGTGGACTGTGGAGACTGCTGTGTAGTGAGTTGGAAAAGAGGTATCCTCAAATAGCCAATAACTATTCTGGTAGAATTCACGTGTACCTATATATATATTAATTGGTGTTTCAATAAGAGCGCAAGATTTCAGTGTTCAATAAAACATGGTATTCGGTGGTAAAGTATTGAAATATTCATTGATTTTGAAAATATACATTTGGGAATTATGTAAGAAACAAAATATCCTGTAAATACTACGGCTTTGCTGGCATATGCGTATCCTAAATTTTCAATAACGTTATTGAATACATGTGGTGGTATTTCATCGACACAGTGTCTCATTGGGCTTTCAATGCTTCGATGGTTGCAGGCTTATTGGCATAAAGCTGTGACTTCAGATAACCTCAAGCCAGAAGTCTACAGGCGTTAAATCGCAAGAGCGTGGAAGTCAATTCTGGTCACCAAATAGGGAAATGACACGACCAGGAGCAAACTCGTGCAAGATCGTCAATGTTTCACGGGCAGTATCACATGTGGCACCGTCCTTCTGAAACCACATGTCGTCAAGATCAATAGCTTCCAAATGAGATTCAAGAAACTGTGTTATCATAGCACGATAACGTTCGCCATTCAACGTTACTGCATTACCTTCTTCGTTTTCGAGGAAAAACGGTTTAATTATTCTTCCAGACCCTAATGCCATACAGTGACCCGTTGTGGATGCACTGCTTTCTGATGAATAATTCGTGGATTTTCTAAGCACCAAATGCGATAGTTTTGCCTATTAACGAAGCCATCGAGGTGAAAATAAGCCTCATCGTTGAAAATGATTTTTTTAGCAAAATCAGCAGGTTGCTCAAGGAACCAATTCGTGAATTCTCTTCGCTGTTCATGGTCTACTGGCAAAAGTTGCTGAGTCAGTTGGTTTTTGTAGGCATGCACCTGTAAATCTTCAGTGAGAATTCGCTGAAGAGTGCCTGTTGAAATGTCCAATTCTTGTGCCCGATGGCGAATTGACGTCTCTGGCTTTTCTGTCACACTCTCGCGAACTGCCGAGATGTTTTGTTCTGAACCTCTACGAGCTTGTAACTTATGTTTCACATCACTGACCGAACCAGTGCTTTCGAATTTTTTGATTATCTTTTCAGAGTTGGACGCACTTTACGAATAGTGGCAATTAAACTTTCACCATTTTGATAACAATTTTTGACAATCAGGACGCGTTGTTCTACCGTGTAATGATCAATGTTAACTAACTCCCATCTGTGAACTTCCGATCTGTCACGTTATAATCATGTGACATGACTGTCAAATATGGCGCGCAATTCAAATCTTCCGCTTTTATTGAAACACCCTTTATAAGGTAAGATTAAACTTTATAGAGTTTGTTTGAGTATAGAATTGTTATACAGAAGTACATATATTACACTGTCTCGACTTGTAGAACTTTATATTAGCTTAGCTCACACTTCTTTTCATTCATGTTTTTTTGAATAACAAGTTTTTATTCATCATATGTACCCCTTTTTAGAATTAAATTTTAAAATTTTGTAATTTTCAAGAGAAATGGTTTCTTGAACAAATGCACAAAATCTTCTGACTTTAGGTCAGTGCTTTCCACCATTTTTTCTGAACTTATCGTATTTGCGAATGATCGCATCTATTGGCAAACTGATTACAAAGTTTTCATCAGTAGGTTACTTTAGACTTCAAAATCCACAAAATGTGCCTTTGTATTCATGAAATGAATCAATTTATATACATAAACATGTCATTTTGTTGATTTCACGCCATATCATCACAACCACTTGTTATCCTTACATTTTAAAAGCTAATAAATAAAGGATAAATATGAAAGAATAATACATTTTTCAATATTTAACTGGGATGAATGAAGAATCGCTTCATTCTGGATATTTAGATTTAATACTGGGAAATTTAGAACGATTCAATTTCAGTGATGGAATAATATTTATTTTTGGTATTATTTGTTCATTCAGAACACAGCAAATCAATATTATTGTGAGCATAGACACCAAACAAACATTTAATTAATTTAGTCGAACGTGTGCTGATATATTCAATATTTGGGGATAATATAGATGGAGCTGTTAGGTTTAGAAATTACGAATTAAATGTCGCAATAAAACAATCACATTTAAAATTCGTCTATCATGAAGCCGACGGAATGTATGGAAATATTAGTAAACAACGCTTCGGTTACTTCAAAGGCTTTTATGGCCATATGCTTAATTCCCAATATATAAGATTAGAGCCCAAGGGCGTACCCAGGATCAAATCTAGGGGGAGGAGGGGTCAAACTATGGTCGGGAACATTTTATCGCAGAATTTTTTTTTTCGAAGATTAATGAAACCAAAGTTTTTAGAAAAATATATATAATTATAACAGAGCTTTATCAACTATGTTATTACAATTATTTGCTTGAAAAAAAATGTATTGAGTTACATGCCTCATACTATTATGATTTTCTTGGATTTGTAGAAAACTTGTTAAAAACTCTCGTTTCAATCCAGTTTTGATTTTCCTTAAAATATTTACGACGGACGCGCATCAAACTCAACCCAGTCAATCTGTCCTCTGCTATTGTACTTCTGAGCCAGGTCTTTACCCTACAAATGGTACTGAGAGATTGTTCAACAGTAGCAGTAGTGGATGGGAAAGCACTTAAAATGAGGAGTGCATGTTGCAGGGAAAAAATATAAGCCTCTTCCAAGTGCAGCCACTTCAATATCCTTTAATTTATCCACTGCTAAATCCTTTTTTTTTCCACAGATTATACCACAAATCTAATTCTGCAGAGATATCAACCTACTCAAAATTCCATGAGAGATTTTGCGTTTTTTTCCGAATCTTTTGAAGTACTTTTCAGCATGTATGAAGGATGAAGATGGGATGAGGTAAAAGCAGGTGTATTCTTGTGTGGAATCTAACATTCAAAGATTAGGTTAAAAAGTCAAGATAAGGGAGAATCAACGATCATCTCCAGTATTCAATCGCAGTCTCAGATGGCGAATTACTTCTGTGTATTTGCTTTTTAACAATTCGTGGAACTGTTAACGCAACGCCGATTTTCTCCGCGATATCATGTGATTTTTTAAGTACTTCCTCAGAAACATGTTCAATTTCTTGTCGATCCTTCTTAATGACATCAAGGTCATCAGTGGGTTTCCTCGCCATATTTTCACCTTGTAGAACATAGAATGGCAGAGTACTTAGCAATCATGACTAAACCTATAATGAAAATTGGTTTAATTACTGCACAGTACAATTGATAGGCAAATTTTCTTGTAGCATAGTTCCCTTCGATCGAGTGATGTTCTAGCGCATTGACGATTTCATGAAAGCTGTTTGAAAACTTTCTGATGCTCAAGTATTTCTCAGACTATCTGGTCTCACAGAGCCTTTATAAATAAGCAGCCGAAGTCCTGCGGTTTGGCGACTCACGAAGGAAGGATATTGTATCTTTAACAGTTGCAATCAAGTTTCTTATTTCCGGTAGTTTGCTAGCATCATTGGCCACAAAATTTAGTTTATGGCTTGAGCAATGGAAAAATAAAGATTTATTGTACTTTTTCCTCAAAATGGCCTTCTTTTCCAGCCATCGTAGAACATCCGTCAAATTCAAATCCAACACAATTCTCTGTTGAAAGATTTTGATCAACTAAAAATCTTTGAATTGTGCTAGCGATTGTAGGGGCATCTTGAGGTTTCAGCTCAACAAAGCCTAGTAATACCTATCTGATTTTTTGTTGATTCTCATCATAAAACAGCAATCCGATAGAAAGCTGTTCTTTTCCAGCGATATCTGCTGTTTCATCAGCCATTACAGCGTAAATTTTATATTTTTTTATCATTAAAATAGTTATTCCAAGAATTGTAATGTATTCCAGCAGCAAAATTTAATAACGATTAATTTTTTTGCTTCCAGGGGAGCAGCTGCCCCCCTGTCCCTAGCTGGGTACGCCCATGTTACAGACAGAATCATGAAACTTTCAGATGTCCAAATACCGCGGCAAAGTTCGTTAATGGGCAAAATCGTTTAAATAGTTTCGCAGTTATTATTATATATTAGAAGTAGAATAATAAGGCGCATGTTTAAACCAATGTTTTAAAGAAATGTGTGATAATTTCAGAAATTTTCAGATGAAGATCAGTATCATTTTTTATCTAGTGTGCGAGAACTGTTGGAGCCTGCTGGCTCTTCCATGGTACCTGCTTTGCGTTTAATTTTTGGGACACCTGTATGCCGGAATTTTTAACCTACGAAATGAGTTTTGGCTCTTTTGTATTTAAAACTTCCATTAAATTGAATATTTCATCAAAATATCTATATTTAGATGAGTCTCGTTACATTAATTTCTCAATATATTTTACTATAAATTTGTATTTTAGTGAAATATTTGAAGAAATAAAATATATATTCTTCACATTAATTAACAAGTGATCGAAATGTATTATTGGATATATTTAATAATATTTATTATTTTTATTATTTATTGTGAATATAATATTTGTTACATTTATAATAAAAATATTACGTATAATTCAATAACAAATTTACTCAGTATTACTTAGTATATCTTGTGACACATTTTTCAAAACGATTCAATATTCGTTCTATATTCTTTCATACATACCAAATATAAAATGCAGATATAACAGTCCTAAAATAACAAAATGTTGGTAGTTAGGGCATCTGTAGAATGTTTCTAAATCTACCTAATTGAAACTATTTGCCCGTATCATGATGGTCATATAACTTGGTTATATGGGATATTTTTATTGCAAACTTTTCTTGATATTTTTTTAAATATCGCCCTTTGGAACCTGTTAGGTTAAATTAATTCCTACCTCGGAACGTTGAAGAAAACTTATCAAATATCTTTTCTTCCCTTCAAGCTACAGATCAGGTACAAAATGCATTCGTTCTTCAAGTTTTCGAACGAGAAGATTTGAAGATTGTGAGTTGAATTAAAAAAAGCGCTACTCAATGGATTCATGTGATAATAATAGAAAAATGCGTCTCAGTTAGGATTTCTATATCGCAAAATTTTGTCGCTAGTAACAAAGAAAAAAATCAGTAGTATATAGGCATATATAATTAGAAACAACTATAGACGATCAGTACATTCAAAAGTTCTCTTGCCACACCGACAAAACCTAAGCAGTCTTAAGCACAAAACGTTTGAATTTTTTCTGATGCTATGTAGGTAGAATTTTTTTTTGAATCAGGTAAAAGACGAACTCTAAACATTCTAGATCCTGGAAAGGCGCCCTCACCACAAAAGACGGAACCCTAGATAGGATATATAGCTATTACAAATGTTGACCAATAGTCGAGCTACTTTGCTAGTAGGAATTTACTAGGTAAAGTTCAAACATTTATGTCAAGAATTCTCTCCACAGTTCTCGGTATCTGCAGATAATAATTCCTTTTCGTTGAACGCTGCATGTTTAAGAATAAGGTTACAAAGAATGCGAAATCTGACGATTAAGTCCGAATTATTCGTCAGAACAAAGTGTGCGTTTTCTGACAATCACTATTTTTCTGTCTCTCAGTGAAAATGGATGAATTTGATGAGTTTTATTCATTTTTTGAAAATATGATATATGCATTACGTTTGGTAAAGATTAAAAAAAATTTAAGTTCCGTTTAAGTAGGAGAGAAATTTTTTAGTTAGACGGCCTCAATTTTACTGTTCGGTCGAAAATTAATAGTTCTGTGACCTAAAGTGGCGTAAGGGCACCAAAACCAAACCAGAACACAACTGAACGCCTGACTCGCAAAAGCTAGAAAATGTTTGATGTCCACCACGACTAGCTCTGAGGAACCGCATTCGACTAGACCAATTCTGGAAAGTGGTCCAGAGTAATTCGAGTAATTCAGGCCTTATTTCATCAATAAAACGAGTTGGCTTCCAAAGCGTCTATTGTTTCTGGTTTATTAGCATAAACCAATGACTTGACATAGCCCCAAAGAAAACAATCCAGTGGAGTTATGCCACATGATGTTGGAGACCAATTAATTGGACCATATCCCGAAATAATGTTCTCGCCAAATCTTTCTTTCAATAAATCAATTGTTACGGTAGCAGCATGAGGTGAAGCACTATCTTGTTCGGACCAAAACACTTCTGAGTCGATACCATTCAAATTTTGAAACAAATAATCATTGATCATTGATCCGTAACTAGCACCATTCACTGTAACATTAGATCCAGCATCGTTTTAAAAGAAATAGGGACCGATGATGCCTCCAGCGTGTAAAGCACACCATACAGTGCATTTTTCAGGATGCAATGGAACCTGCAGAACTTCTTGAGGATTGTTTTCACTCCATATACGGAAATTTTGCTTCATCACTAAACATAACTTTACGATAAAAAAGTGGATCAACTTCAAACTGTTCTAGGGCCCAATCAGCAAACAAACGACGCTTATTATGGTCAAGTGGCTTTAGTTCTCGAACCATTTGAATCTTGTATGGGTGTAGACCAAGATCTTAACGGAAAATTTTCCACGTGGTGGATGCACAGACCAACTTGTTGTGAACTTCGACGAATAGACAAATCTGGATCATCATTAACACTATGACTTACAGCAGCGATATTTTTTTCTGTATGTACAGTTCTTTGTCTTGTTGTTGTTGCATCAAGTAGAGAAAATGTTGTCCGAAATGAATCCATAGTTCGACGAATAAGCTGCCCCGATGGATGATTATGTAAACCACAAATTTCACGAACTGCTCTATAAGTTTGGCGAATAGAACACTGATTTTGAAAATAAATTTCAACAATTTGTAAACGTTGTTGCGGCGTGAGTCTTTCCATGATAATTTCTCAATACTTACTGAAAAGAAGTGTCAAAACAACATGGCTTCTACCTTTTGTCAAATCACAGTTATCCCCATCGAAAGTTCTATCACTCTAAAAAAAAACACTCGATACAATGTCCATGGAATCCTTTTGAATGAACAAAAAGAATAGCATTTTAAGCGGCAAACTCCAATAAGTACTCTGAGTTTTTATGACTTGTTTTTCCATTATTTATCACGTACTTAACTGTATTTAAACTCTGTTACAATGGACACCATCAGCCAGTAGAATCTAGATATCTGAAGAAGCCACATCGTGGTGAAATAATTGTTGTATTTTAAACATTTTTGTGGAAATTAAAATCCTGACTCTTATATATTTTTATTTGGGTTATATGGGTTTACACCAAGTAAAGACTGAATCAATCAAAAATTTTCTAGCACGTTTCAAACTGATTGCACTGACGAAAACCAATCAGTTTGAAACGTGCGCATGTCTGCAATTTGCCTCTGTGATCTACAAAACCTTGTCGAGTTTGTTCGAGTATTGAATTGTTATAAAGATGTATGTTACACTGTCTCGATTTCTAGAACTTTCTATTACTATGGCTCATACTGCTTATTTAAGATTTTTGGTACAGATCAGCCAGATTAATGTATTTTAATATAAATTTGAATTGATAGGGACTTTTCTGAGACAATCTATTCGATTTTCTTTCACCGTCACTGACAGAATGGTGTTTAGGCATATAAAAGTAGGTAGCTAGGCTTGGTTTAAAGTTTATACCTTCGATATTCTATTAACACCAGTTGGATTCCAGCGTCAATATCCCTTCAAAAGCATTACGCGGTTAGAGGAGCCGCCTATATGTTCCATCGGACAAAGAATCAATATTTTCATTCTCTGAGCAGAACTCGCGATTATATCTTGTTTCGTTTGTGAGGATGATGTCTCGACTAACGTGTATTTATTCACTGTCGGAACATTTCCACGTGCCAAGTGAATAATAAACTGTGAAGGATTGTTGCGATACATCAAGTCGTTCACAATGGGATATTGCATTATTATTCCGCTCCCGTTTCCAGAGTTTACAATTTTATATGATGTTGAAGAATGTCTGGAACACGTGAAATGTTCGTATCGCGTACGTAATGCGAGTTCCGGCGAATTTAGCACGAGGTTCAGAATGTGACGATATATTTGACAGAGCTGTGATTCCTAGGGTTGACGATTCAATTATACCATGTATCAAGGAAGACTTTGTAGGAGTCGTTTTGATAATTTAATTGCATCCGCTCCTCTTGCAAAGGTATCTTAATACTTCCGAGTATTTGACACTAGAGGCATTAATCTCTAACTGTTTACAGAGGAGACCTATGCCAACTCGGTCATGAGTGATCGCCAAGAAGGCATGAAAAGGTAAGATCAACTCCGGCAAAACTATCTCATAATGATGGGTTCCTAAGGGACCGAGAACTAGACCTAAGTACATATGGTCCCGAGTAGAGGAAATCACTGCCTTTGGAAAAGCTTATAATAACGCTCCAAACAGAAATTCTGGCTATAGAGAGACATGCCTGAGTCTGCCTGTACAGACAGTATAGGGGCACTAGAATTAGCTTTGCCTCAGCTAGTTTGATGATACTGAAGAAACTGATGGCCGTTGAGTGTAAATCAAAAGATCATCCGTAGCTGTACAAAACCCCTAATACACCAGAATGGCAATCTCATGTTAGGTATCACCTACACTGACTAAGACTGAAGTCGATGAATGGGAAAACGAGAGAATAATCCTCACTAGATTAATACCCTAGACCAACGACAAGCTAAGGGGCTCATCACAACCTCTGAGGATGACCAATTAGCCCTTTCGTTGCCAAAGAATGAGCTGCGCCTACTTACTGGACTTCTCATTGGCCATAGGGTAGTAAGATACCACCTACATAATATCGGCAATCTGATATTTGGATGTTTCTGAATCGGCAATAGAAACCATCGAACACATACTCTGCCAATGCAAAAGGCTAGCGCAAACCAGACTTTCTCAACTGGATAGCATGACTCTCGTGCCAACCCATATAATAGCCAAGTCGCTCAGGAAAATAATCAATATTGTAGAGGAGATAACCCTCCTCGAAAAAATCTAGTGGTATGGTAACACACAAAAGACTTTATTGGTCGCGGTACAGAGGATCTATCGCTGAGTCAAACGATCATAACGAGTCTCATCTAATTTAATCTAGATATCTCCAAAGTATTTGAAAAGGTATAGCAGGAGCGCCTAAACCATAATATGATCAAACTCAACATACCCCAGAAAATAATAAAACTGCTGAATTCCTATCTAGGTAGAAAGTATAGTGACAATCAATGAGGAGGATTCCATAGAACAGGAAATAAAGTCTGAAGTACCCCAGGGGTCAGTACTGAGACTATTTACTTACTTGCATCTGTCTAAGAACTCAAATCCACTCTATTACACCTCACATGGGTATAAATGAGGCTGGTGTTTGATTTGAGCTATGGGTTTTCTACGTATTTTGCATCTTTTGATTGGATTTGATGGTGTATTAGTTGTATCGATTGTTTGACTTAGATCAATAAATGAATTGTCTAATAATAGGACTCTTGGATTTTGTTCTGAGGGAAAACCATAAAGATTTCAGATAATGGAATCAGAACATTTTCCACAGTGAGACTTTAATTGTCTTTATAAAATAATCGAATAAACAAAATTGTTTTTATGGAAATTTCTGTTTATCAACGTTGTCATATAAATATATTGAAAATTACTATGAAGAAGTATTTGCGTATTACTCTGGGGCTGTTTTGAATTATTTGTTGAACATTTCTTGGCGATGGAACTTGTGATTCTTTAACATCCAATCGAAACATATGTATAAGGTGATGTCTTAATAATTTGGTCATTATTCTATATTTCTTTTGATTCTTTATTGGTTAATTCTCACCACATGTGATGATTATGTATATGTCTATAAAGTGACACAGTGTATCTAGAATATGTTTCAAAATTTAAATCTAAATGTTTTCATGAGATCTATTTAGATTAAAATCTGTAGAGGTTCTGGAGAATCAATTCCAGCTATTATCTGTTGTCATATAACTTGGTGTTTGTCAGAGTCCGAAAGATATTCCATTCAATATACCATAATTTACACCTATCTCTCTTTGCCAAGGTTCAATACACCAGGAGATTTAAATTTCCACTTGCTGATGGATAAAGTAAATATTGAATTTGTGGCTATCGCTTCGTGAATGTAAACAGGTGTTAAAATCACACATTTCAATGTAACTTGGCTTTCACGTTACAACCAAATTCACGTTAACGAAGCGAATGGAAATAATGAAGTTTTTGGTTAGTTTTTAGGAATAATAGCACTGGTCAACAAAAAAATTGTTTGTTTTCTGTGAATTTTTGTTTAAATTTATTTTAGGTCAACAAGGGTGGTACACAAAGTTCCCTTGTTTCATGTATGTAAATTCAATAGAGATAAAATACTTTCACGGCAATTTGTGAAGCGAGTTCGTGAAACTGGATCGTTATTTGATGAAACAACCTGTTCATGTTCTCGTTCAGTGAGCATACCTGAAAACATTGCTTCTGTAACTGTCAAGGTTCAACCTTTTCAATGAACTCATAACTTTGACGAAATATCTATTAGTTTTTTATTTATAGCCGATTAAAAATCAAATTTTAAATGGTTCACCCGATATTTATCATTGAAGCATTTTACACAGAAATAGGGAAGAAACTATGAAAAATTGTGTTACTTGTAATATGAAGGTAATCTATCTTCCCCACAGGAAAACTATATATTTTCTTTGTATAGAATAAATTCCTCGCTTTAAAAGATTTCTTCCATCAAATTTTCCAAATTCTCGATACGGTCAATGGAAGGAAACATCATCAGTCAAAGCAAACGACCATAATGCGATACGAACGACCTTCATCAGCGAGTTCCTACACACAATGGGAGAAGAGGGTTTATTCCCTGTCATTTATACACCGTTTGCCATCGGGCGACCTGATATTTTGGGCCCTTGGGTCTCCGCTTCCCAAATTATTGGATTTGATTGTCCGTAAACGTGGAATTATGAAAGCTATATTGACCATATGACATGGTCGTTTTAGCTCGAAAACGAAGCGTTATAGACAGAGAAATAAAAACCATTTTTATCGGATTTCTCAGAAGACGGGTTTGATTTAATGACCCCTCTACGGATTCTTATTGTTCAACAAAGATCAGTTCAGGCGCGTATACGGGGCAATAGTAATAATAGGCTCTAGCTGGCATGGGAACGGATATAAATGGTGTCATCCCAAGAATGGGAACTGGTAAAATCACTTAAAAATATTGACGGAGGTTACACAGAGATTGGCGAAACTCAAATAATAACTGTCAACAACGGCTTCACAAAGACATAATATATAATTTAGTGAAATAAAAATAATGTCTAATGGCCCTAAATCAAATATACCCTACTATAAAAGCTGAAAATCCACAACATTTTCTCTTTCATACCCTTATTTCGTCGACATAAGCGATAAAGTAAAAATAGAACTTTTCGCGTTAAAGAGCAGAATTCATGGTCCAATAATCTTGATCCAATCTCTAGAGTTCCCCAAGGATCCGTGCTGGGACCCTTGTTATTTATTATTATTTATTATTTTCATTGATGATCTACCAGAACATATTTCAGTTAAAGTAATCATTATTTCGTGTCAGAGCGCGGAGTTCTGAGGAGCTTGCAAGGGTATGTAAAATCATGATGAACTACTCAAATTGTTGGTGTCATGAAAATTTTGGATGTTCATAAAACAGACTGTTTATACTTTTGTCTCAAGAGTGCGGTGAAAAGACATCCGATTCCAGGCGATTCTTTAATGTCGAAATCGTGTAAAAAAATTTTTCGGTATCTACATGGTCAGTGGATTGTCTTGGACCAAACATATACTACTATGTTTGTGAAAAACTGAATAAAGCTTACTATGCCTTGAGTAGGATAAGGAAATCGTTTCAAGTCAAGTATCTAAAAACAATCTATTACCGTCTCATATACGGGTAACGCAAATAATATTCGGAATTGAGAATTCACCATGCATTTACAAGAGGAGCTATTAAGACAGTCGCCCAGCACAAAAATAACTTAATTCTCCGTTATAAATGGTGACTAATAATGAACTGGGTGGGTGTTTAAATCTTCCCCCACCCTGTTAACGAAATTCCTTAGCATGTGAGAAATTTATTTGTTGCAATAAATGCAACGAATGATTTCTCTTCTGAATATAATTGTTGAATTTTTTTTGCCATAACGACTTTGAAAATAAAATAAATACCACGAACATGAAATACATTCTGATAAAAACTCACAAATTCAATGTACTTAGAGTTCAATAATCCGCCATGTCGAGTCAAACAATAGCCAAATCTATTATAAAGAGATAATTTCATATTTCTGCGTAAATTAATGTATATACAATGTTACCACAAAGATAAACGCTTTTCAACCTTAATTCATCAAGATTTTAAGCTCTGCCGAAGTCATGTCCATAGATAGATGTTTTCAAATATCCCCATAGGAAAAATCATTTGGGGATCAATCTGGAGGCCACGAAATTGTACCATTCGTACATATTACTCGATTAGGAGACGCGTTTTGGAGAAACTGCGTCACTTCTAGTGAGTTATGACTTAGGCAATCATGTCCTCAAAATTGACAAACTATCGGAATAATTCGGTTTTGTAAGAGCTCTTAATATTTGGCATCATTTAGGTTTCCATCGATGGAAAAGGGAACAGTGTTGAAATCTCCTAAAATGCCTGTCCAAACATTCTTCCCCATCATGAATTCTAGTGTATTTGCATGCGAGCATAGGTCTTTCACCAAGTGACTAGTTTGCAGTCTCCACAATCTGCCCCAAGAAGCAGAAAGTGTGATAAGGGTTACGCCTTATTATCGGGCATGGCTAGAACCACTCCGAAGAGCTGAACTCACCACCTTTCAGTTTCGGCTTCAGTCCGAAAGCCTACACCGTGACTGGTAGCAGCGAAGCACTATACAACCTCTACTGGCTCTGCATGGTCAGAACCCGAGTTGTATGGGACGCAACTCACACGCCGAAGGGACTTCTTATCCATCCATCCGAACGCAGTCCCATGAATCAAGATCTCAAGATTGATGCATCAATTGATCCTGGTACAAGCACATTCAATAATAATGCCTGGGGGGCGCCCCACCCAGGGCAGTCGGAAAGAGTAGAGAAAGATTCAAGGAGCAGTCCAGTAGAATTTTCGTCATCACTTATAACACATTATGAAGTTATGCTTGTGCTGAGCGACTGGGACAGTAGTTTCACTTGTTAATGCATAATAAATCCTGTATTTCGCGAATGATTTTCGTAACTTGTATAGTCATTTATGCTACATTATTGTACTTGAGGTAATTCAGTATGAATAATCAGTGTACTCATTCTACAGAAGCGAATTTTGAGAATGATGGTCAACTTAGATCCTAGAAAATCAGGTAGACCTGTGTTCATTTGTAAGGCCATTTTGACTATTCCATGTATATGTTTATAGATGTCTACTTAAAAGATGAGGCTAACTTCTAAAACCTTCTGGTTTTCACGATTATGTAACGAGAAGTCAATCAACACTTCTCTTAGCAAAACAGCGAACTGCCAAATTTGAAATCTCCCCTACAAACCAGAGCATTTAACTGTTCAATCATCTACCTCATCATTTCAGAGTTAAGCCTACAAAAATTTCAACTCAATCAGTAGGTCTTTTATTCAAAGTAAGTCGCATTATTCTGCATACAGAATCGAAGAGTCGAAGAAGTTAATGAATGTCAATATTCATTACAGCCATTAATTAAATAGAAAATAATTTTTTTAGGTATCTAATTATTCCCATTTCGGCCAATGTGAGCAACTAAAGTGAACCAATTTACGAGTAGAAAATGTGAGCTGAGAAATACATATTATTCAAATTCCTACATTTTGAAATCGCTAAAATTAATACCTGTTCAGTATTTAAACGCAAAAAGTGATATAAAATGTGCTTAATTAACGCAGAGAAACATAATTTACTCGTACAGTTCTCCAATTATAAGGTATGTCGAATCCAATGAACATGTACACTATTTAGAATAATGCAGCCATATACGTAGGAACCTACATAATATTGGGTTGAATTTCAATTGAGTAAACAAGTGGATCACAAGGACAAGGACATGGCAAATACAACGAAGTTGCAGGTACGGAATGAAGCAGATTATCTAGCAACTCATTTTAAATGAAAGGTGCTATACAAGCCAAGTTGATTCATCAATATTATCGACTGATGAAATTTTTTCCGGTAGTGCAATAAGTCGGTAGATGAAATGAACCGTTATGACATTTTGTAATTGTTGTCTGTGATCTCCGAAAATCGTGCAAAATTGAGAAATTTTATATTTTATTTCGTTATCGGCAAATAAATCGAAAATCCTGCCCGAAAATGACCTTCCGACTAACAAAAGGCAAAATAGAAGGATTAGAGGGATTTAAAATAATGTTCTTTTTATTATGGGTTCTTAACACAATACTTTCCCATAAAAGAATAAAAACAGACACTGTAAAATATCTACTTTCAATTTTATAACACTTCAATAAATAAACATCGTTCTGCATTCCACATACGTATTTTTCCATTGGACACACTACAATTAAACATTCAACATTATCACTTTCAAGTCTCAAGAACGTTAATTACAATCTAAAACATCTGCAGAAGCTAGAATTAGTGAAGTTAGAGCTCCAACTTCGAATCATACTTAATATTATTGATGTTAACTTTGCAAATATACGTCACAGGAAGTTCTCTTGTTAATTGGTTCAAGTTAGAACATTCATTACACTAATCCACATATGTGTATCCCTCTAATTGGAAATTTCGAATTAAAATTAATACCATCTTATCAGAAAGCTTTCTACGAAATTGGGTGGAAAATAATTTTTGTCTTTAATTGCCAATTTGGTTTTTATTTATTCTTTAATTGCGACTGTTATTCTGACTGAAAATAGTGCCCAGAAAATAATACCAAATTGAAATTAAAATTTAATTATGTGAGAGAAAAACTGCCGTTTCTTCTGGTTTTGTTCGGTTTCGATTTTTATCAAAATAGCTTGTTTCATCAATATTTTCTTATGAAATGTTGATAAATATACAGGGAATTTCTCTACCTTTTTTTGAAATACTATAAATTCAATATAAAAGTTGAAAAATAAATTGACAGATGTGCACAATCAAATTTGTAGATCCAAATCTAATAGTTAAATGTTGAGTAATGATAAGAATATTTTTGTGAAATTTCTTTACAATTATATTATAGCATAAGAAAAACTCATTCGAATAAATTTTTAAACAGCTTTAGAACAAATATTTAATTATCGGCAACCATTTCATGGCCAGCAGTTTCACCAGATCTTAGACCCATTGAAAACAAATGGGGACTAATGAAGAATGAAGTTGAACAAGCGGTGCCATGGAATAAAAGTGATTTAATTCAGTCAGTTTTACAGTCCTGGACTACCATCACCGAAAATTCTAGAGGTCCTATTGAAAACTTATGGAGACTAATAAAGATTGAAGTTGAACGAACAGCGCCAAAAGTTAATTTAATTTAGTCAGTTTTACAGTCCCAGACTATCATTACCGAAAATTATGGACGTGATCTAATTTCGGGTGTACCTCGATGTTTAGCCAAGTGTTTACAGTTAAATAGAGGTTGTATCCCTACTATATATCCCTACTAATATTATAAATGCGAATGTAAGTTTGTTTGTTACGCTTTCACGCAAAAACTACTGAACCGATCATCATGAAACTTTGTACATATACTCTTGAAGGTATTAGAAGTAACATAGGGTACTTTATATTTAAAAAAAAAATTTTTTTACGAAAGATAAAACAATTGTTTGTCAAAAAATCGTCAAATTTAGCTACTTCAGTAATGAAGTTTTACTATTATTATACCCTTACCCTTTATCTTTCATACTTATTTAATGACTCCACTGCGGGCGAAGCCGCGAGTAAAAAGCTAGTAATTAAATAAGATGGATATTTTGATATAATTTTCTAATTCAAGAACTAATAATATATACTATTATAAATAATTACAATTGAGCTTTTTTTCCGGATACTTTCTAGATCGACTATAATTTTTGCTATTTCTTGTTTATATTTGATTTTGTTCGAAAGATTTGATAATTGAACATTTAAAGTCTGTACCATAATGTGCAATGTGCCCTCTGTCAAAATTTTCTTGTCGTTATGTATGATATAATAAGTGTACATAGAATAATTTTTGTGAAATTAAAAAATAACAGAAATGAAAAATTATTTCAATATTTTAATATTAGCCTTCTATATATTAAATTTCAAAAAATTATATTTAATAATTATAACTTCAGGAATTAATATTTGTTGTTGATTGATGTTATATATTATTGAATATGAATTATTTGAGTACTGACGATGCAAAGTCTTTCTTAAAACTTGTTTTTCGGTAATGTTTTTACATATCTTGAGATTTTATAGAAAGTAACTTAGTTTGATATCCAAAAATAATGAATATAAGAGTAAGATAATTTTATGATGAAATTCTTAAGATTATGTTAAACATTTTTGAAAGATATTTGGTTTCATAAGATTGATCAGCAGAAACAAAATTTTGTCTACTCAGAATATTTAATTTATAGGATTTTGGTTAACAATTTTTATTTATTGGATTTTGTTATATCATTTGGATGTCTTATAATGAATGTTTATTTTATATGTCGTTTGATATAAGTTGTTCTTATATAACATTAATTTAATTTAATTCCTGAAGTTATAATTATTGAATTTAATTTTTTGAAATTAAATATGTAGAAGGCTAATATTAAAATATTTAAATAATTTTATATACCTTCTGTCACATATTAACCTCTATTTATGTTATAGAAATAAAAAAATTATATTTTTATAATTTTTTAAGATTTCCAGGTCAATTCATCGGACGTCGTTTTGAAACATGATAAAATAAACTTTTCCTGGATGAATTACTTTGTGGAAGTTACAAAAACGAAGTAAAATTGGACAGATTTTTGATATATAGATGTATACCTTAAATATAATTATAGTTTGAAATTACAGATAATGTAAATATCTTCATAAACTTCAATCAGTACAAAATGCCGCATATCCTTGAAATATATTCAACTAATGATTGCGCTGAAGGCCTTCAATTTAATGCTTTTATAAATCTCGAATAAAATAAAATAATAAGATGTGTTTTTTTTTACTTGATAGAAAAATAATTACAAACTTTGAATATCAAAACAGATTTAATCTGTTAGTCTACAATTTTAATTTCAAAAAAACTTTTAGAATTAAATTAATGTCTTAAATAAGCGCTGCTTATATTTAATAGACATATAAAAATCAAAATTCACTATACAATATCAAATGGAATAAAAAAGCCCAAAAAATAAATTATTAATCAAAATTAAAAATAAGTAATTTTTATATTAAATATAAGCAGTGCTTATGTAAGAAATTCATTTAATCCTAAAAGTTTTTTTGAAAATTTTTTTTGGAATTAAAATTGTAGAAGACTAACAGATTAAATCTGTTTTGATATTCAAAGCTCGAATAAAATGTTAATGCTTTATTTCGATGAGTTGTCTTTTAATTCATTTAGTATATTTACCTGATATTCTGCAAAGCTCAATTTTGTTGCGTACGTACCTAAAAAAAATACATAAATGAATAAATCGTCAAGAAATACGATTAAAAAAACAGGAATCTTATCTATGAACATACTCGTATACGACAAGCAACAAAAATGGTGAACAGTAGTACTGCTCAATTTGAAATGACCCATAAGGAAAACATACGTTCTATTCTATTCAAAACGAGTAACGTGACGTGTTCATCTTGTCTTTTGCAATGAAAACGAATGCAAGAATGTCGTACGAAGGCAGCATTGATTTAATTGTTTGTTTACGTTGTTTCTCTCAGGAAATGTTATGTATCATTTGCGACACGCCTTTGATACACCTGAATCACTAATTCATTTTATGATTCAATCAAATCAGCAAATAATCATAGAAATTTATTCATAGAATCTGGGATACTTCATATGAATATATAATATATATTACAGTTGAATCGAACATTGAAACTTATTTCTGAACTTCTGTCATCACTCCTGATGACATTCCATATATGTATTCTTCGCATTTGGAAAACGATCAAAGATGCTTTTCGACTGGCGAATACATACATCAAACTATTCCAGGGGAAAAAATGAAATATAGCACACACTTGAGCATGTGAGTAAGTGGGAAAGAGCTTCTGTTATCAATATGAAAGAAATCAAATGACAGTTTTCTTAAGCCAATGTAGGGCACTCTGTACACCACCAATCAAAACACAGAGTAATTAATATCAAAAAACAAATGTTAACTTCCGCTATTTTATTGAACTTCACGACAATTGTTTCGTCATACCATGACTTCATCAGGTGAGTATTAAAACTGAGGTATACAATGCAAAACATGACCTTAAATACACAGCTCTGGTACAAAAAAAAGGGGGGTGACAAGAGGTGGTTTACAATCAATTAAAAATATTAAGTAGGGAGAATCTGTTAAAATCTATTTGATCATTCAATAAAATTTGTCTTTTATTATATCTATTGACCCCTAACTTGTTTTCGATATGTTATTATATTCAATAGTTCGGATTAAAATTATGACCAGTCTCTAATAAATGGTTGGCATAAGTTGAATTTGGTTTATTATTATAACATTTTTCATGTTCTCGAATCCTTGTTTGGAATGAACGGCCTGTCTGTCCCACATATACACATGGGCAATCACTACATGTTAATTTGAAAATTCCTGATTTTTTGTTTTTAGGAATGACGTCTTTATTATTTTTTATTAAACTGCCTAATGAATTAATTATTTTAAAAGAGATGTTATAATTTTCTTTTTTCTTCAAATATTTAGCAATCTTTTTAGATTTTTGGCCTATGTAAGTTAATGAAATAAATTTTGTTTCGTTTGAATTTTGAAATTTTGGATATACAAGTGATATTGCTTTCTTGTAATTTATTTTATCAAGAATATTTTCTATACTTAACGGATCAAAATAATAATTGAAAGTTATTTGTTTGAAGGTTTTATATTCTGTCAAAATTTTTTTTTGTCATAGGTATGTTAACCAATCCATAAAGCATATTATTATAAGTTGATAATTCAAAGGAATAATCTAAACTACGAGTATTTACAATGTTATATATAAATATCACAGTCCGAAACCTTCTGCTAGCACACAAAGAACCCAAATTAAAAGATTCTAATATTGATCTTATCTATAAGAGAGCATAAATGGATATATACCATTATTTTTAACATACACATAATATTGGAAGCACTTTTGAACTTTTTCAATTCCATTACTGCGGGAATAACAGCATGAATTTCAAGATCGTTCATATTACGTAATAGTTTGTAATCTCCAATATAATAATCTCCAATTAGTACACTTTATCCTTCGGGAAAAGGAAACAGTACAGCATTTATCATATTAACAACCATTCCGTTCTCCTAAACCAGTTCAGGACAAAATTAAAATCAATCTGAAGTGCAATGACATGATTCATATTCTTAATGGCTTCAAAGAGTCAACAAACAACAATACAAAGCAGGTCCTCAGGCTTTCAGGCAAATCTTTAATAAAAATTAGAACAGGAGAGGTCCAAATATATTACCTTGGGGGACACCAGAGGTAAAAATATATTGTTTACCAATATTTACTCTTTGGATTTGTTAGCGTAAGTATGAAGTTAGAAACAATAATACTTCACTTGAGAATCCAAGGTTTCAGAGTTTTTTATCATAATATCATGATCTACCCTGTCGTTAGCACTAAAACAAGTATATATAACATCTAGCTGTTGCTTGCCTCGGATACAAGTTGAGGAAAGACATAAAGGTAGGAAACTGTGGACCTAATAGAAACCCTGTTACTTTGCATTTTGTTAAATTTGTAAGTAAAAGTCTGGAATTGAATTGATGGGAAATATATGAAAAGAAGAAACATCTCAGTTGAACTGAAAACTGAACAGGTAGTCAAAGTAGGCACGTTGGTACTGAACTGCCTTATTTCAATACTTTGCATCATCTATTCAGTTTTCAATTCACTTGAAGATGAGGTGAATAGCTTGACATTGAAATTAGGAAAAAGGTGAAAATTCGTAAAATTCCTTCAGAATCTTTATATAGCTTGTGCGAGTTAGAACTTCGGTAGTGTTTTGGTTAGGCATTAGTACCATATTCTTACGCCACCTTAGGTACAGGAAGTGTCAATTTTTGACCGAACAGTGAAATGGTGGCCGAAACTATACCTAACGGGAAATGTTCTCTTTTGCCCAAGCAGTACTTGAACTTGGACCTTTCAGTTTTTACTGCAAGGTTTTACCACCATGGAATGCTATAGACACTATGGAATACTCATTAGTTTTTAAACAATAAATGTGATAGTTGTAACGTTTTTTCGAAAACAATAATTTCAAATACTAAAAACTGTATACTTTGTACTCTGATGAAGTCCATCAAGTATGGACAAAAAATACATTAGTACTATTAAAATAAAGTAGAAAAAGGAATAAATTATACCTAAGTTATAACCAGAATTAATTCTACTTTTCCCACAATTATTTTGAAAGGATAAAATCAATGAAGCCTGGAACACGAACTTGTCACCTTCCGAGAGGCTTTTCCTTTCGCCCCGATTCAAGACCGACCGAATTTGCAGCAGCCCTAACCCCACTTTTCCCAACTCCCGAAACCAACAATATGCCTGTTTATATTAAATTTTCCCGAACTAATGTATCCGCAGAGAATATTAAATACGAAACCATGGGGTTTCTATAATAGCCCACAGGATTGAGTTACCTAGCTTCAATTAACGTGTCCCAAACGGGCTTCCGCATCGAGAATATTCTCATTAATTCCTTTTGATATTTGCCGGTTGGATATATCGGGAGCGTTTGGATAACGAGAATGTTGTGGAATGGTCGTACTTATCAATGAACCGCCATTGTGTGACAATGTACGGATAAAGAGTAGCGAATTTAATGGGAAATTGCGAATTTGTTGAAAAGACACGTGAACAGATTAAATTACAAGCCAGCCCTAATTCGAAGGTTGCAAGATTAGAATACTACATGATCTTTCAACTACGGCTTTAATTTAAAATAGTGTAGTCGTTTGATCAATATATTCAATTAATAAAAAGTTTCAGGGTAGTTCAATAATACGGTAGGTCGAATGAACCGGAATGACATTCGCGCCGAGAGGGCGTGTCTTATTGTTGTCTGTGATCTCGAAAATTGGGTAATACGTCACTTTTTCTTTCGTTCGTAGCAAATAAACGGAAAATCGTACAGCAATGAAAATACCTTTATCAGTTAGATAGATCTTTCGATTATCGAATCGTATCGACACTTTTTTACAGGAGCCATAAGAGAAAAGCCATTTGACCCTCAAACATGTGGTTGGTCTTCTGTCAAACCAACCGCATATTGCTTGAATTCTTTCTGCGTTATTGCTCCAACCCGTGAAATGTAAATATTATCAATGGACATACAGGTAGAGATCATAAATAATAATAATATCTTTCTTTCTTTGAATTTACAATAGAAATTCAGTTCTGCGAATGTTATTCAGAAACTAATTTCAGACTGGACAATCCTACAAAACTAGAATCTTTTTATTTACATGTTTCATATTGTCCCTACTTTAAGTCCGAATATTCCGGAACTTTGAATAACAGCATAAACCTTACCCTTGGAAGAATTTATGCTCTTCTGTAGACAAATATCATGACTATAATCTATATAAATAGCATACAGGCTGTCCCAAATGAAATATTCCATCTCAATATTGCGTTCATGAAACCTCTTATTGAAAAACCTTATGTAATAATAATTTCCTAGCAGCCATAAATATTTCGAAAGGTGCGCAACCTCTTCCATTATTGTGACGTCACATTGAGTAATCCATTATTTCATTTCTTTCGTCTTCGTAAACAACTGAAGGGAAATGAACCTGAACCGAACCAAAAACATTCAGAACAGCATATTTGTGTGTATATATTCTGAAATTCTGTAGATATCATCTTTCTCATTATTTCCTGGCATATTCGTGACTTCGAGTCAAGGTTCACTGCACGATAATTTAGCAATTGTAAAAAAATGAGACAAAAAGATATATGTCACGAGAATTATTGTGTATTTAGTATCCCATCAAGTTAGATTATTTTCACGCTAACGAGAAATCAGCGTGATATACAGCAAGTCCATTGCTCACCAAATGCTATAGGAGTTGACATGTTTTCCTATATTTATTCGCACCTGAACACGGACGTGGGTGACAAATGGTTGTATATACCAACTGTTGAAAATAACGGTCAGGCGCTAATATTTCTATTTGAATACGAGGTGTGATCATAAATATTCAATTCAACACTTATTCTTCAATTTTAATTAATCATTGGAAAAAATACAGGTGTCAGGTCTGGTGAATTAGGCTTCATAATGTGCGTGTTTCAAGACATACATACCATCTGCGGAAGATTAAAAGGGTGAATCAACAATGGAGGTATGTATCACCCTGATACCCAGCAATCATCGCCTTATGCGACAAGCATGGGACCACGAATACTGATTCAGGCAACATCGTGCCAGAGAACGAATTCGACATGTGCAGTAAGTGCATAACTATAGTGGCGAATTAATCAGTCTGGGTGGAATTGCGCTTGGTCCCAGAACTGAAATCGTTTTGCTAGGTCGTTCCTTAATAGCCAATGATTATAAAAGGAATATTCTTGAATCCGTGGTGCTTTCGTACAAAAATTTTATTAGTCCAGATATATTTCTTATGGATGATTATGCAGAATCATAAGTAACTTCCTGGAATAACATAATTTTCAGGTTTTAGAATGCCACTCATAATCACCGCATCTAAATTCAACAGAATATACGTGGGATATGATGGGTTATACTGCAACATCCACCATATTCTCCAGATCTCCTTTACTTGAAGTAAAGGTTTTACCGTAATTTGTTAAAAAACGACTGGTACGCATTTATTCTCGACAGAAAGAAGGCAACACAAAGCTTCTTTGTATAGCATTTTAACGCAAAATGTTCTTATCTGATTGATTCGGTCTCTACTTGGTGGAAACTCATTTTAATTAAAAAAATGTATATGAGATAATAATTCATTTCCACAAAAATGTTTGTACCACTACAACAATTGTTTCACCACGATGTGGCTTCTTCAGGTATTACATTGTACTGTCTGATGGTATTCAGTGTAACCGAGTTTAAGGGTTTAGGTACGTGACCAAATAATGGAAGCACAAGTCATAAAAACTCTAGGTGTTTATTGGAGTTTGCCGCTAAAAATGCCATTAAGGAAAAATATTCAGTAATGGAGACTGATCAACATATGTCTGTTCGTTCAAAAGGATTTTACGGGCATTATACCTGTTGATTTCAAGAAATTCTAAAAGTGTTAATCTAGAACTTTTGCTTTCAGCGTGGATAATTTCATAATTATTGTTGAAATTATGCCTGAATTCCTTAAGATGATTAGCATATATCGAATGTACAGAATTGGATATATAACCCCTTTGGTGTTCTTGGACACGTTTCTTGAATGATCTACTAGTCTGGCCAATGTATATTAAAGGGCAATCTTTGCAAGTCAACTTGTAGACTCCTGATTTATTTTCTTTATTTGTACGATCTTTATTGTTTTTTATGTAGGTACTAAGGCTATTAATTGTCTTAAAAGCGTTATAATTGAAACAACTTTTGAAATATTTAGCAATATTTTCAGATAATCCATTGACATGAGATAACGAAAAATATTTCTGTGTATTGTCCTCTTTTATGATTGGGTACACGAGATTTAATGCCATTTTCTTTTGTTTATTGGATACCATTTCGTCTATAAATGGATTGTAACCGTTGTTTGACGCTATTTGTTTAATAATATTCAATTCTTTCAAAAAGTTTTCTGAATTCAAAGGGACATTCAATAATCTATGAATAAAAATATGCTGACATCTTTTGGTTGGTGGGGTGGTTTGAAGTTTTATGTATTGTGATGTCTGTATGTGTTGGTTTGTGAGAAATACTGAAATCATGTAAATTATTTAATTTAATAAATTATAGTGAGGTCAAGAAAATTAATACTTTGATTCTTTTCTTCTTCGATTGTGAATTTGATTTTTGGGTGGAGTTTATTAATGAAATTCGTGAAGATATGTAGTTGTCGGTCGGTGCCTTTGAAACAACAAAAAATGTCATCTACATATTTGTACCAATAAAGAAAATATTTGCTAATAGGATTCAGGTGTATTTTTGGTTCCAGATCGTCCATGAATATTTCAGCTAGAATTGAACTGAGTGGATTTCCCATAATTAAACCATTGTCAGAAATATAGACGGTTCCGTTAAATTGAAAGTACTACTTGAAAGCAAAAGTTCTAGATTAACACTTTCAGAATTTCTTGAAATCAACAGGTATAATGCCCGTAAAATCCTTTTGAACGAACAAACAGATGTTGATCAGTCTCCATTACTGAATATTTTTCCTTAATGGCATTTTTAGCGGCAAACTCCAATAAACACCTAGAGTTTTTATGACTTGTGCTTCCATTATTTGGCCACGTACCTAAAAATGTATTTAAACTCGGTTACACTGAATACCATCAGACAGTACAATGAAATACCTAAAGAAGCCACATCGTGGTGAAACAATTGTTGTAGTAGTACAAACATTTTTGTGGAAATAAATTACTGTCTCATATACATTTTTTTAATCAAAATGTTCTTCTTCAAATTTTTCGCCAGAAAATTCCATACGGTACAACCCGTCTCTGATTTTCCAGAAACGATATACTCGTTTTTTTTTTGTCCAGTGAAAGATGAAATCCGCATTCGATATGTCATCTCCGTTTTATCTCTATCCCCAAAGTGATGCCTTTTGGTGGCTTCTGTTTGTACAAGAAAATCAAAGTCAAATAATTCGTTCAAGATATATATTCAATAAATACGCCTACGAGAAGCTCCATATCCAAACAAGAACGGCAAGACAAATTTCAGATAGAAAATGATTTTCCAATTTGAAGTTGACTGAAAGAATGGGGGAGAATACACCGAAGAGTCGGCTGTGTTCGATCGGGATGGCATTATTGTAAATGAGCCTTTTCTGGAGCGAAAAAACTTTATATGAAGGAAAAGCAAGAAAACATTTTTTAGAGGCTTCTAGTTCAAGGCAGATTTTGGCAAACGAAATTTGGGAAACACGGTAATTACAATCCAACGGCTGTGACTGTCTATAGTAAGTTACCTTGAAGCACTTCTCCATGTTAAGTAAACACCACTGATAAATATACTGCCAACTTGATTGAAGCACAATCATATTTGAAATATCACGTGTCGGTGAATAAATTTTCAAATCATCGGCTATGCTAACCCTGGATAACCAAAAAATACCAGACCATCTATAGAAATGATTGAAAGTAATGGTCCCAAATCTGATCCCTGCAGCACGCCACGTGAAAGTTCGTAGACGGTTTCGAATGCACACGATAAAACTTTCCACCATCGACTAAGCATTCTACAGTGTACTGTAAAGTCGTGGCCAGGTTTGTTACAGTAGATCTTCCTCGAAGGAATCTGTATTGCTATAATTAGAAGACACAAAAATTGTGAGTATCGTAAGTGATATGAACTAGTGCGCAAAAATCCCTGACTTTTTATTTTTTTTTCGCTGTAGTTTGACTTTTAGATATGCAACTTCACAGTGACACTTCTTTAGTTTTTGTTCAAAGCTTAGGTATCGCAATATTTTTCTTACCCAACTGGTCTAGACTAACCAGATATCAATAAGTCCTCGTATTTTACGAACAAAAAATGGTTTTAAAATGATACCTGCATTTATTAAGATCGCAACTATCTGAGACCATATTTGAAAATAGATTTTGATAAACCAAGGAATCCATTTGGCGTTTATAGATCTTGAGAAAGTCTACGACTCAATACCTCGAAAAATCTGGGAACTTTTCGAAATTCTAGAAGTCGCTGGAGGATTCCTCAAACTCATAAAAGAACTCTACAGAGAAAATTAATCTTATGTGAAAATCAGAAATAGACTCTCGAACCCTATAAAGACCACAAAAGGTTTGATGCAGATGATGATGAAGACAGGGATTCAGCTTGTCTCCCTTGTTTTTAATGCCTAAGTGGTACTGAAAGATTGAAAGAGGAGATGCGAGAGGATGACAGTACCTTAGCTTCCCAGGTTGTGATTGCACAATACTCCTACGATCTGAAGATTATGATGAAGAGACTTTATGATGAATATTAGAAATTGGGACTAAAAGTTAGTTTGAAGAAAACGGAGTACCTGGTTCTTAACTCCGACTTTCGCTTTGAAGTACTTACTCATAAACGATGCTGTGCATATCCAACAAAATGATTGATTCAAGTACATATGAGTCACATTTAGCAAGGATGGCATTGGCAAGGAGGAAATAAGAACCAGAATTCATAATAGCAAAAAGGTAATTGGATGTCTCAATGGTCTTTGGGGGATCGAAAAATAGTCTACAAAATCAAAAAAAGACTAGGCCGAACACTGGTTGAATCGGTACTCTGCTATGGCTCAGAGCTGTGGACACTTACAGCAGACTCTAGGAGAAAAATTCAGGCAATGGAGATGGATTACCACAGAAGAAGCGCTGGTATATGAAGAATGGAAAGGAGGACTTGCAGCGAAATAAGACACATTTTGAAGGCAGAGACAGTACTACAACAGATATAAACCAGAAGTCTAAGACGGTTTGGACATGTGCTTCGAATGCAGGAGAATAGTATGCCGGAACAGGTTTTTCAGTAAAAGAAAACGGGGTAGACCAAAGAAATCCTGGAAGGGAACAATAAAGGAAGCAATGGAGACTCGTGATATAGGAGCTGATGACGCTCTAGATAGGGAGGTGCGGAGAAGAGTGACGGGAAGACAGCAATATACTGTATTTAGTTATAAATTTATACTGTAACTTCATTTTATAATTTTTTTTTGAAATTCTATACTAACAGAAGAGTGTATATATTTTTCCATGTAATTAAATAGAGAAAGTTTCTTTCTAGACAGAGCATTTACATCTACATTTAATAATGTTGGGAAAGTTTTCAGAATATTCATATTCTCAATTTAATAAACCTTCGCTTAAAATTTGTACAACCTCTAGTTTACGATCGCACAATTCGGAATGGTATCCTTGAAATTCCTCGAGTTCGGCAAGTTGTTTCATACAATAACTATTTCGCTGTAACGACGACCGTGTTCGAAAATTCAAACTCATCTCCGTAGCTTGATGACTGTAATCCCTGGAGACGGTACGTTATTGAAGTTAAATTAGTTATTCAAGAACCCGCTCGTATTGTACTTCCCTCGACCGTGTCGCCATCGTTGTGTGTCGATTGCCTCAATGATCGAAAACACAAATTATGCGAAAAGAATTCCGCAATTCGATTTCGTTTTCTCCCTGATGAATGCGGGGGAATCAGATTTCATTGTATGCATATCGGGCCGTCGCGGCACCCTAGAATTTACCAATCAAAATTTAAAAACTACACCGACGGAATGCGAAGACGATGAAAGTGGAAAAAGACCATTGTTTTGTCAAGGAAATTGGTTTCTGGGATGATATCTCACAGTCGCCTATGCCTATGTTAAATATTCTATGCCACTGGAGCTTAATGCATGCGCTCTGTGAAAATAAAAAAGAATCTGATTTAAAGTGAAAAACTGTATTTCCGCTAATATATTAGCGGAAATAAAGTGTTTCTGCGATGATATCTCAACAGTCGCCTATGCCTATGTCAAAAATTCTATGGCAGTGGAGCTTGATGCATGCGCTCTGTGACAATAATAGAGAATTTGATTTAAAGATAAAGGTCTACCGACGACAATTGATGCGTTTGAACCGGGAACTTCTGGATAACCTCTGCAATACCCCTGCAGATACGAAAAAATGATGGATGCCCTAAGGGCGTCTCTATTTAATTTTAAGTCGAAAGAAGGTTTCTGTGGTGATATCGCACAGTCGCCTATGCCCATGTCAAACGTTCTTAGGCACTGGAGCTTGATGAATGCGCTCTGCGACAATAAAAAAGAATCTGATTTGAAGTGAAACATTGTATTTCCGCTAATATATTAGCGGAACTCTTTAACTTTAACTCTTTAAGCACAATCATATGGTAGATCCGAAGCTTGTGTATTGGTTCGGATTAACTTATGCAGCAGAAACTAGAGCTAATACAAGTAGGACAAAACAAGTTCTCCGAACGACAGAGATGAAGACCCTTTGAACCATAGCTGGAGTAACCCTCTAGGATAGATAACGAAGCTCCAATATGACACACCTGTGATGAGATAACAGATGTACGTAGTCAGATAGTACGGAGTGGAAAGCACATGTGGACCGAATTCAGGAAGACCAGCCAGCAAAAAGAGCATTCAAGAAGAAGCCAACTACCAGATGATCAGCGAGCAGACCTCCAAAAAGATGCGCCGAATCAGTGGCATCCATATCCGAAAACCTGAAGTGAAATTGTTGGAAAAAATAGGGCAAGCCCTCAAATAAGTGCAAGATATGGTAGATCCTTGGCTGTCAGAGCTTGTAGCTGTCCCATCGCTCAACAAAACCTATTCTGGCTTATTTGAGTTCTGAAATGCTGCGCAGATGCAAGTTGAACTCTTCCGATTCGAAGAACTTTCTGCTCATACTCATTATAGATTATATTTTATATAAAATATATCTATATAAAGAAAATTTTCATTCTGATTGTTAAGGTACACTTCTCAAGTTACTGAGTGTTTAATGAACAGTTACACCCAGTAATTTCATAATAATTCTGAAAACGCATACCAACCCCTCTCTTGTTGCCGAATCCTTGCATCAGATTCCCCGCACGAATATTACATCTCCAGCGCCAGCCGCGATGCATAACGCAAATTGAAACGACGACTTTACAGTCGTCCAACACAAAAGATTCCCCAGAAACCTCCAAATCACCCGTATCCGAAATATGAATAACTGGCAACGAACGCGTCCTTTCAGATGTCACCAAAAAGGGTCTATGGAGCGTGAACCAGTTCATCGTTTCACGTTCTGAACGCGGCAGTTGTATCTTTTCCGCTTGGATGAACCCGCCGTGCCGGCCCGCTTCCAAATTAATTTCTACAGGCCCGAATCTCGCGCGACGCCCGCCGATCATCATCCTTCGTCGTATCATCATCCAGATCTCGAAGATCTTTGATAGTAGTCTCAAGGGAAAGATCAAAGCGAGAATGGTAGAGGCAGGGCTAATTATTCGCAACATGCAAATATTTCATCCGTTTCGAATCGACAACCTCACCCGAAAGACAAACGCATTAGATTTCGGTATGGTTCACATCTAGATCTAGGAGGTTCATCATGGTTTTTCTGCCTGTTAATGAATTATTGTTTGCGGAAATCGGGAGTAATAGAGCACCGTAACCTCATGATCTAATTCCTTCTTTAGCTATATACACTGACTGACAAAACGAGAACCTGTATATGCTAATACGCATTGAATATTTTTTGGTCTATATGTTTTGTAGCGTAAAATTTAGGCTTCAACACACAAATTACTGGAAAATCTGCCTATATCCTATTTAGGACTGTTCAGATAAGGTAGTCGATGTCTTGGGCTCATTCCAGGCTACCCTAACCTAATGAAAAATGATAACCAAAGTTTGTGGAGGATGCTGCAAAACTAACAGCCTGTGAATAATCATTCGGAGATAAAAAACAGTTAATGTGATGTCAATCCAAGAAGGCTATCTTTCCTCTGGCAACATGAGTTGAATCGTGAATTCGTGAATTCGGTTAGGTTACTAGCTCTTTCACCTGGTGACTACTCAGCAATCTTGACAGTCTGCCCAGGAAGCAGATAGTGTGATAAGGATACGCCTTATCATCGCGCATTAGCGATGAACCCACTAAGCTTCCAGTTTCGGGGCTTCTTATCCTCACATCCGAACGCCGTCCCATGAACAAGATAGTCCCAAGAAGTAATGCCTCAATTTATCCTGGTACGAGCAGCGTCAATCCGACCTGTACGTCAAGAAACACGAACCATTGTGAGGGTTTTAAATTAATCCTGGCTTCAAACAGCAACGGTCTAAGCCGTATCGTCGAGATCTACAAACCCCAGAAACGTCTCGCAAACGATCCTCGTTCAGGACGAGGTCGTCAAGTCCCGCTAAACCCTGAAGCACCTCTCAAGCTATCCTGAACATGAGTTTCTGCGAATAGACAGATGAAATACCCTCCTAGTCCAGCATGCGGGCTTTCAACCACTGCCCCATCGAGTCCAACATCAATTGGGTGCCCGGGTCGTTCGAATACTTCCCGAGGGCCTCCACCCTACCGAGGTAACGCAGTATGCTACATAACGCACTCGGCCAATGGACAGAAAAATCTGGAGATTTACTGCAATAGGGTAGACTGCGTTAGTTTTAAGGGTCAAGCCATGCGCTGCGACAGACACCCTTGTCAATGAGTTGGACAACGCAGCTCAGCCCTCCATTTCACCTGTACGGTGAAACTAGGGCCCATTCGGTTGAACTTCCACCACACGGATCCAGTGATTGCCGCTATTCATATTGCTTTAGGCATCAAGACTTAATCCTCCATTTCACCGGGGTGAAACTAGGATCTGAGTCAAGACTAGCGCTCCCAGCTCGTTAAGCTTCAATGTCATGGAGGACAACATGGGATGTGGCATTATCTGGTTGGAACGTAGCGTTTTGAATGATGTGAAAGTACAAAGTCACATATGGTTCAATAAGCTATTGAATATAGTGCCAGCTATCATTAGCCTCTAATGGAAAATAATGGTTATCTGTTACCATATGCAAAAGAAGCCCTTATCATAAAGCACGCAGTGTAGTGTATATGGCGTCCTCCTTTAATTTATGGATGACGCTTACACCACGTCGTCGCTTTTTCACCCTTACTCCACCTTCCTACATCCCTCTCATTACTAAAGATCATATGATTCCATTCTTGATATTCAGCTGTAAGAGTGGATGATGACAAACAAAAACTAAAATTTCGTATTAGGCGATACATTATAGGACACTAATTATTCCACAATACTCATCAAATCATTGATTTACGATAGCTATGAAGCTACTTAATCTATCCCGAAGAAGCAGAAGCCTCAATCAGCGATATTGGTGCTATGTCGTTCCTCTGAATCGTCCAAAGCTCATCGATGATACCCTCGCTCTTCTTGACTACCCCTCTTGTGCACATTGTAGTATAGTAAAGATCTCCCAGATCATCTGAAAATTCCTGTCATCGACAGACTAGCTTCATCCAACCCTACCATTCAACACTTATAAGTCATCAAGGAGGTAAACCTAGAATTTTAAGGACTCTAGGAATTTAGATGAATTTAAAAAGTCTTGGCGAGAGGCTTCACGCAGTTTGCAATTCGAATGTGACAACTAAATGTTCTTCAATCATGTACTATATTTCAGCCACCTAAAAAACCAAACAGATGAATCTGAAACTTCCATAAGTTATTGCTCATTTAAAGATATTTTGCCATGTAAAATGTATTGAAATTAGATAAACGTCTACTTTCTTTATTATAAAGTGTACTCCAACACCTAAGACGGTACTTTTTGCTTTAACTCCCGAAGGCGATGAAGTTTTCTATAAAGTGTTCTCATTTTTTTAGGAGGAGTTCAAGAACATTATATACACGTCTTAAAATTCAACGTTAGCATGCTTTTCCATCTTATACAAAAACAAAGACAGTAACTGTAAAAGTTCACTGTCAAATATTGACAAAGCAATAAAGTAGCATTGGTTTGGATAATTACTCACTAAGGCTTATTACTTACTAATGGTGCAAAAGTCAAGGCCAGTACACCGTTCATCCGAACTAGACTTTTGTTTCGAATGTCTTCTTCGGTAAGGGAGAAAGAATTGTTGAAAAAATAATAAAGCCCCCAGAGAATTAATATTCAAAGGAAAGACAAGCCAAGAAATTTATTACGCTTTCAAAAAAGTACTCAATTCATTATATCGATGTCGATAATAAGCTAAGGCTATATACCAGACCTTTCATAAGTAAGGAAGGTGAGATATACCGTAAATAAAACTCTATTCGAAGGGATGGCTCTGCACCATCAAAAAATTCATTCACAATTTTTGGAAATAGGACAAAATGGAGTGAACCTTATTGTCAAACTCCTACGTCGATTAAGTATTTCAAATTTGTTCAGAAGAATTAGTCATATGAACTTTTCAAATATCGTCTCAACGTCAAGGCGCACCATCCTTTACAGAGTGAAAGATTATTTATTTTAAGTTTCTAGATCGTTTTTTGAAAGAAAATTTAGTGAGCAATATTAGTCTACACCTGGTATTCTATGTACATTGAGTGTCTCCCCATAAATCAACAAACAAGAGAAGTATGCACGACATGACCCGTTAGTGACACTGTTGCCAGTTCCTCCTAAAGTGGCATATATCCCCTGAATTATGTTCGTGAGTGGATGAACTCGAGAAGCAACCCCGTTGAAATTCATCGACACGTGAAATTCAGAACGTGTCAACCCAACGAAACCGCCCTTTCCCCGCGCTGCCAAGATATTTCTAGATATCGATCGGCCCAACTGAACTCTCGTATGCTTCAGATTCCTATTCACGTGTTTTTGCAATACGAGGGAAAATCTTATTACTTACAGACACATGCAGAATGCGTTATGAGCTGTTGGTAAATTTGAAGGGGAAATCCGGTCTTTATTTATGCATCTATTCGTCTCCACATCAACATAAGGAGCAGAATTATAAACGGAGATTGAGCGGAGAAATGAAATTTAAAAACGAATATACCTATACGAATATTCAAGAAGGTACCAGGAATTAATCATTTAAAAAGCCCACCTAAAGGAACTCTGAAGATTTGCCTGGCTCTGAGCGGCCATCAACATATTCTACTGAACTTGACATCACTAAAGTAAAGGCAGTGATAACTGAAAAACTTCGTTTAAGAGAGTAAGTTCCACTCATAACTTTTCCCTTGACGAACTATTGTCATTCATTACCATTACTGTTAGTCTAATAATAACATTTATAGCTTGGCCTCATATACAGTGACCCACGAAATATATTTCGTTTTTTTTTGTATTCAAGTTTTTCTTCATTTCCTCATCCTCGTTGTTTTATTATCAGATAGACAAAGCTAGCGGGTGGGCCATTTGACATTTAACATATATAATTGTTATAAGATGTATGTTACACTGTCCCGATTTTAGAACTTTCTATTACCATAACTCACACTCCTTATTAATGATATTTGGTACAGATCAGCCGAATTAACTATTTTGAATCATCGTGATAGAACTTTAAATTGAAATAAAACACATTCAAATTAAGATTGAAGCCAATTTTTTTTATCTGAATGATAATTCTAATGCATTTATGTTTTAAAAATAATTTCCGGCATATGCCCACCACGACTAGCTCTGAGGAACCGCATTCGATCAATTTTGGACCATTTTTTCGAGTAATTCAGGCCTTATTTCATCAATAACACGAATCATGTTGGCTTCCGAAGCGTCTATTGTTTCTCGTTTATCAGCATAAACCAATGACTTGACATAACCCCAAAGAAAATAATCCAGTGGAGTTATGTCGCATGATCTTGGAGGCCAATCAATTGGATCATTTCTCGAAATAATGTTATCGCAAAAATCTTTCTTTCAATAAATCAATTGTTACGGTAGCAGCATGAAGTGTAGCACCACCTTGTTGGAACCAAAACACTTCTGGGACGATACCATTCAAATTTTGAAACAAATAATCATTGATCATCGATCTGTATCGAGCACCACTCACTGTAACATTCGCTCCAGCATCGTTTTTAAAGAAATATGGACCGATGATGCCTCCAGCGTGTAAAGCACACCATACAGTGGCATTTTTTCAGGATGCAATGGAACCTACAGAACTTCTTGAGGATTGTTTTCACTCCATATACGGCAATTTCACAGTACATTAGATTGAATCTACATTGACACAGTGTAATTAATCATTGGGATCAATAAATTTGCTCTTGTTCGTTGTTTTGAATACTGAAACAATAAAGAAAGTAGGGCAGTAAACTAACCGCTGTACGAAACAGTGAGATCCAACCTAAAAGTTCCACATGTATACTTTGGCATGCTTTGGTGAACTTGTTTCAACCAGAATATCCAATTTTCTAACCTCAGAATTAATCGATTTTACAGAAAGTTTTAAAGGCTTTTCAGAAGATAAAACCTGCATGCCACTAGGAACGACTGGATTTATATAGCTCTTGGGAGCCATTTTTGTTTTTAAATATGTTACATTAGTGATTTGTGCTCAGCGATGTTTGTCATTTAATCACAAATCATTTAGCGTTTCCGCAGGGTTTGGAAATTGTCTAAACTTTCCATTAAATTTGATTTCATTTCATATTAAACATGTTCTTCTGAACACGTTAATTTCAGGTGATTTAAATAAATTTTCGGCAGTGGATATAAAGAGTCCGTTACCCCGAAATAAATCAGTAAAAATAAAGGGAATAGTTCCAATTCTCGCCCATTCTTTCTAGAGTATGAACAATCGGAAACTGAATACCTAAAATCAGGAAGGTAACACAGCGTCCTGATGGAACCAACTCTCGAGATAACCCTCAGAAGAAGGAAGGAGATAATTCAATTTCGAATTAGCCGCGGATTCCAGCACACGAACGAAATCGTTTTGTGAATCTTGGCATTGTGTAATGGCAGTCAGGCGCCATTTGAACCTCCGCAGTTCCTCTCATTTTCACTTCGGGGGCTGGAATGGGGCCGTAGTCCCATTGTTTGCCGCCTTCAAAGCATCTCCTGGATGTAGGAAAATACGACCGTATCTAATTTTCATGCAGGGAAATGAACATCTCGATAGATATACAGTAAAAGGTCGCGCTGCAAACAATTCCGCACTTACAGCTCCATTATGTTTAAAGTTCGTTTTACATCCGCATCCTTGAAACTGCGCTTGGATAAATGTGGATTGAATGTGTATTTATGGATTAGATGCGTTATCCTGGAATGTTGATTCTTCACATGAATTCCCATGAAACGAAAAAATGATATTCAAACATAGGTTTGGTTTGCTGAAAAAAGAAAAGACTTGTGGAGCACTGGACAATTTTAGCCGTTAATACTTAACAATGTAGAATTAAAAATGAATATCAGAAATTTGAAGATCTTTCATTGTAGTATATCAGAAATACGAGTCGTGCGGCCACTTTTCTCATGCCCAAAATATCAATCAAAATCGTACGTGCGGACTCGTGGGATATCTTAAGATCATGTGCTATCTCTCTCAAGCTGGTACGACGGTTTTCCAGAACCCTTTCCTTAATTTTATCGACGTTATCTTCGATCGAAGCCGTCAATGGGCGACCACTTCACGACCGTCCTTGAAGGCTCTGTACCACTGATATGCACGAGTTTTCGATAGAGCATTATCACCAAAGGCCTTTTGCAACATTTTCAATGCATCGGCACACGAAAATTCATTTGCAACACAAAACTTTAAACAAATTCTTTGCTCAGCGTAATCACCCATAGTAAAAATCGGCACGCACACTGACATCGACTGACTTAATCAGCTGTTGCAAACACACTAGTTGACAGATCCCGCTCAAGCTTGGCATAGTAATTAGGGACAGTGGTACCAATCTAGGAAAAAAAATTTTTACCTGCCTCATTGCCCCGCCAGATTTAAATCGATAATTCCCGGTACTTTCTTGACAGAATGTACATTGATATTCCATATGTATATCCTTTTGTTTAAATTCTGGATCAACTAAATACTGTATATTTGTTGTAGGTTCAACAAGTTCTAAAAATAGTCTACACAAAGCCACAATCAAAATCCAGAAGACAAATCATTCATCCAATCAACTCAATTTATCCAAGTGAAAACGCTCCTGTTACCCTACCTACGTACTGCACTGTCAATAGAGGGGATATTCTAAACTCACACTTATGATGTTACCGCATTTTAACCAACAAAGGACCGCAAATTAACCTAGATTCTATTTGAAGACGTGTGGGGTGAAATGAGATGAGTGGTACAAAATAAATTCCCAGTTTTTTATTGAATTGCTTGAAACTTGAATAAACTTTGTATATTTCGGAGTTTGTCAAGTGAGAGTGCATAGGCTATACCAATAAAGTATATTATTCAATCATTTTCAAGACTCCTTTAACAAAAACATCGAAACAACGCATAACCGTATGTTAAGAAATATATTTTCATCACACTAATTACTTTATTTTTTCTAGCTATTAGTCGAATGAAGAAATCCATTATTATTGAGATCATACCCATAAAAACGAACACCTTTCACAGGAATTAGGGTGAATTACATCAGAGACCTTGGTTTCAATAAATACAAACGAAAAGCAATCATCAGTAAATCAATTATCGGTTATTGGAATAAAAAACATCCATGAATCTCTGTGAATCAGAATGACTTCATCATCCAAGAAGTATTATTCGTATATTAAACAGAATTTAATTGTTACAAGAAATACCTCCGAGTTAATGAAAGGCAAATTAGCAACCAATTGATCATCGCTCAAGATTGATTCTTTCAAACGAAGGCTTGGTGTCGTCATCGTCGTTTTCATCAGAAGAAGTTTCCATGACGTAAGTTTGTTTGTACGTGTAAAATCAACGTGATGTATATTTCTGAAAATTTTTCCATGTTAATTATCAAAACTTATGATCTTCAGACGTTATTAAAGCCGATTTTGGCTAATAAACTTAACATAAAACAATTAACAATTATTAGATACTGAATTGTTTCAGCCGTTACTATTTGGTAGTTGATCATAATTAGAAAAAAGTTGTCTGATGATGAGATAGTTCATTTCCCGAAACTCGAGTCACAAGAAAATGTGTAATATATATTTTTTGGTAGTAAAACATACAATTTGTTTTAATATTAGGAGTAGAAATAAGTTTCCGCCGTTTTTTAACACAAATTAAATATTTATTATAGAAGAATGATTTTAAACGATGTGAGACTGCCTGCTGAGTGACTTCTAATGTTAGAGCAAGTTCCTTTTCTGTTTGAGATGAATCTTCCTCCAATAATTCCTTCAATTCTGCATCCTCGTAAATTTTTGGCCTTCCACTGCGATCTTTGTCTTCTACGTCGAAATCACCGTTTTGAAACCACTCTCGACACGTTCTCTCACTCAAAGCACCCTCACCATATGCTTCTACGAGCAATTGATGCGCCTCAGCAGCAGATTTCTTTACATTAAAGAAGTAAACTAATATTTCCCGCGAATGACGCTTACTTGGCCCAAATTTTGACATTTTCAACTTATAAAAATTATATTTTACCAATATAAAATCAATGATATTAATAGGTTATGTCTTGAATGTCCAAACTATTTTTTAAGCCGGTTATCATCTGCGAAAGCTAACCGAAACTCCATGCCGCGCCATCTACAATAAAACGGCGGAAACTTATTTGTACTCCTAATAACAATTATTATTTACAGATATATTCTGTTAGCCTTCTATTTCTACATTTAATTTAAAAAAATTATATTTAATATTATAACTTCAGGAATTAAATTAATGTCATATAAGTACTACTTATATCAAACGACATATAAAATAAACATTCATTATAAGACATCCAAATGAGATAACAAAATCCAATAAATATAAATTGTTAACAAAAATCCTATAAATTAAATATTGAGTACACAAAATTTTGTTTCTGCTCATCCATCTTATTATATTTTACCAATATAAAATCAATGATATTAATAGGTTATGTCTTGAATGTCCAAACTATTTTTTAAGCCGGTTATCATCTGCGGAAGCTAACCGAAACTCCATGCCGCGCCATCTACAATAAAACGGTGGAAACTTATTTGTACTCCTAATAACAATTATTATTTGAATATTTTAATATTTACAGATATATTCTGTTAGCCTTCTACACATTTAATTTAAAAAAATTATATTTAATATTATTACTTCAGGAATTAAATTAATGTCATATAAGTACTACTTATATCAAACGACATATAAAATAAACATTCATTATAAGACATCCAGATGAGATAACAAAATCCAATAAATATAAATTGTTAACAAAAATCCTATAAATTAAATATTGAGTACACAAAATTTTGTTTCTGCTCATCCATCTTATGAAAACACATATCTTTCAAAAATGTTTAAGATAATCTTGAAAATTTCATCATAAAACTATCTTACTTAGAATATTCAATATTATTGGATATCTAACTAAGTTACTTTTTAGAAAATCTCAAGATATGTAAAAACATTACTAAAAAACAAGTTTTAAAAGAGACTCTGCTCAATCATATTCATATCCAATAAAATATAACATCAATCAACAAAAAATATTTATTTACCTTTAACAATTCTGTTTTCATAAGAGGAATGAGCAGAAATAAAATTTTGTCTACTTAAAATATTTAATTTATAGGATTTTTGTTAACAATTTATATTTATTGGATTTTGTTATCTCATTTGGATGTCTTATAATGAATGTTTATTTTATATGTCGTTTGATATAAGTAGTACTTATATGACATTAATTTAATTCCTGAAGTTATAATATTAAATATAATATTTTGAAATTAAATATGTAGAAGGCTAACACAATATATCTGTTAGTTTTTCATCCTTGAATTTCACGAAATTTTCCAATCTTTCCACCGCTCTAACGGTATCTCCATAATTCAAGTCTACGCTAATTTGTACCAACTATCCCTACCGAGAAAGAATGGTCCATATCATTTCCTGAAAGGTCCCGATGGAGCGAGTTAATCTCAAGAGTGCGGTTTGGAGCTAACCATCGGAATCGGTTTAAATTTCATGCTACGGCCAAGCATGAAACCGGAAACCCTTAATCCGGTCAGGGAACTTGCGAAAGTAGACGGGGTGAAGTCTAAAAACATTTCAATCCATATGGGGGGTGAGTTAGACTGATGCGCTATGTCCATGAGCGAACGTCGATACCCAATTCCGATGAATTAGAGGGATGAATTAGAGGGTAAATGAAATATTGGGTTTCCCTGAAGGAACGGTATATTTTGAAAGCATCATGGCAGCCGTATTCAACATTGTTCGAATATTACTAACTGCCATTAGCTTTTAGTGTAGTTGCTGTTAAATTACAACAAACATTCTGTTTGAATATTTCACGATTTACTCAGAAACCTGGGACGTGTTTCATTGCCTATCAAAACAGGAACTTAGTTTCTCAGATATCCCCAAATGAAAAAATCATTGGGAGATAAATCCAGTGATCTTGATGGCCATTTGATTGTTTCATTTGTTTAAATGACACGATCCGAAAAAGTGGTTCTGAAATATTGTGTGACTGCTCCTGTCTTGTGGCTTGAACAACCATCCTGTTGAAACCAGTTATCATCGAAATTGATTTGGAATTATCGGAATGATTTGGTTCTGTAACAGCCACAGATATTTGGTAGCGTTAATATAAGGTTACCGTCAGTATTGAAAGGATCATCTAATTCCCCAGGAACACAGTCCAAACATTTTTCGTGCTTACTGGGTACGTAGAGAAATATTTTTATGTTTATTTTTCCTGAACTAATATCATACCACTGATGGGTCATGCTTTCTGTTCAAGAAAAACGATGACTCATCATTGAACAAGATATTGTTTAAAAATGAACTTTTTTCTTTTTCCACCATCGTTTTACAAAATTCCATCCGTTTTATTTGGTCCTCGGTAAAAATTTCTTGGCTTGTTTGAACATTAAAACAATACAATTCTTTTCAAATTATTATATACACATATTAACTTCAAGAAAAACTACGGCTATTTTATTGATTCACACGATAATTGTTTCGTCATACCATGACTTCATCAGGTGAGTATTAAAACTGAAGAATACAATGCAAAACGTGACCTCAAATACACAGCTCTGGTACAAAAAATAGAGGGGTGGAAAAAGATGGTTTACAACCAATGAAAAATGTTAAGTAGGGGTAGATCTGTTTAAATCTATTTGATCATTCAATAAAATTTGTCTTTTATTATATCTATTGATCTGTAAAATTTCTAAAAGATTTAGTTTCTGACCTTTGTTTTCGATATTTAATATTTCGTTGTTCCTATTAAAAATTATGACCAGTCTATAACAAATGATTGGCATAAATTGTATTTGGTTTTTTATTAATATAACATTTTTTATGTTCTCGTATCCTTGCTTGGAATGAACGGCCTATCTCACATATACACATGGGCAATCACTACATGTTAACTTGTAAACTCCTGATTTTTTGTTTTTAGGAGTGACGTCTTTATTATTTTTTATTAAGCTGCCTAGAGAATTGAAGGTTCTTAAAGAGATTTTCTTTTTTCTCTAAATAAATATCACTCTTTTCAGATTTTTGGCCTAGGTAAGTTAATGAAATAAATTTTGATTCGTTTGAATTTTGGATCTACAAGTGATATTGCTTTCTTGTAATTTATTAAGTAAATTATCAATAATTAAGGGACTAAAACCATTATTGAAAGCTATTTGTTTAATGGTTTTATATTCTCTGTCAAAAATTTTTTTGTCATAGATATGTTAACCAATCTATAAAGCATAATACCTATGACAAAAGAAAATTTTGAATTACAAGAAAGCAATATCACTCGTATATCCTAAATTTCAAAATTCAAACGAAACAAAATTTATTTCAATAACTTACATAGACCAAAATCTGAAAAGATTGCTTCATATTTAAAGAAAAAAAATTATAACATCTCTTTTAGAACCATTAATTCTTTAGACAGCCTATTAAAAAATAATAGAGAAGTCATTCCTAAAAACCAAAAATCAGGAGTTTACAAGTTAACATGTAATGATTGCCCATGTGTATATGTAGGAATGACAGGCCGTTCTTTCCAAGCAAGGATACGAGAACATGAAAAATGTTATATTAATAATAAACCAAATTCAACTAATGCCAACCATTTGTTAAAGACTGGTCATAATTTTGATAGGAACTATGAAATATTACATATCAGAAACAAAACTCAGAAACTAAATATGTTATAAACTTTAGAGATCAATAGATATAATAAAAGACAAATTTTTTGAATGATCAAATAGATTTAAACTGATCCCCCTATTTAACATTTTTCATTGATTGTAAACCACCTCTTTTCACCCCTCTATTTTTTGTACCAGAGCTGTGTATTTATGGTCATGTTTTGCATTGTATACCTCAGTTTTAATACTCACCTGATGAAGTCATGGTATAACGAAACAATTGTGTAAATCTATAAAACAGCGGAAGTTGAAATTTTTCTTATATTGAAGATGAATTTCCGTCAAGTGAAGACCGAGACAATAAAAAAATTCATATTTACTTGTTCCGCAATTTGTCTACTCGAACAAGGTGCACTAGTTTCAACAGCAGCATCTATATATCTCTCTCTTCAGACGATTTTAACTCTTGGATTTTGATGGTTTAACAGTATTGCAATTTTTACATGTTTGTAAACACCCACATTGCTCAAACTTTTCAATATAATAAAAAATAGTGGAACTTGGAAATTGGCTGATCTTCAAATGCAACAATAAATAAATGTATTGTTTCTTCAATTGAGTGACCATCAATTTTTTCTTCTACGGTAAGCATTTGCATTTCCGAAAAGTCTATTTGATTTTCAACTGTTATTGACTTACACACCAGCACTTCTGATGCGTCCAACTCCCCACTCGGGCTACATCTGTGTGAGCATTCTTTTTTCTTTATCATATTATTATTATTATTATCATTATTTAGAGTGAGCGGGCGTCTGTCCACCCTACCACTGCGTCTATTTCGGTTCATCCCTAATTTATAATTCCAGTTTTTGGATAAGACTGATCATCTTATTCGGGGGTAATTTTTTCAGTTCGTAGTGGGCTATAAAAGCCTGACCAAAGACCTCGAATCTGATGCGACTCTTCGGTGGGCACTCTGAGACAATGTGCATGGCTGTTTCAGTGTCCTCAGTACACAACCTTCATTCATCTTCTTCATCTATTATGTGCAAATGAACTTTCAGCTTGCAGTGACCTGTCATAATTCCGGCAAGTGTTCTTAGTTTGGCCCTATCCAGGTGTTCCAAGGAACACCTTCGAATATTTCAGGTCAAGATGGCTCAGCCAGAAAGATTCTTGTCTTGAGTTTATTCGTCGCTTAGCCACGTCATGTGGTATTATCAGAAATGGTTCCGGACCTACCAGAGGCAGCGCAGCTTCAGCAAACGCCAGCCGATCTGCCTCTTCGTAACCCAAACAGTTTGAGTGGCTCGGTATCCAAAGAAGAGTGATTCTTTTATACATACCGAGCCTGTTTAAAGCTATGCGGCAACTTCAGACTGTTTACGTTATACAACAGCTGGATTCCAGAGCTTTAAGTACTGACAGCCTTCGCAGTCCACTCCTGGACATAGACCTCACCTACCAGTCTCCATGCTTCTTTTTCTAGTGCTATCTGATGCCTAGCTCTAGCAACGCTCTCCCTGACATCATTCAGCCAATTTTTTGGCGGTCTATCAACACTTCTTTTGTGCAGCCGTGGTCTCAATTGTACTATGCGTCCACCTTGATTCATCCTAACGGGCGACATGTCCAACCCAGCTGCACTTTCACTGGGCTATACGTGCTATGATATCCCCGACTTTAGTTCTTCGTCTTATTTCTGTGTTTGTAATATGGTCTCTAAGACTTAGTCCCAACATCATTCGTTCAATGGCCCTTCGCGTCGTTCCAAGTGTATAAGCTGATTTGATGGTAAGCGTAATGGTTTCATAACAGGGAGTATACAGGTATTGAATTCTTTTCTCTTCAAGTTAATCAGGATGTTTTTATCCTTTAGAATATGTGACAATTTACCTGTAGCTTCCTATGTTTGTCGGATTCGTCTGTTAATTTCGGCGGTTTGATTTTCCTTACCCAATTTAATAATATGTCCCACATAGACGTAATCTTCAACCCTTTCTATGACCTGATTGCCGAGGCGCACAACTATATCATCAACCGCAATTATAATTTTTGTTTTATTTGGATTCATAGTCAGCCCTATTTTTTCTGATGCCGTTTTAAGCTCAATCAACATTTTCCGTAATTCACTGATATCCTGACTAATAAGAACATCATCTGCAAAGCGAAGATGGTTCAGATATTTCCCGTCAATTCTTATGCCCCTTCAGTCTCATTCCAGTATCTTAAAAACGTCTTCTAATGCAAGAGTGAACAACTTTGGAGAGATGGTGTCACCCTGGCTAATTCCCCTTTTTATTGAAATTGTATTTGTTTCTATATCTTGTGCTATTTTTATCAATGACGTTGTGTTATATATATATATATTTTTTTTTTCAATAGATCTTTATATCTCGAATCAACTCCTGCATTGTTTATGGCTTCGAAGATAGTCCACACTTCTGCGGAATCGAATGCTTTATTATAGTCGACGAAAGCAAGGTGTAGTGGTTCGTTGCATTTTTCTATTAATGATCGGATTGAATCAATATGTTCAATTGCCTTTACTGAATCCATGTGGTCAGTAGGTTGGTAATCATCTAATTTGTTGGTAAGTCTATTTGTTTATAATCCTTGTTCGTAATTTGTATGGATGTGGAAGTAGACTTATAGGGCGATAATTTTCTAATTTTTACTTATCGCCTTTGTTGTGTGATAGAATCACCTAAGCGTTCTGCCATGAATAATACCTTGTGTCAGGAATTTGTTGAGGTGGATTTTGATAGACGCAATTGTTGCAGTTCCGCCCAGCTTTATCATTTCACTTGTAATACCATCATCTCCTGATGCTTTCTTGTTCTTCATTTGGGATAGTGCTGATTGTATTTCTTCCAGGGTGATGTAGGGCAATTCTTCGGATCCAACATTGAGTATTGTTCTGTTGTCTGCCTTTGGTGGTTTTTGGTACTGACTGACTATCAGTAAATATTTTGATTTTGCCGTGGTGGATTCTCCGTTTTATCAGCAGATCTACCGCGGTCTCAATGGAAAATAGTTCTACTTAGAATATGGTTGCGTATTGACCAAAGCAAAGAAATTTGCTCCCATAGACCCCGCTCCCGTTCCGTTCGTCGTTTGCCAGCCGTCTGTGAACAAGCCAAGGCCGGTCCTCAATAGAACCTCAGCATGCTTGGTCCATTCGTCCCGACTAGGGACGATTACACTGAAATGCCGTACTTGGCTTGTGACTTTTGACATTAGATCCGAGGGCATCGATAGGGTGCTGTTCATTAAATGCTCGTCCACCTTTAATTGCTGGGCAAGCCTGCCTCTGTAGCCTGTCCTTATCATAATGCTTTCGATAATTCCAAAGGACGGTCAGAGTCATCTTTCTTATGCATTGAATATCTTATCTCTAAGACGTGATTTTCCGAATCTGTATATAAGTTTCATTTAACAAAAGCGTACAATGGATTTCTATCAAGTAAAGAACCGTTTCGAATAATCCGTTTGATGAAGAGTTACCCAGACTTCCGCACGAGTCCATATTAGGAATTGTTTATCAAGTTCCCTAATTAATTCCGGTTACTAGCAAGAGCTCTCCCTGATCACTCAGCCACCGACAATACCGTCACCTCTCCTACTAGTCAATAAGGTTCGGGGTAGACCAATAAGTTCGTAATCAATCCCAAACGACATTTTCACGTGACTTGATTTCGGCTTTCGCCGATTATTATTTCCGCGAGATCAAACAAGGGGATACCGATGGAAATTTCGTGACGTTGACAATAATTTCCACATCAAACGACCCTAGAGGTGATGAAAAGTCGTTCTGCCAGGGATCGATGGAAATCTTGGAGAAATTCTCGAGTCAGACACTTGTTAAACCGAACTCCATAAAGTATTATGTAGTTTCCCCAGGATCAGAAGTAGGCGTAACTCGAGAGTCGGAGTTTTCTGCAGGATTAGTGAATTATGTTAATCTGCAAATCTTTGGCAACACAACGATGATAATCTGATTTTATTGCTTTGAATATTGGGTTGAGTAGTCCGTTACTTTGTCAAATGGAATAAGGAAATTGATTTGTTAATCTTTTTTTTAATTGAATAACATACATATACAGGTAACGAAAATTATTTTCAGAATATAGGATTTACCAGGTATCCTAGTTTCATCCCAAGCAATGTCACTCGCGCCAGTCTCTGGATCCGTGTAGTGGAAGTTCATCCGAATGAGGCCCTAGTTTCACCGTAAAGGTGGTAAAATGGAAGGCTGAGCCGCGTTGTCCAACTCAGTGACAAGGGTCGCCGCACAGGGCTTCACCCTTAAAACTAACGTACTCTACCCTACTGCAGTAAATCTCCGGATTTTTCTGTCCAAAGGCCGATGCGTTATGTAGCATACTGCGTTACCTCGGGAGGGCGGGGGCCTTCGGGAAGTATTCGTACAACCTGGCCACCCAAATGGTGTTGGACTCGAGGAGGCAGTGGTTGAAAGTCCGCATGCTGGACTAGAAGGGTATTCTATCTATCTGTTCGCAGAAACTCATGTGCAGGATATCTTGAGAAAGGCTTCAGGGTTGAGCGAGACTTGACGGTTCGACCGGCTTCGTCCTGAACCTGGATCATCTCTGGGGTTTGTAGATCTCGACGATACTGCTAGACCGTTGGTGTTTGAAGCCAGGATCAATTGAAAGACTTTACAAGGATTCGTGGGTCTTGACGTACAGGCCTGATTGACGGCGCTCGTACCAGGATCAATTGAGGCATCAATCTTGGGATTATCCTTGTTCATGGGACTGCGTTCGGGTGGGTGGATAAGAAGCCCCTTCGGAGTGTGAGTTGCGTCCCAAAGAAGTCGGGTGCTGACACTGCAGAGCCAGTAGAGGTTGGATAGTGCTTCGCTGCTACCAGTCACGGTGTAGGTTTTCGGACTGAAACCGAAACTGGAAGTTTGATGGGTTCAATTCTTCGGAGTGATTCTCGCTAATGTGCGAGTGTGATAAGGAGTATCACACTGTCTTCTTTCTGGGCAGATTATGGATATTACTGAGTAGTCACCTGGTGGAAGAGCTACGCTCACATGCCACCTAACCTAACTGATAGAATCCACGATGCCCAAAGTGGTGGAGAATTCATCACTTACTACCGGCTCGGCAACATCATTCAGATCCACTCTGCGTAAATCCGCAACGTTTGAAAATAAAAAAGTTTCTTAGGAAGTTAAAAATGTATTCGGATAAAGAAATAATACAAATTCTGAAGTGGTGTTATGGGCTTCACTCGATTCAGGAGACAATAAATTCAGTTGTTGTTGCTTTCGAAAATAGACCAATTCATTCACAATCCACAATTTTTCGAATTATTCATAAGTTTGAGGAACATGGTTGTGTTCAAAACTGAAGATGTGTGCTGCTGTTGTAGCCAGTGAACCTTGTTCGAGCCGTCAAATTGCGGTATTGGTCCCGAGAGTATTTCCATCAACACTCAGTATCCTAAAAAACTCAATGTTTGGACGAGCATTTCAGGAGATTTCAGAATTGTGTCCTTTTTATCGATGAAAACCTGCCAAAAATTTAGGGCTTCAATAAACCTGAATAATTCCGATAGTTCGTCAACTTCCTATTTTGAGGACATTTGATTTCAACAGGATGGTTGCCAAAGTCATAACTCACGAGAAGTGACACAGTTTCTCCAAAACACGTTTACAGATCGAGTAATATCTACTGATCGTGAAATTTCGTGGCCCCCCAGATCACCAGATTTATCCCCAAATGATTTTTTACTATGGGAATATCTGGGAGCATCTATCTATGGGCATGACTTCGGAAGAGCTTCAAATCTTAATGAATTAAAGTTGAAAATCATTCAACTTTGTGGCAACATTGAGCCAAACCTACTCGGAGATATGAGATTATCTCTGTTTAATAGGTTTGGCTATTGTTTAGCTCAACAAGGTGGATTATTTGAACCCCTCAATACATTGAGTTTGTGAGCTTCTGTTTCGAAGTCAGTAGATTTCTTATGATTTTATGTCCGTAGAATTTGTTCCGTTTTATCAGAATTTATTTTAAGTTCATTTTATTTTTAAACAAGATATGGCAAAAAAATTGAAACAATTCAGAACACCTGACAAATATAATTTATTCATTTTCGGTTTTGCGTTTCTTACAAAAACTCCTAATGAATTGTTGATACATTGTACCAATAGAAATAGAAGGAACATTTGTTTCACTAACAATGGCAATTATAAATCATTTCTACCAAAATAAATTAATTCGACTGATCTGCACCAAAAATGACTAATTTATTTTAATATGAATATGCTAATTTTAGAGCATTACGGCAAATTATGGTCTGATTTGAGCATGAGGAAAGTTTATTCTGCGTTGGTAACGTGAAAATATCGAGAATACATTTCTTTACTTGAATTAACTCGAAAAGGTATGTTTTGTATGTATTTTGCATACTTTAGATGAAGTTAGTGTATTATTAATATCTTGGGAGTCTCTGTGTATAGCGAATATAGATACTTCACAGATTTGGAATCACTAGCATACATTGCACTGACGAAAACCAATTAATTTGAAACGTGCGCATGTCTGCAATTTGCCTCTCTGATCTACAAAACATTGTTTGGATTGTTTGTTTGAGTATAGAAGATTGTCGAGTTAGTTTGAGAATTGTTATACAGATGTATGTTATACTGTCTCGATTTCTAGACATTTTTATTACCATAGCTCATACTCCTCATTAATAATTTCTACTGAGTATTGGCTAAATTAATAAAACTATATTTGCAAGGAAATGGATCGAAAGTTTTTCGATCTATTCACATACAAACATGAAATCAACTATATTAGGCTCTAGAGATTCGCCGAGCCTCCAATATTCAATTACAAATCTGATTAGCCCATTTCATTATTTTTGTCGGTCACAGAAAATGGCTTTTTAAAAGCTCCCTAATTCGATTTCCGACATGAACTTTGAATTAGAGAGTATAGGGTTTTTTTATGCTCGGAAACTGAAAGCAACAGTCAGTTTTTTGTGCGATGTTTCATTTCGAACCAAAATCTCACACAAGGTCGCTTACATAAATTTTCAACATCTCGACTTTACGCTTCGACCGGCCTCCTCCTGAATCAGGATCGATTGCGAGACGTTTCTGGGGTTTGTGGATTACGACGATACGGCTAGACCGTTGGTGCTTGAAGCCAGGATCAATTGAGAGACTTTATAAGGTTTCGTGGGTCTTAACGTGAAGGCCGGATTGACGGTGCTCGGGACTGTGATCGGATGAATGAATAACAAGCCCCTTCGGCGTGTGAGTTGCGTCCCAAACAACTCGGGTACTGACTATTCAGAGCCAGTAGAGGTTGGATAATGCTTCGCTACTACCAATCACACGGTGTAGGTTTTCGAACTGAAGCCGAAACTTGAAGGAGGTGGGTTCAGCTGATCGGAGTGGTTCTCGCCATGCACGATGATAAGGCGTAACCCTTATCACACTTTCTGCTTCGTGGGGCAGATAGTGGAGACTGTTAATAGTCACTTTGTGGAAAAGCTATGCTCACATGCGAATACACTAACTGGTAGAATTTACGATTCACGAATCCTATTGACTATCTGAAAACCAACATCCGTCAAGTTATTGGTGAGATATTGCCCGAAATGTGCCAGCGAGTCATCGAAAAGTACCTCACAATCGAGTCCTGTAAGAATCACGCAGAGGACATTTAAGTGATGTTGCATTCAACACATAGGTTCAAGCACTATATTGAAATGAAAATTTTATCGATATTTTAAATGAGAGTTTTTTATTTACGCTTGCTTTCGGAAGCACAAAATGGATTACCCTGTATCTTGTTTTGGCATGATGAAAACTCGTTTTTTAATTGCCTAAAGCTGTTTACTCTTATTGAGAACAAAATTTAGACTGAAAAGAAGATCATTAAAATGTGCATTTCCGACGCATGACAAATATTGATTAAACTTGCTTCACGATGAAGCAGAAGATGTTTCAGAAATCGTTATAAGTTTATGTAATTGAAGAAAAAATGTCAAAATGATATGGAAAACATAACTTTTCCGAAAACATCAATATCCTTAACATCTTATAACAGAATAATTCTGTTAACGAATGCCTTAGAAATACTGTTTCTTTTTTAGAAGAGATATAAAATTAGCACTCATTACACAGCAACAAAATAAGCTGAAAGAATCCAAAGAAAATTCACTACTGATCGTATTTACTCAACAAACATTTAGGACTGTTTCATACCGGCATTATAAAAAACAAATTCCACTCTAAAAATTCCCAATATAAACTTATGAAATTCTTCGGATTAACCTCTCTTTAAAAAGCTCTTTCAAAAAATTCTTCAAAAATATATAAAACACATCTTCAAAAAGACTATTTCAGATTACACAATAATAGCTGCAATTAATTCTCCAGAACCCAGATTTTAATCTAAATAAATCTCATGAAAACATTTAGAATTAAATTTCAAAATATGTCCTAAATACACTATATCACCTCATGGTGGAAATCAACTAATGAAGAATCCAAATAAATATAGAATAATGACCAAATTATTCAGACATCACCTTATACAAATATGTTTAGATTGGATGTTAAAGAATCCCAAGTTCCATCACCAAAAATTCATATAATTCAAGAAGGCCTTTTTATTTTCCTTTTTAAAAGAATATAAAGCACATTCTCCAGAAAAAACCTGATAAATTCCTACCCAAAATCTCCTCAGGAGGGAGTTATTTGAATAAATAATATAATCTAATAAGAAGCGGTTTTTTACTTGATAGAAGGATGATTACAAACTTGGAATATCAAAACAGATTCAATCTGTTAATCTTCCTACAATTTTAATTCCAAAAAATTTTATTCAAAAACTTTCAGAATTAAATTAATGTCTTATAAACACTGCTTATATTTAATAGACATACATTCTGTCAAGAACGTACCGGGAATTATCGATTTAAATCTGGCGGGGCAATGAGGCAAGTAAATTTTTTTTCCTAGGTTGGTACCACTGTCCTTAATTACTATGCCAAGCTTGAGCGGGATCTGTCAACTAGTGTGTTTGCAACAGCTGATTAAGTCAGTCGATGTCAGAGTGCGTGCCGATTTTTACTATGGGTGATTACGTTGAGCAAAGAATTTGTTTAAAGTTTTGTGGTGCAAATGAAGTTTCGTGTGCCGATGCATTGAAAATGTTGCAAAAGGCCTTTGGTGATAATGCTCTATCGAAAACTCGTGCATATCAGTGGTACAGAGCCTTCAAGGACGGTCGTGAAGTGGTCGCCCATCGACGGCTTCGAACGAAGATAACGTCGATAAAATTAAGGAAAGGGTGCTGGAAAACCGTCGTACCAGCTTGAGAGAGATAGCACATGATCTTAAGATATCCCACGAGTCCGCACGTACGATTTTGATTGATATTTTGGGCATGAGAAAGGTGACCGCACGACTCGTACCGAAAGACCTGAATTTTCTTCAAAAACGTCATCGCGAACAGGTTGCTTCAGACATGCTGGATCGCTGTAATTCCGATTCTACATTCATGGAACGCATTATAACTGGTGATGAGACCTGGGTCTACGAGTACGATATGCAAACAAGCCAGCAATCATCGGAATGGGTGGCAAAAAATGAGCCGAAACCGAAAAAACCACGCCAAAGCCGCTCGAAAATGAAAGTGATGCTCATTGTTTTCTTCGATATCCGTGGCGTGGTGCACTACGAATTCGTTCCAGAGGGTCAGACGGTAAACAAGGAGTATTACCTAGGCGTTATCAAACGTTTGCGTGAGCGTATCCGTAAGAAGCGGCCAAATTTGTGGGCGAACAACTCATGGATTTTGCATGACGATAACGCGCCTTCTCACCAAACTACGATTGTGACTGACTTTCTCGCCAAAAACTCAACAAACGTGCTTCAGCAACCACCGTATTCGCCGGATTTGGCTCCCTGCGACTTTTTCCTCTTCCCAAAACTAAAATTGCCCCTTCGTCGCACCCGTTTTGAGTCGATTGAAGCCATAAAACAAAATTCGGCGCGAGAGCTAAGGTCCATCCCGGAAAGCGCCTATACAAAATGTTTCGATAATTGGAAGTGCCGTTGGCATAGATGTATTGGAGCAAATGGAGCCTATTTTGAAGGCGACCCAATAAATTTTGACGATTAAATGTAAAAATGTTGTTTTAATTGAAAATTCCCGGTACTTTCTTGACAGAGTAGTATAAAATCAAAACTCATTATACAATATCCAATGGAATAAAAAAACCCGACAAATATGAATTGTCAATTGAAATTAATGAATAAATAACTGTTTGTTGCGTTCCAAGCATGCGCACTGAACTCTTCAGACAAGCGGAAACGCAGCTTTGCTAGTGACAATATGTTTTGTTTTTTGACCTTATATTTATGAAAACTAAATCTTTTAAAAAAATATACAACTTAATTTGAAGAAATTCTCGAAATATAATTTATTTGATATATTTAAATAAGTTACTTCAAAAACTCTCAGAACATGTAGCACATCCTCAAAAAATAATTAGAATTCAGGTAAGGTGAGGTCAGTTCAATTTAACATTTATGAGATAAAATTAATTAACAATAAATAAACTTACCCATACAACCTAGTGTAATCTCTGTTTGATGAACATATATAATTATATTAGGTTTTTTAAATAAAGAAATTCATTATACAGTGTCGAGTGGTTTAACCAAGACAATAAAGTGCCTTACAAACTTTGTGTGATTTTTGTGGTCAGCGTAGAACATAGAGTACCTTGGATATTAGAGGTACCTAGTTTGAATGTTCATCAAACAGACCTTATCTGAATTTTAATTTTTTTTTGAGGATGTGCTACATGTTTTGAGAGTTTTTATATTTGAATATATTAAATATTTCAAATAAACTAGTTTTGGAGAAGTTCTTAAAATTATGTTGTATAATTTTCAAAAAGATTTATAATAGTTTTCATAAATATAAGATCAGAAAACATGCAATGCGCATGCTTGGAACGAAACAAACAACCAGTTATTTATTTATTAATTTTAATTGACAATTTATATTTGTTGAGGTTTTTATTTATTTGATATTGTATAATGAGTTTTAACTCTATACGTCTATTAAATAAGAGCATATAAGACATTAATTTAATTCTAAAAGTTTCTGAATAATTTTTTTTTTCAATTAAAATTGTAGGAGACTAACAGATGTTCAAAGTTTTTAACAAAATAATCATTTAAAAATATATAAAAATACCTTTTTTATCACTAGACATTTCTGGAACAACTAAGAGATTTTGGGTCCGAATTTATCAGATTCCTTCCCTGGAGAATGTGTTATATATTCTTTAAAAAAGGAAAATGAAAAAGGCCTTTCTAAATTATATGCTAAACTTTTTTTGGTGATGGAACTTGTGATTCCTTAACATCAAATCGAAACATACATGTTAAGGAGATTTCTAAATAATTTGGCCATTATTTTATATTTCTTTTGATTCTTTATTAGCTAATGTGATGATCATATATATGTCTATAAAGTGTTACAGTGTATTTAGGACATCTTTCAGAATTTAATTCTAAATGTTTTCATGAGATTTATTTAGACTGAAATCTGTAGAGGTTCTGGAGAATTAGTTCCAGCTATTATTCTGTAATATGCAAATACTTCTTCATAGTAAATTTCAATTTATATTTGATAATCTTCAGTCCACTTTCATGCCAGCAAAATATCCTCATCTTTTGACGAGCAGTTTATTTATGATAATTGCAATCCTGCCAAATAGTCTGAGTTTCCCAACCCTCAATATTTTTCCGATTACCAACCGGATGTGAAATTCAAATTTCAAAATGAACACGAACTGCTTTAGCCCCTCGCATTCTCTTCTCAAACACAGCCTGAATGAGTCCGTGCAAATAATTCGACATCTCCTGACAAAACATTTATCCAGCGCATATTAAACGGTTACGCCTAATGTTAAAATAATAATAAAACTGGTACTCCAGTTGAAAAAGAAACTCACCGTGTAAAATATAGCGAATATCGCTTCGTTCCTTCCAAGTGCTGCTCAACGTCCGTCTGAAATGAAGAGTTTCATATTCAAATATACAAAAGCGGAAAACTGGGGAATGAATTAGAACTTTCAACTATCCAACAGCCTTAATTAGGGGCTGTAGATTTAAAATTTTCGTTTAATTCGGGAAGGATAATTTTCGAGGAGGGTTTGTTGCATAATAATTTTATTGATGTCGCAAAAGCAAGCACGAATTGCTGAAATATTATTTTCAATTGACAAAAGGGAAGTATGGACAGTTTTCGCAATGAAAGCCAGTGATGAAATAAGAAATTTGCAGAATAGTAGAGTCGCGAACGTTTCTTAGAATTTTGGTTCATTATTTTTGAATGAATTTAAATTTAGAAATATACATTCTGTCAAGAAAGTACCGGGAATTATCGATTTAAATCTGGCGGGGAAATGAGGCAGGTAAATTTTTTTTTCCTAGGTTGGTACCACTGTCCTTAATTACTATGCCAAGCCTGAGCGGGATCTGTCAACTAGTGTGTTTGCAACAGCTGATTAAGTCAGTCGATGTCAGAGTGCGTGCCTATTTTTACTATGGGTGATTACGTTGAGCAAAGAATTTGTTTAAAGTTTTGTGTTGCAAATGAATTTTTGTGTGCCGATGCATTGAAAATGTTGCAAAAGGCCTTTGCTGATAATGCTCTATCGAAAACTAGTGCATATCAGTGGTACAGAGCCTTCAAAGACGGTCGTGAAGTGGTCGCCCATCGACGGCGTCGATAAAATTAAGGAAAGGGTGCTGGAAAACCGTCGTACCAGCTTGAGAGAGATAGCATATGATCTTAAGATATCCAACGAGTCTGCACGTACGATTTTGATTGATATTTTGGGCATGAGGAAGGTGGCCGCACGACTCGTACCGAAAGACCTGAATTTTCTTCAAAAACGTCATCGCGAACAGGTTGCTTCAGACATGCTGGATCGCTGTAATTCCGATTCTACATTCATGGAACGCATTATAACTGGTGATGAGACCTGAGTCTACGAGTACGATATGCAAACAAGCCAGCAATCATCGGAATGGGTGGCAAAAAATGAGCCGAAACCGAAAAAACCACGCCAAAGCCGCTCGAAAATGAAGGTGATACTCATTGTTTTCTTCGATATCCGTGGCGTGGTGCACTACGAATTCGTTCCAGAGGGTCAGACGGTAACCAAGGAGTATTACCTAGGCGTAATGAAACGTTTGCGTGAGCGTATCCGTAAGAAGCGGCCAAATTTGTGGGTGAACAACTCATGGATTTTGCATGACGATAACACGCCTTCTCACCGAGCTACGATTGTGACTGACTTTCTCGCCAAAAACTCAACAAATGTGCTTCAGCAACCACCGTATTCGCCGGATTTGGCTCCCTGCGACTTTTTCCTCTTCCCAAAACTAAAATTGCCCCTTCGAGGCACCCGTTTTGAGTCGATTGAAGCCATAAAACAAAATTCGGCGCGAGAGCTAAAGTCCATCCCGGAAAGCGCCTATAAAAAATGTTTCGATAATTGGAAGTGCCGTTGGCATAGATGTATTGGAGCAAATGGAGCCTATTTTGAAGGCGACCCAATAAATTTTGACGATTAAATGTAAAAATGTTGTTTTAATTGAAAATTCCCGGTACTTTCTTGACAGAGTAGTATACTGAAACTATATAAAAAAACTATCGAATTGATATCCTTATATATAATCAATATAAAATATTTTATAATGTCTCGGAAAAAACCTTTTTACATCCCGACACGGAACGTATTAATACAAATATATTAACAAAAACTATATTTTATAAGTCTGTATATAACATACAAATAAAAGAAAATCACTATTCCAAAATTATCTAAAATTCTCAAAATAAAGGGATCAAATAAAAATAATCGAACAAGAATTCCAACAGTTCGCCATTTCGGTCTCTAGACTCTAGACAAATGTGAATAACTGCAAAACAATTGGACTGATTTATCCCAGAAACGAACTGTCCGAGATATTCGGGCCAGAGACCTACTCCGAAAGTTTCAAGTCTCTATCTCTTTCCATACGAAAATTATAATGTCCAATGGATCGCAATGGAACGCAGATGTGCTCACAAATTTTTTTTAAAATTTTCTTATCAACCGCTCCCCACAAAATTTTGCACGTATGTACGTGCATATGCGCGCAATTATTTCACTCCTAAATACTAAATTTGAATCCACCAAGCTTCCAGTTTCGGCTTCAGTTCGAAAACCTCTACCGGCTCTGCATAGTCAGAACCCGAGTTATTTGGGATGCAACTCACAAGCCGAAAGGGCTTCTTATTCATCCATCCGAACGCGGTCCCATGAACCAAGATAGTCTCAAGATTGATGCCTCAGTTGATCCTGGTAGGAGCAGCGTCAATCCAGCCTGTACGTCAAGACCCACGAACCCTTGTGAAGTCTTTCAATTGATCCTAGCTTAAAGCACCAACGGTCTAGCCGTATCATCGAGATCCATAAACCCCAGAAACGTCTCGCAATCGATCCTGGTTCAGGACAAGGCCGGTCGAACCGACAAGACCCGCTAAATCCTGAACGTGAATTGCTGCGAACAGAAGGAATACCCTCATAGTCCATCATGCGGACGGTCAATCACTGCACCTCCAGTCCAACACCAATTGGATAGCGAGGTCGTACGAATACCTCCCAAAGGCCTGCACCCTCCCGAGGTACTTAGTATGCTACATAACGCACTCGACCGTTGGACAGAAAAGTTCAGAGATTTACTGCAATAGAGTAGATTACGATAGTTTTAATGAAGAGGCCCCATGCTACGTTGGATTCCCTTGTCACTGACTTGATCAAAGCGGCTCAGCCTTTATTCCACCTGTACAGTTAAACCATTCGATCTTCCACCACACGGGTCCAGTGACTGACGCGAATGGTATTAATTTAGGCTCCAAGACTTAACCCTCCATTTCACTGGGATGAATTAGGTTCCCAGTCAAGACAAGCGCCCCCAGCGCGTCAAGCTATAGTGCCATGAGGGGCGCCTCCAAAGCATCAATCATTTCTAGATACTTAGCGTAACTCTTATCCTTGACGGATCCCCACAAAAATAGTCCTTCCAGGTGGAAATGAGCTTTACCGCTAAAGATGATTTTTCTGGGAAAATGAGGATTTTCTGCCATCAACCCACTGGGCGAAGTGGAAACGCATCGGATGCTCACGAGGCTTCACTTCTGGCAGTAGTTGAACTTTCTAAGCCTTCATTTCGAAGTTTTAATGCAGATTTCTCCTCACAGAAGTGCGAGAAATCTTCAGTTCTTGAGCACGTTGATGGATGTTCAGCCATATTCTGGGCTACAGCAGCAATATTTTTAGGTGTGCTCATAGGACGAAATTGTGAAAGAGTTACGTATCAAATAATGATCCAGTTTCCACCAACAACTTGACCCACAAATTTCTGTGAGTTCATTTCTAATGAATTTTGCACGTAAGTTTCTAACAGTTTATATAAAAGGTCCGCTACTTTGGTAATAAGTTTTTAATATTTCCAAGTGTTGTTCAAGTCTACGTCGGCCCGATTTGTATATTATTCTTATTATAAAAGTGATAAGTTTAAAGGTAAACCTATAAACTCAAAAACAAAAATAAATCAGATCTCCCCTTCTTCTACGATTCGAAAAAGAGGGCAATTCAAACAACCGTAGCCTCGACTGGTAATCAGGGCGAATTGTGCCAAATGGAACACGTGTGTTCCACCGCTGGACAGATTCCAAAAGTTCCTGATCACCCTTCAGACTGGCCCATCAAACAGAGCCAGCATATTCCAGAATAGGACGCACGTAGGTTTTGTAGAGTCTTGTAGCTAAATCGCATCTTGCAAAAGTTTTAGATAGCTGGTAGGTAAACTGTTTCGCTCTAGACCTAGCAGTCGAACTGTGGGTAGACCAACTCAAGTCATCTGTGACGGTAACACCCAGGTCACGATGCTGAGAGACACCAGCTAGCCTCTGCCGGCCAATGAAGTAGGGAGTCCTGAGATTTTTTTTGGCAATGTGCAACACTTCTCGTATATGGAGGTAACAATCACCTCCCACACCACTCAGAGAGCTTATTGAGGTCTTTCTGGAGGTGCCCCGTATCAACCAAGGGACAGTTGTAGAGCTTCGTGTCGTCTGCGCACATTGCACAATTGGATGAAAAAAGACGAGGGAGATCAGAAGTGTATAACAGGAACAAGACATGTCAAATATTAAACTAACTTTCTGTCAAAACACGAATGACAGAAGTGTTCGCAGACTGGATATAACCACTACTTCAAAAAGCAATCTCTAGATGGCGCATCCTTTATTACAGTTCTCCCTAACGCGCTAACTGAAATAGTGAACTGTACTCACGATTACTCCTACAGTTACAAACTGTAGATAGGTACCTTTTCATGCTCAAGTCATATCCTGTTACAAACCCAACTTTTTACATTGATGAATAACTTTGGAACATCGCGTCTAAATCGCGTTATAGCCGCGCAAAGTGCATTTCCTCAACAAATAACCCGCAACACCTCATTATGAACTGCCTGGATTGTGTAAAACGCCAGAATGAACAACGACCACAAAACTGGTGCACTCCTGTACAACAACACACACTATCCCTAAATAGAATCACTTCATCATATCAGAAACACTGATGATGTAAACAATGGAGGGTTTCCACCCCCGACCACCCCCCAATCACCAACTTGTTCATTGTCTAAATTGAATACTCGGGAGCGCAGTGGAAAAAGGAGGCCAATAAAACAAACCGGAGGGGATTTTACTCGCCGCAATTATGAATTTTGATGCAGCCGGGTTAACAAGCGAAAAAGGCGATATATTTTTTTTTCGACGGTACGTTCTTTACAGAACGTCGAAGCGTCAGGACGTTTTAATTAAGCGTTAATGGATACCACGACGGGACCGTGGATAAAAACGGATGAAAAAAAATAACCCGACGATGGGGAACAATGCTGGAGTATATAGGTGGTAGGTGACAGGCAATGCGATAAGGGTAGCTCATATGACGGTTGGATTAATCAAATCGGGGAGAATGAATGGGGAGGTTCCGAATTTGTATACATTTAGGATGATTGCACGAAGATTGTGAAGGTTACATCTGATTCAATTAGAGTTTTCGAATCAAAGCGAAATCTTATTTATACAGGCTGGCCAAGTTATCTCTGGTCGAATTTCACAAGGTGATTCTACAGGTAATTTGCAACAACAAATGATAGAAAACAAAGTAATTTCTATAAAAGTGATAGAAAACGAAGTAATTTCTTATTTTATTCTAAAATTCATCATAAAAATTTCTGAAAATGTCTTCCATCTTCTCTGATATACTATAGGGGGGGGGGGCAATTAATTGTTCTCCAAAATCAATAGCAGAGGAAGATGAAAAATTAATCAATTATGTGGACGACACCAACATATTGGTAGGAGCAAAAGATGAGTATACATTGATTCGTGCAGGTACCAACTTCTTCAATAGGACACACGAATGGCTACAGAAGAACGAATTGACCCTTAATGTTGAAAAAACGAACCTTATAGTTTTCAATACTAACAGAAGTAATAAAAGCAAACCAACTAGCATTATTTTAAAAAATAAGGTTATAAATATTGTAGACAGTACTAAATTTCTGGGTGTATTCGTGGATTCATTCATGAATTTCAGAGCACATGTAGAAAATTCAAGTCAGAAATTGTTTCAGATTAATTTTGCAATTAGAATATCTAGAAAATATCTGAATGATAAATCATTGAAAATTCTATATTATGCAAATTTTGAACCTAGAATTAGATATGGGATTATTTTTTGGGGAACTGAAAGAAATTTAGAAGAAATGTTTAAAATACAAAAAAAGAACAATAAGGATAATTTTTAAGCTGAAATATAATGAAATTTGTAGAGAATTGTTTGAGCAAAATATCATCTTCACAGTCTATGTTTCATATATTTACGAATGTGCTGTATTCTTACATAAGAACAAAGAAAAATTCATTCAATATAATCACAGTAATAGTTACAACACAAGAACACAAAATTTAAATTTTCCAATTCATAGATTGACTTTAAGCGAAAAACAGCCGACATATAGTTGTAAAAGAATATTAAATCATTTGCCAAATAAATTTAAGAACATAAATAATCTAAGAATCTTCAAAAACAGAGTAAAATCTTTGATTATAAAACTTGAGCCTTATGAGCTAGGCAATTTTTTTAATGTCACATTAGAGAGCTAACCAATTAATTTTATCTAGACACTATTTCACTTCAGGTGAGCATCTTATCTGTAAACCATATTTGAAATAAAGAAGTATTATTATTATTATTATCATGCGACATAACTCCACTAGATTATTTTCTTTGGAGTTATGTCAAGTCATTGGTTGATGCTGATAAACCAGAAACAATAGAGTCTTTGGAAGCCAACATAACTCGTGTCATTGATAAAATAAGGCCTGAATTATTCGAAAAAGTGGTCTAGAATTGCTCTTGTCGAATGCGCTTCCTCAGAGATAGTCGTGGTGGACATATGCCGGAAATGATTTTTAAAACAAATGTCAAAATTATTTTACAAATAAAAAAAAATTTGGCTTCAATCTTAATTTGAATGTGTTTTATTACAATTTAAAGTTCTATCACTCTAAAAATACACCCGATACTAGAGTTGAAAATAATACTGACCTGAATACATTGCTTTCTAATGAAGATTATTTCAGAGAATTTTCATTGTGAATAGCTTTTGTTATCACATCGTTCACACTAATAATATGCTCATAATGTTAAAGCATTTTCTGTAATAATTTGATCATTATAATTTCGCAATTATACTGCATGAAACATTAACGATCGTTGATACTACCCGTCTTTTAATCTCTTGTGAAGACCTAAAGTTTTTTGAGTTTTTGATTAATACGTTTCGTTTGACAGAATGATTAACATATCGGGTGTTTTTTAGGGTGATAGAACTTCAAATTGAAATCAAACACATTTAAATTAAGATTGAAGTCAATTTCTTTTTTTTTTTTTTTTTGAAAGATAATTTTATGACACTTATGTTGTTTTGAAAATAATTTCCGGCATATGTCCACCACGACTATCTCTGAGGAACCGCATTCGACCCGACCCATTTTGGACAACTTTTTCGAGTAATTAAGGCCTTATTTTATCAATTACACGAGTTATGTTGGCTTTCAAAGCGTCTATTGTTTCTGATTTATCAGCATAAACCAATGACTTGACATAACCCCAATGAAGATAATCCAGTGGAGTTATGTCGCATGATCTTGGAGGCCAATTAATTGGACCATTTGTCGAAATAATGTTATCGTCAAATATTTCTCTTAATAAATGAATTGTTACGGTAGCAACTTGAGGTGTAGCACCATCTTGTTGGAACCCAAACACTTCTAGGTCGATACCATTCAAATTTTGAAACAAATAATCATTGATCAGCGATCTGTAACGAGCACCATTCAGTGTAACATTAGCTCCAGCGTCCTTTTTAAAGAAATATGGATCGATAATGCCTCCAGCGTGTAAAACACACCATACAGTGCATTTTTCAGGATGTAATGGAATCTGCAGAACTTCTTGAGGATTGTATTCACTCCATATACGGCAATTTTGCTTGTTTGCATAGCCGTTCAACCAGAAATAAGCTTCATCACTAAACAAAATTTAACGATAAAAAAGTGGATCAACTTCAAGCTGTTCTAGGGCCCAATCAGCAAACAAACGACACTTATTATGGTCGAGTGGCTCTAGTTCTTGAACCAGTTGAATCTTGTATGGGCAAAATTTGTGGTGGATGCACAGAGTCCAACTTGTTGTGAACGTCGACGAATAGACAAATCTGGATTATTATTAACACTATGACTTGCAGCAGCGATATTCTCTTCTGTATGTACAGTTCTCTGTCTTGTTTTTTGCTGCATCGAGTAGAGAAAATGTTGTCCGAAATCTTTCGATAGTTCGACGAATAAGCTGCTCTGATGGACGATTATGCAAACCATAGATTTCACGAAGTGGTCTATAACTTTGACGAATAGAACACTGATTTGGAAAATGAATTTCAACAATTTGTAAACGTTGTTGCGGCGTGAGTTTTTCCGTGATAATTTGTCAATGCTTACTGAACAGAAATGTCAAAACAACATGGCTCCTACCTTCTGTCAAATCACAGTTATCCCTATCGAGAGTTCTATCAGTCTAAAAAAAACTCCCGATACATCGTTTTCAGATAGAAACCACAGCTTTCCGCAACTTCCTCCATCGATGCCTTAGCATTTTGCATTAGTTATGTATTCTTTCGATGAGCTCGTCACGAATATGAATTGAGAATTGAGGTAGTGTATATCATATCTTTTGAAATACCTCAAAGTAAGAAGTCTAGAGGTGTAAGGTCGGGACTTCGAGCAGGCGATCTGATTGGTCTAAATCATATATGGATACCAGACAAGAAAATGGTGCCACCAAGACGCTGGGAAAAAACAAAGATCTTATTTGTATTTGGGTACGAGAATATAAAACAGTTTACCAATCAATCTAGAGCAATTCTCGTTCAGAGAAACCCTTAAGAAGTTCTTAATCAAAGAGTTGATTTACAGTTTAAAGGAGCTTTTAGCACACGATTAATGTTATAATTTTCAAGGTTCTCGTTGATTAATCAAGTATTTGTCTTCACGTAGTAAATGTGAAAGGTTGTTACTCATTCGTTATAATAGATTTGATTATTTTGGCAGTCCTAATCTGAAGGTGAATAAAGTGCTTCATCATTAAGGTAATTTACTTGTTATATGAAAGTACAAAAAGTTTAAATGACCCTTAAAGAGGATTAATATTTGAAAATTAAAATTGAATCGAGTGCTCAGTTATATTGGGAATTATCTATACTGAAGCTCGGAAATAATGTATTTTAATATAAGTTGAATACAGGTTTGTTCATTAATATCTATAACAGTAGAATGAAACATTCCCGCGCTCTGCACAAAAGAGAATAATACCAACTGAATACATAACAAAGCCAATGTCAGAAACTGAGTTTAATATGGATGGAATTTATTCTACTTCAAAATAGTTTGGAGGTTAGTTCGATTGATCTCAAGGACAGCTGCTCGTAGACTTATTATTCTAAGGAGACGAAATATCTCTTTGTTAAAATCTTATTTGTTGTAGGGCCAACATTCAAACTATTTGGATTACCCCTTAGTTCGAGGGGTTGCCACCCTCTACAAGAAATTTCTTGTACACGGTATTATCATAGGAGAAAAATGTTCCTCATTTTCATTGGTCAATGGATAACTAACTTCATTTGATAAAATATTAATATTCAACTACAACTTTGAGAAACTTAGGAATAAAGACAAAGGTTTATCGGATTAATAATAATATTGTGAGAGTTGAATGCTAAGACGGTTTTAAAAGAAAAATATTCTTAAAAGAGTTTGCCAACACAGGGCTTAGTAGTGTTTACATTGAACCAGTTAAATAATGGGCGATATAATGTTAGTCTCATTAGAAAATGTAAATAATTGGGTCTCTTTCAATATGTCTCTCTCGTACCTAACTTAGCATCAAGATGTCCCAAAACTGCAACTTCACTAGCTTCATTAACTGTAGGCTTTTCAGTTTCGCGTTTTTTATTAGCTACATTCCCTGTCTCTAGAATATAAAGTGTGTTTCAATAAGAGCGCAAGATTTGAATTGCGCTCCATGTTCGACAGTCATAATGCCACATGATTATGACGTGATAGATCGAAAGTTGACAGATGGGAGTAAGTAAACATGAAGCATTACACGGTAGAACAACGCGTCCCGATTGTTAAAAATTATTATCAAAATGGTGAAAGTTTAATTGCCACTATAATTCCCAAATGTATATTTTCTAAATCAATAAATATTTCAATACTTTGATAGAGAAAACAATGTTTTATTGAACACTGAAATCTTGCGCTATTATTGAAACACCCCCTACTAACATTTCGATCTTGATGTTGTTCATTAAATAGGTGACCTATTGTATTATTATCCTGATACTGATGTATTTACACATTTATTGTTCATAAAAAGTCCCTTTCCACAAGGAAATAAACCATAGTATTTAATTTTCAAGAATACAATTAACTTAACTACTAACCGATTCTTCCAAATTCGTTACCAGACAATAAATTAGAATCCAATGTTTTCACGTGAGTTCTGTACATCGAATCCATTTGAAATAATACTTTCACACTTTCCACTGACATACATGCTCAAATCGAATAACTGACATTTTAGCGTTTATCGGTCGGAATTGTAAAATTTAGAAATTGTAAAGAGAATTGTAAGTGCTTTTAAAAGAAATCTTCCTATATCTGCAATGTCATGTTGGTATAATCCTTATCCTCGCTTGGGGCTAAAAACAGCGGAGTCAAAAAAAAACCCGAAAAGAATATCACCCTTCAATCAAAAATCGACAGGTCTAAGTGATTCATGAAAATTCGTTTCGTTTTCAGTTGGCCATGCTGTATAATTAATATAAGTTCAGAGGGCGCCATTTGCAACTTTTGAGGTTAAATTGTAATTGATGCAAGTTTTGGAATTGTGCAGATTTCGTGCTATAAACCATAAATCTACATAAATATTGATACCATTTTTAAAAGAAACTTGACAGATATTCTGGAAGACGCCCAATTCAAATAAATTTCGATGAAAAGTTGTACGTGTTTTCATGAACAAATAGCTGAATTTTTCCTGTCTTTAATTGACATTCTATATATTCCTTACTTTCAATAACAATAACTTTATTCGCAGAATAATTGTTCACAAGGAAATGAGAAATCGTCAAAAGAAAATACTTATATGGAAAAAGAACTAAATTCTGGAAATCACAAGACAATGGTTAAAAAATTATAAAATAGAATATTGTTCAATATCTATAATTGAATTGGTAGTTTGTTGTTTGAACTTTTTATGATTTGTAATATCTCTAATAGAATTTGGTAATATATTATGAATTTTGATACACACATACTTGGTGTTTGGTGTTGATGTTTAGGAAAATGGTAAGGAACTGTCCATCTTGTTTTATTCATATTACGCAGATCTTCGACGTAATGTGATTTTTTTTCAAAAATAGAGCACATTCTATGATGCATATCCCAATAAAAGTAGGAATTTTGTTTTGTCCAAATCTTCCCCTTCATGATTCTCGATAATTAACCCAAAGAACAACACCATATTTCATCAAAGAATCGAAATTTGCGAAATAAACTGATCTTAAGAGCTTCCTATCTACCCGGCGAGACAATAACTATCCGATTATAAATATAAAATAATTTCAGCGAATAAAAAGGAAAAATTTAACCAAAAAAATATGATTAACAAGACCGAGAAATAAATATAATCGGTAATGATCTAACTCATAGAGATTGAAAGTGAAACCAGCGCCATCTATAGAATAGAAACAACTTCAGTATCTTCAGCCTAACATTGCAAGATGCCCAAAAACACATGGCAATATTCATCCATACTGAAAATAAACATGAGAAGTTCTTTGAATCAACCGAACGTAAGAAATTTTTACTTGTTCAACAAAAATAAAAAAGAACGAATGGGAATCGACAAGATAAAAATGCTACACTGTACACTTCATTCGATAGAGACCTGTTGCAGACTCTAGCGGCATTAACACCATTTTCTAAGACTCCTACCTTCTGAACGAGGAAGTCCCCGAAGCACCTTCACGATATGACATCTAGAGGAGAACTGACCACTGGTCACCACAACTGGATCAACTTATTGGCGAGCAAATGGTCCCTCAATAACACCATTATATTGGAAGGGTACGTGGTCACAATTGATTGTTGACACGGTCGTCATAGAGATATTTTGGAATACAAACAATTCCTAGCACATTAGATGAAATTATTTGTGCCCTCTAAAGAGTGGTAGGGGTGATGAATGCCGATTGGAAAAGAGAGGGGTGTTATGTGACTCGTGAAGCAAGAAAGGGTAGATGAGGGGAAAATTGTACATTGAAATTATACATCACACAGTATTGCATAATATGATTATAATATAATTACATATAATAAAAGTAGACCGTTTCCTGGACTAAGTAATGAGCAGTTTGTGGATTATTCATAGAATGTTTCAATGAGAGCTTTCCATATGTCCTTTTCAAATGTTTTATTCATAAAGTATGTATTACACTGTGAAGATTGAAGCATATGGCTATTGTACCTAAAACGCCTTATTGTTTATTCAAACCAAAATATTTTATTGAAACACTGATCAAGTCAATTCATCAAAACTGTTCCCTAAAATATTCCAATTTGGGCGTAGAATAGTATACATGTAGATCAACCCATTTTATTAATATAATCTCTGCAAAGTCTACACATGATAATATTGTTGAAATAAAAATCAAATAAGTTTCTGAGAAGTATTTTGTTTTAATTACAGGACTTAATGATTTTTACTGTTTTACACTGTCAGTTAATCTGAAGGTTAGGGTTGAACCCCAGAAAAGTGTTACAAAGTTGCTGGTCAAACACATACCAAGAGTTAACCGTCGATTTAATTAACCAAATGAAAATCCAATGAATATCAAAGAAGATTTAATCTGTTAGACTCCTATAAGTTTTAATTTCAAAAAATTTTATTCAAAAACTTTTAAAAGTAAATGTCTATCAAATATAAGCACCGCTTACATTTAATAGACATATCAAATCAAAACTCATTATATAATATCAAATTACAATTATTAAATTGTTGGTTAAAATTATATCGGTTTTCATATTTATTTGAGGTTGGCAACGGATCAGATGTCTAATTTAACTCAGAACCATAGGAATAAATAAACATCCGACTGAACAGTTGGAAGTAAACAATAATCGAAGAAGTGAGGTAATGTTACTATGGTTAACTCTAAACCATTGGATTTTCATAATAAGTAGAGGTTTTTTACTGGAAAGAAGGATCATTAAAAGATTTGAATATCAAACTCATTATATAATATTAAATGAAATTTACAAAACCCAACAAATATAAATTGTCAATTGAAATTGATAAATACATATTTGAAGGAGACAAAATTGTATTTATGATCATATATTTATGAAAACTAAATCTTTTTCAAAAATACAAAAAATAATTTTAAGAACTTTTCCAAAACTAATTTATTTGAAATATTTAATTTATTTAAATATTCAAATAAGTTACTTCAAAAATCTCTCGAAACATGTAGCACATCCTCAAAAATTAATTAATTAGAAATTAAATAAGGTCTTTCCGTTACTTTGAACAAAAACCCTTTGGTTGTCATTTATTTAAGAGCAAAAGTACTTCACATTAACGAAGATCCTTGTTGTTCAAAATGCTATCGGTTTGCATATTTATTTGAGGTTGGCAACGGATCAGATGTCGTCTAATTTAGCTTACAACCATAGAAATATTATATAACCTCTATTATTCAAGCCATTCTGCATTTTATACCTAACCCAAATAAACATCCGACTGGACAGTTTGAAGTAAACAATAATCGAACAAGTGAGGTAATGTTACTATAGTTAAAACTCTAAACCATTGGATTTTCATAATGAGAGGTTTTTCCTGGAAAGAAGGATTATTAAAAAATTTGAATATCGAAACAGATTTCATATGTTAGCCTCCTATAAATTTTATTCAAAAACTTTTAGAATTAAATCAATGTCTTATAAGCACTGCTTATTTTAATAGACATATAAAATCAAAACCCATTATATAATATCAAATGCAATTAAAAAAACCCAACAAATATAAATTGTCAATTAAAATTAATAAATGAATATTTGAAATTTGTTTCTGATCTTATATTCATCAATTTGAATGTGAGTCAATACTTGATAGAAGTAAACTTTAAATGACTTTAAATTCAGAATTACATATTCTAATCTCTAAAATATATATTGAAACTATATACAAAAACTATCAAATTGAGATCCTTGTATATAATCCGAGACATTGAAAAATATTTTATATTGATTATATATAAATATATCAATTTGATAATTTTTGCAATAGTTTCAATATATATTGTAGAGGTTAGAATATATGTCTGAATTTAAAGTCATTTAAATTTTACTTCTATTAAGTATTGACTCATATTCAAATTGATTTTTAAGTTGTGAAATAATTTCATATAGAGTAATTATATCCACAATATATTCCTCAATTATTTATTATTTTTGAAATTCTGTTTTTTTTTATCATGGAACATTATTTGGGGTGAATAATGTTTTGTTATTGTTTTTCTGTGTTCCGAGTACAAATAGTTACAGGATATACATAACAATATAGATAATTTCTGTTTTATTTTGGATACTTTATAGCTTACTACAAGTTTATTCGTTCCAGGTTTTATCTTATTTTGATAAGTTGAATTTTGATCTTGTTATATATTTGAACATGAATTCAATACATTTCTGATAAGGTCAAATAGGCCGAAATAGCTATCAAATGTTCTCGTTCTATTATTTTTATTTGATCCTTTATTTCCATAATTTTAGATAATTTTGGAATAGTGGATTTTCTTGTATTTGTATGTTAATATACATACTTATATAGTTTTGTTAATATATTTGTATTAATACATTTCAAGTCGGGATGTAAAAAGGTTTTTTCCGAGACATTGAAAAATATTTTATATTGATTATATGTAAGGATATCAATTTGATAGTTTTGTACATAGTTTCGATATATATATTGTAGAGGTTAGAATACATAATACTGAATTTAAAGTCATTTGATCTTATATTTATCAAAACTTATCTTTTTCGAAAATACAAAACATAATTTTAAGAAATTCTCCAGAACTAATTTATTCGAAATATTTAATATATTTAAATAAGTTACTTAAAAAATTTCTCAAAACATGTAGCACATCCTTAAAGAACAATTAGAAATTAAATAAAGTCGTGCTCAGTCCAACTTATTTAAATATATTAACTATTTCAAATGAACTGGTTTTGGATAATTTCTTAAAATTATGTTTTGTATTTTTGAAAAAGATTTAGTTTCCATAACTATAAGATCAGAAACAAATTTTGTTTCCTTTAAATATTTATTTATTAATTTTAATTGACAATTTATATTTTTTGAGTTTTTTTTATTTCATTTGATATTATATAATAAGTTTTGACTTTATATGTCTATTAAAATAAGCAGTTCTTATAAGACATTAATTTAATTCTAAAAGTTTTTGAATAAAATTTATAGGAGGCTAAGAATGGCTTGAATAATAGAGTTTATATAATATTCCTATGGTTCTGGGCTAAATTAAGACATCTGATCCGTTGCCAACCACAAATAAATATGCAAACCGATATAATTTTAACCAACAAGCACCTTCGTTATTGTGAAGTTCTTTTGCATTTAAATAAAAGTCAACCAAAAGATTTTTGGTCAAGGTACCAGAAAGTTATTACTAACGATTAGATTATTCAACAAAAATCAAAAGAATGCAAGGTTTTATTCCTGATATATATTATTAACAAACGAAATTAATGAACTTAACTTTCACGAATTCAATAGTATATGGTATACCATATTTAAGTTTATATTTCTGATAGAAAAATACATCAATAGGTATATGGGAATGGTTGAACAATATAAGAATTTTTTTAAATATCACGATAATTCAATAATGCATATTAGAGTCGCAAAATTATCTACCGTTATTCAACATCAACGTGTATTTCTTAATTCGGAAGAATTTGTACAGAATTAGTTGTTAGCGTTGAAATTATATCCGAATTCTTTCGATTGAGTGTCAAATGCCTGATGTATGATTGCTCTGTTGTTTTGTTTAATCTTCCACCAGTTTGGTCACTATAAACAATAAAGCAATCATTTATTCATTTTATCTTCATCGTTTTCAGTGGAAATCCCTGAATTGTTTTGATAGTTCTGAAAGGTTTTATTGATTTATTCTTGAAGGCCATGCTTCCATATATTATAGAAAAAAAGTTACTTAAATCGTTGGCAGAATCCTCTTGTCATCGAGAATTAGCATTTGCAGATCGAACAATGCAAAAAAGTTGCCGAAGTCACTGTTAGGCCATAAATGGCATAAAAATTCCCATGTGATTAACTCTTTTTGTCGCATATATGCTAAAATTCACTTGGTTTTATTTGAATTTTATTAACCTGTCTCTTTTTTTGGCCAACTCGATACAACTTTCAGACAGTATCTATTCCATGTTTGCTTATAAAAACTGACAATAAAATATTAATACAATTAACAATTTATTATCTTTATTTATTCAAATTTGAGTTAATCTATTATGAGATTTATTTGTGTCAAATAACAACAAAATATGGTATTAAACAATATATTGGCAGTTATATATCTGTTATTATTATTCTCAGTTTTATCCAAATGATACCATGAATATGAGTGAAAAACCAAAATATAATTATTATATTTATTAATAATAAAAACAAGTATATATATTGTTATGTAATTATATTAAACAAATTTTAGTAATGAATACTTATTAGATCACCCTTGTATGTAAGTGATGTATTCTATGCTTCCGGCTAGCTCTTCATATTATAATTTTGAATAATTGAAATTAAAACATTATTAAATCTGATTTGATATTTGAGGGAGGGTTCAATTTGAATTTTCTAAAAAATTGAATTTTAAATTATATTTTATGAAAGTAATTTGAAATATTATAATCAGTGAACAATAACCTGAATCTAATTCTATGTTAACCTAACCTTATCTTAATATCCTAACGTAATTCTAATGTAAACAGTGTGTGCTATTTCTAAACTTCTTTGTGGAAAGATTAACAGGATTGAATTTTAATACCTTTGGTAAGTTTGTTCTTCAATTTTTTGATTGTTCCTTTTTACTTGTCCCTTTTTCTTCGTTTCAGGAATAAAACTGGTTTCGTTGGAAACAACACTTCTAGAACGTTCTGAAATTCACAGGCTACTTTGTTGATTTTCTTCGATCTATCCAACTCGTTTGAAACTTGATTTCTATGTGATATTTTTCCATTCACATTCAGGTAATGTATTTTCTGGATTCAATTTCCATTCACAATAACCAGATAATCTTCTTTTTTCAGATGATGTTACTTTTTTGGCACTTTTTTAATTATGGACCGACAAGGATTCTACTCTGCATATAATTGGAGACTGCCGACTTTTTCTGTGTCTGCTCTATTTATAGTTTTCAAGAAAAGTTGAATTTCAAAGCTTACTAGCTTCTGTCAAAATTATACAAAAATGATGCTTTTGATGATTTTACAAAATTTACAATATTTCCTGGTTTGAAATTACTTTTGAAAATTAGCTTATTTTTTAAACTACATTTTGATGTCTGTTTCATGTTAAACAGAACAGTAAAAGTCTTGCTTTTCCTTCGTAAAGTATTTCAAGTGTCAAAATTTAACAAATTTTAACTTCTAATGCTTATAACTTATAAAATACTTAATATTACTTATGAAATTGATTAAATTTCTTTAGCTTAGATGCTATTACAATACTATTGATGCCTAAACATCTTGAAGGATCTCTCTTACATTAATCATTTGAAAATATCTGACGTAGATGCTATCTTTCATTGAATTAAGTGAATTTTGATCAAATTTGTCCTATTTACATAATTCTGGTAAGTTATATTTAATTAGGCTTGTTCTTTGTTAACAATTTCACTAAAGTTTATATGTGATTCATTTTAATAACAAATCCTTTCAACAAATTCTTCATCAATTTCAAATTGGATATCTAAATTCAAATTACTTCTATTTATTGCAACTTTGGCTGTTTTTACATTGTATAATTGTGAATTGAAATCTCCCTGTAAATTCTTTTTATAAACTGTCAACAAGATTACTGTTTTTTGATTACCGTTCAAAGAATTTTCAATCGACTAGTCGTTATGTATCCTGAATATGTTTTTTCTTCATGATTTTAGCTTGTGAGTGTTTTTACGAATTGAATTATTAATATTTCTGTCAGAATGGATATTATTTAATTAATTGTGCTCTGGTTATACTCTAACGAGTCAACTTATATACAACGGTGAGTATTTTCCTTTATAATTTTATGTAATTATTTATTTTAACTGTAAATACCATGACAATATATATATATATATATATATATATATATATATATATATATATATAAATATACATATATACCCCAAAAAATACTTTACAAACTTTGTGTAATTTCTATCGACAAACATGGAATACTTAGTTTTGGCTATTTAGAAAAATCACTACAGTTCTATATATGTTTGCCGGAAAACATAGTTGTTCGGGTGAGATATATTTTTATTAATTATTTTTATTTTTTTGATACAAAGTGGGACTGAAGATTGATCGACGTGGGAATTCCAAATGTCCTTTTTGTAGATGTACTGCATGTTTTTTGAAGGAACTTTGTTAAAGAGAGTTATTTTCGAAGAAATTCTTGAGGTTATGTTGTGCATTTTTGGAGAGGAATTTGATTTTTATAATACATCGTTACGAAACAAACGTTTGTATCATTTAAATGTTCATTTAATATTTTTAATTAATATTCTATATTTTCTTTGGGTTCTTTTCTTTCTTTTGGTCCTGTGTAATGAGAGTTAAATTTATATGACAATTAAATTGAAACCGTGTTTTCTAAGACATTTATTTTATTTGATTTTAAAACGTTTTTGGGAAAAAAAATTTATAAAATTAAAATTTGTTGTGAGGTTAGCAGAATTAATCTGTGTGCCTTCTATCAAGTAAAAACCCCGTTTTTATTATTTTATTGCTGCTAATAATATTGTTAGCGGGTACCTTAACATTGGAGAATTGCTATGAAATGAATGGTAGACATTTGGACAAAACTTCTCATAGAAGATAAATCCTCATCGTTATACACTCAACCTTTATTATTAAAATGATCCCAGCCCTTTTTATTATGTATTCAGAGCATGTTTAAGATTAAAATCAGCCTTTATAATGAAATCATCGAATTGAGCTCTGCCAATTTGAGCAACTTAACTTTAAAAAACTCCCTTTATTATCAATAATCGTTATTTGGAGAAATTCATTATCTGAATCGACCACCATTCGAAAATCCCCAATCGCCAATCTGTAATGCATTTATTTCATTAAAACTTTTGCATTCCAAATCGAAATATTTGAATAATTTTTTCCGGGGAAAGTCTTCGAAGATTTTCCCATTAGGATATTAGAGATAAGTGCCAATTCTCTATCCTACTTTCCCTCGGGAAAGAGGAATTGGAAACGCGAATGGTAGAATTTACATAAACGTTTCTGGAAGCCATAAAAATTTTTCAATCTCTTGCATAATTAAGAGAATTCACAATAAACATTGGGATTGAAAGAGATTAAATGTTATTTATAGATATTATTGAATATAATTGGTCTTCACATTAATTTTTTTAATATTTCTTAGTGAAACATTTGAGGGTTAATGGATGGTTCTCAGTATAAATTTAATTATCAAAAAATGAGCGCGTGGCTAAATTTGAGGTTCTCAAATTATATTTATTTTTGAGGTATGTAGCAATTTTCTCAGAAATACCTTTAGTGTATTTTAAGGGAATGTATTTAAAATTTTCTTTTATATTAGAAAACACCATATTTAAAGCTATTTCATTATTTTTATTCATTAACAATTTGTCTATCAACTTAGGATCATAGTCATTATTGATAGCTATTTGTTTAATTATGTTAAGTTCTGAAATATAATTTTCTCGATTCATGGGAATATTAACTAATCTATGGATCGTACAATTAAATGCTGATAATTTCTGATTTAAAGGATGATTTGATTTATTGTGTATAATAGAATCCGTATAGGTTGGTTAGTGAAATATTGAAAAATCATGTGAATCATTTATTCGAGTAACAGTTAAATCAAGAAAATTATTAGAATTATTATGTTCGGTTTCCACAGTGAATTTAATTGAAGGATGTAATTCATTGATGAATACAAAGAACTTTTTCAAAAGTCTGTCTGTACTTGTGAAGCAACATAAAATATCGTCTACATATCTATACCAATATAAAAAGTATTTCTTAAGGGGATTTTGGTGAATTTTAGTTTCAATATTGTCCATGAATATTTCTGCTAATAAAGGACTTGAGGGATTTCCCATAATCAAACCGTTTTCAGATTTATAAATTTTATTTTTTAATTGAAAATAATTTTGTTTAGTGCAAATATGTAGACATTCTAAAATATCTTCTTTGATAATTGTATTACATCTGTTGTTGATTAATACATTACCTCCTAGTTTAATTGTTTCGTTTGGTGGTATACTTGGAAATAAATTTGGTACGTCAAATGAAATGAATTTAGCATTATGTGGTAAGTGGATATTCTTTGTTTTATTTGCTCAATAAAAATTTATTGTACTTACTGTAATATAAATAGCAACGGATTTCGGAAACAAGCTTTGTTGTTCAAAATGTAATCTTGCCTGATGATGCTACTGTGATAGCGAAACGATTGTTGTAAACAAAACAATAAAAATTTGTGAAAATCAGAATAACCTTATTTGAACGTGTAAAATATTAATTTATTGGTAGTACAACATAGTAATTTCTTCAACTTGTTTTAATATATTTTTATTATTAGGAGTACAAATAAGTTTCCGCAGTTTCATTGTAGATGGCGCGGCACGGAGTTTCGGTTAGCTTTCGCAGATGATAACCGGCTTAAAAATAGTTTGGACATTCAAGAACAACATAACCTATTAATATCATCGATTTTATATTGGTAAAATATAATTTTTATAAGTTGAAAATGTCAAAATTTGAGCCAAGTGAGCGTCATTTGCGGGAAATATTAGTTTACTTCTTTAATTTAAAGAAATCTGCTGCTGAGGCGCATCAATTGCTCGTAGAAGCATATGGTGAGGGTGCTTTGAGTGAGAGAACGTGTCGAGAGTGGTTTCAAGAGTTTAAAAACGGTGATTTCGACGTAGAAGACAAAGATCGCAGTGGAAGGCCAAAAATTTACGAGGATGCAGAATTGGAGGAATTATTGGAGGAAGATTCATCTCAAACACAAAAAAACTTGCTCTAACATAAGAAGTCACTCAGCAAGCAGTCTTCTTTAATAAATATTTAATTTGTGTTAAAAAAAACGGCGGAAACTCATTTGTACTCCTAATAATTACTTTTAGTTTATAGATACGAAGTTGGACCGACGAGATATCGATGTTGTATTTCCAAATGGTTTTTTGAAGATTTTTTAAAAGAACTGCTTTTAAAGAAAATATTTTTGAAGAAATTCTTGAGGTTATGTTGTGCATTTTTGGAAAGGAATTTGGTTTTCCTAATACATTGACGCGAAACAAAATTTTACATCCTTCAAGTATGCATTCAATATTTTCAATTAATAATTTATATTTCTTTGAATCCTTTTATTCCCTTTTGTGCTGTTTAGTTGTTACTATTTAACAATTTAACACTAATGTTTTAAGAGCCACCTTTCGAAAACGGGCCCAATAACAAAAAGATAAACTTTGTGTATGTGGCGCCATCTGCATGTTGCGCCGGAAACTTATCAGTCGACATTATAGTCCCATAATCCAAACATGTCGACTTATTCGACTTCAGAAAGTCGTTTAATTCATTTGCACCACCCTTCATTCATTTCCAACAAACTTCGCAGATCGCCCTTTTTCTGTGTCCAATGTCGCGGCAATTCGATAAATGAATACCGAAGGATTAATTGAATAAAAATGTCTTCCTGGATGAATCGAGGGTCTTTTCCAACATCTGCAATTCAAGTACGCCCCGTGATTTCAGGAGTTGATTAATTAAAATGGGGAAAGATGATGAAGCTTCCACATCATCGCGAATTATAAAAGCGTCTTTCTGCATGTTTCAAGAGCGCTGGGACGCGAGTTATTAGGTTCTGTGCCGACTTCACTCGAAAGAAATTTATGCTAATAAATAGTATTGATGGTATTTTAAATCGATTGAATTATTAAATCCGTTGCATATTAAAATATGTTTCATCAAATCCACAAAATTTATTCATAACAATATTGACAGGATTTGTTTCACTGTTCAATGTGGAGAATAACCAGTTGCAGTGAGGTGTGGGTGTTTTTTTAGAGTGATAGAACTTTAAATTGAAATAAAACACATTCAAATTAAGATTGAAGCCAATTTTTTTTGTTTGAAAGATATTTTTATGACATTCATGTTTTAAAAATAATTTCCGGCATATGTCCACCACGACTAGCTCTGGGGAACCGCATTCGACCAGACAAATTTTGGACCATTTTTTCGAGTAATTCAGGCCTTATTTCACCAATAACACGAGTTTTGTTGGCTTCCAAGGCGTCTATTGTTTCTGGTTTATCAGCATTAACCAATGACTTGACATAACCCCAAAGAAAATAATCCAGAGGAGTTATGTCGCATGATCTTGGAAGCCAATTAATTGGACCAAAAAAATAAACTTTATATGAAAGTCCCACCCTATTTTTTGACAAGGAATCACCCCCTAAATTTTTTCGCAACTATTCATATGCACCCTGCATATCGCGGTTTTAATACTTGAAAAATTCCTATTCTACATAATATGCACTTATATGTAACATGTATACGTTATCGGACGTTCGATATAAGTAAAAATAAGAAAATATTGGTTTGTGTTACTGCCACACGAAAGCTTGTACAAAGGGAATGAGTATTTTGAAGTATAAGACTATATTGTAAGTTCCTTATTCCCTTCGTCGGTAACCTTGAACAACATCTACCAACTACGTCATTGTTAGTGTGGAGGGTAGCATTTCTGCCTATTTTTGAAGGACTTGAACGAAATAACTAAGTATATATTATAAGTTTTGAAATTTTTTTTGCTTATTGGTAATATTTTCAATTTCAATATTTGCTGTTAAATAATTCTAAGAAAATGTCAGAAGTTTGCTTCATTTGTGAAAAAAACTTTGAAAAAAAGTGAAGTCGTTGTAGATGATGGAATGAAGACTTTGATCGATGCAAGTGTTGAAAGAAATTATAAATTTTTTGAATACTTGTAAGAAAACAATCTCTGTCCATGTATCATAAAATGTTCACTCGAAAGAGCAGTCTTGCTGTGGCTAAACCACCGCGCGAGACAGAGCAAGGTAGTACATCCTTGTCTTTTTTATATTCATTCCAATGGTTTTTCTGGAGAATGTGCTATATATTTTTTGAAAAAGGAAATAAAGAACTATTTAAATTCTAACTGAATTTTCAGATTTTTCTTGAATGCTGTTTGCTGGATGATCACGGTCAATATTTTATATTTTCTCGTGATTTTATAAAGTGAAACATTTTATAACAAAGCCAACCGATCAATCACATACAATGTATTGCTTCAAAGGCACCATACAGAATGTGATCGTTTGATCACTGGAGACGAAAAATGAATCTTATATGATAATAATCCAAAACGCAAAAGGCAGTAGCTCTCTCCAAGTGAATCTCCACGAAGTGCTGCGAAGCCAGATTTATATCTCAAAATGGCGCTTCTGTGTGTTTGGTGCAGTATACGTGAAATTGTTCATTTAGAAGTGCTGAAACCTGGACAAACTGTTAATGCAGATCTTTATTGTGAACAATTGGATCGAGTAAACCAATCTTTAACCAAAAAGTATCCGGCGATTGTCCACAGAAAAGGCGTTATTCTGCAACACGACAATCCAAGACCGCACTGTACAAGACGAACCTTAAAAAATATTAATGAATAGAGGTTGGAGGTACTGCCTAACCCACCATAGTTGCCCGATATCGCACCCTCGGATTTCCATTCATTCTGATCGCTACAACATTTTCTTAGTGGTAAAAAAATTTTAAATTTGGATGATGTCCAAAAGATCGGGTGTTTTCAGAATGATAGAACTTTCGATAGGGATAACTGTGATTTGACAGATTTGACAAATCATCATGGGAAGACTCACGCCGCAACAATGTTTACAAATTGTTGGAATTCATTTTCGAAATCAGTGTTCTATTCGCCAAACTTATAGAGCACTTCGTAAAATTTATGGTTTACATAATCGTCCATCAGAGCAGCTTATTCGTCGAACTATATATAGATTTCGGACAACATTTTCTCTACTGGATGCAACAACAACAAGACAAAGAACTGTACGTACAGAAGAAAATATGGCTGCTGTAAATGATGATCCAGATTTGTCTATTCGTTGACGTTCACAACAAGTTGGACTGTGTGCATCCACCACATGGAAAATTTTGCGTAAAGATCTTGGTCTACAGCCATACAAGATCAAGAACTAAAGCCACTTGACCAGAACCATACCATCTCGAGATACTTTACTGAAAAATCAATCGATTTTTATCGGCCCGGCATTGAAAATTTGCACACTAGATGTTGTTGATAACGAAGGTGATTACGTTATTGTGTTTAAATAAAATTTTGTTAATAATTTATTCGTTCAAATTTAATTTGAGAAAGCGACATTACTTTTCGGTAGCGTTAAAGATTGATTTATGACTACGCCATTTTTGGATCAAATAGTGCCAATTGGGTACAATGGGTAATTCAAAAACTATAGCAATATGAACAGCCTTAATCGACGTGAGTCCATTAGACCAAAATAACCAAAATCGATGGAATATATTCCATATCGTGCTCTTCGATCTATGTAATCCAATAAAGAGGTGAGACAAAATTACACGAAACAATTGCAGCCATTAGGTGCATCGGAAACGCAAAACTCTCTTTAATCGACCCCAAAAATAATTTCTTGTATGAACGCATAGTATCATATGTAGGGGGCATCATGCTTGAATGATAATGACAACTGTCATTAGCAAACATTGATAGAAACATGTTGATTCCGTACGCTTTTTCATAATTAGGTTTTATTCCTGAATTGTGTACCAGTTTTCATCAATAAGTATACAGACGTGCATAAAACATTTCACCTAGAATACTGTTTTTTTTTTTTTTTAATTGAATCGGTCCTTACTTAATGGAAATTCATTTTAATTAAATAAAATAATATTAATGAATGGTTTGCACTAGGTGAAACATTATAACATATTTAAAATAATTCACACACTTTTTATGTTTCACAATTTATTCAGATTCCTGACACGTGTTCCGGTCTTTCGACGATCTTCAAATGAGTACGAAAAGGAACTAAACCTAAAATTTATTATTTTTTTTATTACACTTACGACATCTGTGAACAGTATTTCTCAATGGCTTTTTTGATTGAAAGAATCTCTAAATCGTCCAGCAATTTACCCTTATCAACATTATATAGTGAAGTGACACCTTTCAATGATTATTTTCTATCCAATGTTTTGCAAAACCGGTTGATTTCTGATTTTTCAAAATAGACAACATATGTTGTAAACAGCGGCCTGTCTGTCCTATATATGTAGTATTACAAATCATCACAACTAAAAATCAATTTGAATGTGAGTCAATACATGGTAGCAGTAAAATTTAAATGACTTTAATTTCAGAATTATACATTGTGTCAAGAAAGTACCGGGAATTATCGATTTAAATCTGGCGGGGCAATGAGGTAGGTAAAAAATTTTTTTCCTAGTTTGGTACCACTGTCCTTAATTACTATGCCAAGCTTGAGCGGGATCTGTCAACTAGTGTGTTTGCAACAGCTGATTAAGTCAGTCGATGTCAGAGTGCGTGCCGATTTTTACTATGGGTGATTACGTTGAGCAAAGAATTTGTTTAAAGTTTTGAGTTGCAAATGAATTTTCGTGTGCCGATGCATTGAAAATGTTGCAAAAGGCCTTTGGTGATAATGCTTTATCGAAAACTCGTGCATATCAGTGGTACAGAGCCTTCAAGGGCGGTCGTGAAGTGGTCGCCCATCGACGGCTTCGATCGAAGATAACGTCGATAAAATTAAGGAAAGTGTGCTGGAAAACCGTCGTACCAGCTTGAGAGAGATAGCACATGATCTTAAGATATCCCACGAGTCCGCACGTACGATTTTGATTGATATTTTGGGCATGAGAAAGGTGGCCGCACGACTCGTACCGAAAGACCAGAATTTTCTTCAAAAACATCATCGCGAACAGGTTGCTTCAGACATGCTGGATCGCTGTAATTCCGATTCTACATTCATGGAACGCATTATAACTGGTGATGAGACCTGGGTCTACGAGTACGATATGCAAACAAGCCAGCAATCATCGGAATGGGTGGCAAAAAATGAGCCGAAACCGAAAAAACCACGCCAAAGCCGCTCGAAAATGAAGGTGATGCTCATTGTTTTCTTCGATATCCGTGGCGTGGTGCACTACGAATTCGTTCCAGAGGGTCAGACGGTAAACAAGGAGTATTACCTAGGTGTTATGAAACGTTTGCGTGAGCGTATCCGTAAGAAGCGGCCAAATTTGTGGGCGAACAACTCATGGATTTTGCATGAGCATAACGCGCCTTCTCACCGAGCTACGATTGTGACTGACTTTCTCGCCAAAAACTCAACAAACGTGCTTCAGCAACCACCGTATTCGCCAGATTTGGCTCCCTGCGACTTTTTCCTCTTCCCAAAACTAAAATTGCCCCTTCGTGGCACCCGTTTTGAGTCGATTGAAGCCATAAAACAAAATTCGGCGCGAGAGCTAAAGTCCATCCCGGAAAGCGCCTATAAAAAATGTTTCGATAATTGGAAGTGCCGTTGGCATAGATGTATTGGAGCAAATGGAGCCTATTTTGAAGGCGACCCAATAAATTTTGACGATTAAATGTAAAAATGTTGTTTTAATTGAAAATTCCCGGTACTTTCTTGACAGAGTAGGAAGTCTGTATATTAAAATACAAGAAAATCCACTATTCCAAAATTATCTAAAATTCTCAAAATAAAGGATCAATTATTTTTATTTGATCCTTTGTTAAATCAAGAAAATTAATTGAATTTTTACGAGTATGTTCGGTTCCGATGGTGAATAATATTGAAGGATGTAATATATTCCGTCGATAAACAAAAATAATTTTATTAATAGTCTGTACCTGTGAAGCAACAGAAAATATCGTCCACATATCTATAACAATATTTCATCAAGAAATTTTGGTGAATTTTAGGTTCAATATTGTTTATGAATATTTCTGCTAATAAAGGGCCATAATCATACATTTTTTGAGTTCAGAATAACCTTATTTAAAATTATTATTGAAACATTCTATGAATTTACAAAGCTTTTTCGAGTCGGTTCTTTGCCGTGTGCATCTGAAGAACATACTCGTGAGGAAATCCTGGATAGCAATAATGGGCAAAAACGCCATAACTCACTGAAAAAATTGAACTCCAGGAATAAGTAAGTGGCTCTCTGACCGACCTTTAGGCTCCATCAACACAAAACGTCGGATAAAAACATATACGCCAGAAGGAATTCCCGAACAAACCCTCCCTTTTCCATATTAGGCTTCATTCATATTTATCAGATATCCGTAGCGAACCGCGAAAATAATACGTATATTGAAAGCCATATTCGGGAATATTTTGTTAGCGCAACGTATCTGTTTTTCAAAACAAATCGATAAAACTTTTGTTGTCGAGTTTTAGCCGTTTTACAGACATGAGTCGAATTTAATTCGATTTTTTGGTGGAAAACATCACGAAGTGGCTAGATAGTTCGCTGTTTATATGAAGATTTATTGAAAAAGTCTTAGCCTCCTGTAGAAACAACAAAATATGAAGGTTCCGTCTCATTGTCGTTCGACATTAGTTTGTCATCGGTACTTAGGTGTTTCACGTTAATATTGCAATCCAGCAGTTCTTAGATTTGTTTCGAACAGTTTAGTTTTACTCGACATTTCAGATTGTTTTCTATTCCTTACAATCTTCGTTGGTTTATCTTATTGGATAAACAAAGCTAGTTCATCATCGAGATAACTACATACAAGTGCCCTTGAAGTAAAATTCTTCGCTAAACTACAGCAAAAATACAGTCCACTTAAACCCCTCGAAATTAATTATATTTGCAATTGTCTGTTATTTCAAAATAGTGGAATAATAAGCAAAATACTGTGGTAAACTAACCGTGGTGCGTTACAATGAAAGTGGTGAAGATATTTTATCATTAATCTTAATTGGCTACATTTAAAATGAAATAAATAAGAATTTACTTTTATTTTCTATCCCAATTTTATTGTCGGGGATACAGTGACTAGAGTTGAGTAATGTTACTCCATCTTGGACTTGCAATATTTTATTGACTGTTAAATTTTAAATTTTATTGACTATTAAAAATCATAGAAATAATAGGGGAGCCGGAAAGTAATGTCGTTTCTGCGTCTGGTCGATATTTGTTCGTCATTTGTACTTCGAAGTCGTGTCAAAGACATTTTATGGTTATTGTGACTTGTTCACTTCTAAATAATTAAATATTAGACTTTTTTTGCAATTTGTGTTGAAACGATCAGCCAAATATCAGAATCAGGCATGATATGCTTTTCTAGTTTCGCAAGGGTTGTAACGCAACAGTTGCGACCAAAAACATTTGCGGTGTTTATCCAAATGCATTAGACGTTCGTAAATGCCAAAGATGGTTCTCTAGGTTCAAATCCTGATAATTAATTAAATTGATTATAATTTTGATCATACTAAAACGGCGCTTCTGTGTGTTTGATGGATCATACGCGAAATTGGACAAACATGTTGAATAATTGGATCGAGTAAACAACCAATCTTTAATCGAAAAGTATCCGTCGATTCTCAATAGAAAAGGCGTTTTTCTGCAATACGACAATGCAAGACCGCACTGTGGAAGACGAATCTTGGAAAAAATTAATAAATTTGGGTGGGAGGTACTGCCTCGCCCACCGTACTCACCCGATATCACACCCTCGGATTTCCAATTATTCCGAACGCTACAAATTTTCTTACTGGCAAAAAATTCGAAAATTTCGATGATATCCAAAATGCCATTCCGATATATTTTACACAAAAACCAAATGATTTTTATATTATATATTTATATCCCTAGCAAGTGAGTTAATATCGGCTACGAAACACGAAATTTCCACTCGTAAAGTCAAATCAAATTAGCGCAAAATATTCGTGGCAGATACGAATCTATCGATATAGACGTTTCGCCGAGCAATAATCGTTGTGTTCAAATTGGAAGGATTCCGAATTCCAATATCAGAAGCGCATTTGACTGCAATTTCCGCTGTGTGGTTACTTTGATAAACGGATAACATCAAGCACAAGTTGGAACACAGCGCAACTTGTTGAACTTCGGCGTTGTTAGGTTGTCGAGTTGGGCGCATTGATTTTCCAGGTAAGGGGCTAAGAATGGCCGAAAGCGGGTTTACACGTGCATACTTTTTGGCGCCGGTAAAATGAGACTTTTATCGGGTGTTTTTTTATAGAGTGATAGAACTTTCGATAGGGATAACTGTGATTTGACAGAAGGTAGAAGCCATGTTGTTTTGACATTTCAGTTCAGTAAGCATTGTCAAATTATCATAGAAAGACTCACGTCGCAAAGTTCACAAATTGTTGAAATTTATTTTCAAAATCAGTGTTCTATTCGCTAAACTTATAGAGCACTTCGTGAAATTTGTGGTTCACATAGTCGTCCATCAGAGCAGCTTAGTCGTCGAACTATCGATAGATTTCGGACAACATTTTCTCTTCTCGAAGCAACAACCACAACAAGACAAAGAACTGTACGTACAGAAGAAAATATCGCTGATGTTAATGATGATCCAGATTTGTCTATTCGTCGACGTTCACAACAAGTTGGACTCTGTGCATCCACCACAGGGAAAATTTTACGTAAAGATCTTGGTTTACACCCATAAAAGATCGAACTGGTTCAAGAACTAAAGCCACTCGACCATAATAAGCGTCGTTTGTTTGCTGATTGAGCCCTAGAACAGCTTGAAGTTGATCCACTTTTTATCGTAAAATTGTGTTTAGTGATGAAGCTCATATGTGGTTGAACGGCTTTGTGAACAAGCAAAATTGCCGTATATGGAGTGAAAACAATCCTCAAGAAGTTCTGCAGATTCCACTGCATTCTGAAAAATGCACTGTATTGTGTGTTTTACACGCTAGAGGCATCATCGGTCCATATTTCTTCAAATTTATGCTGGAGCTAATGTTACGGTGAATGGTTTGTTTCAAAATTTGAATGGTATCGACCCAGAAGTGTTTTGGTTCCAACAAGATGGTGCCACACCTCATGCTGGTACCGTAACAATTGATTTATTGAAAGAAAGATTTGGCGATAACAGTGTTTCGAGAAATGGTCCAATTAATTGGCCTCCAAGATCATGCGACATAACTCCACTGGATTATTTTCTTTGGGGTTATGTCAAATCATTGGTTTATGCTGATAAACCAGAAACAGTAGACGCTTTGGAAGCCCATATAACTCGTGTTATAGGCGAAATAAGGCCTGAATTACTCGAAAAAATGGTCCAAAATTGGCCTGGTCGAATGCGGTTCCTCAGATCTAGTCATGGTGGACATATGCCGGAAATTATTTTTAAAACATAAATGTCGTTAGGATAAATTAACACTTGAGTAAATCATCGATACAAGTATTTGAAAGAATTTAAATTCAGAGTTATTCTACAATACTTCTACAATATACATTTAAAAAATTATACCGGGCGTCCAAGTTGTCTATAGCCAAATTTCACAAGATGATTCTACAGGCAACTTGCAACAAAAAAGTTTCCATGGAGTATAATTCAATTATCTTTCATTGTGATATTATTCAAGATTCAACTATTTTGAAACGTTTCACAATTTTCACTAAAACCATAGCATTACTTGAAAACTATCATCTTAGTTAAAATTCAATTTACACCATTGAGCGGAAAATTCTCCTTAGACTAGACTGTCACTTTCAGAAACCTTTTGAAAAATGAAATTCTTGATTTATTCGACATCTCTGAATCAATGGCTCCAAATTTTGTTTCAAATGGACGGTTGTCCAGCGCACAATAGTTACAGAATGGATGGAGGTTCATTTTGAAGGAAAGTAGATAGGAAGATTCGGACCGATCAGATGACCTGCTCAAAATCCCGACCTTACACCTCTAGACTTCTATCTTTGAGGTGTTTTAAAATATATGGTTCATACTCGTGATCACCATATGGAAAAAATCCGTAATTGCTGCAATATGCTGAAGCAAGGACGGAGGCAGTTGCCGAATACTGTGGATTTTATAAGAAAACGATGTAGGCTTTGCATTACAGAATGTAGCAGGCATTTATTGTTCAAATAAATTGAAGATTCAGTAGCATGTATTATACGTCGTAACAAAACTCTCAGTTGGAATAAAGCCAGAATGGGATTCTGGACTTGCAGCCGAATCTGCTGGGGTTTAAAGCCCAGGCAGATGTATTGGCTATACACTATGGTAATTAGACCACAGATAACGTATGGTGTTGTAGCGTGGTGGAAAAAGCGCCAACAAACGATTGGCCACCATAAGCTCATCCGATTACAGAGACAGGCTTGTCTTGGAATTACAGGTGCGTTTCACACCACACCCACTGTACCCATGGAGGTCCTACTAAATCTACCACCCCTGCACCTACTCATGCAGAGGGAGGCGGAACGGACCATATACAAACTATATCAAGGGGCGATTAACAGGCCAGAGGCAATAGTGACGGGAGGCAGAGGAGTCAAGAAAGGTATTTCAATGTAATCGTCCACAGCGGGGACGAATAATCTCAGCATAATGAGGTTCTATTGAGGACCGACCTTGGCTCGTTCAAAGACGGCTCGCGAACTACGAACGAAACGGGAATCTATGGGAACAAATAAAGAATCAACATCTCGTTGAGTCTCGGGCAATATGCAACCATATTCCAGGCAGAACTATTTGCCATTGAGACAGTGGCAGATCCACTGATAAAACGGCAAATCCAAGACGGAAAAATCAAAATATTTAGTATTGAATTGTATCAGTCCTTACTTGGTGAAAATCCATATTAAATAATATTTAAATAAGGTTATTCTGATTTTCACAAATTTTTATTGTTATGTTTACAAGAATCGTTTCGCTATCACAGTAGCATCATCAGGTAAGATTACATTTTGAATAACTAAGCTTGTTTCCGAAATTCGTTGCTATTTATATTACAGTAAGTACAATAAATTTTCATTCAGCACTAAAAGTGATAATCGGTCAGTACAAAAGCTCTGGAATCCAGCTGTTGTACATCTAAAACACTCTGGAGTTAACGCACGGCTCGGTATGTATCACAGAGTCACTCTTGTTTGGATACCGATCCACTCAAAGTGTTTGGGTATCGATGAGGCAGATCGGCTGGCGTTTGCTGGAGCTGCGCTGCCTCTGGTAGGACCGAAACCATTCCTGGGAATACCACATGACGTGGCTAACGAGGCGATAACAGGCAGAATAAACTCAAGGCTAGAGTCTTTCTGGCGGAGCATTCTGGCCTGAAACATTCGAAGTTGTTCCTTGGAACAGCTTCGAACAAAAAGATGTCGAACCTAGCGCTAGGTCTGGATAGGGCCAAACTAAGAACACTTGTCGGAATTATGACAGGTCACTGCAGGCTGAAAGCTCATTTGCACATAATCGGTCTGGCTGAAGACGATGAATGTCTGTGTCTTGAGGACACTGATACAGCCATGCACATCGTCTCAGAGTGCCCAGCGGTGAGTCGCATCAGATTCGAGGTCTTTGGTCAGGCTTTTATAGCCCGCTGCGCACTGAAAAAATTACCCACAAGCAATAATATCGGTTTTATCCAAAAACTGGATCTCGTCGGAGAAATATAAATTAGGGGTGAACCCCTAACGGAATAGTCCGTGCGGACGCAGTGGTAGCGTGGACAGACGCCGGCTCACTATAAATAGCAATTTTACGTAGCTTCATAAATAGGGCAGTTTTTGCACATAATTTCATGGGTTTTACGGGGCGGAATTTAAAGTGAACTTTGACCGAAGATTATGGATGAAGAAATTTTTTTAATTTTTCCCTTAACCAAGTATTATAGAAAAAACTCCATGAAACCCCCCGAGCTTAAAGAAAATTTTCCGTTCTTTTCAATGGGGTACACTTAATTTCGATTAAGGTTATGCTATGTTTTCAGTGAAAAAATAGTGAAACGTTGCAAAATAGTAGAATTTTGAATAACATTACAACGGAAAATAATTGGACCATACCCTATAGGAACTTTTGTGTTGCAAATTGCCTATAGAGAATCACCTTGTGAAATTTCGCCAGACACTGTATACTATTGATGTAAAATAAGAGCTTGCAACTTCCAAAACCCAATTAGGAATTGTAAAACTGAGATTTGACGAAACTGTGTTCCCAAGAGAAACTATTCGATATAATTTATCAAATACGATATCTCACATTTAAATTGCATACGAAACGAGCTAACATCGCAGCTCGCCCGCCTAGGCTTCTAGTCTAATTGAAGGTGATTACACTTAATGTCCGAGCACAATTCCTAATCTTCATCACATTACCCCGAATTACGGAAGAAGAAAAATTGCCTGCTCTCCACGGGTAATAACTCAAAAGCACAAACACCGGCGTAACAAGTGTATCATTATCCGCGTTTTATGATAGCTTCACCTGATACGTAGTAAATAATTCCCCGGGTGTCAGAAATGCTACACTAATTCATCATGATGTGTTCGTTCCTATGAACATATGATGTGTTACTTCGGTGCAATCAAATTAATTCAATTGGTAAACACTCCCCGATAAATCGGTAATGAATAGGCGAGATAATTAATTTGTAATCGATAAGCGATGCCCGAAATAGGTTCTCGTTGGATCGCTCGCCTATGAGAACATCGTGTTGAAATGTGGGACTTTCGCACGGAATATTATCATCAGGTGTTCTGTTCCCGGTTTATTGGGCAAAACACAACTTTTTTTTATCAAACTTTGAATATCAAAACAGATTTAATCTGTTAGTCTCCTACAATCTGAATTTCAAAAACTTTTATTATTAAATAAATATCTTATAAGCACTGCTTAATTATGGACGTATAAAATAAAAACTCATTATACAATATCAAATGGAATAAAAAATCCAACAAATATAAATTGTCAATTAAAATTAATAGATAAATCAATATTTGAATGTTTCGTTCCAAGCATACGCACTTGAACTCTTCAGACAGGCGGTGCACAGCTCGTTGTTTCTGATCTTATATTTATGAAAACTAAATCTTTTCCAAAAATACACAACATAATTAAGAACTTCTCCAAAACTTATTTATTTGAAATATTCAATATATTTAAATAAATTACTTCAAAAACTCTCAAAACATGTAGCACATCCTCAAAAAACAATTAGAATTCAGATAAGGTCAGTCTAACTTCACATTCAAAAGATAAAATCAATTAACAATAAACAACTTACCCATATGACATCCTGGAATTTTTGTTTGATCAACATTAAAACTAGGTACATTAAAATTTCAAGGTTCTATGCTCACCACAAAAATCATACAAAGTTTTTGAAGCACTTTACGGTCTTACTTAAACCACTTGATATTCATATAATGAATTTTTTTATTTGAAAATCTTGTACATAAAATAAAATATTGAGATGCGGTTTTTTACTTTAATACAAAGTGGATATCAAAACAGATTGAATCTTTTTTTCAAAGTTTGTAATAATACTTCTATCAAATAAAGAACCCCTTCTTATTATTTTATTTTTTTTTATCAAAGTTAACTTTACTCATCAACAAGAGAAGAACGATTCATCTTTGTAATAACCTATAGTTTTGGCATTTAATACGTGTGTATTCATTGTAAATCATAAATAGCGTGAAAATAAAATTGAATTTCCAATTAACATCATATAGGTATGGAAAATACAGTCAGAAAGACTACGACCAAGGTCCATGGAGCAATGGAAGAATAAAAACATGAGCGCGATGCGATGACGAAAAAACAACTGTTCTCTCTCAATGGCAGTAGCAAATGGGGATGCTTCGATCGAAAGGTTCTGCAGTCTGCTTTCATTCGCACTTCAAACCTGAGATGCGTTAGACCATATCGGTTGAAAATAAATACGACAATCTTATTCCATTGTATGCGGGAATTTATTTGCCACGTTCAATGACACAAATAATTTCCTCTGTGAAAATAAGTTGGGTTCTTTTGCCGCGAAGCTGAAGTCCTATTAAATCCATAGCCGCGAACAACAGTTTCAACCCCAATATATCAGATAATCTAATTCGACAGAAATAATCTAAAATAGCTATAAATCAAATTTATCCCATAATAAAAACTAAAGAAAATAAAAAATTAATTTCTCTCTTCTATCGTACTTCGGTAGCATAAGTCAAAAAGTGGCCAATAGTTTTCCAAAATCAGATGTTGATATTTGCTTTCAAAACACAAAATAAATTATCATCCGCATTATTAAATGCAAGGGATCCAACTCCAAGCATACATAAATAGGGCGTTTATGAGTTATCTTGTTCGACGTGGAGTAATAAATATATAGGACAGATGGGACTTTCCTTCAAGACGAGGTTCAACGAACATAAAATGAATTTCATGAAAAATAAACAAACTTCTACTTTTGCCACTCATTGTTCAGAAAACGGCCATCCTTTTCGGACAATAGATAACCTTAAAATTCAACATGTAGAATCAAACTTGATTATTTAGAATCTGTTGAAATGTTCGAATTAGTTCACAATAAAAATAATGAATGACTGTACGTATCTATGTAAATCTAAAATTTTTGAGATATTTAAATAAGTAACATCTGTTTACCAAACTTCTTTGACGTGCCGACATTCTAATAGTTGTTAAGCGTCCTCTTAATTTAGATTTTTTATCCTGTTTTAATTACCTAGTATTCAGTTGTCTGAAGATGGGATAGTTGATGCCCGAAACTCGAGTCACAATTAAATGTGTAAAATATCAATTTATTGGTAGTAAAACATAGTAATTTCTAAAACTTGTTTTAATTATTATCAACTACCGAATAGTAACGGCTGAAACAGTTCAGTATGAGTACTTAAGATATGGGTCGATGCCATTCAAATTTTGAAACAAAGAATCATTGATCATCGATCTGCAACGAGCATCATTCAGTGTAACATTAGCTCTAGCATAGTTTTTAAAGAAATATGTACCGATGATGCTTGTCTACATAGCCGTTCAACCAGAAATGAGATTCATCAATGAACACAATTTTACGATAAAAAAGTGGATCAACTTCAAACTGTTCTATGGCCAAATCAGCAAACAAACGACATTTATTAGGTTCAAGTGGCTTTAGTTCTTGAACCAGTTGGATCTTGTATGGGTATAGACCAAGATCTTTACGCAAAATTTTTCATGTGGTGGATGCACAGAGTCCAACTTGTTGTAACGTCGACGAATAGACAAATCTGGATAATTATTAAAACTATGACTTACAGCAGCGATATGTTCTCCTGTACGTACAGTTCTTTGTCTTTTTGTTATTGTTGCATCGAGTGGAGAAAATGTTATCCGAAATCTATCGATAGCTCGACGAATAAGCTGCTCTGATGGACGATTAAGTAAACCATAAATTTCACGAAGTGCTCTATAAGTTTTCAGAATAGAACACTGAATTTGAAAATAAATTTCAACAATTTGTAAACGTTGTTGCGGCGTGAGTCTTTCCATGATAATTTGTCAATGCCTACTGAACAGAAATGTCTAAACAACATGGCTTTTACCTTCTGTCAAATCACAGTTATCCCTACCGAAAGTTCTAGCACTCTAAAAATAAACACCCGATACTTCTTCTTTCAGGCGATTTTCACTAATGATTGTTGGTGGTTTATCAATCTTGCAATGCCTGCATGTTCGTGAACACCCACATTTCCGAATTTTTTTATTATTTTAGAAATAGCAAAACTTGAAGGAATCGGTCTATCTTCAAAGGCAACAACAATAAATGAATTTACTGTCTCTTGAATTGATTGACCATCAAAGTACCATTTTATGATCTGATTTTTTTTTCTGCACTGAACATTTCGATTCACTTTATTCGAGCCTTGTGATCGAAGCATCCCCGTTCGCTACTGCAATTGAGAGAACAGTCGTTTATTCGTCATCGCCTCACGCTGAGGTTTTGATTCTTCTACTTCTCCATTAGACCGTGGTTGTCGTCTCGATTAACATTGAATTTCGTTTATTTCCGATTGTCTTTTCCATATCTGTATATTAGATATTTAATAATTATGTAAACCATAGAACCTTATCGAACATAATAGTATTAATTCACAAAAAAAACGAAATTGTTTCTTTATGTCTTTATTCCAAAGAAGAACGCAGGCGCGTTGAAGCTAACGGTTCAAAATAGACACCGCTGAATCAAAATGGCGGAGTTTAAATCCATAATAGGCCCGAGAAACGGGAAGAGACAACCGAACTTCGTGTTATACGAATTACTGCATACATTTTTGATATTTTAATTCAGGAAATTCTAGAACTGTTATACTATTTCATTTGATGCCTTGTTCTATCTTTTTCAACAATCGAGTGGGAAAGAACCATCTTCCATCTAATAATAGTATTCGGACTAGACAAGTTTCGGTTCTTCTCTTCCTTCATGCAAAATGCAAGGGCCGTTATCAATCATATGGTCATTTCTCACACTTCTCTTTAATGCATACGAACGAGGTTGAATCATGCAATGACGGTAAACTCTTAGAAAATTGAGTTATTAGGTGTAATTTCGGGTTGGAGGGACAAATATTCTTGATGTCCACTATTCACAAGAGCTTTTACGAACATCAATTCAGACACTATGGCGGTTATGACTGAAATTTCTCTCTGAATTTATATACGATCACAAAATCATATCGTATGTTTGAGATAGATTTCGAGGGGGCGGTGATCTGAATGTGCTGTCTTAAATGCGATTCTGCTCCTGTCAAGTATCATTCTGTCAAATTTTGAACAAGCTGCGTCATTTTTTTGTGCTTGAAGGCTGCTGAAAACAAACAGCCTCATGAATTTCGACAGAAATGGTGAAAAATCATAGTGTAGGTTCGAGATAGATTTCACGAGGGGGTTCGATGAATCAGTGACTCTTGGAATTTCCTACCTTTGATGCAATACAGCTAAAGTATCATTTGCCAAATTTTGAACAAGCCTGTGTCATTTACTTTGTGTTTGTGTTTGAAAGCAAACAGCCTCATGAATTTCGACGTCATATTGTAGGTTCGAGATAGATTTCACGAGGGCGATTTGATGAATCAGTGACTCTGAATTAACGTCAAAAATGCAATACTGCTACAGTAAAGTATCATTAGTTAAATTTTAAACAAGCAGCGTCATTTACTTTGTGTTTGAAGGCCGCTGGAAGCAAACAGCATCATGAATTTTGACGAAAATGTTAAAACGTCATATTGTAGGTTCGAGATAGATTTCACGAGGGCAGTTTGATGAATCAGTGACTCTTTGAGTTTCCAGCCTTAAATACAATACTGCTACAGTCAAGTATTATTTGTCAAATTTTGAACAAGCTTCGTTATTTACTTAGCGTTTGAAGGCTGCTGAAAGGAAACAGCCTCATGAATTTCGAAGAGAAGGGTGAAAAATCATATTGTAGGTTCGAGATAGATTTCACAAGTATTGATGAATCAGTGACTCTTGGAATTTTCCACCTTAAATGCAATACTGCAAATGTCAAGTATCATTTATCAAATTTTGAACAAGCCGCGTCATTTACTTCGTGAAATTGAAATTGAATTTCGACGAAAATGTTCAAAAATTATATTGAAGGTTCGAAATAGATTTCACGAGGGCGGTTTGATGAATCAGTGACACTGAAATTCCAGCCAAGAATGCAATACTGCTACTGTCAACTATCATCAGTCAAATTTCAAACAAGCTGCGTCATTTACTTTGTGTTTGAAGGATGCTGAAAGCAAACAATCCCATGAATTTAGACGAAAATGGTAAAACATCATATTGTAGGTTCGAGATGGATTTCACGAGGGCGGTTTGATGAATCAGTGACTCTTTGAATTTCCTGCCTTAAATACAATACTGGTACTGTTAAGTATCATCCCTCAAATTACAAACTATTTGTGAATTTGAAACTCATCGGACACTGAGGTTGGTTGACATTTATGGTTTTGAATAAATTTTTTTGTGATTTCAGTTTCAATTTAAAATTAGAACTATCATCAATTAAAACTTGACCAAATTATCGATTCAAAATGCCCAACTAACTGAAATATATATAATTTTCAAAATATTCGACAGATTTGTTTTACTTTTTCATTAAATTTCTCCTTAGAAGTTTTTTGAGTAATATTTCATGCAAACTCAATACCCTTTTTCTCTAATTTCACTCAAGTTTACTTGTCAAATTTTGCCTATATTTAAAAATATTTGTTTTCTATGAATGACATCTTGTCGAGTTCTATCTATGAAAATTTGATTTTTTATTGTTCTTTTGAGTTTTACCTAAATTATTCCATTGAAATTAATTTCATTTCAATGATATATGTACAATTAGTTTTTTAACGAGTCATAAATTATTAAACGGTAGGTTGTTTTCAACTAATTATTGTCTTTCATCAGGAATCTTCCAACAGTCACATAATTCAATGTAAATGGTTTTATTAAATAAAATCCATAACAGTAGTTATCAATATCTACTATCTGCCTTGTCCTTGTATCGGGAGTTCTTTTAGAGTGATAAAACTTTAAATTGAAATAAAACACATTTAAATTAAGATTGAAGAAATTTTTTTTATTTGAAAAATTCAATTAAAACATTTATGTTTTAGAAATAATTTCCGGCATATGTCCATCACGACTAGCTCTGAGGAACGGCATTCGACCAGACGAATTTTGGACCACTCTTTCGAGTAATTCAGGCCTTATTTCATCAATAACACGAGTTATGTTGGCTTCCAAAGCGTCTATTGTTTCTGGTTTACCAGCATGAACCAATGATTTGACATAACACCAAAGAAAATAATCCAGTGGAGTTATGTCGCATGATCTTGGAGGCCAATTAATTGGACCATTTCTCGAAATAATGTTATCGCCATTATATTTGAAACAAATGATCATTGATCATCGATCTGTAACGAGCACCATTAACTGTAACATTAGCTCCAGCATCGTTCTTAAAGAAATATCGACCGATGATGCCTCCAACGTGTAAAGCACACCATACAGTGCATTTTTCAGGATGCAATGGAACCTGCAGAACTTCTTGAGGATTGTTTTCACTCCATACATGGCAATTTTACTTGTTTACATAGCCGTTCAACCAGAAATGAGCTGCATCACTAAACACAATTTTACGATAAAAAAGTGGATCAACTTCAAGCTGTTCTAGGACCCAATCAGCAAACAAACGACGCTTATTATGGTCAAGTGGCTTTAGTTCTTGAACCAGTTGGATCTTGTATGGGTGTAGACCAATATCTTCACGCAAAATTTTCCATGTGGTGGATGCACAGAGTCCAACTTGTTGTGAAAATCGATGAATAGACAAATCTGGATCATCATTAACACTATGGCTTACAGCAGCGATATTTTCTTCTGCGCGTACAGTTCTTTAACTTTTTCTTGTTGCATCGAGTAGAGAAAATGTTATCCGAAATATATCGATAGTTCGACGAGCTGCTCTGATGGACTATTATGTAAACCATAAATTTCACGAAGTGCTCTAAAAGTTAGGCGAATAAAACACTGATTTTGAAAATAAATTTCAACAATTTGTAAACGTTGTTGCGGCGCGGGTTTTTCTATGATAATTTGTCAATGCTTACTGACCAGAAATGTCAAAACAACATGGTTTCTACCTTCTGTCAAATCACAGTTATCCCTATCGAAAGTTCTATCACTCAAAAAAAAAAACACTCGATATAATGACACAATGGGTATCTTGGTGATATTTTTGTCTCGAAATCACTGTTTTTCTACCCGTTTTTTCAATGCAGAAACTTCAAAACCATGGAAAACATTGTTTTCCGTTCATTATGGAATATTTCCAACAATGTATCTGCACTTGACATGCAAAAAGAGGTTTAAAATTGATTAGTTTTCAGGATGAAAGGAATTTTTTGCACGTCAAACCTTCAATTTCTATTAATTTCTCTCAAAGGATTGTTACCCCATCAAAATGTACAATTTACTGCTATTTTTTTCTGTTCACTACAGGATATAATTTTCTGAAAAACCGAATATTTTCCTTTTATACAAAATGTCCTGTGCGAATAAAGGCATTTTTAGCAGATTGGAAATAATTTAACTGTAGTAGAACGAAGAATTGAATTGCATCGTTTATTTGCTTTTTAATGATGTTATGTGATAGTTCCATATAAGTCAATTTGATTTAAAATGTATCTATAGGAGAATGTTAATGCTCGGAAAATTACCCGAAAACTTTTCATTTCAGCATATTAACCCAGAAATACGTTAATTTTCTCATTACAAAGCAGTTTCTTCTCTTTTATAGTCTGTCCGCAAAGTAGACGCCATGGCAGTAGACCATAAATAGCCAAATTCTCAAAGTATATAAATTGAAATATATATGTCTATAAAATGATACAGTGTATTTTAGACATGTTTTAAAATTTAATTCTATATGTTCTCATGAGATTTATTTAGATTAAAATCTGAAGAGGCTCTGGTGAATTAATTCCAGCTATTATTCTGCAATAAATTACCCTTTTGTAAGACAAAAAGCATTTTTTCGGCAGAGCCTGCAAAGAGTTCGAAATTCCAAAGATCTATCTAACTGATAAAGGCATTTTCAGGTAGGAGTAGAAATAAGTTCGTGCGGTGTTGATACTAGATGTCGCTACTACTTTATTATTACACTGTCTCATATGGCAACACTTTCATTATGGAGTGTCATCATTAGGCTCTCTTTTCAGTATCTGTCATTTCGTTGAAGTGTAAACAACATAGTGCTCTGAAAAAGTTAACATTTGTACCGAATAATGTATTTTTGTGGGGAGTTATATAGTCCGTCTAGAAAGTATCCGGAAAAAACAAAGCTCAATTGTAATTATTTAGTATAAATTTTTAATTCTTGAATCAGAAAATTATAACAAAATATTCATCTTATTTACCTATACAACGCCCATCTAACTGTAAACACTTGACTAAACGTCGAGGTGCACCCGAAACTTGATCACTTCCATAATTTTCGTTATTGGTAGTCCACGACTGTAAAACTGACTGAATGAAATCATTTTTATTTCGTGGGGCTACTCGTTCAACTTCAATCTTCATTAGTCCCCATAAGTTTTCCATAGGACTAAGATCTGGTGAAGCTGCTGACCATGAAATGGTTGTCACTTGGTGTTTTTGTTTCCAAACTTGAATATAGGCCGAAGTATGACATCTTGCAGTATCCTGCTGAAAACGCCACCCCTCTGGATATACGGCATGCGCCATTTCAAGTAGAAAATCTATACTTTACTTCAATATGAAAAAAAGGCTGCCGAAAGTCATTGTATTTTTGTGAACGTTTATGGTGACCACGCTTGTTGCATCGAATTTTAACTGGGATAAAAAGTGGGTCCATTACGGTAATCCAAAACGTCCCAACGTATGGATGCCTCAACATCAACTGTCAAGCCTAATAATCTTAGCGAGAAGATGATGCCTGTGTATTTGGTAAGACTAGGTAGGTGTGGTGAATTATAAGCTGGTACAATCGAACTAAACGATCACAGGGGAGGTCTACCCACCCCAAATCTCTGCTTCATCAACGACATTTATAGCAAACCTAAACAAACGAGCACGGAAGGAGTCTTCACATAACTAACTTGTCCCAGACGTCCAAATTCATGAAGCAATTTCACTATAGCATAGCGAGAGAGCACTTGATGTTGACCAAATTCTGCACGATCTTACGAACAGTAAGTCTTAAGATTTTCGCTATTTTGATGGTGAATTTTCACTATTTCAATGCGTGTGGGTGTATATCGATCAGTTTTTCATAGCTTTCCAATTCCTACTTGTCAAATGCATTATTTCTACAGTTTAATATTGTTAAAATATGGCGCGAAATTCAAATTGAGGCTTCCTGTGGAAGGACCTATATTTGCTGCTTATCAAGTCCGGTCGGACAATTCCACAGATCAGTCAATAGATTAGTACATTCAGTCGATATATCTTTGTGCGTATCTGACAGTTCTGAATCAACCGTAAGAGAGATTACCTGAGATGTAACGACCCCAGTTGTGATGTCAATGACGTTCATCAGGACTAACAGAGGCATTGTCCGCAAATCGGCCCATTGAAGTGATTATTCAACACAATAATAGATATACTCTCGGTTGTCATGGAGCGGCTTTTATCAAAGAACGGTTCTAGCAGTAATGTGATAAATTGATGGATCACTTGATGAGTTACAGTCTAGTGTGAATAAGACGTTTCAAAAAATCATAAAAAGGGCTCATTTGACGTTGAGAAGCTTTACAGGGCTTGTTTATTAATATCAAAGATTAGTTGTTGCATCATTAGCGGTCGTATGGCGTATAGATCAATTTTTCTATTGGTCTAAATAATTCAGTAAAGCTGATGAAGAGCATCATTTCAGAGGACTACTATGCAAACTGGACCATTATTAAAACGCATCATGCAACATTTTGCACATCTATTCATAAAAAAGGAGATACGGGAACAAATCGAATTACAGATCTATCTCACTCTTGCCGTTTTGAACTTGTGTTGAGGAAATGCCTTGTAGATTTCTTAGAGTAGAAGCTGATGCTTCATGCGGCTCAAGGTTCAAGCAGCAAAAATCAACTAAAACTGCAATGATTGATGCTCTCGAGAGTGTAGATGAATTTGTATGGAATAAGAGGAATTACATATCAGTTATTTAGATCGTAACTAATTGGCAGCAGACAGCAAAGTGGAATGATTCCAAGTCTGACCTGTTGGAAGTTAATTGTGGGGTCTCTCAGAGGTCTCGATAATAGAGAGATACCAGAAACTGCGTTTCTAGACATTGAATGTGTTTTTAACAATTTGCTGCTGGCTTCTCTCGCTGAGGCTATCTCTGCAAGAGGAATCGACCCGCTAATTTGTAGGTGGATACAGGCGCTATGCAGCAAAATTATAACGACCTCATACCAGGGTGAGGTCTTAGAGTTCAAGGCTGCGAAGGGCTGGCCGTAGAGGGGTATTCGCTCACCCTTACTGTCTACCATTCTCATCGATAGTCTGCTAGCGTTGATCTCGCTGTGGGGAGTCGACGTTCAAGCATTTGCTGATGACTTGGCAATCATAGTAGAAGGCAAACGGAGGTGACGATATCGGCCGTCCTTCAAGAGATGTTGGACACTATCGACAAATGATGTATAAGGAAAGAAATGTCTCTTAACCAACAGAAGGTAGTTATAGTACCATTCACCAATGAACGGAAGGAAGCTGTATGTTTGAGAACCGCCGAGAATTCGTGGTGAAACAATACAATTCTCTAATGAGGCAAAATTCCTGGGAATAGTCCTGGACAAAACTCCTTGTTGGAATGCACACCTAAACAAAGTGTGTCATAAAGCCAGAATGGGATTCTAGACCTCCACGCGAATCTGCGGTAAAACCTGGCGTTTAAAGCCCAGATAGATCTATTGGCTATACACTATGGTAATCAGACCACAGATAACGTATGGCACGATTGACCAACATAAGCTCACCCGACTATAGAGACAGGCTTGCCTTGCAATTACAGGTGCGTTTAGCACCACGCTCACGGCAGACATGGAGGTCCTACTATATCTACCACCCCTGCACCTGCTCGTGCAGAGGGAGGTGAAGCGGATCACATAAAACTACATAAACTGGCGATCGACAGGCCAGAGGCAATAGTGATAGGAGGCTCAGGACTGCTGGACGAGCTTTTAACGAACAGTACCCTATCGATGCCCTCGGATCTAATTTCAAAGGTCACGAGCCAAGAACTGCATTTCAATGTAATCGTCCCCAGCCGGGACGAATGGACCCCCAGCATGCTGAGGTTCGATTGAGGACCGACCTTGGCTTGTTCACAAACGGCTCACAAACGACGAACGGAACGGGAGTCTGTGGGAGCAAACCGAGAATCAATTTCTCATTGAGTTTCGGTCAATAAGCAAGCATATTCCAGGCAGAACTATTTGCCATTAAGACCAGATCTGCTGATAAAACGGCAAAATCAAAATATTAAGCGATAGTTGGTCAGTAATAAAAGCTCTGGAATCCAGCTGTTTTATATTGAAAACAGTCTGGAAATACCGCACGGCTTTAAACAGCCTCGGTATGTATAACAGAGTCACTCTTGTTTGGATACCGAGCCACTCGGTATTTTGGTAACGAAGAGGCAGATCAGCTGGCGTTTGCTCGAGCCGCGCTGCCTCTGGTAGGCCCGGAACCATTCCTGGGAATACCACATGATGTGGCTAAGCGGATGATAACAGGTAGAATGAACTCAAGACTTCTGGCTGAGCCATACTGGCCTGAAACATTCGAAGACTTTTCTTGGAACAGCTTCGAATCACAAGATGGCGGACCTATCGCTAGGTCTGGATAGGGCCAAACTCAGAAGACTTGTAGGAGTTATGACAGGTCACTGCAGGCTGAAAGCGTATTTGTACAAAATTGGTCTGGCTGAAGACGATGAATGCAGACTGTGTCTTGAGGACACTGAAACAGCCATTCACATCGTCTCAGAGTGCCAAGTGGTGACGCATCAGTTTCGACGTCTTTGGTCAGGCTTTTATAGCCCACTGCAAACTGATAAAATTACCTCCGAACAAGATTATCGGTTTTATCCAAAAACTGGATCTTGTCGGGGAAATATAAATTAGGGATGAACCACAATATTGTGAACATAGTGGTAAGGTGACAGACGCCCGCCCACTATAAATATTAATAATAAAAACTACATCTTCGGAAATATAACACCCACTAAGAGCTATGCCGACGATACGATTATTCACAAAAGTCAGACTCCGCAACTGAACTCCACGTTATGTCAGCGGAGAGTGAAACAGTTGGTCAGAAATGATACTGTGTAGCGTAACAATTTTTAGTGAATGAGAATATGAAAGTTTAAGATTATATTATTTTATTATATATGCAAATGAGTTTTCATCAATTAAAAACCAACCCAAAGCAATGTTGGAAAAAAATTATCACATATTATTTACTAGAATTTTTACATTTTTCTATTTCGCCCACTTTTGGTCCCACAGCTTATATTCGTATTGAGGGTAAGCCCCTGCTGTTTCATGAAGTGTTTGAGGATCCTCTGTCATTTTCAGTGAACTCGACTCATTTGCAGCTATTTAAATCCAATTATGAATGTGTACCTGTATTCGACAACTATAAATTGGATCAACGTTGCACGAGGATTTGAATGAATTTATTCAAAGTTCTGAACCAAGTCAATACAGGGTGTCCCATTGTAGTTGTAACAAACTGATAGGGTAGAGAGTACTAATGAAAATAAAAACAAATTTCCTGCAGACATGAATCATAACTATTTTCAGTTCCGAGATAGAGGCTGTTGAAGTAGAAAAAAATAACTAATTTTTGTACCATAATTCGATATTTCGACGCGACTCAAAACATCACACCGTTTGTTGAAAGTTCTAGATGCTTCTTGCATGTTTCAAATATATTCAGTGGCGTAGATCAAAATGCATTTCATCATCAATCATCAAGAAAGATGTCGGATAAAGATTTGGATAGAAATGTATGGTGCTCGACTTTTTGATGCTGTAGTTCTCCCTAACAGGTAGTTTTCAATTAAATCCTATATATGTAGCATTTTTACAATCGATTTCATTGGCAGACTCAATTTAATTTACCTATTCTTATAGAAGATATGTCTTCATATCAGTGCGTAAATTTATGGTTTTTACATGAAGTTTCTACTTAATGTTCGATATTACTTGAACGATACTTATGGCCGTCGTTGGATAGAACGAATAGGTCCAATATTTTGGCCATCACAGCCCCTGGAACTTAATCCGTTGGGTTTTTTGGAGATACCTAAGACTTTTTTTACTCGATGAATGAAAATTGTGAACATCTTCTTGAACGCATTCGACTAGGACGTCAACAGATTCAAAATAATGTGGAATATTTCAATGGGTTCGGGAAAAATTGAGGCTGACTGTTTGTATCGAAAGCAATGGTTGTCATACTGAACATCTACTTCAATTTACTTTCTGTTTCAGTTTCCATTATATTCAATAATACCAAGCTGCTTGTGTTCGAAGAAACTGAAGTCGATGTGAACTTATTAATAAACGGAATTAAGGTAGAACAAGTTTAGACCCTCAATTATCTCGGAAAAATTATTGACAGTCAGTGCGACAAAAAAAATCATATCACGTATTGACCAAGCAAGAATTCTACCATCATAGTTGTATTGGCATGTAAGCGTAGCTCTTTCACCAAGTGTCTATTCAGCAGTATCCATAGTCTGCCCCCAGAGGCAGAAAGTGTGATAAGGATTACGCCTTATCATCGCGCGAGGCGAGAACCCCTCCGAAGAGATGAACCTACCAGCTTCCAGTTTGGGCTTCAGTTCCAAAACCCACAACCGTCTGACTGGTAGCAGCGAAGCACTATCCATTGCATTGTCAGTACCCGAGTTAATTGGACGCAATTCACACGCCGAAGGGACTTCTCATCCATCCACCCGAACGCAGTCTCATGAACTAAGATAATCACAAGATTGATGCCTCAATTGATCCTGGTACCAGCACCGTTAATCTGGCCTGTACGTCAAGACCCACGCATCCTTGTGAAGTCTTTCAATTGATCCTGGCGTCAAGCACCACCGTACTAGCCCCATAGTCGAGATCCACAAACCCCAAAAATTCCTCATAATCGATCCAGCTTCAGGAGGAGACCGGTCGAACCGTCAAGTCCCGCTAAATCCTGAAGCATTTCATGAAAATATCCCGAACATTAGTGCCTGCAAACATATAAAAGGAATACCATCCTAGTCCAGCATGCGGACTGTCAGCCACTGCTCCCTCGAGTCATCACCAATTGGGTGCTAGGTCGTACGAATACTTCCCGAAGGTCTCCACCCTCCCGAGGTAACACAGTATGCTACATAACGCACTCGGCCATTGGACAGAAAAATCCCGAGATTTACTGAAATAGGGTAAAGTACGTTAGTTTTGGAGAGGCCCTGTGCTGCGACGGACTCCCTTGCCATTGAGTTGATCAACTCGACTCAGCCCTTCAATCCATCTTACGGTGAAATTAGGGCCCCATTCGGTCGATCTTCCACCACACGGGTTCAGTGACTGGCGCGAATGACACCAAGACTTGACCCTCCATTTCATCGTGATAAAACTATGGTCTTAGTCAAGACAAGCGCGTCAAGCCCTAATACCATGGGGGGCGAAAGCAAGAAAAGCATTCATCACAATGAGGAAATTCTTCATTAGGTCTGAACTCTGTCTGCAGTTGATCCAGCACCTGGATGATTAGGTGCTACATTTTCGCCGTACTGCTTCATGCATGGACTCTTGACCAAACGTTAGAGAAAAAGTGGAGTCCTTTGAGATGTACCTGTATAGGCGCATCTTGCAGATATTTTTGGTACAAAAGATAACAAATGTGGAAGTTCTGGTCAGAATGAGACAGCCACTGGAACTTCTTAATACTATCAAGGAAAGAAAAGCTATGTATATAGGACACGTTATGAGGGGTGAAAAATATGAGCTCCTAAAAGTGGGGGCAAAATTCAGGGCGAAAGATCAGTTGGAAGACAGAATTCTTGGCTGAGAGGTCTGAGAATTTTGTGTGGGAGCACATTGACAGATATCTTCAGGGCGGCATCTTCTAGAGTTCTGATAGCCAAGTGCATCGCCAATCTTCCCATGGAGACAGAGGATTAAGAAGAAGAATTTTCCCTCCACACAATTTCCATGTAAAAATATAATGGTGACCTGATGGTCTTCTAAACCCCAGTCAGATTTGAAATGCTCTTTTATCATTCCAATTTTTGGCCTTAATGGGTATGGATAAAATATAGATTCCTCGTGGCCACACATCGAATAATATAATCTATTTATCGCGACTCATCGGTTGACGATGGTATCGCGTGTCTTTTCACCGTAACCCGGCAACCGTTCTATCACAACCACACCAACCCCATCTCTCTCTCCTTCACCCTTGCCTCGTTGGAAAACGTTCATACATTTTTAATCCGCCAAGCTCATCATTTATTCACCTATAAAATGATTATTGGTTGGGGTGGTGTACCTGTATTGACAACTCTTAGGAAACTTTGTTAATTTCTACGTTTTATTAGTTTTCATTCGCCATGTTGCCGCGGAGAAAAAAAACAATCTAATGGCAACGGTAAAACCTAGTTGCTTTTTGCTTTTATGGCACGCTATCTCCTACTTTACAACGACGTTAAATGAATGCCGTTTAAGTCGATTCGTCGCTAATGGTTTTCTCATCTGAGAAATACGCTTTGGTATCGGTATCGGTCATATTATATTAATGTAATGAGGTGGACATATCTGTTCATTGATTTCGAATTTGTAATCTTTGCATAAAATATAAAGCATAAAATGACCCTCGCCATGCGATGCGGGTCAAGCCATGGGAAACGAGGTGCTCGACTACATACTGATGGGTTTCACGTAATTTGTGGAACAAACTTGAAACTTGAATCAGCATTTCGAATGTAAATCGTAATCCAAAACAAACTCCAATAATGCCTTTATGTAAACTAGTGTGCTAACGCCGATATTGGCATTACTACGGAATCGCATATGAGCTGGTTTATCGCAGAATATTGTGTTTAGGCCATTATCCAAGAAGGGCCCGTTGCTCTCTAGAATTCTGTGAATTCATACGAATTTTCTATGTATCGAGATCAGGTAGCCTGACCACGTGAATTCTACGAAGTTTTCATATTGGCATGTGAGCATGGCTCTTCACCAAGTGACTACTCAGCATTTTCAACAGTCCACCCCTAGAGGTAGAAAGTGTGATAAGGATTACGCCATATCATCGCGCGAAGCGAGAACCCTCCGAAGAGATGAACGCACCAGCTTCCAGTTTAGGCCCCGGCTCGAAAGCCAGAACAGTCTGACTGGTAGCAGCGAAGCACTATCTAACCTCTACTGGCTCTGCAGGTCAGTACCCGAGTTGGCTTGTGACGCAACTCACCCGCCGGAAGGAATTCTTACCCAAGCACCCGAACGCAGTCCCATGAAGATAATCTCAAGATTGATGACTTCTATTGATCCTGGTACGAGCACCGTCAACACGCCTTGACCCACCGAACCCACGTGAAGTCATTTGATTGATCCTGGCGTCAAGCACTAACGGCTAAGCCATTTTGTCGAGATCCACAAACTCTAAAAAGTTACGCATTGATCCGGGGTCAGGACAAGGCCGGTCGAACCGTTAAGTCCCCAGGTGGTACAAGTAACACCTAGTAACCCACCCCCCGAGGTAACTCAGTATGCTACATAACGCACTTGGCCATCGAATAGAAAAATCCGCAGATTTACTGCGATAGGTAGAGTACGCCATTTTTAAGGGAGAAGCCCTGTGCTGCGACAGACTCCCTTTCACTGAGTTAATCAACCGGCTCAGCCCTCCATTCCACCAGAACGACAAAACTAGGGCCCCATTCGAAGATCTTCCACCACACAGGTTCAGTGACTGGCGCGAATGGCATTATGTTAGACACCAAGACTTAACCCTCCATTTCACCGGGACGAAACTAGGGTCTTAGTCATGACCAGCGCCCCCATCCCGTCAAGATCTAATGCCTGGGGGGCGAGTAGCCTGACCAGTGAAGCCTGGCTCCCTTGTTTTATGGTCTACCTTCCTATCGTCTTTAAGTTTTTAATTTTTCGTGTTATCGGCTTCACCAGTCGCCACGAGCTGTAAGGCCACGTGTTTTACAATGTAAGTTAAATGTAAATTTCGTTTAAATAAAGGGTGAATCATAACGATTGGGACGTAGATGAAGGACAGGTTATATTGACTAATATGGCGATTGGGCCATCCATTAATTAAATATTGTCGTGACAAAAGATACAGGGCGTGAAAGTTTTTTTCTTCATTAGGTGTCATTTGTTTTGGACGACCATCCAGATTTTTACTACGAAATGACCATTTCTGCTTTCGTAAAATGATTGTGACGAGGCGTTTCGATATAAAGAGCTTTCAAAAGTCAAAAATAAACTATAATCTGACAGCAAAAATTAATCACTGAGGAGAAATGATATTTACCAGCAACATTCTTATGACACTCCAAAGTATACATTTCATCGATGAAATAATATTTGAAATTCCCTTTCAAGACAATGAACTCTTCAATTGCGTTTTTCGATATTAAAAAATATTTTTTAAATCATATTTTCTAATCAAAATCACTATCAAGTTTCGTCAAAAAAAGCTAACACTTAATTTCAAAATCAGGAATGATTCACGTGCCGTTGCCTATAAAAAAAAGTGAAGTAATACATAAAATGATATTCCTCCTTCAAAGTTATGTTCCTTTGGTGATTTTGAAAACAATTGGAATTTAAATAGTGAAATCACTAGCAAAACACGAAAGAAAAAATTCAACTTTAACGCTCTGTATTTTTTTCCACAGCCATATTTTATTGAAGCATATTTGATCCAATCATCATTTTGGTAAAATCGCCATATTTAGTCCAATTGCCATATTTGGACCAATCGCCATATTTGGTCCAATCGCCATATTAGGTCCAACATGGGGGTTGGTCCAAATAACCTGTTCTTAGCCTATGTCACAATATATATATATTAATAGTTATGATTCATACTGTATTTTATGATATTTTAATGATTTTAATAGGATTTTCAATATATATTGTAGAAGTTTCCAGATATAATTATGAATCGAAAGTTGTTTAAATACTTCTATCAAAAATCGACTAGATTTTTAATTTATTTCATTAAATATCAAAGTATTGTTTAGAGTTTATGATTTTTGCAGTTTCGATTTCGAGACTTGTTATTGGGAATTAATAAAGGGGGAATAGTAAGGATTTAATTTTCCATATATGCAATATTTAAGGCAATCTTTTTCAAACCGTAAGATTTTTTAAGTGCAAATTTTTAATTCCTTAGTGAAAATGAATGATAATGGGAGTAAATTCACAAAGAAAAATAATAAAATCACACAAATCGTAGGATTTACTGCACAATTTGGAAGGGAAAAAATGGATAATTTATTATTCTAACACAATAATGGCCGTTCTGATGGAAACATTTAAAAATTCGTCGAGTATTCTCAGCGAAGTGCTTTCATCGCGAAAATTTAATAGCTTACATGCATTTCCATTTGCAAGACTGCCTCAATTCTGTATACTGCCTGAATAATAAAGAGGAATTGGATTGCGAACTTGCGGATTGGGGCATTCTGAAGATTGTAAATTTTTGAAAGCTACTCAAATTGATTGTGCATTAAATTAAAGAGCAATATTTAGAGTATTCGGTCGAATATGAATTAATCAATTTAAAGGTTGGGCCATCTTCATGAGTTTGCATTTTGAAGTAGTGGTTATTTCGAGTTTTGCAATTCTTCTGCCATTCGTGTATTGACAAAAGTATCGGGTGTTTTTTTAGAGTGATAGAACTTTCGATAGGGATAACTGTGATTTGACAGAAGGTAGAAGCCATAATTTTTGAGATTTCTGTTCAGTAAGCATTGACAAATTATCAGGGAAAGACTAATGCCGCAACAACGTTTACAAATTGTTGAAATTTATTTTCAAAATCAGTGCTCTATTCGCCAAACTTATGGTTCACACAATCGTCCATCAGAGCAGCTTATTCGTCGAACTATCGACAGATTTCGGACAACATTTTCTCTACTCGATGCACCAAGAACAAGACAAAGAACTGTATGTAAGTTCTGTAGGTTCAATTGCATCCTGAAAAATGCACTGTATGGTGTGCTTTACACACTGGAGGCATCATCGGTCATTTCTTTAAAAACGATGCTGGAGCTAATGCTACAGTGAATGGTGCTCGTTACAGATCGATGATCAATGATTATTTGTTTCAAAATTTGAATGGTATCGACCCAGAAGTGTTTTGGTTCCAACAAGATGGTGCTACACCTCATGCTGCTACCGTAACAATCGATTTATTGAAAGAAAGATTTGGCGATCACATTATTTCGAGAAATGGTCTAATTAATTTGGGCTTATGTCAAGTCATTGGTTTATGCTGATAAACCAGAAACAATAGACGCCTTGGAAGCCAACATAACTCGTGTTTTTGATGAAATAAGGCCTGAATTACTCGAAAAAGTGGTCCAAAATTGGTCCGGTCGAATGCGGTGCCTCAGAGCTAATCGTGGGGGACATTAATTTTGTTTAAATATAGTAATATCTCAAATTTTGTAAATAAAAGCATTCAAGAAAAACTACATAAAGGTTAAATTTTAATATTATATTTATTTAAGACTAAAATAAAATTTGTTGTAATAACAATATAGATTGTAAAATGAAAAGCTCATAATGTATGCCGGAAATTATTTTTAAAACATAAATGTCATAAAATTATCTTTCAAATAAAGAAAAAATTGACTTCAATCTTAATTTAAATGTGTTTCATTTCACTTTAAAGTTCTATCACTCTAAAAAAACACCCGATATGTTAATCATTCTGTCAAACGAAAGGGTATCAATCAAAAACTCAAAAAACTTTAGGTCTTCGCAAGAGATTAACAGACGGATAGTATCAACGATCATTAATTAATGTTTCATGCAGTATAATTGCGAAATTATAATGATCAAATTATTACAGAAAAGGCTTAAACATTATGAGCATATTATTAGTGTGAGCGATGTTATAACAGAAGCTATTCACAATGAAAATTCTCTGAAATAATCCTCATTAAAAAGCAATGTATTCACGTCAGTATGTATTACTTTCAACTCTAGTATCGGTTGTTTTTTTTTTGACCGATAGAACTTTAAATTTAAATAAAACACATTTAAATTAAGATTGAAGCCAAATTTTTTTTTATTTGTAAGATAATTTTATGACATTTGTTTTAAAAATAATTTTCGGCATATGTTTACAACGACTAGCTCTGAGGAGGCGCATTCGACCTGACCAAATTTGGACCACTTTTTCGAATAATACAGGCCTTATTTCATCAATAACACGAGTTATGTTGGCTTCCAAAGCGTCTATTGTTTCTAGTTTATCAGCATAAACCAATGACTTGACATAACCCCAAAGAAAATAATCCAGTGGAGTCATGTCGCATGATCTTGAAGGCCAATTAATTGGACCATTTCTCGAAATAATGTTATCGTCAAATCTTTCTTTTAATAAATCAATTGTTACGGTAGCAGCATGAGGTGTAGCACCATGTTGTTGGAACCAAAACACTTCTGGGTCGATAACATACAAATTTTGAAGCAAATACTCTTTGATCATTGACCTGTAACGAGCACCATTCACTGTAAAATTATCTCCAGCATCGCTTTTAAAGAAACATGGACTGATGATACCTCCAGCGTGTAATGCACACCATACAGTGCATTTTTCAGGATGCAATGGAAACTGCACAACTTCTTGAGGATTGCTTTCACTCCATATACGGCAATTTTGCTTGTTTACATAGCCGTTCTACCAAAAATGAGCTCTCTCACTAAACACAATTTTACAATAAAAAAGTGTATCAACTTCAAGCTGTTCTACGGCCCAATCAGCAAACAAACGACGCTTATTATGGTCAAGTGGCTTTAGTTCTTGAACCAGTTGGAACTTGTATGGATGTAGACCAAGATCTTAACGCAAAATTTTCCATGTGGTGGATGCACAGAGTCAAACTTGTTGCAAACATCGCCGAATAAGACAAATCTGGATCATTATTCACGCTATGAGCAGCGATATTTTCTCTTTACGTACAGTCTTGTTGTTGCATCGAGTAGAGAAAATGTTGTCCGAAATCTATCGATAGTTCGACGAATAAGCTGCTCTGATGGATGATTATGTAAACCATAAATTTCACGAAGTGCTCTATAAGTTTGGCGAATAGAACACTGATTTTGAAAATAAATTTCAACAATTTGTAAACGTTTTTGCGGCGTGAGTCTTTCCATGATAATTTGTCAATGCTTACTGAACAGAAATGTCAAAACAACATGGCTTCTACTTCTGTCAAATCACAGTTATCCCTATCGAAAGTTCTATCATAAAAAAAAAAACACCCGATACCTTATCATTTAAAGTGGCAAATATGGAAGGAACAGATATAGGAGGGTTTTTATAAGTTTATCGAGTAAGACTGTATCGACTATTACAGAAAGATCTTTGAATCGAAACAGTGTTTCTAAGACACTTAAATTTAATTAAATTTCCTAAATTGAATTTGTTTTGATAGATCTTCGTGCGTTAAAAAAATCCCATTCTTTTCGTAAAGTGGTATGCCATCACTCTAACAATAGGCTGATCCTTCAGCATCATAATTCCATTTGTAAATTTATCTATTTCAGTATAGAAAATATCCGGGAACAGAATAATGTACTTCCTTTGTAGAAAAAAATTCCAATAAATAATGAAATGAAATGATTCGGGACTTGCATGTCTAGCAATTTATTTATTAAAGTGCACCCTCCGCTGATCGAACATTCGAACATGGAAATAAGTCGAAACAAATTGCCAGTTAATGGCTCGTGTTCGATTGGAAAAAAGCTTTAAATATCGGAATTTGTAGCGACCATGTTTCTAGGCAACCGTTCAATTCCTCAGAAATACACATAAATATGAAACCGCATTAGCGTATGTTGAAAATGGTTCAAAGAATTTTCCATCGTACTAATAATCACTCAAGTTCTATTTGTGGCCATTATATGATGATGGGTGTATAATCACATGTAAAATAATAGAATGTCGTCTTACACCGCAAATGATAATAGACCCCAACCCTCGAAATTCAAATAGGAAAATTGAATAACATTACAATTTTTGTTTGTAAATATGGCAGAGTTAAACTTTTGCCATTATAATATATTATAAAATAAGAAGGAATGGTTTTTTACTTGATAGAAGGATTATTACAAATATGAAAATCAAAACAGATTTAATCTGTTGTCTTCTACAATTTTAATTTCAAAAAATTCTTTGAAGAAACTTTAAGAATTAAATTAATGTCTTTATAAGCACTGCTCATATTTAATAGACGTCAAAATTCATCATACAATATCAAACGGAATTAAGAAAAACCAACGAATACAAACTGTCAATTAAAATTAAAATATAAATAAGCAAACATTTTTTGTTTCGTTCCAGGCATGCGTAATGAACTCTTCAGACAAACTTACGAAGCCCTGTTTGTTACAAAATGTTGTTTTCCGATCCCATATGAATGAAAAATAACCCTTTTTTAAAAAATATAAAACATAATTTCAAGAACTTCTCAAAAACTAATTTATTTGAAATATTCAATATATTTAAATAAATTACTTCAAAAAATCTCAAAACATGTAGCACATTCTCAAGAAATAATTAAAGTTACGATAAGATCACTTCAACATTACATATAAAAAATATAATAAAATCAAATAAACAATGTATAGACTTACTCGGTGAATCTTAGGAATACACGGCCCTCAATAGAAAATAAAAGTAAACACTTTCATAGATCCAAGGTACTTATGTTCCGCGTTCACAGAATCATACAAAGCTTATAAGGCACTTGGCCTCAGTTAAAACCGTGCAACACTGTATAATGAATTTCTTTATTTAAAAAACCTAATATAATTATATATTATATATAAAATAAAATAAGAAGGAATGGTTTTTTACTTGATAGAAGGATTATTACAAATATGAAAATCAAAACAGATTTAATCTGTTGTCTTCTACAATTTTAATTTCAAAAAATTCTTTGAAGAGACTTTAAGAATTAAATTAATGTCTTTATAAGCACTGCTCATAAGTACCTTGGATCTATGAAAGTGTTTACTTTTATTTTCTATTGAGGGCCGTGTATTCCTAAGATTCACCGAGTAAGTCTATACATTGTTTATTTGATTTTATTATATTTTTTATATGTAATGTTGAACTGATCTTATCGTAACTTTAATTATTTCTTGAGAATGTGCTACATGTTTTGAGATTTTTTGAAGTAATTTATTTAAATATATTGAATATTTCAAATAAATTAGTTTTTGAGAAGTTCTTGAAATTATGTTTTATATTTTTGAGAAAGGGTTATTTTTCATTCATATGGGATCGGAAAACAACATTTTGTAACAAACAGGGCTTCGTAAGTTTGTCTGAAGAGTTCATTACGCATGCCTGGAACGAAACAAAAAATGTTTGCTTATTCATATTTTAATTTTAATTGACAGTTTGTATTCGTTGGTTTTTCTTAATTCCGTTTGATATTGTATGATGAATTTTGACGTCTATTAAATATGAGCAGTGCTTATAAAGACATTAATTTAATTCTTAAAGTCTCTTCAAAGAATTTTTTGAAATTAAAATTGTAGAAGACAACAGATTAAATCTGTTTTGATTTTCATATTATAATATATTGATTCGATTTCTGAATATTAAACTCTGGAAATAAAATATCCACTAAATTATCATAAATATAAATTATATTAACTTTAACAAATCGAATTATTGAATAAAATAAAAGGAAAGTGCCACTTATGGTCTAATCTAACAAATAATCACAAGAAATTATGAATTTATAGGTTTTTACTATTTCGAATCGTGTTGGCCCTTACTTAATAGAAATCCATTGTATACTTTAATTGAATAATATCGAGTTTTTTTTGAGTGATAGAACTTTAAATTGAAATAAAACACATTTAAATTAAGATTAAAGCCAATTTTTTTTATTTGAAAGATCATTTTATGACATTTATGTTTCAAAAATAATTTACGGCATATAATAATAATAATAATGTTTATTTTTCAACAATTTACAGAATGTAATAGAACAATAGATAGAATTAGAATAGTAAAATAAACATGATAAATCACTGAAGCTTTGAGCTTGTGTGTGATAAAACCTTAATAATAATAAACTAATACCTATATAATAAATTGTCATAAATAGACTCAGGTGCAAACATAATAATTTACTTATGTGAAAGCGCTTAGGAGAGGTCCTTTTTGTTATATTGGTCTAGTCCGGTTTAGTTCGACTTATTCGAGTAGTTCATATTAGCTCATATTAGGGTTTTGTCGTAATTCGGGAAAGGAGAAATGTATAATCTTTTATTTGGACAATAACATTTGGGTAATATGGTTCTTTACAAAAACTTCAAGTCGATGAGATCATTAAAATAATTTCTCTGGGTGGTTGTTATCCACACTTTAACATGAACGTCTTTTAATTTTTCATGGTCTCAATAATTTCCGGTAGCAAACTGTATACCTTAGGTGCCAGAAATTCAACAGATCGTTGACCGATAGTTTTTCCTCGGTTTGGCACAACCGTGGAATGCTCTTTTGTTCGGGTGTCGTATTGATGTACAATGGGTTGTGATTTTATTTTATTTTTATGGATATTTGTCAATATTCGGTGAAAGAACAATTGCCTTATATCAAAAATAGAGTTCTCTAAGTATAGCAAGTCACTAGAATATCTTATGTTTCTTTTAAAAATTATTCGCAGAATCCATTTTTGTACAACATTCAAGTTATACAGATTACTTCCTGCCACACCCCCCCAACCCAAGATTCCATAACTCAGTTGTGATTGTACGAGAGCAAAATATGTTTTCAGATTTTTCGTATTAAGAAATTCAGCAAGATATCTGAACTTACTCAGTAAACCCCTCAATGTATTTTTCACATTCTCAATGTGATAGCCCCATCTCAAATGTCTGTCTATTTTTATGCCCAGATACTTGGATCGATCTTTTTCTTGTATGCTCGTGTTGTTGTCTACTATGAGAGGTCCTAGATTGGGTAAGCGATTGGAATAAGAGGTAAAAGGAAGATAATACGTTTTTTGCTCGTTCATTGTAAGCTTATTGAATTTGAACCAGTCACATATTCTTTTCAAGTTTTGTTCTGCTATTGTCTTCAAACCTGCCCAGGTTTCCGCTTCATACAAAACAGCCATATCATCTGCAAAGCTGATGAGTTTACCTTCAGATCTAGATGTCATTAGACTGTTCACATAAATTGTGAATAAAAGCGGTCCGAGCACCGTCCCCTGTGGGACTCCATAAGTGACGGCTCCAGAGCCACTTCCAAGTCCTTCAATTTCTACCATTTGTTTGCGATTTGATAAGTAGTATTTCAGTAAATTGTAGGCGGGCCCACTTATGCCATAGGAATTGATTTTTTGTAGTAGACGTTCATGGCAAACGGTATAAGAGGCTTTTGACAGATCAACGAAAATGCATATGAGTGTTTTTTTTTTTATCTAGTGCCCTAAATATATCTGATGTTAAATTTAATATGGCATCTTCTGTACTACGTCCTTCTCTAAATCCGAACTGATTATCAGAAAGTATGCCAAACTTTTCCAAAAATTTGTAATTCTTTTCTTAACAAGTTTTTCAAAAATTTTGGAAAACACCGACAGCAAGGAGACTGGTCGATAATTTTCTATTTTGTCTTTACTTCCGTTTTTGTATATGGGCTTGATGATCCCCAATTTAAGGCAATCTGGAAATTTACCTAGCTCAAAACATTTATTAATTATGTATGTTAATGGAATAGCAATTTGTTCACGCAACTGTTTGAGCGTTTCAGATCTGATGAGGTCCCATCCCGGTGATTTTTTCGTTTTTAAGTCATTGATGACGTCTATCACTTCTTTTTCATACGTTGGTTCCAAGTATATACCATTCTCGATGTTGTTAATATCGTCTGAGAAATCTTTGGGTTTGATTATTTTTTTCGCATAGTTTTCTCCTAGTTTACTGTAATGAATGTTGAATTGATTCACGATTTCAATTTTAGATTTTATGATATGTTTATTAATCTCTATGGATTAAATTGTTGTTTTTTCTTGTCCACCTCGACTAGCTCTTAGGAACCGCATTCGACCAGACCAATTTTGGACCACTTTTTCGAGTAATTCAGGCCTTATTTCATCAATAACACGAGTTATGCTGGCTTCCAAAGCGTCTATTGTTTATCTGCATAAACCAATTATTATTGTTTTTTTTTATTATTATTATCCTGATACTCCTATGTCTTCTGTGAAGATCCCTCAGAAGCTTTTTCAGCTTGTGTGAGTTAGGAGTTCAGTTGTGTTCTGTGTAGGCTTTGTTACCGCGATCTTGCGCCACTTTAGATCACAGCACTGTTAATTTTTGACCCAAAAGTGAAATGGTGGCAGACACCCGTCCAACTAGAAAATGTCTTTTCTACCTGAACAGGATTCGAACCCGGACCTCCGGTCACGAGTCCGATACTCTCACGCTGAGCTATCCACAATGACTTGACATAACTCCAAAGAAAATAATCCAGTTGAGTTATGTCGCATGATCTTGGAGGCCAATTAATTGGACCATTTCTCGAAATAATGTTATCGCCTAATCTTTCTTTCAATAAATCAATTGTTACGATAACAGCATGAGGTGTAGCACCATCTTGTTGGAACCAAAATACTTCTGGGTCGATACCATTCAAATTTTGAAACAAATAATCATTGATCATCGAACTGTAACGAGCACTATTCACTGTAAGATTAGCTCCAGCACCGTTTTTAAAGAAATATGGACCGATGATGCCTCTAGCGTGTAAAGCACACCATACAGTGAATTTTTCAGGATGCAATGGAACCTACAGAACTTCTTTAGGATTGTTTCACTTCATATACGGCAATTTTGCTTGTTTACATAGCCGTTAAACCAGTAATGAGCTTCAAAACTAAACACAATTTTACGATAAAAAAGTGGATCAACTTCAAGCTGTTCTAGGGCCCAATCAGCAAACAAACGACGCTTATTATGGTCAAGTGTAATACATGTAATATGTTAAGGTAATACAGACAGCATCTTATAGAATTCGTTTTACTAGATTTTCAAATTCTAACGAAACTGAATCGTATAATTCATAATTCACAAAAAAAAAAACTTTATAACTAAATTAAACAAATTTTCAACCCACAAATTCTTCCAGAGATTCATAAACCTTTCCAACCCGGTTTTCTCGAATAATGAACAGAAAAATCTAAAAAAAAGGTAAAAACAACATCAAAAAGAGGTTGTAAGTTGAATAAGATAAACAAAGTTCTATAAATCCCGATAAGAACAAATTGAAATTAATTTGATAATTCAATAAATGCCTAATCACATAACACGCCAATACGTTTCTAATCTCCATGACTTATGAAAATTTAATGCACATTTCATTCGCGTTTAGCGAACCGTATCAACAACCTCCAATGAAATATCACAGTACTAAAATTACATTATTTCGGTGGTCATTATTCTCGTACGATTGCATGAAAAGCACTCTTGATAATTGAGAACAAACAAGTTGGACGTCTAGCGCGCTGGCACCATACAGCTTGGCCATCAATCAACGGGAATTGAATGAAAATGATACGTAGGCAAAAGCGGATTTGCATAACTTCTCGGGACTTTCGTCTTTTATTTCTGTCCTTTGTTGTGGCAGAACTGTGAACGAGACGCTGTTTAGTTGATTCTCGAGTATTTCCGACGGATATAAACGTTGATGTGGCATTTAGTTGTCGAATTCTGCATGTTATCCAAATGTTATTTACCGAATCTACGGATTTTGAATTTGAAACAACTATTTCTGCACTTCACAATCGTACCATCCCGCGCTTACGACACTGGAGAAAAAATCCACATTTCATCATTCTCCAGTATTTGTTCACTTTATTCAACATCCCTCGAGGTCTTCTCAATTACAGAGTATATAAATGAGTTCACATTTGATGATAAAAGAGGTATGAAATCAACGCGACAGTTTACAATGCTTTGAACAATACACAACAGCGATTCTATTTTCTTAGTACCTTCTTTCGCTCACTTGTATCCCTTTTATCCAAAAAAAAAACAGCATGTTTTTGCGCCCAACAGCGAATTCTCAAATATAATGATTCAAATACATTAATATAGCGCCCCACGTTGGGCGCTATCTTATTTGAATTAGTTCCTGGATGCCGGCTTAATACGACTTTTTTGGATAAAGTCCTTATTATAAGTATTCGATTCTAACATTATAGAGAAAACATCTGAGTAAATGACAAAAAATACATACGGTCAAAAAAGTAGAATCAAAGAATCTGGTGGGTGTCAGAATTCAACTACTTAAAGGATATCTTTAGAAGCTAATAATATTAGGATAAATATCGATGAATGTTAAAGCTTGTGGAATTTGATTTTCATTTCCAAAATTACCAATTCCATACAGTGTTTTTTAGCAATAGTTATTTGGAAAATATTTATCTCCTTTCTGATTAGCAATTTTGTAAACTGAACCTATGTCTATATTATAAAAAGTACATTTGTCATATCACCTGAAAATAACAAATAAATAACTAAACACGAATCCCCTAAAATATTGGAATCTAATGCATGTTTCTTCAAAAATATCTTTAAAACTCAACAATGTCTAAAGAACTCAGTTCATTAAATTATGAAGGAAGCTCATCTACCCAAACAAGAGTCAGACATCAAAAATAAGTCACCCGCTTTAGACACCACCATAGAGAATATAGCAGTAGTTTTCTTAAATAAGTAGATAAAAATGGAAAATCTGATTCAACTAGAAAAATTTGTCATAAACATAAATCATAAACAGAGATATATATATGATTTAGACCTTGTGCAAGTTCCAATATTTTTTTCGATAATATTATCAAAATCACATAGATTTTATATTCAATATCAGTTCAATGTTGTTTCAATCACAGAAAAAGAATCCCTTCATTTAAAGCTTTCAACATTGAAGGTAACGTTTGAAATGAAGTCAAGGAATTAAATAACGAATTCAAAGCTTATGAAATCCATCAAGAAACATCAGCAGAAATAAAACTTCAATTCATTAACGTGTTCAATTAGAACAATTCAAAACTGAGGCAGGAACACATTTTTCTGTCTCCAGAAAAAATAAGCGGTTTTTTCAAACATATAGGCTTCCGAAATTCTAACCTCAAACATGAACGTACGCGGTCCTAAAAAGCGTCATTCGATCTATTTCACATCTTTCCTCAGAAAAATATAGGAGTAACACTCTTATAGCACATTATAGATAAAAAAGCAAATTTCATGTATTCAAAAATGTATCTACTGAAGGGACAAAATCAGTTTGAAGGGCACGAACAAAACAAGCATCCCGGCTTAAAAGCATGAATTGAAGTATTTAGCGATTAATCCAATATCAGACCTAAATTGAAAAATCAGCTTGTACTCACCCTAGATTAAGAGAGATTATGTAGTAAGTTGAATTAAGTCACAAAATTCAATATTTTCACAAAAATGGCGTCAACAGACCTTAATTAAATGGTCTGTTGATAATGATAGTGGAATGGAGACAAAAACGCAGGCGTCGCGCCAAAGGAAAAATTTAGATTAATGTACATAAGACGACACCTATTGAACAATCGTGAACTACGCAGATCGTTACAATAGAGAACTTCATCGAAGATGTCATAGAGTTTATCTAGTGTAGACACTTTAAGTTTTAAACTGATTCAGATGAAATGGCCAGAGTATAATTCCAGAATATCACAGGTTGTTTGTATGGAATTTAATAAATTATATCTAAGTTCTAAAATTACCAAACGAATGTTTCCATTGTAATTTAAAAATGCTATTAAAATTTTTCTTGTGACTGTATTTTCGTCCTAGAATAAGGAGTTATACAGTAGTAATACTCCTACCTTCATTCAACTGAAAACAAAAAGAAGAGGAAAATTTTGTACTTCTACTTATGAATACCCGTATGTCAGTTTATCTATGGTTTAGATGTAAACATGTGATCTAACCTAAAATTGGATAAGGTGCAGTGGAACTTTGCTAGATTACAAATTTGATAGGTACATCTAGTAGAAAGAAAAAACAACTTCATTGTCAGGTTGATCTTATTCGTACTAATTGAGAAGAATTTACAACCTCAAATGTTACCATTATCAAGAAACTAGAAACAACATTCGTCAAAATGAATACATATTTAAAAATTTCTTATAACACTGATTCGAATGAGGTAAATTCATTATTCTTACGATGTAACAAGAAAAATTTTGATGTATCATATTTCATTTACAGCTAAAACCAGGCAAGCCCTCTAGATTTGGATATCAGACAACTCCTTTTTCTGCTTCAGACATAATAAATTGTTCTATTTGTGATTATGAATTGATAACCAACGAAAAGGAGAGGAAAGTTTATTATTTGAAATTTTCGAAGGAGGTAAACTAATTTTAAAACCAGTCATTTCAATAATTCACTTGTTACTTATCTCGTTTCAGAACATAGATTGCAACCATGAGCCAGGTTCAACAATTGGAGTACTTCCAAATAATGATGAAGATCTAGTAAATAAAATACTTATACGATTGGGGTTGGAGAATGTAGCAGATCAGTATTATGAATTAAGTATAGATCCAAACACTGCCAAGAAAAAAGCAATATTACCAAAGCATATTCCTCCCTCTGGAACATTAAGACATATTTTTTTACACAATCTTGACTTGAAGAGCGTGCCGAAGAAGGTATTTATTCCAACTAAGTAATGTTATTTGCTTCTTAAGGTTTCAAATCTCATAAAAAAAAATAATGATTTTATTAATGTCCATTTGTTGCTATCATTTTTCACACCATTAAAATTGATATTACTATTATTTTCTCAACAAATTAATGTTTTAATTTTTATCACATAAGTTTCCAACTACTTTCTTGAATGAAAGACAGTAGAGATTTCAAGGAATATGTCTAAACTTTTAACTGAAACTAATCGATTGTTTCTTTTTCAGTTGTTCCTTAAGGCTTTGCTTTATTATACTGAGGACATAAAAGAGCATGAGGAATTGTCATTTCTGTGCTCTCCTAAAGGTTCCAAAGAGTATCAAGCTCTCATATCGTCATATACAAATCGAAACTTATTGGCTCTCCTAGAAACTTTCCCATCATGTAATCCACCAGTTGAACTCCTTTTAGAACAGCTACCACCATTATTACCCAGGATATACTCAATATCTTCATCGCCACTAAACAAAGGATATTTAAGTATAACATTCAATGTTGATACATTCCACGATTCCCAAAAAGGCTTGTGTGCTGGTTGGCTGGAAAAATGTGTTGAAGATTTTCAGACATCTAAACAATGTAATGTGCCAATCTACATGAGAATATCTTCAAACTTCACCCTTCCCAAAGAAGATTCACTACCAATGATCATGATAGCTACAGGAACAGGAATTTCACCATTCAGAAGCTTTCTAGAGCATCGACATCTTCGCATAAGTCAAGGTGCTTCTTTTGGAAAATCGTGGTTGTTTTATGGCTGTAGATACTCCAACAGTAACAATTTATTTAAGAAGGATTTGATAGATTATTTAGCCTCTGGAGCGTTGTCTAGACTGTCAGAATCATTCTCGAGAGAATCTGAAACCAAGCACTACGTACAGCACGAAATGGAAAAGTATGAAGCAGAATTGAGTACTTGGATAGTACATAACGGTGCTGTTGTGTACGTCTGTGGGGATTTTCGTAGAGTTTTACCCGCTGTCAGAGAAGCAATCTTGAAGATTCTCAAAATTCAAAATTTTCAGGAGGAAGATGCAGAATTATATCTGAAAAAAATGGAAAAAGAAGGCAGATATATAGTAGATAATTGGTTGTGAAAATATGGATTTTAGTTAAATTTTTGTATATACGATATTAAAGTACCAATATATATTATATTTATGGAATATTGACTTGGTTTTAATTATTTCAATACTATTCTACTCCTAGGATATGCTCGTTCTGCCAAAATAAAACAAGTACCTTGGCAAAACCATGTGATGGTTTTATTGCGACAGTTTTTAAAATCTCACAAATTCAAAATAACCGGAACTAAATATTTGTCAAGCTAATGTATCTTACCTACAGGACTAATTCTTTAAATAATGATTCAGTCAAAAAACAGGATTTGGCAATATATAAATTGAAAGCTACAAATTGACACATCTCGATATGTTCTTACTTGCATTTGTCCGAGTTTGTCATTTTTCTGTTTACATTCTTCTGAAATTGTCATGTTAATTAACACTTGAGATAAAATTTTTCCAGCTAAAATGAATCAAAGGGAGATTCTGAATCCTACAATTAATTACGGATAACTCCTAACGGTAGATCCATATCCAGAGACCAGAGCGTTTCACATTCAAATTTCCCAAACTTAATTTTTTGTTTTCACACGTATTCTGCTGAAAAGATGAGGCCTTTGATTAGACTTCAGTATTTTTATTTAACCTTCATAAACTTCTTAGCTCAGTTTTCCTTGGTATTCATAAACACTAATTCTTAATACTTCATATTTTGCACAAGTTTCATTTAGATTTTCCGTTTGCATCTTCATCTTTAATTTACATGTCAATTCTCAATGTTGAAACTACCCCAATTTTGTAAGTAATGGTAGCAATGGCCAAGGTAACTTGAAAGAATTGATATAATTACCATAAGGACAATTTCCAAGGTTTTTGAAACGAAAAAATTGATATTTTGGGCAGATTTTACTATATTCAGTATTAATGTGCAGCATCCATATACCTTATAAATATTATTAAATTCATAATATGTTCTAACCTCTCCAAAGAACGTTTTTTTTCAGCCTATTTGCCATCAGTATAATTTTTAAGTTCGTAGTTTCCCGTTCCACAAAGGAATAAAAAATTGAAATAAAAAAATCTCAAATAACTTCGAAATACCGTTCAGCAGTAGTGATAAACATATCATAGACAAACTACACAACATAATTACTCAGGGACATAAACACACAAATGTCATTCATTTTATTACATCTTCCTTCTCTATCTACGTTTGAAAGCAGTTGTCATAGAGAAAGACAAAAGCAATCTGTATTGTTTGTGGCGGTGCTCACGTTATTTTCTTACACAAATTTTAATACTACTATTGCTTATAGTATAATTATTTGGAATAAAGATGACTGATTATAGGAAGAATCCCGAAGAAGCTCATAAGGAGATTCAAAAATTTATAGATAAAATAGCTTCTTGTGTAAGGTGAGATGTCAACGTCCTTTGTTAGTCGATTCAATTGCCTTGTAACGGTTTTTTCTTTTGATACACCTACTACTTTCAGCATTTTTACCTGGTATAGCAGACGTACACATTATAGTTTTCGATTCTAAAACTGATGGTTTCGGATAGAGGTTTAGGGATTAGGTCTTGACTAGTGTCAATATGTTTTTATTTTATAATCGTATTGCACCAGTCCCGGCCTGATTTCTTTCCCATTTATTCAATGATGATTACAACTGAAGGATAATAATAAGTTTTGCGTTGAAATTCAATTTTTCTCCATTTATTTCAGTTCTGAAGATGTTCAAAAATCTACAACTATTCTAAAAGTCACAGATGAGATAGTTAATCATAATGGTGATATATTATCTAACGCGATGAATAATAAATTGCAAGAACTTTTGGGTAGCATTGATCTTGATAAGAAACTCCAAAAACTGCATGAATTGGAAACTGAAAACATTGGACAGGCATGGTAGGTAATCTAACTATTAGAAGATTAATTTTAACTCAGGAAAATTTTGTGAATATATTGGTATACCATTGTTTATTTGGATTTAAATTTATGTTTAGACCAACTTTCTGTGTTATTCGCAATTTTATTAAAATTTTCAGTAAGACATTTCCTTTGACAAGATAAATATATGAAGAAAAGGAATAAACGATATCAATCCTAATCAAGTAGATAACTTCAATTGAAAGGGTTAACCAAAAATTGGTAAAATAATCAAGTTTAATGAAAGCAGTAAATAAATTCAATAGCTACTGAACATAAAAAAGCAATTAGATTGGTAAAATTAGATTTTTCAGTTTAGCAATTTGGTAGATGATTAGCTCCTATTATTTCACTCATGTCAGAAAATTTAATTTATTTTTGCACGTTATTTTAAAACCAAGACTTTATTGCTTATAATTTGAAGGTATTGATGTTAAGCGAAAATTATTCACTTAACCCTCATGACGTGAACTCATTCTTCAAATTTTAAAGATAAAGACTTCAAAAATAATTTGGAATATAAAAAAACCAAATCTCCAGAAATCACGTTCAAGCCGATATAATAACTGAGAACAGAAATAAAACAGATGTTAAGCAATATCTGCTTCAAATGTGAAAAATAAACATAATTACTGAAAACGATATACTACTCTGTCAAGAAAGTACCGGGAATTTTCAATTAAAACAACATTTTTACATATAATCGTCAAAATTTATTGGGTCGCCTTCAAAATAGGCTCCATTTGCTCCAATACATCTATGCCAACGGCACTTCCAATTATCGAAACATTTTTTATAGGCGCTTTCCGGGATGGACTTTAGCTCTCGCGCCGAATTTTGTTTTATGGCTTTAATCCACTCAAAAAGGGGGCCACGAAGGGGCAATTTTAGTTTTGGGAAGAGAAAGAAGTCGCAGGGAGCCAAATCCGGCGAATACGGTGGTTGCTGAAGCACGTTTGTTGAGCTTTTGGCGAGAAAGTCAGTCACAATCGTAGCTCGGTGAGAAGGCGCGTTATCGTCATGCAAAATCCATGAGTTGTTCGCCCACAACTTTGGCCGCTTCTTACGGATACGCTCACGCAAACGTTTCATAACGCCTAGGTAATACTCCTTGTTTACCATCTGACCCTCTGGAACGAATTCGTAGTGCACCACGCCACGGATATCGAAGAAAACAATGAACATCATCTTCATTTTCGAGCGGCTTTGGCGTGGTTTTTTCGGTTTTGGCTCATTTTTTGCCACCCATTCCGATGATTACTGGCTTGTTTGCATATCGTACTCGTAAACCCAGGTCTCATCACCAGTTATAATGCGTTCCATGAATGTAGAATCGGAATTACAGCGATCCAGCATGTCTGAAGCAACCTGTTCGCGATGACGTTTTTGAAGAAAATTCAGGTCTTTCGGTACGAGTCGTGCGGCCACCTTTCTCATGCCCAAAATATCAATCAAAATCGTACGTGCGGACTCGTGGGATATCTTAAGATCATGTGCTATCTCTCTCAAGCTGGTACGACGGTTTTCCAGCACCCTTTCCTTAATTTTATCGACGTTATCTTCGATCGAAGCCGTCGATGGGCGTCCGGTCTTCGACCACTTCACGACCGTCCTTGAAGGCTCTGTACCACTGATATGCACGAGTTTTTCGATAGAGCATTATCACCAAAGGCCTTTTGCAACATTTTCAATGCATCGGCACACGAAAATTCATTTGCAACACAAAACTTTAAACAAATTCTTTGCTCAACGTAATCACCCATAGTAAAAATCGGCACGTACTCTGACATCGACTGACTTAATCAGCTGTTGGAAACACACTACTTGACAGATCCCGCTCAAGCTTGGCATAGTAATTAAGGACAGTGGTACCAACCTAGGAAAAAAATTTTTTACCTGCCTCATTGCCCCGCCAGATTTAAATCGATAATTCCCGGTACTTTCTTGACAGAATGTATGATTCTAATGTTGACAAACAAATTCAAAATGTTCTTGTCAAAGTGAAAATAGTCAGTGGTATTCCATCATTGTATAAACAAATCATGTTTTATTTGTTTGAAAAAATTGGCCATTACTTTGTTACAAACCTGATATTAGTAAAACAAACATCATCGTATTGCAAGTATTTCAGATTTTCTATACTCGGGTAGGATTTACTTATATTTGGTTTAAGAATAACATCGTTTTAATCACGATTTTTTCATAAATACTTCTTCAAACTCACTGACATTATAATGCAAACAAATTCGTTGAAAATCATTTCTGATGAATCTATTTTATTCTTAGGAGGCCAGAGACAGGTATGAGCAATGTGGATTCTATTGAAGGAGAACATTTGAGGAAACAAGTAAAAATGCTGGAGAAAAATATCGAAAATATCATGAAGGAATCATCTCAGCTCCAGACTGAAATAGCAGCTTCTAGGCATGAAATTCAAGAGCAACTAATGGAAGTGATGAAACATACCTGAAGAAGCAAATTATAGAAAATTATCATAATGAAATCTGATAACTTGTATATTTTATTATGTGTTTATGTGATATAGAGTTAAGAATATGGATAAAAAATAAATCTACATTTGAAGGGTTTTGTAATGATTCGAAAAGAGGGGGATAAATTTATAACAAGCAGTGAAAATAATAATTATTAATGTAATCGAGTCCAGCGCATTGAAATTAAGACCTTGTTTAAACGATTCCCTCTTGAATTATGGTGAGAAGGACTTATGTTAAGTCGGGAGCTTCTGTGCTCTTGTTCATATCACCCAAAATCCTCAAGAAATTATGCATTATCCTTATTGTGTCTTGTCATTACTTTCCATTCAAATACCAAGTCTACATTGCACTTGAATGAACTGCATTGGATTTACGATGAAACTGGAATTGAAAAGAATATATTCTCCTTCGGATAAAAAAGGCGCAACAAGTTCAAGCAGACAAGAAAGATTTGGTTTTAGTTTGTTTATAAGATTATTGGGAAAACTTTTGTACACAAGGAATATTTTCTAGAACGCTCAGCTTATATTGACTTCTCTGCCTGTCCTAATTATGTAATAAAACTGAATTTTGAATAATATACATAATTATCTACTTAATCATAGCTGAAACTAAAATAATCAAGTCATGCCTTATGCAAGGATTATTCTTAGATTATAACACTCATTAAATTTTCAATAAGAGAAAACATTACTGGAAAATTAATACTAATCAACTTAAAAGGTAAATTAGAGAATACAGTACTTTCAATAAGAAAATCTGTGTTGGACAATATCAAAAAAAAGGATCGTAGAAAAATTAACAGTTCAGTGTAACACCACCAACTGTTGTTTAGGTGTTGTCGATCAGTGGCACCCATCTTCGGCTTCGTCTAATCTTTCCCATAGCTTTTAATCGATTGGAGACAGCTTTCTGTGTCACATTCAATTTAGCCGCGAGTTCTTTTTGAGTTTGAGTATCATCTTCATCCAATAGGTCTTCCAATTCGTTGTCTGCAAACTTTTTAGGAGGTTTCCCTCGCTCTTCGTTTCTTACGTCGAAATCTCCACTTTTGAATTTCTTGAACCATTCGAAACACTGTGTTTTACCAAGAGCATGTTCACCGTAAGCTTCGACAAGCATTCGATGCGATTCTGAGGGAGTTTTCTTCAAATGATAACAAAAAACCAATGCAGTTCGCAAATCGTAATTTGTAGGGACAAAACTGGACATGTTTAAGGTTATAGAAAAATATACCGCCGTAAGGAACCTAGGCTGTGTGTTGAAAATCAGAAAATCTTCGTCAGCTGTTATAGTAGAGGAATATGATGGCTAGCACCATCTGTAAGGAAATTCCGGTTTCATACTTCTTCTTCTTCGTTGTTTCCCTTCGTCTTAGAGTTATAAACTTATATTCAATTGAATCGGACTTTACTTAATGGAAATCCATTTAAAAAGATATTTTAAGTGAGGTTATTCTAATTTCCAGGTATTATAAATGAAACAAATGTTTCGCTATCATAGTATATTCGTCAAATTTTACATTTTGGTTAACTGAAAATTTTTTGAAACTGAAATTTTATACTTTGTATTATGACTATTTATTTTTAGTGCTTCTAATAAAATGAGGCTGAAGCTTTTATTCTCAACATACAAAATTTCGAAATTCTTGTTGAAGTCATGTCCCGCTTCCGATAAATTGTTTTAATGAGTGGAATTATTTTTTTCATTGAAGAAACTTATCAAATGTTCTTGGATTATATTTTGTAAAGTTATACCAGATTATCTTATATAAACTTTTTACCAATCACTACGAACTAACTTATAAACTTTCGATTTATCACCTTTCGCTATAAAAATTTTATTGTTTTTAATGAATTAACTGAGGTTTGAATTGGTCTTAAATGAGGCTCTTAGATTATATTTACTTTTGAGGTATGTAGCAATTTCCCCCGAATTACCTTTTGTATATTTTAATGTAATATACTTAAATTTCTGTTTTACATTGGGAAATATTATGTTTATTGCTATTCTAAATTTTTTATTCATATCCAACTTATCTATCAATATTGAATTTTAGTTATTATCAATGGCTATTTGTTTAATAATATTAAGTTCAGATGAAGCCCTGAAGTTGTTATGTGAGGGAGCTTCAACCTCTTAATTCTGGAGGTGGCGTTTCGTTCCAACTTGCTACCTCTGAACTCATTAGATAGGCGTGGGGTGCTAATCTGCCTATGATGCCAGTGAACTTGTTCCACGTCGGAACGTCGGTTGTCGAACGCTCGCACTCTGCTCTACTTGAATCCGGCGAGGACGGTAAGCTCGGTGTTCGGAAAGCGGTAGCGTCCTCTATGGGATACACCGGGAAGCTGCCGTAGAGCAAAGCAGAGTTCTGCGGAAGTAACGGTGGCACGTCGCCACACACTCCTCCACCAGTGAGCGTTGGTATGGTCACGGAATTGGGTGTTAGGATCGCCAAGCTGACCGCGGTGCCATCTTCAGCGGGTTTACTGTGGAACCAAAGGAACGGTTTCCTCGGAAATATTGGATGGGGTAGTTAGGGCCACCAATGAATGGGTTAGTTCGCTCTTGAAGCAAACTCACCATCTTGTCGGGGTACCAATGAAGCCTATTAATTAAAGGGTGATATAATCACGTTTTTGATCATTATTTACCTACATTATTGTGAGATATGTGATATATATATATATATATATATATATATATGTGATATATATATATATATGTGATATATATATATATATATATATATATATATATATATATGTGATATATATATATATATATATATATATCACATATCTCACAATAATGTAGGTAAATAATGATCAAAAACGTGATTATATCACCTTTATATATATCAGCTATATCAGCTTTACATAAATATTTATACGCCAACTGATATCCTACTTGATTGAAGTACGTGGTTCTCAATGTGATCTAGTTCTATATATTTTATATTTGGCCTTGTAACTAAGTCTTTACCTTTTTGTCCATCCCTCGTCCAAGAGTAGATAATGGCAGACACATTTTTTAGCCACTTCGCGCAGGTTGTCAGTCGTTCTCTCTGGCTCTTGATGTATTTTTAAGATGGATATATACCTCCTGTACAATCGTGGACGAGGATAAATAAGATCAAGACGTGATTATTTTCAGTGATCCCCATACTCAAGTGACCTTGCCTCGATGTTCATTTGTCATTTTCCATCATTTCACCTTGACAAATATTCAACATGGCCACCTGACAGTGACGTTTGTGTTTACATAATTGCCAATATTTTAATATTCAGTGATAGAAAAAAATAATATTGTACCATATAAGAGTAAAGTTATCAGTTTGTTGAAAAGTGCATAATATCTATTGTTATATCTGGTGTTATCAGATAATTATTATCGTGTAGTGAAACATATGATACTAAAAATGATAATAACCTGGTTGAAAGTCTTGAAAGTTCACTACAAAAGTTGAATGTATTTGATATGTTTTGCTCGGTACGTCTTCAAGTAGCTATTGGTCTTCATAACTAAGTAATGTGAGTATTTTTATTTATTATATTTTCCTTGTGAGAAAATTTAAGTATATTGAATCCAGTTGACATTTCAGTAGAAAGTTCCTTTTGTCTAACGTTGCTTTTTGCGACCTAAATACCATTGAATGCGATAATCTACTTATTATTTTCAGCATTTCAATTATCTCGAAATGAATTCTCTATAAATACTAAATATTCAGTGTGAACATTCAGCATGACAATTCTTATAAGAAAATTTCTATGGATTACAATTCCTTAGTCATATTTACTAAAAATTATTTTGGGCTGAACTAGGAAAGACAATCTCATGTCGAAATCAAAGAGTATACAAAACAACCCACTTCTTATCAGACTGTCATGAGGTAGTTCCTCATAACAAAAATATTTGGTGTCATTCATGAATCATATTTTAATATCAGATGTTTTGGTGTCATGATTGATAACAGTTTTCATTTGATTATTCCATTAAAGCATAAAAATATAGAGTAAATTTTGGGGGTGTTTTTAAATAAAAGGCAGCTACTATTTATATATGAATTAAGTACTAAAGTCACTTCCAAATTTTGACAGTCTTATTGTGAACACTGGAGAATATTCTATAATAATATTCTTGTTCAATTCAGGAATGTGGATTGTGTCGTGGAATTATATTTAAGATTTCATAAGAGTGAGCTCTGGTTGTCTTTGTGGCCGGAGAAAAATTTGTGGTCATTCAATTGACTTGTGAATAAATTACACAAAAGAGTGCACCTAGCAGTATATTATTATGAAGTCATGTGTGTGAAGGATTGAAATTTCTTTAGTCTTGGAAGAAAATAACTATTTATCATCTCTTATTAAGGAAAATCTTCAGTAATGCCCTACCTTTGAAAATTTTTTCAAAAATAGTTTAAATGATTCCAAGAAAAAATAAAGTACTGAAGGCTGTGGAGAAGATGCTGGTGGTTTTATACTTTTTTCTGCTGCTAATCTTTGACATAATAATTATATGCAGAACACAGGTCCTTCTTAACAAGATGTAAAGTCGCTCTTAACTTCATTTCTGGTGCTAACCCCACACCATCAATTAAACTCCACGTTTGACAGAAAAAATCATGGAGGGAGGATATGGTCAGAGATTCAAATTTGTTGAAGACCATAGAGTTTAATAAATGCTTTAGGGTTAGCCCTAAATGGTATGATTTAGCTTATTTATCGCCAGAATTGAAGACATTTTTATTGATTGTTTTTATTAACATCCAAATAAAATGCTACTGACGAGAATAGGTGGGAGTTTCAAACGCTGTTCTGAAGAATGTACTATATTTTTTTAAAAGAAATAAGAAAGACTTTTTGGATTTATATGGAGCAACTTTGTAATGAAATTTATAATTCATAAGGTCCATTTGAAACAGCTGAAGTTTGCTAGGTAATTTCGGTCAATCTTCTATATTTTTTTAGATTTCTTTACTTTTGGGTGCTGTGCAATGTTTGTTCATTCTATATTATCCATATTCTGCAGGGGCGATTTGAGAGCATGTTTATCTTACGTGGTAATTTAAACTCGCCACCGAGATCGTGCGATTCAACCCTTTAGACTTTTTCTTGTGGGGTTATCTACAGGTCTATGCGAATAAGCCACAAACCACTGTGGTGCTTAAAGCCATTAAAACCCATACCATCGGTCAAACTCAGCCTGATCAGTGCTCCAGATTCGTGGAAAATTTCGGATATTGAGCCACCAAGCGGCGGAAATATTGAGATGTTGTTTTCCATACATAATGGAATCCAAACGAGTAAAAAAATTTGGGATATATCACACACAGTTTGTGTCATTTATAATTAAAGATAGGAAGCGCTTAATGATAGACCCTTCAGAATTTGTATTGCCTCAGATACTCAGATGGCACTGAAGCAACTCATCGCCGTTGAGCGTGAATCAAACTGTAAAAATCCCTCATATCACTGGCCAGAAGCAACAAATATGTCCAAGTTTGGGTAGCAGCTTGCCAGGGCATTGACGGAAATAAGAAAGCAGATGCTCTTGTGAAAAGAGGAGCAAACAATGCACCTTCGCACCCACACTTATTAGGGCTGAAGTCAATGAATGCAAAAAAAAAAGAGAACTTTCACTGACAAGCCAAGGCACTCACCGCGCCTCTAAGGAATCAATTAGTCCTATCGCTGTCAAAGAACGAGCTGAGGTTGCTTACTGGGCTTCTCACTGGTCACTGGGTCATTAGATACACAAGATCGGTAAAGAAGATTAACACTGTTCGTTATGTGAATCGGCGATAGAAATCACCGAACATATACTCTGAAAATGCAAAGCGCTGGCGCAGACCAGACTATTGGATGGCATGACTCACAAAACCTCATATAAGAGCCAAGTCTGCTAGAAAAATAATTAACTTTGTGAAGGAGATAACATTCCTGGAAAAAACTTAGTTTATAGTAACGCACAAAACATCTTATTGTTCACAGTACAGAAGGACTATCACTGAGCCGAACGACCACAACTAATTTAATCTAATGACCGAGAAACAAAGTAGCAATCAATGGAGTGGAGACACCTTGATGTCACACCTTGCTACTAAAAAGTGCTACTAACGCAAGAAGTAAACCTCGTTACCATCCACTGCTTTTACACTTCGCTCAATGGGCTAATGAAGGCATGGTCGAAGATGAGCTTTTTACCAGAAGAACTATCTTTAGCGATGAAGCTCATTTTCTCCTAGGAATGGTGGGAATTCGTTAAGATAACGGTAACCATCCAGAAACGATTGATGCCTTGAAACAGTCCGTGTAGGACCAGCTTGAGAATAGTCCTATCCGACCGTGAGGTATATTCTACCGGTTAGGTTAAGTGGCATGTGAGCGTAGCTCTTTCACCAGGTGACTACTCAGCAGTCTCCACAATCTCCCCAGGAAGCAGGTATTGATAAGGATATGCCTTATCATCGCGCATTAGCGAGAACCACTCCGGAAAGTTGAACTCACCAAGCTTCCAGCTTCGGCTTTAGTCCGAGAATCTACACCGTGACTGGTAGCAGCGAAACACTATCCAACTTCTACTGGCTCTGCCGTGCAAGTACCCGAGTTTTTGTGACGCAACTCACTCGCCAAGGGGCTTTTTATCCACCCAGCCGAACGCAGTCCCATGAACCAAGATACTCTCAAGATTTAATACCTCAATTGATCCTGGTGCGAGCACCGTTAATCCGGCTTGTACGTGAAAACCCACGAACCCTTGTGAAGTCTTTCAATTGATCCTGACTTCAAGCACCAACAGTCTAAGCATTGAAGCATTTCTCAAGATATCCTGAACATGAGTTTCTGCAAATAGATAGATGGAATATCCTTCTAGTCCAGCATGCGGACTTTCAACCGCTGCCCAACATCATGGGTGGCTAGGTTCCCGAGGGCCGCCTGAGGTAACGCAGTATGCTACATAACGCACTCGACCATTGGCCAAAAAAATCCAGAGATTTACTGCAATAGGGAAGAGTACGTTAGTGCTGCGATAGACACCCTTGTCACTGAATTGGATAACGCGGTTCAGCCCTCCATTTAACCTTTAGGGTGAAACTAGGGGCCCCTTTAGGTTGAACTTCCACCACACGGGTCCAGTGACTGGCGCAAGTAACATTTCTTTAGGAATAAAGACCTAATCTTTGATGATGAAACTAGTATTTTAGTCAAGACAAGCGCCCCCAGCGCGTCAAGCGTGTCGTGGGACCGTAAGCTTTCGTAAAAGGCGAAAGACATCGAACCCCGTGTTAATGTGGTGGGGAAGTTCATCACGTCTGGGGCCCTAATTTCACCGCTGATGTGGAATGGAGGGCTGAGCCGAGTTGTCCAACACGGTGGCAAGGGTGTTCGTCGCAGCACAAATCTTACGCCCTTAAAACTAACGTTACTCCACCATATTGCAGTAAATTTCCGGATTTTTTTGTCCAATGGCCGAGTGCGGGGAGTATTCATACTTCCTAGCCACCCAATTGGTGTTGGACTCGAGGGACAGTGGTTGAAAGTCTGTATGCTAGGTTAGGAAGGTCTTCCATCCATTTGACCGCAGCGAGATCATGATTTCTTAAAAAGTGCTTCAAGGTTTAGCGGGACTTGACAGTTTGTCCGTTCTCGCGTTGAGCCAGGATTGTTTGCGAGATATTTCTGGGGTTTCTGGGTCTTGACCGTTGGTGGTCGAAGCAGGATTGATTGAAATGACTACAAGGATTCCTGGGTCTTGACGGTAGGGCCGGAAGACGAGCTCGTACCAGGTTTAATTAAAGCACCAATTCTTGGGATTTTCTTGTTTATTTAGTATGCGTTCGGGTGCGTGAAAGTAAGAAGCCCCTTCTGCATGTGAATTACGTCCCAAACAACTTGGGTACTGACCTGCTGAGCCAGTAGCGGTGTAGGTTTTCGAACTGAAGCCGAAACTGAAAGCGCGGTGGGTTCAACTCTTCGGCGTGGTTCTCGCATTGCGCGATGGTAAGGCGTATCCTTATCACACAATTTGCTTTTTGGGTAAATTTTGGAGACTGCTCAGTAGTCACCTGGTGAGAGAGGCATGCTCATATGCCAGTAACTGCAACCAGTAGAATTTAAGATGATACCTTGAAACACGAAATCCAAGTAGCCAGTCATGAGAACAATCGACGATGTACTGAAAAAATGGGTTGATCATATGGGGTACTGTAGCTAGTCGTGGCGGGAATTTGAGTAATATAGTTTTTCATTCGTGAATGTCAAGGTTCAACCTTTCTAATGAACCCATAAGTTTGAAACAATATTCATACCCGATCAAAAATGCAAATTCTAAATTACCAACACTTTAGTTTATTTTCAGCGGGAAATAATAAACCATTGTCTGAAATTTCAGCGCTTATTATATCGAAATAACGTGCCGAAATCAATCAATCGCCGAAAAGATCGACGAGGCTCCGGGTCAAGATGAAAACTTTCCCGCTTCGGAACGGGACCCATCTCTCACATTCCGATCAATCTCGGCGAAATAATTGTCTCCCAAACGGATTCGTTATTATAATTAGTCGAGATCATTCGATCGGAATGCGGCGTACGCGACAGGTGAAGTAAAAGTTCCTTTTTTTCCGTCATCTCCTCCCGAAACTGAAACCGACGGAGAGAAAGAGAAAGAGAACGGTTAAATGCGTAACGTAAACAAACCACCGTTCGGGAATCGGTGCCACGAGCGGTGCCGCATTCCGAACGTCCCCCGGGGGCCTCGAGCGCTTTCTCGGACCGCTCTGGAATGTCGGGGACCGCTTTGAGTAACGCCGCCACAAACGCGCCTTTGGGGACGAGGTTTGTTCTCGCCAAAGCTGGGGAGGCTAAGGAAAGATCGATGTTAATATGCCAGGATGTATTGAAAAATTCTCAGCTATACAGAGTGTCCCCGAGTATACACACATCGTCAAAAGTCTTGGTCAAGGCAGATTAGAGCGACTCAATTTCGCCCGGGAAGTTGTGCTCTTTCAAGGCGGATTAATAATGTGCTGGGAGGGTATAATGTTCGGTCGCCGTACTCCTCTTATTATCGTTGAACGAACAATGACTGGTGCCATCTACGTAGAAAACATCAGTGAACCAATCATTCTTCCTCTGTACACACGAAGGGTTCAAAACATTCTTCAAGAGAACGATATCCAGAGAATGAACTGGCGAGCAAACTCACCAGACATGAGTCCTATTGAGGACGTATGGGACTACTTAGGGAGAGCAATATCCAATCGCCAAAACCCACCTTCAACTTTTCAGGAATTGACTTTAGCGCTTCAGGAAGAATGGAACGATATGCCTGAAAATTTCATTAATGACTTGATTTGTGTGATACCTAGGCGTATTGGGCAGTTGATTGATAGAAGAGGTGGTAATACGAACTAATGAATTTGGATTCAGTTGTGGAATAACTATAAATAATCGATAAATTTAGATTTTTTCCTATTTTGTCTCATCCTGCATAAAGCAAAAAGTAACAAAGAAAGATTTTCTATCAGATATATTGCAGTTGAAATAGAGGAAAATATTCATCTCATTTCCAGAACATAGATTGTTTATTTCTTGAGAAACCTAGGGGGGCAAGACTTTTGACTATGTGTGTATGTAACAAACTTATAATGTAGACAGCACTAAAAAAACTAAGAACAAATTTACTGCAAACATGAATCCTATTAGGAGTAGCTACTAGTGTATTATTCCATTGTTTCACCTGGCAACACCTTCATTTTGAAGTGTCATCCTTACGCTTTCTTTTCAGTATCTGTCATTACGCTGAAGTGTAAACAAGAAAGTTTCTGTGTGTTCTGAAAATGTCGACTTTTGTACCGAATAATGTATTTTGGCGGGGATGTTTTTTTCATTACATTTAGTCACAGTTCGCGAAACTAAAGCAACTTGTTGGAACACGTTAGTGCAATGAAGAAGCGAAATCGTGTGCGTGGCTCAAGAACAACTATATTGCTACAGATAATAGATGGATTAATTCTCCGGAACATCTACAGATTTTAATCTGAATAAATCTCTTGAATACATTTAGAATTAAATTTTGAACGTGCTCTAGATAATACTGTATCACTTTATGGACATATACCGGGTGTTAAAAAACGTCTCAATATTTTGGGAACCAGTTGTGGATTTCGAAATAAGTAAAAAGTTTCATATAAACATGGGTCCACAAATTGGTCGTTTTGGCGATTTTCAAAATTAACTACTAGCGCAACCAGATACGATATTCGATTTATTTTTTACTTCTAGTGTTTTGCAGAAGATGTTCCGTATGACCACCGCCTATTTCAATGCAGGAAGTACATCGTCGCATGAAGGAATTACATACTCTTTCGAAAAGACCTGATTGTGTTCGGATCGTTTGACAGGATAGTTCAATCCGATGTTGCAACTCTTAGATGTTATTCACTGATGTTGCACACACTAAACTTAGCAAATAACCCCAAATACAAAAGTCCAAAGGATTCAAAGGCTAGGATCTAGCGGGCCATGGCACTGTTTGATCTAAATGTTTCCTAACAGCAAGTGTATAATGTGGGGGCGCTCCATCTTGCATAAACCAAATATTCATCAACTGATTTAAAGGTACCACGTCTAGAAAATCGGGCAAGGTATTTTGAAGAATGTTAAGGTATGCGGCTCCTGTTAAATTCCGTGTTAAAACTACTGGTCCTAACAAACGATCTACTAAAACACCTAGCCAGATATTTATACTGAAACGCTGTTGATGCCTGGATTCATGAATGACGTGTGGATTTTCATCCGCCCAAAAATGGATATTATGAAAGTTAAAAACTCCATCTTTGGTAAAGCCGGCTTCATCAGTGAAAAGAATATTATAAGTAAAATGCGGATGTTCAGCAATCTTTGTCAAAACCCATTGACAGAATGTCCTTTTGGCTTGATGATCAGGAGGATTAAGAGTTTGCACGCGTTGAATGTAGAATGGATATAGAAGTTGTTGATGCATAGTCCTCCTGACAAGGGGGCCACTTATTCTTTCCTCTGAAATTCTTCTTACACTTGTACCAGGATTTTCAGTCACAATATTTAAAATTTACTCTCCAACTTCTGGAGTACTTACAGATCTTGGACGTCCAGTATCACGAGCGTTTTTTTAAGGAACCAGTTTCCCTCAATCGTCTAAAAATTTGGTTGAACGTCACATGAGAAGGAAGTTGACGATCGGTATAAGACTCTGCATAAAGGCGACGTGCTTTAAGACCTTCCACTGACACGGCCATACATAAAAACCATGTCACTCATTTCAATATTAGAATAAGGCATTCCAAATTCAGGAATAATAACTTTTTCTTACCAACAAAGGGAAAGAAAATAAAAAACTCGAATCGGATGCAAAATTATAAAAACCAAATGTTTGATGCCAGCTGTGATTTTTTTAATGAACCGATTGAAAAACATTTTTAATTGTAAGTTCAGTAAACAAGACATCTGAAAGATGAAAATAAATCGAATATCATATTTGGTTGCGCTATTTTTTACTTATTTTGGGGTCTATAATCAGCTCCCAAAATATTGACATTTTGTTTTTTAACACCCAGTATATCATCAGCACATGTGGTGATATTAAATAATAAAGAATCAAAGGAAATATAAATTATTGACCAAATTATTAAATTTATCACTTAATACAAATTGTTTCGATTGTATATTAAGGAATAACAAGTTCAAACGTCAAAAAATGTTCCACATAGAATTAAAAATGGTCTTTTTTATTTTCCTTTTCGATAAATAGATAGTACATTCTTCAGAAAAATAAGCTGAAAAATTCTAATATTCATATCTCTTCAGTTAGAAGTTATTTGGATATGAATAAAATAATAAATAAAAAATATACATACCACCTTCATTAAATATTCAGCAAAAAGGTCTAATTATTAGATAATGCATGGCATATGCAAAAATTAGGTTATTCCACAGAAATATATAATGAAGGAAGAAGATATGGCATAGCTCAGCATTAGAAAACTGCCACGCACCTATGTGATTATACAAAAAAACTTTCAAACAGTATATACTAACTGACAATGAAACTGCAACACCCAGAAGGAGCTGTTTAAATTTAAAGTTTTTTTTTGGTAAAACATAGTATAGCAGGGGGTAAATGATTAAAATTTGGAGAAAAAAATCGTGAGTGTCTTTTCATGTAAACATTTTTTGTTACTTAAATATGTAGTCGTTTTTTGCAAATTTTTAAATTTTACAACAAACCAACTGTTCGAGGAGATCCAAAGTCCATGATTTGTTGTTGTTAAAATGCCTAGAGCACGTGTACGTGGAATTTATCGCCAGCTAAGTGAATTTGAAAGAGGTAGAATTATTGGTCTACGGAAGGCGGGGTTGTCATTTCGAGAAATCGCTAACCGTACGAACAGAAATCCAACTACTGTTATGAGATGTTGTCAAGTGTGGTTTGATAATGCCCAAAATCGAAGAAGAGTAGGCACCGGACGTCGAAGGGGCACAAATGAAGTTCAAAATCGACGTCTAAGACTTATGGCTATTAGAGAACGATTTGCGACTACTGGATCTTTGGCTGATGAGTTGTTAGGAGAACAAGGCCATCCTGTAACTGTCCGAAAGGTTTACCGCCGGATAAGGTCTTTTAGATTGCAGCATTATCGACCCCATTTTGTGTTACCTCTGACGGTTGAGCATCGCCGGCAACGATTACAGTGGTGGAGAGAACGTCAACATTGGAATGTGGAATGGCATCAGTTCTTCTTTTCTGATGAATCTCGATTCTCCTTGGGTGCACATGATGGCCGAAAAAGGGTTAGACGACGTCGGGGAGAAAGACGTGAACCTGAGCTTGATATTGACCGTCATGTATACCGGACAGTAGGCGTTATGGTATGAGGTGCTATTGCACATGCTAGTAGGTCACCTTTAGTCTTTATTCGAGGTAAAATAACAGCGCTGCGTTACCTTCAAGAAATAGTGGAGCCATATGTTCTCCCTTACCTTAACCGGCTCGAGAATCCAATATTTCAGCAAGATAATGCGCGACCTCATGTTGCCAGAGTTAGTTTAAACTTTTTTGAAGCGACCCATGTGAATCTTTTGCCATGGCCGCCCAGATTCCCCGATCTTTCGCTCATAGAGCATGTTTGGGACAACATGGGTAAAAGGCTTGGAAATTTACCCCAGCCCCCACGGACTTTGGCGGCTCTGAGACATGAACTACAGGTAGCTTGGGTAGTATCCCTCAAGAAGAAATAGACCATCTTATTGCATCAATGCCAAGACGTGTTGGGGAGTGTATAGATAATCGCGGTGGACAAACACATTATTAACAAATTTATTAAAAAAATTGTAAACCCTTCGTTTTTTTTCTTCAAAATTTCAATCATTTACTCCTTGCTATACTAACTATGTTTTACCAAAAAAAAATTTAAATTTAAACAGCTCCTTCTGGATGTTAATGTTTCTTTGTCAGTAAGTATGTATTGAAAATTTACTATGAAGAGATTTTTGAATATAACAAATAATAGCTGGATTAATTCTTCGGAACCTCTACAGATTTTAATCTGAATAAATCTCTTTATAAGTGAAAAAAAATTTGAAATATTGTTTATGTTGATAACGAGAGCCGATTTTATTACGGATTAAGAATAAAAATTTGTTACAAATGTATCCGTTTGAATTTAACATAGAAAAACGATATAAATTTCCGATGATCTATTATTTTTCCCTCTACTGCTCGTACTAATAACTAATTCGGAAATTTTATTGCGGTTACACTGTATAATTATCACTACAAAAGCACTCGCTTGATGCAAGCTTAGTTCTCTCGTTCATTAATAACTATGGTTGGTTATTATACCATTGACAGTCAACTGATGTTTCTCGGAGTTTTTCAATTCTTCGAAAAAATCGAAAGTGAATAAAGACATCCTGAGATTTGACCTCAGGTCCTTCGATCTACCAAGCGCACCTCTTAACCCATTTCACATTTGACACTAATATACAGGATGATTGGAAATTCTACGTGATCCTTCAAAGGAATTAAACTATAGGTCATTTGCAACAATTTAAATCCAGTTAACCAGGGGTAAAAAATGAATGATTACTGAGCTATGACGAGTTTTCGACTTTTTAGAAATTTTCTGCTGTATTACCAAAAAAATTAATTATGTAATGGTCTTAAATGGCAATAATTTTTTTTTATAAAATTTCTATGAAATAAGAGAGTATTACTAGAAACATTTTAGTGAACTTGGCGTACGAAGACATTAGTTCCTTGCTTCATTAGCTTTCTAAAAAGGACAAAAATTTTCTTCACGGGATCGAATAAAAAGACTAAACAACGTAAATTGTATTCGACATTTCCATTCACCAAATTTATCTTTCTAATTTAATATTAAAATCTATCCTGCAAATTTACGTTTTACCAAGTTATTTCTTTCAATAGTTATAATGGCCATGACTTATTCATTTAAAGGTCCAATATAACCATTTAACACTATTTTCGGTGTATAATTGACAAAATACATATATTTGAACGTAATTCAGGGAATAAATAGGTTCATAATAAATAAATGGTTATTTTTCATTTACAGATGATGTTGCGTTTACTGCTATCGCCATGGGTACTCCAGGCGATAAAGTTAAAAGAAAGGTAGTAGAAGACGAACCCCTGGATCCTCCAGAACAACCAACTGAAGACACTCCTACCGTTAACCTTCCAGCCGCACAGGCCGTAGAAGAAATGGGTTTCCTCGCCTCAACGTCACCCCTCCTGCACCCTCTCACACCTGTAAATATTCTACCACAATCGACACCATCACCCCAAATTATCGGAAAGCCAGAAATATTTACGACGAGTAATTTAGAACAGGCGCGCATAGAAGATTATTACAGTCAAACCAAGTTTTATCCTAACATCTATGAACCCAGTACATCGTATGCAATCAGTCAAAAGCCATCTAAGATTATCTGCAGTTTAGAGGAACCCGGCCCATCTGGTCTGCAAACACAAAAATCAAAACCGAGTACAAGTCTGACAAAAATCAACGTTAAGAAGAAAGTTAAGCCTCCCTCAAATATTCAATTGCCTAAGAAACCCTACACCTGTCAAGTTTGCCAAAAGAGTTACACCAACATCGATAAGCTGAACAAACATCAACAAATCCACACTACTGTTTCTCCATTTAAATGCGAGCACTGTAAAAAGTCATTCAGTTCAAAGTTTAAATTAGTAAGGCACATGTTGATTCATTCTGATAGAAAACCATTTAGTTGTACAGTATGCGAACGAACCTTTCATAGGAAAGACCACCTGAAGAATCATATCAAAGTTCATAGTCCGACCAAAAAAGTATACACATGCGAGAAAGAGCACTGTAAAAAAGAGTATACCTCCCTGCTTAGCTATAAGAAACATCTGGCTCTACATGCGGCACAAGAAGGCAGCCTGGAGTGTCAAATATGTTCGAGTGTTTTCAGTACAAAGGAGGATATATTGTTTCACCTCAAAATACATGCAGGGAGTCGTACCGTCAAGGACCCCAACGAAAAGAAATACAGGTGCGAACATTGTGACCGAAAATTCTTCACCAAAAAGGATGTGAGGAGGCATCTAGTAGTACACACTGGTATGAGAGATTTTCTGTGTCAGTTCTGTCCTCAAAGATTCGGCCGAAAGGATCATCTAGGTAGACATATAAAGAAATCTCATTCGAAGAATCTGCCTCCAGAAGACCTAGATACTTCTTCGGAATCAACAAGCGTTAAAATTGAAACTATTGTTAAATCAGAGTTAACAACTCCCGAGTTGGAAATTCCGCAAGAGACAAAAGAGGAAATGTTTATGGGCGGCTCTGAAATATTACCGTTTTCTTTAGGAGAGGGCACATCTTCCATGATGAAGTTTGAGCCTAAGTTTGAGGAACCAGCAGTAACCGAAACACAGTTTGCTCAAGGTACCCTTACTACGGATCTCTTGGAATATTGTTTGGAAGATGTACAAGAATATGATCCACAAAGTTACATAGATCCGTTCTTGGGGGAGAGTGTCAAAGATGAATTTTCATTGATGTTATCTTCTCCTTCTCAAAGTGAGTTAATACAGATTTTCGACATACATCCATCTGGGTCTTCTTCTACTATACCGGAGACAAACGTATCAGATAACACCGGTTTACTCACCGAAACTGAAGTTTTGAGTAATCCGGAAATTCAGAGGCTACTTCAGCCTTCTGAAGAAGCCAATTTGCCTCTACCTGGCTTTAGTCAAACTTTTCAGTCCCCTCCACCGCCTCATCCTCCGCAACCACCACCTTAAATTTCCTTATAGTATTTTGATTTTCAATAGTTTGTCCATGATTGATATGAGGCAGAAGATAAGAATAGTCAATAAGTGGACATTCTTTATTATTACTTTATTAGATATTGAATTATAGTTATATTGCCTAGAAGCCCATCTGAAGTCCTCATTGTTGACGTTATTGGCTAAAAACACTTTTTTGACTTTATTAACAAAAATTTTATATCTCATGGTATTTTTAAAGCAACATTTGCATTTACACCTAACATAAAATACACCATGAAGGTGTTAGCAAGTGGAAATTATAAAAGCAAGCTTCTCAGTCTTTTTATGAATATCTACATGTATCCACCCATACTTTGGTTATGTTAGCTGAAAACCTGTCTCAAGTATCTACAATTTTTTTTTCACATTAGCTATATATCTTATTTTTATCTTTTTCAGAATATGTAACACTGTTTTTGTTTTCTTAACTTCTCTTCATTTCCCATTAGACATAATTTTTTCTCTTAACGTCTTTCTTTTTTATTTCATTTATCAGTCTTCATCTATTACTTTGTGATTTCATTTCTGCTATTCAATCTTCTGTTCGTTTTTCTTTGCCCTCTCGGCTGAGAAGTGTGCTTTTAAACTCTTTCCCTGTTTCTGAATATTCAAAATCTCCATTGATTCCAAATTCAACGAACTTTCCTTTCATCCATCAGTGGCAAAATAATTAGTATTTTATTTTCAATATTTACTCAGTTGACATTGAAAACACATCGTTCTGAATAATTTTGGTCTTTTACACTATTTCTCAAATAAACAATTGATATCTGATTTTATATTCATTTTCAAATTATGTAGGTGAAAACTCAGGGAAGTTGTCCACATGTCTGTGGTCAAACATAGTTTTTTGTTATTTACATCTCAGGAGTGAAATGTTTAATATTTTAAAATATTAACAAGATTTGCAACAAATTATTCAGTTTATTACATTCACAGATTTATTCCATGTATAGATAAAAACTCGCTAATGTATTCAGAAAATGAGAATATCATCGGTGAAGTAGTGGAATTTTATTCTTTATGTTGTTTTTAACATATTTTGTTACAATATTTTAATCGCTGAAATTGTTTTCTGTTTTGTATATACTTGTGCTTTATATTGTATATTGTAGCAGAGTTCATTTTTCTTGTTTTTTTACCCAATGTGAAATGAAACTTACAACACTGCCTTGTTTAGTAAAATCACATTTCCACAAGACAAGCAGCTGCAATATCCGAGAAATGAAATTGTATGTTGAGTGTGAGTTGTTGAATATTAAACTTTTAAAGATTTTAACTTTGTTCTAACGCATCTAATTTTTACTGTTAATGTTGAACATTTCTTCCAAATTTATTATCTGTCTCAAAAATTTTAGGTTATGGTTTCAAACCTTATAGGACCTTCGGATGGTCAAATATTTTATGCCTGTTTGTATGTTATTTATATTTTATAGTACCTACACTGTTGGATTTTTATAAAGATTTATTTATGTTAACCACTTAATATGCATTTTAGTACAAAATTATCATATATTGACGACAATCTGATCATTTTAAAATTGTATATTATAAAAAGGTGTGATAAAAATGATCGTTTGTCTGAAGAAATAGAGTAATAAACTTTGGACCCATTTCCGTTACTAATAAGAAATCTACCTCATTTTTGCAACAATTCATTGCTGTAAGGTCAGCTAGTCATAGGAATAAGAATGTAAATTTATTTAGTTTTTTACTACACTAGTTGTAACTGAATCGTGTATGTATATAAAATATTATTGAAACATATGTACAGTATATATTTTTATACAAATTATAGTATTATTTATATTTAAAATTTGTGTTTCTTATATATCCTCCTATTTTCAGTGTGCCATTTCAAAGTGAATGTGTATATGATTGAATCGGTCTTTACTTGATGGAAATCCATTTAAAATAATAAGGTAATTTTGATTTCCACATATTTATTATAAATATACAGGTATAGAAGTATGAAGCCGAAATTTTTTGTAGAAATTGCACGTACGTCTGTTTGAAAATGATAAAAAGATACATATTGCGATTTTGACTGCCGAAAAATATTTGAGTTTGGTTAGGGACGAAGTTGTTCCTGCGTTTGTCAACTTATTTCCTGACACAATAGGACCAAGCCTACTGTATGAAAATATCTGGTTCCAACAGGATGCAGCCCCACTCCATTATGCTTCAATGGTCAGAACTTACTTAAACCCAATCTTTCCCAATTAATGGTTTGGACGAAGAGATACTATTGAGTGACTAGTTAGATCTCTTTAGGCCGTTGGATTTTTTCTATGAGGTTATCTCAAGAACAAAGTTTATGCAACACAGCCTACGAGCATCTCAGACCTCAAAGAAAGAATAAGTATAGAAATGCGGAATATTTCAACTCAGATTATAAACAAGGTTAGGAACAAATCTTGTAGGAGACGGTGTAACTACCAAGAACGAGGTGGATGTATTAAAATCAATTACATCATGTAATTTAAGTATTTAGTTTCTTGAAACCAATTGTAAATACTTTCGAAATTTCATCCGGTATTATTTATAATAGACCATACATGATATAGTTCATTGAAATCAGGTTATTAAGGAGCTTTAAAAAATTTAAGCACAACGCAACGAAGCGGCAGACGTTGTATCACTTAGATGAGAATATTCGTTAAGTTACAGCCGGAATTGTTTTACAGAGTGATCAACAATTGAAGCAATCGAGTGCGTCAGTGTCAACAAAGCCATGATGGACTTAACATTACTGCATTGTTCAAGCTTCAAAGTAAAGCAAGAATTTAGTTGATTCGTCAAACCCTGGTTATTTTATTTAAAACTGAAATCCTATGATTGTTAATGGAAGATCCCTTATATTAAGTGGAAGGAATTGGAAGGTTCTTCAAAACTCGCATTCAGTCAATGAATTCAACATTTATTTGGCTTGGTGTCACGTTAATATCAGTACATATTCATACAAATGTAAATTTTTCAACAATTATACATAATATGATCTCTTAAATGGTCGCAACAAAGTACATAATTCAATAGGTACATAATTTCAATGGCTATTATATCATAAAGCTTACCTTAGGCACAGACATATATACATATGAAAAGATATTAAAATGTGGAAAATATGTGGATCTTTCAACACCACATTTTAATATAAAATTACATGGACGTTTCAAATTTCAACATTTTCATAATAATATGGAGAAGTATGAAAGCTTTTTGGAAAAAATCTTGTACCAATCATGTTTATTCTCTTTATATCGATAGCACCAATGCATTTCTGACTATAAAAACTATAAAACTTTAACCTCTTTGAATGATTAGCTACGGGGAATCCACTAATTTTTAACTTTCATACTTCTAACGTTCAAAGTTATTCCATCGAATTAATATTTACAATACTAATTAAGTTGATTTATTCATTAATCCATATCAACGCCGTTTAATAGTTAAAGTAAAGTTTTTTTGACAAATTAGTTGATCATTATGTAGGTATATGTTACAGTAAAAGCTGAAGTATGGTTTTGGTGTTATAGTTTTTAATATTGCTTTCTAACAAATCATTTGTGACATATTTTTGGAATTAATAAAATGAAGAAAAACACTTTGTTTAATTTTCATTATTTATTCATGTTGTTGATATATGTTTCGGGTTTTAACCCAGTTTCAAAACTGAAGGGAATACACTTAACGATATAATACAATTTATAAAAAAATTTTAAAACCAAAGTAAATTAAGGGTAAGGTTGAGAGATATTGAATGTACTTAAGCTTTTACAGATAAGATTCAATATCTTACAGATAAGGTAGATATAGTATTTTTCAGATAGAATTGATTTAAGCTTCCACTGATAAAAGTAATGGGGATAAGTTAAAAAAGACAAAAACAACCGGCCTAATAATTCGGGAGTTTACAAATTAATTTGTCATCAGTGCGGTATATGTAGGACAGGCAGAGAGATCTTTCGAAAAACACCAATCGTCATTTAAGAACCGGAATGATGACTCCAATTTTGTGAAACATTTTTTCGAAGCAAGTCACGTCTTTCCTGAATTAAACAATCTTGAAATACTTTATCTGGAGGCTAAGGGCAAAAAACTGTATATCCTGAAATCGATAATCGTTGAAATACAATTATTCAGTAATAAAAAGTGATATAAAACGAAGTAAATAATTTTTCTATACATAACAAGACTGGTTACAACCATTTAGTATTGCCTAGTTGTAACTAACTGCCCAAAATTAGTTATAACAAAACTTCGGCTTTTAAATGTAGCATATAACGAGTTTTTTACTAGTAATGATATAATTTAACATGGTGATAATGGCAACATTGCATATTATTTTTGATGATTCCCTTGTCATTTGTGTTCAGTAGGTTATGACATTTAATGGTGAAAAGATACACGCTTGAACAAAGTTTAGAAATTGTTAAATTATTTTATCGAAATGCTAATTTGTGGAAACTGTAGGACATTTAAGAAGAATTCATTTCAAATTCTTGTAAGTCTATTGTTCAGCAACGGCATTAATTATGATTAACCATCATTTCCTCGTTTTATTATTATTTCCATTAAATTTGACAAATATGATAGTTTCCTCGTCAGAGGGTATCAACTGAATTTTATCCGTTCCGAAAATATGTTGAAAAAATAAACTTTTATATACACCTCCGACAAACATTACATATTGGATAAAATTCAGAATTTCAACAATTAACAACTACATTGAAAATTCATTGTATAAAAAAACTTGTTTCAGTGTCGCTCCATTCGTCCATTACGGGTCCAAAGGAATCGTTCAAAAATTGATCTATCTCTTTATACATGTGTATAGTAGTTAACTTGGTAAATTCGTGAGTCTCATCTGGATATGCCTGAAAAATAAAAGACACAATAATATATTATGTACATATAAATAATGATAGGTACGTCTATAAGTAGCACTTGACCAAATTACACATAAGTGCTCAAAATCTACTGATATTATGAATACTTGGAAATTAACAGTTTGAATTTCAACTGGTCTTCAAATTGTTTGGATCAAAAAAAAATACGCAAAAAAATTATTGAAACGGGAAAGTGTCAAGTTGATGTTACCACTGCTTTGGAGATGTTATTTCTCGCCCTGAAATCGATAGCGTTAAAGTGGTAGCGCAAGAGAGAGATATTCTGGTCGATCAAAGATTATCTTCAATTAGAAGGACGAAGAAATAACGATGCGACCTCATCTGAACATACTTTCGACTAGCATGGGTTCAAGAACATGTGATGTGGGATCATATTCAATTCAAGGATAATATTTTATTTATCCACGAATCTCTTTGGTTTAATCCAGATTCTACAAGAGTACACATTTGGAATACCAGAGTACGAATTTAGCATATGCAGTAAGTGTACAGTTACAGGGGCCAACGATTATACAGGATTTCTACTTTTAAAAGGGCCAAACTTCAAGTGGAGAAATCAGTTATGCTTCAGTTATCCTTGTAACCTCATCAAATTTGGTCGGGAAACGGCATTAAATTTGCTACAAGATAAGAAGTTCTGTGTGCCAAAAAATTCAATGTTTACTTTGAAATTCAATCACAAGGAGCTTCAAGATGGAACAAATTTAGGTTTGGAATATTTCAACTTTTGTTGTTAACTTCTTAGCCATGATATTATGGCAGAGGACAAGCAGCTAGCACAAAAGTTGATATGCCATTCGAAAGCACACTGAATGGGGTATTTTTTGCTGAAAAGAAAACATGTCCATAATTAATAACTTTTCATCGTTAAAATCAATGGAGAAATATGACTGATTTTGTTCACTTCAGAATCGTGAAATTCATCTCCTTACCACGCCTGCAATAAGAATTTTTTGGCACACAGAACTTCTTGTAGCAAATTTAATGCCGTTTCCAGATATGTGGTCAAATTTGATGAGGCTACAAGGATAACTGAAGTATAACTGTTTTTATGGAAAAACTTGGAATATTTCGTGACATCAAAAAATGTTAAATTGAAGAATAACCATCAACATTTCGACTATGTGTTATATGACATTTTTTGTTGCAAATAACTTGTATGATCTCCCGTTGAAGTTGGCCCTTTTAAAAGTAGATGCCCTGTATAAGGAATGTTCTTCAATCTGTGGTAACTCCATGCAGAAATTTTGTTCGGTCAGATCTTTGTCTCATGCATGATTTTGACCCTGCACACCCAGCAAGAATCACAAAAAACTTCCTGGAAAAATATAATGCCCTAGTTTTAGATTGGCCTCCTCAAAAGCCAAATCTTAGTCCTATAGAACATGCGTCGGATATGATTTAGAAAAGTGTGACTTTTTGAAGAAAATATATTTTTTTCGACAGAAAGATATTTTTCAACAAAATATCCTTTCAGCTCGTTGCATTTAGTCTAGCCTTTTTTCGATTTCTTTATTCCTTCCAAATAATAGATTTCATCATGGTGTTCAAAATAATCGTTTGTTTGACTTCTTTTTGACCAAATCTCTTACCGCAAAAATATGCTTTGTCGCCGATCATAATAACTGAACATCTATAATGAATACTTACTAAGTGTTGGAAAAGGACATCGCGCTGAACAAGGGCCTTGGCAAACATGAAGGAATGTTGTGGTGTAACCGTTGAGTCGGAAGTACCGTGTATGAGGAGAAATCTTCGATCCAGTAGGCTGCCTGCTTTCGAGATTAAATCGGCGTTTTCATAAGCCTGAGGAAACTTCGAAGGGAAGCCCAGAAATTTTTCCGTATAGTAAGAATCTGAAATAATACGAAATTAGGATAATAATATTAGGACAAGACACTACATTTGAACATTATTTGATGTAGCGGCGTAGTTCGGTTGGGTCATACAGTAGAAGTGGCGTATAGTTGCAAAAATACTGAAAAGGAAATGATTTGATTGATTGAATTCACAAAGAGTTCTTCAAAATCGTTTGAGTCTGGTTACTAACCATTTTATATGAAAAAAGAAAAAATAGAACGAAATGACAGAAAATAAAAACGGGGAACATATAAGTGAATTAATGTCGAGAGGTTTTTCAAAAAATAAATTCCTAGTTCTTGATTAATTTCGCAGTTATTCACTTTAAATTTTTCTTATTTGTATTGTATCCGGAGTTATGGAATCGTGGTATGACTTTTCAGCGCTTGTTCTAGAGATTTTGGGCCTAAAATTGTCTCAAACGACTAGGTCGAGCTCACTAATTAAGAATCTAACATCAAAGATTATGCACAAGCGTACAAAAACAGCTGATTTCACGTCGGTATTTTTCTAGAATTTTTATTTATAAGGCTTAGTCAACTGAGTATATTTCATATTTCGTTGGATATTCACGAAAGAAACGTTTGTAGTGGTTAATAACCCAGCAACAGAACTTTGTCGCTTTATTCTCAGAACCGTGGAAATATTTAGAAAAAATCAATTTTGATTGTGGACCCAGTCTTATTTCACTCTACTGGGTAATTAATTTTTATTACACCAATGTGAAGTCATAATTTGCAAGAAATACTGAAAAGTGTTCTTATAGATCTGTCACGTATCAGTATCTAAAGGGTTTTCCAATAAGAGGTTTCATTTTGCCCGCTGTCAGGGCAGCTGACATTTAACAAGTAGAAATTCGGCCATTACTAAAAATGGAAATCCAAGCAAGATTGCTAAAAAGCCTTTCCATCCTCAACGTGTCACTGTTTAGTGCGGTTTTGGAGCTGGCGGTGTGATTGGATCTTACTTCGAAAATGATTTCTCAAAAAATATTTGTTTTTTATATCAAAATAAAACCTCTTATTGGAAAACCCTTTACTTTGTTGGTGATTTTGTGTGTTATTTTGATTTGCAACTTCCACATGGGTATAGTGGTTAATTTTGGTTAATTAAAGCTCCTGTTTGAAGAAAACACTTTCTTGAAAAATACCCTGTATACAAACAAATCTCATTCAATTATCAACAGGTAATTGATGAAATTACTCACTGTAATTCATCCAATTCGTTATGGGCGACAGGCTCACGGAGCAGTTGATAACCTGATGGAAATCTTGTATCATCATCATTGCCGAAGCATAACCTCCATAACCTTTTCCGAATGTGCAGATTTTACCGCGATCGATGAATTTGAACGTATCTCGAAGATAGGTCAAAACGTTCAGCTGATCTTGAATTTCAATGGTACCAAGTCTTCTCTGTATTTCGCTCCTCATTTTAATCCCTTGATATCCTGAACCACGGGCATCGATTTCGGCCGCTACGTAACTTCTGGCGCTTGCCAGGTACCAGGCCCAGTTGACCTCCCATTTAGAAGACACTGTCTGTGAGAAGGGCGCTGCGTCTCTGAAAAAATTGTTCGAAAAAAAGGAGTATTAGGATAAAATAACTGAAGAAAAAGTACCTACAGCTATATAAAAACATTCTAAATCTTTTGCCACTATATAGAAACTATATAATTGCAAATAAAGAACTCAAAAAGGTCAATTAACATTCTTCCGACAGACAAAAGAAACATCCTGGACATAATACAACATACAACGAGAAGATTGAAGATGTGCTGAAGAAAGGAAATTACAAACTTCTTGCCAAGGATGGCAACCTTCGAATGAGAAAACAATATATAACACACTGAAGAAATACAACTGACAACACTAGAACATCATTGAGTCATCATTACAGCAAGCCACCTCATCTACATTCTGTCAAGAAAGTACCGCGAATTATCGATTTAAATCTGGCGGGGCAATGAGGTAGGTAAAATTTTTTTTTCCTAGGTTGGTACCACTGTCCTTAATTACTATGCCAAGCTTGAGCGGGATCTGTCAACTAGTGTGTTTGCAACAGCTGATTAAGTCAGTCGATGTCAGAGTGCGTGCCGATTTTTACTATGGGTGATTACGTTGAGCAAAGAATTTGTTTAAAGTTTTGTGTTGCAAATGAATTTTCGTGTGCCGATGCATTGAAAATGTTGCCAAATGCCTTTGGTGATAATGCTCTATCGAAAACTCGTGCATATCAGTGGTACAGAGCCTTCAAGGACGGTCGTGAAGTGGTCGCCCATCGATGGCTTCGATCGAAGATAACGTCGATAAAATTAAGGAAAGAGTGCTGGAAAACCGTCGCACCAGCTTGAGAGAGATAGCACATGATCTTAAGATATCCCACGAGTCCGCACGTACGATTTTGATTGATATTTTGGGCATGAGAAAGGTGGCCGCACGACTCGTACCGAAAGACCTGAATTTTCTTCAAAAACGTCATCGCGAACAGGTTGCTTCAGACATGCTGGATCGCTGTAATTCCGATTCTACATTCATGGAACGCATTATAACTGGTGATGAGACCTGGGTCTACGAGTACGATATGCAAACAAGCCAGCAATCATCGGAATGGGTGGCAAAAAATGAGCCGAAACCGAAAAAACCACGCCAAAGCCGCTCGAAAATGAAGGTGATGCTCATTGTTTTCTTCGATATCCGTGGCGTGGTGCACTACGAATTCGTTCCAGAGGGTCAGACGGTAAGCAAGGAGTATTACCTAGGCGTTATGAAACGTTTGCGTGAGCGTATCCGTAAGAAGCGGCCAAATTTGTGGGCGAACAACTCATGGATTTTGCATGACGATAACGCGCCTTCTCACTGAGCACGATTGTGACTGACTTTCTCGCCAAAAATTCAACAAACGTGCTTCAGCAACCACCGTATTCGCCGGATTTGGCTCCCTGCGACTTTTTCCTCTTCCCAAAACTAAAATTGCCCCTTCGTGGCACCCGTTTTGAGTCGATTGAAGCCATAAAACAAAATTCGGCGCGAGAGCTAAAGTCCATCCCGGAAAGCGCCTATAAAAAAATGTTTCGACAATTGGAAGTGTCGTTGGCATAGATGTATTGGAGCAAATGGAGCCTATTTTGAAGGCGACCAAATAAATTTTGACGATTAAATGTAAAAATGTTGTTTTAATTGAAAATTCCCGGTACTTTCTTGACAGAGTAGTATATGACGTGACCAAAATTCACAAGGATAACATGCCTCTGAGACTTATCATCAGCTCAAGCAATTATGCTACCAGGAGTCTTTCATATTTTCTGTTACAGATCATCAGGAATCTCTAGGGAAGAACAACCTCCTTGGTGAAGAATTCCAGTCACTTCACAGAAATCATCAACAACATGGAGTTGAAATCGGAAGATTGCCTCATAAGTTTCGATGTGGAAAACCTCTACATCAATGAACGAAACACTTTGAGTCATCAGAAACAGACTTGGAGAGAACTGGATGATTTCTTTAAAAATATAAACAATATCCAACCATCGATCAAATTTACCATGAAAAAAGAAGAAGATGTCAAATTACCCTTTCTGGATGTAATGGTCAAGAGGAAACACAACGCAATTACCATTGCGGTTTACAGGAAACGAATACACAGTACCTGAATTATAACTCCAATCAATCAGCATCAAGAAAGGGAGGCATCATACGTTCATTATACATCCGCGCAAAAACTATATGCAATAACAAGAATGACTAAGAGGAGGAAGTGGGAAATATAAAGAAGTCAACAAATTAAGGCCACAATGCAAAATGGCCACAATGACGGATTGATCTGACTATCCAGATAGAGTTGAAATCGAAAAATACTCTGAGAAGTTTCTTCATGAGAACTAAACCGAAAGAATCAGTAAACAACAAGATCTGCATCTAATCGATACCTTGCGAATGTGGAGTATCTTTATCGGATAAACGAAACGGGCCCTTGAAGTCAAAATTAAGGAACACAACAATCACACTATCAAAGGAGAAACAACCAAATCAGGAATTGTAAAACATACCTGGCTGGAGCCATAACATCTAATTGAAGCAAGCTAACATTATCTACCGGAAATAACATTGGAAAAAGCGCCAGTTCAAAGAGGCAGTTTTCATACAACAAAATTCACACGGCTTCAGCCACTCAAGCATTGAAGCCCCACTACTGGTACGGAATGCAGAAATTAGGTTATTTAGTGCCATCATTCAATACTTACACAAAGAGAACCATCGGAAAAGCGACATCTTCATATTCCCTCAGAACAGGTGGCAAATACATTTTCACTTGAGCCTTATATCCGAATTCAATTTCAACCTGAATCTTCTTGATCTGAGGCTGAGCTAGCTTCTTCATTTTCTTCCTCAACTTAGTACCGGCGTCCAAAACAGCCAATCTAACATTCTGAGCAGTTTCTACAAGAAACACTACGGGAATATCTGGTCCCAAACATTCTTGGATGTAGTACTTGAAAGATTTACTGAATATCACATTGTTATACTCGCACTTGTAGTCCGAAAGTAGACTATTGTTTAGCATTGTCTCATTAATATATTCTGAAAGGTAGGCGTAGGTTACGTTGAAGTCTATCTTGGGCTGGCAGGTAAGGCAGGTCCAAGATTGACTAGAGTTCATGTCACCCAATTTGAACAGATGGCGTACGCCAGGTTGATTTTCGTTGGTTGCTATAGCATATCTGGAAAAAGTTATAGAAAAATTTTATGAATTGTAGAACACTAACCATTTGATAGTAAATGTCTTCATTTCAACTAGAATTCCCAAGGGAAAGTTCACCTCAGGGTATTTTACTACTTAACCCTTAAACAAAAATGTAATCGCTTTCAGAGGCAAAAAATTCCATGTATCCATGTATTTTGTTACTTATATTATTGAGTAAGAAGGGTAACCTACTAAAAGTTCTACTTACAAGATATGTTTCTCTTCGTCCCATCCTAATATTTTCGTTATTTCGAAAGCACCATGAGTCAGTGGCACGACGTTGCTGTTGAATACTTGACAAGCGTGCATGTAATGTCCGTTAGCACCATCTTTCACAGGAAGTCTCACTAGGGCCTGAGTTCCGTTGTAGGAATAAACCGGATGGAATATTGGTTCCGTCCAGCCAATATGTTCTTTTTCTACATGGAACTGCAATCATTTATTAACTTTTTATGTCGAGTATTTCGTAGTATATTATAAAAGAGGCTGGATTCGAAGTGTGGATAATTTGAAAACATTCAATTGGAAAATTTATGGACGAAATCCGTTCTTCACAACATCCCGAATTGATAGCTCATTCCGGAAAGCTACCGGTAGGATAGTTTTTGGTCAAAAACTTTGGAATAGGTCGCACAGTTCAGGTCGAGATGATCCACCAAGTACCCGCGATTGAGTAGGAAGCGCCGGGTTGTAAGATATCGTTGGTCACTTGAACATAAGAAGTGGAACACGCACGCTTTTTTATTTCCCTTTATATATTATTATATGTACGAAAATTTTCCTCTTTAATTTTTGGCTGTATAAAAAAAAAGATTTCATTTTTCGAATAACTGTTTGATGTCTAAACAACTAAGACATTCAAAACTGTTCAAGAAATTCATCAGAATAAGTGCCTGCCAAAACGATTCCTTGTGTAGACTGCCAGAACATTTAATGACATCTATAACGATCTCTCCCTGAGCTTCTAGATGAACTGAAATTTTATGAACTGAACATGCAACACTATGGTTGGTATCATCAATAATTTCATCTTTTTAATTGAATACACTTGCTCTATCATTTTTATTCTGATATACCGAACGTTAAGAAGTGGGTCCTAATTTTGGGATCTATTTATGAACATTATTTTAGAAATAAATTGAAACTTATCGTAAATATTACTATAAGATATGTAATTGAAAACTTATTTGACTAAGGTAAAATAGTTTATCAGATAGTTTCATTGCAGGATGCTGATAGAACAGCAAAATAAGGACTAATCTACTCTCACAAAACAACAGAAAAAGCTTCATAATAGAATTTGGAGAAAAGCGATAAACACAGGTTTTATTGTTGTCTGCGACCAATTAAATTCATAGTGAATCCAGTACAAATACGCAATTCGTTTCCTATATGCGAAAAAACTGTTCGCCTTTATCTGCATAAAAAGCTCCGTTTGTCGTTTCATGGATTAAAAGCAATTGTTTGTTTTTATCCTCTTCGTTCGCTTGGCTGAATATAACCCAGCCATTTGAATTAAAATTGTTTTTTGCTTCTACTAAAGGTGAAATTGCACTCTCCATATCTGAGAGTTCTTAAATGTTAAACCCCTTCATTCTGTTTTCCACTTGAAGTATACTGTATTTTTTCGACGTTGCGGCTTTATTGTACTTCATTAATTTTTTTTCGAAGCACTCACGGAAATTTATTTAAGTAAATCAATCTTTACTTGATGAAAATCCATAGTGAATAATATTAAATAAGGTTATTCTGATTTTACGGATTTTATTATATTATAATATACCGTTCGTTTCGCTACACATCAGCATCTTCAGATAGGTGGTATATCTTACATTTTTGAATAATTAAATTCGTTTTCGAAATCGGCTTCTATTTATATAAGAGAAGGTACAAAATATTATTGAGGACTAAAAACCCAAAAAAGGGGTCTCTGAAAACCCCAGTTCATCTGTATATATTCAACAGAGATTTATTTAGTTCTAATTGTTCGTTAAGTACTATTCCAATTTTAAAAATAAAAGAGGTTTTTTTAATTGATAGAAGGATTAAATATTTTTTTAAATATCAAACAGATTATTTCTGTATCAAGTAAATAACCTCTTTTTGTTATTTTATTATATATATATATATATATATATATATATATATATATATATAAATATATAAAAATAAATTTGCAAAGTATTTTATGGACTCCCTTAAAACCAAATGATAATATGCTATAAGTGTAAACCAAAATATATAAATGTTATATATATATATATATATATATATATATATATATATATATATATAACCTTTATATATTTTGGTTTACACTTATAGCATATTATCATTTTGTTATAGGGGAGTCCATAAAATACTTTGCAAACTTATTTTTATCAACTTGTTTTTGTTGCAGTTCTTGAGGTTAGGTTTTGCATTTTTGGAAAGGAATTTGATTTTAATAAAACAAGGAACGAAACAAAATTATGTCCCCTTCAAGTTTTTATTTAGTGGATTTAATGGATAATTTTTATTTCTTTGTTTTCTCTTACTCCCTTCGGTACTATGTTAGAAAGGTTTAATTCTATATGTCTACTAAATTGACACAGTGTGCTCTTAGTCATATTTATTTAATTTAATTCTTAGAGTATTTAATTTAATTCTAAAAGTATTCCAATAACAATTTTTTGAAATTATTCCGATTTTGTTGTATTTATTTATCTCTAGGGACTATAATACGTTAATGGCAAAACTTTTACTTTCTATATGTAAAATTTCAGAATTATGGTTGAAGGTATGTCCCGTTTATAACGAATGGTTCGAATATGTGGAATTACTTTTGTTATTGAGGAAACTCTTCAGATGTTCTCCAATTCTCTGCAGGAAAGTTCTTCCTCTCTATGTAAACTTTTTAGCAATCACAGCGGGTTTACTTCCGATTTATAATTTTTAATGTAATATCTTTATTATTTTCAAAGAAATTACTGAGGTTTGAATGAGTTCTGAATGATGTTCTTGAATCTTATTTATTTTTGAGGTATGTAGCAATTTTCTCAGAATTTAGTATATTTTAGGAAAATGTATTTAAAATTCTCTTCTTTTGTATTTGGATATACCATATTTGGCTACGATCGTACACTTATAGATAAGTTGTTGATGAATGATATTGATTTCCCGCATATTACTTGGTGAAACATTTTGAATTAATAAAGTAAATAAAAACAACTTGGCTTAAGTTTCACTGTTTATTCGATGTCTGTTGACATGTTTGTTTCGGATTTTTAGCCCATTTTCAAAACTGAAGAGAACAAAACTTAAAATCCTATTTATAATGGTAGAGTAGATCACAGGTACACTTTTGAGGACTGTAAACATATGTTGTTAGTTCGGTTCTTACCTTTCACAAATAAGAGCAATTGTGATAAATTAAATTGAAGTTGTTTATTTGTGCCTGGTACCTTCTTTCCATGTACTAAACAAATTTCGGATCTTTCTAAAAGGTCCATTCTTCTGCTTTTATTACCTACCTGTAAAATCTCAGTTCTACTGAATGGTAAGAAGCTACCAATCACAAATGAACAACTTCAATTTAATTTATCACCATTGCTCTTATCTGTAAAAGATTAGGACGAACTAACACCATATTTTTACACTCTTCAAAATTGTACCTGTGATCTACCCTACCCTTATAAATAGGATTTTAAGTTTTGTTCTCTTCAGTTTTGAAAATGGGCTGAAAACCCCAAACATATATGTCAACAGACATCAAATAAACACTGAAACTTAAGCCAAGTTGTTTTTATTTACTTTATTAGTTGCTGATGAATTGAAAGAATAAAAAAGTGAAAACAAATTGTAGAAATTACTATTTTTTACTACCAAAAACTATATATTACACATTTTCTTGTGACTCGAGTTTTGGGAAATTAACTATCCCATCAGCAGAAAACTGAAGACCTAACAGTGGTTCAGTGGTATTTAAACAAAAGTGATAAATATTTTGAATATTTCAACAGATTCTCCGTAATACCTAATAGTCGTACAGAGGTTTACAATCTGAACGTGATAAAAAACCGGGTTAAAAAAGAAGGGCCTTCTAACAGATATCGGAATGTCGGCAATCGACAAAGAAGGTTGTTAAACAGATGGTACCCATTTAAATATTTCAAATAATTTTTGGGGTTACATAGCTTCGTAGTCATTCATTATTTTTACATTATTTTGTTGTATATCTCAAATATTTGGATTTAGAAAGCTCCATACAGTCATTCATTATTTTTTACATTATTTTTATGGTGAACGAATTTGAAAATTTCAATAATCAAGTTTCTTTTCTTTTGAATCTACATGTAAAATTTTTTTTCTAAAGATTTTCTTTTGTCGAAAGAAATTACTGTTTTCTAAAGAATGAGTGGTAAAAGTTGAATTTTTGTTTACTTTTCATTAAATTAATTTTATGTTCGTTGAAATAGGTTTTAAACAGATGTTACTTTTCAAATATCTCAAATATTTTCGATTTACATAGCTCCATACAGTCATTCATTATTTTTACATTATTGTTATTGTGAACTAATTTGAAAATTTCAACAGATTCTAGATAATCGAGTTTCTTCCGTTTTGATTCTACATGTAAAATTTTAAGATTATCTATTGTGGGAAAGGAATGACCGTTTTCTAGACAATGAGTGACAAAAGTAGAATTTTGGTTATTTTTCCTGAAACACATTTTATGTTCGTTGAACCTCGTCTTGAAATAAAAAATGAGTTTCAGGAAAAATAAACAAAATTCTACTTTTGCCACTCATTGTCTAGACAACGGTCATTCCTTTCCCACAATAGATAATCTTAAAATTTTACATGTAGAATCAAAAGGGAAGAAACTCGATTATCTAGAATCTGTTGAAAATTTCAAATTAGTTCACAATAACAATAATGTAAAAATAATGAATGACTGTACGGAGCTATGTAAATCGAAAATCTTTGAGATATTTAAAAAGTAACATCTGTTTAAAACTTTTTTCAACGAACACAAAATGAATTTTATGAAAAGTAAACAAAAATTCAACTTTTGCCACTCATTCTTTAGAAAACAGTAATTCCTTACGACAAAAGAAAATCTTAAGAAAATAAAATTACATGTAGATTCAAAAGAAAAGAAACTTGATTTTTGAAATTTTCAAATTCGTTCACAATAAAAATAATTTAAAAAATAATGAATGACTGTATGGAGCTTTCTAAATCCAAATATTTGAGATATACAACAAAATAATGTAAAAATAATGAATGACCCCAAAAATTATTTGAGATATTTAAATGGGTACCATCTGTTTAACAACCTTCTTTGTGGATTGCCGACATTCCGATATCTGTTAGAAGGCCCCTCTTTTTTAACCTGGTTTTTTATCACGTTCCGATTGTAAACCTCTGTACGACTATTAGGTATTACGGAGAATCTGTTGAAATATTCAAAATATTTATCACTTTTGTTTAAATACCACTGTACCAATGTTAGGTCTTCAGTTGTCTGATGATGGGATAGTTAATTTCCCGAAACTCGAGTCACAAGAAAATGTGTAATATATCTTTTTTGGTAGTAAAACATAGTACAACAATTTGTTTTAATTATGATCAACTACCAAATAGTAACGGCTGAAAAAATTCAGTATCTAAGAATAAAACGGATTAAATAGAGTATATGCGAATATAAAAGAAAAAATTGAAATACATTTCTTTAAAATGTTTTTGAGCAGATGGATTGATATTGAAAGTAGAAATTTTCCAATTACTCTACTTAATGTGGCGGAAGGAAACAGTAACTGAGTCTAACCAGAATTAAATCTATTTTCATATCCTGGATAGCTCTTGTGGCAGCTTTAAAGCTGTTACAAGACTATAGCCGGAGAAAAAATTATCGAAGGTGTTTCATATCATAATAATAATATATTATATTATGAAATATATGTGATTATAAAACAACTTACGTCTGTGCAGTTATAACTATTTTGAGCATCGCAATAAACCATTACGGATACATTTTGATTTCTGTTCAACCATACCAAATTCACACCATTTTCAGCATAGAAACTGGCGTGGGTGATGTAGCTTCCAAGATCTACGCTTGCAGTTGGCTTGAGTTCTACAGGAAATAAGTATTTTGGTGTTGTCAAATTTACTATCCATGCTTTTACTTCGGGGTTTGAAGTGTCAGGCTAAAAACAAAAAATCGAAATTAATTTGCTTAGTGCATTTCGAAAGTGTGTTGAAGTACGAATCCCAAAATAGTGCCCTTGAACGCATTACATGCTGGTGTTTTATTTCATCGCAGCATGTTTCTCAGAATGCTGTGAGATGGAGGACTCAGCTCTAAGCCGTACGTTTAAGATGCATTCGAATTTCACTTGGAGAGGTAGAAAAGATGAAATCGATACCAGATTGGTCAAGACGTGGATGACTTACGAGATAGCCAATTCTCCATAAGCAAAGGGGAGGAACATGATACAGCAGAAGAAGAGTGAAATTCGCGGACGATGGAATGAAACAGGAGACTCTAGAGTTACAAAGTACACAGTTCGAAGAGAATACTCAGTTCAAAGAGGTTATGAACAGAGCTATGCGGTCAGACGGTTGAAGACGAGGTATTTACCCAGTTTACTGAGTTCGGCGAGATATTGTGCTTAAATAATGGATCAATAGTTTAGAATACCAATTAATATAAGTGCATAAAGTACATCAGATCTTTCAATCGATAGAACCGAGTATAAAGATGAAATGATAGGCGAGAAATCAATCATAACCTCAGACAATTCACATAAAAGATCTACAGTTCTGTCAGAATATCATGGAGTATCTTATACAATAAACCCTTATTTAAATATCATAATTACGTGTGGTGGATATTTAAATGGGTTCATTGGTTATGTTTTTTGATTGAAGAAATTTATATCATATGTTGTGCTCTTTTCATTCAGAATTGGATTCAATCGGTTTTTATTTGGTGGAAATCCATTCGAAATGGTATTTTCATAGTACATTGTGCAACTAGTGCGAGAAGTTGTCGATTGCCCACGAGAGTGAAGTTGAGCGCACGAGCGAAGCGAGAAGTTTACTTGTCGTTCTCAAATCGACATTAAATTTACTCAAAACGCGTGTGGTAATTGTGAAGTGGGCAATTAGCGTCTTTTCGACCCCAAAAGCAAGCGCAAAGATAGTACTTTCCCCGCATGAGTAATGAAAACCAAGTTATTCTACTTTCCACAATTTTATTATGAATATAACAATTTTTTTGCTATCACACTAATATCATCAGATATTTTAAAATTCGAATAACTCAACCTATTTAAGAAAGTCATTAATTCTATAATATAAAAGGTTGTTGTTACTTTCAAGTATGGGGTATCTAGGAAATTCAGGTTGATTAAAATACTCACATCGTCAAAAGTCTTGTTGAATGTAACATGACAATTTTTTGTGTGTGGAATCTTCACTATCTTATCACTTAAACGAAAACAATAAACCAGAAAAAATGTAATGAAATAAGGAATTACTTTGTTTTCTATCACTTTTTATTATAACTGATATACAGTGACTCGAGTTTCGTAGTGTTTACTACATTTTCAAACTTTATCATTATAATAAAAAGTGATAGAAAACAAAGTAATTCCTTATTTCATTCCATTAAAATGAACTATCACAAAGTAACGGACTACTCCATCCAATATCAGAAAAAATGTTTCTTGTGCGGGAGAATACTTCGATGTTAATCAGTTCTCAGCGAATAACGAGAATTGTAATATTGAGAGTATTCCGTGAAAAATGTCGGAACATCCAATTTCTCAGTTTGACCGGGCAAGAATAGTAGCCCTACATCAAGAAGCTTTGTCGAACCACTAGATTGCGCATCATTTGAATATTCCACGGACTTCAGTAAGGCGCATAGTGGCCTTTTTTCTGGAAACCGGCAGCGTTGCCCGAAGACCGGTGCCTGGTCGACCCAGAGTAACATCTGCAAAGGAAGACCATTATATCGCAAATTTTACTCGAAAGAATCGAACGATATCTGTAACAGCCCTTCGAAGTCATTTTTTGAGGACCTATAGATGGGTGGTCTCAACCAGTACCATAAGGAGACGGTTGCATTCCTCAATTTTAAGGGCAAGAAGAACGTTAAGAGTACCTCGGCTATCATCTGGACATGGAGCTACCCGTCGGCAATGGGCAGAATACCACCAATACGGACTTTTACCACTATGGCGCAAGTGATAGTCGACGAGAAAGGGTTTGGAGAGGTCCAGGCAGACTAGAGCGATTAAATTTCGCCGGGGAAGTTGTGCCCTTTCAAAGCATATCAATAATATGCTGGGGGGTATAATGTTCGGTCGCCGTACCCCTCTTATTATCGTTGAACGAACAATGACTGGTGCCATCTACGTAAAACGCATCATTGAACCAATCATTGTTCCTCTGCGCAACGCATTTGGGGATAATTTCATTTATCAGGATGATAACGCCCCACCCACCGCACACGAAGAGTTCAAAACATTATTCAAGAGAACAATATCCAGAGAATGAACTGACCAGCAAACTCACTAGACATGAATCCAATTGAGCACGTATGGGATTACTTTGGGAGAGCAATATCCAATCGTCAAAACCCATCTTCAACTTTTCAGGAATTGAGTTTAACCCTTCAGGAAGAATGGAACAATATGCCTGAAAATTTCATTAATGACTTGATTCGTGGGATGCCTAGGCGTATTGGGCAGTTGATTGAAAGAAAAAGTGGTAATACGGACTATTGAATTTGGATTCAGTTGTGGAATAACTATAATTAATCAAAAGGAAACATTGTTTAAATGTGGATTTTTTCTCATTTTTCCTATTTTGTCTCATCCTGCATAAAACAAAGAGTAACAAACAAATATTTTCTATCAAATATATTGCAGTTGAAATAGAGAAAATTAGAAATAGAAAAATAGAGAAAATTATCATCTCATTTCCAGAACATAGATTGTTTATTTCTTGAGAAACCTAGAGGGGCCTAGTGATTTCAACAGGGTGGAGTTAATTATAAATTTTTGTGTTCAATTTGTAAAATTTCCTAATTCTAGTTTAATATACATTCTGTCAAGAAAGTACCGGGAATTATCGATTTAAATCTGGCGGGGCAATGAGGCAGGTAAAATTTTTTTTTCCTAGGTTGGTACCACTGTCCTTAATTACTATGCCAAGCTTGAGCGGGATCTGTCAACTAGTGTGTTTGCAACAGCTGATTAAGTCAGTCGATGTCAGAGTGTGTGCCGATTTTTACTATGGGTGATTACATTGAGCAAAGAATTTGTTTAAAGTTTTGTGTTGCAAATGAATTTTCGTATGCCGATGCATTGAAAATGTTGCAAAAGGCCTTTGGTGATAATGCTCTATCGAAAACTCGTGCATATCAGTGGTACAGAGCCTTCAAGGACGGTCGTGAAGTGGTCGCCCATCGACGGCTTCGATCGAAGATAACGTCGATAAAATTAAGGAAAGGGTGCTGGAACGTCGTACCAGCTTGAGAGAGATAGCACATGATCTTAAGATATCCCACGAGTCCGCACGTACGATTTTGATTGATATTTTGGGCATGAGAAAGGTGGCCGCACGACTCGTACCGAAAGACCTGAATTTTCTTCAAAAACGTCATCGCGAACAGGTTGCTTCAGACATGCTGGATCGCTGTAATTCCGATTCTACATTCATGGAACGCATTATAACTGGTGATGAGACCTGGGTCTACGAGTACGATATGCAAACAAGCCAGCAATCATCGGAATGGGTGGCAAAAAATGAGCCGAAACCGAAATAACCACGCCAAAGCCGCTCGAAAATGAAGGTGATGCTCATTGTTTTCTTCGATATCCGTGGCGTGGTGCACTACGAATTCGTTCCAGAGGGTCAGACGGTAAACAAGGAGTATTACCTAGGCGTTATGAAACGTTTGCGTGAGCGTATCCGTAAGAAGCGGCCAAATTTGTGGGCGAACAACTCATGGATTTTGCATGACGATAACGCGCCTTCTCACCGAGCTACGATTGTGACTGACTTTCTCGCCAAAAACTCAACAAACGTGCCTCAGCAACCACCGTATTCGCCGGATTTGGCTCCCTGCGACTTTTTCCTCTTTCCAAAACTAAAATTGCCCCTTTGTGGCACCCGTTTTGAGTCGATTGAAGCCATAAAACAAAATTCGGCGCGAAAGCTAAAGTCCATCCCGGAAAGCGCCTATAAAAAATGTTTCGATAATTGGAAGTGTCGTTGGCATAGATGTATTGGAGCAAATGGAGCCTATTTTGAAGGCGACTCAATAAATTTTGACGATTAAATGTAAAAATGTTGTTTTAATTGAAAATTCCCGGTACTTTCTTGACAGAGTAGTATGTCTTGCCTCTATTAAAGGGTTTGAGTAAGTGGAATTATTGTTATATTCTTCGAAAAAACTTTCAGAATTTTCTTTTAATTTTTGTATAAAGGAACAAAGAAAACATCGTCTGTATAAAAGTTGCAACAGTGATATTTTTTGGGTTTGATGAGTTTTTATTTCCTGTTGAAAACTGAAGAAATCATGCATTGGTAACATTTTTGTTAGATTTCAGACAGAAAAGAATGAGTAAAATAATAAATTAAGAATCTTCTTTATATAGGGAGGACTGGAAATCACCACTGAACGTCTTTATCGTAATATTCAAGTTGAAGATCGATATCGAATTTCTTTCAGACCATCAGAATAATTCCGTTCAAATTGATGGAGCTTATTGCCACTTGGGGAGAATACTTTGAGCTACAGGTGGAAAAGCTCATTTAATGAGATTCTGATTACACTGCTATAAGGGTTGATGAAGGAAATGAGATTGTAACTGTCTCGGCAGTGTTGATAAATGAACTACTTAAAGCTGTATCCTGATATGTATCTTATGGTATTCCCTGGTAATTTTCGACTGATTTATTAACTTTCGTCGTATCATCATGAAATAATGAAAGTTTGCGAATTCGATGATTTCCCTTTATTTATTAATTTGATACTAAAGGATTTTCCAATAAGACGTGGCTATCTAGGCAGCTGCTACTTTTAAAGCCTTCGTCTTTTGACATTTGATAAGTTAAAACTACGCCATTACTAAAACTGAAACGATACAAGTTTCAAGAACACATTGAAATTATTAAAATTCTTTGCAAAAATGGTGAACATTTTGCTATCACACTTCGTAAAACTGAAGCACTCTTGTGCCATCGTGAATCACCATAGTGAAACTGGTTGAAAAATTTGAACTGTTGGGACAAGCTAGTGATGTGAAGAATCGAACCGTGTGCTGTGCTCAAGAACAACTGAGAATATTGCTTGTATAGCCCGTAGTCTTGACGAAAACCAAGGTTTGTCGATTTCTCGTCGATCTTTGGAATAAGGCATTCCACAAAAGAAATTACACCGTATTTTGCAGTCTTGAGGTTTTTAAAGTTCAGTTAACAAAGGGTCTCAAGTCGATTAATCACCAGCAACGTCGTATCTTCGCTAATTGTGTACTTGAAATGCATCCAGTTCTTTAAATACGTAAGATCAATCCTTAAATCAAAAGTTGACATACCGTTTGTACTCAACTCCAGCAATATGGATACCTTGCTGCAGCCCGGAGGAGACAGCTAACGTCTTGCCTGATTCTTTTGTTGCTTCTTTTACTGGAGGAACCCATAAACTTCCTCAAATGAATATTTACTGCAATTCTTCTAGATTAAATCAAACCTGTTTCAGTCATGCAGTTGTTGAGGCCCATCTTTCAGCTCTTTAAGTTAACTTAGCTCCTGGTGCTGACGGTATCTCTGCTAGATTACTCAAGCAATGTGCCCGAACTCTTTCGTATCTTCTTTCTACCCGCTATCTGGCGCAACGCACTTGTAACGCCAATCTTCAAGAAGGGAGACAGTGCTGAGGACTATCGTCCCATAAGCCTGGTCCCGATTTGTGAGAAAGTTATTTCGGATAATATCCTCAAATTTACACTCACTAATAACCTCATTCCAGAGTGCCAGCTCAGCTTCCTGTCGGGGCGATCGGTGATTACAAACCTCCTCGAATGCATTAATTCCTGGTCCGAGTTCTTAGATAAATACTGCCCAGTTGATGTTGTCTATTTGGATTTTTCATTTTCATTTGATCGTGTCTCACCTGATCTCTTTCTTTACAAGCATCTCGGAATTCGAGGATTGAAGCATTTTTTACCGATCGAACCTTCCAGTTTCGTGTCGGCTAGACCTGTTGCGAGTGGAGTTCCTCAAGGATCTGTTTTCGGTATACTCCTTTTCCTCCTATACATCTCAGATTTACCCAAGTTCCTCAAATATCGATGTTCCCAATTTTCCGACTACACTAAATTGTTCGGCAACCCCAATCAGACCGGTCATGTAATCCAGGAAGACCTGGAGATATTAAACCGTTGGTGCCAGGAGTGGAAGTTGCCTCTCAATCGTGAAAAGTGTGCTGTCTTGCACTTAGGTACTCACAATGCTCGTCGTCAGTACTTTCCGAACTGCACTTCCATCGCTACTTGTAGTAGTCATGCTGACTTTGGTATGATTGTCACCGAGAACCTGAGCTGGTCCGAGCACATTCTCCACACGGTGAATAAGGCCAAAAAATCGTTATTTATGATCCAGGAAGATTTTGGTGGCTGTGATATGTCCACGTGTTATTGGAGTTTGCGAGCCCTGTGTGGGCTCCATTGTTAAGTAGAGATTCTGCCTTGCTCGAGAGTGTTCAGCGTAGTGCAACTCGTCTACCTTACGGCATTTCGCGTCCCAGCTACAGCGAAAGACTGTTCATAATGAAGTCCCCCACATTTGATGCCAGAAGGGAGCGTGGTGATCTCATCATCGCTTATCGCGCTCTTCATAACTTGATCTAAGTTATCTTTTCTTGATAACCGTCTTCGAGGTCACGCCTACAAGTTGAAGAGGGAGAACTTTAAGACGCCACAGAGGCAAAACTTCATGACTAACCAGGTGTTTTCCATGAGGAACTCTCCACCCTCGTCGGTGGTTAGCCCAGTGCCTGTGAACGCCTTCAATGTTTGGTTTCGACGTGAGTGCCACTTGTGAATCAGCAGTAAATTTTTTTCTCTTTGGTATTGCACTTCTCTTTCGTTTGTATGTATTTCATGTACTATTATGTGAGTTTATAGGCTCTGCCTCAACTCTAATCATTTGTATGATAATAATAATAATAATACATGACTAGGATTTTCATCGAAAAATCATCTTCAGTGATGAGGTCGATTTGCACCTCAAAGGCTACGTTAACAACCAGAATTATTGCATTTGGGGCTCAGCAAATCCAAGAATGATTGTTGAACAGCCTTTCCCTTCACTACGTGCCACACAAGCAACGAAACAATCGCAATTTTGAGAGAAAAATTTCCTATTATTCCTTGAACAGGTAATCACAATTGGCCACCGAGATATTGTGATTTAAGACCTTTAGAAATTTTTCTTTGGCCACGTGAAAGATAAGGTCTATGCCAATGCTTCACAATCGATTCAAGACCTTAAAAATATAATCCGTGAACTTATCAAGATCATGGAAAATTTTATGAAAATGATATAACGCTGCATTTGGCTGATATAGCTTTCCATTGTTAATGGCATACCTTCTTCTTCACAATAAAATAAATATACATTGATTTCTCTTGTAATATACTCGTTTTTTCTATTATCAAACTGAAACCTCTTATTGGAAAACCCTTTATAAGAGCTGCCCAAAAAATTTGCTGTCACGTTGTAAAAAAATTATTTATGTACGAATAACATAAGCATAACTCACCTTTGGGAATCTGAATGATTTCACTTCCGGATATATTCCACTTGGATTTCCGCTATCGTACCAAGTGTATTTATACTCTCCAACATTCGTGTCATTGAAACTCAAGTACATTAGGTATATTCCGTCTGGGGAGAACCACAATGTATGTGACGTCCTGAGTATCTCGTTCTCGTATAGCCAATCCGGAACCCCATTATACATCTCGTTCAGAACGCCCGACATGGTGATTCTACATACTAGATTCTTATCAATTTTGGGTTTGTAATAAACGTCGTTGTCGTGAATGAAAGCAACTCCGGTGCCATCTGGCGACCAAGTGGCGTATTGAAGAAATGGAGCATCGAGATCCAACTCCTTGTAGGACAGGGGTTTTATTATTCTGAAAAAGATTTTGTTTATCTCTATCCAACTCGGGAATACAACGGCGAGCAGAAAAAACGGTTTTTACTCTTTTTTTTCCTGTAAACTCACGTGTTCAAATTGATTCAATAATATTTTGTTCATCCTCTATTTGTCATTAGAAAATCAACAAGTATGCGCAAAATGTAGACAAATGGGCTAAAAAACTTGATAAAAGAAACCATTTTCGAATAATTCTTCACTCTCTGAAAGAAACTATATCATAAAATGAGTTTACCAATTGAAGATTGTACGAGAATAGTGGCACTTAATGAAAATGGGCTGAGCCAGAGATCTCTTGGAAGAATGATTGTTACCCTATCTACAGTCCAAAAAATATTGACAAGGCATCAGGAGACAGGCAGGCTGACCGGAAGACCTGGATCTGGAAGAAGAGGGAGCACATCGTTGAGGGATATCAGATTCATGGTTTCCACAAGTCTTTGAAATCGGCATCTCACTGCTGTTGAAGTTCGAAATCGATAAAAAGTCGGTAAGGTTTTGTTGAGCATAATGGCAGACATACACTACCAAGGTGGAGTATGGAGTACCCCAGGGTACTGTCATTGGGCCTCTACTTTTTTTAATTTACTTGAATGACTTCTTTTCATTGCCGATATCCGAAGAGATCTAGCCATTTGCTGACGATGCAGCTATCTTCTATAGAGGGAAAGATTGGTGGGTACTGAAAACAATTTTAGAAGAAGATCTCAAACAAGTGCTGAACTACTTCGACTCTAAGCTGTTAACCTACAATCCGGAAAAGAGAGTATGTATGCCCTTTTGTAATGTCCCATCTGGGCTTCCGGAATACACAGGGCTTTCCATACTTCAAAAAGCTGACATCAAGACTGTGAGGATGGTAACTAAAAGTTAATATTTGGGTATCGTCATAGACTATTGTTTAAGATGGAATTACCACATGGATGCATAAACAAAAAACTCAGAAACTTGGTACCTTTGTATCGATTGTGCTCTAGATTTTGTGACGCCAAGCAGATGATTACTTATCACTTATCACTTATCACTTATGTCCACATGAAAGAAGTTGAACTGATCCAAAGGAGATTTTTTAGGATATTTATGAGAAAAGATTTTATCTATCCGTCAGATGATCTCTATGAAGAATCTAATCTGTTCGATCTTAGACAGCTATACTGTGCTCGTATTCTTCAGTACCATTTCAAAACTAAGAGTAACCAAGACCTAGTATCCCACAGATGCGGAACAAGGAAGTTATTTTATAAAATACCAAGAATGCGAAAAATAATCGGCCAAAGATTCTTCGTGTTTCTTGCTCCAAGGACATATAACAAAATACCTCAGGATGTACAGGCAATAACTTAAGAACAGCTCTTCAAGAAAACATTAAAGTAATGGTTTTTTTCTCAGTCCCGTACAGCGTACAGCTCAGTTAGTCGATGTGAAAAACGCTCAGATTAGATGAAACCGCACATAGTGGCGGACTCCTCGATTTCTGTTAAATTGTATTGAAACAGCTTCAATCAAGAAATATTTTCAAGTTCAAATGACCATTCGTCTCAAATGGTCACAGAGTGAATATTAATAACAAATACAGTTATTAATTACAGTTGGTTTTTATGGTCTTTATTATTATCCGCCAGAAAGAAATTATATCAATCAAATTTTGTGAAGAATGTTTAAATTTTTATTTGAGAAGGAAAATCTTGTTTTTGCAGAATTATTGAGATAATGTGTAATACTATTTTGTATTCTTTTATAGGGATTAATGAAGCATTATACGCACGTTTCCAACTTATTGGTTCTTGTCAGTACAATGCAAAGCCAAATCTGTCAACTACCTATATTCACTATATACAGAAACACTAAGGTATTATTCATACTCTAGCGCCATCTAGAGCATGCAAATATACATACAAGACATAACTTTGCGAGATAATTCAATACAATAGCTCACACCCATTATTGATGACATTTGGTACAGATCAGCCTAATCAATTAATTTAAATATGAATATGCTAATTATGAGCATTACGGCATATCATGGTCAGAGCATGAGGAAAGTTTTTCTGCGTTTGTGACGTGAAAATGTCGGGAATGCATTTCTCTACTTGAATTAACTCGGAAAGGTATGTCTTATATATATTTTGCGTACTTTAGATGGCGCATTTATATTTGCATGCTCTAGATGGCGCTAGATAGCGAATATAAGCACTTGATAGATTTGTAGTCACTGGTTTTGCATTGCGTTGACAACAACCAACAAGTTCGAAACATACGCATGTCTGTAATTATACCCAATTGATGAACAAAACCTTGTTTGAGTATAGAATTGTTATACAGATGTTACACTGTCTTGATTTTTAGAACTTTCTATTCTGAAGCTCACACTCCTAATTAATGATATTTGATACAGCCGAATTACTTTATTTGAATAAAAAGGGAGGTATGTATGTACAATTGACAAATGAGGCTTTTAAGGATGATTTAAATTTTTTCTCCATGTGTGCATTCTTTTCCAATTAAGAATGATCTACCAAAAATGATTGGCTACTCAATGTTCTCTTTCTTTCGATGTCTTCTAAAGGAAAATTAAGAGGAGAATAATATCAGAGATATTATAAGGAGAAGACAATGTTTAATTAAGTTAGCTCAAATTTTAGATAGTGTTAGCTATTTGATTATTATATTGTTTATCATGATGCAAATGTTTCTAGAGTTAAATACCGTCAAGGTTTGTATTGGTTTTATTTTTTATCTTTAGACAAGAACATTTTTTGCAGTAGACTGAACCAATGTTCAAGTGGATTTTTCAATAAAACTATTTAGAGGTTATATCTTAGTAGTTACTTACCTAGTTTGTATTTCATAAATATAATATTTGGCTAACGTTGTATATGTATAAACTTTCTTGACATCACATATGAGGAGGACATGTTTCAAAGTGCTCGAGATCTTATAATCCACTGCATCATATTGTCGCTAAAATAAAATTGTAAGCTTTAAATTCAGAATTATACATTCTAAATTCTACAATATATATTGAAACTATATATGAAAACTATCAAATTGATATCCTTATATATAATCAATATAAAATATTTTTCAATGTCTTGGAAAAAACCTTCTTATATCCCGACATTAAACGTATTAATATAAATTAACCATGTTGTTTTGACAATTCTGTTCAGTAAGCATTGATAAATTATCATGAAAAGACTCACGCCGCACAAAGTTTACAAATTGTTGAAATTTATTTCCAAAATCAGTGTTCTATTCGCCAAACTTATAGAGCACTTCGTGAAATTTATGGTTTACATAATCGTCCATTAGAGCGACTTATTCGTCGAACTATCGATAGATTTCGGACAACATTTTCTTTACTCGATGCAACAACAACAACAAGACAAAGAACTGTACGTGTTAATGATGATCCAGATTTGTCTATTCGTCGACGTTCAAAACAAGTTGGACTCTGTCCATTCACCACATAGAAAAGAATGTATATTAACATACAAATACATAAAAATCCAGTATTCCAAAACTATCTAAAATTCTCAAAATAAAGGGTCGAATGAAAATAATTGAACGAGAATTCCAGCAATTGATATCATTTTCGGTCTGTAGACCTCTTCAGAAATGTATTGTATTTAAATTCAAATATATCACATGATCAAAATTTAACTAACCAAATAAGATAAAACCTGGAACGAATAAACTCGAAGTAAACTTTAAAGTATCCAAAATAAAACAGAAATGATCAACGTGTTGTTACGTTTAACCTATAACCATTTGTACTCGGAACACAGAAAAGCATAACAAAAATTATTCAACCCAAATAATATCCCATGATAAGAAAATTAACCATAATTAAAAAAAAATAAATAACTAAAGAATATATTCTAGATATTTAGACTCTATATGAATTTATTTCATAATTTAAAAGTTAATTCGAATGTAAGTCAATACTTGATAGAAGTAAATTTTAATTCTGAATTTAAAGTCATTTAAATGTTTCTTCTATTAAGCATTGGCTCACATTCGAATTAAAATTAAAAGCTCAAAAATAGGGTTCATTTACCATTAGTGAAAAGCACATACTACGTATTTCTCTTAAGGAACTGTACCTTCTGTTTTGTTATCATTCAACCTAAGATCTTCTGAGCTCAATTTTTCTGTAGAGTATATAGCCAATTAGTTGTTTCCTGCATTTTCATTAATTTGACGAAATGAAATCTATCTATATTTCTGTGATATAACCTAATTTTCGTATAGGTCATGCCTATCCCAAAATTGGTTAGTTGTTCCAGAATTGTATTGTGATAAAAAAGGTATTTTTTATATATTTTTGAATGATTATTTTGTTTATTCAAATAAATTCTTACTGAAGAGATTTTGGGTCCTAATTTATCAGGATCTTTCTTTTGAGAATGTGCTATATATTCTTTAAAAAAGGAAAAATAAAAAAAGGGCTTTTTGAATTATGTGTTGAATATTTTTTGGTGATGGAACTTGTGATTCTTTAACATTCAATCTAAATATATATATATATATATATATATATATATATATATATATATATATATATATATATGTATATATATATTATTTTGGCCTTTGTTATTTGATGTGAACGTCCCAGTGCGACAGTGAAAAAACATCACAAACTTTCACAACAAGAACCAGGTGGACAAGAAATAATGTTTCGCTACCCAGATTTTCAGCAATGGAAAGAAAAAACTATTAAATTACTAATTATCATTGAATAGTAAGCATTACCTTTTTATTTTATGAAAATAAATTGAATTTAAACATTTTATATCACCAAATTTTAACGTACCTTATTCATAATAATATAGACATGTCAATATTTTTATAAAAATTTTTTTTTGAGATTTCAAACAACATTATTCCATTTTGATGGATGTTTTTTCACAGGAAAAATTGATCGATGCTATTATTTAGTTACAGGTCCGGTACAAGAAAATTCAGGAAAAGCATTAAAATTTAAGCGACCAAAAGGGTTAATGTGTTTTAAATGCCGAAGGAAGACATACTTTGATTGAATGAAACTTCGATAATATGATAATTAGTGATAGTTAATACAATAAACTATATATTCAGAATGTTTCTACCTGTGTTCACATTAAGAGGCAGTTTATTATGTTACCAATAACCAGAGCATTCGCCATTTTGCAACACATAGTGTTTACCTTTGCTATTTTTTTTATTATCCTGATACTCCTAAATCTTCTGTGAAGATCCATCAGAAGCTTTTTTGTGCGAGTTAGGAGTTGAGTTGTGTTCTGGGTAAGCTTTATAAGTGCATTCTCTGGCCACTTTAAGTCACAGCACTGTTAATTTTCGACCCAAGTGTGGAAATGGTGGCTGAAATCCGCCCTAATTAGAAAATTTTTTTCCCACCTTAAAAGGATTTGAACCTGGGACCTTTAGGTTCCGAGCCCAATGTTCTTATTATCGACAGCGGGCTTTTTTCGCGATGGGATCCGTTAATTGCAGGAAAGATGTAGACAAAGTAGTGGTTAATGACGGGTATTATTGTTTGTTTTTTTCTAGTAGAGATCGTATATTGCTGTAGAGCTTCGACAAAGGCATTAATGACGCAAAGAAAGCAACGTTTGAGTGGTTAATATCGGGTGTTTTTTTAGAGTGATATAACTTTAAATGAAATAAAACACATTCAAATTAAGATTGAAGCCAAATTTTTTTTTATTTGAAAGATAATTTTGTGACATTTATGTTTTAAAACTAATTTGCGGCATATGTCCACCACGACTAGTTCTGAGGAACCGCATTCGACCAATTTTGGATCATTGTTTCGAGTAATTCAGGCCTTATTTCATCAATAACACGAATTATGTTGGCTTCCGAAGTGTCTATTGTTTCTGGATTATAATGTATAAATAATGTTATCGCCAAATTTTGCAACCACCGTTACTTTTCAAAACACAGGAGTTTATTTTGATGAGTCAAAACTAACAATGAATTTATTCACCACAGCTTACTAACTGAATTTTTGCGACAATTTGGATTTTTCTGAGGATTTCGAGAGAATCGTTCAATATTTTTCTCTCAAAATCGGTAACAGATACATCAAAACTACAAGAAACCATAAAGTTTTGTATAACAACAAAGCTTCTTTTTACAATTTTTCAAACTAAGAGTGGCACACCTATAAAAATTCTGAAATAAAACAGGGGAGAGTGTTCCAGAAAAAATATCACCCTGTAGATTTGCAATCGGAACTGGCATGTCACGTGGTGTAAACTCTAAATTATAATAACTGTGTTAAATTTCAGTTGAATATCTTGTAAAATGCAGATACAGATACGAAACGTTTGCGGTTCCATGTTTATGATACTGTTTTCTTTAAAATTATTCAATGAATCTCGCCTATTCGTTTGTACCTCCAATTTAGGAACACCCTGTGTATGTAAGGAATCGTAATACATTTCCATATCATGCTAAAAAAATATAAATACTCACGAATGTGGAGTTTGTCATGATGACCTTTGTAGTCAAGTTTTCGGCATTGTACAAACTAACACCACCCTGGGAATCTGTGTATATAAATTCGGAATCTGTAACAGAAAAAATCCATTATAAAACTGTATGTTCAACTTTAGCGAGCGGGTGATATCGATTCTCGATTTGCTCGAATTTACATATTGCCCCCTCTGTATTTATTCACGTAGAAACCAAAGTTCGAATAACTTTGAAGCTTCAACTACAGGATTTCGGGGTTCATAAATAGATTTCTAGTGGATAAACTATGGATTTCGTTCTAAAAATGGATAGAGCGAGCTTCAAGTAATGAGATTATATGATGGATCCTGAATAATTGAAGTGTTCTGTTTTGTTCACGACAGAATCAAATTATCTTCTAGAAGTACTCATGTTTCAGAAATATCAGTTAGATATTCGATATTTTCAAAAATTGCCCGATTAAAAAATCAAGTTAATAATGGGTTTTTCATTTTGATATTGAAAAAAAAAATGAGTATGTTATAAGAGAAATTAATGGATGTTTATTTTATTGTAGAAAAGAAGGTATGTCCTTAAAAATGGAAAACTATATTAGCCAAATGACCGCCTTGGCTACAGTTGAAGCACCATATCCTTTTCATGAAATTTTCCATGACCAAATCGCAAATTTGTGGCTGTGTGTCCTTGATAACTTCAAAGATTCGATCTTTAGGGTCTTGAATCAATTGTGAAGCATTGGCGTAGACCTTGTCTTTCACGTAACCCCAAATAAAAATGTCTGAAGGTGTTCAATCACAAGATCTCGGTGGCCAATTGTGAAGAATAACACGGCCAGGAAACTTTACTTGAAAAATTGCAATTGTTTCGTTACTTGTGTGGCACCTAGCAACATCTTGTTGAAAATAAACGTCGTCCACATCAATATCTTTCAATTCCTGCCATAAAAACCATTAATCATAGCTTCACCACCACAATTGCACCAGCCTCATTTTAGAATAAGAAACCTCCAATCACACCACCAGCCCAAAAACTGACATTGAGGATGGAGAGACATTTCAATAATCATTCTTGGATTTTCTGAGCCCCAAATGCGATAATTCTGCTTATTAACGTAGCCTCCTATCTATTTGGTCGTTGAGAAGAATTCTAGGTTCTTATACCTACTAATTCCCACTGCTTGTAGAAAAAAAAACAATCGTTGTCAAGTCGCGGGAATGCGTACTGCGCAGAAACTTTTCTGAGGGGTGGTCGTGGAAGGATCACTGGCGAAAGAATTGATTACCATATTTCTTATTGTGAATAACGCATGTATGCAGAAAAAGTGGAATCTACAGTTTTCTTCACGAATTTAAGTACCAGTTTTGTTAGTTACTTTTCGTTGTATACGGATTTCATAGTAAATATAGCTATTTAAAAAAAAAAGATTTTGTCTTTTCCCTAACAAGAAAACTTTCCATTTCCATCGAAATTTCTGGTTACCAGGTCCCAGAAGGTACAAAACTGGAAAGGTTTGAACACCTTTTCCCTTACCATCGTTCTACGGTATGAAATATCACAACTAATTCCATAACTTCCGTTTTTTCATATTGATGAAAAACTGAATTTGAAGTGCTTATACTAACTGAGTTCTCCAATAAATAGAGTTGGCTTATTTTGTAACAGATTAAATGTTAAAACGCTCTTTGTTATTTACACCCTGTGCTGAGAATATAGGAGAGGTATTTGATATATTTTTTAATTTCTTTGATTTATTGTTCGCGTTTGATAAAAATAAGTCATAGCTGTACGTGAAAATTGGCGCCCAACGTGGGGCTCATGAACAGTCTGCCAGGTAACAATGAGTCTAGTAATCCGTGCCTAGCGTAAAGGTGCTGGATCAGTTTTCTAGCCCTACGTTAGGTACCAACTGTCACGTTTAAGCCCGACTAGTCTTAAACGCGAACTATAAATTAAAGAAACTATCAAATATCCCTTTATTAATTTCAGCACAGGGTATGAATAAAAAACAACTATTCAATATATAATCTATTTACAAAATGAGCAAACTCAATATATTGGAGAACTCAGTCAGTATAAGAACTTTAAATTCAGTTTTTTATCAATATAAAAAACCATAGTTATGGACTCAGCTGTGATATTTGAAACCGCAAATTAAAGGTTAGAGAAAGGAGGTTCAAAACTTTCCGGGTTCGTATCTTCTAGAAACTGGCAAAAAAAATTTTCTATGGAAATAGAAAGTCTTCCTATTGGGGCGGTGTAGAACTTGAACGTAAGGAAAAGGCGAAAACTTCCTTCTAAAATAGCAGCGTCTACTCTGAAATCCACATACCACGAAAAGTAAGTAACAAAACTAGTACTTTTATATCGGGTGTTTTTTTAGAGTGATAGAACTTTAAATTGAAATAAAACACATTTAAATTGAGATTGAATCCGAATTTTTTTTATTTGAAAGATAATTTTATGACATTTATGTTTTAAAAATAATTTCCACCACGACTAGCTTTGAGGAACCGAATTCGACCAGACTAATTTTGGACCATTTTTTCGAGTAATTCAGGCCTTATTTCATCAATAACACGAGTTATGTTGTTTTCCAAAGCGTCTATTGTTTCTGGTTTATCAGCATAAACCAATGACTTGACATAATTTCAAAGAAAATAATCCAGTGAAGTTATGTCGCATGATCTTGGAGGCCAATTAATTGGACAATTTCTCGAAATAATGTTATCGCCAAATCTTTCTTTCAATAAATCAATTATTACGGTAGCAGCATAAGGTGTAGCACCATCTCGTTGGAACCAAAACACTTCTGGGCTGATACCATTCAAATTTTGAAACAAATAATCATTAATCATCGATCTGTAACGAGCACCATTCACTGTAACATTAGCTCCAGCATAGTTTTTAAAGAAATATGGACCGATGATGCCTCCAGCATGTAAAGCACACGATACATTGCATTTTTTAGGATGTAAAGGAACCTGCAGAACTTCTTGAGGATTGTTTTAACTCCATATACGGCAATTTTGCTTGTTCACATAGACGTTCAACCAGAAATGAGCTTCATCACTAAACACAATTCGATGATAAGAAAGTGGATCAACTTCAAGCTGTTCTAGGGCCCAATCAGCAAACAAACGACGCTTATTATGATGAAGTGGCTTTAGTTCTTGAACCAGTTGGATCTTGCATGGGTAAAGACTAAAATCTTTACGCAAAATTTTCCATGTGGTGAATGCACAGAGTCTAACTTGTTGTGAACGTCGACGAATAGAGAAATTTGGATTTTCATTAACACTATGATATTTCCTTCTGTACGTACAGTTTTTTGTCTTGTTGTTGTTGCATCGAGTAGAGAAAATGTCCGAAATCTATCGATAGTTCGACGAATCAGCTGCTCTGATGAACAATTATGTAAGCCATAAATTTCATGAAGTGCTCTATAAGTTTGGCGAATAGAACACTGATTTTGAAAATAAATTTCAACAATATGTAAACGCTGTTGCGGCGTAAGTCTTTCCATGGTAATTTGTCAATGCTTATTGAACAGAAATGTCAAAAAAACATGGCTCTTTCCTCAGGTCAAATCACAGTTAACCCTATCGAAAGATCTATCACTCTAAATAAAACACCCTATACAAGTATATTGTAATGAGTGTATTTTACGTAGGTCAGACAGGACGATCTATAAACATAAGAGTAGAACATAAAACAAGTATATTACATAATAAAATGACATCTGGTTTGTCGAAATATTGTATAAATAACAACCATTTCATAGATTTCAGTAGAACTGAGGTTTTAAACGTAGGTAATGAAAGCAGAAGAATGGACCTTTTAGAAAGTTTGGAAATTTGTTTAGCACATGGAAAGAAGCTACCAATCACAACAAATGAACTTTGAATTTAATTTATCACCATTGCTCTTATCTGTAAATGATTAGGACCGAACTAGCACCATATTTTTACATTCTTCAAATTGTACCTGTTATGTACCCTACTATTATAAATAGGATTTTAAGTTCTGTTCTCTTTAGTTTTGAAAATGGACTAAAAAACCGAAACATATATGTCAACAGACATTAAATAAACAGTGAAACTTAAGCCAAGGTGTTTTTAATTGCTTTATTTATTAAAAAATGTGATATGTGATATGCGAGAAATCCATATCATTTATCAACTTGAATTTAATAGTCTCACTTTGAAATTTGTCAAACCAGGGCGCGATAAAATTCCAAAAAAAGGATGTCAAATCATAAACTCAACAAATTATGCAACGTTTCCAGATTCACAATTGCCTCTTGCGAGTTCTTCATAAAATATTCTAGTAGGAATACGATTTAATTAGTAAAGACAGTCTAAACTGATTAAAAATTAGAACACAGCTTAAAAAAATCTGCCTCAGATGCAGGAAGGTGTAAATGGCCCTTGGATATCACAAACTATCAATAATATATTCAATCATTAATGAACAAGCATCCTGAAGCTCTTAACGCTACGTTGGTACTTTGCAATTTCAATTTAAAATTTTTCCGATTGAATATTATTTAACGTGAGAAATAGTTTACTTCCTCCAACTATAGAGTTGAGTATACTTTTTTCTCATAGTTAAATGTGTTTTCCAAAGTTATGTCAAGAATAAGTGATAGATCTACAAGATAAAAAATGAAGATTATATCTGATAATGAACTGTTATTAGTGATGCAACTTGCTCACAAGAATTCCAAGATTATACTACTCTGTCAAGAAAGTACCGGGAATTTTCAATTGAAACAACATTTTTACATTTAATCGTCAAAATTTATTGGGTTGCCTTCAAAATAGGCTCCATTTGCTCCAATACATCTATGCCAACGGCACTTCCAATTATCGAAACATTTTTTGTAGGCGCTTTCCGGGATGGACTTTAGCTCCCGCGCCGAATTTTGTTTTATGGCTTCAATCGACTCAAAACTGGTGCCACGTAGGGGCAATTTTAGTTTTGGGAAGAGGAAAAAGTCGCAGGGAGCCAAATCCGGCGAATAGGGTGGTTGCTGAAGCACGTTTGTTGAGTTTTTGGCGAGAAAGTCAGTCACAATTGTAGCTCGGTGAGAAGGCGCGTTATCGTCATGCAAAATCCATGAGTTGTTCGCCCACAAATTTGGCCGCTTCTTACGGATACGCTCACGCAAACGTTTCATAACGCCTAGGTAATACTCCTTGTTTACCGTCTGACCCTCTGGAACGAATTCGTAGTGCACGACGTCCCGCATATCGAAGAAAACAATGAGCATCACCTTCATTTTCGAGCGGCTTTGGCGTGGTTTTTTCGGTTTCGGCTCATTTTTTGCCACCCATTCCGATGATTGCTGGCTTGTTTGCATATCGTACTCGTAGACCCAGGTCTCATTACCAGTTATAATGCGTTCCATGAATGTAGAATCGGAATTACAGCGATTCAGCATGTCTGAAGCAACCTGTTCGCGATGACGTTTTTGAAGAAAATTCAGGTCTTTCGGTACGAGTCGTGCGGCCACCTTTCTCATGCCCAAAATATCAATCAAAATCGTACGTGCGGACTCGTGGGATATCTTAAGATCATGTGGTATCTCTCTCAAGCTGGTACGACGGTTTTCCAGCACCCTTTCCTTAATTTTATCGACGTTATCTTCGATCGAAGCCGTCGATGGACGACCACTTCACGACCGTCCTGTACCACTGATATGCACGAGTTTTCGATAGAGCATTATCACCAAAAGCCTTTTGCAACATTTTCAATGCATCGGCACACGAAAATTCATTTGCAACACAAAACTTCAAACAAATTCTTTGATCAACGTAATCACCCATAGTAAAAATCGGCACGCACTCTGACATCGACTGACTTAATCAGCTGTTGCAAACACACTAGTTGACAGATCCCGCTCAAGCTTGGCATAGTAATTAAGGACAGTGGTACCAACCTAGAAAAAAAAATTTTTACCTGCCTCATTGCCCCGCCAGATTTAAATCGATAATTCCCGGTACTTTCTTGACAGAATGTATGTAACAAATGGGTCTGATTAAAGACCCGCACGTGTCGGAAGCACGTAAGACTTCACCTTTTACTCATATTACGAGATGAGGTTAATTCATACTTAGATCCACGACACTCCTTAGGACAATAAATATAATTATTCCATATATAAATAACTATATTATTTCTTCCGACCATTGTAATGATTATGATTTTTTTATGGTATGTGCCTAACGGAAAGTTATCTCTCTAAATGTGACAATTGAAGTCTATTTCTATGAACAATTTATATGACAATGAAGTATTGTGGGGCTCGAAATAACCAGCACTTCAAAATGCAAACTCTAGATGATCCACCCTTCATCTTGATATAGTTGAAATCAAGTGATTAAATTTTGATTAAGCCAAGTTTTTTTTATTTACTTTATTGCTTAATTCTTTCGCCAGTGAGTCTTCCACGACCACTTTTCAGTAAAGTTTCTGAGCACAACAGAGTCCCGCGACTTCACAACGTTACATGATGACTGTTAAAACTTTTCGTAAAACCTTTCTTCGACTTATCCTCTATTACCTATCAAGGGGTTACATATTGGATTGAAACGACTGAATTAAATCCCCTAACCCAAGTACCCGTTTTGTCAATTGTAGTAGCCCCATGCAACTTTTCAGGCTTTTCCAGTAGATCGGGCACAAGCGGCCATTTGAAAAATGGGGACAAAGCTCAGCCTTATCGAAATCACCCCGGAAGGAGGTAAAATTCTATTCCTGCTCAGCTTCTCCGTACATCTGAGCGAAGTAAGCGTTGTCAAGGTAACAATATCGATTACTTATCAAACACTTTAACCCAGATCTTCGGGTATTCTCGTTACGAATTATTATCAGTTATTGGACCTGGATATTGTCATATTTATTCCCGGTAGGTTTATAGGGGACGTGAAAGGCTTTGTGGGATCAAGTAATGCCGAAGGGGCGTTTAGGTATCTCCTCATTAAGCCCGTTTAACGTTCTCTAGGATCTTGATGGATGTTTATACGGAGTTCGTGATTCCTTTGCTTCTCGAATTGAAATCAGAAGTAGAATTATTGAATCAGATATGGAAATTTATACACTTGGGGCTTCATAATGATGCCTAGTTCGAGAATCATTATAACTACATGAATCTTGCAGACCCTTTATATTGTAAGTGGAAAGAACAGTTCTGGTTATTTAAACAAAGAAACAAAAATTTGAAATAGATCAAATTTGAACATCATCAGTCTTAACTGCAGCGAGTCCTGGAGCAGTACCTGCCAATAGTGGCTTCTCAACGTTTGTATCGTGCGGAATATCGTACACGCCATGCACCAAGTGACGAGAGCATTAGAAAGTGGATCCGGGTGTTCAAGAATACAGGTGCGAATGTAAAAATTCAACACTCTCGTCGCCCTCGTTCAATACAATAGTTGAAAATTAGAAGATGCTGCATCCAAAGTCGATAATTCCATTTGTGAGCCAGAATGGCTATACAGTACACCATCCTATCACCCCAATTTCTCAGTACTGAACTATCCCGTCCTTGACGGAGTACTCTAAGATATCCGGTATCTTACGGAGTACTCCAAGATATCTGGGATTATACGGAGTACTCTGAAGAACGCTAACCTTTTTATCGTGATCATCTAGTGGCGGGAGAATAGGACATTACGTCAAGTTACACTTGAACGAGAACGAGGAAACAGTGATGGGAAGTTCAGAATGCAAGGATAAGTGAAAATACAATATTTGTTTGCGGAAGACAGGGCCCATCGTCTAATTCTATGTCTGTTCGGCTCTAGGGAAAAAAAGTCCAAGCTTTCCTTTTGAATTTTGAAAAGAAAAAATTGTTAAGCATCGCACGGTAACGTTTCCCATTGATTGTGACGGAACTCCTTGCTCATCTTCGAGGAAAAATGGTCCAATGATGCCACTGAACCAAAAAGCGCACCAAAGAGTTACCCGTTGTGAGTGCATCGGTTTTTCCACAATAACGAATGGATTCTCTGATCTGCGAACGCTAACCGATTGAGCGAGGTGAAAATGCATTGGTAGAAGTCTGTAATCCTTCATTCTTTATGCAAAATTCTCCTCAGAAAAGTACTAGAAAAGGTCACTGCAGGCTGAAAGCGCATTTGCACACAATCGGTCCGGCTGAGGACGATGAATGCAGGCTGTGTCTTGAGGACACTGAAATAGCCATGCAAATCATATCAGAGTGCTCAGCGGAGAGTATCAGTAGATTCGAGGTCTCTGGTCAGGCTTTTATAGCCCACTGCGAACTGAAAAAACTACCCCCGATCAAGATTATCGGTTTTATCCAAAAACTGGATCTCGTTGAGGAAATATAAATTAGGGGTGAGCCACAATAGTCCGTGCGGAGGCAGTGGTAGGGTGGACAGACTATAAATAATAAATAATAGTGCGAGAAATGTTTCAGTTCTTCAGCACGATGACGAGTTGATGGTGATGGATCTTCACCCACATTCTGGGCTACACGAGCAATTTTTTCAAGTATGCTTACTGGACTAAAACGTGAATGGGTTGTTTTTATCAATTAACGATCTAGTTTCACGAACTGGAATGGTTTGATCTGATTTCACATTAGCTGGCAAATCATTCATGTATATCACAAACAAAAGGGGACCCAACACAGCACTCTGCTGTACACCATGACTCACAGTCTCCCAAGATGAAGACCTGCCTCCCAAGCTTGTTTCCTGCATCCTGTTTGTCAGATAATTTTTTATCAGGTCAAGAGTCTCACCACTGATTCCATAGTATTCAAGCTTGTTCAAAAGCACAGAGTGTGAAATACTATCTAAAGCCTAAGATAAGTCATATTCCTGTAAACTAGTTTTTTGTTCCCCATCAAAAGCTTCTCCTATATTTTCAAGCACCTCCTTCAGTGCCGTCTCCACTGATTTGCTCATCAAGAACACATTGCGGTGAAAACACTATCTCGTTCGTGGAATAGTCCCTCTTTGAGCGTTTTCACCGTTGTTCACTTTAACCGTATTAATTTTTATTGGTTTCACTGTTCGGTTCACTTTTCACAAATTACTATCTAATTACAAATAAATGATGTAGATAATACATTCACTTCCAAGCCTTTAAATTCGTTATGGGTTACTAAGAGAGAGTGTTGCTTGGAAGTTTAAATATAAAGTAATTCAAAAGTAGAGAGAGATGTGTGATTATAACTTGACAGATAAAGAGAAATGTGATTAGAACATACTTCTAGAGAATATGTGTGGGATCAGAACTTAATGTACTGAGTGGAGAAAATGGCGTGACCGTTTGGTCGAAGCACGAAAAGAGGGTCAACGAGAGACTTCGAGAGATATCTTCAACTGAACCTTTCGGCTAACTCTGGAATGAGATACTCTCTTAGGGCTCGAAATGTGGTCAGGTAAATTCCGAGACGACATTTGACTGCTGTCGTCTTAAACGGCTGAAAGGGTTTTAATAGGTTTCTGAGAAGACTATGAAGGACAAATAATTTCGGTGCTTAACAGGCCCAAAAGTTTCTAGGAAAAAGTGAGAGACATAGATTCCTGACTCGGGGATCATAATTGTTATGTGCCTGCATAGTGAATTAAAAATTCCTTATTCGATGTAAATTCGATCTCAGATAATAGCTGGAATCAATTCTCCGGAGCCTCTACAGATTTAAATCTAAATGAATCTCTTCAAAACATTTAGAATTGAATTTTTGAAAAACATGTCTTAGATAACATTGTATCACTTCATAGACATATATAATCATCATTATGGTTAATTTCCACCACATGTGATGATAATATAGATGTCTCTGAAGTGATACAGTGTTATTTAGGAGATGTTTTAAAAAAATTTAATTCTAAATGTTTTCAAGACATTTATTTAGATTCAAATCTGTAGAGGTTTCGGAGAATTAATTCCAGCTATTATCTGTAATATTCAAGCCAAAAAGATTTGACCCTAATGAAGGTATTCTCTAATAACAATTGCGTAGCACACTGTACCACCTTATTGCTTATTTATTAATCATTAAAAAGATCTTAATTGGATTACGAATCAATTCTAAACTGCACAGCTAGAGTCTTTTTGAGATGTCATTTAGAACACTGGATGAACTCTATGTCACATTCCAATTCTATTTGAAAGGCCATATTGTGGCCTGATAAATCTGTTTTCGTCAAATCGAATATTCCGAAATTAGCTCGTATGTAAAATCATCCTCAATAAATCAAATCCGTATCGAACTAGAAATTATTTCAATGCCTCATAATTCACAGTATGTTACTACGAAATAAATTACAAGAACACCTTGTATTAATATTATTTTAGGAAATTATCCCACTGTTAGTTTAGGAGTTTCCGAAAGATATACGAGTATGAAAAGCATTTACTGTGTAATCCACGGTTTGGAGTGAAACACAGCTGGGATTTCCCGTAGCAGTATGAATAAAAAAATATAACGATCCAAGTATAATGATTTTCCGAGCGATGCTCCTGTTTGATATTCAGAATCGATTATCGATATTGGAGCTTTGGGGTAGGAAAGAAAAATATTAATTTCGTTGAATTATTTACAACGGGTGAATGAAAATCAAGACACTTTAGTTCGATGATTTAATCATAAAATAGCCGTAATTTTTTAACCCCACAGTATAGCATTTTAATGGAAGGTTTTTTTAAAGCTGAGAAATTAATTTCCACGAATCCTTCCGATTATACAATTATGAGTATTTATATCTATATGAAGGTTTTTTTATCAATCATCTAGGGGTTGACTGATTGTCAAATGTCTAACACTTCTTCATAACACTCGCTTGTACCAAATAAATCACCTGATGTACTCTTTACCCGAATAGCAAAATGTATCAACTCTTAAACACAGTCGTTGGTGTGTTCACTGAATTTAAAATCTTCCACGTCTAAATTCCATTTTGCGTCTTTTACGTCTAAGTGTCCCGCGTTTCTGACCGTCTAAGTTCTGTTTACTGTCTCTCATGTCTATTTTAATCCGTTTCACATAGATCATATCTATAGACTTCACCCGTGACAAAAGTCAGTGGTCTCAATCCTCACTTCTGCTTAGAATGGACAACAGATCCTCTAACGTCTTATTGGACATGCAATAGACATAAAAATTATGGGAAACCCTTCAAGTTAACTAGCTCTTATAGGTAGAAAAACTGAAGAGCGTTTTCCAAAGCGTGAACCCAAAAGAAGTGTGACAAATTAAATTAGTTCCAGACATTCCAAATCTATTAGAAAGATGTGATACTAAACGATATATCAACATGTGAAGACTATCCAGATATAAAGCCACTTTTCCCTTATTTAAACCTTTATTTATATGCACGAAACGTTTTGACTTGAACTATTATATATTAGAATAATGTCATATAAGTACCACTTATATCAATTGACTTATAAGTGGTACTTATATGACATTATTTTAATTTATTTTCAGAAGTTATAATCATTAAATATAATTTTTTGAAATTAAATATGTAGAAGGCTAATATTGAAATATTTAAATAATTTCATATACCTTCTATCAAGAATTAACCTCTATTTATGTTATTTTATTCATAATATATAATTATTTGGTTTCCTTAACATTCTTTATACAGATAGTCCTTGTGCTATAACAGAGGCCGTTAAATTGTCTTTCAATCTTTTAGATCAAGGGTAAACTACAGAAATATTTATATGTAGTGAACCGTCACAGAACATTTAAAGATTTTTCAGTCTGCCAGAAGTCTTTCTAAACGATTGAAGGGTAAGTGAATATTTGTTGTTGATTGATGTTATATTTATTGAATATAAATTATTTGAATACTGAAGAAGCAAAGTCCCTCTTAAAACTTGTTTTTCAGTAATGTTTTACATATCTTGGGTTTTTATATAAAGTACCTTAGTTAGATATCCAATAATATTGAATATTCTAAGTAAGATAGTTTTATGATGAAATTCTTAAGATTATTTTAGATATTTTTGAAAGATATTGGTTTTCATAAGATTGATCAGCAGAAACAAAATTTTGTCTATTCAAAATATTTAACTTATAGGATTTTGGTTAATATTTTTTATTAATTGGATTTTGTTATACCATTCGGATGTCTTATAATGAATGTTTATTTTATATGTCAATTGATATAAGTGGTACTTATATGACATTATTTCAATTTATTTTCAGAAGTTATAATCATTAAATATAATTTTTTGAAATTAAATATGTAGAAGGTTAATATCAAAATATTTAAATAATTTTATTATATATTAAAGTAGAAATTATATTTCTCTACTCAAAAAATCCAGTTCCTACATATAAAGGATGAGCCATCTAGAGTTAGCATTTTGAAATAATGGTTATTTCGAATCTGGCAACGCTTTTGTCATCCGCGTTTTCACATAAAGTTAGTATAATATTTGAAATTAACGAAATAAGTCAATTTATGCTTGAACAAAACTGGAAAATATCAAAAACAGAAATGAAATGTCTTGACAGCAGTTTCTGGATCAATTTGTTCGTGAAAATTGGATTGAAATATTAAACAAAAATAAATTGAAGGGTTTTTTTGAATATTTCAGACAATTATTGGATAAATTCTCCGAAACCTCTATAAATTTAAGGTAAAAATCTCTCAACAGTTTTATTGAGTTGAATTTGTATTTTCACATATGATCGTATCTTATTTTCAATATTTTTCTGCGGAAGAGCTTAGTTTTATAAATGGTGCTCAGTTAGCTGAACACGTTCATTTGAGTTTGAGTAATTTTGAAGGTAATGTTTTGTTGCTACATCTCAGTAGATCAAAATTCTTCATTGATCGGTTAGAGAAAAAATGTTTCCAAGGTTAGAAGAGATTATACATTATTTGTCCAATGAAAAATCCAATAAATTCAGTATATCTGGAAATATTGTGCCAAGCCTCATCCTTCCTGTCAACTTTCAATGAAATATAACCGGCTACGTCATAAATCTTTGTGAATTTGGGAGAGATTTGTTTTCATAACAGGAAGCAAAGGTGTGAATGGTGGTCCATACAGAGAAGGTGGATCTGGAATAAGTTACCCCGTTTTCACACACAATAAAGAGAAAGCGTCTATTAAATAACGGAAGCTTTCTCTGAAAGTTTTCATATTAGTTGCGAGAAAACATGAATATATTGTTATGTCTAGAAGTTAATCATGAACAGGCATTATAAGGGATGTCCTAAAATTTACGCAAGATGTACGCAAACACAAAAGAAAAAAATTTGAAAGATAACAGTTCCAAAATGTAGATTTATGAAGGGTCTTTCAATGGGAACGCCCCATTTTTGAATTGACCTTACTCACGCATGGCAGCCACTGTTTATTTGTGACATTAACAGTGGTATTTGTTAATGTCTACCGTTTAACCATGGAAAGGTGCTTTAACTCCATTTTATTATAATCGTCCGGATAAAAGAACAGTTGAACGTTTAGTGAAGAAGTTAGAAACAAATTTCACATTTCATGATGTTACAGTGCCAGTGGGACAAAGAAATGCAATAAATGAGGAGAATATTGCTGACGTACGTGAAAGTATTCGTGAAGACCAAAATTTCTCGTCGTTCATAAGAACTACGCATCTCCCAGACGTCTTTGTGGCGAATCTCACGAAAAGGCCTTGATTCACATCCATACGGAATTTTTTTAACCTAAGAACTCGAACCAACAGATCATTTAAAGCGTCGTGTATTCAGTAATTGGTGCTTAGAAAAAATCGGAAATGGTGGACCGATAAATTATCCGCCTAGTTTCTGAGATTTAACTCCTTTCGACTTCTTTCTTTGAGGTTACATTAAGTCATTGGTTTACAGCAAATTTCGAAGATTCACAGATCAATATTGAACGAGTAATTGCTAACATACGATTTGTGTGAGTCATGGAAAATTGGGTTCAACGACTTCATTCCTGCCAGCGTTTCTCTGGTGAACATTTAAATGACGTTTTGTTTCATAACTAATGGTATCCTTTGTAATTTATAATGAAATAAAAATTTCAATAATTTTCAAATAAATAATGTGCTTTATTTACAAAACAAAATGGGGCGCTGTCAATGAAACACCCTTTAGAACTGATGCTTCTTATTTCACTTTATCAAGAACTTAACATAAGAGATTAAATAAAATATTGCAATAAAGATATTTCCACAATTTATTAATTGAAAACAATTGTTCAACCAACACTGTGGATTTTGAATTAACAACTAAACTTGGAAAAAAGGAAGGTACAAATTACTAACAAATTTTGGAAATAAAGATAAGAAAACATATGAAATTTCAATATCAAAAGATATTTAATCTGTCAGTCTCCTACAATTTTAATTTAAAAAAATTTTTATTAAAAAAACTTTTAGGATTAAATTAATGTCCTATAAGCAAGGGTGATATCTTGATCTTGAATATCTTGGATTTTAAAGTTAGTTGTTCAAGCGATGATCCCAGGACTACTTTTAGGTGAGTTATATTTATTGTTAGTTGACTTTATTTTCAAATATGATTTAGGACGGATGAAGATATTATCGGAGTTCTAATTGTTTTTTGAAGATAGAATGCATGATTTGAGAGATTTTTGAATTAATTTATTTAAATAGATTAAATATTTCAAATATATTATATTTTCTGAGAAATCCTTAAATTATGTTTTGTATTTTTGAGCAGGAAGTGGTTTTCATAATGGTAAGATTAGAAACAAAATTTTGTCCCCTTCAAATATTTATTTATTTATTTTAAATGACAATTTATATTTGTTTGTTTATTTTTCACATTTGATAATGTATATTGAGTTTTGATTTTATACGTCTATTACATATAGGCCGTGCTCATAAGACATTAATTTAATTCTTAAAGCTTTTTTAATAAAATTTTTTTGAAATTAAAATTGTGGAAGACTGACAGATTCAATCTGATTCGATATTCAAAGTTTGTTGTATTCCTTCTATCAAGTAAAAAGCTTCTTCCTATCTTATTGACAAAACATGCAGAAAAGATATACAAATAACAATCAATTCACAGAAATACCGAAAATATTCAACAAAAGACATCTAGTGACACCTGTCTCATTGAGAAGAATTTAAAAGTTCTTGTACCTACAATTTTCCACTGCTTTCAAAAGTGTGAGACAAATTATAGTTGAAATTGCGTCCAAATACTCTCAGATGACTAGCATATTTAGGGTACGAGTTGTCTGACGTATAACTCCTCTGGTGTTCATGAATTCTTTACTTTTTCTTTTCTAGGACCTACCTGCAATGATTTTAGTACACACTGTTATTAAAGATTCGACTAAAAAATACATTTCCTTTCTTTAGGTGAATAGAATATCAGATATTATTACCCAGTATTTTAAAAAAAAATTTGACGCGAATGTAGCTTCTAGAACGGTTAATAATTGAGATTTTTCGAATGAAAAAATAACAAAGACCAAACAACTGAAGACCATAAATCTGGAGTCTATAAGTTGACCTGAAGTGATTATCTTATGGTATGCATATATTGGTCAAACAGGTAGATCTTTAAAGAGAAGAATTCACGAACACCAGCGAAGCTACGCGTCAGACATCTCGCACTGAACATACTACTCTGTCAAGAAAGTACCGGGAATTTTCAATTAAAACAACATTAAAACACATATTGGGTCGCCTTCAAAATAGGCTCCATTTGCTCCAATACATCTATGCCAACGGCACTTCCAATTATCGAAACATTTTTTATAGGCGCTTTCCGGGATGGACTTTAGCTCTCGCGCCGAATTTTGTTTTATGGCTTCAATCGACTCAAAACGGGTGCCACGAAGGGGCAATTTTAGTTTTGGGAAGAGGAAAAAGTCGCAGGGAGCCAAATCCGGCGAATACGGTGGTTGCTAAGCACGTTTGTTGAGTTTTTGGCGAGAAAGTCAGTCACAATCGTAGCTCGGTGAGAAGGCGCGTTATAGTCATGCAAAATCCATGAGTTGTTCGCCTACAAATTTGGCCGCTTCTTACGGATACGTTTTTTTTTGCGTTATGAAACGTTTGCTCACGCAAAATTCAGGTCTTTCGGTACGAGTCGTGCGGCCACCTTTCTCATGCCCAAAATATCAATCAAAATCGTACGTGCGGACTCGTAGGATATCTTAAGATCATGTGCTATCTCTCTCAAGCTGGTACGACGGTTTTCCAGCACCCTTTCCTTAATTTTATCGACGTTATCTTCGATCGAAGCCGTCGATGGGCGACCACTTCACGACCGTCCTTGAAGGCTCTGTGCTGATATGCACGAGTTTTCGATAGAGTATTATCACCAAAGGCCTTTTGCAACATTTCCAATGCATCGGCACACGAAAATTCATTTGCAACACAAAACTTTAAACAAATTCTTTGCTCAACGTAATCACCCATAGTAAAAATCACTCTGACATCGACTGACTTAATCAGCTGTTGCAAACACACTAGTTGACAGATCAAGCTCAGGCTAATTAAGGACAGTGGTACCAACCTAGGAAAAAAAATTTTACCTGCCTCATTGCCCCGCCAGATTTAAATCGATAATTCCCGGTACTTTCTTGACAGAATGTATGTTAGTCATTTGAGATAATTTGGAAATAATTTCAACAATATAAATTTAAAAGAAGTTGTAGAATTGACTATGTTTTACTACCAATAAATTGATATTTCACACATTTAATTGTGACTCGAGTTTCACGAATTAACTATCCCATCATCAGACAACTAAAGACTTAACAAACAGAACAGGGTATTTATATAAGAAGAGGTAATAAAAACAGGTTAAAAAAGGTTTGAAATGAGGGGAAGCCAAACAAATATTAGAATGTCGGCACGTCAAAGAAGATTGGTAAACAGATGTTACTTAGTAAATATTTCAAAAATTTTGGGTTCACATAGATAACAGTCATTCATTATTTTTATTGTGAACTAAGTTGAAAATTTCAACAGATTCTAAATAATCAAGTTTCCTTTCTTCTGATTCTACATGTAAAACTTTAAGTCTAACTATAGTCGGAAAAGGATGGCCGTTTTCTAAACAAATAGTGGCAAAAGCAGTTTGTTTATTTTTCATGAAATTCATTTTATGTTCGTTCAACCTCGTCTTGAAGGACGTCGAACAGGACAACTCATAAACTCCTGATTTATGTATGTTTGGAGTTGGGTTCTTTGCTTTACCGTTCAGTATCAAAATAATTATGAAATTATCCATAATAAAATTAAAAGTACCACTCACAATTTTGGAATTAGTAGAAATTAGTAGGCACAGGAACCTTAAAACTCTTTTCAACGACCATGTCGCAATATCTCCAATAATGAACTTTTTTACTTATTGAGGTATTTCCGATATTTGACCCCAATATATTTTATAGTTATTTTATACCTTTTTCGCACATTTTTCTTTATGGGTACGAGGGTGATTCAAATATAATCGAGACAAATACTCTAACACGTTTAATTATTATCGAAAAATTTCCAAAAATCACATTTTTACTAGGTAATTCCCCTCACTATTTACACATTTTGTACACCTTTCAGGAAGTTTTTTGATGCCGTTATCGAAAAATTCCTTGGGCAACTCGGACAGCCATGTGCGCACGAACCCCTCTACCTCGTCGTCGGTGTTGAACTTTTGACCTCCGAGGGCCTCTTTCAGTAGTCCAAACATGTGGTAGTCGCAGGGCGATAAATCCGGACTTCAGGGGGGTGTTCCAGTACCTTCCACCCCAATTCCGATATTGTATCGAGCATGAGACGCGCGATATGAGGGCGCGCGATATCCTGGAGGAGAATCGAAGTGCTGGAATGCTCCTCCGTTTCGAGCGATAAGCGGGTTTCACGTGTGTTTTCAGAAGGTTAGAGTAGTATGCAGCATTGATGGTACGTTGAATGTGCAGGAAATCGACGTACAGCACGCCCTGCCGGTCCCAGAACACAGTACACATTACCTTACCCGCGGACCAGGTTGTCTTCGCTTTGATTGGTGCCCCTTCCTTCTTCTTCCTCCACTCTTTACTTGACATCTTTGTTTCGAGAGTGTAATAGTGTACCCATGTTTCATCTGTAGTGAAGATTCGCGTTGAAAAACCGTTCTCCTTCGCCTCGTATCGCGTCAGTAAGCGGTGAAAAACTTCCAACCGCGTTAATTTTTGCTCACAGCTCAATGCTTAGGAACCCATCGCGCCGTTATTTTGCGATATTGAAGGTGTTCGTGGATGATAAAATCTACACTACTAATACTGATGCCGACTTCAGCCGAAATGTCTCGAACATTCATCCTACGGTCCCCCAAATTGTGTTGTTGTACGCGGCGAATGTTGTCTGGTGTGACGCTGGTTCGCGGTCGACGATCATACTTGACGGTTTTGCAGTCATCCTTCAATGCTTTGGCCCATTTAAACACGAAAGCCCTACTCAGGCACTCACTACCGAACTGCTTTTGCAAACGCACAAAAATATCCATGTTTTTAAAGTCTTCTCCCACTAAAAAACGAACGATAATACGTTGCACAGCGGCAGTCGGCACTTGACGTTCACTCATGGTCGTAGCACACGCATGAAACACGTGCTCCGACGAAAACAAATGCCACACTGTAAGTAAGAGACCAAGCTATCACATGCTCAAGCCACGACCTTCGAAACATACATGCGGGCCATCTACAGAGTTCGTCTCGATCATATTTGAACCACCCTCGTATTTCTGTAGATTATGGCTATTCGTATCTTTTTTGTAGATGTTTTCCTTATTTTTATTTCCCAAAATTGATAGTTGGTTTTCAGGGTTGAAATTGTAAACTTGAAGAAGCTACTGTTGGCGAAACAAATGTCGTTAATTAATAAATCGTGGAAACAGTCTCCATTACTCTATTCATTTAAAATGATTTTACATCAAGTAAGGACCAATTCAATTAGGTATTTATCTTTTTATTCCATAATTTCCACACTCTTCGCCACAAAAATTCCTCAACAATGTATTCTCACCTGAAATCCAGGTTCCGTTGAATTTGGCGGGCTCTGGAAGCTTCAATATGATATCTTCTAAAGTAGGCTTAACACCTCTATTTCTAGGCCCTTCCTCTGGCGGTGATACTAAAACTATACTGAACAGTATCAGACCAAGCACAGCCACTATGACAAGTAGTGCTATGAAGATTCCCCTCCAGTTTCTCTCATTCGGCGATGTGACAACCAATTCCTGGAAAATTAAACCACATCAATAATTGAACAAAGTGAAGTCCTATTACATAGTTTGATTTCAAAATAGAGGTGTTTTTGTGTCCAAAATGTGATCGAAAATAATGCATTCATGATGATGAGACGAATGTGAGAAAAGTGATTTATAGCAATAATAAATTGAACAGATCAATTTTTTTTACTCAAAGGGTAGATAAGGAGTGGGCCATTTAAAATTTGCAATTTTGATCGGCTATAAATAAAGACTAATGAATATTCTTTCAAAGTTGTGAGTTTAATGAAAAGGTTGAACCTTGACATTTATGAGCGACGAACAATATCATTCAAATGATCGCCATGATAGGCTATAGTACTCCATCCGATCAACCCAGTTTTTCAGTACATTGTCTATTGTTTGGGACTATATCTCATGTATAGTAACTTCCATTTCGTGTTTCAAGATATCAATCGCTTCTGAATGGTTAGCGTAACTCTTATTCTTAACGGATTCCCACAAAAATAGTCCTTAAGGTGAAAATGAGCTTCACCGTTAGAAATGATTTTCCTGCGAAATGCTCATATTCGGCCTTGCCATCACTAGCCCATTGGACGAATTGAAAACGCATCGGACAGTCCACTTCTTGCACTAGTTGAACTTTGTAAGCCTTAATACAGAGGTTTCTGTGCAAAATTCTCCTCAGAGAAGTCTTCAACGTCTAAAATCGCGACAATCAGCTGCAAAACCTTCTTCTTCATCTTTTCGAAAGTCAAAGGTTGTTTCACCTCTCAAGTCAAGCGATCTCTTGAGATGCTGATGTCCTTCCATCTCTTCGGAGGGTGCCCCGGTGGTCTCTTAGTAGCTGGCTTGCTATTTCGTGCTACTTTGGCCAATCTCTCATCGCCCATTCTGGACACATCTTTATTTCAGTATCTTCTTCTTGCACATGACCATCTCATCACATCTAAGATTCCACACTCCTCTCAGATGTCTTCACTTTTCCTGTTATGTTATTTATGGCGAGCGGGCGTCTGTCCACCCTACCACCACGTCCGCTTGGACATTTGTGGTTCACTCCTAATTTATATTTCCCCAATGAGATCCAACTTTTGGATAAAACTGATAATCTTGTTCGGGGGTAATTTTTTCGGTTCTCAGTGAGCTATAAAAGCCTGGCCAAAGATCTCGAATCTGATGCGACTAACCTCTGGGAACTCTGAGACGATGTACATGGCTATTTCAGTGTCCTTAATACACAGCCTGCATTCATCGTATTCAGCCAGACCGATTTTGTGCAAATGCGCTTTCAGTCGGCAGTGACCTGTCATAGCTGTTCCAAGGAACAACTTCGAATATTTCAGGCCAGAATATCTCCGCCAGAAATACTCTAGCCTTGAGTTCATTCTGCCTGTAATCGCCTCGTTAGCCACGTCATGTGGTATTCCTAGGAATAGTTCCGGTCCTACCAGAGGCAGCGCAGCTCCAGCAAACGCCAGCCGATCTGCCTCCTCGTTACCCAAATAGTTTGAGTGGCTCGGCCGTAGGTGTTGTGCAAAACGCACCTGTAATTGCAAGGCAAGCCTGTCTCTGTAGTCGGGTGAGCTTATGTTCGCCAACCGTTTGTTGGCCTTTCTTCCACCAAGCTACAGCGCCATACACTATCCGTGGTCTGATTACCAAAGTGTATAGCCAGTACATTTGCCTGGGTTTAAGGCCCCAGGTTTTACCAACGATCCGCCTGCAAGTCCACAAACCCATCCTGGCTTTATGACACACTTTATCTAGGTGTGCATTTCAACTGAGGATTTTGCCCAGGACTATTAATGGGTATTTTGCCTCAAAAGAGAATTGTATTATTTCACCACGGATAGTCGGCGGTTCTAAACCATTCAACTTCCGTTTTTTAGTGAATGGTACTATAACTACCTTTTGCGAGTTAAGAGACATGTCTTCCCTTATACATCATTTGTCAATAATGTTTAGTATCTCTTCAAGGACGGCCGATATCGTCACCTCCGGTTTACCTTTCACTATGATTGCCAGGTCATCAGCAAATGCTTGAACTTCGACTCACCACAGCGAAATGATCGCTAGCAAGTCATCAACGAGAAGGGTCCACAGTAACGGTGAGAGAATACCTCCCTGCGGACAGCCCTTCGCAGCCTTAAACTCGAAGACCTTATCCTGGTACGAGGTCGTTATTATTCTGCCGCATAGCATTGCCTGTATCCATCTACAAATTAGCGGGTCGATTCCTCTCGCAGAGATAGCCTCAGCGAGAGAAGCTGGCAGCGTATTGTTAAAAGCACCTTCAATGTCCAGAAACGCTGTTAGTGCTATCTCTCGACTATCGAGAGATTGGTTTAATTTTCCGACCAGATTATGTAATGCAAATTCTGCCGATTTGCCGGCCTGGTAGGCGTATTGATGAGGGCTAGGGGGACTGTCAATTAGCACCTTCCCCCACTTTTCCTGTGGCCTCTCAAGGTATTACCTGTTATGGCTCTCAAGATCCTCATCTCGTTTGTACGCATCATCCTCTTTGTTTCGGATGTGTCGGCTCTGGTTTCAACCGCATATGTCATGATCGGGCTACGCAAGTTTTTTAAATTCTGACCTTACATTGACTGGTCATAAATTGGTTTCGCTATATTATCGATTTCAAGGCACCCGCTATCCTGGCTGACTTACTGACCACCATGTTTTTCCATGACGACACTTTGACTCCCAAGCAGCTGAAATCTGAGGCTCTATTATGTTGTCAATGACTAACAGTTTGACGTGGCTTCCTCGATATTACCATACTTTTTGTTTTTGTATTATGAAATATTCATGTTGAGTCCTTTGGCTTCGTATTTGAACGCTTGCAGCAGCCATCGTAAGCCTTTGTATCTGCAAGGGACACTGCATCATTTGCGAAGCACACGTTCTTGAGGAGAAGTTTTCACAGTTTGTAGCCATGATTCACTTTCCGGACTCTCTCTATTATCCTGTCCCTAATGAGGCTGAACAAAAGTGAACAGCCCTGCGTTACATCGGAATTTATTCTGATTTTACTAGTGGATGTTGCTTTTGTTTTTATTTCCGTTATATTGTCTGTGTTTAGCTGTTCTATGATGTCCATTAATTATTTTGGTATTCCCTTTGCGATGAGCTCATTGAGGACGTCTGTAAGCTTCAATCGATCGAAGGTCTGGGTAAGGTCCACAAAAACATGTAAAAGCTGGTTTGTCGTATTCAATAGCTTTTTTCATAACCTGGCTCATAAATTTTGAATCGTGGTGCTGCGGTTCTTTCTAAATCCTTGCTGTTCTTCGGATATACTTATTTTCTTGGAAATATCTTTTGCCAGGAGTCTTGTGAACAGCTTCATCGTGGTATTCAGCAGGGACATTCCTCTATAATTCGAGGGGTCTGGAATGCTTCCTTTTTTTTGAAACCGGTATTGTAATGCTGCTTCTCCATTCTTCAGGTATGTTTTTCTTTTTGAGGATTTCATTGAAGAGTATTGTTAGTTCTTTGGCCAATTTTTCTCCGCCATTCTTCAAGAGTTCATTTGGGATGTTTTCCGGACCCGGAGATTTTCCGTTACTATCAAAAATAGCTGTTACTATTGAAAATTTAATGATTAGAGCCATCTTTTGAAAACGGACCGAATCAATTTGTGATCCCAATACTAAAAAACTAGAAACAAACATCCATTCCTTTGTCTTGAAATATACTCCTTTTTCCGATATCCAAATGAAAACTCTTACTGGAAATTCCTTATATTATTATATATTATTTCATATACCTCGATGAACAATGAACATGATCTTCACTTATATGACATTTTAGGTACACCAATCGAATTTAAAATATTTCAGGTCATTTAGTAAACAACCTTCCTATTGCCCCACGTAAAGCGAATTCTATAATTGCCATATTCCAATTATTGAATTGAATATTGATCAAATAAGCCACAACAGTCAGATCCATTAAAATATTGGAAATGAGTATGATTATGAATTTATTTGGTTGGAGATATATACATTAATTTATTTGGTCGGAGATATATAGATGAATCTATGATACAAAGGTCCATTTATTCGGAAATATACGTGTTTGGAACGCATATAGAATGGGATTTTAATGGTCGATATTCAGTAGGGGAATAGCTCATATATCCTGCTGAGCTTCAATTTTCATGTTCGCAGATATCAAATTTTCATATCCTATTATACGAGATGGAATTTCTAAATTGAAAATTGTGAAGTTAGATCGATACTCTCTACCATTTTTTCCACGTTTGTAGTTTATGTTAAGGTTCCTTCGAATGTAAGTTGGATTTTCTATATTTTCAAGTTCTACAAGATTTTATGAACCCATCAAAGTCACAGTCATGATGACAGTACCAATGAAATTATTTATTTTTGTAATGAAAAAGTCTCCAGGAATTATGAAAATTATCTGGTCTTCCAGCAAAGGGAATTACTTACTTTTGAATTTCGCGCCATTTCGCGAAATGTCAAATAAAAGTGGTGCTGAAAAATGGACTAATATACGCTCGCATAATGCACTGAAATAGAGAACAATCAATATTTGCTTGATTCGGTTTTTAGTTCGTGGAAACTCATTTTAATTGAAAAATATATAAATAAGAGCATTTCAATGTCTACAAAAATGTTTCTAATACATCGACTATTTCACCACGATGTGGCTTCTTCAGGTATCTACATTCTTAATCGCACAAATAAAGAAAATAAATCTGGAGTCTACAAGTTGACTTGCAACGATTGCCCTTACTAAATATTGGCCAGACAGGTAGATCATTCAAGAAAAGAATCCAAGAATACCAAAGGAGTTACATATTGGATTCCGTACATTCGACATATGCTAATCATCTTAAGGAATTCAGGCATAATTTCAACAATAAGCAAAAGTTCTGGATTAACACTTTTAGAATTTCTTGAAATCAACAGGTACAATGCTCGTAAAATTCTTTTGAATGAACAAACAGATGTTGACAAATCTCCATCACTGAATATCTTTCCCTAATGGCATTTTTTAGCGGCAAACTCCAATAAACAATTTTAGTTTTTATGACTTGTTCTTCCATATTTTGTCACGTACTTAACACTGTGTTTGAACTCGGTAACACTATACAACATCAGCCAGTAGAATGTAGATACCTGATGAAGCCACATCGTGGTGAAAAAATTGTTGTATTATAATTATTTTTTTGGAAAATAAAATACTGTCTTTTAGATATTTCGAATTGTATCAGTAACTTTAAAAGAAGTAAAAGCTGAAAATATCATCGATGCAACTGAGAGTGTGAATGAAAACCCATGTTTGTGCCTTTGAAGACCCTCACCAGAATTGTGTACCATATTCTGCATGATGGTCTAAGCTGAAAGGCTCATGAAATTCAGCTGAAATTAATCAATATATGTCTAGAAAACATTTATTTTTAATATTGAAACATTGTATACACATGTATGGTTTACGTAAATTTATCCATTAGTGTAAAGTGATTAAATATACCTACTACAGAAATTATACACCAATGTATAACTTTACGTACCAATGTCATAAAATGAAAAATAAATGTTGTTCTGGATAATTATTGATTCAATATTAATCGATTATATATATATTTCAATATAAACAGTAAAATTCAAATTAATTAATTCGGCTGATCTGTACCAAATACTATTAATAAAGAGCTTGAGCTATTTTAATTGAAAGTTTTATAAATCAAGACAGTGTAACATACATCTGTATAACAATTCTATACTCAAACAAACTCGATAAGGTTTAGTTGATCACAGGGATGCAGACATGTACACCTTTCGAAGTTGCTAGTTTTCATCAGTGCAATGAATGCCAGCGACTACAAATCAGTCAAGTATCCTTATTCACTGTATACAGAGACACCAAGGTATTAATAATACACTAGCGCCATCTAGAGTATGCAAATATACATACAAGACCTTTGCCTTTGCAAGTTAATTCGGGTAAAGAAATCTATTCTCGATATTTTCATGTTACAAACGCAGAAAAAATTTTCTCCATGCTCTAGTCAGACCACAATATGCCGTTATGCTCATAATTAGCATTAGCACTTCGTGAAATTTATGGTTTACATAACCGTCCATCAGAGCAGCTTATTCGTCGATAGATTTCGGATAACATTTTCTTCACGCGATGCAACAACAACAACAAGACAAAGAACAAGAAAATATCGCTCCTGTAAGTCATAGTGTTGGCGATGTTCCAGATTTGTCTATTCGCCGACGTTCACAACAAATTGGACTCAGTGCATTCCCCACATGGAAAATTTTGCGTAAAGATCTTCGTCTACACCCATACAAGATCAAACTGGTTCAAGAAATGAAGCCACTTGACCATCATAAGCGTTGTTTGTTTGCTGATTGGGCCCTAGAACAGCTTGAAGTTGATCAATTTTTTCATCGTAAAATTGTGTTTAGTGATGAAGCTCATTTCTGGTTGAACGGCTAAGTAAACAAGCAAAATTTCCGTATATGGAGTGAAAACAATCTTCAAGAAGTTCTGCAGGTTCCATTGCATCCTGAAAAATGCAATGTATGGTGTTCTTTAAACGCTGGAGACATCATCGGTCCATATTTCTTCGAAAACGATGCTGGAGCTAATGTTACAGTGAATGGTGTTCGTTACAGATCGATGATCAATAATTATTTGTTCCAAAATTTGAATGGTATCGACCCAGAAGGGTTTTGGTTCTAACAAGATGGTGCTACACCTTCATGCTGCTACAGTAACAATTGATTTATTGAAAGAAAGATTATTTCGAGAAATGGTCCAATTAACTGTCCTCCAAGATTACGCGACATAACTCCACTGGATCATTTTCTTTGGGGTTATGTCAAGTCATTGGTTTATGCTGATTAACTGGAAACAATTTGCGCTTTGGAAGCCACGTGTTATTGATGAAATAAGGCCTAAATTACTCGAAAAAGTGGTCCAAAATTGGTCTGGTTTCTCAGAGCTTGTCGTGGTGGACATATACCGGAAATTATTTTTGAAACATAAATGTCATAAAATTACTTTCGAATAAAAATAATTGGCTTCAATCTTAATCTAAATGTGTTTCAATTCAATTTAAAGTTCTATCACTCTAAAAAACATCCAGTACTATGCCACTATGAATTACATTCAAGAAAAACAGAAAGCACTCAACTGAAAGGATCAATTATATTCAAGTATCAGGATTAATGAAATGTTCAATTACCTCGACGTAGGCATAAGGTGCATTGATTGTCACTTTATTCTGTGATTTCTGTTTCTTCAATTTACACGTTTTCTTTATCCCTTCAGTGGCGGCCATAATAACCACGAAGTCTTTTTTCTTCTTCGACAATTCACTTGACAATGACATACATAAACGGTTTGATAAGCCGTTGCTCCAGAAAATGTATCTCGAAGAAATATCGTCGCCAAACTTTAGGCTCTTATAACATCGACTATAAAAAATATGCAAGCTTCATGAACCGGCTAATATCTCAGGTAAAGCAATAAACTGACATATAAAAAATCACACGTATATATAGGAACACGGATCTAAAGTCTTATATATAAATAATGAGCACATTTAAAGCTTCCGTCTATCTAATTCTAATATACAGGCACATTTATAAATACGGCGTAAAAAATTGTTGGCTAGAGTAGTGTTGTGGCGCGACTTGGCGCGGACGAAGCGTACGAAGCAAGGGTAACACCCGAACTGTCGGATGTGGGCGCCAGTAGAAGCGAAGAGCCAGGAGGGATCGAAATGAACTCCAGGGGTGGTCCTCCCCGTTTCCATTGTCTCTGGAAGGCTACGGGAGGAAGGGTCATTGTAGGTATGTTGGGGCGAGATGAACACGTTAAGGTTGGTGGTTCAAACTTGATTGATTTGAGGTCTGGCTGTTTGACGGGCTTTTAAAAACATTGTGATGTTTACGAGAACGTTTTGCTTCCTCATGGAAAACGCTAATTGCCGCGCTTTTTGTCAACAAATTACATTGCTCAAAAATTGAAGTGGATATTCGAGAGAAAATGGACTTGTTATCAAATTTTCAGGATTGCTGTACATATCATGTAGAGAGGTGTTAGTTCACGTATTATTCACATACGTAAAACATGGCCCTTATGATACTGAAAGGTTAAATTACAAATAACCCATTTCTTTTAGTTGTATGATCTTCTTTTTGGTCCGTATGTGCGATAATCTAGAATTGCAATCAATCTTGTGATGTGTAGTATCAGTTGTGGATTAATTGTCACGAGTTTAACATGCGTTTAAAAGCCGTCCAACTTGAACAATTAATGTGTGAGTTAAAGGAAGGTTTAGGTCCACAAGAAGTAGCTGACCACCTCCGGGTTTCACAAAGTATAGTTAATACAGCGTGGAATCGTATAAGTTAAAGTGCTGCATATACTCAGTGTTTCTTTCAGGCACATTGCCGGGGGGGCAATGCCTCCACCCCCGGAGTTGTGTAGGTGCCTCCCTGGCGGATAAATGAGAGTGCCTAGATTCAGTTACGACGTTCTACTTGACGAACAAAAAATTCACATATTCAAAATGCTGAAAGAGGAAGTCATTTAGGTTCTAGTCTAGAGGAATACTGACGAATTTAACTATTATGCAAAACCATTACAAATGCCGATTCGTGTCATAATTAATATTCAAGTCGACATAGAATTCCCTGCAATTTCTTATCTCTAGAAGTTTTTCGCGTTGTTGGAGTTTGTCGGCATGATTAAACTTGTCGGCGTACTATGATAAAGCGCCAACTGATGTTGTTTTGTCTTTTGATATTTAAGCTTCCGATTTATTCTTGCCATTCCTGGTTATTCTTGAAACAAATCTCCTTTCGTTACGTTGTAGTACTTGTGTTGATGTGTTGTGTTTAGTGTTAGCAGTATTTCAGTTATAAATTATACAGACAACAGTTACTTTTGTATTCAGTTGTTTTCCCGCATTGAATTGGTAAGTAGGAATATAATATTTATATCAAGTATATTTATTTATAATTGCAGTACACACTTTATACCACAAAATGAATACGCTTTGTAATTAGTAATTCTCATATCAAACTGCAAATCGTAAAAAGTCATTTTTGAGGGCTCGTTCTAAGTACTACATCAACGAGTACTATTTTATTTCGTCGCGATTATAATTTTAAAATAACGTATTGGAAAAGGGTCCTATAGAGTCTTGATATTTTCAGGGTAGGTTCCGGTCACGAATGCCTCGCATCGTTTACGGGAAAAATTCTACATGGTGTTCCGTAAATATTCAAAATTTTGTTTCCTTTTCATCTCAAATCTACTTATTTGATCAAAATATAATTTCGCATTTAGATGAACAATGACGTATTTAAGTTAGGAGCGAAATTTTGTCCAGATTCTACAGGGCAGTTCCATGAATATGGTAGTTAGAATTTTTGTTTTCTTACTATCAAATTTAAGAATTTTTCAAATCAGCTTCTCAAACTGGTGAATGCTGTAATGCAAATCTATCTATCTAATTATAAGGTGACTGAAATAGCATTCAAAAGCACTTTGTATAAGGTCAGTGCTACAACGATCTAGTTTCAAGGCTAATATGTTCAGAGCCCATTGAAGTTTACGAAAAAATATATTCTGGATCTTTTCAAAATTTTGTGAAGTGAAGAAACATAATGCGAGTTATTTGAAATAATTGGTTTTTTTTCGATTATATTGAAAACTGCTATCGATTCGCCGATTTTAAACGGTATAGCCTGTTTATTATCGTTACAGTTCTGAATATCCAGATTTTATGTTCATTTTTGGCGTAGCATCCTCTTCAGGAATATTGGAGGTATTTGTAATTTTCCTTTCAATCACAGATTGAGACTCGGCAGAAACTCATTACAATGAAAAGAACAATAGACTCTTATTTTCATGCCTTACCGAAGAAACCGAGAGGTCAAACGGAAACAGGACCTACAATTGCATCAGAACCTGAACCTGATGCATCCGCATCGATAGAACCAAGGCCGTCCCTTCAACCTGCTGATTCGCAAGGGGAAAACCTGGTTGGTCCGTCTTCTGCTGGTCTCCACTTTGAGAAGGTATTTAACCCATCTGGTGACGAATATGTACGTCGACATTATAACAAAAATTGGGAGAAACAATATAGTTTGTTGGAGTACGATGAGAAAAAAGGTGGAACTATGTTGAATTCATATGAAAAAGGAAAAAAATTATTTTTCAAAAGACAGGTGGAGTATTTATATCTGTTCCTTTTACATTTTTCAAAAAGGCATTAGGAAAGAAGGGCAGATCAGAAAAACATGAGAATTCATCTGCTCACACTACTAGTATTGAGATGGAAAAACTCAGAAAACAGGCATTGAAAAGACCAGTTCATGCCCAAATTCCGTCAGAGTGCGATAGTCAAAAGGATTCGAATAGAAGGTGCTTAAAAAAACTGCTTAGAGGATTGTACTTTTTAGTAAAAGAAGATATTGCTCATACCATAAAATATGAGAGCTCGATCGAAAATATTTTGGTGAATTTAAATGAGGACTTCAAGCAATGAACCGAGCTAAATATAAGAAGTAAGGATACAGCTTGCGAATTGCTCACATGTATGGGTGAAGTTTTGAGAGATCGACTCGAGGATTCCTTGAAGAATAAGATGTTTTCGTTTTTTCCTTTTCCGTTTTAGCGGATGAAAGCACTTCTTTGCAGAATGAAATGGAACTAAGTATAATGTTCAGAATTATCGAAAACAAAGTGCCTGTTGAAAAGTTTCTGGCAATAGTAAAAATCCTTGATGGCAAGGCCGAGACTTATTTCGAATGCTATCGACGAAGAAATTACATCTCTCGGCCTTCTTTATGATAACATTATAGCATTCGGTTTTGATGGAGCATCCAATAGGTCCGGAAATTTAGGTGGAGTAAGAAGAAAACTGTCTGAAAAAGCCAAAAAAGGTGTGCTCTATATGCATCGCCGAGCACAAATATTGGCAGGAATAAAAATGAAAAAATTAAATGCCTAAAATAGCATGCGTCCTTGAAAGTTTAGAGGAGATACCAAACTGGAAAGATTCTGGAGATGCGAATATGTTGCGAAAAACACTGAGTGATTCCGACTATCTGGTCGCACTTCAAGTCGTGAATCGAATATTTTGTTATGCCTTACCCTTTGCCGATTCCTATAAAACTCTGGAATCGACCTCAGAGAAGTTGTAACTATGACGGAAAAAAATGGATTCTTGCCTGAAAATCATACGTTAAGATGCCAAAACACATTTCTACTCGATCTTCAATAAAGCTCAGGTAAAAGTAAGAATATAAAATGTGTTTGTCAGTTTTTTATTTTCTTGCATATTTCAGGCTCTTGCCTCAAGTATTGGAACCAACATCAAGGTAAAAAGAATTGTTTGACGCCAAAAAAATAAGGCAAGATTCAGAAGCACCAGCAGTGGACTATTTCAGGGTTACCATTTACATTCCATTCATTGATTATTTCATTAGGCAGTTTGAGGAAAGATTTGCAAACTACAAACAAATTTTCAAGGGCTTTTTGTATCTGCTGACAGGAGAAAAAACAACTGATGCTGAGGAGTATGACGAATTTTTACATTTCTATATACCTGATGTACCCAGATGTATTTCAAAAACTGAAATTAAATTATGGCACATTCATCCGATTAATCATACAGAAATCAAAAGTAATAATCTAGCTTTGGCTCATCTGAAAATATGTAATATACAAGCTTTTCCTAATGTGTACCAGCTTTTACTTATATTCTGTACAATACCAGTTTCTACAGCCACTCCAGAGAGATCATCCTCAACACTGAAAAGAATAAACAACTATCTCAGAAATTCTTCTTCTCAAAACAGGTTCAACGCCATAACAATGATGTCCATTCATAGGGAGTTGCCTATTTCCGAAGATGAAATTATTGATGAATTTTCAAAAAGACATAGGCGACTAGATTTTGTTTTATAAAAATATATCCTCCGAATAACCAATTTTTTTTCGTTTATAACGTTTTTATCCCCCTCCAAGGCTCATGTCTGGGTACGCCACTGCACTAACTATGTTTAAGGATATTAGAAAGGTTGTCGCACTCTCCAAGAAATTTATCAATGAATGAAACTACAAGAACTAAAGTTTAAGAATGTGTTGGGGCCGAAAAGAAGTCGAGTGTTTCTCCTTGACTCTTATTTTATCACGCTCCTCTTCGCACCCATACATCGAGTCAGGATAATGACCCTATCTGCTGGGACCAAATAGGGTATTTTTATTATTTAAATATTAGCCTTCTACATATTTAATTTCAAAAAATTATATTTTATGATTATAACTTCTGAAAATAAATTAAAATAATGTCATATAAGTACCACTTATATCAAATGACATGTAAAATAAACATTCATTATAAGACATCCAAATGGTATAACAAAATCCAGTAAATAAAAATGGTTAACCAAAATCCTATAAATTAAATATTTTGAATAGACAAAATTTTGTTTCTGCTGATCAATCTTATGAAAACAAATATCTTTCAAAAATGTCTAACATAATCTTAAGAATTTCATCATAAAACTATCTTACTTAGAATATTCGATATTATTGGATATCTAACTAAGTTACTTTATATAAAAACTCAAGATATGTAAAAACATAACTGAAAAACAAGTTTTAAGGGAGACTTTGCTTCGTCAGTATTCAAATAATTCATATTCAATAAATATAACATCAATCAACAACAAATATTTACTCACCCTTCAACCGTTTATAAAACTTCTGGCAAACTGAAAAATCTTTAAATGTAGTGTAACGGTTAACTGTATCTAAATATTTCTGTGGTTTACCCTTGATCTAAAAGATTGAAAGACAATTCGACGGCCTCTTTTACAGCACAAGGAATATCTGTATAAAGAATGTTTAGAAAACTAAATAATTATATATTATGAATAAAATAACATAAATAAAGGTTAATTCTTGACAGAAGGTTTATAAAATTATTTAAATATTTCAATATTAGCCTTCTACATATTCAATTTCAAAAAATCATTTCAGAAGTTATAATCATCAAATATAATTTTTTGAAATTAAATATGTATTCTATCAAGAATTTACCTCTATTTATGTTATTTTATTCATAATATATAATTATTTGGTTTCCTTAACATTCTTTATGCAGATAGTCCTTGTGCTATAACAGAGGCCGTTAAATTGTCTTTCAATCTTTCAGATCAAGGGTAAACCACAGAAATATTTATATATAGTTAACCGTTACACTACATTTGAAGATTTTTCAGTTTGCCAGAAGTTTTCTAAACGGTTGAAGGGTGAGTAAATATTTGTTGTTGTTGATTGATGTTATTGTATATTTATTGAATATAAATTATTTGAATACTGATGGAGCAAAGTCTCCCTTAAAACTTGTTTTTCAGTAATGTTTTACATATCTTGAGTTTTTACATAAAGTAACTTAGTTAGATATCTATTAATATTGAATATTCTAAGTAAGATAGTTTTATGATGAAATTCTTAAGATTATGTTAGACATTTTTGAAAGATATTTGTTTTCATAAGATTGATCAGCAGAAACAAAATTTTGTCTATTCAAAATATTTAATTTATAGGATTTTGGTCAACAATTTTTATTTATTGGATTTTGTTATACCATTTGGATGTCTTATAATGAATGTTCATTTAATATGTCATTTGATATAAGTGGTACATATATGACATTATTTCAATTTATTTTCAGAATTTATAATTATTAAATATAATTTTTTGAAATAAAATATGAAGAAGGATAATATCAAAATATTCAAATAATTTTATATACCTTCTATCAAGAATTAACCTCTATTTATGTTATTTTAGGGTATTTTTATTTGACCTAGCATTTCTTGCCCTCGAGTGAGAGTAACTTGGCTTGTCTACACCTTGTAACGCCCTCTTCGCCCTCAATTAGACGATCACGATAAAGAGGTTAGGGTTTTTTAGAAACTCCCTCAAATGCGGAACAGTACACAACTTATGGAGAATTGCAACCTTACCAATTACAGAATTTGTATGCTCTCTAAATACTTCAAAATTGTTGAAATATCGATAGTCCATAATTGCAACAGCAAGACAATAAAACATTTTAGGAAGAAGTGCTGGTTCTTCTAGATTTACATGAAATTTTGGAATAGGACGTGTTGATACATTGCGGTTAGTTTGATTATCCGATCTATCATCTTTTGGACTGCCTTGAATTAAGAGTGACAGTAGTAGCGGAAAACTATTCAAATTGGGAGAATATACTAACGGAAATATTGAAGCATCGAACATTCTGAAGAATTCACGAATAAGCTGATATAATTCCATGGTTCGAAGACTAGCTTTATAGTTATATAGCAATTCTATTTACAAAGAGTTTGTTATATATTTAATGAAAAAGTAGATACTGAATTGTTTCAGTCGTTATTATTTGGTAGTTGATCATGATTAAAACAAATTGAAGAAATTACTATGTTTTACTACCAAAAAATATATATTACACATTTTTTTTGTGACTCGCGTTTCCGGAAATGAACTATCCCATCATCAGACAACTGAAGACCTAACAGTGGTATTTAAACAAAAGTGATAAATATTTTGAATATTTCAACAGATTCTCGGTAACACCTAATAGTGGTACAGTAGTTTACAATCGGAACGTGATAAAAAAACCGGGTTAAAAAAGAAGGGCCTTCTAACAGATATCGGAATGTCGACAATAGACAAAGAAGGTTGTTGAAGAGATGGTAGCCATTTAAATATCTCAAATAATTTTTGGGGTTACATAGCCCCGTACAGTAATTCATTATTTTTACATTATTTTGTTGTATATCTCAAATATTTGGATTTACAAAGCTCCATACATTAATTATTTTTTACATTATTTTTATTGTGAACGAATTTGAAAATTTCAATAATCAAGTTTCTTTTCTTTTGAATCTACATGTAAAATTTTCTTAAGATTTTCTTTTGTCGAAAGGAATTACTGTTTTCTAAAGAATGAGTGGCAAAAGTTGAATTTTTGTTTATTTTTCATTAAATTCATTTTATGTTCGTTGAAAAAGGTTAGGTTAGGTTAGGTTGGGTTATATTTAAACAGATGTTACTCTCTAAATATCTCAAATATTTTCGATATACATAGCTCCGTACAGTCATTCATTATTTTTACATTATTGTTATTGTGAACTAATTTAAAAATTTCAACAGATTCTAGATAATCGAGTTTCTTCCCTTTTGATTCTACATGTAAAATTTTAAGATTATCTATTGTGGGAAAGGAATGACCGTTTTCTAGACAATGAGTGGCAAAAGTAGAATTTTGTTTATTTTTCCTGAAACTCATTTTATGTTCGTTGAATCTCGTCTTGAAGGAACGTCCTGTTTGTCCTATAAATTTATTACTGCACGTAGAACAAGATAACTCATAAACTCCTGATTTGTGTATGTTTGGAGTAGGTTCCTTTGCGTTAACTAATACCGATAATAATTTGTTTTGCGTTTTGAAGGCAATATTGACATCTGATTTTGAAAAACTATTGGCCACTTTTTAACTTATGCTACCAAAGAACGACAGAGAAATAAATTTTTTATTTTCTTCGGTTTTCATGATGGGATAAATTTGGCTCATAGCTATTTTTGATAGTTTCTGTCGAATTAGATTATATCGGGGTTGAAACCGTTGTTCGCGGCTATTGATTTTATAGTTTGTACTTCAGCCTCGCGGTCATTTTTGGATAAGGGTAATGCGAAGGATCTATGGATTATCGATTGATACGCTGACATTTTTTGTGAATATCAATCGATGATCCATAGATCCTTGGCATTACCCTTATCAAAAAATGACCACGAAGCTGAAGTCCAAACTATAAAATCAATAGCCGCGAACAACGGTTTCAACCCCAATATAATAGATAATCTAATTCGACAGAAACTATCTAAAATAGCTGTGAGCCAAATTTATCCCATCATAAAAACCGACGAAAATAAAAAATTCATTTCTCTGTCGTACTTTGGAAGCATAAGTCAAAAAGTGGCCAATAGTTTTTCACAATCAGATGTCAATATGGCCTTCAAAACGCAAAACAAATTATCATCGGTATTTTTTAACGCAAAGGACCCTACTCCAAACATACACAAATCAGGAGTTTATGAGTTATCTTGTTCTACGTGCAGTAATAAATATATAGGACAAACAGGACGTTCCTTCAAGATGAGATTCAACGAACATAAAATGAGTTTCAGGAAAAATAAACAAAATTCTACTTTTGCCACTCATTGTCTAGAAAAGAGTCATTCCCTTCCCACAATAGATAATCTTAAAATTTTACCTGTAGAATCAAAAGGAAAGAAACTCGATTATCTAGAATCTGTTGAAATTCTCAAATTACTTCACAATAACAATAATGTGAAAATAATGAATGACTGCACGGAGCTATGTAAATCGAAAATATTCCAGATATTTAAAAAGAAGCATCTGTTTAAAAACTTCTTCAACGAACATAAAATTAATTTAATGAAAAGTGAACAAAAATTCAACTTTTGCCACTCATTCTTTAGAAAACAGTAATTCCTTTCGACAAAAGAAGATCTTAAGAAAATTTTACATGTAGATTCAAAAGAAAAGAAACTTGATTATTGAAATTTTCAAATTCGTTCACAATAAAAATAATGTAAAAAATAATGAATGACTATATGGAGCTTTGTAAATCCAAATATTTGAGATATACAACAAAATAATGTAAAAATAATGAATGCATGTACGGAGCTATGTAACCCCAAAAATTATTTGAGATATTTAAATGGGTACCATCTGTTTAACAACCTTCTTTGTCGATTGCCGACATTCCGATATCTGTTAGAAGGCCCCCCTTTTTTAACCCGGTATTTTTTATCACGTTCCGATTGTAAACCTCTATACCACTATAAGGTGTTACCGAGAATCTGTTGAAATATTCAAAATATTTATCACTTTTGTTTAAATACGACTATACCACTGTTAGGTCTTCAGTTGTCTGATGATGGGATATTTCATTTCCCGAAACTCGAGTCAAAAAAAAATGTGTAATATATATTTTTTGGTAGTAAAATTTCTACAATTTGTTTTAATTGAAAAAGTAGATATTTGTTTAAAACTCATTTGATTAGTAGAAAATCACATTTTGTCTATTGAAATTCTATGTCTATTTGAATAGAGAAATAAATGTTATAGGCAATTATTCAGTGCCAGTGAATTTTGAATGAAGCTCGCTACACTTTCTCCATGTAACCCACCATTCAAGAAAAGAATTCTACTACGAATAGCAGCGCTGAAGTTCAGGAAGTTGATAGTGGGAAACTCCGAAGTTATTCCAGTGTTTTGGTTTTCCACCGCTAGATGGACACAGTTATTGTGAACGAGAAAACAATTGAGGATCCCCCTTGCAGAACACTTGATTTTAATCAATTTTCATTCGAATGATTTCCATCAAGGTGTGCATTCTCGTAATATCGTTTTATATTGATGATTAATGATATATTGGAAATTATAGATAAAATATCTTACACAACGGTATAATAAAAAGCGGAAAAATGAATTATTTATATTGTACTCTTGCATATCTAGTTAAATCTACAAGTATTTGTATTCTTTTAAAAAATGAAATTATGATTATCCTTGAAGTAAGCAATTTTTGTGCAATTGTCATATTATTCACAGACATCATCGTATATTGAACAGAAGTTTTTTGTCCCGGAAGCTTATTGATTCGAAATTGCTATTAGGTCGCAAAAAATCAAAGTCTTTAAAAATGTAATTTTCAAGTGCAATAAAAACGCACAAAAAACGAACCCCTTAAACACGGGGAAAAGTGGTACCCAAACCCTATACTCCTTACAGGATCACTGATCTTCTGGAAGTAGCAAAGGGCAGAATATACCTTCTTTGAGTCGTCCCATGAATCTTGAAATCGAAAGAATAATTTGCTCAGACACTCGGAAAATTTACCTTTTAATACAATAATTAACTAATAGATAGATTATATAGAATAGACACAAATTGATTCAAATACCGTAGTGAGAAGAAATTAGATTCAAGTCTAGTCAAGGAAGCATACTGTATTCTAGAAGTTTTTAAAATAGCATTTATTTATGAATTTTCCTTCATTTAATTGAATATATTTTTTGAGTTCTGGAATAAAACATGGCGTTTCATTATAAATATAGTAATGAAGCCCGAAGATCTACTAGCCAGTAGATCAATGCACCGGTAGATCAATGGAATCGATAGATCAATTGAATCGGTGGATTATTTGAATAGATAGATCGATTGAGATAATAAGTCACTTGAGCAAACGGATTAACTGAATCAGTAGATCCATCTGGTTGAGATCCACTTAACTCGCAGATCCACAATGTTGGTAGATATCTACATAATTCCAGTAGATTAATTGAAATATTATACTACGATTCATTGGACTGATATGTAAGACATTTGAAAAATATATAAGGTGGAAGTATTCGAGTATGAATAAATTAGATCTGAGGAAATATATTTATAGAAATATATGGTATAATATTATAACACTTTTTTGCGTAATTGAAATATAGATACGTAGATTATATAGTAGTTTGATAGTTAAATAATCGGATTAATGTAGAGACTGAGAATAAGAATTTTAGTATTATTTTAGTATTGAATTATATCAGTCCTTACTTGGTGAAAATCCATATTAAATAATATTTAAATGAGGTTATTCTGATTTTCACAATGGGAAATCCCTTAAGTCTTTTATTAACCAGAAATATTCATGGACAATATTGAAACTAAAATTCACCAAAATCCCCTTAAGAAATACTTTTTATATTGGTATAGATATGTAGACGATATTTTCTGTTGCTTCACAGGTACAGACAGACTTTTGAAAAAATTCTTTTTATTCATCAATGAAATAAATCCTTCAATTAAATTCACTATGGAAAACGAACATAATAATTCTATTAATTTTCTTGATTTAACTGTTGATCGAATAAATAATTCACATGATTTTTCAATAATTCACAAGCCAACCTATACGGATTCTTTTATACACAATAAATCAAATCATCGTCTAAATCAAAAATTATCAGCATTTAATTGTATAATCCATAGATTAGTTAATATTCCCATGAATCGAGAAAATTATATTTCAGAACTTAACATAATTAAACAAATAGCTAATAATGACTATGATCCTAAGTTGATAGACAAATTGTTGATGAATATAAATAATAAAATAGCTTTAAATTTGGTGTTTCCTAATATTAAAGAAAATTTTAAATACATTTCCTTAAAATACACTGAAGGTATTTCTGAGAAAATTGCTACATACCTCAAAAATAAATATAATTTGAGAACTTCATTTAAAACCAATTCAAACTTCAGTAAATTTATTAAAAATAATAAGGACTGTACACATAAGGATGATAAATCGGGGGTTTATAAGTTAACCTGCGGTGATTGCCCTAAAGTATACATAGGACAGACTGGAAGAACTTTCCGTTATAGAATTTGTGAACATTTAAAGAGTTTCCTCAATAATAAAAGTATCTCTACATATTCCAACTATTTGTTAGAAACAGGACATACTTTCAACCATAACTTTGAAATTCTACATATAGAAAGCAAAAGTTATGCCTTAAATCTGTTAGAATCCCTGGGGATAAATAAACATAATAAAATTAGAATATTACTTAACGAACAAATAGATTTAAATAACTCACCTCTGTTGAATATATTCAGATAAGCTGTAATTTGCAGAAAGCCTTTTTTGGTTTTTAATGCTCAATAAAAATTTATTGTACTTACTGTAATATAAATAGCAACGGATTTAGGAAACAAGCTTAGTTCTTCAAAATGTGATCTTGCCTGATGATGCTACTGTGATAGCAAAACAATTGTTGTGAACATAACAATAAAAATTTGTGAAATTCAGAATAACCTTATTCAAAATATTATTATTTTAGTATTATAGGTGAAATTCTTGTTAATTATAGAAGAATTAATCAAATATTCACATGAGTTATGAGAACATTTCTGTTAGTTTTTGAAATGTATAGATTGAAAAACACTACTTTTTTCATTATATTCGAATTTGAAAAACAAATTACAATATTTTTCATACGTTCCCCAAAAATTTATCAATCATTAAATGAATTAATATTTCACTTTTTGTTTTGTATTTTTGTACATATCTGTAATTATTAAAAAATTTACGAATTAAATTTACAATATTTTTCGCAGTTTCATTAAATTTAGTCACGATGATATGTAATCAACAATTTAAATGAAAACAATTGGTAATTATAACAAAGAGAAATAATGAAAAAACTATTAATTTCAAATAATTGATTAGATAAATAGCGACTTCTTTTTCCTATACATCTGAATGACATTTGCAACAGTTGTTCGACATACTTTTCTTACATGTTCTAATATTGAAGAAATAATGACAATATCAGTTATGAAAATTATTTTAATAGCTGGAATTAATTCAGCAGAACCTCTACAGATTTTAATCTAAATAATTCTAATAAAATCATTTAGAATTAAATTTTAAAACATGTCCTAAATACACTGCATCACTTTATAGACAGATATATTATTATCACATGTGGTGGAAATTAACAAATAAAGAATCAAAAGAAATATGAAATAATGGACAAATTATTTATACCTTATACATATATGTGTTTCGATTGGATATTAAAGAATCACAAGTTCCATCGCCAAAAAATGTTCAACATATAATTCAAAAAGGCCTCTGTTCATTTTATTTTTTAAAGAATATATAGCACATTCTCCAGAGAAAGAACCTGATACATTCGGACCTAAAATCTCTTCAGTAAGGAGTTATTTGAATGAACAAAATAATCATTTAAAAATGTATAAATATACCGTTTTTTAACACAAGACATTTCTGCAACAACTAACTAATTTTGGGATAAGCATGGCCTATACGAAAATTAGGTTATATCACAGAAATATACAATGAAGGAAGATACGACTTCGACTCTGCATTAGATAACCGCCACGTGCATGTGATGTAATGCAAAGAAAATTTTCAATTATTGAAATATATAAATTGAACGTTACTGTGAAGAACTATTTGCATATTACAGAATAATAGCTAGAATTAATTCACCAGAACCTCTACAGATTTTAATCTTAATAAATCTCAAGAAAACATTTAGAATTAAATTTAATTTAAAACATGTCCTGTATCACTTCATAGACATATATATTATCATCACATGTGGTTGAAGTTTACTAATAAAGAATCAAAAGAAATATAAAATAATGAACAAATTCAATATAAGAAAAACAAATGTTAACTTCCGCTATTTTATTGATTTACACGACAATTGTTTCGTCATACCATGACTTCATCAGGTATTTACGATTTACAATGCAAAACATGACCTTAAATACACAGCTCTGGTACAGAAAATAGAGGGGTGGAAAGAGATGGTATACAATTAATGAAAAATATTAATTAGGGGGGGCTCTGTTCAAATCTATATGATCATTCAATAAAATTTGTCTTTTATTTTATCTATTGATCTCTAAAGTTTCTAACAGATTTAGTTTCTGACTTTTGTTTTCGATATGTAATATTTCATAGTTCATATTAAAACTATGGCCAGTCTCTAACAAATTGTTGGCATAAGTTGAATTCGGTTTATTATTGAGGTAACATTTTTCATGTTCTCGTATCCTTGTTTGGAATGAACAAGCCTGTCTGTCCCACATATACACATCGGCAATCACTACATGTTATCTTGTAAACTCCTGATTTTTTGTTTTTAGGAATGATGTCTTTATTATTTTTTATTAAGCTGCCTGAAGAATTAATAGTTTTAAAAGATATGTTATATTTTTCTTTTTTCTTTAAATATCTAACAATCTTTTCAAATTTTTGGCCTATCTAAGTTAATGAAATAAATTTGGTTTCGTTTGAATTTTGAAATTTTGGATATACAAGTGATATTGCTATCTTGTAATTTATTTTATCAAGTAAATTAATTGTCCACAATTAACGGATTGAAATCATTATTGAAAGCTATTTGTTTAATGGTTTTATACTCTTTGTCAAAATTTTCTTTCGTCATAGGTTTGTTAACCAATCTATATAGCATACTATTATAAGCTGACAATTTTTGTGAAAATGGATGGTTTGCAGTAGAATGAATCGTACCATCTGTATGTGTAGGTTATCTGTATATAGAAAAGTCATGTCTATTATTAATTTTGGTGATTTTTAAATCTAAGAAATTGATGCTATTATTTACTTCATCTTCCTGTGTGAATTCAATTGTTGGATATAATTTATTGATAGATTCCAAAAATGAACCAAGTTGTCTATTTGTGCCATTAAATAAACAAATTATGTCATCCACATAGCGGTACCAATAAACGAAATCTTTAAAATATGGAAGTTTTTGGATATTGGTTTCTACGTGATGCATGAGTATTTCTGATAATAAGGGGCTTAATGGGTTCCCCATTGTTAGACTTTCTTCGTCTAGATAAAACGTGCCGTTGAACATAAAATAATTTTGATCTAGGCGAACGTTTAAGGTGTCTAATATTTCTGTTTTTACAAGAAGATTAGTTCGTTTTTGGAGTAATAAATCATCAACTAATTTTATGGTTTCACTGACCGGTATACTGGGAAATAAGTTTTTTACATCAAAGGAAACAAATTTGGCATTGTTTGGGATATATATGCTTAATAAGTAAAGACCGAGACAATAAAAAAAAAAATGAACAAATTATTTAGACATCACCTTATACATACATTCTGTCAAGAAAGTACCGGGAATTATCGATTTAAATCTGGCGGGGCAATGAGGCAGGTAAAATTTTTTTTTTCCTAGGTTGGTACCACTGTCCTTGATTACTATGCCAAGCTTGAGCGGGATCTGTCTACTAGTGTGTTTGCAACAGCTGATTAAGTCAGTCGATGTCAGAGTGCGTGCCGATTTTTACTATGGGTGATTACGTTGAGCAAAGAATTTGTTCAAAGTTTTGTGTTGCAAATGAATTTTCGTGTGCCGATGCATTGAAAATGTTGTAAAAGGCCTTTGGTGATAATGCTCTATCGAAAACTCGTGCATATCAGTGGTACAGAGCATTCGAGGACGGTCGTGAAGTGGCCGCCCATCGACGGCTTCGATCGAAGATAACGTCGATAAAATTAAGGAAAGGGTGCTGGAAAACCGTCGTACCAGCTTGAGAGAGATAGCACATGATCTTAAGATATCCCACGAGTCCGCACGTACGATTTTGATTGATATTTTGGGCATGAGAAAGGTCGCCGCACGACTCGTACCGAAAGACCTGAATTTTCTTCAAAAACGTCATCGCGAACAGGTTGCTTCAGACATGCTGGATCGCTGTAATTCCGATTCTACATTCATGGAACGCATTATAACTGGTGATGAGACCTGGGTCTACGAGTACGATATGCAAACAAGCCAGCAATCATCGAAATGAGCCGAAACCGAAAAAACCACGCCAAAGCCGCTCGAAAATGAAGGTGATGCTCATTGTTTTCTTCAATATCCGTGGCGTGGTACACTACGAATTCGTTCCAAAGGGTCAGACGGTAAACAAGGAGTATTACCTAGGCGTTATGAAACGTTTGCGTGAGCGAATCCGTAAGAAGCGGCCAAATTTGTGGGCGAACAACTCATGGATTTTGCATGACGATAACGCGCCTTCTCACCGAGCTACGATTGTGACTGACTTTCTCGCCAAAAACTCAACAAACGCGCTTCAGCAACCACCGTATTCGCCGGATTTAGTTCCCTGCGACTTTTTCCTCTTCCCAAAACTAAAATTGCCCCTTCGTGGCACCCGTTTTGAGTCGATTGAAGCCATAAAACAAAATTCGGCGCGAGAGCTAAAGTCCATCCCGGAAAGCGCCTATAAAAAATGTTTCGATAATTGGAAGTGCCGTTGGCATAGATGTATTGGAGCAAATGGGGCCTATTTTGAAGGAGACCCAATAAATTTTGACGATTAAATGTAAAAATGTTGTTTCAATTGAAAATTCCCGGTACTTTCTTGACAGAGTAGTATATGTTATAAGGTAATATCTAAATAATTTGGTCATTATTTTATATTTCTTTTAATTCTTTATTAGTTAATTTCCACCACATGTCATGATAATATATATGTCTATGAAGTGATACAGTGTATTTAGCACATGTTTCAAAATTTAATTCTAAATGTTTTCATGATATTCATTTAGATTAAAATCTGTAGAGGTTTCGGAGAATGAATTCTGTAATATGCAAATACTTCTTCATAGTAATTTTCAATTTATATACTTACATTTATGACTCGTATTTTTGTGATAAAACATAGTGAATTTCAAACTCTTAATTTAATATATTCATGTACACGATCTAGTGCTTCGAGCACGTTCTACCTAATGTGATAAAATGTAAGATTGTAAGAATTTACATTTCCAAACCACAAAACGAATAACACCTGGTACATTTCGATTTTCCAGCATATACTCGTACCTTCATAACCCTAACACATATAGGGTTATTTATTTTACTGTAATATCACCAGTGAGAAAACTAGTATATCGATACTATTATCGATTTCATATAACATTTGAATATCTGCCATTCCTTCATTTTCTCCATCGATATTCGATGGAACAAATTTAACAACCTGCTAGGCCGAACTGTGATATTTTGCTTCACTGGGATTACGTAGAAACGGCATGAGAAGCCCAGGGTAGAAAAAAACAAAATTAATTTTTTACGCTGAGTAACGCGAGTGGAGATGAAATTCAGTGTAATTGATGCAAAGGATTTCCGCCATCACTGCGACAGGCCTGGTGTCGAGTATACTTGAGACAAGTCGTTAAAGTAATTGTACAAGATATTTTGAGAGGCGATAAATGAAATTCGAAACAAGAAAGAACTCTCAAATTTAAAATGGAGTTGTCTACTTCGTTATTAGTACAGGTTGGGAAAATTGCCCAGATGCGGGATATATTGATGCCGAATTTATTCATATTTGAAAATCCTTTTATCTTCATTCGATATCATGTCATCACTTTATTATATAATCTTAATATTTGAAACATTTATTGTGTTAATTTCGTTCGAAATTTGCCTCGAAAGAACACAGTAGAAATATTAATATTTCAAGTGATGAAGTTTTCTGAAGATATCCAAGCTAATATGAAACATTGTAGCATTGTTTATCGATCAACTAGGAGTTTGATTGACTTTTAAACATCTAAAACTACATCTTTATACTCGCTTCTATTACTTAAAATACCTGATGCACTTTATACAGGTAAACTTATAAAGTCTAAAAAACACAATCAAACTCAAAATGAAGTAACAAAATGAATTCGAACCTCCGAGAATCAGTAGTGAAACTAAACGGTACTTGAAAGTTTTTGGGACATCTAGATTCATAGCCTTTCGACCTCAATAAAACGATTCCTTAAGTTAAGGGTGCACAGGTACAATCCCGTTCAATTCACATAAGATTCAGTTAGAACTTTTATTTAGATCAAATATACTTCTTCTTATGATTCTTATGATTAACTAATAATATTCTGTGAAGGTTTTTAGAATTCAATTTATTTACATCATTTGATGGTATGCATTGCTTGATCAGTTGGTTTCTTCGAGTTGCTCTATATTCTACTGTACACACAAAACATAGACGCCATACTGTCGATGCTGACATGGCAGCCAATTTCGTGAAAGAACAAAATCACTTCTAAAATGGAAAAAATTTTACCTTTGTCAAAGTCATTTGAATGTTTGATTGTTTCGCTTAATTAATTAATTAAAAAGGTTTGTCCGATGTTTTTCTTGTCACCTTGTATATTCAGAAATATTTGAGAAAACCCTGATTTATGAATTCATCTGGACAGAGAAAGAATAAATAATATTTGAATAATATTCGTTACGCAAACCTTATCATTTTTGCAGACACCTCAAAAGGTACCTATGAATAAACAAATAGTTGGCAGCCAATTGAATCGCCTAGATATAAGCATCGAAAAGACAAAACTGATGATCGTTAGGAAGGAAAATACGAGTAGAACTGCTAGCTAACTCACCATCAATCAAAAACCCATAGAACGAGTATGCCGTTTCACTTATCTTGAAGCCAATGTGAATGAACAATAGAACGATCCATGGGAAATAAAGTAAGATTGAGAGGACTTGATCGTTATGTAACAAAATGAAGAATTTTTTCAATAGCTATTCCATAACATGAAATATGAAGGTAAAATTCCAGCGTTGTTTAGTTTTCTCTATCTTGTTTTGTAATGTGAAATCAGGATAAAATGAAAAAACTCAAAGCATTCGTGATACGAATTTATCGGAGAATGATGAAAATACCATGTATAGGATATACATATAATATTTAATATATTTAAATATTCGAATAAAATATTTCAAAAATCTCTAAAGAATGTGCACTATATCTTCAAAAAACAAATATAATTCTAGACAATTCCGTCTTCAGTCCTCATTTAATATTCCAAATATCAAAATCAAAAACTTAACCTATATCTCTAAGATCTATCTATCTCTATAAATGAGGACATTATATATTGAGTTCTGATTATATACGTCTATTGAATGTAAGCGGTGCTTACATTCAATAGACGTATATTATGTTTGAGACATAAATTTAATTCTAAAAGTTTTTTGAATAAAATTTTTTTTTTGAAATTAAAATTGTAGAAGATAAACATATTTCAATTTGTTTTAATATTCAAATTTTGTATTTTTATTCTATCAAGTAAAAGGCCTTTCTATTTTATTTTATATATAATATATAATTATATTGTGGCTTCAATAAATCTCATTATAGAATGTCAATGAATTTAAATAAACCTTAAAATAACTCACACTGTTCTTTGATTTTGTTAGAACATAGATCAATCTTGAATTATATAGTTGATCTGTATTTCGAAGCTTAAGTTTTTCAACACGTGAGAGATATAGGTTAAGTTTTTGATTTTTATATTTGGAATATTAAATGAGGACTGAAGACGGGATTGTCTAGAATTATATTTGCTTTTTGAAGATAAAGTGCACATTCTTTAGAGATTTTTGAAATAATTTATTCGAATATTTAAATATATTGAATATTTCAAATAAATTGTATTCTTTGAGAAGTCCTTTAAGTGTGTTCATGTTTTTAAAAGGCAATTGGTGTTCTTAAAGGTAAGACCAGAAACAAAATTTTGTCTCCTTTAAATATTTATTTATTAATTTTAATTACTTTCGTATATCTGTTGGGTTATTTATTCCATTTGACATTATATATTGAGTTTTGATTATATACGTCTATTAAATGTAAGCGGTGCTTGTGTAGACATAAATTTAATTCTAAAAGTTTTTTGAATAAAAATTTTTTTTTGAAATTAAAATATTTTTAAATTTTTTAATATTCAAATTTTGTTATATTTCTTCTATCAAGTAAAAGGCCTTTCTATTTCATTCATTTTAAAATTGGTTAAGTTTAAATACTCATTTTCACATGAAGAGTTTTCCAAATGTCAAAAAGCTTACATAATTTTACTTCTAATGCTTTTTACTGAATCATTACTGAAAATTACTTATGAAATTGATTAAATTTCCTTAGATTAGATGCTATTATAATTCTCTTGATGCCTATACATCTTGAAGAATATCTCTTACATTAATAATTTCAGAATTTCTGACGTAGACACTATATTTTTCCTAATTAATTGAATTCTGTTCAAATTTGTCCTATTTATATGATTCTGAAAAGTTAGATTCGATTTAGTGTATTTTTACCCAATTGATTCACTAAAGTTCATATATAATTCATGATAGTAATAAATCTTTTCAACAATATCTTCATCAATTTCAAACTAGATATATAAATTCAAATTAATTATTATTTATTGCAACTTTGGCTTTCTTAAACATTTTATATTTATCAATTAAATGCTCCCTGAAATTTCCTTTTGAGATTATCAAAAGGATTTATTCATTTTTGACTTTCGCTTAAAGAATTTTCACTCGACTAGTGGTTATGTATTCTAAATAAACTTTGTCTTCAAAATTTTGGCTTCTGAGTATGTTTGAATTATTGATATTTCTGCCTGAATTGATCTAATTTAATTGATTCTGGTCTGATTACACTCAACACATATACAACGATGAGTCTTTTCCTTATATTTTATTGATATTCATTATTTGAGTTTTTTGACTAATGATTATTCATAAGTGTATACAAGGTGTAATTCATAAAATCCATGACAGTACATGCTCTAGCTGTCAGAAGTGATTTGTCCGATTTGAAAGTGGAAATTTTGATTTTGAAGATGAAGAAAGATCCAGAGCGCCACCAAAGTTTAAGGATAAAGAAGGCTCAATGAAGATCCAACCATGCAAGAGGAACTCGTAAAAATACTTGGAGTCACTCAGCCCCATTTGCTATCAGGTCTATTGTGTGAATTCTTTCCTGGACGCTAAATTTCTCGAAAAAAAGTAGTTGGCTGCCGTGATCGAGCGATTTGACACCAGTAGAATTTTTCTGTAGGGCTATATCAAAGACAATGTCTAAAAAACGAACCTCTTGTTGGAATTTTCTTTATAATATCAATATCAACTGAAGTAATAAATTTTTCATATTCTTCACCCAGATGCGATTTTTTTAGTGGTTGTATTGTGGATCTTTCTTGCTACAACATTCCGTTACTCTGAAAAAACATTAATCAAAATTCGGTGACCGTAATGGGAAGGCGGTAAAAATGCTAATATGTCACGCTATGAAATTACTTTTTCAGTTTAATCATATTGAAACAGAGCTTGTTTAACATATTTATTTTCGCTTGTACGGAACTCGGAATGCTGTCAACGAAATATGAAATCAGTAAGTCCATTGTAATATGCACGACACAAAATGAGACTTTTCCATGAATTTTCATATCTTTTTTCAGTTCTCAGGCACAATCTGATCATATTCCGAACTGTTGTTTCAACCTTGTCATATTCCTATGCAAATTCCTGCGGAAAGTTGTGCGTCTATTCGGAATTCAGTATGGACATATTCAACTTCGTGCATATTTTAAGGGACTCCTAACGATGGCTATTCAAAGGGGACTTTTCTTGGGTAGTACGAACGATGAGAAATCTCAAATATATTATCTGATGTGAAAAGCGAGTTGAAATGCAGCGCACTTCCTGAATGGGTTGACGTAGAGAACGCACCTTGTTCCGTTATATTCTGCATCATCTTTTGAATGTAATTTTCGACGTGTAGTTTCCGTCTTAGCTGCAATCTTGTTTGGTGCAGATACTCATTTCCTTGGAGCATTTATGATGAGTGTTTTTATTTCCATTTTATTTCATTAGTACTGACAAAAATGACCTCAAAATGAGTAAAAAGTTTCATATAAACATGGCAAATGAGACGTTTTGTAGATTTGAGCGATTTTCGATTTTCAAAAAATTAACTACTAGCGCAACCAAATACATTCTGTCAAGAAAGTACCGGGAATTATCGATTTAAATCTGGCGGGGCAATGAGGCAGGTAAAATTTTTTTTTTCCTAAGTTGGTACCACTGTCCTTATTTACTATGCCAAGCTTGAGCGGGATCTGTCAACTAGTGTGTTTGCAACAGCTGATTAAGTCAGTCGATGTCAGAGTGATTTTTACTATGGGTGATTACGTTGAGCAAAGAATTTGTTTAAAGTTTTGTGTTGCAAATGAATTTTCGTGTGCCGATGCATTGAAAATGTTGCAAAAGGCCTTTGGTGATAATGCTCTATCGAAAACTCGTGCATATCAGTGGTACAGAGCCTTCAAGGACGGTCGTGAAGTGGTCGCCCATCGACGGCTTCGATCGAAGATAACATCGATAAAATTAAGGAAAGGGTGCTGGAAAACCGTCGTACCAGCTTGAGAGAGATAGCACATGATCTTAAGATATCCCACGAGTCCGCACGTACGATTTTGATTGATATTTTGGGCATGAGAAAGGTGGCCGCACGACTCGTACCGAAAGACCTGAATTTTCTTCAAAAACGTCATCGCGAACAGGTTGCTTCAGACATGCTGGATCGCTGTAATTCCGATTCTACATTCATGGAACGCATTATAACTGGTGATGAGACCTGGGTCTACGAGTACGATATGCAAACAAGCCAGCAGCAATCATCGGAATGGGTGGCAAAAAATGAGCCGAAACCGAAAAAACCACGCCAAAGCCGCTCGAAAATGAAGGTGATGCTCATTGTTTTCTTCGATATCCGTGGCGTGGTGCACTACAAATTCGTTCCAGAGGGTCAGACGATAAACAAGGAGTATTACCTAGGCGTTATGAAACGTTTGCGTGAGCGTATCCGTAAGAAGCGGCCAAATTTGTGGGCGAACAACTCATGGATTTTGCATGACGATAACGCGCCTTCTCACCGAGCTACGATTGTGACTGACTTTCTCGCCAAAAACTCAACAAACGTGCTTCAGCAACCACCGTATTCGCCGGATTTGGCTCCCTGCGACTTTTTCCTCTTCCCAAAACTAAAATTGCCCCTTCGTGGCACCCATTTTGAGTCGATTGAAGCCATAAAACAAAATTCGGTGCGAGAGCTGAATTCCATCCCGGAAAGCGCCTATAAAAAATGTTTCGATAAATGGAAGTGCCGTTGGCATAGATGTTTTGGAGCAAATGGAGCCTTTTTTGAAGGCGACCCAATAAATTTTGACGATTAAATGTAAAAATGTTGTTTTAATTGAAAAATTCCCGGTACTTTCTTGACAGAGCAGTACGATAAAGTACAGAAGATATTCGATTTATTTTTGATTTCTAGTGTTTCATAGAAGATGTTTCATATGACCACCATCCATTTCAATGCAGGATGTATCGGGTGTTTTATTTAAAGTGATAGAACTTTCGATAGGGATAACTGTGTAACACTCAAAGCGCAACAACGTTTACAAATTGTAAACGTTGTAAAATTTATTTTCAAAATCAGAGTTCTATTCGCACAACTTATAGAACACTTCGTAAAATTTATGGTTTACATAATCGTCCATCAGAGCAGCTTAGTCGTCGAAATATCGAAAGATTTCGGACAACATTTTCTCTACTCGATGCAACAACAACAACAAGACAAAGAACTGTACGTACAGAAGAAAATATCGCTGCTGTAAGTCAGATTTGTCTATTCGACGTTCACAATAAGTTGGACTCTGTGAATCCACCACATGGAAAATTTTGCGTAAAGATCTTAGTCCACACCCATACAAGATCCAACTGGTTCAAGAAATAAAGCCACTTGACCATAATAAGCGTCGTTTGTTTGCTGATTGGGCCCTAGAACAGCTTGAAGTTGATCTACTTTTTTATTGTAGAATTGTGTTTAGTGATGAAGCTCATTTCTGGTTGAACGGCAATGTAAACAAGCAAAATTGCCGTATATGGAATAAAACAATCCTCAGGAGGTCTGCAGGTGCCATTGCATCCTGATAAAAGCACTGTATGGTGTGCTTTACACGCTGGAGGCATCATCGGTCCATATTTCTTTGAAAACGATGCAGGAGCTAATGCTACAGTGACAGGAGCTCGTTACAGATCGATGATCAATGATTTTTTGTTTCAAACTTTGAATGGTATCGACTCAGAAGTGTTTTGGTTCCAAAAAGATGGTACTACACCTCATGCTGCTACCGTAACAATTGATTTATTGGAAGAAAGATTTGGTGAAAACATTATTTCGAGAAATGGTCCAATTAATTGCCATCCAAGATCATGCGACATAATTCCACTGGATTATTATTTTTTTTTGTTATGTCAAGTCATTGGTTTATGCTGATAAACTAGAAACAATAGACGCTTTGGAAGCCAACATAACTCGTGTTATTAATGAAATAAGGCCTGAATTACTCGAAAAAATGGTCCAAATTACGCCCGGTCGAATGCGGTCCCTCTGAGTTAATCGTGGTGGACATATGCCGGAAATTATTCTTAAAACACAAATGTCATAAAATTATTTTTCAAATAACCAAAAATTTGGCTTCAATCTTAATCCAAATGTGTTTTATTTCAATTTTAAGTTCTATCCCTCTAAAAAAAACACCCGATACATCGTCGCCTCAAAGAATTACGTACTCTCTCTAAAAGAACTAGTTGGGTTCGGATCGTTCGACAGTTGACTCTTTGATGTTATTCACTGACGTTGCATACATTAAACTTTTCAAATAACCCCAAATACAAAAGTCCAAAGGATTCAAAGGCTAGGATCTAGCAGGCCATGGCACTGGGCTCCTCGTCTCATCATCTTCTGGGAAATGTTTGATCTAAAGGTTCCCTAACAGCAAGAGTATGATGTGTCCAGCTTGCATAAACTAAATATGCATCCACTGATTTGAAGGTACCACAGCTAGAAAATCGGCAATATTTTTTAAAGAAGGTTAAGGTATGCGGCTCCTGTTAAATTCCGTGGTAAAACACTGGTCCTAACAAACGACCTCCTTAAATACCTAGCCACATATTTATTCTGAAACGCTGTTGATGCCTGGATTCATGAATGGCGTGTGGATTTTCATCCGCCCAAAAGTGGATATTGTGAAAGTTAAAAATTCCATATTAAGTAAAGTCTGCTTCATCAATGAAAAGGATATAAGAAGTAAAATGCGAATTTTCAGCAATCTTCGTTAAAACCCATTGACAGAATGTCTTTCTGACTTGATTATCAGGAGGATTAAGAGCTTGAACGCGTTGAATATGGACTTGATAGAGAAATTGCATAGTTCCTACCGAAATTCTTCTTACACTCGTAACGGGATTTTCACGAGGAGGAACATTCTGTTTTCAATGCGAAGGCCCAGCACACAAGGCCTATTAGAACTTTTGCTGAGATACCCGAATCAACTATCTCCATGACACGCAAAAAACGAACGATCCTGTCTAACTTTTCGATTTCTAACAAATCGCTTGAAACGAGTAAAACGTGGGGAACAAAACCATACTTTTCAAAGGATCCGTGTGAGTTAAAAATAAAATAGAAAGGCCTTTTACTTGATAGGAGAAATATAACAAAATTTGAATATTAAAACAAATTGAAATATGTTTATCTTCTACAATTTTAATTTCAAAAAATTTTTTATTCAAAAAACTTTCAGAATTAAATTTATGTCTAAAATAAGCACCGCTTACATTCAATAGACGTATATAATCAAAACTCAATATATAATGTCAAATGGAATAAATAAACCAACAGATATACGAAAGTAATTAAAATTAATAAATAAATATTTAAAGGAGACAAAATTTTGTTTTTGGTCTTACCTTTAAGAACACCAATTGCCTTTTAAAAACATGAACACACTTAAAGGACTTCTCAAAGAATATAATTTATTTGAAATATTTAATATATTTGAATATTCGAATAAGTTAATTAAAAAATCTCTAAAAAATGTGTGAGTTGTTTGCATTTTTTGTATTGTAAAAACAGGAACGTTTCTCTAGATAAATTGCGGCTCAAATTGCTTTCAGAAAGTTAATAACCTTTACATAGTATAGTGGTAGTTCATGACGGAATGATTCATTTCGATGAATCCTAGATTGCATTCAAAACTAATGACCCTGTGTGGAAAATTCATGTCATCTATGTCATCTTCTTGCCTTGGTTATAGGATTTTTTTAATTCACATTTCACCACAAATATTTTGGCAATCTTCACAGCGAATAATTCGTTCCTATTCGAGATTCCTTAGAAGCCACATTGAAATTTGCATACTAAACAGTCTATTTACAGAAACCCAGTTTCGTGTATATTCCGCATAAAAGATATGGCATCCCCATTTTGACACAGCGTGATAACTATAATGCCGAAATGCAAATGAGAACGAGCCGTTAAATATTAATAGAAAGGCGGTATATAAATGGACAAATTCCATTTTCCTTATAGCAAATTAGTACTTTCATTAGGGATTTTCACCCACAAAAGGTGGAGTAAAATGATTGTCAAACAGGTGGTTTGAATAATGACTGAAATTAAATATAAAGTGCCTTCTTTCTGCCTCGAAGAGAACAATTTTCTTCAGTTCTTGCTATTTCAGACCTCTTCATCATTCATTCTCTTAAAATAATAAGAAAACAAAAAAAAAATTTTCCTTGAGAGAAGGAATATAACAAAATTTGAATATCAAAACAGATTTAATGTGTAAGTCTTCGACAATTGTAATTTAAAAAAATTTATTCAAGAAACATTAAGAATTAAATTGATGTCTAATAAGCACTGTTAATATTTAATAGGCGTATAAATCGAAACTCATCATATAATATCAAGTGGAATTAAGAAAGAACCCAATGAATATAAATTGTCAATTAAAAATAAAAAATAAATAAATGTTTTTTGTTTCCTTCCAAGCATGCGTACTGCACTCTTCAGACAAGCGAAAACGCAGCTTTTCTTGTTAAAAAATGTTAAGTTTTCTGATCCTATTTTCATGAAAACAAAATCTTTCTCAAAAATATACAACATAATTTTAAGAACTTCTCAAAAACTAATTTATTTGAAATATTTAATATATTTGAATAAATTACTTCAAAAACTCTCAAAACATCTAGAAAATATTAAAAAAATAATTAGAATTCAGATAAGACCATTTCAACTTCACCTATGAAAGATAAAATCAATTAACAATAAATAAACTTTGTATGATTTTGTTGTGAGCATATAACATAGAGTACCTTGGATATTAGATATACCTAGTTTTAATGTTCAACAAACAGATATTCCTAGATCACGTATTGAGTAAGTTTATTTATTGTTCCTTGATTTTACGTTTTAAATGTGAAGTTGAAATGGTCTTATCTGAATTCTAATTATTTTCTGAGGATTTGCTACATGTTCTGAGAGTTTTTGAAGTAATTTGCTTGAATATATTAAATATTTCAAATAAATTAGTTTTTGAGAAGTTCTTGAAATTATGTTATCCATAGAAATTGAAAAATATAAGAGGCACGTACCACTAATAAAACTACTAAACGAACATATGGAACTTTGGAAAACCCCTCTCTTCGAATCTCTGCCGAAGCCTACAATCATATATAATAGTTGAGATCTAATTTATTCATTCAGTTTGAAAATAAAGTAAACACTACGAAACTCGAGTCACTGTATATCAGTAATAATAAAAAGTGATAGAAAACAAAGTAATTTCTTATTTCATCCCATTTCTTTTCATATCTTTCCATTATGAATTGTCAAACACTACTGGCATTTCATGGCATGCGCAATCTGCAATTAAATCCCCACCACAAAAAATACCTCTAAATATATCACCCTTTATCTACAGGTATACAGTCGGAAACATAGGAAATTCAATGTTAATCTAAAGAAGCAGGAATGTCAAGTGGAGCAATGGACGAATCAAAACGTCAGCCCGATGCGATGACGAACAAACGACTGTTCTCTCTCAATTGAAGGCTCTGAAATGTTCGGTTCGATCGAAGCACCACTTCAATTAAGAGATAACAGTCGTTTGTTCGTCATCGTATCGCGTTGGTGTTTTCCATACCTGTATATCAACAATATGATATAGAATCAATTTGCACCAAATATTAGATAAAAACTAAACAAAAGTGTTTTGTGATTCAATTTTTATAGAATTTCAATATTTATTTAATTTGAAATACAACAATTAATATTAACTCTTAAGTGAAACACAATTAATCGTAAAATTTATTACGAAGTTATATTAACTTGATAAAGGATGTAGACAGATGTTGAGAGTTCAGAGGTTGGTGAATCATTTCACAAATTTTGCAACCTGATTAAATGAAAAAGTTTTACCTCGTTTTGGCGATCTTTCTTGCTACCTCCACTGTGCCCCCCGGCTCCACTGCTTTGCACTGTGTTCATGTTTCGTCTATGGTCATTTGATTTTTCTTTTCACATTATACACAAATTTTACCAGAAGAAAGGACTGAAACTTTTGGCGATGAAATTACCAGGTTCAACTAATGATTTTGAGGAAAAAAATATATTTTGATGAATTTTAATGAGTCTGATTTTATTTATTAGACAAATAATCTAATTCAGAAATTTTGTCGGAAAATTTTTACAATATTAAGAAAAGTATATGCTTAAATATTTAAATTGTGTTGTCAATATATTATAATCAATAAAACATTTCTTATATCTAGACACTTCACTTTGTGGCATAAAGCCTATATACATAAATGTATACTATACATACAACATCGATATGTACATATTTTATATTTATTATATCGGGTGTTTTTTTAGAGTGATAGAAATTTAAATTGAAATAAAAAACATTTAAATCAAGTAATTCTGGCCTTATTTCATCAATAATACGAGTTATGTTGGCTTCCAAAGCGTCTATTGTTTTTGGTTTATCAGCATAAAGCAATAACTTGACATAACCCCAAAGAAAATTATCCAGTGGAGTTATGTCGCATGATTTTGGAGGCCAATTAATTGGACCATTTCTCGAAATAATGTTATCGCCAAATCTATCTTTCGATAATAAATCAATTGTTACGGTAGCAGCAAGAGATGTAGCACCATCATGTTGGAACCAAAACACTTCTCGTGGGCCGATACCAAATTTTGAATCAAATAGTCATTGATCATCGATCTGTAACGAGCACCATTCACTATAACATTAGTTAAAGCATCGTTTTTAAAGAAATATGGATCGATGATGCCTCCAGCGTGTAAATCACACCATACAGTGCATTTTTCAGGATGCAATGGAACCTGCAGAACTTCTTGAGAATTGTTTCCACTCCATATACGGCAATTTTGCTTATTCATATAGCCGTTCAAATAGAAATGGGCTTCATCACTAAACACAATTTCACGATAAAAAAGTGCATCAAGCTGTTCTAGGGCCCAATCAGCAAACAAATGACGCTTATAATGGTCAAGTGGCTTTAGTTCCTTAACCAGTTAGCTCTTGTATGGGTGTAGACCAAGATCTTTACGCAAAATTTTCCATGTGGTGGATGCATAGAGTCCAACTTGTTGTGAACGTCGACGAATAGACAAATCTGCATCATCAATAGCACTATGACATACAGCAGCGATGTTTTCTTCTGTACGTACAGTTCTTTGTCTTGTGGTTGCATCGAGTAGAGAAATGTTGTCCGAAATCTATCGATAGATCGATGAATAAGCTGTTCTGATGAACGATTATGCAAATCATAAATTTCACGAAATGCTTTATAAGTTTGGCGAATAGAACACTGATTTTGAAAATAATTTCAAAATTTGTAAATGTTGTTCCAGCGTGAGTCTTTCCACGATAATTTGTCAATGCTTACTGAACAGAAATGTCAAAATAACATGGCCTCTTCCTCCTGTCAAATAACAGTTATTCCTATCGAAAGTTCCATCAGCCTTAAAAAAAACACCCAATATAATATAGTGCGTCTAGAAAATATCCGGAAAAAAGAATGCTCAATTGTAATTTTCAGTATATATTTTTAATTCTTGCATGAGAAAATTATAACAAAATATTCATCTTATTTACGATATAATATAGTGCGTCTAGAAAGTATCCGGAAAAAAGAAAGCTCAATTGTAAAATTTAAACGGTAACAGATTGTTTGATAGCATTTTTGAGTGATTTCCACAATTTGGAAAAAATTTTCATCTGATTTAAAGACATTATTAAAATAATCTTCTTGAAAACGTTGACAAAATTCTATCCATTAAAGGGAGTTTTTTTGGTTTTCTTGCTACGTAGCCTTGTCTCTTCAAAGACATACGGTCGGTTTCAGGACATACTTTTATACTTCGTTGATTTCCAAATCAGTTAGCCAATATTTGCGAAACCCGAAGGCGGATTGTGTCATCCTAAAGCCAATAAACCTTTAATCTTACGCGGTCTTCCTGAAACTGTCTATGCCTCATATCCATGCCATTTTTTATCGACTTTATTGTCTCATATACAGCACTTTTTTCCAGTTCAGTCAATTGTTTTAATTTTTTATCGTTTCGAAAACCTTTTCTTTACAAATATTCTACCCGTTTTCTTTTTTCTAGTTGCGACATTATTTCATAAATTGTATACCTGTTGACAATCAACAATATTTGACAAACAGTGTTGCCATGCAACTTTGGCCATAGCGGACTATCTGCGCAACCTATTTTATACATTTCTTTCGTCTTAGAATGTTACAATAAAAGTATATTAAAATTCTGAAAAATAATAAATTCTGGATACTTTCTAAGTGGACCATATAATAGGATTTCATTTCTCTAATATCTAATTTTTATTCTGAATTATAGAAATTAAATTGAAAGGCGAGTCGATACCCGAAACTATAATATAAAATTTTCAACATATGCTACATGTAGAAGTTTTCCAGAAAAAAATTCTGAAATGAATTTTACTTCTACAAATACGCGAAAATTCAAACTATAAACAAAATCCCAATATATTCGTTTTTGGATATATTTCCGAATTAATATCTCACAAAAAATTTGATACGAAGAATCTTTGTTCATGGACATAAAAAATTCGTTTAAATCACAAAATTGCGTGGTTTAAAAATGTATCGTGCGATGCAAAATGGCGAATGCGACGGTAATTTACGATACTATTTGAAGCGGTTAATGATGAAATATTCAGAGGAAATGAAGCTTTCTGATATTTTTGAAATAATATTTAATTTTGATCTGCAAGCAAAATTTGAAATGGTCAAAAACAGGTGATTGGAAAAAAATATGATGAAATATTCCATTTAATTTAGACCTTCAGGTGAAACGAAAAGTATTGAATTCAAAAGAGAGAACATGAAAAGATAAGTTTCATATTTTCCACCTAAAGAGTCAGGAAATATTCAGAAACCATTGAAGTTTTCATTTTTTAACCTCATTCAGTTTTGATTTCTCCAAAATCCCATCATAATGCATACAAAAACATTTTTGTTAAGTTTCCCCCGAGACTTTCGTTTCATTGTGACTACAATTAGGAATACAGCTCCCCAGTGGAAATTCCAGAGGAGTTTTAGAACGATGTTCGATTAGAATCAGACGCAGTGGCAATGGATCTTCCAATAATGTCTATTCTACCTTCTACTTCAGTGTAAGATAAATCTAATATACCGGGTGTTATTTTTAGAGTGAAAGAATTTTCGATAGAGATAACTGTGATTTGACAGAAGGTAGAAGCCATGTTGTTTTGACATTTTTGTTCAGTAAGCATTGACAAATTATCATGGAAAAACTCATGCCGTAACAACGTTTACAAATTGTTGAAATATATTTTCAAAATCAGTGTTCTATTCGCCAAACTTATAGAGCCCTTCGTGAAATTTATGGTTTACATAATCGTCCATTAGAGCAGCTTATTCGTCGAACTATCGATAGATTTCAGACAATATTTTCTCTACTCGATGCAACAACAACAACCACAACAAGACAAAGAACTGTACGTACAGAAGAAAACATCGCTGCTGTAAGTCATCATTAACACTATAATGATGTTCCAGATTTATCTATTCGTCGACGTTCACAACAGGTTGGACTCTGCGCATCCACTGCATGAAAAATTTTGTGTAAATATCTTGGTCTACACCCATACAAGATCCAACTGGTTCAAGAACTGAAGCCAGTTGACCATAATAAGCGTCGTTTGTTTGCTGATTGGGCCCTAGAACAGTTTGAAATTGATCCACTTTTTTATCGTAAAATTGTGTTTAGTGATGAAGCTAATTTCTGGTTGAACGGCTATGTAAACAAGCAAAATTGCCGTATATGGGGTGAAAACAATCCTCAAGAAGTTCTGCAGGTTTCAGTGCACCCTGAAAAATGCACTCTATGGTGTGCCTTACACGCTGGAGGCATCATCGATACATATTTCTTTAAAAACGATGCTGGAACTAATAAGTGAATGATGCTCGTTACAGATTGATGATCAATAATTATTTGTTTCAAAATTTGAATGGTATCGATCAAGAGGTGTTTTGGTTCCAACAAGATGGTGCTACACCTCATGCTGCTACCGTAACAATTGATTTATTGAAGGAAAGATTTGGCGAAAACATTATTTCGAGAAATGGTCCAATTAATTGGCCTCCAAGATCATGCGACATAACTCCACTGGATTATTTTCTTTGAGGTTATATCAAGTCATTGGTTTATGCTGATAAACCAGAAACAATATACGCTTTGGAAGGCAACACAACTTGTGTTATTGATGAAATAATGCCTGAATTACTCGAAAAAGTGTTCCAAAATTGGTCTGGTCGAATGCGGTTCCTCAGAGCTAGTCGTAGTGGACATATGCCAGAAATTATATTCAAAATATAAATGTCATAAAATTATTTTCCTAATAAAAAAAATTGGCTCCAATCTTTATTTGAATGTGTTTTATTTTAATTTGAAGTTTTATAACTAAAAAAAACACCCGATATCAATTTATTGCAAAATTGCGAATGTACGGGTAATGTTTGATATGATTTTAAGCGACAGAATAAATACTCAAAAGAAAATATGCTTTCTTGAAATTCTTTTTTAATTATGCATTTTTGATACCCGGCAAAATTTCCAACTCTTAAAAAGCAGTGATTATGATTAACATCATATTGCAAATTTCAATTCTATTTATGCATGCAGTTAAAATTCAAAGTGTGGAAATGAGACTTTAGAGAATATAATAGCATTAGAGGGAAAAAAAAGAATAATTTTATGTTATATGCTGCAAAAGAATAGGGAAATATTGAGAAATCATTGAAGGTTTCATTTTTAAACATTATTTTCTTCACTAATTGCACGTCGTCCAATTTTTCATCAATAGTTTAAATTTTCCTAAAATTCCATCATAATGCATAGGTACAAAATATTTTTTTGAAAGTTTCTGCTGAGACTTTCGTTTCATTATGATTAAAATTAGGAACACAGCTTCCTAGAAGTTTTGCAATCGAATATAATCAAACGCATTAGCAGTGGATCTCCCAGTAATGTCTATTTTCCACATTTTACTTTGAAGTTGTTTAAGATAGAGGAGACCGTCTGATGCAAAATGGCGAATGTTCGCTAATTCATGATTATCTATTTGAAGCGATAAAAGAAACATTAAAAAGGAAGTTTCTTAACATTTTTAGATTACTTTCCATTTTTGATACTCAACAAGATTTTGAACCGATCAAAAGCAGATTACTAGTAGAAAATTTAACTGCAATATTTCATTCATGTAGGCGGTTAAAACGAAATATATCGAATAGACTTCTTTCAACTGAGACTCGAATGAACACGAAAGAATAATTTTCATGTCGCAAAAATATCAGGATATATTGCGGAATCCTTCTTTTTGAAGATTACTCACCAGAATATTTGAACGTCAACCAATTTTTTTAACAATTGTTTTGATTTGTCAAAAATTCCATCATATTGAATACAAATACATTTTTGTGAAAATTTCCCTGCAATTTTCCTTTTAAATATTTACACTCAGGAGTACAGCTTCCAATGGGAATTTCAGGGAAGTTTCAGACTGCTGTTTCGAATAGAATCACACCACAGTGACAATAGTTTCCAATAATTCCATATTCTATTTATGGTGTATAAGATAAATCGAATATTAATTCTGTTGGAAAATTGCAAATGCTCTGGTAATACATTATAGATCTGTAGCGATTAGAGTAACATTAAAAATGAATTAAATTATCTTAAATTCTCATTCTACGAACACAAACAAAAAATAATGCAAAATGGCGAACGCGCCAGAAATTTATGATAAGGTTTGTTGCGTAAAATGAAAAGTATAGAATAGATTACGTTCAAATGAGACTCGGGAGAACACGAAAATAATTTTTAATTTTCATGCCGATAAAAAGTCAGTTTCAAATCACTGAAGTTTTCAGTTTTAACCATCATTCACTTCAGTAATTGAACGACGCGTAATTTTTTTTTAAATTTTCATCATGATACATTGATATAAAACATTTATGTAAAGGTTTTCCAAGATACTTAGGTTACGTTATGATTACAATCAGGAACACAACTCCCCAATGGAACTTTCAGAGGAGTTTAGAACGCTGTTTCGAATAGAATCAGACGCAGTGGCAATGGATTTTCCAATAATGTCCATTCTACATTCTATTTCGGTATTAGGGGCGTAAAACGAATCGAATAGATGTCTATTTAATTGATAAGGAAGTCAATATAAACCTCATATGTGTTCCGCGAGTGTTTGAGTGGATTAATTAAATTAGAACGACGTCTTGGCTTTCTCGTCCCTTAGTTACACGTTTTCTTGGATTGGACTGGATAACACCCTCTTCTGTTTCCAGAGGAAGACCGATCCTATTAGGGAAACATAGCGTCGAAACAAAAGCCTTTAATTGACGAAATCTGGAACATCTGGGAGGGCTCGGAAATTTATTGAACCATCGTCAGTGATTGTGTCAAATGGAAACCTTCTGATTGGATCTTTTCGTATTTATTCATATTGTTATAAAGAAAGCATAGAAACAAGAAATATTTTGTATTCTTCATGAGTTAGTACATTCCTCTGGAACGCTGTATATATCAGTGATAAATGATAATTTTTTTTAACAATATATAATTTTGGAATCAGAACTAATTCAAATAAATTCAATTCGTCACCTGTCAGACTGAAATCGTATTTTTAATATTTTGAGAATATCTGTAGCATTTAATACTACTCAATAAGCGATCTTAATCTAAATGCCTACAAATGAAATCTAGAAGCAAGGGAAAAATTCAACGTAAAATTTATTTGAATACGAATGCAATCCTCTCTCTTACATTTTTTAGGGCTTTCATATTTATACATAAAACAAAATAGTAAAGAATATTTTCACAATGTATTAATTGGCGACAATTTTTTTTGCACTGTGGCTTCTTGAAGTACACATTTTGAACTGAGTGTATTCATCACGTAGTTTCTTCAAGAAGTAAATAACTGACTTGATATTTTCAGGGAAAATGGACCACGCAAAAGCTTCCAACTTTTTCCATATTTTGTTTAGAGTTGTTTCACCCGCTTCACTCTATTATCCTGTTGTTTATTTTCTGGACTGTTATAGCAACCAGTGTTGATCAAAAGTTTTGAATAGACGCGTAAACTCGCTGGGTTTTCACGTGTGGAGAGCCAATTTCGCGGTTGAAACAGTCTTTCAATGATTCTTTTGCGAGAGCGTTAGGTAACGCCGTATTCACCTGGTCTATAGTTTCTATATGCACAAATATTGACGTTGTATTGTGAATAGGTTCAGTTGAAATACCAGAAGTTTCAGTATTCCATCTTGTTTCCATTCTATGGTTCCCTACTACGATTATTTGACTGTTAAATATAAAGAAAAATTGAGTATCGAATTAAATTATTTGTGATATGAATTAAAAGTTCAGAATTAAACCACTGAATCATTCAAAGTTTTATTATATTCCCGAATTTTCTCACTAAAATCATAATTATCTGTTCATCTTTTGCCACAACTTTGGCAACAAATTTAGCCAGATATTCTCAATACCTTGGTTGAAAGCACGCAGAGAAGATGCCAAGTGTTACTGATTCACTTGTTGGATATAAATACTTTGTATTGAATGTTTGATTGATTCGGTATTTACTCGGTCGAAACTCATTTTAATTAAAAAATATGTAAGAGATGGTATTCCAATTTACAAAAATTTTTTTATAAACTGTTAAGTGTTATTAATTGCATTGAGTGCTGTGCTTTGCAGTTGTTCATTAATGGTATTACATTTCTTATTGTATGTGTTTACAGACCTAATACTTCACCTAATATGGATATTTTCTTTGACAAACTGAATTTATTACTGGATCAATGTATTAGGGAAAATGCAACCCTACTAATAACTGGCGACTTTAATGTTGACATTCTTTCTCCATCAAATGAATGCAGAACTTTTCTGGGAATTTCGCATACATACAACTTGAAAGTCACTTTGAATGAACCTACTCGGATAGCACCCTTTATCGCGTCATGTCTTGATAATATTGTTACAAATGTAGAAGGAAAAACCACAGTTATTGAAGAACATATATCAGATCATACAGGTCAGAAGTTCATTCTCAAAATATCTTCTATTTCGTCCACCTTTAATTTCAGTAAAAACCAAATAAGACAATACAGTGAAAAAAATCATCTAGTTTTCAAGAATCTCTGAATGTTGACTGGTCCAATATTGATAAAATTTCAGATATTGAAGTCAATACGACGTGGAATGAATTTTTTTGATATTTTCAAGAGTAAATTTGATACAGCTCTTCTACTCAGGACAATAAATATTGAATAACGAAGGAGTGTTTAATTGTCAGAATAAACTGACCTGGTGAAGAGAGAACTTGATTTGTACTTTGTGCTTTCTAGATATAAACCAGAATTATTGGATGTCTATAATAAACTGAAAAGATCTTATGATACCGCTTTGAGCCTACAAAAAAGAAATCATTACAAATCTATTGTTGACAAAGCAGACAATAAAACAAGAGCAGTGTGGGATATTACAGGAAAGGTTACAAACCGAAGTACAAAGCCTGTTACTAAATTTCCTTTTGAGAATGCAGACCGAAGGGACCCTAGAACAATGGATGAATTAACCAATAACTTTAATACTTACTTTTCAGAGGTTTCATCAAATGCCAGTTCAAGCCCCAAGCAGAATTACAAAATAAACAAAAGCATTACTAGATCTTTTTACTTGTTTGAAGTTGATAAGAACGAGATCTTATCTACAGTAAAGAGGATGCCGAACAAGTTTTTTTCAGGATATGATGAGATTCCTATCAGTGTAATAAAACACCATGTATCCAATATAGTGTCTGTTTCATCATTAATTCTGCCTTCAGGGCAGGAATTTTTCCGGATGCATTAAAGATATCATTTGTGAAACCTTGTCACAAAAAAGGAAGCAACCCTAATGACTTATCCAATTACAGAACCATAAATTTAATCACATCTTTTGCCAAAATTTTTGAGAAAATTCTTGTTAACCGTTTAGTAAAATGCTTTCAGAAATTCAAAATTCTATCTACTAATCAGCGCGGCTACACGAGGGGCAGAAGCACTGAAACGGTAATATTCGAATTCACCCGGAAAATATATTCTTGACTTGAAGAAGATAAAATACCAGCGGGGTTGTATGTGGATCTTTCCAAAGCGTTCAATTGCGTCGATCACAAAGTTCTTTTGCAGAAAGTTGAAATGAAAGGTATTAGAGGCGTACCACTCAAGCTTGTACAAGATTACTTGAAGGACAGAAAGCAAATAGTCGTATTGAATGTGAATGAGGAAAATATTCCTCAATAGAAATTACTTTAACTTCTGGAGTTCCACAAGGCACTAATTTAGGACCTATTTTATTCGTTGTCTATGATAACGGTCTCCCAGAAGCTTTGAAAGGTGAGCCTGATACATATCATCAAACGGCATCACCAGCATTGAAAACAAGTATTTACACTTTTGCTGATGATACTAATATAATAGTGACTTCCCAAGATCTAGAATCTGTGACTGTTGGTTTAACAACTGCTTTATCGAACGTCAGTGAATGGTGCATCTGCAATTCACTAACTCATAAATCTGATAAAACAAACATCCTGTTATTTTCCAGCATCAAGACGAATATTCCAGCGTGCATTAACTTTGGGAACCAGCGAATACCAACAAGCTCAAGTACAAGACTTTTGGGAATCACAGTAAACCAACACCTAAACATGGAATAACACTGAACTTCCTGATATCAAGGTTAAATTCGGTAGTTCCCACATTGAAGGCTATTCGATATCAAGTTGATATAATCACAATGAAAACCATCTCTTTTGCAAATTTACAGCCACTTTTATCTTACGGCGCTGTATTTTGGGGTTTGAGTTCATCAGTAGAACATATTTTTGTAACACAAAAATTAGCAATCAGCACTATGCTCAATTTGAAATTTAGGTCATCTGGTAGGAACTACTTTAAGGGTAAAAATATTTTAACTCTTTCAGGTCTTTATTTATAAAGAGTTTTGCTATTTTTGCGAAAACATCATGATTACTTTCAGAGTTATAAAAATAACAATTTCACCAGAAGAGTTCAAGAATACTTGCTGCCGATCCATAAATATTCCTATACTGAAAAAGAGCACACTTTATATGAGTGATGAGTATAATTTCCTACCGAAAGATATTCGGGACATATCAGATTACAATCGATTTCGTAAGGCTATTTTTCTGTTTATTATTATTATTATTATTAATACACAAACAAAGGGAGGGGCAAACCCATAAACCATAAAATTAACAAAATTTGTTGCCTCAGTAGTAAACATACCTCATTAAATGTCCAATAGAAAACCCGATAGCAAACTAAGCCAAAAAAAAAAAAACTAATTTTCATTAATGTCTCAGCCAAACCACCCGTCCAATCCACTTTTAAACACTCCAACCGAACTCGCACCGACAATTCCCGCAGGTAGGGAATTCCACACTGTGAACACGCGATTCACTAAACAATTATTGCGGCACCTGACAGAAAAGTTTTCCTTCTTAAGTTTTAAATGGTGACCTCTCAAACGAGTGTCAGAGCCTACACTGTATATGTCCCTCAGCATGCCATAATTGTACCTCAATATACGAAAAGTGATAATCAAGTCTCCTCGTAGCCTGCGCCTTTCGAAGGTGCTGAGACCCACCATACTCAATCTTTCCTCATAGCTTGGTCGTGCACCTCGAAACCAAAGTCGCGTTGCCTTCCGTTGCAGTTTTTCCAAGCACTGTTGATCACGCACTAAATCAGCATTCCACACAGGCCCGCAATATTCCAACAATGGTCTTACGTAACTGGAGTATAATCGTATCCATGATTTCAGTGATATTTTTCGGAACGATTTCTTTAACATGAAGAGCCTGCTATTCGCCTTTTCAACAATTATCGTAATATGCTCTGACCACGACAAATTCTCACAAACGATCACACCAAGATCGTTATGGGATCGTACAGTGTCCAAAAGATGCTCACCCAGCATATATGTCCTACGCGAATGATTGCCCCCGAGATGCAAAACAACACATTTATCTATATTCAGTGGCAAAAGCCAGTCCGAGCACCATTGAGATATTGAATCCAGATCTTCCTGTAGAGTTCTGTGTTGGGTGGAGTAATTAAAAATCTTCGTGTCGTCGGCATAAAAAGCACAGTCAGACCGGATGTGACGAGATAAGTCACTGGTATATAATATAAACAACAGCGGCCCAAGAACAGATCCCTGGGGTACGCCGCTCTGTACCACTCTGTCTGTCGAAAAAGAACTCCCGATGCGAACGCAGAACTCTCGGTCAGACAAAAAGGATTTTATCCAAAGGAGAAGTTTTCCCCGAATCCCACAATGTTTCAACTTATGAAACAACCTCTGCCTAGGCACCCGATCAAAGGCCTTGGAGAAGTCCAAATAAATAACGTCCATCGCCTCCCCCCTGTCTAAAGCCGCAGTCCAGCTGTTGATGCACCCCAGTAAATTCGTCATGGTTGATTTACCATGATTTACCATTTACCCTTGACGAAGCCATGTTGCTGTTTTGGAACCAATTTGTGTTCATTGGCAAAATTACGAATTTTTTTTATATGGAATTGTGAACCATACTCTTTTGCAGAATTTAAAGACAGTCTTAGAATATGAATGACTGTGTTCTTCTGATTTTTGTGTTGATTCGTTTTGATTTTTTTTCTGATGATTGGGTACACGAGATTTAATACCATGTTATTTTGTTTATTGGATACCATTTTGTCTATAAGATAGGAGTTGTAACCGTTGTTTGAAGCTATCTGTTTAATAATATATAATTCTATCGAAAATTTATTTGAATTCAGAGTTACATTCAAAAGTCTATGAATAAAACTATTAATGCTGACATATTTTGGTTGGTGGGGTGATTTGAAGTTTTATGTAATGTAATATCTGTATGTGTGGGTCTGTAAAAAATACTCAGATCATGTGAATTATCTAGTCTTGTTATTGTGAGGACAAGAAAATTAATACTGTGGTTCTTTTCTTCTTCGATTGTGAATTTGATTTTTGGATGGAGTTTAAAAATATGTAATAGTTTTCGGTCGGTGCCTTTGAAACAATAAGAAAATATCATCTACATATCTCTACCAATAAAGGAAGCATTTGCTTATCGAATTTAGGTGCATTTTCGTGTCTAAATCATCCATGAAAATTTCAGCTAAAATTGATCTGAGTGTATTTCCCATTATTGAACCCTTCTTATAAATAAGTTTGAGCAATGTGTGATAATGTGATACTCCAGATCTGAGATTGAAAAAAATATAATTAAAACGAAAATTAAACCTAAGCCCGCTCAATGAGAGAAACATTCCCCAGAAAAAACATGGTAGGTCTTCTCGCGTAAAAGCCTATCATTTCATCAAACGGAATGCGTAAGAGAAGCAAATGAAATAGCTATTTAGTCTGGAACTTACTCGGAGCCTAGGGAAAATCACAACTTTGTAGATTGCACATCGAATTTATCTGTTCGTTTGAAATTCTCTGCATATACACGCAGTACCCTCCTGATTACGTCGTTTACGTGCAAAGCATTAGGCCGAATATTTCACATTGGTATTCCAAGAGCTCAAAGGCTACTTTGGGCATGTTCGGATTTTTAATTTGAGGGCACAATAAATTTGATTTTAATGCTGTTTGCCTAGTAGGGATTTTGTTTTTTCTTGCTCGTGTAGGAAAGGCTCAATTATATATATACTAACTGACAAAGAAACTGCAACACCCAGAAGGATCTGTTTAAATTTTACATTTTTTTTTTTGGTAAAACATAGATAGTATAACAAGGAGTAATTGATTGAAATTTTAAGAAAAAAGCGGAGGGTTTACAATTTTTTTCAATAAATTTGTTAATAATGTATTTGTCCATCGCGATTATCTATACACTCCCTGTTCCGTCTCATTAGAGACGGCCCTGTCGTTCGAAATTAGTTTGTCATACGATACTTATGTCTTTTACGTTGATATACGATCTAGCAGTTTTGAGATTGTTTCAAACTGTTTATTTTTACTCGACACTTCAGATTATTGGTTCTCTAATTATTATATATGTCCTTAGAAAACATGGAAAGTCAATTAGAGATTTGGATATATTTATGCCTGTTAATTTCACATGACGCAGCATTTGGAATTACAAACTGACTCTATCCTTCTTTACTTGCATTATTCTCATGATTTTTCTGTAACCTATTGGTTACAGAAAAATCTTCTTATCTTCTTATTAGAAGATTTGGTTTGTTCATCCAGTCCAATCAATTACGGTAATTTCCCTCTTTTTGTTAGAGGGGGCGCATCGAGCACCTCTAAAGTTCAGTCTTTGAAAAGACTGTGAAATCATTATTATTCGTGATAATCGAAGTGTTCGCATGTAGCCCTTGCTACATCATGCATTCATTCGAGTAATAGTCAAAGTTGTCGCGTGTAGCCGTAGCTACATTATGCATTATTCTCTGAATAGTCAAGTTGTTCGTTTGTAATTGTGCAAGCTTAACGCGATTGCTGTGAACGTATCAATCCATCTTACACTTGTTTATAGTGTAATTGTCATCACATTAGCTTGGTTTCATATACAGTGATACCAAATTATATTAGTTTGTTTTGTTATAAGTGTTTTACTTCAGTTCCTCATCATCGTTGTGGTTTATCATTATTAGATAAAGGAAGTTGTGTAGACCACCGCACATAGAGTGTTCTTGAAGTCAAAATCACCGCTAATAATCAAAAATATAGTCCACTAGAAGCCATTGGAATTAATCATCGAGATTAATTAATTTGCAATTGTCTATTATTTTAAAATACTGAATTAATAGGCAAAAACTACGGTAAACTAACCGTGGTACGAAACACCCCCCAACACATCTTGGCATTGATGCAATAAGATGGTCTATTTCTTCTGGAGGGATACTATCCCAAGGTACTTGTAGTTTATGTCTCAGAGCCGCCAGAGTCCGTGGGGGCTTGGGTAAATTTCCAAGCCTTCTACCGGTGATGTCCTAAACATGCTCTATGGGCGAAATATCCGGTCATCTGGGCGGCTATGGCAAAAGATTCACATGAGTTGCTTCAAAAAAGTTTAAACTAACTCTGGCAACATGAGGTCGAACATTATCTTGCTGAAATATTGGATTCTCGAGCCGGTTAAGGTAAAGGAGAACATATGGCTCCACTATTTCTTGAAGGTAACACTGCGCTGTCATGTTACCTCGAATAAAGACTAAGGGAGACCTACTTGCATGTGCAATAGCACCCCATACCATAACGCCTACTGTCTGGTGTACATGACGCTCAATATCAAGCTGAGGTTCACGTCTTTCTACCCTACGTCGTCTAACCCTTCTTCGGCCACCATGTACGCCCAAGGAGAATCGAGATTCACCTGAAAAGATGACCTGATGCCATTTCACATTCCAATGTTGACGTTCTCTGCACCACTGTAATCGTTGACGGCGATGCTCAACCGTCAGAGGTAACACAAGATGGGGTCGATAATGCTGCAGTCCAAAAGACCTTATCCGGTGGTAAACTGCTCGGACAGTTACAGGATGGCCTTGTTCTCCTAACCACTGATCAGCCAAAGATCGAGTTGTCGCAAATCGGTCTCTAATAGCCATGAGTCTTAGACGTCGATCTTGAACTTCATTTGTGCCCTTTCGATGTCCGGTGCCTACTCTTCTTCGATTTTGGATATTATCAAACCACTCTTGACAACATCTCATAACAGTAGTTGGATTTCTGTTCGTACGGTTAGCGATTTCTGGAAATGGCAACCCCGCCTTCCGTAGACCATTAATTCGACCTCTTTCAAATTAAAAAAAACGACTACATATTCAAGTAACAAAAAAAGTTTACATGAAAAGAACTTCACGATTTTTTTCTCCGAATTTTAATCATTAACTCCTTGCTATACTATTATATGTTTTACCAAAAAAAATTTAAAATTTAAACAGCTCCAGCTAGGTGTTGCAGTTTATTTGTCAGTCAGTGTATTTTGTATTTCTTGAATCTGTTCAGCCACAGCAAGCCTGATGGTTTTTGGAAGAAATAACTCAGCTTGTAATATCACTACGAAACTCGAGTCACTGTATAATCGGTAAATAAAGTGATAGGAAATTTCTCATTTCATTCCATTTGCATTCTATGTTCCATCTTAATTTCGGAAAGACCACGAGGTCTTTGAATGTGATATATATTTTTTTTTATTATTTTCATTTTGTGGACTAAAGATTATCGGTTAGAATCTCAAATCACCTTAGATGATAATAAAGAGAAGAGGAGTACTTTCGAAGAATTTCTTGAGGTTCTGTTAGGCAGTTTTGGAGTGTAATTTGGTTTTCATAATACCGTTATGAAACAGCGCCCTTTCCACTGAATTTTGAAAAAGTTTAATCAAAATATTCTATATTTTTTTCCATTCTTTCATCCCTTTTTGAGGCTGTGTTATGGGTGTTAATTCTTATGTCTACTAAAATCGAAGCAATGTTTCTACGTCATTTATTTAAATCATTTTAAAAAGTTTTCATGAAAAATTTACATAAAATTGAAATTTTTAGTGAGAATAGTAGAATTAATCTCTTTGACATACAGGGTGTTTCAATAAAAGCGCAATATTTGAATTACGAGCCATCTTTGACAGTCATAGTGTCACATGATTTTGACATGACAGATCGAAACTTGACGGATGGAAGTTAGTAAACATGGAGCATTACATGGTAGAACAATGATTGTCAAAAATTATTATTGAAATAGTGAAAGTTTAATTGCCACGATTCGTAAACTGCGTCCAATGTTAGGTCGAAATAATGTGTATAATTCACCTACTGTGAAAAGAATAATGAAAAAATTCGAAAGTACTGGTTCAGTCAGTGATATGGAACATAAAAGACTACCTCGTAGAGGTGGTTCAGAACAAAACATCACGGCAGTTTGCGAGAGTGTGTCAGAAAGGCCAGAGACGTCAATTCCCCATCAGGCACAAGAATTGGACATTTCAACAGGCACTCTTCAGCGATATTCTCACTAAAGATTTACAGCTGCATGCCTACAAAATCCAACTGACTCAACAACTTCTGTCAGTAAACCATGAACAGCGAAGAGAATTCACCAATTGGATCCTTGAGCAGAATTGACCTCCACGCTTTTGCGATTTAACGCCTTTAGACTTCTTGCTTTGGGGTTATCTGAAGTCACAGTTTTATGCCAATAAGCCTGTAACCATCGAAGCATTGTACCCCGAAACTAGACACTGTATCAATGAAATACCACCACATATATTCAATAACGTTATTGAAAATTTCATCAAAAGTGTACCACAAAGCACAAGCAGCAAAGCCACAAGCAGTGACGGCCATTTACAAGATATTTTGTTTCATACATAACCAAAATGCATATTTTCTGAATCAATAAACATTTCAATACTCTGCTACAGAAAACCATGTTCTACCGAAGACTGAAATCTTGCTCTCTTATTGAAACACGCTTTATGAGACTTCGAAAAAGCCTGCTATCAAGTATATTAGAAAACCCCCTTCTTATCATCTTATTTTTTTTACCTGAAACTTCATTCTGTGATGAAATCGACAAAGAAATATTTTTTATATTGATTAAGGTTTTAATTTCACTTATTCAAACAGAAAGAAAATTTCTAATAATATTTCAATCAATGAGGGTATAATATCCTGCCCCCAGACAATTTCCCATCTTTATAAATGGGGTTTCCCCACAATTTTATGAATTTCTCATCAGCCGTTTCCTCTATCAACCGCAAAGAATTGGGTAAAATCAAGAGTTAATAAAATTTGCACGACTGAATTCAGTTGAGAAATGAAGGTAATTTCCCACACTGAACTGATTTAATTTTGCACCTGAAAGTGGACGGCCGGCTTTATGGAGGCTTCAGTGGGCTCTAAATCCCAGGAAAAAATTGGCTTCAGTTCTTTGAGCTGAAGAGCAATCTACGAATTTAATTGGAGGTGTGACCATCCTGGATATAAATAATTAATGGACCTATATGTGTGGGTTACTTGACACACATTGAAACGACTATGAGCAATTTATAAGAGTAATGACTTGACGTTATGAGATTTGTCTGGTTCGAACTTTTATTGCTGAAAAAATGAGACTGATTTGTTACAGTCATCGACGATTGAACTTCATTGAAATAATCGAAAATTCATCATTCTAAAGTTGACAAATTCAGTTTATTCAAAATATAATTTTCAGAAAAACTCCTCTCATATTTTCGATTAGTGGAGGAATAATTGATATTTGTGAAGGGATTTTTTTCTGGATAGAAGATTATTTCATTATCTTCAATATTCAACAGGGTAATTCTGTTATACTTCCTTCAAATTTTAAATTTTAAGAAATTTCATATAAACTTTTCAAATTTAAATTAAATAAAGGTCTAAGAAACATAGCTCCTTTTTTGGTAGACATATAGAAATGAGATTCATTACACAGCATCAAAGAGAGCTGAGAAAATTGAAAATAAATAGAGAATATTGAGCGAGCTTACTGGATCTTGAGAAATACATTATATAATCCCTGTGTATTTTCTTTGGACGAACATAGTATACGAATTGTAATTAAGAAACCATTTGTGACCTTTCTTAGTTTGAAATAACACGAGGTCGTGTAAGTATGACAGATATTTTTTATTGATTGTTTCAATTTTGCTGGTTTGAAAGTGGACTGAAGATTATCGATGGGACACTCCAATTTTTTTTCTGAAAATGTGCTACATATTTATAATGGTTTGTGGAGCAATATCTTAGCATGGTACTACACCTATCTGTACAGTTGATGGTACCATTAACAGTGAAAAATATTGTGGCATTCTAAACGATTTTCTCCCTGAAACGGCGCATGATTTATGTCAAGAAGTGTGGCGTTTTCAGCAGGATAATGCAAGATGCCATACTTCAGCCTATACTCAAGCTTGGATGCAAGAACATCAATTAAAAACCATTTCATGGCCAGCAGCTTCACCAGATCTTAGTCCCATGGAAAACATATGGGGATTAATGAAGATTGATTTAATTCAGTCAGTTTTACAGTCCTGGAATACTATCATCGAAAATTATGGCTATGATCTAGTTTCAGGTGCAGCTCGACGTTTAGTCAAGTGATTACAGCTGAATGGAGGTTGTATCGGGTGTTTGTTTAGAGTGATAGAACATTAAATTGAAATAAAACACATATAAAATAAAATTGAAGCAAATTTTTTTTTATTTCAAAGATACTTCAATGATATTTATGTTTTGAAAATAATTTCTGGCATATGTCCACCACGACTAGCTCTGAGGAACGTCATTCGACCAGACCAATTTTGGACCACTTGTTCGTGTAATTCAGGCCTTATTTAATCAATAACACGAGTTATGTTGGCTTCCAAAGCGTCTTTTGTTTCTGGTTTATCAGCATAAACCAATGACTTGCCATAACCCCAAAGAAAATAATCCAGTAGAGTCATGTCGCATGATCTTGGAGGCCAATTAATTGGACCATTTCTCGAAATACTGTTATCCCCAAATACTGATTTCAATAAATCAGTTGTTACAGTAACAGCATGAGGTGTAGCACCATCTTGTTGGAACCAAAACACTATTGGGTCGATACCTTTCAAATTATGAAACAAATAATCATTAATAATCATAAATCTGTAACGAGCATCATTCACTGAAACACTAGCTTCAGCATGGTTTTCACAGAAATATGGACACGCCTCCAGCGTGTAAAGCACACCATACAGTGCATTTTTCTGGATGCAATGGAACCTGCAGAACTTCTTGAGGATTGTTTTCACTCCATATACGTCAATTTTGCTTGTTTACATAGCCGTTCAACCATAGATGAGCTTCATCACTAAACACAATTTTACGATAAAAAAGTGGATCAACTTCAAGCTGTTCTAGGGTCCAATCAGCAAAAAAACGACGCCAATTATGGTCAAGTGGCTTTAGTTCTTGAACCAGTTGGATATTGTATGGGTGTAGACCAAGATGTTTACGGAAAATTTTCCATGTGGGAGATGCACAGAGATTATGTAAACTATAAATTTCAAGAAGTGCTCTATAAGTTTGTGAATAGAACACTGATTTTGAAAATAATTTTCAACACTTTCTAAACGTTGTTGCGGCGTGAGTCTTTTCATGATTATTCGTCAATGCTTACTAAATAGAAATGTCAAAACAATATGGCTTCTTCCTTCTGTCAAAACTCGGTTATCCCTATCGAATGTTCTATCACTCTGAAAAAACACCCGATATGTTATTCATGAAAAGATTCCTTTATATTTTTGATCTTGTATGACATTTAAGAATTTTAGATGTCTACTTAAATAAAAAAATCTGTTTCGAAAAGATTTTGATTTTTTTTTCAACAAATTACGGAAGGGTTTCATAAAATTTTTTTGTTTTCATATTGAAATATTAGCGGCTTCCAATGAATATACCCTTTAAATTCATGCTATTTTTCCACTTGGTTTTTGAGAAATTAGTATCAAATTTCAATATTGAAAAATCAAAACTGTGTAAGAAATTTCGACCTTCTTCTGCAATGGTTGTGATGGTAAATAATTTGTGTTTATCCTCCTTCGTTTCAGACATAATCACCAAAGATAATGGAGTTGAAGTCATAAATATCGATAACGATGGAATAATTTTATCATCATACCGTGCCGAAACGGCTAACGGATAGTCACTACACGATGCTGAAACTAAACACACCTCATTAAGTTGTGCCTTTATCAGCCTAAATCTTGTTAAACGAACTGTTACGCTGTATTTTGTACAACAGAGTCCACATCGATGTTTGTCGTGTTGGAAAATAGCCCGAAACGTGTTTGTTTCAATGTGCAGAATCCACGGACGATTGGTGATGCATTATAATTTGTGGAATGCATCAGAGCGAGAGTTCGATAATGATGCATTTTCATAATTTTAAAATAGTTACGTCGTGTATTTCGATAATGTTTGATTTTGACGTGAAATTGGTTAGAATACGATGAATTGTTTCGATGCCTAATGTTTATATAAGAATTAGATGGTTTCAAAACTATGCCACGACTGGAACTAAATAGGTTCTGTTACTAGTTTCGTAATGTATTCTTTCTCCAAGTCTACTTCGAGGAAGATATGCTCAATCTGCAGAAAAAGTTATACAGGCTGTCCAACGAAAACTTAACACCTCGATTTTCCGACTTCAAATAAAAATGGAAAATTTGCTCGGAACCAATTTCTGATCCGAGGGCAATCAATTTTGCCACTTTTTCCATCCCATCAGGTTTTTATGATGGGATAAATTTGGCTCATACCTATTTAAGTTTTTAGATTTTATCTGAAATAGCTATGAGCCAAATTTATCCTATCATAAAAACTGAAGAAAATGAAAAATTCATTTCTCTATCGTACTTTGGTAGCATGAGTCAAAAAATGGCCAATAGTTTTTCAAAATCAGATGTCAATATTGCCTTCAAAACGCAAAACAAATTATCATCGGTATTATTTAACGCAAAGGACCCTACTCCAAACATACACAAATCAGGAGTTTATGAGTTATCTTGTTCTACGTGCAGTAATAAATATTTAGGACAAACAGGACGTTCCTTCAAGCTGAGGTTCAACGAACATAAAATCAGTTTCATAAAAAATAAACAGAATTTTACTTTTGCCACTCATTGTCTAGAAAACGGTCATTCCTTTCCGACAATAGATAATCTTGAAATTTCACATGTAGAATCAAAAGGGGAGAAACTCGATTATCTAGAATCTGTTGAAATTTTCAAATTAGTTCACAATAACAATAATGTAAAAATAATGAATGACTGTACGGAGCTATGTAAATCAAAAATATTTGAGATATTTAAACAGTAACATCTGTTTAAAACCTTTTTCAACGAACATAAAATAAATTTTATGAAAAGTAAACAAAAATTCAACTTTTGCCACTCATTCTTTAGAAAACAGTAATTCCTTTCGACAAAAAAAATCTTAAGAAAATTTTACATGTAGATTCAAAAGAAAAAAACTTGATTATTGAAACTTTCAAATTCGTTCACAATAAAAATAATGCAAAAAATAATGAATGACTGTATGGAGCTTTGTAAATCCAAATATTTGAGATATACAACAAAATAATGTAAAAATAATGAATGACTGTACGGAGCTATGTAACCCCAAAAATTATTTGAGATATTTAAATGGGTACCATCTGTTTAACAACCTTCTTTGTGGATTGCTGACATTCCGATATCTGTTAGAAGGCCCCTCTTAACCCGGTTTTTTATCACGTTCCGATTGTAAACCTCTGTACCACTAGTAAGTGTTACCTAGAATCCATTGAAATATTCAAAATATTTATCACTTTTGTTTAAATACCACTGTACCACTTTTAGGTCTTCAGTTGTCCAATGATGGGATAGTTCATTTCCCGAAACTCGAGTCACAAGAAAATGTGTAATATATCTTTTTTTGGTAGTAAAACATAGTAATTTCTACAATTTGTTTTAATTATGATCAACTACCAAATAGTAACGGCTGAAACAATTCAGTATCTGAAAACTTATATTACTGAATGGAAGTGAATGGTGCCTATTTTCAGCATTTAATACACCAATCACAAAAGAAAGTACTCTTCCACTATTTTACCTGTCATTACATTATTAGTGGAAATTTTGAAGCGAAATTTCAGAATCAGATAGTACTCGATAAGATCTTCAAAATGAGGTATCGCAACACCCCTCATCCCTATTCAAAATCAAGGGGTTGTACTCAGCCCCGTTAAGGGGTTGCAGTTACGGAGATGCGAAGAGCGGAAAAGTTGTTTCTTCTCAAATCAGAAATGGATGGGTTCGAGCGATTTCCGAATTTTCATTTCATAGCCGGAAAATCGAGCTGTTAAGTTTTCGTTGGACCACATGGAAAGCATGACCTTATATCCAAGTAAGAGGTGAGCTATTTAAAATTTGCATTTCTAATGAGTTTATTAGGCAGATTCAATCTATAATAATTGTCTCTGTTCCATGACATATTTAAACTATTTTAGTCCTTTTTCTACAGTATTTATGTATTTCATTTCGTGATTTTTCATTTCAAACAATTTTTGGTGGAGTTTTCTGTCTCAAGTTGTCTTCATATATATATATATATATATATATATATATATATATATATATATATATTGTTTGCAAAAACTGAGGAAATGGATTTTCCCAATATGCAATATGCCGGGTGTTGAAAAACAAAGTTTCATTATTTTGAAACATGATTATAGACCTCGAAATAAGTAAAAATTTCATATAAACAAGGGTCCCCAAATGAGCCAACGGAAGTGGATCTGAAGCACGTCGCCTTTATGCAGAGGCTTATCCCGATCGTCAACTTCCTTCTCATGAGACGTTCAATAAAGTTTTTAGACAATTGAGGAAAACTGATTCCTTAAAAAAAACGCTCGTGATACTGGACGTCCAAGATCTGTAAGTACTCCAGAAGTTGAAGAACAAACTCAAAATATTGTGACTGAAAATCCCGGTACAAGTGTGAAAAGAATTTCAGCGGAAGTAGGATACTATTTGGTCCCCTTGTCTGGAGAACCATGCATCAACAACATCGATTCCATATTCAGCGCGTGAAAGCTCTTAATCCTCCTGATCATCAAGCAAGAGGCATTCTCTCAATGGGTTTTAACAAAGATTGTTGAACATCCGCATTTTACTTCTAATATCCTTTTCACTGTTGAAGTCGGCTTTACCAAAGATGGAAATTTTTAACTTTCATAATTGCCTTATTTGGGCGGATGAAAATCCACACGCCATTCAGGAATCCAGGCATCAACAGCGTTTTAGTATAAATATCTGGCTAGGTATTTTAGGAGATCGTTTGTTGAACAAGTAGTTTTAGTACGGAATTTAACAGGAACCGCAATCTTTATTTTCTGCTTTATTTCAAAATACCTTGCCCGATTTTCTAGACGTGGTACCTTGAAATCAGTGGATGAATATTTGGTTTATGCAACATGGAGCGCCCCCACATTATACACATGCTGTTAGGGAACATTTAGATAAAACATTTCCCAGAAGATGGATAGTACTAGGAGGACCAGTGCCGTGGCCCGCTAGATCTCCCGATTTGAATCCTTTGGACTTTTGTATTTGAGGTTATTCGAAAAGTTAAGTATATGCAACGTCAATGAATAACATCGAAGAGTTGCAACCTCAGATTGAACTATACTGTTAAACGATCCGAACACAACCAGGTCTTTTCGAAAGAATTCGTAATTCCTCTATGCGACGATGTACTTCCTGCATTGAAATGGACGGTGGTCATATGGAACATCTTCTGTAAAACACTAGTGGTCAAAAATAAATCGAATATATTCTATAATTTATCGTATTTGGTTGCGTTAGTAGTTAATATTTTGAAAACCGAAAATCGCTCATATCTCCAAAACGACATGTTTGTATGAAATTTTTTACTCATTTTGAGGTCTAGAATTAGCTCCCAAAATATTGAAACAAAGTTTTTCAACAACCCAGTGGAAATAAATGAACTGAATTTCACACGAAATTATTTGAATTCAGTACCCCATATTGAATCGCATGATCTTAGAGGTAAAACCATTACAGTTGATTATTGTAAGATGTTACGTATCAGTGAAATCCATTTAATTTAATTCACAAAGGTAATAAAACTTCTAACTACACATCAGAACTCAATGTTTACAATTTTTGTCCGAAATGAGTTTTTGCCATTTTTTCCGCGAATCAATTTACCTAAAAAAAACTTCATCAATTATCCCGCTTCATGTTTCATTAATTTCAGTAAAATGCGTATAAGTAATTATTGTAGAAGGGCTATTTCCAGCACAGCAATAAAGAAGATACATAATGGTTTAAAATGAACGTAATTAAACAAATGGTTTCAGAGGAGAAATAGAATTTACTTGGTAACAATTATCCTTGTTCACACGAAAGTATATTAGTGTTTTTTTAATTAAATTATGCCAAACCAGGAGGAAATATATTTTTGCGGAATCACATAGTTCATGGATTTTTATGACCGAGTTAATTAATTCGTAATTTGATGTGTTCAACAGTTAATCAATTATGAAATAGATACGCGCTGATTATTTTTCCGGTTTTCAGCAAGAATCACAACGTGGTTATTAAAATCCAACATCATACTTTTGCGTATTTGTTCAAGGGAACAGCGTACTGTCGTTGCACCCAAACGTCTGTAATTCTCGAATTTTGAGCCGTAAATGAAAAAACTTTCGAACGGAAGAAGCTGAAATTTTCTATACTAAATTATTATAGACACTTACAGATGGGTGGCAGTTTCATAGCAGAAGAAAAGAGTTCTTTTTTGATTGCGAAGTAAAAATATGTTAAAAAAGAATTAAATAAGAACTAAGTTCGTTTTATATCACTTTCATTATTGAATATACAGTTATTGTAGTTTTGTAGTAATCACTATATTTTCAAACTGAATAAAACAAATTGTTTTTCAACGATTCATTGAAGGCTTGTAAAAAACTTCGAGAAGTGGGGTGGGCCAAAGGTCTATTTGCTTGATTACTAGTTTCATTTCTAAAACGTATTTGTACTTACACATTTCTATCGATTCCAAGGTGCCAAGTTTAATGCGTTTCGCTTCTAAAGGGCCTTTCAATGGTAACGCCCCATTTTTAAATTGACATTAATCACGCATGGCAGCCACTGTTTATTTGCGACATTGACAGTTGTATTTGTCAATGTCTACCATTTAATCACGGAGAGGTACACACTCCAACAACGTTTATAGATAATCCAAATTTATTATGAAAAACCGCGAGCTGTTACTCTAACTTTACGTGCTTTAACTTCAATTTTTGGTCGTTATAATCTTCCAGATAAAAGGACAGTTGAACGGTTAGTGAAGAAGTTTGAAACAAATTGTACACTTCATGATGTTATAGTGCCAGTGAGACACAGAAATGCAAGAAGTGAAAAGAATATGGCTGCCGTACGTGAAAGTGTTCGTGAAGACCAAAATTGATCGATTTCTCGACGTTCACAAGAACTAGGCATCTTCCAGACGTCTTTGTGACGAATTTTACGAAAAGACCTTGGTTTACATCCATACAAAATTGTTTTAACCCAAGAACTCAAATGAACAGATCATTTAAAACGTCGTGTATTCGGTAATTGGTGCTTAGAAAAAATCTGAAGAAATGGACCGATAAATTATCCGCCTCGTTCTTACGATTTAACTTCATTGGACTTCTTTCTTTGGGATTACATTAATTCATTGGTTCACAGCAATCATCCAGCAAACTTAGACGATTTACCGATCAATATTGAACGAGTAATTGCTAACATGCGACCAGATTTCTGTGAAAGAGTTTTGGAAAATTGGGTTCAACGACTTCATTGCTGCCAGCGTTTCCGTCTAAATGATATTTTATTTCATAACTAATGGTATCCATTGTTCTTCATAATAAAATAAAAAATTCAATAATTTTCAAACAATTAATGTGTTTTATTTATACAAACGAAAATGGGGCACTGTTAATGATAATGTTAATGAAAGACCCTTTAGATGATTGTCCGATTCTGAGAAGACTTGATTGGTTTCGAAAAAATGTTTCGCAAGATTAGAGATAACTTGTTCCTAAATTATGATTGATGTTCTCCGAACCTTTTATGGAAAGATAGCCTGTTTTGTCTCACATTACGCTAACACACTTCTGATAACTTAATTTATAAACTCTAGAACTATTCAGCCGGTTATTTTTGTCTTTGACATTAAAAAAAGTTATGTGAGTGTTTGAAAGCTATTATTAGGTTAATTATTGAAATTATTTGGGTAATTTCTTGTAAGACTGGTCCAAAATATGTCAGTTTTACAAATCTTTGCAATTTTTTCCTGTTTTAGATTTTGGGTATATTTATTTGTTTTTCTTTTTTTTTTCGTGAAAGAATTTATGGTTTATGTTTCGAACAGATTGTTTGCAGCTTTTTTTCATTGTATTCAGTTCCCTTTGCCACCTTATATTAATAAGAGGAATTGAAAATGCTCGAGTTATTCCGTAATAAAAAGTGATGGAAAACGAAGAAATTTCTGATTTCATTCCCTATTAAAACGAAGATTCACAAACTAATGGACTACTCTATTCAGAAATGAGTTAAACCGAAACCAAGAGGGGAAAAGAAAATGGATTTCTTAATCACCAGTAGAGAAAAAACAAAAAATGATCAAATTGCTATATGCACCGATATAACTAAACTTTTTTTCTGATGTTGAATTCTTTTAATCCAAGAATAGAAAATCAGAAGTACAGACCATGATGGAAAGCTTCGCTTTGGCTTGAGAATCAAGCCAATCTTTTTGAAACTAAGCTAAGCTGCTGAATCTATAGTCAGGAGATCTCAATATCAATTATAGTCCGTCTTTAAGGTATCCGGAAAAAACAAAGCAAAATTGTAATTATTTAGTATATATTTTCAATGCTTGAATTAGAAAATTATAATATTATTTACTTATAAAACCTCCATTTAACTGTGGGTTAACACTTGACTAAACGTCGAAGTACACCCGAAACTAGATCACCTTTATAACTCTTGGTGATGGTAGTCGAGGACTGTGAAACTGACTGAATTAAATCATCTCTATTTCGTGGCACCGCTCGTTAAGCTTCAATCTTCATTATTCCCTAAATGTTTTCAATGGGACTAAGATCGGGTGAAGTTGCTGGCCATGAGATGGTTGTCACTTGGTGTTCTTGCATTCAAGCTTGAATATGGGCCGAAGTATGGCATCTTGCATCATCCTACTGAAAACGTCACCCTTCTGGATATAAAGCATGTATCGTTTCAAAGAAAAAATCGTTTAGAACGCCATAATACTTTTCACTATTAATGGTACCATCAACTATAGAGAGGGTTTATTGGTGCTATTTACAATTGCAAGAATTGCTTTCACAAGTAAGAGCAAACAGATTTAAATACTAATAAAATACAAATATTGCAACACAAAGATAGAAACAGATAGCTAAGCAGTTTTCCAGAACGTCATAATAATTCTAAAATTTAAATTGCAAAGATAAAGTCATATTTATGAATTAAAATAAACAAACATTAATATTTGCATGGTTAGTAAATATAAAATAACATTTACACCTCAAAATTGAAAGATGTACAGGTGATCATATTTGTTACAATACTATTAAATTGAAGTGTATAGATAAACACAATATTCACAAACTAAAATTAATAAATAACATCTACAGAGGGGCATTGCACCACGCTGAGATTTTGCTTCCCAACCATAATTTTGGTGGGAAATTTGGAAATTTGAACGGTAAAAGGTTGTTTCGATATGATTTTTAAGTGATTTCCACTCACTTGGAAACAACTTTCATCAGATATAAAGACATTACTAAAATTATCTTTTTGAATACGTTGACAAAATTCTGTCCTTCGTCCCTCTTGTAAAGGTGTCATTATAGAAATGTTTTTTGGTTTCCTTGATATGTATCGGGAGTTTTTTTAGAGTGATAGAACTTTCGATGTTGTTTTGACATTTCTGTTCAGTAAGCTTTGACAAATTATCATGGAAAGACTTACGCCGCAAGACTCACGCCGCAACACCTTTTATAAATTGTTGGAATTTATTTTTACAATCAGTGTTCTATTCGCGAAACTTATGGAGCACTTCGTGAAATTTATGGTTTACATAATCGTCCATCAGAGCAGCTTATTCGAGGAACTATCGATAGATTTCGGACAACATTTTCTCTACTCGATGCAACAACAACAACAAGATAAAGAACTGTACGTACAGAAGAAAATATCGCTGCTGTAAGTCATAGTGTTAATGATGATCCAGTTGGACTCTGTGCATCCACGTCATGGAAAATTTTGCGTAAAAATCTTGGTCTACACCCATACAAGATCCAACTGGTTCAAGAACTAAAGCCACTTGAACATAATAAGCGTCATTTGTTTGATTGTTGGGACCTAGAACAGCTTAAAGATAATCCACTTTTTTATCGTAAAATTGTGTTTAGTGATGAAGCACATTTATGGTTGAACGGCTATGTAAACAAGCAAAATTGCCGTATATAGAATGAAAACAATCATCAAGAAGTTCTGCAGGTTCCATTGCATCCTGAAAAATGTAAGGTGTGCTTTATACGCTGGAGGCATCATCGGTCCATATTTCTTTGAAAACGATGGTGGAGCTAATTTTACAGTGAATAGTGCTCGTTACAGATCGATGACGATTGATCATTTGTTTCAAAATTTGAATGGTATCGACCCAGAAGTGTTTTGGTTCTAACAAGATGAAGCTACACCTCATGCTCCTACCGTAAGAATTGATTTATTGAAAGAAAGATTTGGCGATAACATTATTTCAAGAAATGGTCCAATTAATTGGCCTTCAAGATTATTTTCTTTGGGGTTATGTCAAGTCATTGGTATATGCTGATAAACCAGAAACAATAGACGATTTGGAAGCCAACATAACTCGTGTTATTGATGAAATAAAGGCCTGAATTACTCGAAGAAAATGGTACAAAATTGGTCTGGTCGAATGCGGTTTCTCAGGCTATCTTGAAGGACAAATGCCGGAAATTATTTTTAAAACATAAATGTCATAAAATTATCTTTCAAATAAAAAAAATATTGGCTTCAATCTTAATTTGAATGTGTTCTATTTCAATTTAAACTTTTATCACTCTAAAAAAACACCCGATATTTTGGATTGAAGTCGCTGTATACTTTGAATATTGGAAGTTTCAGCACATCCTCAGAATTGGATACCGTATGTACAAATTGGTTTTATAATGGCTCTATAAATCAATACCTTATTTTGGAGGGATAGTTCCGATTTTCCGCTAATTTGTAAAGTTTTGATATTTATTTGTGTCTTTTTAGCTTGAATTTGTTTCTTCAAGCGAGGCGTTGGTCCAAGTGAATCGTGTATTTCAACTATTCTTTCAAATAAAAAGAAAAGTGGCTCCAATCTTAATTTATATGTGTTTTATTTCAATTTCAAGTTCACTAAAAAAAACATCCGATAGCTTTGTCTTTTCGGTGACGGTTTTTGGTCATACTTTTATAATTCGTTGATTTCGAAATCTGTCAGCCAATTTGCGAAGCCCTAGGCACGGATTGTGTCGTCCTTAGGCCAATAAAACGTTCAAATTGTTTTCGCGGTCTTGCTGAAACTGGTCTAAGCCTCATATCTGTGCCATTTTTTATCCTCTTTATTGTCTCATATACAGCACTTTTTACCAGTTCAGTCAATTGCAATAACCTCTTCTATACAAATATCCTCCCTGTTTTCTTTTTTCTAGTTACGATTTTGAACCTGTTGACAATCAACAATATTAGACAAATAGATTTGCCATGCAACTTTGGCCATAGCCGACTATCTGCACAACCTAAATTTATACATTAATCTTGTCTTAGAATGTTATAAAAACGAGGTATATTAAAATTATGAAAAATAATAAATTCCGGATACAGTTAGGAAAAGAACTCTAAAAATCTGTCGTACATTTTTCGATAATATCATCCATACATTGCCATCTGAATGGCTCTTCAGTTGAAAGCGAACGGAATATGGAGCTAACGATAGGTATAACAAGTTGTTGAAGTTGCTTTTTACACATTCAGAAATGCGATAACACATTCTGGCTGCAATTAAATTTTTTTTGCAATTTCAACGTTATCGAACTCGAGCAACATTCGATGAAAAAACATTATGGCATGTTTCCAACATGTTGGCAATACGACAGCAAACATCGGGTATTTCTAGTAATGGGATTGATTCCGTCTCATTTGCTGAATGGTATTTATTGATTGGGGAAGAAGAATGTAAAGCTCATCATGTCTAAAACATAGGCGGCTACACGGATTTTGAGTTTTTGCGAATGATGTTCGGCAAGTGAAAATTTTGATTTTAAATATCGGGTATTTCTTTGAGAGTGATAGAACTTTAAATTGAAATAAAACACATTTGAATTGAGATTGGAGCCAAATTTTTTTTTATTGAAAGAAAACTTCATGACTTTATGTTTTAAAAATAATTTCCGGCATATGTCCACCACGACTAGCTCTGAGGAACCGCATTCGACCAGACCAATTTTGGGCCACTTTTTCGAGTAATTCAGGCCTCATTTCATCAATAACACGAGTTACGTTGGCTTACAAAGAGTCTATTGTTTCTGGTTTATCAGCATAAACCAATAACATGACATAACCGCAAAAAAAATTATCCAGTGGAGTTATGTCGCATGATCTTGGAGGCCAATTAATTCGACCATTTCTCGAAATATGTTATCGCCAAATCTTTCTTTCAATAAATCAATTGTTACTACGGTAGCAGTAAGAGGTGTAGCACCATCTTGTTGGAATCAAAAATACTACTACAGCATCGTTTTTAAAGAAATATGGACTGATGATGCCTTCAGCGTGTGGAGCACACCATACAGTGCATTTTCAGGATGCAATGTAACCTGCAGAACTACTTGAGGATTTTTTTCACTCAATATACGCAATTTTGCTTGTTTACAAAGCCGTTCAACCAGAAATGAGCTTCATCACTAAACACAATTTTACGATTAAAAAGTGGATCAACTTAAAACTGTTCTAGAGCCCAATCAGCAACCAAACGACGCTTATTATAGTCAAGTGGCTTTAGTTCTTGAACCAGTTGGAATTCGTATGGGTGTAGACCAAGATATTTACGCAAAATTTTCCATGTGTTGGATGCACAGAATCCAACTTGTCGGGAACGTCGACGAATACACAAATCTGGATAATTATTAACATTATGACTTACAGCAGCGATATTTTCTTCTGGTCGTACAGTTCTTTGTCTTGTTGTTGTTGTTGCATCGAGTAGAGAAAATGTTGTCCGAAATTTATCGATAGTTCGACGAATAAGCTGCTGTGATGGACGATTATGTAAACCATAAATTTCACGAAGTGCTCTATGAGTTGGGCGAATAGAACACTGATTTTGAAAATTTCAACAATTTGTAAACGTTTTCGCGGCGTGAGTCTTTCCATGGTAATTTGTCAATGCTTACTGAATAGAAATGTCAAAACAACATGGCTTCTACCTTCTGTCAAATCACAGTTATCCCTATCGAAAGTTCTATCACTCTAAAAAAAAACAACCGATATTTCTGCTGCCTTCTATTTTCAACATAAAACTTTTTTAAGAAGCAATTCCTCTGAATAATTTATAAAATCATATTTTATACTTTTTGAAAATTTGGCTGGAGTAGTCCGTTTAAAATGGAATGAAATGATAAATTACTTCGTTTAATATCAGTTTTTAGTAACAAACGAGGTAATTTGTCATTTTATTTTATTCCGTCATTGAAAAGTAACATGAAATCTGGGAAGTATATTTTATCTGTCAATTTGAAAAAGGAAAATGAAAATAAACACAAAATTTAAGAGTCATCAAAGTAACGCACCTCACGTCAGGAGCTTTAAATAAAATCCGCTTGCTTGTATTATACTATCACTGCAATGAACAGGTGACCTCCTCAGCCATGTGACATAAGTGTGGACAAGGGCTATTGAGCTATTGAAGAATCTAGGTCAGTTGCTCTAGACATATCCAATGCTTTCATTCATGTCTGGCATAAGGCTCTTCTGAATAAACTCCTTACGTATCGTTTTACCGGGAGTATCAGCGATTGGATGAACACTTTTCTCACAAATAGGAACATTTATGTGGTCTTGGATGGTATCGGTTCCCGTGGTTTCAATGTGTCCGCTGGGGTACCCCATGGTTCAGTTTCGTCCTCCACCCTCTTCTTGATCCGTATAAACCATCTTCTTATTACGACTGAGAATCACATTGTGAGTCTCGTGGATGATAGAACGCTGATTTCTTCTTTCACCAATGATAAACCTTCGAGACATTTCAGTCTCACCTGCATGAACGAATAGGGTCAACTGAATCTGGCGCGATTCTATACCTCGAAGTCTCAAACAGCAACTTTCTCTCGAGAAACTCAGTTCGGGACTTCTAACTTGATGATGGAAAACCACGTGCTTCACCCAAGTGATTCCATGTATCTTCTTGGCGTAACTGTCAACTCTTGGGTCTGTTGAGTGTCTAGATTTATTGATCATTTATTTTTAAATCCGTTTTTTTCACTAAGAAAGGAATTATCATTGATAAAAATTCATATCCTCATAATATTTTTTGAAGATATCGAATAATTTCAATACGTACTGAAAAACGAATTCGCATTCGAAATTTCCAATTCTATTTCAGTCGTGTATCGCTCACGCGAGTTGAAAATTTATGCAAATACGAAAAAGTACGGTTCGCCGCAGTTGTTTCAATCAAAAACTGACAAGCTGTCGACGTCGAAAATATATATCATTAAATCGATTCGGTAACGAGTAAATTCTATTCCAAAAGACGGAAGTTTCCAATTGTATCGGACCGTAAAGCGTCAAATTAATTAAATGAATCATTATTTAGGCATTGTAAGCAGAATGAAGGTTTCCAATAAAAAAAATCGAAAAATGAACTCTCGCTTTAAGCGCTTGTTCAATTTCCCCTGAAAATTCAGAATCTGTGAATTGCATCCTAAAGCACTAATGCAAGCTGCATTAGTGTTTTTCACTATTTCTTCAAAACATAACTGTCAGTGATTGATCCTCCTTCTTTTTTTTTTTTCAGCCATTGTTCATCCACTCCTGGACTGATCTTTCTAGTTGAGTAAAAATAAAGGGTCTTTCAATGGGAAGCCCTTTTTTTTTAAATTGACATTACTCACGCATAGCAGCCACTGTTTGTTTGTGACATTGACAGTTGTATTTGTCGATGTCTACCATTTAATCATAGAAAGGTACACACTCCAACAACGTTTACACATAATCTCAATTTATTGTGAAAAATCACGTTCTGTTACTCTAACCTTACGTGCTTTAACTCCACTTTTTGATCGTTTGAATTGTCTAGATAAAAGAACAGTTTTTAGAATGTTTAGTGAAGTTTGAAACAAATTTTACACTTCATGATGTTACAGTGCCAGTGAGACAAATAAATGCAAGAAGAGACGAGAACATTGCTGCCGTACGTTAAAGTGTTCGTGAAGACCAAATTTTATCGCTTTCTCGACGTTCCCAAATCATCATTTTTATCAAATCTCGTTTCATTTCCGTCATTGCTTTCCAATGAAATACGTTGAAATGAACAATATTTTGAAATACAATAATTTTTTCATCAAGACTTTTTTACTCTTTTGAAACACTGGGTCATTTCATATAGGCTGTTCACTTGTGTTTTTTCATTTCATTTCATCAAGAATCATTACAAATTGTGAATATAATCCTCATTCTAAACTCAGATTGCGTGGAAACAGTGAAATACGATGAGAAAATGTTACACACTTCAACATAAATATGAGTTTCCGGTTAATTAAGTTTCATCTTAGGTTCTTTCCATAAAGGAAATATAAAATTAAACGAGGAAGAATGAGTTCATGAAATTCGTTTGTTAGAGGAGCTTGAGATGTGAGAAGCAGAAAAAGTTAGAAGAGTAAAATTTGAGTATCCTCTCGAAAAAAAACTGCTTCAAAGCAACAGAAGTTGCGAACTGTAGCTAATCCGAACACTTCAGGTTTTTGGTTTCAGGATGATAATTAAAACTTGAGAGGGAAATTTTATGTTCTCCAACATTCTTCTAATATTTGATTAGGAGATTAGTAGATTCTCATTATTCAGTGATACACCGTCCCTATATGCTCAACCTATGTAAGAGTACAATATTTCAATTACACCCCGGTTTTCCTATACCCATTTACCATTGGTAGGATATTGGAAAATATATAAAACTGATTACTTTTATTTCATGAAAATCCATTACATATTAAAAAAACTAAATCTCATCAAATTTTCACAATTTAGTCCCTAAGAATATGATCGATTTCGATTATTATACCATTGTCAAGTAAGAATACCTACAGAATACATTGGGATATATCTATAAGATATCATTCCATTATGAGATTCTACATGTTGAGAGGTGGGGATTGGTTTACTTCTTATTGTTTATTGAGTATTTGTAGACTGAGATTTTTATGAAACTTGTTTGCTTCCAAGCATTGCAATAAATTGATCTTTGTGATACTCATGGAGATTTTTCAGATTATCATGATGTTTGATACCTTCAATAAATTCCAGGATGCCTACTTTTGTCTGTAGTTAGATGCTCTTTCAATTTTGTCAAGAAAGTAACGGGAATTATCGATTTAAATCTGGCGGCGCAATGAGGCAGGTAAAAATTTTTTCCTAGGTTGGTACCACTGTCCTTAATTACTATGCCAAGCTTGAGCGGGATCTGTCAACTAGTGTGTTTGCAACAGCTGATTAAGTCAGTCGATGTCAGAGTGCGTGCCGATTTTTACTATGGGTGATTTCGTTGAGCAAAGAATTTGTTTAAAGTGTTGTGTTGCAAATGAATTTTCGTGTGCCGATGCATTGAAAATGTTGCAAAAGGCCTTTGGTGATAATGCTCTATCGAAAACTCGTGTATATCAGTGGTACAGAGCCTTCAAGGACGGTCGTGAAGTGGTCGCCCATCGACGGCTTCGATCGAAGATAACGTCGATAAAATTAAGGAAAGGGTGCTGGAAAACCGTCGTACCAGCTTGAGAGAGATAGCACATGATCTTAAGATATCCCACGAGTCCGCACGTACGATTTTGATTGATATTTTGGGCATGAGAAAGGTGGCCGCATGACTCGTACCGAAAGACCTGAATTTTCTTCAAAAACGTCATCGCGAACAGGTTGCTTCAGACATGCTGGATCGCTGTAATTCCGATTCTACATTCATGGAACGCATTATAAGTGGTGATGAGACCTGGGTCTACGAGTATGATATGCAAACAAGCCAGCAATCATCGGAATGGGTGGCAAAAAATGAGCCGAAACCGAAAAAACCACGCCAAAGCCGCTCGAAAATGAAGGTGATGCTCATTGTTTTCTTCGATATCCGTGGCGTGGTGCACTACGAATTCGTTCCAGAGGGTCAGACGGTAAACAAGAAGTATTACCTAGGCGTTATGAAACGTTTGCGTGAGCGTATCCGTAAGAAGCGGCCAAATTTGTGGGCGAACAACTCATGGATTTTGCATGACGATAACGCGCCTTCTCACCGAGCTACGATTGTGACTGACTTTCTCGCCAAAAACTCAACAAACGTGCTTCAGCAACCACCGTATTCGCCGAATTTGGCTCCCTGCGACTTTTTCCTCTTCCCAAAACTAAAATTGCCCCTTCGTGGCACCCGTTTTGAGTCGATTGAAGCCATAAAACAAAATTCGGCGCGAGAGCTAAAGTCCATCCCGGAAAGCGCCTATAAAAAATGTTTCGATAATTGGAAGTGCCGTTGGCATAGATGTATTGGAGCAAATGGAGCCTATTTTGAAGGCGACCCAATAAATTTTGACGATTAAATGTAAAAATGTTGTTTTAATTGAAAATTCCCGGTACTTTCTTGACAGAGTAGTATAATAGGTTGCAAAGAAAAAGTTGCTTATTGTCGGTAAAATCCCGATATTCGTTGAATATTATTTAGATCCAACATTCTGCCTTTACTACGTATTTGAATTAATACAGTGTATTTGCTAAGGTTTGTTTAAAAAAAATCACACAGTTTTTATGTTGCACCAGTTATTCAGAATACTGACACGTGTTTCGGTCTTTCGACCATATTCAAAGGAGTACAAAAATGAACTGAACTTAAAATTGAAAAGGTTCGTTTATTACACTTAGAACATCTGTGTATCTTTTAGGCGCATAGAAATAACAGCATCCAATATAGAGGTGTTGCCAAAGAGTATTTGGGAATTTGTTAAATTCTCCTTTTTCCCAATGGCTTTTTTGATTGAAAGAATCTCCAAATAGTCCACCAATTTGCCCTTATTAACATTATATAGTAAAGTGACATTCTCATTAAAAAAATGATTATTTTTTATACAGTGTTCTGCAAAACCATTTTTTTAAAGAGAAAAATGACACTTTACTATATAATGTTGATGAGGGGAAGTTGATGAACTATTTGGAGATTCTCTCAATCAAAAAAGCCATTTGGAAAAAGGAGAATTTAATAAATTCCCAAATACTCTTTGGCAACACCCCTATATTGGAGGCTGTTATTTCCATGCGCCATAAGAATACACAGACGTCCTTAGTGTAGAAAAAGAACATTTTAAATTTTGAGTTCAGTTCCTTTATCTACCCATTTGAAGATGGTCGAAATAACGAAACACGTGGCAGAATTCTGAATAAATTTTGAAACAAAAAATGTGTGAACTTTTTTTTATTGTCATAATGTTTCACCTAGAGCCAATCGCATACTATCGGGTGTTTTTTTTAGAGTGATAGAACTTTCGATAGGAATAACTGTGAATTGACAGAAGGTAGAAGCCATGTGGTTTTGACTTTTCCGTTCAAGAACAGCTTGAAGTTGATCTATTTTTGTATCGTAAAATTGTGTTTAGTGATGAAGCTAATTTCTGATAGAACGGCTATGTCAACAAGCAGAATTGCCGCATATGCAGTGGAAACAATCGTCAAGAAGTTTTGCAGGTTCCCTTGCATCCTGAAAAATGCACTGTATGACGTGCTTTACACGCTGGAGGCATCAACGGTCCATATTTCTTTAAAACGATGCTGGAGCTCATATTACAGTGAATGGTGTTCGTTACATACCGATGATCAATGATTTTTTGTATTAAAAATTTGAATTGTATCTACCCAGAAGTGTTTTGGTTCCAACAAGCTCATGGTGCTACCGTAACAATTTATTTATTGAATGAAAGATTTCGCGATAACATTTTTTCGGGAAATGGTCCAATTAATTGGCCTCCAAGATCATGCGACATAACTCTACTAGATTATTGTCTTTGGGGTTATGTCAAGCATAGGTTTTATGCTGATAAACCAGAAATAATAGACGCTTCGAAAGCCAACATAACTAGTGTTATTGATGAAATAAGGCCTGAATTACTAGAGAAAGTGGTCCAAAATTAGTCTGGTCAAATGCGGTTCATCAGAGCTAGTCGTGGTGGACATATGCCGGAAATTATTTTCAAAATATAAATGTCATAAAATTATCTTTCAACTGAAAAAAAACAATTTGGTTTCAATCTTAATTGAAATGTGTTTTATTTCAATTTAAAGTTCTATCACTCTAAAAAAACACCCGATATATTCATTTGCTAAGGTTTGTTTATTGTTTCAGTATTAAAAACAACAAACGAGAGCAAATTAGTTGATCCCAATTATTAATCACATTGAATTTTTGTGAATCTAATTACTGTGGTGGCGGTCTAAACTTTAAAAGGCACATTGTATGTAGTTATCTCGATGATGAACTAGCTTTGTTCATCTAATAAGATAAACCAGAACGAGGACAGGGAGTTGAAAAAAACTCGAAAACTTATGACAAAAACGAAATAAAATTCTTGAGTTACTGCATATAAAACAAATGGTATGATTACTACACTAAAAATAAATGTAATGCATTTGCGAATATTTTATCAAACCTCAATATATAGATTACCATATTTACAATAGTAATCGCGGTAATCTTGGGCCAAAGGTTTTCGAAACGTTAAAAAATTTGTGCAAATGACTGAACTGGGAAAAAATGCTGTATATGAAACAATAAAGAGGATCAAAATGGCATGGATATGAGGCATAGTCCAGTTTCAGGAATAGGCGTAAGATTAAAGGAAACCATTTAAAGGCTTTATTAGACTTAGGACGACAGGTTAGGGTTTCGAAAATTGGCTAACAGATTTGGAAATTAATTAAATATATAAGTATGTCCAGAAACCGTCCGTATGTCTCTGAAATTACATGGCTACATATCAAGGAAACCAAAAAATATCCCTATAATGACACCTTTACAAAAGGAACGAAGGATAGAATTTTGTCAACGTTTCCAAGAAGGTAATTTTAATGATGTTTTCATATTGATGAAAGTTGTTTCCAACTTGGTGGAAATCACTTAAAAAAATCAAAACAACCTGTTACCGTTCAAATTTCCCAAGAAAATAATAGTTTGGGGAGCAATATCTCAGCGAGGTGCTATGTGCTACGCCTTTCTGTATGGTACCATTAATAGTGAAAAGTATTGTGGCATTCTGAATGATTTTCCCCTTGAAACGGCGCATGCTTTATATCCAGAGGGGTGGCGTTATCAGCAGGATAATGCAAGATGCCATACTTCGACCTATACTCAAGCTTGAATGCAAGAACACCATTTCGTGGCCAGCAGCTTCACCAGATCTTAGTCCCATTGAAAACATATGGGGACTAATGAAGATTGAAATTGAACAAACAGCGCCACGAAATAAATATGATTTATTTCAGTCAGTTTCACAGTCTTGGACTACCATCACCGAAAATTATGCAGATAATCTAGTTTTGGGTGTACCTTGACGGTAAGTCAGGTGTTTACAGTTAAATGGAGGTTATATAAGTAAATAAGATGAATATTTTGTTTTCATTTTCTAATTCAAGAATTAAAAATATACACTGAATAATTACAATTGAGCTTTGTTTTTTTCGGATACCTTCTATACGGACTGAGGAAACCGCCTTGTACCCTCTAGTTATTTCGTAAGTTTCAATATGGGTCATCTGGAAAGATAATAGGCAAATTTCCTGTCCAAGGAAAACTTTCGGACTACGACAGACGCCTCATCTCATCCCAGAAGACTAGAATTCATATAATGGCGTTAATATTTCATTCTGCTCAAGGTTCCGAAACAAAAGCAGAAACTGGCAATTAAACGGTTATATTTGTACCCCATACATTAAGGAAGGGACACTGTAGTTCCAGGGGCTTTTTGGACAGTCGCCAATTTCTGAAAAACTGACAAACATTATGCCCTCCTTTATCGGGGTGAGCATTTCGTAGATTTATTCAGGACGTCCGCGTTAATCCTTGAATAATTCAGTAGACGAGAGTGCGTATTTTGATGTAGTAAATTGATACCAGCGCTTAGAATCGAAGATAATAGGGTTTATTGCGAAGGAACGACTTGCATAAGCTCTAAATTGGGGCCAATTTATCCGACCCAATTTGAATTTGTAGATTTTGGCCGCGTTACAAGGTTTCACTGCTATCGATTTCACGTAAACTCAGATGGAGAGAATAAGTTCTCAGATTTTTTGTCGGATGAAATTCAGCCGGAAAACCAGGTTCTCATATATATCCCTCAGGAATGGGCGATAGTCGACGGCTTTTTACCACTAGAAAATGAAGAAATAAAAGCAAACGAACTGGCCGGGATAGAATTCGAGTGAACCATAGGACATCGGTTTAATTTACTGATTTTTATCTGTTTGAATTCCCGAAAAATCGCTATCGTTTCCGGTATGAAATAGCTGTGTTATATAAATAAAAATTTATAAAAGTACTCTGGAGCTTCAGCATGCTCGTTGATAAATATTCAAATTTAACAGATAAGAGCTGTATTAATTCTCCGGAACTTCTACAGATTTAATCTGAATAAATCTCTCGAAACCATTTAGAATTAAATTTTATATCATTATTAAGAAGTGTGAGCTATGGTAAAGAAAATTCTACAAATCGAGACAGTGTAACAAACATATAAAGAGTCTTTCGATGGAAACGCCCCATTTCTAAATTGACATTACTCACGCATGGCAGCCATTATTCATTTGTGACATTGACGGTTGTATTTGTCAATGTCTATCGTTTAATCATGGAAAGGTACACAATCCAACAACGTTTACATATAATGCAAATTTATAATGAAAAATCGCGATCTCTTACTCTGACTTTACGTGCTTCAACTCCGGAGTTGAAGGTTTAGTGAAAAAGTTTGAAATAAATTTTACACTTCGTGATGTTACAATGCCAGTGAGGCAAAGGAATGCAAAAAGTAAGGAGAATATTGCTGCCGTACTTGAAAGTGTTCGTGAAGACTAAAATTGATCGACTTCTCAACGTTCACAAGAACTAGGTAGCTCCCAGATGTCTTCGTGGCGAGGTCTACGAAAAGTCCTTGGTTTACATCCATACAAAATTGGAAGAATTGGGAAGAACTCCCACCAGCAGATTTAAAACGTCGTGTATTGAGTAATTGGTGCTTAAAAAAAATCGGAAATGATGCAGAGGTTCATAAGTCATTTTTTTAACGAAAATAATTGACGATTGGTTGAGCAAAGATGTCACATTCACTGTATAGTCCTGACTTAATGGAATCAGATATTATTCGTTTGGAATCTTGAAAACTTCCTAAGATAACGATCAGCTTTAACCTTTAATTCTATTTGCTTGTGATGAAGAAGTTTTATTTTTATTCGTAGAAAAAATAAGTCAATTATATAGTTGCCAACTGAATATTTCTGTTTCTTGCCTACCGCGAGTCGATATATTGAATATCGTAATTTCTAATTCTTTCCATTCTGACCACAGAATATCAAATATACAGGATTCTAAAGTATTTCATAAGTTTAGTGAAGCTTTGAAGTTCACGTCTGATCAATCTTCAAGTATAAAAAACTTACGTGCGAATGTATACTTCTACGTCATGCTTTCAGCGCCTGTTGTGGATGAAAGGGGGAAATTGAAAAAGTTTTAGTTTCTACGAATAATTCGTTGCCTGCACATGTAATAACTCAATTGTGAAAGTTTACCCAACTCAACCTAATACAATTCGGAATAGAGTGTAAAGTTTCTTCATTATTTGCTACTTAATAGAGTATGAAATGGACGAAGAATAATGCGTCTTGTATTTTTGGCAGAACCTGCTAATTAATTAATTTGAGAAAATAGTCTAGTTGGAAGGGTAGAAAGCAGAATTAACTAAGTTTTCAAATTTTAACAGGAAGACAGTGTTGATTTTAGTATAGAAAACTTCTTCTAGGAAGTAGAATTAACTAAGCTCTCAAATTTTAAGAGAGAGACAATGTCAGTATGATCCTTCGCAAGATCGAATATTAGTACACTAATCATGGGCGTACCCAGTGAGGGTAGACAGGGGACAGCTGGCCCCGCTGGAAGCAAAGAAATTAATAGTTATGGAATTTTGTAGTTGGACATTCTGTCAAGAAAGTACCGGGAATTATCGATTTAAATCTGGCGGGGCAATGAGACAGGTAAAATTTTTTTTCCTAGGTTGGTACCACTGTCCTTAATTACTATGCCAAGCTTGAGCGGGATCTGTCAACTAGTGTGTTTGCAACAGCTGATTAAGTCAGTCGATGTCAGAGTGCGTGCCGATTTTTACTATGGGTGATTACTATGGGACGATAACGCGCCTTCTCACCGAGCTACGATTGTGACTGACTTTCTAGCCAAAAACTCAACAAACGTGCTTCAGCAACCACCGTATTCGCCGGATTTGGCTCCCTGCGACTTTTTCCTCTTCCCAAAACTAAAATTGCTCCTTCGTGGCACCCGTTTTGAGTCGATTGAAGCCATAAAACAAAATTCGGCGCGAGAGCTAAAGTCCATTCCGGAAAGCGCCTATAAAAAATGTTTCGATAATTGGAAGTGCCGTTGGCATAGATGTATTGCAGCAAATGGAGCCTATTTTGAAGGCGACCCAATAAATTTTGACGATTAAATGTAAAAATGTTGTTTTAATTGAAAATTACCGGTACTTTCTTGACAGAGTAGTATTACAATTCTAGAAATAACTGTTTTAATAATAAAAAGACTATAAAGCTTACGCTGTAATGGCCGATGAAACAGCAGATATCGCTGAAAAAGAACCGCTTTCTATCGGTTTGCGGTTTTATGATGAGAATCAACAAAAACTCAGGGAGGAATTTGTAGGCTTTGTTGAGCTGAAATCTCAAGATGCCCCTACAATCGCTAGCACAATTCAGAGTTTTTTAGTTGATAAAAATCTTTCAGTAGAGAATTGTGTTGGATTTGGATTTGACGGATCTTTACGATGGCTGAAAAAGAAGGTGGTGTACAGGCCATTTGGAGGAAAAAGTACAATAAGTTTTAATTTTTTCATTGCCCAAGCCAAGATTGCAACTATTAAGGATACAATATCCTTCTTTCGTGAGTAGCCAACCCGCAGGACTTCAGTTCCTAATTTATCGAGGCTCTGTGAGACCAGATGGTCTGAGAAATACGAGAGCATCAGAAAGTTTTCAAATAGATTTCATGAAATCGTCAATGCGCTAGAACATCTCTCGATCGAAGGAAACTATGCTACAAGAAAATTCGCCTATCACTTGCAGTGTGCAGTAACTAAACCAATTTTCATTATAGTTTTAGTCATGATTGCATAGTATTCTGCAATTTTGGAACCCGTTATGAACGTTCTACAAGGTAAAAATATGGATTTGATTATGGTGAGGAAACACATTGGTGAAATATTTGATGTCATCAAGAAGGATCGACAAGAAATTGAACCTGTTTCTGAGGAAGTACTTAAAAAATCACATGATTTTGCGGAGAAAATTGGCGTTGAGTTAACAGTTCCACGAATTGTTAAAAAGCATATATACAGAAGTAATCCGCTATTTGAGACTGTGATTGAATACTGGAGACGATCGTTGATTATCCCTTATCTTAACTATTTAACCTTATCATTGAATGTTAGATTCCCACACGAAAATACACCTGCTTTTGTCTTATCCCCATCTTCATCCTTCATACCTGCTAAAAAGAACTTCAAAAGATTTGGAAAAAAACGCATAATCTTTCATGGAATTATATGAGTTGGGTGATATCTCTGCAGAATTAGATTTGTGGTATAATCTGTAGAAAAAGGAAGATTTAACCTGGGACAAATTAAAGGGCATTGAAGTGGCTGCACTTTTGGAGAAGGCTATTCCCTGAAACAAGGCATGCACTTCTCATTTTAAGTGCTTTCCCATCCACTACGGCTACTGTTGAACGATCTTTCAGTACCCTTCGAAGGGTAAAGACCTGGCTGAGAAGTACAATGGGAGAGGTCAGATTGACTGGGTTGAGATTGATGAGCGCCCAACGTAAATTTTTTAAGGAAGATAAGGACTGGATTGGAACGACAGTTTTGAACAAGTTTTCTACAAATCCAAGAAAAATGATAATAGTATTAATATAAGGCATGTAACTAGAATACATTTTTTTTCAAGTAAATAATTCTAATAACTAATCCGGGATAAAATATTCCCAACCATTGTTTGGCCCTACCTTGATTTGATCCTGGGTACGCCCTTGAAACCAATTCTAATTTTTTCAAATTTATAATATAAAGAATAACAGTTATTCAAAATATAAACCTACCTCCAGATGCTACTGTGATAGTGAAACAATTTTTGCATTAAATAACAAGAAAAATTAGAATTAGTGTATTAATGTTCGATTGTGCAAAGGACCATACTGACAACATGTCAGTTCTTTTATATTTTTTGTATATCTGTATCATGATGACAGCTTCAGTTGAATTATATTCTGCACGGATCGACCTAAAATGGGGAACTGCCTGATGGGAAAGCGGTTTCTGATACCTATAAATCACGAATATGCACATTGAGATTCAGCTTCTATTAACTGAGAGATTGCCACCATAGCAAATATGCCAATTTCTAGTACATATCAATAACATCATTGCACAGGACTGTGAACAACCCCAGGATATTGACTCGAATAAGGGTCTCAGAGAGGAGAATTCCGACGGAGGAAAAACATTGAACCTGAGAAATATGAAATATGATTCAACTGAATTGATGTATAATTGCTAATTTAACTTAAAGTTATATCTAATTTTACGAGCAAACACATTTGAATATAATTACACAAGTTGTTACATTCTAATACATTATTGTATTCTTGTGCAACAATTTTCATGAATCGAACTTCAAAAATGTTCTTTCTTCAATAATTTATATATAATATTCTAATGATTAGTGCTAAAAATTGTTATATGGATTTTAATTAATTGTTTTTTGATAGACAACAAGCATTTGTGCATCTGAATCTTATGAAACGACCAAAATCCCCCCTGAAACTCTACATAGAGTTTGATTTCTTTGAAATTGAACAAGGTATATGATATTTACACACCAGCCTAAGATCTAAACTATTTTATCTTTATGTTTCTCGTAGAATCCTTAGAAAGCTGAACGAAAAACGCATTCAGACCAAGCCGTATCGAAATTTGGGGAAGCATTTTACCTGTCCGCGCTAAGTATTGGACAGAATCCCTTTAGCACTCGGTGAAGTCACATCGAGAATATATCGTTGGCACCAGGTCCAGAAACACGCAGACACAGTCTTCTCTTCTGGCTTCGACCAAATGGTCACACAATATTCATAAACACATTCTTTCTCTGAAAAAGTAAGTTCTAATCACATTTTTTCTCTCTCTCACAACTCTCAATTCACATTCCTTTAGCACTCGGTGCAGAAACACTCCCTTTTTGAGCTTCGACAAAACGCAACATTCTCACATACACTCTGTCGCTCTTTCTCCGCTCTTCGAACAAGTAGAAGAACTTTCGATAGGGATAACTGAGATTAGACAGAAGGTAGAATCCATGTTGTTTTGACATATCTGTTCAGTAAGCATTGACAAATTATTATGAAAAGACTCACGCCACAACAACGTTTACAAATTGTTGAAATTTATTTTCAAAATTAATATTCTATTCGCCAAACTCATAGAGCACTACGTGAAATTTATGGTTTACAAAATCCTCCATCAGAGCAGCTTATTCCTCGAACTATCTATAGATTTCGGACAACATTTTCTCTACTCGATGCAACAACAACAACAAGACAAAGAACTGTACGTAAAGAAGAAAATATCGATGCTGTAAGTCATAGTGTTAATGATGATCCAGATTGGTCTATTCGTCGACGTTCACAACAAGATGGACTCTATGCATCCACCACATGGAAAATTTTGCGTGAAGATCTTGGCCTTCTACAACCATACAAGATCCAACTAGTTCAAGAACTAAAGCCACTTGACCATAATAAGAGTCGTTTGTTTGCTGATTGGGCCCTAGAACAGCTTGAAGTTGATCCACTTTTTTATCACAAAATTGTGTTTAGTGATGAAGCTCATTTCTGGTTGAACGGCTATGTAAAAATGCCGTATATGGAGTGAAAACAATCCTCAAGAAGTTCTGCAGGTTCCACTGCATCCTGAAAGATGCACTGTATGGTGTGATTTACACGATGGAGGCATCATCGGTCCATATTTCTTTAAAAACGATGCTGGAGCTAATGTTACAGTGAATGGTGCTCGTTACAGATCGATGATCAATAATTATTTGTTTCAAAATTTGAATGGTATCGACCCAGAACTATTTTAGCTCCAACAAGATTGTGCTACACCTCATGCTGCTACCGTAACAATTGATTTATTGAAAGAAAGATTTGGCGATAACAGTGTTTCGAGAAATGGTCCAATTGATTGGCCACCAAGATCATGCGAAATAACTCCACTGGATCATTTTCTTTGAGGTTATGTCAAGTCATTGGTTTATACCAGGAACAAAAGAAGCTTTGAAAGCCAACATAACTCGTGTTATTGATGAAATAAAGCCTGAATTACTCGAAAAAGTGTTCCAAACTTGGTCTGGTCCAATGCAGTTCCTCGAAGCTAGTCGTGGTGGATATATGCCGGAAATTCTTTTCAATACATAAATGACATAAAAGTATCTTTCAAATTGAAAAAAATTGCTTCAATCTTAATTTAAATGTCTTTTATTTCAACTTGAAGTTCTATCACTCTAAAAAACACCCGATATATGCATTTAATTTTATCTTCTCATGGACCTCCCTCTTGTGATGAACCATTAACGCAATAAATGGCCTGGAAGTGAATGCATTATATACATCCATTACTTGTAATAAGGTAGTATATATGTAAAAAGACACCCATCAGTGAACCCAGTAAAAGTGAACAACGGTGAAAAACCCCATCGATCTACTTCCCTACAAGCAGAAAGTGTTTTCACCACAAGTACAGTTCAAAACTCCATTTTTCTTCTAGCCCGTTAGCGATATTATTCAATGTGAAGGGTTTTATTATATGAAATCCATAACAGTACCTATCCAGTTGCAGTTCAGAGCAGTCATCTTTTATGAAAACAACCACTATTGATATAAGTTATGTTAACTTCGACCTCATTTCGTTTTATTTACATGTCGGAGTCTATAGAGTAAAATTAATATTGAATTTTATGACTATTTCAAAGGTATATTTGACAATTGACTTCTGAAACTTAATCCGTAAAGTGATCTTCCGGTTACCTAAATATCTGTATGTCTAGCAGTTAGTCAGAGTTTCAGGAGTGTTGGTATTTCAGATTCATTCTTGTACGATAAACGCAAATTAACACGTATATTAGTTAATCAAAGTTGAGAAGTCCCCTTTGCGAGTTAAGATCTTGGCTCTAGTTAGATTTATTCGTAAACAAGTTTCGACAGTCTTTCTTGAATATCAATATGGATACAGAATGATTGAGAATATTAAGAGAGTTATTTTTCTGAAAATGACACAGAACTTGCCGGAAAAAGGGAGTCACCCAACATGAGGAGATATAAGTCTTTAAACTCTTCGCACAGTTATATCGGGTGTTTTTTTTAGAGTGATAGAATATTCGATAGTGATAACTGTGATTTGGCAGAAGGTACAAGCCATGTGGTTTTGACATTTCTATTCAGTAAGCATTGACAAATTATAATGGAAAGACTCACGCCACAACAACGTTTAGAAATTGTTGAAATTTATTTTCAAAATCCGTGTTCTATTCGCCAAAATTATAGAGCACTTCGAGAAATTTATGGTTTACGTAATCGTCCACCAGAGCAGCTTATTCGTCTAACCATCGATAGATTTCGGACAACATTTTCTCTACTCGATGCAACAACAACAACAAGACAATGAACTGTACGTATAGAAGAAAATATCGCTGCTGTAAGTCAAAGTGTTAATGATGATCCAGATTTGTCTATTCGTCGATGTTCACAACAAGTTGGACTCTGTGCATCCACCACATGGAAAATTTTTGCGTAAATATCTTGGTCTACACCTATACAAGATCCAACTGGTTCAAGAACTAAAGCCACTTGACCATAATAAGCGTCGTTTGTTTGCTGATTGGGCCCGAGAACAGCTTGAAGTTGATCCACTTTTTTATCGTAAAATTGTGTTTAGTGATGAAGCTCATTTCTGGTTGAACGGCTATGTAAACAAGCAAAATTACCGTATATGGAGTGAAAACAATGCTCAAGAAGTTCTGCAGGTTCCATTGCATCCTGAAAAGTGCACTGTATGGTGTGCTTTACACGATGGAGGCATCATCGTTCCATATGTCTTTAAAAACGATGCTGGAACTAATGTTACAGTGAATGGTGCTCGTTACAGATCGATGATCAATGATTATTTGTTTCAAAATTTGAATGGTATCGACCCAGAAATGTTTTCATTTCAACAAGATGGTGCCACACCTCATGCTGCTACCGTAACAAATAAAAGTATGAATAAAAACAATATTCTAATTTCCGCTAATATTTTATTAACACTACGATCGTTACGTCATACCATGACTTCTTCAGTTTTATAGTACATGGATATAACAAGTGTAAAATTTCAAAGTTACTATTAAAACTATGTCCTGTGTCTAGAAGGTGCTCTGCGTAGGTTGAATTTCCCTTTTTGTTACAATAACATTTTTCATGTTCCCTAAGTCTCGTCTAGAACGATCTTCCTGTCTGACCAACATATACAAAATGGCAAGTACCGCAAGCTAACTTATAAACACCTGATTTCTTGTTCTTAGACGTTTTATCTTTATTATTTTTTATTAGTTTTCCTAGGGAGTTATTCGTTTTATAAGAAATTCTAAAATTGTGGTTCTATTTTTAATATCTAGCTACCTTTTCTGTTTTTGGTCCCAAGTATGTCAACGAAATGTATTTACTTTCAATTGAATCATTATTTATGGGATATACTAATTTCAAAGCCAAATGAATTTCTTGTTCATGGTATACTCAGTATCTTGTAATACTCACCTGAAGAAGTCATGGTATGACGAAACGATCGTAGTGTTAATAAAAATTAGCGGAAATTAGAATATTGTTTTCATTCATATTTTCAAAATGAATTTCCGTCAAGTAAAGACCGAAACAATCATAGACGTAACAATGAATTTATTGAAAGAAAGATTTGGCGATAACATTATTTCGAGAAATGGTCCAATTAATTGGCCATCAAGATCATGCGACATAACTCCACTGTATTATTTTCTTTGGGGTTATGTTAAGTCATTGGTTTATGCTGATAAACCAGAAACAATAGACGCTCTGGAAGCCAACATAATCTGCGTTATTGATTAAATAAGGCCTGAATTACTCGAAAAAGTGGTCCAAAATTGGTCTGGTCGAATGCTGTTCCTCAGAGCTAGTTGTGGTGGACATATGCCGGAAATTTTTTTTAAAACATAAATGTCATAAAATTATCTTTCAAATAAAAGAAATTTTGCTTCAATCGTAATTCAAATGTGTTTTATTTCAATTTAAAGTTCTATCACTCTAAAAAAATACCCTTTAGTCAACACCGATTAGAGTAGTTGATCTATTAAAGAAGCCTTCTATCAAGTAAAAAATCCCCCCATTTTAAATTTAAATACTATTATTTAAAAAAATCCTTTATAATGATTTTCCATCAAATAGAGACTACTTAATCAAATAAATGTATACAGCTAACACCGAATATATCTGCTCTATCCCAACAAGAGTTTGTTCTAGAGCTATTCCTGTTATCCCAGACATCTCCCACACTGGAAAGACACATTAAATTAATGACTTGCAGGTTGGCGAGAATTTCCTGCGGATAGCTCCTGATGAATTCTGCAAACTCGGCTCCATACACTACTTAACCCCGGTAAGAATCTCAAGCGTCCTAGAAGAAGCGTTAAATACCCCTCCAGGAATGCAGAGTCACAAAGGCTGGTTTGCAAGGTCGCTGTGTGTAGCACGCCAAAGTTAACGTTCTGAATAATTCTACGACACTTGCAGAACGCTGAACGTAGATTTCAGTCGAGCAGCTTTGTGGAACTTGTTCGATTTGAGATCATTGTAGGGATGAAAAGTACGTATTGAGGGGTTAACTCTGAAGGGCCAAAGGGCGCATCGTTCGGAAAATGGCTTTCGAAGGATTTACTCGTCACAATGGCGGAATAGGCATGTACTAGGCTTTTCCTAGTTACAAGTAAGTGTAGACGAAGTGATATTGTAGCTAGTGAAGGACGTTACAATAAGACGGTCCATCGGCTTAAGTTGTTGAAATAATTGAAATTCAATACGCGAGCAACGATGGATCTTTTATTAATATCCACGACCAAGGTGATCGAAAAACTCTTATGAAATACGCCTCATCCGAGTTAATAAAAATATTTTTCAAAGCAAAATCGATAAACATCATTTCATCAATAGAGGTTAATACTCGATAGAAAGTATATAAAATTATTCAAATATTTTAATATTAGCCTTCTACATATTTAATTTCAAGAAATTATATTTAATGATTATAACTTCAGGAATTTAATTGAAATAATGTCATATAAGTACCACTTATATCAAACGATATATAAAATAAACATTCATTATAAGACATCCAAATGATATAACGAATTTCAATAAATAAAAATTGTTAACCAAAATCCTATAAATTAAATATTTTTAGTAGACAAAATTTTGTTTCTGCTGATCAATCTTATGAAAACAAATATCTTTCAAAAATGTTTAACATAATCTTAAGAATTTCATCATAAAACTATCTTACTTAGAATATTCAATATTATTGGATATCTAAATTACTTTCTATAAAATCCCAAGATATGTAAAAACATTACTGAAAAACGAGTTTTAAGAGAGACTTTGCTTCGTCAGTACTCAAATAATTCATATTCAATAAAATATAACATCAATCAACAACAAATATTTACTCACCCTTCAACAATTCAGAAAACTTCTGGTAAATGAATACTGAAAAATTTAAATGGAGTGTAAGGTTAACTACAAATAATTAATTCTGTGGTTTACCTTGATCTAAAAGATTGAAAGACAATTTAACGGCCTCTGTTATAGCACAAGGACTATCTGTATAAAGAATGCTGAGGAAACCAAATAATTATATATTATGAATAAAGTAACATAAATAGAGGTTGATACTTGATAGAAGGTATATAAAATTATTTAAATATTTTAATATTAGCCTTTCACATATTTAATTTCAAAAAATTATATTCAATGATTATAACTTCAGGAATTAAATTAAAATTTTTTTAAATTAAATATGTAGAAGACTAATATTGAAATATTTAAATAATTTTTTATACTTTCTATCAAGTATTAACCTCTTTTTATGTTATTTTATTCATAATATATAATTATTTGGTTTCCTCAATATTCTTTATACAAATAGTCCTTGTGTTATAACAGAGGCCGTTAAATTGTCTTTCAATCTTTTAGATCAAGGCTAAACCACAGAATTATTCATTTGTAGTTAACCTTACACCCCATTTAAATTTTTCAGTATTCATTTATCAGAAGTTTTCTAAATTGTTGAATGGTGAGTAAATATTTGTTGTGGATTGATGTTATATTTTATTGAATATGAATTATTTTAGTACTGACGAAGCAAAGTCTCTCTTAAAACTTGTTTTTCAGTAATGTTTCTACATATCTTGAGATTTTATAGAAAGTAACTTGGTTAGATATCCAATAATATTGAATATTCTCAGTAAGATAGTTTTATGATGAAATTCTCAAGATTGTGTTAAACATTTCTGAAAGATATTTGTTTTCATAAGATTGATTAGCAGAAACAAAATTTTGTCTACTCAAAATATTTAATCTAGAGGATTTTGGTTAACAATTTTTATTTATTGGATTTTATTATATCATTTGGATGTCTTATAATGAATGTTTATTTTATATGTCGTTTGATATAAGTGGTACTTATATGACATTATTTTAATTTAATTCCTGAAGTTATAATTATTGAATATAATTTTTTAAAATTAAATATGTAGAAGGCTAATATTGAAATATTTAAATCATTTCATCATTTGAAAACTCATGAAAACAAAAACCATTGAAAACTCTCTCAATTCTACTGAAGAAAATGAAGTTAATTGAACATTTCAATAAATAGAGAACAATATATCGAAAAAAAAACAAAATTTTCCATCAATTTCGCCAATTATGGTTTCTTGAGTGAAGATTCTACAAATGAATAACAAAAAAGTGAATGCATCAAAAGAAAACCAAGTCAACATCACAAAAAAACGATACGCAGTAATCCCCAATCACCAGTATTATATTTAATAATAAAATTACAAACGTTGCCTACGTTGTTATCACTGCCAGTCCCAAGCCCGGATAAAGAAGGGAGTTTGGCGAGCAAGTTTAGCGTCTAATCGCTGTAAAACCTATAATAAAATGCTCAGAACAATTCAAATAGGTCTCGGAAACGGACGGCCTTAAAGGCAACGACACCAACAGGAAAAAAATATATTAAGGATCGCAACTTGCAATATTACATCTTGGAATGATAAAGATCAGGAATTATTAACAGCATAATAAAGATATATACGTTATTTGTGGGACAAAGAAAAAGGACGCTGGAACCACCAAGATGGAATAATACGTGGTACTTTACAAGGGAGTGGATAAAATAAGAAGAGCGCATGCAGATGTGGGTATAATGATCAACAAGAAATTCAGCGATCACATAGCTGATACTGATTATGTCAATAAGAGGATAATTATTGTTGCTCTTACAATGGCGACTACAAAAATTCAGATAATTTTGGTATATGCGCTAGACACTAATAAGTCGAAAGGGAAAAGTCAGAAGTTCTACGGAGAATTACAGAAAGTAATTAAAAAATTGAATGGGAGAAAATATTCTACTGATAGGCTACTGGAATGCTCGGGGAAACAACACTTAATGAAAGTAAAGAAGATTTATAGGGTTCTGTTCTTTAAACCAACTCAGAATAAATAACACATTTTTTGATCATCGCTCGCAGCTGAAAATCACATCCATGATTGACTTCATTCTCACCAACAGAGAAATCTACCGAAAACAGATTCTGGATGTTAGAACATTTACATCTGGTTCAGACTATGCATTCAACAATTCCTTCGTCGACTCTGCTAAGTCATTTGACTCGGTACAAAGGAATGATGTACTGAAAATATTGAACGAACATCATGTTCCACACAATTTAATCGAACTTATTATTATCTACGATATATATTCTAATACATCAATCAAAATCAAAACAATCGATGAACTCACAGAATCTATCACCTTAAACATAGGTGTACGACAAGGAGATTCACTGAGCCTGTTCCTGCTCAGTCTGATAATGGACCGCATGATATACTCCTTAAGAGGAAAGAAGGGATACCGCTTGGGAAGCCACAACATAAATATTGTTTGCTTTGCCGGTGATGTGCTTCTTTTGGCAGATTGTGAGGATGATCTGCAGGGGCTATTACATATGTTCAATATTATCAAGAAACAACACAACATGACAATATCTAGTGACGAAACTAAATGCATGGTGAGAAGTAAACTTAGCTCCATGTAAACTAGAACTGGAAGGCACCATGATTCAACAGCCAATAAGGTTTAAATGTCTCCAAGTTGAAATCATCAGTCAGAGAGATCTCTAGGCAGAGGTCCAACAGCAAGCCATTAAGGTGGCAAAGATAACTGGGTATCTGAACACAATAGTCTAGCAAAACTAAAACATGCTCAAAGCAAGTGAGGTAAAACTTTACAAAGCAATGGTGCGCCAAAATATGATGACCTATATCAAAGAAATCTGTGCGGAAACAGAGAGAACTGAACAGAAGCTCACAACGTAGAAATGAAGATCTTGAGGAGAATTTCATAGGTAAGATTGAGAGATAGACAGACCAGCAAGTCAATAAGAGAAAAGTTTTGTATATAGGATGTTATCAGGTTGAGTAGGCAAAGAAGGAGAGAATTGAGAGACCATGTTGATAGAATGGAGTCAGATGGAATTACATACATCTGCAAACATGAACGACCGAATGGGAAAAGAAAACAAGAACGACCACCGAAGAGATGGGGACAAAGTTGGTTTTTCTCATCAACTGAATAGAAGCCAAGGCCAAGTAAACAGAAAGAATTCCATAGCTGAAGGAAGAAGAAGATTAAATCACAGAAAATTACCCAATCAGATCTGTTGTTCCATATTTTACAGCTCCTGAGTTCAATTTATCGAGAAACCTTACAGATAATATTAAAAAAATATACGAAATTCAGGACCAAATATTCTATGAAAAATTTATTAGGATTATTACAGCAAGAGCTACTTTAGACTGCCAAATAATGCAGAATTAGTTTCAAAATCTATGTATTCAAAACAAAAAATTTATACGTGTCTATACTGATGAAGTCTTTTAATATAGAGAAAACATACATTAGAACCATTCAAATAAAGTAGACATAGAAATATTGTTTTTGTTCCTGATTATTTTTTGGTCTTTCCGAAGACTGTATGGGAACTTAAATGTAGAATATTTAGATTTCAAATACAGTAACACTGGTTGATGGAAAGTTCCTACAAGAACCAAACAATTATCCGACCATTCATTCAGTTCGGCGTATGTATAAGTTTTTAAATTTTTGGCGAATCTCATAAAGATATCACAGTAGATATATTTTTCAGGTCACTGAATGAAAAAAGATCATATACACATTTCTGTTTTCAATATTAAGCAGATCTTGAACATAAGATCAGTTTTACCAAGGGGGCCACAATTGTGAGAAAATCATTGAACTGCTTACTGTATTGACTCCTTAGCTTTATACCATGTGTACGAGCAGAAAGGATTGAAATCCTTTGTGTATTTTCATCGACCAGTATAAAGCAGAAGCCCTCTGGGTAAGCATTCCTAAAATATTCTCAAATCTAACGATCCCTTTTCGTATCAAATTAAATTTCCGGCAGATTCACTGAGAATTTGGCTTCTTTGAGTTAACTTATTAGATATTTCTATTATGGTGTGAGCAGACCTTTCACAGAGATCTTTTCTGCATGAAAAAATTTGAAAAGAGTTCATTACGGTAATAGCTGTGCACAAAAGCTTGAATAATGTCCATGCATTGAGAACTACCGAATTGAAAAAAGAGATGAATGTACTAGCTCGACCTTATTTTTTTATATAGAATTTTACACTTTTATACAATTTTTGTTAATTTCCAAGCAGATACCCGTAAATATTGTTTACTTATTTCAAATTATATTACTTGATGCATCCTTTTTCTCTGAATTCTTTACCAGCTTCAATCTATCCGAAGAATCTTTCAGCTTTATGGGTTATAAAGCTAAAGATGCAACTCTGCGAGTTCGGTCATTGGTACATCAGAAAAAAGAAAATCAGATTTAATTAATTAATGCAACAGTAACAATAATCTTTTACCATTAAATACATATGATAGTTTATATTTTGAGAAAATCTTTTTTCAATTCGTTATTCGTTTTTGGCGTTTCACACCAATAAATAAATTGACGTATACATGCTGTTCACTATGTCATAAAAATGGCAAATTTCAATTTTATAATAATCTCATAATTATTCCCAATATATCAGTAAATTTCAATTTAATTATTGGTTTTCACAAAAGTTTTCAAGTTTTCTTAAGTTCAACAAATTCAAATTAATTCCATTCAACCTGAACATATAAATGATAGTTACACACTAAACAGAACTGATTTAATTTTTATAATCTTCTGTTCATTTTATAACTACATCGATTCGCAAAATGACTCCCAAATTTTTATTCTGGTTTGTATTGCGTATTATCTAATCGGTATTTAGAATGCTTCTTCTGTTGACAAACTGGAATTTTGACTTTTCCTAATTAAATGAAATATTTAAAGAAGCTGTGGAAGTAAAATGTATTATAATTCTGTCTGTTTGAAAAGCTTCTACTTGTGTAGAATATGCTTCATTGCAAACTTGTTATAGGATAAAATTAATTAAATTAATGGATATTTGTGAATGTGCAGGATTATAAAAGAAATCCGCTTTTCACAGCCTGTGTTGATAATTTTCTACACGGTTTAAGTAATGATTGAAGTGTAATGTATTTTTTTCAGAAAATATATATGATTTCATTCTTGAGTAGTAAAAATAATTATTGGATATAAAATATGAAAATTGAAAGAGCGTTACTGCACTGCGGTTAAACAGATTTCTTGTGCATATCAGAATATGATGAGAATTTATTATTTTCAATAAAATAGGAGACAAGGAGACAAAATTTGTTTCTGGTCTTGCCTTCAGAACGCCATTTGCATTTTAAAAACATGAACACACTTGAAGGACCTCTCAAAGAATTAAATTATATTCTTTGAGAGGTCCTTTAAATGCAAATGGCGTTCTGAAGGCAAGACCAGAAACAAATTTTGTCTCCTTTAAATATTCATTTATTAATTTTAATGACTTTCGTATATCTTTTGGTTTATTTATTCCATTTGACATTGTATATTGAGTTTAGATTATATACGTCTATTAAATGTAAGCGGTGCTTGTTTTAGACATTAATTTAATTCTAAAAGTTTTTTAAATAAAAATTTTTTAAATTAAAATTGTAGAAGATAAACATATATCAATTTGTTTTAATATTCAAATTTTATTATTTTCATCCTATATTACTATTTATACCTAAATTTTTGCTTTATTGTAACACTGAATACTTTCCTGAAGTTTAAAATTTTCATAAACAAGAAGAAAACTTTGGGAAGAACGTGCAACTTTTAATTTCAGTCTGAAGTATATTTATTAGACTGAGCCAAAAAAAACGTGAATTTTTTTTAATGATACTGTGAAAATATCATTCATGATGATAAAACAAAATCGTAAAAGTTTGAGCCCTTAAAAATAGTATTAAGGGGTGTATCGCTACGATTATTAGTTTTTCAACAGTAATCGCATTTTTTTACTCAAAACTCGTCAATTATTGATCTGAAAAATTCGAGCGATGCGTATTCTAAAAGAAAATTAAATTCCCTAGAAAAAAGCTATCCTTGCGAATTTATGTAATTCTTAAAATATTTCTTAACATTTTCAATTGAGTTCACTCCTTCCAAAGTTATTCGACGTTGAAGGTGAATTCAAAAGTAATTTATCGTTTTTTTTTCGCGTTACACATGATTTTTTCCATTTGATCGAAAAATTTGTCACTTAAATATTGAGAATAACTTCATTTTGTTGGACTACTAAAGGTTTTTTTCATAAAATCATAATTTATCAATGTATTATTTTGCTTTTTAAGGATTAGTTATCTACATATATTCATTTTTAATGTATTTGAGTAACTTCAATAAAAAAAAAGAGACAGAGTTCCATTTCCAGAAAAAAATTTAATAATAAGTCAAAACAAAAGAAGTAATAAAAGAGATAAAAAATTATTTTGTTTTCACTTATAATTTATATCACACAAAAAAAAATTTATATTGCTTTAATTATTATCAAATCATGACGAATGATCAATTGAAAAAATAATTATTCAATCAAATAACTTTTAGTACAATTTGGAAACTTTTTTCGATGTTCACTAACGGCTAACAACAAATATTGAAGTTGTTCTTCGTTTTTAGTGAGACACTTATTGTAATCTTCAATCAATGTTTAAGGCACGATTACACGCAGCAAACGGCTAGTTTCACATAAATTCACAAGGATAGCTTTAATCTACAGAATTTAATTTTCTTTAAGAAAACGCATCGCCCGAATTTTTCAGATTAATAATTGACGAGTTTTGAGTGACAACATGCTATTATTGTTAAAAAACCAATAGTCGTAACGATACACCCCTTAATACTATTGTTAAGGGCCGAAACTTTCACGATATTTTTTTTGTCATCATGAATGATATTTACAAACTATCTTTAAAAAAAATGTTTTTTTGACCCAGTCTAATATTTATGCAGAGTTTTGTACGAATGTTTGTAAAAAGTTTTACTTCCTCTGGAGGTTTAAGTTAATAAGAAAATTAATTTGGCATTTCTTTCATTTTTATGTATTCAAACTGAATGGGAGTTTCATTTTAGAGGTTGAATCAAGGAATTGTCTTCATTTTTATCTTACAATAAACCAAAGTTCATATTTATTCTCATTGAAATTTTGAGGTGACTGATAGTTTTCAAATATAGGTAAAATAAATTAAAATAAAATTTATTTATTATTTATTTATTAATTTTAATGACTTTCGTATATCTGTTGGTTTATTTATTCCATTTGACATTATATATTGAGTTTTGATTATATACGTCTATTAAATGTAAGCGGTGCTTGTTTTAGACATTAATTTAATTTTATAAGGTTTTTGAATAAAAAATTTTCTTGAAATTAAAATTGTAGAAGATAAACATATTTCAATTTGTTTTAATATTCAAAAATAAATTAAATTGAAAATATCGATTTCACTTGAATCTTCTTCATAAGTTGTGAAATGTCGGAAATATGCAAAAACTATGGATTTATTTTATATTAGTTTATGGTATGTGCAGGTAAAAACAACTAATCAAACTAGAAAATCAAACGATTCGGTTAAAATCACTTAAATTTATTGATAAATATCGTAAATATTCGTGAATTCGGAGTCAAATTGTAACGGAGACCTATTGTTGAAAAATGGAAATATATGAAATAAAATAGAAAGGCCTTTTACTGGATAGAAGAAATATAACAAAATTTGAATATTAAAACAAATTGAAATATGTTTATCTTCTACAATTTTAATTTCAAAAAAATTTTTATTCAAAAAACTTTTAGAAATAAATTTATGTCTTACAAGCACCGCTTACATTTAATAGACGTATATAATCAAAACTCAATATATAATGACAAATGGAATAAATAACCAACAGATATACGAAAGTTATTAAAATTAATAAATAAATATTTAAAGGAGACAAAATTTTGTTTCTGGTCTTACCTTTAAGAACACCAATTGCCTTTTAAAAACATGAACACACTTAAAGGACTTCTCAAAGAATATAATTTATTTGAAATATTTAATATATTTAAATATTCGAATAAGTAAATTCAGAAATCTCTCAAAACATGCACTATATTTTCAAAAACAAATATAATTCTAGACGTCTTCAGTCCTCATTCAATATTCTAAATATCAAAATCAAAAAACTAACCTATATCTCTTCTCGTGTTAAAAGACTAAAGCTTCGAAATACAGATCAACTATATAATTCAAGATTGATCTATGTTCTAACAAAATCAAAGAACAGTGTGAGTTATTTTTAAGGTTTATTTAAATTCATTGACATTACATAATGAAATTTATTGAAGCCAAAATATAATTATATATTATATATAAAATAAAATAAAAAGGCCTTTTACTTGATAGAAGAAATATAACAAAATTTGAATATTAAAACAAATTGAAATATGTTTATCTTCTACAATTTTAATTTCAAAAAAATTTTTATTCAAAAAACTTTTAGAAATAAATTTATGTCCAACAAGCACCGCTTACATTTAATAGACGTATATAATCAAAACTCGATATATAATGTCAAATGGAATAAATAACCCAACAGATATACGAAAGTAATTAAAATTAATAAATAAATATTTAAAGGAGACAAAATTTTGTTTCTGGTCTTACCGTTAAGAACACCAATTGCCTTTTAAAAACATGAACACACTTAAAGGACTTCTCAAAGAATATAATTTATTTGAAATATTTAATATATTTAAATATTCGAATAAATTATTTCAAAAATCTCTAAAAAAATGTGCACTATATCTTCAAAAAACAAATATAATTCTAGACAATCCCGTCTTCAGTCCTCTTTTAACATTCCAAATATCAAAATCAAAAACATAACATATATCACTCACGTGTTAAAAGACTTAAGTTTCGAAATACAGATCAACTATATAATTCAAGATTGATCTATGTTCTAACAAAATCAAAGAACAGTGTGAGTTATTTTAAGGTTTATTTAAATTCATTGACATTCTATAATGAGATTTATTGTAGCCAAAATATAATTATATATTATATATAAAATAAAATAGAAAGGCCTTTTACTTGATAGAAGAAATATAACAAAATTTGAATGTAACTGTGAGAGAATTACAGCTGCAAGAATATGTTGAACGAATTCATTTTGTCTGGGACACCATAACTTAAGCAATGAAAATCGAATTATGTTTAGAGTCTTCAAGGAATCTCTTTTTCAACTTTGTTCGTTTGGATTTTCGTATAGGTAAATAACAATATACATCAAATTGATTCAAAGTTTCCATATATTTTACGTTATACTCCAATGGATAAGATCAAAGCAACGGTACGTGAATTCGAAGATTGCATTAGATAAAATTTCCAGTCTCCACTATCCTTTATTGTGAAAGAAAATATCAAACAAACATGAAAAACAAACTGCCCCGTGTGTTGTTTGGGACTTATGGTTGAATTACGGTTAACGCATTGGAATTTATGATGTTTTGAAGACATCACGTCAGTTACAGTATCCGAAATGAATTTCGTTTGAGTTTCCATCGTAAACCAGAATAGAAACGAGAAAGCTCCAAAGTGGATATGCATTGTAATGTTATATTTTGTGCTTTCTGTTTCCATGTCGTTACTCCAATGATTTTTTTCAAGTAGCGAAATTGAGGCAAATTACCGTATAGTATTTTCAAAGATTATTCAAATATTTTAATATTCACAGATATATTCTGTTAGCCTTCTACATATTTAATTTCAAAAAATTATATTTAATATTATAAATTCAGGAATTAAATTAATATCATATAAGCACTGCTTATATCGAACAACATTTAAAATAAACATTCATTATAAGACATCCAAATGAGATAACAAAATCCAATAAATATAAATTGTTAACAAAAATCCTACAAATTAAATATTTTGAGTAGACAAAATTTTGTTTCTGCTCATCCCCCTTATGAAAACAGATATCTTTCAAAAATGTTTAACATAATCCTAAGAATTTCATCATAAAACTATCTTACTTAGAATATTCAATATTATTGGATATCTAACTAAAATATAAAAAGGCTTTTTACTTGATAGAAGAAATATAACAAAATTTGAATATCAGAACAGATTCAATCTGTTAGTCTTCTACAATTTTAATTTCAGAAAAAAATTCTATTAAAAAAACTTTTAGAATTAAATTAATGTCTACAATAAGCACCGCTTATATTTAATAGACGTATATAATCAAAACTTAATATATAATGTCAAATGGAATAAATAAACCAACAGATATAAAAAAAGTGATTGAAATTAATAAATAAATATTTAAATGTGACAAAATTTTGTTTCTGATCTTACCATTAAGAACACCAATTGCCTTTTAAAAACATGAACACAACTTAAGGACTTCTCGAAAAATATAATTTATTTGAAATATTCAATATATTTCAATATTCAAATAAGTTAATTCAGAAATCTCTCAAAACATGCACTATATCTTCAAAAAACAAATATAATTCTGGTAATCTCCTCATCGGTCTAAAATAATATTCCAAATATCAAAATCAAATAACTATTACTATATCTCACCTCACACGTGTTTACAGGATGATTGCTTCAAACAGACTAAATTTAAAATTCAAGATGGTTTATGTTCTTAACCAAATCACAGACAAGTGTAAGGTGTTTTTAAGGTTATATTTAAATCATTGACATTCCATAATGAGATTTATTAAAGCCTAAATATAATTATATATTATATAAATTAAAATAGAAAAAGGCTTTCTACTTGTTAGAAGAAATATAACAAAATTTGAATATCAAAACAGATTTAATCTGTTAGTCTTCTACAATTTTAATTTCAAAAAAAATTTTTATTCAAAAAACTTTTAGAATTAAATTGATAAGCATCACTTATATTTAAAAGACGTATATAATCAAAATTCAATATATAATGACAAGTGGAATAAATAAACCAACAAATATAAAAAAGTCATTAAAATTAATAAATAAAGATTTGAAGGAGACAAAATTTTGTTTCTGATCTTACTATTGAGAACACCAATTGCCTTTTAAAAACATGAACACAACTTAAGGACTTCTCAGAAAATATAATTTATTTGAAATATTTAATGTATTTAAATATTCAAATAAGTTAATTCAGAAATCTCTCAAAACATGCACTATATCTTCAAAAAACAAATATGTTTTTATATCTGTTGGTTTATTTATTCCATTTGAAATTATATATTGAGTTTTGATTATATTGATTATATAAATATAAGCGGTGCTTATTGTAGAAATTAATTTAATTCTAAAAGTTTTTTGAATAAAATTTTTTTTTGGAATTAAAATTGTAGAAGACTAATAGATTAAATCTGTTTTGATATTCAAATTTTGTTATATTTTTTCTATCAAGTAAAAAGCCTTTATCTATTTTATTTTATATATAATATATAATTATATTTAGGCTTTAATAAATCTCATTATGGAATGTCAATGATTTAAATATAAGCTTAAAAACACCTTACACTTGTCTGTGATTTGGTTAAGAACATAGACCATCTTGAATTTTAAAGTTAGTCTGTTTGAAGCAATCATCTGTAAACACGTGTGAGGTAAGATGTAGTGATAGTTATTTGATTTTGATATTTGGAATATTATTTTGGACCCATGAAGTGATAACCAGAATTATATTGGTTTTTTGAAGATATAGTGCATGTTTTGAGAGATTTCTGAATTAACTTATTTGAATATTTAAATATATTAAATATTTCAAATAAATTATATTTTTTGAGAAGTCCTTAAGTTGTGTTCATGTTTTTAAAAGGCAATTGTTGTTCTTAATAGTAAGATCAGAAACAAAATTTTGTCTCCTTTAAATATTTATTCATTAATTTCAATGACTTTTTTATATCTGTTGGTTTATTTATTCCATTTGTCATTATATATTGAGGTTTGATTATATATTGTCTATTAAATATAAGTGGTGCTTATTGTAGACATTAATTTAATTCTAAAAGTTTTTTGAATAAAAATTTATTTCGAAATTAAAATTGTAGAAGACTAACAGATTAAATATGTTTTGATCTTCAAATTTTGATATCTAACTAAGTTACTTTTTGGAAAATCTCAAGATATGTAAAAACATTACTAAAAAACAAGTTATGAGAGACTTTGCTCGTCAGTACTCAATCATATTCTATAAAATATAATATCAACCATCAAAAAATATTTAATTACCTTTAACAATGCAGAAAGCGTCTTGGCAAATGAATACTGGAGTCCAATGTTGACTCAAATAAATAGTTCTGTGGTTTACCATTGAGCTTAAAGATTGAAAGGCAATTTAACGACCTTTGTTATAGCACAAGGAACATCTGTATAAAGAATGTCAAGGAAACCAAATAATTATATTAGGAGTACAAATAAGTTTCCGCCGTTTTTTGACACAAATTAAATTTAAACGATATGAGACTGCTTGCTGAGTGACTTCTAATGTTAGAGCAAGTTCTTTTTGTATTTGAGATGAATCTTCCTCCAATAATTCCTCCAATTCTGCATCCTCGTAAATTTTTGGCCTTCCACTGCGATCTTTGTCTTCTACGTCGAAAACACCGTTTTTGAACTTTTGAAACCACTCTCGACACGTTCTCTCACTCAAAGCACCCTCACCATATGCTTCTACGAGCAATTGATGCGCCTCAGCAGCAGATTTCTTTAAATTAAAGAAGTAAACTAATATTTCCCGCAAATGACGCTTACTTGGCTCAAATTTTGACATTTTCAACTTATAAAAATTATATTTTACCAATATAAAATCAATGATATTAATAGGTTATGTTGTTCTTGAATGTCCAAACTATTTTTTAAGCCGGTTATCATCTGCGAAAGCTAACCGAAACTCCGTGCCGCGCCATCTACAATAAAACGGCGAAAACTTATTTGTACCCCTAATATATTATGAATAAAATAAAATAAATGCAGGTTTATACTTGATAGAAGGTATATAAAATTATATAAAAATTTTAATATTCACAGATACATTGTGTTAGCCTTCTAAATATTTAATTTCAAAAAATTATATTCAATTCTGGAAGTTATAATATTAAATATAATTTCTTGAAATTAAATATATCTGTGAATATTAGAATATTCAAATAATTTTATATACCTTCTATCAAGTATAAACCTCCATTCATTTCATTTTATTCATAATATATAATTATTTGGCTTCCTTAACATTCTTCATACAGATGTTTCTGATACTATAACAGAGTTCGTAAAATGTTAAAAGTAATTGAATATTTTTTGTTGATTGATATTATATTTTATTGAATATGACTGAGTAAAAACGAGCAAAGTCTCTCTTGAAACTTGTTTTTTGGTAATGTTTTCACATATCTTGAGAATTTCTAAAAAGTAACTTAGTTAGATATCCAATAATATTGAATATTCTAAGTAAGATAGTTTTATGATGAAATTCTTAAGATTATGTTAAACACCTTTGAAAGATATCTGTAATCATAAGAGGGATGAGCAGAAACAAAATTTTGTCTTTTCAAAATATTCAATTTACAGGATTTTTGTTAACAATTTATATTTATTGGATTTGGTTATCTCATTTGGATGCCTTTTGACGAATGTTTATTTTATTTGTCGTTTGATATTAGCGGTGCTTATATGACATTAATTTAATTCCTGAAGTTATAATATCAAATATAATATTTTAAAATTGAATATGTAGAAGGTTCATAGAATGTATCTGTAAATATTGAAATATTTAAATAATTTTATATCAAGCATATACCTCCATTTGTTTTATTTTTTAAGATGTAGTCTGATGGTCTTTGAAATGAGGTATCAATCGTTCCTTGTGGAAAATTAACAAACTGATATTTTCATATTTCACTCAGAAGTTCCTAACCGCCAAAAAGACGACTGTATAATAAGCATACCATCGATGAAAGAGGAAACTCATTCTTCATTGTGAGAAATCTATAAGTTGCAAATCTTATTTATCTCATTCTGAATTTCCCAACCCTCAAAAGATTCGCTGTGTTATAGAAATTTTATAACGTTACAATCGATCTAACTGACTGGAAATCAGTCTCACATATCAAAGATGAAATAGGAAACTCATACTTCCTTTTGAGAAATCTATAAATTTCAAATCTTATATATCCCATTCTGAATTTCATAACCCTGAAAATGGTCACTGTGGTATTGGAATTCTATAATGTCACAATCGATCTAATTGAGTGGAAGTGAGGCTCACAAACCATCGAAGAAAGAGGAAACTGATCCTTCCTTGCGGTAAATCTATGAATGTGAACTCAATGGAGGTATGTTAGGATCCATTCAATTTCTTTCACATGGCGGAAACTATCTGAGCGTTGCTCAAGTGAAATCACGAACCCTTTTTCCACAGTTCAGGATCCATTATTTCATGAATCATGCAATACACATTTCTATCAGACTAGGGATTACCGCTAACCCGCTAATAATGAGGGATATTCCAGGCCGGATTTTCGGTAAAATACGGCTGTCATTTCGTGAAAGTTTGTTGATCACACGCTAAACTAATTCGGAGATCTGGAGTGTTGTCAAACGGGATTTCTTCAGCTAGTTTACTATTTCCAAGTGACAAAACTGTGAAACTAAGCAGCGAAATATTAAATTCTGTGAGAAGAATGGAAATAAAACATACTTATATATGTATGAAGATACTCTACTTCCAAATGTTTTTGAGTAATGTATCGGGTATTTTTTAAGAGTGATAAAACTTTAAATTGGAATAAAACATATTTAAATTAAGATTGAAGCTAATTTTTTTTTATTTGCATATGTCCACCACGACTAGCTCTGAGGAACCGCATTCGACCAGACCAATTCTGGACCACTTTTTCGAGCAATTCAGGTCTTATTTCATCAATAACTCGATTTATGTTGGCTTCCAAAGCGTTTATTGCTTCTGGTTTATCAACAGAAAATAATCCAGTGGAGTTATGTCGCAAGATCTTGGAGGCCAATTAATTGGACCATTCATTCAAATAATGTTATCGCCAAATCTTTCTTTTAATAAATCAATTGTTACGGTAGCAGCTTGAGGTGTAGCACCATATTATTGGAACCAAAATACTTCTGGGTCCATAACATTCAAATTTTACACAACTAATCATTGATCATCGATCTGTAACGAGCACCATTCACTGTAACATTATCTCCAGCATCGTTTTTAAAGAAATGTGAAGCGATGATGCCTCCAGCGAGTAAAGCACACCATACAGTGCATTTTTCAGGATGCAATGGAATCTGCAGAACTTCTTGAGGATTTTTTTCGGTCCATATACGCCAATTTTGCTTGTTTACATAGCCGTTCAACCAGAAATGAGCTTCATCACTAAACACAATTTTACGATAAAAAAGTGGATCAACTTCAAGCTGTTCTATGGCCCAATCAGCAAACAAATGACGCTTGTTATGGTCAACTGGCTTTAGTTCTTGAACCATTTGGATCTTGTATGGGTGTAGACCGAGATCTTTACGCAAAATTTTCCATGTGGTGGATGCACAGAGTCCAACTTGTTGTGAACATCGACGAATAGAGCAATCTGGATCATCATTAATACTATGACTTACAGCAGCGATATTTTCTCCTGTTAGTACTGTTCTTTGTTTTGTTGTTGTTGTTGCATTGAGTAGAGAAAATTTTGTCCGAAATCTATCGATAGTTCGACGAATAAGCTACTCTAATGGAATAAATTTCAACTGAGTGCTACATAAGTTTGGTGAATAGAACACCGATTTTGAAAATAAATTTTAACAATTTGTAAACGTTGTTGCAGCGTGAGTCTTCTCAGGTTAATTTATCAATGCTCACTGAACAGAAGTGTCGAAACAACATGGTTTCTACCGTCTGTCAAATCACAGTTATCCTTATCGAAAGTTCTATCATTCTAAAAAACCCGATATCAGAGTACAAACAAATTATGATAATTGTTATTATTAATAGATTTAAAAATCTTTCTCCTTATATGGTATAGTGCATTCGCTTCTTTAGTGAGGATAGTTTAATAAAATAAATGGAGTTTCCGGTTGGAGTGTAATATGTTGACAATTTCATATATGTACAACGTGTCCCACCGAAAATGGTTCAAAACGATCAGCGGTAGAAAAAGAATGAAGAACCCGTTTCGAAGGCTCGCGAGAATGAATAAAATTCGACCACATCACAGAAACTCTTCGGAAATACGCCCATATTAGATATTATTATAGATATGCACTATTTATGGTACACATGTTTGAAAGGTAAAAAATTCTTGCTTTTTAAATCAGTAGATGACCGTAAAAATAAATGAGTGAAATAATGGTTAAGAAAATAAGAATTCCAATTCCATAGTTCTGAAATGATTGAACAAAAAGGAATACAAAATCTCGCATTTCGGAAACAATTATCTCAAAAAAATTTAATTGAAGATCCAAATATTTTTGACACATTATTTCGGTGCTTAGTGTTGATGTTCATTTATACTCTGCACATAAAAATGTGTATTTCAGAGAATTTAAGAAACATTTTACATATTCTAGTTAAGGAAAGCGAAATGTGTATAGAATACCCGAGCCCTAAACGCTCTCGTTTTAGGCGCCAACCCCGATATCTGTAGACAAACAAACCACAGAGGCCAAAAAGCGATGCGGTTTCCTATCATCTTAAGTTAGAAGTCAAGAATAAATTAGCAAATAAAGGCATATAAAGAGATACATCTACTGGATCGAGTAGAGATCGTTCATTGCTGTAGAGCTTCGACAAAGGGATTAATGACGCAAAGAAAGCAACGTTTGAGTGGTTGATGTCGGGTGTTTCTTTAGAGTGATAGAACTTTAAATTGAAATAAAACACATTTAAATTAAAATTAAAGCCAAATTTTATTTTATTTGAAAGATTATCTTTCTTTCAAATTGTTACGATAGCGGCATGAGGTGAGCACTATCTTGTTAGAACCAATTCGATACCATTCAAATTTTGAAAAACTTGATCATCGATCTGTAACGAGCACCATTCACTGTAACATTAGCTCCAGCATGGTTTTTAATGAAATATGGACCGATGATGCCTCCAGCGTGTAAAGCACACCATACAGTGCATTTTTCAGGATGCAATGGAATCTGCAGAAGTTTTTGAGGATTGTTTTCACTCCATATATGGCAATTTTGCTTGTTTACATAGCCGTTCAACCAGAAATGAGCTTCATCACTAAACACAATTTTGTGATAAATTATATTTTACGATAAAAAGTGGATCAACTTCAAGCCATTCTAGGGCCCAATCAGCAAACAAACGACGCTTATTATGGTCTAGTGGCTTTAGTTCTTGAACCAGTTGGATCTTGTTTGGGTATAGACTAAGATCTTTACGCTTTTCCAACTTGTTGTTAACGTCGACTAATAGACAAATCTGGATCATCATAAACACTATGACTTACAGCAGCGATATTTTCTTCTATACGTACAGTTCTTTGTCTTGTTGTTGTTGCAACGAGTAGAGAAAATGTTGTCCGAAATCTATCGATAGTTCGACGAATAAGCTAGTTTGATGGACTATTATATAAACCATAAATTTCACGGAGTGCTCTATAAGTTTGGCGAATAGAACACTGATTTTGAAAATAAATTTCAACAATTTGTAAACGTTGTTGCGGCGTGAGTCTTTCCATGATAATTTGTCAATGCTTACTGAACAGAAATGTCAAAACAACATGGATTCTACCTTCTGCCAAATTACATTTATTCCTATAGAAAGTTCTATAACTCTAAAAAAACACCCGATAGTTGACAAATACCAAAGACTTCACTCATACCATTACAATAATGTTTTCAAGTTAACTGCAAATCAGTAAGGGTATATGCTTACAAAATAAATTTTTAATTCTTTCATTTCTTCTAGGAGAACACTGAAATGGTGGACAAAGTGTAGGTTGAAAAACATTTGCCCTAAGATAAAAGGACATTTCAATTGACGCTGATAAAATAGAGTATTTTCTAAGGTTAGGTTTTTTGCCCTTCCATGTCCCTAAACATTTTATCGCAGTGACGTTTCTTTGAGCTTATTTTGTACTGAAATTTAATTCACTATTCCTGGTAAAAATCATTATTCATTTTTTAATGAATATTTTTTGCCTTCACTTGTTCAAACACTAAAACTATTTCAAGTAATTAAAGTTTAGATCATTGTGAAACTGATTCCAAGTGATCCTATCGGATGCAATGAAATTAAAAAACATTTAGATTGGTCAAATCGTTCCATCCTAAAAATGAACCGATATTTCTCTTTAAGAAAAGTTCAAGTAATCATTCTAGTTACTACTTCCCACATAAGAAGTTCCATTTATCTTCTGTTCTTTCGAAATGGGTATTTATCTACCATAAAGCGTTCAATACACAACGGAATGACTACTATAAATCACATTTGGGTTAGATTTATATGAGGGGTAACTCAACGAAACAATAGATATCTTTGTCATTTCAGAAGATCCTCAATTAAAGGGATTCTGAAGGAACATGTTCCTTACAAGTGTTTCCACAATAATGTCTTTCCAGTGGAAAAATATGAAATTGTCAAATTGCACTAGATAATTTTCTGTCTCCGTTTATTGATTCACTGGTTCAAAACTTCTCATAACTATTGAGCGCAAGAAACTTTTTGCTAGAGAGGAATAGGCATCTTCCAGTTCTTAAAATTACCATTCATCTTGAGATTTGAACTACTATTCTATTTTTCACTTCTAATAGTGAATATTTTCGAACTATAATTTTGTATCAAGTTTTCGGAAATTTTTATTATTGTAAAATATAAAAAGGCTTTTTACTTGAATGAAAAAATATAACAAAATTTGAATATCAAAAAAGATTAAATCTGTTAATCTTCTACAATTCTAATTTCAAAAAAATTTTTGTTCAAAATACTTTTAGAAATAAATGAATGTCTAAAATAAGCACCGCTTACGTTTAATAGACGTATATAATCAAAACTCAATATATAATGTCAAATGGAATAAATAAACCAACAGATATAAGAAATTAATAAATAAATATTTAAAGGAGACAAAATTTTGTTTCTGATCTTACCTTTAAGAACAACAATTGCCTTTTAATCTAGGATCTAAGAAGGGATTACTTGGAATTATATTTGTTTTTTGAAGATATACTGCATGTTTTGAGAGATTTCTGAATTAACTTATTCGAATATTTAAATATATTAAATATTTCAAATAAATTATATTCTTTGAGAAGTCCTTAAGGTGTGTTCATGTTTTTGAAAGGCAATTGGTGTTCTTAAAGGTAAGATCAGAAACAAAATTTTGTCTCCTTCAAATATTTATTTATTGATTTCAAGGACTTTCTTATATCTGCTGGTTTTTTCATTTCATTTGACATTATATATTAAGTTTTGATCATATACGTCTATTAAACGTAAGCGGTGCTTATTTTAGACATTAATTTAATTCTAAAACTTTTTTGAATAAAAATTTTTTTGAAATTGAAATTGTAGAAGATTAACAGATCTAATCTGTTTTGATATTCAAATTTTGTTTTTATTATTAGTTTTCAATGAAGTACGAACAGAACACTAAAAAATATTTCAACATTCTCTGTAATTTCCACGATTTCGTTAGAATGAACTGCGTTACCAAAAATCTACAAAATAAACGATATAAAATGATGTTGAATTTACCACTGCATCCAAATCTCAATCTAGAATCCAGATGCTCAGATATTTTAAATATCAAGCAGAGTAATTCTGTTATATATCGCTACAAATTTCGATTTTATAAAATCTGTTCAAAATTTTTCAAATATAAATTAAATTAATGCCCAGTAGACTTATAGAATTAACACTTATCATACAGCATCAAAAGAGATAAAAGAATCCAAAGAAAATATAGAATATTGCACATCTTGAAACTGAGTCTTGAAAAATACTTCATTCAACCTCTGAGTGTATTCTTTGGACGAACATAGAATGCGAATGATAGTCTGGTCTAACCACTAAGAGTGCTCTGTCGTAGTTCGAAATATCACGTGGTCGTGTAAGTATGATATATATTCTTTATTGATTATTTTGTTTTGTCTGGCATAAAAGTGAGCTGATGATGATCGGTAGGAGTCTCTAACGACTTTTTAAAGATCTACTACATATTTTTGAAGAGTTTTCTGAAGAACCTTCCAAAGAGATTTAACAAATTTCATGAAATTAAAATTTGTAGCGAGGTATAACAGAATGACTGTAATTGATATTTAAAATATTTAAAAAAACCTTCTATCATGTAAAAAAAACATCTTTTTATTGCTTAGATATTGTGAGATTTCAATGTTCTTCAGCTATATTCAAATGTGTTTTCTGGAAGCAGGATGCACTAATACTCCTTCGTAATGTTATAAGTAATTTCATGCATATTTTAGTTTTAACACAACAAGTTATGAAACCTTAGATTGTCTCGGTATTAACTTGACAGTTGAATCCGAAACAATCTACTATTTTCATAATTTAAACCCGGTCTAAACTGATGGTACTGAAATTAAAGTATAAATATTATAAAAAAACAGTTTTCATTTTCGAATGAAGACGGATCTCATTTTTTTAAAGTAAGTGATCTTTTTTTTCATATTTATATCTTACAAAAATGCATCTGTATATTCATCGCATAGTAGAATGGGAACATTGTAAAATTGACATCTCATATAGAAAAATGCAGATAGAATAAGTGATTAATCTTCTAATCCCTCCATATTACAGCATTCTGACTGAACCAAACGAACGAATCATTTCAATAGGTCCACACACAGAGTTAAGTGTGCTCTGGAGATTACTCTAGAGAAAAATGAAACAGTTGCGATAATAAATTTCAAAAAATCCTCTGAAAACGTGCTTCGTAGCTTTAGTCTTCTTTTTGGACAACACGCCGAAATGTAAAGATGATTAATTGAAACTTCAGTACGGAATATAAAGTTACCTTTACAAACATTTTTTAGAAATAAAATAATTGTGATGTCTTAGAAACACTATTTCCATCCCTATATTATTAACCTTCGTCAAAAATACCTAATAAAATTATGATAAAGTGTTCATTCAATAAGAAAATTTTGTCTATTGTGATCATACAGCGAATGTATATATTTTGAATTCCTTGTTATAGTAGTGGGGAAATTCTGTCTTAAGATGAGTGGTTGTGAAATTTATATAATTCATTACAGTGGCTATTCTAGAAGTTAACTACAGTTTAAAAAACTGCAATTCTCAATTATATATTTCTGCTTTGGTAATATAACCAATGATATCCCTTTTATCCTTTCAATAACATTATCAAGCCATAAAAATACGACTATTCTTGGCTATAACTGATTCGAAGTATTCTCATTTTACAGCAGAGACGTATTTGAAATATTTTCATGAGCATATAAACCCACTCTTTCATTTTTCGCTCTACGTTTGCAGGGAGCTTTCATTTCGGTGAATTACTCTTTGAATCTTGGATAGAGTAATACGTTGCTTTGTGATAGTTCATATCAAAAATGGAATGAATGAGAGATAACTTTGTTTTATATCACTATTTCATTATTTTACACGCAGTAGCCCAAGTTTAGTAATGCTACTACATTTTCGAACTGGTGTATAACATGTTGTATTTCAAAGGTTTTTATATATTAAAGGAAGGCTTTGCTTCGTCTAGAACTTTCGAAAGTCGGGAATACCACAACCTCTACTGATTCTAGATGTCTTGTTTCTTGCCTTTCGGTTCAGGTGAATTTTGAGATAATCAAAATCTGAAGAAACATGACTTGTGAAAGTTTTTTTCCACATAATTATAGTAAACTTTTCTATGCTTAAATTATACTTGATATTCTTTGAAACCTTTTGTGCCACATACATGCAACCGTACTCATAACTTCATTTATAAGTTCCTGAGTTATTTAGCCGGTTGTTTTTGTCTTGAGCATTAAAAAACAGGTTGGAAATTTTATGTGAGGGTGTGGAAGCTATTTTAATGCTAGTTATTGAAATTATTTGAGCTATCTTGTGCGAAATTGGTCGCAAAAATATTAGTTTCACGAATTTCTTCTTATTGTTTTCTGTTTTTGAAGTTGAGTTGCTTTTTTTCTTGTTTATCAGGGAATTTATAATTTTTGATTCGGAAAAAGTGGAGAACTGTTCAGAAAAAAATTACAAATTCTCTCACAAACAAAAAAAGAACTTATTCTAAAACAAATACATCTAAAACAGAAAAGAATAAAAATTCGTAAAACTCTCATTTCTTCTACTAATTTCACAAAAAATAGCACGAATAATTTCAACAAATGGCGTTACACCCTCACATAAAATTTCGATGAAAGATCTAATTTGGAATTAAAAATATCATAAATCAAAATATTTAACATATTTAAGTGACATCTTTCTTTTTTCACCTAAACCTGTATAAATATTCCACACCTAGTCCTCCAATTGTCTGAAGATGAAATCATACTTACAAACGGCGCTTACAAAAATGTGTATACATTAAAATTTTTTTCCTACAAAACAGTGTTTTCTGAAAACTCGTTTATGTCCAATAGTTTCGGAGTAAAGTTCAGAATGGTGAACAGTGTATAGCGGATGGAAGCGCTTTTATATTCAATTTGTAGAATACATACACTTCAAAACGAAAACAGTGAAATTTTCAAGAAAGCTGAATATTTTTTCAACCGATCGTAATATATTAACATCCTTGATTGAGAAAATAAAAATGTCTTTGTCCACCCACTTTCCTCGCAAACTTTTAAGGCACAATTAAGCTAAACTTTTCATAAAAAGTCTATTGTTTCTGGTTTATCAGCATAAACCAATGACTTATAATAATCCCAAAGAAAATAATCCAGTGGAGTTATGTCGCATAATATTGGAGGCCAATTAATTGGACCATTTCTCATAATAATATTATGGCCAGATCTTTCTTTCAATAAATCAATTGTTACGATAAAAAAGTGGATCAACTTCAAGCTATTCTAGGACCCAATCAGCAAACAAACGACGCTTATTATGGTCAAGTGGCTTTAGTTCTTGAACCAGTTGGATCTTGTTTGGGTGTAGACTAAGATCTTTACGCTTTTTCAACTTGTTGTTAACGTCGACTAATAGACAAATCTGGATCATCATAAACACTATGACTTACAGCAGCGATATTTTCTTCTATACGTACAGTTCTTTGTCTTGTTGTTCTTGTTGCAACGAGTAGAGAAAATGTTGTCCGAAATCTATCGATAGTTCGACGAATAAGCTGCTCTGATGGACGATTATGTAATTATGACATTAGTTTAATTTAATTCCTGAAGTTATAATTATTAAATATAATTTTATGAAATTAAATATGTAGAAGGCTGATATTAAAATATTTAAATAATTTTATATACCTTCTATCAAGTTTAACCCATATTTATGTTAAATTAAAATAGAAAAAGGCTTTTTACTTGATAGAAGAAATATAACAAAATTGAATATCAAAACAAATTAAAATATGTTTGTCTTCTACAATTTTAATTTAAAAAAAAAATGTTTTTTGAATAAAATTTTTTTGAGATTAAAATTGTAGAAGACAAACATATTTCAATTTTAATTTGTTTTGATATTCAAACTCTATTTATGTTATTTTATTCATAATATATAATTATTTGGTTTCCTTAACATTCTTCATACAGATAGTCCTTGTGCTATAACAGAGGCCGTTAAATTGTCTTTCAAGCTTTTAGATCAAGGGTAAACCGCAGAATTACTTATTTGTAAGTTAACCTCACACTACATTCAAATTTTTCAGTATTCAGTTACCAGAAGTTTTCTAAGTTGTTGAAGGGTGAGTAAATATTGGTTGTTGATTGATATTATATTTTCTTGAATATGAATTATTCGAATACTGACGAAGCAAAGTCTCTCTTAAAACTTGTTTTTCAGTCATGTTTTTACATATCTTGAGATTTTATAGAAAGTAACTTAGTTAGATATCCAATGATATGGAATATTTTATGTAAGATAGTTTTATGATGAAATTCTTGAGATTATGTCAAACATTTTTGAAAGATATTTGTTTTCATAAGATTGATTATCAGAAACAAAATTTTGTCCTATTCAAAATATTTAATTTATAGGATTTTTGTTACCAATTTATATTTATTGGATTTTTGTCTTATAATGAATGTTTATTTAATATGTTGTTTGATATAAGTGGTATTTATATAACTTTATTTTAATTTAATTCCTGAAGTTATTATATAATTATTAAATATAATTTTTTGGAATTAAATATGTAGAAGGCTAATATTAAAATATTTAAATAATTCCAGTATTTTTTTAAAAATTTCAAAAATTCGAAAAATGTCCCTTTATTTCAAAGATAATTATTTCATTTTGCATTTTTTTTCTGTAAACTGTAATAGGTATTCATTAGGTGAGTTCGAATTTTTGATTTCGATTTCCCCAGATATAATCAACCTTGAACCTGGTAATTTCGTTTATCAACACTTCCTTGCACCTCAGTCCCTACGGGAAACTTCCGGCAACGCCGTGCAAAAACACGCTCGGACCACGGGTCCTCCGGCTCGATTCTTCAGCGGCACAAGCTCACCGAACGACTGAAACCTCTCTGCAACCGATTGCGCTGCGACGAAGTCGAAGAGCCGGCGTAGGCGTGGTATCCTAGGATTGCAGAGATGATGCTGCATGCGTTGACGGGACGCGCTCCCGTAAGAGTCCGTTTGATGTCTGGTTCGAACTTCGAACCGGCTGGATCTTCGGCTATGCACGTGGGCAGGGGATGAATTGTGAAATTGAGTTTTGTCTGGGGAGTTCGATGCACTTTCTCCATCGATGGAAACTGGTTAGGTTTGTTTATGTGGAAAACGTGAACAGGGGTAATTCTGCCAGTACATCGTATCCTTAGGCCCTATAGGTATATAGTTGAGCATCAATGAAGGATGGATAGGTAATTGGTTAACCCTTCATGAACGTTTATAGTTTGGAATGTAATGGCAGCTTGGAAGGTGGTGGACTATACAGAAATAACTGGTGTTTGTGTGCTCCTGGTAAAAAATTCAGTCTGAAGTTGAGTCAACCAGACTTGCCTTCAACTTTACAACGAAGCATACATAATGAGAGCATTTCTTTTGGATATCACTCAATGCTTGATGGACCATACTCAGGAGTTATTCCACTTTGAAGGAAAGTTATCGATATATGCCCATGCAACTTCGAGCCAACTCTTTTTAGTCGTTCAGGGGGTATCCAGTTCAACATTTGTTTGGGAATACGTTCGTCTTGCATCCTCTGTACATGTTCATACCAAGTAAGTTGTGCCTTTTTGATGTCAGCTATTATTGTTGTTTCGGCACCCATAATCTCTCTTATACGTTCATTGCGTATTCTCTGTATTCTAGAGATTCCAGCTGACCTTCTCCAGAAATCCATTTCTAAGGCCAGGAGACGATTCTTTTGTGACACACTCAACTGCCAGGCCTCGCAACCGTACAACACAACACTCCTTAGGGTAACGTTGTAAATATCTCGTTTATGTTGTTTAGAGATTTCTTTTGACCAAAATATTGAATTCAATGCTCCGATTATTTTCCTACCCTCATTTATTCTTTGTTGAATTTCTTTATCAGTCCTTCCATTTTGGTTAATTACAGTTCCAAGGTATACGTAGTCTTCGCAGGATTTGATCTTCAATCCTCCTTCCAACATCAGATCTTCATTCTCTCCTCCAACGCAAATGTACTGGGTTTTTGACATATTCACTGTGAGTCCCCACTTGTCGTATTCTTCCATAAGCTTTCGGGTCATGAACTCAATATCGTCTTTGTCCTGAGCAAATATGACCTGGTCATCTGCAAAATGCAGTGTGTATAGCGTATTTCCGTCGCTAATAGGAATACCCATATCTTTGCATGATCTTCGCCAGGTTTTGGGTGCTCGGTCTAGGTAGATTTTAAATAGAGTTGGAGAGAGGCTATCGCCTTGTCGCAATCCTTTCGTGACAGGGAAGCCATCGGAGATTTCATTTCTCACTTTGACTTTGGATCTTGAATCCTTATAGAACGCTTGTACGGCCTCTATGAGTGTGCTGTTTATTGAAGTTTGTTCCAATACATTCCAGAGCCTACTTATGGGCACATTATCATAAGCTTTAGTAAGGTCCACAAACACCAGATGTACGTCTCGCCCACGAGCCACTTTTTTTCATTCAGTTGTGTTAATGTGTATATGTGGTCTGTGCAGGAACGTCCTGCTCTAAAGCCAGCCTGTTCCTCAAGTTCGTAGGGGCCATATTCTTCCTCAATGTTTTCAGCACTTTTCCATAAAGCCGACTCATAGTACTAGTGACTGACATGCACCTGTAATTATTGCAGTTGTCCTTTGGGCCTTTTTTGTGTATTGGGGTAATCTACGGTTCTTTCCAGCTTTCGGGAATTTCATCACCATTGATGTACCTGTCGAATAGCTTCGCCAGCCATTCTTCAGAAGTTCCGCCGGAATTCCGGACCGCTCGCCTTGTTATTCTTCATCGTTTTTGCCAACTTTGCTACGATTGCCGCACTTATATGCACAGGAGGTCCTTGGACCTGATATTGCCTTGGTGACGTGGTTGTATATTTTTCTCTCCTCTCTGATAGTTCTTCCTGAAAGTGAGATTTCCACTTACTAATGTTAATCAGCTGGATATTTCGCTCATTTAACCAACACTCACCTCATTTAGCCAACACTTCCCTCATTTAGCCAACACTTACAGGATAAATTATAATGGGCATAATTCCAGTAAAGGAATGTTAATTGAGTAGAAGCTGCTTGCGATTGGACTTCTGGGTGGTTCCGTATTATTCACTCAAGCTTTGCACCAGTACGCAAATGGTGTTTCCTATTGCATCTTTTCAAATCCTCGCTTTATTTTTATCCTTTTTCTTCTTCATAGCCTACCCTTTCTGTATTAAAGTTTCTCTTATAGGTACAGGATAGTGACATTTGTTGCTCCGTATTCCAAATAAACATCGTTTCCAAATAAAAACATCTTCAATTTCTTTCTTCTACTCCATCGGCATCAGTTCACAGATGGCGAAGTGTCTTATATGTTCAAAACAAGTTACTTCTGCTCGCTGTGCTGATCGTTCTTAATGGAGTTTATTGTCTCAAGTTGTCGCCTGAAAAGTTGAGTTTGGTGAAAATTGGTTATGTGAACATTGTTACTGATTGGCCCAGTTTAAGCATTTCGGATGATTAGAATAAATGCGACCACTACTAAATTGCCTAATTCCAATAAGTCAAACACCTGATCAGTTCATGCGAATGGTCTATCGTCTGAACTAGCATCCAGTTTCTGCCTTCTAAATATCTCTAATGTATGTTAGATTTCGCAACAATCTGACCAGATTGCCCAGAATTACCTGACTACTCCATCTATAGACACGGGATAGTTTGTGTCTTTATTGCTGCAGAAATTCTGAACTCCTTGCTTCAGCTCCTAATTTACTTGAATTAATTGTTTGCTCATCGATCTCCTGAATGGCTCTACTGCTTCACCATCGGTTGCTTATATCTACGTCCATGTTCTTAAGATGTTCTACTTTGGAGTCTCTCGGCGAGTGAACCTTATCTCTATGTAGCTAGTTGTTAGTGTCGGTGAACTCTTTCAAGAATGACTACTATTGATTTGTTTCTACTTTTCAAGCACTTCTTTGCTTTTATACATGTTAATTTTTTTGTATTTTTAGGCACTGCCTAGACTCATTCTATTTGTATGAATGGTAATAATTAATGATTACAGAAACAAAAACTCTATACTAATATTTTGAAACTAAGACAAGCATGTAAGCTTATTGTGTCTTCAGGAGAAAAGATGAATCTCTCCCTATCGTTGCCAAGAAACGAACTAAAGTTGCTTGATCATCTTCTTATTCTACACTATGAGGTATTATACCATCTACGTGGGGCCTGTTTGCCCTACAAACTCAAAAGAAGCAGAACGACGTTAGTGTCGAAAGTTTGAACTGCTCGTCGAAACTACAGGATATTGAAAGACTTTGTATTTTCCCTCTAGGAAAAACCCAATTTCCTTTCAAAATATAGATCGGGTGTTTTTTTAGAGTGATAGAACTTTCGATAGGAATAACTGTGATTCGACAGAAGATAGAAGCCATGTTGTTTTGATATTTCTGTTCAGTAAGCATTGACAAATTATCATGGAAAGATTCATGCCGCAACAACATTTACAAATTGTTGAAATTTATTTTCAAAATCAGTGTTTTATTCGCCACACTTATAGAGCACTTTGTGAAATTTATGGTTTACATAATCGTCCACCAGAGCAGGTTATTCGTCGAACTTTCGATAGATTTCGGACAACTTTTTCTCTACTCGATGCAACAACAACAACAAGACAAAGAACTGTAGGTACAGAAGAAAATATCGCTGCTGCAATGCATTGTGTTAATGATGATCCAGATTTGTCTATTCGTCGACGTTCACAACAAGTTGGACTCTGTGCATCCACTACATGGAAAATTTTGCATAAAGATCTTGGTCTACACCCAAACAAGATCCAACTGGAACTAAAGCCACTTGACCATAATAAGCGTCGTTTGTTTGCTGATTGGGCCCTAGAACAGGTTGAAGTTGATCCACTTTTTTATCGTTAAATTGTGTTTAGTGATGGAAAATTGGCTTATATGGGGTAGAAACAATCCACAAGATGTTCTGCAGGTTTTATTACATTCTGGAAAATGCACTGTATGGTGTGTTTTACACGCTGGAGGCATCATCGGTCCATATTTCTTTAAAAACGATGCTGGAGCTAATGTTACAGTGAATGGTGCTCGTTACAGATCGACGATCAATGATTATTTGTTTCAAAATTTGAATGGTATCGACCCAGAAGTGTTTTGGTTCCAACAATATGGTGCTACACCTCATGCTGCTACCGTAACAATTGATTTATTGAAAGAAAGAATTATATTACATTATATTTACATAAAATTAGTTGATGATTTATTACTCCAAAAACGAAGAAATCTTGTAAAAACAGAAATATTAGACGCCTTAAACGTTTGCCTAGATCAAAATTATTTTATGTTCAACGGCACGTTTTATCTAGACGAAGAAAGTCTAACAATGGAACCCATTAAGCCCCTTGTTATCAGAAATATTCATGGATCATTTAGAAACCAATATCCAAAAACTCCCATACTTTAAAGATTTCGTTTATTGGTACCGCTATGTAGATGACATAATTTCTTTATTTAATGGCACAAATAGACAACTTAGTTCATTTTTGGAATCTATCAATAAATGATATCCAACAATTGAATTCACACAGGAAGATGAAGTAAATAATAGCATCAATTTCTTAGAATTAAAAATCACTAAAATTAATAATAGACATGACTTTTCCATATACAGAAAATCTACACATACAGGTGGTACGATTCAGTATACTTCAAACCATCCATTTTCACAAAAATTGTCAGCTTATAATAGTATGCTTTATAGATTGGTTAACATACCCATGACGAAAGAAAATTTTGACAAAGAGTATAAAACGATTAAACAAATAGCTTTCAATAATGATTTTAATCCGTTAATTATAGAAAATTTACTTGATAAAATAAATTACAAGGAAGCAATATCACTTGTATATCCAAAATTTCAAAATTCAAACGAAACCAAATTTATTTCATTAACTCACATAGGCCAAAAATCTGAAAAGATTGCTAGATATTTAAAGAAAAAAGAAAAATATAACATCTCTTTTAAAACTATTAATTTTTTAGGCAGCTTAATAAAAAAATAATAAAGACGTCACTCCTAAAAATAAAAAATCAGGAGTTTACAAGTTAACATGTAATGATTGCCCATGTGTATATGTGGGACAGACAGGCCGTTCATTCCAAACAAGGATAATAATAATAATAATAATAACACACATTTATTTCAAAAATTATCACATATATACATATACATAATACAGTGATGAAACTGAAACAAGTCAAACCGATTCAATTAGTCACTAGTTGACCGACAATAATTATAAAATTCCTCTACACTGTAGGGTTCCATATTAAGTATAAACTTGCGTACCTTTATTTTAAATAACCGCATATTGTTGGTCTTTTGAAGTGATCTCGGTAGAGCATTAAAAAATCTCATACAGCTATATTGGCAACTTTGCTGCGTAAGAGTAAGTGAGCATTTGGGTAGGAGGTAAGGCATCGTCCTTCTCGTATTGTTGGAATTAGAGAACCGTGCAAAGAGATCAGGATTCTTGCGATTAAAACACAATGTCCTAAATACAAACAAACCTGGCAGTGTCAGGATGTTGTTCTTTCTGAATAAACCTCTACATGATTCTCTGTAAGGAAGTCGTAAGATGGATCTTAAAGTCATTTTCTGGATGATGAAAAGACGTCGTGCATGTGGGCTGCTTCCCCAAAAGATAATACCTTATGAGATCAATGTTTCGAAATTTGCAAAGTAAACCACCTTCAAAACGTCGATTGTTACCTGACGTTTCAAAACATTTATGGAATACAGCACGGAGAGTAATTTCTTACTCAAATATTCTACCTGAAGATCCCATTTTAGGGAGGCATCCAGGTAGATACCTAAGAACTTGGTTGATTCACCCACGGAAAGGGCAGTGTTACCGACTCTGATCGACTCTGGGAATGAGAGGCGTGATCGATCAGTGTGGAAGAAAACTAGGTCGGTCTTGTTCACGTTCAATCGGAGATGGTTATTATTACACCAAGAGGTAATGGATTCGAACGCAATGTTTACTTTTTGAATGACTGTAGCTATGGAAGGATCAGAGACAATGACATTAGTATCATCTGCAAAGAGAATAATCCTGAAAAGAAGACTGATCAGATCTGGCATGTCGTTAATATAAACTAAAAAGAGCAGGGGCCCCAAGATGCTACCCTGCGGAATGCCCATCAAAACTAAGAGGTCCTCAGAGTAGAAGACATCGCCATCCTTCACCAATTCAACTCTCTGCTTGCGACCACTCAAATAGCTCTGGATGAGTTTGAGCTGATTATCACGAATGCCGCATGCCTCCAATTTTGACAGCAGTCTTTCATGATTGATACTGTCAAAGGCCTTCGATAGGTCAAGAAACATTCCTATGGGAATATTGCCGTTTTCAAAGGCTATAAGAATTTCATTTATCGCTTCAAATATGGCTGTCTCAGTGGATTTGTGTGGTACGAACCCATGCTGACATTTACTGAATATTTCAAACCTAGAAAAGAAAGAGATCAGTCGAACAGATAAAACCTTTTCAAAAATTTTAGAGAACGATGTTAACAAGGTAATAGGACGGTAATTTTCCAATTGTTCATGAGATCCTTTTTTATAAATTGGTTTCACTATTGATATTTTCAGCGAATCGGGAAATAAGCCTGATGTGAATGAATTGTTTATTATGAAACTTAAGGGCTCAGCAATTTCATGTATACACTTTTTCAGGATCTTCATAGGAATTTCATCATAACCGTGAGATAACGAGTTATTTAGTTTTGACACAATATTCAATAATTCAGAAGGAGTTACTTCAAACATGAAGAATGACCTTGGGCACCTGGTCAAAACATGAAAAGTATCATCATTGATCGGCGTGACAGATATGCTTCCAGCATTAACAAAGTAGTTGTTAAATTTGTCAGTTAATATTTTAGGATTGCCAGTAGGAAACTTTGATACCTTAGCGCCTCCACCACCGTTAAGTTCTCTTATCAGTGACCAAGTAGTCTTAGATTTATTTGTAGAGGTTGAGATTAAATTACCATAATGTCCTTGTCTAAGTTTAGTTATTAGTTTGTCATATTCATGTTTTACGAGAACATGAAAATGTTACATTAATAATAAACCGAATTCAACTTATGCCAACCATTTGTTAGAGACTGGCCATAATTTTAATATGAACTATGAAATATTACATATTGAAAACACAAGTCAGAAACTAAATCTGTTAGAAACTTTAGAAATCAATGGATATAATAAAAGACAAATTTTATTGAATGATGAAATAGATTTTAATAGATCCCCCCTACTTAATAGTTTTCATTAATTGTATACCATCTTTCTCCACTTCTCTATTTTTTGTACCAGAGCTGTGTATTTAAGGTTATGTTTTGCATTGTATACCTCAGTTTAAATACTCACCTGATGAAGTCATGGTATAACGAAACAATTGTTGTGTAAACCAATAAAATAGCGAAAGTTAACATTTGTTTTTCTTATATTGAAGATGAATTTCCGTCAAGTAAAGACCGAGACAATCAAAAATTTGGCGATAACATTATTATGATCCACTGGATTATTTTCTTTGGGGTTACGTCAACTCATTAGTTTATGCTGATGAACCAGAATCAAGAGACGCTTTGGAAGTCAACATAACTCGTGTTATTGATAAGATAAGGCCTGAATTACATATTCACAATAACGAAAATGCAAAATCTGAAAAAGTATAAAACTTTTCAAAACACCGAAATTCAGAAAATTTTTCTCACTCGTATTCACCCTCAAATAAAGAGTATGATCACCACGTGCCTGAGTAAGTGCTTGGTATCTTCTCTTCATGATTTTCAGCAAGTTGTTGAGGAACATCCTGCTCAATTTGTTGCAAAAGATCTCGGGTCTGCTGGAGCATTTTTGGCTGTAATCTGTGGACATCTTGGGTTATTTGTAATTGGTGTTAAGGAAGCTCGATTGGATTTACGTCAAGCTAATGTTGGATGTGGAATATCTTGGTTTTCTCTAGCAGTATTCACCAGGTGGTATCTGTGTGGCAGTGCATTATAAACCAGAAAAACTAAATTTTGATGAATTTCACTTGCTATAATTCCAATGATACATCAGAATGTTTTCAGAGGCACTGTAATTAGTTTTTTTACATTTTTTTCAACCTAGAATCAAGATCGATAATTAAAAGATATATCAGATTAAATCGGGAACAAACGGAAATTCGAACTCCGGTCGACGTAATTTCCAGTTTTTTTACTGCAAGTGGATGGAGACTCAATTTCCAATTCTCGTTATCTTTTGATTACACTTTCCATAATAGCTCCTCTACTCAAGTCAACTGTAAACTCCGAAGAATCTCAAATAACTGTTGTATACTTCCTAACCAAAACAGAAAACGAATTTCGGACCAGGAAAAATCGATTAAAACTAATCGTTTTCCCGATTGAATCCCGTTCGACGAATTGAATCGTCACCCTGTTGAAAAAGTCCTTCAGCGGAATCATCTTCCAATTCGATTCGATTCGAGTCCTTTCCTGATTTGCAATCGCCTTTAATTCAGTAGGCTGTTCAAGATTTTGGGATGTAACTGCTTCGCTTACATACCATTTCATTCTGAATGAATTCATTCAATTATCAATCAGTACCTGAAACTTATTCAAGTTGCTGTAGCAACTTCATCCTTGTTCAATTGGATTGAATTATCGGAAGAAAACCAATTAAGGGGTGGAATTTTGGTCCGTCGTACAGGATTTGTTTAATCTTGCTCCATTTACATTTTATTCATGAGTTGTAGATTCATTGAAAGCAGCGCTTTTCACAATGGTCAAAAGATGTGATAGGATAATTGTGCTATTTTTTGAGTGCTTATCACTATTTATTTTATTGGAATAACATGTGGAAATTCAGAATTATAGTCCGTCTAGAAAGTATCCGGAAAAAACAAAGCGCAATTGTTATTATTTAGTATATATTTTTAATTCTTGAATCAGAAAATTATAACAAAATATAATTACTTATACAATTTCCATTTAACTATACACATTTGACTAAACGTCGAGGTAGTCCAGGACTGTAAAATTGATCGAATTAAATCATCTTTATTTTGTGACGCAGCTCGTTCAACTTCAATCTTCATTAGTCCCCTTATATTTTTTATGAGACTAAGATCTGGTGAAACTGCTGCCCATGAAATGTTTGTCACTTGGTGTTTTTGCATCCAAGCTTGAGTATAGGCCTAAGGCCTATTTTTTTGAGGGAAATTTGGAGATTTGAACGGTAACAGGTTGTTTTGATAGGATTCTAAATTGATTTCCACCAAGTTGGAAAAAACTTTCATCAGATATAAATACATTATTGATATTATTTTCTTGAAAACGTTGACAAAATACTATCTTTCCTTCCTTTTGTTAAGATCTCATTAAAGGGATTTTTTTTGGTTTCCTTGATATGTAGCTTTGTCTTTTTAGTGACATACGGACAGTTTCTGGACACACTTTTATATTTCGTTGTTTCGCCAATTTGCACAGATTGTGTCGTCCTAAGGCTAATAAAGCGTTTCAACTTCCTGCCAGAATTTCGAATGCACAATCGCAAAAAATCAACTCAACTTTTCTCGATATTGATGTGTTTTTTCGGATTTTGCTCTCATAAACTCGTAAAAATATGTCTTATCACCAATTAAATTTCGTTTCATGAATGCCAGGTCGCAGCTAATTAAAAAACGAGATTTCTTTTCAAATCCTAGAAAGCTGCTCTAAATTCAAAGGTTTACTTAGATTGAAATTATTAATACTGATAATTGTAAGTTTGTGTTAAGGCTCAAAACTCCCCCTTCTCTATGTAATCTCACCCGCAGGTCACTTTCGCATGTATCGGGTGTTTTTTTAGAGCGATAGAATTTTAAATTGAAATAAAATATATTTAAATTGAGATTGAAGCCAATTTTTTTTATTTGAAAGATAATTTTATGACATTTATGTTTTAAAATTAATTTCCGGCAAATGTCCACCACGACTAGCTCTGAGAAACCACATTCGACCAGACCAATTTTGGACCACTTTTTCGAGTAATTCGGGCTTTATTTCATCAATAACACGACTTATGTTGGCTTCCAAAGCGTCTATTATTTCTGGTTTATCAGCATAAACTGATGACTTGACATAACCCCAAAGAAAATAATCCAGTGGAGTTATGTCGCATGATCTGGATGGCCAATTAATTCAACAATTTCTCGAAATTAGGTTATGGCCAAATCTTTCTTTCAATAAATCAGTTGTTACGGTAGCAACATGAGGTGTAGCACCATCTTGTTGGAAACAAAACACTTCTGGGTCGATACCATTCAAATTTTGAAACAAATGATCATCGATGATCAATCTGTTACGAGCATTATTCACCGTGACATTAGCTCCAGCATCGTTTTTGAAGAAATATGGACCGATGATGCCTCCAGCGTGTAAAGAACACCATACATTGCACTTTCCAGGTTGCAATGGAACCTGCAGAACTTCTTGAGGATTTTTTTCACTCCATATACGGCAATTTTGCTTGTTTACATAGCAGTTCAAATGGAAATGAGCTTCATCACTAAACACAGTTTTACGATAAAAAAGTGGATCAAGTTCAAGTTATTGTAGTGCCCAATCAGCAAAAAAAACACGCTTATTATGGTCAAGTGGCTTTAGTTCTTCAACCAGTTGGATCTTGTATGAGTGTAGACCAAAATATTTACGCAAAATTTTCCATGTGGTGGATGCACAGAGTCCAATTTGTTGTTAACGTCGACAAATAGACAAATCTGGATCATCATTAACACTATATCTTACAGCAGCGATACTTTCTTCTGTACGTACAGTTCTTTGTCTTGTTGTTGTTGCATCGAGTAGAGAAAATGTTGTCTGAAATCTATCGATGGTTCGACGAATAAGCTGCTCTGATGGACGAATATGTGAACCATAAATTTCACGGAGTGCACTATAAGTTTGGCGAATAGAGCCAATTTTGAAAATATAATTCTACAATTTGTAAACGTTGTTGCGACGTGAGTCCCTCCATGATAATTTGTCAATGCTTACTGAACAGAAATGTCAAAACAACATGGCTTCTACCTTCTGTCAAATCACAATTTTCCCTATCGAAGCTCTATCACTCTAAAAGAACACTCGATAGCTTTGTCTTTTCAGTGACATACGGACGGTTTATAGACATACTTTCATATTTCGTTAATTCGCAAATTTTCGAAACCCTAGGCACGGATTTTGTCGTCATAAGGCTATTAAAGCGTTGCAACTTCCTGCAAGAATTTCGAGTGCACAACAGCAAAAAATCAACTTCACTTTCCTCGATATTGATGTGCTTTTTCGGTTTTTGTTCAGTTGAAAGGCGCATACTGAAACTTATGGATTGATTTGTATGTCAAACTCGTAAAAATATGTCTTATCACCAATTTCGTTTCGTTTCATGAATGCCAGGTCGCAGCTGATTCATTTATTAACGAATTCATTGGAATAAAAATAGGAGATTTCTTCTCAAATCCTCCAAAGGTAAACAAGTTATATGGATACTAATTTGTTGCGAACGACTCAAATTGAGTAAGAGATATTAAGCATCCCAGATGAATAAACCTAACTAAAAAAGTATTAGAAGATTATAATGATATCTGAATAATTCAATGGGGAAGAACTACTCTAAAATCAAAGGTTTACTTAGATTGAATTTATTATTACTAATAATTGTTTATATTTTGTGTTAAGGCTAAAAACTCCCGCTACTCTAAGTATCTCATGCGCATGTATATTGTATAATATTTGAGTATTATTGTAAAATGCATAATCTTTATACCGTGGTTGCTTCCAGAAGAACTGAGTTGCTCTATGAAAGAAAAGTAACTCGGCACTAAATTCCATGTTATTTTCCTATGGCCCAGTCATATGGACACCATGAGTCAACTCAACACACTCCACGATTTTTCCCTAAAGCATACTTAACCCATTGGACTCTCAAACTCAATCACGCCCACGAGTCTTTTCAGAAACCAGTCTCCTAAAGAAACACACATCACTGAAGAAGCCACTAAGTTACTTCCATACATTCTCATTTGTGGCACATATTTTTATACTTCAAAATATTTTCTATACTTGTTCAGGTGTAGTATTCATTTAATCCATGACACTATGTATATATGTTTCAATACAGTCCATTTTATCTCTAATCCCTGACAGCAGGTTTTCTCATGCTCTATTTATATTGGTTATATCTTAAGGAATGCAATGCAACGTTGATTCAGAAATACATAGGTTATTTTGATTGATTTTCAATATTTCTAATCAGATCTCTAATCTTTAGGCAATTTCGATCTCATTGAAATTCCATTTTCAATGAAATAATTTTAAATTTAGGGATTTTTTGATGATTTTGTAAAAGTGTGAAGAATTATGGTAGGCTCGTTCTCATGAAATAAGCCAATAATCTATTGTGCTATAAAAAAATGTGGACCATCTGGATTTTGCATTTTGAAGTAGTGGTTATGTCAAGTCTGGCAACACATTTGTAATCCATGTTTTGATAGAAAGTTAGTTTAATATTTGACATTAACGAAATATGTCGATTTAAGCTTGAACAAAACTGAAAAATATCATGAACTTATTTCAAAAGGGGTGAATCTTATACCCAGACTGTTAGAAATTTACGTGAAAAATTCAGTAGAGCTGAAATGTCTTGATGGCAATTTGTGGATCAATTTGTTCCTGAAAATTCGAGTGAAATATTGAACCAAAATAAATCGAAAATTACCTCGAAGAGTTTTTTCAAATATTTCAGACAATAACTGGATAAATTCTGCGAATCCTCTACAAATATGGTATAAAAAACTCTTATGAATTTTTTTAAGTTGAATTGAATAAAATGTTTCATTATAATTATCTCAATTATAATAATTATCGGAGAATTGATCCAGTTATTTTCTGAAATAATAGAAAAAAGTTTTATAATAATTATAATTTGTATTTTCACATATATGCGTGGCCGTTTTGAGATATTGACTCTATGATCGTATCTTCTTTTCAACATTTTTCAAGTGTATTATTCGTTCAATACTTGGCACCAGGTACAAATATTTTAATACAGTTCACTTTATCTCTTATCCTCATTTCTCATACTCTACTCTATTTATATTGGTTATATCTTAAGGAATGCAATGCAACGTTGATTCCGAAATACATAGGTTATTTTAATTTATTTGCAATATTTCTAATGAGCTCTCTAATCTGTATGTAATTTCTATCTTATTGAAATTCCATTTGCAATAACCTAACTCCAAATTTACAGTTTTTTGATGATTTTGTAAGAATTGTGAATAAATATGGTTAGCTCATTCCCATGAAATCACCCAATAATCTATTGTGCTATGAAAAAATATAAAGAGTGGACCATCTGGAGTTTGCATTCAGAAGTAGTGGTTATTTCAAGTTTGGCAGCACTTTTGACATCAGAAAGTTAGTGTAATATTTGACATTAACGAAATAGGACGATTTAAGTTTGAACAAAACTGGAAAATATCGAAAACCTATTTCCAAAGGGGGTGAATCTTATACCCAAACTGTTAGAAATTTACGTGGAAAATTCAATAGAACTGAAATGTCTTGACAGCAATTGGTGGATCAATTTGTTCGTGAAAATTCGAGTGAAGTATTGAACTAAAATAAATCCAAAATAACCTTGAAGGGTTCTTTCAAATATTTCAGACAATAACTGAATAAATTCTCCGAAACCTACAAATTTAATATAAAAACTGTTAGGAATTTTTTTGAGTTGAATTGAATAAAATGTTTCATTATAATTATCTTAATTATAATCATTATCGGAGAATTGATCCAATTAGTTTCTGAAATAATTGAAAAAATTTTCATAATAATTCTAATTTGTATTTTCACATATATGTATGACCGTTTTGAGATATTGACTCTATGATCGTATCTTCTTTTCAACCTTTTTCAAGTGTATTATTTCTTTAATCCCTGAAACCAGGTGAATTTATTTTAATACAGTCCACTTTATCTCTAATCCCTGACACCAGGTTTCCTCAAACTCTATTCTATTTATATTGGTTATATCTTAAGGAATGCAATGCAACGTTGATTCCGTTGATATACATAGGTTACTTCGATCTATTTCCAATACTTCTAATCAGCTCTCTGATCTTTAAGCAATTTCGATCTCATTGCAATTCCATTTGCAATAAACTAATTGCAAATTTACAGGTTTTTTTGATGATTTTTTTAAATTGTGGAGAAATATAGTAAGCTCGTTCCCATGAAATTAGCCTTCATCGGTTAATTTTCCTTATGGGTAGAATCGGTCCAGTAAATCTCCAGTTAATCACATTTGAAATTTTTCTTCATTTTGCCCAGGATTTTCTATTATATACAGAGAGTATATTAATAGTTGCGAAAAACTTTAGGGGTTTTTCCTTGTCAAGAAATAGGGTGGGTCTTTCATATAAACTCAATTTTTTGAGCCCCCAGTGCTTACTTTACAGCTCTCTAAAGATGGCACTGGAAAAATAGTTCTTAATTTTTTTATAAAAACCAAAAAACTGACAAGATTAATTTTGAGATTTTTGTCACATACATCTTAAGGGGGCTCTAACTAAACAGAGAGGGCTCAAAAAATTAAAGTTTATATAAATGACCCCACCTTATTTTTCGACAAGGAATCACCCGCTAAATTTTTTCGCAACTATTCAAATACACCCTCTATAATCGATCTAAAAGTTGATATTTATAAGTGAAATGACGACCGATGTGTTTATGCACACTTCCTGAGAATAAGAGAAATCAATATGTATGTGTATTATTCAATTGTATTAATCATTTGTTATTGTGTTTCAGGAAAATCTGATTCTCAAATTGATTTGGAACTCAATGGGAAGGTTTAATTCATCATTATGCAAGTAATCTACCTAAATAAACTTCGAATACTAAAAGCGAATCATTGAATGTTGTTGTAGATCAACCTTCACTCAACCAATGTTTGCGTGGGGAATATTATCATCAGCCTGTTGCATTTCGTGTTAGCACCCTGGAACACTTTAGCTTCGGAGAATGGTTGTCATGGAAACTGTTGAGGTGGGTGTAACTACTCTCACTCGCCCTGGAGTTTTCACAAATTCACCCTGCTACGTGCTGCCATCTAGTGGGGGGTAAACGAATCCTCCAAACTAGATCAATATACTTGCAGATATTTGATATGGCAGTTACAGGATACTGAAATTGAGATTGTTTTGAGATCAGATTCCTTTCCTCTTGGACGAACAGAAGATATCTTCTTGAAGTATTTCAAGAGCATTCGGGAAGCACGAAGTATTCTGTAAACTTCATAAGTTAACATGTGTTTCAGAAATATTGTTTTTCGATGACGAATGGAAAATCTCTTCATCATGTTCACCAATATCAGAAACAGAAGAAGTCTAAAGAAAAGGGTTATAGGAATAGATACAATCGGTATTCAGATAAATTATTATTAAAACCATTTTACATTTTGATTTGAAAGTTACGAGTATATAAATTATAGAAATATACGATCACTCAAAGCAACCATTAAATGCTGTTGATTTTTTGCCAAACTGAATTGATTATTAGATATTAATCATAAGGTTTCAGGAGAAACAATTTTCAGATGTAAAATTGTATTTTTGTGCAACATTCTGCCTGAACATTATAGAATTGTTCAAACAATTATGATGACATATTGCACCGTCAAAAAAACTGGCTTTTTTTCGCCATGGCGTCCGTCAATTGCCAGAAAGATGGGAAAAAGTAGTGGCAATACTTTGAACTTTGAATGTATAATCCGTCTTAAAATTATCCGGAAAAAACAAAGCGCAATTGTAATTATTTAGTACATATTCTCAATTCTTGAATTAGAAAATTATAAAAATAAAATACATCTTATTTATTTATGCAACCTCCATTTAACTGTAAACATTTGACTAAACGTCGAGGTGCATCCGAAAATTGATCACATCCATAATTTTCGGCGATGGTAGCCCAGGACTATGAAACTAACTGAATTAAATCCTCTTCATTTCGTGGCGCTGCTCGTTCAACATCAATCTTCATTAGCCCCCATATGTTTTCAAGGGGACTTATATCTGGTGAAGCTGCTGGCCATGAAATAGTTCACTTGGTGATCTTGCATCCAAACTTGAGCAAAGGCCGAAGTCTGGCATCCTGCATTATCCTGCTGAAAACGCCACCCTTCTGGATTTAAAAAATGCGCCGTTTCAAGAACAAAATCGTTTAGAATACCACAATACTTTTCACTATTAATGGTACCATCAACTCTACAGAGAGGCGTAGCACCACGCTGATATACTGCTCTCCAAACCATTATTTTGGTGGGAAATTTGGTAATTTGAACGGTGACAGTTAGTTTTGATAGGATTTTTAAGTGATTTCCACCAATTTGGAAACAACTTTCATCAGATATGAAAACATTATTGAAAATATCTTCTTGAAACGTTGACAAAATTCTATCCTTTGGTCCTTTAGTGCCATTAAAGGGATTTTTTTGGTTTCCTTGATATGTAGCCTTGTTTTTTCAGAGACATACGGACGGTTTATGGACATTCTTTTATATTTCGTTGATTTGCGAATCTGTTAGTCAATTTCCGAAACCTCAGGCTTTAATTGTGTCGTTCTAAGGACAATAAAACGTGTAAATTGTTTCCTTTAATTCTACGCGATCTTCCTGAAACTGGTCAATGCCTCATATCCATGCCATTTTTTATCCTCTTTATTATCTCATCTACAGCACTTTTTCCCAGTTTAGTCAATCGCACTAATTTTTTAAGGTTTCGAAAACCTTTTCTATACAAATATTCTACCTGTTTTCTTTTTTCTAGTTGCGAAATTATTTCATAAATTGTAAACCTGTTGACAATCAACAATATTTGACCAATGGTGTTGCCATGCATTTTTGGCCATATCCGACTATCTGCACAACCTATTTCATACATTAATTTTGTCTTAGAGTGTTACAAAAAAAATTAGATCAAAATTATGAAAAATAATAAATGCCGGATACTTTCTAGACGGACTATATAACAAATTTTTCAGAATGAAGCTTGAATTTCCGAATTAATTTTTACTCCTCATAAAAACCAGAAGAAGAGAAGAATCAGTTCATCTTCAGCTGTTCCATAAGGCAATATTTCGACGCATTGACAAAACAAAATCTGAATTACATGTCATGTTTATGACGCGTTGCATACCTGATTAACAGGCAGTAACTTAAGGTGAAACAACACTCTATAAAACTTCATTAATGAGGAATGAGAACTATGGTAATAGAAAGTTCTACTAATAGAGCAAGAGCCCGTGAACCCCAGACCTTCGTTATTTTATAAAAGCTGAAAGTTTGTCAGCGCATGCTCCCAACACAGGTAAGAACGAAGGCCCATTATGAAATTCGGGTTGTAGTGGCTTTGGCAGGTAAACGGTACTAAAGGTGTGTAAAATACTAATATAGTTTCGTCAAATTATAAAGAGCGATTTTTTGGTATTACCTTTAGAATACTATTAAAAATCACATTATCCATTGCCAGACACTTAACATCGTGGTAACCCCTTGCCAGACACCCTTAATGTTCAGGTCATAATAATTCTACTTACGTTATAGTATAAAGGCTGGTTTTTATACATGATACTTGGGTAATGAGTAGATGATGTTTTCTCAATAGCCAGACATTTTTGATAGTTCCAACCCCTTGCCAGACAAGCATATAGGGTAGCTGTAGAAACGAGCCCGAGGCACTATACGTATGTGAGTGCGAGTGAGATGGCGAGTTAGGTCTATTGCGATCCCTTAACGCGCAGCTGTTATTTCTACTGCGCATGTATTGTTTAGTGCTCAGTATATGTTTTCATCAACAAAAATAACATTATATGTTATCAGGAAGTTTTATTAATTTAATGTTTATTATTAATTAATAACATACGTAGTGTATGATAAGTAAAATATATGTTTACGATTTGTTTATGTGACTAATTAAATAAAAGTGAATTTGTATTAAAAAAAAATCATGGGTGATACATTAATTTGTGTTTTTTGCAACAAAAGTAGCGAAAAAATAATATTATTTTCTGACGAGACATTGAAAAAATGTGAATTAATTTTAAAATTGCGAAAAAAAACATAACCTGAAATATAATAATATCATTCTTCCACGTGAATATACAGAGGGTGGCTATCATAGGGAATGTTACAAATCATTTACAGGGTTAATGAAAAAATATTTTACCGCAGAACCAAAAAATTCTGAAAAGAATGTCGGATTGATAATTGATGTTGATGCAGCACGGCTTCAATTATTCATCAATACATATCAGGTCTCAGATATTAATGAAGCATTTAGTCGTAAAAAGCTACGAAATTTTGACGCTAGTAGTCTGCCACCCTGTAAATCTGAACTGCTACAACAATTTCTGCGAGCCAACTATGTATCTAGCATTTGGAATCATGCAAACCATCAAATTCCATCAATTTATCAACCTGAAGAAAATGGTTGGGTACTCGAAGACAATCAGTATCATTTTAAATGGTTCGAAGGTGATCAGTTACCAAATTTCGTCAGAGATTCATTGAAAACTGTCTCAGGTATAAATATTACTTCTAACCATTCAACATTTTTTTTTTTACTTTTAATCCAATAAAATTTTTCAAATTTTCTCAGAAACTGACGAAGAAGAAGAAGACCACAATATCGAATGGACCAACAGTGACGAAGAAAATGATGACAATGATGATTATTATGATTATCAATAAATTAACAGTATTTCTTATACATTATGATACTATGTCATATTACCGATCTATTTTTTTACCCTTCATTATAACTTATAGTGTCACTAATCTATCTTTAATAAAATTTTTGAAAAATATTTCTATTTGGCTTTTCTATTTAACCAGTTACTGACAGATTAAATTGAACTTTTTAACAATTTCGAGTAGTTGTAGCAAGGAATGTCATTTGTGCAGATATTTTTAAAATTTACATCAATTATTAGTCACATAAATTGGCCAAAAAGTTTATTTGGATAAGTCATTCTAATCACGAATCTCTTTTTAACATTTACATAGATTGTGCGGCAAAGAGGTTGAAAATAGCAAAAAAATATCTGACTAAGGAAAAAACATCATCTAATAACTACCTAAGTATCATATAAAAAATCAACGATTTCATTATAACGTAAGTAATAGTATTATTAATATTTTTCTTATAATTAATAATGAATACTAAATTTATCGTTAAAAATAGCATATATTATTTTTACTGATATACGCATGTACAAAGTACTAAACAATACAAGCGCATCTCACTCGCACTCACATACGTATAGTACCTCGGGCTCGTTTCTACAGCTACCCTATATGCTTGTCTGGCAAGGGGTTGGAACTATCAAAAATGTCTGGCTATTGAGAAAACATCATCTACTCATTACCCAAGTATCATGTATAAAAACCAGCCTTTATACTATAACGTAAGTAGAATTATTATGACCTGAACATTAAGGGTGTCTGGCAAGGGGTTACCACGATGTTAAGTGTCTGGCAATGGATAATGTGATTTTTAATAGTATTCTAAAGGTAATACCAAAAAATCGCTCTTTATAATTTGACGAAACTATATTAGTATTTTACACACCTTTAGTACCGTTTACCTGCCAAAGCCACTACAACCCGAATTTCATAATGGGCCTTCGTTCTTACCTGTGTTGGGAGCATGCGCTGACAAACTTTCAGCTTTTATAAAATAACGAAGGTCTGGGGTTCACGGGCTCTTAGACTATAATCGAGACAACGTAACATACATCTGTATAACAACACTGTTTACTAATAATATTTGGTACACGTCATCTGAACGGATTTATTTGAATATTAATATGCTAATTATGAGCCCATTAAGGCATATTATGATCTGACTCGAGCATGAGGAAGGTTTTGTAATGTGAAAATATCGGAAATACATTTCTTTACTCGAATTAGCCGCAAAATTATGTCTTGTATGTATCGGGTGTTTTTTTAGAGTGATAGAACTTCCGATCGGGATGACTGTGATTTGACAGAAGGTAGAAGCCATATTGTTTTGACATTTCTGTTCAGTAAGCATTGACAAATTATCATGGAAAGACGCAACATCGTTTATAAATTGTTGAAATTTATTTTCAAAATTAGTGTTCTATTCGCCAAACTTATGGAGCACTTCGTGAAATTTATGGTTTACATAACCGTCCATCAGAGCAGTTTATTCGTCGAACTATCAATAGATTTCTTACAACATTTTCTCTACTCGATGCAACAACAGCAACAAGACAAAGAACTGTACGTACAGAGGAAAATAACGCTGCTGTAAGTCATAATGTTAATGATGATCCAGATTTGTCTATTCGTCGACGTTCACAACAAGTTGGACTCTGTGGATCAACCACATGGAAAATTTTGCGTGAAGATCTTGGTCTACACCCATACAAGATCCAACTGGTTCAAGAACTGAAGCCACTTGACCATAATAAGCGTCGTTTGTTTGATGATTGGGCCCTAGAACAGCTTGAAGTTGATGCACTTTTTTATTTATAATTTGTGTTTAGTGATGAAGCTCATTTCTGGTTGAACAGCTACGTAAACAAGCAAAATTGCCATATATGGAGTGAAAACAATCCTCAAGAAGTTCTGCAAGTTGCATTGCATCCTGAAAAATACACTGTATGGTGTGCTTTACACGCTGGAGGCATTATTGGTCCATATTTTTTTAAAAACTGCTACTGGAGCTAATGTTACAGTGAAAGGTGCTCGTTACAGATCGATGATTAATGATTATTTGTTTCAAAATTTGAATGGTATCGATCCAGAAGTTTTTTGGTCCCAACAAGATAGTACTACACCTCATGCTGCTACCGTAACTATTGATTTATTGAAAGAAATATTTGGCGATAGCATTATTTCGAGAAATGGTCCAATTAATTGGTCTCCAAGATCATGCGACACAACTCCACTGGATTATTTTCTTTGAGGTTATGTCAAGTCATTGGTTTTTGCTGATAAACCAAAAATAATAGACGCTTTGGAAGCCACCATAACTCATGTTATTGTTGATATAAGGTCTGAATTATTCAAAAAAGTGGTCTAGAACTGGTCTGGTCGAATGCAGTTCCTCAGAGCTAGTCGTGGTGGACATATACCTAAATTATGTTTAAAATATAATAAAAAATAAGAAATTATCTTTCAAATAAAAAAAAGTTTGGCTTCAATCTCAATTTAAACGTGTTTTATTTCAATTTAAAGTTCTATCACTTCAAAAAAACACCCGATATATTTGCGTGCACTAAAGGCGCTTGTATATTATCAATAAAGGGGCTTTCAATAGGAACGCACAATTTCTAAATTGATATTACTTACGCATGGCAGCCATTGTTTATTTGTGACATTGACAACTGACATTTGTCAGTGTCTACTATTTAATCGTGGAAAGGTACACACTCCAACAACTTTCACAAATAGTCCAAATTTCTATGAAAAATCGCGATCTGTTACTCTAACTTTACGTGCTTCAACTCAAATTTAGTCGTTATATCGTCCGGATAAAACAACAGTTGTACGTTTAGTGAATAAGTTTGAAACAAATTTCACACTTCATGATGTTACAGTGCCAATGAGACAAACAAATGCGAGAAGTGAAGAGAATATTGCTGCCGTACGTGAAAGTGTTCGTGAAGACTTCAATGAAAGTGAAAACTTCATCGATTTCTCGTTCACAAGAACTAAACGTATTTATTGCAAATTATAAGAAAAGACTTTGGTTTAAAACCATACAAAATTCTTTTAACCCAATAACTCAAACCAATAGATCATTTAAAACGTCGTGTATTCAGTAATTGGTGCTTGGAAAAATCGGAAATGATGCAGATTTTCATAGGAAAATTATTCTCAGCGCTATAACTCCATTTAACTCCTTTCTTTGGGGTTATATTAAGTTATTGGTTTACAGCAATCATTCAGCAAATTTAGACGATTCACAGATAGGTATTGAATGAGTAATTGCTAACATACGACCTGATTTGTGTGAGAGTCCTGGAAAGTTAAGTTCAATGACTTCATTCCTGCCAGCATTTCTGTGGTGAACATTTAAATGATGTTTTGTTTCATAACCAATGGTATCCATTTTACTGTATAATGAAATAAAAATTTCAATAATTTTCAAATGAATAATGTGTTTTATTCAAAAAACAAAATGGGGCGCTGTTAATGAATGTTTCTAGGTATAGTGGATATGGTACTTGACAGACTTATAACTTTTTGTGTTGCATTGCACTGAAAAAAACCAACAAGTTCAAAACGTGCGCATTCCTGCAATTACGCCACAGTGATCAACAAAACTCATCGAGTTTGAATATAGAATTATTATACAGATGTATGTTTCACTGTCTCGATTTGTAGAACTTTCTATTAACGTAGTTCACAATCCTTTGTAATGATAATTGGTAGAGATCAGCCGAATTCATTTACTTGACTATAAAACCGTACGATTCCATGTGGAGTCTAGTTCAAACTCCATTCATTTCAAACACAACTTGCTGTTTTAATGGACACTAAATTATGGGTACTGAACGTCTACTCCTTTCGTTATGATCACCAAAATCTTCCATGAAAAATCTCAAATTTATCTCCTCTCTACGTTCAGCGGCAGAAAACAATCGGCCAACTCCGATATTGTGGAAGAATGCAACAAAAGCTTCAGTGTTTAAGTTCAGAATTCCTTACAATATAGGAGGACTTTACGTTCATCGCATTGTTCATGAATGACTAACAACGGGCCACGCTCTTTTCTAGGTTTGCAGAAACAATAAAATGTACATTGCTCGAGTGCACGCCGGCTTCACATGGAATAGCCGAAACATAGGATGAGTTTCAATGCTTTATTTTCATTCCTGTACTACGTGGGGGTCAAGTTTGAACGGGTTATATCTCTGGTGTATAAAAATTATGATTTTGTGTCTTTGTTTAATACGAGTGGGGATTTGTAGTATTAATTATCGAATACGGCTTCATAATTTTTGGGCGTTTGTTATACGACTGGGTATAGTACTCTGTCCAATCAATCCAATTTTTTAAAATATTTTGAACTCTTTGAGGTTCAATCTCATGAATATCAACTTCTATTTCGTGTTTCGAGGCGTCGTGAATTCTACCGGTTAGGTTTTTGGCCTGTGAGTATAGCTCTTTCACGAAGTGACTACTCAGTAGTCTCCACAATCTGCTCCAAGATGCAGAAAGTGTGATAAGAGTTACGCCTTATCATTGCGCCTGGCGAAAACCACTCCGAAGAGTTGAATTCACCAGCTTCCAGTTTCGGCTTCAGTCCGAAAACCTACACCGTGACTGGTAGCAGCGAAGCACTATCCAACCTCTACTGGCCCTGCATGGTTATTACCCGAGTTGTCTGGGACGCAACTCACATGCCGAAGGGGCTTTTTATCCACACACCCGAACGCACTTCCATGAACTAAGATAGTCTCAAGATTGATTCCTCAATTGATCTTGGTACGAGCACCGCCAATCCAACCTGTACGTTAAGACTCACGAACTCTTGTGAATTCTTTCAATTGATCCTGGCTTCAAGCACCAACGGTCTGAACCGTATCGTTGAGATCCACAAACCCCAGAAACGTCTCGCAATCGATCCTGGTTCAGGACAAGGCCGGGGGAACCGTCAAGTCCCGCTAAACCCTGAAGCATTTCTCGAGACATCTTGAACATGAGTTTTTGCGAACAGATAGATGGAATACCCTTCTAGTCTAGCATGAGGACTTTCAACCGCTGCTTCCTCCAGTCCAACATCAATTGGGTGGTCAGGTTGTACGAATACTTCCCGAGGTAAAGCAGTATGCTACATAACGCACTCGGCCATTGGACAGAAAAATCCGGAGACTTACTGCAATTGGGTAAAGTACAACAAGTTGTAATAACAAAGACGATTTAGAGAACGAAGTGAGAAACATCAAGAAGGATCTCTCAGCGAATGGTTACAGTCCTAACATAATTGAAGATGCTGTACAGAAATGCGAACAGCAAACGGAAAAGTCTGAATTTCCAGAGGGCGAAACCAGAATATCAATACTATATGTAAAAGGCTTATCAGAGAAAATGCGCAGAAGAGCTCATGACTTCAACATCCAGGCGGCGTTCAAATCAGATAATACCTTAAGAAGTTTTCTCACAAAAACCAAGCCAGAAGAATCAATAGACAACAAGAACCACATCTACTCGATACCTTGTGAATGCGGAGCGATCTATATAGGAGAAACAAAACGACCCTTGGAGGTCAGAGTCAAAGAACACAAAAATCATACAATCAGAGGAGAAACGACCAAATCAGGAATAGCAGAGCATACCTGGGACGAGCATCATAATATCCAATGGAATCAAGCAAAGACTATCCACCGGGGACAACACTGGAGAAAGCGCAAGTTCAAAGAAGCAGTCTTCATCAAACAAAATAGAAATGTCTACAGCTACCCAAGCGTAAAAGTCCCTCCCATAATGCTCCCCCTACTCGATTGAGTGCAGAATAACCCCACCCCCTCCATCATCATAAAACTAAGGATATATGAAGACACGTAGCCACGACCATTTTCAGTTGTCCCTTTATAACGGTCAGAGGTACTTTACTGACCGAAACGTCGTGTTATACACAACCTAATTTTTTTAACTTAATTTTTTGACGACATTTGTAATTTTATATATATTTTTAAATTTAATTTAATTGGATTTTTGAAGAGACAAGTATTCATTTCGTGAAGTTTTCGTTTTTTTAAAGACCACTTCATATTAGAATATATTGTGTTTATGAAGAAATTGTGAATTCAGATTTAATCCATGTTTATTGTGTCTGTTTCACAGTATGTGGTTAGACATTTGTTACAATTATTTTTGTATTAATTTTTAGGAAGTTTTCTGTTTTTCAGGTTAGAATAATATTGTGTATGTGAAGAATTCAGGCAATGGATGTTCGAAACCAAAATTAGGGGTAAAGTACGTTGGTTTTAAGGGAGAGGCCCTGTGCTGCTACGGCCTCCCTTGTCTCTGAGTTGGTGAACGCAGCTCTGTCCTCCATTTCACCTTTACGGTGAAACTAGAGGCCCCTTTAGGTTGAACTTCCACCACACGCTTCCAGTGACTGGCGCGAGTGGCTTTACTTTAGGCATCAGGACTTAATCCTCCATTTCACCGCGTCAAGCTATAATGCCATGGAGGGCGTGTTTCAAGGCATCAATCGTTTCTGGATGGTTAGCGTAACACTTATGCTGTACCAATCCCCACCAAAAATAGTCCTTCGTGTTGAAAATGAGCTTCATCGCTGTTCGATTTCTTCGAAATTGAACAAAGTATGGAATTTGGCAAGAATTTGGGCCTGTACGTCAGCTTGAGATCGAAAATATTTGTCTTTCATATATTTTGTAGAACTTTTAAAAAACAACCCCAGAAACGGCTCAGGCAAATATCGTTCCGAAATTTGGGGTAAATTTCTACCTGCCCTCGAGAAAACTGTTGTGTTGTTTCTTATTACAATGCTTTCATTTCCGATCCTGCGCTAATACTCTGTTCTTTTTGTGAAGTTGTCTGAAGATAATAATAATTTATTTCTTTATTCGACCCAACAGGAATATTCCAATTACAGGGTAATATGTTACAGAATGCAGAATATTACAACGTTATAATGAATAAAAACAAAACTTACCATAAATATTCACTCGAAGTTTATCAGCACATTTACACATACAGTTCACCGGTGCCCGCTCCGACAAGTTAGTACAAGCTGAACGCAAGTGAAAAGTAGATGTAGATCTCGCTGCCAATCTTGGAACATTGAAATTTATTTTCGACAGCAGATAAGGTGAGTCGATCGTTCCGATCAACAGTCTCTAAGCAAACTTTGCAAACTGATTCTCATGCCTAGCAAGCAACGATGATATCTTCATCCCATCCATGATTAAAGACAGATCATTACCACGCTCGGAATATATGCCAGTCAGCCTAGACAACACAAACTTGAAAAACTTTCTGTGAATGCGCTCCAGTGATACCAAATGACAGTAGTGAATAGGAAACCATATCAAGTGTGCATATTCAAACTTACTGATGACCAGCGTGAAATACAAACTCCTCAAAATTTACAGTTCAATGAAGTCCCTGCCACACCTCAACACAAAGCCCAAAGTGAGGCTAACAGACGCACACAACTCTTCAACATGTGGGATGAAACTGAACGTGGAATCAAAGAGGACTCCAAGGTGATATATTTGATCTTTATCTCCAACATAGTTGTCAGCTATATAATAGCTATAAGTCAACCGATGTGTCCCTCTACTGAATGTAACTTTAAAACACTTCTCCATATTCAGCATGAGTTTGTTGCATAAACACCAACTATGAATATACTCCAAGAGTGACTGGAGCAGCAACAAATCATCAGAACTGCTTATTCTCAAGTTATCGGCAAAAGCTAAAACAGGACACTTAAAAGAAGTGAGAAGATCATTCATATACACGATAAAAAATAATGGTCCCAAATTCGATCCCTGAGGCACTCCACATGAAAGAACATACTAAGTGATCAATAACTATTGTAGAAGACATATATAATTCATTTTATCCTCCAAGTATGATCTGAGGACGAGATCTTCTTCAGCAGAATATCGTGATCGACAGAGCTGAAGGCTCGTAAGTCAGTATACACCACATCAACCTCCATCATCTAAACAATCAGTAATATCCTGTCCGATTTTTGCCAAGTTAGTCACAGGTGAAATAATATTTCCAAACTGAAGTCACACTATGTGAATATTTGAATTCTTTCATTTTAAATCATAGTAATGTCTGAAAATTTGTTCTATGTATGATCAACTACCAAACATAAACAGGTAGCAATGATCAGGGTATAACTTAAAATCTCATAACCACTATCAGATGTTTATGAAAATTGGTAAAATATATCATTCTCCTAGTTTTTGTTGGAGAATAATCAACCTCTGTGTAAAATTTTCATACTGTTTTCAATATTCTCGACTAAATTCTATTTTCAGAAATGAGATAATAAGACTCTGAATTTACTAGTAAAAGTAAAATTAAAAAGCATTCTATTCTCCTCCTCTTGTTCAGTTGGAAATTTATGAACCCTGTCGGTAGATACACCAATAAATTACGTCATACTACGCAATTCCGTTTCCGGAGAAACGTGAAAAGGCAGATAATTGAAATCTGTAGCCCCAGGTGATGTCTAGTAGAATATGAACAAACTCTTCCGATAATGAACTTGACATTATTCCAAGAAAGTTTTCATTATTATGTGAAATGCAGTATTCACCCTGAAATATGATATGAAGCAAGAGTTTCACTAATATTCAAAATTTTAATAGTAAAAATTGTGTCTAAAATCACAACGAGATATTGATATGAATTTTCCTAATGTAAAATTTTAAATTCTTCACGAAATTTGTTTGCTTCGCTTTGAAGCCAATTGTTATGGATTTCATTTGAAAATTCAGTTCGAAACGTTTCCTGCTTACCCTTATATATTTAGTCAGAATTTATTTTGAGTTGTTGGCCAGCTTCAAGTGTATCTTAAATTTTGTATATATATTGAAAATTTCTATGGGGAAGTATTTGCATATTACAGATAATAGCTGGAATTAATTCTCCAAAGCCTCTACAGATTTTAATATGAAGAAATCCCATGAAAACATTTAGAATTACATTTTAAAACATGTCCTAGATACACTGCATCACTTTATAGACATATATAATATCATGTGTTGGAAATTAAGTGATAAAGAATAAAAAAGAAACATAAAATTATGACCAAATTATTTAGACATCACCTTATACATATATGTTTCGATTGGATGTCACAAGTTCTATCACTTAAAAATGTTCAAAATATAATTAAGAAAGGGCCCTTTTTTCATTTTTTTTTTTAGAAGTATATGTAGCACATTCTCCAGAGAAAGAACCTGATAAATTCGAACGCAAAATCTCTTCAGTAAGGAGTTATCTGAATAAACAAAATAATCATTTAAAAATATATTAAAATCCTTTTTTGTCACTAGACATTTCTGCAACAACTGGCCAACTTTGGCATAAGCATGGCCTATATGAAAATTAATTTATATCACAGAAATATAAAATGAAAGAAGCTCCGACTTAGACTCTGCGTTTAATAACCGCCACGTGCATGTGATATAATATAGGGTGTTTTTTTTTTTAGTAATAGAACTTTAGATAAGGATAACTGTGATTTGACAGAAGGAAGAAACTATGTTGTTTTGACATTTCTGTTCAGTAAGCATTGACAAATTATCATAGAAAGACTCACGCCGTTTACAACGTTTACAAATTGTTGAAATTTATTTTCAAAATCAGTGTTCTATTCGCCAAACCTATAGAGCACTTGGTGAAATTTATAGTTTACATAATCGTCTATCAGAGCAGCTTATTCGTCGAACTATCGATAGATTTCGGAAAATACTTTCTCTACTCGATGGAACAACAATTACAAGACAAAGAACTGTACGTACAGAAAAAAACTATCGCTGCTGTAAGTCATAGTGTTACTAATGATCCAGATTTGTCAATTCGTCGACGTTCACAACAACTTGGACTCTGTGCATCCACCACATGGAACATTTTTCGTGAAGATCTTGTGGTCTGTACCCATACAAGATCTAATTAGTTCAAGAACTAAAGCCACTCGACCATAATAAGCGTCGTTCGTTTGCTGATTGGGCCCTAAAACAGCTTGAAGTTGATCCACTTTTTTATCGTAAATTTGGGTTTAGTGATGAAGCTCACTTCTGGTTGAACGGCTATGCAAACAAGCAAAATTGCCGTATATAGAGTGAAAAAAATCCTGAAGAAGTTCTGCAGGTTCTATTACATCCTGAACAATACACTGTATGGTGTGCTTTATACGCTGGAGGCATCATCGGTCCATATTTCTTTAAAAACGATGCTGGAGCTAATGTTACAGTGAATGGTGCTCGTTACAGTTCGATGATCAATGATTATTTGTTTCAAAATTTGAATGGTATTGACCCAGAAGTGTTTTGATTCCAACTAGATGGTGCTACACCTCATGCTACTACCGTTACAATTGATTTATTGAAAGAAAGATTTGGCGATAACATTATTTCGAGAAATGGTCCAATTAATTGGCCTCCAAGATCATGCGACATAATTTCACTGAATTATTTTTTTTGGGGTTATGTCAAGTCATTGGTTTATGCTGATAAACCAAAAACAATAGACGATTTGAAAGCCAACATAACTCTTCTTATTGATGAAATAAGGCCTGATATACTCAAAAAAGTGGTCCAAATTTGGTCTGGTCGAATGCGGTTCCTCAGAGCTAGTCGTGGTGGATACATGCCAAATATTATGTTTAAACCATAATTGTCATAAAATTATCTTTCAAATAAAAAAAATTGGCCTCAATCTTAATTTAAATGTGTTCTATTTCAATTTAAACTTCTTTCACTCTAAAAAAACACCTGATATTTTGGGTTGAAGTCGCTGTATAATTTGAACATTGGAAGTTTTAGCATATCCCCAGAATTGGATACCGTATGTTCAAATTGGTTTTATAATTGCTCTATAAATCAGTACCTCATTTTCGAGATATAGTTCCGATTTTCCGATAATTTGTAAAGTTTTGATATTTATTTGTGTCTTTTTAGCTTGAATTTGTTTTTTGCAAACCAGGCGTTGGTACAAGTAAATCATGTATTTCAACTGACATATATCTTTTCTGTTGGTGAATGTTACTTGGGATAAAGTTTAGTTGATGGTAAGGTGTCATTTTCGGTACCATTGTCCCAGTTCTTTCAGATATTCTTGAAGGTTTTTGGAAACTGTTGCTGAGTTTTCATAGGTTGTCAATATCGCTCTGTCGCCTGCAAAAGTGGCCAGTGTAATATTTTGAATATATTTGAAATAATCCAGTGGAGTTGTGTCGCATGATCTTGGAGGCCAATTATTTGGACCATTCATCGAAATAATGTTATCGCCAAATCTTTCTTTCAATAATTAATTGTTACTTCTTGAAGGATTGTTTTCACTCCATATACGGCAATTTTGCTTGTTTATATAGCCGTTCAACCTTTTACAATAAAAAAGTGGATCAATTTCAAGCTGTTCTAGGGCCCATTCAACAAACTTACGACGCTTATTATGGTCAAGTGGTTTTAGTTCTTGAACCATTTGGATATTTTATGGGTGTAGACCAAGATCTTCACGCAGAATTTTTCATGTGGTGGATGCACAGAGTCCAACTTGTTGTGAACGTCGACGAATAGACAAATCTGGAACATCATTAATACAACGACTAACAGCAGCGATATTTTCGTCTGTACGTACAGTTCTTTATCTTGTTGTTGTTGCATCGAGTAAAGAAAATGTTGTCAGAAATCTATCGATAGTTCGACTAATGAGCTGCTCTGATGGACGATTATGTAAACCATAAATTTCACGAAGTGCTCTATAAGTTTGGGAATAGAACACCGATTTTGGTGTTCTATTTTGAAAATAAATTTCAACAATTTATAAACGTTGTAACTTTCCTTGATGATTTATCGATGCTTACTGAATAGAACTGTCAAAACAACATGGCTTCTACCTTCTGTCAAATCACAGATATCCCTATCGAAAGTTCTATCACTCTAAAAAAACACCCGATACTACGTTCATTAAGGAATTCGTCATGGTATGTTTCCAATTTGACAATACATAATTATGTGAAGATCCCCTTCGTTGGTGATGAAATCACAAAACGTTTAAGAAAGTACCACCAAAATCTAGAAGTATACGAAAACAGCATTATAGATCAGCTGGCAGAAAACTTGTTCAACCCAAGAGGATTACAGAAGACTTGGCTAATTGACTTCAATTGAAGAATCGTAAAGAAGTATCAATAACGTTGGATAACTTCTACATGTCTTTTCACAACACATAACATTCACTCAATACTTGTGAAAATAAATTGTAAATTTCAATAAACGTTATAAGAAAAAGTTGAAGTTGAAGCTTCCTATTTGGAATGAAATCATTTCGATGGATCAGAAAATGAAGGAATTTGAATATTATCAGGAAGATATTACGAAAATTCGTACGAAATTTGCATTGCAAAGTTGAGCATCATCAAGAAAACTCCGAAATTTTACATAATAGAATGTTGATTACGTATCTGACGAACTGCGATCCAAAGCAATTATCAACCAGAATTTTATTGAACATCCGGGTTTCGTTGGGTAATGTGAATCTAAACTACGGTCCAATCATATTTTCCACGTTCCCAAGTGAATTGAAGCGAATACCTTGCCTAGTGAAATCATGAAATTCAATTTTGTTCGAAGTCAATCTAGTTTAGACCATCCCGACCGTAATTAGAGGTCCTACTTCATGAGTTATGAACAAGCTCAACATGGTTCTGACGACATTACAATTCATAGTTTTAATCTTCTCTAATCTCAACTGTGAGGGAATTAATTATTCTAACTCGGAATCTTTGATTAAGGAAACTGTAGCTGCCGATTACCTGTAGGTGTTATGAACTTCCTTGAACTACACAAAAGTAGAATTACCTGTTATATTTATAGGCTATTTATAGATAAATCTCTTCTTAAGTGTAAAATAAACACAGATTGAACTATATGCAGTTTATTTGCAAGACTGAAATTACTCGAATGTCTTAAAAGTACAACCTTAACAATATTTAAATATCTAACACAAAACAGTTACTGAGTTACTGAATAATTCCGTCTTCAATGTTTAAGGGTGAAGAATTACAGAAAAGGCTCGATGAATGCCCATCACAAAAGCAAGAGAAACAAGCAAAAACACTTGGAGTTCCTCAAGCAGCCACTTGCCATCGTTTAAGAGCAATGAGAATGATCTTAAAGGTTGAACTGAATTCTGTCGGTTGATTTCATTTTAATCAGTTCAGTTTCTTAATGAATATATCTTAAAATTTTCCTCTAGGGTACCCACTTGCTCGGACGGATTAGAATTTAATTATTATAGAAAAAGGCTTTTTACTTGATAGAAGAAATATAACAAAATTTCAATATCAAAACAGATTTAATCTGTCAGTCTTCTACAATTTTAATTTAAAAAAAAATTTTATTCAAAAAACTTTGAGAATCGAATTAATGTCTACATAAGCACCGTTCATATTCAATAGATGTATATAATCAAAACTCAATATACAATGTCAATTGGAATAAATGAACCAACAAATATAAATAGTCCTTTAGAATTAATCAATAAATATTTGAAGGAGACAAAATTTTGTTTCTAATCTTACCATTATGAACACCAATTTCTTTTCAAAAACATAAAACACAACTTAAGGACTTCTCAAAAAATATAATTTATTCGAAATATTTTACATATTTAAATATTCAAATAAGTTAATTCAAAAATCTCCCAAAACATGCACTATCTCTTTAAAAAACAATTAGAATTCCCATAATCTGTTCATCGGCCCTAAATAATATTTAAAATATCAAAATCAACTAACAATCAGTATATCTTACCTTAAAGTGTAACCGAAAATTGCTTAAACATAAATCTCATTATGGAATGTCAATGGTTTAAAGAAAACCTTATAATACCTTACAGTTTTCTGTGATTTTGTGACAAACATAGACTATCTGGATTTTCAGAGTTAGTCTGTTTGAGCAATTTCCGGTTACACTTTAAAGTAAGATATAGTGATTGTTAGTTGATTTTGATATTTTAAATATTATTTAGGGCCGATGAAGAGATTATCGGAATTCTAATTGTTTTTTGAACATATAGTGCATGTTTTGAGATATTTTTGAATTAACTCCTTTGAATATTTAAATATGTTAAATATTTCAAATAAATTATATTTTTGAGAAGAAGTTGTGTTTTATGTTTTTGAAAAGGAATTGGTGCTCATAATGGAAAGATCAGAAACAAAATTTTGTCTCCTTCAAATATTCATTTAATAATTTTAAATGACTATTTATATTTGTTGGTTTATTTATTCCATTTGAGATTGTTTATTGAGTTTTAATTATATACGTTTATTAAATATGAGCGGTGCTTATGTAGAAATTAATTTCATTCTAAGTTTTTTGAATAAGATTTTTTTTGAAATTAAAATTGCAGAAGACTGACAGATTAAATCTGTTTTGATATTCAAATTGCCTTTTTCTATTTCATTTTATACATAATACTACTCTGTCAAGAAAGTACCGGGAATTTTCAATTAAAACAACATTTTTACATTTAATCGTCAAAATTTATTGGGTCGCCTTCAAAATAGGCCCCATTTGCTCCAATACATCTATGCCAACGGCACTTCCAATTATCGAAACATTTTTGATAGGCGCTTTCCGGGATGGACTTTAGCTCTCGCGCCGAATTTTGTTTTATGGCTTCAATCGACTCAAAACGGGTGCCACGAAGGAGCAATTTTAGTTTTGGGAAGAGGAAAAAGAGGCAGGGAGCCAAATCCGGCAAATACGGTGGTTGCTGAAGCACGTTTGTTGAGTTTTTGGCGAGAAAGTCAGTCACAATCGTAGCTCGGTGAGAAGGCGTTATCGTCATGCAAAATCCATGAGTTGTTCGCCCACAAATTTGGCCGCTTCTTACGGATACGCTCACGCAAACGTTCCATAACGCCTAGGTAATACTCCTTGTTTACCGTCTTACCCTCTGGAGTGAATTCGTAGTGCACCACGCCACGGATATCGAAGAAAACAATGAGCATCACCTTCATTTTCGAGCGGCTTTGGCGTGGTTTTTTCGGTTCGGCTCATTTTTTGCCACCTATTCCGATGATTGCTGGCTTGTTTGCATATCGTACTCGTAGACCCAGGTCTCATCACTAGTTATAATGCGTTCCATGAATGTAGAATCGGAATTACAGCGATCCAGCATGTCTGAAGCAACCTGTTCGCGACGATGTTTTTGAAGAAAATTCAGGTCTTTCGGTACGAGTCGTGCGGCCACCTTTCTCAGGCCCAAAATATCAATCAAAATCATACGTGCGGACACGTGGGATATCTTAAGATCATGTACTATCTCTTTCAAGCTGGTACGACGGTTTTCCAGCACCCTTTCCTAAATTTCATCGACGTTATCTTCGATCGAAGCCGTCGATGGGCGACCACCTCACGACCGTTCTTGAAGGCTCTGTACCACTGATATGCACGAGTTTTCGATAGAGCATTATCACCAAAGGTCTTTTGCAACATTTTCAATGCATCGGCACACGAAAATTCATTTGCAACACAAAACTTTAAACAAATTCTTTGCTCAACGTAATCACCCATAGTAAAAATCGGCACGCACTCTGACATCGACTGACTTAATCAGCTGTTGCAAACACACTAGTTGACAGATCCCGCTCAAGCTTGGCATAGTAATTAAGGACAGTGGTACCAACCTAGGAAAAAATTTTTTTACCTGCCTCATTGCCCCGCCAGATTTAAATCGATAATTCCCGGTACTTTCTTGACAGAATGTATATAATTATATTTAGGCTTGAATAAATCTCATTATAGAATGTCAATGGTTTAAAGAAAACCTTATAATATCTTACAGTTTTCTCTGATTTTGTGACAAACATAGACTATCTGGATTTTTAAAGTTAGTCTGTTTAAGCCATTTCCGGTTACACTTTAAGGTAAGATATACTGATTGTTAGTTGATTTTAAATATTAATTAGGGCCGATGAGGAGAGTATCGGATTTCTAATTGTTTTTTAAAGATATGGTGCATGTTTTGAGAGATTTTTGAATTAACTTATTTAAATATTTAAATATATTAAATATTTCCAATGAATGTTATTTTTTAAGAAGTCCTTAAGTTGTGTTTTATATTTTTGAAAAGGAATTGGTGTTCATAATGGTAAGATCAGAAATAAAATGTTGTCCCCTTAAAATATTTATTTATTAATTTTAAATGACTATTTATATTTGTTGGTTCATTTATTCCACTTGACATTGTATATTGAGTTTCGATTATATACGTCTATTAAATATGAGAAGTGCTTATGTAGACAAAAGTTTTTTGAATAAAAATTTTTTTCAAATTAAAATGGTAGAAGACTGAAAGATTGAATTTGTTTCGATATTCACATTTTTTTAGGATTCAATTGCCTCAAAATTGAGCCAAATAACTATGAGCATCTTTTTATAGTTTTCGAAATGTGCCTTTTGTTTTGAATACTTGTCGAATCATGCCAGCTGGATTGAAACTGATTACTCGCTCCATACAATCACGATATGGGGGTAGATGAAATAACCTTTCAAGAAGTATCGTAAAAATTCCAACGTTACCCACTCTCACAAAAGCAATCACACTTAATTCATAATCTCTTGAAAATAACCTGGTTCAAACCCCAATAAAGTTCGCCAGTATCGAAACCTTTGCCATCTAAGAGCCATGATCCAACTTCTATATACTCGTGGATTTCGTTTTATCCCTCCGGAAAAAAGCACTTTGAATAGTATCCGGACTCAGCGTTATATCATTTTATATGTGAGAATGTAGCTGTATACTTTACAATTTATAGATACTTTAAGATTTTATGGCTATTCCAGTTTTGCATCGAAATGTCGTTATATTCACCCACACTGCTACTACGTTTACTTTCATACATTGATTTTCATAAGTAATGGATGAATTGATTTCTACGTGAAATGAATTTATGTGAATATGAGAATTGTCAGTTTTCATTTGTAGAGTGACATTGTTGCGCGATCGTTTCAGGACGCTAATTATTTCGTGAAAGAATCTATAGGTTTTGTAGCGAACAACTTCTTCGCTCCCCGTCCAGAAACCTGCCTTGCTCTATCGTAGTTTGACCGGCGTACCGATAGAGGACCCGACCAGTCATAAGAATCGTGACTAACCGTCCCAGCCAGGTTCAAATAGAGCAAGGCAATGCGTTTGAAAATCAGCGTTCCAAGCGGACGCATGGACGGCGTAACAGGCAGAACCTGCGCATCAAGCCTGTCTGATGAGTTTCAGATGCGCATGCTCGGAAACGAAACTCCGTCTCCCGAACTAAGAGGTGGAAGCTCCCTAGCAACATCCGCACATTCATCCGAGAGCTTCATAGGTGACCCTCACGTGATTGGGAGGGTTTGCTTTAAGAGCAAACCAACCCATTCATTAGGTGGCCCTAATTGCCCCCTAACCAGCATTCCGAGATGGCCCTTTCCTTTCGTTCCACAGATCCCCGCTGGAGATGGCACCGCGACCAGCCCAGCGGCGGACTGTATCCTTGCCTGCTCCTAAAGTCCTATCCCGTGACCTTATCGACGCTCACTGGAGGGGGAGTGTGTAGCGAACAACTTCTTCGCTCCCCGTCCAGAAACCTGCCTTGCTCTATCGTAGTTTGACCGGCGTACCGATAGAGGACCCGACCAGTCATAAGGATCGTGACTAACCGTCCCAGTCAGGTTCAAATGGAGCAAGGCAATGCGTTTGAAAATCAGCGTTCCAAGCGGACGCATGGTCACCGGCGTAACAGGCAGAGCCTGCGCATCAAGCCTGTCTGATGAGTTCCAGATGCGCATGCTCGGAAACGGAACACCGTCTCCCGAACTAAGAGGTGGAAGCTCCCTCACAACATCCGCACATTCATCCGAGAGCTTCAGTTTGAATATGAGGGCAAAACTAGGCTATCAGGATTCCACTTAGCCGTTAAATTCAAACGCGTCCACTCGATCGGCCTTCTTTAAGCATTGTAGCTGAAAATTTCTCTAGTATGTCGATATCGCTTTCCGAATTCTTCAATAGTATTTGAACGTTCATCAATCAAAATAAGTATGCGAATTTCAGGATAAGCTTAGTTAGTGGTGAATACTGAAATGTGATAATAATCTATAACCCGTTTATTGATAGTATATATATATATTACACGGCACATTATACAATTATGGATTATTTTACCCAAACTTAAGCGAAGTATTGCGACTGAGTTTTTATCGATCATGGTGTTGAAAACACTATATTGCATGTAGAAGAGTAGATTTGTGCGATTGTTCACTGTTGCTCATTTGATTTCACTTCACAAATCACTAATATTAATTACAAGTGTAAATATCATATTTGAATATTTTAATATACACAGATATAATCTGTTAGCCTTCTACATATTTAATTTCAAAAAATTATATTCAATATTAAAACTTCAGGAATTAAACTAATGTCATGTAAGTACTAATTATATCAAACGACATATAAAATAAACATTCATTAAAAGACATCCAAATGATATAACAAAATCCAATAAATATAAATTGTTAACAATAATCCTATAAATTAAATATTTTGAACAGACAAAATTTTGTTGCTGCTCATCCTTCTTCTGAAAACAAATATCTTTCAAAAATGTTAAACATGATCTTAAGAGTTTTATCATAAAACTGCCTTACTTAGAATATTCAATATTATTGGATATCTAACTAAGTTACTTTTTAGAAAATCACAAGATATGTAAAAACATTACTAAAAAACAAGTTTTAAGAGAGACTTTGCTTCGTCAGTATTTGCTAAAAACTTAGATATACAATAATATTGAATATTGTAAGTTAGATAGTTTTATCATGAAATTCTTAAGATTATGTTATACCTATTTGAGAGATATCTGTTTTCATAAGACGGATGAGCAGAAACAAAATTTTGTCTACTCAAAATATTTAATTTATAGGATTTCTGTTAACAATTTATATTTACTGGATTTTGTTATATCATTTCTCATAATGAATGATTATTTTATATGTCGTTTGATATAAGTTGTACTTATATGACATTTATTTAATTCCTGAAGTTATAATATTGAATATAAATTTTGGAAATTAAATATTTAGAAGGCTAACAGAATATATCTGTGAATATTAAAATATTTAAATAATTTTTTATACCTTCTATCAAGTATAAACCTCCATTTATTTTATTTTATTCATAATATATAATTATTTGGTTTCCTTAACATTCTTTATACAGATAGTCCTTGTGCAGAGGCCGTTAAATTGTCTTTCAATCTTTAAGATAATGGGAAACCACAGAACTATTTATTTCCAGTTAACATTACACTCCATTTAAATTTTCAGTATTCATTTACCAAGAAGCTTTCTGGATTTTTAAAAGGTGAGAAAATATTTTTTGTTGATTGATGTTATATTTTATTGAATATGAATATGAGTATTGACGAAGCAAAGTCTCTTTTAAAACTTGTTTTTTAGTAATGTTTTTACATATCTTCAGATTTTTTAAAAAGTAACTTAGTAAGATATCCAATAATATTGAATATTCTAAGTAAGAAAGTTTCATGATGAAATTCTTAAGATTATGTTAAACATTTTTGTAAGATATTCATAAGAGGAATGAGCAGAAACAAAATTTTATCTACTGAAAATATTTAATATGTAGGATTTTTGGTAACAATTTATATTTATTGGATTTTGTTATATCATTTGGATGTCTTATAATAAATGTTTATTTTATATATCGTTTGATATAAGTAGCACTTTTATGACATTAATTTAATTCCTGAAGTTATAATATTATAATAAATATAATTTTTCGAAATTAAATATGTAGAAGGCTAACAGAATATATCTGTAAATATTAAAATATTTGGATAGTTTTATATACCTTCTGTCAAATATAAACCTGCATTTATTCTATGTAAATATGATAGTTAATACATTCACTTGTAGGCCTTCAAGTTCCTGATTTGTTTTATCCCGAGAATGTGAACGGAAATGTCCTTTGAGATTGAATTTGAGAAGTTACAAATGAGTGCGAGTTAAAGTTCTGATGTGAAGTGACTTGGACCTAGTGAAGAATGTCAATGCGGTAAGATACGTTTTTCGATTGGCTCGCGCATGCCTCAGTGGAACAAATAACTAAAGGGTGATTCATTTAGACGTACTTTTTGTGGTGGGGATTTAATTGCAGATTACGCATGCCTCGTGTTAACTGAAGTGCCATTTCTGTTCAGTAGTATTGGAAAATTCATTATAGAAAGACTTAGCCCGTCACAGCGTCTACAAATTGTTAAACTTTGTTACGAAAATGGGCATTCTACGAATAATGTGTATCGAGCGCTTAGAACAAATTATAGTCCATATAATCGGTCTACGCACAATTAGCTCTACCATCCGTAGGTTTGAGACACAATTTTCATTATTGGATAATACTCGACCAAAAAGACCACACCCAGCACGTAGTGAAGAAAATATAGGGGCGAAGACCGTAAAGTGTCGATTCGTCGCCGTTCTCAACAGCCTGGCCTGTCATATTAAAGGATTTGGCGTATTTTACGTAAAAATCTTTCTTTAAAAGCTTCCAAAACTCAACTAGTACAAGAACTGAAGCCGACCGATCTTCCGAATCGTTTCCGCTTTATTCATTGGGCTCTTGACAAGCTTGCATACCAACGAATTAGCCGGCTAGATCGAATGATATCACACCTCTCGACTTTTTCCTTTGGGGCTATGTAAAGTCCAAAGTATATATAAATAACAAGGCGTCAAATGAGGCATTGGAGGCCAATATTGCTAGTGTTATTGGCCAAATAACACTAGAAATACTCAGATGCGTAATTGAAAATTGGAAATGGAAGTTGTTAACCGTAGTCGCGGGCAACATTTGAAAGATATTATCTTTTAACGTCTAATTACGGACCACATATATGGTTTCAGTGTAGACTTGATGAAAGAGTCTCATTGTAGGTCTATTTTTGAGCACTTTTTCAGGTAACAGGGTGTTATCGTTTCATCCAATTGTCTGTAATTGTTTGAATTTTGGTTGAAAAAAACTAGGTACTCACTGTTGAAGAATTCGAGGTCAAAAATAATTCTATCCAAACGTCCGTGAATACTCTTCAGACAAAGAGAACTAGAGACTTGTAACTTTCAGGGTAGATCTGGGAACTAAATATAGGCGACGAAAGTCATTTGTGGAATAAAGGTTTCACCATGGATTAACAAGTGAAGCTATTTTGCCAGTCAATCAGCACAAGAATAACTTCATTACATGTAATAAATGATGACGAATATTCAACTGAACTGCTCATTGAATCTTTACCTACTCTTTCCGACTGTCCAGAGTGAATTCATCGCTTCGCACCGGCGCGGCAACATCATTCAGATCCGCGTCTAGTGCTGATTACACAAGTCCATGACGTTTGAAAATGAAAAAGATTCTTACGAAGTTTAAAATGTATTCCGATGAAGAAAAATACAAATTTTGAAGAGGTATTTTGGGGGTCACTCGATTCAGGAGACAATATATTTATTTGTTGTTGCTTTCGAAAATAGGTCAATTCCCTTACAATCTACAATTTTTCTGATAGTTCTAAACTACCAATAGAAATCGAATTTCGTACGTGTGGAATGATCAAATTTCGTGAGAACCTGCCATCCCTGTGGACAATTGGAAATGAAAATGGTCGACTTGCCATCATCAAAAACCTCTTGGAGGAGGCGTAAATTAAACTTCAAGAAATGTCGCTTAATAATTGAAAATTGGCGTGATTCAAGATCTCATAACTTCTGAATTATGCAGAAAATAACAATGAGCGATTCTCATGCACTTCACTGTTACGCTTAGATGTTGACAAGTTTGCATGAATTAATCAACATGATGTGTAGAAACTAATCAACTTCCTAATTATCATTGTAGATGTACAGAAGTTAAGAGTCGTTGTCAGCTCATTCTAACCGAATATACATAATCTGCGACATATATTCACATACTGAGGTTCTACTTCGAATTTCAGTAGACTGCAATATTGAAAGGGGAAGAGGAAAATCGACATTTGCTGTCTGTAGGAGGTTCTGGTCTGCTCGCTGAATGATAGGATGGAGCGAATAGATCGATTCATGCTCGAACATGGTACGAGATGTAAAAGGTGTTTCTGGTGTTGTTCTGAATCCACTAGGTGGAATTGTAACTGCCACGGAATCTATTTTTATTTATGATGAGAATTGTATACCTGGCCCACTGGGAAAATGACAGTAGAGCGAAAAAAACGGTGAGAGGCCATGACATAAAGGAACCTTTTGCGCGCTTGCTCACAGTTCATTATTATAACTGGAAATTTCAAATTTGTTAATCACTTCTTGAAGAGTCTACATAGGTGACTGAAAACACAAAATTTCATATTCTATCATTCAAAAGTCAAAAAAACATATTATAAGGCCGTGGGACGATAAGTATACCTAATCGGCCCCAGATAGGGATCGGGCTCATTTTTTCAGGGAATGTTTGTACCCATGAGATACTTCGATGCTGCGAGTTTCAGGTCCTTATCTATAACCACTTCGGAGTAAATCGAAAAATACTGAAAATTAGAAAAAATTGATGTTCTCAGAGCGTACTTATTCGATTGATCTGAAAATTGGATATGTTTTGGGGGTTGATGGTGGCTATCTGGAAAAAATAATAAGAGCTATTTCGGCTCGCAAAAACCTAAAAAAAAACGAGTTTATATTTTTTATTTCAATTTTTAAACATCTTACCATTACGAAACAGATATGAAAATTTTTTTTTTTAATTCCTCATCCAATTTTCTATGAATCTATGGCCTTTCGAAATTTTTAAAAATGGTACTACATATTGAAAAAAAATAAAAACCATTTTTTGCTCAAAAATCGGGTTTTTCTAATAATTTTACTCTTGAACTGATAAAATACAAAACTTACTCCTTTACTAAGGTAGAGAAAACCATAAAAGAAATAAAATATCCTTACATTATCAAAATAATTTCATTCAATGTACTTAACTATTATTAAAAACTCTATCAGTAACTGTAATGAGTAAATCAGTATTTATTACTATTGTTTATGTAGATCAACGTTGTTTCAGAGAACTTAAACGTTCCCGCCCAATATTCAATGAATTTAACAACCACAAGATGGCACTGTAATTCGAAATTGGTAACACTGTTTTTTTTTTGTGAAAAGTCACTAGATCTGTAGATAACCTAAAAATTACTGAGTGTTGACATTCCAAAGAATTGGCTGTACTATTATCTATATTTAGTTATTAGTTTTAATTGTTTAAATAACTATTTAAGTGAAAATATGTCGACCCCTGAAGCTAATAATCCAAAGTGTTGTATTTGTTCGAAGTACCTAAAAAAAATGCCGGGTACTCCAAAACATATAAAATCTGAAAAAGAAGCTGAAGAGTTTTCAACTGTTTTTGAGTGTCCGACTGTAGTTGGTGATATTCTTTGTTTGAATTGTAGCGTAAAAAAATATTAAAAAACCAAACTTGACGATGAGAATCAGGAATTATCGTTGGAAGATGAACTACCTTCAGATAGGAGTGATCTTTTAGGAAGAACAGAATCGAGTTTATCAACGATCACTTTATCTCAATCAAGTACTGATGATCCATCTATTCATTTAGATGTTGCCTGTAATGATGAAATAGAAGAATGTATAGAAGTTCAAATGAAGAGAACTGTTGCGACCCATAGATATTGTTGTGTATGTTCTGTCTCAAATCAAAATCTAGTCTCAAGATGCCCGTATGCAATCTTTATAAAGAAAAGAATTTTTATTCCGAATGGGAATCGATGCTGCAGCGATCATCTCATAAAAAACGCTTTTATACGGAGAATTTGAACCACTTGAAAGTTTATTCTAATTGGAGTAACTTAAGATCTTCAGAATTGTCTAAAATGATGGAAAGTTTGTCTGTAGAATGTGATTCGACACTTCTCGATAAAATGGATGATTTTCGAATAACTGATGAGCAACTTTTTATATTTACTGGATTACAACGTGAAAACATACTCGAATTGCGAGACTTATTGACAACTATGAGGAATACAGATTCCCGTTCAGTTATTCAATCTCTCATTGTATTCTTATTTAATTTGCGTACCGGTAACTCTAACACGTTGATATCAGCGACCTTACAATTGGAAAATGAGATGCTGGTTTCAAAATATTGTGACCAAGTGATCCAATCATTTGAGAAAGATATATTACCTCAGTACTTTGGTTTTCGATCTATGTCTCGAAAAAACCTCATTGAAAATCATTCATCACCACTTTTGAAAAGTTTGTTTGCTGATCGTAGTGATAAGCTTTTCTTGATTTGCGATGGAACGTATGCTCGGCATCAAAAGAGCTCTAATAACGCTTATCAGAGAAAGTCTTTTTCTGGACAGAAGAAAGTACCGTTATGTAAGCCATTTACTATTTGTACTACCAATGGATATATAGTAGATATGTTAGGACCCTACCATGCCAATGTAAATGATGCTAGTATAATGAAAGAAATTATCGATACTGCTGATGGTGTTAGTAATTTGTTGGAACCTGGTGATGTTTTTGTTCTTGATAGAGGGTTTCGAGATGTTCAGGCGCACTTAGAAGAAAAAGGTTATGAAGTGTTAATGCCAGCATTGAAAGGCAAAAGAAATCGGTTAACAACTTTCGAATCTAATTCATCAAGATACGTCACAAAGATTCGTTGGGTAGTTGAATCAGTACACGGAATGCTGAAACAAAAATATCGTCTACTAGACCTAAAATTCGATAATAAAATGTTACCCAGAGTCAGAATCGCATCATTTCTTCACAATCAGTACAACAAACGTCTTATTTCTGATGAAGAGTACTCAGACGAAATTGTTGAAATGATTAAATCTCGAAATTACACTAATAATACACTTGCTGATGAAGTCGATAAAAATGGTTAGCAGCGAAAAAAACTTCCTTTCGAAACGATTTTGTCCTCTGATTTGATCGACTTTCCAGAAATGACAGAGAAAGACCTGAAACTTTTCTTTACCGGTTCTTATCAATATAAACAAGCAGTATCATATCTAGCAGAGACGATTGACGAATCTGATAATATGACTATCCAGTTTGTCAGAGATAAAACCAATATTTTAAAGGCTCAAGTGCAATCTCGTCATATTAATAGAAAAGTGTACAGATGTTTCATTGAATATAAACCTGATACTATTGGATGGAGTGGAATATCAAGATATTGCTGTGAATACGCTAATGGATTGAGGACAATCGGTTGTTGTTCGCACGTTGCTGAAATTATTTTCTATTTAGCATACGGGCGATATTTGGCTAAAATCCCCAGACCAGCAGCAATACTCAACACTTTATTTAATAAAGATAATATAACTCCTGTGATTGATGAAGATAGCGACGAAGACTAGTCACAAATTAGGAGAACAATTTTATTTATCATTTGTAGTAGATTAATATATTTAATTGCAGTTTTAATTGTTTATGGATGAAATATCAGCGTTGAAATTAATAAATAAAAAAAATTATTTTAATGATGTAAAGATATTTTATTTCTTTTATGGTTTTCTCTACCTTAGTAAACGAGTAAGTTTTGTATTTTATCAGTTCAAGAGTGAAATTATTAGAAAAATCCGATTTTTGAGCAAAAAATGGTTTTTATTTTTTTTCAATATGTAGTACCATTTTTAAAAATTTCGAAAGGCCATAGATTCATAGAAAATTGGATGAGGAATTCAAAAAAAATATTTTCATAACTGTGTCGTAATGGTAAGATGCTTAAAAATTGAAATTAAAAATATAAACTCGGTTTTTTTTAGGTTTTTTGTGAGCCGAAATAGCTCTTATTTTTTTTCCAGATAGCTACCATCAACCTCCAAAACATATCCAATTTTCAGATCAATCGAATAAGTACGCTCTGAGAACATCAATTTTTTCTAATTTTCAGTATTTTTCGATTTACTCCGAAGTGGTTATAGATAAAGACCTGAAACTGGCAGCATCGAAGTATCTCATAAGTACAAACATTCCCTGAAAAAATGAGCCCGATCCCTATCTGGGGCCGATTCGGTATACTTATCGTCCCACGGCCTTTTTGTAAATTTCAGAATTGTATCCCTGAAGAAACGAAAAATCTAATTTAAATGAAATGTACATGGTTAAAAGGCTTCATCCTTTTGACTTTGAGTACATCGTTACATACTGACAAGAAAGAATAAAAGAAGAATGAAATGATTAAAATTTGGTATTCTTTTCATACTTTTTGTTGAGATCAAATGAGGAAAACTCAGGAACTTCTCGTAATTCGTCCCACTCAGTTATCCATGAGCCTTCCTGACCTCATTTTACATCTAAAAACTAAATTTGAAGTTGATCGGATCTGTACTTCCAAAAATATTCGAAAAATAAAATTTCAAATGAGAATAACCCGATTGTAGGATTGTTGCTATGATTTCAGTAGCGATCAATCCTGCTCTGCTCGCATATATTTTTGTGAATTTTCAGAAAGGATATTTTAGAATGCCTAATAATTTGCACTAAACAAAATTTCTTCCTGTTTAAAAATAAAATATATAAATCTGAAAAAGATCTTATTATGGTAAATCTTTTAAGTCCTTTATTAGCCAAAATAATCCTGAAAAATATTGAATCTCAAATCCACTAAAATGAAATATTTTTTATATTGGTAAAGATACGCAGACGGAATTTGCTGCTGCTTTACAGGTAAAGACAGAATAGTGGAAATTTTTTTTTTTATCAACGACTACATCCTTCGATATTGTTCACTCTGGAAACTGAGCATAATAATTCTATTAATTTTTTTGATTTAACAATTGCCAGAATCAATAATTCACATGAATTTCATAAGCCAACATATATAGATGCTATTATACACAATAAATCAAATCATGCCATTAACCAGAAATTATCAGCATTTAATTGTATGATCCACAGATTAGTTAACGTACCCATGGATCAAGAAAATTATATTTTAGAGCTCAAAATTATTGTAAATAATTGCCTGGTATGTAAAGATACCTTTTTGAATTCTTCGGAAGTAATTGATTAAACAAAAGTTAACCAATTAGTATGCAAATTCTTGGATAAGTATACTTCAAATGGGGTTGAAAGAGGGATGTATAGTAGACTTTGATGGTTTATTTATAGCCTAAATACATACCGGGAATTATCGATTTAAATCTGGCGGGGCAATGAGGCAGGTAAAAATTTTTTTTCCTAGGTTGGTACCACTGTCCTTAATTACTATGCCAAGCTTGAGCGGGATCTGTCAACTAGTGTGTTTGCAACAGCTGATTAAGTCAGTCGATGTCAGAGTGCGTGCCGATTTTTACCATGGGTGATTACGTTGAGCAAAGAATTTGTTTAAAGTTTTGTGTTGCAAATGAATTTTCGTATGCCGATGCATTGAAAATGTCGCAAAAGGCCTTTGGTGATAATGCTCTATCGAAAACTCGTGCATATCAGTGGTACAGAGCCTTTAAGGACGGTCGTGAAGTGGTCGCCCATCGACGGCTTCGATCGAAGATAACGTCGATAAAATTAAGGAAAGGGTGCTGGAAAACCGTCCTACCAGCTTGAGAGAGATAACACATGATCTTAAGATATCCCACGAGTCCGCACGTACGATTTTGATTGATATTTTGGGCATGAGAAAGGTGGCCGCACGACTCGTACCGAAAGACCTGAATTTTCTTCAAAAACGTCATCGCGAACAGGTTGCCTCAGACATGCTGGATCGCTGTAATTCCGATTCTACATTCATGGAACGCATTATAACTGGTGATGAGACCTGGGTCTACGAGTACGATATGCAAACAAGCCAGCAATCATCGGAATGGGTGGCAAAAAATGAGCCGAAACCGAAAAAACCACGCCAAAGCCGCTCGAAAATGAAGGTGATGCTCATTATTTTCTTCGATATCCCGGGCGTGGTGCACTACGAATTCGTTCCAGAGGGTCAGACGGTAAACAAGGAGTATTACCTAGGCGTTATGAAACGTTTGCTTGAGCGTATCCGTAAGAAGCGGCCAAATTTGTGGGCGAACAACTCATGGATTTTGCATGACGACAACGCGCCTTCTCACCGAGCTACGATTGTGACTGACTTTCTCGCCAAAAACTCAACAAACGTGCTTCAGCAACCACCGTATTCGCCGGATTTGGCTCCCTGCGACTTTTTCCTCTTCCCAAAACTAAAATTGCCCCTTCGTGGCACCCGTTTTGAGTCGATTGAAGCCATAAAACAAAATTCGGCGTCAGAGCTAAAGTCCATCCCGGAAAGCGCCTATAAAAAATGTTTCGATAATTGGAAGTGCCGTTGGCATAGATGTATTGGAGCAAATGGAGCCTAATCTGAAGGCGACCCAATAAATTTTGACGATTAAATGTAAAAATGTTGTTTTAATTGAAAATTCCCGGTACTTTCTTGACAGAGTAGTATATTATAATTTTACAAGTTTGAATTGTTTGCCCAAATTGAGAGTGTTGTAGTATCGAACTCTAAACACTATTTTGTTAGTGGAATAGTTTTTCTCGCGAGTGATTTATTTTGTACTTTTTGGGAAAGCGTGCCTTGTGGCTAACTTAGATGAGATTATAACTTGAGTGATGTTGTTTCATTATAACTTGAGAGATAAAGAGAAATGTGATTAGAACTCACTTCTAGAGAATGTGTGTGGGAGCAGAATTTAATTTTCGAAAAGAGAATATTGCGTGACCGTTTGATCGAAGCACGAAGCGAGGGTGAACGCACGACTTCGGGGGTGTCTTCAACTGTGCCTTTTTGCTAACTGCTTTATACAAGGTGAAAATCGCGTGGCCCTCTGGTCCAGGGAATGCCTTCAAGTGTGAACCTGTTGGCTAACTCGCAGAATGTTTGTCAGGTAAATTCCGAGACGACATTCGACTGTTGTCGTCTTGAAACGGCTGAAAGGGTTCTAATGGGTTTCTAAGGAAAAACTATAAAGGATAAATATTTTTGGTCTTTAAAAGGCCCAAAGTTTTCTAGGAATTGAATGAGACATATTTGAAAGGGCTTTAGTGGCTGGGGGCGTAATTGTTATGTACCGGCATGGTGAATTGAAAATTCTTTGTTCAGAATTAATTCGAACAATTATTAAAAATTTTGCTATTAATAATGACCTCGATCCAACATTGCTAAATAAGTTATTGATCAAAGAAAATAATCAAATAGCTTCAAATATGGTATATCCGAGTATGAAAGAAAATTTTGAAAGCATTTTCTTAAAATATACTTAAGCTTTTTCCGGGAAAATTTCTACATACCACAAAAATAAGTATGAAATAAGAACTTCGTTCAAAACCTTTCTTAGTAAATTCATCAAAAATAATAAAGACTTTACACATAAAGATGATAAATCGGGACTTTGTAAGTTGAACTGCGGTGATTGCCAAAAAGATTTCATGGAACAGACAAGAAGAATTTTCGACAGAGAATTAGAGAACATTTGAAGAGTTTCCTCAATAACAAAAGTAATTCCACATATTCGAACCATCTTTAAGAGACGGGACATACTTTCAACCATAATTTCGAAATGTTACACATAGAAAGTGAAAGTTATGCCTTAAACCTGTTAGAGTAACTACAGATAAATGAATACAACAGAGTCGGAATAATACCCAACGAAAAATTGAACCTAAATAGCCTCCACTGTTGAATAATTTCAGATAAATTCAATTAAATATTGAAGAAATGCAAATTAATTAAATTCAGTTCCAAAAAAAAAATATTGACGGGTATATTTTGAATAATCTCGGCTAAGCAGAGGAATTCACTGAATCGGTTATATAACTGAAAGGAAGTGATTATAACTGTGACTACAAAGGAAATATCGCCCACATACAATTTGCATAATGAAGAGGCCTCTTGCATTAGAGATGAGTGCCTGTTACATAGATCTACCCCTCAACAATGGATGAACTGATACTCGCAATTTCACCCTTATTCGTAAACTTGATGCGATGCAAGGATATGATTGAGTGTCACTCGAAGTTCTCTGTTTCTTTCAGGAATGTACTAATTGAACTAAGGGTGGATTGAGTAGCATAATTGAATAAGAAGAAAGAGGAATCTCTAAATATATAATTAATTGTATTAATTTTATACTAACGTAATAACTAATAAAAAAAAACAGTATCTTATTCAGTTTGTAATATGTAACACAATGAAGTGTAGTATTTATATGTCAGAAATTGGAAAGAATATTTTCTAGACATAGTGTACTTTTTTATTAATCATTATTCAGTTTGAAAAACTTGATGCGATGCAAGGGTATGCTTGAGTGTCACTCGAAGATTACTGTTTCTTTCGGGAATGTATCTTATTGAAATAAGGGTGAATTGAGAAGTATAATTGAATGAAAGTGCTTATTTCAAAAAGACGAATCTTCAAATATATAATTATTTTTTCAATCAACCCTTCCTTTACAATGGATGAACTGATACTAGCAATTTCACCCTTATTCGTAAACTTGATGCGATGCAATGCTTGAGTGTCACTCGAAGTTCTCTGTTTATAAAATAAATGGAGGTTTATACTGGATAGAATATATATAAAATTTATTGAATTTTTTAATATTAACAGATATATTCTGTTATCCTTCTACATATTCAATTTCAAAATATTATATTTAATATCATAAACTCCAGAAATTCAAGTAATGTCATATAAGCACCGCTTATATCAAATAACATAAAAAATAATTATAAGACATCCAAATGAAATAACAAAATCTAATATATATTAGGAGTACAAATAAGTTTCCGCCGTTTTATTGTAGATGGCGCGGCACGGAGTTTCGGTTAGCTTTCTCAGATGATAACCGGCTTAAAAAATAGTTTGGACATTCAAGAATAACATAACCTATTAATATCATTGATTTTATATTGGTAAAATATAATTTTCATAAGTTGAAAATGTCAAAATTTGAGCCAAGTAAGCGTCATTTGCGGGAAATATTAGTTTACTTCTTTAATTTAAAGAAATCTGCTGCTGAGGCGCATCAATTGCTCGTAGAAGTATATGGTGAGGGTGCTTTGAGTGAGAGAACGTGTCGAGAGTGGTTTCAAAAGTTTAAAAACGGTGATTTCGACGTAGAAGACAAAGATCACAGAGGAAGGCCAAAAATTTACGAGGATGCAGAATTGGAGGAATTATTGAGGAAGATTCATCTCAAACACAAAAAGAACTTGCTCTAACATTAGAAGTCACTCAGCAGGCAGCCTCACATCGTCTTCTATAATAAATATTTAATTTGTGTTAAAAAACGGCGGAAAGTTATTTGTACTCCTAATATAAATTGTTTCTTTTTCGAATATCAAAACAAATTAAATATGTCAGTATTCTACAATTTTGATTTCAAAAAAAATTTTATTCAAAAAACTTTTAGAATTAAATTAATGTCTAAAATAAGCACCACTTACGTTTAATAGACGTATATAATCAAAACTCAATATATAATATCAAATTGTTTATTTATTCCATTAGACATTAATTTAATTCTAAAAATTTTTTGAATAAAATTTTTTTTGAAATTAAAATTGTAGAAGACTAACATATTCAATTTGTTTTGATATTCAAATTTTGTTATACTACTCTGTCAAGAAAGTACCGGAAATTTTCAATTAAAACAACATTTTTACATTTAATCGCCAAAATTTATTGGGTCGCCTTCAAAATAGGCTCCATTTGCTCCAATACATCTATGCCAACGGCACTTCCAATTATCGAAACATTTTTTATAGGCGCTTTCCGGGATGGACTTTAGCTCTCGCGCCGAATTTTGTTTTATGGCTTCAATCGACTCAAAACGGGTGCCACGAAGGGGCAATTTAAGTTTTGGGAAGAGGAAAAAGTCGCAGGGAGCCAAATCCGGCGAATACGGTGGTTGCTGAAGCACGTTTGTTGAGTTTTTGGCGAGAAAGTCAGTCACAATCGTAGCTCGGTGAGAAGACGCGTTATCGTCATGCAAAATCCATGAGTTGTTCGCCCACAAATTTGGCCGCTTCTTACGGATACGCTCACGCAAACGTTTCATAACGCCTAGGTAATACTCCTTGTTTACCGTCTGACCCTCTGGAACGAATTCGTAGTGCACCACGCCACGAATATCGAAGAAAACAATGAGCATCACCTTCATTTTCGAGCGGCTTTGGCGTGGTTTTTTCGGTTTCGACTCATTTTTTGCCACCCATTCCGATGATTGCTGGCTTGTTTGCATATCGTACTCGTAGACCCAGGTCTCATCACCAGTTATAATGCGTTCCATGAATGTAGAATCGGAATTACAGCGATCCAGCATGTCTGAAGCAACCTGTTCGCGATGACGTTTTTGAAGAAAATTCAGGTCTTTCGGTACGAGTCGTGCGGCCACCTTTCTCATGCCCAAAATATCAATCAAAATCGTACGTGCGGACTCGTGGGATATCTTAAGATCATGTGCTATCTCTCTCAAGCTGGTACGACGGTTTTCCAGCACCCTTTCCTTAATTTTATCGACGTTATCTTCGATCGAAGCCGTCGATGGGCGACCACTTCACGACCGTCCTTGAAGGCTCTGTACCACTGATATGCACGAGTTTTCGATAGAGCATTATCACCAAAGGCCTTTTTCAACATTTTCAATGCATCGGCACACGAAAATTCATTTGCAACACAAAACTTTAAACAAATTCTTTGCTCAACGTAATCACCCATAGTAAAAATCGGCACGCACTCTGACATCGACTGACTTAATCAGCTGTTGCAAACACACTAGTTGACAGATCCCGCTCAAGCTTGGCATAGTAATTAAGGACAGTGGTACCAACCTAGGAAAAAAAATTTACCTGCCTCATTGCCCCGCCAGATTTAAATCGATAATTCCCGGTACTTTCTTGACAGAATGTATGTAACAAAATGAAGTGTAGTCTATATATTTTGTCAGTCATTGAAGATAATTTTCTCTTGACATAGTGTAATTATTTTATTAATCATTATTCAGTTATCAGATAATATTATTTTAAATTTGTTTATTGTAACTTTCTGGTGATAAAATGAAACAAGAATGGAACATAAAGAAAAGGAAGATTATAAATATCTTATTACAAATGGGCTGTCTTATCGAATAACAGATTATATTATAGCGTATTTTATGACTTCGTGCGATTTTGAGAATATACTCAATTAAATTTTCCACAGAAATTACCCTCACCAATGTATTTTTAGTGTTGAACATTTGTTACTTTTCATTCCACACTAGGATCTAAGAGCACGAACTTCCCTCATTTCATTTTAACTCCCCATTTCGTTTCAGTTCTCGTGGGATATTTCCATAGCGATTCCCCATGGAGTGGCTACGAAATGTTGAAGAGGGAAATACTCCACAGGAGGGATTGCGATATATTGCAAACTGATTGGAAAGAGAATTTCATAGGAGGATTATGATCGTTACGAACAGTTGTAACAGAATTTTTTCGTTTTTTGTTGAATCAATTGAAGGGTTCTAACTTCACACTAACTGATCTAGTAGACCGAATAATAATTAGAATTTTTTTTCTGTAAACTATTTAATGTAAAAAATGTGTTAAATTTTTTTTTAATTGAATTGAATGTCTCAGAAACACTGTTCAATTTTTTATAGGCATATAGAATTATCAACACATATGTGCGGCAGTCAACTGATAAAGCTAATCGCAGACGATATTTTATATTTTGTTTCGACTGTTTGAAGCAGTAAAAAGTAGCTGCAACAAGAACTTTAAAATTCTTCTCAACGAACAAACAGATATCCCAAGATCTCCAGTATTGAATAATTTTATCAAGTGAGGTATTTCCAATAACTGGCTTCAATATAATTCATGTATTCCCCTTTTTGCAAATTTTTCCTCATGAGTATTTCTGTGAAAGTTATTTGAGTTCCTTCTTGTATATGTTTTTCCTAACTTTATTTCCAAAAATTGTTGATTATTTGCACCTCTTCTTTTTCCAAGTTTTCAGCTATATAAGAAGTGAAGGTGTCATTTTTAGAGTTAGTCCGAAATGTAAACTTGAAGAAGCCACAGTGTTGGAGAAACACTCAATTATCCGACAGTTGAAAATTATTCTCAAATTTCCTATCAGTCTTTTGATTGGTTCGTTCTCATAGCAAATCATGGGACGGACCATAATTCGTACATAATCCGCGCTATGTTGCTTTTATAAAGCTAGAATGTTTCGTTTTGTTTTTCAATATCAGCCTAAAAAACTGTTGAATTATTTATTATAATTTCATTAATAAGAAGAATGAGCTGTTGTAATAGAAAGTTATACAAATCGAGACAGTGCAATATACATTTGTATAACAATTCCAAACTCAAACCAGCCCGATTAGGTTTCGTTGATCGCTGGGACATAAATAGCCGACATGCCCACGTTTCAAAAGTTTTCTTGTCAGTGCCCTGCAATCTCCAACAACAACAAATCTGTGATGCACTTATATTTCCTTTACACAGGAATACTAAGGTATTGATCATACACTAGCGCCATCTAGTGTACGTGAATACACATATACGACATTCCTTAACGAGCCAATTCAAATAAAGAACTGTATTCCCGTTTTTTCCAACGTTACAAACGCAGAAAAGTATTGTGGCATTCTAAACGATTTTCTTCTTGAAACGGCGCATGCTTTATATCCAGATGGGTGGCGTTTTCAGCAGGATAATTCAAGATGGCATACTTCGGCCTATACTCAAGCTTGGATGCAAGAACACCAAGTGACAACCATTTCATAGCCAGCCACGTCATCACATCTTAGTCTCATTGAGAAGATGAAGATGATGAAGATTGAAGTTGAAGGAGCAGCGCCACAAAATAAAGATGATTTATTTCGGTACGGATATGTCTTACCTCTTTCCACTAAACCATTATCGAGCCTTAAGAGGACACCGTTTAAAGCTTGCCAAGGAGAACTTTAGAACGACACCGAGGAGCCAGTTTCTTCCCAACAGAGTGTTCGAGGCGTGGAATCGGCTCCCTGCTGAAGTTGTGTCATCGCCATCGGTGAATTCTTTCAAGAACGCTCTGGATGGATGGTCTACACGAATTCAATAATTACTTCCACTACATTGCATTCACCACTTAATTGTTTCACTTCTAGAATACTTTCTCAGTTTCATTTTATTTTTGTTTTTTTGAGTTTATAGGTTTACCTTTACTTTTAACACTTATGTAATAATAATAATAATAATAATTTTCAGTCAGTTTTACAGTTCTGGACTATCATCACAGGAAATTTATGGAGGTGATCTAGTTTCGGTTGTACCTCGACGATTAGTCAAGTGTTTACAGTAAAATGGAGGTTGTATAAGTAAATAAGATGAATATGTTGTTATAATTTTCTAGTTCAAGAATTAAAAATATATACTATTATAAATAATTACAATTAGGCTTCTTATTTTCCGGAGACTTACTAGCTGGACTATATTTGTTTGGAGTTAAAATACTGTTCAAATATCCTTTAAATTGCGAGTCTCTCATCTTTAGGAGGAGTAAACTTGTTTCGTGCTGAGAGAAATTTTCGTAAGATTTCCAAATTGAACTCAAAGCAAAATACCCTCTGAGTGTACGAAAACCTCGACCCAAACGTCCGATGCTGACGTGAGAGCAAGAATGAATTGAAGAGGAAATCAAGCTGAAAAGTAAACAGCTTTTTTATGGCGAGTGGATGATTGGTTTTTTCTTCTACCAAAGTGGCTGACGTAACCCAAACTCTGGATTGAAGGGATGGGAATACCTCACATCGGGAATTTTTCCTCAGAGGTCGGTTATTGCGAGACGAGGGACATAATTTATCGGGCATAAAAATGTCTAATGGACGAAATTAGGAGATAGATAAAATTGGTCATGAGATTTTATGACGTTACATAACCTTAATTAGTGCAGTTATTTTCGCTTGAGGATATTCGACCCAGGATGAACGAAGTCCTTGATGGAATCAGTGGTAGTTTACTCTGAGTGGGGAAAATGTACTTTATTTAAATTTAAGCACTTACAACTTACAAAATAATTGACATTGAAATAGCAATGACGTTTTAGAAACATTGTTTAGGAGACACTATTTTTACAACATTATTTCTTATTTAATATTGATAATTTTTGAAATGTGTGGAAATATATCGAGTGCCTTTTTAAGAGTGATAGAACTTTAAATTGAAATGACATTTAAGTTAAGATTGAAGCCAATTTTTTTTTATTCGAAAGATAACTTTATCACATTTATGTTTTAAAAATAATTTCTGACATATGTCCACCACGACTAACTCTGAGGAACCGCATTTTACCATACCAATGTTGGACCACTTTTTCGAGTATTTCAGGCCTTATTTCATCAATAACATGAGGTATGTTGGCTTCCAAAGCGTCTATTTCTTTTGGCTAATCTTTCTTTCAATAAATCAGTTGTAACGGTAGCAGCATGAGGTGAAGCACCATCTTGTTAGAACAAAAACACTTCTGGGTCGATACCATTCAAATTTTGAAACAATTAATCATTGATCATCGATCGGTAATGAGCACCATTAACTGTAACATTAGCTCCACCATCGTTTTTGAAGAAATAAGGATCGATGATGCCTCCATCGTGTAAAGCACAGCATACACTGCATTTTTCAGGATGCAATGGAACCTGCAGAAATTCTTGAGGATTGTTTTCACTCCGTGTACGGCAATTTTGCTTGTTTACATAGCCTTTCAACCAGAAATGAGCTTCATCACTAAACACAATTTAACGATAAAAAGTGGATCAACTTCAAGCTGTTCTAGGGCCCAATCGGCAAACAAACGACTTTTATTATGGTCAAGTGGCTTCAGTTCTTGAACCAGTTGGATCTTGTATAGGTGTAGACCAAGATCTTTACGCAAAATTTTCCATGTGGTGAACACACAGAGTCCAACTTGTTGTGAACGTCGAAGAATAGATAAATCTGGATCATACTTAACACTATGACTTACAGCAGCGATATTTTCTTCTGTACGTACAGTTCTTTGTCTCGTTGTTGTTGTTGCATTGAGAAGAGTAATTGTTGACCGAAATCTATCGATTGCTCGACGAAAAAGCTGATAGACGAAGATGAAAACCATAAATTTCACGAAGTGCTCTATAAGTTTGGCGAATAGAACATTGATTTTGAAAATAAATTCCAACAATTTGTAAACGTTGTTGCGGCGTAACTCTTTCCATGATAATTTTTCAATGCTAACTGAACAAAAATGTCCAAACAACATGGCTCCTACCTTCTGTCAAATCACAGTTATCCCTATCGAAAGTTCTATCACTCTAAAAAAACACCCGATAGATAAAAGAATTCAATTATTAATGCGTTAAATGTTTTCACTCAAGAGAATTAAAATTAGTCAACTATTCTGAGTGTTTTGAAAGTTGATATTTTCAACAAAAGGCAGAACTCTTCAAAATGAACTATTTCATCCAAAATTGCCTGAAAAATCTTTGACAGTGGTGAAATTGATAAAAAATCGTGGATAGAATAGACTCTAGTAAGATCCTATACGAGTATCTATGTAAAATCAATAGAAATATGGAAAATCTTGTTTTATTCGTGTAAGCTATTGGCAAATTCCTCTTACCAACCAACGTCGTAATCGTCTTTATCACATTTCAGTAACTTATCACATACTTCAAGAAATCAGAGAAAATAAAAATCTTTCGGACGAATGACTAGATATATCTCAATTCAAATAGATATTTTGCACTCGTTACTCAAAGGATTTCCTCCAGGATCGACCTATTCGACTGATTTATTACCTAATGTGTGGAAATGTGAGATTCCAATAAATATGATTCACGCGAACATTGCTCTCGAAATGCCATAAATATTCCAGTGACATATACCTCTATATTCAGTTTGGTAAAGAAATATCATTGGTGATGAAATTGACATAGAATTAGATTCAGAAATCATAAAATCTTATGAAACATTGAACCAAATTAAATAATTTTTGAAATTGAATTGCATGCCTAGAAGGACTTCTCTAACTTGATGTTATAAAGGATTTTGCAATGGAAGATTTCATTTTGATATAAAAAAACAAGTATATTTAAAGAAAAATGTAAAGAGGAACGTATGCCATTAACAATGAGAAACGAATTCCATCTTTGAGGTCGTTGATCGATTGTGGAGCATTGGCATTGATCTTGTATTGCACGTAGCCCCAAAGGAAAAAGTCTAAAGGTGTTAAATCACAAGACTTCAGTAGCCAGTTGTGATCAGTTCATCGAGAAATAACACGCCCAGGAAACTTTTCTAGCAAAATCACGATTGTTTCGTTGCTTGTGTGGCATGTAGTGCTGTCCTGTTGAAAATAAACATGGTTCACATCGATATCTTCTAATTCTAGCTATAAAAAATCATTAATCATAGCTCAGTAGGTCTAATCACAAACCAGCCGAAAAACCGCCCCAAACAGTGACACGTTGAGAATGTATCGGATGTTTTTTTAGAGTGATAGAACTTTCGATAGGGATAACTGTCATTTGACAGAAGGTAGAAGCCATGTCGTTTTGACATTTCTGTTCAGTAAGCATTGACAAATTATCATGGAAAGACTCACGCCGCAGCAACGTTTACAATTGTTGAAATTTATTTTCAAAATCAGTGTTTTATTCGCGAAACTTATAGAGCACTTCGTGAAATTTATGGTTCACATTGTCGTCCATCAGAGCAGCTTATTCGTGGAACTATCGATAGATTTCGGACAACATTTTCTCTAGACGATACAATAACAACAACAAGACAAAGATCTGTAAGTACATAAGAAAATGTCGCTGCTGCATGTCATAGTGTTAAAGTTGATCCAGATTTGTCTATTCGTCGACGTTCACAACAAGTTGGACTCTGTGCATCCACCACAAGGAAAAGTTTGCGTAAAGATCTTGGTCTACACCCATACAAGATCCAACTGGTTCAAGAACTAAAGCCACTTGACCATAATAAGCGTAGTTTGTTTGCTGATTGGGCCCTAGAACAGCTTGAAGCTGATCCTCAAGAACTTCTTCAGGTTCCTTTGCATCCTGAAAAATGCACTATATGATGGCTTTACACGCTGGAGGCATCATCGTTCCATATTTCTTTAAAATCGATGCTGGAGCTAATGTTTCAGTGAATGGTGCTCGTTACAGATCGATGGTCAATGAAAATTTTTTTCAATATTTGAATGGTACCGACCTAGAAGTGTTGTGGTTCCAACAAGATGATGCTACACCTTATCCTGCTACCGTAACAATTGATTTATTGAAAGAAAGAGTTGGTGACAACATTATTTCGAGAAATGGTCCAATTAATTGGCCTCCAAGGTTATGCGACATAACTCCAATGGATTATTTTCTTTGAGGCTATGTCAAGTCATTGGTTTATGCTGATAAACCAGAAATAATAGACGTTTTGGAAGCCAACATAACTCGTGTTATTGATGAAAGGTGTGAATTACTCGAAAAAGAGGTCCAAAATTGGTTTGGTCGAATGCGGTTCCTCAGAGCTAGTCGTGGTAGAGACATAAGAAATTATTTTTGAAACATAAATGTCACAAAATTATCTTTCAAATAAAACAAAACATTTGGCTTCAATCTTAATTCAAATGTGTTTTATTTCAATTTAAAATTTCATCACTCTAAAGAAAAACGCCCAATAGAGGCTTTCAAACAGTCACCCTTTGATACGGAATATTCTTCAATGTCAAGGAATAAACTTTTTTTCTTTATGACATAAAACATATACATACAAATGTATATATAAGATCAATGCGTACATAAGCAAACTATTCCAAAATGACATAAAAATTCTCAAAGTGAAGGATAAAATGAAAAATTAGTTGAACCAGAACTCCATGAAACATTTGACTATTGTGTCGACTTTAAGAGACCAGTATCATCGGCTATGAGTTGAATTCATTAACATTCAGAACAATTCCATGTCGTCGTCCAAGATTATATAGAAGTCTTGCACTCGAAACCACGAAACAAGATACCAACCTAATCGAAAGCAGCTTCGCTCGACAAAACTGGATGATTGGATTAATAATACAGAAATTTAATTGACCGAAGACGCCTTTGCACCCACAGACATTTCCCAGAACCAATCTATTAATGGAGTTAGAACGGTATTTGTCGCGAGAAAGTTAAATGCTAAGGAGGAGCAGGGGTAATTTAGGAGCGCTAAGTGGGAATATTTTATGAGGTTTAATATTTATATCAAACTGCATAATAATACTTGTTTTTGAATCTGAATTTCATTCAGTTCATTGACGGATTTTTCCTACCATCAATTTTGAGACAATCGACAATTTTCGCGTGAGGTTTGTTTGTGTAATGTAATTTTGCTTAGCTACACTTTTGGAGAAAAATTATTACTACTATTCTCTAGAATAGCAGCAATAATGATGAAACATTACTCTAGTAATGTTTCATCATCAATTTTATATGGTCACTTAAAAGGTCCATGTACTACGTTTGTAGTAATCACGATAATCTTGTGCCGGAGATACAAGCGATAAAGTTGACTATTACCGACATAATAAATGGGATAATTTGGACCGAAGCCACAAGATACAAGGTTGATTATGACAAAAATCACAGAAGTATTATACATATTTGATTGTAGACATATAGCATAATCAAAAACAAATAATTAGGAACAAAAGCAAACATTTGATGTACATTCAAATTCAATATATCAGAAATGAACATGAATAAACAGTTCAATATCTGTAGAAGTGTTACTTTTGTATATAAATACAAAGGAGCAGAACATAAATATAGTGCCGTACATTTCAATTCAAACCAAACATATGCCCATAAATTATCAGCCTATAATATGACATTTTTTATTTATTTATTTTTGTTATTCTGTGGCTCCCTCAGAATCTTTTTTAGCTTGTATGAGTTAGGAGGTCAGTTGTGTTCTAGGAGGGTTTGTAACTGCGATCTTACGCCACTTTAGGTCACAGCACTGTTAATTTTCGACTCAGCAGACTGACAAAAACACCCACAACGTAAAAGAATTTTGACAAAGAATACAATCACAAAAATAGTAGGAAATAATGATTTCAATCCTTGAATTTTAAATAATCTATCAAAGAATACCCAATACAATTAAGTAATTTCATTAGTATAGCCTAACATCAATTTACACGAAACAAAATATATTTCACTAACATACATAGAACCAAAAACTGAGCAGCTAGCAAGATATCTGAAGAAATCACAAAATCTCATACAAAAACAAAAAATCCTTTAAAAATTGTCAAAAACAACGAATACAAAATTTCTAAGAACAGGATTTGCATAGAGTTTAGTATATAAGAATATCTCTTTGAGTTATATAGTCAGTAGTAATACTCACCTGAACTCATAGTGTGACGAAAGAATTGTTGCAACTGAATAAGCATAAGCGGAAATTGATAATCGTTTCATTTTCAAAGTCTCAGTTATATCATTAATAAGGTGTATGAGCTATGGTAATAGAAAGTTCAATCTTTTAGATCCATTTACATTTTTCAGTATTCATTTACCAGTAGTTTTCTAAATTGTTGAAGGGTGAGTTAATATTTGTTGTTAACTGATGTTATATTTTAATGAATATGAATTATTTGAATACTGACGAAGCAAAGTCTCTCTTAAAACTTGTTTTTCAGTAATGTTTTTACATATCTTGAGATTTTATAGAAAGTAACTTAGTTAGATATCCAATAATATTGAATATTGTAAGTAAGATAGTTTTATGATGACATTCTTAAGATTATGTTGAACATTTTTGAAAGATATTTGTTTTCATAAGATTGATCAGCAGAAGCAAAATGTTGTCTATTCAAAATATTAAATTTATAGGATTTTGGTTAACAATTTTTATTTATTGGATTTTGTTATATCATTTGGATGTCTTATGATGAATGTTTATTTTATATATCATTTGATATAAGTGGTACTTATATGACATTATTTTAATTTATTTTCAGAAGTTATAATGATTGAATATAATTTTTTGAAATAAATATGTAGAAGGCTAATATTAAAATATTCAAATAATTTTATATACCTTCTATCAAGAACTAACCTCTATTCATGTTATTTTATTCATAATATATAATTATTTGGTTTCCTTAACATTCTTTATACAGATAGTCCTTGTGCTATAACAGAGGCCGTTAAATTGTCTTTCAATCATTTAGATCAAGGATAAACCACATAAATATTTATATATAGTTAACCGTTATACTACATTTAAAGATTTTTCAGTTTACCAGAAGATTTCTAAATGGTTGAAGGGTGAGTAAATATTTGTTGTAGATTGATATTATATTTATTGAATATGAATTATTTGAACACTGACGAAGCAAAGTCTCTCTTAAAACTTGTTTTTCACTAATGTTTTTACATATCTTGAGTTTTTATATAAAATAACTTAGTTAGATATCCAATAATATTGAATATTCTAAGTAAGATAGTTTTATCATGAAATTCTTGAGATTATGTTATAGTCTAAGATCCGAACCTAAATGACCTTCACCGAGCTGATAATAGAATAAACTTATTTCATAATAAATAGTAGTATATTAGAAAATTTACTAAAAATGGGTTTTCAAAAAAAATCCTGGACAAAATATTTTTAATTATTTTTTTAAAAATGATTTTTCATTATATGTTGCAACATCAAGATAATAAGAAAATTTTATACTGGACTTGAAGTATAAAATATATAGAATGTGCTAACGTAGGGTTGTCTATAATTTAGCTGGACAAACTGCTAGGTTGTCAGGTATAAACAGGTATGACGATGCAAGTTACTTTCACTTGTTATGATAATAGAAAAAAATTTATATCAGCATAAGCGCTGTTTTATTACAAACATGTTGATATAGGGTTGTCTGCAAAAAATTTGGTTCTAATAGGGGTTTGCGAATTTTAAAGATTTTAATTTCAACGCGTGTGAAAATGAGTTACAGAGAGATCCGAGGTAAGTATAATGTGTAATAATAAAGGACCGAACATCGCACTCGTTTCTGATGGGGCCTGGAATATAAAAAAGTGCGCATGCTCGGCACCATGGAAGGCAGGGTTCCTTTATTATTACACATTATACTTACCTCGGATCTCTCTGTCACTCATTTTCACACGCGTTGAAATTAAAATCTTTAAAATTCGCAAACCCCTATTAGGACCAAATTTTTTGCAGACAACCCTATATCAACAGCGCTTATGCTGATATAAATTTTTTCTATTATCACAACAAGTGAAAGTAACTTGCATCGTCATACCTGTTTATACCTGACAACCTAGCAGTTTGTCGAGCTAAATTATAGACAACCCTACGTTAGCACATTCTATATGTTTTATACTTCAAGTCCAGTATGAAATTTTCTTATTATCTTGATGTTGCAACATATAATAAAAAATCATTTTTAAAAAAATAATTAAAAATATTTTGTCCAGGATTTTTTTTGAAAACCCATTTTTAATAAATTTTCTAATATACTACTATTTATTATAAAATAAGTTTATTCTATTATCAGCTCGGTGAAGGTCATTTAGGTTCGGATCTTCTACTATTAGACATTTTTGAAAGATATTTGTTTTCATAAGATCGATCAGCAGAAACAAAATTTTATCTATTCAAAATATTTAATTTATAGGATTTTGGTTAACAATTTTTATTTATTGGATTTTGTTATACCATTTGGATGTCTTATAATGACTGTTTATTTTATATGTCATTTGATATAAGTGGTTCTTATATGACATTATTTTAATTTTTTTTCAGAAGTTATAATCATTAAATATAATTTTTTAAATTTAAATATATATATATATATATATATATTCAAGAAAAATATTTAAATATTTATATATATTTAAAAAAAATATTTAAATATATATATATATATATATATAAATATAATATTAAAATATTTAAATAATAGCATATTCATATTCAAATAAATAAACTCGGCTGATCAGCCAAGATTTATTCGAATATGAATATGCTATGTATTAGCATTACATCAAATTATAAAACCTTGTCGAGTTTTTTTGAGTATAGAATTGTTATAAAGATATATGTTACACTGTCTCGATTTCTAGAACTTTCTATTACCATAGTTCATACTCCTTATTAATGATTTTTGGTACAGATCAGCCGAGTTAATTCATCTCTCTTTTTTATCTCTCATTTTTCAATTGAACTAACAATTTTTGGAATAAAACACAAACGACAATAAATTGCGTGTTGAATTTCTCTCCTGCAATTTTCAATTTGGGAAATCTTGAGGCATCAAAAGATTCTGATGCAGAATATTGCTAGGGTTGATTTTCTCGCCCATCTGTGGTAACATTTTTGAATTACAAAAGATGTCAAAAATGGATATCCAATTGACGTCAGCAATATGCTAAATTTTTTTCTTGTGAATTACTCCGTAGATGAGCATTCAATAAATACAAGATCACTTAATTTGAAAGGGCACAACTTATAGGGAAAGGACAGAACAAAAAATTATTTGAGAATCTCCCATTAATATGTGCCCTTCAGAGTTTTTGAATCAATTCAGAATTAGTAAATATAATACATTCAATAATTTCTACCATTCTGCTTGGAATGGCAAATTATCGCTTTCATCCATAAATTTTCTCCACAGCAACTATTAAATGATATTGTCCGACATAATCCTACATACGTAGAATCCATTGGATCAACAATTAATTGGCGATCGTCCAACATAGTTTCCGAAATTGTTCAACATCGAACGGGATCTATTTCAATTTAATGCAAACACGATTTTAGGAGAAAGTGAATTTAATACGCAAAATTCTGAAGATTGGGATATGCAAATTACAACTTATTTTCGACTAAAATAATATTTCATTGTATACTGAAGTGTTTCAGCCGTTACTATTTGGTAGTTGATCATAATTAAAACAAATTGTAGAAATTACTATGTTTTACTACCACTAAAAATATATATTACACATTTTCTTGTGACTCGAGTTTCGGGAAATGAACTATTCCATCATCAGACAACTGAAAACCTAACAGTGATGCAGTGGTATTTAAACAAATGTGATAAATATTTTGAATATTTCAAGAGATTCTAAGTAACACCTAATAGTGGTACAGAGGTTTACAATCGGAACGTGATAAAAAACCGGGTTAGAGAAGAGGGGCCTTCTAACAGATATCGGAATGTCGGCAATCGACAAATAAGGTTGTTAAACAGATGGTTCTCATTTAAATATCTCAAATAATTTTTGGAGTTACATAGTTCCGTACAGTCATTCATTATTTTTACATTATTTTGTTGTATATCTCAAATATTTGGATTTACAAAGCTCCATACAGTCATTCATTATTTTCTACATTATTTTTATTGTGGACGAATTTGAAAATTTTAATGATCAAGTTTCTTTTCTTTTGAATCTACATGTAAAATTTTCTTAAGATTTTCTTTTGTTGAAAGGAACTGTTTTCTAAAGAATGAGTGGCAAAAGTTGAATTTTTGTTTACTTTTCATTAAATTCATTTTATGTTTGTTGAAAAAGGGTTTAAACAGATGTTACTTTTTAAATATCTCAAATGATCTCTATCTCTATCTCTAATGAATGACTGTACGGAGCTATGTAAATCGAAAATATTCGAGATATTCAAGAAGTAACATCTGTTTAAACCCTTTTTCAACGAACATAAAATGAATTCAATGAAAAGTTAACAAAAATTCCACTTTTGTCACTCATTCTTAGAACCATTGTACCACTGTTAGGTCTTCTGTTGTCTGATGATGGGATAGTTCATTTCCCGAAACTCGAGTCACAAGAAAATGTGTAATATATATTTTTATTGGTAGTAAAACATAGTAATTTCTACAATTTGTTTTAACATTTCATTGGTTTATATTTCACATAATTCTTCAACTAAATTTTTCGATCGTTTTCGTGTAAACATTTCATCACTCGAAATTTCGGCGATAAAGTTAGAGACAATTTCGATAATAGACTTCTGACATCGGGATATTGGAAAACTTTCGTTATTATTTTCATCTTGCCACATTGTGGGATTTCGCAGGCACATTTTGTTGACAACTTCCACAAGCAATTTTCTATCTAGTCCTCGCGATAGCATTGTGTTCCCAGATGAAGACCCGTTCATCTCGACTTGACAAAAACGTCGTTCCAACCGCCCAAAGGATTACCTACCTCCACACGTGGTGTCGTTATATTATTATATTCCATCATATCACGCTGAAAATGGGTCAGCGTGAAATCGAGGCGAGCTTTTTTTGTGCTTCCAAGGGGATTCACTGGCTTTTTCAGATATTTCCCCAACTTAATGTGGACAAATGGCAATATTGTGTGACTTTCGATGTCCCCAGAGGAGTTATGAATAAATACTGACCGACTAACTTTTTTTTATTCATAAAATAAAATAGAAAAAAGCTTTTTACTTGATAGAAGAAATATAACAAAATTTGAATATCACAACAGATTTAATCTATTAGTCTTCTTCAATTTTAATTTCAAAAAAAAAATTTTTATTAAAAAAACTTTTAGAATCAAATTATTGTCTACAATAAGCACCACTAATATTTAATAGACGTATATATTTAAAACTCAATATACATTGTCAAATGGAATAAATAAACCAACCAATATAAAAAAGGCAATTAAAATTAATAAATAAATATTTGAAGGAGACAAAATTTTGTTTCTGATCTTACCATAGTGAAACCAATTCCTTTTCAAAAACATAAAACACAACTTAAGGATTTCTCAAAAAATATAATTTATTTGAAATATTTAATATATTTGAATATTCAAACAAGTTAATTCAAAAATCTCCCAAAATATGTAATATATCTTCAAAAAACAATTAGAATACGGATAATCTCTTCATCGGCCCTATATAACATTTAAATATCAAAATCAACTAACCATCACTATATCATACCTTAGAACTTAACACGTGAACTTGTTCGAAAGAGACTAACTTTAAAAAACCAGGTATTCAGTTCGTCACAAAAACACAGAAAACTGTGAGGCATTCTATGGTCTTCTTCACACCATTGACATTCCATTATGAGAATTATTCAAGCCTAAATATAATCATATATTATGTCTAAAATGAAATAGAAAAAGGCTTTTCACTTGATAGAAGAAATATAACAAAATAAGGTAAATAAATCACTTGGCTTAAGAGCCGAGCGAGGAGGTTTTTATGAGGAGAAGAGATTTCTAGATATTTGAGTAGGTCTAACTTTTTGCTTTTATTACCTGAGTGTAAAATTTCGGTTTTACCTAAGTCTATGAAGTGGTTGTTTATGCAATGAGCAGAAAAACCAGTACATATTTTATTCGGCAGTATGGATTTTTTTATGTTCATCTACTCTAATTTTGATTGAATGACCAGTTTGACCTATACAAAAATCAGGGCACTCAGTACAATTTAATTTGTATATGCCAGTTTTTTCTCCAGTATCCAGACAATCTTTGTTTTTAATCAAAATTGACCCTAGAATTTTCTTATTTGTAGATATGGTGTTGACGTTGTTTTGCCTGAGTCTATTGCAAATTTGCAATAACGTTGATAAATAAATTGTTGAAATATTCTTCAATATTTTATTTCATTAAAATGAAGGAAGTAGGGACCGATTCAATTAAACCTATGAACGCTTTAAAATTGTTTAAATGAAAATGGTTGCCAGACTATGAGAATAATATTATTTCACTCCGTGAATTATTAGAAAGATGAATGAAATTCGAAATCTACACAATTTTCCATCACTTTTCTTATGAACAAAACATCTTTCAATCATTTCAATATTTATGGAACCATATTGCACGCACAATAACCACTCTTCATTGAAATTTGAACATCAAACATCTCTTTATATTTTACAACTCAAGCACACGGAAATTTCAAAACGAATTTCTTAGAATCGAAATATCCAATTAGAAGGGTTCTCTCAGCCGAAATTCAAACCTTTTCTCTCATGACGTTTATTAGTCCATTTCAATCAGTTTTTACTGCACAAAATCATTTCAACCCACGGACTTTTCCATTGGCACGTTGGAGTTTGATTTTATACCTACTTTAAAATGAGTTGCCATCAAAAGGGAGTTTACTTCTAACATTAACGAACAGAGAACACTGAAATGGTTAATTTATGTAGAGAGGAAGCGAGCTGGGTCTCCTTAAGAAAGCTTTTAAAAATTCTTGTCTCGAAAAGAGCCCGATCAACCTTCTAGCGAATGAGTTAGTCTCGGAGAATTTAACAGAATATTTCAACTTGTACAATCTTCGCGTCGCAGTATATCTAAGAGGAAAGTATATGGAATTTCTGTTCATTATGCATTCATCGTATATCCGCTGATGAAAATCCAATCTAGTTCACAGAGTTTTCAACTAGTGAATTACGCCGGAGGTTTCATGGATTTATGACTGGAAAGAGTAGAACAACCATAAAGGAAAAAACATGCAAAATATCGACTCGCTTTCTAATTCATCAGCTAGAAAGAAGTATACGCGACCTGTTTAAAATAAAACCGAACTTTCTGAATTACGCGTCGATGAGTGTATTCAGAACGTTGCGGTTGGCACCATTGTGTTGATGAAAACCTCACCTGCCACAACATGTTCTTGTATTGTTGATATCCCGTTTAGTTTTTGCGCTACTTGTTGTTGAGTACAGAGCGTTAATACAAGGTGTCAGATAAAAATGACTTCAATGAGTTTAATTCTGATAAAGATTTATATTTAATTTTAAATATAAAAACAGAACTTTTTTATTGATCCTCTAAATAATTTATTTAATTCCGAAAAAAGTTTCTATTTCAGTAGACATATGTAATTCTTAAATTTCGTCCAACATTCTTATATATCGGGTGTTTTTTCAGAGTGATAGAACTTTTTATAGGGATAATTGTGATTTAACAGAAGGAAGAAGCCATGTTGTTTTCACATTTCTGTTCAGTAAGCATTGACAAATTACCATGGAAAGACTGACGCCGCAACAATGTTTACAAATTGTTGAAATTTATTTTCAAAATCACTGTTCTATTCGCCAAACTTATAGAGCACTTTGTGAAATTTATGGTTTACATAATCGTCCATCAGAGCAGCTTATTCGTCGATTTATCGATAGATTTCGGACAACATTTTCTGTACTCGATGCAACAACAACAACATGACGAAGAACTGTACGTACAGAAGAAAATATCGCTGCTGTAAGTCATAGTATTAATGATGATCCAGATTTGTCTATTCGTCGACTTTCACAACAAATTGGACTTCCAATTGTGCTTCCACCACATGGAAAATTTTGCGTCAAGATCTTGGTCTCCACCCATACAAGATCCAACTGGTTCAAGAACTAAAGCCACTTGACCATAATGAGCGTCGTTTGTTTGCTGATTGGGCCCTAGAACAGCTTGACGTTGATAAACTTTTTTATCGTAAAATTGCGTTTAGTGATGGAACTACTTTCCGGTTGAACGGCTATGTATACAAGCAAAATTGCCGTATATGGAGTGAAAACAATCCTCAAGAAGTTCTGCAGGTTCCATTGTATCCTGAAAAATGCACTGTATGATAGGCTTCACGCGCTGGAGGCATCATCGGTCTATAATTCTTTAAAAATGATGCTGGAGCTCAAGTTGCAGTGAATTGTGCTCGCTACAGATCGATGGTCAATGATTATTTGTTTCAAAATTTGAATTGTATCGACCCAGAAGTGTTTTGGTTCCAATAAGATGGTGCTAAATCTCATGCTGCTACCGTAACAATTGATTTATTGAAAGAAAGAGTTGGCGATAACATTATTTCGAGAAATGGTCCAATTATTTGGCCTCCAAGATCATGCGGCATAACTCCACATTTTCTTTGGGTGAAGTCATTGGTTTATGCTGATAAATCAGAAACAATGGAAGCCAACATAATACGTGTTATTGATGAAATAAGGTCTGAATTACTCCAAAAAGAGGTCCAAAATTGGTCTGAATGAATGCGGTTCCTCAGGGCTAGTCGTGGTGGACATATGCCGGAAATTATTTTTGAAACATAAATATCATAAAATTATCTTTCAAATAAAAAAAAATTGGCTTCAATCTTAATTTAAATGTGTTGTATTTCAATTAAAAGTTCTATCACTCTAAAAAAAGGCTCGATATAAAGGAGTCTGTAGATAACAAATAGAGTTAAGAGAAATATGAAACACATTGTTTGACACAATACTGTTTGAATTAAGTTTTTTGACTTTCAAATTTAACGTTTTAAAACCAGCACCAATCTAATCATTTACTCAGAAATACTATTATTCAAGAAAATTCTGTGATTTTGAGAACATTACTATGTTTTTTGAACATTGAAAACGTTATAAAATTGCTTCGAGTTAGCCTCTTACATTTTGTCGGTTTTTATTTCGGATGTTGTTTTATTTGAAGCTAATGTTGATATTTTTTCTTGGCAGAGTTTTTTTCATTTGCTTTATATTCTGAAATGTACGAAATTTGAGAATTCCATATGGAGGCTTTTTTATCAATAGTCCATGGTCTGATTGATTGTCAACTCTTCTTATCAACTTTGATATCAATTAAAACACCTATTGTATCTTTATATAGGTATATTTACAGTCATTTACACAAATAGGATAATGTTTGAGCTCTCAAACAATCGGTAAGTGCGATTGAAATAATCGATGTGGCGACTGAATTTCAAGAAATTTACTCTCTGAAACTTCTTGTCTTTTTCGTCCTCCACCTCTATATTCCGTTTTTCGTCTTTCATATTTATACAGATATGGAAAAGACATTCAGAATCATAGGAAATTCAATGTTAATCTACAGAATGCAGAGCCTCACTTCTTCGATCGAAGCATCCCCTCCAATCTCTACTGCCATTGAGAGAGAACAGACGTTTATTTGTCATCGTATCACGCTGAGGTTTTGATTCTTCAACTGCTCCACAGGACTCTGCTTATCCTTAAGATTAACTTTGAATATCCTATGTTTTCGACTGTCTTTTCCATACCTGTATACTGTGTCTTTCTAACTGTCCAAGTTCCTCGCTTCTATTTCACTTCGTTTGGAGTCGTTCACGTCTATAGACTGATCTATTTCCATTTCCCACTACTCAAGTTTGACAACACCTCTTCTAACGTCTTATTGGAGAAGCAATAGACTTAGCCAATGCCAAGTACTTCAAATTATGATCTAAGTTTAATTAACCCCTATAAACAACAACTCCCAAATTATCCGAATATTTCTGTCACAAATTTTTCGCACCGAGTTTAATAATAAAAAATCAGCTCGGTTTTATTAAAAGTCGAAATCTGGAAAGGCATCTGTTGAATTTTTTGACTACCTTCATAAAGCTTCAGTATCGCAACATCAGATTGACGTTATCTATACAGTTGAAAGTTTAGAGAATTCTCAAAGACATTTGGTGTACCTCATGGCTCTCATCTTGGACTACTATTATTCATAATTTATGAGAATAACATCTCATCAAACTTCCTTTATGCGAGGTTCCTACTATATGCGAATGATCTCAGAATATTTTGAAGAAGAAAGACTGAGGACTGTATTTTAATGCAGCAAGATATGGATAGATTTTGAGTAAAACAAGTCCGAATAGGTTTTGTTGATCGCTAGAGCATAAGCAGCAGATATGCGCATATTCAGAAGCTTATTGGCTTCAATCGTCATTGCGCTGTTCGAGTTTAGAATTTCTATACAGTTGTATGTTCCACTGTCCTAATTTGAAGAACTTCCTATTACCATAGCTCATACTCTTTATCAATAATATTTGGTAAAGATTATCAGCCAAATTAATTAATTTGAATAAAACGATTCCAATTATGAGCTTGAAGAAAGTTTTTTCTGCGTTTATAACGTGAAAATTTCGGGAATACAGTCCTTTATTTGAATTATCTCGCAAAGATATGTCTTGTAGGTATATTTGCATCCTCTAGATGGCACTAGTGTATGATTAATACCTTAGTGTTTCTGTATATAGCAATTATAGGTACTTGATAGATTTGTAGTCGCTGGCATTCATTTCACTGATGAGAACAAACACGTTCGAAACGTGCGCATGTCTGCAAACATGCCTCAGTGATCAAATAAACCTTATCGGGCTTGTTTGAGTATAGAATCGTTATACTGCCTCGATTTGTAGAACTATAGGATAGTTCTGCATTTGTAACGTTAGAAACAATCGCCAATACAGTTCATTCCTTGAATTGGCTCGCCTAGATATGTCGTATATGTATATTTGCGAGCATTGGATAACGCTTGCGTATGATAAATATATGGGTGTTTCCACGCAGAGCGAATATAGATGCGGGGCTGATTTGTGATTGTTCATTGTTAGAGCGCACTGACGATTGAAACCAATAGGCTTCGAAACATGCGCATGTCGGCTGTTTATGGCTTAGCGATCAACAAAACCTATTCGGGCTTGTTTGAGTTTAAACTTGTTATACAGTTGTATGTTGGACTGTCCCGATTTGGAAAACTTTATATTACCATAGCTTGTACTCCTTATTAAAAATATTTGGTACAGACTATCAGCCGAATTAATTAATTCACTTTATCAGTAATATCAGAACTCAAACCAGTATGTCTATAAAACATCGTCCTGGTTCATGATCGGTAGTAGATTGCTATCAGTAACATCCAACTAATCTAATACGAGTAATATACCAAAATTTCTGCTACAAATTATGACAGAAAATTAAGCGTCAGAAATTCAAGTCACGAATGAACTAATTGCACTTGGAGAAACTAATAGTTATACGTACAGGAGTTGTCGGTGAAATATTCTAGAGTAGTAGGCAGATAACAGATAAGAAATTACATAGATGGCGATTGAGTTCAAGAATATGAAATCAGTATTGCTAGCAATTCCATTTCATTATTGATATAAACACCATACAATTGAATTAAATTGAGTTTTAATCACAGCACAATAATTTATTGAGTCGGTTAGATATGCGAAAAAAACAATTATACTTTTCTTAACGAACAGACAGAAAATATTCCTAACTAGAATAGGGATCATCTCAAAAATTATCTCATGAAATCATAAAATGCTTCCAGCTACCGGTATCACTCATTAGAAAAAAAACATATTTTCATACATAATTTCAAATTTTTTTATATTGAAAATGAAAGTTACTATCTGAATGAATGCCAGGAAATAAATATAATGAAATTAAAATCACAATCAACGGATTTATAAATGAAGGGAATTCACCATCCACAAATATTTCTTGAGATTTTTGTGAAATTTATTATTATTGGCAATAAACAAGAATTGTTTTAGACTCTACTTGAAATGTATATCTACGCAAATATTTATATCGGGTGTTCTTTTTAGAGAGATAGAACTTTAAATTGGAATAAAACATATTTAAATTAATATTGAAGCCAAACGTGTTTTTTTTTTATTTGAAAGATAATTTTATGACATTTATGTTTTGAGAATAATTTTCCGCATATGTCAGCCACGACTAGCTCTGAGGAATCGCATTCGACCAGGCCAATTTTGGACTACTTTTTTGAATAATTCAGGCCTTATTTCATCAATAACACAATTAATTTTGGCTTCTATTGTTTATCGTTTATCAGCATAAACCAATGACTTGACATAACCCCAAAGAAAATATTTCAGTGGAGTTATGCCGCCTGATCTTGGAGGCCAATTAATTGGACCATTTCTTGAAATAATATTATTGCCAAATCTTTCTTTCAATGAATCAATTGTTACGGTAGCAGCATGAGGTGTAGCACCATCTTGTTGGAACCAAAACACTTCTGGGTTGATACCATTCAAATTTTGAAACAAATACTCATTGACCATCGATCTGTAACGAGCAACATTTACTGTAACATTAGCTCCAGCATAGTTTTTAAAGAAATATGGACCGATGATGCCTCCAGCGTGTAAAGCACATCACACAGTGCATTTTCAGGATGCAATAAACCTGCAGAACTTCTTGAGAATTGTTTTCACTCCATATACGGCAATTTTGCTTGTTTACATAGCCATTCAACCAGAAATGAGCTTCATCACGAAACAAAATTTTACGATAAAAAAGTGGATCAACTTCAAGCTGTTCTAGCGCCCAATCAGCAAACAAATGACGCTTATTATGATCAAGTGGCTTTAGTTCTTGAATCAGTTGGATCTTGTAGGGGTGTAGACCAAGATCTTTACTCAAAATTTCCCATGTGGTGGATGCACAGAGTCCAAGTTGTTGTGAACGTCGACGAATAGACAAATATGGATCATCATTAACACTATGACTTACAGCAGCGATATTTTCTTCTGTACTTACAGTTCTTTGTCTTGTTGTTGTTGTTGCATCGAGTAGAGAAAATGTTGTCCGAAATCTATCGATAGTTCGACGAATGAGCTGTTCTGATGACTGAACACTGATTTTGAAAATAAATTTCAACAATTTGTAAACGTTGCTGCGGCGTGAGTCTTTCCATGATAATTTGTCAATGCTTACTGATCAGAAATGTCAAAACAACATGGCTTCTACCTTTTGTCAAATCACAATTATCCCTATCGAAAGCTCTATCACTCTCAAAAACCACTCAATATAAATAGTAATAATAATAATTTATATAAATATTTCGTGAAACAAACTTTATTTACCAGAGGGCTCTGTATAGCGAAGTAATTGTTATATATGATTGAATAAATGGAAATCTTTTTAATATTATTTCATGTATTTTCGGAATCTTGTTGGCTTTCATTTGATGAAAATATAGTGTGCAATTTTATTAAATAATACACATCTAATAAAAGAGGAACATGATTGTGAAAGGCGTTTTAAGATTTTGCAAAAAGAAAATAAGGGTCTGTAGTTGAACCTGTTAGAAAGTTTGGATATTATAATTATCTAATTCACCTCCCTTGGATATATTCTCCTAGGGACCCAGTGATTTTAACAAAAGTAGTAAAAAACTTTAGTGTGGACTTATCTTAAAAATTAAACCATGTCAATACAGTATGTTAGCAAATTTGGGACCAGTTGTTTATAAGCATTCGAAGAAGTTATGCTGTGTGAACCAAAGGCGCGACGTGAGGCACTCACAATAACAAATAGAAATCAACATACTACTCTGTCAAGAAAGTACCGGGAATTTTCAATTAAAACAACATTTTTACATTTAATCGTCAAAATTTATTGGGTCGCCTTCAAAATAGGCTCCATTTGCTCCAATACATCTATGCCAACGGCACTTCCAATTATCGAAACATTTTTTATAGGCGCTTTCCGGGATGGACTTTAGCTCTCGCGCCGAATTTTGTTTTATGGCTTCAATCGACTCAAAACGGGTGCCACGAAGGGGCAATTTTAATTTTGGGAAGAGGAAAAAGTCGCAGGGAGCCAAATCCGGCGAATACGGTGCTTGCTGAAGCACGTTTGTTGAGTTTTTGGCGAGAAAGTCAGTCACAATCGTAGCTCGGTGAGAAGGCGCGTTATCGTCATGCAAAATCCATGAGTTGTTCGCCCACAAATTTGGCCGCTTCTTACGGATACGCTCACGCAAACGTTTCACAACGCCTAGGTAATACTCCTTGTTTACCGTCTGACCCTCTGGAACGAATTCGTAGTGCACCACGCCACGGATATCGAAGAAAACAATGAGCATCACCTTCATTTTCGAGCGGCTTTGGCGTGGTTTTTTCGGTTTCGGCTCATTTTTTGCCACCCATTCCGATGATTGCTGGCTTGTTTGCATATCGTACTCGTAGACCCAGGTCTCATCACCAGTTATAATGCGTTCCATGAATGTAGAATCGGAATTACAGCGATCCAGCATGTCTGAAGCAACCTGTTCGCGATGACGTTTTTGAAGAAAATTCAGGTCTTTCGGTACGAGTCGTGCGGCCACCTTTCTCATGCCCAAAATATCAATCAAAATCGTACGTGAGGACTTGTGGGATATCTTAAGATCATGTGCTATCTCTCTTAAGCTGGTACGACGGTTTTCCAGCACCCTTTCCTTAATTTTATCGACGTTATCTTCGATCGAAGCCGACCACTTCACGACCGTCCTTGAAGGCTCTGTACCACTGATATGCACGAGTTTTCGATAGAGCATTATCACCAAAGGCCTATTGCAACATTTTCAATGCATCGGCACACGAAAATTCATTTGCAACACAAAACTTCAAACAAATTCTTTGCTCAACGTAATCACCCATAGTAAAAATCGGCACGCACTCTGACATCGACTGACTTAATCAGCTGTTGCAAACACACTAGATGACAGATCCCGCTCAAGCTTGGCATAGTAATTAAGGACAGTGGTACCAACCTAAGAAAAAAATTTTTTACCTGCCTCATTGCCCCGCCAGATTTAAATCGATAATTCCCGGTACTTTCTTGACAGAATGTATACATATGTGTGAGAATTCAATTTCTTGAGCTTAAAAATTGAGTTTGTACTTTGTCAATAATTAAAATGATTCATTAAATAAAATTTTACGTGTATGGGTTAATTTAGACAAGGGCCCATTGTTGGGACCAGCTCCATTGTGGCGACTAGATAGAAAGCACTTCCGGTCCTTCAGCTTTTATTCGTCATGCCACTTCAAGATGTTTGAAATGGGACATCTTATCAAGTTTAGTTGTTATCAAGAATAGAGATTTATTGCTGAACCAAGAAACCTCAACAGTTTCCTGGAAGAACATATCGGAATTTGGGGTGTCTTGAAATTCATTTCCATTGTTACATTTCTTTCCCTGATTGCCATATTATCTATGAGTTGTTCAATAATCGAAAGTCGAGCGTGACTGCGTGTTCCTCCGACTTGAGTAAAGGTGGAGTGCAGCAAGGGTTCGAGGTGAAACAGAACTACAAAGTGAGTCAGTTTACGACCGTCAGCGGAGAAGGAAGTTCGCGGCAATTAGAAAGTCGGCAGTTCAGCGAAAAGAATTGAGAGATAGAGCATAAAGAGTGAGATATATCGAAGGAAAAGAGGACAAAGTATCCACGCTAATTTTATTGCCCTCCAGTAGATCTGTCAGGATGAAACGAATCTAAACTGAATGCAAAATCGATGCTCCGAATTACTGCCTATCTAGTCCTAACAGTGCGAAATGATAGCATTGCATACAGTGGGGCAACCTGCAATATAGAAACTGATGTGAAAAAAGGTCATCCGATAGCATGAAAACAGGGATAATGTGAAGACTAGGAGAATCATGATAATGAATGAATGCCTTGCAATAAAGCGCTTCTGATGTTTGTTGTATGAAAATGCAAGTTGAACATGTTTGTCTAAATTGCATTTTGAGCAAAAGAACGAATTAATTGGTACTCTCAATAATGAAGAATATTTCCACAATTTATTGATAACCAATTATTGTGGAAATATTCTTCATTATTTCATTTAACTATTACAAAAAATGATAAAAGGACTGACGTGAAGTCGGAAGCTTTTGCGCGCTTGTTAAACAGTCCATTTCCTTTAGAAATTTGAAGTCTGTGAATTACTAATCGAAGTTTTTATTCGCCATAGAAACTGCACAAAGTTTGCAAGGGATTTTATGGACTCCCTTTTCATATTATCATTTAGTTTCAAAAGAGTCCATAAAATACCTTGCAAACTTTGTGTAGTTTCTGTGGCGATCATAGAATACGTAGGTTTTTTAAGTTCACTTCATTCTGTTGTTTGTTCAGATTTCTGCATTCAGTTTATATGGTTAGATATATTTTGTTAATTATTTTTATTTTTTAAATATGAAATAGGGCGGATGAGTTTCCATTGTAATAATTCTAAATTGATTTTGGAAGATGTTTTGTATGTTTTCGGAATTTTCTTTTAAGGAACTTATTTTGAGCAATTTGTTCTTGAAGGAGTTCTTGAGGTTATTATATTTTTTGCATATTTGGAAAGGAATGTTTTGTTGAAACAAGAAACGAAACAAAATTTTGTCCTCTTCAAGTGTTTATTCAGTGGATTTAATTGATAATTTATTTTTATTTGAATTCTTTTATTCTCTGTGTTACTGTATTATGAGTGTTTAATTCTGTATGTCTACTCTTTTGACACAGTGTGTTCTTAGACATTTATTTAATTCAAATCTAAAAATTTTTGTAGAAGAATTTTTTTCAATTAAAATTTGTTGGAGGTTAACAGAATAAATCTGTATGATATTTAAAATTATATTTTGGTTTTTCACCCATATACACGGTAGTATCATATGGATATAACCGAGTTCCAGAAAATACATTACAAATTTTGTGTAATTTGTATGGACGAGCATGAAATGAACTTTTTGAATATGTGCTGCAAGTTTTTGGAGTTTTTTCAAAGAACTATTTTACAGAGAGTTATTTTCGAAAAAATTCATGAGGTTATGCTATGCATTTTTGGAGGGGAATTTGGTTTCCATAATACATCGTTACGAAACAAACGTTTAAATCCTTTAAGTATTTATTTAATATTTTTGATCAATTTTCTTTGGATTCTTTCATTTCGTTTGATGCTGTATAATAAGTGTTACTTATATTTGTTTACGAAATTGAAACTGTGTTTTCTGAGACATTTATTGATTCGATTTTCAAAAAGTTTTTGAGAAAATTTTTTTTAAAAATTGAAATTTGTAGGGTAGGTTGGCAGAACTAATCTGTATGATATTTAAGATATCAGGAGTTTTTTTTAAAGTGATAGAACTTTCGATAGGGATAACTATGATTTGACAATTCTGTTTAGTAGGCATTGACAAATTATCATGGAAAGACTACTACGTTTACAAATTGTTGAAATTTATTTTCAAAATCAGTGTTCTATTCTCCAAACTTCGTAAAATTTATGGTTTACATGATCGTCCATCAGAGCAGCTTATTCGTCGAACTATCGATAGATTTCGGACAACATTTTCTCTACTCGATGCAAAAACAACAACAAGACAAATAACTGTACGTACAGACAAAAATATCGCTGATGTGAGTCATAGTGTTAATGATGATCCGGATTTGTCTATTCGTCGACGTTCACAACAAGTTGGACTCTATGCACCCACCACAAGGAAAATTTTGCGTAAAGATCTTGGCCCGCACCCATACAAGGTCCAACTGGTTCAAGAACTAAAGCCACTTGACCATAATAAGCGTCATCTGTTTGCTGATTGGGCCCTAGAACAGCTTGAAGTTGATCCACTTTTTTATCGTAAAGTTGTGTTTAGTGATGAAGCTCATTTCTGCTTGAATGGCTATGTAAACAAGCAAAATTGCCATATATGGAGCGGAGACAATCCTCAAGAAGTTCTGCAGGTTCCCTTGTATCCTGAAAAATTGCACTGTATGGTGTGCTTTACACGCTGGAGGCATCATCGGTCCATTTTTCTTTAAAAACTACGCTGGAGCTAATGTTACAGTGAATGGTGCTCGTTACAGATCGATGATCAGAGGTTATTTGTTTCAAAATTTGAAGGGTTTCGACCCAGATGTGTTTTGGTTCCAACAAGATGCTGCTACACCTCATGCTGCTACCCTAACAATTGAGTTATTGAAAGAAAGATTTGGCGATAACATTATTTCGAGAAATGGTCCAATTAATTGGCCCCCAAGATGCGACGTAACTCCACTGGATTATTTTCTTTGCGGTTATGTCAAGTCATAGGTTTGTGCTGATAAACCAGAAACAATACACCAAGCCAACATAACTCGTGTTATTGATGAAATAAGGCCAGAATTACTCGAAAAAGTGGTCCAAAATTGGTCTGGTGGAATGCGGTTCTTCAGAGCTACTTCTGGTAGATATATGCCGGAAATTATTTTTAAAACATAAATGTCATAAAATTATCCTTCAAATAAAAGAAAAATTGTCTTTAATTTTAATGTGTTTTATTTCAATTTAAAGTTCTATCACTTCAAAGAAATACCCGATACTACAATAAACTGATTCTATGCGTAATAACATTTTGGAAAAATTCAAATTTTCACCTACACCATTCCAACGAGGAAAATAACCCTCTAAAACTCCTAAATTACCAGGAATCGTCTTTCCTCCTAATCTATTTACACTTAATCAGAATTAAGGGCTCAGTTAATTTAGAAAAATAAACCGAATTACACGAAAAACCGATTGAGTCAATTCTAGGTTTCCAATGAAATTCCCCCTTCGCTTAGTCCTTCCTGATAATCTCTTCTGAAACTTCATTATTCGTCCATTTTGGTCGACTGCATGACTCTGCAGTCATGCAACGAAAATTCACTTCCGGCCGTTGAAACTTTGTTTTCAATTCTTCCAATTAAAGGGTGACATCGCAAGCTTCAGATTGACTTTAGTTCAGCCGAGCAGAACAAAGCTGACGTGCTCGGATTTGACAGGGGCTGACAGATTCGAGATGGATATTATCTTATGGAATACAGGGAAAGCACTGAAAATTGGCAAATAAGTCGAATAATTGGAGATAACAATATTCATGATAGATTGGGCCGTTGCTTGGTAGAAATCAGTTGTAATTGTCATTATAAAATAAAACACTTGTTTACATTTTCTACTTTATTTTTGTTATTGACGTACGTTTCGTCTTTGCTAGAAAGACTTCATCAGAATACGAAGTAACAGTTGTTGTACAATGAATTTATAAGATTTTTTACAGAAGGTGTACATGTGTTTTTAATTCTTCGTCGGGTTGGTTTTCTCAAAGAATATTCCCTTCAGAATCGTGTTCACTCGATCCCTTGTAAATATTGAATAGAGGGGTGTAATAAAAATCTATTTGTTCATTTACTAGGTTATTGCTGTTTTTATGTTTATTTATTTCGTAAATTTCCCATAAGTTCAATTTTAGACCTCTTTTTTCAACATGTAGAATTTCTATTTCTTTTGTGAAAGAATGGTTATTTTCAAGAAGGTGTTTAGCATAATGTGAATCTTTTTTATTTTTATCGAAACTTCTTTTATGTTCTGTTAGGCGTGTACCGAAATTTCTACCTGTTCTACCAATATAAATCTTTGGGCAATCTGGGCAAGTGAGTTTGTATACACCTGATAATTGAAGTTTATCCATACTGTTTTTATTGTTTTTGATGTATTTGCTAATAGGATTGTTTGTCTTGAAAGAGACTAATATTTTCTTTTTTGAGTAGGTTTTTTAGTTGAATACTAATGTTTCCGAGATATGTGAGGCTAACATATTTGTGTTCAGATAGATCAGATGTTACTGGATAAATTTCTTTTATTGTGTTTTTGTGTATACGTTGGTTAATTAAATTATCTATTAGAGATGTATTATATCTATTGTTGTAAGCTATTTGTTTAATTATACATTTTTCTTTTTGGAAATTGACTTGGTTTAATCATGGGAAATCCACTAAGCTCTTTACTCGCGGAAATCTTCATGGATTTCCTAGAAAACAAAATTCATAAACATCCGTTCAAAAAATACATCCTTTATTGGTATAGGTATGTGGATGATATAATTGCATGTTTCGTAGGTACTAACAGACAAATATCAACATTTGAGAATTTTATAAATAATCTCCACCCAAAAATAGTTTTCACTTCAGAAATAGAACATAATGAATCCATCAACTTTCTTGACCTCACGATAACTAGAGAAAACAATAAACATAACTTCGCAATTTATCATAAACCATCACAAACAGATACCATTATACACCGTAATTCTTTTCATCCATTCCAACACAAACTAGCAGCTCTCCATAGTATGATATACCGGTTATTGAACATTCCACTAAACCAAGTCAATTTCCAAAAATAAAAATGTATAATTAAGCAAATAGCTTACAACAATGGATATAATACATCTCTAATAGATAATTTAATTAACCAACGTATACACAAAATACAATAAAAGAAATTTATCCAGTAACATCTGATCTATCTGAACACAAATATGTTAGCCTCACATATCTCGGAAACATTAGTATTCAACTAAAAAACCTACTCAAAAAAGAAAATATTAAAGTCTCTTTCAAGACAAACAATCCTATTAGCAAATACATCAAAAACAATAAAAACAGTATGGATAAACTTCAATTATCAGGTGTATACAAACTCACTTGCCCAGATTGCCCAAAGATTTATATTGGTAGAACAGCTAGAAATTTCGGTACACGCCTAACAGAACATAAAAGAAGTTTCGATAAAAATAAAAAAGATTCACATTATGCTAAACACCTTCTTGAAAATAACCATTCTTTCACAAAAGAAATAGAAATTCTACATGTTGAAAAAAGAGGTCTAAAATTGAACTTATGGGAAATTTACGAAATAAATAAACATAAAAACAGCAATAACCTAGTAAATGAACAAATAGATTTTTATTACACCCCTCTATTCAATATTTACAAGGGATCGAGTGAACACGATTCTGAAGGGAATATTCTTTGAGAAAACCAACCCGACGAACAATTAAAAACACATGTACACCTTCTGTAAAAAATCTTATAAATTCATTGTACAACAACTGTTACTTCGTATTCTGATGAAGTCTTTATAGCAAAGACGAAACGTACGTCAATACCAAAAATAAAGTAGAAAATGTAAACAAGTGTTTTATTTTATAATGACAATAACAATATTCCTTGGAATATTGGAGGTCTTCACATCTACATGAATAATAAGAATCTTAACATAATTATATATATGAGTGTGGATAGCTCAGCGGGAGAGCATCGGACTCGTGACCGGGAGGTCCAGGGTTCGAATCCTATTCAGGTAGAAAAGAAATTTTCTAGTTGGACGGGTATCTGCCACCATTTCACTGTTGGGTCAAAAATTAACAGTGCTGTGACCTAAAGTGGCGCAAGATCGCAGTAACAAAGCCTACACAGAACACAACTGAACTCCTAACTCGTACAAGCTGAAAAAGCTTCTGAGGGATCTTCACAGAAGATCTAGGAGTATCAGGATAATAATAATAAAAAAAAATATTTCAATAGTTCCCGCTTGAATATGGAAATTTAAAAAAATTGGTACTCGATATTATTCTTCAGTTTAAATTTGTGTTGGAAAGAATATTTAATCTTAATGCTGAATTTCGATATTTGGCATCGATGCAGTATTCTGGCGTGAAAGTCAATTAGAACTGCACAGTATAACTCCTACAAAAACGATACCTTTCGAATGCCACGTTTCTATTATTTTTCCGAACCTAAATTAATAAAATGCAATTAAGTCCTTTGATAAATGTTCCTCAGGGGCCATAACTGTATCAGCAAAATACGGTTGCTTGGTAACGAACCTAGATTCTGTGATGTTGGTTGTATAACGATATGTCTACGTCATATGTTTCAGAGGTGGTTGAGTGCTATTCACTTTGCCTGACCACTTCTCTCTTCTCCGATGTAATGGTCTGATAGGTTGAAACGGCTTGTTTGGCCCGTAAGCACAAAGCGAATTTGTGGGTTATTTGTGGAATAAGCTGACGATTTTTTGTTCCTGCATAGTTCTGATAATATGTGTGTGATGCAGAAAGATAAAGTTGAATGGCAGGGATGAAAATTCCGTAACGCTCTGATGGAATTATTAGATCGTGAATGCCTGGTGTGGATTCATGGAAATGTAAAAATAATACAACTTGCACACTGATGGAAAATGAACAATTGCAATTATTTCCAAATTACATTTGAGGATTAATGGAAAATTCATAGAACATAGCATGTTACTTGATGTTGAAGAGAAAAAGCATTAGTGTAAATAATGGTCTTAAAAACAATTAAGACTAAATATATGCTGATTAGAAATGAATTCAAATAAAAATTTGATTCGATAAAATTGAATATTTGATTATAAGGTTTTATTATAATTTGAATTACAATTGATATATGACTTCAATTTGAAATTTTGTTTCGCGTGATTATAATGAGATTTTTTGTTAGTCGAGTGTTTACCACAAAAACTTTGGAAGTACAGCTTCTTTGCCAAATTCGAAACGAAAAAATGCCTTTATACTAAGAGGAAATATAATTGAAATAATATTCTTCTAAATTGACTCTATTTCAGGTATAAGTGGACGATACCTGCCGTAGGTGTATAAACCTCGAACGCTGATTCGGAATAAGTCTACGCTGTGATATCCTAGTTTATGTATTTTCATATAAAACATCTCGATGCAAAAATAAGTTTCACGAACTGCAGCGATCTCGAAAAGTCCCTTCACGAACTGCAGCGATCTCAAAAAGTTCCTTCACGAACTGCTGCGATCCCGACTTTGAGCGCGGATGTAAACATTAGGACTTTTTGGGCTGATTAAACGTTTTTTTCGAAACGACTATAGGAGGTACGAAATTTTCGAAGATTATAAATGCTCATAACTGAAAATTTCGTGAAAGACCACCCAATTACCCCGGCGCATTCGCCATTCTGCGACACAAGAAGAGCAATCTTTGTTCCCAAATTTGATTATATCCACTTCTCTTCTCAATTTGATACATTTCAATGCAATGTCCAGTGTTGAATGCTTTTCGTCATACTATCTGACAGAGTCGATTTCACGAATAAATACAAATTTCTCCATTCAGTCAAGGCATGAACAGAATCAACCAACAGAACAGATTCCTGATAATATTGAAATTAAACCTCGGTTGTTTTTGTGGTACACGAGTGTTTACAATTTGCAAAGAAAACAGGAATATGTTTGTTTTCCTTGTCTGATCGAGGAATTCGAGGAGTGAATTAATTGAAGTATATTATTTCAATTTCCGTTGAATTGTTATTTCTACAAACATCCGTATTTTATTGATCGAAAAAGATCGGAAAAGAATATTCATTTAATTAATCCTCAATTCAACAGATTTATATAAAATCTAATAACTTCTAGTATGAAGGATATGAACTCATCGGGAATAATTTCAATATTTCATAAATTCCGATTTTATGATGATTGTTTGCAATCTCAATCTTTAGTAGGCTACGGTGATCACTCTGTGCAATTGAAATATAAAATTCGGATTTTATGTCTAATAAAACTGGAGAAAGTCACACCATGTAAATCAATTTCGTCAACTATTTCCTGGAAACCACTATATACTCTTGAACTTTTATTAATGCAGTTATAAAGTTACTTGGTTCAGAAAATTTGAACGCCGAAAATAATTTCTCGCCTATAAAATTTTCATGAATCGTGAACTGCTTGACCTACTCAATGTAATTCACTATAGATGTTTGCAATTATTAGAATTGTTCAAATTATTTTAAATATCATACAGATTTATTCGGTTAGCTTTCTAGGAATTTTAATTTCAAAAAAATTTTATTCAAGAACTTTTAGCATTCAATTTGAATGTGAGTCAATACTTGATAGTCGTAAAATTAATTTAAATAAATTTCTTAAGAATACACTCTGTCAATTCAGTAGACATATAGAATTAACACTTATTACATAGCACCAAAGAAAATGAAAGAATTTAATGAAATACAAATTGGCAATTCAAAAATTATTAAATGAATACTTGGATAGTATAAATTTTGTTTCCTTCCTTATTTTAAGAAAACCAAATTCCCTTTCAACAATGCAAAACATAAGCTTAAGAACTTCTTCAGAAACAACTTGCTCAAAATAAGTTCCTTGACTCAGTGTGTTCTCAAGACATTTATTTAATTTAATTCCAAAAGTTTTTGAATAACAATTTTTTTAAATTATTATAATATGATATTTAAAATTTTGTAATAATTCTTCTATCAAGAAAAATCCACTTTTTATTATTTTTTTGTTTGAATCATGTTGGCCTTTACTTGTTAGAAATGCATATACTTTAATTAAATAATACACTTATTTTTAAGTAATTTAATATTAACAGATATATTGTTAGCCTTCTACATATTTAATTTCAAAAAATTATATTTAGTATTATAATAATAACTTCAGGAATTAAATTAAGAAACAACATTTTATCTACCCCAAACATTAAATCTATAGGATTTTCGTTAAAAAATTATATTTATTAGATTTTGTTATCTCATTTGGATGTCTTACAATGAATGTTTATTTTATATGTCGTTTGATATAAGCGGTGCTTATATGACATCAATTTAATTCCTGAAGTTATAACATTAAATATAATTTTTTGAAATTAAATATGTAGAAGACTAGCAGAATATATCTGTTAATATTAAAATATTTAAAAAATTTTATTTACCTTCTATGACGTATAAACCCACATTTATTTTATTTTATTCATAATATATAATCATTTGGTTTACTTAACATTCTTTTTGTGTTTTTTATTTGGAAGGTTTAATCATGCATCAAGATACTTGTCATAGCTTATTGTGCTCGGATGGTTCCAGAGATTTTCAATCCTATTTCAGTTGAGTATTTTTTCATTTCTGTAGTCTTTTTGTGTTTTTTCTACTTGTACATCAGTGGACAAATTGTCGTATATTTGCAGACAATTTCATAAAATGAGGAATAAAGTTTTTCTAGATAATACCATTTTTATATTAATTACATATTCATTTTCTTCATATAATTTGAAAGTTTTTTCAGAGCAATCACCAAAAATACTCGAAATTTACAATTTATATACTGACCCATAGTAAATATGAAATACTTCATAATTGTTATCAAAATTGTGTAGTGTGTCTAATAAATAGTTTGCATATGTAGATATCTGTTTGTTATTAAAAAAACTACTTTTGATTCACACATTCTTAACTGGAATAATTCTTATTTGAAGTACTGTACTGAAAAATTGGATTGATTGAATGTGGCCAGTTGTATTGGTCGTTTGAATGATATTGGTTTCAGTTCCTACATGCCAAGGTTCAAACTTCCTAATAAACTCACAACTTTGAAAAAATATTATTCAGTTTCTTATTAATAGATGATAAAATATGCAAATTTTAAATGGCTCACCCCTTATTAGTTACCTTATGAACTACTGATTTGTTGTTGGAAATTAATCTTAATTGTTTTTAATAACATTTCCAAAGAATTATCATGAATTAGAATGAAGCAGGCAGTATACAAATTAGTAAAATTTGAATACTGATGAAATTTTGGTTTCTCCTTAAATATGTATCCATATTTTCAGGTTTTCTTCCTAGAAAGTGAATGAATATATTATATTTTTGTATGAAGGTTTGCCATTTGAGAAAAAATAGTGTTATTGCTTCTTTGTGTTTAATGTTTTCAATAGATTATCATATAAGAAGGTTTGGGGCATTTTTGTGCTATTCCTTTATATAGCATAACAATAGAGAATTCATTAATGTTATTAATTATTGTCATATTTGAATCCCAAAAATGCATGCTCTTATTCATTTCATGAGTTTGATGGTTGAAAATAACTCAATGATAAATTCCATACTTAAAGAAGTCGTAAGGGATAGACATATTTTTTTATTCATAAAATTTGATTTCTGAGGAACTCGATTGAATGAGTATTTGTTTTTATTTCCAACTATAATGTTCAAAATCTGGGCGATTAAATATTCTCGAAACATATAAAATCAAAAATTTATTGTGTGTTTTATTTCTGACGCTCTCTAATTTTTTTCCTTTACCAAAAACGATCGTCTAAATCGAGTTTATTTGTATTCGATCACAGAAAATATTTGGTAAGTTATACTTTCAAATACGCGTGCGCTTACCTGGAAACACATGTTTCCATTCATGTAATGTGGTTTCCACCCTTTGAATATATAATGAAATGAAAATTGTTTTGCTCACCCTTGTTCGTCCAAGAAGCAAAGCATCCATTTCTCCTTCAGGTTTGACTGTTACAACCGTAGATACCGGTTGCAAATCAGGCACAACACTCGCCATATAGACACAACAACGTTAAAACACACGCTTCTTCCACGATCCAAAAATATATTTTCTTCGTTTTACACCCTTTTGAATTTTCTCAGTTAATAGGAATATGAAATTACAGTGTGCTACTATCAAATTTAGATATATGCAAAATAGATTCTCGACGAATACCACATCAAATTTGGCACAAACATAAATGATTCTGTTGAAGAATCATGGCCCCACATAAAACATGTATAAATATAACATATATCTCCAATTTAACACCATTCAAGATATGCAACATTTATTTTTCTAATTGAGCACATTCAATCTAACAGATAAAATACATAAATAGAAATTTGTAGACTTGTAACATTCAGTCTACTCTAAGGTATCTAGAAAATGGTCCCTATAAAAATTATCAAAAATACTACGAAAGTTATATGTATACTCTCCTTCGATTTTCCCCTCGCATTTATTCAAATTTTATTGTACTCTCTTCCGGATATGTTAAACGAATTGATCGAGTGATTCAAGGTGCGATTTTCAGTTTACGTTTATATCCATAGTTTGAAAGTTTTCCGGTTAAGCATTCTCGACATCGCGAACTTCTGTCAAGGAGTGAAATCCCGGACATACGTACAGTCGAACGGCCGGAGACAAGTGTGGTGAAAAGCGAAGGTTTTCAGCTTTTCCGTTAAGACCTCCGCTTATCAGTACGCGCTGGTGGCGCCTCTAGTGTGAAATTGGTGAACCGGCAGTTTATCGATTTAGTTTTTGTTATTGTTTCAGACCTGATTGAATTGCATCAGTTTTCCTTTCTGGTGTCTAAACAATAGATATTTCAGTTAAGGTCTTTTCAGAATGAATTCTGAACCTTCAAATTGCAAATTAAATTTCCCGTTGTTCTGAAGGCGGGTAATTTTCAGGAATCTTTCACTCACCGCTAATTTTCGTGGAAAAGCCCACCAGAGCACTCTGGGTGACTTTATCATAACCTAGTAAATAATGCAATAACTTCGGCTAAACGAAGATAGGTGGCGCAAGTGTGTCGTAAGAAATCTGTTCGTAATGAATGTAAACTCTTATCCAATTATTTAACAGTTTTCTAGGCTAGGTTATCTAAATTTGTTTAAAAATATATATGAGACAGTATTTCATTTCCTCAAAAATGATTGTACTACTACAACAATTGTTTCACTACGATGTGGCTTCTTCAGATATTATATTGTACTGCCTAATGGTATTCGGTGTAGCCGAGTTTAAATACATTGTTAGGTATAGTATGTAACCAAATAATGGAAGCACAAGTCATAAAACTCTAGGTGTTTATTGGAGTTGGCCGCTAAAAATGCCATTGAGGAATGATATTCAGTAATGAAGACTTATCAACATCTGTTTGTTCGTTCATAAGGATTTTACGGGCATTATACCTGTTGATTTCAAGAAATTCTGAAAGTGTTAATCTAGAACTTGTGCTTTCAACGTGGATTATTTCATAATTATTGTTGAAATTATGCCTGCATTCCTTAAGATGATTAGCATATGTCGAGTGTACAGAATCGGATATATAACCCCTTTGGTGTTCTTGGACACATTTCTTCACACCAAAGGAGTTATATATCCTATTCTGTACACTCGACATATGCTAATCATCTTAAGGAATTCAGGCATAATTTCAACAATGATTATGAAATTATCCACGTTGAAAGCAAAATTTCTAGATTAACACTTTTAGAATTTCTTGAAATCAACATGTATAATGCCCGTAAAATCCTTTTGAACGAACAAACAGATGTTGATAAGTCTCCATTACTGAATATCTTTCCTTAATGGCATTTTAGCGGCAAACTCCAATAATCACCTCGAGTTTTATGACTTCCATTATTTGGTCACGTACCTAACTCCTAATATAAACTCGGTTACACCGAATACCATGAGAGAGTACAACACCTGAAGAAGCCACAATGTATTGAAAAAATTGTTGTAGTAGAACAAACATTTTTGTGGAAATAAAATACTGTTTCATATATAATTTTCAATTAAAATGAGTTTTCACCTAGTAAAGACCGAATCAATCAAATATCTAGATTTGGTTGTTGGACGTCGTTCTTAGCAATTAAACTTAACACATGGATCAACTTGGAGGATTATTATTATTACCCTGATACTCCTAGATCTTCTGTGCAGATCCCTCGGAAGCTTTTTCAGCTTGTGCGAGTTAGGAGTTTAGTTGTGTTCTGGGTAGGCTTTGTTTAGTAGCGATCTTGCGATACTTTGGGACACAGCACTATTAATTTGTCGACCAAACAGTGAAACGGTAGCGACACCCGTTAAGCTAGAAATTTTTTTTGCCATCTGAACAGGATTCGAACCTGCAACCTTCCGGTCACGAGCCCTAAGCTCTACCACTGAGCTGCTTATCTTATGGAGGATTATGAAGCAGAATTTAGGTTTACATTCATATAGAATTCAAGAATTGAAACTGATCATTGTTGTCTTTTTCATTGGGCTGCTCCTGTTTTCAAACAGTTGAATGAAGATCCGCTTTTCAATTTATTGCCATTCTTAACGATTGGGCTTATTTTTGCCTAAACCGGTATGTTTATACGCAAAATTACAAGATTTGAAGTGAGGTGAATTCTCATTGAATTGGAGAAACCGTTGCATCGTGAAAAGTAAGTAGTAAATCATCCAAGCTTGTGCGATCACTAGAACTTATTCTTTCGAGAATGATAACGAAGAGCTTGTTATCATAAATTCATTGTCGGCAATATTGAAACCAAGTAGAATTTTGGTTCCAACAGGATACCGCCAACGAAACCAAGCGGTTTGATGAGACCTTATGTTGGAATTAGATTTCCCGAGTGGAGAAAGCTAATTTATACTCGTACCTGGTGTAAATAAAAACGGTTTGGTATATGAAATACTTTGAAAAAGGAAAGGACAATTGGTTACGAATCTGGAAGGTTCAAGTAACGTTTAATTTCACATCTTTTTATCAGATGTGGAATGCCTGGTTCCAACCAGAACACAACTGAACTCCTAACTCGCGCAAGCTGAAATGCTCCTGAAGGATCTTCACCGAAGATCTAGGAGATTAGGATAATAAATTAATATAATATCAATTCCTTTTATTTCAGTTTTTTTGGGGTGACTGTTTGGAAGAGGATTTTCAGATTAAAGTGTCAATTACGGGTGACAAGAAAACTTTGGACAAATTTTACTGTGTTCTGGAACAGAAGTACTTTATGGCAGCCAAATAATTTTTATTCATTTAGATTCTCTATACTTTCTTGTACTAATATGTGAATTTTTACTTTGATATTACTTTATTTGGCAGAGTGTTAGAATGTCAAACAAACATAGTGCAATTTTGGAGCTGATTCGTCAAGGTAAGCGATAATGCGAAATTATTTGTTTACTCAATGTGCCTCGACAAAGCGTGTCCGATGAAATTTGCTGTTTCTAGCAGCATGGCCATGATGGTCGTCGTCCAAGAAGTGGCAGAAAATGCACTGCCAATACGCCTAGCAATGTCAACATCCTCAAGAATCGAGTGAATCGAAATCCGAGGGTCTCCATGACGAAAATAGCCCATGAGACCGGTATCAACGGTGAATCCGTTCGTTAAATGCCCAAAAAGGAGCTCAGCATTATTACAAGCTACAAAAAGTTCAACCCCTTACGGATGAAAACAAGCTCGTACGACTTCAGAACTACCACAAACTCCTTCCTTTCGCCACCGGTCAGCAATGGGAGCGCATTCGTTTCACAGACGAGAAGCTTTTCTCGAACATCGTCAAAATTCGTAATCCATCATGATCTGGGGAGGAATTTGCGCCAGTAGCAAACCACCCTTGGCATTCGTGGATCAAGGGGTCAAAATCAATTAAGAAGTCTACCGTCGTGACATTCTCGAGGTCGTAGTTCTTCCGTGGGCCTAGCAACACTTCGGCGACACGTATTAGATCTTTCAACAGGACTCCGCTCCGGCTCATAAAGCGAAAATAACGAATGGTGTAAGACCCATTTTCCGGCTTTCATCGCATCTGTAGAATGGTCGCTCCACTCGCCGGATCTCCACCCAATGGACTACATGGTGTGATCGAATTTGGAGTTCAGGGCGTGTGCTAAACATCACGAAAATTGGAGACGCTGAAGCGATCACTGCGCCGGGAATGGGACCGATTAACGCCTGAAGAGCTGCGGCCTATAGCCGAAAATTTCAAGAAGCGTCTGAAGCTATCTATCGCCGCCAAAGGGAGCCACTTCGAAACCGCTTAGATATATTATTACCAAATGTTGTATGTTATTGATTGGCATCAAGGAACTCTCATCAGGACATCTCACATGAATTCAGAAGACGTAGCTTCATTAACTGAAAATATTCAACAAACAAAATCACTTTTTGGAGAAATAAAGTCAAAAAGAGACATTCAAAATCATTGTAAAAAATGAACTATTCAAATCATAAATCCTACTCAGCCACTTATTCATGGTTGAGAAAATAATTAGCTTTGCAATCAAAGAAATGCCCAATTAGAACTTCTTTAGTCTATTGAAAAATATCTTCACGAAATTTACAAACCACAGGAATTATCGCCAATTTATCAGGTTCATCTTTACAAAATGTTAGAATTTTCGGCAATGTCTGTCATTGGAACTGATCCAATAATTATTGTCCTTCTTAAAATTCCTATACTCAAAGAATTTATTGCTAACTATTTCCCAGTATACCCAATCACCAAGACATTGCTATCATCCCACCAAAGAAGTTCCGGATAACCATTCAGAATCATGAATATTGGGCCAATGAAGTATGTCGTATCCTAGATAGTTCCATTGTACTGTGCCTCCAGCTACCCATCAATGAAGTTTGCACTCTGTCAACATCAGAAGATTGCCAAATAACCCTGGTTGAGAAAGATTTCAAAATTATCCATGCCTTGAAAAATAAACAACTCTTCATCATTGAAAATTCAATATTCGATAATACCATTCTTATTTTCGAAATGAAAATCCGAAACATTTCAAGGATATCTCTACACTCAAAACAGAAAATTTTACTTCAGTTGAAACATCTTAAAGATCCAGACTCAATTCTACAAGAAGCCCAGAAACTTCAAAGCCAACCCATGCATCTACACCTGATAATTCAGCTGACACACTACACCATAAGTGGAATTTTGTTCTATTATATAATTATTGGAATTTTCACTATCATGATAAACGGAACAAAAATAAACCAAGGACAATAACCCACATCCACCTCGAGAACAACCCATCAGGCAAACCCGCTGACAACGAGGACGTTGCCACCTTAGAGGGGGCGTATTAAGGAATCCTGACTACGAGACTCTGCCGACGATCAGATTCACAACCGTTGCTTTACTTTTCTAAGAAATAAATAACGCTGATCTTTCCAAACTAGCTTCTCTTTTTAATTGTAAACTGAAATACAGTTAGTTCTAATCTGACCACTTATCTGTAAGCATATTCTCTTCTGTTGGTGCCTATCCATTCTGGATGTTGGCTAACATGATGGCGACACGGACCTTACCAACTGCTGCCCGAAATAGACCTGTGGTTGTTGAGTTGAACCAAACTCTCAAATTCTTCAACCACGATATTCTTCGTCGTCCAATGCTTCTCTTTCCCTGAATTTTTCCCTGTATTATCAGTTGTAGAAGTCGATACCTCTCCGGATTTCTCATAATGTGACCCAGGTATTAAAGTTTTCGTTTTTTCACTTGGTACAAGATCTCCTTCTCCTTGTTGAATCTGCGGAGAACTTCTGCATTCGTGATGTGGTCAACCCATGAGATCTTCAGAATACGACGGTACAACCACATCTCAAACACCTCTAATTTCTTGCAGGACGCTTCTGTTAATGTCCATGCTTCGACACCATACAAAAGCACCGGAAAGATATAGCACCTCAGTAGTCTTATTTTGGTCTTCATAGCTAAGGTACTCGTAAAAAGCTTCTTCATTTTGAAGAAGGCACTTCGAGCTTTCTCGATTCTACATTTCACCTCAATGGAGTGATCCCAATCTTCGTTTACGTTCGTTCCTAAGTAAGTATAGCTGTTGACTCTTTGTACAAACATGTTGTTGATCTTCAATTGAGCGGTTAGTTCTTTATTCTTCGAAATGATCATGAATTTCGTTTTCTTCACGTTTAGATGTAGTCCATATTTTTCACTCACATTTACTATCCTAAGCATATTAAGCTTATTAGGCTCATGAAATATACGTCTTCAACCGTAGTGTTTATAAACCTTCACCTTTCCTAAGTTGTGATTATTAAACTACTAGCTTGGAAAGTTGTCGCCCATTGTTCAAAGATATGGCAATAGTAATTTGGTCATCTTATATTACTGCACGTAGGTTGTTCGAAATAACAAAGCCGTAAATGTGGATATAACATTAGAGAGACAATATTGCAGAGGTAGAACTATTTGGCTTCGTGACGATAGATACAGGTGTGGTCCCAGCATACCAGAGATATTTCTCCCTATGGTATTTATTCGCACGACCTTCTGTCGCGCGCAGAATGCAATCGATAATAACACCCTCGGGAGGTTCGATCTGAAGAAATACATAAAATTTTCAAATATCTGCACGTCTGGCACCGAAAGAGGAAATAACGAATATCTCGATGACTTTGTAACTCGACTTCGAACTTCCGCTTCTCTTTCAACTAACGTTCTTCCGCAGGAACGGAAACGTGGGTTCTTATTTGAGTTAACTTCCTGTATGAAAATGGATAAAACTTCAACTTTACGTAGGTTCTTGCAGTCTTATGGAATTAGTTGTTTTTAACCGTCTTTAGGGTGATGTAGGAATTCACTAATCAGTAGATTCGGGACATTAATTGTAGCATTAGATGTCTGCGACTCCTAAGGGTATATTTGAAAAAGCAGTGATTTCCTAGCGCCATTTTCAATGTCTGTTGAACTTTTACTAGCCTATTAAAGTTAGGTAGGATTCAAATTGCATGTCAATTAGCATTTACGCATGTAATTTGGTGTAATTGTCGGGACATAAATACAGGGTGACTAGAAAAACTTCCGCTAAATTTTACTGTGTTCTGGAAGAAAACTATTTTAGCGCAGCCAAATAATTTTTATTCTATTAGATTTTCTTCACTGTTGTGTACTGATATGTGAATTCTCATATTGATCTTATTTATTATTTATTATTTATGATGAGCGGGCGTCTGTCCACCCTACCACTGCGTCCGCACGGACTATTGTGGTTCACCCCTAATTTATATCTCCCCGACAAGATCCAGTTTTTGGATAAAACCGATAATCCTGTTCAGGGGTAATTTTTTCAGTTCGCTGTGAGCTATAAAAGCCTGGTCAAAGACCTCGAATCTGATGCGACTCACCGCTGGGCACTCTGAGACGATGTGCATGGCTGTTTCAGTGTCCTCAAGACACAGCCTGCATTAATTGTCTTCAGCCAGACCGATTTTGTGCAAATGCACTTTCAGTCTGCAGTGACCTGTCATAATTCCGACAAATGTTCTTAGTTTGGCCCTATCCAGACCTAGCGCTAGGTTCGCCATCTTTTTGTTCGAAGCTGTTCCAAGGAACAACTTCGAGTGTTTCAGGCCAGAATGGCTCCGCCAGAAAGACTCTAGCCTTGAGTTCATTCTGCCTGTTATCGCCTCGTTAGTCACGTCATGTGGTATTCCCAGGAATGGTTCCGGTTCTACCAGAGGCAGCGCAGCTCCAGCAAATGCTAGCCGATCCGCCTCCTCGTTACCCAAATAGTTTGAGTGGCTCGGTATCCAAACCAGAGTGACTCCGTTATACATACCGAGCCTGTAAAAAGCCGTGCGGCAACTCCAGACTATATTGATCTTACTTAATTTAAAGAATCAAATAAACGTAGTGCAATTTTGGAGCTGTTTCGTCAAGGTAAGCGTTAATGCGAAATTGATTGTTTGCTCAATGTGCCTCGACAAACCGTGTCCGATATAATTTACCGTTTCAAAGAACTTGGCCATGATGGCCGTCGTCCAGGAAGTGGGGGAAAACACACTCTTACTGCGCCCAGCAATCACAACATCGTCAAGAAGCGAGTCAATCGAAATCGGAGGGTCTCCATGAGGAAAAAAGCCCGTGAGACCGGTATCAACCGTGAATCCGTTCGTAAAATGTCTAAAAAGGAGCTCGACCTCAAGCCATACAAGCTACAAAAAGTTCAACTCCTCACGGATGAAAAGAAGCGCGTACCACTCCAGAAGTACCGCCAACTCCTTCGTTTCGCCACCCGTCAGCAATGGGAGCGCATTCTCTTCACAGACGAGGAGCTTTTCACCGTAGAACAATCCCACAAGCAGAATTTGCGCCAGCCGTAAAACACCCTTGGTTTTCTTGGATCAAGGGGTAAAAATCAATTAAGAAGTCTACCACTGCGACATTCTCGAAACCGTAGTACTTCCGTGAACCCAGCAGCACGCATTAGACCTTTCAACAGTACTCCGCTCCAGCGAAAATGACGCAAGAATGGTGTGAGACCCATTTTCCGGGATTCATCACATCTGCAGAATGGCCGCTCTACACGCCGAAACTCAACCAGATGGACTACAGCGTGTGGTCAATTTTGGAGCTCAGGGTGTGTGCTAAACACCACAAAAGAAGCGTCTGTATCGCCGCCAATGGAAGCCACTTCGAAACCGTTTAAATATATTTTTACCAAAGGTTTATGTTATTATTATTCGTTGTTGTTTTTTTTTTGATTTCTTTGTTTAATAAAGTTAAATGAAAAAAAGTTTGTCCGATGTTTTTCTTGTCACCCTGTACTAGACACAGTATCTATAAAACTACCTTTGTACAGGGTGAATCATAACAATTGGAACAGGTCATATGGACCAAAATGTGGCGATTGGAGCAAATATGCCTCAATAAAATATTGCTGGTGATTTTTTTTTTTCATTTTTGGTATAATTTCACTTTTTATTTCTTAGTTGTTATCAAAATCGATACAGATGTTGGACGAGAAAAATAATTCATTCCTGATGATGATATTAAGTGAATGTTTGACGAAACTTGATAGTGATTAATTTAAATAATATTTATGCGAAATTCGGGAAAAATTAGATTATTCTTCAGTACCTCCAGTACCGAAAAATTCTTTGCAATTAATTAAAAAATATTAGGAGACAGTATTTTAATCTCCACAAAAATGCTCAATACAATAATTGTTTCACCGCGATGTGGCTTCTTCACCTATCTACATTCTACTGACTGATGATGTCTATCGGGTGTTTTTTTTTAGAGTGAAAGAATTTTAAATTGGAATAAAACACATTTAAATCAGGATTGAAACCAATTTTTTTCAATTGAAAGATAATTTTATGACTTTTATGTTTTAAAAATAATTTCCGGCATATGTCCACCACGACTAGCTCTGAGGAACCGCATTCGACCAGACCAATTTTGGAGCACTTTTTCGAGTAATTCATACCTCATTTCATCAATAACACGAGTTATGTTGGCTTCCAAAGCGTCTATTGTTTCTGGTTTATCGGCATAAACCAATGACTCAACATAACCCAAAAGAAAATAATCCAGTGGAGTTATGTCGCATGATCTTGTAGGCCAATTAATTGGACCCTTTCTCGAAATAATGTTATTGCCAAATCTTTCTTTCAATAAATCATTTGTTTCGGTAGCAGCATGAGGTGTACCATCATCTTGTTGGAATCAAAACACTTCTGGGTCGATACCATTCAAATTTTGAAACAAATAATCATTGATCATCGATCTGTAACGAGCACCATTCACTGTAACATTAGCTCCAGCATCGTTTTTAAAGAAATATGGACCGATGATGCCTCCAGCGTGCAAAGCACACCATAATTTTTCATTTTTCAGGAAGCAATGGAACCTGCAGAACTTCTTAAGGATTGTTTTCACTTCATATACGGCAATTTTACTTGTTTACATAGCCGTTCAACCAGAAATGAGCTTCATCACTAAACACAATTTTACGATAAAAAAGTGGATCAACTTCAAACTGTTCTAGGTCCCAATCAGCAAACAAACGGCGCTTATTATGGTCAAGTAGCTTTAGTTCTTGAACCAGTTGGATCTTGTATGGGTGTAGATCAAGATCTTTACGCAAAATTTTCCATGTGGTGGATGCACAGGGTCCAACTTGTTGTGAACATCGACGGATAGACAAATCTGGATCATCGTTAACATGACGGCTATGACCTACAGCAGCGATATTTCCTTCTGTACGTATAGTTCTTTGTCTTGTTGTTGTTGCATCGAGTGGAGAAAATGTTGTCCAAAATCTATCGATAGTTTGACGAAAAAGCTTTTTTGATGGACGATTATGTAAACCATAAATTTCACGAAGTGCTCTATAAGTTTGCCGAATAGAACACTGATTTTGAAAATGAATATCAACAATTTGTAAACGTTGTTAGGGAGTGAGTCTTTCCATAATAATTTGTCAATGTTTCTGAACATGAATGTCAAAACAACATGGTTTCTTCCTTCTGTCAAATCAGTTATCCCTATCGAAAGTTCTATTATTCAAAAAAAAAAACGGCCAATAATAAAACAGTGTTTAAATACAGTTAAGTATGTGACAAAATAATGGTAAAAACATGACACAAAAACTTAAGGTGTTTATTGGCGTTTGGCGCTAAAATAGCCATTTAGAAAATATACTCAGTAATGGGGATCTTTTAACATCTGTTTGTTCATTCAGAAGGATTTTACGGGCATTGTACCTGTTGATTGCCAAAGATTCTAAAAGTATTAATCTAGAACTTTTGCTTCCGACGTGGATAATTTCATAGTTATTATTGAAATTATGCCTGAATTCCTTAAGATGATTGCACAAGTCGAATGTACGGAACGAATCCGATATGTAACTTCTTTGTATTCTTTTCTTGCCTGCCTGGACAATATATACTAAAGGACAATCGTTGCAAGTCAATTTGTAGACTCCGGATTAATTGCAATTAATTCTAAATAATTTGATAATAAAGCACTTAATATCTATAGAAATTTGTATGGTCAGACTAAATAAGGCCTCTTAAATATGGGTAACAATTGGGTTATAAGAAATGGAAAAGGTTCCTTAGAAACCGCACAGCCGGGATGTTAACTAATTCATAACTAATCGATATTGGTACAAAGTGACATGAATTTCCTTATAATTTCAAGGGAAAAATTTCAGATGTATGGAAATAGTTGAGAAGATTAAAAGTTAGAAAGTTTTTCACAGTACTGAACCAAAAAATTCTAATAGAAGACAAATAGTACATCAATTAAACCCTTATTAACATCATATAGTAGAGTGACATCTTTCCCATCAAAAAAATTATTATGTTCTGCAAAACCGGTTGATTTCTGATTTAAAAAATAGACATCCTATGTTCTCTGTTTGTATGTTGTAAACATCGGCCTGTCTCTCCTACATATGTAGCATTATAATCGTCACAATTAATTTGATAAATCCCCGATTCGGAAAAGTTAGTTCAGATTTTGGTGAAAGATAAAGAAAGGAAACCGAACTTTTCGGGATCGGGAATTTATCGAATTAATTATGATGATTGTAATGAACATATATAGGACAGACAGGCTGATGTTTACAACATAGAATAAAAGGACATAGGATGTCTATTTTGAAAAACCAGAAATAAACTGGTTCAGCAGACCATTGTATAGAAAATAATCATTTTTTTAATGACACAGATGTCACTCTACTATATAATGTTAATATGGGTAAATTGATGGTCTATTAGGAGATTCTTCCAATCAAAAAATCCATTGAGTAAAGGAGAATTTAACAAATTCTCAAATTCGGCAACAACCCTATATTGGATACTGTTATTTCCATTCGCTATAAAAATACACGGATTACCTTAAAAGAACCTTTTTCAATTTTAAGTTAAGTTCCTTTTTGTACTGCTTTGAAGATAGTCGAAAGACCTAAACACGTGTCAGGATTCTGAATAAATTGTGGAACATAAAAACTGTGTGAATTATTTTAATAAAAAAGTATACATCTGAAAATGTTACAAAGGACCTAATCACCACAACTAAAATCTAAACACTCCATATAAATATCAACTACACTTCATTCAAAGTAGAATGTGGTGACACTTAACTACATTCGATTTAGTCTCATTCATTTACCAGCCTCCCATTAAAAGTTAGGAGAACGTGATATTCAAGGGATTTGTGTTAATTCCGCCTTGACATTCAATTTCGGAGAATAAAGGGTACATTCTGAAATTTAACTCGATGCAAATTGTGTGGAGCTCCATCTAGAAGATTTTATTGTGTTATTTCATACACAAAGAGAATTTCTTATTTTGAACATCTTCAAGAATGATGATTTTTCTAAATAAAATTTAAAAAATAATCTCAAAACATATTTTTGATAGCACTCCAAATCTTGTATCTTTTTACACAGAATATTGGTGATATGATGAAACATTCAAACATTCAAAAACTCTACAAAATTGTTGGTGCAAATCTGGATATGTAGGATATGGTTAACACTCTGAAGATATAAAAGCAACGGTTGGGCTCTATTTTGCATGAAGATTTGTCTTTGAGAAAGCTGTTTTCGGAGCACGTGCTGATAAAAATGGACCATGAACAACACCAAGTCGATGTTTTCAAGCGCGGTTCAAGCAGAACGACCAGGATTTATTGCACTGATATATGAAAATCAATTAAATATGTATCCTTTACTATATGTCTGAATCAGAAATATCATCAGCTGAGTAGATAACAGCCGGTGAACCACACTCAAAGCGCTAAACAGCTTAACAGGCGTCCAGTTCTTGGGAATGTGTACGGTATTTTGTTTATCAATGCCCAAATATCAAAAAGTTCTATGGAAATCATATCCAAAACTGTTAAATATTCTTGGTATATCATTTTTCATTGCGTTCTCATTTTATTTTGAAGCTGTTATTTTTTCAATGTTATTAATCGTCCTGAATCCTCTCATTTTTTTTGTCTTTGAGTGTATGTCTGTGAGAGTGACAAGTCTTGAGGAAAACGTTAGAGGCTATTATCAACCTACCTTTCTGTTTGTGTACGACTAATGCTATTCAACCTATATGGGGTAAAAACTGAGTGGACTGTGTATAGTCTTATCGTAAAATTGCAATTGTTACATTGCTTGTGTGGCAAGTAGCGCCGTCTTGTGGGAAAAACGTCGTCCACATCAATATCTTCCAATTTCGGCCATAAAAATCATTAATCATAGCTCGGTACTGCAATCCATTCCCCGTTATAGTTGCACCAGCCTCATTTTCGAATAAGTAGAGTCCAATCACACCGCCATCCCAAAAACCGCACCAAACAATGACAAGTTGAGGATGGAGAGGCTTTTCAACAATCATTCTTGGATTTCCCGAGCCCAAAAGGCGACAATTCTGCTTATACACGTAGCTTCAATGAGCCTCATCACTGAAGATGATTTTTCGATGAAAATCCGGGTCATTTTGATGCATTTAAAGGACCCAGTCATCAAAGATACGACGCTGCTGATGATCGACCGAATTGAGTTCTTATGTTAACTGAACTTTAAAAGCTTTGAGTCCTAAGTCTTTATGCAAAGTACGGTATGTCGTTTGTGCAATGTTTAATTCCAAAGATCGACGAGGAATCGACAATCCTGGAATTTCATCTATAAGATAGGCTACGGCAGCAATATTCTTAGTTGTTCTTGAGCGATGCACACGGTTGTCGAATGTCAAAAAATTACAGCAGTAAGGAATGTGAGATATGGTAAGTGAAAGTTCTACAAATCGAGACAGTGTAACATACATATGTAAAACAATTCTATGCTCAACTTAACCCGATAAGGTTTTGTTAATCATAAGAGCATAATTGCAGACAAGCCTACATTTCGAACTTGTTGGTTCCCGTCAGTGAAATGAATGCCAGCGACTACAAATCTGTCAAGTAACTATATTCGCTATACACAGAAACACTAAGGTATTAAACATACACAAGCGCCATCTAGAGCATGCAAATATACCTACAAGAGATGCCTTTACGAGTTAATTCAAGTAAAGAAATGTATTTCCGATATTTTTACGGTACAAACGCAGAAAAAACTTTCCTCATGTTTAATTCAGGCCATAATATGCCTTAATGCTTATAATTAAAATCACATTGAAATAAATTAATTCGGCTGATCTGTTGTAACGTTAAAAACCGCTTGAATGTTGATTTGAATTACAGTCGCTGAAAAATGCTCCAATAATGTGATTAGTTAAGACCATCAAGAAGTTTGGAGTTTCTGCAATGAAAGTCGATGTTGTTATCGCATACGCTGTAGAGTTGCATTGTTTTCAAGAATCGTAGAATTTCCCATATTCATTTCTTTCGTATTGTGGGGTTACATGAAGACGTACCTTATCCATGAAAATCGTGGAATATTGAATGTTTATTGTTTCTTATAAGATGTCTAATCAAAAGGCGGTGAGTTATACGTAGATCCCGATAAATATTTTCTGCTTTTATGAATGGCAATTATTATTTTTGATTAATGACAGCTTCAAATGTGATAGCTGCCTAGATGAAATATCTTATTGGAAAACCCTTTATATTGTTCAAGTTAAGTGTACAATGAATTTTTGTCAAGTAAAGGCAATACCCATATTTGTTCAGATTTCCATACAATTTGAAGCGAACATTTTAATCATGCACGAGGATAAAACATAAACGAAGTAATTATGTGACTAGATAAAGCCAATAATAAAATACTTACAAAAAACAGTGGTTCATCATGAACTTATCTTGTTTTTTTTTAAATTTCCATTAGACTCATTATTACTGCGTGATTTTTTTTTTATCCAGAAAGGATCTTAACGAATTGAGGCAAAGAACAAACCGAAACCATAGCATTAGCATAATGTAATCATCTAGCAAACCTTTAAGGAATTGGATTTGGTAAGTAATTCAGTTTGAAATTGTTGCGTGACAACTCGCAGATATACATCGAAAATAGGAAAACTTAAGTGAAATGCAGCCCGAAACTTGAAAATTGATTACAGATACTGTGAAGTGTTTCTCACAACCCGAATTTAAGAAAAATATTCAGTGAAAAAATTATGAAAGCCGTATTTCCCGAATACTTATAAATAAGGGAGGGCCATTTTGAGTTTGCATTTTGTAGTAGTGGTTATTTCGAGTCTGTCATTTGTATTTAGACAAAAAGTTAGCTAAATATTTTACATTAACGAAATTGTTCGATATATGCTTGAACAAAAGTGAGAAATATTAAAAACTTATTTACAAATTGGTGAATCTTCTATCCAAACGGTTAAAAATTCACAAAAAAAATTTAATAGAAATAAAATGTCCTCACGGCAATTTGTGTATCAATTTGTGAAGAGAATTGGTGAAACGAGTTCCTTATTTGGTGAAACAACCCGTTCACGTTCTCGTCCAGGGGGCACACCTGAAACCGTTGCTGCCATAGTCCAGAATGTGACTGAGCATCCATCAATATCAATGAGAAGTCAGATAGTGGAAGAAGTGAAACCTGGTCCATCCGATGAGTTTCCACTTCGCTCAATAGAGTAATTTTTGATGACTGAAGATCAGCATTTTCGCAGAAAAATCATCTTCAGCGATAAACCTCATTTTCGCCTTGATTGACTATTTTTTTTGGAGATCTGTTATTTTAACCATTCAGAAACGATTGCTGCCTTGAAACACGAAATCCAAGTTACCATTCATAAGAATGAGCCCCAAACAATCGAAAATGTACTGAAATGGGCTGCTCTATCGAGTCGTGGCAGTTATTTATCATTCGTAAATGTTAAGGTTCAATCCTTTTTATAAGCTTGTTATTTTCGAGAAAATATCCATTAGCTTTTTATTTATAGCCGATAAAAAATGCAAATTTTAAATGGCTCACCTTTATTTCGTGGACAACTCGAATTTACTGTTTTGATAGCCATTAAATTAACTAAAAATATGACGGGTTTGTATTATTAATTTTCTTATGAATTTTTTTTTACTCATCTATATAGGATAGATTTTGTATTTTCTGATCAATTACGTAAGTAAATTAGAAGATTTCAAAAATCATACAGATTTATTCTGTTAACCTACTACAAGTTTTAATTCAAAAAAAAATTTTTCTAAAAAAGTTTTATAGTAAATAAAATAAATGTCGTAAAACACACTGTGTCAATTTAGTAGACATATAGAATAAACACTTATTACGCAGTACTAAAGGGAATAAAAGAATCCAAAGTAATATAAATTATCAATTAAAACAACTCAATAAATACTTGAAGGGTAGAAAATTTTGTTTCATAACTTGTTTTATGAAAACCAAATTCCTTTCGAAAAATACAAAACATAACCTCAAGAACTTCTTCAAAAACAAGTTACTCAAAATGAGTTTCTTCAAAAAAATTCCTAAAACATGCAGAACATCTTCAAAAAGCAATTTAGAATTCTAACAACGGGGTTTTAAGTGAATTATGATTCGAATTCAAAATTTAAATTTATGAATTATTAATTGATATAAAATGGAAGATTCAGATTTGAATATTTCATTCCGAAATTAAAATTGAAAATGGTAAGTATTCTAAAATATATAAATTGAAAATTATTATGAAGAAGTATTTACATATTACAGAAAAATAGCTGGAATTAATTCTCCAGAACCTCTACAGATTTTAATCTATAAAAATCTCATGAAAACATGTCCTAAATACACTGTATCACTTTATAAATAAATATATTTTCATCACATGTGGTGGAAATTAACTGAAAAAATTATCTAGACATCAACTTATACATAAATATGTTTCGATTGGATGTTAAAGAATTCCATCACCAAAAAATGTTCAGCATATAATAAAGAATATATAGCACATTCTCCAGAGAAAGAACCAGACAAATTTTGACCCAAAATTTCTTCAGTAAGGAGTTGTTTGTTTTATCTCTGGAGAATGTGCTATATATTCTTTAAAAAAGGAAAATAAAAAAAGGCGTTTCTGAATTATATGTTGAACATTGTTTGGTGATGGAACTTGTAATTCTTTAACATCCAATCGAAACATTAATTTAATTCATTATTTCTTTTGATTCTTTATTAGTTAATTTCCACCACATGTGATGATAATATACATTTTGTCAAGAAAGTACCGGGAATTATCGAAAACCGTCGTACCAGCTTGAGAGAGATAGCACATGATCTTAAGATATCCCACGAGTCCGCACGTACGATTTTGATTGATATTTTGGGCATGAGAAAGGTGGCCGCACGACTCGTACCGAAAGACCTGAATTTTCTTCAAAAACGTCATCGCGAACAGGTTGCTTCAGACATGCTGGATCGCTGTAATTCCGATTCTACATTCATGGAACGCATTATAACTGGTGATGAGACCTGGGTCTACGAGTACGATATGCAAACAAGCCAGCAATCATCGGAATGGGTGGCAAAAAATGGGCCGAAACCGAAAAAACCACGCCAAAGCCGCTCGAAAATGAAGGTGATGCTCATTGTATTCTTCGATATCCGTGGCGTGGTGCACTACGAATTCGTTCCAGAGGATCAGACGGTAAACAAGGAGTATTACCTAGGCGTTATGAAACGTTTGCGTGAGCGTATCCGTAAGAAGCGGCCAAATTTGTGGGCGAACAACTCATGGATTTTGCATGACGATAACGCGCCTTCTCACCGAGCTACGATTGTGACTGACTTTCTCGCCAAAAACTCAACAAACGTGCTTCAGCAACCACCGTATTCGCCGGATTTGGCTCCCTGCGACTTTTTCCTCTTCCCAAAACTAAAATTGCCCCTTCGTGGCACCCGTTTTGAATCGATTGAAGCCATAAAACAAAATTCGGCGCGAGAGCTAAAGTCCATCCCGGAAAGCTCCTATAAAAAATGTTTCGATAATTGGAAGTGCCGTTGGCATAGATGTATTGGAGCAAATGGAGCCTATTTTGAAGGCAACCCAATAAATTTTGACGATTAAATGTAAAAATGTTGTTTTAATTGAAAATTCCCGGTACTTTCTTGACAGAGTAGTAAATGTCTATAAAGTAATACAGTGTATTTAGGACATGTTTTGAAATTAAAGTGTAAATGTTTTCATGGGATTTATTTAGATTAAAATCTGTAGAGAATCTGGAGAATTAATTCCAGCTATTATTCGGTAATTATTTTGATGTGAATACAATGAACAGATCGAATATTCTACCTTATTTAAATAACCTTAACTATAATAAAAAAGTGGGGGAATTGCACAAGATAAATATCAATTTCAATGTTGTGAGTATGAATTTCACCGAATGTTGTAATTTTCATTACTGGTTAGTTAGAAGTTTCATTATTCATTAGGTTAATTCATAATATTTAAGCCATAATTGCTAATCAACTTTGATAAATAGATATTGTTCGAAAGAAATCAATATTCATCTCCTAGCATACACGTTCATAAAACTTTTTCTGATTGCCTATTGTGATTCACATCGATATTTACCACCACATGATTAGCGCCCTTTAATTAGCCATTCAATCATCCTGTTAGATGTGATTAAAGGCAAAATAGATCCCATTTGGGAAATATGCAATTGAAATCTGTTAGTGTTTTTGGACCAATCGCTGTGAATAATGAGAATTCCCTACAATTCTATGAATAGATCTATCCATAGTGGATTGGAGTGGTGTTTCCGTTTCAGCGTTGGTTTCATAAAAGATTGGGGGAAAAGAAGCCCATTATTTTTTCGGTAGGGATCTGTAGTGATCAATATCTCGTAAACTATCGATCAAATAATTTCAGACTGATGCTCGTTGTCAAGGTGACATTTTACAGTAAAAATTCTAATTTTATTGAAAATAGTTCACACAGTTTTATGTTTTACTATTTATTCAGAATCCTGACACGTGCTTCGGTCTTTCGACCATCTTCAATGAGTACAAAAAGGAACTAAACTTAAAATTAAAAAATGTTCTTTTATTAAACTAAGGACATCTGTGTATTTTTATGGCGCATGGGAATAACAGCATCCAATATAGGGGGGTATTGCCGAATAATATTTGGGAATTTGTTAAATTCTCTATATTCTCAGCGGCTTTTTTGATTAAAATAATCTCCAAATAGTCCTTCAATTTGCCCTTATTGACATTATATAGTAAAGTGACATCTTTCTCATTAAAAAAATTATTATTTTCTATATAGCGATCTGCAAAACCGGTCGATTTCTGGTTTTCAAAAATAGACATCCTATGTTCTTTGATTCATATATAGGTCAGACAGGCCGATGTTTACAGCATAGAATCAAAGAACATAGGATGTCTATTTTGGAAAACCAGAAATCAACCGGTTCTCCAGAACATTGTATAGAAAATAATCATTTTTTAATGACACAGATGTCACTTTACTATATTATGTTAATAAGGATAAATTGATAGACTATCTGGAGATTTTTTCAAACAAAAAAGTCATTGAAAAAAAGGAGAATTTAACAAATTCCCAAATATTATTCGGCAACACCCCTAAATTGGATGCTGCTATTTCTATGCGCCATATATATCCTAACACATATGTCCATAAGTGCAATGAAAGAACCTTTTTCAATTTTGAGTTTAGTTTTTTTTTGTACTCCTTTGAAGATGGTCGAAAGACCATCATCCCTACTATAATCCCTACTATCCCTATATAATATTATAAATGCGAATGTAAGTTTGTTTGTTACGCTTTCACGCAAAAACTACTGAACCGATCATCATGAAACTTTGTACATATATTCTTGAAGGTATTAGAAGTAACATAGGGTACTTTATATTAAAAAAAAAAATTTTTTACGAAAGATAAAACAATTGTTTGTCAAAAAATCGTCAAATTTAGCTACTTCAGTAATGAAGTTTTACTATTATTATACCCTTACCCTTTATCTTTCATACTTATTTAATGACTCCACTGCGGGCGAAGCCGCGGGTAAAAAGCTAGTAATATTATAAATGCGAATGTAAGTTTGTTTGTTACGCTTTCACGCAAAAACTACTGAACCGATCATCATGAAACTTTGTACATATACTCTTGAAGGTATTAGAAGTAACATAGGGTACTTTATATTTAAAAAAAAATAATTTTTTTACGAAAGATAAAACAATTGTTTGTCAAAAAATCGTCAAATTTAGCTACTTCAGTAATGAAGTTTTACTATTATTATACCCTTACCCTTTATCTTTCATACTTATTTAATGACTCCACTGCGGGCGAAGCCGCGGGTAAAAAGCTAGTATGTAAAATATAAAAACTGTGTGAATTATTTCAAATAAAAAGCCAACTAGAGCCAACAGCATACTCCATTCATGTTACTAAAAATATTATTTTTCTGTTTTTTGATGAGATCATTTAGTTTTGAGTTACAGGGTGTTAAAAATAGAATTCAGATAATTCGTTACATTTTACAGTTTTTCTTTGATAAAGGCAAAAATGCAAACTAGGCGGCTGAAGTAGTGAATGGTGCTCAAAATATTGATCAACCTTTTTTTATGCTATCCTTGATATTGAAAACTTTAACGCTGCTCTGCTCATATGCCGTAATTTAACTTCTAATATTATAAGCCAAAATTTCACATAAGCCTTTGTGTCCTTATTTTTCATTTAAATGCTGAATAAAACTTGATCATCATACTGTCGTTTGTATGGATTCTTCAGCGCACAACGCTGTTCCGCTCACAAAATTTTTATTTTTGTTTCGAACGTTCTAAATATACGGTCCTCCTTTGTTATATACTTGATCGCTATCATCCTCGTTCTAGAATTAAAATTTCAAATCAATCAAATTTGTAGTTTGGAAAATATTGATAAGAAAAAATTTCCAAACTGAATAATTGCGAAACCACTGAACTAAGTTGAACCGATAACGAACTTATCTGAGATATTTAGGTTTCAAACTTACCTAGAAGTTTCAAGTTTCTATCTCTTACAGTTTGAATGTTCTAGAACTTGGCGCTCAACACTGATCTGCTCGTGGCTTTTTTTTTAATTTTTAATCAAACTATCCTCAAGAAATTTCGCTTCTTCTAAATGCTGAATTTCTGATCGATCGAATCTGTATTTTCCATATATGGGGGAAAATATGAAAAATTTTCAAAAGTGGAGAACTTCCAAATTTTTAAACCGATTTTGTCCATCAACGAACTCAACCGAGATATTAAGACCAAGTCACTTGCTTTTTCAATTTAAAAATTAGCGCGGATAGTCCGAATGGACATAATTATATTTGATTCTTCATTAGTGGATGCACCAAGTCGTTTTAGATATTTATAACATTACAAATCTTTGAACAAAATAAAAATTCGTTGTTCCCTCGAACAAGCGCGCAAAAAGTATAAGCTTTTTTGATCGATAGAATCTCCAAATAGTCCATCAATTGACCCTTACTAACATTATATAGTAAAGTGACATCTGTCCCATTAAAAAATGATTATTTTCTGAACAATGTTCTGCAAAACCGGTTGATTTCTGGTTCTTCAAAATAGACATCCTATGTTCTATGATTCTATGCTGAAAACATCGGACTGTTTGTCCTATATATGTAGCATTACAATCATCACAATTAATTTGATAATTCACCGATTAGGAAAGGTTGAGGTTCCTTTATTTATTTTTCACCAAAATCTTAGCTAACGGCCAGTTTCATAAACAACATCAAAAGGCTCCTTTATGATAAAGCTCCTTTATGAAAAAGGATCCTTTAAATGGGACCTCCTGTTTCATAAACGCACATCGACCGTCCTTTACTTAAAGCTTCCTTTAATGCGCCGATCATATGTTTCCGACTGTTGGCTATCCTGAGAACTAGTGATTTTACGAATATAGTTGGTGATATTCTGTAAAAATTGTAAGTTATGCGTCGGAACTTGTAAAAAGAAAAAGAAGCATAAATCTGTCTTGCATAAACATGGTTATGTGCAGAAGACAGTATTTATGGTATTTATATAATTATTACATGCGAATTACTAAAATTTTAGTGAACGTGAGTCATATGAATGAATATGGAAGAAAAGAGAAAAAAAAGTACTACTTTCAAACCTGAGGAGGAACTACGTCTCTTGGAATTAATCGAAAAAGAGAAATTTATAATTGAGAACAAAAGTACCAATAAAGTATCAAATGATGAAAAGGTATGTCGAAAGAGTATATAATTTCGCACTAGCACAGCTGATTCATAATTTTAATGTTATAGGATAAAGCCTGGCAGAGAATTGCAACTGCTTTCAATGCAACAGCTCTCCATTGGAGAAGTAGGGACCAGCTCAAATCAAAATACGACAATATAAAAACTAAAACAAGGAAGGTGGTAGCTGCTCAATGCAGTCATATTAAAGGGACTGGTGGAGGGGCTCCTATATTGGATACTTTTGATCCTGTAATAGAGAGCACATTGAAAATTATAAATTTGAAAACTGTACTGGGTTTTAGACCCCTTTTGGATTCTGATCATTTAGTATGTAAGCCCCATTATGAATAATTTGTTTGATACTTTTATTTTGTAGGAAATTTCAACAAAACCACAACCAATGCAGCCCACATATGCTACAATCGAGGATGTGGAAGTGCACAATTTTCCGGTGTGTTATAATTTAAATCGATAAAATTATGAATAACGTTCTTATGGCTTCTATATTTCAGATTATCTCTGTAATTGATGAGAGCAAACTTAATGAGAGCCAGATTCCTCATGAAATTGAAGTTCAGGTAATTCATAAATATTTTGTGATGTCCATCTTCCTATTGAAGTTTTTGAATTTTTAGGCAAATAGTGAAGTAGGATGCTTATATTTGGAAGAATCAGTGCCAGCAACCCCTGTTAAGGTATGTTGGATACTTTTTCATTTTAATTGAATTAATATTATACATGTTATAGAAAACCAAAAGTAAATGGTCAACATATACACCACTGAAATTAAGGGAGCCAATTTCTAAACAGTTGAGGCCAACGGTCACGAACCCACATATCGAAGCGAAGGAGATATATTATAAAAAAAAACAGCTCTAGTAGAAGCTCAGATAGAGGCTATCAAGAAAGAAACTAGAAGAAAAGAAGAGGAGCATTCCCAATTAAAAATATTATTAGATTTACAAATTAGGGAGATGGAGAGAAAATTAAATAATAATGATTAAATCCTTTTTTCTTTTGAATTCTATTACCCTTGCTCCAGAATCATATGAGAATTATATGACACAAATTTAATATGAAGAATAGTTTCACAAGCAGCAAGCAAATTTATTTTAAATTATCACACAAATTAAAATTATAAATTAGCAAAATGTTCATTAATAATTGATTTTCTCACTTGATGAGCTGCATTGACACTAGTTGAATTTATTTGAACATTCTCTTCCTCTTGCACATTATTCATCCATTCATTTGGAAATATTTCCTTCATATCTAAAGCTATATTGTGCAATACAGCTGTAGCAACAATAATCACCCTTATGGTTGTTAACTTTACACTCATTCCTTTAGAAAGTATAGGAAAACGACGTTTCCAAACTCCATACTTTCTCTCCACCACATTTCTAGTTCGTATAATTGATTCATTATATAGATTTTCGGCTGCAGTTCTAGCTTCCGGTAACTTCGTCATAAGATAAGGCTGCAAACTGTAACCACTATCACCAAGTAACAAATACTGTCTAAATTGACCACTCTCAAATTGTCTCTTCAAAACACTGTTATTAAATATGGTTTGGTCGTGTGTTGAGCCAGGCCATCTAGCTAGAATATTTTTTATTCTCAAGTCTGAATCACACACAGTTTGAACATTAAGGGTAAAATAATGTTTTCGACATCGAAAGATCTCTGCATCATCACCACCAGGAGAAGTAATTTTAATTAATGTGCAATCTATAGCTCCAATAACACGAGGAAAACTAGCAATTGCATAAAACTTTTCTGCTGCTGCTTGCATTTCATGATCACCTTCACACATCTTAATATATTGTGGACAAAGGGATGCAATTGCGAAAGAAACTCTTCGAATAATTCTAGACGCGGAAGGTTTAGAAATTCCCATGAAATCTCCGGCTGTTATCAGCATATTTCCAGTTGCATAGAATCTCAGTGTCAAAAGTAGTTGGTGCATTGGTTCAATACAGCTCCCTCTGAAAATTGTCGATTTAATGATTTGTTATACAGAAAATTATATCAACAAAATAACAAATCGAAATTTGTTTACCTGTTAGATGGAAAGTACAATTGATCTGCAATTTTTTGAAGCAAAGATAAAACTGTTGGTTTTGTCAGGCGAAAACGATCGAAGAAATCTAAATCATCCAAGGTGGAAAAATATTGTTCCCTCCTTCTGTAAATTTTTGGTCTTCTCACAATTATTTCTTCATCATCTGATGAAGAACTAGAGCTTGAATCAGCATTCAAAATTTGGTGCAACATATTTCGCAGTACGCTAAATTATCAAATCTGACAGAGGAAGGTTATGTCCACTGTTCGCGTGTTCATCGAGCACCTGCGTAGTGTCAAACTTCTCGTTAAAGGATCCTTTTCCAGCCGTAAAGTGCCGATTTTCTCACTTTAAGATAAAGGACGCTTTTAACCTCAAAATTTGTTTATGAAACACGTTTTATCATTAAAGGAGACTTTTTGGGAAAAAGGAGGCTTTAATTTCGTTTATGAAACCGGCCGTTAGTTATTTCTATTTACTGCTAAAGAATAAATTCTCATTTCATGAAGACCATTAGAGATCCTTCTGCTGAAACCTTTTATATAAGCCAATGGAAACCATATTTTATTTTCTCCATTATTTCATTTTATTCCATTCATTTATATTGATATAAATTTTTTTAAAATATTGTGGTAAGTTTTCTTATTAATCATCACGTGCATGTCAGGATCCTGAATAAATAAAAACGAAACATAAAAACTGTGTGAATTATTTTGAATAAAATTGATATAATGTTTCACCTAGACCCAACTAGCCTGATACTCGCAAATTTAAAGTGCCTCGTAACGACCTAATGGGGCTATCATTGAAATTTCATAACCGTATGAAAAGTAGAGCGGAATGCAGAAAATGAATTGTCCCCAATTCAATTAAATTTCAGTGGTAGGGTTGAAAATTCGATAATGGCCGATTTAGTCCATCAGCTGATTGAACTTTGCAGGAAGCTCCTTTAATTAAAGAACAAAATGATGGTGAAATTTCCGCAAATTTATTGGAGGTGACAACCTCATTAGTTCTTGATTAGAATCTTCGGTTCACTGGTGGCCACTGACTCAATTACGTGAGGTCTAGTATGTAAAATGAGAATTTCTAACTTAGGGTGAGAAGCGAGACATTTGCTCTTCGAAGAGGGATTCTGTTCGGTGAATCTGCCCAATTCCTATTTCATTGGATGAATGGTACAGGGAGAATTTGCCCCAGGGGATTAAATACACACAGCTGTCTTTACCGCGATTAGTTCATCATGGTATAAATTGCCAATGATTAAATACATTTTTGTCACTATAAAATGTAATATTAAAACGTTTAACTAAAAACAAATAGTAGAATAAAACTTTTATACTTGTTGCATAGGGATCGTCTTTTACTACTTCACAAGTTCATTCAAAGTTGTTTGCGGTTCATTCACTTTAATTCCGGTTCATACCAGTTTATGACTAATTTTCTGAATTGTGACTTTCGGCGACGACTAACTTTATTTATTTACTACGATTCCATTTCTTGCTCTTATGTAGTCATATAGTACTACAGAAAGCTATATTTTAATCCAAGACTAATAGCTTCTACAACTCTGTTTGAACCATTCCAGAAAAGTTAATCTTATTAAGGTCTTTCTACCTTTCCACGTTGTTCGAAAGTCTATTCCACATTCACGTCATGATACTACGATATCGGAAACCAACTAAATTTGAGGATATTCCACTTTAAAAGAAGGAAAGTCCAAGTGGGTGTGTTTAAATAGCACACTGTTGTATCTCTACTAATAGTTCAAACATTAAAGCAAGCTAATTGTTCGAAATCGACTGATTTCTCTTTCAACATCAGATCAAATATCGGTTGAGTATCGGGTGTTTTTTTTAGAGTGATAGAACTTTCGATAGAGATAACTGCGATTTTGCAGAAGGTAGAAGACATGTTTTTTTGACGTTTCTGTTCAGTAAGCATTGACAAATTATCATGGAAAGATTCACGCCGCAACAACGTTTACAAATTGTTGAAATTTATTTTCAAAATCAGTGTTCTATTCGCCACACTTATAGAGCATTTCGTGAAATTTATGGTTTACATAATCATCCATCAGAGCAGCTTAATCGTCGAACTATGGATAGATTTCAGACAACATTTTCTCTACTCGATGCAACAACAACATCGAGACAAAGAACTGTACGTACAGAAGAAAATATCGCTGCTGTAAGTCATAGTGTTAATGATGATCCAGATTTGTCTATTTGTCGACGTTCACAACAAGTTGGACTCTGTGCATCCACCACGTGGAAAATTTTGCGTGAAGACCTTGGTCTACGCCTACACAAGGTCCAAATGGTTCGAGAACTGAAGCCACTTGACCATAATAAGCGTGGTTTTCTGCTGATTGGGCCCTAGAACAGCTTAAAGTTGATCCACTTTCTTATCGTAAAATTGTGTTTAGTGATAAAGCTCATTTCTGGTTGAACGGTTATATAAACAAGCAAAATTGCCGTATATGGAGTGAAAACAACCCTCAAGAAGTTCTGCAGGTTCCATTACATCCTGAAAAATGCACTGTATAGTGTGCTTTACAAGCTGGAGGCATCATCGGTCCATATTTCTTTAAAAACGATGCTGGAGCTAATGTTACAGTGAATGGTGCTCGTTACAGATCGATGATCAATGATTATTCGTTTCAAAATTGAATGGTATCGACCCAGAAGTGTTTTGGTTCGAATAAAATGGCGCTACACCTCATACAGCTACTGTAATAATTGAATAAGAAGGAACGGTTTTTTACTTGATAGAAGGATTATTACAAAATATGAAAATCAAAACAGATTTAATCTGTTGTCTTCTACAATTTTAATTTCAAAAAATTCTTTGAAGAAACTTTAAGAATTAAGAAAAACCAACGAATACAAACTGTCAATTGAAATTAAAATATAAATAAGCAAACATTTTTTGTTTCGTTCCATATTTTTTTTAATTTCAATTGACAGTTTGTATTCGTTGGTTTTTCTTAATTCCGTTTGATATTGTATGATGAATTTTGACGTCTATTAAATATGAGCAGTGCTTATAAAGACATTAATTTAATTCTTAAAGTTTCTTCAAAGAATTTTTTGAAATTAAAATTGTAGAAGACAACAGATTAAATCTGTTTTGATTTTCATATTTTGTAATAATTGATTTATTGAAAGGAAGATTTGGCGATATCATTAATTCGAGAATTGTTCCAATGAATTGGCCTCCATGATCATGCGACACGATTCTACTCGAATTATTTTCTTTGGGGTTATGTCAAGTCATTGGTTTATGCTGATAAACCAGAAACAATAGACGGTTTGAAAGCCAACATAATTCGTGTTATTGATGAAATAAGACCTGAATTACTCGAAAAAGTGGTCCAAATTTGGTCTGGTCGAATGCGGTTCCTCAGAGCTAGTCGTGGTGGACATATGCCGGAAATTATTTTTGAAACAAAATGTCATAAAATTGTCTTTCAAATAAAAGAAAATTGGCTTCAATCTTAATTTAAATGTGTTTTATTTCAATTTGAAGTTCTATCACCCTAAAAAATACCCGATATTTGTTTTAGTTATTTGTTTGTTAAAATTGAGACGGTGTAGCTTCAGAAGTCTCTTTTTTTAGTAGAAACTCATTTTGCTCGAATTGTATCACTGAGGTTGTGTACAATCATTTTCGTTCTTGCTTTATCAGGTTGAGAACGGAGAGAATATATATTGTTATTTTTGCGAAAGTGTTTACAAGATATTCATTTCATCGAATGTTTATCCAAATAGATAACAAAAAACGATCATACAGTCCAATTGATTTGGTGTTTCAGTACAATATCAAAAAAATCGATTAAAAAAAGTTGTAGAAATCACTATGTTTTACTACCAATAAATTGATATTTCACACATTTAATTGTGACTGGAGTTTCGTGAATTAACTATCCCACCTTCAGACAACTGAAGACTTAACAAGCAGGACAGGGTATTTATGCATAAACAGAAGTAGAAGAAGTGATAAAAACAAGTTAAAAAATAGAGGACGCCTAGCAACCTTTAGAAGTTTGTTCATTTTTTCATGATACTCATTTTATGTTCGTTGAACCTCGTCTTGAAGGAACGTCCCGTCTGTCCTATATATTTATTACTGCACGTCGAACGATAACTCATAAACTCCCGATTTGTGTATGGAAACCTACACAACTCCAAATAGTTGTGTCCTTTGCGTTAAATAATACGGATGATAATTTGTTTTGTGTTTTAAAAACAATATTAACATCTAATTCTGAAAAACTATTGACCACTTTTTGACTTATGCAACCGATGTATGATGAAGAAACTAATATTTTGTTTATTTTAGTTTCTCTAGTCACAATTAAATGTGTAAAATATCAATTTATTGGTAATTTCTACAACTTGTTTTAATTATAGTCAACTACCAAATAGAAACGACTGAAACAGTTCGGTATCCTAAAAATAACGATTTGCGACCAACATAACGGGTAGTAAAAAACCGAGATTAATCGTCAGGACTAATCCGATACTGTGACTTTCACCATTTTGTAGTGAATTTTAACAATTTCAATGCATTGCAGAAGGGTGCGTCATTCTATTTTCAGTAATGGCGTAGTTTTATTTGTCAAATGTCAAAGCATGACAGCTCCAAAAGTGAAAGCTGCTCAGATAGCACGCTATTAAAAATGGAACCTCTCATTGGAAAATCCTTTATGTTTGGAGGAATTTTTCTCATGATGCTTAGAATACGCCCACTAAGCTCCCGAAATAAAAAGTGAACATCCTGTATACATGATGCTTATAAGAATAATCATCAGCACTATGTAATGTACGAACGATCAATGCAGGAAGTGTCAATCTTCCTTCAAAATTATCATCTTAAAATCACTGAAGTTTATGAGATGAGTTAAAAATTGCAGAATCAGAAAGTAGCGCATTACCATAGCATTAAAACTGCGACAGATTTGACGCTATGAATAAAACTGAAGCAGAATGGGTTTATTGAGCGTGAAACTTCATAACTTTGCTGCTGACTCAACGTATCGCCCACAACAATCTCATCTTGCAAGTCACCTCATTATCTGCTTCTATTATTTCGAAATCTCGAAGATATTTAATTTACAAAGTGTCGGATAGGAACAAAGGAAAATTCGAGTTCCTCTCATTATGCAAGAATGAAATATGACGGCTCAAGTTTCAGATTTGCTCGCTTACAAAGAAGAGTATGTTTTCAGGATTAAAAATGGATGGAATAGCAGTACAAAAACTTTTCATGATGCTCAGCAAAAGAAAGTTTTTAGTTCTCGTCATTTATTGATGTTTCTCTCGAGTAGATCTTGTAAGTTAGTTTGTTCATTTCACCCTACTGAATAATGAGAAGATTTTTGTTCATTTTCACAAAAATCAATACGGGGCCCGGTCAAAATAATACTAATCTGTTTGAATTACGAATGGGAGTATTTAAAGTTTTGCGGTTCTGAAATAATTCAGAAACAAGTGAATTCTATTCGTTTCAATATTTTAATAATAATAATTTTAATTTTATATTATAATATAATAAAACTGTTAATTATTAATTAATAAAACTGTTATTTTTAGGGAAACCAACTTTTCAGATACTGAATTGTAATAATTGTTATTGTAATAATTGAACTTGGTAACTTCTATGTTCAATGTCCTACGATCTATGTTCTATGATCTATGTTCTATGTCTAAGACTCTAACCTAAAACTACCTCATGTTAAATCTAGTCAACTGTTGGAAATTTGAATTGAGAAACCCGAAGAAAAAGCAGAATCAGAAATACTGATAAGAAGAAAAATACATACAAATTCAAATGAATTCAAACTACGGAAACGGAAAATACATATTATTAAATACCAGAGGACAAACAGGATATATCTGACCATCATGAACTTTTGGCTCTACCGAAGGTGAAGAATATCTCGAAATCGATTAAAGTAAGAAGTTCATTTCGTACGAGTGTCATTTCATTAACTCCGGAATTGAAAGAAATATATTTTGATGCCGAAGAAGATGTGATGTTTAAGAATGAATATTTAACACTGATTTATTCACCCGCATACGTGAGAACAGTATTTGGACAAGGATCATCAGAACCACAGGATACGGTAGAACTTTCAAGAAAAAGCTAGGAGAATAAAAAGGATTTCAAGAGGATAATGGAGGATTTTGTGCTGCATAATTTTGATGGTGTGTTTCAGTGAATTTATGGTTGAAAAAATTCGAGAAGGAATGCACGCGCTGTGAAGTAGAAGAAGATAGAGACAAAATTTTGATTTTACGGTTGTTTCTGGATGGAATAGCGAAAGAATGCTTTGATTCTAAATTAATCACATTAGACAAAAGTTTTCAAATATGGAAAGATAACTGTTTAGACAGTTTTTGTGAAACGAGTTGACATAAATATAGAGAGGTGTATTCATTTAGGTACATAGGAGGAAGTTTAATTGACTACGCTTTTAGGAAAGAAAATTTATTGTTAAATCTTCCACATAATTTTCCAACTGACATATTAATCGATTTAATTGTGACAAGTTTGCCAAATATTCCACAAGATAGAATTGATCGGTCAAATGTACCAACTTTCGAAAAATTATATAATGTGTATATGTATTATTTTCGAAAAATTATTGTACATTAAATGTACAAACTTTTCGAAAAAGGTTAAAATGTTTAAAAAAATATGACCACGATCGAAATAAAGAAATTCATAGAATGAATAAATCTGCCAAATAAAGTCCTTCCTATTCACAAACAAATAGAAAACCTGTTAAGAATGAACCATACTCAATTTGTGAGAAGAATGGTTTCTCAGGTAAATTTCCTCCGGAGATTTTATGTCGACGAAGGAATAAATCCAATAATTTTGAACAAAAATACGTACCCGCTAACATAAGAACTGTAAACAATGTTGAGGTACAGGATGAATCAAATCAGGCCATTTCAAACCAAAAAAACTAAGACTGCTGCCATTGATGAAATTGAAGGTCTTTTGAATTCCAAAGTAGCAGAAAAGTTATGTCTACGCATTCAAGATAATAGAAACACATTCAAAACAGTCAGTTGCAGGGCAAATTTTTCAGGAAAAATAATTACAAAAATGAGAATCGATAATATCAAAAAAGAAGTTGTACTTTTTGTAGTTAGTGAGAAAAATTTCGAGTATGATATTCTACTCGGACTAGATTCTATTTCCAATTTTCAATTAAAACAAGATTTTGATTTGAATATTTATCAAAGATTAGATATGAATGAAGAGATAAAGATCGATTGTGTCCATAATAATAATAATGATAACAATGATTACACCATCAATTTCAATGAAGGGATACCAACAGAACCAAAATTATACCACTTGGAAACAAATCAGAGAAATAAAATTGAAGTTTTATTAAATAAATATGACCATATTTTTGCAAAACACAAATTTGATATTGGTCAGGTGTAAAATAATGAGGCACATATAAAACTTTTAGAACACAAATTCTAGCACAAAAACCATACAGATGCTCAATAGAGGATCAAAAAGAGATATAATTCCAAATAGGAAGATTGTTGAAAGCGAATCTGATTGAGGAGTCCTCCTCACCTTTTGCATCACCCGTCACTTTAGCATATAAGAGAGATTTTATTACTTCTGGAGACAGACGGTCCTCTAAGTCATTTATTACAGAATCTAAGAGGGATGTATTACAGAATCTAAGAGGATGTATCTTCGGCAGAAAGAGCAAGATGGTTATTGGCTCTGTGGTTTGTCATGATATTATTCTGGGGCATTTAATTTCTGCCTCTAGTTGCTCAGCTACTTCTTTAGTCTCTTAAAAAAGCTGTAGGAAAATTAAAATAGAAATAAAATAGAAAAAGGCTTTTTACTTGATAGAAGAAATATAACAAAATTTGAATATCAAAACAGATTTAATCTGTTAGTCTTCTACAATTTTAATTTCAAAAAACTTTTAGAATTGAATTAATGTCTGCAATAAGCACCGCTTATATTTAATAGAGGTATATAATCAAAACTCAATATATAATGTCAAATGGAATAAATAAACCAACAGATATAAAAAAGTCATTAAAATTAATAAATATATATTTAAAGGAGACAAAATTTTGTTTCTGATCTTACCTTTAAGAACACCAATTGCCTTTTAAAAACATGAACACAACTTAAGGACTTCTCAAAAAATATAATTTATTTGAAATATTTAATATATTTAAATAGTCGAATAAGTTAATTCAGAAATCTCTCAAAATATGCACTATATTCTCAAAAAACAAATATAATTCTAGGTAATCTCTTCATCGGTCCTAAATAATATTCCAAATATCAAAATCAAATAACTATCACTATATCTCACCTCAACACGTGTTTACAGGATGATTGCTTCAAACAGACTAACTTTAAAATTCAAGATGGTCTATGTTCTAACAAAATCACAGAAAAGTGTAAGGTATTTTAAGGTTATATTCAAATCATTGACATTCCATAATGATATTTATTAAAGCCTAATTTAATTCTAAAAGTTTTTTGGATAAACATTTTTTTGAAATAAAAATTGTAGAAGACTAACAGATTAAATCTGTTTTGATATTCAAATTTTGTAGGAGAATTGTGTCAGCCTTTTCCCTTTTATGTTGAAGGATAGTCATTGTACATCATTTATAGCAACCGTAGTCCTTTTTAAATCAATTGACCTTATTTGGAAAACTCTGCTAAAGGCAACTGTTGTATGAAAAATTTTAAGTTATATTTAAATTTTACGTTTGGCCCTTTACGTGATATAAACGGTAATTTAAACTGCCTTTGCTGAAATGTTCACAAGTTACTAATGAAATAAATTATTCAGATCTTACTTTCATGCAATAGTATCTAAGAATAAAAAACGAAATATTTAGGTATCTGAAACATCACTCAAACAGATAGAAATGAGGAAGTCTGAACTGCGCAACGTTTGCAGTATGCAATGCGCGTGATTGGCAGTTTTGTGGTCTTGCCAAGTAGAAATCTTATCCAGAGCGCTACAAATTTTCACTAAGTTATCTTCTTTAAATTCTAGATGCCCATCATTCCTCTCGACCCAGCGTGTATCACAGATACTTTGCATTGTAACTCTTGTTCTTTTTAAAAAAATTTATTTCTCTCAGCGGATGCATTGGCAAATACCACAACTTTTCTCGTCGTGCCCGAGGTGTTGCGGCAAGAAATAACTTAGGATGACGTAGCTAATGTATTAAGAACCTCATTGCTGCACGGGCAACGTTTGGCATATACAGCTTTTTTTGACAATTCCTGTACACCCCTTGTATCTGAGGCCATAATCGAGCAGCTGTCAGTCCCAATACCCACGCACCATGTTAAAACTGTATTAAATTTGAGACAGATATTTTCAACGATTTTCTCCAGTACTACACCTGTCAACCAAGGCTTTATAACGTCTTTATTTTTATCCACTTCATCACAACTAAGAATGTCGTATGTATCATGGAAAAGTCACAAAATCTTCCTTTATGATACCACTGCGAAGATATCTAAATGATGGGCTCCTCTGAGAGATACTGTGATATATCTGTTGTTTTATCGAATAAAATTGAAAGGTATTTAGCTTCCTTCACTTTCTGTAATATTCCTCCCTAAATGATTTACTTGCCAACATCAATCTACTCATTTTGCATCGTTTTGCTGATGTATGTTGCGTTAGATTCAAAAATTTAATCGATAAGAATAGAAAAATTATAACTAGTCAACCTAGACTGAGCCCAGGGGGGGGGTCATGACCCCCATGACCCCCCCTGGATCCGCGCTTGGAGAGCAGTTTAATGCGATAAAAAACTTAATTAGAACAATTTGCGCCACAGGACGATAATTCATGATATATTTTTTGCTTCAAAAATTCCTTCGATCATAAAACCCCAATTCTAAATATTTATTCACAAAGATTTTTGTTTATACTAGTGTTAAAAATGTTTCACGTCACAACATTTTGTATGATTTCCAATACCTTAACCAATATTTACATCGTAAATATTCGATGTCCAAATGCAGATGCAAAAATATTTGACAAGCCAATTAGTACTGGAATATTTTACGGCTTCAATTTGTGATTTCCGATATCTGATTTCCATTGGGAATGTGGAATTCAGTATGGCAATCAGAAGTCGACAGATAGTAGAATTGAAAAATAATGATGTTTACTACGCTAGGCACGCAGATAGAATTTCTGTATCTATAATTTCTGTCCATCGCAATTACTGATGATTATTAACTGAAGGGTATTTCAATAGGGGCGGTAAATTTCAGTAATTTACCAATAACATTGTTTTATGTGGCAAAGTATTGAAATGTTATTTGACTTTAATGTACACATTTTATAATTATTTATTAAATAACATAGCTGGTAAATGCGAGAATGGATTTTCGGACATTCCTATTTATATAGCATTTATATAGAATATATTTTACAATATAGTATTGTGCAAATCGATGAAATATTTCTGGTATTTTGCATAGAGTAACATCAGAGATATAGAGGGGGCAGAATGGCTGACAACTTGGAGAAGTGTTAAAAAAATGAATTCGCCATTGTCTACTCTTGAACGAGGGTTGATCAGAAAGTTAAGAACTTAATTTCAAAGCTTAGTAGAAAATATAGGAAACCATAGTCTACTAGGAAGTATCCGGAAAAAACAAAGCTCAATTGTAATTATTTAATATATATTTTCAATTCTTGAATTGGAAAATTATAACAAAATATTCATCTTATTTACTTATACAGCATCCCTTTAACTGTAAACGCTTGACTAAACGTCGAGGTACACCCGAAACTAGATTACCTCCATCATTTTCAGTGATGGTAGTTCTGACTATGAAACTGACTGAATTAAATCATCTCATTTCTACGCTAATTTTTATCCTCTTTATTGTCTCATATAAAGCACTTTTTCCCAATTCAATCAATTGCACTAATTTTTTAACGTTTCGAAAACCTTCCCTATACAAATATTCTACCTGTTTTTTTTTTCTAGTTGCGACATTATTTCAAAAATTGTATACCTGTTGACAAACAACAATATTTGAAAAATAAAGTTGCCATGCAACTTTGGCCATAGTCGACTATCTGTACAACCTATTTGATACATTACTTTTGTCTTAGAATGTTACAAAAAAGAAGTATGTTAAAATAATGGAAAATAATAAATTCCGGATACTTTTTAGATGGACTATAGTAACTACTTAAATCTTTAAGGTAGTTATGCCTTGGAAGAACTTTTTCTTGAACTCTCAATCTTACAGAATGATGGGGATAAATTATATGAATTCATCCCTTAATGAAGAGTATAAGCAATGGTATTAGAGAGTTCTGCTAATCAACACAGTGCAATATACATCTGTATAACAATTATAAACTCAAACAGGCCCGAATAGGTTGTCTTGATCGCTGAGAATAAACAGCAAACATGCGTACGTTTCGAAACTAGTTGGTTTCTCGTCAGTGCCCTGCATTGTTCAACGACTACAAATCTGACAAAGGATGAGGAGTATGAGACAGTGCAACAAACATCTGTATAACAATCCTAAATTCAAACAAGCCCAATTTAGTTTTGTTGATCGCTGGGACATAAGTAACGAACGTGCCCACGTTTCGAAACACGCATGTCTTCATCGGTGGTATCAAGGATCAACTACTCAGGAGGGCTGGATGTGAATCACGCAAGATACGCTAAACAACTTGATGACTGAATTAAGAATTAACACAAATTTTTCTTGTGTTAGTTCCTGGATTTATTACATCAATACTACCCTGTCGATTTATGGTGTTTCAAAGTTACATAAATTTTTTTGAATGAAAAAATGCAGTTTCCGAAGAACAGTTGTAAATACTACACAATTCTCCAGAATTCACAGCTATCACTCGGTAACTTTATTCGGATAGCGTGACATATAAAGGCGCTTAGCTTTTCTTGCGTTTCCATTGCAAGGCCATAAATTAAATGTATGTCGGCCATTTCAGAATTCGTAAAATTGCCATATTAAGGATGGTATGAAATTAAGCTTTGAAAACACTTTTACTATTGATTGCATGACTTGGACTTGATCTGTCATGTGGCATATTTATCCAAATATGCCACAGCCTATTGAATTGCCCGGAAAATTTTCATTTTCCTGTCAACTTAGAGGAAATTTTTCAGATTTTTTTGGTCTTTAATTAGCAAAAATTTATCGTGAATTTGAAAATGAAACGATTTTCAATTTCTGCTGATGCTTATTCAATGGCAACAACTATTTCGTCAGGCCATGTTTTCATCGTGTGAATTATACTGACTGTATAATTCAAAGAGATTTTTTTCTGATATAATAAACTCTGTGCAAATAAAATGGTAGTGTGAGGGGTATTTAGACAAGTATAGGGGAATTCTTGAATATCATACAAAAAGGTTAAATGAAGGGAATCGGTTCAAATTTGTTTCGTCATTTAATAAAATTTGTTTCTTTTTGTGTCTACTAATTTCAAACGTTTGTAGTACGTAATGTTTGTGGTTTTTGTTTTCAATATGTAAAATTTCAAAATTGCTATCAAACGTTTTGCCAGTGTCCAAAAAATGATTTGCATAGGTTGAATTTTGTTTTTAATCAGTATAACATTTTTCGTGTTCCCTCATTCTTATCTGGAATAATCTTCCTGTCTAGTCAACATATAAATACCTGTACCGCAAGTCAACTTGTAGACTCCTGATATCATGTTCTTACAAAAGAGTTATAATTAATATGTTACGATTCCGAACACAACTGCTTTTTTCAAGCTTCAAACTAAAGCAAGAACTAAGTGAATATGTCAAAGATTTGTCGTTTTATTCAAAATTAAAATTTTATTATTCTTAATGACAAAACCTTATAAGCTGTTTGACGAAGACGTCTGCAAAATCAGGTGTCTGAAATATTCCTTAAAACGGAAACTATTAAGTTTTCCTCTTAACACACTTCCCAACGAGTTTAGTCGACTATAATAGAAGAATATGTTTCGTGAGTTCAAACATAAGAGGATTTTTTATAGGTAACATTTTATGATGATATTGAAATTTAGCATCCACGCTCTGTTCTATTTGCTTCGTTTACCAACCCTTTCATAGCCGTTTTGCATATAATGAATATTCATGAGTAGATTAAAAATGGTGTTTGTTTCGCGAAATGACCTCCAGACTAATCCTGGAGTGTACTCTGTTCTAATCTGTATGACATCAAGCACGTATTGATTGAGAGGTGGGCTTATCCATTTATATTTAATTCGAAATGAAAATAAAAGGTCTGTATTAGACCTTTTATCGAGTGGCTTTGAATTCAGAATTATACACTATTCCAAAATTATCTAAAATTCTCAAAATAAAGGATCAAATAAAAATAATTGAACAAGAATTCCAACATTCGATAGCTGCCATCTCGGTTTCCAGACCTCTTCAGAAATGTTTTGAATTCAGATTCATATATATCACAAGATCAAAATTCAACTCACCAAATAAGATAAAACCCGAAATGAATAAAGTCGAAGTAAGCTTTAAAGTATCCAAAATAAAACAGAAATGATCAACGTATTTGTACTCGGAACACAGAAAAACATAACAAGACTTATTCACCCCAAATAATGTCCCATGATGAGAAAAATAACCAGAATTCCAAAAATAATAAACAAAATTGTGGATATTTAGACTCTATATGAATTTATTTCATAATTTAAAAATCAATTTGAAGGTGAATCAATGAAAATTTGATCTTGTGATATATTTGAATCTTAATCCAATACGTTTCTGGAGAGGTTTAGAGACCGAAATTGCTATCAAATGTTGGCATTCTCGTTCAATTATTTTTATTTCAAATCTGGATTCCTGGAGTTAATTCCAGTTATTTGCTGTCAAATGAACACTTGCTCCGCTGTCGTCATAACAATCTGTGACATTAAAGTCACCTATCATGAACACAGAACTGTAGCCACCATCGAATTTACTTGGACATTTTGACATATAGTGTCCATTCTTCCTACACTTGTAGCAAATAATATTGTTGAGATCCTTCTCGTTCTAATTCGTCCGGTGTGTCATTTCTCGAGAAAAATTATCTAACTATTTAAACTATCACAAACAACAGAGTAACTTTAATAATATTGCACTAAGAGTCCTGGTCCCATAACCTGTTGTTTATTGAATTGGTGGCAGCACAATTTTATCATAGAATATATTTCAAAGTGTATGTACATTGGTCGAACTTACTATCTATGTGAAAAGGGGAAGAGTAACTGAACTCAAGCGTAGACCTTAAATCTCGGTCACAGAAAATGTAAAGAACGTAGAGTGGGGAGTCCTTCTTCAAACTTTTGGTATACATTCACAACATTAATTCTATATGTCTACTGAAAAGATACATTATTTCTGAGGCATTTATTTAAATTAATTGTAAAAAGTTTCTCTGTTTGATTCTTGATTGTTTAAAAAAAAAATAATAAAGATATCGTAAATAAGAACAAGAGATCAGGAGTATATAGGTTAAATTGTGGTACATGTCCATATGTATACATTGGCCAAACGGGTAGATCTTTTGAGAGTAGGATTAAGGAACACCAGAATTCATTCGTTAAGAATAAATCAAACTCCACTTATGCCAGGCATCTATAAGAATCCGTACATGATTTTGACTATAACTTTGAAGTTCTCCATTTCGAGAACAAATGCAATAAATTGGAACTTTTAGAAGCAATGGAAATAAACCGGCATCATAAAATGAATATTTTGTTGAACGACCAAACAGATGTGAACCGTTCTCCGTTGTTGAACCTTTTTTAATAAATTCCTTGAAAACTTCATTTTATCACGTATTTTTAGTGAAACTTGTATTTAAGGAGAAAGATTTTGTAAAAGTACTTAGTAACCATATTCACCTGACGAAGTCAATATGTAATTGACGAAACAATTGTCGTTGAAAAATAAAAATAAGCGGAAATAAAGTGTTTTACTTCAAATCATTTTCTCAGTTTGATATTCAAGATATTCAAACACAAATTATTGTCCTAATTTATTGTATCACTTTGAATTTATATCCCAACTGGAATACTATTCTTAGACCAACGAATAATCCAACCATCAAAACATTTCTTGAATATATTTTTTGAAATCGACTTCAGTACTGACCTCCAATTATCTCATGTCTTTTATCGATACAAACCCGTGCTTCGAGTTCTCAGAGTTTTAGAAAAGGAAAATCACCTACAGCAACCATATCGGTAGAACTCGGTGGCTGTTCAATAAAATTCATTTTCTGAGTCTATTTCTAAATTTTCTTGATGTCATTTCAAAATATCGACGTTGGATGGCGAAAAATAGGATTACTCAGATAATTTCCCCTCAAATGGAGGGAACAAAGATTGACCTTGCGATATCCGACCGATCAACGGGTGATTTTCATAACTTCCTTCCGCCAAGCGACCGCCATTTCCTGTTCAATGTCGTGTACGAGTTCCGCACACAAAATTAACGGGCAATTCGGTGCAGACGTCTCTTTCATTATTGCTCCTGAGCCACGCCTGTTGACAGTTTATCCGATAGGACTGAGATATTGACAGTCAGGTGGAATTGGAACTGATCCCGTTAATCCCCTATTTTTATTCCGCTTCCGAGGCAACTACGAATGTGGGTTTCGTGGGAAGCTTTCGGATGACGGTGACGTTGGATCTGCGAAATTGTGTTATGTGATGTGGATGGTAACTGGAGGAGTAAGCAATATCCTATCATTTAATAGATCGAAGAACTCTCTGGAGGGTTCGTCGATCCCGTTGAGTAATATTTTGTAACATCGCAATTCTATTATAACAATAATAGGCAAAGGTAAAAGATGCTCTTCACAACACTGGCCGACAAGATTTTGGTAACACAAAGCAGTTTTTTGAATATCAAAACAGATTTCCCCTACAATTTTAATCTTAAAAAATTCTTATACAGAAACTTTTAGAATTAAAATAAGCACTGCTCATATTTAATAGACGTATAAAATCAAAACTCAATATACAATATCAAATGGAATAAAAAAACTCAACAAATATAAATTGTCAATTAAAATTAATGAATAAATAAATATTTGAATGTTTCGTTCAGACAGGCGGTGTACAGCTCTGCCTGTGACAAAATGTTTTATTTCTGATCTCATATTTATGAAAACTACATCTTTCTCAAGAATACACAGCATAATTTCAAGAACTTCTCTAAAACTAATTTATGTGAAATATTTAATATATTCAAATAATTTACTTCAAAAACTCTCGAAACATGTAGCACATCCTCAAAAAAGTTTTTTAATAAAAATTTTTTGAAACCAAAATTGTAAGAGACAAAACAGATCAAATCTATTTTGATATTCAAAGTTTGTAATAATCCTTTTATCAAGTAAAAAACCGCTCCTTATTATTTTATTTTAGATATAATGTATAATTATATTAGGTTTTTAAATGATTCGTATTATAAATATCAAGTGGTTTAACTAAGACCATAAAGTGCCTTTCAAACTTTGTGTGTTTTTTATGGTAAGCATAGAACTTAGAGTACTTTGGGTTTTAAATGTACCTTGATTAATGTTGATCAAACAAAGATTCCACGCGGTCGTATGGTATGTTATTTATTGTTAATTTTATCTTCAAATGTGAAATTGGACTGTCCTTATATGAATTCTTATTGTTTTTTGAGGACTTGCTACATGTTTTGAAAGTTTTTGAAGTAACTCATTTAAATATATTAAATATCTCAAATAAATTAGTTTTGGAGAAGTTCTCAAATTTATGTTGTGTATTTTTGAAAAAGGATTTAGTTTTAATAAATATGAGATCAGAAACAAAACATTTTGTCGAAGGCAGAGCTGTGTACCGCATGTCTGCAGAGTTCAGGAGCGCATGCTTGGAACAAGACATTCAAATATTTATTTATTTATTTATTTTTGTTGACAATTTATATTTGTTGGGTTTTTTTGATTCCATCTAATATTGTATAATGAGTTTTGATTTTATGCGTCTATTAAATATAAGCAGTACTTATAAGGCATTGAAGGTTATTCCAAAAAGGGAAAGCACAAGATCGACTATCCAAATTTGCAGTCTGCAATAAGACCTGTTCCTCATAATGCAGATTTACTAGTGCCGATCGCACCTTTAGATCTGCAAAATATTGTTTTGGAAGATATTGGAGACAACACATCATGAAGTAGCTTCGAAGAACAGTGCACCGACACTACTTTTACTCCAGGTCCCAGTTCCGGCGAGCCACATTTAATTGTTCAAAGTGAGTTAAATGACTTAGTACAGAATTGGCCACAATCAGAACTTCTTGAATCTCGTTTACAGTGTGGAAAATTCGTTGTCTGCGTTGAGCGTTGATATTGAGCATTCCGCCTCTGAGTGGCGTTTTCGTCTAAATGCAGTTTAAAAGCTTTATTATTGCATAATGGATATTCAACCCCCTTAACAGTTTCTTTTGGATAAAATAAATTGCCACACGTACAAATGGCAGATGTGGACACTTGAAAGTTATTGGAATTTTAGTGAGATTTCAGAAAGGATTTATAATTGCTGTTTTAAGTGTCTGCGGGAGTGTCGTGCAGCGAATCAGCATTATATAACAAAAAGTTAACCAGAAAGAAGTGTATTTCAACTGGGATCTCAAAATCTTAAGTTTAGACCTCTTGTAGACCCCAAAAATGTCCTTCTGCCTCCACTTTACATTAAATTTGGGCTGATGAAAACCTTTGTGAAGGCTATGAATAAAGATGGTGATGAACTTAAAACAAGTCTGACCCAAGTTAAGTGATGTCAAATTAAGGGGAGGCATTTTTATTGGATCACAAATCAGAAAACGGCTGGACGACGTTAATCTTACAGAGAAGCTTACCATGCAGGAACTCAGAGCATGGAACTCATTTATCAGTGTAGTAAGAGGATTTTTGAACAACAATATGGATGCAAACTACCAACAATTAGTTAAAGAACGATCAAATTCTGCTAGGTGCCCCAATGTCATTAAAAATTCATTTCCTCCATTCACATCTGTCACTTTTTCCTGAAAATTTGGGAGCTGTTAGTGACGGTCAGGGTAAAAATTCGACCAAGATAATAGGACAATGGAAATTCGCTATCAAGTACGATGGGATCCAGCCATCATGGGTAATTACTGCTGGTGTTTAAAGAGAGGAGATATGATATGATAAAAGAAAAAAAAAAGAATTTATATGGCACTTTAAGTCAATATTTTTAATCTTCGTGTTTATCTTAAATGTAAGGTAGATTTAGTAGAAGTGAAACTAAATGAAGTCGATATATACGATTAAGGAATTCTATTTATTAATGTAGTCCCCTATAACTTTATTACATTTGTTAGATCGCGAAATAAGCTTCTCTAAACCTTGTACAAAATATTCTTCTCTCCTCAAAATAGGTATCAATTGGTAACCTCAGTTCTTCATCTTCGGAAAATCGCTTTCCACGAACATATTTTTTCACAATTTGGGAATAGGTATCGGGTGTTTTTTAAGAGTGATAGAACTTTCGATAGGGATAACTGTGAGTTGAAAGAAGGTAGAAGCCATGTTGTTTTCACATTTCTTTTCAGTAAGCATTGACAAATTATCATGGAAAGACTCACGCTGCATGAAGGTTTACAAATTGTTGGAATTTATTTTCAAAATCAGTGTTCTATTCGCCAAACTTATAGAGCACTTCGAGAAATTGATGGTTTACATAATCGTCTATTAGAGCAGCTTATTCGGTGAACTATCGATATATTTCGGACAACATTTTCTCTACTCGATGCAACAACAACAAGACAAAGAACTGTACGTACAGAAAAAATATTTCTGGGGTAAGTAATAGTGTTAATGATTATCCAGATTTGTCTATTCGTCGACGTTCACAACAAGTTGAACTCTGTGCATCCACCACATGGAAAATTTATTTTGCATAAAAATCTTGGTCTACACCTTGAGAAGATCCAACTGGTTCAAGAACTAGAGCCACTTGACCATAATAAGCGTCGTTTATTTGCTGATTGGGCCCTATAACAACTTTAAGTTGATCCACTTTTTCATCGTTAAATTGTGGTTAGTGATGAAGCTCATTTTTGGTTGAACGGCTATGTAAACAAGCAAAATTGCCGTACATAGAATGAAAACAATCCTCAAGAAGTTCTGCAGGTTCCTTTGAATCCTGAAAAATACACTGTATGGTGTGCTTTACACTCTGGAGGCATCATCGGTCCATATTTCTTTAAAAACGATGCTGGAGCTAATGTTAGAGTGAATGGTGCTCGTTACAGATCGATTATCAATGATTAGTGATTTCAAAATTTGAATGGTATCGATCAAGAAGTGTTTTGGTTCCAACAAGATGGTGCTACACCTCATGCTGCTACAGTAACAATTGATTTATTGAAAGGAAGATTTGGCGATAACATTATTTGAGAAATGGTTCAATATTCAGCCTCGAAGATCATGCGACATAACTCCACTGGATTATTTTCTTTGGGGTTATGTCAAATCATTGGTTTATGCTGATAAACCAGAAACAATAAACGCTTTGGAAGCCAACATAACTCGTGTTTTTGATGAAATAAGGCCTGAATTACTCGAAAAAGTGGTCCAAAATTGGTCTGGTCGAATGCGGTTCCTCAGAGCTAGTTGTAGTGGACATATGCCGAAAATTATTCTTAAAACATAAACTTCATAAAATTTATCTTTCAAATAAAAAAAAATTTGGCTTCAACCTTAACTTAAATGTGTTTTATTTCAATTTAAATTTCTATCACTCGAAAAACAATAACAGATAGTAGTCAATGTGGGCCAAGTTTGGTTTGTACTGAGGATGATTAATTTCTTCGGAACCAAGTGAAGTCTATATTCGTTCTAAGCCTCATGTAACATTTTAAGCATACCACATACCATTTGTAGTTCAAATCAAATCTTTAATTAGATATTTTATCCATTGAAAATCGCCAAGCACTCATAAGACGAACTAGCGAAATAGAGCAGTATAAATAAACTAAAAACGCATGAGACTCGCGTGAGTATAAAGAACGTATGTGCCAACTTGTCGGCAACAAAAATTTCGACAATCCATCCATATAGGCTTTTTGATAATGAATTTGAGATACTATTTTGAGTAATTTACTATTAAAGTTTTGATTGAATTTATGGATAATTTAAATCAAGTGGGGGGTCATTTGAAATTTGAATTTTTGATCGGCTGTGAATAAAAAACCAATCACTATTTTTTTAAAGCTGTGAGTTCATAAGGATGGTTAAATCTTGGCATTTACGAATAAAGAACACTATAATTCAAATGACTGCTACAATACCGCATCCGATCAACCCAATATTTCAGTACATTGTCGATTGTTTGGGAGCTCAATCTCATGAATGGCTTCTTCGATTTCGAGTTTCAAAGCATCAATCGTTTTTGGATAGTTATCGTAACACTTATCTTTAACGGATACCACAAATGAACATGAGCTTCATCGCTAAAGAATATTTTTCTAGGATTTTTCGGTCATGCAATCATTAGCCTATTGTGGAAACGCATCGGAGGCTTTACTTCTTGCACTAGTTGAACTTTGTATGCCTTCATACCAAGGTCTTTGTGCGAAATTCTTGTCAGAGAAGTGCAAGAAATGTTCAGTTCCTGACAAGTTGATGTTGATGGATGTTCAGCCACATTTTGGGTTACAGCTGCAATGTTTTCAGGTGTTCTCATTGGACGAGAACGTGAACGGTTGGTTTCATCAATTAACGATCCAGTTTTCATTTCTATTGAATTTTCCACTTAAATTTCTAACTTGTTGGATAGAAGATTCACCAATTTGAAAATAAGCTTTTTATATTTCCCAACCTTTAATTGTTCTGCTCTATCCTACAAGCGTTAATTAATGAATTCTTCTAAGATTTCAAATTTCTGCATATTTGAATGAGTTTTATTCAGGGGCACGTGTTCGAAATCGAAATTTCTAGGCTTCAAGTTGGCACTCTTATAATCTTATAATCTGGAGTAGGCTTGGTACTGATATAGAGGCTGAATGCCATCTATACTCGGCTCCAGATTGACGAAGATTTATCATAGTGGATAAATTTAAGCCGTGGAGTTCCGAATACAGAAAACGGTTACAATAAATCGAAATTTCCTCCAGTCCTTGATTGAATATAAGAGAAAACGTCCGAAGCGAAGAAAAATTGGTCCCTTCATCCTCAGAAAAAGCTAATTCCTCTCAACCGGGCCATTCTTCCCGCGTTTCTCCAACTTGGGGAGGGAACTGATAATCCTCCTTAGTGCGTCCATCGAGCGCTTCAAGTTCATACGACGTCGACGCGGAAGTTGTACGGAAAATTCAACGGCCATAGAATTTCCACATAACGCAATTCCTTCTCGTTTCGCATTAATGAGCAAATCTACAGCAACCAGGTCATTTTCCCGGGCGCCTTCCGAGCATCCATTCAGAAACTTTGATATTGAGCCATTCGCACTTTGCGAACGAGTAGTCCATTAGGCTGGTAAATGTTACTTCCTACTGGTTACGTTGGAAATTGAGACATTAGAGTAGTTTCAGCGACGTATCCGAATTAAATTTTTTCCCAAGTTACTAAATGAGGCATATTTAGGAGGTACAGTGGCGGACTTAGTGGTATGCCCTCATGCAGAGCCGGGTAAATAACATCTCGATAACTAAATTTTTGCTCTTCATGCAATGCGCTGTCACATATAGTTTCAGAATTTTCAGTATCACCGGCTGGCTAGTTACAAATGGACGCAACCTTCTTTAAACAGGATGTCAAGATAATATACTGAACTCAAGGTGTGGGAGATTTATAAAGAAAGAAATATAGCCACAACTCATTTATCAAATTTTTAGAGTAGTTTCACTATAGCAGGCAGATATTTTATTATTTCAATTCAAACGAACTGTTTAAATATGAATATAATATAAAATATAAATAAGCAAATAATAAAAAAAAAAAAAATCCCAGATATCTGTTCACATAAATTTGCACAATAACCAAGAACTGAATCAATCCAATAGATGTTATATATCACCTAGACTAAAATGTACTAGTCCAAAGTCGAAAATACTCTGACCTTGTGCTGTCCTTGATATTAAATTATTTAAATATTTTAATATTAGCCTTCTACATATTCAATTTCAAAAAATTAACTTTAATAATTATAACTTCAGGAATTAAATTAAAATAATATCATATGAGTACCACTTACGACATATAAAATAAACATTCATTATAAGACATCGAAATGATATAACAAAATCCAATAACTAAAAATTGTTAACCAAAATCCTCTAAATTGAATATTTTGAGTAGACAAAATTTTGTTTCTGCTGATCATTCTTATGAAAACATATATCTTCCAAAAATGTTTAACATAATCTTAAGAATTTCATCTTAAAACTATCTTACTTAGAATATTCAATATTATTGGATATCTAACTAAGTTACTTTCTATAAATTCTCAATATATGTAAAAACATTACTGAAAAACACGTTTAAAGAGAGACTTTGCTTCGTCAGTACTCAAATAATTATTTATATTCAATAAAATATAACATCAGTCAACAACAAATATTTACTCACCCTTCAACAATTTAGAAAACTTCTGGTAAATGTATACTGAAAAATTTAAATGGAGTGTGAGGTTAACTACAAATAAATAATTCTGTGGTTTACCCTTGATCTAAAAGATTGAAAGACAATTTAACGGCCTCTGTTATAGCACAAGGAATATCTGTACAAAGAATGTTGAGGAAACCAAATAATTATCTATTATGAATAAAATAACATAAATAGAGGTTAATACTTGATAGAAGGTATATAAAATTATTTAAATATTTTAATATTAGCCTTCTACATATTTAATTTCAAAAAATTATATTGAATATAATTCCTGAAGTTATAATTATTAAATATAATTTTTTCAAAATCAAATATGAAGAAGGCTAATATTAAAATATTTAAATAATCTTATATACCTTCTATCAAGTATATAATTCCTGAAGTTTTAATTATTAAATATAATTTTTTTAAATTGAATATGTAGATGGTTAATATTAAAATATTCAAATAATTTTATATACCTTCTATCAAGTATTAACCTCTTTTTATGTTATTTAATTCATAATATATAATTATTTGGTCTCCTTAACATTCTTTATACAGATAGTCCTTGTACTATAACAGAGGTCGTTAAATTGTCTTTCAATCTTTTAGATCAAGGGTAAACCACAGAATCATTCATTTGTAGCTACCCTCACACTCTATTTAAATTTTTCAGTATTAATTTACCAGAAGTTTCCTAAATTCTTGAAGGGTGAGTAAATATTTTTTGTTGTATGTTGTATTTTATTGAATATGAATTATTTGAGTACTGACGAAGCAAAGTCTCTCTTAAACCTTGTTTTTCAGTAATGTTTTCACATATATTGAGATTTTATAGGAAGTAACTTAGTTAGATATCCAATAATATTGAATTAAGTAAGATAGTTTTATGATGAAATTCTTATGATTATGTTAAACATTTTTGAAAAATATTTGTTTTCATAAGATTGATCAGCAGGAACAAAATTTTCTCTACTCAAAATATTTAATTTATAGGATTTTGGTTAACAATTTTTATTCATTGGATTTTGTTATATCATTTGGATGTCTTATATGAATGTTTGTTTTATATGTGTTATATGATATAAGTGGTACTTATATGACATTATTTTAATTTAATTCCTGAAGTTATAATTATTAAATATAATTTTTTGAAATCAAATATGTAGAAGGCTAATATTAATATATTTAAATAATTTTATATACCTTCTATCAAGTATTAACCTCTATTTATGTTATTAATATTAAATGGTCAAGAGATCAATCCTCAACTACAACCTTTTAGTGCCTGAATTATACCAATCCAATAAGCAGATGGTCAACTTATAAACGATCCGTCCCCTTCACTTATGGAGGTCCAAAGCTCTATCTTGAAATTCTAAACCTCTTTTTGTTCAACGCACGTCATGAAATGAGTACCAGTCTAGAAAGTATCCGGAAAATCAAAGCTCAATTGTACTTATTTAGTATATATTTTCAATTCTTTAATTAGAAAGTTTTAACAAAATATTCATTATTTACTTATACAACCTCCATTAAACTGTAAATACTTGACTAAACGGAACTAGATCACCTCAATAATTTTCGGTGATGGTAGAGCAGGACTGTAGAACTGACTGAATTAAATCATCTTTATTTCTTGGCACTGCTCGTTCAACTTCAATCTTCATTAGTTTCCATATGTCTTCAAATTCTTGATTGTTTCGGTCTCTACTTGACGGAAATTCATCGTAAATGATTTAAAGTAAAACACTTTATTTCCGCTTATTTTTATTTTTCAACGACAATTGTTTCGTCAATTACATATTGACTTCGTCAGGTGAGTATGGTTACTTCCAGTAAACATACTCACCTGACGAAGTCAATATGTAATTGATGAAACAATTGTCGTTGAAAAATAAAAATAAGCGGCAATAAAGTGTTTTACTTCAAATCATTTTCCATATGTCTTCAGTGGAAGTAAGATCTGGTGAAGCTGCTGGCCATGAAACGGTTGTCACTTGGTGATCTTGCATCCAAGTTTGAGTAAATGCCAAAGTATGGCATCTGGCTCTGGATATAAAGCATGCCCCGTTTCCAGGAGAAAATCGTTTAGAATACCACAATACTTTTCACTATTAATGGTACCATCAACTATAAAGAGAGGCGTAGCACTATGCTGATATATTGCTCCCAAAGGAATTATTTTGGTGGCAAATTGAGAAATTTGAATGGTAACAGGTTGTTTTGGTAGGATTTTTGAGTGATTTCCATCAAGTTGGAAACAAGTTTCATCAGATATAAAGACATTATTAAAATTATCTTCTTGAAAACGTTGACAGAATTCTATCCTTCTTGTCATTATAGGGTTTTTTTTTGGTTTCCTTCAAACTGACAAAGTTGATTACTAAGTGAGTATTAATGAATTTCACAACTATCACTTCACGTGGTATTCATAAACATACTAATAAGAGGAGATGAATACATTACCTTTGTAAAAAAAAGCAAAATATTGAAATGTATAGGGATCGAACAAATATGTATAAGAAAGTTCTAATTGAAGGAAAGGTGTAATATTTGGGATATACTTTTATGCCAATGGAGAAGAGAGGAATGAGGAATTTCTTTTTCGAAAATAACAGACCTATAGTAAATATAGCAAACCATGAAAAGAATTTCTTCTTTACAATTTATTCCACACTTGTTTTGAAAGACCAGCATTGGAAACGAGTTCTTACGCTTTTGCTGATGATACTTATATAATAGTGTCTTCCCAAGATCTAGAATCTGTGACTGTTGGCTTAACAACTGCTTTATCGAACCTCAGTGAATGGTGCATCTACAATTCACTAATTCTTATTTCTGTTAAAACAAACATCATGTTTTTTCCAGCATCAGGACGAATGTTAGTTTTCCAGCGTGCATTAACTTTGGAAACCAGCGAATACCAACAAACTCAAGTTCAAGGAAAAAATCGATTTTAGATACTGATTACCCCTAGACTTCAAGACCATAGATTCAAAACAAAACTGGCCACACGCAATTTTCTACAAGAAACGACCTATTTAACACGAACAATAAACCATAAAGAACGACTGCCGGTCTTTAATTACTTGGTCCCGGAACTTAGCACTATATTCAATTTCTCTAATTCTTCTGACTCAATTCTTAAACTTCAAAATAATTATTATAATGCTAAATTATGAGATCAATTCGAGCCTCGCACCACGATCTTTTCTCGACGATCTTACTAGTTTTTCCGACGTGTCAAGACTCTCCCTAACAAAATCTATTTGGGCCTTTCAATAACTCGTACGCGTCGGTTTTCTCCTTCCGAATTTTTGATCCGTTCACCCGCTCAAAATTGCAACTTAGCACTTCTCAAAATTTCAGCTCTTTACCTAACCACACGTGTTAATTTTAACGTCAGCGTTTTTCTCTGGAAATTTCCGTTCCTAAACCCATCTGAAGGAATATGTTTACGTTTCGTACAATTAACTGTTATGAACTTTTTAATGTGTAGTTTGTTATTATAATATATAGGCCAAAGTAAAATAATTTCCTTTCCTGAAACCGCCGTACGTACGTGCCAGGTAAGCGAATTCCTAAGTTAAACATTAAGTGGTCTAGAGATTAGAATAAACAAATTAATTCTGGGGAATTGAACCTCGCGTTGAATTCGCTTTTGTCCAATGAATTAACCCCTGTATCATTACAGCCCTTTCATGAATTCTGAACCTTGTTGGTTTACCACAAACCATACTCTTTTGCAAAATTTAAAGACTTCTGTCTTAGAATATGAATGACTGTGTTCCTCTGATATTTGTATTGATTTGTTTTGACATGTTTCTACTTTATTGTCCATCTGTGTGATAATGATTTTGGAAATAAATATTATTATTATTGAAATCTATATAGTGAGAGTGAACAAGTCTGCTATAATACGGTATTAGATGGACCATTCTGCGTTAGAAAATGATCCATTTTCCTTGCATCTTTGATGACATAAGACACTTAAATCTTTCCATGTAACGTGACATTCTCAAGGTAGGTCTACCGAATGTCTCTTATTCGAACTATGAAATTTTATTGCTTTTGAAGACTTAGCTTATTTCTTCTCACATAAGACAGATCTAGACTGATTCAGTGCGAGAATGTTATATTCAAAAGAGACAGAGATTTATTCGCATTTATTATTGTTGACGTAGTTCAACTAATAGCTTGCCGATTGTCAAATTGTTGACAAATTAATTGGCATTACTTATAGCGTAATATCAAATTCTTCGGATGGAATTAACAGTGACTCAAGAAATATATTTTGTTTCTGTTATGTGTTCGAGTTTTTCTTCACTTTCTCATCATCGTTTCCCTGAGTCGTTCTGCTGTGTATGATGAGGCATAATCAGGGATCAAAATGACTTCGTGTTGCTTCTTTTCTACATTCAGCTCATTACTCAATTAATGCTCGATTGAAATTGATCGCTTCCTGTTGGTAGCGTTCCATGTTAACGGTTTCACTAGGTTTTAGCAGCCAATAATAGATTAAACCCTTCCTTCCGAAGGCCTTGCAGTGGATGTCGATGGTTTCCTTGGAGTCGCTCCCCAGGCATTAGATCTTGACGAGATGGGGGCGCTTGTCATGACCCTAGTTTCGTCCCGGCGAAATGAAGGGTTAAGTCTTGGTGCTTAACGTAATGCCATTCGCGCCAGTCACTGGACCTGTATGGTGGAAGATCACCGAATGGAGCCCTAGTTTTGCCGTTCTGGTGAAATGGAGGGCTAAGCCGGTTGGTTAACTCAGTGATAGGGAGTCTGTCGCAGCACAGGGCTTCTCCCACAAAACTAGCGTACTCTACTCTATCGCAGTAAATCTCCGGAGTTTTCTGTGCAATGGCCGTTATGTAGCATACTACGTTACCTCGGAGGAGTGGAATGCCCTCAGGTGTTACTTGTACCACCTGGCCTTTCCATTGGTGTTGGACTCGAGGGCTCGAGGGGGGAGTGGTTGAAAGTCCGCATGCTGGACTAAGGAGGTATTTCATTTATCTGTTCGCAGCCCCCATGTTCGGGATTCTCATGAAATGACTCGGGGTTCAGCGGGACTTGACGGTTCGACCGGCCTCGTCCTGGACCCGGATCAATGCGTAACTTTTTAGGGTTCTTGTGGGTTTTTGTGGATCTCGACGAAGTGGCTTAGCCGTTAGTGCTTGACGCCAGGATCAATCAAAAGATCGCACATGGGTTCAGTGGGTCATGACATACAGGCCGTGTTGACGGTGCTCGTACCAGGATCAGGAGGGGTTCTTGCTTCGTGCGATGATATGGCATAATCCTTATCACACTTTCTACCTCTAGGGGAAGACTGCTGAATAGTCACGTGGTGAAAGAGCTATGCTCGTATGCCAATACGAAATCCTGCTAGAATTCACGTTTTCCTGCATTCACCCATGATTTACGACGCTCAGGATTTTCATAATTTATTCAGTTTTCATCACTTGCTACGATTCGGTGAGAAAAATTTACATTTTATTTGTTTTTCGATAACGACATCCCCAAGCTAACAAAATTTTGCATAACTTGGCAGAAATTAACCACTTTATTCCATATTTTATTAGATTTTTATTTCCTCACGAAAAAAAAATTCAGTAATTCTTTCGTTCATCAAATCGTCAATTGCATTGTGAATTCAGTTCGGGAGAGAGAATATTCATAATGCAAATATACCTTTCCTTAACAGCACGGATAAGACAAGATGAAAAACTTCAATCTGACGTGGAATGCTTTCAAATGGGCTCTACGGAAGAATGAGACATAATAAAGATTATCTTTTAGTGTTTCAATTCGGTGTCCTAAGACGCTCTCCGCTCTCAGGTGGCATAGAACCAAAACTGTTGTCGAAATTCAGCGTTGAATTTATTCTCAACTGGGAGCTCGACTTTTCAAGTATTTCAGGACGAGGAAGAAATGCTTTGTGCTTTAATCTCATCTGCGTGTAATAATAATATCAATTGATTTAGTGATGAAACACGTGCTACAGATGTTATTTTTGGGAGTTTGTAGCTTGAAAGTATTTAATCCAGAATTACGTTTCAGAATAATTCTTTTTCAAAGGATGTTATCATCTTTAGGCTCATTTATTTCGTATATTTTACATAAACTAAATTTAAGACCTTTTTCAACATGAAAAATATCAAAATTGTATGAAAAATATTGGCAGATGTTTCGCAGAATGTAGTCTTTCTTATATTTATCAAAACATCCTTAGTATTCAAATAAATGGATTCTGAAATTTTTTCCTGTCTTACCAATATAGATTTTTTAGCAATCTAGGCAATTGAGTTTATTTATATCTGATAATTGAAATTCATTCGTGTTTGTTATATTTTTTCGAGGAATTTGCTGATATTTTTGTTGATTTCAATACTTTCTTTTGAGGGTAGTTATTTTAATTATATATTGATATTTCCATATTGAGTTAGGCTAACTTATCTGGTTACTTTAGGTCGATGCCAAAGAAAACTGGCAGCAACTACTTCGATTGAAGTTTTCTCCCTATGATAGAAAAGGATAGTTCACTTCCACCATTTCTAAAAGCTAAGGTCAATCTCTTAACGCAGATATTCACTGCTTATTCGACTATCGAAACTTTTGGTCGGGAATCTCCAACAATTCCAACTGGTTAATCTAGGATGAGGGATATATACTTCAGATCACGGATCATTCGTCGAGTGCTTGGTGGACTCACTTCCAAGAAATCAACAAAAAGTGTTCACCAGAAAATACACCTGTTCTCTGTAAGATGTTCACTATGTCATATAGGGAAGGAATTTTCCCTGATTCATGGAAGGCCTCTGCCCAGTAGCGATATCAATGTGCCGAAAATGACGAAAGGCAGCTGTCAATCTCGAAATACCTGCAGAGCAAATGTCTCATCAGACAATATGGTTTTCACAGACACCAATCAAGAAGTGACCTCTTCAGCTATGTGACGCAAGTGTGGACAAGGGATATTGAGCGCTATGAAGATTCTAGGTCTGTTTTTCTGTCCAAGGATTTCAATCGTATCTAGCATAAGGCTTATCTGAATAATCTATCTTCGTATGGTTTTCACGGCAGTCTCTGCGATTGGATGAAGAGTTTCCTCAGCAACAGGAACATTTATGTGGTCATATCGGTTATCGTTGGAGCTCTTCCTGATCCACATAAACGATCTTCCCTGTATTACCGAGAACCACATTGCGAGCTTTGCGGATTACAGCACGCTAATGTCTTCTTTCATCAGTAACGAACCTTTGAACACCGTTGAGTTTCACCTGCATAAATGCCAGCACATCGATTCCCTCAACGAAGATCTCCAAAAGATGAACAAATCGCGTCAGCGGAATCTGGTGCAATTCTATTTCTCGAACACACAAATAATAACTCTTTCTTGGACAACTCAGTTAGAAGTACAATAAACTTATTTAATATTATCGTGAATGTTCATTACGTATGTTCAATAAGGAAGTCTGAAAAATGTATTAGGTGATTATTAAGAGTATTTAATTATATTATTATACACTCATATATCGGGTGTTTTTTTAGAGTGATCGAACTTTCGATAGGGATAACTGTGATTTAACAGAAGGAAGAAGCCATGTTGTTTTGACAGTTCGGTTCAGTAAGCATTGACAAATTATCATGGAAAGACTCACGTCGCAAAAAACAGTGTTCTATTCGCTAAGCTTATAGAGCACTTCGTGAAATTTATGGTTTACATAATCCTGCATCAGAGCAGCTTATTCGTCGAACTATCGATAGAATTCGGACAAAATGTTCTCTACTCGATGCAACAACAACAAGACAAAGAACTGTACGTACAGAATAAAATATTGCTGCAGTAAGTCATAGTGTAAATAATGATCCAGATTTGTCTATTCGTCGACGTTCACAACAAGTTGGACTCTCTGCATCCACCACATGGAAAATTTTGGGTAAAGATCTTCATCTACACCCATACAAGATCCAACTGGTTCAAGAACTAAAGCCGCTTGACCATAATAAGCGTCGTTTGTTTGCTGATTGGGCCCTAGAACAGCTTGAAGTTGATCCACTTTTTTATCCTATAATTGTGTTTAGTGATGAAGCTCATTTCTGGTTGAACTCTAATAAACAAGCAAAATTGCCGTATATGGAGTGAAAACAATCCTCAAGAAGTTCTGCAGGTTCCATTGCATCCTAAAAAATGCACTGTATGATGAGCTTTACACGCTGGAGGCATCATCGGTCCATATTTCTTTGAAAACTATGCTGAAACTAATGTTACAGTGAATGATGCTCATTACCGATCGATTATCAATGACTAATTGTTTCAAGATTTGAATGGTATCGACGCAGAAATGTTTTGCTTCCAACAAGATGGTGCTATTCGTCATGCTGCTACCGTAACAATTGATTTATTGAAAGAAAGATTTGGCGATCACATTATTTCGAGAAATAGTTCAATAAATTGGCCTTCAAGATCATACGACATAACTCCACTGGATGATTTTCTTTTGGGTTATGTCAAGTCATTGGTTTATGCTGATAAACCAGAAATGATAGACGCTTTGGAAGCCAACATAACTCGTGTTATTGGTGAAATAAGGTCTGAATTACTCGAAAAAGTAGTCCAAAATTAGCTCGGTCGAATGCGGTTCCTCTGAGCTAATCGTTGTGGACATTTTTGCCGGAAATTATTTTTAAAACATAAATGTCATAAAATTATTTTTCAAATAAAAAAAATTTGGCTTCAATCTAAATTTAAATGTGTTTTATTCCAGTTTAAATTTCTATCACTCTAAAAAGAACACCCTATATATACAAGCTGTACAGTGTTAAAACATTGTATCAGTTTGTTTCATATTGAAGTCAATCCTTGAGCACTTTTTTTGAAGTATGAAAATTCTGTCAATTGCAACCTTTTCAATTTTTAGTTTAGTTCCTTTTTGTACTCCTTCAAGGATGGTCGAAAGACTGAAAGACGTGTCACGATTCTGAATAAGTGGTGAAACATAAAAACTGTGTGAAATTTTTTTTTGAATAAAATTGTTAATTTTTAATTTACTTGGATTGAGAAACTGTAAACAATTCATGTTTAATAAAAATTCAACGACGTCAATTAAATATGCGGACTTATTGTGGCCTGTCTCTTACGTAGCAATAAAATAAACTATGCGCATTCGAGTGCCTTCGTTATTCTTGCGAAGTTTTTCGTGCTCATCGTATGAAATATGTTGTTCCAAACCAAATCGAACCAAGCTTCAAACGACGCTTAAGAAATATGTTATAGTATCGCATTGGTAACTTTCCATTTGGCAATGGCGAGGCAATAAACTCCTAATGCACTTGGCATTTTCGCTGCCCATTATGAATACGAAATAAATTTGTAATCAAGTTGGCACAGAACCTCCCTGGAAAATGTGTTCATTCATCGTCCGTCCATTATTCATGCTAGAAACTGACACGTTTAAGAAAAATGAAGCCCATTTTATTTTTCGGCTCGCGTACAGTTGGTATTGTCGGTTTGGGGTCACATGTTGAAGCCATTCTGTGGTTGAGGATATTGCAGGATTCACAGTCGGAGTTTTCCACAACGCAGGATGTTATTCCCATTCAGAGGCACACAGTTCAATGTAATTGTTTGCTTTTGGTTTTGGGGAATTTGCATACGAGTTTCATGTTTCGCAGAGGGAAAAATTATTGTGTTTTCCCTTACATGTTCGGACAAGCTCTACCATACAATGAACTGGTATATTTTACATATACTAAGCTAATATTAGGAATAAAAGTAACGACAAGAAGACGATGCGAAATTTCGTGAGGATCGTGGGTCATATGAAGCGCTTAAAACTTTTCTAACATTTTCATCAATCAAAATTGTTTGAAATTACGTGATCTGATCAATTCGAATGTATCGGGGTAGCCACTTGATTAGATCGAATCATTCCATGTATGACACGTGAATTTCAGGCACGATGGCAACCTCATTCATGCAAATAGGGCTGTTGATTTACTCGAGTGTGTATATTATCTGGATCATGTCCAATACTAAACAGACGTCCGAAATCACTATCTGGTGTTTGCCTGCTGCAATTTGGTCCTCTCAACTGTATCTGCACGAGGCACAATTATTTGTTCATTACTGTGCGTATTTGTCTCTGACACAATCACAGAAGGCTGAGCGCCTGATATATGTTGAGATTTCTCGTTGTTCCTTTGGATTACAGCGATAAAGCCATATGGTCTCAGTATTGAATGACACTAGCTCGAATTAGGTATATAATTTAAAATTTGCCCATGTTTTTTCGATTGCTCTGCTACACAGAAGCTTCATTAACTACTTTCTTTCATTACATTCTGTCGAAATTCAGTTTGTCAGAAATAAACATCAACATAGCGAATTAATTGTTAGGTTTTAATGAACACGGAGAAATTTTAAATAATATAATAATAAGATAATTGCTGGATCAATTCTCCAGAACCTTCACAGATTTCAATCTGGATAAGTCTCATCAAAACAGTTAGAATTAAATTTCAAAAAACAACAAGAACAACAAAAACACAGACACGCACACACATATATATATATATATATATATATATATATATATATATATATATATATATATATATATATATATATATATATATATATATATATATATATATATATATATATATTATCATAAAATAATGAGAAGAGGTTTTTTACTCGATAGAAGGAATATTACATAATTTGAATATCAAAAAAAACAGATTTAATCTGTTAGTCTCCTACAGTTTTAATTGAAAAAAAATTATTTTTTTATTTTTAGAATTAAATTAATGTCTTATAAGCACAGCTTATATATAATGGACATATAAAATCAAATATCAAATGGAATAAATAAACCAACAAATACAAATTGTCAATTAAAATTAAAAAATTTTATTTCTGATCTTACAATCATTAAAACTAATTCCTTTTCCAAAATACAAAACATAATTTTAAGGACTTCTCAGAAAACATGTATTATATCTTCAAAAATCAATAAGAATTCCGATAAGGTCTTCATCGGTCCAACTTCACATTTCAAAAAATAAAATCAGTCAACAACAAATATAACTTACCTACAGATTTCTTGTTATCCTCGTTTGAACACCAACTTTAACATCCAAGATAATCTATGGTTCGTCACAAAAATCACAGAAAGCTGTAAGGTATTATATAGTTTTCTTTAAACCCCCTGATATCCAATAATGAGTTTTATTCAAACCTAGTACAATTACATATTTCATTATAAGATATCATGTGGTTTAAAGAAAACCATATAATACGTTACAGCTTTCTGTGATTTTGTTGACGAGCATAGAATATCTTGGACTTTTGGTGTTCAAACGAGAATAACAAGAAATCTGTGGTTAAGTTGTATTTGTTGTTGATTGATTTTATTCTTTTAAATGTGAAGTTGCACCGATGAGACCTTATTGAAGATATAATACATGTTCTTGAGAGATTTTTGAAGTAACTTATTTAAATATACTGAATATGTCAAATAAATTATATTTTCTCAATCCTTAAAATTATGTTTTGTACTTTTGAAAAGGAATTAGTTTTCATAATTGTAAGATCAGAAACAAAATTTTGTTTCCTTCAAATATTTATTTTTTTTATTTTAATTGACAATTTATATTTTCAGTCCATTTGATATTTTATATTGAGTTTTGGTTTTATACGTCTATCAAATATAAGCTTTGCTTATAAGACATTAATTTAATTGTAAAAATTTTTTTTAAATTAAAATTGTAGGGGACTAGGAGATTAAATCTATTTTGATATTCAAATTCAAATATATATTATCATCACATGTGGTGGAAATTAACTAAAAAAGAATCAGAAGAAATATAGAATATTGACCAAATTATTTAGACATCACCTTATATGTTTCGGCTGGATATTAAAGAACGATGGAACTTGTGATTCTATAACATCCAATCGAAACATATATGTATAAGGTGATTTCTGAATAATTTGGTAATTTTTTTATATTTCTGTTGATTCTTTATTCATTTCCACCAAATATGATGAAAATATATATGTCTATAAAGTGATGCAGTGTATCTAGGACATGTTTTTTAAAATTTAATTCCAAATGTTTGCATCAGATTGAATTGTCTAGTAAAGTAGAAATGAAAGAGGAAAAGGCTTCTTACTTGACAGACAAGATATAACAAAATTTGAATATCAAAACAGATGTAATCTGTCAGTCTTCTACAATATTAATTTCAACAAAATGTTTTATCCAAAAAACTTTTAGAATTAAATTAATGTCTTATAAGCACAGCTTATATTTAATGGACATATAAAATCAAAACTCAATATACAATATCAATGGAATAAATAAACCAACAAATATAAATTGTCGATTAAAATTAAAAAATAAATATTTGAAGGAGACAAAATTTTGTTTCTGATCTCACCATTATAAACACCAATTCCTTTTCAAAAATATAAAACATAATTTGAGGATTATTTGAAATATTCAAATATTTAAATAAGTTAATTCAAAAATCTCTCAAAACATGTATTATATCTTCAAAAAAAATTTAAGATTCGATAATCTCTTCAACGGCCCTAAATCAAATTTAAAAATCAAAATCAACCAACAATAAATATAACTTACCTAAAAGTGTTCCCTGGATCATTGCTTGAAAAACTAACTTTAAAATCAAGATATTCTATGTTCGTTACCAGATTTTTGAATTAACTTATTTAAATAATTAAAATATATTGAATATTTCAAATAAATTATATTTTTTGAAAAATCCCTAAATTATGTTTCATATTTTTGAAATGGAATTAGTTTTCATAATTGTAAGATTAGAAACAAAATTTTGTCTCCTACAAATATATACTCGTATTCATTAATTTTAATTGACAATTTATATTTGTTGGTTTATTTATTCCAGTTGATATTGTATATTGAGCATTGATTTTATACGTCTTTAAATATAAGCCGTGCCTATAAGACATTAATATAATTCTAAATGATTTTTGAATAAAAAATTTTGTTGAAATTAAAATTGTAGAAGACTGACAGATTAAATCTGTTTTTATATTGAAATGTTGTCTAGTAAACATAAGGTTTTTTTATATATTTTTCAATGATTAATTTTGTTATTCAAATAACTCCTTATTGAAGAGATTTGGGTCCGAATTTATTAGGTTCTTTCTCTGGAGAAGGTGCTTATATTCTTTAAAAAAGGGAAAATAAAAAAAGGCCTTTTAGATTTATATGTTGAACATTTTTTGGTGATGGAACTTGTGATTCTTTAACATCCAATCGAAACATATATGTATAAGGTGATGTCCAAATAATTTGGTAATTGTTTTACATATCTTTTGATTCTTTATTAGTTAATGTCCACCACATGTGATGATAATATATATGTCAATAAAGTGATACAGTGTATCGAGGACATGTTTTTTAAAATTTAATTCTAAATGTTTTCATGAGATTTATTCACGTTTAAATGTGTAGAGGTTCTTGATAATTTCAGCTGATATCTGTAATCAAATACTCCCTCATAGTTATTCTCAAAACTACTAAATTAGTTGTTAAAATCTGCGATTATATAATTAACTTGAGATGTGCAAACACAGAAGCTTCACTCAGTACTTTTGGTCATCATTTAAATTCTCCCTTATGATTATATGAATTTCAAAGCGTTAATTGTGGAAATTTAGGTAATAAAAAAAAATTATTCCGTTTCCTATTTCAAATATTATTTGTGGGGAAAATGATTAGCCAACAGCGATACATTTGGAAACACCCTGTATTCGAAATGGGGGGTAATATTTTCGGTTTTATCTCGAGAATACTTCATTATCCTCACCCACACATTAATAATAGGGTATCTTTCTTTCCATTCCATTTCTCTAGGGTTCCATTCTCAAGAGAATATTCTGCTGGGGCATAATGTATATAACGCTATAAATTTCTTCAAGGATATACCGTTTATCACAAGCAAGAACGTGTCTTTCCTTCATCAGACATTTACGACAAACGCTGAATTTTTGATACAACTGACTAGATCCTATTCGATAATGAAATGATTTTATGGAAAAATTAGACAGGATATTCCACGATTAGAGAGATAAACTTGGGATGAGGTTAAAATGCTTATATGCGAGTCTGAATAATTTTCATCTTAGGGCCTTATTTCTTGCTTCAAGAAGAACTGGGTGGGCCAAATAGAGTTTGGATAAAATATATTGATTTCTCACATGATGAAATATTTTGGATATGAATAAGGTAGACAAATGCTGTTTCACAAAAATTTCATTAACTCGTATGTTGTTGACATATACAGGCTGTCCTAACGAAAATTTGACCCCCCAAAACTCAGAAACGAAGAATTTTCGAATATTAAAAAAAAAGGTCAACTTTTGTTTTGAGGGTGACCAATTTCCACTCATGATGGAAATATTTTGTATGAGCCGAAGAAATTTCCAGATATTCGAGTAGGTCCAACTTTTTGCTTTCGATACCTGAACGTAAAATTTCGGTTTTACCAAAGTCTATGAAGTGGTTTTCTTTTATGAATGTTTATCTTATTAATAGAGTTTGCAGAAATTTAGTTTATTATTTGAATATGCTAATTATGAGCATTACGGATAATATGGTCCGAACGTTTTTTACGCGTTTGTAGCGTGAAAATATTGAGTGTTCATTCCTTTACTTGAATAAGCCCGCAAAGGTATGCCTTGTATGTAAATTTGCATTCTCTAGATGGCGCTAGTGTATGATTTATACCTTAGTGTCTCTGTGTATAGTGAATATAGATACTTGACAGAGTTGTAGTCACTAGCCTACATTGCACTGATGAAAACCAACCAGTTCGAAACGTGCGCATGTCTGCAATTTACCCCTGTGATCAATAAAACCATATCAAGTTCATTTGAGTAAAGAATTATTGTGCAGATATATGTTACACTGTCTCGAGAACTTTCTGTTATCATAGCTCGCACTCCTTATTAATGATATTTGGTAGAGATCAATTTTAGTAATTTATTTGAATGTAAATATCAAAGTTCAACCTTTCTAATGAACTCATAAATTCGAAAAAATGTTCATTTGTTTTTTATTCATAGTCGACCAGAAATGGTAACTAAACATGGAAATTGTTAGTATTATTGAACTGTTTCAGCCCTCACTATTTGGTAGTTGATCATAATTAAACCAATTTTTTTATTATTATGTGAACCTAGCATATTGTAAAACATCTAAAAATTGTTGGTAGTTAAACATAGTGATAAAAAAATTTGTATTTGTTAGTAATATTCAAGACAAAGCGTATCGGCCTGAGAGGGGCATATACATAGCGTAGTATTTAAATCTGGATAAAGTATGGTATCGGGTATTTTTTTAGAGTGATAGAACTTTCGATATGGGTAACTGTGATTTGGCAGAAGGAAGGAGCCATGTTGTATTGACATTTCTGTTCAGTAAGCATTGACAAATTATCATGGAAAGACTCACGCTGCAACAACGTTTACAAATTGTTGAAATTTATTTTCAAAATCAGTTTTCTATTAGCCAAACTTGAAGAGAACTTCGTGAAATTTATGGTTTACATAATCGTCCATCAGAGCAGCATATTCGTCGAACTATCGATAGATTTCGGACAACATTTTCTCTACTCGACAACAACAACAAGACAAAGAACTGTACATACAGAAGAAAATATCGCTGCTGTAAGTCATAGTGTTAATGATGATCCAGATTTGTCTATTCGTCGACATTCAAAACAAGTTAGAGTCTGTGCATCCACAACATGAAACATTTTGCGTAAAGATCTTGGTCTACACCCATAGAAAATCCAACTGGTTCAAGAACTAAAGCCGTCGTTTGTTTGCTGATTAGACCCTAGTACAGCTTGTTGATCCACTTTTTTATCGTCAAATTGTGTTTAGTGATGAAACTCATTTCTGGTGGAACGGCTATGTAAACAAGCAAAATTGCCGTATGTGGAGTGAAAATAATCCTCAAGAAGTTCTGCAGGTTCCATTGCATCCTGAAAAATGCACTGTATGGTGTGCTTTACACGCTGGAAGCATCATCAGTCCATATTTCTTTAAAAACGAAGCTGGAGCTAATATTACAGTGAATGGTGCTCGTACCAGATCGATGATTATTTGTTTCGAAATTGGAATAGTATCGACCCAGAAGTGTTTTGGTTCCAACAAGATGAAGCTACACCTCATGCTGCTACCATAACAATTGATTTATTGAAAAAAAGGTTTTGAGATGACATTATTTCGAGAAATAGTCCACTTAATTGGCCTCCAAGATTATGCGGCATAACTCCACCTGATTATTTTATTTGGAGTTATGTCAAGTCATTGGTTTATGCTGAAAAGCCAGAAACAATAGGCGCTTTGGAAGCCAACATAACTCGTGATATTGATGAAATAAGGCCTGAATTACTCGAAAATGTGGTCCAAAATTGGTCTGGTTGAATGCGGTTCCTTAGAGCTAGTCGTGGTGGACATATGCCGGAAATTATTTTCAAAACATAAATGTCATAAAATTATCTTTCAAATAAAAAAAATTGGCTTCAATCCTAATTTAAATGTGTTTCATTTCAATTTAAAGTTCTATCACTCTAAAAAAACACCCGATACTTTATGGATTCACTCTTGACCTATGGACGAATATCCAACAATTCATTCTCCAACTTCCGGCGAACGCAACGATCTCTATTATTTTGTTACCTCAATAAAACTCCGATTCTGTTATTGTGAAACCATATCATTTTATTCGTCGATGTTTGCCGTACGTGTCTTAGTCCTATATCGAATTTTGGACCGACAGACTGATATTACACGAGGGCGATTCTTCACAATAAGAAAAGGAATAAATGAACTTGGAGAAAGATTGAATCAAGGGAAGGCAAGGCACTTCCGTCGATTGGAAATCTGAGGATTTGCACTCCATATGTAGGAGATATGTTTGAATGAGTTCTTGTGCACAATAGAGAGATCGCTTCATTTAGAATTGCAAGAAATGGTAAAATTCTTTACTGGAATCATTCCTAACAAGATGTTTGTGTCAAAATTTGAGGTAAAAGAGATACTTCAAATATTGTTTAACAAAAATCTGTTACACTCAGAAACATTTCGTATCTTTAATAATGAAAATTTAGGTAATTATATATTTTAAACAGTTAATCCTTTAAAAGGGGTCTATATATTTTTAGATGATTTTTTCCAATATCTTGAATATCAAGTAGATAAATGCCTTAGATGCACTGTTTTTTTCCAGTTGACATATAGAATTAACAAATATCATCCAGTATCAAAAGGGGATAAAATAATCTACAGAAATATAAAAGAGTGACCGCAATTATATTACCTATCACAATCTATTCAGAACAACTGTTTCGTAACGATAGTATTATAATGAACAAGCTTTCTACGCCACTGCTTGCGAAGATCGAGAAACCCCGGAAATTGCTGGAAATTCAAAAGTACATCTTCTAAGCGGACACGGCAGTCCCATGGAGGCAGTGTGATACGATACAGTTACACAGTTACGACTACAGTTACATACGATGTAGTGCAGTAGAAATAAATCCTGTACATTAACAAACGTTACAATGTAACGAAACGCGTCATGTGTTAGCTCATAATAATAAAAAGAAATCAATGTATCTACACACATCGTCAAAAGACTTGACACCCCTAGGTTTCTCAAGAAATGAACAATTTATGTTCTGAAAATGAAATGAATAATTTCCTCTATTCCAACCGTAATATCTTTGATATAAAATCCTTGTTTGTTACTCTTTGCTTTATGTAGGATAAGACAAAATCGGAAAAATGAGAAAATCGATATCGATTATTTAATTTTGATCAATTATAGTTATTCCACAACTAAATCCAAATTCAACAGTCCGTATTACCACATCTACTTTCAATCAACTGCTCCATACGCTAGGCATCAAGTCATTAATGAAATTTTCAGGCATATCGTTCCATTCTTCCTGAAGGGCTAAAGTCAATTCCTGAAAAGTTGAAGGTGGGTTTTGGCGACTGGATATTGCTCGCCCTAAGTAATCCCATACGTGCTCAACTGGATTAATGTCTGGTGAGTTTGTTGGCCACTTCATTCTCTGGATATTGTTCTCTTGAAAAATGTTTTGAACCCTTCGTGTGCGATGTGGTAGGGCGTTATCATCCTCATAAATGAAATTACCCTCAAATTCGTTGCGCAGTGAAACAATGATTGGTTCAAGGATGTTTTCTACGTAGATGGCACCAGTCATTGTTCGTTCAACGATAATAAGAGGGGTGCGGCAACCGAACATTATACCCCCCAGCACATTATTGATCCGCCTTGAAAGGGCACAACTTCCCGGGTGAAATTGAGTCGCTCTAGTCTGCCTGGACCTCTCCAAACCCTTTCTCATCGACTATCGCTTTGTAAACCGAATCGTGACTCGTCCGAAAAAAGTTCGTTGCGCTGTTGTGGTGAAAGTCAGTCTTGGTGGTGTTCTGCGCATTGCCGACGGGTAGCTCTATGTTCAGGTGATAGTCGAAGTACTCTCAAAGGTCTTCTTGCTCTTAAATTTGAGGAAGGTAACCGTTTCCTTATGGCACTGGTTGAGGCAACTCATCTATAGGTCCTCAAAAAATGACTTCGAAGGGCTCTTACAGATACCGTTGGATTCCTTCAAGTAAAATTTGCGACATAATGGTTTTTCGTTGCAGATGTTACTCTGGGTCGACCAGGCACCGGTCTCCAGGCAAAGCTTCCAGAAAAAAGGGCCACTACGTGCCTTACTAAAGTGCGTGGAATATTCAAACGTTGCAGAAATTGGTGGTTTGTCAAAGCTTCTTGATGTAGGGCTACTGTTCTTGCTCAAACTGGGAAATTGGATGTCCCGGCATTTTCCACGGAATATTCTCAATATAACAACTCTCGTTCTTCGCTGAAAACTGATTAACTTCGACTACACCTGTATTCTCCCGAACAAGAAATATTTTTTGCTGTTTTATTGTTTTAATTTAAGTGATAATAAGATAATGAAGATTCCACACACAAAATAACTGCTCGTTTCCTACATTCAAATGGTGGATTCCTTTATTAGTGGACTAGAGAAGAATGGTTCGAATCCCCAGCGAAAAAGCTTCCACTCCAATGCCTTTCCATGAAGTCATCTGTTATCGACAAATCGTTTCGCCGATGATGAACGAGGCTCTCCATGATTTCTCGCAATTTTTCATGAAACAGAGTGATTCCTATGGCCAATGAGCTCTCAAAATGTTGCTTTTATGTGGAAGAAACTCACAATCAATAAAATACAAATCGTGTGCCATTCAGTCTAGTTGGATATTAAACAATGAATGGGACATTTCTGATAAAGGCCTTTCATTAACAGCTCCCCATCTTGTTTTGTAAATAAAACACATTATTTATTTGAAAATTAATGACATTTTTATTTCCTTATTAAGTACAATGGATACCATTAGTTATGGAACAAAACATCATTTAAATGTTCACCAAGGAAACGCTGGCAAGTATGAAGTTGTTGAACCCAATTTCCCATGACTCTTTCATACAAATCAGGTCGTATGTTAGCAATTCCTCGTTCAATATTCATCTCTAAATCGTCTAAATTTGCTGGATGATTGCTGTGAACCAATGACTTAATGTAACCCCAAGGAAAGAAGTCCAATAGAATTAAATCGCAGAAACGAGGCGGATAATTTACCATTTCTTGAAATAATCTAGTCATCGAATTTTTTTCCATGAAGTCTTTGTGTCATTGGCAGTATGACAAGTAGCACCGTGCTGTAGAAACCACATGTTCTGCAAATCAAGACGAACCAATTCAGGCCATAAAAATTCAGTCAACATTGAACGATAACGATTTCCATTAACAGTTATCGCCTCATGAGTTTTATTGAAAAAAAATAAGGTTCAATGACTCCTCCAGCATAAAATCTGCAGCAGTAAGTTTGTCAGAAAGTAATGGCAGTTCTTGATATTCTTCAGGTTTGTCACCACTCAAGATTCCGCAATTCTGCTTGTTAACATAACCGTTCAACCAGAAATGAGCCTCATCGCTGAGAATGATTTTCTTATGCACCAATTACTGAATACACATCGTTTTAAATCATTTGTTGGTTGAGTTCTTGGGTTAAAACAATTTTGTATGGATGTAAACCAAGGTCTTCGAAAAATTAGACACAAAGACGCATAGTTCTTGTGAACGTCGAGAAATCGATGAATTTTGGTCTTCAGGAACACTTTCACGTACAGCAGCAATATTCTCTTCACTTCTTGCATTTCTTTGTCTCACTGGCATTGTAAAATCATGAAGTGTAAAATTTGTTTCAAACTTCTTCACTAAACGTTCAACTGTTCTTTCATCCGGATAATTATAACCACCAAAAATTGGAGTTAAATCATGTAAAGTTCGAGTAACAAATCGCGATTTTCCATAATGAATTTGGATTATTCGTGAACGTTGTTGGAGTGTGTATCTTGCCATGATTAAATGTTAGACATTGACAAATACAACTGTCAATGTCACAAATACAAAATGGCAGCCATGCGTGACTAATACTCTTTAGAATTCATATTGTCATATAGTCCCTACGAGTTTCTGACAATATTTTACCTTTAGAGGCACCATCTTGAAGGAATGTAGAATTTTTTTCAGTTTAGGGAATTCGAATTTTTCATGACAATATTCAAGGACTATTTTCTACACCAACACATCATTCTTTTCCAGCGAATAATATTGAAAGTTTATATTTCCACATACACGTTCACATCCCCAGAGGTTTATTGCCAATTTCAAGCAGAATATTGATACACCTTTCAGTTAAAGTGTTAACTATTTGCTGTACACAAAGTTGATACCCTTGAAAGAATCCAATTTCTATTTATTGGAGAAAACTGCGTAAAGGGAATGAGAAACGTTACAGGAATCAGTATCAGGGTCGTAAAACTTAGCCATCATTCGTGAGCAGGAAAACGGGGTTAAATTGAGTGGGAGGTCTCGAAATTATGATCAGGCGAAACAACTTCATCCTAATGGAAAAACTCAATCCAAAAAGAAAGCACCCAACGCAGATTTCAATAAAAATGTTAATACTTTGTTTGTCTTTTTAATACGCGAAGTGTCAAAAACTCAACGAAACACAAAATATTTAATATTCATTCAGTTATTGTATCGCTTTCAAAGTAAACTCATTGCGAAATAATACACCCACGCCAATGAATAATTCAAACAGATTTTGAACGCATTTTTAGATATAAACTTCAGTACTCTCCACGAATTCCCTTCTATATTTTTATCCAGAGAAATCGTGTTGCTTGAAGTGGTAATTTGTGTTTGAGAAAAAAAAAAAATTCAGTCGGAGACTTATCAAAGAAACGCAAGGGTTTTTCGTTAAGATGAAGTTTTTGTCGAGAAATATATCACAACCATAGCTTTGTTCGATCATAAAATGCTCAGTTTGAAGTTTTTATTCATATTTTATGTTTGTTGACAATCTTCGGATAGCCAAAATATTCAAACTTAATATAATACTATGAGTTGAAACTCACGAATCGCAAATGTTCTGAAAAAAAAACCTTAAGTTTCACAGGCAGACATGCGGCTGTCTGAAGAGTTCAGGTAGGCATGCTTCGAACGAAACATTTAATATTACTTATTTTCAATTTTAATCAAAAATTTTTTTCTTGAGTTTTTTTATTCCATTTGATATTGTATCATGAAATTTGATTTAATTCAGGCCTTATTTCATCAATAATACGAGTTATGTTGGCTTCCAAAGCGTCTATTGTTTCTGGTTAATCAGCATAAACCATTGACTTGACATCACTCCAAAGAAAATAATCCACTGGAGTTATGTCGCATGATCTTGGAGGCTAATTAATTGGACCATTTCTCGAAATAATCTTATCGTCAAATCTTTCTTTCCATAAATTAATTGTTACTGTAGCAGCATGAGGTGTAGCACCATCTTGTTGGAACCAAAACACTTCTGGATCGATACCATTCAAATTTTGAAACAAATAATCATTGATCATCGATCTGTAACGAGCACCATTCACTGTAACATCAGCTTCAGTATCGTTTTTAAAGAAATATGGACCGATGATGCCCCCAGCGTGTAAAGCACACCATACAGTGCATTTTTCACGATTCAATGGAACCTGCAGAACTTCTTGAGGATTGTTTTTACTCCATTTATGGCAATTTCGCTTTTTGACATAGCCGTTCAACCAGAAATGAGCTTCATCACTAAACACAATTTTACGATAAAAAAGTGGATCAACTTCAAGCTATTCTAGGGCCTAATCAGCAAACAAACGACGCTTCTTTTGTTCAAGTGGCTTTAGTTCTTGAATCACTTGGATCTTGTGTGGGTGTAGACCAAGATTTTTACGCAAAATTTTCCATGTGGTGGATGCACAGAGTTCAACTTGTTGTGAACGTCGACGAATAGACAAATCTGGATCATCATTAATACTATGACTTACAGCAGCGATCTTTTCTTCTGTACGCCCAGTTCTTTGTCTTGTTGTTTCATCGAGTAGAGAAAATGTTGTCCGAAATCTATCGCTAGTTCAACGAATAAGCTGCTCTGATGGACGATTATGTAAACCATAAATTTCATGATGTGACCTATAAGTTTGGCGAATAGAACACTGATTTTGAAAATAAATTTCACCATTTTGTAAACTTTGTTACGGCGTGAGTCTTACCATTATAATTTGTCAATGCTTAATGAACATAAATGTCAAATCAACATGGCTTCTACCAAATCACAGTTATCCCTTCTGTCAAATCACAGTTATCCCTATCGAAAGTTCTATCACTCTGAAAAAAAACACCCACAGAACCTTGAGATTAAGTGAGACCGATTGATTTTGGAGTTGCTGCCAAACTGTAACAGTATTATAGATTTCGTGTAAATATTAGTTTTCTATTTTAGTTTCTAATTTCAAACTGATGTTTCACCAGGTAGATCCAGGTAGATGTTTAGGGGAAATATTCAAATGCTTCTGTGACTTGTGACTCATCTATTGGAAATCTTCAAATTAAATTCAACGGTTTCATTCCGCAGTTGCTGCTTAAGTTTAACACGTGCATACGGATACTGTGTTTGGGTTTTTGCTTAAAACATTCTCGAATCGTTAGTTTTCAATCATGTAATCATGTTTAATTTCGAATATTACGGCTATCCGGAGTTTGTCAACAAACATGAAATACGTATACTGATTTATATTTCGAATGAAGTCTTTTATCATTTGTGTACTCTTTTTCAGGTCTTCGCACTAATGATCAAATTTTTGTATACACGTCATAAAATTAAAAATAAATATTCCTCTAGACAACTGTTAATCTTAAACTAAATCAATATTGATGTTTTCAAATTTTTAATTTTGAATGTTTCTCTCATCTTTGAGTAGGCTTGAAACTCATAATTTATATAAGTTAAGGGTCTTTCAATGAGAACACTCCATTTTTAAATTGACATTTACAAATAATCCAAATTTATTATGAAAAATAGAGATCTGTTACTCTAACTTTACGTGCTTTAAATCTAATTTTTGCTCGTTGTAATCATCCGGATAAAAGAACAGTTGAAAGTTTAGTGAAGAAGTTTCGAAAAAATTTCACACTTCATTATGTTACAGTGCCAGTGAGACAAAGAAATGCAAGAAGCGAAGAGAATATTGTTGCCGTACGTGAAAGTGTTCGTGAAGATCAAAATTTATCTATTTCTTGACGTTCACAAGTACCAGGCATCTCCCAGACGTATTTTTGTCGAATTTTACGAAAGGACCTTGGCTTGCATCCATACAAACTTGTTTCAACCCAACAACCCAAACCAACAGTTCATTTAAAGCGACGTGTATTCATTAATTGGTGCTTAGAAAAAATAGGAAATAATGCAAATTTTCATAAGAAAATCATTCTAAGCGATGAGGCATTAATAATCAACAGCTTAAAACAAAAGTTAAATAAAAGTTCTTTGCAGGAATCTAATGATTATTAGATTTCTTTACTGACATGAATCTTTTTCTCATTAAAAATTTCTCTTTGGTTACAAAAATTAATTCCAAGGTGTACGAACTATGATACACATAAATTAAGAAAACTGCGAAAAATACCATTAACGTGAACAAGTGCAAGCATTGACAAAAACAATTTGGAAAGAGTAAAATCACGCACCAATAATTACGACAACTGATTATGCCTTTGATGGAAATAACAGTCAGTTCTTATTATTAGATTCTATCCAAGAGAAACCAAGAGAAAAAATTTCTAGTGACACTATCATTAGTTTCAGATAACTCATTTGAGAGCTACTTGAGCTATTCAAAAATTAAATTTCTTGAAGCTTCAAAGTGACAAAATTCTGGAAAAAGCAACTATAAATTGAAGTCATAATATTGGCTTGCTCTTGATGCTTAACGAAAAACTGATCCAATTTCACTTCGTGATAATTTGAAATACAAACCATGTCTAAGCAGCCTCTAATCTTCAGGAAAAATGTTGAAGGTATTAATCATTTTCAGAGTCGTGACGTACCTAATGGAAAGTGTTCTTTATTCTCCTACTTAATATCAATGTAGGCTGTGGGAACGAGTTGCCTTTCAGTTTAAGGAACCAATGAACTGTTTCTTATTTCAATGTCAGTTTAATGAAAATTTGCGGTGGTAACTCTTTATCAGAATCTCTAGCTCGTTAAAATATTTACTGGTTAGTTGAAAGCTTCGTTCAAAACACACGTTTTCATTACAATTTTGAGATTTCATTTCTTAGCTTTCCAGAAAAATCTCACAACTATTCTTTATACAGTGTGGTTACCACTAATGGAAAAAAATTCTTTTTGTCTTTATATCAGAAAATTTATAGAAAACACAGAAACACGTCAACTCTCAAATTCAATGATGCACTTTTTAAGCATAAATTTAAATCTACAGGGTCATTTGCGCAAGTCCAACGCAGTCCGTCATTTTTATTTTAAATGGAACGCCAAGTATATTTTTATATTTTTAAAGCTCCTTTACAACCTGATTTCAACGAATTATATCATGTATTATGAATAATATCGGGTGAAATAATAAAATAAATAATTTATCACGCGTTAAATAATTGTATTTTTTATATAATCTAACTACAGGCTTGGGAAAATTTCTGAAATAAATTCTCGATACGCTCATTGATCTTGGTTTTGTTAGCATTTTTTGTCATGAATACCTAAAAAACTATCTACATATGCCAATGAATATAGAAATTCTGCAAATCATGTGGATTGTTATCAGTAGGATGATACGGTGTTATGATTTACATTTAAATAGTAAATTCCTAATTTGAAACGTTATTTCTTGTAGAAGTAATTATGAAATATAATATTTATAGAAGCAATCACTGAAGATTTTAATGATTATCGGTTATGGGTATAATTACAGAGATCAAGTTGAAGTGGCACACTTATTTAATCGGAGGTATCTTGAGTCTCCTTATATTTCATACGGTACTGTGTCTAAAATTAATGCACAATTCAGAGAACTTGGACATGTCAAACCATTGAAAAGAAAATCGAAAGTCGTTGAAGATACTGTGAAATTGGATGGTTTATTAGGTGTTGCAGAAGATCCAACGACAAATAAACATCAAATTACCCGTGAAAAGTCATATAAATTTCATAAGGTGTCTCCACAAGAAAAAAACTTCATCCACATAAAATGACTTTAGTGGTTTAGTGGATTTTTTTTGCAGGGGTTATCTTAATAACAAAGTTTATTTAACTCAGCGGACCAGCATCGCAGAACTCAAAGAAAAGATAACTACATAAATACTGAATATTTCAGCTCAAACTTTGAACAAAGTTAGAAACGAGTTATATAGGAGACTGTGTTATTACCAAGAACGAGGTTGAGCATTTATTCCAATGTATTAAAATCAATTACGTTATGAAATTTAAGTATTCAGTTTCTTGAAACCAATTATAAATACTTTCGAAATTTCATCCGGTATTATTCTATATTGTATATTATATACTATATATTATAATAGAATATACATGATATAGTTCATTGAAATCAGGTTATTAGGAGCTTTAAAAAATATAAAAATATACAGGGTATCCATTTGAAATAAAGAGGACGGGCTATGCTGGACTTGCGCGAATCATCCTGTTTATTTAAATTTTTGTTTAAAAAGCGTATTATTGAATTTGAAAGTTGACGTGTCCTAGTGGCCCCCAGTGTTTCTTATAATTTTCTAATATAATTTTTTTCCGGAAGTGGTTTCCACACTGAATCATCAACCGTTTGAGAAAATCCAGATGGATCCACTGAATAATTCTGGAAATATTCGAAAGCTGTTCACATTAATTTATGTAGACTTCAAGTATTATGATCCCCTAGAAAATTCGCACATTCAATAAAAACGTTGTTATTTTACGAACTTGTTCGGATTATTATTATATCGGGTGTTTTTTTAGAGTGATAGAACTTTAAATTGAAATGAAACACATTTAAATTAAGATTGAAGCCAAATTTTTTTATTTGAAAGATAAGTTTATGACATAACCAATGACTTGACATAACCACAAAGGAAAATAAGCCAGTGGAGTTATGTCGCATGATCTTGGAGAACAATTAATTGGACCATTTGTCGAAATAATGTTATCGCCAAATCTTTCTTTCAATAAATCAATTGTTACGGTAGCAGCATGAGGTGTAGCACCATCTTGTTGGAACAAAAACACTTCTGGGTCGATACCATGAACATTTTGAAACAAATAATTATTGATCATCGATCTGTAACGAGCACCGTTCACTGTATCATTAGCCCCAGCATCGTTTTCAAAGAAATATGGACCGATGATGCTTCCAGCGTGTAAAGCACACCATACAGTGCATTTTTTAGGATGCAATGGAACCTGCAGAACTTCTTGAGGATTGTTTCCACTACATATATGGCTATTTTGCTTGTTTACATAGCTGTTCAACCAGAAGTGAGCTTCATCACTAAACACAATTTTACGATAAAAAAGTGGATTAACTTCAAGCTGTTCTACGGCCCAATCAGCAAACAAACGACGCTTATTATGGTCAAGTGGCTTTAGTTCTTGAACCAGTTGGATCTTGTATGGGTGTAGACCAAGATATTTACGCAAAATTTTCCATGTGGTGGATGCACAAGAGTGCAACTTGTTGTGAACGTCGACGAATAGACAAATCTGGATCATCATTAACACTATGGCTTACAGCAGCGATAGTTTCTTCTATACTTACAGTTCTTTGTCTTGTTGTTGGTGTTGCATCGAGTAGAGAAAATGATGTCCGAAATCTGTCGATAGTTCGATGAATAAGCAGCTCTGATGGACGATTATGTAAACCATAAATTTCACGAAGTGCTCTATATATTTGGCGAATAGAACACTGATTTTGAAAATGAATTTCAACATTTTGGTAGGTGCGGCGTGAGTCTTCCCATGATAATTTGTCAATGCTTAGTTAACAGAAATGTCAAAACAACATGGCTACCTTCTGTCAAATCACAGTTTTCTAGGGATTTGCTCATTTTTGGAAAAGGTGTAACAATTTTGATATTTCTGTTTGGGCTAAAAATTTTCCCTGTGAAAAACGAGTATTTAGGTTGTCTTCTTCGAAAATTAACAAGTTCATACAAATTGTTGTGACGTGTCCCGCTCCTCGCCAAGATTTATACCCTGCTCTGCTGCAGCTACCCGGCGTAGCACATAGAGGACGCGACCGCTTTCATTCTTACTCACCGTCCTCGCCCGGTTCAAATAGAGCTTAGTACAAACGTTCGACGACTGACGTTCCGACGTGGAACAAGGTCAATGGCGTCATAGGCAGACTTGCACCCCACGCCTATTCGATGAGTTCAGGGGGCAAGACTAACGAAACGACATCTTCCGAATTAAGAGGTTGAAGCTTCCTCATATAAAATCCCTTTCATCTCAGAGCTTCAAAATGAAAATGAAATCAAATTGAATAAATTTATTCTTGAAAAGTTTAAAACTTTATTTTAGATAGAGTGAAGACGGACATTTTCGAAATGGCTAGTAGACGAGTGTTATCTAGTCGTTTAAGACCATTTTCGGCACATACTTCGAAAATTAAAGACATTTAGGCGAAACAATAGCACGCTGTTCCCTGGAACAAGCGCGCCAAAAACGACTTGTTCTATAGAAATACGACATTCGTAATTCCTCTTCAAAGTCATTGGTTTTCAGCTGTACGCTTTTACACTTCAACGTTGACAAACGATAAGCTCCTTTCATATGACATGGTTCGCGTTTCATATCTTTCCATCGGATCTGCAATTAGGCAGTTTATTTCGTGTTATGGTCAGAGAAATAGCATACAATGTAATTCCTTGTCGCACACGTCATATTAAATTCTCATTGAAAATTATGGAGTAATTTCTGAATTTATTACTATTAATTTTCATTTGGCGTCCTTCGATATAACGCATATTTAATATATATGAGACATTTCATCAAGAGTTGTAAGCGAGAAACTTGGATAAAAGGAATAGAAGATGTAATGTTTTCCTCAATTTTCAGGACGCTGCAATCAACAGCAGTTATTTAATTTTCAAAATAATTTATGTATTTCCAAGTTTTCATTTTCGAGGTTGTGAATCACGTTATTGACTGTGATCTATGAATATATTTCAGACTAGATTCTTTCGCTGATTTTATTTAATATTTTCAGTTGTGAGTAAGAGTGTTTCAAAAATGGAAATCAAGAAAGGGAAAATTCACTTCATTTTACAGTTTTTCTTTGATAAAGGCAAAAATGCAAGCCAGGAGGCTCGATGATGTAACAGCTCATTAAGTGTAATTTTGGTTTCGTCGATTCCGTTCATGAGCCAAATAACACAATGACTTTAATGAAAACAAAATTCGGTGATTCGGTTATTTCAAGAAATGGACCGATAAATTATCCGCCTCTTTCCTGCGATTCAATTCTATTGGACTTCTTTCTTTGAGGTTACATTAAGTCATTGGTTTCCAGCAAATTATTTAGCAAATTCAAACGATTTACAGATCAATATTGAACGGGTATTTGCTAATATACGACCTGATTTGTGTGAGAGAGTCGTGGAAAATTGGGTTCAACAACTTCATTCCTGCCAGCGTTTCCGTGGTAGACATTCAAATGACGTTTTGTATTATAATTAATGGTATTTACTGTATTTTATAATGAAATAAAAATTTCAATGATTTTCAAATAAATAATGTGTTTTATCTACAAAACAAAATGGGGCGCTGTTAATGAAAGACCCTTTATGATAAAACAAATATCTAGTCTTTTGTATGTTTTTAAATACCCTTCATTAACTCTCTGAATTTTTTCAGGTCACCTATCAAAAAACAACAATATTATTTCTAACGTCATCATCCCAAGCAATTGGAAAAAGAATCTACCGGGCTTCTTTTGTCAATATAGCGAAGATTTCAGGGAAGCGAATTTCAGTGTAATGGAAAAAGGGATGTACCTACAAATAAAAAAGCTACCACTGATAGTATCTGAAATAAAATCGTGTAAATTATCTTCAACCTTTCGCACTTGTCTGACTTCGAAACTAATAAATGTTTCGGTGCTGAACTTTAACGGGCGTGCTTTAATTGCTGCAACCGTTTTTGAAACGCGAGGATTCCCAGGAAATACTACAGATAGCTCTTTAAACGCTGTTAATTTAAACGGAGGTTTTTTTTGTTCATTGTAATGTTCCACTCACTTCTACCTCTTTTCCATATCTTCTAATTTCACGTGAATTTCTGTATAACTTGAGGATTACCAGCTGTTGGGGTTGGCATGAAAAAGAATCAATACAATAAATATAATATAGAATTAATAAATATTGTATTATATATTGGCCAGCCTTGTTCAACATCTGTTGCTATCTTTCTATTAGTTGCATGATTCCACAACGCTCATAAAATGTTTGGTCTTTGCTGGAAATAAACTGATTCAGGTAATTTTTGACCTCTTCATTTAAAGGAAAGGTTTTACCGTCCCAAAAATTTTACAAAAATTCTGAGAATATGGTGGTTAATTGCGACATGCTGAAACACCTCTTATTTGTACAAGAATAAAGCAACTAGTATGAATATTTATTTTATTATTGATCATTGTGTTCTTCTTAATTTTGCAATAAGTTTCAGTGCTTTTACCACTTTTTTCATAAACGCTTGTGAAGGGTTCGGTTATATTAACCGGCGTATACGCCATTTTGCAACTCAATAATTTCGTTTTAGAAGTCCTATTAGTACTCGGGTAAGATGATTGTTCAATTTTTATTCTTATGAAATATTTAGTCGATACGCCATATTTTGTAACGCTCTCATAAAATGAAAACTTCGATGATCATCTTCAATAAAAACCTTCTTAATACTGTTTTAAAGTTTGATTGATGATTGATTTTGAAGATGTACTTCTTTCGATTGGGTTTTCACCAGGAAGCTACTGAAAGGTATTTATTCATTAATAATTATGAATTTTTAATTATTTATATACTTCGTTCTACAACATTAAATGTTCAGAACTTAATCTGAACAGGTTAATCGCTTCATTTAAAATTCTTTTTCGAAATAAAACTGTAATTTTCATCTTTGGAAAGAACAGATTTAGTTCGTAATATCTAGTTTCCAATAGTTATGTTAAATTTTCGAATCAAGTTTCGTTTTCGAATTTCACAGTTATTTTTATCTTAAAATATTAACTGTTCAATCTAAACTTAGATAAATACTCAGAATTCTGGCGGAAAACTTATTCAAGATAAATCCAAGAAATACCTCGAATTTTTCGAAGGTTCAGAAGAACATGAAAATGAATTAAAAAGGCAATATAAAATCGTATGTTGCGTTATTTCTCTCCTATTTCACAGTTTGAAGGAAGAAATAAAAGCAAAATAAATAGAATTTGCAGGAAACTTCAGCCACGGCTATAAACTTCTGAATAATTATTGTATATATATATAGTTATAATTAATATTCAGAAAATCACAGTTAAATTTGATTAATGGAAAACGAAATCTATCCAAATACCAATATAATGCAGAACGAGTTTTGATCGTTACAAGTTTTAATTTTCATGAGAAAGCGTATGCAGAAGACTACGAACGATGAAACTAAAGGATCTTATTGAGATATAAATGTTATGTGATTAAACAAAATTCAAATAATCAGGAATATTTTTTGATTTTTGCAAATAATTTGTTTTGGTGAGTTATACGTCCTCTCCAGAAAATATTTAAAAATACAGCCCAACAATTTAAATTCCTCCTCACAGTATTAGGTAAATAGATTATAAATACTGATTTTAAGATACTGAATTGTTTCAGCCTATACTATTTGGTAGTTGATCATAATTAAAACAAATTGTAGAAATGACTATGTTTTACTACCAATAAAAAGATATATTACACGTTCTCTTGTGACTCGAGTTTCGAGTCTATCCCATCATCAGACAACTGATGATGGGATAGTTCATTTCCCGAAACTCGAGTCACAAGAAAATGTGTAATATATCTTTTTATTGGAGTGAAACAAAGTAATTTCTACAATTTGTTTTAATACTGATTTTAAGAGTTAATCCAAATTCAAACCTCACTCAAATTGAAATAAGAAGGAACGGTTTTTTACTTGATAGAAGGATTATTACAAAATATGAAAATCAAAACAGATTTAATCTGTTGTCTTCTACAATTTTAATTTCAAAAAATTCTTTGAAGAAACTTTAAGAATTAAATCAAATTGTACTTGTACTTTTTCTCCATCAATGTGCTAAAGTTTATATTTTATAGTGATATAGAAAATTATCTAGGTCTTTTGAAGACATTTCTTAGTGGGATTCTATCTTGCTCCATGAAGAGTTTCTTGCAAACGCCATCTTAATGTTCTATAGATTTGAGAGTAATTTTTAACGCTGTTATTCCAATTTGATTATGTTGAATAACTTTCGGGTTGAAATTAGCTATTCAATAAAAGTATGCAAGAAACTTACCTTTTCATTGTATCTATAATAATCCCCTTGAATCTAACTCACCCAAAGCCAGAGTAACCATAATTCATATTAGTTTTCTTATAAAAGACGACTACCTAAATAGCCTATCTCAAATCTTGACAATCCCTTCTTTTGTGAACCAAAATCCACATCTTGAAACCATAAATTATTCTCTTGACGCAGAAACTAGAAGGTTTGCAGCTCTCCTCTTTGTCTCCCTCTGATCAATACAAGATTTCAATAAGGACGTGATAAATAACGCAATACGGACTTTGAGACAACTGTTGACTTTGTATACCTACAGAATCACTTCAGTACGAGTTTTATATAGCAATAAGTAGAATAGATTTAGGAATGATTTTTTTCTAATGAATAGGTCTATTAAACTTATAATCGAAGAAGCTGAAATAATCTGGTATTTTGCATGAATGAATTCTTAATAAATCGAATAAAGAAAACAAGAAACTAAACGTTAGAACTTTGAACTTCATGTTTCGCAAAATATGAGTTTTCAAAAGGATGAAATTAAATTTCAAAGATTCATGTATGATTCATATACAGTGTGGTCCAACGAAAACTTAACTTTAAAAGAGTGGAAGAGTACTTACTACTGTGATTACTTTATTAAATGCTGGAAATGGGCGCCATTCACTTCCATGCAGTAATGTAAGTATTACTGAAAACGTTCACTTACGTTACACATGATTTCTGATGTAATTTGACGGCATTCATAAATGATCTGAGTTCGCAAACCATCCAGTGACTCAAGCTGGGTAGCGTTAATATTCGATTTCAGGTGACCCCATAAAAAAAGCCCAGTGAAGCCAGATCAGGTAATCGGGGTGGCCCCTCGATATGTCCCCTTCTTCCAATCGAGGCGTGAGGAACATTTTCATCTAAGAACTGACTCACGGGTAGAACGAAATGAAGTGGTGCGCTATCTTGTTGGAAAATTATCGTTTGATAGTCTTCTGCATTTTCTAATACTTGTACAAAGGCTGGATAAATAGCGTTCTCCAAAAGATTTAAATAAATTTGGCCGGTGAGATTAACAGGTATAAAAAAGGGCCGATTATAGGATTTCCATAAATACCCGCCCAAACATTTAATTAAATAATCTTCGATTTACATCTGACCAAAACCGACAGTTTTGCCGGTTTACAATGACGTTAAGGTAAAATGAATACTCGTCCGAAAAACAGATATCGAACATGTAGTTTTGATTACCGTTAATTATTTCATTGACCATTTCACAGAACTGGAGTCGGCGATCGGGAATATCCTCATTCAGTTCCTGAACCAATCGTATCTTGAGGATGGAATTTTGGGTGTTTCAGGATTCTCATGATTTTTGTGCGTGAAATACCAGGTACGTGGGACAATTTCCTAGTACTCAAAGTGGGATCCATTGCTACATGATCTAAGACAGCCACGTCCCTGGCTTCGTCTCTTTCAGGTACCCTCTTTTTGTTTCCAACTAAACCAGTAGCGTTAGATTTGGCAATCAGTTGCACAATGTAAGCAGCGGATACATTTTTTCCAGGATGTCGTTTGTTAAATAAAGCCGCTGTTGTTCGCGCAGAGTCGTTATTTCTAAGAAATAATTTTATCATTTCGACCCTTTCTTCTACGGAATACACCATTTAAATTCTACTACAAATTTACAATCGCTTTGACAAACTTGTAACGTTCTTGAAAATTCACAATAGACTGAGGTAAATCAAAAACATGGTCCGTCTGCTTTTTTGGACAATCAATTAATACTTTTTGGACCAAAAATTAACAACATAACTACTAAATACCTTTGAAATGTATCGGATACGAATAATACTCTCGAAATAAATTCCACATTACCTCTTTCACTATTTTCACTGTTATTCCATTATCGATGGATATTTTGAAGCGAAATTTTAAGGTCAGATAGTACTCGATACGATCTTCAAAATTAGTTTTGGCAGCACCCCTCATCCCTATTAAAAATCAAATGGTTGTGCTCACCCCCATTAGGTGGTTGAAGTTACGGGGATAAAAAAACGGAAACGTTGTTCCCCTTCGAATCAGAAATTGAAGGGTCCGAGTGATTTTCACATTTTCATTTTAAAGCCGGAAAATCGAGGTGTGGTTTTGAATAATTGGTGATTATATCTTAAAATTTGAGAGTTTATTACACAAATTGTATGCCAATCTATGCTTTTCTCACACTCCCTATTAATGTATTTGGTACAGATCCGCGAAAATAATTTATTTGAATAGGGACTGTATGTATACATGCGACAGCAGAAATTCGTTATTCCTAACGAAATTATCGGGACTGACCTGAATGATCAATTTGTAATCACTAATTCCCGTTATATTCCGAACTTATGTCGATGACTCAATTCTTCCCCTCTAAGAATCAATGAAAAAATACATAATATGGGAGTGGAAATCGAGGCCAACTCAGTTTCATCATCATATCACATGAATATTCCCGTTATTCGTTTCCAGTGTGAGGCGCCAACGCAACCCATAACAGCACGTCAACAATTTTATAGAAGTCATAAGAAATCTCCTTGAAAATTCGAATCATGTATTCTGACTGCAAAATTTAATTTCGGGAAATTGAAAATCTAGAATAAAATATCATGTTGCAATTTCTTCGTAGAGGCACTGGATTGATTGAAGAACTTGACGTGACTTTACTTGCATTTTTCCTTCGTTCAGTAATTGATTTCATATCAATATTTTCATTTGGTACATTTTTCATTTCATTTTAAATAAAGCGTGGGCCATCTTGCGTTTGCATTTTGGAGTAGTGGATATTTTGAGTCGTACAACACTTCTGCCATTAATGTCTTGACAGAAAAATAGTTTAATGTTTGACATTAACGAAATGGGTCGATTTACGCTTGAAAAAGACTGGGAAATATCAAAAATTTAGTAATTAAATCAAATTGTAGAAATTACTACGTTTCACCACCAAAAAATATATATTACACATTTTCTTGTGACTCGAGTTTCGGGAAATGAACTTTCCCATCATCAGACAATTGAAGACCTAACAAAAGTGATAAATATTTTGAATATTTCAACAGATTCTCGGTAACACCTAATAGTGGTACAGAGGTTTACAATCGGAACGTGATAAAAAACCGGGTTAAAAAAGAGGGGCCTTCTAACAGATATCGGAATGTCGGCAATCGACAAAGAAGGTTGTTAAACAGATGGTACCCATTTATATATCTCAAATAATTTTTGGGGTTACATAGCTCCGCACAGTCATTCATTATTTTTACATTATTTTGTTGTATATCTCAAATATTTGGATTTACAAAGCTCCATACAGTCATTCATTATTTTTTACATTATTTTTATTGTGAACGAATTTGAAAATTTCAATAATCAAGTTTCTTTTCTTTTGAATCCACATGTAAAATTTTCTTAAGATTTTCTTTTGTCGAAAGGAATTACTGTTTTCTGAAGAATGAGTGGCAAAAATTGAATTTTTGTTTACTTTTCATTAAATACATTTTATGTTCGTTGAAAAAGGTTTTAAACAGATGTTACTTTTTAAATATCTCAAATATTTTCGATTTTCATAGCTACGTACAGTCATTCATTATTTTTACATTATTGTAATTGTGAATTAATTTGAAAATTTCAACGGATTCTAGATAATCGAGTTTCTTCCCTTTTGATTCTTCGTGTAAAATTATCTATTGTGGGAAAGGAATGACCGTTTTCTAGACAGTGAGTGGCAAAAGTAGAATTTTGTTTATTTTTTCTGAAACTCATTTTATGTTCGTTGAACCTCGTCTTGAAGGAACGTCCTGTTTGTCCTATATATTTATTACTGCACGTAGAACAAGATAGCTCATAAACTTGTTCTACGTGCAGTAATAAATATATAGGACAAACAGGACGTTCCTTCACACGAAAAATAAACAGAAGTCTACTCTTGCCACTCATTATCATTCCTTTCCCACAATAGATGATCTTAAAATTTTACATGTAGAATCAAAAGAGAAGAAACTCGATTTTCTAGAATCTGTTGAAATTTTCAAATCAGTTCACAATAACAATAATGTAAAAATAATGAATGACTGTACGGAGCTATGTAAATCGAAAATATTTGAGATATTTAAAATGTAACATCTGTTTAAAACCTTTTTCAACGAACATAAAATGAATTCAATGAAAGGTAAAAAAAAATTCAATTTTTGCCACTCATTCTTCAAAAAACAGTAATTCCTTTCGACAAAAGAAAATCTTAAGAAAATTTTACATGTGGATTCAAAAGAAAAGAAACTTGATTATTGAAATTTTCAAATTCGTTCACAATAAAAATAATGTAAAAAATAATGAATGACTGTATGGAGCTTTGTAAATCCGAATATTTGAGATATACAACAAAATAATGTAAAAATAATGAATGACTGTATGGAACTATGTAACCCCAAAAATTATTTGAGATATTTAAATGGGTACCATCTGTTTAACAACCTTCTTTGTCGATTGCCGACATTCCGATATCTGTTAGAAGGCCCCTCTTTTTCAACCCGGTTTTTTATCACGTTCCGATTGTAAACCTCTGTACCACTATTAGGTGCTACCGAGAATCTGTTGAAATATTCAAAATATTTATCACTTTTGATTAAATACCACTGTACCACTGTTAAGTCTTCAGTTGTCTGATGATGAGGAAGTTCATTTCCCGAAACTCGAGTCACAAGAAAATGTGTAATATATATTTTTTGGTAGTAAAACATTGAAATTTCTACAATTTGTTTTAATTATGATCAACTACCAAATAGTAACGGCTGAAACAATTCAGTATCTAAAAAGTTATTTCCAAAGTGGTGAATCTTCTATCCAAACTGTTAGAAATTTACGTGGAAAATTCAATAGAAATGAAATGCCCTCACGGGAATTTGTGGAGTATTTCTGGATGATTATTCCATAAAATAACCCGTTCACGTTCTCCTTCAGATAGCCTACCTGAAAACATTGCTGTTGAGGCCCAGAATGTGGCTGAATATCCATCAACCTCAACTCGTCACCGTGCTCAAGAACTGAACAATCCTCCAACTTCTCTGAGAAGAATTTCGCGTAAAAACAAATTCGAAACACAAAAATTTATGTCTGAATTCAATTCTCTATGTCCGTCGGTCGTCAGTTACATAATTCTCGTATATAACTTATTGAATAAAAATTTGAAGAAAAGCATAGATTGGGAATCAATTTGTGCAATAGACTCTGGAATTTTAAGATTATAATCTCTATTCCAATTCGTCAAAACCACACTGAGTCTATATGAATCATACATGAACGTTTAAAATTTAATTTCATCCTTTCGAAAACTCATACTTTGCGAACTTCAAAGTTCCTACGTTTTATTTCTTGATTTTTTTAATTTAATTTATTGAGAATATATACATTGATGCAAAATACCAGATTATTTCAGCTTCTTCGATTATAAGTTTAATAGACCTATTCATTAGAAAAAATAAAACTCTAAACCAATTCTACTCATTGCTATATAAAAAATAAAATTTCTCAATTTAAAATCGTACTGGTGTGATTATGTATACAAAGTCAACAGCTGCCTCAAAGTCCGTATTGCATTATTTATCACGTCCTTATTGAAATTCTGATTCTGCATTATTATGCAAGTTATTACTTGTATTGATCAGAGGGAGACAAAGAGGAGAACTGTAAACCTTCTAGTTTCTGCGTCAAGAGAATAATTTATGGTTTCAAGATGTGGATTTTGGTTCACAAAAGAAGGGATTGTCAAGATTTGGGTTAGGCTATTTAGGTAGTTGTCTTTTATAAGAAAACTAAGATGAATCATGGCTATCCTAGCTGTACGTAAGTTAGATTCAAGAGGATTATTATAGATACAATGCAACGGTTAGTTTATTGCATGCTTATATTAAATTCCTTAGTTCATCCCAAAAATGATTCAAAACCAATAAATTGGAACAACAGCGTTTAAAATTACTCCCAAATTTACAGAATGGATCAAAATGGTGTTCGCAAGAAACTCTTCATCTCACTAGGAAAAGTCTTCAAAAGACATAGATAGTTTTCTACATCTCTACATGAAAGAAAATTTAACACATTAATGGAGAAAAAATACAAGTTCAATTTGGGAGAAACTTGAATTTTTAATTGTTAAAATCAGTATTAATAATCTATTTTCCTAGTATTGTAAGAGGGAATTGAAATTATTAGGCTGCATTTGAAATATTTTCTGGAGAGTATAACTCATTGAAACAAATTATTTGAAAAACTCGTAGAATATTCCTGATTATTTGAATTTTGTTTAATCGCATAACATATATCTCTCGATAAGATCCTTTAATTTCACTGTTTGTAATCTTCTGCATTCACATTCTCATGAAAATTAAAACTTGTAACGATCAAAACTTGTATTTTCGTAGTTGGATAAATTTGCTTTTCCATTAATCTAATTTAATTGTAATTTTCCGAATATTAATTGTAAGTGTATCTGTTATGTACCACGGTTAGTTTACCGCAGTATTTTGCCTATTATTTCAATGTTTTGGAATAACAGGCAATTGCAATTTAATTAATCTCGATGATTAATTTCGATTGTTTTAGTGGACCGTATTTTGACGTAGTTTAACGAAGAGTTTTATTTCAAGAGCATTTGTATGTAATTATCTTGGTTATGAACTAACTTTGTTTATCTAATAAGATAAACCAACGAAAATGATAAGGAATTAAAGTAAAACACTCGTAATGAATACACTATGGTAACAACGAACTGTAATTTTCGGTTTGTTGTATATAAATCAAGTCAAAAGGTATGATTAATACACTAAAAATAAGGAATTTACCGATACAATTTAAACTCGTATTGATGTGATTATGTAAACAAAGTCAACAGCTGTTTCAAAGTTCGTATGGTATTATTTATCACAACCTTATTGAAATTCTAATTCTGAATAATAACTTGTATTGATCAAAGGGAGACAAAGAGGAGAGCTGTAACCCTTCTAGTTTCTGCGTCAAGAGAATAATTTATGGTTTCAAGAGGTGGATTTTGGTTCACAAAAATAGGATTGTCAGGATATGAGATATGCTATTTAGGTAGTCGTCTTTTATAAGAAAACTAAGTTGAATTATATTTATGCCAGCTGTGAGTGAGTTAGATTCTAGGGGATTATTATAGATACAATGCGAAGGTGTGTTTTTTGCATACTTGTATTGAATACCTAATTTCATTTCAAAAATGATTTAAAAGAAATAAATTGAAACAACAGCGTTAAAAATTACTCCCGTATCTACAGAATGGATCAAAATGGTGTTAGCAAAAAACTCTTCATGGATCAATATAGAATCTCTCTAAGAAATAATTTCAAAAGACAGATAGTTCTCTACATCTCTACAAAATAGAAACTTTAACACATTGATGGAGAAAAAGTACAAGTACAATTTGGGTGCACAAGTACAATTTGGATTAACTATTAAATCCAGTATTTATAATTTATTTATCCATTATTGTAAGGGGTAATTGAAATTATTAGGCTGTATTTTTAAATATTTTCTGGAGAGGACGTATAACTCATTGAAACAAATTATTTGCAAAAATCGAAGAATATTCCTGATTATTCGATTTTTGTTTAATCACATAACACATATATCTCGATAAGGTCCTTTAATTTCGCCGTGCGTAGTCTTCTGCATACGCGTTTTCATGAATCAAAACGATCAAAACGAGTTCTGCTTCATTTTGGTATTTAGATAAGTTTCGTTTTCCATTAATCAAATTTAACTGTAATTGTTTGAATATCAATTGTAACTGTATCAATAATTCTGAAGAAGTTTGTAGCAACTACCATAACCGTGGCTGAAGTTTCCTGCAAATTTTATTTATGTTGTTTCTATTTCTCCCTTCAAAATGTGAAATAGGAAAGAGTTACTGCAACATACGTTTTTATATTCTCTTTCTAATTCATTTTTATATTCTTCTAAATATTCAATAAATACAAAGCATATCTTAGATTTTTCTTGAATAACTTTTCCGCCTGAATTCTGAATATTCATCTTATGTTAGATTGAACAGTTAATGTTTTAAGACAAATAGAATTGTGAAATAAGAAAATGAAACTTGACACGAAAATTCAATATAACTATTGGAAACTAGATATTACAAATTAAATCTATTCATTCGAATCATGAAAATTACAGTTTAATTTCGAAAAAGAATTTTGAATAAACTCATTAACCTGTTCAGATTAAGTTCTGAACATATAATGTTGTAGAACGAAGTATATACAAAATTAACTATTCATAATTATTAATGAATGAATAAATAACTTTCAGTAACTGCCGGGTGACAATTCAATCTGGAAAGTGGAAACTAACTGATAAGAAAGAAGTACATTTTCAAATTCAATCATCAACTTCAAAACAGTATTAAGAAGGTTTTTATTGAAGATGATTATCGAAAAGTTCATTTTATGAGATTATTACAAAATATGTAAAATATTTCGTAAGAATAAAAATTGAACAAACATCTCACTCGAATACTGACTGGACTTAATTCTTAAACGAAATATATTATGTTGCAAAATGGCGAATACGCTGGTTATTATAACCGAACTTTTCATGAGCGTTTATGAAAAAAGTGGTAAAAGCACCGACACTGATTGCAAAATAAGGGTGGAACACAATTCTCAAGATTAAAATAAATTTTCAGACTATTTGCTTTATTCTTGTACAAATAAGAGGTGTTTCAGCATGTTTAAGTCGCAGTTAACTACGGATAAAACATAAGAATGAAAGAATATATTAAAAGTAAGATCCTTAGTATTTGAACACAAGGAAAAATGAAACAGGGTGTTTTCATTCAGGATAAATACACCAGCTCGAAAGTTTTAGATGACTCGTGTACCGTATTCAATATGTTACAAAATGGCGGATGGGTTGGATTAGAGAACGAAAAAAAGAGAAGATTTGATAAATATTTGATTTGTTCCTAATCAATGGAATGAAACATGCTTTGATACAGGAAATATAAACAGCATTGTGTGATATATGCAATCATTTTTGGAATTGACACTTTTATCCCAAATACAGTCAAACTACCCTAAAACACCAAACCAAGGAGCAATGGGAGTGACTGCAGTTGGGCTACAACAACGAAAGATAGAGCCTTCTGACGGTAGAGGTCAAATCCAACTGACGATACACGTATCACCTACATTAATCACAGAAACGCATGCAATCAGACTGTACATGAAACCAAAGAAGCATATAATTCAAGAATAATCAACAAGCTAATAGACTGTCTCTGTGGGTCGCGCCAGTTTTGGTCCATGTAAAAGAAAATTGGCAACAACTTCTCTCATTCAAAATTTCCCCCTTCGATAGAAGAGGACGGTCTCTTTGCAACTACACCAAAAGCTGAAGCTGACTTCTTCGCTCGCATATTCGCAGCTAACTCAACTATCGAAACATTTGGTTGGGAATCTTTAATAATTTCAATTACTTCATCTCGGATAAGGAATATACAGACATCGTCAAAAGTTTTGGCCCCCCTAAGTTTCTCAAGAAATGAACAATCTATGTTCTGGAAATGAGATGAATATTTTCCTCTGTTTCGACATATATTTGAGAGAAAATCTTTGTTACTCTATGCTTTATGCAAGAGGGGACAAAATAGGAAAAATGAGAAAAAATCTAAATTTATCGATTATTCATTTTTGACTGATTATAGTTATTCCACAACTGAATCCAAATTCAACCATTACCACTTCTTCTTTCAATAAACTGCCCAATACGCTTAGGCATCCCACGAATCAAGTCATTCATGAAATTTTCAGGTATATCGTTCCATTCTTCCTGAAGGGCTAACCTCAATTCCTGAAAAGTTGAAGGTGGGTTTTGGCGATTGAATATTGCTCTCCCTAAGTAATCCCATACGTGCTCAATTGGATTCATGTCTGGTGAGTTTGCTGGCCAGTTCATTCTCTGGATATTGTTCTCTTGAAGAATGTTTTGAACCCTTCGTGCGGTTTGGTGGGACGTTATCATCCTGATAAATGAAATTATCCCCAAATTCGTTGCACAGAGGAAGAATGATTGGTTCAATGATGTTTTCTCCGTAGATAGCACCAGTCATTGGTCGTTCAACGATAATAAGAGCAGTACGGCGACTGAACGTTATACCGTCCTCAGCATAATATTGATCCGCTTGAAAGGGCACTATTTCCCGCGCGAAATTGTGTCTCTCTAGTCTGCCTGGACCTCTCCAAACCCTTTCTCGTCGACTATCACTTTGTAAACCGAATCGTGACTCGTGAAAAAACTACGTTGCGTCATTGTGGTAAAAGCCAGTCTTGGTGGTGTTCTGCCCATTTCCGACGGGTAGTTCTATGTCCAGGTGACAGCCGAGGTACTCTTAAAGGTCTCCTTGCCCTTAAATGTAACGAATGCAACCAAAGAATTTGTCATGATTCATGGATGAGCCTATACGAAAGAAGGGGAGGAAGTGTTTTTCATCAAACCCCAGCCCAATAGCGACACTATCCATTTCGTCGAAAGTTAGGGCGGCGACTATCAATCTGAAAATGGTTAAGTGGAGAGTAAAGGTCTCATCAGCGACAGGCAATAATGGTTTTCGCAAACACCGATTAATAAGTGACCTAAGTTAAATGAAGCAAGTGTGGATATTGAGCGCTATGGAGGATGGTCAGTTGCTCTGGACATATTGAAATTTTTCGATCGTGTCTCGTATAAGGCTCTTGTGTATGAGCTATCTTCGTATGGTTTTCCCGGGAGTATCTGTGATTGGATGAAGAGTTTCCTCACCAACAGAAACATTCATGTGATCGTGGATGTTATTGGTTCCCGTGGTTTCAACGTGAACGCTGGAGTGCCCCAAGGCTCAGTTTTGTCGCCCACCTGATCTGCATAAACGAACTTCTTAATACGACCGATAACCAAATTGTGAGCTTCGCGGATGATAGCACGCTGATGCCTTGATGAGTCCAACTTCCATAGTTGCCAGCAAATCGATTTCCTGAACGAATACCTCAAAAATATAAATGATTGGGGTCAACAAAATTTGATGCAATTCAATTTCTCGAAGACCCAAACAACAACTTTTCTCGAAAACCTCAGTTCGTGGCTTCTGACTTGATGATGGAAAATCAAATGCTTTAGCCAAGTGATTCCATGCATCTTCTTGGTGTGACTGTTATTTCTACGGTCTGTTGATGGGAACATGTGACTGACATTGTGAATTATGTTGCAAATAAGCTGGGATATTTGCTCAAGGCTAGAAAATATTTCTCTGCAGACCAGGTAATTCTATTGTATGAAGCCCAGATGATACCAGGACTTGAATACTGCTCTCATTTCTGGACCTCAGCACCCAACCATTCGTTACAACTTTTGAATTCCATCCAGAAAAGTGCAGCACAACATATTGACTGTCCAACTAAGGGACATAGTGTACAAAAAAATTCAGGTAATGGACGTCGGCAATCAATAAAATCAAACAATTCTGTCATCACCATATATTTATCTCTATGTTTACAAGAAAACACATAACTCTAAATTTCGATATGTACAAGTATGGCTTTTACATTATTATTTATTTATTATTTGTATAGCTTATTTTCGTCCCCATTGTAAATAATAGAATATTCTTCAAGAATAGCGAAAAGTAATATATTATTCCGTTTTTCTCGAGACATTTTTACGACAAGTCTAAACTTTCTATGAACCTTTTACATATTGATATGCTATTTCGTCGAATTAATGGTACATTTCGGTCCACAATTTGAACGTTTTATGTTTCTGTAAGATTCCCTTTCGATAGCACGCGAGTCCCTTAATATAAATTTACATAAGCAGCGTGGAAAAGGAACTCTAGTTCATGATGTTGCAGATATTTCATGAAATGCTGGCTTTGGAGTGGATTTATTTGGGTTTCGAAGCTTTTTCATTAGAAGTAATGAAAATATCCCTTGCAGCTGCACCACTCGTTTCCACACAGGTCATTTTGAGAAATTCTCACAGCGTGGCTGTTCGCATAAATTTTAATAATCGTAAATACGAATGAGCTTCGGAGAACAGCAGGAATATGCTGAACATTTATGGAAACTTCTCAACGTTATTGTGATTTGCAAGGAAGTTTCAGAATATGATTCCTAAACTAGAATAAAATGGTGAAAAGCACCGATGTCAGAAGCTTTAGCGCGCTTGTTCAACAGTTCATTTCCCCTGAAATTTCCAATCAGTTTAACCGCGGGATCATGATTATTTTTATAAACCTCTATTTTTTCCAGAATGTCCAGTTTTAATCTTTCAGTTGCAGATGTGGTATTTTAATATCATCTTATTCTGACTTGTTTAGAAAAATTGTTTCACAGAATTACAATTTTCTTTTCGATTGTTAAATGTTCCTTGATTTTATTTAAAACTTTTTTTAAAAGTTAATTATTCAGTTTGCACTAATGGCAATTTAATTTGAAAACTGCTGAACAATTAGGCCGGATATTTTTGTCAAAATATAGATTGTAAATTTTACATGAGGGTGTGCAACCTATTTTTGTGTTGGTTTTTGAGATTATTGGAGCTACTTTTCGTGAAATTGGCCCAAAATATGTTAGCTTTACAGATTTTCTTAAGTTGTTTTCTGTTTCAGAAGTAGGGCGTATTTGTTTCAGAACAAGTTATTTTTTCCTCTTCTCAATTAAATAATTTATAATTTTGTTCAGAAATGAATATTTATAGCTATCGGGTAATTTTTTTAGAGTGATAGAACTTTAAATTAAAATAAAACACATTTAAATTAAGATTGAAGCCAAATTTTTTTTTATTTGTGAGATAATTTTATGACATTCATGTTTTAAAAATAAATCCGGCGTATGTCCACCACGACTAGCTCTGAGGAACCGCATTCGACCACTTTTTCGAGAAATATGGACCGATGATGCCTCCAGCGTCTAAAGCACACCATACAGTGCATTTTTCAGGATGCAATAGAACCTGCAGAACTTCTTGAGGATTCTTTTCACCCCATATACGGTAATTTTGCTCGTTTACATAGCCGTTCAACCAGAGATGAGCTTCATCACTAAACACAATTTTACCATAAATCTGGATCATCATTAACACATTGACTTACAGCAGCGATATTTTCTTCTGTACGTACAGTTCTTCGTCTTGTTGTTGCTGTTGCATCGAGTAGAGAAAAATGTTGTCCGAAATCTATCGATAGTTCGAAGAATAAGCTGCTCTGACGGACGATTATGTAAACCATAAATTTCACGAAGTGCTCTATAAGTTTAGCGGATAGAACACTGATTTTTAAAATAAATTTCAACAATTGTAAACGTTCTTATGCCGTGAGTCTTTCCACGATAATTTGTCAATGCTAACTGAACAGAAATGTTAAAACAACATGACTTCTTTGTTCTGTCAAATGACAGTTATCTCTATCGAAAGTTCTATCACTCTAAAAAAAAACACCCCATATTTGTTTCATTGTATACAGTTTCCTTTTTAGTGCAATATTATTCAAGGGAATGAAAAAGGATCTATGATTTTTTAATCTACAGACAGCGAGAAAACTCATTATTATTCTTGATTGAAAATATGTCCAGAAACTATATTTTATTATTAGAATGTACTTTCATAGTAAATTTGAGCTATTTCCGATAATTGGCTCCAATATAGTATTTCATGGTTATTTATATTTGTATATTTTGTCGCATATTTTTCTTTATTGGTATTTCTTCAAATTGATTTTGTTTGTTTCCCTTTGTGCATATGATTTTCTCATCTTTATTTCTGAAAATAGTCAGTTGTACCCCTCTCAAATTTTTAGCCATGTAAAAAATGATGGTGTAATTTTAAGAGTTAATCCAAAATGTAAACTTGAAGAAGCCACAGAGTTGCCGAAAAAATAATTGTGTTTAAATAAATAAATGGTGGAAATAATCTTTATTATTTCATTTAATTGAAATGAATTTTCATCAAGTAGGGACCGATTCAATTGAATTTTTGAGCCCATCTCTAGTGTACCCTTTTGCTATTATAATGAAAATATCTTCGCGTGGAATGAAATTATTTTTGATATGACTTCAATTTTTATAAACAAAACTTAACATGTAGTTTGTAATGGGAACAATATATTTTGTCATCAATTAATTATTTTTCAATTAAATATATTTTATGACGAGCGATATTGCTGCAAACATAATTTTCCACCACTGTTTTCTGCATCGAAAAAATTCTGAAAATGTCTCAGATGTTGGTAAATTAAAAATGGCAATATTCTAAACGCAAATTTAAATTACATTATAAATTAATACCATAAGATAATTAATATTTACAAGATGTGAACATCATTTCAAGTGTATGTAGACATTTCTTTGAGTACTAATGTAAATATTGTTCCATTCCAATGTTTAAAATGTATTTCCATAATATGCATAATATGCTGTCTGTTATACTTCATTTAAATATTTTAATATTAGCCTTCTATATATTTAATTTAAAAAAATTATAATTAATAATTATAATTTCAGGAATTAAATTAAAGTATTAAAACATTAACCTCTATTTATGTTATGTCTGTTATACCATTAGCTAATTCTTTCTAGAACTCGCCTTGCATAAAATAATCATCGCATACTTTTTCCACCCGCAAACTATTAATTCAATGCATAATTTTTTAAATCATTCACAAAAGATTCGAAAATAAAAAGAAGAGGTTTTTTACTTGATAGAAGGATTATTACAAAATTTGAATATTGAAACAGATTTAATCTGTTTGTCTCCTATAATTTTAATTTCAAAAAATTTCATTCAAAAACTTTTAGATTTAAATTAATGTCTTATAAGCACAGCTTATATTTAATAGACATATAAAATCAAAACTCATTATATAATATCAACTGGAATAAAAAACCCAACAAATTATAAATTGTCAATTAAAATTAATAAATAAATTTTTGAAGGAGACAAAATTTTGTTTCTGAGCTTAGTTAAACCACATGATATTTATATAATGAAATTTTTAATAACCTAAATATAATTATATATTTCTCATCATTCACTATCAAGTAAAAAACTTCTTCTTATTATTTTATTTTATATATAATATAAAATTATATTTAGGTTTTAAAAAATTTCATTTTATAAATATCATGTGGTTTAACTAAGACCATAAAATACCTAACAAACTTTCTGTGATTTTTGTGATGAACATAGAACATAGAATACCCTGGATTTTAAAGTTAGTGTGCTCAAACGAGGATACCATGAGATCTTAGAGGTAAGTTATTTGTTGTTAATTGATTTTATTTTTAAATGTGAAGTTGGACTGAAGAAACCTTATCTTAATTCTAATTGTTTTTTGAGGACGTGAAACATCTTTTGAGAGATTTTTGAAGTAACTTATTTAAATATATTTAATATTTCAAATAAATTATTGTTTTTGAAAAGTTCTTAAAATAATGTTTTGTATTTTCGCAAAGGATTCAGTTTTCATAAATATAAAATCAGAAACAAAATTTTGTCTCCTTCAGATATTTATTTGTTAATTTTAATTGACAATTTATATTTATTGGTTTTCTTTCCATTTGATATTTTGTAATGAGTTTCGATTTTATATTTCTATTGAATATAAACTGTGCTTATAAGACATTCATTCAATTCTAAAAGTTTTTGAATAAAATTTCTTGAAATAAAATTATGGGAGACTAACAGATTAAATCTGTTTTGATATTCAAATTTTTCAATAAAAGATTCAATAAATAATTAATTCAATTATAGATTGAAACAAGTACAAACAACACTACATATCGAAAATACGATAAATTTAAGCAAGAATTTATTGCCTGCCATCAAATATCCAAAAAAAAATCACTGAAATATCTCGGAATTACCTCGTAAGCTCTTCCTTGCCCGCTGCCACCTTTGATCCGGTGTTCAGGTGACGGCCTCAAGTTCTTAGTGTCTATATGAACATTGGTCTGCATGATGCACTTTAGTCTCCACGAAAAGAGAGTAACAGGTGAGAAACGGAACGCAACACGCTAAATTGTCGGCAACATCGCACAAAGCTTTCAACTACACTACTGAAAGCTCCACGGACCGCCTCGAGTTTCAAGAAGGCCATGGAGAGTATTTTGGCGCAGAATTCAGTGGCCATGCGGATCTCTGCTTCTTCCATATTTTCGCTCGACGAAACATTTTCCGAACGGTTTTTTCACAGTCGAAGATAAGGGAACCTATTTCCTTTCAGAAGCTTGGAAAAGCCCATTCGTTCATTCACATTTCGTCTCTCGTAGATCGTATCATTGTTGTTTTTATTTATTCAATAAAACTGCACATAAACTTCCAGGGCCTACTGCAGCATTCACCTATAGGGTGGCCCACAAAAAACAGTCCAGCCGGATATATCCATTAGTATGAGTTTTCCCAGAAAAAGTAGTGGCTAGCGAGTGACAATACTTTGAATTTTGAATGTTTAAGCAATTTTTCAAAATGAAGCTTCAATTTTTGACCACAAACCGCACGAACTTGCTAGGAGATGGAGTTCTGAAATGTCATTCTCAACTTGATCCATCATCGTGTGGTAGCGTGCCTGCTCCTTTCGCAGAATTCTAATCTGCTCTGCTGCAGCTTCCCGACGTAGCATATGAGGAACGCGACTGGTATTAGACAATACCTAACACATCCGTCCTCGCCTGGCTTAAGTAGGGCAGAGTACAGCGTTCAACGACCGTTCCGACGTGGAACACATGGTCACTGTTGTCACAGGCAGACATGCACATCACGCTTGTCTGAAGAGTTCAGGTGTGCATCCTCGGAACGAAACGCCGCCTCCCAAATTAATAAGTAGAAGCTCCCTCACAACAGCCGCATTTCCCTTCAGAGCTTCAGAGTAAAAATGTACAGAAATGGACTCTAATACACGTGATTTATCTATTTCAGTTTCTTAATCGAGGACAATCATATAAATGAATACTAAGAACGTTAAAATTTAAAGAAAAACATTTCATATAAGTATCGGGTGTTTTTTTAAAGTGATAGAACTTACGATAGGAATAACTCTGATTTGACAGAAGGTAGAAGCCATGTTGTTTTGATATTTCTGTTCAGTAAGCATTGATAAATTATCCTGGAAAGACTTACGCCGCAACGTTTAAAAATTGTTGAAACTTATTTTCAAAATCAGTGTTCTATTCGCCAAACTCATACAGCACTTCATGAAATTTGTAGTTTACATAATCGTCCATCGGAGCAGCTTATTCGTCGAACATACTCAGAATTGTACAAGTTAAAATATGAGCAGGGCTCTCTAATAACATTAATGTACCATTGTCATCATTGTTGTCCCGGGTTTCTGCTCAAGTTTTGACACTCCAGCAGACCCCCGAAAGCTGAAAGAGAAAGAAAGGAGTTTTTTGGAGAAAGGATTATAGAACACTTCGCGCCAGCACAATTAGGTGAGGGACCCCCACAAGTCACCTCTCCCACACCAAAGAGGATCGCCGTAGCGATCCCACCACTCAATCATTTGGGCAGAGTGCCTATGGATTATGAAAGACTGATGCAACGAATCAACACAGATAACGGCCTGTCAGCATGGACCCCACGCGCCACAGGGTCGCTTTGCTGTTCGCCGCCAAAAGCGAGGTTCCGAAGCATCATAGAACTGTGCCTTAGGATCAAAAGGGCGCTAGAGTTTGGGGGAGAGCAGAGCGTATCTTAAAGGACCCTCAAACCTTGTCGAAACGTTGTAGTCTCCCTTTTTCTCCAGCGGACCACTTCCGAACCCGCAGCGGAAAAAGTTAGCTTTAGGATCCACGAATGGGGCCAGAGTTAAGGAAGAGCGCAGCGAATATCCCAAGGTCCCACACTTGTTCAAAACGTCGCAGTCTCCCTTTGTCCTCCAACGGACCAATCAGGACCCCGCAGCAGGAGCTTCAGGAACTAAAAACGGAGCCAAATTTGGGGGCGAGCAGAGCGAATCTCCCAAACCCCCCAGCTTGTTTGAAACGTCGTAGTCTCCCTTTTTCATTCAGCAACCATTTAAGATCCTTCAGCGGGCTAAGAGGACGAAGGTTGGAAACCCACGCTAAGGATTAGCGGGGATCGCCTTCGCCAATGAAAGAAAAACAGAACTCTAATCGATCGCAGGGTCGCAGATTCTGGTCGTCAATCAGAGCCAGCTTCCCCGTACGATTCCAAGTCCTGCGGTAGGAAAAGGTAGGGTTGGGACAACATGATGGAAAGGTATTATGCAAGAAAGAAACGAAGAAAGGAAATTAGGATTGCGAGTCTCTGCTTTAGGCATCATAACCATATCCTCCATCCCATAAATGAAACTAGGACACTCGTTATGACAAGCTCCCCCACCACTTCACAACACTTCACCACTGTACAACAAGGTACAGAGACAGGGGGGGAGTTATTCGTCGAACAATCGATAGATTTCGGACAACATTTCTCTACTCGATACAACAACAACAAGACAAAGAACTGTACTGTACGTACAGAGAAAATATCGCTGCTGTAAGTCATACTGTTTATGATGATCCAGATTAGTCTATTCATCGACGTTCACATCAAGTTGGACTCTATGCATCCACCACATGGAAAATTTTGCGTGAGTATCTTGGTCTACACCCATACAAGATCCAACAGGTTCAAGAACTAAAGCCACTTGACCATAAATAAGCGTCAATTGTTTGCTGATTGGGCCCTAGAACAGCTAGAAGTTGATCCACTTTTTTTTATCATAAAATTGTGTTTAGTGATGAAGCTCATTTCTAGTTAAACAGCTATGTAAACAAGCAAAATTGCCGTTTATGGATTATTTTCTTTGGGGTTTTATCAAGTCATTGGTTTATGCTGATAAACCAGAAACAATAGACGCTTTGGAAGCCAGCATAACTCATGTTATTGATGAAATAAGGCCTGAATCACTCGAAAAAGTGGTCCAAAATTGGTCTGGTCGATTGCGGTTCCTCAGAGCTCGTCGTGGTAGACATACGCCGGAAATTATTTTTAGAACATAAATGTCATAAAATTATCTTTCAAATAAAAAAAAATTGGCTTCAATCTTAATTTAAATGTGTTTTATTTCAATTTAAAGTTATATCACTTAAAAAAACACCCGATAGACAATCTTATTATTTATTGATATTGAAAGGAAAATCTTACACTACAAGAGATGTGAAAGCTTGTCCTAAAACGCTCCCAACTTTCGTTTCAATGTGACGCAGTCCATTCAGAAAACAACATTAAAACTATCACCAGGAATATTGAATAATTATTCTTTCCACTCAAGGAGAATATTTCGAGCTATTAGTTCGTCGCAAACGTAAATGAAAGTCCCTCCCTCTTTGTCTGAGTTCTCGTTTCTCTGCAGGATTTCTGGGGTCTCTAAATAGCCATTCAGCATTGTATGAATGAAAAGACTAAATTTCCTTTTTATTTCTTGTGCCTTTCAAGTTTGAGCAAATGAAAATAATTCAGTCACAAGTAGTTGCCAAGATTACAGTTCTTGGATCTTTTAGAAAACAATATTTATAAATTCTCTCATAAACAAAAAGAAAAATCAAATCATTTTAAAACAAATATACGCCGCTACAAAAACAAAAAACAATAATAAAAGTTTGCGAAACTGACATATTTTGGACCACTCTCAGTAATTTCTTCAAATGCTTATAAATTACAGTTGCTTATAAGCGTTTTAAGAAGTTACTATGTAACGAAACACGTCATGTGAGCAACTCCTAAGAAAAAATAAAAATCAACGTATATGTGTATTATTTAATTAAGCGTACAATGGATTTCCATCAAGTAGAGGCCAATACGAATCAAAGTCCATTTATGTATGCTTTTTATGCCTGTTGCGACCTTCCCCACTCAGAATTCTACTCTGCTACGCTGCAGCTTCCCGGCGTAGCATATAGAGGACGCTACCGCTTTCTGCACCCCGAACTCACCGTCCTCACCCGGTTCAAGTAGAGTGGAGTGAAAGCGTTCTGACAACCGACGTAGAACAAGGTCACTGGCGTCACAGGTAAATATGCGCACCATGCCTATCTGAAGAGTTCAGGTGCGCATGTTCTGAACGAAACCCCGCCTCTGAATTAAGAGGTTGAATCTCCCTCATAATACCCCGTTCACTTCAGAGCTTCATTGGTGACCCCGGACGATCCTATCTCTTCCATCATTTCCTATTTTCGTTCCACAGACACCCCCGTGACTTTGTCGACGCCCACAAGAGGGGGAGTGTGTAGCGACCTTCCTCGCCCAGAATGCTACTCTACTCTGCTGCAGCTTCCCGGCGTAGCATATAGAAGACACTACCGCTTTCTGAATGTCGAGCTCATCGTCTTCGTCCGGTTTAAGTAGAGCTGAGTGAGAGCGTTCCGACAACCGATGTTGAACAAGGTCACTAGCGTCATAGGCAGACATGCTCACTACTCCTATCTGAAGAGTTCAGGTGCGCATGTTCGGATCGAAACGCCGCCTCAGAATTAAGAGGTTGAAGCGTTGAAGCACGCTCATAACACCGCATTCCTAAGAACTTCCTGTCAATTGTCTAAGGTTATGATTGATTTCTCACCTAGCATTTCGTCTTTATATCCTGGTTTATTGAAATAAGCACCGTTGTCCTAATTACTGGTTTATTTACAGTTATTTACAACTATTTATCCAATCGTTTCACACAACATGTACAGTCTGTATGTATACAGCATGATTTAAAATAAACTGCTCATGTAAAGTTAAGGATATTGATGAGTTCCGAAGATGCATATTTTCCGTATCACATTATTGATTTTTTTAAGAACGTAGACTTATAACGATGATAGAAACGTCTTTTGGTTTATCGTGAACCAAGTTTTCATCAAGTCTAATCATTTTTGCAGCATTTCATTCAATTATTTATAGGGTCTTCAGAATAAAACATATTGACCGAAATAATAAATTTTTATTGCATTGAATAGGACAGTTTCAAGCAAAATAAGTAAACAAATGAATGCCCATCTATATCCAATTACAGAAAATCCCAATTATAAACACATAAGCTTAAGTTATTTCGGATCTTCATCCATTTGAATCCAAAATGACTTCAACAAATATGACCTAAGATTAACCATCACAGGTTGTCTGGAAAATATTCCATTGAACACAAAACAAACTTCATTTAAAGCTTCGGGAGTCTACAGAATCAGTTGTAATGATTGAAATACAACTCGTGGGTCAAACAGTTACGAACTTTGAAACGGGATTGAAAGGCACCTGACCTCAGACAAAAGGTCGGTAGTCTTTGAACATATTAAATCTGTCAAATCACCGTAAAGGTAATAACAACCTCAAATTCATCCATAAATGTTACAAAGACTATAAAAGGAATTTGTTCGATATCTCTGAAATAAACAAGTCTAAAACATTGAGCAATCAATTAGAAATAAATTGATCCCCACTTCTTAACATGTGAAATCTCCCTCTCGTCATAAAACGATGTAACTGGAATGTTTGGAAATAAATAAAGTCCATAAAGATCACATTCTTCAAACACTGAACAACCAATTAAAAATGAACTGATTGCCACTCCTTAATATTGCAGCGAATGACTTCTTCGCTCCCCGTCCAGAAACCTGCCTTGCTCTATTGTAGTTTGACCGGCGTACCGATAGAGGACCCGACTAGTCATAAGAATTGTGACTAACCGTCCCCGCTAGGTTCAAATAGAGTAAGGCAATGCGTTTGAAAATCAGAGCTGCGCATCACGCCTTGTCTGATGAGTTTCGGATGCGCAGGCTCGGAAACGAAACGCCGTCTCCCGAACTAAGAGGTGGAAGCTCCCTCGCAAAATCCGCATTTACCACGAGAGCTTCATTGGTAACCCCGACGTGATTGGGAGGGTTTGTTTTAAGAGCGAACCAATCCATTCATTAGGTGGTTCTAATTGCCCCCTATCCATATTTCCGAGATGGCCCTTTCCTATCGTTCCACAGATCCCCGCTGGAGATGGCACCGCGACCAGTCTAGCGGCGAACTGTATACTTTCCTGATCCTATCGCCCTAATTCGTGACCATATCGACGCTCACTGGAGGGGGAGTGTGTAGCGAACAACTTCTTCGCTCCTCTTCCAGAAACCTGCCTGGCTCTGTAGTAGTTTGACCGGCGTACCGATAGAGGACCCGACCAGTCATCAGATTCGTGACTAACCGTCCCCGCCAGGTTCAAATAGAGTAAAGCAATGCGTTTGAAAATCAGCGTTCCAAGCGGACGCATGGTCACCGGCGTAACAGGCAGAGCCTGCGCATCAAGCCTGTCTGACGAGTTTCAGATGCGCATGCTCGGAAACGAAACGCCGTCTCCCAAACTAAGAGGTGGAAGCTCCCTCGCAACATCTGCATTCATTCGAGAGCTTCAATATGTAACTTCGTCTTACCCCCATCATAATATGATACCCACTATATCTCAATCATAGACGCATTAATAATAATAGGATAATAAGTCTGATCTCAATGCATTCCGTATTTCTTCAGACTTGACAACAATCAAAACCGGTCATGTATCACATTCGTAGTGAATGAATATATTGATAAAATATAGTGTCTTATTTTCAGATATATTTCCATAAAATAAAGAAAGTCATCAGTATTATCTACTTAAAACACACATGTCCATTCAAGCAATAATTCTATATTGCCGCATACATCAGGAAATGTATGAAAGCAACTTTTCACATTTTGAAAGCCCGTATTAGAGCGCCTATCTTCTTTTCTAAATATCTGTATTTTTAGTATTTTCAACACAACCTAATCTCAAATATTTGGACAAGACTTACTGTTGATTATTTTTTTATTAAATTTAATTGTGTTCATCTGTCCGAACATCTGTTCATTTGTAATAGTGATGAATTTGAAGTGACGAACTAGACATTTGACAGATTTCAATCTAAAATGGGAACGACAAAATCTAGCCGATAGTTTTTAAAATATTATTTCCTCATTACCTCAAACAAAAAACGCAATTATGGAATAGAAACAAGGCATGAAAGAATAGTATTATTTCTGTAGATTATGACTTGAAATTGAAGCTTTGAAAGTTCCATCAATTCATTAGCAAGAACCAATTTTATCGTAATTATTTGGTGAGAGATCAAGTCGTTTATGAGACAGAAGTATAGTTGCATTAAAGGTTGATGAAAAAAGATTTATTTATCAATACAAAAACGACAAAATAAATAAAATAGTGAAAAATATATTTTACAAAATATATAAACAAATAACAATAAAGTTTCTCTGTGATGTGATGTAGATTTTTGTGTTCACCATCTCCATTTCTCCAGCCTTGATTTTGTGATAGCTTGCATAGCTTTCTGAGCCTTTTCACTAGCAGCCGTTGATATTCTTAAATTATTTTGTCTAACACTTCCTTTAATAATTGTATCATGTTCAAGTGCTCCAGATACCCCTGAAAAAAAATAAATTTCAATTACTTCATTTCGTTCAAAGAGCATCATTCATTTTATTATGAAGAAATTTTATTATGTGCCATTTGGAAATTATTTTGTCAAGATTGAACCATTCAGGGTGAATTGTGTGTTTTCAAAGAACAATGTGAAATTTTTATGGGGGCTATTTGTTGATAAATAAAATATTCTGAGATATTTTCAGCTCTGTAGCATTTGATTATACAGGATGTTTCTAAATAGGTGATACAAACAAAGCGGGTGATTTCTGGAAGAGTAAAAGTTTCATCGAAGTGGCTCGACAAACGCTTAGTTTTTGAGAAACAGTGTGTTAAAGTTTGAATTTTCTCAAAAGTTTTTCGCCTATTACCTGCATTTTTCAAGATACTCAGATGAAATTTCGCAAAGATATTACACCATATGACATATCAATTGGCTAAGGAAATCTACAGGTTGATATTTTTTCTGGAGTCCCCTGTTTCTTTCAGAACTTTTTGTGGTGCGCCACTGGTAGTTTAAAACATGAAAAATAATATTTGCTTCATTTAAAAACTTTCTAATATCTCGCAATTTTTCGTATCTACCATCGCTTTCGCTCTAATTCGTAACAAAAATAAAAAATTTTCAAAACAATTTAGTATTTGTATAAATTTAATTTTAATATTTGTATAAATTCATTTATTATAAGTTTTTTAGGAATTTTCTTGATCTGTGGTAGTGGTTCATAAACATTCAAAAAAGATGTATAATAATCATCGCCGAAAATTTTTTACTCCATGCAAGAAAAACTCTAAAATAGTCACAACAACAGGACGGAACTACAACAAATGTTAAACATGTCCTTCTCCAACCCTAAGACTGCCCTTCTCCTCATGGACCAATGCTTTGTTCAAGATCATTCAAGTAATTATCCCTCTTTATTTGTGCCTCTAATTTAGGAACATTTTAAATGTATAGGTCATCATAATGACTCAGGTAGATAATTGAGTCTGAATATTTTAATCAACTTCCATATTACAGCAAAAAAATTCTATAATTGAAAAATGTATATTTTGGAATGGAAATATTCTCACCTTTACTAGAAAACAACTTGCTTAAGATGAAATCATCCTTTCCGGATTGTTGATTAGATGGATCTTTTTTCAATTTCTTCTTTTCAGCTTTTACCAATCCTTCCACTTTCTCTCCATCAACTTTTCCACTCTCATCTATAACTATTTTTTCCTTATCTTTCTTTTTATCTTTATGTTTTACTATTTTATGTTTTTCTCCAGCTTCTTTCGCTTCCTTTTGTTTTCTGTTTTCCTTATTAAGCCTCTCCTCTAATACTCTAACATCCAGCTTTCCTTCCATCAATTTATTATAAAGTTCTGACTTAGTCTCAGCTATATCAAGAGCTCTGGAAAAACTACAAGAAGTCTCTTGATTGTCAACCTTATTTGTGGTGTCCTCAACTTTGTCTTTTGCCTTTTCACGATTTAATTCTAGAAGTTCCTGAGCCGATAATTTTTTCAGTTTTTCTTTCTCTTTAAGCCTTTCCAAGCGCTCTTCCTCCAATTGCTTCTGATACGACGTTTTACTACATTCTGGTTTCACTTGCGCGATATTTTTCGCCAACTGTTGGGCCAACAATTTCATTTTCTCAATTTTATCCTCGGAAAATACTATTTCACTATTGCTTATATCCTTCTTTTTCTTTTGTTTCTTTTCTAGTAGTCTTTCTTGGATTCTCACCCTTGAATCGTGAAAAATGTTTGTTGTCTCAGGGTTCGATTTATCTGTTGGTTCTTGCAATGAAAAAAGATCGAAAAGATCGGAAGATTTGAAAGCTCTGTGAGTCTTAGGATCTATCAGGATCTTATTACTAAGTAGTTGCTTCCAAATCTGCCGCTGATACATTTTTTCTTCAATGGTACCTGCTGAGATCAATCTATATATTGTTACTTGTTTGTTCTGACCGATCCTCCAAGCTCTTTCTCTTGCCTGTGTGTCAGTGGCAGGATTCCAATCTGGATCGTAGATAATTACTCTGTCAGCACCTGTTAAATTTACGCCTAATCCCCCAACTCTGGTGGTTAAAAGGAATACATCATATGTTTCGTCCTATAACAAGAAAAATCATCAAACACAGTGAAGATCAAGACATCATAGAAATGTAAACAATACATAAGGATATCAGAAGTATGGAAGCACAGGTGCAGATTGTTGTTTTAAAAGTAAGACTGGTAGAAAAATATTAAGAACGGAATGAACAACATGGCAACACTGCAAACCTATCAGAATTTCTTCTATTGCTAAACAGACCCCAACTAAATGAAAAATTAATTATCAAATTTATTCACTCACTTTATTGAACTTATCTATCAATGTTTGTCTTGAACTTATTGATGTTGTACCATCCATCTTTAAAAACTTGTAATTTTGTTCTTGTAGAAACTGTTCGAAAATCTTAATCATCGCTCTTCCTTGAGAAAACAATAGAACTCTATGTTTCTGTTTTTTCCATATTTTGAGTAGAGCTGAAACAACAATCATCTTCCCAGATTTTTTATAGAAACCAAACTTGTTCTCAGCTTTGATATCACTCTGAAAAACACAAGATTATTTTCAGTATCTTGTATACATAGCGGAATAGCAGTACAGGTAATTTCACTCACTTCTTCAGGTATTTCCTCATCATCATCATATATAAATATATCGGGATGATTACAGATTTTTCTCAAGGAAGTGATAGCCATCAACATATTAGCTCGTATATAACTATCTGTCGTCCATTTCTTTGTTCCCCTGCCAAGAATATCATTTACATGTTCGCTCTAAAAACAAACCCTCAATAAACTTCTTTTTAACTGCAATTTAAAATATTGGATAGAAGAAAACTACTTTGTTTTTTATCACTTTTTATTAAACAGATACACAGGGACCTGAGTTTTGAAGTGTTTGAAAATGTAGTAACACTATGAAACTAAAGAGGTCACTATACAACATTTCAACAGAAGGAATGGCTAACAAAGTATTTTCCTTATCCTAGGTATAATCAAAAACAACTGGAAAACTGCATTAGTTTAAGGAAAATAGCACCCTTTAGGCCAAATATATATTCAAATTATAATTTTATAGGTTTTCTACTTGGTGAATAACCGTTTAAATATAAATGATGAGAATTCATTGTCCAAAAAAAACCAAACAAAAAATGTTTTCAATTTAACTTGAGGAAAGAAAAAGTAAATACCAATCACCTTAAAAGCATGAGATATTCTGGAGTCCAACAGGGTAAAATTAATTAACTCTCTTGAACCAATCTCCAAAAGATAAAATATAACAGCAAGCAACAAAATTCTAGAAGAAACTTCGTATCAATGATAAATTTCAATTGGTTTTCAAAGAATCATTAATAATTTAAAAAAATATATCATCCCAGAAATACCCAATAGCTGTAGTTATTTGAGGAGAATGCAATTAGTCAAACATACCAACTTTATAACGTTTATGTTGGTATTTCAGTATGCTATGTAATGTACATACATCATTGTTATCATACTACTCTGTCAAGAAAGTACCAGGAATTTTCAATTAAAACAACATTTTTACATTTAATCGTCAAAATTTATTGGGTCGCCTTCAAAATAGGCTCCATTTGCTCCAATACATCTATGCCAACGGCACTTCCAATTATCGAAACATTTTTTATAGGCGCTTTCCGGGATGGACTTTAGCTCTCGCGCCGAATTTTGTTTTATGGCTTCAATCGACTCAAAACGGGTGCCACGAAGGGGCAATTTTATTTTGGGAAGAGGAAAAAGTCGCAGGGAGCCAAATCCGGCGAATACGATGGTTGCTGAAGCACGTTTGTTGAGTTTTTGGCGAGAAAGTCAGTCACAATCGTAGCTCGGTGAGAAGGCGCGTTATCGTCATGCAAAATCCATGAGTTGTTACGGATACGCTCACGCAAACGTTTCATAACGCCTAGGTAATACTCCTTGTTTACCGTCTGACCCTCTGGAACGAATTCGTAGTGCACCACGCCACGGATATCGAAGAAAACAATGAGCATCACCTTCATTTTCGAGCGACTTTGGCGTGGTTTTTTCGGTTTCGGCTCATTTTTTGCCACCCATTCCGATGATTGCTGGCTTGTTTGCATATCGTACTCGTAGACCCAGGTCTCATCACCAGTTATAATGCGTTCCATGAATGTAGAATCGGAATTACAGCGATCCAGCATGTCTGAAGCAACCTGTTCGCGATGACGTTTTTGAAGAAAATTCAGGTCTTTCGGTACGAGTCGTGCGGCCACCTTTCTCATGCCCAAAATATCAATCAAAATCGTACGTGCGGACTCGTGGGATATCTTAAGATCATGTGCTATCTCTCTCAAGCTGGTACGACGGTTTTTCAGCACCCTTTCCTTAATTTTATCGACGTTATCTTCGATCGAAGCCGTCGATGGGCGACCACTTCACGACCGTCCTTGAAGGCTCTGTACCACTGATGTGCACGAGTTTTCGATAGAGCATTATCACCAAAGGCCTTTTGCAACATTTTCAATGCATCGGCACACGAAAATTTATTTGCAACACAAAACTTTAAACAAATTCTTTGCTCAACGTAATCACCCATAGTAAAAATCGGCACGCACTCTGACATCGACTGACTTAATCAGCTGTTGCAAACACACTAGTTGACAGATCCCGCTCAAGCTTGGCATAGTAATTAAGGACAGTGGTACCAACCTAGGAAAAAAAATTTTTACCTGCCTCATTGCCCCGCCAGATTTAAATCGATAATTCCCGGTACTTTCTTGACAGAATGTAAGTAAATATTCTGTCAATTTTCAGATATTAAAGAAAATAGGCTTCTGCTATGTATCATATGTCACACCAACTGTCACTCACACATTGCAGAATAAATAGATTATTTTACAATTGATAAAATGATGAAAAAATCAACAAAAGATATTGCATAATGTTATTGGACAAGCTAGATGGTGAAAGATTTACCAGCAATGAAAAATTGCATATTTATGAGCATGCCGACTATAACTAAAAACAGTGTATAAAAAAGCTTGAACATTGTTCGGAAAGGAGTATCAAGTTAAAAGAATATGCAGATAAAAAGATATATTTTTAAGATTTGTCTCTCTTTTTTATTAAGTTGGGTATATCTGGGACTGCCCTTGCATAAGTATCCATTTTTCATTCCAATTGTGAATTAGATATTGATATTATTTGGAAAGTAATATTGGAATTTGGAGAGGTATTTTTTATTATGGTGAAATACATTTTCATTAGATCCTCTTTCCATTATTTAGATTGTAGTAATTTAGAATAACAATCTCAAATAAAATATAATAAATATACTACTCTGTCAAGAAAGTACCGGGAATTTTCAATTAAAACAACATTTTTACATTTAATCGTCCAAATTTATTGGGTCGCCTTCAAAATAGGCTCCATTTGCTCCAATACATCTATGCCAACGGCACTTCCAATTATCGAAACATTTTTTATAGGCGCTTTCCGGGATGGACTTTAGCTCTCGCGCCGAATTTTGTTTTATGGCTTCAATCGACTCAAAACGGGTGCCACGAAGGGGCAATTTTATTTTGGGAAGAGGAAAAAGTCGCAGGGAGCCAAATCCGGCGAATACGATGGTTGCTGAAGCACGTTTGTTGAGTTTTTGGCGAGAAAGTCAGTCACAATCGTAGCTCGGTGAGAAGGCGCGTTATCGTCATGCAAAATCCATGAGTTGTTACGGATACGCTCACGCAAACGTTTCATAACGCCTAGGTAATACTCCTTGTTTACCGTCTGACCCTCTGGAACGAATTCGTAGTGCACCACGCCACGGATATCGAAGAAAACAATGAGCATCACCTTCATTTTCGAGCGGCTTTGGCGTGGTTTTTTCGGTTTCGGCTCATTTTTTGCCACCCATTCCGATGATTGCTGGCTTGTTTGCATATCGTACTCGTAGACCCAGGTCTCATCACCAGTTATAATGCGTTCCATGAATGAATGATCGGAATTACAGCGATCCAGCATGTCTGAAGCAACCTGTTCGCGATGACGTTTTTGAAGAAAATTCAGGTCTTTCGGTACGAGTCGTGCGGCCACCTTTCTCATGCCCAAAATATCAATCAAAATCGTACGTGCGGACTCGTGGGATATCTTAAGATCATGTGCTATCTCTCTCAAGCTGGTACGACGGTTTTTCAGCACCCTTTCCTTAATTTTATCGACGTTATCTTCGATCGAAGCCGTCGATGGGCGACCACTTCACGACCGTCCAGAAAGGCTCTGTACCACTGATGTGCACGAGTTTTCGATAGAGCATTATCACCAAAGGCCTTTTGCAACATTTTCAATGCATCGGCACACGAAAATTCATTTGCAACACAAAACTTTAAACAAATTCTTTGCTCAACGTAATCACCCATAGTAAAAATCGGCACGCACTCTGACATCGACTGACTTAATCAGCTGTTGCAAACACACTAGTTGACAGATCCCGCTCAAGCTTGGCATAGTAATTAAGGACAGTGGTACCTAGGAAAAAAATGTTTACCTGCCTCATTGCCCCGCCAGATTTAAATCGATAATTCCCGGTACTTTCTTGACAGAATGTAAGTAAATATTCTGTCAATTTTCAGATATTAAAGAAAATAGGCTTCTGCTATGTATCATATGTCACACCAACTGTCACTCACACATTGCAGAATAAATAGATTATTTTACAATTGATAAAATGATGAAAAAATCAACAAAAGATATTGCATAATGTTATTGGACAAGCTAGATGGTGAAAGATTTACCAGCAATGAAAAAGTGAAATTTGATTGCATATTTACGAGCATGCCGATTTTAACTAAAAACAGTGTATAAAAAAGCTTGAACATTGTTCGGAAAGGAGTATCAAGTTAAAAGAATATGCAGATAAAAAGATATATTTTTAAGATTTGTCTCTCTTCTTTATTAAGTTGGGTATATCTGGGACTGCCCTTGCATAAGTATCCATTTTTCATTCCAATTGTGAATTAGATATTGATATTATTTGGAAAGTAATATTGGAATTTGGAGAGGTATTTTTTATTATGGTGAAATACATTTTCATTAGATCCTCTTTCCATTATTTAGATTGTAGTAATTTAGAATAACAATCTCAAATAAAATATAATTAATATACATTCTGTCAAGAAAGTATCGGGAATTTTCGATTTAAATCTGGCGGGGCAATGAGGCAGGTAAAAAATTTTTTCCTAGGTTGGTACCACTGTCCTTAATTACTATGCCAAGCTTGAGCGGGATCTGTCAACTACTGTGTTTGCAACAGCTGATTAAGTCAGTCGATGTCAGAGTGCGTGCCGATTTTTACTATGGGTGATTACGTTGACCAAAGAATTTGTTTAAAGTTTTGTGTTGCAAATGAATTTTCGTGTGCCGATGCATTGAAAATGTTGCAAAAGGCCTTTGGTGATAATGCTCTATCGAAAACTCGTGCATATCAGTGGTAGAGAGCCTTCATGGACGGTCGTGAAGTGGTCGCCCATCGACGGCTTCGATCGAAGATAACGTCGATAAAATTAAGGAAAGGGTGCTGGAAAACCGTCGTACCAGCTTGAGAGAGATAGCACATGATCTTAAGATATCCCACGAGTCCGCACGTACGATTTTGATTGATATTTTGGGCATGAGAAAGGTGGCCGCACGACTCGCACCGAAAGACCTGAATTTTCTTCAAAAACGTCATCGCGAACAGGTTGCTTCAGACATGCTGGATCGCTGTAATTCCGATCATTCATTCATGGAACGCATTATAACTGGTGATGAGACCTGGGTCTACGAGTACGATATGCAAACAAGCCAGCAATCATCGGAATGGGTGGCAAAAAATGAGCCGAAACCGAAAAAACCACGCCAAAGCCGCTCGAAAATGAAGGTGATGCTCATTGTTTTCTTCGATATCCGTGGCGTGGTGCACTACGAATTCGTTCCAGAGGGTCAGACGGTAAACAAGGAGTATTACCTAGGCGTTAAGAAACGTTTGCGTGAGCGTATCCGTAAGAAGCGGCCAAATTTGTGGGCGAACAACTCATGGATTTTGCATGACGATAACGCGCCTTCTCACCGAGCTACGATTGTGACTGACTTTCTCGCCAAAAACTCAACAAACGTGCTTCAGCAACCACCGTATTCGCCGGATTTGGCTCCCTGCGACTTTTTCCTCTTCTCAAAACTAAAATTGCCCCTTTGTGGCACCCGTTTTGAGTCGATTGAAGCCATAAAACAAAATTCGGCGCGAGAGCTAAAGTCCATCCCGGAAAGCGCCTATAAAAAATGTTTCGATAATTGGAAGTGCCGTTGGCATAGATGTATTGGAGCAAATGGAGCCTATTTTGAAGGTGACCCAATAAATTTTGACGATTAAATGTGAAAATGTTGTTTTAATTGAAAATTCCTGGTACTTTCTTGACAGAGTAGTATATTACATTTTGAACATTGATAGTATTTCACCATGTATACCTAACAATGTATGAAATCTTTGAACAATTATTATTTTCACAATAAATTCCTACCATCAAGTAATCCTTGTACAGCATCCTCTGGTAATCACTCAATGAACAAAAGAGAACTTGTTCGCTTTTACTGGGGAGATCAATGTTATCTTGTACTTCAGCTTTCGTTCTTCGCAGAAGGTAAGGTGATATTAAATTTTTCAAGGCAGTAGCCATCGATAATGCTGTAGCTTCCTATGATGATATAAAAATAATAATTATAGATGATAATGGAAAAAAATTACATATTTCAATAATGGATGAAGTCAACCGTTTGTGATAGTTTATTTTAAAAATGGAATAAAATAAAAAATTATTTTGTTTTCTATCTTTTTTTATTACTGAAGATAAAGTGAATTGAGTTTCGTAGTTTTTCACTACATTTTCAAACTTAATAAGAAATTGAATGTCAAAGGTTTTATATATTCATTGAAGGCTTTGGCCTTTATAAAACTTCGAAAAATGAGGTGTCAAAGATCCATTTGCTCGTTTAATAATTTCACTGCCAAATCATGCTTATTCTTAAATACCTGTATCAATTATAGAATGTCTAGTTTGTTGTCTTTTGCTTCCAGATGAATGAAGACATGAATTGTTTCGAAAAAATGTTTCGCAAAATTACGGTTATCTTTCTGCGAAACATTTTTCAACACCAATCATGTCTTCCGGGACTTGTTATTTAGTTTAAAAATGTAGTACAAAAACTACAAACTCGAGTCACCGTATCTTCAGTAATATAAAGTGATACAAAACGAAGTAATTTCCTATTTTAGTCCATATTCCAGTATTGGCTGACTGAATGAGTTGAAAATTACTATCAGGTTGATAAAGTTCTAACATTTTGAAGTTATTCAGGACCTCAGAGGAATGAGTAAATACAGAGATGCTTTAAAGCATTTGTTGACATCACTATTTTGTTTAGAAGCACTTGCCACTTCAGAAAAATTGTAAACTTTGTATTTCCTGAGAGTTTTGTAATTGAAAACATCACTGATAAAACTTTTAACATCTACAATCACTTGAAATTTAAACTTTGCAGCTGAACAAGAGAATTGAATTTACAAACCTGCATGGGTGTTGCATTCGCAAAGCCACCTTGTATGATGGGACTATTGAAATGTTCCATGAATGTGTTTAAGCCTCCTAGTATTCCGGGATTTGTGAAATCGAATAGACTCCACAATTCTTGCAAGTTATTTTGCATTGGACTGCCACTTAATAAAATTCTATGGGGTGTTCTTATTTCTTTGATAGCTATAGTTATTTTTGCTGTTGCGTTTCTGATTTTATGACCTTCATCCAATATAAGATAGTGCCATTGGTGTTCTAAGAGATTTCCTTTGTATTTAAGCATTCCAAAATAAGTTGTTACTAATACTCCATTATTTTTATTTATATCTTTTATTAACACACTCTTGTTACCTGCAAGTTATAATTATGCTGTAGCACTAATAGATATAAAGCAAATAGCAGTAATTGTATGAAAGTCCTTTCAAGTATCTCTTCCACTGGTAGAAATAAGTATTTCTTGCAATCACCAAACAATTCGGCTTATTAAAAAATGCCCGCATACTAAATTTCATGTGTATTTGCTTAATTTTAATGAAATAATCACAAAAGTGCTAGTTTTTTAAATTGTCGAATATTTGTATATGCTCGTATTTCTGTACACTGTATATACTACTCTGTCAAGAAAGTACCGGGAATTTTCAATTAAAACAACATTTTTACATTTAATCGTCAAAATTTATTGGGTCGCCTTCAAAATAGGCTCCATTTTCTCCAATACATCTGTGCCAACGGCACTTCCAATTATCGAAACATTTTTTATAGGCGCTTTCCGGGATGGACTTTAGCTCTCGCGCCGAATTTTGTTTTATGGCTTCAATCGACTCAAAACGGGTGCCACGAAGGGGCAATTTTAGTTTTGGGAAGAGGAAAAAGTCGCAGGGAGCCAAATCCGGCGAATACGGTGGTTGCTGAAGCACGTTTGTTGAGTTTTTGGCGAGAAAGTCAGTCACAATCGTAGCTCGGTGAGAAGGCGCGTTATCGTCATGCAAAATCCATGAGTTGTTCGCCCACAAATTTGGCCGCTTCTTACGGATACGCTCACGCAAACGTTTCATAACGTCTAGGTAATACTCCTTGTTTACCGTCTGACCCTCTGGAACGAATTCGTAGTGCACCACGCCACGGATATCGAAGAAAACAATGAGCATCACCTTCATTTTCGAGCGGCTTTGGCGTGGTTTTTTCGGTTTCGGCTCATTTTTTGCCACCCATTCCGATGATTGCTGGCTTGTTTGCATATCGTACTCGTAGACCCAGGTCTCATCACCAGTTATAATGCGTTACATAAATGTAGAATCGGAATTACAGCGATCCAGCATGTCTGAAGCAACCTGTTCGCGATGACGTTTTTGAAGAAAATTCAGGTCTTTCGGTACGAGTCGTGCGGCCACCTTTCTCATGCCCAAAATATCAATCAAAATCGTACGTGCGGACTCGTGGGATATCTTAAGATCATGTGCTATCTCTCTCAAGCTGGTACGACGGTTTTTCAGCACCCTTTCCTTAATTTTATCGACGTTATCTTCGATCGAAGCCGTCGATGGGCGACCACTTCACGACCGTCCTTGAAGGCTCTGTACCACTGATATGCACGAGTTTTCGATAGAGCATCATCACCAAAGGTCTTTTGCAACATTTTCAATGCATCGGCACACGAAAATTCATTTGCAACACAAAACTTTAAACAAATTCTTTGCTCAACGTAATCACCCATAGTAAAAATCGGCACGCACTCTGAAATCGACTGACTTAATCAGCTGTTGCAAACACACTAGTTGACAGATCCCGCTCAAACTTGGCACAGTAATTAAGGACAGTGGTACCAACCTAGGAAAAAAAAAATTTTACCTGCCTCATTGCCCCGCCAGATTTAAATCGATAATTCCCGGTACTTTCTTGACAGAATGTATATTAATAATAATAATAATAATAAAGTTTATTTCAAGAATAAACACTTTACATCACGGAGGAACATGAGATATGACCTGTATGCGATACTAACTTAATTAAAATTTCTGAAAAAATGTTCCATAAAGATAATTGAAAACAACAAAAAAATAATTACAAAATATTAGGAGAAAAAATAGAATTGTCATTCATATTATAGTTATTGTCCTTGTTTCAACTCGAGGGCACTTCATATCCGATGTTTATTATTATTGTATTATAACTGTCACAATCAGGTAATTATTGTTAAAGTCACTATCATTGAATGAGTCATAAATTGGTGAGTGAGCGTCCTGTATTTGGGATATTATATTTATATATTATAAGTTTTACAAATCAGGTACACCACAATCTCTCAAGAAGTTAGATGGATGAAGATGATATTCAACATAACACTAAGACCTACCAACAGCAAATGATCAATTTAAATCTTGGCTTTATCCGATTACCATAGTATAGAAACTTTCCTCATACTCAAATCAATGGCGGGGATACTAAATATTCAGCATATGTAATGGGGTGTTTTTTTTTAGAGTAATAGAACTTTAAATTGAAATAAAACAATTTAAATTAAGATTGAAGCCAAATTTTTTTTTAATTGAAAGATAAATTTATGACATTTATGTTTTAAAAATAATTTTCAGCATATGTCCACCACGACTAGCTCTGAGGAACTGCATTCAACCAGACCAATTTTGGACCACTTTTTCGAGTAACATTAGCTCCAGCATCGTTTTGAAAGAAATATGGACCGATGATGCCTCCAGCATGTAAAGCACACCATACAGTGCATTTTCAGGATGCAATGGAGGATTGTTTTCACTCCATATACGGTAATTTTGCTTGTTTACATAGCCGTTCAACCAGAAATGAGCTTCATCACTACACACAATTTTACGATAAAAAAGTGGATCAACTTCAAGCTGTTTTAGGCCCCAATCAGCAAATAAACGACACTTATTTATCAAGTGGCTTTAGTTCTTGAACTAGTTGGATCTTGTATTGCTGTAGACAAGATCTTTACACAAAATTCCAACTTGTTGTGAACGTTTATGAATAGACAAATCTGGATCATCTATGACTTACAGCAGGGATATTTTCTTCTGTACATACAGTTCTTTGTCTTGTTGTTGTTGCATCGAGTAGGGAAAATGTTGTCTGAAATCTATCCATAGTTCGACGAATAAGCTTATCTATAGTCCATTCCACCAAAAATTTTAAATCTGTCAATTGATTCTTGAAGAAGATACATGTGACAAATATAAATAAATTCTGTGTTCTGTCATTTAAAAGTTAAATAAACGTCATTTTATGCAATTTAAGGAAAATATAAAACATATTTTGGGGATCTCGGTGGCATAGTGAGCATAGACGCGAGCTGTGGTATCAGGGATTGCGGGTTCGAATCCAGCTGCGCCCATGGATGTGCTTGTGAATGGTTGGTATGAATGAATGAAAATACTATGATCTGGCTACGTAGCCTGAGTGTTGGGGCCATTAAAGTGATAAAAAAAAAAAATAAAACATATTTGAATGTCACCTTGGAATCTTCCAGACTGGTGGAGGATAGCTACCCTGAATTCAGGTGCCCACTCATGAAAATGTTGAACCCATTGATGTATTACAGTTGCTGGACACACAATGATTGTAGGACCTTTACCAACAAAGCTAAAAAATAAATTACAAATACAAAAATCAGTATAAAACCTAAACAACAGTTCATTTACTCACTTTCCAAATGGGGTGTGGATGCGACTATAATCTAGAGCATACAAAAATGATATTATCTGCACAGTTTTTCCTAGACCCATTTCATCACAAAGCAAGCCTCCCGAAGTTTTTTGGTGCAAAGTCCACAACCACTTCACACTTTTCTGTTGATACCTTAGCAAAATAACATACTCTAAAAAAATTCACTTTTAATATAACTCTACTTACTTGTATAATTTACACCAATATTTTGCTGGAACTTTCAAATTTCCATCTATTTTTACTTCATCCACAATTTTTTCTCTGTCCAAAATACTTTCTGCTCTATCTTCCTTTGCTAATTGTTCATAGTATTGATTCAATCTTGTATTATAGTCATCAATCAATCCATCATCTTTTCCTCTCTCCAATTCTTTAATTTGTTTCTTCCTATTAAGTTTTACAGATTTATGAGCACTAATATTGCTATCACATTCATAATCAGAATCTGAAAAATAAAATTTTCATATTAATATTTAACTACTTATGTTTATAATGCACTGAAATTATACAATAAACCAAATCAGAACTGATAACCAAATCTTAGCAAATAATGTTTACTATTTGATGTGTATTAATTTTTCCTAACATCATCAACAGCAAGGTACGTAAAACCAGAATTATTATTAACACAATACTACAGGTATATTCCAGCACTAAATCATTTTATTGGTTGCATTTGCATACGAGTTTCTTCACCTCAAGATGTTAAAGTACTAAATCACTATAAATAATTTATGATGAGCTTCAAAAAACAGTATAGGTTACCCTTAAATAAAAAAAAAAAACTACCTTCTTCGGATGGAACATATTCACTACAGGAAGTATCAGCATCTGCTGAATCATCAGTAGGGTCTTGACTTTTTTTAGCTTCAGCAGTTTTGACCTTTTTTCTCCTATTTCCTTTGATATTCGCAGTTTTTCTTTTTAAATCTTCCTTTTTTGGTTCTAAAACCTCTTCAGTTATTTGTTTACTGGTTTTCTCAGCACATGACCTTCTTTCAAGTTGAAGCCTTCTTAATTCTTCTTGTTTTTTAATATAGCTTTCGAGAATTTCAATTTCTTTCGATTGTTGCTCATTTGCTTCAAATTCTTCAACTTCATTATCAAGCTTTTCACCAGTTGTTTCTTTAGTAAATTCATTCAGTTCATTTAAGGCTTGACTTTCTAGAGATTCTTGTGTTGCACTCCATACATTTATACCTTCTGAATTAAGCAATTCTTCGTTAGCCTGTAATGGTTCCTTTATATCTAGAGACATAATCAACTAACCCTGAAATGTTTGTCGTTGTAAATATGAAATAGAACTTTAAAAATAATACCTGAGTGTTCGATATTTATATGAATGGCAGTGATGAATACGATGCATAGATAAAGGATAATCTCGTTTATCTCATGATACGATGAAGGAAAACAATAATATTATGAAATTTGAAAGTTAAATTCTGTAATAACTTTAATTGATACTGACCATAGACGTATTCATAGAATAAGTCTATGGCACTGACAAATGACAAAAAAACTGTCAAAATAATTGCAGTGAAATGTCAAGATGACAGATGTTCAGGAAAAAAGGTTGTCAGATGTAAAATAATTTGGAAATTTGTTGTTGGCTGTATTGTTTTCTTAACCATAGAAAAATATATTCACATTTGTGAGAATTAACCCAACAAAATATCATAGGATAAAAGATAATACAGAAAGTGATTTGTCTTATAAAATAATGGCTTTGAAACGATTATTTTCAAATTGGAATTCAATTCTGAACAGCTTTCAACCAGTGTGTTCTTTACAAACCAAACTTATTCATTGTACTAGCAACAATTTTAGAGATGTTGTGGATAGGAAAGAAATGCTTCGTTCACTTCCAAAAAATGATGAGGGTACAGCTGGTGAAAGAGCTGAGGAAATGGATATATTATTGAGAAGGTCAGTTTACACTCCAATATTTGTTTTAGAATAATTCCGAATTGTTCATTGCAGCAAACAAAGTATGTTTCCCACCAAAGATACCCCTAATGAATTATTCAATGGAGTCAGATTTCGAGATTTACCAATATTCAATATTAAGTCATCTCCAAATAATACAATTCTTACACTAGCTAATAGTAAAGGTCAGTGAGATTACAACGATTAACTAATGCTCTGAATTCAAAATACGTAATGCTGAAATTTTTTTTAATTTTTAGGAGTTCCTCGAATGATAAGATCATGTGGTATTGAAGGTTTTAGAAACACCAGAAAGGGAACAAATATTGCTGCTCAAGCTACTGCAATTACTATGGGAATGGTATTTATTGTAGAATATTTTATTTATTTTTAATAATTATTGGACACATTTTAGAAAGCTTATAACAAAGGAATCAAATGTGTAAGGATTAAAATCAGAGGCATTGGACCAGGTAGAATGGTAAGACCAGTTGAATTCATAAGATAATTTCTCATAGATTCATAGTAGTTCGTTGAAAGTAATAAATTGAATCGGTAGATATTCATTATGAAATATGATAACAAGTATGAGCATGGTAAATAGGAAATTTTTTGAATCTGGACAGTGCAATATAAATCTGTGTTAGAGTTAAAACTTGAATAGAGCTGAAAAGGTTTTAAAATAAATTAATTCGGCTGATATGTACCAAAAATCATTAATAAGGAGTATGAGCTAACATACACTGTCTTGATTTCTAGAACTTTTGATTACCATAGCTCATACTCTTTATTAACGAAAAGGTATTGTTGATTATTGGACATAAGCAGCAAACATGCATGTTTCATAGCTTTTTGGCTATTCATCAATGCAATGCTGTAATACTGTTAAATGCAACACAGCTATATTCATTGGCATTACAGCATTGAACTGATGAATAGCTGAAAATAGTCCACATCCAGTTTTTGGATCATTGTTTGGAAGGAGAAATTATTAGAATTTATATTTATGAAATTAACCATCTAGTAGTTTATTCATATATTTTACTTTTAGTCTTCTATCAAAGGACTCCAGATGGCAGGTTTACAAATTGTTTCAATAACCGATTTTACTCCAGTATCATGGAATGGACCTCGACCAAGAAAACAAAGAAAGTTGTAATAAATAGCAATAAATAATTACAGCTATCATTTATCGATTTTTCCTATGATTACTCAGCTCTATGAGTATGATCCCAACTCTGTGATCCGTCAAGGTCATTAATTAATTTGTCAATTGTCATGTTCAAAATTGAAATGTCAAATTTTATTGTTGGTTAGTCGGTGGTTGAGTTATTTACAAAAATAAAGAATTTAAAATTTAATTTTGCATCATTTATATATTACTAACTTATTTTACGTGATGTGCCAGTTATTGGATTTTGGAATGCATTAGTATTGTTTCTTAGTGTCAAAGATGAGGAGTTTCAGATATGTAAGTGATCTAGAGCCGAGTTTCTATAATTTAATAAGACCTTGATCAGCTGTTAATTAACTCTTCTACAGTATAACATCTTTATTTTATTGAAAAAATTAATAAAGTTACATCTTTCTAGTAAAGTTTTTCTGTCATAATTTTTGTGAGTGAAGGGAAAATTCTTATAAAATTTGGTAGTTTTTCAGTTGTTTTCAAATCAATATTTTATCATTAAATTGAGACCAAATATTTTATGGGTTGCGTCCCAATTCCCTTGTTCTTTTTTATTTGTCAAATTTTTTTAGGAAGATGTAGCAAGGTAGAAGAAACAATTATGATTGCAGAACGGAGATGCTAGAAAAAATACAATGTATTCTATTAATTTATAAGGAAATTTAAGCCTTGCTAAGTGAATTAATTTCTAATTATTTGTATGGCCTTTTTATCTATTAAACATTTGTTAGGTTATTTGATGTGTGAAATATTATATATGTATTGATTAATGATGTTCATATATCCATTTTGATAATTTTTGTAAAATACAAACTTCCGCAGTCTCTTAAAAAGCTGATTTCAGTTTATTCGAATGCTTAATAACTGGGTGGTTTGTGAAGGAATTTTAAGGAAATATTACCTGTGACTGAGGACTACTATAAGATTTTTCATATAATATTATTCTCTGGTCATTATAGACATTTTTATACTTATATTATTAAGGTAAGTATGATGGAATTAAGTATATTCTGCAGCCAGATGCTCTTATTCCTAGAGTATTATTTGTTTTGATTTCTTGCTTTGGATTACTCACAGTCAAAATTATGGAGTAATGATCTGATTACGACTGTATTGAAAATTACTTTTGGTACATTATTCTTTGTGCTGATGATTATGTGATCGATAATGTTACTACTTTGTATCCATCAAATTTATGATGATATCTCCAATGAATATTTCCATGTTCTGTTCTAACATGATGAGGAAATAATTTTTAAGAGTTTGTATACGTTTTTGTATTGTAAATGGGGGTCTATACGATGTTGTTAATCCTTTTTCTAACTAATATGTAATTACAATCCTCAGTAAATTCCTGTTGATGGAACTGTCCGTACATTTGCCATCTTTGGTCTCATGACATAAACAATTAATCCATCATTTTTATTGATTTTCGATATATTATAATGGGCATTAAAATGAGCAATACTGGAGTCTGTGAGTTTCTGATAAATTTTTTTATGTCTATTTCATTGATTTCTGTTACCAAGTATTTACGCAATTCGTCCATGTGTTTTATCAGATTGTAAAATGGATTATTCCTACTTTTTCTGCTAGATCCATTTCATTCTCCTCTCCAAGAATATCCTCACCGACAGAAGCGAAAGTCTTTGAATTTCCTCATGATTATCTGAAATATTCAAAAACTAACATAAAAATATTTTCAATGAAATCCAAAAAAAATTGAATGAAGCTGGATCTCGAGATCCAAAAATCTATCAGTATACAAAATAAAAAATCAGAGGTAGAAGAGCGAAAGAAAAAATTTTTTTTTCATGATTAGGGTAGTCCTATTTGCTCATTAATTGTTTTTATATTATTGTTATCTAACGTCATATGGCAAATTGGTCAATCTAATTTATCGCAAAACTATTGGAATCATCTCCGGCTTTTATGATTTCTATTTTGTGTTTCAGGTTAACAAGCATTTTCCCGGATTAGGTCCAAATGAGTTTTTCCTGATTACATCTGATAGAAGTTCGACTGCTAACCTTGTTACCCTGGTACATTTTAGCATCCGTTTCTTATATTATATTTGTTGTTTCATCTCATTCAATTTGATGAAGATTGATTCCTCTACTAGGCTTTCCTGTATTTTTTCCAACACGATGGCATAATTCTATATCTCATTCGCTTAAATTCGAAGACTTTTTCGAATTTAACAGTTTCAAAATCTCAATTCAGGTAGTCTCAGCTCGTTGTTCCTTATGCTCTGCTCAAAAATTGGAGGGGATAATTTGCGAACTTATAATAATATACAGGGTAACAAGAAAAACCTCGGACAAACTTTTTTCATTTACTTCATTCACTTCATTAAACAAACGAAATTAAAAAACAAAACAACAACGAATAATAATAACATAAACATTTGGTAATAATATATTTAAGCGGTTTCGAAGTGGCTTCCTTTGACGGCGCTACATAGCTTCAGACGCTTCTTAAAATTTCCGGAAATAGGCCGCAGCTCCTCGGGCGTTAAGCAGTCCCATTCCCGGCGCAGGGATTGCTTCAGCGACTCCAAACTTTTGTGGTGTTTAGCACACGCCCTGAGCTCCAGAATCGACCACATGCTGTAGTTCATTGGGCTGAGATCCGGCGAGTAGGGCGGTCATTCTGCAGATGTGATGAAACCCGGATAATGGGTCTTACACCATTCTTGCGTCATTTTCGCTTTTTGAGCCGGAGCGGAGTCCTGTTGAAAGGTCCTATGCGTGTCGCCGAAGTGCTGCTGGGCCCACGGAAGTACTACGGCCTCGAGAATGTCGCAGTGGTAGACTTCTTGGTTGATTTTGACCCCAAGTCAAGGTTGTTTTGCCGCTGATGCAAATTCCGCCCCAGACCATGACGGATTGCGGATTTTGACGATGGCCGACGTCCCGGGAGCCTCTGTGGACCAGACTATGTCGTTTTGGTGGTTGTAGGATTGTTCTACGGTGAAAAGCTTCTCGTCTGTGAAGGGAATGCGCTCCTATTGCTGAACAGGCGACGAGACGAAGGAGTTGGCGGCACCTTTGGAGTCGTACGCGCTTGTTTTAATCCGCAAGGAGTTGAACTTTTTCAAGTTTGTATGGCATAAGGTCGAACGGTTTCAAGGTTGATATCGGCCTCAGGGGCTATTTTCCTCATGGAGACCCAAGGATTTCGATTGACTCGCTTCTTGACGATGTTGCGATTGCTAGGCGTATTAATAGTGCGTTTTCTCCCACTTCCTGTACGACGACATCATGGTCCAGCTCCTTGAAATGGCAAATTGCATCGGACACGGTTTGTCGAGGCACATTGAGCAAACCAACAATTTCGCATTGATGCTTATATTGACGAAACAGCTCCATAATTGCATTACGTTTGTTAGACATTCTAACACTCTGCAAAATAAAGTAATATTAAACTGAAAATTCACATATTAATACAAGGAAGTGTATTGAATCTAATAGAATAAAAATTATTTGGTTGCGCTAAAATACTTTTGTTCCAGAACACGGTAAAATTTGACCGAAGTTTTTCTTAAACCTAAAAATCACGGTTTAATATCGGGTGAGGCCTCTTCTAGATCTTCGAAGTGCTTTATTCGGCATTTTGTTAATGAGGTTATCAATGAAAGCTTGGGGAATGTTTTGCCAAATGTCCGTCAACGCTGTGGCGAGCTGTTTTAATGTCAGGTAAGCGGTGTAATTGCTGTGACATTGCAAATACATGTTCAATACATATTTGGTCTGGAGAGACAGTGGTCAATCCATTCGGCTAATGCCATGCATTTCTATGCGGTCGTTGATAATTCTTGCCCGGTGTGGACGAACGTTATCGTCAATTGACGTAAAATTGTCGATAACGGCTGACGCAAAGGGAACCAATAATTGATTCTACAATAAAATCACGATACCTTACCGCTGTCATGGTTGCGTTAATGAGGATAATAAGATCTGTACGCCTATTAAAATAAATGCCTCCTCAAACACCTATTGAGCCGTTACCGAAAAGAGTAGTTGGCGTCATGAAATGTTCATTATATCGTTCTCACTACACCAACATTCGACCATCAAACTGATACAGACGAAATCTGGACTTATTCGTGAACAGGCAGGATCTTCATCTATGAGCGTTCCAGCTCTCATGTCCGAGAGCCCAATGATATCTAACAGTCCGGTGCCCTCTACTCAATCGCGGGTGCCTGGCGGATATTCTTGCCCTGAAACAGTTCAACCTATTTCGGATTGTGTGATGAGAAACTGTTCTACTGGTAGCTTACCCGAATGAGCTATTAATTTGCTGCGTGCAGCTAACCGTATTGGGCGATCTTGTGCGACGGTTGTAGCTCTTGTTCTTCCACCCTCATGAGTATATGCAGCACTTTCACTACTACGATAGCGATTCCAAGCTCTGCTAACTATACTGTACGAAACCCGGAGACGGTTAGAAACTTCTTGTCGAGTTAAACCTTCGTTTAACCAACACACTAATTTTTCAAGTTGGACGGCTTCTAAATACGTGACAATTAATTCACAACTGATATCACACCAGATCGATTGTAATAACACATTATCTCTCATACACCTACAAGAAATGAGTTTTTTGTAATTTTTTGTTCAGTGTTATGAGGACCATATTTTGTGTATTTGTGTACTATGCAAAAACGCTTTTCTACATGGTATGTAAAACAATCCTGAAAATTTGATTCAAGTGCAAAAAGTCAGTTTTATTTCGAATATCCACTTCAATTTTTGAGCAGTGTAGTTGAATATACCCAAATTCTTACTTCTGCTCTCCTGATGCATGTTATATTTGTATTCGAGATTCATTAATTTATTCGCCATGTGTTTCATTTCAGCATCCACTTTCTCCGAATATTCTTTCTGTTTATTATTCAGTCCGGAAATTTCACAAGTTAGATTTTTCATCTTTTCTTCGAGGTTTCCCAGTTTTTTACTCATCGTTTTTTACCACTGCTTCCATGGCAACAATTTGATGCGCCAGATTACTCTAATTTTAAACAGATTCATCTACATCGCATAGATTAACAAGACCATATATATTCTTTTATCTATGCTACATCGTCAGTATGAAAATGTTAGAGAGAAGGTATTCCTCTATCTTACTGCTTGCGAGGCGTTTTACGACCTTCCTTAGCACGATTTGAATATCAAAACAGATTTAATCTGTTAGTCTTCTACAATTTTAATAAAAAAAAATTTTATTCAAAAAACTTTTAGAATTGAATTAATGTCTACAATAAGCATTGCTTATATTTAATAGACGTATATATTCAAAACTCAATATACAATGTCGAATGGAATAAATAAACCAACCAATATAAAAAAGGCAATTAAAATTAATAAATAAATATTTGAAGGAGACAAAATTTTGTTTCTGATCTTACCATAGTGAAACCAATTCCTTTTCAAAAACATAAAACACAACTCAAGGATTTCTCAAAAAATATAATTTATTTGAAATATTCAATATATTTAAATATTCAAATAAGTTAATTCAAAAATCTCTCAAAACATGCAATATATCTTCAAAAAACAATTAGAATACAGATAATCTCTTCATCGGCCCTAGATAACATTTAAATATCAAAATCAACTAACCATCAGTATATCATACCTTAGAATATAACACGGGACTTGTTTGAAACAGACTAACTTTAAAAATCTAGGTAGTCAGTTCGTCACAAAATCACAGAAAACTGTAAGGCATTCTATGGTTTTCTTCACACCATTGAAATTCCATAATGATAATTATTCAAGCTTAAATATAATTATATATGATGTATAAAATAAAATAGAAAAAGGCTCTTTACTTGATAGAACATATGCTGATATACTGATGGTTAGTTGATTTTGATATTTAAATGTTATCTAGGGCCGATGAAGAGATTATCCGTATTCTAATTGTTTTTTGAAGATATATTGCATGTTTTGAGAGATTTCTGAATTAACTTATTTGAATATTTAAATATATTAAATATTTCAAATAAATTATATATTTTCTGAGAAATCCTTAAGTTGTGTTTTATGTTTTTGGAAAGGAATTGGTTTCACTATGGTAAGATCAGAAACAAAATTTTGTCTCCTTCAAATATTAATTTATTAATTTTAATTGCCTTTTTTATATTGGTTGGTTTATTTATTCCATTTGACATTGTATACTGAGTTTTGAATATATGCGTCTATTAAATATAAGCGGTGCTTATTGTAGACATTAATTTAATTCTAAAAGTTTTTTGAATAAAAATTTTTTTGAAATTAAAATTGTAGAAGACTAACAGATTAAATCTGTTTTGATATTCAAATTTTGTTATATTTCTTCTATCAAGTATAAAGCCTTTTTCTATTTTATTCCTTAGCACGTGAGAAACTTATTTGCTGCAATAAATGATTTCTCTTCTGACAATAATTATTTCAATTTTTTTTGCCATAACGACTTTGGAAATAAAATAAATTCCACGAACATAAAATAAATTCTGATCGAACTAAAACAAAAATCGTAAGAAAACCACTGACTCCGGACAGAAGCTCACAAATAAAATGTATTAAGAGTTCAAATAATCCACCTTATTCAGCTAAACAATAGCTAAATCTATTATACAGAGTAATCTCATATCTCTGAGTAGATTTGGCTCAATGTTGCCCCAAAGTTGAATAATTTTCAACCTTAATTCATCAAGATTTGAAACTCTGCCGAAGTCATGTCCATAGATAGAAAAGATCATTTGGGTATAAATCTGATGATCTGGGGGGCCACGAAATTGTACCATTCATAGATATGATAGTACTCGAAACGTGTTTTTGAGAAACTGTGTTATGACTTCAGCAACCATCCTGTTGAAACCAAAAGTCCTCAAAATAGATAGGAAGTTGACGAACTGTCGGAATAATTCGAGTTTGTAAAAGCTCGAAATATTAGGCAGCATTTAGGTTTCTGCCGATAGAAAAGAGATCAATGATGAAATCTCCTAAACTCCCTAAATTGAGGATACTGAGTTTTGATGGAAGTACTCCGGTGTTGATTCTCTCGGGACCAGTGTTTCTTCCCCGAGAGGGCAGTTCAAAGTTCCGGGGCAAAATATCCGAACGTTTTGGAAAAATATTCATTTGAAGAAATTTTTCAAAAATTTCATTGATAAAGGAATTTATTCAGGAAAATAATGAATAATAGTCAATTTTGGGAAACAAATCATTTTTATTCACAAGAATCTTATTCTTCTAGGTTTTTTCCTACCATATAAATCTATAACTTCATCTAGGTACTCTTCATCTGGAGTCTCCGGTCCTTCAATACTTGAGCATACAATGCATTAGCGCTCCTGGTAAAATTCTGTTTTTTGATTTATTCAGTACCCTATTCATCATACTGAACGATCTTTCCACGGATGCAGTCGTTACTGGGATAACGAGAATTATTTCACACAGCTTCTGCAATTCTCTGCATCCCACATCCGCTTCCAAAATATTCGAAATCGGATTATCATTCATTTTCATCGAATCATTACTGAGCATTGCCTGGATGTAAAATTTAAATGGATTTATGTCTGCTAATACAATGTCTGAATTGAGAGTAGGGAATTTGATACAGAATTTATTGATTTTGATTTTCTGTGAGAGTCATAAAAGACTGAAAGGTTTCAAATTTGCTTGATAACTTCAATCGATTTATCATTGAACCTGTCATCTATTTTATTGACTACGCTATCACAATACGTTTTCAAGACCTTAATGTTTCAATAATTTTCTCATCTTGAATAATTTGGATTTAATTTTTGATTTAATTGATTTTTCTATTTTAATATAAGGGACTTCTCTCATCTCCGCACTGCTTTGCAATGTCTTTTAGATATAATTTTGTTGTTGTAATTAATGGTTTGGTCAACTTTGGTCAGGCGCACATCCATTATTTGCAAAGCATTGCTGAGATACGAGAGTGCAGTTAGCACCTCGTTCATCACATAGCAGGTGACGATGGAACTACCATTCTTGAATGTATTCACAAGCCATCAAAATGGACTTCAGACTTCTGAAAATATCATTCGCTATTTTATAGTGAGATAACTTCTATGCATTCTGGAATTTTTAGAATTGGATCATTAAATACTGCTAACACTTAACACAACACATCAACACAAGTAATACAATGTAACGAAAGGAGATTTGTTTCAAGAATAACCAAGAATAGGAAGAACGAATCGGAAGCTGAAATATCAAAAGAGCCGCCCCTATTTAGAAAACAACACCAGTTGGCGCTTATATCATAGTACGCCCACAAGTTCAATCATGCCGACAAACTCCATCAACGCGAAAAACTCGTAAAGATAAGAAATTGCAGGGAATTCCATGTCGACTTGAATATTATTTATGACACGAATCGACATTTGTAATGGTTTTCCATAATAGTTAAATTCGTCGTTATTCCTAGACTAGACCCTAAATTACTTCCTCTTTCAAAATTTTGAATATGTGAATTTTTTTGTTCGTGAAGTAAAACGTCGTAACTGTATTTAGGCACTGTCAATTTTCCCCCGGGGGGCACCTGAAAGAAACACTGCTCGGGACCAATATCGTACGACGGATTACAAATAATTTATTTTTCAAATAAAATGATGACTCATCAGTGAAAAGGTACATTTTTCAAGAAAGAACTATTTTAATTTTGGCTTTCCATCATCGTCATGGACCTACGTAATCCTCACTAGACGTGGATCGGTGGATCTGAATGATGCCGCTGTAAAGCCATGAATTCGCTCCCCCACTTTGGACAGGCAGAAATAGTTGAAAAGATTCAAAGAGATGTCCACTTGAATATTCCTCATCTTTCATAACACATAATGTAGTTATTCTTGTGCTGAGCGACTGGAACAATAGCTCCACTTGCTAGTGCATTATAAATCCTATATCCCCCGAATGATTTTCGTAACCTGTATGATCAATGATCATATTCTTCATTATTCAATTTATTTTTGAACTTGGTCACAAAGAGAGGGATTCTTTTACGAGCGCGCAGAAATTGAAATTAGAAGTAATTCACAGAGGAATTTTTTAAATGTTCTAAGAGGCACGTCCAACATTCCTTACATATTTTGTGAACGACATTCGCCTTTCAGTTGGTGTACCACAAGAATCCATCGGAAGCGAAATCATACGAATTAATAAATATTTCCTAGCAGGTGTTTGTGCGTATTGTCGTACGTAGAATGTCATTTCCTGTCTTGAACAGAGTATGTGACCGTATGTTATCATAGGCGTAGGTTTATATAGAGGGGGAACGCTGTTACATGCGAAAACAAACAGCAAATACTTGTGGTCAAGTGGAATTTTATTATTATATTTCAGGTTTTGTCTATTAAACCTCGGATGATATATAGTCTGTCTAGAAAGTATCCGGAAGTTATTATTTTTCATAATTTTAATATAGTTCTTTTTTGTAACATTATGAGACAAAAGCAATGTATAAAATAGGTTGTGCAAATAGTCGGCTATCGCCAAATATTTGTCAAATACTGTTGATTGTCAACAGGTATACAGTGTATGAAATAATGTCGCAACTATAATAGAAAAAAGAAAACAGGTAGAATATTTGTATAAAAAAGTTTTTCGAAACGTTAAAAAATTTGTGCAATTGACTGAACTGGGAAAAAGTGCTATATATGAGACAATAAACAGGATAAGACATGGCATGCATATGAGGCATAGACCAGTTTCAGGAAGACTGAGTAAGATTAAAGGAAACAATTTGAACGCTTTATAGGCATTAGGACGACACAATCCGCGCCAGAGGTTTCGCAAATTGGCTCACAGATTTGGAAAATCAACGCAATATAAAAGTATGCCCAGAAACCGTCCGTATGTCACTGAAAAGACAAGGCTACATATCAAGGAAACAAAAAAAATCCCTATAATGGCACCTTCACAAAAGGAATGAAGGATAGAATTTTGTGAACGTTTTCAAGGAGATAACTTTAATAACTTCTTTCTACTTGATGAAAGTTGTTTCCGACTTGGTTGAAATCACTTAAAAATCTTATCAAAGCAACCTGTTACCCTTCAAATTTCCCACAAAAATAATGGTTTTGGGAGCAACATCTCAGCGTGGTGCTACGCCCCTCTGTATAAGTTGATGGTACCATTAATGGTGAAATTGCCATTGTGGCATTCTAAACGATTTTCTCCTTGAAACGGCGCATGCTCTATATCCATAGGGGTGGCGTTTTCAGCAGGATAATGCAAGATGCCATACTTTGGCCTATACTCAAGCTTGAATTCAAGAACACCAACAACCATTTCATGGCCAGCAGCTTCACCAGATCTTAGTCCCATTGAAAACATATGGCGACGAATGAAGATTAAAGTTGAACGAGCAGCGTCAAGAAATGAATATGATTTAATTCAATCAGTTTTACAGTCCTGGACTACCATCACCGAAAATTATGGAGGTGATTTAGTTTCGGGTGTACCTCGACGTTTAGTCAAGTATTTACGTCAAATGGAGGTTGTATAAGTAAATAAGATGAATATTTTGTTATAATTTACAATTGAGCTTTGTTTTTTCCGGATACTTTCTAGACGGACTCTATATAATTCTTTTATATTAAATACATCGATACAGAATATTTCCACAATTTAATAATTCCCAGCAATTGGTTCTCCAACATTGTGGTTTCTTCAGGTTTAAATTTTGAATCAATTCTGAGATCTGGCAACATCTGTTTGGTTGAGAAGAATTTTAAGGTTCGAGTATTTTATTTGTATTATTTATCTTGTTATTATATTTACTTTTCTGTATTACGGAAAATCGTTGGTTATTTGTACCTCTCCTTTTTATCAAGTTGAAGAAATTGGTTTTATTTCATCAGGCTGCAGACTTTTATAACTACGAATGTAGTAAGTTGTTTTCTGGTTTTTAAAATTTATTAAATATTGTGGACAATTTTTCCCGTCATCCATTGTCAGGCAGTCTCGCTCTGCCGCTACGCCAATGAAAGCATACCTAGTTGTACATTGGAATCCAATCGTAGGCAAACTTCTACATCAATCGAATTTTAATTTTTCGACCAATTCCACTCGAAAACCAATTGTGTAAATGACCTTAAGATGTTTATTTCAGCGGTGCTAATTATCACAGTTTAGATTATGCGAGTCAATTGAGCTTTATATATAAACAGAGTGAAATATATTATCTAAACTAGAGCTAAATTTAATCAATGAAAAATGTTCATCAGTATATCGGATTTCGTTGGAAATTTTCGAACTGTCTTGAAAAAATGCTCGAAAGGGAGTTTTTACAAATGAAGTAACCATTTTGTCCGAACTCTTGAATCTTGAATTGAATCAGTCTTTGCTTGATGAAAGCCCATATTAAATGAGGTTATTCTGAATTTCATGAATTTTATTGTTATTATAATAACCTTTATCCATTTCGCGGTCCGGATTTCACAGCCCTGTTTCAATGACATATGTCGAAATAAAATAGAAAAAGGCTTTTTACTTGATAGAAGAAATATTACAAAATTTGAATATCAAAACAGATTTAATCTGTCAGTCTTCTACAATTTTAATTTCAAAAAAATTTTTATTCAAAAAACTTTTAGAATTAAATTAATGTCTACATAAGCACCGCTCATATTTAATAGACGTATATAATCAAAACTAAATATACAATGTCAAAGGAATAAGTAAACTAACAAATATAAATAGTCATTCAAAATTAATAAAAAAATATTTGAAGGAGACAAAATTTTGTTTCTGATCTTACACCAATTCTTTTTCAAAAACATAAAACACAACTTACGGATTTCTCAAAAAATATAATTTAGTTTAAATATTTAATATATTTAAATATTCCAATAAGTTAATTCGAAAATCTCTCAAAACATGCACTATGTACTCTAAAAACAATTAGAATTCTGACAATCTCTTCATCGGCCCTAAATAATATTTAAAATATCAAAATCAACTAACAATCAGTATATCTTACCTCAAAGTGGTAACCGAATAATTGCTTAAACAGACTAACTTTAAAAATCAAGATAGTCTACGTTCGTCACAAAATCACAGAAAACTGTAAGGTATAATAAGGTTTTCTTTAAATCATTGACATTCCATAATGATATTTATTCAAGCCTAAATATAATTGTATATTATGTATAAAATAAAAAAAGGCTTTTTACTGGATAGAAGAAATATAACAAAATTTGAACATCAAAACAGATATAATCTATCAGTCTTCTACAATTTTAATTTCAAAAAATTTTCATTCAAAAAACTTTTAGAATTTAATTAATGCCTACCTAAGCACCGCTCATATTTAATAGATGTATATAATCAAAACTCAATATATAATGTCAAATGGAATAAAATAAACCAACAAATATAAATAGTCATTTAAAATTAATAAATGAACGTTTGAAGGAGATAAAATTTTCTTTCTGATCTTACAATTATGAACACCAATTCCTTTTCAAAAACATAAAGTGTCAATGGTTTAAAGAAAACCTTATAATAAATACCTTACAGTTTTCTGTGACTTTGTGACAAACGTAGACTATCTTGATTTTTAAAGTTGGTCTGTTCAACCAATTATCCGGTTATCACTTTGAGGTAAGATAAACTGATTGTTAGTTGATTTTGATATTTTAAATATTATTTAGGGCCGATGAAGAGATTGTCGGAATTCTAATTATTTTGAAGATATAGTGCATGTTTTGAGAAATTTTTGAATTAACTTTTTTGAATATTTAAATATATTAAATATTTCAAATAAATTATATTTTTGAGAGGTCCTTAAGTTGTGTTTTATGTTTTTGAAAAGGAATTGGTGTTAATAATGGTAAGACCAGACATAAAATTTGCCTCTTTCAAATATTTATTTATTAATTTTAAATGATTATTTATATTTGTTGGTTTATTTATGATATCGTATACAGTTTTGATTATATACGTCTATTAAATATGAGCGGTGCTTATGTAGACATTAATTTAATTCTAAAAGTTTTTTGAATAAAAATTTTTTTGAAATTAAAATTGTAGACTGACAGATTAAATCTGTTTTGATATTCAAATTTTGACATATGTCGAACAGAACTGTGATCCGAAGCCTCATATGTTTAGTTAAAGGTTAGCCATTTAACAATATGGATCGTTTATCTACTGATGAACGTGTGGAAATTGTGAAAACTTACTACAAAAACAATGATTCCGTAGTAAGTACGTTTCGTGCATTACGAGCGGATTATGGTCGACATAATCGTCCATCTGAGCGTACAATTAGTAACATAGTGAAAAAATTCCAAGAAGCTGGATCTGTTGCTAAGAATTTTAATGTTATAGGATGGCAGAGAATAGCAACTGCTTTCAATGCAACAGCTCTCCATTGGAGAAATGCGGACCAGCTCAAATCCAAATATGACAATATAAAACTAAAACTAGAAAGGTGGTAGCTGCTCAACGCAGTCATATTAAAGGGACTGGTGGTGGGGCCCCATTGAAATTGAGGAAGCCAATTTCCAAACAGTTGAGCCCAACTGTTACGAACCCACATGTCGAAGCGAAGGAGATGCATTATAAAAAAAATCTAGTAGAAGCTCAGATAGTGGCTATCAAGGAAGAGAATAGAAGAAAAGAAGAGGAGCATTCAGAGCTTAAAATATTAGATTTGCAAATTATGGAGATGAAGAGAAAATTAAATCATTATAATTAAATCTTTTTTATTTTGAATGCATTTTCTGTGAAAGGCTGTATTAGAATTCTATCAGCATTGATGCAGACTATGAAATCCCCTCAAATTTGAATTAAAAACAAAATTTCAATAACACATTATATTGTTATTTCTTTATTCTCACTTGAAAGTGTTTCAGATGTTACCTAAAGTAAAACAATGAATCAGAAATACAAACATTGAAACCTATCTAAATAACATACCTTGTAAAATCTTATAAAAATTATATGAAATCTTGTCTTGTTGAAGACACAATTTGAATATGAAGAATAGTTTCACAAGCGACAAAAAAATTTATTTTCAATTATCATACAAATATAAATTATAAAGTCGCAAAATTTCATTAATAATCAAGTCTCTCATTTGACGAGCTGCATCAAATTAAATACATACCTTAAAATCATATGGGAATTATATGATATCTTGTCATGTTAGAGGCACAAATTGACAAGAAATTGACAAATGAAGAATAGTTTTACAAGTGACAAGCAAATTTATTTTCAATTATCACACAAATATAAATTGTAAATTAGCAAAATGTTCATTAATAATCGACTGTGTCTCACTTGACGAGCTGCATTAACATTAGTTGAATTTGTTTGAAAGTCCTCTTCCTCCCGCACATCATGCAATCATTCTCCTTATACAAATCTTCAGATGCAGTTAAAGCTTCTGGTAACTTTGTCATAAGATAAGTCTGCAAACTATAACCACTATCACCAACTAACAAATACGGTCCAAATTTACCACTCTCTAATTGTCTCTTCAAGACACTGTTATTAAAGATGGTTTGATCATGTGTCATCTAGCTTCAATATTTCTGATTCTCAAGTCTGAATCACACACGGTTTGAATGTTAAGGGCAAAATAATGTTTTCGAAATCGAAAGATCTCTGCATCATCACCACCCCGAGAAGTGATTTTAATTAATGTACAATCTATAGAACCAATGACACGTGAAAAACTAGCAATTGCATAAAACTTTTCTGCTGCTTGCATTTCATGATCACCTTTACATATCTTTATATATTGTGGACACAGGGATGCGATTGCAACAGAAACTCTTCGAATAAATCTAGAAGCAGAAGCTTCAGAAACTCCCATAAAATCTCCGGCAGTTTGTTATCAACATATTTCCCGTTCCATAGAATCTCAATGTCAAAAGTAGTTGGTTCGTCGGTTCAGTAAAGCTGCCTCTGAAAATTGTCAATTGAATGATTTGGTATACAGAAAATTATATCAACAAAATAATTAATCGAAATTTGTTTACCTGTTAGATGGGAAGTATAATTGATCTGCAATTTTTTGAAGCAAAGATAAAACAGTTGGTTTTGTCAGGCGAAAACGATCGAAGAAATCTAGATCCTCTAACGTGGAAAAATGTTGTTCCCTCCTTCTGTAAATTTTTGGTACTCTCACAATTATTTCTTCATCATCCGATGAAGAACCAGAGCTTGAATCAGCATTCAATATTTGGTTCAACATATTTCGTAGTAATTAAAAAAAATGTATATATGACAGTAATTTATTTCCACAAAAATGTTTGTACTAATACAACAATTGTTTCACCACGATGTGGCTTCTTCAGGTATTACATTGTACTGTCTTATATATATTTTTTTAATTAAAATGAGTTTCCACCAAGTGACGACCGAATCTATCAAATATTTATTTCGTAGTACGCTAAAATCAAACAAAATGGCTAAATGTGACAAGAGGAAGGTTATGTCCATTTTTTTTTTGTTTACCGAGTACTTGCGCAGTGTTGAACTTCTCGTTAAAGGATCCTTTTCCAGCTGTAACGGCCAGTTTCATAAACGAAATTAAAGCCTTCTTTTTCCCAAAAAGACCGTGTTTCATAAGCAAATTTTAAGGTTAAAGGGAGGGAACTTAAAAGCGTCCTTTATCTTAAAGTGAGAAAATCGGCCCTTTACGGCTGGAAAAGGATCCTTTAACGATAAGCTCGACACTGCGCAGGTGCTCGATAAACACGAAAACAGTGGACATAACCTCTCTCTGTCACATTACCTCATTTTGTTTGATTTTAGCGTACTACGAAATATGTTAACGTTCAAAATGTGTGTAATTCAGACTTGAGAATCAGAATTATTGTAGCTAAATGACCTAGCTCAACCCATGATCAAACCATCTTTAATAACAGTGTCTTGAAGAGACAATTTGAGAATGGTAAATTTGGATGGTATTTGTTACTTGGTGATAGTGGTTATAGTTTGCAGACTTATCTTATGACAAAGTTACCGGAAACTATAACTGCAGCTGAAAATTTATATAAGCAGTCAATTATACGAACTAGAAAAGTGGTGGAGAGAAAGTATGGAGTTTGGAAACGTCGTTTTCCTATCCTTTCTAAAGGAATGAGTGTTAAGTTAACGACCATAAGGGCAATTATCGTTGCTACCGCTGTTTTGCACAATATAGCTGTAGATATGAACGAAATATTTCCAAATGAACGATTGCAGGAGGAAGAGGACTTCTAAACAAATTCAACTAATGTTAATGTAGTCTGTCAAGTGAGAGTCTATTATTAATAAACATTTTGCCAATTTAAATTTTATATTTGTGTGATAATTGAAAATAAATTTGCATGTCACTTGTGAAACTATTCTTCATATTCAATTTGTATCTTCAACATGACAAGATTTCATATAATTTTTAGAAGATTTTACAAGGTATGTATTTAGATAGGTTTCTATGTTTGTATTTCTGATTCATTGTTTTACTTTGGGTAACATCTGAAAAAGTTTCAAGTGAGAATAAAGAAATAAAAATATTATGTGTTATTGAAATTTCTGTTTTTAATTAAAATTTGAGGGGATTTCATAGTCTGCAGCAATGCTGATAGAATTCTAATACCGCTCTTTCCAGAAAAGGCATTCAAAGTAAAAAAGATTTAATCATTATTATTTAATTTTCTCTTCATCTCCATAATTTGCAAATCTAATATTTTAAGCTTTGAATGCTCCTCTTCTTTTCTTCTATTTTCTTCCTTGATAGTCACTATCTGAGCTTCTACTAGAGCTGCTTTTTTTATAATACATCTCTTTCGCTTCAGCAAGTGGGTTCGTAACAGTTGGGCTCAACTGTTTGGAAATTGGCTCCCTCAATTTCAGTGGAGCCCCACCACCAGTCCCTTTAATATGACTGCGTTGAGCAGCTACCACCTTTCTAGTTCAAGTTTTTATTTTGTCACATTTGGATTTGAGCTGGTCCCCATCTCTTCAATGGAGAACTGTTGCATTGAAAGCAGTGGATATTCTCTGCCAGACTTTATCCTATAACATTAAAATACCCTTTTTCGATCAATTCCAAGAGACGTAGTTCCTCCTTTGGGTTTAAAGTAATAGTTTTTTTTCTTTTTTTCCATATTCATTAATATAATTCACGTTTACAAAAATATAGCAATTCGCATTTAATAATGATATAAATTCCAATATACTGTCTTCTGCACACAACCATATTTATGCAAAGACTGATTCATGCTCCTTTTCTTTTTCTTTTCACAAGTTCCGACGCCTATCTCACAATTTTTACAGAATATCACCAACTATATTCGTAAAATCACTAGTTCTCAGGATAGCCAATAGTCGGAAACATATGACCGGCGCATTAAAAGAAGCTTTAACTAAAGGACGGTCTATGTGCGTTTATAAAACTGATGGTCACATTTGAAGGATCCTTTTTCATAAAGGGACTTTATCATAAAGGAGCCTTTTGATGTTGTTTATGAAACTGGCCGTAAAGGACAGATTTTCCCACTTTAAGATAAAGGACGCTTTTAAATTCCCTTTAACCTTAAAATTTGCTTATGAAACACGTTTATCATTAAAGGATACTTTTTGGGAAAAGGGAGGCTTTAATTTCGTCTATGAAACTGGTCGTTAATACCGTTTCCATATATGTGGTTAACTTTGATGAGGCTACAAGGATAACTGAAGTATAATTGATTTTATGAAAAAACTTGAAATAATTCGTGAAATCAAGAAATGTTAAATTGAAGAATAATGATCAACATTTCGACCATGTGATATGACATTTTTTGTTGCAAATAACTTGTATGATCTCCCCTTGAGGTTTGGCTCTTTTGAAATTAGACACCCTGTATAAGAACCTATGTAAGTTTTCATAAAGTATCGGTTCAAATGTAGAATATGATTAAGCCATAGTAATTGTTGGTCAACAATAAAAAGTTTGTGAAAATTGAATTTGAATATCAAAACAGATTTAATCTGTTGGTCTTCTACAATTTTAATTTCAAAAAAATTTTTATTCAAAAAACTTTTAGAATTAAATTAATGTCTACAATAAGCACCGCTTATATTTAATAGATGTATATATTCAAAACTTAATATAAAATGTCAAATGGAATAAATAAACCAACCAATATAAAAAGGCAATTAAAATTAATGAATAAATATTTGAAGGAGACAAAATTTTGTTTCTGATCTTACCATAGTGAAACCAATTCCTTTTCAAAAACATAAAACACAACTTAAGGATTTCTCAAAAATATAATTTATTTTAAATATTCAATATATTTAAATATTCAAATAAGTTAATTCAAAAATCTCTCAAAACATGTAATATATCTTCAAAAAACAATTAGGATACGGATAATCTATTAATCGGCCCTAGATAACATTTAAATATCAAAATCAACTAACCATCACTATATCATACCTTACAACTTAACACGTGAACTTGTTCAAAGAGACTAACTTTTAAAAAGATATTGGTTGGTTTATTTATTCCATTTGACATTGTATATTGAGTTTTGAATATATATTAGGAGTACAAATAAGTTTCCGCCGTACGGAACCCAATTTCCTTGTTTATGAATCATTCCTAATGATTTTAAACGATGTGAGACTGCTTGCTGAGTGACTTCTCATGTTAGAGCAAGTTCTTTTTGTGTTTGAGATGAATCTTCCTCCAATTCTGCATCCTGGTAAATTTTTGGCCTTCCACTGCGATCTTTGTCTTCTACAAAGTTACCGGAAGCTATAACTGCAGCTGAAAATTTATATAAGCGGTCAATTATACGAAGTAGAAAAGTGGTGGACAGAAAGTATGGAGTTTGGAAACATCGTTTTCCTATCCTTTCTAAAGGAATGAGTGTTAAGTTAACGACTATAAGGGCGATTATTGTTGCTACCGTTGTTTTGCACAATATAGCTCTATATATGAACGAAATATTTCCAAATGAACGATTGCAGGAGGAAGAGGACTTTCAAACAAATTCAACTAATGTTAATGCAGCTCGTCAAGTGAGAGTCTATTATTAATAAACATTTTTCCAATTTAAAATTTATATTTGTGTGATAATTGAATATAAATTTGCATGTCACTTGTGAAACTGTTCTTCATATTCAATTTGTATCTTCAACATGACAAGATTTCATATATTATTATATATATTATTCAAAATGTGATCTTGCCTGATGATGCTACTGTGATAGCGAAACAATTGTTGTGAATTTAACAATAAAAATTTGTGAAAATCCGAATAACCTTATTTTAATATTATTTAATATGGATTTTCACCAAGTAAGGACTGATACAATTCAATATTTTGTCTTCTACGTCGATATCACCATTTTTAAACTTTTGAAACCACTCTCGACACGTTCTCTCACTCAAAGCACCCTCACCATATGCTTCTACGATCAATTGATGCGCCTCAGCAGCAGATTTCTTTAAATTAAAGAAGTAAACTAATATTTCCCGCAAATGACGCTTACTTGGCTCAAATTTTGACATTTTCAACTTATAAAAATTATATTTTACCAATATAAAATCAATGATATTAATAGGTTATGTTGTTCTTGAATGTCCAAACTACTTTTTAAGCCGGTTATCATCTGCGAAAGCTGACCGAAACTCCGTGCCGCGCCATCTACAATAAAACGGCGGATACTTATTTGTACTCCTTATACGTCTATTAAATATAAGGGGTGCTTATTGTAGACATTAATTTAATTCTAAAAGTTTTTTGAATAAAAATTTTTTTGAAATTAAAATTGTAGAAGACCAACAGATTAAATCTGTTTTGATATTAAAATTTTGTTATATTAGTAAAACGCCTTTTTCTATTTTAAAATTGAATTTTATTTATTACTAGTTGAAAATGAATTTCCATCAAGTAATAACCGAATCCATCAAATAAAAATTCACCTATTTCGGCGTTTTAATCGAAAATATTCAAATGTATGCGCGTCAGTGTTCATGTGCAACTTTTATGATTTTTATTGTAATATCTGTTACTCAAACGATAAACATCGAAATGGTGATATCATCCCCTCCGCCCTCCAGATCCACAGCCACCCGGATCCGTTATCGCGCGCCCCGGACTCGGAAGACAAGAGATCCAAAATACGGCGAAAATATTTGATTACAATTTATAACGATTAGGGAGCCCCCCTGTCTCCTGCACTGCGCTTGCGCGCCGGAGCAGAACACCGCACACTATCACATTCCGCTTTGTCCGTCAGCGATACTGACTTGAACCTCCTAGTCCAACATAACCGCGAAGACGACCAATTTTGACGTTTACGATACCACCGGGTCACCCCACGAAGATGGCAAAAATAGATCCGGTGCTCTTCGGTTAGGCGCTACTCCCACGCAAGTGTTTTCTGCGCCAGTTGTCGACGGGAATTTTCGCGAACATGTTTCAGCCGATGGTCCAGACCTAGTGCGCTCTTTTCGGGGTTTGTGGTTTTTCTTTTTGTGATGGTGTAGTGTGCCATGATGGTGGAGAAGGTGGAGGGTTTCCTAATGTATCGGAAGCCAGTCTATAGGATTTTCCAGTACTTGGAGACGTGAGTTTAACAACGACTATCGATAAAACGGTCCTATGCGGCATTTTGTTTGTTTACATCATGTTTTGGACCAGATTGCCTCTGAAATGTTGGCTTGTGAATCTTTCTGAAAAGTTTTGCTCCCAATAATGTGGACTGAATTGAAAACAGATATTTTCGTTTGTGTAAATCATGATTTGAAATAGATTTAGCCGTTCAAATATTCGCTTGTGTTTCTTACTTAAGAAGTTTGCATCTCATATTGTTAACAGAATTCAAAACTGAAATTTTTATTTGTCTACATCATGTTTGAGATTGAATCTCACCTTTGAACTGTTTGAAATGAATTAAAAATTGCAGTTTCTTTTTTATACGTCTTTCCGAAAAGTCTTGTTTCCAATATTTTGTGAATATATTGTGAATTTAATACAGAATTGGAATCTTTGTTTATATACGTTAAGTGTTGGACCAGCTGTTGCCTCGGGAAGATCTTTGAAGCATTTTGCGTCCAATATTGTGAATTGAATTGTTACTTAAAGTTTTTTTCTATTGCTCATGTTTTGAAACAGATTCTGCCTCTGACAGACTTTCCTGTTAATCTTTTTGAACAGTTTTATCTACGATACTATCAATTGGATTTAAAATTGGAGTTTCTGTTTCTATACATCACATTTTGGACCAGATTTATCCACAAGAATCGTTTGGAAAGATTGTTTCAATATCGTGAACTGAATTGAAAATGGAATTTCTTCTTTTTAGTCCTCATGTTTTGAACCAGATTCTTCCTCTAAAATATTGGCTGGTTAATTATCCTGAATTGGAATCTTTTGGACCAGATTTTTTGCCTTGAATCTTTCGGAACGATTTTTCCAATATTGTGAACTGCTTTGGAAATGGAATTTTCGTTTTCCATCGTTACGTCTGTAGTATTCGATTGTTAATTCTTCAGCAGAGTTTAGTCCACAATATCAGGAACTGAATTTTAAATTGCAATTTCTGTTTTCAGATTTTCAATTTTGCATATAAATCTTTTTGAAGGATTTCGCTTCCAATATAGTGAACTCAATTAAAAATTGGAGTTTTTGCCTGTACATGTCATGTTTTAGATCAGATCTTTGCTCTAAAATATTCGTTTTTTAATTTTGCTGAAGATAATTTTATGTGTACATCATTTCGGTTGTATACGTTTCATTTTGGACCAGGTGTTGTCTCGTGAATTTCTTGAAGAATTTTCCTTCCAATATTGAACTGAATTGTTAATAAAAGTTTTTTTGTATACGTCTTGCTTTGAACCAGATTCTGCCTCTGAAATACTGGCTTGTTAATCTTTATGAACAGTTCTATTTGCTACAATATAAATCTTTAATTCAATTATATTAGGAGTACAAATAAGTTTCCGCCGTTTTATTGTAGATGGCGCGGCACGGAGTTTCGGTTAGCTTTCGCAGATGATAACCGGCTTAAAAAATAGTTTGGACATTCAGGAACAACATAACCTTTTAATATCATTGATTTTATATTGGTAAAATATAATTTTTATAAGTTGAAAATGTCAAAATTTGAGCCAAGTAAGCGTCATTTGCGGGAAATATTAGTTTACTTCTTTAATTTAAAGAAATCTGCTGCTGAGGCGCATCAATTGCTCGTAGAAGCATATGGTGAGGGTGCTTTGAGTGAGAGAACATGTCGAGAGTGGTTTCAAAAGTTTAAAAACGGTGATTTCGACGTAGAAGACAAAGATCGCAGTGGAAGGCCAAAAATTTATGAGGATGCAGAATTGGAGGAATTATTGGAGGAAGATTAATCTCAAACACAAAAAGAACTTGCTCTAATATTAGAAGTCACTCAGCAAGCAGTCTCACATCGTTTAAAATCATTAGGAATGATTCATAAACAAGGAAATGAGAAAATGATTCATATTTAATTTGTGTTAAAAAATGGCGGAAACTTATTTGTACTCCTAATATATTACAGAATAATAGCTGGAATTAATTCACCAGAACCTCTACAGATTTTAATTTAAATAAATCTTCTGAAAACATTTCGAATTAAATTTTAAAACATGTCCTAAATACACCGTATCACTTTATAGACATATATATTATCATCATATGTGGTAGAAATCAACTAATATGCACGTGGCGGGTATCTAATGTACAGTCTAAGTCGTATCTTTTTTCATTGTAGATTTTTGTGATATAACCTTATTTTCGTTTAGGCCATGTCTACCCCAAAATTGGTTAGTTGTTGCAGAAAGGTGTTGTGTTAAAGAAGGTATTGTTATATATTTTTAAATGATTATTTTTTTTATTCAAATAACTCCTTACTGATGACAGATTGGGTCCGAATGTATTAGGTTCTTTCTCTGGAGAATGTACTATATATTCTTTAAAAAGGAAAATAAAAAGGCCTTTTTTGAATTATATGTTGAACATTTTTTGGTGGAGGAACTTGTGATTCTTTAATATCCAATCCAAGGTGATGTCTAAATAATTTTATCATTATTTTATATTTCTCTTAATTCTTTATTAGTCAATTTCCACCACATGTGATGATAATATATATGTCTATAAAGTGATACAGTGTATTTAGGACATATTTCAAAATTTAAATCTTAATGTTTTCATGAGATTTATTTAGATTAAATTCTGTAGAGGTTCTGGTGAATTAATTCCAGCTATTATTCTGTTATATGCAAATACTTCTTCGTAGTAATTTTCAATTTATATCAATTATATATATTTTGCTTACCACACCATATTTTCTTCGAATGACAATAACAATCAAATATACAATTCAAAAAATTTAAATCGGAGGGAATTTCTATAGGTTTGTTTAGTGACTAGTTTGTTTGCATTTTATCCATTGATATCTAATGTTTTCAATAGATAATTATAGACAAATATGTGGTACCTCGCAAGTAGAGACTGAGACAATAAATAGAAAATTGAAAATTTTTCAATTATGGTCCGACGAAATGATTATGGAATGTTCTACGAAGTGAAATCGGAAACAAAATATTTGAGATGGGGTAGAATTCAGTGAAACTGTTTTTTGAATGACCTCTTGAAATGAATCAGGTATAATATCATCAAATCGTGACTCTACCAACGTTTTGAAAAATTCTCACAAACGAAAATATGAAGGAATTACGTCATATTTTCTTGGAATTCAATTAACAGTCGCATTTCTGAAGATTACAGACTCATCAAAATTCCTTGTAAACTCCATAGTGTAATTGTGGTTGGTCTTGGATTGTCCTGTTGGAAAATCACATCTTCATAATCAGTTTGTCCAAAAGTCTAGGCTTTACCATCGAGTGAAAGTTCGCTCATATAAAACAAACGTAAACAACACAGAATACAATCAACTCTGAAGCACCAATGTTGATAAAATCTTCCTCAAACAAAATTAATTAACAATTTTAATCTTTCAAGAATTCCAAAATTCAAATTATTATATAATAGCAGATATTGACTCTAGGGAGAAAAATATTTTCAGGTATAAATAATATTAAATACATTAGACTTTCTTCACAGGGATAAAATTAATAAATTGAAAATCGGAATATTGTGCGAACTTTTACGCAATGAAATTGTCATAAATTCTCTTAGCAAAAGCTTTTTCTATTTAATGACAGAAAAATATACTCACTATTAAATAAAAATCTACAGAACTCCAAAAATTAAAACTTTCGATGAACTAAAAAATAAAAAAAAATTTTTCTCAGAAACTTTTTAAAAATAAAATTAAGAAAATATAAATTATTATGGATTCAATGGAACCTGCAGAACTTCTTGAGGATTGTTTTCACTCCATATACGGCAATTTTGCTTGTTTACATAGCCGTTCAACCAGAAATGAGCTTTATCACTAAACACAATTTTACGATAAAAAAGTGGACCAACGTCAAGCTGTTCTAGGGCCCAATCAGCAAACAAACGATGCTTATTATGGTCAAATGGCTTTAGTTCTTGAACCAGTTGGATCTTGTATGGGTACAGACTAAGATCTTTACGCAAAATTTTCCATTTAGTGGATGCACAGGGTCGACGAATAGACAAATCTGGATCATCATTAACACTATGACTACAGCAGCGATATTTTCTTCTGTAAGTACAGTTCTTTGTCTTGTTATTGTTGCATCGAGAAGAGAAAATTTTGTCCGAAATCTATCGATAGTTCGACGAATAAGCTGCTCTGTTGGACGATTATGTAAACCATAAATTTCACGAAGTGCTCTATAAGTTTGGCGAACAGAACACTGAGTTTGAAAATAAATTCCAACAATTTGTAAACGTTGTTGTGGCGTGAGTCTTTCCACGAGAAATTGTCAATGCTTACTGAACAGAAATGTTAAAACAACATGGCTTCTACCCTCTGTCAAATCACAGTTATCCCTATGGAAAGTTCTATTACTCTAAAAAAACACCCGATATATCTCAGAGCTCTTGATTCATCAATATGATAAAGTATAAAGTAGTAGCGGTTCAGTTTTATTTGATTTTTAATAACTTTCAACGAAACCAAAAACTTTTAATATACAATTTGTCAGAGTAATTAATATTACGTTTAATATTTTTGATTTATATGCAAATTGTGCGTAAATTTTATCTGAGTTACGTGATTGAAGTGTACCACATAATTATAAGGTCATTATCAAATGGGCTGTGCCAATTATTTTACCATCCATCTGTTAGTAGTGCAGTATAATCAATAATGCTATAATTCGACTCAGATAATGTGCAAATAGTGCAGAATAATTTTGAATGCGATTCTTCCATAAATGTTGAACACGTTTTAATAATATAGAAGTAGTCTTTGGACATTATTTATTGTTTCCTCTGACCTTTCATCAGTCCACAAAAAATACATCTATTTTCAAGTTTTAATTGGATTGAAATTCAGAAATCTTGAACTTTTTCATGTAGGATAAAAACCTAGAGGGAAGGTCGTTCAATTTTTAATTAAGCTTTTTTTGAATATTCATTTGCTTGAGCGTTCTATGAGAAAATGTGATTATACGAGTTCACTGTATGCATCTAAATGAAATTGTAAAATATCAAATGATACCTCTGGATAATTTTCGGTTGACAGAATTTTTTTTCGTTAAAATTCATAAATTTAACCATTTAAAGTTGCACTTTCGTATTCAGCTCTGAACTAATTGCATCAATGAATTGCAAATTTTTGACACATTCATTATTAGATCTCAATACGCACTATCTTCGAGCAATAAATGATATTTTATCTGTATTGTTTTACTACAATATTCTTTATGGATTTTCATAACATAAAAAATTGTTCAGTAGTACATACTTTCATGCTGCAGTGTCAAAAAACTACTGGGTTTTGGTCAATGAAACAAAAAATGTATTATTCATCCAAATAATTGTATTGCCTTCAAAGTAGACGCCCCTCCTAAATAATTTAATTATGCCAACGAATAATCCAATCATTAAAACGGATTCGACTTCAGAACTTGCCGCGAATTATGTGTTATGACTTTCATCGACTGAAAATTGATACCTTGAAGTCGTAATTTGAGTTTTGGAAAGAGAAAATTGTAGATCAAGGTCTTATCAGGGAAAAACAGTGGTTATTCGATAAGACTTGTTGAGTTTTGGCTGGAAATTCGCTCACAATGATAATAACTTCGTAAAATTAAAATATAAACAAAACATTAGGAGTTTCTTTGAAAAACGCAAAACCTAAAAGGAACAAATCACATTCGTTAAGTTGAAACCAAAATTCGCCAACCCACCACAGCGAAGGCTATGATAAAAAGATAAAAGAAAATTAAACTAAAACGCTCTAGCTTTAGCCAGCTATTTTGACCTTCCGCACTTGAAACATCCTACTTCGTAAAATGTCTCATGGTGCGCCAATGAAATGTCTTTCCTAAACGAATCCCAAATTGTCAACCTGATAGTGAAAATGCAAATTCTTACTTCCCATCTATTTATTTCAACTTTACAATTAAAATAGCGACTCTTATTTACAATATACTACAATTTTACAGCTAGACTTATCTTTGAGGTTATCCTGAAATATTGTTCTCCAATGTGTCGGAATGATAGTGCTTTCTCCACGAATAGATCCTATTCTGCATATAATCAGCAGGTGTTCAGTCTCAAATTGTTCCAAATGACCATTGGCTTGGTCCGGAACCAAGATGATGTGGTAATAAGATACTCTAAACCTGCGCAAGCAAGATTGTCTGGTATTTAGATAATCCAAGCAAAAAGGCACTCAAGTAAGATTGTTCAGTTCTAAGAATATCAGTACTAAGGTCTCCGGTACTAAGATCTTCCGTACTAAGATCTTCGGTACAAAAATCTCCGGTAGAAAGATCTCCGGTAAAAAGATCTCTGGCACAAAGATCCCCGGTACAAAGACGCCTTTTGATTAGACGTCTTATAAGAAACAGTAAAAATTCAGTATTCCACGATTTTCATGGATTAGGTTAATTGGATAAAAAATACCACAATGTGTCTTCGTGTAAATCCAGAATACCAAAGAAAGAAATCCTGGAAATTCTACGCTTCTTGAAAACAATGCTACTCTACAGCGCATGCGATAACAACGTCGACTTTCATTGCGGCACCTCCAAACTTCTTATTGGTCTTAGTGAAATCACATCATTGGAGGATTTTTAGGATTGTAATTCAAATCAACAGTGGAGCGTTTTTTAACGTTACAAAGTGTTTACCACTTATCTTGTCTGATCAAAAACTTATATTGGACAAACCGGAAGATCTTTCGACGTTCCTTCTTCAGTAATAACCGTCAACCCTGAAGCATTTCTCTGATTCAGAAACCACCAAATGAGCCTGTTTCACCTAATCGCGTGAACGCTTGTACAAATTTCTTTCTATTTGGTTGTCGTCTGTTGGGAAAACGCAAACAGTACTCTAGAATCGCTGCTCTAGCATTTCCATTCGCAAATCCATAAATGAACAACATATCGCGATATTCGATTTTTTTTCCACACAGTTTACATTTATTTCTATGGTCTTGCTTTTTGGGAAGTACCGGGTGTACACCGTATATCTGGGTATTTCCCTCTTGAATGTCGTTATGCTGATGTCTACAGCACTTTCCGTACTATATGGGCAGTGCCCATATAGCAACGGCTTTCTGGGGAGTCAACGGGTTGTGGTTTGCAGGAAGTTGTTTAATTGCTTCGCAGGTGGTGTGCGATTTGAGGTCTGTTGCACTACTTGTTGATGACTACTGGAATCACTACAGACTTCATGTTCTATAGACGTTGGGTCTCAATTTGTAAATCTTTATACTTCAAATGCTTTTCTGCCTCCTTCTGTATGATGTTGTAGTCAGAAGGGAAAGCCACGTCTGTTATGATACAAGTCATCAGCTTTTTGTTTTTGAGTGTCATGTCCGGTTTATTTGCTTGTATGGTGCGGTCAGTTTCAACTTGCATGTCCCATATCGATGTGATGTCGATGGCAGGATCTGGACTATGCTCATACCACTTCTCGTGAACTTCTATACCAAATTGTTTACAAATGTTGTACGGCGACTGTGTTATGGCGATCAAGGTATGCTTTCTTGGCCAGGATAGGGCACCCAGATAGAATATGGTGGATGGTTTCAGGATATGCTCGACAGAGTCTACATTTGGGGTTGACGTCAGTTTTTATAATCCTAGCCTTTATATAGTATGTTGTCATGGCCTGTTCTTGGCATGCAGTAATTAACTGTCTTTGCTTTCAGGTTTCCATGGGTGAGCCACTTTCATGTTTCATTGTTGTTAATAGTTTATTTTTCAGTCTCTTTCAGAATCTGCCCAATCATGCTTTTTTCCTTCCATTTTCATTTCGTTCCTTTCTCTTCATTTGTTTCTTTTCTTCTTTAATAAATTTTACTTTCTTTGTGTCAGGTATGTTTGTGCAGGTTTCTTCAATCTCGCGTTCTGTGTTGTCATCTTCATATCTGTTCTTCAGTCGGTGTAGGACCACGCTAACGTATTTGTCATTCTTTTTTAGCTTCAAGTAGGTGTTTAGTCCTTTGATGGCGATGGCGTGGCTGGTCTGCAAACTGTGCATTCCTCTCCCTCCCTTCTTTCTTGGTAGATAAAGCCTGTCTATTTCAGCCCTAGGGTGGAGTGCACCGTACATGTTCAACAGTTTACGTGTTTGTCTATCTATTTTCTTCAGCTCTGCCTGAGTCCGCTTGATGATCCCAAAACTATATTGGATGACGGGAACTGCAAGGGTTGTAATTGCAGAGATTTTGTTCTTGCCATTCAGCTCAGTATTTTTTTTTTATTATTATTCTCCTGATACTCGTAGATCTTCTATTATAAATTGAGTTAATTCGTTAGATTCAAGAAAACGTACTAATACTCAATAATATTAAGCGACAGAAACTATCAGATTTTAAACATTTTAAGCTTTGTTATTCAATCACAAGGAGCTTCAAGATAGAGCAAATTTAAGTTTGGATTATTTCAACTTTTCGTTGTTATCTTCTTAGCCATGATATTATGGCAGAGGACAAGCAGCTAGCAAAACAGTTGATATTCGAAAGCACACTAAATGGGGTATTTTTTGCTGAAAAGAATATATATCCACCATAATTAATAATTTTTCATCGACAAAACCATTGGAAAGAAATGACTGATTTTGTTCAATTCAGAATCGTGATATTCATCTCCTTACCACGCCCGCAATAAGATTTTTTGGCACACAGAACTCCTTACCTTATAGCAAATTCAATGACGTTTCCAGATATGTAGTCAAATTTGATGAGGCTACAAGGAGAACTGAAGTATAGGGTGTTTTTTTTTTAGAGTGATAAAACTTTCGATAGGGATAACTGTGATTTGACAGAAGGTAGAAGCCATGTTGTTTTGACATTTCTGTTCAGTAAGCATTGACAAATTATCATGGAAAGACTCACGCCGCAACAACGTTTACAATTTGTTGAAATTTATTTTCAAAATCAGTGTTCAATTCGCCAAACTTATAGAGCACTCCGTGAAAAATATGGTTTACATAATCGTCCATAAGAACAGCTTATTCGTCGAACTATCGATACATTTCGGACAACATTTTCTATACTCGATGCAACAATAACAAGACAAAGAACTGTACGTACAGAAGAAAATTTTGCGTAAAGATCTTGGTTTACACCCATATAAGATCCAACTGGTTCAAGAACTAAAGCCATTTGACCATTATAAGCGTCGTTTGTTTGCTGATTGGGCCCTAGAACAGCTTGAAGTTGATTCACTTTTTTGTCGTAAAATTGTGTTTAGTGATAAAGCTTATTTCTGGTTGAAAGGCTATGTAAACATCAAAATTGCCGTATATGAAGTGAAAACAATCCTCAAGAAGTTCTGCAGGTTCCATTGCATCCTGAAAAATGCACTGTATGTTGTGCTTTACACGCTGGAGCCTTTTCATCGGTCCATATTTCTTTAAAAACAATACAGTCAATGCTGCTCGTTAGAGATCGATGATCAATGATTATTTGATTCAAAATTTGAATGGTATCGACCCAGAAGTGTTTTGGTTCCAACAGAATGGTGCTACACTTCATGCTGCTACGATAACAATTGTTTTATTGAAAGAAAGATTAATTGGCCTCCAAGATCACGCGACATAACTTCACTGGATTATTTTTTTTGGAGTGATGTCAAGTCATTGGTTTATGCTGGAAACCAACAAAACTCGTGTTATTGATGAAATAAGGCTAGAATTACTCGAAAAAGTGGTCCAAAATTGGTCTGGTCGAATGCGGTTCCTCAGAGCTAGTCGTGGTGGACATATGCCAGAAATTATTTTTGAAACATAAATGTCATAAAATTATCTTTCAAATAAAAAAATTAGGCTTTAATCTTGATTTAAATGGGTTTTATTTCAATTTAAAGTTCGATTACTCTAAAAAAAACACCCGATACTTATTTCCAAAGTGGTATATCTCCTATCCAAACTGTTATAAATTTACTTTGAATTCAATACAGATGAAATGGCCTGATGGCAATTTGTGGATCCATTTGTTCGTGAAAACCGGATAGTTATTTGATAACTCAAAGCGTTCACGTTCTCGTCCTATGAGCACACCGGAAAATATTGCTGCTGTAGCCCAGAATGTGATTGAACGTCGATTAACATCAACTCGACTTCGTGCTCAAGAACTGAATATTTTTCGCATTCTTCTGAGGAGAATTTTCATAAAGACCTCAGCATGAAGGCTTGAAGAGTTGAATAAGAAGTAAAACCTCGTTACCATCCGATGCGTTTCCATTTCGCTTAATGGGCTAATGATTGCACAGACGAAGATGAGCATTTTTCCAGAAAAATTCATCTCTGACGTTCTTTCATACCATTTTCGAGAGCTCTGTCTGTTTGGCTAATGTATACATAAGGGCATGTACCTCAGGTTAACCTATATATAATGAAGATATCGTCAATAAGAACAAGAGATGGGGAGTATATAGGTTAACCTGCGGTACATGTCCATATGTCATATGCTAACAAAACTCGTGTTATTGATGAAATAAGGCCTGAATTACTCGAAAAAGTTTTCCAAAATTGGTCTGGTCGAATGCGGTTTCTCAGAGCTAGTCGTGGTGGACATATGCTGGAAATTATTTTTAAAACATGAATGTCAAAAAATTATCTTTCAAATAAAAAAAAATGGCTTCAATCTCAATTTAAATGTGTTTCATTTCAATTTAAAGTTCTATCACTCTAAAAAAACAACCAATATAATTGATTTTATGGAAAAACTTGAAATCAAGAAATGTCAAATTGAAATATCGACCATGTGTTATATAACATTTTTTGTTGCAAATAACATGTATGATCTCCTCTTCAAGTTTGGCGCTTTTAAAGGTAGACACCCTGTATAATAGCAAAAATACTTCAATTAAAAGAACTTTGCACGAACGTGTAACATTCAGTGGAGCATGTTATCGTGATTTTTTACCAATTTTGTTTTCTTTGTATTCAGTTGAAACTCGGGAATCTTAATGAAAAGTCATTCTAGTTACTATGAAAGAACTTTTTTCTTGTCTCCACGCCAGAGTAGAAGTTACAGGTGCACAAGAAAGGCGTGGACGAACAAATTAACTCTCTACTCCTCTCACATGTAATCTCCTGGTGCAGTCCATATCCTTACTCTTGGGTGTTCTTCAGGCTTGAGCGGAGGGTGAAATATTTCAAAATTAATTATAGGAGTGTGCAATTATCTCGATGATACCTTTATGAATTATTCCTTTGTGGAGTTCACACTTTCAGTTTCTCAGGTGGCAATTATTTCTGTATTTTACCGTTGGTTCTAACCAGAACAGAGTACATATGCGTAGTCGAGTTATATGAAGAAAGTGGTGATTTTCCAAGCTTCCTATTAGATGGAATGAAACTTCCAATGGGTATCATCAGCCTTTCTCATGAGGCTTGTCCCGTTGATTACAGTATTTATGTTTTTCCATTCTCATATGTTTCGAGAGAAAATACTACTTCATGTGCTTCCTCCATATACCGCTTTGTTACAGATTCAATTATACATTTCATGAGTCTTACTGAAGGTTGCTAATTATAATTGAAAAGTAAGAATATTCAGAATACCTTAACAAAATTATTCATTTTGTAAAGTGTGTTTACATGTCTAGGAGAATCTTCCTTCATTCAATGATATGAAGTTCAGGTGTTTTTTTTAGAGTGATAAAACTTTAAATTGAAATGAAACACATTTAAATTAAGATTGGAGCCAATTTTTTTTTTAGTTGAAAGATAATTTTATGAAATTTATGTTTCAAAAATAATTTCCGAGATATGTCCACCACAACTAGCTCTGAGGAACCGCATTCGACCAGACCAATTTTGGATCACTTTTTCGAGTAATTCAGGCCTTATTTCATCAATAACACGAGTTATGTTGGCTACCAAAGCGTCTATTGTTTCGGGTTTATCAGCATAAACCAATGACTTGACATAAACCCAAAGAAAATAATCCAGTGGAGTTATGTCGCATGATCTTGGAGGTAAATTAATTGGACCATTTCAAGAAATAGTGTTATCGCCAAATCTTTCTTTCAATAAATCAATTTTTATGGTAGCAGCATGAGGTGTAGCACCAACTTGTTGGAACCAAAACACTTCTGGGTCGATACATTCAAATTTTGAAACAAATAATCATTGATCATCGATCTGTAACGAGCACTATTCACTGTAACATTAGCTCCCGCATCTTTTTTTTAAGAAATATGGACCGATGATGCCTCCAGCATGTAAAGCACACCATACAGTGCATTTTTCAGGATGCAATGGAACCTGCAGAATTTCTTGAGGTTTGTTTTCACTCCATATACGGCAATTTTGCTTGTTTACGTAGCCGTTCAACCAGAAATGAGTTTCATCGCTAAACACAATTTTACGATAAAAAAGTGGACCAACTTCAAGCTGTTCTAGGGCCCAATTAGCAAACAAACCACGCTTATTATGGTCAAGTGGCTTTAGTTCTTGAACCAGTTGGATCTTGTATGGGTGAAGATTAGGGTGGGTCAAAATAATCAATTATCTTTTTTTCACAAGTGACACGGAAAAATGGGTTGCTAGACACCTTAAAAAAATTCTCACCAAGCATAAGCTCTTAATTTTAATAGGATCCTCCGCATCGCAGTTTTGTATTTTTTTCTCAGTCCAATAGAAAAAAATTCATACCTCATCATTTATCGATTGAACAGAAAAATGTTCCAGGAGAATTTTTTAGGAAATTTAATGCTCTACAACAAAGGTGTCCTATATTTTTTCCGTAAACCTCACCATTTGAAAGATATTAAGGATTTAATTTTGATTATTTTAAGACAAATTTCATTTTTGTTTATGAATTTTATAACTCGACAATAAATGACTTTCACAAAATGCGCAATACAAATTTTTGTTGGAAATTAACTGCTCTATAAAAATGGTTTCTTATGTTTTGGCGATGAAATTAACCGTTCAAAAGATATTCATCATCAAACTTTCATGTGTACGGATTTTAAAAGTTTTTGATTAGATATTCGAAAAACTTCAATTTAATTCATGAATTTCATATGAATTTAATTTCTTGTCATTAATATAAATATTATTTGAGTTTTATTTTCGAAATTATCAAAATTTTTCTTCAATTATTCTAAACATTTTATTTTTAATCATAAGGAATCACGATCCTAGGGAAAATTCCTCCTCTAGAGAATTTTTGTTCTGTATTTTATTTCATCTGTTTGAATTGTGAACTAGCGCCACCTACGTTTAATAATAATTTATAATTTTTTTAAGGTGTGTAGCAACCCATTTTTCCGTGTCACTAAAAAAAATAAGCGATTTTTTTGACCCACCCTAGTGAAGATCAAGATCTTTACGCAAAATTTTCCATGTGATAGATGCACAGAGTCTAACTTGTTGTGAACGTCGACGAATAGACAAATCTGGATCATCATTAATACTATGACTTACAGCAGTGATATTTTCTTCTGTACGTACAGTTCTTTGTCTTGTTGTTGTTGCATCGAGTAGAGAAAACTGTTGTCCGAAATCTATCGATAGTTCGACAAAAAAGCTATGATTTACTTAATATAAAATCAAAGCTCAATATAAAATATCAAATGGAATAAATAGCCCAACAAATATGAATTGCAAATTAAAATTAAAAAAAGCTGGTCTCCTTCAAATATTTATTTTTTAAATTATATTTGTTGGGTTATTTATTTCATTTGATATTTTATATTGAGTTTTGATTTTATACGTCTATTAATTATAAGCTGCGCTTGTAAGACATTAATTTAATTCTAAAAAAATTTTACCAACTTTCAAATCCAAGATGTTCGTCACAAAAATCACAAAAAGCTGTAAGATATTATATGGTTTTCTTTAATCCACCTGATACTTCATAATGAGATTATTCATTCAAACCTAAGTATAATTATATAGTACATATAAAATAAAATATAAGAAGAAGTTTTTCACCTGATAGAAGGAATATCACAAAATTTGAATATCAAAGCAGATTCAATCTGTTAGTCTCCTACAATTTAAATTTCAAAATTTTTTTTTAGAATTAAATGAATGTCCTATAAGCACAGCTTACATATAATAGACGTATAAAATCAAAACTCAATATAAATTATCAAATGGAATAAGTAACCCAACAAATATAAATTTCCAATTAAAATTAAGAAATAAATATTTGAAAGAGACAAAATTTTCAAAATTTTAATAGACAATTTATATTTGTTGGGTTATTTATTACATTTGATATTTTATATTGAGTTTTGATTTTATACGTCTATTAAATATAAGCTGTGCTTATAAGACATTAATTTAATTTTAAAAAATTAAAAAAAAATTTAAATTAAAGTTGTAGGAGACTTACAGATTAAATCTGCTTTAATATTCAAATTTTGTAATATTCCTTCTAAAGTAAAAAACCTTTTCTTATTAATTTACCTTTTTTTTTGGTTTTAGTGTTCAATAAAAATTTTTGTACCTGCTCTAATATAGATAGGAGCCGATTTTGAAAATAAATTTAGTTATTCAAAGTTGTGAAATGCTGAAGTTGTTAATATGATAGCGAATACCTCATATTATATTATTTAATGATATGGAATAATGTATTCAACATTTTAGTATTAGATGCAAGAATTTTACAATGTCGACAGAATAGAAAATATCTATTATGGACATATGTGCCAGTCTAATTTTTGAATTAATCAGCAAAACATATTATTCAACAACTAAATATTTTTAAATATGGACTAACAACAGTTTCAAAGGTGAAGTGAAATCATCCAATAAAAATATACATTTTATGTCATAAAGTAAAAAATCTTTTTTCCCAAACATTGAAGAATATTTCATGTTAATAATTCATATTATGATACGATTTTACTGTATGATTTCTGAAATTTATTGTAGAAGTTTCAAGAAATAATTATCAATTGAATTTTAAATGTCATTCATATTTAAATAAGCATGTGAAATGAAAATTCCACATTTTCAATTTTTATTTCAATCTTCCGGAGCAGATAAAAAATATATAAAAAAATTTCTGGTAGTTTTTTGAGTACTTGGGAGCTATTCATTCTCCCTGAAACTAACAGTTTCTTAGAAATGCCCGCTGAAAAACACACAAAAGATAATTAAATTCGAATGATTTATTCATTCGTACTGCAAACAGCTGTTGTTTGGGATTCAATAAACTTTTAGTTGAGTATCATTTCTCGGAATAAGGCTGTCCAAGCGATTCAATACCGACGCATAAAACTCGTAAAAAACTCTAACTGGAGCTTTAAGGTATTTCATTGAGGCTTGAAGTTATATAATAAAAAAAAACTATTCATTAAGAATCATTATTATTGTAATCATTATACAATATACATTCTGTCAAGAAAGTACCGGGCATTATCGATTTAAATCTGGCGGGGCAATGGGGCAGGTAAAAATTTTTTTTCCTAGGTTGGTACCACTGTCCTTAATTACTATGCCAAGCTTGAGCGGGATCTGTCAACTAGTGTGTTTGCAACAGCTGATTAAGTCAGCCGATGTCAGAGTGCGTGCCGATTTTTACTATGGGTGAAGAATGAGCAAAGAATTTGTTTAAAGTTTCGTGTTGCAAATGAATTTTCGTGTGCCGATGCATTGAAAATGTTGCAAAAGGCCTTTGGTGATAATGCTCTATCGAAAACTCGTGCATATCAGTGGTACAGAGCCTTCAAGGACGGTCGTGAAGTGGTCGCCCATCGACGGCTTCGATCGAAGATAACGTCGATAAAATTAAGGAAAGGGTGCTGGAAAACCGTCGTACCAGCTTGAGAGAGATAGCACATGATCTTAAGATATCCCACGAGTCCGCACGTACGATTTTGATTGATATTTTGGGCATGAGAAAGGTGGCCGCACATCTCGTACCGAAAGACCTGAATTTTCTTCAAAAACGTCATCGCGAACAGGTTGCTTCAGACATGCTGGATCCCTGTAATTCCGATTCTACATTCATGGAACGCATTATAACTGGTGATGAGATCTGGATCTACGAGTACAATATGCAAACAAGCCAGCAATCATCGGAATGGGTGGCAAAAAATGAGCCGAAACCGAAAAAACCACGCCAAAGCCGCTCGAAAATGAAGGTGATGCTCATTGTTTTTTTCGATATCCGTGGCGTGGTGCACTACGAATTCGTTCCAGAGAGTCAGACGGTAAACAAGGAGTATTACCTAGGTGTTATGAAACGTTTGCGTGAGCGTATCCGTAAGAAGCGGCCAAATTTGTGGGCGAACAACTCATGGATTTTGCATGACGATAACGCGCCTTCTCACCGAGCTACGATTGTGACCGACTTTCTCGCCAAAAACTCAACAAACGTGCTTCAGCAACCACCGTATTCGCCGGATTTGGCTCCCTGCGACTTTTTTCTCTTCCCAAAACTAAAATTGCCCCTTCGTGGCACCCGTTTTGAGTCGATTGAAGCCATAAAACAAAATTCGGCGCGAGAGCTAAAGTCCATCCCGGAAAGCGCCTATAAAAAATGTTTCGATAATTGGAAGTGCCGTTGGCATAGATGTATTGGAGCAAATGGAGCCTGTTTTGAAGGCGACCCAATAAATTTTGACGATTAAATGTAAAAATGACAGAGTAGTATGATTACATTAGAAGATATATGCTGAATAGGAGTTAGGGTTGTCTTTATAGGCTTAATGATATTTTAGATGATATATGAGCGTTGGCGAAAAGCAGTTAAGTCTCGGGTCATTAGAGCCATTAATAATCAGGTAGAACAATTTTTCATTTATCATTTTACTGTTTCCTCGAAAAAAATTGTTGCGTAAATAAATTATGTAATTTTGAGACTCGATGCAATTTTGAGAAACATTTTTAATCTGCTAGGTCACGATCCAATCAGAATCTGGGCGTTTTCACGTTATTTACGTGACGCTCTGTATAGCGAGAAACGCGTAAATTTGGAACTACTCCATCTTAAATTTTCATAGAGACGATTTCAGAATGAGCTCTACCTCGTGTGAAAAAGATTCATCGTGAAAAACATTCTATATCCTAATCGAATTTGTATGAACTCCTGTTCCATTTTTTCATGTTTATGAATTTCTCGCACTTCGCACAAAATACCTGAGAGCATTATTTTCACATCGTCTAGGTAATAAAAATGGATGTTCTCTAAATAAAAAACCCACGTTAAGCTTGTCGTTTTTGGGTGTGAAAGAAACCAGCTTTATGAATATCAGCTCGAAAGTTTTATTCGTTGATTTTTGCAATATTGAATCAGTAATTTTTAGAAGAATACTTTTTTTTTAATGTATGAATTACTGGATATAAAATTGTGAAAACTTTTGAGAATACTGTAAAAATGAATACTCGCATGTGATATCCAAAACCTTCAGTCTCCTTTCTTGTCAAAATTTTTGGATCGCTATTGGGAGTGCTTTTTTCAGACTAGATATTTATCTAGAGCGCCTGTATTCTTATGTTGATTTGGGTATCAGTTAAATCTCTGTCATCCCTTTATGTGGCTTTTCCTCAAAGGAACTTTGAATTTACTCTTCCATTTAATCAAGTTTGTATACTTCACTGTAAATTTTGTTTGTCAAGGAAACATATCGTGTATAAAGCTTGTTTCTTTAAAATTTCTCTCATAATTATGTATCAATTCATAGGGTCATGAAGAGGGAAAATAAATTTGTAATGGAAAGTAAGGAATTTATACAAAACAACAAAGATAAGATAAACATACAATATATTTGGTGCTTATAATTTGATTGCTCTATGATAAACATATATTAATCAAACAGGTATATCGTTTAACAAAAGAATTAATGAATACCACACATCAAATATTCAACATATGCCAGTCATTTGAAATATTTTGGACATAATTTCAACAACTATGCAATTAAAAATTTGAATATCAAAACAAATTAAAATATGTTTATCTTCTACAATTTTGATTTCAAAAAATTTTCATTCAAAAAAACTTTTAGAATTAAATTAATGTCTAAAACAAGCACCGCTCACATTTAATAGATGTATATAATCAAAACTCGCATTGCAAAACTTCCCGAGTGATAAGATTACTAGAGTTTTTCACCAATAAGGACCAAGACTTTTATGAGATGGACATTATGAAGCTACCTTTAAAATGGCAACAGATTATAGAACAAAACGATGCATATTTGACTCAAATCGGACTATACGAAACATGATGAATAAAGTCTTGAAGTTCACGCAAAAATAGTGGATTTTTCCCCATGCTATTATAGGAATTTGTAGCTCTTTTTGAGAGGAAAAATAAACTTATTTTAATTAATTGAAGGGCAGAATAGGTTTCACTGACCTTAAGAAAATTGAGATATTAGTAGAAATCATGTTAAGCCTTTTTGCTTAATGTAAGCTTAGTACTTTGGTTGTGAATGGAACAGATACATGTATAAAATGAAACACAGCAGCGAATAGCAGCTGTCTTATCGGACTTCCTGTATAACCCGACGCACGTAATTTCCCTAATTATCTTTGTTCAATATCTCAAGAAGCTACGCAGTACATTCTGTGTGCACCCAAACTGTGTTTACTCTGAACTTTCGTTGAAAACGTCTGATCAATCGTGCTCGGGTTAAGGTCATTAAACCTATAGTTGCCGCGATAAAACACAGAAAAGTATAAACAAACATTGCAAAAGTGGTGTCATCGGTTATTTAATGGCAAGAAAAGCCAAACAAACCCACGTCACGTTAGGATAGGAGAGAAATATCCCTAGACCGGTTCAAGAATCGCCAATAAATTAATCATTTGACATGGTATTTGAAAAAAAAGGACGGCATTCTCGTTTTGAATATTCCATGTATGTATGCTGATATGTATCTCTTGATGTCGCAGAAATATAACTAACCCTTCACGTGTACATAGGTGGGGATAAATAATTTATGAGATATTTTTCATGGGAACAACTCGACTTTTCCAACTAGCTTCATAACGAGCTGGATTATATATAATTGATCTTACCACTAGCAGTAAGGCCCCGGTTACAAGTTATGGGTTTCCTAATAGAATGTTCTCAGGACGTCGTGACAACCATATTCAAAATGGTCGAAATGTCACTAACTGTCATTTGTGTTTAATATGATTTAAAGAAAAATACTTCATTTCCCCTAATATTTATTGTTTACACAACAATTGCTTCGTCAATTACATTTTGACTTCATCAGGTAACTAACTTGTTTTACAAAATCGTTCTCCTTAAATACAAGTGTTCGGATTTTATATCGAACAAGCAATTTTTTATATACTATGCAGGTATATAACAATTATGCTCCCCGAGTCAGGATTCAAATAAGTCTCATTTTTTCTCTTCGTGCTTCGACCAAACGGTCACGCAATATTCTCTACTCTTCGAACATTAAGTTTTGATCCCACACACATTCTTTAGAAGTAAGTTCTAATCACATATCTCTTTGTCTCTTAGGTTATAATCAAACAATTCTCTCATTTGTTACCCACAAAGAAGCATTGAAAACACTATCCGAAAAAAGTCGCCTTTTTTCGTTTGCCCAAAAAGCACAAAATAAACAGCTCGCTAGTTGTACGCTCTCTTAAGTTATAACTATCTCTATTCTTGAATTATTTTATATTCGCATTTTACTTTAACCTTTCAAGGAGCAATCTCTCCCTCTTAATATTGCCCATAACGCACTAAAGAAGTGAATGTATTATCTACATTATTTGTAATAAGATAGTAATTTGTGAGAAGTGAAACCAATAAAATATTCTGTGAAAGTGAACAACGGTGAAAAAGCTCAAAGAAGAACTATTCCACGAACAAGATTGTGTCTTCACCGCAATTAGAGTTAAAACTACACCGAAACAACTCCCTCAATTTGGTTAAACAATTCAAACTTGTAATTTGTAATTTATGTATGTATTTAGACTGAAAATAAACCATTAAAGCCAATTTACATTCCTCTCTCAACCCATTTGAAGTATGCTTAACCAAGAGTTTGCATAGTGATTGGTTAATGTTTAATCAATTACAAGGAAGAATTCAAAAAGGTCTACGCTCTACATACCAAGCATTTCTTTACTAGTCGGAGCAAAAGAAACTTGATAACATGAAGGGAATTTTCAGAATTTATTCAAAAAGGCTTGAAGCTGTCTGGTCGTTAAGTAAAATGTGTTTTTTATGATGCCCGTTTATTTCTAGTGCTTTTAAAAGGTCCAGTCTATTGCATTTGTACTTGTATATGGAGAACTTCGGAATAATAGTCGAAATCATGTCCTGATTCTTGAAAGTGGTTGGCATATGTAGAATTTGATTTATTTTTAAAGAATGAATTCTGATGCTCTTTTATCCTATTTGCGAAAGCTCTGCCTGTTTGGTTCAATGTATTCTCGGTTGAGGCATGAAAGAAAACTCAGAATATTTTGGAAAATTCTATGTTTCAATGTTTTCAATACATTTGTTAGATCGAGAAATAAGCTTCTCTAAACCGTGTAAAAGATATTCTTCTAAATTGCTAACTTCAGTTTTTCATCGTCGGAAAATCGCTTTTTACGAAGATTTTTTTCCACATTTGGGAACAGGTAGTAGTCACTGGGAGCCAAGTCTGAACTGTACGGAGGATAAGTAATTTACTCGAAGCGACATTCCCGCACAGCAGCCATCGCCACGCGGGCCTTGTGAACTGGCGCGTTGTCGTTAAACAGCAACACCCCCGCTGTTAGTTTTCCTCGCCGTTTTCCCTTAATTCCTTCTCTTAAATTCCGCAAAGTTTGATGATGATGTGACGCTAACACCCTTTTTAGTGTATTCTATCAATAAAATACCTTTAGAAGCCGAAAAGACTGTGGGCCATTATTTAACCAGCGGATGGGGTGACTTTAAACTTCTTTGGGGCCTGCGTACACTTTTCAATCCACTTCATGGACTCTTGTTTACTCTCAGGGTCATAGTGATGAACCTACGTCTCATCCCCAGTAACCAGCCAGTTGAAAATAGTCTTCTCCACAGAGCTCCAAACTCCTTACAGCACTCGACTCCATACTTGCTTCTGAGGTGCGGTGAGCACTCTCGGTACCCATCTTGCAGTGACCTTTGAGAGGTTAAGATGGTTTTGAAGGATAGCATGTATGGTATCCACCAATAGGTTTGTCATCCTTGCTAACATCTTGATTTTTAATCTGGCATCTTCAAGTACCAGTTTTTTCACTTTTAACACATTTTCTTTTGTGGTGTCGCTAACGGGCCCGCCTGGGCGAGAATCGTCTTTAATGCTTCCTCTACCTCTTTTGAATTCACCACTTTTGAACGGCGGATAACGACGGAGCAAAGCCTTGGTGAACACCAACAACCATCTCTTTATGAATGATTTTTCGACTTTTTCCTTGCTTAGTGAGGAACTTTATAACTCCGCGATGCTCGATTTTCTTCATCATTGGCGTCAATCATTCTTGTCATCTTTCACTGAGGATATCTAGAAAAATAATGATCGTAAATTAGTGAAATTTTATATTTATACCCTCAGATAGTGTCATTAGTGAAAGACATAATTAGATTTTTCACATTATTAGCAAATTACTCCAATACCGAGAATATATATATTGCATCTCCCTCGTAAATATGATGCAGGTTTGTCTATTCGTCGACGTTCACAACAAGTTGGACTCTGTGCATCCACCACATGGAAAATTTTGCTTAAAGATATTGGTCTACACCCATACAAGATCAAACTGGTTCAAGAACTAAGGCCATTGACCATAATAAGCTTCGTTTGTTTGCTGTTTGGGCCCTAGAACAGCTTGAAGTTGATCCACTTTTATCGTAAAATTGTGTTTAGTGATGACGATCATTTCTGGTTGAACAGCTATGTAAACAAGCAAAATTGCCGTATATGGAGTGAAAACAATCCTCAAGATGTTCTGCAGGTTCCATTGTATCCTTAATGCACTGTATGGTGTGCTTTACACGCTGGAGGCATCACCGGTCCATATTTCTTTAAAAACGATGATGGAGCTAATGTTACAGTGAATGGTGCTCGTTACAGATCGATGATCAATAATTATTTGTTTCAAAATTTGAATAGTATCGACCCATAAGTGTTTTGGTTCCAAGAAGATGATGCTAGACCTCATGCTGCTACCATAACAAATGATTTAGTGAAAGAAAAAATTTGGCGATAACACTATTTCGAGAAATGGTCCAATTAATTGGTTTCCAAGATCATGCAACATAACTCCACTAGATTATTTTCTTTGGGGTTATGTCAAGTCGTTGGTTCATGCTGATAAACCAGAAACAATAGACGCTTTGGAAGCCAACATAACTCGTGTTATTGATGAAATAAGCTTCCTCAGAGCTAGTCGTGGTGGACATATGCCGGAAATTATTTTTAATACATGAATGTCATAGAATTATCTCCCAAATAAAAAAAAAATTGGCTTCAATCTTAATTTGAATGTGTTTTATTTCAATTTAAAGTTCCATCACTCTAAAAAATACCCGATATACTTGGACCGTTCGGTCCACAAAAGCCAAAATCGTTTCGTCAGACACCCCTCGTTTTCATCAGATCCTCGAGCATGAAGCTGAACTCCACGGGAGCCGGTTGGTTCCATACGGCATCGAGTCTGTCCGTCCGACCGTGTGCATTTTCAAATAGCGCGAAAGGGTTTGATCGATATAATGCCGGTAACCTGGTCGTTACTCACTGATAGCATCTAGTTAGAGCAGCTCATTTACATATCTGACCTGCGTTCGGTTCTGGTTTGTGTTCAATCGATGGCGATTAGGAATGGATGAGCGAAGAAAGGGACGATTTCGAAACGGGTAATTTTTAGGTCAAGATGGGGAGCTTAATGTGACGGCGATCAGGTAAAGTCGTCTGCTGTTTGCTGCTACGCGCGCGGATTGAGTTCGACGCGGTTGTTCTTAAGGTTGGGAATTCGGCCAAAATGGGAACTTTTTATTATAAATAATTATATCGGGTGTTTTTTTTAGAGTGATAGAACTTTCGATAGGGATAACTATGGTTTGACAGAAGGTAGAAACCATGTTGTTTTGAGATTTTTGTTCAGTAAGCATTGATAAATTATCATGAAAACACTCACGCCGCAACAACGTTTACAATGTGTTGGAATTTATTTTCAAAATCATTGTTCTATTCGCCAAACTTACAGAGCACTTCGTGAAATTTATGGTTTACATAATCGTCCATCAGAGCAGCTTATTCGTCGAACTATCAATAGATTTCGGACAATATTTTCTCTACTCGATGCAACAACAACAAGACAAAAAACTGTAAGTACAGAAGAACATATATGATCTAGATTTGTCTATTCGTCGACGTTCACAACAAGTAGGACTCTGTGCAACTGTGCAATTTTGCGTAAAGATCTTGGTCTACACCCATACAAGATCCAACTGGTTCAAGAACTAAAGCCACTTGATCATAATAAGCATCGTTTGTTTGCTCATTGGTTCCAAGAACAGCTTGAAATTGATCCACTTTCTTAACGTAAAATTGTATTTAGCGATGAAGATCATTTCTGGTTGAACTGCCATGTAAACAAGCAAAATTGCCGCATATGGAGTGAAAACAATCCTCAAGAAGTTCTGCATCCTGAAAAATGCACTGTATGGTGTGCTTTACATGCTGGAAGCATCATCGGTCCATATTTCTTTAAAAACGATGCTGGAGCCAATGTTACAGTGAATGGTGCTCGTTACAGATCGATAATTAATGATTATTTGTTTCAAAATTTGAATAGTATCTACCCAGAAGTGTTTTGGTTCCATCAAGATGGTGCTAGACCTCATGAGGCTACCGTAACAATTGATTTATTGAAAGAAAGATGGTTTATGCTGATAAACCAGAAAAAATAGACGCTTTGGAAGCCAACATAACTCGTGTTATTGATGAAATAAGGTTTGAAGTACTCGAAAAAGTGGTCCAAAATTGGTCTGGTCGAAGGCGGTTCCTCAGAGCTAGTCGTGGTGGACATATGCCCGAAATTATTTTTAAACATAGATCTCATAAAATTTTATTTCTTCTTTTTGTGTTTTATTACAATTTAAAGTTCTATCACTCTAAATATACATTTAAGATACATTTGTGAGTCCTACTTGGTGAAGATTGATAATCAATCAACAGCGAAATGAGTTTTCAGTAATTATTATGTTTTAATACCAAAAAATTAAAATGTTTACACCTTATTGTGGCTGCAGTTTCAAACCATTCGTCATATTCAAACAACCGGAAACGTAACAAAGGGTGGAATGAAATAAGAAATTATTTACTTTTCTATCACTTATTGTTAGCTGAAATATATAGTGACCCGAGCTTCCTAGTGTTTGCTTCAAAAGCAAACTGAATTCAGTTTGAAATACACTCCGAAATCATTGTATTATTATAATCCGTTTAGAAAGCATCCGGAAAAAACAACGCTCAATTGTAATCATTTACTATATGTTTTTAATTCTTGAATTAGAAAATTATAACAACAAACGAGGTACACCCGAAACTAAATCACCTCCATAATTTTCGCTGATGGTAGTCCAGGACTGTAAAACTGACTGAGTTAAATCATGTTTATTTCCTGACGGTGCTCGTTCAACTTCAGTCTTCATTAGTCCCCATATATTTTCAATGGGTGAAGCTGCAGGCCATGAAATGGTTGCCACTTGGTGTTCGTGCATCCAAGCTTGCATTATCCTTCTGAAAACACCACCCCTCTGTATATAAAGCATACGCCGTTTCCAGGAGAAAATCTGTTAGAAAGCCACAATACTTTCGCTTTTAATGGTACCATCAACTATACAGAGAGGTGTAGCACCACGCTGATATATTACTCCCCGAACCATTATGTTGGTGGTAAATTTCGAAATTTGAAAGGTAACAGGTTGTTTTGATAGGATTTTTAAGTGATTTCCACGACGTTGGAAACACAACTTTTATCAGATATAAAGATATTATTAAACTTATCTTCTTGAAAACGTTGAGACAATTCCATCCTTCGTTCTTTCTGTAAAGGTGTCATTATAGGTTTTTTTTTTGGTTTCCACGATATGTAGCTTTGTCTTTTCAGTGACATACGGACAGTTTCTGGACATTGGTCTATGCCTAGTATTCATGCCACCTTTTATCCTCTTTATTGCCTCATTTACATCACTTTTTTCCAGTTCAACCAGTTGCACTAATTTTTTAACGTTTCGAAAACCTTTTCCATACAAATATTCTACCTGTTTTCTTTTTTCTAGTTGCGACATTATTATTCAAATTGTATATCTGTTGACAATCAATAATATTTTACAATTAGTGATGCCATGCAACTTTGGCTATAGCCGACTATCTGCACAATCTATTTTATACATTAGTTTTGCCTTAGAATATTACAAAAAAGAAGTATATTAAAATAATAACTTCCGGATACTTTCTAGACGGACTATACATTCAGTTGATGAAAAGTGACTTGAACTTAGTAATTCATTATTTTATTCCATTTTAATAGGAACTCTCACAAAGTTACGGTCTACTCCATATAATATTTAACAAAAGGTTCCTAATTAGGGGTGGACCATTTAAAATGCATTTTTGATCAGCTATAAATAAAAAACTGATGAATATTCTTTCAAAGTTATAAGTTTATTAGAAGGGTTGAACCTTGACATTTACGAATGAGAAACAAAATCATTCAAATTCTCATGAATGGCAACTTCGATTTCGTGTTTTAAGGCATCAATCATTTCTGGATTATTAGCGTAACACTTATTCTCAATGAATTTCCAGAAAAAATAGTCCTCCGATGTGAAAATGAGCTTCATCCAAGATTTTTCTGGAAAAATGCTCATCTTCGGCTATGGGATTATTAGCCCATGGTGCGAAGTGGAAACGCATAGGATGTTCAAGAGGCTTCACTTCTTACACTAGTTGAGCTTTGTAGAAGTCTTCATAGCAAGGTCTTTATGAAAAATTTTCCTCAGAGAAATGCGAGAAATGTTTAGTTCGCGGCTATGGATTTAATAGTTTGGACTTCAGCTTCGCGGTCATTTTTTGATAAGGGTAATGCGAAAGCTCTATTACCCTTATCAAAAATAACCGCGAAGCTGAAGTCCAAACTATTAAATCCATAGCCGCTAACAACGGTTTCAACCCGAATATAATATATAATCTAATTCGACAGAAACTATGTAAAATAGCTATAAACGAAATTTATCCCGTAATAAAAATTAAAGGAAACAAAAAATTCATTTCTTTATCGTACTTCGGTAGTATAAGTCGAAAAGTGACAAATAGTTTTTCAATATTAGATGTTAATATTGCTTTTAAAACACAAAATAAATTATCATCCATATTATTTAATGCAAAGGACCCAACTCCAAACATACATTATTATGAGTTATCTTGTTCGACGTGCAGTAATAAATATATAGGACAGACGGGACGTTCCTTCCAGACGAGGTTCAACAAACATTAAATGAATTGCATTAAAAATAAACAAACTTCTACTTTTGCCACTCATTGTTTAGAAAACAGCCATCCTTTTCCGACAATAGATAAACTTAAAATTTTACATGTAGAATCGAAAGGAAAGAAACTTGATTATTTAGAATCTGTTGAATTTTTCAAAATAGTTCTCAATAAAAATAATGAATGACTGTACAGATCTATGTGAATTCAAAATTTTTGAGATATTTAAACAAGTAACATCTGTTTAGCAATCTTCTTTGACGTGCCGACGTTCTAATAGTTGTTAAGCGTCCTCCCATTTTAAACCTTTTTTAACCAGATTTATTACCTTTTCTACCTCTGTATATTCATAAATACCCTGTTCTGCTTGTTGAGTCTTCAGTTGTCTGAAGATGGTATAGTTAATTCTCGAAACTAGAGTCACAATTAAATGTGTAAAATATCAATTTATTGGTAGTTAAACATAGTAATTTATACAACTTGTTTTAAAAAACGTTTTGTATGAAGTTCCAAACAATTTAAACTGGATGTTATCAACAGATGTCCAATCTGCCTAAAACCGCGACAATCAGCTGTTATTATTAGGAGTACAAATAAGTTTCCGCCGTTTTTTAACACAAATTAAATATTTATTATAGAAGACGATGTGATACTGGTTGCTGAGTGACTTCTAATGTTAGAGCAAGTTCTTTTTGTGTTTGAGATGAATCTTCCTCTAATAATTCCTCCAATTCTGCAACCTCGTAAATTTTTGGCCCTCCATTGCGATCTTTGTCTTCTACGTCGAAATCACCGTTTTCAAACTTTTGAAACCACTCTCGACACGTTTTCTCACTCAAAGCACCCTCACCATATGCTTCTACGAGCAATTGATGCGCCTCAGCAGTAGATTTCTTTAAATTAAAGAAGTAAACTGATATTTCCCGCAAATGACGCTTACTTGGCTCAAATTTTGACATTTTCAACTTATAAAAATTATATTTTACCAATATAAAATCTATGATATTAATAGGTTATGTTGTTCTTGAATGTCCAAACTGTTTTTTAAGCCGGTTATCATCTGCGAAAGCTAACCGAAACTCCGTGCCCCGCCATCTACAATAAAACGGCGGAAACTTATTTGTACTCCTTATATTTTAAAATTTAAAGATTTTAGGGGCATCTTTTCAAAACGGACCGAATTAATTCGCACTCCCAATTATTTCAGTACTGAAACAATTGGATTTTTCCCCCATACAAAGAACAGCATCTTCATTATTCTTATTAACGTTAGAACAAAGAATCCTAATTAAATTAGTTACTAAGACAAATATTTTATGTTCAAAACATTAACCTTGTGGCACTTTATAAATAAACTATTCGGGAATACCGTAATGAACTGAGTTTTACACTGACAGAAACGTTCCAAATTATATATTAGAAAATTGGACTAAATCCAAATGGGAGAACAAAGTTTCTTGGGAAGACCACAGTATACATTGTGCTTCAACTCAAAAAGGAAATTTGAAAGCAAACATGTTGATTGGTATAATATAAATAGGTGAACGTATTATTACCCCAGGTTCAATAGGATTCTCACTCCAGATTCTTCAGATTTCTCCATTACATTTTCTAGTAGGCTGAAGTTTTATTGTTCAATTTTTCTGCACTTGGTTAATCCCACTACAGTTATTTCTATGAGATTTTGAATCCTCTTATCTGGAATGGAAGAATGTGTTGGCATCCATCGAAGATTTCTTAAGAAAACTTCTAGCTATTTCACAAATTTTAATTGAGTAATAATACGCTATAAGAGAGGCGTTCAATGGTTATAGGAGTGAAATAAAATTAATAAAAAATTCTACTTTTCAGTGAACTTCAATACATTTGTTAGATCGAGAAATAAGCTTCTCTAAATCTTCTAAAGAATATTCTTCCGGCTTCCATCCAAAATAGATATTAATTGCTACCTTCAGTTCTTCATCGTCGGATGAAGATATTTTTTCACATTTGGGTGTAGGCAGAAGTTACTGGGGGCCAAGTTTGATCTGTATAGCGGATGGGTAATTTCTTCCAAGCCACATTTCCGCCTTCACCACGCGGGTCTTGTGAACCGGCGCGTTGTCGTGAAGCAGAAACACCCTCCCTGCGTGTTTTGCTCGCCTTTTCCCTTTAATTTCTTCTCTTAAATTTCGCAAAATAGTTAATTAAGTTATTAATGAAAATATATCTCACCCGACTAAAACCTTCTTTATTACTTATTTCAGATTTTGACTATGCATTGTTCCGTTACTAAAATCTTTCAGATTGATCATAAGTAGGAAAAAATCTGAAATTCTGCTATTTTTTTTTCGATACTTGAATTGTATTTGTTCTAAAACGTATACTCAGGAAATTTCACACCGAACTATTATATAATTTTTTAATACATATTGCTTATAATATCAGGTGTTGTTTTTAGATTTCAAATTTAAATTAAGATTGGAGCCAATTTTTTTTAATTGAAAGATAATTTTAGGACATTTATGTTTTAAAAATAATTTCCGGCATATGTCCACCACGACTAGCTCTGAGGAACCGCATTCGACCAGACCACTTTTTCGAGTAATTCAGGCCTTAGTTCATCAAAAACACGAGTTAGTTGGCTTCCAAAGCGTCTGTTTTTCTAGATTATCAACATAAACCAATGACTTGACATGACAATGAGTTATACTGTTCAAATTTTGAAACAAATAATCATTGATCATCGATCTGTAACGAGCACAAATCACTGTAATATTGAATACTATTTCAATAAGGTTATTCTGATTTTCACAAATTTTTATTGTTATGTTTACAACAATCGTTTCGCTATCACGGTAGCATCATCAGGCAAGATTACATTTTGAAAAACTGATGATGCTACTGTGATAGCGAAACGATTGTTGTAAACATAACAATAAGAATTTGTGAAAATCAGAATAATCTTTAAATATTATTTAATATGTATTTTCAACAAGTAAGGAATGATTCAATTCAACACTGTAATATTAGCTCTAGCATCGCTCTTCACGCAAAATTTTCCTTGTGGTGGATGCACAGAGTCCAACTTGTTGTGAACGTCGACTAATAGACAAATCTGGATCATCATAAACACTATGACTTACAGCAGCGATATTTTCTTCTGTACGTACAGTTCTTTGTCTTGTTGTTGTTGTTGCATAGAGTAGAGAAAATTTTGTCCGAAATCTATGGATAGTTCAACGAATAAGCTGCTCTGATGGACGATCATGTGAACCATGAATTTCACGAAGTGCTCTTTAAGTTTGGCGAATAGAACACTGATTTTTAAAATAAATTTCAACAATTTGTAAACGTTGCTGCGGCGTGAGTCTTTCCATGACAATTTGTCAATGCTTACTGAACAGAAATGTCAAAACAACATGGCTTCAACCTTCTGTCAAATCACAGTTATCCCTTTCGAAAGTTCTATTACTCTAAAAAACACCCGATATATTAATATTCTGAAACAACATTATCCTCAATAACTCCCATTGTACTGGGTTCAGTCGTCCTTAAACATCAACCCGTTTATTACAATATCAAAAGTCTCTGCAAGTATACCAGATGGCACGAGTCATTCCAGTCAAAAAAACCTGTATGATCAAGGGTGCAAGTATTGGCGGATGCCATCTGGGCAACACTGTTTCAATGGGTCTTAAGAATCCTGTATTTAGTTGTTGAATAACACATGTTTTATTTTCAACAAACGTCAGCAGTCACTGTATCTAATTTGCATTGGGGTATGAGCTCGATATGAATCTCTCCACATAATCAACCGATTTTCAACCGGTTATTTTATAATTTGAATATTTTGTTGAGATGAAAACGAACGCTTCTCATTATTAATTTGGGATTTGTTAATGGGATCCTAAAGGAAAAATTGACCTTCTCCGAAATTTTTGCAGTTGACGTTTCGAAATAGGTCAAAACTGGGCTGATTAAAATGCGTCTTTCCAACCTTCTGAGTTTTTCTTGAAAAAAATTTCGCATATTAATTAGAAATTTTTTTTGTGAAAACCTCCACAAATTTAATCTAGAAAATATCTTAAAAATTTCTTTAGATTTAATTAAATGTCTAAGAAACACTGTTTCCACTTTATCAACACATATGTGCGGCAGTCAATCAATACAGAATCAAAAGACAATATAAAATATTGACCACAACTAACTAGCGAATATCATCCGAGACAGCTGTTTTGATTGGATATTGACTTACGAATGCCGTTCCCAAAAAATGCTTCACATGGATTTATATAAGTCTTTCTTTCATTAATAAAGAGTCTGAGCTATGGTTATAGAAAGTTCTAGAAATCGAGACAGTGTAACATACATCTGTATAACAATTCTGTACAACTTTCTATTACCATAGAATTCTCTTCAAAAAATATATAGCACATTAACCAGAAAAGCCTTTGAAACTCTTACCATTATCTCATCAGTCTGATGTTATTTGAATGTTAAATAAAATTGATATATCTACATACCTTCTATTCAACAAATCCGGCTAGAATCAGACTAAAAGAAACCTATACAGGCATTTATTAAACTAAGCTTCTACAGAAAAGTCGTGAAGAGAAAACGCAATTACAGATTCAATCAATATCTTGAAACACATGCGTGAACAATCCAAATTATCATTATTATAAATAAACATAAATTGAAAATTACATTGAAGGCTTTTTTCAACAAATATTTCGAATATTGACTGTTTTTATTTAACATGTAAATAACTTCGGAGTGATGAGAAAATGGGTAAGGTTTCAAATGCTTTTTCTGGAGTTTTGATATTGATATATTATCCTGATTTAGTTCTTGAATCAGTTGGATCTTGTATGTGTGTAGACCAAGGTCTTTACGCAAAATTTTCCATGTGGTGGATGCAGAGTCCAACTTGTTATGAACGTCGACGAATAGACAAATCTGGATCATCATTAACACTATGACTTACAGCAGCGATATTTTCTTCTGTACGTACAGTTCTTTGTCTTGTTGTTGTTGCATCGAATAGAGAAAATCTTGTCCGAAATCTATCGATAGTTCGACGAATAAGCTGCTCTGATGGACGATTATGTAAACCCTGAATTTCACGAAGTGCTCTATAAGTTTGGCGAATAGAACACTGATTTTGAAAATAAATTTCAACAATTGGTAAAGGTAGTTGCGGCGTGAGTCTTTCCATGGTAATTTGTCAATGCTTACTGAACAGAAATGTCGAAACAACATGGCTTCTACCTTCCTTCATATCACAGTTATCCCTATCGAAAGTTCTATCCCTATAAAAAACACCCGATATGTACTTAACATACATAAAAATCTACCATTCCGAAAAAAAAATTAAATTCTCAAAGTGAAGGATAGATTGAACCAGAATTTGAAAATATAAATAATTAGCTCCGATTTTCCTCATCAGATATTCACCAAATTCAAATCAATCGTTAAAACATTTCTTATCTGACCAGACAGATAAAATATAGACAGGAACAACTTATACCAGTTAAACGTGTCCAAAATTCTATCCACAAGAACTATAAGAAGTTGCTGAACGGTCTCATACGTTATTATTCGGTATTTAATCATAATTAAAACAAATTGTAGAAATTACTATGTTTTACTACCAGTAAATTGATATTTTACACATTTAATTGTAACTCGAGTTTCGGGAATCCACTATCCCATCTTTAGGCAAAAGTTGTCTGAAGATGAAATAGTTAATTCCCGAAACTCGAGTCACAATTAAATGTGTGAAATATCAATTTATTGGTAGTAAAACAGTAATTTCTACAACTTGTTTTAACTATATGAAGTTGATACATCATTAACACAATAAATTAAAGTGTGAGACGATATTGATATGATATTATGAAACTTCTATAAAATATATTGAATACTAAGAATCATTGAAATAATATCAGAGCATGTATATAATAAAATATTTTTCAATGTTCAATGTTTCAATGAAAAAATTTTTTCCTAGACATCGAAAACTATTTTTTATTTGACTATATATTTAGTATTCAATATATTTTGTAGAAGTTTTAAGATATTATTCTGAAGTTAAAGTTATTTTAATCGCATCTTTCGAGTATCGACTCACATTTTAATACATTCTGAGGATCAATTTGACAAATTTAATAAATATTTTTTCGCGGGTTGATTGGCCCCCTTTTCAAGGGTTGATGCTCCCCTTTTCAATTGGTTAGTTAAATATGCACATATGCCCAACGGCCCACCGCCCGTAACGCGAATGAATCATAAAGCAAATGGGGTAAAGACCCTCCGCGAGCTTATAAAGTTTCATGAAATGTAGGGCGTCCATACAAGATCATGGGAGCTTTCTCATAGCGTGCCGTTTCGACAAGGTTCGGTTCACCATTCACCAACTTTGGTTAATGCGATTTTAGTATATGGGTTAGTACGCTCGCACGTTAAGTATGGGAACATTCGCAGTTTCAAGAGGGGTGTTCATGATTCGGTTTCGATATGCAACAAAACTAATCATGGGTTTGGGAAATAACGTATTTTTCTAATGGACCACCGGCGAGCTGTGGAGAATGGTGGGAATTTGGGTGAAAATAAAGGTTTGCAGGACAAGTACTTATTACCCTCTATTAGTGATGAGGTCACACAGTTCTCCAGCTTCTTTGTCCAAACAAATTACTTGACATTTTACGCGCTTGTTCCAGGCAACAGTGTGCTGTCGTTTCTCCCAAATGTCTGTAATTTTCGAATTTTGAGACGAAAATGATCTTAAATGACTATGTTAGAATCACCGAAGAATCCGAGGACACGAGTAATTCTGTCTAGCCGGCTGGTCTGCCGTCCACAAGCTAACATTGGAATGGAATGAACAAGATCCTTGAAAATTTCAGGGAAGGTTTAAGGTCTATTTGATGGATTTTGCGTCAGCGATTATAAAGAGCTTTTCATTAACACCGCACAATTTTGTTTGATAAATATACTAATGACAAAGAAACTACAACACCCAGAAGGAGCTGTTTAAATTTTAAATTTTTTTTGGTACAGCATAGTATAGCAAGGAGTAAATGTTACTTAAATATTATATGTAATCGTTTTTTGCAAATTTTTTAAATTTCACAACAAACCAGCTGTTCGAGGAGATCCAAAGTCGATGTTTAGTTGTTCTTAAAATGCCTAAAGCACGTGTACGCGGAATTTATCGCTAGCTAAGTGAATTTGAAAGAGGTCGAATTATTGATCTACGGGAGGCGGGGTTGTCATTTCGAGAAATCGCTAACCGTACTAACAGAAATCCAACTATTGTTATGAGATGTTGTCAAGCATGCTTCATAATGCCCTAGAAGGGCACAAATGAAGTTCAAGGTCGACGTCTAAGACTTATGGCTATTAGAGACCGATTTGCGACAACTCGATCTCTGGCTGATGAGTGGTTAGGAGAACAAGGCCATCCTGTAAATATCCGAATGGTTTACCGCCGGATAAGGTCTTTTGAACTGCAGCATTATCGACCCCATCTTGTGTTACCTCTGACGGTTGAGCTTCGCCGGCAACGATTACAGTGGTGCAGAGAACGTCAACAATGGAATGTGGAATGGCATCAGGTCGTCTTTTCTGATGAATCTCGATTCTCCTTAGGTGCACATGATGGCCGAGGAAGGGTTAGACGACGTCGGGGAGAAAGTCGTGAACCTCAGAATGATATTGAGCGTCATGTACACCGCACAGTAGGCGTTATGGTATGGGGTGCTATTGCACATGCATGACCTTTAGTCTTTACTCGAGGTCTTTAAGCGTTTTTTATTGTTTACTTTAATCTTCGCCGTCTTCCTGAAACTGGTGGTCTCATGCCTCATATCAATGCCCTTTTTATCCTCTTTATTGTCTCACATACAGCACTTTTTTCCAGTTCAGTCAGTTGCACTAATATTTTAACGTTTCTAAAACCCTTTCTATACAAATATTCTACCCTCTTTCTAGTTGCGACATCATTTCATTAATTGTATACCTGTTGACAATCAAGAATATTTGACAAATAGTGTTGCCATGCAACTTTGGCCATAGCCAACTATCTGCACCTTCTATTTTATGCATTACTTTTGTCTTGGAATGTTTCCAAAAATAAATATGTTAAAATTATGAAAAATAATAAAGTCAGGATACTTTCTAGACTGACTATAATGCTACCGTTATTAAGCTCTTTTATTATTTTGATGAAATTTTCACCCATACTTCGGATATATGTGGTATCAAGGATATGCTACAAGTCTTATTCTATCAAGGGAAGAAGGACAATGTGGACCATAATCTTTAGGAAGATATCTTTTAGTTTAAAAAAAAGAACATTTGGAAATCAACGAAATGTTTTCAAGGCGTATATTTTGCTCTGATGAATTGTAAAACTATATTGAATACGAATAACAGGTAGTGACTCACCTACCAGTTGAAAAACGATTTAAAAACATATCTGATACTAATGAAAAAGCATGTATAATGAACAAAACAATGGCATCGTCTCTGAGTTCGCCTGTCCGAAGAAAATAGTAGAGCGAATTGAATGACTTCACTCAATCTCATTCGTTACGAGTCTATCGAAATCAGGTATCAATTCAAACAACAATGCTCCTTTCGAAACAGAGAAATATGACACCCCATTGTTGGTTAAGAAGAAAGAATACAAGCCACTGCGTCGGTAAATTGTAAGCGAATCAAAACAGCCGACCGAACTCATAACCTTGATTGTACCTCTTATTCTTAATTTTCTAAATGTTCTATTGTTGCCGTAATGAGGGGATTTTCACACCTCGTAAATTTAGCCGCATTTATTTCATTATCTCGTATACTGCGCGCACAAGTCCTCCTTTTGTGGCCTATTTATGAAAGAGTCCCCTTTTACGTATCTTGGATGTTTGGTCTAGCCTTTTTATGACTTCGGGGCGCTTCGTTTGTATAACTGGATCGTCGGAAGAGGGTCTCTTTTCTCCTCTTTCAACCCCATTTCGATGAGTGGGTTGTATGCATGAGTGAGAGAATAATAGGAGGAAACCGACAGGATGAGTGTTGCCAAGTTGAAAGAAGTTTTTTCAGAAGGGTTCTTGTTCTATTCTGCTATGAACATCCTCTTCCTACATTCAGTAACTTATATCGATTTTTCGTGTACAAGATGGGTGGAGTTCGAGTCTCATTTTTGAGGGAGATTCGAAAGAAAAAATGTACTGAAATAATTATATAGTCCGTATATAAAGTATCCGGAAAATACAAAGATCAATTATAATTATTTGGTATATATTTTTAATTCTGAATTAGAAAACTATAACAAAATATTCATCTTATTTAAATATACAACGTGGCGATGCACGTTCAACTTCAATTCATTAATCCCCATATGTTTTCAATGGGACTAAGATCTGGTGAATCTCCTGGCCATGAAATGTTTGTTACTTGGTGTTCTTGCATCCAAGCTTCAGTATAGGCCCAAGTATGGCATCTTGCATTATCCTGTTGAAAGCGCAACCCCTCTGGATTTAAAGCATGTACCGTTTCAAGGAGGAAATCATTTAGAATCCCACAATACTTTTCACTATTAATGGTACCATCAACTATACAGAGAGGCGAAGCACCACGCTGAGATATTGCTCCCTAAACCATCCTTTTGTAAAGGTGTAATTATAGGGATCTTTTTGGTTTCCTTGTCTTTTAAGAGACATACGGACGGTTTCTGGACATACTTTTATATTTCGTTGATTTCCAAATCTGTTAGCCAATTTGCACGGATTGTGTCATCCTAAGGGCAATGAAGCGTTTAAATAATAATAATAATATCTATTGATCCCTTCAGACAATTCAGTATAGTCTATGATTGTTTCGGTCTTTACTTGACGGAAATTCATCATGAAAATATGAATAAAAACAATATTCTAATTTCCGCTAATATTTTATTGACACTACGATCGTTACGTCATACCATGACTTCTTCAGGTTCTTCACCTGAAGAAGTCATGGTATGACGTAACGATCGTAGTGTCAATAAAATATTAGCGGAAATTAGAATATTGTTTTTATTCATATTTTCAATTCAGTATAGGATAAGTCAATTTTAATTCAACACAAAAAAAATGTAAAAAATCTCTAATAATTAATAAATATAGTATCAACTACCCCAACAATACCACGATGCTAATGTGCTATCATTCAGATATTCAGATACTGAATAGTAACACTTACTCAATAGTAACTCTCTGATCAACCTCTTGGATTTAATTGAATTTTAACATTTAATGTTGCACGGCAAGTGGTTGAATAGAACGATACATTGATAAGAAGGTGACCCCTCATATCTTGATGTTCTATGACAACCAGAACATCGCTATTTCGCTTGGAATATTGATGCCAACTAGACAATTTAATCATTTTGTTTTCATTGTTCTCGATATGAAGCAAAATTTCAGTATGTATATACAAGATACAGTCCTTAATTTATTCTTAATAAAGTGAGGTCGGCAAGAGGATCTACGACATACATCAAAGATTATCCTAATTATCCTCTTTTGACATACGAAAACTTTCTCCAGATCTGACGAACTGCCCCATATTATAATATTATAGGCTATTGGGGGATAACTTAAACAGTAATAAACATCTAGAAGTAATCTTAATGGAAATAAATTTTTGATTTTATTGATGGCAAAATAGGAGGAATTCAATTTTTTTAAAAACTTCATCTATATGTTGGTTGCATCGCAAACTAACGTCCATATAAATTCCCAAGAACTTTGCGAAGTTCTCAGATTTCACAGAGATTTCTGCATGGGACACCACAAAACGATCTACAGTTCCAATTCTCAAACCGAAACGAACGCAGTCTTATCAAGGTTGACCATTAGTCCATTGCTACTGTACCAATCAGCGAACATACAAACGATCGATGAAGTCAACGCTGTGAGCTCCTCAAGGCTCTACGCTGCGACCAGTACTGGGGTATTATCCGCTAAAAGTGCAATCAACAATGCACCTACGTGATCGGGTAAGTCATTAATAAATAATAGAAATAGAAGTGGTCCCAGAGCAGAGCCCCGAGGAACTCCCAGGTCCATCCCATACTCATCAGAGCGAGAGTCATTGACTCTGACAGACATATTGCGATCTGATATATAACTTTTCATCCAAAGCAAAAATAGACCCCTAAATCCCAAATTATAAAATTTACTCGGCTTAAAAGAAAAATTAAACGCTCTAGAGAGATCGAAAAATAATCCTGCCATGCACAAACCATCATCTAGATACTTGTAGACAGCCTCGACAAATGAAAATGCCGCAGTTACTAATATCCTGGTCTGAAGCCATGTTGTGAACTAGTGATAATATCAAATTTATACAAAAAATCAAGCATTCTCTCAAATAACTTCGAGAAGCAGCTAAGAATTGATATAGGGCGATAGTTTGTGATATCGTGTGCATCACCCTTCTTGTAAACGGGAATAACTGTATCCCTCTTCAGAAATTGTTAACTTTAATTTTACGCGATCTTCCTGAAACTGGTCTGTGCCTTATATCCATGCCATTTTTATCCTCTTTATTGTCTCATATTTTTCCCAGTTCAGTAAATTCCCCTAATTTTAAACGTTTTGAAAATCTTTTCAGGTGTTTATAAGTTAACCTGTGTATTGGCCAGAATGGTTATATTGGAAAGACTAGACCCTCATTTCAAACAAAAATAAGGGAACACAAAAATGTAATACTAATAGAGCCCAAAATTCAACAATTACAAAACACTTGCTAGAAACAGGACCCAATTTCAATAACTACTATAAAATAAGACACATTATCATCGAGTTATCTCTTATCAATAATTATAATAGAAAACAAATTTTCTTGAACGATCAAATAGACTTTAATAAATCTCCACATTTTAATATCGGGGTTTTTTTAGAGTAGTAGAACTTTAAATTGAAATGAGTTATGTCCCATGATCTTGGAGGCCAATTAATTGGACTATTTCTCGAAATAATGTTATCGCCAAATATTTCTTTCAATGAATCAATTGTTACGGTAGAAGCATGAGGTGAAGCACCATTTTGTAGGAACAAAATCACTTCTGGGTCGGTACCATTCAAATTTTGAAACAAATAATCATTGATCAGCGATCTGTAACGAACACCATTCACTGTAACATTAACTCCGTTTTTTAAGAAATATGTACCGATGATGCCTCCAGCGTGTAAAGCACACCATAAAGTGCATTTTTCAGGATGCAATGGAACCTGCAGAACTTCTTGAGGATTGTTTTCACTCCATATACGCCAATTTTGCTTGTTTACAAAGCCGTTTAAGCAGAAATGAGCTTAATCACTAAACACAATTTTACGATAAAAAGTGGATCAACTTCAAGTTGTTCTAGGGCCCAATCAGCAAACAAACAACGCTTATTATCTTGTATGGGTGTAGACCAAGATCTTTGCGGAAAATTTTTCATGTCCAACTTGTGAACGTCGACGAATAGACAAATCTGGATTATCATTGACACTATGACTTACAGCAGCGATATTTTCTTCTGTACATACAGTTCTTTGTCTTGTTGTTGTTGCATTGAGTAGAGAAAATGTTGTCCGAAATCTATCGATAGTTCGACGATTAAGCTGGTCTGATGGACGATTATGTAAACTATAAATTTCACGAAGTGCTCTATAAGTTTGACGAATAGAACACTGATTTTGAAAATAAATTTCAACAATTTGTAAACGTTGTTGCGGCGTGAGTCTTTTGATAATTTGTACATGCTTACTGAACAGAAAGGTCAAAACAACATGGCTTCTACCTTCTGTCAAATCACAGTTATCCCTATCGAAATTCCTATCACTCTGAAAAAACACCCGATATTTATGAATTACACTTTGAAATTGCCCTGATGATTATAAACTTCTCTTTTTTACTCGCGTCCCTATATTTTTCGTGAACAGAGTGTAATACCTAAAAACATTTGTGCAATTGTATACTCTCTCAATACGTAACTGATGAAGTTATGGTATGCGGAAACATTTGTGGTGTGAACAATAAAATTTAGCTGACGTTAAAAGTATTTTTGATTTATAACTCACAAGATAAATTTCCGTCAAGTTAAAACTCGAACAATCAAAGATTCAAAATGATTCGCTGTGATAAAAATACTTTCCAAGAAACCCCGTTTTATTCATTCATAAATAATGGTTCATAATAGACTCATCTTTGAGAACACCCTTCATAATTCTTTTATGAATAATATGGCCCATAATTTTTACTTCATTATGCACCCTTTCGTTCACCCCTAATAACCTTGTGCCTGTAATTCTGCTTCCAAATTTAAACCGTAGAGTGCCTACCAACAAATCATAAGGGAAACTCATTTTCCTCCCCAAAAACCATTCTGTGGATGAGACTCCTCGCTCTTTTACAAGAGCACGATGTAATCTAGTTGAGTAGCCAATAAACTCGTTTCACATATCTGCACGAGGGTCAATAGCCAGCGTTGCCGAGAGATAATACACAACCACTTTATTAGCTAATTCAATCAGGAGTGTCCGTTTGTATATGAATAATCTGGAAAATTGAAGGATGTGAAGTAATGATCTTGAATATATTGTTACGCCCTTGCTGCGGAGAAAAATAAAGATCTATGTTCCGTGTTCAATCATGGTGTGTTTTCGTTTTTAATGGCTTCTAAGCTGCAAGCCAATATGTAACTATTGCATAAAAAGGTTTGTCTTAAAAGCACTACAAAGCATCTGGAGCTTTAACGCGCTGGTAGCTTAGTGTAAAATGGGTTTCTTTGATTTGTAATAATTATGTCGTATAAATTAGGAATTTCGTCGATTTGCACTATCAAAGACTGACTAATACGAAGAAGTAATGAATTGAAGTGAAGAACTTCAGAAATATAGTCCGTATAGAAAGTATCCGGAATTCATTATTTTTCATAATTTTGATATACTTCTTTTTTTTTTATCATTGTAAGTGTTGTGCAGATAGTCGGCTATGGCCAAAGTGGCAAGGCAACACTATTTTTTATCTATTGTCAAATATTGTTGATTGTCAACAGGTATACAATTTATGAAATTATAAACTGGAAAAAAGAAACCAGGTAGAATATTTGTATAGAAAAGGTTTTCGAAACGTTAAAAAATTAGTGCAATTGACTGAACTGGGAAAAAGTGCTGTATATGAGACAATAACGAGGATAAAGAATGGCATGAATATAAGGCATTGACCAGTTTCAGGAAGAAAGCGTAAGATTAAAGGAAACAATTTAAACGCTTTGTTGGCCTCAGGGCGGCACAATCTGCACCTGATGTTTCGCAAATTGGCTAACAGATTTAGAAATCAACGAAATATAAAAGTACGTCCAGAAACCGTCTGTATGTCACTGAAATGACAAGGCTACATATCAAAGAAACCAAAAAAAATCCCTATAATAACCCTTCACAAAAGGAACGACATATAGAATTTTGTCAACGTTTTCAAGAAGATAATTTTAATGTCTTTATATTTTAACTGACAAAGAAACTGCAACACCCAGAAGGAGCTGTTTAAATTTTGAACTTTTTTGGTGAAACATAGAAAGTATAGCAATTTTTTTTAATGAATTTGTTGATAATGTGTTTGTAAATATTTTTCGTTATCTTATGTCAATGGATTATCTGAAAATATTGCTAAATATTTCAAAAGTTGTTTCAATTATAACGCGGCTTTCAAGACAATTAATAACCTCAGTATCTACATGAAAAACAAATAAGGTCGAACAAATAAAGAAAATAAATCCGGAGTCTACAAGTTGACTTGCAAAGATTGCCCTTCATTATACATTGGCCAGAGTGGTAGATCATTCAAGAAACGTGTCCAAGAACAACAAAGGGGTTATATATCCGATTCTATACATTCGACATATGCTGATCATCTAAGGAATTCAGGCATAATTTCAACAATAATTATGAAATTATTCACGTTGAAAGCAAAAGTTCTGGATAAACACTTTTAGAATTTCTTGCAATCAACAGGTATAATGCCCATAAAATCCTTTTGAACGAACAAACAGATGTTGATAAGTCTGCATTACTGAATATCTTTCCTTAATGGCATTTTTAGAAGAAAACTCCAATAAACACATAGAGTTTTTATGACTTGTGCTTCCATTATTTAGTCACGTACCTAACAATGTATTTAAACTCGGTTACACTGAATACCATCCGACAGTACAAAGTAATACCTGAAGAAGCCACATCTTGATGAAACAATTGTTGTAGTATTACAAACATTTTGTGGAAATAAATGACTGTCTCATATACATTTTTTTAATTAAAATGAGTTTCCACCAAGTAAATACCGAATCAATCAAATATTTGAAAATTTATTAGGAGTACAAATAAGTTTCCGCCGTTTTTTAACACAAATTAAATTGAGACGATGTGAGACTGCTTGCTGAGTGACTTCTAATGTTAGAGCAAGTTCTTTTTGTGTTTGAGATGAATCTTTCTCCAATAATTCCTCCAATTCTGCATCCTCGGAAATTTCTGGCCTTCCACTGCGATCTTTGTCTTCTACGTCGAAATCACCGTTTTTAAACTTTTGAAACCACTATCGACACGTTCTCTCACTCAAAGCACCCTCACCATATGCTTCTACGACCAATTGATGCGCCTCAGCAGCAGATTTCTTTAAATTAAAGAAGTAAACTAATATTTCCCGCAAATGACGCTTACTGCTCAAATTTTGACATTTTCAACTTATAAAAATTATATTTTACCAATATAAAATCAATGATATTAATAGGTTATGTTGTTCCTGAATGTCCAAATTATTTTTTAAGCCGGTTATCATCTGCGAAAGCTAACCGAAACTCCGTGCCGCGCCATCTACAATAAAACGGCGGAAACTTATTTGTACTCCTAATATATAATCATTCAAATATACAACACTTATCCATCACTTCCATTGTGACAGGATCTGTTCTTGCAGATGTTAAACTCCGACTACCTGATAGAATGACGATATCGGTGTTTGTTATCAGTAAAATATCGATGTTTGCCTCATTCCAAAGAAGTGTTCGGGTAAATATAGAGCTATCGTGTTGGTTCCGGCAGTCGGAAAACTTATCGTGGAGCGAGCCCTTATCTGGCTTCGTGTCCCCGTTTGACGCTTCCGTTACAGGAAATTAACTGCGACTCCGATGTCTTCTTCCTACGAAGTTTGACCGGGCTTCGTTCCGCTAGGATCACTAGATCAGAATAACCCAGGAAATTATGTAACGCATGTTCAAATCTATGTGGAATGCATCCATGTAAAAAGAAATCAAGGCGCGTTTAAGTGTCTTAATGACCTACGAACGTTTTTTTCTTGTTTTTTGCAGTGGTTTACTTGGAGTTTTCGTCCGGATGCACCATTTAAACTTACCTTTTCACGAACTTAAGACGAGTTTCATAAACAACATCAAAAGACTGCTTTATAAAAAAAAATAAAAAGACTCCTTTAAGATAAAGTCCCTTTATGAAAAAGGATCCCTTAAATGTGACCATCAGTTTCATAAACGCACATCGACCGTCCTTTACTTAAAGCTTCCTTTAATGCGCCGGTCATATGTATCCGACTGTTGGCTATCCTGAGAAATAGTGATTTTACGAATGTAGTTGGTGATATTCTGTAAAAATTGTGAGCTATGCGTAGGAACTTGTAAAAAGAAAAAGAAAAGAAGCATAAATTAGTCTTTGCATAAACATGGTTATGTGCAGAAGACCGTATATTGGAATTTATATCATTATTACGTGCGAATTGCTATATTTTAGTAAACGTGAGTTATATTAATGAATATGGAAGAAAAGAAAAAAATTTGACTACCTTACTTAAAAACCAGAGGAGGAACTACGTATCTTGGAATTGATTGAAAAAGAGAATTTTAATGTTGTAGGATAAAGTCTGGCAGAGAATAGCAACTGCTTTCAATGCAACAGTTCTCCATTGGAGAGATGGGGACCAGCTCAAATCCAAATGACAATATTAAAACTTAAACTAGAAAGATGGTAGCTGCTCAACGCAGTCATACTAAAGGGACTGGTAGTGGGGCTCCATTGATATTGAGGGAGCCAATTTCCAAACAGTTGAGCCCAACTGTTACGAACCCACTTGCTGAAGCGAAAGAGATGTATTATAAAAAAAAACATCTCTAGTAGAAGCTCAGATAGTGGCTATCAAGGAAGAGAATAGAAGAAAAGAAGGGAAACATTCAAAGCTTAAAATCTTAGATTTGCAAATTATGGAGATGAAGAGAAAATTAAATAATAATAATTAAATCTTTATTATTTTGAATGCACTTTCTGGAAAAAGCGGTATTAGAATTCTATCAGCATTGCTGCAGGCTATGAAATCCCCTCGAATTTGAATTAAAACCAGAAATTTCAATAACACATAATATTTTTATTTCTTTATTCTCACTTGAAACCTTTTCAGATGTTACCTAAAGTAAAACAATGAATCAGAAATACAAACATAGAAACCTATCTTACATACCTTGTAAAATCTTATAAAAATTATATGAAATCTTGTCTGCTGAAGATACAAATGGAATATGAAAAATAGTTTCACAAGTGACAAGCAAATTTATTTTCAATTATCACACAAATATAAATTTTAAATTAACAAAATGTTTATTAATAATAGACCCCCACTTGACGAGCTGCATTAATATTAGTTGAATTTGTTTGAAAATCCTCTTCCCCCTGCAATCATTCATTTGGAAATATTTCGTTCATATCTACAGCTATATTGTGCAAAACAGCGGTACCAACAATAATTGCCCTTATGGTCGTTAACACTCATTCCTTTAGGAAGGATAGGAAAACGATGTTTCGAAACTCCATTCTTTCTCTTCGCCACATTTCTAGTTCGTATAATTTAATTAATTATTTAAATATTTAATTAATTAATTGACTGCTTATATAAATTTTCAGCTGCAGTTATAGCTTCTAGTAACTTTGTCATAAGATAAGTCTGCAATCTATAACCACTATCATCACCAAGTAACAAATACCGTCCAAATGTACCATTCTCAAATTGTCTCTTCAAGACACTGTTATTAAAGGTGTTTTTAGAAATAAATTCTTCCATAGTATGTCCTATGATTAAATAGAGGGATGTAATTAAAACACACTATTTTTGTAAATAAATTTTTATAATCTTTGGCGATCGATTTCGGTAATTACCATCCTCAGGCCAGCTGAAAATATACAATGATATATACGTATTCTGTTCTGGTTTTGTTTTGATAAAATAAATTGATGTTTACAAACTTTTGAGGTTAACTAAGAGTGTGCAACTTACTGTCTACTGAATTAAAATGGATATGAATGCATTATATATTTGTGTACTTTTCAACTTTATTAATGTTCTATTTTTTATTATTTAGTCGATATATTATATTGTAATTAAGTGGAGAGTCTTGGTGTGTTTACTTGTTGGAATGTCATCCAATTGTGGGAGAGGTGAAAAGCGAATGTGAGTACTGTCAAATTTTGATATTATTTCGGTGGCAGGAAAGATTGTGAATTTCTGTTCTTTTTATGTATCAATGAGCTTGAAAATGTTCCTTCCATTAAATTCTATGTTATCATTTAATAGAAATGGATCATCTCTATTTTTGTGTATCTCAAGTTGTTCGAGTAATACCATTTTATAATAATTATCCTCTTTGTGTAGTACTTTTAAGTTGTCAAATGTAATATTATGCTTAGTGTCGTCTATATGTGATCCTAGAGCAGATCGGGGTTGATTTTTCTTGTGTTCCTTAAATCTCTTTTCTACATTTCGAGTGGTCATTCCTATGTAATATGAAGGGCAATTCGTACAAGTTATTTCATAAATTCCGCTGAGCTGTTCCTGTTTGTATTTTGTTTTATTATTGACTAATATATCTGCTAGAGTTTTATGTCGTTTATTTGTTAAAGTATAATTGTAGTCTTTCAAAGTTTGTTCCACAGACTGCTAAACGTCCCACTATCCCAAGAAAACTATAAAAAAGAAATGGACATTATATATCAGATAGGACGAAACAATCAATATCCAAAACAATTCATAGATGAAATTTTTGTTTCAATGAAAAGAAAGATGATAATGAATAAAATCTACCCCCACACATCAGTTGAAAAACATTTTGTATCGACGCCATATTATAAAGAACTCAATGAAAAAATGGATACAACTTTGAAAGACTACAATTATACTTTAACAAATAAACGACATAAAACTCTAGCAGATATATTAGTCAATAATAAAACAAAATACAAACAGGAACAGCTCAGCGGAATTTATGAAATAACTTGTACGAATTGCCCTTCATATTACATAGGAATGACCACTCGAAATGTAGAAAAGAGATTTAAGGAACACAAGAAAAATCAACCCCGATCTGCTCTAGGATCACATATAGACGACACTAAGCATAATATTACATTTGACAACTTAAAAGTACTACACAAAGAGGATAATTATTATAAAATGGTATTACTCGAACAACTTGAGATACACAAAAATAGAGATGATCCATTTCTATTAAATGATAACATAGAATTTAATGGAAGGAACATTTTCAAGCTCATTGATACATAAAAAGAACAGAAATTCACAATCTTTCCTGCCACCGAAATAATATCAAAATTTGACAGTACTCACATTCGCTTTTCACCTCTCCCACAATTGGATGACATTCCAACAAGTAAACACACCAAGACTCTCCACTTAATTACAATATAATATATCGACTAAATAATAAAAAATAGAACATTAATAAAGTTGAAAAGTACACAAATATATAATGCATTCATATCCATTTTAATTCAGTAGACAGTAAGTTGCACACTCTTAGTTAACCTCAAAAGTTTGTAAACATCAATTTATTTTATCAAAACAAAACCAGAACAGAATACGTATATATCATTGTATATTTTCAGCTGGCCTGAGGATGGTAATTACCGAAATCGATCGCCAAAGATTATAAAAATTTATTTACAAAAATAGTGTGTTTTAATTACATCCCTCTATTTAATTATTAAAGGTGGTTTGATCATGTGTTGAGCCAGGTTATTTAGCTACAATAATTCTGATTCTCAAGTCTGAATTACACACAGTTTGAACGTTAACATATTTCGTAGTACGCTAAAATCAAACAAAATGGGCTAATTTGACAGAGGAACGTTATGTCCACTGTTTTCGTGTTTATCAAGCACCTTCGCAGTGTCAAGCTTCTCGTTAAAGGATCCTTTTCCAGCCGTAAAGGGCCGATTTTCGCTTTTAAGTTCCTTTTAACCTTAAAATTTACTTATGAAACACGTTTTATAATTAAAGGAGACTTTTTGGGAAAAAGGAGGCTTCAATTTCGTTTATGAAACTGGCCGTTAGATAATTACTTCTTCAAAAGCAGAGTAAAGTCAATCTTTTACTCCCTAGGCTGAAAACATTAGCTAACTTTGAAACTGTGAAACCCAGAAAAGACTGCAGATATGATAATATACTCAAAATATATGCTTTCATATGGGTTTTTTTAGAGTGATAGAACTTTCGATAAGGATAACTGTGATTTGACAGAAGGTAGAGGCCATGTTGTTTTGACATTTCAGTTCCGTAAGCATTGCTTACGCAAATTATGATGGAAAAACTCACTTCACAACAACGTTTACAAAATGTTGAAATTCATTTTCAAAATCATTGTTCTATTCGCCAAACTTATAGAGCACTTCGTGAAATTTATGGTTTACATAATCGTCCATCAGAGCAGCTTATTAGTCGAACTATCGATAGATTTCGGACAACATTTTCTCTACTCGATGCAACAACAACAAGACAAAGAACTGTACGTACAGAAGAAAATATCGCTGCTGTAAGACATAAAGTTAATGATGATCAAGATTTGTCTATTCGTCGATGTTCACAACCAGTTGGACTCTGTGCATCGACCACATGGAAAATTTTGCGTAAAGATCTTGGTCTACACCCATACAAGACCCAACTGGTTCAAGAACTAAAGCCACTTGACCATAATAAGCGTCGTTTGTTTGCTGATTGGGACCTAGAACAGCTTGAAGTTGATCCACTTTTTTATCGTAAAATTGTGTTAAGTGATGAAGCTCAGTTCTGATTGAACGACAAAACAAGCAAAATTGCCGAAAATGAAGTGAAAAAAATCCTCAAGAAATTCTGCAGGTTCCATTGCATCCTGAAAAATGCACTGTATGGTGCGCTTTACACGCTGGAGGCATAATCGGTCCATATTTCTTTAAAAACGATGCTGGAGCTAATGTTACAGTGAATGGTGCTCGTTACAGATCGATGATCAATGATTCTTTGTTTCAATATTTGAATGGTATCGACCCAGAAGCCTTTAGGTTCCAACAAGATGGTGCTTCACCTCATGCTGTTAACGTAACAATTGATTTATTGAAAGAAAGATTTGGCGATAACATTATTTCGAGAAATGGTCCAATTAATTGGCCTCCAAGATCATTCAACATATCTCCACTGGATTATTTTCTTTGGAGTTGTGTCAAGTCATTGGTTTATGCTGATAAACCAGAAACAATAGACGCTTTGAGAGCCAACATAACTCCTGTTATTGATTAAATAAGGCCTGAATAACTCGAAAAAGTGGTTCAAAATTGATCTGGTCGAATGCGGTTCCTTTAGAGCTAGTCGTGGTGAACATATGCCGGAAATTATTTTTAAAACATAAATGTCATAAAATTATATTTCAAATAAAAAAAAAATTTGGCTTCAATATTGATTTATATGTGATTTATTTCAATTCACTCTAAAAAAAAACACCCTATATGTTTCTCTACTATGTTGTTGACGTAAATCCGTCTTGCCTACTGTTGCCATTTCAGACAGGTTAAACATATGTATACACCAATTTAATACATCAGTACATATACAAAATCGCTTTTCTATTCCCCTTTATGTATTATTGTATGTGGGCAAATTATCTACTTCAATTTTTGAGCAGTATATTATTTAATCGTGGACAAAGCAGGACCACTATTAGTCGGAAAAACACAGTGTACTTTTCCGACTAATAGTGGTTTCACGATGTGCTTCAATTTTATTTAAAATATCATCAAAAATCGCCCTCTGCACTTCTATGGAAGTGCATCAAAGTTGTGTTTTTGAGCCTAAGTTAAAAGAGATGTGAACCTCTACTAAGAAGGTCTTTAAGCGGAAATAGTTTCAACACAAATCATATTTCCTTCTATAAAAATTATGAAACGTACCGTTCTTAGGAGGCACATTGCATGACTGCTAAAATATTTCAAAAAGAGGATCCTAAATCATATGTTTCTCGATGACACGCAATAAATAACAGGGATCTGGGAAACGAAAGGCCCTTAGATGGAATCGGACAGTAGTAAAGCATGGTAATTTCCAAAATTTTCACTTATGGTAGGGTCTTTAAATGGAAACGCCTCTTTTTTAAATTGACATTACTCATGCATGGCAGCCATTTTTTATTTGTGACATTGACAGTTGTGTTTGTCAATGTCTTCCATTTAATCATGGAAAGGTACATACTCCAACAACGTTTACAAATAATCCAAATTTATTATGAAAAATCGCTATCTGCTACTTCAACTTTACGCGCTTTAACTCCAATTTTTGGTCGTTATACTCTCCGGATGAGAGAACAGTTAAAGGTTTTTCTTGAAGAAATTTTACACTTTATGATGTTAAAATGTCGGTGAGGCAAAGAAATGCAAGAATTGAAGAGAATATTGCTGCCGTACGTGAAAGTGTTCGTGAAGACCAAAATTTATCGATTTCTTAACGTTCATAAGAACTAGACATCTCCTAGACGTCTTTCTGGCCAATTTCATGAAAAGACCTTGGTTTACATCTATACAAAATTGTTTTAACCCAAGAACTCAAACCATCAGATCATTTAAAGCGTCGTGTATTCAGTTATGGGTGCTTAGAAAAAATCGGAAGAAATCGACCGACAAATTATCCGCCTCGTTTCTGCGACTTAAATCCATTGGACTTCTTTCTTTGGGGTTACATTATGTCATCGGTTTACAGCAATCATCCAGCAAATTTAAACGATTAACAGATCAATATTGAACGAGTAATTGCTAACAAACGACCTGATTTGTGTGAGAGAGTCATGGAAAATTGGGCTCAACGACTTCATTCCTGCCAGCGTGGTGGACATTTAAATGATGTCTTGTTTCTTAACTGATGGTATCCATTTTACTTTATAATGAAATAAAAATTTCAATAATTTTCAAATAAATAATGTGTTCTATTCACAAAACAAAATGGGGCGCTCTTAATGAAAGACCCGATATTACCTAAGGGCTGGAGAGGGTCATCATTGTCAGTCATTAGTACATGACAAGAGTGCATCCGAAACGCCTCATATTTTAAACGTCAAACGTAAAACCTGGAATTGAGCTATTGCTTACGCTAAGCTTGTAGCGGAGAAAAAAGAGTAGTTGGTGTTTATTGATGTTCCGATATCTTCTACAATACCAACTATCTGACGAAATAGTTAGTATTCATGAGGAGGCACGAGCAGACAATAAGCCATGCGAATGTTGGAGTGGTATGCGAACGGCAAAATGAGGAGGCGAACAGCAGACAGTCAGAACCGACTCCAGCATTTTTAATACAATGGTCCAAATCGAATAACAAAATACCCAATGCAGATTGGTATGAGAGGCTATGACTGATTTTCCTTTAACTTCATGAAGGGTTTTCCAATAAGTGGTTTGTTTCATTTTGATATTAAAAGAAACAGGTATATTTTGAGAAAAATCATTGGATGTTTATTTCATTGTGAAGGTGTATGCCATTACAATGGAAAACGATATCCCCCAATGGCGACAATGGCTACATTTGCAGCACCATATTCTTTTCATGAATGTTTCCATGACCAAATCGCACATTTGCGTTTGTTTCGTTGCTTGTGTGGTACGTAAGCACGGTCTTGTTGAAAATAAACGTCGTCCACATCAATATATTCCAATTCCGGCTATAATATTGATCATAGCTCTGTGCAAATCCATACCGTAGCAGTTGCACCAGCCCCATTTTCGAATGAGTAACGTCCAATCACAGAGCCAGCCCAAAAACCGCACCAAACAGTGACACGTTGAGGATGGAGAGGCTTTTGAACAATCCTTCTTGGAATTTTCGAGCCCCAAATACGACAATTCTGCTTATTAAAGTAGCCCCCAAGCAAAAAAAGGACTCATCACTGAAGATGACATACTCAGAGTAGTACGTATTAGAATAGGAGTAGAGATCCTCGCCAATTTTAAATGTACGTCTATCAGGATAATAATAAAAAAAAATAATAAAAATCACCATAGTAGTCCCGGGTTTCCGCTCAGACTTGTTCAGCCCCAGAGAACCCCCAGAAAGCTACAAGAGATGATATGTTGAATATTGAGAATTTTTGGAATTACAAGTAAATGAAAAAGTGCAAGAAAAGAAAGGCAACTACTCTGACTTGTAGGGCTCAGCAGACACCTAGATATGGCTGGAAGATATAATATTAATTTTAATAGCTACAAGAGATGATATGTTAAATATTGAGAATTTTTAGAATTACAAGAAAATGAAAAATTGCAAGAAAAGAAAGGAATCTGCTCTAGCTTGTAGGCCCCAGCAGACACCTAGATATGGCGGAAAGATATAAAATTAATATTAATATTTGCATAACATCTTCTTGGACCACTTTAAAAGGGTTGATCTGAAACATAGTTAGAAAGAAGATAGTATTAGTAAGTGCAAATCAAGAATTACAAGAAAATGTAAAATTGCAAGAAAAGAGAAGCATTTACTCTGGATTGTACGCCCCATCAGACACCTAGATATGGCTGAAAGATATAATATTAGTATTTGCATAACACCTTCTTGGGCCACTTTGAAAGGGTTTTTCTGAAACATAGTAGGAAAGAAGATAGTACTAGAAAGTTTAAATTGAGAATTACAAGAAAATGAAAAATTGCAAGAAAAGAGAGGCATCTGTTCTGGCTTGTAGGCTCCAACAGACACCTAGGTATGGCTGAAAGATATAATATTAATACTCGTATTTACATATCATCTTCTTGGGACCCTTCAGAAAGGTTTATCTGGAACATGGTAAGAACAAAGATAGTATTAGTAAGTTTAAATTAAGAATTACAAGAAAATGAAAAATTGCAAGAAAAGAGGGGCATCTGATCTGGCTTGTAGACCCCAGCAGACACATATATATATATATATATATATATATATATATATTATTAGTTTTAAATTAAGAATTATAAGAAAATGAAAAACTCCAAAAAAAGATAGGCCTCTCTGGCTTATAGGCTTCAGCAGACACCTAGAAATGGCTGAGAGATATAAAATTAATATTAGTATTTGCATAACATCTTCTTGGGCTACTTTAAAAGGGTTTATCTGGAACATAGTAAGAAAGAAGATGTATTAGTAAGTTTAACTTAAGAATTCCAAAAAAATTAAAAATTGCAAGACAAGAGAGGCATCTGCTCTGGCTTGTAGGCCCCATCATATACCTAGATATGGCTGAAAGATATAATATTAATATTAGTATTTGCATAACATCTTCTTGGGCCACTTGAAAGGGTTTATCTCCAACATAGTAAGAAAGAAGATGGTATTAGTGAGTTTAAATTAAGAATTACAAGAAAATAAAAAATTGCAAGAAAAGAGAGGCATCTGCTTTGGCATGTAGGCCCCATCAGACATCTAGAAATGGCTGAAACATATAATATTACTATTAGTATAATATTTGCATAACATCTTCTTGGGCAACTTTAGAAAGGTTTATATGAGACATGGTAAGAAAGAAGTATTAGTAAGTTCTTAAATAGAATAGAATTGTGACAGTTGACTTAGCAGTAGAGAAATCCGATAGTGTTCATTTAGTTTACTTCCTGACATAAACGTTCCACCATCGCCTCAGCGACACACCAGAGATTTGACTATAGCCACTCGTGCTATCAACGAGAAGGCGACTGAAGATGATCATTAATCATAGCTCTGTGGCGCAAATCCATTAACCGTAATAATTACACCAACTTCGTTTTCGAGTAAGTAAGGTCCAATCACATCGCCAGCCCAAAATCCGCATCAAACGGAGACACGTTGGGGAAGAAGAGGCTATTCAACAATCCTTGGAGGAGTAAATGTGACTCGTCAGTGAAGATTATTTTTCTATGGAAATCCGGATCATTTTGGTGGACCAAATCAGCGAAGATACGACGTTGCTGGTGATCGGCTTGAGTTTTTGTGTTAACTGAATTTTGAAAGCCCTAAGTCCTAAGTCTTTATGCAAAATACGCTGTAATGTCGTTTGAGGAATGCATAATCCCAAAGATCTACGAGGAATCGACAAGCCTGGCTTTTCGTCAACAACACGTGTTACAGCAGCAATATTCTCAGTTGTTTTTGAGTGACGCACACGGTTTTGGTTCTTCCGATCTTCCGATCACACTTGTCCCAATAGCACAAATTTATCCACCAGCTTCTTTATGCCCGGCCGAGGAGGTGCTTCACGCTGACCCAAAAGTGTTTTAGTTTTGTGAACTGTGACGGCAAAATTTTTACCATTCTTTTAGTGAATTTGATCAATTTCAATGCGATGTTGAAGTGATATAGTTCCATGTTGTGTTTACTTGTAAAATGCCAAGAGAAGACAGGGTCAAAAGTGACCATGAGCTTCAAAAGCCCAGATAGCCGGCTATTCAAAATGAAATCTCTTAGTGGAAAACCCTTCACATTTTACCATCGTATTTGGAATTAGTATGGGGTGGACCATTTAAAATTTGCATTCTTGATCATCTATAGAAAAAATTAATGAATATTTCATGTTATCAGTTTATTAGAAGGGTTGAACTTTGAATTTTACGAATGAAAATGACCGCCATGACTGGCCATATAGTATCTTTTCCGTTCAAGCCAATTGTTCAGTACATTGTCGATAGTTTGGGGCTCAAACTCATAAATGGCAACTTTGATTCCGTATTTCAAGGAATCAATTATTTCTGGATGGTTGATGATTGAATCAAGTTAATTATTATTTACCATTAATGTAAGGAGTGATTCATTTAGAGGTACTTGTTGTGGTGGGGATTTAATTGCAGATTGCGCATGCCTCGTGTTAACTGAAGTGCCATTTCTGTTCATTCATAACGGAAAGCCTGGCACAGCGTCTACAAATTGTTCAACTTTATTACGAAAACGGGCGTTCTACGAGGAATGTGTATCGAGCAACTTATGCTCCATATAATCGGCCTACCGAACGCCTAATTAACTTTGCCATCCGTAAGTTTGAGACCCAATTTTCATCATTAGATAATACACGACCAAATGGACCACACCTAGCACGTAGTGGAGAAAATATGTTGGCTGTAGAGGAGAGTATACGCGAGGACCGCGAAGTGTCGATTCGTCGCCGTTCTCAACAGCTTGGCCTGCCACATTCAACAACTTGGAGTATTTTACGTAAGGATCTTTCATTAAAAGCTAATAAAATTCAACTAGTGCAAGAACTGAAGCTGACCGACCTTCCGAATCGTTTCCGTTTTAGGCGTTGGTCTCTTGATAATAATATGATAATAAAAAATGGTTGTTTTGTGTAATAATAAAGGTTATAAAAATTGTTTTTATTCATTAAAAAAAAAGAAATACCTCTAATCGAATCACCCGATATTAGTAGCGTAATATAGCTTTTCATAAGGTTCGAAAGAAATATTTTCACGCAACTGAAAACAGGAATACTTGTGAGAATGAAATTTAAAGAACACGAACTCACTATTGAAGTTAACTCGATTATTCATCGGCCTTTCAACTTCGCCCGAATATTACAACTTCAAGGTCTGTCTGTAAATATTGAATAGAGATGAAGTTCAGGAAGATTGAGTTAAAGCTTATTTTAACCTTTTAGCCTATCACTCAATGTCAAGTTAAGCCGTCTCTGCAGTCTGAGAACTCAGTGTCGTGACAATTTGGGGCGGCCGCAAAGTAACGATTGATTATTTAGAGATACGATAGAATACTGTCACTTTGAATACAACTAACGAAAACTGATAACGGTTTTTGTACCGATTCATTGTAGCTGAAGATCTCTATCGCCACTTCCTTTTATTCACCTTTAGATTTACCCGTGGGTTCACCTGTACGCTCACGTCTCGTGGATATGCACATTGGTACAATTAGTCATTCTTGCATTGGCATGCGCTTTATCTACACGAAACCTTCAGTGTACACCTGATACCATATTCTTCCCATGTACAATAGTATTTTGCGTTCTTAATCCAGTCAAATTAGACATTTAACTTAGCCAAAATTCTCATAGAGCTGAAAATAAACCATTACAAAAATTATTCAGATACTTTTTTCGGTAGGTATCACCATTCTTGAGATATCGCGGTTTTAAAAGCGGAATATCCTACGTACTATGCCCTTATCTGTCTGTTTACGTCATCGGACGTTCAATATACGTAAAAATAAGAAACTATTGGTATGTGTTACTTACACACTGAAGCTATCGGGTGTTTTTATGTTGTTTCGACATTTCTGTTCAGTAAGCATTGACAAATTATCGTGGAAAGACGCAGCAGCGCAACAACGTTTACAAATTGTTGAAATTTATTTTCAAAATCAGTGTTCTATTCGCCAAACTTATGGACGACTTCGTGAAACTCATAGTTTACGTAATCGTCCATCTATCTATTCGTCGATACCACCTGACCATAATAAGCGCCGTTGGCTTGCGGATTTGGACCTAGAACAGCTCGAAATTGATCCACTTTTTTATCTTAAAATTGTGTTTAGTGATGAAGCTCATTTCTGGTTGAACGGCATGTGAACAAGCAAAATTGCCGTATATGGAGTGAAGACAATCCTCAAGAAGTTTTGCAGGTTTCACTGCATCCTGAAATATACCCTGTATGGTGTGCTTTACACGCTGGAGGCATCATCGGTCCATATTTCTTTAAAAACGATGCTGAAGCTAATGTTACAGTGAATGGTGCTTGTTACAGATCGATGATCAATGATTATTTGTTTCAAAATTTGAATGGTATCGACGCAGAAGTGTTTTGGTTCCAACAAGATGGTGCTACACCTCATGCTGCTACCGTAACAATTGATTTATTGAAAGAAAGATTTGGCGATAACATTATTCCGAGAAATGGTCCAATTAATTGGCCTCCAAGATCATGCGACATTACTCCACTGGATTATTTTTTTTGGGGTTATGTCAAGTCAACGGTTTATGCTGATAAACCAGGAACAATAGACCTTTTGGAAGCCAACATAACTCGTGTTATTGATGAAATAAGGCCTGAATGACTCGAAGAAGTGGTTCAAAATTGGTCCGGTCGAATGCGGTTCCTCAGAGCTAGTCGTGGTGGATATATGCCCGAAATTATGACATAAATGTCATAAAATTATCTTTCAAATTGAAGAAAAATTGTCTGCAATTTAAATTTAAATGTGTTTTATTTCAATTTGAAGTTCTATCACTAAGAAAAACACCCGATATATATCTTGATTTTCATTTAGGAAACTTCGCTGGAGTATAAAGATAATATCAAATATCAAAAATTATTATGAGTTGAACAAAAGACGCTTTTCAAAGCATTGTCTTCCTAAGATGCTTTCAAATAACTAGTCAAAGATTTAGTTATATAAATATTTGAATAAATGCAGAGCTTTGCGATGAGGATGTAATAAGATTTTCATTTGTCATTAGCCTCGTATGAGAATATTGGTGATAATTGTGTTTGGTCATTCACTTAATCCCCAGAATGTTTTATAGTTTTATTTTTTTTATTTTCCTGAAGCAAATTTTTAAAACGCCCATCAGAATCATATTTTTCTGTTATAGGATATTCTGCATATCTAGAATTATGAATTATTGATGAAAGATCACCCATGTTCATCTTTTCTAGTATTAAAGACCTTCCGGTTTATCCATGTTTCTTTTGCAACAAAACTTATGCAACTACATTTGTTAAAGTGGAATTCAAGTCTTTTTCTCTTAAAATAGCATCAATCAACATCAGCAACAGAAAGAAGATCTTAATATCATCCACAAGTAACTGGCATGTGAGCATGGCGCTTTCACCTGGTGACCACTCAGCAGTCTCCACAATCTATCCAAAGAGCAAGTTATGCGATAAGGGTACGCCTTATCATCGCGCAAAGCGAGAACCCCTTCAAAGAGTTGAACCTACCCCGCTTCCAGTTTCGGCTTTAGTTTGAAAAGCTAGACCGTGATTGGTAGCAGCGAAGCATTATCCAATCGCTACTAGCTCACGAACCCTTGTGATGTCTTTCAATTCATCTTGGTTTCAAGCACCAATCGATTCTGATCCAGGACGAGGCCGGTCGAATCGTCAAGTCTCGCTAAACCCTAAAGCACTTCTTGAGAAACCCTGAATCATGAGTTAACTGTGGCCAGATAGGTGGAATAATCTTCTAGTCTAGCATGCAGACTTTCAACCACTGCCCCTTCGAGTCCAACGCCAAATTGGGTGGACAGGGTGTACGAATATTCCCCGAGGGCTTCTGCCCTCCCGAGGTAACGCAGTATCATAAATAATTCACATGGCAATTGGACAGAAAAATCTGGATATTTACTGCAAAAGGGTAGTCTAACGTTAGGTTTAAGGGTGTAGGCCCTCTGCTGCGACAAGACCCTTGTCACTGTGTTGGACAACGCAACTCAGCCCTCGATTTCACCTCTGCGGTCAAACTAGGACCCCAGAGCATCCACAAATAACAGTAATTTACAGAACCTGAAACAAAAACTGATGTCATGTAATAATAATATAAGTTTATTCACCAATACAAAAATGTACACATATAATGAACAGTTCAATAATATAGGAACAAATAAACTAGGTGAATTCAAAATAACTGTTGGGTTGTGCATGGGTTAATGGTGAATAAATTAAAAAAAGAAGAGGTCCAAGAAGAGAACCATGAGGCACACCAGAAGTAAGAGAGAACGAGGACATTAAAGACCACGATTTGAGATTCACATAAGAGAACAACCATGGTAACAGGTTACCATGCACATCAATTTACCAATTGAGATACTATGATCCACTCTACCGAAGGCATTTTAGCAGTCTGTGTACGCAGAACCAGGTTATTAATTGCTTCTCGAGTAATTGTATTTGGAGTACTGGAGAAGGTTTGAAACACCTCACCTGCTTGGCATTAAATCATATTGCTCCAGTATCTAGCATAGCTATATCAGCGACAGTGATTATTGTTTTTTTTTAGTTTTTGCCATAAATTCCTCCACAATAGCCTCGTGGATCAGGAGTTTCGGCACTTGTCGAACAGCAACGCGTTTTATATCGAAAGCATGGTGTGAAATAGTATTAATTTGAATGCATTGTATACTACTCATACTCACATGTTTTTGATGAAGTCGATTCCCCGTTGGTTCAACACCATTTAAAATACTGAATTGTTTCAGCCGTTACTATTTGGTAGTTGATCATAATTAAAACAAAATGTAGTCTGATGTATGATTGTTCATTTTCCGAAATTCGAGTCACAATTAAATGTGTAATATATCTTTTTATTGGTAGTAAAACATAGTAATTTCTACAATTTGTTTTAACCATTTACAATGCTAAATTTAAGATAGGTTATTAATAATTCCATATTTTTATCCAGTATAAACGTCGCTAATCACACTTGAGATGAACTGCAAAGACACTAAAGGGCAGATGACACACTAATTTCGGATGACAGTAGAGGACAGTTGTGTAAACCTAGCGACCAAAAATTTCGAAAATCCTTACATGATAAAACCCTGGAACATTCTTGAAATAATGTATACTTTTGTTCGAATACTCACGGAGACCCACCCTGTCAACAGAAATTCCTCCACGCGAAAATTTCCAATTCCATATTTTCGCGCGCCAATTACGGGAGTCTCGAATTTCACGCCAGATCTTGCCCGCAGGAACGCTCTCTAACGAAAAGTCAAATCAGGCTCAAAATTCAAATACATATTGGTTCGTCGGATCCAATTTCGCGCGATCAGATCAGATTTGGCGACGGCCATTCGTTTTCCCAATAGAATACGGTCCCCCTTACCCGAACCTACCCAACTATTATTGATTTTAACGAGGGTGTGGTAAGAGGAGAGGGGTCGACATTTTTCCGCACGTTTTTCCATGTTTCTCCGTGTTGAGGAGGAGGATGCCTCGAAGACGATCATTCCAGCGGTTCCCAATTGTATTTGGTTAGTTTTTGTCGGCTTTCTTAACTACTGAGTCGGTCTTAAAGGTATATAGATATGGAAAAGACAGTCGGAAACATAGGAAATTCAATGTTAATCTAGAGAAGAAGGAATGTGGTGAGGAGGCTTCGAGCAGTGCAGAGCCTCGAGGCTCGTTTCGAGCCTCTTTGAGCAACGTTGAGTCTCAATTCCGTAGATAGCAGCAAATCAATTTCCTGAATGAAGGACTCTAGAAGATAAACGAATGGGATCAACGGAATCTGAGGCAATTTAATACCTCGAAGATTCAAACCACAAATTATTCTGAAAAACTGAGTTCTTGACTTTCTACTTGATGATGGAAATTCAGATGCTTCAGCCAAGGAATTTCATGCATCCTCTTGGCGTTACTGTCAACTCTTCGGCTTTTGGCGGGAACATGTGACTGACATTGCGAACTCTGCTTTAAATAGGCTAGGATATTTGTTCAAGGCTAAGAAATATTTCTCTGCAGATCATTCTTCGCATGTTTGGAGCTCAGAACCCAAGAATTCGTTACAACTACAAGAAAAGAGCAGTACGACTGATTGGCTCCCAATTATGACAGCAAGTTTGCAGTCAACATGCAGGAACATCGTGAATTCAATCGGTTAGGTTAGTGGCATGTGAGCATGGCTCTTTCACCAGGTAACTAATCAGCAGTCTCCACAATCTGCCCAGGAAGCAGATAGAAGTGAAGGATGCGCCTTATCATGGCGAAGAGTTGAACCCACCAAGCTTTTAATTTCGGATTCAGTCCGAAAACCTACACCGGATAGTGCTTCGCTGCTACCAAGCAGCGAAGCACTATCCAACCTCTACTGGCTCTGCGGTGTCAGTACCCGAGTTTTTAGGACGCAACTCAAACGCCGAAGGGGCTTTTTATCCACCCACCCGAAAGCAATACCATGAACCAAGGTAGTCTCAAATGTGATGTCTCAATCGATCCTGGTACGAGCACCGCCAATCCGGCCTGTATGTCAAGAGTAACGAACCCTTGTGAAATCTTTTAATTGATCCTGGCTTCAAGCACCAACGGACTAGTCGTATCGTCCAGATACAAAAACCCCAGAAACGTCTCGCAATCGATCCTTGTTCAGGACGAGGCCGTCACGTCTTGCTGAACCCTGAAGCATTTCTTGATATATCCTAAACATGAGTGTCTGCGAACAGATAGAAGGAATACCCTACCTAAAGAATTGCTTGGTATGTAGACATAACTTTTTGAATTCTTCGGAAGTAATTGATTAAACGTTAACCAATTAGTATGCAGATTCTTGGTTAAGCATACTTCAAATGGGGGTATATTAGACTTTAATATTTTATTCATTGCCTAAATACATATAATAGAAGTTTATGGATTTGAATTATTTACCTAAATTGAGGGAGTTGTTTCGGTGTGGTTTTAATACTAAATGCGGTGAAAACACTATCTTGATCGTGAAATAGTTCTTCCTTGAGCTTTTTCTATTGTTGTTCACATCACATACTTCAATTTTATTGGTTGCACCTTTGGGTTCACTTTTCACAAATTAATATCTAATTACAAACAAATAATGTGGATAATACATCCACTTACAGGCCTTTACTGCGTTATTAATTACCAAGAGGTAGAATTCCTTGGAAGGTTAAAGTGAAATGCGAATATAAAATAATTTTAGAGTAGAGATGAATGTGTTTCATAAGTTAAGAGAACTTACTTCTAGAGAATGTGCATAGGATCAGAACTCAACTTCGAAGAGAGAATATTGCGTGACCATTTGGTGGAGGGAATGGCTTCAACGGTGCCTTTCGGTTAACTGTAGAACAGGGTGAGCAAAGCGTGACCGTCTGGTCGAGAGAATGTTTTCAACTTTGCCTTTCGACTAACTGTAGTACAGGGTGAGTAAAGCGTGACCGTCTGGTCGAGACAATGTTTTCAACTGTACCTTTCGGCTAACTATGCGAATGAGAGAGAGGATTTGCGAATGAGAGAGAGGAAAAGGTAGCCCAGGTAGATTCTGATACGACAATCGACCGTTGTCGTCTTGAAACACCTAAAACGGTTCTAATGGGTTCTGGGAATAATCTAAGGGACAACTATTTTCGTTTCCCATTTTGTGTTCAGGCCTGATAAGATTTCTAGGAATTAAATGAGTCGAAGTTAACTACTTCCCTATGCAGTTGAATGAACAACTCCAACAACTTCTCTTTATCAGATATCCTTCTTACATCGAACTGGCCAGTTGTGAAACACGCTTCCAGCTCACTCCTTCATTGTAAAATCTTCCACAGTTCAAGACGAGAGTGATCAGAGCGCAACTTTCCGTTCGAAGCACCAACTAGGTGAAATAGGTTTCCGTTTCGTCGGTTGTCCAACGTAAAAAAACTCCGTGCTAGTATCGGAGACAGTTGTGCCAACATAGCGAGAAAAAAATTTCGACAATTCCTTCAAGCGGGCTTTTCAAATGATGAATTCTGGGTACTCTGTTGACTATGTATTCTGCATTGAATGGAAAAAGTTTTTCTTGATCATAGTATTAACTTTAATCGTAAGCGACAATTCAAGCGCACAAAGACAACAAACATCGTTGCCGTTACTCGATAAATTGTGTAAAAATAAGATGAACTTTCCAACAAAGGAATGTTTTTGTAGGATTAGCCGAGGCGAATATTGAGTCGATATAAATATCTATTACTCACTTCAGAATATGTATTATGGATGAAAACAAAAATATTACCTTTTTTGTCAGTCTAAAATGAAACCTTTTGTTGAAAGACCTTGTATATCTAGTCCCGAACAGGAAATATTCTATCTAAATAAACCGCCACTTGCCACTTAAATGAGGTCGGTTCCAACATATTTCAAGTTTTCTGATATACTCTTCTATTCAACACTTGACGCGAACACCAGCAGCTGATATGAATCATTATTATATTATGTTGGTTTTGAGAGATCCATTATTGTATCGTGGCATATAATTATAGCCCACATAATGACTGTTTTTATCCGTCACCGCTTTATTGTCTCCGTCTGTGTGAAAGTATGAAGCTCCATTACGATTCCATTGAAATTTATTGGTATTTCAGTTTTCTATTGTTTCCATTATCATGTGCTATCGCGTAATTTATGAAGAACTTGCAGTTGATAATGAATTTAATCTTTACGCGAACGGCAGTAGTGAGAAATAACTGGAATGATATGAATTCTTTTCGGATTTAGGCATCAACGTTTTGAAAATGATTTGAAGTAAAACACTTTATTTCCGCTTATTTTTATTTTTCAACGACAATTGTTTCGTCAATTACATATTGACTTCGTCAGACGAAACAATTGTCGTTGAAAAATAAAAATAAGCGGAAATAAAGTGTTTTACTTCAAATCATTTACGATGAATTTCCGTCAAGAAGAAACCGAAACAATCAAGAAATCAACGTTTTGGTTGAGGAAAAAGAGATTCATAATTTATTCGGTAGATGGCTTTAGTGATCGATATGAGGGGCATTCAAAGTACTAAGGAAACAGTGTTCTATTCGCCAAACTTATAAACCACTTCGTGAAACTTATAGTTTACATAATCGTCCATCAGAGCAGCCTATTCGTCGATAGATTTCGGACATTTTCTCTACTCGATGTAACAACAACAACAAGACAAATAGTACAGAAGAAATATCGCTGCTGTAAGTTATAGTGTTAATGATGATCCAGATTTGTCTATTCGTCGACGTTCATAACAAGTTGGACTCTGTGCATCCACCACAAGGAAAATTTTGCGTGAAGATCTTGGTCTACACTCATACAAAATCCAACTGGTTCAAGAACGTCGTTTGTTTGTTGATTGGGCTCTAGAACAGCTTGAATTTTTATCGTTAAATTGTGTTTAGTGATGAAGCTCATTTCTGGTTGAACGGCTATGTAAACAAGCAAAATTGCCGTATATGGAGTGAAAACAATCCTCAAGAAGATGTGCAGGTTCCGTTGCATTCTGAAAAATGCACTGTATGGTGTGCTTTACACGCTGGAGGCATCATCGGTCCATATTTCTTCAAAAACGGTGCTGGAGCTAATGTAACAGTGAATGGTGCTCATTACAGATCGATGATCAATGATTATTTGTTTCAAAATTTGAATGGTATCGACCCAGAAGTATTTTGGTTCCAACAAGATGGTGCTACACCTCATGCTGCTACCGTAACAATTGATTTATTGAAAGAAAGATTCAGAGATAACATTATTTCGAGAAATGGTCCAATTAATTGGCCTCCAAGATCATGCAACATAACTCCACTGGATTATTTTCTTTAGGGTATGTCAAGTCATTGGTTTATGCTGATAAACCGGAAACAATAGACGCTTTGGAAGCCAACATAACTCGTGTTATTAATGAAATAAGGCCTGAATTACTCAAAAAGTGGTCCAAAATTAGTCTGGTAGAATACGGTTCCTCAGAGCTAATCGTGGTGGACATATGCCAGAAATTATTTTTGAAACATAAATGTCAAAATTATCTTTCAAATGAAAAAATGGCTTCAATCTTAATTTAAATGTGTTTAACTTGAGGAATTAAATTAATGTCATATAAGTACTACTTATAGCAAACGACATATAAAATAAACATTCATTATAAGACATCCTTACATATTGTAAAACATCTGAAAATTGTTGGTAGTAAAACGTAGTAATAAAAAATTGTTTCAATAATTATTTCAACATTTCCTGAAATATTATACAACATACATATGAGAATCGAACTGAAGCTCATTTCAATGTTGTTCGCTTTGAAAGATATATGGTACGGAATTCACTACTGCAAACATCAACACTGTGCTGTGTTACAAGTATTGACCATTGTTTAAGACCGGCGCATTCGCCAAAATGCAACAAACAATGGACGAACTTATTGCAGTAGAAACATTAGCTAATCAGTTTATTGCCGTTTCGTAATTGTAGTTCAATATGTTACGTAGTAATTCTCTACATAATTCTAGGAACTTTCTCCTTGAATGATTCTCTAAGGAAGATAAAATCTTTGGATTGTAAGCTCTTTGTCTTCGGCTCTTGAGAGAAAATTCTAAGAAAAAGTCTTCAGTATGACTTATGGTCTATACTATAATATAATTCGACCTTAATTTTAAGTTTTTTTTTTCTAGCCAAACGTTCAATCATTCTTTTCTGAAATATTTAGAAAAATCGCCAGCTGAAGTTAAGGCGAGTACTTTAAGGAACAAATGGTATATTTAAGGTTTTTTTTATTTTGTAAACCATCTTTGTACATTATTCAGTATACAAATATCCTTAATATGCAATCGAATCATTATTGAGAATGAATTTTCAACCAAAAATTCAGCAAACAAACCGTAGAGCTTGGGACAATATTTTTCCCTTTCAAAAACTGAATTAACCTCTTCGTTTTCATCAAAAAAATGTATATGAGATAGTAATTTATTTCCACAAAAATTTTTGTGGAAATAAATTACTATCTCATATACATTTTTTTAATTAAAATGAGTTTCCACCAAGTAAAGACCGAATCTATCAAATATCTTCGTTTTCAGTTCGTTGTCAGTTGAAGATATTGAAGAGAAATTGGGGAAATTAGTGAAATGCATTCTTGTAAATGGGATTGTAAAATGTTTTTATAAATTGTAAGTGTATTTTGGAAAGGGGTTACTTTGAAGGTCGTACATAAAATTGGAATGAATAAAGTATATTTCGTATTTCATTTAGCGATGTATGGTATTCTTTTGTTACTGTGGTACTCTATAAAATGCGTAATATTTTGTTTCCTCATTTTCATCAAGAAAAAATGCCAATCAGTCTTTCTATTGACATTGCGGTAAATGTTTCGAGAATAACACACATTCAAAGGAATATAGTCGACATAAATGATAAAAAAAATTCGGTCTATGGTTTAAGTGGACTGAATTCATATGGAATTGCTGCATGGTGTGGGATAAAGCCGAGATATTGATAGAAGATAACTCTGCTTACGACTGCTACCTGGACCGGTTTGGAGGTTACACGACCTGTTCGTTATGAATGAATTTATCTAGCATTGAAAAATATTTTCGATACTTCTGGATTCGTCCAGGCAAAATTCAAGCGAATAGATACGTTGAAGAACGTAGTGTGGGCAATAAAAACAATCCATGTCATAAGATTACTCACAAATAAATCAAGATGAAAATCTGAACTGATAGTTATTAAAATAAGAATTGAAATCTCAATATTTTATATAAAACCCTAAATTCTTTAGATAAATCGATAAAAGGTAATGAAGAAATCGTCAATCAGAACGAGAGATCGAGAGTATATATCGGGTGTTTTTTTAGACTGATAAAACTTTCGTGTTCTATACGACTAACTTATAGAGCACTTTTTGAAATTTATGGTTTTTCAAAATCATTGTTCTATTTGCCAAACTTATGGAGCACTCCGTGAAATTTATGGTTTACATAATCGTCCATCAGAGCAGCTTATTCGTCGAACTATCGATAGATTTCGGACAACATTTTCTTTACTCGATGCAACAACAACAAGACAAAAACTGTGCGTACAGAAGAAAATATTGCTGCTGTAAATCATAGTGTTAATGATGATCCAGATTTGTCTATTCGTCGACGTTCACAACAAGTTGGACTCTGTGCATCCATACCACGGAAAATTTTGCATAAAGATCTTGGTCTACACTCAAACAAGATTTAGCTGGTTCAAGAACTAAAGCCACTTGAGCATAATAAGCATCGTTTGTTTGCTGATTGGGCCCAAGAATAGCTTGAAGTTGATCCAATTTTTAATCGTAAACTTGTGTTTAGTGATGAAGCTCATTTCTGGTTGAACGGCTATGTAAACAAGCAAAATTGCCGTATATGAAGTGAAAACAATCCTCAAGAAATTCTGCTGGTTCCATTCCATCCTGAAAAATGAACTGTAAGGTGTGCTTCACACGCTGGAGGCATCATCGGTACATATTTCTTTAAAAACTATGCTGAAGCTAATGTTACAGTAAATGGTACAGATCGATGATCAATGATAATTTGTTTCAAAATTTGAATGGTATCGACCCAGAAGTGTTTTGGTTCCAATAAGAGGGTGCTACACCTCATGCTGCTTCCGTAACAATTAATTTACTGAAAGAAAGATTTGGCGATAACATTATTCCGAGAAATGGTCCAATTAATTGGCCTTCAAGATCATGCGACATAACTCCACTGGATTAGTTTCTTTGGGATTATGTCATAATTCGTGTTATTAATGAAATAAGGCCTGAATTACTCGAAAAAGTGATTCAAAATTGATCTGGTCAAATGCGGTTCTTCAGAGCTAGTCGTGGTGGACATATGCCGGAAATTATTTTCAAAACATAAATGTCATAAAATTATCATTCAAATAAAAAAAAATTTGGCTTCAATTTTAATTTAATTGTGTTTTATTTCAATTTAAAGTTCTATCACTCTAAAAAAATACCCGATAGATTAACCTGCGGTGTATGTCCATATGTATAGCAAACAGACAGAGCTTTCGAGAATGGGATTAAAGAACATCCGAATTAATTCCTTGAAAATGAATCGAATTCTATCTATGCCAACCACCATCAAGAAACAGGACATGATTTTGACCATAATTTCGAAGTTCCACATATAGAGATCAAATGCGATAGACTAGCTTCATAAAAACAACATTTTTCTTAACGACTAGACAGATTCAAACCGATCTCCGTTGCCGACCCTCCTATTAATAATTTGTATCCTTTTTTTTCTGTTAATTTCTGCTACTTATTTATGAACACGCTGTTATTCTGCAATTATTATTTATTTTTGTTTATCTCTGTTGTTGGGGTTCAAACTTTGGCATTCCTTGATTATTCAAGTAAATAAATCAGAATAAATATTAGGTGTTTTGGACAATAATATGTTTTCAGTTATAGGAATCAGACGAAGCCAGAGTAAAATAATATTTTGGATTATTATCCATTTTGTGCATCTTGGTTGTTGGGATTTATGTATTGAGATTACTTGATCATTCAAATAAATAATTCAGAACGAATATTAAATTATTTCTTGAAAAGTTAGATATTTTCGTTTATAGCAATCAGACGAAGCAAGAGTTCAACTTTTAATGTGGGAATTATATTTAAATAAAATAAATGGAGGCTTATACTTGATAGACGGTATATGAAATTGTTTAAATATTTTAATATTTAAGATATATTCTTTTAGCCTTCTATATATTTAATTCAAAAAAATTATATTTAATATTATAACTTCAGTAATTGAATTAATGTCATATAAGCACTGCTTATATCAAACGACATATAAAATAAATATTCATTATAAGACATCCCAATAAGATAACAATATCCAATAAAACTAAATTGTTAACAAAAGTCCCATAAATTTAATATTTTAATTAGACAAAATTTTGTTTCTCCTCATCCCTCTTATAAAAACAGATATCTTTCAAAAATGTAACACAATCCTAAGAATTTCATCATAAAATTATCTTATTTAGAATATTCAATATTATTGAATATCTAACCAAGTTACTTTTTAGAAAATCTCAAGATATGTAAAAACATTACTGAAAAACAAGTTTTAAGAGAGACTTTGCTCGTCAGTACGCAATCGCATTCAATAAAATATAATATCATTCAACAAAAAATATTTACTCACCTTCAACAATCCAGAAAGCATCTAGGAAAATGAATACTGAACGTTTAAATGATGTCCAATGTGGACTCAAATAAATAGTTCTGTGGTTTACCATAGATCTTGAAGATTGATGATTAAATGTGATTGGGTACTGACGAGCAAAGTCTCTCTTAAAACTCGTTTTTTAGTAATGTTTTTACATATCTTGAGATTTTCTAAAAAGTAACTTAGTGAGATATTCAATAATATTGAATATTTTAAGTAAGATAGTTTTATGATGAAATTCCTAAGATTATGTTGAACATTTTTGAAAGATATCTGTTTTCATAATTAAATTAATTTTTTCTACTCAAAATATTCAATTTATAGGATTTTTGTTAACAATTTATATTTATTGGATTTTGTTATCTCATTTAGATGTTTTATAATGTATGTTTATTTTATATGTCGTTTGATATAAGCAGTGCTTATATGACATTAATTTAATTCCTGAATTTATAATATTAAGTATAATTTTTTAAAATTAGATATGTAGAAGGCTAACAGAATATATCTGCAAATATTAAAATATTTAAATAATGGGAATTATATTGCTATTTCCTCTACGTAACATTGTCCGATTTTTATTAGGAAAATTCCCGGTTCAACCCATGGGAAAAATTCAAGAAACCTCAAATCGCAAGCAATTGATATGACATATAATAATTATGGTTATCTAGAGCTTCCCAGGTTAGAGTGACTTTATAGATTTCAAATATCTTACTGTAAATGTTAAATTCTGAGAGAACATTCGTTGTATATCCTTCAACACTTCATCGAATAATCATTCAATTAAGTGTGTCAGATGTAGGGGTTATTAGTAGTTGAATTAAAAACTTGGGAAGACATAGGTGATCGTCCTCTTGGTGAGTGCAAATGAAGTGAGAGATCGTGAAATATGATAATCATTAGCAGTTGCTCAATATGCAAATGAGCTATTTATAATTCAATAAACTTGTAAGTGGCCTATGAATATTTCTTCAAGCCCCTTGAACATAGGTTGTGGGTTAGCTCCAACGTTTTCATGTGAAATTATTTATAATTGTTTGACATACAGATAGAGACTAGCTTGTTATGGTATCTGCCTAAAATGAACTGAAAACCTTTACACCATATTAAAGCGAGAGAAAAATAAAAAACGCATTAATCTAATTGAATAAATTAATGAGGAATGATTTCCACAAATTTATTAATAGATAACACTGTAGCTTCTTCAGGTTTATGTTTTGAACTCACTCTGTAAAAGTAACATCGCATCTTAAATAGGTATGGTTTATGCGAATCTTTCCAAATTTTGCCATTGTGTTGCTGAAGCAGTTGTTGTTCATTGTTCATTGATGAATTCGTTCAAATATTCATTATTTCTCCGGACTCAAAGCCAAATAGCACTCGATTCTTGTAAATATCGGGTGTTTTTTTTTTAGAGTGATAGAACTTTAAATTGAAATGAAACACATTTAAATTGAGATTGAAGCCAAATTTTTCTTTATTTGAAAGATAATTTTTTGACATTTATGTTTTGAAGATAATTTCCGGCATATGTCCACCACGACTAACTCTAAGGAACCGCATTCGACCAGACCAATTTTGAACCACTTTTTCCAGTAATTCAGGCCTTAATTAATCAGTAACACGAGTTATGTTGCCTTCCAAGGCGTCTATTGTTTCTGGTTTATCAGCATAAATCAATTACTTGACATAACCCCAAAGAAAATAATCCAGTGGAGTTAAGTCGCTTGATATTGGAGGCCAATTTATTGGACCATTTCTCGAAATAATTTTATCGCCAAATCTTTCTTTCAATAAATCAATTGTTACGGTAGCAGCATCTTGTTGGAACCAAAACACTTCTGGATCGATACCATTCAAATTTTGAAACAAATAATAATTGATCATCGGTCTGTAACGAGCACCATTCACTGTAACATTAGCTCCAGCATCGTTTTTAAAAAATATGGGCAGATGAAGCCTCCAGCGTGTAAACCACACCATACAGTGCATTTTTCAGAATGCAATGGAACCTGCAGAAATTCTTGAGGATTGTTTTCACTCCATATAGGGCAATTTCGCTTGTTTAAATAGCCGTTCGAACAGAAGTGAGCTTCATCATTAAACACAATTTTAGAATAAAAAAGTGGATCAACTTCAAGCTGTACTAGGGCCCAATCAGCAAACAAACGACGCTTATTATGGTAGAGTGGCTTTAGTTCTTGAACCAGTTGGATCTTGTATGGGTGGAGACCAAGATTTTTACGCAAAATTTTCCATGTGGTGGATGCACAGAGTCCAATTTGTTGTGAACGTCTTCTGTACGTACAGTTCTTTGTCTTCTTGTTGTTGCTTCGAGTAGAGAAAATGTTGTCCGAAATCTATCGATAGTTCGACGAATAAGCTGCTCTGATGGACGATTATGTAAACCATAAATTTCACGAAGTGCTCTATGAGTTTGGTGAATAGGATACTGGATTTTGAAAATAAATTTCAACTATTTGTAGACGTTGTTGCGGCGTGAGTCTTTCCATGATAATTTTTCAGTGCTTACTGAACAGAAATGTCAAAACAACATGGCTTCTACCTTCTGTCTAATCACAGTTATCCCTACCGAAAGTTCTATCACTCTAAAAAAAACATCCGATACTATTAATTTTCCTTCAGTAGCTTCTAATGAGAACCTTGGACGGTGTACGACAGGCGGACTCTTTTATTATTTCGTTTTTTACAACCGACGTACTTGAAATTATTGTGAAAACTTCAGGAGTTGCAGATATATTCTATTTGTTCGTGTCCTATGGATTATCTGTGGACACATTCTTCAAAATCAATGAAATTATACGATCCCTATGAAATTTTGTACATTTGTTTATTTTCTGTTAATATCATAGATCCTATTGCACCGTCCTGTTGAAACTAAATTCTTGATTTGACAAGTCCAAAAAGCAAGCCCTATATTTTATCTCATCAGGGGATATTTCTACCATAATGTGGTTATAGAGCAAATAGAATTCACTCAAAAACAACTTAAAGCTGTTGAATTTACTACAGCAAAAACGTACCGCTAACTACCAAAACAATTGTTTGAAAAACAGAATGTATGTGTGAGTTGTAATTACAAACGCTCGCGATTGGGTGCGAAATCTGGCTGGTTGTTGGAAGTTTCGGTTTTCGAAAAGGAAGTACGTGGACAGCTTGCTGAAATATTTTATTACACCCTCCTTATTTGGCAAGTACGCAGATTTTCTTATGTCCAGTCGAAGAGGGCGTGGGCAGACCAGTGCAGTGCGAAATGTTGATTTGTAAGATATGATAGTAGACAAAATGTCTTCCATTTCGTTTATTTTTTCTAGATGATTCGGCCGCCATTCTGTCCTTGTTACTTGAACGAGCTGGGAAAACAAAAATTGGGTGATATGTGAATTAAAACTATAAACTTTTCGAAAATATCGTTTCACTCTATTGATTCAAAAATGAAGGAAATATTATATTCGATGTTTTTCTTCAAATATCTAACAACCTTCCCTTTTTTCTTTTCTGTAACTTAACGAAATATATCTGTTTTAATAAAAGTTCAATCGTTTCCGAACGAAAAAACTTAGAGACCTGAAATTTTCAGTGTAGGTTTAAATATATGAGTTATGTTCAGAAATGGAGAAAATAGGCTTGATATTCTCATTCGAAATATTATTTTTCGAAAGAACTGAATCAATCGAGTTCAAATTTAGTATTTGGATGTGAAATCGCGAGACACAGGTTCTGGCCTAATTTAGTAAGAATACATTTCATGAATTTGTTTAATTGTTTTCTCCTATAATTTCGACACATAGTGTCGTGTATTATTCAATATATTTTTCCACTCATTTATTTATTTAAATTTTCAAGAGAAATAGACTGTTGAACCACCACGCAAAATCTCCTGACTTCACGTCAGTGCCATTTTAGATTTTTAAGATATATCATTGCTATCGCTTGCTTGTACTTAAGCTTCTTCAGTAAATTCTCCATAAGTACAAATAACGCTTTCAAATCTGCGATTTATTGGGGCGGTCTAAATACCACCAAAGAAAAGTATTTAAATATTTAAAAATTTTGTTTCTGCTCATCCCTCTTATGAAAACAGATATCATTCAAAAATTTTTAACAAAATCTTAAGAATTTCATCATAAAACTATCTTACTTAGAATATTCAATATTATTATTAGCTATGTAAAAACATTACTAAAAAACAAGTTTTAAAAGAGACTCTGCTTCGTCAGTACTCAATCATATTCATATTCAATAAAATATAACATCAATCAAAATAAAATATTTATTTACCTTTAAAAATTCAGAAAGCGTCTTGGCAAATGAATACTGAACATTTAAATGGAGTGTAATGTTGAATCGAAATAAATAGTTCTGTGGTTTATCATTGATCTTAAAGATTGAAAGGCAATTTAACCGCCTCTGTTGTAGCACAAGGACCATCTGTATAAAGAATGTTGAGGGAAGAATTATATATTATGATTAGAATAAAATAAATGGAGGTTTTTACTTGATAGAAGGTATATAAAATTATTTAAATATTTTAATATTTATTTACCTTTAACAATTCAGAAAGCATTTTGGCAAATGAATACTGAACATTTAAATGAAGTTGTATAAACCTCCATTTATTTTATTCATAAGATGTAATTATTTGGTTTCCTTAACATTCTTTATACTGATGGTCCTCGTGCTATAACAGAGGCCGTTAAATTGCCTTTCAATCTTTAAGATCAATAAAAAACCAATTTTAATGTGAGTCAATACTTGATCGAAGTAAAATTTAAATTACTCTAAATTTAGAAATATATATTCTAACTTCTACATTATATATTGAAACTATATACAAAAACTATCAATTTGATAGTTTTTGTATATAGTTTCAATATATAATGTGGAAGTTAGAATATATAATTCTGAATTTAAAGTCATTTAAGATCAATGGTAAACCACAGAACTTTTTATTTCGATTCAACATTACACTCCATTTAAATGTTCAGTATTCATTTACCAAGACGCTTTCTGAATTTTTAAAGGTAAATGAATATTTTTTGTTGATTGATGTTATATTTTATTGAATATGAATATGCTTGAGTACTGACGAAGCAAAGTCCCTTTAAAACTTGTTTCTTAGTAATGTTTTTACATATCTTGAGATTTTCTAAAAAGTTACTTAGTTAGATATCCAATAATACTGAATATTCTATGTAAGATAGTGTTATGATGAAATACTTAAGATTATGTTGAACATTGTTAAAAGATATCTGTTTTCATAAAAGGGATGGGCAGAAACAAAATTTTGTCTACTAAAATTATTTGATTTATAGGATTTTTGGTTAACAATTTATATTTATTGGATTTTGTTATCTCATTTGGATGTCTTATAACCAATAAAATAGAAAGGCCTTTTACTTGATAGAAGAAATATAACAAAATTTGAATATTAAAACAAATTGAAATATGTTTATCTTCTACAATTTTAATTTCAAAAAAATTTTTTTTTATTCAAAAAAACTTTTAGAATTAAATTTATGTCTAAAACAAGCACCGCTTACATTTAATAGACGTATATAATCAAAACTCAATATATAATGTCAAATGGAATAGATAACCCAACTGATATACGAAAGTAATTAAAATTAATAAATAAATATTTAAAGGAGACAAAATTTTGTTTCTGGTCTTACCTTTAAGAACACCAATTGCCTTTTAAAAACATGAATACACTTAAAGGACTTCTAAAAGAATATAATTTATTTGAAATATTTAAATATTCGACTAAGTTAATTCAAAAATCTCTAAAAAAATGCACTATATCTTCAAAAAACAATAACTCTAAGCAATCCCTTCTTCAGCCCTCATTAATATTCCAAATATCAAAATCAAAAAGACTAACCTATATCTCTCAACACGTGTAAAAAGACTAAAGCTTCGAAACAACTATATAATTCAAAATTGATATATGTTCTAACAAAATCAAAGAACAGTGTGAGTTATTTTAAGGTTTATTTAAATTCATTGACATTCCATAATGAGATTTATTGAAGCCAAAATATAATTATATATTATATATAAAATAAAATAGAAAGGCCTTTCACTTGATAGAAGAAATATAACAAAATTTGAATATTAAAACAAATTGAAATATGTTTATCTTCTACAATTTTAATTTCAAAAAAAATTTCTTTTATTTAAAAAACTTTTAGAATTAAATTTATGTCTAAAACAAGCACCGCTTACATTTAATAGACATATTTAATCAAAACTCAATATATAATGTCAAATGGAATAAATAACCCAACAGATATACGAAAGTAATTAAAATTAATAAATATTTAAAGGAGACGAAATTTTGTTTCTGGTCTTACCTTTCAGAATACCAATTGCCTTTTAGAAACATAAACACACTTAAAGGACTTCTCAAATAATATAATTTATTTGAAATATTTAATATATTTGAATATCCGAATAAGTTAATTCAAAAATCTCTAAAAAAATGCACTATATCTTCAAAAAACAAGCAATCCCGTCTTCAGCCCTCATTAATATTCCAAATATCAAAATCAAAAAACTAACCTATATCTCTCAACACGTGTAAAAAAACTAAAGCTTCGAAACACAGATCAACTATATAATTCAAGATTGATCTATGTTCTAACAAAATCAAAGAACAGTGTGAGTTATTTTAAGGTTTATTTTAATTCATTGACATTCGATAAATATTTATTTATTAATTTTAATTACTTTCGTATATCTGTTGGGTTATTTATTCCATTTGACATTATATATTGAGTTTTGATTATATACGTCTATTAAATGTAAGCGGTGCTTGTTTTAGACATAAATTTAATTCTAAAAGTTTTTTGAATAAAAAAAATTTTTTTGAAATTAAAATTGTAGAAGATAAACATATTTCAATTTGTTTTAATATTCAAATTTTCTTATAACGAATGTTTATTTTATATGTCGTTTGATATATATATATATATATATATATATATATATATATACTACATATATGACATTAATTTAATTCCTGAAGTTATAATATTAAATATAATTTCTAGAAATTAAATATGTAGAAAACTAACAGAATATATCTGTGAATATTAAAATATTTAAATAATTTTATTATCATCTGCTCCGTAAGGAGAATTTTCCACTCTTTCTAACGGTGTACTCTGAATTTTTATCCGGATGATAGTTTTCAAGTTATGTTATGTTTTTAGTGAAAAAATTGTGAAACATTACAAAATAGTAGAATCTTGATTACCTTTACAATGAATGATAATTGGATCATACTCTGTAGAATCACACTGTGAAGTTTGACCAGAGTTAACTTAGGCATCCCGTATATTAATGCGTTATTGCTAACCCAATCAAAAGGTTTATATTAATTTTTGAATTCTGAAAATCTGGGAACAGCCTAACGTCAATTAGGGCCAAAGAGTTACAGTAGCAAATGAATGTAACCAGAGTTGCTCAACCATGACCTGTCATGACAGTTGTTCCTAAGCAAAACTCTTCAGACCGAATCGATCAGTCAGTAACCGGAAGTCGATCATGTCGTAGAAAATCCATTTATTCGCAATAATAATTACTCATGATTATTGAGGTTATCAAGCTATACATTGCCAATAATTATCTTCCATTTTTCGAATCGGAAAAAATCGCGTACGAACAAGCTTGTTTGCATGAATTTGTTTCAAGCTGTCTATCGGCTTGGCCGAAATAACCCAGGAAGTTGGTTTCGATCGGTTACACGTTTTTTCTACCTGATTTATGCTTTGATTATTAGAGATAAATATTGATACCAATTTACAAACGTACGGTTTCAACGTCTCGAATCGCAGCATTTGTGGAGATAAAGTGAAAAGCAACACGATGTCATCTGTCACTCGCCTTGTTTGTTGTTACAAGATAATGTTATTTTTATTTTGAGGAAACACAATGAGTGCATTATCGAGGTCCGCGATGGCTGCTTCAGTGCAGTTTGAAATGATAATGCTGTTTCACAACGGAAGCTTCTGATAGTTTGTCATGTGGAAAAGCTATTATACGTACAGGCTGATCGTTTTGTTTGTGCGTTTTATTACTTATAAAGGATTGTTCGAATCAGGGGTTTAATCCCTTTAAAATTTTTGTAAATCATTTCGTCTTACATTTTGACAATGTGAAAAAGTTAAAATGAATTAATTCGACCGATCTTTACCAATAATCATTAATGAATGAATGAGTATGAGATATGGTAAGAATTCTAGAAATGGAGTCAGTGTAACATCTGTATAACAATTCTATACTCAAACAAACTCGACAAGGTTTTGTAGATCACAGGGGCAAATTGCAGACATGCGCATGTTTCAAACTGATTGGTTTTCGTCCGTGCAATGTATGCTATTGACTCCAAATCTGTCAAGTATCTATATTCCTTATACACAGAGAATCTAAAATATTAATAATACAATAACACCATCTAGAGTATGCAAAATACATACAAGACATACCTTTGCGACTTGATTCAACTAAAGAAATATATTCTCAATATTTTCACGTTACCAACGCAGAATAAGTGTAGAATTGTTATACAGATGAATGTTACACTGTGTCGATTTCTAGAACTTTCTATTATCATAGCTCATACTCCTTATTAATCATGTGAAAAAGAAAAAAATTTCATTTGCTGCACTATAGTCTGTCCGCTGAAGAACTTTCAATATAAAAATATTGAGCAAGCATAGAAAATAGGTTGGGAAAAAAATCCATCATTTTTGCGTGCATTTAAAGACTTTATTCAACATTAATAAAGTACATAGAAACAACTTGGCTTCATTTCCACTTAAAAAAATGTATATGAGACAGTAATTTATTTTCACAAAAATGTTTGTACTACTACAACAATTGTTTCACCACGATGTGGCTTCTTCAGGTATTACATTTTACGGGCATTATACCTGTTGATTTCAAGAAATTCTAAAAGTGTTAATCTAGAACTTTTGCTTTCAACGTGGATAATTTCATAATTATTGTTGAAATTATGACTGAATTCCTTAAGATGATCAGCATATGTCGAATGTGCAGAATTGGATATATAACCCCTTTGGTGTTCTTGGACACGTTTCTTGAATGAACTACCAGTCTGGCCAATGTATACTAAAGGGCAATTTTTGCAAGTCAACTTGTAGACTCCGGATTTATTTTCTTCATTTGTACGATCTTTATTGTTTTTTATGTAGGTACTAAGGTTATTAACTCTCTTAAAAGCCGCGTTATAATTGAAACAACTTTTGAAATATTTAGCAATATTTTCAGATAATCCATTGACATAAGATAACGAAAAATATTTCTGTGTATAATATAAGAAAAACAAATGTTAAGTTCCGCTATTTTATTGATTTTCACAACAATTGTTTCGTCATACCATGACTTCATCAGGTGAGTATTTAAACTGTAGTTTAAATGAGTATTTAAACTACAGTTTAAATACTCACCTGATGAAGTCATGGTATGACGAAACAATTGTTGTGAAAATCAATAAAATAGCGGAAGTTAACATTTGTTTTTCTTATATTGAAGATGAATTTCCGTCAAGTAAAGACCGAGACAATCAAAAATTTCTGTGTATTGTCCTCGTTTATGATTGGGTACACGAGATTTAATGCCATTTTCTTTTGTTTATTGGATACCATTTTGTCTATAAGAAAGGGATTGTAACCGTTGTTAATAATATGTAATTCTTTCAAAAAGTTTTCTGAAATCAAAGGGACATTCAATAATCTATGAATAAAACTATTATATTCTGACATCTTTTGGTTGGTGGGGTGGTTTGAAGTTTTATGTATTGTGATGTCTGTATGTGTTGGTTTGTAAAAAATACTAAAATCATGTAAATTATTCAATCTTGTTATAGTGAGGTCAAGAAAATTAATACTTCGATTCTTTTCTTCTTCGATTGTGAATTTGATTTTTGGGTGGAGTTTATTAATGAAATTCGTGAAGATATGTAGTTGTCGGTCGGTGCCTTTAAAACAACAAAAAATGTCATCTTCATATCTGTACCAATAAAGAAAATATTTGCTTATAGGATTCAGGTGTATTTTTGATTCCAGAACATCTATGAATATTTCAGCTGGAATTGAACTGAGTGGATTTTCCATTATTAAACCATTGTTAGAAATTTCTGACACTGACCATTTGGCACGATGATACATATAAATTCCTCTGTGAAAATGAGTATCTAGGTTTTTTCCGCCATAACTGGCTTCAAAATAAAATAAATTCTACGAAAATAAGGAATTCGAAAACAAAAACAAATTCTAAAAAAGCCAAATAGAAGGTCAACAAATATTCATTAAATATTCAAATAATCCACCTTGTTGAGCCAAACACCAGCCAAAATTATTATAAAGAGGTAATTTCATATCTCTGAGCAAATTCGTCATAGTTGCTATTTTGATACAAAATTGGAATATTTTGAACCTTAATTTATAATTATTCATAGTTCTATCAATTTCATGGCCATAAACAAATTGTTTCAGATATCTCCAAATAAAAAATCATTAGGAGATAAATCTGGTGATCTGACAGGCCATTTGATAGTCCCATTTGTAGAAATGACACGGTCCTGAGATATTGTGTGACTATCCTTGCGTTGTGACTTGGAAAGCCATCCTGTTGAAACCAGACATCACCGAAATTAATTGGTAGCTGTCGAACTGTCGGAATAATTTGATTCTCTAAAAGCGTTTAGGTTACCATCGATAAAAATGGCTCTATGATGTAATTCTCCAGGATTCCTGTCGAAACATTAAGTTGTTTGGGATACGCACAGGAATACTCAGATGCTCATTCTTCCTAGACCATTATATTACGACTGATGGGTTATGTTTTCTATTCAAGGAAAACGATGACATTGAAAGATATTGTAAAGGAATGAACTATTTTAATTCACTTTTTCCATCATAGTTTCACAAACTTTCATTCGTTTGATATGGTCTTCTGGAAAAATTTCTTGGTTTGTTTGAACCTTATACTATTCCTTTTCAAAATATTCTGAATATTTCTATCGCTCATATCAACTTGTTCATCAATTTGTTTACGCAAACAAGATGCACTGGTTTCAACACTAGGACACACATCTACTCCTTCTTTCAGACGATATTCACTAATGGTTTTTGGTGATTTATCAATCTTGCAATGCCTGCATGTTCGTAAACACCCACATTTCTCGAATTTTCAATTACTTTAGAAATTGCAGAACTTGAAGGAATCTGCCTATCTTCAAAGGCAACAATAAATGAATTTATTGTCTCTCAAATTGATTCACCACCAAAGAATCATTTTATGTCCTGAATTTTTTCTTCTACACTGAACATTTCGATTTAGATTATTTCTAACCGATATGGACTAATGCATCCCAGCATTCTGATTGCTGAAAGCAGAGTGCAGAGCCCCGTTTCGATCGAAGCATCCCACATGCTTTTTATGCTCCGAAAACAAGCAGATTTTGAGTTGTTAAAGATTGTTGATTATGTTTTCACGACTTGATCCACACATTGCGAGCATTTCATTCGTTTAAAATTTTCCACGTAAATTTCTAACAGTTTAGAAAGAAGATTCGCCACTTTGGAAATAAGTTTTTGGTATTTTTCAGTTTCGTTCAAGCGTAAATTGATTCATTTCGTTAATGTCAACTATTAAACTAACTTTCTGTCAAAACACGAATGACTGAAGTGTTGCCAGACTCGGAACAATTACTACTTCAAAAAGCAAACTCTAGATCGCTTACCCTCAGCATGCATACAACAACGATTATGTGGACCCTGATCTCCAAGAAGATCATGATGAATTTGAATAAAAGAACAATTATTTTTATAAAATTTTTGGAAAATCACCAAAACGTTACTGAAGCGTTTATGTCGCCACAAATATAGTGACATATGCACCCTTTTTAATATGATTGCCAAGATATTTCAAAAATATATCGTTTCTATTGCGTAACAATGGTAATCCATTGTTCAAGGATAGTGAAACCAATCCTCATAACATCCTGTCGAAGAAGATTTCTAACAGTGCCGAACTCAGCACACTCCCTTCCTAATTATTGCAAAAGTGCTCAGAAACGAGCATTACATTCTACCCAGCCAAGTGTAGGAAGTTTCACTCTCAACGTGTGCATGCACCATACTTAGGTATTTCAGTTGATCACTGCCGTGGACGCGCTATACACCGATGCGATTGACTCAGTAGTAGAAGCTTGACTTCGCCGCGCGCAACATGTGCTTAATCGTGCGCTTTGCCCGTAAAGCAGCGTGCTAGCGGGTCCGGTCCTCATCATCGATGACATTGACGTTTGATTGATTCATTTGTTTGTGCGCTAAGATCGTTGTTCGTACGTCTGCATGGTTGGTTATTTTTTACGAAACGGCTCTATGTGGGTTTACGTTGAAAGGATAAAAGGATCGTGACGAAAGGAGTGGTTGTGGTTGTTTTAATCGTTATTGTTTTGTTTGGAATATACAGTTCACCTTTAATTAATCCTGCATGGATAAGAGGTGGATCACGTTGGATTGTCGGTAGCTGGTTGGTGAAAAGGATGAAACAATGAATTGAAACAAAACGTCCTTTCAAAATTTTAAAATAATTCATCGAATCGTTTTTGCCTGGTATCAATCATTCAGTGGATATATCAAATAATAATTTTTAAATTTCCACATTCGAAACATAAAAATTGTAGCGAAACAACTCCATTCAAAACTCCTTCAAAACTGAGTTAATTCATAAAACTGGTTGTTCAACAGTTCATTTTCCCTGAAAATTCCAATGTGTGAATTAATGTCTTAAAGAAGCTGAATATGATGAATGAAAACGCAGAATTCTGTGTCATCCGAAGATTAAACTAACAATCATTTTCTTCAATTCATGAACATTTCAATTAAATGGCTCCATTAATCTACATCAATACATATTGACAAGAAAGAGTAAAAACTATTTGTTTATTGAATGAAACTTCATATACTTTTCATAATTTTAATAAAAGATATCAGAGATTTATGATAATTTACAAAATTCACAAAATTATGCATGAGCCTTCGTGTCGTTATTTCACATCTAAATACTGAATTTTGATCTAGATTAGATTGATATTTAGGAAAGTATTTAAAAAATCAAATTTTAAATGAGAATAACGCAAGATCGATTGAGCCGATTTCTCTGTCCATTTCGAAAAACTTATATATTTAGATTCTGTCCATTTCGAAAAACTTATATATTTAGATTCCAAACGTATTCTAGAAGGTTTAAGTTTCTAGGTCTCATCCATCATCTTATCATCAGAAATTATCATCCTTACCTCCAGTCGTCCACACGGAATGCTGATCGTTTTTATGCACCTCAGAACCAAAATTCATTTCAAACGGATCAGTAGTTTCGAAGCTTCAGATGAATTATAACGAAACCATTTTGCCCATTAACAAACTTAACGGAGATATTAACACCCCAAACTCATCTTGACAGTTTCTAGCTCTTTCCGTTCGAAAGTTAGAGTGTTAATAGGTGGATCAGCCGGGCAGAATTAATTTTGACCCCGGATTCTTCATCAGTCCAACTTTATCGATCCAGACTATTTTCAACTCAAGATATGAAAATTTCAGACGTATGGGCAGAACCATGGCATGCTGTTTCCAAAGAACAAGCTCACAGACTTTGTATGATCTTACAAAAATCTTGAAAATAGAAAGGAAACGCGATAAAATGAATCGATATATTTTGTGAAGTTAACAGTTATCCGTTCTGCCGAATTAGCAATGTCAGCGTTATCAATAGTTGTTTTTATCGCATGTGAAAAATGTTAACGACCTAGCCAAATCGTTTACATTTTTCCTCTCAGTTATTCCATTTGAAATAGACATATTGCTGAAATGTCCTGATAGTGAGATAAATAAACATAACATTCTGATAATGTTCAAATCTTTAGATGAAGAATGTGGAATATTTCACCTTTCAGAAAATTTATGTCGGTATTTTTGATTTTAGAGTTTATTTTATAATATATCTTGCGTTTCGATGAAAACTGCTCTTCTGTTTGATTGTCTGTACTTCAGGAGTTGTGTAGATATTTGGAATTATTATTTTCCATGTATATGAAAGGTTGAGTTATTATAATATATAAATTAAAAATTACTATTAAGAAGTATTTGCATCTTACAGAATAATAGCTGGAATTAATTCTCCAGAACCTCTACAGATTTAAATCTAAATAAATCTCATGAAAACATTTAGAATTAAATTTCAAAACATGTCCTTAATACACTGTATCACTTTATAGACATATAATTATCATGACATGTGGTGAAAATTAACTAATAAAGAATCAAAAGAAATATAAAATGACCCAATTATTTAGACATCACCTTATATATGTTTGGATTGGATGTTAAAGGATCACAAATTCCATCACCTGAAAATGTTCAACATATAATTCAAAAAGAGCTTTTTTTATTTTCCTTTTTTAAAGAATATACATTCTCCAGAGAACTAACCTAGTAAATTCGGACCCAAAATATCTTCAGTAAGAAGTTATTTGAATAAACAAAGTAACCATTTAAAATATATAAAAATACCATTTTATCACTAAACATTTCTGCAATAACTAACCAATTTTGAAATGAGCATGGTCTATACGAAAATTAGGTTATATCCACCACATGTGATGATAATATATCGGGTGTTTTTTTAGAGTGATACAATTTAAATTGAAATAAAACACATTTAAATTAAGAGTGAAGCCATTTTTTTTTTTATTTGAAAGATAATTTTAGGATATTCATGTTTTAAAAATAATTTCCGGCATATGTTCACTAAGACTAGCTCCGAGAAATCGCATTCGACCAGACCAATTTTGGATCATTTTTTCGAGTAATTCAGTCCTTCTTACATCAATAACACGAGTTATGTTGAGTTCCAAAGCGTCTATTGTTTCTGGTTCATCAGCATAAACCAATGACTTGACATAACTCCAAAGAAATAATCCAGTGGAGTTATGTCGCATGATCTTACAGACCAATTAATCGGACCATTTCTCCAAATAATGTTAACGCCAAATCTTTCTTTCAATAAATCAATTGTTACGGTAGCAGCATGAAGTGTAGCACGATCTTTTCAAGTTATTCTCGTCCCATATACATTTTTTTTCATTTCGTGAATGCATTCAAGATATTTTCTACAAAACTGAAACACTTCATCATTTTTATAGGATTTTCAAACTTTCATGACTTGTTCGAAAGAATATATTCATACCAGATACCACATTCAATTCTGTATATGTATCGTAGGTACTATTTGAACGTTTTTCTGCGTTATCAGACGTTTGCTGAATTATGCATTAAACCAACCCTTATATGTATTGTCTCCCAACCTCTTTACAAATTCATGAATGATCATAATCTCGCTGTACATCCGGCAATTCAGGAAATCGCCATTGTAACGGTACTTTTATATGACACATAGATGGAATGAAGCTTCTCTCAGGAGAAGGCGTCATCATTGTTATTTGCATTAATACTTTTACTCTGTTGAAATAGAGCGCGAATTTTTCGATCGTAAATTTTTAGGCAATTCGTCAGCCATTTTTCGAAGAAAACGATTTACTAAGATTGTTATTAATGCGTAATTTTTGCGCGCTAGTTCAGGGGAACAGCGTGTTATCGGTTCGCCTAACTGTCTGTAAGTTTCGAATTTTGAGCCGAAAACGGTCGTGAATCAGGGAACTAAAATAGGAAAAAGGTTTTTTTAAATGATAGAATATAGGAAAATTTGAACATCAAAAGAGATCTATTCTGTCAGTCTTCTACAATTTTAATTTCAAAAAAATTTTTAATCAAAAACTTTTAGAATTAAATTAATATCTTATGGGCACGGCTTATAATTAATAGACGTATAAAATCAAAACTCAATATACAATATCAAATCGAATAAATAAACCAACAAATATAAATTGTCAATTAAAATTAATAAATAAATATTTGAAGGAGACAAAAGTTTGTTTCTGATCTTACCATTATGAAAACCAATTCAAATATACAAAACATAATTTAAGGACTTCTCAGGAAATATAATTTATTTGAAATATTCAATATATTCAAATATTTAAATAAGTGAATTAAAAAATCTCTTAAAACATGCATTATATCTTCAAAAACAATTAGAATTCCAATAATCTCTTCATCGGCCCTAAATCATATTTGAAAAATTTTAATCATCCAACAATAAATATAACTTACCTAAGAGTTGTTCTGGGATTATCGTTTCAACCACTAACTTTAAAATCAACATATTCTATGTTCGTCACAAAAATCACAGAAAGCTGTAAGGAATAATAAGGTTCTTCAAACCATTGATATTCCATAATGAGATTTTCATTCTAGTCTCAATATAATTATATATTATATATAGAATAAAATGGGAAAAGGCTTTCTACTTCATAGAGGAATATAACAAAATTATATTTTCTGAGAAGTCCTTAAATTATGTTTTGTATATTTGAATTGGTTTTCATAATGGTAAGATCAGAAACAAAATTTTATCTCCTTCAAATATTTATTTACTAGTTTTAATTGACAATTTATATTTGTTGGTTTATTTATTCCATTTGATATTGTATATTGAGTTTGGATTTTATACTTCTATTAAATATAAGCCGCTTATAAGACAATAATTTAATTCTAAAAGTTGTTTGAATAAAAAATTCTTTGAAATGAAAACTGTAGAAGACTGACAGATTAAATCTGTTTTGATGTTCAAATTTTGTTTCAGGGAACGTTTGGGGTGTAAATATAGCAGCTCAGTTCTTTAATCGTCAGCACCGGTGAGTTCGTTAATGGGCAAAATCGGTCCAATAAATTTCTGAAACTACAGATTCGATCGATATGAAATTCAGAATTTAGAAGTAAAATACTAAGGCACATGCTGGTGTGAAATTTCATGAGGATCGTATAATCAGGAAACCAAAAAAATAATGATTTGTGAGAATTTGTGATATAAACCAACGCGCAAAAACTCCAGACTTCACGTTTGTGCTCTTCACTTTTTTATGAGAAAAATAGGTACATGATTATGCTCCACTTAGGTTCTGGAGTTTTTGACGGTAAGTTCATTGATACGTTATTTCGTGAATAGTGTACCGATTTTGAAAATTTCAACTGGGTTGTGTACAGAACATAAATAACTTTCCAATGCTTGACATCTCTTCTCATTTAAAATAATTTTGGAGGTTGATGCTAGCTTCACAGGGTTTTTTTTAAAAACCTCATGATGGAAATTTGTCTCTCTCAAAACAGAAGTTGACCTTTTTTTTTTAATCTTCCAAATTTCTTTGTTTCTGAGTTCTGGGGGGATCAAACTTTCGTTGGGACACTCTGTATAATTCACTGAATCCTTATCGCATATCGAACTGTTTCAGCCATTACTTTTTGGTAGTTGATCGTTATTTAAATAAGTATTTAGAAGTTATTATGTTTGCGCGCTAGTTCCAGGCGACAGTGTGCTATCATGTCGCTTAATGTATCGGGCGTTTTTTTTTAGAGTGATAGAACTTTCGTTAGGGATAACTGTGATTTGACAGAAGGAAAAAGCCATGTTGTTTTGATATTTCTGATTTCTGTTCAGTAAGCATTTATAAATTATAATGGAAAGACTCACGCCGCAACAACGTTTACAAATTGTTGCAATTTAATTTGAAATTCAGTGTTCTATTGGCCAAACTTATAGAGCACTTCGTGAAATTTATGGTTTACATAATCGTCCATCAGAGCAGCTTATTCGTCGAACTATCGATAGATTTCGGACAACATTTTCTCTACTCGATACAACAACAATAATAAGACAACGAACTGTATGTACAAAAGAAAATATCGCTGCTGTAAGTCATAGTGTTAATGATGATCCAGATTTGTTTATTCGTCGACGTTCACAACAAATTGGACTCTGTGCCACATGGAAAATCATGGTCTACACCCATACAAGATCCTACTAGTTCAAGAACTAAAGCCACTTGACCATAATAAGCGTCGTTTGTTTGCTGATTGGGCCCAAGAACAGCTTGAAGTTGATCCACTTTTTTATCGTAAAATTGTGTTCAGTGATGGAGCTCATTTCTGGTTGAGCGGGTATGTAAACAAGCAAAATTGCTGTATATGGAGTGAAAACAATCCTTAAGAAGTTCTGCAGGTTCCATTGCATCCTGAAAAATGCACTACTGTATGATGTGCTTTACACGCTGGAGGCATCACCGGTCCATATTTCTTTCAAAATGAAGCTGGAGCTAATGTTACACAGAATGGTGCCCCTTACAGATCGATGATAAATGATTGTTCGTTTCAAAATTTGAATGGTATCGACCCAGAAGTGTTTTGGTTCCAACAAGATGGCGTCACATCTCATGCTGCTACCGTAACAATTGATTTATTGGAAGAAAGATTTGGCGATAACAAAGTCATTGGTTTATGCCGATAAAACAGAAACATATAAAAATATAAAATAGACGCTCTGGAAGTCAACATAACTCTTGTTATGAGGCCTGAATTACTCGAAAAAGTGGTCTAAAATTCGGCTGGTCGAATGCGGTTCCTCAGAGCTAGTCGTGGTGGACATATGCCGGAAATTAATTTTAAATCATAAATATCATAAAATGCTCTTGGCTTCAATCCTAATTTAAATGTGTTCTATTTCAATTTAAAGTTCTGTCACTCTAAAAAAAAACACCCGATATAATTTTGAAAAGGTGATTATGATTTTGCATGAATGCAGAGGATAGATGTCATCAGAGTTCAAAGTATGGCGCCGCAGTCAATTCACGCAATGAAAATTTCTTGCATATCTAATTTCAAACGAGGAAAATTGCAAGCTGTTAAACCATCCCAAGAAATAATATATAACATCGTCTTTTTGCTCCTATCTCATCTGTACGGAAGAATCTATTTTTATTGTCTATTTCCCACAGATTGAAGATCTTACTAGCGAGCAAAAAAATTACGTAATGCTCCAGAAAGGTATCCATTATCAGCGAGCAAAAAAAGAAGACGGGAAGGTGAAGCGTTTTCCGTTAGAATCACACTGTATACATTTAAATGTATGATACGTTTTATCTACGGATCACTGCCCGTCGTGATGGGAAAGTTTATTATCTCGTTTTTAGAAAATTACAGTCCAGTGAGCTTCTAGTGTTCTTGTGATTGATGGCGATTTCCGTTTTTCCCATCTTCGCGATTCGTACGTCCATGGGCAAATCAATCGTTGCCTTTCGTTACGTGGGAAATCGCTATCGCATTCTTTCTGTATATGGTGAATTGAGGTGGGTGTTTTTCATCTGATGTATGATGTCATTTGGTGTTTCCAGATTTTGTTTGGTTATGGTAAATAGCTGAAAACCAGACGAAACGATGTCTAGATGTTTAGGAATCGGCTTTTCGAATGATTCGCGTTGGAGCGTCTCGCAATCAGGTTCAAACATGTTCTATTATTCACAGAAAAATGGTTTGGCATGTAATACTGATTTTAGCTCACATTTTGTTCCCAAAACCGATGCAATTGAATGTGCCAGCCTAGATATCGGGTGTTTTTTTCGAGTGATAGAACTTTAAATTGAAATAAAACAAATTTAAATTAGGATTGAAGCCAATTTTTTTTATTTGGAAGATTATTTTATGACATTTATGTTTTAAAAATTATATGTCCACCACGACTAGTTCTGAGGAGCCGCATTCGACCAAACCTATTTTGGACCATTTTTTCGAGTAATTCAAGTCGTATTTCATCAATAACACGAGTTATGTTGGCTTCCAAAGCGTCTGTTCTTTCTGGTTTATCAGCATAAACCAATGACTTGACATAACTCCAAAGAAAATAATCCAGTGGAGTTATGTCGCATGATCTTGGAAGCCAATTAATTGGACACCATTTTTCGAAATAATGTTATCGCCTAATGTTTCTTATATAAATCAATTCTTGCGGTAGCAGCATGAGGTGTTGCACCATCTTGTTGGAACCAAAACACTTCTGGGCCGATACCATTCAAATTTTAAAACAAATAATCATTGATGATCGATCTGTAACGAGCACCATTCACTATAACATTAGCTCCAGAATCGTTTTTAAAGAAATATGGACCGATGATGTCTCCAGCGTGTAAATGACACCATACATTACATTTTGCAGGATGCAATGGAACCTGCAGAACTTCTTGAGGATTGTTTTCACTCCATATACGGCAATTTTGCTTGTTTACATAGCCGTTCAACCAGAAATGAGCTCCATCACTAAACACAATTCTACGATAAAAAAGTGGATCAACTTAAAGCTGTTCTAGGGCCCAATCAGCAAACAAACGACGTTTGTTATGGTCAAGTAGCTTTAGTTCTTGAACCAGTTGGATCTTGTATGGGTGTAGACCGAGATCACGCAAAATTTTCCATGTGGTAGATGCATAACTTGTTGTGGACGTCGACGAATAGACATCATCATTAATACTTTGATTTACAGCACCGATATTTTACTTCTGTACGTACAGTTTTTTATCTTGTTGTTGCATCGAGTAGAGAAAATGTTGTCTGAAATCTATCGATAGATCGACGAATAAGCCGCTCTGATGGACGACTACGTGAACCATAAATTTCACGAAGTGTTCTATAAATTTGGCGAATAGAACACTGATTTTGAAAATAAATTTTAACAATTTGTAAACGTTTTTGCGGCGTGAGTCTTTCCATGATATGTCAATGCTTACTGAACAAAAATGTCAAAACAACATGGCTTCTTCCTTCTGTCAAATCATAGTTATCCCTATTGAAAGTTCTATCACTCTAAAAAGACACCCGATATTACCCTAGAGCTATTTCTTTTGGTTATTAATTGCAGTTTTTTTCAAGCGTATATCGACCTATTTGTTAATGTGTAATATTAAACCAATTTTCTATCGAAACATAAATGACACTATTATAGTTTTGCCGGACTCAGTTTTCAAGCGGATGATTTTATATAGTCCGTCTATAAAGTATCCGGAAAAAACAAAGCTCAGTTGTTATTATTCAGTGTATATTTTTAATTCTTGAATTAGAAAATTATACAAAAATAGTCATCTTATTCACTATACAGTCTAAATTTAACTGTAAACACTTGACTTAACGTCAAGGTACACCCGAAACTAGATCACTTCCATAATTTTCGGTGATGGTAGTCCAGGACTGTAAAATTGACTGAATAAAATCACCTTTATTTCGTGGCGTTGTTCCTTCAACTTTAATCTTCATTAGTCCCCATATGTTTTCAATGGGACTAAGATCTGGTGAAGCTGCTGGCCATGAAATGGTTCTCACTTGGTGTTCTTGCATCCAAGCTTGAGCATAGGCCGAAGTATGGCATCTTGCATTATCCTGCTCAAAACGCCACCCCTCTGGATATAAAGCATGCTGTCTTTCATGGAAAAAATCGTTTAGAATGCCGCAATACTTCACTATTAATGCTACCATCAACTAAACAGAGAGGCGTATCACCACGCTCCCGAAACCATTATTTTGGTGGGAAATTTGGAAATTTGAACGGTACCAGTGGCGCTGCTCGTTCAACTTCAATCTTCATTAGTCCCATATGTTTTCAATGAGACTAAGATCTGGTGATGCTGCTGGCCATGAAATGGTTGTCACTTGGTATTCTTGCATCCAAGGTTGAGTATAGGCGGAAGTATCGCATCTTGCATTATCCTGCTGAAAGCGCCACCCCTCTGGATATGAAGCATGCGTCGTTTCAAGGAGAAAATCGTTTAAAATGACACAATACTTTTCACTATTAATGGTACCATCAACTATACAGAGAGGCGTAGCATCACGCTGAGGTATTGCTCCCCAAACCATTATTTTGTTGGGAAATTTGAACGGTAACAGGTTGTTTTGATAGGATTTTTAAGTGATTTCCACCAAGTTGGAAACAACTTTCATCAGATATAAAGACATTATTGAAATTATCTCTTTGAAAATGTTAACAAAATTCTATCCTTCGTTCCTTTTGTAAAGGTGTGAATTTTTTTTGGTTTCCTTGATATGTAGCCTTGTCTTTTCAGTGACATACGGACGGTTTCTGGACATCATTTTATATTCAGTTGATTTTCAAATTTGTTAGCCAATTTGCAAAACCCCAGGCGTCCTAAGGACAATAAACCGTTTAAATTGTTTCCTTTAATCTTACGCGGTCTTCTTGAAACTGGTCTATGCCTTACATCCACACCATTTTGATCCTCTTTATTGTCTCATATACAGCAGACTAAGATCTGGTGAAGCTGCTGGCCATAGAGTGGTTGTCACTTGGTGTTCTTGTATCCAAGCTTCAGTATAGGCCGAAGTATGGCATCTTGCATTATTCTGCTTAAAATGCCACCCCTCTGGATATAAAGTTTGCGCCGTTTCAAGGAGAAAATTGTTTAGAATGCCTCAATACTTTTCACTATTAATGGTACCATCAACTATACAGAGAGGCGTAGCACCACACTCAGATATTGCTCCCTAAACCATTATTTTAGTGGAAAATTTAGAAATTTGAACGGACACAAGTTGTTTTGATAGGATTTTCAAGTGATTTCCACCAAGTTGGAAACAAATTTCATCAGATAAAAAGACATTGTTAAAATTATCTTCTTGAAAACGTTGACAAAATCCTATCCTTCGTTCCTGAATGAGTCATTATAGGGATTTTTTTGGTTTCCTTCATATGTAGCCTTGTCTTTTCGGTGACATACGGACGGTTTCTGGACATACTTTTATATTTCGTTGATTTCCAAATCTGTTAGCCAATTTGGGAAACTCCAGGCGCGGATTGTGTCGTTCTAAGGCCAACAAAACGTTTGAATTGTTTCCTTTAATCTTACGCGGTCTTCTTGAAACTGGTCTATGCCTTACATCCACACCATTTTGATCCTCTTTATTGTCTCATATACAGCATTTCCACATTTCAGTCAATTGCGCTAATTTTTAAACGTTTCGAAAACCTTTTCAATACAAATATTCTACCTGTTTTTTTCTAGTTGCGACATTATTTAATAAATTGTATACCTGTTGACAATCAACAATATTTCATAAATAGTTTTGCCATGCAACTTTGGCCATAGCCTACTATCCACACAATCTATTTCATACATTATTTTTGTCTTAGAATGTTACAAAAAGAAGTATATTAAAATTATGAAAAATAATGAGTTCTGGATACTTTCTAGACGGACTAAATAATTTTACTCTGTTTTTCGGCGTAAAAGTGTTTGACTTGTCATTTGCTGACAAGGCTATGTCACATCTGATATATTGTCCCCTAGTTATGGTGTTAGGTTCGTTTGTTTTTCTTATACTGGATTTTGGAATGCCTCCAGTTGGAAATCTTTCAGTTATCCATCGTTTCTCAAAATTCTCGTACGAACAGGTCCTCTTGCATTACTTTCTAGATATGTTGGCTCGATACTATGTCCTGTATGTGGACGTTCAAATCATTTCTCAATCTTTGCCAATTTATCATTATCTATCTTTTTGGTCTTTTTTGTCCTGAGTCGTATTAGTGTTGAGCCACCCAACATACGAAGGAATACTCTGGTGTGGTAGCTTTATTTTTTCAAAATCTTCAGCTTAATCAAGACGTCTTGATTTCTAGGATGTGGGTACTGTCTGAATAAAACTCTTCATATGGTGTTCTTCCTTAAAGATGATCGATAATTGAATTACTTCATTTTGCAAGTAACAGCTTCAGTTAAAATTTCCTGTTAAGTCTTCAAGATTATTCTCAACCTCCTGGTGTCTTTTGGCGATCATATGTTTCATTCTCAGGTAGTTGTGTGAATATCTTGCCAGTATTGCCTTTATTTGTCCTACGTTATTGAATAGGATGGAAGATCCCTTCTGTATTCTTTCTGAATATATTTAGCACGCCACATTTATTTCATCCTAGCTTACCTACTGGTTCTAATTAACCAGCATTAGTTTCCAATAATTCATCTGTTTAATTATGATATTGAACATGACAATAACGAGTTCTTTGGAAATTTTTTTCCGGTGAGCTCTTAAATTCTTGATATTGATTTCTCGCATATTACTTGGGGAAACATTTTTGAATTAATAAAGTAAATAAAAACAATTTAGCTTAAGTTTCACTGTTTATTTGATTTTTGTTGACATACATGTTCGGGTTTTTAGCCCATTTTCAAAATTGAAGAGAACAGAACTTAAAATCCTATTTATAATGGTAGGGTAGATCACAGGTACAATTCTGAACAGTGTAAAAATATGGTGTTAGTTGGGTCCTAATCTTTTACTGATAAGAGCAATGGTTATAAATGAAATTGAAGTTGAAAATTTGTAATTGGTAGCTTGTTACCATGTGCTAAACAAATTTCCAAACTTTCTAAAAGGTCCATTCTTCTGCTTTCATTACTCACGTGTAACATCTCAGTTCTACTAAAATCTATGAAATGGTTGTTATTTATACAATGTTCCGAAAAACCAGATGTTATTTCATTATGTAATATACTTTCTTCTACCGTTATGTTTATAGATTGTCCTGTCTGACCTATGTAAAATGCCATAGCAAAGACTGTCGTGAAACGTGTGAAAAAAGCGGTATATACAAATTATATTGTAATGAATGCCCTGCATTTTACATAGGTCAGACAGGACGATCTATAATCATAAGGGTAGAAGAACATAAAAAAAGTATATTACGTAATGAAATAACATCTGATTTTTCGGAACATTGTATAAATAACAGCCATTTCATAGATTTCAGTAGAACTGAAATTTTGTACGTAGGTAATAAAGGCAGAAGAATGGACCATTTAGAAAGTTTGGAAATTTGTCTAGCACATGGTAAGAAGCTACCAATTACAAATTAACAACTGCAATTTAATTTATCATCATTGCTCTTATCTGTAAAAGATTAGGACCCAACTAACACCATATTTTTACACTGTTCAAAATTGTACCTGTGATCTACCCTACCATTATAAATAGGATTTCAAGTTTTGTTCTCCTCTGTTCTGAAAATGGACTAAAAACCCGAAATATATATGTCAACACACATAAAATAGACAGTGAAACTTGAGCCAAGTTGTTCTTATTTGCTTTTTAATCTCAAATTCTTGTTTATTTGCAGGGATTCTTCAAATCGATCCATGGAAAACCACTGGCGTTTTGCGAATTAGTTACTCGTGGTATCAAAGTGCCATCATTAAACGCATCTATAAACTGTTGTTTTGAGCAGATTGAAAAACTTTCTATCAAATAGATTCATTTTGCAAGGTTGAAACTGTTGTAGTGAGAGCCCATAAAAATAACAAAAATTTAAGACATGGAAATCCTTAAAAATACAAAATTTTATATACTGATGATAAAAATATAATAATAGAAAGATAGAAAAGTATAAACAATGTGCAATTAAACACGAAATGTTGAACAACTTAGTTTCACTCAAAAACTCAACAATTTCTTCTGGTTCCTCTTCTGAAAATTCTTCTTGCATGACAAACGTTGTAACAATAGATATGAAGATTTTCACTCAACTGTAGAAAGTTAATTTCCTTCGAAAATTTCGATATGTGTCCATGATGATTGTTCATTTCCTCTTGAATCGTGAACTGCCATGTTTTCAATTTGTGTCATGATTGTACTTTTACAGATAGACGCGTTTCGATAATTTAGATTGGTTCTAGATGGCTGGTATGTGTGTGTAGCCCTACCTTTAGCTAGACGAATTAGGTTTGTGTCTACGTTGACGAATCGGCATTGCGAATTAACTAACGATCGGAATGATTGTTTAGAACGATATTTTTTCAATTCACAACTAATCGAAAGTGTACTACGAATCGGCAAGTGGATGAGTAAGATGGTGACTAATAAGACTATACAATACTCATAACGCAGACAATTACTGGACATTCTGATGAAAATTGAATATTTCTCCCAAATAACTTATTGAGAGTTGATTGCTGAATGTTGTCGGCTTAGTTTCTTTATGTTTTAAGTGAGTTTAATATAGTTCTGTACTCATTTGGCAATTTGAGTATTTGGTCCGTCTTTGATGTGAGATATTTGGATTTGGTAATCTGGAGTTAAATTTTCGAATAGCATAGAAAATTTGGTTTCAATAGTGAATAATTCTGAGAAAATGTGTTGGAAAACGTGCATTACTCAATCCATATAAAATTCCACCAGCAATTTCAATATTGCTTAGTAATCATAATGAATCGTTAGTGAAATTTTTTACTTAGATAAGTGTACAATAAATTGTATTTAAAAAAATCGATCTAGGAATATCTAACGTATAATCCATATGCAACCATATATCGGGTGTTTTTTTAGAGTGATAGAACTTTGTATTGAAATAAAACACATTTAAATTAAGATTGGAGCCAATTTTTTTTATTCGAAAGATAATTTTATGACATTTATGTTTTAAAAATAATTTCCGGCATATGTTCATCACGACCAGCTCTGAGGAACCGCATTCGACCAGACCAATTTTGGACCACTTCTTCGAGTAATCCAGGCCTTATTTCATCAATAACACGAGTTATGTTGGCTTCCAAAACGTCTATTGTTTCTGGTTTATCGGCATAAACCAATGACTTGACATATCCCCAAAGAAAATAATCCAGTGGAGTTATGTCGCATGATCTTGGAGGCCAATTAATTGGACCATTTCTCGAAGTAATATTATCGCCAAATCTTTCAATAAATCAATTGCTACGGTAGCAGCATGAGGTGTAGCATCATCTTGTTGGAACCAAAACACTTCTATATCCATATTTCATATTCTGTGATTTTCCATCACAGAAAACTACAGGTTTGAATTAAATGCAGAAAGAGTCCATTCACAGGACAGAAATTATTTATGTATTATCGGAAGCGGTTTGAAATATTTGGAGTTATTTTTATTTTCATGGATTAACTTCAACAGCGGATTAGTTCAATTTTCTCTTTTATTTTGGCGTGTTATTATCATGCACTCATTCTATATTCATTCTGAATATTAACTTGGTCGGACATTTCTTCAATTGAGAATATTCGCATTTGCTCAGCAATAAATAGAAATGCCATGTCTTTATCCATTTTAAATTAGAAGTGAATTGCATATTCTGAATTCCTACTGTCATTAATGTCAATGGTTATCAAAATTGCAGTTATATTGAAAATTTGAATATCAAAACAGATTTATATTTATTTTTCTTTTATCAAGTAAAAAGCCTTTTTCTATTTTATTTCAGTTATATTGGGTGACTTTTTAGAGAATATATAGTTTATACCGCTATAAAATACAAAAAATTTGAAATTTGTACGCTTAACATGGAATTTATATGTGAGGAAATTAGTGTAGGATATTTTCTTGTATCAGAACCATTCGTGAATCTCATATGCATACAAAGGTTCAAATGTTTTATGCATTGTCAAGGTAACTTGAGAAATGTTGACCTCAAATCAAAAGTGAAACGGTGAAATATTGAACTGCAGTTCAACTACTTCATACGTTTATGCGTGTATATGGACCAAACATTTTGAATATCCCGAAAAGATAATTGTGAAGTCTTAAATATCTGTACTTACGGATAAACGCATATTATATTCTTATATATTATATTCTTGTTTATGCCGAAATTAATTATGAACCTGTAGAATACACATTGAATATCCAAGAACTACGAAAACAACATTCCATTGTGTTTGCGAAGATCTTCCATGACCACACCTTTGCATACGGACGACCCTATTATTTTGATTCAAAATGAGTTATTTCTTTTTTTTTTGTGTGACTCAACGTATTGTAGAATTTTGTAATGTATGCACATGTCTTTGATGCATGATAATTTGTTGCACATCATGGCCAATTAGGATTATCATTCTTTTCTTTGTTAGTTAATATATTATCTAGATCATTAATTCTGAAGGTCAGCTCCATAGGCCATCAAATATAAAAAAGATTTTAATATTACATTTGAAATTTTTGTATGAATAACAGTGAAAAAATTAATTTCCGTTCTAAATTTCACCCTTACGAAACTATCCAAGGATTCTCTGTTGTTATTTAAATATTAGCCTTCTACATATTTAATTTCAAAAAATTATATTTAATAATTATAACTTCAGGAATTGAATTAAATTAATGTCATATAAGTACTACTTATATCAAACGACACATAAAATAAGTACTGACGAAGCAAAGTCTCTCTTAAAACTTGTTTTTCAGTAATGTCTTTACATATCTTGAGATTTTATAGAAAGTAACTTAGTTAGATATCCAAAAATATTGAATATTCTAAGTAAGACAGTTTTATGATGAAATTCTTACGATTATTTTGAACATTTTTGAAAGATATTTGTTTTCATAAGATTGATCAGCGGAAACAAAATTTTGTCTACTCAAAATATTTAATTTATAGGATTTTGGTTAACAGTTTTCATTTATAGGATTTTGTTATATCATTTGGATGTCTTATAACGAATGTTTATTTTATATGTCGTTTGATATAAGTGATACTTATACGACATTCATTTCATTTCATTCCTGAAGTTATAATTATTTAATATAATTTTTTGAAATTAAATATGTAGAAGGCTAATATTGAAATATTTAAATAATTTTAAATACCTTCTATCAACTATTAACTTCTATTTATGTTATTTTGATTCTCTATTGAATAATGATTTCTTAATCTTAATTCTAAATTCCTTAATTTACTAAATTAGAAATTACTGTCGTTTTCTACCACTATTTTTAGTCACAGTGACCTGAGTTACATAGTCTTACTGTATTTTTATTCTGACATATAACAACCTGTATTTCAAAGGTCGCAAAATGGCCGCAGTGCAGATAAACTACCTACCATAGCTATCGGGTGTTTTTTTTAAGAGTGATAGAACTTTAAATTGAAATAAAACATTTAAATTAATTAAATTAAATTAAGACTGAAGCCATTTTTTTCTGAAAAATAATTTTATGACATTTATGTTTTAAATAATAAATATTTCTCAAAATATTGTTATCGCCAAATCTTTCTTTCAATAAATCAATTGTTACGGTAGCAGCATGAGGTGTAGCACTATCTTGTTGGAACCAAAACACTTCTGGGTCGATACCATTCAAATTTTGAAACAAATAATCATTGGTCATCGATCTGTAACAAGCACCATTCACTGTAACATTAGCTCCAACATCGTTTTTAAAAAAATATGGACCGATGATGTCTCCAGCGTGTAAATCACACTATATACAGTGCATTTTTCAGGATGCAATGGAACCTGCAGAACTTCTTGAGGATTGTTTTCACTCCATATACGGCAATTTTGCTTGTTTACATAGCCGTTCAACCAGAAATGAGCTTCATCACTAAACACAATTTTACGATAAAAAAGTGGATTCACTTCAAGTTGTTCTTGGGCCTAATCAGCAAACAAACGACGCTTATTATGCTCAAATGGTTTTAGTTCTTGAACCAGTTGGATCTTGTATGGGTACAGACCAAGATCTTCACGCAAAATTTTTCATGTGGTGGATGCACAGAGTCCAACTTGTTGTGAACGTCGACGAATAGACAAATCTCGATCATCATTAATACTATGATTAACAGCAGCGATATTTTGGTTTGTACGTATAGTTCTTTGTGTTGTTGCATCGAGTAGAGAAAATGTTGTCCGAAATCTATCGATAGTTCGACGAATAAGCTGCTCCGATAGACGATTATATAAACCATAAATTTCACGGTGCTCTATAAGTTTGGCGAATAGAACACTGATTTTGAAAATAAATTTCAACAATTTGTAAACGTTGTTGGGGCATGAGTCTTTCCATGATAATTTTTCAATGCTTACTGAACAGGAATGTCAAAATATTCTACCTTTTGTCAAATCACAGTTATCCCTATCGAAAAGTCTATCACTCTAAAAAAAACCGATAGTTTGTATAAGGTAGTTGCGCATTAGCGTCATGATGACGTAGACAACATCACAGACAATGTATCGGTTCCTAGAACAACGAAACGTTACAAGAATTTTGCCTTAGTTGCCAGTCTCTATTAATAGTTTGTCTATGGCTTATCTATCCCTCATAACGTCATTTATGGGGAAAGTGTATTATTGAAGAATTGTGGAAATGTCTATTGTTCTCTCGTCATGATTTTTCTTTGCTTCATCGCAAATTGAACACGAGAAGACACAGCCATAAATAATAATGGAGAACAGAACAAAACAGTCATTTGCCATTATTTCTTTCGTCAAATAAACAATAAAAGTATGATGGCTGTAAATCAAAAGAGAAAATTGAAGAGACTATCTTTTGTCCGACGATGTGAAAGTTCTTATGTCTCACTTCGACTCCAGGAATTGGACTTCCTGAAACCAACAAAGAATTTTCGTGAAAAACTCTAGAATCCGTCCCATTTCCCACTGCGACAAGCTCGGTATCTTCGCCAAGGCGGATTTACATAACTCGCAAGGTAGATTTGCTTTCTATTAATGCGTCTCGATACCATGAAAAGGCTCATTTAAAATTCAGATTCTGTCGTGGGCGACAATTACGCTCAGTTGCGAAATATTTCCGAGATTGAGGCGTTGAAAATTTCTTGCGATAATTCAAATTTAGTACCAGAAACGAGCATGGGAGATAATTGAGGCTAATTCGAGATTGTGAATTTATGTATTTCGAATCGATCGAACGGAATTGAATGCGAAGGACTCCTCTGGAGTCGTGCATGGAATCCGTGACTCGTAAAAATTATTCTTTACTCATTTTGTAAATGTTGTGTGGCTCCGGGGGATCGTTTGAAAGCGCTTCAGGACAGCGGCAGTGTGATATGATGGGTTGAATCGTCTTCGATGTTCTTATTCCCAAGAAGCGAGTGTATGACGAAAAAATTTGATATTTATCGATTTATTCGAGATTAATTTGATGGAACATAATGTATTATATATTCAAAAGGTCGGCCAGGTCGACAGCTCTAACTAATCTTCTAACGCCATCATCAGATTATTAACTGTACATAAATCATATCTGTTCATGTCCCTCAAAACTTGATTCATTATCTTAGGTGTTCGACGATTGACGCCCTTGATATTGCATCATTATTTCGAAGTACCAGGTTCTATAAATTAATCCAAGAGAGTTATTTCCTTTTAATTGGTTCATTTTACATTCTGGATTACGTACAATTCAAAAGTCGACTAGACAAAATCTTCCTTTCAAAAAATGTGCTGATGAAGAACCTGAACGCAAAAGTAATTCTATCCGGCCTTCCTTGAAAACGCAAACTTATCCCATTTTCATGGATATCGTCCAAACCTCAAATCCGATGGATCCGAAATTTGGAGTTTATAAGTATCGGGTGGTGTTTTTAGAGTGATAGAACTTTCGATAGGGGTAACTGTGATTTGACAGAAGGTAAAACCCATGTTGTTTTGACATTTATATTCAGTAAGCATCGACAAATTATCATGGAAAGACTCACACCGCAACAACGTTAACAAATTGTTCGAATTTATTTTCAAAATCTGTGTTATATTCGCCAAACTTATAGAAGCACTTCGTGAAATTTATGGTTTACATGATCGTCCATCACAGCAGCTTATTCGTCGAACTATCAATAGATTTCGGACAACATTTTCTCTACTCGATGCAACAACAACAACAAGACGAAGAAATGTACGTACAGAAGAAAATATCGCTGCTGTAAGTCATAGTGTTGATGATCATCCAGATTTGTCTAATATTCGTCGACGTTGAACTCTGTGCATCCACCACATGGAAAATTTTGCGTAAAGATCTTGGTCTACACCCATACAAGATCCAACTGGTTCAAGAACTAAAGCCACTTGACCATAATAAGCGTCGTTTGTTCGCCCTAGAACAGCTTGAAGTTGAAACAATTTTTTATCGTAAAATTGTGTTTACTGATGAAGCTCAGTTCTGGTTGAACGGCTATGTAAACAAGCAATATTGTAGTATATGAAGTGAAGACAATATTCAAGAAGCGCTGCAAGTTCCATTGCATCCTAAAAAATGCACTGTATGGTATGCTTTACACGCTGGAGGCATCATCGGTCCATATTTCTTTAAAAACGATGCTGGAGCTGATGTTAAAGTGAATGGTGCTCGTTACAGACGGATGATCAATGATTATTTGTTCAAAATTTGAATGGTATCGATTAAGAAGTGTTTTGGTTCCAACAAGATGGTGCTACACCTCATGCTGCTACCGTAACAATTGATATATTGAAGGAAAGATTTGGCGATAACATTATTTCGTGAAATGGTCCAAGATCATGCGACATAACTCCACTGGATCATTTTCTTTGGGGTTATGTCTAGTCATTGGTTCATGCTGATAAACCAGAAACAATAGACGCTTTGGAAGCCAATATAACTCGTGTTATTGATGAAACAAGGCCTGAATTACTGCAAAAAGTGGTCCAAAATTGATCTGGTCGAATGCGGTTCCTCCGAGCTAGTCGTGGTGGACATATGCCGGAAATTATTTTCAAAACATAAATTTCATAAAATTATCTTTCAAATAGAAAAAGAATTTGGCTTCAATCTTAATTTTAATGTGTTTTATTCCAATCTAAAATTCTATCAATCTAAAAAAATACCCGATATAATGACAACGCACATGTTTTCGCCAAATTTCATGAGGATCGTTCGATCAGAAGATTAAAAACAAAGACAAAAATGTTGTGATCGTAGCAGCGTTTAACGCTACAGAAACCATAGCAACATTTTCGCGATCGAGTTCAAATTTGTAAGTACAAGTAAAATAACTACACGAAGGCTAATACAAACTTTCATGAAGAACGTGTAATTTAAAGATAAAAAAATATTTTGTTCGAATGATATAAAGTGTTTGCAAAGGCTCCTGATTTCACGTCAATGCTTTTCACCTTCTTCTATTGATTTTTTATTCTTTCCAAGAATAAATTCTAGGAATGAGTCAAAAAAATTACATATTTTGGTCTTGAGAATGAAAATATAATGGAAATTCTAGAATTCTATATCACCTCTTCATTCCACAAGTTTTGCAATATGTGATACTGCTTTATGATAAATCTCTACAAATTTCTAACGACATCATCAGATTATTATCTGTAGATAAATCATATCTGGAGGCTCGGCAGTGCCCCAGTCAAGTCAAGTAGCCGGTAGTCCTAGCATATCTCTACATTTCTTGAAGCGATCCGCGACATATCCGACCCTCTGTAACTTTATTGTGAACTAAGCTAGAAACTTGAATTATCAGGTGAAAGAAGACATATCAACACATGATTTATTCGTGAAATATCAAGCATTTATAGCTCATAGTTTACTAACTATTACCAGTCAAATTCTTCGATTTCATCTCTGAATAACTCACTAATCATCAAGATTCCAAAATACTTCTAGCGGATACACAAGCTTCAGATTTTGAATTACGTTGGTGTTTAGCCTATAGGGGAAGAAAAAATTCAATAATCTTGAATTTTCAATCCGGTTACTTCAAAATTCAGAAATGCTTTTTTACGGTCTACAAATCTGATCTAAAACTCAAAATTTTTATTTTTTCACACCATAAACCTTGGGATTAGAAAAGTAAACCATTTACGTTCGTGATTCATATATCGTATAGGGAGAATTGAAAAATATATAGAATAAAAAATTTATGAAATTGCTACATTTCTGTTACCTATTTATTTCACCAATTGTGCAACATATGACAGTTCAATATGATAAATTTCTAGATATGGTTAACCAGCTACCCACCAATTCAAAATAGCTTTCGAACTGTCGAGCAATTTAATCAACGTAAGCCCACTAGAAATATTTGTTCTTCACAGGCTAATTGTCTTTTGTTCGAATCGATAGGAGGATTAAACTATTGACGATCTCTTTGATGTCAAAAGAAAGTTATGAAAGATTCATCAGAACAAAATTGAAAAAAGCAAATTTTGGGAAGTCAACTCTTTTCAAATTGCACCTCCCATCTTTCTACATCATTTTATACATTCTGTCATGAAAGTACCGGGAATTATCGATTTAAATCTGGCGGGGCAATGAGGCAGGTAAAATTTTTTTTCCTAGGTTGGTACCACTGTCCTTAATTACTATGCCAAGCTTGAGCGGGATCTGTCAACTAGTGTGTTTGCAACAGCTGATTAAGTCAGTCGATATCAGAGTGCGTGCCTATTTTTACTATGGGTGATTACGTTGAGCAAACAATTTGTTTAAAGTTTTGTGTTGCAAATGAATTTTCGTGTGCCGATGCATTGAAAATGTTGCAAAAGGCCTTTGGTGATAATGCTCTATGGAAAACTCGTGCATATCAGTGGTACAGAGCCTTCAAGGACGGTCGTGAAGTGGTCGCCCATCGACGGCTTCGATCGAAGATAACGTCGATAAAATTAAGGAAAGGGTGCTGGAAAACCGTCGTACCAGCTTGAGAGAGATAGCACATGATCTTAAGATATCCCACGAGTCCGCACGTACGATTTTGATTGGTATTTTGGGCATGAGAAAGGTGGCCGCACGACTCGTACCGAAAGACCTGAATTTTCTTCAAAAACGTCATCGCAAACAGGTTGCTTCAGACATGCTGGATCGCTGTAATTCCGATTCTACATTCATGGAACGCATTATAACTGGTGATGAGACCTGGATCTACGAGTATGATATGCAAACAAGCCAGTAATCATCGGAATGGGTGGCAAAAAATGAGCCGAAACTGAAAAAACCACGCCAAAGCCGCTGGAAAATGAAGGTGATGCTCATTGTTTTCTTCGATATCCGTGGCGTGGTGCACTACGAATTCGTTCCAGAGTGTCAGACGGTAAACAAGGAGTATTACCTAGGCATTATGAAACGTTTGCGTGAGCGTATCCGTAAGAAGCGACCAAATTTGTGGGCGAACAACTCATGGATTTTGCATGACGATAACGCGCCTTCTCACCGAGCTACGATTGTGACTGACTTTCTCGCCAAAAACTCAACAAACGTGCTTCAGCAACCACCGTATTCGCCGGATTTGGCTCCCTGCGACTTTTTCCTCTTTCCAAAACTAAAATTGCCCCTTCGTGGCACACGTTTTGAGTCGATTGAAGCCATAAAACAAAATTCGGCGCGAGAGCTAAAGTCCATCCCGGAAAGCGCCTATAAAAAATGTTTCGATAATTGGAAGTGCCGTTGGCATAGATGTATTGGAGCAAATGGAGCCTATTTTGAAGGCGACCCAATAAATTTTGACGATTAAATGTAAAAATGTTGTTTTAATTGAAAATTCCCGGTACTTTCTTGACAGAGTAGTATAAACCTTGAAGGAAATGAAAAACGCTACGCTTGAGTTTCACAAGATTAACTGTGCTGTTCATATGCAGGGTGCATATAAAAGAAAGAAACTCTATGTGGCATGCTTTCAAAATGATAGGCATTTAAAAAAATTCTGAAAATTCTACATCCTGTGACGGTCTTTTTACTCTTGTTGCGACAATTCTTCACTTTTATTAAATATTGTTTGTTAATGTAACTCTGAAGGATTTTTCTCTAAACTGTTATCAAAATTGCAAGTTGGTTTGATTTGAGCATGAAGAAAGTTTATTCTGCGTTGGTAACGTGAAAATATCGAGATTACATTTCTTTACTTGAATTAACTCGCAAAGGTATGTCTTGTATATATTTGCATACTCTAGATGGCGTTAGTGTATTACTAATATCTTGGAGTCTCTGTGTATGTATTTTGCATACTCTAGATGGCGCTAGTGTATTATTAATATCTTGGAGTCTCTGTGTATAGTGAAAATAGATTCTTGGCAGATTTGAAGTCACTAGCATGCATTGGACTGACGAAAACGAATCAGTTTGAAACGTGTGCATGTCTGCAATTTTCCTCTGTGATCTACAAATCCTTGAGTTTGTGAGAATATAGAATTGTTATACAGATGTATGTTACACTGTCTCGATTTCTAGAACTTTCTATTACCATAACTCATACTCCTTATATTAATAAGGAGTATGAGTAATGATTTGAGGGAGATAAATTTGTTGAAACGGGAGTATTTCCAAAAAAAATTGTCTTCAATTTCAGCAAGAATTTACCGAGTATTATACCATTTTGGAATCCTTACTAAATGCGCCAAATTTAGACGTCACTTGCCATTCTCGCGTAGTACAATTTATTTTCAGTACAGCCAGTTAATCTGGGAAAAATTTTTATTTTGAATTTTTTCAAGGGGGAACTTTCTATGTCTCTTTTTCATCCAAGCTGCAGCAGCTGGTTACAGAATTTTGATAACAGCATTATTCAGGGTTACCCAACAAAGAAAATATTTGGAAAAAGTGAAGATTTGTGGCAACAGGAGTAAAAAGACCGTCACAGGATGTAGAATTTCTAGAATTTTGAAAGCATGCCACTACTTACCTCGTTACCCAGTTCCGGCGTTGATTTCTGCGATACTCTGTATACGTATATATTTTTATATATTTACATTTGAAAAGCACAATGAAAAATAAAACCTACAGTACGTGTACGTTTATATATAATTGGTGTGTTGAACGATGAATAGAGTACACAGGTCACAGAAGTATCAAAATTCTTCTTCTTGACAATCTCTAATGGAATTTGAAATCTTCTCTATAATCCTTAATAGATTTTCTCTGTGCAAAGAGAAGAATTCAGACTTTTGATTTATCAGCTGATAACGTCAAAATAAAATTGAATGTTTCGATTTTAAACTTATCAGATAGAAACACGTGTGTAAGGGACAATATGGGTGGATTTTTCCCCAACCTATTCTGTATTTTGTATGAATATTGAAAGTTTTCCAGATTTCTGATATTAATTTCTAATTTTGCATATGTACTGTGGAATATACCCTTTATTTGGTCTCCAAATTCAAATAAAACATGAATCTTCATGTCAATAGCATACTATATCTTATGAAATTCAAGCCTAGGGATTTTTCTTTCCTTTCAACAACAACCAAATCACAAATTGATCATAAACGGGTTCATAAGTTAGGTTTGAGAAACTTTTCTACCGGCAACACGTGGATCAATTCCAAAATGTCTTGAAAAGCCGCCAGAAAAACTCGAAGCAGCTGCGGCATCCAGAATCCGCAGAAGATGATACCCACGAACGATTTCGCCTTCTGTCGCTTCCTACCGCCGCCTTCGAATTTCGGTCAATCCGATGTCAGAAAACGATGTAACGGGATGGTGGCTTCGAAACGGTCGATGATCTATGGGAATCAGGTGGACCTCCGTAAGAAAGAGAAAGGATTCAGACATCTCCACATCAGGCCGAGCAGCTTATTGTGCACCAGCAGTCCGGAGGATATTTATAGTAATAATGTTCAGCAGCAGAGCTACACGTGGAAATTTCACAGACCCAGGCCGAAATCAGTAAGGTATTGTTTTTATTTACAGTTGAGGAAACTAGGTGGCCCACACTCTTTGTTGTACGTGAATCAGACACAAACGGATGACACATAATTTGGAGATAATTACTACTACTTGTCACCATCGCAGTTGCTTTGGATTTGACAGTAGCTCGGATTGAATCAAATGTCTTCTGACAAGAGGTTTCATTTTTAATTAAGAGTTTATTTGATGCCTGTTTGGTCGTTGAGAAGAATTTTAAGGTACTTGTACCTACTGCTTCTAGTCCGGTCAAATAAGACATTAAAGGTTAAAAAAATTTTCATAGAGCTAAAAATTGATCGGAATCTTCAGAATACTATTATAAATTAATTGTGAAAAGTCCCCATCGATCCCTCTTGTGCAAAAAATTTTAATGATGATGAATGTCTGCATAAATGATTGTTTTGCGTTTTCCAGCTAAACGGTGAGTTTTACAGCAAAAATGATTCAGACAAAAATTGAAGATCACCTAATTCTCTACAAAAAATGTCTCTACACTTTTCTTCATAAGTATCGTTATTTCCGTGATATGGCGATTCAAAGAATTGAAAAAAAATTTTTTCTCGTGATATGCACACGTTTACACAGCATTATGAGGTAATATGCTTGGTGCTTTTTTACCGTGGTTTTCCTAGTAGGCCTATTCCACGATCTATTGTGATCTTATTGAATTTAAAAGCATTCCATGAAATATTTGCGAAATCGTAGTTTTGCGTAAAAAGAGCCAAAAGCAAACATTGGAAATTATCGTCCAATCAGGTTAATGTCTACAAAGTGTTCTCAAAAATCATCTTGAAAAGAATAACCAACATTTTGGATCAAAATCAACTACTTGAGCAAGCAGGATTTAGAACTGGCTACTCAACTATGGACTACCTATTCACTGTAACCCTGGTCATCGAAAAATACAAAGAATACAACAAACAATTGTACCTAGCATTTGTAGATTACAACAAAGTCTTTGATATGGTGCATCATACCTATCTCATAAATGCTCTAATCAATCAAGGTATACCAGAACCATACATTCATATCCTACAACAAATTTTTCATAACTGTTCAGCAAAAATCAAACTTCAAAATGTACTAAGGCCCTTTAAAATCGAAAAAGGTATACTCCATTTCCCCAAAAGCTATTTACAGCATTGTTAGAGCAAATATTCAGAACATTTGATTGGGGAAATCAACAAGGCATCAAAATCAATGGGAAATATTTATCTAATCTTAGATTCGCGGACGATATTGTGCTCTTTTCAGAAAGCCAAGAAGAACTTCAACAAATACGGAATGACCTGAATACTCATTATAGAGAAGCTGGACTAACGATAAATGAAACCAAAACTAAAGTGATGACAAACAGTGAAGAAGAATAAATAAAAATGAATGATAAAACCATTGACTATGTTCAGGAGTATTATTATCTTGGCCAGGTCGTTTTTTTTATAAATCGCCAGAAGAAAGAGATTAAGATAAGATTAGCAAACGCTTGGAATGGGTACTGGTCACTTGTGCTTATCCTGAAGGGTGACTTTTCCATGAATATCAAGAGGGAAGTGATGATTATGTGTGTATTGCCTGTTATCGTATGGCGCTGCAACCTTGGTCCCTGACTGAAAAACAAACACAAAAGTTAAAAGTATGTCAAAGAAGAATGGAAAGAAGTTTATTAGGAATAACATCAAAAGACCTAATAAGAAATATAGATATAAGAAAATCACAAATAAAAGACGTAGGCAAAGAACTGTTTAATTAAAAGTGGACTTGGATGTCAACTGGAAAAAAGACCAAGTTGGTGCAGGAATGGTATCCAAGAGATGGAAGAAGAAGCCGTGGTTATCCAGGAAGTAAATGGCAGGATTCTATTAAGAAAAATAACGAAATGTTATGGACACGAATCGCTCAAAATAGGGAACAGTGGAAGTAATTTGGAGAGGCTCCAGATGGGGATTGTATAGGCTCATGACTATGAAATACAAATAGACTAATGAAAATGATGAAATCTGTTTAAATTATGTAGTTTATCAATGAAGAAAGAATTAGGAAAAATTATTCGTCGGATTCATGATCGAATGGAGCTTCTAATATGTCTTCATCTTCTTCTTCTTCCTCCTGGATACAAATATTCTGTTCTAGTATCGATTCAACATTGGAGTACGATTGACCTTGAGAATCGATACATGTTAATGAGCAAAGCAACTCAACCTTTTTACAACCGCATTTAGCATTGCACCTTTTGTTGCAATTGCAATTGTATTGAGGAGTTTTTCTGGTGCAGGTGGGAGTAACGTATGAATTGGTTCCAGTTTATTGTCAACTAACTTCCAGCCCCAGTCTTCTGGATCCAATTTATTACCGAGCTACACTCGAACCTGATATATACACGGAATAAATGTTGTTGAGCAGAAGCAGAGATTGGAGGAAGACAAGCTAATTGCAATTGTCTTGTAGCATGGGTTTATTTTTGCAAAATATATAAAATATGAGCGATAGCCTAACAGCATTTTGTTGAGTATGAAACGGAGCAGGTATACGAGCATCGCTACATGGCATTTGAATGAATGACGGATATTTCTCAAGGCCAAATGACTAAAAAAAACTAGCGACAGAGTTTTTGACCTTTTCTACAATTTGTATGTATAAGTCACAGGGACATGTACATTAATGTGCATATTACGATTAAAATGATTTTTTCATTTCTTTGAATCGCCGTATCACAGAAATGGCGATACTCACGAAAAAAGTGTACAAACATGTTTTGTAGAGAATTGGACAATCAACAATTTTTACTTAATTATTTCTGCTGTAAAACTCACCGCCTATAAAAAATGTTTCGATAATTGGAAGTGCCGTTGGCATAGATGTATTGGAGCAAATGGAGCCTATTTTGAAGGCGACCCAATAAATTTTGACGATTAAATGTAAAAATGTTGTTTTAATTGAAAATTCCCGGTACTTTCTTGACAGAGTAGTATACCATAGGACAGTCACTGGAAGTCAACTTATAGGCTCCAGATTTATTGTTTGATTATTAATGATCTTTGTTATTTTTTATATGAATCACTTAATACTAACCATTCTGAAAGATACAGTCGAGTTGAATTTTTTTTCAAAATACTTAGCAATATTAGATGGTTTTCCATAGTAAGGGAATTTTATGTTTTTTCTCGGTTTTAAGCATAGGGTATATTTCATTAATAGCATTTTTATATTTTTTTTTTGGCTAATGTGCTATCTATTATTAATGATGAATAACCGTTATAAGTTAATAATAGGTTATTATTTAAGATGCGCGGGCGTCTGTCCACCCTACCAATGCGTCCGCACGGACTATTGTGGTTCACCCCCAACGTGATCCAATTTTTGGATAAAACCGATAGACTTGTTCGGGGGTAATTTTTTCAGTTCGCAGTAGCCTCTGAGAGCTTGACTAAAGACCTCGAATCTGATGCGACTCACCGCTGGGCACTCTGTGACGATATTTCAGTGTCCTCAAGACACAATCTGCATTCATCGTCTTCAGTCAGACCAATTTGGTGCAAATGCGCTTTCAGTCTGCAGTGAACTGTCATAATTCCGAAAAATGTTCTTAGTTTGGCTCTATCCAGACCTAACGCTACCTTTTGTCGAAGCTGTCCCAAGCAACTCCTTCGAATGTTTCAGGCCAGGATGAGCAAATAAGTGACCCCTTCCCTGTCACCATAGGAGTACCCCAAGGGACGGGGCTAGGGCCGGTTTTGTTTTTGAGTTCGTAAATCACCTTGGGAGTATTGACATAGATGGAAAAATAACCTCTTACCCTGGTGAAACATGGACTGAGGTATTCGTAAGAGCCGAATTGGCAACTTTTATAAGATGTATGCATTATTCTTCATTTCCGATCTTTAGACAAAACACCATCAAGTCAAAGATAACTAGGACATGTAATAATTCCCAGCTCGTATCACACATTCTTGCTCAGCCAAATTCAACCAGAAAAGTCTGCCGTTCCCGCGATCCCGCTTTTAATTTTCCCGTTGTAGCTACAAAGTTACAGAATTTACGTCCGTTCGTATCGCCGCCATCTGAAATTAACATGAAACTTAAGTAATTGGTATTCTTGCGGAGAATTCAATTATCCACCGAGTGGAAGCATGGAACCACTCTCTGTCGCCTTCAGTGTCTACAGATTAATCCATTGCCTTTTTCGATTCGCGCCTGAAATAGGGACCACTGCGATATTAGGATATTTATATTCACGTCGTTATTACCGAGGCAGCGAGTGTCAATATTGATTACGAAGAAGTAAGAAATCGTTTGATAATATCTCCTTATTTATACCTGGGTATCAAGGTATCGAATATTAAACTTGACTTTGAATTCAGGGGAATGACTTCCTGCAATAACAATGGCATTAAATGGCGAAAAGAGTTTCGTGGAAGAGGTGCAGAAATAAATATTATTCTGACAGATTTTCCGGAATGTTAAATACCTGTTACTCGTAATTTGTTTGTCCTCCTCCAAGTGTTTGGTATATTAACATTCTTTCGGTTTGCGTAAGAAACTACACGAATGCATCTGAACTACCGGCTTGTGGTCTGGTCAATTTAGATATTCACCTTTGCATAAATTCCCAACAAGCTGAAAATTTACACGATTGTAAGGTCACCATTATAATGAATATGTGAAGAGTCCCTATCGATCCCATGTGTACAAAATTTTTATTGAAGGCAAAAATGGCACAAATGGGTTTTTTGGATTTTTCAGCGAAATAATTAGTTTTATGATAAAAATATCTCAGACAAAAATTATAGATGATTCAATTATCTGCGAAAAGTGTTCTCGAGTTTTTTTTATAACATTAACCATTCCTGAGAAAAAACGATTCCAGAATTCACTTCAGTTGTGTTCTCTTTAATAGGTACACGTTTGCAACTACCTTCAAGAGAGTCCTTTTTTTAACGTGTTTTTTCCAGTAGGCCTATTCCACGCTCCATCTCAGTAACATTTAATGAAATTTCGGTTGATCTGATCCATCGACATCAGAACAGGACCCATGCCACTTTCATAACTGAGTCTTTGAATAAAAATGTTGTAGCTTGACTAATTCTACGCCGAAATTTTTACGCTCGATTCTTTTCATATTTTCATCCAATTTATCTCCGCAAAAAATCAACAATTTTTTACAGAAAAATCTGACTCACTTACACGTGCTCGTACACGAGAAGAACTTATTTTAGATGTTCTAGCTGGTTCCTGTTCATGTTGCCCTTTTACTGCGTATTCTTTCGAGTGTACTGTTTACGATACTGCATATGAATTATTACTGATTTTCGTCTTTCAAGTAATCAGTAAATTCACCATCCCTTTGAAGACTTGCGTCAATTAACGTCTTCATGCCACGATCAACAGTAACACATTCTCTTGAAGGTGAAGGTTTATTGCAAATAAAACTCAATTTCGACATATCTAAAAAAGGAACTCAATACACCACAATTTTCAATAGAGGATATTCGAAATAACTGTGTACACACAGCTTCAAAAGTCTTGGTCTCGCTAGGTTTCTCAAGAAATAAACAATCTATGTTCTGGAAATGAGAAGAATATTTTCCTCCATTTCAACTGCAATATATTTGATAGAAAATCTTTGTTTGTTACTCTTTGTTTTATGCAGGATGAGACAAAATAGGAAAAATGAGAAAAAATCGAAATTCATCGATTATTGATTTTTGATTAATTATAGTTATTCCACAACCGAATCCAAATTCATTAGTACATATTACCACCTCTTCTTTCAATCAACTGCCCAATACGCCTAGGCATCCTACGAATCAAGTCATTAATGAAATTTTCAGGCATATCGTTCCATTCTTCCTGAAGGGTTAAACTCAATTCCTGAAAAGTTGAAGGTGGGTTTTGGGGATTTCATATTGCTCTCCCGAAGTTATCCCATACGTGCTCAATTGGATTCATGTCTGGTGAGTTTGCTGGCCAGTTCATTCTCTGGATATTGTTCTCTTGAAGAATGTTTTGAACCCTTCGTGTGCGGTGTGGTGGGGCGTTATCGTCCTGATAAATAAAATTATCCCCAAATTCGTTGCGCAAAGGAACAATTGATGTTTTCTACGTAGATGGCACCAGTCATTGTTTGTTCAATGATAATAAGAGGGGTACGGCGACCGACCATTATAGCCCCCCAGTACATTATTGATCCTCCTTGAAAGGGGACAATTTCCCAGGCGAAATTGAGTCGTTTGGGTCTTCCTGGACATGTTCAAACCCTTTCTCATCGACTATCACTTTGTAAACCGAATCGTGACTCGCCCGAAAAAACTACGTTGCGCCATTGTGGTAATAGCCAGTCTTGGTGGTGTTCTGCTCATTGTTGACGGGTATCTCTATGTCCAGGTGATAGCCGAGGTACTCTTAAAGGTTTTCCTGCGCTTAAATTTGAGGAATGGAAACGTCTCCTGGATGTACTGGTTGAGACTACCCGTCTATAGGTCCTCAAAAAATGACTTCGAATGGCTGTTACAGATACCGTTCGTTTCCATCGAGTAAAATTTGCGATATAATCATCTTCCCTTAAAGATGTTACTCTGGGTCGACCAGGCAACGCTGCCGGTTTCCAGGAAAAAGCCACTATGCGCCTTACTGAAGTCCGTGAAATATTCAAACGTTGCGCAATCTAGTGGTCGGACAAACCTTCTTGATGTAGGGCTACTATTCTTGCTCGGTCAAACTGAGAAATTGGATGTCCCTAACATTTTCCACGGAATATTCTCAATATTACAATTCTCGTTATTCGCTGAAATCTGATTAACTTCGAATACACCTGTATTATCCCGAACAAGAAACATTTTTTGCTGGTTTATTGTTTTCATTGAAGTGATAAGATAGGAAGATTCCACAGACAAAAAATTGTCATGTTACATGCAACAAGTTGAGAGTTAATAGGGGGCCAAGATTTTTGACGATATGTGTATTGTCACTACCAGGGAATGTTCAAGACTAACGGTAATTTTATTGGAACCTTAGGAATATGAGCAGGAAGACGAATACTGTCTCATAGGCAATTGAACAACAGACAGATGTTGCTCAATGCCATATAGTCACATAAAATGCAGGACTCGGTTTCTTTTCAGTTCATATTATCGGAAATATCATTCAGTCTTAATGTATTACACTATCCGTGATTAAAAATAATTATCGAGAAGAATTGAAAAGCGGTCGCTCCATACGCACTGTATATCTATATATATATATATGTATATACAAAAAAAAAGAAATTTTTAATACTTTTCAATCATTATTTTCAAACAAGGATTAGTTACGCAGTAATAATTAGTCAGTTAGAATCGAACCATCATGATCTAGATGAATGGGTACTCAAAAGCACCTTCCGCCAATAAGAAGCCATCATAAATTTTCAATTTACCATTTTTAAAGGTGAGAGTGAAATAAATAGGGAATATCCTGAAAGGCAACAATCAAGTTCTTTGTACATATTATCGATTACATTTGTTACATTAACAAAGGTTCCTGCAAGAATATTTTCTGCTGGAAATCAAAGAACTCCAATTATCCCGCAATCTCGTTTCAGTTTGCTTCGCGGGGTAATAACTTACCAGCAGAAGAGTTCTTTATCTCACCACAGAGCCTGAGCTTTATGTGAACATTATGCATAAATTATTAATAATTATCCATTTTCAATCTTATTTCCTCACGTAAGGAAGTAGTCTTTTTGTTGAGTCGCTCGTCCAGACAGCTGCTGCAAAGATCAAAAGTGTTCCATTACGCTAATCACTTAATGGCAGGGCGGAAAAGGAAGATTAACTTGCTGTAACCTACATAGACTATCAGTTATTTCACGCATACATATCAAATATCCCTAGAGACACCCGTACGAATATTTGTCACGGAAGTCTGAGCGCGTACAAACATTCAATAAAAATACAACAGATATAATAAGAATGATATGCTGGCTTTGGCGAGCATCACTATGAAAGCATTTCCGGGTGTTGCTGCTGGGAGTATTTAGAGCGTTGCTGGTGGATGCAATTATAAATTATTAAGTATGAGTTCATACATTCCAGAAGCGCAATACCTACAAATTATTTTTGTTCTTATTCTTTCCCAATACTCATGGATATTATTGTAGACTGTACACGTGCTCAGAATCTGGCAGTATTAAAAATGGTGCAGTTATTTAACTATGGGGATATAAAGGAACTCTTCGTTATAATAATAATAAGCTTCAATTGTTATAACAGCAGTTGGTAACAACATACATAAAGAGTTCAGATTTCCCATTTAGGAACCTTATAGCCTTACATCTAACAATTATATTGATGTGCAACTGAGAGGAGCGCAAACATATGAAACTTAACATCTTCTTTGACTATGAATAAGAGGAGAGTCATCATTGGGATATGAGAAGGATAATTGAAAAGGATTTTATCCCTGTAACCTCTAAAACAAGATCCTGAATGAAAACTTCAACCTATCATTGTGGTTGGAACAGATGTTTTTTGTGATGACTCTTGAATGAAGAGTCGTTCTGTTTGTATCCCCCAGCAAATTTAGCGAAACTGAAACCATGTGAGAAAAAGATCTTTTATAAAATTCCTTTCGATGTTGTGGTATCGTGACAAAATGTCTATGACGCAGATTGAAGCCATGAATGTCACATCTATATTGGATCCTCTCATAGAGGTAACGCAATTGCTTGTAATTAAGAATCTTGAAACCAAGATACGTAAGGTGTGATTTATACCGACATATTCAGTCAGCCTGATCGCTTTAGTGAAGGTGTAATATGATCTCTCCTTCTCACTCCATACATGAGTCTTAAGCAGCTGTTTTGAATTCTTTGGATACGTTGTTTATCAGCACCTTCCAGACAAGGATAGTGAACAGTGTGACAGTGACTGAATTGGGACAAAATAAGTGAGTCACAGAGCATCTTGAGAAAGACCATGTTGGAAGGTATAAACAAGTCTCAACGAGTAATAGGCTAAACCAAGTTGGTTGTTCACATGTTCGTGGAAGCGGAGCTGAGAGATAATAACAAATCCCACGTTTCAGTATGTCTTAGAGAAAATTATGGCTACATGATTAATTTCAATATTCAAAGAGTTTTAGCCTTTTTTATTACCAAATACCTACTTCTCAGAATTAAGTGTGAGGGGTCTTGTGAAACCGGTATAAATCTGAATTGATTAATTCATTGGCCAGAGAGATTTGACTCAAAAGAATGGAGAAGTACAACTGCGTGTCGTCGGCATAACAATGAATCTTGCAGATCTTAAGGCATCTATGGAAGTTGATTGTATAGATGATATACAGAAAAAGGGATGCAGTACTTCTCTGGGGATTCGAATTCTCAGATCTAGAGCTGTTAAATGTTGTCGTTAGAAACCACCTGTTGAAATCTCCCCGATAGGAAAGACCGGGCTAGATTTCTAGCGCTGTCACTGAAGCCCACACCTCGTACATTAACGAATGCGAAAAGGAGTCGAATGCTTTGCTGAAACCCAGCGTCATAGGGCAGTGACCATATCATTGTCGTTAATCACGATCCAAACCCTATGCTGTCTCGCAACTGTGATATTTTCTCATGTCAGATAGATTCATTGGTAAGATGTTATACCTCGATACAAAAGATCTGATGTTGCTCTCCATAATTCTCTCAAGAACCTTTGAAACAGTAGGCAATATGTTTATTGAGCTTAAGTGACTTAAATCGGTAGGGTTATCAACTTTGGTAGGGGTAGCATAAAAGCAGATTTCCAGTGGCTGAAGAAATACGAATTGAGAATGTATTTATTGATAATGTGGATTATATAAGAGATGATGAATGGTATCTAATTAAGCACAACTTTTCATCAAAATAAGAACGAGAAAAAGGTTGTTTGAATTTTTTAAAATTGAATAAGGTTTGTTGACCTTTATCAGGTAGTAGGATCCTCTTCCATCGGCCCTTGTCCATTACAATGATGTTGCCTCATAAGTACTCTCCATTTTCCGTAGAAATCTTAAGGGGACAGTAGTGACCCGAAAAGTAGTCTGACAAATATCGCTCCGACATTAGTTGCGGTAGAATTTTTACCTGTCTCATTATATAACTCCGAGTTAGTCAAGGCTATTTTTACCTGTTGCGCTTTGACCAAGGGATCACCGCATCAACCATCTGCTCTTCGAAAATATGAGTCAACGTTCACTCAAATCACAGTCAGCGTATTGACCCGCTTCTATTTACTTGAATATGTAGGCCGGCAGCTCAGTGGTACAGTTTAGGACTTCTATTTGGACGGGTGTCGGCTACCATTTCACTGTTGGGTCGAAAACTAACAGTTCCGTGACCTAAAGTGACGCAAGATCGCAGTAACAAAGCCTACCCAGAACACAACTGAAGCTTTTGGGGGATCTTTACAGAAGATCTAGGAGTATCAGGAAAATAATAATAGTGAAATAATAGTTATAGCCAGCGCTTCAACCCTCTTCTATTCACTCAGGTCACATCTAGCACAGATCTCTCTCGCTACAACACTACACGCATTCGAAGGAAGAACTCTCTTCGCACTCAACTCTTACTTCTCAAATTTCATCTCAAGTTCACCCTGTGATGATAATACAATACCCAATTGAGAGGCCTGAAAGTGAATGTATTATCTATAACATTTACATTTGTAATTAATTCTAGCCCAATATTTTTGTGGAGTGGTGCTTTCTTCCGTTAATTTCTATATTCTTTAAAGGAAGGCTCACCTTTGAAAATCCCCTGCATAATAATCTTCCATTCCTTGATGATGTTTCGTTCCCATACCCAACTAAATAATGCACCATCGGACCCTTTCATGTTTTCCAGATAGACGAAAGGCCAGATTACTTATCGACCACACACTCGATCATGCTCTGATAGAAGCCGTCGTTTTAATAACGAACCGCAAAATTGCAATGATGTCATAGTTGAACACCTACCGCACAGTTTTCATTCCTTTTCATTCGTCCTCTTCAGCCGTCATAACCCCAATGTGTTGCCTCAGTCGCCCAACGGAGATCGAAGTGTGTCATATAGCCAGACATCGCGCTTTCCGTTTTTTCAAGTGTCGCGATAGACAGCATGTCTCCCATACCAAAAATCTAAACAACATTTAAATCGTGCATGCCTTCGAGCGATTGTTGCTGGTTTTGTAATAGGTATGTATGTTTCCATATAAATATCGTTTGATCGCTCGCCTGAGAATATCATTCCACTATACGTGATGCCTTTATCCAGATTACATGGAATACGATGTTTCCCAGTTCGTTCTCTGGAATACTTCTTGTGATTGCACGGATGAAAGTACGTTTGATATCGATTCCATGTTGTGTAGAATTTGATGGATTTCGTCTCGCTATTCCTATTATATTAGTCCTTCCGACTGGATAAAACTAGGATCAAGTTTTGTTATCAAATATATACAGGGTTTTTCTAAAAATAAATTCATGCACCTTCAAGAGTCTAATACTTTGAGTGGAAATAACATTCTTAAAACATTGATATATGTAATAATAACTAACAAAAAATCGAATAAAAACATAAAACAAATTCTATTTATTCATATCAGATTGGATTTATCGCTAGGTAAACATATTGACTCTTGATACATAATCTCATACATGATAATCTTCAAATTCAGCTTTTTTTTGAGCCTGAGAAATTTCTGCAAGCCTTAGATATGGTGACCAGTGACCTCCAGAGATTTTCAGAATGATGTGAAAACAATGGTTTGCATTTGAATGCTAGCAAATCTAAAACATTGTTGATAGGTACATATAATGTCCGTGAACTGACATCAAAATTTTGTATCTCTGGACGGTATCTCCTTGAAACGGAAAGAAGTTTTTAGACGATTGAGGGAAACTGGTTCCTTAAAAAAAAACGCTCGTGATACTGGACGTCCAAGATCTGTAAGTACTCCAGAAGTTGAAGAACAAATTGTAAATATTGTAATTGGAAATCCCCGTACAAGTGTAAGAAGAATTTCAGCGGAAGTAGGAATAAGTGGCCCCCTTGTCTGGAGAAATATGCATCAACAACTTATCTATCCATTCCATATTCAACGCAAGCTCTTAATCCTCCTGATCATCAACCCAGAAGGACATTCTATCAATGGGTTTTAAAAAAGATTCCTGAACATCCTCATTTTACAGCTAATATCCTTTTCACTGATGAAGCCGGCTTTACGAAAGATGGAATTCTTGACTTTCATGATAGCCATATTTGGACGGTTGAAAATCCACACGCCATTCATGAATCCAGGCATCAACGGTGTTTCAGTATAAATATCTGCCTAGGTATTTTAGGAGATAGTTTGTTAGGACCAGATGTTTTAACATAGAATTTATCAGGAACCTAACATTATTCAAAATACCTTGTCGGATTTTCTAGACGTAGTACCTTTAAATCAGTGGATGAATATTTGGTTTATGCAAGATGGAGCGCCCCCATATTATACACTTGCTATTAGAGAACATTTAGATCAAACATTTCCCAGCAGATGGATAGGAAGAGGAGGCCCAGTGCCATGGCCCGTTAGGTCTCCCGATTTGAATCCGTTCGACTTTTGTATTTGGGGTTTTTTGAAAAGTTTAGTGTATGCAACGTCAGTGAATAACATCGAAGAGTTCCAACATCGAATTGAACTATCCTGTCAAACGATCCGAAAACAACCAGGTCTTTTCGAAAGAGTACGTAATTCCTTCATGCGACGATGTACTTCCTGCATTGAAATTGCTGTGGTCATATGGAAAATCTTCTGTAAAACACTAGAAGTCAAAAATAAATCGAATATCTTCTGTAATTTATCGTATTTGGTTGGGTCAGTAGTTAATATTTTTAAAACCGAAAATAGTTCATATCTCCAAAACGGTTCATTTGCGGACCCAGGTTTATATGAAACATAAAAAAAAAGTTTAGGTATGTGGCTCAATGAGGACTGGTCGTTTTCGCGGCATGTATGTTTATACTGCAAATGTTTTACATGAAGAGGAGTCCCCAGGTGCACAAATTTGAAATTGATCGGACTAAAAACTTGCATTTTGTTGAGGCTCTGGTTTGCCCCAGTATTGATTTTTGTATGGCATTCTAGTACAAACAGATATTAACAAATACAAGATATTGAAGTTATAGAATTCCTGTTTGCGATCCGTTTGCAACTTCCCTTATCGAGATCACATCACTCCGTATAGGACGATGCTTGGCGAGATGGACGTAGATCAGAAATTTAGATACCTCTTTTCATTGTTCTTATTTAAACTGTTAATAAATCTGTCTCTCCCTTACCTTTTCAACAGACTGCTCATAAGAACATCTGTTCATGATTTCCCTTGGCGGAGTAATGCCTACCCAAACACAGAACACTAAGTTTTGAGCTTCGATTTCCTTTGCTTCACATTTTATTAATAGTAATATTCAACTTTTCGATCGATGCTATTCTGTTGGGGTCTTCAAAAAAGATATGTACTAATAAATTATGTCATAAAATGTGCTTTAGGGATTTATATCGTTTTCCGATGTTGATCGATATTCTATTTCTTTTGTAAGATGTATTTTTTCTTGATTTATGTATGCTCCAATTTTTTTTATATTTAAAGTGCGTAAATGTTAATTCTCAGTGTCAATATTGTCCACGGGTGTTCACTCTGGTGGAATAGAAGAATGAAAGTATTATTATTTATATTCAGAAACTGAACCACTTCACCCGTAACTTCCAACAAGTTCTTTACACAGTTTTCAATTAATAGAAGACATAAATGGCTGAATATCTTACAAATTAAATAGAGTAATTGCATTATATCGGGTGTTTTTTTTAGAGTGATAGAACTTTCGATAGGGATAACTGTGATTTGACAGAAGGTAGAAGCCATGTTGTTTTGACATTTCTGTTCAGTAAGCATTGACAAGTTTTCATGGAGAGACTCACGCCGCAACAACGTTTACAAATTGTTGAAATTTATTTTCAGAATCAGTGTTCTATTCGCCAAACTTATAGAGCACTTCGTGAAGTTTATGGCTTACATAATCGCCATTCACACAACAACAACAAGACAAAGAACTGTGCGTACGATAAGAAAATATCGCTGCTGTAAGTCATAGTGTTAATGATGATCCAGATTTGTCTATTCGTCGACGTTCACAACAAGTTGGACTCTGTGCATCCACTACATGGAAAATTTTGCGTAAAGATCTTGGTCTACACCCATACAAGATCCAACTGGTTCAAGAACTAAAGCCACTTGACCATAATAAGCGTCGTTTATTTGCTGATTGGGCCCTAGAACAGCTTGAAGTTGATCCACTTTGATATCGTAAAATTGTGTTTAGTGATGAAGCTCATATCTGGTTGAACGGGTATGTAAACAAGCAAAATTGTCGTATCTGGAGTGAAAACAATCCTCAAGAAGTTCTGCAGGTTTCATTGCAATCTGAAAAATGCACTGTATTATGTGCTTTACACTCTGGAGGCATCATCTGTCCATATTTCTTTAAAAACGATGCTGGAGCTAATGTTACAGTGAATGGTGCTCGTTACAGATCGATGATCAATGATTGTTTGTTTCAAAATTTGAATGATATCCACCCAGAAGTGATTTAGTTCTAACAAGATAGTGCTACATCTCATGCTGCTACCGTAACAATTGTTTTATTGAAAGAAAGATTTGGCGATAAGATTCCTTCCAGAAATGGTCCAATTAATTGGCCTCCAAGATCATGCGACATAACCCCACTGGATTATTTTCTTTGGGGTTATGTCAAGTCATTGGTTTATGCTGATAAACCAGAAACAATAGACTCTTTGGAAGCCAACATAACTGGTGTTATTGATGAAATAAGGCCTGAATTACTCGTAAAAGTGTTCCAAAATTGGTCTGATCGAATGCGGACCTCAGAGCTTTGGTGGACATATGCCGGAAATTATTTTTTAAACATAAATGTCATAAAATTATCTTTCAAATAAAGAAAATTTGGCTTCACTTTTAACTTAATGGTGTTTTATTTCAAGTTAAAGATCACCTTAAGTTTCACCCCAAAAAAAACATCCGATACCACGCTACAAATTTCCATTCTATAGAAATGCTTAGTCATGAATATACAATAAAATAATAAGAATCAGTTTTTTCTTGATAGAAGGATAAGTTCAAAATGAATATCAAAACAGAATTAATCTGTTAGTCTTCTACAATTTTATTTAAAAATTTCTTTTTTTAGATTAAATTAATGTCTATAATAAGCACTGCTTATTTTCAATAGACGTATAAAATCAAAATTTACTATACAATATCAAGTGGAATGAAAAAAACCCAAATACAAAACAAAAATAAATTGTTAATTAAAACTAAAAATTAAAAAATAAGTAACATTGAATGTTTTTGAAAACAAAATTTTAGAAGACTAACAGATTAAATCTGTTTTGATATTCATTTTGTAATTATCCTTCTATCACGAAAAAAACCGCTTCTTATTATTTTATTTTATATATAATATATAATTATATTAGGTTTTTGAATACAGAAATTTATTCTACAGTATCCAGTGGTTTTAGGAATGCCTTACAAACTTTGTGTGATTTCTGTGTTTAGCATAGAACATAGAGTACTTTGGATATTAGATGCACTTACCTATTTTAAATTTGCATTCACAGAGTTTTCAGAAATTGTTTGGTAAGATTACAAGTTTATTTCTTTTTATTTTATTTGATTTTATTTGTCAAATGTAAAGTTGAACTGACCTTATCTGAATTATAATTATTTTTGAGGATGTGCTACATGTTCTTGAGAGTTTTTGAAGTAACTTATTTAAATATTTAAACATATTAAATATTTCAAATAAATTTGTTTTGGAAAAGTTCATAAATTGTGTTGTGTATTTTTGAAAAAGATTTAGTTTTCATAAATATAAGGGCAGAAACTTGACATTTTGTCGAATGCTATAGGCTAAACAGTTTATTTTTGTTGGGTTTTTTTTTTAATTCCACTTGATATTGTATAATAAATTTTGATTTTATACGTCTATTCAATATAAGCAGTGATTATTATAGACATTAATTTAATTCAAAAAATGTTTAAAAAAATGTTTTTGAAAATAAAGTTGTAAAAGACTAACAGATTAAATCTGTTCTGATATTCATTTCATGAATATACGTTTCAAAAATATTTTAAATAATCCATTATTCTTTGGCATAAGTGAATTATTTAGGAAAGTGCCTATGCTGAAGGCAATACTGTAAATTTTGATGAATAATTCATATTTTGTGTTTCATTGACACTGTGTACTCCTTATAACTTCTTGAACAATCTGTTGTTCCCTACTTACCGAAACATTAGTTCGATCACAAGCTGTGTTTAACTCCCGGTGATGCTATGAGAAACACTCGACCAGTTATATTTATAAGTTACCTGTATAATTAATTTATTTAACCTTGTTATAGCCGTCCCGTTCGTAAGAAAGGCGGTGAATGTATAAAGTATTAATATTGTCATAAATTTCAGGATTAAGTGGTGTAGATAACAACACTGTTCTCATTGTGATTCTTTAATTGTTGGGAGTCTTCTTTTTCTCGGACTCTTCCATGCATTGTTTATGATGCCGTTAATATTTAATGGTTTATTCTGTGGTGCTTCGAAGTGCTTCCTCAAATTAACGGTCTTCAGTTGTAGTGAATCCTTTCGTCATCTTTCGGTAATTGGATCTCCTTATATTTTACGGTCCCTGTTCGTGATTACTTCGAGTTTATTCCTAATTAGATCTTATTGATGGTGTGGATGAGATAAGCTGACTGTATGGTCCGAAACATGTGTTGTTCAGTGTAATTGAAAAAATCGGCGTCAAAAGTTTTGAGTAGTACCCAAAATTTCGAATGTTAATCAAATGTTCGAATGGTGTTGGTTTTTACTTGATAGAAATCCATTGCAAACTTAATTAAATAAAACACACATCGGGTGTTTTTTTAGAGTGATAGAATTTTAAATTGAAATAGAACACATTTAAATTAAGATTGAAGCCATTTTTTTTTATTTGAAAGAAAATTTTATGACATTTATGTTTTAAAAATAATTTCCGGCACATGTCCACCAAGACTAACTCTGAGGAACCGCATTCGTCCAGACCTCTTTTGGACCACTTTTTCGAGTATTTCAGGCCATATTTAATCAATAACACGAGTTATGTTGGCTTCCAAAGCGTCTATTGTTTCTGGTTTATCAGCATAAACTAATGACTTGACATAACCTCAAAGAAAATAATCCAGTGGAGTAATGTCGCATGATCTTGGAGGCCATTCTCGAAATAATGTTATTGCCAAATCTTTCTTTCAATAAATCAATTGTTACGGTAGCAGCATGAGGTGTAGCACCATCTTATTGGAACCAAAACATTTCTGGGTCGATACCATTCAAGTTTTGAAACAAATAATCGTTGATCATCGATCTGTAACCAGCACCATTCACACAAACATTAGCTCCAGCATCGTTTTTAAAGAAATTTTGACCAATGATGCCTCCAGAGTGTAAAGCACAACATACAGTAGTGCATTTTTCAGGATGCAATAGAACCTGCAGGAATTCTTGAGAATTGTTTTCACTCCATATATGACAATTTTGCTTGTTTACATTGCCGTTCAACAAGAAATAAGCTTCATCACTAAACACAATTCCACGATAAAAAGTGAATCAACTTCAAGCTGTTCTAGGGCCCAATCAGCAAACAAACGACGCTTATTATGACTTTAAATTCATAATTATATATTATAACCTCTACAAACTATATACAGAAACTATCAAATTGATATCCTTATATATAATCAACATAAAATATATTTCAATGTCTCGGAAAAAATCTTTTACATCCCGACATGAAATTTATTAATACAAATGTATTAACAAAAACTATATAAGTATGTATATTAACATAAAAAAACAAGAACATCCACTATTCTAAAATTATTTCGGCCTATCTGACCTCATCAGAAATGTTTTGAATTCAGATTCAAGTATATAACAAGATCAAAATTCAACTTACCAAAATAAGATGAAACCTGGAACGAATAAACTTCAAGTAAGCTTTAAAGTATCCAAAATGAAACAGAAATGATCAACGTATTGTTACGTATAACCTATAACTATTTGTACTCGGAACACAGAAAAACAATAACAAAACTTATTCACCCCAAATAATGTCCCATAATGAGAAAAGTAACCAGAATTTCGGAAATAATAAATAATTGATCCACAATATATTCCTCAATTATTTATTATTTTTGAAAATCTGGTTATTCTTCTTATCATGGGACATTATTTGGGGTGAATAAGTTTTATTATTGTTTCACTGTATGATGTGCTTTACGCGCTAGAGGCATCATCGGTCCACATTTCTTTAAAAACGATGCTGCAGCTAATGTTACAGTGAATGGTACTCGTTACTGATCGATGATAAATAATTATTAGTTTCAAAATTTGAATGGTATCGACCCAGAAGTGTTTTGGTTCCAACAAGATGGTGCTACACCTCATGCTGCTACCGTAACAATTGAAAGAAAGATTTGGCATTAACATTATTTCGAGAAATGGTCCAATTAATTGGCCCTCAAGATCATGCGACATAACTCCACTGGATTATTTTCTTTGGGGTTATATCAAGTCATTGGTTTATGATGATAAAACAGAAACAATAGACGCTTTGGAAGCCAACTTAATTCATGTTTTTGATAAAATAAGGCCTCAATTACTCGAAAAAGTGGTCCAAAGTTGGTCTGGTCGAATGCGTTTTCTCAGAGCTAGTCGTGGTGAACATATCCTGGAAATTATTTTTGAAACATAAATTTCATAAAATTATCTATCAAATAAAAAAAAGTTTGGCTTCAATCTTAATTCAAATATGTTTTATTTCAATTTAAAGTTCTAACACTATGAGAATAACACCCGATGCGTCTCGCCCACGAGAGTTGGGTTAAAGTGTAAATGTAGTCTGTGCAGGAACGACCTGCTCTAAAGCTCTCTTCCTTGAGTTGATAGGGGTATTCTTCAAAATAATGGTTTGGGGACCAATATATCAGCGTGGTGCTACGCCTCTCTGTATTGTTGATGGTACCATCAATAGTGAAAAGTATTGTGGCATTCTAAACTATTTTCTCCTTGAAACGGCGCATGCTTTTTATCCAGAGGAGTGGCGTTTTCAACAGGATGATTCCAGATGCAATACTTGGGCCTATACTAAAGCTTGGATGCTAGAACACCAAGTGACAACCATTTTATGGCTAGCAGCTTCATCAGATCTGAGTCCCATTGAAAACTTATGACTAATGAATATTGAAGTTGAACGAGTACCGCCATAAAATAAAGATGATTTAATTCAGTCAGTTTTACAGTTCTGGACTACCATTACTGAAAATTATGGGGGTGATCTAGTTTCGGGTGTATTTCGACGTTTAGTCAAGTGTTTACAGTTAAATGGGAGTTGTATAAGTAAATAAGATGATTATTTTGTTATGATTTTCTAATTCAATAATCAAAAATATATACTAAATTATTAAAATTGAGCTTTGTTTTTTCCGGATTCTTTCTAGACAGACTATATATCCTGACTGCTCCGTGATCGAACCTTCGCCAGACTGAATGAACCGACTGCATAATTTCGAACAACACTTCCGATTTATTTCACTAGAATTACCACTTAGAGCGCATCCAAATGACTCTTTCACAGCATTAAATCATCGTGATTCATAAACAATTACTAATCGAGTTCCTCGGATATGGGATCTCGAGAGCTTTTAAGAGCACGATTCTCGTCAACGACCGTATTTTTATTTCGTCAAGTTCATTGGTTTTTTCTTGGCCGAAGATCAAGCTGACGCTTCCAAATTTACCGAGGTCTAATAATAATACGACAGTTATGTTTTGGATTATTACGATCCGTACAGTGACCTTAACAAATGTCTTCCGTTTCGATCGGACACAGTTATTTCGTTTATTTCGAGTAATTATCACGTTTACATTAGTATTCTGGCTTTGCGTCGTATTTACAGTTGTTTTTTCGTCATCATTTCATTCATAAAATCTTTTAAAACCACTTACTAACACAAAGAACTTCTGGGCTTCCCTACATTTTCGATGTTCGAATTAGTTATATTGATTCATAATATATAATATATATTTTTTAAACTTTTAGAATTAAATTAATGTCTTATAAGCACTGCTTATATTCAATAAACGTATAAAATCAAAATTCATTATACAATATAAAATGGAATAAAAAAACTCAACAAATATAAATTGTTAATTAAAATTTAAAAATAAATAATATTGAATGTTTCGTTCCAAGCATGCGCACCTGAACTCTTCAGACAGGCGAGGTGCGCACGTCTGCCTGTGACAAAACGTTTTGTTCCTGATCTTAAATTTATGAAAACTAAATCATTTCTATTAGGAGTACAAATAAGTTTCCGCCGTTTTTTAATACAAATTAAATATTTATTATAGAAGAACGATGTGAGAATAGCATTCAACAATGGTTTCAACCCAACCCTTATAGATGAGATGATGGTCAATAAACAGAAAAAGATAGTTAAAACAAGTTGTAGAAATCACTATGTTTTACTATCAATACATTGATATTTTACACATCTAATTGGTAGTAAAACATATTAATTTCTACAACTTGTTTTAATATTTATATTAGGAGTACAAATAAGTTTCCGCCGTTTCTTAACACAAATTAAATATTTATTATAGAAGAACGATATGAGACTGCTTGCTGAGTGACTTCTAATGTTAGAGCAAGTTCTTTTTGTGTTTGAGATGAATCTTCCTCCAATAATTCCTCCAATTCTGCATCCTCGTAAATTTTTGGCCTTCCACTGCGATCTTTGTCTTCTACGTCCAAATCATCGTTTTTAAACTTTTGAAACCACTCTCGACACGTTCTCTCACTCAAAGCACCCTCACCATATGCTTCTACGAGCAATTGATGCGCCTCAGCAGCAGATTTCTTCAAATTAAAGAAATAAACTAATATTTCCCGCAAATGACGCTTACTTGGCTCAAATTTTGACATTTTCAACTTATAAAAATTATATTTTACCAATATAAAATCAATGATATTAATAGGTTATGTTGTTCTTGAATGTCCCAACTATTTTTTAAGCCGGTTATCATCTGCGAAAGCTAACCGAAACTCCGTGACGCGCCATCTACAATAAAACGGCGGAAACTTATTTGTACTCCTAATAAAAATACATAGCGTAATTTTAAGCACTTCTCCAAAACTAATTTATTTGAAATATTAAATATATATATATATATATATATATATATATTTAATTCTAAAAGTTTTTTGAATAAAAAAAATTCTTTTGAAATTAAAATTGTAGAAGATAAACATATTTCAATTTGTTTTGATATACAAATTTTGTTATATTTCTTCTATCAAGTAAAAAGCCTTTCTATTTTATTTTACATATAATATATAATTATATTTTGGCTTCAATAAATCTCATTATAGAATGTCAATGAATTTAAGTAAACCTTAAAATAACTCACTTTGTTCTTTGATTTTGTTAGAACATAGATCAATCTTGAATTATATAGTTGATCTGTAGTTCGAAGCTTAAGTCTTTTAACACGTGAGTGATGTAGGTTATGTTTTTGATTTTGATATTTGGAATGTTGAAAAAGGGCTGAAGACGGGATTATCTAGAATTATATTTGTTTTTTGAAGATATAGTGCACATTTTTTAGAGATTTTTGAAATAATTTGTTCGAATATTTAAATATATTAAATATTTCAAATAAATTATATTCTTTGGGAAGTCCTTCAAGTGTGTTCATGTTTTTATAAGGCAAGTAGTATTTCTTAAAGGTAAAACCAGAAACAAAATTTTGTCCCCTTTGAATATTTATTTATTAATATTAATTACTTTCGTATATCTGTTGGGTTATTTATTTCATTTGACATTGTATATTGAGTTTTGATTATATACGTCTATTAAATGTGAGCGGTGCTTGTTTTAGACATTAATTTAATTCTAAAAGTTTTTTGAATAAAAAAATTCTTTTGAAATTAAAATTGTAGAAGATAAACATATTTCAATTTGTTTTGATATACAATTTTTTTTTTAAATATTAAATATATTTAAAAGTTACTTCAAAAACTTTTAAAAACATGTAGCACATCCTCAAAAACAATTAGAATTCAGATAAGGTCAGTTCAACTTCACATTTAAGGGAACAAATCCAAGAACAATAAATAAATTTACCCATACGACCTCTGGAATCTGTGTTTGATGATCATTTAAACTAGGTACATCTAATATCCAAGGTATTCTATGTTCTATGCTAACCACAAAAATCACACAAAGTTTGTAAGGCACTTAATGGTCTTGGTTAAAATAAATATAATTATATTTTATATATAAAATAAAATGATAAGAAGCGGTTTTTTTATTTGATAGAAGGATTATTACAAACTTTGAATATCAAAACAGATTAAATCTGTTAGTCTCCTACAAATTTAATTAAAAAATTTTTTTTTTTAAAGTTTTACAATTGAATTAATGTCTGATAAGCACTGCTTATAAGACATATAAAATCAAAATTCATTACACAATATAAAATCGAATAAAAAAAAGTTCAGGTGCGCATGCTTGGAACGAAACTATCAATATTATTTATTTTTTAATTTTAATTACCAATTTATTTTATTTGTTGGATTTTGTTTATTCCATTTGATATTGTATAGTGAATTTGGATTTTATACGTCTATTAAATATGAACAGTTTTTATAAGACATTAATTAATTTGATTCTTATAGTTTAAAAAAATTTTTTTTTTTATTGAAATTGTAGGAGACTAACAGATTAAATCTGTTTTGATATTCAAAGTTTGTAATAATCATTATATCAAGTGTAAAACCGCTCCTTATTATTTCATAAGTTTGAGGAAAAAGAAATCTATTATCGCCTAACGTATCTATCGAACAATTTCAGATTTATGCTCGTTGTCAAGCTGACATTTTACACTAAAACAATTCTTTTGCGGTTTTTTGTTTGGTTCATTCAGTTGTGAGTTACAGTGAAGTCGACTAAGCAAAAATTCGATACATTTGACATTTTTATTTGATAAAGGCTAAAATGTAAGCCAAGCGGCTGAAATTGTGAACGGTGTTTATGGTCCCCTATAGTGTAACAGCAAATTACGTGGAATTTTGATTTCGCCGATTCTGCCCAGGTATTTTTGATGTTAATGCACCTCGCACATGCATGCTTGTCGTCAAAAAAAGTTGACTGGCTTGACCATGAAACAGTTTCAAATCATTTGCGCAAACCTGGATTCAAAGAAGCTCGATGTTTGGGTGCCACATTAATTAACACCAAAAAACATTAAATTGATTCAATGGATGTGGACAACATTCATTCTCAGCCAGATGAAGCAGTATGCCACACTGTTTGTGGGACAATGACAATGACGTTAATTTTCAATTTGAGAGACTTCAGGGAAAAAAACGTTACATAGAGTAAATATTTTGTAAGAGTCTGAGAGAGTTGTAGAAGCTAAATTAACCATCGAACCAGATCCTGCACCCAAATAAGAGGCACTGTTTCTCGAAAACTAATTACTCCGTACCGACAAGGGAGAGGATTTTGCCCTTAGAATTGCCCTTTGGAACTCTAACTAGATAAAGAAAAATAAACCAAAAGTGTAGCCACGTGTAACGAATTCTTTACTGAAATCTCTGTATGGATAGCCAGAGAATTTAATTGATTTATTTACCGGAAACACCTTTTTGTTTCCGCACGTATACTTCTGAATAACATGCAGATTACCCTATATTCCCTGTTAAGATTTTTGAAGGGGTAACCACCCCTTCTATGAAAGTGATTAGGGAGTGCAACGTAATTGACCCAATTTTGTCTTGCTCGAACAGGAAGCCACATGCTTCTGGATTCGTGTTGAATGCAGTATGTTTACCACATATTACAAGTATTTAGGACTTCTTTCATAAAAATGTAAATGAATGTAACAAAAATAATTATTGGATGAAGCGGTTCTTTTCCTTCACTTCTTTAAGAATTATTTAAAAATAATCATTTCTAAATCACGAAATAGTTTTATAGCACCTTCAAAATAGTGATAGAAAACTAAACAGTTTCTGTTCGATTGATTCGGTCTTTACTTAATAGAAACTCATTTTAGTCAAAAAATATACGAGAGAGAGTATTTTATTTCCACAAAAATGTTTGTAATACAACAATTGTTACACCACGATGTGGCTTCTTCAGGTATCTACATTCTACTGACTGATGGTGTTAGTTGTAACCGAGTTTAAATACATTGTCAGATACGTGACGAAATAATGGAAGAACAAGTCATAAAACCTCCATATGTTTATTGGAGTTTGCCGCTAATAAATGCCATCAGGGAAAGATATTCAGTAATGAAGACTTGTGAACATCTGTTTGTTGGTTCAGAGGGATTTTACGGCATTTCAAGAAATTCTAAAGGTGTTAATCTAGAACTTTAGCTTTCAACGTGAATAAACATAAAAAACAATAACGAACAAAAATCGAACCAATAAAGAAAATAAATCTGGAGTCTACAGGTTGACTTGCAACGATGGCCCTTTAGTATACATTGGGTAGACAGGTAGATCATTCAAGAAAAGAATCCAAGATCACCACATGAGTTATATTTGATGCCGTACATTCGACATATGCTGATCATCATAAGGAATTCAGTCATAATTTCAATAATAACTACGAAATCATCCACGTTGAAAACAAAAGTTCTAGATTAACACTTTCAGAATTTCTTGAAATCAACAGGTACAAGCCCGTATAATGCGTTGGAATGAACAAACAAATGTTGACAAATCCCCATTACTGTATATCTTTCTCTTATGGCAACTCCAATAAACACCTTGAGTTTTTATGACTTGTTCTTCCATTATTTTGTCACATATCTACCAATGTATTTAAACTCGGTTACACTGAACACCATCAGCCAGTAGAATGTAGATACCTGAAGAAGCCACATCGTGGTGAAACAATTGTTGTATTTTTGCGGAAATCTCCTATGTATTTTTTGATTAAACATTTTTTATTTCATTCCATTTAGAAATAATTATTTCTAAATCATGAAATAATATACCGAGTGAATCAGCATATGGATTGTGGATTATATACTTGTTTTGTCAATGAAAATCATTTTAATTGTCTGAAACGTTCCCGAATCCATAAGTGTATCTTATTTTCTAATAGCTCTTAGGAACAAATGTTAGTTTTCACCACATAAAAAGTATCAATTACCACTTTCTGTGACACGATATAAGATTATCATCGTATCCAACGATTCCTCTTATTCAAAATTTACTCCATAGTAAACAACCTCCCATTATGACATTGTGCAACATCAATTAACAACATCCTGATATATCGTTTGGCAACACTATGTCTGAACATCTCTACATAGTAAACGAAATTTGGCAGCAAAGTTGTAAATAAATATAAGTTGAGGTGAATCGATGTGACAATTCGGAATTCCCAGGACATATGATAATTTAGATTCTGATAATGTTTCTGGCAACATTTTGACGACACCTGGCACGATATTCAACCTAATTCCCAGCTAAATTACTGCTAGTTTATTGGGTTATTTACGTTAGATGATACACTTCTGGTGAATTGTGCACTGAAGTCCTCTAAAAATTTGTGGGAGGATATATAGTACAATTTTCACTCAACAAATTTATTTTATACGATGCAGTGGTACAGAAAGTAGTTGCAAAATAGATATCCAATCGAAACACTATATATTTTGTGATATTTACTGAATACTTTTTCTGGTCTATTTATTTTGATATTCATCGATTGGAAATCGTTTAAAAGTTAATTTCAGTTTTTTCTTCAGAGAACATGGGATCTAAAAAGGCCGGTTTTTTAAAAGAGCATATCACAAATTGTTCAAAATTAAATCAAATAAATGTCTCAGAAACAAGGAAACGCAAAAAATCACTAATTCTTTAATATTGAATCAAATAATTGTCTTAGAAAGTAAAAACTGGTGTTTCTAAGGTATTTATTTAATATTATTTTACAAAGTTTTTGACATGAATCAAGAAAATTATATTTGAGAACTTAACATAATGAAACAAATAGCTATTAATAATGACTATGATCCTAAGTTGACAGACAAATTGGTGATGAATAAAAATAATAAAATAGCTTTTAATATGGTGTGTCCTAATATAAAAGAAAATTTTAAATACATTTCCTTAAAATACACTTAAGGTATTTCTGAGAAAATTGCTACATACCTCAAAAATAAATATAATTTGAGAACTTCATTTAAAACCAATTCAAACTTGAGTAAATTTATTAAAAATAATAAAGACTGTACACATAAATATGAAAAATCGGGAGTTTATAAGTTAACTTGCGGTGATTGCCCTAAACTTTACATAGGACAGACTGGAAGAACTTTCCGACATAGAATTCGTGAACATTTGAAGAGTTTCCTAAATAATAAAAGTAATTCTACATATTCCAACCATTTGCTAGAAACAGGACATACTTTCAACAATAATTTTTAAATTCTACAAATAGAAAGTAAAAGTTATGCCTTAAATCTGTTAGAATCCCTAGAGATAAATAAACATAATAAAATTGGAATATTACTTAACGAACAAATAGATTTAAATAACTCGCCTCTGTTGAATATATTCAGATAAGCTGGAATTTGTAGAGACTCTTTTTTTGGTTTTAGTGCTCAATAAAAATTTATTGTACTTACTGTAATATAAATAGCAACGGATTTCGGAAACAGCTTAGTTATTCAAAATGTAATCTTGCCTGATGATGCTACTGTGATAGCGAAATTATTGTTGTAAACATAACAATAAAAATTTGTGAAAATCAGAGTAACTTAATTTAAATATCCTGCATATTATCACAGTGAAATAATATATTCTTACAATTCGCCAACTTTGATCGTTTTTCCTGAATACATTAATCTAATCAATTGGTAAAGAGCACGTTTCGAGCAGCAAATATTAGAAATTTTCAGCAAGATGGCAGAAAAAGATTATGTTTTTAATGAACATTGATCTTTACGAGCTTTTAATGAACAGTTGAAACGTGCTGTTTAAAGGATGATAGTTTTAATTGGAAATTCAAAAATCAAATACAAAAAATGAATCTCGTGCATTAATTGGTTGCGTTATTTACAAGTTGATATTTTGGTTTTGATATTGTTAGAAAAAATACTAAATGCAGTACACAAAGGAGGACATTTCAGGATTCTTTATGACGAATTTTAATTACCTTCATTTTCTGCTTTCCAGTTCCTTCATTTTAAGATTTATACGGTTGCTTCGATGCAACTGGTTTCGACTGTCTGATAATTTAGATCCAATCTGCCTCTCGAACCTGGGCGTTAGATATACATATTTCAAACCCTGCCAACAAATTGCGGAATAAGATTGATTAAAATTTATTTAATTATAGGTTAGCGTGAGATAAGTCAAACATTTGTTTCACAAAGAAAAACACATCTGTCAAAGATGGAATACAAGATAAGAGATTATTTTGAGTGAACACTGTGTTGTAATTGTGTGAGGAGGTCAATCTTATTTGCGATTTCACGTCAATTTAAATATTTTATAAACACGATTTGTTACTATCGATTTATTTCTGAAGGAAAGAATAATATATTTATAGAGTTTAAGAACGCGTTTCAATCATTGAAGGAAAACAACAATAAAACTTGCTGTATTAAATCCATTAGAGACTCGCTCACTTATTAACCTCTTATATGATAATCATAAGTTTAATAACCAAAAGCTTGCCGTTATTTCGTTTGAACGTTGAGTTTTGCTGCATTTGAACTAAGAGTGTTTTTTTCGGATTTACTGAACAATAATGCTTACTAAAATTGAATTCTTTCTCTGTGTTTTTGGACTGAATGATTTGTGAATTTTCCTTAAATAAATTCTTTCATTGAAATTGAGAGAAAGATATGCTTAGAACTCTTGAATCAATTAGTGTCACAAATGTTCCATGACATTGTCGGAAATATGGTTCTTTGTTCCCGCTTTCTGTGGATTTTGACACTGACATTCTGGTTCTCCAAATGGACGAAGGAATATTTCCTTTGTTCCGTAAAATTAATTTCATTCTTCCAGACCACACAGCGCTAAGTTTGAATCATTGCCAGGCGATTAATGGAGAAATGTACCCAATTTTGCATCCTGTTTCTTTCGCTAATAACCTCAACTCAGTATACAGAAAAATGTGTGTCAGAATTTGTTGAGGAAGGTTTTAGTTTACATTGATTTGATTTTAAAAGAATTGAATGAAATAAATGGAGGTTTATGCTTGATAGAAGGTATCTAAAATTATTTGAATATTTACAGATACTACTCTGTCAAGAAAGTACCGGGAATTTTCAATTAAAACAACATTTTTACATTTAATCGTCACAATTTATTGGGTCGCCTTCAAAATAGGCTCCATTTGCTCCAATACATCTATGCCAACGGCACTTCCAATTATCGAAACATTTTTATAGGCGCTTTCCGGGATGGACTTTAGCTCTCGCGCCGAATTTTGTTTTATGGCTTCAATCGACTCAAAACGGGTGCCACGAAGGGGCAATTTTAGTTTTGGGAAGAGGAAAAAGTCGCAGGGAGCCAAATCCGGCGAATACGGTGGTTGCTGAAGCACGTTTGTTGAGTTTTTGGCGAGAAAGTCAGTCACAATCGTAGCTCGGTGAGAAGGCGCGTTATCGTCATGCAGAATCCATGAGTTGTTCGCCCACAAATTTGGCCGCTTCTTACGGATACGCTCACGCAAACGTTTCATAACGCCTAGTTTACCGTCTGACCCTCTGGAACGAATTCGTAGTGCACCACGCCACGGATATCGAAGAAAACAATGAGCATCACCTTCATTTTCGAGCGGCTTTGGCGTGGTTTTTTCGGTTTCGGCTCATTTTTTGCCACCCATTCCGATGATTGCTGGCTTGTTTGCATATCGTACTCGTAGACCCAGGTCTCATCACCAGTTATAATGCGTTACATGAATGTAGAATCGGAATTACAGCGATCCAGCATGTCTGAAGCAACCTGTTCGCGATGACGTTTTTGAAGAAAATTCAGGTCTTTCGGTACGAGTCGTGCGGCCACCTTTCTCATGCCCAAAATATCAATCAAAATCGTACGTGCGGACTCGTGGGATATCTTAAGATCATGTGCTATCTCTCTCAAGCTGGTACGACGGTTTTCCAGCACCCTTTCCTTAATTTTATCGACGTTATCTTCGATCGAAGCCGTCGATGGGCGTCCGGAACGAGGCAAGTCCTTGAAGGTTCTGTACCACTGATATGCACGAGTTTTCGATAGAGCATTATCACCAAACGCCAAATTTCACGAAGTGCTCTATGAGTTTGGCGAATAGAACACTGATTTTGAAAATAAATTTCAACAATTTTTAAACGTTGTTGCGGCGTGAGTCTTGGTAATTGTCAATGCTTACTGAACAGAAATCTCAAAACAACATGGCTTCTACCTTCTGTCCAATCACAGTTATCCCTATTGAAAGTTCTATCACTCTAAAAAAAACACCCGATATTATATCAGAAGATTTCTGTCATAATGTTATGGATAAATTGTTTAAACAGAAACAATTTGAAACCTCTATGAACTATATTAATCGCATAGTAAAAACCTAAAAACACCAAAAAATCCAGTTCTTTATCTCATCATAAAAACTGGAATCTATATATCTGGCAGAACAATTTCACTAAAAATAGAAACAATGCATGAAGCAATTCTATGTAAACGTATTTCTAAACCTGAAGTAACGATGGCTGCTTTTAAAATGCATGTTTTGATAGCTACTTGACCTTGAAAAGTTGCATACCTCTAAAACACCTCGTAATATCCAAAGGTCTTGTAGAAAATTCTACGTTGATTTTCCCAGTGCTTAAATCTGATACGTGTCAATAATAGCTCTCACAAACGTTAACATATTCCCTTCCGTGATAATAGACAACCTTACAAGGCTGGATAGAGTAAGAATGCTCGTATAACGTTACATATTATTCAATTTAGACGATGACGTGTTACGTGATTAATGTTTATGGTTTGTTTTCGTGTACAGTTACAGACACCACCGTTTAGTACTTTTTAATTGGCAATTCTAGTTGTCCATCAAACTCAAATAAACTCGTGCTAATTTCGCCAGTTAATCAGGTCTAGTTTTGGCCGGTCTTATTTAATGAGATGCGTTTTGTGTGAGAATTGAAAATATTTATAGTGATATTAAGATTTCAGTTAACACGAATATAATAGGTTGGGAAAAAATCCCTTAATTTTGCGTGAAATTCAAGACTTTATTCAACATGTTTAGGTTTGTCCGATTTGGGTTAAATATGCACCGTATTGTTCTATGGTTTGTTGCCAAGTCTTGGTCCCTATTGGCGAAATTTTTCATTACTCAGGAAGTTTTGCAAGATGATAATCGCTGGCAGGTCCGGACTATATAGTGGATGCATTAAAACTTCCCAACCAAGCTTCCGGACTTTCTGGCGAGTCACTACAGACGTGTGTGGCCTGGCGTTGTCTTTATGGAACGCAACCTCTTCTGTTGGTCAATTCTGGTTACTTACTGTCTACAGAACACTGATTAGATCAAAGTTTTATTATGTATCAATCATATACGCCTCAGCTAGCAAAACCCTACTCAACAGCCTCGAAGTTATCCAAAATGCCGCTCTGAGATTGGCATCAGGTGCGTGTGTACTAGTCCTGCATACAGCCTATGTAGAGAAATGGGAGAAATGCCACTTGCACTTCGAAGAGAGTTGACATACGTAGGGAGAATCTCTGCAGACATATAAAATCCTGTACAGAATCAAATGTATGATCGTAGATATAGCGATGATTACGAGAAACAACTAAATGTAAGACCTTCATTATATCACCAAGTTTCTTCAAAAAACACGATATTTACAGAGGAGTTGATTGCAATTTGGCAAGCACTCGAATTAATCGTCGCCAATAAGATCCCACATTCCGTCATATGTACGGTTCTTTCAGTGCTATTCAAGCGATATCTGATCTTTTCTCCAGCAATTCCATAGTCAGTCATGTGAAAGACCTTATTACATGTCTACAACTGCTGCAAAATACTTGCACGCTGCTCTGGATTCCCTCACATCGAAGACAATGAGAAAGTAGACGGAGCTGCAAAGGAAGCTATTTCTTACCATTTGGGAAATAAATACAAAGACCAAACCAGAGACAAATGGAAAATCATTTGGCAATCCCAACGTTCCAAAATCAACCAGATAGATTCCCCAATAACCAACCCACCAGCTATAACCCTGAAAAGAGGTTAGAGATTTAGTAACACTTAGGATGTTAAGAATTGGTCACATCTTAGCTACGCACCACAATCTACTAGCGAAAGAAACCACACCGAGATGTATCCGGTGTTTTTTTTAGAGTGATAGAACATTAAATTGAAATAAAACACATTAAAATTAAGATTGAAGCCAATTTTTTTTTCATTTGAAAGATAATTTTATGACATTTATGTTTTAAAAATAATTTCCGCCATATGTTCACCACGACTAGCTCTGAGGAACAGACCAATTTTGGACCACTTTTTCGAGAAATTCAGGCCTTATTTCATCAATAACACTAGTTATATTGGCTTCCAAAGCGTCTATTGTTTCTGGTTTATCAGCATAAACCAATGACTTGATATAACCCCCAAAAAAAAATAATCCAGTGGAGTTATTTCGCATGATCTTGGAGGCCAATTAATTGGACCACTTCTGGAAATAATGTTATCGCCCAATCATTCTTTCAATAAATCAATTGTTACGGTAGCAGCATGAGGTTTAGCACCATCTTGTTCGAACCAGAACACTTCTGGGTCGATACCATTCAAATTTTGAAACAAATAATCATTGATCATCGATCTGCAACGAGCACCATTCACTGTAACTTTAGCTCCAGCATCGTTTTTAAAGAAATATGGACCGATGGCGTCTCTAGCGTGTAAAGCACACTACACAGTGCATTTTTCAGGACGCAATGGAACCTACAGAACTTCATGAGGATTGTTTTCACTCCATATACAGCAATTTGGCTTGTTTACATAGCTGTTCAACCAGACGTGAGCTTCATCACTAAACACAATTTTACGATAAAAAAGTTAGTCAACTTCAAGCTGTTCCAGGGCCCAATCAGCAAACAAACGACGCTTATTATGGTCAAGTGGCTTTAGTTTTTGAACCAGTTGGTTCTTGTATGGGTGTAGACAAAGATGTTCACGCAAAATTTTTCATGTGGTGGATGCACAGAGTCCAACTTGTTGTGAACGTCGACGAATAGACAAATCTGGATCATCATTAACACTTTGACTTACAGCAGCGATATTTCCGTGTTTACGTACAGTTCTTTGTCTTGTTGTTGTTGTTGTTGCATCGAGTAGAGAAAATGTTGTCCGAAATCTATCCATAGTTCGACGAATAAGCTGCCCTGACGGACGATTACGTAAACCATAAATTTCACGAAGTGCTCTATAAGTTTGGCGAATAGATAACTGATTTTGAAAATAAATTTAAACAATTTGTAAACGTTGTTGCAGCGTGAGTCTTTCCATGATAATTTGTCAATGCTCTCTGAACAGAAATGTTAAAACAACATGGCTTCTACCTTTTGTAGCGTGAGTCTTTCCATGATAATTTGTCAATGCTCACTGAACAGAAATGTCAAAACAACATGGCTTCTACCTTTTGTCAAATCGAAAGTTCTATTAGTTAAAAAAAAAACACCCGATGTAATTAAAAAGTATTATAGATAACTGTACCACTACCTCTTATGACCCAGCTGTCCAAGCGGCAAATTTAGAAGTAAATAAATAAATGTTTTGTTCAATAATTAATGGTATCCATTGTACTTTATAGTGAAATAAAAATTTCAATAATTTTCAAATAAATAATGTGTTTTTTTTATTATTGGAAAAGTGCATGACACTTGCCAATGTAAGATCATGGCTTTGAATAATTACACTTGAAGGAATATATCTTTTGTTTTAACTTCATGAATATATGAGTGATTGTCGTATCTCTAGGTCTAGGTTATTATCACTACATTAGACGCAAACAAACTGAAAGCGTGTACTCATCTCCAATATAATGCTATCAAATACAAACATCAACTAGCTGTGATTATAATGATTAATGTCGTAATTTCTAAATGTAAACTTTCCCAGTTCCACCAGCACCAGGTTTGTGCGATAAACTCGATTACCTGTTGAAAACTAACCGAAATTTTTCGAATTTTTGGCTAATTTACATAGATTCTCGTGAACGGTTCAAGCGTTCACCTAATTCGTGACTGCCTGCATTGAAGACCCAGAATGTGTCCCAAATACCCCAACTTTAATAATGTTCGAGTCGACATTTAGGAGAGTGGATCACTTAAGGTATTTTCTGCAGAATTACTAGGCCTGGTTAATTATAATCATTTTCGAATAACAACATATTCAAATTCGACTGATGAAATATTAAATTAATTTCTTTCGTGAGGTAGAATGCTAAATTCGATCTAAAAATGAATATTGCTGATATGGTATTAGATACTGGATCAGGTATTTTACATAGAGAAATCACCTAATTAGTTCCATCAGATAAACGATGCCTGGATGTTGAAAAAAACTGCGATTGTGCTTAACGGAGTGATTGATGCGCCTTCATCAATGTCAGAAATCTATTTTTGGCTTGTACCTTTTCAGCATTCCTGTTTCGTTGGTTTTTTATGTAGCCATTTGGTAATAATGGATCAGAATGAGGAAGTTACTTTCCATAATTCAATTTCTAAATCATTTTCACCTATATTTGGTAGACCGAAATGTTATGTGGCTTTTTTTAATTGAATTCAAACGAATAAATTATTAACAGGTTTTTATTTTCAATTTTATTTAAAGTAATTCACACAGTTTTCATGTTTCACAATTCATTTAGAATCCTGATACGTGTTTCGGTCTTTCGACCATATTCAAAGGAGTACAAAAATTGAAAAACGGGCTTTTATTACACTTATGACATCTGTATATTTTTATAGCGCATGGAAATAACAGCATCCAATATAGGGTGTTGCCGAATAGTATTTGGGAATTGAATTACTCATTTTATCAATGGCTTTTTTGATTGAAAGAATCTCGAAATAGTGCATCAATTCACCCTCATTAACATTATATAGTAAAGTGACATCTTTCTCATTAAAAAATGATTATTTTCTATACAATGTTGTGCAAAACCAGTTGATTTCTGATTTTTCAAAATAGATATCCTATGTTCTTTGATTCTATGCTATAATCGGCCCTGTCTGTCCTATATATGTATGCATTACAATCATTCCAATTAATTTGATAAATCCTTGATTCGGATTGTAATGTTACATATATAGGACATCAAAGAACATATGATGTATATTCTGAAAGACCAGAAATCAACCAGTTTTGCAGAACATTGTATAGAAAAAATGAGGAAGATGTCTAACTCTGAATGCGTCAGTTATACTCTAGTATTCACGGTTGAGGCAATTAACATGCCTGAAGGTTTTTATTTTGAGTATTCACAATAGCTAATAAGTTGTATACTTGTTGTTGAATCTTGACAAATTGGATGTAAATGAACAATGATATGTGTTCTGATCTGACCAGCAGTTTTCATTTGGTATTTTTTTTTCAGTGATGTATCCCCAACAACCCCCGTGACTCACGGCTCGCCTGTGAGGTGTGTCGCTCCAAGAAACAACATGGATAGCCCGAAAAAATCACCACAAAGTCCAGCCTCTTCGGACAAGGCCACCGTTAAGGTAAATTATTAAGGGGATGGAATCATATTTAGTCATAAATTTTACCTTTTTTGCTTATTACCAGACGTCGTACAAGATGTCATTTGAAGATTTATTTTTGCCTGTTAGCCTTTTACCATTGATATTACATGTTGACAAGCTTTGCGTAACACAAAGCAGATCTTTATTTTTTTTTGGATAGAAATACCCTTCTACTAATAGGAGAAATATTGAATTGAATCAGTCCTTACTTGGTGAAAATCCATATTGAATATTATTTAAATAAGGTTATTCTGATTTTCACAAATTTTTATTGTTATGTTTATAACAATCGTTTCGCTATCACAGTAGCATCATCAGGCAAGATTACATTTTGAATAACTAAGCTTGTTTCCGAAATCCGTTGCTATTTATATTACAGTAAGTACAATACATTTTTATTGAGCACTAAAACCCAAAAAAAGGGGTCTGCAAATTTCAGCTTATCTGAATATATTTAGCAGTGGTGAGTTATTTAAATCTATTTGTTCGTTAAGTAATATTCCAATTTAATTATGTTTATTTATCTCTAGGGATTCTAACAGATTTAAGGCATAACTTTTACTTTCTATATGTAGAATTTCAAAATTATGGTTGAAAGTATGTCCTGTTTCCAACAAATGGTTGGAATAGTAGAATTACTTTTATTATTGAGGAAACTCTTCAAATGTTCACGAATTCTATGTCGGAAAGTTCTTCCAGACTGTCCTATGTAAACTTTAGGCCAATCACCGCTTATAAACCCCCCATTTATCATCTTTATGTGTACAGTCTTTATTCTTTTAAATAAATTTACTCAAGTTTGAATTGGTTTTAAATGAAGTTCTTAAATTATATTTATTTTTGAGGTATGTGGCAATTTTCTCAGAAATACCTTTAGTGTATTTTAAGGAAATGTATTTAAAATTTTCTTTTATAAAAGGAAACACTATATTTAAAGCTATTTCATTATTTTTATTCATCAACAATTTGTCTATTAACTTAGTCATTATCATAGTCATTATTAATAGCTATTTGTTCAATTATGTTAAGTTCTGAAATATAATTTTCTGGATTCATGGGAATATTAACTAATCTATGGATCATACAATTGAATGCTGATAATTTTTGATTTGAAGGATGATTTGATTTATTGTCTATAATAGAATCCGTATAGGTTGGTTTGTGAATAAATAATTCACATGATTTTTCGATATTTCACAAACCAACCTATAGGGATTCTATTATACACAATAAATCAAATCATCCTTTGAATCAAAAATTATGAGCGTTCAATTGTATCCATAGATTAGTTCATATTCCCATGAATCGAGAAAAAAAGTGAAAGTTATGCCTTAAATCTGTTAGAATCCCTACAAATAAATAAACATAATAAAATTGGAATATTACTTAACGAACAGATAGATTTAAATAACTCACCTCTGTTAAATCTATTCAGATAAGCTGGAATTTGCAGACCCCTTTTTTGGGTTTTAGTGCTCAATAATAATTTATTGTACTTACTGTAATATAAATAGCAACGGATTTCGGAAACAAGCTTAGTTATCCAAAATGTAATCTTGCCTGATGATTCTACTGTGATAGCGAAACGATTGTTGTAAACATAACAATAAAAATTTGTGAAAATCAGAATAACCTTATTTAAATATAGGAGAAATATTCCTAGAGCACTAACACGTACCACTTCTCAATAACCCAATAAGAGCATTTTACATCAGCCCTCATTTCATGAGGGTGGAAAATTCGTTGTGTGCGTGTACTGATATTGATGGTTTAATGCAGGAAGTTGATATTGAGCATTCCCTCTCTGAGTGGCGTTTATTTATAGATTCGTCTAAATATAGATTAAAAGCTGTGTTATTGCATAATGAAAATTTAAAACCCGATGAAAGAGTTATGAGTTATGAGTTATGAAAATATGCGCTCTTGAATAAAATAAACTACAACACGTATAGATTTGTGGGGACTTGAAAGTTATAGAAATTTTAGTTGCACTTCAGGGCGGATTTACAAAATATTGCTGTTTTCTTTGTCTATGGGACAAATTTGGACAATATAGACAGAAAGAAGTGTGCACCGGGATCTCGAAATATTAAGTTTAGACCTCTTGTAGAACCCCAAAAATGTTTTCTCTTCACATTAAACATGGGCTGATGAAAAACTTTGCGAATACTATGAATAAAGATGGTGATGGATTCAAATACCAAATTGTAGGAAGGTATTTTTATTGGACCAGAAATGAGAAAATTGCTAGACGACATGGAAAACTTATTTGTTTAGTTTAGTAAGAGAATTTTTGGGTATCAGTATGGATACAAACTACCAACACTTAGTTAATGAACTTTTAGATGCCTTTAAACCGCTTTTTGCCCGAATTTCATTAAAAATTCATTTCCTCCATTCGCATCTGCCATTTTGTCCTGAAAATTTGGGAGCTGTCAGTAACGAGCAGGGTGATTCCACCAAGATATTGATTGGGAGAATAGAAATTCGCTATCAAGGACGATGGGACCCAGCCAAAATGGGTCTTTAGGGAAGAGAGAAGACTTGACCCCTCATAAAAGGAAAAAATAGTATTTAGTATGTTAAGTAAATATTTTTAATCTCTGTGTTTTTTCCTTGAATGTAAGTAGGTGTAAAATTAAATAAAGTCGATATATATGATTAAAAAAAAATCTGAAATGATTTTTTTCAATACACATTAAATGGGGTTCTAAAAATGTAACAAGAGAACCTTACGTGTTACAACTTTTTTTTCTCATTTTCGTATTTGGATACGTCCATTCTACCTCAATATGCTATTCAGCTATGTTACAACCGAAATTTTTTTTTGTCGGCCACTGTAATCGATAGACCTCGTTTGTAAATTCTGCAAATTTACATCGCAACTCTGCCAAATCTAAAAATTATACTGCCACTGGTGAGCTTCATCAAGTCCCTGTTTAATCAGGGCAATTAAGTAATTCAACGCATCTTTGGTTCCTAATTTTTCCACAAAGCCATACTGTCGTTTAGGTGTAAATTTATATTTTTGAATGAAATTAAGAATTATAATATAAATGATTTTTTCCAAAATCTTTGCCAAGTTTGATATTAATGATATAGGTCTATAATTCGACATATTTTGTCTATCATTACTTTTATGAATAGGTTGTATGTCAGCTCTTTTGAATGCATCTGGCCAAATGGCATCCTGTATACACAGATTGATAATATAATCAAGCCTAAGATTAAAGGAAACAATTCAAACGCTTAATTGACCTTAGGACGACACAATCAGCGCCTGGGGTTTCGCAAATTGGCTAACGGATTTGGAAATCAACGAAATATAAAAGTATGTCCAGAAACCGTCCGTACGCCACTGAAAAGACAAGGTTACATATCAAGGAAACCAAAAAAAATCCTTATACTGACACCTTTACAAAAGGAACGAACGGTAAAATTATGTCAACGTTTTCAAGAAGACAATTTTAATAATTATTATTATTATTATTATGTCTTCATATCTGATGAAACTGGGTTTTCCGGCTTCCGAACTGTCAACACTGTAGTGATTAACTCCGAGTGAAATTAAGTGAAATAAAATAGCAAACGTGATTTCTGCCTGCTGGTATTCATCGATACGGTGCTGGGACCCCCTGGAAGTGATTATAAACATACGGGGAAGCGCGATTACCCCATCGTCGATCTACAACCACAATATCGAATATTGGATCGGAGGTTAGAATACACGAAAACAACACAACGTTCACTCAGTGACATTTGTCATAAACGTCAATAAATCCGACAGATTAAACAGTGTTGCCAATTGAGAAAAATATTTCTGCCATATTCCACTACTGCGTTCCGTTACACACGGAAAAATTATAAGATGGAAGGTCAATTCCAAATATTATTCGAAAAAATGAAAATAGAGATGCAAACTCAGAATGCAGAATTGAAGGATTCTATAACAAATAGTATTATGGAAAAAAATTGATGATAAATTATTCCCTATTATGGAAGAAAATAAGAACCTGAAAAATAAAGTAGAAAAACTGGAAAAAGAAATAGAATACCTTAAGAGGATTGAGAAAGCCAACAACATCATAGTATTCGGCTTAGAAGAAAACGAAAAATCCTCTTACGAACTAATACAAAAGCTCAAAGTAACCTTCAATCTAGATTTAAATATTATAATGGAAGAACGTGATATCAACAAAATTTATCGCTTAGGAATTAGAAAGAGAGATAGCAATAAACCGAGGCCGGTACTGTGCTCGTTCACAAACAACTGGAAAAAGACCGAAATTATCAAAAACAAAAAGAACCTAAAAACAATATACATTTCGGAGGATTACTCGAAGGAGGTGTTAGAAAGAAGAAAAGAGCTGCAAGCCAAGTTAGCTGAAGAGAGACAAAAGGGTAATATAGCGTATTTGAATTATGATAAATTAATCGTTAAAGAGAACAACAACAGCCAAGAAAAAAGAAAAAGGGGATTATCCGCTTCACCCTCTTCAGAAAACAATCAACCAAAAAAGCAACAAACCGTAAACAAAATGAAGACCAACAGGACAAATGCTTTTGATTTAATGAGACATAAATCCAGCTCCCTTTCAAACATGCCTAACACTGATAAAAACGAATAGCAACTACAGAACGGCAAACGGAAACCAAAACCAACCAAAGGAACAAACAAGAAATAAACAAAAAAACAACGAACTCCCCCAAGCCGACTGGTCCTCGAGGGGGAAAGCGACCACAACCCTCCAACTTACAAAGACAACAACAACCGAAAATCAGTAGTTTACATAGCATGCCTCAATGTACTCACCTTGGGAAAAGAAGAAAATCTTACGGAACTGACATATGCGCTAAAATCTATCAATTGGATTGAGCGAAGTGAGAAGAATGGGCGAAAGTATTACCTGCTACCCAAACTATTTACTACCAAATAGGGGAGACACAAGGCCAATATGGAGTAGGATTTATTATTAAAAAACACCTAAACCAATATGTACAAGAATTCAGAGGAATCTCAGAACGCATAGCTATTATGAACTTAAAACTACCAGGATACAAAGAACCTTGGTCTATTGTACAAGTATATTCACCTACAGAGCAATCAAATTTGGAAACGATAAACAACTTTTACAATAAATTAAACGAAGCCATTCAAGAGTATACACATAAAAACCTAATAGTCATGGGTGACTTCAACGGTCAAATCGGATCTAGGCGCCCAGGAGAAAACGCAATACTAGGACAATTTTTATATAGTAACAAGACCAGAAGCAGAAACCGGGAAAAAATTACGAACTTCGCACTAGAAAACAAACTAACAATCTTAAATAATATGTTCAAGAAAAACCGGAAGAGCATGTGGACCTGGATTTCGCCGGATTGTAAAACAAAAAACGAAATTGATTTTATTATGACCAACAGAAACAACTACTTCACAAACTTCACTGTCATTAAAAGATTGAACTTCAACACCAATCACAGGCTACTTAGAACAGAGCTCAGAATAAATCAACCAAAAAAGACTAGACCGAGACAAGACCCAGGAAACACAAAACTTGACGAACAGCAATTAGAGCAAATAGCAACAGCCTTAAGAGCTGAGTTTAGTGACTTTAAAGAAAACACCAAGGAAATGGGAACCCAAGATAAATACAATTATATGGAGAGTATTATCAAAACCCAAACTAAACTCATAACAGACATCAAAACTGATGCAAAATGAATAATTTCAACAGACAGTTGGAGGAGGCCTTTGCCGACTGGCAAACAGATCTTGGCAAAATAACCAAGGACCAAATATTAGTTTAATTTTATTACCATATATTAAGTTTAAGTCTTTAAAGTTAGATACTAAATAAGATTATATAGATAATGTTAGCTAAACAAGGCTATATGTTAGTAAGATAAGTTAAATAAGTTGATACAGTTTTACATAAGTTTAAAAACCATTGTAAGAGATCTGAATAAAAGGCTATATTATTATTATTTTTATTATTATCTGATGAAACTTGTTTTTAACTTGGTGGAAATCACTCAAAAATCCTATCAAAAAAACCTGTAACCGTTCAGATTTCCAAATTTCCCACCGAAATAATGGTTTGGGGAGCAATATCTCAACATGGTGCTACACCTCTCTGTATATTTGATGGTACCTTTAATAGTGAAAAGTATTGTGGTATTCTAAACGTTTTTCTCCTTGAAACGGCGCATGCGTTATATCCAGAGGGGTGGCGTTTTCAGCAGCATTATGCAAGATGCCATGCTTCGGTCTATACTCAAGCTTGGATGCAAGAACACCAAGTGACAACCATTTCATGGCTAGCAGTTTCACCAGATCTTAGTCCCATTGAAAACATATGGGAACTAATGAAGCTTGAAGTTGAACGAGCAGCGCCACGAAATAAAGATAATTTAATTCAGTCAGTTTTAAAGTTCTGAATTACTATCGCCTAAAATTATAGAGGTGATCTAGTTTCGAGTGTACCTCGAGTTTAGTCAAGTGTTAACAGTTAAATGGAGTTTATATAAGTAAATAAGATATTTTGTTATAATTTTCTAATTCAAGAATTAAAAATATATACTGAATAATTAAAATTGAGCTTTGTTTTTTCCGGATACTTTCTAGGTATTATATATTTTCATATATTTTATTCTTATGATTCAAATACAAGCACTTTTGAGTGTGCATCAAAACTGGGACACTAAAAAGATGTTCTTTCTCATGGAAATTTTCAACGAGTGTAATTACTCCCTTGTTAAAAGCGAACTCAACAGTTCCATTCTTTGCAGGTCTGTTTCCCGAGTGGCGGCTTTAACCTCGTGAAATATGGGGACTCCATAGACATAAAAGGAATAATTTCCATAGTAACTGACAGGCTATCTACAGTAGGAGAGAGATATTACAAGAAACTGTATGCGATGAGATTATGCCGGCTGTCCTCCAAAGAAGTAAGTAATCTCCAGGAAAAATGGAGCTCGAATGCATAAACTTTTTTTTTATTTTCAGTCTTATTGGTTGCACCAAGACATGACAATGCAGCAGGTGTACGAAAAATACATAAAAAAACATCCTAGCTCGGAATGGAGGTACGAACTCCGGGTGAGGTATTTCCCGTCTAGTCTCCAGGATTTGTGCGAGAGGGATAACGTGACGTTCTATTTTTATTACGATCAGGTAAGTGGGACACTCGTAAATGTAGATGCGATAAATTTTCCAGGAACTGCGATCCCGGTTTCATTATTACGGGAAACTGGCTCTCAGAGCCTTTTATTGTTGGAGTACATCGTATATTTCTGAATCGCTACAAAAAAATCATAAAAACGGGTACTCAACGAAAGGAGCTTTAATGCGTTTGTCCATAAGTATCGGGTGTTTTTTTAGAGCTATAGAACTTTAAATTGAAATAAAGCACATTCAAATTGAGATTCTAGAATTTTTTTTTTATTTGAAATAATAATTTATGTTTTAAAAATAATTTTCGCCATATGTCCACCATGACTAGCTCTGAGGAACCGCATTCGACCAGATCAATTTTGGACCACTTTTTCGGGTAATTCAGGCCTTATTTCAGTAGTAATACGAGTTATGTTGGCTTCCAAAGCGTCTATTGTTTCTGGTTTATCAGCATAAACCCATGACTTGACATAATCCCAAAGAACATAATCCAGTAGTGGAGTTATGTTGCATGATGTTGGAGGCCAATTAATTGAAACATTTCTCGCAATAATGTTATCGCCAGATCTTTCTTTCAATAAATCAATTGTTATGTTAGCAGAATGAGGTGTAGCACCATTTTGTTGGAACCAAAACACTTCTGGGTCGATACCATTCAAATTTTGAAACAAATGAGCATTGATCATCGATCTGTAACTAGCACCATTCACTGTTACATTAGCTCCAGCATCGTTTTTAAAGAAATATGATGCCTCCAGCACACCATACAGTGCATTTTTCAGGATACAATAGTATCTGCAGAACTTCTTGAAGATTGTTTTCACTCCATATACGGCAATATTGCTTGTTTACATAGCCGTTCAACCAGAAATGAGCTTCATCACTAAACACAATTTTATGACAAAAAAGTGGATCAACTTCAAGCTGTTCTAGGGTCCAATCAGCAAACAAACGACGCTTATTATGGTCAAGTGGCTTTAGTTCTTGAACCAGTTGGATCTTGTATGGGTGTAGACCAAGATCTTTACGCAAAATTTTCCATGTGGTGATACACAGAATCCAACTTGTTGTGAACGTCTACGAATAGACGAATCATCATTAACACTATGACTTACAGCAGCGATATTTTCTGTACGTACAGTTCTTCGTCTTGTTGTTGTTGTTGCATCGAGTAGAGAAAATGTCCGAAATCTATCGATAGTTCGACGAATAAACTACTATGATGGACGACTATGTAAACCAAAAATTTCACGAAGTATTCTAGAAGTTTGGCGAATAGAACACTGATTTTGAAAATAAATTTCAACAATTTGTAGACGTTGTTGCAGCAGGTTCTTTCCATGATAACACGGGTCAACATGAAATTTGATTTTGATTGCAAAGCATTAAATTTCGGTAGTTTAGGTCGTAATAAGACGGAAAAAAAATATATGGCATGAAAAACTTTGCTTTTGTGCTTAGAAGTCTAATTGAACGAAATTTTTAAAAATCTCGGATTTTAATTTTTGATTGAAAATAAAACTATTGAAATAAAAATGTTTATTATTTTTATTAAGTTTTACTATCAAATTAGCTTACAGAAAAGTGGAAAATAACTTAAAAGTGCACACTTTTACTTTTTCTTTTATGTTCATAGCTACTTTCTCTCAATAAACCCCAAATATAGTCGCCCATCATGTTTTCATTGTATTGGCCTTGATAGCGTTGTTCAAAATTCATGATGTCCTGATGGAAACGTTCTCCTTGCTCTTCGGAAAAGGCTCCCATATTGTTTTTAAATTTATCCAAATGAGCATGCAGCATATGTGCTTTTAATGACATCCTGCAGCCCATGGCCTTAAAATTTGTAAGCATATCCTCAACCAACTTTTCGTAGTTTTCAGCTTCATTATTTCCTAAAAATCCAGAAACTACTGCTTTAAAACTGTTCCAACTTGCTTTTTGAGTACGATTCAGCAACGTTGGAAATTTTTCATCGGCGAAAATCTGTCTTATTTGCGGACCAACAAAAACCCCAGCTTTAACCTTTGCTTCCGATAACTTCGGAAAAAATTTTTTTAAGTATCCAAAAGCTTCTGAAGTTTCATCCAGTTTTTTAACAAATTGTTTCATCAACCCTAACTTAATGTGCAAAGGCGGCATTAACACTTTTTCCGCTTCAACAATCGGCTCAAATCTGACGTTTTGTTTTCCGACACACAATTCTGTTCTTACAGGCCATGACCGTTGAATATAGTGTTTAGAATCCGCTCTGCTATCCCACAAGCACAAATAACACGGATACTTTGTATATCCACCCTGTAGCCCCATTAAAAATCCCACCATTTTAAAATCTCCAATCAGCTCCCAGTTATACTCACGATACTTTACAGATTCAAGCAAAATTTTGACACTTTCATAATTTTCTTTAAGATGTACTGAGTGAGCAATTGGAAGAGACGGAAATTTATTTCCGTTGTGCAATAGAACTGCTTTTAAACTTTTTGTAGAGCTGTCAATGAATAAACGCCATTCGCTAGGGACACAGGGTATGCCAATTGCTTCAAACATACCTTTAATGTCATTACAAAAACAAAGTCCATCCTCCTTCGTGAAAAACGTTGCAAACATTTCATGCCTAGTCCGCTGATCCGTGATCTTAACATCATCAATCAAATTCCACTGTTTTAACCGAGAGCCTAGAAGCTCTGCTTTATTTTTTGGCAAATTTAAATCTCTAATTAGATCGTTAAAATCTTCTGAAGTAATGAGATAGTGTTTTGGTTGTTCAGGTGTAGGCAAAAACTCCTTATCGGAATTACTTTTATAAGAACTAAAAGATGAGCTACTTTGCTGCGATAATTTTTTTGGTGGCTCAGGTACTGGTCGTGTCAGGTCGTGAGCAATTGGAGCAGAAGAAGATTCGAGGTCAGGATATTCAATAGGTTTTGCATTTTTACCTCTACGTCTTTTACTCGGATTCACCATACAAAAGTAGCAGTCAGTAATATGGTCTTTTGGTTCTCGCCAAATCCTTGGTATTGCAAATTTCATAGACCTTTTCTCACCTCGATACCAACCTAAAAATATAAAAATAAAAATTAATATGTCTATTATTTTGGATTCATCGCTTGATTAAATAAAAATTGCTTACCTTCCAAACACCTTTTACAATAACTACAAGCAACATGTGGAGCCCATGGCTTATCTTGATTCCGTACAGGACAGTCAAAATATGCTTCATAGGCTTCACAGAGAACGTGAGATGTCTTTAGTTCATATTTCACGTCTCGAACTTTAATAAATTGACCACATATAAAACAAAAAGCATCAGCATCGTATTTGCACTTTCGTGACGACATTTTAAGTTATTCTGGGCTTGTAAACAACACCTGATGGTTGTTTATCACTTGGGTGCCATCTAGCGGCACAGTGTTAACGTTAATACCCCACTCTCACCGCGCTTTTTAAAAATATTAAAATCAATTAAAATTTATGAAAAAATTGAAAAATGAGTATTATTATAACTATCACAAAAGCAAACTTTATACCGAAAAAAGGTATTTTCTTTTCGTTTTTGTGCACAACTAACTGGAAAATAATAGTATAAACTTTAGGACAAAGAACGAAAATTTTTTTGTAGAGTCGTGTAATTTGTCAATGCTTACTGAACAGAAATGTCAAAACAACATGGCTTCTGCCTTCTGTCAAATCACAGTTATCCCTATCGAAAGTTCTATCACTCTAAAAAAAAACACCTGATACTTAACTGCTATACCCTGCATCATATCCAGTATTTCGCAATGATAAGCATATTCTCATATTTTTACCATCTCGAATCGAATACAAACATACTTTTACCCGACAGAAGTACACAATTATCTTGACCGTGACAGTTATTATCTGATTTATTAATTCTTCAATTCATTAGTTCTAGGTAGAATATAATCTAATCATTTTTAATTGAGGCAGTTGCAGCAAATTGTTGGATTAATGGCTTTGTTAACGCGCGTTTCATCATTCAGCTTTCTTCCTAATTTGGTATCGATCATCGACCTTGTACTTTTGACATATTCATAAATAATGTTATTATTGTGGATTTGAAGTTGCCTGGCTCTGCGGCTGCATTATTTGTACCGCATTCCACTCTCATATACTTGCAGGAGAGAATCCAAGGACCTTGTAGGAGGCAATTTTTGTTTACAGGATGTCGAAATGTGGTTTTACAATTCACAGGTGTATTCATTACAAATAAACTAAGTGAAGCGTGACCAGTGAGGGTGTAAGAGTTGAAATACACCATTCTATGTAACGTGTCTTGTGAGCTTAATAATTGTGACAGGTCGATAGGTGACAGATGGGAGTTGGTACTCATGAAGATTTACTCGCGACTGTGTTTTCAAAATTACTATGAAAATAGTTGAAGCTTTTTCTTTGCATAATTCCGTATAGTAACGATTAGGCCATCAAGAGTTTGCATTTTGAAGTAGTGGTTATTTCAAGTCTGTCATTCTGGTTTTGACAGAAAGTCAGTTTAATATTTGAAACTAACGGATTAGGTCGATTCATGCTGGAACAAAACTGGGGAATATTAAAAACTCATTTCCAAAGTGGTAAAACATCTATCCAAACTGTTAGAAATTTACGTGGAGAATTCAATAGAAATGCCCTCACAGAAATTTGTGGATCAATTTGTTCGTGAAAACTGGATCGTTATTTGATAAAATAACCTGTTCACGTTCTTGGACATTGAGCACACCTGAAAACATTGCTGGTGTAGCCCAAAATGTGGCTGAACATTCATCAACATCAAATCGTCATCGTGCTCAAGAACTGAAGATTGCTCGCATTTCTCTGAGGAGAATTTTTGACAAAGACCTTGGTATGGAGTCTTACACAGTTCAGTGATGACTTTCAGCAGCCTTTTCCTTTATATTGGAGAAAACACATTAATAAAAGTTAACACTTTCAGAGCACACAGAATATAAGGGAAGCAAGTGACACCAGACAAGAACGTAGTTTGCGCCCAAGCAATATGAAATACGAGGCTGTAAAGAAACTTGCTTCCTAAGTTGTGAATTTATCTACTTTCAATAAAATCGATTTGCTTTGGGTTACTAAGATTTTCATCTGTTAAAGTGTTTGTCAAAACTGTATTTCCTTCTCTAAAATGCATTCCAAAGAAGATGAAATTCAATAAGCAGCAAATGCTGCATGTGCCAGTTTCATAAACATCATCAAAGGGCTCCTTTATGATAAAGTCCCTTTTTGAAAAATGATCCTTTAAATGGGAGCAATCCCACGTATCAGTTCCAAAAACACACATCTACCGTCCTTTACTTGAAGCTTCCTTTAAAGCGCCTGTCATATGTTTCCGACTGTTGGCTATCCTGAGAACGAGTGATTTAACGAATATAGTTGGTGATATTCTATAAATATGCGTCGGTACTTTTGAAAGAAAAAGAAAAGAAGCATAAATCAGTCTGTTCAAACATGGTTATTTGTAGAAGACAGTATATTGGAATTTATATCATTATTATTACGTGCGAATTGCTATATTTTAGCAAACGTGAGTTAAATGAGTGAAAATGGAAGAGGAGAAAAAAAACAGTATTACTTTCAAACCTGAGGAGGAACTACGTCTCTTGGAATTGATTGAAAAAGGGAATTTTAATGTTATAGGATAAAGCCTGGCAGAGAATAGCAACTGCTTTCAATGTAACAGCTCTCCATTGGAGAAATGGGGACCAGCTCAAATCCAAATATGACAATATAAAAACTAAAACTAAGAAGGTGGTAGCTGCTCAACGCAGTCATAACAAAGGAACTGGTGGTGGGGCTCCATTGAAATTAAGGGAGTCAGTTTCCAAACTGTTGAGCCCAACTATTACGAAACCACTTACCGAAGCGAAGGAAATGTAATATAAAAAAAAGCTCTAGTAGACGCTAAGATAGTGGCTATCAAGTAAAAGAATAAAAGAAGAGGATAATTCGAAGTTAAAAATATTATTTAATTTGTAAATTATGGACATGGAGAGAAAATTAAATAATAATAATTGAATCCTTTTTTATTTTCAATGAATTTTCTGGGAAAAGCGGTATTAGTATTCTATCAGCATTGCTCCAGACTATACAATCCCCCCAAATTTGAATTAGAAACAGAAATGAATAACATATAATATTTTTATTTCTCTATTCTCACTTGAAACTTTTTCAGGTATTACCTGAAGTAAAACAATGAATCAGAAATAGGAACATATAAACCTATCTAAATACATACATACCTTGTGAAATCTTATGAAAATTATATGAAATCTTGTCATATTGAAGGCACAATTTGAATATGAAGAACAGTTTCACAAGCGACAAAAAAATTTATTTTCAATTATCATACAAATATAAATTATAAAGCAGCAAAATGTTCATTAATAATCAACTGTCTCATTTGACCAGCTGCATCAAATTAAATACATACCTTATGTAAAATCATATGGGAATTATATGATATCTTGTCATGTTGAAGGCACAGATTGGAAATAAAGAATAATTTCACAAGTCACAAGCAAATTTATTTTCAATTTTCACACCAATATTAATTGTATTAGGAGTACAAATAAGTTTCCGCCGTTTTTTAACACAAATTAAATATTATTATTATTACACGATGTGAGACTGCTTGCTGAGTGACTTCTAATATTAGAGCAAGTTCTTTTTGTGTTTGAGATGAATCCTCCTCAAATAATTCCTCCAATTCTGCATCCTCGTAAATTTTTGGCCGTCCACTACTATCTTTGTCTTCTACGTCGAAATCACCGTTTTTAAACTTTTGAAACCACTCTCGACACGTTCTCTCACTCAAAGCACCCTCACCATATGCTTCTACGAGCAATTGATGCGCCTCAGTAGCAGATTTCTTTAAATTAAAGAAGTAAACTAATATTTCCCGCAAATGACGCTTACTTGGCTCAAATTTTGACATTTTCAAGTTATAAAAATTATATTTTACCAATATAAAATCAATGATATTAATAGGTTATGTTGTTCTTGAATGTTCAAACTATTTTTTAAGCCGGTTATCATCTGCGAAAGCTAACCGAAACTCTGTGCCGCGCCATCTACAATAAAACGGCGGAAACTTATTTGTACTCCTAATAACTTAGCAAAATATTCATTAATAATCGACTGTCTCACTTGACGAACTGCATAAACATTAGTTGAATTTGTTTTAGAGCCCTCTTCCTGCTGCACATCATGCAATCATTCATTTGGAAATATTTCTTTCATATCTACAGCTATATTGTGCAATACACTGCACAATAATTGCCCTTATGGTCGTTAACTCAACACTCATTCCTTTAGAATGTATAGGAAAACGACGTTTCCAAACTCCATACTTTCTCACCACCACATTTCTAGTTCGTATAATTTACTCCTTATATAAATTTTCAGCTGCAGTTATAACTTCCGGTAACTTTGCCATAAGATAAGTCTCAAACTATAACCATTATCACCAAGTAACAAATACGGTCCAAATTTACCACTCTCGAATTGTCTCTTCAAGACACTGTTATTAAAGATGGTTTGATCATGTGTTGAGCCACGCCATCTAGCCACAATATTTCTGATTCTCAAGTCTGAATCATACACGGTTTGAACATTAAGGGGAAATAATGTTCTCGACATCGAAAGATCTCTGCGTCATCACCTCCCGGAGAATTTTATTTAATGTGCAATCTATAGCACCAATGACACGTGGAAAACTAGCAATTGCATAAAACTTTTCTGCTGCTTGCAGTTCATGATCACCTTCACACATCTTTAAATATTGTGGACAGAGGGATGCAATTGCAAAAGAAACTCTTCGTATAAGTCTAGAAGGAGAAGGTTTAGAAATTCCCTGAAATCTCAGGCTGTTCGTTATCAGCATATTTCCAGTTCCATACAATCTCAACGTCAAAAGTAGTTGGTTCATCGGTTCAATACAGTTGCCTCTGAAATTTGTAAATTTGATGATTTGGTATACAGAAAAATATATCAACAAAATTTTACCTGTTAGATGGGAAGTACAATTGATCTGCAATTTTTTGAAGCAAAGATAAAACAGTTGGTTTTGTCAGGCGAAAACGATCGAAGAAATCTAGATAATCTAAAGTGGAAAAATGTTTTTCCCTCCTTCTGTAAATTTTTGATCTTCTCACAATTATTTCTTCATCATCTAATGAAGAACTAAAGTTTGAATCAGCATTCAACATTTGGTGCAACATATTTCGCAGTACACTAAAATCGAACAAAATGGCCAAAAGTGACAGAGGAAGGTTATGTCCACTGTTTTTGTGTTTACCGAGCACCTGCGCAGTGTCGGGTTTCTCGTTAAAGGATCCTTTTCCAGCTGTAAAGGGCCGATTTTCTCACTTTAAGATAAAGGACGCTTTTATGTTTCCTTTAACCTTAAAATTTGCTTATGAAACACGTTTTATCATCAAAGGAGACTTTTCGGGAAAGAGAAGGCTTTGATTTCGTTGAAACTGGCCGTTGGGGCGTTAAAGACCTTTAAAAGTTAGTGTCCTTGTCAGAGTCAAACAAAGAGGTACCACACTCTCTAACAGCCTGTAATAATCATCACCGCTTTCCCGTCCGACTCGAATTCATTACAAAGATGGTCATCCACCCACCTAGTAGTAGTAAATTCAGACATCATCCTCACCATCATTTCCCCAACCCGATAATGTTCAGCATTAACCGAGATAAATCAAACTCTCGTTACCAACAATTGCTATTTACAACCTCGAATTTTTCGTGCAAACGTTGCTCTTGCTTTATTATCGGTCGCAGCGTGGCGTGTGAGGAAAACCGTAAAGCAGGTTTCACATGGCGACCTCCTCCGCTCGCTCCGATATCTCGTCTGATTCATGGCGGTTCGAGGGCCGTCGAAGCCAGAATTTATGGAACATTATGTTTCTATTACGTAATGATCGAGTACAATGGGACCCTTGAACCGCATTCGGATCGAAGCGCACGGCTCGGCCTGAATTGATTGAGGAGTGCAGGGCCCTTCACCGATGGAACGAGAGGATGGCATCCTTTGCGAGTCGCTACAAACTGCGGATTCTTGATGGTGCTTGTTACGACACACCTGATCGTATCGGATTTGATTGTCTGTTGATCTGATAAAATGTTGGATCTCATTATTGTGATCGGCTCGGTTTGAATGGATTACAAGGTGTTTAATCAGCTGTATGAATTGAAGAGGGTCATAGGGTCCTCGATAAGACGATAAGTTTTGTTAATTCATATAAATACATGATCAAAGTATACTCACTGGCAAATAAAGTTCTTCTTCTTTAGGCACCGTCTTCGTTCCGAAGTTTGGCTATCATCAAAGCTATGCGTATTTTGATACTGTAGATCTAAACAATTGGCAGTTGTTGCAAGAACTCTTGAGCTTTTCAACCATGAGTTGCTTATTCTTCCTATGGATCCTTTGTCCATTATCTTTCCTTGGGTAATAAGTTGCAGCAGTTGGTATTTATCTCCCCTCATAATATATCCTAGGGACTTTGCGCCTTTTAATAGTAAGTAAAAAGTTAAAAACCCATATACTGATCCGATTTTTAGTGCACATGTTCCCTGCCTCTTACTTAGATGACTAAAATTTGGGCTTCTTCAAACTGTTTCAATCGTTTCAATAGTGTATTGATCAACCGGTATTTCTTATGCACTCATTGATACGCCTAGACTCGATTATGACCATGTCTTCTAAGCTACCATAACTTCATGAGATAGAGCCTGCGATCAGTCATGTCCAAAAATTATTCAATCGGAAATAGATCAACAAATCGTTTCCCTGAACGAATATCTCAAAAAGATGAACAAATGGGGTCAGCGTAATCTGGTGCAACTCAATGCCTCGAAAACCCAAACAACAACATTTTCTCGAAAAACTCAGTTTGTTACTTCTGACTTGATGATGGAACACCAGGTCTTCAGCCAAGGAATTCCTTGCATCTTCTTGGCGTGACTGTCCACTCTTCGATCTGTAGGGAGGAACATGTGACTGACTTTGTGAAGTCTGCTGCAAATAAGCTGAGATATGTGTTCAACGATCAGAAATTTTTCTCTGCAGATCAGGTTTTTTTACTTTTATAGCCCAGGTCAGACCAGGACTCTCAGCACCCAAGCATTCTTTATAACTTTTGGATTCCATCCAATCAAACGATTGATTGACTCCCCAACTATAAAATAGCCAGTTTGCAGTCGTTGGAATATAGAAGGAGAGTTCCTCATTTGTGTCTGTTCTATATATATTGTCACTGTCGATCCTCCACGCAACTGAAGGAAATGAAACCAACTGCCGCCAAATTCGGCACTAGGGCTGCACAAGAGCGTATATCTATGCAGTTAAAATAACAACTCCAAGAACTTCTGTTTATCAGAAGTCCTTCTTCAGGACACAACTTTCTGCTCAGGGCACCAACTTGGTCACAGAAGTTTCCTTTTCCTTGGGCAAACATAAAAGTCCAAGGTAAACATTTAATGTGATAACGACCGATAAAGGCTACCGTTCCTCTGGGAATATGCGATTTGGTATGATCTTGTTAGTACGTACCGTAAACGTGGGCTTAAATTGGTGCTCTTTTTGAAAAATTTCCAATCCTGTCTTTTTAAGTCTGGGTTTTTTCATACTTCTAAACTCTGGTAACTCTTTTCCACAACTAGATTATTCTCACTAAAATTAATGAGGCATTTTGTGTTTTTTAAAAGTTGTATCAATTTGTCTTTTATTTTTCACTTGGGCTTAGGTTACCCTTTGATGAAGATAACTTTCACCCACCTATTTCAAACATGGTATGAAACTAGTACCGAAAAAATACCTAGAGTCGTTGAAAAGCCAATTCACAAATATTTGCTCCATCGGGAGCAAATATTTTCAAAAGGTATTTGGTCCAGTTACGGCCATGCAAATTGTTACAAAAACATTGAATAATTTTTTCTTGTCTTGTAACATAACTTTTTACAAATGTATCTCAAATGTTATCAGTAGGGAATACAAATTCGCGCATTTTGGCCATGTGACAAGCAAATGTCATATTTTCTTCATCGATAAAAACTTTGAGATGCTCCGGTAGGTTCCAAAAACAAATTTTTCAATTTGTTTTTCATAGTGCTTCGTGGTATTTCAAAATACTCTACAGCTTTCTTTTGCGCTATTTCACCGGTTTGGATGGTGTGAAACTATTGAATCACATATGGTTCTATTACTTCCTCAATGTAACGCCGATCTGTCACGTTGTCTCTAGTTTAAACTAGTAATATTCGGTTTCGTATGCAAAAGAATCCCATACCAAAATGACCAAAGTGTGGTGAACATGACGATCTCTGTTGAATCGTGGATCACGTATTTCACCATATCACCTTCTCACTCTTACCCAGCATTCATGCATCCCCAGACAAAATCTCCACTCGTCACTTGAATCCATTCCTGCTTCAGAATATCTAATATTGTAAGCAGAAGACATATTGGAATACAAATGGGATGCTTTACCTGAAGGAAGCATTGCCTACGGATTTTGACTGACGGTTAACATGGACCCCAACCAGTTGCCGCAGATAAGTTTAACCAAAACTCAAGTTCTCACAGGACCTGAAAATTTTGTCATTTGTCCAGATTCGGCAAGAGTGCCGACGCATTGAGCGACAGACTGTCCTAAATACACACCTGTTCTGGAGTTAATACACACATGGTGTGTATTTTCATTGCTGGAAATTTCCTTTCTCTAAAATGAAAAGACTTTCACAATAATTGTAAAATTCAACTAGTCTCTAATCAAAGACTGGACATAGGGCACCCCTTTGTGCCACCGGGAGCCTTATGTTATCCTAGTTCCATTCCTGGTCCTACCGTCCTTCCCTTGCACCATAGCAGAACACTTGGATATGTCGATGTTCAGCTATGAGACGTAAGCCCCAGTGTAAACGATAAAAAACCGGCCCAAATGTGTTAAAACTTCATGATAAATAGGATTTATCGCATCCGCTTTAGTAAGCAAAGCTGTGAGCTACATTTAAAAGATGTAATTCTGAAGACATAATTGCAATTTGATGGTCTTTCGAATGAAATGAAAATGATCTGGTTGCGTAGCAAGGTTTGTATTTAATTACAGTTTTACATCCTTAAGCATTTAATACATCAAACTTTTTGGAAAAATCGTCAAAATAACAATTATGCAAACATTAAGATACGCATAGCTCAAAATGATTTTGATGAGTATCATACTCATGAATCTATGATCTAGTTTTTAAGTACCTCTTCATAATGTTTGGTTTGCTTCTCATAAGTGTTCACTAGTTCTTACTCAATATTTCTTAATTTTTTCGCAGGTTAGGCAAGAATACCTGTCGCACCCCCACTTGAGGATAGACCAAGAAGTGGCCGTGCAGCTGTGTTGCCTCGAGATCCGCAAATACTTCAAGGACATGCCTCAGATAGCCTTAGACAAGAAATCCAACTTCGAATACCTAGAGAAGGAAGTGGGAATGCACAAATTCGTACCTACAACCATTCTCAACACGATGAAATCGAAATCGTTGCGAAAAAACATTCAGGCTCAGTTCAAAAAATACGTGGGACTCAGTGTGGACGAGTGTATGTTAAAATTCTTGGAGATACTCAAAGTGTACTATCAGTTCGATCAGGAGAAGTTCAAGGTGGAGCTCGGCAGCAGCTGGTCTGTGCCGGTCGAGCTGGTCATAGGGCCAGAAGTGGGAATTTCTCATATGAATCCTCAGGCGGCCGGCTCTACGAAGATCGCGGATTTCGACCAGATCCAGGCCATCCAAACTCTAGTCAGCGACTGCGAAGACCACACCAAAGCCACGTTGCAGCTGAAGGTGGCAGGAGCGCAGGAGATACTGTTCTTCACATGTCCGTCCTTAGAGGTGGCTGAAAGTCTGGCGGATCTCATCGACGGTTATTACAGAGTTCAAACGGGCAGTCACACTTCGATCTGGAGCATGAAAGGTATGATGGCTGTTGCCGTACATTAACTATTTTCTTCATTTAGCGTTAGTTAGTTGTAAATTTTTCACTGGTTTTCTCAGTGGACTAATTCGTCAAGTCCTAACACTAAAACTAATGTACTTTAATATCAAAACATTTTCTAGATGTCATGGTCTTTAACTTTTAATTATATAGGTACTTAAGCACCATGACAGTGACAGATTTTTCAAGATCTTTAATTTCAAATTGTGCACTGGAAAATGCAGTTGACATGACATACAACGAAAAAAAAAACTTTGAAGTGTTTAGACATGGGTCGATATATTGCAGTGTCAGACTGGAACACGAAGTATGTATTATTCCTTCAAATTTATTCTATCTCCTTCAGAGTAGGTCCTTTCTAAAATAATTCTTTTACGCCAACGAATAATGCCTCAAAATATTTTTTAAACTTATTTTCAAGAGCCGACTTCAGTACTTGCCGTGAATTCTCTTCCATGTCTTCTATTGACAGAAAACAGGTACCTTGAGGCCCTATGAGTCATATCAGGACAAAGCGGGTGTTGATCGATAAAATTTGTTGAGTTTTTGGCCAGAAATTTGTTCACAAGTTGTTCAAAATCCAGTTTTTCTCAAATCTTTCCGTTTTTGACAAACTTTCTCTCTCAAACGCTCAGACATTTTTTAACTTTCTCTGCTGGTAAAAATTCCGATGATATAAAAAAACTGCCAACCTCACCTTCACTTTGGATCGACAGTGACCCAAGTGCACATGTCTTCGATTAAGTCAATTCACCGTAATCCGCACTTGAAATTCCATCTTTAATGCAAATTTTAAAACAGATTATTTGTTTCATTTTTTTAATGAAAATCGCAAGACACATCTCAAGGGAACTGCCTGAATAAAGCATTGTAAATAAACTGAAGGACAGATGATCCTCAAAATGAAGATGATTGAGAAGAACAATTATTTCGAGGAAGGTTTATTTAAATATCTTAAATATTAAGCAGAAAAATTCTGTCAAATTTCTACAAAATTCAATTTGAAAATATTTCTGTAATTTTTTGCAAATTAAATGAAATAAAAACGTTTTGAAAACTCCGTTTTTAGTAGAAACATAGAATTATCAAATTAAATGAAATTATAAAAAATATTTCCCCAATTAAATCCAAATTGTGAAAATAGTTTTCATTATTTTATTCAATTAAAATGGATTTCCATCAGCTAAGCACATATTCAAGTGAAAGTATTATCAAACATGAACAGCGTCCAAAAGAGATAAAATAATCTAAAGCAAATGTATTGACCGAAATTGCCTAGCAAACTTTAGCTAATGGAGCTGTTTCATACTGACCTTAGGAATAACAAATTCAAATCCAAAAATCCCCAACAAAAAGTTAATAATGGTGAAAAGCAATGACGTGAAGTCATGAATTTTGGGCGCTTGTTGAAAGTTCATTTCAAATGCTTCATGCATATTTTCGGTGGCATAGATAACTTATATGCATATAAAAATTTCAAGACACTGCATAAGGTTTCATGAATTGTTCTAGAGATATTTCAATGTTTCTAAGCTATAATATACATGAAATTTTACTTTCTGCAAATATCGTATCTCAAAGGTGTTGTCGATAGCTTAGTGGTTAGAGCCTTGGGCTGGGAACCGAAAAGTCCCGTGTTCAAGTCCCTCAAGTAGGAAAAACATTTTCTATATGGAAGGTTTTCGGCAACCATTTCACTGTTGGTTCGAAAATTAACAGTGCGACCTAAAGTGACGTAAGATCGCAATAACAAAGTCTAACCAGAACACAATTGAACTCCTTACTCGCAAGAGCTGAGGGATTTTCACAGAAGATATGGGAGTATTAGGATAATATATCATATATTAATTATTCCTGGTAAGTTATTACTTATACAGGGCGTTTCACGAATGATGCAGGATATTTTGGTGAGTCTGAATCAGTGCTCGAAATGTGTCCTAACTATATTCGTTTAAGAGTTACAAGATGTTTTATGTATTTTACCAAAAACTTTCAATCGGCATACCTCTTGAACGCCTGCATGGATCTTCATGAAAACTTGAGAGAATGAGTATAGACCAATGCCAAATATTTGCCCATAATGACTTATCGATAGCACAGGTCCGGACTGAGAAAATTACATTCTTTATCCCACATCTTGTAAAACACCCTATACATCAAATTTTCAAAAAGCAAAATTCTCCTCAGAATCTACAATAAATACTCTTTCAAACAAGCCTATTAGGATCAATGGCACACTTCGCATCATTATTTTATGAACCATCGAATATTAGGAATTTTCAATTTACAGTAAACGCGGACGTGTGAATCTCCGAATAATGCGTCTATTCATATTGAATCGTATTGCTTCACATGCAGCTTGAATACGATTAATCAGATGCTCCCTGTCTATGATTTCTTCAGAGTAAACTTCATTTTTCAAGTGCCCCCGGAAAATAATCCAAGCATGTAAGATCTGGAGATCTTGCAGGCTAGTCATGAGGTCCCCCTCTACCAAACCAGTGATCTGGATAAACTTCATTCAAATGCGCTACAATTTCACGGGTAAAATGTGCCGGAGCTCCATCATGTTGGAAGTACATTCCTCTTGGAATATTGCTTGCGAACATTCAAAATGCCATCTCTTGTGAAGGTCGCTTCATCTGTAAAAAGCGTTCTGAAGATAGCTCGCTGGTTCCGCAAAACCCATCTGCAAAATCGCATCCTCGGTAATTCATCGCCTAGCTCCAAGGTTTGGACGGATTGTAAATGAAATGGATGCCACTTTTCACGGTACAGAACTCGCCAGATCTGACAATGTGGCAAACCTAAAACTGAACCAAGACGCCGAGTGCTGGTTGAGGGATTTTCTTGGACAGCTTCTATTATCTCTTCATGGTTTACCATCGAATTTGCTCTTTCTCGTTTACTTACTGACGGAAAGTGTCCAGTTTCACGAAGTGAGCGATTAACATGTTCGAATGTTTGATTGTTAAGAATTCGAAGATCCGGATATAGCCTTCGATATTCCCTAGCAGCTTCACGACCATTGCACTTACAAAATCCATAAACTACCAATATATCAGTATACTCAGTATTCGTAAATGACGGCATTTCGATAATTCTCTTAATGAAAATTTTATGAAAACACAACAATCTACCACTTGCGTATTTTTCTATTTTAATAATTACCCGACAATGGTTTGAAATGTTAAAATTCTTAGCATGAGCCACTTAGATTTTGAAATGAGTTCAATTCAGAGTAAACGAATTTCTTCTATGATCTTTCACATAGTATTGAAAATAAATAATATCTTAAGCTTCAGATCGATTCAAGCAACATGTGAGAAGATAAATAGTGGAGCAGAAAGAAAGGCTAATGAAAGCTGCAGACAGCTAGCAGGCGTCAGAAACAGATAGGGAAATTTTCGAGAACAAATCACATACGAAAATTGATGGGGGGAAGGGGTATAAAAGAATTTATTTGCGAAAGTGTAAATAAGATGTCGAAAAGTATTTCGTTTTATATGCGTGTCTTTGAATCGAAAATTCCAGATATTCAATAGCTCATAAAATATTAATGCGAAGTGTGCCATTATTTCAAATGAGCTTGTTTGAAAGTATTCTTTGGAGATTCTGGGGAGAATTTCACTTTTCGAAAATTCGATGTACAGGATGTTTTACAAGATGTGGGATAAAAAATATAATTTTCTCAGTCCGGACCTGTGTTATCGATAAGTCATTAGAGGCAAATATTTGGCATTGGCCTATACTCATTCCCTCAAGTTTTCACGAAGATCTATGCAGGCGTTCAAGAGGTATGCCGATTGAAAGTTTTTGGTAAAATACATAAAACATCCTACTTATAAACGAATATAGTTAGGACATATTTCGAGCACTGATTCAGACTCACCAAAATGTCATGCATCTGCCCTGAAAGCCTGTACAATCATTGGTGAAACACCCTATATATGGCCGTAGGGACAGAATTAAATGTAAACATCAATTTTTATTAGGTGCGTTTCCGGTTCAAAATTCGATAATTTGAACAAAATGATTTAACATTGATATGAAGTATCATCACGTGAGAACATTAATGACGGGAATAATTATTTATGTCATCTAAGATACATACTGCTTTCTCCTCTTACAATTTCACTCATTTCATTGATTTCAGTTCGTATAATTTCGGTTTTAACGTCTCTATTGCATGCGTTCGATCAATTCATGTCTTTGATTCATGTTTTCTTTTTCTTTCCAAGCAACTGTTTGGAAACAGTTTCCTTGTCCTTGTAAAGGTTAGTAGTAATTGAGTTTTTTTTTAGATCTCATTTAAATACTGTTCCCTCAAAAATTTCTGGAACTGATGCTGTGAAACCAAAAGTGAGCCTTATTGTATTTGAAAGCTTTACAAATTTAAATGTTTGTCATTTAAACTAAGATGTTTAAAACCCTGGTGTGTTCGCTTAAACTTGTGAAATTCTGGATAAGAATTGGTTATATTTCCTTACTTGATAAAAAGATATCACTAGAACTTCAGATCACTCCCATATTCTGCCAACTACAATATTTGAGGTTAAATTAAAATTGATACAAACTTTGGAATTGCCGAATTCTCGTTTTGGCATATATTTTCTTCTTTCTAATCATTATCAGTGTATGAGTTATCAAAATTATACAAAATTTAAACATGCAGTCGAGAAAATTTTCCACAACATACTAATTACGAAGTCGATAGAAATGATAGTACAAAATTTTGTGTTATTATTTGTTTATTTAACAGTCAGAAAGTATAGAATTTTGTAAGTTGAAAACTGATGAAAAATCGTATTCATCTTAATGCTGAAAAGAATTTCAACATCAGTGTATAAACCAGATTTTTTCAGTATGAACCCGAAATAGGAATTATAATCGAATTCCCTGATTTTATAAAAAGCAATAGATTTTCAAAAAACTACCACTAATTTGAAATAAGTATGGTGTATTTTTTTAGAGTGATAGAACTTTCGATAGGCGTGATTTGACAGAAGGTAGAAGTCATGTTGTTTTGGCATTTCTGTTCAGTAAGCGTTGACAAATTATCATAGAAAAACTCACGCCGTAACAACGTTTACAAATTGTTGAAATTTATTTTCAAAATCAGTGTTCTATTTGCCAAACTTATTGATCACTTCGTGAAATATATGGTTTACATAATCATACATCATAGCAGCTTATTTGTCGAACTGTCGATAGATTTCGGACAACATTGTCTCTACTCGATGCAAGAACAACAACAAGACAAAGAACTGTACGTACAGAAGAAAATATCGCTGCTGTAAGTCATAGTGTTAATGATGATCCAGATTTGTCTATTCGTCAACGTTCACAACAAGGTGGACACTGTGCATCCACAACATGGAAAATTTCGCGTAAAGATCTTGGTCTAAATCCATACAAGATCCAACTAGTTCAAGAACTTAAGCCAGTTGACCATAATAAGCGTCGTTTGTTTGCTGATTGGGCCCTAGAACAGCTTGAAGTTGATCCACTTTTTTATCGTTAAATTGTGTTTAGTGATGAAGCTCATTTCTGGTTGAACGGCTATGTAAACAAGCAAAATTGCCGTATATGGAGTGAAACCAATCTTCAAAAAGTTCTGCAGGTTCCATTGTATCCTGAAAAATGCACTGTATGGTGTGCTTTACACGCTGGAGGCAACATCGGTCCATATTTCTTTAAAAACGATGCTGGAGCTAATGTTGCAGTGAATGGTGCTTGTTACAGATGGATGATCAATGATTATTTGTTTCAAAATTTTAATGGTATCGACATAGAAGTGTTTTGGTTCCAACACCATGGTGCTACACCTAATGCTGCTACCGTAACAATTGATCTATTGAAAGATTTGGCGATAATATTATTTCGAGAAATGGTTCAATTAATTGACCTCCAAGATCATGCGACATAACTCCACTGGATTATTTTCTTTGGGGTTATGTCAAGTCATTGGTTTATGCTGATAAACCAGAAATAATAGACGCTTTGGAAGTCAACATAACTCGGGTTATTGATGAAAAAAGGTGTGAATTACTCGAAAAAGTGGTCCAGAATTGGTCTGTTCGAATGCGGTTGCTCAGAGCTAGTCGTGGTGTCACGACTTAATCTTTCAAATTATCTTTCAAATAAAAAAAAATTTGGCTTCAATCTTAATTTAAATGTGTTTTACTTCAATTTAAAGTTCTATCACTCTAAAAAAACACCCATATATATAAAGTTTTTGAGTGAATTTAATCGCTTAAAAAAAAGATTGCAAATCGTATATTGAATAAATATTCACTTACAGTTTCTGTTTTGGGTTTGTGGCATCAGTCCCGAACATTTTTGAAAGTTCGGTGTTTGTAGTTTTGGATGAAACGTTAATATATTTAGATCATTACTTGGTAGCTTGTGTAGAAAAATTTCAACTTTTCAATTTGTTACGATCAAAAAAATTCCTTGCCTTTCAGATTCACATTCATCAAAGCATAAAAGTGGTAGTAAAGGGGTCAATCCTGATAATCCAACTGGAACTATGCTTTCAGAGGATTATGCTGAGATTGTCGACGAAGAAGGAGATTACTCAACGCCTGCAAGTAAGTACCGTTCAATTTTCATTGAAAATCGCTTACAAAGATGTCGTCAATCGTTTATCCTGGACATAGGTGTGTGTAAACTGGACTTCGAGTAAATATTGGAAATAGAAGGGACAAGTACATTACTCTGGGACACACCATTCATTTGTGAGCACCGTCGACTATTTTTACGCAGCTGTGCATTATGCCATAGTGACCTTGAAAATATTTTTATCGATTATTAAGGGGTGTCCCAATAAAAGCGATTAGATTCAAAATTGAAATGAAAGGAAGTAAATTTTTTGCAAATATTTTGAAAAACAGTGTATCGAATTGGAAATTTTATGCCATTCATATCTTGAACAGTATATTTCCCATATGATCACCACGTGGTGATTTGCACTGTTCAATCCTTTCATTATTTCATTTGGTATTGTGTTGAGTGATCAAGGGTGTACCATTAAGAACGTTGTCAATTAAACTTTTTTCAATACAAATACATTAGAACGAAATGATTGATGAATAGCTATATTACAAAATTATTTCAGCCAAAAACTACGAGTTGGACAGAAGTCGTGTGGAGCTGGGGGAGATCCTGGGAGAAGGACAATTCGGGGATGTACACAATGGAACCTTCGTTGGTAAAGACGGCAACTTGATGCCCGTGGCTGTGAAAACTTGTAAGGGTGACGCTGATCTTGCCACAACAGAGAAGTTTCTCGAAGAAGCATGTGAGTATTGCAGCCTCTTCCTTTCTTTTTCGGCGAACTGTGGGATTTGCAATCGAATAATTATCCAAATATGGTCTCGTCTAAATTTTATGATTAGTGACGACGCTGATTCATGCATAAGATCCCATTCGTGATATTTGTCTAAAAATGGATCGAAGACAATGGGACGTGTGGACCACAATTCTATGTAAATTTTCGTTGTTTTCGTCTGAAGAAATCAGTGAAGATTTCAATGTAACATGGTATTCGAAGATTGTTGACTTAAGTGGATTAAAGGAGCTGAATACAAATTCATTATTTACGTAGGGGTCATGTATTTTTTTTATTTGCTTTTGATTGGATGGAGTACTACAGGATTATCCATTTTGTGCTTCCGAAAGTAAACGTAACTAAAACACTCTTTCATTTAGAATATCGATCAAATTTTTATTTCAATATAATGCTTGCCAGTATGTGTGGAATGCAACATCATTTAGATTTCCTCCGCGTGATCTCATACAGGACTCGATAGGTGACTTTTGATGACTCTCCGGCACATTAAGGGCCAATATCTCACCAATAACTTGACGGAAGTTGGTTTTCAGATCGTAGATAGTCTGAGATTTATCGGCAAAAACACGATCAAGATTACCACTGTTGAGTTTTTTATATCACTTAAAATACTGTGTTTTACCAAAAGCGTGTTCATCATAAGGTTCAAAAAGCATTCGATGCGATTCTGCAGCACTTTTCTTCAAAGAATAACAGTCCGAAAATCTTAGTTCGTAATTACAAAACTTATCATGTTTAAGGTTATTATTGAGGTATACACGATGGCGCTGCAGAAGCGTTCTTACGGTTCCTCAACTGGTATTAGAGGATCATGTATATCTTATATTATGATAAATTTCACCAGTATGGATCAAACTTACGTCAGTACCAATGAAGCTCTCGAAGGAATGCGGGTCTTGTGAGGGAGCTTCCACCTCTTAATTCGGGAGACGGCGTTTCGTTTCCGAGTCTGTGCATATGAAACTCAACACACAGGCGTGATGCGCAGCTCTGCCTGTGACGCCAGGACCATGTGTTCCGTTGGGACGGTGGTCGTCAAACGCTATATGCCTTGCCCTATTTGAACTCGACAGGGACGGTTAGTCATGAATCTTTAGACTGGTCGGATCCTCTATTGGTATGCCGATCAAGCTGAAACAGAGCAAAGCAGGTTTCTGGACGAGGAGCGAAGAATTTGTTCGCTACACACTCCCTCTCCAGTGAGCGTCGATAAGGTCACGGAATAGGGCGTTAGGAATCAGGCAAGGAGGCAGTCCGCCGCTGGGCCGGTCGCGGTGCCATATCCAGCGGGGATCTGCGGAACGAAAGGAAAGCCTGTCTAAAATGATAGATAGGTGCAATAAGGGCCTCCAAATTAATGGCTTGGTTCGCTCTTAAAGCAAACCCCTCAATCACATCGGGGTTACCAATGAAGCTCTCGAAGGGAATGCGGTGTTGTGAGGGAGACGGCGTTTCGTTCTGCGCATCTGAAACTCACCAGACAGGCGTGATGCGCAGCTCTGCCTGTGACGCCAGTGACCATGTGTTCCGCTTGGAACGGTCGTCGACGCTGTGTGCCTTGCCTTATTTGAACTCGGCGGGGACGGTTAGCCATGAATCTTTAGACTGGTCGTGCTCTCTATTGATACGCCGGTCATGCTAAGACAGAGCAAGGCAGGTTTCTGGAAGAGGAGCAAAGAAGTTGTTCGCTACAACAATAAAATATAGTAGAAATAGAAACATGTATTTATTCGTAATGCCCAAAAAAACCAGGAGGGTGCTAATTTTTTCTATATTTCAGATATTATGCAAAAATTCGATCATCCCCACATAATCAAGCTCATCGGCATCTGTTCGGCTCCACCTGTATGCATAGTGATGGAGCTAGCTCGTCTGGGCGAACTACGATCCTACCTCCAGAACAACAAAAGCCGCCTAGATCTAGCATCTTTGTTACAGTACGCATTCCAGTTGTCCACAGCTTTAAGTTACTTAGAATCTAAGAAATACGTTCATCGAGACATAGCAGCTAGAAACGTTTTAGTCAGTAGTCATATGTGTGTGAAATTGGCGGATTTTGGCCTCTCGAGGTGGATGGGTGATGACCAGAGTTACTACAAGGCTTCCAAAGGAAAGTTGCCCATTAAATGGATGAGTCCGGAAAGTATCAACTTCAGGAGGTTTACGACCGCCAGTGACGTCTGGATGTTTGGTAAAGAAATTACAGTTTAGTTATATTTATCGGGTAACCAAAAAAGTTTATGTGGTTCTTGATAGCAGCTTGGCATAATCATTATCTTGAAGCGCGCTCTAGGAGCATTAATAATGAAGATCTGAACAAGCTGTGGACACAAATTCCAGTGCAGAATTACTAAATATTTCACTGTAAGTGAAGAAACCTTCATCATCTAGGAAAGACATAGTAGTTAAGCAAATATGCCGCACATGTCTTGCCAAATTATAACGAAATAAGTTAGAATACTTTTCAGTAAAGAATAATGGTTCTTGACTGGTTGGTAACCTGCGACAAAAAATGGTTGATGAACTCAAATTCTATGCTTTACCAGCAGTGGTTGTGCCTGGTAATTCGGTACCACACAATTCTTGCACCCACACAAAATATCATTTTATATCGGGTGTTTTTTTTTGGAGTGATAGAATTTTGAATTGAAATAAAACATATTTAAGTTAAGATTGAAGCCAAAATTTTTTATTTTAAAGATAATTTTATGACATTTATGTTTCAAAAATAATTTCCGGCATATGTCCACCACGATTAGCTCTTAGGAACAGCATTCGACCAGACCAATTTTGGACCACTTTTTCGTGTAATTCAGGCCTTTTCATCAATGACAAGAGTTATGTTGGCATCCAAAGCGTCTATTGTTTCTGGTTTATCAGCATAAACCCATGACTTGACATAACCTCAAAGAAATTAATCCAGTGGAGTTATGTTGCCTGATCTTGGAGGCCAATTAATTGGAACATTTCTCGAAATAATGTTATCGCCAAATCTTTCTTTCAATAAATCAATTGTTAGGGTAGCAGCATGAGGTGTAGCACCATCTTGTTGGAACCAAAACACTTTTGGATCGATACCATTCAAATTTTGAAACAAATTAATCATTGATCATCGATCTGTAACGAGCACCATTCACTGAAACATTAGCTCCAGCATCGTTTTTAAAGAAATAGGAACCGATGATGCCTCCAGCGTGTAAAGCACACCATACAGTCCATTTTTCAGGATGAAATGGAACCTGCACAACTTCTTGAGGATTCTTTTCACTCCCTATACGGCAATTTTGCTTGTTTACATAGCCGTTCAACCAGAAATGAGCTTCAACACTAAACCCAATTTTTCGATAATAAAGTGGATCAACTTCAAGCTGTTTTAGAGCCTAATTAGCAAACAAACAACGCTTATTATGGTCAAGTGGATTTAGTTCTTGAACCAATTGGATCTTGTATGGATGTAGACCAAGATCTTTATGCAAAATTTTCCATGTGGTGGATGCACAGAGTCTAACTTGTTGTGAACGTCGACGAATAGACAAATCTGGGTCATTATTAACACCATGACTTACAGCAGCGATATTTTCTTCTGTACGTACAGTTCTTTGTCTTGTTGTTGTTGTTGCATCGAGTAGAGAAAATGTTGTCCGAAATTTATTGATAGTTCGACGAATAAGCTGCTCTGATGGACGATTATGTGCCATAAATTTCACGAAGTGCTCTATAAGTTTGGCGAAGAGAACACTGATTTTGAAAATAAATTTCAACAATTTGTAAACGTTGTTGCGGCGTGAGTCTTTCCATGATAATTTGTCAATGCTTACTGAACATAAATGTCAAAACAACATGGCTTCTACCTTCTGCCAAATCACAGTTTTCCCTATCGAAATTTCTATCACTATAAAAAAAACCACCCTATATTTGGTGCATAATAGCAGGCATGTTTCTTTGGATTTTGGAAAAATTTCCTGAAACTTCAAAAAGAGTGAGAAGCACTTATCCAAAAACGTCCTTCTGTAGTAAATTGAAAGGAAAGATTTTTACAGGATACCAAAAAATTCATCCATTTAATAATTTCTGAATTTAACTTGGAATTGTTAGTGTTGATGTTTTTGAAGCATTCATGATGATCCAAAATTTATAAAGTTCTACAAAAGCGGCATATGAAGGTTGGTGACATATTGGCAAAAAATCACTCTTTCTGTGTGATATATTGTTCCATGAGCAATAGTGAAATATTTTTTCTCAATAAATATTTGCAGTTTATCAGAAAAAATACCACAAACTTATTTGGTTACCTGATACAATGAAATAACTCTCTTCTCCAAGAGTAACAAATGTCAGATTATTTTAAATGTGAATGTTTTTTCTTTAAAGAAGTAAAACTTGAATTCCACAAAAAATCTCTTTTAAACGTAGAAATTAAGGAATTCCAAAGTTTGTCGATTAATATATAATGTTTCTCGTTTCATAATATTCCGAAATGATATGTTGAAACAAAATTATAATTAATAAATTATCATTTTGATGATAATTGTTTTCTTCAATGTCTCTCTTTATAAATTCGCATAAAGTATCTATGATTGTTTCGGTCTTTACTTGACGGAAATTCATCTTGAAAATATGAATAAAAACAATATTCTCATTTCTAATATTTTATTGACACTACTATCGTTACGTCATACCATGACTTCTTCAGGTGAGTATTACAAGATACTGAGTATACCGTGAACAAGAACTTCATTTTATAGTACATGGATATAACAAAAATAGAAGAGGGGGTGAAGAGAGTTTTACAATACTTTTCGGAAACTGAAAAATGGTTCAAAAAAGATTCAACAAAGGGGAGTTACTTAATTCAGTTTGGTTATTCAATAATATTTTTCTTTTGTGATATCTATTAATTTCTAAAGTTTCTAATAAGTTTAATCTAAAATTTTTGTTTTCTAAGTGTAAAATTTCAAAGTTACTATTAAAACTATGTCCTGTGTCTAGAAGGTGCTCTGCGTAGGTTGAATTTCCCTTTTTGTTACAATAGCATTTTTCATGTTCCCTGAGTCTCGTCTGGAACGATCTTCCTGTCTGACCAACATATACGAAATGGCAAGTACCGCAAGTTAACTTATAAACACCTGATTTCTTGTTCTTAGATGATTTATCTTTATTATTTTTTATTAATTTTCCTAGGGAGTTATTCATTTTATAAGAAATTCTAAAATTGTGATTCTTCTTTAAATATCTAGCTACCTTTTCTGTTTTTGGTCCCAAGTATGTCAACGAAATGTTTCTATTCATGAGATTTAACCTCAAACAATCGACAATGTACTAAAAAATTGGGTTGATAAGGTACTCTAGCCAGTCAAAGCGGTCATTTGAATGATGTTGTTTTTTATTCGTAAATGTCAAGGTTACGCCTTTTCCGTAAGCTCAAGTGAATTGTGCTATCTGTATAGGTTGGTTTCCGGTATATTGAAACAACACATACCGGAAACCAACCCATACAGATAGCACAATTCACTTCACATCAAACCACCCATACTCACAAAAATTAGCAGCATACAATAGCATGTTATATAGATTAGCCAACATACCCATGTCACGTGAGAATTTTGACAAAGAATATAACATCATCAAACAGATTGCGTTGAACAACGGTTTCAACGTCCCGATTATTGAGAATCTTTTCTTAAAAATACAATTAAAGCTGGCCTTGAAATTAGTATATCCCATTAATAATGATCCAATTGAAAGTAAATACATTTCGTTGACATACTTGGGACCAAAAACAGAAAAGGTAGCTAGATATTTAATGAAGAATCACAATTTTAGAATTTCTTATAAAATGAATAACTCCCTAGGAAAATTAATAAAAAATAATAAAGATAAATCATCTGAGAACAAGAAATCAGGTGTTTATAAGTTAACTTGCGGTACTTGCCATTTCGTATATGTTGGTCAGACAGGAAGATCGTTCCAGACGAGACTCAGGGAACATGAAAAATGCTATTGTAACAAAAAGGGAAATTCAACCTACGCAGAGCACCTTCTAGACACAGGACATAGTTTTAATAGTAACTTTGAAATTTTACACTTAGAAAACAAAAATTTTAGATTAAACTTATTAGAAACTTTAGAAATTAATAGATATCACAAAAGAAAAATATTATTGAATAACCAAACTGAATTAAGTAACTCCCCTTTGTTGAATCTTTTTTGAACCATTTTTCAGTTTCCCAAAAGCATTGTAAAACTCTCTTCACCCCCTCTTCTATTTTTGTTATATCCATGTACTATAAAATGAAGTTCTTGTTCACGGTATACTCAGTATCTTGTAATACTCACCTGAAGAAGTCATGGTATGACGTAACGATCGTAGTGTCAATAAAATATTAGCGGAAATGAGAATATTGTTTTTATTCATATTTTCGCATAAAGTACCTATTTGTGTACAATTTGATCCAAAAAAAGAAAGGCAGAAGAGGTTAGTAAATGGTTACTTTTTATAAGCTTGATTTAGTTTATATGAAGTCTACTTTTCAAATCATAAGATATTACCAAGTGATCGTAATTGGTTGCAAATTATTTTGTGAGAGCAGTTTTTTGATTCGACTAACTCTTTTTTGGATACATGAAGATTTAATACCAAAAGACGTTGTAATGTATATTGAATTTATGACCTTGATCTTTTTAAAACTACTTTTGAAACTCCCAGTCACCAGGAACTTCCTCACATCATTGCTGATGATTTTGACAGTATCTCTCAAAGTTCTTATCAGCTCTGTAAAATCTACTCTACGCCAATATAATATTTTGCCTGCGTTTTTAGTATCATATAATACCAGAGTAATAAGATTAGGTGTAACCTTTTTTACCTACATTCAATGCCCTTTTATCAAGTGATGTATTTTAATGAGTTCTGCATCTTGTTGGAAGAAATCTCATCTATGAAAACACTCTAAATACAGCTGAATTCTATTTGTATAATGTGCATAACTTTTCTCATTTTGAAAATTATTGTTTTCCAGGTGTATGTATGTGGGAAATTTTGATGTTAGGTGTTAAACCATTTCAAGGTATCAAAAATAACGATGTAATAGGAAAAATAGAAAATGGAGAAAGGTTACCACTACCATCAAATTGTCCTCCTAGATTATACTCATTGATGTCACAGTGCTGGGCGTATGAACCAAGTAAAAGACCAAGTTTCAAAGAGATAAAAGAGATTCTTCAGTAAGTTTCATTGAAAATGTTTGAATTTGTGTGCTTATCGAAGAATATGAAATTTCATCATGACATTTCAGGGGAATCTTTATGGAAGAAAGATCTTGCCAACAGGAAACATTGAGAAGGGAAAATAGGAAATTAGCAGCTATGTCTTGGGGGCCTTCTGATGATTTACCACCTCCAAAGCCGTTGAGGTATCCTATGCAAGGTAAAGAAGTGAACAAAATATACAAGGAGTTTTAACTTGCTCATGTATTAAGTACAACTTTTTTATTTCTAGGAGAAATATCCTCTTCTCTCGCCTCTTTGGAAGTGGAAGAACCAGTTGGACCACAAACATACATCATAGCCCAGAATCCAGAAGTATTAGCCCATCTCATGAAAGAGAATGAAAACAGAGGCTTGACACCAGCAGCGTACACTGCACCAGCTTCGGTATTTAACACAGTAGCTGTAGTATTCGAGAAAAAAGAAGATATTTCAGAACCCATCCTAAAAACCACACCAATCCCCGTCCAAAACCTGCACAAATTAGATCCCGAAGTTCCCCATGATGAAAAACCGAAAAGTGGTACTCTGGAACGAACCCCTTCGCGTTCCGGGAGTACAGGGAGTGCTACCCCTAGCATGGGATCCCTAGAAAGACGAGTGTCTGCCAAACCAGAAAATACGTCTCCTAAGATGAATTCTCTGGAAAGGAATGCTCATTTGATCCATAGCAGTCACAGTAGCTTGGACAAATCTGGGATGTTTAGCCCTAAATTGGGTTCTCTCGAACGTAAACATAAGACAGGATCACCCAAAATGGGTTCCCTTGAAAGAACGCACAGCTATACACCTAGTATGACTCCGAGAATGGGTTCATTAGAAAGGAACGCCCACATTTCCTATCCAGATTATTTCCCTAATTATCATCCTGAGCCAACTATGTACCAATTCATTGATAAATCTAAAGACCTGCAACAAGTTGAAGAAAGTATCTACGACTTTGGCGGGGCCGATGTCAAAAGCTGCGCACATAAACAGCAATTTTTCGTGCAGAAACATGACAACAAGATGCAAGAACGGATGCAGGTTCGAGTCAAGCACGGCTTGAGTTCGAAGTTTTTTTTTACTGCATCATGCATCGGTGTTATTATTTTGATAATTCAGAAGAGTCAAAGCATGAATACTGTGAGCATGTTATTGAATTAAATGGTTCAATATGCACGTCCTTACATGTTGAGTTTTAGCATGGTATACACTGATGACTTGAATGTTAATGGCTGTTTTTTGCTGTTTAGTAGTTAGTTGAACACCAGTTAATTGGTACTTTGATTTTTTTATTCAGAAGATTTCCAGTTCCTCCAAATGATTTTCATTTATATCTATCATGAACGAATTAGTTAAATTTCGGTTTTTCACCCAAGTGCTTTCATTTTATTTACGGCTGTATATTATTGTATATAAGGATATCCCCAACAAGTACCTAATCTGATGTATACATGGCTAGTTTTCTTTGAAAAGAATGACTTGAATATTATTTGACTGGAATTACGCTAGCTAGCAGATATATCGGGCATTTCAGAGACTGCTGTTTCTCATATCAGTAGAAAACTTAAACTTAAGAAAACTTTGTGTATGATGAGAAGAGAATTACTTATGAGTTATTGTATGTTTTGATTGAGTATCTGAAAAAGTTTTGATCTTGGATGAAATGAAAGATGGGTCTCTCATTTGATTCAGTGTTGAGTCGACCAAATTAGAAAAAACAGCAATATTCGGCAGAATACATAGTTTTGTTTCAGTGAGACAATGCATCAGTTCAGAAATTAGTTATCGGGATTACAGCTATTGAATATTTCTGCTAAAAGCGAATTAAAGTAGATGATGTAGATATACATTCTGTCAAGAAAGTACGGGGAATTATCGATTTAAATCTGGCGGGGCAATGAGGCAGGTAAAATTTTTTTTTCCTAGGTTGGTACCACTGTCCTTAATTACTATGCCAAGCTTGAGCGGGATCTGTCAACTAGTGTGTTTGCAACAGCTGATTAAGTCAGTCGATGTCAGAGTGCGCGCCGATTTTTACTATGGGTGATTACGTTGAGCAAAGAATTTGTTTAAAGTTTTGTGTTGCAAATGAAATTTTGTGTGCCGATGCATTGAAAATGTTGCAAAAGGCCTTTGGTGATAATGCTCTATCGAAAACTCGTGCATATCAGTGGTACAGAGCCTTCAAGGACGGTCGTGAAGTGGTCGCCCATCGACGGCTTCGATCGAAGATAACGTCGATAAAATTAAGGAAAGGGTGCTGGAAAACCGTCGTACCAGCTTGAGAGAGATAGCACATGATCTTAAGATATCCCACGAGTCCGCACGTACGATTTTGATTGATATTTTGGGCTGGCTTGTTATGCAAACAAGCCAGCAATCATCGGAATGGGTGGCAAAAAATGAACCGAAACCGAAAAAACCACGCCAAAGCCGCTCGAAAATGAAGGTGATGCTCATTGTTTTATTCGATATCCGTGGCGTGGTGCACTACGAATTCGTTCCAGAGGGTCAGACGGTAAACAAGGAGTATTACCTAGGCGTTATGAAACGTTTGCGTGAGCGTATCCGTAAGAAGCGGCCAAATTTGTGGGCGAACATCTCATGGATTTTGCATGACGATAACGCGCCTTCTCACCGAGCTACGATTGTGACTGACTTTCTCGCCAAAAACTCAACAAACGTGCTTCAGCAACCACCGTATTCGCCGGATTTGGCTCCCTGCGACTTTTTCCTCTTCCCAAAACTAAAATTTTCGACCCGTTTTGAGTCGATTGAAGCCATAAAACAAAATTCGGCGCGAGAGCTAAAGTCCATCCCGGAAAGCGCCTATAAAAAATGTTTCGATAATTGGAAGTGCCGTTGGCATAGATGTATTGGAGCAAATGGAGCCTATTTTGAAGGCGACCCAATAAATTTTGACGATTAAATGTAAAAATGTTGTTTTAATTGAAAATTCCCGGTACTTTCTTGACAGATTAGTATGAAGCCTGTTTTGCAAGTTATTTGTTTTGTTTCCGTTAGGTCAGGTACTTTAGGGGAATCGTCATCAATTTAAGATCTATTAAGCTCAAAAACTGCGAGGAGTTTTTCAAAATGTTTAAACTTTCAGCCCAACCAGTCACTTTATGGAAACCAGTTGCTAGAATCTCATCGTTACCACCCTGGAAATATTCCCAGTTTCAGTCATCATGTCTTGGATCAGAGGTTGAGACAGCAGCAGTTGGAATCTGAGGAAGATTCCAGATGGTTAGCTGAGTCAGAGAGTAGTCTGGTGAGTATTCTAGAGTTGAAAATGGACCCTCTTTGTAGATAACATACTATCAAATTGAAGTTGCGAGCATGCTTCATAAAAATTACTTATTTATTTAATCACATGTTGATGCCATTTTACATAAAAAATGTCCTTACTAAAAAAAACATAACAAAGAATCAAACCAAAACATTATTTATACAATAAGATCTTCTAAACATCTACAAATTCTCCAAATATGACAATAGGCTATACAATACTCATCAATAAGCCTTTATTTAAACGAGCCTGTTCCTAACCAATCAAAACTTGCGATTCAAAGTGTCTTTTCAAAGCAAATATCGAAGTTGAGAAGATGTCAACCTGTCAGTTATTTGCTAACCGTTGTGATCTGAATAGAGGATTGTTTAGACTATAATTAGGTGGTGCAAAACTTATGTAGGTCTTAATAGTACAGGCCTGCAATTAAGACTTATTCTGCTTAATAGATACTTACTATCTGTGAAGTTATTTATCAATTTGAAAATAATCATAATGTCGAAGTTTTTCCTTCTTAATTTTAACGTCCGAAGACCGATTTGTTCTTGATTATAATTTTCGGATGTTAATGTAAATTAACATGTGCTGGATGGAGTAGTGTGAATTTGTTCATTTCATATTAATAAGAAAATTTAGTACTATCACTTCTTTAAACAGACTATTCATATTCATTACTCTGTACACTATCGTCCCCATCAATAGGAATTTGAGTTTCTATGCACTGTATATTTTTGCAGCAATAAGCAGTACTTTTACTCTTATCCACTAATATTTTTGGTGTGCAAAGCATTGAGAAACATGTTTTCGAAATATTTCATAACATTCAATACTCCGAAGCCCCTCAAATTTAATATGAAAAATTGAAAACTTCCTTAAATTAACTTTAGAAAAATGTCTAAGAAAGACTGCGTAAGTAAATTCTCCAGAAAAAGCATTCGAAACTCTACATACCTTCATTCAACAAATATCCTGTTTTGGTGCAAACTCAAATAAACGTGTTCAGCTAGCTGAAGAATATCTGAAAACTACCATATGTATGTGAGAAAATACTAATTATAATTATTATGAACAAATTTCCAATTTATACTTTTTTATAACTATGTTTTCCTCTTCATGAAGCGTTATGTTACTGGATGACAGACAACAAAAATATTAGTTGATTACTAATCAACTATTACTCATCTTCATAGTTGAAAGAATTTTCTGGAAATTACTATGTTTTACCATAAAAACGTTGAGAAGTTGACGCTTTCGTCAAATGAAGAATTCCAATTTTTTGTTATTATAGTTCAAACATCATCTTAAGACAAATTGGTGTTCAGTCGTTAAAAGACAAATTCATTGGACCTGCAGTAACAAAATATATGAACTCCTAATTTACACAAAAATATGAACTTTTCAAAGTTCAATGTTAAAAAAAGGATACAAATACTAATATAAATGAAAATGACAACAACACTTTATTTTGCAGCAAAAACGTCTGAGCATAAGTGCGCCCATACCTGAACCAGATTTTCAAAGTGATCATGCACAGTCCTTAACTTCTTTACCAACCAGTCCCATATGCATGAATTACAGCAGCTCTTCGCAGCCTTCATATCAGTTAACCGAAAGTCTTGGAAGTATGTCTTTGAGTGGTAATGGTTTACAGAGTAGTACTGGATCTCAATGTAGCAGTAAAAGTCATTCACCGGCAGGTTCTATAACAAGTACCATGACTCTTATCACGAAGCCGGAGAGAAGTGGCACACCTTTAAGTGGTTCGGAAAGTAGTGATACAGAAAAGACCAAGGTAGGGATGAAAAAAGAAAAATTCACGAAGTTCAATTCAATAATCATTCTTTTTTTCACCATACTGTGAGTTTTTCCATAAAAAAATCTTTCTGTGAGGTTATGCTACTTTGAAAGAGTCATTGATTGGCTTAACTTAATTAGAACTTGGAACTTATTAGAGACAAAACATAACTTTATCATAATTTGGAAATTTTACAGACAAAAAATGAAAATTATACTTATTATTATTATTATTATTTATGGCGGGCGGGCGTCTGTCCACCCTACCACTGCGTCCGCACGGACTATTGTGTTTCACCCCTAATTTATATCTCCCCGACGAGATCCAGTTTTTGGATAAAACCGATAATCTTGTTCAGGGGTAATGTTTTCAGTTCCCTGTGGGCTATAAAAGCCTGGCCAAAGACCTCGAATCTGATGCGACTCACCGCTGGGCACTTTGAGACGATGTGCATGGTTGTTTTAGTGTCCTCAAGACACAGCCTGCATTCATTGTCTTCAGCTAGACCGATTTTGTGCAAATGCGCTTTCAGTCTGCAGTGACCTGTCATAATTCCCACAAGTATTCTTAGTTGGGCCCTATCCAGACCTAGCGCTAGGTTCGCCATCTTCTTGTTCGAAGCTGTTCCAAGGAACAACTTCGAATGTTTCAGGCCAGAATGGCTCCGCCAGAAAGACTCTAGCCTTGAGTTCATTCTGCCTGTTATCGCCTCGTTAGCCACGTCATGTGGTATTCCCAGGAATGGTTCCGGTCCTACCAGAGGCAGCGCAGCTCCAGCAAATGCCAGCCGATCCGCCTCCTCGTTACCCAAATAGTTTGAGTGGCTCGGTATCCAAACCAGAGTGACTCGGTTATACATACCGAGCCTGTTTAAAGCCGTGCGGCAACTCCAGACTATTTTGGATGTAAAACAGCTGGATTCCAGAGCTTTTAGTACTGACTGACTGTCAGTAAATATTTTGATTTTACCGTGGTGGATTTGCCGTTTTATCAGCAGTTCCGCCGCGGTCTCAATGGCAAATATTTCTGCCTGGAATATGGTTGCGTTTTGACCGAGACTCAATGAGATGTTAATTCTCGGTTAAAAAAAAATTATACTTTAAATATAGTGGAGTCCCAAGAGATGAATGAGTACAAAATTCTTATCCTACTTCACGAGCAAATAGTGACAATAAACTGGAAAAATACCTCAAGGTACCTGGCTACCAAAAACTTTCCTTCAAATTTTAGATTTATATTAAAAAATTACTACAATGATGGAAATTTTAGTAAACAGTAAACAACAAATTGAATTCATACAATGCAATAGAATACCTACCTTTAACTGGTTGGAGATATAACATTTGTTGCCTCTTTGATTAAGGTGTACCCAATTTTAAACACTTCTGTAGTAGAAGACAAGAGACCTAGCTTCCTCAATCTGAGGTAAGGAATCCTCTTTTTACAATCTCAGACAAAGGATTCGCTATCTTAATTTCAGACAAGATACCCTAATCCCAGACAAGAGCTGTAATGGTTGAATTCCATCAATAGTGAAGAAGAACATTCCTCCAGGCAGTTATTCAACCATAATCTGTCGGTGATTCTTTAAACTTCGATGTGTAAAAGTGATTTCAAATCGATCCAAACCAAATACGTATAAACATTTGTTGGCTGTTTGATAAAAGTACACTCTACTCTGAACACTTCCGTAGGAAGAAAAGAAGTCAGCTAGCCAACGGTTTGCTTCAACAAGAAAAAAACACTTTCAGGTTATTAACTAGTCCCAGACACGCAATTTGCTATCTAAATTCCAGAGAAGAGACCCAAATCCTGGATTCTCTTAATCCCAGACAAGGAATCGATCCTCTTAATTCCAGACAAGGGATGCGATTCTCTTAATCCCGGACTAGAGATATGATTCTTTTAATCCCTGACAAGGTAGTTGAATTCAATCAATAGTTATACAGTATAGAAAAACATTCCTTCAGGTAGTTGCACAATCAAAATCAATATAATCTTAGTGAATGAACAGATTACAAACTGAAAAAAACTGCAGATATAAAAATCAGAATGAAAGTAAAAATGCAAAGCAAGCTGGTGAGTGTTTCATTCAACTTCGATATGTAAAAGTAATGAAACTTGCCGTGATTAAGAATCAAGCCAAGCCAAATACAGATCATGAGTACAATAACAAATTTATTAGAAATTAACCATATCGATGATACCCAATTATAACAGCGTCAAATAGAGTAATTGTTACAAACCATTCACCTCTCTTGAATATGTCTTGAGACCTTTGTGAGATTTTTTTGATGAACAACTATTCATTTATACTTTTATTAAAATTTGCACCTACTCCACTGTATAAAGTTATAAGTTTCATTGTTCTTTTCAGAAAGCTACCCCTACGCCTACTGCTGATCTTGACAGAGCAAATGACAGAGTATATGATAGTACTACTCAGGTTGTTAAAGCAATAATGTCTTTATCTCAAGGAGTTCAAAAAGCATATGCCGAACAATACTTAGATTTGGTTAAGAAAGTGGGATTGGAACTAAAATCACTATTAACAAGTGTAGACGAAATAGTGGTATCTTTTCCAGTATCTGCCCAGAGAGAGGTAGAAATGGCACATAAAGTATTATCCAAGGATATGGCTGAATTGGTGAATACCATGAGATTGGCGCAACAGTACAGTAATACTACGTTAGATACAGAGTACAGAAAGTAAGTAAAGAATTTGCATTACCAACAGAAATAGAGGAACAGGAAATTTTTTGAATCAATTTATAAGATTCAAGTGAACAAAAACACTCAATATAACATAACACTTCTATAACCATTTTGTGGTATTGTAGTTATGAGTAGTACATTAAAATCTGTGTTAACATGAAATTTGTCTTTATATTCACTTAGAATATTATTTAACGTTTAATGAGAGAAAAATAATTTATGACCAAATATTTTTTCAGGGGAATGTTAGGAGCTGCCCATGTATTAGCGATGGATTCCAAGAACCTCTTAGATGTAGTAGATGCTATAAGAATACGTTACCCTCATATAAATGAGAATATATTCAAAGCCAAAAACTGCATTTCCGAAGCTGAAGAACTGAGTAGTTCTACAGAGACCTCAGAAAAGCAAGATATGACAAAGTCGACAGATAATTCACTCAATTATTCCGCAGACTTACCTGGTTCACCAAAAGCAGTATCCTGTACCTTTGTTCCCATGCATTCTCATACTCAAACTTCGTCAACTTCTGCCAGTTTGAATATGGGACATGTTCTAGATAGTTAGTGAGAATATTTATGAATACCTCTTAAGTTTAGTTCCGATACTGCAGCTTCACAAATTACACAGTTCATAAAGAAATGAGGGCTTGAAAATTTGCGTTAGTATTTCTGATAACATCAATTTCAGCAAGAAGTAAAAGTTTGTTCAGACTACTTGTAGATATTTTATCTTGTGGACACAAAGCTGAAGTCGAAATTGTGGGCTATGTCTTAGTTTAACACAATTTCAACATATTCCTTTTCAAGATGTTCCCTAAAAATATCCATTATCCAATTGGAAACCTATTTGCACTATTATACTCCAGATTCTCATTGAAAAATTGTGGTAACAGCAATCTCATCGAAAAATTATGCAGAATAGACGGAAAGTCAAATGTAGGTCAAATACGTCTACCCAAGTAGAGTACCACTAGCACTAACTAATTTTCTCGAAAGCAAATATAATAACACAGTTATCCGCAAATCGGATTTAAAAGTATAGTAGCAAACTTCTCCTCAGAAAATGATACTAAATTTGTGCGTGGTTAAAAATTAATGAATTTATAATGCTATATATCATGAAAAAGTCCGAAATCTACTATCATAGTGAATTTTATACAAAGTCTTATCATCGTATTGACTGATAGATTTTCTGGTGAAGAAATAAATTAAAAATAGTTTTTTTCGACTTTTAAGGTCCCGTAATTAAACCAAGACAATGGTCAGAGTTTCAACTTCAGATTTGTATTAAAAAAAGTTAAATAAACTACATTATTTTAATATCGATATTATGAAAGCATTTACTCGTTCATTAGTGTTGTTCATACTTGTAGATTTTGAGTTTGATATCAATCATATCATATTACATTTTATCTCACCTCATTCGTTCTTTTTTTACTTCATCTCTTTATCCATTAAAATGAAAGTACATATATATCTTGAAATTGTTGGAGTGGAATTTAGCCATTTCACTGAAATGAAATTATTGTTTTAATTGGTCTCATCATATCATAACTTTAGAATGTATATTTGAAAGAAAAATGTCAATTCATAGAGTATTTTCCAATTAGTCAACAGTACTTTAGGTGATGATTTAATAATGCATAAAACAAAAATACACCGCCTACTGTGCTGCCTACTGAATGAGAAAGACTCCATGTTTCTCAGTTATAATTTTGGAATCATTATGCATGCCTGTTGAAGATTCATTTTTTACCATTCCATTTTCTTAACTGTAATCAGTCAAGAATTGTAATTTTGTGTATTCATTATGACTGCATTTAAATTTACTACAGGAACGTTAAGGTGAGCTATTCGAAATTAGAATGGGAATGAGATATTCTTAAAAACTTCGTTAAAAATATGGCAAATATTCCTCATATATCTAATCAAATATTATTATCCAGCAAAAGCCTTCATGATGAAATAATGAATATTTTTATGCTGATCAAATATTTATTCAACCACTTGTGTTTTCAAGACTGCTTAGGATATTTCTGTTGTAGGTGTAAGGCTTGAGAAGTGGCATTTTTATTGACATACTTCAATATAAATTTTTATTATAGCTGTAGTACAATGATTGTATATGAAAAGTTTTAATTGTAATGGAGTGGATAGATTTATTTATGGTAAACTTATATAAGGAAAGTCCAGTAGGAATTGGTTTTATGACGATGGAATTTTGTATATTTATATTTCTTTTGTATGATATGTAAATGTTTTTGTTTTTGTTCTGAGCTTATTGAATAAAACTAGTGAATTTTAGTAACGTTTATTTAATGGTTGACACTCTATCAACTATGTTTAAAGATAGACGATATACATTCTGTCAAGACAGTACCGGGAATTATCGATTTAAATCTGGCGGGGCAATGAGGCAGGTAAAATTTTTTTTTCCTAGGTTGGTACCACTGTCCTTAATTACTATGCCAAGCTTGAGCGGGATCTGTCAACTAGTGTGTTTGCAACAGCTGATTAAGTCAGTCGATGTCAGAGTGCGTGCCGATTTTTACTATGGGTGATTACGTTGAGCAAAGAATTTGTTTAAAGTTTTGTGTTGCAAATGAATTTTCGTGTGCCGATGCATTGAAAATGTTGCAAAAGGCCTTTGGTGATAATGCTCTATCGAAAACTCGTGCATATCAGTGGTACAGAGCCTTCAAGGACGGTCGTGAAGTGGTCGCCCTTCGACGGCTTCGATCGAAGATAACGTCGATAAAATTAAGGAAAGGGTGCTGGAAAACCGTCGTACCAGCTTGAGAGAGATAGCACATGATCTTAAGATATCCCACGAGTCCACACGTACGATTTTGATTGATATTTTGGGCATGAGAAAGGTGGCCGCACGACTCGTACCGAAAGACCTGAATTTTCTTCAAAAACGTCATTGCGAACAGGTTGCTTCAGACATGCTGTGTGGATAGCTCAGCGGGAGAGCATCGGACTCGTGACCGGGAGGTCCAGGTTCGAATCCTGTTCAGGTAGAAAAGAAATTTTCTAGTTGGACGGGTATCTGCCACCATTTCACTGTTGGGTCAAAAATTAACAGTGCTGTGACCTAAAGTGGCGCAAGATCGCAGTAACAAAGCCTACACAGAACACAACTGAACTCCTAACTCGCACAAGCTGAAAAAGCTTCTGAGGGATCTTCACAGAAGATCTAGGAGTATCAGGATAATAATAATAATAATAATGCTGGATCGCTGTAATTCCGATTCTACATTCATGGAACGCATTATAACTGGTGATGAGACCTGGGTCTACGAGTACGATATGCAAACAAGCCAGCAATCATCGGAATGGGTGGCAAAAAATGAGCCGAAACCGAAAAAACCACGCCAAAGCCGCTCGAAAATGAAGGTGATGCTCAATGTTTTCTTCGATATATGTGGCGTGGTGCACTACGAATTCGTTCCAGAGGGTCAGACGGTAAACAAAGAGTATTACCTAGGCGTTATGAAACGTTTGCGTGAGCGTATCCGTAAGAAGCGGCCAAATTTGTGGGCGAACAACTCATGGATTTTGCATGACGATAACGCGCCTTCTCACCGAGCTACGATTGTGACTGACTTTCTCGCCAAATACTCAACAAACGTGCTTCAGCAACCACCGTATTCGCCGGATTTGGCTCCTTGCGACTTTTTCCTCTTCCCAAAACTAAAATTGCCCCTTCGTGGCACCCGTTTTGAGTCGATTGAAGCCATAAAACAAAATTCGGCGCGAGAGGTAAAGTCCATCCCGGAAAGCGCCTATAAAAAATGTTTCGATAATTGGAAGTGCCGTTGGCATAGATGTATTGGAGCAAATGGAGCCTATTTTGAAGGCGACCCAATAAATTTTGACGATTAAATGTAAAAATGTTGTTTTAATTGAAAATTCCCGGTACTTTCTTGACAGAGTAGTATCTCAGAAAAATTGATATTACAGTCACAGGTTGTCATTGATCAAATCGAAAAAAAACCCCTTGGCAGTTTACTGAGAATTTTTTTTCTGTCAAGAGTGACTCAACATGTAGCTGAGAACTCTGACTTATGATATCTTCTTTTTTAGCCTCTGAATCAGTTAATGCTCGCTTCAAAAATCGAGGAAAAACATTCTTCCAGATGAGAACTTTTCACCAAGCCCCTCTCAAACGTTGAATACGTTTATGTATTTATTTTCAAATAAGAGTAGGAATAGGTAGGTCCATCCAAAAAATTTTTCCTAGAAAATTAAAAATAACTAATTATTAATAAACAAATTTTTGATTGTCTCGGTCTTTACTTGACGGAAATTCATCATAAGTAAAATAAATGTTAACTTCCGTTATTTTATTGATTTTCACAACAATTGTTTCGTCATACCATGACTTCATCAGGTGAGTATTTAAACTGAGTTATACAATGCAAAACACTGGCCATAATTTTAATATGAACTATGAAATATTACATATTGAAAACAAAAGTCAGAAACTAAATCTGTTAGAAACTTTAGAAATCAATAGATATAATAAAAGACAAATTTTATTGAATGATCAAATAGATTTAAATAGATCCCCCCTACTTAATATTTTTCATTAATTGTATACCTCTCTTTACACCCCTCTATTTTTTGTACCAGAGCTGAGTATTTAAGGTCATGTTTTGCATTCTATACCTCAGTTTAAATACTCACCTGATGAAGTCATGGTATGACGAAACAATTGTTGTGAAAATCAATAAAATAGCGGAAGTTAACATTTGTTTTTCTTATATTAGTAAACAAAATCTCACAAAATTAAACCGTAAGTGCAATATAAAATACCAAAGTGAAACATTAAATATATATATTTTGTTGAACTCAGTTAGAACCAGTAAAAATGCACAACTAATTTTTATTTCCCTTTCACTCAGGCTATATTTGTGTTTCAGAATGTTATGCGGAAAGCATAATGTTGTCCGGGGGATTTTACTGATATATGAAGGGACACCTTACTAAAATCTCAGCAGACTCAATTTAATCGTTGAAAACTTTATATAGATACAATATATCACCAATTTTCTGTAGTGTCTCAGCCACATAGCATAACTAACAAGATCTCCTGGAAATAGACAAAAATGTATCTCATGATGATGAACTCGAGAAATCTATTCTGCATCGTCTATAAATGCGATATGTGAGTTTTATAATTTGGACTCGATATAATTTAGTTTATTGAATTGTTAAGGTTCGTAAAAGTATTTATATTTATATCATTGAAGTGACAGTATTGCCTTACGTGGAAACTTGTTAGTCTGCCACAAGATTTCACCAGAAAATTGTTATGTGCATCAAATGAAAGCTTGGGGTTAAATATAATACCAAGATCTTTGACCGGATTTAACTTTAACAACTGGGTATCGCCTAATTTATAAGGAAATTCTGATTAGTTTTTGTTGAGAGTGAAGAAAATGATATTACACTGGGGCAAATTTCGTTTTTGCCATAAAAGTGAACAAACATATTCGTTTCATGCTCCAAATTGAAGCCATCGTAAAGAGAGCGAACCCTCATGAATAGTCAGTAAATAAAAAGAACTTCCATCTATTAAAGCACCGGAATACATTATAAATGATGAATAATAAAGGTCCCAAGTGTGGGCTCTGTGGCACACCTGAAGTGACTACAAAGCTTTTAGGTATGATGCTTTGGACCGAAATGAACTGCGTTCTGTCGGTCAGATATGAACGAAAACATTCTAATAATGTACCAGAAATTCCGACCTCAGAAAGTCTGGACATCAAAGTGTTAATGTCAGTTTTATAGAACGCCATGGTGAAGTCAGTATATACCACGTCAATCTCCAAGCGAGTATTCAGACTTTCATGCAGGTATATATAAAATCAAGTAGGTTAGTCCCATTAGATCTGTTACAGAAAAACCGTGTTCTTCGGGTATATTTTGAGAATTAATGAAATGAAATAGGTGGGGATACATAAGGAACACAAAAACTTTTTTGATGACCGTTGCTAATCTGTGGTAAATTTTCAATCTGATTGTTGGGTCCGCTCTTGAATATTAGAATAATACATGCAATTTTTCCACAATTTCGGAAATACACCAAGTGAACAGTTGTACATCAAGGTAAGCACTTTCAAGGTTGCACAAACAGCATCAGCTCAACCAAATCATGGAGTTTCTGCTCAACTTCATTCTCTGAAAACTGTAAAGAGATTGGGACATTTACAGAATTCAGCATTTCCATATTTATAATGAAATATTCGCAATTGGCTGTGTGTATATACTAGTAAAGTGATCACCTAACAAATTCGCAATTTCGCTACCCGAGGCATCACAAACACTATTATGATAATTTTATTTTATATAATTCACACAGTTTCTATGTTTAACAATTTATTCAGAATGCTGACACGTGTTTCGGTCTTTCGGCCATCTTCAAAGGAGTACAAAAAGGAAACTTAGGACATCTATGTATTTTTATAGCGCATGGAAATAACAGCATCCAATAGGGGTGTTGCCGAAGAGTATTTGGGAATTTGTTAAATTCTCCTTTTTCTCAATAGCTTTTTGATCGAAAGAATCTCCAAATAGTCCATCAACTTACCATTTTTAATATTATGAAGCTCTCCGGTGAATGCGGATTTTGCGAGGGAGCTTCCACTTCTTAGTTAGGGAGACGGCGTTTCGTTTCCGAGCATACGCATCTGAAACTCGTCAGCTGGCTCTGCCTGTTACGCCGGTGACCATGCGTCCGCTTGGAACGCTGATTTTCAAACGCAGTACTTTACTCTATTTGAACCTGGCGGGGACGGTTAGTCACGAATCTGTTGACTGGCCGGGTCCTCTATCGGTACGCCGGTCAAACTATGACAGAGCAAGGCAGGTTTCTGGAAGAGGAGCGAATAAGTTGTTCGCTAGACACTCCCCCTCCAGTGAGCGTCGATATGGTCACGGAATTGGGCGTTGGGAGCAGGCGAGGATATAGTCCGCCGCTGGGCTGGTCGCGGTGCCATCTCCAGCGGGGATCTGTTGAACGAAAGGAAAGGGCCATCTCGGAAATATGGATAGGGGGCAATTAGGGCTACCTAATGAATGAGTTGGTTCGCTCTTGAAGCAAACCCCCCCAATCACGTTGGGATCACCAATGAAGCTCTTGAATGAATGTGGATGTTGCGAGGAAGCTTCCACCTCTTAGTTAGGGAGACGGCGTTTCGTTTCTGAGCATACGCATCTGAAACTCGTCAGACAGGCTTGATGCGCAGGCTCTGCCTGTTACGCCGGTGACCATGCGTCCGCTTGGAACGCTGATTTTCAAACGCAGTGCTTTACTCTATTTGAACCTGGCGCGGACGGTTAGTCACGAATCTGTTGACTGGTCGGGTCCTCTATCGGTACGCCGGTCAAACTATGACAGAGCAAGGCAGGTTTCTGGAAGAGGAGCGAAGAAGTTGTTCGCTACAATTATATAGTGAAGTGACATCTTTCTCATTAGAAAAATTATCATTATCTATACAATATTCTGTAAAACCGGTTGATTTCTGGTTTTTCAAAGTAGACATCTTATGTTCTTTGATTCTATGTTGTAAACATCGGTCTGTCTGTTTTGATAAATCCCCGATTGGGGTTCCTTTCTTTATTGTTCACCAACATCTAGAGCCAACCGCATACTCCATTCATTTAATTATTATGATATTTGGCATTCTTTGGTTTTCTTCACGAAGTTGAAGATTCTTTTAGGACCAACCCTAACTTGTCCTTGAATCATTGAATTATAACGATTATAATCTGCTTTAGAGAGCTGTTTTGCTTTCGCTCTCGTTAACTCAAAATTGAAAAAATCACTCAAACTTCCAAAACTCCTTCATCGAGTACACTTTCTATTCTTCTTTTTCTCAAGTTATCTAGTCAATATTAAAAAAATATACAGGCAAATTTTTGAGTACTTCGAAACATGGTCTTCGCTAAAGCCATCCAAAACTTTTTACAGAGTTTCAACATATTCATTGACATATGATACAAGATAATATGTCCTGCCAAGGAGTCTTTGAAATAGAATGGTTTATTTCAGTGTAGTTTGCTATGTTTGAATTGGAAAATAGTTTGAGATTGCATTGAAAAGGGTTACAAAATTCAACATCCAACAGAAAGTTCATGAAAGGAAGATATACATCCTCAGGAACAAGATAACACAAGCAATGCTGAGCCCTAACCGATTTGTATGAGTATGACAAAACCAGATCAAGAATCCTGTTCTTTGAGCTCATTATTTTATTGAACTTTTGATCGATTCAGCCGTTGCTATTTTAGTTGATCATAATTGAAACACAAGTTTTGTGGAAATTACTACGTATTTACTACCAAAAATTGCTGTTGAATGGTTACATTGCAGAGACCACATTCTTCGTTCCTCATCCAGAATTCTGCTTCGCTCTGCTGCAGTTTGCCGGCTTTTCATATAGAGGACACGACTAGTCTTAAAATTCCTGACTGACCGTTCCCGCCAAGTTCAAGGAGGGCAAGGTACACAGTGTTCTGAAGAGTTCAAGTGCGCACGTTCAGAACGAAACGCCGCCTCCCTAATTAAGTGGTAAAAGCCCCCTCGCAACACCGCATTTCTTCAGTGGTGACCCCGACGTGATTGGGGGGATTTGCTTCAAGAGCGAACCAACCCATTTATTGGTGGCCCTGATTACCCCATCCTATATTTCCGTGGTAGCCTTCCTTTCGTTCCACAGTAACCCCGCTGGAGACGGCACCGCGTCCAGCCCAGCGGTGGACTATTCCCTTCCAAAATTCCAACGCCCTATTTCGTGACCCTATCGACGCTCACTGAGAGGGAGCGTGTAGCGATCACCTTCTTCGCTCCTCGTCTAGAATTCTGCTTTAATCTGCTGCAGCTTGCTGGTGTATCATATAGAGGGCACGACTAGTCTTAGAACTGAGCTCAAATAGGGCAAGGCACACAGCGTTCAACGACCGTTCCGACGTGGAACACAAGGTCACTGGCGTCACGGGCAGACATGCGCACCACGCCTGTCTGAAGTGTTCAGGTGCACTTGCTCCTAACGAAACGCCTCCTCCCTAATTAAGAGGTAGCAGCTCCCATTCAACACCGCACATCCTTAAGCGCTTCAACATTAAACTGTAGTTTCAAACTTTCGTTCATCAGTGAAAAAAGTGAAAACTTTTTATCGTAGTGCAGTAGCATGTTATCATTCAACAACAATTCTTGGTTTTAAATACCTAGTAATTTCCACAAAACTTGTGTTTCAATTTTATTAAATGGCAGTAATTCCAAATATGAAAATGTATCAACGAAGTGTTCATAATTTGATTCAATGAATACAGACCTTTTAAAGTGTCCTATAGATCCAGATAATAGAGGGACAACTGAAATCACATGACGTTAATATCATATTATTTTCAAGCCTTTTTTATCGATGTTAACTTCGAAACGAAATTCAAACTGGCATTTCGATCGCCTGAAGGAATATAAACACAACACAAAAAATACTGGTAATTGATATTATCTATCGAAAATTGAACTCATATGCCTTCGGCCATGATGTGGAATTTGGAGACTGTAAAGGGATCAAGTTAATTTTAAACACCATCCCCATAATCTTTAGAAGTTGATGTTGAGGACCTATCATGATGAAATAGCCAATATATATCAATATCAATAATTTAGGAACTATTATATCATTATACAGGCCAATTACTCCAGCTTGGAAAATAATGTCACTTTTTGCCGAACCAAGTATTCAAAATTAATATTTCGCACAACTTTAACTGACTGTACTGACAAAACACTATACTACATCAGTTTGGTAAATTACTTTAAAAGTTAGCGCATTTATTAGGGTTTCTAGAATGCTATAACACTTACTACATTATTTGTTGAATAGGTCAAAAAAAGGTCTTTCTTAAAGAAACACAGTTTCGAACAATTTATTCTGAAAATGATTTTAGTGCGTCCAATACTTCAATTATCTGGTTTGAATGAGATGGGGTGAGTCCTTCCATAAAGTGTGAGTGAGACAGATAGTGACGCCACTATTTGCTATTGGCACATGTAAATGCCATACAGATCAGTACGCTACGCCTCTTGGTCTACTGCGCATCTTTCCGTATTTGATCGTGTTATTTGTGTACTTACGACTTTTGGCTTCGTTTATCAGATTTGTTTACTTGTGATTTAGATAGTTTTGATCTCTTTACGACGAATTTTGATTTTACCTGAACTAACCTGTGATTGTATATTGCCATTATGTGTGTGTATACAACACAGGGGTATGTCAACATGCACCTCATTTATGGGGAATGCAGATGTAACGCTAGTACAGCTTCAAGATGTATCGTGAGAGATACCCTTATGCTGGTCGTTATCCAGATCTTCGAGTTTTTACGAATGTGCACCATTTACTGTTCACAGCGGGCCGACTTCCAAACAAAGTGTATGGTGAAGAAAGAATTTCCTTACCTTACAACGATATTATGCTTCAAGCAGTTGAGGAAGATCCAAGTACTTCGCTACGTGAAATTCAGCGAATCACAGGGTGCCCAAAAGTACAGCTCATCGACCATTGAAAAAACCTAAGCTCCACCCATATCATGTGCAGCGAGTACAAGCTCTGTTACCTGGGTATTATGAACCTCGGGTTGCGTTCTACCAAACCATGCCACAAAAGAACCGGGAAGACCCACAATTCTCCGAAAAAATTTTGTGTTCGAATGAATCAACATTCAAAAAAGATGGTTACATGAACCTTCACAATCTACACGAGTGCCACGTAGAAAATCCGAATTTAATGACACAAGGTAGATCTCAATATCGTTTTAAAGTGAACATTGGGACTGGAATTTTGGACTGAAGAGTCATAGGACCTTTTGAGTTGCCAGAAGTTTTAAATGCTGAAATTTATTTAGATTTTTTACGAAATCAGTTGCCAAATTTACTTGAAGACGTGCCACTTAGTATTTTCAGAGAAATATGGTTTCAGTAAGATGGCTGCCCAGCCATGCCCCCTCAAACTCGCCACAAAGACATCTAGGAGATGCCTAGATCTTGGGAACGTCAAGAAATCGATAAATTTTGGTCTTCACGAACACTTTCACGTACGGCAGCAATATTCTCTTCACTTCTTGCATTTCTGTGTCTAATTGACACTGTAACATCATGGAGTACTGTTCTTTTATCCAGTCTATTATAACGAGTAAAAATTGGAGTTGAAGCAAGTAAAGTTAGACTAACAGATCCCGATTTTTCATAATAAATTTGGATTATTTGTAAACGTTGTTGCAGTGTGTACCTTTCCATGATTAAATGGTACACAATGACAAATACAATTATCAATTATTATTATTAGACATAATATTCAACCTGAAATTTGGTACCTGCATACTTTCATACGATGAATAAGTCATTTATCAATAAGAAAACCCGGGAGGCTCTATCTTCTTTATGAATAGACATAGAAATTGACAAGAGAGTTATTTTTTCCATAAAGCCAGATTGATTTTCTGAGCCTCTTTCCCACCCACCTTCTGGCCACTGTACACGAACGAAACCATGAGATAAAGAAAATTAATTGCTTTCGTTTTATTGAATTCCTGCAGTGAAAGAGGGAACTAAGGTAACAAACTTGGAGTAAATGAATCTGCCACGATGAGAATCGAATAATTATTTTATTCACAGCCAAAAGGCAGAGTCCGTGCAAATTCATCTGAATGAATACCTGAAAAGAGCAAAACAGCCATTTAATCAACTGAATGATGGTGGTAGCAGATACCATCAATAGAACAGTGAATTGCTGTTTTCTAATATATTTCCTTTCCATGGAATGACTGAGCTTAAATCAACGACTACTCCTTATTGTATCTCAAATTGCATTCTACATAATTCTTCCAATTTCTTTGTATACTTCATCGAGTTGTTATGATTAAAAAATCTCTTTGAATCGCACCCACAGAATTATTATTTGATGGAGTATTTCAGCCGTTACTATTTGGTAGTAATTTGATTTGAATGAAGATTCATTTAATGGAATATGTTCAAATCTAAACATGTTGAATTGGCGAATTTTCGTGCGGAAGTCGAAGGCCGGCAGTGCGATCGGCAGTGTATGATTACATTCAGCCTAGGTACGTCGTCCGAAAACGAAAAATGCGCACCTACGTTGTTATTTTTGTG